>OY037007.1:20678859-25699065 GCA_955831195.1 Pilophorus perplexus | reverse complement strand
GTTTGGACGTATATTCCATATACGGCGGTCTCAGGCCAATCGGACCTCACCGTGGATGTGTGTGGCTTCTATGGGACTACATAAGATTATCTAAATCACTAATTCTCAACGTGTCTGTATGTGGGTATGTCAATCGCCTACTCTGACTAAACTATAAGCCCTAAAAATACGCCGATTTTTCCTATCGTCTCGGGCGACCGTTTAAGAGTCAATAGGGGGGTCGAGATTTTTCTAAAATGCGCTCAAATCCGCGCAATTGACATCAACTTTCTTATTTCAAATGGGAACCCCTATTTTTTTCACCGGATTCGGATTCCTCGACCAATTTTACGTCCGATAAGCGAGTTGGGCGAATTTTATGACGCGCGCGAATTCGCTGAATTAATTTTTTCGATTTATTCCGTCGTTAATAGACGGATTTTTTTCGCGTTTCGTCCTACGCCTACCTAGAGATCCGAATTTTAATACTTGATATCGACCAAATTCATTTCGAAATCGAGTGAATTTTGAGCGCGAGTTGAGTTTTGAAAAAACTGGGCCATCGCCACCGACCCATCGCGTCGGGTGAATTCTGGCTCGGCTTCACTCCCATCCTCTCAACACCCTCTATCCCCCCGCCCTCACTCTTCACTCTGAGCGGGTGGGACATCAGCCTTTAAGGGGCGCGAGCAAGGTCTACGTGATATCTCCCGGACGGACGTAAATTAAATGAATCGATTTAAATTGAATCGATTATCGAGAAAAGTAGAATCGATTATCGAAAAATTTAATTTAATTTGAAAAATAAAAATAAAAAATTAAAATAAAAATAAAATAAAAAAAATGATCTTAATTCTGAGATACGTTGAGCGCCCTCAAGGATTTTTTCCGTTTTCCCCTCCTTCAACTAAAGAAAAGGAGTGGGGATTTCAGCCACTATTGATTCGATTTTGATGAAATATTCAGGGAATCATTTTATCCGCCAGGGGATTCTACGTCCAAAAATACTTGGAAAACGACACTAACTCTACCCCCTCGCCATTTTAGCCCCATATTTTTTCTTTGTTTTCATTATACCGGCCAGGGGATTCAATTGTCCTACCTACCTACATATTTATATGTAATAAATTACAAATTTTAGCCCCATATTTTTCCTGTGAGTTTTCAACTATGATTTGATTTCACTAGCACTATGACAGGGTGGGAGGTGGGGCATACTTCACTCGGCCGATCATTTTAACGGCCAGGGGACTCGCAATGCTCGGCCACCGACATAGGTAGTTCTATTATTATCAAGGGAAGGCTTTGCAAATTTGATTTCACTAGCACTATGACAGGGGGCCTTACTTTCCCCAAAAATACTTGGAAAACGACACTTAACTCTACCCCCTCGCCATTTTAGCCCCACATTTTTCCTGTGAGTTTTCAACTATGATTTGATTTCACTAGCACTATGACAGGGTGGGAGGGGGGGGGGGCATACTTCACTCGGCCGATCATTTTATCAGCCAGGGGGGTTGATGTTGAAGGAGCAGTTGACCTTGATGCAGGGTTATGAGGGTTACTGAGCTGGGTGCGTAGGCGAGCAACTAACTATTGATGGCACCCCAGGGTTTTTTTTCCTGTGAGTTGTCAAATTTGACACGTTGCCAGGGGGGGGTTTCTCGCTCGGCCGATCAATTTACCAGCCAGGGGAGGCTTTTTTCAAACTTTTCAAATCACAGGGGGGGTCTTGCTTCGCTCGGGCGATTATTTTATTAGCCAGAGGGGTCTTGCTTTGCTCGGCCACCGACATAGGTAGTTCTCCTATTATTGATGGTGGAGTTTTCAAATTTGATTTCACTAGCACTTTGACAGGGGGTCCTTACTTCCCCCCCCCCCCCCCCCCCAACAAGGATCTATATGTATGAGCGATCACGTAAGACCCTTATAAATAATCTATATCACTAATATATATAATATTCTTGAAAATCTCGAGAAATTCAAAAATGCTCTACGTTCTGAGATAGGTTGAGCGCCCTCAAGGATTTTTTCCGTTTTCCCCTCCTTCAACCCCCTCCCTTCCAACGACACTTAACTCTACCCCCTCGCCATTTTAGCCCCATATTTTTCCTGTGAATTTTCAACTTTGATTTGATTTCACTAGCACTATGACAGGTTGGGAGGGGGGGGGGGGCATACTTCACTCGGCCGATCATTTTAACGGCCAGGGGACTCGCTTTGCTCGGCCACCCACATAGGTAGTTCTATTATTATTTATGGTGGAAATTTGATTTCACTAGCACGTTGACAGGGGGTCTAATTTCGTATAGCCCCATGAAAGCTCCATAGGTCGTCCCCAAAAATACTTGGAAAACGACACTTAACTCTACCCCCTCGGCATTTTAGTCCCATAGCGCCCCACCGGGTTTTTTACTGTGAGTTTTGATTTGATTTCACTAGCACTTTGACAGGGGAGGGAGGGGGGCTTACTTCGCTCTGCCGATCATGTTATCGGCCAGAGGGAGCTCGCTTTGCTCAGCCACCCACATAGGTAGTTCTATTCTATTATTATGATGGTGGAGTTTTCAAAATTGAGTTCACTAGCACTTTGACAGGAGGGGCGTCTTATTTCGCTCAGCTGATCATCTTCTCGGCCTTTTTAGCCCCATATCGCCCCATGGGTTTTTTCCCTATGAGTTTTCAAATTTGATTTGATTTCACTAGCACTATGGCAAGGAGGGGGGGGCGGTTCCTCGCTCGGGCGGTAGAGAGTAGACTTTTGAAAATTGATTTCACTAGCACTTTGACTTACTTCGCTCAGCTAATAGACTAGCACTTTGACAAGGGGGCCTTACTTCGCTCGGCTAATCATTTTCATACCATGATTCACCCAAATCACAGGCGGCAATATACAACCACAGTGGGCAATACATCCACAAGCGGCAATACACCCACTAGGGGGGGTCTGGGGGGCGGCAATTCACCCACAGGCGGCAATATACACTCACAGGCGGCAATACACCCACAGGTGGCAATACACCCACAAGCGGCAATTCACCCACAATTCTGCTTAAGCGATCGGCCTCGCGAAGCGAGGCACCGGCCTCGCGTAGCGAGGCCCACGGGGGGTCTGGGGGGCGGAGCCCCCCAGCTGGGTGCGTAGGCGAGCAAAGCGAGCCGGAGCATCTAGTCTCTAAACCACTAATTCTCACCGTCGGACTGGCTGGCTGGCTGGCTGGCTGGGTATGTCAATCGCCTACTCTGACTAAACGGTAAGCCCTAAAAATACGCCGATTTTTCCTATCGTCTCGGGCGACCGTTTAAGAGTCAATAGGGGGGTCGAGATTTTTCTAAAATGCGCTCAAATCCGCGCAATTGACATCAACTTTCTTATTTCAAATGGGAACCCCTATTTTTTTCATCGGATTCGGATTCCTCGACCAATTTTACGTCCGATAAGCGAATTGCGCGAATTTTTTGGCGCGCGCGAATTCGCTGAATTAATTTTTTCGATTTATTCCTCCTTTAATAGACGGATTTTTTCCGCGTTTCGTCCTACGCCTACCTAGAGATCCGAATTTTAATAGGAGATATCGACCAAATTCATTCCGACAATGAGCGGATCAGGACGGCGATTTCAGTTTTGGAGATTCCTTTAATTTACGTCAGAAAACTGGGTGGCCGTCACCGGCGGGTGGATCCCGCTCGGTTTACTCCCAGCCGATACCCCCCCACCCTCACTCATCACTCTGAGCGGGTGGGACATCAGCCTTACAGGGGCGCTCACGAGGTCTACGAGATCTCTCCCAGACGGAAATGGATGTAAATTAAATGAATCGAGAAAAGTAGAATCGATTTAAACTGAATCGATTATCGAGAAAAGTAGAATCGATTTAAACTGAATCGATTATCGAAAAATTGAATTTAATTGAATTTGAAAAAAAAATAAAACAATAAAAAAATAAAAAAAATTAAAATCAATATAAAATAAATTAAAAAATAAAAATTCAAAAATGCCCCCCTGTCCGAATAAGGAGTGGGGATCTAGATCTCTTATAATATTACTTAGCCCTGCTCTTCAAGTCTCTGATATTCCCCAAAAAAGGATTCTACGTCCAAAATTTATATACACCCTTCCTACCGCCCAAAACGGCCTGGACTTATAATTTTATTGAAAAATTATTGATTTACCTAATTGAAAAACAGTACATAATAATAATAGTACCTAATAATAGTTTTGCCGAAATTAATTATTATTTGGAACGATTTTGAAACGTACGGGGCCCGCCTGCTCTTCAGGTCTCTGATATTCCCCAAAAAAGGATTCTACGTCCAAAATTTATATACACCCTTCCTACCGCCCAAAACGGCCTGGACTTATAATTTTATTGAAAAATTATTGATTTACCTAATTGAAAAACAGTACATGATAATAATAATCCTGTGAGTTGTCAAATTTGACACGTTGCCAAGGGGGGGGGGGGGGGGGTTTCTCGCTCGGCCGATCAATTTACCAGCCAGGGGAGGCTTTTTTCAAACTTTTCAAATGACAGGGGGGGTCTTGCTTCGCTCGGGCGATTATTTTATTAGCCAGAGGGGTCTTGCTTTGCTCGGCCACCGACATAGGTAGTTCTCCTATTATTGATGGTGGAGTTTTCAAATTTGATTTCACTAGCACTTTGACAGGGGGTCCTTACTCCCCCCCCCCCCCCCCCCCCCCCCCAAACAAGGATCTATATGTACGAGCGATCACGCAAGACCCTTATAAATAATCTATATCACTAATATATATAATATTCTTGAAAATCTCGAGAAATTCAAAAATGCTCTATGTTCTGAGATAGGTTGAAGATAATTTTAACGGCCAGGGGACTCGCAATGCTCGGCCACCGACATAGGTAGTTCTATTATTATCAAGGGAAGGCTTTGCAAATTTGATTTCACTAGCACTATGACAGGGGGCCTTACTTTCCCCAAAAATACTTGGAAAACGACACTTAACTCTACCCCCTCGCCATTTTAGCCCCATATTTTTCCTGTGAGTTATCAACTATGATTTGATTTCACTAGCACTATGACAGGGTGGGAGGGGGGGCATACTTCACTCGGCCGATCATTTTATCAGCCAGGGGGGTTGATGTTGAAGGAGCAGTTGACCTTGATGCAGGGTTATGAACGTGTCCATCGATGCTATGCACCCCACTAGGGTTACTCAGCTGGGTGCGGAGGCGAGCAACTAACTATTGATGGCACCCCAGGGTTTTTTTCCTGTGAGTTGTCAAATTTGACACGTTGCCAAGGGGGGGGGGGGGGGGGGGTTTCTCGCTCGGCCAATGAATTTACCAGCCAGGGGAGGCTTTTTTCAAACTTTTCAAATGACAGGGGGGGGGTCTTGCTTCGCTCGGGCGATTATTTTATTAGCCAGAGGGGTCTTGCTTTGCTCGGCCACCAACATAGGTAGTTCTCCTATTATTGATGGTGGAGTTTTCAAATTTGATTTCACTAGCACTTTGACAGGGGGTCCTTACTTCCCCCCCCCCCCCCCCAACAAGGATCTATATGTACGAGCGATCACGCAAGACCCTTATAAATAATCTATATCACTAATATATATAATATTCTTGAAAATCTCGAGAAATTCAAAAATGCTCTACGTTCTTAGATAGGTTGAGCTCCCTCAAGGATTTTTTCCGTTTTCCCCTTAGCCACATGAAAGCTCCATAGGTCGTCCCCAAAAATACTTGGAAAACGACACTTAACTCTACCCCCTCGGCATTTTAGCCCCATATTTTTCCTGTGAATTTTCAACTTTGATTTGATTTCACTAGCACTATGACATGGTGGGAGGGGGGGCATACTTTACTCGGCCGATAATTTTAACGGCCAGGGGACTCGCTTTGCTCGGCCACCGACATATGTAGTTCTATTATTATCAAGGGAAGGCTTTTCAAATTTGATTTCACTAGCACTTGACAGGGGGGCCTTAATTTCCCCAAAAATACTTCCCCTTTCCCCAAAAATACTTGGAAAACGACACTTAACTCTACCCCCTCGCCATTTTAGCCCCATATTTTTCCTGTGAGTTTTCAACTTTGATTTGATTTCACTAGCACTATGACAGGTTGGGAGGGGGGGGGGCATACTTCACTCAGCCGATCATTTTAACGGCCAGGGGACTCGCTTTGCTCGGCCACCCACATAGGTAGTTCTATTATTATTGATGGTGGAAATTTGATTTCACTAGCACGTTGACAGGGGGTATAATTTCGTATAGCCCCATGAAAGCTCCATAGGTCGTCCCCAAAAATACTTGGAAAACGACACTTAACTCTACCCCCTCGGCATTTTAGTCCCATAGCGCCCCACCGGGTTTTTTACTGTGAGTTTTGATTTGATTTCACTAGCACTTTGACTTACTTCGCTCAGCTAATCATTTTCGTACCATGATTCACCCAAATCACAGGCGGCAATATTAAACCACAGTGGGCAATACATCCACAAGCGGCAATACACCCACTAGGGGGGGTCTGGGGGGCGGCAATTCACCCACAGGTGGCAATATACACTCACAGGCGGCAATACACCCACAGGTGGCAATACACCCACAAGCGGCAATTCACCCACATGTCTGCTTAAGCGATCGGCCTCGCGGAGCGAGGCGCCGGCCTCGCGAAGCGAGGCCCACGGGGGGTCTGGGGGGCGGAGCCCCCCAGCTGGGTGCGTAGGCGAGCAAAGCGAGCCGGAGCATCTAGTTATTATCAAGAGAAGGCTTTTCAAATTTGATTTCACTAGCACTTGACAGGGGGGCCTTAATTTCACTAGCACTTGACAGGGGGGCCTTAATTTCCCCAAAAATACTTCCCCTTTCCCCAAAAATACTTGGAAAACGACACTTAACTCTACCCCCTCGCCATTTTAGCCCCATATTTTTCCTGTGAGTTTTCAACTTTGATTTGATTTCACTAGCACTATGACAGGTTGGGAGGGGGGGGGGGGGGGCATACTTCACTCAGCCGATCATTTTAACGGCCAGGGGACTCGCTTTGCTCGGCCACCCACATAGGTAGTTCTATTATTATTGATGGTGGAAATTTGATTTCACTAGCACGTTGACAGGGGGTCTAATTTCGTATAGCCCCATGAAAGCTCCATAGGTCGTCTCCAAAAATACTTGGAAAACGACACTTAACTCTACCCCCTCGGCATTTTAGTCCCATAGCGCCCCACCGGGTTTTTTACTGTGAGTTTTGATTTGATTTCACTAGCACTTTGACTTACTTCGCTCAGCTAATAGACTAGCACTTTGACAAGGGGGCCTTACTTCGCTCGGCTAATCATTTTCGTACCATGATTCACCCAAATCACAGGCGGCAATATACAACCACAGTGGGCAATACATCCACAAGCGGCAATACACCCACTAGGGGGGGTCTGGGGGGCGGCAATTCACCCACAGGCGGCAATATACACTCACAGGCGGCAATACACCCACAGGTGGCAATACACCCACAAGCGGCAATTCACCCACATGTCTGCTTAAGCGATCGGCCTCGCGAAGCAAGGCGCCGGCCTCGCGTAGCGAGGCCCACGGGGGGTCTGGGGGGCGGAGCCCCCAGCTGGGTGCGTAGGCGAGCAAAGCGAGCCGGAGCATCTAGTTCATTTAATTTACATCCATTTCCGTCTGGGAGAGATCTCGTAGACCTCGTGAGCGCCCCTGTAAGGCTGATGTCCCACCCGCTCAGAGTGATGAGTGAGGGTGGGGGGGTATCGGCTGGGAGTAAACCGAGCGGGATCCACCCGCCGGTGACGGCCACCCAGTTTTCTGACGTAAATTAAAGGAATCTCCAAAACTGAAATCGCCGTCCTGATCCGCTCATTGTCGGAATGAATTTGGTCGATATCTCCTATTAAAATTTGGATCTCAAGGTAGGCTACGGACGAAACGCGAAAAAAATCCGTCCATTAACGATCGAATAAATCGAAAAAATTAATAGAGCGAATTCGCGCGCGCCAAAAAATTCGCGCGACTCGCTTATCGGACGTAAAATTGGTCGAGGAATCCGAATCCGGTGAAAAAAATAGGGGTTCCCATTTGAAATAAGAAAGTTGATGTCAATTGCGCGGATTTGAGCGAATTTTAGAAAAATCTCGACCCCCCTAGTGACTCTTAAACGGTCGCCCGAGACGATAGAAAGAAACGGCGTATTTTTAGAGCTTACCGTTTAGTCAGAGTAGGCGATTGACATACCCAGCCAGATAGCCACAGACACGGTGAGAATTAGTGATTTAGATAGTAGATAGAAGGTGACCTAATGAAGGGTGTCTTCTGTAGTAAAGGCGTCGAGTGTGACAAGTCCATATTTCAAGATCCACTCCAACTAGAATAATTCATATTTCAACGTGCTGCTTCCTTCTTTTCCAATCCAGTGCAGGAAGGTTTGAATGTGCCAAGTGACGACGTCATTCACAGAATCACACGAACGTGGTGGAGTAGGAAGTCCTGAGGTTTGGAGTTGTCGAGGGCGTTCAGCTCATTACGTCCCTTGTCAGGAAGGCGGTGACGTACGGGGGGCCATCAGGGACGCCAGAAGTGTCAATAGGGGTTATGGATGAGACCCTTCTCTACCTTTCCATGACGCTAACGTGGACTTTTCTTACCGGCACGTCTTTAAACGCCCTCAACGCCCAGAAACCGGAAAACTTTGTCAATATAAATTTTGTTTTAATTAATAGCGCGGCGCTATTAGCGCCTACCGAGGTGTAAAAGAGAAAACAAACAACGAATGTTGACTGGAGAACAGAGGATAATTGTGCTAAGTAAAATAGCTAATTAATATCTTCTTTGATGAACTTGCCCTGATCATATTTTCTTTCCTTAGTTACGTGTTTGAAACAAGACGTCCAAATTTCTTTTCCACAGTTGTACGTAGGATTTCAACTGAATAAAGCCTACAATTCTACGGCTTTCGTTATTACAATTTATTCTGTTGATAAAAACTACCATGGACAAATATCTTCATCCTGAACGACTCTCAATCGACCCATCCTCAAGCTGCGCTCAAGTGGATTACCTGCACTGGAAGCTAGAGATGGGGAGCGAAAGAGTGAGCGACTCCTAAGGAGCGATTCTTTTCAGGGAGTTCGTTCACCAAATCGCTCCCTTAGAGGAGCGGTAGTTCAGAGAATGACTCCTGGTTCAATGAACCCAGGGTTCGTCATACCGCAACAGGTAAAAACGGCCAAGCGCTATCCCCAGCTTCACAATGGAGGGTATATCGCTTGACCCTTTGTCGGTGCCGCTTCATTAAGATAATAGTAGGTAATACCTGCGACGGTAAAGGGGAGTTGCCGATGGAAAATGAGAATCTAGTTGTAGTATTCGTTTTACTGTTGATTTAAAGTTTAAATAATTGGCGATTCTTTGTTCATTTATTACGGCCTGATTATTAAATAATAAAATTTTTATCTGTGATTTTAATTCTAATCCTTCCATGAGTTTCATAATTGTGCTTGATGACAACGATGAAAACTTGTATGCCTCCTAGTCATATATCATATAATATAATATTATGATATGGTGTACATACTGTACATCTAGTCACTTAGCAAGTTTTTGATGATTTATTACCTGCCTATTTTTAATCTCTGTGTTTACTATTCTAATCCTTTCATTAGCTTTGTATTTTATTTTCAACATTGAATCAACCTTATTTTTTGTTTATTTTTAAATACATTTCTTCAAGCATCTCATCTTTATTTCATTTCCTCATCTGATTTTTATTAGGTATCTGAATTACACACCATGTTTTTCGTAGGTATTCCTACAGGAAAACAATTTTTCCTCCCTTTGGCTCTACTAAGTTTTTTACCAACAATAAAAATAATTACAATTATTGTAACCTTGAATTATTACAAATTGAAATGCTTTGCGAAAAGTTGTTTGAAAGTTGCGGCGCGCCACGGTGGTCGGATATGAAGAGACGATTTTTGACAGAGGGGGAATGGGACTGGTATGTCAGCAGTTGAGAGGAGTTGGAGTGGTCGAAAACAAACGTGTCATCGCTCCTTTTTGATAGAGAGGGGAGCGGGACTGGCAGGTATGTTGGGAGTTGTCAATATATCACAATGATCCGTATTGGCCCAAAACGAGCGAAAGAGCGAGAAGAGTCGATTTTTGATAAAGAAGGGAGTTGGACAGGAAGGTGGGTGTGGTTGGAGTTGAGAAGGAGTCGAATATAATGAACCCTATTGGCCCAAACTGAGCGAAAGAGCGAAACGAGACAATTAGTGATTGAGGGGGGCGTGGGACTGGCAGGTATGTTGGGAGTTGTCAATATATCACAATGATCCCTATTGGCCCAAAACGAGCGAAAGAGCGAGAAGAGTCGATTTTTGATAAAGAAGGGAGTTGGACAGGAAGGTGGGTGTGGTTGGAGTTGAGAAGGAGTCGAATATAATGAACCCTATTGGCCCAAACTGAGCGAAAGAGCGAAACGAGACAATTTGTGATTGAGGGGGGCGTGGGACTGGTATGTTAGGAGTTGAGTTATTGACCAAACTGGGAAAAGGGTTGTGGGGGGGGGGGGGGGGGAGCGAAGGAGTGAGTGAGTCAAAAGGAGTCGCTCTTTCTCGGGAGTGAGCGAATCCAGTCCCAGTCCTTTTAGGGAGCGACTTCTCCCATCACTACTGGAAGCGAACATTCGCACTATGCTCGCCAAAATGGATTTTTTAAGACCAATTTCAGATTTTTCCGACATCTGGAAGTGCCCTAGAATAAAGATGACCAAAATCGTGTCACCCTCCTCCTCCTCCTCGGGCTGCGGCTTTAATATATTAGACAAGGGGGCCAAACCCTGCTGGCTACGCCAGCCAACCCCCGACCGAATCCCACCTGGCCTCAGACCCAACAACGCGTTTTCCCATCATACTGTGTAGTTTTTTATTTTCTTGAAAAATACAGATTTTTGTGTATGGTGGGAGGGGGGGTAGGTAGCCGCGTAGCCTTCGGTCACTCCATGGCCCACCACCATCCCAATTCCCTGTCAACTGCTCCATACTCTGATTTTTGCTCCAAATGGAGCAACTTTTTGGTGGTTTCATATTTTTCTCGTCATCTACTCACCAAAACGGATTTTTGATATTTTCTTCAAATTTGTTAGAAAAAGTTCAATTTCCCGTTTTCCCCGCTTTAGGAGCTCAGATACGCCACATGGAGTTACTTTTTGTTGCTCGCCAAACTTGATTATTTAAGACCAATTTCAGATTTTTCCGACCGCTAGAAGTTACCTAGAATAGAGATGACAAATATCGTGTCACTCTCCTCCTCCTCGGGCTGCGGCTTTAATATAATTATTACATTATTATTATTATACTTACTAGGGGGCAACCCATTTTTGGACGTAGAATCCATTTTCAGGGGTCCCGGAACGATCCGATTTCACTGTGGCGATCTATAGGGCTTTCATGGGGCTAAAAATGGGATTTTCGAAAATCCCAGGAGGTTAAGTATTTTTCGAGTAAAAAAATGAAGAATTTTTGAAAAAAAAAAAAAAAAAAAAATCCATTGACAGAAATAATTTTTGCACAAGTAAACTACCTATATCAAAGAATAATAAACCCTTGTGTAAAATTTGCAGTGTTTTTGCTGTGCTTCCCCCCCCCCCCCCCCCCCCCCCAGCAAATTTCTGGATCAACAGATCTCCTATTTAAAAAAAATGATAATAATAAATAAATAAAAAAATAAAAAAATCTTTCGAAATCTACTCGGAGAATTGGGTACCTACCAAGTAAGTACGCTGATGACGTAGCTGTGTGTCAGTCATTGGTATCACTGATGAAACTGCTATTTGAGTCGACTTCCAACTATAATGCCTTCCTACTCACAGAAAAACCTCAGCTGATTTCCGATTTAAGGGTCGGTATGAAGCATGGTGGTTGTAGGCTGCCTCAACCCATGTACACCTACGCATCAGTTTAAAACAGGGAGTCGAACGTGTCCGTGATCCCATGATCACGGATGGAACGGGTTTGTGGTCACGTGAAAAGGGAATCAACGGAAACGTGATCAGGGAATTTCCAGGACTGTGGTCATATGATCAGGGAATTAACCTGAACAGGAAACCTTCAGGACAGTGAACCAAGCCAGGCCTCCAGTGGGCCAGTGAGTAATTATTAAGTAATTATTTAATAATTACTCACTGGCCCACTGGAGGCCTGGCTTGGTTCACTGTCCTGAAGGTTTCCTGTTCAGGTTAATTCCCTGATCATATGACCACAGTCCTGGAAATTCCCTGATCACGTTTCCGTTGATTCCCTTTTCACGTGACCAATTATTGGTTTTGTGGTCACGTGAAGAGGAAATCAACTGAACAAGAATTTCTCAGCAGCATTCCACTCGAACGTCGTTTTTTAGCGACCATTAAATGAGAAAATTTTTCTCTTGACAACCGATTGATTCGTTTATCCGGAATAAGACCATTTAAGAGATATCATTGTGAAGACCCTACCAGTTGAAGAGTTTAAGCACCTTACGAACTGATTGTTGAACATTCATCCACATAAGAAAGTCAATGTTTTACCTACCTCTTTAGTGGGGGGTTAGGGTTTGAACGATGCAAACGGTTGGACGAATCACCCGCTTCCATCCCTTTGAACAAACATTCAAGCGATCTCAGTGAAATATTTCCTTGCCATTTGTTTGATTTGCCTTTCAGGAGAATCCTTTCCTCCTTTTCTACTAATAGGTATATAAGCAAAGCTCTGAGGCACTCACTGCCGGATGGACGTTATAATAACATCAATCGTCTTTGTTCGTGGGTAACAGAGAAACAATCACCATTCATTCAGATTGAAATTTAATTGAATTAGAAACGTCAACGTTCAATTTATGAATTTCGTACGTTTTGTAGGTGATTAATGGTCAATGTTGAGGCCGATCAGAATTGTCGATATAATAATAATTATTATTATTATACATCTATGTAATCGCGACGGAGGTCGACAATTCTGATCGGCCTCAACATTTGCCAATATCCGTTTCAAGATGACATCTTGAAACACAATGTCATTGTGCAGATTCCAAAAACGAAATGTCCGTCCGCCGCGGCGGCCGCGCCGTCAGAGCCGTTTTGGTCAGTAGTTTTTTCCGTTATCGTTCCCCCGGCCGCCCGCCCAACCGATCCAATACCCCCCCACGCGATTTTGGTTGGCTTTGGGTGCGTTAAAGCGGCACCACCGAGATACATGTAACTCTCAGTATCTCGGTGGTGCCGGTTAAAGCCATCGGGAGGGGTGTGTATGAAAGTCGAAATCGAGGGGGGGGGGTGTTATACCCGCACAAGTTGTAAGTTATCCGCACCGAGCCTGCCTTTCAGTTCCCGCTTAGGAAATTCCTTATGTAGCCTCTGTTTTGGTCACGGAATAGAAGGAAGAATTTATATTCCTCTATTCCTACCGCTATAATCCAACATAGTCTGTCACTGTTCTCTCATTCTCACCAAAGTAGAGCAGCATCCCCAAAACAGGAGAGAAAAATCTCTTCAAATTATGTACACCCACGCTTTGCTTCAGAATAATTGGCGAGAATGATGAACGTAAGTTATATAACAACCTCAGTAGGAACAACGAGGAAACGAGTGGGTTATCTGATTGAGGAGATATCAGCTGGAAAAGGCGGGCGGGTTAGTAGATGGGTACTAGAAGGGTGGGCGGATCGTTGAACAGATAGGTAGGTCTCTACGTGCAGTTATAAAGGACTCTAATGAGACAGGCGATCTTCCCCAGAAAGTTTATAGGGTTGCCTGAGCGGAAATGCTCTTTCCTCAATAAATGACTCCCATGCGAAATAAGGAATTAATTAATTTAGATCAGTTATAAATTATGCAGGCTTTTATATACTGCTGCAATCCATTGTATTGTTATCTCTGGCCCTTCGCCTTTTCAGGCAACCTAATGAACTGTTTTGTGTAACAACCTAAGATATGCGGCGAAACCGGCGAACAAGCGGAGCTCTTCGTGATAATTTAGATCACCCAGTTACAACATTGGTACCAACGTGTCGGTTGACAAGTTCGCTTATGAGGTTCGATTTTTTTTTTTTTTTTTTTTAAATAAATTGGAAGAGGGTTGTTCGAATGGATGCATTAGGAAAAGTCAGAAAGTGTGTTTATATTAAATATATACACAAATTTTGAGTTCAAATTTTGAGTTCATATGATGAACATGAGGTTATTTTGAAACTTAAATCTGCAAAAACCCACCCTCAGTAAATTGTTTACAAACCCCCTCGAGAATCGCTAGTGGGCATGCATGCGTAATAGTAGAGGAATGGAAACCAATCAAATTTTGAAAATTCCCAGTCCATAGAGGTGATTTGTGGACGTGGACGTACTATTGGGGTTGTGGTTGGGCGATGTCGTTAAAATTCAATTCACTGTTGAAACAAAAAGAATGAGTACTTCCATTCCGAATAGGGCATGGCTTGGCGGGAAGGTGTGAATAAACTACAGGAGTAATTGTGTCTAGTCTCTCTAGATGCCTAGGCCCTTCTCTTTTTCACGTGAGAATCCACTCTAGTGATTCATGGCTTTAATAATGGTTTCCGTGTACAATATGTAGACCAGTAGATGTACGCTGTAATAAAGATGACCAAAAAAAGGTGGCTCCCTCCTTCTTCTTCACAACGAGTTGGAATGTCTACGCTTACATCTTTGCTGGGAGACAAGTAGTTTTTATAAATTACAAGCTGCTCCAGCTCGCTTCGCTCGCCTATGCCCCCATCCGGGGGGGGGGGGGGGGGCTGGGCCCCCTGGACCCCCCCAGTGGGTGAGTAGCATCGATGGACACGTAGAAACGGAGTCGCGAGAGGGTGATGAGTCAGGCGAGGCGCGCGCGTCTGTATGGTCTTTCCCAGGCTTTTCCAGAACCAAACGTACCTACCAACTTCGTATTCATTGGCAGCGAGAGAAACACACAACAGGAGACACAACTTTATCCAACCGGAGTTCCGAACAATATTCATCATGATGATGACGTCAGTGGAGGCGTCCTGATGAGCTCGGCAGCTTTTAAAATACTTCAAATCTCCTGGCTCTGCCTGATCCTTTGGCAAAAAATAAAAGTATTCGTGATATAAGCTTAATCCGATTGGAGGCTCACTTGTAAGAGGGTGGAAGATGAGGGTAGGAGGCGAAAAAGGTAGTAGGAGTGGCGCTCAAGTTGATTTCGCAGCGGCTTATCCCATGTAGTGGAGGTTCCGGTTTCTTTTCTATCTTTCCAACAAGTCCTTCTATTAAAGGTGGATCTAAAAGGTGAGACACAAAGCTGGCATCAGCTGTAAGCTTTTCCTCTCAAATCCAGAGTTAGAGGCATCGGTTTGATCCTGGAGAACGAATTCGATGGGTTTCTATCTTGAGTTTTTTCAGCGATAGAAAATAGTAAAAAGATTATCTATGAGTACTGCCTGAATCATGGTACAGCACCTTACAATATTATCACGCACATCATTTTGGCGAAAAATACAGTAGGTAACTGCTTGCAAAGTAGCATGAACTAAGGAACACTTTCTACTTTGGTATGTCACGAGAGAATACTAAGACGGTAACGAAATGAGATAATTTCCACTATAGTAACGTAATGTGATAATTTCCACTGAGGAAAAAAATGGTCGGCGATTGGTGGGAGTGCATTGGTACAGCCAAACAGTCACATGTTTTGCTGGTTGGAGAACAGAAGAGGATTGGTGGGAGAGCAGTAACTGCTATTACTAGTAATAACTGTTATTACTAGTTGGAGAACAGGAGGCGATTGGTGGGAGTACAATGGTACAGCCGACTAGTCACATAATATGTTATATTATAAAATAGTATGCATATGTAACGTGTATATATATATATATGTAACTGGTCGTAGAACAGCCAGTGTCAACTCATACCTACCAACGTCAGAGAAAGACAGGAACCAACATGAGCCTTCTTGTGTTTTTGATGTGACCAGTTGTCGGTTTTGGAAATGGTCAGAGAATAAATCTCATACCAACACGAGCCTTCATGTAAATGGTAGTAGAGCTTAGGGAAGGTAGTAGAAACATTCACTGACTAATCGCTTTTTGATGTGACCAGTTGTAGGTTTTGAAAATGGTCAGAAAATAAATCTCATACTAACATGAGCCTTCATGTGAATGGTAGTGGAGTTTCGCTAGTGGTCGATTCTTTCTCCTGCCACCTCACCATTCTAAGCTATGATTGGTAGTAGAACAATGATACTGGATGGAGAATTCATGAGTTGGGCAAGTGATTGGGCGTATAAAGTAAGTAATTGGTAGATGAATCCTAACACCTGTAGGAGAAATAGGTGTGATTAGTCGCAGATTTGGCAGCATGTGATTGGTCGCAGGAATTCATTTTTGTGACTGGTAGGTAATCTAGCGTTTGGTAGGGGAAAGTCGCCAAAACGGTCATAGGAATGTTATAATCAGTCATAGGCGGGGTGCACACTGGAGAAACCGACTTCATGAAACGTTAAACCCAAGTTGCTTGCAACAGACAGATAAGATTACGCAGTGTAGTGCAGACTGCGTTTCACGAAACCGGGTTTCAGGAAACTTGAAAAAACGGTTTCATGCAACTTCAGTTTCACGTTTCATTCAAACAGGATTTTCCCTTACCTCGCCATCCGGGCCGTTTTGGGCAGTAGGAATGTTTTTAAAAATCTGAAATTTTGACAGAATACTCGGTTTACCATCTAGTTGTGCCCACAACGTTTTCAGCCCGATCGCCGAAACCCGTGGGGCGCTAAGAGCTAAAATGGGGCTACGGGAGGGTTGTTTTGAAGGTTTTTGGCTATGGGATCGAGTCAGGTGTCGTTTTCGAAGTATTTTTGGACGTAGAATCCATTTTTGGGGGTCCCGCAACGATCCGATTTCACTGTTGCGATCTATAGGGCTTTCATGGGGCTACAAATGAGATTTTTGATGGATCCCAGGAGGTCAAATATTTTTCAAGTAAAAAACAAAACAAAATTTTGAAAAAAAAAAAAAAAATTGTTTGAAAAAAAAAAAATTCCCAAAAAATTGTTTTTTAAATATAAAAATCCAAAAAAAATTGTTTTCTAAAATTTATTTTAGTGACACAGAATTAAATTCCTGCACATATCAAAGAATAATAAACCCTAGTGTAAAATGTTCAGCGTTTTTTCTTCTTTTTTTGCAGCCACCATGACAAAAAAATAACGTCGTCATCGGATTCCATCACGAAACTGATGGAAAACCGTTGCGTTCTATACATAGAATGCACATGTGCATGTTCTCGTGCAATCGGTTTCATGATACACATTTCTAGAAACTTGTTTCATGAAATCGGTTTCTCCAGTGTGCATCCCGCCGTAGTTTATGTGATTAGTCGTACTTTCTTGTATTCGGAAGTAGATTTCTCTCCCACTAATTTGTAGTGTTCTCCAAACAATCGCAAATCGGCCGCCATTTTTTCACTTCCTCATTCAACTACATGATTTTTTCTCTCTTTACTAGTAGGTATAGTAAAATTTAAATTTAATGTAAAAACACTGCAAATTTTACAATAGAGTTTATTATTCTTTGATATACCTAGTAAAAAAAATCCCCAAAAATTTTTTTTCTACATTTATTTTCATTGACATAATTCAATTTCTGCACAATTATAGGTTATTTGTGCAGAAATTGAATTATGTCAATGAAAATAAATGTAGAAAAAAATTTTTGGGGATTTTTTTTTTTTTTTTTTCAAAATTTTTTCGTTTTTTACTTGAATAATATTTGACCTCCTGGGATCCTTCGAAAATCCCATTTGTATCCCCATGAATGCTGATTTTGTATCCCCATGATTCCATGAGTGGAGTGAAGTCCAAAAATACTTCGAAAACGACACCCATAGCGACACCCACTCGATCCCATAGCCAAAAGCATTCAAAAATACCCTCCCGTAGCCCCATGTTAGCCCCATAGCGCCCCGCGGGTGTGGGCGATTGGGCTGAAAACCTTGCGGGCACAACTAGATGGTATAACATCTTGTTGGTATACCATCTAGATGGTATACCATCTTGTTGAAATTTTGTCAAAATTTCAGATTAAAAAAAAAAAAAAAAAAAAAAATCCTACTGCTCAAAACGGCCCGGACGGCGCACAGTGGTCACAGTGGTCCAGAACCCCCGAAAACGTGATCGAAACTCCTAGCGACATTAATTTTTTTTACTTTTGCTTTCAAAATGAGTAGGTACTTACCTAGGTCTTATGTTTTTGAGTGCGCAGATTCCAAAAATCATGTTTTTATTCACTTTTGAGACCCAAAAATGGTAAAAAAAAATGACATTTTTCGTCTTTTTGGGTGTCTCAAGAACTGTAGAATAAAGGATAAAATTTTCAAATCTGTAGAAAAATATGAAAAAATTGAGTTTCGATCACGTTTTTGGGGGTTCTGGACCACTGTGCGGCGAACGGACATTTCGGTTTTGGAATCTAGACTTCTTGAAACGGATAGTGTCAAATTTTGAGGCCGATCGGAGTCATCGACCTCCGTCGCGTAAAATTGTATTGTTCCAAGAATAGTAAACCAAAAGTAAAGTGGGATTTTTTGTGCTGACCATGGTTCTCACAATTGGGGCAGGAGCCGACCCCGCAGTTGAACGAGTAAACACCCCTACTTTGAAACGGTTCTAGACATAATATGTCAAGATATTATCTTGCTCCAGAGAAAGGATTCGAATTCACCTAAACTTGAGTTCATAGTAATTGTCTGCCGACAAGACAGGTAGTTCAACACGTGATTGAGTTTTGTTCAAACATTGGTGTTCGTCCCCGGATTTGAACCAGGCTGATCAGTGCTCCGACTGATTAATTTACAAACAGGCGAAAAACAGTCGCCGTAGTCCACGGGGCCACCCTGTCCCTTTAAATGTATACCTACTATTAATTTCCACTATATATGATACAAATATATTATGTTATATCCTATTAGAGTGTTATAAGATTATTGAATATTTGTGTGTGTTAGATATTCTATCCTAGATGCGATTTTCAAGCGGTGAAACGGATTTGAGGTACGCTGAGGGGGTGTCGAAAGGAAAGAAACAAACCGACCGTTTGATGTGTGTCACGGAGTGGAAACGAGAAGGGGGTTGATTATATACCTTTTTGAGTTTCCCTTGCCGACCGACCCCATGTGGAACTTGAAAGACGGTTGTTCGGAGTCAGCACCTTCAAAACCCGACGGGGACCCGTTACAAATAGAAACTCAAGTTTGTTAGTGACCTTCATCAGCCTCATTATAAATCTTCCTTGGCGGTGCCCCTCACACTTTTTTCCTCCTTTTTCTCTCCACATAAAATCCTTCAGCCTTGTTGGCACACTGAAGTAGGTAAGCACCACCACACTCTTTGCCAGTTCTTTGTCCATTTCTGTTGTTTCAACATAAAATGAATAAAAATGAATAAGGTTTTTTATTTATACTTTCATGACTAACTTCTACGCTATAGGTAGGCGAATAATTTTTTGAGCAGCAAAGCTTTGATGAGGTACAAATGTTAACGTTTTTGTTTTTGTTTTTAGACCCATGGGTGTTTCGGAAAACCGTGATTATTGTCAGTTTTCATTGACCTTCGGGTTTGAGCAACGTGTATTGTAGAGAATCTATCTGATATGAACTGTACTGACGAATTAGGTACTGAACGGTTTCATTATGTTCCAGGTATGTTGGATGTCTCAATAGCCCTCAGGAACATACTTCAAGTAAGTATGAACAACGCCCCAGTTCAGTCGTTATGTTGTAGTGTTGAAGATGAACTTGTACGAAGAGGTTGACAGCCAAGTGGGGTTTGTTAGCTGAGCGGTCATTCTGTGGGTTCCCGGCTGGTCCACCTTTGCCCTCTATGGGCTGACACGTTTTGAGCCGCGCCGCCCTTCGCGGTACTGTGACATTGTATAATATAGGTCTCCCACAAGAATATTGCGCTCCGACATTGCAGTGTGTTGGCCGCAATAGGATAGTATATATTGCTAGCTAGGTACTTATATATTACTAGTGCGTGTAGGTACTTATATATTACTAGCTGGGACACCCGTGCTTCGCACGAAATATTATATTCCCATCCTTCCCTATCAATAATGCATCCTTCCTTCACTCGAAACACCCGTAGCAATCCGTCAACTTTTTCTTAGTAACAAAGCTTGTTTGAGGCACTGCGATTTTTTGGAGTCACTTCGTTCTCCTTCGTATGTACGTGCGGAAACATATTTTATTTTTCTCTGAATGATCAACGAATGCAACGCCCTTCGGCAGACCCACCCCGTATAGGAATCTAGAATGTTGACTAACTTCTCATAATTTATCATCAGATGTTTTCATGTCATGTTTTGCCGTATTCGGCAAATTTTGAGGCCGATCGAAATTTCAGGTTCTCACAAACATTGGTTGGTCATTCACAGAATTATGCCGTTTGTACCTCTGAACCAGAACGAAAGCGCCTTCATAACCAAAAAAAGTTTTGTTGTGGAACAATTTGGTAGAATCGAGGAGGATAGATCCTTCTAACCTCCTCCAAACACGACGAAAATGGCCACAATCCGTCCTGAGTCGGTCTCAAGTAAGTTTTTCTGGTGGCTTGAGTCAGGGTTGAAATACATAATATCGTCGGCTTACAGCAGAAACTCACTAAGTCAATTTTTGTCGAAATTCGGGTTTAAGTGCTACCTACAATAATTTTTCAAGCTCTTTCGATTGGCGTCGTCGGTTTTTGCCTCCGGGCATCCGTTTCCATGGAAATCACATTATGAGAATCTCACTAAGTCATTTTTTGTCGAAATTATACTGGAGAAATTCACTATAAGTGACTTAATGAATTTCTCCTGGAAGAACATACCTACTACAGTTGACTTGATGAATTTCTCCTGTCTAGAAGAGCAGACGACTGTCGACTTAATGAGTTTCTCCTGTCTATCTAATAATGGATCATCATAATCACCCAAAATGGATAAGAGAAAATAACTAAGTCGCGCCATATCCAATTTTTTATACAAGAAAAATTCATTAAGTCATCATTAGTCTGGATAAATTCATTAAGTCAAGCGCCCTTTTCAGAAAAATGGTAATTTTATTACTTTTAGTACATCGTACATGATTGAGATAGGTATCAGTATAAATAAGACAATATGAAAACCCACAGGCTCAAATTTGTTATCTCTAGCTTTTTCCTAGCCGAAGCTATCCAACTTCTAAAATCAGAAAAACTTCAAACTCAAATTTCTCGAAACTGAGTTTTTTGACTTAGTGAGTTTCTGCTGTAAGCCGACGATATGTATGTGTGTTTTTATATTATAAAAACTTAAGTTCGATCTCAGCTGTAACAGTTGTGGGCCGTCTAGGTTTGTGAATACGAATTTGAGACGGACTCAAGTCTATGCTTAAGTCGACATTTTGAGTGCCGACTATAATATTATATTATATTATAATATAATATATTATAACATGCCTATTATTATTATGTACTATGACATAATATTATGCTGAGTTGCCGTTCGGTCTCAAGACGATGACTTGAGACCAGACTCAGAGCTGAGAAACGTCTCTGAATTCCGCCCGTACTAAATATTTATGAACTTGTATTGTACTAAGAACAAGTCTTGTTCATCAGCAAGATAAGTAAGTTGCATATAACCGAGCGATTGTACGAAAAAAAAAAAAAAAAACGCCCCCGGTGGTACGAAAAAACGCCCCCGTCCGTGAATTTCAGAAGGAATGTAATATTGGTCATTTTGAAAGTATACATGGGGATGAGAGGTATGCTGTGTAGGTATGAATAATTTCCGAGTGATGCTCTGCGACTCGTCAAATGTCAAAAGGTCCAACGGTCAAAACTGTCAAAAAATTCGTCGCTGTCCATCATCGAAGAAAAAAAAAAAAAAAAAAATGAAGGCACTTGTATCAACAATGTATTCTAATGATACGAAAAGTGAATGTCGTTAGGTACACCTACCTAGGTACTAATTTAAGAAGAGTTACTTTGGAGCAAGCTTAATGGTCCAAGCGACTGCCCTCAAAAACTAATGATTCCTTATTATCTCCATTGAGAAACTGATGACTGGTAAGCTGTACCTCGCACGTGGAACAGCCGAAGTCAGATAACATAATATTATTTTCACTTTGGCCCTTTCATAAACGACACTCCTTCACGCGCCTTCTACTACAAGTAAGTTTATCGCCTAGGGTCAAGTAGGATCAACACAGTTCTCCGACAAGAGAAATATCTCTTTTCTTTTTCCTAATTTCTCTTTTTTTCAAATTACCAATATTACACTCTTTCTCAAGTTATAGGGCGGGGGCGTTTTTTCGTACCACCGGGGGCGTTTTATTCCTGGTCGTTTTTTCCGGGGGCGTTGTTTTCGGGTCACCAACCGAGTAAGAAGATTTAATCTTTTAGAGTTCATAGCGAGCCTACTTCACAAGCAATGAGGTTCCTCTTTCTTTCGAGGTTCTAAGATTCAACTACCGGGATTATAACGCACTTCCGTGTAAGGTAAGTTGAGCTGAATGGGTGCGTTTGGAGGGGAAAGAAGGGCCCAAATTCGCAGAGGTAATATTTTACCCCCAGTGAAAAGGAATGTTTCCCATTTATTCTGGCATCCCGCCGTCAGTGCGTTAGGAAGGTCTTGAACGTGGCTTCCGAATATACCCCAGAAGCCTGTGAAGTACCTACCATAGAGTCACAGGTCATTGGAAATTGAGGGATGATGACCAACAGATTACAAATCATTAGGATTGACCAAAGAGGAAGTTTTCTTTATTTTTGGGAAGGCAACCTACAGAAAATATCTACACATAAGTATTTGAATTCCTCGATTCAAATATTATTTTTCCTCCTAGTTTAGGATGTTACCCACTGGCCTGTGACTGATTTTGATGTGGAGAGGTAGGGCTGCTACAATATTAATTCAAACATAATCATTATCGTAGGTGTTCGGTATAATATTCTATTATAATATATTGGTATATTATAATAAATTATTTAATTTCGTTGAATTATTCTTGTATCCAACCCGCAGAACACGAATAATACACAGGTAGGTAAGATACATAAGATACATTTGTGGGTAAGAACTGAAATTATCATCGTTTGCATTTCCAGTAAAAACCCGTCGAACGTTGTTCAATAACTTCCGTGAGTAGCCAATCTTCACGAGAACCTGAGTATTTATCGGCGGATACGATTTAGGAACCGGGCTCCCTCCCTCCCATCGTGGACGTTAACGTTAACGTTACTCGTCTCCTTCCTTTATCGTGGCGAGGGTTGCGCTGTGAGGGCGGTGACCTAATTACAGGTTCCTGCGTGCCGGGAGTCATTCATTCTCAATTGTGTGGTTCTGTTCTATCAGAACGGTGCACCTGACCTTTCGCATGGTGAGAAGATGCACGCACTCCAACCTCTCCGAATTGAGAAATATTTGGCTAGTTTAAATTAAAATTCACTGAGCCTCGTTGGGCATCGAGCCGTAGGCCATTGAGCCACCAGAGTAGTGATTTTGCTTCCGAACCCTACGGAGGTTATCGGAAGCTTTGCGTTCACTTTCAGAGTAGGAAAAATATGTGTCCTTCAAAATCGAAAAATCCACTCGCATTTTACGTTAAGGACCTCCTGAGCAAATTGGATCCGTGTCCGTCTGTACGGATATCCTTGTTACAACTACAAATCACCAAATTTTCATCCGCCCTATAAATAATTAATAGGTATGGTAGATAAAGAGGTTTTTTCTCAGGAAAAATATTCTAAAGATCATTCAAGGAGCCTAGTGTTTACTTCGGGCACTGCAGTGCACTGGACTGATGGCTTCGTATTTGTTTCAAGTACTAAAATTCATTTTTTGCATTAAATGCAAATTAAACATTAAATTTTAATGTTAAAATACTTTTTTTGTTCATTATTAATAAATAATGTAAACCACCAGCAGTGGACCCATCACTCCATCCATTGCACTAATAAATACATAGAGAGATAGATGCAGTGCCCCGAAATGAAACATTGAGCTCCTTGAATGATTTTAAATTTTAGTGTTGTTGTTGTTAATGAGCCGTTTCAATTTTCCTTTTTACTCAAATGACTTAAATAATAAAATAGTAAATTACTGAAATGAGTTTTATTTCCGTACTTTTAATTTTTCAATATATTGATTTCAATATATTGTAGGTAGACATACCTACATCAAATATATATATTTGATGTAGGTATGTCTACCTACAGTGATATGATAATATTATATCACTGTAGGTACATATTATGTATCACTTCTGCTCCAAACGATTTCTCTCCTCTCGCTTAAATTTTAGTGTTGATAATATTATTATATTATATTATTTCTCTTCTTTTTATGAATTGTTTGGTGGCTTTGCACCTGTCATTCAAAAGCGTTCATTCAAAATTAGGTAGTGGAAGATTTGTAGTAGGTTTATCGCATGGATTCACTTCGTTACCTTTAGCAGATGAACAAACCATTCAATTTCAAGTCCTCGTACACAAATGCAGAAAGTACGCTGTTATCCAAAACAACGGAATATTTCTTGCTACATCCAGAATAATAATGTTTTTCATATGCTTTCTCCGTCATCATACCGTATGATTCAGACGCGGTCTATTTTGTGAAAAATCGAGAAAGCGCGAGATAAAATAGTAATTCAACCCGGACAAAAACTGCTCCTCCTTTAGGAAGAAATATAAAAGGGCGGGATTTTGTGGTCTCGAGGAGGCCAACAATGAGTTTTGTTGTTGGCAAATCTCGTTTACCTACCTGGGGAACCACCATTACAACTCTTTGTGTTTCTCAAACCAGATCCCAGTGGGTTTGGCAGGCCTCCAACTGCCCCCACCCACAACCCCCCAACCAAACAGCTTTTTGAGGGCAAGGCGCACAGGGTGGTAAGGAATGGCGGGGAGAGGCTCCTTCCCCAGTCCTAATCCCTAATTTTGACCCGATAAATCGACCTTGGCTAGTAAATTGGAGCCAAAGCTTCAGAGGGGTTTTCACCTACTCGAAAATTTCTGATGGAGTAATTCACGCGGAAGGCTCTCCAAACTCATCCCTTTCATAATAATATTATGAATATATTATATTATATACCTCGCCCTCGTGCCCAGCCTCCGGCAGAACCGGCCTTGATTTGGCCTCCACTTGGAGGCTGGTCAACACACATTTTGTTGTGCAGAGGTCGACACGTCCGCCAGTTCCAACGCCAACCGAACCGCTGTCCAGGATCGATCTCGACAAGTAGGTACCTATTCCAACGAAACCATGCCCTACTCAATAGTTTTAATAGCTCCTGGAATGCGTTATATATTGATAGTGATGAGTTTTAGAGAGTTTATACTATTATTTGAGTTGGTATTGTAATTCGGTAAATACAAAACGCAATGACGAAAAACCTGTAAAATGGAAAAAATAAGAAAAATCTCCTTGTTATTACTAAGTGAGCAACCATTGGATCCTGCAGAAATCAAACAAGGCCCATGGGCCTGCAGTGCTCACTGGGCAACCACTGCAGGCCCATGGGCCTTGTTTGATTTCTGCAGGATCCAATGGTTGCTCACTTAGTAATAACAAGGAGATTTTTCTTATTTTTTCCATTTTACAGGTTTTTCGTCATTGCGTGAACACGCACACACGCATTGCGTGAACACGCACACTTTTGATTGGAAATATATTTACAAGCTTAATGGCTATATTTACACGTATACACTCACGATACACATTTACGATTAGCTTGAAAAATGTTAGAGCGGTTGCAGTTTAACAGTATCTCAAGAAGATCGCCAAAATTACTTCTGCAGTCAACTTATATCGTTTAAGGACCGCCTCAAAGGGCATAAGTGGGGATGAGAAAATAAATGGGGAAGCAATAGGAATTTATACAGTTAGGAAGTAGTGAGGCTTTCAAGTGTAGACGGGGAAAACCCCAAAAAGGTGTTGACCTGAGAACATAAAAGAAACGGGGAAATACCGATTGTAGGAAAAAAAAGTCCCCGGAAAAAAAAGTCCCCCCAAAAAAAGGCGCCGGAAAAAAATCCCCGTAGAAGAAATAGCTTTGAGTGAATGGAAATGAATAGCAGATGATACTTATAGTACTTGGAGGGTTAAGTATTAAATACACTATAACAAAATTTGTTATAGTTAAATTTGTTATATATAACAAAATTTAATTTTGTAGTCGTAGGGGGTCAACACTTAGCAGTAGGTGACTGGTGTTTACAATAAGTCGGTCAACGTCTAATGTTGTATTGTCCAAAAGATGAGTGGCTTCATCTCATTTTTTATCGGAACTGTGTACCTATTCAGTGTGAACTTGTGAGAAAATTAATTCTGTCAATCAATAAAATTTTGAAAAAAATAAAATTTCCTAATGTTTTATTAAAAAAAAAAAAAAGTTTTTTTCAACAATTTTTTTCATTCGGAAATTAGCTGACCTCTTGGCATCCTTCAAAAATCCCGTTTGTAGCCCCATGAAAGCCCTAAAGATCGCCACAGTGAAATCGTATCAATCCGGGACCCCCCAAAATGGATTCTACGTCCAAAAATCCTTCGAAAACGACACCTCCCTCGATCCCACAGCCCCATAAAAAAAAAAAACCCTCCCGCAGCCCCATTTTAGCCCCATAGCGCCCCACGGGTTTGAACGATCGGGCTGCTTCCGGGCACAACTAGATGGTAAACCGAGTATTTTGTCAACATTTCAGATTTTAAAAAAAATTCCTACTGCCCCAAACGGCCCGGACGGGGTACGGCGGACGGACATTTCGTTTTTGGAATCTAGACCTCTTGAAACGAAAAATGTCACATTTTGAGGCTGATCAGAATTTTCGAACCCCGTCGCGATTACATAGGTGTATTATTCCAAGAATAATAAACCAAACAAAGAGGTTCCCTAACTTTCTATGGTTTTGTTCAAGATTTTTTTCAATTTTTAACATTTTTCTTTTTGGGGATTTTTTTCCCCCATCAGGCTTTGCTATGTACCTCAGCTATGGAAGCTTGCAGAGATCATAATGATCCTAAAACCTGGAAAGCCTGCTGAGGAATTGAATTCATATCGACCAATATCTCTGCTACCAGTTCTCTCAAAGCTGAAAATAGTAGAGGAACGGAACCTCGTTCCAATCCATCAGTTTGGCTTTCGTCGAAATCACTCTACAATTGATCAGGTGCACCGAATAACGCACATTATTGAACAATCAAACTCTTGAACAAAAAAAGGTTTGCTCTGCCGTCTTTCTTGATGTTACACAGGCCTTTGATAAAGTGTGGCACGAAGGACTCAACTATAAACTCAGAAAAACACTTCCCGCCTCGTATTCCAAGTTGCTAGAGTCCTACCTCTCAAACCGATTTTTCCCGATCAAGCAAGAAGATGCGTATCCGAAAGCTCAAAAGATTCAAGCTGGAGTACCGCAAGGTAGCGTACTGGGCCCACTCCTGTACGTCCTTTTCACCAGAGATCTTCCAGAAAGAGAATACCATAGCGACGTTTGCAGATGACACTGCAGTCCTTGCTGTCGGCGATACCAACTTGGAATCAATTTCGAAACTACAAAGGTCAATCAAGAGACTTCACAGCTGGACATTAAAGTGGAGGATCCAAATGAATGAGGCAAAATCGGTACATGTCGACTTCACAAACCGTAGGTGTGAGTACATACCCGTTCACCTCAACAACAAAGTCTTACCGCACGCAAACGAAGCCAAGTACCTGGGCATGACCCTCGATGCTAAGCTTCGGTGGAAAGCACATGTCAAAAAAAAAGAAGATGGAACTAACCACCAAATTTCGGAAGATGTATTGGCTAATGGGGCGACGGTCATCCCTGTCAATCCCCAACAAGCTAACACTATACAATCAGGTCCTTAAGCCAGTCTGGGCCTATGGTGCACAATTGTGGGGCTGCACCGCTCCGAGCAATCGCTTGATCATTCAGCGATTTCAAAATAACGTGCTACGAGCTTGCGTAGATGCGTACCGTTACACCAGGAATGAAAGACTACACCGGGAACTTCAAATTCCTACTGTCGAAGAAGTCATCAAAAAACAAGCATTAGCCCATCAGCAGAGGCTTCGGGGACACATCAACAGCGAGGTTGTCCAGCTCCTCGACGTTGAAGGCCTGCTCAGAAGACTGAAAAGAACAAAACCTCATGATCTGTGGGAGTGGGGTGCCCTGTGAACTAATTATCAGCTCAGTGAGTAATTACTAGTGCGTCAGTTGCACAAAACAACAAGTCGCATAGAAGCAGTGTTATGTGTCATCGCTTCTGGCAAGTCATTTAGTATACATCAATTAGGAATGGAAGTGCTCCCGAATTTCGGGTTAAATCATCCTGTACCGTGTTGTTAGAAATCAAAAAGGGAAAAATAGATCAATTTTGTGACAAAAAGTCTTTCACGTAGTTTACAATCATCTTAAGTAATTTAGGCCGATTCAAAAACCACTGTGAGTGACGTCACCTACAGGTGTTTCGGTTTCCAATCAAAAGACACCAGAGTGCAGGTCGATTTTTTTCTTCTTTTTCGATTTTTTCTTGGTGTTTGGCTCTAGTGACACTGGAGTAACGAGAAAATGGCCGTGTTCGCTTTGTTTTGAATGTGATCATGCTTATTTACTCAACTTATTTGTGATATAAATTAACTTATTCCAATGACCGATTCTTTAGTTTTTAGTTTTGTAATGGTGGCCAACGTGTCGACCAATAGGAGCTGACCTCGGGTTCCCGCCAAAATTCAAATAGCAATAATTGGAAAAATTATTTTTCCATCAATTTTATAAATTCATACGAGCTTGCAGTTTGTGTTTTAACCCCATTTTGGTTTATTATTCTTGAAATAATACACCTATGTTTTCGCGACGCGGGTCGACGACTCCGATCGGCCTCAAAATTTGACATTATCCGTTTCAAGAGGTCTACATTCAAAATCCGAAATGTCCGTCCGCCGTACGCCGTCCGGGCCGTTTTGGGCAGTAGGAATTTTTTTTTAAATCTGAAATTTTGACAAAATACTTGGTTTACCATCTAGTTGTGCCCGCAAGGTTTTCAGTCCGATCGCCCAAACCCGTGGGGCGCTCTGGGGCTATAATGGGGCTACGGGAGGGTTTTTTTTGAAGGCTTTTAGCTATGGGATCGAGTTAGGTGTCGTTTTCAAAGTATTTTTGGACGTAGAATCCATTTTTTGGGGTCCCGGAACGATCCGATTTCACTGGGGCGATCTTTAGGGCTTTCATGGGGCTAAAAATGGGATTTTTGAAGGATCCCAGGATGTTAAATATTTTTTGAGTAAAAAATACAGAATTTTTGAAAAAACACATTTTTGAACAAAAAAATCAAAAAAAATTTTTTTTGAAAAAAAAATCCAAAAAAATTTTTTTTTTAATTTTTTCATTGGCAGAATTTAATTTCTGCACAAGTAACCTATATCAAAGAATAATAAACCCTTGTGTAAAATTTGCAGCGTTTTTAGTATTATTTGGACGCCTTCTATCGATAAAAAAAATAATCCAGAAAAGCTTCCATTCCTAATTGTAAATTGCTGATAAGTTTGCTTACTTGGTGCAATAAAAGTTTCAAAAAAATAAAATAAATTTTCCGCCCTTGAGTATTCTTAGGGGATTTTTTTCCGCCCTGCAGGATTTTTTTCCGGGGATTTTTTTTCCGGGGACTTTTTTCCGGGGATTTTTTTTCCAGTGAGTTTTTTCCGATTACCGGAAATACCAGTACATTGTTGGGAGTTGCCTAACGGCCTGTGACTGCCAAGCTAATATTGAAAGGTGGACATAAAAGAGGCTATTGGCCTGGACATGGGTTAATTCCTGGTTAAGCAAAAATGGACCTGACTGACAAGCGGTGAGCGTAAAAGAAAACCGGGAAATAGTTGGGAACGTTAAGCTGGGTTCAAACCTTACGTTTGAACAACATTTTTTGTTCTTTTTTGAAGAATTTGGTCCCAATCTCTCAGAAAACTATCGGGCTATCGAGAGCAATAAAGAAATTGATGACTATAATTACCTGGAAGCTAGGAAAACCTTAAGAATGAGACTAACTGGCTTACCAAAATCAGACGAAAACGACGGCAACTAGACACCTTCCACTTTCTACAAAGACTGAAGAAAAACATTTTGCAAAAATCAGCTGCCAGTATAGTGTCCTACTAGATGCTCCGGCTCGCTATTCGTAGCTAAAAGGTCGGCAAAAAAAATTTTCCCCGCCTCCTCCGCCGTTGTAAGGTCCCTGAAGCCCCACCCCGGATTCCACCCTTTCTGAGTACGTCTTTCCGACTTCCTTGACAGCGGCCGGGTTGGAAGAGCCAAACGCGCCCCATCTATATCAAATATATATATCGCGTTATATCACTCACGAGACTCACTCACGATTTTCACTGGGAGACTCCTCGAGCGGCGAGCGGGGGGCGTCCGTATAAAAGCTTCGCTTCAACAAGGAACCCAGAGGTTACAAAACTGTAGCTATTGTGTGCAGGTTAGTTTGTAGTTTCAGGTTTTTAAAAAGATCCAACAGTTAAAAAACAGTCTGGACGACGGCATTGCATTTTTCGGATCTTGATAAGATGTAAATTTGTAACAGCCGTTTTGTAGGAAGCCTTGCTTATTCACAATACGCCGACTTTGTGATTAGGCTTTTTGTAATACGGCTAGGCTGTCTCCGAAATTGCTAATTACACAAAAACGTCGTGGCAGATACACAAAACGGGTAATTTCGAAGAAACTTTGGACCCCGTCGCGGAAAATCTCAGTGGTAGTGAATTCCCTTTCGCAGAACACCGGTTGGTGTTCACTAATATATAATGGATATTCTTGATGCGATAAATGACCATCATGTCATGAAATCATTGTTGGTAAAAGAAATCATTTTTCTCGCGCAAAAAAATGAGTGCAAAAGTGGCGCTTATTTTTAGGTATATACGTTGTAACGAATCCACAGAGGCCATTAGAAATTCACTGAGGCGTTATCGCAAATGGATCACATTCTCTCCTGCTGTCATAGCCCACCGTCACAGGACTCTCCAATTTGAGAACCGTGAGCAGTGAACCATTAGCGAACCTAATGGAGAGCTAATGACAACCGCCCCGTGTGCGAAACGGTCATAACCCTTCTGTGCCTACCACCTGCCACACAATAACCTCACCTACATCATGGTCCTGTTATTGGCCTGCCTCGCACATACGCGCCCCGGCTTCGGAATATAATTGTTAATGATGCACAAGTACTAATTGATCAGCTCTCCCTGGGCAGACCCGACGCACCACTTGTTGATAATCTGCTGGGGACCGCATAAAGCCTCATTGCCACTAAAATCCATGCGGTTGAACGTCTGGGGTATTCTCTCGTTGACTGCCCTCACAGCAATTTCAACGCCAAACTCTTAGGTAGGTTACGTTCTAGCTAAGGCCTGTAAACAACACACCACATGTCATACCAAATGTATGTAGGTGTGGTTAAATATATATATTTTTCGTTTCTGTCTGCATTGATCGTCTCGATTGTATCATTGTCGATTGCAAGTAGTTTTCAGTTTCAGTTTCAGTTTGGAGAAACTTCTTTCGCATGTAGCGTAGTGCTGATGGTCTTAATAATTTGGACCATTTAGACAATTATTATTTATTAAATAAACAATTTGTAATGTCTAAATTTTAAACATTAAAAAATCTTGAACACGAATAATCTACATGATTTCCAAAAATAGTCCCCACAAATAAAACTATTAGCAGTAGACGGGCTACTACTCCATTCCTGTATTATATATAATACTATATATATAGTGCACATCCAGCTGCACGAACTACCATCACACATTGCATTTTTTCCTTTTGCAATAATTGCAGAAAGAATTATTCTTTCTTATGTTGCTGCCACTTTTCTATCCTCGAGTAAGTACCTTCAAAGAACGAATTTTCCCTGCAGTTTTCACTTTTTAAATCTCAGTGGGGTCATTTTTAACATTAAAAAAAAATTATTCCAAGCTATGCGTTGATATCATCATCGACAGAGCCAACAGACGAGAAAATATATATTTAGATTAAAAAGTGGTCTGTCGTGACACGGGTTTTCAGATCACCTCAGTAAAACATACAAAGGTTTTCAAAATAATGTGGTCGCGTGAAGAGAATAAAGAAACCTCAAAACAATTTATTACCGCGGGGGATATAACCCCCAGCCATCCCCCTTCTCACATCTCGCTTGCAAGCCGACGTTCGGATGAATGTCTGCAGTACTCTTTTATCCTAGGAATGAATCCACAGGTTGGGCTTGCGGACTCCAAAGACCGCAAAGGGGAATAAAATAAAGCAATCTAAATATTATCGGCTCACAATGGGACCCGGGGAAACACAGTTTTACATTTCGCTAGCGCACACAAAAACATTCCAATTTCAATTCCCTCCCTTCCCTATTTTTTTCTTTCTTTCGTTCGCTCTCTGCACGACGTTAAAAGAATTCCTGGGATTGTTAAGAAGACGGTAGCGAGATGCACATACGGTAACCAGATGATCAAAGGCATTCCCGTTTGAATTTGAACACAGGAGTAAGTCCACTCCCCAGATAAAAATGTTATGACTCTGTTTTTATGTTTGAAGTCCCGTCATGCATCGATCCGCAACACAGGTCAAACATTGAAGGGCTCAATTGGCATTCAGTAGATTCATCCTTCGTAGAATCGGTTACGGTATCATGTAGCAGGGCTGTGTTTGCTGGTTCAGGCATGCTCGTGCCACCAGCAGGAAAATCAAAAGAATTGATTGGCCCTGGGGGGGTGGGTGTTTATAATAGCCACCTTCAAAGCCTGAGAGGCAAAAGGTCGACTGGCTCGTACAAATTATGATAATCTCTGGAGGGATAATTATTATCAACGTATTTTCCGCTACGTGGCCAAGGATTGCGCCCAGGCGTCCAATGTTTCCTGAGCGCTGCCCAGCACCACCCCAAACCAACGTAACAGGTCTTGGAAGACACCTTTCAGGCCCGTATTAGGCTTTGGTGATAGCAGCAGTCAGGCGTCTCCGGACCTGAACAGGCAGTCTATGGGAACTGTGTCTCTCAGGGGCCTGTGAAGGGTTCCGTGGATGAAGCAGGAAATCAGTAGGTCGCAGATTGGTTCAAAAAGATCAGAACAACCCGTCTACCTGGGGGCCAGAGAGCTTGTGTGGCGCCAAACACTGAATTTTCGAGATGATTAGATTCTCTTTTATGATCATTTATCATATCATTGCTCTTAAACCTCATGTTGTTCCTCCTGAGTGTATTATCAAATGACACTTGGAAGGCCATTTTATGCATGGCAGTTTCGTTATTTGCCGAATGTAGTTCGGTTGGCAATTTGGAAGTGAATAGGGGTTTGTGTGGAGAACCTTCAGGAAGGGATATTGAGAGCCCGGAGTTATTCCAGAGTTATCGGCACCAGGTGATTGGAAGGTCGAAAAGCCGGGCGTGGCCTACATTAATTATCCTAATTGAAGTAATATTCTTGTCGTTAATCTTTGTGCCAGATTACCTCTTTTAGTCTGTAATAGGCTCATTATATCGGGAAGGAAGCGAAGCTATTTTCAGGCCTTTTCCACGAGGCATTTTCTCTCTCTGTCGGACTCGGTAGACCTGGATATGTTGCCTTCTCTGTCTGGCCCCCACCTGCCCTTCGGTATCCTCACCCCAACCCAACAACAGAGGCAAGAAGGCTTTTCCCGAGGCAGGCGGCCTCGCTATTATAGTTTTAAGGCGGCTCCTATCTTTCCGTGTTTATGGCGTTATTGTGTAAATGGCTCCCCCTCGCCAACCCCTGGACTCTGCCAGTTTTCACTGTATAATGTTTTTCCTCACCTTTTTTTTCGGAGAGCCTCCTCGCACTGTCAGCTTTTCGGCAGATGGCACGCGAGGTTCCTCTTCGAGGGTATACTTAAGTTATGGCGCTATTCATTTATTCGTCATTTTCCCGTCAGGCTAAGAGCCGGCTCGCCACCTCGCGAAATGTTTTTTTAATACGATGACATCTCGAGCACGTCATTGCAGAGTATTTATGCACTCACCACGCAGATGTCTCAAAATCTATCCATCCACGATATGTTAACATATCGTGGATGGATAGATTTGCATTGGGTTAAAGCCCAATAAGGGCACTTTGAACCGAACTTAATTTCAAAGTCGAGGACAATAATGTTCTATAGTTCTATAGTGCATTCTATTTTTTGAACTTGAATTCTACTCGAAATGTTTTTTAGTGGAATTAGGTTTTTAAAAATGGTGAACCTGTACTCAAACCAAAGCTCTAAAACTGTCAAAGAATATCTGGAGTGGAGGCGTCGAAAGCTTCCATTAGCAAAAACCTGATCTCCATGCTCTTCTTTCGTCAAAGGGTCGCCCAAAAAATAGTCAAAATTTGTCCCCTGTTACAGATTCAAATAGTCATTCAATGTCCCCTGTTACAGATTCAAATTTTGGTGTTGAAAGTAGGGGGGGGGGGGGGGGGGGTTACTTACTTATCATTATACAAAAACAAAGCAATACTACCATCAACGTACAAACATATATCATAACAATACTAATATCAACAGTAGGGAGTGATTTGCAAAAATTCTAGGGATAATGTGGGTGGAAAGTTGTTGAGATTCAGTCAGATAATACTCGACCCTAAGCTATACAAATATCACACGATACACAAACTTCCGTCATTCGCAAGGAAAGGTAATTTTAGGCGCAAGGAACGCTGCGTTTTTATCATTAGATTTATTTTCTTGTTATTTTATAGATTGTTTTTATCATTAGATTTATTTTCTTGTTATTTCTCCAATTTATTCATTTATTATTATTTTATAGCATATTGCAATTTTTTGCTTATTTCTTTCATTATAGTTTTTTCTCTCTTAATTTAAAGTTAATGCTTTTAATGCTTCAGATTTCTGTTCATTTGTAGGTAGTTTTTAGTTTAAATTTTAATGCTATTATAATATAATAGCATATAATATATGCTATTACACATATATTTATATATATATACAGCATACACATAATATGTGTATGCTGAATACACATATTATGTGTATGCTTAATACACATATTACGTGTATGCTGAATACACATATTATGTGTATGCAGCATAATATGCTGCATACACATAATATGTATATTATACATATTATGTGTATGCTGAATAGTTGTATGAAGTTGGGAGGATCTGCGGCAATAGTTGATTATAGATCTGGAGAAGAAGGCTGTATGTATACTGCATGATATCGGGAATGGGCATGTATGTACTTTCTCACGGTATGTTCCGCGTACCTCGATCTTCTTGATTTGTATTGGCATAAAAAATAATTCCGAAAACCATAATTTCAGGCTCTGAGGCCGCGCTATTGTCTAAAAACCACCGAAAGTCTATCCTTTTAGTATTTTAGTCTATCCTCGATATATCGGTCCTGCATTGTTGTTTTATTTTCGACCTGGAGCATTTTGAACAAGATATATTTTCTAATTGGTGGAATTTTACCTTGTTATAATCCATGATAGAAAATAATTTCTCTTGGCATCTACGCATTTTACGATATATACGATATTTTATTATATAATATATAAACCTTATATTATAAGGTATCTATAGGATCTGTAGATAATAACATCCATCTTGTCTAAAATGCTCCAGGTTGGGAATTAAAACTTCAATCCAGGACCGATATATGGAGGATAGACTGAAAGACCAGGTTTTTATGGTTTTTAGACGAAAGCGCCCCCAGAGCGACCTCAGAGACTGAGATTTTGAAGTAGACTTCAAAATCTCAGCCTCTGAGGTCGCTCTGGCATCTGGCAGATCTGGCATTATTTTCTATGCCAATTTGAATCCCCATACAAATTTCAAATCTATGACTTGAGACATGTGTGCAGTTGACTATTTTATTTGGCTAGGCCCTTTCATAATGTAAGGTGGATGCGGCGAGATAGTGGGAATCCATCTTAAAAAAGACGATTTAAGACGAAATAGTCTATTTCCACGATAAAAATATATAAAATTTGTAGACGCGTTTCGGTTGAATAGACCATCATCAGTACAATACAGAATGAGGAAGATGTGAGAAGTTACTTACCTATAAACAAAAGTGAAATGTGCCTTCTAATGGGCGTGGCATTAGAAAGGTGGCATGAAAGGAGAAAGGTAATGTGAAAGGCAAATAAGTGAAAGGAAGACTCACAAGAAAATGTAAATTAACGGGGAACGCCTAATTACATCCAGGTCATTAACAGATATTCCTAAATTGTGAATTTTCTGAATTTCCAAAGATTCTAAAGCATCTAATTTTGGACCTTTTTGGCAAACATGAGCTATCCCAATGGCTGGATTATTACTGCCTATCTCATAACTAATTCTATGGTTTTCTTCTGACAAATGCTTTTCAAAAGCTTCCCTACCCCTTCCCAACCTAAGATCATCACTATGTTCTTTCATTCTAATTTTAAATTTTCGGCCGGTTTGTCCTACGTATTGAATCCCACAATCACATTTTAATATAAACACACCCCCTTTATCCTCTAAGGGAATCTTATCTTTCACACTCCCTAATAATTTCTTCGTAGAATTTTGTGAATAGAAACCTACTCTGAAACCCCTATTTTCTAATATACGACCCACTTTCTGAGTTATATTCCCATAAAACAGTAAACTAACCCACTTCCTATTATCTGGTTCTTTATCCTCCCTTTCCAAATTTGTGACTGCTAACTGAAATTTCTTCCTACTAATCGTTCCCCAAATTCTATCTATTGTAACCCTAAGATAACCATTACTCTCCGCTATAGAGTAAATTATTTCTTTTTCTTTCCGAAAAGCTAATTGATTCATTGGGACCGATAAAGCCCTATTAATCATACTATAAAAGGCCGCAAATTTATGAGATACTGGATGGTTGGAACTATTATGAATAACCACGTCCGTATAGGTTGGTTTCCTAAACACTGTAAATTCCTCATTCTGTATTGTACTGATGATGGTCTAATCAACCGAAACGCGTCTACAAGTTTTATATATTTTTATCGTGGAAATAGACTATTTCACAAAACTTACTTCAACATTTATAGGTAGGTAGTATACAAATTTTGTATCTAGCCCAGCTCGGTGCGTCCCAATTTGACCCACCATTTCTATAAAATATGCCGAAGTGTGTGCTATATAAAAAGTCAAAACAGGAGGACCCTCCTACGCAGAATCAAGCCTTATCACTTATGCATGCCACCGTATCCGGAGAAACAACCCGGTCCGCATGAAAATAATCCTCCGTCAAGAAGAAGCCTGAAGGCAGTGCTGGCCTCTGAGAGCGAACGATAATGGATACTCAATTATTAACTGAACCTAAGAGCCCGGCGGAAGGCGTTAACGTAGATTATGTGGAAAAAAAGTGGTTTAAAAGCTCAACCTCAACTCGCCGGAGCCGACCTTTCGGGACTTCCGGTCAGCCGGTGAGTGGCGGAGAGGGTGCCGACTTTACTCCGGACCATCATCACAGGGAAGGGGAAAAACCGAAAACGGAAGTATTAGTAGGATTCCTACTGTAGGAAAGTACAAACAGAAAACTGATTATGAAACCTTACGAACAACAAAAACATTCAGGCGACATTAAGAAACCTTGAGAAACCAATTTAATAACAGAAGAGAACTTAAGAACACCTCAACAATAACAAGAATTAGATGAACAGTAACTGCTGTTCTTAAGTTACTTAAGAACATTAGGAAAAACATTACGGAAAACTTGAAGTATTTCAAGAGACCTTTAAGGACTTTCGTAATTTCAAACAGAAAACCCAATAAGAAACGTTTCGGGACTTCCGGTCAACCGGATAGGGGAGTGGGCCATCATCACGGGAGGAAAACGCTGCAAATTTTACACAAGGGTTTATTATTCTTTGATATACGTTACTTGTACAGAAATTTAATTCTGTCAATGAAAAAATTTTTTTGGGATTTTTATCTAAAAAAAAAAAAATTTTTTTGGATTTTTTTGTTCAAAAATGTGTTTTTTCAAAAATTCTGTATTTTTTACTCGAAAAATATTTAACATCCTGGAATCCTTCAAAAATCGCATTTTTAGCCCCACGAATGCCCTAAAGATCGCCCCAGTGAAATCGGATCGTTCCGGGACCCCAAAAAATGGATTCCACGTCCAAAAATACTTCGAAAACGACACCTAACTCGATCCCTTAGCTAAAAGCCTTCAAAAAAACCCCTCCCGTAGCCCCATTATAGCCCCATAGCGCCCCACGGGTTTGGGCGATCGGACTGAAAACCTTGCGGGCACAACTAGATGGTAAACCAAGTATTTTGTCGAAATTTCAGATTTTTTAAAAATTTCCTACTGCCCAAAACGGCCTGGACGGCGTATGGCGGACGGACATTTCGGATTTAGAATGTAGACCTCTTGAAACGGATAATGTCAAATTTTGAGCCCGATCGGAGTCGTCGACCCCCGTCGCGAAAACATAGGTGTATTATTCCAAGAATAATAAACCAAAAAAAACTGAAAGCACAACAACAACAACAAGACAAGTCATTATTAGCCATTATTAGCCATTATTAGTACAATAATTGTACTAATTGTACTAATAGTAAAATAATTGTACTAATAGTAAAATAATTGTACTAATAGTACAATAATTGTACTAATTGTACTAATAGTAAAATAATTGTACTAATAGTACAATAATTGTACTAATAGTAGAATAATTGTACCTACTAATATTTGTAATTATTAGTCATCATTAATTAGGGAATACAAAAACGGAAACACTAGACAAAAAAGTTTTAATGTCTAATAAAACATCACATTAGGTTCAATCATTGCCACTGGCCACAAAAATATTATGACTATATGACATAGTCAATATCTCATGAAGGAGATCAATACTATTCGTTTGCATTTAAAAGTGAACTCATTTGAAAACCACAAAAACCGAAGCTCAGAGTAGGGATGGCAACAATAGGTACTTACATTCTTTACTACCATACTCTGTGGGTACATTGATGTTTTTGAGAGTAGGGATGGCAACGATAGGATTGATGTTTTTGAGACAGACATCGATGTTTTGTTGAATTTTTGAAAAGTTAAATTTATATGAGAGTTAATTGAAAATTTTTAGCAGTTTACATACTGAGGTAAATTTGAACAAGTTATTATTAGGTTGGGCGAAAAATAAATATCTAGATGAGCTTACCAGAGTGAAAGACAAATAAAAAATTTTGTATTCAAACCAGCAGACGAGTCGTTCTCTCTCCCTACCCACCTCATTGAATTAGACCTCTACACCATCGGCAAACAACCACTTTGTGACGTCTAATTAAATTTGTAATGAAATTAATCAAATTACTTTCAATATTTTAAATTTTTAGATGATTGGTTTGTACTGGTGTTGTTCATATTATGTCGTCGCTTAAGTTCTATCATGGCCTCTCTCAAATTCAGCAAGTTTTCAGGAGAAGCAAAAAACTGTTTTGTAACATTCTCTCATAATTATTCATCTATCCTTAATTACAAATGTAAAGCACTCGCACTATTTGATAAAATAATTTTTTTTAAACAAATTACTTTACGGGACACCCATGAGATAGGCCATGATAGCCTAATTTGGAGATGAGTTAGGCCATGATCTGAGAAGTTTCAGGTAGGCCCACAGAGTAAAAGAGGGCAAATAAGATAGGCCTTGATCGCGTTTCCCTTAGTTACGAATAAACACTGGCGGTAACTTAAGAACCAGTGTTACCATGCTATCCGGTGTAAAACAACGAATCCAGTGACACCAAATACTCAAAATCGCATTTTTTGAAATAGGCCATGATAGAACTTGAGCGACGATGTTATATAACATAATCAACCAATATATTAACCAATATAACCAATATATTATATTGGTTATATATTTGATCGTAAGATTTAAGAAGTTGTAATAATTTCTCAATGAGAAGGATTCATAAGGAATCCTAAAATAGGTGTTTACGCCCCAGGCAGTTTTGTTTATTTTCATTTTTAAATATTCCGCGCGCTGATCAACTAAATGGACTTGACGCCTGACAACAACGCACCTGCACCGCCCAGCCCAGTTCCACTCCGACCGTCGCCTCTCGTCCTACGAATTTTTCTGTCGTCATATTTTTTCCCCGAAATCTTCAATTTTCGGAAAACTACCTCGATCTCAACTCTCGCCACCATCATTCGACACATACCTATCAATAATCATCAGACGTAAGTCCGAAATTTTTTCTTTTCGAGAGAACCAGGCGACTAGCGTACCATGTGACTCACCAGGACCCGATAAATTTTCAGGATTCCTGGGAATAGTAGCACAATCAAGGAAAATTAACGAAATCCGCTGCTTCCGTGCCCATACCTACATCATTTTCGGCCGTTGTCATCACTGCGCCGCAGACGTCGCACCGGCGACAGCAAGAACCTACCACAGTCGCCGCTACCCGGGTTTCGTCCAGATACACATAATTAAGTCAAGCTTATAATTAGGTACCATAAAACTAACCAGGAGCTCCTTATTTATTCAATTTTTTTTGTAAATTCTTCATACCATAGAAAGAGCCATCATCAGAACATTTATAATAAAATTGTTTGCCTGAGATAATTTTCATTTAAAGCCTATGAACCATCCCTGCGCAAACAATAGGTACCCAACAACGTTGTTCACATTCTTGCAAGAACATGTTGTTCACATTCTTGCAAACATGTTTACCTATTCGCAATCTTGTTCCATCCTTCTCTTAGCAATTTCAGTAAATTTGAATTTCCGACCAAAATGAGAGTACCTATTCTTAGTAGAGTAGCCAGTCTTCCGATCTTATTATCAATTCAGCCAATAGAGCTGGTTCAAGCCATCTTGAATTTAAAAAAAAAAAAAAAAAAAAACTATTGATCACAGAAGTAAATGCACAAATTTTGTGACGGTGGGATTTCTCGAGGGATTTGACCATTTGAGTCGAGTAATCCCCACAAGAGTATTATAACACTGGAAGACTCATTTTGACATTATGCCGGTTAAAGCGACGTTTAGTTTCCCCGTTTCGCCCTGCCGTTTCCCATTTCACTGATCCCCTCCGCTACCACCTACACCCATTGGCCCCTTCAGTCTATTTCAGAGTGTTTCTGTTGTGAAATACGCAGGTGCCAGGTAAAGATAGCGTGCAGAGTCTCCCCACTCGGTGATTAGTCCTCTAATTACATTAGTTTGGGGATGTAGTGGTTGGTGGGGGATGCAGAACGAAAGGCCGGTGGATGGACTGGTAGGTTGGAAACATTGACTTGAACATAATGGATGCGATGGACGATAATAATTATTCACTGAATTTGATATTATTGAAACGCCACTTCTCTGCAAATTTTTCGTTCATCACACTCCCGTATGGTTTCGGCTCATAGGCCTGTCCGACTACATCGAGAGGCTCTGAGGGGATGAGGGTTTCGTTTTTGTTTTTTTTTTACTTTTTCTTTGTTATGTTGAACGAGTCGTTTTAAATGGATCCCACGCCTACGACCACTACCAATCTACTCATGCGCTGTCCATTGAAGACTTCAACTGGACAGGACAGATTGTGTTCTTATTCTCAGGATGGTCGGGAAGATTGATCTTGGAGAATAGACGAGTCTGAAACATTATACATACTTTATAATCTATTGTTCAAAATGTAGTTACATTTACTTTACATGTCATGTAAATTAAATACATTTTGAAACATAATTATTATTACTTGGTAAAACAATAATAATTTATAGAAAATTAAAAATTAAAACAAAAAATATTGCCGCCTGTGGGTGTATTGCCGCTTGTGATTTGTGTAGATCATGGTACATGATTGTCTTATGACTTACCTGTGGGACACTCCCAGACCCCCGGATTATCTAAGTTTTGATCAAGGATCATAGCAAGGAAACATGGTACATGTTTTTCGGATTGGTATATTTAAATTCGCGATAAAAAATTTTATTTGATAAAAGGGGGTTATCTATACTATTAAAGTTGTTCGTCTCTGTATGCACGTCTAAAGCTGCTCGGCTCTGTGGCTGGCTGTGTCTAATCCACGCTACCCAGCCTCAACGGTAGAGCCTAAATTTAGCGCATTGAGCGACTGTCATTTGGTGGTGATGGACGGAGTGTAGCGAAGCGCACCGGGCCCACTAAGTAGCGTTTTTACTAAGAAAAATTACGGGTTGCTACTGGTGTTTGCACGGTGGGGGGCGTGTGCGAGCAGGGCGAGCGGCGGGTTTACTATAGTTATAGTACATTTAAAAAAGGCCATACATTTAATAAAAGGGGGTTATACATTTAAAAGGCCAGTGTCGAATCATGATGAATGAATCATGAATTTAATTTAATTCGCGGGGTTGCGCGCGTCGCGCGGGATTTTAATATAGCCTATGTTGGGGGCAATCGCACCCGAAACCGTTAGAAAAAATCCCATTCAAATCCGTTCAGCCGTTTAGGCGCCTATAAGTCACGACAGATACACAGACAGAATGCTCAACATCTCAAGGGGGGCTCGACCCCCCTAAGCAGACTTAAACGGTCCACCAAACCAATAGAAAAAAATTTCATCAAAATCGGATCAATATTGGCTGAAATCCCCACACCTTCCCTTCTATAGGGAAGGAGAGGGGGTTGAAGGAGGGGAAAACGGAAAAAATCCTTGAGGGCGCTCAACCTATCTCAGAACGTACATCATTTTTGAATTTCTCGAGATTCTCAAGAATATATATATTGGTATATATAGAAGGTTATCGGGTGGCAAGGGGGTAGATGGGCGAAGGGTTTACGGGGGGGGACTTGACTCTCGCATTCCAATCCACATTCCAACACGTTTTGCGCAAATTCGCGGGATTTTAATATAGCCTATGTTGGGGGCAATCGCACCCGAGACCGTTAGAAAAAAACCCCATTCAAATCCGTTCAGCCGTTTAGGCGCCTATAAGGCACGACTGACACACAGACAGAAAGCTCAACATCTCAAGGGGGGCTCGACCCCCCTAAGCATACTTAAACGGTCCACCAAACCAATAGAAAAAATCGCCGTATTTTTATCGCTTACCGTTTAGGAGGAGGAGAGGAAAAACCATGTACCATGAGAACAGAATTTCGAAATTTCGAAATTTCGCAGGGTTGCGCGCGTCGGGCTGGGTTTTAATATAGCCTATGTTGTGGGCAATCGCACCCGAGATCGTAGAAAAAAAAACCCATTCAAATCCGTTCAGCCGTTTAGGCGCCTATAAGGCGCGACGGTTTACGGGGGGTTACTTCAAAACTTTTGAATTCCAATCCAGATCACGCCCGTAAAAACATGTACCATGTTAAAAAAATTCATTCCTGTCCTTTGTTAGAACAGTTTTGGTGCCCCGAAAACTTCAATCTACGTCGAAATCGACTCGGAAAACGAAACCACACTCAACCTCAGCGTCGTTCAAAAGCCCCATTTGTAATCCATGGCCCCACAGATCCCCGCGGTGAAGTCTGGTAGTTTCGGGACCCCCAAAAAGGAATTCTAAGTCCAAAACGCTGCTAATTTTACACCAGGGTTTATTATTCTTTGAAATACTATATCACTATAGACTATTAGGTCACTTGTGCAGAAATTTAATGCGGTACTTTTCCGTTATACCCCCCCTAACACGATTTTGTGTTTCATACACACCCCTCCCGATGGCTTTAAGGCAACCAAATTCGAGTACTTTTCCGTTATAACACCCCCACCCCCTCCCACTCGATTTCGAGTTTCATACACACCCCTCCCGATGGCTTTAGGGCACCCAAAGCCAACCAAAATCGCGGGGGGGGGGGGGGGGGGCATAACGGAAATGTACCTTTAATGCCGTGTAAATAAAGAAAATGTTAGAAAAAACATTTTTTATGATTTTGTTTTCTTCAAAAACCATTTTTTGTTTTTTTACTTGAAAAATATTTGACCTCCTGGGATCCTTCAAGAATCCCATTTGTAGCCCCATGAAAGCCCTATAGATCGCAACAGTGAAATCGGATCGTTCCGGGACCCCAAAAAATGGATTCTACGTCCGAAAATACTTCGAAAACGACACCTAACTCGATCCCATAGCCGAAAACCTTCAAAAAACCCCTCCCTTAGCCCCATAGCGCCCCACGGGTGTGGCCGATCAGGCTGATAACCTTGCGGGTACAACTAGATGGTAAACCGAGTATTTCGTCAAAATTTCAGATTTAAAAAAAAAAAAAAAAAAAAAAAAACCTACTGCTGCAGGACGGCGGACTGCGGACGGCGGACTGCGGACGGCGGACTGCGGACGGCGGACTGCTTACGGTGGACGAACATTTCGGATTTGGAATCTAGACCTCTTGAAACGGTTTATGTCAAATTTTGAGGCCGATCGGAGTCGTCGACCTCCGTCGCGAAAACATGGGTGTATTATTCCAAGAATAATAAACTAAAACCTTTCGAAAACTACTTCGTCCCCATGGCCAAAAACCTACGAGAAGCCCTCCCATAGCCAATTTTTAGCCTCACAGAACCCCACGGGTTTGAACGATCGGGCTGAAAAGCTCGCGGACAAAACTAGATGATAGATCGAGTATTTCAGATTTAAACAAAACGTCCTAATGTCCTAAAATTTAGGACTATTTAATAGCCTTTTGACGTTGGACGGTCATTTAAAAATCTACGACCCTTGAATAGTCGTGGAAACATTTTCGCGGTGATCAAAATGTTCGACTCCTGTTGCGCTTACATAGGTGCACATACAATTAAGAATCCAAGAAAATAAGAAACCAAAAGGAGAAAACAGGACGGCGAATCGGAGTGGAGAAAATCCTCACCCAAGCTTGAATGCAGTAGGTCTGGAGCTGCATGTTGGTAAATTTCGGTGGAATGCTAAAAATTGTTTAACTAGTAAGTTGAGAGCTTCAATTTGTCATAATTTATTATAATATTAAAAAAAAAAAAAAAATCCTGGTGATTCCTCTCCTAACCATTTGCGTCCACGAGTTTTTGGTTGATGCTCGCAGTGGGATACGGCGATGGGGGTGCGCCGGTGGAATCCGACCATCTTCCCGCCTTCCCCATCACGAACGGAACGGATTCGGTTGAGCAACTGCGAGACGAGTGTGCGAGTATTAACCGTCGTCGGGGGAAGGGGGGCTGTTCACTAATTTACATGAAAAGGCCTCGTCCCTTTCCCTCATCCCCATACCCTTAATCCCGTCTCTTCCTCACCACCGAGGGGAGTACCGCCCCCTTCGCATCTTCCAATCTGCAGCAAATGAGGTAATCCGAGAGGCCCTGCTTAATCTCGTGTTAATAACACCTTGGGGCCATTCCGGGAGGCCCCAGGCCGACTGACTTGGGGAACGGTGAGATTCACCCTCGGCGAAAGGGGAAGAAGGCCGTGGGGGTGGGATGAGTTCGCTTCTTGAAAGAACCCCCCCACCCTTCTCAGAGTTAAAACCCCAACCACCCTCCGCCCCTTCTGGCCTAATTATTGTTGTTTTGTCGGGAGAGATAGGTCCTAGGACAGTCGTTGTGGAGCTTTCCCTTCCACGACCTTCTCATTTTACCCCTAAGGTGAAAAACCTCAATTCAAAGTGAACGCCTTACTCAGCAACTGCGCCACTTTGGGACCCCTTGCCGGAAACTTAATTTGAAACTTCCGCCTATAATGACAACGGCCTTCCCCTTTTCTCTACCGACTTATTTTAATTTTGCGAACAATACAGTCCCTAATCAACCCCCTTCGCATTCCATCTGAACCTAATCCCCTTAACGTTCACCTTTCTTTAGTTCATCTAATTTGCATCACCCATCACAATTCAGTTCCCTCCAATGAATGAGAAATCACAATTATTGCGATTTCTCCTTTCTACGAAAGAAGAATCTGGTTGTGTTCCGTTGAAAAATACCTTTCGGGTAGCACAGCCCTTTTGTTAATTCAATTGAATAAAGGCTTCCATATAGGTAAGACTGAAAAAAGAGTCAAACTCAGATAGAAAGTTCCAATAAGTTTGTATAATTTATGGAAAATTCGAACTTTGAATTAGTGGTTTAATAACAGCTTATTACGTCGCGTACGCAACTCGGCCTCCCATTGGTCAGCGACTTGAGCTTGGTCACCGCAAGGCAACGGTTTATTACCTAATCTTTGGTATTAATTATCCAAAAATTAATTCCGTCAATAAAAACGCTGGAAATTTTACACAAGGGCTTATTATTCTTTGATACAGGTTACTTACTTGTGCAAAAATTAATTCTGTGTGAATAAAAATAATGTTGAAAAAAAAAAAAATGTAGGTACATTGTAAGGACTGATGTGGGAGCCCGAACAATGGATTATGATCCATTTTTCGAGGTACCACATGTGTACGAACGATGTACAGATTTTTTTTTAATTCAAATTTTTGGAAACTCGGAAAATATTTGAACTCCTGGGATCCATCAAAAACCCCATTTGTAGCCCCATGAAAGCCCTACAGATCCCCACAGTGAAATCGAATCGTTCTGGGAACCCCGAAAATGGATTCTGCTTCCAAAAATATTTCGAAAACGACATCTAACTCGACCCATAGCCCAAAACCTTTTTAAAAAAACTCCCGTAGCCCCATTTTAGCCCCACAGCGCCCCACGGGTTCGGGCGATCCGGCTGAAAACCTTGCGGGCTCAACTAGACGGTAGGTAAATCGAGTATTTTGTCAAATTTTCAGATTTAAAAAAAAAAAAATCCTACTGCCCAAAACTGCTTGGACGGCGGACGGTCATTTCGTTTTTGGAATCTAGACCTCTTGAAACGAATAATGTCAAATTTAGAGGCCTATCGGAGTCGTCGACCCCCGTCGCGATTAGTATTATTCCAAGAATAATAGGTACCGAAACTAGTTGATACCTACCTATAACAAAAAAAAATTCTACAGTATTTGTACAGATGTGGGATCCCGAAACTCAAAATTCTTCGTCCCAAATTACTTGGAAAACGACACCGACTCGTCCCCATAGCGTCCCCAAAAAAAAAAAAAAAAAAAAAAAACGAGTAACTGGCCCAACAGACCGGGCCTAATGGTTGGACAGTTGGCACTTATTCCTTATTCTGACTAAGGATAAGGCCCTTTTATCGGCTGTTGACCTTTTCCCTAGCCAAATACATTATTTCTGCTCCATTTGGGTCGCCCTACTGCAACCTTTAGGTTGGAACTATTTTGTTCGTTCCAATGTGATGGTGTACTGTACTGGGTCTGTACAGACCCTCGTATTTTCTTACGATTTTGGTAAGGAAATGGTCTTGGTCATAAGGTTTTCCTGATTGTTTATGATGGTTTCTGTGAATTCACACACCGGAATGATATTGGTTTATTATTCTGGGAATAATACACATATGTAATCACGACGGAGATCGAAAATTCTGATCGGCCTAAAAATTTTACATTATCCGTTTCAAGAGGTTTAGATTCCTAAAACGCTGCAAATTTTACACAAGGGTTTATTAATCTTTGATGGAGGTTACTAGTGCGAAAATTAATTCTGTGTCAGTACAAAAATTTGAAAACATTTTTTTTTTTTTCAACAATTTTGTCTCAAACTTTTTTACAAACTGTTTTTACTCGGAAAATATTTGACCTCCTGGGATCCTTCAAAAATCCCATTTGTAGCCCCCTGAAAGCCCCAAAGATTCCCACGGTGAAATCGGATCGTTCCGGGACCCCCAAAAGTGGATTCTACGTCCCAAAATACTTCGAAAACGACACCAATCTCAACCCCACAGCCAAAATCCTTCAAAAAATTCCTCCCGTAGCCCCATTTCAGCCCCATAGCGCCCCACGGGTATGGGCGATCGGGCTGAAAACCTTGCGAGCACAACTCGATGGTAAACCAAGTAAGTATTTTGTCAAAATTTCAGGTTAAAAAAAAAAAAAACCTTCTGCCCGGATGCTTCGGATAGGACCTATCCGACATCACCTGGTGATGTCGGATAATGCCAAATTTTGAGGCTGATCGGAGTCGTCCATCTCCGTCGCGATTACATAGCCCGTTTACATTAATACTCGGTTTACCATCTAGTTGTGCCAGCAAGGTTTGCACCCGTGGGGCGCTATGGGGCTAAAATGGGACTACGGGAGGAGTTTTTTGAAGGCTTTTGGCTATGGGATCGAGTTTGGTGTCGTTTTCGAAGTATTTTCGGACGTAGAATCCATTTTGGGGAGTTCCAGAACGATCCGATTTCACCGTGGGGATCTGTTGGGCTCTCATGGGGCTACAAATGGGATTTTTGAAAGATCTCAGGAGGGTAAATATTTTCCGAGTAATTTTGGACGCATAATCCATTTTTAGAGGTCCCTTTTTTTTTTTTTTTAATTTTAGTTGACACAGAATTATTAATTATTAATTTTTGCACAAGTAACCGATATCAAGGAATAATAAACTGCTGTGTAAAATTTGTAGCGTTGTCAGCGAAGTATCGGTATCCCATCCGGAGGCACGTGTACCGGAGCGTTAACGAGAGGGTTTGTCAAACCTGAATCGTTCTTTTAGTTGGACGATAGGTTGCTGCTCATAAAATTTAATGTTGTTTTTCGACATGAATCATGTGCTGGGACTCTTCTATTTTTGTAGAAATTTTCAATTTTACGGTGTTCCTTCGAGTTTATCTATTTTACTGGGTTCAATCAGAAGTCATGGAGTGGGTTCGTATTGAAAATTGAAAATTGCTCCGAAAATAAGATGGTATACCCTCTTATCTTTGGAGCAACTTTCAATTTTGAGATGTTCAATCGACACGAAATTTATTATCCTGCTTCTTTTCTTTGTGTTCAAACTTCGCGGGAACCTTGTTTGCCGTCCACACTGAAGATTATAATGAAAACGCTGCAAATTTTACACAAAGGTTTATCATTCTTTGATATAGGTTAATTGTACCCGAATTAATAATTAATTCTGTTCCATTAAGAACAATTTTGGAAAAAGGAAATAAATCCTTCTGCACAATGTTTGTACAGATGTGGGTCCGCGAAAAATAGATTATGCGTCCAAAATTATTCGAAATTCCATTTGTAGCCCCGCAAAAGCCCCATAGACCCCCACGGTGAAATCGGATCGTTCTGGGAACCCCTAAAATATCAGATATGGGATCGAGTTACGTTACGTTTACGATTCTGAAAAAAAAAAAAAAAAAAAACCTTCCGTAGCCCCTTTTTAGCCCCACAGAGCCCCACGGGTTTGGGCGTCGGCCTTGAAAACCTGGCGGGCATAACTAGATAGTAAACTGAGTACCTACTTAGTACATAATTTGTCAGAACTTCAGATTTAAAAGAAGAAAAAATCCTATTGCCCAAAATCGGGCGGTGTCGGACATTTTGTTTTTAGAATCTATGTGTTGAATCTATGTTGAAACGGATAAGGTCAAATTTTGAGGTCGATCAGAATTTTCAACCTCCGTCGCGATTGCATAAGTGTATTATTCCAAGAATAATAAACCAAAACGTGGCTTTTCGAAAAAAAAAGGTAAGGAGTAATTTCATGGGGTGTACCTATTCGTAATCAGCGACAAATTTCCTAAGATCATGGGGGTTTTCAGAGGTTGTTTAATCAAAATATGACCGTTCCGCCCCACTGTGTGTCGTCAGCAGAGGGCTCCACCAAGTACGGAATCGAGCTGATAGCTGTCCCTACACAACAAAATCCGTTCTTACAAGATCGGTAGCTCAGTAACCATACAGACACCTGTGATAAGAGTTTTTCTCGACAGGGTGGTTTATTTACGGCGATAATATAACGTTGGGGCGAGGAAGGAGACTCCCCCAACGCAGAATGACCTACAGTGCGAGTGTGTGTGTGTCTGACTGCCGTGTGCGTCGTGGAACAACCCCCTCATGAAGCGTAATTCAGCTTTATTAGATAGAGAAAAGACGGTGGGTAGGAGGAAGGGGGAGGAAGGAAATGCGGGAAAAACAGTGAGGGAGAATGAAGGAAGGGAAGGTTTTATATATGTGCTGGCGGCGGCAATATTATCTCCAAGGTAACCCTCTGCTTATCCCCCACCCTCCGGACGATTCGCCACTCTCGAGATAGAGAGAAAAAAAAGAAAAGTTAATCCTCCCCTGTAATCTGCTATAAACATGTCTCATGACCTCTATCTGGCCCGTTGACGGAAGGGGTGTGTCGGTGTGGGTGTTGGACCTTCGTTTTTTTTATAGATGCGCGCTTTAAAAAAATTATACAGTCACTACCACTTACAGCTACGCCGGGGGAGCCTTAAATGCCCATAACAGCAGCCCAAACAGCTGCCATAAACGAATTAGGCAAGCGGGAAGAAAATTGTACACCCCAAGGAAAGACTCCGTGACTCCTAACACCATGCAAACTCCAACCTCAGTCAAATGGGATTTAAATAGGAATGGAGATATACATATCCAAATGTTCACTGCTTTAGTCTATCGGTTTCATAATCGCCCAAAGTCAGTAACTACGGTTTACGGTGTTAGAAGGCGAGGAATAGAACTGCGGACAACTATGCAAAAAGAATGTGAAGTGCGGACGCATTTGATTTGCGTACACGTGATATGCGGACAGAGGATTATCCCTTATAGGGTTATCACTAGGGCTCGGATTCGAGCATATTAGCATTTTTTCCCCTTTACACTGAACATGGAAAGAAGCCGTTTGGTTGTATTTTCACCTCTCTGGGACCAACAGAAACCCAACAATAAAATGTCCGTCCGCCGTCCGAGCCGTTAGGCAGAACCTACGAATAATTTTTGAATCTGAAATGTTGACCAAATACTCGGTCCACCATCTAGTTGTACCGACCTACCAAGGTTTTCAGCACGATCAGCCAACGTGGGGCTCTGTTGGGCTAAAAAAGTGCTACGATGGTGGGGGGGGGTTGCAGGTGTTCGGGTATGATATCGAGTGGGGTGTCCTTTTTGGAAGTATGTTTGGACCTATAATCCAGTTATTGGGGTCCCAGAACCATCGGGTTACACCGTGAGAATCTATGGGGCTTTTGAAGGATGCCAGGAAGTCGAATGAGGTGTCGTTTTCCGAGTGATTTTGGACGCATTATTCATTTATCGGGGTTATCTGTCCAAAAACGTTAAAAAAAAAAAACACTAAAATAACTGAATTTTGGTTTATTATTCTTGGAATAATACACCTATTTTTTCGCGACGGGGGTCGACGACTCCGATCGGCCTCAAAATTTGACATTATCCGTTTCAAGAAGTCTACATTCAAAATCCGAAATGTCCGTCCGCCGTCCGAGCCGTTTTAAAAAATCTGAAATTTTGAGAAAATACTTGGTTTACCTACTTAGTTGTGCCCGCAAGATTTTCAGTCCGATCGCCCGAACCCGTGGGGCGCTATGGGGCTAAAATGGGGCTATGGGAGGGTTTTTTTGAAGGCTTTTGGCTATGGGATCGAGTTAGATGTCGTTTTCGAGGTATTTTTGGACGTAGAATCCATTTTTTGGGGTCCCGGAACGATCCGATTTCACTGTTGCGATCTATAGGGCTTTCATGGGGCTACAAATGGGATTTTTGAAGGATCCCAGGAGGTTAAATATTTTTCGATTAAAGAATAAAGAATGTTTGAAAAAAAAACTTTTTGAAAACAAAAAATCCAAAAAATGTTTTTTAATAAAAAAAATTAAAAAATTTTTTGTTTCCAAATTATTTCCTTTTGACACAGAAATAATTTCTGCACTAGTAACCTATATCAAAGAATAATAAACCCTTGTGTAAAATTTGCAACGTTTTTATTTATTTATTTTTTAATTGATTGATATAGAATTGATTTTTGGATAATTTATATAAAAGAAAACCCCAGTTTCTAAACTTGCGAGAATTTGTGCAACTTTTTCTCCAATTACATCGCAGCTGAATTGAGGTTTAGGGGTGTGTCGAAAGGACCAGCCGTCGACGATAGAAATGAATCATCGGTTTACAAGCGTCTAAACGACAAAGAGTTGATTGGGGGGGAGCTCTGTGATTTGAAAATATAGGAACGGGATCGTATTTGTTCCGCGTCATCAACCAAAATGTATAATTTGATCAATTGTGTGTGATGAATCGAGGATCAGCATAAGCTATTCAGTTCAATGAGGAGGCGGTTACATGAAATGAAGGCCGCATGCCTTGTAATGAATGGATGAGGGTGGTTATGTATTTTTGGTAGGATTACAATAGAGATGGAGGTTATTAGGCCATGGGTGGTTGTTCTCTTTTCTCATTTTCCATAATTAGCATCCTCTCTCACTCTTCATTGTGGTGTCACGTTGTTGCATGATGCTACACTACCACTCTTAATGTCAGGCATCATTTGTTTAGTGCGTGTTTCAATGGGCAGTCATTCTTTTCACTGAAGTATCAGAGGTCACTAACGACGTGTTTTTTCACCGATGCCTCCTGAATGGGAACAGAAAGGTATCGGCGACTTGTCTGAATTCCTTATCAACTTATGACAAATGATGTTGATCCGATATGAGCTCAAGTTTGACGAAGTGCTTGGAAGTTGGCGGATTAGACCATGACACACACATTATAAATAGTTGAAGGTGGGGAGGGGATAAAGAATTCTTTAAGGCTTAAGCCACCAGATAAATATAAAATGAAACCAAATGCGATGGAGAGGGAAAGAAAGGGGAAATAAAAATAATAAAATAAAATATAATAACCCACTTTCCTTGAAACCGCCAACATTATCACAAACATTAAATGTTGGTTCCCCCAATATATATCTTTATAAATTTGTACCCGGAAAATTATTTAAAAAAGCCTTCTGCCCAAAAAGGGCGTGGCCGAGTAGCATATTTGGAATCTACCCATCATGAAACATAAATGGGAAAATTTGGTGGGCGATCAAAATGTTTGACCTCTGTCGCGAAAATAATCAGAGAAAAAGAAACCAAAAATTTCTTCTGCTCAAAAGTGCCTAGAAAGCAAACGGACACTGAAGTCTCGAATATGGAAAAAAATATGTGCAAAAAAAAATGTTGTCCGTCGTCACAAAAACAGGTCTTTTGCTATCAGAATAATCATCAAAGTTGGACAGTTGAATAGAGTTGAGATCGAATTCCATAATCGACTCTTACGAAATACTTCGGGGTCTACTGGTATGTGTGAATAATTCTCACATACCAGTTAATAGTTCTCATTACATACAATTATTGTATGTACCTAATGAGAACTTTCTGCGAGAAAAATATAATTCTTAATTTTCACTTGCAAACAAAGCTTGGTTTATACGCTGAAGTTCTGATGATGAGGAAACACGCTGAAATACTTCGGCTTTCAGGATCGCTCGCCTTTTCTGGGAAACAACGGAGGGCTATGATGATACGATGGCGGAAGAGGGGATGTTGAAAGAGGGGGAGGGGGGAGTTAGAACGCTATTATGTAATCAAGGGGATTTGACTGTGAACTTGGGGAAAACTTCCGAGTGCACTGAGATCCCGTAAGAGAAAGACCGAGAAGGAAAATCACATCTTACCCACCCGGACTTACTTTAATTTTGGGAAGGAGCAAAAGTCCCCTCGCCAACATCCCTCCCCCGCCTATCATCAGGATCGTTACGCGTTTTCGACGCTTATAATTCTTCGTTGACTTTGTCGGGACTGAGGGCGGTAATCCCGAGTTTTCCGAAAGGAAGGAGAAAGGGATTGAAGAGGGGAACATCTGTATAACCAGCTTCGTCCCAATTCAGTTGCTGCTAAGTAGCGAAAGAACAAGGATTCTAGTTAGGCTATGATAATAATTTGAATCTATGTGTGCAATAGGCCCGGGAACCGATTGTCGACCAATACTTTTTTCTGAAAGAACTTCATAATTTGAAGCCATAGCAGTAAGTTTTGGGCTCCTACGGTGTAATACAAATTTACAGGGCACTTTCGAAAATTTCAACTTTGAATCTGGAGGGAAGAGTTGGGCTTCCAAGAAGTGCTCTCTGGTGGTCAGCCATTGAACTACCAATGTAAAAGCACGATTTCAGATAAAATCACGAGGTGAAATCAGAAGGAAAATAGTCGTTCGGATTTGTCCTGACGCTAGAGTTACGGGACCATATTCATGTTAACCAACATCACATAACCCAAAATAAAAAAGATTTTTTGTACAATTCCTACTTTTTGTGCAAGTGCACTCTGGCGGATTAGTTAAAGTGCCATGACGGGAAAATTCAAAGCGCCAAATATTCAGTGATTTCCTCTGCTCAGACACCCAATTTCTCAGTGCTAACTGTAGGTACTCCTACTGAGTACTTTGTTCATTATTAGTTCATAAGAACACCATTAGCCATACTATTGTATAAAAAATAACACCATTAGTTCACCATTAGCCATACTATTGTATAAAAAAAGATGACATCTACCAAACATTGTACATTGGTACATTGTACCAAAGAATAATAAACCCTTGAGTAAACTTTGCAGCGTTTTGGAAAGGGAGCGACGAATTGGCGCTTGCGGCAGCCACTCACTCTCAATATGGGTAGCAGCTGACACAACATCTCAATATAGCAGGGGTTTCATGGGCCAATAATAATTATTGGCCCATTATGGATAATTATTAACCTTGATCCTTAAATCTGCTGGCTGGTGCAGCCAGGAAGGTTCGATCTGATGTTCACCTAATAGAGTACCTACTGGGAATAAATGAAGAACTTCCAAGAAGAAAGGGCAAAGGGTGATGGTTGGGAAGCGGCCTTAAGTGGGCTTGGCCGTCTATTTGCAGGGCTATTTACTCTGTACGCACTGATGGAGCACGCAGTCGGGGTGAGGGGGGAGGGGGTAATTTTTTAAAGAAACCCCAGAGAGGGGAAAAAACGGAGTGATGGAAAGAAAGAAAAAAACAAGGTTAGTACTTGAGGGGAAAACGTAAATAACAGCATTCATCTTTGGGTGCGCATCACCAGGCCGGCCATCTTTGTTCGCATTCCTTTCCCACTTTACGCCACGATGACGTTCGCCTGGGCCTTTGAAAAAAGGGAGCTGCCGTGGCACTGAACCACAACCATTCTTTTGTCCAAAGTAAGCATTTCCCCTAGTCTTCTCAACAATATAAAATATTTCAAAGGATTCGAAAAAAAGCAGCAACTTGGGAAAGTATAAAAAACGTGTATTCACAATAAGTGTTGTGATCATATTCTCTTATGGCTGAGGTATATTCTATTGGCAAAACGTGTACTGATGTTGTTTTTGACGAACAATGTGAAAATTACTGTTTCTTTTGAAATCAACTAAACCAACTGACATTTGTATGAAGGGACATTAGTAAATACCTAATTCATACCTTCTTGGTCTTGAGGAAACAGTGAAGTGACAGGGACCTGCATTTTAAAGATTTTTCGGTAGTTGGGGGGGGGGGGGGGGGGGGGGCTTCACGGGTTATATTTATGGAATAAACTGTGCATGATAATGTCCCTGAGTGCATAAAGCCGACGGGAAAAGGCGGAGCTCCTCGCGAAGCGGTGAGAATTTAAAGCTGCAGATTATTCATATAGCAGGGTATTTTATTATGATTTCTGCCCCATATGAAAAAGGGAGGGGTCCCCCAGTTGGTATTGTCCTTTCGCACGGCAGAAGTCGAGAGAGAGAGAGAGGAATTGGCGGCTATAAGGAAAATAATGTTCAAAATGCAACTACTGCTCTGTGTCACGTAACAGCTGGAAGAGCCTATCGCAATATCCCTTCCACTTATCTGAAACACAATCAGCATAAATTGATGACCGTAAGAAGGGTCGGGGCAGTTGGTCTGGTCAGAGAATGAAAGCTAGCGTGGAATTTGATCACCCATGCAGGCCCCTGAAAAGAGACTGCAGATACTTTTTGAGCGGCAATTTTCACCCCGAATCCTATAGTGCAATAAACTTAATCTTATGCAGTTCTAATGTAATCATTACGTTTTTATATATTACCTATATAAAAACGTAATGATTGAACTCCCCAAAACCAATTTTACGTCTATAATTGCTTCGAAAACTACACCCTATTCGATCTCATCGCCAAAAACCTTCAAACCTCCTTATTACCCCTTAAAAGCCCGACGCGAAAACTGAATTTTGTCGGGCGGCCGGATTAGCCGATGGTTAGTCACTTCGCGGTGTATTCTTATGAGGCCATGAGTTCGAAGCCCGTTGAAGACCGTGGAATTTTTCGGAGTAAAAGTAAAAAGTCAACAATTTACCACCCCGACATAATCAGGCCGATTAGGAAAAAATATTGAAGTAAACTCACTTTCTCTTCTCCTTTTCGTATACAGTAGATACCTATTTATTATAAAGACATTTAAAAAACGTAATAATTGGACCCTCCAAAAAAGGTTCTACGTCCAAAATTACCTTGTAAACGCCATTTTTTACGACCTCTTGACGTCCCATTCGTAGCCCCAGAGTTAGGTTGGATGAGTCTGAGACCCCCAAAAACCGATTTCACGTTCAAATCTTTGATATACGTTACTTGTGCAGAAATTTAATTCTGTCAATGAAAAAATTAAAAAAAATTTTTTTTTGGATTTTTATCTCAAAAAAAATTTTTTTGGATTTTTTTTTGTTCAAAAATGTTTTTTCAAAAATTCTGAATTTTTTTCTCGAAAAATATTTAACATCCTGGGATCCTTCAAAAATCCCATTTTTAGACCCATGAAAGCCCTAAAGATCGCCCCAGTGAAATCGGATCGTTCCGGGACCCCAAAAAATGGATTCTACGTCCAAAAATACTTCGAAAACCACACCTAACTCGATCCCATAGCTAAAAGCCTTCAAAAAACCCCTCCCGTAGCCCCATTATAGCCCCCATAGCGCCCCACGGGTTTGGGCGATCGGACTGAAAACCTTGCGGGCACAACTAGATGTTAAACCAAGTATTTCGTTAAAATTTCAGATTTTTAAAAAAATGCCTACTGCCCAAAACGGCCTGGACGGCGGACGGCGGACGGACATTTCGGATTTAGAATGTAGACCTCTTGAAACGGAAAATGTCAAATTTTGAGCCCGATCGGAGTCGTCGACCCCCGTCGCGAAAACATAGGTGTATTATTCCAAGAATAATAAACCAAAATACTCAAATAACGGTACTTTTCCGTTATTCCCCCCCCCCCCCCCCCACGCGATTTTGGTTGGCTTTGGGTGCCCTAAAGCCATCGGGAGGGGTGTGTATGAAACTCGAAATCGAATGGGAGGGGGTGGGGGGTGTTATAACGGAATAGTACCCAAATTTGGGTGCCTTAAAGCCATCGGGAGGGGTGTGTATGAAACACGAAATCGCGGGGGGGGGGGGGGGGGGGGGTATAACGGAAAAGTACCCAAATAACAAATAAAACAAACACAAACAACACATCACTCGACCCCACTGCCAAACACCTTAAAAAACCTTATCGCCCCCAAAGAGCCTCATGAGCAGAATTAAATGGGAAACTGAGTAGTAGTGGGCAAAATTTTCCGTGGGGCAAAAGTTTCCAGGCACATTTTTAAAAAACCGGGAAGAGTTCGATGGAAATGAAGTTGGTAGTGCACTCCTTTAGTCCCTAATTGTTCACCTATGCAGTTTCGAGAGGCCCCGTGCACCATCTCAGGAGAAAATGAGGTTTGATGTTATTTTTTGTAACTATTCAGCGCACATTTAAACCTAAGAGAGAATAAGTTAGATTTTTTAGCATATTTTCCCTTTGTTGTGCATTTAATCAGCTGCAAAATGCTTCAACTCCCATCTCCCTGACCCACCTACAATAATTGTCACAATCACACTTGAAGCAGAATTTGTCAAAATGGGGTAAACCTTTCCAAACGCCGGGGGACAAAAGTTTCCACTTTCCTCATCCGGAGAAAGTGAAAACTTTTACCCCGATCTTAAATTTTATTTAAATTTTACTTACTCGTATATTAAATTTTACTTAAATTAAATTAAGAAAATTTTTCTTTTGGGGATAAGGGTTTGTTCTTCTTTCATCGAAATATTCATGAATGGAAAAGTCGCACTCTAAATGTTTTGGTAAATGAACCATTTTTTTACTGGACGTAGGGAAGATGATAAACTACAATACAAGCCAATGGTCAGATCGAAAGGACGTTTTGGAAGGCGGGGAGAGCGCCGAATGTCAAAACTGGAAACTTTTGCCCCCCACCGCCTATTTCGTCAAAATTTCAGATTTTTACGAAAACTCTTACTGCCATTATTGACACAGAATGTAGTGCCATGTTGGCTCTATTGTTACAAAATAATAATGAACTCTTTGTGTAATGTATGCAACATTTTTCTCTTTCGAAAATGAAAGTCAGTGAAATAATTTCACTAATTATTAAGCAGGCGTCAAACAAGCACTCAAATTGAGTGTTTCAAGTTCACACGAGCTAAACACACTGGATCCCAAGTTTTCTCATAACAAATATCCTCAAAATTCCAACGAGGACCCCTGGCAAACTTTGCATTCATCAATATTATGATATTCTACCTCCACGATTGATTATTCAACACCGACTCCCATTCCTCGCTCACTTCCAAATGACAAGAAACTTTCAGATATACTTTCAATATCGGGTTCATGAAAAAACATGATGAATCTCCATAATCCCTATTATGGCAACGGAACGTCTTCCCGCGTCAGCTCCTGCAGATTTATGAAAAGTTATGTACCTACTAGGCACGAAAAGCAGGGCCTCTTGGTGTGGGGGCTGAGACCCCAAGTAATATCCCTGTGGGAGGTAAAAACTTGGCTTTGAAGCTATTACAATATTAAGCGGGCAAAGAATCCCGAAGTGGAACAGCTTGGTATTGGGCAGGTAGTGTTTGAGAGAGGAGGAGTAGGTATGATGCTCTTATGAGTTGAGCGTGTTCAGAAGAGGCGTAAAGATGGATGTTGTACCACTAAATCGTGTCAGAATTTGTGATTCGGCGCTAAAGGTGTGAAACCGAACCCAGAGACTACTCGAGTGCTTGGGTGTGAAGTTCACACTGTAGAAAAAAAAAAACTCGTTAAATTTCAGGGCTCTCCGTTTATTTCTCCAAGTGACGATAAAATGCTGTATTTTGAAGATTGCCGTCACAAGCAGAGACTCGCCAGGCGTTTGATACATTTTCCGGGCGAGCAAATGCCCCCAAGGTGGCACAAACACCTTCAAAGGAAAGGCAGAGGACTTTTGAAAGGGTGAAAACACGGGATGAGAGGAGTGACGCAAAAAAAAAAAAAAAAAAAAAAAAACCCAGAGCACTCCCTCTTTGGCCCCTTGTCAGTCCACCACTTTGCCAAAGGAGCGACAATTATTGAAGATGCCAACAAACCTGGGTGGTGTTGGGCCCTTTTGAAGTTGTCTTTGATTAGCAGGCTGGTTTCCAAGGGGGCTGCACGGCAAATTCTCCCGACAAACGCTGCACCCCCTATGGAAAACGGGTTTTCGCGTTTGGGCTTTACCAAGTCTGTTTTGATGGCCACTTGAAAAAGAAGCTCGAACGCATAATCCCAACTTCTCCCGAATGAATACAAAAACGCTGCAAATTTTACAATACGGTTGATTATTCTTTGATATGGGTTACTTGTGCAGAACTCAATTCTATCAGTGACAAAAATTTTGAAAAAAAAAAAATGTTTTTTTTTAATTTTTTTTCAAACATTCTTTATTCTTTACTCGAAAAATATTTAACCTCCTGGGATCCTTCAAAAATCCCATTTTTAGCCCCATGAAAGCCCTATAGATCGCAACAGTGAAATCGGATCGTTCCGGGACCCCAAAAAATTTAAATTTAATTTTTGCACAATTAACCTACTTGCACAATTAACCTATATCAAAGAATAATATACCCTTGTGTAAAATTTCAGCGTTTTTCCTTGTGAAAAAGTAGTTTGCAGAAAGATAAATAATAATAACTATTATTATATTGGATGGGAGGGATTTCGATGTACACCAGTTTGATTCGCTCGGCATCCATGGATCTCTCTAGAGCTGGTTAGGCAGTACGGACGTTGGCACGTTGTTCGCGCGAGAGGAGCTCTCTCAACACCATTCTTCGCCTTCGTCACCTCGGGCATTCCTCAGGGGAGTCATCAACAGTGTCGTGGGGTGTTCCTCTGTAGATGGCATCAGCTGCTTGCTCTTTGCTGATGATCTGTTGCTCCTCAGCCACGTTGGTTCTTCAGACGGCGATTTTTAACTTGGAGAGTTGGTGTGCTTTGAACCACCTTTTCCTGAATCCATCCAAATGCTCGGTAGTGACTTTCCATCGCCTAGAACAGCCGATAGCCCACGACTACACCCTATGTGGCGCATCCTTGCGGGTGTCGGATGGGCTGGTTGATCTGGGGGTTCTCTTGATGTGCGGCTGGGGTTCTCTGGTCGTATTGTGGCGTTGGCGACCAGGGCAATGTGTTCGCTTGATTTTATCAAGAGGAATACAAGAGAATTTACCAATGTCGATGCCATAGACACACGTTATAAGGTCCTTGTCCGGCCTACATTAGACCACGATCCACGATCCACGATCTGGTCGCCCATGTATGGGACCCACAAGTATCGCCTGCAGCGAGTTCAGCGAAATTTCCTGCCCTACATGGCCTACTAGATGGGAATCTCCCGCGAGGACTTGAGTACGATTATTATTTTTTCATTGACAGAATTAAATTTCTGCACAAGTAACGTATATAAAAGAATAATAAACCCTTGTGTAAAATTTGCAGCGTTTTTTCTTTTCTTCCCTTTCATCCCTTAAGACTCTATCGAGATCTTCACATATAAATTTTAATTGAAGCTAGTGTATTATTTCATTTTCCTTAATTTTTTCTTTTCTTGCCATTCATACCCCTCACGGGTGTCTAGAATGGAAAATAAGTTTGGCTATGGTGCCGTAAAATTTGCGATGTGTCAGCATTTGGGGAACACTTGAACAAAAAAAAAAAAAAAAACAAGCCTGTGATCGCCGAAATCCTAATAGGGTAACCGACACACTAATAGCACTTCTCTCACGTTTTTACTTTCAAGCATTTATTATCTGGATGGATTTTTATGATATTTTTTCGTTTTGTTTTGTATGAATTCACGAAGACACCACTTTTTTCAAAAATAGCCAACGTACAATGATAATTTTGTGATTATTGTCCAAAGTTGAGCTTTCATTTTTTTTCCAAATTGCCAGTCGTTGGACAATGTTTCCGATCGTTGGACAGCGATGTGCCAGTCGTTGGACATCTGGAAATTATCGTCGTAAAAATTTTTCCCGTGTTTCCTGGTTCATATTTTGACTAGGTAGGTACTTATTGGGAAGTGTAAGACATTTTATTCATTAACAACCTTGAAGATCGGATGTGAATAAAGGTTGGTAATTACAAATCGCTTTCGAACTGATGAACACTCTTACGAACAGGGGTCAGTCAGCTTACCATTTTCATAAGGAATCCACACATTCGCGCCCGCTCGACTTTTTCACAACTGCAAAACCTAGTGTGGTTATTCCATGGCTATAACCTTCTTTCCTTCTTTTTCTTCGAGCTTCACAGTTTTCGATGATATGTCACAACACTACGAAATGTTCGTCATAATTTTAGAAAAACCTGGAAACTGTTCACTGTCCAATGACTGGGTGTTTTACCCTAGATGGTAAACCAAGTATTTTGTCAAAATTTCAGATTAAAAAAAAATCCTACTGCCCAAAACGGCTCAAGAGGTCTAGATGCCAAAAACGAAATGTCCGCCATGGGGCGCTATGGGGCTAAGATGGGGCTTGGGGAGGGGTTTTCGAAGGTTTTTGGCTATGGGGTCGAGTTAGGTGTCGTATTCGAAGTATTTTTGGACGTATAATTCATTTTTGGGGGTCTCAGATTGATCCGATCCCACAAATGGGATTTTCGAAGGATCTCAGGAGGTAAAAATTTGACCTATTTAATAAGGTGTCGTTTTCCGAGTAATTTTTTCAAAAATATTTTCTTCATGACACAGAATCTCTCACGTTTTTATTACTTACATGCATTTACTATCTGGATGGATTTTTATGATATTTTTTCGTTTTGTTTTGTATGAATTCACGAAGACACCACTTTTTTCAAAAATAGCCTACGTACCTACTATGATAATTTTGTGATTATTGTCCAAAGTTGAGCTTTCAATATTTTTCCAAATTGCCAGTAGTTGGACAATGTTTCCGATCGAGGGACAGCGATGTGCCAGCCGTTCGACATCTGGAAATTCTCGTCGTGAAATTGTTTCCCGTGTTTCCTGGTATTTTGACTAGGTAGGTACTTATTGGGAATTGTGAGACATTTTATTCATTAATAACCTTGAAGATCGAATGTGAATAAAGGTTGGTAATTGCAAATCGCTTTCGAACTGCTGAACAATCTCTTGAACAGGGGTCAGTCAGCTTACCATTTTCATAAGGAATCCACACATTCGCGGCCGCTCGACTTTTCACAACTGCAAAACCTAGTGTGGTTGTTGCATGGCTATAATTGGTGCTCAGCCTAGATTCTTGGATAGGCTGAGCTAGATTATAGTCTAATGGACGAGGAGGACGTTTTACGAATAGCAGTAGTCTTCCAACTACTCGCTAAGGCGCTTTTTACAGTATAACTTGAAAAAAAAATAAAGAAAAAAGGACAAGAGGGTAAGGATATGTTCTCCGAATCTCTTGGTCCATCCTTGGTCCAACCTTCTTTCCTTCTTCTTCTTCGAGCTTCACAGTTTTCGATGATATGTCACAACACTACGAAATGTTCGTGACAACTTTAGAAAAACGCTGCAAATTTTACACAAGGGTTTATTATTCTGTGATATAGGTTACTTGTACAGACATTTAATTCTGTCAATAAAAAAAAATTAAAAAATTTTTTTTTTGGATTTTTATATTTCAAAAAAAATTTTTTGGGGGGATTTTTTTTTTTTTTCTTCAAAAATGTGTTTTTTCAAAAATTCTTTAATTTTTACTCGAAAAATATTTAACTTCTTGGGATCCTTCAAAAATCCCATTTTTAGCCCCATGAAAGCCCTATACTGCCGTCCAACGGAGAGAAGCCGTAGAAAAAAGGAGATTGGCGAAATCCAGTTGTGAGAAATCAGGCGTCAAAGTTTTCCGACCATTGGGCGGTCATTTTTCGACATTTCTGCATGATTTTTTTTTCATTCTATTCATAATTTGATTCTGCGTCTATTGGACTTAGTCCCATTAGCTTTCATCAAAATCAGACGATTTTATTTAAGTGACTGTTTTTCTCCGTTGTAATGGCTGTGATAATTTTTGAATTGAAAAACAGTAGGGGAATCGCTACGGCTTTTTTCTGTTGCACGCAAAAGCTACGGCCCTTCTCCGTTTGAAATGAGGTTTTCATTCTACATCTCTTCAAAAGTGAATCAAAGTACCTTCTTTCTCTATTGTCCAAATGGGCCTACTGCTTTTGGTTTATTATTCTTGGAATAATACACCTATGTTTTCGCGACGCGGGTCGACGCCTCAAAATTTGACATTATCCGTTTCAAGAGGTCTACATTCAAAGTCCGAAATGTCCGTCCGCCGTCCGCCGTCCGCCGTACGCCGTACGCCTTCCGCCGTCCGGGCCGTTTTTGGCAGTAGGAATTTTTTTTAAATCTGAAATTTTGACAAAATACTTGGTTTACCATCTAGTTGTGCCCGCAAGGTTTTCAGTCCGATCGCCCAAACCCGTGAGGCGCTCTGGGGCTATAATGGGGCTACGGGAGGGTTTTTTTGAAGGCTTTTAGCTATGGGATCGAGTTAGGTGTCGTTTTCGAAGTATTTTTGGACGTAGAATCCATTTTTTGGGGTCCCGGAACGATCCGATATCACTGGGGCGATGTTTATGGCATTCATGGGGCTAAAAATGGGATTTTTGAAGGATCCCAGGATGTTAAATATTTTTCGAGTAAAAAATACAGAATTTTTGAAAAAACACATTTTTGAACAAAAAAAATCCAAAAAATATTTTTTTTTGAGATAAAAATCAAAAAAAATTTTTTTTTTTAATTTTTCATTGACAGAATTAAATTTCGGCACAAGTAAACGTATATCAAAGAATAATAAACCCTTGTGTAAAATTTGCAGCGTTTTACTTTTGTAACGCGTGATTAAAAACAATGCTACTTCTCAAATTTTCAGTACCCATTTTCTAGGAAAATCAGATTGACTTCTCTTCAAATCAATAATGTCAAGATAATATGTATATTATCTTGTATATTATATTGTATATATGTATAATAGGTATACCTACTTAATACCGCATGAAAGCACTGCAGATTGCAGGGTAGTCACTACCGTAGTTAAAGTAGTTTACACTAACAGAAATAGGTAATGTTTTCAATTCAAGGTAAATTAGATTCCTCAAACAAACGAATACCTACCTACCTTACAGAATTTAGAGGCGGTCTTGCATCCGGCCGGGGCTTGTCGGTTTCTTACGTTATTTGGTGTGCTGAATCCGAATCCGAGGTCCGTTTTTTTAGCTCGTTTCTCCATGATATAGCTTGTTTTCACTTTTTTTGTGTGAAACCTTTCAGAATTTTTCATTGAACACACATCTAAATCAAATGCCTTTCAAAGGTGCCTAACTTATGTAAAATTCGCTGATACCGAATATCACCATAATTTTTCCATTGCACCGCTTCAAACCCCCGTTTTCATAAAAAACTTGCGAAAAGTATGGAAAAATCCCATTTCATGAGCCAAGATAGAAAATTAGGCGTGGAAAAATTCTTTTGCACCGACAAAACCGAGTTCAAAACATTTAATCACATATCTTCATTAGGCTTCCTCATACAATTTATACCTTTTCAGAACATTTTGTCTGCAAGTTTTCCCTACCCAGCTTCTTTTCAGGGTTCAAAATAGTAACTATTTTAGAACTGTTCCCCTCTCTCTTATTGATTGAATGGAGCTCCATTCCTCCTCCTCCAGTCCTAGGTGACTTCCTCTTGGAGGTAAAATAAATACGAAGTATACTAGGTATTTATTTGGTTGGTCTGAGCGTGCGTTGATTCCAAAAGCATAACATCGCTCCTCCGGAACAATAGTGGTATATCTCTGATAATTATGAAGGATGTCCTCTACAAGATGCAGGTGCAAAATAATTTTTCCAGGCTAATTTTCTATATTGGCTCATGAAATGTGTGGAAAAAATGACGAAAATTTGGGATTTTTCCACACTTTTTGCAAGTTTTTTGTGAAAAGGGGGGGGGGGGGGGGTTGGAAGCGGTGCAATGGAAAAATTAAGGTGATATTCGGAATCAGCGATAAATTCTACATAAGTTAGGCACCTTTGGAAGGCATTTAATTTGGAAGTGTGTTCAATGAAAAATCCTGAAAAGTTTGTGCATAAAAAAAGTGAAAACAAGCTATATCATGGAAAAACGAGCTAAAAAATCGGACCTCGGATTCGGATTCAGCACACCAAATAACGTAAGAAACCTACAAGCTCCGGCCGGATGCAAGACCGCCCCTAAATTCTGTAAAGTAGTGTAATAATTACACTAATTACTGACTAATAATTATTAATTATTAGTGATCTTGGTCTGTTTGGGACTCAGGTAATTCATACCGTTGTGGAAGGTCGAGGGCTCACATTATCCACCAAGACATTTTGATCTTCGGGAGGAAAGCGATCCAAAGAGGATTCGGCGTACGTTGGCTTTAGTCCCCACATTTTCCTTGTTGTCATCACTCCCGCACAATTCAACCATTTTCCTCCCTCGCGAAGTCATGATGAAGGCATAAGGCAAATTAAAGTGAAACTTATTTAATTTAAACCCCCACTCACAAACCTAGCGACCCTTGCATACGAGTCTGCAACACATTATAACATTTTATTATGTCTTAGATTAATCAATGCTAGGGAACCAACCGTAAAGCTTTTTTTAACACAACACTTTTTTCGCTTTTGCCAAAGAAAAGACATAAAATGTCAAAAATGTGACGAAAAACAAAGAAAACACTCGATTTCCCGTCGCCGGTCGGGATAGTAACCTTAGCCGCAAGTAAACTGATAAGAAACGTGATACAACAGAGAAGGGCCGTAGAATTTCTACGGTTGAAGGTTTTTGGTGCTCTTTTCAAAATGAAAAAGCAGTACTGCATTATGGGTTGTGAAAAATTAACGAAAGTTTCAACAGAGGAAAGCAGTACTGCCTACTGAGATATGACGTTGAAGTTATCTTTTTCAACAAATAAAGACCGTAGGTCTTCGAGGTACCGCGTTTCTTTGTTGTAGAAAAAGCTACGGCTTTTTACCCTTGGAAAACCCCTAAAAACTCAATACACCGTAGGTATTTTTCCTTAATATCATTTGAGGGATTTTCATTTCAGCTTTTCTGCATAGTTAGCCAAATAGAGCTCAAAATTAGGAATCGAATGATATCAGAATCTCAAAATTGATAAAAGTGACGAATTTCATGTTCTACGGCTTTTCTCCTTTGGACGGCAGTATAGGACGCCACAGTGAAATCGGATCGTTCCGGGACCCCCAAAAATGGATTCTACGTCCAAAAATACTTCGAAAACGACACCTAACTCGATCCCATAGCTAAAAGCCTTCAAAACACCCCTCCTGTAGCCCCATTTTAGCCCCATAGCGCCCCACGGGTTTGGGCGATCGGACTGAAAACCTTGCGGGCACAACTAGATGGTAAACCAAGTATTTTGCCAAAATTTCAGATTTTAAAAAAATTCCTACTGCCCAAAACGGCCCGGACGGCGGACGGCGTACGGCGGACGGACATTTCGGATTTTGAATGTAGACCTCTTGAAACGGATAATGTCAAATTTTGAGGCCGATCGGAGTCGTCGACCCGCGTCGCGAAAACATACGTGTATTATTCCAAGAATAATAAACCAAAACCTGGAAACCGTTCACTGTCCAACGACTGTGGGGGGGGGGGGGGGGGGGGGGTGTCCAACGACTGGGTGTTTTACCGTACTTCATGAGCATGATTGCCCTCGAAATTTGCCATTTTCAGCAAAGGGGTAAATACTTACGTCTAAATCTATGGATTTCTTATTTCTATATTATTTATATGTTTGAAAATTAAAGACATTAATATACTTAGTATTAAATACTAAGTATATTAAAGTCTACTAAGTTATTAAATTTTAATATACTTAGTATATTCTACCTAAAATGCACCTGGAACCCTTTAAAAACTTCTCAGTTACATGATGTTGCCTTACAGAATGAAATTTCACTCCCAGAGCAGTTTTTTAATACAACATATAGAGAATATAGGAAGAAGAAATCTATAGATTTAGACGTGAGTATTTACCCTTTTTGTTCAAGTGTTTCCCCAAATGCTGACATATCGCAAATTTTACGGCACCATAGCCAAACCTATTTTCCATTCCAGACACCCGTGCCCTATTTGTAGAAACATGGACACCCCCCCCCCCCCCCTCGTTAGAATGATGTAGGCCTATTGTTGTACAATTTAAATTGGGCTTGCCCGTGAATATGCGAAATAAGTTAAATAAGTGGCTCCAGCAGAAAGGAAATGACGATCAATTGCCCTGGAATTAATTAATACGGAGCCGGACATTAGGAAAGTTGTAGTATCACTTGTGATAAAGAGAAAAAAATTGCGGTGAGGTGGGGAGAAAGAAAAGGAGGTCAGAAAAATAGGAGGTTCTCAGAAAGAGAAAATGGGATTGTGGGGAAGGATCCCCCACAAGACCTGTGCAAATATAATACCCGTAAATTCTTGAAGGTGTAATGGGGGGGGGGGGGGGGGAGTAAGGAGTAAGGAGCCTGAAGGAGGGAAAAGAGGGCAGGCACCGGCAACCCTGTAACGCCTAATAATTCCTGTTGGGTTTCCAATTCCCTCAAGCTCCGTTTGGATCAGATAGGTCTTAGGAGTTCTCCCTCTGCTTCACCTGCGTCGGGAGCACAAACCGACGGTCAAACCTTTCTCGAGGGTTAAGCCAATGATTCCCTGTGATCGTTTCAATCAGGGTTCTTTCGTTTTTTGCTCTTTTTCAACTTCCCCCCGACCTTCACGCGTGACAACATCTGGTTTCTATAACTGTGGCGATAGCTCTTGAAACGTGTTACGACAGACTGCAGGGGGCAGGGACCATTTCTCATGGCTCTCAACGATAGGGGAAACCACCTAGCAAGCGCAGTGCCTATTCACAATATTCCTACAAATTCTGGGCTACCCCAAGTCCTAACTGTTTATGTAAGGTATGTGTGGATCATAAACAACATTTCATTATCAAACCAAGACAGAGTCTGATTGTTCCATTTTATGCTGTCTGCAGGCACCTGCGAACGGTAAAATTTTATGCACACCTAAAAATCGCCTTTGCTCTGCAGAGACATTCGCCCGTTTGGTCGTAAGAAACAGTAAATGGAAGCAAGCGAGGGAGCAGGAAGATGCATGAAAAGCCATTTTGGTGATGTGGAAGTTATAGTTAAGGTTTCTGAAAGGGGTGGTCCCTTTGAAGGCAGGCCTATTGATTGGGAAGAACGTAAACTTCTCGATGAATTATTACCTACGGCAAACCTACCTACGCTGTAGAGTTCGGGCCCCGAAATGTGCAACTTTAATTCAAACCGTCCTTCCCCCCTTTGACTTCTTATCCCATCGGCTTTGAACTAATTCTAACTGGGGAGCATAAATCAGGAGGCGTGGAAATTTATCTCCATGAAATTCATTGTAAAGGAATAATGTAGGCTGAAGTATTTATTGCAAAGAAAAGAAAACTTAGTCATAATTAGAACAATAACATTATAATTTTTCTCTACGGTTTGAACGGATCGAATGAAAATGAAACGCTACAAAGTGAATTATTAGAGGCTTAACAGTAGAAAACTGCAGATCATTGGTTGAACGGTTTGCTTCGAGAACAACTCCACTCTGAACCCCGCCCAGCAAAAGCCCTATAAAACCCCTGGATATATCCATCCCTAGAGAGTCCCCTAGGGTGTCGTTGTGTGGCTATGGAACCCGCGAAAACCCAAAATTGCCTATTAAACCATACCTCACTCGATCCTCTTCACAACCCTTCGAAAAACCCTTCTCCACACAGTTCCACGGAACCAAAGCCTTCCAGGACTAAGGATTTCGATAAAATTTCAGTGTGTCACGAGCCTATTCTCCTAAACGATGAAGCGATAAAAATACGGCGATTTTTTCTATGGGTTCGGCGTCCCGTTTAAGTGTCGTTAAGGTGGATTCACATGGGGCGGAATGAAGCGGACACGGCAATGACGGAACGATTGCACGCAATTTGATTGGCTGTTTTAACCGCAGTGGAGAATGGTGGTCGCCATCTTGTCGGAGTGGGCGGCCAGCTATCGGCGGTAGAAATTTTTATACCGTTTCCGGAGTGCCGACGTGTCCATGGAGCTCCGGGCATGCGCAATGGACAGGAATGTTATAACAGCTAGTAGAGGTTGCACATTCGCGTAGATTTGTTGTCATCACTTGTCAAGAGACTCTTGTTCACGTTAGAATCTAACGTGAGATCTATCTCCTAGCTGTTCCGCTAAGAGATGTAATCCTCGTCCTACATAGAGATCCGAATTTTAATTAGAAATCCTAAAAAAACGACTTCCGACGATGAGCGAATTCAGACGGCAAGTTTAATTTCATTTTTTTGACAACAAGAAGAACACATTGATAACGCGTTTCAAACTGATCTCCTCTGCTAGTAGGTAAAATGTGAGATACGAGGTCTCAATACTCCACCTTCGACATAAGTTACCTACTTACCTACCTACCTAAAAAAAAAAAATAAAAAATAAAATAAAATAAATAAATAAAAATTAAAATATTAATAACTTTTATGTGAAATTTCCTTTGTTTAAACAATTTAAATTTGTCCTTTGGAGAATGATCCCGAAGCTCTTATTCGTAGTAGTTAATGAATGAACTCTCAATAAACTGGTTATCTACGATATAATATATCGTATATAATATCGGTGATATTATCACCGTTTCATGCTACAATTTATCTCTCACATTAATTTTTATATTTTCTGTTGCAGGTACGAAGAGGAAAGCTCGGGTTGTAAGCAGATGAAATATCTACTAAATAATTAACTATTAATACCCACTATAATAGTTATTAATTATTAATTATTATATAGTTATTAATTATTAATTATTATAGTTATTAATTAGTTATTAAATATAGTTATTAATTATTAATTATTAATTCATCTTGGTTGGTGGATCGCAGGAAGAAATGTCTTCAGTTAGGTATCTCGAAAGGATTGGAAGGGAGTGAGGAAGCAAAAGGTGTTAACCCAGCGACGGGGCGTCAGAAATTAATCAAGCGAAAACCGCTGAATAAAATGTTTACTGTATTTGTCCTCTGTACCGGAATGAACATGATATTTAATTGAATTTTAGCTGGTGTTAGGGATTGTAAAAAGTTTCAAAGCGGCGTTAAACGAATTTTAGTTTAATTTCTCAACATAATGTAAAATGGATGCGGCGATATACCTAGTGGGAATCCATCTTAAAAAAGACGATTTCAGACGAAGTAGTAGGTATATTTCTACGATAAAATGATAGGCGCGTTAAATGATAGGCGATAAAACGACTTGTAGACGCGTTTTGGTTGATTAGACCATCATCAGTACAGTACAGAATGAGGAAGTTGTGAGAAGACTTAGTTCCACATACCTACACAAAAGTGAAATGTGCCTTCTGATGAATAATTCATTAACAATTTTATTTTATTCATTAACGAATTATTTTATAATATTATTATTATTTTTAATTGAAACTAGCTGACCTGGCGCGCTTCGCTGCACTTCTAAAGATTTTTAAAATTCATTATTTCATAGCTGGGACACCCGTGCGTCGCACGTAACATCAAATTCCCGCCCATCACCTATCGATGATGCACCCGTGGCAACCCGTCAACTTAAATTTTCATAGTAACAACGCTTGTTGGTTTGTCGTAGTGAAGTACCTATCAAATTCCCGTCTATCACCAATTATATGCAGCCCATACATCCCTCACATCCCATACATCCCACACATCCCATACATCCCACACACCATCCCATACATCCCACACATCCCATACATCATCCCATACATCCCACACATCATCCCATACATCCCACACATCCCATACATCGGGCACATCCCATACATCCCACACATCCCATACATCCCACACATCCCATACATCCCACACATCCCATACATCCCACACACCATCCCATACATCCCACACACCATCCCATACATCCCACACATCCCATACTGAATGTTTCAACAGGAGAGATTTTTACAGTGTACGGATTTTTAACATTTCCCGTCATTTGAATCGTCGAATTAATTTGAGAGGAATTTCGGCGGAATATAGCGGTTTTCCATTATTATATTATTATATTATATTTCGGTGCCTTGCGATCCAATTTCGCACACTTCATACCTATTTTGTTCATACCTATTTTGACACCGCGCGCCCACTCATTTCCAGGTTTGCTCACCTTGGAGCGCATCGAGCAGTGGAAGGGGTACCGGCCTCTTCCTCCCCCCTCGAACTACCTACCCCAAATTAAAAGACGGAGGCCGGAAAGGCTACCCTTGTTGAGTTCTGAAATAGCTATCGAAGCGTCAAGTCTTGTATAATAAAACTGCCTATTCCGATTTCAGTATTTCATTTATTTATTTCGCCCTGATTCGTTGACAACTTTAACAAGTCTCCGATATCAGAAGTGGGATTAAGGGCTCAATTTTAATTTAAAATTTTTAAAATTTCGAGTTTTCAATTTTGTCTTTAACTCTGGGACTTTGATTTTTTTTTGTGCGTGAAAAGTTGAAGTGTCACATCTTGGACGAAGTGAGTGACCTGTGCTGAAAAGACTTTTAGAATGGGTTCAGCGTGGAGAGTGACGGACAGATCGCCCAGCGACACGGACGAAGGGGAGCCGACCCGTGAGGACGGACCGTCGCAGAACCCAGTGCAAGAACTAGCTGGAGCATTGGGGGAAATAGTGCGTCAAATACAACCGCATTCGGCCCCTGGTCGTCAGCTAAGGTTTCCCGAGTTTGACCCTGCTGGCAAACTGACGGCAAAGGCATGGTTACGGGGATGCACCATGTTGATGAAGGAGGGTGCGTACACTGACGGGGAAGTTGCTGCTGCCCTCATGAATAGCATGCGTGGAGTTGCCAGTGAGTGGCTGGCCGAAGTTGCGGACGATCGACTATCGTGGGGTATGTTTAAGGAGTTATTTACAGAGAAATATTGCCAAATAGAAACCCCCATGTCGCAACTTCACCAGGCTATAACTTCGTGGGCGAAAGAAGGCGATTTGCACAAATACGCTGCAGAACTCATGGTTAAGATAGGTGGTGCATTCGCTGGAAAAACCGCAAGAGAATGCACGCTATTATTAACGGCAGCCTTGTGTTCACGACAAGATCCAGATGTTCGGCGATGGGCATATCGCACGGACACCATCACAGAAGTGGACCTTATGAAGGAACTGCGAGCTGCCAAGGCGGGAAAGCCACACCCGAAGGTTTTCAACAAAAACCGAGACTTCCACAACGATCAACCAAGCAGCAGTGGTTCCGGCGGGCAAAGGGGGTCAAAACGACCTCATGACGGGGACCAACAGAATGGATCCACGACTGGGACCAACAAACGGTTCCGCCCAAACCCCCGCAACAACAACAACAATAACAACAATGGTCGGGGGCGTCAGCCCACACCCGCCTCTGACCAGAAGAAACAGTGGAGGTGTTTTAAGTGTATGAAGGACACCCACGACTGGCGGATCTGCTTCAAAAACCCAAAAAGGCAGCAGAACTTGCAGCAACAACCTGGAGGCGACAGCCAGGGAACCACCCCCAGCCGGGGCCAGCCGCAAGAGAGGCGGGTAAATGCCTGCCAAGCTGCACCTACTGGGACTCTTGAGCATCAAGGTAACGAATTTGATTTTGTATTTGATTCTGGATCTCAAGTTTCATTGTTGTCAGTGGCCTTACGCCCTAAATTTAACGGGCAAGAATTTATTAATCCTATTCACTTGACAGGAATAGGCTCGGGAAAACTTATTGTGGAAAAACAGCTCTCAGTAATGGTCACTATCGGAGGAATCGAAATTCCAGTAGTATTTTTATTGGTACCTATTAACACTACACCACATTCTATTTTATTAGGACGAGATATTCTTGACACTGGCATAAGCATAAAGGTTTTGAAGGACAGATATGAAATTACACGATCAGAAAATCATACAGAAAATAAAACACGTAAGGAAAGATTTTTGAAAGGCAAAAAGAAACTTCCTCCTACACGGTTAAATCCTGATAAACTGGTGGTTAATACTGGTGATTTGCAAAATAAGGGCAATGAGAACGAATGGCCTATACCTTGCAGGGAACCAGTCATTGATCTCAGAGTGGATGGAATTTCCTCTCTGGAATGTCTATCCACTCACACACCTCGGGAGATTCAAGGGTCAACACAAGGAGACCCTGATAGGGAAAAATTCCGACCCGAAATCGAAGAATTAAGGACAGATTTAGAAACCCCTGAGGACATGGACCGATTACGTGCGATTCTATCAAAATATTCTAGTACTTTCACAAGGGGTCTACCACGCAGACCAGTTACCTCAACACAATGTAAAATCCAATTATTTAATCCCGAGAAAATAGTCTATTGTCGACCTTACCGTTTGCACCCACGGGATCGTGTGTTGGTGCGAGATTATATTAAAGAATTGTTGAATGCTGGTATAATCCGAGAATCTACGTCGCCTTATTCTTCTCCGATACTTTTGGTTCCAAAAAAATCCGGAAAATTACGACTTGTAGTTGACTTCCGCCGGTTAAACTCATTGACAGTGCCGGAAAGGTTCCCCCTCCCTTTAATTAAGGACCAAATTAACCGATTAGGCGGGCAGACGTATTTTACATCTATGGATGCTGCGTCTGGTTTTTATAGCATTGAGGTTGCGGAAGAAAGCCGACCGCTTACAGCTTTTAGTACCCCCGATGGCCAGTACGAGTGGGTCCGATTACCGATGGGATTAAGGAATGCGCCATCTGTTTACCAACGAGCAATATCGAAAGCCTTGGGCGAAATAGCGAATAGTTGGTGTTTAGCTTACATGGATGATCTTTTAATTGTCAGTGATAATAAGGAAGACGCCTTTGATCGATTAGAGAAAGTTCTCGACATTCTGACTAAGCATGGATTTTCAATAAATCCAGACAAATCATCATTTCTACGCCGTAGTACGGATTATTTAGGCTATCATATAGAAAATGGTACTTTGAAACCTCATAACCATAAATTGAAGGCTTTAACTGATCTACCTCCCCCACGGAATGTAAGTTCATTAAGATCATTTCTAGGCTTATGTTCCTATTTTCGTAATTTTATTAAAGACTTTGCCACAATTTGTGCCCCGTTGTATGAGCTAACGTCTTCGAAAAGTGTTTTTCAATGGACTCCCGCTGATGAAGAAGTCAGGCAACGTATTATTCGGTTGCTGACCTCTGAGCCTGTAGTAACAATTTATCAGCCATCATTTCCGATAGAAATTTGGGCTGATGCGAGCTTAGCTGGATTTGGCTCGATCGCCTTTAATGTAATTAATGGGGAACGTAAGGTAATTGGTTATTTCTCAAGAAAGGCAACGCCGGTTCAATCTCGTTATCACAGCTATGAACTGGAGACAATAGCTGCGGTTCTTGCTTTGCAAAATTGGGAGAGTATATTATTATACACTGATTTTACCTTGGTCACAGATTGCAAAGCTTTTCAAGCTAGTTACGCCAAACAAACTCTCAATACACGAGTCCATAGGTGGTGGGCTTATTTACAGATGTTCACTTTCAAAATTATGTATAGACCCGGTACTCGAATGCAAACGGTGGACTTTTTGTCTAGATATCCAGTAGAAGCGCCTGAGGAAGTTAATGTATTTGAAACGAATGTAGACGATTATCCGCCTACACACAACACAGGGAATTATCAGGTCATAGCTAACAACCTCAGTCGAATTACAGATACCCGACAGACCGAACTTAAAATGGAACGCGTAGATCTAATTGAACTCACAAACGATTGGTTACAAGTCGCTCAACATCAAGACACAGAAATCAAATTTATTAAGGACCACATAGAAGACAATACTTTATCGCCAGAAGTCGCCAACACATATGAGATTTCAAATGGCATTTTATACAGAATATTCCAACACAATAAACGGACGCGAAAGGCACCTATGGTTCCTCGCGCCTATAAATGGGTAGTAGTAAATTCGATACATGAATCAATTTTGCACATGGGTCACCCGAAAACCTTGGAAAAGGTAATGGAAAAATTTTGGTTTCCAAACATGAACAAATATATTCGTAAATTTGTCGAAAATTGTATCACTTGTAAATTAGCAAAAAATCCATCTGGTAAACAACAGATGGAACTACATTCAATTCCAAAGGAACCAATTCCCTTCCATACAGTCCACGTGGACGTAACTGGGAGATTAAGTGGTACCGGATCGCCGGACTATTACATTGTAACAATTTGTTCATTTACCAAGTATGTTTTGTTACATCACACTAAAACATTAACTGCTAAAGCCGCAATAAATGCTATTGCGGAATTAATACAATACTTTGGACCACCTAATCGTATAATTTCCGATCAAGGAACCATGTTTACTGCTAATGTTTTTGCGCAATATTGTTCTGATAACCAAATTGAATTTCATGTTATTGCTACTGGCGCAAGCCGGGCTAATTCTCAAGTCGAACGAGTAATGTCCAGCATAACAAACATGGTTACTGTGGCCCAAATGATAAAGCCGCGTTCAATTCGACAATTGGCCCCTCAGATTCAATTACTGCTTAATGCAACTACTCATAGAATTACAGGGAAATCCCCGATGGAATTACTGTATGGTAAGCAACCACACATTCCAGGTATGATTACAGTAAATGATCACGTTTTATCACCTTCTAGAAATGATTTGTCAGCTGATCGCTGCGATGCGAAACGTCGTATTGACCAGTCGGCACAATACGACACAAAACGTCTTCAAGGCAGAAAGGCCAAGGTCATACCCCTGGCTTTAGGGGATTTAGTGGTTCGACGAGTAGAACCGAGAGTAAATGAAAAATGTGCTCCGAAATTTCGGGGGACCTACAAAATTGTTGAAATTTTACCTGGTGATAGGTACTTGTTAGAAAATCTCACGACCAAAATCAGGATTAAATATCCACATGAACGTTTGAGGCTACTGAAAGATGATACCAGTTTGTTACCTCAATTGTTTACTGAATCAGAGGAGGAGGAGGACGAAGAATCTAACCAGGCTGGTCCCAGCCACCAAAACTAAAATTCATTGTTTAACGACAAAAATGTTCCTCACTCGCTCAACCTTTTTATTACCTACAAAAAATTTCTGCACTCTTGCGAACGTAATCGAACATCTGGCATGGACGCTTAAGAAAGAGCTCGCTTAACGTCTCCTTGATGCACGCGCCTTTGTGTATAGACCAATGCGTAGCGGCAATGGATAATCCCTACCGCAATTACGGGGGTCTTGCACTCAGATCGCGGCGTCATTGGCCTTCCCCAGGGTGCACACCTCAATTCCGGACTAGGGGTGGCATCCGAAACTTTCCGTCATTCCGATCTGATGCATTGATCCGCGACTGGTGCTCCTAAAATTGGAGTGGATCAATCCCTTGGGGCTTAATTTCCTACGGCAGCATTTTATGCTGGCGTCCCCTTATGGGCTTTTCTTCAGATCCGGCGGGGACAAGATTCATTCTGTCTATGCCGTGGCTGACACTAGGTCTTTCGCGGAAGGAGAGAATGTGAAGTCCATTTTATTATTGGTCGATTTAATGGCCGGTCTATGATGACCCACCGACATCGTGGAAAGACACGACATGGCGGCGTGGAGAGACACGCAATAAACACAGCTAACCTGCGGGAATGCTGGACTGGGCGCTGATCACGCTCCAGTAAAGTAGAGCCAGGGTTGCAAATGCATCCCGAAACACCCCCGTTCGATTTCATAAGCATAATGTGTGGACAAAACTATTGATAAAACAATTTGGTTTAGATTTAAAAAAAAAAAAATTCCAACTCTGTATCATCGTCATTAACCGTCTAAAAGGCGAAGTATCATAATATGAAAATATCAATATGATAATAATATTATTACTGCCTACACGGCAAAAATCACATCAATCACCTTGATGGCAATATTTCTAACTACAATGTTTAGTTTTCATCGCTAGTTCGAACTAAAACGAACATACCGAGGAAACAATACCTTACTTGGGTTCTTTTGGCTCTACGCATAAAATGACTGAAAACCCCATTATACGGGATCCCGCAGGCTAATACTTCATTTATTCATACAAAAACAAAACCAGATGAAACGAAAACCAATTGAGATTTTTATTCTCACTATTTTCTTCAGTCAACGTTGTATTTCAACCTCACAATAATTGTGAAACTATTTTCAAATGGTCGAGGGATTCTCTACTTCATTTTTCGAGGAAACCGAGTCGACAAACAAATCCAGGAACAAGCATCTGGAAATCTTTAATGTTGAGTCAGGATAGACCGAATGGTCAATTACCGAGTCATAAATCAGCCAGGTATAATCCCTACATCCGGTCGTCAACCCTTCGACGCTGGTTTTCTTGGTCTCATTATTTATTCCTTTGTGGGACTGAGCGGCGCGGCGCCCGTATCAGCTCGAAACGAGTAATAAGAAAAAAAAAAAAAAAACTACACTTCCCTACGTTTTGAAATGGCGTAGTGACGCAGTTGAGGTTTTCCAAGAACGACGGCCCAGCTTTTTTTTTTGGCCTTGTCGTTTTCTCTTTACTGCTCATGTTCATATTTTCGGGAGATTTCCAAAGGCCGCTCCCGGGCTGACTTTTGTTGCTCCATACTAATCTCTTTTTGTGTTTTCGCAGGAAACCGTGCGCGGTGATCGCGTAGCCATATGGGGGGACACTTGAATTGTAAATTTTACCAGCCACAACTAGGGTTTCATACCTTAGGTTGTGCGCGCTATTCCTTTGAACCTTTCGTGATGCTTACGTGGCTCACGGGAACTTGAGTGTATTTGTTTAATATTTGTCAGTTATTGGTACAGCACTGATTAATTTTTGCTATCGCTTCTTAAAAGCTGTCGATATTCATTTTGTGATACTGTTCATGACACTCGTTATGACTAATGTTTCTTGGTGCCACCTTCCTATGTTGTAAATAACTTTTATTCAGTGGCTACCCTTGTACATAGTTTTGCTGTACGCTGTTTTTGTATGTATTTTCTGGCTGATTTTCTTCTTGCCAGTACGTATGATTCTTCTTGTACTGTAAGTCCTCCGTCGGTCACGAGGGTTTTCCACTCAAGGTTGACGTGACCACCGTGCCGTCCACCAGGAGTTTCCCTCCTCTGGCCTGTCCTGCTCGCGTTGTTGTTTGACACCTTCCTTTTCTGTTTGATGTAATCTGCTTAGGCCGCTGCTTAAATGGGGTTCTATGTCATTGCTCGCGCTTAGTTGACTTTTCTCTTTTTCTTTCTTTCCGCGTGGGGCCGCGGAATGTCAGAATGGCCGTTTCGGTGCCTTGCGATCCAATTTCGCACACTTCATACCTATTTTGTTCATACCTATTTTGACACCGCGCGCCCACTCATTTCCAGGTTTGCTCACCTTGGAGCGCATCGAGCAGTGGAAGGGGTACCGGCCTCTTCCTCCCCCCTCGAACTACCTACCCCAAATTAAAAGACGGAGGCCGGAAAGGCTACCCTTGTTGAGTTCTGAAATAGCTATCGAAGCGTCAAGTCTTGTATAATAAAACTGCCTATTCCGATTTCAGTATTTCATTTATTTATTTCGCCCTGATTCGTTGACAACTTTAACAAGTCTCCGATAAACCTTCTCTGAACTTCCACAAATAATTCAAGACCAAAATTAGCCAAATCGGTCCAGCCGTTCTCAAGTTATGCGATCAGCAACAAAATACTGATTCATTTTTATAGATATAGATTACAAAAATAATTAAGAATAATTGAATTATTTTATTAACAAATTGAAATTTTTTTGGAATTTAATTATTATTTTTTGTTAATCGGAAAAGATGAAAAGTTTGTGAGCTTTCCACGATTTGTAATTTTCACAATGAACAAGATCCCATGAAAATTGTGTATCTCCTGAATGTCACGAAAAGATCGCGATCCCGATTCTCCACATCGATGCCTTTTGTCTCGTGTAGCGACTGAAGCGGACCGACTAAATCGACTGGACAGGGAATATTGACTTTGACTCCTGAGCTGAGAGCCGATAAGAAACGACGATGTTGGATTTGAAGAGGAGCTTAGAATAAGAAAAGGGGGAGAAAGAGCAATCAGGGAATAATAAGATCAACAATATAACTGTTCCCTGCGAAAAGGTCGAATAGGTATCGATGAAAAGGGAGGAATATCATTTTTCCGATCCTGTTAACCGATTCTCCTCCCCTGTTGATAAGAGACGCATCTCACCAGACAGAAAAGGGCCATAAAATCAGATGAAGTGAGAGGAAGGGTGAAAGGGAGAGATGAAATAAATGAGAGGGACAAGAAAGAGAGGAGAACAACAGTTTTACATTTGATTTCTAATCAGACTTCTCTCTCCTGCTACTTGAACGGTATCAATGAAAAGTAATGTTTTTGTTATTTGTTGTAATTTAATATCGTTGAGATAAGAATTCAATCAAACTCAAGAGCGAAAAAAGACAGTTATAAAAACGGCGGGAAGAAAACGCGGGGGAACACTGGAGGCTCAATTACACAAAGATTGGAGAGTTACGATGGGTGATTGGGAGAGAGAAGTGGGGAGGGAAGTCTTTTCATATTAAAACTTGTTTTATCATTCCACACTGGGACTTCATTTTCATACCATTTGTGTTCCACTTAGGTTGAGAATATCACATGGAAAGGACGCAGATTTAACGTAGACGGTTCACTCGTGCAGCAACTAAGAGCTTAACTCTTTTATTATTCACGCCAAGTTCTTCAGACGATTTAATAAATTTTGGCTAGAATTTAAAAATAAATTATTTTTAAATTGAAATATTCAGGTTTTTTTTATTGCCAGGACTTCTCATTGCTTTATTGCACGCTAGGAGTACCCCAAGATTGAAGGGAAGGAATAGATTAGGACTGCAATAGAGTTAAACGCTGTAGGTAACTTGGATTACTCGTGGGTGTATTGCTAATTACCTATCGAACATCGTTCTATGGCGATGGACAGGTCTAGGATATCTGTAAATTGCTACACGGTCTGGGATGTCTGTAAATTGCTACTGGGCTTTCTCTGATGGAAGGTTACAACACGCGCGTGTGATTTTTGTATTCGAATGTGGGTGCGTTCCATGATAAGGTTTAAATTCGTGTGGTGTGATGGGCGGAATTTCGTAGGCGCTATGCACAAAATCAGGTGGCCGTGGCGCCCAAAAACCTAAAACCAGGCTCTGATGGTTGAGGCATTGAAGGTGAGGAGCGTGATTTTACTGTAGATTTCCAGATATCTCCCCCCCCCCCCCCCCCCCCCCTAGATACTATATACCGGCCTCTTATTCCTTTGGATATTCCCACGCAATTCCTGGTGACGATTCCCTAGAAGGATCTGGGCCCCGCGCTCCAGCGTGAGGTTTCCCTCTTAACCATGCAAAATAGTACCTATGATCGAACATGATAAAAGTGCCGAGCACAAAGAACGGGGTTTGCTTTACCACGAGCGCAGAAGGTTTTTGGTTTTCACTATGAAACAGGAGCCAACCCCATACTCGACTTGCTCCAGAAACGTGGGCCAAGGGAAGCTAGAAAACATTAAATGTTTCTTAAATGTTTCTTCCCGAAAGGGAATCTGACCCTGGTTTCCATACATCTCCATCGCGCACGGCCGGCTTGGGCTAAAGAGATCCCCTACATTATTCCAACAGTCTTCTTTGGCTTTTCCGGTCAACGAAGAAGCCTCAAAGACGTCCCACTCGTTGACCCCTAGAGAAGTAGTACAATTGTAATTACCCTACAATATTAATTAGTACAATAATTGTACTAATTATTGTAAATTGTAAAATTATTTTACGTGAAACTTTACTGGACACTGGACACATAATTGCACTAACTCTTAAGTTGGAATCAAATTTCTACGAGCTATTCGATACTAGATCTCAGGTACGTGTGGCGGAATGTATCTCGCCTATATATATATATATATATATATATATATATATATATATATATATATAATGGTATACACATCATTTTGTGCATTCCTTCGTCGTAAAGCCTCCTATTGGATTTCCCACGCGAAACATACTGATCCTCCATTCACTAAAGGCTGAACCGTTGCCGATATAAAGACCTCAATAAGGCGTTAAGTCGGGGAGTGTTCGAGGCGGAACGGGATTCGAACCTCCCTAAGGTTCCGATACAGATTTCATATCCCCACCCTTTCGACTTGTCTCTTCCTCACTCAGTTTGCTCCACTGAGCAATGTTAACTCCGACGCACGTGGTTATTCCCAACAAGTCTTTTTCCTCTACTCCCCCCTCAACACGTCTCCTCTTCCCCCAATAATATGCAACAACAGTGTCACCCGCTCACATGTACTGAGGTTGAGATATTGAACACGCGAACCTGTCGTCTTCTTTATCTACTTCTCACCTTCTCAATACTTTTTCAACGAACCTCGCGAACTAAATCATCGCGAGGGAAACAAACTCGGAATTCGAACATGTCGGCTTGGTATTTTGGGAAGTAAACGCCCTTGATCAGTTATAACGTATTTCATTCTGTCAGTTTGCATTCAGATTGCGTCGTGTGGCGGAATGGTAACGAAATCAGTTTTGAACCGCGTTTGAACGCGAATGGCTGGCTCGGAGACGAGGCCTTCGAGCTTTTTTCCCACTCGCGTGGAATTTTGGTTTATTATCCGTTTATTATAATCTGACATTAGGTATCCGTTTCAAGAGGTCTAGATTCCAAAATCGAAATGCCCGTCCGCCGTCCGAGCCGTTTCGGGCAGTAGGAATTTTTTTTTTTTTTAAATCGGAAACTGGCAAAATGCTCGGTTTACCATCTAGTTGTGCCCGCAAGATTTTCAGCCCAATCGCTCAAATCCGTGGGGCGCTATGGGGCTACGAGAGGGGTTTTTTGAAGGCTTTTAGCTGTGGGATCGAGTCAGGTGTCTTTTTCGAAGTATTTTTGGACGTAGAATCAATTTTTGGGGTTCCCGGATTGATCCGATTTCACTGTTGCGATCTGTAGGGCTTTCATGGGGCTGCAAATGTGATTTTTGAAGAATCCCAGGAGGTCAAATATTTTTCAAGTACAAAACAACAAAATTTTGAAGAAAAAAAAAACATATTTACTGAAAAATAAAAATTCAAAAAAAATTTTTTTTTCAAACTTTTTTTCATTGACACAGAATTAAATTTCTGCACAATCAACCGATATCAAAGAATAAAAAAGTTTCACTTTAATAAACCCTAGTGTAAAATGTGCAGCATTTTTTGCTTAGAACTCCGACATTTTGCGTTCTACGGCAAATGTTGTCATCATCCAGGCCGGTGGTTGCGAGCTGGAGCCAAATTGAGACCCTCGCTCTTGTGGATTACTGTTTGACAGCGTCCTGGGGTCAGATGAGCCTGGTATAATGGTCGCCACAGGCTTCGTCTTCGGAAGCACGATTAATCCTTTGGTGGAGATGAATTTTTGAAAGTGGTTTCCTCCCTGTCTGATGACCTCTCTAATAATCTAGAAAAGGGAAAAACAGTTGGGAAAGGATGAGGAAGGGAAAGTTGTTGAGAAAAAAAAAAATTAACAAAAATGAAATAAGATATTCTATGAGATTAACAGCCTACGGAAGAGTTTAATCTCAGTTATCAGGACATCATCATGCAAGGATCGCGAAACAACTGAGGTGGGCTACTCTTCTGGAGAAAATAAGAGGAAACTTTTTTATTCTGGATACCTAGGTTTGTCTTCAGGTGAAGTACGTTCACAGATAAGGGTGTCTGTGGTGCGGGGGAAGTGGCTACTGACCTGGAAAGTATCCCGAGCACCTTTCCCTTTTGCACATTTGATGGCGACGGGGATCTTGAAGGAGGGGGAGGATCGTGAAGGATAGTGGCAAAGGTGGCAAAGGGGGGTCCCGTATTACCATACAAGCTCCCTCCACTTTACTGTTTTCTCAAGGCGTCTCAGCTTCCCCTTACCTGAATAACAAATCATTTCATCAGATTCTCAGCATGGCTTATCTTCTCGGCCATTGTCCTTCGAAGGTGGACCTCCTATCAGACCAAAATCACCCCCTGAAAAGTGACCAACTATAACATCACGGCAAGATCTATTTCTCCTCTAACATGGGTGAAACCCCCCACCTACATTACATCAGTCTATACAAGATCCCTCTGGAGAGAAATTAATTGACCATTTTATCAAGAGTAAGTACCTTGCATAGAATCTGCCACTATAGCCACATGACATCCGCATAAAACTATTGCGAAGTTCTCCTCTGGCGTTCTCAGTTACCTGCAATGCTTAAAAGAAATCGCCGTCGCCGATACATTTCGGATTTTACTCGCGTGAAATCAGTGTTTGAAGGTTCAGGCCAAAGAGCGAATACTCTTACGTCTCGAACGCGGGTACATGATGTTAAAACGCTGCAAATTTTACACAAGGGTTTATTATTCTTTGATATACGTTACTTGTGCAGAAATTTAATTCTGTCAATGAAAAAATTAAAAAACAAAAATTTTTTCTTTTGGATTTTTATCTCAAAAAAATTTTTTTTTTGATTTTTTTGTTCAAAAATGTGTTTTTTCAAAAATTCTGTATTTTTTTACTCGAAAAATATTTAACATCCTGGGATCCTTCAAAAATCCCATTTTTAGACCCATGAAAGCCCTAAACATCGCCCCAGTGAAATCGGATCGTTCCGGGACCCCAAAAAATGGATTCTACGTCCAAAAATACTTCGAAAACCACACCTAACTCGATCCCATAGCTAAAAGCCTTCAAAAACCCCTCCCGTAGCCCCATTATAGCCCCATAGCGCCCCACGGGTTTGGGCGACCGGACTGAAAACCTTGCGGGCACAACTAGATGGTAAATCAAGTATTTTGTCAAAATGTCAGATTTTTAAAAAAATTCCTACTGCCCAAAACGGCCTGGACGGCGTACGGCGTACGGCGGACGGACATTTCGGATTTAGAATGTAGACCTCTTGAAACGGATAATGTCAAATTTTGAGCCCGATTGGAGTCGTCGACCCCCGTCGCGAAAACATAGGTGTATTATTCCAAGAATAATAAACCAAAAGGATATAAAATCAAGGAGAAAATCCTTTCCACATGCCGAACAGAAGCTGATTCAGCAGTAGGAAAGAGCAAGTGACACAGCGGCACACCCCAAGGTTCCGGTAGCCAAGGGTCTTCGGCGCAGGTCACTCTCGTCGCCAACAGTCAGGTCAGATCCATCCTAATACGTAATAATATTATTATATTCAAAAATCCCGAATGGTCGCTTACGGCTCGCGTATCGTGTCCTGTGCACGTGTAGGGCCATTCTCTACTTTGGTGGAGAGGTTAGCTCGATTCAGCAGGACGAGTTAACTGACAAAACAAAAGTTATGCATTGTTACGCAGAAATTACGCACATTGTCAGCCATGGGCGTACGCAGGTCTTCCTTTAGGGGGGGGGGGGGAGGGGGGGCTCAAAAATATTGCAGGTAGACATGCTGCCAGCCAGGGTACCTACCTAGTTAAAAACGCTGCAAATTTTACACAAGGGTTTATTATTCTGTGATATAGGTGTATTACTTGTGCGAAAATTAATTCTGTGTCTTGAAAAAAAAAGAGTTAAAAAATTATTATTATTATTATTATGTATTATTATTTTTTTCAAAATCTTTTGTTTTTACATTTATTTATTTATTTATTTTTAATCGGAAAATATTGAATATTTTTTATAAAGAGATCAATTTTTGATCTCTTGGTATCCTTCAAAAATCCAATTTGTAGCCCCATGAAAGCCCTGCAGATCCCCATAGTGAAATCGGATGGTAAACCACGTATGTTGTCAAAATTTCAGATTCTTAAAAAAATTCTTACGGCCCAAAACGCCCCGGACGGCAGACGACGCACGGTGGTGCAAAACGGCCATATTTTGGGGAAAAAAACAACTATGAAACCCCCATACTTATAGTAGGTATTCGTAAATTTGACGCTGATCACGAATATACCCCATGTCCCTGTACCTAAAATGGATTCTGAGCCGTTTATTCCCAAAATACCTTTAAAAAAACACGTTTTCAGTACATTTTCCAGTGTGCGAGCCAAGTAAGGATTCTCCCGAAGTTTGTACATGTAAGTACAAACATTTTTGTAGTAATTTTCAATTTTAGGGTGTTCAATCGACGCCAAATTTATTGCTCTACAACTTCTCAGTATGTATAAAGAAAAGTTGTAGAGCTATAAATTTGGCGTCGATTGAACACCCTAAAATTGAAAATTACTACAAAAATGAGGAGGTCGAAGATGATTTCGATCGAACACTCCTATGATTTCTGATGGAACCCCGTAACATTGGTGAATTCCATTGAACACCCTAGAATTGAAAATTTCTACTTGAAGACGGAAAATTGCTGAGCCAAATTAGTTATTTTCATGACTTTGTAAGGTAAAAACGCTGCAAATTTTACACAAGGGTTTATTATTCTTTGATATACGTTACTTGTGCAGAAATTTAATTCTGTCAATGAAAAAATTAAAAAAAAAATTTTTTTTTGGATTTTTATCTCAAAAAATTTTTTTTTTGGATTTTTTTGTTCAAAAATGTGTTTTTTTCCATAATTCCGTATTTTTTACTCGAAAAATATTTAACATCCTGGGATCCTTCAAAAATCCCATTTTTAGCCCCACGAATGCCCTAAACATCGCCCCAGTGAAATCGGATCGTTCCGGGACCCAAAAAAATGGATTCTACGTCCAAAAATACTTCGAAAACGACACCTAACTCGATCCCATAGCTAAAAGCCTTCAAAAAAACCCTCCCGTAGCCCCATTGTAGCCCCATAGCGCCCCACGGGTTTGGGCGATCGGACTGAAAACCTTGCGGGCACAACTAGATGGTAAACCAAGTATTTTGTCGAAATTTCAGATTTTAAAAAAAATTCCTACTGCCCAAAACGGCCTGGACGGCGGACGGCGTACGGCGTACGGCGGACGGACATTTCGGATTTAGAATGTAGACCACTTGAAACGGATAATGTCAAATTTTGAGCCCGATCGGAGTCGTCGACCTCCGTCGCGAAAACATAGGTGTATTATTCCAAGAATAATAAACCAAAAATGTGGCCTTTTAAATTAAATTTTGTTTCGAAGGTTCGAGCCAGAAATATCTCGCTGTAACTTATTATTTTTTATACACTGCAAAGACCCTAATAGGGTATATGTATGTTTTCATAGTTTGTTTTCTCGATTTCACTAAACAAGCGCCGTAACTATCGCAGGTTCTCTGAAAGGTCTATCTAGGTAACGTCGAGTTTGAAGAATCTTCAAAGTTTGAGATTCAAACTCGATCTGATGAGATTTAACGTTATCCAACGGTGGGAATACATATTTTTGAAGTTTGGTACCTATTCACCGTCTTTTCGGCGAAAAAAAGGAATTCTCACAATTTCACGCATTTACCTTAAAATCTGTAGAAAAAACGGACGCCAAATGTCGGAGTTGTTCTGTACATAGGGCACTACATAGGAAAAATAGGAAAAATAGGAAAAATAGTCGCATACCTACCTTAGCTAGCCCAAACTCTACTTATGTTGAATTAAATGCACAAAAATCATGGTTTTTTGCTTCAAAATCCGCTAAAAACTTGTTTAAACCTGTGTCTAGATTTTTTCCACAGAAAGATAAAATTACTTTCTTGTAGCTGAGTAAAAACTGAACTAAATTCGATGTCTAACGAATTTTTTCACGTGCAAAATGAGTCGGCTACGATTCTCCGTAAATAGGTTTAATACTCCCGTCAACTCACAATTTTCCAAAATCGAGAAAGGTACCTATCCTGCCCGAGTCAGGTCTACAGTACGAGTCAAGTTGATGACTTTTTGATCCGAAAACTATTCATATCAACCCTCCAACTAATACTGAATGGAATAATATTCCATATATAAAGATTTTGGGATTTGGAGTGCGGAGTATGGTGTGATAGGTACCCTATATCGTAAATAATATTACACAGCTTGAGAAATAATACAAAATAACATACAAATCATTTTTACAAAATCAAGTGTTGTAGTTCACTTTTTCCCCCTCTTAATATAAAACATTAAATGTTTAAACAAAATGTACACAACATAAGTAGGTTCCCAGCAATGTCAAGTTGATTTTTTTCACTTTAAATTTACAACATGAGCCGCCTCGGGTTCTCTGCGAATTTTTCAACCACTACTTCCTCTTTTTCTTTCTTTTTATCTGAAAGTGTATAAATATTATTTTATCGTTTGTCTAGGGGGGGCCCGGGCCCCCCTTGCGTACGCCTATGTTGTCAGCTCATTTCCGTAATTCCATCAAGGGGTTTGAAGGAAGATCCCCCTGTGGACTGGGTAAATTTTACCCAGTCCACAGGGGGATCTTCCTTCAAACCCGGTTTTACCTCCCTTTACCCGGTAAAAGGGAGGATCGGCCGCTCATAAGGAAGGTCCCCTGGTTTCGAATTAATCCCTAATCATGTTCAGCTGCCAAATGGAGGACCCGGGTTGACGGAAACAAGACTGATCACACGTCCTGAGTAGTTCGAGGTTGTACTACATGTAGATATAAATGTACATGTACATATCGACCGTATACCTTCAAAACCTCGTAAGTCCGATTTTCCCCTAAAGTAAGGTTTTGAGCTTTCTGGGTAAATTTAAGGCTCTAGAATGTTCCTACGAAGTTTGGGTTTGATCCGCTGAGAAATTTCTTCTCTGTGTTCGGTTGTAATAATCTGCAAGTCCGAAAGGCTCCAGAACGTTGTAAAAACTTGTATGTCTCAGCCTCTGCCGCCTCTCCAATGTTTTCTATTTTTATCGGTACCTAAGAATTGTACATTTTTCATCAGTAACATAGTTATACGTTACACATAATAATTGACGTGCTGAAGTAGTTATTTAAGTGAGAAATCGTCACAATATTCGCCAAAAGTCACTCAACTGAGCTCTTGGGACTTACAAGGATTCGGGCACTCCATCAGTCTGGACGATTCCATGGAGTTTTTTGCGTCTCCTGTAAAATTTTTAGTTTGGAACATACGAGGTTTTGCAGGTATACGGTCGATATACATGTACATGTACCTACGTGTACATTATAACTATAAAAATCCCCAAAAAAAAACAACAATTTTTTTAATTTTGGTTTATTATTCTTGGAATAATACACCTATGTTTTCGCGACGGGGGTCGACGACTCCGATCGGGCTCAAAATTTGACATTATCCGTTTCAAGAGGTCTAAATTCTAAATCCGAAATGTACGCCGTCCAGGCCGTTTTGGGCAGTAGGAATTTTTTAAAAAATCTGAAATTTTGACAAAATACTTGGTTTACCATCTAGTTGTGCCCGCAAGGTTTTCAGTCCGATCGCCCAAACCCGTGGGGCGCTACGGGGCTATAATGGGGCTACAGGAGGCGGTTTTTGAAGGCTTCTAGCTATGGGATCGAGTTAGGTGTCGTTTTCGAAGTATTTTTGGACGTAAAATCCATTTTTTTGGGTCCCGGAACGATCCGATTTCACTGGGGCGATCTTTAGGGCTTTCATGGTGCTAAAAATGGGATTTTTGAAGGATCCCAGGATGTTAAATATTTTTCGAGTAAAAAATAAAGAATTTTTGAAAAAAAAAACATTTTTGAAAAAAAGAAATCCAAAAAAAAATTTTTTTTGAGATAATAATCCAAAAAAATTTTTCATTGACAGAATTAAATTTCTGCACATGTGACGTATATCAAAGAATAATAAACCCTTGTGTAAAATTTGCAGCGTTTTTGGTTTATTACTTATTCTTGCAATAATACACCTATGTTTTCGCGACGTGGGTTGACGACTCCGATCGGCCTCAAAATTTGACATTATCCGTTTCAAGAGGTCTACATTCTAAATCCGAAATATCCGTCCGCCGTCCGCCGTCCAGGCCGTTTTGGGCAGTAGGAATTTTTTTAAAAATCTGAAATTTTGACAAAATACTCGGTTTACCATCTAGTTGTGCCCGCAAGGTTTTCAGCCCGATCGCCTAAACCCGTGGGGCGCTATGGGGCTAAAATGGGGCTACAGAAGGTGGTTTTTGAAGGCTATTGGCTATGGGATCGAGTTAGGTGTCGTTTTCGTAGTATTTTTGGACGTAGAATCCATTTTTTGGGGTCCCGCAGCGATCCGATTTCACTGTTGCGATCTATAGGTCTCTCATGGGGCTAAAAATGGAATTTTTGGAGGATCGCAGGAGGTTAAATATTTTTCGAGTAAAGAATAAAGAATTTTTGAAAAAACAATTTTTTTTGAAAAAAAAAAATCCAAAAAAAATCCAAAAATTTTTTTTTCCAACTTTTTTTTTTTTGACACAGAAATAATTTTTGCGCAACTAACCTATATCAAAGAATAATAAACCCTTGTGTAAAATTTGCAGCGTTTTTTTCATTAACAGAATTAAATTTCTGTACAAGTAACCTATATCAAAGAATAATAAACCCTTGTGTAAAATTTGCAGCCTTTTTTTTTGGTTTATAATTCTTGGAATAATACACCTATGTTTTCGCGACGGTGGTCGACGACTCCGATCGGCCTCAAAATTTGACATTATCCGTTTCAAGTGGTCTAGATTCCAAAACCAAACGCTGCAAATTTTACACAAGGGTTTATTATTCTTTGATATAGGTTACTTGTACAGAAATTTAATTCTGTCAATAAAAAAAATTTTTTTAAAATCTTTTTTTGGATTTTTATATTTCAAAAAAAATTTTTTTGAGGGGATTTTTTTTTTTTAAATGTGTTTTTCAAAAATTCTTTAATTTTTACTCGAAAGATATTTAACTTCTTGGGATCCTTCAAAAATCCCATTTTTAGCCCCATGAAAGCCCTATAGATCGCCACAGTGAAATCGGATCGTTCCGGGACCCCAAAAAATGGATTCTACGTCCAAAAATACTTCGAACACGACACCTGACTCGATCCCCTAGCCAAAAGCCTTCAAAAACCACCTTCTGTAGCCCCATTTTAGCCCCAGAGCGCCCCACGGGTTTGGGCGATCGGGCTGAAAACCTTGCGGGCACAACTAGATGGTAAACTGAGTATTTTGTCAAAATTTCAGATTTTTAAAAAAATTCCTACTGCCCAAAACGGCCTGGACGGCGGACGGCGTAAGGCGGACGGACATTTCGGTTTTGGAATCTAGACAACTTGAAACGGATAATGTCAAATTTTGAGGCCGATCGGAGTCGTCGACCCCCGTCGCGAAAACATAGGTGTATTATTCCAAGAATAATAAACCAAAACCAAAATGTCCGTCCGCCGTACGCCGTCCGCCGTCCAGGCCGTTTTGGGCAGTAGGAATTTTTTTAAAAATCTGAAATTTTGACAAAATACTCGGTTTACCATCTAGTTGTGCCCGCAAGGTTTTCAGCCCGATCGCCCAAACCCGTGGGGCGCTATGGGGCTAAAATGGGGCTACAGAAGGTTTTTTTTTTAAGGCTTTTGGCTATGGGATCGAGTCAGGTGTCGTTTTCGAAGTATTTTTGGACGTAGAATCCATTTTTTGGGGTCCCCCAGCGATCCGATTTCACTGTTGCGATCTATAGGGCTTTCCTGGTGCTAAAAATGGGATTTTTGAAGGATCCCAGGAGGTTAAATATTTTTCGAGTAAAGAATAAAGAATTTTTGACAAAAAAAATCCAAAAAACCAATTTTTTGAAAAAAAAAAAATCCAAAAATTTGTTTTCCAACATTTTTTCTTTTGACACAGAAATAATTTTTGCGCAACTAACCTATATCAAAGAATAATAAACCCTTGTGTAAAATTTGCAGCGTTTTTTTTTTTTTTTTTTTCGTTGATTACCGAGTGGATTCAGCATTTTTTTCAAACGTGGCTAATCCAGTTTGTCATTCGTATAACATATACATATTATGTCTCTTGCAAGTGTTTTCCTTGGATTCTTAAAAAATAACTCATCGTCTGAGGTTGGCTTGGGTTTTATTTTAGGCAATGGCTAACCTCGGGGCAGTTTTGACAGTTTTGCTCGGGGAACATTGACAGTGTCAATAATTGTTATCAGAATAAAAATTATTATTATTCTGCCCCTAGGTACTTCTTTAGTAGAGGTGTGGTGTCTGACAAAACATCATTACCAGATAGCTAATGATTTGAAGGACGGTTCGGAGTGTTGCTTCCGAGTCTGCAAGGCAGAGGAAGCATTGTTTTCACTTTCGAAATTAAAAAAAAAAATTTGTTCTCCAAAATCAAAATTTCCACTTACGTTTTGCGTTTCAGACCCTCCTAAACAAATTTGGTTCCGTGCCTGTCCGTCTGCCCGCATTTCCTTGCCACAGCAATAAGCCAGTTTCATCACGATTGAATCAGCGGTACGCTCAGCGCATGCGCGAACGTAATTTCCTTGTCACAGCAATAACTCCCTCAATTTTGATCGGATTTCAATCAAATTTTCAGGAATTGTGTGGGTATAGCTCTAGATGGTCCCCTATCAGTTTGGACCCCTTATTTTAATTTGACATTTGATTCCAATTGACAAAACCGTGTTATTTGAGGCGTTGAATCCCAACGAGTAGGTATTATTTTTTCACCTATAGCAGAACAACTGCGAGCGAGGAAATAAAAAAAGACACTTTAAGTACACTTCATTTCGCGTCTCGAGCTCACGTTTTTACTGATACCTAATATAGTTTAAAAAAGGGTTCCAGAAAAACGAGATCCGGGTTCCATTCGGGAGGGAAATACAGAAAAATGGTTTGGCAACAACATGCCCGCCGTTCCTTTCATCCCAACACTTCCCAAATGAAACTTTGAAGTAACGCGATGTCGGTTGTACGGAATTCACAGTATCAGGTTTAGTCCCGAAAGGCTGGGGAGTGGAGGGGTGTTGGACGTTATGCAAATATGGTACACATATGTAACGATAGAGGTTTTCCGTCGGCTTGCACTCGATTCATCGTTTATTTATGAAGGCGGAGAGTTTAAATTGCGAGGAATCGGGTGATATCGGTCCGGGAAGGGGGGGGGGGGGGGGGGGTTAATGGCTTAGAAAAAAGGGAGATAGAAAAAAAGGGGGAAAATCTGGTTGTCGATTTCCTTTTGCCCCAGACATATTTGTGTCCCCCCCCCCCCCCCCTCAATTTTGCCTCAAATTTACCCAGAAAACTCAAAACCTTCATTTGGCCAATAATTATTGGCTTCGATTATAATCGAATATGTATGCAATTCGTTGGTAATAATAGACGGGTGGAAACGTATGAATCCAGGAGCCTGTTTGTCTAAGTCAGGCTTATTAACTGGTAATGCAAGTTCTAGGGACTTGTCAATTAAGTTGTCCCATAAAAACCACAAAGCTCAGAGCCGAATCGGTGTGAGACTTCATAAATGAATTTTGTCAAAAATTACCTCAAAAACGACTCCTCATTTGACTTCCTATCCCAAGCCCCAATTCGAAGCCCAATAGCAGCCCCACAGATCTATCCCCACGGGGCAGTCGGAAAAATCAATTTCCCTACTCGACCCACTACATCACGGTTTCCAAAAGTGGTCCATATCGACCTATATGAGTTTCCCAAAGGTCGGGGGACACTGATTTGGGGGTCTGACCAGAAATATGCCAAATTTGAAGGGTTAGACACCTTTCATCATCAAAATCTAGGGTGCTCAAAATGCATGTTTTGGCACTTTCTTCCTTTTGTTTCTCGGCATTAGTACTCGTACAGGTTACACCGCTCAACCGAATTCAATGAAATTTAGTGTGTGAGTCTGGTTTGGTGTGTGGACGTGTCTTTTGGGGGTTTCACATTTTTACGACCATAAGTGGAGGGAGTTATGAGGGTGGGGGTAAGTGGTAAAACACTATTAACATCACTTTCAGTCAACAGATTTGGATGAAACTCGGTGTGTGGGTCAGGTTTCAAGTCCTGATTGACCAATGAGTGGGGGTTGGGGGATTTGTTATCGATTTGCCAATTTCAATGAAATTTGTAATGTACGTCAGGTTTGGCGAGTGGAATTGCCTGTAGGGAGTTTCAAATTCGAATCAAAATTTGAGTATTTAATACTCTATGAGGATCAAAAACTTTGTATCAAAACCTCAGCTGTCACAGTTCTTTGAAGATGGGGAAAAATCATTGATATCCCCCCTCGGCATTTTAGAACCATCAACATTTTCAAAATTTACCTAGAATCTAATTTATTTAGAACCATAAAATTTTCAAAATTTACCTCAATATATGGGCGTGTTCAGCGTTAGATTTCCTGTTAGAATAGCACCTGCACGTTGAAAAATAATGAAGTTCGAAATTAAGTGAGTTTTTTCAACATTTGGGTACTGTACAGCGGAACCTCTGCGTCTAGGGGCAAAACGGGCCTCGGATTCGGATTCAGCACCCTCGAAAACCCCCAGGACCACTATCAGACCTCTTGAAGCATGAGATCGATTTATTTACCTATTTATTTATTTGTAGAGCAGTGTAATTAGTAGTGGTGTATTGTATTGGTGTAATTAGTATCTAACTATTGCACCTGATCTACTTAATCTGAATTATTATTTTGTTAAATTTTGATTAAAAATTATGGGGATTTCTTTCACTCAACCAACCACCAAGCTTGTAAATTTAAATACAATGCTGATGCAAAATTTTTGTATCAATAGGAAAAACTGGAGATAGGATTTTTAAAGTAAGTAACGCGAAATCCGGTACTCTGGTTCGAGCCGATTAAACTATGACGCTTCAAGCTCAGCAAAGGTGAAGGTGCGATCGGAGATAGCAATATTTTTAATTCACCCTCTGTGAGAGCGGAACGAGGAGTTGAAGGATTGAAATCTCTGGTGAATAAAATATACTATCCTAAGTAGCATTAACTCTCCACCAGCCTGCTTCCGTCGAACCATTGGAGAGGGTTCAGTTTTTAATGGAGGAATCGAAGAGCACTTTGGGAACTCGAAATATTAAGTGCGTTCCCAAAAAGGGGTGAAATCGGTTCTCGCGGAGGAGGTGAATTATAAATTAGAACATGACGAGCTCACTGAACGCCACACCTTCCTCACTCGCCCACTGAATGAATTTCAAAATTACAAAACCCTCCCCGCGTCGGTATTTTCCCGTTTCGCACGGGGAAACCTTTTCGTTATGGATTCTTGGGCCTCTCCTGAGTACCAATACACGTTTTATTCAACCAAGCGAATACCGTTTGAAAACGTGAGAACGTGAAAACTGCAGTTTTCATGCCTATAGGCTGAGTATACCCCAGTAATAAAAATTGCAGAAAGTTCACCGTTTCTAACGTTAGTTTGGTGCATTTCAAACTTCTAGAAGGGCATTCGAAAATGAATTAGGTACCTTTGATTAAATTGATGATTAGGCTTCAACATTAGTTTTTTTAGAGTTTTGTTATAGTTTAGAATCCTATCATACTGGAACTACACGAGGAGATGGAGGAGGAGGATAACCATTCATTCTTATGGTACTTTCGATAGCAACATCCTTTTAACTGGTCGCGGCCCAATTTCGGGAACACTTTTGGCGCTCGGATACGCCACGTGGAGAAAATTCTCTGTTGTCACATGGAACAAATTCTTGTTGCCAAACCTTGTTCTGATGTGTGGTTTCAAGTTGAGCTTTCAAGTGTTCCCACCCGCTGATGTCAGGAGACTGATTAGGATGTGAGGAGAATGGGATTCAACAATGTCAAAGGACGACACGGTAGCGGTTTCAAAAGGGTGTGGTTCTTAGGATTCCTGGTTGCTGTCTCTCCAGACCCTTAAACAATCCGTGTTGATGCTGCTCAAAAATGTTTTGTAACGCAAGATTTGAGGGGAGGTGGTGGTGGGGGGGGGGGACCTTCGGGGATGACAGTCCCTGTCATATCCCCCGACCTCATTCCTCACCCCTGAATCATTTAAATTCATAAATACTCCTATAATCCAAATTCACACCCACGTTTTAGTTATTTTCTCCACGTGGTCCCTTTCTCATGGCTCACCCTTTGGGGTCACTTCCACTGAATTTATGATTGTTGTTCATTCCAGATATCTTTTCAATACCCATATCAGTCCATTGAACGACTACATTGAAATTGATCGCCCTTTTCAGCCAAATCCCTAGAGCATCAGTGACCTAATATCCCATTGTAACCAAGAATTGAAATTATCTGCTTCACTATCCTTTCTTCACAACACAGTAGTATGTTTTTCTCATGCCCTCAATTACTGTCGCTTATCTGCCGCCCACAAGGAGACTCATCTTGCACTTTCTAAGTACACAATAATTGTTCGACGCCCACTGATTTGGCCCTTTGTAATGAAATCCTTATTGTGTAAACTATCCAAACCTTCTAATCATTCCAATAGCTCCTTTCCCAGGAACCGTAGTCTTCTCCAACTTACGTTCTACCATTCTCCCTCCCATGCGAGTCAAATCCCTCTCCTACCCTTGGTGATAGACTAGTAGTGGTGGCAATGTTTATAAAACCCTATGTAATTGTATAAAAAGAGAGTTCCCGAGCCCCAGAGCCGAGGGGCTTCTTCTTCAGTCTTAAGAGGGGGCTGCTACAACAGCGCCATGTCCTGCGGCGTGAAAAGCTTCAACTAGCCAAGTTTGACTAGGTGGGCAACTGAAAAAAATCTGGTAACGTTGTCCTGAATGTTGGGGGGATTGAGCTCCCATTGCGAAACCTTCTCATCAGAGCGTCTTTGACTACCTGAGTGACCCTCGTCATTGTGCAATAAACGGGACTTTTACAAAGAGAGATTCGGTTTGCACCGCTCGATAGCCAAAAACCTAAATGCCGTCTTGATAAAAAACTTGCGTGCACAGCTAGAAAGAATGGCTGCAAATTTTGCTAAAGGATTTATTATTACATGTTATTTGTGATAAGTAACAATTAATTTTGTGTCAATAAGAATATTTTTGAAAAAATTAAAATAAAATTTCCTCCTGTATAACGTTTGGACAAATGTGGGACCGCAAAAAATGCATTATGCGTCCAAAATTACTCGAAAAAAAAACAACCTTATTTTACCTTCTGGGATCATTCAAACACCCCATTTGTAGCCCCATGAAAGCCCCAGAGATTCCTAATTAAGCTATATCAAAGAATAATAAACCCTTGTTTAATATTTGCAGCGTTTTTACCTAGCAATAGCATGGTAAAATGTATGATGATGGGTCACTCATATCTATTATGATAATTGGGGGTATTGCAAGGAAAAAATGCAAATTTTCAATTGTTTTTGCGCTTTATTTTCGCTTTTAGAATCTACACATCTTGAAACGTATAATGACATTTTGCGGCCGATCAAAAGTCTCCACCTCAGACACGACTTACACCGATCACAAACTACACCGAGACACGAAAAAAACCACCGATCTACACAATGTACCTGTGCACAATTTGGATCTTGAAGGAGTTCTCTCTTCTCCTCAGAAGCTCAGAACCAGAATTTTAATACTTGCTACTTTCCACGTTTTGAGCATAATTCGATTGGCCCACAACAGGTCAAACATCGACTTGTAGGTACCGTCAATTATGGACCACAGGCACTATGATATCCTATGAAATTTTGTAGGTACAATCACTTGAAATCGCCAGCTTCGTATGTCTCACATTGGACTTGAATTATAGTGAGAAAGAATGAGTCGGTGGGGCATTTGACCCATTTGAATTGGGTCAGAGAGACCCCATAGACTGCATCGCATGCATAGCTTGACCACGTGTGCTTTTTTCAGATTTTAAAATGTATTAGTAGAGTTGTTAAAGGTTTTTGGTTTGGGAAGCCGAATGCGATGTTGTTTTCCGAGTAATTTTGGCACATTCATCGGGGTCCCACATCCCTCCACAAACTTTACAAGAAAAAAATTCGAATAATTGAATTTTTTTAAATCAATAATATCAATTAAAAAAACAATTCAATATTAAATAAATAAAGTAATATAATATAATATTATATTACCTATTATACGATTATACCTATAATAGGTATAATAATTTTTATAATTATAATAATAATATATTATATTACCTGTTTATTACTTTTTTAAATAATTTATATAAAAAAATAATGACCTCTTGTGTAAAATTTGCAGCGTTTTTCCGAAAAACACCCGTTTCACCCTACTGTGTGCCGGTAAAATCATTTAGCTCTAAAAATTTCCTGATACCTACCTGGTTGCATGTAGGTAACTGAAATTTTGGGCTTAGGCTAGAAACAATGAAAAGGAGAGTTCTCCGTTGTCAAGGAAAAATAAAACATCATTGACAACAGTAGGTACCTAACTAACTGATCGTGATCAACCTTCCTAGTTACCAGGGCCGTAGCTAGCATGGTCCAGGGCCCCCGAGGGGAGAGGGGCCCCTTCCAGTCGACCACCGGAAACCCTTAATGGTAAGGTTGCCGAGGGTGGTTGAGGTTGGTGGCATCTAGCGTAGAACTCCTGAACTTCCTCGACGTGCGCCTTTCTTCGGACGTTCAAAAACCCATCAAATTGCGCATGCATCATCCCGCTCACAGAACTTCGCCAAAAATCAACGGATTTTATCGTTTGAACACTTGAATTAAAGCGTGAGATTTAAGGAAGACAACGGTCGAGGGGGATTTTCGATAACTCATCTTCCAACCAAGCAATGGTCACTTGAAGAGAGCAACACCCTTAGACGTGACTTTGTTGATGAATTGCAGCTTCCAGTGACATTTCGCTCCAAAAACGCCTCGACGGATCGCTAGATATTAGTCTCACTTGAAGATTTAAAAAAAAAAAATCATGAAAATCGGTGCATAATCCGAGGATGTATGATGGCGGGAGAATAACGTTGATTCCTTATGGGAGCAGGAAACATGGCCGACACGGGAGCCCGCTCTTAAGTCAGGATGTTAGGCTGTTAGTGAGTCGATTCTCAAGTCCTGGCTCCTCTATGGAGGTCGGAGACGTTTTGCTAAGTTCGGTTTAGCTTTTCTGCTGCCTTCTGTCCATGTCATAATTTTCGCCGTTGCTGAGTTTTCATCAATAAATCGTTGTGCTTATCGATCTCTCGGAGTCATCATTGGTCTCGACCCTCAACGCTCTCCGGGTCTTTACATAATTTGGTATCTCGAAGTGGGATATTACAGGACCATGGAAGAAGGAGACTTCTTCTTCCATGGTACGGGACTAGGAGACGTAGATCCACCATGCATTCACGTCAAGGGTTTTACTATGGTGCATGATTTTTTACTGTGGTAAATTGGCAGAGAGACTGGGACACCCGGGAGAATTGGACGCGAAAAAAAAAAAACCCACCATATTACGCAAGAAGGGCGAAAACGTCAACTTGTAACCCTAGAACGAAGGATGAGCCGAAAGCACTGACTGGCTACTCGGGATTGCGGAAAATGAACGTTGATCTCACATGAGTGTTGCTGACTAGGGTGGCCTGTGTCGAAGGTCCTTGGCTCGGGAACCTTTGGAGAAGGCGTGAATTTTGCTTGGTTGGTGATCCGCCGCAAAAGACTGACTGCTGAATCAGCGTCTACTGCGATTGTGAAGAGGATTTTGTCCTTGGGTTAAAATCCCTTCTAACAGTGTCAAAAGAGTCATCGTCCTCAGTTTCACAGTAGGTAAGCAGACACACGTTACCTCAGACGCCTTTCCAATTAACGAAAATACGCTCCAAAGTAGCAATGCCTGGTCAAAATCTCGGCGAGGAAACATTTCAACTCGCCATGCTTTCTCCCGGTTCAAAGGTCGAGGTTATGAATGAGCTTGGCTGTCCATCGTCCCCTGCGCTCAGCTCTCCAGAGGACTTGCTACTTCCTCACAGTATCCTGCCTTTCTTGCTTTTAGTTTATTACATACACCTATGTAATCGCGGTGGTGGTCGAAAGATCTGGCCGGCCTCAAAATTTGACATTATTCGTTTCAAGAGGTCTACCTACATTCCAAAAACAAAATGTCCGTCCGCCGTAAGTCGTTTTGGGCAGTAGGATATACTCGGTTTACCACCTAGTTGTGCCCGCAAGGGTCCGATCGCCTAAACCCTTGGGGCGCTATGGAGCTACGGGAGGGGTTTTCGGAGGTTTTCGACTATGGGGACGAGTTAGATGTCGTTTTCGAAGCATTTATAGACGTAGAGTCCATTTTTGGGGGTCCGAGAATAACCCGATTTCACTTTTATGTGGGGATCTATGGGGCCTTCATGTTTCTACAAACGGGATTTTTGAAGGATCCAAGGAGGTGTCGTTTTCGGAGTAATTTTGAACGTGAAATCCATTTTTTCCGAGGTCCCACATCTGTTCAAAAATTTTACAGAAGGAATCTTTTCTTTTTTCAAATGTTTTCAGAATTTTTTATTTTTTTTTATTGACAGATTGAATTTTGGCACTATGTCCCATGAAAAGTTGCTCGTCCTTATTCGTAGTACCCTCGGTACTCCGAAGCTTTCGGTTATACAGCGATGGCGGTTGGCTAGCTGTTGATGGGATGTCGCTGGGAAACCTCAGCCGATATTTTATATTCATCCGGCGTCGCCTCCCTCCGGCCGAAGGTTGTACGGGGATTTGTTCCAAGTCGTGATCGGCTTCTCTGGCTAATCCTCATGTGTGCCGTTAGGGCCATTTAATGTACCTGAACTCTCCTCGGAGGCTGTAAATATCGTTGGGGAAGTAGGTGGATCATAGATTGAGAGGTCTAACGTTCGAAGGAGAAACCGTAGAATGAACACATGCTGTAGGTAGGTATCGCCGCCTAAGTTTAGAATTCTTAATTTAATATTTAAAAAATAATGGGTATCAAAAATGTGAAAAGTTATAGGTAATACATATATATATATTACCTAACCTAACCTAACCTATATATATATTAACTTTATATATAAAGTTAAAACTCATAAAAAGTCCACTTTCTATTTTCATCCGAAACTGGTGAAACTACAAGTTTTCAACTTTTTCTTGGCTTGTTTCATCGAACTCGTTCATAAAAATGAGCTTTCTCGCATCTGGCTATAAAATTGGCAATACTGAAGCCTTCAGGTAATTAAGAGAAGCACAGCACTTTTCCGACTCCATTCCGCCTTGTTCATCAACGCGGGGCTGGCATATCTACCCGGTTTCATGAGGCACTCTTCGGTAATTTATGCTGCTAACCGTCCATAAAGACAATTAGAACGTGAGGATAGCACCATCAGAGGTAATTACGTTTCGTATCGTGTTATGGGCGTGGTTGAGCGGTGGGGAGGGGCCGTTATAAAGTCGGCTGTAAAATTTCAGGTAAACTTGATAGTAGGCGCACACCTCTGTGAATATTGTTAAGTGAGTAACTTAGTACCACATCTCTTCAGAGTAAGAAATACACTGCTAATCTTGCTGTGATCACTTTTGAGGGAGGAAAATCACAATACAGCGCATGTTGCTAATGTAAAACAAAAAGAAAAAAAAAAAGTTGTGAATTGGATTACACGTGAATTTATTGTTATGACTAACCAAGTCATTTTGGTGGACGAACAGATCTGGTTCCCCCATTAATTCGATTCAATGTTCAAAGCAAGGACTTGACGACTGGAGACCCAATATTATGTCAGTGTTACGAGTAAAGTCCGAAACTGTACAATCCGAAGATTGTACAACCGACTTTTGTACAATGTGCGGAATGAACATATTTTCTGTTCAATGCCCGAAACGTGCAACATTGTACGAAATATTCTGTACAATTCGCGAATTGCACAACGTTGACATACAATGTCGATCTGGGTGTATGCTTTGTACAAACTCTCTTGTACAAAGTTAGAAATTCATAGTAGAATGAAGTTTGGTATTATGGTAAGTTTATTTACCTACGTCAAATCATATCGTCCCCCTCCGGGCAGAAGGGCGAATATTGCAAAACGGCGATTTTGAGTTAGGGCACCCATCTTTTTTATTTTCTCCTCCTTTTTCCGAATTTGAAAAGAGCGGGACGATCCAATCACTCAGAAAGATCGATTACATAAAGATCGATTTCAAGTTGACTTGTTTCGCTTACTCCAATTATTGGCGCCACCAGAGAAAATCGCGATTTCCCAAAATTCAGCTTTTACAATATTCGCCCTTCTGCATTTAGGGGGGACATATTATGTAGGTACCTATATCATTAGTTATAGGTATAGGCGTATAGGTAGGTGTTCTAACCTACTTATTAGAACAACTCAAACTAGGCAACTAACCTACTGTGGCAACGAGAGTTGTACAGCACATTTTTCTTCCTGCAAAGGCACCGTTTATTAGTGCACTTCGTGTTACAAGCACATCGAATGAAGCCTTGGCCTCCAACTATTGAGACTTTCGTATTGGCTGCTCTCAGTGAAATGCTGCCATTATTTTTATTCATCATTTTATACTCACCAACAAGGTTTCTCAGGTCCCCTTTGCTTCTGTCTACGTCAGGTATGGGTATCGTGACGTTAATCCCAATCTCCAAAGCTTCATGCGTTTGGCCTGCGATTCTAAGCCGTCAACGGCTCGCCGTCTGTTCTTCTGAATGGAGGTGAATCTCGCTGCGAGAATCGAAGCAGCCTCATTCTCCTCTCGGGCTAGATCGCGCTCGTCGTCAGTGGCATCAACAGGACCGCTTTTGAGATCGTCTTCAGAACGTAAGCCATCGACAGCAGGACCGCTTTCTTCGTGAGCTTCGTGAGCGACAACAAGGAGGACCCATTCCCCAACATTGTACAAAGCGAAGCTGTACGATGTCCGTTCAACCTAGCGGGTTTGCACAATTTTTTGTACGATCTTAGGTTTGTACAACTTTTCTTGTACAAAGATCGAAACTTGTACAGCGGTTTGTACCATCCGCAGATTGTACAAAAACGGTTGTACAATCTTAGGATTGTACAATTTCGGGCTTTGCACGTAACATCAGCATTTCGATTACGATTTTTTTTATTTTTTTTTTTTATTTATTTTTTTTTTTTAGAGATTTGCGTTAGGCTGATCTATACGCCAGAATATCCTGTACCCAAATTTTTTTTATTTCTGGAAGCTTTTCCGTTTGATCGATCAAGCCCCAGGTGCTCATCAAACCGATCAAACCACATCTTGTCCCTAGTTAAGTCATATCATTGTCATTGTCTAACTATTAGAATCCCACAGTTACTGAAAACACCGTAATTATATGCATCCCCAACTGGTGACAACCAGCACATTCCATAATACGACTGTCTTTCAGGATCATTTTACGGGACCCCGAACGTGGAGTGACATGGGGTCTAATCCGTTCAGTAACGCGCGTGATAAAATACTCTTACAACAACGTGAAAATATGGTAATCCACGACGAATATACGGAGGTGATAGTAGCGGTTTTTTTTCACGGCGGTGAGTAGTAGAGAAAAAAACATGTGAATTGATATTTCCGGTATGAGGAGCCCATCAACATATTGCTTCTTCAGATGTTGATCCTCTCTTTCTCGTCCGTATTCTTTTTTGCGGGCGGGAAACGAAGCTGGAACAAAAATGTTGGAAACATCGAGGGGGAAAGGAATAAAGGGATCTGATTGCTTTTGGGGTGCAGATGCTCTCAAGAGAGGGATTTGCACGGGGATTTTCCTATTCAAGTGGGGTCATTGAGATCCGGGCACGGTGCCCCGTTCCTTTTCCAAACCCTCAAAAAGGGTTAGTAAAAGCTCAAAGTTGATATTAGACAAAGGTAAGCAGTGTTGACTGGGGAGTCTTGTCTCCAAACCCTTTCTCTTCCCCCAGCTCAGCCTCGAACCACCGCTTCGACGCCCTCTTCCACACCCGGAGAACCTTCCTAAAGATGCTAATTCCTATTTGGTGGGGTCCAAAGTCTCATTGTACTTTGGACAACAAAGCGGCCACATAAATTCTTGCTTGGAGCTCACAAAGGCGCGGGGCTCCCTTGCCGCACTTGAATCAAGCCCGTATATATTAGGATGAACCAGTCTTCTCAGCCACCTCGCCCTCCTTCGTCATCACTATTCACTCATTCTCTTACGTCCCCCATTTCTTCATTTTCCTCATCCTTTTCTCCATCTAGAAAAAAAACTTCGTTTGAACACTGTTCTTCGCCTCAGTGTGAGGCTGAATGGATTTTAGGCACAAATATACTTCAAAAATACTCCTACTTGATCTAATCTCGATCGTGACGAACACCCGGCAGGCCAAATTTACCAAATTTTCGACGGGGAATTTTTCCGACCAAAAGTATTGTCTGGATAATATGAATAATGAACGCTTTCTGCATTCATGGCTTAGGTTTATAGTTGATAATCTAATATATTAGATAGTAATGTCATCCGGGAGTGGTTGGACAGGTCTGATGCCGCCATAAATCGATTTTTCGTACAAAATTACTTCAAATGACACTTAATTTGCCCTGAATTATCTTCAAAAACCCCTCCTGTAGCCCTCACAGAGCCACATGTCGGACCATCGAAAGTCGAGTATACATGCGACCATAACTACTTCAGATACAACACCTACGTACTTCTTCTTCCTGGCTACGAAACCGACACCTATTCCGTCTTCAAATACCCTTCGAAATGCCCACTTGTAGCCTTTTTGGCCTGGCAGTCGAGTTAGTTGCCGTGTTCAAAGTATTTTTGGACCTAGAATCGAATTATGGAGGCCATCCGCCTCAATAGACACATGGATTAAACATGGATTAAACAGTGAGTGGGGGGGGGGGGGGGGGAATGTACCTGAATAGTGGACAGAATCGGACCAGAAAAATGTATTCCCAAAGAATAGGGTTACCAAAAGCGAGCTGTTCTCTGTCACCTGAGTGAATTCACAGTCTTAAGACAGAGTCAACTAACCCCACCAAATAGGTATAATTGGATAAATTGCGCGAAAATTAAGTCAACTTAAAAAAAAAACTATGAAAAATTAGAAATTTAATACCTAACAGTTATTAGTTATTAAATTTAGTTAACAATTGTTAATTAAATAGTTACAGTTACTATTAATATTACATTTATAAATGTAACTATAGTAGTAACTATAGTTACTATTATTACATACCTTTATTACTATTAATATTACCATTATTACATACAGGAATTTAGGTAGGTACTATTAATTTTACATACTATTAATTTTACATAGGTACAGTTAATATTAAATTTAGTTAAGAATACAGTTACTGTATTCTTCGACAGTGTTTAACTAAATAAACGAACCCAAAACTGTTTGTAAATCGTCTTCGTTGAAAATGTATTTGAAAACGGAACCGCATTCAACCTCTTCAAGTTTTTCAAAGGCAGCAATAGTCGCTCAAAAGAAACACCATATCGGTATACCCACGATGAGGTCGAATGGGCGAAGGAAGCCAATAACTGAATTTCACGTCCAAGAATAGTCGTAGGTACTACAAAAATACCCCACTTGACCGCGTGGCCAAAAATCTTTCTTTATAGCTGCGTTTCAAGATGTCTAGATTCCATATACGCTGCAAGTTTTACACAAGGGTGTATTATTCATTCATATACCTAGGTTAATTAGACAACATTTAATTCTGTGTCATGAAGAAAATATTTTTGAAAAAATTACTCGGAAAACGACACCTTATTAAATAGGTCAAATTTTTACCTCCTGAGATCCTTCGAAAATCTCATTTGTAGCCCCATGAAAGCCCCATACATCTCCACGGTGGAATCGGATCAATCTGAGACCCCCAAAAATGGATTATACGTCCAAAAATACTTCGAAAACGACACCTAACTCGACCCCATAGCCAAAAACCTTCGAAAACCCCTCCCCAAGCCCCATTTTAGCCCCATAGCGCCCCATGGCGGACATTTCGTTTTTGGCATCTAGACCTCTTGAGCCGTTTTGGGCAGTAGGATTTTTTTTTAATCTGAAATTTTGACAAAATACTTGGTTTACCATCTAGGGTAAAACACCCAGTCGTTGGACAGTGAACGGTTTCCAGGTTTTTCTAAAATTATGACGAACATTTCGTAGTGTTGTGACATATCATCGAAAACTGTGAAGCTCGAAGAAAAAGAAGGAAAGAAGGTTATAGCCATGGAATAACCACACTAGGTTTTGCAGTTGTGAAAAAGTCGAGCGGGCGCGAATGTGTGGATTCCTTATGAAAATGGTAAGCTGACTGACCCCTGTTCGTAAGAGTGTTCAGCAGTTCGAAAGCGATTTGTAATTACAAACCTTTATTCACATCCGATCTTCAAGGTTATTAATGAATAAAATGTCTCACACTTCCCAATAAGTAGGGTAAAGTACCCTAATATGGTATAGTGCCTAATATGGCACTCCTCAAAATAACCAAAGTGATGAGGCGCAGCGTGATGGCAGTAACGTGAAATGCAAGCTACCCAAGCATGATCACCAGGTAGAGGGTCAAAATTTTCATGGGCCACCTGATGCAACCAGCACAACACCTGATTCAAATGGCTGCCGCCTAAAGTTTTTTGGACCCGGGTGCAATCACCTGCTAATGACTAGTGGAGAGTAGTTTTCGATATTTTCAGCATATGATTGAGTTTTGTCTTTCGTCAAAGAACATCTTCCCTAAATTAGTTTCAGTCTGAACGCACTTAGCACTTCATCAGCTCTGATTGTTGTCAACCCCCCAGTTTTCCTAATATGGCACCCTTCATAGGTGTTCTAGTTAATTAGTGATTTTCGTAATTTTTTCAAGTCTGGCGTGTTTTCTTCATTGCACTACTAGATCTCACAAGAAAAGTGCAATTAGAACAATTTTTTCAAGAAAAAAGACTGAAGTAACAGTTTTCTATTCTTAATCATGTCCCTAATGTTGTACCTGTATCTAGTGATTATTAAAACCATATTCGGGGCAGAGTACTCATTTTTTCCTTATTTTTATGATCCTAAAGACGTCAAAACGTATGATGGTGGTATTAACAAAATAAATATGGAACTGGTGCCATATTAGGAACCCCTTTTTTGGACAGTGAAAAATGACTTTTATTGGAAAATAAATTCTTTCTCCGATTTGAAGCAATTTCCAGACACTCTGATTTCTAATACTGTTAGAGTAGGGGTATAACTATCACCAGTAATTTTGGTTTGGAAGTTTGAGACAAGTAGGTGGTCCAAAATGTGATCCAAAAAAAGGTGTACCATATTAGGGAACTTTACCCTAGCTACCTAGTCAAAATATGAACCAGGAAACACGGAAAAAATTTTTACGACGATAATTTCCAGATGTCCAACGACTGGCACATCGCTGTCCAACGACTGGCAATTTGAAAAAAAATGAAAGCTCAACTTTGGACAATAGTCACAAAATTATCATAGTACGTAGGCTATTTTTGAAAAAAGCGGTGTCTTCGTGAATTCATACAAAACAAAACGAAAAAATATCATAAAAATCCATCCAGATAATAAATGCATGTAGGTAAGTAAAAACGTGAGAGAAGTGCTCTTAAGGTGTCCAACGACTGGGTGTTTTACCCTAGTTGAGCCCGCAAGGTTTTCAGTCCGATCGCTCAAATCCGTGGGGCGCCAAGGGGCTAAATTGGGGCTACGGGATGCGTTTTCGAAAGCTTTCGGCTATGGGGTCGAGTTAGTTGTCGTTTTCGAAGTAATTTTGGACTTAGAAACATTTTTTGAGGGGCCCCAGATCGATCCAATTTCACCATATATATATGGGGCTACAATAATTGTTGGGATTTTTAAATGATCCCTGTAGGTCGATTAAGGTGTCGTTTTACGAGTAATTTGGACACGAAATCCTTTTTTCGAGGCCCCACATCTGTTGAAAATCGTACAGAAAAAAATGATAATTATTACCCAGAATTAATTTTTGCGCAATTAACCTACCTATATCAACAAATAATAAACCCTTGTGTAAAATTCGCAGCGTTTTCAGCACTAAATTTTCAGAACATGCAGTCAAAAACGTCGTAAAAGTTCAAGTGAGCACCGTTAAAAGTTATGTTAAAACTTTCTTACGTTCCAGCGGTGAATAAATCACACAAAAAACTCTAAAATTCCCTGTCTAGTATATTTCAGCTACTATCCTTTCAAATGACAGGCTTTTCTTCTTCCTGATTTATCCCGTGGTTTCTTCATTATTGATATACATAACAGCGTGCGACTTCTTTTCAACTATTTTAATTTTTTCTTTTCCTTCTCTCAAAGGAAAGGGGTGACGGGGAGGCAGTAAGGAAGAAGAAGCAGTAATCAGATTCTACTGTTTCAGCATTGTCGGAGAAGAATGAAAAAAGGTGGATGGTGTGAGAGGGATCTGAATATCTTTCCATTCCTCCCAAGCCGCCCCTTTTCCACGATCTTCTATGTTTTCATCAGTTTGAATTAAATATGAGATTTTAATTTTAAAATACCCTCTTGGAAAGAACAAAGTTTGAGGGCAGCGATGAATATTTTACTGTGATCCAGCCAAGCCGTTTGTTCCTGTGGAAGTTGGGTTATGATCCGGGTACAAGTTTGTCCTGTATCTCTCGCAAGTTGGAGCCTTTGGAATCGGTGATTGAAAAGCGTCTGATGTTTTACCTCTTTTGTTCAGTCAGAAGGTGTAAAGTGTTTGCAGTGGCTAATTTTCAAATCATCAAAATAACTTATAGCGATTTTTTCTCCACTCAGTATTTGGACAAAATTTTCTTCTTGAAAGGGTTGTTCCCAAGCTATGAATCGGTGAATCAGTTTGGATGGTGGCAGTCTTTACTTTCGCAGTTTTCAAAAGCTCGACGGTTAACTCGGAGATGTCAATCGCTACCAGTATTAGGGCCAGGATCACAACAATAGGACGGTTTTCGTGAAATTGTTACGAGTATTTTCAAGCCTTTAACGCTCAACGGAGCCCCGTAGATTAAATTGAAACGGGGAATGAGCTCATTGGGGCCCAGAATTACCTGTAATTATCAGCCTACAATGGGTCTGGAGTGCCATTAACGAAACTGCAATCTCCGAACGAAACTCTCGCCCCGAGCGGAAGCCAAACAGTTCTCGGGAACGGATATAAGCGGGATAAGTCGAAGTGAGGTAAATAGGATGTGGATATAGATAGTGTCGGAGTGTGAACACGTGTGTAAACATGCGGATTTACTATACTAAAACTGCTTATTACACCGAAACGTCGCTTAAACGTAGCAATTATGAGTTGGTCGTCGTCTCTTGAAAACATACGAATTCAGGTTGTACTCAGAAAATTACTTAGTAAGGTTGAACTCAGAAAATGAAAGTTCTCCGGAATTGACCATTTTTGAATTTGTTGTGGCCCTAGGTGAGGAAAAATTTCCAACAAATTTTCAGACCGCACAGGCAGTCAAAATTTGCGAATTAGGCAGGTTTGGGTTCACTTCGCCGGCTGCTACCGCTCTTATTCCGCCATCAAAAAAATAACAGCGCCAGTGTTTCGGAAAGAGAAAACTTTCTCTTTTTTGAGGTGTAACCTTATTTTCAATCAAAATTATATTTCACCTCAAAAACCGAGTTTGAAAACGTGGATTCTTTTCGCTCTCGTTGTCTCAATCCATTAAATGAGCTCCATGAGACATGGTGTGCGAGTTTGAGACGTGTAACACCAAATATAGTGCAAAAATGAAATTTGTCAGGAGAAATGTCGTATGTGATAAATGCAGAAAGCGACGTCTTCACCATCCCCTTCAGTTATAACAGGTAACTAAAGGAATCTGGACCGAATAGAAAGTGTTTAAATGCGTACAAATTGAAAAAATTTGAACTGTAAGAGTTGAAGTTTTTTCAATTTTTCCATCTGATGAAGTCCATTGCAGTCTGAGTTCTCGTAGAAAAACGCTGCAAATTTTACACAAGGGTTTATTATTCTTTGATATAGGTTACTAGTGCAAAAATTTAATTATGTGTCAATAAGAAAAACGTTTAAAAAAAATTTGGTTTTTTTTTTTTTCAAAAAAAATTTGTTTTCAAAAATTCTTTATTTTTTACTCGAAAAATATTTAACCTCCTGGGATCCTTCAAAAATTCCATTTTTAGCCCCATGAAAGCCCTGTAGATCGCCACAGTCAATTAAAATCGTTTCGAGACCCCCAAAAATGGCTTCTAGGTCCAATAATACCTCGAAAACGACACCTAACTCGATACGATAGCTCAAAGCCTTCAAAAACCCCCTCCTATAGCCCCATTTTAGCCCCATAGCGCCCCACGGGTTTGGGCGATCGGACTGAAAACCTTGTGGGCACAACTAGATGGTAAACCAAGTATTTTGTCAAAATTTCAGATTTTTAAAAAAATTCCTACTGCCCAAAACGGCCCGGTCGGCGGACGGCGGACGGACATTTCGGATTTTGAATGGAGACCTTTTGAAACGGATAATGTCAAATTTTGAGGCCGATCGGAGTCGTCGACCTCCGTCGCGAAAACATAGGTGTATTATTCCAAGAATAATAAACCAAAAGGATGCGAGCCAATGCAACCATGGAAAAACTGGTAAAATTGAGAAAAAACAATGTCATGCTTTTTCTCATAAATCAGTGATATCTTTTTTCCTGACTTGGTATCCCATGATGCCCGTTTAACTGGATGTTCCACAGGTGTACGCTGTGAATCAGGCAAAAAATAAAAAATAAAAAATTTATTTCTTACCTGATTCACAGCGTACACCTGTGGAACATCCAGTTAAACGGATGCTCCACAGGTGATGATGATTAAATCTTTTTAATATTTAATATTAAAAATACCCAAATGTGAGAAAACTCATTTTTAAGTTTTCAAACTTGATTTTTAAGGTAAAATACACTTTTGATTGAATATAAGGTTACACCAAGGAAAAGAGGAAGTACATAATGGATTTGGTGAGGGATACGCCGTATGTTGCTTATTCAGGGCATATAATACATATATGAAATAAATGCCCTGCCCTAACTAAATATTATTTAGTTAAAAATAATGCTTCGAGGCTCCTTTCGCCATGTATGGGGTTGAGGGCTCATCAGGAGTTTGTCCATCTGAACCTGTAAGGGGGCCCTACTAATAGATAGAGTAGTAGTAGAGAGAGGCTCAATTGCAGCATACTCCAGCAAACTCCTGATGAGCCCTCAACCCAATACATGGGGACGGGCGAAAGGCGCCTCGAGGCATTATTTTCAACTAAATATAATATATTATGACATATTATGTCCTGAATAAGCAATATACGGCTTATCCCTCACCAAATCCATTATGAATAATCTGGAAGCCGACCATACTACGCTTAAAGAGGAAGTTGTTCTCTTTCCAAAACACTGGCGGTGATAATGTTTTGATGGCAGTTTAGGTATATTTCCGTCCAAACTGTCATCCACCGAAAAGAGTGACAAAAAAGATAGCAAATTGGGCGACCTGTAGGAGGATCTCTCCCTGGGCGGAGGAATTTCCCGGTTTGGTCAACGCTCGGAAACCGCCGCAGTTCAATTCTCCCAGGCCGGAAGGCTTCCCCTCTTTTTCAACCACCACTCTTTTCTCTCACTACTTAGTTTGTCTTTCATTATTCATCCCGACCGGCTAAAAAAACGCTGCAAATTTTACATAAGCGTTCATTTATTTATCATTTATTGATATAAGTAAATTGTACCTACAAAAGTTTATTCTATGTCAATTAAAAAAAAGTTATCAAAAAATAAATAAATAAAATAGGTAAAGAAGAAAATTGTCCTGTACAATGTTTGGACAGATGTGGGAAAAATAAATTATGCGTTCAAACTTACTGGGAAAACGACTCCTCATTCGACCTCCTAACATCCTTCGTAAATGCCATTTTTAGCACCACGAAACCCCCATAGATCCCCCACAGTGAAATCGAATCGTTCTGGGGCCCCAAAAAATGGATTCTACTCATTGATTAAAAAAATGATTTAAAAAAAAAAAACGCTGCCCAAAACGGTTCAGACGGCGTAGTTCGGCGGACAGTAATTTCGTTTTTGGAATCCAGACGTCTTGGAACTAATAATGTCAAATTTTGAGCCCGATCAGAATTTTCTACCCCCGTCGCGATTACTTACATAGGTGTATTACCTATTCCAAGAATAATAAACCAAAAGAGGGGAAGATCCCCAAGGCGTCCTAGGGAGATAATGACAATGTTGACATCTCCCTCGTCCTAGTCGCGAGATCTCCCCAACTTGTTCATTATCTCCCCTATCACGGGTTTTCGAAGGTTTTCGGCTATGGGATCGAGTTAGGTGTCGTTTTCGAAGTATTTTTGGACGTATAATCAATTTTTGGGGGTCCCAGAACCTTCCGAGTTCACCGTGGGGATCTTTGGGGCTTTCATGGGGCTACAAATGAGTTTTTAAAGGATCCCAGGAGGTCAAATAAGGTGCCGTTTTCCAAGTAATTTTGGACGTATATGTATTCCATTTTTCTGGGTCCCACATTGGTTCACCAACTTCACAAGAAACAAAACCTTTTTAAATAAATAATTTCTTTTTATTGATATAGAATTACTTTTTGGATAAGAGCGACAACTTGCTGTGTTGGTCAAATAAGGTGTAGTTTTCCTAGTAATAATTATTTTGGACGCCAAATTCTTTTTTCGAGTTCCCACATCTGTCCAAACATCGAACAGAAAAAAAAGTTTATTTATTTTTTCAAAAACATTTTCTTGCCTAATGACTCAGCTGTGGAAGGAATTGCAGAATTCTAGAATTAATTTTTGCGCAATTACTCTTTATCAATTACTGTTTATCAAAGAATAATAAACTTGTGTAAAATTTGCAGCGTTTTCAACTGTAGGTACTCAAACAAACTGTAAACAAACTCTGCCCACACACTGTCCGACAGGCCGATTCGTCACTGGTCATGATCAGATAGGTATAAAATAATAGCATAGAAAAATCGAAAAACTTGACCAATCGTGAAATTTAAGACTTAAACCACTTAGTGGTTGACTTATAAGCCTTATACCCCTCAAGGTGCGATAACATTGTAGGACCGTTAAACTACCTTTAGGGCTATGGACCAATAGCACGCTTTGATAAACACTTAGTAGTCTACTTTTTGAGTTATCGGTTGTATAGGTAGGCTTATAGCTACCTAATCGATTCGAAAAATGTGTTTGATAAACCGGCCCTGATAATTTTATAGGATCTATAAACGATCAGTAGGGGGCGTAGGACCAATAGCGCGCATTGATAAACACCACTTTTTGAGTACCTAACTCCCTATTTATAGCAGTTATAACTGCTATAGGGAGTATAGCGTTATAGCTAATTTATTGATCCGTTAAATGTGTTTAATAAACTGGCCCTAAGTATAGAAGTAGAGAAGTCTTATGTAGCTAGGACTTTTCTCGCTGAATCCGATAATCTTATCGACTTTGGGGTATGCGAAGCCATTCATGAAAATTTCAGAAATATTTAATATAAGCACCTGAAAATGGAGATACATATCAAGAATGAAGGAAACAATATTTTCGAACGATAGGTACTTACCTAATATTTTATACATAACATTTTGGTAACACGAGAATATTCCACTCGTCCAGCTGTAAAAAAAATTAAAATAAAAAATAAAATAATAATAATCGCGCTGCCCAAAACGGAATCTCAAACCCATATACAGTGTATATTATACACTGAGGGATCTATGGGGCTTCTATGGGACTATAAATGGGGCTTTTTAATGACAGCCAGAAGGTCGAATGAGGCGTCGTTTGCGAAGTTATTTTGGAGGTAGAATCTATTGTGGGGGCCCCGTATCTATCCAAACAACAAACGGGCACGCCGATTTTTGTTTAACTTTGAGTTTTTCAAGAGACTTTTAATTGTGATAGAAATAATTTTTGCTTAATTCATACAGAATTTGAATAATCCTCGTGCCAACTTGTAGCGGGTTTTAAAGGGACTGTGAGCATATAATATATGCTCACATAGGTAATATTATTATGTGTTGATCAGCTAGAGCCGATGACCATTTCTTAATAATATTATGAAATGATAATACTATTGTCATTGTGTAATGGGGCAACATTGGACTTCAGTGGCTCTATGTCCATAGATACCCCTCCCTCACCTGTCCCCTTATTGCACTGTGTACCTGTCATTTTGTTGCGCTGTTATTCGGTTTTTAGATAAGAAAATTTCGAACTTCTTAACGAAAACTTACATTTGGCACAGAACAATGTGAATTTTTTTTTTTTTTTTACACCTAGACTATTCAGTGCCCCTCTCATCAATAATTGAGTAATTAGTTAGTAATTATTTAAAAGCATCAGTAATCATTTAAACTGTAGCGCTACCATGAAAATTCTCCGTCAGCCCTGACATTTTCGACGGTTTTTATCGGTCGGGTTGGCCCACATTATTCCCCCGACTGAAGGAACCGACGAACCTCTCGTTAGAGACCTATGAGAATTTTTTCCCCCTTCCCACTAAGCCGGATTTCAACAATAGAGCGACTCCACAGCCAAACGATTCGAAAGCTTTTTGCATGCAAATCGGTCAAAATATCCTCTGGGACACAACCGGCGGGAAAGGTAAATTCTCTCTTAATGCACCTCCAACAAACCGGTGGATGTTGATGTGTTTTGTGTCTCGGGGAGGGTTGTCATGTCAATTTGATCTGGAAACGAAACAGGAACAACTGGTTGCCTAGATATACATGTGAGCCTTCAGTAATTAATTCACTGCAAACTTTCAAGGGAGTTACAAAATGAAGACGTAGACACAAGCTCTATTTGTATTGCATTCGCACTAGATTGTTCATGGGGTTCGTTACCTGTACAAGAAGTAGGTAGTGAGCGTCCCAACATGACTTGTAACATTATGTCGAATAAGGTGTCAATTTCCGATTATTATTGGAGGTAAAATCCATTCTACGGGGCCTCATATCCGTCTGAGCACTTTACGAGAAAATTAAAAAATACACTGCCAAGGTCATGGCACAGAATTCTGCCAAGCTTCCTCGTGGTCTTCACGACATGTCACTAAAATTTTAGGAGACCAGAGACGACCGTTTCGCCATACTCATGACTAGGGCTAGGATTTATATGTTGTGAGTCATTACCATACAATTCCGGGCTCCCAAAAATTAACAAGCATGACAATCACGCATACTATGGGTACTTGTATCGGTTCTTGTTTCCCGTACTAACTAATCTACTAACTAATTTCCTCATGAAAACCCGATGAAGGCAGTACATGATCCGAAAGCTCGGTGCTAAAGGACATGTGTGAGTTTCTATTGACCCACAACACGAGGGGGAGATCTATGCCCGATACATTGAAAACTCGTAGGAGTCCTTACCTGCACGATCCCTGAAAATCAGACAAAAATCTGTTCGAAATTAACGGAGTTATGACTGTAACAAGAAAATTACGTTTGCGCATGCGCAGGAGTACCGCTGATTTAATCATGATGAAACTGATAGGAGACCATCTAGGGCTACACCCACACAATTCCTGAAAATATTAGTGAAATCCAATCAAAATTGTGGAACTTATGGCTGTGACAAGGAAATTACGTTTGCGCATGCGCAGGGAGTACCGCTGATGCAATCATGAAGAATGTCACGTGGGACGTCACGTGACCTTGCCCGCATCATCCCTGAAAATCTGACCGAAATGCATTTGAAGTTGACGGAGTTATGACTGTAACAAGAAAATTACGTTCGTGCATGCGCTGGGCGTAACGCTGATTTAATCATGATGAAAATGACAGGGGACCATCTAGGGCAAAAACCACACTACTTATCCCTGAAAATTTCATTGAAATCTGATCAAAATTGTGGAAGTTATGGCTGTGGCAAGGAAATGCCGACAGACAGACAGACAGACACGGAACCAAGTTTGTTCATGAGGCTCGGAAACGCAAAATGCGAGTAGAAATTTTGAGGAGCACACAATTTTTTTTCATTAAATTCAAAATTTTTGAAAGTGAAATCAAACCTTCTGCTGCCTTGCAGACTAAGAAGCAAAACGAGAAAACGCTTCTCCAAAGAACAAAACGCTGCAAATTTTACACACGGGTTTATTAATCTTTGATATAGGTTACTTGTGCGAAAATGAGTTGTGTCAATAAAAAAAAGTTTGTTCTTTTTCAAAATACCTATGTTTTTACTCGGAAAATATTTGACTTATAAATAAAGAAATAAATAAAAAAAATTTATTTATTTTATGATGACTTCCTGGGATCCTTCAAAAATCCCTTTTGTAGCCCCATGAAAGCCCTATAGATCGCCACAGAGAAATCGGATCGTTACGGGACTCCAAAAATGGATTCTACGTCCAAAAATACTTCGAAACATCACCTAACTCGATCCATAGCCAAAAGCATTCAAAAAACCCCTCCCGTAGCCCCATTTTAGCCCCATAGCGTCCCACGGGTTTGGGCAATCGGGCTGAAAACCTTTCGAGCATAACTAGATGGTAAACCAAGTACTTTGTCCAAATTTCAGATTTAAAAAAAAAGCCTACTTCCCAAAACGGCCCGGACGGGTGACGGGGGACGGCGGACGGACATTTCGGTTTTAGAATCTAGACCTCTTGAAACGGATAATGTCAAATTTTGAGGCAGACCCGAGTCGGCGACCTCCGACGCGATCACATCGGTGTATTATTCCAAGAATAATAAACCAAAAGGGGTTTTTAGTGCTTGATTTTTGCTTTTAAACACTGTGGACGGTCTACTTTGACAAATATAAAAAATAATTGAAATTTCAAGTGGAAATATTCAAATATTATCTCATTGGCATTCAAAGCTGGGTTCCTGAAAGGATTTCCGTCTAAATTGAGTTTTACGGAGCTGTTGACAGCAGCTGAAAAGTGTGTAAACGGGATAAAATTTGACTTGTTTTTTAGGATGGGGGTTGTTGACAGAGCCGGTGGCCTGCGCCTTGCGGCCGACACTGGATCTTTCTGGCGCCATCATTCCGACCACATCATCCGGCGACAACCTCCACTAATTTCCTGTTTTGTTCGTGACCCGCCCCCTTTCCTTTTCTCCCCTTTTCCATCTTCAACCCGTCCCGAGCCGTGAACATCGGAGGCAATTAGCCGAAATTGCGAGATATTGATGGAGCCTCGCCTCGCCAAAACAACCTCCCACCAGCTTTCCTTCTTTTCTTGCTCATCCATCTCAGCTAATCTTCCTCCTCAACATAGAACGTACATTCCTTCACATACGATAGCCATTGGATATCCCTACACGGATATATTTCGGATAACGTTAATTCAGTAGTTTCAACGCCGAACATAAGAAGATTGAAAAATCGATGAGCGTATTTTTTTTAATAATCACAAAACACTTTTTGGCGAGATCCTAAAATTTAGATTCTTAAAATGTAATATTTATCAATCTCGTAATAATAATAATAATAATATCAGATTGTCACTCTGTTGATTCAGATTCTGAAATTTCTCTGTTTTAGACAAAACGAACAAAACATGAAAACATAATAATATTCAAGAATCAACGGAGTGAGAATCTGATAATGTTTTTATACTCAGGGCCGGTTTTACCAGAATATTAACCCCAGATTTAACCCTAAAACGACATTTAAACTTGACTCCAACTTGGCCTTAGCCGAAAAACCGTGATAATATTATTTTTTGAAAGTTTATTTATAGGGTGGAGGGGGTTTTGCATAGTTTGTCATTAACATGACCGGTGAAATACTGTTTTGAAAAATTGATAATTTTCCAGTATTTACCCAGAGTTCCTAAGTTCCTAGTTTCACGGTACCGTGTAATTACCGTATAATTATTGTTTTCCTTAACACCCTAAAAATACTATTAGTTCAGACCGGTTTATAGAATAAATCCTTTTCTTTATCCCTAGGAACTCAGCGCAACCCAAGGGGGATGGATTTGTTAAAAGGCAAACTTGAAAAACCATTATCTAAATAATTTAGATAGGTAATATCATAGTCCCTGACTATTATGAGCCCTTGACTCTAGAAATTAGGCGCAATTTCATGCCAGCCCTGACGGTGTGGGAAATGACTTCCAGTGAGAGCGCCCTCCTCAGCCGGCCTGCACGATTACGAGGTTTAGGAATAAGAAACCCAACCGAAAGTCAGGATGCACATGAGACTTCACAGCTGGCCACGCACAAATTGGTCCGGGATATCAAAAGAGGGGCTCCTCTTGATTACGGCCAACACCAGCAACAAGTTCAAAGAGTCATCAGGGAGTGCAATAAGAAACAAGTTGAATTAGATCAACGGGTTCCCTGCAACCCCGAGAGAAGCGAGTCCTTGATCGGATCATAGGGGCTCGGCTTCGCAGTGGCTGACCGTTCTCCCTACAATAACAGATGGGTTCGATCTCTCAGCAAGCCAGTTTCGAGATCCTACAGCATTACCCGATGCGTGTCTGGGGCAGTATTTACTGTCTCACTTGCCCTAAACTGCATGAAGGGTGGCCTCATCAAACGAGGCCATGATGTAGTCAGGGATGAGACGGCCATGCTGGCTGAGGCGGCCTGGGGAGGAGTTGCTCTAGAGCCGGTACCTACTGCAGGAAGGGACTGAAAGGAGCCTGGCATTGGTGGCTGATTTCAAAGTGGAAGGAGTCTGGGAGAGTGGGAGACCGGCGTTTTTCGACAACCGCATTACGAATGCTGACTCCGACTCCTATCTCTCCCAGGACTGGTCACGAACGGCAGAAGCAGCAGGCAAAGCCAAACACCAGAAGTATGACCGGGCAGCAGAAGACTCAAGGGAATCGTTCACCCCCCTTATTTGCTCAGCCGATGGCCATGTCCCTCCCCACGACATGGAAAAACCCTATTCACGAGCCCTTGGGTGGGCACGGGTTCGCCTACAGGTGGCACTCTTAAAGGCGGTGTCCTTTAGACTAAGAGGGGGACGGAAAATAGTGAGATCTTGGGGAATGGAAAATGGCGGAGCCCTCCCATGGATTGAGGACTGAAGAGTGCCAAGAAGAAGATTGTTGTTGTTTTGTTTACGCCTGGATGTGAGGCGTTAGCCACAGAGCACAGAACATAGAAACCCTTATCTAAATTTCCTGAGAATTTATGATAACATAATAAATGACGTGATATAAACCTTTAATAAAGTGATGTTAGAAAAACGAAACAAAATACAATGTCTTGTCTTATGTCATGTATTGTCTTATGACTTTCCTGTGGTACACCCCCGGACCCCCGGATTATCTAAATTTGATCAAGGATCATAGCAAGGAAACATGGTACATGTTTTTCGGATTGGTATATTTAAACTTCAAACAATTTCCGAATTTAAGCCTGGGTAATCATCTAAGGCACAACCCGAATAATCCCTGAAAATTTCATCAAAATCGAATCAATATTGGCTGAAATCCCCACTCCTTCACTATAATCTGTCTCTCTTTGCTTGGCATCGCTAGTCTCGCTTGATAATATACTGTATATACTGCACTGAATTAGTCATCGTCCTACCTACACTCATCACGTCTTCTGTCACTAGCCATCAAATGAGGATGGCGGAATTATGAAATATTATTACTTTTTTTGTGTGTGTGTGTAGCCTATTGGCTGGGGTGCACATGTTCCTATGCTCCTAGCAATAGCCGCCACTGGAGGAGCTATAATATCAGCTTGAATAGGTACCTAGTTTAAAAACGGGTTAAATCGCTTTCATGAACCGCGGATTTGCGGTGAACTTACCCATTACACCCTTTTCCGTACCTACCAGCTGAGGTGAACTTTGGGCCCCAGGCGCTTGTTGACAAACAACGAATTGTGACTCGCCTTGTGACTGCCCTGCTCTATAGTAGCGATGGAGTTTGCTGGTTCACGTCGGGACACATCGGTCGATTCTATACATGAAGTAGAATTTAAAAGCGCAGGAAAGTAAACTTAAAGGGGAAAAGACCAAATTATAAAAGAACGAACGGATTTAATCACGAGCAAAGACTCGAACAACAACATGAGGAGAACAGTAGGTTTTAACTATAGCCCTACAGGGTGCGCCAGCGTCGGGCGTCCAAATTCAAAAAATACAAAATACATCCATTTAATGGGATGTTACCAAAAATTTCCCACAATACATTCTATACATTCTATATAATATAGCCACAGAATATTATTCTGTGGCGATCTATAGGGCTTTCATGGGGCTACGAAAGGGATTTTTGAAGGATCCCAGGAAGTCAAATATTTTACGAGTAAAAACATAGGTACCTATTTAAAAAAAAAAATTGTTTTCAAACATTTTTTTATTGACACAGAACTTACTTTCGCACAAGTAACCTATATAAAAGAAAAATAAACCCTTGTGAAAAATTTGCAGCGTTTTTCGTTAATTATTCTTGGAATAATACCTACACCTATGTTTTCGCGACGGAGGTCGACGACTCCGATTGGCTTCAAAATTTGACATTATCCGTTTCAAGAGGTCTACATTCCAAAACCGAAATGTCCGTCCACCGTACGCCGTCCCGGCCGTTTTGGGCAGTAGGATTTTATTTTTGTATAATCTGAAATTTTGACAAAAACACTCGGTTTACCATCTAGTTGTGCCCGCAAGGTTTTCAGCCCGATCGCCCAAACCCTTGGGGTGCTATGGGGCTAAAATGGGGCTATGGGAGGGGTTTTTTGAAGGCTTTTGGCTATGGGATCGAGTTAGATGTCGTTTTTGAAGTATTTTTGGACGTAGAATCAATTTTTTGGGGTCCCGGAACGATCCGATTTCACTGTTGCGATCTATAGGGCTTTCATGGGGCTACAAATGGGATTTTTGAAGGATCCCAGGAGGACAAATATTTTTTCAAGTAAAAACAAAAAATAAAAATAGTTTTTTTTTTAATTTGGCTTCCGAGTGTGCAAAGCAGCGTAAGCCTTGTGTTCACTTTCGGCAGCCAAAAAAGTTTTGTTGTCCGAATTTAAAATTTCCACTCGCATTTTGCGTTTCATAGCATACTGAACAAATTTGGTTCCGTGTCTGTCGGTCTGTGGGTCTGTCGGTCTGTGGGTCTGTCCGCATTTCCTTGTTACAGCCATAATTTCCACAATGTTGAATGAATTTAGCTCAAATTTTGAATGATTATGCGGATAAGGCTCCTTGAGGTCCCATACGAATTTCATCACAATAGAATCAGCGGTACGCTCAGCGCATGCGCGAACGTAATTTCCTTTCCACAGCCAAAACTCCAACAATTTTGATCGGATTTCAATCAAATTTTCAGGAATTGTGTGGGTATAGCCCTAGATGGTCCCCTATCAGTTTCATCACGATTGCATCAGTGGTAGGTACTCCCTGCGCATGCGCGAACGTAATTTTCTTGTTACAGTGACAACTACGTTCATTTTGAACTTGGCAAGAGGAAGCTGATGTGCCATTGCCTTGGCAGTGTCTTTTTCATTGACACAGAATAATTCTGTGTCAATGAAAAAATTTCAAAAAAAATTTAAATTATTAAAATTACCTATTAAATTTCTGCTCAATTAACCTATATCAAAGATTAATAAACCCTAGCGTTAAATTTGCAGCGTTTTTAGTATTAATCCCTTTCTTCTTCCTCGCCAAATTCCAACTTGCGTGGGTTTAGCGGGCGCCGTTCATATTTAAAGCCGTGCGTCACAAATAAATTAGTCCAAAATGCGTAGAAGGGGTTCGGGCGCTACGGGTTATGGCAGTGTGTGATAAATTACCCACGCGAGTCTATTTCCACCGTTTTGGGCAAATCGTTTATTCAGTCAATGATTACCTCTTCTCTCTTGACGGGACTTTGCCCAATTTTCTTGCTTCTTATCTTATGCACACTCACTCTTTGGCGTTCACGCTGTTAATATTCAGGGCATTTCTCGTAAGTGTGCCGTTATTATGCCAAAGCTGCTCAACGTATCTCTGCTCCGAGTGTTTTCAAATCAAGAAAAACCTAGTTGTAGACGTACAATTTTGGAGCTTCTTGGGGGCTACCCGTGAGGTTTTTGAAGGGCTTTGACCTGGAGTCGCGTGAGGTTACAGTTGTCCAATCATTAAATTTTAAGAATGGACGTGCACCCGAATTTTGGGTTGAATCATCCCGGCCATGTTGTTAGAAGTCAAAAAGAGAAAAATAAATCACTTTTGTGAGAAAAAAGTCTTCATCTAAAGTTGTACCTACTTGCTTTTTGCAGGGTTTCGGCTATGAGATCGAGTGGGGTGTCGTTTTCGAAGTATTTTTGGACGTAGTTTCCTTTTTCGGGGGTCCCAGAACGATCCAATTTCACTGTGGCCATCTATGGGGCTTTCATGGGGCTACAAATGGGATTTTTGAAGGATCCCAGGTCGAATGAGGCAGTAATTTTTCAAGCCTAATCCGTTTTTCGAGGATCCACCCAAATCTGTCCAAATAATGAAGATTTTTTTCTTTCGAACATATTTTCTTAATGACCTAGAATTAATTATTGTACATTAATTTATTATAACAAAGAATAATAAACCCTTATGTAAAATTTGCAGCGTTTTTTAATGGTGGCCAACTTGGCCAATCGTTGACCACGTCGGAGGTGATCGTTGGTTTCCGCCGAAAATGCAAATTGCGATTTTTCCATAAATTCGCACGAACTTGTAATTTGTGTTCATTATTTGCACACTATACGAAAGGGGTTAATTATTACCTGTTACTCCTGAATAAAATTTGCAACGTTTTCCATTACCAACTCATGACATTCTTGGTACTGAGTCCAAAATTCGGCCCCGACTTCGATAATATCGAAGTAAAAAAGAAGTATATAAATGTAATATTATTACCTACTCTTCATTTTTGCCGACCACTTTTACTACTTCGTTTGAGCACTTCGTGCAAAAAGGAAACACTGTGAACATTGTCAGGTGGAAATCTTCTTTCAACGCCCCAATCTCGTTACATTTCACAACAGGCGTCTGCTTACACCAGCGTTTTGTTGGAGTACAATGTTCTCAAAATGGCGCACAAGCTGGTGGGAGGAAAAAAGCGAGACGTCGTCTCCGGAGCGACGAAAAAAAGGGGGAGAATGAGAAGGAAACAAGAATTGCCCATGATTGTATTGTTTTCCCCTCCTTTGGCAGCAACCCCCCCCCCCCCTCCTTTTGGCACACCTCACACGCAGTAAGAACAGGTGGAATATTGTGAAACACGCGTTTCGCTCTTTTCGGTCTATCGATTGAGTTGGCGGGAGAACCTTCTATCGGCTATTATATATATTTTCCTTGTTACAGAACCCCTCACATTTTCCTCCCCACATTCGACGCGGCTTTCGATGATGTTGAGGGGAAGGGATGGCGAGGATATTTATTTGGGGAAAAATATCGGCAACCTCATCACAACGGAAACTTTTCCATCAAGGAGGGACGTCGGTAAGGATACCTTCCCCGTGAAGTGTGCGTCTTACCTTCTCTTTTTTTCGGGTGTATTGTGAAAATCCTCTAAGAGGGTCTTTCGGGGAAGGAAATCGTCGGAAGTATTGAAAGGATGTCTGTAGCAATAGCGACTGGGGCTATCGGTGAGACTTTCAGATGCGATTGTGGAAGAGTTTTGGGCACTTTTGTCCTGCGTTGGGTACAGCAACCCAAATACAGTTTGAATACGATTTTCACGAATGTCTCATTCTCTTCCGGCTCTTACAGTAACCTTTGTAGATATCTTGTTCAAGCTGGATTGCAGAAGGCTGTAGGTATTATGGTTATTGGAAATGTTCAAATAAGAGTATGATTCTGAAGTGGATATTGAAATCGTCAATGGGAGCCCATGTTTTATCAATTTTAGTTTGTATTTTTTTTGCATTTTCGGGTTCTGTATGGACAGCCGCAACGTTTCATGCTACAAGGACCGTTGTCCAGCGCATTTTAGAGGCGTAGAGGCGGTTGGTAATTTTGAGTTTCCGAGGTTAGCATTAGGGCAGTAAGAGGACAGTAGTCTGGTTTTTCCAAAAGTCAGCTTTCTCAGACAATAGCTCACCGATTCAAATAAAAGGAAACGTTAAAAATGTATATTACATCAAGTGTAAACTCAAGCCCCCAATACTTACGTGAGGAAAGGAGGGGTAGGTACTATGAAACAGGCTTGAAGGATACCTATAGGTACTATAAAACCGGTTGAAGAGACTTACAACCGGATAAGCAAGCTGTAATTAGAGAGTTTCTACTACCTGCGCGGAGCTTGATGCGGCCCCATTTGCGTTCGTAAATACGGTATACGGGCGGCGCGGGAACGCAGGTAGTCGTACGTGCGGGACCACAACCGCATAAAGGGCTCTTAATCCGGGAAGGGACCGCATATAGAACCGCAAATAGAACCCCGTAAGGTAGTAAGGCTGTTGAACCAGTACCTTCTGGATAGATAACCCTTCACCGTCTGGCTGGTTATCAGTTGCTCAGGTCAGAAGGGAATTCCGTCCTCGTTCTTCATTAGTATTTTTGTGGTGACTAACTAAACTACTGCACAGAATAGGTAAGTGATATGCATCTATCTAATCAGTTTTCCTACTTCTAAAATGGTATGAAATGTTTGATGGGCGAAACCCACTCTACTTGAGAGTCTCCTGACGGTCAATTAGATAGATTCATTAGATTAGATTAGAAAATTAGGTAGATTCATGAGCAGTAGGTAGGTAAGTAGCAGTTTGAAGTAAAGTAGAGAAGAGCGTGTACATAAAATACACGCGTGTGTACATCAGTAGCGTGCTGTATTAGGTATAATGCGAAAAACAGAAATCGCTCTGTATCTGTTGGTACTGTGGTACCTAGGTACATGAAATGATATTTTGTTCATGAATAGTGTTACTTGTAATTTTTTTGGTACTAAATCTAATGAGGCCCGCCAGTAATTCAAGAAAACTTTAGGATAGGTACCTACTCAGGTAGGTTTCGAAGTGGACCACTCAATTTGAAAATCGTATGACACTGAAATGTCTAAACATTTTATTATTCAACTTTGGCTTTTTGCACAATCTAATTTACAGTCACACTTCTACTTATTTTGTGCTTGGATTGCATTGTATTAAAATACATACCTACTGCATTTGTGAGTAAAATAGCCAGACAAAAAGGGAATAAACAGTCACTCATGTAGCATAACAGGTTGAAGTAGCAAAATTTTTACACATAGGTATTGCCGTCGAAATTTCCTGGTCTCTTCATCTTCCCTTAAGTTTGCTCAATGTTTCAAAATAATACATACCTAATTAAAAATGTGGGTTTTCAAGCTTTATCCAATTGTAAGTTATCGTAAGCAAGGTAACAGTAAAATTTGAAAGTAATGAGCACTTGTACATCCTCTTCGACAGGTAACCTATTCTGGAAAAGATGAGCCAGCCCCCTCTACTTGTCACAGATTCTCAAACAGTGTTTGGTTTCCTTTTGTGCTAATTAAACATACTCGTATAAGTAAATATTTCAGAATTAGAACACAATATTAAAAACAATGTGTATCCTACAACTCATCTCAATTATATTTTTCACTTTCTCTCAAAAAAAGTAACACCTAGTCTAAAATCCCTGTATCAACAAAACAATCACACTACTTCTTTCAACACCATGAGAGACACCATCAACCGTTGAGTGACGCTTGACGTGACTTCTCATTCCACGTTGGTGCCCCTACCAATGAAATCCCGTAAATAGCGTCTCGTAAGAAGTGGCTGTGCGGTTAGCATTCACCTTGGCTCGCCCTAGTATTTGCGTTTTCCGTAAGTTACTCCCGTCACCGTAGTTACCCTCGCATCTAGTAGAATCTCTCTATTAACCAGTGTGAGAAGCGCAGGTTTTTTTTAACCTGAGAATTTTTGGTTTATTATTCTTGGTTTTCGCGACGAGGGTCGACGACTCCGATCGCCCTCAAAATTTGACATTATCAGTTTCAAGAGGTCTACATTCAAAATCCGAAATGTCCGTCCGCCGTCCGGGCCGTTTTGGGCAGTAGGAATTTTTTTTTAAATCTGAAATTTCGGCAAAATGCTTGGTGTTGGAGAAAACAACCGTCTCGTCTCTCTTATCGCCTCGATTTGTTTTTGGAGATTCCAAAAGCCAGAGGCCCGTCGGGGTCTCAAGTAATTTTTATTTTCTCTCGTCATGTCCAGTCGTGCCCGATCATCCGATCGCATTTTCTAACGTTTCATTGGTCTCCCACTCTTCCATCCACCAAATCCGTGTCGTCTCGAAGAAAAAACCCCTCAGGCTTTTCTCCATCTCGACGTCGTCAAGACCAGCAATTATCCTGCGAACTCCTCCTTATTTTCTCAACCCAATAGAGGTCATCAGTATCCTCTCGAAAATTTGGAAATACGGAAATCAGCAGCTGGTACCTACTTTGACTCCCCGTCATTTTCTCAACGTCTGCCTCCATCTACACATTTCTACACGTAACCCCTTATTTTCTGTCGTTTTGGTCGTCGATTTTCTCCGATCTTCGTCTCGTCTCTACTCCGATCGTCGCCGTCGTTCAACCAAAACCTACCACTCCTGGGTGTGCACGTGGTCAAAATCATCATCCACGCTACGGTCAGATACCCTCAATACTATTTCTGATTTCACGCGATAAATCAATTCGCTCGATGATAGCACACCAATTTAATTCTGTAAGGAGCTCCGTAGGTTACACACACCTCTTCTTATAGCCTGAAATAACTTACAGTCCACTATACTTACGTCATCATTATTTTATTAAAATAAAATATATTAGAGGCAAAACAGCCCGAATATTGTATTTATCCAAATATACGCATCATCATTATTTTCAGTGGTTGCGAAAATCGGTGCCTAATTTTTGAGTACCTTTTCCCCACACTTGGTTTACCATCTAGTTGTGCCCGCAAGGTTTTCAGTCCGATCGGCCAAACCCGTGGGGCGCTATGGGGCTACGGGAGGGGGTTTATGAAGACTTTTAGCTATGGGATCGAGTTAGGTGTCGTTTTCGAAGTATTTTTGGACTTAGAATCCATTTTTGGGGATCCCGGAACGATCCGATTTCACTGTGGCGATCTGTAGGGCTTTCATGGGGCTAAAAATTGAATTTTTGAAGGATCCCAGGAGGTTAAATATTTTTCGAGTAAAAAATAAAGAATTTTTGAAAAAACAATTTTTTTAAATCCAAAAAAATTTTTCTTTGAAAAAAAAAAAAAATCCTTAAAATTTTTTTTCCAATTTGTTTTATTGACACAGAAATAATTTTTGCACAAGTAACCTATATCAAAGATCTTTGGTGAATGTTTTGGCCATAACGTTTCTTGGGTCATTTAAAATGGGGTTCACGAGAACTTTAAAATAAGGAAAGTTACCTAAACCGTCTAGTAATAATCGGAATCGTGGGATAAATAGAACTAGGTGTGTGTCTATGCATCCCACTCCGGTTATTAGCTTTTTAACTCGTTCTTGGAGCACTCTCAGGCTAGTTTGATTGTAGCCGTCATGAAACAGTTCTTTATTGAAAATGGGAGCTTGCGAAGAATTATGAAAAGTAGGAAATTTTTCGGGAATCGTATTTTATTGAAAATATTCAGTATATATATATTCAGGCTTACCGCTTTGAGTACCTTCACATTAGTATACATCCTAATGTGAAGGTACCCAAAGCGGTAAGCCTTCCGGCAACCTGTAGGTTGTGGTGGTCATTTTGACGGAATTTTTAAGGAAATACTCGAACTATGATCCAAGCTGGTCTTCCTAGAGCAGTGTGGCCGGACGGACACTTAATAAGATGTTAGGCCCACGGCTACTTAGAAAAAAAAAACCTCACTCGATAGGTACTCTAGCCGTAACTCGTCATAAGCCGATAGAACTGCTACCGAAAATTCATCAAGTCTCATAATGGGAATGAAAAAAAAAAAAAAAAAAAAAAAAAAAACGAGAGCAACGTGAAGTAGATCCGAGTATTGAAATTCTCCTTGGACGGACGATTTTTGGAAAAGAAAAAGTTTTCTAAAAACCTGAAAAGTTTCCTTCACTCCATGTGCTGCTTCCATGAGGGGGCTTATAGGGGAAAGCTCAGGGGACCTAATTTAAATATCCTTTTCGATTTAATTAGGAACGTCAAGTCGATGAAAGTGGGATCACAATCAAAACTTCGAAATAATTTCAAACCCCATGTCGCCGAATTTCTGTTGACAGTGTAAACCACGTTCTCAAGCATAAACGGCAGTCAAGACAGCAGCCTGATCCCTTTCCCTTTAAATATTTAACCCCTTCGCATTGAGTTGTACTGAATAATGAGGATTGAAAACGTGGTTTTGTGTCTTCAGCTGTCTCCCTTGGTTCATCTCCTATCCAGTTATCCCGTCGCATCTTACCTAAATGGGCATGCGTTATTAACCAGAGAAGTGCTCTATCAGCTGAAAGCAATGTGACTATTAGGGTTAGCACCACAAGTGATATTCACTTGGGCGAGGAAGACTGATAAGACCCCGAAGGGTGGGGGGTGCAAACAGTGTGGTGAAATGGAGGAGGGGAACTAACTCAGAGATAACTTACACATCCATTGTTGAGCATTTCCGAAGGCAACCAGGACCCCGTCGTAAATGGTATCTCCGATTCCCCTCACCCAACCGCAAACACCAAACAACTTTAACATCGGGTACCTACTCAAATAGGTTTACTCGGCGAGGTATTATTTATTTCACCACCAGGATGACTCCACAAATGAATGTTTCAAAGTTGTTGAAACTCCCATTATCAAGCAAAGCCGTCTGTAATAGATGACATTTTATTTTAACGTTAATATTTTAATCTAATTGATGTTAAAATAAAATAATAACGTCAAAATAAAATGTTAACATCAATTATTGATGTTAAAATGAAATGCAAATTGAAATGGATAATTAGATGATCCTCCGAAACTAGTGATATTAAATAGTATATATCAAATATATACTATATATATACTATATATTAAATTATATATATATACTATATAAAGTAATTGTTTGATTTGACTCATTTTCCGAAGTTCCAAAAGAAGTCGTTTTGTCTTAGTTTAATAATTAAACGTTCTAGCATAACAAACTAGGAAAAAACTACTTACGGATAGTTTTTTTAATTACCTACTGTTCTAATGCATTTTTATTTAAAAAAAATAAAAATCAACTTTAGTAAAAATTGTCGATTGAGGAGGGTCTTAGATCACGTGAGTGCCCGTGGGAAATAGGCGAAATCGTGTGTGAACATTCATCGAGGAATTCATCGAAACAACGATATTTCAATAATTTATTTTTTCGTGGGAGTAAAGATGTTGATTTTAGATCAATTAATTATATTATAATATAATACCAATGGTATATTATATTGGTATATTATACCAATTCATTCATCCATTCAAATGGTCAACATCATCATCCATAATTGCAAATTATTATTATTATTATTTATTTATTTAATATATTATATTTAATGTATATATTATATACATATTAATCTGAAAATTTACACTACCTAGTGTAAGTGTATTTAATATATATACATATTAATCTGAAAATTTACACTACCTAGTGTAAATTCATTATTATGGTTAAATCGTGCATGAAATAATTTTATTTTATTAAAATATTATTGTGGAAAGTAAAATATCAATATTATTGCTTCCGAGTCTGCAGAGGAAGCATTGTTTTCACTTTCGAAATGAAAAAAAATTTTGTTCTCCAAAATAAAAATTTCCACTCACGTTTTGCGTTTCAGAGCCTCCTGAACAAATTTGGTTCCGCGTCTGTCTGTCTGTCTGTCCGCATTTCCTTGCCACGGCAATAACTCCCACAATTTTGATAGGATTTCAATCAAATTCTCAGGAATTGTGTGGGTATAGCTCTAGATGGTCCCCTATAAGTTTCATGACGATTGAATCAGCGGTACGCTCAGCGCATGCGCGAACGTAATTTCCTTTCCACAGCCAAAACTCCAACAATTTTGATCGGATTGTTGTCAAATTTTCAGGAATTGTGTGGGTATAGCTCTAGATGGTCCCCTATCAGTTTGGACCCCTTATTTTAATTTTTAGTTGCCCGGAATTTTATTGTGATGAGTATGGCGAATATGTCGTCTCTGGTCTCCTAAAATTTTAATGGTGACATGTCGTGAAGATCACGAGGAAGCATCTGTGCCATGACCTTGGCAGTGTATTTTTAATTGTATACCCACCAGTTTATACCCACATTCATCTCCCTGAAGAAGGTGATAGATCACCGGAATGTTGTGGGCCTGGGACCCCCACAAGTGGATTTTACAGCAAAGAATACTTCGGAAATAATATCCTACTTGAAAGGCTGCCTGTAGCTCCACATGAGTTGCTCCGATCAGATTGAAAACCTTGCAATCACATCTACAGGCAAAAATGGGTATACCTATCCAGTTTGTATAGAGGTCAAGTTTGTATACCTAGATGTCAAGTTTGGGACTTAAGCAATGTGTCATATTTCCCAAAGGAATCTCCTCGAAAGCTTCACTTTTTTATTCTGTTACGTACCAACTTGGTTACCATATCCCTCCTGCCTGATTACACCTGCATTGATTCAATTGTCCGCAATATAATATAATATATAACCATATTATGGTTCTGAATATTATTCAGGTTGATTCAGGTTGAAACATCATTTTTCAGGGGTACGCATTGTTTAGGTTAGATTGAGACAGACCTATCTTAATAGGCTATCTAGCGAATTAATAATAATTAGCTGAAACATCAATGTGTGGCATAAAATTATAACAATGAATTACATGTTATTCTGTGTGTCCTGGTATTTTTAGACCAGAACTTCTTGAAAAACGAGAACCCATTTCAACAACCTACTCAACAGTATGAGTAACTGTTACTATTCTTGAATAAAAAAATAAAAAATAAAAAATCGAAACTCGGAGGAGAAAAATCTTTTTTTTTTTGGTTCTTATTTAAAGGAAATTGATTTGCATCTCTATTACTATGCTACGTATTGCTACAAAGTCGCCTAAGCGCACGCCTACTGTAAATCTGTACAAAACCTTTGAAGTCATGAACCACAGAATTACATATGCATACCGTGAACTTATTTACATTAAATGTAAAAGTTATAAATTTTATAAAGCAATGATTAGATTTCCTAAGGAAACGATCATCCTGCTTCCAATCTTGAATTTTCAAGTATGGACTCCTGGACAACGGGCCCTTGTGAAATTGCTATTTCCTCTTCGGAAATCCCGTCTGAGGACCTCAGACTGAGGTATTAGCGGGGATTTCTGGATTGACGGAAATGGGTAACAAATTACTGCGATTTCATGCGTAAAATGACCGCTGAAGGTAAATTGTTGACCCCCCCCCCCCCCCAGTCGGCCTCCGGTGAGCTGAGCTCGGGAGAGGTGGCGAGCGTCAGCGCCCCCTGAACCAGCGTTAGCGGGAAGGACATTGATTGGACATTGATTGGGTACCTAGAGTTTTCCCCACATGCACTATTTAGTATTTTATTGCAGAAAGTAATTCTTAATTCTGCGCATTTTCGGGCAATCTCAACTTTGCTTTGTTCGTCTTTGTTTCCGTTTGAATTTTTGGATTAACTAAATTGAATTCCTTTCGATATTTGACATCCGACAATATCGAAAAACGCTGCAAATTTTACACAAGGGTTTATTATTCTTTGATACAGGTTACTTGTGCAGAAATTTATTTCTGTCAATGAAAAAAATGTAAAAAAAATTTTTTTTGGATTTTTTTGTTTCAAAAATGTTTTTTTCAAAAATTCTTTATTTTTTACTCGAAAAATATTTAACCTCCTGGGATCCTTCAAAAATCCCATTTTTAGTCCCATGAAAGCCCTGTAGATCGCCACAGTGAAATCGGATCTTTCCGGGACCCCCAAAAATGGATTCTACGTCCAAAAATACTTCGAAAACGACACCTAAATCGATCCCATAGCCAAAAGCCTTCAAAAAGCCCCTCCCGTAGCCCCATTTTAGCTCATAGCGCCCCACGGGTTTAGGCGATCGGGCTGAAAACCTTGCGGGCACAACTAGATTGTAAACGATGTATTTTGTCAATATTTCAGATTTAAGAAAAAATTCCTACTGCCCAAAACGGCCCGGACGGCGGACGGCGGACGGCGTACGGCGGACGGATATTTCGGATTTAGAATGTAGACCTCTTGAAACGGATAATGTCAAATTTTGAGGCCGATCCGAGTCGTTGACCTCCGTCGCGAAAACATAGGTGTATTATTCCAAGAATAATAAACCAAAACCAATACCTATCGGGAAAAATATTAGAAATATTGAAACAACTTATCGAAATCGATACGGTTTGAAAAATCCCAGGGCACTTCCTTAAAAGAGCGCTTATTCCCGTCGACCTTGGAAGTTGGGGGTTGTGTAAACTGGCCCCACCAATCGTTACATTTTCCGTCCCTTTTTACCACGGAAGTAGAAAAGGTTGGTTCCACGCCTACTACCTTACTCTGTGGTTCCACGTACCTACTATAACAGCTTTGAACCACGACGGTGGGGGTCAGTTTGCGTTGGAGCTCTGAGTTAGCACCACCACCCCCTCCCTGCCTAGTGCACCCTGTCGATGGAAAATGATGGCGACTTAGAGGCCCGGGAGTTGAGCCATTCAAGTTATTGTGCAGGGCAGGCATCGGGCAAGGGGATGTGGAAAGGAAAACGGTAGCGGGGAGGGGGTGGCGGCACCTAAAAGTTTTCGCCGTTTTCCCATAGAGTCTGAAGCCCCCTTTTCCGCCTCAGCAGAACTTGTGTGTAAAAGAAAGCGGTTCGCAAGCCTCTCCTTTACTTCGATAATGGACAAACAGACAGCGAAAAATTGTTAAACTTGAATGGAACTAGAGGGCCTTGCCTTTTTCCTTCTGCAGAATACTCTCCACTTTTATCTCAAAAACTGCAATGCGTTAAGCAATTGGTACACTCGGAAGCGGCGAAACGACGAATTCTCCATGACATTGAGCCTGGATTGTATTTATTCTCTCTAATCAACCTAGATTGGCTCATTCTGGTAAAAATCATTGAGTATCTCGTATCTATTTAGATTCAGACTCATCTCTGAATGAACTCAAGCAGGATTCACATGGGGCGGAATGAAGACGGACACGGTAAAGACGGAACGACGAAATATCAGTGGAGGGGGTAGGCGGAGTGGGAAGACTGTTCACATGAAGCGGTCTCCGTGGTAGACGGAATGATAACCTTCCTCCTGGAAGCCTCTCTGATGTGTAACCTCTCTCGTTGTTGACGGTGTTCAAGCGTGAACATGCTGATTTCGATTATCTGGCTCGTCCGGATGCATCCTTACCGTATATTAGACGCAGAATCCAGTTTCAGCAGGGATGTTTCCCAAAAATCATGTTTTAGAACGTAAAGTGTGGCTCAAAGTCAAAATTATTGATATTTTTTGTGAATTCGACTTGAGTGTCGATGAGGGTTATTATGCATGTACCTGGAAAAGATGAGGAATAGAATGACGATTTCAGAGGAAGTAGTCTATTTCGTCTGATATCGTCTTTTTACAGGATGGATTCCCACTATCTCGCCGCATCTAACTTACGTTATGTGAGGGATAGAATCATGAAATTTTTGTTTTGTGTTCTGGGATGTCCGTCTATGCAACAAAACCGCCAAACTTGGCAACAACAAAATTGATAACCCGTTACAGGAAGTCACGAGTTTTCCGTGAAAATTGGTAAACGGCGAGAGCTACAAAAAAAGTTCCGGTTTGCTCCCAGCTGGGAATGGTTTCATCTTGCTTCTTGCTTCTTGCTTCATACAATGTATGTTGGTTTAACATACATGTCATGTATGTTAAACCAACATGTATGTTAAACCAAAGAATTAAAAAAAAATCATATTCCCAAAGCTGCCCTTCCAGTGGTTTTTGTTCACTCAACGAGCGGTTTTGTTCGAAGATGAATCAAATTTTAGTAGGCTGAGAGGTTGCTGCTAAGAAATGTTGTTTTGCGACTTCATGAATTATTATGCATAATATGATGAGCATATTATGCTGGGGCTCTCTTATTTTTGTGAAAATGTTCAATTTTAGAGTGTTCAATCGAATAGGTACATCAATCTTACGGAGTTGAATAAGATTTTTTTTTTTTTACGAGATGAAAAATCCTTTATGGACTGACAGTGGGGAAGTCCCAGCCCTTCGTGTGGGAATCCTGCTTACATCAGTGTATCCACTAAAAACAGCTCGATTTCTCTCAGGAAGCAGCCCTGGAACTACATAGTTAGTATTACTTGAGGGCAGTTCCTTTGGTTGGCCAAGTATGACCTCTTCTTATAGTTGGTGTAAGTCCGTGTCTCCTGTTATTGAGGGAGATAGGGATACGTGTGGGGGCTGGTTCTTCACCCTTCCCCTTCCCTATCTCCATCCACCTGCCCTGGCCTCCTGTTCTCCTCTCCTTTTCATGGGGTGGTCATTCGTCAGAGAGCGAGGGTGATGGAAGGGTTGGTCTTTTGTCTTTCACTGCCAGCATCTTTGCTACAATGGTTTCTGGCTCAAAGTCTTCGATCTCCTCCATCAAACCGCTCCGCAGCCTTTGCCAGTGGGGGCACACAAAGAGGGTGTGATGGGCGTCGTCCAGAGTTGGGATTATACGAATAAAAATTTAGTTGAACTAAAGTTGAAACTAAAAACTAATTAGTTTTTAGTTTCGAAAGTGAAACTAAAAACTAATTTAGTGTTTAGTTTGACTTTCGAAACTAATTTAGTTCCACAAGTTAGTTTCGAAGTTGCGAATAAAAACTAAAGTAGTTTCATCTTTTATTCGTAGTTTCGGAACTAAAAATGAAACTAAATTTTTTTTTCCTCGCAGGCATTTTTTTTCCTCCAGACATAATGAATGACTCATCACCCTCAATTCTTCGATACGTTTCTGAAAACGTTTGATGTTCCACTCAAAGTGGTGGGGAGGGGAGCAAACTTTAATCTATTCTTCTACGACCCTGAAAAAAAGAACTTGTTCGCACCCAGCACCCACATTTCGTTGAAACACACACACGAACACACATCCCCTTCAAATCAGTAAAAAACGCGAGAAAAAAAAAATTAGTTTCATTTTTAGTTCCGAAACTACGAATAAAAGATGAAACTACTTTAGTTTTTATTCGCAACTTCGAAACTAACTTTTGCAACTAAATTAGTTTCAATTTAAACAGTTGAAAATGAAACTAATGTAGTTCCAAAAGTTAGTTTCGAAAGTCGAACGGAAACTAATAGTTTCAGTTTTTAGTTCCACTTCGGAACTAATTTAGTTTTAGTTTTTAGTTTTAGTTTCAGAACTACTTTTTGCCCAACTCTGGCGTCGTCGTCCTCGTGATTTCGTGAACAGCGTCAAAGTTCCTATAAGGTTGGAGGTTTCCAGAGGTTTTTCCTAAATATGGCGTTTCGGCCACAGTGTGCGGCGTCTCTGGTCCAAGATTGTGGCAACAATCCAAACCTAATCGGGCCTCAGCCACAGCAGGCCGCTGCCGTCGTTGAAATGGCTGAATGTTGCCTGATAACGTCTTGATAGTTGTTAATTTCCATGGAAGGAGCTCATTTCCGTTCGTTGTGTGGAAATTATTCAACTTTTCACCTACTGGAATGGTCCTAATTCGCCCAAGAAGTAGGTACCGCAATTTAGGGGTTTTTGGGTTTATGAGGTTCTCACTCGCATTTTAGGCGTTCAGAACTTTCCGCTCGTACTTTTTGTTTCAGGCGGTAATATACCAGAAGGGTATTCCACTTCTCCCAAGTTGTCTTCTCGAGGGGCAAAGGAGACGAACCGGAAATAAGTGAAATGTGCGAGTCAAAGGGGATGGGAGAACCTTGCGTATTATTTTTCGGAAAAGTTTTTAATTAAAGGGCGACTGTAGAATTTCATGGGTAACTCTTGTTAATTACGATGTGTAGCTATTTAATGGCTGTGGGATGCCGTTGAAGGTAACACGCTGGGGGGGGGGGGGGGGTGTGAAGGCGGAGGGGAACTTAATGTATGTAATGAATTAAATATAAGGAGTGTTAGAGGAGGCGGCAAGTGAGCAGAGCGTGCGAGAGGATGAATGAGGAGGTGGAGCAAGATGAGGATGAGGTGGAGGATTTTAAGGGGAGGGGGATGATGCTGTACGAAGAGAGAGTAAGTGCGAGGGAGAGCGGTGAACCCAGAAATAGGAAGCGGTTAAAGAGAAAGTGCGAGGGTATGAGGGGGGAAGATTCACCTGCTGTGCAGAAAGTGGCGAGCTGCTGCTGTACAGTTAGGGGCGAGGAGGTGGCACCATTGCAACGGCGAGGGGCGTGGAACCCCCTTCCTACACTCGTGGTCCCCTTGATTATGTTGATGACCCTATTTACCCCTCTCGGCGAAAGTACAGCACTTTCCACACTACTATCATAAACACCCCCCCCCCCCCCCCCGGCCCAAACCAACCACGTAATACAATTCCCGTACGCTTCCTTTCTAGGCATCCGTTCACGTTCCCCTGAAATCTTCTGGAAACAGATATTCAAGCTACTTGAATATGCGTGTTTTAATGTCAGCAAACTATCATCTAACCAGTATTCTGTAGAGGTGGCAAATCACCGTTTACATCAAGATTAGCCCACCAACAAATTAAAAATCTGCATTCAGTTCATATTAATGGGTTGTGGGCCACAACTTGTGGCTTACATTCGAGGAGAGCAAAGACGCTGTAAGTGGTGTACCCCATGCGCCCCCATTCTCCTGACTACGGCTTGCTCAAAAACCATCACAAGAACGCTACAACTAGATGGTAAACCGAGTACCTTATCAAAATTTAAGATAAAAAAAGTTGTAAATTTTACACAAGGGTTTATCATTCTTTGATATAGGTAGGTTACTTGTGCAAAAATTCTGTGTCTGTAAAAAAAATATAAACATTTATTTTTTTATTTTTTTCGAAATATTTTTTTTACTTGGAAAATAATTGACCTCCAGGGATCCATCCTTCAAAAATCCCATTTGTAGCCCCATGAAAGCTCTATTATAGATTAGAAATCCCATGAAAGCTCTATTATAGATCTATAATAGATCCCACAGTGAAATCTGATCGTTCAGGGACCCCCAAAAATGGATTCTACGTCCATGAACGTCCACTTATGCATAAATACTTCGAAAACGACACTTAACTCGAACCCATAACCAAAACCCTTCACAAAACGCCTCCCGTAGCCCCATAGCGCCCCACGGGTTTGGAAGATCGGGCTGAAAACCTTGCGGGCACAACTAGATGGTAAACCGAGTATTATGTCAAATTTCAGATTTAAAAATAAATTCCTACAGCCCAAAACGGCCCGGACGGCGGACAGACATTTCGGTTTCGGAACGGATAATGTCAAATTTTGAGGCCGATCGGAGTCGTCGACCTACGTCGCGATTACATAGGTGTATTATTCCAAGAATATTAAACCAAAATGGGTAGTTCGGAGATTGGGCGGAATCCACCGTAATCATTAGGGTTTCCCTTTTCTGGGATTGGTGTTAGAAAAAAAAAAAAAAAAACTAAGTGTCCCGTGTATCCTCAACCATTAGAGATAGAGAGATGCAGCTTTTTTCATCATGATCAGTTCTATCCAGTGATTACGCGCGATCAATAAAAAGTTGAGATAGAAATCTGTTTCAAGCAGTCCCAACTGATCACTGCAATTTATATATTTTTTCCACCGTGATCTCTGTTGTCCTAAAGTGTCCCACGAGTTTGGATTACTCGGGGGAAAAATGGGTTTAATACCGTGTTCCAAATCGTCCCAAGTGTCCCATTTATCTTCAACCATTAGAGATGGAGAGGTGCGGCTTTCTCCATCTTGATTTGTTATATGATTTAACAAATCAAGATGGAGAAAGCCGCATCTCTCTATCTCTAGATATAACTTATATCCCGTGATGACGCTAACGATAAACATTTAGATAGTGTCCCAAAAGTGTAATAAGATAAATAGGCCAGCTGTTCAATGATATAATCGAGCCTCTGTTTTCATCAAATAGGTATGAACACCCAAAAAATCAGTCGCGCTACTATTTTTGAGAGCCATGATAGTAGCATACCTCCTCGACAGTGAGTCCCTGTAAAACAAATTCACTTCGCAATCCAGGGACACGATTTAAAATAAACGACAAAATCCTGACATGGACTAGGAGATCTTTGCTGAAAAACATCAGCAATAGAGTCACTGAAACCCTCACAACTGGGACTAGCCTGCCGGGGAACATCACGAGACTTGGTGTTCGGCACCTCAGAGGCCACATCCCAACAGGCCTCAATCTTATTTGATGAAGAACTGATGCGGTTATCGTTGGATTTACGAACTCCACGCGTCAAATCCCGTGCAGTTAATAAAAACTACCTCACATAGGTACACAAAAATTACTCGAATTGAGTTCAGATTCTTCAGCGACTAAACCGGATGCAGTCACAAAATTCACTATAATATAGTTATATTATAAGGCTGAAGAGGAGAGACTTCTGTAACTTGACTGGCCAACAGTTACTAGTTACTATGGCCGATTGGCCTACTGACCGAAAGACCCCTCGTTGGTGGGGCTTTTCTCCTCGTGAACACATTAAGGTCACCCGTGGATACCAAACTTTATCTATAATACATAATTATTATGTATTATAGATAGATATAGTATATAGATATGTCATAATATCACTTTATCTATAATACATAATTATTATGTATTATAGATAGATATAGTATATAGATATGTCATAATATCACTTTATCTATAATACATAATTATTATGTATTATAGATAGATATAGTATATAGATATGTCATAATATCACCCGTGTCACGAAACAGGAAAAGAAAAAAAAAACTTGTTCTTTTTGGGTAAATATAACGAAAGTGTTACCAATCTGGTAACCCGTTGCACCCGTCAAAATGTTCACCTCGTGGAAAAAATTAACCCTAAAAACATTATTTATAACGACGAGGGGTGGGGGAAGGAAAAACAACTCAAAGCCAACCCCCGTAATTAATAGGGATTAATGACAAGGAACAAATCATTTTAAATATTTCCAGGCGGGGCCGTAGGTGGGATTGAAAATGAATTAGTGATGTAAATTACCGTTGAGGGGTGATCACAACCTCGAAACCGGTTCGCGGATGAAATGTGTGGATCGGAGGGGACACGTGGAGGACACGTGTGAAGGGAAGGGAGGGAGTTCCGTGTAAATCGCATAGTCCGTATATTAATGGACCTCGTGGGGGCGTTGGGAGGAGTAGGGGGTCCGCCCACCTGCAACTAGCTCCGTAAAATATGTTATTGCCCCCCCCCCCTTCACCAACACATGGCGGATCCAGTTCCGTTAAACCTCTCTCATTTTCCGCGAATTTTCCAGAGGTTAATCCAGGCTCTCATTTACTGCTGAGAAAGTGTTTCAAAATTACTCGTGTATATTACGTAGGAGGGCTTTGAAGAGGGGGAGGGGTGGGTTTTGCCGATAACCTGATTGGGAGAGTGAACGGATAAATTTGACAAAGTTAAATTTAGAGTTAGGAACCCCGTCAGCGGATCACGGAGTGAAAATGACGAATGCGGATAATCCCAATAACACTGACGGGCGGGGAAGTTGTCTGCCGCAACCGGCACTCCATTATGACGGATTCCGCTGCAACCGGCCTTCCGCCAAAGTAACCGGTTACAATTACCCGGTGGACAACTGACGGGCGGGAGGGGGAGCTCCGCAAATCGGATTATTTCACTGCCCGTGAGAAATTTCCCACTCAGCCGGGACGCGCGGACGCCTCGAGGAAAAACCCGTCTGGGGTGGGAGTAGAGGAGACACAAACGCTATCAGCTCGGGTCCCCCCCCCCCCCCCTCACCGAATTCACATTACCGCTGTTGCATTAGTGACTTGTCTGGCAGGTCCCTATTCGCTCCCTAAACCTATCGCCTATCTAGCGGATCCTGGCAACCTCACCGCACGCGTTGCGGTTGTTGACGGGATCCTCGTTGCACAATCCCTCGTAAATGGCCCCCTAAATAATCAGATCAGTTACTCATTACCCCCAATAACGAGCCGTGGAATCTTCTGAATTTCGTTTCCCATAACTTTGGTTTATTACTCATAGGGCTGGCTTATCGAATGCATTTTGGTTCATTATTTTTGGAATAATACACCTATGTAGGTAATCGCGATGGAGGTCTAAAATTCTGATCGGCCTCAAAATTTGACATTATCCGTTTCCTGAGGTCTAGATTCCATACGTTTTGGGCAGTAGGCTTTAGATTTTTATCTAAAATTTTGACAAAGTATTCCGTTTACCATCTATTTGGGCTCGCAAGGTTTTCAGCCCGATCGCCCAAACCCGTGGGGCTCAGTGGGGCTAAACGAGGGTTTTTTGACGGGTTTCGGCTATGGAGTTGAGTGGGGTGTCATTTTCGAAGTGTTTTTGGCCGCAGAATCCATTTTTGGGGTTCCCAGAACGATCCGATTTCACTGTGGGGATCTAGGTATGGTAGGGTTGCCATCCGTCCGTATTTATACGGACATGTCCGTATTTTTAAGGTGTCCGTATTGTCGTGTCTGTATTAAGCTTGTATTTGTCCGTATAAGCGTCCGTATTTTTCAAATTCACAAGATCACCGGAAAAACATCGAGCTTAGAAAAAGTTTGTGAATTTGACACTCATATTTGAAAAAATTTACCTACCTACCTATAAATTAAGACGAGATCGAGACACCTGCTGGACCGCAATTAAAACCTTCGTCTATTCACAAAAGGATAAGGAAGATTTTCAAAAAAAAAAAATATCGGTGGAGCAAAGGTGGTCGACGTTTTTCTTGAACAATAAGACTTATGTTGTACTTAGTACAACAAGTTTTTTAATGGTTTTGCATCCTAGTTCACTTTTCTGTGATTTGTCTTAAATTATTAAAGTTTTTCATAAATTATTAATGGTTTTTGCATCCTAGTTCATTTTTCTGTGATTTTTCTTAAATTATTAAAGTTTATTTGAAGTGTCCGTATTTTTTTACGTGAGCGTCTGTATTTTTGACCTGAATGTCCGTATTTGTCCGTATTTTTACCCCGTAACGTCCGTATTTCGAAAAAAAAAGGTATGGCAACCCTAATCTATGGGGCTTTCATGGTGCGACAATTGGGATTTTTGGTGGATCCAAGGAATAATAAACACTTGTGTAAAATTTGCAGCGTTTTTACCCTGATTAACGCCAGAGCAGGAAAATCACCAACGCTCATAGCGTTATGAAAATTCGAAAGCGTTACTTACGGTGATTTTCCTGCTCTGGCTTTAAGGGGGTAACAAAAATTTTGATTTACTAGGTACCCTATGAAAATGCCCAACTTTGAGACCCAATAAATCCTAAACTACTCAACCCATTTCCACGAAATTTTGAGCACAGTTCTATCAAATAGTGAAGAGTCGATTGACTAAAGAGCTTCTTCATAGCATGATCGATATGTATATAATCGATTTTACAAATGAGTGTAAAAACCGATCATTTTTTTTCTAACTTTGAAAAATTGCCAGGAGCTTCCTAAATTTTTTTTTTTTTAAATTCTCTTTGGTCAAAAGACGTACCTATTATAAGACTAAAAAACTGCTGTAAACATTAAATGTTTAACATAAACATTAACAGAAAAACGCTTCTCCTGAAAAATCGATTTTTCAGGAGAAGCGTTTTTCTGAAAAGGATATGAAATCCGCTCATAAACGTTATCTCTTGATCCCAAAAGTGGCTGCAATCACTTACCGCCATGGACTGAAGATTACTAAGGCAGGGAAAAGTGAAAACAGCTACACCTTATCGAAATATTTCTTTTTTTTCAGAGGGTTTGTTGTTTATTAGTGGTTGTGCCGAGATGTTTGTTTTACGTTTTGTTTATATTTTGCTCCGTGATGACTGTACCGTAATGACAAAACCTAATAATATTTTTGAAAACAGACATTCTATTCCTCCGGGTCGTTATGGTGTTTTTTGACGAGATGGCAAATCGGGAAAACTCCTGATAATCGTCAGTCCCTAAACCTGGATCCTGGAGAACATGGACCATCGAACTTGGAGTCTCAGGTATCTCTAGATTCACTGCTAGATCCTCCTAGTATCCAAACACCTGATGAAAGATCTGATAAATCGCGCAGTATCGCGCGTGAAGTATCTTCTTGACGTTGGAAAATCGTAGAGTGAAGGCGCGCCCGGAGCATGTTGAACCCCTGTGGACCCCACTTTGAAAGTCATTTACACCAGGTTGGATTTTTTTTTTTAATATAAGAGTTTGGAATTTAATGCGCAATATAGGTACTTAGTGTAGTTTCAAAAAAACTATTTTCCCCAAAATCGATTTTTTGGTCGAAATTATTTTTGTTACCCCCACGTTGTTGTTATTTAGTTATTATTGTTAATCGAATTATGAAATTCAGTTTTTGGGGTCCCTTGTCCGTCCAAACACTGTTACGGATATACGTACGTACTGTTTTTTTTTTTATGTTTGAGTATTTTTAAGTAATTTCTTATTGAAGGAGAATTAATTTTCGCCCAATTTTATTAAAATTTCGTAATTATTATTTAATAACAATAGTGTTATTTTTAAATATTATTTTAATTTCAGGTATTTGATGTATAAAAATCAATTAACATAAAATAAAATTCCAGTAAACAGCCCCACCGCCATCGACGCTATCAACCTCCCACATAACCCTGCCATTTCCAGTATCTCCTCCGGCAATCCCATTCCCACTCCACTAAGATACCTTCCAGGCAAATGGAACTACCTTCCCTAACTATTAGGGATCCTCGGAGGATAAAACCAAGTAGAAATTCCGCCCAAGTTTCCCCCCCTTTTGTGTCCATTCAATTAAAACCCCTTCTGCAACTGTGGCATTGAGAGGGGGCAGCTTTTTGTTCAATAGGATAACCACATTCTATCACTGAAAACGATCTATAACCGCAGTCTGTTATTGTTCCTCTACAACGTTTAGAAGCCGTTGAAAGTTACCGGGCGCTTAATGGAATGGAATTTTTTTATTCCGTTTTCCGGGATGTCTGGTTTGAAAAACACAACACGAAAATTGGCTTTATCATGCCGGTGAGGACTTCCGGTAAGAATCGTTTCAAACGGTGGCTAACTACTGAACTTGAAAAAAAGATGGAAAATTTGCCGTTTCATTCCATCGGTTGGAACTATTTCCATGTACCGAAATGGACTGATTTTGATTACAATCTTTGTAGGTATTCCCGGTTGAACGGATGTGGGAGGTGTACCTATGTGTAAATTCTGTGTACCTAAATTTAAATTGTCTCTATTTAGGTTTTTGTGTGTTTGGGGGAATGCCTCTATCGTCATATCTAGGATTTCGCCCCCGGTGTTTTGGGTGGAACGTGAAGGGAGTGCGCTAACGTATTGGCCTGAGGCATCGCACAATCTGTTGTGGTCTGCTGACTGTTGGAGCAGTTATGGAAATTGCGCGAGCCTCAGCCTGACTAAATGGGTCTAGACAGACTGGGGTGCGGGGATTCATCAAAATCCCCCATCGGAGAGTGAAAGTTATCAAAATCCCCCAGTCGAATATCAAAATCCCCCGGTTCGGTATGTCAAAAGTTATCGAAATCCCCCTGGTTCAAAAACTCCAAATTTACGAATTGAATACATAATATGTATACAATTAATTATGTGGAATTTAATTATAGTAAAAGCCCCATTAACCGGGGTCCGATTTACTTGGGAACTCCCATATCCGGGGTTTTTCTCCCGAAAAGTGGCGCTCCCATATCCGGGGTTCTCGGCCCAATTCGTACACTCATACTCCATTCGCTCCATTAACCGTGTACGTTAAGCAAAATCAACGTAAATGTCTCGAGTTTTACTGTTCAAACTTTCACAACGGGGACATTCACCATAAATGCTCTCATGATGACATGTGTATGAGATAAAACCTGGCTTAGGGACCTTGGACATCAACACATAGCGCTTCAAAACCTAGATTTATGGAAAAAAAAAGTTAATTTCGTTTAGTTTTTTAATATTCCGATTAACCGTGAAAGTCCTGCCCCCGTCGACCCTGCTTAATGATGCTTTTACTGTATAATTAGGGGGGATCTTGATACTCCACGGAACTGACCTGCGGACCCGACAGGTGGATTCTGATGGACCCCCTTTTACACGTCGGGGGATTTTGATTGTCGCCCTGGGGTGCGTCTAATTTTGGAAGGGAGTCCAGTCGCAGGCTCCAGACATTGCAGTGTCAATTTCCAGAGAGTCGCGGCCTGGATCCACTTCTGATGCAGGAACTTTGCTCTCTGTTACTCTGGCCCAGAGTAACAGAGAGCAAAGGGAGTCTCTGGGTGCAGGAAGGTCCCGAGCTACCCCAATCGAATTGTCGATAAAGGTGTCATCGTTTCCAACCTGATCCTTACGGAGGATCACAGAGTAACAGAGAACAAGGAGGACACCTTGCGGAGGATACCTTTCCCAGCTGCCGTAATCAAATTGTCGATAACGACGTACTTGGCAAGCATCCCGCGCGATAAAATCTTTGGGTCCGCTGAGCTGGCTTCCTTCACCGAATTACTGTCGGGTAAGGAGTCCTGGTCAAGTTGGCCAGGCCAACCACAGAGTAACAGAGAACAAACCAACGGTCCCATCGAAAAGCGTGTGATTTTGAGCCATAATTTCGATAGGTAAGAATGGTGGGCACAATGTAGTAGGATAATATGGGGATTCCGCTCCGGAGTGGGAAATAATAGTCCTGTCATGGGATGGAGAATGAGGGCGCCCCCGGCCCCACGGCGAAAACCCCCTAGGCGCTACCGCTCCCCGTGAGCCCAGCGTGAAGCTTTAGCGGCGGCCGCCGACCAATTTTAAGTAGGAAGAGTTCGGCCCATGTCGGGCCGCTACAATCTTTTATGAAATGAAATTTATTATTACAATAGGGTTTCAAGCATTTTCATCTCTGCTGTGCAGGACAACCAGGAAGACATGTTCTACGAAAGTGGTTTGGTTGAAACAGACTTGAGGAAAGAAACTCGGTCCTTTCGGCCATCATGATCGAACTAGCGGTACGCTCTGCGCATGCGCTAACGTGGAATCCATTAAATTTCGTTGTTACAGCCCTAATAACCACAGATTTCATCCGATTTAAGTAATTACATTTACTTCAGTCTGTAAAATGCCACAACGAATCGTTAGGAAGTTTGACCAATTATAATAATAATATTGAAGTATACTTCGACTTCTTTCATCATCATATTCTGATGATTTCTTTATTTTCTATTTTATAATAATTATAAAATTAAATTATAAATTAATTTTAAAATAATAAAATAATTATAAAATTAATTATAAATCGTTACAATCAAAGTGACACAATTATTGTGTCACTTTGATTGTAACGAGGAAGCAGCTGTGCCATCTCCTTTCCTTGGCAGTGCATTTTTCATTCATCTCCCCCCCCCCTCCCATCAACCACTCCGCAAAATACGTATCCATGCCAAAAATCAATTTTGGCAGTGTTGGGTTAAGCGTGAAAGCCCGCGAAATGGTTATGAAGTCAAATCAAAATTAGTCTTAATCCGAGGATCAGACTTCTCCCTAAAGTCGTAATAGTACCTAATCCTCCCAAGCTGAGGGCGATGATCAGAGGCGTTCCAGGAGCTAATCCAGCTGAGGCGAGCGGAGCATCTTCTCCGCGGACACTGTTTGTTACTGAGGAGGGGAGGATTTGCGGAAGTTTAAGGGCGGTTTGGGTGTGATGGGGGGAGGAGAAGTTGTTCCTGGCTGGTGATAGCCAAAGGAAGTTGGAGGCTGAAATCGTCTGGAGAGAGGTGAGGGGGAAAACAGCTGTGCCTGTCGTTGGGAGAGGGGGGGGGGGGGGTGACTTGGTATTCAAAGGGTAAGAAAACCGAGGGGTCCGACGGGGTGGTTTGACATAAGGCGAACCTTGACAACCGCCCCCACCCTTTTTAACCCCAACTTCCATTTACCCCCATCCCCCCACCCAATCTTCTTCTATTCATTTCTATCCATCTTTATCCCTTACTGCTCAACTATTGCGGGACCGTTCGTTTTCGCACGGGCGTCCATTTCTCTTCATTCTCCTCCCTTCACCGGCGCGTCCCATTCATTTTCATTAAAATGCCGAGGCCCAAAACGTGAAAGAGCGAAAAAATTAACCGGAGAGCGAAAGAGACAGCTAGGGGTAGTGGAGGGGGAAGTTTGGTGGTGGAGTTACGGGGTGGCGAGGGGGAAGTTTGGTGGTGGAGTTACGGGGTGGCGAGGGGAGGGGGGATTACGGATCAACGAAGAGTGTGGAGTTCATCAGTGGGAATAGTAGTTACTGCTGATAAAATACCTAACCGATGAGAATCAGGAAAGTCAGGTGATTAATTTTGCTACCAAGCCAAATAAGCCAGTAAATTGAATTTAAATTTAAATGACTTTTTATTACTTTTTTCGAGCATCTTATTGCCATGACATGCATTGCATACATCTGCATTGCAATGCTCTCAATAAGTTACCCATTTTAAATTTGAAAAAGGGTGGGTAAGACGGGATATTGGGGTCAAATGGGATACCTTCAGATCTGGTCATCAAGTGTAGTACATATAGATATGTACTACACTTGATGACCTACAGATCTGTAGGCTGACCAGTTTGATAAGATCGTTTTGAAGAAACAATCAGTGCACAGTTGGTATTTTTGGCTCGAAGTCACTTTTGCGTCTGTCAAGACTTTTTTGCAAAAATTCCAAATTGAAATCGCTGGAACCGGATGTTTTGACCCTTACCCCTGGTAGGTACTCATCAACGCAAAACCTCAAGGCAATCGAGTGAATGCTTGAAGGGCTTAATAAGCCACTTATTTGCTTCTAATTAGAAGTCTCTATGTTACGGTGAATCAAAATGGTAGCAAATGTGGTTGAAGATGACGAGTTTGGCAAGATGGGATAGGATTTTTCTGAAGAGGAATCACTTGACGAATTGCAGCCATCGACTGACGAGGGTGAAGACTATGGCGATGCCTGTATGCACTCTAATCACCTAATTGTAGGCACAGCATTGACTTGAGTCTTTTCTTCAGTGTGCACAGTCTGCAAGGATATAGCTCACTACTCATGCAGCGGGTTTGAGGGAGATGAGCAGTTCGTTTACAATTTTCGCTCAACAATAATACCTCAAGTGAAATTAAATTGAAATATTTGAGTCAAAAATGGTGATTTGTGACCCCACGAATCATCAACAGAAACAGCAGTGGCCCGATGTTTGAGCCCTGTGGCACGCCCGAAGACGCCTCAAACGGCAAACGGGAATGACAGGCATATAGGCAGGTCAGACACCTATAGGCCAAATCAAGAAAAATTGGCATTTATGTAAATATTGACTTTCTTCCAATATTTTTTGTCCTTATACTAAAAATTGTTTTCGAGTTAATTTACTGGTTTTATGTATTTATACATATATAATTATTGGCCCATCTACGTGCAGGTGCAGTTTCTTCCGGTATATTGCAACAGACGCCGTGATCTGGTCCTGGCTGCGTGCAGCTGCAAGAACGGATGAGACGCTTTGGTTAGACTAGCCAGAGGCATCAGGGTACCCTGTCCTCCACGGATCCCCGGGAGATCGGGAGTAGCCAACGTCCTGTACGAAGTGTCGTGATGGATGTTGGACCTATCAGATCCCGCAGTGAAACGTCAATCTGTCTCTCAAAGTGGCACTGCAGGAGACGTCGAGCTAGGATACAGAATAGACGGATCCCTGAGCGGACAGCCTGAGCCCCCCCCCCCCCCCCCCCCCCTATCACGGTGGCTTCTTTCGCAACTAATTTTGGCGACTCCTTGAGCTTACTGGATCGGGAATGAAGGAAATATTCGATTAATAGGACGTCCCCCACGTGTCCAACCACTGCACGACGATGTTCAATAGGTTCATATTAAGCTCGCGTGTCCGTAATAAAATTTACAGCGTTTCTTAATGCTAAGCATTGAAAATACGAACAGCATATTGTTAACAATATGCTGTTTGTTGTTGTATAGCAATTGTTAAAACAAAATTTGCTCATTAAACGAAAAAAAAACAAAAAAAAAAACAGGCTGACATTCTGTAAAATTGTAAAGAATTTGATGAAATCCTCATTTTTCTCCCTTTTACGAGGATCTCAACTGATAAGCCATCAAGCTGTTTCACGGGAGTTGTGGAGAAGGTTCGTTTTGATGCCCAGTTTTATAATAGCGTTCCATAACTAGTTTCTGTCGCTTCCTCCCTTAAAAGCTATGTCGTCGGTAAAAGCGGCCAAAAAGGGCATAAAAACCGTGTTGAAGACGTCTGCGCCCTCCTTCTGCTTCGAGGTGTTCATAGGAATACCCTTCAAGACTGTGGGGCCGAGCAATCCTACCTGCCGAGGTTATGAGGGGGGTCGACCCAACCGTCCTGAAGGAAACTATTAAAAGGCACTTACCGCTTGGCTTCCCTCCTGACTTTTTGTTCACTTCCCGCAGTTCTATTCAGGTTTATCGTGCGTCGTAAAACCGGACGTTTTCCGGACGACCTCGCGAGAAAATACTAATCCCCTTTTGTTTCTCTCCACATACTTCCCATTCGGCTCCAAGCAGTAACTTATCAAAAATCTTATTTGTAGAAATAAATACCCTACCGTCTAGGTTTTTTGATACACACATATCCCGGACATATCCCGCTATTATTGATATGATTACCTATTATTTTTATCCATTATTGCTTCCGAGTCTGCAAGGCAGAGGAAGCATTGTTTTCACATTCGAAATGACAAAAAATTTTGTTCTCCAAAATGAATATTTCCACTCACGTTTTGCGTTTCAGAGCCTCCTGAGCAAATTTGGTTCCTTGTCTGTCTGTCTGTCTGTCCGCATTTCCTTGCCACAGCCATAACTCCCACAATTTTGATCGGATTTCAATCAAATTTACAGAAATCGTGTGGGTATAGCCCAAAGACATATATATCTATAGCCCTAGGTATAGGTATAGCCCTAGATGGTCCCCTATCAGTTTCATCACGATTGCATCAGTGGTACTCCCTGCGCATGCGCGAACGTAATTTTATTGTTACAGTCACAACTACGTTCATTTTGAACCAGGCACGAGGAAGCTCATGTGCCATTGCCTTGGCAGTGTATTTTTTCTTTCAAGTGTATTCAGTTGGCAAAAATATTCATCAGATCGGACTCATCAAAATGTATCTTTTTCACATACACATTACGTAGCTTCGGCTCAATGAACTCAAAAATGAAGAATGAACAAAAAATCCGTAAACTCAATTAACTCAAAACTAAAAAAGAAAAACTATCCCAATTGGCCCCAGCTTACGCTAATAATAATCAATTATTGTAAATTATAATGAAACTCGATCGATGAAGAAATAAATAATAAATTAGGTTCCAAAAAGTGACTAGAAGACTAATAATATTAATATTAGTTATTATTCTAATTAGTATTCTTCTAACATATTATGTTCACAAGCTGACTAAAACAATCATGATTTTTTGAAAAATATTATTTAAATTAAATTACAATGTTAAACAATTGGCACGGAGCAAGTTGAAAGAAAAATTTAATGGAAAAATAAAACAGTTTCAGGGTTTTGCAAATTTAAATAAAATTTAGAACAAATTTGAAAGTGTTAACTTACCTAAGTTAAAAAGTTTGAAGTTTGTTAATTACCTATATTAAAATTCAATATAATTGACAAAATTCAAAATTTTATTATTTATTAATATTTTAATGATACTAAATAATGTGGTAAATATAGTTGAGAAGTGATAGAGTGGAATAAATTAAAATTATAATCAGCGGAATTACTACAGTTACAACGGGTGGCCAACTTCAGGTAGGGATGTGCGATACTTATCGATATGGGTAAAGTATCGGGTATTTCCTTTCGATACCGGGTACTTTTGGTATCGAATCCTGCCTTTCGATACTACTACTGGTATCGATTATTTTTCCAGTATCGGAAAAAATACCCAAATGGAAAACAGATGTACCCGTACCTACTTAAAACTAAAATAACTTTACTTGAATCATTTATTTATAAATTTATAGGTACTTGAATCACAGGGAAACTCTCTACCAATAAATTATGTATATAGGAACGCTCACACACATAAGTTATGTGACATAACGTCTCGCTTGAGTCTGATGTTGTTACTGTGTGTACTATACCTCCTTGGTGCTTTAAGCTATAACCTACACGAAAAGCGAGGAATCTACTCGCCACGCTCTCCTCTGTCGGCCAACACAGATACCTACTAGAGAATCTCTAGTAGAGTCAAACCTAGAGATGTAAGGTACCTACTTCAAAATGTATTGATAGGTACATATCAAATCGACATCTTTGATAAAAAAGTATCAAAAAGTATTGGATCGATATTTTTCAAAAAGTATCGATACTTTTATGAATCGGTAGGTACTTTTGGATACTTTTAAAAATGCATTGGACTAAACTAAAATATTATAACCATGGTTTAATTTGTTTTCCTTAAACATTATAAGCAGGGAGTTTTTACTGACGATAGCGACGCTAGACTCAGGCGGTGTTCTCAGATTGCTTATTTTCATTTATCACAATCGACCTCATGGATGATTAGGTAAATAATTTTCGACCAAACTTATTACTGAATTTTGAGAAAAGGAACATTCTCGGTTGTCACCAAAATATGTGAACAAATTGTGTTTTCTGAGAGGCACAGACGACGAATGGTGGGAATTATATTTTATATACAATATTTTCTTTATTATATGGATATAATATCATTCTTCTTCTTCTGACTCTTTGAAGTAACAATAATGATAATAATGATGATAATCCAGGATTCGATTTTCAAACTGCCCCTATTCAATATAGAAATTTTCTTTTCTCTTAATAAAAGTACCCATATGATCCAATACTTGTAGGTATCGAATACTTGCTTCCGATACTTCGATAGTATTGCATACTTTTTTCGATACTAGTATCGGGTATTGTATAGTATCGCACATCCCTAACTTCAGGGACACGGAAAAAACCACTGATGGCCTGTACTTGGCCACCCGCCCTACCACTTCAGCGGTTTCAGTGATCTAGCAATCGGCCAGGATTCCTGAACAGTTTACATTAGGATTTTGCCAAAATTCTGCAATAAATACGTGCAAAAATAACTCAACTTTGAAGTCAATTCAATGAATTAAGGAGTTTTGAAAAATACCTTAACCTAGTTATAAAGGAATTGTCTCCAGTTCCCATTACATCAATTGCACACCATTCAATCTTCACCTGCATCCGATAATCACATTAGGGCAATGAAATGACTGTCAGTTCCCGAAGGGATCTGTTGCGTCCCCGAAGAAGCCTCCCCTTTTCTGATCAAACAGTACGACTATCTTCTTCGGCAGAAGAGAACAAAGAAAAAGCTCTCTCTAGCATTCTTCAATGATCTTTTTTTCACCATGACTCCTCCTTCTGCTCGGGGAAAAAAGCCTCGACAATAGTTGATTTGAAAAATCACATCGAAATCCTCCCCACTCCCATGTGCGCAAAAGAGGGTAGTAAATAACGGAGTGAGGTTAGAAGCAACTTAGAACAACGTTGTTGAGGAAGAATACAGACGGAAGGAATGGAGTCAAAGTGGGAGCAACAGAGAAGGAGAATGAGCGAAGGTTAAAAATGGAAGAAAAAGGGGTTGGAGAGGGGAAGAATGAGAAAGTGGAGAGAAAGAAAATGGAGGAGCTCGTACGAACAAATCAAAACGAAAGTGAAAAATAAGTTGAGAATCCATTTGGTTTGGGGGGAGGAGTGATGTGCTGCTGGTGTGACAAATGAGCTAAGATGCATCTCAAGTGTGCGGCATCAGTTCTTCTATTGGCAGACTTCAATCCTTCGCTTTTTTCTTTTACTAAGTAAACATTCTTTAACTGCTGACTATTTGTATTCGATTCTCTCCGCCGTTTTCTTTGTTTTTCCTCCAGTTTTCTCTCGAGTGTATCTGCTGGACGATTAATGAGTTTGCTGTCCAGCCGGAAAAAGAACAGTAACAAGTTCGGTGACCTCGTGAAAAATTGGTTTCCGTTGAAATTCAACTAACTAAGCGATCACTCCGTCGTTATGGTTTACTGCAGACCGAGGAGCAGCCCGGACGGCCAGAATTAAGGGGAGGAAAACGCTTTAAATTTTACAAAAGGGTTTATTATTATTTTGTATGAAGAGATTACAGATTTTTAGTGCAAAAATTAATTCTGTACAAAAAAAAAATTAAAAAAATCTGTAATCTTGTCCAGTATTTGGATAGATGAGGGGGCGTACAGGTACCATTTTGTTCCCGCAGAATCAAAGACGGGTTGACCATTATGTTCCCAGGCCCAGAGGCTTACCGTTTTGTTCGCGGGCCTGTCAGAAACGGAGAAGACCACTTTGTCCCCGCAAAAGACGACGTGCCGTTGCTCCCAGTGATTGAGTTCGATTAGGAATCGACAGAAGACAGTGTCCACCTGATGCTGCAGGTACAGACAGTTACAGTCTCTCGGATTTACTACTTGCTAGAAGGAAGGAAACACAAAAGAGGGAAGGAGGCTCCATTGGCAGTTCGGGATGCCATGCTGTGACCCAATTGTGTCACGTATTTTGTGCATGAATCCTGGTGAGAGACGTATTTTGGACCCACGCGAGTGACGTGTTTTGTGGATCCTGGATAAGCCCGCAAGAGAAGGCACTCATGAGTTCATTGAGTACCTTCACAAAAATAATGTTAACGAAGAAGCGATGTTTCCTCCCGCCTTGTGGGCTCACAAATCCAGCGACTTCACGTACACAACCAATGCTTGTGAGTCGTTCAATTCGTCGTACATCAAAATTTGACATTTAATGTGTCAAGAAGCTTTCGTTCAAATTGAGACCTCACTTAGTGGATGAGGTTCTGCAAGAACAAGTTGACCACCAAAGTATTGAAGATGCGTAGGTTGATCTAGGATTTTTTTTTCAAGCTCAAGCGACGATTTATGAAAATTGGACAATTCAGGAATGATGTTGTAGGTTAGGTTTAACAACATCTGAGATTCTGCTGGATGATCGCACCACAAATTTTTAACCAAGCCTGCAAGCTCGGACACAGTCCTAAGTCTGTAAAAGTGGGAAGGAAAAAGTGTAATTTGGTTATTTCATCACTGATACGGGAACAAAATGGTATACGCCCGGGAACAAAACGTCAAACTCCCAGATGAGGGACTCTCATAAATGACCCGATTTGAATTCTCTTCATTTTATTTTTATTTTTTGTTGAATGAGTGTTTGTCCTACGTCCAAAAATACCTTGGGAACGCCACCTGATTCGATCCCCTGGTGTCTTCCAACAGCCCCATTTGAAGCCTCATAGATCCCACCCATGGAAGCCACCTTCTTCCATGGATCCCACCGTAAGGTATGACGGGTTCTGGGACCACGAAAATGGATTATACGTCCAAACGTCCATCGAAGACGACACTCCACCCGGCCGCTAGGCCAAAAACCTTCAAAAGTCTTCTGAGCCTCACGGGTGAGAGCGATCGGGCAGAAATCCTTGCGAGCTTAACTAGATGGAAAACCGAGTGGGTGTATTGTCGAAATTTTATTTTCTACACATCATGCAGGAAAGTTTGCCAAGTACAGGATTAAGGACAGACTTTGAAAACAAAGGTTGATCACTCTGAGAACTCAAGGGTGAAATACTGTTTTGGAAAGTTAATCATTTTCTGTTATCTATACTAAGTGTTTCTTTTTTCATGTTACATTAATGACCTATTTTCCTTCAAAGCCGGGAAATACTATTAGTTCAGATGGGTTTAGAGTTATTCTATATACCTATTAGTTAAATATTAGAGTTATTCTATATACCTATAGTTAAATCATTTTCTTTAGTCACTAACTCATAACAATCCATGATTTTGTTATAATTCAAACATAAAAACCATTATCCTAATTATTTCTTTATTTAGCGTAAGGCTATGGGTTAGCTAATTGACTCAAAATGCTTTAACACCATGAAGAAAGTTCAAAAACGCGAAAAATCTGGATTTTTCTGAGTTTTTCACATTTTGTATGGAGTAGGTACATTGTAGGTTTCCATTCCAGGTCGCTCGTGAAGTCGCCTCCAGTTGACGGTAGGGAGTCGAGTGAGGGGCAAATGTCGCACCAATACCGGTGCTCTTTTTTTTACGATTTGTTAACCCTTTTGACACAAAATCAAATTTTAGAAACTTCGTATGGGCACGAAAGTATAATAAACCCTTATGTTAAATTTGCAGAGTATTTTGATGAGTGATTTTTGATTTTCACCCGAAGCAATTTAATCGGTGGCTCCATTCGGACGAACATGAGAGAAGTGGCCCTGCGGGGGGTTAAAATGGCTAGAAATGATGTATAGTGGGCGCAGGTTGGCGATAGTGGGCGTGTGCTTGTGTGAGGCCGAACAGAAAGAGTAAATACGCCCTGCACCTATGACGTATCGACTGTAATAAAACGACAAATGCTCCCTGTTTGGGCCATTTATTCACAGGGTTGTCGGTCCTTCGTGTTATGGTGTTCGTCCCGTGTGTGTAAGGGCTACTACAGGACCTCCAAACTTTTACCCAACATTTTCAGTCTACATAGAGACCCTGTACATGTGGAACATCCCCGATCGACAAAACACCCAATTTTAGCTTAGGTTCTTCTCTCTGTCTTGCCCGGTGCCAGATTTTTAATATCACCGCTCACATATTTCGTTTTTAGATGTAGACCTACATCATACCTGTATGTATACACCAAAATGTGAAGTCCGCGGAAGTTATACTTCTTCATATGTTCTCCTTCGAGGTTCATTTTGCCTTTCGAAATAATTATTCGAAAAGACAAACACTATACCTACTGATTTCCACAGCTAACATGAAATTTCCTTAAAGCTAATTTTTTTCCCTGTTTCAGTTGCAGGTAAGATTCCTCTGATGAGACCTCAGCCCTACAAGGTATGATTTATGGCGTAGGTACATAATGCATAAAATTAGATTGCAAACCTGTTTGAATAATTTCGATCTGTGTGAGTTAATTTCACAAATTAAAAGTACATTAAATGTACTTTTTAAATGTAAATTTTAAACATTCAATAACATTTATTTTATTTCAAAATTGATTTATTTGATTAAATGGCTACTGTACGAAGTAGGTGATTCGATCACTACCTATTTTATCAAACAGGTGCGTAAATTTTACAATACAATGAACTATACATTTCTTACGTAGATAAATCTAATAAACATTGTAGGGAACTCTAGATCTTCACGATGCCCCTGACAGGTCTTCCCGCTGACCCAGGTTCGAGGGGCCGACACGCAGCGCGCTACTGAGCACAAGCGCGCTGTCGTTTGTCAGATTCTCCCGAGATCAGCTCATCGCCAGCCGACAAGGGCGGCCCCTCAAACCAGACGCCGCCAGCTTTCACAGCCGACAACTCTGCGTATTTTTAATTACGCATCACAGTTGTTTTAGCGCTATTTCCGACGATCTGGAAATTCCCCGACCCTTCAGGCGGGATTTCTGGGGAGGATAATATATTATAGCCAACACGCAGGAGCCCGTTGTCCTGAAGTCCATACTCGACAGCTCGAGATTGGAAGCCAGAAAAGCGGTCTCCTGCAAGACCAGGAGAGTCAACCGGGAGTCCATACTTGACAATTCAAGATTGGAAGCCATGGAACCATCTCTCAGTGTTCACGCGGCCGCAGAACACATTAACCAACGCTTAACTTCGTACCGGCTAAGCCTGTTTTCTCCCGATCATTCTGAGCATCTGCCGGACTTGGAAAAACCCAACGCTTCGGGAATTTCCAAGGAACCCAGATCCTCCTGCACTACGACTGGAATATTCTCATTGCCTGCTGATCACAACAACTTGTGTCAAGCCTCTGACAAATCTCCACCCATGCTCACTCAGGCCTCCTCCAACACTGGCGGGGTAACCATAGATGCTGCGCCGGACGCATTCCGCCACCCATACAACTTACTTAATACTAATCAACTAGCTAAAACGACACTTGTAAGTACACACCCCACACACTCATCAGGTGGTCCCCTACATACATTTTTTAATAATGCCATTCCATACTCGAAAACCAGTTACGATGGACCTACCCGCCTTTGGTTGTTAGATTCTCGCCAACCTGTTTAAGCTCAATCGTACGAATCGGGTGAATGGTAAAACGAATAATTTAGGAAAACGGCAGAATCCTTCGTTTTCCGGGATGTGCCTCCTTGATATTTGACCGATTTAAAAAAAAAGAAAAAAAAAAGTCAAAATGTCCAGCAAGATGTAAGTACGCAAGTTGCTACAGGTACCTAATTTGTAATTTTTCTACGTTTTACGTCGTCCACTCAAATATCCTCGTGAAAACGTGGCCCTCCGGCGCTCGCATTTATAAGTCTGCATCAAGTAGGTAAAGACTTGAGAACCTACGCCTCCCTGTATGTTTGTTCGTTATTTTCAGTATTGTAGGGGTACCCGATGTTGGTGGGAGCTGTACGGATGACGGGGGTAAAACGAGTAACGACGGCCTTTATGGGGGCGACAGGGGGATATTGCGGGGGCGGAGGAGCGCGGTTTTGAAGCCGTTAGTTTTCGACGGTTCCGAGCTTGCGGTAATTAAGGCGGGGGTCGACTCTGGATGGCAATTAAGCAGGCGACTGAGCCGCCGCAAGGTTTTCTACCCCCCCCCCCCCCCCCCCTCCTTGGTGGGTGAGGGGAGTGGGGGAGGAAACGGTATTTGGGGGAGAAAGAGTTAGAGCAAAAGAGATTAGCCTCCCGAGAAAACTCGCATGGGGATGCGATTATGGAAGAGGACTTGTTCCGAAACCTCGACTGTTCTATTCGCTAGTGTTCCGAAACACGAGGAAACTCGGAAAGTCATTGGTTTCACTGAGGAACTAAAATTTGAATTTTACACTTGCAACATCCCGCAGAATTCAGGAGATTTTCAGCGAGTGCGGATTCTGCAGTATTAGCGAGGGAAGAGCGCTTTTTCAGTGCACCTGCGACAAAATTATATTATACCTATCTTCCTTCTCCTTCTTTTCTTAATTTAACTTTTGGCATCTTAGTTATTTTTATCTATTTATTCATTTATTCCTTTCTGAGGGCTTTTCCACTTAACCATCCTGGCCCCTTACGAACGTCCCTTCCCAACCTTATTTCGTAACATCTCTTCATCCCCCACCACTCTGCACCCTTCCAGCCCTTTCTGTCACAATTAATTTCTCCGAGGGAACTCCAACACCTAATTGGGCGTATGATTCATGAGTCTACCGGGCAGCCTCCAGCTCGCAACTTCCAAATCAGATGCACTTCAAGTCAAGCACCCCCCCCCCCCCCATCAACTCTCTTATTATTCATAACCTTCAAAATTCCCAAAACTTCGGTCTTTTACTTTTCTCCCTCCCGGCAGCTTTTCCTGATACACCGTAAAAGTTTCGGCTTTAATATAAATTGACCTTTCAGAAACAGAGAATTATATCCGAGACGCGGAACAAAACACCCCATCTTTCAACAAATTATCATTTAAGCCCCAAGATAGGAGTTGGAGTTTATTTGAAAGGAATTCCGAGGAAAGTCACGATTCATACCGCTCGGCTCGATGAGGTTTTCCAGTGGGAAAGAGGGGCGAAAGGTTGATCCCTCATTACCCGGAATTGGCGATGGAATTTGACCGTTTTACCTCCACTGTAAGCCGTTCCCGGCCGAAGAGTATGAATAATAAACCCTCAAAGCATACCATTCCGTAACTCGTCTGACGTTTTCATCACTCGGCTGGATTTGGCGGGAAACGTCAAACGGAAAATATAAATGGATTTAATAATGGCCATTATTATTCTTCCGTAAACATTTAGGTATTCAAAATAGAAAAATGCGAATAAAAAATTATTAATATTAAAAAAGGTTTTAAAAATAAAAATTTTCCTATACAGTGTTTCGACAGATTAGGGCCCGTGCTTAGGGCTTAAGGGCAGTTGGTACCCCTCAAAAAATAGCGATATTCCTGACCCATTATCTCAGCTATCCCCGGTCCGATTTTGATGATTTTTTTTTAAATGTTAGATCTCAATGAGTTCTAAAAACGTGCGGAAACAGATTTTCAAAATATTAATTTGCAAGAGCCCTGCATGCATTTGAATTTGACCTCTTTTGACTATATTCCTGAGCCATTTCCGTACTCCGTTCCGGAGTAGCAGTAAACAATTTCAAAAAACTAATTCCGCATATTGTTTTTATTACATTCGGACAAACAATTAGAAAAAAAAAAAAAAAAAAAAATTTACAATCGGATCAGTACTTCCAGATATAATGGGTCAGAAGCGTAAAAAAACCAAACTTTTCAGGAGAGCGGAAAACGAGATTTTCAAGAACATATATACAATATATATAATATACCTATACATTATATTTTTATATATATATTTTATATATATAGAAGGTTATCGGGTGGTAAGGGGGTAGATCGGCGAAGGGTTTACGGGGGGGGGGGGGGGGGGACTTGACTCCCATTCCAATCCGCAGTCCAACACGTTTCGCGCAAATTCGCGGGGTTGCGCGCGTCGCGCGGGATTTTAATATAGCCTATGCTGGGGGCAATCTCACCCGAGACCGTTAGAAAAAAACCCCATTCAAATCCGTTCAGCCGTTTAGGCGCCTATAAGGCACTACCGACACACGGACAAACAGACACACAGACAGAAAGCTCAACATCTCAAGGGGGGCTTGACCCCCCTAAGCATACTTAAACGGTCCACCAAACCAATAGAAAAAATCGCCGTATTTTTATCGCTTACCGTTTAGGAGGAGGAGAGGAAAAACCATGTTCCGCGAGTACAAAATTTCGAAATTTCGCAGGGTTGCGCGCGTCGGGCTGGGTTTTAATATAGCCTATGTTGTGGGCAATCTCACCCGAGATCGTTAGAAAAAACCCCATTCAAATCCGTTCAGCCGTTTAGGCGCCTATAAGGCACGACGGTTTCCGGGCGGTGTACTCACATTCCAATCCAGAGAACGCCCGTAAAAACATGTACCATGTTAAAAAAACACTACTGCCAACCGAGAAAACGAATTTAAACCAAAACTAGAAACGACCAATCCCACCGCTCGGCAAGCGGAAACCCACGTTTTTCAGAACATTTTCGGCTGTAGCTTAGAAACTAAAAGCCCGATTCCGATTTTTTTTTTTCTCGTGAAAGCCGATTAAATTCGCCATTGCAGCTATTCCATGAGAAATTTTGATTTGAGCTTCGATACGAGAGGGGACATGTCAAAAATTGGCAAATTCAAAAACGTGTTTTTCGAGCATAGTAACTATGCAACTGTTGCCCATATCTCGGGAGCAGTTAAGTCCGATCTCAATTCTCTTTTGTTCTGGTGAAAGCAGATTAAATTTTATATGAGGGACGGTACATTGAGAATGGAGTCAATGCTGAAATACTTCGAGAACTCACATCTACATAATATGTAGATATTATATTATAACACATATTGAAACTATACCTAATTACGGAAGCCTTACGATAAGGTTACCTTAAGTCACGTTTCTAAATACTGGCCTTGGTGCCCCAAAAAGTGGATTATGCGTCCAAAATTACTCGAAAAACGACACCTCATTCGATCTCCAGGCATCAGACAAATAGGCATTGGATCTTTCTTGGGTTAAAAATTTATTCTACGTCCGAAAATACCTACTTACGTCGAGTGCGGCACGTAATTATAGCCCCATAGACGAAACCCTTCAAAAACCCCTCATGTAGTCCCGTTTGAGCCCCATGGATTCGGGGATGGAGAATGAGTATTTTGTCAAAACTTCCGATTTTTAAATGAATTCCTACTGCCCAAAACGGCTTGGACGGCAGACGGACTTTTAATTTTTGGTATAATATAGTACGTCATACAGTATGACTCATACTCATCTTCATACGAATAAGGACAAACTTTGAGGGCGATCAAATGTTCAACCCCCGACGGAAAAGATTGGTGCTTAATTCCAAAAATTAGTGAATATACCAGCATAAAAAATAACAAACATTTGTGAAATACAGAGAAAATATTCTCAACTTTCGGAAGATCATCAACAAACCTAAACATTCCTACTATTTTTACTTTCCTATTCTTCCGTATAGGAAAATAGGTTTTGCCGCTTAGAAGTGAGACGCTATACATTTCAGTTTGGAACCAAAAAACCGAATGTACCTATACGTAGGAACGTAAGACAAGTTAGATTAATTAGTAAATAACTGAATCTAGTGAGACCTAACACATGGAATTTTCATTCGAAGTGCTTTACGGAATTCGCGTGTGCCGTGTAACACAATGGGCCCGGGAACCGAACGTCGACTAATACTTTTTTCTGAAACAACTTCATAATTTGAAGGCATAGCAGTGAGTTTTGGGCTCCTACGGTGTAATACAAATTTCCAGGGCACTTTCGAAAATTTCAACTTAGAATCTGGAGGGAAAAGTGGCACTACTCTCTCATTGGCTGCTGTCATTTTTTTTTTTTTACATTCTACTTCTTATGCTAGCGCACTCTGGCGGATTAGTAAATGTGCCACCGCGGGAAAATTCAAAACGCCAAGTATTCACTAGTGATTTCCTCTGCTCAGACACCTAATTTCTCAGTGCTAACTGTACTGAGTACTTGGTTCATTACTAGTTCAACTATGTTTGGCCGAATTTTCCCATTACTGTGACCTAGTTCCTTGGCCCATTCAACTAATAGGTAGTTGTCACTAGATTCAACGGATTAGTGTATTGTACGTCACATTTCCTATACCAGATAATTAGCGGGATTTCAGACAACGATTTTATTATAGGTAACCAACTGGTATCTAACGAACAACAAAGAACATTTCACCGTTACTCAAGTAAAACGCTGCCAGTTTTACGCAAGTATTTATTATTCTTCGATATAGGTTACTAGTGCAAAAATTAATTCCGTGTCAATAAAATAACTTTGAAGAATTTTTATTTCATTTTTTTTTTTTTTACAAGGAAAATATTTGACGTCCTGGGATCCTTCGAAAACCCCATTTGTAGCCCCATGAAAGCCCTTTACATCCCCACAGTGAAATCGGATCGTTCTGGGACTCCCCCAAAATGCATTCTACGTCCATAAATACTTCGAAAACAACACCTAACTCGATCCCATGGCCAAAACCCTTCTAAAAACCACTTCTGTAGCTCCATTTCAGCCCCATAGTGACCCACGGGTTTGAGCGATCGGGCTGAAAACTTTGCGGGCACAACTAGATGATGGTAAACCAACCTACGTCAAAATATCAGATTTAAAAAAAAATCCTACTGACCAAAACGGCCCGGATTGCGGAAGGACATTGCAGCTTTGGAATCTGAACCTCTTGAAACGGAAAATGAAAAATTTTGAGGCCGATCGGAGTCGTCCTCGGTCGCGATTACATTCCACAGGTGTAGGTTATTCCAAGAAAAATAAACCAATAGAAAAGTCGATTTTAACTCGTTTTCCATTGCGGTTGTCACAAGGGGCGGAGGTAACCCCATCTGGCTCTGAACCGGACCTTTGCTTTATACTCCGTTCCACGACATGATTACAGACCGAAATTAATCGAGCCTGCTGCGGGACTTGAACCCAGTACGTCAACCACCGCTCAATAGGCCACGGTCTCGATTGAGCGACGCTCCCCCCATTCTTTTTCACTCAAGTTTATTTTTCATCAACATCATCGACGATTTTATAAGATGTATTTTCTACAATTTATGTATACTTCCAAGGGATTTTGAGGATTTCGATAGTTTTTAGTTCATAGAATTCGAATAATACATTAGAATTCAGAATATTTACAATCTTTTCCATAAATATTTTGTTGGAAAAAGGTGAAATGTTCTCTGGGTTTATTTCATAGTTACGTCTGTTTTGAGTTTTAAGCGAAAGCGTCGTGAGGGGTTTGGTCGGCAAGCTTTCGTTCATCACCTGACGGGAGATGAATAAGGTCCCAGCCGACTGATGGTATTTCCATGTCATTATGCGGATCCGCGTATTAATTATTCATATGGAGTTGATGAGATAATGTCTGAAATCGTGGGGGGGGGGGGCTAAGTAAGATTTCCACTCGTCTGATGTCTCTCTTCCGAATAGTTTGGGAAGTGTTCTTCTTCATGACGAGGGCGGTGGGTGGGGTGAAGAAAATCATTCAGGTGGAGTTCACTTCAGGCTCCCGCTTGAATCAGCACTTTTAGTGGCATCACGAACAGGGTTAACACAGTCGAACGTTATCGGGTTAAAATAATATTTTGATGATAGTCTAATATTCTCAAGAAGATCACAAGGTGATCTAAATGAAAGACTAGCATCAGAGTGAACCACAGGGGTGCCACACTATCTCTGCCCACATCTTGTTTAATAGCAGGATTCAGGGGAGTTCACCACCGAAGCCCCTACCATTTTAATTGAATAAATTTCAATCCTCCGTTCTTTGGCCCACAACTTGCTCTGGTGGTAAGGGGTGGTGGAGAGGCGGTCATTTGTATCTTGGCATGCAACCCTCACCGCCTTTCCTCCTTAACCACCGAGTCTCACCTTATCAGGGAGTAACCATCTGATAAACGGCCCCTTATTCAGCAATATATCTCTCGACGATCATTCGTTAAAGCCGTGCTTCTAATTATATATGGCTGGCATCCTCGCTCACTTTGGCCAAAATACTAAATCATATGAATGCGGTTGGACGTGAGAAAAAAAGGGGAGAACACTTGGAACAACTAGAAAGATATAATTCATTTTAACCAATAATTCAACGTCGATTTATGAGAATCTATTGGCAATCTAGGTCCTTTACCCTCTTGTCAAACACAAACCTATTGTAACAATACATCTCTGCACAATCACTACAAGTCTCTGCCAATCACAGTCCTATTGTAACAGTACACCTCTTTCGGACTCTGCCCAACACAGTTCTATTCATTGCTACTCTCTCAGTATCTGACAAGCACTGCCCTAGTGTAAAAATGCATCTCTCTCAGTCTGTGCCAAGCACTTTCGTACTGTGTCGCGCATCTATCTCAGTCTCTTCCAAGCTTCGTCGTATTTGATCAATTCATCAAGGGTTGCATGAGATAATATCGCCAACTTAAGGAAATCTGCCAACAACAGCCAAATTAAGCGGTTTTGAGCTTCAAGTTTTGAAGGAAATCATCGAATGACATCTCCCCTCATAACGGTTCTGATGGTTTCTTAGCAACTTGATAACAGTAAATAGCGATTTACAAAAACAATCTAAGTGGCGTGTGGGTAATATAATAAGCCTTACCACCACATCAATATAACGAAAAAATCAAGCTTATTAGAAATGAATAAACGAATTTATTTATAAATAAATTTATCAAGCGCATCAGAAATGGATAAACGATTGAATAGATTTATTAAGCGCATTTGAAATGAACAAACCATTAAATAAATCATCAAGCGCATTAGAAATGAAAAATGATTAAATAAGTTGTATTTCAATTTATAAATATCCTTCATAAATAACTTCCGTGAAACAGCAATGGAAGTTGTTTAGGTGAGATTAACCCTTAATATCATATTATATTATATCAATGTCATTAAATCAGTAAAATTAAAACAAATATCGGCAATGAAACGTTGATTCTTTAGGAACTCAATAATAACATAAAATAAATTTTTAGAAACTCATTTGAATTTGAGATTAAATAAAAATGGCTCAGAGGAAAACAGGTCAGTCCTTTTAAGTACCTATTCTAGAAAGTTCTTCCTTGGTCGTTCTTGAACCATGTCTTCTGTTGAATAAAAAAGGTACCCAAATAAATTATCAAAATATTAGAACTCCTCTGTGGAAATGTGTGATCTTAGCTTACATCATGATGTAAGCTGAAATCACATGAAACGTTTTTGCAGAAAAAGTTAAAAATGTTTTAAAAATGAAAGCTAAAATCACATAGAAAATTTTAAAAATCCGACGAAACAATTTTTTACTGTAGGTAATAATTGCATAATTATTATGGATGTGGCAATTATTAGTATTATACTGCCACATATAGTATTATACTGCCACGGCGGTATTAATCTGAAATCGGTATGGTGGTATTACGCCACTCGCTTTTATGTAATCAATCGTTAATCCAGCAGTTTTGGGTGAAAACCGTTAAATAATTGATGGAAACGAAAGTTGAACGATTGTTCTACACCGTCAGGACCAAAAATAGTCAAAAGTAAGAAAAAATACACAAACATCACTGTTTGAATACTGTCGATACTAGTTTTTCGAGTGTCAAAAACATTAATTTTTTATAAATCGGAGGGAAAAGAACATAATATGTTTACAATACAGATCATAATATTTTGATGCCAATCATTTTTTACCAACGCTACCTATGATTCACAGATGAAGAAACTTGTAATAAGCCTTGTCACTCAAGGCGATGAATAATAATGAGGAGTGGCGGTATTACCCCAATCTCCCCTATCTCATATCTGTTAAGCCAAGCCCTATTGTATGATTGCATCGCTTTCAGTCTCTGCCAAGTACACTCTTATTGCAACAAACTCCCTCAGTTTAAGCCCAGCAATGACTTATCGTATCAATGCATCTCTTTCAGTCTCGGCCAAGCACACTCCTATTGCAACAACATCTCCCTGATTGTGCAAAGTAGGTACAGTCCTATTTTATGAACACATCTCACCCATGTGCTTACCAACCACCTTGCTATGGTAAGAATCCATCTATCTCACCCCTCGTCATGTACATTTATGTATATATATATATATTGTAGCGTACCATCTTGTTGTGGAAGCTCCCAGCCAACTCTGATAATTATCAGAGATAGAGATGTATCATCATATCACTGTAATGGTCAAACTTAAATGAAATTCATTATTAGGATTGTCTAAACGTGAAAAATTTCTTGGTTTACTGATTCGTTCATTCTTAATACTAATGAACGAATCGTTTGAAATTTCAATCGTGTTTCTGAACACCGAATAAATATCTCGTTAGGAATTAGATCACGAACACACGAATTGTTCAAGTGACTTTTCTCTCCCTTTCGACAAAGTATATTTGGAGAATAAAAGGGCGGTACGTGCGTGGGCGGACGGATCAGGGGAGTTTTCTCTCAATTTCTCTTTTCCATTAATTTTAACTGTCCCTCCGGGCTTTTGAAGAGGGAAGGACTCAAGGAAGAGGGACATAACTCTTGGGAGGTCCGCTCGTGGAAGGCCCTCGACGCCACCTACAGGCCACCGCCAAGGATTAAAAATCTGAGGGCGCCACTTAATGTGGAGAGGGAAAAATCTTCTTGAAGGCGGGATAATTATGAACCCACCTCTCCATATCTTTTGTGGAAGTGGTCTTTCTCACTCATTGTCTTTTTCACCCTCGAACTTGGTAAAATATAATCGGGTTCATCGCCTTAGGCTCAATCAGTTTATCAACTTTCCCATTGTCTTCAAATAGGCAATTTTCGTGTTGCGGGTTTTCTTAGTGTTCCTACTTTTTTTAGCCTATACATTTTTCAAGCTCTAGGCCTCTCTCCCAAAACTTCTCAATACCAATCTATCAAGTATTTATAATATTACAAAAATACAAAATTCTATCCCCTAAAATTTCAAATTTCACACGAAAAATTAACCGCCGTAATAAACTCATCTTCATCAGGTCTGTAGTGGCGGTTTTCAGCCTTTGAAGAGCAGAAGGATTTGGAAGATTGAGGTTTGTGTGAAATGTAACTAACGGGATGGTTCTTTCCCTTTGCTCAAAGTTCGTCTTGTCAAAGTCAGTCGAATTCCAACTCAAGGATCCCGATGGAAACTAACATAGCGTTGGAGTAAAGTAATTTATACGCGGAGCGAGCGAGAATCGCTGCGACGTTGTTCATTACGATGTAATTACAGTCGGAGGGAGAGAGAAGCATGTTGTTCCCGAGGATTGTTCATTACTTGATACTCGTACACCTTGGGCTATGCCGGAGCAGTTACATATTGTGGAAAACCATTATCCCTTCACTTCAAAACGGTTAGCAAGCTATCCACTGAGCAAGCAAGCAAGCAATGCCACTCCTCCCCCTTCCGAGCCGGCGGATTTCCACAATTTCCACCATTGCGCCCATCCACGTCTTCGCCCTTACAAACAGCCTACCCATTCTGGATGTAATTCCTCACTTCCTCGGGGGCTCTCTCTCCGTTGCAATCATGCCGCTATTAAATTAAATTAATCACTTTGCCAATGCTAACCGAATGAACGCCCGTAGTGGTTGCGACTGTGTGTCTGCCAGTTGCTTTTCATACAACTTCTCCACGGTGGAAGTGACATCTCAAAGCCGTTTTCTATCTGCTCTGTTGCTCTCAGGTTTACTTGTATCGTCTGGAGTGTACACGGCGGCTTTTATCTATTATTATACCTATTGGAGCTGCAGCCCGAGGAGGTGAACGGGGAGGAAGAGGAGGACCGAGGAGGAGAGGTCATTTTTATTCCAAGGCACTTCTAGATGTCACAATAATTTGAATCACAAACCAAAAAATTCCTCTTGGCGAGCATAGTACTAGAAAAAGCTGAAAACACCAAAACGTCCGCTCAAATTTTCTCAAAAATCGGGCTCAGTGTTTAATTTAATACTTGCTTGTTCAGTTGGGAAATTTTTGATTGACAGGTGGGTCAGGGGGACGAAAGAAGGGGTGAAGGGCGTTGCGGAGACAAAATGTGGTAGGGGGGGGGGGGATTGAAGGGGGATGAAGACGGCTCCTCATGGGGAAACTGCGGAACGGACAGTTGGGGAAACTGTGGAGCTCAAAATAGGGAGAGTAAAATTTATTTACCATTTAATGGTGATTGGGGCGGGGGAAATTTCCGACAAGATCCCGCCACAAAACAAATCTGACAGTTTAGCGACGCCGTTCCAATAACCCCCCTCTCTCCTCGTGCATTTAATTGAGAATAATAAGGTCGAAAAAAGGGTATTTCTGTGATCAAAATGTACAGTTTCTCATCTCTTTTATATTATTCAAGAATTAAATACCTACAGGATGAAGTATTTTGAAAATGCGATATCGAATTTGCATTTAGTGTGAAAAAATGTGAAGGAAAACGATTATTGTGAGAATAGTGGGGGGCATGTAATGTTCAGTCCAGGCCGCAACGACTGCCCCGCCAGAGTGGAACGACGGGGGTTGGCTGGGTGGCCCTCTAGGCTATTATATTGAAGCCGCAGCCCGAGGAGGGTGACACGATTTTGGTCATCTTTATTCTAAGGCACTTCTAGCAGTCGGAAATTGGTCTTAAAAAATCAAGTTTGGCGAGCATAGTGCGAGAAAAGTCTGAAACCCCCAAAATGTAGCTCCGTCTGGCGTATCTGAGCTCCTAAGGGGGAAAAATCGGGAAATTAAACTCTTTCTAAAAAATTTGAAAAAAAAAAAAATCAAAATCCGAGATGACGAGAAAAATATAAAACCACCAAAAAGTTGCTCCACGTGGCACACCTAAGCTCCAAAAGTGGAGCAAAATAAAAAATCTGTATTTTTTATGAAAAAACTGCACAATATGGGAAAACGAGTTGTTGGGTCTGAGGCCAGGTGGGATACGGTCGGGGGTTGGCTGGCGTAGGCAGCAGAGGGTGGCCCCCTAGTTCGTGATTTAAAACTCAAATGATGCACCGTCACCGTTTTCCTATTAATTCTACCTACTTCCATCAAGAAAATAAATCAGGTTCTCTTCTAGAGATCAGTAAAACTAAAGTCGAATACAGTTTTTATTTAAAAAATTCGTATTGCATTCATGTTGTTTATAAACGACATAGTTTCTATGTTCAATTTCTTTTGCCCAATTATTGGTCCTGAGAAGTGCCAAATTGTGGTTCATGATTTGTAGGTCCTCCATCTTCCTCGACGTTTTACCAATAGCAGAGTCCTTCCTTAATTCCCGTCCTCTCTTTCCTCTTTCTGATGATCCTTCCGATCTGCAGGCATTTACACCTGGATACTTTATCACTGGTGTCGCTCTTAATTCGGTGGTGGAACCCAAGCTCACCTGCTACAATGGTGGATTGCTATGAAGATGGCGAAGAACCCAGAAAATGTATCAGCTATTCTGGGAGAGGTGGTCGAAGGAATATTTAATGACACTTCAAGCACGATCCAAATGGACATCAACATCACCAAATATAGGGATAAATCATTTCGTCATGATCAAATACGATAATACACCGCCTCTTAAATATAACCTTGGGCGCGTGATGGAGGTGAACCCAGGAATAAATAAGTTGACTCGAGTCGCTGTGGACAGCCTGTGGTGAAAACTATCAACGGTTTACTGAACGGTTTACCTGAAGAGACCTGTCCACAAACTTTGTCCTCTGTCAGGAGGTTAGGATACTTCACCAGCAGCGACTGAAGCCACCCCACCAGATCAATGCTGATTTCACTTACTATTAGGCTATATGCTGAAGTAATGATTGAGAGCAGGCTTAGGTTAAAGTTAAAGTTGTAAACCGTAATATCATTTACGACATATTAAACATTAACATATTGATGGGATCACTCGAGTTGACCCCATCGTATCATATGGGGTTCCCTGTTGTTGGAGATGTTAAGAAAATAATATTTTCTTACCATCTCCAACAACAGGGAACCCCATAGAATATATTATATTCATTCTTGTTTTGGAGTTACCCGAAGTGTCATCTTTATTTGAGTGAAATCTTAACTACATTATTTTAATTTCATGGCAGTTCTTCTTGTATTTGTTTGCTTGATCTTGTTGTTTATGGGATCACATTCCAATAACTATTGTGTCCTCTCAAGGAGGGGGTAGGCCGGTAGTAGTTAGTAGATTCTTCCACTAGGGGCAGCACTCGGCTATTTAGATGTGAGTGGGAGCCATCCTGGTCAGGTGAGTGTAACCGGCGATTTTCAATCGTGTTGTGTTCAAACAGTTCAATTTTTTCGACATTATACAGTCCACTTCATCAAAATGTCGTGAGGAGCGGGATCACTGTTTCAAATATTTTCTGCATTCAATCGGACGGCGAACTCCTCTCATCCCAGGGGGACGAGGCAATGGGGAGCCATATGCGTGATCGTCAGATAAATCCCGATCCTCCTTGAGGAATTACCTTGTTTCGTCTCGTTTTCGTTTCGTTTTCATCATACCTCGCAGTTTATTTCACGGAGAGTTCCTCGTTCGCGAACGTATTAAATACGTAATAACGTATTAACGTATTACGTATGAACGTATCAACTTATTAAATATGCCAAATTTTGGCGTTGGTTAGCGGACAAATTCTAGGAAAAGTACTTGGGTCCGGGTCTAGTAACTGTTGGTCCCACAAGGTTTTTAGCTTGATTGTCTCTCGACATGAGGGCTAGGTGGGGCTACAAATGGGCTATTGGTAAGGGTTTTGGGCTGAGAGTCGAGCAAAGTGTCGATTTTGGATTATTATTGTCGGAAAAATCAACTTTTGTTTATGGGGGAAAAACGCTGATAGTCCCACAGTGCGACGAGGGGGAAATAAATTTACGGGGGCTCCGAAACCAGAATGGACCAAAAGGAAATTTCAAACCAAATTACGCTACAAATGGGTTCAAATCGTCAAACAGTTTAATGGTTACACTAATCTGATTTTATTTATTCTTCTCCGTTCAAAATAAAGTTAGTCGTTAGAACTTCGTACCAGTTGATTTGTAAATACTGAGTCTGAATGTGGACCCCTCTTGACTTTCCCATGTTTCCTCTATTGAGTAAACCGGCTGGAGTAGTGAGATGCTGCCAATGACGTACGTCTTTGTAACAAAGACACTCGCTCGTTAATTTTTGAGAACTAGGTATCTTTTAAAAGAGGGAGGCGCACCTTTGAACGGAATTTAGGGTATTCGCAAACGGTAGCCTCGCGAGTTGAGCAATTAGCGCTTTAATAGAATTCGCTAACATCTTGGATGAGGAATTCCGTTCTCTGAAGCTAATTAAATGAGCCCTTCCCATCTCCTTCCCTGCAGCCGGCTGCTTTCCTTTATTAAATCACGGCATTTTCCAAGGGGTCTTAAGAAGACAGCGGCAAGGAGTGTGAAACCGTGTAAGGGAGAGAACCCCCGTACCTACTTTGGAAAGCGTGTTTTAACTTCAGCACTTCTCGAAGCACTTCTCACTGGCGCTGTCATCCCCTCCCAACCCTCTATCAAGTCGAGACTAGTTGTCACTTATTTTAGAAGTTGAGTAGGTTGACTGCCTTTCTGTATTTAACCAATTAAGTGCTCAATTTTTAGTTTGAAACTATTGAGACGAGGAGAAGGCCTAAACTGGTACAGTGCATCCCGCTATAGCGAACTATTATAGTTCGCCTCCTTTTCCTCCAGGAGGCACTATAATATAGTTCAGCACTTTTCCGCTGAGAGCGTCTTCATCACCTTGTAGCTTCCGACTCTTCCTCAACTCTCCACAGTGGCCATGTATTTTCCACACTTGCTCACATGCATTTTAATGTCCTGCCTGGTAATAGGACTGCGATGAGTCACGTCCGTCCTCAGGGACTCAACAAACGGGACGACTGGGCCCTGACATGAACCCAGTACATGCTCAGCCACACTGGCCCATTGCTCTGCAGGACATAAAATGAACCTTCGACACGATCAAAAATACCCTGATCGGCATAACCGCATCCTAGGGGTACCGATGCTGCGGAAAGTGCATGCTGGCCCGACCCTGCTGGAATTTCTGGGATATGTAATATTATTATTTTATCTCTCTCCCCCTCCCCCGCTTGATGAGCCTACCCATTTGGATGGCATTTTTATTTAGTCAACAGCTTGCAGATGGTGGTATCAGTAGAATCAGCATTTAGTGCACTAAAACTCTTTTGCATGCAAAAAGACAGCCATGACCCAAGCGCCTGCCTGCTTACCGCCATGATCCCTTGAGGACGACTTACTTGTGTGACAGACTCGTTGAACAAACAGATTGTTGTTAACCACTTAATCAGTAAGGACACACATTTCATTTATTATGGCTCCATTTTACCTCAAGTGTGTACTTCCACAAAGCCCCTCTTTCCCCTTTGCATCTTCCAGACTCTGTTCATATTTACCGTGCACCAAGTTTCCGTCACAGATGGTTTTCACTATCATTCAATGGTTTTCACCGTCACACGAGACCAACGCCTAAGTTTCCAACTCGGGAGTCTGGTGATTCAAACTCCCAAGATGAAAAGGCCTTCGTGGAGTCAGATATCTCTAGACAGCTCTCGGGGGGCACCTCAAGACAAGGCCGCTGTTGAAAGGCGTGTACCATTGTGATTAGCAAACTCACGTAGCAGACGGGAAGCTCGAAAGAGAAAGCGAGATTACTTCATAACGAGTCTCTCATTTGCTCCCCGAAGAGAACTTCTGTAAATTAGCAAGTTGATAAATTAAATTAACAAACTGATTAAATAAATGCTATAGGAGTATCGACAAAGAAAACTGCTCTTCGGGAATCCTCCCCGTGCAACTTTTCTAATTAAGTGCGAAGTTCAGACAGGCTCTTTTCCGACGGAGCCAATTGAGTTAACGTTCTTGGGAAGTGGGAGATCGCTCGGAGCGATAGTACATTATCTTTTCCTTTCATAATGCTTTGCTAGCTCGATTTGAACAATTTACGGCGCTTCTTGAACTAATCCACGGATCCGAAGGCCGAATCTCTGAATTGTGTGCGGTATTTTATTATCTACTTATATCATCAACGATCCGGTGAAGATTGTTCTCCTCTTTAGTCCCTCCTTTCTTACGCTACCGTGACACCAAAGACTCACATGACATGGGGGAGCCCCATAATATTTTTTTCATTATGGGGCTCCCTTCATCTTACAGAGCTGGCCGCCCCCAGTGCCATGATGTTCTCTCAAGAGAGGGGCAAGTGGTTAGGCAGGTCGTACGAGTCGTTAGGATGGTATGTCTTCAGGTCGCTATGACTATTGGGTGGGTCTTGAGGTTGTTGTATTTTGGGGTAAGTGGGTGTTGAAGACTCGACAATCCGTTTACCATCTTGTTTCGTAATTTTAGTAAGTAATCTAAATCACTAATCCTCACCGTGTCTGTGGCTGACTATGTGGCTGGCTGAGTATGTCAATCGCCTACTCTGACTAAACGGTAAGTCGTAAAAATACGCCGATTTTTCCTATCGTCTCGGGCGACCGTTTAAGAGTCACTAGGGGGGTCGAGATTTTTCTAAAATGCGCTCAAATCCGCGCAATTGACATCAACTTTCTTATTTCAAATGGGAACCCCTATTTTTTTCACCGGATTCGGATTCCTCGACCAATTTTACGTCCGATAAGCGAATTTTTTGGCGCGCGCGAATTCGCTCAATTTATTTTTTCGATTTATTCCGTCCTTAATAGACGGATTTTTTCCGCGTTTCGTCCTACGCCTACCTAGAGATCCGAATTTTAATAGGAGATATCGACCAAATTCATTCCGACAATGAGCCAATTACGACGGCGATTTCAGTTTTGGAGATTCCTTTAATTTACGTCAGAAAACTGGGTGGCCGTCACCGGCGGGTGGATCCCGCTCGGTTTACTCCCAGCCTCACAACACCCTCTATCCCCCCGCCCTCACTCTTCACTCCGAGCGGGTGGGACATCAGCCTTTAAGGGGCGCTTACAAGGTCTACGAGATCTCTCCCAGACGGAAATGGATGTAAATTAAATGAATCGATTCAAATTGAATCGATTATCGAGAAAAGTATCGAAAAATCTCTCCCAGACGGAAATGGATGTAAATTAAATGAATCGATTTAAACTGAATCGATTATCTCATAAAATGAATTTAATTGAATTTAAAAAAAAAAAAAAATTAAAATAAAAATAAAATAAAAATTAAAATAAAATGAAAATTCAAAAATGATCTAAATTCTGAGATACGTTGAGCGCCCTCAAGGATTTTTTCCGTTTTCCCCTCCTTCAACTAAAGAAAAGGAGTGGGGATTTTTTAGGGAATCATTCTATCCGCCGGGGGATTCTACGTCCAAAAATACTTGGAAAACGACACTAACTCTACCCCCTCGCCATTTTAGCCCCATATTTTTTCTTTGTTTTCATTATACCGGCCAGGGGATTCAAATGTCCTACCTACCTACATATTTATATGTAATAAATATGTAGGTAGGTCAATAATAATTATTGACCTACCCTCAATAATTATTATTGAGGGTGGACTTTACAAAGGGTGGAAATATACTTGGAAAACGACACTTAACTTTACCCCCTCGCCATTTTAGCCCCATATTTTTCCTGTGAGTTTTCAACTATGATTTGATTTCACTAGCACTATGACATGGTGGGAGGGGGGGGGGGGGGGGGGACTTCACTCGGCCGATCATTTTAACGGACAGGGGACTCGCAATGCTCGGCCACCGACATAGGTAGTTCAATTATTATCAAGGGAAGGCTTTGCAAATTTGATTTGATTATTGAGGGTGGACTTTACAAAGGGTGGAAAATACTTGGAAAACGACACTTAACTTTACCCCCTCGCCATTTTAGCCCCATATTTTTCCTGTGAGTTTTCAACTATGATTTGATTTCACTAGCACTATGACAGGGTGGGAGGGGGGGCATACTTCACTCTAAATCACTGATCCTCACCGTGTCTGTGGCTGACTATGTGGCTGGCTGAGTATGTCAATCGCCTACTCTGACTAAACGGTAAGTCGTAAAAATACGCCGATTTTTCCTATCGTCTCGGGCGACCGTTTAAGAGTCACTAGGGGGGTCGAGATTTTTCTAAAATGCGCTCAAATCCGCGCAATTGACATCAACTTTCTTATTTCAAATGGGAACCCCTATTTTTTTCACCGGATTCGGATTCCTCGACCAATTTTACGTCCGATAAGCGAATTTTTTGGCGCGCGCGAATTCGCTCAATTTATTTTTTCGATTTATTCCGTCCTTAATAGACGGATTTTTTCCGCGTTTCGTCCTACGCCTACCTAGAGATCCGAATTTTAATAGGAGATATCGACCAAATTCATTCCGACAATGAGCCAATTACGACGGCGATTTCAGTTTTGGAGATTCCTTTAATTTACGTCAGAAAACTGGGTGGCCGTCACCGGCGGGTGGATCCCGCTCGGTTTACTCCCAGCCTCACAACACCCTCTATCCCCCCGCCCTCACTCTTCACTCCGAGCGGGTGGGACATCAGCCTTTAAGGGGCGCTTACAAGGTCTACGAGATCTCTCCCAGACGGAAATGGATGTAAATTAAATGAATCGATTCAAATTGAATCGATTATCGAGAAAAGTATCGAAAAATCTCTCCCAGACGGAAATGGATGTAAATTAAATGAATCGATTTAAACTGAATCGATTATCTCATAAAATGAATTTAATTGAATTTAAAAAAAAAAAAAAATTAAAATAAAAATAAAATAAAAATTAAAATAAAATGAAAATTCAAAAATGATCTAAATTCTGAGATACGTTGAGCGCCCTCAAGGATTTTTTCCGTTTTCCCCTCCTTCAACTAAAGAAAAGGAGTGGGGATTTTTTAGGGAATCATTCTATCCGCCGGGGGATTCTACGTCCAAAAATACTTGGAAAACGACACTAACTCTACCCCCTCGCCATTTTAGCCCCATATTTTTTCTTTGTTTTCATTATACCGGCCAGGGGATTCAAATGTCCTACCTACCTACATATTTATATGTAATAAATATGTAGGTAGGTCAATAATAATTATTGACCTACCCTCAATAATTATTATTGAGGGTGGACTTTACAAAGGGTGGAAATATACTTGGAAAACGACACTTAACTTTACCCCCTCGCCATTTTAGCCCCATATTTTTCCTGTGAGTTTTCAACTATGATTTGATTTCACTAGCACTATGACATGGTGGGAGGGGGGGGGGGGGGGGGACTTCACTCGGCCGATCATTTTAACGGACAGGGGACTCGCAATGCTCGGCCACCGACATAGGTAGTTCAATTATTATCAAGGGAAGGCTTTGCAAATTTGATTTGATTATTGAGGGTGGACTTTACAAAGGGTGGAAAATACTTGGAAAACGACACTTAACTTTACCCCCTCGCCATTTTAGCCCCATATTTTTCCTGTGAGTTTTCAACTATGATTTGATTTCACTAGCACTATGACAGGGTGGGAGGGGGGGCATACTTCACTCGGCCGATCATTTTATCAGCCAGGGGGGTTGATGTTGAAGGAGCAGTTGACCTTGATGCAGGGTTATGAACGTGTCCATCGATGCTATGCACCCCACTAGGGTTACTCAGCTGGGTGCGTAGGCGAGCAACTAACTATTGATGGCACCCCAGGGTTTTTTTCCTGTGAGTTGTCAAATTTGACACGTTGCCAGGGGGGGGGGGGGGGGGGGGGGTTCCTCGCTCGGCCGATCAATTTACCAGCCAGGGGAGGCTTTTTTCAAACTTTTCAAATGATAGGGGGGTCTTGCTTCGCTCGGGCGAATATTTTATTAGCCAGAGGGGTCTTGCTTTGCTCGGCCACCGACATAGGTAGTTCTCCTATTATTGATGGTGGAGTTTTCAAATTTGATTTCACTAGCACTTTGACAGGGGGTCCTTACTTCCCCCCCCCCCCCCCCCCCCCAACAAGGATCTATATGTACGAGCGATCACGCAAGACACTTATAAATAATCTATATCACTAATATATATATAATATTCTTGAAAATCTCGAGAAATTCAAAAATGCTCTACGTTCTGAGATAGGTTGAGCGCCCTCAAGGATTTTTTCCGTTTTCCCCTCCTTCAACCCCCTCCCTTCCAACGACACTTAACTCTACCCCCTCGCCATTTTAGCCCCATATTTTTCCTGTGAGTTTTCAACTTTCATTTGATTTCTCTAGCACTATGACAGGGTGGGATGGGGGGGGGGGGGGGGACTTCACTCGGCCGATCATTTTAACAGCCAGGGGACTCGCTTTGCTCGGCCACCGACATATGTAGTTCTATTATTATCAAGGGAAGGCTTTTCAAATTTGATTTCACTAGCACTTGACAGGGGGGCCTTAATTTCACTAGCACTTGACAGGGGGGCCTTAATTTCCCCAAAAATACTTCCCCTTTCCCCAAAAATACTTGGAAAACGACACTTAACTCTACCCCCTCGCCATTTTAGCCCCATATTTTTCCTGTGAGTTTTCAACTTTGATTTGATTTCACTAGCACTATGACAGGTTGGGAGGGGGGGGGCATACTTCACTCAGCCGATCATTTTAACGGCCAGGGGACTCGCTTTGCTCGGCCACCCACATAGGTAGTTCTATTATTATTGATGGTGGAAATTTGATTTCACTAGCACGTTGACAGGGGGTCTAATTTCGTATAGCCCCATGAAAGCTCCATAGGTCGTCCCCAAAAATACTTGGAAAACGACACTTAACTCTACCCCCTCGGCATTTTAGTCCCATAGCGCCCCACCGGGTTTTTTTTAATTAGAGTTTTGATTTGATTTCACTAGCACTTTGACTTACTTCGCTCAGCTAATAGACTAGCACTTTGACAAGGGGGCCTTACTTCGCTCTGCTAATCATTTTCGTACCATGATTCACCCAAATCACAGGCGGCAATATACAACCACAGTGGGCAATACATCCACAAGCGGCAATACACCCACTAGGGGGGGTCTGGGGGGCGGCAATTCACCCACAGGCGGCAATATACACTCACAGGCGGCAATACACCCACAGGTGGCAATACACCCACAAGCGGCAATTCAACCACATGTCTGCTTAAGCGATCGGCCTCGCGAAGCGAGGCCCACGGGGGGTCTGGGGGGCGGAGCCCCCCAGCTGGGTGCGTAGGCGAGCAAAGCGAGCCGGAGCATCTAGTCTATATCACTAATCCTCACCGTGTCTCTGGCTGGGTATGTCAATCGCCTACTCTGACTAAACGGTAAGTCGTAAAAATACGGCGATTTCTCCTATCGTCTCGGGCGACCGTTTAAGAGTCAATAGGGGGGTCGAGATTTTTCTAAAATGCGCTCAAATGGGCGCAATTGACATCAACTTTCTTATTTCAAATGGGAACCCCTATTTTTTTCACCGGATTCGGATTCCTCGACCAATTTTACGTCCGATAAGGGGGTCGCGCGAATTTTTTGGCGCGCGCGAATTCGCTCAATTAATTTTTGCGTCTTATTCCGCCGTTAATAGACGGATTTTTTTCGCGTTTCGTCCGTAGCCTACCTTGAGATCCAAATTTTAATAGGAGATATCGACCAAATTCATTCCGACAATGAGCGGATCAGGACGGCGATTTCAGTTTTGGAGATTCCTTTAATTTACGTCAGAAAACTGGGTGGCCGTCACCGGCGGGTGGATCCCGCTCGGTTTACTCCCAGTCGATACCCCCCCACCCTCACTCTTCACTCTGAGCAGGTGGGACATCAGCCTTACAGGGGAGCTCGCAAGGTCTACGAGATCTCTCCCAGTCATCCCCTTGCAGTGCTGCCAAATCAGGGTTTTTCCCCAGATTGAGGGGGTTTTTTCTTCTCCGGGGGGGATTTTGGGGGGTCGATATCTACCAGCCATCCCTGCAAAGTCGTCCGAGGGATGTCCGATTCTCAAATATGAATCGATTTAAATCAAATCGATTTAGAAAGTATTATTATTATAAAATATTATTATTATTATTATAAAATATTATTATTATTAGTATTTATTATTATTATTAGAATCGATTCTTTTTCCAAATTATTGACAGGGGGGCCTTACTTTGCTCAGCTAATCATTTTATCCACCAGGTGATTCTACGTCCAAAAATCCTTGGAAAACGACAATAACTCTACCCCCTCACCATTTTAGCCCCATACTTTTACTGTGTTTTCCTGGGGGGTGGGGGGCATACTTCACTCGGCCGATCATTTTAACGGCCTGGGGACTCGCTTTGCTCGGCCACTGACATAGGTAGTTCTATTATTATCAAGGGAAGGCTTTTCAAATTTGATTTCACTAGCACTTGACAGGGGGGCCTTGATTTCCCCAAAAATACTTCCCCTTTCCCCAAAAATACTTGGAAAACGACACTAACTCTACCCCCTCGCCATTTTAGCCCCATATTTTTTCTTTGTTTTCATTATACCGGCCAGGGGATTCAAATGTCCTACCTACCTACATATTAATAATAATTATTGACCTACCCTCAATAATTATTATTGAGGGTGGACTTTACAAAGGGTGGAAAATACTTGGAAAACGACACTTAACTCTACCCCCTCGCCATTTTAGCCCCATATTTTTCCTGTGAGTTTTCAACTTTGATTTGATTTCACTATAACTATGACAGGGTGGGAGGGGGGAGGGCATACTTCACTCGCCCTATCATTTTAACCACCAGGGGACTCGCTTTGCTCGGCCACCGACATAGGTAGTTCTATTATCATCGAGGGAAGACTTTTGAAATTTGATTTCACTAGCACTATGACAGGGGGGCCTTACTTCGCTTGGTCCATCATTATAACGGCCAGGGGACTCGCTTTGCTCGGCCACCGACATAGGTAGTTCTATTATTATCAAGGGAAGGCATTTCAAATTTGAGGCATTTTCCCCAAAAATACTTGGAAAACGACACTTAATTCTACCCCCTCGCCATTTTAGCCCCATATTTTTCCTGTAGGTTTTCAACTTTGATTTGATTTCACTAGCACTATGACAGGGTGAGATGGGGGGGGGGGGGAATACTTCACTCGGCCGATCATTTTAACGGCCAGGGGACTCGCTTTGCTCGGCCACCGACGTAGGTAGTTCTATTATCATCGAGGGAAGGCTTTTCAAATTTGATTTCACTAGCACTTGACAGGGGGGCCTTAATTTCCCCAAAAATACTTCCCCTTTCCCCAGAAATACTTGGAAAACGACACTTAACTCTACCCCCTCACCATTTTAGCCCCATATTTTTCCTGTGAGTTTTCAACTTTGATTTGATTTCAACAGCACTATGACAGGGTGGGAGGGGGGGCATACTTCACTCGGCCGATCATTTTAACGGCCAGGGGACTCGCTTTGCTCGAGCACTGACGTAGGTAGTTCTATTATTATCGAGGGAAGGCTTTTCAAATTTGATTTCACTAGCACTTGACAGGGGGGCCTTAATTTCCCCAAAAATACTTCCCCTTTCCTCAAAAATACTTGGAAAACGACACTTAACTCTACCCCCTCGCCATTTTAGCCCCATATTGTTCCTGTGAGTTTTCAACTTTGATTTGATTTCAATAGCACTATGATAGGGTGGGGGGGGGGGATACTTCACTCGGCCGATCATTTTAACGGCCAGGGGACTCGCTTCGCTCGGCCACCGACGTAGGTAGTTCTATTATTATCGAGGGAAGACTTTTGAAATTTGATTTCACTAGCACTACGACAGAAGGGTCTTACTTAGCTTGGTCCATCATTTTAACGGCCAGGGGGCTCACTTGCTCGGCCACCCACATAGGTAGTTCTATTATTATTGATGGTGAAGTTTTCAAATTTGATTTCGCTAGCACTTTGACAGGGATCTATATGTACGAGCGATCACGCAAGACCCTTATAAATAATCTATATCACTAATATATATAATATTCTTGAAAATCTCGAGAAATTCAAAAATGCTCTACGTTCTGAGATAGGTTGAGCGCCCTCAAGGATTTTTTCCGTTTTCCCCTCCTTCAACCCCCTCCCTTCCAACGACACTTAACTCTAACCCCTCGCCATTTTAGCCCCATATTTTTCCTGTGAATTTTCAACTTTGATTTGATTTCACTAGCACTATGACAGGTTGGGAGGGGGGGGGGGGGGCATACTTCACTAGGCCGATCATTTTAACGGCCAGGGGACTCGCTTTGCTCGGCCACCCACATAGGTAGTTCTATTATTATTGATGGTGGAAATTTGATTTCACTAGCACGTTGACAGGGGGTCTAATTTCGTATAGCCCCATGAAAGCTCCATAGGTCGTCCCCAAAAATACTTGGAAAACGACACTTAACTCTACCCCCTCGGCATTTTAGTCCCATAGCGCCCCACCGGGTTTTTTACTGTGAGTTTTGATTTGATTTCACTAGCACTTTGACAGGGCGGGAGGGGGGGCTTACTTCGCTTCTGTCGATTATGTTATCGGCCAGAGGGAGCTCGCTTTGCTCAGCCACCCACATAGGTAGTTCTATTCTATTATTATGATGGTGGAGTTTTCAAAATTGAGTTCACTAGCACTTTGACAGGAGGGGCGTCTTATTTCGCTCAGCTGATCATCTTCTCGGCCTTTTTAGCCCCATATCGCCCCATGGGTTTTTTCCCTATGAGTTTTCAAATTTGATTTGATTTCACTAGCACTATGGCAATGAGGGGGGGGGGGGGGGGGGCGGTTCCTCGCTCGGGCGGTAGAGGGTAGACTTTTGAAAATTGATTTCACTAGCACTTTGACTTACTTCGCTCAGCTAATAGACTAGCACATTGACAAGGGGGCCTTACTTCGCTCGGCTAATCATTTTCATACCATGATTCACCCAAATCACAGGCGGCAATATACAACCACAGTGGGCGATACATCCACAAGCGGCAATACACCCACTAGGGAGCGTCTGGGGGGTGGCAATTCACCCACAGGCAGCAATATACACTCACAGGCGGCAATACACCCACAGGTGGCAATACTCCCACAAGCGGCAATTCACCCACAATTCTGCTTAAGCGATCTGCCTCGCGAAGCGAGGCACCGGCCTCGCGAAGCGAGGCCCACGGGGGGTCTGGGGGGCGGAGCCCCCCAGCTGGGTGCGTAGGCGAGCAAAGCGAGCCGGAGCATCTAGTGTAGTAGTAATTTTAGACGTAGAATCCATTTTTTTTTTGCGGTCCCAAAACCAACCTTTTGGGTGATCGGGCTGAAAACAAGATGGTAAACCGCGTAGGTACCTTTTTTTTTTTTTTTTTTTTTTTATCCCTCATAGGATGTAGGTATGTATCACATCTCACGTTTTTACTTCATCTATAGATTTCAGGATTCAGCCGTTTTGAATCTGTTGAAATGTGAGGGATAAAAAAAATGTATCGGCGCCGATACTGGGAAAAAAGTATCGATATTTTTTCAACATCCCTATCAGCCAGTCAGCCTTGAGCCTCCGAAGGTTACAGGCAAGGTTTTTTTGTTTGTTTTGTTTTGTTTTTTATAATGTAAAGCTGTTCCTATATAGATAATGGATTTTCTTATGGAACAATCTGGAAATATACACTTTTACACAAGGAAGGTTATTTGGTACTTTTCCGTTATAACCCCCCCACCACGCGATTTTGGTTGGCTTTGGGTGCCTTACGGGCGGGAGCCATCGGGAGGGGTGTGTATGAAACTCGAAATCGAGTGGGAGGGGGTGGGGGTGTTATAACGAAAAGAACTCGAATTTGGGTGCCTTAAAGCCATCGGGAGGGGTGTGTATGAAACACGAAATCGCGGGGGGGGGGGGGGGGGTATAACGGAAAAGTACCGTTTATTTTTATTAATTTAAAAGCCAAAATGTGTGGTCTTTAAACAGTACGAACGCATTTTCAGTACTATGGGTCGCTCACGACCCAGGGGTGTCTTATGTGCCGAAAACTCAAAGGGTGTCGGAGGAAGGTTATTTTTGATCAAATGGGTAGGTACCACGTTACGTAGGTTCTAAAATGGGGCAAGTTTCCCAAAATGGCAAAACCCCCTTTCAAACTTGACTCAAAAAATGTCATTCTGAGAAAACCGACTTCGAAAGTATTCAGTTTGTGTAAGGCTTGGCGTTTTGCTCTATTTACCTTTTTCCGCCCAAAATGGAAGGTATTTCATACATAGATCTTGGATCTGAAAGTTTTATTGGCCTAATGGCGGAATTCCATGATAAATTTTTTTTTCGAATTAAAAAAAAAATTGTCAGAATTGATCCACCACAAACGCCAACTTTCGCAAATACAAGTTGTATTTGCGAAAGTTGGCGTTTGTGGTGGATCAATTCTGACAATTTTTTTTTTTAAATTCGAATGTAGTATTCGAACATGGGTTGTATTATACAACCCATGTAAAGGCGTATGAGAATTAAATTCTGTTTTTCTTACGTAGCGCATGAAGTGAACCCTTTATTCTTCACACTTTGCAGTTCTTTAGGTTGCATAAATAAAGAGAAGGATGTACCGGAAGAAGGTACCATTGCCCTAGATTTCAGTTCATTAGCAGCTAACAGTGGTTATAGGTGCGAAGGAATCATGTCTAACGAACATTCCAAGAGCAACAAACAAGTCCCATTTTTAGAAACCGTCAAAAGAAAACAAAATTTACCCTCAACGGACAGATAGGCACTATTGGAACTGATTGGATCATAAGGACACAACATCTAAAATTTAGATATTGTTTAATAATTTAGATTATTGTCGGGTCCTTTTGGAGAGTCAGTTGACTGTGGAACATCATGAAAGTCGGTCATTGACAGTGTCAGTTGGCTCCAAAATGAGTTGGTCTTTCAGGGGTTCAGGGATGGACAGTAACTGTCCTGTTGCTGGGCCAACTGTTGCTGTTGATGGGCCAGATGGGGTTACATCATTATCCGTGTGAATGGTCGGCACCATTGGCGTGTGAGTTCGTTCTGGGGTCATTTGGATTTTTTGCAAAACTGTGGCGGGAATAGGAGCGTGAGTTCCAGTTCCAACAGTATGCTCAACAGATGAATCCTTGCTTGCCGCAAGACTTGGAGGCATTGACAAGGAGTTATTCTGGCAACCGTTTCAAAGTTTGATCATCAATTAATCCAAAACAAGAATCATGCTCGTTTGCGTGCCTTTCCCAGACTCTTCCATCTTTAACTGGTGGCACAGAGCTCAATAGCTCTGGCGGCAGCTTTTTTTGCGGGAAAATACTTGGGCATGCTCTTTTGGTTTATTATTCTTGGAATATTACATCTATATTATCGTACGCCGTCCGGGCCGTTTTAAACAGCAGGAATTTTTTTTAAATCTTAAAATTTGATAAAATGCTCGGTTTACTATCTAGTTGTGACCGCAAGGTTTTCAGTCCATCACTCAAACCCGTGGGGCTAAAAAGGGGCTACGGGAGGGCCTTTTTGAAGGGTTTCGGCTATGGATCGAGTTAGGTGTCGTTTTCAAGGTATTTTTGGGCGTAGAATCCATTTTTGAAGGTCCCAGAACGATTCGAATTCACCGTGAGGATCTATTGGACTCTCATGAGGCTACAAATGGGATTTTTGAAGGATCCCAAGAGGTCAAATATTTTATTTGTCACTTTGGACGCATTATCCATTCTTCGAGGCCCCACATCTGTTCAATGTACAGATTTTTTTTCCCCCAAAATATTGTTTTATTGACACAAAATTAATTTTCGAACAGGTAACCTTTATCAAAGAACAATATACCTACCCTTGTGTAAAATTTGCAGCGTTTTGGGATGGTGTCATGTTGCGTGCGGGGTGCCTATGTCTTGAGGAGTGCGGCATGGGTCAGTTCGCCTAGACACCTGTTTGCCTTCGGGTCGGTATGTTATGAACTGGTGTGTCATGTTGGTCTCTTAGGGCAAGCGGTACTTAGGGCCTTATTAAATTAGGCTGGTGTGTCTTGAAGCTTTTGTTTGCCGCGTACAGTGATCGCCGTCGTTCATGTATGTTTTGAACGGTGATTTAGCAAAGGGCCCTCCAGAGGCCCTGCTGACGTTGGTCTGGCTCTAGTGAGGACAATAGTCTCGTTTGTAGTGGTCGTACAAGAGGAGGAGTGTGGCCCTTCGTAATTAGTGGGATATGCAAACACTCTTAGCGGTCATCAAGGATTCATTGATGGGGATAATCACTCTCCCGGGAGATCTACTCCTTAACGCCCCGCCTCCAATGGCTTTCAGCCCACTCAATGCTGTTGACAACCAATCCCAAATACCGTGTGCGGGTGAGGGTGTGTTTGTGTGTGTGTGTGAGGAGGTCTGTGTGTGTATTGTATTTTGATGATATACCTAACTATACCTCTCAGCTATGTAGGCTTCTCAGAAGCAAAACGATGTGATTAATATTCGACAACGACATACATCACAATCATGGATATCTAACTAGCCTATTACTATGAACGTAGCTCTATTTTCATAATTAATAGTCAAGCCTCGTACTATTTCTTCGCTTGTTTGCTCTACCGATATTTCTATGCAATACGTCAGAAAAAAAAGCATCTTCAATACATTATGATAATGGTGATTAATTCAGATAGAAAGTCAAAATTGCCGTTACTCATAGTGTAAATGAATGGTATGACGTAGTACCCTATGTCAGGGTAAGGGTGTCTTGGTGTGGGTGTGCATTGGGTTCAGTAGGACTGTGGTCTTGGAGCCAGTGGGTGGTGCTGGTAGGTATATCACGGAGCCAGCAGGTCTTGAAAGATGGTGTGTTTTCGGGTAAGAGGATGGATCTTAAGTTTGATGAGTGTTGAGGTTGTAATGGTATGACTTGGGAGGCTATTTTGCTATAGGACTTGGGGTCTTGGGTTGAGTGCGCCTTAGAATCAGGATTTCCTGGGTTCACCAGGTTTTGAACTAGAGTCTCATGTTTCTGGGTGGTTTCAGGGTGAGCTTGCTGTGGGTCGATATTTTGGAGCCAGTATATGTTCGGGCTGGACAATGTCAGTTGTCTTGGAACGATGCACTTCATGATTAGCGTGCCTTGGAGTCGTTGAGTGGGCTCGGCCGTTGTCAGGGCGGTTTATCAGAAGTACATCAAAAGATGCTTTTTTTCTGAATACAAAGTGTTTATCAACTACGAAACCAGTCTTTCATAAAATCACCTCCATAAATCTACAAATGGAATCGGCACAGAGAATTCAATGGAGAAACACCTAGTTTACGATACTTTTTGCCTGTCATTCATATTGGCTTTGTGTCCCATGGTGGAATGAGAGGCAAATGAAATACCAACATCGCTCTAAGAATATGGCTTTTGCACTTCATCTACTATTCCGCATCTATTGAAAGGAAGCACACGCTAGGAATGCGAGGGAGGTATTACAAAAGCAGGTTATTGATGCATTGAGCTGCCGGGAATGTTTTTCCCTCGCTCCCCTCCATTTCGCGCTAATGGCCTTACAGTGGTGTCATTAAGATTTCATTCGCGTGGCGTTCCCTATCGGCGGTGTACGCAATGAGGTTTACCATCGTGTTCCATTTCCCCCTGTCCCCTTTCCATCGCTTTCACCCCCTTTAGTCGAGCTATACCTACCACTATTAGTAGAACAATCCTCTCCCCGCACGCATAAATGGGTACGATGGTGCGTAGGATTTGATTTAAACTGTTCACCTGAGCAGTTCACCCCATTCCCAGTAGGTACCAATCACATTCGCCCTATAACTAAACCACGAGAAGTGGGATAGACGAAAAATTCGGTTCGGAGGTTGAGGGGGGTAATTGGATTGATGTTTACTCGTTGCAGCTTACCGGTCAACTGGACCCGATTGAAATATGGTCTAACGAGTGACGGAAACAGGAAAGCATAGAGAATTTTCGCGTGCACGGTTTACATTGTATTCTGACTGGGATAATTAGCCTCACTGAAGTCACCATACACATCGTATAATGCGATTGCGATAGCGATTAGTGTTGTCGTGCTCATTAATTTGACATAGGTAGGTAATAAAGCAAATAATTTGCTTAGAAAGTTTAAAATTATTTTAAACTTTCTACTACAAATTTTTTTATTAGTTTTTTTTTTAACGTTAAAATTTTTATTTTTTATTTAGGTATTCACATTGTAGCCCCCTCGTTTAAAACAGAAAGGGTCAACTAATTCACATTAAATATAAGTATTAATTAATTAATTTATTTATTTTTAATTTTTTAAATTTTTGAAACAAATTATAAATTTCATAAAAATTATAAAAATAAAAAATAAAAATATTAAAAATTAAAAAAAATTCTTTACATAAAATTTTTATAATATATTATTATAATAGTTTACATTATATATTACTAGTCTCTCTGGCTCGCTTCGCTCGCTCCCCTAGTGGGGTGCGTAGCATCGATGGACACGTTCAAAACCCTGCATCAAGGCTAACTGGTCCTTCAACATCAACCCCCCTGGCTGATGGACACGTTCATAACCCTGCATCAAGGTACACTCCCCCCCCCCCTGTCAAAGTGCTAGGGAAATCAAATTTGAAATAATATAACTACCTATGTGGGGGGCGAACAAAGCGAGCCCCTGACCGATAAAATGATTGGCTGAGCGAAGTAAGGCCCCCTTGAATTTGAAAAGGGTGCTGGAAGGGTGTATGGGGGGGGGGGGGGGGGGGTAGAGTGTAGAGTGATCGCGGCGGGTGGGCGGGGAACTGCAGACGCGAATTAAAACGATCCAATTGTCTTCTCACCCGTCCTACACAGAAATCCGTTCAGCCGTTTAGGTGCCTATAAGACACGACAGACACAGAAACCTGTGCCTCAAATCACCCGCCTGCAGACCCCATGTGAATTAAAACGATCCAATTATTGTCTTCTCACCGTGAACTCGCCCCCTCCCCCTCGCTTCGCTCGCTCCCCTAGTGGGGTGCGGAGCATCGATGGACACGTTCATAACCCTGCATCAAGGTCAACTGCTCCTTCAACATCAACCCCCCTGGCTGATAAAATGATATTGGCTGAAATCCCCACTTCTACCCTTCTTTAGGGAAGGAGAGGGGGTTGAAGGAGGAGAAAACGTAAAAAATCCTTGAGGGCGCTCAATCAATCTCAGAATGTAGATCATTTTTTAATTTCTCGAGATTTTCAAGAAACTATATAATATATTATATTCTACCTATGTGGGTGACCGAGCAAAGCGAGCCCCCCTCTGGCGGAGAAAATGAACAGCCGAGCGAAGCAACCCCCCCCCCCCCCCCCCCTCTCTGTCTAATCAAATTTGAAAAGTTTTCCCTCAATAATAATAGAACTACCTACCTACATGGATGGCCGAGCCAAGCGAGCCCCCTAGCCAATAAAATGATTAGCTGATTTGATCAAATTTGAAAAGTTCACCCTCAATAATAATAGAACTACCTATGTTGGTGGCCAAGCAAAGCGAGCCCCTGGCTGATATAGTGATCAGCCGGGAGAAGTAAGGCCCCCCCCTGTCAAAGTGCTAGTGAAATCAAATTTGAAAAGTTTGAAAAAAGCCTCTCCTGGCCAGTAAAATGATCGGCCGAGCGAGAAAGCCCCCCCCCCCCCCCCTCCCTGTCAAAGTGCTTGTGAAATCAAATCAAATTTGAAAACTCACAGGAAAAAAGGATCATACTCGGCCTACTACTTGTATTATACTCGGCCGTATACTATAGTATAATACTCGGCCGACCAGTTTCCCCGCCTCTCCACCTACCAAACGTCCCTGGACCCTCCGTTTTCTAAGATCCCTGGCCCCGCGCGAATTAAAACGATCCAACTGTCTTCTCACCGTGAAATCACCCCCTCCCCCTCGGTTTTTTTGAAATCCGACTTCGGAATCGGATTGGCCATATTTTGCCGCGCATTTGGCTCGCGGATACCATACCCAAAAAATGGCTCCTTACTGGGTATTTTTGAACCCGAAAAAACGTGGGACAAACGCGAGAAAGACGATTTTTCGACGAATTTCCGGCGAATTTCCCGGGCGAATTTCCAAATTACGATTTGACCGACGTCTTCCTCCAGGTCTGATCTATACGGCTGGTATTTTTTCGTAATTTTTTCGTCCCCTTAAACGGCCTTTGGCGCGAGTTGAAAGTGGAAAACGTAGGACAAACGGGAGAAAGACGATTTTTCGACGAATTTCCCGGGCGAATTTCGGATTTACGATTTGACCGACGTCTTCCTCCAGGTCTGATCTATACGGCTCGTATTTTTTCGTAATTTTTTCTAAACGGCCAGCGAGCGGAAAGTGAAAAAACTCACTCGGGAACGCGTTACCACACGGCTACCACACGGCCGTCTACCACCTACCACGTACCGTCGACTAACACAATTTTATATTATTGTATGATTAATATAATAGTTTACTATTATTTATAATATTATATCATTTGTAATATAAAGCACCATGATTATTATATCTTTTATTTTATTTTTATTATTATTTATAATATTATTATATTAAATTATAATAATATTATTATAATATTATTATTATAACTTTTATTCAAGCGTATTTTCGTTCAATTTAAATTTGGCACTATCCTAAAGCTTTAATCCAAGTCAGAATAACCAACCTGTTTTTAAACTTAATAACTTAAAATTAATAAGTTACTGTCATTTTGTGTGAGAATGACATCTCAATTATTGGCTGGATGTTCTTTAGAGTTGCAATTTGCGTATCTTGGATGTAGTTTTTCGGGTTTTTGGCAGTTTTCTGTTTTGAATAATTCTTTGTGCGACCGAACTCTTGACAGTTTTTGCATTGCGCAACAAGTTTTGGCGCTTTAAGACTTTCAACTTTAATGTTTGCTCCACGCAAAGTTGTAATTGCATAAATCTCTTTGAATATCTCGTTCGTTCCATTCTTAAAGGCGACGAAGCACATATCCAATGGATTTACGTGTAACCTTTAGTGGTTGGGGTATTCTTCTTGAATCCTGCGCTGTATACAGGAGATACATCTCCTCTTCAGGCAGCAATTTATGAATGCCCTTGAATATAGCCGAGTAGGGCCTTGTTTGCTGGTCTTGATACGTGTGGAAGTCACACATACAGACATCCATTTAATATTAAATAATAATAATTACCTAAGTCTAGAATATAATATAATATATATAATGCCACATAATATATATAATGTCACATATTATACCTATATGAATCGCTTCACAAAGAAAGGGCATTAGTCCGGTGAGCAAGTTTTTGGGAAATCGTAAAAAAACTACCTATAGTCGAAGGCTTTTGAAGCTTATGGTTGGGATGGACAAAAATTGTTAAAACGTGTTGGAATGAAGTTTCTATAAAGTGCTCAGCAAATATAAACAATGAGGTAGGTATATTTTTTTCTCAATTTCAAAAGTCTTGGACTCATGCCCCTTCTTTGTGAAACAATTTTTTCATGCAAAAGGGTAGTTTTTGGTAATAAAATTCATATTGTTATGAAATCCTTCATTTCTAATGGAATTATAAATTTAAAAAGTGGATAAAATCACCGAAGTTGTATAAAATCAGTTAGTGTAAAGGAAATCAGTCTGGACTCGTGCCCTTCTTTTAATACGCCGAAACACGAGGCGCTAGAACTACGCGTAGGGGAAGCGTCGGACTCTTCTTTTACAAAACGCCGAAACACGAGGCTGTAAAACTACACGAAGGAAGCGTCGGACTAATGCCCTTTCATTGTAAATCGAGGCAAAGTATGTCTCAAACCTAGAAATGAGAAAAAAACATTTCGCCATTTTTGTGACTCGTGCCCTTTCTTTGTGAAGCGATTCTGCTATTATGTGGCATTTTCGTTGCACCTACATTTTGTATTCGTTGTATACCGGGTTCGCTGAGTTATGTCAGAAACAGAAAGGCAACTCATCGTTTTTCCCGTCGGGATTACTTGATTATTCAAATCGGCGTTCCCGAGGCGGAAAATGCCCGAAAAAGAGTGAAGGAGATTCGAGAGGGTTAAACCGTCAATGTACCTGCCTATTACCTACCCAATAGCCGTAATGCTGAGGCTCTCCTTAAAATGGTGGTAAACGGAGCGGTTGAGCGGAATGCATTTCTCAACCGGTGAAGATTTGTTGGGGGTAATAGTGATGGGGGGTTTAAGATTGAGAGGGGAAGGCTGATGTTCTTCCTCTTTCTCTTTTTCTTTCGGCTGGTACTTAGCTAACTGCCCTTCCGTCATCCATAACTTACCCCGGGCCTCGACCAAATTAGCCCCCCCTCCGGCGTTTCTGCTACTCCTTGCTGTTTCCTGCTTTGTAATCAACCGGGAAGGGTTAGAGGGGGTGCGATGTCGGTTATGGGGAAGTGTGCTTAGAGGGGTGAGGGGGTTAAAACTGTAGGAGGCTATCTCCAGGACTCGCCCCCTCACCGCCTTCCTCGTCAATGCGAGCAGCATCCCAGAGACAAAGAGATTCCGCCCCACAAAGCGGCCGGCATTAGGGGTTGATTTAATCCTGGAGCCAGCTCGGAAAAGATGTCAATTGAGGCGGACAATTTTTGGATATCAGACCTCGTAAATCACACACAATGAGCGGTCTGCCATTCCTAAGCCGCTGCATTCAAAATTGGCAGGCAATTTAAGTCGGAAAACAATCTCAAAATCGAACCTATTTCAGGACGGTTGAAAATTCTATGGAAAGTCCCACTAGGTCCACATTTTTCAAAAACTATGGTCTGCCACCACGAATCCGCTGGAAACGCACTGGCAGACGTCCTTGAAAAAGTTTTACTTTTATGCCTGAAAATGAAACTATTTGTGGACGTTTCAATTTTTGACCATTGAAGCTGCTCAACATGAAGAGTCAAACGAGCCGAGTCTGCCAGTGCTGGCCCGCTGGAATGTCCTGGCTGACTTCAACTGAAAATTTGTGGATTTTGGGGAAAATCTAAAACAAAAAGCGGACATTTTAAATTTTGACCATTGAAACTACTCAGCATGAAGAGTCAAACGAGCTGAGTCTGCCAGCGCTGGTCCGCTGGAAAGTCATGACTGACTTCACTTGAAAATGTGTACATTATGGCCAAAAAATGAAACTATTTGCGGACATCTCAAATTTTGACCATTGAAACTGCACAATATGAGGAGTCAACCGAGTCTGCCAGGGATGGTCCGCTGGAAAGTACTAGCAGACGCATTGTTTGTTTCAATAAACATGTTTTCTCTCTCTCTCTCTCTCTCTCTCTCTCTCTCTCTCTCTCTCTCTCTCTCTCTCTCTCTAAAGCTCTTCCCCAACTGAGAAAATTTGCATACAATTTCCCCCAACATGTGAAAGTTAGTTTGGTCCAAGCGTTGATCATTCCTTACTTCGAATATGCTTCATGTCTTCTTACTGACGCCTTAGAAAGGCAAAACGCGGACCTACAGAAGGCAATGAACGCCACGGTGCGTTTCATCTTCGATCTGCCCTATGATGAGCATGTAACACCATACTACGCGAAATTAAATTGGTTAAAAATTAGGGGGAGATGGAAATTTAACGTAGCTACTTTGGCATATAAAGTTTTACGAACGAAGGAACCTAGGTACTTATTTGAGAGGTTTCATAAGCTGGCGGATGTTAATGTTCATGGGAGTAGAACGCGTTCTGGAGCTTCAATACTGGAAATCCCACGGCATAGAACAGAAATGATGAGTCATTCCTTCGTAGTTGAGGCTACACTGAGAAAAAAAATGGTCGGCGATTGGTGGGAGTGCATTGGCACAGTCTACCATTCACATATGTGTCTGGTGGGAGAACAGAAGGCGATTGGTGGGAGAGCATAAGGCGATTGGTGGGAGAGCAGTTTGTACAAGTTTTTTGCAGGTTGGAACAAGATGCGATTGGTGGTAGTGCATTGGCACAGTCTACCAGTCACATATATGTATGTGACATGTACATATATGTTACTGGTCGGTGAACTGCAAGTGAATGGTCGGAGAAATTGTGATTGTTTTCTACAACCATTTAATTAGAAGAGAAAATAGTCGATGACTGGTGGGAGCCGTGGTACAGCAGACCAGTATGTTAGTGGTTGGAGAACTGCAGGTGATTGGTCGGTGAAACCAGTTTCCACGACCAATCTCATTATTCTCCCACCGTTTGCTAAACACAAGTATGCAACTGGTGTGTGAAACTCAGGTTTGTACAACTAAACGCTTGAGCGGTTGGTTGGTGTTTTTTCTACCACCGCCTTGAATTTGTACAGCCAATCGCTAATGAGAATGGTCGGAGAAATTTCAGTGAGTGAAATATGAAAATTGGTTGTAGCTTCAGTAGCGAATGGTGTGTGAAAATTCCACCAACCACATTATGAAATTTGGTTGGTGAACTAGATACGAATGGTCGTAGAGCATTACATGACTAAATTATGTGTTTGCTCGGAGAAATGTAATCCGCCTTAGGTAGGTAGTACATTTCTTCGGGCAAACACATTATTTAGTCATGTACTGCTCTACGACCATTCGTATCTAGTTCACCAACCAAATTTCATAATGTGGTTGGTGGAATTTTCACACACCATTCGCTACTGAAGCTACAACCAATTTTCATATTTCACTCACTGAAATTTACCAGCGACCATTCCCTTTTGAACCTTGAGGGAACGGGTAACTTCGCAGATAAATTTCAGTTTCATATAGACACGTGTTTATTACATGAAAATAAAAATAAAGTAATTCCATCAATGCGCATACATGATTAATCGTAATTCAATTTTGATGTCAATTAACCAATACATACATAATACCTAAAAAACGCACCTTATTACTGAAATCCAATTACTGAAACCTAATAGGAAACCTAATTAGGTACTTAGGATTATAACGACACCCAAATATTGACATTATTCATCATTCATAACGATGTTTTTAAAATTAGTTGTAGTATTACTGACTCTATAATGGTAAGAGGTAACTGTGGATCAGCGAAGGTATTTCCTGGAACACAAAGAGCAAAACACGAGTTAGAGTGAGATTGACACTGGTATGTCATCATAATATTATTATATATACCATGGCACCGCTCAACCGGAAATCCATGCAATTTAAGTTCAACAGGTTACTCACTTCTGGGCTGAAGTATTCTGCTGGGACAAGCCCTCCTGAACCCCTTCTGGAGCACTATCCCGGTCTCGAGGGCGAAATGACTGTGGGAAAGAGAGAAATTTCAATTGTGTGTTTGCAATAAAATCATGAAAAAATTATGAAATAATATCCCTTTTTGTGTTCCCTTCTTTGGATAAAAATATCCAAAGCGGTATCGAAGTTGACACTCATTAAATCCATCCCCAGTCAACTCCATTAAATGCTGTAAATTTTACAGCAGGAAGTGAATGATAGTAGAGATGTGACCAGTTGTAGGTTTTGGAAATGGTCAAAGAATTAATATCAGACCAAAATGTGAATGGTAGTAGAGCCCGCAAGGTGTTCAGCCCAATCGCCCAAACCCGTGGGGCTAAAATGGGGCGACAGAAAGGATTGTTGAAGGGTTTCGGCTATGGGGTCGTTTTAGAAATATTTTGGATGTAGAATTCGACAAACAATAGATTGTAGAAAGAAGAAAGAAAATATCATACAAAACGACACCTAGCTCGAACTTGTAACCAAATAGGTGCCTGAACAAAAAAAACAACTCTCCCGTAGGCCTATTTCATCACAATAGCGCCCCACAGGTTGGAGCGATCAGGCTGAAACCGTTGCGGGCACAACCAGATGGTAAACCGATTATTTTTGTCAAAATTTCAGATTTAAAAAATCCTACTGCCAAAGACGGCTCGGAGGCGGACGGCCATTTCGTTTTTGGAATCTAGACCTCTTGAAAAGAATAATGTCGAAATTTGAGGCTGACCAGAGTATTCGACACCCGTCGCGAATACATAGGGTTTATTATTCCAAGAATTAAAAAAAAATTATTCCAAGAATTAAAAAAAATTATTCCAAGAATTAAAAAAAAATTTACCTATAAATTTTAAGTCATTTGGACAAAACTTTTTTTTAAAATTGTTATTGACACAGAATTAATTTTTGCACAAGTAACTCATACCAAAGAATAATAAGGTAGGTAAAATTTGCAGCGTTTTTGGTTTATTATCTTGGAGTAATACGACTATGTAATCGCGACGGAAATCGAAAATTCCGATCGGCCTCAAAATTTGACATTGTTTGTTTCAAGAGGTCTAGTTTCCAGAACCCCTTCAAATTTTACACAAGGGTATATTATTCATTGATATAGGTACTTGAGCGAAAATTAATTGTAAGTAAAAAAATAAAAATTCGAAATTTTTTTACTAGGAAACTATTAAATAGGTAACTTAAAAAAAAATTTTTTAATAGGAAACTATTAAAAAATTAAATCAAATGTTGACCTCCAAAATTTGGAGGGATATTTAATATCCCTTCATCCTTCAAAAATCTCATTTGTAGCCCCATGAACACCCCATAGATTCCCCAAGGTGAAATCGGATCGCAATAGGAAACTATTAAAAAATTAAATCAAATGTTGACCTCCAAAATTTGGAGGGATATTTAATATCCCTTCATCCTTCAAAAATCTCATTTGTAGCCCCATGAACACCCCATAGATTCCCCAAGGTGAAATCGGATCGCAAGCATACCTACCTAAGGTCAACATTCAAACCAAAATTTGGTTATTATTTAATAATCTCTACCATCTTAATTGTGTTTTGGTACTTACATGGTTAGCCTATGAAGTTTTCACTGCAGGATGTAAGAACAAAGACGCCGGAGGATAAGCTGTCTGATCGCACTCCCACGCCAGAGGATAAGCTGTCTTGAGTACCCTCTGAGATAAAAACGCTCCTGTTGGGGCCTGCGGTTCTGGCAAAAACAAGATGGCGGACATTCACTCGCGTTCACGCGTCGGTTGCAATAAGTTGAGTGAGCTGCCGATGTTGGCCGCACTCCCTTATATACTAACTGGAGTGGGGGGAGCGCTAGTTGTCATACATTCTTCAACCAAATGCTAGTTCTTCGACTAATTGCGAAGTTTCTATCACCGTTTCATTACAATTGGTCGTAGGAACATATGTGATGGGTTAGTGAAACTGCAATTGGTAGGAGCTATTTTGTGAGCGGTATGAGAAATTGTCCCAATATGGCTGACGATTGGGAAAGAGAAATTCTCGTCACCTTTGAAAGTTTTTGGGCCTTTGCCTGCGAAATCCGTGCTTCCCCTAAGGAAAATCAAACCGTCAGCCGATCGTTTGATTAGTCAAGATTTGGAATGAATGGATATAAATCGGTTGAACGGCCTTGCATCATGAAATGAATAAGATCTTGTGCCCCTCAACAATTCCTCCTGCACAGTCCTTTTTTATCTGCTTTGTCAGGCGGATAAGGCATTTGTCTTAACATTTAATGTCATTCCCCCATCTCATCAATCTCCCCTTAATCCTTTTTTCCTAATTAACGCCTATTAATGATATTACTAGCAATCATATACATGGACACGTATATTCTTGCAGACTGTTATAATAATGCGACGAAGAAACTGAATTTGAAAAGTTTTTTTTTTTTCTTGGAAAAATTGTGGATGGATGTGTATGGAAAGTGACAAATGGATAATTTGTAGCCCCATGAAAGCCCATGACATCGGTGGGCACCCCTTGTTTGAAGCCTTCGTGTGAATGGTAGTAGAGGTTGGGGAAGGTAGTAGAAACATTCACAGACTAATAACTTCTTGATGTGACCAGTGGTAGGTTTTGGAAATGGTCAGAGAGTAAATCTCATACCAACATCAGCCTTCTTGTAAATGGTAGTAGAGGTGGGCGAAGGTAGTAGAAACATTCACTGACTAATCGCTTTTCGATGTGACCATTTGTAGATTTTGGAAATGGTCAAAGAATTAATGTCATACCAACATGTGAATGGTAGTAGAGGTTGGGAAAGGTTGTAGAACAATCACTGACTGATCTCTTTTCAATGTGACCAGTTGTAGGTTTTGGAAATTGTCAAAGAATTAATATCAGACCAAAATGTGAATGGTAGTAGAGGTTGGGAAAGGTTGTAGAACAATCACTGACTGATCTCTTTTCGATGTGACCAGTTGTAGGTTTTGGAAATGGTCAAAGAATTAATATCAGACCAAAATGTGAATGGTAGTAGAGATTGGGAAAGGTTGTAGAACAATCACTGACTGATCTCTTTTCAATGTGACCAGTTGTAGGTTTTGGAAATGGTCAAAGAATTAATATCAGACCAAAATGTGAATGGTAGTAGAGGTTGGGAAAGGTTGTAGAACAATCACTGACTGATCTCTTTTCAATGTGACCAGTTGTAGGTTTTGGAAATTGTCAAAGAATTAATGTCATACCAAAATGTGAATGGTAGTAGAGGTTGGGAAAGGTTGTAGAAAAATCACTGACTAATCTCTTTTCGATGAGACCAGTTGTAGGTTTTGGAAATGGTCTGTGAGTAAATCTCATACCAACATTAGCCTTCAAGTGAATGGTAGTAGAGGTTGGGGAAGGTAGTAGAAACATTCACTGACTAATCGCTTTTCGATGTGACCAGTTGTAGGTTTTGGAAATGGTTAGAGAGTAAATCTCATACCAACATGAGCCTTCAAGTGAATGGTAGTAGAGTTTTGTGAGTGGTCGGTTTTTATTCTGCCACCCCAGCATTCTAAGATGTGATTGGTAGTAGAACAATAATATTGGGCGGAGAATTCACGAGTTGTGCAAGTGATTGGGTGTAGAAAGTAAGTGATTGGTAGGTGAATCCTAACACTGGTAGTAGAAATAGATGTGATTAGTCGTAGATTTGGCCGCATGTGATTGGTCGCAGGAATTTATTTTGTGATTGGTAGGTAATTTAGCGTTTGGTAGGGGAAAATCATCAAAATGGTTGTAGGAATATTGCAATTAGTCGCAGTATATGCGATTGGTCGTACTTTCTTGCATTTGGAAGTAGATTTTTCTCCCACTAATCACACTTCTACAACCACTAATAACACTCCTACAACCAATTTAAGGGATTTTTTTTCTCAGTGTAGTCGAGCTTACAATGAGAAATTCAATTTATTCAACGACGCAAAAACAGTAGGCAATTTCAAGAAAAAATATAAAGAGCAGCTTATGTTACAGATTAATCATATGTAATAATTGTAAAAAATAATAATAATAATAATAATAAACAAAATGTAAAATTAATGATGTATGGTAATGATAAGAGAAATATTATTTTGTAGGTAATGTGATTTATTATGCACTGGAGATGTTCGTTGTATGTAGTAGACTGGAGTAAGAGAATTTAGGTACCTACTTACGTAGGAAGAAGGTTCTATTTATTTTTGTTTTCTGTTTTACTATATTATTTTATGCCATGAAATTTTAACTAGAAAGCCTGACACATGTATAAACCAATTACTTCTGTATGTTTGTAAGAGTGGGCCGTTGTAGGCCCAAAAATGTACAGATAAATAAACAAATCAGTCAGTCAGTCAGTCTCTCTCTCTCTCTACTAGCAGACGGCATTTGAAAGGAAATTGGTCCGTTTTACTAAAAAATTAAACTTTATGCGGACACCTGGAATTTTCGTCGTTGAAAATATTTGGTGTGGTGAGGAAGAAAATCTACGTCTGCCGTCCCTAGCCCGCTTGGATGGTACCGGCAGACGCTCCTGAAAATATTAGTATTAAAATTTAATTTTTTGAATATAATTTAAAGTTAATTATCTATTAATATTTACTATATTATACTATATTATACATTGGGCAATGTTTGGGATGGGGTGGAGGTACGTTTCTCAAATTTTTTACTTCGGGGCCCCTCCGGAACTTAGTTTCCCTGGCCAAAAACCGCTATTTTTCGGCACTTGTTTAGGGTTTTCGCCATTCTGACTATGCAGGAATGGTTTTTTGATCATGGCCTCTATATGACTTTTTATACTAGATAACATTTACTAGATTCTGAAACCAACGGCAGCTGTGTAGGTTTATTAGCCTCCAAGATAAAGCGTTTCAAAGTTGGGCTATTTTTCCACATTTGCATATTTTTATACATTGTTTCAGTATCTGACCATTTTGATCATAAAGGAATGGTTTTCGATTATGACATACTGATTACTTTGTAAACTTGATACAATTTGCGGCATTTTAAGACTAACCGCAGCTCTTTAAATTAAATACGCTCCGAGATATAGCATTTCAAAGTTAGAGTTATTTTTCTGTATTTTTACACTTTTATCAGTGTCTTATTAGGCCAGTCGCAAGAGGATTGAAGGGGGGGTGGGGGGGGGGGGGACTCGGGCAAGAAATGGTGTAGAAGCTTCTATTTTTCAATGGTTGTAATGGGCCTGAACAACAAAATATCAAAAATGGTAGCAACATTTTTGCTGGGAGAACTTTTGGCGGTTAAAAAACAGTGATTTTTTCTGTCATTTTCCAGATTTTCACATATGGAAAATGTGAAAATAAATAAATATATATATTTAAAAAAACAAACAAGATTTATGGCAGGCGTCGAGATGAGTCTCATTAGAGGGGGTTAAAATGGGATCATTTGGGGGCGCCGAAGTGAGCCCATACGTGCAAAAGACAATCAGCGGTGACAACATTTCCGATTCTGTGTCAAATCTCATACAAATAATATTCGTATATTATACGACACTCTGAGAACGCTGTGATGCCACTGGGATCAAACTTCAGATAGCAAAAAAAAGGTAACTGAAAAGCTCAGCCTGATCCACCTAGAACCTTACACATAGCTAGGGGTAAACCCACCTTCAATCCCACAAAAGACTGAACGTTTTGATTTTCCGAATATTTAAAAATTAGGCCTAGGTGTTGCCAACAATTTATCAATAGACATGTCACTAAAAATATTCTGCTTAATGAGTGTGACTTGGAGGATTGAGTCAAGGGGTTGCCCATCATCTTCAGGATTTTCCAGTCGTCCCCGAGTTGGATATCTGACTGATTGGATATCTTGGACGAGCACCTTTAGGTCCCCTCGGCTGAGCAACCATTTTACCACAATCGACTCGACCCCCTGAAACCGTTTGAAGCCTCGTCTTAGCAATATTTGTTTGAAACCGCTGTCGAATTTCTGCTTCAAACTCTTTCCGATTTCCATCCCCTCCGGCCTGTGCAGCCTTCCTCACCCTATCTGTTCCCTGGACATGCCTCAAGAACTTCCCAAACACCTTCTATTCAATTTCCCTTAGGAAACCCAACACCTCGACCAAGTTTGCTTTACCTTCTACAAACTTTTTGAGCTCAAGTCTTAAGAAAAAGAGGTCGTTCGGTTAGCCAAACGGGAAGTAGATGAGAAACTCACCGTTCTGGTGGAGATGTGGTCTTTGAAGTCTTATTTGGATTAGGTATAGCAATCAGTGTTTTAATCTTTGAACCCTGGATGAATGATTTGTTGTTGATAATCTCTGAATGAAAAGTCGTTATTTCATTTAATGATGGATGTATTCGGAAATGCTGTGTCCGCCATCCACGCCGTTTCTCGGAGTAGGACTTCTATAACAGTTATACTAGGACTTCTAGTACAGTTACTGTACTTTGAAGAGGTAAGGAAAAAGATGAGGTGTCTGAAAGAGTTAGGTTATGAAAGCGAGGGGTAGCAAACCAATTTATTAATTTTCTCCGTATCATGTAGTAGAATTCACTACTTCCGAATGTGGACCTCATGTGTCATCCAATAGGTCACAATCAATTTTTGCTATTTTCAACATTTATAGTCGCACGCCGTGGAATGAACAAAGATCCACTTTTCAGTCAGGACAACAATTGTCCTGGAATTGGAAATTATTTCCTAAATGAGGAACATCACCACCCATCCAATCGGACAACGATATTCGGCCCGCGGCACCTACCTAGTTTTCGAAATAATAATTGGACGTAGAATAGGACGTCCAGCGCTGTAGCACGACAATTGCTGTAATATCTCCTTTTTTTTAAAAATACTATTCTTGGAATAATACACCTAGGTAGGTATGTAATCGCGACGGAGGTCGAAAATTCAGATCGGCCTCAAAATTTGAAGTTAAACGTTTCAAGATGTCAAGATTCCAAAAACGAAATGTCCATCCGCCGTCCGAGCCGTTTTTGGCATTAGTTTTTTTTTTTTTTTTTTTTTTTTTTTTTAATCTGAAATTTTGACAAAATACTCGGATCTCCATCCAGTTGAGCCCTCAAGGTTTTCAGCCGGATCGTCTAAACCCGTGGGGCTCTGCACTGAGAGAAAAAACGGCCTAAAATACTGTTAAAGTTTAACAGTGTAATCCTGTAATGCTCTGCCAACAGTATTGATACTGTTAATGTGTGTGCTCATCAACAGTATTATACAGTTACTGCAACCGACTAACTCTGTTATTGTCACCAAAACACTGTAAAAGTTGGGGAAAACATGGCACGGGGCAGCATTTTACTCATTAACCTTCTTATTCTGTTACCTATTGCAATACCAGGAATCGTCGATGTTTACAGCATTTACTCGTTAACAGCATTTTCCGTCAAACTTTAACAGAGTCGTTTTCTCTGTGTGTGGTGCTAAGACCCCGTTCATCGGCCCGGAGCCTGCGGTTGGCCTATCTCAAACCTCCTTCAGAGGCGCCATCAACAGGTGGACGTTATTACAAACCGCCAAAAGATGGCAACTCGAAGGTCACACTCACAGCAAGCGCATGGTGGCAAAACCCAACACCAGGACTGCAGCTGAGCTACTCAGACTGAACCGCGGGGAGCTCGGAAGACTGGTTGGCTTGATGACCGGCTTTGCCCACCTGCGCCACACACATCATCTTTGAGTGCCCTGCACTCTCACAACGCAGGTTTGCCATCTTTGGGGAACATACCCCCATGAGGACATTCCCCTGCGACCACCTAGTCAAGAATCTAAAAACCCCTAATAAGGGGAATAGATATCCTGGACTAGAACCAGGCCGCTCAGGTAAAGTACAATAAGCATATAGGCTTCCGTGCTGGGGGCCTCTCCAAATCCCCCTCCTGAGCAATCCCGAGCACAAATCTGCACAAATCTACAAATCTGTGGTGCTAAAAAGGGGCTACGGGAGGGGGTTTTTTTTAAAGGCTTTTGGCTTTGGGATCGAGTTAGGTGTCGTTTTCGAAGTATTTTTGGACATAGAATCCATTTTTGGGGTCCCGGAACGATCCGAGTTCACTGTGGGGATCTATAGGGCTTTCATGGGACTGCAAATGGGATTTTTGAAGGATCCCGGGAGGTCAAAATTTCCAAGTAAAAAAATGAATTTAAAAAAAAAAAAAACACTGTTCTAACATTTTTATCATTGACACTGAATTAATTTTCGCACAAGTAAGTAACCCATATCAATGAATAATAAACCCGTGTGTAAAGTTTGCAGCGTTTTTTGTACTAGGTACCCCTTCCTTTTACCACCACATACGTTCGGTAAATGGCTATTCTGAATACAGCGAATCACTTCTTCGTTCCCCTGAAATTCTTTCGAACTTTCCGTGAAACTGATGCTGAATTGGGTGTACTAGTCCAACCGATCTTCAGCTACCTAAGCATAATTTAAGCACTCGTATGCACTCCTACCTATTTCTTCCTATAATACTTCACCGACGAAATAACTGACGCCTTGAATGCAAGTCTATGAACACTTCTTGAGACGTTCTAACAAAATCCTTTGGCACGTGCCAAGGCGTATATATATATATATATATCTCTCGCTCTTCCTCAGTTCCTCATACGGAGCCAACCTCAAAACCGGAGAATTCCCAGCTCTGGGCCGGCAGCCGTTTAATTAGCTCCCCATGCACTTATGATGATTGTGGAATTACCTAGGCGATGGAGAAAACCCGCTTCGTCATTCCTCATCTGCATACCCAACACAGCATAACATCTCATTCCCACTTGCCGGCCCGCCGCGATTAAAACGGTATGCAGAGGGTTTACTCTTTGGGAAATGCCAACATTCTCTGCGAACAATCTTTCCGGGGCGAGAATATCGAGGTCAGGCAGTTTGGGCGGATTCCAATAGGCTTAGAAAACCCACCTGAGTAGATTTATGAAGGTGTTGGGTATCAATTTTAATTCTTTTCTTTTCTGCTCGGGCGACCGTTCCAGTTATGTTGAGAACGAAGACAAAATATTTAGCTTCATATTGTAAATTTTGGTCGTCTTGAAGGCATATTTCTTCGAGGAGTATTTAAGACGCCCTGTAGAAATTAATAATAACACAGGTTTACAAAAAAAAGGTCAATCTCAGGCGCCGCAGAAAAAACCATCAAACTCTACGTTTTTTGGAGTGCTGAATCCGAATCCGACCCCCGTTTTTTCCGGTCACGTCCAAATTTTCGAGATATTGGCGATTTTTCGTTTTTTCGACCTTTTTCCGTTTTGGAAGTCACAGCTAAACGTGCGGATACCACAAAAACTCTCTTCTTACTGGAAATTTATCGCTGATTCCGAAAATATATATATGAGTTGGTGTCTAAAACCACGAGAAATGTGTGCTTTTGCCAAAAAATGTTGAAAAAACCACGTTTTCATATATATTGAAAACTAAGGCCGTTAATACAATTTTTCCAACGAGGTCTTGTAGGTAGATTGTTTCTGCGTCGAATGGGACCAACCGTGATTCTTTACCTTCCATAATAAGCGAGCTATGATTTTTCAAAGTTTCGGGGCGCTTGTTTTTCAGGGCTTCAAGTGCAATTCCGTGAGTTCTTGATGAATAAAACCATCTTTGAGTCAGTCTGAATAGATGCCTCCGAGTCCAATATATTCCTCGGAACAAAGTTTTGTTGTGATCAAGTTGCATTGCCAGGAGTTCATGTTCTACAACATGGCCAAAAAGGGTAGAAACTTTGAAAAATCATAACTCGCTTATTATGGAAGGTAAAGAATCACGGTTGGTCCCATTCGACGCAGAAACAATCTACCTACAAGACCTCGTTGGAAAAATTGTATTAACGGCCTTAGTTTTCACGCTAGAAGGTAAAAAGTATCAAAAAACGTGACTTTGGTTTTGAAAAAAAAAAAACACGTTTTTCAACATTTTTTGGCAAAATCACACATTTATCGTGATTTTAGACACCAACTCATTTATATTTTCGGAATCAGCGATAAATTTCGAAGTTAACACATTTCGAGAATAACTTGAATGATGTGACTTTTTCAGTAATTAAATAAGTTGAAATTATTAGTAATACTAGTAAGTATTCTTATTTAGTAAAAATATATAGTAAATATAAGTACTTAGTAAGTAATACTAGTAAGTATTCTTATTTAGTAATAATATATAGTAAATGTAAGTAGTTTATTTATATTTATATTGCTGCAATATTACACCAGTGTTTATTATTGTTTTGAATAACACGTGGTCAAATTTGAAATTATTTGAGAGAAATTAAAAACTGTACGAGTTTTTCGTGTACCTGTATAAACACATAGGTGCAGGCTCTATAGGGCTAAGCGTGTTGGGTGTTAAACCACTAAAAATGGAATTTACATCCATAATAATTCAAAGTAATAACTACAAGTAGTACTTTACTAGATATCTATTTAGTTACTAGTAACTACAAGCACATTGGCCAGGAGGTCAAGTGTAAAGTTTAGAACTTGACCTCTTGGCCAAAGTTTTTCGAAAGCTCTACTTACAGCCGCTCAGTGCCCTCTGTGTTGAAAGTTTCAACTTGTTTCAACTTGAAACGATTGTACTGAAAACTTGGCTGTCACAACTAGGAGGATAACAGAGTATATTGTCGAAAATTCAAATTAAAAACCTTCCTACTGCCCTGAAACGGCGTAATCGGCGGACGGAAGAAGGACGGAAAATTTTAACAATCCTGTCTGCTATGAATAAAGAGTTGCCGGTTGGTCACTTTCTAAGCAACTGTCACAATCACCGTCACAGTTTTTCGTAACAGAACTTCAATTACACACGAAGTGAATCGAGCAGTTGAAGATTCATTTGAATCGTTGGTCTGATGAGTTTTGAACCAATGAAGTTGATTTCACCCCTCAGGCTGACTATAATGAATCCAAACCAGATAGAATATCTTTCTCTAAAACTGTTTTCAGATCTTTGAAGAACTAATTAACAGCTTGTTTGATTTGGTGATTGCAAAGTAAACTTATGAAGATCAATAGTTAAACAGCAATTCTTGAACTTTGGAGTTGTGGATTTAATGGGCCCTCTCTCAAGAAGTGAGAAGAACAATCACTAACGAGATGGTCCACCAGACCGGAAAATTCCAATCAATTGATAATTGGAAAATTCGCACGTCACGAATCCTCAATAAAGTCAGTCTTCCACGTTCCTTGGTTTTTTTTTTTTTTTTTTTTTTTTGCTGAAATTGATTCCGTTTGTTTTTAAAAAAAGGAGAAAAATTAATTTTTACGCCATTTTGGGCCACCGTTATTGCAGGCTAAGGAAATGTTGGGATCGAACGCAATTTGGGCGGCTACGGATTCCACCACGGACCATCATTATGAGCTCAGATCGGCTTAGGAATATCTTGGGGATTCCACACCATCTATTAGTACGTCCTACCAATACCTTGGTATTCCGCACCCTCCATTAATATCATCTAGCCGAAACCTTGGGATTTCACTCCGGATTGAGAAATCAAACAGAGCCAAACCATGGAACAGATCGAGCCGTTGAGCAGCAGGGGTAAAGCAGGGTTCCGTTCGGGGGCCAACCCTGTTTTTGCTGTTCGTAAACGATCAAGCTAGGTACCAATTTAACACCGACAAAGCGACATATTTTTGTTCCCAGTGTGTTAAAAAAAATATTTTTTGGTTCATTATTCTTGGAATAATACACCTATGTTTTCGCGACGGAGTTCGACGACTCCGATCGGCCTCAAAATTTGACATTTATCCGTTTCAAGAGGTCTAGATTCCAAAACCGAAATGTCCGTCCGCCGTCCGGGCCGTTTTGGGCAGTAGGATTTTTTTTTTTTAAATTAAAATTTTGACAAAGCACTCTGTTTATCATCTAGTTGTGCCCGCAAGGTTTTCAGCCCGATCGCCCAAACCCGTGGGGCGCTATGGGGCTAAAATGAGGCTATGGGAGGGATTTTGTGAAGGCTTTTGGCTATGGGATCGAGATAGGTGTCGTTTTCGAAGTATTTTTGGACGCAGAATCCATTTTTGGGGGTCCCGGAACGATCCGATTTCACTGTTGCGATCTATAGGGCTTTCACGGGGCTACGAATGGGATTTCTGAAGGATCCCAGGAGGTTAAATGTTTTTCGAGTAAAAAATACACAATTTTTGAAAAAAACATTTTTGAAAAAAAAATCCCCCCAAAAAAATTTTTTTTTGAAATATAAAAATCCAAAAAACATTTTTTTAATTTTTTTCATTGACAGAATTAAATTTCTGTACAAGTAACCTATATCAAAGAATAATAAACCCTTGTGTAAAATTTGCAGCGTTTTTTTCAAAAGAAACTTTTTGGATTTTTTTTTTTTTCAAAAAAAAATGTTTTTTCCAGAGTTCTTTATTTTTTACTCGAAAAATATTTAACCTCTTGGGATCCTTCAAAAATCCCATTTTTAGCCCCATGAAAGCCCTATAGATCGCAACAGTGAAATCGGATCGTTCCGGGACCCCAAAAAATGGATTCTACTTCCAAAAATACCTCGAAAACGACAACATAGCCAAAAGCCTTCAAAAAACCCCTCCCGTAGCCCCATTTTAGCCCCATAGCGCCCCACGGGTTTGGGCGATCGGACTGAAAACCTTGCGGGCACAACTAGATGGTAAACCAAGTATTTTGTCAAAATTCCAGATTTTTAAAAAAAATTCCTACTGCCCAAAACGGCCCAGACGGCGTACGGGGGACGGTGGACGGCGGACGGACATTTCGGATTTAGAATGTAGACCTCTTGAAACGGATAATGTCAAATTTTGAGGCCGATCGGAGTCGTCGACCCCCTTCGCGAAAACATAGGTGTATTATTCCAAGAATAATAAACCAAAATTCGGAAACTGAAACTTCAATTTTGTCCGCCTAGATTGGGAAAATTGGCCACTGTGCGTCGTTTTCGAAGTATTTTCGGACGTAGAATCCATTTTTGGGGGTCCCAGAACGACACGATTTCACCGTGACGATACAGTATAATAATATTATACTAAGTAATTATAATAATATTATAATAAGTCTTATTAATAATAACAGTATTAATAATATTATAGTATATTATACTATATCGTCATACTATAATATACTATATTATCGTCCTTGAAAAATCCCATTTGTAGCACCATTGAAGCCTCATATTATGGGGCTACAAATGGGATTTTTGAAATGATAAAAATTTATTTAATAAGGTGACGTTTCCGAGTAATTTTGGACACAAAATCCGTTTTTCGAGGTCATCTATCCGTACATTGTTTATATATCATATACATAGTTTATATATATACATATATGTCATATAAAATATATTTATTTTCTTAGTGACACAGACATAGTTTTTGCGCAAACAATAATAACCCCTAGAGTAAAATTTGCAGCGTTTTTTTATTCGATTCAGTTTATATTTTCAGGGGGTTGAGTTATCCATCTTAATGAGTTTCCGCTGGTGATTGAATGAACGAACAGATCGCTTGAATCGAAATGCTGATGATTCGATATTCGGTAATGCTCGAAATTAGAGAGATGTTGGAAAGTGTTCTCTCGACGATCCCCAATGAACTCTGTCATGGTTGGGTATCGCAAATTGGTCTTCGGGATCCAACTCATGTGGATCGGCCGTGAAAAAATTGATTCAAGTAAACTCTTTTAAAAAGGAAAACTTTGCGGTCTGGCGAGCCTCTTAGTAATCATAACCAGCAAGACGACCCACTCATTATAGTCCGGGAAATTCCTCCTCTTGTATTTCAACCTTCCCCCTTCTTATTCCCTTCTTCTATTCAACATTTTCGCTTCTGACGCTGAAGGAGGGAAAGACCCTCAAGGGAAGCGTAATTAAGTTAAGGCCATAAGAAAACCTAGGCCAAGTTTTCGTCCAATTGAAATTAATTATTAAAGGCTGTCACATTTCGCTGAGAAGTGATGACGAAGGGGGGAGTTGAAAAGCGGGGGACATCCGGGTGCTAAGGTTCTAAAGAAACAAAGTAGCTCCGAGTCCTCACCTGAACACAATTAACTTTTCCTCGTCGTACTTTCTCTTTCGCGATTTTTACTCCCTTGATGAATATTTATGAAGGGGAAAAGTCTCTTATTTTTCACGCTTCTCGGCTCCTTGCGGGTGGTTCTCGATTTCTTCGAATACCCCGTCTGATTATAAGAGGTTTTGTTGGGGGAATTAGGGAAACGGTTAATAAAGAACGGGCGGAATTAATTGGAAGTGACTGTGAATGGACTCTGGACCAAAATTGAATGAAATATTCCCATGTATTTAAAATTTTGGAAGTAATGTACTCCTCATTGCCACTCAATACACGTATTGAGCACGGCACTGTACATTTTGGTGGTTTATAGAATAAGAGGATAATTGGTTTGATTTCATTGCCGCTCAATAAACGTATTGAGCACGGCACGGTACGTTTTGGTGGTTTATAGAATAAGATGATAATTTGTTTGATTTTTTAAATCGAATTTCTGCAATGGTTCGATTTTTCAATTTTGCCACTCAATCTCCAAGATACCTTACTCAGAGGCTCGAGTTTTTTTTTCCGGGTTGTAGCTTGACTTGAGTGACTTGAGAAGGGGTGTTTCTTGATGGGATCTTGGAATTGGTAATCTCGCTATGACAGTCAAAGATATGAAAATGCTCGAGGCGGTTTTAAAATTACCGGGAACGCTCCCTCGCGGCTGGTGAGCGAAGGTGAAAACGCAAACCATTTCTCACTCAGTTTCACATGAAATTGATGGCTGCGAGCGATATTTCCCGCCCCAATCCGTGCGGTGAGCTATTGTCAAGCTGGTCTCGTCTTCCTTCGAAGAGGGAGACAGACAGTTAGCGAGTATTTACCAGAAACAATGAATCAGCTAGGGACAGAAGATTTTGCTGCTAAATCCATTTCCAAGATGGCTAAGGCGACCAACTTCTGAAAATAAAAGAACAGGACGCCCAGCACAATGTATTATATGTATTTAGTTATTTATATACAATTAGTTAGTAATACCTACATAATAATATCATGTTTAGTAATGATAATATTAGTTTATTTAGGTAAATAACATACATAATAATATTATGTATGTTATTAAATAACATACATAATATTATTATGTATGTTATTTACCTAAATAAACTATATTTTTAAACACTTCCTCAGTGAAAACAGCAAAACGTTTGTTGAAAACGTTTGAAACAGGAAATTCCACATATTTATACAATCACAGCCAAACGTTATTTTTGAACACATCGGGCACGCTTTTGGTTTATTATTCTTGGAATAATACACCTATGTTTTCGCGACGCGGGTCGACGACTCCGATCGGCCTCAAAATTTGACATTATCCGTTTCAAGAGGTCTACATTCAAAATCCGAAATGTCCGTCCGCCGTCCGCCGTACGCCGTCCGCCGTACGCCGTACGCCGTCCGCCGTCCGGGCCGTTTTGGGTAGTAGGAATTTTTTAAAAAATCTGAAATTTTGGCAAAATACTTGGTTTACCATCTAGTTGTGCCCGCAAGGTTTTCAGTCCGATCGCCCAAACCCGTGGGGCGCTATGGGGCTAAAATGGGGCTACAGGAGGGGTGTTTTGAAGGCTTTTAGCTATGGGATCGAGTTAGGTGTCGTTTTCGAAGTATTTTTAGACGTAGAATCCATTTTTGGGGGTCCCGGAACGATCCGATTTCACTGTGGCGTTCTATAGGGCTTTCATGGGGCTAAAAATGGGATTTTTGAAGGATCCCAAGAAGTTCAATATTTTTCGAGTAAAAATTAAAGAATTTTTGAAAAAACACATTTTTGAAAAAAAAATCCCCCCAAAAAAGTTTTTTTGAAATATAAAAATCCAAAAAAAAATTTTTTTAAATTTTTTTTATTGACAGAATTAAATGTCTATACAAGTAACCTATATCACAGAATAATAAACCCTTGTGTAAAATTTGCAGCGTTTTTCTCTAGTCTTAGGTAGCAGGATCTTCATAGTGACTCTGAACCCACCATGATAGCTGTAAAATGCCGTTATTCTTTCCACACAAAAATTATGAAACATAATAATATTGTTTTTTGAAATTTTTTTGAAAATATTCAAAAAAGAAATCAATAAAATAAAGCAATTTTAGGAAATTTCAGATTTATACAATTTGTCTGAAAATCTCTACGTTTTCCCTCACATCCAAAAGTTGCTAAGAGTAGGGAAATATCCCTACGTTTCTCCTTCCTATTCAGCTTGGTTGGTTTCTACTTCCCCCAGTAGCTGCATTTTCCCCAAGCTGGTAGGTTTGAAGTAGGTAGGTGCTTGCCTGCTTACCCATCTCCCAACGGACAAAAAGCGGGACAAAACAGGACTATCTCACGAAAAGCAGGAAAAAAAGCTGGACATAACGCTTGGCAGGACGGATGTCTAAAAAACAGGACGTTCCTGCCAAGAACAGGACGGTTGGTCGCCGCATGGCCGCAGTCATCTCCGTCGTCAACGACTAAAAGCGACCCGAAGTTAAAATTTCCGATTTATTTGTATTTTATCGAATTAAATTGCTTGCGCGAAATTTTCACCTCTTCTCTTTTGGTTTATAATTCTTGGAAGAATACACCTATGTATTCGCGACGGGGGTCGAAAATTTGGAACGGCGTCAAAGTTAGATTCATTATCCGTTTCATGGCTCCTAGTTTTCAAAAATCAAAAGTCCGTCCTCCGTCCGAGCTGTTTTCGACAGGATTTTTTTTTTTAATCTAAAATGTTGGCAAAATATTCCATTTACCTACCATCTTGTTGTGCCCGCAAGGGTTTGAGCCCAGAACGTTCTGATTTCACCCTGGGAATCTATGGGGCTTTCATGGGGAAATGGGACTTTTGAATGATGCCAGGACGCCGAATGAGGTGTAGTTTTCTAAATAATTTGGGACGCATCCCTTCCATTTTCGAGGTTCCAATATGCTAGGTACCTTCCGACCTACCGCTACCTACCTCCACCAAAATTATACCTACCTAATGCAGAAACTCGACTTTTTCCCTACAAACAATTATTTTTAGCGTTTTTTAGAAGGTAAAACCAATCACAATCATAAATGACTTCAATACCAACAATAATTGTTTAATTTAATTATTAAGTTCAGTTTCTTTGTTGTTTTTTGAATATGAGGGACGTGTTTCCGGAAAGATCAATTACAGGAGATATACCTAACTTGTAGGCGTCATTTTCTGACTAAAATTTGCAAAATCGCTTATCTATTTAGCAAATGATTCTAAGATAGTAGTTTTACTTAAAACATTTTGCGTTTCCCTGAATTGACTCGCTTCATTTTAAGTCATTCATTTTGATGAAATTAGGTTTAGTTTTAGTTGCGTTGCTACTTTGCATGCTTGTACTCATTTTCGCCAATATAATATATGAGGAAATATTATTTCCTCTTCAAATTTTGTCCCCCATATTTTATCACTCTGCCTCAATTGCGTTCCTAGTATGAAAAGGTGAAAATTATCACCCTCGTGAGGGAGGGTCGGAATTTTGCATATAGCCCAAATGGGGGGGTGACAGAGTAGCTGAAAAGGAAAAACTGAAATTCAACATAAACTTAGCCCCTAAATTATTCATCACCGGGTGTCTTCACTTCCCGCAACTTCTTCGGGTCTCTTTATAACCCTCTTCTTTCTGCCTCCCCTTTTCAACCCCCATTGCCATTAGGAATTGATCCACTTCATACTCCGCGCATGCAGCCTCCACATTGTCTTCAAGACAGCTTTGAAAGTGAATTATTCGAAATGTACCTACTTGAGTTATCATCGAAGATAATTAATTAATTAGCTATGATGGATAATTAATTAGCTATGTGCCATTTTCACAGATAGAAAATAATTAAACAGTCGTTTTTTTTTTGTTTTTTTTCAATTGCAGCCATAGATAGGTAGGTATAGAAGGTAATAGGTGTATATATAATAATATTTGGTTGCAGATGTGTCTATTGGCCGAGCAGGCAACTTAGGTTCGCAGAATGGACTGCGTGTGGGTGTGTTTCCCACAGGTTGTCTCTTTCATAGGTACCCATTTTGATTTTGACTAAAATCCTTTCAATTCATTCCTAATCGAGTTTCAACTATACTCAAAAGTAAAATTTATAGCTATCTTATCTCTCTATAGATACATTTTACCCAGCACGGGTGATGTTTGGGGTTCGGGTTTTTAATTTTTTTTTTTAATTTTTATTTATATACAACACCTCCGCATTCACGGTGTTTTGCAGAATTTGACTTTAGGGGAGCGTGCAAATCGAGCTAGGCCATCCTAAGGTCTGGTTTATTTATTTATTTATTTATTTATTTTCTTAAATGTCACGCCCTAATAAAGATGCTGTGAAAATTTCGTCGCCTTTTTCCACCGTATTCAGGAGCAGTGAATTTTCAAAGATGCCGGTTAACAGGAGTTTGGTGTATTCGGGTTAAGCCGGCTCCACACATGCGGTGCTCGCCGCGCACCTAGCCGATGCTCGCCTGTTTCCTACATGTGTGGAGGGGTGCTCGGGGTTGCTCGTGCATCGGGTGCTCGTGCGCGGGGATGCTCCGACTGGTGTGGGTTTTTTACCCACTTCAAAGGAGACGAATATTCGCCTAGTACCTAGCACCTGCCCCGCTCCACATATGCCGCTCCACGCGGCTTGCTCGGGTGTGCGCGTCGGGGCATTTTTCTCAGAATTTCCCCCCACTCTCTCTTCACCCTGGTTTGATTTGTTTTTCACATTCATTTTGTTCCAACGTGGAATAGTAATGTTTTCTGCGCTTTGTGATTAATTTAACAGTATTTTTTTCACTGAATGTTATTATGGATTGGTCTAACAAAGTTGTTTTACAATTCATCGAGGCCTACGAAGAAGAAGAATTAATCTGGAACGCCTCTAAAAAAAAAAAAAAAAAAAAAAAAACCACTAATGAACATGAAATAAGTAGGTCCTACGTTTCCACCCACATTCATTGATATGAATATGAATATGAAGCGATCAACATCATCATCACCAATATAATATATTGGTGATAAAATAAATATTATTTATTTTTTCTCCATTGATTAAAAACTGTGGTTCGAATGAAAACCTCCTCTTCGGGAGAAAAAAGTGACAAATTTGAAAAACGTCAATTTTAATGTTTTTGGAATAGGTAAAATAGGGTATTTCAGTCAATGTTATTTGTCATTGTTATTATTACCTATTTTTAATTACAATTTTAACTTCCTCCATCGCGAGCAACTGGCAGGTGCTCGCCTCTCCCGGAGCGAGCACCGAGCAAGGCGAACACCGAATTTGTGGAGGAGGTATAGTACCAGAATACCGAGCTATTCGCCTAGGTGCTCGGGGTGTTGCGCGGTGCTCGGCTCGCTCGGCGAGCACCCGCATGTGTGGAGCCGGCTTTAGAGGTCGAGGCCATAAAGGCGAGTGAATCAACGTAATCAATTCAATTAAGTGACAAGGCAAAAGAATTACTCATTGGCTGAATGTAGGAGCTATTATTAAATAATAATAGCTCCTACATTCAGTTCCTATGTTCCTACAAATTTTGTAGTCTGTACCTATTCATAAAAAAAAAATTTGCCATTTATTTTGAACTTGAATAAAATATTTCTGCATTTATTGGTTTTTTCTCAAGTTTATTATAAAGCTAAATTTACTTTTTTAATTTACAGTAAATATTGTTGCCACAATTGTGTGATGCCGTAGTTATTTCATCCAATAATTGGCTCTATCTTTTTGCCAGTTGCTCTAATCGTCAAAGTTATTGCAGTATTCAATTCAGCGAGATAAAGTACTATATAAATGATCACAAACGTTTTGAAAATTCAAGGAATTATATTTTTTCCTCGAAATTGGAGGTTCTGCCCCACTGTGCGCCGGACTTTCACATGCTTGGTTAGAGCGCAGACGTGCAGAGAAAATGTGAATCGCCTGCGTATCAAATCAACAGGTGATTTCAAACAGATTAATCTTAACTAAATTTTTTAAGCTACGTTTTGGGGTAGGTAATTATGACATCTACATAAGTGAGTCACATGTTCATGACCCCCCCAATGATAGGTACTTATAATTTACAGAAAAATCCAATAGTAGGGTATTCTCATTGATGTATTTTAAATCACTTTTGAACCTAGAATATCATTTTTAATAATATTAAAAATGATATTCTAGGTTCAAAAGTGATTTAATTTAAGGAAGGATATTATCCTCTAGCGATAAAAAAAAAAAATGATCCTGAATTGAATTCTGAAACAGCTTTTTACTTGTATTTGAATGTTATTTTAATCGATAGAAAACACTAAAAGTAATATTTTTGGTTCAAAAGTGATTGAAAATACATTTCGTCAACGGTGGTGAATATTTTCTTGGTAAATTCGCAATTCAACTGAATTCATTTTCCTCGGTTGAGCGGGAAATATTTGATTCTCTGACGCCGTTGGAAATCAATGAGATTGAACTTCCATCCTCTTTGGCCTCCCATTCAACGCTTTTTGAGAGCAAACAAATCGGAATGCGTGAAATATTTTACTCGACTTTGAATGCAAAAAAGAGCGTTAAAGGGAGGGGGGAAAGAGGAGAAGGAAAAGGGAGCCTTCGGAGAGAGAAAAAAGCGGTGATTTCAAGATCTCTTTTCCGCCCCTTGGTTTGATCATGTTTTGACTACCAGGAAGAGGGAATTCAATCTGCCGTTGCAAAAGGACCCTCATGTCCTTACTCTACCCTTTCCAAATACACCAGTCTTTCCTACTTTTTACCTCCCCCTTTTGTCGATCGTCCCGTTGTTGTCTTAGTGACTTACGAAGTTCCCAAACGAAATGAATCGAATTCCCCCACTTCAGAGTTAACTCCCTTCATTACGACCCAAATACGTTCTTGAAAGTCTTCCGAGCTTCTCTAGCTATCCATCCGAATGCTGAAACAGCCGCTTGGATGATAGTCGTGCGGGTGTAGTCGTCTCCAAGTTTCTCTGTGGCTGGCTGGGTATGTCAGGAGCCTACTCCTCCGAAACGGTATGCGATAAAAATACGGTAGTTTTTTCTATGGGTTCGGCCGACTGTTTAACTTCGAATAGGAGGTTTGAGAACCCAAATTTTTGGCGCGCGCAAATTCGTGCAACTAGTTGTATCTTCTTTGTTAATGTTCCGATTGAAATGGGGTTTCCTCCATATCCTACCTAGAGATCCGAATTTAAATACGAAATCCCGAAACAACGAGTTCCGACAATGAGCGAATTTAGACAGCGAGTTTAATTTGAACGATTTCCAGAGATCTGGCGTGCGTTTGCCCTTTAATACGGGACGCTTTTAGGGACCTCCGAACGGTGGACGTCAGAACGGGAGAACCTTTGGAGGCAGGGAAACCTGACCGAAAAAGTGGTCGTCCTAGTGAACCGAGGCCTTCTATCCGAATAAGCGGTTGCCCGAGCGAAGCGAGGCCTTATGTCTGAGTGCTAGTATCTCTAAAACCCGGTATCACCTTAGGATTATGTGCAATCCGGAAAAACCCAGTGGCAACCACTAGATGTTGCCACTAGGTGTTACCACTGGTTTCCAATGGGTGTTGCCACTTGTTGGGAGTGGCAAAACGTTTATCCAAAAACCGTTGCTAGTTGTTATATGTCTGGCAATGGGGACTTCCGCACAAACCACCCCTGGTTGAAGCTGGTCTACATTGGCGAGGCATGTGCTTCAAAGCTGTACAGCCTTTGCGAGGGGGAGGGCTGTCTTTAACCAGCCAGCGGGCAGGGCCCACTCTCGTCAGCGTGAGGGAGGGATCGGAGCTGATACGTCAACAGCAGATCTCGGTATAGGGCGTTTGCCGCTCTGACTAAGATCCTATGGCCAAGACGGCCCTGAGCAGGGGAACAGCAGCTGGTTGAGCATCAATAATCAGTCCATAGGCATGGGGTCTTCCCATTCATCAAAGACACTTCAAGACACTTCATGGCTCTGGAAAGAGTTAGAGTCCAATCCTGAAGAATTCTTGTAAAGCGCGCATAGGGATCCTCTACCCTAAAAATACGTTATCCATATTGTTATCTGTTTCTTGATCATTGTTGTTAGGAACCGGAACATGAGGAGGTCTCGGGAAAAATTGGCCTGCCCATCAAGGCCACTATATTATAGTGGCCTGGGTGGGTAGGACACACAATAATTGTGTGTATATATACTATAATATAGTGGCCTGGATGGGTAGGACCTCCTCATCATATAACAATTATTGTTATATGATGATCGGAAGGGATCATCCACTTGGTTATAGGCAGGCAGAGTAATACCTGCTCTTCGCTTCTACTGAGGCAGAATGACTGTATAATAAGCGAGGGCGCAGGTCACTCCTTACAGCAACTATCAACTGGTTTAAAAACAAAAACATCATCAAAAACCTTTAAACGGAGTATACCCACTCAGGAAAAGAACCTCTCTAATATTCTTTTGTACCATGAAGACATGTAGATAATAATAAGAATGAAAAAAGAGTGGAAAGCAAAGGATTTAAAAGGGTAGGTAGTGAGATGACGCCCGGGAGGGTGAGGATGCGTTAAATGAGGGTGCGCCCAGGGAAGGTAATGAGAAGAGGGGTTCCGTGTCTTATCTCTACCACAAAGTGGCTGACAGTACTCCTTGTGGCCCTTTAAAGAACCTCTCCTAATAGTAAGCTATTCCCCATAGTCAATTAACCCCCACCTGGCCTCCCTTTTACACCCCCTCACCAAGACACCACTGTTCTCTTCTTCGAGAAGATACTTATAAACCTAAACCCGACTTGGAGCAAGCGGGAACACAAGTTAGCTTACCGATAAAAGAAAAAAAAAAAAATCTGGTTTACAGAAGGTTTTCCAAGTGCAGCAAAGCAGGTACATCTTCTACATCATGCATCGTGAAAATTGATCACTATATTATTAAATAATATATTGATATAATATATAAATTTTATTAAAATAAATACACAGCATTAGTAAATAATCTATATAATATATAGTCTATAATATATATAGATATTATCTGACATAGGTGCATTAGTAGGATAGTGGATTGTTAGTGGATATTAGAGGAAATTCGGATCGCTAGGTAGGATACAATACAATCGGACTATAACCAACGAAGATACGGATAGTTGCGCTCAATGGTCATATCGGACGTAAAATTAAGTCGGGAATTCAAATCCGACATAAGATTAGGCGTCCCATTTTGAAATAAGAAAGTTGGACGCAAATCCCCCCCGGGTCCAGGTAGAAGGGATCAGGAGTCGATAGTAGAAAACCGCAAATTTTACACTAGGGTTTATTATTCTTTGAAATAGGTTACTTGTGCAGAAATTTAATTCTGTGTCAATAAAAAAAGTCAGGAACAAAAATTTTTTTTTTAATTTTTTATCAAACATTTTTCGTTTTTACTTGAAAAATATTTGATCTCCTGGGATCCTTCAAAAATCCCATTTGTAGCCCTATGAAAGCCCTATAGATCGCAAGAGGGAAATCGGTTCGTTCCGCCACCCCCAAAAATGGATTCTACGTCCAAAATTACTTCGAAAACGACACCTAACTCGATCCCATAGCCAAAAGCCTTAAAAAAAAAAACCTCCCGTAGCCCCATAGCGCCCCACGGGTTTGGGCGATCGGACTGAAAACCTTGCGGGCACAACTAGATGATAAACTGAGTATTTTGTCAAAATTTCAGATTTAAAAAAAATTCCTACTGCCCAAAACGGCCCGGACGGCGTTCGGCGGACGACATTTCGGTTTTGGAATCCAGACCTCTTGAAACGGATGATGTCAAATTTTGAGGCCGATCGGAGTCGTCGACCTCCGTCGCGATCACGTAGGTGTATTATTCCAAGAATAATATACCATAACGCCGCAAATTTTACTCACGAGTGTGTTTAAAATTTGAAAAAAAATTTAATTATTTTAAAAAGTTATTTTTATTTTCTTTCAAATGTTGTGAACAGTTGTGGGACCACAAAACATGGATTATGTGTCCAAAATTACTCGGAAAACGACACCTCATTTAACTCCTCTGATCCTTCGCAAGTCCAATTCTTAGTCCCTCGGAAACCCCATAAATCTCACGATGAAATCGGATCGTTCTCTTCTTTTTTGAGTGCCATACTCGCTAACGGGCGTTGGCAACCTCACGCTACTAATTTCTGTTGATTGTGTTGACCAGTTAATACAGAAGCAGTAGGGACCTACAGTAGGTCCCTACTGTACCTTCAGTAACTGCCGGCTCCAATCGGCAAATGTGGGAGGTTTTCCTGGGATAGATAGTCTGGGCGGCTCGCCATTGCTTTCCGACAGGTGATTATCAGTACATAATACATATGTTCCTTATGTTATAAGGAAGATGTCTAGCGGCTGCTGGGATCGAGCCAGCCACTTTTGACTCAGCAATCCAACGCTCGAACCACTGAGCCACTGATAACCACGGTTCGTTCTGGGACCCCCAAAAATGGATTCTACGTCCAAAAATACGGACGAAAACACCACCCCATTCGATATCATACCCGAAAACCTGCAAAAATCCCTCCCATTTTAGCACCACGATCGGGGTTGAAAGAGATTGTTATCCTAGAATAATAAACCAAAACGGCTTAATTTTAGGGCTTTCCGTTTAAGAGAACGCTTGGGACATAAGTACCTACTCAGCCTGACTTCGTGGAAAAGATTAAGTAAGTTTACCTCGTTTCTATATCATGAATACACTCAAGATCCAGGTAAAATTTACCATTTCACTTAATGAAATAGGCTTTGGCTGAAGTAGTTCATTGGGTCTTTATAAAGGTATACCACGTGAAGAGACTACAATATCATTAATAAATTCCATTACATATATTATTATATTAATGTCGCAGCCTTTTTGTAAAATCCAGGCCTTTTTACAATACGCCGCCTATTTGAATTCAGGCTTTTTTTAATAAGGCGAGGCTTTTTATAAAATGGCTGATTTCACAAAAAGGCGGCGACATGAGCCAACACATGGAGATATAATATGTATAATATTATGACGACATAATAATATTATCATGTATATTATACATAATAAAAACACAAGAAATGTTGGCCATTTAATTCCCAATCGGACACCTGCCATACCTATTATAGTCTTAATTGAAACAATTAGTAACTTAATTCGACCAGGATCATTAGCCCTACGATTAACAGCAAACATAATTTCCACTATGCACAATTTGTATTAATAAGACGTGAAATAACACATAAAAACGCTGCAAACTTTACACTAGGGTTTATTATTCTTTGATATAGATTACTTGTACAGAAATTTAATTCTGTGTCAATAGAAGAAACTTTTTATTTTTATTTATTTTTTCTCTTTAAAAAAAAAATTATTTCAAAAATGTTTCGTTTTTACTTGAAAAATATTTGACCTCCTGGGATCCTTCAAAAACCCCATAAAAACCCTATAGATCGCAACAGTGAAATCGGATCGTTCCGGGACCCCCAAAAATAGATTCTACGTCAAGAAAAAATCAAGAAACGTCGAAAACGACACCTAACTCGATCCCAAATCAAAGAATAATAAACCCTTGTGTAAAATTTTCGGAGTCTTGACTTCCGTCGCGCAAACATAGGTGTATTATTCTAAGAATAATAAACCAAAAGCGATTGGTTACCTTAGCACCTTGACTGCCACCCCATGGACTGACATTTCATTCCTGACTAGTGTCGTTGAGTGTCTAATCGCCTGTGTTCAGGACCACTGTATTTCAAACAGTCTATTACCTTATGCGGCTTTGACGATTACGATTACCTGCGGTGAATCTCAAGGAGCGCAACAGGTAGGGAAATCCTGCGGAAGTCGTTTTGTTTACGAGTGAGGAGGTAAACTTGAGTGGCTATCCCCAATTAAATGATGGCAGGAAGTCCCTCCGTTGGCCCTCCTGGTGTTCAACAACAGTTACTTGGCAACGACTGGCCCTCGTCCAAAGGTTTTCCCGGGTTTATCTCAACGCCGAGAGCAACGGTGGGGGGTGGGGGGGTTACTGTTGCTTCCCAGCTGGTTCATTTCACTTGACACGAAAGCGCCAACAATTGACCACTTTGGCAACGTTACACAGCAGAAGACTCATAAACCACGGAGCAACAGGATGCTGAATCCATTGCACCATAATAATATTATTATTTGGTTCCAGAATTAGAGTAAAAGGAAAAAAATCTATTCATTTAAAACACTGGCTTTGCTCTGCCTGTTTTATTAATTTGATGCTCCTCGCTTTCTTCCATGAAACGCCCTGAAATTGTCAAATGACGTTTGGAGCAAAACGGGTGTTTTAGCGAGAGTAAAACCAGGTGAGATGCCACCGGATTCAAAACTTCTTCCTCCACACCTTCAAGCGACACTCAGATAACCGGGACAATAACGATAAAGATTCTTAACTGTTGCCAGGATGTGGATCGTTCCGGGGGAAGATTGGCACATGCATGATAATTGGGGAAGCTCTCACTTCCCGACACATCTGAAGCTCTTACCCCACCCTGCCATTGCGACCACACCTAGCAGGGAGCTGCCTATTACTTGAGAAGGCAACTGCAAAGTGGATTAAGGAAGTGTAGGATTCTCCCCCCTGCCGTTCCATTAGCGATTGTTCTTAGCTGTTTCTGTGTCTCCCCTTTTGAACACCCACTTCCTTCTCCCCAACCGGCAAACTCCTTCCCTTTAATTAGAAACCTTAGGATGTGAGGATAGGATCATAATCATTTCCTTGGATCGCAGTTTTTAGGAAAGAAGGGAGAATGAAAGCACTAAGCGAGCATCGCTTTCCGTCTATCTGAGAAACCGGAACATGGCGAGTATGAGCTCTACGACATCACTAAAATCAAATAGAACATTATGGAACATCAAATACCAGACGGTAGTTGTTACGGCACTGACGAAATTTCTTCGAGACCGACTAATAACCGACTAATATAACCACTAAGTATGGAATCGCCTTTTTTCAAATGTTACATTAGATACCTACCGCAGAAGGTTAGGGTGGCTGACTTCTTATGCCATTAGAAATTGGATGTAAATTTTACTTGTCACATCTTCGAAAAGGCGCACAAGATCGCGAACGGGCCATTCTTGACTTTCCAAAGATATCAAGCATTTGGAGAATGTGTACAGGCCAGAATCGTTTCCTCACATTTTATTACATAAAATGTGCTCTCCCAACGCTCACTCCGCTTGCACAATTGCAGGGGAAACGAACAATTACACTGCGGTGGGATCTTGAGGTTCAGTCAAAAAAGTTGGAAATCTCTTACTGGGCCAACGTTTCGACAAATTAATTTGCCATCATCTGGGCTGAAAAACAGCAATGACACCAGAGGATGTCAGACATTGTCATAACACAACAGCTCTTAGAAACTAGGTAGGTATTACAGGTAAATTATTATGAAAAATAGATAGCAACATACCTTATCAAGGGGAAGTCTGTACAGGGAAATCCCTAACTACATTGGTGACAAATACATTCTACAGAACTGCACAAAACTGAATGATGTTGTGATAGGTACAAGTGACCACGTTGTCCAAGGGAAACACTAACTTGGGTAGGTAAAAGCACCAATTGTTGACACAATTAGAAAGAAAAATCATTCCATTCTGCGTTCTACAAAAGGTTCCACTACGATTAATAAAAAAAAGTCGAAAGTCGTGATATACTACAAAATTATTCAAATGCAAATATCACCTTAAGGTTGCTAATTAGCAACCAAATCAACAGTTTCCCCTAATGTTGACAGCCATGGAACAATGAAAGTTCCTTGTCCATATTGACACCTGTGTCAACATTAAGACACAAAACTATTTCTCTGACCCTAATGATGACACCGGTTGATTTTTGCTCAACCATGTTTTCCTATTGCAATTTGTGGTTTTAATGCTTAGGCATTCTTCCTTATGTTATTCATAGAGCATACGATGTGAAATAGTAATTTTTACTCACAAAATTTTACTTCAAAAGTCTAAATTTGTTGACTTACCTCACTAACCTTCGGCACAAGGATGGTGTCGCTGGAGTAACTGATACAGCTGACATCGGCTTCAATTTCAGCCAGCCGAGTTATATCGGATATTATAACCAGTGGAGCCGGCCAACCTCAATATCTTCATTCTTATCAACAGAATGACGCCAATTTCGAGTACCTTCAGTGGCCCTGGTCAACAGCGAGCAATCGCTTTGGCGGAACAAAGTTTGTGTGAAGCCCCTATCTATCTATCTATCTATACTTCTATAAAATCGGGTTTCTGTCTGTCTGTCGTGGGTTATAGGCGCCTAAACGGCTGGACGGATTTCCACGGTTTTTTTTTTTCTAACGATCCGGTGCCCTTGCCGTCACAACATATCTATCTATATATCTATACTTCTATCTATCTATCTATCTTCTTTCTATCTATCTATCTTCTATCTATATATCTATCTATCTATCTATCTAACTATCTATACTTCTATAAAATGAGGTTTCTGTCTGTGTGTCTGTCGTGCCTTATAGGCGCCTAAACGGCTGAACGGATTTGAATGGGGTTTTTTCCTAACGGTCTCGGCTGCGATTGCCCCCAACATAGGCTATATTAAAATTCCGCGCGACGCGCGCAAACCCGCGAATTTGCGCGAAACGTGTTTTTCGCTCCCCTATAACCCCCATTTTTTTATCGCGGATTCCGATTCTACGTTTAATTCTACGTCCGAAATACCTGTTGCGCGAATTTTTTGGCGCGCGCGAATTCGCTCAATTAATTTTTTCGATTTATTCCGCCGTTAATAGACGGATTTTGTCCGCGTTTCGTCCGTAGCCTACCTAGAGATCCGAATTTTAATAGGAGATACTGAACAAACTCATTCCGAAATTGAGCGAACGTACACGGCGAATTTATTTTATAGGATTTGAAGTTGTACGGACGCAAAAGCGGGTGGCGGCTCACGGGACGGGCGCGCGTGGGTATGGAGGGCTCCACCCCAGTCGGCTCGGCACCTTACAGACGACACGCTGGAAAGTGCCAATGGGAGGAGCCCCTCAGGGCTCTGACTAAACGGTAAGTCGTAAAAATACACCGATTTTTTCTATACTCTCGGGCGACCGTTTAAGTGTCCTTAGGGGGGGGTCGCAGACCCCCCTGTCCGAATAAGCGCTCGGCCGAGCGGAGCGAGGCCTTATGTCTGAGTAGGGGTTTGAACACACCCCCCCGGCCGAGCGAAGCGAGGCCCCCCTGTCCGAATAAGCGGTCGGCCGAGCGGAGCGAGGCCTTATATCTGATTAAGCGGTCGGCCGAGCGTAGCGAGGCCTTATGTTAATAATAATAATAATATTGAAACATGTTTCAACTTTATTATTCTACATGAGACATGTTTCAATATTATTATTATGTTTCAAGCTGTCCCAACCGAGCACTGCAATTCTGCGAATTTGGGAATTCCTTCATGTTGGGGTTCCAAAGTGTCCATCGATGCTACTCACCCACTGGGGGGGTCCAGGGGGGGCGTAGTCCCCCCGGATGGGTGCGTAGGCGAGCAAAGCGAGCCGGAGCAGCTAGTACACTCTAAACAGAAAACGGGAGCACCTTGGCCACAGGACTTGGGAGTTCCAAAGGGCCAGAGGTCTGCTAATGGAGTTGAATGCCCTTATAATCTACGTTTAGTCTCTCAACGGGGCAGTAGCTTTTATAAGAGGTTGATTGGAGTTTTTGAAATATCTAGGTTTGATTTCAGCACAAGTTGGGCAAATGGAAAATGGATGGAAATCAAATTTACTAATACATAATTAGTTCGACGGTGAACTGTAATTTTGGATACAAACTATTGAACTTGTCCAGTAATATTTGCTCTGAACCTTGTGGGATTGACGTGTAGATATCATCCACAAATTTATAAGGAAAAGGAACTTGAAATGGTAGTAGAGGTAAAGCCTGATCTATAAGCTTATTCATAACCAAATCCGCAAGGATGGGAGCAATGGGGCTCCCCATCGCTACACCGTCGAATATTTCATAAAACCGGTCCGTGTACTGCAAATAGCATTTTTCGATACAGAGTTTAAGCATTTTTAGGAAATCGTCCCTATCAAGTTTGTTGTGTTCTTGGAGTGAGGTCCTGTTTTCTTGAATCAGAGTGATGATCAGGTCAGTTGGAACATTAGTAAAAAGGCTGACCACATCCAAGGACACCAATATATAACCTTGTGGTACCATTTTAGCCTTTATCGAATTGTAAAATGCAAAGGAATCTTTTATATTGTATGTATCAGAAGGGTCATCAAATTCTATAACTTTTAACTTCCATTCTGAATTATTCAGAATGGAAGTTAAAAACTTTGCACTCTCATAATTGGGCAATTATTAAAACTCACCACTGGTCTTAATGGGTTCCCGGTTGTATGGGTCTTGACCAGACCATATAATATATGGTCTGGTCAAGACCCATACAACCGGGAACCCATTATATATTATATTATATTATATATTATTATATTATATTATTATTATTATATTATATTATTATTATTATATTATATTATAATATAATATAATTATATTCTGGGGGTATGCTATTTCGGACTCTGAGTTTAGACTGTGTGGAACTGTCAATCTTTTTTTTTTTTTTTTTTTAGTATGTAGAGCGTTTTCCAACTGAATATTCTTTCCTTGTAATGATGAAGTGAGGTTGCGTCTCCTATCTGTTACTAATTTGTGTGTGGTTTCATCTGATAACAACAATTCCATCTTTTGGTCATATTCCTGTTTATACATGAGTAGGTACAGTGGAGTTTGCCTTGTGTAAGCCCCTGGTAGGGACCGGCCTTGACGGGTAGATATTGAGCTCCCGGTAGATAACATACAAGGGGAGTACCTTTTTCTTCTCAGAAGAACTTGTAACATTGATTACAGAGGGTTTGCAGAGACTTTTTGATTCGTTGATGGTTAAGTTGAGAGTTTCTCTTTCCATACTGCTCGGAGTTCTCAAGTATATTTCCCCTCCCATCGCACACATCACTGTCCCGCATGTTATGGGATACGCAGAAGGTCTCAAAACTTTTATTTGCCGATGTGTATTCGAGACTGAAGGTATTGGTTTCATTTATTTTATGTGTTTTCGGCTTTTCTGTCCCCACTCCGCCTAAAACTGTCCTCCCGAACCATCGCAACTTCCTCCGCCAGTGACAAACAACGCCTCCTCCTCCGATTGACCCCCTTTGACCCTCCACCACAATCCCCACTTATTCCCCATTCCCTCTTCCTTCCAGACTTGATGAGTTACCGTCTTCCTGTTTTCAAACCAACTTGTTTTCCTTCCGAATCGTCACCTCAGCGGCTGTCCGACAACGTGATGCAACTTTTCTGGAGGAAAACTTCCAATCTACGTCTGGTTATCTTTTCGAACAACAAACGCTCCAATTCTCTGTGCCTCGTGTTTTTTTTTTTTTTTTTGGTTTTTTTATATTATTCTTGGAATAATACATCTACTCATTTATTCAAGACCGAGGTCGACAATTTTGTTCGGCCATGACGCGTAGATTTCTAAAGTCAAAAATAAAATTATATTCACGACGCACAGTGCGTTATTTCGGAAATTTAGTGGAAGGAAAATCATAGCATCTAAACGATTCTACATATTGGGCTAAAAATCGGTTCATTTGTGTTTTTGGGTGTGTAGAATCGAAAAATGAGGTCAACGAGAAGCCAGGGATGTTTTAGTACCTGTTTTAACGCGTTATTCGTTTTAAAATCTGCATTTCCGACTCAGAAATGTCCACATTGTTAGGGTAGACAATTCGAAAAAATTAGTTTCACGATTTCGCGCGCGCCAAAAAATTCGCGCAACGGGAATTCGTTTCGGACGTAGAATCCGAATCCGCGAAAAAATTAGGGGTTCCCACTTAAAATAAGAAAGTTGAGCGCAAATTCGCCCACTTGCGCGCATCTCAGGGGTGATTCAACCCCCCTATGTTGTGGCGGCAAGAGCACTGGATCGTTAGAAAAAAAAAAAAAAAAAAACGTGGAAATCCGTTCAGCCGTTTAGGCGCCTATAAGACACGACACACACACAGACAGAAACCTAATTTTATAGAAGTATAGATAGATAGATAGATAGATAGATAGATAGATAGATAGATAGATATAAATATATATTGATAGATTGCCTATACAATGCCGAAACGTTGGCTGAGTAAGGGTACTTTTCCGTTATACCCCCCCACTCGATTTTGGTTGGCTATGGGTGCCTTACAGCCATCGGGAGGGGCTCGAAATCGAGTTCGGGGGGGTGTGGGTGGGGGTGGGGGGTGTTATAACGGAAAAGGGCTCGAATTTGGGTGCCTTAAAGCCATCGGGAGGGGTGTTTATGAACACGAAATCGAGTGGGGGGGGGGGGGGGGGGGTATAACGGAAAAGTACCCGAGTAAGATAGTGATAAATATTTTAAAAAAATTTAACTGCACCGTGAGATCCCCACCACCAACCATTTATCACATATAAAATTGGCCTAGTTTTTCGAGATGTGATTGAATAGCGGCAACCCGATGAAATTTCCTTCAGTTGATCCTGGAACTTTTTCTTTTTTTCGAGGACCCTCGGAAGCGCTCGGGGGTGAAATTCAAGAGATAGGTACGATACGTTAGAGAGTCTGTCACCTTACAAGTGAGGCTAAATAAATCGACCGAATGCCTGCTGAGTGAATTAGAGGAGGGAACATTTCAAGTGTGGCTTTAGCTCTTCAAAGAGAATAGTACACGTCGAAGAGTCGCGTCGTTGTTGCCGAGCTCAGCAAAGAGCAGGCTCCGTCTGAACCTCCATTAGCCCCCCGAGTCGTTCTACATACTTTAACCCACTTTGTATCACACGTCGGTGTCTCACACCTTCCACACCCTGTCACGAGTTATATTTTTATGTTCATCATCAGGAAATTTACACCCATCAGCATGCAGTCTCAGCACCACCCCACAGCCATTCAGTTGGGTTTCATTCATATATTGCAAATAATAGGAGCAGTTTATTAGTTTAATACCCAACATTAAACTAAATCATTTCCTCGGTAATCCATTAGAGCCATTAAAATTAGTAACACAATGAAGAAAATGAGACATTTTTGGATCTGAGTTCGTTACGAAGGTTTTTAACAAACTTATAGAGGACCTTCGAGGAAATATCTCGAATTTCTCTTGAATTCGTTATTGTGTAAGTTGGGGGCGTCCTTTTACAAAATGATAGGGGAGACTTGGTTGAGTGAGTGGGGCTTTGAAGTAGAAGAAAGGTACGGGTCGCTAATTCAGTAATGACAAGTAGTTTATAGGAATCAGGCTCGACCATCCTCTGCTCTAATGCGGATACTTGTGATGCCCCGTCGACTACCGAGGGGCTCTGGAGACATAAGTTAACTTTACTTTTAGCGGGGAAAAACTATAAGAAATATTCACCGTTTTAGTGAATTATTCTTAAGTTAGATATAACATAAAGTATTCGGCGAGTAGCGAATATTCTCCAAATACCGAGCATGCTCGTGTTGTGGCGAGAATACCGAATATTGTCCTTCTCACACATGCGAAGTTCGCAGAGTATCAAGCACAACCCCAAGCGTTGATGAATACTCTGAAAGAACATTTAATAAATTTTATTGCGCAAAGGAATTGGGCGAAGTCGTCACAGCTGCGCAGAGATTATCGTGATTTCAGTAAAACATAAGCGATATCAAAACGCAATCGATGTTCCCTGATGAGGGCTGCCGATGGAGAGTTTTATTTTGAGTTTTACAACTCATTCCAGATCCTTTTTATTACAAAACTAGGGCATACCTGCTGAAAATTGAATCCGTGAACATATAATATATGTTGCATATTATGCAAGTTGCCCGATTCAAGAGGTACCACCTACTTGCATCGGGAGAAATAATGTATTTTCTTTTCTTCGAAAAAGTTTGAAGTATTGAAATTCAATACTTTAAACCTTTTTCGAAGAAAGTCGGTTAAGATGCAACACCGCCTAATTGACTTTTCCCAACTTTACAGGAGACACAAAACACGGTTTCATTTAAAAATTGGTTACATGTAATTGTTTCATGTAGGTAAGTAGCTGTTTCATTTAAAACCCGTTTCTTTTAAAAACGCTTTCAATGCAAAAACAGCTGTTTAATTTTCACCAAAAAGTCTAATAAGCGGTGTTGCTTCATAACCGACTCAATTCAATGGTACTTGTGGTATAATACCTCCTTTCTGTCGATATTTTATGGATATCAGTAGCGAGCTTTCAATACTGGTTTGATACCATTTATCGGTTAAGCAGAAATATCGGAACGTCACTGTGGCTCAGAGCTAAAACGCTGCATATTTTTCACAACGGTTTATTATTCTTTGATATAGTCTAATAATTACAGAATTAATTTTAGCACAATTAAGTATTGTGCTAAAATTAATTCTGTCATCAGGAAAGGTTTGGAAAATGTTTAAAAAGACAGATTTTTTTCTGTAGGTGACCTACTGTTTGTGACAGATTTGGGGCTTCAAAAAATGTGTATTGCGTCCAAAAATACTCGGAAAACGACACCTTATTCGACCTCTTGGGATCCTTCTAAAATTTTTTACCCATTTTTACCCCCATGAAAGCCCCATATAGGGCTATATAGATCCCCATGGTGAAATCGAATCGTGCTGGTACTCCCAAAAATGGATTCTGCGTCCGGAAATACTTCGAAAATGACACCTAACTTAATCTCATAGCCGAAACCCTTCAGAAACCCCTCCCATAACCCCTTTTTAGCCCCACGGGTTTGGGCGATCTGGCTGGAAACCTTACGGACACAACTACGAGATCTTCGTGATTTTATAAAAATGCCTACCTACTGCCCAAAATGGCTCGGACGGTGTTCGGCGGACGGACATTTCGCTTTTGGATTTACGTGTCTTGAAACGGATAATATCACATTTTGAGGCCGATCAGAATTTTTTACGTTCGTCGCGATTACGTACCAAAATGAGGGTTGTGATTGACCATTCCACGAACCAATCCTACACGGTTCTCCCGTTGACTGAAATAAAGTGACTGGCGGTTTTTCAGGTTACTGAGCGCGAAAAACATGGCACCCGATACAGTACACGTGTAACCGCGAAAGTTCGAAAACCGATAATAGACCGGTCTAAAGCTTGAAGCTGAGGTACGTCACATCTAGCTGAATATTTGTTTTTCTGGTTTGCCTATCCCAGTGCGCTCACCTCTTTGAGAATTCGAGATTTCCTCGAACGAAAATCGTCGTGTTTATTTGTGGTGGTGAGGGAGTCAGTGATCAGACAACACCGCACGATATGTTCCTGTGGAGGGGGGGGGGGGGGGGAGCGATAGGGCTATTCGCAGCAGGTCACGAATATACCGGTACCAGCATACCTCAGTGGAAAGGCATTGTTCAAGTATTGTGCTGACGTCGACCGGTGTGGGTGTGTAGAGGGGGAGCCTTTGGGATCTACCGTTTAGGGGGGGGGGGGGGGAGGTCAGCCCAGTAGGCTGTAGGGGGCGAAGGGCACGAGAAAAAAAGTGATCATTCCTTTGCCCCACACCCCTATCGAATCCCCCTTTTACCCTTCCTGTTAATCCAATCCCTTCACCTAATCCCCTTCACCGCATCCACAAAAAACTACCCTTCTCGACTTCACGCGTCTACCCGAAAAAAAAACTTGATCGCCCCGAATTTAAGTGGAAGCCGGAGATTTCCATCCTCGGTTAAAATCACCGAAGATTCAGCTCCATCAATTTCGAAAGTTGATCACACCTGTGTCAGCAGCAGTTTCAACCCTGATCTCGACAACTTCTGGCAAAACTGCGAAAGAACATCCCGAAATGCCAAACTCACACACCTGCCCAAAGTTGCGTAAACAAGCGTCGATGGAAGCGGGAGTTAGGAATTAATAGTACGTACCTACTCAACTTATCATTTCATTGTCCACCCTCAAACAAAGAAAACATCAACCACAATTTTATTTTAATATCTATTATTTACTAAACGGTCATTGGATGGTTATTTGAGTGGGTGTCTGTCATTTTCGCCCCTTTTCAAGTAAAGGTACAAAGGTTCTTCATCTAAAGCATGTATCTAGAGGCATTTTCCCGAAGTTACAGTAAAATCGGCCGGAAAATAGGGTCACAGCAGAAATTCTCGTAAAACATGTCAATTCGGGCAGTGGTGCTCATTTGAGTCGGGAAATCGGGCTCACACAATGGGGTACAGGGTTGACAGGCAGATACCACAGCAGGAAGTTGCCACGTATGTCGTTGAGCAAAACCCCTGGATAAAGGAGAAAGTGAAGGATCTTAGTGCATGGCAAGAAATGTTTGAGCCGAGGTTCATCGTTGGCAGAAAGACACTAGCCGATGGTAAAACCCCTATAGACAATTGCAATTGTATATGGGTAGTCAAGGTCGGGGAGAATCTACGCCAAGAGCTGCTCCGACGGGAATTCGTGTATATTGGCATGGAGAGGTGCAGGGTCTTGGACTTCCTCGAGGTAACAAGATGCTACACCGGCCAGGGCTTCGGACACAATTCGACATCTCAGTACTGCTCTGGAACTCAAAGGTGTGGGTTTTCTGCTGGGGACCACGAGACAAGGGCCTGCCATCTCAAGGATGTTCAGCCCTCAGTGGAGAGGAACTGTGCGAACTGCAAACAGTTCAACCTCCCGAATGGTCACTCAATTGATGACAAGGACTGTCCTGTATACCAGCGAGCGCTGAAGCGCTACCTGGTGAGAATCAACCCGAACGCTGAGTGACTAGCCCCGCCAACACCAGTGGAAGCCAGTCATCACCAGGGCTACCCACTGAGGGAGTGGATGAACGTCAACTTCATCAAAGCTGCGCGCCGCCAAACAACTTCAACCTTTTTTTCTGGAATTGTCAGGGGTACTCAAACTTCTTAGAAGACCGTAGTTACTTTGTAGAAAATAATGCGCGATTGTTCTATTGTAGTGACTAATTAAGTTATACATATTATTTTAGCGATTGTACTATTCTAGTGACTAATTAAGTTATATTATTGTAGCGATTGTACTATCGTAGTGATTCACCTTGTGTCGTTGTACTAGTCCGGTAGTTATTACCAGGTGTTTTAGCTCGTCGCTCTAATCGACACTATTATTCCCACTTGTGTTTTTCTGTCGATTAAAGCCTAAGTTTCCTACGGCTTTCGTCATTTCAGTCGTTTTAGTTGTTGATTTACCTGTATTACTGTTTTGTTTCAACATTGTATCGCCGGAAGGATTTTACAAATAAACCTTCTCATTCTCATTCATTCATTCATTCATTCATTCATTCATTCATTCATTCACACAATGGGGAATTCGAAAACTCAGGCCTCAGGATATCTGACCGCTTGGCGAGTGTGCCTAATTATGAGTATTTCAGACCGTACACAAGGAGGGGTCAAAAGTGATCCTATGCACCTTCATGAAGATTCAATTAAAAAAACAACAGATTATGTATTAACAAAAGAAAAAATTGTATTGCCTGGTTTTAATAGGCAGGTACCTATTTAAGTGTGTGGAAGAAAAAAAAGGGGCATCTGAGAAAGAATGATCACCTCACGAAATTAATAGATGAACAGTATTATTATAGGATTATCGCTTCGAAGCGCTATAATGACAATGAAAAGAGAAAGGGTTCGAGAAGCCCATCGGCCTGGTCAGGAGGCCAATTTTTTGAAAAATGCGGGACGTGAGCCCCGGCGGTGTGCCTAGGAAGGGGACAGATTTCACTCTCGGGATGCCGCCAGGTTCGCTGCACGGTGTCATTCCTTAAGTTGTCGACCTATACATAGACCACTGTTGAGAAAATGTTTTTCTTTTCAAATTTATGTTGTAGGTGCTCAAGTCTGGCGTTTTGGTTTATTATTAATTCTAAATAATACACCTGTTTTCATGGAGTCGAGTGAGGTATTTATCATTTTTTAATTTTTTCGTTTTCGGGAAATTTGAGTTTCTTTTATTGAATTACATGTTTGTTCAAAGTTAACAAATATATTATTAATCTGTAACCTGTGTTTAACCTGGATTTAATCAAAACCTGACACGTCCCTTTACTTAAATGTGAAATTTCCACTTGTGAACCCAACTAACGTGCTCAGTTTATTGTAGGCTCTGATGAAGATGTAATAAACATCGAAAGCCCGGCGTAGAGAAGACAGTTTTCAGTTTGACCCCATTCCCGATCCTTGACGATCAAAGAGTAGTGTTGGGTCGATCCATCATCTTCAAATATATTATTAAGTTCCCATTCCCCCAAAATGTGGACATATTTCTTTTTTTGATTTTGCATTTGATTTACACAGTGAGCCCCCCAGAGGTGGGAAATGGGGCTCCAAAGTTGTTGTTTTTTTTTTTGTTTTTTTCACGTTTTCTGATATACGAGTGCTGTTGAGTCAAAAAAGGCTATGGATTATGAAAATAAATTCGATTAGCTACACGACTGTGAAGAGATAATCAATTTAAAGCTACATCCGGCTTCGATATAGCCTCTTTAAGTTAGGTGAGCCCCAATACCCCACTCTCCCCTAAATACTTCTTCTCTTAAATTACGATAGATTAGCATTCAACTTCCATTAAGCGTTGATCATCGAGTTTGACCAATTCCGTTTCCCTCTCGTCCCTATTTTCCAAGTGATAGCGTGAAGTAAATTATAATGATTTGCAGTGTCTGCAACGGTCAACCAATCCAACTTAGTTACCTACGTCCCTGCAGGTTCCCCTCTCGAGTTACCCTGTTACGCTGGCTATCGCCGCTATTCCACGAATAAACCCTCGAGTTTGTCTATTTTCAAGCAATTCCCCAACACATAGTTAATTACATAACCGTGCGGGGGCGCTGCGGTGGTCGACCTTCCAATGACCCCGAAACCCTACGCGACCGTCTAACGGCGTGAATATTAATCGACTCCGAAGGGAAAGGAAAATTCTCATCGGGAATGCAGGTGTATATCGAGTTTGGTTATTGTTGTCGTTAAAGTTTAATGTTTGCTCAGCCGCGCATGTTGTTTAACGCTTTACCATCAGAACATTAATTGATAAGTTTCATTTCAATGTTTTGGCTTATTATTCTAGGAATAATACACCAGTGGGGTGTCGTTTTCGAAGTATTTTTGGACGTAGAATCCATTTTTAGGAGGCCCAGGACGATATGATTTCACCGTGGCGATCTATGGTGCTTTCATGTGGCTTTTTAAGGATAACAGGAAGTCGAAAGAAGTGCCGTTTTTGGAGTGATATCGGACGCATAATTCAATTTTGTGGGTCCTATATTTGTCCCAACATTGTACAGAACATTTTTTATTCGTTTATTTTATTCTATCTTTTATTAGTTAATTTTTTTCCGCTGAGTATCTCATGTATTGAACAATAAGTCATCGAGTGCCTCCACTTTTCTTGATTTGATCGTTCGCTGCACTTCGCCCTCTATGACTCGAAAGTTCTCTCCGGTACTACCTAGCAGTGGTTTTTTGCCGGTAGTCCTTTTCAACGATGTTGAAGCCCTAGCTGCAGCGCCGCCGCATCATCAAACCCTAGCAGGTTATCAGCGCTCCAACATCTCTGCCTAGTCCCCCTCACGCACATGGAGGCTGCACGTACGATCGCAAACGATAATCGAGCCCTGAGCCACCCCTAGACGATCCCCTGGTGCCGCTTCCATTTGTCTGCCAATCGTTCACCTAGGACATCGACGAATCGGGTCATCTGGGGTGCCAAAAGTCCATCCACTGTGCTGACCAGTGGGGTGAATGAACAGTGGCGATCTTGGCACGCAGGTAAATACTTCTGTTTTGGTTTATTATTCTTGGAATAATACACCTATGTTTTCGCGACGGGGGTCGACGACTCCTATCGGCCTCAAAATTTGACATTATCCGTTTCAAGAGGTCGCCATCTCCTAATCACGATTTTCACGCCGATTTTACGTCCAAAAACAAGCTACGTGCCACTTTTTTCGAGCAAAAATCACAGACCGAAATCGAATTATTATTATTTTGTTTTTTAAATAATTGTTTTCTTTGACAGAATTAATTTTGCTCAATTTTTCTACATCAAAGAATAAAAAACCTTTGTGTAAAATTTGCAGCGTTTTCCTATATTTTATCTATTTCTCTCTTCGCTCTCCTTCCCGTTTCAAGAATCCCTCAGAACAACTGAGGTTGAAAACGGAAGAGCAAAACTTGAAGGAGGAAAGTACGAAAAAGAAAACACGTTTGTAATCAGAGACCTCAGAGTGAGTGAGCATAATGGGAAAACTGAAACGTTAAGTTCCGACGTTTAAAGAAAAAAAAACTTGGGAACCGCCAACAAAACGCTTCCCGGGGACAGTAGGATGAATTAAATGGGGTGATAAAAAAAGTTAATTTAGACACTTTTTCCTGTTTTAGTTTCTCTGGAGAAAACAGTGAAAAATAAGGTTTCCTCATTGGGAAACTTTCATCTTGTCAGTCTTTAAATTACTTTACCTCATTAACTTTTAATCTAGTTTACCAACTGTGATGTCTCGGACAAGTATTGGGCTCTCAAAACTAGTTAGGAATCCGTTTCATCCTATTAGCGTGTCACATGATTAAGAGTGCAAAGTGTTGAGAGTTCGTAAGTCACTTGGGAACACCTTTCCACTGAAGATGTTACTATTATAGGGTCAAGGTCACGCTCAATAAAACTGAATTTCGTCAAGTCTGAAAGTCTTTACGTACCTAAGGTAGTTAGTTATTCGACGATTGGTTCATCACATTTTTTACTTTTGAACGCAATAAGTGAATACTTAAATATGGTAAAATTAATGACTAATTTAAGAGTTATCGGCAATTTTTTAAGTAATGAAGTAATTTGTCAAGCTGTGATCTGCTGAAACCCTAACTTTGTGGGATATGTCATCACCAAATTATATGTGACTTCAGCACAAATTAGGTATGTTTTTGTTTTATTATGCTGGTATAAAACACCTTTGTATTCGTGACGGTAGTTAACAAATTTTATCGACCTCAACATTAAATGTCCTTACACATAAACAGTAGGTAAGGTTTTTTTGAAGATTTAGCCTAAATCTTCAAAAAACCTAAATCATTTAGGCTATGATATTGAGTGGAGTGTCGTTTTTGAGGTATTCTTGGACGAAGAATCCTGTTCTTGGGCTCCAAATGGGACTTTTAAAGAATTATAGGCGTTTGGCTTTTTGACGACGGGAGTTTTTTTTCCACCTTTACCAAATCACGGGTGTTTTTTATCCCGGAGTTTTTCTTCCGGTTTCCCATCATTCATAATATGAAATGATGGGCATATTATGCGGTACACGCCGTTTTGGACCGTAGGACTTTATATAATAAAACTTACAAGCTTGACAAACTTCTTGGTTCTCCATCTATATTTACAGTTGTTTTCACTAGGTTTCCAGTTCGATCAACCCATTGCGTGGGGCAACGAAGGGGCTACAGGATGGACCTTTAAGGGATGTGCGGTAGGGGGTTGAGTGTGGTGGCGTTGACGAAGTATTTTGGACTTTCAATCCATTGAAGACCCTCAAACCCATCTACCTACACCTTAACAAGCTACGGGGCCCACATGGGACTGCAAACAGGGCTTTTGAGGGACTAAGAGGACGAGTTAGGTGTCATTTTGGTACTTCGTACCAAGTCTTGGAATTCATCTTGGGGGCCAATTATTTTCGTAAAAATAATATTTTTACGAAAAACAGTATATTATACTGTTAGGCAGTTATAAAAACGCAAAAAACCCCTAGAAATCGTTCAATATACAAAATTTCTGGAAAATAAGTACCTAAGGTAGTAGTCATACCATGGGGCAGTTATGTCCACTGGAGCCTTTCTTACCACTGGTTATATCTGCCCCAGCAACTCTGGTCATAACTGCCCCATAATCAGCTGTGACAGATAAACAATTTTAACTCCTTGGAGAATCAATTTTCTACTCCGATGAAGGTATTTTCTAAAACTAGGCACATTTTACATGAATTGAAGCAAAACAGCAATCAAGACTTAAATAGCACTCTCCGTTCACGCAAAGCTTTGAATGTCAAATGTTGCTGACAAACTTTCTTTCTGTAAGGGAAACACCCTCATCACCATGTAAGCTGCACATGGACTGGGAAACGGCTCCTTTTGGTGCTAAAACTTCAAATCCACTGCCATCCCAATATGGTTCGACTCATGGCGCGAATATTCAAACCACAAAGGAATGCAAGATGTGGTCATTACTGCCCCACCTTCTCCTATGTATACTGTGTATACTGGTTTTTTTTTTTTTTTTTTTTTTTTTTTTTTTTATTGACGTAGGAGAAATTTTTGGATAATTTAAAAATAATAAGAAACCCTAGAGTAAAGTTCGTAACGTTTTTTTCAAACCTTATACTACAAGATATTATTACAAGATATAAAATACAAGATCACTAAAATTTACTGATCTGATCGTTTACTGATCTGATCTTAATTTTATTTTTTCTGTTATTTTTTTATCTGATAAATATGAGATCAGTAAATTTTAGTGATCTTGTATTTTCAGCTTTATTATACTGAGAAATAAGCCGGAAGAAAAGGGTGGCTCGCTCATTCGCGGACGTATACGAGAATAATTATTGTGCAAGAGTAGATACCTAATAATAATTATTACATTCATTAGACAATTTTTACATACAATTATTGTATTCAGTATACTGCCTGTTCCGAATAAAAGCGTAATTACTAGAAAGCTCAGCAGATGATTTTCCTATTAATAAGAAAATCATCTGATGAGCTTTCTAGTGCCGCCGAATGGTTGCACTCGACGGCACCTGCATTTTCCCAGTTGGACGTTCCATCTAGGACTCGAATGCCGTGGTTTGATATGTGGCGGTTTACCCACAAGGTTACATATCTCTCCCCGTAATGTAGCGGGTGACTGGGTGTTGGTTCTGTTCAAGCCTTCGCCCCGCTGTTGTTTGAGGTACCTCGTGTTTGTTATACGGTGAGAAACTCGAGCCGATTCGCGTTTTCACCTTGAACGTGTGCACACAAGTGTATTTAGTCAATCGAATCGGCCCACTTCCCGAATTCAGGGCCACCTCTTACCACAAGATCAAACTCTGGCGAGATTCACAATGCTTATTGTGGGAAACAAATCCTGAATCAGCATGGGGGAAAAAAATACGCCGCAAACTATACACAAGGGTTTATTATTCTTTGATATAGGTTACTTGTGCGAAAATTCTGTCAGTGAAAATTTTTGATAAAACCTTCCTTTTTTTTAAAATGTTTATTTACTCGGAAAATATTGTACCTCCTCGGATCCTTCAAAAAGCCCATTTGTAGCCCCCATGAAAGCCCTATAAGTCCCCACAGTGAAATCGGATAGTTCTGGGACCCCCAAAAATACTTTGAAAACGACACCTAACTCGACCCCATAGCCGAAAGCCTTAAAAACCCCTCCCGTAGCCCCTTTTTAGCCCCACAGAGCCCCACGGGTTTGGGCGATCATGCTGAAACCCTTGCGGGCACAACTAAATGATCAATCAAATATTTTGTCAAACTTTCAGGTAAAAAAAAAAAGCCTAATGCCCAAAACGGCTCGGACGGCGTACAGTATACGGCGGACGGACATGTCGTTTTTGGAATGTAGGGAAAAGGTGGGTAAGACCGCCCCCCCCCCCCCTCCAGCTCCTGCAAGTGCACCAACACGAATTCTGAGGCACTAGGCGAAACTGTTAGGCCTAATCATTGTGATTCCAGCCGACCATTTTTCGGAAATATCATTTGTATCGTTTTCACGACCTGTTTTCCGAAAAAAGAAGAATTTCTTTCTATTCGAGTTACGGATCAGGAAACCAAGAACCAACCAGATTGTCCATACCAATGAATTCTTGATAGCCAAGATGTGTACGAAGGCAGTTATGTGTTTATTTGGTGCAATTTAATTTTTTGGATGGTTATACCCTACAATACTAACTATTATGGTACCCGGTCTTACCCACCTTTCCCCTAGACCTCTTGAAACGGATAATTTGAAAATTTGAGGCCGATCTGAATTTTCGACCTCCGTCGCGATTACATAGGTGTATTATTCCAAGAATAATGAACCAAAAACTGAAAATTTCAGCCAATGGTTTTTTAGAATATAATTAATGGAAGATCATACCCATGTATTCGCTACGGGGGTCGAAAATTTTGATTGGCCTCAAAATTTGACACAAGGTACGTTTCATGACCTGTAGATTTCACAAATCAATGGCCTTACGCCCTTTTCACCGAATTCGAACCTTTTCCAACGAATTTAACAGTAGGTAATTTCGATGGTATCATATTTAGGTTATATTCATAATATGAATATATTATCTTCATATAATATATTCATGCATTGAGGGCTTGACCCCCTCCATGTAATAATGCGCTCTTGACGCGAAGATGCCTTTTGGTTTATTATTCTTGGAATAATACGCGGGGGTCGACGACTCCGATCGGCCTCAAAATTTGACATTATTCGTTTCAAGAGGTCTACATTCAAAATCCAAAATGTCCGTCCGCCGTCCGGGCCGTTTTGGGCAGTAGGTACCTAGGAATTTTTTAAAAAATCTGAAATTTTGACAAAATACCTACTTGGTTTAATTTGAAAAACCCACAAAAAGCCCAGGGCAGGGACTTAATGTTTATTATTCTTGGAATAATATACCTATGTAATCGCGACGGAGGCGCGACTCAAAATTTGACATTATCCGTTTCAAGAGGTCTACATTCCAAAAACGAAAGGTCCGTCCGCCGTCCGAGCCGTTTTGGGCAGTAGGAAATTTTTTTAAATCTGAAAGTTTGATAAAATACTCGATTTATGATCTAGTTGTGCCCGCAAAGTTTTCAGTCCGATCGCCCAAACCCGTGGGGCGCTATGGGGCTAAAATGGGGCTATGGGAGGGTTTTTTTTGAAGGCTTTTGGCTATGTTGTCGTTTTCGAAGTATTTTTGGACGTAGAATCCATTTTTTGGGGTCCCGGAACGATCCTATTTCACTGTTGCGATCTATAGGGCTTTCATGGGGCTAAAAATGTTTTGAAGGCTTTTACATAGCTATGGGATCGAGTCAGGTGTCGTTTTTGAAGTATTTTTGGACATAGAATCCATTTTTTGGGTCCCGGAACACATGGGATTTTTGAAGGATCCCAGGAGGTTAAATATTAAATATTGGTTTTTTCAAATTTTTTATATTTTTTACTTGAAAAATATTGGTTTTTCAAATTTTTCATATTTTTTACTTGAAAAATTTTTTCAAGTAAAAAATGTAAAAATTTGAAAAAACCATTTTGAAACAAAAAAATCCAAAATTGAAATTATAGTTAATATAAAACTTTTTTAAATTTTTTTTCATTGACAGAATTAAATTTCTGCACAAGTAACGTACTTATATCAAAGAATAATAAACCCTTGTGTAAAATTTGCAGCGTTTTAAGAAATGGTTTTGCGAGTGACGGGGGACGGAGGGGGATTAAATGAACGCTCCCCGCGGGGCGGTTTGTTCCCGCAGAGTTGCCAGTAAGATAATCAGAAGTGGATGAGCTGAGGGGCTCTGACACTTCAGTAGCGGCCTGCCATCTCGCCAAACAATACGGCCGAACGTAGGTGTGCTGTGGGGGGCACCTCGAAACACCCCTCCCCCCTTACAATTGCCTACTCGAATCAAAAGGAATCCCGATGATGGGGAGATGCGAATGGCGTTGTAAGGGTGGCAATCGGTTCTAACGACCTTCCACGCTGTGGGGGCTCCAAGTGCTGCAATAACTCCGATCGTCAGTAGGTCGTAAGGACATGTGGGTGGGTGGGGGGTTAAGTTTATCGACGACCTAATTCGGAGAAGTGTTGAAAATGAATCGCGATTACGGGATATGAAAATCCACTACAGCAGAGGGTTTTGGAGTACCAGTAGGGTTGCCAGATTTTTTCACCAGTATGTAGTATATTTTGGCCAAGACCGTCAAAATGTAGTATTTTCATAACAATTATAGTAGATAAAATACATTATTTCAAAGATAAATATAGTTGGCTATAAAATATCGATTATTTGTTTATTTGGCGTAATTTGTAACCTTCGATACTCCGTGTCATGTGATTATAATAAATACCCTGAACACTTCTTTTTTCAAGTATTGATAAATTAATAATTAATTATTAACAATTATTGTTAAAAATATCAACTTTTTTCGCTATGATTATTTCAGTAGAAAGCACAAATTGATGACTGATGAAATGATAAATTAAGCCGTGATAAAATTAAGGGGTAGGTACGTATAAGCCTATACGTACAGACGTAGTATCATCTCTCAAATTCAATTTGAAATCAATATTATGAAAGTTGACCACCTGCACACAAAATTACCTATGTAAGCTCCCTGCACACGAACACTAATCTAACACAAACACTAACTTTTGGAAGGCTAGTAAAATACGTCAAAAAATACGTTAAGTTTGTATTTTAAACACAAACTACTAAAAAATCTACTCAAGTATGAAACAAAATTATTATTATAATTATTATTCCTTTCCTTTTAAAAATGAATGGGATTAAAATTCAGTGTAATTTAATTACACAGCCGTTTTTCGTTTTCATAGTTGCTTTAGATATAAGGACAGGAAATTTTTCGTTGAACAACAAAATAAACATAAACATACCTACTCACCCTCCCCGTCTTCGGCCTTCTTCAAGATTTTTTTTTCCCCCTTTCGAGAAATATTTATTGCACCAAGTTAATTCTTATTAGCAACATATTTTTGACATACATATTTGATTGATACTTCAAACTTAGATACTTCACTAAGTCTCTGTGAATTGTGATTATTAAAAGTGACTCTTGTAAACCGCACTTGGAATTCACTAAATTGAACTACCCAAATTGAAAAACGCGCTCACACCAACAGGTCATGAGGCTTCTTCCTCTTGAGACGTCACGTCACGTTGAGAGCACCTCATCAACGTCGAGCAACTGGACCGCTTCTTCATTGACGTGTACTTGTAGCCTCTTGTGATGAGCTATGGCTTGAATCTTGATCACCTCATTTACTGTAGGGATTTGAAGTTCTTTGTGGAGTCTGACATTTCTAGTGTATCGGTATGCATCAACAGCATGCCTTAGTGCATACATTGTTTTGGAACCTTTGAATGATACCTATCTCGGTTGCTTTGAGCAGTGCAGCCTCACAGCTGCGCTCCATAAGTCCAAACTTGCTTGAGGACTTGATTGTACAGCGCTAATCGCTGTACAATGTAGCTTTTCATCCGATTTCCTTCAATTTTTTTTTTTTTTTTTCAAGTGAGGGAGTTGGAAGTGAGAGTAGCTGCAGACAATCGCTACAGCTACTAGAAGTAGCTTCGCAGCGAAGCTACTTTTCGAAAAGCTACTGTAGCTGTAGCGGGAAATAACCGCTACAGCTAGTAGCGGTGAAAAATAGCTAGCTGTAGCTGTAGCTGTCAGCAAAAAAGCTACAGGCACTCGTTATTTTTTCAGTACCTATGGAAAAAAAGTAGCTGTAGCTTTTCGCTTATAGCTCCAGCTACATTTTTCGCGCTACTATCTGTAGCTTGAACTGACCGTTACAGCTACAGTAGCTACAGTTACTGTACAGTTACTGTAGCGCCCTCAGAAGTAGCTATGGTTTGCCCTTACAATCTACGAGCTGTACCTAGCTGTAGCGGAAAAAATCCCGCTACAGTAGCTTTGTAGCTGTATTGGAAGCTACTTTTTGCCCTACTCTGCTCTAACGGGGCCGGTTTGGCTTTATAATCCAATTTGGTTGAACATCAGGGTTGTTCTACACGCGAGGAAGCAATGTACCATGTCGACTTGGCAGAGTATTATTTTTCAAATAGGTAAGAACTACATTTTGCAAAAGCAATTTTCATCAGCTCGAAAATGTGTCCTTCTGAGTTTCATGATCTACTCCAGACGACTTTAAATCGTGATGGTTGCTCGGGAGGGGGGTTGTTTGTGCGGGTTTAGTGGGTTTATAGGGTTTGCGGGAGGTGGCGGACGATTCGACCCGGAAGGCGGTTATGAAAGGGGCGGTGGGAATGATGGGGGTAGTAGTGGAACGAGTTGGATTGGGGGGGGGGGGGGGGAGTTGGCGGCTCCTGACACGGACTGAGCTCCTAATCCTTCGCGGGCAACGTCTATCGATGTACCCCAATGGGAGCCGCCGAATTTCCAGTCCGTCGCGACGCGTCGGTCTGCGGCGAGAAAAATACAGACCACCTGACGTGGTCTCGAGGTTCAGCTGGAAAGAATTTGGAATTGAAAATTCCCAAACTATGTTGGGCAAGAGACCCTTACCCTAAGTGAACTGATACCTCAGATTCCCATACCCAAATTACTTAGCTACAAATCCTATCTCTAGTTTATTTCCTATTGATTCCAGATAGTTACCAATTAAAAAACTTTGCAGTTGGTTAAGTGAGTAAATTACATATCAAAATTTAACAAAACAAACAGATATAAAATTCAGTAATTGAGTCGTTTCAAAATTTCAGTACAATTTGAGGTTTAATATTGACGTTTCGTAAAAGTCGAAAGAAAGTGCTCATATTTTTGGATCAACTATTAAAAAGTAATCTCTGCGAGAGGGCCGTGTAGTTTTTTGTTTTCTAAGTATAATGCTTGCATGATACACCCTTCCTACACATCAGATTGTTTTGGGAGAGGGTCTCTAGAGTTTTTTTTCTATTTTTTTGTCATTATGGTTCCGTCATAACATCTCTAGAAATTGATTAAAAAAATTCCTTTGATTTAGTACACTGAGACACACTCAGAACAAAAAGAATTCAAATTATTATAATAATAATAATATTATTATTATAATAATTTTATGATAATAATTATGATAATAATTATAATAATAATAATAATTATATAATAATTATAATAATAATTATGATATCATCATATTATGACATTGTCACTTATCAAGAAGATTTCAATGCAGTCTGGGAGGTCGGATGCCGCAACCACGCACCTTCTTTCCGAGCTTCAACTGGCGATTTTCTAACAGCTGATAAAAACCGGGAAAAAATTCCCCTAGGTAGCCAACAAGACAAAATTTGTCCCTTTGTCAAGGAAATTTAATTTCCTTGGCAAAGTACAGTAAAGAACGCTGCAAAATTTTCACTAGGGTTTATCATTCTTTCATTCATTCTGCAACAATTATTACCTACTGCGTCAATAAAAAAATATTTTTGAAAAAAAAAAATCTGTACGTTGTCTGGATGTGAGGCCTCGAAAGATGAATTATGCGTCCAAAATTACTCGGACCACCTGGGATCCTTCTAAAATCCCATTGTAGCCCCATTAGACCCAAATGGATCCCCACTGTGATATCGAATCGTTCTGGGACCCCCAAAAATCAATTCTACGTCCAAAAATACTTCGAAAACGACACCTAACTCGACCCCATAGCCGAAGCCCTTAAAAAAAAACCTCCCATAGCCCCTCTTTAGCCCCACGGGTTTGGGCGATCATGCTGAAACCCTTGCGGGCACAACTAGATCATAAATAGAGTATTTTATCAAACTTTCAGATTTAAAAAAATTTCCTACTGCCCAAAACGGCTCGGACGGCGGACGGACCTTTCGTTTTTGGAATGTAGACCTCTTGAAACGGATAATGTCAAATTTTGAGTCGCGCCTCCGTCGCGATTACATAGGTATATTATTCCAAGAATAATAAACATTAAGTCCCTGCCCTGTGCTTTTTGTGGGTTTTTCAAAACGTCGTCTAGGGAGGGTGTAAAAACCTGGCGACAACTATAAATATCGATGCCACAATTAGTTGTACAGGTAACACAACAAAGTAGGTTGACAGTTTTAATGAAGTAGGTACTTGCGTTAAGCGATGGGTACTTCTAGGACAACGCGGGGTGGAGGTATGGACCTCCAACAAGATGAAGAACGGTTTAATAATAAACATTAAACCACTCTTCATCTATGTCAATTTTACATAGATCTAATTTTTACACAGTGTGTATAAATATATAGTACAAAATAATGAAAACCGTTGAGTAAAATTTTCAGCCCCCTTCCGATGGGGATTTTGAAGGAAATTGGCCAGGACCGATCAGAATTTTCGACCTCCGTCGCGATTACATTGGTGTACTATTCCAAGAATAATAAACCAAAATATATCGTTAAATAACGTTCTATAAAATTTATAGAACGTTATTTAACGATATATTTTTGTTTATTTATTCAAAATTTAATGTTGAATAACTTTCTATTGAATAGAAAAAATTTTTAATTTTTTTAATAAATCTGAGATGAGTAATTTTAGGAAAAAAATAATTTTATCTAATTCCATTTTTTCTAATAATTATTTTACCTAATTCCAATTTCAAATGCCTTTTAATTCTCATAAATGAAAACTGGGGAAGAATGACTTTCGTCCAGAGTAATTTTGGTAATATTATTACCAAAATTACTCTGGACAAAAGTCATTCTTCCCCAGTTTTTTCCGTAAGGGCTGTTCATTCTCGCATTCTCCCATAGGTATGTCCACATTTTACGGAAATTCCGCCAGGGGATCAAGGGCTGTTCTTCCCTCCGATCCTGTGCAAAAGTCATTCTTCCCTAGTATGGCAATACTTTTCCTAGTTACAATTCAGACCTTGAACTGATTTTGGCACGGGTGACCACACCATGACATTGGTATGTCGATTTCTGTAAAATGTGGGCATACCCCCCCCCCCCCTCAGGCCTTTTTACTAACATGTTACGTTTGCCTCCACCATAAACCTCCTACATAACATTTTATTTTAAAATAATTTTTTATTGACACCGAATTAATTTTTGCACAAATAATACATCACCGAAAACCCCGTAGTAATTATTACTACGGGGTTTTCGGTGTTTTACCTATTATAAACCCTTGTGTAATATTAAGTAAAAACTTTCTTTTTTTTTCATTCATCTTTTGGACTGATTTCGAGAAAAGTCGCTAGGAAGATGGGACGGAGGGTTTGGTATTCGCCCCTAATTTCCTCTTGATTCGAGAACAAGCGGAGGTTTCAAGGTTGTTTGTTATAGGCGGGGTTTTAATGAGCCCGAGCTCGAAGCAGCCCTTTGAAAATATCTCCCATCCCGACTACTTGAGCTGATATCCTCCGTTCATTAAGTGAAATACACCCTCTGCCCGACGGGGGAACATCATCCAGCTCGAAGCTATTCAGAAGTGCATCCCGTCCTGCCCTGAACAACTGATGTCTTCTGTCTGGAACAGGATACACCAAGCAACACCAGAGCGTTAATTCAAAATTGTTTGAAAACTCACGAGAAAGGGAAATTGGGCTGAGAACCTGGCGGGCACAACTAGAAGGAGAACAGAGTAGGCCTATAATATAGGAACATAAAATGTAAACATATAAACATCTGAAATTTTCAAATATTATTTGAAAATTTCAGATGTTTGAAAAAGAGGCCAATTCAGTGAGGGCAGCGAACAGACATTAAATTTTCATAGTTTGAATCTTATGAAAAATACAGTAAAAGGAAAAATTACAATAATAAAAAACCAAAACGAACACACGTCGAGGGAAGTGGTCGCAGGCCTTTCAGATTAACCCGTAGTGTTCAGTGGGGCTACACGCGGGGTATTTTAAAAGTTTCGGTTCAAGGAGGTAATTATTGAACCATTTATTTAAACGAGTAACAAGTAAAATCAAAAACAAACATAAACAAGGAACAAGGCCGCCCGCATTCGCTCGCCCTTCAGCCCGGCGTCTTATGCCCTTCTGGGCGCCGTCGTGTTCTGGTGACTCTGCGCGTTCTCAGCAGTCACTGGTCGTCAATGGTCGTCGTTTCCCCAGTGTTCCTCTACAACACCGGCCCCATCTTCTGTGCCAAGTGACCGTAGCCGCCGACGCGTATTCCGGAGTCGGAGGTTCACTGCCCGGATGAGAGCAATCTGGGTCTTTACTTTCACCCAACCCGACATTACGGAATATGGTCGGTCCCATTTCTCTGCCATGGCGGGGGCCAAGCGCTTCAAGAAGCATCCAAATTCGGCCTGCACAGCCCCGTCGCATGAGATGACCAACGGTGTGAACGAACCCCTCAGGTCCTCAGCTGCCGCATCATATTTTGCATGTTTGGCCCTTGCAGCGCTGTTGGCTGTTGAGTCCCAGTCTCGAGAGGAGTAAGAGATGGCGTCGGCATTTGACAATGCGGACGTCAAAAAACGCCAGTCTCTCACTCTCCCAGACTCCCTGGACTTTGATGTCGGCAACTAGGGCCCATTTAATTATTGCTTAGGAACCTGGTTCACAGACACCTCCGTGTTACTCAGCGGATTGAGCTATTTGGAGGTCTTCGGCTCTGAGTGAGGTGTCGTTTTCGGAGTAGTTTTGGAATTAGTTTTGGACTTGGAAATAGATGTGTGAGAGCCCCAACCCTTGCCAGCTGTACAACGATGCTCGATGGTCAAGCGTAATAAACCTATGTGCAATCCAAGTTACTTCTGATCCAGTGGTTCCCAAATTGGCCTCTGGAGGGCGATGGGACATCAATGATTAGTACGGGGGGGGGGGGGGGGGATGAGCTGAAAAGTGGGCAATAAGTGGGGCGATAATCATTTTGCTGTATTTGAAGACAACACAATGCTGGGGAAATAATCCTCAACTTGAACTTATATTTTTTGTTTCGAGTTGTAGCTCGATTCTGACTAAGTGTCGTGGTATTTTGGTTGTTTCAGTTGAATTTTTCTTTCTCTGTAGAAAAGCTTTCAAACTCAGATTTCTCAACCCCCATGCCCCAATCGGCCTCATCCCCGTGACTCAATACAAAAAACCTGATAGAGGCATGGGGTTGAGAATAAAGCAAATGAGACTGAATTCTGAGTACCCCTTGACATGCTGCACAAGAATTGATTTGAGTTATAAATGTAGATTACTAGGATTGTTTCAGTTGAATTTTTCTTTTTCTGTAGAAAAGCTTTCAAACTCAGATTTCTCGACCCCGTGCCCCAATCGGCCTCTTCCTGATAGAGGCACGGGGTTGAGAATAAAGCAAATGAGACTGAATTCTGAGTACCCCTTGACATGCTGCACAAGAATTCTTAAATTGATTTGAGTTATAAATGTAGATTACTAGGGTTAAGGAACCTCCATTTCCAGTCCGTTCAACACACAAAAGCTGTGAGTATCATTCCAATGGCCGTACTCTCATCCCCGTGCTTTGAAGAAAATTAAAAACTTGAAAATCTCGTTTAAAAATTGATTTTTAGTACGATATTGCATTACAATTTTCTACCCTACCACCAAAGAGTATCACAGCATTTTTTCTGATTTTTGGCTCAACTTTTATTTTTGAAAATGTAGCAAACTGAAAATTTGCGTTTTTTTGAGAATCACCCACATTCACAAAGTTTCTTGTAATTTCCAAACAGGAAATCAACAAAATCTTTTTATTTAAGTTAAAAATCCCAGGAACCTGCATATTAAAATGTAACAGCTAGGTAAGTACTTCATGAAACTATGGTAATAAATCCTTCTAAATATGGGTGTTTTTCGAATGCCGAGGTTTTTTAATTTGTTTAAAATGTTTTCTTTCTCTAATTTGTAAAAGTTTTTCAAAACGAGTTCACGTTTCTAGTACTGTATCAGTACATTTTTTGCTAGTAACTTAATAATTAAGTAATTATTGATGTTTTGGTTAAATATGAGTTTTCTGAAATGTTTTCAATAGTTTTATTCACATAACTTTTAAGTCTTATTGGTAAGTAACTTGAACTGGGCATATTTAAAAAGTCGGGGGGAGAGGATGTCAGATATAGTTTGGCCACTTTTCGTTGTTTTTCTTCACCCGTGAATAGTTGATCCCTCTTGTTTCATAATATTTTGTACGGTTTGTTTCAGTTTCTTTGCCTCCGGTCGACGCTGTTTTGGGGAGAAGCGCCGAGCTGCCGTGTAACATCGAGCCTGACATCCGGGACGACCGAGTCTACATGGTTCTCTGGTTCAGGGAGGGGGAGCCCAAACCCTTGTACAGGTAAGTGGTTCATCGATTGGGTACCCTGTGTACCGCCGTGAACATAAAACCGGAACAGTCTGGAACAGTTAACAGGATCCTGAACGAACTGCTGGTGTAAGAGTTGGCAATTTACGTGATTGCCGTTTCTTCGATCGTGAGGGGTTTGTATTTTTCTTTTGCCACAAAAGACAAAAATATGAACGCTTGAAGAGAGCATGTAAACATGCGATGGCAGAATGTTAGCAATTCATCCGTCCTCAAGAGCCCCCCCCCCCCCCCCCCCTACCGAAATAGTTCGATCCAGTGACTCCACATTCAGCTCACCGTGACTCCCTCGAACTCTCCTCTCTCTGAAACCTCGTCATATCCCCCTCAAATACCTCTGGAAGGGTGAGAACGGAAACACCTCCACGAACTCGGTGGGAAGCTTTTATTAAAAAACAATATTGAACGAATAATTCCATGTCGACACGAGACCCGCTCATGTCGTTCTCAATCGATTCGTAATTTGAAAAGCCCCCTCCCCCCACCTCACAACACCATCAGGATCCACCTGTGCCCCTTTGCCGCAAGAACCGCTCAAGCATTGCCACTTCGTTGTGTACCCGATGGAAAGGTGGAGTGGTTTTATGTATTCTTGTGGTGCCGCATATTGCTTCGACGGCTTTATTATCGGAATGGATGTTTATGAAAATAAGAGAAGGGATAGACGGTGCTTCCCAAATTCTGACGGTTTCAGACAACTTCACTATTCTCATTAAATAATATTAAATATTAGGAAATTTTCCTACTCAAAAGAGTAAGATATCATCTTCCCGACTCAAAAAAACGAAGTTTGTCAGTTTGTTTTGTCATACCAATTATGACTCGGCTTAGATTTTAAATATGTACTAGTATGTACTCCAACAGTTCGGTTACTATGACCTTAATGTCTAATCACAAGCCAGGAGTCGGCAACGGTAGATGGATTGGTCTCTTTCGAAGGGAAGGGTGTTGTAGTTTGTGGTAGCCATCTTGCAACGTGCAGTGTTCAGCAGAGCAAGGTGCGTTCATTATTTATCATAATATGATTATTATATTATAATAATCTAACAGATCTAATAGCGTTCATCATTATAGAGACTTTTCGAAAATGTCGAATCTGTTAGTTCCACTGCCACATTGATAGCCTTCCGCATGATTTTTTATTTTTTATATTTATTTTTATTGGGTTACCTCAAAACCGCGGAGTATAAACATCGTCCAAGGACCCTGGGAGACCTCAAGACTGCAATTGTGGAAGAATTCGTACTGATAACAATATCACTCTCGAGTAGATGCGAAACATCTACGAAAGGCTGAGGTAAGTGTTGCCCACCAAGGTCATCATTCAAACGATACAATTTTACAATAAAATACAAAACGATACAATTTTACAATACAATACAAAACGATACAGCCAATGTTGGGATGTTGGGTGAGTCCTGCTTTCTTTAGGGAGACTCGTGTAGGTACTGTGTTTCAGAAAGGTCCTATCAAAACTTCGCCTCATGGTGACTCCTCACTGGTAATGTTTGTCTTTTCTGGTTCTGTAATAATATACGAGTCAACAGCTACATCACGTCAAGTATCAATCTTGGTAGCCCTGGTCTAAATCCAGGCTCCACAAACAAGTCCCAGGTTGTTTGACAAACCGCATGTAGGTCTTGACGTGATTCCGTTCTGTGGCATCGGGACGCCATTTCTTCGCTTCCCAACTTCTGGTTATTATGGCTGGTTTATTCTGAGCAGTTTGTGTTTCGCCCTCTTGTTCGTAAGATTATAAATAATTCAGTGAATTGAGTTTCGGAGGTTGAAGGGTGGGGGTGTAGCACAGCACACATCCGTTCCACTCCCGGAGTTTTGTCTCCCTAATTACCTCGGGTATAAATGTGAAAAGGGATGTCGGGAGGGTGTGGTGTGGCTCTGCCTTGGGGTTGGAAAAGGGACCAAGAAACAAGGATTCTATAATTTTAATCTCATTCGTGCGGCGAGAAGTTCCTGACTCTCCTTTCTTCTTCCCTCTTAATAACTTTAGAAGGCTTCGCTTCAATCTTGCCCGCTTTTCCCTCCATGAAAACTACTACTGTAAAAGTTATCTGTTTGCGAATTCTGAAGAGCACTTTGCTTTCCATCCCGGATAAAGGACTGACAAATTAACTAAGAGGATTATTCTAATTAACCAACAATGCGCCTTAACTAATCCGCGGTGTAATTCAATTATTTGTTTAGGTAAACAAACCCCAGAGGGGACTCAACTTTCGATCAGGATCGGCCCTTTTCGATGCAATCCTTCCATTATGATTATACCCTTCGGATTCGGCTATACCGTTTCATTCAGCATTGTTTGTATTCCCAGTGCGTCTAAATTATTGGGCGTGATAAGGGGACGAATTCGAATGAACCTGTTTGGTATATTACAAGTGTATTCTATTACAAACTTTTATATTCTAAACTGGACTCGTGGAGCAGAAATTAGGAATGGAAGTGCTCCCGAATTTCGGGTTAAATCATCCTGTACCGTGTTGTTAGAAGTCAAAAAGGGAAAAATACATCATTTTTGTGACAAAAAGTCTTTCACGTAGTTTACAATCATCTTAAGTAATTTAGGCCGATTCAAAAACCACTGTGAGTGACGTCACCTACAGGTGTTCCGGTTTCCAATCAAAAGACACCAGAGTGCAGGTCGATTTTTTTCTTCTTTTTCGATTTTTTCTTGGTGTTTGGCTCTAGTGACACTGGAGTAACGAGAAAATGGCCGTGTTCGCTTTGTTTTGAATGTGATCATGCTTATTTACTCAACTTATTTGTGATATAAATTAACTTATTCCAATGACCGATTCTTCAGTTTTTAGTTTTGTAATGGTGGCCAACGTGTCGACCAATAGGAGCTGACCTCGGGTTCCCGCCAAAATTCAAATAGCAATTTTTCCATAAATTTTATAAATTCATACGAGCTTGCAGTTTGTGTTTTAACCCCATTTTTAGTATTATTTGGACGCCTTCTATCGATAAAAAAAAAATAATCCAGAAACGCTTCCATTCCTAATTCAGTACCTACAACAGTCGGCATTGTTGTCAAGTGAGGATGGACCAAATTTTGGTCTTCTCCGTTTAAAGGAGAAGAATTCTTATTTTTTTAATCTTTTTTTTTACATCCAGTAATGGATACAGAAAAATAAAAGGAAGGCGGGAAATTGGCCGGAAACAGCTGTCCTGGCTTCGTAATATACAAAGATGGACTGGAATACAGAACTTCGCTGCTCTCAAGAGTGAGGCTATCGACAGGACTCTCCGTGTGATGATTATGAATGTAGGAAAATATTTCCCCGGAAATAATTATTGGACGTCCTAGTAGAAAATATTTCCCCAACCGAGCCGAACCCGTGGAAAATATTTCCCCGACCGGGATCTCGTGTGTTGAGACTATGTTGTGAGCGCTTGAGATGGGCGTTATTGCTGTTTTGCTTCCGAGTCTGCGAAGCAGCGGAAGCCTTGTGTTCACTTTCGGGAGCCAAAAAATTTTTGTTCTCAGAATTCAAAATTTCCCCTCGCATTTTGCGTTTCATATCCTACTGAACAAATTTGGTTCCGTGTCTGTCGGTCTGTCCGCATTTCCTTGTTACAGCCATATTTTCCACAATTTTGAATGAATTTAGCTCAAATTTTGAGGGATTATGTGGATGAGGCTCCTTGAGGTCCCATACGAATTTCATCACAATAGAATCAGCGGTACGCTCTGCGCAAGCGCTAACGTGAAATTCTTGAAACAAGCATAACTTTCACAATTTTGATTCAATTTCGCTCATATTTTAAAGGATTATACGCACACGGCCCCTTAAGGTCTCATATGAATTTCATCTCGATCGAACTAGCGGTACGCTCTGCGCATGCGCTTACGTGGAATCCATTAAATTTCGATGTTACAGCCCTAGTAACCACAGATTTCATCCGATTTAGATCTAATTTTCCAACAATGAGGAAGTAAAGGGGACAGTGGAGAAGTGGCTTTCAAAGTTGAAGCGAAGCGTGTAAGAAGAGGGTATACCAATGCCAATGCCCAGGCGGAAGAAATGTATTGATCTAGATGGGTAATATGTAGAAAATAAAAAACAGATCCTTCGGAACATACCGACTCTGTAAATTAGGTTGAAATATGTACATTTCATCTCTGTAGAAGCAACACTGCCTAACGCTTCCCTGAACACAGCCCACATCTTCCCAACTTCACAAGTGACTCAAAAAACTGTTCCGTTAAAAAAACTGTTTCAAGTTACTGTTTCGTTTAAAAACCGTTTCTTGTAAAAGCTGTTTCATTTTAAAACAGTTGTTTCATTTTCCGACGATTTTTCGATTTTTGATAGACGATTTAACCTTATTTTTTGGGTAGGTAAGAGTTAACCTTACTTCAATAGAAGAGTTCTACCTGTTAATCAGACGTCTCTCATAACAATTATATTGTTACATAATACAGTGCGGATGAATCCGCTTAATGTTACCACTTTGGGACCAAGCCATTTTGGTAATACTAACCGACTGGTAACGTAAGGCGAAGGACATTAAAAAAAATATTTAGGTATGTAAGAAAAATCCCGACCAATCAAATAATCAAGTGCAAGTAATTTATTTCAATGTAAAAGAATTTTTGTCAATGTTTATTATGTAGGAAGTATTTAGTCAACGATAGCAGTGAAATTTATTTTAAAGCTTTTTGTATGGTGGGTTGGATTTCGGCATCCTCGATCAATTTTCCAAAATTATCTTTGAAAATCGTAAAGAGATTGAAATTCTGAAGCCCTGTGAAGCCCTCTCTGTAGGAAGTCAAGAGCGGTAAGCTTTTCTTTCGCAGTACGGGGCTTGACTGCGGATTTCTCGTCGTCTAAATCATGTGTGTCTTCCTCTATTTATTCAGTTTTGTTCCGTTTGTTCATGATCGTGGAGCAAATTTGGATAAGAGCAACAACAATCGCCCATTATTAGTTGGTAGGTACGCGGGAGGTTGTGTACCTACTTCATTAATCTCATCGAAACTAGCCCTTTTTCGACCTGATTGTTGACGTACAATGGTAACACTATCCGATCTGTTGGTAATACTAAACGGTTTATTTCTTACGTTGTGAGATACAGCCGGACCGTTCCAGGCTGTTTTGGAAATATTAGCCAACTGGTAGCATTAACCGTGGTAACATTAAGCGAATTCTACTGTATGTAACATATAGGCCTATTGTGACAAATATATTTGTATTTTGAGGCTCAGATGTAAGCCGTATTCTTCTGATAACTCTGAATAACCACACAAAAAAGTACAAGGAGTTGTTCCCATCAACTTGTTGGAATGGCAAAGCCAGGAAACTATGATCGTTGATAAACGAGGGTGAGACTCCAATTTAATTTTCTCGTCTCGTTCCGTAGAAATGAAACCCCTCACATGCGGGTATACCCACATCCCACCACCTATGCATATATATATATATATAGCAGTACATGCACGGTTTGGGCTCTCCTTATAGCGGCGACATTTGCACAAAGCTTGTTCCACTCGGAGAATTCCGACGATTCTTCGAAAACAGTGTATACAAAAGAGTAGGTTATACGGTCTCAGCATAAAGTGTTTGCTTTAAAGTGTCGTTGGATAGGAAAATCAGGGTTAGGGACAATACATGAAAAGCTTCCTTTCAGGGTGACACGCGTCTCCTTTCCGATATATAGGAATCTGACGTACGCTGGCCGCCTTACTCCCCTCGCCAACATGTTTTTATGCTATATTAATGATGGCCTCACTCCTCTCAACTTTAAATTTTGTAGGCAACAGCCTGGCTCCTCTCCGTTCCACTCTCAGTATACTGATATATCAGTTCCCACGCTAAATGTATAGTAAGCGTGGAAAACCAATGCTCGTTTTACTCAAATACTACGAGGGCTGAGTTTTAAGCAATCGTGAGTGTCAGTAGTGCTGTTATAAACCTTTGGGGATGTAGAGCTTGGATATTTTGGTGTAGGATTGTCATGCTTTCATACTAAGTATGAAAGTTCAAGTAATGTAGTTGTAATGCTTTCATACTTAGTATGAAAGTTCAAGTCTTGAACTTTCCTAAGTTGAGGGTGACGTCGTCGTCGTTCGTTCTTCTGAATGCGCGTCTTCCAAGGTGTTGCTCTCCTTCAGGATAAAACGCTGCAAATTTTACACAACGATATATTATTCTTTGATATAAATTATTCAAAAATTAATTCTACTAATTCTATCAATAAAAAATTTTAATTAATTTTTTTTTTTTTTTAGTTTTTTTCTTTCAAGTTTGTAGACGGAAGTGGAGCCCCCAAAAATGGATTATTCGACCTCTTGACATCCTACAAAACCTCCATTTGTAGCATCATTGTAGGATCCCCACGGTGAAATCCGACCAATCTGGGCTGGGACCCCAAAAATGGATTCTATGTCCCACGTCCAAAAATACTTCGAAAACGACACCCCACTCGACCCCATGGCCGAAACCCTTAAAAAAAACCTCCCGTAGCCTCTTTTTAGCCCCACAGAGCCCCATCAGTATTTTGCCCAAATTTAAAATATAAAAAAAAATCCTACTGCCCAAAACGGCACGGAAGGCGGACGGATATTTCGTTTTTGGAATCTACGCATCTTGAAACTAAGCATAATGACAACTTTTGAGGCCGACCAAAATTTTCGACCCCCGTCGCGAATACAAGGTGTATGGAATAGTAATTATTCCAAGAATAATAATAATATGAAACCAAAACTGTCTCTGACTCAAACACCAGTCCCATTTGGATCGCATTGTGGCTTTATTATTATCAGGTTATTGTCATGACCTGAGGTATCTTCACTGTTACGAATTGCTTTCCCTTCCGGCAGCGCCGGTATTGGCACGCCGATGAATTACATTTTTCCGATGATTCGAGTTCTAGTTGATGGTGATGGACTATCTCCATCATACGTTTGTTGGAAGGAGGGAGCACAGTAAAATGTTTGAGACTTGTCTGCTAACCATCTAAAAACTCAAAAATTGAAATTTTGGCGTTGAAATTTTATTCCAACTTCACTCCTAAGTTCTCAACTTGAATGCAACTCAGTATAAGTGTTACGCCACGTTCATCTTGATAGTAATATGTGACATTAAAACACTCAATAATCATTTTGGAACAACCCTCACAACTTTACTAGTTCAATTAATTCATTTTGGATTATAATTCTAAGAATAATCAGCCTGTTTCCCAACTTGTTTCATGAAGTGTAGGTAGAGTCAAAATATCCGTCTGCCGCCCACCAGATTTTTTTCTTCTTTTTTTCTTCTTTTTTTTGAACAATCGCCCAATCCCTTGGGACCTAAAAAGGGGTTGAATGAGGGGGTTGGAAGGTCAAATGGAGTGTCCTACACGTAGAACCCATCCAAAGAGTCTCAGACTATTCCGACTACACCGTGGGGATTTTTGGTTTAGGAGGTATAATATACCAACGTATTATGTTGTCGTTTTCGAAGTAATTTCGGATGTCATAAGCTAAGATAAGATTTTTTCAAGAGATTTTTCAAAGTAATCTCGCATGGTATAATCCACTTTTGGAGGATCTTACCATTCCTGACAAAATACAGGGGAAATTAAAAGAAATTTTCTTTTCAAATTTCTTTTCTTTTTTTTACATTAAACGTAAAAAAAAGTTGGATGTTTGAATTAACTTGAAATTTTCAAGTTAATTCAAACATCCAAATCATTTAATGATTTCGTATACCTAGACCAAATATAATTTACAAAAAATATTAATAAACCCTTGTGTAACATAGCCAGCATTTTTAAATTGTCGGACTGTAGGACGTCAAAATGTGTTATTCGTGGAGCGCTCTGAAACATCTTGATACCTCACCCTTTTATGTATATTTCATGGTTTTTTTTTTTCTACAAGTTCTTGTTCGCATTTCTAATTGAGTGAATTGAAATTAATCCAGGAAAAGGAAAGTTATAACTAGCTACATCCTTTTCCGAAACCCCGGCGTATTTCTTCAGGGCCCTCAAAACACGGCTTCCCATTCAACGGCCTAATTCAGAAGTTTGAAGGTTATAACCGCTTGGGTTCAATTACAAAGTTTCGAGGATGTAAAAGAAGACTTATTCCTACCATTTTTTTCCCCAGCTTCTCAACACGTCACATGAAATATCACCCATTTTCCGCGTGTGAAACTAGGGATGGTTAAAAATGTGGCGGCGGCTTCAAATAAGCCGATCTTGTGACTTTTTTTTATTTATATTTTATCGCTCGCATACATTTCGCTCACATTGGGACATTGAGTAAGCCTAACGGGAAAAACTCTTTAAGGGAAACCGAAAAATTTCAAGATTTAATCTTGAAACGTATAATGACAAATTTGAGGGCGTTCAAAATTTTCGACCTCTGACACGAATAGATAAATGCATTCCAATAATTGGAATTCCGATTGGCATTAAGAATGACAAACCAAAAAACAATATGAAAATCCAGTATAAACAAAGCACGGCCTGGAAGTAAAAAACTTGTGCTCACAGGAAAAACCTGGCACTGGCCAGCATCCAAAGTAAGTAGATTAATACCATGGAGTTGGGAACATGGATTCACTAACCTTATGTTCCAGGTAGTTGAGAATAGTGGGAAAAGGACATTTGCTATCAACTATTGGCTTCGATGAGTTGACTTACCTTCCACAAAATCCTGTCTTGTAGCCATAGACCAGTGAGGATGTGAAATCCATTCCTTAAGTGGTCATTTACTGCTCAATGTCAACGTTTGTGATTGATCGAGAACGAGCGTCGATTCACGCTGACCTTATAAATGTTTCGGGGAGCTCGTCCACCTTTTATTTTGGCCCATTTATCGGCTTAATTGTAATTTTATACATCAAATCAAACCACCACCTTTTTACGGCCGGCCGGGAAAACCGGCTCTTTGACGTATTGCATCCGAACGCTTTTCCTCCTCTCCTTCAATGGAAAACTTATGCCAATTCATTCACCGTTGGGTTTTTCGAGAGAGCTACCCTGGAAAGACTGTTGTATCGGCCCCGATCATGATTTATTTATGGAAACTTTAATGGGAGAGAGGAAATTCCGGAGTTTGTGTTTGCTAGCCGTCCACGACACCTACCGGCTAAAATTTAATGTCCTCCGACATTGGTGAGATATTTTTTTTTTTTTTTTTTCGTCAGATCGCAGCACCTATGGGATCAAATTTACTTCAATGATTACGCCTAAACTTCTTTTTTTTTCTTTTTTTTCTTTTTTCTTTCTGATTATGTCTCAGGATAGCCATATCTTTGGCTATAATTATGTTTGGGGCTGGTAGGATGCTATTAATAATTAATTATTAGGTTTTTCAATTGCTATTTTTTAAACTATTAATTTTTTCGGAAAACGGAGATTCCACAGTGAATGTATGCACCTTGAGCAACACAAAGATACACACAAGCAACACAAACTCTAATTAAATTACACGTTGTGGGCTGCGTTTGACCAAGCGGTTTTAACTAACACTCAATTGGTTAAAAAAATTGGACTGAAGACAAAACCTATCAAGTTTATCTTACATTGATCTCTATTTTTGTGATCTAACTTAAGACGAATATCTGTTAAATTGGTATGATGAATCTGAATCTTTTTTGTCAATCCCCTATTATAGTACCCTGGACCATCCAGTACAGTCAGAGCCACAACTTTGCCACAGGTCCATGAGGGACGGACAGAACGATGCAAGGACGAATCGATGATCGCCCCTCCAGATGAATCAAATCAGCGCAATAAAGTTGTAATGAGAAATCAATCCCTGTCAATCAGCACAGCTGGGTCGGAGCGTGAAATTTTGTCATCTAGTTCTGCCTGGACATCTAGTTTTGCACGCAAGGTTTTCGGACCAATCGCTCAAACCCGTTGGGCTCAGAGGGGGTAAAATGGGGCTACATGAGGGTTCTTTGATAGTTTTTTGGTCATGGGCTCGAGTAAGGTTTCGTTTCTCCAATTAGGGTCCCAAATCTGTCCAAAGACTGTACAGGAATAGTTATTTTTTTCAATGTTAGAATAATTTTTATTGTCAGAATTGTTACGTTCACGATTTATGCCAAAAATAATGAACCCTCCCGTAGCTCCACAAAGCCCCATGGGGTTTGAGCGATCGGGATGAAAACGCCTCACATTTTAAACAAGGTTTAAATAATAATGTATCAATAACCCCCCCAAAAAAACCCAGGTTACTGCTTTGAGCCTTTGGCTAAAATTCAAGAAACATGGAGGCCCACTAGGTATAAACCCTTCGAGGGCGGGACCTCTTCTATGATTTGGGACATTCATCAAGAAGGAAGGGTAGACTACGATGGTTGGGCCATGTGGAAAGAATAGAGCCGAATAAAGATTCCTCCAGTCATTCAACGTCTAAAATCGCTTCGAAATCCACAACTCTCTCGACTAGCTGGCCAACCGTTTAACACCCCCTACAAGAAAAGTCAAGACCCGAAGAAAACGGGGCGGGCGGGTTTTTAAAGCCACACACGTCAAAACAATAAACCAATAGGTACTTACACTACGAAGTGCCTTGGCGTGACTTCTTAGGTACGTCTGAGGCTGAATACCCGTTAAAGAATAAACGTAACAACAGAAAGCGCTGCAATGTCTGGTCGTCTCGTGGGAAACAGCTCTGAACCATTTGGATTATGCCATAACATCGTTTTCATTGCTTCCACCTGTATTACACGAAAAACCCATTCAAGTTGTGAATACAAAATGAGGACATAGGTGAGAAACGGCGCCTTCTTTCAGAGCGAGAAGAATGAATAATGCAGGATGCAGCAGGTCACTCTTATCGCCTAACAAGGACTCCCTTACGATAGCTATTATGATGAAAGGAAAGATGGTATAAATGTGCATGAAGTAGACACACGAGAGATGGGGTTGGGTTTCCAACCGAGTCGAGGGAGGGAATGTTTACTCCACTTCGTTCACATTTACATACCTTACTCTTCCCTTTGAATCGTCTTTTTGATTGATCGACACTCTTCATTCAAGATCAAAGCGTCGGCAAGTGCAATTAGTGTTGCAATTTTTCCTTTTTTTTTTCGGGGCTTCATTATTTTTTGCTCCTTAGCATCAACTTTCCCGTAGGATTCCCTACTGAGATTCCTTCACTCAGCTGATATTATGGTTGTTTATTATGTGTGCTGAAAAAAATACTACAGGTCTGTACTGTATATATACATATATACGAAGTTTAATTTTTTTCTTTTTATTGTTGGCTAAACGGTTGTTTCTCCATCTCAATACACATTTCACAGCCAGGAACTCCATCCTCAAAGTCAATTATAATTCTGCTACACCCTATTTGTCTATAAATATTCAAATAGGGGGTGTAGCATAATTATGTTCCATCTCAACGAATCGAGCACATTCAGTTTAGATCCATTAACAAATTTTGTTAATTAACAACAACAAATTTTGTTGTCGTTTATCGTTGGTTCTCTCAAATTTCTTTACTCGCTTTATATAATACTGTGTGCGCACCACAAAATGGACGGAAACGATGTGTTCTCGAGGGATCCATAATGAGGTTGGAGCCCGCGAAGGGTGGATTTCCATAAAGAATCAGGGGGAGAAGGAAACGAAAATAAATGCTGAGAAATCATTCATGTTGCATGCGGTATTCAGAATAAGAGTTTCCCAAAATATACGGACCCCAATTAATACAGATTATTGCATATAACAATTAATGGGGCGCGGAAGAGGGGGCGAGATTTATCGTCGTTAGTATGCGCCTTCGTAAAATGAGAAGGAGAAAAAGATTTGGAGGCCAAACAGGATCTTTTGAGAATTCTCAGTTAATAGTTTATGGAACAAACTGTTATTTCCAGGCTAGAGGTGGTTCGGTGAAATTAAAAATCACTCATTTCAAGTTGTGTGATTTCCTAATATTGTTGGCAGGGGTGGGATTTAGTGGCCAGTCCAATTATTAGGAATGGAGACTTGTCTGGATTATTTTTTTTTTTTTAAATCTGGAAATGGGGTTAAAATACAAACTGCAAGTTCTAACGAATTTATAAAATTTATGGAAAAATTGCAATTTGAATTTTGTTGGAAACCCGAGGTCAGCTCCTATTGGTCGATGAGTTGGCCATCATTAAAAAACTAAAAACTAAAGGATCGGTCACGTCGAATGAATTAATTTATATCACGAATAAGTTGAGTCAATACGCACGATCACATTCACAACGAAGCGAACACGGCCATGTTCGAGTTACTCCAGTCACTGGAGTCCAGTGTCACTTGTGCCAAACACCAAGAAAATCGAGAAAAATTTTGAAAATCGACCTGCACTCTGGTGTCTTTGATTGAAAACCGGAACCGGTATAGGTGACGTCACCTACACCGGTTTATGAATCGGCCAAAACAACTTAGGATGATTATAAACTACGTGCAAGACTTTTGTCACAAAAATGATGTAATTTTCCCATTTTGATTTCTAACAATATGGTACAGGATGATTTCACCCGAAATTCGGGTGCATTTCCATTCCTAATTGTCTTAGTTCCTATAACGAATGGGGGGGTCTATCCGGCTTTCTGTCATCTACAAGAGACGAACTCGCAGTTTGTGTTTTAACCCCATTTTCAGTATTATTTGGACGCCTTCTATAGCGATATATCGATTTAAAAATAATAATCCAGACACGTTTCCATTCCTAATTGGGGGTTTGGACACTTCACCGTCCCACCAGGTACGCTAAGTTATGGACACACACCCTTACCAAGGAACCTCCATTTCGGGTCGGGATCACTCCCGTCCCAACAGCCATGTGTATTGGACATATCCGGAATGACAGTTGTAGGTTAAAAATTTCGTGAATCTCTCGAAATATATTATATCTCTGATTCGGACGCATGTGTGCCGTTTCGTAAACTGGTATGGATTTTCATCGGCACCATTTAGTTATTTACAAGGATTTGACTCCAGCCCTTTCTTCTTTCTACCTAACTCTAGTATGTAGGTTGGTTGGTCTACCAGCATTCACCAAGATTAAATAAAGATAATGTAGGTACGAGGATAGTGGAAACTTACTTTGTTATTTCTACACTAACCGAGTACCACTTGTGCCGCGTTAGAAATATTACTTTGGTTTGAGATTTTGTGTGATTTCATAATGACACTATGTTATTACTGGGAACGAAACATAGTGCCGCCGTGTTGAATGTGAGGTCTAACACAGAGTACCTAATGATTATTCATGTTTATTTCATCAATGCAACGGGCATCTATGACATCATGCAACGGGGAGTCTTCCTGCCAAAAAGGATTTTCCAAGAAACGGTTCACTGCAGATCCGATTTCGTATGGCTCGGCTAAAAAACCCGAATTCGACTTCGATCCAGAGTGAGGCCACCGACTCCAAGATGCTGCATATAATCTAGTTTACTGCGATCCGGAAGAGAATTCTCATGCATACGCATTGGACCTAAAGAGGGAACGGATCCCGAGGTGTAAAAAAAAAAAAAAAACGGGAAGTTCTGCAATTTCCACCAACAGCTCCGAGGGAGGGGCGCCACACCCTGGTAAAAGCCTATTTGCAGTTAAGGAATACTTGGCTTGGATTGAGACAGTGCAGTTATGAGTGGGGAAAGGGTGACCCCGTTATGAGTCGCATTCCCAACTCCAACCATCTTGCCCTCATTTAACATTATGCCCCTCCATCTTTCCTTCCGTGCGTCTTAGCGCCCCTCGTTTCCTATCTCCAGGAAAATGCACGTCTCTCAACTCTCCAAATGCCCTTCTGCTAAGCTGGGAATCGTCGGGAAATCGTAATCGAGCCGTTTTGACCTGCTTTCGAAGTGGAGAGGATTGAGATTTTCATGAGTTTTTAAACGCCGAGGGATGAAATGAAATTGACTCTGCACTCATTTTCCATCCTAATACCGACGATCCTCGGATCGTGAAGACTATAACGTCCAGAGTGACAAAGGATTTGGAGTGTCGGCTCATTTTCACTGCCAATTTTCACTGCTGACTAGGAGAACATAATAGCCTTTATAGCCTGCCAAATAGCTCAAGTTCCAGATGAGCAAAGCAGAATGGTTTTTGCGGAGACCGTCACATTATATTTCAACGCAGAACAACCCACTTGACAAATAAAGAACTGGCCATTTTAATAATCCACCAATGATTACCAGCTTTTACAGTGGAAAAGAACGAATAATTCAAAAGTTATATCTTCGGTCTAAGTTAGGACAATTTTTGTTATCTAATACAACATAGGTACAACTTAGATATCTTCATATTTTGTTGATAATTTTAGAAGAATACTCGGTTCACATCCGGTTGTGTCCACAAGGTTTTCAATCCCTGTTGGGGGTGGATTTCACAAGGAAGGATTTCAGCCAGGCGGCCGGCCGCCTTGAGATGTCGTTTTCGAAGTGATTTTGGGCGAAGGATTGATGCTTAGTCTCATAGACAACTTCATGTAACGTAATCCGTTTGAAACCTTCTCGAAGATATCACTATTGAAAAATACCTTTTTCCCCCCGGTGACAAAGCCGCTGATGAAACAAAAATTATTTTTTATTTTTTGAAAGTTACGATTGAAACCTGAAAGAGGCGTTGAATGGGAACTTCGAGACGATGGAAGAATTGAATGGATATTAAATCCACTGTTCAGCGTCCTGAGAAAACATCACCTGAGACGGGAGGGCTTTCCAAAGATTTTCATGGATTTTAATCCGTCCGTCATACAAGTCTTCGTTCCTAACTATAAAGAAAAGGGGGGAATCCATAATGAAGTGCCCCTTGTCGGCTACTATAAAAGCAAATTTCCACAAAGGGAAGGTTTTAGGCTATGTAAATAGGTGCTTTTTATATCTTGATTAAATCCTCTCCGCCAAAAAACTGGAGAGGCAGGCGGAAACGCCGACAGAAGTTCTTTCGTCCCGCAATGAATAGACCGGCGGATGAAAGACGGCGATTTTTCCCCCCTCAATTTCTCAAGCCGCTACCGATGAAAAGTGGAGCCAACCAAATCTTGGCACCCAAATTACTGAAAATAAAGAAATGGGAGGAAGAAAAAAAAAAAAAGAAGACAGGGGTAAATGAGAGAGCCTAACAAGAACCCCGATTCAAGAGAAGATGCTCTAATAATTGTAAGCGCATTATTCTTCTAAAGACGAGCGAGCCTCCACTTTGGATGAAAACCGATTCGAGGCACAAAGCCCGATTTAATTTGGGGTCTACACCAATAGGTAGGACTAATTCAAGATGAGGTTTGGGGAGTGGGAAGCTATATTCGAGAAACGCAATTTAAATCCAAAGAATCGATTTGGCTTTTTAAAGCCAAGTTTAAAATATACAGAGGTACTTACAAGTGCAGGGACAAGGGCAGCACACGATGTGAACCGTCGCTGTCGTACAAATAATACTAAAATAAACTTGCTCACTCAATGACAGGATTTTGCTCTACCTACCTTCCAAATTATTTATATCATATTCATTTGTTCTATGTACACTTGTCACTGTTTCACATCGTATACACTTTGTACACTATTGTGTCGTATCATATAGTATCATCAATTGTTAAATTCAAAGTCTAAATTCGTGTTTTGTTCATTTCATTAGGCCCTGATGATAGGAGAATATATCTCTTGAAACGTCGGCAAAAATCTCCTCTTATTTGACTGACCCTCAACAAGTTTCCAACAACATTAATTGAAACGGTCAACATCACCATCAACTATTTTGTTTTTTACTTTACCATCCGTCTCCCTTGTATCTTCGTTTCAATATCATCGAAAAGAAGATTCTGATATTTCGGGCAGTTCAATAATTGAATTGACGGATATTTTCCCTCGAGACATCGTGATAAAGGTAGGTACTAACTGTGGGTATGTTAAGATTTCACGTCGGTAGAAATTGTTTTAAAAATCCAAGCAAGCTCCTTACTTGTTGAAAGTTCGATTACGAGCAAATTTCCACCTTGAATAACCGAATGTTATTACAAATCTTTACGCTAATTGACGATAAATTACCTAATGAATATTGAATTGAATATCACTAGCCGAATCCCACTTGAACGAAATACTGCCAAAAACGGATCCATCATGTTGGTGGTTTTTCCTCCCTGAGGATAGAACTAGAATTTGAGCGATTTGAGGCGAAATTTACAGACAAAAGCAATTAGAGGTTGCTTTTGGAAGACTCCTATTAAACTCCTATTAACCTTTGGAAGACTCCTTTGGAATTGCAGAAACTTACGATTTTAAATTTAACCCTACCGTTGTATTGTAGGACCGAAGCATAATATGCTTCGGTCCTACAACACAGTATTTCGGTCCTACAGCATAATATGTTTCTATAACATATTATGTTACAGAAACACTGAAATCAGTTTTTTTTTTTTTTTTTTTTTTTTTTTTAATTGTTGGAGGAGAGAAGAGCAAAATACAATGGCACATGAGCTTCCTCGTGCCAAGTTCAAAATGAACGTAACAACTGTAACAAGAAAATTACGTTCGCGCATGCGCAGGGAGTACCGCTGATTCATTCGTGATGAAACTGATAGGGAACCATCTAGGGCTATACCCACACCTGAAAATTTGATTGAAATCCGATCAAAATTGTAGGAGTTATGGCTGTGGCAAGGAAATTACGTTCGCGCATGCGCAGAGCGTACCGCTGATTCAATTGTGATGAAATTCGTATGGGACCTCAAGGAGCCTTATTCGCATAATCCCTCAAAATTTGAGCTAAATTCATTCAAAATTGTGGAAATTATGGCTGTAACAAGGAAATGCGGACAGACCGACAGACCCACAGACCGACAGACACTGAACCAAATTTGTTCAGTAGGCTATGAAACGCAAAATGCGAGTGGAAATTTTGAATTCGGACAACAAATTTTTTTTTTCTCCCGAAAGTGAACACAAGGCTTCCGCTGCTTCGCAGACTCGGAAGCAAAACGAGTAGTGCAGTTCGAATTTTCGCGGGTCTGTCCGCGAGGCTGACTTAACCAATCTACGTCACTAACAAGGCAAAGCTCTTACTTGGGGCGCTAGTGTCTACAGCTTGTAGAAGAAATTTACGAAGGTTTATCATTAAATGATATAGTGAAATTTTTATATTGTGAATAAATGATTCCGAATATAATATATATACTTTAAGTATAGTATATTATACTATATTTATAGTTTAATGTCTTATTACATCAGATTGACGGTGATTCGATAGCGTTTGTTGTGATGGGCTGTCAGATGGCAACACTGGTAACAACTTCGGCAGCCCGCCGAGGTTGGTAGCACCATCGTTACCAAACGACGTCACTGACCCGGCCGATAGATTCTACTCCCGCGTATTATCAAACGTCACCATTTTCTCTAAATCATGATAATTTTCTGGAAGCGATTCCAGACGGCTAACAGTCGTTTTTGTTATTCTCGTAGGATGTACCTACTTTCGAAAAAAAAAAAATTGAAAAAATGTATGCATTTTCCCCATTTTGAGGAGTTTTCCGGATTAAGTTAATGATAATTTCTTATTTACGTCACCTCCCTCGTACAAGCTTGCCCCTGTTTTCCATTCGGTCCACGAACCTAATGAAATATCAGGGAAGTGAAAACAAGGGGAGATAGTCATCAGGGACAGAATTAGTGGCTCCGGAGGTGACCAAACAAATGTGATGAATTCTTGATAACCTTGGAGTGTATTCCAGGACGGTGGAAGGGGACAGAAAATCATGTTTTTCAGGAGAGGGATGTGAATTCGTGTTACGACTGGCATGGTGGCGGGGGAGGTATTACGGAAGATTATAGGTTCTTCGGACACTATGATAACGCTCTGTGTAAAATTAGGGGGCTGTTTTCTCTCCTCACCTCTTTCTCGTGTGTGCGTTTCTAAACGCTCTCTAAAGAGAGATCGGTGATCACGTCCCCATAAAACCCACACTACCAAATCCCTGACATATCGAATTTCATATTTTCCGCGGTCGAGTCTGACTCTCGGGATCATATTTCACGGAAGATAATCCCTAGAAAATATGGCAACGATGGGACCCGGACCCAACTACAGATTTACTTTCAGTTTACTGGTTTTCAAAGCTTACCAACTCTTTTTTATTTTATACACAGGTAGTTTGTTAGTCTTAGTGTCAGAAACAGAAGAAGGGGATGACATTGGCAGCAAATCCTACGTCCAAGAATACTTCGAAAACGACACCTAACTCAACCCTGTAGTGGAAACCCTTAAAAAAAAACCCGTAGCCCCTCTCTATCACCTCGGAGCCCCACGGATTTGGGCGATCGGGCTGATTAACTTGCGGACACAAATAGTTGGTAGACTGAGTATTTTGTCAAAATCTTAGGTTTTGAAATAAATTCCTACAACCCAATACGGGTAGTAGGAATTTCGTTTTTGGAATCTTCTCATCATGAAATGACAATGACAAATTATTAGACCGATCAAAATTTTCGACTTCCAACTCGAACATAGGTGTTATTATTCTAAGAATAATAAACCAAAAGCATCAATACTTGATAATATCATGCATATTATGCACTTATTGCAAGCTAGCGCCAACCTTGAGGATAATCGAGTCAATGCTGTTAAAGAAGTTATTCACAGTGTTGGGTGGTGTGAAATCTTATAGAGGTAAGTCGGGAACCGGCGATTCCTCCCCGACCTCCAAAAAGAATGGCGATTCCTCCCTGTCAAAGTGTTTGCCCTTCCTCCCGGTTACTCAATTCCTCCCCCTGTGCAATCCTCCCTTTATTCAATTCCTCCCCGTTACTCAATTCCTCAGGGTATAGGTCAGTTTCAAAGAAAACCACTATGTACTAACGACTAATTCGTTTATTGTATGTACAATGCATATAATGTACCAACATGCCCAATTTTGGTTTATTATTCTTGGAATAATACACCTATGTTTTCGCGACGGGGGTCGACGACTCCGATCGGGCTCAAAATTTTACATTATCCGTTTCAAGAGGTCTACATTCTAAATCCGAAATGTCCGTCCGCCGTCCGCCGTCCAGGCCGTTTTGGGCAGTAGGAAATTTTTAAAAAATCTGAAATTTCGACAAAATAGGTACTTGGTTTACCATCTCGTTGTGCCCGCAAGGTTTTCAGTTCGATCGCCCAAACCCGTGGGGCGCTATGGGGCTATAATGGGGCTACAGGAGGGGTTTTTTGAAGGCTTTTAGCTATGGGATCGAGTTAGGTGTCGTTTTCGAAGTATTTTTGGACGTAGAATCCATTTTTTGGGGTCCCGGAACGATCCGATTTCACTGGGGCGATCTTTAGGGCATTCGTGGGGCTATTTTTATAAAAATGGGATTTTTGAAGGATCCCAGGATGTTAAATATTTTTCGAGTAAAAAATACAGAATTTTTGAAAAAACACATTTTTGAACAAAAAAATCCAAAAAAAAAATTTTTTTGAGATAAAAATCAAAAAAAAAATTTTATTTTTTTATTTTTTCATTGACAGAATTAAATTTCTGCACAAGAAACGTATATCAAAGAATAATAAACCCTTGTGTAGAATTTGCAGCGTTTTAAGGATAGGTATGTTAAAAAGGGTGGCTATGGATTCACCCTCATTATGAGCTCAGATCGGCTTTGGAATATCTTGGGATTCCAGACCATCCATTAGCGTCGTCCTACCATTGAACAGATCGAGCCAAAGGAATAGACCAACAGATCGAGCCGTTGAGCAGCAGGGGTAAATCAGGGTTCTGTTCTGGGGCAACACAGTTATTGCTGTACGTAAACGATCTAGCAAAATACCAATTTAACAACAGACAAAGCTGCGTGTTAATGTAAATATGGCTGTGCTAGTGAATGGCTCCCTCTGACGCCCTATGCATCAATCTCCAACCTTCAGACGAAATTTGGCAAGCTTGGTGGACATCCAATTCCCACAGACTGAACTTCGACAAGACGTAGGATCGACCGCCGAATCTCTTGGAACCGAGTGCATTCTATAGACTCGAATCGAAATGTTGAGGCAAGGCTCAAACCAAAAGACATGAGTCTTACCGCAAAGTTGAGGCGTGATTCCAACAGGACATGAGCCAAGCAAAGCCAAACCAACCAACAGATAGAGCCAAAGCTGTAGAATTCTGCTTGACTTCCCATGTTCACGGTCAAGGTTCAGGGGAAAAGAATCTCGGCGCGGCGGGAGGAATTGACGGAACCTCGGCTCAATGGCCTGCTTCCCACCGGGAGTAATCGCCATCTCCCTCGGACCGTTATGTCCAACTTTCAGTTTTACGGGGAGGAATCGCCTGTTGCCCGATTCAAACAGGTGCTCGCCCCTTGCCCATGGTATGACCATTGATGACCACCTCTCTTTTGCGCCCCACGTGAATAAACTAGTCTCAAAACTCAGTAGTACGTGCTAATGCTTGCGAAGGTTACGCCCAATTACATCTAAGTCAACTTTGAGGACAGCTTACTTTGGGCTATTCGTTCCTCGTATACGGTACGGGCTCATCTTCTATTCTAGCCCCTACAATTTGGATATTGTTTTCAAGTTGCAAAAGCGAACAATACGCATAATGGCAGGCATTCCTCCTCTGACGTCTTGCAGGGGCGTCTTCAGAAGAGAAGGATTTCTTACGGTTCCCTCGCTGTACATATTTGAGACTGTTATGTTCCACTTGAATCGCTTGTCGGCTAATCCACTCGATCCCTTCAGCCACGACCACAACACCAGATTCTGCGATGATCTGTTGCGCATTCCACGCCATAGGAGGGAGTTTTTCAAGAAAAGTGTTGATTATAATGCGACGAAAATCATCAACCATGTTACCCAATTCCTGCAGCGGCAAATTCCGAGCGACCTAACAACCACCCAGTTGAAAAAACGTCTCAAGGATTTTCTTGTTGAACGCGAGTTCTATTCACTCGAAGAATTTTTCAATTATAAGTCCAATGACTAATTCATGTACCTATTTATAATTATAATTATTTCTGTAACTCGTTTATTGTGTGACGTTGTGCTCTACCATACTTATGTTTAGTGCTGTGGCATTTAATAAATTCTATTCTATTATATTCTATTCCATACAGGTCTGTGCTCGTCCATAACTCTAGCTTTCCTCTTCTTGGTTCTTGATCTAATGATGGTTTGGAAACCAAAGAAATCCAGTGAAAACCTTGGCACCGCAGTCGTAGTGGCTCGAGTTTCAAATTCAGCAAGCACAGAACAGCAGCAGCGACATCCATAAAACAGAAATTCCAGAATGTAGGGAAATCATGTCAGGAGATGAAGACCTTAGCCGCGAACCGTGACGTGTGGTGATTTTTCCCCAAGACTCGCAATTTCGGAAAGGATATGACTGTTAAGTGTTGGATATTTTGGTTTTAATGATCGCCTGATATAGAAGAAAATCCGGGTCCTGGGGTTCAGCACCCAGACCGAAAAAGTGTTGCGCTCGGCACCCAGCCGGGTCGAAATGAATCAATTGCTTTCGGCACCCAATTGTGTTCGGCACCCAGGTCTTCCAAAAACGAACTTTTGCGCTTGGCACCCAAGCGTTACAAGGAGTTTTCCACTAGGCAACCAACTTTACCGGTATGATCGCGGGTTAGTACTTATACATTTACATTAGTAACAACAAAAACTAACCTAATATGAGGTCTGCAAATAGCAGTTACACTGGAACTTTCTTCTGCCTGGACAGATCCTCCTCACTTCCCCAAATTTCAAATTTTTTGGTTGGTAAACCTATATCCCCTGTGGAAAATGACTGCGTGGCTACTTTTCGAACCTCCCACAACGCTCGACAACTTTTATTCGATGGGGTTTTCACACAGAGTGACCGTTCTCAATTTACAGACGTTTTAAAGTCGGATAATAGCACTTTTCACACAAGTTGGGAAAAATTGCCCCTTTTGCAATTGCAACCTTACCAATCGGTGAAATTTTAACGTTGAAGTGACCATTCGACGCAGCATTTCGACGCTCAAGCGTCGATTTTATGCTCTTTTATAATGTCAACAGCGAAATTTTCTGTATCACGCACAGTTTTCATGATACCTATCAGCAAAAAAAAAAAAAATCCGAAAATTTGAGGTTTTTAGACCCCCAAAAGTTCTCCCGATAACAATTCTCTTGGATTCGCTTAGTTTCCGGCTATTGGGGTGCCAAACCACCAATTAATAGTAACTATTCTAACTGTTAGAAACATGACATCCGACCTTTTGTAGGCACCGAAGTCTAGATTGACTGGACTACTTAGGTATCTACGCGAAACCATTGGTGCCTAACGCAAGTTGGGTGCCCAGTGCCAAACCAACTTTTGGAAGACCTGGCTGCCCAACGCAATTAGGTGCCGAGCTCAACTGTCCGGTTTTGAAAAACCTGGGAGCCGAACGCAACTGTCTCATTTTGACACGCTCGGTGCCGAGTCCCGGTCCCCCTGTGTTGAGACTCAAATTGCCATACCTTGGGGATTGAGTCCTCTTCCCATCCAGTCACACAGAGCTACACCTCTCTTTACCCCTTGTTATTCAACTTGGTCGCTACCTCTTCGCAAACTGGGGACACCAGCTGCTACAGTTTGTCTCCAAAGTTTCAATCCCTCAAGGCTATTAGTCAACAAGGATATGGCTCCCTCGATTCCAAGACAATCGGACGAATTGGATTTGTCGATCTCATTCCCAAATCCAGTGTCTTCGCCATCCTTTCAAGGGGTCCCATCTCTCAGGCAGTGCTGGAGATCTACCGGAACGGAGGCTCAAAACATTTTAGGGCTCACTAGGTGCAATAAGAACGATTTTGTCTTGACTATTACTTCACACGATACAACTTATTACTTTTGAATATTACTCCAAAACTGGTCGTGGTAGCGATTTGAGATTGGATTCTCTTCAAAATCCCCCCCCCCTCTCTACCTATTTATTTATTGTATTTTTAATTTTCAGGAATTATGCGGGTCCCATACAACATTCATCATGATTGCATCCGCGGTACGCTTTGCGCTTGTCCGTCCACACTTCCTTGCCACAGCCATAACTTCCACAATTATGATCAGATTTCAATGAAATAAATTTCGAAAATGCCCTGGAAATTTGAATTACACCGTTTGCTTCAAAATATGCAGTTCTTTCAGAAAAAAATGGTATTAGTTGAGATGCAGTTCCCTAGCTCATTTGCTTTCACAGTCTACGCAAATTTTGGTTTATTATTCTTGGAATAATACACCTATGTGATCGCGACGGAGGGCGACGACTCCGATCGGCCTCAAAATTTGACATTATCTGTTTCAAGTGGTCTACATTCTAAATCCGAAATGTCCGTCCGCCGTCGTTTTGGGCAGTGGGATTTTTTTAAATCTGAAATATTTACAAAATTCTTGGTTTACCATCTAGTTGTGCCCGCAAGGATTTCAGTCCGATCGCCCAAACCCGTGGGGCGCTATGGGGCTACAGGAGGCGTTTTTTGAAGGCTTTTAGCTATGGGATTAAGTTAGGTGTTGTTTTCGAAGTGTTTTGGACGTAGAATCCATTTTTGAGGGTCCCGGAACGATCCTATTTCACTGTGGCGATCTATTATAGATCCATTTTTGAAGGATCCCAGGAGGTTAAATATTTTTCGAGTAAAAAATACAGAATTTTTGAAATATATATATATATATTTTGAACAAGAAATAAAAAAAAAAACTTCTTTTTTTTAATAAGGTTTATATAATATATTATATAAAAGGTATAATATACTTGCCCAGTTCAAGACCGGCTTAAGTGCAAATTCACAAATTTTTCAGGAAGCGCGTTTAAAAAAGCTTTGTGAATTCAATGTTGAATTTCTCTGGAGCTAATGCAGCCAGCGCCTTGAAACTTTGGCCACTAACTCAGTATGGTCTTGGTATACTTACCTGCGAATTTGAGATTTTTCCGTATGTTAATTAAAGAGTTAATTAGTAGATAAGACAGTATTGTTCTGAATATGATACTAGTGGGTTGGAATTGGAGCTCCCCACTGTCTTAAGTGCAGATAAGACAGTTTTCACAATTACACTAATATGGAAATAACCTTACCTTTGCATGTAAAACAGTCTTAAGTGGCAGATGAGACAGTCTTACCCGGGACTATCGGGTAGTGGAGTGCTGTTGAGACCACACCTTGAGAAACACACCTTTCATCTCCAAGGTCAACGCGAAACTGAACATCAGCCACTATTGCATTGGGGTTCAGAGAGATTGTGTTCAGTGTGGAATGTCGCAAGTGCGCTCTGGCGGCGATTGGGTAAAGTTGGAAAAAAACCGCTTATGCCATTAGAAAGAGCGCAAAAAATTGAGCAAGACTGACTCAAAAACCGAAAAACCCAAAATTTGCACTTAAGCCGGTCTTGAACTGGACCATTGAACTGGGTTTATATTATAAAGTTTTTTTTTTAAATTTTTTCATTGACAGAATAAAATTTCTGCACAAGTAACCTATATCAAAGAATAATAAACCCTTGTGTAAAATTTGCAGCGTTTTTAAAAACTTTTTCAGGATTTTTATATTTTTTTATATTTTTTTTTATATAAATGTTAACAGTTGACAAAATGCTCAGGACTTATCCAAGTTGTGCTCGTTAGATTTTCAGCCCGATTGCCTCCGTGCGACAGGACGGGTTTATAAAGGGATTTGGTCAGCAGGACATTTGAGGCGTAATTTCGGAAGGAGAATCGAATAATCCCCGACCTGTCCGACAACACCGTGGGGCTTCGAAGGGCGGTAGTAAGAGTTGAAGAGTTGAATGTGAAGTGCTAGAGGAAATGGACGGTATGGTCTGTATTTGGGGATTGTAGAAAATCGTCCAGCGTGGAAGAGGCAGAAGGGGGGAGTAACTTCATTTCCCTTCAAAATTTGTCATTTAGATAGCCGGGAATCCGCGGGTAAATCATTAGAAAAACCGCGAAACCCCTTTGTAGCTATCCTCGGGGGCATAAAGATAATTTAACTCCTACGAGGTGGCTTGTGAAGGGGTTTGAGGGGGAAAGGACGTTGGAAGGGTACATATCTTGTGAGTTCACAAAGAGCGAAGAGAGAATGGGAGGAAAGTAGGTGGTGTCTACTCACACAGACAAGCTGTGGTGTTAGATGGTGGGGGGGGGGGGGGGGAGTCATAGTAGAAAGAAGGATGGAGTGTGCATGAGGGGCTCATTGCAAAAAAGAGAAAGTGTTTGTGTGTGTGTAGAAATTGGTGAAGGAGGATGAGGGAAAAGGGTGGGGGGATTATAGCTGAACTAGGGTACAAGGGGAAGTTAAGGGGGCTGAACAAGAAAGTAAATTCAATGGTTATTCCCATGTGTTACATACACACTGAGATGGCTTCCAGCTGTTATAAGACGGCATAGTAGTGAGGGGAGGGGGTATGGTAGGGTTGCGAGGGGGTAAGTTTGCTCAGGGCGTTCGATCCTTCGTGGTGAGAGGGGACATGGGTGAGGGATGAAGGGGTTATATGGAGGGGGCATTGTTTTTAGAAGCCAACATCATAGAGATAACCTACGCTACCTCCTCCCTCGTCTTTCTTCCGATTTTCCTCCGGTTTCGCCCGCACGTTTTCCCATTTTATGAACACATATAAGCTGAGTCTTATCGGATTCGACGACGCACACGACCCAACAATGTGGACCCCTCATCCCCCACTCTTTCCTGAAATCTCTTCCCACGATAAGGTCTCCTGGCCCAGTATCTTGCGACCAACTTGTATATATTAGGTTTGAGCGGAATCCTCAAACTTCTTATGAGTATGTGACTTTGGGTCGCCCGAGTGGCGCTGGGAGTCCTGGGAAGATCAGTCACGGCTCCCTCTTGAGGGTACATATTTGCCTGGTTGGCGCCAGTCCGGATTCTCGCAGCAGAGGCTAATGAAGGAAGGGATCATGGGTTTCTTCATTGGGGAGCGGAAAAAAGTCAATTTTCCAAAGTCGCTTTTTCATTGATCTCGTGCACTATTTCCATGGTTGATTACTTTCAGAATCGTCCTGTACTAATAGTTTTGCGGTTGAAGTGTTCGATAGCTCGAATTAGCTGCAAATTTTACACAAGGGTTAATTATTCTTTGATATAGGTTACTTGTGCAAAAATTTAATTGTGTTAATAATTTTTTTTTTAAATATTTTTTCTCTAAAACTTTGTTTTTTACTCGAAAAACATTTGACCTTGCAACCCTTCAAAATCCCATTTGTAGCCCTAACACCTAACTCGATCCCATAGTCAAAAGCCTTAAAAAAAATATTGCCGCCTGTGGGTGTATTGCCGCTTGTGATTTGTGTAGATGATGGTACATGATTGTCTTATGACTTACCTGTGGGACACCCCCAGACCCCCGGATTTTCTATGTTTTGATCAAGGATCATAGCAAGGAAACATGGTACATGTTTTTCGGATTGGTATATTTAAATTCGCGATAAAAAAAGTTTATTTAATAAAAGGGGGTTATACATTTAAAAAAGGCCATACATTTCATAAAAGGGGGTTATACATTTAAAAGGCCAGTGTCGAATCATGATGAATGAATCATGAATTTAATTTAATTCGCGGAGTTGCGCGCGTCGCGCGGGATTTTAATATAGCCTATGTTGGGGGCAATCGCACCCGAAACCGTTAGAAAAAACCCAATTCAAATCCGTTCAGCCGTTTAGGCGCCTATAAGTCACGACAGACACACAGACAGAAAGCTCAACATCTCAAGGGGGGCTCGACCCCCCTAAGCATACTTAAACGGTCCACCAAACCAATAGAAAAAATCGCCGTATTTTTATCGCTTACCGTTTAGGAGGAGGAGAGGAAAAACCATGTACCGTGAGTACAAAATTTCGAAATTTCGCAGGGTTGCGCGCGTCGGGCTGGGTTTTAATATAGCCTATGTTGTGGGCAATCTCACCCGATATCGTTAGAAAAAAAAACCCATTCAAATCCGTTCAGCCGTTTAGGCGCCTATAAGACACGACGGTTTACGGGAGGGTTACTTCTTCTTACATTCCAATCCAGAGAACGCCCGTAAAAACATGTACCACGTTAAAACCTCCCTTAGCCCCATTTTAGCCCCATAGCGCCCTAAGGGTTTGGGCGATCGGGCTGAAAACCTTGCGGGCACAACTAGATGGTAAACCGAGTCTTTTGTCAAAATTTCCGATTCAAAAAAAATAATAATAATTCTTCTGCCCAAAATGGCCGTTTTTGGTTTTGGAATCTAGACCTCTTGAAACGGATAATGTCAAATTTTGAGGCCGATCGGAGTCGTCGCCCTCCGTCGCGATTACACAGGTGTATTATTCCAAGAAAAATAAACCAAAAGTGAGTTAACGGGTTAGCGATCCGATTTCACTGTGGGGGATCTACATAGATATAGATAATCTATAATTGGACTTTCATGGGGCTGCAAATGGGATTTTTGAAGGATCCCAGAAGATAAAATATTTTTCCAGTAAAAAACAAATAATTTAAAAAAAAAACATCATTTTTTCCAAATTTTTTATTGACATGGAATTAAATTTTTGCAAAAGTAACCTATATCAAAGAATAATAAACCATTGTGTAAAATTGGCAGCATTTTGGTGTAATATGGTTTTTGAAGGGTTTTGCCTATGGGATCGAGTTAGGTGTCGTTTTCGAAATATTTTTAGACATAGAATCCATTTTTGGTGGTCCCGGGACAATCCGATTTCACTGTGGGCATCTATAGGGCTTCAATGGAGCTACATATGAAATTTTTGAAGGATCCCAGGAGGTCAAATATTTTCCAAGTAAATAAAATTAAAAAAAAATTTTTTTTTTCAAACTTTTTCACTGACAGAATTTTCGCACAAGTAACCTATACCTATCTAAGAATAATAAACCCTTGTGTAAAATTTGCAGCGTTTTTAAAGGTACCAATGCGCTCCCAACCGAGCGCTTCTCGTCCTCTCAGCGGGATCAGTTCCCCGCTCGCCCGTTGACCGGTTTGTTAGTTTGACCTGCCTATAATATACCAAAATTTGGTATAGGCAGGCGCGACTCGTGAGGGAGGCAGCGTCGCAACTGCACCCCTCGATGCAGAAGGGCGAGTGGGGGGGCTACGTATTACCTACCTAATTAGTTACCTACCTAAAAATGAATCAAAACTCGGCTCGAAAATCTACGTAAGTTCTTGTATACCTTTCATAGTTCGCAGAACGTCTGAAAAGCCTGTGTTGATAGTGCAATGATAAAGGGAGCACTGCCCTTCTTGAGACGATTTTTTTGCATGGACCTTATGGAACAACGAACTAAGTGTGAAGCCAGAAATGTCGAAATGTGGGGCAGTTCTGGGCACTGCGCACACCCTTCCTTCTCGCCATTCACCAGATGTTAAATCACCTCCACAATCAGTGTTGGCAGTCTTCTTTCATGGGCAGGGAATTTTCGTTTGTAATGAGGGACTTATTCAGGATCTAATCTGTCCCAAATCATGAAAAAAAATAGGGGCTTACTTTTGAAATATTTTGAAAACTTTTTGGTGTTGCTATATTACTTTGTACGGTATGAAATCATAAATTTCGATCGACCAAGGTTTCTGATTTTTTCAGTTTTCCCACAAAGGTATTTTTTACCAGAAGCTACAGAAGTTGAGGGGATGGCATCAGGGGTTTAGTGTGCTTCCATGTTTTCTGGGAAGTGTTTTCTGAACTCGGTGATCTGCGTTTGTCTCATTTATAAGTTTTTTATTCGTTCGTTTCATTCGATCGTTTCATTGTTCATTTCATAAAGCGTTTGTTGGATAACTCTATTGATTTCATCTTGAGGGAGTTTTCCCGTTTAGGCGTGAGTGATAAGTGTGACATTCGCGACATGGGACGGCCAACCTCACCTTTACCAGGTTTGCAGCGTGTACCCAGGAAATGAAAGGAAACTGGTAATAGTTAATTGGAATTTTTAAACAAATAAATAAATAAATAAATAATGAACTATAGCAAATCTTGATAGTAGGTACTTTTTATCTGTGTTGGGTGCAATAATATTTTCATAAAATATTATCACGAATCCGTGACTGCACCCCCTTGTTCTGCCATCACCAGTCGCGCCTGGTATACCTATACCGTATAGGTACTTTAATATAATCTAATTAAACTTTATATACAATGTTTTTTTATTTATTTAATCAAATCAATGAGTTTTACCAAATGAGATTCCAAAGTCGCTAGGTACCTAAGTACCTCCGTCATTGCATCACCAAATCGGCCAAAGTTCCGATTCGTTTTTTTTTTTTGTTTCAACTCCTAAAGCTGCTAAGCTCTAATCCCACACTGAAGTTATTATACACCAAATAATGTAGTTGAAGAAAGATATTAAGTTCTTTTATAGCCTAATAACTTCTTTCTTTTTTTCGCCCACCTGAAATTTTTAGCACAAAATTGTGAAAAATTTCCATAAATTAAGCGTTGTGGGATGTTATTTGCCAATAAAACTCTTTCAAGGCTGTATGAATATGGGTTTCTACGGAGAAACTTTGTCAATGATGGCAAACATTTGGAAGTGTGTTCCCAAAAATGGAAAGGTGCGCTCATCTCTTCATGTTTTTTTTTTTTTTGTTTTTTTTTTTTGTGTATCACAGCATCACGCCCGAGCGGCTGAACAGATTTTCATGAGGGTGGTCTCATTGTGATCAGCGAGTTCTGGGGGTGGTTATAGGCTATCAAAATCACCTCCGTCGTCGACGATTCGTCCGATCCCGAGAAGATGACTCTCGAAAAAGGCGACCCAGCGCATTTTGTTGATGTGCTTAGGTTGTGTGGCATAGTTTGGTCGTTAGATACTTACTGTGTCAAGTTACGAATTCTTAGTTACGGTTTTGGTTTCAATAAAGAATATTTCGTAGTAACAGAAAGGTTGCGCTCATCTATTCAACTCAATTGATGGCTTGTTTAAAAAATTCCTACTGCCTAAAACGGCCCGGACGGCGTACGGCGGACGGACATTTCGGATTTAGAATGTAGACCTCTTGAAACGGATAATGTCAAATTTTGAGGCCGATTCGAGTCGTCGACCTCCGTCGCGAAAACATAGGTGTATTATTCCAAGAATAATAAACCAAAAGTGAATCGAAGGAAATGAATAAATATGAAAATTGCGGTTTCGTACCTACTTGTTTTTATTTCGCTGCTTTAATTTTTATCACTTCCATCAAGTTTATAAAAACATTATTTCATTGTATTGACAGAAAAACTGTCTCTCGTCATAATATCATCACTCATAATTTAATTAAAAATGTTTGTAGCGTTCGTTCCGGCTTGGTGTAGAGGCGAGCCAAGAAGTAGTTATTGGATGGAGGAACCGTTTTTAGCTCCTTTAGGATGCTCCCTCCATCATCTAACCTCCCCCCCCCCCCTCCCCTACATCCGTACCACACTGGTCTGTGTTCCTGTTGGGCCATTTTGAGAGGGAGGTTCGCTGGTGCGGAAAGACAGAAGGGCAGGAAGGAATTTCATTTCCTCAAATCATCTCAGAAATGAGACATCAGACTGTTATTCGTCTTGCTGGGCTCATTCACTTCCCTCACCAACGCCTTTTCCTCGGTCTCTTCACTCTCCCAGGGAAGCAATAGGTGCTCGGTGCATTGAAGCGTCAGAGCGGCACGTGAAGAAATCATTAAATTTTCTCCTGCTGTCGATTGGAAAGTGTGGGAAAAGGCCTACCCGTCAACATTTTGACCTAACTCCGAACTCAAGTTTGGGGGTACAAAACAAAAATTCTGGACGGCGAATGACCATTTCATTTTTGGAATCTACCCATCGTGGAAAAACGTTTTTTAGGGACAAATTCTGAGGTCGATCACAATGCCCCCCCCCCCCCCCCCCCCCCCCCGTCACGAATGCAAAGGTGTAATAATATTACCTTTATATTATAAAAACAAAATTTGTTTTTATAATATAAAGGTAATATTATTTTCAATTGAATTTTAGTTTCATAGATTTTGGTTCGTTATTTAATAACGAACCAAAATCTATGAAACTAAAATTCAATTGAAACCAAAGTGGTTCGACATAACAAACATGGAATATTCGCGATTTACATTAACATTGGAGTGCTGGAGTCGTTTCCAAAATGGCCCTCCATTCACGGCAAGTTGCCTCAATCTCAAGAGGCGATTTGGAGAATTTCTACGCAAAATCGCTCATAATTGCTTTTTGGCACACATAAACTCAATGGAGGCATGAAAAATCGAAAACTAAATAATCTGAGAAGAAGAAGAAGAATAAGGAATCTCTTATCTCTCTTATCTCAGCCCTGAGAAAATAGGTAATAATAATCATCCTTTTCGCTAATAATTGCAATGCTGCTAATAAAAGTAATTATTGCAATGTTGAGTCCCATAATTTTTTGTCTAAGGGGAGGCAGTTATTAATGCTGGCCAAATAATCTTCTGTGGTGTACGATGTTTGCACCAATGTCTAGACGATGTTTGCACCAATATTTACGTAGGTATTGGTTCTGCAAACAACCAAATTACATGACCAGCCGTCGTGGAAGGTAAAATCAGCCAAAACGCAGAGGAAATGTTATCATTCCAGCGTTCATGTAAGGCAGGAGCGTCAGCAGAATGTAAACACGTCATTGCTGTCTTACTTTATTGCAACAGGTAAGATTGTAAAGTTCCTACCAGCCTAATAATCAAATCCAATTTTAATCGTTTTCCCCCAAGATCCAATCTTGTTCAGATTTTCCAATCCAAGAGCTTGTTTGGTTAATAGTGATGTAAAACGAGGCTTCCCTGTCCAGCTGGACTCTCTGACCACTTTTGGTCTCATTTTGACGAGGCACATTGTAAAACCTGTTTCGTTCGATCCTGACTTAATAATATGACGTATTATTAAGTCCTCTTAATTTAGCAGATACAATAGTAGGTACATTGTATTGTTCCCAAGACTGCAAAATTAAGAGGTCTCCGGGTACTTTCCCGTTATAACCCCCCACTACTCGATTTTGGTTGCGTTTCGGCTGCTTCACCACGAAACTATTCTCAACTCTCGGATAACAGGTTTACATGGCATTTACGAAAAACAAATACTCGGTAAATATTTTAACTCCTGGGATCCTTCAAAAATCCCATTTGTAGCCACATAAAAGCCCCATAGATTCCCACGGTGAAATCGGATCGTTCTGGGACTCCCAAAAATGGATTCTACATCCAAAAATACTTCGAAAACGACACCTAAATCGATCCAATAGCTAAAACCCTTCAAAAAACCCTCCCATAGCGCCCCACGGGTTTGGGCGATCGGGCTGAAAACCTTGCGGGTACAACTAGATGGTAAACCAAGTATTTTGACAAAATTTCAGATTTCTAAAAAAATTCCTACTGCCAAAAACGGCTCAGACGGCGTGCGGCCATTTCGGTTTTGGAATCTAGACCTCTTGATAAACGGATCCGCTCGCCAGGCCAAAATTAGCATCCAACCAGGTAGAATGACCGACCTGCCACCCAGGCTCAAATTACCGGCTAGCGAGGGCTTTTCAAAGACTTACCTATGTAAGATAATCAAATTTCGGAGAAGTCCGGCTGCACACTTCCATTCAGTCAGACGGCTTCTTTGACATCTTCAGCCAAAGTTCCCACGCTTTTCGATGACTAACGATTTCTTTTAATCCAGATTTCCCCTCGATCTCCACCTTGTCATCCTTAGGGAACCGTTGGAAAGAAAATCCTTGATTTGCCCGAGAATTGCACCCATAATCATTTGTCTGTCTTTTCGCAGTTACTGCGAACTGCATCTTTATCTCTTATCAAACTAATTCTTCTTCAATTTCCAATTTTTGTACCCAGTTTTTGTATTTTTGTGTATAATTGGAAGAAAACTGAATAAGTTGCCAGGCGCACATAGGGCGGGCGGGTGACTTGCCGTTTTTGAGTGCGCATGCTTAATGTAAATCGCGAATATTACGCAGAAAGCACAAACGGTTTTGCTTTTGTTTGTGAGGCGTTGTTGTTGTTGTTGTTAATTATCAGGAAAACCGGCTAAGTAACAGTTTACATCACTACCCACAACAGTCGACGACCCGAAAAACCTGATAAACCCGTCTTCAAAGGAGTGGCGTACCCAACGGTGGGGGGGGGGGGGACTACCGATATGGTTTAGGCAGGTGTTATAAAGGGGGCGAGTTTTGCAGAATAATTTATACGTAACGTTCTGTCTCAAGAAACCCCCCGGAATTCCCAGGATCAAAGGGAATAAGAGTTAGCGGTTCGTCGGATGGGAGGGATGAACATTTTGGGGGGGGGGGGGGAGCAATTGAGGAGATTGGTTGACGCGGGGTCGTGTGAGAGCTGCCTTCCTCGACGATTCACGTTAAGAGGATTCCCACCGCGAACACCAGCTAGAATCTAATAAGAACCGAAGACGAATTGGATGCGGATGAATTTACAAGACTCCTTAACGTGTTAGCGATTTATTATTTCGCTCGATTGAAACATGACGATGTTAGAGATGGAAAACCATATGAGGAGTTTGATTCCAATAGGTAGTTAAGTACAACCTACTATATCCGTTTTGGTCAAATATGAGGAAAACGCATTATGAAAACAACCTGAAAAAAACGTGTTATCAGACAATGATGTTATTTTTACCTTATTTTAAAATTGTGATAAATATTTTTGCTAAAAAGTGTAAGTTACTTTCAAATAATTTGGAAGGAGATTTGAAATTTCAGTTTTATGGATAGGTAGGTAGTTTTTTTTTTTTTTTTTTTTTTTTTTTAAATGAAACATGGCGTGGATATAGTACCGCTTGAAACGAAACACTAGCTCAATGAACTGGAGAGAGTCTTCCTGTCATAATAATAGGGAAAGACAACCTTATGAAATAAATCACGTCGTTGAAAAAGCACATGGAAGAGAGTTGCCACGTCCAACTATCGCTAGATCCCTAGCGATTGTGGTTTAAATCATGATAGGATAAATAATGGTGTTGGCTATATTTGGTAAACTCCCTGGGATTCTTCAGTGATCTCACATTGTGCAATTTCCCTCGCCCTTGGGGGGAGGGCGAGGCAGGAGAGAGGGAGCGCCGGCACCTGCCCCAGAGGGATGGGACAGGCGGTGGCGCATTATTATGACAGTGTCTTGTGTACGAGGAACTTGGTGAGTTCATATCGTATGTGGCGCAGTATTGCGAAGTAATGTGTCCTGTGCACAAGGGGAAATCCGTGAGTTCTTAGCCCATGTGGTACACGATGTACATGGACATTTCATAGTGGTGAAATATCCTGACACCTAAATGATATATAAACTGTGTTGTATGCTATACATGATACGTATATAAATTGTGGATATTTATATTATGGATATTTCATGGTGGTGGAATATCCTGACACTTACATGATACATATAAATTGTGTTGTATATAACTGTATGGTGTTCTGAGTAAGCCATAGAGCCATAGTAATGTGATAGAGCAACATGGCATAGAAGAAGAAGAAGAAGAAGAAGAAGAAAGAGATTTATTTTGAATAACAGCATAAAATCACACTAAATTCAAAATAAACAGATACGGCAATGGATCCAATCCGGCAATGGATCCAATCCGTCTGCGGAGGCTCGGGCCCGAGGGCACAGTAAAAGAACAAAACAAGATTACTAGTTATATGGTGAAAGAAATATAACATTACATTATAACTCTCCGTTATGCTAAGGAGAAAATAAAAAAATAAAATAATTGAATATTCATGTTTCGGGTTTGAGTGAGAAGGCTTTGAGAAGGGGGGGCTCTGGTGAGAACAGAAGGGCAAAAGGGCGGGAAGCCAGCGACAAATCCAGAAGAAAAACCCACTAAGCAGAGAACTGGTCCAGCCTAAAGCTCCTATGTCTCCACGCTGTTTTACAGAACTCAACCAGCTCCGACCAACTCGGGCCGTTCAGGATCCCGATAGCTTCATCCCTATCCAGGAGAGGACGGCCAAATGCGGCCTGACGAAACTTCGCGAGCGACATGGCATAGTTTGTGTTGGTTACAAAGATAACCACAGTCAAGCAGCTATGCATGCATCCTCACCTTGCCGAGTCTGTACATTCACTCAGTTTTGATGTTTGTGCGACAAAATGTTAACACGTTGCAGAGGGGCAGTAACTGCCATCATTACTCCACAAGGCAATGCGAGGACCTTACCATTCCCACGGTCCGTCTGACAGCCTCGCTGCGGACAGATCCAACTCAGAACGGCTCTCGTCTGTTTAATCGGCTACCAGAGAGGCTGCAGAGCTTGCCCATCCCCGCTTTCAAGCGAGCCCTGAAAGATATTCTGATCGAGGCGGAATTGTACAGTGTTGATGAGTTTTATAATATCTCATTCGCCTCAAGCCCATAAGTTCGCCTGGGTAGCTCCATTCTCATGTTGTCAGGGTTTGTTTGTGAACTGTACGATGGGGCCCAAATTGTTGCTGTTTTGATGCTTGTGTTTTTTTCATTACCGATGTAATCTTGTAATCTTGACGTTTGCATTGTCATATGCATGTGATATACCAAGCCCATAAGTTTGCCCGGGTTGCTCCATTCTCACGTTGTCAGAGTTTGTTTGTGAGCTGTACTATGGAGCCCAAATTACTGCTGTTTTCATGATTGTGTTTCTGTCATTACCTATGTAATCTTGACGTTTGCATTGTCATATACATGGATTTTGCAAATAAAAACCAGTTTGATTTGATTTGATTTGATTAATATTATCCTTTCCCCTTTAAAAACGTTTATTAAATATTATCTTAGATTCAAAACGATCGCATTCTTGTAAAGAACAGTTCTCTCACCCCAAGAAATTGATAACCGACGATTTCGACGAAAATGTAAGTAGGTACCTTTGGGATCAAACGCCCCTGGTGGATGGTGTAGCAGCACGCTCCCTCTCCTATGGCACTTTGTACGTTTCTATGGCCGTACGTTTCTTGGAGAGCCGAAATTATAGCGATTTTCCACCAAAATAACCATTTCTTAATTTATCCAAATTATTTACGAACATGGAGTACACCCAGCGCAGTGCAAAGTTTTCCTTTAATAACCTGCCAGCAATCAACCGAAGGTTGCAAGAGACCTAAAAAAAGTTAGGATTAAAATATTAGGTACCTAACTGATGTGGGTAAAAAAAAGAATTTTCAGAAATCTTACTTTTTCTCCAGATGTAAAAGTAGTAAATGAGATTCTCATTTTATGAAGACCCAGTCATTTATGGTCACCGCAGATAATACTATAATGTTCCCGATTTCTGCGAGGGAACTGTCAGAGGATGTCCCTCACCTCCGACGTTTCCAATGGGAACGTTATAAAGCAACAGCCGAAAGTGAAAAGTGTTAGTGTGTTTAATAATTAATTACACAGGTTTACAAAAAAAAAAGGTCAATCTCAGGCGCCGCAGAAAAAACCATCAAACTCTATGTTTTTTGGGGTGCTGAATCCGAATCCGACCCCCGTTTTTTCCGGTCACGTCCAAATTTTCGAGATATTGGCGATTTTTCGTTTTTTCGACCTTTTTCCGTTTTGAAAATCACAGCTAAATGTGCGGATGCCCAAAAATTCCACAAAAACTCTCTTCTTACTGGAAATTTATGGAAAATCGCCAATATCTCGAAAATTTGGACGTGACCGGAAAAAACGGGGGTCGGATTCGGATTCAGCACCCCAAAAAACATAGAGTTTGATGGTTTTTTTCTGCGGCGCCTGAGATTGACCTTTTTTTTGTAAACCTGTGTTATTACTAATATTATTACTAAACTGTTTTAGATGAAATTTCCTTGTTCGAGAACCGGGGGTTCCCGGGAACTTGGACTAGATGGCCGCTAAAAAAGGAACCTTTTAAACGGGCCTCAGAGAGGTTTGGCGATGATATTCGAGATCACCTGCAGTAACCGAATGTAAGCGGTGGGAAAATTTTGGGGAGCCAAGAAAGAAAAGGGATGGAGAAGTTTTGAGATGGAAAGAGAAGGATGAGGGGGGAGTTGATTGTCTAAACCTGAAAAGGCTGTTCCTCTTTAAAACTTTACCCCCTTTCCTTTTCCTCACTCCTCATCACAGCCTTCTTACGAAATGAAACAAAGTTCACTAATTGCATCAAGTTGAATAAGACGAGTGGTGGCGGAAGATGGTGTGGAGTTGGTCCGTGTAGCCGGGGGGGGGGGGGCGCAAAGGCGGTTGTGTTTTACTTTGAGAGCTTTTCCGAAAATGTGGTAGTTGAAGATGTTTTGATAAGCCGTGACCTAAACAGAAAAGGCAACTTGGCAAACAAAAGAAAATTGGTTTGCTCACTAAACTTAGTCTTGTTTTACAGTGAAAATACGGTAGCGCAGAAGCAGTAGCTGTCCATAATAAATTACTGGGATCGTGTGACGGAAAATATTGAACGGCGGAGACAGCTTTATGTCACCAGAAAAAAAACCAAAAAGTGATCACTCGAATCTTTGGTTCTTGTAGGTATTCTCTCCAAGCAGTTAATGGCTGCGCAATAATATGTTTTAAGATGAGGGTATCAACGTTGATTTTATGCCACAAGGACGCAGGGAAAAAACGGTTTCGACGGTGAAAAATGAATAATAAATAATAAACAATCTTCCTTTGTAAGACGCCTTGCATAAGGGGTTACATTGTCAACAAGATGGTTTATTGATACCTATTCAATCATAATTTAAGTTTAAAAAAATCATCAATAGAATAGAGGGGGTTTCTAACGAATTTGTCCCTCAAGAGTATCTTCAGGCTAGCTAACGAAAGATTTGCATCTGGCAAGAAGTTAAATATGTAACTTGGATCCCAAGAACGTCAAGTTGCATCTTTGAGTCATGGTGGTTCTCAGTCGAATTGTAGGTAAGTTTTTCCTGCGGCGAGTCATAGTGGGTAACAGCGCTAAGTACCTATTTGTTTGCCGCGCAACAGGTGTTGTTCATAATATGAACAACAATAATATTATATTATATAACATAATATCAAGCATGCCATGATATTATCATGGCATGCTTGATACGGTGTTGCGATTCAATTTGGTGTTGAATAAAAGCGTTGCTTGTGTTCTTCTATAATATAGAAGATATAATATATTATATTATGTTATAATATATAGAAGAACACAAGAAACGCTTTTATTCAACTCCAAATTGAATCGCAACACTTAATTCTCGCACGGTTTGCTTCGAACTAACTTCTTTTCACAACACCCCCAACGTATGTCCTGTAACAACCAATATATTATAGTATTGTGGAGCGGCGATTATCATAATATGATATTATATTATAATATATTGTATATGATGGAAATGTCCCTAGCTTCATTCACAAAAACCGTAGAATATCAAAGAAATTTGCCTTTGGTGATTCTCCATCGGTATGACACAATCCCGCAGTCTAAGGGGATTTAATAACAGTTACTGATGATGCGGATCACTACGACGATCAACATTCAAAATCACGGACGGTCTACTCATAAGAGATTATCTCTTTCCGAGTAAACACAGATCACTTTGTGGACGGTCGCACTCTCCCGTAAAGCGACATCCAATTGGGGCCTTTCAATAATAATTTGATGAAGCCTTTACCCCGCAACAGACATGAAACAGCTTTCAGGCCCTTTAGATTAATATTGGACATCACGGGAGGTCTCGGGGTTTGTTCACTGGTGTTTGATCTTCGTTCTAATTACCAACGTAGGAGGAGTGTTTGAGCTCAGGAAGTGAGACAGCGCCCCGGCTTCTAAACATTCACGAGACGGTAATTTGGTCTGCCGACTAATACGGAAAATATGGTCAGCCATTATAGACAAAGAGCTATCACATCCGTGTGCTGAAGTCTGTCCGTCCTGGAGATAATTAGCTTTACGAAAGGATTTTCAACCCATCTAGTGATCACCGTCGAACAACAAATATTTACCTGTTAGGGATTTATACCTACTTACTGTTTATTTTGAAATCACTTGACATTATTGAAGGGTACTTGTTGGCAGCATGTTACATACCTACGTCGCTTGTCTGCTCTGAGGTTGTATAATTCTGCCGTCGTTAGCTAAAACATCCTATCTTCATTTTTTTTTTTTTTTTTTTTTTTTTGAGAAAAAAGCTGTTGAATGAGATTTTGTAGGCCATCCACACTATTCGAGATAGAATAAAGTCTTTTACCGAACCTTTCAAATGAAGATAGGAAGTTCTAACTTGGTGCAAAAGACGCGCCACGTCGAAAACTACTCAACCATGCACCTAACTCCAAAAACACCAAAATGGTCGATAGGGTGTTTTATCCTAGGACGGCAGAATATTACTATCACAAAGTGATCGTAGACATTTCAATCGTATTTATGTAATAATTTTCAATAGACCTCCCACTCCATAACTAATAGACTATTTGCAAACCAGTCAGCTGCCAACAAAATGCGGATGCCAAAATTCAAACAAGAATTAAATTCGAACCACGTAAAAAATTGGATTTGTAACGGGCTGTGTTGGCTTTCAGGTTAGCACTGATGCCATTCCTTAGACCAGGGATTCCCAAAATGGTCCCTTCGGGGTCTATATCGATTTCCCAGGGGTCGACCTACACGAAAACTGATTTCGGGGTTCGATGAAGTCTAAAAATCGATCCGTATTGATAAATTCCTATTGAATAAGAAAAATAAAAACATTCAATAAATTTAAAACTTTTGAGATAATGTTTAAGTAGTGTTAAGTGTACCTACTTGAGTATTTTTACGTAATTTGTTTAATGATCATTATCATGACAAATTAATCAGTATTCAGTATATTTACTGCATTTTCTTTTGTTCATCGCGTTACATTCGGATGAGATAATGATGTCAATTTTACTATACTAGTTGGCACCCGCTTTGTTTTAAAGGTAGTATTTTGTATCAATATAAATAGGAAATAAGCTAATCAATAGAAAATCAATAGAAAAAAAAACTATAGATAGAAGTTTAATGTGATTTTGCCATGGGGGGTCTCAGGTGTTATAGTTCATTTTGGAAAAGAGCTCCCTTGCCCAATGTAGATTGGGAATCCCCTCTATAGAAACCTGCATTGACCGGTATTTCCCTGGCTTACACCCTGGTACACCGTCCCTAGAACCTCTGTCTGGCAATTTGAAATTGGCATGTCCTATTTGATGCTCGTCAGACCAGGTTGGTTCCATGGTTCCACTGGCAATTGCTTGAGTTAAGGACCCGTTCTGTCTGGAGGGTCTGGTATTAGAATTTCAAGTTCGGCAGCAATAGCGTTCCATTTCATTCAATAGGAACAGTTCAATACTTTAATTGAACTGCAATCGGCCAAGAACATTTACTTAACCACACGAGAAAAATGAGCTGAGGACACAGTTGACATACGAGCAACCAAAAAACACAATAGGTAAGTATTGCAAATAGCTTCTTCTTCTTTTTTTTTTTTTTTCTTTTTGCAGCAGCAGCAGTTTGAATTGATTCAGTGGGGAAATAGAAGGGGTAACCGGAGAACAGAAAGATGAAATGTTGATGAAAACGAATAGGGGCGAAGCCTTCCTGCAGCCTTTGAAAGCTGCAGAGTTGAAGCGTTAGAGTGCCTTGGTGTTCCTTTACTAGCGGTCTAACGGCCCCATTTTCTGATCAGCTCCACATTGAAGTTAACAGCTCAATTTAAATGGGAAAATTTAAGGAGAGTGGTAGCCGTGATGGCGGTTACCCAGGTGGGCATTCTTTACACAACCATGGTTCACCGGCCTACAACTCCTCCCCCACGCCAGGAGACCCCGGAGGGAGCTCAACTGGCAAGAAAGTAGTCCAAACCCGCTCAACCGACTGACTACTTGGGGAAAACTTTGGCTTTTCACCTAACACTAACCCTCTCTCCCCTCTGTCTAACAACCGTTCAGGACCCCCCACCCAACTTTTCCTCACGGCCAAACATCCATTCGCCATCCCCCTCAGTCACAAGCTATCTCTCCTGCTACCTTCCCGCTCTTCTGACCCCACAACTTCCCTTTTCAACTATTCGAATCTTCCCATAAATATCTCTCCTCTCCCTTACCCCCCACGATTCTTTCTTTCGTTCTTTTCAGCAACTTTGATAGGGTATAAGGAAGATTGAAAGAGTAGGAATGGAGGGTGGCAAGCTGACTGATTGATTGTGAAGTTCTACATGACCATTTCGTGCCCCCTGCTATTATTTTAAATTCCACGACGCCAAAACTCAACAACCTACTTTTAATGAATCAATTGTGTTTTTGGATTTATCGCGGGTAAAAGCGGCCTCAATTCGTTTGCATTCGGATTCGGCAGTTGGCTGGTACTAGGGGTCGCAATCCCGCGCGGGATTCAATCCAATCTCGCGGGATCCCGCGTGATTTCTAATTCATAAAATAATTTTGCAGAAAAAAAACTATTTCTTTACAAAAAAGCAGCAAATTTTGAAAAAGGGCTTATTATTCATTATACAATTTATTATAATACAATAAATATCACGGATGATAAAATATTGATATTATCGCGGAAGTGGATCCAGGGGAATGATACAACAAATAACAAGAATGATAAAAAAAATAACAACTAACAACAAAAGAAACGAAAACAAAATCAACAAATGGCGGAACACCAAACGAGGGCCATGGGCGCCGTGGATGCGTGGACTACTCGTCCCAGAACTGGAGGCCCGCTCCGTCTTCCAGTTCGAGACACTGGAACTTTCTTCTGGTACCCCGCAGTCGGGATGCCACTGCCCGGACGACAGCGAACTGCAGCTTCACCCGAACCCATGCAGCAACTTGCGAAAATGGACGAGCTCACTTTTCAGCCAGAGTCGAGGCGAGCTGTCGATTGAATCGCTGGAATTCTCTCCCCATGGATCCGTCGCATGCACACACTAGTGCCCATGGGGAGAATGATCCCCTCAAATCTTCAGCAGCGGTGTCATATTTTGCGTGTTTCGTCGACCCAACATTCCTGGATACGTGGTCCCAGTTGAGGTGGGCATAGGAGGCCGCGTCGGCATTAATAACGCGATTGTCGAAAAACGCTAACCTTCCCTATGCCACACCCGAGGGACCACCAAGTCTGCAATGAGTGCTGGGCTGCCATCCATTGTCTCTCGAAGTTCTTACCCCGTTCCAGGCTAGGCCTGCCATTTCCGCGCACACGTCCCTCACACAATCATGGCTCCTCTTTACCTGCCCACCTGTTTTACAATTCAGGGCGTGGTTCAGGTTCTTCGGTGCCTCGCAGCCATCGCACGTCGGGCAAGCCAACAGGCTCCAATCCGTATCGTATAGCAAGGGCATCCTGGAACTATGAGGAGGAAAGATCGCAGTCATCCGCCGCCAAAGGGAGAACAGTGAGCCAAAGGGAAGCGCCTTTCGTCCGTTGAATCGTGCATCGCTGGTGAAAGGGTAAAGCTCATCACCTCTAACTGACAGATCAGCTAGTGATGTGTTGTTCTGTATCAATCTGTTACTTTGTACTAGGTACCGGAAAGTAGCTGATACTCTTAAATGTGACAACCCGAAAGTACCTGATACGCCAGTCACAACTTGGTCCTCAAGTTGTTCCTACCTGCTCCTGTGATTACACGGCCCATGTTCCACTGTGTCACGTTTTACGTCACTGTCACCTCTTGTAACATCGGGGATTCGATGTACCTAGTTGTATGTACCTAGTTACTCGATGCTCCTTGTTGTTCCACACCTGCCAGCCTCACCTACCCCGAGAACTCCCCCCGCCTGCCCAACTCAGGATGTCTCCATCCTCTCCTCCTTGGACTTCCCTCTCCTCGCTTCCCCAAATGTATCTTGTTCTTCTCTGAAGACTCAGCGTTTTGGTTCATATTGTAGTTAGCACAGATACCTACTCTGGTATGCAGCAGTTTTATTGTGCTTGTTTAGGGTCAGAAATCTTCAAGTAGGTATATACCTACGCTGGAAAAGTCCTAGCTGTGGTAACTCAATCCTAGAAGTTGGGTAGGTATACCTACCTACCTACCTACCTACCTAACCTAAGTACCTATAAAAAAATTATAAATTTATAAAAAAATTTATATCTATGCGAAAGAACAGAGAAGTTAAGGTACCTAGGTAGGTATTATGTATTTAAAAGCAGGTAGGGACTGTTGATTGAAAATACCATAATTACTTAGGTTGGTTAGCAAAAACATTGATGAGCTCCAGGATGAAAAATGAAGCTATTTTACTTGAATGATAATAGCTAAGCGAGTCACTCGATTTCAAATGAGAAAAACATGACCAATTTTTCCCCTTCAGGGAAAAACATCAGATCATGGATATGTCTTTGGTAAATAATTGTATCACACCATTATGATTGGCAGGTAGCCAACCTGAGGTAGGTACCTATATTTTATAATCTGTATTTGTTAATAATTCATACACAAAGATTTCATTAAATGAATTTTAATAATTGAAATGAATGTTAATAATTCATACACAAAGATTTCATTAAATAAATTTTATTTAGGAGCAATTAGAGAGAAAACGAACTCAAAGTCTAAGGGAGAAGGCTAAAAATAGCAACCCAAAAATTTCCTAGAAGAGGCCCCGCTCCCTTCCAGGCACAACGGCACCATGAGGTTGGGTGGAAGGGAAGTGGGACGATGGCTACTATAGTATTATACTAGTCCTCGGAACGGTACTATAATAGTTCTCGGAACGGTAACAAAGTAACATGAATCCCGAGGTTGCTCCTTGGAACATTATGTGACAAGTATCAGGTAAAAGTATCAGGTGCGGAGAAGGAGCAGGAACACTTTGTTCCTGTGACAGGAAAAAGCTGTCACAACACATCACTAAGATCAGCCCTTCTCTGGACATGGGCCTCTTTCAGGGACTGGCTGACATGGACCAAAATCAGTCGGCTCCTGCCCCACTTGTGAGAACCGATTGGTTCACAAAACACAAAAAACCCATGGATTTTGTAAAGTAGAGTGCACTTTACTTTACTTTTTTTTTTATTATTCGAAGAATAATAAACCAAAACGCGGCAAGTGAGAAGCTTGCAGTCAGAGCATTCACTAATTGATGTATCACCACAACTATGTTTATTGTAAAACAAAATACACTGCCAAGTGGGATATGGCACATAGCTTCCTCGCGTTTAAAGATTAAATCTTTAAAATTTTTTAGCTCACCCAGCTGATCAGGGAAAAGCCCGTCATTTAAATCTTCGGTACTTTTCCGTTATACCCCCCCCCCCCCACGCGTTTTTGGTTGGCTTTGGGTGCCTTAAAGCCATCGGGAGGGTGGTGTATGAAACTCGAAATCGAGTGGGAGGGGGGGGGGGGGGGGGTATAACGGAAAAGTACCAAATCTTCTCTTGTACTCCCAAAAGGGCTCCATCTCAAATTTCAACGTCCAAGGGTGAACAGGAGAGACTTTAGAAGTGTTCGAATGGTAATTGTTTACTATTACCTTGTCACCTTCAACTTGTTTGCTACTTGAATATGTTATCAGCAATGGCCTACAAACGACAGATAAACATGTTTGTTGGCCCGGAAAAGTAAGAAAAGTAAGATACTTACTTTAGAAGTTGTCTTCAGATGAGGTACTGGCGTTGGAGTCCGGAGATGTTTCACAAGGTGGCGACAATTGGGTATTGTCTTCGGCGTTGTACAAGTGGCCAATGGCTTTAAAAAGAGCGTGAATACGGCTATTGTAGTCTGGATATGTTCTTCTAAAGATAAATTCTGCAAGGTGCCCAACTAGATGATGTTTCCTGTTCCCGTACCGCGGCACAGTACCTCATCTGAAGACGACTTATAAAGTAAGTATCTTACTTTTTTCACTTTTCCGGGCCTTAATAAATGTAAATTCTTCATTAACAAACATAAATATGTCAAATGTCTTCATACTAAAAAAGTTAGAGGTGACAAGGTAATAGTAAACAATTTTTAAAATTTTTACATTACTAGTGGCAATGCGGCGCTGCTTCGAGTTCGATTGCTGTGAAATACGGCACAGCACCTCATTCTTTGGATAGCTAACCTCTTGGAATTTCGAATCGAGATTTTTTAGAAAACTTAACAACCAACTTCTTCCGTGTTGCTAAGGATGACCCGAATCACTCGTTTGCGCCATGCAACATCTAATTAAAAGTGACGTCATTAAAAGCATGTCGTAACGGTCGGAAATTTGGCGAAACGTTGTGTTAATCGTTAGGGAATGATAAAAGTTCTCCGAAAGTCGCCATTATTGAGGGTTTTGTGCCTCTTGGACTGAAAATATAATATATTTTATTATGTTAACGGCCGTTTGCCGTCCTACTAAGTTTGTAGAACGTCTTGTAGCGCCCGTATTTCGCGCTCAAAAAATGAACGACCAACCTGGAGTTTTGGAAAGTTATAAACCCCATTAATCCATTTAAATCAGACCAGAACTTCATGTCGAAAATTTATTTTGGAAACTTGAAATGCAGTTATCTTTCAATTGGACATTTAGGTACCTATATTTTGGTACCTACTAAATTCCAGCCACACATACGCAAAACATCCTGCCAGTCCTAGCGCTCTCTTATTGGGATTCCTTGCCGTTAGAACTCACCCGTCGCAAGAAATTACTGTCGACGCCAAATCCACGAATTTCGATTCTTTTGCAGGTTCTGATTCATCATTCCCTGAATTTATCGGGCCTTTAGTGGATCCCGATCTGTGCCCATTGTTTGCTTTGGCCAGGCATATTTTGTATAATATTATTATACATATTATGTCATATCTCCATTGCATCCTTTGCGATGATGATTTTATTGAGTAGAAGCATTCAACGTTCATGACATAGCCAAATTCGTACTAAGTAATCGTCGAATGGTTCAGCTAATATCCCCAGCATCAGAAAATCCAACTCCTGAACGTGTTTATGAAAGAAAAAAAAAGGTCTTGGGAAGTAATCGGATTTTTCACAGAACTAATCTCGTATCTTGTCGGAGCAAAAACGCGTTTCTCTTTAAAGGAAAAAGGAGGGGAAGAAAAAAAAGTAGCAGGAAAAAAGGAGCGTTGGTGATTTGAAATAAAGAATGGGGGTGTAGCCCGCGTTTAAGGTGGTCCCATTCTCACAAATCTCCTTAAACTCGTGGTAAAGAGAGATAGGAAGGAGGTCTGACTTCCCCCTTCTTCTCCTCTTCTCATCACCACCACAAACCTCGCCAGCATTTGGCCTTGTACAGTGCGACCCCCGTTGCCAACAAAAGGTTATGGTGGGGGGTGGAATACATTTTGTTAGAAGGTCTGACAGATACCCTAATTGGCATTGAAAGAGGCTTACTACGTTTTCATGTGTACGCTTAGCTACGTAACCTCCCCCGACCACTCTTACGTCACCGTCGTATATTTATTTGTCCTCTTCCATCTTCTTATCCGTTCAAAAAGACACAAACCCTGGGAGTGGGAATAACGAGTGTGTGGGGGAGTTTGGCGGTTAGAAACATTTGTCATCCTCAGGGACATAACGTATGAATTAATTTTCTTATCTGTTGAAGGAGGTGGAAGGACATTTGGTATGACGAAATACGCAGGCAAGAAGCAAGCTCTTCTCCTCCCGGCACTATTCCGTAACGTAATAACTCGGTGGGAATTATCCGTCGGAAAAGAGCAATTTTTTGGTAAGAAAAAATCACACTCGGATACTTTTCGGCTCCTTCACGTTTTCCTCAGTTTGCGTCTTATCTTCACTCGATGAGACGCATGCAGGAGACGGTTGACTTCTGAATTCTACGCTCAGATCTTCAGTGCTCCATTCTCACTATTACTGCATCAGCGACTATTATGTGAGACGTATCCCATCGGATTAGCTATAGCTAATATATTTTCTATTATATATTCTTTATTATATTTATATTCTATAGAAGGATGCGTAGAAGAGGAAAACTGTTTTTATTGTTTGTTGGGAGCAACTGCTTGCAGGCCAAGGTGCTGTGACCCTATAATATAGTGATCAATGTAGCATAGCATCCTAATCATTAATTGATTGACGGATATCAATAATTATTATTGATAATAATTATTATTGATATCCGTCAACACTTGAGAACATACCTGCATAACCCGCACGGATTGATCGCAAATTCCTCTGTAGGCGAATAAGACAGGTTGTTGCTGGCAATATGCTGAAGGCCCGTGCTGCACAAATCGTCGTTGAATCGATTCGACTAGCATCAGGTTTGGATGGGAATACATGAAACTTGCACTTTGCGAGGGATAGGTACATGTATGCCGGATGCACTCTTGGGTCCAGGGTCGGAGTGATCCTTGAAAGGTGACGTGGGTCTGTTGGAGGCCAAACGAAAATTCAGCGGTCAGAAAAACCAGGGCGAATCTTATGATCTTATGAATTTTATGATCTTATGAATCTTATGATCGAATCTTATGAATCTCATGATCTTATGATCCTATGATCTTATGAATATTATCTGAACCTGACCGCCTAGATCCAGCTCCAGAAACAAAACTGGGATCCGAACGAGATTTCCACATTCTCATAGCGTAAGTCTTAAGATTCAGTGGGTTTCATGATGTGTGGGAGACACTGCTCCCAAACAGTTGTCTCCCATCGCCTAGCGGAAGTACAACCCTTTCGAAGCTTAGGGGATCATCCTCCTGGAATCGGACTATAATGCGCAGCACAGGACAGCTTCAGAGGAAAGGAGAATGTCCTCACCAGCGTTTTGGTGGCGTAGGGAGCATTGCGTGAGGTTGCCTGCTCTCCTGGCCCTGAGCTGCCGTCGTTCAAGGCTAGGGATCCCCTACTACACAAGATCCATGAACACACACTGGGTGCTTGTTTTCTACATATTAGGACGATCGGACAGGGACTAGAGGGAATTACCGAGAAGAAGAAAGGTCTTATTCTGCTATTTCCATCATTTTCAGGATGCTCAACATGCTACTGCCCTTGGCGGCACCGGTTTCCCGTGAGTACCAAACACACACAGTCCCCTCACACGAGAATTAAGGTTTTCTCATAAATTATGTACATGGAATTTGAGTTGAAGACACGACGTGGTGATGAAATAGTGCAAATTTATTAATTTGCAGGATTTTAAGTTATCTACTCGAATCTTCATTTGAAGACTTCTTTGTAGTCCTTGTGATATGCCCCGCTCAAGTAATAAATAAGGGTCAAAATAAAATATAGAACATGGGGATTAAAAAGCCTGCCTTTTCGAAAACTTTTAACTGGTAAAGAATCGAGAAAGATGAGCATGGGCCTCATTAAAAACTGGCCGTTCTTGGCCGAGAAGGATGTCTAGAACGGTGGGGGTAGACAAACAATCCACATTTTCCCCTCTTTCCGTTCGGCCAATCGGTCCAATATAAGTCAACTAGGGGACAGGATGACTGAAGCCCCCCCCCCCCCCCCCTCACCACAACCCAACGAGGCCTTCTATACCCTTTATATTCACAAAAGAATCCCTTTCTATTTCCCATCGCCACAGGAGGAGAGTCCTGCATGCTCGGGAGACGCTCTCATGCTTATAAAAGGAGTTGCTTTGAATACTCGGAGCTGAACGCATTTATGTGATCCGACGGAGCGGATGTTTGGCTCTCGAAAAACTTTTTCTTCTTCCTTCCGGCTCCATCATTACTGGTCGCTGTGCTTTCCCTTGGCTGTAATCTCGGGATACAGAACAAGTAGGTAGTTCATTTGTACGAACAAATGGAAAAATAAATTGACGCGTGGAACCAATAGGTATACAATTCTTATTTTTGAATGAGTGACGATTTTTTTTTCAAATCCACCGGAATCGTCCCAGTTACATAAATGACGTTGGAAAGACGAGTATGTCTATTTGACAACAAATTGAGGCTCACAAGTGTTGGGTTCGATTTCTTGCCCAGTAAACCCTACTGTCATTTAAGAAACCGTAGCCCTGGTTATAGCCGAGAGCGAGGCGCCCATCGAGTTCGATGAAATTAAAACGTTCCCCCCAGCAACCCCTCAGTGGCAGTCGAAGGACGGCATGATCGCGGTTCATCAGCGAAATTCTATTCGGCACTCATCGCACCCATGCCAGAAACTATTTTCCAGTGGTTTGGCCAGTCGGGTTTGTCCCTTTGATGCAGTAAATAATGAGTTCATTAGCGAATTCTTTAATTTTGTAAAATCTTAAAGTTGGCAATACTTACTTTCCCGAAGAAAAGTCCGTGAAAAAAGAATTCAATACATTCGTTCAGGGTTATCAGGCATAAACCGTTGATGCATTTTCCACAGCCTCGTATATCTTGAACGAAGGCACAGTCGCTATTTTGTCATTCATCATGACTCCTGATCCTTCCCCGCAACACCATAATTTTAACTCGGTCTCCCCCTATTGACTCTCAACCCTCACCTACACTTTCTCTTTCCCATTCAGTTTACAGGAAATATTGCTTTTCCGTACATTATGAAGGCAGTAAATAGACGCATAAATAAGCCAGACCACGCTCTCAGCCTTTCCTTCCCCTCATTCTTGCAGCGAAAAGGGCGCTCCCTAAGAGGTAAAATACGACAAGGGGAGACTCGGGTTCCTCGAAAGTTCACGTTTTAATTTTTCCGTCGTATTTCAATATCACCTGCCTACCAAACATTATTAAACAATCTATGCATTGACCAAAAACTTTTTACTAGAACATAAATGTTAAACAATGTTTCTATTGTTTAGATATTATTGTTTCTGTAGCAACATTGTGTGTATGTAATTAAATATGGTTCCATATTTCAGCGTATTGAAATACACTTCTACTGATTTCAATTGTTGCTAAGGATAGTTGGAGCCTGATGATGTGATGAACTGTTATGAGGGATTTTCGGAAATCCGTTGAGGCTCAGCGCGGAGGACAATAGTGTGTGGGCTTGCTACGGGGAAGCAGGAAGATCTCTTCGAATCGATTTAATGCAGTAGTCCCGCTTGAATGTATTGCTTAATTAAGGAATCAGAGATTCCTGGCTCCCTAGGGATGTCGCCGGATTCCTCTCCAATTATAAGGAATGGGGGAAACCGATAACCTTCATACCACGATTTCTCTCAGTTAATGAGGGAGAGGGCCAAGAATACGAAAGAGAAAGTGAAAGTGATGTTTTTATGACTATTTATGTTGGGTGCTACCGATTTGGTTCCCTATTGCCGAGTTGGTTCCCAAAACTGCCCTCCGAAATGTCCGCGTTGGTTCCTGAATACGTCCGTGTTGGTTCCCAACATTTCCCTTCTTATTTTATCCAGACTTAGGACTGGCTTCAACTGAACGTTGTAGGCACGCTTACAAACGTTGTTGTGGCCGTCGTGTCACCGACTCGGTGATCGTCATTTTTCTACAGTGCAATTCACACTTTGGGCAAGACTTGTAGGAAGTTTTCTCCAAAAACATCAGCCGCGTTATTTCACCCATTCTTTACTGATTCATTCGTCGTTTGACCACTTTGCAAGTGTTAGCGCTCTTCATCTTCATGTAGGTGTCATCCTGGAAAGACTTCTGAACTTCGATGATGCGCATGGAAGCTCCAAAAGTGGAGAAAAAAATAGGGGTTGGAGCAGTTGACAGGATAAGATCGGGGTTTGGCTGGCGTAGCCAGCAGGGAGTGGCCCCCTAGTAAATGTGTGGTGAGGACGGGGCTAATTAGGTGAACAAGTGAGAGGTAAACACGATCATAGGTGAGCGGAGACCTGCCATGGGCTCGACGCAATTAGATGAGAGGACACCTGCCATAGGCTTAACGCTATTACATCTGCGCGGAGAGAAATCGTAAAGAAAAGAGGAATTTGGAGAGGAATCGTGGACCTCCCCTCCCTAGTTGTGGAAATTCGTCTTTAGGCTCTAGCAATAGCAGGGCTGGAGTAGCACACCGTACGTAGAATTTTATTGCACAATCTTTATCTTGAATACAATACATATAAAGTGTTTAGATCCATTTCAATCACACCTTCTATCCAAATCCAGGCTGAGAATTTGCAAGATAATTTCCTAATTCATATACCATGAAAACCACGGGACGCTGCCCAACATTTAATTATTGCAAGCTCAGCCCGACCTTTTCGCTTCAGAACCCTCCTAACCGTATCATAGTTAATTCCACAATGAAACACTACGCTCCACACAAACCCCCTACGGTACTTTGTAAGAGAAGCGGGATTTGCAACGAAAACCCTCATCTATATTAATATTGTTGTGATTATTCATGGAATAGTACTTGTCCAACTTATTAGCATGTGAGCGGTTGATTTTCCTCCAAGCTACCAATTAAAATGTATGTTAATCACTTTTAAGCGTGGATCACAATAAGCAGTTATTCTCGCTTACTAACTGATAGCGTTAAACTGCCCAATCAAGTTTCCTATCATCTACCTATTATGCCTGTTGCTAAACCCCACATTCACAACTAATTTAAAAAGCAAACCAAGCAACAAACTAAAGAGGATGGACTCATATAGCGTTGTAAATACTCAGTAAGCACATTTCAATAAAAACAGGTGAAATTGAATATCAATTATTGCTATGTACAGGTCTTTGATGCTTGCTGCCCTGGCAAGCACTCCTTTTCGATAGGATGAATTACCCCACACCTGTGTAATTACGAAACGGTGGATAGAAAGCCTATGGACAATAAGTCTCAAGTTGACGGTGGACAAAAAGTCTTTGGACAGAAAATGTCCATAGGCTCAATTATTGAGAAAAACAGAAACGTAGGAACCTGAAAATATTCTTTGGCAACCGTAGGCCCTGGTTGGTAGTCTTCGGCTGTTCTTCAGGCTCTTCGTCAATTCGGCGGCTGAGGAAAATATTTTCCCAACCCCTCTGAGAAACTCTTCCATTTTTTTTTTTTTTTTTCGCCTCCCTACGGTAATGAATCAACCATGTAATTAATTAGAGAGCAGTTCCCTTAAGTATCTAATTTATTAAAATGGGACAACCGCCTTAAATATGCTGCCGCATTTTTCAGGACTTTGAGTATTTAGTCAAAATAAGGTCAGGCAGAGACCTGCAGGTCATCATGATCCTCCTTGAGGGTCAATCTACACTGGCCACTGGAAGTGCTGACCATTTTTACATACATTTTTGAGATACAGAAGAAAGGAGTCAAGGGAGTCAAGATCTATATATTGCTATGTGGCGAGTAACAAATACACAACAAGGTTCCACAACCAAACTTGAACTGATATAATTTCAAACCCAACCTAACACGTGAGGTCTATGCCATATGCGTGGCAACCAATAGTCCAACTTGGAGGCGCCCGCACCACAGTAGTCCCTCCTCAAAAGAAGAGGGACCCCCAATTCCTTGAGACGACTGTGCCTCCACTATCGTTTGGTCACCAGTAGGGACTGCATTCCCGACCGTTTTTCTGAATCCCGGGATTGAGGATTTTTGTTTGAACATGACAAAATTGATTAAAAACGACGAAAAACTTGTTTATTTACAATAATATTAAATCATATAAAATACTACTTCTCTCATGAAGGGACAATTTCACTTATGTACTCAAAAAATGTGCTTTTAGATAGCATATGTTGGATCTTAGAAAGCCCTCAAAGTTGGATCAGGCAATTTGCTTCTTAGCTTTGTCGAAAATAGCCCTGCTGCTCAAAAGGCCCTCTCAGCTTCTACGGAGGTCAGTGGGATGGTCCTACGTGTTTTGGTTGTGCTTAAATTGAAGCTGAATCACTGCTCTACAATTTCATTCCTCATAACTTTCCTCGTGGGATGAATATTATAGCCGATATTCCGTACTGAAGAAGGACAAAACCACGATGTCTAACATTTGGGGAAAATGGCCAATGTTTGAAGAGGGTTAATCTCGGGACCCATTGGACCTACAAAGCTGGCGTTGCGATCAAATGGTAGCAAATCTTTTCTACTTGAAAATAGTATACAGCGACTTTTTCGTTATGGCGCACATTTTTGAAGTTAAAAGCCAAAAACTGAAAAAAAAAATCCGCGGTTTTTCGAGCCCGCAGCATTCAGCACAATGGTTTCGAAGCTGGTACCGTCCGACAACATAAAAAAAAAAAAAAAAATAGAACGTCGATTTTTTCCGTTGTAAGCTTTTTTTTTTGTCCGCTGACCGGCCTAACAGGAGATATTAAATATCCACAAATTTTATATACGTATATATTATGTATTTATATTATGTATGTCCATGAATATCATGAATATAATGAATATAATATGACTGGCATAGAAGATGAGATGGAAAGTAATGAGAAATTGACATTATGGGGGAAAACACAAGGAAAAAAAAAATTAAAAATACAAGGCTGGAGGCGGTGCTCTAGGAGAAGGTCGTATAGACCGAACTGGACAGCATGAAGTGGCTGGTGAAACAGGTCGATTGTGGGAAAACTCAACGCGAGGAAATTCGCCATACGGGGCAGACGAATATTGTGTAGGAGCGTAGTCTCAGTAATGGAGCAAGTTATTTCTGAGGGGTATCATAATACCCAAGCTTATTATAATAACTGCACCGCGACCTACATCAACTGCACTTGTGATCGACTGCACCAGGGCACCTTTGGCAGAGAGGGTTAGCAGTGCAGATGATACGGAATCGACCTTTCCTACCTGTGTGAGTAAACAAGTGCAGTCGATAGGTTTACTAATGAGCCCTGGCCGGTGCAGATGATCGCTACCCGGCTCCAGCTCCATCGTGAGAACAAAAAATCCGGTATACCGACTTTACTTTTTACTTTACATAGCATATTATGCTGCTAAAAATAAGAATCTATCATGAATTCCTGGTTTATCTGACGATTCTAACCTGCGACAACGTTCTCCTCCCAAAAAATGTTAGTAACAAGCAGTTCCAATGTTGAGAGTCACAGCTGTGACTAGCTTGGATATTTTGGCGAAGATCTTCCGTCGTAAGGACCTCCGTTTTTTTTTTTTTTTTTTTTCTTGGCCTCTCAAATTAAAGTGAACTGGCGAAAGTGGTGGTGTTTTTCACCCACTTCCGTTTCAGTTATTAACTCCCTTCTGGGATGGGAAAAGAAAGACAGGATGAATGAAGGGCGTGGAAGAGGAAGCAGAGGGAGCCAAGAAAGATTGTTGAAAATAAGTGGTGGAGGGTGCAAGCCCGCGGTCCCATGATTTCTCGAAGGAATTCTTTCTGCAATTAAGGGCATGACCGAACGACACCCATCCCGGCCCGTCTTTCATCCGAACTTTTTTTCTTTTCACTCATATTTTCTTCGGTCAAAGAGAATTCTAGATTACACAGAAAATTGAACGTAGTAGGTACATAGGAAGGCAAGCTTGTTTTCAAGGCGTGCAAAGAGCATTTAAAAGAGCAGTAAACATTCATTATGAATAGGTATACCATGAATGGAATCTGATTCATTGAAAAATTACTTTGTCGTTCTTTTTGTTCAATGTACATTGCTAATCTAGAAAGAGTATTGTTATAGACGAACGTCTGGAGGTTTTTTCATTACTGCCGTACTTACCGAAGGACTTAACTAAAAACCTCCGTAGAGTCACACCTTGAAAGAAAAATCCTTGACGAGGGAAAACTTTACTCTGCAGTTCCAGGAGCGTGAAACAGTTTGATTACATACGTATACAATATTGTAAAATGTGCGCATTTTCAGTGGTTTTTTATTCTGTCAAAAACAACTTGAAACAAAGGAATACACTTTTCAAACTAATCCAGCATAAACAATTTGCGAAAGCAACGTGGGGAAACAAGTGAGACACAATGGGTTGGTTTGTTAATGGTCTTAAAATAGGGGTCCCGTGAAATGGAGTTTGAAGGATAAAGGTTTTAGTAGTGGAGAAGAGAAACTGGTTGTTTTTGACACTTCTTGCACCCCCCTCGACCTCCATCGGGACCAGTCGGCCCGTCCTGAAGAGGCCAATGCTATTGAACACCGAGCAAGGCTGCCTTTCCCGAACCTATTACGGGACCCACAAAGGTTTCCCCGCGCTTTGTGGCGGAGAGAAGCCAATCCTCAGGGAACCTCCCCCCCCCCCCCCCCCCACCCTTCAAACGACAAAGTAGAGTACCCCAAATCCCGCCACTTCGTCCGAAACCCCTTTCCGCTATACATCCATTCAAAGTCAGTCCCTCTTCTATGGGATTTCGTCATCACACTCACGCCCGTCGTTTTTCCACCACTTACGTACTCAAAATGGACTGACCCTCAACGGACAGGTGTGAGCTGGTGAAACCAGGACTTCATGAGTCTTCACGCGTCACCAAGCAAAAGGGTCCTAATTATTACAAGAAAAACGCTGCAGATTTTACACAAGGGTTTATCATTAGTAATTCTGTCATTCAAAAAAAATAAAAATAAAAAATCCTACTGCCCAAAACGGCTCGGACGGCCATTTCGTTTTTGGAATCTAGACATCTTGAATCGGATAAGGGCAAATTTTGAGGCCGATCTGAATTTTCGACCTCCGTCGCGATTACATAGGTGTACTCTTCCAAGAATAATAAACCGAAAAAAAGTGGTGGAATATAAACGTGCTATTTCGAAACAAAAAACACTGCGCATTTCACACAAGGTTTTATCCGTAGGTACTAACTTACTTGATAATTAAGTAAGTTACATTATTACACTTGGCGCTACATCCCAGGTCTGATAAGCCCAAGATCGGTCAAGGGAAAATGTGAACAAAAACGTTTGAAATTCGCGCCGAAAACCGTTTTTATAGACTTCGAACGAGCTTTTCATTCAGCAGTTATATCTGTATGGGCCAATTCGAGGATGCCGATTCCACTTAAGTATCTCAAAACTGGTGGCGACGAATCCTGAATCAACGGCTCGCCCCAGAATTCAAAAACGTCGATTCGGAGGTTGGACAGTGTTTGAGGCTGATATTCGGCCTTCCATTTCTCGATCCTCGCGATGTAAGCAATTGATTCACTGATGACGTCATGGCCTTCAAACCCCTCTACAGTAAACTCGATAAATTGTTGGACTACATTAGGTTGGTTTATATTTAGGTAGGTAACCTACCTCTTGGACACTTACATTGCTGACGATGCCTCATTTCCACCTACTCTCTGAAACGAATTTTCCCGTTACACGGCCAGGACGAAGAATAGCTGTGAGGCTTTTCAATCAAAATTTAATCAAATGTTTCACAAATCATCCGCACAACTTCAAATTTATTGAAGCACATACTTCCGACGAGGTCAAAACGGAAATTCTTCTTAGAACTCACTATCTTCTTTTACCAATGATTCCACCTCCATAGCCAAGGGGATTTCCAAGGATTTTATGGGTGAATAAGCACTTACTGTAACTTAGTACACCAGGTTCTCACCCTCAAGCCTTTTAAAAAGTCTATCTCGTCGTAAAGTTCTCTTGATCGACGAAACCTGTTTCATGTTATTCTGTAAATCGGAGAACAGTTCAGGTTTTCACTGCCAAACGCAAGTATAGACGGGAGTCCTGTAAACAGGTGAACTATCCTAAGAATAATAAATCAAAATCTATGGTTGAGTGATGGGTCCTCGAGACAATCTGAATCTCTGCATAGGTAGGTAACTAAAATTTAATGGAGGAAAGGCACACGATCAACGTTGCATACACCGTATAAAGAAACACAAGGTAGAAATAGAAGGTGGGGTGCCCTCGTATGCAAGAAACACAATGATAGTGGAAGGCGAACGATAAAGCAAGATGAGAAAGAAGAAGATAAAACACAAATGAACCGCGGGGGAACTTCAAAGGGAAAGTTTTCCATTTGAAAAACATGCTGAGCAGAGACGGGCGAGTGATGTTGCTAAATTAAAAATGAAGAAGGCACTAGCCCCTGTTCCACTCCTTATTCCGGTTCGTCTTCGTCATGCTGGTTGTCGTCGCTCCTTGATGGTCCCGAGGGGGTTGAGGCCATGGGATAGGATCCCCCACGAACTCGGGACCTCGTCACCTTCAAAGGATTCTCGACATCAAAAAGACATTGCTGATTTCTTCATACCGTCTTCTGTGGGTCCCCCATCCGAACTTTTTCACGTTCCTCGCCTTCTTATTCAACGTCAAATGACCCGCGTAAAGGCTCGAACTTCGGGGTGAGCTTAGTACATCGTGTATCAGGAAGAAGATGGAGGAATCGTATAAACCTAATCTGAGACAAATATTAATTGATACGTCGTGAGTTGGGCTGAATCTGTGATCAACTATTCTAGAGCCTTCGTCAGAATTTCGTTACATTGTCATCAGAAAAAGGATAATAATCGAGCTAACTTCCGATCGTTGGACTGAACAATTGACTACGAGAAGGTTTAGCAACATTTGAACCTAAGAGACGAGTCACCTCATTGGTCATGCTTTGTACCATTTGGTAGGAAGGTGGGTACTTGTGTCATATCCGTGGTACATTGAAGGGAAGAAGCGGAGTTGATACTAATCCAGGGGATTGGAAAAGTCATTTAGACATGAACAATCTTCACCTTGTCCAAGATGACAATTCCGTAAGCTATGGCCTTCTTAGTCACTGATTTTCAACCAAAGATGACGCATGAGGAGGAAAATGACGCACATTTGATGCCTAACATTGAGGAAAGATCACCGACAAGCAATCACCGTCAGAATCGTCCTGTGCCTGAATGCTCAATCGAATAATCGTAATCATTAATTAATAATACAACTGCCTACTGCCTAAATCCTACTGCCCAATCGAATAATCATAATTATTAATTAATAATATGTATCGTATTTATTACCAGTAGATAAGAAGAACTGAGGAACAAGTTGGATTCGCCATTGCCTCTCGCGATTTGTTGTCAATCGCAGTCCTGGCGCCGAATGATGCCATCCAAGAGGTCATCCATGCATGGAATGGAAGAAGATCGTCTGGAACAAAACCGCATTTCTCGGGGCAATCGCATTTCACTATGTTGCTCCGCTCCTGTGCACACGCAAGTGCTACAAGTCCTGCGTTGATACAATCAGACAATTCAATCATTATCTTAATAGTCTTATAGGCATTCATCTCTCGGCGTTGAAGGCTCTGTTATCTACGAAAGCTATGAAACTAAAAGAATTCCATCGTACAAACTTAATATCTAGTAGATAATAAGACTCTGAGGCCAGAGGCATCCGAAATACTTAAGCCCATACAGTGCATTTCCTGAATACAGAATTATTTTTCACAGACAACCTGGAAAAATTCAAGTCCAACACAATACCGTACAGCATGGTACACAATACCGTATAGGATGGTTCTGGGAAGGATGTACGAGGCCAACTGCTTGATGGAAGGACGCAATAAAACCCCAGCTAGTAGACAACTTTGCTGGTTTCTGCACATGCAGAGCAAGTAGGGGCGAGTGTCGCTTCTTACCCCCCTCAATCCCATGTGGGAGGCTTATGATTCCGTCCCGTATTAAATCGGAGAGGCTAATCTCTCTCCTGCTCGAGGCTGCTCTGGAGTTAGTCAGGACTTTCTCCGGAGAGCCGTGAATGCGGTTATCTGCTTAGGACTCCGACCCCTTAAAGTGAACATGTAAATAAAGACAAAGAGGGTTCAAACTAAGACCAGAGCAAACATAAAATGATACCAAACCAGACAAGTCAGACACCAGTCAAGAGACCAGAAACTAAACCAAACCAGTCAGACGCCATTCAAGACCAGCTACAGATCAGACCAAACCAAGTTCCTGTGCAGCAAAACTTATTCTTTAAGTGATTTTGTAGCAAAACTCGTTTGTTCGTAACTTTTTATTTTCTCGCCCATACTTAAATGCATTTATTCATTTCTCTTTTAGTTCATCCAGGCTGCAGTTTTGCAAAAAGAATAATTCATATTTGAACAGTTTCAAAGATAGGAACAGTAGGAAGTTTTTCATGATTTCTGGAAATAGCATGGAACCAGCAAGATCTTATTATTACAGTCACCTTTAGATGTTATTTATTACAGTTTGTAATGCCTTTTGGCATGGAATAATACTCTATGCAATCACGACGGAGGTCGAAAATTCAGATCGGCCTCAAAATTTGTCATAATCCGTTTCAAGATGACTAGATTCCAAAAACCAAATGTCCGTCCGCCGTCCGTGCCGTTTCGGGCAATAGGATTTTTTATTATGTTTAAATCTGAAATTTTGACAAAATACTGAGTTTACCATTTAGTTGTGCTCGCAAGGGTTTCTGCCAGATCGAGCTAACCCGTGGGGTGCTATGGGCCTAAAATGGGGCTACGGGAGGGGTTTTTGGAGGGTTTCGGCTATGGGGTCGAGTTAGGTGTCGTTTTCGAAGTATTTTTGAACGCAGACTCCATTATTAGGCATAGTTTCTGGGCGCGTGCTTACACTGACTGCCTTACGTCACTTAATTCTTGGTTCCTTCCAAGATTTGTTGAAACTGGCAGCAATCAATATTTTCATCCTCACCAAATTTAATTTACCAATCAGGTGATTCCTCAAGTAAAAAACATCCAAGCGGTCATCCTTAAAAAAGCGAAAATATTACAATTTTTCATCGCTTCTTTCTTTTGAGTCATCCAATTTCAAGATGAAAAAGTTTAGAACCCAACCTCACCTTCAATGACCCCTCTCCTTCCAGCACCTTTTTATTCTGCGAGGAAGGGAACGGTTTCTACGTGTTCTCCTTGAAATGATCTGTCATCAACGGGAAAAACTTTTATGAATGTAAGGTCGACTAAAAACAAGAGGGTGTTCCTCCTGATACCGGAGAGAAAAGTAACCAAGAAGTCTTTCATTGTTGGGTTTGAATGCTCCTTCTCCAGATTTAATGGAGAAAACTTTTTACGTCTTAACTAAAAGGCTGAAAGCCTTGGTACGTGATGGAAGGCCCACGCAATGGAGCTTATTTACTTCCAGCTCATCTCTTTTCCAAACTTCCAGCTCTCAAAGGACGTTCCTTTACGTCCTTGGGTGGCCCTGACACGGATGTTCCTTGGTGCCCTAATGTAATGAATACACCTCTTTGAATTCATTAATCGACTAGACTCCTTGAACCTTCCAAACCTTATTTTACGGCAGATCCGATGTGACGCCGTGACATTGGACATAATAATATGGATCTATATTATAGATCCGACCCCTTGCCACTGGGTTTTATATGTTTATATACATATTTATATGTATATTATATTATAAAACCCAGTGGCAATATATCGGATATAAGTGCCAGATATATTATATCCTGTAGTCGTACAATTTTGGACAGACCCTAAAAAAGCGTTTCTACGTCCGAAAATACTTCGAAAACGACATCTCACTCGATATCATACCTGAAACGCTGCCAATTTCACACGTGGGTATATTATTATTGGATATAGGTAGGTTAATTGTGCGAAAAAATTCTGTGTCAAAGAAAATATGTTTGAGAAAATTAAAAAAAATCTGTACAATGATGTGGGACTTGAAAAAATGGATTTTGCGTCCAAAATTACTCGGAAAACGACACCTTATTTGACCTCCTGGGATCCTTCAAAAATCCCATTTGCGGCCCCATGGAAGTCCCATAGCTACTCGCGGTGATATCGTATCACCGGACCCCAAAAAATGGTTTCTACGTCCAAAAATACTTCGAAAACGACTCCTAACTCGACACCATAGCCGAAACCTTTTGAAACCCTTCCCCTAGCCACCATAGTGCCCCACGGATTTGGGCGATCCGGCTGAAAACCTTGCGGGCACAACTAGATGGTAAACATCAGTTGACATTTTGTCGAAATTTCAGACTTTTTAAAAAATTCCTGACGGCGGACGGACATTTCGTTTTTGCAATCTAGACCTCTTGAAACGAATAACTTAATGTCAAATTTCGAGGCCGATCAGAATTTTCGACCTCCGTCGCGATTACATAGGCGTATTATTCCAAGAATTTCGTTTTTGGAATCTACACTTCTTGAAACGTATAACGTTGAATTTGGAGGCCGATAAAAATTTTCGACCTCCGACACGAATAAATAGATAAAATTGACCTATTATTTAGAGGAGAAAGCTTGTGACATACTCAGCCAGCCACAGACACCTTCTGAATTAGTGGTGTAAGATAGCTTGATGAATCATTTCGTATGCCGATATCACCGATTTTATACCATCCGACACCTGGAAAGAAGCTCACTGACCTTGACGGCTAAAGAGACTAATCCTGGTGTGATCCGATCAGTTTAGGTGTCGGTAAATAACAACGCTTAAATACACAATTATTATAAAAGTTGACTGCATAAGATGGCCCTAGTAATAAATTGAATCTAGCTACTCTTCTACTGCTGCAATTTACTAGATCTATCTCTTTTTTTGGTAGCATTACCTATTGCAAAAATGTCCGATTCTCACATGCTGTCGAACCCTTCGGAGCGAAATTTGATGTAAGTCACAGTAACTGTTAACTCAAACAAAGAACTCTTTTCTAAAATTTAGAAACATTTAATGTTTTTGAGCATTTTCAAGAATAACACAAAATTGTTCACCATGTGAAAAGTCATAGGTTCATGTCCCTAGTTTTCGGGGATCCACCCAATGCTGGTTCGTCTCGCTAAAGAATATGAAATCTTACTAAGCTCATTAGTCACACAACCACTCAACTATTATTTCACGGAGCTTTCGGTTCTACGGATTATACTGTCGGAGTGCGAATGAGGTGTGAGATCCTTCGTAGAAGTGAGAGAATGAGATTTCTGGCGAGGGAAGGTCCACGCTCCACAGGTCATTCGTCTCTTTCACTTAAAAGGCCTCCTTCATTATTCTTAGTTCCTCAAGGTGGATGAGGGGTTATATACTTGTAAAGGTGAAGCCAGAGTGAACCCCCTGCCAGTCCGGGAATGTTTTTGTTAGCAGCGTTTTTATCTTAGTTTTTTTTTTTTTTTTTTTTTACACCAGGCGTAACAAAGTAAGCGAAAAATGTGTGACGTAAAAAAAAGAAAAAAATCCTGCCCATTCAGAGAAAAGTAAACCAAAACTGCTGAAAATCTTACACAAGGGTACTCATAGCGATGAATAATAAACCCCAGTAGAAACCAGTAGAAGAGTCGACTGTCTCCCTAATTTTCGCCAATCCCCAATACATAATTATTTAATATTACCAACTTATGTCTGAGTTGAGACCCCCCCGGCCGAGCGAAGCGAGGCCCCCCTGTCCGAATAAGCGCTCGGCCGAGCGAAGCGAGGCCTTATGTCTGAGTAGGGGTTTGAACGTGTCCATCGATGCTACGCACACCACTAGCGGGGGGTCTGGGGGGCGAAGCCGCCCAGCTGGGTGCGTAGGCGAGCAAAGCGAGGCGGAGCATCTAGTATACTTGTAAAGGTGAAGCCAGAGTGAACCCCCTGCCAGTCCGGGAATGTTTTGGTTAGCAGCGTTTTTATCTTAGTTTTTTTTTTTTTTTTTTACACCAGGCGTAACAAAGTAAGCGAAAAATGTGTGACGTAAAAAAAAAGAAAAAAAATCCTGCCCATTCAGAGAAAAGTAAACCGAAACTGCTGAAAATCTTAAACAAGGGTACTCATAGCAATGAATAATGAACCCCAGTAGAAACCAGTAGAAGAGTCGACTGTCTCCCTAATTTTCGCCATTCCCCAATACCTATTTAATATTACCAACTATCAGGGACCTAGAGGACGTCAAAGTTACAACTTGAAATTTGTAAGTATAGTGGTGTGAAGGTATCAGTTTCAGACCCTGGCCCAGTATCAGACACTTTAAACTTCAAAGCTAGATATTTCGAGTTCTAGACGGCTTCGCAGCCTTTTCCAAGGAGCACTAATCGCCAAGTTTTGGTGCTGGCAGATCTACCTTGTGGGTCGTAGTGAAATTACGAACTCAGAGAGAGAGGGGGTCACTCCCAGTTCAGTAGCGGTTAGAAGATTCCAGATAAGTAATATGATGGCGGGGTCCGCTGACACTGTGGCAACGTGCGCAACCCTTTCATGATATATTTGTCCTATTTTTCAATTCCCTTTTACCTTTTTCTTTATTATTCTTGGAATAGTACACCAATGTAATCGCGACGGGGGTAGAAAATTCTGATCGGCCTCAAAATTTGACATTGTACGTTACAAGAGGTCTAGATGTACCTACCAAAAACGAAATTTTGGGCTGATTTATTTTTTCTTCAATCTGAAATTTTGTTGATGTACTTGTTTCTCCATCTAGTTGTAGGTACCCCCAAGGTTTTATCAACACGATCGCCCAAACCCTTTGGGATCTGTGCGGCTGATAATTAAGCCATAATAAAACAATAACTGATATGGGAGATCCGTTTGGTTCAACTTATGACGACACATTCACGAAGAGGGAAAGCTATACTGGTTAGTCCAGAGTAGTTCACATTTGTGCCGCGAGGGGTGGCGTAGTTTAATCTGTGTGGCGTGATCAGCTCGTGATGACACAAAGTGTTATTCGAGTAATAAATTGGTAATTCGATAAAACTGAGAAAAAATATAGAAAATTGATAAAAGTGTGACTGGGGGTGTCCAAATCGGTGATAGGTAGGGATTCTTTCATTCCATCACATAATATGTTATATCCATTATATATTACATAATATGTAATATATCGGACATTTTATTACATAATATTATTATGTAATAAAATGCCCGAATATATTCGAATGAATTGAATACCGATTGGTTTTGCCGTGGTAGTTTCTCTTCATACTTATCAAGAACGCCCAATTACATTGAAACGCGCTACGTTTCCAATTTCCAACGCAGAGCTTGGCTATATTAGCTACACTGATACATAGTTAAACGCACCTACACGAGAATCGGGCAAGCAATTAAAAAAATTGTGATTGAAGATCAACGGTGCAGAAACCATGCAGGAAATTGATACCAGGTCTTGTTAGGGGGGGGGGGGGGGGGTGGAAACAAGGAAACGAAGTAAAATAAGCAGCAATAAAAGGTTATCAATATTGATGACGGCACCGGGAGAGCGTGGGACTAGCATCAGGGGGACACTAAATGCATTATTCACTTCGTACCTTCATCAGAAACTTTTCCCCTCTCGGTTCACAGGTCCCTTTCATCCTATTCCACTTTATTTGGTTCCGTTTTTTAAAATCGTATTTTTTTTCCCGGTGGAAAACCATTCATGAAAATGGAACTCTAGCTGAGCCCGGGAGTCGGGGAAAATCCGCGTGGTACTCAAACTCGAAGAGGGTTGAATAGAGTTGTTTCTCACGAACGAAGTTGCTAACACCGGCCTGTAATTTCCGTCGGTCACACAACCGCCACCGACGCCCCGAACGTGATTTCGTTGAATGAAAAAGTTTAATAATCCACAGCTGAGTGGGAAGTCCTTTTTATTGACGGAGCAAAATCAAATTCGGTGTTTCATCGGAACTTTTGATTTACTACAATATTGTCAAACGTGACCAGTTTGGTCCGCCAAAAGGATCCCTTTGTTTCTGTTACACCACACTTGACGGCTGTTCTTGGTGATTTGGTCGCGAATTGCCATGACAATTGCAATGACAGTTTTTCAGGAAAAATACACACCCGGGATCAGGAGAATCAGAAGATCGCCCAGGATGTATGTACATACGAGAATAACTCGACCAACATAGGGGATACCGAGGATACATAAACAGCACTGAAAATGATATAGCTGTATAATATTATCATTTTCAGTGCTGTTTATGTATCCTCGGTCTCCCCTATGTTGGTCGACGATAAATGTTTATCATCGTCAGAGGTGAGCGTTAGGTCTAAAGCTCACCTATGACGATGATAAACATTTATCGTTTTTTGATAGTAATAATAAATCTTCCGCGGGCAAAAGGAGCAAAAATAAGCTGAAACTAACGATTTCTTGTCACGAAGCCAAATGTGTGATTGTACAGAAATAAACGAATTCCCGACCGGAGAGTAGGTAGGTAGGTAGGTAGAAAAGTAAAAAACAAAACAACAACAAAAAACATCTAATACTAGTTTTAGATGGATCTAAGGTTGTATTAGATGGTTTTTTTCACTCGTCATACATGTATATGTATATCGATAAGAGTAAATTTGGTGATATTACTTTATTTATGGTCAAAAGTCATAACCTCCTCCCGATCCTTTTATTCTCAATCCTTTGTGCCAAACTAGAAGAAAAAAAAAAAAAAAAAAAAAAACACTGCCGAGGTGATAGCACAGAAGCTTCCTCGTGATATTCATGACGTGTCACCATTAAAATTTTAGGAGACCAGAGACGACCGATTCGCCATACTCATGACAATACAATTCCGGCAACCAAAAATTAAAAAGCATAGGTAGGAAGAATCCAAACTACGGGTAGGTACTTGTATTGGTTCTTGATTCCCTTGCTTTCTCATTTATTAAGCACCAACTAATTTACTCCTAATTTACTCTTAAGCCCTGATGACGGCAGTACATTTGCCGAAAGCTCGGGGCTAGAGGACATAATTGAGTTTCTTTTGACCCAATTCCCGATAAATTTACATCTAGACCTGGCAAACCAAACGAGGCAACTAAATTGGCAACTAGGCGTTTTTTCGGAAGAAAAGGCCGGGTCGCTGAGAACAATCTATTCAAAAGGAGATTGAAATCAAATATTGAAATCCTGAAAAATAAACACAAAACCTTAAATAAAATGACAGACATTATAGATTTACACGATATAATTGTATCTTTATTTTTAAAACAACCAGACACATGAAACGAGGTAGAAACGAATGAAGAATAATATCTGAATTGGTACCTTATGTCTATGAACTAATCAAACGATAAGCGTTTAACTATTCACTGCTAACCTCCGCCAACGGGTTCTCCCCTGGCGAAGGTTACCAGGCCCTAACCTCATTAGCAAATTAACATCACTACGTGATCATATTTCAAATTCTAAAAAATATGTATTTAATAAGTAGGAATGGGTGGATCCGGATTCGTCTCCAATTAGTATCACGTTAGCAATTAGAGACTAAACCCATAGCCTGACTCGTCTCCTACTTAAATGGGTGCCTTCTCCCCTACGGCCTGATTCGTCTCAGTTCCCGATAACACCTAACTGGTAACCGGTTAAAATTTTAACCGGTTACCAGTTAGGTGTCTTTAAGAACGGTATACCTCCTATAGGAAAGTGAACTAAGTCACTCGCGATGAAATTGGAAATGAAACTGGAATGGGCAGCCCACACATCTGGCGGAAATTTAGAGTCGTCGGATACGTAGGTATTGACTAGGTAGTCAGCAAATTTCGCCACAGCATCTCCTTGAGGTTCAAAAACGAAACAGTCCGCCACCTCCGATGAATCAAGAAACATGAGCCCATAGCACCATTTCAGCCATTGGCCAACTTCATTGTCGCTTTTATAATCACCAGAGAGACCCAAAGCCTGAATTTTCTTCCCGACTGACGGAAGGAAGAACTAGAAGGGAACTGGTTACCGGTTAACGTTGGGAAGGGCGACAATAACAGTCTAGTATTGATAGTGAGTTCAGAGGTGAGACGAATCCAGCCATGGTCTTATCACTCTTAAATCGGGAGGAGACGAATCCAGTTGTTTTCTTATCGATGAGACGAGTACTGAGACGAATCCGGACTTTCCCGTAGGAATCTATCATAGAACCTATAATACTGCCGTCCAAAGGAGAAAGCCGTAGTACCGATTCTATTCTCCTTATTTGTACGGCTTTTCTCCTTTGGGGTTTGAGAACCCAAATTCTTGGCGCGAGCAAATTCGTGCAACTATTCGCACCTTCGTTGTCCGATTGACTCGGCGTTTCCTCTGTATCCTACCTAGAGATCCGAATTTTAATACGAAATCCCAAAACAACGAGTTCCGACGATGAGCGAATGTAGACGGCGAGTTTAATTTGAACGATTTCGAGAGATCCGGCGTGCGTTTTCCCGTTATGACGGGACGCTGTCAGGGACCTCGGAAAGAGATGGACGACAGACAGGACGGGAGAACGTAGGGGGCCAGGAACCTGATAGGAAATGACCTAGTAGGTGAAATGATATAAACTTAATGACAAGCCGGATGTGATTCCATAGTAGCCCTCAGACGGTGATTGTTAACAACCAATCTAATTCTACATTTTAAGGTAAGACAACACTTGTTAGGTACCAACTAGCTTGTACCACCTCGCTATTCATGTATACCATTATAAGGTCTCATTTCCACCTGGCATGTTGTAGGTCCTGAAGAAGGGATCCCAGCTAATCCCGAAAGCTAGACACGTTTAATTAAAGACTGATACCAACCCGGCCTTTTCTTCCGAAAACCCCCTAGGTAGTATAAATAGTCCAAGCAACGAAGACGAAAAAAGGGCTTGAGGTAGAAAAAAATAAGTTAAAAGCGAAAATTTGCACACACGTAGGGGGAGGTGTCTTGAGTAACATACTAAAAGTCCTGGGGGGTGGGGGTGCAGCGATAGGAGGGGGGGGGGGTCTCCAAAGGTCCGTTAATTCCTACTGCCCGAACGGCGGACGGACATTTCGGTTTTGAAATCTAGACCTCTTAAAACGGATAATGTCAAATTTTGAGGTCCATCGGAGTCGTCGACCTCCGTCGCGATCATATAGGTGTATTATTCCAAGAATAATAAACCAAAAGTGCTAGTTTTTATGACTGAATGATCCCTCTTCCCAAACACAGAAAAATCGGATAGTGACATGACATGTAGGCGGCAAACCAAAGCGGATGGGTAAGAAATCTCTTGCATAGGAGGAATCTGTGCATCCTGGGGATCATTATGAGTGCACCAGAGTTTTAAAAAAGAACTAATAAGAAGGACGGATTGAATGAATGGACGGAAAATCGGAAAATCCTAGGTGGCCAATAACTGATGCACAGGTGGCCAATGTTAGAAACATGTGGCCAATATCTGGTGCAATTTACTTTTCGCACAAATCGTTAAAAAAAAAAACAGGTATTTTAACAAACAAGTCGGCCAAAATTGACATTGGATCGCATTCGTTAGATGTTTTCCTTTTCAAAAACCAGTGAAAGATGTGAATATAACTTTTAATTGGTTTTATACGATGGGGAATACCCTTAAGTGGCCAATAACTGGTGCTCTTACCCTATTTCCGCTGCCTTGCAGACTCGGAAGCAAAAAAAATCTATGAAGCAATTTTGCAACGATCGACTAAAGTAGGTACATACTAAAAGGAGATTCTGAGCAAAAAATAATACGAACTGTAGAATTCATTTTAGTAAATTTGGCGGGTAATATTTCCCTATTTTTGTACAATCACCCGAAGAGACTAAAAGACTACTAGATGCCACAGGACATTAAAATTTAATGTCTCAAATTTTTAGAAATTAAAAGTTGCATAATTATCACTTAAGTTACAACTTCGATTTTAATATTCGTACCGTGTTATCTACAGTCGCCTCTAAGCGCTGTACAATTCACTGGGAGGATACACAAGAAGACTATAGTGTGGCCGGGAGGAGAATTTGGGGGAGGGTATAGCTGAGAGACATTTTCCAACCCTTATCTTCTGTTGAGTCGGCCCTTATTTAGAGAGGAAATTATTTTCGTTTGCATAGGACCCCGTAAACGACAACGGTTGAATAAGACGAGAGAAACACATGAAAACGGCCCAAAATGGAGCTGGGTCCTGGAATCAGACCCTAGCATTGTGTACCTGAAGTGAATTGCTTTCTAAAACGGTCGAAGAGCGACACAAAACATTGCAGGTTTCAAGACGACACAGGACACACGATAAGCATCAAGACCGGTGGTGTTTGTGTCCCGGAGCTGAGCGAGGAAATTGCTCTAAAGAATGCATGAATGCTTGGCTTTCTCCGTCAGCCCCTTTTAGGCGAAATTTCAATTGAAATTAAAAATCCGTTCAGAAGGCAGAGTTCAGAAATTCATTTCAAACGTCAGAGAAAAGAGAATGAACTGTTTTTGGGATAAAAGAAGGACTTTCTGCGACTCCCGACTTTTTTTGTAACACCTTAACGAAAAGTTTCTGCGATTCAATCATAACTGTAATGGGAGCGGATCAACACTCTTAGGTATCAGGTTATGGTTAAACGAATCCAATCAACTATTAATTCAAAGGTTCGTGTCGGACCGGGCTGATACCTACGAACTAGCAATTGCTAGGTTAACCTATGTGAACTAAAGATTGTAGGAAAAAAAGTCCCCCAAAAAAAAAGGCGCCGGAAAAAAAAATCCCCAGTATTTTCCGATCCCGGAAAAAAGTCTCCGTAGAAGAAATAGCGTTGACTGAATGGAAATGAATAGAAGATGATACTTAAGTATTAAATACTTTTGTTGTCGTAGGGGGTCAACACTAAGCAGTAGGTGATTTGTGAGAAAATTAATTCTTTCAATCAATAACATTTAAAAAAAAAAGTTTCTTTCAACAATTTTTTTTTTTTTTTTTTTTTTTCATTCGGAAATTATTTGACCTCTTGGCATCCTTCAAAAATCCCGTTTGTAGCTCCATGAAAGCCCTATAGATCGCCACAGTGAAATCGGATCATTCCGGGACCCCCCAAAATGGATTCTACGTCCAAAAATCCTTCGAAAACGACACCTCACTCGATCCCATAGCCCCATCAAAAAACCCCTCTCCCAGCCCCGTTTTAGGCCCATAGCGCCCCACGGGTTTGAGCGATCGGGCTGCTTCCGGGCACAACTAGATGGTAAACCGAGTATTTTGTCAAAATTTCAGATTTTTTTTTTAAATTCCTATTGCCCAAAACGGCCCGGACGTCGGACGGACATATCGTTTTTGGAATCTAGACCTCTTGAAACGAATAATGTCACATTTTGAGGCTGATCAGAATTTTTGACCCCCGTCGCCATTCCATAGGTGTATTATTCCAAGAATACTAAACCAAACGAAGAGGTTCCCTAACTTTCTATTGTGTTTTGTTCAAGATTTTTTCAATTTTTCTTTTTGGGGATTTTTTTCCGCCCTTGAGTATCGTTAGGGGATTTTTTTCCGCCCTGCAGGATTTTTTTTCGGGGATTTTTTTTCCGGGGAGTTTTTTTCCGATTACCGAACTAAAAGTGAGCACCTTATTAACGATTTGACTTTATCAAGTTTGGTTTCACATCTCCAAATGTTTAATAATAAACCAAGATAATATCTTGGCATATTATGCCCAACGCACAATTGGAACTTGTGGATACAACGAAAATGTGGTGTGATATGGAAGAGGTGGGGGTTTTAGTTTTTTTTTTTTTTTAATAGGTACGTGTTTTCTTTTCATTTTGTCCGTTTTAGTTCATTATTCTTTGAAAAATTAATCAATAACCTTTTATTTTTCATGAAGCGTAGAATCCACAAAACTGGTTCAAGTAGGATTTAGCTTTTAGCATTTCATGTTATGCCCGCCCACGCCATTTTGGATAGGTTGTATGATTCCTTTGTGAATGTAACCTACTCGGTTCTCCATCTATACTGTGTCCACTATTTCTTGGCAGTTTGACTACAGTAGTCACTAGACTAGTAACTAGTGGCGACCCTAAAGTCCGGCAACGCTGTGCCGTTTGAGCTTCTGCTCGCCCACTCTATTAACACCTTCTGTGTCTGTCTCCTCTACGCTTCGCTAACTTTGTTGGATTATGGAATTGCTCATTATTTCAATAAAAATCAAATTCACGAGAAATTTTTTAAAAGAACAAGTATAAACACAACATGCATTAAAAGTAGTTTTATTAATAGAGATTTTATAATATAAATTGTATATTATAGAATCCCATATACCAAATATCAATTTACATTTACAAATTTCTATAAACTAACCACCGTCAAACTTAATTTAAATTAAGATATTATAATATATAATATCTTTTTATGTATTTTTATCATACTATGATAAAAATACATAGGTAGATATTATAATATATCACTATGTATTGAAACTCACTTTATTTTTTTCATATTATGAAAAAAATAAAGTGAGTTTCAACATTTCAATAGAGGTCAATTGGTTTACCTGGTTTCAACAGTTCATGTGTTCAGATGTCAATTGGTTTACCTGGTTGACTGGGGGCCTATTTCACCACCCGAGTTACCGAGCGTAGCGCCCGGAAAATTGTCATTTACTGTGTACCTATCATTAGCAAAATATTATGTCTAATCGCGTGATCATTCAGGGATCAAACCCGCTGACCAGGCCTCCCTTAGCGACACTTCGCTTAGGGAAGCTGAATCAGCGGGAATGATCCCGACGCATGGGGTCCGTTGCCCAGGACTCCTAAGCAACACTTCGTTTGTGTAAGCCGGGAAATCGGCCTCACGTGAGACCCGGTCAGCTGGCCAGGCCTCCTTTGAAGATATCTCCTGGCCTTCTGTATGTTGTGTGTTTGGCAGAAGGCCAGGAGATATCGTCAAAGGAGGGAGACTACATTATAGTGAATCTAAATTCAAATTTAGAAATTTGACGACCCATCATCCACTGTATGGGGTGTTCCGTACTAACAGTTAATGATAAACGTTGTCAGCTCTATGAATGAAACACGCGATCTAATTTCTATCAAGTTGAAGCACGAGGTCGTCGCCCATTACATTGATACGTGTACCTTATGAAACCGCCAAGATTCCACAATCAAGTTGAAAGACGGAGCTTATCTTTTCCCCGGTATCAAGTTTTCATCAAATGAACCCCCCACCCCTTCACTACCATTTCATAAGTGCTGTGTTAACTCACCTCCGGGAGGCCCACTATGGTTTTTTATTAAACGTAGGGAAAATCCAATCTAGATAGGATGTAAAAAGCTATTGGGGATTTTATGATTATAGCCCAACGAGTTACGACGCCGTTGCTCTTTTAGGCTATGGGTCATTACAAGGAGTTGCCCTTTTTTCTGCTGAAAAAAAAATCATATTACCATCCTCTTCAGAGCCATAACCTCGGTGGAAGCCCCAACACTCGGGTGACCTGTGATTTATAGCTCATTGTCACTTAGAGGTCCATCAAATCTGCCTTATTTTTGTTTAGGTTTTTATCACAATTTATCATAACCGTACCAAAACGCCAGTAGATATTTCCACATTAGTAAGAGGGTTTTGAACGACATGTTTGGACGAACTGTCGCGACAGTTTGACGAAGTTCGATGACGTGAAGAGACACTCGGGAGTGAAATTTACGTCAAAAGTAATTTAGGTGTTTACCAGGTTGAATACGACGTACAGTTAAAGCGACTGTCACAAGAGCTCTGGGGAATTCGTCTTCTTGTCATAATTATTGCGCGGGAACCTGCTATGGGGATTTGATAATTTGATTTGTTACGCAGAATTGAGTTTCCTCTCATGCAGACATGCGGTTAAATCTCATTTGGGGTAAAAATAAATCATTTCATTTGTTGAAATTTTTTGGAATATTGTAGCAAGAACAAGAAGAACGAAGTTACATCGCAGAAAGTTTCGCCGAATTTCGTCTGGCTAGGTGATTAAAAAAGAGTTAAGGCCTCGTACTCTTCCCAAATTACCTCACTATGAGCTTTTGGTCAAGTTAGTCGTTATTGTCATTATCATTATGGAAACGAGGAGGGAAGTGTCTGATGCGATTAAAATTTATATTCCGCCTCAGCAAGGGGGTCTCACGCATTAGTAATGAAAGCCCTCATCTCGGAGAACTTTGAGGCCCAGGGACACCTTGTATTAGGCCTACGTGAATTTTTCAGGGCTGGCACTTTTAAAAAGATTAAAGAGCGAGCAGGTCACGGTGTTTCTTCCCCACTGTTCCGCCATTCCTTCTGACATCTTCCATCCCTCACATTCTCTGTACATGCCCGGTTATTTACCTCCTCGTTCGCTCCATTCCATTCTTTTTTTTCCAGAGTCTGGATGAAAGTTCATGTCGTATCAAGTGGTAAAGGGCGAGCCTAATAAAGCAGTGCTTTTTTAAGGAGTTGTAGCCCACTTGTTCAGCTAACCATCCATCACGTTCATACGCTGCACGTGCACCTTGGGGAGGATTCCTTGATGGATCGTGTTGGAGTGGTGACAATAAGTTCAGTTTTAATTATTAAAACTGAACGAAAATGAGCCTTTTCATGAATCGTAAATTACGAACGACAAAACTATAAGGCAAACTCCGCTGCCACCAAAACCAGCCTAGATTTAGCCTTGATAATTCGACGCCAAATGTGAACTGGTTTTAATGTGGACGTTGACCTAGTTTTGTTTCATTCTCAGAAGCTAAGATGCTTGAAGCCTCACGGCCTCTTTTGTTTCCCCTCCTCCGATGGAAGCGGCATACCCACAACACATTATGGAGTCAATCCACTTGGGATGGTCCCATGCAAGGCCATCCAATTCCTAGCCGTATTTTTAGAAGCTGGGGAATGTGTGACTTGCGCTGAAGAGGCGGGGATGGAAGTTTCTTGATCGAATTATCGATGTGTACTCGAATAAAAATTCCACGTTTCGGCAGTTTATCTCAGGAAGAACTGTTGCGTCGTCGGACGCCATAGCTAACAAATCAAACTCTGCTTCTTTTTTTTTCTCTTAATGTTACGGATTTCAGTTAAGTATGAGTTTCACAAACATCAAACAGTGGTTCGTGTTCCAGGCCGAGCTGCCCCACCGTTTGCCAGGGGAAAGGGGAAAATGTAGCTGCAACAATCGTTTTCCCTCGTACATTGGCCGCTCTCGCCGATTATTCTTAAAACTAGTCGGCTCGCAGGCCCTTCAACAGCCCTACCGCCCTTAATACCTACTACTACAGTGTACAGGAAAACTCTAGCGTCGGAAAACCCTTCGAGAAGGCAACGAAACTTCTTCCGAATTTAGCCTTGGGGGGGGGGGGGGGTTCACCCGCGAGTCAGGGTTTGCCCCAAAGAATCGTACAGTACTCACAGTTTGTGCAGCCACTTCCACGAACCGTCATGTCCCGCGTAATCCGAGCTACACCCGCGAAAGTTCCGGCTCCACAGTTTGCCAGCGACCGCGAATTCCCGCAAACGACCTTGCTGACGCCGAGTTTCGTCCGGCACGCCAAACCCCGTCGGAAAACGTCTCCGAGCTCGTCCCAACGTCTTCTGCTTTCTTTCTCGGGGAAAACGTTTCATCTCTTGCCCCATCAGTGGTCCAAAGTTCAGCCATGTTATCATAACAGGGCCTGGAATGCGGCCTCCAGCTGCGGTGTTTTTGCAAACGTCCACCGAGCCAATCATGCGCCACCGACGTCGTGCCTATCACACCATCCCCCTCTTTCCAAAAGAGGCAATCCTTCTGTATTGCCTCTTTCTCATATGACCTGACCGGGACCTCAATACATCGGCCAGGCAGCAGACCTCCCGACGCTCCCCACAAGGCTGTGGCCTGTGGCTCAAGTTGGCAACCAGTGCAGAGCCCTGTAGTCTGATGAGGCCTCCGTCCAGGCAGCAAGCGGGTGTGACCTGAGTTCCCCTCGAGTCCAGCATGGCTGGGTTCAGCGTTAACTCCAGCCCCTTCCCAGCGTGTGTATGGACCTAGTCGTCGATCAGCTAGTGTCGTCTCCAGGTGACGTCATTCCCCAGGGTTCGCTGTACGGTGCAGGCGCTCCTGTGCCCCTTCCACCCACCAACACATCCCCCCCTGGGGGTAACCACCTACTCCCGACCATGTTCCAGGACCATTGACAACCTTACAACCTTAACAATACTTACGAATGAGTTTGGTTAGGGAGAGAGAACGACTCCTCTGCTGAATACTAAATTGTTTATTCTGGTAAACAATTATAGCGTGGGGACCGGTTTCGAGCAACTAAGCTCATCTACAGCCCAGAGTGACTTGAGGTGGTTGAACGTACAATCAGTTCTGAACTAAACAATGAGTCAAATAGGCCATTTCGCCGTATACGGCCATATACAGGAAGCAACATGAGCTTTCTCAATTTCATCAATAATTATTTATCAGGAGAAACAAAAACCCTGTTTCGCGCATGTCTGAAACGTTCTTTGACCAATTTTGTACACATGAAAGTATGCTTAGCCTACTTATTATATCCAAATCAAGAAGACCGATAAATCCGATAAGACCGATAAATTTTCTGGTTGATTTACTCAACGCAACTAATCATGGCAGTAACAATTATTGTTGACAACAAGATGAATAGTTACTAGGTTTGGTCCAGGTCTGACTGCGTCGGTCGACAGAAGTTGGACAGCTGTCGATAGAACCCGACCGCACATACTCGAGCTATCGGTTTCCGTCCAACTTACGATCGACCTGGAACAGCAGTTTCTAAACTGCGCATGTCTCCGGCGATTTCTGTTATCATTCCGTCAAACCTGGAACAAACCTACTAGTACTTGAATAGTTGGCTGCATGGGGACTCCTATCCCCCTCGAACTTATGTAACAGTGCAGAATCCATCCGAGCGCTAGGGCGAACTTCATTAAAAGACCAAAGTTGTTAGCAGGTGACAGGACGGCTAAATGGGGTGATGGCTAGAGGGGAAGAGTTGGAGCCGAGGTTTGCGGTCTGGCGAGGGAGACGGAAAGGCTGTTTTTGAGGGGGCGTGAGGGAAGTGAGGAGGGTCCAACAATCATCACCTAACCTCCACAATTCCTCTTCCCGTACCATATCTGTCGGATAATCGCCAAAGGCCTTTACTAACGATGCGGTACCCCTCCACCCATTCCACACCCAACTGCCAAACTCTTCGACACTCGCGTACTGAGAAAGCTCTTCAAAACGGAACCCTACGTCCTCAACCCCAATTAAGTAAAAGTCCACGTCCACTGTCCTAAACGACGCGTCGCGACGTGGGAACGAACTGATCATCCACCATGGATCTTATCACGAATTTTGTCCGTGTCGTTTTAAGGATGCACTCGTCATACTCATTTCAGCCCACTTTAGGGCTGCCATACGTTTACGCTAATCCGACCATATCCGGCCCCAAAGTTTTTTCATTTGCGCGAATTTCGACCATTCATTACGCAAATGTGTGAGGCCGTATTATTGATGTTTGCGCAAACGCCCTGTCAAACGTACGACTATAAACAAGGTAGGTACGAGTAATAACGTAACGACACCTCTGCTGGTTTTAATAGAGAGTAAGCCACTTTTTGCCTAACGGCGATGAGTGACGGTCGACGCATGCTCAGAAATAACGGCGATAACTTACGTCCTTATGCCTAACGTCGGCCGTTATTGCCGTAAAGTTACGACGATAAGCTTACGATCTTAAGGATAACGCCGTTAATTTCGAGCATTTGAACGTAAATAGCGACACTTTAAATTTAGCGTGACTTTTGATAACAACGTATCTCTGTTACGGTATTATGTGAAGTTAGCTTTTCTTTGATTCTCCCTAGACAAATCCCTTACGGCGATAAAAATTAACGGCCGACGTATACATCTCGGATGTTTCTTTAGGAACTCTCTAATAAGTACTTACCTAATTGTTTATTTCGGTAAACAATTATAGCGTGGGGACCAAGTAGTTAAGAGTCCAATAAAAATGGCCGAATTGATGTCCTGGCGTTTAAAGGTTAAAAATCTTTTTAAATCATTTTAATCTTATGTATAAGGACAATCTTTCTAAGACCGGACCTTATGTTTTCCCAGCCATTGGTTCACCCCTCATGACTGTCACTGCAGCCTTTAATGTCAGTATAATATAATAATATAATATATTAAATTATATAAAAGGTGAAAGCCTCCTGGGTTTGCATCCCATTGTGTACTAACCTCATCATTGTGTACTAACCTACTTCCTTAATTTTAAGAGCATTCCCTGGATAATGGCAACCAAAAAATATTTTGTCCATAGAGGTCCTATCATTCCCCTGGTGAGTTGGTTCAGGGGACTGTAAAGTAATCCTGCTGAAGTGAAGGATATTTTGAAAGTAGATGTTTATAGCTACATGAATACATCACCAAAATTGGTTAAATTTAATCTTTTTTTTTATCCGATTTAAATCGAATGCATCCAATTGATTGACTTTTTTAATCGTGATTTTTTTCACTCTTCATGTTGTGTAGTTTTAAAAAATGCTGGGTCGAACTTCGCGAATAGGGAAGTTATTTCAATAATCAATAAATTTAACAAAATATCATTCGGCTCAGTCCTTTCCGCATACAGACCATACCGACAGGCTCTGTAGAGTCTTTGAGGGGCTGTAGATGAGTAGAAGATGAAGAGTTTCGATCCGTGCATCACTTTTGGTTTATTATTCTTGGAATAATACACCTATATTTTCGCGACGGAGGTCGACGACTCGGATCGGCCTCAAAATTTGACATTATCCGTTTCAAGAGGTCTACATTCTAAATCCGAAATGTCCGTCCGCCGTCCGAGCCGTTTTGGGCAGTAGGAATTTGTTTTAAAATCTGAAATTTTGTCAAAATACTCGGTTTACCATCTAGTTGTGCCCGCAAGATTTTCAGTCCGATCGCCCAAACCCGTGGGGCGCTATGGGGCTAAAATGGGGATACGGGAGGTTTTTTAAGGCTTTTGGCTATGGGATCGAGTTAGGTGTCGTTTTCGAAGTATTTTTGGACGTAGAATCCATTGTTGAGAGTCCCGGAACGATCCGATTTCACTGTTGCGATCTATAGGGCTTTCATGGGGCTAAAAATGGGATTTTTGAAGGATCCCAGGAGGTCAAATATTTTTCAAGTATAAAAACGAAAACGTTTTGAAAAAAACGCTGCAAATCTTACACAAGGGTTTATTATTCTTTGATATAGGTTACTTGTACAGACATTTAATTCTATCAATAAAAAAAATTAAAAAAAAAATTTTTTGGATTTTTATATTTCAAAAAAAAATTTTGGGGGGATTTTTTTTTCAAAAATGTGTTTTTTCAAAAAATCTTTAATTTTTACTCGAAAAATATTTAACTTCTTGGGATCCTTCAAAAATCCCATTTTTAGCCCCATGAAAGCCCTATAGATCGCCACAGTGAAATCGGATCGTTCCGGGACCCCCAAAAATGGATTCTACGTCCAAAAATACTTCGAACACGACACCTAACTCGATCCCATAGCCGAAACCTTTTGAAACCCTTCCCCTAGCCACCATAGTGCCCCACGGATTTGGGCGATCCGGCTGAAAACCTTGCGGGCACAACTAGATGGTAAACCATGTATTTTGCCAAAATTTCAGATTTTTAAAAAAATTCCTACTGCCCAAAACGGCCCGGACGGCGGACGGCGGACGGCGGACGGACATTTCGGATTTTGAATGTAGACCTCTTGAAATGGATAATGTCAAGTTTTGAGACCGATCCGAGTCGTCGACCTCCGTCGCGAAAACATAGGTGTATTATTCCAAGAATAATAAGTAAACCAAAAGTGAAAAAAAAAAAAATTGTTTTTCTAAAAAAAATTTATTTTAATAAACTTTTTTATTTTAATAAAATTTAGAATAATAAACCCTTGTGTAAAATTTGCAGCGTTTTAGTAATAAGACTTATTACTACACTTCGTGTAGAATCAATTCGGATATGTAATTTTTCTGATTCAGTCAAACTCACGCGCCTAAATAAGGCGCTACTGGAAATGACTCAATTTGTACTGCGATAACCCATGAAATGTTGACGAAGGTGTTTTTCTCTGGGGGTAGGTAATAACTTATTTTCCTATTGTTGCAGGTATGTCCCTCGCTGCTATGAAGATTGGGTGCGTAATTAAAAACCAAGTGGTATGTAATCACTCGATCCTTTTTCGCCTTAAGAATGGGATATTAAAGTGTTGTAGTGGCCTGAAAATGAATTAGCTTAATTCAAATTTCACTGCAAGAAAAGAATGATATGACATCTCCGAGATTACGGATTTTGTCTGTTGGTGGCATTCGTCCGTTGGAAAGATTTAGTACACCCCAAATCCGTCATCCATCATGTCCTGGGCCTCCTCGTCCCACCCTTAATGTCCAATCTTCTTCTCGTCGACGGCCCTAAACAAAGAAAATGTCTCAACAGCGGAATCTCGGGCTTTTCTTTAAGGGGATGAATAGATCCTCTGAAATGTAGCCTCTCGACATGAAGGGACTGATGAGATTCTTGAGCTTATTGAAATGCAAAAATATTGATCGCTTAGAGCCTGTCAAAGCCCGAGAGTTGTTCTACACGAATCAGAGTTGGCCAAATCAAATTTCCCTAGGAAGCGAAATCGATAGGTGGAAGAGGGTGGAATAAGCGTTTCTACAGTTAATTCTCCTTTCCAGTTCGGATTTCAAACTGCTAGATGGGAATCCCGCTCTCTTTTGGTATTTGGGTCAAAGACCAGTAAACAGTGTTATTCCAAGCGAGGAAAGAGGTTGAAGCGTTTGTGTGCTTAGTCTGATCCGATCCCGAAGCCCCCCTCCCCCCTCACTCCAATGGTTGGAGATCGGTTCTTGTCAAATAGTATCAATAAAACAGCTGCGGGGGTTGTAAAACGAGGAAAAAAGTCCCTCACCCACGTGGAGCGAAGGGGTAAGGGACCCCCTCATTCGTATGCAGTTGTAAAAAGGGATGAAGGTTTGTGTAGGTCAGCGCCTTAAAATCACACCCAACTTCTGGTTCACGACACGCCTGTCCCCCTTTTTTTGCGCGCTCTGCATCCCAATCACGGGTTGCCACTTTCATTGAATGAATCGATTGGATCCGAGATTCTTCATTGAACTACCGACACTTGTGACCCGTACAGTGTGATGTGCGGCGATTCAATAAACTCGTTACCCAACCTACCAATTAACAACAACAATGAGGCTTTAGGCGGGAAAAAATTGCGTGAACCTCTGCAACCATCAATTGGATTTGACCTCGCCCCAGTTCTCCAATTACGGAAAAAATACTTTTCCATTATCGAACTAGCTTTTCAAGGAAGATGTATTTGCTCCTAATTAACTGTGGATGTACGTCCCCCCTAAATAAATAAGACTCACATCATATGACAAAATCATCTTGTTTTTGGGCTGTTCTAACTTTGGACAATGTGTGGGTTCCTCACTGTCCGTAACGCGTTAGTGTACTTTCAATAGAGAATGAACGAGGGTGAGGAGAATGGTATGGACCGTGGAAAAAGAGTCACATGGATGAGTCAAAAGGGCGAAGAGTTGGGTGGAGGGCGTCTAGAGGGGAGGGCTAAGTGTATTTTGGTGTGGGCTGAGTACAGGATTTGAGCTTTCCTCTTCTGGTGTTGAGGAAATGTTGGCTTAGACCTTCCGACCATAAAGGGAGGCTATGCGGCAGCCAAGGGAATCCCAATGGGGATCCCTTGGACTCCTTTCTCTCCAAGTCGTCTGCCATCCTTCGGTTACTGAGGCTTAAATACAAGTTATGATTATGATCATAACGTAGGTATATAGGTGAGCTTGGTTTAAAATATTAATTACTGAAATGTCGAGAAAGCTGGTACATGCGATTAAACACGTTTTGAATACTAATTCTCGGTAGAGCAAAGGCCAAAATACCATGTATTCAATTATGTCATATTTAGTTGCGAATCCAGCTCGTCCCATTTTTGAATATTTCACAGTAGAGTCGAAAAACTTCTTGATGAAATGTATCTAATCATTTAATGAATTTGTTTTTGTTTTTAAAAATGGAAGGCTATGCTTGTTCTGCAGTAGTGGTCATGGGCACTAAAATTGTCGATATAGGTATTTTGAAAGTCAAGTGGAATCTGGGAAAAAGCTGGTTTTGCAGCGATCTGGGTGTTTTTTGTTTTAATTATTAATTTAGGCGTAGAAGTTTATGTTTTCAGCTAAATAATTGTCGTATTAGCGAGGAATTGCATGCAAGTAGTAGTACAAACTGAAAATCTCTTCCATGATAATATTTTCTGTACAGGTAGGACATAAAATATGATCTTATCGCAGTTTTTTTTTTTTAGTAATATTAAATTCGCCGCGATAAAATGGGCCACGAAATTTGTGAAACTCCAAATTATGATTCTCGGAAAACTTGAAATGATCTGGTTGCTTCTTAACGCCTCAAATGATGCAATCGGTGAGCTAAATCAACCGAAACGTACTATCTTCTACATCGTTCCCATAATAATTATATGATAATTATCCCATAATATTATATCTTTTTCGTAGGAACTGGCTGAGGTATTTGTGATACGAGGAAGAATGAGCCAGTTTGGTAGTTTTCCTTTAATGTGTCAAAGGTACATCGGCTAGCTTTCGGGGCTGCTGTGTCCCCTTCTTCAGGCTGTGAACAAAGTGGGCAGTACAGTGCCAGGCCTATTCAGTTTGTACATTCTTGAAAGGCTATGAGGTGTTTTAATTATTGAGACGGAGTTGATTGCTCAACTAACAAATTTAATAAGGTAATTGCTAAAACACCTCATAGCCTTTCAAGAATGTACAAACTGAATAGGCCTGGCACTGTACTGCCCACTTTGTTCACAGCCTGAAGAAGGGGACACAGCAGCCCCGAAAGCTAGCCGATGTACCTTTGACACATTAAAGGAAAACTACCAAACTGGCTCATTCTTCCTCGTATCACATAATATTATAGGTACGACGATAAGCCGTGTGGTTCGGGGCGTAAGTAACCTCCCGCTGCATTCTAATGAAACGGGGTTGTTGCAGGTCCCCCGATTTCATTTTGGAACGGATGATATTTTTTGTTGTCGCTGAATCAGTTGTGTGGAAATTGTAGCAGGCTGTACCCCAGATCTCGCAGCCATAAGTCCATATAGGTCTTATGAGAGCCGTGTAAAGGAGCTTCTTGTTCTTCAAGCTCAGCTTGGATCTCCAATTCAGCATTGCCCAGCATAGGAAGGTCCTCTTTTTCATAGCGTCTCTGACGTTCTTGATGTTGTACTTCCAAGTTATTCTACAGTCTAGGGTCAAACTTAGATACGGAACTTGACTTTTCCTTGGAAGGAAACCACCACAGAGACCGACGTTGCCGACCGTTCAAGACTACTAGTGGAGCACCGCGTTGCGAAGTAATATAATATAATATATTATATTACTACTACTATATTATATTACTACTACTACTATTATATTACTTATTAGTAATAATATTATTAATATTATTACTAATACTACGATAATATTATTACGACGATAATATTATTACGAGTAATATTATTACTATATCGAATATTATTCGATCACAGCAGACATCATCAGCAACAATAAACAGTGGCCGGGGGAGCTGTCGGGCATCTATCTCATTAGTGAAATGTAAACAAGCGGAGTTGATACTTTGGATTATAAACGTCGCTTTCACTTCGGGGAAGGTGCAACCGACCCAATGAAACCACAGGCTCGAATCCCTTTGATGACCATGGAATTTGTAGGAATAAATTTGCACTTGGATGAAATAGATTTTCAACAAATTAGCGCCCCGTCATGGTTGGCCGATATGGTCCAAAATCTGGACTGAAAGCCCCCTTAACCTTTTACTTATGATGATGAATGAATTAGACACCCATTATCACCGTTATTATCATTTTTGCAATCATAAATTCTCAATCGTTTCGATATATCGAATATATGGGTCCATAATATATTATATTATAAATTTATGCTTATCTTGATTATTGGATTGATGATTTTTTTTTTTTTTTTTTTTTTTATGCAAAGGGTTGAAGAGTTTTTACGCCATGTCCTGTGCTTAATCTGAAAGATCACAAACCATTATTTTTTAACACAAACAAGACACCGAACTGCACTTGGATCGAACCTGTACTGGGTACAAAGGAATTGAGAAGATTGATTCCCAGTGAAAACCATCGGAAGAAGAGAAGAAAAATGAAGAGGCGAGGAACTCTCAGAAGTGGATCATCGCCCAGAACGATATGATAACTCGTGTTTTGAAGGGGGCTCTTTCTTTAAAGAAGTTGGTGAGGCAAAAGTGAGAAGGATCAAGAAGGGTATAAGCTTCCCTTCCACTGTTCTCCATTCAGAATGGGAAGGTGAGCGAAGCGGAAAAGTTCTGCCTTTCCACCAAAAAACCTCCAGCCACTTCTACAGAAATGATTCCGGTACGCTCATCTCGATTGTGGAGCTGGGTGGGAGAAAAATCGACATCAATTCATCTCCCTTTTGCAATTCATGTGATTTCAAATCATCGTAAAAGAAAGATGAAAAGTGTTCTTTTCATTTCTTTTTTATGGTGTGAAAATTAAGAAAATATTTCAAACCGCCCAATGGAAAAACTTCCCTGTATAAATCAAGACGTGACGCAATTTTGGTCATCTTAGATATAAAATACAAATTTTTTCACTGGTTTCAGCCCTTCGAAGAGCTACTTCAAATTTCTGAATTCCCGATCTTTCTCTTTAGTCTTTAGCGGGAAAATTGCTAAAAAGGAGGTGGAAACTCATAATTCGCGGTTATGAAGACAACAAGCTCGTTCCTGTCAGCTATTACTCACCGTCCTGTTACTCACGCTCTCCGGAGAAGTGGCGGGGCATTATACTGATTGCAACTAAGCTAATTAGATAAATAGGTTAAAGGAGAAATCGGCTGAGAAGATCACAAACTAGTTTGGTTAAAAGCTGAGCAAACTGTAATTATCTAATTGAACGTCAGGTGGATTAGGTGCCTTCAAGTTTGAGCGAGCTAACAGAAACTCGATGAGTCCCACGATTCCTTACCATTAGTAAATGAAGTCAAGGTGAACGGGTACAGAAAACCTACTTCACTCCCTGCACGCGCCTTTAGTTTTTTTTTTTTTTTTTTCGTTTTTGTAAGTAATAGCAGAGGGTTACATTGTTCCCGCTCTGACCCCAAGAGAGAAAAAACCTATTTTTGAGCATGCTGGTGATAGGAGAGAGGGGAGGGAGAGAGAAAAAAAAACTCGCGTCTTTTAGGCTTCACCTTATCTTGAAGGAGATTTTCGTCCCTTTGAAACGATGTTTGTATGTTGGTGGAAGTATAGAAAATAGGTAATTTTCGGTGTCGTCGTACAAGAACAAAAGGCACACAACGGCACAAAAGGGTTTTTGAGGGGTAAATACAAAATGGACGAAGATCTGATCGTCCTGCAGGTACCCTCTTTCTAGAACAGAATAGGATAAAAGTAGAATCTAATTTTCTATAGAAGTATACGTTGCTTAAGAGGCAACACCACGTATCCAACATTTTGTCGAAAAAGAGATTTCTACACTAAGCGATTCGAATTTATGAGACTCGTAACATGGTAGGTATAGTCAGAAGTTTCGTTAGGTGACGCCAAAAGCGCTTAGATTTGAACACCACACAAATGCTTAGGTAAAAAAACACCACGTATCCAACAACAACCTTGTGTGTTTTCATCAGCGCGTCGCCGTGCACTCACAGCAACTCCACGTATCCAACACAGCAACTCCACTTATCCAACACAGCAACTCCAGTATCCAACACATTTTCTGTAAATTTAATTACAGAGCTATGAAGATTGTAACAATCTGTGTATGAATGAAAACAGAATCAGTGAAGCCAAATGGATCGACAAAAACTGCCATAAATTTGAAGAAAACGTGTTTTTTGTCTCTCCTGAAAAGCTGCCAAATGTTCACAAAGTGGTTGTTTGCCGATGGTGCAGAGGTCTAATCCAATGAGTTCGGTATTCAGCAGAGGAGTCGTTCTCTCTCCCTAACCAAACTCACTGCCAAATGTTGGATACGTGGTCTTAAGCGATCTGATCATTAACAAAAATATTTCACGTAGGTAGTTTTTATTCAACAAGAGTAGGTAGTTTTGAAAGATGTGATTTTTTTTTCGCCATTTCGCAATGTGAGTTCAAAACTTAGTATTTACATTCGTTTAGAAAGGAAAAAACGAGTCCAAGCGCCATCAAGATGACAAGAATATATTAGGGTAGGTAAATAATATATAAGCGTATATTATATACGCTATAATATATATTATAGCGTAGTATATAAGTATAAAAACGTATAGGTATATACCCTAATATATACCCTACAATATATACTATTCGTATATTATATGAATAGTTGCGCCCGGTGCGAATCTTGCTTCATGGGTCACCCAATGATGGGTGTAACCCAATTTGCAAGCAGAAGGCAGGGACTGTGAGTTGGTAGAAAAAACCCCCGCAATTTGCTCTGCTGCGGAGTCAGCGTGTGGCATACAATCATACAGACACCGTCTGAATTAGAGGAATGGATTTCAATGTCCTTCGTACTCCGATTTTCAAGGATCCTCGGGCTAGTTAAAATACACGCTGGCGGTTTCGAAGTGAGTTGAATGAAATATGCCGTGGTTTAGAAGTTGGTTAGAATTTAACCTGGTTCTCCCCTTGATCGTTAAGCGGACTTTACTATCAGTAGATAAGGCGCACTAAAAAGTCATGGGAATGGTAGAGAATCTCTACATCTGATGTCACTTCATGCAAAGTAGGGAAAGTTATCGTTTCGGATGTCTCAGAGCGCTATTACGCTGTCTAATGGGTTTCCATTCATGATTTTTTCACTCAAACAAACTAGTTGGAGTTTTTCAATTGAAGAAAAAAAAAAAAAAAAATTTTCGTTTATTATGTTTGCATAATATGCATATTATGTAAACAAGTAAATTATGGCAGAAAGTGTTGAAGAAATACATAGCATCAAAAGCGTCCGGTGATAGGTATTGTGCTCTTCAAACTCTGGATCAGCGTCAACAGCGACATTCTTCAGAATATTTTACGGAGTTGATACCGGAGCTAACAATGGACTGACAGAAGACCAATAAGTAATTGCGTTTCACGCTTCTCCAGGCGGAGCACAATGTTTCAAAACGCCAATCTAGCTGTTCAAAAAGGAAAAAAGTGATCACATATTTTATTGGGAATGGTTGAACCAGTCAGGATATGAGCCAAGTAAAACAGATTGGAGGAGTCAGCGATTGATAAGGTGTTAGACAGTACAGACGCATGATGAAACATGAGGTGTTCGAATCTGCGATCGGCTCTCATACTTCCACTGTCGTTCTATGAGACGTACGGTTCTTCTCATCCAATTTTTATATCATGGAGCCTTCTACCAGTGGTAAGTCAACATTAAAAACATGAAAAAAATGCTTTAGGACAACAAAATTTGTTTGCCTGAAGCATTTTTTTGTAAATACTTTTCAGGAGATATAAAATAATATTAAAATATGTCAAAATCGCGAGAAATCCAAAATTCGGAAACCTGTATCTTAAAGGGAACCTAACGGAACCTCATAAATCCAACTACATAGAATGCTTTCCACAGCTATCGTGAAGTACCAACCTATCAATTTCAGACCCGTAATGACCCATAGAACTCTCCAGAGGAGGCGCTTTCTTTAATTATTTCAACCCAGCTAACTACATTTCAGTATCAACTGATTCGGAAAGGGGCAGCTGATAAAAAAAATTGAAATTTACCCTTCATACCATGGAGTATTGAAAGCTAAAAAGCTTTGCTATCCGTCTTATATTCGTGTTTCTGACAACTCAGCCGAAGTTGGGCTGCAGTCTCTTGTAGACTAAACCATAACTAGATTTTTAATGATTCGTAATGTAGAGCTGTCCGCATTTTTGGCTGATAATGATGGTGTAAATAAGCTACAATACATTATAAAATGGGGCTGCGACGGCTGTGGAGGTGATACCTGCTTTCTAGTTGATCCCAGGTAAAATCTGACTCCTCCAACGTGTTCTACGTTGAAAATCCTTAAGCAATACATGTTTGAACGCTTACGAAAGTCAATCGTAGAGCGTCAGGACTTTTGAACTGCTAGATTGGCGTTTTGAGACAGTGTGCGGAGCTTCCCCATGCTCCTTGATCTGGAGAAGCTTATGAACAATATCGCCTGCCTCTGACCAGTGCAGCGCTCTCTTTTTCTATCGAATGTCCTCGACATTTGGTCGTAGAAGGCCCCATCTTTCCTACTCTTTTTATTTTTTTTAATCGTAGATATTGTTGACTCAACAATGTTGAGCTCTAACTGACACATGACCATTTATTAGCGGAAATACAATATTTGATTGAAACAATTCAATAAAAATGCCCCAAACGTCATTACTTCATGGTTTTCCAGGTCAACTTTGAATAGCCAATATACACAAAACATCACATGATCAGTCTCATTCGTCTCCAGTCTTGTCTGGGAAGTCAGTGAGTAAAAGTCATCGGTGAAACGTGATAGCATTTTTCAAGACATCATTACTTCACACTCCTTCATTTCGGCAAGTTACCGTTATCATGTTTAAATTAAACGTTCCTCAAATAGTTTGAGTCAACCTGAGCTGATCGGATCGTTCTGGGACCCCCGAAAATGGATCCCGCGTCCAAAATTACTTCGAAAACGACACCTAACTCGACCCCATAGCCGAAAACCATCAAAAAACCCTCCCGTAGCCCCATTTGAGCCCCATGGCGCCCCACGGGCTTGGGCGATCAGGCTGAAAACCTTGCGGGCACATCTAGATGGTAAACCGAGTATTTTGTAAATATTTTTGATTCTCTAAAAAATTCCTACTGTCCAAAACGGCTCCGACGGCGTACGTCGGACGGGCATATCGTTTTTGCAATCCAGACACCTTGAACCGTACCTATTATGTCAAATTTTGAGGCCAATCAGAATTTTCGACCTTCGTCGCGATTACATAGGTGTATTATTCCAATAATAATGAAGTAAAAGTCATTTCATCATTTGAAAATCATCACTCAACCAGCTACGGCATCATTACTTCATTACTTTATTTTGGCAATTTGAAAAAAAAAACATTAAAATTTCAGTAACGAACGTTATTTTAGCGTGACTAACGGTCGCATATATCCGAGTATTACCAGAGAAACCAAAAAAATAAAAAATAAATAAAAAAATTAAAAAAATATTGCCGCCTGTGGGTGTATTGCCGCCTGTGGGTGTATTGCCGCTTGTGATTTGTGTAGATCATGGTACATGATTGTCTTATGACTTACCTGTGGGACACCCCCAGACCCCCGGATTATCTAAGTTTTGATCAAGGATCATAGCAAGGAAACATGGTACATGTTTTTCGGATTGGTATATTTAAATTCGCGATAAAAAAAGTTTATTTAATAAAAGGGGTTATACATTTAAAAAAGGCCATACATTTAATAAAAGGGGGTTATACATTTAAAAGGCCAGTGTCGAATCATGATGAATGAATCATGAATTTAATTTAATTCGCGGGGTTGCGCGCGTCGCGCGGGATTTTAATATAGCCTATGTTGGGGACAATCGCACCCGAAACCGTTAGAAAAAACCCCATTCAAATCCGTTCAGCCGTTTAGGCGCCTATAAGTCACGACAGACACACAGACAGAAAGCTCAACATCTCAAGGGGGGCTCGACCCCCCTAAGCAGACATAAACGGTCCACCAAACCAATAGAAAAAAATGTCATCAAAATCGGATCAATATTGGCTGAAATCCCCACTCCTTCCCTTCTTTAGGGAAGGAGAGGGGGTTGAAGGAGGGGAAAACGGAAAAAATCCTTGAGGGCGCTCAACCTATCTCAGAACGTACATCATTTTTTTTTTGAATTTCTCGAGATTTTCAAGAATATGTATATAATCTATATCACTAATATATATAATATACCAATATTTTATATATATTTATATATATATAAGGTTATCGGGGTAGATCGGCGAAGGGTTTACGGGGGGGGGGGGGGGGGGGACTGAATCTCGCATTCCAATCCGCATTCCAACACGTTTCGCGCAAATTCGCGGGGTTGCGTGCGTCGCGCGGGATTTTAATATAGCCTATGCTGGGGGCAATCGCACCCGAGACCGTTAAAAAAACCCCATTCAAATCCGTTCAGCCGTTTAGGCGCCTTTAAGGCACGACAGACACACAGACAGAAAGCTCAACATCTCAAGGGGGGCTCGACCCCCCTAAGCATACTTAAACGGTCCACCAAACCAATAGAAAAAATCGCCGTATTTTTATCGCTTACCGTTTAGGAGGAGGAGAGGAAAAACCATGTACCTTGAGTACAGAATTTCGAAATTTCGCAGGGTTGCGCGAGTCGGGCTGGGTTTTATTATAGCCTATGTTGTGGACAATTTCACCCGAGATCGTTAGAAAAAAAACCCATTCAAATCCGTTCAGGCGTTTAGGCGCCTTTCAGGCACGACGGTTTACGGGAGGGTTACTTCAAAACTCTTACATTCCAATCCAGAGAACGCCCGTAAAAACATGTAGGCGTAACATGCCTACCATGTTAACAATTTGAGCAGATAGGCCAACTTTTAATTTCAAGTGAAAATGTATGTAGTCCGATTTCACGCTTTCCGTGGAATGGCCCATCTGATGAAAGCAGAAAATATTGAGTCCTTGGGCAACAGCAGGAGGAAGGCCTAGCTGTCGTCTTTTGATCTGATGTAGCTGTTCATTGTAAATCCGTCCCTGCCATTGTTCCAAGTCCCATTTTCCATTCCCAAATAAATTCTCCTGAACCCTGTACCACCACTTTCTTGGATGCATTTGGCCTCTCCAGGGACAGGTCCAAGATAAGACGTGACCCACCACAGCTAATAATGAACGACCTCAGTACTTTGTGCTGGAGTGTCCTGAACTCATGTTATGTTTGTTAATCTATGGTTAATGCCAGTAGGTATGGGCAAAGGTAATGGCAGAGGCACGAGGAGAACAGGCCCACCAGCGTCCTCCCTCGCAACGATGTATTCGCGCCGTGTTCGATTCACTCACGGGTTTAAAATGTTACGCCCATCAATAAATCATGGGCGCTCACTCTGACTACAAGAGACCCTGGGGCCTCCCTAACCCTCTTCCTGATCGTCCCACGCAGTGAAATATGTCTCGCGAAATGCCTTCCTAAAGCTCATTCTTTTTAACACCACGTGCGTGTGAAGGTGGGGGGGGGGGAGTGGTCTTGTGGTGTAAAAAAAAAAAAAGAAGTGGTGGTGAGGAAGAGGTAGAAGTTGCCCGGAGGATAAATCGTTCTTTTTTTTTAGGAATGAGGGGATGGACGAGGGTTAGGAGTCCTAACTTAGGACACCCTAGAAATATATTTTTTGGGGGTATGGCAAACGATTGAAACGTTATACGATCCAGGATTATTATGCGTGGGTTAATTATTCCTTCAAAAACTGCCTAGTTGTAGATCTGAGACCAACATAAATTTATGGCGACCACCTATCTCCTCCGGCCACATAATTCCAAAGGGCAACTCCTGCGGTTATGTTTACTTGAGATACTTATCGCAACGCCCAACTCCTCCGGCCGTCCTGAAGGTCAGCATTTAATACTAGACACTAACTGTTAGTGTCTGATATGCCATTCAAAATCGTGCAAAATGAAGTGATGGAGAACAACGCTCTTTAACACCTGATGAGTTAGTTCGACCGCCGTCGTGGGTATTAAGTCAAAACAACGACTCACCTGACCCTCTCGTAAAACCCCCACCAGCATCCCCTTTGAAAAGTCCCATAGAGACCCACGATGAGGTCTTACAGGGCTGCGACCATTACAAATGCCAAATAATTTCGGAGTCCCAAGTAATTATTACCTCACTAGACCTCCGAAAAAAAAATCCGGATCCTTCGAAAACCCCTCCTGTGGCCGTTTCATAGCTCTGCAGAACCTAAACATAATATGTTTGATTAATTATAAATAATAAGAATTTTGATTAATTACAAACCGTTCTGTAAAATTTGCAGTGATTTTTGTGGGACGAAAGAGTTGAGAGATATTTCCAGACTCTATTATAAGTAGGTATTCTCCATAATATGGAGTATACTGCACACCTACTTATAATAGAGTCTGGAAATATCTCTTAACTCATTCGTCCCACAAAAATCACTGCAAATTTTACAGAACGGTTTATAATTAATCAAAATTCTTTGGTCTAAATAATTTATTGCGCAAAAATTAATACTGTAAATAAAAAATTATTTACGTAAAATATTAAAAAACGTATTTCTACAGTGTTCAGACAGACATGGGACCTACATCCAAAAATTACTACGAAAACGAAACCTCTTTCAACCTCCTGGCATAGGTACTTCAAAAGCTCCATTCGTAACCCCATTAAAGCCCTGAAGATGCTTACGATGAAATCAGATCGTGCTGGGACCCCCAAAATTTGATTCTACGTTCAAAAATACCTCGAAAACAACACCTGACCTGAGCCCATAGCCTAAAACCTTCAAACCCCCGTCCCGTAGCTCCTTTTTAGCCCCACAGAGTGCCACGAGTTTGAGCGATCAGGCTGAAAACCATGCGGGAACAACTAGATTGTAAACAAAGTATTTCTCAAAATTTCAGTTTAAAAAAAAAAAAAAAAAAAATCCTACAGCCCAAAACTGGCCCGAACGGCGGAAGAACATAAATTTTATTTTTGGAATTTAATCATCTTGAGACTTATAAAGACAAAGTTTGATGCCGATCCAAATTTTCGACCCATGTCACGAACCAAATACTCGGAAAATATTTGACCTCTTGGGATCCTTCAAAAATCCCATTTTTAGCCCCATGAAAGCCCTATAGATCGCCACAGTGAAATCGGATCGTTCCGGGACCCCCAAAAATGGATTCTACGTCCAAAAATACTTCGAACACGACACCTAACTCGATCCCATAGCCGAAACCTTTTGAAACCCTTCCCCTAGCCACCATAGTGCCCCACGGATTTGGGCGATCCGGCTGAAAACCTTGCGGGCACAACTAGATGGTAAACCATGTATTTTGCCAAAATTTCAGATTTTTAAAAAAATGCTACTGCCCAAAACGGCCCGGACGGTTTAGATTCCAAAACCTCTTGAAACGGATAATGTCAAATTTTGACTCCGAGTCGTGGACCTCCGTCGCGATTACAAATGTGTATTATTCCAAGAATAATAAACCAAAAGAAAATTTTCACCTCAGTGATGACTGAGGTGAAAATTTCTTCCGCTGAGAGGAAAAGGAGAGCGAATTTTGCAATTGAATTCTCGTGGGATAACTTCTGTGCAAGGATTACATGGAGTGCACATAGCAGTGCGAACTTGGGTCCACCTGGTCAACCACGAGGGAAACGGCAATGAGAATAATTACAGTGAGCAGTCATGAATAGAGAGGCGCGATTCAAGCGGGGATCTGAGTCTATAAGGGAGTGAACCCCCTCGACACACAGACGGCCACACAGCCCCGAGGGTCATACACGGTCATGATATAGTGCTTTGGGCGGGCTGGCGTCATATATTATAGGTGGAGCCCCTACAATGGCGCATTGATGTATCCGAACGTAATGCAATAACAGTTGGGTGTGATGAATAGGGCTCCAGTGCCCCACCTACGTGCCCACTCACATCCATCGCCCGCCACTCAAGTCCCACCGCTCTCGTCGCTCCCGCTTGAATAAAGTGCATTGTTTAATCCGATTTTTAAAACCGCCAACCCCACACACACGACCCAGATTTTCCAACATTAACAATCAAAACCACTTCAAAAACTTACCGACAATCAGATCACTTCTTATCCACAACACGTGTACTCGGGAATTTAACGTGATGCACAATTAGGAATGGAAATGCACCCGAATTTCGTGTTAAATCATCCTGTACCATGTTGTTAGAAGTCAAAAAGGAAAAAATACATAATTTTTGTGACAAAAAGTCACTCACGTAGTTTATAATCATCCTAAGTTGTTCTGGCCAAATCAAAACCCGGTGTAGGTGACGTATCCTACACCGGATCCGGTTTCCAATCAAAGACACCAGAGTGCAGGTCGATTTTCAAATTTTTTCTTGATTTTCTTGGTGTTTGGCACTAGTGACACTGGAGTAACGCGAAAATGGCCGTGTTCGCTTTGTTGTGAATGTGATCGTGCATATAATATAATATAATATATATATAATATATGCATATAATTATTCGACATAATATTATTACGCGAATAAGTAGGTAATTAATATCACGAATAAGTTGAGTCAATATATTGACTCAACTTATTCGTGATAATAATAATTATTACTTATTTGACGTGACCGATCCTTCAGTTTTTAGTTTTTTAATGGTGGCTAACTCGTAGACCAATAGGAAACCCGAAGTCACCTCGACTTCGGGTTTCCACCAAAATTCAAATTGCAATTTTTCCATAAATTTTATAAATTCGTACGAACTTGCAGTTTGTGTTTTAACCCCATTTTCAGTATTATTTGGACGACTTCTATCGATAAAAAAATAATCCAGTCACGTTTCCATTCCAAATTCTTGGATTGGGTTTAATCAACTGGAATCAACTTGCGACACGTCTCGAATAGGAAATATTACTATAAAAGTTGTCACTTTAGTCAAATAGTGGACGAGACTTTTTTTTTCTTCTGTCAACAAGACAAAAATATTCAACCCCACAGACTGGAACTTAACAGGAAGTATAAGTATAATTCATAATGGTGTAACAAGAGAATTACAGAACATACTCTGCCGCAATTTTGCGAGGGAGGGAATAATCTTCCAGGGACGAGCTCGCAGATGTTATAAGACTCGCGTAACTCAAAACAATCAAACAAAGCAGATTGACCTAGTCACGGTGGGTCAGATGAATACAAGAGAGTACTGTCAACCAAGTAGATGTAGGAACCCACAATTATGCAGCCAGTGAGATTGTTGAAAAATTTTGAACATCATACGAGTACATGTGAGTAATGCCTTACGGGTTCAAATCGTGCACTGGCTATATATAATATAATAGAGGAGGAATAAGTAGGACTACTTCAATGGAAACTTAGAAAACCAGGACATTTAGCTTAAAAAAAGGCGTTACGACTTTGGGCCAAGTTACAGTGAAAGGTCGTCTGAAGCCTGACTTAGGGCCACCGTTCAGCAACGATTTTGGGCGTGAGTGCAATGTCGAGTTTCCGAGGAAGAGCGCGTTCGGTAATGATATTGGCCGAGTTATCTGAGTGTTATTGAGCGACGGTTTGAGTCAGTCGAGTGTGCGATCCCATTCGATTATGGATGTCTTCATTGGAAATAAAATGTTAAGCCGCCGCGGGAAATTCATGGTTGTTACATTAGATTAGATTATTACCAGAAAGGGTATGGAAATGGGTTCCTGAAGGGCCCCTCCACTTCACACACCTGGCCTGTAAGACCCATTGTGCGACCTCGCGGCGTTCACTATAGTATACCTCGAGGTATACAGTAAGAGGTTTGTGCCCTTGGCTCAATAGCCCTCCTACCAGGTCCTGTTGCGCCAGTAGGTACCTCTTCCCAGTTCATTGATCCCAGAGCAAGTTACCTTTTGCGCTCCAGAGCCTCACACTCGGGAGTCATGTTGTGGATAGGTAACAATTTTAAATTTACGGAATGCCGCATAATGGCTGATGGATCAAGATGGCTGAGGATGTAAGATCATTTAATAAGACAACCTAGTGAACTACTACTTAAGAATGATTGACGTGATAAATATTGACAATTGGCCCAAACACAATCCCCATTCCGTGTCTTCTATTTTTCGCGCCCAAACCCATTACTTTTGAATGCTTCCAGTTGGTCCAATGCCATTACTTTAGCTCCCTGCAGAGGTTGGGCCAAAACAATCAAGTCTTTGGCCCAAAATCAAACCGCCCTTAAAAAATGCTGCACATGAATAGAATAGAATAGAAAAGATTATTATTATTTAAAGGTATTTAAATTTCTTTTATTCTTAAGTGTTTAGACGGAAGTGGGACCACGAAAAATGGATTATGCGTCCAAGATTACTCGGAAAACGACACCTCATTCGATCGACCTCATCGCCGAAAACCTGCAAAAAGCCTTCTCGTAGCCCCTTTTTACCCCACGAAATAAAGCAAATACCTAATGTCAAACTTTGAGGCCTACTAAAATTGTCAACCTAGATATAATATGATTATTGATATTATTATTTCAAGAATAATAAACCAAAAACGCTGGGAATCTTCAACAAGTAATTCAGTAAATAAAACAATAAAAAATAATTTAAAAAAAAAAATAGAGAAATCTGTATTTCTACGGTGTTTGGACAAATGTGGGACCCCGAAAAATGGATTAGCCATGTGTTAAAAATGAGGTACTTGCAAAACGTCACCTCATTCTCTCTCCTGACATTCTTCCAAAGCCCCCAGGAAGGCTCCAAAGATTCCCACGATGAAATCGGATCCTCCTGGGCCCCGAATTCTACGTTCCAAAATACCTACTTCGAAACGACACTTAGCCGAAAAATAAAATACCTCCCATATCCCCTTTTTAGCTCAACACCGCCCACGGGTCACGGCGATCGGGCTGAAAAGCCAGAGGGCACCGAGCATTGGCGGTGAACCGAGTATTTTGCCAACATTTCAGATTAAATCTTATAGCATCTTTACAAAAAATCATCAATAAAAAAAAAAAAAAAAAATTAACCATCTCGGTGGTTCTTACTATTTTACAACTTTTGTACTCCTCCCCGCAGCACAAGCTTTTGCTTAACGTGGAGAGTTGCATTGAGAACTGTAATAATAATTATTCAAACTATAATTATTCAAACAGTAATTATTACTGTAACAATTATTGTTTGAGCAGCATGTCTTTTTTTTTATTCAAATAAGCAAAATTTTTTTTTAATGCTGAAAATTTTACACAAGGGTTTATTATTCGTTAATATAGGTTATTTGTGCAAGAATTATTTCTTTGACAATAAAAAATTTAGAAAATGAAAACTTTTTTAAATTTTTTTATTATTTTTTTTCATCTGGAAAATATTTGACCTCCAGGGATCCATAAAAAATCCCATTTGTAGCCTCAGGAAGGCCCTAAAGCCCCCCACAGTGGAATCGGATCGTTCCGGGGCCCCCAAAAATGCATTCTGCGTCCAAAAATACTTGAAAAACGACTCCTAACTCGGTTCCATAGCCAAAGGCTTAAAAAAAACCTCCCGTAGCCCCATAGCACCCCACGGGTTTGGGAGATCTGGCAGAAAACCTTGCGGCAACAACTAGATGGTAAAGCAAGTATTTTCTCAAAATTTCAGATTTAAAAAAAATTCCTACTGCTCAAAACGGCCCTTTCCTACTGCAACGGTCCCCCAACCTCCTGTCACTGGCTGCCGGGTGAAGTTACCACTACTTACACAATTTCCCCATAACAAACGGTATATCAAGTTTTTTCTATAAATCTTTACACTCCTTTCCTTCTGGTGAACAATCAACGACTCCTACACTACACCTAGAGCACCGTCATCGGGTGTTCCCTCTCTACCCCTCTTCGCTGCCAACGCTCCACTTTTGACGTCTCCGTGTTGATGCAGCACCTTCGCTCAATCTTTAAACCATTTTGTGCACGTAACTCTACTGCTCAAAACGGGCATTTCGTTTTTGGAATCTAGACCTCTTGAAACGTATAATGACAAATTTTGAGGCCGATCAGAATTTTAAACCCCCTTCGCGAATACATAGACCTATGTAAATTTACACCTACATAATACACCTGTATTATTCCAAGAATAACAAACCAAAATCTGTGTCAATGTAAAACAATTTTGAAAAAAATAAAAAATCTGTACATTGTTCGGGCAGATGTGGGACCTCGAATAATGGATTATACACCCAAAACTACTCGGGAAATATTCCTGGGATCCTTCAAAAATCCCATTAGTAGCCCCATGAAAACGCAGTAGATCCCCACAGTGAAATCGGATCGTTCTGGGACCCCCAATGGAGGCCGCGATCGGGCTAAAAACCTTGCGGACACAACTAGATGGTAAACTCAGTATTTTTGGCAAAATTTCTGATTTTTTTTTAATTCCTACTGTCCAAACCGGCTTTGATCGTCCCCCTTGTACTGGTGTCGGACTCGAGGGGGTCGTGGTTGCTGGGAGGTGGGCCAGGCGGTAAGTTAACTCCCCGCTTGGTGGAGCTCCTTCGGGGGCCTGCTGATAGCCTAACGGCTCTATAGCAGTTTCCACAGTACTAACCTGTCCAAACCGGCGCGGACGGCGAAGAATCTATAGACATCTTGAAACGAATAATGTCAAATTTTGAGGTCGATGAGAATTATCGACCTCCGTCGCGATTACATGTTATTCCAAGAATAACAAACCAAAATGTGTTCGACTGAACTGACCTATCGAACAAGGTCGCTGGCACATCGTTGACGGATTTTACGAGTTTTTTCTCAACACTCATCAAGAAATGTCTTTCACGACTTCGAGACTTCATGGGAGTTTCATGGGAGAGGTTGGCGACACCACCTCAATGCCTCACCAACCTAATAAGGTTCCACTTTTTTTCCCCCTTTTTTCCCTGCATTTCGACCATGGACTGAAGCGGAGGCAACGTGCGATGTGATGGTGGCAATGGAGGGGTGGGGGGGGGGGGGGGGGTGAGGGCCTTGTTGAGGGTGGACGAGGGTTTGAGGTGGATGAGGGAGATTGGAACCGAAAGAGCGTAACTCGTCTTGGCGGGGGGAGGGGGGAGACTGACCAGAACCTGAAGAACAAAGAACGTTTGAGAGATGGACAAGAAGTTCATACAAGGTGTTTGGTCGGCAGAGTGTCCTTCCTGTGCCCAACGGTGTACTCAGGTCTGGTCTCGGTTCTACATCCAATATTATCTCGAATATGACACATCACTCGACCCTGGCTAAACCCCTTCCAAACCTACTGGTGTATTGCCTTAGAGGCCCCCCACACAGCTTCTCGGCGTAGTCAAACTAGGGATGGGCGTTTCGGTTTCTTTTAAGAAATGAAACGAAACAGTTTTTTCGTAGAATGAAACTGTTTCGGGGAAACTGTTTCAAAATAACAGTTTCAGCGTCAATGCGTTTCGAAAGAACTGAAGCAGGCTTGCACAACAATAACAGAAACAGAAACCAAAACGGTTTCGTCGCGCCTCAGACTGCTTCTCCTCAGCTCAAGCTGTTGCGAAACCGTTTCGTTTTCTAAGGGGGTTTCTTTTCATTTCGTTCATTTGCTCGTTTTTTTGAAACAGCTATTCCAGATTAAGTGAAACTGTTTCAACGTTTCTTCTCGTGAAACTGTTTCGCGTTTTTTTTTCCCATCCCTAAGTCAAACCACTCTGGGAACACCATCAACCGAATTATCAGAATTATTCTGACTGGCTCATTCCCCCAATGAAACCGCGCCAACGGAAACTAGGTTGATAGTCCAGTCAAATGGTAGTTTCCCCCGTAACAAAATTAGGAAGGGAAGTTTTTTTTCTGAATCCGAATATGAAGTTTGCTGCCTCTTCCCCCTCCTGCTTATATACCTACATGCGTTTTTCGAAGATGACCACTCCATAAAAAATTTAAGTACACAAAATTTCCTTTGGAAAGCAGTGGTCAAAATTGATGTTTGAGCCGGCGATCTTTGGTGATGCAGCGTTTTGAAAAACAGCGATTTTTCGTCTCTTCAGCAAAAAGGTCCAAAACGCCCACTTCTTCTGGAACCCGATGCTTGATATTACATTCAAATTTGATACATTCTGCAGTGAAGTCTTGCCTCATTAGTTTTTGCTCCATGTTCCCCACCAACGTTTGTCACTGCGTCGAATAGTGAAACCCCCTTTCGAAGTGAACGATTCAAAATCAGCAGGTGTAATGGACTGCTCGAGTTTGAGCATATCTTGCAAGTACATGACGAATGTTGACTTGGATGATGACTAATAGACCTATTATACCTGTATAGATGACGAATAAATACGGTTGGAATTGAACTAGTCTCTCACGAGTGTACTCATGTACTGCGGGTTACTCACGTCCTTTCTGTCTGCAGACCCATGGGGGTACTAAGGTCACGTGGGTGTACTCACGTAGTTTTTGTCAGGGTGTTCTCACGTAGTGCCTTTCGCAGCTTAGGTGTGCTCATGCGTTTTCCGCCTAATCCATGTTCTAGTTGTTGTTTCTGTTGGAGGAATGGATCGGGGTTGGCAGGATGCATGCTCAAAGCACCTCTCCGGTGGTGCTTCATGGGATCCGACGTCGCACAGATCATCAGGCCAACATCGGGCTATGGTCAGCATCGTTGGGTGATGTTCAGTCGAAGGGCGACAACTGTCCGACGACGCACAGTGGTCCATAGGTAACCCTCGAAAACGTGATCGAAACTCCTAGCGACTTTAATTTTTTAATTTCTGCAGAAAGTACTGTCGGGCCGTCGCACACTGGTCCAGAACCCCCGAAAACGTGATCGAAACTCAATTTTTTCATATTTTTCTACAGATTTGAAAATTTTATCCTTTATTCTACAGTTCTTGAGCGGCGATTCCGCCGACTTTCCGCCGACCGTCACGACGTCGATCACCCAACGTCTGTCCGACCAATGTGTCTATGGGAATCCACTTTCGGGATCCCACAACCATCCGGTTTCACCGTGGGGATCTATGGTGCTTTAATGGGGCTGCAAATGGGGCTTTTGAAGGATGCCAGGAGGTCGAATGAGGTGTTGTCTTCCGAGTAATTTTGGATGTAGAATCCTTTTTTTTAAGATTCCACATCCTAAGTCTAAACACCGTAAGTACCTACCAAAAAACAGATTTTTTAATTTTTTTTTTTTTTTCATTATTTTTTTTATTGGGCAAATTAATTTTTGGACATCAATTAATTGTTGTATACCTACCAAGTTTTTTTTTAAAGTTAGGCGCGCACGTTAAAATAATTATCATTTCCGTCAGAATTTCAAGCTCAATAATTATTCTGCTGACAGTAACTGCGTTGATTTGGTTGCTTGTGACGCGCCCATCTCCACAACATCTTTAGGGTTACGGGAGGGATGAAACAGAGAAAGGACGAAAAAGGGCTTCCTCAGAAAAAATGTCAGGGAAAGGGCCGGAGGTTTCCTCGTAGAGAATCAATCAGTGGGGACGTCAGGGCAATCAGTGGCCGTCTAGAGGGTGCGTGGGAGGACGAAGGAGAAAAGGGGTGGAATGGTCGACAACCGATCCCTGATTTTCTCTAATATCATTCTTTCCAAGACGCTCAACCTTCTCTTTTCCACCCCACGTCACCCCTTCTCGCCAATCCACCCTCATACCTCTTAGTGGCCTTTAAGGGACCCCCCTCCCTTCACGAACCCCTTCTCATTCATCTTGTCGAGACTTCTATCCCCACTCTGCCCGCTTCACACACCAACACACCCCACCTTTGAATCCCCCACCCTGCCACCACCACAGTAAACACCAGCTATATCTCCTCCACTGTCCCTTGAACCTCTTCCCCTAGCCAACTGATTGCTGGTGTCTGTTACCCATCCAGCCGCGTACTCGAATTTCCTAGGAGGTTATGGTATATGCAGGCGATTTTTGGTTTAATAATCTCCGGGCGGGTTTATCAAATTTTAATATTTTTTAGTTTTAATACTCAGCCTCTTTTTCAATGTTTTTTTAAGACGTGGAAGTAGCACATCAGTCTTCTGGCAGTTGACACAACGCTATCGTTCCAAGATATCAATCAACCTCACTAATCTCACCGTTATCATGGACTATTCGGCCGTTTACACAACAAATAAACACCGTGACGAAAGCACATTGGACCTAAAATAATTTACCTAGTTTTTCTTTCTTTTGTACCTCTCTGATGTGCTGAATTGCCTAGAACAATGCCTACCGTTCCGAAGTTCTATTTTGCCGTAACGATAAATGTAACCCTTTAATAAAGTTATTTAAACGTTATTATTAAACGTTTAACGTTATTATTAAACGTTTAACGTTATTATTTAACGTTATTTATTAAAGTTAAACTGCAGATAAAAATAAAGTCAAGTGAAGAAGAGAGTGAGGAAACATAGGTACGTGAGCTCAGAGCCACCCATCCAAGGGGACCCCACCTCGCGGGCTTCCGCCTGAGAGAGGGGGCACTCCTGGTGTGGCGCTGGAGAGTATATATACTCTCGTTCTAGCGTCAGAGAGTCATTAGAGAGTTCCTAAAGAAACATCCGAGTTACGTCGACCGTTAATTTTTATCACCGTAAGGGATTTGCCTAGGGAGAATCAAAGAAAAGCTAACTTCACATAAGACCGTAACAGAGATACGGTCTTATCAAAAGTCACGCTAAATTTAAAGTGCCGCTATTTACGTTCTATTGCTCGAAATTAACGGCGGTATCCTTAAGACCGTAAGTTTATTGCCGTAACTTTACGGCAATAACGTTCGACGTTAGGCATAAGGACGTAAGTTATCACCGTTATTTCCGCGCATGCGCGAAATCTCGAGTTACGTCGACCGTAACTCATCACCGTTAGGCAAAAAGTGGCTTCAGGAACTCTCTATTCTTGTGCTTCAATTAGTTCAGTCAACTCCTCTCTACTTTACTCACGTTACCGTCCAAAAGTGTGCAGTCATTTACCTTCAAACCCCTTGGAGGAAATTCTTCTCCTTAAAATGGGCTTTTAAAATGGCTGGCTCCTCATTGCTACGAGATCCACCTCAACAGTGCAATTCCATTCTGAGTAACTTCCTTTTCGGGGCTCTTTGTCCCACGTGTCCCTCATTCTCCCTCAGCACAGTTATGATTCCATGAGGAGCCGTCTCCACCCTCCATCAATCCCACTTCCTCCCCCCCCCCCCCCCCAGAAAATTAATATAATTTAACGAAAGTTACTGAGATTGAAAAACGCGGGGGAAAACGGCCATGGAGGGAGCGTGACGTCACATCAAAAGCCTTTAAAAAAAAAAAACCCTTAGCCCCATAGCGCCCCGCGGGTTTGGGCGAGCGGGCTGAAAACGTTGCGTGCACAACTAGATGGTAAACCGAGTATTTTGGCAAAATTTCAGATTTTTAGAAAAATTCCTACTGAATCCTAATTTCCTACTTTTACCATCCTAATTTCCTACTTTTTTCATCCTAATTTCCTCTTGAAACGGATAATGTCAAATTTTGAGGCCGATCGGAGTCGCCGAACTCCGTCGCGAAAACATAGGTGTATTATTCCGAGAATAATAAACGAAAATGTGTGCAGGAAATCTGCGTTTACAGACTTGGGCTTTCAAGAAGACACATAACGAGAGATCTGCAACAATTGGATCCTCAGCCGATATTGCTCTGGTGATGACGAGGGAGGAAAAAACCCCTAACCGAAGAAAAGGTTTTTTCATCAGCCAGTGAAGGGGGTGAGGGGGGGGGGGGGGGGGGTTATCGCAGATGCAGAGAAACAAGAGGCCGGAGTAGGGAATAACACGCCATGAAATGAGTATATTCTCCGTTAGGTTGTTAGAATAAGATGGGAAGAGAATAGTGCCCCAGAGACTGCTTGGCGGTCGGTCCTTCGCCTTCCCCAACGTCTTCCCTTCTGACAATAACCAACCCATTTCCCCACTCCCCCCCCCCCCCCCCCCACCAACACCAAGACGCTTTTCCCGCCATGTCTTCGGGCGTATTCGTTTCACCTTCTTCTGCGGCTTCCTCCTCTTTGTCAATTCAGCTGTTTGCTTATTTCTCGTCTTCTTCTTTACCATCTCATAAAGGAAAACTACGAGCTCGAGCTTGACCAGCAACTATTGGTTCGTTACTCTCAAAATAATTATTTTGAGAGTAACGAACCAACAGTTGATTATAATCAACCTGTTTTCGCGATGGAAGCCAACAATTTTGTTTCATGAGTAGATATTAAAACGCTGCAGGTTTGACACAAGAGTTCATCTAAATCATTTGAATAGAGAGTTCCTAAAGCCACTTTTTGCCTATAACGGTGATGAGTTACGGTCGACGTAACTCGAGATTTCGCGCATGCGTAGAAATAACGGTGATAACTTACGCCCTTATGCCTAACGTCGGCCGTTATTTCGAGCAATAGAACGTAAATAGCGGCACTTTAAATTTAGCGTGACTTTTGATAAGACCGTATCTCTGTTAGGGTCTTTTGTGAAGTTAGCTTTTCTTTGATTCTCCCTAGACAAATCCCTTACAGCGATAAAAATTAACGGTCGACCTATCTCGGATGTTTCTTTAGGAACTCTCTAATAAATTGTGCGAAAATTAATTCTACGTGCAAGAGTTTAAAAAAATATTTTAAAAACCTGTATTATATAAAGGTAAAGTGAGTTTTACGTCAAGATTTTTGCCCTGTTGGGCCTGACATGACGGGGCGCTAATTTCTTGATGAATCACTAACCCAGCTGCACATTTATTCCCAAAATTAGCATGGCCTTCCTCGGGATTCGAACCCGTGGCCTCAACAGAATGCAGCGCGAAGTGGCTAACGCCCGGAAACACTCGGCTAATCCGGCCGCCCAGTATCATATCGTCGGGTGAGAACAGTAGTGACGTAAGTCCGAATTTTGAAAAATTGAGTTAAGACCGGCAAAAGATCTCCAAGTGAGCCCTCTTTAACGTGCAGTTTTGGCGGATTTTTAACTCAACTCTTTACCGAATTAGCGCCACTTACGTCGCCCACTACTAGTTGAAAATGGGTATAGACCAAGTGTAATAGTGGCGGAAGCAGGCTGACGCCAGTTTGGTATATGGAACGTTTGTGTAAACTGAGCATAGCAGTGACTCTTTTTGATATCGGCCGTTTTCCATCTCGCCATGAACAAGATTTTGCGAGTTTATTAGTGCAAAACTGACAATTTCTCGCATAAGACACCATTGCACTGAAAGGACTTGCACTTCTTTTTTCTCTCTGGAAAAGAAAGAACAACACATATTTTGTATTTTATTATGTGACATTATTGTTAGTTCTTAGTCAAGTTTAAAAACTTGAATTAGTCTAGCAAGCTTAGTAAACTTGAGTCACCTTCTAAAATTTGCGATTTACCTGTTGTGATAGGAAATGTTCCTCGAATTCAAGATATTAAGTTCCTAGCAGCTGCTGTGAGCTGAAACGTTAATAATGATAGTTAAATGTGTAGGTACCTTCCACTAGTCTGCAAATATTTCGTCCCCACTGCTGACTAAGGTGAATGAATCATAGGCATGAACCATACATCTTATGCTGGGGAACTGACAATAAATAAGGCGTGAAATTTAACTAAATCGAGCACTGACTCCACTTTACGACCTGCTACACTCAAACATTTATCAATTAATCGTTTTTGAACTTCGACAGTGCCCTAAATAAATTTTTCCTAATTATGTGGGTTATTCATTTTACTTAAGCCTCAGCATATTTTTGAAAAAGTAGTCACGCATTGATGCAGTACTGACGTAAATCAAAATTGCAATTTCTACCGGTCACTTTATGGAGCTGAAATCATCGGGGCTTGATAAAGAACGGAATTTGAAGTAGAAACAAAAAAAAGCTTTTTATAATGAAAATTTATAATAATTAGAGTGGAATAATTTAGATAATTTATAGTAATTAGAGTGGAAAGTTTTGACAAAACTTCAAACTCAATTATCTCGAAAGTACACTTTTTCTACTTACGTCACTACAGTTCTCACCCGATGAGAATATTCTCATCTTTGTCAATCCAGCGTTAGGACAAAGAATGAATTAATTGAATGAATCATTTTTTGGATAATTAACACCCAAGAATACCTGGTGTAAAACAGCCGATTTTTCAACCTGTTTTTACGACAGGAGTCAGAAAATTTGTTCAGCTCCGAACGTTGTCATTATACGTTTCATGACTCTCGGATTTAAAAAATGGAATGCTTGCCGTCCAGGCCGTTTTGAGCAGCTGCAAATCCTAGGATTTTTTTTTTTTAATTTGACATTTTGATGAAATACTCGGTTCTCTATTCTGTGTCCGCAAGATTTCCAGTCCGATTGCTCTAACCAGTGCGGCTCGGTGGGGCTAAAAAGGTGCCACTGTAGGAGTTTTTGAAGGTTTTTATAAAAACCAAGCTATAGCCTTGGGGTTATGTGACGTTTTTGAAGTAGTTTTGGACGTAGAATTCATTTTTTAGGTCTCAGAAGAATCCGATCTCACCGTGGGGATCTATGGGGCTTTTGAAAGACGCCAAGAGGTAGAATGTGGTTTCGTTTTCCGAATAGTTTTGGACTTAGGATCCGTGGTTCTACATGTTTCCAAACACTTATACAGAAATGCCTCTTTGCTTCCGAGTCTGCAAGGCAGAGGAAGCATTGTTTTCATTTCGAAATGAAAAAAAAAAAAATGTGTTCTCCAAAATCAAAATTTCCACTCACGTTTTGCGTTTCAGAGTCTCCCGAACAAATTTGGTTCCGTGTCGTCTGTCTGTCTGTCGTCTGCTTGTCTGTCTGTCTGTCCGCATTTCCTTGCCACAGCCATAACTTCCACAATTTTGATTAGCCCTAGATGGTCCCCTATCAGTTTCATCACGATTGAATCAGCGCATGCGCGAACGTAATTTCCTTGCCACAGCCATAACTCCCCCAATTTTGATCGGATTTCAATCAAATTTTCAGGAATTGTGTAGTTATAGCCCTAGATGTTCCACTATCAGTTTCATCACGATTGCATCAGTGTACACCCTGTGCATGCGCGAACGTAATTTTCTTGTTACAGTCACAACTACGTTCATTTTGACCTGGCACGAGGAAGCTCATGTGCCATTGCCTTTGCAGTGTATTTTTTTTCTTTTACATACTATTTTTAAATCGTTTTCTATTGACTAAGGAATGATTTTTGCCGAATTTATAACTAAGGCTGATGAATCCTTGTGTGAAATTTACAGCTTTTTTTTTTTTTTAATTTTTTCATATTTTTATTAAATTTTTATTGTTTCCAGGTTTAGAAAAGTTCAGCATTACAGAAGGACATACGGTGTGAATGTTAACCTCAGAGTCTTTTTCCCAGTCATTAATGTTGTGGGTTAACAAGCAGTGAAAAGAGAGAAAGTTAGAAGAACGAAGGGCAGCGTAAATTTGGCAAGGAGCTCTCCATCTGATTCAAAGCCCTTCACAAAGAATCTGTCTAAGGATAGCTAACTTTGAAGGAACACGAAGTTTACTGTTGGATAATTGGAGCGGTTTGTGAATAAAAGGTTTCTCGAGGCTTCGTGTTGCCTCTTGGAGCGTATTCATAAAACCCTGCGGTTGGAAACATGAGGTTTTTGTTTGCTTTTTCTTCTTGAGAAAGCTAGTGCGGTTTAGAGCTGAGAACTAAGCCAGGTTTCAGAGGCTGGTCAAAGGGCCAGTCCCAAGAAGGCCAGCATCTCGAGCACATTGGTTTTAAAGCCGTTGACGGGACTGCGGGAGGTGGAAAACGAGGAGTTTGCTAGTTGTGTGGGTCAAAGGAGTCTGGAGAGGGATGAGAGGGTGGGGGCTCCTTTCATTCGGTTTATAGAGGGAAACTTAGGGGGTTCACAGTCGTGAAGGAGAGGGGTAAAGTTGCTTTTCTCTCCCCCTTTTCTGAAGCCGTCTTAACCACATCTAAGAGCTAATCAGCCCAATGAGCCTGCCAGGGCAGCCCTAGGCCCCTAAACCCCCTTCCCCATTCGCTGCTAACCCCTTCGCGCTACTCAAAAACTTGTTCAATCAGGAAGAAATACGGATAACCTCCTCCCCTTCGACCATCGTATCAACAAGTTCCCTTTTCCACAGCCCGAGCCTCCCTTTGAGATAATTGCGATCCCTCATTTCCTCTAATTTAAATACCTCCCGGGAAGAAATTGCTTCGAGACGTTTTCACGAGAAATTGCGTTTCCGTCAGAGGGGAAAATCCCGTTAGCTCGGTCTGAAGGCCTAACACCCAGTGATTTCGTGAAATTATGCTGATCCAGGCTGGCTACGTTGGATCTCCTCGTTAACTCAGGCTCACAATAATCAACGCACCTTATTTGCACATTAAAAACTGTTCTATGAAGTTCCAATGGAAAGTGGACTGGGTTCTGGCGCTTTCCACCTGACCAGTGGTGATCGTGTAATCCTGCAAGTACTCAGGTGTTCTACTGACACCAAGCTTCCCATGTAGCACACATACGTCGGGTGATCGTCGTCGCAATGGTCGCCAGACTGTCAGCATGTCTGCTTGACCGACTGTCTGCTGACCTGACCATTTACCAACGTCCGGCTGACGTCGACGGAAAGTCGGCGAAATCACCGGAGAAGCACCGTCGGGCCGACGTCGGGTAGTTGTCGTCCTTCGACCAACCTTCACTCTACGATGCAGACCAAAGCCCAACGTTGGCTTGACGGTCTGTGCGACTTTGGATCGCAGGCAGCACAGATCGTCGGGGTGATGGTCGGTCTAAGGACGACAACTATCCAACGGCGGCCCGACGGTACTTCTCTGGGTGGCGATTCCGACGGCCAAGCGGACCTGTCGACCGTCCTGCAACGTATGTGTGCTACATGGGTTTCTTTTGAATAGTATTTCATATAGAGTGTGACAACACAAGGCTCGCCACTCTTTTCTCAAGCGCCCGATCCACATCAACTACTCCGACCTTCGACAAGGGGTCGCTTCCCCAACGGCAAAGTGGATATATCGCTATAGACGCTATAGCGTCTTGAGGTGGGTTCATCTCTTCTCCTTGCGGTCAGCCCGGCAGGTTTGAGCAGAACCCTCTCGCATTTGGCACATCACGCCTGATGACGTGAACCCCTCTTAAATCCGGGAATCCCCCTCCTAATTGTTGGCATAGACGGAGGAAACTCCAAATGAGTGGAACCAGGGCCGTACCCAGGGGGGGTCAGAGGGGTTGGAACCCCCCCCCCCCCCCCCGAAATTTTCCCAAAAATAAGCATTTTCAAACACATAGGAATTAAATTTACTCAAGTTATAATTGATCTTCATAGGTAAATAAGGAAGAGTACAAAACAATTTCTAAATAAAAGTATACGTAAATAATTTATAAAATGTATTACAATTTTACAAACCCATTCGCGTACGTGGATGGACGCGGTCCGCCGCTAACGGCGTAGACCCAAACGTTCCATTACGGAAGTTGCCGCAAAGCATGTAGTTTGGCGCTATGTATTACGATAGGTAGCAGCACGAAAAATGACCGTCATTCGACTTTGCAAACCCCTGGCAATATGTTTTTATATGTTAAACAATGTTGAGTCTATTTGTATTGTCTATCTATTTATTTTCCTAGTCACCAAATTAACAGGGGAAATTATTTTTATGTTATTATTTATATACTTAGTGACACTAAGTTAGTGTCGTTCTAACTTTTGTCAATAAGAGCTTAAAATGGGTTATTTGACAATTTTTTTAAAAGTTTTATTGGGTAGGGCCTCCGGACCCCGCCTGGTGCCACAACCCCCTTTATATACTTAGTGTCGTTCTAACTTTTGTCAATGAAAGCTTAAAATAGCCTAAAAATGGGTTACCTATTTGACAATTTTGGTTTTTCTTGGAATAATAGGTACACCTATGTTTTCGCGACGAAGGTCGACGACTCCGATCAGCCTCAAAATTTGACATTATCCGTTTCAAGAGGTCTACATTCAAAATCCGAAATTTCCGTCCGCCGTACGCCGTCAGGGCCGTTTTGGGCAGTAGGAATTTTTTTAAAAACCTGAAATTTTGACAAAATACTTGGTTTACCATCTAGTTGTGCCCGCAAGGTTTTCAGTCCGATCGCCCAAACCCGCGGGGCGCTATGGGGCAAAAATGGGGCTACAGGAGGGGTTTTCTGAAGGCTTTTAGCTATGGGATCGATTTAGGTGTCGTTTTTGAGTATTTTTGGACGTAGAATCCATTTTTAGGGGTCCCGGAACGATCCGATTGCACTGTGGCAATCTATAATATAGAAATAGTATTTCTTTCATGGGGCTAAAAATGGGATTTTTGAAGGATCCCAGGAGGTTAAATATTTTTCGAGGAAAAAAATGAAGAATTTTTGAAAAAACACATTTTTGAAGAAAAAAATCCCCCCAAATTTTTTTTTTTGGAATATAAAAATCTAAAAAAAAAATTAATTTTTTTTTTTTCATTGACAGAATTAAATGTCTGTACAAGTAACCTATATCGAAGAATAATAAACCCTTGTGTAAAATTTGCAGCGTTTTTTTCTAAAGTTTTATTGGGTAGGGCCTCCGGACCCCGCCTGGTGCCACAACCCCCCCCCCCCCCCCCCCGAAAATTTGTCCTGGGTACGGCCTTGAGTGGAACCAATGGCAGCTCTCCCATTCGCGAGCCAATCCATGGGAACCAGTTGATACCAGGTAGGACCTACGGGTCCATTCTAACTAACCTCTCCTGCACCTACATGATGTTGGATCCTCTACAACACGTTCAGTGTAGAAGTGGGGTCTTCTTTGAACTGAAGGCTCAGGATCATTTTGGTTTTTTTGAAAATTCGGTAGGAAATGACAACAGGAGGGAGGTGTTGAGTTCTCCTGCTCTTTGTGTGGGACTCGTGCGTTGGAATGAATCCACTAAAAAAACACCCTGTACTCCCGAAGGAGACTACAGAAGAGGGGCCTCGGACATATGGCCTCTTCGACATCATGCTAGGAATAGCCTCTTCCAGGGATGTCCAGTCAGTCTTGGCCAATACCATGCTTTTGAGGGAGATGGGAGGAATATGGAATTCAACCCTCCCACTCTCTGCCCTTCTCTTTTGTCTTCAGAACTGCACTGATGTTGGTCGTAATCTCATACCAACTTTATCCCATTCTTTCAGACCACTACTCATCCACCTCTATCCTGAGCATGAGAAGATAAGTAAGACTCAGGATGACCAACACATGTGTGTTAACAAGCTCTTAAAAATTTCCCTGGATTTGGCAATACTCAAGCCCCTGAACCACCAAGAGCGTCCCTCTCAGGCAGTGCGTCTCAGTAAGACTCAATGAGGTCAGCAATCAAAAATCCAGCGGCTGCGTGTTTTGAACTAAGCCACCACCTTTGAAAGAAATTAATTTCATTTTTACTTTCTCGTTACCCAAAGTTTCCTTTTATGCCGACAAAGTAACTTGAGTCAACGCGACGAAGTCCGTTTCTATAGCGGAAGGCTTTGAAAGGCAAGTGACCTTTGGGGGAGTTTCCGGTCCTTTAAAATTACGTCAAGTCCAGGTTAATAATCCCACTCCTTAGAAAACGCTCAAAATTCTAATAAATTAAGTTTTTACCTAATTTTAGTTGGTGCTTCAAAAGGATAATTTCTTGAGCTGAAAGTTCGCTGGGCTGATTTACCTTTTTTTAAAAAGTGAAAGTTGTGACGAAGAAAGTGGGGGGAAAAAAATAAGAGTGGAGAAGTGGGGGCAGAGTAAATAAGATAAGCCTTTGAAAAGGAAGTGGCTGCAGCGAAGGGGGGGGGGGGGGGGGGGGGTTAAGTTGGGGTAGCTGAGGAAAGAAGATTGCTTACCCCCAATGTAGAATTTCATCGCATTATCTGTGAAGGCGATAATTTAGTGGCAAAGCCTCAACTTCTGGTGTAATGATGTTTGCTCAACATTTATCTTCAGCCCTATAACAAATTATTAAATTTTGATGTACCTTCTTCTCGGGTTTGGAGAGAGGATTATCATGAGTAAACCCCATTAAAATGGGTCAAAGCGTGTTTTATCGAGAGGATAGTTAAAAAGGGTTCCCGTTGGGAGGAGGGGGGGGGGGGGTTAAACCCGGCGAAGAGTTTGGTTAATGCAATTTTCTTATGAACTCCCCGCTGGGGGAGAGGGGAGTCTGAGAAAACCCTATGTAATTATAAAAGTTAAGAAGTCAACTTTAATAAGGTGCGACAGGGAGGTGTCGTTATACTTTGAAAACCCTTGTCTTCCCCCCCCCCCCCCCCCAGTCCAACCGTGAAGATTTACTCGGTAAAACCCTCGGATTTATGGCCGGGCGCTCAGTGAATAAAGTTCGATCTCGAGGGGGTTTTAAAACTCCGTTAACTATTTTCAGTGGTTTTCTGATACAGGTGTAGAAAAGGGCTCTGGCGGAGTTTATACGTGTCGGATAGAACTTTTTTTTCTCCTTCTTTTATCCCGAGTTTCCATCCGGGGGGAAAAAACGACTCATTTATTTATTATTGCATTTAGAGGGTTTTGTCGTGTTCTAATGAGTTGTGGTTTTTCAAATATTCAAGCCTCCTTCAAAGTCATTCAGGGAGGGGAAGCAGGACTCTTTTCAAAAGTCATTCACGAACTAGGTTGAAGGGCATTTACAACCCACTGTGCTTCGTTGGGCCGTAGGAGGCATTGCATTTTTAATTAAAGTCTTCACTGAGAGCTACAGGAGGTTGCATTACCTTTTCATTGCTAGATTCAGAATATTTCCTTCTGAGTCTCTGTACTCCTTGTTGTCTAAACATCCGGGGGGTTCATGAAGGTTTTGATCCTGCTTACCTATTGATGAACATCGATCGTTTAACGTCGCTTCTGGTGACATATACAAAATTGTGGATGGATTCTGTTAGCTGAATGCGTCGTTTTGATGAGCGGAAACCCCAGGGTTTTTTTTTTTTTTTTCGTCGTGCAAATGTTTTCTAAAATGCTTCTGAGCTTTTAGCGGATCTGTAAAGGACCCGCCAGTAAGTCTCGAATTACTCCACACACTTCACTTCGGAACCTGGAAACAATGAACGTTTTCGCCGTTCAATTCCGCTAATCCTTTATAGAGCTTTGTCAAGTAATAAGTACACAGAGGGAGGAAACGGGCTATAAAAAGTGTTTGCCACTGCTAAACACCCGTCGCCCATTACGCCTTTTCCACTCTGTGCAGCCCTTCAGGGTGGGAGTTTAGTCCCAAAGTCGCAACTGCATTCTTCAACATTCTCGTCTCATCGCGTAACGAGTTTCTATCCGCATTTTTAACAAGAGGGGACGACGTTACTGAAAGGAAGCTACGTAATACGTAGAAAATGTCATAATGGAAGTTTACGTTGTTTTGGGTCATCTTTGCGAACATTTTGGACTCCATTTTAACAAATTTAGCGAAATATTACGGCAGATAATCAAGTGACGTGCCATGAGATTATTTTTTTAATCGATAGCCTTAACCCTACCAAATAACGCTGAACGTAAAGCCTAAATGAGTTTTATGAAAAACTATAAATTTACATCTGCGGAGGGAACAAGGGCTAAGCCCTCGTTGTCGAGCTTGCTGTTACTGCAGCGAGCTCCCATTAGTCCAGTCACCACGTCGGGAAAGGGAGGGGTACCTTGCAAAAATTCGGGCCAAAACGAAACTTTGGAGATTTGTTTGTGGTCGGTTAAACCCTTGTAGAATTTTGAGGGTGGCCAAAAAACCTCGAAATGTTCGCAATTCTTTTCTTTTAGAAGGTCGAAAACATATAAAAAGACACCCAACATGTTTGCTCCACCAAAGTGATCACGTTTCGCCGTAACGACAGCTGCGCCGGCCGCTGCGGCAGCTAATCTGAAAACTACAGTGCTCGCCTAATGTAAAATTTCATGGCCTACAACTTTCATTCTATGCATTTTTTGACTAGGGCTAACCAGCATGCAGGAACAGCACTTTGAAAATGTTGCGGAGAATAGGAAATTTTCCCCTATTTGGGGAGACATTTTACGGGCTTTTCCTGAAGTCTCCGGGAAAATCCTATATCGGTTCTGACAGGAAATTTAATCAACTTCCTCGTGGAGGCAAATTTCGTTCAGGAAAATAGCCTCGGAGGGAGAGAAGAAAATATTCTGAAAATCAGAAGGAAAATTCTCTCATCAGAAGAAAAGATAATTAAGATCGGACAAACCGAGAACGGTTTGTCCGTACTAAAAAAAACACGTTTTTTTTTTTTTTTTCAAAATTTGCCATTTATTTACCGTGCCCACCCCTCCCCTATCAAAGCTCCAATCATAATTTTACATGCAATAGCAGCGATGGGGACGTTTATCCGCTTTCACGTGAAAAAAACAAAATTGGAACCGTTCGAAAACGTTCTGAAAAACGTGGTTTTCTGCTTACCGAGCGGTGTCAGATTGTACGTTTCTTATTTTAGTTTAAATTCGTTTTCTCGGTTGGTAGTGGTATTGTTTTGAATTTCAGGTGCTCCCTGAACTCGTAATTTTATCCTGTACAACATACATTTTGAGCCAATTCATTTGCATTAGCCGTTCATAGGTTACAGGGGTTGAAACATGAGCGAATCCTATTTTTCGGCCAAGTTGGAAAAAATCGCCCATTTTTGACGATCGATAGCGGCTAAACGGCTGGACCGATTCGAAATATATAGGGAGTGCAATCGACGTAAAATTCAATGCTCTTTAATTTTAGAAGGAGTAAATGTTTCTAAGCGATGCGTGGATGAGAGCTGATTAAATTGTTTATAAGGGACGGTACATTTCATTTCTGTTGAGACAACAAAAGTGCCACTGTTATTCGTCGGAAAAAGTGGAATCCAAAAATGTGACCACCCACGACCACGGTTTTCAGAATATTTTCTTCTCTCCCTCCGAGGCTATAGGTACTCAGAGGGGAAAATTGCGAGTAAAGTGTCTCCCCAAATTGGTATTCAGAGGGAAAATTGCCTACTCCCCGCAACATTTTCAAAGTGCTCTTCCAGCATGCTGGAAGTTGTAACTGCAGCTATAACTTTGAAATGGTTGGCCCTAGTCAAAAAATTGCATAGAATGAAAGTCGTAGGTCATGAAATTTTACATTAGCATGAAATTTTACACTGAAGTTTTCAGATTAGCTGCCGCAGCGGCCGGCGCAGCTGTCGTTACGGCGAAATGTGATCACTTTGGTGGAGCAAACATGTTGGGTGTCTTTTCATGTTTTTCGACCTGCTAAAAGAAAAACGTGCGAACATTTCGAGGTTTTTTGGCCACCCTCAAAATTCTACAAGGATTTAACATCTCTGACCGACCACAAACAAACCTCCGAAGTTTCGAAGAAATACGATTCTACCGATTTTGACGAAATTAGGCTCTAAATTTTAACAAAATATTTGTTTTCTCCCCTAGTTTTTTTTTTTTTTTTTTTTTTTTTTTTAAGTTGGACTCTGTGGGTTCTTGACCAGGGAGTCGATTGATGTGTTATTTCAAAGTAATTTCGTTTCTTGAATTCTTTCACTTGGTATTTATTGGTATTTACGAGACCCGCTCGCTTAGTAAATGGGCAGAGATCTAAAAGACTAGTGTAATCCTCTAGTGTAATCCAACTGTTTCGAATTTCAATAACATCGCGACTTTGGCTGAAAAATATCAAAATATCACACCTGAAGCTCCGCAGTGCTCCACGATTGACTGGAAACCTTGTGAAGCCCATAGGAGGGATGTTGACTTTTTTTCGACATTGAAAACATTGGGATGCAACATGGGATGATGCAAAAGTCGATCTGTGGCTCGAAGAGTGCATTGCCGTCACGGCTGAGATTGCTTGGCTGCGGGAAGAGCTCTCAAAGACCGAAACTGGAGACTCTAACATTTAGAATCCGTAAACCTGTAGTGCTTTACTGTATCGAAGTTGCGCTGACCAGCGGCAATGCATCAATGCCAGAGCCACGCTGTGAGTCAATTCAAAGACTGCTCAATTTAAATGGGCCTCGCATCGATCATTCCGCTCTCACATCCATTCTTGGGACAGTCTCCAGCGTTGGAAAGGGGATGTTGGGGGTGGCGGTGGGGTGGAATCGACCTCCCTCTCTATCTTCCTATCAATACCTTTCTCTTGCCCTCTCACTCATCCCATGGCAGGGGGAGGGGGGGGGGGGGGCTGCCTCTATGTCTTTGAATTAGAAACCAAACAGCGGTAATTAACCTGAGCCGGGCTATCAGCGCTCATGATCGTTAGTCAGGACTACAGCCGGCTTCTCGTTCTCCATCTCTCACAATAATAGAAGGTCGGGCCGGCTGCGGTCAAACTGAAGTATCGTCGGGCAGAAGAGCCTCTCGTCGACGGTGTTTGAGTTGTGTCCCAAGCTTACAACCTAATGATTAGCTCTTAATGGTGGGGGGGGGGGAGGGGGCTGAGCGACATGCGGTCGTGAGTGTTGAATGGAGACTGGTGGATCGGATGCTGCAGGGTTGAATCGGGGGCGGCGAAGCGGGGTGGAATCGAACGACCACTTACCGTGCTTCCATCTAATTCTACAACTGCTGTTGATTGCTCTGGCAGAAACCCTTGATGCATATCCCCCAGTGAATGGACCCCCCCCCCCCCCCCCCCACTATCAATCCTCTATATCCCGATCTCTATAATAGACGAACAGGAAGAAACCTCCACAAAACTCAAACTTAATAATTCTTTGGTATAAATTGTGAAAAATATAAACAGTTCTTCCTGTATAGTCAGTAACTGTATAGTTAACAGTAGTATAGTTTTACAGTAACTGTAAAACTATAAGACTATGTATAGTGTTAAACTAATTACTGTATACAGTAATTAGTTTAACACTATAATAATATTATTATATTTAACGTATTTATATAATATACTAGTCTCTCTGGCTCGCTTCGCTCGCTCCCCTAGTGGGGTGTATTGCCGCCTGTGGGGTGTATTGCCGCCTGTGGGGTGCGTAGCATCGATGGACACGTTCAAACCCCTACTCAGACATAAGGCCTCGCTCCGCTCGGCCCCTCCTATTCGTAGCAGAGACGATAGAAAAAATCGGCATATTTTTAGGGCTTACCGTTTAGGAAATTATTATTTTTAATTCAATTCAACTTTTTTTAAATAAAGGCCTCTCCATCTATCAAAGTTCCCTGGACCCTCCGTTTTCTAAGATCCCTGACCCCGCGCGAATTAAAACGATCTAATTGTCTTCTCACCGTGAAATCGCCCCCTCCCCCTCGGTTTTTTTGAAATCCGACTTCGGAATCGGATTGGCCATATTTTGGCGCGCATTTGGCTCGCGGATACCATACCCAAAAAATGGCTCCTTACTGGGTATTTTTGAACCCGAAAAAACGTGGGACAAACGCGAGAAAGACGATTTTTCGACGAATTTCCGGCGAATTTCCGAATTACGATTTGACCGACGTCTTCCTCCAGGTCTGATCTCTACGGCTGGTATTTTTTCGTAATTTTTTCGACCCCTTAAACGGGCTTTGGCGCGAGTTGAAAGTGGAAAACGTAGGACAAACGGGAGAAAGACGATTTTTCGACGAATTTTCCCTGGCCCCGCGCGAATTAAAACGATCCAATTGTCTTCTCACCGTGAAATCGCCCCCTCCCCCTCGGTTTTTTTAAAATCCGACTTCGGAGTCGGATTGGCCATATTTTGGCGCGCATTTGGCTCGCGGATACCATACCCTAAAAATGGCACCTTACTGGGTATTTTTGAACCCGAAAAAACGTGGGACAAAAGCATTTCCGGCGAATTTCCGAATTACGATTTTACCGACGTCTTCCTCCAGGTCTGATCTATACGGCTCGTATTTTTTCGTAATTTTTTCGACCCCTTAAACGGGCTTTGGCGCGAGTTGAAAGTGGAAAACGTAGGACTAACGGGAGAAAGACGATTTTTCGACGAATTTCCCGGGCGAATTTCGGATTTTCGATTTGACCGACGTCTACCTCCAGGTCTGATCTATACGGCTCGTATTTTTTCGTAATTTTTTCGACCCCCTAAACGGCCAGCGAGCGGAAAGTGAAAAAACTCATTCGGGAACGCGTTATCCCGTACCAACAAACCACACGGCTACCACACGGCTTACGGCCGTCGGCCAACACAATTTTATATTATTGTATGATGATTATATTATATAAAACGTGTTAAAATACACAGTATAAAAAATTAAATTACACAGTATAAAAAATAGTCTTGTTATGAAAAATGAAAAATTTGAGAAACAAAATTGTGTGCTTTTTTTTTAGTGGGAAGTGGGGAAACTCATTACGTGCGAAGAGGAGGGACCGCAACTCCTCAACAGTGTTGGACTCTCCCATAAGTTGGCCTACCAACTAAAACCCCGGAACCACCTGTTCAGCATTACTTCAGGGTAGCTCCCTTTTTTTGGCCGTTTCCGCCTCTTCGTCTCCTTACTTTTTTTTTTTTTTTTTTTTTTTTTTTTTTTTAATTGTATACTTACCAATACAGAGGGCCAAAATTTTGGGAATAAAAGTGCAGCTGGGTTAAAGTGATTCATCAATAAATTCAGCGCCCCGTCATGTCAGGCCGAAGAAGTCAAAAATCTTGACGTAAAACTCACTTTACCTTACTTAACAATAAGAGTTACGTCCAAAATTACTTCGAAAACTGCTAGCCAAAGTCCTACTGAAGTCGAATTCGCAGCCCCATCGATACCTATACTGTAGTCGGATGGTTCTGAGATCCCCATAATTGTATTCTACGGAGCGAAATACTTCGAAAACAACACCCCACCCGAGGATTTGTTATTTTGAAAAAAATAAACCAAAACCAAATTGTATGTAATTAATGATTTTTTATTGACAGATAATTAAATGTTTGCTGTAGAGAAACAAACCATGCATAAAATTCGCTGCGATTTGATTAAATACTAAATTTTAGTATTCGCAGAATAATCAACTTATTTTTTCACGACGGGGGTAAACACTTTTGCTCGGCCTCTTAATTTGTTTCATAATGTGTAGATTCCGAAAATTCGTCCGTCCGCCGTGGACACCGTTTTGGGCAGTATGATTTTTTTTTTTTTTTTTTTTAAATCTGAAATTTTGTAAAAATACTGCGTTGTTTATTTATTAAATATTAAACGTCTATTAATACTTAATTTTAGTTGTGTCCGAAAGGTTTTCAGCTTGATTGTCCTTACGCGTGGAGCAATGTGGGGCTAAAAATGGCTACAGGAGGGGTTTTTTAAGGGTTTTTGCAATGGGTGAAGATTCCGAAATAATTTTAGACAAAAGGGGCCAAACGAGGGGGGATGGATTTTAGAGGGGGTTATTTTAGTAATTTTTGGGGGGCCCAGAACGATCCGATTTCATCGTGGGGATCCCCTCATCATTAATAATAATTATTATTGTTTTGTCATAAAACTAATTGTTGCACCATTTATACATACGAAGTAATGATAAACCCTTGCCGAAAATTTGCAGCGGTTTTTTTTTTTTTTTTTTTTGGTGGAGAAAATACTCGAATAAATGTATGAAGGGCCAAGAGGATTATAATTGGCCGCAAGATGCGAAACCAGATACGTAGTTTTGGTGCGATCCTATCACAATAAATCAATTCAAGAGCCTAAATCAAAACCTTCCCAACTCACAACTTCACAAGAATTATTGGTTCAGGGGTTGTTGGTTGAAGGGGTGGGAAGTGGAGGCGTGTCGGTCAAAAGCACTTACCCCAAGCCCACCCCCCACCCTCCAAGGTTCCCCCTTCTCGTCCAATTATGCCGAGTCGAAGTGACTTTCTCAAATCGGGGGCCTCCTGGTGGTGATATTGAATTCGTAACCAATTCGGGAGCCTGGGTTAATTAAATGTTTTATAATTATCCAATCCTTCCTCTCTCGGCCTTTCGATCCCTCGCCCGCCATTCACTTCCTTTGCCCGGATTGGGATCAAATCAAGAATCCGGGCGTTGTTTCAATATTCGACGTTTTTGCTCCTCAGCAGCCTTCTGAAGCATAACCAGCAGCCCTCTATATAGGGCCTATAATAGGCTAATTTCCGCCGTGAAAAAACAACCGTCATTTCCTATCCTGGTAGTGTAGGCTGCGCAGTGTTGGTCCTTGTGGTAATAAGGGCAGCACAATTTCTGGCAAAGTTTGGCGGGGATGATTCCTGTCGACACTGGCTTCTTGCCGTGCCTACGTGACACCGTGGCAGCGAAGCGTGGCCGATCCTTGATAGCTTTACCTATAAAGCTAAAATGCAAGAGCGTACGCAGAGCTTCCTTTAAGGAGGGGGAGGGGGGGGGGGGGCTCACAAATATTGCAGTAGAGCATGCTGCCAGGTAGGGAAGTTGAGGGTTAAATTAAAATTTAAAACGCTGCAAATTTTACACAAGGGTTTATTATTCTTTGATATAGATTACTTGTGCGATAATTAATTCTGTGTCAATGGAAATATTATTTATATATTTTTAAATATAAATATTTGATTTCCTGGGATCCTCCCCTCCTGCGTACGCCTATGGCTTGATAAGAACGTCGATCGACATTTAATTAGGGATTTTCACACGTCATGTCGCCTTTAGGTCTCTAAGCCTTCCTCTCACCAAGTAAGTATGGTGTATGGAGATATTCAATGCATAAAAAATAACCTATCGATATTTTAACAAGTATCGAAAACTAGCGGTATTAACCTGATATTAAATGCGCCAGGTGGAAAAAGGCCTTCAGCGCTCGAAGGCCCTTTTTAATATTTTTGCAGTTCAAACGAGAGTATGCTCACAAAATTTCAGATCGATATCTCGAAAACTCAACGAGATATCGATGTTATGCTGATGAGAGATCTCGATCTTGAGAACGTTTCTTGCTCTTCGAATGGGTACACTACAGTGGTTTGGTTCATACTTATACCCATTTTTTATTGTCTGCGCGTTTTTGGTGTGCGGTATGTTTGAGGAAAGTGGCGGAGGAATTTTGTCCGTGAAATGAAATTTGTTTTGTACCTACTCGTTGAAATCAGCGTAAAAATCTCTTTTTAACCGACGTGGTTCCGTTCAAACCCGATGCCAAAAGTTGTACCGCGTTTTGGCGTTACGAAAATTTTCATTGTACCTAATCCTTAGTAACGACGCTTTTTGACCCGGCTCTCGTCGCTAAGGAAAGCCTCGTTCACGATGAAGGACTAGACCGATTTTGTACTAACTTCTTACTTACAAACCATCTACAACAGGGGTCCCCCAGGGGTCCGCGAGCTGCATCCAAAAATTAATATTTTAACCTATTCTACCAGGAACTCAAATAATAAAAATGACTGTTTGTAGCCGGAGTGTCCTGTAAAGCGTGAGAGGCCGTACTTGCGACGCTAGTGCCACCTAGCCTAATTATTAGTGACTAGTTCGCCCAGTTTCTACCAGAATGTAGGGATGTCCGATTCTCAAAAATAATCGCGATTATTTTTTCAAAAAGAATCGATACTTACATCTGAGGATCGATTCTTTTTCCAAATTATTTATTAAATTTCAAATTTATCAGAAGAAGAAGAAGCATTACCTACCTATTACGTTACGAAACCTGAATTCCAATTACTAATAAATCCAACTGCAAACCAGCACTATTACGTAGGAAAAGGTAGGTAGGAAAGCTTCAGCTGTGTCAGTGGTTGTTGTGCAACTGTTTCCAAATGTAAAATAAATGTAAAAATAAATAATTATTTGCAACAATCAATTGATTTTTCCCTTGTGATATATACTTACACCTAGGTATAAGCAAAAGGGGAAAAACCTTTTTTTACAACAAAATTATATATATATAATTTACATATATAGGGGGTCCTCAATACATTTGTGGTTCGTTAAGGGGTCCGTGACAAAATTATATTGGGAACCCCTGATCTACAATGCATCCCAAACATTCTCACAAAATTGGTTGCCTACCCACTCCACTGGTGTTTAGTTAGTGAGTCCTCAAACAGATTGGCAGTCATTTTTATAGAGATAAAATTTATCTAATATTACTTATCTTTAATTATTTAATAATAAAAAAACACAGGTTATTCTATTTTGTGGCTTTTAATACCTTTAAAAGTGTGTCGAATCACTCAATAGTTATTATCAGTAGTGAAAATTCGTCAGATGGAAAAAGGGCCTTCATTTTGATTTTTGCTAACTCGATTTTCGAGTTCATATTGACCGTAAATGTTATATCTTGGTATCATTTCGTTTAAAGAAAGACCTGAATGAAAGTGTGCTCTCATTCCATCAGGAAATACATAAGCCAGATTAAAATAGCAATCAAATGAAAACTTTGAAGGGCAATATCTCAAAACGCAAATCTTGCACAAGTGCCCTTTTTCCAAATGGCGCCTCATTTTCAACAAAACAAAACAAAAACAAAAAAAAAAAACAAAAAAAAAAATCGTGACTTTTTAGCATCGGTACTTTATTGAAATATAAATTTTTATATATCAATAAAAAGGTAACAAACTTTTTCTTGTACGACTGAACTCTATTTTATTCATATTTTCCCTCATTTAGTGCTGCTGACCCCTTCACTGACAGGGATCTCATTTTTTGATCCGACAGCCGTATGTAACTTCAGTCTATCAACGTACAGAAACGATTCCAGAATATTCCCCAGACACCACTGAAACAATATTTTTAAACAGTAATTTTCGGAGCTGCATTACATTTTTTCACAATATTTACAATTGACTAAATTTAAAAGTTGACTACAAAAAAAGTCAAAGGATTCACGAAATTTCGAAACCCGTTTTCATTCCAGCACAGTCGTAAATATTTAATGTTGAAAATGTGTCAATGTTCAGTAGGATTGGGGAAAATTAAAGCCGGTAACACCTAAAAGCGCTAATGGCCCCTCCAGAATCCCTCAAAAGCGCCAGCTCTCCTCCATAACGTCTCGAGACTGGGTATGGTCAAGAGCGCCACCTCTCTCATAAGTTATGAGTCATAACCCGCGCGTAAAGCCCCTTTGTCAAAAGCTCCAACTGTTTGCCAGGAATGTAAGTTTCGGCCTGTACACTTTTCAAGACGTCCACCACTATATGTACAGATGCGTGGGGTGCGTGAAACTGGTGTTTGAGGTGTCGGTGGAAACTCTCTGCACCATTAAATGGTTGTCTTGGGTTGTGAATCGGGAGGACTTGCCCACAAATGAAAAGGATATCGGCTACGTGGGCCAACGAACGTCTTCCACAGGTATCCCAAAAAGTCACCAACGCTTTCATGGCCTGGGACGGAAGCAATAAGTCCAAAAATGAAAAAAAACAACAAGATACCTCGGAAGAAGGGAAAACCTGATGAAACCTTGATGAGTGCAAGAGGGCAAGCGTGCGCATTGGAAGGGTTTGGAAAAATTGATATTCCTCGCATTCTAATGATACCAGGGAGTTCCCCTACGGACTGAATGTTAGCCTAGATGAGAGTACGTAAAGCATATCTAGTACCTACATACAAACTTGAAAGGACATAAGTTCTGAAAAATAGGACTAGGTACCTACTGCGAAACACCACATTTCCTGACAAAAATATTGAAATTGGTGTAACTTTTGACAGGTTGATGGTAAATAATAATATATGTCTATATAAATGAAGGAAATTTAGTGCTCTTTAACATTGATTAAGAGGACTTTTGTTACAAGATGAACATCCTAGAAGATATGGACGGAAGTTTAACAGAAAACGTGAGGTGAAAATCACTTTTTCGCAAATTGTCACTTTTCAAAAGCGTATATCTCGGAAACGGTACGGTTTACAAACGTATGATATGAGAGTTATAGAGAATTCAATAGGCTTTAATTTAATAAATATTGATATTTTGCGTACGACGCTCCGTTTTCATGATATGAGCGAAAAAGCGAAAAAAAGGTACCTTCTAACCCCGCTCCCCTCCCTTTCCCCTGCCCCGAAACGTGGGGACTTATTGTATGTTAACTTTCTAACTACCCTGAACATGTTTCCGAAGAAAAACCTTGGACTTCAGACAACGCACTCTACCTTTTGGGGCCTTCGTTGACTGGACTAATCGTTTCATTCGTTTTTCAATTTCAAGCAATCGTTTCTTGAGGGTTTGTGACATTGAACTTGTCCAGTGACTGAATTTTCTGATCTCTCCTGGCATATCCTAGCGCTTTTGTCAATCACTCCTAAACGTGCTTCTGGACATGAGCTGGCGCTTCTGAGAAAATAACTTAATGAGATTTGAGAACTCACCTGGCGCTTTTGATACGAGATTAAAGCATTAGACGGGATTAGCGCTATGGACTACACACATTAAAACTATTTAAATCGTGATGTCACCTCGGAATGATGGTCAAAATTGACGAGACGTTGTTGAACCGGACAATTCAACTCAATTAATTTAGGGCTGCGACATCGATGACGATGTTTTGAAAACAATGATATTTTTCTCTAAACATCTATGTTTTTAGCATCGATGTTTTGGGTGCGACGTTTTACTTACGATTCTATCGGTTTCTTCTTTTCCCTATTATCAGCAGCGGTGTCAGACACGGATTGGGAATTTTTATTGACATGAAATTAGGTCCTGTGCTTTGGGCAAAACCTTCATTGTTCCAATTTTCAGCTAAAAATTCAAGTTATATTGGTTTTTGAAAAACATCGCTGCTTCGATCAATGTTTTTGGTCGATGGTTTTGTTGGATCGATGTTGGGTTTTTGAAACGTCCATGTTTTTGGTCAATGTCGCAGCCCTACACTACATGGAATATTAAATATTTTTATGAGAGTCAAAAATGTTGACTCTCATAAAAATATTTAATGTGATTATGTACGTGACTTCACGCGGGCGGCACTGGATCGTATTCTGGAAGGAGAACACCTTGAAAGGCAACGGATGGTGAAAATCAAAATTTCTGTATCCTAAGAAGCTGTTTATTATACATAGTATTTTAATTAACCTTTAAAATTGATCCTTTCTTTTTCTTCTCTTCATGGAATTTCTTTGATCCTCGTCAGATTGGGAAAAAAGCTTCTGTGTGTGTATCAGTGTCTGTATTGAGACATCAACCGCTTCACCTCCGGTATTTGCTTCAATCAGGGCCTATCAGACGTGACGCGACGGATGAAAATCCCTACGGCAAATTAGGAGGGTTGTAGGCCCTCTGAAAGCCTCGGCTCGCAGGCGGGGATCAAATGAGGGGAACTAATGAGCTTGTTGGATTGCCCCCCCCCCCCTTCAGCAACCAGCACCCAGCACCAATCTACCCCGTTCCTAACAATCTCGCGGACTCGGTGTCTTGTGCTCTCTCGCTCCTCAGATACCAAGATTAATTGCAGTAAACTACGATAGAGCCCGCTCCCCTCACCTCCTGACGTCACCCGGCATCCCCGCCTCTTCGTCCACCAACGAGAGCGTCCCCCTCCTTCAAGACCCGTCTGATAAGACTCCGTCCGCTTTGCCGAAGACCGAAGGCCCAATTACCCTTTTGCTGCCAATAACAGCGGCCAAATAATCGCGAGGTTCCGCCAATAATCTCTTCATTACCAGGCAGCATCTTCCCTCCACTAATTTCCGCCCCGCTCTTATCACACATTTTGCATAAACATTATGGGTTCAAATGAATGGATGTTTGATTACACTGCACTACAAAAAAAAAAAAAAAAACGCTGCAAATTTTACACGGGTTTATTATTCTTTGATATAGGTTACTTGTACAGAAATCTAATTCTGTCAATGAAAAAAAAAAAATTTTTTTAATTTTGATATTAAAAAAAATTTTTTTGGGGGATTTTTTTTTTCAAAAATTCTTTATTTTTTACTCGAAAAATATTTAACCTCCTGGGATCCTTCAAAAATCCCATTTTTAGCCCCATGAAAGCCCTATAGATCGCCACAGTGAAATCGGATCGTTCCGGGACCCCCAAAAATGGATTCTACGTCCAAATATACTTCGAAAACGACCCCTAACTCGATCCCATACCCCAAAGCCTTCAAAAAACCCTTCCCGTAGCCCCATTTTCGCCCCATTTTTCTCCCATTCCTGCGTGAGGACCCACGATTCTGAGCCTTATGTTCCCACAGGCCGAATCATGGTTTTATACAACCTCAGCTTTGCTTTTCTTGGGAGAGCATTGAACCTGAGCACCCTGCTGAGCGACCAGAAGCATTGGTTTCCTGCTTACATCCGTCTTTATTTCTGCAGGGATGTTTTTGTCCTCGGTCACCATGGAACCAAGGTATTTGAACTGCGAGTGAACTTGGAAGTTGCAGCCGATCATCTCAATGGACTCAGGGCGTCGAGCAGGCTGGGCTCTTGACATTTCATATAGATGGTCTTCTGCTCGTTAACCCTGAGCCCTCGTTCTTTCCACCTTTCTTTGCCGCACTTTCAAACTCCTGGAATGCTCCAGATAGAGCTGAGATCAACCTCGCCACCAACTCAACATCGTCCGCATATGCCAGCCTGGCATTGCCAGGTGCTGTGTCATTCGATGGTATATCGTACCTCCGGGGTTTTTACGTATGGCACGTATTGCTCCTTCAAGACAGAGGAAGGCTTCCGGGTACCCTTGTCTCAGCCCATTGTGAACCTCGAATGTTTCTGTGTTCCACAGAAACCACCCTGCACCTTCACAGCACATTTCGACTCGAGATTCTCGAGCCCTCCAGCGTCATGCGGACCAGTCTAACCAACTTCCGTGGGACCCCGAAGTTCACCAACCCCTCAGCAGGGCCGTTCGGCTCACACTGTCGTACGCGTGTTTTGCGTCTACGAAAAGATGAAGAGTCACATCATGCTCATACGCCTTTTCCAGCATCTGTCCAGCATCTGTTGTAGATCTCCCTGCTCGGAAACCAGATTGGTTCTCCACTATTGCCCGGTCGGCATATTGTTGCAGACGGCGACTTATGGCTATTGACGACAGTACCTTGTATGCGACACACAGAAGTGCGATGCCTTTGTAGTTTTCTCATACGAGCTTATCACCCTTTTTGTGTATGAAAATATTATTGGTAATATGCTTATAAATAAACTATATTTTTAAACACTAACTGAAAACAGCAAAAAGTTTGTTGAAAACATTCAAGATATGAAATTTCACATACTTATGCATTCACAGCCGAAAATTTCGGATTCTTGCCTATGTCAAAGAAAAAATTGTGCTAATTTTAAACAAGGGATCATTACTTTTTGAAGAAAGGGCGCAACAATTTAATTCTGTGTCAATAAGAAATCATTGGGCAGAAATTTGATGTACAGAAAACCATTACAGTGTAAAGAGAGATCAGGTAGCCGTCATCAAAATACTTCGAAACTACACCCAACTCAACCCTCTATCCTCAATCCGTCCTGTCCCGTCCCCTTTTAGCCCCACAGTGTCCAACGGGTTGAGGCGACCGGGCTGAAAACCATGCGAGCCCCACTAGATGAACAACAGAGTATTTTGTCAAAATTTCAGATTTTTACAAAAATTCCTACTGCCCCAAACTGCATTTCGTTTTTGTAATCCACACACAACGGACAACATAATTTTGTACAAATTTTGAGGCCGATCAAAATGTGAGACCCTTGTCTAACACGAAAGCACAGGTTGATTATTCTGAGAATAATAAATCTAAGCAGCGGCCAGCGAGAAGCACTAAACAGGTATAGTTCTTTGAATTTTTCGAGAGAAATTTTCTATGGCCATGGGATTTTTTGGAAACAATTTATAGAAAAGAATAATACACTTTCTTTTTTGTAATTTACTCATTGTCATGTATCTTTGATTTGATAAGTTCGCCAAAGTATCGATACCTACTAGAGCTTCGCTTGGGTCCCGGTGAAAATTGATTTTACCAGCGTGTGAGGCTCAAAAAAATTAAATTGAGATATTATCTCATTTCCGATACGGTAGTTCATGTTAACAGAGTTTCATAATGTAACATAATATGTCTTACATTATAAGAGCATATATAAAATATATTATGTTTTCGTGTTGATGGATTTTTCTCGGAGGTGCGGATCTTCTTGAAAATGTAATATAATAGTAAAATAATAATGAACTGATTTTCGTTGCTAGAACTGGGACTTTTTGAAACTTTTCAACGTCGAAGAGCACCAACCGCATTTCTGTCTGTACAAGAGCTTGTTTAACTACTTCTGGACATTAGGGCAATCCTCTCAGCTAATGCAGAACCCATTCAAAACGTCCGCTGTGAATTTTCTCACTGAGATCAGCCGGTTCTTCACACAGCCCGGTGAAAAATGGGACAATCTCAGCTCCGAGGGGGAAAAAACCAAGAAGAATTGTAAGGACCCGAGCAAATTAATGGAAACGAAGGAGGGAAAGAGAGGGAGTGAAAAAGATGGAAAACTTCCCCGCCCAAAAGGAGGACGAAGAGGAAGATAAGATAAGATGTTGGCAGGGGATAAAGGAAATGAAGTAGACAGGAGTCGTCCATCTTGGCTAGTTAGCACCGTTGTGTGGCTGTGGGCTTCAGTGTAACCTCGGGAGGAGGATCTGTGAGCCTGACTCCACGGAAACTCGCTCACCTTCTCCATATCAATATTTATAACAATACACTCCTCGCCTTTTTTTTTACTCCTCCACCCTTATTCATGGCCTAATAAATGGCTACAGGGTTTTATTTCCGCCATCATGTACAAAACGGGATTAATGAACGCCTCCATAACGTGCTTCACTCATTATGATAAACTCGGCATTTTACGCAAGAGTTCATGAGTGTTTTATCGTTTTAAAGTAATCGAATCGGATTCGGTACCTCTTCAAGTGCCTCAATGCGAATGAACCCCACGGTGTTGTCGGATGGGTCTGACACCTCCGACGACCCACACGTTTCAGTGATATCAGTGAATCCTCGGCCGTCAGTGCTCCATGCCCCGTAGTTTAATCCGAGTCCATGCCCTTCAAAAGCAGCAATGATAAATTGTCCACACACCAGTGAGTGTTACATGCCGCACGGAGCAATGATGGCCGAGGATTCACGAGGACCGCACTCGGCACCGAGGTCTTCCAAAAGACTTGCGTTGGGCACCCGGAGCAGGTCTGGAAAGGTTTTGTGTAGGTAGGTCAGACATATATTATATATGTATACATAGAGGTAGGTACATAATCGCGAGTTTACTATCGAAGCGGATTGGACTCCAATCATTGGAGATACTAATAAATAAATAAATAAATAGAACGTTATTCAGAATTTATCTGAGAAGAGTAATAATTACTAGCAAATAATGATATTAGATCATCAGAAAAAATTGCATTCCTCTTTTAATAACACTTATTTTCAAATTACAGAAATTACTCGGGCGAAGAATATCGAGTACAAAATATCGTTTTTCCGAAACCGCCATTCACTCTGGCACTGAATAACCTAAAGACCCGGGGGGAAAACGACTTACGTTCATAATATACATACATCAACTTAATATACATAATCTATTATATTACTGCCATCCCCGGACCACCGAATGACGTCCAAACATCCATAAAAAAACTACATCTAAGTCTCGCCAGAAACCATCAAAAAGCCCTTCTGCTGCCCCATTTTAGCCCCACAGAGCTAGTGCTGCAAAAAAAGTTTTTCAACTTTTCGATTATTTTGGGCAAAAATTTGATTACCTCGTCGATTAAAAATCGAAAAACGAAAAAAGTTTCAATATAATATAATATAACTTTGTAAAGGTTTCGAAAAGTAAGGATTTTCAGCTCGACTGGATGTACCTACCATCCGAAGTCGACCAGTGAGTATAGAATATAATTATAAAGAATATAAATTATATTCTATACTCATATAGAACATATTCTATATATTCTATAGAATATAATTATAAAGAATATAAATTATATTCTATATTCTATACTCACTGAAGTCGACCGAGCCGCATCCTTCAAGACAACGTGGACAAGCTTGTTTTGTTTTTGTTTTTTTTTTTTTTTTTGTAACAAAAATCTAAACATTTTCTAAACCAACCTCAAATAATATAAAATTATTAAATAATTAAATTTTGATATTGACGACTGAACTTGATATTCGTGAAAATGTTTAAACTCTCAGGGCTGACCCAAAATACGAGATTTTGTCCAAACTCGTTTGTTGACTTAATTAAATTATTTCATTTAATACAATTTTTATTATCTGAATTGGGTTGATGTTGTTTTGATCCCAATAATTATTCTTCGCGATATAAACAAATATAAACTAATTGTTTGATAAACTGATATAAACTAATTGTTTGATCCCAATAATTATTATTGGGATCAAAACAACATCAACCCAATCCAGATAATAAAAATTGTATTAAATGAAATAATTTAATTAATTCAACAAACGAGTTGGGACAAAATCTCGTATTTTGGGTCAGCACTGAGAGTTTAAACATTTTCACGAATATCAAGTTCAGTCGTCAATATCAAAATTTAATTATTTAATAATTTTATATTATTTGAGGTTGGTTTAGAAAATGTTTAGATTTTTGTTACAAAAAAAAAACGATTAGGGGAGAGTGGGTACGCCCCGGTCAGAGGGTCGCCCCGGTCAGTACAGTGGGGTTTTGCGTTTTTGTTTTAGTTTTTTGCGTTTCCAGTAGAGGCACGCATTCGCTATTATGATTTGAAGCAGCAACCTTGTTGAATCGGAATTATGGAAATGCCAGATGTTTATCAAAAATGAAGCTGTTGGGGACAGCCCGGTCATCCGCCATGGGGTCGCCCCAGTCTATTGTAACACAGTGAAGTGACCGGGGTGACCCCACATTGCAAGACATTTATAAAAATGAAAAAATAAATTTAATTAACCTTCCAGGGCCCGCGTGGGCGGTAAATTGGCCGCCTTTTTGAAAAAAATGATTGAAACATTTTTCACATTTTCAGAATTTGAGAAATACTTGAATTCTTCCTGACCGGGGTGAACCATACCCCTGACCGGAGTGACCCCAGGGGTGGGGTAACGCCGGTCAAATGCCTTTTTTCAAGTTTTCAATTATTATCACATTTGAGAACGTTTAGCTTCCTTCATTGAGATGGATCGTTGAAATTGGATAGTATCTGAAGCGAACCACGTATTAAGCATAAATTTATGACCATTAGGGGCTTGTAGGCAGACCTCCAAAGTTAAGTGTCCGGGGCGTACCCACTCTCCCGATTACAATTTTTTTGCAGCACTATACAGAGCCCCACGGGTTTGAGCGATCGGGCTGAAAACCTTGTAAACACAACTAGATGGTACACCGAGTATTTTGTAAAAATTTCAGATCAAAAAAAAAATATATACCTATATATATCCTACTACCCACAACGGCCTGGACGGCAGCCGGAGATCTACGCTAACATTTTGAAATCTACGCGTCATGAAACGTATAAGGCCGATCGAAATTTTTGACCCCCGTTGCAAAAACAGGTTGAATATTTATTTGATCTTTCAAACTTGATGTGTTCACACTGCTAGCGATTACAGGCGAATAGGCCAGTCGAGTGTTTGGTGTCCCGCAATTATCTCTGTTGTGCCTGACTTTTACTCCAACTGTTAGTAACCTCCCCACAATGTCCTTCCAATTATACCCGGCTAATTCGTTTTTATTTGACAGCAGTACATTAAAAATTAAAAGAAAAGTAAGTGGGTGCATGAAGTCAATCAGCTAAGATTTAGGTACGTTGAATGCACGGTAGGGCCCATGAAACGGATACTCCGGGCTGTGACGTCACGGGGTCACCACTTCTACTGACGCCCTGCGTTGAGCTAATGCTCGACGGGTTTCAAAACTTTTTTTTTTAAATTATTTAGAAATCTCAAATTTATTATAATCATAGGGACGTAGTACATAATATGGTAAAGTAGTACGTAATATGTACTACATTTGTAATATAATATTATGTTTTGTAAGCGTTCAGACCAGGTATGTTAAATCACAATGGTACCTACCGGTGAATCGAAGTGGACCAACAGTAGCTGTGAGGGCGAGTCTGTATTCAGCTTACAGTTTTCGCTGTTTATCACTTCGTGAGCATTTCGGGTTAGCAAATAAAGTTTTAATGCGATGAGACACATCCGTTGGCAGAGGATGATCGTAAAATTTACCCAGGCCCCGAATCTTCGAGAAATAACTTTCCATAATGATTACACCTGGAAGCCATGACGCAGGTGTATCCTTCATTTTTCAATTCGTTGATTCGTTGTATAGGTCTTTCAGACTGTTCACTGACATCAAAATTCCAAAAAGCTGACCGCCTCTCTTTCTCAGAGTTGCATCAACTCAGACAATTTATCAAGGGCATTGTTCTGCAATCCGTAGGCAAACCAGAAACCGAAAAAAGTCGGTCATATTAATTTATGCCTGACCCCTGCATAACCCCCCCCCCCCCCCCCCCCCGGCACCTGCCAGTAATCCCTAATTTCCTTAAGACGTCTCCCACCGATTCACCTCTAAACACCAACCAGCTCATTTTCTCGCATTTTCTCTTCCTGTCCGATCGTATCCCCCCCCCCCCCCCCTTCACTCGATCCCTTCACGCTGCGGGCCAAATCCACCATTGCGAGACCCTCCCTCTTTTTTTTTGTATTACAGCGAGATACTGATACAACTTTTAATCAAGACACCCGAAGCCTCCTCTGCGCTGCGATCCCCCCCCCCCTCCAATCCACCGCAACTTGCGTCCCGGAAGATTAACGCAACTTGGAAACATCACTTACCCTAATTGATTTCAGTAATCCAAGATTTTAGCGCCGAGGAGATCGAACTCCAACTCGGCAACAATACCGTAAGAAACTGGAGGACTTTTCCTCCGTAACTTACGCGTTAGCGGTTAACGACTAAAGGAAAATGTCCTCCAAGTGGGGATTAGATTGATTATTAAATGGCTACCACCAAAATCTTACCCGCAAATTAAGGGATGCTTTGGAGGGGTGGTTCTCAATTATAAATCATTTCAAAAAACTAATAATAATAATCAACCTAGATACCTATCTTACACGACTGTAGAGGACCCCAAAAAATGAATTTTCCGACCAATATTACTACGCAAACGACACCTCATTCGACCTGCTGCCTCAAGTTCTTCAAAACTCCGATTTGTAGCCCCATAGTCTATTAGGCCCCCATAGGTTCTATGGGCCATAGAAGCGCCCGGTCGGTGTACTCGAACGAGCCTGAGACCTCCAATAATCGACAATCGATTATTCGAACAAAAATACTTTGAAAACAACACGAGGTCTTCCGCTCCTCAAAAAAATGGTGCTTTCTCCCACGAAACCGGTTTCTGCTTACTGGGGAAAAAAACGCTGCAAATTTTACACAAGGGTTTATTGTGCTTTGAAATGGGTTACTTGTGCAAAAATTTATTCTGTGTCAATAAAAAAACATTTTTGAAAAAAAAAAAAAAAAAAACGGGACCTCGAAAAATGGATTATGCGTCCAAAATTACTCGGAAAATATTTGACCTCCTTGGATCCGTCAAAAATTCCATTTGTAGCCCCATGAGAGGCCAATAGATCCCCACGGTGAAATCGAATCGTTCTGAGAGCCCTAAAAATGGATTCTACGTTTAAAAACACCTCGAAAACGACACCTAACTCGACCCCATAGCCAAAACCCTTCATATAAGCCCTCCTGTAGCCACTTTTTTAGCCCCACAGAGCCCCGCGGGTTTGGGCGATCGGGTTGAAAACCTTGCGGGCACAACTAGACGGTAAACCGAGTATTTTATCAAATTTTCAGATCAAAAAAAAATTCCTACCGCCCAAAAGGCCCGGACGGCGGAAGGCGGTTTTCCGTTTCCCGAAACCGCCCGATCCAATCCCCCCCCCCCCCCCGCTTTTGGTTGGCTTTGGGGTCGAAATCGGGTGGGGGGGGGGGAATTCCGCACACAGCGTCGGGCGGTTTCGGGCGGAGTGAGGATAACGGAAAAGATCCGGCGGACGGACGTTTCGTTTTTGGAATCTATAGATTTGAGGCCGATCAGAATTTTCGACCCCGTTGCGATTACACAGGTGTATTATTCCAAGAATAATAAACCAAAACGAGCGCGAAAACGAAACGCGAAAACGAAAAACGGAAAACGATTTTCTGCTCAATAAAATCTGGTGGATGCTTCTTCAAAACAGGATTCTGCTCAGTGAAAACTGGCAGATCCTTCATAACTACTTCTTGCTCCCTCAAAACTGGTTTGGTGAGTGCTTCATTATTCACTTTCAATGTTGCAAAAATTACTATAGTCAAATTCCCCAAAATCATTCTGCACCGGTTTCATCAGTTTTACTTTTCACAATTACTTGTTCCTATACCTTCAGCATAATATTCTGTACCTAACGGTTGTTCTCTGTGATGTTCATGAATAATGTTTCTTGTTAGGGCTGTAGATTAGCTACAATTGTTTATTCCAATAAACAATTTAATACTCACATCAGCAGAGGAGTCGTTTTCTCCCCCTAACCACCTCATTGCTTCACTTTTCACGGCGCGCCGCGGCGGGGGTCGAGAATTTAGGTCGGCCTCAAAATTTGTCTTTTTATACTTCATAATGAGTAGGTCTCAAAAATGTCTGTCGGCCGTTCTGTCGCACAGTTGCCAATAATTGGCACTCATGTGGACAAAAGCCGTAGAAAGGCCTATTCTTCATAAAATTAAACGCCGGGTTCAAAATGACTGCTTTGTATGGTTTTTCTGTAAAATACTACCTATGTACCTACTAAAAAATTTGGTTTTGAAAGGTTTTGGGCTATAGGGTAGAGTTAGGTGCCGTTTTCGACGTACTTTTGAAAGAATAATCCATTTTTGGGGGCCCCAGAACGATCCGATTCCAGCGTGGGGATTTAAGGAGCTTTCATGAGGGTAGAAACGGGGCTTTTGAATGATGCCAAGTAGCCGAATGAGGCGTCGTTTTCCGAGCAATATTGGACGCATAATCCATTTTTCGGGGTCCCACGTCCGTTCAAATTTTGAGTGCCTGTGCCTACACTGGAGTGGATGGGGCGCGTCAGAAGGTTGAGTGAGATGTCGTTTGCCAAGTAATTTTGGTCCATTTTCCAGGGTGCCAAACACTTCACGGGAACGCTTTCTTTTTCGATTTTTTTTCAAATAATGTTTTATTGACAGAATTAATTTTTGTTCATTGTATGCAAAAGAGTAAGAAACCTTCGAGTAAAATATGAACCTTTTGGTTTATTATTCGTGAAATAATACAGCTATGTTTTCGCGACGGAGGTCGACGACTCCGATCGGCCTCAAAATTTGACATTATCCGTTTCAAGAGGTCTAGATTCCAAAACCGAAATGTCCGTCCGCCGTACGGAGTACGCCGTCCCCTGTCCGGGCCGTTTTGGACAGTAGGATTTTTTTTTTTTTTTTTAATCTGAAATTTTGACAAAATACTCGGTTTACCATCTAGTTGTCCCCGCAAAGTTTTCAGTCCTATCGCTCAAACCCGTGGGGCGCTATGGGGCTAAATGGGGCTACGGGAGGGGTTGTTTGAAGGCTTTTGGCTATGGGATCGAGTTAGGTGTCGTTTTCGAAGTATTTTTGGACGTAGAATCCATTTTTGGGGGTTTCAGAAAGATCCGATTCCACTGTTGCGATCTATAGGGCTTTCGTGGGGCTGAAAATGGGATTTTTGAAGGATCCCAGGAGGTCAAATATTTTTCAAGTAAAAACGAAAAAAAAATTGAAAACATTTTTCGAAAAAAAATAAATAAAAAAGAAATTTTTTTCATTGACACAGAATTAACTTTCGGCACAAGTAACCTATGTCAAAGAATAATAAACCCTATTGTAAAATTTGCAGCGGTTTTTTGAGAGTGAGCTACACAATACCAGTTCATATTTTGATATTAAATACCTACCTACCTACCCCTAATTAAAAAAGTTATTTTTGGGGTATAACTTGTCGGGGAAATCCTGCCGACCATGTTGAGTCCAATCTCATCAAAAATCGGTTTCAATCAACATCCAAGATTGTTAAGGAAAACAATTCAGGAAAACGAAAACTGCAGTTTTATCGATTCGACCTTCCAAATTATGTGCTTTCAGCTGATCTCAGCTCAATTATGTGCTGTCATCTGACATATACGTATCTACGTGTATATATATATAATTTTTATGCATACATAAATGAACGATGTTGGTTTCATAGATTTATTATATCAAAAATTTAATGCTTAAAAAAAACCTCTTCGATAGTTTTTGGTTTGCCGTGGCAGTACTACAGTATTTCCACGTTTGACCGATTGCGTACAACTTAAAATTTAATACTATTTTATACTATTAAACGTTAATAGTATAAAAAAAAAACCGTCCCCGTCCTTAATTCGTCCTTGAACGCTGGTGATTTTTTAAATTCCCGAAAGCTCGGCGATAAGGAGAGTTTATCCTGTTCGACCTCAACCCCAATTCCCTGACAGCATAAGTTCTGTATACCTACATAGATATACATCAATACATTCGTATACGAATGAGCGATTGAACAACCTGTGTTACAACATGCGAAACAATCTGCTAATGTCAATTTGAGTGGATATTCAAAGGTTGGCTCTCTTTTCGTGTTTGAGTTTCCCTTTTATGGCCCACAAGAAAAAGAGTCCTTCAGAAGTGCAGCCGTCCGGTGATGATTTCTAAGCCCTTGGGACAAGGAGGTGTGAGTTAGACGTTAATACCGTTTGATCCTCCTGACAAGCGAATTGAATACCTAACAATCCACGAAAGAAAAATCAAAGTGAACTTTTCTCTTGTGAACCTCGTTCATTCCAGTATTCACCACGCAGAGTTGTTCATTTCGTATCGGTAAAGAAAATGAAGTAAGCGGTTGATGTTTGAAAGAAAAGTTCGGGAAAAGTAAGCTTTGAAGTTGACAACTACTCCTGCTCAAAGATATTTATCTTATATTTTCACAAGAGGGTATAGCTCGCTTTAAAATGAATTTCTTACGAAAAAAAAAAAAAAAAATCCACCCAGTGAGGTTAGAAAATTTCTATTTTCTATTTTCTATTTTCTATTTCTAAGCTATTTAATAGCTTTCTCAGAGGATTCCAAGACGTCAAAGGGAATTGACCAGATCTTACTCAATATTTGTATGATTTGTTGATGGTGAGTTAACTGGTAGAACTCTTTCATTCAACTCTCTACATACTCCCAAACTATAGTTGACTACTATAGAACTACTATAGTAGTCCCCCTATCTTTGCTTTTAAGGATCCAACACTTGTCTATTCAATATCATAAGTCTCACACTGAGTTTACCTACGCACATTATTCACTTCAAAAATGATAGGAATGTGAAGCAGTTCTTATCTATCAAGTACTCTCAGTCCGACTCCACCTCCCAACCATAGCGATAAAGAGAGAGCAGAGGCCATGTTCGAGTAACAGCTCTGGTGTTTTGAGCAGCATTCGTCAGTTGTGGTATATTTGAAAATCCGGGTCCCCATGAATTTTTCTCGTTTGAAAACAGCAGGAATGGAAAGCAGGGAAAACTATTATCATAATAATAGTTCTATAGAACTACACTCGGAAAAAAATTGAAACCTAGCTACTGAAGTTTTTCGTAGAAAAATGTGGTTTGTACTCACGAAACGTTTGTAATTCTTGATCTAGGTACCTAATCCTTTACAACAGCCCTTGGGACGATGAAACTTGATGAGGCACTTCTTTTCAAAATTAACGAACTAGAAAACAATCCACGCAACAAATATCTATTCTCGATGCGAAACAGCAAAAATAAAACCCTACTTCCAACTCCTATAACAGTCGATAATATAATACCGGGTATCAGCTTCTGTAACAGCTCCGGCATGATCTCGAGGGAAGCACCGCACAAAATTGGCGGTGACTCGTTTGACTTTGGACTGACACTTGTCGCTAACGCGCACGCACACTGAACTATTCCATGGGTATGAGGTGTTACACGCACACTACGAACTGTTGTCCTTCGTGCTTGTACCTGTTACTGTCCGTGCATCTGCATCTGTTTTGAGTAGGTACCTGTTAATTTCTCACCATCAGATTGAATCAGATTGCTTCAATCCCTTGGTGCTGACCCACAACCTCTATTCATCGGTTCGTAGCTTGGATTCAGACAAAGTAGTATTTTAACTGTTAAAATACTAAAATACACAAATTACAGTTACTGTAATTTGAATTTACCACAAAGAATCAATAAAACTGTCTTGATCGAATCCATCAGAATGCGGCCAACTATCTAACTGTGTTTCACCAGCTGTTGGAACAATCCTTGCTTGCTCAATTTTCCTTCGGTCGATCATTTCACCATAGCCTCTCCTCTAAGCTCTTTTGGGTTTATGGAGTTATTTCCGCAGGACAGTTGGCAAGGTCAAACCAACTCAACGTGACGGGATCCTCCGTGACCTCAGGGTCACTTGACGAGCTTTCTATCAGACCTTCCTCTGGGTCCTGCCCCTAGTGGTGAGGCGGAGAGGTCTTCCGTAGACGGTTGGACAGTTGGCCAATTGACTTCCACAGCACCGGGGTTTTAGTCCTTTTCTATAGTCCTTCCAGTTGCTAAGACTTCCGCGCTTCTGCCTGGTTTCCCAGCATCCGGCCTTTTATCCTTCAGCCTTCTCAACATCTCTAGCATCACCTCTTGTGCACGGTGTTGAGATTGTCGCCCTAGTAACACACCCAGGTTCCATGCTAGTTAAGGCAGGACGTCGTTTCCTTGGTTAACGGGGCCATTTGCGTGGCATTTGGGGTTTTCCCTTGGAAGATGGGCTAGTGGCTCACTCTAGTCGGATTTGAAGCTACTATGTGTAATTCACCACATCTCGAAGGGATAGCGCCACCGTCGATTTCGGCATATGAGGTCCTATTTAGTGAGTACCAGTATACCTATTATAGGTATACTCACTAAATTTTACAAGTAGGTACTATAATAGTACCTACTTGTAAAATTTAAAATTGGTACTCAAACGAATACCCACGTTTTAATTTAAATTTAAATAAGCTTTAGTAGAAAATAAAAATGAGTTAACTGAAAGCCACAGCTCAAAGCAAATTAAGAAGAAGAAGAAGAAGAAGAAGAAGAAGAAGAAAGAGATTTATTTTGTATAAAAGCATAAAATAACACCACATTCAAAATAAACAATACGGCAATGGTCCTAAACCGTCTGCCGGAGGTTCGGGCCTGAAGGCATAATACAAAAATAAAACATGTTTACTAGTTCTATGGTTGAAGAAACATAAATAACTCTCCGTAATGTTAAGGAGAAAAAAAATGAATTCTCATGTTTCTGGTAAAGCTCCTACCAGCTCCGACCAACTAGGGCCGTTAAGGATCCTGATAGCTTCATCCCTATCCAGGAGAGGACGGCCAAATGCCGCCTGACGAAAATTCCGCGAGCGCAGGGCACACACACTAGAAGTGGAACAGTTACTGATCCTCTCGCGCCCGCGTATCACAGATGAAGCATTCTTCTGGCCTGTCCCCCGGATACGGCCTGGCGTTGAGGAAGACAAGTTCAGTCCTCATAATATGAGGATATTATCATCCTGAATTTCCATCTCATCGACTGTATTGGGGCCGCCGCCGCGCGCCGCATCACGAACCAGGCTCGCACTTTTAACGGATGGGTCCAGCTCGCGATAAAGCATGAATGTTTCAGAGGCCTCAGCTTTATTTCTGAAATGGGTGGTCTTCTCCTCCACAAAAGACTGACAAATTTCTCGACGTCCGACTTCATAAGAGCCGCGTCCAATGATGCCAGGCCACCGCCGGACCCAAATTTGGCTGCAAGCATGTTCCAGTTCTCCGCCCAGTCAATGCCCGTCTGTATGACCTTCCTGGCCACAATGCGAGGCAATCGAGAGTCCGGCATCCTCGCCACCTTCACGAGATAATTCAGATGGAGACGCAGAGTAAACGCAGACAATGTCTCCATCTCTGTCTCTAGCAACTTGAGAAAGAAAACCAAATTAAGAAAAAAATATATTTATGTATTCGAAGAGTATACTATAAAAAATAAAATAATAATAATGAATAAAAAGTACGATTCTGCTGTTTAAGTATGTATACTTATACAGAATTCTTAAGAATCGTCGTCGTTTATTCGTACTTTTTATTTATTATTATTATTATTATTTATTTATTTATTTTTTTTTTTATTTTTTTTTTTTTTTTTTTTGCATGGAACATGCCGTAGCCCTGACCTAACTGGCAAAAAGTGTCAAGGTATCTAGGAACGAAAATGCGACCCAAAAGTAGCGCGTGGTTCTCAATTCGTATTAGGAGGATACCAAAGGAGCTATTTTACAATTTAGGTACATAGTAATTTTGCTTGGCAACGTTACTAGGCAAAACATGTTCCATGTTTCTTGAATTTTAGCAAAAGGCTCGAAGCAGTAACCTGTGGGTTTTTTTTTTTTCTTAAAAAATACCTGTAAAAAATCTGTAGATTTTTGTGTTTGGGGGGTTACCGCTGCAAATTATTTCCCAAGGGTTTATTATTCTTTGAGCCCCCCCCCCCCCCCCGGTACTTACTTTCTCACTAAGTTTTGGGGGTTTTTCCCGCGACTCGGGGGGTTTTTGTTCGAGTGGTTTGGCAGCACTGGGGGGGTACCACTTTAGCATGCGATCTCAACTCAGCCTGCAATCTCACACGTATGGTCCGACCAACCAGTATGCGATCTCACATGCGATTTTGTACTGAATAAAATGGTTAAATGAACCTTACCTTTCTCTCCGAAAGAAGATCGTCATTTTAGGTGTTGTGGTCTTTCTAGGTGGTCGTCTTTTTCAGATCAGCAAAAAAAAAAAAAAAAAAAAGCGTTTGTTGAACAGGTGCCAAAGGTCGCCGATCACTCGCCAGAAGCCGACCCCTATTGTATAATATGCGTTTTCCCTGAAAAGGGGATTCGTCAATTTGTATTTCTACGCCTGGCCCACCCATTTTTGAACGTTCATTATATACATCAATGCAGACATCACGACATAAATTAAACCACCAATCAACAATGGTAGGAACCGACCTACCAGTACACGCACAAACGTCTTTCTGTTTCACCGAGTCGCACCAAAACCAGACTAGTCAACAATATTGCACATTGAGATTCCACTATTGCACTTTCCGTCCCGGTCATAACCTTGCAACATCTGCTCCTGGCCAGAGGGCCAAAGAGGGGAGTTCCACAAAAAAAAAGGACAAATAATGTCCCCGAGCAATCGACAATTAATCCCAGGGATGGGAACTTGAATAAACTCTTGGGCTCCTGAACGAGGGCACACACAAATAGTTATGAAGCTTATAATTGTTAATGATATTCACCTGAGCAGCACGCTACAAAAAGAAGCTCATGTGGATGTTGCAGCAGCAGAAACTTCACAGAACACAGCTCTTTACGATTTGACTATCATATTCCAATAGGGGCGCCCCGTACAGTGTAATTGAGAATTTTGCCTGAAAATACAGCGTATTAGAATTGCGTAAATTATCACAGAAGGTTAGACTAGGTTGCTTTAAATATCACAGGTACATTACTCAGAGGTCAAACGCCTCAACTGGCGGGAGCCACAATCCTTGCTAGGAACTTGTAGAAAATTCAAATTAATGTGTCCACGACGTGGAGAATTCAGACAAAAATTGTTAAAGGTTCTTTGGTATTTTTAAGAGGATCTTTCACGTAACTTTAGGGGTGGGCCAGATGCGCCCATGGATAAATGATGTCCCAAGTAGTGGTTGTCGACAGAAGAAAAATTAGTTGATCTTCAAGCGATCGCAGAGGTGGGGTGTAGGTGCCCCTTGTAGAAGATAAGTAGAGAGAGGTGGTGCAGTAAACTGGGCGGCAATCGTGGAAAAATGATGTCAACGACACCCTCACAAAGAGGAGGTTCAGAAGACGTACAGTGAGACGTGAACAAGACGATCACAAAGACGTGTACCAGACATACAGGGATGCGGTTTTCTCCCTGGAATATTATTCAAAATTAGAACTCGCAACCAGCACTCAAACTAAAAATGGTGGAAATCCTCAGGACTTACTTCGATTTCTATCAGCAAGAGTTGCTGCACGTAAATCCCCTTTTCGTCCACCACGATGTGACTATCAATGGGTGATGAGAGAGCGTTGGTCTGGACCAACACCCTTATTCAATTGGTTCTTCAATGGCTCATTGTGCCGAATGAAGAAACAGCTTCCCGAAGGAAATACGGGAAGTTTTAATAAACTCACCTCCAATTTGCGAATGTGGACCGACAGGTTATGTCGAAATCGGCTGCTGAAGTTAAACAAAGGCGGTGTAACGACAGCTCTCACCAAAATCACTGTCGACAGCAAGAAAAGGCCGCAACAACCCTGGAAAAGTTAAATTCACGATCCGAATTTCCAGAAATCGGATGGGATTGGATAAAAAAAACGAGCCCCCCCGGATACGCCGCACTTGTCGCGTACCGGGGAAAAATCCACAATTTGCCTTTCTCGACACCACTGCTCCTCTGCCGACAGTGATGTCGGCCACCGAGACTTGAGGGATATTTCGTCCCACTCTCCATTTATCATACAAACATTCATCCTCTCGTCCACCATTCATGGAATATTATATTTTATTTATTACAGGAAGAAATGTATTTATTGGAGAGAAAATCTGGTGCTGTTGGTTCCGCTGACCAGGTGTCGCCACCATCGCTGACCGCACATCGGGCTGTATTCCGCTCGTTGGCGGGTTCGGGCGGAACCTAATTAATTAAACTTTTCTTAATTCCTCACAGCCCACTGTGCCCACAGTCTAAGGATGTGACAACCTGTGGGTTTTTTTTTTTTTTTTTGTAATTGTGTTCCGCACTTACGTTTTTGAGGTCCCATAGTGACCGACAAAAACTTTTATTTACAATCAATGAGCACAGCACGCTGACGGTAGCAGAACATCACTAGTGGGCCCTCTCATTATCATGTAACATGATTCATGTTGTCAGTAACAGTGGCACCAACTGCAAACACCAACATCCTTCACCTTTTCCGAGTAGGGGACCTAGGTACCTAAGTTCTTTCTTAGTTCAGTGCGACCGCGTGAAAACGTTGGCCTTCCTTGTCAAATGGAGGACCAATCAACGTGGTCGTAGCTAGGAGGATAATCATGGAGGAATAGATCCTCTATTCCTCTATGGAGGATAATGAAATTAGAAAAGCGAGCCCCCACCCCCCTCTCATCACACCTAATCACCTCTCTTCACGATCGATTTCACTACTGCTGCGACCGCCAATTAAGGGGCGTCGTTATCGCTAATCAGGCTTTATCAGTAGTTGAAATCAACCCATTTCTGACATTTTCAGAAATGCGGGGGGGGGGGGGGAGTTTGACATTCTCAGTGTGTTGAATCTCAGCGAATAATGAGTTGAAACGCAGCACCTAATGAATGAGATCAAGTTTATCCGTTTTGTAGAAGAATGGAAGGGGGGGGGGATTTGTATAATAAATTATTTATTGGATGAAACGAAAAGTGCTGGCATGAGGTGCCTCCTCAGAGGAGCGGATAAAGAGATGAGTGGCGGACAGTAGGAGGCGAGCAGCAGCACTCATGGCGGAATTCGAGACCCCCCCCCCCCCTCCCCTTCAATTTGAAGTACTGCTATTATGTGTTAATGTGACGCTTAGAATATTCTTAGAACCAAACCACCACACTTATTCGGTGTCATTTTTAGTGTCTTTCACGCGTTCTCAGAATTGAACAACTTCCGGTTATTTGACGCCGTCTAAATTACCCCCTGGTCCAGCGGGCCCGATAAGTTGGGGACGAGCAGGCATAATCGCGTTATGAAATTTGATGCAAACCTCCGCCTCCCCGATACGGCGTAGCTCCGCGTCTTGCCTCGCTCCGCGGCCTTCGGTAGATGCCTTAAAGGGGGAAACTCCCCCAAGTTCGGGCGAAATGAAAAGCGGCGCCGCGACGGAGCGCGGTTGAAACTTGGTAGACAAAGTTCATTATTACACACGAGTTTCCAGGAGAGAAAGCGGCACGCGGCTGGCATCCCCCCCCCCCCCCCCCAAACCCCCCTGAGCCCATCTCAAATCCCCTTGAAGACCCTCAAGACCTTTTCAGAGTATGCATGTAATAGGATGTATTCCCAGGCATTATTATACCGCATGGCAAAGCACTTTAGTGAAGGTGGAAAAAAATTTTCTGAGAATACTTCACGTCACGAACACAATTTCACGCACATTGAAGGGCGTACACAGCTCTTCCTTGTGTGTGTGTGGGGGGGGGGGGGGGGGGGGGCTAAAAAATAGGTAGGCATGCTGCCAGCTAGGATAGTTAAATTTAAATTGAAAACGCTGCAAATTTTACACGTGGGGTTTATTATTATTCTTTGATGTAGGTTACTTGTGCGAAAATTAATTTTGTTGTTTTTAATCTTTTTTTTTTTTGCATGGAGAATATTTTATCTCCTGGGATTCTTCAAAAAACCCATTTTTAGTCCCATGAAAGCCCTATAGATCCCCACAGTGAAATCGGATCGTTCCAGGACCCCACAAAATGGATTCTACGTTCAAAAATACCTACTTCGAAAACGACACCTAATCCCATATCCAAAAGCCTTTTTATAAAACCGTAGCCCCATTTTAGCCCCATAGCGCCCCACGTGTTTGGGCGATCGGGCTGAAAACCTTGCGGGCACAACGAGATGATGGTAAACCAAGTATTTTGTCAAAATTCCAGATTTTTAAAAAAGTTCCTACTGTTCTAAACGGTCCGGACGGCGGGCGGACATTTCGTTTTTGGAATCAAGACTTCTTGAAAGGAATGATGTCAAATTTTGAGGCCGATCAGAATTGTCGACCCCCGTCGCGATTACATAGGTGTATTATTCCAAGAATAATAAACCAAAATTATCGTAACTTAGCATGACATAGGTACATTGTATTCTATCGACAAATGAGATTTTTGATGGATCCCAGGAGGTAAAATATTTTTCAAGTAAAACACACAAAACAACTTTGAAAAAAACATTTTTTGAAAAAAAAATTCCAAAATTTTTTTCATTGACACAGAAATAAATTTCTGCACAAGTTACCTATATCAAAGAATAATAAACCCTTGTGTAAAATTTGCAGCGTTTGTAACTAAGGAACGGGCTACCTGAACCGCATGGCCGCCCTGTCGAACGTTTTTAGCCTATCCACTTGTCGCTTGACTGCTGCCCGATTCATTTTTAGAAAAGCAGGACGTGGTCATTATCCGAAACTAGGGATATTCAGCCTGCGTTATCAGTTAACGTTACAGTTACTGGCAATTTCCAAAACCAATTTTGTCCACTTTTTTCATGTTTCGTTTAGGACTTCCCTCACAGTAAAAACCAGACCAAATTTCGTCGAAAATATTGCTTCCGAGTCTGCAAGGCAGAGGAAGCATTGTTTTCACTTTCGAAATGAAGAAAAATTTTGTCCTCCAAAATCAAAATTTCCACTCACGTTTTGCGTTTCAGAGCCTTCTGAACAAATTTGGTTCCGTGTCTGTCTGTCTGTCCGCATTTCCTTGCCACAGCCATAACTTCCACAATTTTGATCGGATTTCAATCAAATTTTCAGGAATTGTGTTGGTATAGCTCTAGATGGTCCCCTATCAGTTTGGACCCCTTGTTTTAATTTTTAGTTGCCCGGAATTTTATTGCCATGAGTATGGCGAATATGTCGTCTCTGGTCTCCTGAAATTTTAATGGTGACATGTCGTGAAGATCACGAGGAAGCATCTGTGCCATGACCTTGGCAGTGTATTTTTTCTTTGATTGAAAATTTAAATTTAGTGCAAAACGCCTCTAGAGGGACGGACTGGGCGTGAGGAAGAGGGAAATTCGATGGTAATTGAGGGTCGGTCTCAAACATACAATTGCGTACCGACGATAGGTAGGTTGTTTCGTCATACTGGTATGATGAAACAAGATGGGGATGGATTACCTATCGTTTACCAATTAGTTAACTACATATTTGAAAAAGTCGGCAAACTATATCACTGCCTCCGCCACATTCGCGTTCAGTTCTTTCATCATCATTCAAAGGCGACTTCAGGTGTATTTGTGGGCATCAATCGGTTCGTCCCGTGCTATTACAGTACACCCGACTGCCCACACAGTACCATCAGACCCAAAACTGCCATAATATAGACAGATCATGTCCATAAGGGATGGACGAACCAATGCAAGGACAAACCGATGTATCGTTTCGTACTCCGGTGAGAAGAATCGATGAACGCCCGTATTTGTGAGGGACTGTCGCCGAAGTACAGTGTACGAAAGCTCTAATTTCCGGGAAGCTTGGGTGGTCCAAAAGCGCAAAAATAAGGCGCGAAAGCGCAAAAATAGGAGAATCTTATCAAACAAAAGTCAAGTCATAGATTTCAATAGAATTCATAATATGAATATATTATATGAATTATATATAATTTTCAATGTTTTTCTGGAACGGACGAACGAAATGATGAATTCAATGAAGCACCGCTTGATTGCGGATTCCAACTTTTCGGACGTATTCCGTGAGCGTCAAAATTCCCTCCTCGTATTTTGCCCACAATGCACATAATATGATATTATCCCCGTATCCTTCCGCACTTGTTTGCATCGTTGACGACGTAGATGGACTGATGTGGGGAATGAAACTGTTGTTTCAAGTGATAATGGTACTGTCGATAGTGTGTCGGTATACTGTCGGAGTGTTGCTGACATACCTCATCGTTCCTGAGTCCAAGGCTGTGAGTTTTTCTGAACCGAGCTGAGCAAAATGAAAATGGCAACATAATATTTCGGCGTCCGGGAAGACCAATAATTGGTATTATATCCCGTGCCCCCCACCCCCCCCTCACTCAACGCACTAAATATTTTCTAAAAACCTCTACACGTTTCTCTAGACAGAACCCACAGGGCAGGCGCCGGACCGTAATATCCCTATTTTCGAGAAATCACCCACATCAGCACACAGAAATCTGAGCAAATCAGGGATAATCAGCTCAAGGATTGTAGGAAACAAAGTCCCCGGAAAAAAAGTCCCCGGAAAAAAAAATCCCCAGTATTTTCCGATCCCGGAAAAAAATCCCCGTTGAAGAAATAGCGTTGACTGAATGGAAATGAATAGAAGATGATACTTGAGTATTAAATACACAATAACAAATTTTGTTGTCGTAGGGGGTCAACACTAAGCAGTAGGTGACTGGTTTTTTTTTTTTTTTTTTTTTTTTTTTTTTAATTAATATTCAGCCTGCTCCCAACATTTGACTACAGGCAGTTGACTGGTGTTTACAATGACACGGTCAACGTCTTATGTTGTATTGTCCAAAAGATGAATGGCTTCATCTCATTTTTTATCGGAACTGTGTACCTATTCAGTGTGTACTTGTGAGAAAATTAATTCTGTCAATCAATAACATTTTGAAAAAAAGAAAATTTCCTAATGTTTTATTAAAAAAAAATGTTTTTTTCAACAATTTTTTTTTTTTTCATTCGGAAATTAAGTTAGTTGACCTCTTGGCATCCTTCAAAAATCCCGTTTGTAGCCCCATGAAAGCCCTATAGATCGCCACAGTGAAATCGGATCAATTCGGGACCCCCCAAAATGGATTCTACGTCCAAAAATCCTTCGAAAACGACACCTCCCTCGATCCCATAGCCCCATAAAAAAAAAACCCTCCCGCAGCCCCATTTTAGCCCCATAGCGCCCCACGGGTTTGAGCGATCGGGCTGCTTCCGGGCACAACTAGATGGTAAACCGAGTATTTTGTCAACATTTCAGATTTTTAAAAAAATTCCTACTGCCCAAAACGGCCCGGACGGGGTACGGCAGACGGACATTTCGTTTTTGGAATCTAGACCTCTTGAAACGAAAAATGTCACATTTTGAGGCTGATCAGATTTTGTGACCCCCGTCGCGATTACATAGGTGTATTATTCCAAGAATAATATACCAAACAAAGAGGTTCCCTAACTTCCTATTGTTTTGTTCAAGATTTTTTCAATTTTTAACATTTTTCTTTTTGGGGATTTTTTCCGCCCTTGAGTATTCTTAGGGGATTTTTTTCCGGGGAGTTTTTTTCCGATTACCAGCTCAAGTACTATTTTTCCACACACCTGCCACCCTTTATTAAAAATTCAATGCAAAATTCAATGGTTCTTCATATGACTTTTCCTCTTAAAACCGGCTCTATCACTCTGCAACCGATTTTATACGTCGTCAAACCAGTTTTAGAGCCCTCTAGACTGCATGTACAGACCCTTAAACTGTTTAATATCGCTTCAAGCCGGTTGTGCAGCTCTTCTTGAAAACCGATTTTGTAGCTCTTTTGCAAGTTCAATAGGAATGTGGAATTAGCCTCTGCTGGTCGTCCAAATTTAGTGATCAATGTTCCAAATTTAAGTGACGCCTTTTGGGACCAAAGAAATGTTTACCCGCCATGGGGATGTTAGTTCGAAAAGGGCTAAAGCGGATGTTGCGAGGGAACACCCCTTTTTTCGGCTTCTCGATTGAAAATCTCCGTAAAAAAATTGATGTGTGAGCATGAAACTTGAGTCACAATGGCCCAGTATCTTCACCTTAACATTTCAGATAGCGTTTATAATTTGCATTCAATCATGGATGAGGAGAGGGGGAAAAAAAGAATTTGCATTCAATCATGGATGAGGAGAGGGGGAAAATCAAAAGCTATTGTGAAATCGTCATAAATTGACCCTATTTTGCGTCATTGTAAACGCAGATTACCATTTTTAGGAACTTCAGAATCTTTCACTACCTACCATAATTTAACCCTTTAATACAGATCATCAATAATAAGGGGGGGGGGGGGGGACTAAAGTTGTGAGTCTTTTTTTTTTATACAACCATTTTATTCCATCACCAGAATGATAATTATTTATAAACTGTATTTTAGGCTGCTATTGTACAATATCATTAGTTATATACACAGTAAAAAAATATCCCATTATTTACGTTATCGATTCATCTGAATCTACCGCAACTCCTCTCTCTTCCTGTTCCTCTAATTCGCGATTCCACATTCGTATCCTTTCTTCATATGAATCATCCATTTTGAAAGTCAGATAAAAAACGGAAAAACTTCTCCAGAACGGTTTCGAAAAGCTAAGGTCACGAGACAACTTGTAAATGACTGAAAACTAGGAATGTGTCAAAAGGGACAAGTTGGTTGATGGGCGAAAAAGAAGGAGGCCGGAGCGGATGTTGTATAGGAAATCCCTAACACATCCCCTTGGGGGGGGGGGGGGGGGGGGCGCAGGTCATCGCACGGATTAGCTAATGGTCCGTAACTTAAGGGGTGAATGTTAGGAAGATAATAGGGCTGATGACCCTCAGGGCGCGCCCGGGCGGCCCCGTTCAAACAGGGGGTCAAAAACCCTGAATTGCGTTAGGGAATGCTCAACATACGGATGGCGGGTTAAACTATGAATCAACTTCAACAATTGGAGTATGAATTATTTATACTTAAAATATAAATAAGTTAATGTAATCAATTCAAATAAGTCAACCATTAACGACCACTATTGTAGTGAATTTTTAAATTAATTAAATTAACTTATTATTTTTATGTATTGATTGAAAGCCTTTGGTCCTAAACGTTTTCAAGTTACCTATGTATGTAAAATCCTCAGCCCAAAATCCAAGAGGGGTTGGATGCTGAAGCAGAATGAAAAATATCAGCCTTTGAAAATCAGAACAGGTCGGTCAGTAGACTCTTAAAATCAGGACGTCTGGCAACCCTACTTATAGTGCGTTTCATTAAATCTGCCAACAAACAACCATTTTGGCGGCTGGGCAACGGACTCCCAATTAAATGGAGTTTTACCTCTCATGTTAGGTACCGTTTGCGAGTTAGTCTACTGGAAAGGCAAAGCATATTCGCGCCGGTAGGAAAAGGAAAGGTGATTACTATGCAAACGGGACAGGCGGGACAAGTGGGACAAGCGGCTGGACTAAGCAGCGGCAGGTTAGCTGGCGGATAGTCGGCGGAGAAAGGGAGAGAACTGCTAACGATTGAATATTTCTGCGGTGAGCAATTATAACAATGGGCCGGCATTGTAGCGGTAGTATGAAGTGGTGGGGGTATGGGTGTGCGCTAGTGTGAGTGTTGGGGTAAACTAATGAGAGGTGAGGGTCGTGCCGTGACTGTGGGGTGGACGGCAGGGGGGAGATAAAAACTCGGACCACCTGAGTCAGCCGATCCCCCCCCCCCCCCCTCAACATCTACGAGGACTACAACTCTCCGTCTCCTACTATCCGCCACCCCTCTCCATCGCATCCTCACTTATCCGCTTCCCTCACGCCAGCACTATCCCGTTTCATCCTCCCTCACTTTTCATCCACTTTATTGTACAAATCATCCTACCCCACCCTTCCCGCGATAATTTTCTTTGCACAAAACTGATAAATTTGATCTCCTTCATTAGGTGCCGACTTTGAATGACTCTTCTGACTCGCCAAATTTCCCCAAACTAGGGTTCCAACGACTTATTATTTCTCCCAGCTCTAAAAACCAAGACAACTCCATTGCAAAACGGGCTATATCTACTGAGTTAATGTCTGATTAGCGCTAACGGTGGCCCTTAATTGGCGGTAGCAGCAGTGATGAAAACGAACTCAAACGCTGCAAATTTTACATAAGGGTTTATTATTCTTTGATATAGGTTAATTGTGCAAAAACTTTCTGAAAAAAACTATTAAAAAAATGTTTCTGTACAATGTTCGGACAGATGTGGGACCTCAAATAATGGATCCAAAATTACTCGGAAAACGACACCTTATTTGACCTCCTGGGATCCCTGAAAAATCCCTTTGTAGCCCCATGAAAGTCCCCCCCCCCCCCCCCCCCCGACCACTATAGATCCCCACGCTGAAGTCGAATCGTTCTGGGAGCCCCAAAAATTGATTTTACGTCCAAAAATATCTCAAAACGACACCTAACTCGACCCCATAGCCGAAAATTCAAAACCCCCTGCCGTAGTCCCTTTTTAGCCCCACGGGTTTGAGCGATCGGGCGGAAAACCTTGTGGGCACAACTAGATGGTAAACCAAGTATTTGGTCGAAATTTCAGATTTAAAAAAAATCCTACTGGCCAAAAATGGCCCAGACGGCGGACGGCGTAAAGCATACTGCGGACGGATATTTCGTTTTTGGAATCTAGACATTTTGAAACGGATAATGACCAATTGAGGAGTTGCATTGCAAAAAGTACTATATCCACTTGACTGAATTTCACAGGAATCGCAAAAACCTGTAGCAAAGTTATTATAGCACAGAACCAAACTTTGTTTTTAAGATTGACCGAAATTTTCTCTCAGTCGTGTGGCAGAACTGTTTGATAATTGGTTAAAAATGTGATTGGTTACGTCAAAATTTAAATTCTGAAGCCAAGATTAAAGTACGTTTTGACTGTGACAGTTTGGAATATAGTACCTTTTGACTGAATAAACGTTACAAAAATTTCTTTGCAGAAATAGTTTTTGAGGGATGGAACTCTCGATCTTCTTGTCCTTCAGTCGAAATTCGACATGATTCCTATCCGAGATTTGGGAAATTTTACAGGAGCCCTCGGAAGATTTGTCGATATGAGGGCGATCTCATCCTCAGCCAAGTCTAATTTTTCTGATTTTTTGTTTTGTTTTTAATTTTTGAATGTTTTTCGTGCTCTACCGGGGTTTTTCGTCGGCTCTCCCCACTCATGTGCCTGATGTTGTACGTATTCTATATTCTTGACAAAACACCCCACCTTCTCCAAAGTGTCCGCTTTTTTCGGGTTCCATATTCGTCCATGTATTTAGCTGGAAATTGAGTAAATACACGACGCAAAACGAAACCGAAACAGTACTGACCGTGGTGAGTTAGTACATAGAATCGCGGTTAGATTGGGCTGTTGTTGCATATATGCAATTTATATATAAATTTTTTAGGCCATCTCTTTACAATGTGGCCACCACAAATTTGGGGTAAAATGACCTTGAAGAGACTATTAATATTAACAAAAACGGCAAAATCGAAGCGTGAACCAGGAAACAACACTGGAGATGCGGATGAAGTAGGTTTTGATTGAAGGTACTTAGCGTGAAGGAAATAAAGGACGACTTGGTTTTAGTACCTACTTTTTGATTGATAAATGGATAGAGTACGTTTTGCTTGAAACGTACCTCATGGATTTAGAACTTTTTGGTTGAAAACTCGGTTTTCAATTGAAAATGGATGATTAATGGATAGAATACGTTTAGAGCTGAAACGACTTCACTTTCGTGAACAAACAGTTCCCAAACCCCCTAACAAACCATTAGTCCCAAATTGAAAAAGGATTCAATAATCAAGCGAACAATTTTGAGGACGATCAGAATGTCCGACCTCCTTCGCGATTACGTAGGTCTATTATTATACGAATAATTAACCAAAAGGACTGTTTGTGATGGGAGTGGGGGGGGGGGGGGGGTGTCCTCTCTGTGTTGGCAGCTGTTGGCTGTGGGGTTACCATCCGTGGCATACAGGTTCAAACGTTAACAGTCGAATTTTCGGAGCGGTTAGTGTGGAGCAAGTGGCTGACCTTACTCCAGTATTTCGGCTTGGGAGCGCTCCGCAATTAGACGATGAAGGGACATTTTTGCTTCGCCATGCAAAGAGCACACGCCGACGTTTCCCATGGCTAAATTCGTACCCGCCGCTCACAAGCCCGTTTTTCCAATCGTATCCCTCTTAAAATGCCTGGAAACCCCCTCGGAAAAATATCCGCGTAACCGGAGCGCTAACTAATTTCTCAAGGCGACACAAGTGGCGTGCATAACAAATTTGTTTTGCTTAGTTGATTAAAAATAAGCTCAACAACGGAATTTTCACGATCTTCTGTTTCAAATGGGGTGCCGTGTGATCTAATTTTTTTCTCGGTCGAACTTTAATTACCAGGCGATTACATTTACGTTGGAATTTTAAGGATCCTCTAATTAAAAAGGGGGTTTCGCTGATTATGAGAGCTTTGTTCAAGAACAATGCTGAAAAAAAATTACGAAACGTTCATAATTAAAGTTGAGTTAAGATGGGAGGAAGAGATATTGCCTGACCCTGTTTTTTTTTTTGTTTTTTTTCTTCTCCCTCAAACATTTGACCGAATAAAATTACGCATCAACGTTTGCCATGTGGGTCGAGCAGCAAAGAGACATACGAATAACGAATTTGGTACTTCGGCGAATATCTACAGGCTGTTCTTTATCCTTAAAGAAAAGTAGCCATTGGTACTTCTCCATCGAATTTACTGAATACTGCAGATGGAAAATTTCGCACTAGATAAAACAAAATGAAACTAATTCAAGACTTGATAGACAATTAGAGACTTATTACACTCCGCTAGCGGATCTGAAACGATAAAATCCCATGGAAAGAGAACGAGTGGGTAAACTGATCTTCAGGAATGGGATTAAACGCAGGACAGATTTCCAATAAAGTTGGGATCATCTCGTTTTACAGCTTTAAAACGCTATAGTGATCCGATAGCCACCTCCTCTACTTTTATATTGCTTCTTACAGTCGAGGGGCCCCTCAAGTGAGGAATGAAATCTCACGAATGCTTTAAATCAAAGCCCTTGGCGGAAAGATTTGCTCCAGTTACCGATTAAGCGGCTGGTTTTCCTATAAGGGATTGCTAGAAAACGCTTCTTTTCTCTGAAGACCTCAGATAGATCGGCTTTTTGGTTTATTATTCTCAGAATGATTAACCTATGTGTTCTTGGAGGGGGTCGACATTTTTTATTTACCTCAATCGGTCGCCGTCCAGGCCGTTTGAGCAGTAAAAGCTTTTTTAATTATGATATTTTGACAAAACAGTCGGCTATGGGATTACACATGGGGCTTTTAAAAGGCTTTGGCAGGAGGTCGAATGAGGTCATGATTTCAATGGAATTTTGGAAGTAGAATCCACTGATGGTGGTTTCTTAACTTTAAAAACACGCAGGTATACAGTTTTTAAATATCTAATTTTGGTTTATTATTCTTGGAATAATACTCCTGTACCTGTTGGCGACAGGGGTCGTAATTTTTTGAACGTCCTCAAAATTTGTCATTATTCGTTTCAAGATGTGTAGATTCCAAAAAAGGAAAATTCCGCTCGCCGCGCGCATTAGGAATTTTTTAAATTCTGAAATTTTGACAAAATACTCGGTTTTCAGCCCGATTGCCGAAACCCGTGGGGTTTTATAGGATAAAAACGCTACTGCAAATTTTATATTATTCTTTGATATTGAGTAATTATGCAAGAATTAATCATGTCATTATGAAAAATTTTCATATTTAATCATATTAACATTAGATATTATCCGATATTAGATTCTAATAATATTAGATATTAAAATTTAATATGAATTTCATATTTAATATGAAAATTAAATTAAATATACTTACCTATTACATTAAATTTAATATTAAATAGGTACCGTTTTTTGAAGAAGAAAAAAATAAATAAAAAGGCTTGGACTGATGTGGGACTTTGCCTCGAAAAACGGATTTTGCCTCCAAAATAACTTAGAAAATGACCCTATTTCGCCTCTTGGGTTCTTTAAAAAATCCCATTTGTAGGTCCATGAAAGCCCCGTATAATATATTAGATAGATATTATCGTCACGGTTTAATCGGATCGTTCTAGGATCCCCCGAAAATGGATTCTACGTTCAAAAATTCGAAAACGACACCTAACTCTACTCCATAGTCGAGAAACCCCTGCCGAAGCCCCATCTTAGGCCCATAGTGCCCACGGGTTGGGCGATCGGGCTGAAAACCTTGCGGGCACCACTAGATCGTAAATCATGTACCTATTTCGTCAAAATGTCAGATTTTGGCTTCCATTGGCATCCATGTTTTGTGCTTAGCAAACTTAGTTTCTCATCTGGCATCGCTGGGATAAGAGTTTTGGTTTACTGGGTTTTGGTCTACTTTGGTTCTCGGAATAATACACCTATGTAATCGCGACGCCGTCCGCCCCACGCCGTCCGAGCCGTTTTGAGCAGTAGGATTTTTTTTTTTTTAATCTGAAATTTCGACAGAATACTTGGTTTACCATCTAGTTGTGCCCGCAAGGGTTTCAACCCGATCGTCCAATTCCGTGGGGTGCTATGGGGCTAAAATGGGGCTTTTTGAAAGCTTTTGCCTATGGGATCGAGTTAGGTGTCGTTTTCGAAGTATTTTTCGACGTTGAATCCATTTTTCGGGGTCCCGGAACGATCCGCTTTCACTGTGGGGATCAGTAGGGCTTTCATGGGGCTAAAAATGGGATTTTAGAAAAAACCCAGGAGATCGAACATTTTCCGAGTAAAAAAAAAAAATTTGTTTGTTGACACTGAATTAATATTCGGACATGTAACATATATCAACGAATAAAAAAAAAAACCCCCTTGTGTAAAATTTGCTGCGTTTTGTTTTGGTCGTCGAGTTCGAGTTCACATTTTGGCCTGAGCGGAACGCTCGCCAATTCGGTGGACAGTCAACGTGTTAAAAAAATTCCTACTGTACTGCTCAAAACGGCTCGGACGGCGGACTTATAATGTCAAACTTTGACGCCGATCAGAATTTTCGACCTCCGGTGCGATTACGTTATTATTCCAAGAATAATAAAGCAAAAGGAGCTACGGGAGGGGTGTGTGTTGCGTTTCGGCAGTGGGGTCGACTTAGGCGATGTTTGAGAAGTTGGTAGGTAGTTTGGAATGTAGAATTTAGTTTTGGAGTCCCAGAATGATCACAGATTACAGAACGATTACAGTTGGTTTATTATTCATGGAATAATACATCTATGTAATCGCGACGGAGGTCGACGACTCCGATCTGCCCTTTTCAAGAGGTCCAGATTCCAAAACCGAAATGTCCGTCCGTCGTTCTGGCCGTTTTGGGCAGTAAGAATGTTTTTTTTTTTTTTAATCTGAAACTTTGACAAAATACGGTTTACCATCTAGTTGTGCCCGCAAGGTTTTCAGCCCGATCGCCCAAACCCGTGGGGCGCTATGGTGCTACGGAAGGTTTTTTGAAGGGTTTCGGCTGTGGGGTCGAGTTAGGTGTCGTTTCCGAAGTATTTTTGGACGTAGAATCCATTTTTTGGGGTCCTAGAACGATCCGATTTCATTGGGCTACGAATGGGATTTTTGAAGGATCCCAGGAAGTCAAATATGTTTTGAGTAAAAAACAAGTTTTTGAAAAAAAAAATCAAAAAACATTTTTTTTTTTTGAAAAAACAAACAAACAAAAAATTTTTTTTCATTGACAGAATTAAAATTTAATGTATACACAAGTAACCTATATCAAAGAATAATAAACCTAATAGGTAAATGTGTAAAGTTTGCAGCGTTTTCTTTTTAATTTTAAACCTCTGTGGAAGATTTGCAGTGTTTTTTCTTACTTGCAAGGGGCGAGTAAAATATGACGTGGAAATATTATATTTCTAGGATAATCCTGGAAGAAACATGTGGTTACTTCATTCAGCTAAATTTGCTCAGCTTCCCATCTATTGAGAATGAATAACCCCAATGTGAGACAAAGTTGTCAACAAATGATTGGAAATAACACCCACAAAATTGAATAATTCATAACTCCTCCTCGCCCGAGCATTGTTCAGACACTCGTCTTCACAACCCCCCCCCCCCCCCCCCCCAACCGGCTTTGCGTACATAATAGTCTCTCCGTTTGTTCGGTGAAGTAAAGCGAGGAATTCCGCCCACCGAAGGGCTCACATCGTCCCTTTTCAACTTTATTAAATTTCAGGATTAATGGGGGTTGTGGGGCCACAGAGACAGCTAGAGCCTCGGCCCAGGACAATTATAATTTCCAATTGTTTCCGTATTAAACTGGTTTAGGGACGCGAACGCTACACTTTGCACAGGCCAATAACTGTGCAAACGCTGCAAATTTTATACAAGGTCTTCCGTATAATTTGGGCAAAAATTATTTCTCTGTTAGGGTAGAATCATTTTTATAAACTTGATTTTTTTCAACCTAAAATTGAGACAATGATAGATAATCCTATTGTAAATGTAATAATATTATATTATAATGTTACATTATAATAGGATTATCTATCATTGTCTCAATTTTAGGTTGAAAAAAAAAAAAATTATATTTTAACAGTAGGTAGGTATATTAATAATAATATAATATATTATTAATAATATAATATAATATTATATTATAAGAGCATATTAATAATATATTATGTATCATATATTTAATGTAATAAAAATAATATATTATATTATAATGTAATATTATTACATTTACAATATTATTTATGCTTCGATTCTCGACTGTTCACGGATCCGTATGTATCCATACATCCATGTATTGCGTTGTTGGGCAGAGACAAAAACGTGTCCGCGCACAACTTACAGCAGAGATGCTACCTGTGACGGTTCTTCGCATACTTAGGGGACTAATACTAATAATACTAATAGGGGACATTTTGCCCCGGGCCCGGACTTTCACATGGGGCCCGAGCGGGCCCTATAAAAATAAGAAAAAAGGAAAAGGGGGGAAAAAATAAAATACACTGCCAAGGCAATGGCACATGAGCTTCCTCGTGCCAAGTTCAAAATGAACGTAACAACTGTAACAAGAAAATTACGTTCGCGCATGCGCAGGGAGTACCACTGATTCAATCATGATGAAACTCATAGGGAACCATCTAGGGCTATACCCACACAATTCCTGAAAATTTGATTGAAATCCGATCAAAATTGTAGGAGTTATGGCTGTGGCAAGGAAATTACGTTCGCACATGCGCTGAGCGTACCGCTGATTCAATCGTGATGAAACTGACAGGGTACCATCTAGAGCTATACGCACACAATTCCTGAAAATTTTATTGAAATCCGATCAAAATTGAGAAAGTTATGCCTGTTTCAAGAATTTCACGTTAGCGCATGCGCAGAGCGTACCGCTGATTTAATTGTGCTGAAATTCGTATGGGACCTCAAGGAGCCTGATCCGCATAATCCCTCAAAATTTGAGATAAATTCATTCAAAATTGTGGAAATTATGGCTGTAACAAGGAAATGCGGACAGACCCACAGACCGACAGACACGGAACCAAATTTGTTCAGTAGGCTATGAAACGCAAAATGCGAGTGGAAATTTTGAATTCGGACAACAAAAATTTTTTTTCTCGCGAAAGTGAACACAAGGCTTCCGCTGCTTCGCAGACTCGGAAGCAGAAATGGGTGAGTTGTCACTTGGCAGGCAACGTAGTCTTCCGTGTGATTGGGCTTTGTAAAACTCGAGTAATGTGAATCACAATAAACCCTGTGAATTACAACAGAAAATAGGCCAGGATGAAGAGAGGGGCGGCGGCAAAGCGGTATGATGGATGGAGCATCGAAAGGAAAACATCGATGTTCATCATTATTCATTTTAGAAGCTGCAATCGTTCTCTTTACAGTAATCCCTATAATATATAAGATAATATTATTATCTTAGAAACTTTCATGAAAGATGAAAAATACAAATAATATTAATTGATCGGTACCCTGAATGAAATGAAAATTGAGCGTTCGTTATTGTGAACCGCCCCCTACCATCTGCTTACTTGGGGGCCCTATGCTCTCTTTTGCCCGCCGGGGCCGCTTTTTCTCTCGGCGTTCTACAGTATTTTTCCAAGTCTTGTCCAGTGCGATCGGCTGGAAATCAGTGATTCTGTTCGGCCACGTAGGGTTGTAGGTGTACTGTGAGCACAAAAGCCGCCTCGGTGCGATTTGCGAGGCGATTCACAAAGGGCAGGATAGTTTGGAATGAAATGTGGTGAAGCTCCGGTAGCCTCTGCTAGGAGGAGGGGGGTGACCAGTGTTGAAGGAGTGGGAGGTTCAGGGCAAGCCGGCAATTAAACCATTGTTGCAATACAATAGCCCAAGGAAACAAGACCCCTAGCAAGCTAATCTTGGTCGACTAGCACTTTAGGCCCTAACCCCCCACCTGCTACCTCCACAACCTCATCTTACCACCTTTCTGACGCCTTTTTCACTAATCCCAGCCACTCTGGTACTTAGCTCTTCCTCTGGCCGCTTTCCCTTCCTTTTAGTTTCCCCGATGGAATTACTCCACCTTTATTCCATCAAAGAACTTGTGTCTCTTTCTTGGTGCTGGAACAAAAGGCTGCTAAGCCGTGAACTGGCTCTCTGGGAACTATCACGACGTAATTATCTAAATTATCCGTAGTTACTTTTATTATAAACAAATTAAGAAGGAAATTTTCCGTACCTATTTTTTGTTTATTATTCTTGGAATAATACACCTATGTTTTCGCGACGGGGGTCGACGACTCCGATCGGCCTCAAAATGTGACATTATCCGTTTCAAGAGGTCTACTGTAGACCTTAGAATGTAACATTCTAAATCCGAATAAACTAAAATACCTGGTTATATAAACCTAAAATACCCTAAAATACCCTTTAAAATAAACCTAAAATACTTGGTTTACCATCTAGTTGTGCCCGCAAGGTTTTCAGTCCGATCGCCCAAACCCGTGGGGCGCTATGGGGCTAAAATGGAGCTACAGGAGGGGTTCTTTGAAGGCTTTTAGCTATGGGATCGAGTTAGGTGTCGTTTTCGAAGTATTTTTGGACGTAGAATACATTTATGGGGGTCCCGGAACGATCCGATTTCACTGTGGTGATCTATAGGGCTTTCATGGGGCTAAAAATGGGATTTTTGAAGGATCCCAAGAGGTTACATAATATGTACTCTCTGAGTTTTACTCGGAAAATATTCTTCTTCGAGTAAATCTTAGAGAATTTTTGAAAAAACAGATTTTTGAAGAAAAAAAATCCCCCCCAAAAAAAAAATTTTTTTTTGAAATATAAAAATCCAAAAAAAAAATTTTAATTTTTTTCATTGACAGAATTAAATGTTTGTACTTTTAACCTATATCAAAGAATAATAAACCCTTGTGTAAAATTCGCAGCGTTTTTGTTTTTTTGTTCTGGGAAAATCGATTTGGCGCCGGTTTTGGTTTTGGTCATGGAAAAGGCACGTAGTCACAGCAGTCTGGGTGTTCACAGGTAGGAGAATGGTTGGTTAGGGATGGCAAACAGCAGCTGGTGCTGGGTCCTGGTTTCCACTTCCTGGAGGATGGTTTGTTTGAGAGAGCAGGCAGTCTTTGGTGCTGGGTGAGGATAGTGAGTTAGGATGAGCAGACCCTTCCAGGAGGATGATTGGAGAAGGCAAATACGACTTACTGGTGCGGGTCTAGGTGTTTGTCTACTTTGTTGCCAGGTGGATGGTTGGAGGCAATTATGGGTGCTGGGTTTGGGTGTTCACTGTCAGGAGAATTGTTGTTCGGGGAGGGCAGATAGCAGCTTGTGCGGGTCAGGGTGTTCACTGCCAGGAGGATTAACAGGGAAGGCAGACTAGCCGTCTTGGGTAAGAGATGTAGATTGATGCTGCAGGAGCAGTATAATGACATTTTAGCAGAAATAATGCAGTAAAAATAATGTTCTCCAGCGGTAAATCGTCAAAAGGTTCGCAATGACAACGTTAAGCGATTTATTGGGAACTTATCGTTTCACGATGGAGAATGGAGTGAACCATCTGACGGGAGGACACGTTCTATTGTTTCCATTTGGTAACAAAATGTAATTGGCGATCATATAGGGCAGATTGGAATTGAATGGGTCAAGCCATAAGTCGCCCATAACCCTCCTTATTCGGGTAGGTTGTTTTGCGCCAACTATCCTGCAACTAGCCTGTAGCGCCCAACAGATCCACAATCCTCCCCTTTTCCGAAAACCTCACTTAAGGCTTCTTTCTCCCTCGCTCCCATTTTAATCAACCAGTCAGTGCAGGATACGATCCCACCTCTCGCCATCTTTCACGGAGAAATGTCAATTTAAAATGATACATGGCCTCCAATCTCGTTTGGCCCTTCTACAATATGGACTCTCCCGGCCTTTACCCGAGTTTTGACAGGGTCTTGCTCAGTTATTCATTCTCTTTCGTGTGTGTGCCCTCCAACAATGGTCGGTCGTATTCCTAGGGTGTTGGACTGTAGGCATAACAGGATGATCCTGTCTCTTTTTCACTTAACAGAAGTGGAATCTGAATAGTTGTTCAACACAGCTGACAAACTATCTGTCAGCCAGCATGTTCCTGGTATAGATTTCGCCAATGCTATTGGTGTTTAACGGGATGGATTCGCCTATTAGAATCCACATCACGATAGTGACTCCCAGTGTCTTTTGAGTCATCTAAGTCATGACGCGTCACATTATATTATATATTATATAATATGTTGTGTCACTCTATCCGATTCAAGTCATCCTATCCTATCATGATATAAATTGCAAGATATCCAACGGCTACAAAATACTCGGCTTTTGTTGGTGAGGGAACTGTCTATAAATACTGGGTAAAGGTGGATGATTGGTCAGTTTTATTTTCTGAGGCGTTGCAATTCTCGTTCGAGTATTGGTTGAAGTTGAGAGAAGTTCGGGATGAAGTTTTTGGGGATTGTGGCGCACTTATTTCTGGTAGGGATGGCCGTTTTCGAGGTAAAAGAGGATAATATTATGAACTCCCGCAATTTCTCGAGGCTTTTCATAGTCAAACCAATGGAACACCAACTTAAAGAGGTAAAAATATTTTTCGTCACTTCGTTGATGATTCTTGGCGCCCTTGGGTTCATTTGCAAAAAAATTATTGCCAAGAAAACTACACAAAATATGTACTAAGTCTTACACGTCTATATATAAATCTCTTCTTCTACAATAATTGTAGAATGAAATTATTTCATTTAGGAACGTTAGTGCTCCTTACATAAAGATGTAGGTGAACAATCCCCAAGAAACAAAGTATGTATGTTGCGCGCCTATATTTAGAGATTCATTAAAAATTGAACTCAATAATATTTCGCGCTGAAAGGGGTTTTGATGGGGGTTAAGAATAATGCAAAAATGGAAAAGGGAACGAGAAAACTCTGCTACCACCCAAATTTAATGGTATTTGGGACCCAATGACTGGGAAAAATGTGAATTAATTAAGAAAATTAATTCCTAAGCAGAACCTTCTCCCCAACCAAGAAATAAGGCGTTAATTGACAAAACGTGTTAAAAATACCGAATGTACTCGCCGTATAAATTTCTAGGCTAACAATGCATTGGGTGGGTTACAAGCCCCAAAAGGGGGCCAAAATGTTAGGGATTTAAATTACCCGTTATTAATTTTACTCAACTTGAGCTAAAATGTCTCTTGAGACCGAGTGTAGACGGTGGTTTTGCAGAGAAGTCAAGTTGATTGCGGTCCTCGAAGAAAGTGTTGAGGAATTTGGGGAAGGAAATTTAGGATTTTGGGTTAGCGCTATTACGGACCAACCTTTTTGGTTATGGCGGTGGTTCTGGCAGTTAATGTTCGGCGGAATCTCGCACGATTGTGCTAACAATATCGCAGCACTTTTCACATCGAAGGGTGTCGCAAGGATGTGTTGGTGGCCGTTCCAGTGGGGTGCAGGCCGAAGATGATTTTCGTGGGGTTGGTTGATACTCCACGGAGACCGCGATTTTCACTGGATGATTTTACTCGACGGACTCGGGGGCCGATTCGGGTTTGGTATCGGCCCGAAGTTGATTTACGTGGGGGTTGGCTGGACTCCACGGAGCCGCGAACGATGGGTTTCTCGTTGAAGTGAGGCTGACGGACTGAAGATTTTCTCCGAGAGGGAGGTGATTTAACTGATAGCCGACAGAATCTGTCGACAGATGTCGCAAGGAAGGAGAAATTAAAGAGATTAGGAAGGAGGCAGGGATGATTTTCTCCCGGTGAAGTTGAATTTTTCACGCACTGCACTCACTTGCACAGGTAGATCTCCTATGGATTAATTATTAATTTAACCCTTTAAAAACTTGGGAAAATTTGTCTTAAATTGAGGTGGGGCGGTAACAATGTAAACGCTTCATACGAGTACAGCAATAACAGGTGAAAGCTGAATTTTCTCGTTTCGATAAAACCAAACGAATATACATTGTAGTTGTTGTATAATAGAAAGAAAAAAAAAATTTCATGAAGAATTACTAAGTAGGAAGTCACCTAAGGGGTATGGAAGTTTGGTTGGACCTCTCGTGACTTCTGGTTAGCGGTTTGTAAACTCAGGAAAAAGTCTCTCAATATTTCGAAACTAAACATCAAGACGGTGGAAGAGTTTTATGACTCTTTCGTTCCCAATACCTCGTTTAAAAATATAGGTAAAGCTACGTACTCGATGCGCGCGGCAGCCACCTAGTGAGTGCCCGCAGCTTAGGCCGAAGTCAACAGCAGCCGTTCTTCCCTTCCCAATACCTCTCATCCCATGAACTAGTCGTAAATTGTTCTCGTAAGTTTTAAAATACTTACGTTGAGAGAGCTTATTGGGATTTTCAACCCAAAGTTTGCGACAGTTAGTAAACGACGAACTGGAGCCACAATTCTGACACTTCACGTCGATTTCCTCTCCCCACCCTGACCGCTTCCCGGAAGACACCGTTATATCACCCCCACATGATTTGCACTGGATGTTTGCTCTCTCCGACAATTCCATGAAGAACAGGGAAATACAAATGATGTCGTTCTCGAAGTAGCTGCCGAACGAGTCGGATTCTTCCAGACTGCGAGAAATTTTCTTTTCAGAGGTCGAGGAACATGAGGACGCCGAAGAAGATCGCCCACCATCATCTTTGTCATCTTCAACGGCGTGACTTGGTCCGGGAGTAGCCGAGCGAGGAACAAGAAAACCAGAAGAACTTCTCAATTCCGCAGTTTGTCGAGGAGGAATCCGTTTCTGCTTCCGAAACTTGGGAATTCGCTTGGGAGGCGGCATGACTATTCGGTGGTTAGCACAAGGCAACAATAAATAACAAACGCAGTCGCAAAAACGCCCGATTTCAACTTGACATCAACAAACAACAACGATAATCACCAAAACTGTTATCTCTAACCTTCTACTTCAGTTTCTACAACAACGGAAGAAATTCCATCATGGCGGACACACTTCTGTCGAAAAAATCGTTCGGATTCAGAAAAACCGCTCTCCTGAAAAGTCATGTTTTTAGGTGTAAAGGAATAATTTTCTTCAAAACTACTGAACCTAGCGGGATGTAATTTTTAGGCGCGGTTCTTGAACCATAGATGCAGGTTTGTGACCAAGGATTTTGGAAAGTTTCAGTTTCCACAGTCAGGGTAAATATCTGAAGTTGGAAAAAAAATCGCTATTTCGCGACCGAGGTTTGGTGTTACACCAAAAATCGCTCAATTTTTATTTCGAAAAATCCTTGGTCACAAACTTGGGTAATCTTGTCAAGAATGTAGGATAAAAATTGGAAACCATTTGAGTGAACACATGTTGAGTTAGGGTTTCCTTTATAAAAAATTCCATTGACAGTTTTCTCCAATTTCTCATTTTTTTTCTAGTGGAGGTAATGACTTGAAATTTGAAGTGTACGTCCTAGATATCAGCATAAATACTAGGGTGTCCCTTATTTTTCAACTTGAATTTCTCGCAACGCATACCCTCCCATTTTGTTCCATTTGGTCTAAAACTACCGTGTACGAAATATTTCCCCCCTAGGATAACGTTAACCCTTGCCGATTCTTCGCCAAAGTTCATATACGTGAATTTCGGCTCTTCCACTCCATAAGTGCCCACCCCCCGGCCACCCCCTTCATCCGACCAACTTGAAATTTTTATCGAGCGTTTCGCTGATATTATTGAAGATTTGATAAAAATTTGAAGTCGATTCAATAAAAAACACAGACGGGAGAAAATTTTGAGTGCTTGATAATGACTTTTGGTTTATTATTCTTGGAATAATACACCTATGTTTTCGCGACGCGGGTCGACGACTCCGATCGAGCTCAAAATTTGACATTATCCGTTTCAAGAGGTCTACATTCTAAATCCGAAATGTCCGTCCGCCGTCCGCCGTCCGCCGTCCAGGCCGTTTTGGGCAGTAGGAATTTTTTTTTAAATCTGAAATTTTGACAAAATACTTGGTTTACCATCTAGTTGTGCCCGCAAGGTTTTCAGTCCGATCGCCCAAACCCGTGGGGCGCTATGGGGCTATAATGGGGCTACGGGAGGGGTGTTTTGAAGGCTTTGAGCTATGGGATCGAGTTAGGTGTCGTTTTCGAAGTATTTTTGGACGTAGAATCCATTTTTTGGGGTCCCGGAACGATCCGATTTCACTGGGACGATCTTTAGGGCTTTCATGGTGCTAAAAATGGGATTTTTGAAGGATCCCAGGATGTTAAATATTTTTCGAGTAAAAAATAAAGAATTTTTGAAAAAGAAACATTTTTGAAAAAAAAAATAATGAAAAAAAATTTTTTTCAGATTAAAATCCAAAAAAAATTTTTTTTTTTAAATTTTTTCATTGACAGAATTAAATTTCTGCACAAGTAACGTATATCAAAGAATAATAAACCCTTGTGTAAAATTTGCAGCGTTTTTTTATAAGAAAATCTGCCTCTCCAGCTACTTTCGAGTATACCTACCTATCATGTTGTTGATTTCTAAACTATCAGTTCTATTTTTATTTTTCATGTTTTCATCTGGTTTTTGGGAAGTTAACAATAATTTGGTCACGATTTCAAGTGCTGGCTGGTACACTGAGTCTATGAAGTGGATGGTTGACAATTTAACCACCCTGAAACCAAAACAATGAAGGAATGTGATAGAAGTATGTGTAGATAGTGTTGATCAAAGTCAAATGATGAGAAATGAAATGAGAAAAATCATATCATCATGAGAAAACAGGTTGTTAAGATGAGAACTTCCTCTTCAAAGTTTCGTTTTTGCAGTCTGGGTACAATTTCCTGTGTTCATTGACACATTGTAAGACAAATTGCTTTAAAATTTGTTCTTCGTCCGCCGTGAGTAGACCATGAAAATCCTGCATCAGTTTCACAGCTCTCTCTGCTACATCATTGACCACCATCATTGAGCGCTGGAGGGTTAAGCCTGAAAGAGCTTCTCTATCTTCAAGGAAGGCCGGATCCGTTGCCCATGAAGATATGTCTGTCTGTACGAATTTTTCATTCAGTTTCAGGCGTCGAAAAATGTTCATGCTCTTCGATGACACGAAAACGAGCTGTGAAACTGATGCAGGATTTTCATGGTCTACTCACGGCGGACGAAGAACAAAAGCAGTTTGTCTTACAATGTGTCAATGAACACAGGATATTGTACCCAGACTGCAAAAAAGAAACTTTGAAGAGGAAATTCTCATCTTAACAACCTGTTTTCTCATGATCATATGATTTTTTTCATTTCATTTCTCATCATTTGACTTTGATCAACACTATCTACACAGTCTTCTAAAATTAAATAACGTTCTATGTTCTATCTCACATTCCTTCATTGTTTTGGTTTCAGGGTGGTTAAATTGTCAACCATCCACTTCATAGACTCAGTGTACCAGCCAGCACTTGAAATCGTGACCAAATTATTGTTAACTTCCCAAAAACCAGATGAAAACATGAAAAATAAAAATAGAACTGATAGTTTAGAAATCAACAACTTGATAGGTAGGTATACTCGAAAGTAGCTGGAGAGGCAGATTTTCTTATAAAAAAAAGTCATTATCAAGCACTCAAAATTTTCTCCCGTCTGTGTTTTTTATTGAATCGACTTCAAATTTTTATCAAATCTTCAATAATATCAGCCAAACGCTCGATAAAAATTTCAAGTTGGTCGGATGAAGGGGGTGGCCGGGGGGTGGGCACTTATGGAGTGGAAGAGCCGAAATTCACATATATGAACTTTGGCGAAGATTCGGCACGGGTTAACGTTATCCTAGGGGGGAAATATTTCGTACACGGTAGTTTTAGACCAAATGGAACAAAATGGGAGGGTATGCGTATCAGTTTTCTCAAAAAAAAAAAAAAATTGCCTCATAAGGGACACCCTAATAAATACCTATGCTGTAAAAATTTCAAAAGGATTGAGAAGAGTGTGTAGATGTGACAGGGAGTTTAAGGCAGGGAGCAGCGAGGAGAAAAACCCTTAATAAGCCTGACTTGACCCCCTTTCCCCAAAAAGCACAGAAATAATCTTTATTGACAAGGAAAAATTATGCCTATTCAACTCATGGGCCACGCCCAGTTTTACATGGTTTTAAATATTAATGATTTTAAAGATTAATTTGACTGAACCTCAAGAACCCCACCAACCTTGTTTCAACAAACAGTCGTGGAAAAAATATCAGCCTTAATTAAATATTAATATCAAGACTTGATAGAAAACATTCGTTACACTTAGTGCAACGAATGTTTTCTATTTTTTATTATTTGAACACAACCGTAGTTTCTTCTTTCCTTACGTTATTACTGTACATAATAATAATTTCTTCTTTGTCTTACATTACATGTTATCCTTAGAACGAACCGAAAAAAAACCCCACAGGTTACTGCTTTGAGCCTTTGGGTAAAATTCAAGATACCGTTCCTCGTTTCCGTTCGTTAATTCCTCGATACCGTTCCCGAAAAACGTGACACTTTTTGCCAGTTAGGTCAAGGCCATGGAAGAAGCTCCTTCTTCCATGGTCAAGGCTAAAGCATGTTCCATGCTAAAACTCAAAGATCCTACCTAAATTAAATCATACTCCCATAGTGTATTAAAACAGGCTATACCTTAAAATTTAAGGTTTTGCCTTAGGATTTAATCCTGGAAAATCTTTAGGATTTAATCCTGCTTCTTCTAATAGTCTACAATGTATTTAATGTCATTAATTGTAGACCTTTACGTTTTAAACCTTCGTTTATAAATATATACAATCAGGAAAGAGAGGACCATCTCCGTATCCCCATCATCTCTTCCTGACAGAAGGTTTATTCAGAAATGTTCATGAATCAGCCGCCTTGTTCCAAAGTACCTGAGCCTTTGTTGCGACAGTTCGGGGCAATCGCAAAATACATGATGAAGTGACTCCCTGACGTTCCAATTACACGTCAGGCATGTTTTCCTATGGTCAATCTCATTTCACTCTCCTCTCACCCGAACTTTCAAAATATGTGTACCTATTTGCTAGTCTCAGTTGCGCCAATATCCGTTTTTCTCTTATGTGGGGTGTCCGAGTTCAGCTAGGGCTCCATTTAGCTTGGTAGTTCGTGATCATTTCCTTCCGGCGTTGGCGTAGTTCCTCGCAGTTCAGCCTCTCCGAAATGGCAACGCATCTCGCACATCATTTCCTTCACCTGAGCTGCCCAGTTGTATTTGTACAGGCTCGTACTTCGGTTCACCGTGCTCACTAGCTGATCCAGACAGATATCTATCAGGCGCCATTTCAAGGATTTTAATATTATGATCTTATTATGATTATTACAAAAATTATTATTGTCATGAGCTTAGTTGTAAAAATCTGGAAACAATAATTGTTATTCACTCCTATGTCCCTTTCTTCTTCTTCTTCGTAATTATTATTACAGAAGAAAAGTTCGTAAATTTCGAAATCATAATATGATTTGATATAACATTGTTATATGTTTTCGAAAATTACGAACTTTTCTACTTTCGACGTTAACATGGTAAGCTCAACCTTGAAGACCTCTATTCTATTAATTTGAAATATAATCTATTTCAAATTAATAGAATATTATGCAGACCCCTATTTAATTGAAAAACAAGAGCTGGAAGGAAAATGCGATTTGAAGGAAGTGCAATCAAAGCAATTACGTTGGCAAACATTCCATGGGGTCTAGAAAATTCTTTGAGCTCAAAATGCAAAAGTCGATAATATTGACTTTTTAAGAAATCGAGTCATATTATGTACCTACTCTTGAATTATGAGTTATACATACATTTTATACTGAGGGAAAGACACGTGCGAACATAATAATTATGTTCGCACGTGTCTTTCCCTCAGTATAAAATGTATGTATAACTCATAATTCAAGAGTAGGTAGGTAGGTACATAATATGACTCGATTTCTTAAAAAGTCAATATTATCGACTTTTGCATTTTGAGCTCAAAGAATTACATTCAAAACAAAGCATCTTCAACTTTGATGGCATCAAAGAAACTTTGAACCATCATTGTAGTATAAATGGCTCAAGGATTCATCGGGTTCGGTTACAATAATTGTTTATATATATGTGCTGTTATATTGCTGAAGTTTCGAGAAGCAGATATGGACGACATCCATTATAGAATTGGATTAGAGTTGTACTTAATTTCGTAACTCTGAATGGCATCCTGCTAAAGAGAATTTCATCATTTAGAAACGGCAAGTAGCTCATGTAACGCGAGCTTGGCGAAAAAATGGATATTGAATGAAAGTAGAGGTAGGCGGAAGGAACAATTCTTTGATGTGAAAACACAATGTAATCCATTGTGCGCGATTTTCATTCAGAGAGGTGAGTTGGAAGAGTGAGAGATGTGGGGGGAAAATAGAGAGGGAATGAAAGGGAAGATGAAACGGGAGAAAGCTTAGTTTCAAACAGTGTACCAGTCCTCGTTGTATAGAAAACTGAGTCACATAAACCGGAAAGGATTAAGGTTTATGAGCCAAGAGGTTTCAAAAGAGGGCTGTAAAATGTTTGTCTGAAAGGGGATCCAGAACAAGAATGCCCGGGCCAAAGTGTAGATCCCATCTCAACAACGTTGGAGAAGAGGGAAATCGTGAAATCCTCTCCACTTCGAAACAAGAAGAGTATCAGTCAGGCCCTTTCGGATCCGCTAGAGGGAAATGAGGATTATTTTCGAAGAGATTTTTCGTAATTATCCGAGTTTATATTCCCTCACACTTAACTGAGTTTCAATTTTACAGGTGCCTGGACAAATTAACCTCTCAGCTAAATCTCTATCTTAAACCGTGAAATAATAAGGCTTCTCATGTTTTACCTTGATCGGTTATATAGGTACTAGTTATATACTTAAATTGTTAAGCTCCGCCGTAAAAATGGCAAGTTAATAAATAGTCTGAGGACTACTGTCTCACATGAAAAACTGAGGGGTGTTTACTAAATAAATCTAATTATATCTAAAGATCTAGATCCAGATATATCTAAGATCTGATCTAAATACATTTACAGTTTATAAACGCCCTCTCAGCCAAGCGCTAAGGTAACCAACCTTTGATACTCGAAAGCTCATGACAGAAGCCCACGGAAATCCATTACTTTCTGCAGGTCCCTCCGCGTTGACCCTCACCATGAGTCAAGAACTAATGGTTATAAAAAAGAAATAACCAAGCAAATACCATTTCGACTAATCTCCACTAACCGACTAATCTCCAGAACCTCTGAGCCACTTCCTCTTTGAATGTCTTCGACATTAAAATTTCTGTTTCTCTTTACGCCACCAATTTTTAACATAACGCAAATAGTTTTGGCTCTATAGGTACCTATATTCACGATACGCTGTTGTTCATGTGCGGTACCTATCTCGGATCTCGGATTCAAAGCTGCATAAATCTGAAGGAATAGAAATCATATTTTCTATTTCTATTTCTAGAAAATTCTATTTTCCCCCAAGAAAGGTGGTTCGATGAAACTAATCTAGCATTCTTCCAGATGAAGTTAAACTTTTACATTCGAAAATCGGCCAAGCGGTTACCATCATTTTTGTGAAATCCTAAAACTCCCCTTTTCTTGCACATTTGTCGTCTCTTGTCCTCCGCTTTCGCCTTAATCCGAATTTCCTCTGTACTCAGCGTATAGTATTGTTCATTGCAAGTAGCAGGCCATTTCTGGTGGTGGGAGGAATCGCCAAGATATTTGTTAACTTTTTATATTTCGTACAATTTACTAGTACATATTAAAATGGTTTCGTGGACCGATGACCTCCTGGATAGAGCTGGCGGACCACATTTTGAGAAATACATGATCTTGAATGGCGATCTTAACTTCCAACGCACAGCTGGTGTGCTTAAGAAAGAAGCAGAAACGCTCATTCAAGGATGTGCCACTTGTGCAAGTGCAGGTAGCAAGAAAGACACTTGAAACTATTTTATGTTGAAAATTATTAGTTATAAAATAAGGTCTTCGAGGTCTTTGGTGGGGTTCGGAGTGTCAAATCTGTACCCCAGAGGTAAACCATCATATGTGCAAAACCCCAACTTTTCAGGAGAGCCAAAAGAAGTTTTTGAAATTCATTTTTTCTTGTCAAAAAGTGCTATGTATGAAAATAATGGTTTGAGCCACCATTTTCATTTCATATACTGTTCCTACTTTGATATGAACATTGTTTTAAATTTTTTTATCAATTATGAAGGGGAGGGGAGCACTTATAATAGTTGGGCTCTGTATGGCTAAAAGGGGCTACGGGAGGGTTTTTTTAAACGTTTTCGGCTATGGGGTCGAGTTCGGTGTCGTTTCCGAAGTATTTTTGGACGTAGAATCCATTTTTTGGGATCCCAGGGCGATCCGATTTCACTATGGGGATCTATGGGGCATTCTCGGGGCTACTAATTTGAAGGATGTCATCCAGTCAAGTGAGTTGTCGTTTTCCGAGTTATTTTGGACGCATAGCTCATTTTCGGGGTCTTCCTAAACATTGTAGAAACTGAAAATTTCTTTATTTTTCTTTTTTCTTAAAATTTAAGAATTAAAAAGACTATATAGTCTATATTAATAGTCTTTTGTTGGCATAAAATTAATTTATGCTCACTTAAATTTTTACTATCATCAACTGTGCAATTTTACTACATAGACGGTGCAGCCTGTGTAAAATGTGCAGCTTTATTTCCAAAACGAATTTAGCAACTTCTAGTCCAGTAACTGGACTAGAAAAAAACTGTTTTTCATTTTCTTGCTTCTATTCATCAATAATACATAAAAATAGGAATTTATTGATGATTTCATAATATAGATTTGGAAAAAACCTAAGAGTGGTGGAAAAAAATGAATGTATTTTACAAACTGTTAAAATTATCTACTTAGTTAGTACAGTTCATCAAATGAAAATTTCTGATAAGTAAAGTGGTAGGGTCAGGCGGGGTAAATGGAAACAAGAGCCATTAACGCCCCTGTAGTTGATTGTGGAACCAAATTTCAAGTAATCCTCATCAAGGCAACCTCGATGAGAGATGCAAGGGGATTCTCGCTTTTTTGGACCAGCTACACCAATTTTTGATAAGTAAGGTGGTACCTACTAAGTTTCTGATAATTAAAGTGGTACACCTGCAAGCGAGGGCTGAGAAAATTGGAGTTTTGTTTTATAAAACCAAGTTTAATGAAGAATTCAATGAAATTGACTTGAATCGCACTACGAGGAACGCACCAGAAAAGTACCGAGATTTGCAGAAATCTCTGAAGTGGGTTCCTCCCTGTTTCCACTCTTTCTACCAAAATATCCCACAGAAAATACCATCTCAGAAAAGGGGGAGGAAATCTAATAATATGGATCAGGACGACATATTTCATTTGATGAACTCCACTAAGTTGATATAATTATTTTAACTGTTTGTAAAATAGGTACATTCTTTTTTCATACAAGTTACCTATTCGCATAGATAACTTTCCCTACCTCTAACACTGAGCTGCTGAGTCAGCAGTACATTCATCATTTAATGATTTTTTTTCCATACATACTTACATACATTCATACATAGGTACTTTAAAATTATCAACTTGAAGCAGTTCATCAAATCCATATTATTATTATTATTATTAGATTTCCTCCCCCTTTTCTGAGATTGTCTTTTCTCTGGGATATTCTGGTAGAAATAACATGGAGGAACCCACTTCAGAGATTTCTGCAAAATTTAATCTTGGTACTTTTCTGGTGCTATAGCCATCATTAAAAGAAATTTTCTTCAGAAACAGGTGGAAGTTCTTCAGCTGAATGGCCTAGGCCATTCTGCGTTCCTGATAGTGCGGTTAAAGTCGATAATAATTATCGGTTAAGACAATAATTGTCTTAATAATAATTATTAATTATTGTCTTCAAAGAAATTATTTCTTTCAATTCTTCATCAAACTTGGTTTTAAAGTTTTAACAACAATTTTAAAACAAAACTCCCATTTTCTCAGTCCTCACTTGCCGGTGTACCACTTTACTTATCAGAAACTTGGTCGGTTTTTCTATCATCACTATCATATACGCCGTTCTGATGATAGGTGGGACGTGAGTGGGTACTTGAGGCGGTCAGAGGTAAACAATCATATACGCCGTTGTGATTGAGTGCGTGCTTGGGGCGGTCTGAGGTAAACAATCATAAGAGAGTTTAGGATGGTTTACCTCTCCACCCTTTATACATATATGATGGTTTATAAGTCCGTATCTCAGAAACCTTTGGGTTTTGTTAGTAGGATTGTTTACCTCTAAGAACCTCTGCCCAAAGTGAGCAAATATGATGAAAATCTCAAAAACGGAAAAATTGGACTTATGATGGTTTACCTCTGAGGTACAGAAATCAAGTATGATGTTTCCGTGGAGTTGGATTTTTGGAGGAAACAGAAGAAGGGAGAGAAACGGCAGAGTGGTTTTGGACCAAGTTTGGAGAAGTGAATTTTTTCTTAACGTGCAAGTATCAGAACAGTCACAATTTGGACTAAGTCTATTCTCAAGTCTTGAGATGCAAGGCGAGAAATGAAACCATCTCAATCATGAAAAGACGGAAGAGTGACGTGCAAAAGAACGAAAGCGTTGATTCAACAAACTGCTGACGCTTCAGTGCAACCTTCGAAGATGCATTGCAATTTTAGAGTACCTACAGGATGGTATTTGTGCAGAAAAGAAGAGTGTTTGGTAGAGGAGATGAGAAAGAAGCCTAATTTCACGATGCAAACCGTTTCTCAGAAGATGTGAGCCGAAAGGTGATGAAAATGGAAGGTTCGGGGCTGAAGGTCACTCCGGGTCCATGAGCCTGATCCAGAGGTGATGCTAGTTCAGGTCCACGTGTCTGACCCAGGTGTGATGTCAGTGGAGTTGTACGCGCTGGGTCCAGATATGATGCCAATCCAGGCGTACACGGTCCAGAAGAGAGGCAGTTTTCAGGTTAGGTACAGGTTTAGGTAGGTACCTAAACTCACTACTTCTTGACTAGGCATGCCAGAGGTGGTGAGTTTTTCATGAGCTCCCAGGGGGAGTCCTTCCTTCAAAGTAGGCAACAGAAGCAGCTTTTCTTGTTTGGTTTCATTAGGGCTGCTCTTGCAGCATCATAAAACATTTGTATGACGTTTTCTCCCGTTTTTGCCGAGCACTCGACGTATGCAGTGGCTCCAATTGAGTCAGCTATTGCTTGAGCTTCCTCAGTCCTAACTGGCTTCTGATTCTGTTCCCTGAGTTCCTGGAGGACCTGGGGGTCGTGTCTGAGGTCTACCTTGTTCCCCACCAGTATAACAGGCACGGAGGGACAGTAATGTTTAACCTGGTCAAGAAAAAACAAAACATATTAATTTTGCCTAACCAGACTGACCAAACCCCTGCCATCTTTGTTCAGTCTACTCTATGGAGCATACCTTACAGTTAATTTTGGTTTTTTATACACAGAATGATTAACCTTTGATTTCAAAGGTCCGCCAGCGATTTGAAACTCACTTAACAAAGATGACGGCTTCCAGTCATGTAAAATTTACAGTAGCATTTAATGCTACCTACTTCACAGTTGAGCATGATTCCCTTACTTCTGGTGACCAAATTTCGACAACATTCATTAGCGTGTCGGGTGATCCAATAGAAAAGCAAATGAGGATGACGTCCGTGTCTGGATAGCACAAAGGGCGAAGGCGTTCGTAATCCTCTTGACCTTAAGACATAATAATAACTTTTTAAAACTCTCTTTTGAATGATGAAATGAATGTAGGCGCTACAAGTAGGAAACAAACTAAACTTTTACTGACCTGCCGTGTCCCATAACGCCAACCGAATATTCTTTTGGTCTACTTTCACGTCTTCTACATAATTATCAAACACAGTTGGAATGTACGTTTCGGGGAATCGACCTTGCGTGAACACAATGAGTAAACTGGTTTTTCCACAACCTCCGTCTCCTACAACCACAAGTTTCTTACTATTGACCATTTTTGTTGTTAGATTCTGGAGTGATGTCCGACCCCCTCCACCACAACTCTAACCCGAAAACGACAAAATCTCTGACAAAAACTTGAACGTGCCTGATAAGTTACCGGTACAACTGTGCCTTTTGGTTATCAAGAATACGAGTTTACTAAAATGAAATTAACGGACGGACCACTAACATCGAGTGTGTCTTGCATTGAATGATAAGATACTGCATGAGATTTTGAAACACTTGAGAACCATATTTTCGTATATATTTTGTCTTATGACTCACTGTTCGGCTTCCCGCAAGATAAGCAATACAATTAACTTCCTTGTTCACAATGGTCTATTCCGGAAAATATTGACTCATTCCCAAAAAATTTTAACATAAAAAAAATTATATTTTACCCAAATGGACAACTTCCGAAGAACAGTAACTTCGTCAGTTAGGTACCTACGTATTAATATGATTATATTGAAAAAGTTTAGTTTTGAAAGAACGAAAAACTTAACAAAGGCTGAATCCTTACCATGAAGATCCAAACACTCAAATGGAATAGGAGTGGCGATTCTCCAAACTCATTTATTTTGTTGTTTTAGTATAAGTACATATATTAAATATACATAACTAGGAGGCCAACCCCTGCTGGCTAAGCCAGCCAACCCCCCACCGTATCCCGCCTGGCCCCAGACCCAACAACTCGTTTTCCCATATTGTGCAGTTTGGGGGGGGGGGGGGGGGGGGATAGCCTTGGAGCCTTCGAACAACACCCCTTGACCCACAGCAACCTCATCATCCAGTCAAGTACCCAAACCCTGATTTTTGCTCCACTTTTGGAGCTTAGATGCGCCACGTAGAGCAACTTTTTGGTGGTTTCATATTTTTCTCGTCATCTACTCGCCAAAATGGGGTGGTCGTCAACTTGCCCCCCATATCAACTAGCCCACCACATCAACTCGCCCTCCTCCGAAAAACCAATCTACTTGCCCCCCTTATGGATAAGCACGCTAGTCATCAGTTTAATAGGTTTATTTGAGGATATATACACATCCAAGTCCACATAATAAATACTTACAAGACATTTTACACTTTTTTCGAAGGGGCGTTACTGGTGCCGATTGTCTGAAGAAAGTTCAAAATACTTATTTGCTTGATCAGCAATGCCTAGTTCTCTCGTGCGGATTTTTCTGCCTGGAGTTAGTGTGGTCCGTTAATGATGGCATTGATTTTGAGCCGAGTATCTACGTTCACCTCTTTCAGTACATTGATCAAGTTCCAGATGTTTGGATGAGCGGAGTAAAATTGCGCATTGTAGTGACGGTGGAAGACCTCTGGACCGTTGGTTGTGGCGGGTGATGAGGAAACTGGAGCTGCCCAGTGGGAGGGGGGGGGGGGAATGAAGAGTTGACGTCCACATAGCTCTTAAGAATATAATCCGAAAATGTAAGTAAGGTGTCAGAAGGAGCAATCTCTATAAGAGCTACAAAGGCATCATCTACGTCTGAGGGTGGTAGGTAGGACAGGCCAAAAAAACTCTTGAGCCACTTGGCGTTCTCTGACGTGGTTTTTTACTGTTTGAGCAAGTAACCTGAACTCTGGATGCGTCGGAACCAACTCAGGCCAAGATGAAATTTACAGCCCAGGATAAAACACTCTGGAAAAACTGCTCTCACAGCTGAGTGAGCTGCCTGCTAAAAATCCAGTCGAATAGTCCTTGGATGAAATTTCAACTGACGAAGCGAAATAAGGCAACAAATGAACGACCACATTTTCACATATCGCTTGCCGAGAACAATAGGGGCACAACTCAAAACGTGCCTGTTTTGAGTTAAGCATGGCACGTGCATGACACGTGCAATGACATGTTTAGGTAACTCAAAACAGGCACATTTTGAGTTGTGCACCTATTGTTCTCGGCAAGCGATATATTTCGTGACTCTTTCCGGTCATAAAGCAGAATACTAGAGGACATTAGAATCCACGATGATACCCATGTATTATACATGGGTATCGTCATGGATTCTACTATAATAGTATATAGATGGTAAAAGTGTTTTGGGGCGTACGTAAAAGTACCATCGCCAAAAAGCTGAAGCTCCGGGTCACACAGCAGTTGAATGTTTAGGTCACAGGTTATTAGAACAATGTCTTCATGCACGAAAACGAATCTCTCACGTCGCAGAGACAGTATTTCGAATTGCTTACCCGTCAGCATCAACAGCGCATGCTCCGTAGAAGTAGGATATACCCGCACACAGTTTTCCGTTGGCGATAAAGCATCTGACCAAAGTTTGATCGGTCTCGGAGCGTTACGTCGTCATTTTCACAAATTTCCGTTCTCAAAATTTGGTTAGGTCGCCTCGTCAAGTCGTCTTTTGCTTTCGCCTTGATTAAAGCGCGAGTCTGCAATAATAATTACGACGAATTGTTAGGTAATAGGTTGAACACTTCTTAGTAACATGCTTCTTCATATGTCGTTCTTACCTCTTCTTTTTTTACTTCCTCTTCAGTTAGTGGATCGTGACAATGTTCTCCTGGAAGGCGTTCGATGCTTGAAATGCCCTTATTGGTGATAACTGTGCTTCCACAGGATCTGTTCACACAACGCCACAAAATGTTCGTACTTTTATTCCCCCTACCCGCCGAGTGTTGGACATACTCAGTTTGTCCAATTCTTGTGAAATTCAACAATTATATGCACAATTATATGCTATAACAATTATAGCAGTTCCTCTCTGCGACGAGACTTTTCGTATCAGAGGCATCACCGATCACTGATCGGAGATCGGATTTTTGGTAGAAGTTCAAATTTTTTAGTAAAAGTTTAATTTCCCGTTTTTCCCACTTTAGGAGCTCAGATTCTCCACATAGAGCTACTTTTTGGTGGTTTCAGACTTTTCTCGCACTTTGCTCGCCAAACTGGATTTTTTAAGACCGATTTCAGATTTTTCCGACATCTGGAAGTTTCCTAGAATAAAGATGACCAAAATCGTGTAACCCTCCTCCTCTTCATCCTCCTCCTCGGGCTGCGGCTTTAATATAACTAGCACTCAGACATAAGGCCAACCCCCGACCTCTCCCATCTAGCCTGTTACCACTTCTTCTCGCTTTTCGTAAACGAATAGTTTTTTTGATCTCAAAGAAATAGAGGATGAGGGTTTTATTTATTGATTGTTTTATTTATTATTTATTTTTATTTATTGAAATTCTAATTTCAAATTTGGATTCAACTTGAAAAAATGTATGGGATACCGTCATCCTGTATTTGATTCCTGAATAATATAAAAGAGATGAGAAACTGTAAGTTTTGATCTCAGAAATAGGTAAGTACCCTTTTATCGAGCTTATTATTCTCAATTAAATACATGAGGCGGAGAGTCACCGAAGCGTCGCCCGACGGCGTACCATAAGCTCCACGTCCTTCGAATCCGTCACACGCGTCGCCTATTTATTTCGCGCTAGCGTCCTCGTCGTCCATTCCTCGCCTCCAATGATGGTGAGAGGGGGGTTATTGGAAAGGCGTCGCTAAATTCCAATCTCCCCCCCCCCCTATTTTGAGCGGCGCAGTTTCAGAAACTGTCCCCCCCCCCTACTGCCCCCTCACCCCTGATTGAGGAGTTAGAATGTTTTAAATATTATGGTTTAAAAAATGTCTTTTTGTTTAACTGTTTGTTCTCATTATTATCTATTTCAGCAGGTAAATAAAGAAACTTGTCATCATTAATTCCACAAATCTCTAATTGAAGGTTTTAAAAAAATCATAAGGTCAGTCGGTATTTGCATTCTCTTCGGTTTAGGTACTATTCTCAGAACAATCTTTATCTGCCCTAACTCTACTTAGGAGTAGATATTTTTTATTTGTTTTGTTAAAATTTCATAGAATGATTTTTTTTTTTTTACAATTGAGCAATAACACCAATAATAAACCCTGTGAAAAATTTGCCCTTAGAGCCCGAACTCGTATTTACTCTGAAGTGTGATTCTGAACCAGGAAAGCACTCTAGCGGTAGTCGTCGACACTTCGGCTCTCCCGCCTCCCGTTATCGACTTTCCGTCATCTCAGGTTGAGCGGGTACTTACTTTTGCCGGTGGTTGTCGGTAACTTAGTAATACTTTGGGAAAATTCGACAGCTATCAATCCGGTTTTGGTTTGAAAAGACCCTCCACCGTTTTCAAGGCCTTCAAACAAACTTTCGACGCAAGGCCAAACCCTCACGTATAACAGATAGGCGTAATCTCCAACTGCCGGATACTGTGGAGAAAATTCTACCGCTTATCTAAGATAAAATGTGAAATCAGAATGTGTACCGTACGGTAATAGAGAGATTACCGTGGGAATAGCGGCAGCTAACTCCTGCCCGCTTGGTGATTGGCATTCGTGCGCATCCTCCGTTATCACCAGAGCCCTTCAAATGCCATATTGCCATGGCGCCATACAAAAATGCCATATTCTGCCGATTTTTCGTTAAAATGCCATATTTTGCAGATATCTTGGAAAAGTGCCATGTTTGTGCCATGTTTTGCTTTTTTTCTTAGCCCAACTCCTTTAAAAATAAAATTAAAAATAAAATTGATGTGAAAATTTGTTAAACTTTAATTTAAGTTGTGCTAATTTTGAAATGAGGAGGAAGCCCGAGGTTAATGACGTGTTTTCTCGAACCATGCGGCCACTGTAGAGTCAAGAGTCAAGAGTTTTTATTGCCAAGAACACAGAGTGCAAAGACAAGGTCAAAATTTCCGTACAAAATTACAGATCACAAAAACTTACTACAATAATACAGCGGTAGGTACATCATGAACAAGAAAAATTAGATAGTAATAATTTCCAAAACCTATGCCTAACTAGAGCTCTCTTACATTCTTTATACTGAGGAAAAATTCATTAAAATCAAATGGTGCGATGGATTTTAAAAACTTGGCAAGTTTTGGCCTAACGTTTGTTGTCGTAAATTTCGCTCGCAACACTTTAGGGATGGCATTGAAAAATTTAATACCCCAACATGAACTGCTGATGAGGGATGATTTCAAGCTGTGATAAGGCACCAGCAAGTCACTCCCATGTCGTGTTCTGTACCCGTGAGTGGAGGTATGATACTCGTGTAAGTTGGAGAAAACGTAGCACGTAGCTTCGAGTATGTAAACCGCAGGGATGGTCAATACGTTTAATCTCATGAAGGCTGGCTTACAATCCTGTTGGTACTTCAGCCCAGCGACCACTCGTACAGCCCTGCGTTGGCATGCGAAAATTGCGGCAGCCGACGCGGCATAACCCCAACAGAGAATTGCATACCTAAGTCGCACGGCTCATAAAAGCAGCATGGAATGCTGCTACGACTGCAGTTTTAGTTAGCTTCTCCTGTAACCTACGCAGGAGGAAAACAATAGAATTTAACCTAGATTCAAGGTTCTCACAGTGTTGCTTCCAGTTCAGCTTTGGATCCACCAATACTCCCAGAAATCTAACGCTCGGGGGGTTTTCGACCAAGGATGACAAGTCTCGCAACCCAAAGAGTCTCAGTTTTCGTCTCATTAACAGAGAGTTCATTTCTAGCGAACCACCCCGATATCTCTTTTTTAGACCCTTCGTTTGTCAGAGTCAGTGACGCAAGAGAAGCGTTTTTCGTCAGGACAGAAGTGTCGTCCGCAAACAGAAGGGTCTCAAGAGGATGTAGACCTGATGGCAAATCATTTATGAAAATTAGAAAAAGTGTGGGACCCAAAACTGAACCCTGAGGTCAGCCCCGTAGAGAGGGGGGGGGGGCACTGGACCCGTTGCCCCCGTGCCCGGCTTTCGTAGGGGGGCCCGGATTTTCTTGAGAACGTTTTTTTTTTTTTTAGGAGGCAAAATGGGAAAAGGGACAGATCAATATAGGAAAAATTTTCATACCTTTTTTTTTTTTTTTTTAGGGGGCCCGAAGAATTTTGCCCCCGGGCCCGGATTTTCTCTCCACGGCCCTGCCTGAGGTACACCATACCTGACTGATTAGACCAGACCTGATAAGTGATTAGATTGAAGGGCGCTGCCGAGGGACCCCTTTTGGAATGCGGTGCAGAGGCCCCAAGTCAAGTGAATAACCTTAGGACATTCCTATACCGATTGCTGGACTTTCTTCGCGATGGGTAAAGCCTGTGGGTAACCCAACGGAGTAGGGGTGCTTCGTCAATCGTTATATAATATATAACGATTGTAACATATTATGTTACAAGCCAAACCCGATTTTAGGCCACACTAGTTTGTCCTAGCCCATAGTGGTTCTTCCTAAAAATACCAGGCCAATGTAGTTTGGACTAGGACAAACTAGTGTGGCCCGTCAGTGCTAGGATATTCTGGTTTGGACTAGGCCGAACTAGTTTGGCCCGACCCCTTATAGGCCAAACTGTTATTCATCTAGGTATATTGGGAAGGAGAAAGAATTCAATTTAGGGTTCATAATAAATGACAAAACAAGTTGCTAAATGAGATGTATTTACTTCTGCAAATGATACGGCGATAGAAAATTGAAATACAATCAAGGTAGAGTCGTTAATTATCGTTAACTCTTGGTTCGATCCTATACATTGCTTTAAAGCAATGTTTAGGGATTAAGCAGTCACCAATTGGTGACTGCTTAATCCCTGAATGATACGAACTGCTTTTCATAAACTGGACATATCTGAGACCTTCAGCCCATTTTGAGCACGAGTTAAGGTCGATCCACACATTTCAGTGATGTGAGTGAATCCGTGGATATGCGAACAACACAGTTGCCATACTGGTTAGCAATAAACCGAGAATTTCCAACGGCTCCGCCACAATAAAATCCACTTCAGCTCTTAAAAGGGAAAGATACGCAACCGACTCGATTTCTTGCAATCCCTTCCAAATTAGACGATACTCCTTTGCTGCTCCATTTTCTCAAACCTCAGCCGTTTTCATTCAGTTATCTCTTAATAACCGTACCCCTCTTAATTTATGAGAGATTATTATTAAACCCACAATAAATTCAGAGCCCCTTCTACCTATCATACATCAGATTCTCTCTTCCCGTTCTTTTGGCCATACAGTTTTCCTTTGCGCAATAATATCCGTAAATCAATCTTTGGGAGGACTCATCCGCTGGAAAATATGATCCCCATAAATCTTTACCTGTGCTCCAGCAGAATATCTGTCGTCGAGGAGGTGAATTCCCCTAGTTCGTAGAAACAACCCTATGTTTACATAATGCCCATTTTAGAGCGGTACCTAACTGATGAAAAGTAAGAAACCTGATTGATTCGCTGAGGGGTGGCTTAAGAGATGGGATAAGAGCCGAAATCTTGAAATCTAACAAGGTTGCACTATGCAAACCTCTGAACAAATTAATTAATATGTGCTTTGAGCAGGGAAAATTCCCAGAAATATTCAAGATGGGAAAGGTCACACCCATTTATAAATCAGGTGATCGGAGCCTCTGCAAAAACTACCACCCTATAAGTCTGGTGAGTTGTGTTGCAAAAATTATTGTGAAAGCTGTTAAAGAGCAATTGGTGGAATTTTTAAACAATATTGTCTTATTAACAAACGCCCAGTTTGGTTTCCGAAGTGGTCGTAGTACACAGGATGCGGCTTGTTATCTGCACTATTTGATTTCGGGGGATCTGGACCGTGGAAAAAAGCAGATGGCTATATTTTTGAACCAGGCTAAAGCTTCCCACCATTTCCCACGAGATACTATTTAAGAAGATGGAAAAATACGGAATCAGGGATCGGGTCTTGGGCTGATCCAAAAGCTATTTGAAGGACCGGAGGCAAATAGTCAATCTAAATGGAACGGGAAGTAATGAAGTGATACCTATTTGATTCTTATTCTGTTCCGCAGAGCACGGTTCTCGGGCCAATCACTTTTCTACCATACATAAACGATATAACGGAACTCAACCTCCCAGGTCAAGTAGGTACTCCTCTTTGCTGATGACACAGTGTTTTACTGTGCTGATGACTCGTGGGAATCTACGCATAAATTGGCTGAATCGGGGATGAACATTTTGAATGCATGGATGATACGGAATAAACTTACCTTGAATATTGATAAAACTAAAGTCGTCCTATTCTCCCTGGACTCCCCTCCCCCCCTCCACAGTTGTCTCCCTTCACCATCCATATTGAGGACTGTGAGGGGCCATGGTGGAATAGATATACTCTATTCCTCCATGGTGAGGGGCCTAACTGTGCAGCCTGTAGCTCCTTGACTGTTGACAACACAGCGAAGTATTTGGGCATCACTTTTGATTCCAATATAAAATTTCAACAACAAATACAAAACACCAACCAGAAACTCAGGAATTCCTGAGAGCAGCTTAAGCTGCTCTATGTTTTTTTTTCGACACTCACGCCCATTTTGGAACGAAAGATGTTGAGGCGAGTCTATTTTTCCCTGGCGGAGTCCGTAATGTCGTACTGTCTACCCGTCTGAAGTAGTACGTACCGTACTACTTTGGACCCAATACTTAAAACACAGAAAGCAATAATTCGGACTATAATGAAGAAACACCGGCTCGAACATACTGCATACAAATTAATTCCCTTGAATAATATTAGACAAGTAATAAATCGAAGAGCTACAACCTCCTCAGTAAATACTAGGTTTAGTAACGACTATCACATTGCTTATCCCTCCTGTCGTACTACTTTTGCCCAAAAATCCTATATATACAGCGGCCTTCTAGCGTTTAATGATCTACCCAAATCATTGCGAAGGAAACTATTGTATAGCAAGCATACACGAGCTATCTTTAACGCTGTTAAAGATCAGCTCAGAGAATGTTTTTATTTGCATACAGATAAAGCCAACGAATAGGAGAAAATAATTCTTAAGACATATAAATGAAATTTTAGAGAAGTTTTGCCTTCCATTAACTCTGATTATTGGAGTTGGAGGAGGGTAGAATTACATATTATGTAATTATATTATAACATAGTGTCATAAGCCCAAAATAATGCCGTTACTCTCAGTGTCATTATTCTGTTTGAACAAAATGAAATATTCCCTTCGAGCTTAAACTACCTATGCTTATATGTACTATACCTACTCATGTTATTCATGTATTTCTACCTAGTGCGACTCATCTTCTACCACGAGCGTGTTTGCTCCATATATGGAAGAATAATTTCTTTGTACCTATTTAAACATGCCATATTATTAGTTGACGAGTATGAGGTGTTATACACCAATCCATGTCAAGACCATTCATTACATGAAATAAAGATTTTTTTTTTAAGTAGGAAACGGTGAAGGTGTCTCCATTCTTCTGTTTATCCGGTCTTGGAGAAAACGAAAGGATACGTTGAATAAATTATTTCAGTAAAGAGGATATAATTTGGTACCTACTAAAACACTGTGACTTGTGGAGGAACAGACGAAAAGACCACCATGCACGAAAATTACAAAAAGTGAGATCTCGGACAGTCTCTTTTGAAGAAATGCAAAGTTGGACAACACAAGAAGGATTACCATAATATTGAAACGGGTTCTGAAATGAAAGAAAAAAGCACAATGAACAATGTTGTTGGAGGGCGGGTGGTCGGGAAAGAATTTTGAGGGAATCGTTTTCACTGAGCTTGAAGAGAAAGAAGACAGGAAATTTTAATAATGGCGCTCTTAGAAGAGAGTTTTAATTAAACAAGGAATTTAAATCACAAGAAGGATCGGAAGAAGGGTGGCGAGAGAGAGGAAGGTCGGAAAGGTAGTATTGGGCGACCGTGTTTATTGATCAGATACTAATTACGCTGGCAGTACCTATCTAAAGAAAAAATACTGTCTCCCATTTACAAAGTGAGGCTCGACTTTGGGAAAACAGAGCGGGCAGGAGGTGTTAAATGTCCCTCAATTATAAACGCTGCAATTTTACCCTAGGGTTTATCATTCCGTTGAATAAATTGTACCTACACAAAATTAGTTGTAAGACAGTCAAACATTATTAATAAATGGAAATAGAATTTAAAACGCTGCAAATTTTAAACAAGGGTTTATTATTCTTTGTGATAGGTTAATTATACAAAAATTAATTCTGGGTCATTAAGAAAGTAGGTAGGTACCTACCTAGGTACCTATTTTTGAAAAAAAAAAGTTGTACATTGTTTGGACAGATGTGAGAGCTCGAAAAATGGATTATGCGTCAAAAATTATTCGGAAAACAACACCTTATTTGACCTCCTGGGATCCTTCAAAAATCTCATTTGTGGTCCTAAGAAAGCCCCATAATATGGGGCTTTCTTAGGACCACAATATATATTATATCCTGACAGTGAAATCGGATCGTTCTGGAACCCCCAAAATTGGATTCTATGTCCAAAAATACTTGGAAAACGACACCCCATTCGACCCCATAGCCGAAACCGTTCAAAACACCCCCCCCGTAGCTCCATTTTAGTCCCATTGAACTGAAACCTTGCGGGCACCATTATAGCCCCATAGCGCCACAAGGGTTTGGGCGATCGGACTGAAAACCTTGCGGGCACAACTAGATGGTAAACCAAGTATTTTGTCAAAATTTCAGATTTAAAAAAAATTCCTTCTGCCCAAAACGGCCCGGAAGGGGGACGGAGATTTCTGATTTTGAATGTAGACCTTTTGAAACGGATAATGTCAAATTTTGAGGCCGATCGGAGTCGTCGACCTCCGTCGCGAAAACATAGGTGTAAAAATAATAAACCAAAAAAGAGGGAAATTTTCTCGGATATGAGGGAAATTGATTGACCGTGTGGGAACACTGGTTTTCAACCATTTTGATTAAATCAAAATTTTAGTTGTTTACTACGATTTGAACAGTTCTTTGTTAGTAACTAGGGATGACTGACGAAAAATATCGATATTCGATATATCGTTGAAAAAATATCGACATATCGGATATTAGTCCAAATTTTTAAAAAAAATCCATGCATTTCTCGACTTTTGATTACTAGTAGATTAGATTTGTGGGGAACGGCTACCAACCAGAGGAGAGAGTACGATGTTTTTACCTATCAGGTAATCAACGGAGTCTCACCTTGAACTTACGCCCGGACGGCACATTGTTCACTGATACATATTATGGTACCGATGACTCTATTTGCCTTCTGGTGGTCGAGGTCCAATCCCTAATACAAGACTTATCACTACGACTGTAGGTCCTTCAACAAGCCGGGTCGGCGGCCCCCAGCTCTCCCCCCTCAGTCGTAGATTGCTGTGGCTATATTATAGTTTAACGTTCTCAGCAAACGAAGACAATGTTTTTTACCAGTCCACCAGATTTTGATCCCGGTTCGAGGTCCCAAGAGAGGTTCGTTCATGCGATCCCTCGATCTTGTGTGTTGAAGAAGGATGTCTCGGCCGCCTTCGTCACGGGATCCTCTGCTAGGATTCACATAAACGTTCCAACGTTCAGAGGTGAATTGTCAACCGACAAGACAGGTATTAGGGGAAGTGTACCAGCTATTGACCACTTAAGGTAGAAATCCAACTTCAATTCTTCCTGGCATGTTACTAAAAAATTATTTTTACTATCTGAAGTCAGTTATGGATTCTTCAGAAGCTTGTGAATCGAGTGGTATATTCAAAAATCAAAATGCAATTCATACTTTTTTTATAATGGTCCCTTTATACGAAAAAACGTATTTACACCAGCTATTGACCACTTGACACCAATTATTGACCACCTCTGTACCAGTTATTGACCACTCCTTACTAGCATCAAAGATCAGGCTTTCTCAATACCTGCTTGATCAAACAGCTCCCGAAATAGAGTTAAAAGAATTAAAAACGTGTATTTTAACTGAATCCCTGGTCTACAAGCTGGCGGTTGAAGTACGTCCTGTAACGATTCGGGCTTGTTGAAGGAGTGTAAAACTGATTTGTGGACCAGCAAACCTAATTGCCTCGACTTCCATGGGTTCTTGTTCATGCTGAGAAGAAGATTCGCGCTCTTCAGAAGCTGTATGTTGTGGGTTACTGTCAGAAAAAACGGCATTAAGGGCCACGAGAGTTCTGAAAAATGTGTTGCTTGAATGCTGATGGTTTGAATTGTCGTTGAGCATTAACATCATATCACTTCCCACAATTTCCACGAACATGTCGCGAGTAACGTGAGAAGGCCATTGGTGTGGCTCTGGGCAGAGGACCCGAGGAATTTCGAAGGATCAATCGCAAGTGGATTCCATGGAAAAAGCTCGGTAGTGCGAAAACCGCTGATTAAAATTTCGCTTGACACAGCTCCAAGGGCACTGTTCAAAATGTGGGCAAATTTTTCTCTTGTTATTTGTTACATCGGATTTTTGAAACGCCATCGAATCACCTCCCGCCTCCAGCTTTCTTTCAAGCAGAATCGTCTGCCGGTTGCAAACCCCTAGTAGCATTTGGGTTGAGTGCCGCTAGCACCACGCTGATTTCACTACATAACTCGCTCACCTGGAAAGTAAGATAGCTCTTGTCACCGTCAACAAACAGTATCACCGGTCTCTTAATATTTTTTTCTTCCAAATGGAGATTGAATACGACTGAGATGAACTCCAAAAATACTTCAGATGTCATCCAGCCATTGTCACTCCTGACAATGCCCCATCTGTCTGGAACTGATTCCGCAATTTCTGTTGGCAACCTTTTGTAAGGATACACAATCATCGGTGGTACTTTGTCTCCACTGGCCGAAAATGCGTGTGAAAAAGACTGTGATGGAGCTTTTAGCTTGTGCACAGTCCACCTCAAAGACGTTACCGGAGCCTTTCTTAGCCAGGACTTTTCCCTTTTTTGTGCAAAGCACGAACCCAGTTTCGTCTGCGTTGAAGATGCGAGGAGGATCTTCAAGGATCTCCATCATGTCTTCTGTTCGCAGCAGCTCTCACTCAGAGGAAATTCATCCCACGATGCCTTGCTGCCCGTGGGAAACACAGGCGCTAGCGAAGTGCAACTCACGATCTCGGGATTTCGCTTGAGGAAGCCACTCATCCTCTTCCTTCCCGTTTTATTATTTTTGAAAGGCACATTACAATTTTGTTTGTAATTTTTAATTGTAATTTTGCTCTTGGGTTCATGTTGAGGAATTCCTGGACGCTTAGCTGAACCACCTCGCACTTTCCAAAATCCAATTGACCAGCTGCGCTTCTTTATCCTTCGTCAGTTTTAAAGTATCGGTTTGGGTCCAATTTCAGATTTTTTGAATTTTGTGCTATTCCTGAAGATTAGAATGGCATGTAGAATCCCTTATGTTCGAGAGGCAGCTCTAATCCCCAGTGTGCCATTAGCAATTTCTGTTAGAGCTTTCTGTAAATCCTCTTGACTGTATTGACGGCGAGGTTGCGACTTTCTGATAAGTTTCTTCTTTGGTTTTTAGGGAGCCATTGAAGTGTAAAATTTGCTGAGGTCAACTAGTTACAACAACCTGAAACGAAGAAGAACTTACTTGACTAATTTTTATGTGGTGGTCAGTAAATGGAATGCAGAAAAACCCGACTTGTTCCAGATATTGACCACCTGGTCAATAATTGGAACAACGTCTTTTTTGTGTTCTAGTTATTAACCACCCTCTTTATAAAACACAAGAAAACAATTTTGATGAGTTATGGGGTACTAATGGGAAGGAAAATATCTTTAGTATGTGAAAACTTCAAGAAGCAATCATGAGAAAAAGGTTAAGTTAAAGAAAATGCAAAATGCGCTAGGCGTGTTGGCTTACCGAATCCTTAAGAAAACGGACCGAAGTTGACCACACATACGTAAAACGGTAACTGAACTCTTAATTCAGCTCCCCTCTTCGACAACTTCTGGGGTACGGATCTGAGGTCGTTACTCTAACATCAGCTAAATTATTTGAGGTCAAAACCCTTTTCTAATCCTTAATATACAAAGAAATACAGCTAGGTGGTCAATAGCTGGTGCCTGGTCAATAGCTGGTACACTTCCCCTACAACACATAATTGAATTTTGGTCAAACATTGTTGTTCTTCCCCATATTCGAACCAGGCTGATCAGCCTGGTACGACTGATTGTAAACAGGCGTCTCGCTGACGCCTTAGTCCACGGAGCTACCCTGCCCCCTTGATTACTAGTAAATAAATTAAGGTTATAAATTCTTCGAATAGTCCGTAATGAGTAGGTAATTATTTGTAAAATCTTAGAAACAATTTAGAAACAATAAACTATTAGTAGTAAAAACTACTAACTAATAAACTATTTGTTTGGTTTATAATGTTCCGACAAAAATGTCAGTAGATTCCAGTAAAATGAATTGCGTGTATCTGCTCACCTACATTAATTAAGTACATTATAAACTCTTCACACACGTGATTGTGTACGGATTCGATAAAGGTTTTAGGAAATGAATTTAAAGTCGAGGTCTAAGTGGTGGTGTTCCCACTTGTTTTATACTTTTCCTCGCACAAATAACATTCAACTAACCTGCCGTCATTCAACTTTTTTTTAAACTGCCAAACTGCAGAAGACATTGCGCGTTCAACTTCAAAACAATACCTACATACATTACATAGAGTAACGCGAACACCCAGAGTAATAGGAATTGAGACGGCCAAAAATATCGATACATCGGCGGAAAATATCGATGTATGTATTGATATATTTTGAGCATCCCTATGTGTTACTCCGTGGTTTCGAACGAGTTTAGGGAGGTTATAGCCATTAAATGACAAACAAATTTTGTTTCTGTGATAAGTAAGTACTTAGTGGTGCGCGGATTTTTTCGTCGCGATTTGTTATTGTTCAATTTTCGTGGCGTTTTCGTGTTTTCACCAAGGCAAGGGCGAAAATACTTTAAAAGATTTAAAAAGAAAACCACGAAACTCCCAGGTCTTCGTCGTTGGAATCAGCGTGCAGATCCTCCAGATACAAACAATGAGCCACAGCCTGGACCGTCTGCTGTGGATGCTCCAAAAAACAAAACATGCTGATATCGACGCATCCGAAGGGACAAAAGTGTCGCGAAGGAAAAAAAAAAAAAAAAAAAAAAAAAAAGCGAAGCAAGGAAGAGATTTGACAAAGAATTTGAGAAGAGCAAAGGAGGGCCCGGTGTACGCGCCTGGTGAGTTCTCACCCTTCATGCCATTTTTGTGTGAGTTCCTAAAAAATTCGAATATTTTGGATTTCGATGTCTATTTTCACAAACCGTAATTATCTCAACACTTTTTTACAACCTCCCCCCCCCCCCCCCCCCTATACACTGGGGCTATGAAGGGAGTGTTATTTGGGGGTTTCGGCTATGTGATTGGATGTCGTCTTGGTTGTGGCTGTGCTGATGGGCGGGTTAACTTGCCTGCGAGCTGGCTGCAGTGCTTCTTCATTCTGGCTGCATTGGTTTAGTGATTCCTTTGAAAGTTCATGTTGGAAACTTTCACTGACACCATTGCATACACTGAATGCACTGCCTTCCGTTTTCTTTTTTTTTCCAAGGTTCAATTCAAAGGAGCAAAACCTAAAGAAGTGTTAGAACCCCAACCAGTTGCTAAGTCTCTCCCGTACTTAGGAGACGAATTCCCCTCTCGTATACGCCCCTGAAATTATTCAAATAAGGGCGAAATGAGCGAAAAAAAGGCGAGTGAGGGAGAAACGTTGAAGTGTGGAAAAGTGCGGGTGTTTTTATTACAGTTACAATAAATTCTTTTTGCGCCTCGGAAATTGCTTCAAGCTGAACTTTAGCCGCGGAACATACCCCTCCGAAAAGTGCTCCAGAAATCTTCTTTAATTTAGTAGATCAAAGAGCGACCCTCGGCAGGATCCATCTCCCCTGAAAGGGCTCGCCCCAGTGTAAAGGGGTCAAAAAAAGTCCGGAGGTGGGGGGAAAGGGGTTTCAGGGGGTCTCAATGTTGGCCTTTTTAACTAATGGTCCCCCTACCCTCTTGACGGCTTCGCTGAGAGGGAAGGAGGGGGATCTCTCAGGCACTCTTCAGCAGCATCATTACCTTTCTCCTTTACTCCCACTCATTCTTAGGTGCCTACACTTTTTTTTTTTTTTGTCAGTAATTTTCTCTCCATTGAAAAACCCTCTGCCCCCCCCCCCCCCCCAATCATGCCATAAGGCGCTCATTGTATCGTCCATTACCTTCCTGAGCGTTTAGACGGCACACCTCTTGACAGGAAGAATGCCCGCAAAAATGGATGTCACCAACTGCTCTTCGAAACAGAAGGATGCACTCAGGAGTCATTCCACTTACGTCTGCTGGAACATCACTCATCTGAATTGAGATGACGAAGGGCATCCTCAGTTGGATTTGTGTTAAAGAACAGGAAATGGAGAGGGCCTTTTGACACCTTTGGCTTTTGGAAGGTTTCTTTTCGCTAGTTCCAAGTTGTGCAGTGTGTCATCGAGAGCCGACGAAATTGCGTAATCAAGTCTCTGCGTAAGTCGTCCTCCTCGTCAGAATTTAACTTCTCTTGAGAAAAACTAATATACTTAAAATCGTCCTATTTCATCAACCATATTAAAAACGCTGCAAATTTTACTCTAGGATTTATTATTCTTTGATAGGATTCTATACCTATTATTAACATATCATGTTAATAGTGCAAAAATTATTTCTGTCATTCAGAAAATATTTTTGAAAAAAAATTAAAAAGAACACGATTTTCTGTATACATACAGAAAATCCTACGTCTGTCCAAACAGTGTACATGTACACTGTTTGGACAGACGTAGGACCTCGAAAAAAAAATTTGCGTGCAAAATTACTCGGAAAACAACTCCTTATTTGACCTCCTGGGATCCCCATGAAAGCTCCATAGATCCCCAGGATGAAATCGGATCGTTTTTGTACCCCCGAAAATGGATTCTACATTCAAAAGTACCTACTTCGAAAAAGACACCACACTCGACCCCATAGCCGGTTGGGACGATCGGGCTGAAAACCTTGCAGGCACAACTAGACGGTATTAAACCGAGTATTTTGTCAAAATTTCAGATTTAAAAAAAAAATTCTTACTAATCAAAACGGGTCGGACGGCGCACAGTGGGACGAAATGCGATTCTGGCTGGACAAAAATATTTTATTGGCTATTCTTATAGGAAATTTCACGCTGATTCCGAATATACCATATGTTCCTATACCTAAAATAGCTCTTTAATGGATGTTTCTTGAAAAAACCTCGAAAAAACACGTTTTTTGAAATATTTTCCCATTTTTCATCCTTAAGATGTACTGGAAACGTTGTTTGCTCAATGGAAAAGTTATTGAGAATTAAATTCTGCGTCGATTCGTCACCAAGGAAAGTAAAACTTTTGGTAAAATAAGGAAATTATCGAATTTCAAAGTTTTCCAAGACCGGAACTACCATTTATTGCCGTATTAGAGGTGAAACTTGATCAAGACACTAACTTGATCAAGAAACTAACAATGCCAATCTTGCCACCATTGACGATGATTTGGCGCTCAGTGAATTGTCCTTGTAAATACTGAATAATAAATTAAATCATGTACCTATTGTAAATCGTTCATAGTTGGTCATTCGTAATTCTAAGGTTCCTCATACATTAGGTTCCACCCAAACAATCTGTTTATCGTACGTTAACTGTTGGGCAAGGCCAGACTTCACAGTGATATTCCTTGCTCTCGAAATTGATTTCACTTTCAAGATGCAATAAATTTACGGTTGGGTTCCTATGACTTTGAAGCAATTATACCAGAGTTTTGGCGCACTTTCACAACGTTGACGAGGGGTTGGGTTGGGGGGGCGTTCGTGATTACTTGCAAATATTTGCAGCTGGAATTGGTTTCACGGTGTACCATAATAGTTGTTGAACGCATTTGGGTGATTCCACGAAAACTGGAAATTTTTGATGTCCAAATATGAGTGAAAAATTCTTTCTTTGTTTATAGATTTTTTTGATTAGGCTTACTTTGAAGGTTGTTCAGATGAAGTTTAGCAACGAATTCAATCATACAAGTGCTCCGTTTAGCAAGAATAGAAAATTTTGTAAATTCGTAAGATGAGGGAATGAGGTAGGTATGAGAATGAGGAAAACAAATAAAATGAGACGCCAGATTGATTTTGAATGTATAATAAATTGACTCTAGCGTACATTGCGTTGGTCTACTCAATTAATGAAAAATAGGAAATATATTTAGGTAATATAATAAAATCGTAAGAATGTAGGATCATCCTCATTCTCTCATTCCGAACCTCATTCTCTCATTTACCTATGATTAACGTGAGAGAATGAGAATGAGAGAATGAGGTTTTTGGCTTCAAAATAGGATGCTATTGCACACATTGTTATTACTGAAATTTTCAAAAATCACATGGCTCAAGCACTTGGCAACGCTCACTATGTGACTGATAATCAAAATTCTGAAACTTACCGCAACTAGTTTTATGAAAGATGAGAGAATGAGAAATCAAGTGCCGAAAGATAAAATTCTCCCACAAAACAGGACACCGACTGAAGAGGGAGGATATTTTGACAATGACGATTTCTCGACGTGCAGACGCGATGACTCGACAATCGGTACCCACGTAGCCCCCCACCCCGTCCACAAATCAAACCACGCAAACTCAGGGTTGCCAACTCAAAAAACCACTTTTTCCGTAGATCTTTCACATAAATGCAGTAGATTACGCAAGCTAGACTAGCGATCAAAACTCACTAACAAACGCTGCCAATTTTACACAAGCGTTTATTATTCTTTGATCCAGGTTCAATGGTTAAGTTCAAAGGGAACTTTTCCAGCAACCTGAGCTGCGACCTGTTTTTTTTTTTTTTTTTTTTTTTTTTAATAGGAGATGGGATCTGTAGGTATCATGTATCCTACATGAGCAACCCCCATTTTGTGTCCAAAATGGGAGTTATTAAAAATCACATCCACAGAACCATTTTGTGTGGTTGAAGCCGGGCAGTGACATTAATTTACCTTGAGCCTTGAAATTTATGTTCATGTTTGCGATCGTCATTGATTCAAGGAAATTTTCCAACTCGTGTCCGAGCCTTACCTGCTCTATTGCAGCGATAATTATATGCAACGATAATTATATTATTAGATTTGTTAACCCTTTCTTATACAATAATTATATAATTATTTATACCTTACATTATTAATTTACAATTTCTTATACAATAAGTAGGTATGCAACGTTTTTCAGACGAACGTTGCATGTTTCGTACAACAAACTTTTCGGGACTGGATTCCTCTATTGACCGTTTCCAAGCAATATAATATATTCGGAAACGGAATATTATTCCGCTTGTCTTGAAGGTCTTAACTCGAAGTCATTTCTGTTGGAGATGTGTTTCAATCTCGTCGTTGCTTTACAAGCCGGGCGTGATTGAGAACCGCTTCTAGACTTTTTAGGAGCATGATGCTTCTCCATCAAGGCCGACGGAGGCTAGTCGCAAACTGACATTGTCGGAGATAACATGAACGAAATGAATAGGAACTGAAAAATAAGTGTAAAAGTTTTACCGGCGTTTTATAAAAACTATAGTTACCAATATAATATATTATATTCTTCCTATTAAATAGGTTACCTTTTAAATTATAGAAAGTAATAGAAAGAATATATATTGGTAACTAAAACGCCGGTAAAAAAGTTGGAAGTTCCACTACGAAGGCACATACAGCGCTGGCAACCCTGAGTTTGTGTGGTTGATTGATGGAAGGGGTGGGGGGCTACGTGTGCACCGATTGTCGAGTGACGCGATGTGTGGAAGTGTTGCTGACCCATTTTTCCGGTCCTACTAGGGGCATGGCGGACACACGACTTTCTCAAAATAATGTGAGAGAATGAGGTGACTACCTCCGTGACAGCCACATGATGTTGTCCTTACTCAACACGGTTCACTGTTAAAATCCGTATTCTCTAAAAAGTTGAAGGTGAAGAGCAGGTGAAAATAACGATACATTGGATTTTGGCGAAAATCTACTTGGTTCATCATCAGTAGTTGTTGAAGTTGGAAACTCGAGAAAGGGACACGTGAGAGAATGAGGATATCGAACTTCAAATTTGAAATTTCATACCTAAGTTTTCAAGGAAAGGGATGAAACTTGATTCGAATTAAAGCTATCGTCTTCTCCCTTAAGCCCAAAAAATTTTTTTTTGAAAAATCAAATAGGAGAGCCATCGTGTTTGAAAGACCTAAAATTTCCAGTTTTCGTGGAATCACCCATTTATGAAGGAATGGTGAGGTGATGATAGGTTCCTGGGAATCAGCGTAGTGAAAAAGTGGAAAATAGGAGTTGTAAAAAACTTTGAAACATCATAACTCTCTTAATTATTGGTGTTTTTCGAAAAAATTGGTAGTCAATCGCTGCAGAATTTGATGGTTTACAACTTTTCTTCTTTGTGAAAGTCGATTGAATATCAAGTTTCACCTCTAATACGGCAATGAATGGTATTTTCCGGTCTTGGAAAACTTTGAAATTCGATAACTTCCTTATTTTACCAAAAGTTTTACTTTCCTTGGTGACGAATCGACGCAGAATTTAATTCTCTATAACTTTTCCATTGAGCAAACAACGTTTCCAGTACATCTTAAGGATGAATAATGGGAAAATATTTCAAAAAACGTGTTTTTTCGAGAAACATCCATTAAAGAGCTATTTTAGGTATAGGAACATATGGTATATTCGGAATCAGCGTGAAATTTCCTATAAGAATAGCCAATAAAATATTTTTGTCCAGCCAGAATCGCATTTCGTCCCACTGTGCGGCGGACGGACATTTCGTTTTTGGAATCTAGACCTCTTGAAAAGTTTATTGTCAAATTTTGAGGCCGATCAGAATTTTCGACCTCCGCCGCGATCACTAAAATAATAAACCAAAAAATAGAGGGTATGAAACTTTTACACTGTTTACCTTCAGAGTCGGATAGGTCTGTGACCCGAAATCGATTAAATTAAATCGATTCCCTTCCCCAATAATTGCTTTGTGCTAGCTACCTATTAGAGCTAATAAGTCATTAGTATGCATTTGAGGAACATATTAACTCCACTGCGGGAATTAGAACGTTAATTTCTCGGGAAAGAAAAACGAAATCCATTTTTCAAGTCGAAATCGTCGATTGTCGTAGGTAATTTTCATGAAAATCCCTGCAGGGATTCCCATATCGTAAAATAGTTCAATCAGAAGGCAGACTTTGTTTTATTTCAATTTTGTTCAAATCCTGAATTTTGATAAAATATCTACTCGATTTACCATATAGTTGTGCCCGCAAGGTTTTCAGCCCGATCGTTCTAACCCGTGGGGCGCTATGGTGCTAAAATGGGGCTACGGAAGGAGTTTTTGGGAGGGTTTTGGTTATGGAGTCGAGTTAGGTGTCGTATTCGAAGTATTATTGGACCCAGAATCCATTTTTGGGGGTCCCGGAACTATCCGATTTCACTTTGGGGGTCTATAGGGCTTTCATGGGGCTACAAAAGGGGATTTTTGAAGGATCCCAGGAGGTCAAATAAGGTGTTGTTTTCCGAGTAATTTTGGACGCAAAATCCGTTTTTTCGAGGTCCCAATCTGTTTATGTCGAAGAATTACATAATTTTACTTTAACTTTAACATAGGTAATTGTAAAATTTGAAATAATTGTGATGTATATCAATAATTATATTCTGATATAAACAAAAAATTGGACTAATTCCATAATTTCAGAATCAGAAGTGAACTGAACCATTAGGTGGACTTAGTGCTCTCTACGCTCGTGTATTCTCTGATCATACGTCAACATACCTTGTCGAATGGAGAGAAATTTCGACCCAGAATCAACAGTCTTTCAAGTTGCAAACTGGAGTTGGTTTCGCCGACAAACCAAGCAAGCTTACCTCACGACGGGTAAACATTTGATTTGAATTAGCGGTGTCATAAATCATAACCATCTCTGGCATCATGACATCTACGTTGGAGAAGGTGTTATATTTCCCTGTGGGTGTCTAGCGTGATGAAGTCTGATTCTTTCGTGTGAAGCTTGTAATATCGGGATCCAGTTTTAGTTGAGATTATAACAATTTGGTCGGTTCAGTTAATCAATTTGTCGTCTTTTATGCTCCTCCAACTTGTTGTTAAGTTATATAATAGAAGTCCTATATTATATAACTTATATTAGAGTATATAACTTAGTTCACTTGATAACTTATGTATAAGTTCACTTTGTTTGTTGCAGGTTTGATGTGCGGGGGCGGCCTTTTAATCAGGCTCTCCTCTGGTCGGATCCCAAAGTGTTTGGACCCCGGGCCTATTTCGTGACGGGGAAACGACCAGTGGCGGCCCTCCAACTGGAGTCCGTCTCCCTCAAGGATGCTGGAAACTACCGGTGCAGGGTCGACTTCAGGAACTCACCGACCCGCAACTTCAGGGTTAAACTGACAGTGATTGGTGAGTTGATAATAGTTGAGCCGAGAACACCCCTTATACCATCACGCGGGCTGCGTGAAAACAAAAGGAAATAGGAATTACCTACCTACCTACTTGAGTCCATGTTTTGTTGTTGTCAATATAACCCGGAAAGAAACAAGAGTTTTGTTCGAATTATGTGGTTTACCGATCTTTCTAAGCCCGGGAAAACATTCCTTATTCCCTCGATCCAACCTAGTACAGAGCTGTTGACGAAAAAAACAACCGGTTTTCCTGTTGAATCCGACCGAAATCCCCTAAGCCCTAGCCAGATGCCTGTCATTCACTTTGGGTTGCTAGGCAACCACTTCATACTATCGCCAGTGACCTTAATGTTGTCCTCCCTTCCTAACTCTATAAGGGATTGTGGTTGCTCGGATCTGCCCTAACACTCAAATTGTTAAAATAAATCCAAAATACCACAACGTACGTTTTCTCACCAACTGTCCGGACGTTTTCCCACTCCTTGCTCATCACACTGCTGCGTGTGCGTCAACTTATTGTTCCGTTACCGTATACAGGTATTTTAATAAGCTTCAATGCTTGGGGGATGTTCAGGCCCACCGAGAGGGGGGGGGGGGGGGGGGCAAAGGGGACATTTTGCCCCGGGCCCGGACTTTTACATGGGGCCCCAGAAAAATAAAAAAAATTAAAACTTTTTTTATATTTCAGAATTTTTTTTTTAGATTTAAAAAAAAAATTTTACTTAAACATTTTTTTGTTTGTTTTTTACTTGAAAAATATTTGACCTCCTGGGATCCATAAAAAATCTCATTTGTAGCCCCGTGAAAGCCCTATAGATCGCAACAGTGAAATCGGATCGTTGCGGGACCCCTAAAAATGGATACTTACTACGTCCAAAAATACTTCGAAAGCGATCGGGGTGAAAACCTTACGGGCCCAACTAGATGGTAAACCGAGTATTTTGTCAAAATTTCAAATTTAAAAAAAAAATCCTACTACCCAAAACGGCCCGGACGGCGGACGGACATTTTGGTTTTGGAATCTCGACCTCTTGAAACGGATAAGGTCAAATTTTGAGGCCGATCGGAGTCGTCGACCTCTGTCGCGAAAACATAAGTGCATTATTCCAAGAATAATAAACCAAAATCGGGCGTCGTGACGCCAATGACGCTCGTATCGCCGGTGACGCTTATGGTACTTTGAGTTGCTGCTGACACTTCTAGAAACTTGTATCAATACACTTTAAACACCCCTTCAGAATGAGGTACTGATGAAGACAAATCATTTGAAAAAATCGGGCGTCGTGACGCCGATGACGCTCGTGGCGCCGCACAGTGGTCCAGAACCCCCGAAAACGTGATCGAAACTCCTAGCGACTTTAATTTTTTTACTTTTGCTTTCAAAATGAGTGGGTCTTGTGTTTTTGAGTGCGCAGATTTCAAAAATCATGTTTTTATTCACTTCAAATGGTCAAAAAATGACATTTTTCGGCTTTTTGGGTGTTTCGAGCTTTCAAAATCTTTCAAAAATGACATTTTTCGCTTTCAAAAGCTTTCAAAAATGACATTTTTCGCTTTCAAAAGCTTTCAAAAATGACATTTTTCGCTTTCAAAAGCTTTCAAAAATGACATTTTTCGGCTTTTTGGGTGTTTCAAGAACTGTAGAATAAAGGATAACATTTTCAAATCTGTAGAAAAATATGAAAAAATTGAGTTTCGATCACGTTTTCGGGGGTTCTGGACCACTGTGGGACGCTTGTGGCGTTGTGAGTTGCTGCGAACACTTCTGGAAACTTGCGAACAATACACTTTAAACACCCCTTCAGAATGAGGTACTGATGAAGACAAATAATTTGAAAAAATCCGCCGTCCGAAAACTACCGTTTCCCTCAATCAGCGAATTTAAGCAACGTCGGGCGTGGTTAGTACTTGGATGGGTTACCGCTTGAGGAGCGGGGTCACTGATACAAGTATTTTCTGCGTTCAATTGGACGGCGAACTCCTCCCAACCCAGGGGGACGAGGCAATGGGGAGCCATGAGCGCAATCGTCAGACAAGTTCCGATCCTCCTTGAGAGGACAGCTGACGACGTCCGCGACGGCAGCAGCCAGTCGGACAAAAATTCAGGGTGAAATTCCCTTGTTTCGTTTGGTTTCGTTCGTTCATTTGAAAAAATCGGGCGTCGTGACTTAAGATCAATACACTTTAAATACCCCTTCAGAATGAGGTACCTACTGATGAAGACAAATCATTTGAAGAACGCGTTTATTTCGAAGAACGTTTATTATTCTTTGATATAGGTTACTTGTGCAGAATGAAAATTGAACGTTCGTTATTGTTAACTACCCCCTACCTCCTCCTTACATGGGGGCCCTATGCTCTCTTTTGCCCCGGGCCCGCTTTTTCTCTCGTATCGGCGGCCCTGGGGATGTTATGTAACGTTAGAACATCCTTATTAATAATATGATCATGGTTTTAATTAAATAATCTAAATTTTATTTGATGTTCTGTTTTAGTGCCTCCAAATCGACTGCTCGTATACGACAACGCTGGTCGAGAACTGGTGGACGTGGTGGGACCTTTGTCCGAAGGTGCAGATTTAATTCTCACCTGCGAAGTACGCGGAGGTGAGTCACACAGTCTCAGTTTTCGACGCGAGTATAAACAAGTGTTTGGTAGCATCAGACATCCGCGTATGACACGTGATAATTACCATTACCATTTAAACTCCCTGGCATAATGCGACTTTTAAACCACCAAATCCAGGAAACGCAGAAACCGTTTTTGTGCCACTTGCGGCTCTTACGAACATATTCCTCTGAACACATAAACACACCCGTTTCATCAATTGATTTTCTTGGGTGGAACATTTTTCCGTATCTCCTCCATTTTCACTGTTCACTAATGCGAGTACAAGCTGAGGGAATCCAGGGTTTTCCAACAAAATTTTCGATGGGACAACTGTGGGCAGCGTAAAAACAACGATTTTTTAATACTTTTTTCGGGTTTCCCAATATTACCTACTCGAGAAAAGTTATCCTAGCGATATTGTTCACCTGAACGGTTTTAAAGTTCATGAAATTACCAACAATTTGCGCCCTCTAAAGTTGCTTTTAAAACCAACAGCAAGCAAGATACAGCTCGATTTTTTCCAACTCTTTCAAAAATCTCGAAAATCGACCGTTTCTTCATTTTTCTCCAAACTTGAATCCTCCAAAACGGTTATTGAACTTCATAGGCATACTGGTATGGTATCAAGTCGAATATTTATATAATTATAAATATCCGATCTTTCATATATGAAAGATCGGATATTTATATTTATATTTGCATATTTATATTTATTTGCAAGGGATTTGAGTGGGTGAACTCACATTGAAACATTTATTTCTAGAAAAGTTTTTTCTTTCAGCCATTTCAGGAGAATCAGACAACTCATGGTAGTTTACTGTTTTTTGTTTGAACTGTCCACTCTGTAGCTCCTACTTGATAGCATTGGTATCGAAAACGACAGCAACGCTATACCCTCCTCAATCGCTTCTGGGACGATGGTCCAGGTAATTCATCAGCAATGGGTGCATTCAAGTGACACGACATCTTCAACCTCCTCATGGGATTCACGAAATTTGTGAATGATTTTTAATGATTTCAATGAGCGGTTGCTATCGGTTTTAAAAGCAACTTTAGAGGGTGCAAATTGTTGGTAGTTTCATGAACTTTAAAACCGTTCAGGTGAACAATATCGCTAGGATCACTTTTTCTCGAGTAGCATTGGAAAAACCGAAAAAAGTCGGAAATCATCTTTGTTTTTGCGCTGCCGAGAGCTGTCCCATCGAAAATCTTTCTGAGAAACCCTGGATTCCTTTTATTGGCATCGTAATACACCGATTAGAAGCATAAAATCATCTAGCATATTTCATGTTAGCTTAAATTAGTAAGTTAGTAGACTGGTTGGTCTACTAACTTATTGCTTGAAAAGCGATCTTTCCTTGAAAAGTAGATTCTTCGATGTAAACTTTTTCGCTAGTATACAGTATGGAGCATTAGAGATTGGAGAGTGAAGATGGGTGTGTGGATGAAGATTATTCAGGTTGTCAAGTGTGTGGGGGGGGGGGGGGGGACACGTTGGTTCAAGTGTCTGGTGTCCAATGTTTGCTTCCAGAAGGAATTTTTGAATTGTTTTCTGCTAATTTGGATCTTCTTGTCCTTCTCCTTAACCCTTACATTATGCAGTGGTATATTAACAGTAGTGGGCTCTGAGGTAAGTATGCTAATTGTAGGACGCCCAATTACCTATGGGTTAATTAAGGGAACGTCAGGAATTAGTCTTCATCCCTGAAGGCATACAAAACAAGAGAGAAAGTTCGGAAATTTCCAGGAAAAAGTAAAACAGTTGGAAGAAATGAGGTTGCAGATTGACTGGAAACGAAAATTTGGGTGTAAATAGACAGTAGTCAGCCAACAGCTCAAAAATTAGTTTCATAGTAAGCCTGATCAAGTCGCTTTGGTTATTGCTACCATCACTGATGGTTCATCAGCCTTTTACCACGCAATAGCTGGTGCATCCTCAAAATGGTCCCTGCCGAGCGGCACCAGTCGCATAAAAGTCTCACACAAGACTCACTTTTTATTATTTACCTCTATTATTTATTGTTTATATATTTCCAAATATTGTTAAAGAATTACAGTAACTGTTCTTTTCAGTCAATTATAATGTTAACTGTAAAGATCCGAATCAATTTGGTTGTCGTTCCCGAATTCCTATTTATCTGTCAATGAAGTATAAGAAAGGGCCTGTTTACATAGGAATATAATGACCGGGTGAAAAGAGGCCGTTCGGCATAGGGAAGTCATCGAAACCATTTTACCTTCTTTTTTTCAGTTCGTATTTTCGTCGTCAAGGGGTCGGAAGAGCGCCTCAGGCCTTGGGGCTTCTTTAACGAAGCGTCTCACGGATTCCCGCGTTCCTTTGACTCGAGGGCACTCCCCCTACCTCTCCTTCAAGACCAACGGTGCCTTCCGAGGCTCCACGGGGGTAGAAAAAAGTCTTCTTTCATCTTTTGCTCCGTCCCGTCCTGATTACTTCACTTCACAATACTCCAAAGCGTTAACTGGCAAACAAGGGTAAACCCAGCGAAAAGTCAACATGAAACGGGGAAGGCTCAAACAAACAAGGCTGCTCCTTTTTTCAGTGTGAAATACCGTCCGTCCAGGAGGTTTCGTAATTCTTGGCAGCCTGATAAAAAAAAAAAAAAAAAAAAAACATTCAAATTTATACACTCAATGGGTCTTTGATGCTGAAACTCATTTCACACCTCTGTAATGACATTCTCAACAGTATTCAGTCGTGAAGCCTTAAATTGGCTTTCTAACAGAAGAAAAACTTGAACCTACACAAGAAACTCTTCCCCAGAGCTCCGTTTCCTCCTCGTCGATGACTGCTGGCCACAATTGAGTCAGCTCCGAATTTGAAAAGACACTCTTAAACATCACTTCACGTACACAACAGTTCTCCATTTTCCACTAATTTGCAGAGGTGTTGATTTGTAAAATCGTTTATTACTATCCTCTGAATAATCAACTGATGTTTTCGTACAAAATTTGTCCTTTTTTTTGTCATTTTTCATGACGCGTAGATTCTAAAAATGAAATGTCTGTCCATTGTCCACGCCGTTTGAGGAAAAAAGAACTCTTTTCAATCTGAAATTTGGACATCTTCGGCGCTCTATGTTTCGGTGTCTGCAGGCCCGATTGCCCTAACCCGTGGAGCTCTATGGGGCTAAAAAGGGGCTACAGGATGGGTTTTTTGCAAGATGATCCCAGGTGGGGTGGGGTGTCTTTTTCGAAGTAAACTTGAGCGTGGAATTCATTTTGGGGGTGGCTACAACCTGAAGGTCCACCCATGGATCGAATGGGGTGTAATTTTCGAAGCAATTCTGGACGTAAAATCCGTTTTTGGGGGGTCCCTCATTTGCCAAACGCTGTACCTATAGAGGTGTACAGTTTTTCTTTAAATATTTCAGCATGGAACATGCCTTGAACTAACTGACGAAAAGTGTTAAGTACGTTTTATTGAAACGAAATTTGGGAGACGAGATTTGTCTGTCTCGGCATCACGCATAAACGGCAGCGCCTTGGTACACGCCTTGGTACGGTAGACGCCGTTTTTTCCGCTCGATTCCTTAGAACCCGGGGACGGACATAGGCTAGGTTTCATTCCTCCGAGGCCCGGTATTCCTATCGCTTCGGGCGATCCTTCCCGACCGAGTTTGTTTACATCTCCTCCGTAAAAAAGGAAATTCGCCGATGCGCGGAAAAAGTGTCCCAACTTTTTTCCACGAATCCGAGTTTCTCGTGTTTCGCCGAAAAAGAGTTTTCGACGCGATTCCAGCGCTACCAAAACGATTTTCGTGGGACGAGCCGTTCCCCACGAACGGGAAACTGCGCCCCGTACTTTCTTTTTTTTTTTTTAAGTGTGGGTAAAATCTGCTTCATTGAGTGTAAAAGTGGCCGGGTCACGAAATTTTGCTTGGCAACGTTACTAGACAAAGCATGTTCCATGTTTCATGAATTTTAGTCAAAGGCTCTAAGCAGTAACCTGTGGGTTTTTTTGACGTGAAATTTAATTTTGCACAATTTATGCAAAAGAATAAATATACTCTTGTGGCATAAAATTGCTTTTTCCACAATTTCGTACAAACAAAATAATTTTAAACCCCTGTGTAAAATTTGCATCGTTTAAAAAATTATTTTCCAGTCCTCTAGTTCTCCAGCACCGAATCGTTTTTTTCCCCCTTAATCGTTTTTCCTACAATTTCGTAGGTACAAACAAAAGAATATTAAACCTGTGTGAAATATTTGAAGTGTTTTTTTTTTTTTTTATTACTTTCTAGTGACTAGTTCTCCGGTGCAGAAGTTTCTTACTTTCAAGAAGTTTCTTTATTTTCAATTTTGGGGGTGCATAAATAAAAATGTCATTACAGTACAGTTAACTCGAACCGCAATGTGACCTATTTGCATTAAAATGCATTTCCATTCGACCAAAAAGCAACCTTCTCTTTGTTCCAGGCGAACCAACTCCGACGGTGTCATGGTTTGTCAACGACAAGCTGACCGATGGGAGGTTTGAAAACGTTCAACAGAACAACGTCGTCGTAAACAAGCTGTACGTCCCGCGGCTCAAAAGGCACCAACTCAACACGACATACAAATGTCAAGCCAGCAACACCAAGCTCATGACTCCTACCGAGAAAACCGTCCGCTTAGAAATGTTCTGTAAGTCTACCTCTTTAGTTTTAAAATTAACGTACCTAACAGTGGGCCAAATCGCAAAAAAAGAGATCAAAATTATTTTATGGTTTCAAAGCGTTTGTAATAAAGGTATAGGTAGTATGAACGTATTAAAGAGTGATGTGAAAGTGCATATCTTAATCAAATGGAATAAAAACCATAAAAAGCCTGAGTAAGCCTCTTTGTTTTCTTCATTACTTTCCGATAACCAATCGCGCAACTGTCGCAGCCTAAAAATTCGTGTCTTCAGACGCTGAATTGATCGATCAGTCGAAATACGTATTAGTACAATAATTATACAATTATTGTACTAACAATTCTTTTCAAGTAAAACTGGGCTAATGCATTCAATGATAATAATAGTTTAGTTTTCCCCCTCCAATAAGCTTTTCTGATTTTTCAATTTTTCTCGGATGATAACGAAAATTCTGATTGTCTAGCGAAAGTGCTGGTTGACGCAGGGTTTTATTGTTTTTCTCTACACCTAAATTCGTGAACAACTTTACTTATTTAAATTTTAAGGGCTAAAATTGGTTTCAGGCGTCACCCCTGCTGAGGCTTTCAAAAAATCGTTTAAAAAATGGTGGTTACGTTCACATACCTTGAGTCTTCGGGTTCATAACATTATCGTTGGCTAGTCGGAAAGGAACTGGCCTGAGGTCTGAGATTCAAATGAATGCACCAATCGTTGGAAATTGATTGGGATAAGAGTCCGTCATATTTATGCTTGCCTTCATGCCATAGATTTCAAAAAAAATCCCTACTGTTCCTATGAACGCATTAGCATGTTAGGAAACAAAAGTATACCACAAAAGGCGACCAATTTTGATCGGGGTTTTGTTCGGGGCGCGACCTTTGGTGTTGGGTCGTGACGTCGGGGGTGATAGGAGAGTCAGTTGTTGTCACAGTTTTGTTGTTAGTTGGCCCACGTTGGGCAATAAAAGTTTAGCCACAGATTTAGCGAGTTTTATTGGAACCCGGTGATAAAACATGGTGGCAGCTAAAATGAACTAAGTTGAGTGGTTTCGCGAGTCGGATTAAGACGTGCGCGAGTGATTACGTGTGTGGAATTTGTCAACGGGGACATTGTTTACTCGACCCAGAATGCCAGATCCGCCAGGACCTCCAGCGGACGCGCAGGGAGGAGGTAATAATAACGTTACGCTGCCATTGCGACCTCCTGAGGCATTTAGTTTTAACCCGATCGACTGGCCGTCGTGGAAAAACCGTTTCATGCGATACCGCCGTGGGAGTGGTCTTGATAAGGCGTCCAACGATCGTCAGATTGACGTGCTGATCTATCAGATGGGACCGCGGGCGGAAGATGTGTTCGCATCTTTCAAAACACAGCCGAACACGTTTGACGGCGTGATAGGTGCGTTTGATGGTCACTTCATGCCCAAACGCAATTTAATATATGAGCGTGCCAAGTTTCTAAGAGCCCGACAAGTTAATGACACTGCCGAAAAGTTCATTACTGATCTTCACAGCCTAGCCAGCACGTGTGAGTGGGGAGATCTTCATGATGATTTGATCTTTCTGGTCTTGATCGTAGGTATGAAAGATGCGACCATAAGCGACAGATTGCAGTTGGAGCCAAAACTGACTCTTGAAATTGCAAATTCGACCCTTCGCCAGCACGAGGAGCTCGTAAGACAAAAAGGTGAGCTGAACGAGCCTAGTTCTGTGAGCATGGTGAGGGGGAGAAAACCCCAAGCTAAGTATGGGATATCACGTCAGCCGTCTTCAGATAGTGAGAGGGAAAAGCCTAGGAAGCAGGAAAATTCAGGAAAAAGGAAGTGTACAGCTTGCGGACATGATTTCCATGAAATATCGCAATGCCCTGCCAGGAATGCAAAATGTGGTTCATGCAGGGAGGTGGGTCACTACTCCCGTCAGTGCCCTACAAACCGTGGGCGTCATGCGAATGGGCAGGTTATGGCGGTTCTGTCGGAGCCGAGGTCTTACCTGGTAAGGACAGAGAAGCAGACACTGCGAAGAAACCGATACCACTTGATTCCCGCGCCCTACTTGGATGAGCTTCCGGGTGCGTCTGTGGAGATTGTGCCGACTGTGCTGGGGATCCTGTGATTCCGGAGGCAGAGTCCAGAGGAGAGATTTCAGAGGCGCGAAAGTCGGCCTCTCCTGGTGCGTCGCGTCCTTCCCTTGTTCATGGGGATGGTGCTGGTGCAGTGCCAGTAAGGGCGATGCCATCGAGTCCTGCGAGGCTGCCAAGTCGTTCGGTGGCCCGGGGTCGTGTCTCTCGGGGCCCAGCGTGGGTTTCTTTTGGACCCGGTGTGTCGGCGGCTGCTTCGTCTCAGGTGCGTCCTCCGGCTGAGAGTGGTGTGTCTGTGACGCGTTCCGGTCGTGCGGTTAACCGTCCTGTTCGGTTCCGTTAAGATGGTTATCTTGAGGGGGGATGTTCGGGGCGCGACCTTTGGTGTTGGGTTGTGACGTCGGGGGTGATAGGAGAGTCAGTTGTTGTCACAGTTTTGTTGTTAGTTGGCCCACGTTGGGCAATAAAAGTTTAACCACAGATTTAGCGAGTTTTATTGGAACCCGGTGATAAAACAGGTTTATCGCGATTTGGCCTAATGTGCGATGGTATGATTTTTATTGGCCATGTGCGGACGTGCATTGGAATGTAGGCCAATCAATACGGAGAGATTTTCAGTACTACAGGCTTATCGTAGGTTCCTAGAAAAGTGTTGCAGTTTCGGCTACTGGGATTAGTGCTGTACTGGATGTTGTGTCTTTAAGGAGAATCAAATGTTATTCAACTTGTAAAATTCATGTATTCGTATTTTTTGTTTATTTTTAGTAAAACCGATATCCGTGGAGCTTCTCAACAAGCCAACCATGCTAGTGGCTGGGGAGGAATATTCCATTGAGTGCCAAGCCAAAGGTTCTCGTCCCCAGGCAGAACTGATCTGGCTCAGGGAGAACCGAAAATTCAAGAGAAGCAAGGTGACGACTCAATTTAACTGTAGTATTATGACTTCTTCAGGTGAAACGATGCGATTGAAGTGGTGGCTGTCGTCTTCAAGCACTTTCACAAGTGCAAATGTTACTATTGTTCAGAGATTGCATGTACGGAAATAATTTCTATTAGGTAAATAAGAATTATTCTTATGAAATAGAGAGGTAAGAAGAAGAAAACAGTGGATAACCTACGTGAAATACGTCGTCGAACAATGGCACTCCAAAGTTACGTAAGATGAAAAAATAACTTTCTATAACCCCCTCTCCTTCAAGACTTTAGTCCCCTTTTCCGGTAAAGTCTGTGAAAAAAAGGAAAAAACTTCCTCCCCTTCCATCGATGCAATCTTAGGAGGTCCCTAGGGAACTCTGAAAGGGTGCATACCCCCCAACGCATACATACCTCCTCCCTAGCTATCGTTTTACCCTTATCTTGGAGTACACCAGTAAACTAGAAATCATCATATATACGAGGCCCAGGCCTTCACCAACATAACCCATAAGTGATCTGCCCCTTCTATGCACACCTCTCCTTGTCTTCTCTCTTCGTTCGCCTCCCCACCCCCCACACGCCTTCGATACTTTTTTCTCTCTTCCCAAAAATTACGCTGAGTGGAATATTCTTTGATGTGGTGTATAAACAGAAGGGGGCAGAGCTTGTGTTGTAGTAAATGTGTACCTGCCTTTTTTCTTTCGTAACAAATGCACTGCCATCGATGATTTCTTTTTACGTTGGTTTTTTATAGCGTCCTTTATAAACTCCAGTTTACCACATAAATGGCTCGAAGTAAGCCCCATTCAATAAGTTGGTCCTTTCTCCTAAGAAATAACATGCCAATTCAAACAAAGAGGTAGTGATTTGTGTGTATTTTGGGGAAAAAATTGCCGTTCGCTGAATCGATTCTACGTGGATATTCAACGTATAATACTGCGTTACAGGTGGATATGTCGTCGAACGAGAGCATGGTGTGGAGCAGAGCGACATTCTCCCCGACTCCCGAGGACGATGGGCACGTCCTCAAGTGCCAAGCGACGAACCCCTCACTGCCGGCGACGCCGTTAGAAGACACCATAACCCTTAACGTCGTCTGTGAGTTTTCCCCCCAAATATTTCATTTCCTGTCATCTTTTGATCGGTGAATATGGACTAAATTCCATGCAAGAGCTTGCTGAGGTTGCTGCAATTTGGTCTGAGGAAAGATGTTGTGGAAATGGCGAGAAAGCTCGGCAATGCTGCCTGGTTTTGATGAATGATCTTTATGAGAGGGTTACGAAATGGCTAAGATTTCGGTCTCGCCATTAATTTTCGAATTTTATTACGTCAAGAAATCGGTGTTTGATGTGTAAGATGAATTCAGTGCCCTCTGCACTTCTGCCTTTTCATCTTTCAGGTTCTTTCGGCGTTAGATTAAATTAACTCCCATCTTAATCAATCAATCTACCCTCAAAAGAAGTCGGTCAATGCATTGAGAGTGGGTCTATCTAACCCTATAAAATTCCCCCGCTGTATGTTTCAATTAGGAGCGGAGTGAGAAGTGGAAATGGGCTTTACAAGTAGTTGATCTTGAGGTGGAAGTTTGAGTGATTTATTCCTGGTTTCCCTCTAACAAGTGGCCATCAATTTGGGGAACTGTAATTTAGCCAGTGGGAGAAACCTCCCGAAGCCCGTCCGGCCCGAAATAATGAGGACGTATAGCTTCAATCGGGGCGGACGTTGGGGGCCGAATCTAACTGGAAACTTGCTGTTTCTCGCCTCGTTTGAACTATTCATGGGGACCCCCCCGCCATCTACCTGACGCCAGGAAGGAACAAACATCATGCCAACAGTTTCCCCGGAATCTTCGGCCCTTTCCAGGAAAGCGGGCAAATTCTAATTATACGACAAATTACGCAATCCTCGCGTGGCAGTAGGTATAGGCGGTACTTTTGTGATTTCTGTTTGCCATCCCCAAATTCAATTTACGGTATAATGTAGGGGAAGGTGCTGTACCTCAGCCCGCTTTTTGAAGAATAGTTGTTTCAACCTGAATTTTTTTTTTTTTTTTTAATTAGAATTTTTTTGTAAAATTTACAAATATTTATTATTATTAACATGGTAATAGTTTTGCTATTACTACGTCAATTCCAATTCTTTTGGTTTTTTAAATATGTTATGATGAATGGACGGAAAAAGACAGATAGGTAAACATGTTCTTTGGCCCGGAAAAGTATTGAGAGATAGATATTAAATATCTATCTCTCAATACTTTTCCGGGCCATAGCAAATTTTGCTACAGAAGTTGGGACCCAACTGACTCTCAGAGGATCAAAAACGTGAGGGCACTTTCTCTAGGCAAGCCCATCTGACTCCCGGGGGCTTTTGGCCTGAAAGAAAACGCTAACCACTGCAATCCCATGGAGATGCATCTGACTCCCGCAAAAATACGGTGAAAGGCACATTGGGGCCTTGCATCGACTCCTATGTAACAGAAAATAGATGAATCACCTTGAAAATAAAGATGACGTCATTTTGCCTCCTAGTCTCCTAGTTGGAAGATTACATAAGGGTGAAAATAAGGCGAAAAATTCCTCTACATTTGCGCCAATAAATATTTTTTTAAACTACAATCGCGAATCTTAACTATCAAAAGTGAATAGAAGGGATCTGAGGCCAGGTGGGTCGGGGGTTGGCTGGCTTTAACCAGAAGGGGGTGGCCCCCCTAGTTGTAGTTCTGGACGTGGCGCATGTAGGGACATTTTTCCAATTTTTTCATAATCCGAATGGCGTAAATGTATGCCTCTTGCCTTCCTAAACTGTCGCAAACTTAGTTATCTGTGTTTAGGCAAATGAAGTCGTTTCTTAATCTGACTGGCGCAAACGTACGGCAGTCCTCCTAGTGGCTGGAGATGCAATTCTTGCCTTGGAATAAACTACAGATCCGACTACTGATGATTATAAGGTGATTTTACGATCTGTCAGCCTAAACCTAGGCTGTTTTCCTAACTAAAATTATTCCAGAAAAGCAGCGTTTTAGCGGAAAAAAGAAGACGCCAGGAATGGCAAAAACCTGAAAACCGCCAAAATGACAGTTAGCCGGCGTTGCATTTTTACCGCATCTGCACGTCCTAAGTCTGTAAAGTTGGAAGGAAAATTTGTGGAAATCACCCACAGAGCTTCTGTAACCACTAGGACAGTTCTTTCAGTTTTTCGCCCGTGGGGAGTCAGTTGGGACTGTCGTACTCTGAAAGCCAGTTTGTCTTTTTTTGCTTCCGAGTCTTTTGCAGCGGAAGCCTTGTGTTCACTTTTGGGAGCCAAAAAATTTTTGTTGTTCGAATTCAAAATTTCCACTCGCATTTTGCGTTTCATAGCCTACTGAACAAATTTGGTTCCGTGTCTGTCGGTCTGTCCGCATTTCCTTGTTACAGCCATAATTTCCACAATTTTGAATGAATTTAGCTCAAATTTTGAGGGATTATGTGGATGAGGCTCCTTGAGGTCCCCTACGAATTTCATCACAATAGAATCAGCGGTACGCTCTGCGTATGCGCTAACGTGAAATTCTTGAAACAGGCATAACTTTCACAATTTTGATTCAATTTCGCTCATATTTTAAAGGATTATACGCACAAGGCTCCTTAAGGTCTCATATCAATTTCATCATGATCGAACTAGCGGTACGCGCATGCGCGAACGTAATTTTCTTGTTACACTACGTTCATTTTTTTTTTCATTTTCGCTCTTCCCGGGAGTCTGATGGTCTTTTGGCGACTGCCGGGAGTGAATTGGGCGGCACGCAAAAGTTGTTCAAAATTTCACCTCTAAATTTGTTAATATGAAGGCATTTCACATATTTACGTTAGGGAATAAAGGATATACGTTTATTAAGGCCCGGAAAAGTGAAAAAGTATGAGACTTACTACTTCAGAAGTCAACTTAAGATGAAGTATTGAAGTTGGAGTCTGGTTCGTGTATTATCCTGTTGTTCCCGGCAAAAGAAAAAAAAAGGTTTATCTGTCTTTTGTAATCCATTCTTATTAACATATTTAAAAACCAAAAGAATTGGAGGTGCCGCAGTAATAGTAAAGAATTGCCTTCAATCTTTCCTGTTAGTTAGATCTCAATAATTCTCACTATTGTATCTCTTTCTCTATTGTATGAGACGAGTATATTGAGTTGATGAGATGTTACCTACTTTAAATTCTGCGAAAATCCAAGTTGTGGGGCTATGAATCCATGGTGGAAAAAAATATTGATATGGTTGTTGACCCCTTGTCTGATCTCACGAGGGCGGGTTTGGGAAACCTACGGCCTTCTAAGTACCCGTCACCAGGACACTCTGGTGCTCCTACAACCGTGAGAAGTTTGGAGAGAATCGATGGCATCATCGAGACTACAGCAGAAGTTGTGTCGTACCCGGACATCTCCAGTGAAAGCACTCAGCCTCCACATGCAATGCTTGCAAAGTTGACCCTGGGGAAGCCAATTCCTCCAGGTGGTGGCGTGATCTTGGACGTCACATCACACTTAATTTAAATTGTCAGGAACATACCCGTAGTCTCGCTTTCCATCTGCACCGTGGGGTCAGTTGACATTATACCTATTTATAATGTATCACAAATATACGTTCAATAAATCAATATGCCCAGCAGGTTCTTTGAATCCACTAGCGCCTCGCTTGATTAGTGGTTTAGATTAGTGTCAGAGGAATATCCCCTGTGTGTCACCATCTTTGGCAGTGTAATCAGCTCGTAATTTGGTGGTGGCCTCGGCGACAACAACCCTTTCTCACCAGATGAACTAACATAGCTACTGATGTAGTGTCGACAGTTAATCTCCTTGGAGATCTTGTTAAGAATAACTTATTACGTTGACATGAAAAAATGGGTAATTCCTTAGCGTCTCAGGAGTTAATAGTTTGTCAGTTAGCTTTTATTTTGACGTGGAACAAAATAAGAGAGCGAGGAGTTGAGACTACAGAAAGGATTACGTCTAGAATTGCGTTTTACCTCGAATTCGAGATTACCTTTGCCAGAGTTAATAGAAGTTCACCATCATAAGGCACCCGGAGCCTTACTCGACTATTTCGGCCCTAATAGGGTGAATGTCTTGGGGGGCCAGGATGGACGATCGATGTCTTGAGTTCGTTGGAAAAAAAAGGAGTTACAGTTTAATTTTCCCATCGGAGTCAGATGGAGATCGAGACCGAAAATACAGTTCAATTATCCCAGTATATAGCTTTTCCAAGATAATGCTGGGTTTTAGATGTTCCTCCGATCCGGCGAACCTCCAAGGCGCCTAGATTTGCACTTATAGGATCGTAGGTAAGAATGGTCGAAAAGATGATTAATTTTGTAATCTCGTGCGCATATTCAAAAATAGGTGTACACATATTTATGGATGCTACCGTAGGGTTTACCTCTTCGACACTTCACTTGAATTAATCGATTTGTCAACTGTTTCAGACCCACCTCTCGTGAAACTGCAATTGGGTTCATCCCTGAAGCCTCAGCAGATCAAAGAAGGGGACGACGTCTATTTCGAATGCGATGTGAAGGCGAACCCCAGACAACATAAAATCAGCTGGTACCACAATGTGAGTAGAAATTGTTTTGGGGGAGGATACCCACTAGAATTACTGTTTGTTTGTCTAATTTGTTCGCCACTTTAGAAGTAGGTACGCCTCCACCAAAAAAAAATTAATTCGTAACGTTACTCTTCCATACCTTCAAATTGATGAAAGTAAACCTCTTCATCATCGTAATATTGTTCATTTTTTTGTGCCTAGGTTCGTACTTATTTTGCCTCCTCTATTTGTCCACTTTTTTTAAATCTATCTTAATCTCTCTTTTCTTTCAATTTCTCATTTGCCTTTCTTCTCTCTCTGGATTATCGAATTATTATTCTTCTGTGTTTCGTCTTCCTTTCTGTGCTATTTTTCCCCTTTTAGTATTCTTGTCCACCTTTTTCGGAACGTGTCATACAACCTTCTTCTATCTATGTATTGTATTCACGATTAAACATACGTAACATGAGCGAGGACTCTCATCAAAGTTTTGAACTCTCACTATTTACTCCTATATTATCGTTTCATTTGGACCTATAGCTTCGTATTTTTCTTTTTTTTTTTTTTCTTTTTACATTTTGGTTTATTATTCTTGGAATAATACACCTATGTTTTCGCGACGGGGGTCGACGACTCCGATCGGCCTCAAAATTTGACATTATCCGTTTCAAGTGGTCTAGATTCGAAAACCGAAATGTCCGTCCGCCGTACGCCGTACGCCGTCCGCCGTCCAGGCCGTTTTGGGCAGTAGGAAATTTTTTAAAAATCTGAAATTTCGACAAAATACTTGGTTTACCATCTAGTTGTGCCCGCAAGGTTTTCAGCCCGATCGCCCAAACCCGTGGGGCGCTCTAGGGCTAAAATGGGGCTACAGAAGGTGGTTTTTGAAGGCTTTTGGCTATGGGATCGAGTCAGGTGTCGTTTTCGAAGTATTTTTGGACGTAGAATCCATTTTTTGGGGTCCCGGAACGATCCGATTTCACTGTGGCGATCTATAGGGCTTTCATGGGGCTAAAAATGGGATTTTTGAAGGATCCCAAGAAGTTAAATATCTTTCGAGTAAAAATTAAAGAATTTTTGAAAAAAAAAATCCCCTCAAAAAATTTTTTTTTGAAATATAAAAATCCAAAAAAAAATTTTTTTCTAAATTTTTTTTATTGACAGAATTAAATTTCTGTACAAGTAACCTATATCAAAGAATAATAAACCCTTGTGTAAAATTTGCAGCGTTTTTTGTTTATTGTTGTTTGATTTATCATACCTCTTGGTGAGTAGTCGCGATGGGGGTCAAAAATGTCGATCGGCCTCGAAATTTGTCCTTTCATTTGTCACTCGCAGATTTCAAAAATAGTTGGTCCCGCTAACGTTTCAGCCTGACCCGTGGGTCCTACTTTTGGGCGTAGAATCCATTTATGGGAGTCTGAGACCCTTCCAACTACCGTGTGCGGATCTATGAGGCTACAAATTGGTGTTTTGAAGGACTTCAACCGGGAAGTTGGATGTTATCAAAGTCGTTTTGTAGGACCCTACGTAGAACCCATTTTCAGTGGTTCCCTATCTGTCATGACTATAAAGGTATACAGTCTTTTGAAATGATTTTTCATTGACATAGAATTCACGTTTTGTACGTCTGTCTTTTGTAGTCCATCATCTGATAACTAGTCTTTCCGTGTTCATCAGGTCATTCTTCCTTTGTTGGTTGTCGTATTGTCCTTATTTTCATCCATGGCATGGGGGTATATGCGTGATAGGCAAGAAATTTCGTATTTTGTCAAAATTTCAGGTTTAAAACAAATTCCTACTGCCCAAAACGGCTCGGACGGTGGACGGACATTTCGGTTTTGGGATGTAGACCTTTTGAACCGGATAATGTCAAATTTTGAGGCCGATCGTAGTCGTCGACCTCCGTCGCGATTACATAGGTGTATTATTCCAAGAATAATAAACCAAAATTGTCGTTTCAAAGAGATGAACAGCGGTAAATTAAAACCTTGGGTGAATTACACAATTACCCCACTTCACCGTATTATGGTATATCCAATGCTATGTATGTAAGGTAAATTGGTACTGGGTGGGTATCACTGAGGTAGATTTGATGTAAAAGCGGTTAATATCTACGAGGACGTGTCCCAGTCAAAGTAAAATAGGTAACTCTTTCCTCTCGCATTCGGATCGCCTGGAGCACTCAAAAGTGCGAGGCCGGCCCTGAAAATTCACCTCAAGGTAACATTGCACGTACCTTGATTTGAGGTCGCTTTTAGATTAGTTCCAGCTAAGAAAAAACTCGACTCAACTCCCAAATCTGTCTATGAATAACGTCCTATGAGGTCACCCCAACTATCCTAACCTGTCGTCAATGTATAACGTAAGTCGCTCCCTCAAGGCCGCTTTTGAGGAGATCCTGAAGCTTGAGGAATGTGTATGAATCCCGCCCTTAGTGTAAGTAGTCTTTGGTGTATTTGCTTGTCGTAGGAAGGTGTCTGAATGTGCTAAATGTGATGATTGTCCTCTGGAGAGTGCAATAATATTACATATTATGATATCGTGCTCCAGTGGGTTGCTCATAGTAGCCGTTCTGCCTTTAGTCGAGGTCTTTAGTAGCGTTTGACTTCAACGTGACCAACTCTATCATGATTAACTTCAAAGTAACTATTAGTCTGTGATCTTGGGCTGTTTGCGCTCAACAGCTCCATTCCACCACAACTGTTTCAACTTGCCGGCTGATCCCTCTCGTATTATTGGAAAAGAGAACAAAAAAACTGATAGGGTGCGAGAACGTAAAGGTTCGATTGATGAAAAAAAAAGGTAAATAGTATACTATAATCCCTCCCTTTGGCACGGATGGGAGGAAGGGGACGTAGGGAATACGTGGAGTGTATGAAGCACCCCCTAAACCTGGTCCCAGTAAAGGCGGTATACATACAATAGGAGGGGAAAACCTTGAGAGCTATGCGCCCGCTGGGACGCATTATCCTTCCGCCTGAATGTCTCCCCAAATTACGATTTGCCCCCCCCCCCCCCCCCCCCATCCTTTGTCATTCCCTACGTCCCGCCCTCCGACCACAACCTATTTTCCACCTTTCACCATTTCTACCCTTCGGCAGTAAACACCTTGCCATCTTGCTGGTTCTGCACAAGGCGGCCACTATTCAACGCCCGTGTCAACATCTTGGGTGGCGGGGGATGTTAGGAGCAGATATTTCCGGGGTGGGGTCCAATACACGACATTGGTCTTTCCTACCAGGAAACAGTCATTGTCATCATTTTTGTGAAGGTATATTGGCTCCAAAGGAAAACGTAAAAGTAATAAATTTTATCGACACGTTTTATTATCGCGAAGGAATCGTTTTTGGGTCCACAGTTACAAACTAGGCTTCCATCCTTCTCATGGGTCGATGAGTGAGCATTCAAGTGCGAAATACGGGGGTAGCTGTGGCTTGCAACTTTTGCTTTGCCTCAGAAATGACGCGTAATATGCACTATAAAAGAATCTCAGCTCTAAGGAAAATAACTTACCCCTAAATGTTGCTGTAATCGATAGAATTGCTTATTGTGCATCGTTTGAAACCGGTGCACAGTGGCCAATTTTCCCGATTTAGGTGGAAAAATGTCTAGGAGGCACTTATCTTATAGGAAAATTCTCGCCTATCACGAATATACTCCCATGGCATGGGGGTATATGCGTGATAGGCAAGAAATTTCGTATTTTGTCAAAATTTCAGGTTTAAAACAAATTCCTACTGCCCAAAACGGCTCGGACGGTGGACGGACATTTCGGTTTTGGAATCTAGACCTTTTGAAACGGATAATGTCAAATTTTGAGGCCGATCGGAGTCGTCGACCTCCGTCGCGATTACATAGGTGTATTATTCCAAGATTAATAAACCAAAATAATTTTGGTTTATTAATCTTGGAATAATACACCTATGTAATCGCGACGGATTGTCAATTATTGTCGTTTCAAAGAGATGAACAGCGGTAAATTAAAACCTTGGATGAATTCAGCATTAAACAGGCTGTCTTTTGAAAAACAAAAATTGGATTTAAGTGCAACATGACGGCTTATAATAAAGTCCAAAGTTGAACTATTGAAATAAGCATACACAATTACCCCACTTCACCCTATTATGGTATATCCTATGCTATGTATGTAAGGTAAATCGGTATTGGGTGGGTATCACTGAGGTAGATTTGAAGTAAAAAGCGGTTAATATCTTCGAGGATGTGTCCCAGTCAAAGTAAAATAACTCTTTCCTCCGCATATGGATCGCCTGGAGCACTCAAAGTGCGAGACCAGCCTTTTCTTTTTTTTTAATCTGAAATTTCGACAAAATACTTCGGCGGGAGGGTTTTTTTTTAAAGTGTTGACTATGGGATCAAGTTAGGTGTCGTTTTCGAATTATTTTTGGACGTATAATCCATTTGTGGGGGTCTCGGAACGATCCGATGGAGCTTTCAAGGGCTAAAAATGGGATTTTTGAAGGATCCCAGGAGGTCGAACATTTTCCGAATTAAAAAGCAAATTTCAAGAAATTTTTTTTTTTTTTTCAATTTTTTTTTTTACTGACACAGAATTAATTTTCGCACAAGTAACCTATATCAAAGAACAGTAAACCCTTGTGTAAAATTTGCAGCGTTTTTATTATTGTAATTGTCTGGAAGCTCAACTAGAGCTGTGCAAACGAAAAAGACAAAAAACCTTATTATAAAGATATTCTCGAACTCCAGAACCCCTGGGTGTGGACCCGGCATTATAACCACTACACCATCGACGACCCCTCAAGAAAGCCCTATAAATACCTACGATGAAATCCGATCGTTCTGGGACCCTCAAAAATGAACTCACGTCCAAAAATACTTGAAAAGCGACTTCTTAGTAGACCCCATAGCCGAAACCCTTCAAAAACCCCTCCCGTACCCCCATTTTAGCACCATAGCGCCCCACGGGTTTGAGCAATCCTTGCGGGCTCAACTAGATGGTAAACCGAGTATTTTGTCAAAATCTAAGGTTTAAAAAAATCCTACTGCCCAAAACGGCTCCGAAGGAGGACGGACATTGAATTTTCGTTTTTTTGGAATCTTGAAATTTGGAATCATCTTGAAACGTTTAATGTAAAATTTTTAGGTCGATTAGAATTTTCTACCTCCGTCGAGATTACATTATTCGAAGAATTATTAAACAAAAGGACGTTACCAGACTACGTTAGGAACCAACTACTCGTTGAACCTGGTTGCCCATGGATTTTACACAACCTTGTATAAAATCTATGGGTAACCAGGTTTTTCCTTAGCTAAAATTTTCATTTCCCCGTTTATCCTTGCGATAAAACTTCATACAAAGGCTACCGCAAATGTGGAGGAGTACTTTTTTTCCGAATTCCCGTGTCCGACTATTCTCGACCTGGGATTGTCAACTATGCTACACCATTTCGCTTACGGCCCTTTCGGAGGGGGAAAAAAGTAAGGGCCGAAAGATATCCGCTATGAACGCTTTTATCGCAAATTGCATCTCGCGTTTGTTGTACAACATTTTCCGCTCTAATTTCTTTCAATGTTATCTGCTCTCCATTTTTCCACTGCCCCTCTTCCTACACACCTCCGCCTGTGAAGAAAAACCTTGTCCCCTTTTGTTCGGTCGATTCATTCACGTTTTTGAAGTCCTACTGTCTTCTTTTATGTTTTCTGTCTCTCTCTCTCTCTCTTTTTTTTTTTTTTTTTTTTTTTTTTTTTTGTGTTTCTTCCACGATGAACACTAAGATGCAGAGGTTGACGTCCTTTCATTTCCCGTTCTTTCAGTCATTTTCACTTGAATAACTTGATATGACTCCCTCCCCTAACTGTATCACTATACCCCAACTCAACCTATTTTTCCTTTTTTGATCGGTACGTTATAAAAATTGAATGTTTCCAGGGTGAGCCAGTCACACAGAATATGTCATCCGGGGTGTTGTTCAGCACGCAAAGTCTCGTTCTTCAAGGAGTCACTCGTTTGAACAGTGGGGAATACACGTGCAATGCTGCCAACTCTCGAGGGCACACTTCCAGCCAGCCTGTCAGACTGAGGGTGCAGTGTAAGTCCAAAATTCGGCTCTCGCAGAACCCAACTTTTTTTCTTTTTTTTATGGTACAAGCTTTTATTGGGGTAACCGGCTCGCCGCCGCCACTCACCCACCCACACAGGCAAGCTCTTTGAACTTAGCCGAGACTGGAGAAGTTGAAGGCGCAATTAAATCTTGCACAAATTTTGCACACTTGAATAGGTGGGGGAAGAAGGTTGTATGTCAGTTTGTGCTACTTTTCAGGAACGTGGGAAAAGTACGTTATTCGACGAGGGAAACGTCATTCAACCAAGAAAAAATAATCGCGGTCGGCAACATACGCTCTTTGACATTTGTAGTAAGAGGAAAATTTGCCTCTACTTATCTCTGATAGAATGCAGGGCGCTGTCAATATCATCCAACAATGGTGTGACAAGGAGGAACTCATTTTGAACCCTGCCAAGACCACCGTCGTTGCAGAAGACGCTACATGTCAAGACTCCAACTTGCTACAGAGGTAAAATACCTCGGAGTGGTGCTGGACTATCATCTCACATGGAATAACCATGTAAAATTCGCGATAACCAATGCCACTACGGCAATGTTCGCCTGCAGAAGGATGCTCAGCAAATCCTGGGGCATGACCCCACGGATGGTGGAATGGCTATACAAAGGGATAGCAAGACCCCACATCACGTATGCCTCCCTGATATGGGGAGGAGCTACAAACAGAATGACTGTTCAAACTCAGTCAACTAGACTCCAGAGACAGGCATGCCTGTGGATTACAGGGGCCAAGAACACTTGCCCCACCGCTGCAATAGAGGCCATCTTGGATGTCACACCCCTTCACGTATACGTCAGAAGGACTGCCTACCTGGGGGCGGCCAGGCTGTTGCAGGAAACAACTCATCCAGCGTTATAGATCGCCTCCACCGGATCACTAAGGATCTACAGCTATAAGAGGCAGCGGTAACTGCTACTGACTCAATGTCGGAGCAGACCAACTTCAAATTACCTTTCGGCATAACCATCCTGTCTAGGGAGCGCTGGGAGGCCAGGAAGGGGCATGGATAGTCGGCCCCGACCTTAATCTGGCCGTCTTGCTGGGATCCAGGGCAACCGTTTTTCAGGCCGAAGTACTAGCAATTCTTACTTGCGCCCTTGAGATTCATAAGAAAAAACTCGAAGGAGCCAAAATATACATATTTTCGGACAGCCAGAGCGCGCTGAAGGCATTAGGAACCGTCACCTTTTTAGTCTGGTAGTTAGTTTTAGTCCCGGTATTTAGTCTGGGAATGCTTTCAAGTCCTCAAGGCTGCGGCAGCAGTCAACAATCTTCAATTGGTGTGGATACTGGCCCATAAAAAGGCTGACAGCCTTGCGAAAATGGGAGCAAGATCCCATCCGGAATCCATCCTGAAACATTCGAAAAGCCACCTGATCCAGCAGATGACACGATGGGAGAGATGCCAAACAATCGCCCTCTGGAACAACATACCTAACAGGGCTCAGACAAGCTAAAAGGTTCATCTCACCTTCCGCCCCAAGAAACAGGACCCTACTGATGTGAGGCTCACAATCAGTCTTCTCACTTGTCACTGCCCACTGAAATACCACCTGAACAAGATGGGTAAGTGGGAGACGATAGAATGTCGCCTCTGTCTGGAAGATGAGGAGACGGCGGAGCATGTGCTGTGCAAATGTACCGCCTTATAAGGCTATAGCTGCTACCAGATTCCGCACTTCCATCAGGTGTGTTACTTGAACCCCCCAACCTTGTAGAAGCTTCGACTGAGGATATACTCAACTTCATAAAAGAAGCGGGTATATCCAAAGTCTTTTACTAGACAATGGACAAACGACAGTCACAATAGATCACACTTTGAGGTCGCGAGTGACGCAGGGGATGACAGCATCCCCCACCTGTCCGTAAAAAAAAAAAAAAATAAATAAATAAAAAATAAAAATAATAATACAACGCTCTTCCCGCTTTCACTTCACCTATTCACTTGTACTTGCTTTTGTCAAACCATGTACCATGTTGAGAATAGTGGAGATTGGCCCAATGGAGTGTGTATGTGTCCGTTTTATTGGGATTAGGGCCAAGAACGGGAAAACTCTACTTCATTTGCCGAGCTTTCGAGCAGTATGTGCTCTTCATCAGGGCCTGTAAACATTATGTACATGATCTTACTGAAATAATTCGTGGAGGGGGGGTTCCCCAGTATATGATTTTTTTATTATGTTGGTATCGGCGCATTTAGTCAGAGAGAGTCAGAGAGCGTAAGCTATCAGAGATCATGTCAAATAATTCATATAAATCACGTATTAATAATACTCAGTAAACTGCAGACAGACTCACCAGATATAACTTGAGAGACGGCGAAAAGAAGCAATATATTCTCCAATATTCAGAAATTAAGAGAACAGATAAGTATTCAACAATCAGAGCAACTATTAGATTCAGAAAAAGTGGAATCACGTAAAAATTTAGCACAAGGTGTGAGCGCTGAGATCCAAGTAAGTGGCGTGGTTCATAGTCAGACCGATGTTGCTCCCATGGAGACGCTTTCCATTTGCAGTCCCGTAGGCATACGACTCGATACTAGTGATTATTCTGTTATTATTTCATATTAGGTAAATAGATATAAGAGAGTTCCTAAAGCCACTTTTTGCCTAACGGCGATGAGTTGCGGTCGACGTGACTCGAGATTTCGCGCATGCGCAGAAATAACGGCGATAACTTACGTACTTATGCCCAACGTCGGCCGTTATTGCCTTAAAGTTACGGCGATAAGCTTACGGTCTTAAGGATAACGCCGTTAATTTCGAGCAATTGAACGTAAATAGCGGCACTTTAAATTTAGCGTGACTTTTGATAACACCATATCTCTGTTACGGTATTATGTGAAGTTGGCTTTTCTTTGATTCTCCCTAGACAAATCCCTTACGGCGATAAAAGGTCAAGTATAAACCACAGAGATCAGAGTCTTTGTCCAAGACACAGGCGGTATTGCCAAATCAGGGACACCAGGAGCATGATTGTAAACATCCCTAATTTGACAGTTGGTATAAATTTGTCTTCAAACAACAGACGCTCCAGTTTGTGCCGTGTCGGAGCCGACCATCGTCGGTGCATCTTTGGAAGAAGCTGTCCGCGTGAGATGTGCAGTTTCTGCCGACCCCTCCGAACTGACTTTCCTCTGGCAGTTCAACAACAGCGGGGAGAGTTTCCCAGTCGCTCCGTCGAGGTGGGTTTCACATCTTGGCCAGAAAACTGTTGAAAACGTTTATAATAATAGGTATACAACAAAGGTAATCATAGTATTCATAAGTGTTGTCATGATTAGAGTATTGTGTGTGACTTGGTAATTTTAAGGAATACAGGGCCATTGAAGAAATTTAGGCGCACTGCCATTTTCTCCAGAGTCAATGCTTATTGTTCAGTTTTATATTAATTTGAGCATTCATTAGAATGTGGTATCTTGATTTCGTCAGGTATGCTACTTCAAACCACACTATGAGCGAATTGGTGTACACGCCATCATCTGAAAGGGACTACGGGACGTTGGCTTGCTGGGCGACAAACAGCATAGGGCGACAAGTGGATCCGTGCACTTTCCAAGTTGTTCCAGCGAGTGAGTCTTCTCTTTATGCAGTTCCTTTTTGCATTTTGTGAGATAGGAGCTTGTCACGAATGAGTTTCCCTACTTTGCAGCTAAACCAGGGCCTCTCCACAACTGCACTCTCCGTTCGACGGTCAACACGACCGGCGACTGGTTGGAAATCGAGTGCATCGCCGGGTTCGATGGCGGCCTCACCCAGACGTTTCACCTGGAGGCAGTTGACTCTGTCACGTCCAAGTACTGCCTCAATGCGAGCAACGTGGAAGGGCCTTTTTTCCGGGTCGAGTTGGCTCAGCTGACCAACGGCCATCCAGGAACGATACAGCTTGTCATGTACTCGGCCAATCAGAAAGGCCGAAGTGAAGTTGTCGTCCTCGAGGACATCGCCATTAGAGACGCTGAGAAAAGAACAGGTATTTACAACAGAACGAGATCCAAGAGTCTGGTACCACCAACCAGAAAGCCCTCACATTTCCTAAGATTTCATAACCATACATTTCTAACTAAGAGTTGAGGCTTTCGCCATACGCGATGTGGGGGTTTAACTGTCCGATCCGAGGTTTATGCGGTGCTCTTTCGACAGTTTGAACGTCGCAGGTTTGGAAAGCACCCTCAGCTTAGCAAATAAATACACATTTGATTTGGATAATCGCATTAAGGACAGATAACCACAGACAGGGTTTTATCACCCATATGGATCGATTTCACTTGAAATTATATTTTATATTCATATACCGAGTCCCAAATTTAACAAATCCTTGGGTAATAGGCCAGTCATTCGCAGTTTATTGTGGGCCCACCACCCACGACGGATAAGAGTTGAGAGTATGTCAAGAACTGTTCATGGTCGTAAATCGAAAGTGTGAGTTCCTTGAGGCTCCGCCAGTTTTTACCGCTTAAAACATCAAAATCTGAGTGCCTGTAGCCTCCTTTTCGGCATCCGGCGAGATTAGTCAATGTTAATAAGCTCTATTCAGCGTGATACGAAGAACCAGTTACCACTACATCGTAGCTCTACTCTCTGGAGAGTTGATGCTCTCAACCCTCGATAAATTAAAAACATGACTGAAACGGAAATCTTTTCGCTCCGCATCTGTCTTTAGAAATGTCTTGTTCTTATCGTAAAGCCTAGTTGGCTCAAGACTTGGGATTCCGGCACATTGCAATTCAGGGGCCATACCGGTGTACAATTGTTCAAGTGATTCTCGGGGAATTGGAAACGCTGAACATTTAATCACTCTTTGAGTATTCTACATCATCGCTGTAGAATAGTTAACTGGTCTGTGACCCCATACATCTTTACTTTGAGAACGTTCTCTTTGGCCAAAAATCTTCAAAAATCCCCTGTATGACGTGTTAAGAAGCCCACAGGGCACCCCCCACAACACACACAACTCACGGGGTCACAACTCTAGGGGTCCTGTGGGCTTCATACAGGGGATTTTTGATGATTTTTGGCCACAGATAACGATCTCAAAGTAAAGATGTATGGTGGTCCAGACCAGTTGACCATTCTACAGCGATGATGTAAAATACTCAATACAAAAGAGTGATTAAATGTTCAGCGTTTCCAATTCCACGAGAATCACCTGAACAATTAATTGTACACTGGAATAGCCTCTGAATTGCAATGGGCCGGAAGTCCCAAATCTTGAGCCAATTAGGCTTGACGATAAGATCAAAACATTTCTAAAGACAGATGCGGAGCGAAAAGGTTTCAGTTTCAGTCATGTTTTTAATTTATCGAGGGTTGAGAGCATCAACTCTCCAGAGAGTAGAGCTACGATGCGGTGGTAACTGGTCCTTCGTGTTCCTATCACGCTGAATCGGGCTTATTATCGTATAATATATTATTTATATTTTATTACAATATTATTGTATTATTTTGCCGAAAAAAAGAGAACGGTTGAGTAAAAATTGAAATGATGAGGCCAATCAAAACTCCATGAGAAACACAGTTTTCTTAAAGTGGGGTTTGTTAGTTTTTTTCCAATTTGGGGATGCGAGTGAATTTTACTGGATCCATCAACTATAATATATCGTTTTCTTATTTTTTATTTCCTTAAAGGAGCGAGCATCCTGAGACTGAACCCTAAGAAAGTGGCCAACGTCAAAGCCATCTCACCAGGTGTGCAAGGTTCCGTTTCTAATACAACTGTTCTAAATGTTCAATAGATAGCCCAATTTCTTACCCTCATTGATTTGCTATCGAGGCTCTTATGTTCCACTTGTGCGTAGGAATTTTGTTCAGTCGATATTTATTATCGTTTGTGGGAATGTTAGTGCTGTGCTCTGATGGATACGAGTGCTTTGCGAGGTGAGGTGGCGATGGGTTGGCCAAATAAATTTGTTCTTTACCGATTTGTGAAAATGACATTTGTGATGGACTTCCCACTTTACATAAAATAAACTCCAAGATGATTACGATTCCTCTGGAAGTGTGCATACGAGTCTCTGTTGCTATTTTGCCTTTCATCTGTATAGTTACTTTGATCATGAAGATAGACTCAAGGTGGCGTAGTAATACTGCCGTAGTATGTGTAAAATATTACTCGTCTAAAAAAAAACTCCCTTGATTGTAATTAACATGCGCTCTTGTTCATCATAGAATGGGTTGGAGCTGGGCATCACTTGGGGAGCGGAAGCCTGGCTGTACTGCTTGTCGCTGGTTTCCTAAGTGTCACAGCTATTCTCCTCGTTCTTACGATTTGTGCCTTGCGGAGACGAAGCTACAGAATGCAGCACACGTCTCCGACGCCGACGAAGCAAATCGAAATCACACAGGGTGACGACCAGCGGTACGTCGTGTCCTACCAACTCAAACCGGAGACGAAACAGCCAGACATTCTCAATCGAGGTGAGGATAGATGGATAGATAAATTCTGTATTTAAACTTATGTTTTTATACAGGATTAGCTTAAAATGAAATTAGAGAAAATAATACATCCTTGCAAAAAGAAGAAATACATGCAGTGACTCATTAATGACATAAACAAGAAGAGCTACAGCAGGAAGCAATGTGGGAAAATAAATGCAATCGCTATTGCCGCTTTAAGAGGAGAACTTCAAAACTACTAAAATGAAAAGTAATTTCACTGAATTAAAAGTCATCAGCACAGCAGCAGACCAGATTGTCTTCGAACTAGAGAACAGAAGGAAAATTGGAGAACAAGCCTTAATTAAATAAGTACTTAAAATTTAGAATCGAGCAGGCAAAAGACGGAGGCACTAAGTTCATTAAAAAAGCCAAGCCAGCGGGCTAAATACAGGAGCTAGTCGCGAATCCTTAGAGAGAGAGAGAGAAAAGATAGATTGTTGGCTGTTCATTCTAGGTCATGTACAGGCAGGGCAACTTGAGTTACAGCAATATTTAAGAAGTGGAGAACATTATGAGTTGAGACCAATCAAGCGGATAGCGTCCGAACAAATACAGAAGACCCTTTTCAATGCTGGAGCATCAGGAAACTTCAGGGTGGCCACCCCAACCTCGGGAGCCGCAAATTCTGGCCGCCAACATTGACGGATGCTCCTGAAGAATGGGCACCAGCAAAGCCGTGGTCCTAGGTTGAAGTTGACCTGCTCGACGCACCAACTGCAAACCTCGTCCGGGGTCAGCTCAATCCTTCCATCCTTCATTCAGATCGCAGGCGAGTACTTTCCCAGTATTCTAATCTGGGCAAAGAGGCGCTTCATGTGAATGGGAACCTCCAGGCCCAAAACGTCTTGACATCCCTCAGTGGCCACATGGATAAAGCGCAGGTGATCATTGAAAGAGGACTCCCCCAGGGAAATGAGCTCGCGGCCGCGTAAATGCACTGAAGCCTTCTTAAGGGTAGGAGGAATAAACTTAGCCAACGCCTCGGCCTCTTTGATATGATCAGAGTGTATTACCTATCTGTTCGAGGTGAGAAATTAGTTACTATTGGTAATTTTTGTAATGGGGTCGTCATCCATTGGAGCAGCTAGGCTCTGGTCGTTTGGGCGTTTGAGCGTTTACTCCCGGGGGCTCTGGTTTGGGGAGATTCGGACATGTACAGGATAAAACAATGCAGCAACGTTGTCTATCAGCGTAGTCTTCCACTAGAACTTAGTGATGATTTGCTGGTACTGCGGTAGGTACTGGGTCTGTGTAACCGAGTCGCAATGGAACGGTTTCGAACAGTGCCAATATCCCTGCCCTTGCTAGTACTGTCTCACTGACCTAAAACTGGATTGAATGGATGGATGAACTAGGAGTAGGTATATCCAATTCCAAAGAGTGAGTCCAATATAATTGGGTACCTACCAGTAATAGAACTATACATTGTAACTAAGTTGTAACAGTTATGTCAATGTCACTGTAGCCGTTGGACCTGCTCCTGAACTTATCCACCCCTACAGAAGTGATAACAATATTATCGGCTTCACATGACAATGTTCCTCAGTCCCGCCTTGAGATTGAATTTACTTACTGTTTTTTATTAGTGAAAAAAGGGTCTAAATAACATTTAAAGTGAGGTCGAATCTATGTAAAACTCCCAATATATCTATGAATTTGTAGAATTTATAGAAGAATATAAATTTAAATCTGTAGCTGCAACAAGGGTTCTGGGTTGTCGTCACTCAGGAACCTGGCTGACCATTCTGCCGTCCAAAGGAGAAAAGCCGTAGAAATAAGGTAAATTGAATCTGAGCTACGGCTTTTCTCCTTTGGACGGCAGCATTGATGGTTGAGCTCATTCTCGGAATGTTATCTTCAGCCAATAGGAAGCACAACAAGTATTCGTAATCGCCAACCAATCCAGGTGTGATCCACTGTTATGTGCTTCTCCAACCTCCATATATAATTAACAGGCCTTCAGGGGGAAAAGACAATCCATATACCTGGTGTAAACGTCCCTACCGAACCAGCTCTTGCGTGGATAACATTAAATGTTATCCAATAAATATTATTAAATGTTATAGGAAGCAAATTTTGCTTCCTATTCGGCAGGTCCTTACACCTTACCTGGATCCATTTGGCGCACTTCTAGGAAACCTGGCCTGGACTGATTGTTTGATAAGGGCTATTAATTAGATGTAAGGCTTGCTCAAAGTCGATCTCTTTGGGGCGCCACCACTATTCTTTCCTCAATAATTACCGTCACACATCGGGAGTCTCCTCATCATCCTATTCCATCTGGATCATCCTCATCGTCCTCATCCTTCCTACTAAGAAGGATATAGCTGATACCGCTCAAGCAAGGAAAGAGTTTTAAATTAGGCAAATGAGTCCTGACTCAAACGGGTTCCATAGCACCCTCAACTGCCAGTTCATGAAAAGGGGTGGGTCTGGCCTTTAAAATTCCCTAGGCCAGAATCTGAGCCCTCCTCCACAAAATTCACCGTTTTCTCTCAAAACCTATTGGTACCCACCATCTAGGAATGTAGGGGTAGGATTGAATTCAAAGCATAATATTCCCTATAATTTATATGTATGCCGATATCATCGATTAACTGTGCAGCCTATGATGTATCGACTGATTAGTTACAGAAGATCCTGTGGAACGAGCAGAGCTGCCACCTCTCACGTACAGTGGACCAGGCGTCACAGCAACTTTTGTAAGTTAACTAATGGCATTTAGCAACACATCGCAAGCATCTTTCGACAAGTCCGTGGAATTAACGTGCCCCTTATTTTTCAGATGTCCCCTTGCGGGAGCCCCAACGGCTGTGCCACCAGGTCCGTGAGCCCTTCGCTGCTGCAGCCAGCAGCCTCCCACACCCACTCTAACCCCACGCCTCTCAACACAGCGCAACACATACTTTCGAATTCCATACCCGGGCCTGAAAGCTGCGTGTGAACTCCAGGTCTACCAGATTCTTCGACCCCATCGTCCCTCGAACCAAATTCGCGCTTCGTGCTGTCTAAAAAGCATTAAAAAAAACTTGTATTTTATATGTACTTTGTGTATTGTGTTCATCCTCGAAACAGATCGTTGGCGGTCGACGACGACTTTTTTCATAAATGTCGATCGGAAATCGATGGTCTCTTTTTTAATCGTGTAAATTAAAATTTTACTTTATGTGTGTACATACGGACATGATTCATTGCGAACCGATCGGAACAGTCGTGCCAACGGTGCAATAGTGTCGAGAAATGAGAGCAATCTCAATGAAGTTATGAACGGTTTGTGCCTGGAAAATGCGTCATTCGCTGTTTTCAGTCCACAACCTCCAGGAATTCATTCGTGTTAACAACGAAAGGTGATGTGATTTAATAGAAAAATTTCTTATATTTATGTCTAGATGTTATTTTTTTAGTTTCTTTGTGTCGAAATAGAAATGCCAGAGGCGTTTTGATGTTTTCGTGATGTAACTGTATTGTCTCTCTTCTTATTATGTGTATTAGTGATGTTTCAGTCGGTATAGTATTTGACTACGTGGTTTAAACAAGAAAAACAAATTTAAAAAACGTTGACTTATGGTTTGGAATTCACACTATAATGATTTGTTTAATTGTAACAACCAAGTATTTTACGTTATCGATTCAATACGCCTAATATTCATATTAAATATTTTTTCCTGGTGAGTGAAAGAAATTGTGCATTGGGGAAGTCTGTAGAGGCCCTTAACAGTGTTGTCCAACAGAAGCAAAAAACTCTCGTGCACAATGAAAACTGCCTAGACAGTAAAAATATCGTAAGGTGGTTATTTTATTTAACTGCCTTAGATGAAGCCAGATTGGCAACATTAGCGGATTGGGCTATGGTGAGGGAATAAGCCGTTGGTATTTTCTTTTATGGCATTTATTCGATATGGTGTACAATGCCTCGAGGCGCCTTTCGCCTATCCCCTGGGGGGGGGGGGGGGGGGAGGCTCTTCAGGAGTATATGTTCAACCTGCCGGAACATTGCAGAGAGCATAATAGTAGTCACCCCCCAGGGGATAGGCGAAAGGCGCCTCGAGGCATTGTACACCATATCGAATAAATGCCATAAAAGAAAAGACCAACGGCTTATTAGAGAGTTCCTAAAGAAACATCCGAGATACGTCGACCGTTAATTGTTATCACCGTAAGGGATTTGTCTAGGGAGAATCAAAGAAAAGCTAACTTCACATAAGACCGTAACAGAGATACGGTCTTATCAAAAGTCACGCTAAATTTAAAGTGCCGCTATTTACGTTCTATTGCTCGAAATTAACGGCGGTATCCTTAAGACCGTAAGTTTATTGCCGTAACTTTACGGCAATAACGTTCGACGTTAGGCATAAGGACGTAAGTTATCACCGTTATTTCTGCGCATGCGCGAAATCTCGAGTTACGTCGACCGTAACTCATCACCGTTAGGCAAAAAGTGGCTTTAGGAACTCTCTATTCCCTCACCATAGCCCAGACGTAAGAATATGGAAGCCGACCTATCTACGCGTAATTAGCGGATTGGTGAGTACGGGCCGCCGAACCACCTGAACCCATCAAGCTCCGCCAGTTCAACCAATATACAGGGAAATGGTTACACACTCGTTGAAACTGAATGTCCACCTGGCCAATTTACTCTTATTGTTAGTTTCACGGTTCTAGTCAAGTTGATTTTTTTTTTCCTTTTATCATTCAATTAATTTTCATCTAATTGGACTGAAGACGTTACCCGAATGATCCACGCGATCGAGTTCCGGTAATCATCGTTTCCCCCCTATTTTGTACTCGTGTATTAAATGTGAGATATAAATTCATGGCGATAAAGCAGAAAGCTGTTATCACCCAACTCCTTGTACAGTTTGTAATTTATCGACCTAGCCATTAAATTGTCGCCCGTTCGGGCTCAGTAAATGGGATTGTTTGTTGTACAAACCGATAAATATAGGTATGAAATGTTTAGTGTGGAATTCCGCGTTCAATTGTACATAATTAGAGCGTGTTTTAAATGTTCTCCCAACTGTGAGAGTGAGAATGGGTGTGAGCGGATGTACAGATAAAAATTAGTGGATGGTAGCGTTGCAGGGTTGATGTATAGTGCGGGTGTGTGAGGGTAGGGGGGGGGGGGGTTAGAGGTGTCTGAATGTTACTTCTATTCAAAAATTTGTTAGTTGTATTTTTGCATTGTTATCAATTTTCCGGTACGATTTGAGTTTGACTTAATTGAATTTAATGGACTCGAATCAACTGGAAAGTCTAGCCGAAACTGTGCATTATTCTTCAGGCTGAGGGAACTCAGTCTTACGAGCCTTCAGGGGTAAATTCCACGTGAGAACTCTCTCTAATCAATACGGGCATCGATTTATCGTTACAGTGAGCGTCGCCCAATGAATATCCTTCCATGGTACTCTTCTCTCCTGAGCTGCACTTATTTAACATAGAATCCTGACATGCCGAAAGATAATGAACTCTTCTTATTTCAATGTTCTTCTACCCAAAACGTCAATCCCTCCAACAGAGAAGCTTAAGGTGACATCCTTCTTCAAGTATTCCCGTCATTTTCAACCCTTATTCTTCCACAGTGTGACTGACTTGTTAGATAAGTATATAGTTGTTGCGCAGTTTTAATTTTGTAAAAAAAAAAAAGAAAAAACAAAGAGTAACTGAATAGATTACAAATTATTTAAGAGAGTGTGGTGAGACCGAGCTGGGGAAAATATTTTAGAACCTTCAATGTTTAATATATTTTAAAATGTTAACGAAACCAGTGAATGTATCAATGTAATACCGCTACAGGAGGGGTGAGCCCCTGTACATATCTATGTTAATAAGTGTCACTGACTTTCTGTATGAGGTTATGTTTGAATAAACATATAGAATTTGTCTGTTGTATTATTTGGCTCCGTCTGTTACCCCAAGAAGTATCATCTCATTGGAAGGTGCGCACGTGTGAATCGTTTAGTCGGCTCGAAATTGTACTATACGGGGAAAGTGAGCCGCTTGCTGACTGATGCCCCTGAATGGATGACGGTAGGTACCTACAGGAGGCTGAAGAAGAAGATATTACCGTAGCGATGTCGATGAGGGACTATTGTTAGATGGGAGGCTCTAAAAGACGTGATTTACAATTTAAATAACATTAAATTTTAATGTTATGGGAAGACAGCAAATATATGAAGGATCCAGTATCTACACTACCTGTATACACTGTATACAGGTATACACTGTATACTATACAGGTATTTACCGCTTTGTTATTGGGCAATTTGCTTCGGAATTATTTTTCGGTGAAAACCGTCTCGTTGCCCTCTGCAAATGTCAGTCCCATAGCAATTTTCAGCTCGAAATCCCGGGAAGTTAGGCCGGAAAGCAGGGGAGAAGAAAAAATTAAGTGACGTCACGCCCACTCACTCGCTCTCCTCGATGTGGGAGGCATCTCCCGCACGTTGACTCCAACGAAAAACTGCAAATTTTACACAAGGTTTTATTACACAGCCCCACAAAAAAAAAGTTTCTGATCCGGGGGTCTGACTATGGTATTCCTATGTATTTTTCGACGCTGAATCCGAATCCGAGGTCAAAAAAATCCGTTCACCCCTTAATTTTTTGTGTAGGGGCGGTTCAACTCCACACAAAAAAAGTTGCTGCCTCAAGGCAGTCTCATAAACCAACTCAGCTGCACTACATATTGTCAGCATTTGCTCGGGGGTGGGGTGCCCAATCCCATAAGGACCGTGGGCAAAACATCGATCCATCTTTCTGTTGCATGTCCAAATCACGCCGGGTTCACCTGTTTGACAAATATGTAATTAAGTCAAGTTCGAAAACGGGAATGTTTTATTTTCCTAAAACATTTGGCAAAAGAGGGTAACGAGGACAACAGCTGTAGGTAAACTTTTGGGATAATAACAAATGGGTTGACACCACAAATTGCTAATAATTAAAAAAAACTCATGTATTAAACATGTATTAATCCCAACGAACTCCTACACAATAATTGCCCGCAATTGTGTTCGGCCGCCGTGACCTCACACTGGGGGAAATGAGAGCACCAAAAAAAAAAAATAATAATAATAATAATAATAATAATAATAATAAATAAATAGAATAAAAAAGTCGTAAGGTCATGAATATTAATTTCTCAAACTTATTAAGCCATGCTTCATTTAAACTTTTCAAGTTCTAGGTACACAAACCTGAATGAAAACCTCTTGAAATTGCTTTATAACAAGCAAAAAATAAAATTGATTGTTTTATGTAGGTCCTATCTATCAAGTTTGATAAGTGAATATTCATGGCCAATGCCCTTACGATTGAGTCCCCCCCCCCCAATTCGCAAGCTCCCAAAAGAAAAGCTTTGCCACACCTCGTGAGGTTGTGATGTCAGACACGAAGTGAGGACTATTTCAACGGCTAAGAACCTGCAGCTCAACATTTCAGAATGAACAACTGGCACTGTCAGAGCTTTGCGGGCAAAAGTGGCGCTTCATGTGATCCTATTGAAGAACGGAAGGAATGTAGTTACATCGAATCAGGTGGAAACCGCCACTTTTCAAGTTTTGCAGTTCAACTTACGGGGTATTAAAGGAAGTCTACATGCTTCAAGTATAATCTGATATCTCAAGTAAAAAAAAAAAAAAACGACATTCAGATCAAACCCTCCACTTGTTAACTACGGAACACTCCTCTTCTACTGCATAAACCGCAGTAAACTCCAAAACTAGCGTCTTCTTGTCAAACTTCACCTTTTTAACGCGAATTCCACCGTTGTAGCAAACTCGTATAGGACAATACCTACTTTTAAAACAACATTTAAAAAAGTGCATTTGCTTGTTGAAATTCAAACTAAATTTGTTTGATTTGCTATTCATGAAGCAAACATACAACAAAACTAAGGTAGAAAGGACGAAGAAATTCAAGCTCACGTAAATTCCTTCTTTTTTTTTCAACAATATGGTATACATGCACGTGACGTCACGTGACAACATTTACAAAACGTTATAATCGTACTTCCGTGACAAAATAATCATCATGTACCGTCGGATAGGAGCAGGGCAACGTTCCCAGAATTTATGGGAACGAACTAAAAAATCCCTCTAGTGGCAACATAGGGTTAATTTGGCGGCAGGTAAGTGTTTAATACAATTCGTTTATAAATACAAGTCTGTAGACAATGACATTTAGAAATTGGGCTGATCCTCCGCAACACCCAACCATTCTGAAAGCTGAACCGTAAGCGACAGCAGGGTTTACAAAGAAATTTAAGAATCAACCCAAAAACTGGTATTCAATAATATCAACGTTTACAACGCTAATACAAATTTCAACTCAGTGTTGCTACGGCGAAGGCTCGAACGCAAAAACTAACCACAGAAAAGATTTGGCAAAACGGGATTTGACCTGATTTCCACTGGTATGGGTAGGGACCCAAAAGCGAACGGTCCAAACGACTCGAATCGTCACCACCGAGAACCAAGAGATGTGTGTGAAGGCAAATTATTATAATGTTGTATATTATACAATATAAATGGTACGAGTGATAATCCAGAATAGTAGGATGACAAAATAAAATATAAATAAAAAATTACGTTTTCTTCCACAGCAGAAATTTTTTTTCTTCCACAATGTGAACAAAAATACATTACAACAGGAGAGATAGAGAGCTTCCGAAATTGTAGAAAACGCTTGTAAACTTAGGAGTGAACAAAATAATATCAGAATACTGATTTATATAGCAAAAACAAGGCACCGAGTCAAATTTAATACGAACACAGGCAGGGGGATTCCTACTGGGTAACTGCTTGGTTTGAATTTTAATTCACCAAGTCGTTTGGAGCATACTGCAAGAGACATATAAATTAAGGTTTTTTAACCAGTCACTTGAGAACCAAATGGAGATCTCTGTGGGTTTTAGAAAACATGGTTCAAGAACTCAGCAATAACCCAATCGAATTTGGGGTTACTTGTGTGGGGGGGGGGGGGGGCTGTCAAGTATGGAACGTGAAACTGTTACCGTGGAGGTTGTAATAATAAACGGTTTGCCCTCATGGGAATCAATTCAACCTAACCCTCTGAGAAGGGTCTGACGAGATGCTGGTGAACGGTTGTTAATTATAGCACATTCACTTCAAATTAAACCTTGGTGATAAATGTTTATGCCGTTTCTCCAAGTTAAAAATTCAATTTGTTTCGACAACGAAAAAAATCAACCAACCAGACTCGTTCAACTTAATTTTTTCATCAATAGCAAAAGGATCTCGTGGTCATACCAGAGTTGGGCCGTAAAATGTGAAAATGTAAATTTTTCGGGAGATCGGAACGCTGCGGGAAACACTCCCCCAGTACGGAAGCCTTCTGGCTTTTCGAACTCCCGAGAGTCCGTTTTTGCCTCCTCGTTTTTGCGAGACTCTCTTTGCCTCCTGAGTGGTCGAGGTCCAATTCCTACTTACCTAATACACGTCTTATCACTGCGTCATCTTATGGAGTAGTGGGGGGGGGGGGTCAACACGACCCCATCCCTCCTTCGACCAGTCCAGGAGGGGATTGGGGGAACTGATACTTCCCCCCTCCCGTCCATAGCTCCCAAGGGCTCGCAGATTGCGTAGCTATAACGTTATAACTATAGTTTAACGTTCTCAGCAAACGTAGGCATGTTTATATCGGACCACCAGAAAATTTTTATCCCGGTCCGAGGTCCCAAGAGAGGTTGTTTACGGTGTAAACTTTGTTCCCTAGATCTTGTGTGTTGAAGACAGATGCCTCAGCCGCCTTCACCACGGGAGCCTCTGCTGGGGTTTACATAAACGTTCAAAAGTTCAGAGGTGAATTGTCGAGTTTGGCAGTTACCGCTACACATTAAAAGACAATTACCGCTACTCGATTAAAAGTAACTTAGCTACAGCACACCTATTTGTGGTAATTTGTAATTTTTTATCGAAAAAGTTATTGGCAACAAGAAGCTACTTGAGAGTAGCTGCAGACAACCGCTACAGCTACTAGCTGTAGCTTCTCAGTGAAACTACTTTTTGAAAAACTACTGTAGCTGTAGTGGCAAATAACCGCTACAGCTAGTAGCGGTGAAAAATGTAGCTTCACTGAAAAGCTACAGCTAGCAGCTATAGCTATTAGCAAAAAAGCTACAGCTACACGTTATTTTTTCAGTATGGAACAAAAGTAGCTGTAGCTTTTCGCTTATAGCTACAGCTACTAGCTGTAGCTGTTCGCCGCACCTACATTTTTCACGCTACTAGCTGTAGCTTGAACTGACCGCTACAGCAACTGTAGCGTCCTCAGAAGTAGCTATGGTTTGCCGCTATGTACAAGCAACTAGCTGTAGGGCCTAGCTGTAGCGGCATCAAAATTCCCGCTACAGTAGCTGTAGCTTTGTAGCTGTAGTGGAAGCTACTTTTTGCCCAACTCTGGGTCATACACATTGTTTGACTAATTTTAAAGATTTAACCAGGTATACAAAATAATGAGTTCTTTGTTTTGTGTCCGACTCTAAATAGCAGTAACTATTGTTTTTGAGGGTTCTCAGGGGATGTTTAAATAGGCCGCTTTCTTCTTCACACATTTACCTACTTCATTTCCCGACGTTTCGGACACGTATAAGAACCCGAAACGTCGGGAAATGAAGTAAATTTGTGAAGAAGAAAGCGGCCTATTTAAACATCCCCTGAGAACCCTCAAAAACGGTAGTTCGTGATCATGGAGGCCAACATGAACCAACAGAGTAACTATTGTTATTTAGAGCCCCGTGTATCAGGTTTATCAGCAGATTTATATAGTACCGGCATAATATCAATCATGTACTTTGTAAACACGCTCTACAATGTAGGCTGTGAAGGAGCGAGTTTAGCTGCTTTTCGAATGTGCTGAAGAATCGACTGTAGTGGTAGAAGGGATCTGACTTGACAAGAAGTGATTGGGGGGGGGGGGGGGGGGATACTTCGGTTTTGGGGAACATCATAACAAAATCAAAATTTGTGAGCTTTGGTGTGCGGCTCAGATGCAATGCGAAATGAACAAAAACCAGTCAGGCAAAATCTTATTAGCTTATTGCTCTCTTACGTCAAAAATTTAATCGACACAGGACACATTAAATGTATAAAATAAATTTGAGTGAAATGCAAATTGTCGCTACATTAGGATCTTTTTCGACGGTTCACAAAATTAACCCGAGGTACACATCAGCTCCGTTTCACAAATAACAATCATAAACGAAGTGCAAAAACATATACATACACATAAACCGGATCGTGAACATAATATAGATACAAACGAAATCAAGTAAACTTATGTTTAACAGAATAATTACATGTATTTAACAAACTGACAACAGCTTCTATAGGCTGTGAAAACCAACTAGAACAATTTGCAATCGCTCTGAATGCACATTGACACAAGACGACGGTGGCAGACCTGATTTGCTGATTGCTTGTTAGTACCGTAGGAAGTCCTTGAGAATACTGAAGATTTGTTTGGATTTCCCACCTTCGTTTACTTGAAAAGAAAAAAACTTCTGGTTCAGAAACATAGAGACATATCAAACTCATGGAGAATTAAATTTTGTACTAAGGATACAAGATTTTAGCGGCCGAGGTCTAAATGAGGCTAAAATGACTTCCAATTTTCATTAACGGAAACTTGAGAACAGTTTTGTTTCAAGGGATTGGTACAAAATGGAAAAAAAGAGCAACAAAAACCGGGGAGTTTTCAATGGAACACGCTCATTCACCCACTTGAAAATTACAGAAGTAGAAACAAGATCAGGTAATTTAAACGAGAAATAAAGCGGCCAAACGCTGTTTCTGAGGATCACAAGCGTGAACAGCGAACATCATTCTAAGCCCAGAAAATCTAACGAAAATCACAACGATAAAATCAATGTCGACAAACGAAAGCGCTCGTCCTAATTAGAATTTTGAGAAGAAAAACAGCCAAACAAATTACTGAAGATTCACAAGTTTGTCGAAAGGATTCTTCGGAGGCACCACATCGTGCATGGCGTATTTGTAGGTCCATGCTCGGGCAATGTTGGCGAACGCGACCCTGTTGTTTTGATAGAGTTTACCAACCGCCGGTTCCATGCAGCCCTGTAAATAAATTGATGGATTCATGGTATGGTACAGCGTGTTGAGGGGAGGGGTGAGAAATATCGTAGATACCAAGCGAACTAGTGATTCGAAATCAGTGAGACACATATTGGCTACAATCTCCCTATGCAGCCACAATATAGCCATAATAATTTGAGATATTATCTCCAATTAACTCATAGCGCTCTTAAAGTAAGCATCAGCTGCCTATCCACAATCCTTGACACGGCCCACCAGATATTTGTGCAGTAAAAATGCATTTTCTGTATGTACTATCACCACCTTGGTGATTTTTACAAGACTTGTAACAGTCTACTTTGTTGAACTGGGATACTCAATGGGTATCAATAGAATATCCTCAACGGTTCCTCATCCATTACTATGAAATTGATAGTTTCTTAATTTATTTATTAAAAAAACATGTACCCCATAGTAGGTATATACATTGAATTCCTCCCTGCCATGCTGAAACATGGAGGGGAGGCCCTTCTCTCGGCTCTGGTGAAGATCTTTAGGGTGAGCTACACCTTGAATTATATTCCTGAGGAGTGGAGAAAGGTTAGGGTAGTTTTCATTCCAAAGGCGGGTGCTAGCTCCTCAGCACTTGCTAAATCATACCGCCCTATAAGCTTGATGTCCTTTCTTCTGAAAACTATGGAGAAGATTATTAACCTCACAATCAGGGAGAAGTATCTTGCTCCGCGACCGCTCCAAGCATCACAGCACGCCTACCAGAAGGGAAAGTCTACGGAAACTGCCCTTCATGAGTTGGTCACGCTGATTGATGAATCCTTGGGGGCCAAAGAAACGGCTCTTTGCTGCTTTATGGACATAGGAGGTGCGTTTGATAACACCAAATACATGTCAATCATTGAGGCAGCTGGGGAGAAAGGAATCGATCCCCAATTATCCAAATGGATACACACCATGTTGAGAAGCAGGATAGTGTACTCAGAACTAGGTGGTGACACAGTTGCGATCATTCCGTCCAGAGGGTGTCCTCAGGGGGGAGTGCTGTCACCGCTTCTTTGGCTACTCGTTGTTGATGCGCTGCTAAGCAAATTAAAGGAAAATGACTTCGAAGTAGTTGGATATGCGGACGATGTGGTGGTGATAGTTAGAGGCAAACATGCCTCAGTTATCAGCGATCGTATGCAGCTCGCTTTGAACATCGTTCAGCAGTGGTGCGTGGAAGAAGGGCTGTATGTAAATCCTGATAAGGTAACCCTGGTTCCATTCACTAGAAAGAGATCTCTCAGGCTTAACGAACTACGGCTGAATGGGCGTACACTTGTGGAAGCTACGGAAGCCAAATACCTGGGGATCATTCTTGATCAGAAACTGAGCTGGAATGCCCACATCAAGAAAGCAGTGCAGAAGGCACTGGCCGCACTTTGTGCAGGCCGTAGAATGTTTGGCAAGGCGTGGGGGCTTAGGCCTAGGATGGTGCATTGGCTATATACTGCCATTGTGCGTCCTATTCTCACGTATGGTGCCTTCATCTGGTGGAACAAAACCAACCAGTTCACAGCGCAGAAGCTACTTTGCAAAGTGCAAAGACTGGCATGTGTTGGCATTACTGGGTGCATCCGGACTTGCCCTACTGCTGCGCTGGAGGTCCTACTGGGCCTATCACCCATCCACATCCATGTGCAGAGGCTGGCCTATCTGCAGGCAACAAGGATGAGGAGCATGGACCATTTGCGTAAAGGTCAACGACGTGCACTTCACGGCATTCTGGACAGAATGCCGGTGAATGAGGCAGCGTTAGCTGTCTCTGATGTCATGACAAAGAAGTTGAACTTCGACCTTCCATTCAGGGTCCTCATCCATGGGAGGTCAAAGTAGAGGGAGGGGAGACCCCAGTTCGAGCCATGGTCTTCTACACCGATGGATCTGTCATGGATGGTAGAGCCGGCTCAGGTGTCTTCGGACCAAGGACCCGGGTATCGGAGCCACTTGGGGCAATGGCTACCATCTTTCAGGCGGAAGTCAACGCCATTGGCACGTGTGTGCACCGGCTGCGATGTCGGCGCATTAAAGGGGCCAAAGTCTATATACTGTCAGACAGTCAGGCTGCACTGAAGGCCTTGGCCTCGTTTTCTATCACATCGAGGCTGGTCTGGGACTGTCTGAACAAACTCAAGCTCCTCGCAAGGGACAATAGAGTGACCCTCGTATGGTGTCCTGGTCACCAGGGCATTGAGGGTAATGAGGCTGCTGACATCCTTGCAAAGGAGGGCTCAGCATGTCTCCCAATAGGTCCCGAGCCATTCCTTGGGACAACAAAGAGCTTTCTGCTGAATGAAATCTCTAAGTGGGAGACAAAGGAAAGAGCGCTGCACTGGCAAAAACTCCCTGGTCAGAGGCAAGCGAGGATGTTCATTGGATTCTCCAGGTCAAGAGCAAGGGAGATGCTTCACCTGGAGAGAGGTATATGCGGATTCTTGTGGGCCTATTTACAGGCCACTGCAGACTCGGGTACCATCTCCATAAGTTAGGATTATCAGACACTGAGGAATGTCGGTTCTGTAATGCCGAAACAAAGTCTGCGGAGCATGTACTGTGCACATGCAGTGCGCTTGCACGGCTCCGTTTTCTGTCCCTGAGGTGCGTTACTTGCTCTCCTAGGGACATAGTTAAAACAAGGTTGGTAGATCTCCTGGGTTTCATAAAGTCCTGGTGGAGGCTGGTGGATGGGCCAACGTAGAAATAGAAGCTAAATTTTAGATAGGTTATGGAAAGGGCTGGAGTCCGATCCTCATAAATAGCTAATGGTGCGGATGGAAATCCGCACCGAATCACGGATCTCTGGGTAGGGCGTGAGTCCTACTTGGAGAGCCTGAAGGGGCGGGCGAAGTGTCCAAACCCTAAACACTACCAGGACCAGATAGAGGGGCCTTTGTCCCATCCAAGGGCTCCTTCGGGAGCCCAACTTACTGGATGTTAAATCCACGTTTGGTCAACCAGCAGATAGCTGCCTGCGCAAGCAGGGAGGCAGCCTAGCAGGCAGGGGCGTGTGTCGCTGCCTGCCGCCACAATCAGACCCATCAGGGACTGCAGTGGCGTCTATTGCTGTTAATAAAAAATAAAAAAAAATAAAAAAATAAAAATACATTGAATTGAATTAAAGCAGCCGAATTAAGCAAAAACATCCAAAACAAAATATCTTAACTTAAGTTATAAATGCATGAGTAACTAGAAAAACAAAAAGCTATTTAACGCCGATGTCAACTCATAGTAACCACTACACCACTCGGCGGATAGAACTAGACTCACAGTATACATGAAGTATAGGTCTCCCACGGCGGAAATCGAGCTACTCTTTGCACGAAGTCTCCCCGCACCCTCTCGTTTTTCCCTTCCTAGTGGCAGCACTTCTCTTTTTCTCGCCTCAAACGGGTTTTTTAATTGAAGAATTTTGAATTTCACATGATTGAATAGAACACGACTTTTCAAATTTACCAAAGTGGCCGGCGACCTTCTGTGGTAATCAACGACTTTTGGCTTATTATTCTTGGAATAATGGACCTATGTAATCGCGACAGAGGTCAACGACTCCGATTGCCCTCAAAATTTGGCATTATCCATTTCATGAGGTCTAGATTCCAAAACCAAAATTTCCGTCCATCATCCGCCGTCCGAGCCGTTTTCGGCAGTAGGATTTTTTTTTTTTTTTTTTTTTTTTTTTTTTAACTGAAATTTTGACAAAACACTAGGTTTACCATCTAGTTGTGCCCGCAAGGTTTTCAGCCCCATCGCCCAAACCCGTGGGGCGCTATGGGGCTACGGGAGGGTTTTTTAATGGGTTTTGGGTATGGGATCGAGTTTTCCGAGTAGAAAAAAAATTTTTTTTAGTGACACAGAATTAATTTTCTCACAAGTAACCTATATCAAAGAATAATAAACCCTTGTGTAAAATTTGCAGCGTTTTTATTTTAGTTTTGTTGTTGTGCAGTTATTATGGAGAATTAGGAATGCGCTAAAATTGAACACATTAATGAAGGCTACTCACCTCGCAGTAAGGATCCGTCAGCAAACTCTGAACAGATATAAGAATTTTCGATATGGTGAGAGCCAGACTCCAATTTGTGAGAATGGAGTCTAACCCGATGTCTCCATGCCTGGAAATGTTGGGGTGGAATATCTTTGTGATGAACCTGACTGTAGGTGGAGTCATTGGATACCTGAAAATAGCGTGCAGAACAATTAAATTGTTATAATAGGAGTCAGTCTTATAAAATTTATAATAGGAGTCATCACTCGATTTATATGATTTGTGGAAGTGAGTCCAACTCCAGGTGGGTGTAGCTGAAATATGTGAAGTTTAAAACTATGTTAAATACTTACGAGTAAGGAACTTGCAGATATAAATAGAAAAGTCCAGATTCGTAGGGGCTCCCGACAGGGCCAGTAATGGATGCTTGCCAATGGCAGCATTTACTGTCCAGCGGAATGGCGTTGATTCCATGAGGAGGATCTGCTTTCAAACCTGGAAAATTACGAACTCATTGTGTAGTAACACGTTCCAGCTTGTAGTAACGAGGCTCGTTAACCGAGCAGTGCTACCAAGGAGAAGATCCTCAGTGGCCGTCTGGTTGGCACATCCCAAGAACCACCAGCCTGAGACCAGCTGCGGCTTATACCAGCAGAAAAAACGCTGCAAATTTTACACAAGGGTTTATTATTCTTTGATATAGGTTACTTGTGCAAAAGTTATTTCTGTGTCAATAGAAAAAAATTGAAAAACAATTGAAAACAATTGAATTTTTTTTCAAAAAAAGTTTTTTTTGTTTGAATTTTTTGTTTCTTCTTCAAAAATTCTTTATTTTTTACTCAAAAAATATTTAACCTCCTGGAATCCTTCAAAAATCCCATTTTTAGCCCCATGAAACCCCTGTAGAGGGCCACAGTGAAATCGAATCGTTCCGGGACCCCTGAAAATGGATTCTACGTTCAAAAATACTTCGAAAACGACACCTAACTCGATCCCATAGCTAAAGCCTTCAAAAACCGCCTCCCATAGCGCCCCTAGGGTTTGGGCGATCGGACTGAAAACCTTGCGGGCACAACTAGATGGTAAACCAAGTATTTTGTCAAAATTTCAGATTTTTAAAAAACATTCCTACTGCCCAAAACGGCCCGGACGGCGGACGGACATTTCGGATTTAGAATGTAGACCTCTTGAAGCGGATAATGTCAAATTTTGAGGCCGATCGGAGTCGTCGACCCCCGTCGCGAAAACATAGGTGTATTATTCCAAGAATAATAAACCAAAATGGGGGATTTGAAGTTTTCACACAATATGTCAACACTAACCATGTTTAGGATCTAGCTTCTTAATCAAGTTTTGGACCCTCATAAATGGATTCTACATCCGAAATCTAATCAGTAGCAGTGGTTGATTATTCATAATAAGAAATCAATTATTGCAGTATTTTAATTGGCACACCTCTCTGTTGGTTTGGTATTTTACTGAGTAAGTGAACTTAGGTTTTGGAAAATTTCAATCCACCGGAAATACAACTGTCCCAAATCGTCACCACTTGTCACTGTCAACGCTTAATTAGCTGGGTCAAAGTGGTTTTCAAAGGTCGATCCACACATTTCAGTGAATCCTCGGCCATCAGTGCTTCGTGCCCTTCAATGGCATCAATGATAAATTGTCCACACACCAGTGTTACATGCCGCACGGAGCACTGATGGCCATGGATTCACTGAATCCACTGAAATGTGTGGATCGACCTTAATACATTATGATTATTCATTTTTTAGCCTAAACTATGTAAAACCTTACGTCCACCGGGGGGGGGGGGGGGGGTGTCCAACTCCGCCAAAGTCCATGTAATTGCGAGTGTAACATGAAACATCCCAACTCCGCAAGCGATGCGTTATCAGGTCAATGTAGGGACTACCATCTCTGCCAGCTGTGTTCCAGTGAACCGTTTGTCAATGACGTCAACACCTCGACTGGGGTTAGCAAGAGAATACAAGAAGAAGGAGAGCGAAATAGGCGACAAGCTTCACTGGACCTTTGGCACAGAAATCCCAAAATCTAGAGATCCAGAAATCCAGGAAATTCAGAAAAAGAGGGATCCAGAGATTAAGAGATCCTGAGATCCAGAAATCCACAGAACCAGAGAAACTGGAGCTCTGGAAATTTACATGTGGATTTCTGGTTCTGCAGAACCAGATATCCTGGAATGCAGAGATCCAGGGATCCTGTGGCACAAACATCTGTGATGCTCTTTTCACTGGTGGAGTTGGACCCATTCCTTGTATTGGCGGAGTTGGATGAACTTCTGACAGAGTTGGAGGGTCCCCCACCAGGAAACAGGTGAGATAGTGGGAACCCATCTCATAAAAGACGATTTTAGACGAAGTAGTCTATTTCCACAATAAATATACCGTGGAAATTGGCTACTTTGCCTAAAATCGTCTGAAATAGGTGAGTGTTTTTTATGCAGGTTATTAGATTGCACACAAAACTCTCATCTGTCTTCTGTGGACGAAACATTTTATTAGTTCATGTTCTCTGAACGATAACCATGTGGCGTGGAAACAAATTTACCTACTAGGGAACTCTCTTACCTACAAAAACAATTCCTGGACTCGGGGCATATTGGAAAAGTTAAAAAGTTAATACGAATAAGTATCATTGTCTCTAAAATGATACTAACTTTTGAGTTCACTCTGCAGTCTGTGCCGGCGCCAAAAGTTCTCTTCACCGTGAGGGATGGCACGCGAAAACATCTGGGACAAGCAAGCCTTACATGGACAGCTTTCCATACTGTAAGAGAAAACCAAACTATAAAAGCTGGACTCCAATCCAGAATCTTTTTGGGGAACTGGTGCGATAAGGAATAGTCAAACTCACAGAGCTGTGTATACGCTGAACCAATCATCAATAGGGCGAAGAGGCTGGTAGATCGGGAATCGAAGTTCCGTGTACATTTTCCACATCTCGTTTGATTTGCAGGTCCTCATTATCGAATACCACCTCTTGCAGACATTCCCAGCGCTCCAGAGAGACATGTCATCCAAGAACGAGAATACCAGAAGCAAGACTGAAAATAGAAAAACAAAACGTTCAATAGCGGAGCGAATTACAAGCAAACCACTGGCTTCATGGTGAGATTTCTCACCTTCTGGAGGCAGAGACCGCACGAGCCCGGACGACACTTCGTCGGAAGGGGGCCCAATAACAGGCTTCAGGCGGCTCTCTGCAGGTATGTAGATTTGTTTGGGAATGAACGCGGCTTCTGACGGGCTCAGGTTAATATTGGTTCCACTGAACGAATCACTTGGCTCGTCATTGCCCGAGTCACTATCCTCAGTCTTCTGCTGGAAAAAATCAGATAGATAGGTAAAAATTACGTAATCGTGCATGGCTAATGACGAAAGGTAGATGAAGAAGACAAAGAAGAAGTAGGAAGAGAAAGAGGAGGAGGGCAGCTTTGAGATTTTCCAGGAAAACTCGGACTTCTAAAATCACATCTGTAAAATTTACCTCTGTAAATATTGGTCGAGTAGGAGCACTCCATTCTTCAGGGAACAGAAATGCATGACAGGTAACGCACACAGGCTCCTCAAACGAAGGCCCGTAGAATCCGTTGCACAAGTAACAAGTCGGGTGCTGCAATTAAAAAATCAAGAATTGTATTAAAGCGAAAAAATCCCACAATTATGATCCGAACACGCATATCCCGGTTAGTTCCACGAGAAATATATTCCTACAGAAAATCAATGAAACTGAACCAAATACTCACGTGGCCATCATATCCGTCATCAACCTCCACAAAATCAGTCTTCACTTCTTCAGCCAATGGTGGACCGGTTTCATTTTCGTAGATCATCCGAACAATATCCTGTCGGCTCATGATAATGCCCGGTAGTCAGGATGAAAGGCCGATTGAAAGGTTTAACTGTAGAAAATCCCAGGAAGTGAACTGAAAATATGAGCACCATTCTCAGAAATCATCAGGAGATGAGCACTGGCCAGGTTCCATTAGCAAATTCTGACTTGTGTGGGAAACCCAAAAGACATTCCTAACAGATTGTTGGGTGGATCTTCTCTTATGGAATGATTGAGAAATATTTTTCAAGAAAAATACCTACCGATTTTGAAATGAAAAAATTCCGTGAATTGTGTATTTTTAATAAGGATAATTTGGCAGCACTGGGTCTTGAAACTATTCGTCTGCTTATGTAATATGTCGAGGGTCTCAAAGCCACAATGTGGCTTTGACGTGCCATGTCGTAGGTATCACATTTTCACCAACTTTTCATGAGTGCCAGAAAGCTGATTCAAAACCATGGTGGTGATGAAGAATTATAACATCTTTTGATTTGGGCAAATTTCATAATGTTATTGCACTTTCAGAAAGAAAATACCCAATATGGAACTTGTTCATATCATGTGATCATGAGAGTCTCCACTGGAAGCTATAATGTAAGCTGTTATTGGGCGGCTACCATGTCAGACTAGATAATGTCACATCGAGGGTCTCTAAACCACATGTCGTAACATGTCGTAACATGTGGTTTAGAGACCCTCGATGTGACATTATCTAGTCTGACATGGTAGCCGCCCAATAACAGCTGACATTATAGCTTCCAGTGGAGACTCTCAAGACCCCCAGGGACGCTGAGGGATACAGGGTGTGTAGGTGGCACCACTGGCTCGTGTTATACAACTGTTTGCTATGTTTGACAGCATAAACTTCACGGCATCCAGTGAGAGTCTGTTATTCAATTTTCGCAATAATAACCATATATTTAAGCCAAGGCAACAATGATGAACACAAGAACTCTTCACTATTTTTTAGATCAACTGCCAAAATTGGTCACACCCTTCAAAGACTAGTCCTAGCCACTTCACGAATGTGAGTTCGTCCCCTCTCTAAGTACAGGGGATTTGTTAGGAGATCTTGCCAGGACACGCCAGTAACATTTGGGAAGGAGATACTTTAAACTCTAGGAAATTACTGATTAGCTTTTGGTGCCAATCCGATGTAGTGCCAAGATTTGCGAATGTCTCAAAAAGGAAGTGATTTTAGCATGGTAAGCAGGTACATGCTTTTATCAGGGTAAACCAGCACTTGGCGTGAAGAACGCCCACTCAACTCCTTTAGTGGAAGTCAATAGACCCATTAGCTAGAGATAAAATTCATCTAACGTAAGATAAAATTTATGTAATGTAAGATTTACTCTTATATTACTAGTGGGTTGGAGGACAGGAATGATGATCTCGTATTTCAGCAGAACGATGTCCACTGCTAAAAAGAACTACTGTGCGTCCCTTCAATGGTAAACCTCCTTCAAAAGGCCCGAAGAGCAGCTTGCGCGTTGGTTTGAGACCCTTCAGATGTATTCCTTCCAGATTGTGCATAGTGTAGTGAGGCAACTGCTAGCTCGATGGGATTCTCGATTGGTCAAAGGTGCATGTCTCTAACACAAGTAGGAAACACTACAGTGCCAGTTCCACAGGCAGATTGAAGTTCCCACTAGCCAAGTTCCTTTGGCGCAGCGGAACTGCTACAGTAGTACCACAGGAGGGCAATTCTGTGTATCACATTTTCCCCAGCGATAGTCGAGTCGCCCAGAAAATAGAACGTGTTGCGATTTTTTTTTTCGTCGCGGCGATTTTGTAGCTGGTGTGTGAACTTCTATGCAATTCTGTGTGTTTCATTTTTTCCGTGATCGGCAGGGATTCGGTCGCGCGACTAAAAATCGCTAGTGTGGAGGCGTCCTTAGGGTTCCAAAAAACGCTGGGTTAGGTTTTAGGCCTCACGTCAGACGTGAGGGGGTGGTGTAAATCCTGCGCAGTTTGTCAAAAAGCCAATGGTCCTCAACAGCGACGGCCGGCTCCGCTGAAGCTATTCACGGTGGGAGGGCCGATAGAGATTATGGGCATTGACATCCTGGGGCCACTCCCTAAAACCAAACAAGTAAACTGGTTTGTCCTCCTAGCGTCTGATTACTTTACGAAAAAGCTTGAGGCTGTGGCCTTCCCCAACCAAGAAACGGACACTCGACCCCATAGCCGAAACCCTTTTAAAAAAAAAACCTCCAGTAGCCCCTTTTTAGCCCCACAGTGCCCCACGGGTTTGGGCGATCGAGCTGAAAACCTTGAAAAATTAGACGAATTTAAAGGAACTGGACGATGAAGTGAGAGTGCTGATGTGCTGGACCCGCAACAGTAGCTTATGGCGCGGATTTAAAAAAAAAAAATTGAAAAGCAAGATACCGTACGTGCGTTCTCGTGCTGTGGGAAACGTAAAATGATGAGTGATCAACTGGACTGTGTGACAGTCAACAAGGATCAAAATTTCAAGTTGTAGGAACTGTGGCCACCCTGATTTGTGTTTCGTAGAGAATTATAAGGTATGAGACCCTGTAATAAGAATACACGTTAACAGTTGAGCCGATGATAGCTCGTGAAACTGATAACTTGTGAATTGATTGCAAACTGCTTCCTTCTTCACATTAAATTTTGTATGTCAGTGTTTGACCCTGCCGTGGGCGACTCGGTGGTTGAGGCGGCCACGACGAGGGAATCAAGTCGGGGTCACCACTGTTGGGGAGATTGAGTTGACATGTAAGGTAAGGGAGACCGTTGTACCTTGATCACATTGTACCTTGAAACATTTGAATTAGCTCCGGCTGGTGCTGTTATCCAGCAGATCTTTGTACGCCTAAATTCTTCTCTGAGGAGGCCTAACTTATCAGTGTAGTTTCATCAATGCACGAAAACGATTGGGGGTCGAATTGGCAAATGTGATAAGAAAGTAACTTTTTGAGATCGTAGAGTTCGACTCATTTATCCCACGCTTCCGAAGATAAGTGTTCGATGGTTAGCTGTTATGGCTCTATATGCTATATAGACACCAAATTACTGACCAATTTCAATGAGAAAATGTCAGGTTTGGGTATTTTCCGTTTTTGCAAATTGGGAGACCATGTTGTACCTTGGAACAAAAAGGGTCTCGTACCTTGGAACTGATGTTTGGCTGGAAGGGTTGGTACCTCGTGTACCATGAAACACTAAATTTGCCATCAAATTCATCAATTTTTTGTCTGAGCTATAACCCAACGAGATCTTCTATTGTTTCTATAGCTTCTTTATGTAACGTTTCAGGGTTTTTCTTCGGATGCTGATAAAATGATATTTCAGACGATGATGAACAATTATAATAATTATTACTTCTCTTAACGTTTTCAAGGTGTTTTTTACTGCTGTAACTAAAAGAAAAAACCGTCGTCGTTCACTATATTCTTCATTTTTCTCGAAAATAACAAGCGTTCCAAGGTACAACACACCCCGTTTCAAGGTACACGAGCATTGTTGCGTCCCTTCGTCCGAGCGAAAAACGTCCCTTCAGATTTTGCTTCATAGCTTCGCCTATGCTTCAAGGAATTACAATTTTGGCACACAGAACTATTAGTCAAGACTGCTGTAAGGTGTTGAAACCAAAAGCCGAGCAATATTGACGAATTTCGAGGCACTATCTCCAAAAAATTGAAAAGTGTTCCAAGGTACAACGGTCTAACGAGAGAGCTTGTTGCCAGTCGAGACGGAGATGGCTTCTGGAATTGACAACGTGGAAATGAACTCGCCGCAAGACCCAAAAATACAACTTGAATCGCGGAACACCTGCAAACCGAAAAGTTGCAGCAACACTTGGTTCGTCAAAAACGGCCTCTATCACACCACATCCCTCTTTTTTCTTGGAAAACAGGTGCCTAGCTTATCGAATAAACGATTGGTTCCGATAAGGTACCTTTTCAAACTAACGTTCAGAATTTCGTCGAGAATCGTCACTTCATTCGTGCGAGTAGCATATTATGCTGTAGATTATTAATCTAACCTACACGATACAGAGCCTGTAAGTATAATACACTTACGATATTATCGTTATTTCTACCAGACTACCTGATCGTACTTACCCGATGATCAGAACTTGACAATGTGAGGCAGGACAAGTTTAGAACAGCCTTCGTACATCTATGCTTTATCAAAGTTGCGCTATGAACTCCACATCAATATAAGCAGCTCCTACGCCGTAAACACGAACATTATGGGCGTTGTATTGGGTTTGGTCAATCCTTCACTTTGAAGGATTGACCAAACCCGAGAACATCCGAGAGAATACGGAACAATTTTCGCTAAGGCTGTCATAAAATACAAAAAACTTCGTTAACCCAGAGTAAATTGACTTGAGGTCAGCCGAAAGTGGTAACCTCATCATGAATCGCTTTTTGCGAGGTGATATTCCATCATTCTTCGATCAGACACATCCGGAAAAACACGTAATTCAATGGCACATTAATTGAATTCAATTGTGTTTACCTTATCCCCTGCAGCCCCACCACATTTTGAGACACCCCAGACGACTTGACGCAGTTGCCTTCGGCCGAGTGCCACACAACGAAAAAATCTTCAGCCACTGTTTTCAATTGGGAAATTGTCACTTGCACAAATAAAGGGAGACACTCGATCACTACGGCTGAACTCGACCGGCTAAATCGTTTCGTTTTCTAGTGACAAAACTCACAACGAACAAGGCTACCGAGAGTACAACAAAACAACATGCAGCCAGCCACCCAGATGACAGATCGGTAGGAGAGAAACATACCCTAGAGTAGTAAGCGCCTAAATAACATCGGGGATCCCCAAGACGATCTCACAAGTGATATTCTGTAGGCGCCATATTGGAACTCCCGCATATCTCCTGGTAGGAAGGTAGGTAGGTAGTAATTTGTTTCCACGTTTTGGGAGGATATTATCTGCTTATCCTACTGAAATACGAGCCTATGAGCCATCTAATAGGTAGGTACTAATCACATAGTGACAATAAAATTTAATTATAATGACATAGAATCCATTTTTTGTGGTCTCTCATTTGTTCCCACACCATAAAGGTTGGTATGTACCTATACATTTTTCTTCAATTTCTAGTTTTGGTTTATTATTCATGGAATAATACACCTACCTATGTATTCGCGACAGGGGTCGAAAATGTTGATCAGCCTCAAAATTTGTCATTAGGTACTTGATCGTTTCATGTTTTGCACATTGCAAAAACAAAATGTCCATCCGCTGTACAGGCCGTTTTTGGCAGTAGGATTTTTTAAATCTGAAATTTCGGCAAAAAACTCAGTTTACCATCTAGTTGTACCTGCAATGTTTTCAGCAAAAAGCCGTGGGACTCTGTGGTGCTAAAAAAGGTTTTTTGAATGGCTTTGGCTATGGGGTCGAGTCAGGTGTCGTTTTCATAGTATTTTTGGACGTAGAATCAATTTTTGGCGGTCCCAAAACCATTCGATTTCACCCTGGGGATCTATGGGGCTTACATGGGGCTGCAAAATTGAAGGATATCGAGAGGTCAAATGAGGAGTCGTTTTCCAAGTAATTTCAGACGCATAATTCATTTTTCGGGGTCCCACATCTGTTCAAATCGTACAAGAAATCCATTTTTAAATAGGTAATAATTATTTAAAAAATTAATTTGATGTCAATAAACAACAATTAGGTATTGTTTACTGATATGGAATAATTATTAGTTTTTGAACAATTTACCTATATCAAAGAATAATAAATCCTTGTGTAAAATGTACAGTTTGATTCAAGACCTATGGGTTCGGAGGCAACAATTCTACCTATTTAGTCATTATTCTGGTCATTCTGGTGTCTAACATTTGCACCGTGTAGTTTATATTTGCCTGACAACGGGCACGTAGTGCCTCAAATTTGTCTCCCACGCAGCTTGGTATTGCTGAAAAAAAAAAATAATAAAAAAATAAATAAAAATTTACGAGTCGACTAATGACGGTCAGGGCGTTGGGCAGGCGTGACTCGTGAGGGAGGCAGCGTCGCAACTTCACCCCCTAGATTAAGAAGGGCGTGAGGGGGGGGGGGGGGGGGCTACGTATTACCTACCTAAAAATGAATCAAAACTCCTTGGCTCGAATATCTACGTAAGTTGTTGTAGACCTTACATAGTTCGCGGAACATCTGAAAAGCCTGTGTTGATAGTACAATGATAACGGGAGCACTGCACCTCTTGAGACGATTTTTTTGCATGGACCTTATGGAACAACGAACTAAGTGTGAAGCCAGAAATGTCGAAATGTGGGGTAGTTCTGGGCACTGCACACCCTTCCTTCTCGCCATTCACCAGATGTTAAATCACCTCCACAATCAGTGTTGGCAGTCTTCGTTCATGGGCAGGGAATTTTCGTTTGTAATGAGGGACTTATTCAGGATCTAATCTGTCCCAAATCATGGAAAAAATAGGGGCTTACTTTTGGAATATTTTGAAAACTTTTTGGTGTTGCTATATTACTTTGTACGGTATGAAATCATAAAATTTCGATCGACCAAGGTTTCTGATTTTTTCAGTTTTCCCACAAAGGTATTTTTTACCTTTGTTGAAGCTACAACAGTTGAGGGGATGGCATCAGGGGTTTTGTGTGCTTCCATGTTTTCTGGGAAGTGTTTTCTGAACTCTGTGATCTGCGTTTGTCTCATTTATAAGTTTTTTATTCGTTCGTTTCATTTGATCATTTCATTGTTCATTTCATAAAGCGTTTGTTGGATAACTCTATTGATTTCATCTTGAGGGAGTTTTCCCGTTTGGGCGTGAGTGAGAAGTGTGCCATTCGCGACATGGGACGGCCAACCTCACCTTTACCAGGTTTGCAGAGTGTACCCGTGTATTTTGAAATGAAAGGAAACTGGTAATAGTTAATTGGAATTTTTAAACAAATAAATAAATAATGAACTATAGCAAATCTTGATAGTAGGTACTTTTTATCTGTATTAGGTGCAATAATATTTTCATAAAATATTATCACGAATCCTTGACTGCACCCCCTTGTTCTGCCATCACCAGTCGCGCCTGGCGTTGGGTACCTACTAATTTTGACACTTAAGAGCCTAAGTGCCGAAAAAAATTAATTATTTAATGACCGAATTACTTAATTAAAATGTATAGGTACCTACTTATACAGGTACCATAACTAATTAATTCTTAATTTAATTAATAGTAATTATTATGATTATTAACTTAATTATAACTTAATAATGTATTAAATTAATTATTGAATTAATTAACTTATTAATTATTAATTTAAGCAATTTAAGGCAGTTTAACAATTAGACCATCGGCGTAGGAGAAAAACAATTAATTTCTATTATTATTACTATTACATAATTCAATCAATTAATCATTTTCATGTCCTTTGTACCCAAACCCCTTCAATTATTAATGTAACAGTTACATTAATAATTGAAGGTAACAACTATTAATTAGTTAGTAATTAGTTACTAATTATTATTTGTTACGGGACTCTTGTCCAAACGAACCTATTAGCTTGGATGATTGGGTAAGTAATTGAATCGATTACAGGAAATGATTCCGATTAGTTGCGAGTAATTGATACCAATGTTCGAGTATTCGTTCAATGAATCGATAACCGTAACGCGCGTACCCATCTCTGGTTCAATCAACTTTGTTGTTGCCTCCAAACCGGTAGGTTATCTTATCTTTCGAAATTTGTCTCAAACGTAAACAATCTTAGCTATAAATTGTTTTCTCTCATCTTGTTTGAACCTCTTATGTAATCGTTGTTGGCATCTGTGTGCTAATTTGATGTAAAGATACGTTCGGATGATTTGGAGTGTTTGTGCTGGAACTCTTTATAAGCAGGTGGTGGTGACCGTTCACTTGTTGGATCAATGTTGAGTGGGATTTTTTGGGTGTTGTTATGCTAACAATTTCCCCTTCATTCGTTTCAGGCGAGTTCGTTTCTACCAATCAAATTCATTAGAATGGCCTCCGCTTCAAGTCCGGTGGCCCGACAATCCTTCAAGATCTGCGCCAACCTCGATTTCATGTTTACGGAACATTCTTCACTCCTTACCCGGTACGTGGGGGTGTTTGGGCTTCAAAATCTAGCGTTTAAATCGTAGATTGTTGATTGGGCGAAGCAGGAAAAGTTGTCTGGTGGTATACTAGGAATCCGTTCAGATGTCTGACATCTCGTTTTGTCCCCGTCCAGTCTTGCAGATACCTAATGGGGAGAAAATTCTTCATCGTCCCGCTTTCTCACCTAGTTTCTTTCTGTAATAAAGTCAGATGGAACTAGGCCACCATTAGGCCGTGTGAGTAGTACCCCGTCCCTGATCATGGACATATGATATATTCCAGTTGAAGCAGTTCCGTTAGCTCTTGGAGATTGCTCTTACACTAAGCTATAGGTAGTATGACACCTAGTCATACTGATGAGTCTTATCAGTATGACTACCTATAGCTTGTCTGCCTCGAAAGAAATACGTCGTGCAATGAACTTCGCGAAATAACTCGTAAAAAAGGATCAACGACTACACAGGCATGTGCTGACTGATAGCTTTAGCCTATATATATTACCCAATAAGAGAGAAAAAAAAGGTTTTGACCAAAAATAGAACTTAGGAGGTTTTCTCGAATTACTGTCGACATTTTTAAAGTACATAAGTAAAATTTTCCCTTCGTGAGAGAAGTGATTTACAAACAAGTTTTTCGTTATTTTTTGTTTATGCTTAGCGAGACTAGCGGGATAATAAATGGATGCTTTTCGAAACCGTAAAGTCATTTATTTATAAGTAAAGTGAAACTTTAATACACACGGTCAGTCCTAGTTGGAGGTTATCTCATGAACAACAAACGCGCTTTTTATCAGCGGCGTCGGCTTTGAAGAGAACGGCAGTGACAGAAAAAACAGAGCATATATCGTTAGTTGAGAACATAAGAAAGCCACCAAAAATAGAATGAAAGCGCTACAAGCTGTAATAGAGGTTTTATTCATCATCAAAGTTAGCAACTCTGGCCGATGGACAGGTGAGGGAATTAGGTTTTTACGTTTTGAACCTAATTTTAGGTATGATTGCAAGGGGCTATCCGCCCCAAATTTGACTGAAACCCTAGGGAAGGGTGACTAGTAGTCACTCACTACCAAATATGTGCGCAAAAATTACCGCAGAAGCCACAATCGTTCGAAAACAAGAAAAACGATACGACCCGTATGTTACGATAGTTGCACATACGGTAATATAAATATTCACAGACAGTTGACTACAATACTAATCTCAATAATGTAAAAAATTACATCCAACTTGCCAATATCAAACTTCCCCCATTTTCTCTTCACATGAATGACCGGGTCATTATGACCCAACTCCATGCGAACTTATCACTGACGAACTGGGCCATAATTGGGTCTTCCAACCCACAGAATAAGGTAGTAAAGAGCTGTTCCAACCTATGGGACTGGGACAGCTTGCAAGCTGTAGGGTAAAAAAAGTTGTTATGTTGATAACCATGCATGGCTATCAACATAACAACTTTTTTTACCCTAGTCCGAAACTAGAGACTACCCATACACCTGACTCCCAATCGGTAATGTTTCGATGTTCGATCTTCGTTTCGATGTTCCATCACCTTCGATTATCGTCACGGCCATGTTATGCCAGACAGTGAGGCGGTTTCCTATTTTGAACTGCTCCCATGTGGATACACTGTGAATAACGAACCACATCTAGCCTCTCTGATCAAGAGGTTTCATTCCAAATCCAAATCCAAAATGTCAACTCGACCGGGGCGCCTTGAAGTTACTATTTTCCTTTTGACCCCAAATTATATTCCGTGTTCCTATTCATGTGCTATTGTGTTCCTACTCTTGTTAAAATTAGTAGGAACCTTTGAATTGGTAGGTAATAATTTAATACATACCTACTTTTGGTTTATTATTCTTCGAATAATACACCTATGTAATCGCGACGGAGGTCGACGACTCGGATCGGCCTCAAAATTTGACATTATCAGTTTCAAGAGGTCTACATTCTAAATCCGAAAGGTCCGTCCGCCCTCCGGGCCGTTTTTGGCAGTAGGAATTTTCTTTAAATTCTGAAATTTTGACAGAATACTTGGTTTACCATCTAATTGTGCCCACAAGGTTTTCAGTCCGATCGCCCATACCCGTGGGGCGCTATGGGGCTACTGGAGGGGTTTTGAAGGCTTTTAGCTATGGGATCGAGTTAGGTGTCGTTTTCGAGGTATTTTTGGACGTAAAATCCATTTTACGGGGGTCCCGGAACGATCCGATTTCACTGTGGCGATCTATGGGCTTTCATGGGGCTAAAAATGGGATTTTTGAAGGATCCCAGCGGGTTAAATATTTTCCGAGTAAAAAACAAAGAATTTGAAAAAGAAAATGAAAAAACCGCCCTCCATTGTTTCAAGAGGCGGGTTTTGGAAGTTAAGGCAACATCGATTGAAACGCGTAGCGAACAATCGATCTTTCTCATAACGCATCGATTACCGATAAAAAAAGTGCGATTGCGCATGCGCGGATTGGGAGTCAGGTGTAGGTATAGTCTCTAGTTACGCCGAACAGTCACCAGTGATGCCAGATGTAGGGATTTCTCCCTACGCGTAGGGAATTTCGGGAGTGGTTGAAGCGGAGGGAATCCCTACGCAAAACGTAGGGATTTATAGACAAGGAGGTGAACACGCATAATTCTAATAATTGTATTTACATACCACCACCATCACCATGTTGATTCTATTCGCAACTCAACTGAGCTTTGATCTTTACGTAGGTATCTACCTAGCTACAGTTTTGTTGGTCCAAGTCCACGCTTGCTCCTTCCCGCAAGTCCTGCATTTTGCCATGCCACGGACTCCCTCACAAAAACAAAGAAAAAAAAGCCCACCACTCGTACTTCAAGTGCGGCACTTGGGAGTTGTCTTCGACGACAAATCTAACTGTACGTGCACAAAATTTGAATTTGTATTAAATACAAAAAACCATAAACAAAAAACATGTTCGTTTTAACGGTCTTAAAAGATACAGTAATTTATTTTTCAAGCCATCTTTTCGTGAATCCATAATGACATCTTGTCGTTATCATTTCTTTGCATTGTAAAGAAACGAGACGTCAGTTATCGAAAATTGATAAGAAGTTAAGTACTCTTCTCTCTCTTTTCTTTCATTCCGTCAAAATTATCATCACAACAACTAAGTAGGCATCAATTAGATACAGATGATTGACTTGCCGGGGAAAATAATCTTTCGCAAATTTATTTAAAAAAAGATTTAAATAAATATATTTTCCGGCAAATTAACATCGATGTTGCCTGGCGGAAACATCATCGATGTGAATATCGAACGTCGGACTTAAAAAAACATCGATGTTTCGGAGACATCGATGTCCGACCCTTAGTTTGATGGCGGTACAACATGACCGCCCATGATATTATGGGTACCTACTTTTGCTTCCGAGACTACCGAAACTAGCTGAAGCATTGTTTTGACTTTTGAAATCGAATTGATAGTTTTTGCTGTATTCAACGTCTAAAAAACGGCAGTAATTATATTAGAAATTAAAGCGTAGGGAAATTTCGAACATGGTAGGGATTTTGTAGGGAAAAGTAGGGTTTTTTGAAACAGTCGGTAGGGAATTCCGAGGCAAGTTTTCTGGCATCACTGACAGTCACGGCTGTTGTGCCATTAGTAACTTGACGTTCACCCCACACCTGTAGTCCCCCACCCCGTCAGCCAATCAAACCCGCAAACTAAGGGATGCCAACTCAAGAAACCACTTTTCCGTAGATCGTTCACATAAATTCAGTAGATTACGCAAAAAGTCGGTAGCTAGACTAGCGATCAAAAATGGTTAAGTTTTCAAAGGGAACTTTGCTAGCAACCTGAGCTGCGACTTTTGGTTTATTATTCTTGGAATAATACACCTGTTTTCGCGACGGGGGTCGACGACTCCGATCGGCCTCAAAATTTGACATTATCCGTTTCAAGAGGTCTACATTCAAAATCCGAAATGTCCGTCCGCCGTACGCCGTCCGGGCCGTTTTGGGCAGTAGGAATTTTTTTTAAATCTGAAATTTTGACAGAATACTCGGTTTACCATCTAGTTGTGCCCGCAAGGTTTTCAGCCCGATCGCCCAAACCCGTGGGGCGCTATGGGGCTACGGGAGGGGTTTTTGAAGGCTTTCAGCTATGGGATCGAGTTAGGTGTCGTTTACGAAGTATTTTTGGACGTAGAATTCATTTTTTGGGGTCCCGCAGCGATCCGATTTCACTGTTGCGATCTATAGAGCTTTCATGGGGCTAAAAACAGGATTTTTGAAGGATCCCAGGAGGTCAAATATTTTTCAAGTAAAAAACAACAAAAAATGTTGAAAACAATTTTTTGAAAAAAAAAAAATCCAAAATAATTTTTTTTTTAAACAAAAATCCACAAAAAAAATTTTTAAAATTTTTTCATTGACAAAATTAAATTTCTGCACAAGTAATGTACCTATATCAAAGAATAATATTATTATAAATTTATTATAAGAATAATATTATTATAAATTTTACACAAGGGTTTATTAAACCCTTGTGTAAAATTTGGAGCTTTTTTTTTAAGCATCGACGTGTTTGAAACACATCTCCAAGAGAAACATGACTTTGAGTTAAGAGTAGAAAGCAAGACCTTCAAGACAGAAGCGGAATGGGCGAACGACTTTGCACAGATTTTGCAACCTATGGTAGGCATTTCGTCCAAAAATTCTCTACATACCTACTAATCTGTCAACTAAACACATTGAACTTGACAATTTGGCAACGATTGATAAATGATAACGAATACCGATAACAGGGAACGAAGAGTACCTACACACTGCATGACCACGCCACTGTCGATTTCGGGGTGCAAGGTGGGGGACTACAGGTGTGGGGTGAACGTCAAGTCCATTAGTAGACTTCTGGCAGCCCAACATCACAATCACCCTGGTCGATTTTGTCCCGTGGTAGTTTTTTTTTTCTTTTACAAGTATTGTTAAATAATACTTGTAAAAATAACTCATCAGTTCGCACCGCGGACCAGCTGCTACCTGCTTAACAAAATAGAAACTTTAATTTGTAAATTTTAGTTAGGTACCTAGTTCTCCCAAATTGTTTACCGGTATTGCAACCTTTTCAGATATAAAGAAGCGATACGTCTGGGGTTTCGAGGAGTTGAAACGGGGAACCCTTATCGTGTCACTGCTGAACTCATTGAGGAGACCCTTTCGGGATGTGCTCAACAGGTGCTCATCAACACCCCAGTTGGAAACGTCAGCCAGGGTGAACTTGGGTTTGCTTCACTCCCGGGGAAGCACGAAGCTTTTCTTCTCGGTAAGCAATGAGTATGATTGGATGGTAACTAACATTGAGGAAAAACAAAGGATACAAGACCCGCCTCAAGTTTCTATCTATATCTATTTGATTCTGTTCCCATATACTACAACTAAATTGAATTTTGATCTAGTAATCACCCAAAGTTTCGGCTTCCTAGTATAGTTAAATTAGAAGGAGATGGTCATACTTAATGTTGTATAGTACAATTCAATGTAAAAATGTACAATTCACTTTGTCAGCATAACAGTTATAGACTGCATAATATGCAGTCTATAACTGTTATGCTGACAAAGTGAATACCTAGTTACCATATTATGGTAACTAGGTATATGTAGTCATCACAGTAACTAACTGTTAGTAATGAAAATTTTTAGGCTTCGTGCGAGAGCACGCTGAGAAGTGAATACCTACATATACCTAGTTACCATATTATGGTAACTAGGTATATGTAGTCATCACAGTAACTAACTGTTAGTAATGAAAATTTTTAGGCTTCGTGTGAGAGCACGCTGAGAAGCTTTTGTGGGCCTTCACTGATGAACAGCATTAAGAAATACACAATTACTAGGCCGTACGCTTGTAAAATAATTTTAGCAGTACGAATTATTATTGCTCTTTTTCTACGCTTATTGGCTTATATATGCATACGACACAATATGTAGTACGAATATTTTATTATAAGGCTTAAGGGTGAGTATAATACTATAAGCTTCGGAGCTCCGTGGACACAGGTTGACATTTGAAGAGCTGAGGGGAAAACGATCAAAGTCCATTTTTGGTCGAAATGGCGCATCCGGTGGCTTTAGTTAGATGGTCGGGCGTTGTTTTCACATGTGTATTGAACGGGGGAAAATGATCCTTTCAGAGAAAAAGCATGGGAGGTTGAGGGTTGAGGATCAGGCTCTCATGAAAAATCGATCAGCGTCCGCGCGTTTACGTGGAAAAGCGATCAGGGTCCGATACACAGTCTGTTTTCACTGTGCTCTTGTGTTTGTTTTGCGATTCATTGACTCTTTTCTTTGGTGATGATGATTAGTGGTGGCAGTGATTCGAATAGTGATCATCAGGACCACGTCGTTATGCCAAAACGTCGCAAATTTTACACATGGGATTGTTGTTCTTTGATAATAAGTTAGGCACTTGTTCAAAAACCAATTCTGTGTCAATGAAAACATAACTTGGGGGGGGGGGGGGGGGGATCTTTACATTGTTCGGACAGATGTACAACTTTTTTTTCAAACTCATTTTTTACTCGGAAAATATTTGACCTTCTGGGATCCTTCAAAAATCCCATTTGTACCCCTCATGAAAGCCTCATAGATCCCCACAGTGAAATTGGATCGTTCAGGGACCCCCAAAAATGGAGTCTACATCCAAAAGTACTTCGAAAACGACGCCTAACTCTACCCCATAGCCGAAAACCTTTTTTTTTAAACCTCCATTTTAGCCCCATAGCGCCCCACGTGTTTTGGCGATCGGGCTGAAAACCTCGCGGGCACAACTAGATGGTAAACCAAGTATTTTGTCAAAATTCGTACAACCCCGTAAATCAGGGGAACAACCCGAAGACGAAGAAGAGCCGATCAGAGTCCATCAACTTTCTAACAATTCACCCCCTCTCTACGAAGCATTTTCTTTAAAATTGGTACCGTTTTCATAATGTATTTTCAATAAAGTTTCAGAAGTTGCTGTTTTCTCTCTCTCTCTCTCTCCCTCTTTTTTTTTTTTTTTTTTTTTTATTGTACTCCTAAGCCTCGATATTAGAGAGTTTTTGTTCTTCACGTGCGAACTTTTCGTTGAAACGAGAGGAGCAGCCCCTAGCGCGAGCACTCGAAGATGCTAACTATTTCACGTTGACCTTGGGGCGGATCCTTAACGACAGAGTAGGAAAAACGAACTGCGCATGCGCCAAGGTCTCGTAACAACGAAAACCGCTTTTCGTTCGACGTGAGGGGACCCCCTTCACGTCGGTACGAAAACCCTTTTCGTTTGTACGAGACCCTTCTCGTTGTTGGCGCATGCGCAGTTCGTTTTTTCTTATTTCGTTCCAACGAAAACAGTAGCTACGTAGAAAACAAAAACTCTCTAATAGAATGTAAACTTTCAAACTGCTCTCCTGAAATTTTTTTCAAATGTGACCCTGATCATTCTTCCCCTCGGCCCTTTGATTCATAAATTTTATCAGTTCCTTCGTCTTGGCTCAATTCGTTATCTCTGTTTATACCGACAGATACATTAAATGTCAAATTTTGGCGTTGTCTCCATTGGTTCTACGAGTAACTTTGTTACTCCACCAAATGGCATTGACATCGAAGGACAAGGCTTACAATGTCTGTAAAGAAAGCTATTTTTGACAGACTGTGGTCTGTCCTATTCTGTTTTCTCTCGGAATACAGTCCCTTCATTTTGGTTTATTATTCTTGGAACACAGGTGTCGACCTCGGTCGCGAAAACATAATCTGAAATTTTGACAAATACTTGGTTTACCATCTAGTTGTGCCCGCAAGGTTTTTAGCCCGATCGCCCAAACCCGTGGGGCGCTATGGGGCTACGGGAGGCGTTTTTTGAAGGCTTTTGGCTATGGGATCGAGTTATGTGTCGTTTTCGAAGTATTTTTAGACGTAGAATCCATTTTTTGGGGTCCCGGAACGATCCGATCTCACTGTTGCGATCTATAGGGCTTTCATGGGGCTGAAAATGGGATTTTTGAAGGATCCCAGGAGGCCAAATATCAAATATTTTTCAAGTAAAAAACGAAAAATTTTAGAAAATATGTTTTTGAAAAAAAAATAAAAAAAAATTGTTTTTCTAAAATTTGTTCATTGACACAGAATTAAATTTCTGCACAAGTAACCTATATCAAAGAATAACAAACCCTAGTGTAAAATTTGCAGCGTTTTTACTTCATTTGCTAGTGGAAGAGTCTTTTATTTGATGGGTCTACTAATCTAACCAAAAATTGGAATCATGTGACGCAAACTCTCTGATGTGCTGCTGATGACTCTCTCTCTCTCACTTCTTGGCTATAATGAAGGGACCTCATGTTGCTATTGATGGATTATTGCCATAGTATGATCATAAATTTAAAGTATCATTAATTGTTGGTAATTAAAGTTATTCCAAGCAACTGTTTATGGACAATTTGTCTTTTGTGTTTTGTTAGGAATTCAGAATGCCATCAACTACGCCTCGACTTTGAAGTGCAAACTGGTCCATATCATGGCCGGCCTCGTGATGGAAGACCCGATCGAAGAACATGACGAGACGTACGTCGAAAATCTGAGGAAAGCCGTTGTCAAATTGGAAGAGGCCAACGTGGTGGGCGTTATCGAGCCCATAAACCCGCACAGCGTGCCAAACTATTACCTCAACGATTACGAGAGAGCCGTGTCGGTGATTGAGGCCGTTGGAAGTAGAAACCTCGGGCTTCTTCTCGACATATTCCATTTGCAACAGCTCAAAGGCGACGTCACCCACAGCATCAAGAAATATCTGCCTTACACGAGGCACGTTCAGATAGCTCAAGTCCCCGAGCGGAACGAACCCGACTCTCGGGGTGAACTCAATTACCAACACATTTTTCAAGTGTTGAATGAGGAAAATTACAATGGGTGGGTCGGTTTGGAATACAAACCCGCACATGGCACTGAAGCAGGTCTGTCTTGGATGGACAAATACGGGATTAAGTTGTAAGCATTCAATCCATGTCAAGGAGCACATTTGATTACGTTCTTGGTGTGTGTGCATCTTCTACGTGTTACCAATTTGTGATAAGTTCAGTGATAAGGTTTCTCTTCGTTCTTCCAAGTTCTTGAAATTTTTATACTTCTACTGTCTGTTTTTCAGCCTAATACATTAGTATTCCGTACTCGTGACATTTATCCTTGTTTTTCATGGTCTAGCTTTTATATTCTTGTGAATGGGTTCCTTGAAAAGGTAGCTATTTCACATTTCTAACGATATATTCGGATTCAGCACCCTTTGAAACCCCCTGTTTCAAATTTTCAGTTCGAGAATCTGTATAGTTACACCCAGAGCTGTTATCTCAATCCTTGAGATGTGGTACAGAAAGTGAAAGCAAATTACGTTGCCAGAGCGTGCAGTGATGCTTTTACTCAAGCAGGACATGGCAACTCTGTTTACTTGGAGTCACTCCAACAACTGTGAATAATTCACAGTTCAGAATTCGCTGGCCCAGTTCAAGACCGGCTTAAGTGCAAATTTTGCGTTTTTCGGTTTTTGAGTCAGTCTTGCTCAATTTTTTGCGCTCTTTCTAATGGTATAAGCGGTTTTTTTTCTAACTTTACCCAATCGCCGCCAGAGCGCACTTGCGACATTCCACACTGAACACAATCTCTCTGAACCCCAATGCAATAGTGGCTGATGTACAGTTTCGCGTTGACCTTGAAGATGAAAGGTGTGTTTTTCTGTGCAAGAGTGTCTCAACAGCACTCCACTACCCGATAGTCCGGTAAGACCGTCTCATCTGCCACTTAAGACTGTTTTACATGCAAAGGCAAGGTTATTTCCATATTAGTGTAATTGTGAAAACTGTCTTATCTGCCACTTAAGACTGTTTTACGTGCAAAGGTAAGGTTATTTCCATATTAGTGTAATTGTGAAAACTGTCTTATCTGCACTTAAGACAGTGGGGAGCTCCAATTCCAACCCACTAGTATCATATTCAGAACAATACTGTCTTATCTACTAATTAACTCTTTAATTAACATACGGAAAAATCTCAAATTCGCAGGTAAGTATACCAAGACCATACTGAGTTAGTGGCCAAAGTTTCAAGGCGCTGGCTGCATTAGCTCCAGAGAAATTCAACATTGAATTCACAATGCTTTTTTAAACGCGCTTCCTGAAAAATGTGTGAAATTTTGTGAATAATAATTATTATTATTCCTCGTGCCGGCTGATGAAAATTTGAGAACGGTGTGATGCGTAACTAGGTTGGCTGACTTGGATCTCTCGGACCAATTAAAAAACGCATGAAATGAGAACGTCATGCGCTAAGGTCTTGGAATTTAAATATTTTCAATTAAAAATTTAGTATTTTATTTTTACTAAGGGAGAAAGCTGGGTTTTTGGCGTTTTGACCCGTTTTCGTAACTTTGAAAGAATGACCTTTCCAGTATTTTTTAAAAATCGTTCAAGGAAGGTGTCCATTGCTTTGAGGGGTAAATATGAGGCGGATCCTTAGGTGAAGAAGTAGGTATTTTTCAATTTTCATTAAATTTGAACAGTTAATTCAATGGTGGTGGACGAAGTAGGGCACATTCGATCGCAGATGTCGGTTTGGTTTCATGGGTCCAACTCCCTCATTTCAAATTATACCTAACCGCCAATGTCTTTCATGGACTCAGTTCTCAAACCCGATTTTACGTCAGAAATGCCCTTCAAGCTCCATTTTTACTCAGTTTCAAATGTTTTGGCCCTCTAGTAAGGGAAAGTAACGCTTGATTGATAGTTCGTGGGGGTCCACCATTTCACTCCCAGTTTTGATGGGTTTGGATCAGCAAACATCATTGTAGTTGAGCGAACATTGATGACTGCCCCAACACCGACGAGTGAGGTTAAATAATGAGCACTTAGTAGTGTATTATTATTATTATTATTATTATTATATGTATATTATTTAAATGAAAAAAGTACATTTTACGATGTCAACACAAATTGGTTTGAGTATGGCAGCCAGAAGAGAGTGTTACAGTGGAGTCAGGGTGAACTCTTCTGGAGTTTTTCAACCTTAATATGAAGGCCCTCCTTGACAGATAGTAAAAACTGCTTGGGTTCGAAGACGACTTCGTTCTTTCGGGTTGACGGCTTCACTTGGTATAACATGAGGAATCGGGACATCGCTAGTAGAATCTCAATGACTGCAAACCGCTTTCCTGCAAGCAAATATTTGTTCTCATCGCAGAGGTTTCACAAACCGATCAGAGGGAAAAACGAAATGGTATCGTAGAGCTAATCGTCGAATTGTACTTATTTCATACCTATGCACACACGGGGTCCATCCCCAAACGGCGCGTAGGTTCCTTTGACGATTTCACCGTCGAACCTTTCTGGCCTGAATTTTTCCGGCTCCGGATAATACTTGGGGTCGTGCTGAAGAGCGTACGTCGGCAGAATGACGTGCGCTCCTTTTTCAATGTGGGTTCCATCGGGAAACTTGTATTCTTTAGTGCAGAGTCTACTGTTCATTACAATTGGCGGGAAAAGCCTCAGCGTTTCTGAAAATATACGTTTCGACAGTGGTTAATTCAGCATGACATTGTGTTCTATCATAGGAGGACATTGTGTTCTGACTACTGCGGGACACCCCCAGACTCGGAATATTGATATTTTTTAATATATTTTTTTAAATAGATAAATGAAAATAAGTTAGAATTAGGGTGGTGGCACCTATTATCGACATGCTCCTATTATTGACAGTTCATAATATGATAAATATATTATATTTAAGGGGAACTGTCAATAATAGGAGCATGTTGATAATAGAAGCCACCACCCTAACCATGGGAAACCTTTACTTAACATCAAATCAGTCTATTTTCTCGTTTCAAGGTAAAAAGGTTCTCATGGTTTGAAAGAAGGAATTTTTGGTAGGCAGCTACTTTTCCGTTATAGGTAACCCCCCCCCCCCCCCCCCCACGCGATTTTGGTTGGCTTTGAGTGCGTTAAAGCCATCGGGAGGGGTGTGTATGAAAGTCGAAATCGAGTTGGGGGCAGTGGAAGGGGGGGGGGGGGTAAAGGAAACGCTAGGTTTTAATATTATTTTTTCTTGTGCCCAAGGAAGTACGCCACGGCACGACAAACAAGTGACCATCTTCCGACAGAGAATTCTCCTTTGATACGAATGTCTCCTCGAAATCGAAACCCTTCGTCAATGCCGTTGCCCGCGGGCACAACTAGATGGTAAACCAAGTATTTTGTAAAAATTTCAGATTTAAAAAAAAAAAAAAAAATCCTACTCCCCAAAACGACTCGGACGGCGGACGGACATTTTGGTTTTGGAATCTAGACCTCTTGAAACGGATAATGTCATAATTTAAGACCGATCCGAGTCGTCGACCTCCGTCGCGATTACATATATGTAATATATAGATGTACTAGCTGACCTGGCGCGCTTCGCTGCACTTCTAAAGATTTTGAAAATTCATTATTTCATAGCTGGGACACCCGTGCGTCGCACGAAACATCAAATTCCCGCCCATCACCTATCGATGATGCACCCGTGGCAACCCGTCAACTTAATTTTTCATAGTAACAACGCTTGTTGGTTTGTCGTAGTGAAGTACCTATCAAATTCCCGTCTATCACCAATTATATGCAGCCCATACATCCCTCACATCCCATACATCCCACACACCATCCCACACATCCCATACTGAATGTTTCAACAGGAGAGATTTTAACAGTGTACGGATTTTTAACATTTCCCGTCATTTGAATCGTCGAATTAATTTGAGAGGAATTTCGGCGGAATATAGCGGTTTTCCATTATTATATTATATTATATATAAACCTTCTCTGAACTTCCACAAATAATTCAAGACCAAAATTAGCCAAATCGGTCCAGCCGTTCTCAAGTTATGCGATCAGCAACAAAATACTGATTCATTTTTATAGATATAGATTATTCCATATATAGGTGTATTATTCCAAGAATAATAAACCAAAAGTGCAATAGAAAATATATTGATGAATATTATAATAATATTAATAATAATATGAATATTATTATAGAAAATATAAAGATGAATATAATATTCATCTTTATATTTTCTATAATAGGTAGCCTACTAATACTTTTTGAAAGATTGAATAAAAATTCATTCGATATCGGAAGAATATGTGAAGGGCCATTATCATAATCAAATAATTGGGAGGAAAATATCAGAATATCCCTAGGTTCCATGGGGGTTACTTTTTTTTCAAAGTTTACGTACAAAATAGATGTGGTATCCACTAGAACTAGTGGATCCCCTGATAAGGTTGAAATATTCAGAGAATCTATCCATCTACCTGAAGAACTAAATTGGCTAAGACCAAATATGTACATGATATATATTTCTTTATTGTTATGGCGATGAGCAACCTCAAGTCTACCCAAAAAAGTTCAATAACCCAACATTGCATTTAATCTATAAGGTCTACGAGGCTTGTTCATAGCTTAGGTTAAGGCAGAGGGTTTATTGCGAGAAATGGATAGACAATATGGCCAATTAATGTGTTAGTTGGGGGCCCATTCTTTGTCCCAGTCAGCATGTCACCTGTGGCATTTTTAATATACCTACACACACACACACCCACCCTCACACCCTCACACACAACGAACACGATGACAACGATCACATGATGTTGGTACAATTCTTACCGTTGATACAATTTTCCAAGTATCTCAAATCCTTCATCATGGCATAAGTGAAGTCGCCATGTTTGGCCAGTGCTTTTGTGACTTCTTCTCTGGCTTTGCTTTGAGCTTCTTCATTAATTGAAAATAAATACAACATATGGTAGATGGTTGTGGCAGTAGTTTCAAACCCGGCCACGAGGAATACAAACAGCTGGGCCGCCAAAACTCCGTCATTGAGTTCTGAAAAAAATAAAAAAATAATAAGAGCAATCTGTATGGGTCGAGCAACATAACTTCCTTATTTCGTAACGCAATAAACAAAAAGTACATAAGATATTTGTTTGCTGTTTTTTTTTTTTTTTTTAAGGAAATATGTAAAGTTTTTGCCACATATTTTTAAAAATCTTGTCGGCAGAGCAACGCCCTCCATTTTCGATGAACTGAGCGAACTGATCACGTGAATTTCGCATCATCCTCTAATATGTCAACTGTTATGTTGGCCACTTCCTCGCGAATGTTGGTCTTCAGTTCTTCAAGAGTCCTTCCTTAAGTCCTGGTTAAGGCAACTCCATGAAAAGAAGTTGCACGGGGTTAAATCGGGCGGTCCTGCAGCCACTCCAAATCGCCTCTGAGTTGAGGCGCCCTGAGCGACCATTGGATAAGTCTCTACTGTAGGCCTCTACGGCAAACGCGGGTTCCTCGATACTCCACTGCATGATCATGACTGACCTCGGGGGTAACAAAACTCTAGGACGCCCCCGTTCGATTGAGACCATGCCCAGCCCTCCAGGTTGCCGTAGAGCGGAAAGGGACATTTTGAATGAGGAAGTCATGCTGCCCCACCCTGTACGTTTGGACTAGTGCATTGTAAAATGTGTAATCTGGGTTCACGCACCATAAACGTCTTTAGTGGTTTCCGCATGGAGCTTAGACTTCATCAGCTCTTCGTGTTCTTCCTCCTCTTCCTCGTAGGCCTGAAACTCAACTGAACCTTTCTCCCGGAGCTGAAGCAATAGCTGAATGAAGTCGTTCCGCACAGTGCCTGTCTTCAATCTGTGCTCAAAGCTTTGCGTTACTAAGCTCACGTAGAAATTGTCGACATCTTCTGGTACTGACTTTATCTGCAACAAATTGTCCGAATGAGGAAGTTCAGAGAGCCGGTTGAAACGAATTTGATTTTGATTAGTCTGAAATTTGGGGTCTTTACCTTGAGGGAGAAAAACACCGAGGGGAAAAACTGTCTGAGCATATTTTTAAACACCCCGATCGGCGTAAGAGTTAAAACTTTCCGAGCCATCTTTCGGAATTCACTGTCTGGGTTCCCAATCGAGTTTGTCTCCATTCCAAAAGCAGCAGAACCTGGGAGGAAATGAGTGCCATACAGTTGCAGCTTTCACCGACTGGCGGCTGAGCACCAACTTTTCTGTTTCTTCCTCCTCTACCCATCGTAACGCACTTACATGGGTTGACAGGTATTATACCAGTCAACCCTGGAACGGTGTAGAGCCATTGGTCAACTTCCTACACAACAGGGTTTACTCACCGATTACTTCCGTGGTAAAACCAGAAGCGTCCTCTTTCATGTCAAAGTCTTGACCGAACGGCAAGCTTCGATCCAAATAGTCGCAAAATTTGTCCACAGTTTTACTCATCGACTCGAACATCCATTTCAGTTTGCCTGATGTGAATACGGGTGATAGTTTTGCTCGGAGGTACCTGCAAAATACAACAAAAACGCTGCAAAATGGATGGTATCTACGCTGCTTGCATAATATGCATTTTAGTGAACACATATTTTGTGTTCATTGGCGTTGGCTTGTTTCTATATCATCGGAGTCTGGGGGTCCCAAGTGGCTCCCACCTCCGCCCCTCAGGGTTAGTTGATTTGAATTCTGGAGTACGAAGCAACTGAGGTTTGAGGGTCAGGCGAGGCGCGCAGCGCCGAGTTCTTCACTATACGTCCGGGAAAGTCCAAGTAGTTTGACTCATCATCTCAAGAGTAAGTGTCAAATTATCCCGATAATCTCGAAGTATCCTATACCTTGGAACTACGCACGACTAGCAGGTGGCTCAAATCAGCTTCTTGCTTCGTAATGGGACCAAAATGAGGCAAACGGGTCGAGTTTATGAGGAGTGCCTTTGAAAACGGTGCAACATGAGGAGTCTCCGATGTTGGGAGTCCTTCCTCTCACTCGTGCTCAAGAAATAATTACCTATACTAGGGGGCCATCCCCTGCTGGCTAAAGCCAGCCAACCCCCGGCCTCTTCCACCTGGCCTTTGACAACTTCTTCTCGCTTTTCGAAAATGAATAGTTTTTTCTTTTCTTAAAGAAATAGAGGTTGAGGGTTTTTTGAAATTCTAATTTGAATTTGGATTCAGCTTGAAAAAATGTATGGGATACCATCATCCTGTATTTGATTCTTGAATAATATAAAATAGATGAAAAACTGTAATTTTCATCACAGAAATAGGTACCCTTTTCAAGAGTTAGTTACTGAGGGGCTTATTATTCTCAACTACGCCAGCCAACCCCCAACCGTATCCCACCTGGCCTCAGACCCAACAACTCGTTTTCCCATAATATGGGACTACACAATATTAATGTGTCGTTTTTTTTGAAAAATACAGATTTTTGTGTGTGGGGGGGGGGGGGGGGGGGGGTAGCCGCGTAGCCTTCGGTCACTCCTTGGCCAACCACCATCCCAATTCCCTGTCAACTGCTCCAAACCCTGATTTTTGCTCAACTTTTGGAGCCTAGATGCTCCACGTGGAGCAACTTTTTGGCGGTTTCATATTTTTCTCGTCATCTACCCGCCAAAAGAGATTTTTGGTACCTATTTTTTCAAATTTTTTAGAAAAAGTTTAATTTCCCGTTTTTCCCACTTTAGGAGCTCAGATACGCCACATGGAGCTACTTTTTAGTGTTTTCAGACTTTTCTCGCACTATGCTCGGCAAACTGGATTTTTTAAAACCAATTTCAGAGTTTCCGACATCTGGAAGTGCCCTAGCATAAAGATGACCAAAATCGTGTCACCCTCCTCGGACTGCGGCTTTAATATAATAGACTGTAGGAGAATATATTCTGCTGACGTCAAGCTTTTTCAATTAATTCCCGCCAACCTGGCCGAATTTTCACGATGGAAGTTGTGAGATCAAACCTTCGGAATCCCTTCTTTTCCCTATAGTAGGGCACAATAATTGAGGAGTTAACTTTAAATGGGCATTTATCCATTTTTACTTATTGTTAAGAAACTGAAGAAAATGTTTAGTGGCTCTAATGGTTTTCCCAAATTACTGAACTGCTTAAGTTTTTGTTCGATTGATGAAAATATAGAAGTTAGGAATTTTCTAATATTTTCTATGGAATAATTTCAATATTTTAAATTTAGATCAGAGCCCTTTTGGTGAGAAACTTGTGTGGGTTCGCCCAATTTAACGGGTGCAGGGCGTGTACGTACACGTTCAAATTGTGTTTCTACCATTAAATTGTCCCTATCAATTTGAGTGGTATGTGTTTGGGGGAAGGCCTCTAGCGTAACTAGGATTTCGCCCCGGGTGTCTTTGGAGGAACGTGAAGGGAGTGCTTGAATATCCTTATCTAGGGCATGACACAATTTGTTGTGATCTGCTAGCTTAGGAAGTGATATCGAAGCAGTATTGGAAATTCCGCTATCTCCAGCACGACGAGAAGTGTCTGGGTAGACTGGAATGCGTTTAGGAATGGAAGTGCTCCCGAATTTCGGGTTAAATCATCCTGTACCGTGTTGTTAGAAGTCAAAAAGGGAAAAATACATCATTTTTGTGACAAAGTCTTTCACGTAGTTTATAATCATCTTCAGTAATTCAGGCCGATTCAAAAACCACTGTAGGTGACGTCACCTACAGGTGTTCCGGTTTCCATTCAAAACACACCAGAGTGCAGGTCGATTGTTTCTTCTATTTTCGATTTTTTCTTGGTGTTTGGCTCTAGTGACACTGGAGTATCGCGAAAATGGCCGTGTTCGCTTTGTTTTGAATGTGATCATGCTTATTTACTCAACTTATTTGTGATATACATAAACTTATTCCAATGACCGATTCTTCAGTTTTTATTTTTGTAAGGGTGGCCAACGTGTCGACCAATAGGAGCTGACCTCGGGTTTCCGCCAAAATTCAAATAGCAATTTTTCCATAAATTTTATAAATTCATACGAGCTTGCAGTTTGTGTTTTAATCCCATTTTTAGTATTATTTGGACGCCTTCTATCGATAAAAAAAATAATCCAGAAACGCTTCCATTCCTAATTTTGGAAGGGAGTCCTGGAGATTTTAATAACGAAATTTATGTGTCAATATCGGCATTAATTTTGTCCTGGATCCACATTTGATACATCAATAAGATGCTGAGCTTCCCCAAGCGATTTGTCGGTAAAGGAGGCATCAGCTTCAGATTGAGTCTTACGAAGGGTTCCTCTCCCAGCGGCTACGAAGGAATTGTTCGTAATAACTGCCTGGGCAAGAACCCCGTGCGAAATAATTGGGCCCGCTGGACCGGCGTCTTCAGATGAATTGTCATCAGAAGATGCCTGTGGTCAGCGGCCACAACTAAAAATGTGCTTGAACGGTCCATAATTACGCTTGTGCAGTAAGAATGGAGGTCAGTGAAATGATAATGAGTAGGGAGCGGATTTTTAGGTAAAAATTACGCTGTTTTAGGTTTTGCGTGGATATAAATTAGGTTTTATTAGGTTTTTTGTTCAAAATGTTAAATTAGGTTTTTTTAGGTGCAAAATTATTTTCATTTGTTGATGTAGGAATCAGTGAAAAGTCGTAAAATAAAGCAATAATTGTGTAAATGCTACATTTATTTTGTAAATATGCGGATGCTGCGGATTCTTTGTTTTGAGTGAAATGCGATCGCTGTTTACACGGTATCTGTCGAAAAGAAAGAACTTTGGTTAACAAATTAATTCCTACTTATTAAACTGCGGTTGTAACAATGTCGTAGGTAACTCACCGATTTATTACATGTTTGGCAGAAAATCACTATCCCATCGGTTGTGAAATTCGGATCGGCGCCGATCCAGGCCCGATATTTTTGTGCTTTCGATTTAGGCATATTGTCGCCGTCACAAACAGTTGAATACTGACGATAAAACGGTAAACAAGAGGGGAGAATGGCACGAATGCATGGCAAAACGAAAGATACAGATCACATCTCGAGGAAAGGTCAGGTTCAGGTTGACAATAGTGAACACCTTGTCCCTTGTACGGCTGAGCTCTTGAAGTTTACGAACTAGACGGAATAAAAGGTCGATTAGGTAAAAAACCTAGAAATTTAGGTGTTTAGGTGTAATGGAACGAATTAGGTTTTTTTAGGTGTAAATAGGTAAAAACCTAACAATCCGTTCCTTAATAATGAGGGTGGCGCTATCCGAGAGCCCGAGTAAATGAGGGCCCCTCGGACGCGCCACCCGGAAGCAGCGCCTCCCGCGGGCCAAACGCGAAAGAGGGGAGGCGGCTGAGCGAATTTAAGTATGCAGAGTTCCGCTCATGCCTGAGCAGCTACAACTTGAATACCTAAGTAAGTGCCTTTTTAAGAAAAAACGGCGTCCAACCAAAAAATCTCATTACGTTGGTGGGGTTAGTTCTTAAGACTGTGAATTCATAAAGGTGACAGAGAATAGCTTTCTAAGGGTCAGCTCTCTTTGGGTAACCTGATTCTTTGAGAATAAATTTTTCAGGTCCGTTTTAAAATCGAGTCAAAAATCGATTTTATTATACTGGTACACATCCCTATACCCAACAACCTCTTGAGACACGGTTCAGTTGTTCTTAGTGGTTTAGTGTTAACCCCAGTGGTTTAACACCAGGCCCGCGAACATGGCGCACAACCAATAACACACGTGCACAAGAGCCGCCGTGTCGCCACCTGTTTGGCCCTGGAGTTATCCTCGTGAATCGTATTCTCGACAAGTGCTGCGCTTACACCCGTAAACTACAATCAAACTCATCAGGAAAAACACCTTTTTGGATATGTGTCTTTTTGAAAAGAAAACCCAATCCTTTCAACTTGCAGGATATGAGCCTATTTGGTGGAAATGGATTCAAAGTTCAGTACGGGTGGGATATATGCAATTTTGTTAGCAAACTCAATTTTCAGTTCGATTTTAATATGAGATAGAAACGCTTTAGGAGGGAAATCGATGCACCTGTAAACAGAGCCCTTCCATGAGAATAGGAAGACCCTATAAGTAGAAATTTTCCCAACTTTTACTCACTCCAGTTGGCCCGAGAGCAGTGATTTCTAACTGGTGGTTCTGAATGGGTCGTGAAGACCTTAGGAATAAGCGACCAACACAAGAATGAGTAGATATTCAGCCAGCACACAGAAGGCTCACCTCCACTTTGCGCCTTTCAACAAGAAAAGATGTCCTTCCAACGGGCTGTTCTCTTCATTTCCGACGAATATCCGATCCACGAAATGGGAGAAATCTGATGTGTAGATCCTCTGCACGAACTCTGGGTCCCTCACAACGATGAAAGGTATAGTTCCTTGGAAGTAACCTCCTATCTTGTGTGGCTCCAACTGGTGATAGATTTCTGTCGTGGATACGGCTAAGGACAAGAAAAATAGTTTTTTTTTACAGCTGTTCAATACTGTTGAAAAAACTGCTAGATGAAACTAATATTATTGTAGGGCTTTGTTGTACATATCAACGTTTCTGATTAGGAGAGCATTGTTTCATAATTTTTAGATAGGTAAGCGAAAAACAAAATCTCCATTCAGCCTACGGTATCATATATAGGTAGTTAAAGTAGCATCAAATGCCATAAAATAACCCACACATCAGTATGTTATTGCCTTTTTTGTATGGGGCGGATGGCACCTCGTGCGGTGAAGATATATCTGGGCATTAGTGGGTTTAATGTGATAAGAACTGGCCATTGACGAACTCAATGTCCAAGTCGAGAAAGGTAACCTTGCTTGGAGATGGCAAAATTTACATTTAATGTAAACCTCACTGCCGACGACAGGTTCAGCTCTTGTATAATTTGTTCTAGGGACTCCTGTCCGTGTGGCCACAGGAGGAAAATATCATCCAAGAACCTCTTCCAGAGTAATGGGCGAAGGGTCTGGGTAGTATTATATCGTAAAGTATTATATCGATGTAAGTACTCGTATTTGTATTAATATCATCAAATACCCTATAAAAGAAAACCGCTGTGAATTTTATTAGAAAAAAATGAATTCACTTTTATTTCGGGCTGAAAAACTTATCCGACTCCGGGGGATACCTACTTTGGGAAAATTTCAGGTTTTTAAAGACGATAAAAGAATGGATGCTAGCGACGAACAACAATGAATGATGAACCACATAGAACAATTTTTTTTTTTTTTTTTTTTTTTTTTTTTTTTTTTTTTTTGTTTGCATTAGGCAACGAAAAATGCACTGGGTATCCTCACTCGATTGTAAATTATAACGAGGGGCCCCTGAGAGGATCGGTCTTTTCCCTCAGTTTATTTCGCATCTAATAAACCTCGCCAGAATTTGAACGATCATTCGTACCATCTCTATTTCAACATCAGAGCCTGAGTCATGCAGAGCCTGTTCTTCATTAACAGTTTTAGAACTAGAGGTTTCCCCAATTGAACACTTTTTTATTCATTTTTCATCTGCACGGCTTCTACATCGTTATTTCAAATTAAACCATCAAATTAGAGAGGAGACACCTGATTTTATAATATAAAATTACATACTATATCATTGAGCGTAGGACAGCGTGAAAGTGCACCACAAGACTTAAAACAGCTTTACACTAAGTGTAAAGTCTTTATTCCTTGATTTGATCATTACTTAGGTATCAAATGGTGACACGTATGAAAATTACGGTGAGTGACGATGTTAACACCGGCCAAAAACAAAGAATAGTATTGAGTTGGTTAGGGAGAGAGAACGACTCCTCTGCTGAATACTAAATTGTTTATTCAGGTAAACAATTATAGCGTGGGGACCGGTTTCGAGCAACTAAGCTCATCTACAGCCCAGAGTGACTTGCGGTAGGTTGAACGTACAATCAGTTCTGAAAGAATAGTATTGTCCGGTGCAAGGGAGTTGAGTTGTGTTGGAGTTTTTGATTGAGTGAATCCTAATTTGAAACCCGTTTTTTGCCATCTATTATTCGAGATATGGCTCACATCCCTAGTTTCTAGCTACGCTTCAGAGTTGAAGGTGGCATTTCAAAAAATCCCGATTGATTTTTCCCTTTCCGAATTAGAAACCCGATTTTAGCCATCTCTATTCCATCCTACGGAAAACAGATGACAAAATACCTGTACGCTAACAACACACACACACACCCTCTCACACACAAAAGAGCGGCCGATCAATAATATAAATTATTTATATTACGAAAATAGACTCTTCAGTTTCCAATATTCTTTTCGACTTCATTGAATCTCAAATGATCGAATATCGAACCAACATTTTGTTTTTCGAACTCAATTGAAAAAACGCTGCAAATTTTGCACAAGGGTTTATTATTCTTTGATGTGCGTTACTTGTGCAAAAACTTAATTCTGTGTCAACGAGAAAACCAATTTTGGAAAAAAATTGTTTCTTGGATTTTTTTTTTTTTTTTTTTCATTTTTTGGTTTTTTTATTCGAAAAATATTTGACCTCGATTTCACTGTGGGGATCTATGGGACTTTCATGGGGCTACGAATGGGATTTTCAAAGGACCCCTCCCATTCGAAGGAAGCCAAATAAGTTGTCGTTTGCCGAGTAGGTACCTAATTTACAAAGGACCGCACTTCGCTTACTTTGTCAACTTAACCGCTGTTTTCCGTAGAATGGAATAGAGAGATGGCTAAAATCGGGTTTCAAATTCGAATTCTGCACCTCAAAAAACATGGGAAGGATGAAAGTGAAAAATTAATTAATTATTAATCAGGATTTTTTGAAATCCCACTTTCAACAGAAAAAAGGGATATGCCCTTGAGCCCGAAAACTATACGTGATGGCGAAAAAAGGGTTTAAAAATGGATTCATGCACACTGAAAAACTCCAACACAACCATAATTTCCCCTGCACCAGACATTCCCGTATTGGATTAGAACGCTGTACCTTTGGCTAACGGGTGCCGTAGGTTTTGAATTTCAAGAGCTTTGTAGTTGTTCATTATTAATTAATACGTACTCTACTTGTATCCACATTTTGGAAAACACAAACCACTCAAAAAAAAAAAAAAATGTCACCATTGCATTAAAAGCTTGACAATCGTGAAGTATTTGAATATGGAAAAAACCGAGAAAGCTGGTGAGTCTTGAAAGGCAGACGAGTAAGTAGGTAGTGCATTTTGAAAATACGGCAAACACAACATGATCCTCTCGTAGAATAGGTAGAGTTACATAATGTTACTTGAAATAACAGTTTGTTTCTCAATCTGTTGAAAGGCATAGATATTTTACTCACCTACGTGATCCTTAAGAAATATAGCCTTGAGGTCGCTCCCAAAAGGCCATATCGGAGGAATGTAGGGGATTCCTCTGTCTTTGAAGTATTTTGACAGCCGTCTGAAGTAAAAGAACAAGTACGTAACTATCAGCGTAACAATCCCGACAAGCAACTGCCCCAAAAGGCCCATGATCACTGAGAGTAGACGGGAGACTGATGGCTTGGAACGATGGCTGCGAATAATGTCAATTATACAGGAAGCGTAGTGGGAGGACTCTTCAGTATTTTATCAGATATAGTGAAGGATATTGTTGTGTTCAGTGTCGGTTCAACAGATGTTTTGTTTGATTATTCTCAGAATAATCAACCTGTTTGAGCAACGGGGGTCAAAAATATCGATCGGCCTCAAAATTCGTCCTTGTATGTTTCCAGACAATTACTTACATTCTAAACGATTTTCATATAGGTGATAGGTAATCAAAAGTCCGATTGCTGCCAGCCGTTCAATTTACTCGATTCTCCTCATCGATGTGTCCGCAAGGCTGGGGGGTCCTACTTTGGGGAAATCGTCTGAAAACGCAATGACTTGGGGAAACGAAACTGCGAGGATCGTAGCGTACCGTAGAGCCGAGTCGTGGAATGCAAAAAAAGTCATCAGTCAATAATACAAATTTGTACCTACCTACTATCATTGTTGTATCGGTTACTCACTGCCGTCAAGTACCTAGTTCGACACATTTCTATCGTTTACATACGTGTTCCGAGGAATAACAAACACATCCGAGGAATAATAAACCAAAACTTGTGGCTTCCTTTGACCCAAAAGCATTGTCGGGCTTTGCCCCGAAATCATTGCGTCCACAGCTCCCTTTCACCGCCCATTACTCCTAATAAGTCATTATCCTCGTAAGGCTGCCCAATCGCCCAAACACGTGGGGCTACAAAGGGGTAGGGTTTGAAGGATTTTGGTTTTCGAAGTATTTTAGTATTTTTTTAAATCCCCGCTACACGGTGGGGATTTGTGATGCTACAAATGGACATTTTGAAGACTTTGGTCAGAAGGTCGCATTCGAAGTTATTTTGGACGAAGGTACAATCAATTTCCGGCGGTCCCTTATCTGTCCTAGCACAACATGGTACATACCCAGTTTTTAAAACATCGGTAAAAAACAATTGTTTTACGCATATTATTTTTGCACAATTTTTACAGAAGCACAATAAACGCTTGGGTAAAATTCGCAGCGTTTTGTCTTTGAGGTAGGTTTTGTCTTTGACCTACCCGATCCATCGACGATTTCGATTATTTCTTTTCGTAACAATATTACATCAATTCAGGAATGAACTCACTTTTCGCGGTCAGGCATCGTCCTAAATTATTTAATTGTGTTATCGATCATGATGAAATAATGCTTCAGAACTTCATTAAATTGCGCAATGAAACAGGGTCATGTAGAATTAGGGCAGGAGCTGATCTGGAAATGTATATTATAGTATAATAAACATTATTAGGTATAGGTATATTAAGTACCTAATGAACATTACATATTAATATTATCAAGTATGAAGTATATTTCATCAAGTATATTTTTATTAAAAAATAATGCATAACATCACGATCAACACGGTTTTATGACCGATGAATCTATCATGCGTTCATGATGATAATTCATCATGATAGACTCATGGGTCATAAAGCCGTTTACAGCAAAAATTAAAATAACATAATATGTTATTTTATATGATTTTATGTTTCATATATTATATGAAAAGCTCTTCGCTGTCCAAGACTTGGGTGTGCGAACGGGAACCCCGAGGTAAATTCAAACGGACAAAATGGTATAATAGATCTATAACATCGAGTTTTACAACCGAAAGCTTAAGCTTGAAGAAGTCGTTATAAATACGTTCCGTCGGAAAGCGAGGCGTAGGATATCAAAGAAAACAAATCGCTAAAATGATGGTCATCTGTTGTTTGCAAACGTTCTCGCCAGTACCAGGTACTACTACTCGCCAGTACCAGGTACTACTACTCGCCAGTAGGTCCTACTGAAACTCAAACAAATAAATTCAAGTTGGCAACTACTGCTGAGGTCAGGCCCGGATTAACGGGGGGGCTAGGGGGGCTATAGCCCCGGGGCGCAAACCACAAGGAGGCCACTTCGCCACCGTTTATTTTATTTATTTATTTATTTTTTTTTTTTTTTGAAAATTAACAAACCGTTTTCCTTATTCCTATGCTGATCTCCAAAAAATTGTTTTCCTGAAAAAGAGGGAGGTGAACGGAAAGTTTCAAGTCACCTAACTTCCACTTACTACTACTCGAAAACCGGAACACCTCATGGAGTCGTCTATGTCTACACTTTCCAACGCGAGTTATAGACCTCACGGATTTTCCACACTGTTGCGGTGGTTCAGAGTTTGCTAAGCGGGTTGGACTCTGTACCGCATTTGGTTCATAAAAACAAAAATAATTTGTTAAATTTTTGGTTTATTATTCTTGGAATAATACACCTATGTTTTCGCGACGGAGGTCGATGACTCCGATTGGCCTCATAATTTGACATTATCTGTTTCAAGAGGTCTACATTCCAAAACCAAAATGTCCATCCGCCATCCGCTGTACAGAGCTTCTTAGGTTGTGTCTTTGGCCATTTCTGGCCCATCACAACCTTTCTTATACGTTCTCCTCTCTTTCTTCCCCCAGAGGAAGTGCACTTACTTATCGTTGCTTCAATCTTCTTTCTTCTACCTTGTTCTTTAGATCTCCCCTAGGGGAAGTACAGCGTGCCCTCCCGTCCCCTCCAGCGTTAGCCACACCATTCTGGTGTGCCTGGGTTGGACCAATGTTAAGGCGCCTGGTTTTAAAGGAGGTCGTTGGCTCGAAATTCTTTGGGACAGAGTCATCTCAGCGGACCTACCTACTATTCCACCTCTTCTTGTAACTTGTGGTGTTCGGGTCGTTGGAGCAGACCTTACCTACTTCTAAATTTCTGCACATGTAACCTATATAAGTAAAAGAATAATAAACCCTAGTGTTAAATTTGCAGCATTTTTATTTATTGTAAAAAGAAATTGTTTTCTTAATTATAAAAATAGATTGCCCTGCATTCGGAGTGTTTTTTTACTGTTTTGACCCAGTTTTTGGTTGTGAAGCGACAGACGCTATTTTCTAGTGGTTTTTACGTGATACTCCTGGCCAGAGGATCCACTTTCATATATAATATATGTATATGTACATAATATGTATGCATACATATCATGTATATGTACTATTTATATATTATATAAAGGGGCCCCTTGTAAGTTTCAGCTCCGGGGCCCACGAGAGGTTAATCCGGCGCTGGCTGAGGTGATTAGGACAATATAGCGCAATTTTAACCCTATTGAACCTGCTCAGCGATATGGGTTTCAAACCACTCTCCGTGCATTTTATCTCAATTTGATAACTTCACCAGTTAAAAATATTCTCTATTCAAGAGGAAGGAAATGACTCCGCTGTCTCAAGCCTCAAGGTCAACGATCATCACGCTTACTCACTCAATTGCCCGATCTTGGTTCTGCCATTGAGGCGGCTGCCTTTGTACTCGAAACTGAAGCTTAAAATGCTATTCATTGATTTCAGCAAAAGTCTTCCCGTAGATACTCATAAGTACTGCTCCTTATTTTAATATACAACGACATTATCGATGATAGTAATATTATCATAATGATTATTAATTAATTCTATTAATTCTATTTTCCCAACCCTATTTTCTATTTTTTTTTTTTTCAATTATTGAAAGACAAAATTCTCATACTCCAATGTATTATACATTGGAGTATGAGAATTTTGTCTTTCAATAATTGAAAAAAAAAAAAAAAATAGGTAAGTTTTACTGAAGGAAATTGGTAGTAGATGTCGTAAGTTCGGGACACTCTTGCCGGTGGAGTCAAGTCACTGGCAGTTTTGGTGCTGGAGGTGATCGTATTTGGGGTGACTGTGGATTCCACCACGTATTAAATTCTTTGGTTCGTATTAGGTTCTTCAAATTTACGTATTAGGTTCTTCAAATTTGTATTAGGTTCTTCAAATTTTGAAGAAATTAGAAAACCTCGACTACGAACTCAAAGAGCAGACGATGATTTTTTTTTTTTTTTTTTTTTTTTTTTTTTTTTTACTTTGTGAGGGTGGCAAGCGAAGTTAGACACCGAATTCATAATTTATCATTGCATAAAATATCAAACATTTGAAGGAATTTATTCTTCATAAAATCAATGATAATCTTCGGTATATAAATAAATTATAAAACGCTGCAAATTTTACACAAGGGTTTATTATTCTTTGATATAGGTTACTTGTGCAGAAATTAAATTCTGTCAATGAAAAAATTTAAAAAAATTTTTTTTTGGGATTTTTATTTCAAAAAAATTTTTTTTGGAGTTTTTTGTTCAAAAATGTGTTTTTTCAAAAATTCTGTATTTTTTACTCAAAAAATTTTTAACATCCTGGGATCCTTCAAAAATCCCATTTTTAGCCCCATGAAAGCCCTAAAGATCGCCCCAGTGAAATCGGATCGTTCCGGGACCCCAAAAAATGGATTCTACGTCCAAAAATACTTCGAAAACGACACCTAACTCGATCCCATAGCTAAAAGCCTTCAAAAAACCCCTCCCGTAGCCCCATTATAGCCCCAGAGCGCCCCACGGGTTTGGGCGATCGGACTGAAAACCTTGCGGGCACAAGATGGTAAACCAAGTATTTTGCCAAAATTTCAGATTTTTAAAAAAATTCCTACTGCCCAAAACGGCCCGGACGGCGGACGGCGTACAGCGGACGGCGGACGGCGGACGGACATTTCGGATTTTGAATGTAGACCTCTTGAAACGGATAATGTCAAATTTTGAGCCCGATCGGAGTCGTCGACCCGCGTCGCGAAAACATAGGTGTATTATTCCAAGAATAATAAACCAAAATGAAGGTAAAATGAACAAATAAATTTAGGAAAGAAAATCTTCTTATGGAAAGGAAAATGAATCAAAAGCGCTCGAAGTAGGTAGGTACTCGAGGTAGGTACTTTACATACTTGTTAAGTGCCACAGGACAACTCTACAGTGATTTTGCTGTATCTACACGGGGAGACACTCACGCCAAATTGACCAAAAATCGTTTTTCGGGAAATAATAATAATTCACATAAAACAACTAACTCGAAGGTAGGTTGCTGCAAATTTTTCACAAGAGTTTATCAATCTTGTGAATACATTGAACAATAATAAATTCTAAAACTACCTATTACATAATTAATTAATTAAAACAATTGGTATGATGATGTTGAACGTTTAATTAATGTGGGTGGGAAGTTATTGAGGGTCGGTCAAATTATTTGACCGACGCTCAACAACTTCCCACCCACAATTCAAATAATTTTTAAACCTGTACACAGAAGATTGAACAACATTCGGGATTCTGCCTTCAACCCTTACAAACATCCTTGAAAGCATGCACCTATTTTGGAAGGGTCTTAAGCCTGAGGCGATTTCTTTGGAAGATGGACACAGCAAGTTTCCTACTTTTATAAAAATTGATAATGCCCTCGATTCGACCCACAAAACAACCTCACACAAAAGAAGGGGCGTATACCATTTTGTTTTCGCAGAATCAAAAACGGGTTGACCATTATGCCAAGATAGCAGATTATTTTCCCCGCAACGAGACTGTATAATTGACCACTTGTACCAACATAACAATACGTCTATTATATGATGAAACAAATGTTATTGAAAAAGGAACTCTTGTTAAAGTGATCGTTTTCTGGGGTCCCCTGGATTTCACGAGGTATATCGAGGTTCGACTAATGTTGACCGCATTTAGCCATTCTTTTTGGCCGTGTTTTCAGAGAGGTTGCGCGAAAATGAATACTGCACTCGCTTGATACACTGAACTAGGTAAACTCTTTTTTTGAGATTTTCATTGAATTACCCCACATTTGAATAGGTACCTATTTCAAACTTCCGCTTCCTGTTGTTCAAGTAGGTCTCGCCTCAGTCACTCCGTTTTTCGGGAACCGCAACTCCAGGTCCATCCCGTGTCCACCTCAATGAATCCGCCGTGAGATTTTATGTTTAGCTGTAATAGTTGGCAGCTTCCCTCTGTCTACACTAGCGCCCTCCCATCCCAACGCTGCTTAGTACCTTTCTCACATCAGTCCCTAACGAGAATTTGTTGAGGGCCTTACGCTTCTCTCCAAGCCAGTTTTTTCTTTTTGGTAAGTGAGACAAGTTTAAACGCTCTGTCCTTCCGCGCATGGTGTTTTTGACCCCGTTCGGATGTTTTCCGGTCATTCGCAGTAACACATTGACAAAAGACGCTCTCGTGTTCCACGTTCTCACGATTCATCTGTTTGACAACAAGAAAGAAAATCCTTGCGGTTTGAATGTTTTCGTCAAATTACTCAACAACTTTACGACCTTGTCGTAATGACTAACACTTCGATTGTTTACGTATACGCGTACGTTGTGATTAAGCTTGTACCTATTTTTCTTTTTTTAATCCTTAGGAAACTCGCACTCACGCTTGATGACACGCATGCCGACATAGGTCGCAACAACAAGTTCCTAAAACTTTATTGGGACGTAATTGCCAATAACGTTCTGCTCATATTTTTGGACTTGCAATTTCTCTCTGTTGTTTTGAGGGCATAATTTTTCTAAAACACTTCGTACAAAGATCAGCTTCCCGAATAATAATAATATTCAATAATTGAATTTATTATCGAATAATCGATAATTATTATCGATGTCACTACTAATAGCTGAACATGGGAAAAAACCGTCATTGACACAGTTTTTGAAGTAAGTATAATCATTAAATGATTATAAATCTTTACTGAGACACACCTTCGATTAAAAAATGTCCAGATAGACCTTCGTCAGAAAGTGTCCTAGTCCAATGCAAAGATTGTAGGTACCTAATACTACTGACTAACTGAATACATGGAAGAACCCTAACAACACGATTACATACTGCTACGCTCAAGCAATAAATAAACAAAATACATTGAATAATTTTACTTTTGCAAGTGATTACAAGTAGCCTGAGACTTGAATCGGGAATCAATCAAAGTGAGTGTGCTCTGATAGCGATAATAATACCCACTAACCCACGCATGACCGTTTATAAATGATGCTATATTTACATTGCCACATTAAACTTTCTTTCTGTGCCAGCGGAGATCATATGGGATGTACCTACATTTCATTTCATCCACTATTTCAATGTCCTTAGAAGCGATGAGCAATTTCCCGTTCTGAATTTCCTTTTGTTCGCCCATCATTTTAATAACTTAATCCGAAGCGAAATTTTTTACGGTTAGTCTTCAGTCTTGATTGTTGAGATGATCCCTGAGTGGTTCATACATTGACAAAGATCTCATTAGATAAATAAGAATACCACAAAAACATGATTTTGCTGTTTTTCGATTAGTTAATCTTTATTTGCAGTTGGTCATTGCACAGATAACTGGGATTGCCACTGTGGGCATTTGATAACGCAGGCAGTTGGCCTAGAGCAATGTTGTTTCATCGATACTTAAATACGACGCATGGTCATACAGAGAGTGCGTTATAATTATTATAACGCACTTTCTAAACTACACAGTAGGTGGTAAGGTATTCTCATTGAGGGTCAACAAAAAGAAAATAGCTCAACATCGAGTTGATGACAGTAGGGGCGGCTCCGAATTCCACCACGGACCCTCTTTATGAGCTCAGACTGGCTTAGGAATATTTTAAGATTCCACAACATCAATTAACATCGTCCTACAGACACTTTGGGATTCCGCACCATCCATACCACCGTCCAACCGACTCCTTGGAATTCCACTCCAGGCTGAGACATGAGCCAAACAGAGCCAAACCAACCTACAGATCGAACCATGGTCTGCAGAGCAATAGACCTACAGATCGAGCCATTGAGCAGCAGGTTAAGCCATGTGGGGTAAAGCATGGTTCCGTTCAGGGGCCAACCCTGATTTTGCCTTATATTCATATTTATATGAATATATGTTCATGAACGATCTAGCCAAAGAACAGCCAAGGTGACGTGTTACTGTCTGCTGATGATACGACTGTGCTAGCGAATGGCTCCCACTTTGACGCCCTAGCCCTCAATCTCCAATCATCGGACGAAATTGAGCAAGCTTGGTGCACGTCAAATTCTCTCACATTAAACTTTGACAAGACTCAGGATCTTCAGTTCTGTTTGAATGGTTGGACGGCAACTCCGTGAACTTCCTGGGATTCAGGATCGACAACCGTATCTCTTGGAACCGAGCGCAACGTAGGCGTTCCACAGAGTCTACATTTGCTGGATCCAAAGCGCACTAATAATTCCCTCATAATTCTTCGTTGCATACGCTTCCTCATACTTCCTCGCTCTTCCCAGTAAGTAAGTAAAGGCTGAGCCGTAGGGATTAGCCCTGCATTATCACCCTTCTGTTAAGGGAACCTAGCCCCCCACGTGGAATTCCAAGGCACCCCACAGTATACTAATTTAATAATCACAACCTGTTGAACAACCCTCACCACCGCTGCATCAACTAGCCAAATAGCAATAAAACAAGCTAATGAACTAATGCAGCCCAGTAAAGTCGCGCTTGGGTCACTTTGTAAAACCGTAAAGCCGAGATTTTACGATCTGTTTACAGCTGGTTTGGCGGGTGTTTAAAAGCACTCCAAGACTGTCAACCTCAATAATGTTGGGATTATCTACACTTTATCTTTGGCTGGGCATCTATTTAAATTATCACCACGTAATCGTTCAATATTTACTTTCTCTACTCGAACCGAAAGATATTAGGCGTTTAAACTTGCGTAAGTCACCGTCGTTATGTACCTAGCGATTGCTTATCCAATTTAAAAGTGAATCTCGTAAAATTCCTTCTATAAAAAAAAGACGGGAATTCTAGTGTGGAGGGTATCACAATTGAAGTGGGTGCTTTCTCGTTTGTTGATAATTATCGATTATAATCGGCTAAAATAGGGTTCTACAAAATCTGAAGACCGTTTTTGGTTTTTGGTTTACAATAACTATTAGGAACGGACGTGTTCCTGGATTATTCTTTTATGAATAGAAGGCTTCCAAATAACACCGAAAATGGGGTTAAAGCACAAATTGCAACACGAATTTATGGAAAAATCGCACTTTTTCGGTAGAAACCAGCGATCAGCTCTCATTGGTCGACGATATCGCCATGGAACCATGTTGGCCACCATTAAAAAATTAAAAACTGAAGGATCAGTCTGTGAGGTTAGGTCAAAATTTGACCTTTAATGTGAAGGAAACCACGGTGAAGGTGAAATGTGACACCATGGCCGTTGTTTTGCTTCGTTCGTGGGTTAAGGTGAATAGCAGAAAAAAATTTCATTTTTATTTAAATTAGTTCTAAAAATGTCAAGAGATTGTTTATGGGTACGATCTACGGAAAAAGTGGTTCTCTGAGACGGCATATTTATAAACTAACTAAATGAAAGACTTTTTATCACAAAAATGACGTATTTTTCTCTCTTCGACTTCTAACAACATGGCACAGGATGATTTAACCCGAAATTCGGGTGCACGTCCATTCCCAATAATTAAATTAATAAATTAATTATTAATATATAATGAATATAAATAAATAATTATCAATTTAACTGTAATTAAAATATTTAACTGTAGACCATAGGTACTATGGTTTTAATAAACAATCTAAGGACAAAACCTCGGATTAAACTGAATTTTTTTTTTTTCGAGATGTGTAGATTCGAAAAATACCTACTTACGGAGAATTTGACAAAATTCCGCTTGAGTTTTTGCTGCAGGCTAAACACACCACTTCCGACTCTTAAAACTGTATAAATTTATATTCACGTAGCAATAGACCGACCGATCTCATAGGACCTACAACCCGATATAAATGTAGTTTTCAATGATAATAAGAATTTCGCCTAGCTTAACGCCCTCATCAATAACAGTTATTAGTAACTAACAGTTGTTAGTTACTAACTTGGTTTCACGCCACAGCACCGGCATGCTCTATGCTTTTTGTCAATCCGAGACCAAGTGATGGCGCTTTTTGCCTTAACGGAAAAACGGAGTCAACTCGATGTCACAGCAAATGTTGTTGGAAACATTAAAATTTTCCAAATTAAATTTTAATTCTATGTTGTTAGAAAAACCATTTAAAAAGATATTAATGATTATTTTAAAATTATTTGAAAAACTGTACACTTGTAGAGTCAAGACTGTCAAAAATAGATTGCACGTCCAATATTACTCCGAAAACCACACCTCATTTGGCTTCCTGGCCGAAACCCTTAAAAAGCTCCAAAGATCCTCGCCCAAGGTGAGATCGGATGGGTCTGGGGCCCACGAATGTGGGAAAAAACTTTCCCATTTTAGATTCACTAGGAAAATAGGTACTTTCCCAGCCAAAAAGTCACGACGGAAAAAACTTTCACAAGTAAAAGTGAATGAAATAATCATCACCTTAGGGAAATCGGTGCAAACAGTTCGGGTCTATTAATGACCCCAACTGTTTGCCCCAATTTCCCTTAGGAGTTGATTATTTTAAAATACATTCTGGAGTTTAAATTTTGAAAGCCAGAGTGTACACCACTAAACTCCACCCCCTTCAAGAGTTAACGGCTTCCATTGAGACGGAAATTCGATCGATTTCCAAATCTAAAAGCAATGCGAACTCCCCATTCTGACTGATACGCTTGAGCGAGCTATGCAAAACCGGAAGTACCTACTCTATGAATGCATCGCCCAAGGAAGAGATTTAATGGACATAATATTTCATAATTAACAAAATTTGTTTTCTTCGACAAATTTCCATGGTTACTTAACGTTTTAAAATTTATTTCAACTCGAGCTCTTCAAAATTGACGATTTGGTGGCTATTTAAAATCCACCTGGCTTATCTGCGCCCCCCTGTATGTTGTAAATGGCGACGAAGACGAAGAAGACACCAATGACACCAAATACCAATAGATTTAATCAAATATTTTGACGAGCAAATGTACCTGCCATTTACGTCATGCATTTCTACGGCTGGGAAAGTTTTTTCCTAGCGAGTCCGAAATGGAAAAATGGGAAAGTATTTTCCGGAAAAGTTTTTTCCGCATACCTTGGCCCCTTTTCGAAAACGACACACCACTCCTTCAAATTTTCAGTTGTACCTATTTTCAGTATTTAATAGTTGAAGAAAAGCGGACATCGTATTAAATATGATGAATAGGTACAAATGTTGTAATCAATACAAATGTCAATCAAAATCACAAAGGCTAGGCCTAATATTGTAGAACTGTGTTACACAGCTGTGTGAACAGTAACATCCCCTTCACATCCCATTCATGTAACTCAGCCCCAAAACTTCAATCGGTTGTGAGAACTAGTTTCACTACATCAGGCTTCTTCCAACTCACAAGAACGTTGTGGTCTTTCCAGCTCAATAATAACAGCGACCCTGAATGTTCGGTGAGAACGTCGCAGTTACTAAGAACTGTCATATCTCACGGGGTGATTTTAGTTGGTTACCTGCAGACTCGAGGTTGATAAGCAGTAAAATTTATGAGACACTCTTAAATGAGTTCAATCAAAATTGGATTAGGTACCATGTCATTATAGCAAATTTGAAGTGGACACTCGAGAGAATGGGTTTCATTTAGTTTTTTATCACAAACACGTATAATACTCACCTTCCTTTTAAGGTTTACCAAGATGAGGCTAATAAATTTGTTTCCTTCGCAGTTCTAGGAACGGCACCTGAAGACACAATTTGAAAACTAATGAAAATTTTACACAAGGGTTTATTATTCATTGGTAGGTATAGGTAAATTGTTTTTATGTCAATAACTTTTTTTTTTGTGAAAATTAAACAAAAAAAATGTCCTGTACAATGTATGGACTGATGCGGGACTCCGAAAAATAGATCCTACGTCCACAAACTTCGAAAACGACACCTAACTCGACCCTATACGCGAAAACCTTTTTAAAAAATCGTAGCCCTTTTTTAGCGCCACAGGTTTTGGGCGATCGTGCTGAAAACCGTGCGGGCACAACTAGATGGTAAACCAAGTACTTATTTTGTCAAATTTTCAGATTACAAAAAAAAAAAAATCCTACTGCCCAAAACGGCCCGGACGGCGGACGGACATTTCGGTTTTGGAATCTAGACCTTTTGAAACGGATAAAATCAAATTTTGAGGCCGATCGGAGTCGTCGACCTCCGTCGCGATTACATAGGGGTATTATTCCAAGAATAATAAACCAAAAAGAAATGTATCGCGACACGAAGGCGTCGGAGAAATGACAAAACTGGCAACAAAATGCGCTGAAACTAAATTCCTATGTGGGGTGTCAAAACTATAAACCGCCATACTAACCGTGAGACTATCGAACCTAATTGACGCTTAGAATAAGAAAAAAAAAGAAAAGAAAAGTCGATGCGCACTAGTTGAATGGAAAAATCGACAAATGAAAAAACTTTGGAGGAGGTTTACCTACCAGTTTGAAGTGCATCTTCCAGATGTCATCACTCTTGGCAATGGTCGTCGTCTTCTGGAGGCGCCAGGAAGTCCACAAGTCGCAACGGGGAACGGATCAGCGAGTCCGTAGATAGAATTAAGATAGAATTAATCTATCTATAGATCCTACACTCAAAACGATGTTCTAGGATTGCTTATTTTCACTTTTTACAATCGACCTCGTGGTCCACTGCTGGTCCTGCTGGTCCTGCGTGGTCCTCGTGGTCCGCTGCTGGTCTTAATATCGATAGTCTATCGATAGTATCGATAGTCTGAGGCTGTCGATATACCATCGATAGTTTTTTCAAACTATCGATAGTTATGCTTTTTGGCGGTAAAAAAAAAAATTTAAATTAAACCCTCCAAAAATTGGGTTTTACGGCCCGCCATCTCTTGATTAACTACACTAAAAAAGTATAAATTATTATCTCATGATGATCACCGATTTTTTGATCCTCTGTTCTGCTCATCCTCACAAAACTAGGTAGGTACCTAGTCAAATTGATTGACCTTTCAAGAGTTTCAACAGGTGGTCACACTGGACAGGAATCAACTGTCCAGAAATTCCATCCAATGAATCTGTAGGCCAACAAGTATTTTTCTATCCCAGCCACCTCCGTGCAGGGCCGTGGAGAGAAAATCCGGGCCCGGGGGCAAAATTCATCGGGCCCCCTAAAAAAGAAAAAAAAGAAAAAAAAGGTTGTAGGTATGAAAATTCATCGGGACCCCCCCCCCCCCCCCCCCCCAAAAAAAAGGTATGAAAATTCATCGGGCCCCCTAAAAAAAAAGGTTGTATGAAAATTTTTCCTATATTGATCTATCCCTTTTCCCATTTTGCCTCTCCTACCCCCTTTTTTTACAACAAAAAAAAAATTATCAAGAAAATCCGGGCCCCCCTACGAAGGTCGGGCCCGGGGGCAACGGGTCCAGTGCCCCCCCCCCCCTCCCACCTCTCTCTACGGGGCTGCCTCCGTGCCATCTGAGAGGGCATTTTCTACAGCAGAGAAATGCTTTGTCCATTGAAAAAACGAGGATGCAAATATTTTTGAATCAAAATAAAGCCACCCTAAAAGGACTTTTGAAAATTGATAAAGTTTAAATCATGACTCCAAGCTCCAATAGTAATGTTTTCTAATCATGGTGTGGCGAGGGGAAAAACCGTAGGCAGTCTATGGTGGTAATTGCATTTAATAAAGTATGCAATTACAGGGTTCTCAAGGCGCCTTTCGCCCTCTCCTTTATCAGGATAAAGAGCTCATCAGGAGTTTAACAATACCTGCCGGCACATCACAAAAGTCCTAGATTGAGGTTCTGCAAGGAGCAGCCTCACGTTGCACAGAAGTAAATCCTTATGTATAAATTAAGATGTAATTTTTACCTTCCGGGTCCATTTGGTGTGTAGGCCTAATAGTAATGGACCCGGAAGGTAAAAATTACATCTAAATTTATACATAAGGATTTACTTCTGTGCAACGTGAGGCTGCTCCTTGCAGAACCTCAATCTAAGACTTTTGTGATGTGCCGGCAGGTATTGTTAAACTCCTGATGAGCTCTTTATCCTGATAAAGGAGAGGGCGAAAGGCGCCTTGAGAACCCTGTAATTGCATACTTTATTAAATGCAATTACCACCATAGACTGCCTACGGTTTTTCCCCTCGCCACACCATGATTAGTAATATGGAAACCGACCAAACCACGCAGAATTGTAATGTTTTCTGTATTTTTTCAATCATACTTCCATTAATATTCCATTCATTTTGGTATATTTCATAATAATAAATCCTTTTGAAGATGACAACTGATAATAATGTTTATAATCTATACCACTAATTCTCATCGTCTCTGTCTGTGTGTCTGTATGTCAATCGCCTACTCTGACTAAACGGTAAGTAAGCCCTAAAAATACGCCGATTTTTCCTATCGTCTCTGCCGACCGTTTATTGTTTTTCCCTGACACCTGAACTATTAGTTGACCGGGAAAAATGTTGGAATTATCATTGTCAAACCCAATTTTCCCTTATGAAATCGAAAAATAGCCATAGCCACGTTTGGGAAAAAGATGAAAAAATATCGAGTTTCGAAGAAAAAATATAGAAAACTATCGATAGTTTTAGGAAAAATCCAAACTCTAAAACTATCGATAAATATCAATATTTTTTCCCGATAGTATCGAAACTATCGATAGTCGTGACTATCGATATTTAGACAGCACTACTCGTGGACGAGCTATTAAATAGGTACCTGGAACATTTTTCCAACCTCCCTGTCCAAAACATGTTACGGACAACCGTGTAGGTACCGCGCATGCGCGGACCGGACTCGTACCATACCAGTGCCAGTGATGCCAGATGTAGGGATTTCTCCCTACGCGTAGGGAATTTCGGGAGTGGTTGAAGCGGAGGGAATCCCTACGCAAAACGTAGGGATTTATAGACAAGGAGGTAGGTAAACATGCATAATTCTAATAATTGTATTTACATACCATCACCATGTTGATTCTATTCGCAACTCAACTGAGCTTTGATCTTTACCTAGGTATCTACCTAGCTACAGTTTTGTTGGTCCAAGTCCACGCTTGCTCCTTCCCAAAAGTCCTGCATTTTGCCATGCCACCGGACTCCCTCACAAAAACAAAGAAAAAAAAAAGGCCACCACTCGTACTTCAAGTGCGGCACTTGGGAGTTTTCTTCGACGACAAATCTAACTGTACGTGCACAAAATTTGAATTTGTATTAAATACAAAAAACCATAAACAAAAAATCAACATGTTCGTTTTAACGGTCTTAGAAGATGACAGTTATTTATTTTTCAAGCCATCTTTTCGTCAATCCATAATGACATCTTGTCGTTATCATTTCTTTGCATTGTAAAGAAACGAGACGTCAGTTATCGAAAATTGATAAGAAATTAAGTATTCTTCTCTCTCTTTTCTTTCATTCCGTCAAAATTATCATCACAACAACTAAGTAGTCATCAATTAGATACAGACGATTGACTTGCCGGGGAAAATAATCTTATGCAAATTTATTTAAAAAAAAGATTTAAATAAATATTTTTTCCGGCAAATTAACATCGATGTTGCCTGGCGGAAACATCATCGATGTCAATATCGAACGTCGGACTTAAAAAACATCGATGTTTCGGAAACATGGGACATTGTTGTCCGATCCTTAGTTTGATGGCGGTACAACATGACCGCCCATGATATTATGGGTAATTTTGCTTCCGAGACTACCGAAACTAGCTGAAGCATTGTTTTGACTTTTGAAATCGAAGTGATAGTTTTTGCAGTATTCAACGTCTAAACAAGCCATCATTTGAATTGAATAGATGAGCGCAACCTTTTTGTTATTACGAGAGAAACTAAGAAACAGTAGGTATCTAGCGACCAAACTATGCCACACAGCACAACAAAAATATCCACGTGATGCTCATTACGTAAACAACTGCACCCTAACGACCGATGCTTAAGAAAACCTTATGCCGATCAGAGGTAACGAACGGCTCAGGCTGCAAAAATCGTTTTGGAGTCGTTGGAATCAGCCTAAAAAGCTCATTCCATAGACCCTTGTACCAACGAAATCGGACAAAAACTTTCGTCCCCCTATTGAGGCCTCCTTAGTTACACATCAGAGATAAACAACTTTCGTCGTGAAGTACCTCCCGAAAACCGATGAAAGGGATGAGGGAGGAAAAATCAAGGTAGCCTATAACCACCCCACGAACTCGCTGATCACAATGAGACCACCCTCATGAAAATCTGTTGAGCCGCTCGGGCGTGATGCTCTGTACACAAACAAACAAACAAAAAAAAAAAAAACATACATGTCGAGGAGGTGAGCGCACCTTTCCATTTTTTGGAAAAAGGTTGCGCTAAAAACGGCAGTAATTATATTGGAAATTAAAGCGTAGGGAAATTTCGAACATGGTAGGGATTTTGTAGGGAAAAGTAGGGTTTTTTGAAACAGTCGGTAGGGAATTCCGAGGCAAGTTTTCTGGCATCACTGACCAGTGCTGGACACAGCGTGGTTGGAATCGAATTGGAACTGTCCCCAATGGGGACTCCCCATATTCGACGATTACAGGTGCAACCTGAAAAATCCGGAACAACCTGGGACTGCTCTTGAACAGGTTCCAAAGGCTGGACCAAAGCGGGTAGGAACACTTGGTCCTGGAACTGTCCGCACAGTGGTTGGAATACGCTTGGTTGTCATAACACTCTAGTGCACACGCGTTCTTGTCCGTAACCTGTCCTGGACGAGGGTTTGGAAAATACCTATAATGTCTGTTAGGGTTCTTGAGGGTTGGTATAACAGACGATTATACCGGTTATTATAACAGATAATTATACACCACTGGTCGAGAACTACAACCCTTAATACCAATTCCTCACGCCAGCCAGCCTAACGTTAAATATCGATACATACTTTTTTCTAAAATATAATATATTTTAGAAAGCATAATATGCTTATGCTATTATTATGCTTTCTAAAATAATTTTAGAAAGCATAATAATATAAAGTAATTATTACTTGTGCATAAAATATAATGTGTGCTACGCCATCTTGTCCAATTGTTCATCAATATTACGATACTGATACATTTTTACCTGTATCTGAACAAAATTCAATATCAAGTTTCGTCGAAAATTATTTACCTCCACACTAGGGTCGAACATCGATGTTCGATGTTATCGAAACATCGATGTTTTGGCTCCGATTTTCAATGTTTTTACCATCGATGTTTAGCTAGTCGATATTATCGGACATCGATGTTTTGGAGCCCACATCGATGTTTTAGTTCGAGGTTGGGTTTTCTGTCTTCAAATTTAGTTTTCATTGAAAGACAAAAACTACAAGGAAAAATACAAATGAAAAAAAAAAGCTTCTATTTTTACAGAGCGTCGATGATTCCTATTTTTTCTGAGAAGGTACTCATAAATTCGATTTACTAATAAATAAAAATAAAATTTATTTTTATTTATTAATAAATCGAATTTAATTTAATGCGATTTTTATTCAATGCTTTGTGTATTTTATGAGTCCATTCGTACTTTCGATCTCGGGTGAAAAAAACAAAAAACGAATCGAATCATTAGGTAAGACTTTTTTAAAAGGAAGGAGAAGGCGCTGAATCGATTGTAATAGGAGTGCACACTGATGGTATTTCGAAAGCCTGAGGCGAGAACGACCTAGCTGGATCTACCCTTGATAGAGGGAAAATCAAGGGCAGATTTTTCAAGGCAAAAATAATTAAAAAATCTCGTTAACGCGCTTGGTAGGTCTAAGATCAATTTTTTACCCTTAGGTCCTCATGGTAAACAATAAGAATCGAGACTATAAAAATAATTCGGGCTATTTAAATAATTATACTTAGGAGATCGAAAAAAATTCACGATTAAATTTATTGAACATCGATGTTATATCGATGTTTTTGGGCTGATGTTTTTCTCACATCGATGTCGAACGTCCGATGTTGACATCGATGTACATATCGTTTTGCTCTCGATGTAATAACTAGGGATGTGTATCGATGTATCGATGTTTCAAAAACATCGTTGTTTTTTCTCAAACATCGATGTTTTATACATCGATGTTTACTCTTCGATGTTTTTTAGACATCGATGTTTTTCCCCCAAACATCGATGTTTTTTCGCAAAAAAAATTTTGTTTTGTTGGTCGTTTATGTAAAAATAGTAGGTACTTTTATACCTGAACAATAATTATTCATGTTTTATAAATGCTTACTCGGTTGTTTAATATTTTCCTATAAAAATAATACTATAGGTACAGATTCAAGAAACATCGATGTGTCGATCGAATAGTAGGTAGGTAGGTAATTATCGGAAATTTCAATAGGTAGGTAATTATCGAAAATTTCAATCAACATTTGAGGCGTTCAGTTGCAAAACCTGATAAGTCCATTTTCTCGAAAATCGAGTTTATGTGTGTTTTCGAAGGTTTTGGTAGCGAGGAATCCGATGGTGCAGGTATTTTCTTGCAAAAGATGATAGATCCAATAGAAAAAGAGGGTACAAACATTAGTTCAGTTTCAAAACCTGCTAGATCCGAGGCATGTTCCGGATCAAAACCTGAGAGTTGCAAAATTCGCTCCAAAAGCGGTTAGATCCTCTTGTTTAGTTTCAAACCCTGCTAAGTCCAGGGTGTTCTTGTATCAACCCCAAACACCCTAAAAAGTAAGGATGGAGAATCGTTGTGTTGTTGAACGTAGTTTCTGCTCAATTTCGCGCGATGAACTTCTCTATGTACTCGTCTAAAGGCGAGCAACACTGCAATGAGAGCCCTTTTGGACCTTTAGTGTGGAACCTGTTGATCCTGTTGACCTTACTACAAAAACGCTGCAAATTTTACACGAGGGTTTATTATTCTTTGAGATAGGTTACTTGTGCAAAAATTATTTCTGTGTCAATGGAAAAAATTTTGGAAATTTTTTTTTTTGGATTTTTTTTTTCAACAAAATTTTTTTCCAAAAATTCTTTATTTTTTGCTCGAAAAATATTTAACCTCTTGGGATCCTTCAAAAATCCTATTTTTAGTAACATGATAGCCCTGTAGATCGCCACAGTGAAATCGGATCGTTCCGGGACCCCCAAAAATGGATTCTCCGTCCAAAAATACCTAACTCGATCCTATAGCTAAAAGCCTTCAAAAAGCCCCTCTCAATAGCCCCATAGCGCCCCACGGGTTTGGGCGATCGGACTGAAAACCTTGCGGGCACAACTAGATGGTAAACCAAGTATTTTGTCGAAATTTTAGATTTAAAAAAAAGTTCCTAATGCCCAAAACGGCCTAGATGGCGGACGGCGTACGGCGGACGGACATTTCGGATTTAGAATGTAGACCTCTTGAAACAGATAATGCCAAATTTTGACGCCGATCGGAGCCGTCGACCTCCGTCGCGAAAATATAGGTGTATTATTCCAAGAATAATAAACCAAAACGACGTTGGTGCCTTCAAGCCATTTAAAAAAAAAAAAAAAAAAAAGTGCAAGGTCAGTTGTCTGGTCCTAGAAGAATTTCATACTGGTTCGGCTAAGGTGAAGAAAGAAAGACTTGATGATGTGGAGAAGCTTCTGAGACTTCATTTTGGCGATAGGTACCTACCTGGAGGTCTTCGGACCATCTTGAATAGGTAGGATAGCCTACTTCAGAAAAGTGCTCGACAGACAGAAGCAAAGATCCTCAGCCCGATGAAAATGAGGCAGCGGAAGAAGATGATTGTGATTCAATTCAATATTATATTGCAATAATTGCAATATAATATTGTGACGGTGGTAAGTAGTTGGTGGTGACCTTTTGCGAGTCTTTGGTTTTCGAAAAATACATGTATTTGATTTTTAAACTCATTAAATAATTTATATAGCACTAAGTATCACTATCCCTGATTTTGTTTTGTTTTTTCAATCTTGTGAGAAGAGTGAGAACGGGGTAAAACTCATTTTCTCCATTCCACCACCAGGAGCAAAGTTTTTCTATCTGTTGCAAAAGCAGACAAATCCAGGTAGTTCCGCTGCAAAATGTGATAGATGCACAGTTTGTAATCAAAACCTGATAAATCCATACTAATAATCGCTTTTTCTGCAAAATAGCCAGACTTCCAAGCCTGGAACCATTGGAGATTCAACCTAAAATACCTTTGCTGACAATATGACCCATTAAAGGCATCAGATTCAACGAAAATCATGTTCAAACAGTTTTTTGCCATTTACTCGAAAAGTGAAAAAGTGGACTTATCAGGGTTTGCAACTGAACGCCTCACACTAAATTTTAATGTTGATTCGTTGTCACTTGTCGTTATCTGTGTTCAATCCCTGCTGAGCTCTCGCTGTACTGAACGCTCCCAACGAAAAAACCGAACAGATCACTTTGGGGTTTTGGATGATCATGCGGGCAACTCTAATAGAAGGACTGATGATGCTCCGTTTGGTTCATTCTTGAAAACAACTTCGCAAATGGTAGTATCATTTCCGAAGTAGTTTTAAAAAATGAACCAAACGTAGCAACATCAGTTCCTTCTGAGAGGCTATTCTCTCAAGCAGGCTTAATTTTAAGCTCCTTGAGAAATCGTCTCTCAGAGGAACTGCCGTCATTTTTATTTAATTAAAATTTACTAAAAAAATTTATTTAATAATATTATTCTTTACCGACTTTTTTACTGCCTACTTCTTTTCATTGTTTCAAGTTTTAATGACTTTTTTTCGAATTTTCTACAAAAACTACAATGGAGAGATTTTTTTTTTTTTCCATAACATCCCCCCCGCCCGGTAATACATATAAAACCATCGATGTATCGAAACATCGATGTTTTTTCTCCGATGTTTTTGAGACATCGATGTTTCCTTTAAAAAATCATCGATGTCCAAACATCGATGTTTTGTTCATCGATACCCATCCCTAGTAATAACCCTACTCCACACATCAGCGCAGTGATGCCAAATCTAGAGACTTTTCTCTACACGTAGGGAATTTCGGGAGTGATTGAAGCGAAGGGAATCCCTACACAAAACGAAGGGATTTTCAGACAAGGAGGTAGACAAGCAAAATTCTAATAAAAAATTTCGATTTTAGTATCTTTTTTCTTTTTGTATAAGTTTGCTCAATTTTTCTTCTTTTTCCCTCGTCATTTATGTATTTTTCAAGTTTAAAAAAATTCATTTCTTCGACTGCTTTAATTTTAATATCATATGATAATAATAATTAATTATGATTGGATATTAAAATTAAGCCAGTTTGCTGTTTAAAAGTACCTATCCACCTATCACCGCTCACTTCCTACAAGTACCTAAGTAGGAACTCAAGTTGTAAGAATTTGAAGAAAGTCTTGCGTATTTTTATACCTGTGATTATTTTTAAAGAAATTATTCTAGATGTGGAAAAATTCACTGATTCTTAACTTATTGAGACTGCAACTGCGCAATAAATTAAAATATTGTTACTAATAGGTTTATTGCCGTTTTTTAGATGTCGAAGAATCAAAATTTGATTCACTATTTATCAATCTGATCAATATTAAATTTTAATACAATTGAAATTAACGCGTAGGGAAATTTCGTTCATGGTAGGGACTTTGTAGGGAAATGTAGGGTTTATAAAAAATAGTCAGTAGGGAATTCCGAGGCATGTCGTCTGGCATCACTGCACATGCCGCACGGAGCAGTAATGGCTTCAAGGACTTGACGTTCACCACACACCTGTAGTCCCCCACCCCGTCAGCCAATCAAACCCGCAAACTCAGGGATGCCAACTCATGAAACCACTTTTCCGTAGATCGTTCACATAAATTCAGTAGATTACGCAAAAAGTCGGTAGCTAGACTAGCGATCAAAAATCACTAACAAACGCTGAAAATTTTACACAAGCGTTTATTATTCTTTGATCCAGGTTCAATGGTTAAGTTTTCAAAGGGAACTTTGCTAGCAACCTGAGCTGCGACTTTTGGTTTATTATTCTTGGAATAATACACCTGTTTTCGCGACGGGGGTCGACGACTCCGATCGGCCTCAAAATTTGACATTATCCGTTTCAAGAGGTCTACATTCAAAATCCGAAATGTCCGTCCGCCGTCCGGGCCGTTAGGACAGTATGTAGGAATTTTTTTTTTAAATCTGAAATTTTGACAAAATACTCGGTTTACTATCTAGTTGTGCCCGCAAGGTTTTCAGCCCGATCGCCCAAACCCGTGGGGCGCTATGGGGCTAAAATGGGGCTACAGAAGGGGGGTTTTGAAGGCTTTTGGCTATGGTATCGAATCAGGTGTCGTTTTCGAAGTATTTTTGGACGTAGAATTCATTTTTTGGGGTCCCGCAGCGATCCGATTTCACTGTTGCGATCTATAGAGCTTTCATGGGGCTAAAAACAGGATTTTTGAAGGATCCCAGGAGGTCAAATATTTTTCAAGTAAAAAACAACAAAAAATGTTGAAAACAATTTTTTGAAAAAAAAATCCAAAATAATTTTTTTTTGAAACAAAAATCCACAAAAAAAAATTTTAAATTTTTTTCATTGACAAAATTAAATTTTTTGCACAAGTAACGTACCTATATCAAAGAATAATAAACCCTTTTTTTTAAGCATCGACGTGTTTGAAACACATCTCCAACAGAAACATGACTTCGAGTTAAGAGTAGAACGCAAGACCTTCAAGACAGAAGCGGAATTTATTGCAACCTATGGTAGGCATTTCGTCCAAAGATTCTCTGCATACCTACTAATCTGTCAACTAAACACCTTGAACTTGGCAACGATTGATAAATGATAACGAAGACCGATAACATGGAACGAAGAGTACCTACACACCGCATGACCGCGCCACTGTCGATTTCGGGGTGCAAGGTGGGGGACTACAGGTGTGGGGTAGGGATGGGAAATCGGTAAGAAGTATCGATTTTTTGAATCGATTCAGAATCGGATGCTCCAAATCGATTTCCCAAAAAAATCGCCATAGAAGTATCGATTTTTTGGAAAATCGATTCAAAAATCGGTCTTACAAAAAAAAAATTTTAAATGAGTGATAATGGTAGATATATTTAATGTAGGTAGGATTCAAGAAAAAATCGTTAAAAAAATTTATTGAAAATTAAAATTGCATTAGTTTTCAAAAATTTTGATAATAAACATTTAATCAGACGAGTAATCAGTTTCGCTGTCTGAAAAACGCTGCAAACTTTACACAAGGGTTTATTATTCTTTGATATAGGTTAGTTGTGCAAAAATTATTTCTGTCAATAAAAAATTTTGGAAAAACATTTTTTTTTGGATTTTTATCTCAAAAAAATTTTTTTTGGATTTTTTTGTTCAAAAATGTGTTTTTTCAAAAATTCTGTATTTTTTACTCGAAAAATATTTAACATCCTGGGATCCTTCAAAAATCCCATTTTTAGCCCCACGAATGCCCTAAAGATCGCCCCAGTGAAATCGGATCGTTCCGGAACCCCCGAAAATGGATTCTACGTCCAATGATACTTCGAAAACGACACCTAACTCGATCCCACAGCTAAAAGCCTTCGAAAATCCCCTCCCGTAGCCCCATTTTAGCTCCATAGCGCCCCACGGGTTTGGGCGATCGGACTGAAAACCTTGCGGGCACAACTAGATGGTAAACCAAGTATTTTGTCAAAATTTCAGATTTTTAAAAAATTTCCTACTGCCCAAAACGGCCTGGACGGCGGACGGACATTTCGGATTTTGAATGTAGACCTCTTGAAACGGATAATGTCAAATTTTGAGGCCGATCGGAGTCGTCGACCCCCGTCGCGAAAACATAGGTGTATTATTCCAAGAACAATAAACCAAAAGCCATGGCGGACGTCGCTGGTAACTAGTGAGTTTTGTTGTTATTAGCTATTATCATAATTTTTAATCGACCTAAGACTCGAAATTAAATTTCGAAAGCAAATTTTGCTTGAATCACTTGAAATAATAAACTAATTTTTTTAAATGACGAAAATCGATTCAAGATTTTTTTTAAATCAGTAGTAAAAAATCGATTCACGATTTTTACAAAAATCGGAAGTAAAAAATCGATTCACCTAAAAAATCGGAACCTGAAGATCGATTCAAAAAAATCGAAAAATCGGAACAAAAAATCGATTTTTCCAAAAAATCGGAAATCGATTCCCATCCCTAGTGTGGGGTGAACGTCAAGTAGGGATGTCCGATTCTCAAAAATGAATCGATTTAAATCGAATCGATTATTTAAAAAAGTATCGAAAATAATCGCGATTATTTTTTCAAAAAGAATCGATACATCTGAGAATCGATTCTTTTTCCAAATTATTTATTAAATTTCAAATTTATCAGGAGAAGAAGAAGCATTATTACATTATGAAACCTGAATTCCAATTACTAATACATCCAACTGCTAACCAGCACTATTAAGTAGGAAAAGGTAGGTAGGAAAGCTTAAGTGGTTGTTGTGCAAAATTTGCACATTTAACATTTAATGTTTCCATGTCTTCAGCTGTTACCTATGGTCGTTGCAGTGACTCAATTTAAAAAATAATATTGATTCTTTTAAACATTGATCTGTTTTGCAGATTAACTGAATATAAAAATACTTGTTAAGAGCAGAAAAGAATCGGTTTTCGATTCTGGAAATTTAGAATCGAATCGGGCCGATTCTTCAAAAAAATAAAGAATCTAAAAGAATCGATTATTTTTTCAAAAAGAATTTTTTTTTTCAAGAATCGATTCTTTTTGAGCATCCCTAACGTCAAGTGCTTCAAGGAGGCTCCTTGTGGCCGTTCAGTGTATGAACAGTGTTCAACACTTTTCAGTGTTCATTGAACACTGAAAAGTGTTGAACGTCCGTTGAACGGACTCCGTTCACTTCACGATTCTCCGAGAGTTGCTATTTTGAACGAATCTCAGCTGACGAAGTGAGTTGCTCCTATGGTCCTCAAAATGTTCTTAACTTGTGTTTCAGAGTCTCAGAAACGGTACCTATCGTTTTTTTTTTCTTAGGAGTATGTTTCCATTAAATGGAACTAAGCAAATTTTGCTGTCCTACTGGTAGGGGACTATCGATCGGCCAATTCGTGTCAGCTCATTGTCAAAACGTGTACTGCTTATCTCTCGGGATCATGCTACTATACCTACATACAGATTGTACTGCTATGTCATTCTCCAAAGATATGAGAGGTCTGATTACCGTTAGGGTTAGTCTGCTGTTCGCCCGATACAACTTTTGGCTGTGGAGTGTTTCAAAATTTGTGTAAAAATTAGCGTTGGGCCGTTTCATTCTAAGGAACGTAGAGAGAGATGGAATAGGTTTATTTGGACCGAAGGTAATAAAATGTATTTAATAAACTCTATCTTGACGCCTCGCTACACCAAACAGGTTCCATTTCAACAAAAGACGATTAAGTAGATCTCAAATTTTGTGCGGACGTTTGTCAGCTCATCATTCGCCTCTTAACTCAGCCGAATGTTTCGAAGTACTTATCTACCTACCCATCGCTTAGAAACTGTAATTACAACATTTGTATGTTGTATTTAATAGTTAGGTGAATTACAGACAGGTAGAAAACCCCTAATCCCCTAAAATAGCCCTTAGATTGCCATGGTTGATCCCGGTCTTCTACAACTGCATGCCCGGGCCCAGAAAGATTTTTGCTTCCCTTGAGTATTTGGGAGCAAGTAATTTCTAAAATATGCGAGTGAATTTTGGGGTTTTCACCCCTCGGTCAGGGACTCACTCGCTGACCCCAACTTTTCCTTTTAGTTACGACCATTATGTTGGGAGAGAGGCAACGTCCTCATTCATTTCTCACACATTGCCGGATAGGTACTCTCTGTCTGAAGTGGCTGAGCGAAGCGAGCCCTCACTAGCCGCGTGCTAGTCCAGGCATACATTGTAGAAGAGAAATACAGCGAGTTTGGTAAAACATACCTACTGTTGTGCCCAGGTTTCCGCGAGAGTCACTGAGTCGACACTGAATTTAGATTGAGTCTGTTAGAATTGAAATTGTCTTTGAAATGTTACCTTGTTGGTTTACACAGCGGATCCTGGGACGGTGAGTTTCTGGCCCGTCAGCGGGAAGTTGGCTTTCCTGTGAGTGGTAGACGAAAGAGAACTGGAAGGCGGTGCCAAAAGACTTCCTTAGTCTTTTCCTGGGGGCGGCGTGGAGGCTGAGCTTGAGGTGAGAGCGTCGCAGCCTGGAGACGGCTTAGTTTGCCAGGTACTCAGTTCGTGGGAGTGAGGACGTGCGTTTTTGTGTCAAGCGTAGTCACGGAATTCCTCCCGTTTGGTTCGAGTGTTTTTGTCGGCAATTTGGTGGTCCGTCGACCTCCCTAAATTGTTACGACGTGTGGGGGTTGCAGTTCGTAAGGGATGGCCCTTTAGCCTCTCGCGTTACGAAGGCAGATGGCCGCTCAAGGAGGGATGGTCTCATACCGCTCGCGCCCGGGATCTGGACACTGTCAGAAACTCCCCGCCGGCCGACGAGTGGCGATTTACATTGAAATCATGGGCATAGACCGGCGGGGGGAGGGCCGAGCCGCCGGGTAGACGACACCCTCTCCTTCCCGCAGCTATGAACGCCGGACGTCGGGAACCACGTCGTGCAGTACGAACCGCTCTCACGGCCCGACGGATCGCGAGGCGTCCGGCGTTCATAGCTGCAGGAAGGAGAGGGTGTCGTCTACCCGGCGGCTCGGCCCTCCCCCCCTCCGGTCTATGCCCATGATTTCAATGTAAATCGCCACTCGTCGGCCGTCGGGGAGTTTCCGACAGTGTGATAACCCCATAAGTGTTTTATCAGACCCACTCGATGAGGGATGGTCCTTTGACCTCTTGCGTCATCGGGGGCTGAGGTGTAGTGCGTGAAACGGAAGTCACGAGTTCACAGTGAGAAAGGGAGAATAAAAACACAATTTAAAATTCATTAGGACGCCTGGCAGAGCTTCGCCCTGTAAATGCAAGAGTTGGAATTTGAATGAATCTGGGGCTCTGAGCTACGAGAGGCTAGCCCAGGCCTGTTACTCTGTGGGCTAGCCGGAGCTGGGAGCCTACTTCCTCAAACCTCCGCTCGAGCGCTCATGTCCCTTCACCTACTAGCCGGTTTATATACCGTGGCTGAGAGGCTTTTGTTGCTACAGCCCGCCGGGGCCGTTGGCGGCTGCTCGGCCGAGCAGCGGTGTGGAGCGGGGGGGGGGGGGGGGGGGGGGAGGCTCCGCGTTCGTGAGGCTGCACTCTGCTTCGGCGTTTCTTTTATATTTCGCTCTTTTCTTACAAGTTGGAAGGAGGATCCTGACACCTACAATAATTATTAAGCCTGGTCGTTGAATACATTAGCGCATTTTGCGGACACCTTTAAAGTAGAGGATGTCAGGTTAGGTGTTTTGGCGGTGGCTTCACTTAGCACTTAGCATGAGCGGTGTTATCTGTGTTGATGCCATTTATATCCTTCACATTTGTTATGTTTGTAAAGGCTGTCGTTTTCATAATCCGATCATTAAGTGAAACACGTTCTGAAGTGTCAAAATTTTCATTGGTTCGAGTGATATTACCTACCTACAGTAACTGTTACTGTTGTCCCTGTGATAGTTTCCATCAACAGTTTACTAAAACAACTGTTGTTTACAAAGTGAACGTTTCAACCTATGTAGCACTAAGTGCTTGATGATGGTGTTTGTTGGGATTGTTGTTCCTCTTTACTGTTGGGTGAGTGTGGTTTTTCGCAGGGCATTGAGATCTTCGTCAAACCACCTGAGAGGAAATAGCAGGAGTGGTGAGTGTTTTGGTTGTCGGGGCAATGTTCGAATGCTGGCTCCATTATGCCGCAATTACCACTAGTTCAGATTAGCCTACTAGCTTAGGATTGGTCGGCGAGTAAAGTGAGTCATCAGGTACCTACGTGCATACCTGGTGGTGGAGCCAATTTACCACTGCTTTTTCTGATGCTGGTGACGCTTTCGGAGTAAAGACAGCATCCTTTGCGGTTGCAGTGGTGGCACTAACGATTGAGTATACAACGTCATTCATGTACAACGTCATCAGATCAAGATGGTCGCCACCTGCACCAGAATGGCCAGTGAAGGCTGACTCAACCAGCAGATAGAGCAGCTATGTCTACGCTGTTCATAATTGGCTTATTCCATATTGATACGGTGTGGTATTGAACTAGGGTGGTGGCACCTATTATTGACAGTTCATATAGGGGATCTGTCAATAATAGGAGCATGTCGAATCGACATTGTCGATAATAGGTGCCACCACCCTAATTGAACTAAAACTATTACCTACTTTTATATCCTTCACGTATGTTGTGTTTGTAAAGGCTGTCGTTTTCATATTGCAATGATTTAGTGATTCGCGTTCTGAAGTAGCAAACTTTGCATTGGTCCCTCCGATTTCCAAAGTGCACCCACGGTATAGAAATTCCTATTCCGTGGTGCACCTCTGTAGCACTTGATTAGTTTGTTGGGATTGTGGTTCCTCTTCACTGTTGGGATGAGTGTGGTTTTTTTTTGCAGTGCATTGAGATCATCGTCAAACTATTCAGGACGAGATCGTAGGGGCGGTGGGTGTTTTCATCCATGATCAGTTAACGGAAAGTACATATTCGAACGCCGGCTTTATTAAGCCACTATTTCAGACTAGCTTATAGAAATGTGTTTCCCAGTGTGTTTCTCTTGGGTTTGGCTTAGTGAATTCCGGTGACATGGAGATTCCTGATGCCTACTGGAAATGGTTCCAGTATCGTAGTTTCTTCAAAGGTTGAGCTGGAAAAAGTACGAGAGGAATTTAACCGATGAGCATGTCCTGTGTGGACACTGCAGCCATTTCTACAAGCTTTTGCCGTAATTACCGAAAGTCGTTGCTTTCTTGGTCGTTGTGTCTCTCGTCAAATTCACTACTGGCTGGTCGCCTTCTTTCGTTTAATTTTGTACTCCCCCATCAACTCGCTACAGTTGTTACAGAGTCAATTGTCCGTGCACTTTCTTGATGAGAAGGAGATGCTGGCGGTTGAGAGGACTCTGGAAGGCTTTTGCTATTGATGTGGCCAACCTCTTTGATCTCTGGAGCAAGGATTGATTATTGGGTTAAAATACATGTAAATCTGACATCTGAACTTAGTCTTTTAAGGTCTTGAGGGGTGTGTCATAAACATCTGTCTGGGCGTAGGTTTAAATCAAATTATAACTGGATGTGCTCAAGTAATGCAAACGTAAGAGATAAGTGCGCGTTTTTTTGGGCAGCTTTGAATGAGCTGGGCTTGGCTGGGCTTTTTTTGGCTTTGATAAATCGGTCCACTGTTCAGGCGTCTTCAGTAGTTTAATCTATGGGTGTCTTAGTCTGATGCTTACTGTCTTAATCTGATGCTTTGATGTGAATTATTTGATTTTTCCTCCCTCTGATCTACAACGAACTATTTCAACACTGCGAGAATTCGGAGAGTGTGAAGAGTCTAACGAGTCATAATTTCATATCGAAAGGTCAAAAATATTTGTTCATGTAGGTAGTTTGTTTAATTACTTATAAGTACTTTGTCAAAAGCCCCTCATAATGGTGGCGGCAATTATGGACGCAACACCTACCTAATCTAGCGCCAATCTAACAACCAGTTGTATCAAAATTTGGATTCAGTACCCTTTAAAGCCGATTGGATTGTGTGACATCTTCTGGAAAACTCACAAGTTCATATATTTCAAAGTGACGTTACCCACAACATTCAATTCAGTCTCCTACCAATTTCACTCATCAAGGACCCCTCACATTACACCTTTTTGAAAGCTTCCCTACTTCTGTGGTTCTGAAGGTTGATAATCAGTTTTCCGAGTCTTGGAGTATCGTAAGTATGTTTTCTCGGTCTGTTTATCCGTTTCAGTCGTTGAGCACTAGTTAGAAACATTTTCACAATTCGGCTGGCTCCAGGTGCTTGTTCAGCGGCTCCGGCAGTATCCCTTCATGACTGCCCGAAGACGACCCGAAAAGAAGCCAAGTTCGTCTTGTGCATTCGTGTCAGTGCTGCCTGGTCCGGTGGAACCTCTCTGACATTTATGGACTTCCCTCCGACAGGACTTCCCTCTCCATCGTTCTGCCACCCATCAAACACAGTTCCAGATGAGAGTGGGGCTTTTGAACGGTATATTTGGACCTATTAGTTCCGGATATCGCGTCTAAATAGCACTGCCCCCTCAGGAATTCGATACACTATTTATACGTCTTAGATCAACATTCATGTTTTCGACACTTGACAGTGCAATGATTTCTGTTCCATCGGATATAATTTTTATAAACCCACAAATGAAAATTTCCTAAAACAATTTTTACGGGAGTGAAAGAAAGGGGAAGAAGGTTTGAAAGATGAATACAGGTTATACGGAAATACGTCGGGTTAGGGATCGTTTCTTCTAGTAAATTTGGATCTAAATCGAATGGGACTAACGGAGAGGGCTGAATTTGATTCAATGCGTTTTGATTACCGTTTTGATCGGTAGATGTTCTCTAAATAATCAACACATGTTTTCACGATGGAGGTCTAGCACGGTGGGCTCAGAAAGTGCAATTTTATGTTCTCGATAAAAATATAATTGGAAATGTTCGCGACTGGTCAGTAAGATTGTTTTAATCTGAATTTTTGTCAAAATACTCGGTTCCCGTTCGTATGGTGTCCGCAACGTGGCTTTTACGGCGCTACAGGTGGGGGTTTCAATGGGTTTTGTCTAAGGGATATGGCGAGGCTCGTTGTCGATGTAACCGTAAAATGAAATTTGGGGATCCCACTCTTTTTTTACCTCTCCACAACGATGTTCGGTTATTGAAAATATGTATTGTAGGTATTTACGATTTCAAGCGTTTTTCTGAGTACTAGGGCTAAACTGTCCAGGTGGAGTGCTCCTAAACTAAAACCTTGTGTTGCCAAATCCATTCCAGGCATCACTGGGTCGAATCCTTAGTCCTAGTCCTGGTTCTTAATTCTCACTTAAGGATCACAATTTGTCTTCATAGTTGACAATTGTTTCTAGCAATTTGAAATGTCTCTCATCTCTTGCCGCACATAACTTTTTGCAGTACACGAATGGCAATTTAATTGAACCTTCCTATTTATGGCTCTTTACTACTCGGGACCAAGTACGCAATTTTACCTGTATACAGGTATAGTAATAACTCTACTAATTTCCCCACCATGGTTTGGTATACATAATTTTTTCCTATACGCAAACCCCTATTTCTGATGAAGCTTGCCTTAATTGACGCTACAGCTATTGGTTTATGTATTTTCAAAACTTTTACACCGTACTAAATTTGACCCCTATGAGGGTTATTGACCCCAAACATGCCCCTTCCCTCACATTTGAATAGCCTTGGCGACTTCGTGGTGGGGGATGGGTGGTGGTTTAAAAAGAGAGAGCCGAATCGTTCAAGTACCAGTTCTCGTGATGCCGATGCGATGTCCACGATACAGGTTTCCAACGGTCTAGATCCATCCGACCTTAACTCGTCATATTTGGATCAAGGGCGCCTCTACGTGTTGCCTTAATTGCCTGCGCCAACTTTACGTTGACGTGGCAATCCGCCAAAAGGCCTCCCAAGCCAAAACATCATATAGAGTATCGACGCTTGTTAATCGATTATTGCCTTCGGGTTCCGTCCCCATCCGTTGGCCAAGTAATTCGACACCTTTCAACGAGCCGGGCACTCGTCATTCGCCCATTTGTTTCTGGTGACAGAGAGCCTGTGGCTCGAGTATTTTTCAAAATCGTCGTCGTCGCGGATGACACAGATGGATTTTTCTCGCATGTCTCTGTCTCTTACAACTCTAACGTCAACATTAATTGTTGTATGGTCAGTCCAACACATAAAAGAGAATACGGGGTGGAAAGCGTGGTAGTTTGCGAGTGGCATTTTCCATTTTGGAGGACAACGTTTTTTCGACCGTGAGAGTGAACACAGCTTCCGCTACATTCGGTAGGCGCGGAAGCAATACAAAGATTGTAATTTTGTCCCCCTACTCTCACACTTGGACATTGGATACTTTTTGACCTTTGTAGCGATTACATAGGTGTATTATTCCAAGAATAATAAACCAAAAAGGAGAATGGCCAAACTGTAATGTAGGTACTTTAATGTTTGGTCATTCTCTTTTCCTTTTTTTTTTTTTTTTTTTTCGAAAATGCATATTTATTTATACTACTTATAATAATTGACGATCAGGACCATTTCTGTGATAGGAATTGTTAATAATATCTAGTACCTTCCTAGTAGGGATGTGCGATACTTATCGATATGGGTAAAGTATCGGGTATTTCCTTTCGATACCGGGTACTTTTGGTATCGAATCCTGCCATTCGATACTACTACTGGTATCGATTATTTTTCCAGTATCGGAAAAAATACCCAAATGGAAACAGATGTACCTACTTAAAAATAAAATAACTTTACTTGAATCATTTATTTATAAATTTATAGGTACTTGAATCACAGGGAAGCTCTCTACACTCACACACAAAAGTTATGTGACAACGTCTCGTCTGAGTCTGATGTTGTAGTAACTACAAGGTATAGTACACACAGTAACAACTGTTGTTACTGTGTGTACTATACCTCCTTGGTGCTATAACCTACACGAAAAGCGAGGAATCTACTCACCACGCTCACCTCTGTCGGCCAACACAGATAGATACTAGAGAATCTCTAGTAGAGATTATCAGTCAAACCTAGAGATTGTAAGGTACCTACTTCAAAAAGTATTGGATCGATATTTTTCAAAAAGTATCGATACTTTTATGAATTGGTACTTTTGGATACTTTTAAAAATGCATTGGACTAAACTAAAATATTATAACCATGGTTTAATTTTTTTTTTCTATAAACATTATGAGCAGGGAGTTTTTACTGACGATAGCGACGCTAGACTCAGGCGGTGTTCTCAGATTGCTTATTTTCATTTATCCCAATCGACCTCGTGGATGATTAGGTATAAAATTTATTAAAATTATTAAATAATTTTCGACCAAACTTATTACTGAATTTTGGTATATTTAATAAGGTATATTATTTAAAAAATTATTTAATAATTTTCGACCAAACTTATTACTGAATTATGAGAAAAGGAACATTCTCGGTTGTCAGTGACAACTTGTCACCAAAATATGTTGACAAATTGTGTTTTCTGAGAGGCACAGACGACGAATGGTGGTAGAATTATATTTTATATACAATATTTTCTTTATTAAATGAATATAATATCATTCTTCTTCATCTGACTCTTAGAAGTAACAATAATGATAATAATAATAATAATAATAATAATAATAATAATGATAATCCAGGATTCGATTTTCAAACTGCCCCTATTCAATACAGAAATATTCTTTTCTCTTAATAAAAGTACCCATATGATCCAATACTTGTAGGTATCGAATACTAAGTATCCGATACCTACAAGTATTGCAAGTCTTGCTTCCGATACTTCGATAGTATTGCATACTTTTTTCGATACTAGTATCGGGTACTGGTATCGGGTATTGTATAGTATCGCACATCCCTACTTCCTAGGTGATGTGATGTGAGAGGTGGCTCGCTTCAAGATGCACTTTGCAACTAAGTGCAACGCCCAATGGAAATGGAGGAGGAACAAATAATGGAGTAGAAGATGAATTTTCTGATAATAAACCAATAAAGGATTGGGTGCTATAAAAATCCCCCCCCCCCCCCCCCCCCAATTATAATTTACGACACTTGGGTATAAGTAACAAACAGGAGCATGTGATATCATTAATTGATAATTATTATGAGTAGTAGCTTACATTACACAAGTCATAATACTCACCTTTTTTTCTGGGGAAACCCTGGATGGGGACATTTTGGCACTATGGGGATGGAATTACAAAATTCTTGGGGGAACGAAAAGGCCTGTCGGGGACGATATTACAATTCTTTAGGGGGATGAAATGTCATAGTCGGGGACGATCTTACAAGCGCCCATGAATCCATGTACAAAAGTTTCAGTTCTAATAGTTATGTTATATATAACCTTATAATATATTATAATATTACATAATCTAATAATATAACATCTTTTCTTCTTCTTCTCATATTATGAGAAGAGGGTTGGATATTCTCTTCTATTTCTTCTTCTCATATTATGAGATAGGTGGCAAAGCCAGCGATTTCAATAATAATATTACAATAATTGTATAATATTCCAGATCAATTTTTAATTATAGATCTATAATTATAATAATTATAGATCAGGGGTTCCCAATAAAATTTTGTCACGGACCCCTTAACAAACCACAAATGTATTGAGGACCCCCTATATATGTAAATTATATATATATAATTTTGTTGTAATAATGTTTTTCCCCGTTTGCTTATACCTAGGTGTAAGTATATATCACAAGGGAAAAATCAATAGGGATAGTGCTCGGGGACAATACAAATAGTGGTAATAACAGCAACATGTCAACAAACAGTTTGTAAACAAAAGAGATGGCCGGCAAAACAAAGTGCAAGATGGCGGAACCTTCTGTGTTTATCAAAGGCAAAACCTGCACTCAGGAACTCAGTTCCCGTTTCACGTGATAAATTCGTGTAGTATTTCCTTATTCGTTTGGTTATTTCGGCCGTATAGACATCAGGAAGTGTTAAAAAGAAAATTCGGGTACTGTCCAGTGTAGTTTGTGTATTCGTGTTATTCTCCTATGCTCCAGGAGCAGCCATCAGTGAGCTGTAAGTGTTGTTATTGCTTGAAATGTATTTAGTTATTGGGTTATGTACTGAAATGTGTTAGATCTGCCGAACGTGGTGAGCTACGAGAAAATGCCTAAGTCAGCTTACAGTCCCCATCCGAAAAGATGCATTTTAGATTGATGATTATTTCTGCGTGAACGCACTCAAAAACACCAGGGCCCTGGACCCGGATTTTCCATGATAGCTACAACCGTCTTTCTTCATTAAATGAAACAAAATTTGTCCCGTGTCTTGACGATTCCCTATTTGAGATGCGGTTATTTGTCCCGTATATCAGCATTCCCTTACTCATTGTGGAATATTCGAGTACTGAAATGGACTAAGCAAAGTGATTGTATCGTTTGTATGTTTCGCCTTATTTACCTTCTCGTGCGTACCTGAAGCGTAATTAAATAAGCAAATTTTGCTAAGTAGTAGGATGAAGGTCAGTAGAAATGTTATTTTGGTCGCCACTATAATATACGTATATTAATCATGCCCATTCCAAACATGAGTAGCACAGAACGTCAAGCGTGTTAGATCTGCCGAACGTGGTGAGCTAGTGTTACGAGAAATGGTTCTGTACAAGAGCAAACAGAAAGTACCTACTGCTTACAAATCCAACTTATTGGAGTTGACCAAGTAATAGGGTCAGAAGAAGTGATGAAGAGGCACTTCACGTTGTTTCGGGATTGCGGCAAGTAAAAAGCCGATAGGAAAGATTAGAGTTTTGGTTCAGTTGTGGATAACCGTAAAGTCAACTTACGAGTCCCCACCCGAAAACATGCATTTTAGGTTGATGATTATTTCTGTGTGAACGCACTCAAAAACACCAGGGCCTTGGGCCCTGATCAATCAGCCCGGATTTTACGTGATAGCACCAACCGTTTTGGTTTATTATTCTTGGAATAGTAGGTACACCTATGTTTTCGCGACGGAGGTCGACGACTCCGATCGGCTTCAAAATTTGACATTACCCGTTTCAAGAGGTCTACATTCCAAATCCGAAATGTCCGTCAGCCGTAATAAGCCGTATAAGCCGTCCGGGCCGTTTTGGGCAGCAGGATTTGTTTTAAATCTGAAATTTTGACAAAATACTCGGTTTACCATCTGGTTGTGCCCGCAAGGTTTTCAGTCCGATCGCCCAAACCCGTGGGGCGCTATGGGGCTAAAATGGGGCTATGGGAGGGTTTTTTTGAAGGCTTTTAGCTATGGGATCGAGTTAGGTGTCGTTTTCAAAGTATTTTATCAAAGCATTAGACGGCATTAAATGTGTGACAATTTAAGCCCAACCGGAGCTGTGTAGGTCAATTAGTTTCAGAGTTACGGCACTTTGAAAATAGGCCATTTTTTCCAAAATGTGAACATTTTAGTTGATGACCTGAAGACAGCGGAAGCACGTTTTTCAGAACGTTTTCGGCTGTATCTCAAGAACTATTGGTCCGATTCCAAATTTCTTTTTTTCTCGTGAAAGCTAAATAAATTTCCCGTCGCAGTTCGTCTGTATGAAATTTTGATTTGAGCGTTGATAAGGGAGTGGCAGGCGCGGCAAACAAGTGGCGAATTTCGAACAAACCGTGTTTCTTTGCACATTTTAGCCTATAACGCGGGAACGGTTGGTCCGATCTTACTTTTCTTCTTTTAAGGTGAAAGCTGATTAAATTTTAAAAAGCGTGGGTGCAATGAAATTTCGGTCGGAGAAATAGTCTTGGAGGGAGAGAAGAGAAAAGAACACCGTACGCTATTCAAAACAACGGTCTTCTGCCGCTCGGATCGAAATTTCTTGCAACCTAACCTGGCCCCGTGAAACCTTCCGATTTGAAGGGTCGTGGGGAAAAAGGATCAAACTCCATTTTTAGGCCGAATTGAGATAGGCACGCCATCATGTAGCCTGGGAGGAGTAGAACCGAAGGCCTGTTTCACTTCTGGGAACAAGGGTCGCATTAACACGGTTTCATGCGAAAATTAATACGAGGCTCCGGGGAAAAAGGATCAGATTCCGAGCGCTCGTAGGGAAGAAAGATCAATGTCCAATTTAAATACCCTCTTCCCTCTTCTCTGTATGCCATTTTTTGCGGATAATTTTTCTGGAGACACTAACGTGCGATACCCTAGTGAATTGTCCAAAGTGAATAACGAGAGTTAAATAAACAATAGGTGGTTATAACATGGTGATATAATAATAATATTATTATGGTGACAAAATACGTGAAATCACCCCCACAAATAAGACTATTTGTGGTAGGGATGTCCGATTCTCAAAAATGAATCGATTTAAATCGAATCGATTATTTAAAAAAGTATCGAAAATAATCGCGATTATTTTTTCAAAAAGAATCGATACATCTGAGAATCGATTCTTTTTCCAAATTATTTATTAAATTTCAAATTTATCAGGAGAAGAAGAAGCATTATTACATTATGAAACCTGAATTCCAATTACTAATACATCCAACTGCTAACCAGCACTATTAAGTAGGAAAAGGTAGGTAGGAAAGCTTAAGTGGTTGTTGTGCAAAATTTGCACATTTAACATTTAATGTTTCCATGTCTTCAGCTGTTACCTATGGTCGTTGCAGTGACTCAATTTAAAAAATAATATTGATTCTTTTAAACATTGATCTGTTTTGCAGATTAACTGAATATAAAAATACTTGTTAAGAGCAGAAAAGAATCGGTTTTCGATTCTGGAAATTTAGAATCGAATCGGGCCGATTCTTCAAAAAAATAAAGAATCTAAAAGAATCGATTATTTTTTCAAAAAGAATTTTTTTTTTCAAGAATCGATTCTTTTTGAGCATCCCTAATTTGTGGGGAAAAAAGATCAAAGTCCATACCTTCTTTGAAATTTTAAATTATTTCCGGAAACTATCTTCGATTTACGAAATTTTCTTTCTTGTTACATGAACATAATTAAATTCCCTGTCAGGTGGGCCTAGCAGCTCATTTTTCTAATGCATAGCGTCTGTCTGAAATGACTTCAAACTTTGTTTTTCGATTTTCTCAGAATTAGGAAAAGAGCAATTTGATCCTTTTTCCCCACGACCCTTCATTTGTTGTCACTCGTGCACCAGCCCCATTGATTGTTGCAAATAATTATTTATTTTACATTTGGAAACAGTTGCACAACAACCACTGACACAGCTGAAACTTTCCTACCTACCTTTTCCTACGTAATAGTGCTGGTTTGCAGTTGGATTTATTAGTAATTGGTATTCAGGTTTCGTAACGGAATAGGTATGTAATGCTTCTTCTTCTTCTGATAAATTTGAAATTTAATAAATAATTTGGAAAAAGAATCAATCCTCAGATGTATCGATTCTTTTTGAAAAAATAATCACGATTATTTTTGAGAATCGGACATCCCTACATTCTGGTAGAAACTGGGCGAACTAGTCACTAATAATTAGGCTAGGTGTCACTAGCGTCGCGTGGCAAGTACGGCCTCTCACGCTTTTCAGGACACTCCGGCTACAAACAGTCATTTTTTATTATTTGAGTTCCTGGTAGAATAGCTTAAAATATTAATTTTTGGATGCAGCTCGCGGACCCCCACACCAACGTTTGCGGACCCCTGGGGGTCCGCGGACCACCTTTTGGGAACCCCTGTTATAGATGATTGAATTTTTTTGCATTATGTCGAAAATTCCAGAAACACTTCCATAGGCTACTAAATATGCGCAAAATGTCCTCTATTTCTGTTCTGAACTAAGTCGGTGCTCCTGTGGGCCTCGGAATATCAGGTCCCGGGAGATTCTTCCCCATTAAATTCAAATTGATCTGGAACTGTCAAACTCTTCCGTTGATCTGAAGTCCACTCTGTTAGATCAAAGGCCGCTCTAATGGCTCCCTTTTTGTGTATATCCAGGAATAGACGACCTGCACGTTCTTTTAGTTCTTTTCGCCGTAACTTTACGTGTGTCCCCTCCGGTCTTTTACTACCCTTGTCGAACGGACAGTGACAGCAATGTTTGGCAAGATCACTAGCGCACGGGCATTTTTGGCGTTTTATTTCTCTCACCCACTCACTAACTGTTACCGTACTCACCGACTGTACCGTCATTTCGTAATGTTATTCAGGCAATGACAAAAATGATGAAGTAACTCGTTATGAATCGTGAAAATGTCCTCATTTTCTTGTCTGTGCCTGCTATTTGAACAAATCTACTTAAAATTTATTTGCATTTTGGCTTGAACCGCCAAAAAATGAATGTGTTTGTGCATCACGAAACACATCCCAAACATAACTACATACTTATGGGAATCGTAATGAAGTTTTTATAAAGATTCCAATAAGTATGTAGTTATTTACCTATGTCTTGTTTGTCAAGCTCAGCACATAGGTAGTAATTTTTCTTGAGGGCTTAACAAAACGGCACTGGTCCATCAGACTTAGTATTATAACAAGATAGGTATTGCTTGTAAAGCATGGCCAACTAGATGACCAACACATGGAATTCCATATGTGTACCATCCACACAATGTCATGTTTCCGTAAGTACTAATGTTGGTACCTATGTATTTGTCCTTGCATCATGATTCTGCACATTATTAGATTTGTTTTTGTTCACGTGTTCGTCTCATGTTCTGATGTGTCCGTTTGCATGATTTGTTTTCCAGATGCATAGGGACTAACGAAAATGTCGAGCCGAAGTTTCTACCATTCGTCATCATCGACAACCTCGTCGGTGTCGATAACCACACAAGGTAATCTGATTCTTATTATATGGGCTATTCTTAAAATGGGTGGGAGTTCAAGGCGCCTTCCAAAAAGGAAACATTCAGAAAATGGTCAGCTATTCTTGGATGTGTGATAGTTCGTCAAGAGTTCGTCCAAGATTTGGAAATGATCATTTCAAGGTTAGATGTTCGGCGCTTGGCCACTTTGATGGCTTTTCTCGGAGATCCCATTCCTCACATCGTGGGACCAGACCTGTGGCAACATTATTTTCAGTGGGCTGCCCGTCGTGGATGACAGAAACCGCCTCTCTCGCTCTCTTTCCCAAAATGCCTCGCATATTTCGGTCCTTCCGACGATGAAGATTAACTTGTCTCGTTCTGCTGTTAGTGATTCACTTCTCACTATTTTAAACAATTCGCGAAAGGTTGTGATGGGTGGGCCGCACGTGAATTTTCCGTGTCCTCGCCTCTTAAATTTTTGTTTTTGCGCTAGTTACCAAAGAAAGATTCAGGTGAATATGCCAAACTATTCATCTCGCAGTAATTATGATATTACCTATACTATCGTAATGCTTTGAGCGAATGCCGTAGAAACAAATCTTCCAAACCGACAGGGGCGATTTTTTGTTCTCCACCTGGCCTAACGTGGAATTAGCACCGACATTGTTGCCTACTGGTCCAGTAGGCAACAATGTCGTGCTCCTCAAGGACCACTAAGTAGTATTGGTCCTTGAGGAGCCCGTTCAAGTTTCTATGTTAGTGCTTTATTAAGCGCGGTCATGGTGGCTTGCTGAAAGCTTTAAAGGGATTTTCCCGTTATTACTTTAAACCCCCTTCAAACCCCTGAAAACCCTTGAGGTGGAATCTGATTACCTGGCTAGACTCCTGTTACTTGGAGTAGGTATACTAGGTTTGTTCCAGGTCTGACTGCGTCTGTCAACAGAAGTTGGACAGCTGTCGACAGAACCCGACCGCACATACTCGAGCTCTCAACCTCCGATCGACCTGGAACAGCAGTTTCTAAACTGCGCATGTCTCCGGCGATTCTGTTAACATTCTGTCAAACCTGGAACAAACCTATTGTTGAGTGCAGTCAAAAGACTCTATTTACACTGGAAACATTCGTGATACGGGATTATCACCCTGTGTTCTCTCTGCACTATGTTGCATTATGTATTAATACATAATTAGTAATTACTAAGTAGCGCTGTGTAGCCCTCCTTAGCTCTCTGCAGCAATATGAAGCCTACCTGGCACTGGTAAATCGTAGTAGCATTCTTTCACAGTTCTTAGCTCTTTGTAACACCATGATCTTTGAGTTTTCCTTGTGGATATGGACGAATTTGGTTTGCCTTTTAACTAGGAACATGTTTTTGCCATCATAACCCGTTCGAAAGTGAGGCGAGATTATTCTTACGATTCGACATTACAGAGACGATGAATGAGGTGCAGATCAGCTGAGTTGAAAGCATGTGATTATAATTTCCACTATTTATACCATTGTCATGTACCTTCAGTATAATATAACTTTGTTACTTTGTTAATATAATTTTATGGTTTTTCTTTGGTGCTAATGACAAATGTTTTTCTTGTCAGGGCTGTAGATGAGGTTAGTCGCTCGAAACCGGTACCCACGCTACAATTGTTTATTCAAATAAACAATTTAGTACTCAGCAGAGGAGTCATTTCTCACCCTAACCACCTCATTGGATTAGACCTCTGCACCGTCGGCAAACACCACACTGTGATACATGCATGAAAGAATAATAAACGTTACACAACAGATTTTATATAAAATTATGATTGACGTGCGTCTTATAATTTGGCTATGATTTCATCGGCCTCCCTCTCAAAAAAGTGGCTACCATAAAGTGGCTACCAATAATTTTTGCTAGTGATATCAACGTAGATCTATAGAAACGCGAAAATCAGCGAATGATACCTATTTTTATGGAACGTACATTCGGAGTACAACTGAAAACGAATCCACTCGTGGATGATCTTGTATCGATTTGATTTTCACTCGCAACGTAGAACAGCTTGACTCAAACAATTGTATAGCTTGCTTCAGTTACTATAAACCAGTATTTTGCTTATAGTAGTACCTATACCAGTATCGTACTTCTGCGAAATGCAAAAATATGTTCCATGTTCTTTGAAGCTTTCGCGCTTAGGACTAAATTTGGGTTTTAATAGGTTTTTTATAGAATTAGGTACTTTTTTTTTACTTAGCAAATAGCACGTTATGGCACGATCAGGATGATGTCACTTTATTATTTTTTTTCGGTGAAGACAATGAAGGTGGTTAGAGTTATGTCATTGTCTAAAAGCGAAATTTGACAAAATACTCCGTGTAGTCTCCCTGTATATTTTGTTGACTACCCTTTTGTTGTACTTTTGTTGCCTTTTGTTGGCTCGTTTCGCCAGCAATGTATACTGTGTATTCACATCCTAGTTGTGCCGGCAAGGTTTTCAGTCTCCTAATTTGATTTACCGTAGAACGGGGTGAAACTAATCATATGGGGTGATACTAATCACAACGACGAATTTTCAATTTTCTTCTCATAGCGTGCTCTGTACGGGGTTTTAAAAAGTGTTTAAAATGGTAACGTGTAGCTTGGTATCATTTGATGATGATCCAACTTCTTTTTCGCATTTGGAGGAGGTTATAGGAAGGTTATATTGCTTTTTGTTTTGAGCAGGTTTTCGGCGTTTCAGTGGAAGGTGGAATAACTTGGTGTGCCGAGGAAATTAGGGTAAGTCACAACAAATTTCAACCATGACGTGACCTTACGTTGGGTGTAAGGATGAAGTGCTCAAAGTTTCGTTGGGTTCCGACGGAAAATGTCATTTACACGGTGAGAATTAGTGATTTAGATCCCCGGTTGGTAGAGTGAAGCTAAAACGTAAACGAACTCCAAAAATCAACGTAAAAACAGCATTTTAACGCAAAATTACTGTTTAATAAGACAAACATAATGCTAAGTATGTGTTGTATTATACAGTTGTCTGTCTCTCCGTCCATCATCTGGATGTTTTTATGTGAAAATGACCATTTTGCTATGATATAGACAATAAATCGCTATTTTATCCTTGAAAATTGTTTTTTCATGATCCTCCAACTTTAGTTTTTTTTTTTTTTTTTTTTTTTTTTTTACATTTCTGTTGATTGGTATCGCCCCAGGAAGCATCAGAAACTGTTTTTACGTTGATTTCGGGGGGTGATTAGCTTCGCCCCAAAAAATCGGGTGGATCTAATCAGTGTTTAACCAAAAAAAAAAAAAAAAAAAAAAACATGTTTAGGACTATTTGGACTTTTTCGGGGTTCCAAGGAGGTCAATGTGTAGCTGTGAAGTCAAGGGTTATACAGTAGAAATCGCCTATAACGACACCGGTTATAATGAACTATTGGTTATAACGAACAAAATCTCCGGTCCCGTGGAGTGTTATGGGAATTTAACGTTGATATCGACTATTACGAACCATCGACTATAACGAACAAACCGGCTATTACTAACATATTTCTTGGGACGGCGGAGCCCCGCTATTGGTTATTACGAACTGTTCAAGCCCATGAAGGTGGTTGTTTCTGCTGTGTACATATGTTCTCTGTATGATATCTGTATGTTTGCTCATTATAGAACCCGTCGGTCCCTTGAAGTTCGTTATAGGCGATTTCTACTGTATATTTGAAGTCGTGACCATAAAGCTCAAAAATTGAGGAAGTTATGCCCAGAAAACCTCAAAAACTGATTAGTATCACTCCGTTCTACGGTACTTCGTCTCACCATTCGGGCGTTAAAAGTAAACTGACGTTCTTCAGGTATCTTTATATTACGAAATCATTAGAGAAGATGTTGCGTGCATCGGAAAGAACTAGGCTTCGATCTCTCGATTTAGTTTCGTAAATTTGTCACCGAGTGTAAAATCCACACCTTCTCGCTTAGCCCGGATTTGGTAATTTTTCGGCAAATAGCTTCTATTTCTTGTCTTCCTCGGCTGTATGTATTCTATTTTTAGTTACCAAGCAATCTAAAAATACTTGGGTCTCGCGCTCCAACGGCATAAATAAAAATGATTTCCTCTTAAATGCAGGTTGTAAAATTTATGTGTGTCTCAATTCGCATGAATGGTCCAGGTTATTTTTACGCAGGTTAGATGGTCCGAGTGAAGTTGTAATTTGATTGACTGCATACTTCTGCTATTGTTTCTTCTTGTCTGAAAGAGTTCCTCATATTCTTCTCGACTCATATTCGTGAATCCCTTATCCATTATGAATCATTCCGACTTGGAAGTATCTTACTACATCGCTCACACCGCACAAGCTATTGCAAGCTTCTTCTTTTATCTAATGGGTCGATTTTTCAAAATAAGTATAATGGTTTGATATTTAAAAGCATTGAAATTAATTAGTTACTTCGTTGTAATCCAATAATAATTATTGAATTACAACGAAGTAATTAATTCAAAAACCAGCAAAAATGTTTTCAATTAGTAAATGAATTCATTATAAAAAAGAAAAAAAGAAGTTGAAATCACTCATTTCGCTACTGCGATTGAAGTTTTTCAAATGATTTCTTTGCCTTGTTTTTAATGCTAGAAGTCATGACGTCATTAGCTTCTGCTTTGGCCGTAAAAATGTCCCAGTGACTCATATCGAAAAAAAAAAAAAAGATAAAGTGGTAGTAGATAATATAAATGCATCGTATCTGGAAACACCTGAACTGTTTGCTTACATTCGCATTGCCAACCCGGTTGGGTGACTCATGCCTTCTCAGACGTTCAGTATTTTTAGTCTCAAAACATTTTAGAGGGAGGTTTTGAAGGTTGGAAGAAAGTTGGGAGCCCTCCCTTCAGATTGTCACCAACTCAATTATAGATCTTCACGTAAACCTTCCTTTGGTGTCATGTTTCGCGGTATTCAGGTGTGAATTGTTGAACATGGAAATGATCATGAAGTGATTTAATCAGCGAATACCGCCAAAATTCCAAGTTTTGGTATTACAGCGTGGCTAAATGACCTGCTCGGTAGTTGGGTTCACGCTGAGGGGTAGAAAATATTTTGAAACGCTCGCAGTGATCTGCAGGCAACATCAAATTGGAGTCGGTCGCTACACGGTAACTTCCAAGCTATTGAGATAATTTTCTGATTTTTGTCTTAACCCAGGGTTAAGATCTAAATTTTACCTCACTTTTATTTTTGAGCCCGATTATTCTTTCCGTGTCCACCTCTTCCATTCTTGACGGTGTTTTGATTTATTATTCTCTGAATAGTTTTTTTTTTTTTTTTTTCCATGGTGGTCAGAATCGCGCTAAACATGGTCCCTTGGTTTCAAGATATATACATACAAACACGCTGCAAATTCTACACAAGGGTTTATTATTCTTTCGTACAACTTTTGTAAAACTTTGATTCGGCGAATCAATCATCTCAATCATCTTTAAAAAATTACGTTGATCCCCTAGCGGCTAGGGCCTAGCCTAAGTCCTTCAAAATCCCCATTTAGAGCTCTTAGGATGCCTACGGTACAGTCGGATGGGTCTGGGACCTCCATTATTGGATTCCGAGTCAGTCAGACAGACAGAGATCGGGCTGAAAATCGAACACAGCTACTGGAACGAACACAACTGAATGAACCGAGTATTGTGCCAGAATTTAAGATTTAAAAAATGCTACTGTTCAAAACTGCGCATCAGGTAACATAATATGTTCAGCCTTATATTATAAGGACAAACTTGTGGCTGATCGAAATTTTTGACCTCCGCCGTAAAAACATAGGCAGGTCGGGCGATTGGGCGACGCCCGAGGGGCCGAAGCTGGAAAACAATTTTATCCTACCTAAAATAAGTACTCGAGGCCGAAAAGGAAAACTCAAGTATAAAAGAAGGCGATCTGGTTGGCTTTGTTCCTCATAAGATGGATGGAAGTGCAATAAATGCGTAATTTGTGCTACAAGGTTTTAAAACATTACAACCTCAGCTTCATCGTATGCAAGTCTCTTTTTGATTTTCTTACAAACTTTCGGTAACGCGTTTTGGTAACCCAAGTCAAGTGTTAGAGGAGCTTTTCAAAATTTAAAATCATCAAAACAAGGCTGAGGCAAACTCTGGTAGAGCTGAGGGGCTTCAGTCGTTTTTATCCCTCCTCGCCATTGCCTACCGTTTGGTCCCTTCTCCATCATCTGCGAGCGTTTCGTGTGTGAGCGTTATGTGATCCCGTTTTGGTTAAATATTCTTGCAATACTTTCGTAAGTATTTGCAAAAAGGGTAAACAAATTTGATTGTCCTCAAAATTTGTAATTATGTCTACGTTTCAAAACGTGTGGATTCCAAAATTGAAATGTCCGTCCGCCGTCCACGTCTTTTGGGCAGTAGGAATTCATTTAAAAACCTGAAATTTTTGACAAAATACATGGTTCTTCTTTTAGTTGAACTCGCAAGGTGTTCAACCTGATCGCACAAACCGGTGGGGCTCAGCGGATCTACCTAAATAGGGGCTACAGGAAGAGTTTTTGAAGAGTTAGGTGTCGCTTTCGAAGTATGTTTGGGCGTGAAATCCATTTTTCGGAGTCCCAAAAGCATCCAATTTCACCTTGGGGATGCATGGAGCTTCTGAAGTATGCCAGGAAGCCGAATAAGGACTCATTTTCCGAGTACCTAACCTTGATAATTGTTTTTCCGGGTCCTTCATCCATCCAAACACATGAAACATGAAACATTAAAAAACAAATTGTTTTAATAATTAATTTTAAACAGATATGAAAGGTAAATTGAAACAGACATAAATTGACCATGGGCCTGAGGTTGAGCCTAGATTTCGAAAGAAATGAACAAGTGGTGGACTTAAATGAGAAGGGGTGGAGGGGAGATGGCGAGAAGGGCCAGAAACGCCCACCTTTTTTTTTTATCTCAGAGAGATACTGGGGATGTGTATTGTACTGATGATGGTCTAATCAACCGAAACGCGTCTACAAGTTTATATATTTTTATCGTGGAAATAGACTATTTCGTCTTAATCGTCTTTTTTTTTTTTTTTTTTTTTTTTTTGGTGCAAAATGCATCCTAGCTTGAAGCGCTATTTTGTTTGTATAGACAGTACCAACTAATTCACATACCAAGCGCCACTTCTATTTATTTTTTCTAAATATAGGCGCTGTTATTTTCTCTTTCATATAAGTATCAGGTTCACCTAGGTATTAAAAGTAAGGTCTTTGGATAGGGGATTGTGTGTGGAGGAGGGGGAGGGTAAGGGCCGGCCAAAACCGCCTAACCGCCCCTGAACATAGGTTTATTATTATGAAAATATCAAACCGAAATGGAACTCTGTTCAAAACTACTCACTCGTCCTCGCCCCTTGAAATGTTTTCTATTATCCACAACTATTCAGTTCTATAGGAAAATTTAGTTTTTGATTTTGTTCAAAATTTTGCGAGAAAATACAAAACCCATTGACGTTATGTTATGCATAAGTAAATAATTTACAGAAGTTACTGTTTGCCTTGCGACTGATTTTTCCATCAGGCACATGAATTTATGGATTCAAGCGTACAAAATTTGATCAGAATTTAATGAGCTTCACAAACCTCTCTCGAGCACCCGGCTCTGTCCGAATTCCGATCAAGTTTATCTTCCAGAATTTCATTTCGTGCCTACCTACTGAAAATTGAATGAAGCCATTTATTATGATTGCCACACGTTTCCTCGTCAACCCGTTGTACTATGTGGGGATAGACGCCTGCCTGATATTATCGTTAGGACGCGGCAACGACTGCCTATTTTTAAGTTTGGTTTAGGTTTAGTTCCGAGCCTGGCCAATAGATGTCCGTCGGTGCTGGATTTATCCCCATTTTGTAGTTCCCAGTGACTTCCACGGTACCGCGGTGCCTCCTTTGATCTCGATGTTCATTCTGAGGACGGCAGATCGCGTTAGACGCTGTGGAGCGTAGTTTTGACGTTTTTGCGAGAGGTTTCGAATACAATGTATTCGAAATACGTTGTGTGTTGTGTATTCGTAGGAAGAGAATGAAGATTGATTTCATCACTCTTCATTCTCTTCCTATTATATTTGAATATTGGGCATTATTATTACATATTATTATTATTATTATTTTTTAAATTTTAATTTTGACTGAATAATATTATATACCCCCACTGGTCCCGCAAAGTTTTCGGGCTGTTTTCTTTCGGCCATCTCGTGGCATCCAAGGAGCAAATGGCCAGGTGGTCGAACGAGGTATCGTTTTCGACTTATTTTTGGTCGTATACAAAATGTTTAGTTTTTCCAGACGTGTGTGATCACACCGTGGCGCTCGAAGGACCTGCTGTGGTAGGTAATAAGATGGGGTTTTGGAATAGCTTTCCCCGGGGGGTCGAGGGCTTTTTTGGGGGAAACAATTGGGGCTTTTGGAAGACACCGGGAGGTCGAATGAGGCGTCGTTTTAGAAGTAGGTACATTTGGACGTAGAATCCATTTTTGGCGGTCCCTCATCTGTTTCAACGCTGTACAGGTATTGTTTTGGTTTTTAGTTTCCCACATGGAATTTATCTTTGTTCAATTAAAAAAATAAAAAAAAAATAAATAAATAAATAATAAGTAATGATAATAATTAACTCTTGGGTAAAAATTTTTAGCTTTTTTTATGTACCTACTACATTTTCCTATAGGCAATTTTCATAAAAATGGTATACTTTCCCGAAAAAATCGTATAACACTACCGCTTCGCAGCTGTAGCTTTTTTTGCTTCCGAGACTGCATGGCAGCGGAAGCTTTGTTTTCACTTTCGAAATGAAAAAATTTTTTTTGCTCCAAAATCAAAATTTCCACTCGCATTTTGCGTTTCAGGGACTCCTGAACAAATTTCGTTTCGTGTCCGTCTGTCTGTCCACATTTCCTTGCAACAGCCATAACTTCCACAACTTTGATCCGATTTCAATCAAATTTTCAGGAATTGTGTGGGTGTAGCCCTAGATCAGACATGGGCAAACTTTTTCGAGGGGGGGCCAAATAAAACAAAAAATTATGTAGGTGGGCCAAAAATAAAAAATAAATAAATAAAATAAATAAAAAATTGAACAAAACACATTTTTATAAACAATGAACTTTATTTTTGATTTTTACATCACTTGAAACTGAGGCCGTCCGCACATCTCCAGATCGCCTCCGCGAGTTTGGCTGCAAAGTGCAAACTTGCACGTCAGTTAATATTAGGTTTGTTCCAGGTCTGAGTGCGTCTGTCGACAGAAGTTGGACAGCTGTCGACAGAATCCGACCGCACATACTCGAGCTGTCGGTTTCCGTCCAACTGCTGTCAACCTACGATCGACCTGGAACAGCAGTAATAGATGCGATTATACCCTACTTGTCCTACTTGCCCGAGTTTGTAGGGTTTATTCAAAACCCTGTCGCGGGCCGGATTAGAATAGCCCGAGGGCCGCATTTGGCCCGCGGGCCGTACTTTGCCCACAACTGCCCTAGATGGTCCCATATTAGTTTCATAACGATTGAATCAGCGGTACGCTCAGCGCATGCGCGAACGTAATTTCCTTGCCACAGCAATAGCTCCCACAATTTTGATCGGATTTCAATAAAATTTTCAGGAATTGTGTGGGTATAGCTCCAGATGGTCCCCTGTCAGTTTCATTACGATTGAATCTGCGGTACGCTCAGCGCATGTGCGAACGTAATTTCCTTTCCACAGCCATAACTCCCACAATTTTGATCGGATTTCAATCAAATTTTCAGGAATTGTGTGGGTATAGTCCTAGATGGTCCCCTATCAGTTTCATCGCGATTGCATCAGCGGTACTCCCTGCGCATGCGCGAACGTAATTTTCTTGTTACAGTCACAACTACGTTTATTTTGAACCTGGCACGAGGAAGCTCATGTGCCATTGCCTTGGCAGTGTATTTTTTGTTTATATTTTATTATTCGGAGAATAATACACCTATGTATTCGCGATGAGGGTTGAAAATTTTGATCAGCCTCAAAATTTGTACTTGTACGTTTCAAGATGTGTAGATTCCAAAATTGATATGTCCGTCCGCCGCACCGTGGGGCAAATGACGCTAAAAGATTGCGGAAATTCGAAAAGTTGAAAACGCCTCTTGCCGATCGGTTTAATGTTGATTCTTCAGCTGATACACTTATGAACAAAGAACAATAATTGTTCTTTGTTCATAAGTTTAATTATTAAAGAGTCCAGGCAACAAAGACAAAATAGGAGAAATAATTCGTGTGGAATGAAATTTGGCCCATTTGTAGGGAAAGTTGTCCTGAACAACATACTAAAAGTGCTGTGAGTGGGGGTGGAGCTGATGGGGGGGTCTTAAAGGTCCCGTTTTTCAGTTTTTGGCGAATAACTCGAAAACTACGGCCTATAGTCAAAACTCATCCATATAGTAAATTAATCTACATAAAACCTCTACAAAAAAGGTCCTATACATTTTTTCGCCAGGAGCGTTTGTTAAGGAGATTTGGAGGAGGGGGAAAATGGAAAATTTCAAAAAATCAAGTATTACTGTTGAAAATCATGTTTTAATCATGAATGAACTATGTTCAGACCATGTATTGATAACCTTAATGCATGTCAATGTAATTACATAATGTATTACAGAGAAATTTTGTGTGGAGGAGACACTCCAGAGCTCCAGCCCGAGAAGGAAAGAACGAGGAGGACCGAGGAGAATGGTCATTTTTGTTCTAAGGCATTTCTAGGTGTCGGAAAAAATTTGAAATTGGTCTTAAAAAATTCGTCTTGGTGAGCGTAGTACGAGAGAAGTCTGAAAACACCAAAAAGTTGGCTGAAAATGGCTCAAAGTGTGAGAGAATGAATAACGGCTTTTGTTGAAAAATCTGTCGAGATTTGGTCATAAAATGACCACCCTTACACCTAACCAGAAATATATATATTACGTAACTTATTCAGTAAGACTGCGGTATACAAAAATTAGATTGACTAAATTAGACAAATAATGAACGAAATGTGTGCTTCTTGGAAACTACATAACATTTTTGTGCTATTATAAGTTTGAAAATCAATGCATCGGTATAAGGTATTCTTTAAGTGAGTTTTTGAAAATGAAATTACTCTTAGCTTCTTTGATTTTCTGAGAAAGGGCATTGTACAATAATATACTCTTACATAAAAACGAATCATGATAAGCCTTTGCCCTTGCGGGGGGGGGGGGGGGGGAGAAATCTCCGGAAAGACCGCTGATCTTTGCAAAGATCCTCAGCCATGGCTGAGAGTTATTCACAGAAGGGAGAAGAAGACAACTAACCTTCCACGAAAATCGGTATTCTTTATGGAAAAAACTACACAATACTATAGTACTACTATACTCGGTTTACCATCTAGTTGTGCCCGCTAGGTTTTCAGCCCGATCGCCCAAACCCGTGGGGCGCTATGGGGCTAAAATGGGGCCACGGGAGGGTTTTTTTTAAGGCTTTTGGCTAAGGGATCGAGTTAGGTGTCGTTTTTGAAGTATTTTTTCACGTAGAATCCATTTTTTGTGGTCCCGGAACGGTCCGATTTAACTGTGGCGATCTATAGGGCTTTCATGGGGCTACAAATGGGATTTTGAAGGATCCCAGGAGGTCAAATATTTTTCACGTAAAAAACGAAAACATTTTGAAAAAAAAAATAAAATAAATAAAATAGAAATCTTTTTTTTCATTGACAGAATTACATTTCTGCACCAGTAACCTATATAGATATCAAAGAATAATAAACCCTAGTATAAAATTTGCCGACTTTTTTTAACTTAAATTTTGATTAAATTTTTTCCCAGGAGGTCAACTATTTTTCACGTAAAAAACGAAAACATTTTGAAAAAAAAAAAATTTAGAATTTTTTTTTATTGACAGAATTAAATTTCTGCACCAGTAACCTATTTCAAAGAATAATAAACCCTAGTGTAAAATTTGCAGCGTTTTTTAACTTAAATTTTGACAAAATACTCGGTTTACCATACAGTTGTGCCCGCAAGGTTTTCAGCCCGATCGCCCAAACCCGTGGGGCTCTGTGGGCTAAAAAGGAGAGAGGTTTTTGCAGGTGTTCGGCTATGATATCGAGTGGGGTGTCGTCGTAAAGAAAAATGGCTAGAGACTCATGACGAAGCAGCTGGGAAAAAGTGGGTTCAACTCGCAGAAGAGCCAATATCACCAGGATTCCCACGAAAGGATTCGTTGCGAACTTTTGCATGGCTACGGGCCACGACTTTCTCCAGAGTCACTTACACCGTATTGAAGTTGCCGACTCGCCTGTGTGTCCTCTTTGTAATATGCTATCGGAAATGGACGCAGGGCATTAAAAGTAAGCTTCGGGCACACTTCTAAATTTTAGAAGTGTGCCCGAAGCTTACTGAACTACGATCATCGAACGACGATTCCTCAAGATGGAAGAAAGAAAGTTATATCTATTGGGCTGCATGGAGAGAGATGCCACTTTCGTCACCAACCCGCAAACGATAAAAAAAAAAAGTGTCGTTTTCCGTGTAATTTTGGACGCATAATACATTTTTCTGGGCCCCGCATCCGTCCCACAAGAAAATAAAAAAATATTTAAAAAAGAAGTAATTAAGTTACAATTTTTTCATTGATATGGAACTAATTTTTGGATAATTTATCCCAAAGATTAATTATCTCTTGTGTAAAATTAGCAGGGTTTTTAGTTCATTATCCAATGAGTTTTATTGCCGCGAATTCAATGATTACCCAAACCGGCTCAGTTGCTTCAAAATTCGCGAGTTTTTCACTTCTACGTCTAATCCGTCCAACGAGGTATGCTCTTATATCACGGAATAGGAACCATTCCGTGCTCTTTTATGAAGTTTTTTGTATTGCTGAAAAATCAATCTTTTTCTCATTTTCTTCTATTCAAATGCACCAGCGATAATAATTTCCTTTTTATAGCGAGACTTTTGGAAATTGATGAAAAAATATGTATCTGGGTGAAAAACTGTAGAGATCACAGCTGCTTTTTAATGGAGGATTCGGGCATTCATTTCATTTTTTGTGAAGTGATTAAAAGACGTCGTCGCTTCAACATAGCGACGACGCCTTTTAATCAATTCATTGGATTGAACTTCCACTATTCCAAGGACGAAAATTAATCATATTTCATTCTCGGCATCCAATCGTCGAATCGTGCGCAGTCAATTTTTTTACTTGATTTCATCCGCCTTTTGGTTTCTCTTCTTCTTCTTTGGGTGCCATACCCGCAATCGGGCTACTAACTTCTGTTTAGCGTGTTGACCAGTTATTACAGAAGTACCTAGTAGGGACCTACAGTAGGTCCCTACAGTAACTGTTTAACGTCGGTTCCGAACGGAAAATTTGAGAGGTTTTTCACGGCAGAATACTTTCGGTGGGTTGCCATTGCCTTCCGAAAGGTGATAATCAGTATAAGGAAGATGTCTCGCGGCTGCTGGGATCGAACCATTTTGGTTTACACTTATTCATAATTATCCTTCTTCAATTTTTAATATTTTAAACTGGTTTTTCAATTTAACTAGAATAAATTTTTGCATAGTAACTTTATAAATTATAAAATAATTTTACAAATTAAATGATTAAATAATCGTAAAAATTTTGTACAGAAGAATAGTAAACCCTTGTGTAAAATTAAATGCGCTGCTGCCTTGTTCTACCACGGTTGTGTATTCACGAGAACTGACGCATTGACGCATTCTTGCTCTTAACTCCTTTGTTTTTCTTTTTTTTTGCCTTTGAGTTTTGTCACTTCATGAATTTCAATTTCTTTGTTTCAGGAACAACAAGGGGTGGTCGAGTTAGCACTCGACGGACCATCACAACAATGTCAGAGGATGACGTAAGTGATTTTTTACGTGTAATTATTAAAATTAAATAAGAAAATACATATATATAGTCGCGAGTCGTTTGCCTGCAAGTTAGTGAATCTGAAAATTGATCTTTGGCAAGTTTCCTTCTCTTGAATGAAGACATGTTTATGCACATTTAGCTCATTAACTAATACCGTGAATTAGGCGTGTGTCTAATTTGTGTGGTTGACGGTACCATAAATTTCGTTCGTTTTGGGCGAAGCCCCACTTCAAAGGGTCAAGACTGCACTTGAATATTTTGAACCGAGTTAATGTCGAGGATGGTTGCCAATGAGGTCTGTAACGACTCTCTAAAGCTGTTTATCTTCTGCTCTTTAGCTTACGAAGGGGAGTGATATTGGCTCTTGCCTTGTTCTGCATTACAGCATGTTCTAGATCCCCCTTCTGCCTACCAGGTTGAAGAATTGTTTACTGCAAGTGAATTTCATCCGTAGCCGTTTGAGCCAAAACCTCGTCTGCACCTTTTAGTCCGCCACGGAAGATTACGTTTGCTTTCTCAACCATATTGATAATTTCATTCGTCGTCTTCTTTCTCTCGTGGGGTTTCCATGGTACGGCTATTTCTTGCATCCGAAAATACAGAATATTTTCCTCTTGATCATGTCACTCGGTAATGAATTATAATTCATTCGAAAAAATAAATATTGAAAGAATTATTGCAACGAAGTTCCCTATGATTTAAGGGAAAATTAAGCAATTGAAGAAACCAGAGTACCTGCGACTCAGTCTACAATTATTATACCAATGATTTCCTCTTCACGACCTTCAATTAGCTGTTCCCATAAATTTCCTGTTGGCAGATTCAGCCGCCAGCCTTTTTATCGTCCTGTCTGATTATTATATACGAGTATGATTGGCCTGTCGCCACTAACTTTGGTTGGTAGTGGCGACACACATTAGTTAGGGTTATCTCTCTTGTCTCGAGCGTCTCTATAAATAACAATAAAAATATTATGACCAGTTTTTTCTTATTAATACGGCATTTTTATTTGGCTTTGGAAAATGAATGGATCTATGGTATATAATCCATACTCGAATCAATATCACCTCATTTCCTTCATTATTCTAATATAATTTACGAAATCATTCTCAGAAAATGAATCGCCTAATAATAGAATTTATGAGCGCAGTTGCATGAAAAGTCGTGTGAGTCTTTAAATGTCATTTTTCAAATTATTTTTAACTTCGGTCTGGTGAACTGAGCCTATTTCTTTCGACAGTTGCCGGTTTCCGCTTGATCTGCGTCACGTTATGCGATCTATTTCAGAATTGAGAAAACACTAGAAAGCTAAGAGGACGTCTCCGCATTGGATATTTGACTGTTCGTACTCGGCCTGGAGAGCTTATATTATAAGGACTCGGAAATTGGATTATGCACACATTAGTGCAGCTGTTTTGATTTGCTCACTTGATCCTGCTAGCACCTTACCGAAAAATAGTCATAGTTGGCATTTAAAAGAGAATTTTGGAGAGTTTATCGAGAGGTTCAAACTTCTCTCACTAGAACATGAGGCAAACAATTTAAAAATTAATAATGATAATAATAAATAAATAAAATGACTGTTGGTTGATGCCCTTGGGCCGAAATTCTGATTTGGGTCCTTCTTCTTGAGAATCGAACCGTTAGTTAGAATCTAACTAACATCTGATGCTAGTGAGATTCGCTACCTAACATCAAAAACAGCATGTTCAGTTCCAGGGGAATAAGTGCGATATTAATTCTCGATGTTCGATTGGTTTCAGTTTGATTTGATGCTCCAAGCACTTTCTACACCACAATTTAAATTTGATTTGCATAATGGGTGATGATGGTACAATTTGAGTTGGCACTTTCTTATTACAATTCTTTTCAATTTGAGTAAATTAATTAAGAAAAGCAGTCTGGGTTATCATTCTTTTGATTCACCATCTCTTAGGCCATTGTTGTGAGCCTATAACCCTCGTCCAAACCGCGTGTCACTAAATTTAGTTCTTGTTGTGCGCGATCGGTTCGGGGGGCTAATGAGGAAACCTCCTGGTTCCAATAATAGTTTGAGATTGTTCGATAGGGAAACGGCAGAGTTCGGTGCCAACCCGACTTGATTATACGTGGGTTACAATTTGTGGTTCTGATCCCTGCCCGTCCTGGTTGGTGAAACTATTTATCAAAGCTCTATCCGTTGAGACATCTATTCAATAAATTTAATATTTTTTTCGGCTCCGTTTATCGTTAGGCTATTTTTCATTAATCTTTTCGGATATTATATTCGATTCTACTTTTTGTAACTTCCTCAATTAAGTATTCAAATTAATGATGAAAACCTCAATTACTGGCTCTGAACTATACGAATCAGGAGCCAAGGGAAGTGCTACGAGATAAAAATGTACTAGTTACATGCAATGTCCATTTAATTATTGAACTTAGGATTTGTTGGGGATAACTTGGGTTAGTATCGGGTTAAGTTGAATGGATACTAACCTTCGGGACTGCCAGGTCATGTCGGTGAGGTTGATCTGGTGCCTTGGAGTTGTGTTCGCGTGTATTTCAATCCCAAGGTGAACTTTCAAGTCTAGGCAGTGACTATTGAATTACCCAGAGCAACAAAACACGGGCACCATGCACATGGACAATCCGAGGGGTCGTCGTCTTCCATGTTTTTTAGTGCAATGAAGACGAATTTAAGGTCAGATAAAAAAAAACTGCAAATTTTACGCTAAGGTTTATTATTCTTAGATACAGAAATATGTTGAGAGAATTAATTATACCAATAAAAAAAAAATTATTTAAAGAAATAGATAAATTTTCCTGCACAATGTGGGACCCCCAAAACTGAATTATACGTCCAAAATTCCTCGGAAAACGACGCCTCATTCGACCTTCTGACATCCTTCAAAAGCTCTATTTGTAGCCCCGAGAAAGCCCCATGGATCCCCGGGGGAATTTGGATCGTTCTGGGGCTCCCAAAAATTGATTTTCCGTTCAAATACTCTCAACTCGACCCCATAACCTTAGAAATAGAACCTTTAAAAAAACCTCCCGTAGCCCCTTAGGTTGGGGGCGAGTTCAATGTGAACAAACCGGATTGGAAAGATGGAAGCCCAGATCAAGTTCGAAGGGCCGACGAGTACAAACCAGTTTGGAAAGAATAAAACCGAGTTTGGAGTGTTTAAGAATCCTTTTGAACTCGAACCGTTTTGAGCGATTAAGAACCAGTTCAAAGTGTACGTAAAAATAAAAGGCTTCTTTTGGATGAATTAAAACCGCTTGGAAGAGTTTATGAACAGGTTTGAAAGGATGATGATCAGTTCGAAGGGGACAAACAAGTTCGGAAAGAGTACAAGTCTGGTTTGGAGAGGTTCTTGTTTCATTTGCTAGGAATGAATCCTGAAAACCCCGAAATTTTCTACGTGCTTGTCTTTTGTACGAGGGTTATCCAGAAAGTAAGTTTACAACGGCTCCTGTGGCGAGGGTTTTTTTAAAACGTTTGTGCACCTTACTTGAAGGCGGGGTCATAGCGGTCAGTTTGCTTCTTAGCGCGTTTCTATAGACCGTTTTGTTCAGTCACAGCTGTGACTGAACAAATCGGTCTATAGACTCACTAGTTAGATTTTTAAATGGAGAGGTCAACGCCAGTTTCCGCCACCTCTCGCCCGTGTGAGATCCGAGCGTTCATCCGTGTTTTGGGATCGGAAGGGTGTCCTTTTGGTCGAATTTATGCCTAAAGGGACGACAATTAATGCCGACGCTTACTGCAATACCCTTAAAAAACTCAAAAGGGCGATTCAGAACCTTAGAAGGGGTATGCTAACCAAGGGGATCTGCCTCCTCCATGACAACGCCAGGCCCCACACTGCTCGAGTCACCCAAGAACGTTTGACTTCTTTTGGATGGAACATTATCAACCACCCTCCCTATTCACCCGAATTAGCACCATCTGACTTCCATATGTTCAATAAATTGAAGGAGTTTTTGGGTGGAAAAAGATTTGCAGAAGATGAAGAGGTCCAGGAAGCTGTTCAGAAGTGGTTAAAACAGGTGGTGGCGGAGGTCTATGACACTAGCATAAAATAACTGGTACCCAGGCTACAGAAATGTGTCAAACTACACGGGGACTACGTGGAAAAATATTTTATTATATTTTTGAAGTATTCTGTGAATTTCATTGGAATACACGGATTTTTCAATCTTTTCAATTTTTTTTTTTTTTGGAATACACGGATTTTTCGATTTTTAAAAAATGTTGTAAACTTACTTTCTTGAAAGAAGTGGTCAAGCGGGCAGTTTTTAGAGCTTCAGTTCGAAGAGCCTAGAATTGATTTACGATTCTGGATAGCTGTGACTGTCAGGGGGGGGGGGGGAGGAGGGGTCAGTTCAAGATTAGTTGAGCCTTCAGCCGGAGACATGAAATACTGAGTTGGTGGAATGGTTTAACTGATTAATTCGATAACAATAAAACTTCGATTGAAACCTGAACTCGACTAAATGTGTTCCAAGATTTATAGTTTCTAAACCTTCCACAGCTAATTTGAATTGTTGCTCTGTCTTCACTATTCTAGGACTCTGAATGACTTTTGGCCCTTCGCGCTTGGCTAGCCCCATTTTTCTCTTGTCATTAGCGTTTTTACGGTTTTCTTGAGAGCTATTTATAAATACAACCCATATTTCATTATCGGGATATCTTTTAAAGCGATTGAGTTATAGGAACCGCTAATGCCGTTGATTAACTGGATAAAAAAAACCTGCGAAATGGCCTTTGAAGGACTTGGTTTACTGGAGTTCTTCAACTACTTGCTTTGTCTCAGTACTCTTTTTCTTCAAATAATCGAATTCCCAATATTTGGTTAGATCGAGGCCGAAATTTCTGTTTTATATCGTGGATCGTTCGTTTTCAATCTCTCATTGTAGTGATTGATGCTCGAACAGGTTTAGTTGTTCTTTTCCAGGTTGCGTAACCCTTGGATTGTTGCCTTACGGCTCCTGACTCCTGGGCAGTTATCTTGGAGAGTTCCATTAAATTTCCTTTGGATCAGATTAGCAGCTTCAAAGAAATTGTTCAAAAAGTTGTGTCCTATCGTGAATGGCTCGTTGCGTCACAGTTCGCGTCGCACTGAACATTTTGTGGGCCGAAAACCCGCTAAATCTGAACTCTGGTCCTTGCAATAAGTATTTAAAAGGTAGACGGCCTTCCAATGCCGATAGTGTTCGGCGAGAACATTGAAGGCCGAAATAAAAATAAAAACTAACGCAAGCGACGGAAAACACTACGCAAAGGGGGAGTTCTCTCTGTAAAAATATGAACTGTTGGGCAAGGTAACTAACTAACTCCCCATGGAAAGGTAGTTGGGAACGAGCCAACCGACTGACGTATCGGGCCTACCTCATCTTTGTGAACAATGATTTATTATCCGAGTGAAGAGACTTTTCCTTTCTCAAAAGTGCGACAAGTTTGTTGAACTCTTACCGAATTTCGGTCAGGCGGGACCGGCCCTGACCAGCTTGCCAAGTGACATGTAGACATTTGCATCTGCCTCCCCTTATTTTGCTTCGCGTTTTAACTTTCTTCGCCTGTTTTCCTTTCCATACTGAGCAGTTGTCGAAACATTAGGATTCTTGAAATGAACCAAATTTTCCTGTGAACAGTGTAAATATAATTGATTAAATAAACAATGGTGCATCTGGAGTTAATTTCTTCTCATGTTTTTTTTTTTTTTAAGAACAAATTACGAATGCTCGTTGGGTTGGTTCACATTCCATTTCATTTCTAAAACACGTTCATTTTATAGCGTGAATTTTGGACGTATAAAACATCATTGGGGAAAGTAGGTTCATTTTGTACATTCAAGTGGGATTTGTCATGAATAACCAACCACCTCCTCCTCCCTCACCACCCTCTCTCCACCTTAATTGATGAATTTCAAGCCGACTCCTTGGTTGCGCCAAGCGGATAATCATGATTACCATAATATAACTAGCCCACAGAAAGAAAGTCGGAAGCTGTTGGAGGCTTATTACTGGACTTGGAATCATTCCAAGAACCCAAACTTGTTTCCCCAACTATTTCATGAAAAAGACATGTAAAAATCTGCCTCGCCATCAACGCTCCCTTTTGCGTCGAATGTTTAGCCGCGGTAATCATTGTTGTCGCTGTTGCGTCATGAGGTTTCTGGCCTCACTTAAGCTCTCATTAATGTGTCGAGCTTGTTTTTAACTGCCCTCTTTTCATTTGGCGATAAAATACGCAAAAAATTGTAGGAAAAATTAATTCTTCGTCAATAAGAAATTACCTATTTGAAAAAAAAGTTGTTTAAACCTGTATAATTTTTTTGTGCCCTCGCATATACGGGACCCCCAAAATGGATTTAACGTCCAAAATCAATAAGAAACTACACCTCATTCGACCTCCCGACGTTCATCCAAACCATCGTTTGTAGCGCCATAAAAGCCGGTGAGGTCGGCCGGTCGGTAGGGTTTGGAACCTCCATATTTTGTGGAACGCACCGAGTATTTTGTCAAAGTTTCATATTTACTTAGTCGTGTTTACGGTTACTTGAATACCTTCCAAATTCGAAGCACGTATTCCGCAAGAATCCTCAGATTGTCATCAAATCTAATGCTGTTTGCAGCACCAAACCACCACCTTCGTTTGCTTGAGGGTTCGTCGTATAATATTTTCCCGTAAATAACGCTCAACAATTTTTTTAAATAATAGATATATTTTTGATTTTAAAGTTAATAAAATTAGGAAGAAGTAGGTAAATTTTAAAACTGATTGATCTCGTATTGGTCGCTGATTTTTCTCTTGTTCATTGACTTTTCTAGAGTGTGGGCGTTCGTTAGGGTTCTTGAGGCGATTGTCGCTGATTTCCGTATATTCTGTTTTGATGATGTGCGGGATAGTCGGTTGATGTGCTTCGTTGGTGTGTAGTTTGACGCTGCGCAGGCGCTCCGTCTCTCCTGACCGTCTGCCAAATTTGATCAGAGGCCTCAGCCCCGCAGTTCCCGTTGGTTTCTTATGTCGCTCGCTGGTCCACGTTCCTCCCCAAAGTACCGTGCGTAGTTCGTGTTGACGTTCGCGTTCGATCATGACCTTAATAATCTAAACCAAAGACTATGAGACAGCTGGTTCGTCATGGCCTCGTACTGTCGTATCACCGGAAAGGCCCGCGGTCTTCCCAAACCCAATTATTTTCCTTTGTTGCCGCCGATCTCTCCAGCTGACGCCAAAAGGTTTTGTCGCATCACTGGAAAAGCTTACGGTCTCCCCAGTCACCACTACATACCCGTCCTCGTTGGGAAACCCCGTGGAAACAAGAAGCAAAAATCAGAAAAACCTCACGTGGTCATAGCCGGCTATAGGTATGTTTTCCCGTGTTTGGACAATGAGCCAGGCCTTCAGGAGCTTCTGGACGGAAAAAACACCCTCACGGCCGATTCCCAGTACGTTTATACTGTGAAAGAACGAAAATGTGGCCTCGTATTTCCCGCCAAATTGGAGGCAGCTGTTCGGGATGGCGACGTACGAGATGTCATGTTCGCCAAAGACGCTGACATGGTTCTATTGAAACTCAAAAAAGGAGGAAACATCTCGGTTGATGTTAAAGACGTCGTCAACGTTGAAAAAGTGAGCGAACAGAAATTGTTGTATGAGGGCGAAGGCGTTGCTACTGTTCAACCCAAACGCAAAACATCAGCAGCCACCGACTCGATAAGAAAAATTTTTGAAGATAAAGAAACCAAAGCTGAGTTAGAGGCTATAGCAGAGACGGTGAAACCTAAGAAACCTGAAGTTAGAAGTTGGAAAAATGTCAAAAATGACGTTAAAATCATTAGTGAAGAGCCGACTTGTGAAAATTGGAAGTGGAATGAATTTAATACACCTGGTGAAGAGACTGTTGACAGCAGTCCACCTCCCCAACCGCAGCCCATCGTTCTCAAACCAATTGCTGTGGATTTAAACGAATCAAAGCCAGGTGTGGTCCAACAGCCCTACGTTAGCGATGATTACATTAACCTGAAAACGACACAAGTGGTCGCCCCGTTCCAACCGCTAACCGCCGACGTGGACCCAGAGATTGTCAAAAACGTTCTCAATATGAGCGATGACGACTTGGAAAAAACTGCAAAAGTGGAACATGTTCTAGCTGATATAGTCGACAAACTACCGTCCATCGCACAAGTAGCGGACATTTCAGAACTGATTCAATCAGGGACGTTAGAAGTGGAAGAAAAGGACGGTGTCCAAGTGCATGGTGTCAAAGTCGTAAAAGGTGATGACGAATTATTTATTGTTGGCCAAAACGTTGACAGTTCTATGGGCACCCAATTTGTTCCTGGAAAAACCGTTAAAACCACGTCAGGCAACGTTTTCGTTCCTGGCATCGTCTGCAACACGGACGCGGGAGTCAAGTTGCTCCCTGGTTGTGTCCTCGACGTGAACGATCATCCAGAATTTGTTGCTGGTCAAGTCACGTTGTCCAGCAAAGGTGAACAGTTCGTTCCCGGTCAAGTTATTAAATCACCGAGTGGGAGCAAATTCCAACCGGGTCAAACTGTATTTACGGAAGAAGGCGTCAAGTTTATTCCGGGCCAGGTTGTCGAAGACAGGTTTATACCCGGCCAAGTCGTCATTACGGGTGACGGCCCTCAATTCGTCGCTGGTCAAGCTGTAGACGGTGCTAAGGGAACGAACTTTGTCCCTGGCCAAAGCTTGTGGACTGAAGATGGTTGGAAGTTCGTTCCGGGTATGACCGTGAGCGGCGAAAAAGGAAGCAATTTCGTTCCTGGTAGGCATATAGTGTCCGATGAAGGCACGTCACAATTTGTGCCGGGACAGTATGTTGAGGAGAATGGAGTAGAAGTGTTTGTTCCGGGGGTTACTATGGAAGACGATGACCACATTTTGAAGTTCGTCAATGGGATGTCAGTTCCGACGTCAGAAGGAGAACTTAAGTTCATCCAGGGAAAAATGGTTAACGCTAATGGTGTTCAGAAGTTTGTTCCAGGGATCGTAAAAGTTGTTGATGGAGAGCCTAAATTCGTATGTGCGTCTACAATTCAAGAATTGGAATGCACGGAGCATAGTTCAGTCGATTCACTATCACAACTATCCCAAATATCTAAAATCTCTCTTGAAAGGCAGCAGGCAAATAGCGTTTTCGGCCATATTGTTCAATCTCTTCATGGTGTGGAATTCTTCCCTGGAACCGCGACGTGTTTGCCTAAAGGGAAAGTTGTGCCTGGGCGGTTAATTCGTGGAGAAGAGATCAAATTCGTTCCAGGTATTATGGTTGACGATACGTTCGTCCCAGGTCAAGTGGTGATGACTGAAAGGGGCGAGCAGTTCATCCCGGGTCAAGTAATTGAGACTGCTGATGGGCCCAAATTTGTTCCAGGAAGGATTATAGCGACGATGTGTGGGGAGAAGTTTCTCCCAGGACAAACCGTCGAAACCGAAGAAGGGCCAAAGTTTGTACCGGGACAAATTATTGAAACTAGATCGGGGCCTACGTTCATACCGGGACAGGTGATACACACTGACGAAGGAGGAGCGAAGTTCGTGCCGGGCCAGGTCGTGGAGACGAGCGAAGGTCCGAGGTTTGTGCCCGGAAGAGTTGTCGAAACTGGAGACCATGTGACGTTCATACCAGGCCAAGTCGTCGAAACCTCGGAAGGCTTACGATTTGTCGCTCCTGATCTCACTGGTGAAGACGACGACGCGGAATTCACTGTCCAAGGATACGATATATCCACTGAGGAGTTGAAATTGATTCAGTCAAAATCTCCCGAAGCGAACGCCATAGAAACCAGGGAAATGACCATAGATTCTAAAATGATGCGACAGTTGTCCGAAGCGGGCATACCAATAGGGTACCAAGTGAATACAGAAGTGCCATCAGTTAATATCAGAACAGCCCCAGCGATGAGTACAGCGTGCAGTTTAGGAAACAGACTCAAGTTGGATCCTGTGACGACTATAAAACTAAGCGAAGTCATAGCAGGAGTCGTCCAAGTCGGCAAGTTAGGTGAAATACCAGGAAACAGTGAACAGGTCCAAACAATAAACAAAATATTGGAACGAGTTGTGCATTGCAAGAGTGACGAAGAAGCTTACAAACTTATTTCATCGATAATTGAAAAAGAAATGTGTAGTAACATTATTGAAAACGTTGATCTAATTCATGATTATCTAATTGGAGGTCAATCACCTCTGAAACGTACTAACAAAGTTACTGCTGTGAAAGAAATTTTGAATTGCGAAGTTGGCCGTGCGGAGGTGTTTAAGAAAATGGCGTTGATAATGGACGAAGAAGATGATGCTGTCACTGATGCACTCCATCACTTCTCAGAGGTCAAGCCTGAAATAGTTGACCAGATTGTTCAAAAGTTCTCTGATACTGTTGGGAAACTTGAAAGTGAAAAACAGGTTGTTGAAACGCTGCGTTGTGCTATAGTTGCCAGTATACGGGAATCTTCTGAAAGGGATATTGTTGATCTGTTGAAGGATACTGAAACCCTTGATTTGAAGACGCTGATCCTTGAAGCAGTCGCGTTGGCCAAAGCTTTGGATCTTCAAGACGCAGCGATGACCCTGGTTGGTATTGCTTCGAACCCTAAGTGCACGAACATACTAGCTGGTGACAGGATTACTCTTGAGATTTTGAGAAGATTGACTGTTATGAGACAGTTAGCCGAACGCCGACCCGAACTTTTCGTAGCTCTCAAGAACCTGAACAGCGATCCATACGGAGCCAGGACGGACCCAGGAATCAAACAATTGGTCCGAGAAAGTGCCGCTCTCCTGGTTGTTCCCGAAGAAGGCATCAAGACTTCCCAGCAAGTCCCCACGGCCCTGTTCTTCTCTCAAAACTCTCTTGCAATGGAAGACTTCCTCTACAAAACCAAATCCGAAAGTAAAATCCTCCTCATCAGCAAACACGGCTGTGAGGCTGTCGTTCCTAGAGAAGCGGCTCATGCAGTGCTCGCCGGGAAAGTTCCCTACGTCCTCCTCGATGAAAAAGGAATTCACCACTTCCAACCTAAACACGTTTTCACTGCAATAAATCTACCAAAAATTGCGACCAACTGGTTTTCGATGTACAACTGTGAGTTCAAAGAAGTGGTTACTAACTAGGCTGTTAAAAGTGTACTTGGTGGGTCGTGTATTGTTATTTAAATGTGATATTGAAATTAATTTCGAAGACAATCGAGCTAGTAATGCATAAGGAATAGAATTTCGTGTTACTAGCGTAATAATTTTACCTAGCGCTTAGAGCCATACGCTGATTTTTACTACCAAAACATGTATACGCATTTAAATTGTGACCATGTTTATGCAAATTTGGATCTAATGAATTATCATAACTTTCTTTCAAATGATTTCGTTGACATCACCCCCAAAGATATTAGCAAACCAAGCAATACAAGGATCCTGGTTTTCGAAACTCATTGTGATCTTAATTAGCGTGTTCCTAATCAATTTGGTTACGTTACGGAATCCTACCAAAAAACTATGTATTTCATTATGTCGGTTCATAATCTTGGACATCAATATTGGAGACCGTTCTCATTGTGAGTGCTCCCTTAGGTATGAAACAATGTGATCTGTAAAGTAAGATTAGGGTAAGTAGGTGTGTAACGGTATTATGTGAATATTTTGACTTACTCGAATTATAATAGTAATTTGTAAAATAAAATTCGTTGATGACATGGTATTTTATTCATTCTTTGTCCTCTGTGTCATGCGAGATGATGGGTAGTGAGAAATATGATCGAGTGTTTAAACTCTTCAATTATGTATTGGAATAATTTCCTTGTAGGAAATCATTACCTCCATTTGCTTCATTCTCGGGTAAGAAATGAAAGTTGAATGGAACGCAGGACAAACCCAATTGAAGGGTACAGGGGAAGAAGGTCTAGTGATGAGTAAGGTCTATTCATTTTGAAATGATCATAAAGTTAAAGTTATCATTGTTGTCACCAACACAGTATAATAAAAAATTTGGAAACGCAAAACGCAAAAATAGGCGTTACTAACCAGTACATTAATTATTACATTTTAACTTGAACAGACTACCACGCGTTAGTTAAGTTTATTTTTGCGTTCCTGATCATTTTTGAATTTTGGAGTCCCTACCCTTTTCCCCTTGTACCCTTCAATTGGTACTCTCGATTGATTCTTTTAGTTTCTTTGTAAGCCTCAAGTAGACGTAGTTTATTTGGCTCTGGTTCCTCCCATTCCAGTGCTTTGGCATTGAAGTCTCCAGCTACCAGGATGTCTCCCCTCCTATTTCGTACTTCATCCTCGATGCCTTTTAGCTTCTCTTCGTACTCCTCGATCGGGTCATTAGGTGAAAGATAACAGCTGAAAAGCGTTTTGTTAACTAGATAATAATATTATAACATATTATTTTATACGGCAGTACGTATTAAATTTTTCTGTTGAACCCCCTCTTGATTGTAGCACGAGCCACCACTGCCTAAAACATTCAACCCCAGTAACTAATATCCTCCTATTATCCTAATATCCTCTTATGTGCACAACTGTTGTTCACATAATAGGATATTATTAAAATTGGATAATATCCATGGAATATAATATAATATTATTATATTCCATGTTATGGAATCTTTACAGATGGAAATGTTGGATTCAGCATTCACTTTAATTCACGATAAGCCTCATAACGTAGCAAAGGTCAAGGTTCGAGAGAAGCGAAATCATGGTTTTTGCTGTACAGCGAAACCACAAGTCCGAAAAATCTTGTTTGGATGCGGATTTAGTGTAACCCTTGTTATGTCGGCGGTCCAAGAACAAAATGGACGCTAAATGTGATTGAGCTGTGCATACAACCCCACTCTTTTGGTTTATTATTCTTGGAATAATACACCTATGGGATCGCGACGGAGGCCGACGACTCGGATCGGCCTCAAAATTTGACATTATCTGTTCCAAGAGGTCTAGATTCTAAAACCGTTTTGGTAGTACCATTGCAAACCCGATTTGGGCAGTAGGATTTTTTTTTTAATCTGAAATTTTGGCAAAATACTTGGTTTACCATCTAGTTGTGCCCGCAAGGTTTTCAGCCCGATCGCCCAAACCCGTGGGGCGCTTTGGGGCTACGGGAGGCGTTTTTTGAAGGCTGTTGGCTATGGGATCGAGGTAGGTGTCGTTTTCGAAGTAATTTTGTACGTAAAATCCATTTTTGGGGGTCCCGGAACGATCCAATTTAACTGTGGCGATCTATGGGGCTTTCATGGGGCTACAAATGGGATTTTTGAAGGATCCCAGGAGGTCAAATATTTTTCGAATAAAAAACAAAATTTTTTAAACAAAAAACAATTATTGTTGAAAAAAAATTTCAAAAAAAAAAAAAATTTCTCTCGTTGACACAAAATTAAATTTTCGCACAAGTAACCTACGTCAAAGAATGATGAACCCTTGTGTAAAATTTGCAGCGTTTTTGAACCATGTAAATATCCTGATATCTTACTATTTCAGGGAGGAGCAGGTGAAGTTTTCACCGTGACGCAGGACTTCAAATCGGAAGATGATGATTCCATTGGAGTTCACCGCGGTGAAAAAGTCGTGCTCATTGCCACCAAGACCAAGGATCCTCTCAAGTAAGCGACAATAAATCAATGAAAGTGATGTGGATCTTGGGCTGAATGTCTCCCTAGTAGTTCTCGAATTGGCCACTACTACGTCGCAGCCCAAATGAATTTATTATTTGTGGCGAAACGGATGACATGATTTTTAGTTATAAACCTTGACTCTTTTCCCAATTGATTCTCTAAGGAAAATGGAAGTGTGAAAGAGCCCAAGCTTTATGTAGGAATACAACTTCCATTGAATTATTCAATGGAGGTGCTAGGCAACTGTCAAGAGGTGCTAGGCAAGCACAGTTATTATAACTGTGCTTGCCTAGCACCTCTTGACAGTCTTTCTGCATTACTGAAAGTTTACAGAATACGCTTGAAATGGTTTTTCAGCAATGGTAGTCACTATGATAGCGACGATGACCTCGATTTCGGTGTTCACATCGAAGAATTATTAGACAACTCAGCAGCTCGACATAAGATAGCCGTCAGGCCTAAGCGCACTTATACGAGGCGCACTTCCCCGTCGAGGTACCGAAAAAATGCCGCGAATTAATGCTTATTTTTATGTAGTTCGCTGCTTCTTGTAGCCTGTCGCCTTAACCAAATCGCTTCGCGCTTTCCTTCGCTTGAGATGATGAATTCCAAATCCCCTTTTGAATGGTATTGAACTGTTGAGACGGTGCGTTATAGCAAATTTTCAATCAACTCCCCATGTGCCTACCTGACCAAAGCTATATATGTATACACTCGACGTTAATCGTCGAGAAGGCCTCCACTCTTCGGGTCTCCGCGAGGGGCGCTGGCTATCACCCACACAGACCATCACCCACCCCCTCTATCAGTAGGTATGGCTCAGCTGCTCCAAACCACAGGACCGCAGGTGCAGGTCTGCTAAGCATGTGTTGTCTTTTCAAATTAGGCGTTTGTGGGTCTGCTGAACCAGGGGCTATGATAACACAAATAGTGTGGAATCCAATGTTACTGGGTTGAGTTCAATAAGGCCAATCAGCTTCTAACTCTGTTTACTCATTTCCCGACGTTTCAAAAACATGGTAGCTTTCATCATCAGGGGGGGACCTCCTTTCTAAGGACCTTAGATGCAAAACCTATTCGTAAATTTAATAACTATATTGGACTCGGTAAGCGAAAAGTATAAATTAAAGTGATTGACAGGTAACAATAAACATTTAAAAAAATAATAACTCATTTTATTGCACATGACAGGTCTATCTATTTTTCTGCGATATAAGATGTGCTGACGGAATGCTACTTCTGACGACAATACACATGTATTTGAGAATGATTTCACTGTAAGTGTCCATACTTATAATAAGGGTCTAGTTGTTAGGTAGTGGGTTATCCCTAACCCTTTCCCCCTTGTTTGTATTTGTTGCCAGGTCCCCCCCTGATGATGAAAGCTACCATGTTTTTGAAACGTCGGGAAATGAGTAAACGGAGTTAGAAGCTGATTGGCCTTATTGAACTCAACCCAGTAACATTGGAACTATTGAATAATAAGGCTGATTTTTTCTCGGCTGTTTGTTGAAACAAGGGTGTTGGGGTTCTCGAGGTTCAGTCAAAAACTACGCAGATTCTTCTAGGCCGACGTTTCGGTATATTTATATACCATCTTCAGGGCTACAAACAGACCCAGGATGTCAGACATAATATATAAGCAACAAATACATGGACTGAATTAAGTGGACCTTCAAAAGTTATAACTACTTCCTGATAAATATATATATATACTTCCCCTAAATAAAATATTCGGTAAGTACTTATATTAAGACACTGTGTGTCATATAGACAGTATTACACAAAATGACTAAAAAACGAATATGCAGTAGAAAACGAGAGTGGACATTTTTATACATACCAGAGATGAAGTTTTGCTAAGCCTATTTATTCCATGGATGATACGGACGGAACACATTCCATCCCAAAAAGTTGGTGGCAACAAATTTCACTCAAAATACAAAGTTACTAGTTATTATAGCAAAAAACAGTGCTACATAATAACTAGTAACTTTGTATTTTGAGTGAAATTTGTTGCCACCAACTTTTTGGGATGGAATGTGTTCCGTCCGTATCATCCATGGAATAAATAGGCTTAGCAAAACTTCATCTCTGGTATGTATAAAAATGTCCACCCTCGTTTTCTACTGCATATTCGTTTTTTAGTCATTTTGTGTAATACTGTCTATATGACACACCGTCTTAATATAAGTACTTACCGAATATTTTATTTAGGGGAAGGGACAGTATGTATATATATATATAGGTCCACTTTTATCAGGAAGTAGTTATAACTTTTGAAGGTCCACTTAATTCAGTCCATGTATTTGTTGCTTATATATTATGTCTGACATCCTGGGTCTGTTTGTAGCCCTGAAGATGGTATATAAATATACCGAAACGTCGGCCTAGAAGAATCTGCGTAGTTTTTGACTGAACCTCGAGAACCCCAACACCCCTATTGAATAATGACGGAGGCCACCGAAAACCAACGTAACAAATAGTGTGGGTCCGCTGACCATGTGTCGCCTTCTCAAATTATGCGTTTGTGGGTCTATTGACCCCATGGCTAAGATTTGAATAAAACAAATACATATTGTGGGCCTGCTGAATATTGGGTCGTGTCCTCTAAATAGGCTTTTGTGGGTCTGATGACCCAGGGGCTAAGATTTAAATAAAGTAGACCCACAAAACGATCCTCACGATTTTTATTATTTAAATCGCAGCCCCCCATAATGCCTAATTTGAAAAGGCGACACATGGTCTGCGGACCCGCACAATGGTTTGAGCGGCTGAGCCATTCTGAAGAGAGGGGGTGGGTGACGGCCTCACGGAGTGGGGGGGGGGGGGGGAGCACCTAACCGAGATCGGTAGCCAGCGCCCCTTGTGGAGTCTCGAAGAGTAGAGGCCTCCTCGACTATAAACATCGAGTATCTATGGAAAGCTGGAATATGTGCGACCTCAACGACAGACCCTTTTTCCCATCGCTGATTTAAAGTTATGACTTCATCTTTTAACTTATTACTTCATTGATACCTCGATACCAATTGCTGCACTGTGTTTCAGAACACCGATTTTGGGCGACAAAAATCTGTTTTGGGGTAGGGAATTTAAACAAACAAACTGTAGTGTACTCGATTCTTGATTACATATTTGACACGGAATAAAGTTTTAAATATTTTGATTCACTCACTGAGAGGCAGCTATATAAACATGTCCTCATGGAAACAGGCGTTGCAATCAAGAATCGAGTACACTAGTTTCTTTTTCTTTTTTTCTATTTTTTTAATTTTCCTACCCAAAAACCGATTTTTGTCGCCCTAAATCGGTGTTCTGAAACACTGCGCCGTTTTAAATTCTAATTCCTAACAAAATTTATTTAATAACGCTCTTAAAGTCAATTCAAGAACTTTGAGGATCTGCAGTGTTTTGACAGGAAAACAGAAGAGTTAAAATCAATTTCGAACGTCATGACTCGTTGAAAATATTCCGTGTATTTTTTATTTTTTCTACTTAAAGGTTAAATTTGTAAGCTGTCAAGGACTTGTCACCACCCCGCACTGGCTCGGCGTAAATTCGTGTCAGTCAAAACTCGGTTGGTATGTTTATTCGCCAACCTACGAGATATTTGGACATCTATATCTCGTCGCGTAAATAAAAACACATGCACGCTTTCAAATTTAGATCACTCTTGCCTTGCGGTTGGGCTCGAGAATATATTCGGAATAAAATATCTTCCATCTGGACCTGTACCCAGTGTTCATGTTCTTGTTTTTCGGGCTCGAACCTTTTAAGATTTTCATTTTTGCGACGCTCACCTACGTTTCAGTAGTATTTTGTAAGCTTGATCCTATGAATAGGTTCCTATTCTCTATTAATAATGTGCAAAATTTCAGATGATGTAGTTAGCTTTCCGTATGCTGTTGTATTTGCTGTAGCCGTTGTGTGAATGTTTGTCTTTTGGCGACGGGTCTTTTTATGGAGCATCTATAATTTGGTATCCGGTTGAGAATATAGCCAGCTGCAATGATCCAGCTGCTTATTCCATTTTTATTAAGCGGCTTGTGTGTTTCCGGGCACTATTAGATTTTTTCCTTTGTCGGCTGCGTTAGTAAATATAAACCACCCTAACATATTGCGTTTATTTATAAATTAACCAGTATTGGCAAATCCGATTGAGCTGGCCCGGACAACGTTAGCCAAATGTTAATGATGAGCCATCACCAGGCACCGGCAGGGTTTGGTCTTTTTATTCTAAAAATATCCACTTCGCTTCCCGCCGTCAATGTTTATTTGCTTGTTCATCCAGTTGATGGTCCAGTTGGTGTTGAGTAAATCTACGGGCTACACAACCTACTTGGGAGAGTGAAAGTTCTTGGAATCCCGTATTCTATATCACCTCTTCTCTTTAACTGTCACTGCGAGGTTTTCGTTCAGCACTTGTACGCGTAAATGCGAAGGAGGAAATGTATGGGTCGTGAATTTTTCCGTTAAGTGGGAGATTTTTAGTTCTCAAAAAATGTTCAATTTCACTTTGCAACGGCTGTTTTATCTCCTGAATTTATTATGGGAACTGAATTGAATTAGTCAATTTTAGTTGGTATTTGGGTAAAAATGAGTAAAAATTGTGGCAAAGAAAGTCTCACTATACTCGCGCTTTAGATCTGATCTGCCCACAGTTCGAACTGTCCGGCTCATGAAAGTGCAGTCCTGTTTCTAATTACACGCGTAATTCACCCGGTCTTTCATCATGGTATATTTCCTGACTTGAACTTGACTGGGGACGTACCACCTATGCTATTAATATTGCTAGAGAAGGTCCGTAAGTGTCAGGAGCTAACCTACTCAAGGTGCCGAAGGCAGAGCTAATTATACACCACAATACCAGAGCCAGTCTCATCTAACCACGATCAATGCCATCAAATAGTTTCTATCCGTCTGCGTTGAATACAATTTACGAAAACAGTCCGAGTTACGTTTTGTCTAATATCTACGAATTTTTATTCTCTTCAAGTTAAATCGGGAATGTTCGGTTGATGGACGGAGATCGATTGTTGAAGTGAACCAGTGATTCGACACTGTTTAAATGAGAATTGGATGTGCCTTGAAATAACGGTAAAGCTGTAATGAAATCTCCGGTTGCATTTACGTACGAATCCTCTTACGAGAAAATCGAAAAATGTAAATCTGCGGCGGGAAAAGGGCTCTATTATGTGGTTTGACATCACATGGAAGCTCATCTACTTTAGGTTGTTCAAAATCAAATATTAATACTGAATTTCGAACGACCAAATAACATCGATCGAGGTGGGGTTTACAACGAGTTGAAAGTTTTAGAGAAGGGGATTTAGCTTTCTGAGGTGGACCAGGGACGAGCGTTGAAGGGGTCGAAGAGAGAGAGACCGCTTGGAGGGAGAGACCGTTATACACTTATTTCGGATATATATTTGGATTTTAAGACTACTTTACTCACCTCCAAACTTCCCTACCTAATTGCCGAGTGAAGTGAGGTCCCCCCCCCCCCCCCTGTCAGGATGTGGACCAGCGTCTTTCCTTCGTACGGTTTGGGACCGCTAATCTGTCGTTAGTCTAACGGGGTTCTTCCTTGATGCACCTGCTGAAACAGGGTTGGGGGAACGAATCTGCCGATTGCCTGGCCTTCTCACGTTACAGTTCTTTTTCCTTCTTTTCCAGGTGTGCCTATTGTTGAATCCATATTTAAATGTGGGAACTAAGCTTTGGCCCAACCCGAACCCTTTATACTGTGCTATTATTCTAAGCGTCTGAATTACGATCAGCGGAAAGAATAAAAGTCGCCATATAATGTTATGAAGTATACTAACTGGAATATAAGACCCCGTTTGTAATGCTTTTGAAGAGAATCTCTTTCTGGGGTGTATGAACGAGTTACAACAGTCTTTGGCTGACGCAGACGACAAATTTGTTCGTTCGAATTAATCCAGTCTGCTTTGTGTCTGGTTTCTCTTAACGAGCAGTCTTCCCGCCAGGTTTTCGCCTGTCAGGAGATCTCCCATGAAATTCGGAGGAAATACGGTGTAAATCTTCTTCCCAAGTGGTACCCCCCTTTCCCGGCATTATTATTAAAATAGTGGGGAAGTCATATCTATATTATAAAGTTGCGTGGTTGTATGATCTAAGAATACGCTCCGGGTGACTAAATATATTTCACCTCACGGTTTGAAATCCCAGACCGAGTATACGCTTGTGAATCATCATTTGGGCTGAAGGCTGCAGGTACAGCTTGCCAACAAATCGCGGAATTCTTCGGCCGACCTTCCTTCTTCCGCACTAATTCTTGTCTCCACGCTCTTCGGAAAATTTCCAATGTGGTGTCAATTGGTCGGAGAGGCGATGAATTGGTACAGTTTATGTATCTCCTACATCATTATGGACTTACCTCTTATTGCATGTGTATGCATTTATAGAATCAATGTACGACTAGCATTTTTAATCGGCAGCCGGAACAAAGACTCAACTTGCTATAAAGCTTATACTATAAGCCTTATAGCAAGTGCAATGGGGTTTGATATTATACAGAATCCCGCCTTCCCATTGGTGATTTGAGCCCGTTTGTGGCAAGACCAGATTGTTGAACTCCGGGAGCCCGATTGGTGTTATTTAGGATCCTACTATCGAAAAACAAAAAATGTCGAGGTACGTCCATTCGTCTTCTGATCGTCATTGCCTGATATAAACTAGTTGGCCCGCCTGCCATACCCCTCACCCCAATGAATGCCACCTGATAATGTACTATATTTTCCATACTTATTTGGAGTTCAGAAACCCTGAATATTTATATAATGAATTAAAACGTCAGAAAAGTGGAACCCGACTCATTCCCTTCGTCCCTCCTCTCAAGTATCAGGGTTTTCCCAATTTTTTCACGCTCAAATTGTAATGTCCGTAGGCCAAATAACGGAGATTTGGCGTAGGTAACCCTCGTGTGTCGGCCGATCAATTATTTTGTCTCATATACACTTTGGCCCTCAACCAATCGTCCCCGCGTCGTTCAGCCCTTATGAAGTGTTATCGTAAATTACCGTCGACTTTATAAGTCCATTAAAACTCCGCCTGATCTTTGATGTGTTTCTCATTTCACTTACGAGTTGCCGTTTAATGCTGACTTGGAATAATGCTTCTTTGTCTAATTGAATTTACAATTTCGACGATGTGGCCTTCTTTAAATAAATTATGAAGAGTTTTCCTCAATTTTTATCAATTCCCTTAATAATAATCTATTGCACACACAGGTGGGCTGTTCAATCATTGGAAGACCCAACGCGCAAAGGTCTGGTCCCCATTGTCGTTCTCCAGGCACAGGAAGAGGAAGTATTGGACCAGCAGGACATCATTTTCCGAAAAGAGTGAGTATATAGTACTGAAGACAGGGGTGTTTAAGAAACATCCACCACGTGGTGATCATGAAGTTGATGTTTATTGATTTTCAGTTTTATTCTCGAAATTATAATCTTCTTTTTTTCTGTGAAATGCTCAAAGTTCTTCGCTAAAAACGTTTGCTAATTGCTGATACAATTATTCTAACTGGGTTCATTCGCCTTAATGTCCAGTTCCTTTTCTCTCAAGTTGTTTATTTGTTCTATTTCTAGTTTGTTTGCATTGAGTGGTCTTCTTGGCACAGTGGCTTGCTTCAAAGGCGGAACTTTAGGACAAAAAAGTGAAGATAGAGTTTTATTGTGATTCCTGGCCTGAGTAAAGAGTGAATCTTGTTTACCTCAAGTTACGGCGGGATGTTATGGTGCTTATTTTGACACTTAAATCTCAGAGTCTTCACCAGTCATCGGTACAGTGAAGGTGTTACTGTAACTTCAAGTCCACGGAATGTAATATCACAGTAACGACAAAAAGAGTTGACTCGCTCCGAATGTACCAAGTACTCCTATAATTATTATATAGATATATTACATATCTACTATATTAAAGCTCTAACACGAGAAGGAGGAGGAGGAGGAGAATCGTTTTTATTATTTGGCACTTCTAGATGTCGGAAAAAGTTGGAACAAAAAAAATTCAGCGTGGCGAGTAGATCGAGAAAAGTCTGCTCTAAATGCTCTAAATGGTCAGTGTTCAAAAAATACTGGCTGGGTTGACAAGAATGTTGGTAAAAGTGTGATTGAAGAGCGACGGCTGGGGTGGAATGGAGGGCTCCGCAAAGGGTGGGTCGGGGGCGGGGACGGGTTTGCAGAGACCAGGGAGGTCGATGCTGAAAAATAGCGTCGAGAATTTACAAATTATGAAACATTCCATTCCATGAAAGGGCGACGGACTTTGAAGGGTTGCGACAAAGACCGCGGAACTCAAAATACGCCATTGGGGGGTGAAAAGGAAGGAGATGAAAAGGTGGTGCGGGGAAGATTTCCGACTGGGTCCCTCACATCCGTCGACGATTTCCGCGGACTTTGAAAGGTTAGGGACGCGGTTCCAATAGCCCCCCCCCCCCTCCCCCCTCATGTATTTAATTTTGAGAATTAAGATCGATCCACACATTTCAGTGTTATCAGTGAATCCTTGACCATCTCTGTGCCCTTCAATAATTGAAGGACAATTATTGCATCAATGATAAATTGTCCACACACCAGCGTTACATGTCACACGTAGCACTGATGGCCGAGGAATCACTGAAACACTGAAATGTGTAGATCGACCATAAAAGGTTGAAAAAGGGTATTTCTGTGATCAAAATGTAAAGTTTCTCATCTTCTCATATTCAGGAATTAAATACAGGATGAAGGTGAATAATAAATACAGGAATTAAATACAGGATATCCAAAACACCGCCATCCCTGTATTTTGTCGAGGCACAAATGTGTAATGAACATAGGAAAACGAATTTTAGAGAAGTCGCTGCTCTCAAACACTCAAGAAAAGCAGCCCGCCTGGCCGCAACGACCACCCCGCCAGGGCGGTACGACGGGGGTTGGCTGGCGTAGCCAGGCCCCCTAGTTATAAAATGGAAGCTGCAAAATCAATGCAAGAGGTCCACTTTCTAGGTCTCATGAACGAAATGTGACCATTTTTAATCGAATTATCAACCCATGCGTGACCCGATTCCCAATGTAAATCGTTTTAAGCGCTAAAGTCTGAAAAGCTTTCCTTGAATACTCAGCTTGAATAGTCAGCTGGCTCACTTGGACGCGCGTTTGGAGGCACGGCCCAGGTGTGCCATAAATGTGGGGTACTAAACGTTATTTTGAATACTGGGTCAACGAACTCAACCTATTCAACTATCTCCTAACAAATATTAGAAACACCCCTTTGATCGAAGAATACCATATCATGTGTCAGTTTGTAAAACAAAATTCGTGCGACATGTAGTGGTCGGCATCGTCCCACGAACGGATTATTTTTTGTTTAGACAAAATTACACTGATCTGGAAAGACTTAGTTCCTTTTGCGTACGCAGCTACGATTTACTGTTTTCCCCGAGCTGCCCCAACAGCTTCGATAAGAAAATGTTATATGTCTCACTCTGGCGTAGTCCAGCCAGCCCAAACAACACAACGAACTTGAACTTGGGAAATATACTCAAACTGTCAATAGAACCAAAAAAGCAGAAACGCTTGTCAATAGAAAGCAGAAACACACTCAATAGAGCACTCAATAGAAACACACTCAATAGAAACAATACTCAATAGAAACACACTCAAACAATAGAAACAATCAATAGAAATTGATAGAAAAACAATCAATAGAAACAATCAATAGAAAAACGAAGAAATCAATAGAAAATTGAAATTGAAAAAAAGAAGAAAGAACGAAAATCAAATCAAAACAAATAGAAATCAAATCAAATCAAATCAAATCAAATCAAAAATCAAATCAAATCAAAACAAATAGAAACAAAATCAAAATCAAATCAAATCAAATCAAAATCAAATCAAAATCAAATCAAATCAAAGTCAAAATCAAAATCAAAATCAAAATCAAATCAAATTAAATCAAATCAAAATCAAATCAAAACAAAAATCAAATCAAAACAAATAGAAACAAGAAATCAAAAGAAACAAGAAAGAAACAAGAAACGAAGAAATCAATAGAAATCAATAGAAACAATCAATAGAAACAATTCAATAGAAACACACTCAAACAATACTCAATAGAAACACACTCAATAGAAACACACACAACAAAGCAGAAACACACTCAATAGAAAGCAGAAACGCACTGTCAATAGAACCAAAAAAGCAGAATAAATTAAAATCAACAATGATTCTAGGATTGAATTTAACAACAACAAAAAAGTCGTTCAAATGAAAATAGTGGATAAATACGTTCCTGTTTGTGATTGTTTTATCATGGTCCATATTTTATTATATTCTGTGGCTGGAAGTTACCCATTAACCCCTGATTAGTTTAGTTTTAGATCGACGATCGAAGCAAAGAACATGGTACACGTTTTCCCAAATTAGACCTAATTTTCTGATCAGGGCTAAATTTCCTATTAGAGTAATCGAAATTTGGCATTTAGTGCGTATCCTTATAGGTACAAATGGTTTGTGTAGTGTGTAAACCGTACATTCAACCACTCCTGTTTCGGCTAACCCAACAGAGCTTGGAAGGGAATGCTCTCCCACTTCCGACCTCCACGCTCAACCCAGAAGGTCTATGATGATGAGTAACTTTTCAACAAGTGGGACAAGAGGCTGTTGCAAGTGCTCGTCCTGCTAACCCTAGGCAATGCTGGTTTGAGGCAGTATTATTTCCCTAAGACAATATTAAATATAGTGTAAATTTTACATGTGAATTTCACTCTGGCTGCTACTCTGCTTGTTCAAGTTGCAACAGTTCATACAGTTTTTTCCCCAAGTTATTGAATGTCTTTCATTCTGTGATACCTAAGGGATGGAAACGAAGCTGGCAGGGGTGGATAGGCAGGTCGGGAGATCGGGCGACGCCCGAGGGGCCAGTCGAAGCTGGAAAAAAGTTTATCCTACCTAAAATAATATTATGTACTCGAGACTGAAAAGGAAAACTCATACTAAAAAGTAGGCGATCTGGTTGGCTTCGTGGGTTTCTGTACGTATTTTTGGACGTAAAATCCGGGTCCCAAAAGCCTCCAATGTCACCGTGGGTGCCCATGGGGCTTTTGAAGGATGCCAGAAGTTGCATGAGGACTCATTGTACGAGTTCCTAATCTTGATACCTAATTTATTTTTTTGGGTCCTTCATCCAACTAAACACTCATGATGAAAATTTAAAAAACAAATTGTTGAATAATCAGGAACTAAGTTTAAACAGATATAAAAGGTAAATTTACCACGGGCCTGAGGTTGATCCTAGAATTCGAAAGAAATGAACAAGCTGGGGACATACGTGAGATGGCGTGGAAGGGAGATGGCGAGGAGGGATGGAAACGCCCAAAGTCTCACAGCTCAGTGCTCCAGCCAGATGCTCTTCTTGCAAGCCTTTTTTTTTGTCGTTGATAAGCTGTGATAATGTAACTGAAGAAATGTGCCAAAGCATCGTAGCTTGAAGCGCTATTTTGTTCGTTTAGACGGTGCCGACTAGTTCACATATATTAATTTTTCTGAATGTAGGCGCTGTTATTTTTCCCTTTCACCTTGGTACCTAGGTATTAAGTTCACATAGGTATTAAAATTAGTGAATAGTTTTCTTGTTCCTATTCATTTGCTTGTTTTCCCAAAATATGAAGAACCCCTCCTTTGTTGAACTTCAGATAGGTAACTGTTGGGAGACCGGGGGTGGTAACTGTCGGGAGTTGGGGAGGACCAGTCAAATTGAATCGCCCGGGCCGGTCAAAACCGCCTAACCGCCCTTGGAAGCTAGTGTGTTAGGTTTTATTGACTACATTTTCTTTAACAAGTGTGCTGTAACACCTGAGCATTCCCTAAATGCACTCTTCAGATTTTCTACGTTGCGTTGGTTGGGAAGTTGGCTCACACACTCGGCCCTCCCGTTCTCTGAACTTCCTTTTTTATCTGCCGTCCATTACTCTCACTTGAACGGAGACGAACGAATTGTGCCAAGACATTTCAGCTCACAGTCAAGACATTTCACGATTGATATTTTTAATTTTCCGTGGAGTTGACCGATTGATCCCATCTCCCGCTCACCCTTTTCAAGACCTTGACAGTTGAATAAATTCTCGCTAGATTTGAGTTTAAGATTTTTGAATGATGAAAGGGTGGGGTCTTATAGTGTAGTATTTCAGCCCTTACTTTGATTTCATGGCAAGATGGATATCAACCTCCAGTATGGCGTTGGTTATTTTTTCTCTGTACGACGTCACAAAAAATCTGACAAGGGCCCATAATTAATATTCCTGAGCCGGCATCAGATCATCAATTATCGAGAAACCCTCAGGGGCAGTCCAGTATATATAAACGTGTTGGCAAAGAAAGAAGGGCAAAGAACCTGGGGTTGCTAAAAATTATTTAAAAAGTCATCTGCCAAGCGTGGGTGTTTGTGGGTGAACTGAGGGAACATTGATAACGCCTTTGAAGGAGAACGCTTGCACACTGCAGTCTTGTTGAAGTATAGCAAGAGATCGGTATGTCCATTAAATATTGAAATCCCCCAAAATGTTAACGTTAACATTTTGGCAATAAATTTTATTGCCAATATTATTGGTACAATTTATTTTTGAGTGTCCCGTTATTTTATTTTTATTTTTTTCGAGTATCCCGTTATATTTTTAGCCTTGCTAATATTTTTCAGGGCTGTCATTTCTGAATTACTTGAGACAGAAGAAGAATTTTGCCGGGACCTGAAGGATGTTGTGGAGCGATATATCAAACCTTTGGATGGACCCAAAGTTCCTCGTTTCGTCAGCGACAAGAAAGACAGCCTCTTCGGAAACTTCCGAGAAATCTCCATATTCCATAACACGTGAGTTTTAAAAATACTCTCTTCTACCCAATAGTTTATATTACCAATGTACTAGAAATGTCGGAAAGAAAACGGTGCAAATTTTAGGCGAAGGTGCTTACATTTATTTATATTTCCAATCCTACCTCCTTATCAAGGTGACAAGCCAAAACATGAACTAGAAACCCTACGCCCCGCGTTTGTACCACTGCGTTGGTATCCTCTGGAGACTTACACCACGGCGCGGCGTTCCTGCCCTGCAGCCTGTAGGGATGGGAAATCGTTAAGAAGTATCGATTTTTTGAATCGATTCAGAATCGGATGCTCCAAATCGATTTCCCAAAAAAATCGCCATAAAAGTATCGATTTTTTGGAAAATCGATTCAAAAATCCGTCTTACAAAAAAAAAGAAGTTTTTTTAATGAGTGATATCGGAGTGATATATGAGTGATCGGTGATATATGAGTGATATATTCAATTATAGGTAGGATTCAAGAAAAATCGTTAAAAAAAATTTATTGAAAATTAAAATTGCATTAGTTTTCAAAAATTATGATAATAAACATTTATCAGACGAGTAATCAGTTTCGCTGTCTGAAAAACGCTGCAAATTTTACACAAGGGTTTATTATTCTTTGATATAGGTAGGTTAGTTTTGCAAAAATTATTTTTGTCAATAAAGAAATTTTGAAAAAAAAAAAATTGTTTTTTGGATTTTTTTTCATAGAAAATTTTTTTGGATTTTTTCCAAAAAAAAATGGTTTTTTCAAAAATTCTTTATTTTTTACATTAAACATATTTAACCTCCTGGGATTCTTCAAAAATTCCCATTTTTAGCCCCATGAAAGCCCTACAGATCGCCACAGTGAAATCGGATCGTTCCGGGACCCCGAAAATGGATTCTACGTCCAAAAATACTTCGAAAACGACACCTAACTCGATCCCATAGCCAAAAGCCTTCGAAAAACCCCTCCCGTATCCCCATTTTAGCCCCATAGCGCCCCACGGGTTTGGGCGATCGGACTGAAAACCTTGCGGGCACAACTAGATGCATCTACCATGGTAAACCAAGACTTAGTATTTTGTCAAAATTTCAGATTTTTAAAAAAATTCCTACTGCCCAAAACGGCCTGGACGGCGGACGGACATTTCGGATTTAGAATGTAGCCTCTTGAAATGGATAATGCCAAATTTTGAGGCCGATCGGAGTCGTCGACCTCCGTCGCGAAAACATAGGTGTATTATTCCAAGAATAATAAACCAAAAGCCATGGCGGACGTCGCTGGTAACTAGTGAGTTTTGTTGTTATTAGCTATTATCATAATTTTTAATCGACCTAGGACTCGAAATTTGCTTGAATCACTTGAAATAATAAACTAATTTTTATAAATGACGAAAATCGATTCAAGATTTTTTAAAAAATCAGTAGTAAAAAATCGATTCACGATTTTTACAAAAATCGGAAGTAAAAAATCGATTCACCTAAAAAATCGGAACCTGAAGATCGATTCAAAAAAATCGAAAAATCGGAACAAAAATCGATTTTTCCAAAAAATCGGAAATCGATTCCCATCCCTAGCAGCCTGGCGTCTTATGCCATTCTGGGTGCCGTCGTACTCTGGCCGACAATCATCACAGAGGCATAATGGCCCCGTCCTCTAGGCCAATACAACGGCGCCGACCGTCTGCCACGAAGCCGCATTGATACCGCCCTGACCACCGCTACCTGTGTCTTCACTCTGACCCAACAGGTGACCTGGTACAGAGGCTTCGACCATTTTTCTGCCAGAGCTTCAGCCATTCTTTTCAGAAACCGGTCTTACTCACTGTGCAGGGACCCGTCACAGCCGACTACCAAAGGCGTGCTTAAACTGAGCAAAGATTCAATTATGTCAATAAAAATTCGTAAACAAAAAACCCGTATAGTGTTGGCATACTGCCTATGCTTAGTTCAAAAATACTAAAAAAACGTCACCCCTCTCAACCCCCCTATCATAAATCCTAAAAAAAAAAAAAATCCCGCAGCCCCATGGGTTAGAGCGATCCGGCTGAAAACTTGGCGAACACAACCAGGAGGAGAACCGAGCATAATATTATTTTCGAAATTTAACATTGAAAACAATAAATAAATATAATAATATATTTAAATATTATTAAATAAATAATAAATAAATAATAATAAAACGCTATTGCTCGTAATGGAATCGACGGTTGACGTCAACGGTATGTTTGGAATCAACGTAATATACGGACATATCATGTCATAATATTATTTTCCGGCCGATCAACATTATTGAACCCCGTCGTGAAAGCGAATCCAAAATGCGATCCGTAAACTGTGGAACCGTATCAAGCGAGATGCTAGTCTCGCGATGCCAAGCTATATTATAATAGAAGATCGGGCCCCCTCCCGAGTCCACCCCGTCGATCCGAAAAAAATTTTTTCCCCGATATTCGGTGATCGGCGAGTGCCCTGAGCAGAAATATCCCAAATTTGAAGGGTTATAGTCCAGTCATTATAGACTTCCTTGGAGGGGGTACCTTGCACAAATTCCGAAGTTAATGAAACTTTCAGGGTTCGTATAGGGGTGCCCAAGGATGATGTACCTAAGTTTTCGAACTGAAAAACCTTGTGGAAAATTGTGGGGGGCCGAAAAACCACGAAATTTCGGCACTTTTTTCAGTTTTTCGCAAATATCTCGTAAATTACGCACTTTTTGTGCACTATATGCCCAATGAAAGTTGTAGAGCCTTAAATTTCCTTCAAATTTCACAGGTCAAACATAATTTTTGAACTCATAGGTACCGAGATAAATCACTCTGAAAATAGAAAAAATCTCGATAGCCCTTTTTTACTTGAGGAGAGGGGGGGGGGGGGTAAGGGGGAGAGGGGATGAATATAAACACGATTACATGAGATGAAACCATCAAATATCCACCGAAACCGTCGTTATGTAGCATAAACCTGCATTTTTAGCTGTTTGGGGCCATTTTGAGAGATTTTGTCTATTTTCAGAGTGATTTATCTCGGTACCTATGGGGTCAAAAATTATGTTTGACCTGTGAAATTTGAAGGAAATTTAATGCTCTACAACTTTCATATGGCATATAGTACACAAAAAGTGCGTTATTTACGAGCTATTTGCGAAAAACTGAAAAAAAGTGCCGAAATTTCGTGGTTTTTCGGCCCCCCACAATTTTCCACAAGGTTTTTCAGTTCGAAAACGTAGGTACATCAAACTTGGGCACCCCTATACGAACCCTGAAAGTTTCATTAACTTCGGAATTCGTGCAAGGTCCAAAGTACATAATGTCTGCACTATTAAGACACCTTCCATCATGAAAATGCATGTTTTGGGACTTTCTTCCTTTTTTCTCTCTCTCTCTCTCTCTCTCTCTCTCTCTCTCTCTCTCACTCTCTCTCTCTCTCTCTCTCTCTCTCTCTCTCTCTCTCTCTCTCTCTCTCTCTCTCTCTCTCTCTCTCTCTCTGTTTCTCGGCATTAGACACTCGTACAGGCCACACGGCTCAAACGAATTCATTGAAATTTGGTTTGTGAGTCGGGTTTGGTGTGCGGGAGTGCCTTTTGGGATTTTAAAATTTTTACTACCAAAAGGGAGGGGGTTTATGATGGTTGGGGGTAATTGGAAAATCGCAATTAACATCACTTCCCGGCAACAGATTTAGATGAAACTTAGTGTGTGGGTAAGGTTTGAAGTCCTGATCAAGCGAGACGCTAGTCTCGCGATGCCAAGCTACGAGAGACGTGGTGCCTATAATATAACAGTTAATTGACCAATAATTATTAGGACGTGTGGAGTGTTGTGGTTGAGTGGGGGGAGGAGGATCTATTGCGGATGGTCCGATTTCAATGAAACGTGGTATGCGAGTTAGGTTTGGTGTATGGAAGTGCCTATAGGGGTTACAAATTTTTACGACCAAAAGGGAAGGGGGTTATGAGGGTGGGGGTAAGTAGAAAATCATAATTAACATCACTTACCGTCAACAGATTTATATGAAACTTGGTGTGTGGATTGGCTTTCAAGTCCTGATTAACCAATGAGGGTGGGGGTGCTGGGGTTGAGTGAGGGAAGGTGAGTTTCACCAATGGCCCGATTTCAATGAAATTTGGAATGCGAGTCAGGTTTGATGTGAAGGAGAGGTTTTAGTACCATTCGTGATCAATTAGGGTGGAGGTAAGCGTGTAGGGATGAATATGAAGAAGAGGGAAATTATGTCATAAAATGATACTTACTCACTGTTTCTTACAAAACTCTCAACTTCCCAAATTTGCCAACTCTGGTGACGCCAGTAAAAAAATGTTACCTATTAAAACTGTTTCACAAATGGTTTCTGGGTATCTTAGCGCTTTCTTTTATAAATACATCAGTTATCTTTGAATAACAGGCCATCACTTTGCTTCTGATTTGTATGGCAGTGGTGTGATGTGCTACAGACTATCTGCCAAGTGGAGCGGTTCGTTCTTCTCAGAGTGGATAGAAAAAAAAAGTTATCTTAAGAAGGCACTCTAGCTCTTCCTTTGATGACCTCCGGGGCGGATTTCTCATGACTCCTGACCCTTATCTATCTCATAGTTGAGAGCCTCCTCAGTTTCTGACATGCTCAGACCTTAGTTTTGAACTGCTTGTTTGGGGAATGTTGGGGTGTATTTACAATCCCTGTAATATTCATGTTGAAACTTGGATGAACATTTATGCTGTCATGTGAAATCCTAAAATTTATCTCTTGATATCCATTCAGATGCTGAAAAATAATTCGAAATTTTCTTTTGCAGTGTTCTTCTGGAGGGCATCAAATACTACGCTAAGGAACCCAAAGGGCTTGGAAGGGCTTTCTTGAGAATGGTTAGTAATTGGCAGTAAATTATTCAGGTTAATTGTCTGCCAATTTGTTATGATTAGTTTGTTATTGGATCAATCCATTCCCACTTCGGGTTGACTTATATTTTCAACTACTTGTTCCGGAGGTCGGCCCCCCCCCCCCCTATTTTGCTATAATTTTCCCGTCTGCCTCCCTTTTGCATCAAGCACAAACGGGACAAATCGTCCAAAATGGGAGACGAGCTTTACAATAAGGTCGGGACTCATGTTTCGGCGTATTGGCAGTCCATAATTTGCTTGGTCTGCGGTAAGAAGTGGGTACCAACGATGTAAAGTGATTATCCGAGTCTCTGCTATTTATAAGAATGCCTAAAACGAAAACAAAAAAAGTGTGTTCATTATGGTACATGTTTTGCTTCATGACTGCAGGGGGGGATACCCCTAGACCCCCGGATGCTTTCACCGGGCTAACGCCTAAACATTTGAGGAACGCTTCATTTGCTTTTAATGGGCAACTAAATCTGAACCAAACGCCAGAGGTTAACTCCTATAATGGCTACCGTAGTATAGCGCTAATTGTTGTTATAGCTTCTTAGAGACATATCATCCTACCGACCGGTGACCGTTGGCCGTCAGCCGTTTATCCGCTACTGTCGTGATACAGTTTGGGTTCGTTTTTGGTAGTTAGGTTCCGGTAAAAGCGTGTTCCTCGCTAAAACGTTTCGTCGATCCTATGACCAGAAGAACTTTTTCAAGAAGGTTCGTTGCTCTAGACCTTAGCTATTGCCTTGTATTTTCTGATGTGTTTCTGCTTGGCATGATTACTTGTCATTCATGGAAGCGGAATTGTGTTGCAGGAGAGAGATTTCGACAAACATGTTCAATATTGTCACGACGAACCGTCCTTCCAAGAATTCCTTCAAGAAAACGAAAGCATCAAAAACTGGTTTGAGGTAAGCTGCGTTTTCCTTAACTTATGTCTTACAGACTCTTATGTCTGACAGAATAGGGTGGGAGACTTTGGTGGTGTAAAAGAGCGTAAGGGTGCCCGGGAAGGCTCTGCATTTTGCTCTGCATTTGCACTCCTGAAAAACCACATGGAAAAGTAGTCCTTCGAAGGACTACTTTTCCATGTGGTTTTTCAGGAGTGGTCCTCGTAGTTTGTGGAAAAAATCAAATATTGGAGATATAGCTTGTTTGGGGCATCTTTCCTAACAATTAAATTCTGGAAAGCGGCAGAATTGGTCGTTTTCCTGAATCTCCTCTCTTTACAATTAACCGATTTTCATGAAATTGGCCTTAAAATGTTCGGGAAGATGTTCCCAAGAGGCTGTACCTCCAACATTTGACCTTTTCCGCATATTATGTAGCTCACTCTAAAAAAAAAAGTGGTCCATCTTCTTCAAAATGCGGAACTCTTCTGCGTGCCTTTAAAGGCGTAAAAGAGAACCAAACGACGGTGACAGAGGATCAACGATACTCTCCATGATAACAACGATTGTTATCATGGAGAGTGAATTCAGCCTCATAGGTAATCAGTTTTCCCTAATCTCCCTTACTCGTGGGAAAGCATGGTTGGGCTCAGCAAGACTAACAAAATGATGCCGTAGTCGACGCTTTGGTATTATTAATATCAGGGAGCCTTAGCATCAAGTAGATTGAAAAGCCCTCAGCGTGGAAATCTTGAAAGTGCTCTAAGACTAGTATTAACATGTCGATCCAAGTCCATGTCTCGTGCAATATTCATAGTCTTTGAGCATTTGATGGAACAGGAGAAGAAATGGATAACACGGTTGACTGAAACGTGTTTGCAGATATTGAGGCCAGTTGTAAACCGTAGGCCAACAGGCCTGTACAGGCCATCGTCTACCTAATATTGGTTTCAGTGGCGAATCTTACATTATCACTTGAGGGTGATAGAAAGAAACCGCCTCTTACCACTTGTGCAAAAATGTAATTCTGTTAATAAAAAAATTTGAAAGATTTTTTTTTTTTTTCAAAAACTTTTTGTATTTTATTCGAAAAATATTAAATATTTGACCTCTTGTGCTCCTTCAAAAATCCTTTTTGTAGCCCCATGAAAACCCTATAGATCCCCACAGTGAAATCGGATCGTTGCGGGACCCCCAAAAATGGATTCTACGTTCAAAAATACTTCGAAAACGACACCTAACTCGATCCCATAGCCAAAAGCCTTTTAAAAAACCCTCCTGTAGCCCCATTTTAGCCCCCTAGCGCCCCAAGGGTTAGGGCGATCGGGCTGAAAACCTTTCGGGCTCAACAAGATGGTAAACCAATTATTTTGTCAAAATTTCAGATTTAAAAAAGTTCGTACTGCCCAAAACGGCTCGAACGGCGGACGGACATTTCGGTATTCCAAGAATAATAAACCAATAACTAGCACTCTGAACATTGAAAGGAATAAAGAGACTTTTTTTATAAAATTTTTTGAAATAAAAATCAAAAAAACTTTTTTTTAATTTTTCTTTCATTGACATAGAATTAAGTAAATAAATTTCTGCACAAGTACCTAACCTATATTAAAGAATAATAAACCCTTGTGTAAAATTTGCAGTGTTTATAATTCAAAGTCCAAAAGAGTATTCAAATTTGGAGGCCGAGTTCAAAACATTGATCAACTAGGCTTGACTCATATTCGCGAAACAAGGCGTTACTCAGTATAAAAATACTACTAAAATAATGACAATTACTCTACATAGAGCTTCAGACGGCAATTACTCTGCATAGAACGCTTTCAGAGGGAAGAGGGAGCTCACGACATCTCCTGGCAGCAGTTCCAAGTTTAGTGCAGCCGGTATGTGGTGGCCTCTTGCGATGGCTGCTGAAATTACCCCAGAAACACCCACAATATCTACGTCACGTCTGAAAGCCCCACTCCTCATTAGTCGGCGTCCCGAGATATATTTTGATCGGGAGTTACAACCGAAGATATTTTAGGGATTCCGCTTGAGCCCTATGCCTCCCATCAATTCGCCGGACTAAAATTACAGGAACATCTCAAATAATCTAAAAGGAGTTCTCTCATTCAGGAAACTTGTTTAGATTATTTTTTGCGACGTTGTTGATTTCTGTAGGTTTCCATTTTGTTTATTGATAGGCTTAGAGCCCCCATATCATCTGGGAGGTGACTTCCCAAAACTTCATAACTTCCCCAGCGCAGTCACCCTTTTTTCTCTTGACCCCCGTATTTTTTTGTTTTTCTTCAAGAAAATTGGAATGTAAAACAACTTCACAATCTCCAGACGAGAAAGGAAATTGCATGATGGTGCAGAGGTGCTTATATTTAGTGGGGTTTGATGAAAAACGTCTCTAGCTTACGAGTAGAACTAGCATAGAAGTCACCTTCTTCACCAACCCCCGCAGTAGTATACGATGACAATGCTATTAGCATCTTATTAAGGTACTTTTCGGTTATCCGGCCGCATCGTCCTGCCACGCTATTTTGGTTGGCTTTGGGCTAAAATTTATATTTGATTTAATCAAAGTGCAGTAAGTTTTCAAAATTAATTCATTTGATTGTACATGAAGATTGGAGTACCGCAGCTCCATAAATAATTTATGGAGCTGCGGTATTATTGTACGTGAATCCGTTTCTACTGTTTATCACGGAGGCGTCAAAAAATTATTCAGAATTTGTATGCTGCCAGTACCTGAAATTAATTCGTAAAAACACAATCACAGCCTCCAAATAACCGCTAAGAATCAACCTTACACCACCAAAATAGAAGGTCGGGTGGGGGGGGGGGGTTATCAGTGAATCAGGATATGAAGCAGTAGCGGTTGTTGTTGGTTAATTTTAGTGAGGCTGATTAGCTGATGGGACCGCATTTTTCTTCAAGTTAGCTGTCGTTTATCTACGCAGGCTCCTCGTTGGGTTGGAATTCTCCAGTTTATGCCGACTTTGGTAAATCTTCCATTCAACTCTTGGGATAAATTAAACGGTGGTTTTAATAAACTGGAACTCTGTGGTGAAACCGAGCCTTAGTTTTTGCGCCTCTGGCATCTCCAGAATCGTGCTTTGTGCAAATGTTGACCTGCCATGGAGCAGTCGTAATAGTCTCATATTAAATAATTTTAGGAATTCAAAAAATTTTGATTTTGAGTATGAACGGTAGAAGAGCTTGAGAAATGTCAAACTACTCCAATTTAAAAAAGAAAAAAGAAAGTAAAACCAACAACTAACTCCTAACTCTTAACTTGCTTTTTTTAATTTTATCCTTGTCTTTAATTTTTGACCAAGAGTGCAATGAAAATTATATTTTTATGAAGTTGTTAGATGAGTAAAGTACACTCACTATCTGCCTTGCTGCCATTGGTACATCCGATCCATCAGTACCTTAATTTCACCTGTATTTCTCTTTGAAGTGATCATCATCGTTTAAACAGAGGAGGTGGCCGGTTATGTTTAGATCCGTGGGAACTCCAGTTTACCCTCCTTCAGGAATAGCTGATCGACCTTGATACTCTGGCTAAAACGAGAAGACGATTCTCACTTGAAATACGTGAAAGTTCGCCAGGTTACTGGGTCACCTTGATGTTGAGACTTTATGAAGAGGCTCAGGCATAAAAACAAATCTATTACGTCTAGATTTCGGATAGGGCAATAAAATTGAAAAGTTTTCTATCGTCTAAGTCTAATATATAGAAAAAAAGGAGGAGTCAACTATGCATCTTCCCAGTTCTCCCCTCAAACACTCAGAGTGCCTGTGAACCAACCAGGTCCCAAGAGCCAGTTTCGCTTACCTTGGATCAGTGGGGACTATCGTACCTATTCCCAACCATAATTTGCTGCATTTTTTAATTTACTCCCTTTAATTCACTTAGAACATCCACTTGTGATATCCACCCCATTCCATGACGCTGTCAGAGCCTGAAATGATCATTGGCTGACACCAAGAACCTCCAATGGCTCATCCACGCCCTTGTAAAGTATAGCCCTTGTATATTATATACATACCCTTGTATTATATACATACATACCCTTGTATATTACATAAGTAGGTATAATACCTTCTTTATACTTGAATGATAATATCATATATTATATCATATTCGCATCAAATACATCCAGATTGCTCCTGCCGCTCTAAATAGTGAGCACGTAAGGTTGAGGTATAATTAATTATTTAGGTACTTATTATACAAAAATAATTTCCAGGGGTTGACATGCCTATAATAAACCAATTGATTTTCCCTTCGCTCTTACCGATTGCTTCGAGCTCTCGATTTGTATTTTATTTATGCTTTGCGGGTGGATGGAGAGAAGTAATATATTATGTACCATTGTGAGCGTTACAGCAGGCAGATCACCTGCCAATAGTGATAATATATTGGGAGATTAAAGACGGGGATTGGAAGAATATCAAACGCCTGGGGCCTCGGCCAAAACAGAGCTCAACTGGTCATTGCGCGATATTTCATTTGATTACTTTCTATTCATCACGAGGAAGGAAATTGATGGGCTTTCTTTTTTCATCTTATAACTCCGCGCCGGTGCCAGACAGGAGTCATCGCAAATGGAACTGTCGATCAGTGCCGCGGGCCGTTGATGATTCTTCGTGAGTTGCCAAAGCAATCCTTTTCGGTGAAATCGTAGGGGACTTCTATGTGGTATATTCCAAAAATAAACGTCCAGGTTTGACTCCAAACTCTGGATCCTTCACACTAGTGCAGGGGTTCCCAAAAGGTGGTCCGCGGACCCCCAGGGGTCCGCGAGCTGCATCCAAAAATTAATATTTTAAGGCTTACAATTTAAGCTATTCTACCAGGAACTCAAATGATAGAAATAACTGTTTGTAGCCGGAGTGTCCTGTAAAGCGTGAGAGGCCGTACTTGCGACGACACGCTAGTGACACTAGCCTAATTATTAGTGACTAGTTCGCCCAGTTTCTACCAGAATGTAGGGATGTCCGATTCTCAAAAATAATCGCGATTATTTTTTCAAAAAGAATCGATACATCTGAGGATCGATTCGTTTTCCAAATTATTTATTAAATTTCAAATTTATCTCAAGAAGAAGAAGCATTACCTACCTATTACGTTACGAAACCTGAATTCCAATTACTAATAAATCCAACTGCAAACCAGCACTATTACGTAGGAAAAGGTAGGTAGGAAAGCTTCAGCTGTGTCAGCGGTTGTTGTGCAACTGTTTCCAAATGCAAAATAAATGTAAAAATAAATAACAATCAACAATTTGCAACAATCAATTGATTTTTCCCTTGTGATATATACTTACACCTTGGTATAAGCAAACGGGGGAAAACCTTTTTTTACAACAAAATTATATATATATATAATTTACCCACACATATATATTGGGGTCCTCAATACATTTGTGGTTTGTTAAGGGGTCCGTGAAAAAATTTTATTGGGAACCCCTGCACTAGTGAAACGTCCACAACTCATCTTTGGCCAGCTACTACAGGGCAGAGCTTAGCTTGGCTGGTGGGCATAGCATTCCATGAACCCATTGCCAAACGATCGTCACGAGTGGAGTGTATTATTCTACAGCACACGTCTGTTCATGGGGTAGAAACTTCGCCCAATGTTTGGCATTGAAAAAAAAAAAAAAAAAAAAAAAAAAACCAACTGAAATTCAACTTGGGAGTCACAATCCCGAAGCGGGGGGGGGGGGGGGGGTGATAGCCGACCGCCTTGATTAGACGGTAGTGCCCCTTCGTCCTGAAACAGAGGTTTTACCCCCTTGTCACCGCGGTCTCGAGCCCTCAAGCTGGGCCTATTGTATCCATCGAACCTCAGAGCAGACGCATCCATGTGTTGATGTCCAAGGTCGCTATGCCAGGTTTTATCTCATGCACATGTCATCATGAGATAAAGCCGCCGGAATTGCATGTTTTGCCACTTTTTTAAATCATTATTGTTTATAGGATCGCGGCGTCAACGTCTAAGCGCCGTCTTGGAGCTCCAACAATCAGAGGGCGGGGATCACCACTCCCCTGGGTCGAAATACCGACCCTGCGTGAAGACGGACCAAAGATTGCTGATTCGGCTTCCCCCGCGACTTAGGCCTGTCCTTTGTTGGAGGGCAATGTATGCCTCGTATGACATTGCGGTAGCTTGCGGATAAGGAAAAGTACAAGAGAAAACCTTGACGCAAGACAGCCTTAAACTCCAGACCCTTCAATAGTGGACCCAGCACCATAACCACTACACCATCGGCGGCCCCCCAATGTTTGACATAATGTTCCTAGCAATAAGTACCAAGCAGTCATCCTCAACCCTGATCGATTTAACGGGCGATTAAGTAGCTGCTGGAACCGTCATGAAGCGTCAGAAGGCGCGAACGGTTTAATAAAAACAAATCAGGTCTCTCATATCATCATGCACTGTCTCAAAATCCAGAAGATTAGACGGTTCGTCGTGTTTGGGGGCCACATCATGCCGTCGCCCTCACGAATCAACTTTGTTTACGATTTCCCCGCGTTCTAAAATCGTTCTGGCATTTCAACATGTGAAGCCCTTGAACACCGCCTTCGCAGTGTCCGTAAAAATATCGTCAGAAATTTTCCTTCGGGTTATCTTGCCAGGGAAATATAAGTGTTGTTGCCTTATGTAGTCTTTGCATCTAATTTAGGTCCCTCTGGAAATTGTATCTCCTATACAATCTGTGGACGATGAGGAATTGTAAGTGGAATTATTATATTAGAATTATTATATAATCCTTCCGGCTCTATATTGAATTTGTCGATTTACTAAGCTCTACTCCTGCTCTTGGCCGAATCCGAATCTTGTTTATACGAGAAACGAAATGTTCAATCTGTCAGTTACAACTTTGCTTCCGCTTCGGGTCATTCAGTTTTCCAAGCTGGCGAGACGCCCCTATCACCAAAGCCCTCCCTAATTCCCAATAGAATTAATGCCGAGAGGGGGATACCATAACGCTAAAATAAAACTCTCTTGTCATTTACAGGATTTGGCCGCTAGGCTGCGCGATGATAAGATCTTGGGAGAACATCTGAAGCTTCCAGTTCAACGAATCAACGACTATCAGCTTCTTCTAAAGGTGAGTCAACCTTGAAATTTGACGTTACGATCGCTGAAGGTCATTCCCCTCAAGTTTTGATGTTTATTTACAGGCCTATGTAACACGTTGATGCATTTCTACCTCTTTCCATTATTAAATTACACTGCCACTACGGATTTCATCCCTTAACTTTTTTCACTAATTTACTTAGATGACCTTTGAATAATTATAATGATACTTTGCATAATAATAATAATGATAATTTGCATAATAATAATGATACTTTGAATAATTTAAATGAATCTGCAGCCTTGTTATCCCGATGATCATATAGATAGGCAATATCTACGAAAACCTTCAATTGTCTGCACCTATTGCGAATTACCATCATAGAACTTAGTTTTTTTGTATTCAATGCACGTTAGAAGTACAAATGTGACTGACAACTTGAGATGGGACCTGCACACTGCCTGTATGACTTTAAGTGCCTCCTTTGACATAATATCCATTAATTGGCGTAATTGTTGACAATATTTGATGATCAACGTTGATATCTGTCGTGAATGTCGTTCTATTGACTGCAGCCTCTCCTTTTGACATTATGCACACCTGCCAATGACAGCTTTCACTGTACTTATTACCCAGAACGAACATTTCTTGTTACAGGTGTGATATTTTGCATACTCTTGAATCCAGCGTCCAATAGTGTCGCGTCAATGCTCTTCGTCTTTTCCACCATAACAAATTACTTACACCCTCCCTCTCTTCTCATGGCATGTTGAATCTCACGCGTCAGATTCACAAAAGGGCAATTATATTTTAGGGGTTCAAGTGTTGATCCATTCACCCCTACGTAATTCACATCCCGAAAGCCTTTGTTTGAAATTCCGAATGTTTTGCCTCAACCTTTCCGTCACCTTTTTGGAATACCCACGTACTTACATTAAATGGACATTTGGATAAACGAATTTTGACTTGGTTCATGAAGTGTTGAATGACATTAAATTTCAGGGCGGTCTGCGGTATAGCCCAGCGGGATTATTTCCTGTAAAATGAGGGCATTAAATGCGGCATAAATGAGGGCATAAATTTTATGATTACACTGGGCTTATAGATGTGGTTTCAATTGTACATTGCATTATCTTGGAAATTTAAACGGTAGACTTCGTTTACAGTGGTTTAAATGAAAGGTACCTGGTAATTAGGGATGAAGTAATACAACCGATTAGTTGTATTTACAAAAGTGATTTTAAATGGGAAACAAAGATGACTAATCTGAATAATTTAACAATCTTATCATTGGAACAATAATTATGACACAATACCTATTTGTTATTGTAACAAGTTGTATTCGAGAATAGATAGTGCTGTTTTGTATAATCATGATTCAAAGTAATAGGTATTATTTATTGTGAAATACATCTTTTTGGTACTGTATGAACGAGAAAACGGAACATTTTCCCGTTTTCGTGAATTAAATTAAATTTTAATGGTTTTGATGGAGTTGAGCTGAAAATGTTCAATTCGATATTCCCAAAATCATAGACGTGGAATGTTTGATATTTTCCTCATATTGTTTAGCTCATGATCAACCAACCGAATAAAAACGTTATCCGCTGATGAAATAGGTACTTACTTTCGTAGGTACCTACTAATAAGTACCTACTTTCGTAAAAAAAATGTGGCAATTGAAAATGAATAATAACCATAGAGAAAACTTGTCTGGGACCAAATCCTGCAGCTTGGGTCAACTACGTGACCATACCTGCGAGTACGCCTTGGATGGCTCATGTTTAATTAATACCAGACTCGTATCTTTTTTTGTTATTAATGCTAACAGTGTTAATATCTATAATATTTTGTAAGATGTTACGTTTTCTCGTTGAACCGAGTCCTATGCCGTTTATAGGTGACAGTGGATTAAAATCTTTTGAAGGCCAAGCTCGACTAGCGATGATTTCACAGTAGCCCCTCGAAGGCGCCTCCCTAACATAATTTCATTTGGACGTTTGACGTCAATGGTAACCCGACCCAAACTCCCTTTCATGCACTTTCGAACCGAGGTTATAATAATGCTGTACAATCTTCTCGATAGACTCCATCTTCCATGTTGACTACCTGCCACCGACTGGCGTCAACTGCCTCCTTTTTTTCTCGTTTTGTTCCATATCATTATCTCCTAACGACAAGAAGATATTCATTTCACTGGATCCCGTCCAAAATTCACTGTGCGTTTACGTGGGAGGGAATCGGAAATAGCATCAGGTTTACTAGGTCGCCCTCTTTACTAACCGTATCGAAAACATCGATTAGTAGCGATTATTAATTTCCTCTCTGCAATGTAGGAATAAAATGCGTTATTTGCAGTAAGGAGATTTCATTGAGCAAAGCTATATCAGCTTTTTTTTTTCTTTTTTTTTCAGTCATGTCGGCCAGGCTCGAAATTCGATTCATAGCCGCAGTTCTGGCTGGGTGTCTCATATCGTCCAACTCTCCACATTAAAATCGTTGCACACATTTGGCATCTAACATCATCCCCTTGAGTGTACCGCATTTGATTCATTACTCTCTCTCATGGTTGTTTCATGTGCGGTATTCACCACTTGAGAGAGAAAACCGATGGTTTAAGAATTTTTAATCATTTCTGAGGCTTAACACCGGTGCATAATTTAAATGTCTTGTCAATTTTTTCTAATCTCTATATTACTTAACAACATTAAATTGAAATTTGCATTGGATAACACAGGCGAGTTATTAAAATTTGATTCAATAGTGGGTTGTGACGAAATAACTAACCTAAAGAAGCTCTCTCCTAATTCCAATAGGAAAAATAGCATCATTAGCCCTTTAAAAACTCCCTCCATTGAAAACCTTACAAGACTAATTTGTCTAGGTGTACATGCCAATACATAAAACACATAATATGTAGCGAGTTTTTCGTCAAATGTTAAGATTTTTGGAAGAAATGTCACCTTGAAATGGTCGACAGTTCGTGTAGATAATATCTATATACGGGAACATAATATGTTCCCGTATGTTCCCGTCGTGCTTTCATGGCCGGTGGTTTTAAACGGGACTATGTCGGTTAAAAAGATCTTTAAACGCTGATTTCAACGAGTATGAAACGATTTCTGTACGATAACCCATTCGGAAGTTATTCGAAGATCGTAGGTAGGTGGGTAGGAGTTTCATTTGAGCCTTCGATTCGAGGCAGTTTGATAGGTACCTACTAGGTAATTTAATTTCACGGACAAAGTTCCACCACTACTTTCCTCAAACATACCGTTCACCAAAAACGCACATACACGCACAAACAGATAAGAACCAAACCACTGTAGTGTACACATTCGAGGAGCAAGAAATGTTCATAAGATCGAGATCTCTTATCAGTATAACATCGATATCTCGTTGAGTTTTCGAGATATCGATCTGAAATGTTGTGTGCACACTCGATGTTTAGAGGAGTTCAAAACTGCAAAATATTAAAAAGGACCTGCGAGCGCTGAGGCCCTTTTCAACGCCATGGCGCCTCATTTTTTTCTGGGGGAAAAACCATTGATGGGCTGATATCGACGTTTTTCCGTCTATAGTATAGTATAGGTATAGACTCTATACCTACTCATCCCTATCAATGTCCATCCCAGGACGTTAGCTACCCCACTAGCCCCAAGGAACGGGGCTTCTCCTTAGCAGACAGCCTTTGACTACAATGGTCATAGAAAATGGAAACTGAAATCAACACGTATAAGTTGCCTTAAATAAAGCTAAAGTAGACATATCTCTACCTCTCATACATACCCGTTTTGGGCAACACTGCCTCTTTCTCGTTCCACTTTCACCTACATGCAATACCTATCACCAGAGCAAGCTGATGAATTAAACCAGCTCAACATTAATTAAAAAGTGAATACGGTTCTTCCCATAAAAGTCTGCATTTTTCAGCTTATTCTTAAGGTTTCATGTGACAAGGGTCCACCGAAATGTGCGGTTGCACCAAAATTTAACCTAAACTTAACGTCAAAACAGGAGGAAGTAACTAAACAGCCATTTACTTAAGCGGCGTAATGTTGCCTCGAAAATTGGCCTTAAGCGGCAGTATCTTAAGTCTGATTTTCTGTTGTTATACCTTGTTGTACGCTTCAGGGCTGATAAGCTCATTAGGTACACTGCAGCCAATCTAGAGCTGTTTCCCACCGAGTTTCAGGTACTTATCGCCAACATGTGAGGCGGCTTCTACCTGGCTCTAGTTGGTTTCAGGTGGAAAAAAGAAGATTTTTCTTTTCCGAAATTCTACTTCATTTACTTGTATTTCTTTCGCCAGGAACTGGTGAAGTACTGCGAAAAACTTGGAGAGGACACAACCGATCTCGACAAAGCTCTTGAGTTGATGCTTGGCATCCCTCACCGAGCTGACGATCTCAAGTATCTCAACAATATCGAAGGATACCACGGAGACATCCATAAGCTTGGCCGCCTCCTTAGACACGTGAGTTCCTTTATGATTGATGAACTGGGATTTTGTAATTGTACGTAGGTATTGAATGGTGGGAATATTCATTTTGAAATTGGCTGGTTTTTTATTATGTTCGTTAATTGTGTAATTTTTTCGTACATTCGTGGGTGGTTGTGACATTCAATCGGCGATATCCACTTCTTGACTTTGTGTGAAACTGTTGAAAATTCGAACGAGAAAATTCATAACTGAAACCAGGTGAACGGGCGAGGTGGTCGGGGTCGACTGGTGTTTCTGGGTCTGCCGCTCTCTGCGTCCGGCGTGGGGGAGTGTAGGTTCATATCCATCCACAGGTGGCAGTTTTTTCAGTGACAAGGGTACACATAACAGGAAGAGAATGACGTATTCCCCGAGGTTTAGTGACCCTTTTCCCGAATCAGCTGAGTCTAATCGTCTGAGCTACCAAAAATACTTCAGTCCGCCTCCCTCCTTTCTGCCAGGCCTACGCTAATATTTTTATTATGTCTGCCTCAACTTTGGCTTCAAGAAGTGTCAGAGTGGTTGGTCCCCAGTTGAGTGCTTCGCCTATTGATAGTAATCTTCAGTTTCAGTTTTAATACTGAGCGGTTACGCCGGGTTTATTGTGTTGTGCCCACAAGATTTTGTGCAGTTTTCTGTAACCAGTCGACACCACTTCGCCCCTTGTGAGTTGATCAGTTTTATTCATGTCTAGCTGTCAGGTTCAATCACCTCATCAGAAGGTTTCTATGCGATCCGTTGAATTGCTGAGTTCCGATTGAATGTTCCATATTTACAAACTACTGGATAAAATAAAATCACTGTTATGTTTTGTGAGAGAATTTCGGCATTTTGACTTTAAAAGTGAGTACCATTAAAGCCCCATGCAGCCAATTTTCCGTTCCGAATCACTCGGTTTGTTTGACTTAGGGCCACTTTCACCACCCGAGATACCGAGAGTTTAAGCGTTAACGCCCAGGTTAAACCCCCGAGGGAGCACCGATTAGCATGGGAATCCGTGCGGAGCTCGGTAAGTTTGCGGAGCCGTTAGTTGGTGAAATAGGCCCTTAGTTGAAGTTCATCCAAAAATTAAAATTGCTGTAAGAGGGGAGCAGGAGCTAAAATTTTGATAATTGCGGTAATTTCAATAATAATACAAACATTGTTTTACCACTATAAGACAATTGTGGCAGTGGGCATTATAAAGAATGACTAGCCCTTATTATAGTCAATGTATGCAAGTAGTTTGAAAAATGAAGAAATTATACCTACACATTTACTAAAACAACCCGTCATTACATAGAATGCCTGCATAACACACATTGACTATAACATATATATAGAGACCAAAAAATTCTTTATTTATTCAGCCATGATGTGTACATAAGACACAAAATTTAATCCTTCATGGTGCACATGTTCTTAACTAGGTGGAATAATATTTTACATACACATATTATGTATATTATACAACATAATGAGAAAATTGAAATTTATTTAATTTGCAATTATTGAATTATAATCATTGTAAACAGAAGACCACGATAATGTACTCTAAGGGTAATTGAAGTTGTATCAAAAGACTCAAACTTTTCTGTAAAAGTGAAGAATACCAGAAAAATGTCATCGAAGATGGTTTTTCAGGAGTTTTGCCTGCTGGTAGTTCTGTTTAGGCAACAATATTGATTGAAATTATATTTTCTCTTCCATGTCATGTTTTTTCAATCTCATTTTTTACAATTTAGGTTCAGTTCTCTTTTATGATTATTCGGATAGGGGGAGAAAGATGGGAGTTGGGATAACATGAGGCGAGGGAAGTGCCCTGTTCCTGAAGGCCCTTGATTCCTACCAATGGGTGGGCTCCATTTGCTAGGATTGATAGGGCAAGCATAGCAGAGGGAGATTTCTGCAGTCAACGACCAGGCGTGTCCCAGGAAAGCGTAGGATGGCCAGTTAGGGACGTAGGGTAAACGTTCCTGGAAACATGCCTTGTCCTAACTTCATTTGAAGTTCTTATATGGGCTTTATGAGGCGAAGGAGCTCAGAAAGAACTTCTCAAAGAAACTGCTAAGTAAGAAGGGATGGTGATTATTGCTATTTCAGTTTAGGCATTTCCTTTGCCTAATCTAGAAATTATCGTTCTTCTTCACTTGCATTCTGGAACTTTGAGTACATTGCCTGCCAGGGCCTCGGGGTTGCAGTATCCCTCCTTGTTGGCAAAAATTACGCCTTTTCACAAGAGCGTCCGACTGTGAACGTAGTATAACTGTAAGATCCCTCCGTTTGGCTGAGCTCGTCCGAATGCGCTCTTGGGAAATGCCGCTGAAGTTCATTTGGCACCAGTCCCATACCACAGCCGTTTGAATCAATTAAGCGAAGGCGAGCCGGTTGAAAGAAGACAGAAAAAAGCTAGGCATAAGTGTCGGAAAGTTTCTTAGTCACGATGTTCTCAACTCTAGTTGCAACACTACGCCTTCTTTGGACCTCCTCGCAGTCGGAGATAACGTAAATAAGGTTCACCCCAGACACATCAGCTCGTTTTCGACATTTATTAGTTGTGAAAATCATTATAACATAATATTTTGTATAATAATATTAAGTTCAGCTGTGTTGAAAGATTCGTTTATTCAATTTTGAATGGAAGCTTTCACAGCTGTCAACACCAAAGGTGAGCAGCGATAACACATCGTTCTAGGCCTCGAGCCTCGGAGGCCGCAACTGATACTTTTCACATTCGACCGTCACTGCCCTTCTGGGAGTACAAGAGACTGGCTTTTTCCTGATCAGCAGAGTGAGCTAAAATCTCTCCCGGTCGCCCTTGGACGTTGAAATTTAAGAGGGAGCCCTTCTGAGAGTAGGTATAAGAGAAGATTCAAAAGCCGCAATTGGTCTCAGCCGTTTCCAAAGCCTGAATTCCATTACTATTGTGTACTGTAACAGTACTACTGTTGAAAACTGACAAACAAAAATCATGATCGCCAATGCTTTCTACTGCTGGTACTTCGGACTTTCAGCTTGTAAATAGTTTTGTGTTGGATGAGAGTGGCGGGTCGAAGATTCGTTCGTAACCAACCAAATGTTACAAATGAGAGCCAGCAATGCCTCAATCCTAAGGGATCTGCCCATGAATATTTACTTAGTTATTGAGTCTTATTTAATGAATTTTTCATTCAGATTTAAATGTTCCAGACAAAAAAAAAAAAATTGTTCGGTACATTAATATTCACAACCAAATGACTTGGGAACAGGGAAATCTTTATGTTACCTTACTGTTACACCGTTTTTTTAATGGTCTGACATATAGTCCTTCCGCTTCAGTCCCTTGTCTAGGGAGTTGTAACCCCTAGGAATGAATGAATGAAACGTTTTATTGTATAAATCCGGAGATATTACGATATATGGGTTAATAATTAACCCATATCTCGTAATAAACTATAATAATTATTATAAACTACAATGATACAAACAATATTCGAAACAGGTAGGCTACACGTGAAAGTTGGAGGCTAGACTCGGACAATTTCCCGCAACCTATTCCAAAAGAAAATAGATTACATAATATATTAGGTATATTAAGTAATAAAAAACGCTGCCAATTTTACACAAGGGATCATTATTCTTTGATATAGATTAATTGTGCAAGGAACTAGGGGCCAAGGAACTAGGTCAGAGAAATGGGAAAATTCGGCCGAACATAGTTGAACTAGTAATGAACAAAGTACTCAGTACAGTTAGCACTGAGAAATTAGATGTCTGAGCAGAGGAAATCACTAGTGAATATTTGGGGTTTTGAATTATCCCGCGGTGGCACTTTTACTAATCCGCCAGAGAGCGCTAGCATAAGAAGGGACCGACGGGAATCTGCCGGAGGTGACGGCGGAAATGGCGGCCGTGTAGCAGCCAATGAGAGAGTAGCGCCACTTTTCCCTCCAGATTCAAAGTTGAAATTTTCGACAGTGCCCTGGAAATTTGTATTACACCGTAGGAGCCCAAAACTCACTGCTATGCCTTCAAATTATGAAGTTCTTTCAGAAAAAAGTATTAGTCGACGGTCGGTTCCGGGGCCCATTAATTCTGTCATTAAGAAAATATTTTTGAAAAAATAAAGAAATAAACAGTTTTTCTGTACAATGTTTGGACAGATGTAGGACCTCAAAAAAAAAAGCTTCCAAAATTACTCGGAAAACGACACCTTATTGGACCTCCTGGGATTCTCCAACAATCCCATTGTTAGCCCATGAAAGCCCTATAGTTCCCCACGGTGAAATCGGATCGTTCTGGGTCCCCCAAATATGGATTCTGCGTCCAAAAATACTTCGAAAACGACACCTAACTCGACCCCATAGCCAAGTCGTTTCATTATTCGTTCAATGTTTTAATACACTTCACAATGTTCATGGTTTATGGATCCCCTTGAAAAGGTTCTCTGTATACTACTCTTAATGAGGCGGTTAGGGAGAGGGAACGACTCCTCTGCTGGTTTGAATACTAAAGTGTTTATTTCGGTAAACAATTATAGCATGGGGACCGATTTCATCTACAACCCTGACAAGAAAACCATTTACCATTTGTAAGGTGATGATTTGAGCTGATACAGTGGTCGGTAAAATCGTTATAGCCAAGATGCTGAAGGCGAATCTTGCTTTCATGTTCTGCCAATCGAGTTCTGAATGCTCTGCCTGATTGTCCTACATAATTATAAATCTCTGACCTGTTCCTAGGTTCAATTCTATCTTTAGGACTTGATAAAAACCTCCCAGTTGTGTTGGAAGCCCGAAATATGATTTTATGCCCCAGTTTGCGGAGTTCTTTGGCGAGTTTTTCTGATAAGTGGCCATAGTATGGTAAGAAATTCCAAGGGGGTCTAGTTTCTAGGGAACTGGTAGAGCTGGTAGAGGGGGGAACTACGCTTAACATAGAACATAAAACTATGGGATGGAGGCAGGCAGTTGGCTATAGTAACTATAACTGTTATCAGTAGGTAACTGGACAGTATGCTGATGATGTAGTTGCTAAATGAGACGAACACATGCTGAACAACTAACACATGGAGCTCTGGCTCTGAAATCAACTTTACGGTTGGGGTTCAGTGGGTTCCAAGGCAGCCCCGAGTGTTGATTCTCAATGGACCCTCTTTTTGAAGGCGGGCCATTGTTCAATAAATGTAACTACTCACTATCCAAGCCTTTTGTCATCGCTGTCACAAAGTCCGCGTTACCTAGTAACATATCAATGCGTTGTATTATATCCGTGTCATAAGCACCATGTAAAATTTTTTTTAATCAAGCATCATCTCATTTTATTCACCCAGCTGAATTAACCTGGGGAATGACAAAACACAACAAAATTTATTATTTAATTACAAGAAAGAACAACAAAAGAAACAAAACAACAAAAATATTTCACCCTGAAGGCTCTTGCGAGGTTAAGGTCAGCTGTCAAGCACCACGGAAATGGTACTCGGAAAATACAAGCAGATTTTTCCGGACAAACTTTTTTCTCCCCCCCCCCCCCCAACCCCCAACCAGCTATAAGGATCAGTCGGACAAAAGAATCACTTTGTGCTGATCCCAAAGTGATTCCTATAAGCGGCGTCCACTGTACCTATGACCCTACAAATGGACAACCATGTGAAGGTTTACGCAGACGGACAGGATGAAGATAAATCTTCTAACTACCTACTCAGATTACTTTGTTTCTACTCTCTGAGAAGAAGTTTCAACCACAAGATGAAAAACAAATCGGAGTGTTTGGGACGTTTTTGGTGGTTATCATCCAATTCCTTCGACAACTGGAAGTCAGAATGAGTTGATGTTTGCATCAAACCCTTGTCTTCAACCTCTGCCTATTAGTTTTACGATAGACTGAACAAACTCACTGAGTCTAGGTAGGCTCTGTCTCTCTTCGGTCAGAATGATCGCTGTAATTAGCAGGAAGCAGATCGGCGTTTTCTCGTGATGTTTGAGTTTTGGACGGGGAGTGGACACGAAAATGAGAAAGAGTAGCCCATCCTGTCCGTTACCTACTGTTTTGTACTAAAGTTTTTCTATTTCTTCTTTTTCAGAATTGGTTTAAGGTCACCGGAAAGGACGGAAAGCCCCACGATCGGTATTTGTTCCTCTTCAAAGCTCGCATTCTCGTTTGTAAAGTACGAAAAATCTCGGATAACCGTTATGTCTTCGTTTTGAAAGAGATTATTAGGGTAAGTTCATTTTCAACGTGGTTGAGGGAGGAGGTGATTTAAAAAACGTTCTATGCGGCTGTGTTTTGAGTGTCTGGGATTAGGTGGTACTATTAGTATGCGCCCCACTATCCTCTCTATCTACTTCAGTTTCTGTGGTAGTATGCGCCTCACATAATATATTGTAAAATAATAACCCGACAACAACAGACAACGACCAGTATTCGCTTCTCAACTCAATACTCATCAACGATACAATCAACTTAACATTCAAAACAAAACGAAGCTTTTTCGAAGAGCCCGATTTCGTCTTTTCTAAGAACATGTGTTGGTTGCCACACCACAATATGTTAGACGGTAGGTATGAGAGAAGGTAGGTGGGACAAATTCGGGAGGTACATGAAATCCGCATGAAGGTGCTTCGTCAAGGGATTGCACGGTTTTAGGATCGGTAAACTTCCTTTACGATCTTCAGGTAATATGCTAAATTCTACGCAGCTGTATCTCGGGATGTATGAATTCTAGGGAAACCGATCTGATGTATAGAGTTTTTTATTTAAAAAAAGTATATGGAGGTTTTTATCAAAAAAGTGTTCTTCAGGGTCAAAATCGGGCAAAACTAAAAAAAAAAGCTGCAAATTTTACACAAGGGTTTATTATTCTTTGATATAGATTTCTTGTGCAAAAATTTAATTCTGTCAATGAAAAAAAAATTTGAAAAAACAATTTTTTGATTTTTTTTTTTTGAAAACTATTTTTTAACTTTTACTTTTAACCTCCAGGTATCCTTCAAAACACCCATTTTTAGCCCCATGAAAGCCCTGTAGATCACCACAGTGAAATCGGATCGTTCCGGGACCCCCAAAAATGGATCCTACGTCCAAAAATACTTCGAAAACGACACCTAACTCGATCCCATAGCCAAAAGCCTTCAAAAACGCTGCAAATTTTACACAAGGGTTTATTATTCTTTTATATAGGTTATTTGTGCAGATATTTTGTGTCGATGAAAAAAAATTTTTTTGGATTTTTTTGTTTTTCAAAATGCATTTGTTTTTGAACTTGAAAAATATTCGACCTCCTGGGATCCATCAAAAATCTCATTTGTAGTCCCATGAAAGCCCTATAGATCGCAACAGTGAAATCGGATCGTTGCGGGACGATGGATTCTACGTCCAAAAATACTTCGAAAACGACACCTGACTCGACCCCATAGCCAAGTCGTTTCATTATCCGTTCAATGTTTTGTCAAAATTTCAGATTTAAAAAAAATCCTACTGCCCAAAACGGCAGAGTACTGAGTACGGCGGACGGACAATTCGGTTTTGGAATCTAGATCTCTTGAAACGGATAATGTCAAATTTTGAGGCCGATCGGAGTCGTCGACCTCTGTCGCGAAAGCATTCCCTGAATAATAAACCGAAACCCCTCCCATAGCCCCATAGCGCCCCATGGGTTTGGGCGATCGGACCGAAAACCTTGCGGGCACAACTATATGGTAAACCAAGTATTTTGTCAAAATTTCAGATTTAAAAAAAAAAATCCTACTGCCCAAAACGGCCCGGACGGCGGACGGACATTTTGGATTTAGAATGTAGACCTTTTGAAACGTATTATGCCAAATTTTGAGGCCGATCCGAGTCGTCGACCTCCGTCGCGATCACACAGATGTATTATTCCAATAATAATAAACCAAAGAAGTGCACAAATTTCTTGGTTTTTCGTGTTTTCGAGAATGTTCCAGTCGTCTTCCGAGGTCGCAAATTATTATGTCCACATCCACCCAGACAAAATATCAAAAAAGATCTACTGCCCCCAATTTTGCAAGGTAAGATGTTTTATTTGAGTGTACAAGTGGGGCGCATGCTAATACAGATTTCGACTGTGGGGCGCATTCTAATAGAGCACCGATTAGGTTCCCCACACTTCAACATTTTGTTCTTGTCATATTGCTTTATAAGAAGAATTAATTTATATCGTGAGCTTGTTCAGTACAACTTCCTCCTCACATGTCTTGTGCTTCACATTTTGATACGAATTTATCCTTTTTTCAGTTACCCGAGGTTGAATTAAGGGACCATAAAGACGACCCGAAAACATTCGAAGTAGGACCATTCACGGTTTCCAGCCACAAGGACCACGTAAAAGACCCCTGGCTGGCTGAAATACGCCACTACGCTAAAAACCAAAGTGAGCCCTGAAATTAGTATGGTGAAGACTCACAGGTGACACTGGCAATATCGAAGTTGGGAGTTATCATTGTATATATACATACATACATGTGTGTGTGTACTCAAAAATGGAGGAGCTGCAGTGTTGCCAACCGTCAAAGTTGTAGGGTGCTCTTGTAAAAACGTGCCAGGATTTAGCCCTTAATCAAAGAGGTCTTCTAGAGTCCTGGACGATCCCGTGTAGCCCAGGGCTCTAGCAATCCTGAACTCGTGAGTCACCTGAGTAATTCCGAATCGTCTGAGATTCATGCCTTGAAGGGAGGGGGTAAAAATAGACTCAAGCGCGGGCTCTGGTTCCATCTACTCAAGGCTTGAGCTGAAGTAATCTCGGCCGATCCCGGACTGCTCTGAATTCACGATCCCCACTCTCTTAGAACAGTGGACAACTCGTCCAGGATCGTCCCTGGGGTTCTCCACACAGCCAAAAGTGGGGAGAGGGCAATCCTGGACAGTTCTGGACGTTCTCCGAACGAACCTTAGGAAACTTTGATCCTTTGACTTTATAGTAATTTAGTTTTCTTTTTTACAGTAACGCTTGCTGAACACGCTGCTGACGACCTTAGACTTCAAGTTGAAGAGAACGAAAAACTTGAGCCCCTCAAAGGTGTTGAGTTGGACTTGGCTTTTGGACACGCACTCTCAGACGAAGAGATGCCCAAGGCTCCAGAGCCAGAGCCAGAGCCTGTGAACAAAACTGTCGAAGGTAGTGTGACCCTCCAGAGGGTCCTTCAATTTCAGGCAATGGGTGGCGATACCACTAACCGACCCGTTAGTGGTATCGGATTATTTAAGGGTATATTATAAAATTATAAATGCGTTACCAATTATTGGTGACGCATTTAGTTCCTTTTAGGCAAAGTAAAAATTATTTCCTATTGCTCGAGGCCCAAAACCTTCCCGGAGTCTCTTGAGACGGTTTAAGGACATTGTAATAGATTCCCTGTGATCTGTTCATCGCCTTTGCAAGCCTCCCTTTTGCCACGGTTCGAAACCCCATCGTGGTTTCTACCTCTGCATCATCAGGCCGATAACTATCTCGTCTTGAGATTGTAACGTAGTCCAAACCTGGTGTTTAAAATAATATCTAACCTTAATGGTGAATGATATCTTCGTTAGATCTACACTTTTTCTTTATTACCTCTCTATGGAAACCGTCACTTTTTTCTTAATGACTCCCCTACATTGCTGATGACCGTGATCAGCTCACACGCATAATTCCTATTGGTCAAACGGTTGATGGGAATTCTCCTTGGATCAGGCTAACTCATGGCACGGCAAATAGCCAACCAATGTTAGTTGTTCATTTTGGAACGAGGTTGGGTGCAGTTTTTAATTGGAATAATGGAAGGGTTGTCACACTATCCCCGGGGAGAAATTCGCAATGGCGGTTTTATTGACGTTAATGATTTTAGTTATTTGTTGGCACACGTAGCAGATTTGAAAACAGTGTTGCATTCCCATCATTTAGCCACATTTTCAGTCTTATGGTGTTTGCTCTGAGATTGCGAGGTTTTGAAGCCCAAAAAATCGTGACTCAACGCAAAATCAACTGATTAACAACTACAGAACTACCACCAAAACCCGTGGAGTAGTCTGAGTACCTTAATTTGTTCCATCCCATCAGTAATAATCAGATTTAGTTGAAGGACCTGATGTTATCACAATTTTAAAAAACAACGGGATTATCACAATACTGTCTCATTGCTGACATATTTTCAACTCCTGTGTTCCATTGGCCATCTTTCTACGTAGAAACGATCGTTTCTGTATTTGAAACATCATTTGGGCTCACAGTATGAGCTTCAGAACACATTGCATGCTTCCGTCAACCCCTACTTCCAACGGTTTTCATGGTTTTGCAGCATGATCCTGTTGGAATCATGATCATTGAGACAGAATCTGATTTTTTTTTTTTTTTTTTTTTTTTTGTTGCTTGAATACCATCTAATATTTATGTATTATATGTAATCTATGTATTTGACTATCAACACCTCACTCAGGCCATCTTTCAGACAAGTCATTTTGAAGTTCCACGAGGAAACTTCGTACTGCCTGATTGGTGTGTTGCAGTTGAACTTGATTCATGTTGATAGTTTCATTCATATTTTCATGGCTTCAGTAGCGCTTTGCCTGTTTTTGTCGTATCACAGAGATTTGTATGGGTGTGAATGGGTTAAGTATTGAAGCACCGTTTGGTTACATACATACAACACATTTAATGTGCCCTCTAGTATGGTTACGAAGACCTGCTGGTTTTTCAGGCTAGATAACTTTTTCCAGCTCGACCGTGTGCTTCTTTACTGTACTCATTTGCCTCATCCTTGTCAGATTTACGTTCACTTAACGCATAACTGTCAATGGTCACCATAGTGTAACATGTAGTTTCAAGTGTACAATCCACAGAGCCAACACCACCAAAGGAGCCTTCGCCCGAACCTCCCAAGTCACCAACACCCGAACCCGACGTACCCGAAGATACCACTTGTCGCTGCAACATTGATTCTTTATTCTCAAAAACCGTCGAAGGATTCAATGTTGAACGTGAGCTTTAAACCTTCTCGTAGTTGATAATTTTTTTTTTTTTTTTTTTTTTTTTTTTTCAATATCTCAGTTTGACCCCTTCTTGTCCTTGTGGTATTATTGTCTTCATTTCTTCAGAAGTATTATTGAGCCGAACCAACTTTGAGACATGAACCCTTCCTCCCTGCACTTTGTCGAGACTCGTTCGATTTGGGAGACACCTTTGTTTACGGAACGTGCCGTTTCTCTTTGATCATGACTCGTGATGCATGATTCCAGCACAGCTTTGCCAGATAGCTGTCAGGTTTATTTTCGTACATGACCGTTCATATCACCCAGAAATACTTGCATGCCCCCGCAGAACCGATACGCACCGTTACCTTTGAACACAATATACTCAGCTTGTGTTTTACGTTGTTCCGCATGGATTAGCATGTGAGAGATTTTGCTGGATAGTAGCAGTAGTTGTAGTGAAGGCCCAATGAAGATGATTCTGCCGGATTGCCAGGCTGCGATAATGTCAACATGACAATGACATTAAATTTTATTGTCATGTTACGGTTATATGTGATAAACAATTTTTTCATCACATTTTATCGTTTTCAAGGCATAAACTTTTATCCAATTATCATACGAGTTTTCGTTAGATCATGTAATTTTTCTGAATTATTTTGGGAAGATCCCCTCTAATAATTTTTATTATTTTTTCTGAAAAACTATAGTCCGCGCGGTGTAACTTCCGACGTGAAACGACCCCCTCTCTGTCACCCCAGCCCCCCAATTTCTACGACCAGGCCCTCCAACCTAATGGGACAAACATTCCCACATCCGTTCACCCCTCATTAGCTCGTGCAGTCGCCTCGATGCAACACCTCTCCACTTTCAATATTCGCTCAATTCGCTCTAAGTGCCAACTGGCTATCTCCCTATATTTTACGTAAGGGAACAGACTTGTATCAGAGTGCACTTATTTTTTAGTTAAGCTGTCTTAACTACTTTTACCCAATATTTTCGAAAACGGGACTTCTCCTATTTTCAAACACTCTTTAGTATTTTCCTGTAGGTAATGTGCCCCTAATGATTCTATCCCACTCCAGCTTTAATCCGATTGCAGGTATGAATAGAACATGTCAATGGTAAAACAAACAGTCAAAATCAAGCTACATGCAATCACCTCTCGCGGGTTAATAATATTGAGTTTAATATAATATTTGAAAAGCTGTATTCTCCGTGATAAAACTGGACTCTTCCGTAATAATTTGGGAAGCAATGATTTATTTGGGTCAAAGTTACCCAAATTAATTGATGGTTTTCCAAAAACCGGAGGACGTGGAAAAACAGGGCTTTGGGTTGTAGGGACGTAGGGAAGAAATTTTTCCCAACGTTTGGTAACACCACGAGCTTCTCTCCCAAAAAGGGAGGAGCGTCCCCACTCTTCGCCCTGAAACTGACTTTCACCCACGTCGGAAGTTACACCGCGCAGACTATAGCCTTTTCTTTAAAGAAAAAAAAAAAACAAAAAAAACAAAAAAAACAGTCAAACCTTCCAGTGATTCAAATGAAACCCTCATGTTTGTTCTTGTGAAACTGTTCTGTCCTGATTTAACTCGTGGGCTAACTCGCACACTTGGCTAGAAACGTTTTTGGATCTCTGGATCCCCTGTGTGTGGCAATTACGTCAGTCAGCCCGTGATATTCAGTTAATAACCAAGTACATGTATGTTTCTTTTGGGTTATTACACGCCTTCCTGAACAACTTGTAGAAATAATCTTACTATTGACAATGAATGTGTTGGATGATGATTTGTCGGTCAGCAAAACCACGATGATTGTGCGAACGTTTTGATTCACGTCTTGTATTTCCTGACCGACCTCAACAAGTTCACAACGTACACTCTTTGAAAACGGTCAACGTCAATACCAACATTTATGCGTTGAATAAGAAATGAAAGTTTGTTAAATTCCCTCCCTACATGACTTTTTCAGCATAGTTGAGTTCGTATCGTATCTTTTTCGGTGTTCAGATTCATCAATTAGAGTCTTCCACTAAGATTTATCTATTCAATATAGCAGCAATATATTGACAAATCCAACGCTACCAACATGAATTCGCCAATGGTATAACTCCCCTTACAAAAAATTTATCTAACTTTACTTGTGCTCTAATTGGATGATTTTAGTTATGCAATCTGCATTTCTCTGGATTCTACAGAACTACCTATGGGGTTGATCAATACCCATCCCGTATAAATTTGAAATGGCTTACTGCATGCCTTGTCCATCCAGAGCATCCGTACAGTTTGAAAATCAACTATGAATTTTGGTTGTGGACAAGATTTTGTTTTCTTAGCTTTACCAAAAGTTTATTTCGGTTTGCGCTGTAAACACTAATAAGGCTTCTAGTTCATCAATACATTACGCAAACCCGTGTCGATTGATTTCCTGTCTAAAGATTCCTAATTTCTTATGATTTACCTGCAGCTGGCGGTACTGCGGTTTTCGAGTGTGAAATCGAATGCAAGACCCTCATATGGCTAAAAGACAACCAACCTTTCGACGATGATCTTGCCGGGAGAGCCACTCAGATGTCTCAAGGGCCTCTTCACAGGCTTGAAATCGCCGACGTTCTATTGTCCGATGCTGGAGTGTACACAGCCCACGCTACGCTCGCCGATGGCAGAATTACCCATTGCACTGCTAATTTGATTGTTCAGACTGGTGAGGATTTTTTCGAGTACCTACATGCAGTTAAACACAGGTAAAAACAATTGAAAAATGTATGGTGTGTTCGCAGTTACGGATGCTGACAGAAATAAACCTCGATTTGTGGTTCTGTTGAAAGACACAGAACTGTTGGAAAATACTTACTTGAGGTTCATGGTTAAAGTGTCAGGTGACCCAAATCCTGAAGTGAAATTGTAAGTACCTATACGTAGTTATCTTGATTTTTTAGTTAGGATTCAGTTCTCTCTTTGATGCAGTTTCCAGTTTGAGTGGTAGATTCTATCCATATAATATATGGATATTATCCTGTTCACGAGCTACCTTGAGTTAAGCTCGTTAACGTCTCGACTTTCTGTTGATTTTAATGAGAAGGATCATGGAAGAAAAAAGGTTATAAGGCTCCATGGAGAAGGTTATAAGGCAGATAATTCACATCTAGACGCCTCAGAAATTGAATAGCTTGTATTCATTTCATAATCGCTGATAGCCTGATAATCGCTCCAGTCCACCTTTCCGTGTTTTCTCACAGCAAGGTTGCCACCATCTAGATAAGTACCTACTTACTTTTTGGGCATTTGAGGTCAGAAAGCAGTCGACCTACGTTATTTCTATCATAAAAGCCGCACATTGGCATATAATCTTATAAGAACCCTACTTAGTGCATTAAAAAGAATATTTTTGAGTATAGGTAAAAATGAAATTGGTAGTAGGTATCTTCCATCGTTCATCCCACAAATTTACCCATATTGTGTGAAGTTCTCTCAAAACTCTCTATTTGTCAACATTTCATTTACCTTGTCTCTGCTTTTTTTTTTTTTTTTTCAGTTATAAAGACGACAACCTCATCACGTACAAGAACACGCACTGTGCTATTCAGTCGGAACAAGCCGCTACCGGTTACTACGAACTCGTCATACCCGAAGTCTCCGCGAGCGACGCCGGTGTTTACAAGTGCGTCGCCACTAACGAACACGGTGAAGCCTCTTGCGAAGGCATCGTCAAAGTTGTAGGTAAGCACTATAATTCTGGGCCGTTATTTGGGTCTGGCAGTTTAGGTGTTACTCCATTTATCTACAGAATCCGAAACGACAGTGTTTTTTTCATTTGTCGCGTTGGTGCAGACTTGATGATTCGTACTTTTGCCTGCAGTATTTTGTTTCCGCAGATCTGACGATGCTGTGTTGAAATGTCGTAGGTTTCTTGGCATATTACAAACGCTGATGAAAATAATTTTGTAGTTATTTCTTATTAACGCATCATTATAAACGACATGGAAAATCATTAGAATAATTCATGCTTATAATATTTTCTTTTTATACTCGGAAACGTTGTAACTACTTTCTTTATCCAATTGCCTAGTATTGCTTTTCCTATACTTTTTTCTGGACTCTCTAATGTTTATTGTGACGTTGAGGAGGTACAGAAAGGCCAATTTCACTACGATTTATCCTTACGTTAAGATAAAACTATTTAAAGAGGTTTCCTTGCTGACGACATAAGAGTTCATTACATGTTCCTACTTAGGTTGTGTGTAACAATCTAGTTGGCTGGGAGACGCAGAGCAGAGATGAAGTTATTGGTAGGTTTAACGACTTTAGCAATGACAAAAGAATAAAACAACTCCCCTTTCGTTTCAATTTAGAACTGTCTTGGTCATCATCATAAAATAAATCCTTTGTCCACTGTTTTTAATATCGAATACAAAATGAAGTTAGCCAATCTGCTAGTGTTGTTTTATGAACAAGAGGGTAGTAGCTAGACTGTACACTGATGACATACATACTTTCTACAATTTAGAAAATCTTATTTAGTAAGACCAACTTTGGCCGTCTGAACCTTCGGCTGTATCCGAGTTGCGGTCACGAGCTCACAGTCCATTAGTGAGATATAATAACAATAATTTATAGTTTTATTATAACAACAATAATAATAATTTATAGTTTTATTGTAACAATTATTGCGGTCCCGTCTTCAAAAGGTAACATCCGATTCGCGGTCCAAGCTCCAAGGTGGAGAGATTGTTAATTAGTCCATTGAATCAATCAACACACCAAGGCGTTGTCTGAAATACCCCCTTGTGGGAGCTGCTAATTAGCACTTTAAGGTGACCGAGCTTCAAGACGGTCAGGGCATCATCCAGGGCGATCCAGGACATACCAGGCATCTTGGCCTGTCCGTGCTTGGGCTTGGGAGTGACCTTTGGAGTGCCAGTCACTTGCGGGATCTTTAGAGGTCTGGCACTTGCAGCTTATGTGCCCAGCTCCAGCTCTTCCGAGCACCGGACTTTGGTATGCCCTTACTTCTAACATTTGTAGCACTGATGGACGTCCAGGTCGTCAGCCACATCGACCAGGCGCAGGCACGCATACACGCTCATCAGCTCGACTTTAGTCGGTTACGCAGAGCTGAGTAGCTCACTTAATGTACGACCGTAATTCGGATGCAACAAGGACCGCAATTCGGATATCCTTGCATGAGAGGGGGACTGCGACTGGGATATCTCGTGGGATTTGACCGCAACTCGGAAACTGCGGAACCATCCTTCAGCCCTGGCTCACTGTCTTAACTGATTTAAGAGTCTGAGTTGTTATTTGGGTCAAACGTCCGGCGAAACTCCACAAATCAAACATCTCCAGTCGTTTATCACCATACCCAAGATACCCAAAGTCAGAGATGGATTACGCAAAGAACTGTGAATGTTTTCTGTACGCAGCGCTTTCTGTGGTCGGGTTGAGAAGGTTGTGGTGAGGCCGGTACTGGTGTTCAGTCAAACTGCTGCATGATTTCCCGCCCTCATCCAGTTCTGTACTCTATAGTGAGAGTAGTTTACAAAGGAATCTTTTGACAAAGATTCTTGTAGGTACCGAGAATTCTCCTCTTGGGTTTGCCAAAATTTTCAATACATATTGTTAATTTAACGTTATCGTCAATTCGTCAATATCGCTCTATCATGCTGCCAACTTAATGAAGTTAATGTTGCGTTAATGTGTTAACCAAATCATGAACAACATTAGTTTTTGTTTTAAGTATGTTCTAAGATAGCTTCTTCTGGCCTCCTTAATGTCAGGTGTTCATAACCAGAACCGCCTTATCTCATGAAGTAGTTGTAGTGTAACTACCTTCTTAATTTACACTAGATGGTCCCAAGACCAAACCTGAGGCCCCTGTGCCAACTCCGCGAAAAGGTAAAAGTGTGGTTGAAGGTGGTGCGACTTGGTAACGCCAGGAAAAAAATGCATGATAACTTTTAAGGACGTGCTCAACGAATACAGCGCATTGTCCATTGCTACTTTAACTGAAAACATTTCTGGGTGTGCTGAAAAAAAGAAGTTTTCTTTTTAGTTTGTTCGTTTGGCTATAAAGGACAGCTTGACAGTCTTAAACGATTGATGATTTCGATTTGCCGTGATGAGGTGGTGTTTCAAAAAGGAAACGGTGAACGGTCGATGGAAAGTTTTTCAAGTAATATGTGGGAGGGTTAAAATTATCAGTGGTGAGACGCATAATATGCGTAATTGGAAGTTGTTTGAGATGTTGGTTGTTGCGGTCGTTGAATGGTTTCTCTCGTTTGATTCAGACGACAAGAAGATATTTGAAGGAATCGGGGACAGGAAAGCGGTGGATCCTGAATTCCAGTGGATCAAAGATGGACAGCCTTTTGACCCCGAAGAAAGGTTCAAAGTGCTCTTTCAAGTAAGCATTCACCTGATATTTTTGGTATGAGTATCATTTAGGACTCAACACAACAACGAAGGATATAGTGTATGCAGCTCGTGTTGTAGGTGATAACCTCTCCTTTGGACCATTGAGATGGTGACAGTGTAAATTATCGATTTCCGACTTTATTAATGGAATCTAGGATTTGTATAGTCGATACTACCCGTCTCAGTGACCTGCGGGTTCTTTCGACTCAGTGCCATCATCGCTCAATCAACTTCAAGTCGAAATAACGAAAATTGAAGGAAAATAACTGAAATCCCTGACTAATTCATGTCTAGAAAAAACACCCTGACGTATTGTCGAAAATCGAACTTCTGATTTGTGTTCATGGCAGCCTGAAAATTGAAAAACAACCCCTTCAGAATCTGGTGTTGAAGCATTAAGGAAATTCTTATCCTCCAGTGATTGTTTCGTGTGATTTTTCACTTGTCCCACTCAAATTTCAGGATCAAGAAGACTCTCTCGCCCTCGTTTTCACCAAAGTCAAACCCGAAGATGCTGGCCTGTATACCTGCGTTGCATCTACGTCCACGGGGAAAATCTCCTGCAGCGCTGAACTCACTGTTCAAGGTCCGTTCATGCATAGTCATGACTCCATGCAGCTCGTCACAATGTTTACAACAGCCTATGACAAAATTACGGCATTATCCCATTAACCCGGCAAACGCATAAGTTCCACGGACCCAAGTCTGAATCTGCTGTCGACACTTTGCTTCTGATGTCTATAGCGAACTCCTAGCATGGAGAAAGTGGATTAGGTATCTCTCGTCACGTCGGGTAGACTCGCCACCAAGGTTTAAATTTGCCAAATCAACTATTTCCGGGTTGAATCCCGGAACCACCCCCATATTGTACCTATGTACAATATTATCTTACCAGTTTCTTTTGAAATTCACGAATAAAATGCATGCATAGAAAATAATCTGTGGTAATTTTGCAGGTAACGTCAACCTTCTTTTTAGGGAGCCAGAAGCGCCTAAAGTCACCGCTGTTAACAAAGTCCAGGAAACCAATATTGGCTCATCTGCTATGCTGGAGACTAAAGTCACCGGCTACCCGAAACCTGATGTCAAGTGGTTAGTAAATCACTTGGATCCCGAAAATGAAACGACGATGCTCTTAACGATTCTGAGAAAATTCACTTTTATTTTTCAGGGTAAAAGACGAGCAGGATGTGGAATATTCTGAACGTATGAAGTTGCTCTATGAAGACGACGAAACAATTGCTCTAGTCATCAAAAACGTCACTTTGGAGGACATGGGCGAATACAAAGCTGTGGCGTCGAATGTGACCGGTAAATCCGAAGACACAATCTCACTCAACGTCAAAGGTAGGTAAAACCTGTTCAATTTAGACTCGTGTGAAGCTACATTGATCTTCTAATTATCATAACATGATGATATTATGAATCATGATATTCTAAATGTTCAATGAGTGAACATTTTTTAGTTATTTTCTGTCAAATTAGCGTCCCGTCTGTCTATTATTCGCAGAGACGAGTAAATGACATACTAAAATGACATAAAATTGCCATTTTCGAATAAATGACATAAATTGCCAAACTTCTGAACATGACATAAATCGGACGTTTTTGGGCTTTTCCCCGAAATACAGAAGTAGAAAAAGGCTCCGGCGCAAAAGGGCGTGTATACTATCACTATGACTGCAACCCCATCATATTATATTGTACGGAATAGCAGTCTTGTGGGTACTGCTTCACTTGTTTCCTCCGTCAGCGATTAAATGACGTACTAAAATGACATTTTTTCTAATAAATGACATAAATTGCCAAAATTCTGAACATGGCATAAATCGGACGTTTTTGGGCTTTTCCCCGAAATACAGAAGTAGAAAAAGGCTCCGGCGCAAAAGGGCGTGTATACTATCACTATGACTGCAACCCCATCATATTATATTGTACGGAATAGCAGTCTTGTGGGTACTGCTTCACTTGTTTCCTCCGTCAGCGATTAAATGACGTACTAAAATGACATTTTTTCTAATAAATGACATGAATTGCCGAAATTCCGAATAAATGACATACATCGGACGTTTTTGGGCTTTCCCCCGAAATGCAAAAGTAGGAAAAGGCTGCGGCGCAAAAGGACGTGTATACTATCACTATGCCTGCAACCCCGTATACGGAAAAGCGGTCTTGTGACATAAGTGACAAGTGATAAGAGATAAGTGTGATAAGTGACATAAACCACGAAAAATAAATGGCATAAATGACATAAATCGTAATAATAAATGACAAATGTTACTAGTCTGAGACGACGACAAATGATCAGAGACGAATCGTCTCTGATCATTAGATAGTCTATCGTTAGAGTCTAGATTTTAGACGTTTGTTTTGTACGCTTTCTACTGATGTTGAAGCTGTCATTTTGCTGACTTTGGTCCTCTCTATTTACCTGTTATTCGGGCAGTCATTTTAGCCTCACTTTCTGGTAGATGAGAATTTGCTTTCTAAAATCACCAATATAATTGATGTTTGGTTTCAGCTGCGCCGACTTTCACTAAGAAGCTCACGGATATTCATACCATATCCGGGAAACCCATCACACTGAGCGTTGAAGTTGAAGCCAATCCGAAACCGATGGTCGCCTGGTACAAGGACGGCAAACAAATTCTCGAGTCTGAACATGTGAAGCTGATTGAACAAGGAAAATCGTACACTTTGCACATTGAGAGTTGTTCCTTGTATGATGTCGGTTCTTACTCCATCGTCTGCAAGAACAACATCAGCCAGAGCTCAGAGTTTTGCAAAGTTGACATTGAGGGTGCTCCTATATTCACAAGGAATCTCATCAAGCGGGTAGAGACTGAAGAAGGGGACAGTTTGACGTTCCTTGTGAAAGTTCACGGTACTCCAATGCCTTCTGTTCAATGGTATGTTAACTGTTTCTCCTGTATTTTAATTTATTTTTTGTTTGCCGCCTCTCCCTCACACCAGGAACTGTTATATCGTTTGTCTCAGGTTTTTCAAAGGGAAGCCCGTCGTTACCGACTCCAGGTGTAAAATCACCAGCGACAATGACACTCACTCACTGACCATCAACGCCATAGCGGCTACGGACGCCGGAGAGTACACTTGCACGTTGACCAACTTACACGGTGAAGCATCAGATAAGGGTCAGGTGTGCGTCAAGACGGCGCCGACGTTTATCAAGGGCATGGGCCACGTTATGGCTCAAGAGAAAGACACCAACGTTGGTTTTACCGTGCAGGTCGCGTCATTTCCCAAAGGGAAAGTCCGATGGTAAGAAGAAAACACATTATATTTAGGTCAGAGTAAATTTCACAGTGTAAAGCTGACCTTAATGTGGTTGTATTGAAAATTCCTTGTGCCCTAACGTAGATTTCACCTTCCAGGTTCTACAACGATACTGAAATCCTTGAAACCAACGAGAGTTTCTGCTTCAAGGAAATGGAAGACAACTACACTCTTGTCATTAAAGAAGTGTTCGCTTCTAGCGCCGGGAAATACAGGTGTAAAATTGAAAACCAGTTTGGCAGCAACGAATCTACAGCAGAACTCACCGTTTTGTGTAAGCCCTCCAATGGATTTCACTATCATCATCTGATAGTTCGGAATAAAAGACTTTCCCATTTATGAATTTTTTACTGGTAAAATTGGAATTGTACTTTCCCCTGAATTATACCTTTACGGTAGGTTTGTTTTCAATCAAATATTTCAGGCCGACCTCAGTTCAAGACTCCTCTGAAGGATGTAACCGTCAACGAAGGGGATACCTTGACGTTGAAAGTGGAAATCGAGGCCACGCCGGAACCTCAAATCAAATGGTACTAATCCATCGTTGTTAAAATTCCTATCCCTCCTAGATTCGATGAATTTGCCAGCTCTTTGAATCCCACCATTTGTTTGAAGGTTCAAGGATGGCGAAGAGCTCACGGAAAGCGCTCACATCAAGATATCTCGGAACAAGGAACGTTTGGAAACGTACGAGCTCACCGTCAACCTGATCAAAGAAGAAGACGGTGGAGAATATGAAGTGCGGGCTGTCAATGAGATGGGCACAGCGGTAACAAAGAGTACGGTTGTAGTCCAAGGTAAGCCCACCGAATCTAATCTTGACCCTGAGCGCCTGTTGATTCATTTCGTGATGTTGGTGACGTCTGGAAATGATTTTGTAGCATCTCAAGTACCTATCACGTTAAGGTATTGTCTGCATTTTTGAACCATTGTCATACATTTCGTTTCCAGTAAATTCCACCTACAACTCAAAATCAAGGCATTTGCATTCGTTCATTTACATGGACTGATGAAATTTTAACAAATTTTTTAATTACATTAAAAAAACTTTGGAAAACAATTATATCTTATTTAAAAAACATTATTACCTACTTTCCAGAAAATAAGGGTATACTTACGGTGACCAGAACATCTCACTAGGAGAAGAGATGAGAAAAAAATAATAATGAAAAAAAAAAAAAAAAAAAAAAAACGCTGCCAATTTTACACAAGGGTTTATTATTCTTTGATATGATATGATATAGGTTACTAAGTAACAAGTCTTGTACAAAAATTATTTCTGTGTCAATGGAAGTATAAATTCTTTATTTTTTACTCGAAAAAAATTTAACCTCCTGGGATCTTCAAAAATCCCATTTTTAGCCCCATGAACGCCCTATAGATCGCCACAGTGAAATCGGATCGTTCTGGGACCCCCGAAAATGGATTCTACGTTCAAAAATACTTCGAAAACAACACCTAACTCGATCCCATAGCTAAAAGCCTTTTAAAAAAAACGTCTCATAGCCCCATTTTAGCCCCATAGTGCCCCACGGGTTTGGGCGATCGGACTGAAAACCTTGCGGGCACAACTAGATGGTAAACCAAGTATTTTGTCAAAATTTCAGATTAAAAAAAAATTCCTACTGCCCAAAAAGGCCCGGTTTTTTGAAGGCTTTTAGTTATGGGATCGAGTTAGGTGTCGTTTTCGAAGTATTTTTGGACGTAGAATCCATTTTTTGGGGTCCCGAAACGATCCGATTTCACTGTGGCGATCTACAGGGCTTTCTTGGGGCTAAAATGGGATTTTTGAAGGATCCCAGGAAGTTAAATATTTTTCAAGTAAAAATAAAGAATTTTTGAAAAAAAAATTTTTGAAACAAAAAATCCAAAAAACATTTTTTTGAAATATAAAAATCCAAAAAAAAATTTTTTAATTTTTTTCATTGACAGAATTAAATTTCTGCACAAGTAACCTATATCAAAGAATAATAAACCCTCGTGTAAAATTTGCAGCGTTTTTTTTTTTTTTTTTTTTTTTCTTGAAGAGAGCTTGAGCTTTCTTTTTTTCCAGAGAAGCCAAATCGGAGAATTTATTTCTTGGGGTTTTTTCTGCATACCGAATGAAACTGCTATGAAGTGAGATCTCAGATGATGAGCTCAATAATTAATATCGATAAAAATAAAAACATACACATCCACGATCAGATGTTTTTCCGAGTAAGGGAGAAATTTTAAGGAATAATGCTTGACGTGAAAAAATGTTGGTAGGTATGCTTTATCTTTAATATGAACAACACTTTCGAATGAGCGAAAATTTTTAACTAAAAAGTATGAAATTTTAGCAGTTGTTTTAAGGATTTGCTGATATATATATAGTTAAAAAAAAAAAAAAACGAACGAATAAAATTATACGAAGATCTGTAAATGGATAAATAACTAGAGGTTAGTTAGGATTTCAATAATCAGAGAGATTTTGAGTTTTTACAATGGTTTTACCTATACCTTTACCTTTTCTCGGCACGCAACAAAATTTGTTGTACATTTAATGTAATACTTTTTGAAAAAAAAAAAAAAAAAAAAAAAAAAATCTGGCCACCGTAGGTATATTTGTTTGAAAGATTTGAAACTTGAATGAATGAATTAATTAATTAAATAGTATTATATACTTTAAAAATACCAAGAGTATCTGTTTTAAAACAGAATTCAGACTGGCACTAGAGACCATTTAATTAATCAAATACTTTCAAAACTTCTGGGAGTGCCACTTCATCAAAATTGATTTTACTCCTACCTGTTATTTTACTTGTTACTACTTTTCACAATCATTGTTTTATTTGTTTCAATCACATCATTGTCTTGTCATGTGGTTGTTTTTTGTACGGGAATGAGCATGTTGCCGTATGGAAAGCATTAGACCCCTGCAATAGTGCAGGTGTGAGTGTTTGTCGTGTTTTCTTAGCAACCTCTTCGGGTAGCGCTGAAAGGAAGCAGAGTGTCAGGAAAGAGTCCACCGTCGAGAGCTCGGCTCGCGTGCCGGTGGCTGAGGATGTCACCGCCAATGAACCCCAGAGGGCGCAGGTGCTGTCCAAAGAGGATAAAGCCGTAGTAAATGTTGAACACGATTTGGAAGTTGGTGAAATACAAGGTACAAAGCAAATACACGGAGACACTTTCGTCACAATAATATTAGTGTGCATATATTATATGCACACTCCACCATAATTTGTATGCATTAGTGTCACACAAGTTGGTAGATTCATCAAGTCACAATATTATCTTTCACTATCAATTCTAGAGAAATTGAAAGTATTTTTGCTTTTTGAACTGCACAATGTTTTGAGTATTTACAACCTCATCCATTGCTACAAATTTCATGATCAACCTCTGACATTTAATATCACTTCATTCAATCATTTATAACGGATGTACCCGAGCGATTTCAGAATTCACTTGAATTGCATCATTTACTTGGGCAATTCAGCTTCAATTGGCAGTAGCTTGAAGCTATGTAGAATTAATGGGCTTCGTGGGTAATTAGTTATCGCTTCATTAGTAGGTAGCGTTAATTTTAGTTGCTTTTAAATGGCTCGTAATTCATTTTCAGTATACATGTTCATTACAAATTCTTTTAGACGAAGAAACTCGGGAAGAAGACAACTTTTTTGAGGTCATCCACAGTAGGAAGGCAGTTTTTAGTGGTTTCCGGTGTGTGGAAGTTACCACTGAGAGTATTCTGGAAGAATCCTGTTGCGGTATAGTCGAGGAGTATTCAGACAGTGAGGACCGGTGTAAGAAATTGAGCGTCACGAGGGGTGTTTCCATCGTGTCCGTTTCAGAAGACGAGGAAACTCTTAGCCCAGTGCAGTCAAGGGTGAACTTGAGTCGGCAAAGGCTTGTGATTCAGGGTGCGGACAGCGACGAAGAGCAAACAAGGGCAGGCTCATTGTCTCCGGTAGTTTTCAACGTTAAGCCTGCTTTTCCCACCGCCAAAAAGGAAATGGGAGATGTCAACGTCACTGTGGTCAGACTTCAGCGACCAGTGGCGACATCTTTCGATGAAGCGGGCGATGAATGTACAGTTATAATAGAAGAAGAAGTTCCTGCAGAGGGTGCAAGGGTTTCGGAAGTTCGTTCTACAAGCACGCACATTTCCAAGTCCAGCTTGACCAAAGTGGGACAACACGAGACAATAACTGAACGGTCTACTACTGTCTTGTCAGAGAACACGTTCTCTGGAGTTCAAATACAGCAAACCCAGTCCAGAAATATTTCCATTAAACACCACAATGCCATTCTCACTGAGAGAGCAGACAACTGTGGTGATGAAAATACTTTGAAAACACTCCAAGCCTATGAAGACATTTTGAGGGACAATGATATCGGCGATGATGAGGATTCTCCAGAGACAGATTTCTGGAACACAAATGAGAAAAAATCGAGAGTGGAAAATGTAGTGAAAAACGAACACAGAAAAAGCAGTTCTGTCGCAGATACACTTCAAAAAATGGAGAGAATACCCATAGAGAATTTCGGTGAAGATATTGGAGACATTCGTTGCTCCTTTATTTCAGAATATGAAAAAACTGAACAGACATCAACACCCTGTATAGACAGTGGAGACAAAGAGAGTGTGGATTTCAAGAAGGCTCCCCGCAACAGCAGCTCTGACGGAAAACAGACTGAAAAAATTGACAGAACGTTGGCATCCAGTGTAGGTACTCCAGACCAAAACGTGTTTGGTGAACAAGCAGAAGTTGTCGATGACAATGAAGCTGCTGGTAGAGACGAAAGCAGAAAGAGCAGCTATGACTATAGCAGAAAACGCTCACGGAGTTCTTCCATGAAAGATGGACTCTCCGAAGAGCTGACAACACAGCTGGACTGCTCGAGAAAAACGAGCATTTCTGAAGATTTTGGTGACCGCAAAGTTAGCATAGATGGAGAGGGCAAAGATCTATTAAGTATGCAAGCAGGGAAAAAGCAGTCTCCGGTGGTTGAGGACAATTTTCCTGCAGCCAATAAAGTTGAGAGTAGAAAGAGCAGCTTTGATAATGCCAGGAAACATTCTAGAAGTGACTCTGTAAAAGATAGACTATCCGAAGAACTGCCAACAAAACAGGAAAACTCTAGAAAAACTAGCATTTCTGATGATTATGGTGCAGGCAAGGTCAGCATGAATAGCGAGGGCAAAGACCTATTGAGTAAGCAAGCTGGGAAAAGGCATTCTCTTGAGGGCAATGTTCCTGTAGTCGATGACGTTTACAGAAAAATAAGCAGCCTTTGTGATGCCAGGAAACGCTCTAGAAGTGATTCCATAAAAGATGGACTTCGTGGGCAGCCTGAAGAAATTCCTGCTGCAACGCAGGACAACTCTCGCAGACCGAGCACTTCTGAGAATTCAGAAGCCAGGTCAGCATCTATTCACTCAGAGCGCAAGGTCAGTTTGAATGAGAGCAGCCGACATGATAGAGCCAAACGTCTTTCCAGTGTTGATGCTGACGTTAGAGAAAAGGAACTTGATGATTTTGAGACGAAAGGAGTTAGCAATAGAGAAAATACGAACCGTAACTCATCCCCGAGAGCCTCAATATCTGAATGTTCTCTAGTAAACCCCATAGATCACGCAAATGAAAAGCCGAGTGATGTCACAGCAGTAGCTGGCTCTGAAAGTTCTGACCGTACGGAAAAACTGCTGCTTTCTGTTGAGACGGTTGCTTCCAACGGAGCAGCTTTGGGTGACCGGCGAGGAAGTCAACACGTGGAAATGGCAAATGAGAAGAAATTGACATCTCACCAAAAGCATTCCAATGATTCTTCTTCCCCTCCAAGAAAACATTCTGGCGAATTGAAATCTGATAATGGACAGGAAGAACAAGATTTTTGGACCCACATTGGCAAACATGATGAACCTTCAAAGTCGAGTGTTACTCCCAAAAGCCGAAGACGCTCAGAGGATGAAATCGGAAAAAGTTCGCGTTTACTCGAAGTTAAGCCGGAAATTCAGCCGTCCGACTCAAGAAACTCAGAGCTCACGTCCGCCGATGGAGATTCAATACGATCCTCTGCGTCACATGACTCCGTCGACCAGCCCGACATTCGGCAAACCGTTTCAACTTCCGAAATTGGTGATCAAGACTCTGACTCTCCCAAACCTTGTCATATGGCCAAGTCTGATGATCCACTGACAACAAAACCATCCAACAGAGATACACACACAACTGAACCACAGAATGCCACCACTCACAAGGGTAGTGAAACCAATGGTAAGCTTCAAGCGCTCCCTTTTTTTTATCAACCAAGGTTCCACCTGCGTCTGTTTTGTCTCTTAGCTTTCACTGCCAAGCCATTTGTTCCTCTTTCAAAACCTGCCGTACCACAAAATGCCCGCTTACATTACATAGTGATATGAGCATCAAAATTCTTTGGCTTAACGACATGTTTTTTTCTCTGTATATTTCACTTTCTGTGGCTTAACAACTTTGGAGGCTTCTTAACTACTTCCTCGACTTAATATCGATTGTGTGTTGGCAATTTTGTGTCAGCAAAATTTTACTTCGATATTTCTGCAGAAAGTCAAGTTTATTTTCAAGATAATATTGACGCAACATGGCGTATCAAATATAGTTCTAGTTATTAACTAGAATGGCTGGCGGCTGTTCCTGTTATCTGCCCTACCGAACAGGTCCCACGGACATCACAATTTAAACTGCACAGTCACAAAAGTCACGTTGACGTTCTGATCACCGTACTAAGTCATTCATATACATTCATATTGTACGATTTCAGTGGAACTCTACTATCACTCAATCAACAAAAATTCGTTATGCGGAAAAACTTTCCCGGCAACGACTTTCCCATTTCAGACTCGCTAGGAAAAAACTTTCCCAGCCGAAACGTCACCTCGGAAATAACTTTCCCAAGTAAATGTGTATGAAATACTCAACTCCTTAGGGAAATTCGTGCTAACAGTTTACCTGTAAAAATGTTGCAATGCAACTAGATATAATGTAATGGCAGGTACATTTTTTCGTCAAAATATTCGACTAAATCTATTGGTATCTGGTGTCATTGGTGTCTTCTTCATCTTCATCGCCATTTACATTATTCATGATGGCGCAGATAAGCCGGGTGGATTTTAAGTAGTCACCAAATCGTCAATTTTGAAGATATCGGGTTGAAATAAATTTTTAAAATGTCAAGTAACAATGGAATAATTATTATAAAAGATTAGGTCCATTAAATGTCTTCCTTCTTGCGCGATGCATTCATGGAGTCGGTCCTTGTTTCACATTGCTCGCTGAAGCATATCGGTCGGAATTTATCAAATTTCCGTCTCATTTGAAGCCTTTAACTCTTGAAGGGTGCGAGGTTTATTCATGTACGCTATAATAGTGCAATAATTGCTTTTAAATGACGCCAACTGTTTTCACGAATTTCCCTCAGGAGTTGATTGTTTCATACACTTTTACTTGGGAAAGTTTTTTCCGTGGTGACGTTTTGGCGGGGAAAGTATTTTCCTAGTTAGTCTAAAATGGGAACGTTATTACCGGGAAAGTTTTTTCCTAGATTCCAAGAATAATAATTACCTATTAGCAAGAATTATTCTTGCTTGAATTATTCAACTCCTGCTGTGAACTCAATCATATTCATCTTCTCTTATTCCATGTACCGATTAAGTGCTCCTGTTGGTTCTGCTAATTGCAGTTTCAGCACCGTTTCAAGCTCAGCTGCTATTGTTGATATAGTCGCTTCAGAAACTACTTAATTACTGATGGTATGCGCTTGTCGGAATCGGGAAGAAACTTGAGTGAAAATCATTATGTCATTCACAGGAGGGTTTTGCTGCAAATCCTTTCATTTCAAACAAACTGGTAGTTAAGTTTAAGTAACTGTTGTTTGTCCGCCAGTATGAAAATTACGTTCATGTTCGCTGAGTCCGTCATACTGGCTGTTTTAGTATAAATAGGTACGCGCTTTCGATTCGACGACATCATCGTCTGGCCTTTGGGTAATACCTACTGGGAAGAGTGGATGGACGGGGGGGGATCTTGATTCTCTGTCTGATTGGAAGCTGCAATCAGAATTGGTTAACATCTTATGTAATACAATGTATTACTCTTATGTCATAAGAGTAATACATACTCCTTGGCTTGTCTGGCCGGCTGGGTGCTGTGGGGTCATAGGAGGTGGTGTGAATGACGTGTCTTTTTCTCTATGGCCAAGCTTTCGGGTTACATTTAACCATCATCAGGGCTCTTCTAAATTAGTGGACACAGTGCTTCGTTACATGTCAGGTTCCTCCTTCCCAGTCTCCAACCACACGCCAGAACGCCAGGTTAAATATGTGTTCTATCCTGAGTTGGGCCAATTTCATTATGATTGTTACGTCGCTGTCATCGCATTTTTTGGCTATTCGTTAACAATTTTTTTTCGATTGAGTATTTTGATGGAAATAAAGTATTATCTGATTTAGGCAGTCGATCGTTAATTATTCGTCCAGCAAAGCTCTTTCAAATTTCTAAACTTAACAAAAAACTTCAAAATCCTGTTGATCGATCTGTGCCGTTTGTTTTCCAGGTTAAACTAGATGAATCAACACGGAGTAGAGATAGCAGTATCGCTACACTGTAGCATCCGTACTTAACAGCGTACAAAATAGCCAGATATAGGGTGTAGGTACTTCTTTGTCATGTTGATATTCATTGTTGTCCCGACTATGCTAGGGATGCTCAAAATATCTATATCGAAATATTATTTCCTTCTAGACGAAAATTTACACTTAGGTAAGGGTTTAGAGATTACAAATTATTTTAAATTTTAATTAAAATAATTTAATAAAACGTTAATGGGGAGGGGTGACTGCTTTGGAGTTTTTATTTTATTTATATTTTTATTTATTTATTTTTAATTTATTTTTATTTTTTATATTTTTGGGGGATATTATTTTTACAATATCGGGAGCCGATATTTTTTCTCCGGGAAATTTCAGAAATAAATCCGAAACAGTAGCCAGTGTAACCAGAGTCTAAGAAGGTGTAGGTAACTTAATTTTTAACATAAAACTAGAAAGTAGCTCTAGTGGAACCTACTCGTAGTGCCTCAGCCTTCAAGGGATAAGGCAAAGAATCACAACAACAACATTTTTCCTCCCTTGTGACTTGACGTGAACAGTGTATACTGTTCAACATTATTGAAAACTAATTTTTTCGTAGTCGTGAAAGTGAAAAATTAAAAATGTAAATTCAGACGGGGCAGATAAGCGAAATTTGTTTTAGTAACTACGTAAAATTAAAAACAATATATACAATCAATTTATTTGTGCAATCTTATAATTTGGTAGGTAATTATTTTTCTCATTTGCTCAAACGGGCAACCACCATTACACGAAGAGTGAAGAACGTTTAGTAGTCAACATTACGATTCATTAAATTGTTTTTAATTTTTTAATGATATCCGATTTATCCATGTACCGAGGTAATGATTTTTTCTTCTATGATATACCGCATTACTAAAACGATATATATTTAATTATAGATATTTTTTACAATGTGGACATCCCTAGATTAAACTAAATAGATGCAATCAGAGTAGGCATGTAATCCTACATCGTGGTTTTCAGAATCAAAATTATCGGGCATCCTTTTTGTTGCTGATCACAAAATGTTGAAATCAGAAATACCTATACTGCTATCTATGCTCATCGTAGATGTGGATAATGAAATAATGATAATAAGTTAAGGGGGTTCCTCCGCTTCTAGATGTCCAAAATTCCAATTTCAAACGTCAAAATGATCGTTACAATATTATACACTGATTAGACAAAAAACAATGTTTGCCCAAAAATTAAAAAATTCGACCGAGGAACCCCCTTAATAGGGGCGTGGGAGGGCTCTGTATTTGAACAGGAAGGACCACATTTGCACGCGGTAGGCCTACCTATAACATCTTTCCGACCATTTTGATCCCATTTTCATCAAAATCGGTTGAATATTACGGAAAATAATTCAATATAACGAACAATTCTGTAGTTTTCCCGAATTATCTCGTTGAATATAGGTACAACCGATTTTGATGAAATTGGGCTTAAACCGTCCAACGTGCTTCGGAAATATGTCCTCCAAAAAGTTATAGCCTACGTCCAATATTGGAAATTTTCCTTATATAATGTGACCCACTCTCAATAAAACTGTGCGAAAACGTGGTGGAGGGAAAATTGCCAGGAAACCGCCTTTCAAGAGGAGGTATTGCTTGAGTTGTGTTTTGATCTAGACATGCCCCGTTATTTACCTAAATTAATTAATGCATTTAAGCAATGCTGGCTGGACGGTTTAGATCTAGCGAACATGCAGTTTGATATCTATGAATCTGGCAGCCCTCAATTTTCTCAATTTTCCAACGGTTTCTTCCCGATTCCGATTCCTGCGATTTGCAGGTCTATCACAGTTACTGTGATCTCCCGTCCCCACATTTTCCGCATAATTTGCCATTATGGCATTATTTCGCCCTATAATTTTGCTTTCTGTCGCTTCATGTACTGCACCTGCCACATTTGCCCGTGTGGTACGCTTTGTGCCACACTTCTGTCTGCCGTTCATAGCGTCGTGGACTCCGCACTGGTATTTTAATGTGACTTATTTTGCATGATGGTTTGCTTTCAATGGTGCTCGGCGCATGATTTCTGTTCCACCACCTAATCAATTTACAATATTTTGTTGTCGTGATAGGGAGATGTGTAGTTCCAGGTTGTTATCTGCCACCAATACAACCATTCCGTTTGTTTGTTCATTCTTTGCGTTCCATTCTCTCCTTCCTACGAATAAAAATGGTTAGCTCGGTGAGCTCCATTCGCATCTAAATACCCCTAATAATGAGATGCTTACCCGGGCCCTTCATTTCCCTTTAAAAAAAACTACAAAGGCCCAACATCTGGAACGACCCATCCCTGGTCGCGGTAAAAATTCGAGTAGGTAGTTTCTATTTCATAAGGACAAAATTTTCACTATTCAGATTACATCTTCTGCCGAAAATGAACAGAAGCCAATCTCACAGTCTTCTACAGAAATTTGAGAAGAATGATTCGTCATAAATAATTTATCAATTATTGATATTTTTATACAATCAGTTTTCTTATGATTCCAAGACATCAATCCTCAAAAGCTACCTACAATGTAGCATGAGGAAAATCACAAGTCATGAGGAAAATCTAAATTTTTCTACTTTCAGGGTGATCTTTGTCCTTTTCAGCGGAGTGTGTGATTGTATTTTCTAATCTCCTGGATTTCCTTTCAGTCGCCCCTCAACTAAAAAAGAACCATTTGGAAGACGTTCAGTTGTTTGAAACGTGGGAACACAAATTTATCATGGAAGTGCACGGTATTCCGCACCCGACTGCGAAATGGTGAGTTCCTTCAACATGTTTTTTTATTATTATTATTTTATTTTATTTTTTATTCACCTTCCAGTGTTTGAAAGGGTTTCATTCATCAGGGAGCATTTTCGCTTGCGAAAATCATCCTTGGGTGACTTCCGTCTGCTGTTTGAATGTAATCTCTTGGGAATCTACAGATCTGTCATGCTCTTGTTTCATTTGGACGATTTGTGGCAGGCTTCTAAACCATGGCAGGGTGTCAGCTGCTGTAGCTTCCTTTGGGATTCGGTCTACCTCACCATCACTCGAACTCATTGGAGCTCCCTTTCCTGCCCCTATCACCTGCCGCTAGACCTTAGCAGAGGCATAACCAATGCAAATAGCTTCCAAGCAAAATTTGCTTGGAAGCTATTTGCATTGGCTATGTGGAAGACATTTAATGTCTAACTATGCAATGACTGGGATTCTTACCCCTGCATAGGTACCAAGGATTCGCCACCAATCGCGACTATCATTATGTATCTGTTACCGTTGAAGTGTTAATTCAGTTAGTACATGAAATAACTAGTTAGTATATGAAATAACGAGCGGTTTTAGTTAAAGTGTATAATTAAAAGTTTTGTACAGGCTTTCCCTAGGGAATACATGAAGTAACTAGGTATTATGTAAAATAACGGAACACCAGTCGTTAGAGTGAAGAATCGTCGAAGTGTAGAACACATGTACGAATTCAAGTGAGATCACTTATTTAGGGCACCCGGTACCTTTCGGTAACCACCCCCCTCCCGCCCATTTTAGACATGTTTTTGCGGCGATTTTTCTCAGGAACTACCTACTGGACGGATTTGTCTGGTTTTTGTTTTGTTTTGATCAGTATATAGTCTATTTTCATTTGACGGATTCTTTTTTTTTTTAATTCTTTAAACAAAATTTTTGTGTGAGAATACCTGGAATCTCACTTTTATTTTCACTTCAGAGTAGTCTGGCGGTACTATTAATTCGAAAATCGCCAAAAGCATCCGTCTATCTCTTCTCCTAGGTCTCCTTAACAAAACGAAAACAAAAAAAAGTAATTCGGATCAGTACTTCCCGAGAAAAGTCGCCGAGAACGTCCAAAAACCCTATTTTGAGAAAAACGAGAAAAACAAAATCGATTGTGATTTCAAGTGAATTCGAGATGATTTTCAGCTCCTGATTTCTAATAATCGATTTTTTGGGGTTATTAATGTGAAGAAGAAGAAGTAGAACATAGGGAAGGGATCTGAAATCGGACTTTAATGTTTTCATTGACTTCAGTAATTTGTTTTTACTTGAACTTGGTTATCGCGCGAGTATGTTCGTATTGTTTTGCCTGTATCGTCGTATTGTTTCGCGTGATTCTTCATATTTGTTTTCGTGTGTGTTGTGTTCGGTTGACTCCGCTGTAATGGGGAAATCACATCGTGTTTTTAAAAAACGGAATGCCCCAGTCCGATGGCCTAAAAAGGACACGGAAAATATTCCTTCCAGTTCAGCAACTCCTGACATGCCACCTAAACGCCGGCTTCTGACGACTTCAGAAAGAAAGTTGAAGAATTTGGATTATGGGGACTACGATACCAATCATATGTACGACATTGTCGACATTGGTGAAATATGGAATTCCATCTCCAGGTATGCGGTTTGCAAAGTTTGTCATGGTGAGCTGTCGTTTGGGGTTTCTTACGGCTATGGACTTCACTGATTTCGGCAATTTGTAAGTCCATATTTCATGCAAATACTATTTTATCTTGTTCCTTTAATGTTTCTGAGTTGAAAAAAAAAATTTAAAACAAAAATCGAAAAAAATCGGTTTTTTAGGTACGGGTTGCTTTGATCGAATTTCGAGTTGCAAAGAGCTTTATTCGTCAAACACTTTCATCTAATCGAGGTGCATTTTGTGGTGCAGTGGCACCGAAAAAATCCTTGTCCGTCCCCAAGGGCTAAGCTGTCGCCAGCGATCGAACTAATGATTCGTTAGAAGGTATTTCAGAGGCATCCAAGAACCTTTCTTCGCAAACACTGAACTGAGATTTAGCATAGAGCTGTCGGAGCCCGTTTTTCGTCCGCAGTCTGAAAAAGTTATCCTCGGTTATTTCCATCACGCACGCCAAACTATAACGGGCGTCAGCTTTTCCATGGTCTACGTCTGGCACTTGTATTCTGACCGTATCTCCGATTTTGGGATTCGGAAACTTGATCCGACGAAAGCTTCATTTTTTGGCTTGGTGCTTCAGGCGTGAAAGAGACGCTTCTCTTTTCTCACTTATCGAACTCGCTCTTTCGCATGAGCCACTTTCTCAGATTTCAGTCTTTCATTAAATTTAATTTTAAAGTTGCCCACATCCACGTTATTTGGATGAACTCTTGGGGAACTTGCCATGTTGAGGTCACGAACAAAACTGAGGATAAGAGAAGGAACTAAGGATAACTCGGCATAGAATCAATGATCCTCAACCTCGAGATCTCCTCGATGAAATCCCATTCATACTTGAACACAATATTATTATTCACTTTCTCGTTCTTTTATAATATATAATTATTGTATTTATACAATAATAAAATAATTGTATTGTATTTATACAATAATAAAATAATTATAATTATTTTATATAATAACTAGTTAAAGCGTATAATGCGAGAAATGACACACTTTAACTGGTCTCCTTAGTTTATCTATGTACTAACTAGTTATTTTATGGACTAACTGATTTCACACTTTCACGGTAACATAACGACTACAGTTTGCCGGGGCTTCATCCAATGAATCATCGGCAAGTACCCCACTCGGGCCAGGTATCAGCCAATCACGAGGCTAATCCATGTGCTCGTCTTAACCCCTCTGATCTTAACCCTAAAATTGTCTTTTTCTGTCCGCAGGACGAAAGATGGCCAAGACCTTCCCACAACGGAAAGGTTCAAATTGATAGACAAAGACGAGAAGTACATCCTCGAAATAACGGACGCTCAGCGGGAAGATTCGGGAGAGTACAAAGTGGTCGTTTCCAACGTTTTAGGAGAGCAAACCGCCAGTGCAAACCTAAAAGTAGTAGGTAATATTCCTATCCTCCAGTTACATTAAGACTTGAGGCATAAGACAACTAATAATTATTCTGAGCCGCGTGCTGTATTCGTAGAAGAAATCTAATTATGTATAATTATAGGCTTGATAGTTCTTTCAATTTTCCTTGGATAGAGTTCTCTTGAGGGAATTAGTTTTATTCTCGATTACTATAGGATTATTATTTAAAAGTCGGACTGAATAACCTACTGATTTGAAACTATCCCACCAATATTCGACACTATCATTAGGTATAGGTACCTTAGTTGTTTAAAACAAAATTTATCCTTTTCTTTGCTCCTGCACACTGTTGAGTGACTGTGAAAGCTTAATGAAGAGGAGATCTGCCAAGAGTGGAAAACCGCTAAGAGAATTGATTTCGATTGATGTTTCAAGGTCAGTTACCACATCAAGTGTCAGTCTTGAACGCACGTTCGTGATCCGTGCAGTATTGCCAATCGTATGCAACAGCATTTTGGCATCCCCACTAACTTCCGACAATATCATTTTTAGTTAGTTAATGTTTGATAAATTATTATGACGTTAAAATGATGAGCGCAAGTGGTATTCTGAAAATCTGTTCTCTAAGGTTTTCCTCTTTTGCTCGTATGCGTTTCGTCTGTCCGTCTGATTGGCATGGAAACAACGTTGATTCCTCGTTTGTCAAGTTGATGGTTATGGCGGACAGAAAGAGCAGGGAGTATGGCAACCACTAGACCACTTTTACAGTATTTCTGCACTCTCATCGTACCATAACATATGTTGTAACTAAATGTTGCCAGTACTAGTTCTTCACGTCTTTTTTGTGTAGCTGCATGTTTTTATATGACTGGCTCGTTACTGACGTTTTTCTTTTGTAGGAGCTGGAGACTTCCGCTTGCCGCAGATCCTCACGCCTCCTAAGGACCTCAAAGTCCCCAAGGGCCACACTACCATTTTGTCACTTGTACTATCTGCTGATCCCATTCCCGAAGTTCGATGGTATGTGTTTGGGATTTGCCTCGGAATAATCAAATCGTATCAGCTTTTACTCAAAAAGTTGTTTCTTCTGCAGGGAACACGATGGCAAACCCATTAGTCCAGACTGCATCCCGGGCATGGAGTCAAAATTATCTCATCACGGTTTGAAGGAGTGCACTTACACCCTGACCATTTCGTCCAGCCAACATGTTGACACCGGCGTCTACAAGTTCTATGCCGAGAACAAGAGTGGTAGCTGTGAGTGCTCGGTGAGTTCATTGGAAGAAACTTGTACTTGTTGTTTCACTATTGACTGCTTGTGATATTGAAATATCTATTCCAGGCGAGACTTGACGTCATCCTTAAACCTGAGATCAAAATATTCAAAGACATCCTCGGTTCACCATATGAAGACGCCCAGTTTATCGCTGTGATCAACTCTAATCCTCGATGCAGCATCACCTGGTAACGTATTCTCTATTTTCTTCAGAAATAAAGAACAAGCTTACCCAATTCTTGCTGTGTTCACAACTCCTCGAATGTCTCAAATTTCCCCCATTTGCGGGTTTGGTGTGGGTCTGGGATCAGATGCCATTGTCGCGGTTCTTAGCTCACCAATTAAGCCATTAAACACAATTTAATGAATTTCAATTCCAACAATAATTCCCGTGACACTAGGCTAATGATCTAAATTAATATCTATATTATTATTGCTGAATAAGGCTTTGTTTTCCGTAATTGTTCGTTCAAAATCCTGTTTCTTTCTTTCTTCCTGGTGATGTGTAGGAGAAAAGAGGGCAACAAGATAACTGCCAGCGATCATTTTATTATTGACACTGATGACGAAAATGAAGTGTACAAGTTGAAGATCAAGGGCATCCTTCCGGAAGATGCTGGTCTATACACCATCTCAGCCGTGAATGAAATTGGCGAAGCCTCAGCAGACGCGAAACTGAAAATGCACAGTACGTACCTCAATTGCGAATATGTAGCGTTGAACTTGGGAAGAAAATTGGTTGAGTTTTGAGGAACTTCATGGCGACCGTGTGATGTTATAATGTCCTGTGTTATAGTGGAAGAGCCTGAGTTCACTAAAGTCCTAGAGAATGTCACCGTTCGTGAATACGCTGCTTTGGATCTCAAGGTCCGAGCCCAGGGTGTCCCTAAACCTGAAATTCAATGGTTAGTAGGTTACGATTGTTCTACTTCAACTATGTTTTGCAAATTTCTGAATTTGGAAAATGAATTGTCACATTTTTCTGAATGAAACCTACAAAACAACGACAGCAAATCAACATAACTACTGTTTAGTTCTAGTCAGATACCGTCAATATTGACATGGTCTCTTTTTTCAGGTCAAAGGATGGAATAGACTTGGAAATAACCGAGGGTATGACTCTTGACACTCGATGTGAAGGAAGCGTCTCTAGCCACTTGAGTATCCCTCATTTCAAGGAGGAATATGTTGGAAAGGTAAACCCAAAGGCCCCTCCCGATGTTTGCTCATAGTTTTCATTATATTTTCAGAAAGTAGGGTTCCAAGGGTTGCGAAATTAAAATTCTAACCCTAACCCATGCTTCATTATTTCCAACATGATCATCGCCTCTAAAGAGCCAGCCACTGATTCGGTTTCATTCGATACGGTCTCTACTTAATAAGGCTACTCAAGAACGGTTTTCTTAATACTCAGCTGTCGGCGAGGGAAACTCCTACTTTGCTCCTCTGCCCGAGTTAGGGCTTGTTGAGAAAGTTCATCTGATCCTCCAAGTTACAGTTGTTGTCGAGACCTTTTTTCACAATTAAGAATCTATCCAGTTCTGCAGAGGAGTCAGTTGCTGGAATAAAGCCTCGAAATTGTTTCTTGACACAGAGTTCTGTACAGCATAGGAAGAACTACCATTCTAACAATAATTGTTAATTGTTAATTATTAGACTTCTGATAACATGATGAGGAAGTAGACTTACAAAAAATGCCACAAAACCGAATCACTTTTCAAATCCAGACCCGTGCCCGGTCCTCCTGACAACTATAATCATTATTTATTAGTGTTATTGATATATATTTGCTTCCAGTACAAAGTGAGAGCATACAGTTTGGCTGGCCACATTGACACCACCTGTTACGTCAAATTGGCTCAGCTCTCGCCTTCATTCTCCAAATCTCTCGGTAGAGCTCTGGAAGTGGAGGAAGGTGAACCTCTACAGCTCACCTGCAAAGTCGAAGCCAGCCCGATCGCTTCAGTCAGATGGTAAACATTATAGAAAACTCCGTGGAAATGATTTTTGTATTGTAGTCCTTTTCTCATAGTATCATCATTGAACCTTCCTCAGGTTTAAGGACGGAGAAGAGCTTCCTGCCTCAGACCGGATCCAGCTCGTCGCCTCTCCTGACGGCCACATAAAACTGAGGATCGAAGAGGCCACACCTGAAGACTGCGGTGCTTACAAACTCGTTGTGGAAAACGCTCTCGGCGCTGACTCCAGCATTTGTGCCGTTGCTGTTAACCGTATGTTGAACATTTTCAGCTGGACGAACAGTTTCTCCCAATCATCCACGAAAGCAACTTGTATTTTGTTTATTTATTTTTTCAGCGAATCCCCGAGCTCCAATCTTCATTAAGAAATTGGAAGACGTGTCCGTTAATGAAGGGCAACCACTGTTCATGCAAGCCCAAGTCATGGGATTCCCACTTCCAGAAATGAAATGGTATGGTTTCCCATAATCTGTGTTCAGAATCACTAAACGGGAACAGATGATGACTGGGATTTTGGGATGGGGATTTTCAAAGTCTTTTCTTCATTCTGCAAAATTATTCCATGTGAACGAGGGTTCTGTTGATGTTTCAGGTTCAAAGATGGACTTCCTCTGAGGAACACCAGGGCAGTCAATTTCATCAATTCACCTGGCGGGCTAGTTGGGCTGTCCGTGGAAAAGGCCACTAGCGAGAATGCCGGCAATTACTCCCTCACGGTTACCAACAGGCTAGGAGAAGCCACATCTGCCGCTGACGTTAGTAATTTGTCGGGGGGAGGGGGACTGCAGGTTTAAAATGGTGGAAAATCGGAGTAATTAGTCAGTGTGACGCTCCTAACCAGAGTGGGTTTCGTGCGATTAACTGATTACGTGTTTTCTTCTTTATTAGACCAATTCCAATACTGCGTTGCTAGTTGAAGCAACATACCTCCATTTTGTTCATTTCGAGAAAAAACGTACATGTGATTAGGGATGTGCGATACTTATCGATATGGGTAAAGTATCGGGTATTTCCTTTCGATACCGGGTACTTTTGGTATCGAATCCTGCCATTCGATACTACTACTGGTATCGATTATTTTTCCAGTATCGGAAAAAATACCCAAATGGAAACAGATGTACCGACTTAGAACTAAAATAACTTTACTTGAATCATTTATTCATAAATTTATAGGTACTTGAATCACAGGGAAGCTCTCTACCAATAAATTATATAGGAACACTCACACACATAAGTTATGTGACAACGTCTCGTCTGAGTCTGATGTTGAAGTTGTTACTGTGTGTACTATCTATAACCTATAGGTATACCTCCTTGGTGCTATAACCTACACGAAAAGCGAGGAATCTACTCGCCACGCTCACCTCTGTCACACAGATATGTACAAGACTCTAGTAGGTAACTAGATAATCTCTAGTAGAGATTATCAGTCAAACCTAGAGATGTAAGGTACCTACTTAAAAATGTATTGATACATAATACGTATCAATACATTTTGAAGTGATGATATTATCATGTATTGATACATTATCACATCGACATTTTTGATTAAAAAAAGTATCAAAAAGTATTGGATCGATATTTTTCAAAAAGTATCGATACTTTTATGAATCGGTACTTTTGGATACTTTTAAAAATGCATTGGACTAAACTAGAATATTATAACCATGGTTTAATTTTTTTTTCTATAAACATTATAAGCAGGGAGTTTTTACTGACGATAGCGACGCTAGACTCAGGCGGTGTTCTCAGATTGCTTATTTTCATTTATCACAATCGACCTCGTGGATGATTAGGTAAATAATTTTCGACCAAACTTATTACTGAATTTTGAGAAAAGGAACATTCTCGGTTGTCACCAAAATATGTTGACAAATTGTGTTTTCTGAGAGGCACAGACGACGAATGGTGGTAGAATTATATTTTATATACAATATTTTCTTTATTAAATGAATATAATATCATTCTTCTTCTTCTGACTCTTTGAAGTAACAATAATGATAATAATAATAATAATAATAATAATAATAATAAAAAATAATAATAATGATAATCCAGGATTCGATTTTCAAACTGTCCCTATTCAATACAGAAATTTTCTTTTCTCTTAATAAAAGTACCCATATGATCCAATACTTGTAGGTATCGAATACTTGCTTCCGATACTTCGATTGTATTGCATACTTTTTTCGATACTAGTATCGGGTACTGGTATCGGGTATTGTATAGTATCGCACATCCCTACATGTGATTAAAAAAAAAGATAAAAAAAACAACAAATGAGAAACAACAAGTGAGACAAAAGTAAGACCTATTTTCTTTCGTTTCTCCAGCTTATAAAGTAAACTAATCCCCACGCTATTTAATATCTACAGGTTGAAGTCATTCTGAAAGACAGGCGTCCTGAATTCCAAGGATATTTGACACCAACTACTGTCGTCGAAGGTTTCCCAGTCAAACTGACTGTTAAAGTTGGTGGTAACCCACCACCGGAGTTCACATGGTGAGACAATGGCAGAAATCTGTGTGGCTTGTTTATACATTCTATTCAGTTCATTTCCACGAGATTAGTTCTTTTACCTGAGTGAGTGAGTGTTCTCATTCGGGTGTTTTAGGACCAGAAACGGTACCCCGATTGACGTGGATGGTGAGCGCATCAAGGTCGTCGAGCTGCCCGATGGCATCGTTAGCCTGATCATCGACAGTGCCACTCCTCTGGACGCTGGAGTATACGGCGTCATCGCCACCAATTCAGCCGGCACCGTGTCCTCAGAAGCAAAACTGGACGTAGTCGGTGAGCAGTATTTTTTTAAACTTTCTCGTTAAATAGGTCGTGTGTGCATTTCTCTGTTAACCGTTAACTTAACTTTCAGATCACGCTCACGCCAACATGCCTGAAGAAGCTCCGTCGTTCGGCCACGCTCTTAGAGACGCCTGGGCCGAAGAAGGATCCATGGCCTACCTCGCTGCTCCATATCTTGGAAACCCCGTTCCGGATGTCAAATGGTTCAAAAACGGCGTTGAGTTGTCTCCTGATCACCGACTCACATTTACTAATGACGGTCACAAGGTCGGTTTATATTTCAATATCTTCTTTAATCGTGAAATGGGTAGTGTAGAAAAAAAAATTAATTAATTTTTTCAGTTTCTTGAAATAGTTCTAATATTTGTTTCGTTCGTAGGTCGGTCTGCAAATCAACCCTTGCTCCATGAGTGACATGGAAACGTACAAATGCAAGATCATAAACCCCTTGGGCGAAGCTGAATCCGAGGCGAAACTCACAGTGAAGAAAGTCTTCCACGCTCCAGTCTTCACACAGAAACTTCGTGACCTCGAACAGGTTAGCTATTGAATAGCTTTGGCTTATTACCTCCCTCGTGGTCTGTAGTCATGTTGGACATCTCCCCGACATCGACATGATGTACTGAGAGTCCAATATGTTGAACGACATAAATCGTCCGCTGAATATCAGTTGAAAAAAATTGTTAACCAATTTAATTAATTTTCAATTAAACTCAAGTTTTTGAAAAACCTTGAAAATGGATTATGTTAATAATTTTATATATTATTATTTCAGATCATTGGCTTGGATGGTAAAATGGTTTGCCACGTCACTGGCAACCCCCGTCCGGAAATTTCGTGGTTCAAGAATGGCAAGCCCATTTTCGAAGGGAACCGCTACAAGATGAAGAGAGACGGAGACAACTGCATCCTCTATATCAAAGATTGCAGCCCGGACGAAGACGGCTACTACAAATGTATGGCCGTCAACCGGGATGGCAAAGATGAAACTGAAGCACAGTTCAGAGCCGTTGAAAAGATGTAAGAAGATACAGATTGGGCCTGTGTAGTGTTTGAAAATTAGACAATTGCAGAGACGTGAAAATGTGTTGGTTACAGATCTCCCAAGGACAAGGGTGAAGCACCATGCTTCCTGAAGAAGATCGGTGACCAAGAATTGATCCAAGGAATGACTGGAAGGTTCACAGCTTGCATTTCTGGGTGAGTTACTGTTAGGTACTTACCACAGTGGCTAACTAGGTGTTCGTAAACATGATCTAACGCGTTGCTGTCTTTTAGCTATCCGGAGCCTGAAGTGGAATGGTACCGAAATAGCGACAAATTATACCCAAGTGACCGAATTTCCATCGAGAAGGAAAGCACTGGCCTCCTGAGGCTGAGCATAGCTCATGTCGACCCGGATGTCGATGCTGGCAAATACCGCGTCCGAATATACAATGATCATGGCGAGGATGAGTGCGAAGCATCCTTCATATTCGACAGTAAGTTGACTTTACTCACCAAATAAAATTGTTTGGTTCATGGCTAATAATGGTTTACTTACTTACCAAACATAAAATTCAGTTCAGTCACCAGGGCTGACTGAAGGTTGGATTTTCCAGTTTTTCGCTCATAACTGGGAAACAGCGTCTATCATGAGTCATGATTCATGACATTGTAATTCATAGCTAAATTGAAGATGACCTAAATGTTCCCAACCTTTAAACAAATATACTTTTTCTAGCTCCAACCGTTTGTGATATCATAATTTCAAATCAATGAATTTACTAGTCCAATTCTTGGATTTATCTGGTTCAAAGTAGGTATGTCCTGAATTTTCAATGAACTCACTCCGATTGTTCTCGTTCAACTGTAAATATTGTGCGTAATCCCCATCGAGTTGACTCGACGATTTACCTAAGACGACGATTTTTCCAGTCGTTTTGGTTTATTATTCTTGGAATAAGTAATAAACCTATGTAATCGTGACGGAGGTTGAAAATTCAGATCGGCCTCAACATTTGACGTGACACGTTTTAAGATGTCTAGATTCCAAAAACGAATGTCCGAGCCGTTTTGGGCAGTTTTATTCCAGTGGAAACCGCTTTTGAGCCCTAAGGGGCTATCAACAGGCTCCCCGAAGGGAGCTCCACCAAACGGGGAATTAACCACCGCCTGGCTCCACTCTCCAGCGACCACGACCCCCTCGAGTCCGACACCAGTCCAAGGGGGATCAAAGATCGTGGGCTCCCCCTTGCCCGAGGTACTGGATTAGAGGCGCAGCTCCAAGCAGTAAGCGTTAGAGGAGCAAGCTCCTCACTTTAAGGCCATCTCCAGTATGAGGCCCGAAGGGACTAGCTGCCATCGTCCACTTCTACCGCTTTACATGCCCCTGACACCGAGGTATCAGCCTGAACATTACAGGGGTGGGCATGAGGGGCGGACGCCCGAGTTAGTCAGTGGCCATCAGAGAATAGTAGCTCCTTAGCACCACTGGCATCCTCCCCGGGCCGTTTTGGGCAGAAGGATTTTTTCTTTAATCTGAAATTTTGACAAAATACTACTTTACCATCTAGTTGTGCCCGCAAGGTTTTCAGCCTGATCGCCCAAATCCGTGGGGCTCTGTGGGGCTAAAAATGGGCTACGGGTGGGTTTTTTGAAGGATTTTGGCTATGGGTTCAAGTTAGGTGTCGTTAACGAAGTATTTTTGGACGTAGAATCCATTTTGGGGGTCCCAGAACGCTTCCTGGCGATCTCTTTGGCAAAATTCGGGGGATCAAGACGGCTGCTCTGTCAATTCATACGGATTAGATTTTCACTACCTATTCGGTTGCACTCGTGTCTTGGTCAATCAAACTTTGAAGCTCGCTCTTCCCATGTTTCTGTGTCTTAGAAAAACTATTTTTGAAAAAAATAAGAAAAACATCAGATCATGGATATGTCTTTGGTAAATATCACCAACTCCATCGTGTGATGTTAAACCTAGCAATGATTTTGTTTACCGATATGTAGCTATGATTTTGTTTACTGGTATCGCGTTGCATTAAATGTGGCAAAAAAAAAGTGTCGCAAAAAATTCCTTGACCCCAAGCCAAAAGACATATCCATGTCAAAAAACTGTTTTCTGTACTACGTGTGGACAGATGTGGAACCACGAAAAAACGGATTTTGCATCCAAACTTACTCGGAAAACTACACCTTATTAAATAATTTTTGACCTCTTGGGATCCTTCATAAATCCCATTTGTAGCCCCACGAAAGCCCCATGGATCACCATGGTGAAATCGGATCGTTCTGGGACCCCCAAAAATGGATTCTACGTCCAAAAATACGTCGAAAATGACACTCGACCCCATAGCCGAAAACCTACAAAAATCCCTCCCGTAGCCCCACTTCAGCCCCATAGCGCCCCACGGGTTTGAGCGATCGGGCTGAAAACCTTGCGGGCACAACTAGACGGTAAACCGAGTATTTTGTATAAATTTCAGATTAAAAAAAATCCTACTGCCCAAAAAGACTTGGGCGGCATACGGCGGACGGACATTCAGTTTTGGAAATCTAGACATCTTGAAACGTAGGTGCCTATAAGTAATGTCAAATTTTGAGGCCGGTCAGAATTTTCGACCTCCGTCGCGATTTCATAGATGTATTATTCCGTGAATAATGAACCAAAAATCAAGTATTGCGACTAATCACTACCCAACTGATAGATGATAATTATTATTATCTAACGGATTGGATGACTCAAAGAAGATACTGGAATGCAGAATCGCAGAGAGAAGACATTACTGGAAGAATTCCTATACAAATATCCCGCAGATATAAATGCACCAAGAAGAGATCTCACTGAAAGCATTGCAGTGAGCAGAGATCAGCTACCTAAGACAATAATCAGTTATTTTGATTAATTAATTTCGTTTTGCACCGAGAAGAGATCTCACTGAAAGCATTGCACTGAGAAGAGATTTGCCATTTAGCGATTTCATTATTTCGATGAATCAAAAGGTTTGTTCCAGGTTTGACGGAATGTTAACAGAAATCGTCGGAGACATGCGCAGTTTAGAAACTGCTGTTCCAGGTCGATCGTAAGTTGGACGGAAACCGATAGCTCGAGTATGTGCGGTCGGGTTCTGTCGACAGACGCTGTCAGACCTGGAACAAACCTAAAATTCATTCCTAGTTCCAATTTTAACATTTCATGTACGGTTGGAGCTAGGATTAAACCTTGTTGTGTCCATCCAGTTATATGTTTGTTTTCTCGTAGACTTGGGTGACAGGCGGCCTATTGGAGAGCAGTTCAAAGACTTCGAAAAGTTCAAACATACCGGAGGTCCGATGCCACTCGCCGACCGTCCCATCATCAGCCGGATGTCGGACAGGAGGTTGACACTGTCTTGGAAGCCGTCTATCCCTTACGGTCCCCGAGAACCCGTCACCTACCAAGTGGAAATGTGCGAAATGCCCAACGGCGACTGGTTTACGGCACGCTCCGGTGGGTAGATTTGGTTTTGTGGTTTAATCGTCGTTGGCGTCAAGGATTGTTTTGTCATCATACATTTCGATTTTAGGTATCAGGAGCTGTGCCTGTGAAATCAGAAATCTTGAACCTTTCAGAGACTACAAATTCCGTGTGAGGGTAGAAAATAAATATGGAATTAGTGACCCCTCACCTTACGCTATGACTTACAGGTATGTTATATCTGTTCTTTACAAGCCTTATCTCGAAGTACAAAGTTGTTCAGGCGTGTTCGCAAAATCACGACGAATATTGGACAAGGGTTGGTCCCAGGTATCAAGCCCTGATTCTCCCTGATCAAATAATTTCGTTGAAATCAATCTCCGTCTAGGTTTGTGCCATCCCTGGCCAGTGATGTGCCTCGGGAATATTCCCGGGGATCGGGGAATTTATCGGGAATATTCCCCAAAATATAAATTCCCGGGAGAAATGGGGAATTTTTTTTTTTTTTCCTCTTCAAATTACTCAAACATTTTTTCCTGTTTTAAATTCTTTCTACACACACAGTACCCACCTACCTTTGCTGCCTGATGATTCTTGAACCCTGATCCTAACGTCTGCCATAAAGCTTTGTCAACAGCAATACCAATATGAAATCGAAGAAGAGAAAGAAGATTGGGGTGGGGTAGAGAGGGAACTTGTGATAAGTGGCAGTGTGATTTACCTCAATCAGCTTTGTTATGACCTGTCACCACGGTTTAGTTCTTGATTTCCTTCGCGGCTCCGGATTTTCACTGCTTATATTGATTTTGAAATGAGGTGGTCGAGGAAATATTCTGTTTGGGATCATTTCCGTATAATGCCAGGAAAGGGGAAAAACGCAAACAAGAAATTTAATTGTTACCGGTAACACGCAAAAAATCGTGGCATGGATATGTCACCAGGTGAATAGCGTCACCAAGAGATAATTTGTTTATAGGTTGTTGCCTTGCATTTTAAGAAATTCACTAATTTTCATGCTCATGTAGGTCAGCCAATCGACATATAATATCATATATGGCTAATATATTCAGTATTTTTTTTTTTTTTTTTTTTCAGGTCTAAACTCGAGCCTGAACCTGTCGGTTTCATTCCGTTCTTGGCCCCTGGCATTGATTTCCGCCCTGAGTCGTCACCTTACTTCCCCAAGGACTTTGACATCGAGAGGCCACCACATGATGGATACGCTCAAGCCCCCAGGTAACTAGAAAAAAATCGTAGGTATAATAATATTATTATACCTACCTATATTTATATTATAGATAAATTCATTATACCTACAGGAAAAAACCAGAGTTGATGGCCTTGAATAAGTCACTCAATACTCATCACTGCCCCCACGCGACCTCATGGTTGTACATCACCTACACAAATAAATGACTTTGTAACTTGTCGATTCCTTAGGTTCCTGCGACAAGAACACTACACCCAGTATGGCGTGAAAGGTCACAACTGCAACCTCTTCTGGTTTGTGTACGGTTATCCTAAACCAAAGATGGCCTATTTCTTCAACAACGAGCCTATCGATATGGGTGGACGGTACGACTGCAGTTACACCAGGAACGGCCAGGCTACTCTGTTTATCAACAAGTGAGTAGAAACTTGAAGGTGTATCTGTAACCTTCCCTTTCATATTTGGGTGACCTTTACGTTCTTTTGTTGTGCAGAATGTTGGATAGAGATGTTGGCACTTACGAAGCTGTGGCCACAAACGAACATGGCGAAGCCAGGCAGCGGGTTCACCTCGAAATTGCGGAGTACCCAGAATTTGTGAAACGACCTGATGAGATGACCATTGTCGCTCGTCACGGAGGCCGCTTGGAAGCCCGAGTTGTTGGCGTGCCGCAACCTGAGGTCAAATGGTTCAAAGACTGGCAGCCACTTGCTTCCACCAGTAGAATAAAGGTGAGCAGAAATAAAAAGCTTGATCAGTATTGGCTTTATTATCAATTGGTTCTGTGCGTCGAATGTCTATAACCCTTTACAGATGAACCGCATAGACCCGGATCACTGCAACCTCGTGATCAACGAAGCCATCGCCAAGGACGCCGGCCTATACAGTATCACAGCCAGCAACGTCGCCGGAGCTGTCAGCTGCTCTGTGATGATCCACATCGAAGAGAAAGATGAACACTCATTCCAACACTATGGCAGGGGACACGGCATCAAAACCAAAACCAAGCCTATCGGCGACTGGTATGATCTTGGTGATGAGCTTGGCCGTGGAACCCAAGGTGTCACCTACCATGCTGTGGAGAGAGCGACAGGTCTGTTTGGAAGTAACCAACCAGATAAAATGTTTGCTTTCAGAGAACAGGATTAGGACGTTTTTCTTCGTTTTTTATTTTCAGGTCGTAACTTCGCTGCTAAGATCATGCATGGAAGAGGTGAACTCAAGAGCTTCATGCACAACGAACTGGAGGTGATGAACCAACTTAACAGCCACAAAATCATCAGGATCCACGATGCATTTGAGACGTTGACCAACGTGACTTTGATCATCGAACTGTATCCTTCATTAATGGCGTGCATTAGGTCCAGGTTTTCATCTACGAAGGTTAAACACTTCTGTTTTGGTAAAATCCACTGTTGTAAAGATGTCAGGATCTTTGGGTTTATTATTCTTGGAATAATACACCTATGTTTTCGCGACGGAGGTCGACGACTCCGATCGGCCTCAAAATTTGACATTATCCGGTTCAAGAGGTCTAGATTCCAAAACCGAAATCTCCGTCCGCCGTCCGGGCCGTTTTGGGCAGTAAGATTTTTTTTTAAATCTGAACTTTTGACAAAATACTCGGTTTACCATCCAGTTGTGCCCACATGGTTTTCAGCCCGATCGCCCAAACCCGTGGGGCGCTATGGGGCTACGGGTGGGGTTTATGAAGGGTTTTGGCTATGGGATCGAGTTAGGTATCGTTTTCGAAGTATTTTTGGACGTAGAATCCATTTTTTTGGGGTCCCGGAACGATCCGATTTCACTGTGGCGAGATAAATTGGGCTTTCACGGGGCTGAAAATAGGATTTTTGAAGGATCCCAGGAGGTCAAATATTTTTCAAGTAAAAAACGAAAAAATTTTGAAGAAAAAATCCCAAAAAATTTTTTTTTCTAGAATTTTTTTATTGACACAGAATTAAATTTCTGCACAAGACTTAGTAACCTATATCACAAGACTTCAGTAAGCGACTTAAGTAAGACAGTAAGACAGTAAGACTTAGTAACCTATATCACAGAATTAAATTTCTGCACAAGACTTAGTAACCTATATCAAAGAATAATAAACCCTGATGTAAAATTTGCAGCATTTTTGATTTTAATGTTTGAAAATTTTAACTTGAATTTTCGGTGAATTCACTGCACATTTGGAAAATTCCTTTTCCTTAACGTATTATTCAGTGCTGGTGGCGGTGAACTTTTGGATGCTGTTACGAGGCAGCCTTACACTTCAGAGAGTGACATCGCCAGTTACATCAGGCAGCTTCTTGTCGCCCTTGATTACCTTCACGATCAAAACATTGCACATCTTGGGCTCACGGTACGTTCTTATTAATTGTTTTGTGAAATCAGAAATTATATTGTTGATGGGGAAAAAATTGTCCGGTTTTCTTTACAGCCTGGGGATCTTCTGATTTCGCATCCTGGCGGTGACGATCTGCGGTTGGCCGACTTTGGTTTGGCTCGTAGAATCCATCCAGGACAGCTTCAACCTCTGGATTATGGTAAACTCGGAACCAATACAACCATGGATAAGTTCCAGACGAGAAGTACAATTTATGGTTTTCATTTTATATTCTAATCACCGTATATTTCCCCCAGGTATGCCTGAGTTTGTCTCTCCTGAAACCATTCGAGGCGAAGGGGTTGATGTCTCATCTGACATGTGGAGCGTTGGTGTCATCACGTACCTTCTGCTTACTGGTGTCTCGCTGTTTAGAGGGACCAACGACAAAGAAACCCTCATCAAGGTAGTAAAGTGGTCATGTTATTGTCTACCCATTAATTTGACTTAATCATTGACATGTAAGGTGGTTCACGAATTTCGCAATTTTAGTAGACAAGCTTTGGTGACTTGTGGTTCAAGGCGACGCCCATTGGTTCTCATTAGACTTTGTATGGCGCCTTTTGTCTTTATATTACAAGACAGTCGTTGTAGGGGAGACGAGGTATTATGTTTTAATATTACCCCCTATTGGGAGTGATGGGATATGCCCTCGGGACCACTAAGCCTCCAGGGTGAGCTAGACTAACATAAGATTCCTCAAATCATGAGCTGGGATGTAAGGATTCCCAGTGCAGAGGCAAGCGAGTTTTTCCTGAGATTGTCCTGAGGTGATGTGCTGAGCTGGTTCTATAACCGCCCTTATTGTGTGAAAATGTGCCCATTTACGATTTGAACCCCAATTGGAAAATCGCTGACCTACTCTAATATATTCTTTAGGTTCGCGAAGGCTTCTGGGAATTCGACGAAGAGTACTGGAAGAACCTTTCCGTTGAGGCGAGAGACTTCGTAACGAAATTGCTGGTCGTTGACGTTAACGGAAGAATTGACGTCAAGACCGCTTTGAGACATCCTTGGCTCAACTATGCCGATCGGTTGCCTCCGAATCTTTACCAAATCCCTACAGAAAAACTCCACAACTATTACAATTTGTGGAAGTAAGTTTTTTCTTCGATTTCGCATATTGTTTCAATGACGTTTGTGTGTCACCCTACCGTTTTTTACCATAAAAATTCTTCAGGGATTGGTACAGCAATGCCTCCTGCCGCACATGGTACCGCAGGCGACCTCTCACGGGTGCTTTCAACCATCCGTCGAAGATGGTCTACCCGCCTCATTATGTGGCCACTCCGCTGCCTTCGCCTGAGCGTGACATCAACGAAGCCGACTTCAAGAAACCCTCGTGGACGGACGACCTCCCGTCTAAGCAGCCTCTCAATTACGACTTGGGGGTTATTACATCCGAAAGCCAGTAAGCAAAAATCTCCTTGTTTTTTGTTGTTAACACTAGGTGATAAGTTACTTTAGTGGATCACTTCTCTCTTGCCAAGGTTTTGAACGTTTGAAAGTTAATTGTCATTATAATGTAATATATTTTCTGTTCTCTGACACCCTTTATTCTCGAATTTCAGCTACCAGAACGGCCCTGACACTTATCTCTTGCAGTTGAGAGATGTTGACTTCCCCGTTAGGATCAGAGAATACATGAAAGTGGCTGCCAACAGGGGAACTGGCGTTACTCGGTTCTCCGAAGACTCCCATCTGGATTGGAGGGTAAGTGACATGAATTTGATACCACGACGATCTTTTGTGAGCTATTTGTAAAACACGGACGTTTTCGTGCAGCTACCGGTGATTCGGGAGAGAAGGAGGTTCACCGATGTGATGGATGAGGAAATCGACGACGAGAGGAAAAGCCGAATCAACACGTACGGTTACGGCGACTCGTACACTGTCAGGCGTCTGAAACACGAAATCGGAAGCCGTCTTGACACCCACGTAGAAGCCGAAGCTCTCATAGAAGCGTCCAGGGAAGGCCAGGTAATTACAAACTGGATCCAGGTTGACTATTCCGCTTTGGAGCAAATTTTTCTTTCCTCTCTTACCATGATCCTGAAAATTCTTGCCGTTTCAGCCTCCATTCATGAGGGAGAAACCGCAGATCACGGCGCTTGAAGATGGAAAACCCGCGAGCCTGTCGTGTCTTGCCGTTGGTGACCCAAAACCCACTATCCAGTGGTACAAGTAAGTTATTGAGCTGACATTCAACAGTTGAATTCAACGGTTGGAACATAGTTCACTGTCCCTTACTATTGCGGGTTTGGAATTTATCTCCAGGAACGACATGATGTTTGGAAGTTCCAACCGGGTGAAAATAACCGAAGACGACCTTGGGCGATCCATTGTGCAGTTCAACCCTGCCAATTCCGTCGACGCTGGAATTTACAAAGTCGTCGCCCGTAACCGTTCTGGACAGACGGTTGCCAGGACGAGGTAATGCTCGTAAATAGTTACCATGACTGTTCATTTGGAATAATCTGGGAGGGACTAGCGAGATTCTATATTTAGAAAGCTGTAGTCAAGTTAGGTCACCTTGACCAGAGTAATTTTCAACCTGATCTAGGGTAATCCCTAAGATACCAGAGTCATCACTATTTTCTAGCCTCATCTTTAGGGATATCTTTAGTTTGAGCTTTGGAATAAGAAGTCCAAAAACAGACCTCTATGGAGATACAGAAAGCTCATGCCTTAAAGATTCTTTTTATTGAAGAAAAGACTCGTTTATTGAGAGAAATTGTCATTGTTCTGCTCTGTTTCTTTTACATTCCGTTAGGAGCTGTTCTTATCTCATTTGATTCGACCTGTTCCAGGATGGTGCTCGCTGTCGTACCTGATGCTCCGGATTCCCCCCAAGCTACTGAACGGTCTGACACGCAGGTCTTGTTGAAGTGGAAACAACCTAAAGTCGATGGAAACTCGGCCGTCATTTCTTACAGCTTACAATATCAGCAATCTGGTGAGTGGGGTGGTTGGTTTTTCTTTACGTCCAGATCTTCTCGACTTATATCATAAAAGTTTTATATAAAACGTTTAAACTCACTCGCTGTTCCAGAGGGAACTGAATGGAAAGAAGTCAGCAACACGATCGATCACGAATTCTACCTGGTGAACAGGCTGAAACCTGCTACGGGCTATCTCTTCCGCCTCGCCTGCCGAAATGCCATTGGATGGAGTGAACCCGGCATCCCGTCAGAGGTCGTGAGGACCTTGGAGGAAGGTGAGCTGAAATGATGTAGTGGAATTATTTAAAGCCAGAGCAAATCACGTTGGACCCACGAACTAATATGACTGCCTGGGGCCGATTCTGGACTATATTTCTCGCACCATCTCTACTATCGTGTCTGGACCTCAAAACTAGAGCCATTTATAGTCTCCCTCGTTAGATCATCTGTCCATTATTGTAATTCATCCGTGGTAATCTGATCAATCGGATTTTCTTGATTGGATTAAATGTACAATACTTACACATTTTGGTGTGGTATATTAAAGCCTTCATCCCAGAGATATATGAATGCCTATGCCATCTGAAGGGGGCCCTCGAATTTGAAGTCCTCGTCGTTGGAATAACATTCTTTTATTTTATCATTCTTAACAGGAACAGAACCCCTTAATCAAAATTTCCAACTCACCACCCAAAACCGGGCAGTTGTGTGTCATTCTCAGACCTCAGAATTAGGAATGGACATATTTCTGACTTTTTTGGTTTATTATTCTTGGAATAATACACCTATGTTTTCGCGACGGGGGTCGACGACTGCGATTGGGCTCAAAATTTGACATTATCCGTTTCAAGAGGTCTACATTCTAAATCCGAAATGTCCGTCCGCCGTACGCCGTCCGCCGTCCAGGCCGTTTTGGGCAGTAGGAAATTTTTTAAAAATCTGAAATTTCGACAAAATACTTGGTTTACCATCTAGTTGTGCCCGCAAGGTTTTCAGTCCGATCGCCCAAACCCGTGGGGCGCTATGGGGCTATAATGGGGCTACGGGAGGGTTTTTTTGCAGGCTTTTAGCTATGGGATCGAGTTAGGTGTCGTTTTCGAAGTGTTTTTGGACGTAGAATCCATTTTTTGGCGTCCCGGAACGATCCGATTTCACTGGGGCGATCTTTAGGGCATTCGTGGGGCTAAAAATGGGATTTTTGAAGGACCCCAGGATTTTAAATATTTTTCGAGTAAAAAATACAGAATTTTTGAAAAAACACATTTTTGAACAAAAAAATCCAAAAAAAAATTTATTTTTTTTAAAAATAAAAATCAAAAAAAAAATTTTTAATTTTTTCATTAACAGAATTAAATTTCTGCACAAGTAACGTATATCAAAGAATAATAAACCCTTGTGTAAAATTTGCAGCGTTTTTCTTTTTTCAAATTGGATAGAAGGCGTCCAAATAACACCGAAAATGGGGTTAAAACACAAATTGCAAGTTCGGACAAATTTATGGAAAAATCCCAATTTGAATTTTCGACAGAAACCAGCGATCAGCTCCCGTTGGTTGACAATTTGGCAAGTTGGCCACGATTTAAAAAAACTGAAGGATCAGTCTCACATAAAATCAAGTCGCTATAAGTTTACTATAGACGATCATAATATGATGAATATTATTCTCAACAAAGCGAACACTGCCACTTTCCCGTTAATCCAATGTCACTAGTGCCAATCACCAAGAAAATCAAGAAAAAAATATGAATGATCTGCTCTCTGGTGTCTTTGGTGGTTAACTACCCGTCAAACCACAAGGGCCTTACGTGACTTCACGCACGTCCTTTTTGAACCGACCAGAACACGTAGAGATGAATATAAACTACTTGAAAGACTTTTTGTCACAAAAACGATGCTCTCAGCATGATTTAACCCGAAATTTGGGTGCACTTACATTTTTCCTAAGGCGCTGTAAATAATTGAGCCGGGCTTTGTGCGATGTCCACACGTTTTCGTAACGTTTGAAAGATGAACAAAATGAAAAAAAAAAAAAAAAAAAAAAATCGGTACTTATCCTTTATCGGCCCGCACGCCCCGAGAGCCGCCGGAGCCCCGACCCCTCATATCCCTTATCGGCCCGCTTGTGTTCTATTTCGCTGAAATGCTTCTGTTATAATAAAACAGGGTAACATTATGCCCCCGGCGCCTCGGCGCTCCGGCGGCTCTCGGGGCGTGCGGGCCGATAAAGGATAAGAACAACAAAATCATTCCCGAACACCAATACCGCTCCCAACGGCATCATCAATTTTCATTGCCTTCCTTTGTTTCCAGGTTGTGAGAAAATCACTCTGTCCCCCACAATGAAACACCTGCAGTCTTTGGCTGAGTCCGGCATCCCCCAAGAGGCCAACATTTTGCAGCGGGAGGAACTCGACTATTCCATCGAGCGGGCTCCTGTTTCTTGGCAAAAGCAGCTCCCTACTGACAAGTACTCGTTCGTCTCGGAAATTTGTCGGTACGTCAATTTTGAGTCAAGTTCGAGAACATTTTAACGGTCTTTTTCACCACTAAGATTCCTCCCTTTGCCCTTAGTGGAAGGTTTTCTGTAGTCGTCAAAGGCGTCGACAAAACTAACGACAAGGTCATCGTCGGTAAACTGTGCGACTATAGCTCTTCCAACAAGCCTCATGTGGACGCCGAATTTGACAATCTGAAATCCCTCAGGCACGAAAGGATCGCAACGCTGTTCGAAGCTTATTTGTAAGTTTTTTTTTGTTTTTTTGTTCTAATATAAAAATATGTAAACATTTCCATTGTAGTTTCGAGTAAGATTTTCCCGATGTGTACGAAGTAAGAAAGTAAAAATGAGAAACATTTCTCACCTTTTTTCATTTTTTAAATTCATTGACACAATGAAGAATTGGATCATGACATTATCCGTCTGCTGTGTTCCAGGCCATTTGATGCCAACTACGCCGTTTTGATTTTCGAGAAACTGCAAGGTGCCGACGTCTTGACTTACCTGTCGAGTCGGCATGAGTATACGGAACAAATGGTTGCCACCATCATCCAACAGGTAGGTTTATCGGCAAGAACTTGAGTAATTCAACAGCCAGAGAGTAATAATATTACCATTTTAAGTATTAGATCTATCTGATATTGTCCGATAAGAAGCAACACTACCTAATTGACTTTTTGGTGAAAATTAAACAGCTGTTTTTGCAGTGAAACAGTTTTTAAGAGAAACTGGGTTTAAATGAAACAGTCAAATGGAGCAACTACATGAAACAGTTACATGTAACCAATTTTAAATAAAACCGTGTTGGTTTATTATTCTTGGAATAATGATCGGCCACAAAATTTGACATTATTCGTTTCAAGAGGTCTAGATTCGAAAAACGAAATGTCCGTCTGCCGTCCGAGCCGTTTTCGGCAGTAGGATTTTTTTTTCTTATACTCGGAAAATATTCGACCTCCTGGGATTTTTCAAAAATCCCATTTGTAGCTCCATAGAGCCGCACGGGTTTGGGCGATCGGGATGAAAACCTTGCGCGCACAACTAGATGGTAAACCAAGTATTCTGTCAAAATTTCAGATTTTTTAAAACATTCCTACTGCCCAAAACGGCGGCCGGATTAGCCATGTGGTTCTGGGCGTTAGCCACTTCGCGCTGCATTCTGTTGAGGCCACGGGTTCGAATCCAGTTGAAGACAATGGAAATTTTGGGAATAAAAGTGCAGCTGGGTTAAAGTGATTCATTTATAAAACAACCCAAGAGGTCAACAATCGACGTAAAACTCACTTTACCTTTTTACCCAAAACGGCTCGGACGGCGGACGGACATTTCGGTTTTGGAATCTGTAGTCCGTTCACCGAGACCGGTGAGCTACGTTGGAGAAAAAAAAAAAAAAAGCTCAAACGCATATCATCTGTGCTGTGATGGTTGCATACCTTCGTATGGAAGGTGGAGGTCCTGTTGGTTGTTGACCATTGGTTGTTGACCGTTGGTATGAAATAGTAAAAAGATGCGTTTGCATGCGTTCGATTAACCGACTTAGGTACTTTTTATAGATACATACAAGAGGTACGTTTCTTATTTACGATTTGTTGTCATCTTGGTAACTGGATAATACGTGCTGGATGTCCTCGAGTTTTCTTTATCGTTGGCCGTTAAAATAAGTTGTTGAAAGCCTGTGAGTTGTTTCTCTTTTTTCCCAACTTATTAAAATAACGAACGTACTCTTCTCTCAGTTGACAAGGACAGATAATTTTTATTTATGCGGTCTTTCCACAGAAATGTGGAATTATTGCGGTTACGGCACTTTTCTCGCACTATTTCAAATTTGCTCAATACGAAATCCTCAGTTCTAAATATTTCTGTCGTAATTATTTTCATTGAGTCTTCAGAACAGCAATCCAGCCTTTCGTTGCTATTAATATCTGGGAGTACTTCGGTAGTTTACTGGGTCGTACCATCACAATGAGATGAAAACATGTCAGGTTTTCCCCTCATGAATGGTTTCTTCGACTTGAATTACTCCGAATACGTCTATAATGTCGAATGTCTATAAAATCTATCTCCGCACCACTTGACACATTTTGTGACACATTTTGGAAAATTACGTGCTGGAAGACGCCTTATACCCACCTTCGCTTAGGTCCAAGTTTTCGGCGAGTTTTGACAGGACGACAAATGCTTGTGAGAGTTTTCACAGCAGGTTTAACAAGAAATTCTACTCTGTGCATCCAGACATCTTCAAGTTTTTTGAAGTTATGAAATAGATGCAATTTAGCACAGACATGGCAATGAATTTGCTTAACCGTGAACCCGTAAGATGCGGCCCCCTCTACCTCCGTGAAAGTTACGCCCTTACGACAATGTTGTGAGCCAAAGGCAGTACTCGATAGGAGTAGGCCTACTTTATCCTTTTTTCCTTTCGATCTGTTGTGTCATTACCAAATTCGGATAATAAGGAAATCAGAGGAAATGAAAAGAAAACAGATGTTTTTGCTTCCAAATGTACCATAGTCGTCCTGAGACGTCAACGGCGTATCTGTCGCATATTTTAACTAGATGTTTTTCCATCTTGAATAATCTTCAACGGGCATTAAATAATCTTCATTTTTTTATCTCATTTATTTATTTATTATTTTTTTCGGGTTGCCTTTTCTCTGGCCTGACGATGTTCTCGATGGTTTTATGGATGATTTCATGTCCAAAATAGCCGGGGTTTTAAACGATTTTTGACAAGTCTCGGTGCGGGACACACACACACACATACTCACCAGGTGTCTCCTGGGTCATGCTGAAGGGCTGATTTCATGAAGTATCCCATACCACTAGCGGGTCTCATCTCACCATCTCCGCTCGTGTGGCTCCAGGTGCCTATTAGACGGCCAGCAATAAGAATACTATTCTTCATCTCTGGCTCGTGACTAGGAAAATTTTGTGATTACTTAACCTCCCTCTGATCTGGAAGGCTTCGATTTATTTCCATTTAGATATTTGATTCTCGAACCTAGTCGTAAACGCCGCGGTTGTAGCCGACCTGTAAAAATGTGGTTTCGTTGATTTCAGATTTTAGACGGATTGCAGTACCTGCACTGGCGAAACTTGTGTCACTTGGACATCCAGCCTGACAACATTGTGATGGCTTCCGTCCGAAGCTTACAAGTCAAACTGGTAGACCTTGGGTCAGCGCAGAGGGTTACCAAATTGGGGAACGTCGTCAAATTCCAAGGCAACACCGAGTTCACGGGTAGGGTTGACTATCCTCTCAGATCGTATGGTGATATTCTTCATGCTATCGTCCTCAACGCTTATCAACGTCGATCTGTTAATTTTCAGCCCCTGAAGTCCTCTGCCAGGAACCTGCCTACCCCCAATCGGACATCTGGTCCGTTGGCGTTTTGGCCTATGTGATGCTTTCGGGCGTGTCCCCCTTCATCGGCGAGAATCCTGGCGAAACCCGACAGAACATCAATTTCGTTCGATTCAGATTCGAACACCTCTACAAGGAACTGACCCAGGAAGCCACCCGGTTCATCATGCTTGTCTTCAAACGAGCACCTACGTGAGTCACTTTACTTTCTCTTCATAACCTCGCAATAGAATCCGTGTTTGGGATTATTTTCATTTCTTGTTACAGTAAACGACCCTGTGCTGAAGAATGCCAGGAACACAGATGGCTCCTACCGTCTGAGTACATGATCAAGAGAAGAGAGCGTGCCGTCTTCTTGGGCAGTAGAATCAAGGTATGTAACAGCCATCAGAGGGTAAATCTGTGACGGGCGATTTCAAAGAGAGCGCAACTAATGAGGAGCAAGATGCAAGCAACAAATATCAGCCTTTTTGTAAAAATATCGAACAGAAGTCAACTCAACGGTTCAGAGGCCATGTAAACATAGCGGACGGTGAAGCGTCTTCTAGTTTTCTGGGTTTTTAGTTATTATGGTTTTGAATCTGTTAACATTCAGTTCTTCAGCTTCCCAACGTTTTCCGGTCTTGAATCTACTCATCTTCCAGTCTTCAGCCTTTTACACCCACGTCAGAGTTGGCTGGTCTTCTAGTCAGTTTGGCCTATTATTTAGTTCTTCAGCCTTGTTGTATCTGGGCATCTTCCAGTCTGGAGCCTGTTGTCCCTTGGCTTCAGTCTTCCAGTCAGCCTTTCAGTTTTTGGCCTTCTGGTTTCCTTCTACTGAACTTCTAGTCAAGACATATTTGTGAAGAAGAACAGCCGACCAGCCAAACCTTCCCTCCCATCATTAGCGGGTACTGGCAACATATCGAGCTCAAAGTGCAGCAAAGTGCAAATTTGTGCAGATAGTAAGAACAGAGAAAGATCCCAGGAGGTCAAATATTTTTCAAGTAAAAAACAAAACAAAATTTGAAAAAAAAAAACATTTTTTGAAAAAATAAAATCAAAAAAATCTTTTTTGAAAAAAAAAATTAAAATATTTTTTTTAAATTTTTTTCATTAACAGAATTAAATTTCTGCACAAGTAACCTATATTTCCAATTAAGTTCATGTTTTTTTCGATTTTGGACCGCTGTGCGCCCTCTGTAACGCAGAATTTGCAAATAATTGTGACAACGTACGAAAATGAACTAATTGATTCGCTAAAATGTGCTTCGCAAAAGATGCCTGTAAGAGGGAAAGTGGGGCAGTATTCAATTCCACGTTGTCCTCCATGTGTTTTCATTATGTCCCTTTTGGTTTATTATTCTTGGAATAATACACCTATGTTTTCGCGACGCGGGTCGACGACTCCGATCGGGCTCAAAATTTGACATTATCCGTTTCAAGAGGTCTACATTCTAAATCCGAAATGTCCGTCCGCCGTCCGCCGTACGCCGTCCGCCGTCCAGGCCGTTTTGGGCAGTAGGAATTTTTTTAAAAATTTGAAATTTTGACAAAATACTTGGTTTACCATCTAGTTGTGCCCGCAAGGTTTTCAGTCCGATCGCCCAAACCCGTGGGGCGCTATGGGGCTATAATGGGGCTACGGGAGGCGTGTTTTGAAGGCTTTGAGCTATGGGATCGAGTTAGGTGTCGTTTTCGAAGTATTTTTGGACGTAGAATCCATTTTTTGGGGTCCCGGAACGATCCGATTTCACTGGGACGATCTTTAGGGCTTTCATGGGGCTAAAAATGGGATTTTTGAAGGATCCCAGGATGTTAAATATTTTTCGAGTAAATAATAAAGGATTTTTGAAAAAGAAACATTTTTGAAAAAAAAAAATAATAAAAAAAAATTTTTTTTTAAATTAAAACCCAAAAATTTTTTTTTAAATTTTTTCATTGACAGAATTAAATTTCTTCACAAATAACGTATATCAAAGAATAATAAACCCTTGTGTAAAATTTGCAGCGTTTTCATTGGAGTGGGTACTCAAAATATAATATCCTAACTTTCAGGGGTAAAAAATATGAAAATGACATTTACCTGAATTTACCAATGAGCACCACTTCTCTTTTGGCTCAGGGATCTGTGAAGGAACTTATCAACTTACAAACCCAAGACGTGGGGGTTTTGAGGAAGTCATTTATTTAACCCGACTTAGTTCAGTACAATAAAAAAGCAAAGAAACATTCCTATGCTTCTGTGAGAATACCAGGCAAAATTAAGAAATGAAAAAGAAAAACAACGATAAGTCAGCGGTCTAGTCAGCTTGCCTATTTCCCAATCGGTCACCTAAGAAATAATAGGTTTGTTCTTGGTGTGTGAGTGTGAGGATCGAATTTGCTGTTCCAGAAGCGGGATTGTGAGGCGATGTAAGGTGCTCAACTTGCTCAAATTTTGGCCTGTGAGCATGTGAGTGTGAGTTACCCCCTCTACAACTCTCTACAACTCGCTTGATAACCCTGAGTAACCTGGCCAGATCTCTTAGATCCTGACTTCAAAAGTGTCAAGCGCACAAAAGTTTAGTTCATTTGAGTTAATTTTTGACATCCTCACACCCACACTTACGTCCCCTCACGCTCACACTCAACTTACACTCACGCTCCAGGAACAAACCTAATAATAACTCAGTGCCTCCCCGGGGTGGACCCACAGAACCCCTCTTATCACCTTGGGCCTGAGTGGTTGCGAGTCGAACTTGTTAATATTGTTATAAGTGGGGGTATACACGGATTTAACTACCTACTGGGGGATAATATCATATTATTATGAGAGTATATATTATACGCTGAGTATAGTATATTATAATAATAGTATATTATACTGAGTTCAACTCAGTGAGTTGGTATACCTACGTACCTAACTGAGCATCGGTTCTCTTGGAGTCCATTCAAGAATCGGTCATAATATGACATCATATCATATTATGATCGTGATGCGCTCTCAGCGAGTTTTCCGCTACTTTCGTGGGGAACGCTCGATCGCGGGCGAAATAAATTTTTAAAAAATCGATATTGCCCAATGAATACCATATCAGATATGGTATGAATACCATCATGGTATACCATGAATACCATGGTCAATGAATGCCATCTCAGATTCTGAGAAATAGCTCCAGAAACCATATCTGAGAAATAGCTCCAGAAATCAGGATAATGAGATTTTGCCCTGAAATATACAATAACTTCCAAAGAAATGCTTTTATAAAAACACTCTTAGCACCTGCAAGGTGTCACATTACTCACTTCATTATGCATTTGAATAAATTCAAACTATGAATATGGGCTGACTTAAAAAATACAGGATTAAGAGGCGTAATAAAAATACTCAAATGTTTTTAAAGCTCCAACGTGCTCTACAAGTGCAAGTGATAGAACGGCTCCCAACGTTTCAATCCGTACAAGAAAAAATGTCCCTACTTCACTGGGTGATTGACAGGAGCGTTGAACAAATATTCCAGAGTGAGCCCTAAACCTTGTGACACACTTAAATACCACCCCCTCCTCCTCCTCCTCCTCCTCCTCCTCCTCCTCCTCCTCCTCCTCCTCCTCCAAGGATTCAAAGAGGCTTCAATTGATTAGGGAGGGATCAATAGGGGAGAGCCCAATGAATGGATTATCCAAAAAATGATATGGATCTGATAGAGTAGATTGTCCTGCATAACCCAAAATTTTCAGGCCTAAAAAATTCCCATTGTAAGCGGAGAAAAGTGTTTGTGACAGAAATTGGGCGCTTATTCGTGGAATGACCCAGAATATACATAGTATGATATGATCATCCTAAGACTCAGTTTTATGGAAGTTACTTCAGGAAAATATTTCAAGGCACTCCCGTGATAGCCCAGGCGAATTATTGCTGTAGGGGAGAAGAAATAGTACCTACACAGCTGGAAATCATTTTGACCCCTTTTGGGGGTCCCAAATAAGACCTATCTGAGTTTGCGACGGTTCCTGGGCTGTGCTTCAGATGTAGGAGCCTAAAAACCCAGAAATATTCGGTTGTTTTTTTTCTCCAGTATTTCGCTATAACGCGAAAAGTACGTATCCCACAGAAAATGTTACTTTTCCTTTTTTAAAGAGGATTAAATTTAGCGTCGAATGGCGTTTGTTACGTCGAAATCGGTCCACCCGATCAGCCGCAATCGCCCGTAAAAGATTAGCGATTTTTGCAAACTTAGCTGTGTATTTTTTTTAGCGCTAACTTTCCTGAGCTATGAAGCAGGTTGCCACGCAGAGTCGTAGGAAACACTGGATAGCGCAACAACAGAGTGGCAGTAAGCGATACAATGAGCCGTTAAAAAGAACGGGTACTTACCGGCCGCAATCGGGAAGCCCCCACTTTCTTTACTCATTTTAGTCTCGTCTTGTGATCAGTTAGACCAGCGTAAAGACGTATTCCACTTTGAAAGGCTTAACTAAGAAACTAATTTAATTTGGTGATTACGTTACAGGACTTCAGCGACAGGTACCACCAAACCAAGCGAGAACAGGCGAGCTCTATAGAAACCCTCACCAACTTAGTCACCGGCAAAGACCTTCAAAGGTCCAACAGTATAGTTGAAGAACTCGCTACCGATACACAATAAAAATCCCCCTACCTTCCCTATTTTTTCAAATGTGCCAAACTTTGTCAATTTGTTCGAACCCCGTTTTGTCACGGCAGGTATCCACGGTTGTTGTGCCCCCCCCCCACCTGTCCCAAACCTTTTTATTTAAATTTATTGCATCCCCATTTCCTCTAAACCCTGTCGTCCATTGTCTCCAAGTCCTCAACGACTGCTTTTGGTTTGATTCGTTCTAGGCAAAGCTCCCTTCTGAGGATTTGATATGAAAACTTAGCCACTAGTCAGAAATTGTGATGCAATCACGTCAGAGAGAAAAATAAAAAGCGTTAAATGAGTCTGCACCAGAAATAATCCCATCGTTATGGCCTTGTTACCATCCCTGAATGGGCCCTACTTACCAAGTATTCTATTTTAGTTACCCATCACAAATATTTTCGAGATATAAAGTCCCTCATCCTTAAATTCTGGTGATAATGTTTAGTGATTGTACCTGAACTGTTAAAATGTACGATATTTTTAATGTAATTTTTTAAGTCTTGTATCAAATTAAATTATTTGTTCCAATTCTGTAGTTTTTTCGCCCACTTTTACTTGGTGTGTCCTTCGGACCTGAAAGTAGGGAGATAGTTCACCACCTCGTCACGTTTGCCTGGATCCACTACTGTCTACAAGCCCTCTTTGCTGTGGGATCGCAAACAACGCTGCAAATGGATTACTCTTAAGGGCCCCATACACTATGCAATCGCCTGCAGGCGGACTGGCGAACGCAAGACCAATATCGCCGAGCTGCATACAGTCAACAGTGCATACCAGTCAACCGCCTGCAGGCGGACGCACTTTTTTTTTTTTTTTTTTTTTATTTTTTTATTTTTTTTTATTTTTTATTTTTTTTAAATATATCCAGCCTGCTCCCAAGCTTGACTACAGGCTTTTTTTTTTTTTAACAGATATAAAATCTTTTTTATAGTAGAAAATATATGCAGAATTGACCTTCGCTACACAGCTTTGACCGCACTTCTACACACCACCACAAATCGCACCAAAATCCACCTCGTTAAGGAACGCCACTAAGTCCGAACAGTGGCTCCGCAATAAGTCCCCAACTGCCGCCGGCCAACCAGCACCCTGCAGGACACATTTCCTCCTGAGACGAGCACGTGGAATTTCGAGGAGCGCACACTCGAACAGAAGATGGTCCCAGTCCTGAACTGCCCCGGACAGGCACGAGCAGACGGCCGAATCAGCCAGGTTAAATCGGGCAACCTGCCGTGAAGGCGGACGTACTGCAGATGATCGCACACATTACGCGTCCGGTGCCTGCAGGCGGACTGCAGGAAATGAAAGGATGTCCGGGATGTCCGTTTTGTCGTCCGATTCATCCGTCAGTCCAATTTCGGCAGACGCTCGATTTATCTCACGCAAAACTGACGAAAAATGGTAAAACGGATCACCCTCGCCTGCAGGCCAACTGAAAGTGTGGGCGAAGAGCACGTGAGATCACCATCTTACAGGCCGTTGCTTGTCGCGGATCTCTCGTACGATCCTCGCCTGTCTGACGCCCCTACACCTTCAGTCCGCGCTTACTGCAGTCCAAAATCTTCAGATTAACTGATGAATGTGTGGGCGACCCCATCCACCGCCCGACGATTACCTTCAGTTAAACTGACAGTGTATGGGACCCCCCAGTTAAGACAGACAGGTCAGAGGGGCTGACACAGTTTCCAACAATCTTGTGTTATAACATAAAATGGAGATGGTTTAGGTTTCCTTAGTCCAAGCCGAAGATTGTTGGAAAAGACCGAAGTTTCCCAGAATGCTGAACCTGGGTGGCGATGGTACCTACATCATTTTAGGGCATTAGGCGTATCCCTAACGTCCAACGAGGTTAATATTCGTACACTCGGGTCTGAGGGGCCCTAATCATTGCCCGATTCGTGGGACTCACCCTGGTCAACGAATTTCACAACCAACCTCTCAAACAGCATGGAACCTTCAGCAGGTCTCGGGCTCCCGGGCAAAACCACCGGAACCAACAGCCTCATCTCCGAAGTCTTTGGTGAAGCAAATCCAGCCGTTGCTGGTGAAACCGCCTTAAGAAAACTTTGCCATCCGATTCCTCTGAGAGTCCCAGACAGGTACCCCAAGAAGTCAAGCGGACACTTCCGACAGACGTTCTGGATCATCACATCATCCAAAACACGGAGCGAGAACCGCTTCTGGAACAACCTTCCAACCTCTACAAAGCATCTATAGAGCACCTTCATACAGGGAATTAGTAAAATTTGGATTCAATCTGTAAAACACAAATCCACGCGAATTCAGAAAAAATCCCAAACTGAGATTTGAAAAACGAAATCTACTTTCATCAGTGAAATTACAGTCCTGATACGCCCTCCCAGTCCTTCAATTCAAACTGGGTGAAGTTGTCGGAAACCCAGTCATTAGATTTTACTACAAACTCCGCTGGTCATAACGATGGTTTTCAAAAATTTTCGGAAATTTTCTCTCACTTTAACGGAGCTGAAACCGATTGAAAGAAGATATCAAACTGATTAAAATTGAATAATTTTATTGTCTAATTAATTACTGAAAAAATTGTGTGGATTCTATATAACTCATCCAGTATTACACATTTCATTCTTGGAACTAATGCAATTAAATTTAACACCTCGACTATAAGTTGAAAAAGTTCCGAGTTTGGACTATCCCAACATAATCACAAATTGAACTCTTCGCTAGTATGAGTTTAACTCTACATGTTCTAATGATGCTAAGACGTTTTCAAAAGTTAAACAGTTTTCAACATCATAAAAAAAAATTATGGACGTTATAATAGTCATGTTTAGTCCATGTCGCATCTATGATAATAATTATGTAGAATGACGATGAAAAATCACTTTCATGATTAATTATTTCGAGGTGAATACAATGTTATGCTTAATTCAGGAGAATTTTTGTTCTTTTCATTTGCAAAAATGAGTTGACAGGCTTTTCCCCTTAAAACGAAAGGTAACTGATATGAACGACTCGAATAGATTGGCATGAAAATGTGGCCGTAGCCGGTAGCCTGCTCACAACGAGTTGTGGCGTTTCATGTGAAGCGTCAAATGGTCGGACCTGGAGAACGCTCGCTGACAAACGGCACACCTGTAAAAAAAGGGGGGGTGAGAGAGGGGTTGAGATATCCGCAACTCAGGAAATTTATGAGACTTAAAAGCGGCGTACTTGGCGGGGGGTTGAAAATTGCATTTACTTGAACATGAATATCGTTGGTGGAACCCACTCATCTTTACGAACCCAACAACAAACGAAAGAAAAACTCTAAATTTTAGAATAATTGTAAAATTAAATGTTTATAAAAATAGATCGACAAAACTTTTGGTTTCCACAAATTTTTATTTTTGGTTCATTATTCTTGGAATAATACACCTACTTAATCGCGACGGAGGTCGACGATTCAGATCGGTCTCAAAATGTGACATCCATTTGATCATCCGATTCCAAAACCGAAATGTCCGTCCGCTGTCCGGGCCGTAGGAACTTTGTTAAAAATCTGAAATTTTGATAAAATACTTGGTTTACCATCTAGTTGTGCCCGCAAGGTTTTCAGCCCGATCGCCCAAACACGTGGGGCTAAAATGGGGCTGTGGGAGGGTTTCTTCGAAGGCAAAGTGGTTGTTTGCCGATGGTGCAATCCAATGAGGTGGTTAGGGAGAGAGAACGACTCCTCTCCTGGCTTGAATACTATACTTCACAGTAATTGTGAAGTATAGTATTCAATTATTGTATACAAATTATTTTTATACAATATTTCACTAAACAATTGTAGCGTGGAGACCGGTTTCGAGCATCTAAGCTCATCTACAGCCCTGACAAGAAAAACATTTGTCATTAGCATCAGAGAAAACCATAAAATTATATTATACTGAAGTTATAGGAACAAGTGCAAATAGTGTAAAGTATAACTGGTGAAATCGGTTCAAAATGGTGGTAACTTGACAATAGTAATTTTGGAATATGGGACCCACTGTTAAAGTTGGCTCCATGACTGATATGATGGCCAGTGAACCATTTGAAAACCAGTTAGGCTCTACTACACAACTGAAATGAGAAAATTGTTGATTATTCTAGTGGTAATACAAAACTTGTAATACCACTAGAATAATCAACAATTTTCTCACTACTCACATATCGAGTATTTAATACTCTAGATGTGAGTAGGGACAAGGAAAATTAGAGGTGAGAATGTCAGAGGTAATTTTTAAAATGGACCCATTTGACAAGGTTATTAATAGGTAATAGAAAGATTAAGTTGGAATTATTGTTTTAAAAAACAATTGATAAGTAAAAATCCAGTAAACAAGAAAATGATGACGTACCTAGGTGACCTAGTTGACATGGTGAATTTTGAATTTATGAAGGTTTAAATTAATTGAATTCATGAATCTATTTGAAGTTAGGTACTGTTGAATGTTGAAAAGTTAAATTGATATAAGAGTTCATTGAAAATTTTTGTAGCAGTTTACATAATGAGGTAAATTTGAAAGAGTTCTTATTAAGTACATGAGGTTGGGTGAAAATGAAATACATATCAGCTGTACATGAGGTTGGGTGAAAATGAAATACAGATCAGCTTACCAGAGTGACTTGAGGTAGTTGCACCTTCATTCAGGTCTGAGAGTATATATGTAAACTCTCAGGTATAAATCAGGATGGAAAACAGACCCGCAGGGGGGGGGGGGGGGGGGGAGACACCTTTGGTGGTGCCCTTTGAGTGGTTTGAAGGGAAAAACCGACGTTAATAGCAGGAAGTCTAAGTTTGTTTTGAGATTGGAGAACCATGGTTTTCTCTGATGCTAATGACAAATGTTTTTCTTGTCAGGGCTGTAGATGAGCTTAGTTGCCCTCGAAACCGGCCCCCACTTTACAATTGTTTAGTGAAATAAACAATTTAGTATTCAAACCAGCAGAGGAGTCGTTCTCTCTCCCTAACCACCTCATTTTTTTAAAAGGCTTTTGGCTATGCGATCGAGTTAGGTGTCGTTTTCGAAGTATTTTTGAGCGTAGAATCCATTTTTGGGGGTCCCGGAACGATCTGATTTCACTGTGGGGATTTATAGGGATTTCATGGGGCTACAAATGGGATTTTTGAAGGATCCCAGAACGTCAAATATTTTCCGAGTAAAAAAAAAACAAACAAAAAAGTTTTTTCCAACAATTTTTTCATTGACAGAATTAAAATTTAGTACTAGTAACCTATATCAAAGAATAATAAACCCTTGTGTAAAATTTGCTTTATTTTTCTTGTTAATTCTTTGTATGTAGTTCTAAAAAAAAAAAAAAAAAAAAAAAAAAAAAAAAAAAAAAAAAAAAAAAAAAAAAAACATTAATTTTCCATTGACCAAATAAACCCTTGATTTAAAACACTCCTGTTTGGAAAATTGATATTTTACATGATCAAAAACCGACAGCAATTTTTTCACGCGGATTTTAGAGAGGCTACTTAATGCATGGAAAACATCAACTAGGTGATGGAGGTGAGAACTTGCCTCTTGAGGACTACTTGCCGAACATTTCAAGCCCAAAAGCTACTCATACAAGAGCCTGCAAAAGTATGCGAATCTTCACGCAAGGTTTGCTGGACAACCTGAACATGTGGTGCTATGAAATGAGGAGTTTAATTGTAAATGGGCTTATATCCACTTAGCACTTTTTTGGGAATAAGATTCAAGACGAAGCAAATTTTTTAGAGTTCCTAAATTTTCCAAATAGTTTGGATATAGAAACATTAATTATATGTATCGACCATAAATGTATAAAAATCTGGTTTACGTTTTGGAGGAGATACGGCCATTTTTAAGTTGGTTATAATTATAACTTAGCTTAATTAATAATTAATTATAGCTTAAGCCCCTTTGTTGTAAAACAATTGATATAAGTAAGCCATTTCGAAAAAAAAACGCTGCAAATTTTACACAAAAGTTTATTATTCTTTGATAGATGTAGAAATATTGTGCAAAAATAATATTTTATATTATATTCTGTCAATAGAAAATTACCAATTAAAAAAAAAAAATCCTTAAGAATGATTGAACAGATGTGGATCCCGCAAAAATGGATTATGCGTCCAAAATTACTCGGAAAACGACACCCCATTCGATCTTCTGGCTACCTTCAAAACCTTCTTTTGAAACCCCAAAATAGCCCCACAGATCCCCATGGTGAAATCGCATCGTTCTGGGACACCCGTAAGTGGTTCTACGTCCAAAAATAATTCGAAAACGACACCTAACTCGACCCCATAGCCGAAACCCTTCCCCCTCTTTAGGCTAAAGACTTGAGCCCCACACAGCCCGGGTTAGGGTTTGGTCACAAAACCTTCGGGCACAACTAGATGGTGAACCGAGTATTTTGTCTAAATTTCAGATTAAAAAAATTTTACTGTCCAAAACGGCTCGGACGGCAGACAGCCATTTCATTTTTGGGATCTACACATCTTGAAATGTCTAATGACAAATTTTGAGGCCGACAAAAATTGTCAACCATCGTCGTGAATACATACCTATTCCAAAAATAATAAACCTAAACCATAGCATAAGACGAATGTGGAGTTCTTTACAAGCCAAGTTTCACTTCACAGTGACCTTCGAACCACTGGATACAGTAGCCAGCACAGTGATAAGCACAGGTGCTCAAGAGTTGATGGCGACGCCATCTATTGCAAGAGTTGTTTACTGCCTACTGACTATTCGAAACGAAACGAAACAAGGGAATTTCACCCTGAATTTTCGTCCGACTGGCTGCTGCCGTCGCGGACGTCGTCAGCCGTCCTCTCAAGGAGGATCGGAACTTGTCTGACGATTGCGCTCATGGCTCCCCATTGCCTCGTCCCCCTGGGTTGGGAGGAGTTCCTACTGACTATTCTAGAGTCTTGTTATTAGTTTCCCTCTTCCGGTTGGGTAACGAATCACATTCAAATTTTGAATTAGAAGCGAAAAATATTAGTTCGGTCCATGTGGCCACCAGCCTTGCTGCAGCTAGTTTCACGATCTTTCGCCTTGCGAGAAGACTTCCAAGGTTTGCTAGTCGGATTCAACCCCCCGATCTTATACAATAGCCTTTGCTGACCCCCCCCCCCCCCCCCCCGAAATTGTTATCTACCTCAATAGATTTTTTATTCAATGGAAATCACCTGAAAGGCCTGACTCCTGTGTGCTTCCTGAAGTGCCGGGTCAGCTCATCTGAACGAGCGAATTTCCATCCACAGTCTTTCCACGTACACTCGTACGGCTTCTCACCTGAACCATGAAATTAAACTGTACAACACATTCATAATAATTATGAAGAAAAAGAAAAAGATCAGAAAGAAGATCAGAAAAAGAAACCCACAATTATTGTGGGTTTCTTTTTCTGATCCGCAGAGGATTATCACTGGATTGGGTACATTATTCTGGATCAATTGAGTTTCTCAGTCTAAAGCTTGATGCACTAAAATAGAACTACCTAGCGGCCCATTCGGTTCCAATGGAAGGAAACTCCACCATCCGGAATGCTCTCATGGAGCGAAACTTTCAAACTCATTTGATAAATCCAAGGAACAGAATGGTACACCATTCAGGGCTGGTTTCACCAAGTAGTAAAACCAAGAATAATATTGCATTGGTGGTGCTCTCTGTCTTCACACAAATGACAGTGACAGCTTTATCATATCTACAAAACAAAACAAGAAAGAAAGCAGAGCTGCAATTTTTTACGGAAAAAAGATGTTTCCCACAAGACCCGATTTTTAGAGAATCGATTTTTAAGGTCCATTACAAAATCAAATATAATGATACCCATTCATATCCGTATGCTGACCTGTATGGGTTCTGAGGTGGGCCTTGAGATGTGACGACTTGGTATACACTTTTCCGCACCCTTGATAACCGCATGAATGGCTCCCCCTTTTTGAATTTTGATGAGTGACAGGGCTCTGCGATCCTAAAAATGAAAGACCCTCAAGTAAAGCTACAACAGCGTGAAGGTACTCAAATGAACTACCTTATATACCATAGGTACCATTTCGAGGGCTACGAGACAACATGTGATAAAAACTACCTTAAGGTAGCGTAAATGATACATCATAGCATTTCTCTCTTAGCCCTCGATTTTCAGCTTAAAATAATCGATTCTACCTTCGTGGGCTTTGACGGCGTTCTGAATGAGAACGTCCAGGTCTATGACTTCTTCGACGTTGGTGTCTCTCCAGTACTCGCCATCCTTCTGGCTGTCGTCTTCTTCGGGACTCGGGACAGGTGCAGCTTGTGGCCCTTTGGGCTGGTCCCACAGGTAGGTCTCCAGCTCCTGCCACATCCTCCTGCGGACCAATTGAACATCCTATTGCCCAGGGATGGATTCCATCTCGTCGGAAAGAACCAAACACAGTCCCTTTTAATTTTACATACCTTACTTGTTGAATTCATTCCTGGTTCAGAATTGGCAGCTGCCGAATCATGATTTATTCCAGCTGGTATTGCCTGCAAAACACAAGTTTTGAAGATTTCAAGTAAGGTATGTTTCAGGTATGCACTGTTGTCATTTGAACCTTCAAATGGAGGCACTTTTTTAACGCACCACATGATTCTCATTTGATGTTTTATACTATTCAGACAAAATAAATTGTTTACACCACACAAAAGTTTATTTTGAATTAGGACAAATTTCCAACTCGTGTGCGCATCGAGGTCGATAAGGGAGGTGACCCATTGGCCGGTCCTGCGCTGAGCTCGAGCCAATCAGTTCTGGCCCTGCCCACCCTTATTCACCGTCTCCCCCCCCCCCACTCTCTACTCCCTGGATTCGTTCGAGTTTATCAACACTTTGTAGGAAATGAGAGGTGCTGTGATCGATGCCGGCCTAAACGTATAAATAATTGCTTGTCAAAAGCAAAGTTCCATTCAGCGCTGGTATGTAGATGCATTAGGTACAATACTAGGCCAGTGTCGTGAACTTTTTTTTTACGAGTATCTCCTACGTACGCAAAAGTGATGGCAAGGCCCTTCATCTAGGTTCCCCGAACATTGTACTCGCTTCGGCGGTACATATACTAAAATTGGAACAACAGACATTACCTCATATTTATTAACGACCTACATAAGACTACGGATGTAGAAACAAAGGAAGAGATTTCGGGGAAAAAAATTTCGATTCTTTTAAAATTCGATTGTTTTAAAAGTAGGGCTTTTTTACATGGTCATCTGCAGTTTGCCAGTGAGTAGGGCGAGGTGTCGTTTTCAAAGTAGGTATGATTTGATTCCCATTGCGGCAAAATCCCTCTGGTGATGCTATTACGAGAGTTCGTTAAGCAAAGAGGCTGGAAAAGTGGGGAGTGCCCTATTGCGCCTATCTGAAGGAAAACAAAGTGGGCTTTCGCGCCCAAGACCTGAGATGGCGAAATGACGCAGTCGAACAGGGGCTCATAGCCGATGTCAACGCTAGATCGTTTCAAGAGTTCTACATTCCCAAAACGAAATGTCCGTCCGCCGTACGATGTCCGTGCCGTTTTGGGCAGAGGGAATTTTTTTAAATCTGAAATGTTGACAAAATACTCGGTTTACCATCTAGTTGTGCCCGCAAGGTTTTCAGCCTGATCACCCAAACCCATGGGGTGCAATGGGGCTATGGGAGGGGTTATTTGAAGGCTTTTGGTTATGGGATCGAGGTAGGTGTCGTTTTCAAAGTATTTTTAGACGTAGAATCCATTTTTGGGGGTCCCGGAACGACCCGATTTCACTGTGGGGATCTATAGGGCTTTCATGGGGCTACAAATGGGATTTTTGAAGGATCCTGGGACGGCAAATAAGATATTTTTTAATACGTCAAAGTTATTTTTTGGTCGTATTTACCAAGCAAAAAAAAAATTCGAAAACAAAATTTTTTCCAAAAATTTTTCATTGACACTGACTTAATTTCTGCACAAGTAACCTATATCAGAGAATAATAAACCGTTGCGTAAAATTTGCAGCGTTTTTTATAAGGACAAATGGGGGACGTGGACATCCTCAGCGTCTCAGCGGCCTCCAAGTGGATCTCTGTGACTTAAGGGGAGGAGTCCACCCAAGGCGGCGCGCGGCCGCTCAGCCGCTCTCTCCACGCATCTCACTCAATAGCTCATTGTGTACTGATTCTAAATATTTGAGATTTTTACCACATGTAGCAGGGACTTGAAGGTTTCATATGAAAAAAAAAATTTTGAAATCGTCCCAGTGGGAACCTGACTACAGGCCTTGTAAGTTTTACCAAATTAATCACGATTTTCGCATTTTGGTACATGTATCTACATAACCACTCATCCAAATGAAAAATTCTTTTGGGCTTTCATTTACATTGAAAAAGGTTATAAAACCCTGGAGTCGGATTTTTTATATCGGGTCTGTGCGATTTTAGCCGGAAGTGGGAAGGTTGACTCCATTTTTGATCACCTAAAAGCCGTGACTTGTGTAAATCCTGGTACAAATTTCTTTGTCTAGTAAAAGCCATTGGACAGACTGCTTCCTTGGTGGATACTCTCATGCGTTGTTTCCGCGAAGATGGGGTTAAACGAATCTCAGCGGAAGTGCTGAGATCTTATCGCGGCTGAGTGGTGCATTGGCAAAGTACATGCAGCGGAGTGTTCTCATCTTCGAGGGAAAGTCTGCAACCAACATCCAGCATTCTACACCGAGTCACGGATCTCTGAGTAGGGCGTGTGTCCTACTTGGAGAGCCTGAAGGGACGGGCGAAGTGTCCAAACCCAAAAGAGTAACAGGACCAGATAGAGGGGCTTTTGCCCCATCCAAGGGTTCCTTTGGGAGCCCAACTTAATGGATGTTAAATCCACCTTTGGTTAACCAGCAGATGTTGGTATCTGCGTAAGCAGAGAGGCAGCCTAGCAGGCAGGGGCGTGTGTCGCTGCCTGCCGCCACAATCAGACCCATCAGGGACAGCAGTGGCGTCCATTGCGGTAAAAAAAAAAAATAAATAAATAAATAAAAAATAAAAATAAATAAATAAAAAACATCCAGCATTGCAGCCCATTTTGTAATGCAATAATTAAGTGACCAGTAAGAAAGCTGGATTATCCAGATATCATTTCTAGACACAGACCTCTCGTTGCAAAAGGTGGGTCTTTCGGTTTGTCTTATCCCTGTGATATTGTTCCAGTGGGCGGTTCCATCGGATCTTCTGTTGGACTGACTCTTTGAGAGCTCTAGACGGCTCTGGTCAAATTGAGGGATTCTGCACGATTCTTTTCAAGGCTACCTGACTGCCGTCGTTGCCCTAAAAGCCCCTACGCGCCAGTACCTACTCACACGAGCGAGTGTGTTGTGTCCCAGACTCAACGGCTTGGAGGAATTTCCAGTCCAGTCTGGACTGATTAATTAGACCCTATAGCCTTGAAAGTTTTGAATATTAACGTTCTAGATCTTGGCTACTTCCAGTCCTCTCTTTAGAATCCCTCAAGCGCAGGATAGAATGGGTGGTAAGTTCTCGGTTTGAAAAATGGTTAACCACAATTCCGCCCGACCTTCCATGACTGACCCCGTCTATGAACCAAATGATCACTCCATCCATGAACGCCCTTTCTCCCAAAGTTACCTGGATGAGTATGCTGAAATGGGTTCCACATCCATTTGCTCCAGCATGTGTCCACGGTACCTAATTACAGCCGCCTCGTCCTGGTAGACTAAGAAATCTACAGTTTATATCAACATGGGACGGATGAGGTTCATAGTTAGAAGGGTGATTACATATACTAAAGTAAGAAACAAAGGTACCTCCACTTCGAACTCAACTAAATAAAATGAAAACGTAGGTAGCACGCAAGGCAAGGGGTTCTGTGGAGCTAAAGATGAGGTTTTTGAGGGTTACCTAACGGTCGAGTGAGGTGTAGTTTTTGAAGTACCTATTTATATACCCAGAATCCTTTTATGGGGGTCTTAGATCCATCCGACTACACCGTGGTGATAGATGTGGCTTCAACGGGGGCTTCGAATGGGGCTTTAAAGGACTTAGTCCGGGAGAAGGAATAAAGTGTTGCTTTCGAATTAATTTTGAACGAAGCATCCTACACCTTATCTGACAGGTATAGTTTTTTCCACACAGCCGAAAACCCCATGCAAAAAAAAAAAAAAAAAAAAAACAAAAAAAAAAAACAAGCCAGGATAAACGAAATAAGTCGCGAAGAAACCCAATCACATTAGGTACAGCTAGCTGCCAGACGTAGTCATTACTGGTGTTGACTTTTGTCCTGCATCGTAAACAGCGATGGGTATTACACGAATGCAATTACATTAGGACTAACGCTAAGAGACGCCACAAAGCCATTATAGAATTTGTATTGTCTTGAAAAATTTGCAACATTATGGTTTCCATACATCAAACAGAGTTTTCTTTAACGGTGTCTAATCAATTCAACCCAAAGCATTCGAAACTTCCCAAACGTGGGACAAAAACGGCCCTGGTACACCTGCTGCACTGTAATAATTACAGTGCAGCGGTAATTATTGAGTTTCAAGGGTCTAAAATGGCGTCACTGAGATGCCAGCTGCACTTACCCCGAGAGTGATTTAAAAAATGAAAAATACACTTTGACATAAGCGTGTGCCTGGGCGTGTTTAGTTTGTGTTAAAAGGACTGGATCTTAAATGGGGAGGGTACAGACATGACCAGCATGTCCCTTTTCAATCTGGAACTTAAGATTCCTCAAAAGTAATGAAAGGGTGAAGGTGAACAGAAAGAGTTTCATCAACACGGGTTGCAATTTTAGTCACTTATGAGGATTTATGAAAAACTGTAAGGCCATAAAAAAATTAAAAATCAGAAACCACCAAGTGAAGGGAACAGGGCCAATATAATAAATCTGGAGCAACTTAGAGATTTGAAGTTGACAGAGCGAAAGACGACTCCCGAATTAAAGTTGTAACGTCAGACACCCCTGGAATGCCACAATACTTCCAGCAATCCGCATTACTTTGAGGAAAAAAAAAAACAAAACAAAAAAAAAAAACAAGCAAAACCACAAGCAAGATACCTGGGAGGGGTATCCAGTGCAACAAGAGCAGAAGATGGAGGCGGCTGGCGGAGCACTGAGCAGCATAGATCCCCCCACCTGCCCAAAGATCGATGGTCAGACTCGGGGGCAGCCACATCACCACAGATGATATTACCACTTTGCCTTCGGGATAATTATACCCAGGTGGAGGGCCCGTATTTTAGGGGAGTATCGAACGGAGAAGTCACCTATTTCGGACAGAAACCGTCCCCAATCCTGCGTCATAAAGTCACATAAAATTTAATTTTTGTTATAATAGGTACCTAGGTAGCTACTTAGATTTTGGTAATTGTTTACTATTTACTATCTTTGTCTCCTCCAAGTTTTGTAATAATATATTGAAGACATTTGACATAATATTATTTATGTTTGGGAATAGAGGATTTACATTAAATCCATAATTCCGGGCCTTAATGGATTTTATTAAGGCTAAAAGTTTTTTAAAAAAAGAAGAGAGAAAACTTACTTTAGAAATCATTTTCAGATGTCGTAATGTCGTTGGTCCGGAAAAGGTTCACAAGGTATCGATTGGCCTGGTTGTTCGTTGGTATTGTCTGGTATTGTTGTGGCAAAAAAAAAAAAAAAAAAAAAAAAAAAACGGTATATTTATATGGATACTATAATCTGGATAAATTCTTCTAAAGGTGAATTCTGTCAGGTGAACAACTAGATGTTGTTTCCACGGCACAATACCTCGTAGGCACTTCACGCCAAGACATTACTGCAATCCGGGTAATGTAAATAGTAGGTATTATCCTGTTTTTCCGGGCCAACAAACATGTTTATCTGTGGTTTGTAGTCCATTACTGACAACATATTGAAAAACCAAAAAGAGTTTGAGTTGACATAGTAATAGTAAACAATTAGGTAGGTACCCTAGTGAAACATTCAACTGTTCTGGGCACCTCTATAAAAGCGAACCTATGCTCAAATTCACGTCAAAAATAACACCTCTCTCGGCTCCCTGGCCAAAATCCTTCAGCCATATCCCCCCTTTAAAAGCCTCCAAGCCATTTAGAGAACCTACGGAGAACCTCAGGCTCCCACCTATTTTGTCAACATTTCCAGGACGTATTGGCCCAAAATGGACCCTATTCATCTGCAAATAGGTGCACCAAGTTGCAGCAAACGGGGACAATGTACAGACACCTAGTGAAGCCAACCAAACAAACTCGAACGAAATAAGACAATTGGTAACTAGGTTATAGATGCGATGAGCAGATGAAACAAGACCCGTATCTGTTTCTAACACAGTAAGACAAGTTCCCAACTGTTTAGTTTCGTAGGTGCCAGAAATTGGTAGGTACACTCTCCACTTTTGCTCAAATTTAGGGATATATTTATTAGCAAATTAATAGGGCCCAGATGCAGGGCCGAAACGTTCTGCACCTTTGATGCGTATTTTAGATAATTAATCACGTACCTCCCTCCATATTGGCCCTCCAATAGGCTATTCTCTAGGTCAACCTAACTCAGAGTATGTATACCCCCTCTTGACGGTATACCCTCAAGAATGGCCGACCCAATTAGTGAGAGGGATGGTAGCGGCTCATTTGGGTTGGCAATAAAGCCTTTAAATTGCCCAACAGGAAAGTGAACATCTCAAATCCGATTCGATGTCCAGACGATTTCTGATTTTTGTGTTGATGATAGCTAGAGTAGAAAACACCGATTCACACAAATAGGTCGTGCCAAAGAGAATAAGCAACGTGAGAGCTTCTCTCGCAACACCAGGCTATATGGAAAAGTGCTTTCACAGATCTTCTTTCGCGTTGGAATCGTTTTTTAACTCTATTGCTTCTTCTTGTATGTTCTGGGGATGAATGTCCACATCGATGGAAAAAGGAGATCATGTTAACTTATATTAGTCTGCCTCACGCCCCCCAATTTGGGAACCACTGCAATAAAGAGTCATAGAACCAGTTTGAAGAGCTTTAAATCCAGCTGGCAGAATAACGAAAACGTGTTTGAAAATCTATCATTCCACTTCCAGGAGCTATATATCCGTTTTGAAGAGATATAATATCATTTTGAGGAGGTACAAACCAGCTATAAAGCCCACGACCGGCTCTGACCGATTAATTGTGTATGTATTTCATAGTAACTATTATATATATATTTTGAAGATGGTGATCGTTAAACTGTTTAACGATCGCCATCTTCAAAACAATCACAAAAACAAATAATACACCATAAATTATTGCCCCTTCCATAGCTTCAGAAACCTGAAACACACTACTAAACAGTTGGTTTAGCATGGGCCTGTTTTACAGGCACACCAATCGCCATTGGCTGTAGGTTTCTCATTGCCCAACAGGAAAATTCCCTACTTACTTGGCACAAGACCTTTTTAGCCATATCGTAACACAAGAGCAATTTACTTAACATAAGACGCCAGATTTACTTAACACAAGACTTTTTCAGCCATATCGTAACACGAGATCAATTTGCTCAACACAAGACAACACAATGTCTTAACGATTTACCTACCTAACACAAGGCGGTACTTAACACAAGACGTCAGATTTACTTATCACATGACGTTTTCAGCCAAATCGTACCATGTCATGGGGGTTTCATGGGGCTACAGATGTATTTTTTCGTGTTGGCGAGCGGGTCAAGTGAGGAGTCGTGTTCGAACTAATTGTGAACGTAGAACCAATTTAAAGGAGATTAACATCTGTTTACCCAAACCATAGGGCACCAGAGGGCGTCTCTGGGGCTACAGGAGAGGTTTTTAGAGGGGATTGGCCAGCGGGTCGAAAGAGGTATCATTTTCGAAGTAATGATGGACACAGAACCTTTTGGCCACTGTACATTGATGTTCGATTATTAAGAATGATGTATCCACGAGTGATTCAATTTGCAGCGTTTTCGCGTAAGATTTGAATTTCTCACCAGCTAATATAAGTGAATCCGCCCCAAGGGAACCTGATGGGACTGTGGCTTTTTACCAGATGAGATGGGTGAAAATAATCACGGAGTACCTTCTGGTGGTGAACTGAGTGTGAGCGGGGGGAGCCAAAGGAACAATATTTGACGTGGCAAAGTCGAAAACGTGTGCTCCATTAATTAACGGTGCATTAGCGGTCGGGCAAATGAATGGGATGAGGTGCGTGACCGAGGGCCATTAACTCTGTCAGTACTGTAAAGGTGGATGGTTGTGGGGGGGGGGGGGGGGGGGGGGTGAAGGGCGAAACAGATGCACACACGTTAATTGGATGAGTGCACCAAGTCAGCGCTTCCTTCACCCTTCATCCGTCATCTTCAGAATGTTTGCTCTTACAACCCTCAAAACCATACCCCTAAAAAAATAGAGAAAAATAATGCTCTACCAATTTTATTTTGGAGGTCACTAAGATCTGGAGGTCTCTCATCAACGCGGAACTCGATGAAGTTGAAAGTAATGTAATGACTGAGGAAGTGATGTAGGTAGTGAAAAATTGACGACTCCTTGACGGATCGAGACGAGCCGAGGAAGTGAAACGTTCCATCTTCATTCATCACAACTTCTTCTCCCCATAAAGTGCATCAAAAACCGCACTTTGTCTAAAATTACATTGCGACGGGATAGTGGTGACGAAGATGTAACGATGTAACGTTTTAAACATTTGAAACTTTCTCTGAGGAGACAAACAAACTTGGTGGCGTACTGGGTCATTACCAGATGGTAACTTGTTTTCACAGTCTGGCGCGCCACTGCAGTCCGGTGTGATTGTGGCGGAAGTGGTAACCGGTGATAGCGCGGTGCGGTGAAGTTTATGAGGTCTCGTCTCACAACCAGGAGACGTACCTTGGGTACTAAGAAACGATGCATTCTAACGGGAATCGCCTCCATCAACAGGAAATGCACACCGGGATCTACTCCAACAAGATGAAGAACACCATGGGCGTAGACAGGGTGGGGCAGGGGGGGGGGGCCTCGGCCCCCCCCCCCCCCTAGGCTTTTGGGAACACGACAATGAATTGTGCTGGACTTAATAGAAACAACAGAATTGAATGCGTAGGTAGGGGCATGGAAAGGTATTAATGAAATTTGGGAACACTAGCACTCTGACAGGGGCCTCGCTTCGCTCGGCCGACCACTTTATTGGGCTTTAGTCTCTTGTAATTAAGGAGGGCTCGTCCACTGCAGGGCTGTGCCTCTCCCGCCGTCTGAAAGCAGAGTCAATAATTCTGAGAAGCTAAAATTAAGATCTATCATGAAAATTACCTATTTCTCGGAATTTAGAATTCGTAGGTACCTTTCGTTTGCTATAATATGCACACGCATACCTTTGGTTTATTATAATAATTTCTGTGTACTACTCCAATTATTGGAATAGTACACCTATGAAATCGCGAAGGAGGTTGAAAATTCAGATCGGCCTCAAAATTTGACATTATACGTTTCAAAATTCCTCGTTCCTTTCCACCTTCGAAACTACAGTTTCAACACGCCTCTTTCAAGAATGCAACGGGTCGCCAATTCATTGCAGGATGTGATTGACATCGACTAGCCACTGCCTTCTTTTAAAAGTCGACAGACTTTTTTCATAGGTGAATTATTTAATTTAAGTTGTTTTTCTTTCTATCGAGCTGTTGACTTCAACTTCTCAAGTGTATTTTTTTATTTTGATATTATTTATCACAATGAGCTCCTTGAATGATTTTTGAAAATGTTTTTCCTGCAAAGGTCGTCCTTCAAAAGTTACGAAAACGGGTCCATATTGTAGAAACCCCTTTTCAATTATTTATAGGGCCTTAGGAAAAATATGATATTTGAATTCCGAGGTCTGGAGAGGGTACATGACGTGGGCTGCTTCGTCGTCTTTTGATTGGCCGGGAGATCCCTCTCTCTCTCTCATCTATGCAAGTCAGCCAACTTTGCTACGCGAAAAGTCGACCCCAAAAATCGAAAATCGGGTTAATCATTATAGAAGGTCATTCGAAAATTGAGCATCGAGGTTATTATCAATGAAGGTTATTCAAAAATCGACCTGGGCCGAGTGTTTTTATTCCGATTCTGTTCAGATTTGTTATTTAGCGCTCTGGCGGCTCAGTGCAGAACTACTCGACGCCCAGCCTGGCGAGGTGTGACGTCAAATTTTCCCGGCGTTCATTTCAAAATCTCTAACATTTCGAAAACAGCTCAGCACGTACCTAAACGGATTTTCGAACTAAAAATTGGGGTGTATGGGTTTTAAAGGGTGCTGAATCCGAATATGTTGTCAGAAATGCTGAATTCAGACCTTTTCAAGAAGCCCATTCTTTGTATTGGAATTATTTTCCGTAATAAACACACAAGAAAAAAAAAAAAAAGATTTAGATTCCAAAATCGAAATGCCCGTCCGCCGTACTCCAAGCCTTCTGGGCCGTTTTGGGCAGCAGGATTTTTTAATATATATATATTTTTTTAATCTGAAAATTTGACACAACAGGTAGGTACTCGGTTTACCATCTAGTTGTGCCCTCAAGGTTTTCAGCCTGATCGTCAAAAACCGTGGGGCTACGGGAGGTTTTTTTTTAAGGTTTCGGCTATTGGGTTGAGTTATGTGTCGTTTTCGACGTAGTTTTGGAAGTAGAATCCATTTTCGGGGGTCATAGAACGATTAGATTTCACCGGGGGGGGGGGGGGGGGGATCTATTGGGCTCTAATGAGGCTACAAATGGAATTTTTGAAGGATTCCAGGAGGTCAAATATTTTCCGAGTAATTTTGGACGCATAGGGAATCCATATTTCGAAGGCCTACTTACTACATCTGTTCGAACAATGTAAAAAAAAATTTTTTATTTATTTTTTAATTCAATTTTTATTGACACAAAATTAATTTTCGCACAAGTAACCTATAGGTATCAAAGAATAATAAACCCTTGTGTAAAATTTGTAGCGTTTATATATATGTAAAATAGCGCTTGGGGGGTGGCGGCCCCCCCCCCCTTGGCTAAATCCTGCCTACGCCCATGAAGAACACACTAACAAAATCCGCTCCATATATTCTTCTATAGATGAATTTACACTCACGGGATCTGCTCCATCCACAAGTTATGCGGGCTTTCGAGATCTGCTCCATCTAGGAGAAATGAACACAGAAATCTCCTACATCCAGAAGAGACGCACATTAATGAGATCTGCGTCACCTAGAAGAAAAGCACAGTCAAGATCAAATCAATTCCATAGCGGAGAAATTAACTTTATCTACAAAGTCTCAATTTAATGACATCGATCTATTCCATCTAGAAGAAATGCGTACCTAATTCATTGGATTGACTTCATTCAGTAGAAATGCATACAAACGTCCATAATATCAGGGATAAGATCCATAAGATCAGGGATTCCCAAGCTATTTTGAGCAAACCTTTCCCACTACCCCTTTTCCAAAATGAACTGATACCTCAGACCTTCATAGCCAAATTATTAAAAATGCTATCCTACATAGTTTTAGGTTTATTATTCTTGGAATACTAGGCCTATGAATTTGCGACGGGGCGCAGTGGGGCAGAACACCCGAATTCCTGGACATGAACCTTACTGGGGGGGTCTGAAGTAGGTATCCATGTGTCAAAACAAGCACCCCGAAGACCGAAGTACAGGTCGAACAGACTTGAAATGCGGAAGGTTGACTCGTTAAGGTGTTAGAGCCACAATTTTTAATATTTGATGGACTGTCCTTGAAGGAAATTTTGCGCTGATTCTGATTATACCTAGGGTGGCCAGATAATATTATATTATACTGCTTTTTGCAGGACAGTACTATTATATTATACTGCTTTTTGCAGTACAGTACTGCTCTAAGGTATGTGATACTGCTGTACACAGAGACCCTTAAGAGTCAAAGCAGTACATTTCAGGTGAACACAATTGTGTACACCTGAAATGTACAGCTTTTTGAAACTAGTCGAGTTTTTGGAGTGCTACCTGCCAGGAAGGAGCTGGAAGCAGGGAGCGGGTAGCAGGAAGTTCCTGCCTACTTACTTACGCACTTGACAATATCGTCCAAAGAACTTAAATTAGATCGTAGATTAGATTAGTAGATAGAACTTATTCAGTACCTACCTATCTTCAACGTTTTAAATAAACTTGTGAAGGGTCGATTTTTAGACCTCGTCGCCCGACCTGATTATTTTGGTGTACCTACTACTGCTCCACCGAGAAGAAATGCACACGGACAAACAGTCGAGTCAGAGAGGGCAGAAAAAAAAGAAAAAAAAAAAGTGCAATAAGATACAAGATTAGGATTTTTCCCATGCCATAATAGCTAGATTTCCCCATGCTACAACCTAGACTAAATAACTAGGTATATCTTGACGGAGTTTTTATTTAGCTAATTTTCGCCAACCTTCACGGATAGAGGCTGATATAGAGGTTTCCAAGGATGGCGATGACGAAGTCGAAAGGCTCGAATCCATTAAAATTTCTTGTTGGACATGCTGAATTTGTTTCCCCCAAAAAAGTGCATCAATGCTCCAAGCAGCAGTGCTCAAAGATGGTCGCGCTGCTTTCTAAAAGCTTTTCGAGATGCAAAAATTGTGAGGGATATATTCTTCACTCTCCAGTTGTAAATAGACCTCCATTAAAAAGAAGCCTCCATTATAACCTTCATGACGCGTATGAAATCGCCGGCCCGCGTCTGTCCTTGTCAAGGAAAGGTGGGACTTGCTCGAAAGAAAGTGAATTGTCGGGGCCACGGCGGTAGTATAGTGGAGTTACCCAACATTGCCGGGAGGAGACGCATTCCCCAGTGAAAGTCCTGCACTCAGCGACCTTATGTTTTACGGGATACCCAAGAATGTATGTAGGCAGGTGGGTGGGCTGATGACGCAAAGGTGAGTAGAGTCTTTGGGGGAAGGATGGTTAGCTTTGTAATTAGTTTTCTCGTAGGTATGAAATTTTGCCCCTTCTCAATCTTGAGGTAAGTAGACGTGATAGGCGTGGAACACGTAAAACCTAAAACGTATGCAGGCTCTGCATTGCAGAGCTGACCAGTAATAATTACCTAAGAAATAGGTAGGTAACTAGGTAGGTACTTATAAGTGGTTGTCAAGAATATTAAATATTATTAATATAAATTTTATATTATTAACAAAAGTGACCGAGTAGGTACTCATTCGTTAGAACAGCTTTGTTCCAGGTATGACGGACTGTTAACAGAATCGACGGAGACATGGGCAGTTAAGATAACTGCTGTTCCAGGTCGATCTGCAGGTTAACAGCAGTTGGACGGGAACCATCCAATGAGAGTGGTTGGGAGCTGTCAAATTCTGTCGTCAAACGCCGTCAGACCTGTCACAAACCTAAGAATTCAAACAGAAGATTCGGCAAATGTATGTCGAAATAAAATATATTTTATGTATAAGGTTTGTTCCAGGTCTGACGACAGCTGTCCCATTGCCTTCTGAATCGTTGTTGAGTTCTGTCAAACAGTGCACTTGCTGACCTGGAACGTGTACTGTCAACATTTGAATGGGTCACTCCAAGAACGTCCAATCTGCATTTCATATCTCAACTGCGCATGTCTCCGTCGATTTCTGTTAACAGTCCGTCAAACCTATAGCTGATTAGAAGATGGCTAAAAAATGCGAACTATTATCAGAGCGCTTTACCTCAAAAAGTGCTTTGTGAATTCGAAGGCATGGGGGATTATCGAATAACACAGACTGTCGTGCCGAGGAAGACAAAGAAAATGAAGTTTTCCAGGATGCAGAGAACATGAAGAAGGGTAAGAGCAACGCCTATGAAATGGACAAGGCGGAAAAAAAACGGAATAGAACATTCTGAAGATCGGAAATGTGTGGGTCATTCCACGGATAAGCCAACAAGCTCTAAGCTTACAATGAGAATTTTTGAAGCCTGAAAATTTTGGGTTATACAGAACAATCTACTCTATCAGATCCATATTATTTTTTTGATAAACAATCAATTCTTGACTCCGTTTTTCAAAATATAAAGGGCGATTTCTCTTTATCCTGGTGTGTCACAAGGTGCAGTTCACCACTTTCAGTTTTATGGAAGTTAGGATGAAGGAATATTCGAATATTATTTCAAATGATAATCCATTCATTGGGCTCTCCCCTACTGATTCCTAATATTGATGAAACCTCAATTGTGAAGCCTCTTTGAATGCATGGTGGAGGAGGAGGAGGGGGGAGGTATTTAGGTGTATCACAAGGTTTAGGGCTCATTCTCCTGGAACCTTTGTTCAACGCTCCTGTCAACCACCCAGTGAAGTAGGGACATTTTTTCTTGTACGGATTGAAACGTTGGGAACCGTTCTATCACTTGCACTTGTAGAGCACGTTGGAGCTTTAAAAACATTTGAGTATTTTTATTACGCCTCATAATCCTGTATTTTTTTAAGTCAGCCCATATTCATAGTTTGAATTTAGTGAAATGCATAATGAAGTGAGTATAGTGACACATTGCAGGTGCTAAGAGGGTGATTAACTTTTACAAAAATTCATTTCTATGGAAGTTATTGTATATTTTATGGCAAAATCTCATTCTCCTGGTTTCCGGAGATATTTCTCAGATATTGTTTCGGACATATTTGATTATCCTGCCTTGCTGTTTCGTGGATTCATTGAGATTCCTAGGAAGAATGGGGGAAAATACCAGCACCCATATTCATTGACTTTGATAAATGGAAAAAATGAGGGAAAAAAGGGCTTATTCGTAAAATGACCCGTGTAGAGACGGTTTTGCTGCTGACACTGATGCAGGCGATGGTGATATGTATGATAATGCGATTGATGCAACGTCAAAAGACAGTGCAATGGTGAAACAGAATTCTTGAACGGTATGATTGAAATGTGTCAGGAACCCAAGCTTGAAGTAGGTATGTGGAAGATGACCGTGAAGCTCACAGGAGAAGTTTTTTCTGAAGAGACTAAGAGTTTTTGTCGCTCTCCTATCGAGTTGTTTTCAAGCTCTCACCTCTCAAACGATCTCCTTGACCAGTAAAAATGTGATTAGATGTAATTGTTATTTGTCAGTCATTCCTCTGAGCGGCCTCTCACGAAAAGGGAGCCATTAAATCTAAGGACGTGACGGACTATCAAGGTGCACTAACCTATCTAACCAGCAATAGACTGCCGAGGTTACCGGGAGCTGGTCTGAAATGATCGGATACTCCAAATTACACGTTTCGAATGGGACCAGGAAACGCTGGTGAGTCTGCGGCTTTGAAACGGTGGGAGCCAGTTCACATAAGATTCGTTAAATTCTTAAACCATTTATGGTTTAAGAATTTACATCTTCACATGACATGGGGATCATACTGTTCGGCGTGTCTTATAGTCGGTAACCTTTGTGAGGGAACATTTTCGGAAATAAACGGGCCGATTATATTTTTCAAGAATAATGTTGCCCCTATGCTATATGGATGATTATAAAGACATGAGAAAGTCGATGTTTACTCTTTTCAGATGGCTGGTGAGAAACACCAGATGGAGGCTATCGAGAGGACTCTTTCTCTGAGATGATTGTGGAGGATTGGTCGCCTATGGATGGTCAACATCAACGTCTCCAAAAGAAGGCGAGAAACAGTTTTGCCGCCGAGATACTGAGGATTTCAATCCCTCTAACTGACCCGAACACTTTTTAGTTGTTAATTAATTATTTAATTGTTAGTAACAACTGTTGATAATTTGTGGATGACACAGCAATAATCGCTGTTGGGGACATGGAGGCAAGATCGTACCTGCAGACACACTTGACCAAGGACTGGCTGAAGACTGGTCTCATCTGGCTTCATCACCTTCCTGCTGACGGCCGGAACGCTCGACAACGTCACTTTCTGAGGTGGTTTACTTCCAAGGAAAAGTCAAATCGGTATCACGGTTTGATCGTAGACGGCAAACTAACTGGGAAGTACCTACCACATCAAGCACATCAGCGACACCATGAAAAAGGAGGCCTTTCTGTACTGGCCAATTGTATTGTACTGAATTGGAGATCCAAGCTGAGCTAGGAAAACAAGAAGCTCATTATATGTAGGAAAACAGGAAGCTCATAATATGTGGTATAATATACCACATATTATGAGCTTCCTGTTTTCCTACATAATATGTTTTCCTATTATTATTATTTCCTAATATTATTATGTGTATATTATACACGGCATCATAAGATCCAAATGGGCTTATTCCTGTGAAATCTGGGGCATGGAATACAACAAATACAACGACAACAGAACAAGATCATCCGTTACTTCACTGGTGGTCTGTGGTGAGTGCAAAACGACGTGCTTCGAGAAGAACTTCGACTATTAACAATACAAGAGACCATCAAAACTGTTACTGAGTACCTACAGGTAGGTACTCTACGCGAAACTGGTGGAAAAGGCCGAGGGGAGTGGGACTCCCCCCCCCCCCCCCCCCGCTATTTATATAAGACTTATAAGTCTTCCAAAAACGTCAAAATAAGGAAATATAAGTGGCCAAAAATAAGTGATAAAGTAATTATGTTCTAGGTACACATTAAACAATGTAGATTAGTACATCCCATGTACATTGCAGTCCCATACTTCAACAGCGAGTTTTCATCGATCACATACTGTTGATATTTGATTAAGCAATAAAACGTGATGTCCAACTTAGTTTTATAACACAGAGTTGGTCATCAAGTTTTATTACGTAATCAAATGTATGGTACATAATATTATAAATGTATTGGAAGATTAATTTCTGCCGAATGGATGAAGTTAATAAATTGTTGATGAGGCTCAAGTAATGACAAAAGGATACTGTTGAAATGTAGCAGTTAGGGTTTCAATACGCCAGATAGTAGGTAGTATAATATTGAACTTAATCATGTGAGTGTTCCCACTTTTTCTCCGTTTCCTCCTGAATTATCCACAAAATACTCAGATCGGTGCAATTTTACCCAGTAACTTGTTCATATACCTTGGGGAGGCTGCCCCGTATCAACCTAGTCAGTATTAAATTTTTCAACAGTAACTTTTCAGACTTACCAAAATGTAGGGTAGTTTATAATTTTCAGTTACATTTTTACGTCATGAATGGAAAACGGATAAAAAGAAATTTGTGAAACAGTCTTCAACCTTTTTTAAAAACAAAACTAGAAAACAAGGAACTGAGAACATATTATGTTCTCATATTTAGTTCCTATTAAAATGAAGGTAATTATTAATTACCTTCATTTTAATAGGAACTAAATAATTTTTCTTTTTTATTTGAAATCCATGCTAAATTCTTCTCTCGATCTGAACTGAGGACTGCTTGAACGTCTCCTCCCTACGTTGCTTAGATACATAGGTACTATAGTACTATAGAATACTAGTTCTATAGAACTAGTATTCTTATAATATAAATAATAATAAATAATATTCTTATAGAAAACCAGGAAGGTTTTTTATAAATCAGGTTTATAGAACACCCACAACATTCTCATGAGAGTTACTGTATTCTCCGGAGTGTTTCTCGTCGTTGGTCACTCCTGAGAGGCAACATGAATGTTGTTGAAATCATGAGATTTTTCATTCAATATGGCGTCACACAGGATCATGACAAGGAAGGCATTTTCCTAGAGATGAATAACGACATTATGATTGGGATGGTTACTGTTTGAAACCTGTCACCATGCAGTATTTTGATTATGATTCTTTCAACTATACACTTACAGCACTTTTAATTAGCGTAATACTCGTGATTCACTTTAAGTATAAATACTCACCATGTTATCTGTCTTTTTTCACAGTATAAAATCAAAAAAATTGCTTCTAGGTAGCCGGCTTGCATGTCTGCAGGGTGTTCAGGAAGGAAACGCCCGGCGTTTCCTTCCTGAACACTATGCTGAAAAAATAAAAAATAAAAATAAAAAAGTACGCTCACTTTACTGCTAGAGCATAGCTAACAAGACACTTTACTGCTAGAGCATAGCTAACAAGACACTATCACCTTCATATCGGGGAGTCGTCGTAGCTCAGTCGAGACCGCGCCCGACTGTGGTGGTTGACGTAATTGGATTTGACCCACTGTCCAGGCCTCCCACACCGACACTTCGGTTAGGAAAGCCGGATCAGTGGGTCCAATATTTTCGTGCAGAACAGCTGCTCAGGCCCCTATAGGCGACAATTCGCTGTTAAGAGACGGGAGAACTGCCCTTCGTATGATTGAATTTGATGACCAGGATCAAATAGATCAAATTTCAATTTAGCTGCAAGCTGTGGGAGAACTCATACCATACACGACCCTTCGTGCTTGATATCAGATTCTCCACAGCCCCATTCCGAGGAAAGACACACTGTAAGACAACTCGACTCTTCCAGCCATCCTGCAGCTCGTGCTTCCTCCAATACTGTATCGACATATCCGATTAAGTCCGTAGACCACGACCTAACTTCGTGCGATGCAAAGGCTAATTAAGATTCGGGATGTTCATACAGATCCCTCATATAAAAAGACGATTTCAGACGAAGTAGTCTATTTCCACGATGAATAAAATAATAACTTGTAGACGCGATTCGGTTTACTAAACCAGGTAGGTAGTTACTACCCCCTCTTCAACAAAAGTTGTAGGTATGAGGGAACAGTAACACTCATGACTTTTTACAATTTCAGGGTTCGTATCTCATCAATGTGTGCTAGTTGAAGGGGTTTTTGGTCGGCTACAATTTTTCTTTATTGAAACCCACCGTCTCTACTTATTTTCATTGCTCCAATCGCCAGTTTACATTGAAACTGGTGAGAATACGTCACTGGGGACATAAAACCAGCAAATATAATAACCCAAGTACGAATCCCTACGTTGTAGCGATTCCCGATTCACCAGGTTTTGCGGTCAGACTCAGCAGAAGACATTGTCGTTCCTGGGAAGATTAAGGAGGACTCGCCAGCTTCGAAGGCTATGTCTCTCCCATACCTTGTTGCAGGCAATAATGGGGGGCGTGCAAGTCCACGCCGGGACCCCCTCGCTAATGGAGAGTTCCTGTTCGCCAAGCACCACAGGCAGGGCCGAGTGTTCTAGCTCACTCTACCAGTTACGGATCTGGTTCCTCTTGTAAGCGTATGAGGCAGCCATCACCACGGCCAGCCTCGATTCCAACACCAGTCGAGGGGGACGGCTGGTGACACTGTGCTAAGGCAAGCCTCAGCGTTGTGCCTGTGGCAGCGTGGGCTCCCCCTCGCCCGAGGACTCCTGGATTAGGGGAGGGTGGCCGCTCCACACTTCCCCACTTTAAGGCCGCTCCAGTAGGAGGCCTGAGGAAGACAGATGTCACGTCTCCTCTACCACTTTGCATCACGCCATCACCAAGGTGATGGCCTGAACATTACAGGGGTAGGCATGCGGGGGGGGGGGGGGGGGGGATGCCGTGTCCACTAGTGAGCATAAGAGAATTGAAGCCCTCAGTGTTCACCAGCATCATCCACGACAACCACAACGGTCCCCAAACTCAGCAGAAGACAACTAGGACACAACATCCGTGAAGCTCACAGAAGCTAAAAGATTTCATTGCAAAACGTTCGCCTTTTTTTCTGTTTCTAATTGCCGCCCAGCCGTTTTTGGTACCACGGGGATAGGTACATTTGTGCTACAGAAGGGATTTTAAAAGGGGTTTCAAGTATTTTTGGGCGTAGAACCAAATTATGGGGTTCCCTTTCGATCACTCTTCATAATTATCTTGTTCGATAGTAATAAACCCATGTACCTACTCGTATACACCGATTGTGAGCGTTTTTGAAGGGTATCTATTAATGGGACGGGCACCTTTCAAGAATATCAACTTTTGTCAAGTTGTATTTCGCGATAAAGATTCATTCACCAGGTCATCAGACTGGCTGTCAATGAATGTTCCCAATAACGACAATTACCTCTTTGAAAAAGTGTGACGCAGCTTCACAAAGGCTCGGGTTTGATGGATGCAAAGGAACTGCACCCAATGAAAGTTGCGTAATGAGGTTTAATGGTCCGTGACTTACCTCACTTTGCAGGGTATTGTGCTCAACAAGAAAGGGAGAAAAAAAGTCTTACGTTCGAGCCGGTCAATTGAAAATCATGCTATACCTCTGTTAAGCCTTGTTTCACACTCCAGTTAGGCAGATTCGCTAAGATTCCAATTCATCACGTCCTGTTTAAACGAGCTTCCAGTGCAAGCGGCCTTGCATGACGTAGGTACTGCCCATGTCTATGTCAACAGCCTGGATTCCCTGAAAGAGAGCCCGAAGGACCATTAGTTAAAGGAGTCGATTTTATTCAAGTTGGCATGACATGCCAACATGACATTGTATCTAGCAGATGTGGAAGGGATCGTTAAGGTCAAATGACGAACGGGTCTTGGGTTCGATTCGTACTCGTGGCAAGAAAGAGTTCCCTTGGCCCGCGTTTCAGGAGCAAGTCGCAAAGCGTTTCCAACTTGGAAATTCCAAGTAGGTAAAGAATAAGAATCGGCTCCTGCTCCTTGTCTAAAACCAATATGGTTTATTATAAAAACATTATGGTTTATGTTCACTGCACAGCCAAGCATACAGTCAGTTACACATTATTGGTATAGACCTACTCAGAACACACCCATGGTAAGTTTAAACTTCAACCTTCACAGGTGTGCAAACCTACTCAAGCACCTCTAGTGATATGCTCCAATCTAGCAATTAGGTACTCTCAGGAGGTACCACTTTACCCAACCTCAATGGTTGGCAACCACTATAGTAGTTATAGTTACTATAGTAACGCCATAATCAGTGTAACCATAAAAGTGGACTCCGTCCAACATTGGCACCGCATTCCCCCATATCCGGGCAAACTGGGCAAATCGCTGAAAAATGAAATTTGGTTGGGCAAACCAAACGAGTTTGGGCAAAATGCGAAATGTATGTAACTAATGGGCTGGGGCAGTATGCACCAGAGGCTTCTATAAGCACCTCCTGGGCCATTGCAACCAACTTCACACCAATTCATACCAAATGTTAGGCGGCGAGTAACAAGAACGAACCAATTCCAAACTTGAACTCGTATAATTTCAAACCCAACCAAAACGCCGCATGAGATGTACCATAATATGGTTATCATATTATGGGTGGCATCTAACAGTCCATGGAGGCACTCGCACCACACGTGTCCCTCCTCAAAAGAAGAGGGACCCCCAAATTCCTTGAGCCGCCTATCCCTCCACCATCGTGTGGTCACCAGCTCGTGGAGATTGGTGATGGAGGCCTTAGCGTCTTCAGCGGTCGCCATAGCTACAAACTCGTAGTCACCACATCTTGCACCCGGCGTTTCTCTTACACAGGAGCGTCAATCTTTTCCTCTGGGACAAGCGCCGATATCGTCTTACCCGGTGGTTTCTCGACGGGTTTTAACTTGTCAGCTTCTGTCCCCAATTTAAGCAGATTAATCCCTTCCTTCACTTCTTCTTCTTGCTCGACGGTCTCTGACTCGACTGCTTCCTCAACGACCTCCAGCATGGGTTCTTCGTCGTTGAGTTCTATGGGGGCGCCCAAGTCGATTTCTCTGTTCCTTGTCGTGCAGCAGATCGTAAATTTCGTTGCGTTCCTCTTCATCGTCTTTTTCCTCCTCTTCAGTCTCTTGGACCCCTTGGGAGTCCATTTTCCCAAATAACTCGACTGATTCCTCCGGCATGGGTTCTTCGGCTTTGTCGCTGAGTTCTATGGGGGCACATTTTCAAATATTAATAGGTTTGTTCCAGGTTTGACGGAATGTTAACAGAAATCGCCGGAGACATGCGCAGTTTAGAAACTGCTGTTCCAGGTCGATCGTAAGTTGGACGGAAACCGATACCTCGAGTATGTGCGGGCGGGTTCTGTTGACGGCTGTCCAACTTCTGTCGACAGACCTGGAACAAACCTAATAGGTGTAGAATTAATTGTTGGCTAGTTCATATCAAAGAATAGTAAATCCTTGTGTGAAATTCGCAGCGTTTTTCTTCTTTTCGTGTTCAGGGAAAATGACCTCAGACGAGAGTGATATGAAGCTTTTGCCAAGGTGGGACAAGCCCAGTGGCTCCATTCGACACCCTACCACTTGTATGTACGTCTATAGACTATAGTTTTTCTGAACCCATTGCAGCTCAATTAGACAGTGCAGGCAACACAGGAAATCATAGCAGGAATCATAGCATCCGTACCTCATCCAAAACAGGGAAAGACTTTTGCTGAGCCAGCAGTAGCAGTAATAGACACCACTGGCGTTGCTTATGATGATAAAGTAACTGCAGAAGATTTATTTGATTGGAGAAGGTGAAAATGAGAATAAGGTTACTAATAAGTCCCGAGTTTACAAGTTTTGGATACTCAAGGGTCACCGCTGCTGCCAAAGAATCCTCACATGGTGGAAATCCTGTCGAGTTTCCTATGTAGGTACTGAGTCAAGGCGAAACTAGTCCTTTTATTACCATTCAGTTGATGGGTAACACCAAATTCCAGTAACTATGCGAAACAACTATTCCAAAACTTGGTGGAGTGGTGCCCACGTGAAGCAAATGTTTTTGAATACTATGAGCCATTTAACCCACCTACGTTCTTGAAAAATAAATTTATTGAAGAATGTAATACGTAGGTACTTGAAAATATTTTATTGTAGGTTTCCTATTGCTCTCTACTTTTATTATTGTCTCGTTCCTTACGATAGTGAAGTAGGTACCAATCATGCGTTTTGGTTTATTCTTCTCGGAATAATACACCTATGTATTCACGACGGTGGTTGAACATCTTTATCTGCCTCACAAATTGTGGGGTTCTATGGGGCAACAAACGGACGCAAAAAAGGACCGTTGGACGAATGTGATAACTTGTGTGAGAACTTGACTAATTGGGTTGGAAGAAAAGGCCGGAGGTTGGGTACGTATCCTATTTTATTCTCGAGGTATCGGGAGGTGCTAGCTCCCTTCTACAGGAATCTTAAACTTATAGCAGGGTCAGATTAAAGTGATAAATCATTGTCGTTTGGGTCATTAAATTGTTATCCTGGAATGCTTACATTTTAATAATTAAAGCGTGGGGGTTTACCTTTACAACCTTATCTAAAATTAAGCCTAAGATCTGTCATTACCCACCGAGTCACATTATGTATCATACTACCTGCCGAAAGAGAGGATATCCCCGGGTTCCGTGCGGAAACCCCTTAGGCGCTAGCGCTCCCCGCGAACCGTGCGCGTAGCTTTGGAGGCGGCTGCCGACCAGTCTTATAAAAGAAGAGTTCGGCCCATCTCGGGCCGCTACATGATTAATACTTAGTATTAAGAAAACCGCAAACAAACGCAAGAAAACGACTCAGAAGTGACGAAATCGGGGTGTAAAAGTCAAGCAAGTGACGCCGGAATGCCATTGAGAACTGTCAAGTTTGCTCCTTCTGTTGTAAGTCTCCAGATCAAAATTTTCAAAATCTGTTTTCGCAAATTTTTATATCATTACAAGGCCTTTCATATATATATTTTTTTTTTTAAATCACCAAAATTGGACTAGGGAGTGCCAAGATTTAGGAGCACGAATTTCGCTGTTTTCAGGGGGGTACCAACTGTCCTTGAGCCAATTTTCAAGAGCGTAGCCTGGCTCTGGGGCAGGTGAGTGTTGTTCAACAGCTGTCACCAAACTCGATTTACATTATATTGGAATGTATTATCTTTAGAAATCCTGAGGCCTCGCTGGCATCACAGACCAATAGGAACTTGGCAAATTAGCGAAATAAAACTCAACAATTTATAGATGAACTATTTATTTGAAACGATTCAGAACATTAGGCAAAACTATTACCTACAGGGTGAGTGAATTTCGTTTGAGGATGTGGATTTTTGGATGGGGTTCGTCGCTGGAGCGCTGAAGCATTTTGAATTCTGCAAATGTGAAACGAAAAGTTCACCCATTAGAAGAGTGTATAGCTAACGCGTGAATAGAAATGGAAAAAAAAACGAGAATTTCTTCAGTACAAGTGAATTATCAATGTAGGGTTCAAATTAAAATAGCATACCTAACCAAATAAAAATGAGAGCTATGGAGTGAAGATTGAATTAAAAAATATTTCTGAAATAATTGGCTACACGGAAATTTCCCTATCATAGGATTTTAGGGGGTAGGTACACCGGAGAGGAAATGTGGACATCACTGGTTTACCAAGTAGCTACTTTTAGTGCTTTCCATTTTTATCTGAGTGAACTGTTAGGGCGAAGGTGCGTACAAATTGTTAAAATCTCAAAATACCTTATAGGAAATAGGGAGTATCCTTCAGGGTGTGCTAGTTTTGGGGGTCTCTGACGGTGCTGAATCCAAATCTGAGGATATAGTTATGATTACAATGGCCGCAATGAGGAGATAACTCGGGTTTACAAAAACAAAGTCACCTTCAGGCGCCTCGGAAAAAACATTGATCTCTATGTTATTTTGGGGGTGCTGAACCCAAATCTGACCTCCATTTTTTTTCGGTCACATTCAAATTTTCGAGATATTGGCGATTTTTAGTCTTTTTCAGTTTAGAAAATCACAGTACAGGTGCCCCTCCAAATTCCACAAAAACTCTTTTCTGACTGGAAATTTATCGCCGATTCCGAATATATAAATGACTTGGGGTCTATGACTCGGGTTCTGACCAGAGGAATATGTAATTTTGCCAAAACCGCTTGAAAAACTTGTTTTTTTTTTTTTTTTGTTTTTTTTTAGAGCAAAGTCACGTATTTTGTTGTACTGGCGTAAAAATTATGGCCGTTAAAATTTTTTTTCCAAAAAGGTCTTGTAGGTAGATTGTTTCTGCGTCGAATGAGACTGTAGGTAATCCCTCCATGCCGGGTGTGGAAGGTGTACCTACGTGAGCAATTTGTTTTCCTAAAGTGGTTAAATTGTCCCTAGTAGTTGTTTTGTGTGTTTGGGAGAAGGCCTCTGGCGTAACCAAGATTTCGCTCCCTGTGTTGTTGGAGGAAGAGGAAGGAAGTGCGCAAACACATCTATCTGGGGCGTTGCACAATTTGTTGTGGTTAGCTTGTCCAGTAAATAGTGTCGGGGCAATTTGGGGAATTTCGCAGTCCCCAATTTGACCAAACGGATTTAGCCTAATTGGGTCGCGTTCGTTCCCGGAAATGAGTCTGGTCGCAGGATCATCTGAAGACAATAAATTGCCTCCATCAGAACCGCGGCCCAGATCTATACCTGAGACAATCAGCTTCTGAGCTACACCGAGCGAAGTGTCGGTAGGAGTGGCATCAGAATCAGATTGCTCCTGACGAGGGGTAAATTTCCCGGCTGATCCGAGCGAATTGTCGGTAGGATCGGCCTGGGCAAGTACCCCGCGTGAATTTAAAATAGAGTCCGCTGAGCCGGCTTCCCCAACTGAAATGTCTTCAGAGGGGGAGTCCTGGCAAGCGGTCCCAGCAAAAAATGTGCGATAGATATCCAAATCTACGATAGGTAGAATGGGGATCCCAAGCATAAGGATAAATAGGCGGAATCCGCTGGGGGGGTGCCACTTCGGGTGCGGCTGTTGGCCAATTTCAAATCATGGAAGAGTTCCTTCCTATTGTGGCAATCCGCCACAGAGACCAACCGCGATTCGGTATCTCCCATAATAAGGGAGCTATGATTTTTCAAAGGTTGACCCATTTTGGTCATATCGTAGAACAACTCCTGGAGTCGGTAATTCAACTTGATCGCAACTAAACGTTTTTACCGAGGAATATATTGGACTTGGAGGTATACATTCATTACGATCCAGAGAGGGTTGTATTTTTCAGGAACAATTTGAAAACCAGGTGTGTCGGGAAACTAAAAAACGAAATCTGACCATATCGTCGGCTGGGAGGTAAAAGGGCGAATCCGCCAATTTTGTGATTTTGAGTTAGGATATGAGTTTGAGTTAGGATATGGGTTTTTTTCGTTTTTTTCTCCTCTCTCCGAATTCGCCCTTTTCGCCCTTTTACCTCCCAGCCGACGATATTTAGTTAAAAAAAGTTTTTGTATGAGCCTTTCGGCATTAAGTAGCGGCTTGTTTGTCCCTTTGAAGGCACCAACAGTAGTCTACCACTATATAGCAGTCCCAGAAGCCTTGGTACCTTGTTTTTATCGTCCTGATATCTTGTTGGAACCTCTTGGCTTGTTCCTCGCTGAAATTAAACAGGTTTTGAGGGAATTTGTCCAAGTGACTGAAGAGGTGATGAATTGTTATGGTCATATGGCAGTCCTGAAACGAACACAATTCACGGAATAGCGCTTGATGCCCTGAAAGACACGCGCCATTCTTAACGGTGTTCCTGATGAATAACACCGTCTTTGAATCGTAATGAATTTATGCCTCCAAGTCCAATATATTCCTCGGAAAAAGTTTTGTTGCGATCAAGTTGAATTGCCGACTCCAGGAGTTAATGTTCTACGATATGGCCAAAATTGGTAAAAACGTTGAAAAATCATAGCTCCCTTAGTAGGGAAGGGAAAGAATCGCGGTTGATCTCAAACAATCTACCTACAAGAACTCGTTGGAAAAAAGTTTTTAACTGCCATAGTGTATACGCTAGACGGAAAAAAGTACCAAAAATCGTGACTTAGCTTTTAAAAAACGACGTTTTTTCAGCGGTTTTGGCAAAATTACATGTTCCTCTGGCCAGGACCCGAGTCATAGACCCCCAAGTCATTTATATATTCGGAATCAGCGATAAATTTCCAGTAAGAAGGAGTTTTTGTGGAATTTGGAGGGGCACCTGTACCGTGATTTTCTAAACTGAAAAAGGCCGAACAAACGAAAAATCGCCAATATCTCGAAAATTTGGACTTGACCCAAAAAAACGGAGGTTCAGCACCCCAAAAAACATACGAAATCGATGATTTTTTCCGAGGCGCCTGAAGGTGCCCTTTTTTGTAAAACTGTAATTTTTACTAAATTTGTAGAATATTTCTTGTTCATGTATATTTTCGACTCGCTTTCCCTGCGGTTTTGATGTAGGTACTACAACTGTTGGTGATATGAAAAATGCTGCAAATTGTATAGCGCATGGGTTCATTCATGGCTGAGTATTAGTTGTCAAATCTACCAATTATTTTGTGTTCAAAAGCGCGAGTTTGGGGAGCAGGTTTGGTTTTCAAAAGCACCACCACAATTTGTATCAAAAGCGCGAGGTGGAACTGTTAGAATCTCTACGTGGTAACTTGGGTGTGATTGGAACAGGGAAAATGGACGAACTAGTTGTAGGGACAGGATTAATAATTAATCCTGTCCCTACAACTAGTTCATCAATAAAAGAAAGGAATGCACCTATGTGTATGTTGTTACAGCCTGTATTACCGGTAATACAGGCTGTAACACACACAACCTACACATAGAAGCATTCCTTCCTTTTATTTTTCTGGCAGTCATCGCAGAAGTTGTAGGAACCTACCATTTAACGCTGGTTCCAAACGGCAACGTGAGAGGCTATCTTCGGAAAAGTACTCTCAGCGGTTTGCCATTGCCTTTCAAAAGGTGGGTTATCGGCAGTTATAACTAATTTTTACGGCTGCACGAACATTGGACACAGCAGCCCAACGTTAGAACCAGTCACTGATACACACAATTTCAAATTTAAATGCACACAACTTCAACATAACTACTTACTGAGGTAATCTTACTTCTTGAAACGAAAGGAGAAACATGCGTAGACAGGGAAACTGCTCATATCAGTATTACTTGTCATCAAAGCAGTGCGAGCAGCTGAAGGAGTTCCAGTAGTACTCAAAGCCCACAGACATAGCTGCGCCTGCCATCTGAAATGGAAATGATTTGATCAGACCAGTGGTAACATCCTCAAATCCTTATTTATAGTACGTGTTGATGGTACATCGAATGGTTTTTAGGTCACAGTCATCAGCCCGAAATTCAAGCGAAAACTGCCAAATAAAAAGGCTTAAAATAAATGATCCGGGAATTCGCAACTCTAGAATTGAAAATACGAAGCCTAAATACGGGACGGGACTCTGTCCAATCAGTGATATCCCCATCTCTGCGAACCAGATGACCCACGTCTGGGGCTGCAGGCAGTACTTGATCGATTTGTTCTGGCCAGCTTGTTTATGCAGTTATAAACAAGTCTAATACCGGTGTCGAGCTGCTGAGCTCATCTACAGCCCAGAGAAGAGATCGAAAGGTTTTAAAATTAACACATAGGTACCTACTATAAAATAAATTTAAACTTATGAGGGAAAACTAAGCTCGAGAATAATTAACCAAAACTTGGTTGGGCCGTAAGGTGATATGGTAGAAGGGGAAATTTCCAATTCAACTTAATCCTTGACTGGCTTTGGCACACTCAATAATTTCCCATTTCGACGCGGAAGTTGATAAGTATACCAAAAACCACCAGTATACCAGTATATTCCAAAAATTAACAATGCGGACAATTCCTGAGCGGGGAACGTTTACTGGTGATTAAATGTTTTCTGGGATGCTGTCGAGTTTTAAAAATCTTTTATTGGTATGTAATATTATATTACATACCAATAAAAGAGTTATTGTATTTATATTACTAATATATTTATAAATATATTAAAACATCTTGAAAACGTTGACAGCATCCCAGAAAACATTAAATCACCAGTAATCGTTCCCCGCGCAGATAATTTCATTTTTTGTTAATTTTTGTAATATACCTACTATACCTACTTGGAGTGCAGAACAAACTTTCCCATTTCAGACTCGCTAGTAAAACACTTTCCCAGCCAAAACGAAACCACGGAAAAAAATTTCCCATTTACATTACACAGGGTGGCGCAGATTTTAAATAGTCGCCAAATCGTCAATTTTGAAGATATCGGGTTGAAATAAATTTGATTTATCGCAAAGAAAACTAATTTCGTTAATTATTATGAAATATTATGTCCAATAAGGGCAATAGGCGATTGCTCACCAAAAAAGTGGAGGTTCCATAAGCGTCTGTTAAAAAATGGCGGTTGATCCCATAGGAACTGACGATCGCAGAACAGGATTCGGCGATTGCTCCCTCTCCGATTGTAATTTCCTGACCAGTGTTAGGACAGTTTTGGTACCCTCCAAAAATGGATTTTACGTCCAAAATAACTTGAACAGGAAACCACAGTCGACCTTTAGTCGTCCTTCAAAAGCCTCATTGAGAGGTGTACTCTACCTGTACTGCCTTATTAGAGGTGTATTCTACCTGTCAACAGATCAATGACAGGCCTTGCGAATGCTAATCTTTCCCACCAATCCTCCGCAGACGAGTGGCATGCCTTAGCAATCGATGGTGGCATTACCAGTGGGATGTCTCCCTCTCCGCCAACACCAGGGAACTGCCCCGAGTCCGTGCGTTCCTTGTACTGGAATCAAGAAACTTCATGAAACACTGAGGTTCGCAAAAGGGTAGTTTTCCCCTTCTCGCGTCATCTTACCACAAATCCCTACTTCCCCAACTGATCTGCCAGAGGTAGGTACTGTTTTCTAGCGTATACCGATAACAATATCGTGAAGAATCGTCATACTGGGAGGAATCGCTGAAAGTTTTAGGGGGAGCGGTAGACAAACCGGGATCAATCGCCAAAATGGACAGGGGGATCAATAATTGATTGCCGTGTTTTCCCAGCAGGAATCGACGCGGCGCGCCGGTTCCCCTCCAGGGCCCTCGCGCACTGGCAACCGCTGATTGTGCCCATAGGGGTTTCAGCCCGATCGCCCAACCCCGGGGGGGGGGGGGGGGGGTTTATAGAATTAATGTTTGGATATTTTATATCAACCAATGATACATCCTTATAAATATGCACCGTTTTTTTTTTTTTTCTCTCAATTTACCAAAGAGTTTATGAAACTGCCCATCAAGTCCAGAAATGATCATTGGATGGACTCAAAACGTTCTTTTCATCAGGTTCTTCCTTCTTCGTCTCAAAATGAACGCACAAACCCACACAGCTTCGTCGAAATTCATTGTGAGACAGACCGGAGAGGCAACCATTTATTTGCCAGTGTGGTGAGAACTCCCCTGAAACTAAATAGCTGCCGGCGATTAAATTTGCCAGTGCGCGGTTAGGGGTGATGCACTCGTGGAATAATATAATATATTATCCACATATTATGTGGGATATTATCCTTCTCAATTGAAGCCTTTAACTCTTGAAGGATGTGGGGTTTATTGGTGAAACTCAGGCTTCTAACTCAACCAAGCACGAATTTTCCAGTAGAGTTGATTATTTCATAGTAGTACTGGTGTATTACACTTTACTTGGGAGTTTTTTCCGTGGTAACGTTTTGGCTGGGAAAGTATTTTCCTAGCGAGCCTAAAATTGGAAAATGTTTTCCTACATTCACTATAGGTAGGTAGGTTTTCCTACTTACCGAAATGCGCGTCGAAATGGGAAATTAATGAGAGTGCCATCAAAGCCAGCCAATGAGTAAGTTGAATTGAAAATTCTAGTAAATCAATTATAAGTAAAGTACCAAAGCAAACAAGCCGTAACTTCGGTTCTTGGTGAAGTAGTACACGATCAAGGCCATTATCACAATAAGACCCCTCATCAACAGAGGAACATTTAAGCTGGAGGAACTTAATGCTTCCCTATTCTCACTGAACAAGCGCTTCATTTCGTTTTAAGTTTACCGAAGCTTAAAATTATTTGGACACGCAGGCACAAGTAGAATTAGAGACGTGTTGTTCTGTATCAATCTGATACTAGGGATGTTGAAAAAGTATCGATACATATCGATACTTTTTGTTCCCGATACATATCTTAGTATCGATACTTTTTTCCGGTATCGGCGCCGATACTTTTTTTATCCCTCACATTTCATCAGATTCAAAACTTACGGCATATAGGTAGTTGACAGTACCTCTAACTTGACCAGCAATAATTGCTGGTCAAGTTAGAGGTAGGTACTTCAATTATTGAAGAAAGTTGATGTAGGTACCAACCACCACCTCCTGGTAGGTACCTACCTCCACCAGCTCTCATATCAGAAGAATCAGCCGTCCTCGATCAATGGCGGACCACCAAAATGTTGGCCCTACCAACCAACCCAACTCACTCATCACAGTAGAAATTAGTGTGGCCACAGCTACACCAAACGAGGGAATGTTCCCCTTTTTTGCTACCTGTACCTACCCCCCGAGGCTTGGAGCAAGGTTTTCAGTCCGATCGTTCAAACCCGTGGGGCGCTATGGGGCAAAAATGGGACAATTGAAAGTTGGGTGTCGTTTTCGAAGTATTTTTGGACGTAGAGTAGGTATATTTTTGGGGGTCCCAGAAGGATCCAATTTCACTGTGGGGATGTAAAGGGCTTTCATGGGGCTACAAAAGGGATTTTTGAAGGATCTCAGGTCAAATATTTTCTGCGGAAACAAAACCCTTTTTTTCAATAATTTTTCATTGAGACAGAATGAATTTTGCACAAGTAACCCATATCAAAGAATAATAAACCCTTGACTAAAAATTTGCAGGCGTTTTTGAAAAGTATCGATACTTCGATACGGATACCTACTTTATTGAAAGTATCGTATCGATACTTTTAGATACTGTCTGGATGTATCGATACGATACTGTATCGATACTTTAGAAGTATCAAACATCAGACTGATACTTTGTCCCAGGTACCAAAAAGTAACTAATACTCTTAACACATACATGTGACAAGCCGAAAGTAGCTGATACTCCAGTCACAGCTTGGTCCTCAAGTTGTTCCTACCATGCTCCTGTGATTATACGGGCAATGTTCCACTGTGTCATATTTTACGTCACAGTCACCCCTTATAACATCGGGGATTCGATGCTCCTTGTTGTTATATAATATATATTATGTCCATGCCTGTTCTCTGTGGTCCACGCCTCAGGCCAAGGATACTTAGTAGTTCCTGTGACTGGAAAAAGCTAGCACAACCCATCTCTAAGAAAAATACTAGGTAGGTATTTTCCAACCTCCCTGTCCAGAACAATGTTCCTGTTACGGACAACCGAGTACCGCGCATCTAACTATCGATAGATTTATGTATCGATCTTTTCGATACTCTTGAGTATCTCCCTGAGTACAAAATTTCGATCTTCCTTGGTTTAAAACGTTTATTTTTTATTTTTTACTAGCGACCCTGAATTTTGGGGCCTAAAATATTATGACCAGGGAGTCTTTACTAGCGATAGCGACCCTAGACTCACGCAGTGTTCTAGGATCGCTTATTTTCACTTTTCACACTCGACCTCGTGGAAGATCAGGTTAACAACTTTCGAGAAAACTTATTACCTATTGCATTTTGTAGAAAGGAAAATCCTCGAAAGAAAAGTAGGTAGGTATTGGGTCTGATACAGGTAACATGTATCAGTAGGTATCGTGATATGACCTACCTATTTTAGAATAAGAATAAATAGAATTTTAGGAAAAGTATCGATACCTAGTTACTTTTTCATGAAAATACCGATATTTTAAAGAATCGAAGGGAAAACATTACTGCAAGAAGCCCATCCATTTTACAGAACAAAATCAATAACCACTATGAGCGGTTCAGATCAAATTTTAACATTAGAAACATGTTCACCTTCTTGAACCTACCTAAATAACCTGCAGATATGCAAGCCGGTTCCCAGCAAACAACTTATTTCACCTATAGACTATAGGTGAATAGTATAACCTATTCACTATAATAGGCTATAGTGAAGACTTCACTTAGTGAAGATAGAAGAGAAAGATTTTTCACTGAACGAGTGTTTCACCTACCTACATCAACTGCCTTTCTGCAGAAGATGGAAAAACCACAAAATAATCTTAATTTTCTCAACAAATAGACAATAATACCACTCTCATTAGTTTTTGGAGCGATAATATCAATACTAATTATTTTTTTTAAATGATTTTTGCTTTAAAAAAATCTGATTTTTTCGGGAATTTTCCAACTTGATCTACGGACTTTTGTCTCAATCTAGGGATATTCGTAGTCCGATCTAGGGAAAACAGCCCAAATGTATCTGGCAACGCTGAGCAGTCCTCAGAAATATCCGGAACAACCTGGGACTGGTCTTGAACTGGTTCCAAAGCGGGTAGGAATACAGAACAATTGGTCCTGGAACAGTCCTCGCGGTGATTGGAATACGCTCTGTTGTCATGACACTCTAGTGCGCATGCGTTCTTGTCCGTAACCTGTCCTGGACAAGGGGATCAAAAATACCTACAGACTGTAGGTTACAGTAAAGAATCTTGTTGATTTCTGTTTCGGGATGTTGAAAAAGTACCGAATCGATACTATCGATATTATACCGTAGTACCGATACTTTCAGATTCAGATTTTATTAATTAAATATGTGCAGTTTTTATAGGAAAAAAATGTGAAAATGTGAGAAAAAAAATTTTTTTTTACTTCCGATCCCCCTTAAGTACAGGTATAATATCACAGGTAAGTACATATTATAGGTAGGTGTTAGAAGGATAAGTAGTAGGAAGGTATAGATGATCCTTTCGTGAGGAAATAAAAAAACTTTTCCACCGTTTTTATCCAGGCTTGGCTGGATTGTGTTGCGGTGGAAATTAAATATAGTTATGAGATAATATAACAGAGTTAAATAATATAGTTGAGTTGAGTTGAGTAAAATGGGATGATGCTGATGAGGTGGATGTTGTTGTGTTGTAATTGAGTTGCTGTGATTTTAGTATAATAATTATACTAAAATCACAGCAAATCAATTATTGATTTTTATATAATTGAGTTAAAAAATATTAATAATAATAAATACCTCGGTATCGAGTTGAGCAATACTAGCAGTTACGAGTTGAGCAAAATAATTTTTTCCAGTATCGACGCCAATACTTTTATACCTCACATTTCATCAAATTCAAAACGGCTGAATCCTAGAAACTACAGAATCCTGGAATCTATAGATTTACTTCATCTGATGAAGTAAAAACGTGAGATGTGATACAAAATTTGTATTTATGTCATACTTCAACGCTGACGGAGAAAAGAAAAATGACATTTCCACCCTTTTGGTTTATTATTCTTGGAATACAAAACCTTTGTAATCGTGGACCGGGGGGGGGGGGGGGGGGGGTCGACGAATCGGGGTAAAATTTGTAGGCGTTTTTGAAAAAGTTTCGATACTTTTTGATATTTTCTAGATTTATCGATACGATATTATATCGATACTTTAGCAGTATCAAACATCCCTATTTCTGGGTGGCGGTATATATAATATATATTATACCACCGATATCATGAGATTAGGTATCGATAACACATCGACATATCGTAACATCGATACGATTAAGCGTGTATTTCGATATCGATATGACCAATATATAATATTATAATTATTTATACGCATTGGGGGTAGAATTACGCACTGCGTACGCTTACCCTACTCTGCTGCGATCTCACCCCAAATCGCAATTTTTCTTTTGGCCACTGTTCTTCATGTGACTTCAACTGGAGGAGTTGATTGAGAAACGGAAAGCTCAAAACCGGTTCTTGTGCCTGCAAATTGGGTGAAACGCCTGGCTCTATTTTTCTAAACACAACAACTAACAAAATCAGCATATAAATTACAGTAAAAACGTGGTACACAACAATTAACAAAATCAGCATATAAATTACAGTAAAAACATATTTACTTACGTAGGTACCTACCTTATTGTTTTTTCACTTAGTCCACCCACGTCAGCCAAAGTTCCATGAGAACACTGAGGCCATCTCTCCACATGCGCTACCTAGTTATTAAGACCCGGAAGTAATACTATACCGAAAGGTGGTCCCGGGGTGGCTCTCTAGGCGGAGGACCTAGTTGTTAGGAATTGAAACCCACTCAGGTTTTCCAAAAACTGGCTGCACACTCTTACCTCCAGCTACCCTGCAAGTCCAAATCTTGACGTGCGAAGGTCTAAAATACGGAATCCACGTGCATCAAATTTCCATAATTTAGTCAAAGTCTCCAATGTGAAAAATTTAATGTCCTAATTGATTAGTAACTGGGTCTTGGATTTAGGGGATGTCCACGGAAGAGATCTCCTTCCTTGTTCCACGGGAGAGGTCGGATTACCTATTAATTTCAGTACCAGGTATCAAGCAGAAGTATCTGCTCGCGGGTGACAGTTCTTTTTAAATTTTTCTTCCTATAGCAGACAGTTGGAGCACCCACAAACGTCAATGAGTGTCGTCCGGTGTGGTAGGTACAACCTCAGAACGCAATTAGTGTTTGGTCCCTAATTGAAGGATTTCACTCATTGGGTAATCCACGGACTCGCAAGTCACCAATCCGCGGGCATCATCTCGTTGACTTGTGCCTTCATCACCGGAAGCTATCACGAAATCACGATCCGCCTATGAGCACAAAAGGCGAAAATCGCTTCTCGGCAATTTCGAAACGATTAGATTCGCCCGGTGGGAGCCATCAGACTAGGCACAGGCCCAGTCACTGTTTTCTAATTGAGCATTCATGAAAACCGCCTTGTTCGGATTGAAGGGATATTGCCATTCACCTTCCGTATGATTGATACGCATCTGTGCCTTGAAGACTGGGAAATTGGACAGTACATAAGATCTCAATCTTTTCAGGAGGCTAAACACTGCGATTAAGGGTTAAACAGTGGAATACATAAAAGTCAAGGTAACCAGAGGGCTTTATTTACTTACAAATAAGTAGAAGATACTTCCAAAAATTACTACACTATCTTACATATTAAAATTGGTTTATACGTACTATCCATATAGTTCATACGACCAACACACAGAGAAATGTAATCCTTAACTCTCTCTCTCTCTCTCTTCAGTCACATTTCTAAACTTAACTTGATCAAGTGAAAGTTCTCAAGGATATGGGTCTCATATGCCGGGAGTGAACTTTGGCTACTTTCTTCACTGCAGATTTCATAACAGCCAATACAAGCGATAAAATGCTAATTCGTTCTGGGCGTGGTTTCAATCAAGACTATCCCCAGCGTTAGAATAATTAACTAGGGGGCCACCCCTGATGGCTACGCCAGCCCCCCCCCCCGTTCCGCCATGCCGGGCCGCGTGTTCCGCTCTGAGGGGGCGGTCGTTTCGGCCTGGCGGTTCGCGTGTTCCGCCCAGAGGTGGCGGGCCGCTTTTCTCGAGTGTTTGAGGGCTGCGGCTTCTCTACAATTTGTTTTCCCATGATCATTAACTTTTGAGCCTCGACAAAACACAGGGAGGACGATGTTTTGGAAATGCAATTTCCATTCCATTTCCAATTTTATGTTCCCCGCCATTCTCCCAATAATCGTTTTCCAACACATTTTTTCACGCTGAATCCAAATTTGAAATCGCATTTCCAAAACACCGTCATCCTGTATTTAATTCATGAATAATATGAGAAGGTAAGAAACTTAACATATTTCAGCTCCAATATTATATTGTGTTTTCTTAATAATTTTGGGGAGGATGGGGGGGGGGGGGGGGTTAGGGGAGGAGGATTCAGCTGTATAGCATTCAGACACCCCTCGTCCCACAGCAATCTCAACATCCAGTCAACTGCTCCAAACCCTGATTTTTGCTCCGCTTTTGGAGCTTAGTTACGCCCCGTGGAGCAACTTTTTGGTGGTTTCATTTTTTTCTCATCTACTCGCCAAAACGGATTTTTGGTATTGGAAAAATTTTCCAATAAATTTTATTGGTTAATTTTTAATTTAAATTTTAATGGTTTAGAAAAAGTTTAATTTCCCGTTTTTTCCACTTTAGGAGCTCAGATACGCCACATGGAGCTACTTTTTGGTGATTTAAGATTTTTCACGCACTATGCTCACCAAACTGGATTTAAGACCAATAATTGGTCATAAATTACTCAGATTTTCCGACAGCTAGAAGTGCACTTGAATAAAGATGACCAAAATCGTGTCACCCTCCTCCTCCTCTACTTGCGGCTTTAATAAAGTAGAAATATTGTTTGCAAATAATGTTTATTTCTTGGATCATTGGTAATAGGAATTCCAGATGGCACTGTCGGCTCGGTGTGCGATTGGTTCCATAAAAACAGTCTTGCGGTAAAACAGAGGAGACAGCTAATGTCGAGGGTGCCCGTGAATGGGTGTCTAACTCCGATCCATGGGTATCCACTAAATCCGAAACTGAACAGGAAACCACACTACGAACAGATGGCCCCGTCCTAATACTTCCTTTCACGAAAACTATCGGTCGAGCTCCAAGAGAAATGGTTTAGGCTACTGGATGAACTGCAGGGATGCTTTTGAGGAACTAGGAATCAGGCGCGGATACACATGCGTAACCGGCCACGGGGACGGCTGGCTAAGGACTGAAAACTGATCGACCCCTCCATAAAATAAAAATAAAATAAATGAATTAAAAAAAAAAAAAAAAACGATAAGAAAATGGTACTAAGGGTAGCTCGACCTCCAGGTCTAAAACTCACGATGCCGCCCCCCCCCCCCCCCCCCCCCCCATCTTAGACCCCTTAAAAGCCCAGTTACGGTTTGAGGCAATGGGGCTGAATACCTTGCCATTATTTAGGCAGGCTTTAGCAAGTATTTTTCTAAACCTCACCTTTATGTGTTAGGTATGTCATACATGTATGTATACACACATACTCTGCTCTAGAGTACTTGGGTTATTCTCAGCAAAACGTAAATCTGGTCTTTTTCCCTTGATGTCATCGGTTCACTTCAATTTATACTTCGTAAGTCATAATATTAATGATCACTTCTTCTTCACAGAAATCATTGTGTTTTTGTTGGATGGTTGCACTCAGTTTCGTGAAAACATTATTTCTTGAGCAGATACTATTGAAAAACACATGTTTTGTCACTGGATCACATGACAAATTCTGCCATTTTTTTGTCATTGGGTCACTAACTTATTTATGAGTTTTATTATTCATTTATTTTCATTTCTTCTATAATAATTATATATAACGGCGGTGCGTCGTTCGGCACGTCACATGAAGGTATTCTTCCGGCACCGTTTTTGGAAAAGAGGCCTAGGGTGCGAAAAAATAAAAAAACCATTGACGTGATCTTATGACAGAATTTAGGTGGGACACACATAATAATCAAATGACTGCTTGATATAGAAATGATCTGCAATATTACATATTATGTAATATTGCAGATCATTTCTATATCAAGCAGTCATTTGAAAATTTTAATATTCTAGTTTATGAAGCAACTGAATGCATCTAAAACATTGGTAGGTGGAAAGATCATGTAAATGTTTAACGTAAATAGGTGGAATCAGTTTATATGGGCAAGGTCGTGCTGGGGACATGGTGATCCAATGACAATTCCAATGACATTTTCGACATTATTTTTGAATTTTCTGGTAAAAATATTAAGTTTAAATTTCTCAATTTCTATGGAGGAGCGATGAGATTTAAAAAAGGGAACGAGTTATGTACCTACTCAAGTTTTATTATTAAACGAAATCAGTAACCACAACGGACCCTATCGGTATCCATAACTAAATTTCAGAGCTAAGGAAACATTCACAAAATTGGAGATGAATCAAGTTGTCTCAAAAACAGTAGAATAAGCGGGTAAGTTAAGGAGGTAAATTAAGGGAAATATCAAAGAAACAATTTCAAACTGGTGAATCCTGAGGGCCAAACTGATTCATTTCTCTCCACATTTATCCTTTGCTTTCAATTCGGCAATAGTCTTGTTCTTCTTTTCGATTTCACCGGCGATGCTGAAAGACGAAGAAAACAATAAAATTATCAAGAACAAGTGAAACGAATCCTAAAACTTGACATGAAACAAGTCAGTAATAAAAAGGACTGGATTTCACATATTTTAGAATGATGAATAATTTCACACTTCCGATACATCAAGCGATACACATGACAGTACGGGGATTCAACTCATTAACGAACAGGTAACCCAAAAATAAAATGTAATAAAATTCCAACACAAAATCCATTTACACAACACGGCGATGCTGAAAGACGAAGAAAACAATAAAATTATCAAGATCAAGAGAAACGAATTCGAAAACTTGACATGAAACAAGTCGGTAATAAAAAGGACTTGGATTTCACATATTTTAGAATGATGAATAATTTCAAACTTCCGATACATCAAGCGATTCACATGAGAGTACGGGGATTCAGCCCATTAACGAACAGGTATCCCAAAAATAAAATAAAAATTAAATTCAAACACAAAATCCATTTACACAACACAACAATCCTCGTGAATTCGTGGAGCACTCTTCGCAACTCCTCCAGACGTCTACACCAAACTAGATGATTTTGTGGGACACACACCTACAACATCTACGTAAACCTTTTCGTCGTCGCATATCCGTAGATGGTGAAACAAGAGTTGGGCTTGGATTGGCAGTTCACTGATGACTACCCTGTAGGAAGTCGCCTAAAGACACACCGCCACCAGTCTGGCCAATCGCCCGCAACACGTAGTACTCACATCAAAAGACGTTCCATGGCTGAAAATTTATTTTTCCGTAACGTGAGACCATGTTTGGAAACCACTTCCCTCCATCGTTGGTTTTCCGCATTCAGGCGATCCATTTCTGCCGAATAGTTGACTACTTCTGCTTTAACATCCTCATACTTCCTAAAATTAGAGGTTCCTAATGAAATCTTCGTTGGTACTGAATCTTCATCAAAACTGGAGCTGGAGATGGACTTAGTGGCGTCACAGTAGGGTGATACTACTCCGCACAAATGTGTAGGAAAGAATAGTTGAGTTAATTAAAAGTCATAGAAGTAAGTAAATACCTATACCATTGGATATAATCCAACTACCTAGGCAACACTGCGCTCTGACACTACTGCGTTCTTCACTAGGCAGGTGGTATTTCCAGCAGGGATTGGTCCAGGGAATGTGCATGGCTGTGACTATGGATTTCCAAATCACTTTCAACTCAGCAATATGGAGCAATGCCTCAAAGGCTCCACTGAGTGCTGTTCTGAGGGGTGCGGGCCTGTTCTAAGGGGGGGGGGGGGGGGGGGGGGGGGGAGAGTGACTTTCGAGTTTCTCTCCTGGGTAGAATGGTTGTTCAAGGTGTTAATCTAGTTAATGTCTGAGGGATTTCCCCGACAACCTTCCGCTGGCTGACAGCTCTGCGTGTGTGTGGTGTGGATGTTCTCTCTGCAATGCATATACTTCGAGACTCTCTTTGCAATGCATATATTTCGAGACCCTCTTTGCAAGAGAGAGAGCGGTCATGGAGGCCGTGTAATTTCCTAACTGCGAAAGGGAGGACTGGAGCAACTACCAGACCAGTCCCTCAAGATACAGAACTCTCATTGAGTTTGCCAGTACAGCAACAAGGGCCTATGTCAGTAGTGGGTTACAGTAGAGAGAGTGGCTGATCGTCATAAGCGACTAGACCCACCCACAGTGTTCCCCATGAAGAAATTATCTTCTGTGCTGGGGGTGCACGGGGATTCCACCAAGTAGGGGGGGTATATTGTGTTTCGCTTGAAAGATGTCACATAGGACCATTCCCAGAATCGTGGTCGCTTTAGAATTAGCCAGATGGTGATTTAGAAATGGTGGAGTCCTTCCAGGGGATGCCCACAGATCGGTGCACTATTACTGCTTTGGAAGATTTGTGGGTCCAATCCAGAAGAAAATATGTGGGAAGAGTGTAACTCACAAAAACACTGCAATTCTCTTGGAAACAGTTGAGCACGATTCAAGAAACTGACTGCTGGAGAGGAAGTAAGAAGTTTGAATAAAGTTCGACTGAAGGATGGGAATAGGTACATGCAGGAAAGAAGCGATGGGAGACATGGACTGCTGAAATCACCACAGACAGGAGGAGGATAGTTAATTACGCTTGTGGAAACGCCAGTTTTTCGGCCTTAGGATTAACATTCGAACATTTAAAATGTCAGTCGCGGTTTTGGATTCTGAGTAAGACATACAGCAAATTCCAATAGTGACGTTTTGTGCATCCAAGACGGAAGAAACTGGTCCAATCGTTAAAATATAGCCTAAAGCAACAGATTTTCACTCCCAATATGTTTTTATAATTTTTCCGCTTCTAACAGGTATATATAGCACGTGTATATACATGTTATGTATATATACATATATGTTACGTACCAAGTGCAAAACTGCGTATTTCGCGGATTATACCGTCGGTTCTGTACCAACCGCGATATTCACGAAACGCGGTACAATAGTCGGGCTTGGTACATGCATTGTTGTCCAGTTCGCAGATTGAACAGAAAAGTGTATCGAGTCGATCAAGGTAATCGATGTTGCACAATCTGTTGTTGTACAAAGCTCGAAGATGAGTCGAATTGTCACAGGGAAGCACATCGTGGCCTCTGCCAAGCCAATGGAGTGTCGAGAGAGCCAATCGTGTTGTTCAAGAAAGGATGAAATTATGGATAATGGACTTTTTGGAGCTAAAGCATGCGATTAGACAATAATTGTTATTTCACTGTGACAAAAAGCAGTCACAAGCTATGTTTGGAAAAAAGGTGACATTGGATCTGGGGAGTAGTGTACCTACTCCTTAAAGATGTACTTGACAGCTTACATTCCGTGGATGACCTTCCTGGCTCACGTTGCCACAGCAGCTTGAGCTGTACAAACTAGTGATCATTATTATTTCTTTTTGTTATAGATAGGTAGATATAGATCAACCTTTTTGACATCAATGTTCCCTATTTGTTAGGTTTCTTAATTCCCCGGTATTGGTTTATTATTCTTGGAATAATACATCTATGTTTTTGCGACGGACGTCGACGACTCCGATCGGCCTCAAAATTTGACATTATCCGTTTCAAGAGGTCTACATTCCAAAACCGCAATAGAGAGTTCCTAAAGAAACATCCGAGATACGGCGGCCGTTAATTTTTATCACCGTAAGGGATTTGTCTAGGGAGAATCAAAGACATGTTAACTTCACATGAACGTAACAGGGATACGGTGTTATCAAAAGTCACGCTAAATTTAAAGTGCCGCTATTTACGTTATATTGCTCGAAATTGAGACGTAAGAACGCTGTTATCCGTAAGACCGTAAGCTTCATCGCCATAACTACGTCAATAACGGCCGACGTTAATGGGGGTTAGGCATAAGGACGTAATTTATCGCCGTTATTGCTGCGCATGCGCGAAATCTCGAGTTACATCGACCATAACTCTTCGCCGTTAGGTTAAAGGTGGCTTTAGGAACTCTTTATTAGAGAGGGGCTATGGGAGGGGTTTTTTGAAGGCATTTAGCTATGGGATCGAGTTAGGTGTCGTTTTCCAAATCCATTTATTTGGGGGTACCGGAACGATCCGATTTCTCTGTGGCGATCTATAGGGCTTTCATGGGGCTAAAAATGGGATTTTTGAAGGATCCCAAGAGGTTAAATATTTTTCGAGTAAAAAATAAAGAATGTTTGAAAAAACAAATTTTTTGAAAAAAAAAAAAAAAAAAAAAATCAAAAAAAATTTTTTTTTTCCATTGACAGAAATAATTTTTGCACAAGTAACCTATATCAAAATAATAAACCCTTGTGTAAAATTTGCAGCGTTTTAGAATGAATTACATCAATTAGTGCATTTTTCCTGACTCTGTACAAAACCTATCATGCAACGTCGATCAAGGTAATCGACATTGTACATAAATGTTGTGCAATGCGCGGATTGAACAGAAAATGTTGTAGGTACCAAGTCGGAAATTTCGGACTCGGACCAAATAAACGGTTCACTCCGCGCTTTGAACGAATATGCGTTGTACAATCTGCGAAATACACAGTGTCAGACTTGGTACGTAACATATACATTTACAATACAAATTTAGTAGGTAATCAATATGTTTTTGGTTGATTATTCTTGGAATAAAAAATTTGACATTATCCGTTTCAAGAGGTCTAGATTCCAAAACCAAAATGTCCGTCCGCCGTCCGGGCCGTTTTGGGCAGTAGGTTTTTTTTTTTTTTTTTTTTTTTTTTTTTTTTTTTTTTTTTTAAATCTGAAATTTTGACAAAATACTTGGTTTTCAGGGCCCGCAGGTTTTCAGCCCGATCGCTCCAACCCGTGGGGCGCTATGGGGCTAAAATGGGGCTACGGCAGGGTTTTTTGCTATGGGATGGAGTTAGGTGTCATTTTCGAAGTATTTTTGGACGTAGAATCCATTTTTGGAACGATTTCACTGTGGCGATCTATAGGCTTTTCATGGGTCTACAAATGGGAATTTTTTAAGGATCCCAGGAGGTCAAATATTTTTCGAGTAAAAACAAAAAATGTTTGAAAATAATAATAATAAATAAATAATTTTCTCGTTGACACAGAATTAAATTTTTGCACAAGTAACCTATATCAAAGAATAATAAACCCTTGTGTAAAATTTGCAGCGTTTCTACCTTTTATCTGCAACCATCCCTAAACCTCCCCTACAAACTCTACAGCGTGCTACACGGCGACTTACTCTTGAAAATCAGCGTAAGCTGAGTTGATGTTATCCAAATGTTTTTTAATTTTCTCCGTGCTCTGTTGAATAGAATCAATTTGAGCATTAACCTTTTGTCTGGCAATTACAAGTTCCTGGTTCAGTTGGTAAACCGAGGCTTCTCTTTCCCTTCGCACGTGACTGGAAAAAATAACAGATAAACCTTTCACACCAACAATATGGTCGCGAGATTCGAGTAGTGCTACATTTTTATGGGTATTACGCATCAGAAGTCGCTAAGTTAGACACCGTAGCTTACTTGATAATAATAATTATTACAAACAAAACTATTTTTTCAAAACATGAATGGAAACCACAGTGAGGACCGGCGGTGGATCGGAAGTCAAAATTATAGTTGTTGATATAATATTTAAATATTTAACGTAGAGATTTGAGAGAAAGATGACTCCTCTGCTGCTGTGGAGCTAAATTGTTTATTGATAGTAATCAATTGAACGGGACCGGTTTCGAGCAACTAAGTTCATCTACAGTTCTACAAGAACAGTAATCGTTAGCATAATAGTTTCTACAAACAAAAGAACAAAATATCCTATACTGAAGGTGTATTACATAGTGTTCCCATGTGAATAAACAATTTAGTACCAACAACAGTAGAAGAGTTATCTTTCTCCCTAATCTCCACGTTGGCTTGGACTTCTGCATCTTTGGCAACTTCGAAGGGATGACTTAGTCGGGCATTCAAAATTTATTTGGTTATTATTTCATTTGGGTTAATCTTTTAATTTGTGGAGGGAAAGATAAAAATATTGTTTTCGAAAGAAAACGTTTTCTGTGTAAGCATTGGCTTCGAACGGTACGGCACGCGCTGTGGAGGGCGCAGGAGTGGGAGGCTGACCTGTCGGCCCGCGCGGCAACGCAGGAAAACACCGAGCAACCCCAGTGCTACCGGTGTAAACAGCCTGGACTAATAGAGAGTTCCTAAAGCCACTTTTTGCCTAACGGTGATGAGTTACGGTGAACGGAACTCGAGATTTCGCGCATGCGCAGAAATAACGGCGATAACTTACGTCCTTATGCCTAACGTCGAACGTTATTGCCGTAAAGATACGGCGATAAACTTACGGTCTTAAGGATAACGCCGTTAATTTCGAGCAATAGAACGTAAATAGCGGCACTTTAAATTTAGCGTGACTTTTGATAAGACCGTATCTCTGTTACGGTCTTATGTGAAGTTAGCTTTTCTTTGATTCTCCCTAGACAAATCACTTACGGCGATAAAAATTAACGGTCGACGTAACTAGGATGTTTCTTTAGGAACTCTCTAATGAAAGCTGAGGCAATAAGCCGTCCACCTGGCCCTCGCAACAGTAGCTCTAGAGCCCGTTCCCCGGCTATGGCGCTTGAAGCGGTGGCTCTAGTGAACCCTGTAGGAAGCAGCAAGCCCAGTCCCAAGAAGCCGCGATTGGAAAAAGCACGAGCCAGGGCCAGGGGTCAGGAGCCAGGTTTAGATCAGTGTCCTCAAGTAAAGTCAGTTCGTACTGGGAATGAGGCAGTATTTGTGGAGGCCAGGATTAACTGTAGAAGGGTGGGCATGCTGGTAGACAGTGGGGCATCTGTATCACTGTTACGCCTAGATATCGCCAAGACTCCTGGAGTGCAACTCCTTGCACCTAAGCACAGATTTCTTCAGACAGCAGGGGACACTCAGCTGGAGATTATTGGTGAGTGCACTGCTCAGTTGACTATTGGTAGGTAATTGCACCGTCTCACATCACTTTGTGGTAGCACCTGTCAGGCCCCGGTACACATTTTCTACGTTTACAAGAGCGCGGGAAGCGGAATGTAATGCATTTACATGCGAATTGTGATTCCCATTGTAATATGTACTTCTGGAAGTTAGTAAGATTGTACGTAATTCTTACGGCTTTACACAGTGTTAGAAGGAAAAAAACGCTGCAAATTTTACACAAGGGTTTATTATTCTTTGATATAGGTTACTTGTACAGAAATTTAATTCTGTCAATAAACAAATTAAAAAAAAAATTTTTTTTTGGATTTTTATATTTCAAAAAAAATTTTTTGAGGGGATTTTTTTTCTTCAAAAATGTGTTTTTTCAAAAATTCTTTAATTTTTACTCGAAAGATATTTAACTTCTTGGGATCCTTCAAAAATCCCATTTTTAGCCCCATGAAAGCCCTAAAGATCGCCACAGTGAAATCGGATCGTTCCGGGACCCAAAAAATGGATTCTACGTCCAAAAATACTTCGAAAACGACACATAACTCGATCCCATAGCCAAAAGCCTTCAAAAACCACCTTCTGTAGCCCCATTTTAGCCCCAGAGCGCCCCACGGGTTTGGGCGATCGGGCTGAAAACCTTGCGGGCACAACTAGATGGTAAACCGAGTATTTTGTCAAAATTTCAGATTTTTTAAAAAATTCCTACTGCCCAAAACGGCCTGGACGGCGGACGGACATTTCGGTTTTGGAATCTAGACCACTTGAAACGGATAATGACAAATTTTGAGGCCGATCGGAGTCGTCGACCCGCGTCGCGAAAACATAGGTGTATTATTCCAAGAATAATAAACCAAAAGAAAGAAAAAAAGAACACCTATGAGAAGGAGTGTGCGAATCATAGATTACAGCCTTCATCCTATGAGATTAATGAGGTTTCCACTTGACCTCCCCTTGACTTTAATTCGGGGATGGTTTCAAGGTGGTTAGGGTTGGAAATGGGCCACTCGGTTTATGGTGATTGTAACCATGACGGACCATGGAACCAAAGTGGATCATCTTTAAGTTGTTGGGGTTGGGCTCCCCATGAGCCGAAGTCGGCGGGATTCTCTACCCCAGCTACATGCCGCCAGCAGTCGGGGGTAGTGTGCTTGTGGATTTCCGAGACCCGGTTGGCGACAAAGACTTGAAGTCGCGTCGGGGGGTAACCTTTATCCAGCACAGAACTACTGAGGAGTCTGTGAAAAACACTGGAGGCAGTATTTACGCGGGGAGTTTCTCTCGAAATTGGTTCAATGAGTTATAGAGCGTTGATAACAATAGTGCTCCGTATAATTCCAATCGAGGGATACTTATGGATCGTTTATTCTTGACATGGACACCCTGCGGGAAATTGAAGCCAATGAGGACCTACAAGCCAATCGGTTGCATGTTGTGGGAGGGAAACACACAAGGATTACCGAAGGCTCAACAGAGTCACCAAAAAAGATTCCTACGCCTTACCCACAATCCAGTCCAGGGTGGCCGCCAAGCTCGGAAAAATTAATTCCCTGACTTTTCCCTGACTTTTCCCTGCAAAAATACCTAATTTCCAGACCCGAAATTATTCAAAATCTGAGATAATTCCCGATATTTTCTCCCTACATTTTTTCTAGCTAAAAATAATTTTCGAGAAGCCCGATTCTGCGAATAAAAGCAGGGTTCGGGTACGTACCCGAACAGAAAAAATCGTTTTAATTAACTTAAGTAATGATTACAAGGACAGAGATCTCGAACCAAAATACCAAGTGAAAGATTGATAGGTTACTTCGTGGGTGAAGTGGAACATTCCAATATGAAGAGAGGGATATTGGTGCATGAAGTGGGACTTTTCATCGTGTGAATGGGGATATTATATCTGTAACGGGAATTCCGCCAACTCATTGAACTTTCCATATTGTGCGGGCAACATGGATGAAGAGAGGGGAAAACAAACCCGGCAAAGTCGCTCCCACCAAAATTCAAAAATTATCATCATTTTCGGGACGGAAGAGAGGGACAAACTTGTCACCAAACAAAATTCGTATTTTAATAACATTTTTGATTTTTTTTTTTAATCAAAAATTTTTCCCTGACTTGTGACCGATTTCCCTGACTTTTCCTGAAATTTTTCATTCCCTGACTTTTCCAGGTTTTCCCTGACTTTTCCAGATGGCGGCCACCCTGCAGTCACTTCTAGACTAATTGACCGGCGCTGCATGCTTCTGTGTTCTTGATTTAAAAGTGGGTATTAGCAAGTTGAACTCCGCAAACAAGACAAAGAGAAAACTGCGTTTGTCGTGGACGGGAAAGGCCTGTGGCAATTCAACGTGAGGCCGTTCGGCTTATGCCTCGCCCCAGCAACCTTTCAGCGCCTCATGGAAGCTGTTTTGCCCTCGGATTTGGCACTCGTGTACCTGGACCATGTAATTGTCTATGGGCCAGATTTTCAAACTGTCTGTGGAAAGTTGGAACAGGAGCTGGAACGGTTCGAGCAGGCCACTTTGAGGTTGAATCCCAAGAAGTGCAAATTTTTCAAGCGGAGGTTTCACTATTTAGGATACATTGTCTCAGCGGGTGGGATACACACTGACCCCAAGAAGACGGAAGCCGTGAGTGGCCAACACCTAAATATAAGAAAGGGGTCCGCTCATTTCTTGGGTTTTGCTCCTACTAAAGGAAATTTGTTCCCAATTTTTCCGGCATAGCGAAGCCTCTCTTCAATTTGACTGAGAGGAAGGCCCCGTTCTTGTGGGATCACAGCTGCGAGAGTAGTTTCAGTCGGCTGAGGGATGCAATGGTGACTACCCCTGTCCTTGCTTATCCCGACCTTCAACGACCTTTCATCCTCGACTGTGATGGGAGTGGCCATGCGATTTGAGCTGTTTTATAGCAGGAAACAGAAGGTGAAGAGAGGGTTGTGGCCTATTACAGTCAAACCTTCAACAAGTCAGAGCACAACTATTGTACAACGAGACGTGAGCTGCTCTCGATTGTGAAGAGTGTGCAACACTTCCTCTACTACCTGTACGAGAGTGAGTTCACACTGCGCACAGATCATGCGGCATTGACTCGACTGCATTCCTTACAGAACCTTGAAGGACAAATGGCCAGATGGATGAAGACACTCGGGTACGTACTCCTTTGCAGTAGTCCACCGTCCAGGAAAGGTCCTTTGCAACGCAGATGGAAAGTCTCGTCGTTTGTGCTACAATTGCCCATTTTGTAAGGAGAAGGAACGACCATGGGTGAATGTGATAAGCCTTACGAACCCCCATGATTATCAGCTCCAAGATGAGGGAATTCCGTGGATAATAAGGCAGAAACGAACGGGGTGTAGGCCAGCAACCTCTGACACATTAGTCCAAAGCCCGAAAACCCAACAGCTGGTTTCTAGATGGGACTCATTGGACGTCAACGACGGGAAACTGTATCATCGTTGGGAAGGTCAGTTGGGTTGGTTTCACATACCAGGCTGGTACTACCAGCGCTTGCAGTTCCAGGAATCTTGTCGAAATGTCACAACTCTCCTGCTGGAGGCCATTTGGATTTTTGAAAACGTTGGGTAAACTGCGACTGGACTACTATTGGCCTGGGATGACGTTGGACACCAAAGCCTGGTGCAGAACGTGCGAACGATGTAGGAAATTTAAGGGTCCAGGGACGACGCAAAAGGCACCACTAGAGCAACTTCAAGTGTGAAGTGGGAGGTCCCTTTAAGTGTATTGGTATGGACATACTGGTGCCATTTCCACGCACAAAACGTGGCAATAGGTACATACTAGTGATGTCGGATTACTTCACGAAGTGGCCTGAAGTTGTTGCAATCCCAAACCAGGAAGAGTTAACCGTTTCATCTGCACTAGTGGAACATTTTGTTTGCAAGCACGAGCAATGTGCCGTACGAGATTCACACGGATCAGGGTCGAAATTTCGAATCCACGTTACTGAAAGCTGTAAATGGCTTACAGGGTACGCATAGGACCAGGACTACGCCTCTCCATCCCCAGTCTGGTGGCCTGGTTGAACAGCTTATCGGACCATAACAAAGTACCTCGGGATGTTTGTGCCAGCCAAGAAGATTGGGATGATAAACGCCCTTTGTTACTCCTAGCCTACTGGTCTTCTCCTCATGATACTACAGGGCTGTCTCCAGCACAGTTGGTCTACGGCAGAGATCTACATTTGCCAGAAACCTTGGTGCGCCAACCAGCTGAGGAACTTAATGTAATAGATCCCTATGCGTTCCAGTTACGGCAAAGGTTGGAGGAGATGTAGGAGTTTGCTCGGGAACGAGCAAGGTGGAAAATGAGGGCCCAAAAGGAGAGATTCGACCGGAACTCGAAAAAGACCAGCTTCAAGGACGGGTCCACGACACAAAGTAGGTACGGGCAGATGCCCGAAACTGCAACCCCAGTGGACGGGTGAGTGGGTCGTCACAAAGAAAAAGAACGAAATGCTCTTTGAAGTCGGAATGGGCTGCCGGAAACGAATGCTGCACGCCAACGATTGCCACTGACTGGCTAGGGCTGATGTCCCTCCTACCAAGTCAGCTATGCATGAAGAATAATCCCTTCTCTCCCCCCCCCCACCCCCCACCCGGGGGTAATGTTGCTACGTTGCTAGAGTTGCTACATTGTGAGCATGTGTGGTCAGTCTTGTTTCAAAAAGTGGTGGCCGATAAAAAAATACACATTGTTATATCGACGGTCGGCAGGGAGAAGGGCGTAACTGCCATCTGTCGGGCGAATAAATGGCGGAAACGTTCGCGCATGCGCTGAGCGTACTGCTGATTCAATCATGATGAAACTGATAAGGGACCATTTAGGGCTCATACCCACACAATTCCTTAAAATTTGATTGAAATCCAATCAAAATTGTGGAAGTTATGGGTGTGGCAAGGAAATGCGGACAGACCGAAGGTGGCAGTTACGCCCTTCTCCCTGCCGACCGTCGATATCTTTTGGCAAGTGGTGTTATCACAACATATTGTCTCTGGAACGTCCTGTTCAGAGCGTTCCCGACCGACGATTTCCCTCTCCTCAGGGTCTGAAGGGTCCATGACTAACTTCACTTCAATAACATTCAGAATCGAACTTAAATTGAGAACTTAACAACTTGGTTAACAATAAACATGAATTTACGTTAAAAGCGCAAGACGGTGTACTCCCTGGTTGGTAACTCGACTAACTAGGGCGGTAGAGGGCGCACCACCCTCTCCCTCCACCCACTTCACAGGGTGCAACGCAGACGATCATCCTGATAGTCTTGCACAAGGGAAGGGAATGTGGTCTACAACATATTATATATATATATATATATAAGCTCAAGAGCTCCGACTGCACAAGATAAGCAGGAAACAGTATTGCAAAGGAGGAAGACGAATACAATCGTACAATGCAGGAAACCTGGTCTGGCTCCACAAATTCAACCCAAAATAGATATGTAAACAGTCTAAGAACGTGAACTTACGCAAAGATGTCGTGGTATGAAATAAAGAAGTGTGAAGGGCCTGCATGTTAGTTCAAGTCGGCAATAATGCAGCCAAATCAAGAAAAGACAAAAGAGTGGGGATGTTGTTTTACTGATTCCGACAAAAAATGTATTCTGGATATTGAGGAAGATTAGCTTGTTGCTGACACCTTGGCATTTTTGACAGTGGCATAAAAAATGGCAGAACTGGGATATAAAATAAGAGAAAACAACTTATCTACTCACACTATGGCCATTTTATCCTGGCTCTCGGAAGCCCTCTTCTCCTGAAGCTGACGATCAAGGAGATCGAATCTTTCCTTCTTGCACGCCACCTCATCAGAGAGTTTAGTAGTGCAAAGGACACTGCTGGTCTTGAGGTTGCCCAGTTTGAATCGAAGTGCCTCCACGGTTGCTGTCTTCTGTAGGAACTCAGCTTGTGATGCCTTCACCAAAGACAAAACCATTCTCATACTTGGGGAGTTAATTTGAGTGTAAACTAATTGTAGATAATACGTAGCGAAAGTAAGCTTACTGCAATATCGGCTTCGAATTGCGCACGAGCTTCCTCGAAACTGTAAAATAATAATGTGATATCATAATGAAATGATAATGTTATCATCGGTTTGATCATAGACCCAGTAGACTTTACACCCTGGGTTGATATGTTTCCATGCTTTAATTTCTGCCTATGACAATGAGTAGGTACAATGGAACGGATGGGCAATGATAGTGAAGCAGAGACGTCACTATCATTGCCCATCCGTTCTCTTGGAACAGCACCTCTGCACCATCTGGAAGTTCCCAATCTCGTTTGAGATAGTGAAGGAGTAGGTACAATGTTTAGTGTGACGGCGACTAAACCACTGGCTGATAGTTACTGGTGGGTGCCTGAACGACAGATTGAAATAGATTGTCATAATATGCATATTGACATATTATGCAATAGGGGGTTTCATGGTCAGGTTGTTTCGCCATCGCATCGTTCAATTGTCGAAAGTAAAGTTTTGATAATGACATCAAATAAGAAGTTATAACGAGAGTCAACGCGCAAGCGTTCCACACTACTTTCCACGACACTCCTACACGCAGATCATACAGCCGTTTGCCGAATTTTCGCATGGAGCATCGAATCTTCAAAAAGGTTGTTAAAAGTACCAGCAGAGTGTCAAAACCATGATAAAAGCAGGTTGTACTGTAGTGGTAGTAGTAGTACGAGGCAGCGCAAGAGGCACTTCATGCAAGGCGAGGCCAAGAGGCTGCCTTGTGCATTCTCATTTAAAAGGTGCCAAGGCGGACTGAAGCACAGCGGAGGCAGCAGATGCATAGATTTTATTCATTGATATCAAATTCCGCGTTTCGGTATTTTTATTTTTATCGTGGAAATATACTACTTCGTCTTAAATCGTCTTTTTAAATTTGAGCTTTCTTCTTCATCTTCTTTGGGTGGAATACCCGTAATCGGGCTTTGGCTACCTCTCGCTGCTAACTTCTATTCTACTGTTGAGCGAGGTGACCGGTTATTACAGAAGTAGTAGGGACCTACTGTTTAAGCCGGCTCTGAACGGCTAATTAATGTGAGATTTTTTCCAGGGCAAGATACTCTCGGTGGATTGTCATTGCTTTCCGAGAGGTGGCTATCAGCATAAGGAAGATGTCGAGCAACCGCTGGGATTGAACCTGCAACCCTTGACTCAGCAGTCCGACGCTCAAATCACTGAGCCACTGAGGTGTGAACTTATCAGTACCTAATTAATGTGACCACATCCTGGCAGGAGCGCTGTGTGCACCTAGTTTGTAGACGTTTCGACGGTAAAATCCGAAGGGAGCCTCAAGGACCTATCACTGAGGAAACATGGAACGAAGTGAACCACTAAATTAAATACCCCCAATTTTAAACAGTAGGTATCAGGGACAAACCTTGTATCTCCACTCTTGCAAGTTCGATTTAAATCAAAACCATCGATCTGGAGTTGGTAAATATCCTTCGATCTGCTAGGTTCGGCAGCACCGTCGAAGTAGCCTGAAACAAAATGTGTGGGTCATAGAGTTGCTACAGCCAAAATAGAATGAGGCATAAGGTTTTGTAAGCTTTGCTGCCACTTGAATTTGAATAATATTCTAATACCTATCATGGCACTTCCCGCTCGGACCACCAGTGTACAACATGCCTGAAGGTTTGGAGCTCATTAGAAATTCTCGGGATTGCCTGACGGTTCCAAGAGCCTAAATAAAGACTAAATCCTACTGGGGGGGATTTACCCCAGCCACCACACCCCCGGATCAGTTGTTTAGATAGAGGATCAAAGTAAAAAACGCTGCAAATTTTACACAAGGGTTTATTATTCTGTGATATAGGTTACTTGTACAGACATTTAATTCTGTCAATAAAAAAAATTTAAAAAAATTTTTTTTTGGATTTTTATATTTCAAAAAAAATTTTTTGGGGGGATTTTTTTTTTCAAAAATGTATTTTTTCAAAAATTCTTTAATTTTTACTCGAAAAATATTTAACTTCTTGGGATCCTTCAAAAATCCCATTTTTAGCCCCATGAAAGCCCTATAGAACGCCACAGTGAAATCGGATCGTTCCGGGACCCCCAAAAATGGATTCTACGTCCAAAAATACTTCGAAAACGACACCTAACTCGATCCCATAGCTAAAAGCCTTCAAAACACCCCTCCCGTAGCCCCATTATAGCCCCATAGCGCCCCACGGGTTTGGGCGATTGGACTGAAAACCTTGCGGGCACAACTAGATGGTAAACCAAGTATTTTGTCAAAATTTCAGATTTTTAAAAAAATTCCTACTGCCCAAAACGGCCCGGACGGCGTACGGCGTACGGCGGACGGCGGACGGACATTTCGGATTTTGAATGTAGACCTCTTGAAACGGATAATGTCAAATTTTGAGGCCGATCGGAGTCGTCGACCCGCGTCGCGAAAACATAGGTGTATTATTCCAAGAATAATAAACCAAAACACGGTACCTACATGCTTTTCCCAACTCAAAATCAAATTGAGACTAAATTTCCTCTCAGAGTAGTAGGAATACCCCCGAGTACTAGTTATTTGGTGAACTGTGCACAATGCGCCTTCAATAACCCACTTTTGGGTTGTGAGCTTCTATGATCTATTTGTCTCGTCTACCCTGAAAAGCTTGGAGGGGAATGCTCGACCCACAGAGTAACAACACTGACGAACAACAGGTTGAACGTGCTTGGACAGGACGAAGGGCCATCAGCCAGAGTGCGACACAGAGCTTGCAAACGGCTGCCCTTCTACGTGTATGGATTGGAGCTCTCTGTTACTCTGTGGATTGGAGTCATTACTTACACAACAATGCTCTTCAAGCCAGTTTAACCCAGCAAAAAAAAAAAAAAGGACCACGCAAATAAACTTCATCAGAATAACTGCAACTATCAAAACTGTTCAGGTACTCACCACTATCGCGACATTCAGGATAATCAGTTCCCGAAGATGTTGGTTTGGGAATCGGGTCAACCCCTTCAAAAGTATCGTGGATAGTGATCCCATCTTCAATGAAATTTTCAGGTTCGTCTTCATTGAAAGGGGGCGAGGCACGTTGGGCAGCCATTATGATTCAAATCTGAAATGAAATGAATCACAAACTAAAATTGTGTACGCACAAGCCCCGAACACCCCACAATGGGTAGGTTAAGGTAGTAGGAACCTACATTGTACCTACTGATTACAAGACACCCAATTGTCAATTGGCAATTGACCAATCGTGTTGGATTCTATAAGAAATTCGTCGGAAGTCCCTCAAAAAATTATGAGATGCCACAGGTTGTTACTACCTACTCTTCTCCTATACACCATCCAACTCACAGAGTAACAGAGGACAGATCCAAATCAACTAATTTCTCAACTTACTTGGAATATCCCCAAAGAGCAGTCAAAATACCTAAGTACTTACAAAGAGATGACAACGATCACAGTAGGTAAGGGAGTCCAGAACCGTTCTGGCAGAACCAGTGTTGTCAGGTCTGCAAGGTTGAGTTACCGTACGAGCCTCTCAAAATTACCTTTTTTTCCCCAAAATTACCGTACGCATTACCTGTTTTCTCCAAAAATTACCGGACGCATTATGTCATTGTAAAAACGCTGCAAATTTTACACAAGGGTTTATTATTCTTGTATATAGGTTACTTGTGCAAAAATTAAATTCTGTGTCAATGAAAAAAATTAAAAAAAAATGTTTTCAACAAATTTTTTTTTTCAAATTTTGTTTTGCATTTTACTTGAAAAATATTTTACCTCCTGGGATCCATCAAAGATCTCGTTTGTAGCCCCATGAAAGCCCTATAGATCGCAACAGTGGAATTGGATCGTCGCGGGACTCCAAAAAATGGATTCTACGTCCAAAAATACTTCGAAAACGACATCGACTCGATCCCATAGCCAAAAGCCTTCAAAAAACCACTCCCTTAACCCCATTTTAGCCCCATAGCGCCCCACGGGTTTGGGGGATCGGGCTGAAAACCTTGCGAGCACAACTAGATGGAAAACGAGTATTTTGTCGAAATTTTATATTAAAAAAAAAAAAATCCTACTGCCCAAAACGGCCCGGACGGAGGTCAGACATTTGGGGTTTGGAATGTAGAACGCTTGAAACGGATAATGTCAAATTTTGAGGCCGATCGGAGTCGTCGACCTCCATCGCGAAAACATAGGTGTATTATTTCAAGAATGATAAACCAAATCTATAAAACCCATAAAAACACTGAATTGGAAAACTTTGCTCTCAATCTTTTTTTCAAGTTCCTGGGGAAGGTCCCGATTAATGATTCATTGTTCTTATTAGTGGTTAGGTACATTTCAAATGCTTTTAGTTTCTGGGGAAAGTCCCGTTCTGTGATGATTGGATGAAACGTTGTACTGAATCTTTTTTCAAGTTCCTGGGGTAGGTCCCGATCTCTGATGTACCTACTGTCCTTATTAATTTATGGTTACTTTCATTTCAAATGTTCTTTGTTCCTGGTGAAGGTCCCTTTCTGTGATTAGGTTAGATTTAAATGTTTTTTTCTTAAATAAAAGGTTTATTACTATATGTACGTTTTTGAACTCTTTGAAGAAGATTCCAAATGCCCCCATTAATCAAATTTTTCATTATTTTATAGTACGGATGGAGTGTTTTTTCCTTAAAACCTTTGAAAACGCCAGGAAGAATGGCTCAATCCTAAATTACCGTACAAAATGGCGATACCTTACAGGTGATACCGTACATCGTACAGAGCCCTGAATTACCGTACAAAACACCTGACAACACTGGGTAGAACGGTTGCCATCGCCTAGGGATGCTCAAAAAGAATCGATTCTTTAAGATTCTTCTTATTTTTTAAAGAATCGGCCCGATTCGATTCTAAATTTCCAGAATCGAAAACCGATTCTTTTCTGCTCTTTTTATGCATTTTTATATTCAGTTGCTCTGTAAACCAGATCCATGTTTAAAAGAATCAATATTATTTTGGTTTATTATTCTTGGAATAATACACCTATGTTTTCGCGACCAGGCGCAACTGGTGATGGCAGAACAAGGGGGTGCAGTCAAGGATTCGTGATAATATTTTATGAAAATATTATTGCACCCAACACAGATAAAAAGTACCTACTATCAAGATTTGCTATAGTTCATTATTTATTTGTTTGTTTAAAAATTCGAATTAACTATTACCAGTTTCCTTTCATTTCCTGGGTACACGCTGCAAACCTGGTAAAGGTGAGGTTGGCCGTCCCATGTCGCGAATGTCACACTTATCACTCACGCCTAAATGGGAAAACTCCCTCAAGATGAAATCAATAGAGTTATCCAACAAACGCTTTATGAAATGAACAATGAAACGATCGAATGAAACGAACGACTAAAAAACTTATAAATGAGACAAACGCAGATCACCGACTTCAGAAAACACTTCCCAGAAAACATGGAAGCACACTAAACCCCTGATGCCATCCCCTCAGAAGCTGCTTCTGGTAAAAAATACCTTTGTGGGAAAACTGAAAAAATCAGAAACCTTGGTCGATCGAAATTTTATGATTTCATACCGTACAAAGTAATATTATATTACTATTATCAGCTATTATCAGAAACCTTGGTCGATCGAAATTTTATGATTTCATACCGTACAAAGTAATATTATATTACTTTGTACGGTATGAAATCATAAAATTTCGATCGACCAAGGTTTCTGATAATAGCAACACCAAAAAGTTTTCAAAATATTTCAAAAGTAAGCCCCTATTTTTTCCATGATTTGAGACAGATTAGATCCTGAAAAAGTCCCTCATTACAAACGAAAATTCCCTGCCCATGAACGAAGACTGCCAACACTGATTGTGGAGGTGATCACCATTCATTCACCAACACATCTGGTGAATGGTGAGTAGGAAGGGTGTGCAGTGCCCAGAACTGCCCCACATTTCGACATTTGTGGCTTCACACTTAGTTCGTTGTTCCATAAGGTCCATGCAAAAAAATCGTCTCAAGAAGGGCAGTGCTCCCGTTATCATTGCACTATCAACACAGGCTTTTCAGACGTTCCGCGAACCATGTAAGGTCTACAAGAACTTACGTAGATTTTCGAGCCGAGTTTTGATTCATTTTTAGCTAGGTAACTAGGTAATTAGGTAGGTAACTAGGTAATTAGGTAGGTAATACGTAGCCCCCCCTCTCGCCCTTCTGCATCGAGGGGGTGCAGTTGCGACGCTGCCTCCCTCACGAGTCGCGCCTCGTGGGGGGTCGACGACTCGGATCGGCCTCAAAATTTGACATTATCCGTTTCAAGAGGTCTACATTCTAAATCCGAAATGTCCGTCCGCCGTCCGGGCCATTTTGGGTAGTAGGAATTTTTTAAAAATCTGAAATTTTGACAAAATACTTGGTTTGCCATCTAGTTGTGCCCGCAAGGTTTTCAGTCCGATCGCCCGAACCCGTGGGACGCTATGGGGCTAAAATGCGGCTACGGGGAGGGGTTTTTGAAGGCTTTTGGCTATGGGAACGAGTTAGGTGTCGTTTTCGAGGTATTTTTGGACGTAGAATCCATTTTTTGGGTCCCGGAACGATCCGATTTCACTGTTGCTATCTATAGGGCTTTCATGGGGCTAAAGATGGGATTTTTGAAGGATTCCATGAGTTTAAATATTTTTCGAGTAAAACCTAAAATTTAGGTCCTAAATAATTTTTGAAAAAAACATTTATGAAAATAAAAATAAAAATAAAAAAAACTTTTTGAGATACCTATAAAAATAAAATAAAAAAATGTTTTTAAATTTTTTCATTTACAGAATTTAATTTCTGCACAAGTACCTAACCTATATCAAAGAATAATAAACCCTAGTGTAAAATTTGCAGCGTGTTTGCAATTAGTTCCCTTCACCACTGGCCGATTCAAATAGTTGGATATAAGCTAAATATAAATTAGTAAAACCATAAATAAAAAGTTACCGATCCAGTGTTGACAATATTTGAGACACATAAAATTGTAATTTACCTCGCTTACGGTTTCCTGGATACTGTGGTCTAACCTCGATGAGGATTTGTATAATTTTTAAATTACAACCGTTGTAATTATTACAACGTGTGTTTGTTATTTCATATTTAATGCTTAAATTATGAGCACACCGGCACCAAAGTTACCAGGTCTAGATGTACCACATAGCCTACTGTAAGTTTAACCATTAGTGAATAACCATACTCCAAATTCATGTAAATTAACGCTCGTTCATCACCCCCTCCTAGGAGAGATAAAGACTGTTCCCTACTCCAAAATTGCACCTGTTCCTAAGCTCGGCACTAACGACGAAGATTGCATTAATCTGATTATCAGATGTGGTTTAATGGATTATCAGATTCTGATACCACACTTACAGGTAAGAAGTAGTGTACCTACTGTTAGTAGTAATGCTGTAGGTACCATAACATAAAATTTGTACTGATGGTTAGGTCTCATACTGTGTACGCATTGTTGTAGATCCTGAAGAAGGGGACAAGCATTCCCCGAAAGCTTGAGTAAAAATACCACTAAGCACCCGGCGTTTCCTTCCTAAACACCCTGTTTCTAAATGCATAGATTCTAAAAATGAAATGTCCGTCCGCCGTGCAGGCAATTTTGAGCAGTAGGGAATTGTTTGAATCTGAACGTTTGACAAAAGTCTCGACATCTAGTTGTGCTCGGAAGCTTTTCAGCCCGATCGCTCAAGCCCGTGGGGTAATGAAGGGCTTTGTTGGGCCGAAATTGGTCCACGGGAGGGGTTTTAGAAGGGTTTCGGCTGGGGGGTCGAGCTAGGTGTCGTTTTTCAAGTACCTACTTGTGAACGCAGAATCTACTTCTTGGGGTCCCAGAACAATTCGGTTTCACCGTGGGTTCTATGAGGCTTTCATGGGGCTACAAATGGGACTTCTGAGAGGAGGAGATATAAAATTTATTTTTGGGGTTCCAAATCTGTTAAAACAGTGTAGGAATGGCGATTTTTCATTTTATTTTCCAATAGATAATTTGAAAAATTATTTAAAGCAAATTATTTGTTTCAAATAATTTTTTCTTGGCAGAATAATTTGTGGATAATTTAAATGATCCAAATAATAATAAGCCTTGTTTGCAGCGTTTTTCAAATAATTCGAAATTATTACGTTTGGTTGTTGTGGAAGCCCCAAACTTACCAAAATTTCGATGAAGTAGCAGGTATCAAAAATAATAAACCCAAAAGTAATCAAATTTACGACGGTGTCTAACTTCATCCGGAAAACTAAATTTTCAATGACGTGTACTGAACTCTTCAATGAAACCTTGAATATGCCTTGCATTTTACTGCAGTTGAAATAATATCAGATAATACAAATAAGATTATTATTTAAGTATGAGAGAAAATGCCGAGAGACGTGGTGTTTTGACTAAGTTATCGTTTGAGGTGGTTAGGGTTAAAAACACCACACTGTGAAGTTATCTTTTGTTTTTCGATATACTCGATTGGCCCGTTGGTCTAGGGGAGGGGTTCCCAACCTTTTTTTACCTCGCCCCCCTAGGTTAGGGATGTTTGATACTTCTAAAGTATCGATACAGTATCGTATCGATACATCCAGACAGTATCTAAAAGTATCGATACGATACTTTCAATAAAGTATCGGTATCGAAGTATCGATACTTTTCAAAAAAGCCTGCAAATTTTTAGTCAAGGGTTTATTATTCTTTAATATGGGTTACTTGTGCAAAAATTAATTCTGTCTCAATGAATAATTTTTGAAAAAAAGGTTTTTCTTTTAATTTTTTTTTTTTACTCAGAAAATATTTGACCTCCTGAGATCCTTCAAAAATCCCTTTTGTAGCCCCATGAAAGCCCTTTACCTCCCCACAGTGAAATTGGATCCTTCTGGGACCCCCAAAAATATACTCTACGTCCAAAAATACTTCGAAAACGACACCCAACTCGAACCCATAGCCAAACGCCTTTAAAAAAAACTTTCAATTGCCCCATTTTAGCCCCATAGCGCCCCATGGGTTTGGACGATCGGACTGAAAACCTTGCTCCAAGCCTCGGGGGGTAGGTACAGGTAGCAAAAAAGGGAACATTCCCTCGTTTGCTGTAGCTGTGGCCACACTAATTTCTACTGTGATGAGTGAGTTGGGTTGGTTGGTTGGGCCAACATTTTGGTGGTCCGCCCTTGATCGAGGACGGCTGATTCTTCTGATATGAGAGCTGGTGCAGCTCCAGGAGGTGGTGGTAGGTACCTACATCAACTTTCTTCAATTGCTGGTCAAGTTAGAGGTACTGTCAACTATCTATATGCCGTAAGTTTTGAATCTGATGAAATGTGAGGGATAAAAAAAGTATCGGCGCCGATACCGGAAAAAAAGTATCGATACTACGATATGTATCAGGAACAAAATGTATCGATACTTTTAAGTATTCAACATCCCTACCCTAGGTCGGTGTGAACACCTTTGCGCCTCCCCCCCCCCCCCTTTGTTCTATGTAATTATACTCTCCCCCTCCTCAAAAATGCTAAGTATAAGTATAATCATGGTATAATTTTAATGAGTAAATTCAAATTCAAACAGAACTTTTTATTTGTTGTTGTATTCATGTTGACAAACACTCACGCTCCAGCCTACCTAAATAATTAGGAATGGAAGCGTTTCTGGATTATTATTTTTTTTTTATCGATAGAAGACGTCCAAATAATACTACAAATGGGGTTAAAACACAAAGTGCAAGCTCGTACGAATTTATAAAATTTATGGAAAAATTTCTATTTGAATTTTGGCGGAAACCCGAGGTCAGCTCCTATTGGTCGAAGAGTTGGCCACCATTACAAAACTAAAAACTAGATTAAAATTAAGTTAATTTATATCACAAATAAGTTGAGTCAATAAGCATGATCACATTCACACCAAAGCGAACACAGCCATTTTCGCGTAACTCCAGTGTCATCAGAGCCAAATGCCAAGAAAAAATCGAATATAGAAGAAAAACGCTGCAAATTTTACACAAGGGTTTATTATTCTTTGATATACGTTACTTGTGCAGAAATTTAATTCTGTCAATGAAAAAAAAATTTTTTTTGGATTTTTTTTTTCAAAATGTGTTTTTTCAAAAATTCTGTATTTTTTACTCGAAAAATATTTGACATCCTGGGATCCTTCAAAAATCCCATTTTTAGCCCCATGGAAGCCCTAAAGATCGCACCAGTGAAATCGGATCGTTCCGGGACCCCAAAAAATGGATTCTACGTCCAAAAATACTTCGAAAACGACACCTAACTCGATCCCATAGCTAAAAGCCTTCAAAAAACCCCTCCCGTAGCCCCATTATAGCCCCATAGCGCCCCACGGGTTTGGGCGATCGGACTGAAAACCTTGCGGGCACAACTAGATGGTAAACCAAGTATTTTGTCAAAATTTCAGGTTTAAAAAAAAATTCCTACTGCCCAAAACGGCCTGGACGGCGGACGGCGTACGGCGGACGGACATTTCGGATTTAGAATGTAGACCTCTTGAAACGGATAATGTCAAATTTTGAGCCCTATCGGAGTCGTCGACCCCCGTCGCGAAAACATAGGTGTATTATTCCAAGAATAATAAACCAAAATCGACCTGCACTCTGGTGTTTTTTGATTGGAAACCGGAACCACTATAGGTGACGTCACGTTAAATGATTATAAACTACGTGAAAGACTTTTTGTCAGTTTTTGGGCCTTGATTGCGCCTCCCCTGGAGACCCTTCACCCCCCCCCCCCCCCAGGGGGGCGTGCCCCCCAGGTTGGGAATCCCTGGTCTAGGGGTATGATTTTCGCTTAGGGTGCGAGAGGTCCCGGTTTCAAATCCCGGACGGGCCCTGTTTTAAACTAAGTTACACTGTTATCAGGGTGGCCGCCATCTGGAAAAGTCAGGGAATGAAAAATTTCAGGAAAAGTCAGGGAAAAGTCAGGGAAATCGGTCACAAGTCAGGGAAACATTTTTGATAAAAAAAAAAAAAAAAATCAAAAATTGTATTAAAATACGAATTTTGTTTGGTGACAAGTTTGTCCCTCTCTTCCGTCCCGAAAAGTGATGATAATTTTTGAATTTTGGTGGGAGCGACTTTGCCGGGTTTGTTTTCCCCTCACTCTTCATCCATGTTGCCCGCACAAGTTCAATGAGTTGGCGGAATTCCCGTTACAGATATAATATCCCCATTCACACGATGAAAAGTCCCACTTCATGCACCAATATCCCTCTCTTCATAATGGAATGTTCCACTTCACCCACGAAGTAACCTATCAATCTTTCACTTGGTATTTTGGTTCGAGATCTCTGTCCTTGTAATCATTACTAGTTAATTAAAAAGATTTTTTTCTGTTCGGTTACGTACCCGAACCCTGCTTTTATTCGCAGAATCTGGCTTCTCGAAAATTATTTTTAGCTAGAAAAAATGTAGTGAGAAATTATCGGGAAATCCGTTAAAACTGATGGGGCAGTCGGGCTCTCTAAAACCGTAGGTACCTAAAGGTATCAAACTAGTCTTTTAAATATATTTAATTCATCTCTGTAATATGCAACAATGTGACTAGATGTAATAGATCCCATCCTAGTATTTCCATGTCATATGGATACGACCAAGTTCCAATTAAGGTATAAATTATTCTATTGTTTTTTATTTTTCAAGTGTTACTATTTTTGTCAAATAAATAGTTTTTTAAACGCAGTTTACTTATCTACTTTCCCTGGGTTTTAATTGTTTGGTGTAAAAATGTATGTATTTTCTAATCAACTTTCAATAACAAAAAAAAAAAAAATTCAAGCGATTAAAATTATCAGAATTAATAAAATGTCAGATTAAATTATTATTATTAATAATTAAATTATTAAAATCTCAGATTTTGAATAATTTCGGGTCTGGAAATTAGGTATTTTTGCAGGGAAAAGTCTGGGAAAAGTCAGGGAATTAATTTTCCCCAGCTTGGCGGCCACCATAATAAACAAACAAAAATAACATTTTGTTTGTTTATTATTCCGAATAATCCACAATTGCCGATGGGGCTCAACATTTTGATCGACCTAAAGTTTTTAAATTGGGGGAGTGCTAAGTTCGTCTGAAATGTTGAATAGTTACTCCCTGGCTACCTACCCCATCCGAATTAGCCCCGGTAGGTTTAACATCCTTTTTTTACATGGGCCCAAAATAAGTGTACCCATCCATAATATGAGTCATATTATGTAATTTGTGAGGGAGGTATTTATAAAAATCTTTGGTAATGAACTCTTGTGAGGCGCGAATTTAAGGCATCCATCATAACAACACGGTCAAATCCACGTTGGTACGAGTTCTACTTTTTTCCGTGACAACGGACAAATTTTTTTTTTTTTTCATAGGTAACACACTTAAATCTGGTTTTCTGCTTAATGAGTGCTCCTTTTAAATCGGTTTCTAACCGGGTTGCTCCAAAATCAACTTCTGGGGGGTCGTTTCCAAAGTAATTTTGGGCGTACAATCGTGGGACTGGGTGTCCTTTAGTAGGTACTTCCCCCCACTTTCAAAGTGAGATGGGACCTGACCGACCAAATCCAACGTTTTTCATCGTCAGTGTACTACCTATTGAAAGTATAAAGGTACTCACATTTCCTGTATCTTGGAAGCGTTTGGACACTGCACACTAATGAGGAGTGCATGTAAGTGCATGTAAGTATTAATGCCAAGTTCAACTCACTGCGAAGACTGCAACACCCTCAACATGAAATGAAAGGTCGCCGATTACATGAAGCACACTGAGTTTAGTTTCTTGCCTATCTTGTGTAAACAATACAAAGGTTGAGAAACGCCTGTATATTTGAGCATTTCGAACAAAGTTCTGGAAAGAGAGTGATTGTCGTGAGTTGTGTACCACAACATGAGGGGAAAGGAGGTTTTATTTTGTCTGTGGACATCGTTAGCACGTCGGTGGTGTCAGGGAATTTTGTGAAGACACCAAAACGAATCCGCTATTAAATACCCTAGCTATTAAATTTTGGTTCTCAGGATTTTTCCCCTTGTTCTGCACTCTTCAAAATGCGCCATGTCCTCAAGACGATAAAAGTTGACATTTAGGGGAGACTGTTGTACCTTGATCACGTTGTACCTTGAAACATTTGAATTAGCTCAGGCTGGTGCTGCTATCCAGCAGATCTTTCTACGCCTAAATTCTTCTCTGAGGAGGCTTAACTTATCGGTGTAGTTTCATCAATGCACGAAAACGATTTGGGGTCGAATTGACAAATGTGATGAGAAAGTTACTTTTTGAGATCGTTGAGTTCAACTCATTTGTCCCACGCTTTCGAAGATAAGTGTTCGATGGTTAGCTGTTATGGTTCTATATGCTATATAGAAACCAAATTGCTTACCAATTTCAATGAGAGAAATGTGAGGTTTGGGTATTTTCCGTTTTTGCAAAATGGGAGACTATTGGAACAAAAAGGGTCTCGTACCTTGGAACAGATGTGTGGCGGGAAGGGTTGGTACCTCGTGTACCTACCTTGAAACACCATTTGCCATCAAACTCGTCAATTTTCGGTCTGAGCTATAACCCAGAGTGATCTTCTATTGTTTCTATAGCATTTTGTTTGTTTCTATAGCATAATATGCTATGCAACTTATTATTATGCATAATATTATTATGTAACTTTTCAGGGTTTTTCTTCAGATGCTGATAAAATGATATTTCAGACGATGATGAACAATAATAATTATTATAACAGAAGTAATTATTACTTCTATAATTAATTATTATAACAGAAGTAATTATTACTTCTATACTTAATTAATTATTATAAAAGAAGTAATTATTACTTCTGTTAACATTTTCAAGGTGTTTTTTACTGCTGTTACTAAGAGAAAAAACGTCGTCGTTCACTATATTCTTCATTTTTTCTCGAAAATACCAAGCGTTCCAAGGTACGAGAGTGTTGTTATATCTTGGAACAAAAACGTCCCTTCGGATTTGATTCATATCTTCGCCTATGCTTCAAGGAATTACAATTTTGGCACACATAACTGTTAGTCAAGACTGCTGTAAGGTATTGAAACCGAAAGCCGAGCAATATTGATGAATTTCCAGGCACTATCTCCAAAAAACTGAAAAGTGTTCCAAGGTACAACGGTCTCCCCTAATTTTGTTTGGTTCAGGTTAGGTGGGGGGGTTATCGTTCGAATTGGATATGGGACCCCCAAAGTCGTTCCTAATCAAAAACATTATAAGGAGTCTGTCTATACAACGTTTATTGACTTGACTTTCTAAGAAATATTTTTTGTTGCCATTGGTTGCCATCCAAAATGTTTTGTTGCCATTTTGGTGGTCCAAAAGGACCCAGAGGATGTCATCCTCTCATTGAGTGGCATTACTAGACCCCTTGCCCATAATCCGATTCGTAGCTCTGTGGCTCAATCCTTGTGGGGTTTGACGGATATTGGCTATTAAGATCAAGTGGGGTTTTGTTTTCGAAGTAACTTTGGACGGAGAAGCGATGTATAGAGGGGGTCATGACTCATGACTCATGACTCATGACCTATGTGATCACATGGTGAGGGGCTACGGATGTGTGTTTTGAAGGATTTGGACCATAGGGTCAAGTGAGTGGTCGTTTATGAAGCATGTTTTTTGGACGTAGACCCAATCTGTTTTATTACCTTGTATTTATTGCATCGATTTAATAGGAAAGTAAAGGCAATAGCCTTTTTAATTAACTACAAACAGTTTGCCTCGGTCAGAGCAACTGCTAACAGTTATGACGGTAATTGTTTTCATTTGAAAATTCCGCCATTCTACAACTCGTAGCCAGACAGACTAATGCATCAAAAAAGATCTGATGAGCTCTTTTTTTTACGAAAATAGCGTGACAACCTGTAGCATTAGCATAATGTACCACTAGGAGTGAATTCAGAAGGACTGTTGCATCTTTGAAGACCGGTAGGTGGTCATATCAGTTACTGTATACTCCCAGCTGGTTGAGCCTTTCCTGGGAGACACCACCTGTCCGGCCGGGCCCATTCTTCTTGCGGTTACGTAATCGGGAACATAATATTCTTCCATAAACGGGGGCTTAAAGGACGCGAGGAGGAAAGGCGAGTTTTTTTTGTTTTTTTTTTTTCAAGACCGGTCTTCCGATCTGCCTGAGACGACTTTCACCTTCACAGACGATTTGTTACTTGAGTCTACAGAGAATGGGATTGGAATTGGGAACCACCCGGGGGGGGGGGGGGGATGTTGAGGTAGATTTTTCGGTAATCTCCGGGAGCCCTACCGCCCTTGCTCACGCCCACTCGCCTGGTTTCTAATTAGTTTGTTGAAACAAAGTTTGGATGTGGGCAATCTAGCCCCAGGCTCTGCGTTTTCCAAGGTAGCCAAGTGTGGTTACCAGTTTTTTGCTCATTCATTCCCATCGCACTGGAACATAAAAACTTATTCAAAATCATATATTCCTTATTTGCTGGAGAAGTCAAGGTTGATGAGGTGGTTGAGGTTACCTATGAAGTCCATCTTGGAGTAAATTTCGTGAAGACTGAACTGGGCAAGTCGTCATGAACATGCCCCGACACATCCAAGTTCATGCCCTTGGATTTTGATCGTATCGTTGCTCTTCGTAATATGAAGACCATATTATAATATTATTATATTATATGGTAGGTCACCCCTACATGTCGCTATTAGGTTGGTGATGACCAGAGATGTAAAATACCAGGGTAGGTATTTAGTTTTCTGGGTAAGTACCCGATTTGGTTTTTTATTAATCTCTATGAAATAGAAAAAAAAACGTAAACCATTCTTACGGCTTGAAAGCTAGCCTCGGCCCAAGTTTCAAGCATTAAATGCTTGAACTCTAAAATTTTTAGAGTGCATGAATCATTCATTACACATAAGAGAGAGAAAAAAAAAACACGCTGCAAATTTTACACAAGGATTTACCTATTATTCTTTGATACAGGTTAATTGGGCAAAAAGTAATTCTGTCATTAATTTTGAAAAAATTGAAAAAAAAAATTGTTTTTTGTTCTATACAATGTTTAGACAGATGTGGGACCTCGAGAAATATACTATGCGTCCAAAAATACTTCGAAACGTCACAATGTCCCAATTTTCCGAAAACCTTCAAAACCCCTCCCTTAATCCCTTTTTAGCCCCCACAGAGACCCACGGGTTGGGGTGATCGGGCTGAAAACCTTGCGGACACAACTAGCTAGTAATCTAGATTACTTACCGAGTATTTCGCTAAAATTTCAGATTAATCATAAAAAAGTTCCTACTGCCCAAAACTGCTTGGCCGGGGTACGGACATTTGATTTTTGAAATCTACCTGTCATGAAACGGATAATGTCTCATTTTGAGGCCGATAAACATTTTCGACTTCCGACACGAATCCAAAGGCGTATTATTCCAAGAATAATAAACCAAGAGAGATTTACAGATGAAGAGGAATAAATGAAATATAGTTGATGGTGATGTTGATCGTTTCAATGACAGGATTTTGCTCTACCTACCTTCCAAATTATTTATATCATATTCATTTGTTCTATGTACACTTGTCACTTTTTCATAGCATATACACTTTGTACACTATTGTGTAGTATCATAATATGATTTTTCATATCATATACACTTTGTACACTATTGTGTAGTATCATAATATGATACTACACAATAGTAGTGTACAAAGTGTATATGATATGAAACTATATTATAGTATATGATACTATATTATAGTATATGAACTATATTATAGTATATGATACTATATTATAGTATCATCAATTGTTAAATTCAAAGTCTAAATTCGTGTTTTTTTCATTTCATTAGACCCTGATGATAGGAGAATATAGGTATCTCTTGAAACGTCGGCAAAAATCTCGTCTTATTTTACTGACCCTCAACAAGTTTCCAACAACATAAATGAAATATGTATATTGAAAATATTTAGAAGGTAATATTGCAATATAATTGGAGAGGACTTTAATGTGAGGTTTGGCACTGTTTGTTGCTCAAAATGTAGACTTAATCTGGCTCAAATTCTGTCGTTCTTATCAACCGACTCGCTTCCAAATGTTCATCCGTTAAATTTGCCCTGTATTTAAATTTTGTGAATTTCATCATCGTAGAGGTTTGTTCATTGCGCAGGCAATCCTGAGGTTTGGAAATTTTTTTTCTGGGGGCGCAGCGTAGATTTTTTTGGATATCCTTATCCTGGAAGCTGTCTTTGTAGATTTAATTTGACTGCAGTTCAATGACTTTCAGTTGAAGACCAGGAGGTAAGTATCTATTCAACTGCTGCAGTGAAAGGTATTTGACAAATCCTGATGTTCAAAATCCTTCCTTTAAAGCTTCCTCAAAATCTTGAAAACGGGACTCGAACTGGTCTCACAGACAGCTGATGACTCTTCATCATTTTCGGATGTAAGGGTGTTGTAGGTTGGGAAATTGACCAGGTTTTTCATTGCTGTGTGTTTTTTCGTTTTTCCTAGGTACCTACCTTCTTTGGCCAGGACTAACAAGTTGGGAGATCACTGTGACGTTTTATACCTGAACCGTACGTTTTGTTGATTTTACCTTTTTCTTTAATTACCTACGAGATTTGTCAGATTTAATTATAAATCTGAAAAATCTCGATATATGTAATTATCGGGGAAACACGTTTGACCACGAAGGCCTCTGAAGGAGGCCTGGAGAGGCAACACGATTGGCCACATGAGAAACGACCCGTTTGGCCACGGATTCTTTCACGTCCAGTCACGTCCTTACGGCTGGCTCAATTTTAACTTCAAAGGTACCTAGATCATTTAATGACGCAGACTTTTGTGGTTTTCAATTTTCTATACAGAAGAGTGACGCACCGATTCAAAGTTATCCGTTAAAAGCCAAAAAAAGTGACGAAAATTTGTTTTTTGTTTTGTTTTTTTGTTTTTGCGTTTTTGAAGGTAAGCGTCCCACAAATTTTGTTGGGAAGCTTCAGATTCGAGTTCAGAACCCCCCCAAAAAAAACGTAACGTTGAGAAAATTCGACACCACGCGTTGCACCGAACACCCCTCATACAACACTAGGTACTCGTAACATTGGTAAGTGGCTCACCGATAATACTAAGTATTATAAGTAGGGTGGCCAGATGCACTGCTTTTTGCAGTACAGTACTGCTTTAAGGTATGTGATACTGCTGTAAACAGAGACCCTTGTGTACACCTGAAATGTACTGCTTTTTGAAACTAGTAGAGTTTTAGGCTGGCTACTTCCTGCCAACTTACTTACACACTTGGCAATATCTTCCAAAGAATGTTGGTGCCCAGACGCCCGGACCCTAAATTAGATAGAACACCTTTTATCAATTGAAGGGTCAAGTAGATAAAGGTGATAATATCACCTTTATCTACTTGACATATTATGTGACATTTCTTCAAATTTCTAGAAAAAGCGTTCAAAGTTTTTTCTATGTTACTTTTTTTGTATGGATGTTTTTTCTATGGGTAAAACGGTGTCACATTCTTGGTTTCCAACCATTTTTGTTACTAGAGGTTGTATATTAGTTTTCTGAAAACTAACTAGAGATTTTAGCATTTTTCTGTACATATCACCTAATAAACTTTGAGGTCTTTATAAATTGATTTAGTGAAGGGAATTTGGAAATTTAGTTTTGTTCTGTTATTAACAAATTAGACTAAAAATGTAGATAACTGTTGAAGACTGAATATTGATGATTTTCACCAATATAATATAATATCATCCCTGGCCAGCGGAGTCGTCTCAGTACCTATTCAGTTGATGAAGGTGATAAGTGCCTCAAATGGGGAACACTCTCGTGGAAGAAGGTGGTAACATCCTCCATTATCACCTTCTTCCACTAGGTTTCTCGCCAAGTAGTGCGACATATCGCCTTCATCACTTCAGTTTTGAGCGTTTTAGAGGGATTTCGCGAAATCTGATAAGGGGACATGAAACTGATGTACTTATCACCTTCATCCATGGTAAAAAGTAGGTTTTTCACAATTTGTCACATATCACCTTCATCCACTTGCCCTAATTATTAGGAGAAGAAGAATTTGGTTGGTGGAGCTACGGTTTTTATGATTTTCAAACGGGTTCTCTAGTTTTTAAATGCAGTCGAATAGTATTGATCTCTCGGTATGGATCTCCTTTATGAGATGTAGATTATATCATATAGTCATAATATTTTTGGTGCCAGTGGCAATGATTTAACCTAATGTGATGTTTTATTAGACATTGAAAAACTTTTTTTCTCTATCTATAGACAAAAAATTTTTAATGTCTAACAATAATAATTTTGTCTATATATAGACAAAAAAAGGCTCTTGTACTATAGTAGGTACTATATACACATAGACTATATATATAGTTGTTCAACGAAAAATTTCTTGTCCTTTTATCCAAAAAACTATGAAAACGAAAAACGGCTGTGTAACTAAATTACACAGAATTTTATTCCCATTAATTTTTAAAAGGAAAGGAATTTGTTATCATACTTGAAACTCAAGTATTGAGTAGGTATGTTGTCAGGGCGAGAGTAATATTTTATTAAGTTTGATGTTCAAAATACAACTTCACGTATTTGTTGCCATATTTTACTAGCCTTCCAAAGGTTCCAAGACGATTAGTGTTCTTGTGCGGGGAACATACAAATAGGTAATTTTGTGTGGAGGTGGGCAACTGTCATAATATTGATGTTCAATTGAATTCAAGAGGTGATACTATGTCTGTACTTATAGGCTTATAGGTACCCCTTAATTTTATTACGGCAATGGGGAGTTCGCATTGATTTTAGGTTTGGAAATCTTCCCTACCATTCAATAATATCGCTAAAAAGTAACGTGCACAGACTCCAATACCAACGAAAAAAATCAGCTGCCAGTATAGTGTCCCACTAGATGCTCCGGCTCGCTTTGCTCGCCTACGCACCCAGCTGGGGGGCTCCGCCCCCCAGGCCCCCCGTAGGGCCTCGCTTCGCTCGGCCGGGGGAGTTCTCAAAGCAGACCGCTTAATCAGACATAAGGCCTCGCTCCGCTCGGCCGAGCGCTTATTCGGACAGGGGGGGTCGCAGACCCCCCCTATTCGTAGCTAAAAGTTCGGCAAAAAAAAAAGACTTCGCTTCAAAATTTCCCCGCCTCCTCCACCGTTGTAAGGTCCATGAAGCCCCACCCGTTCTGAGTACGTCTTTCCGACTTCCTTGACAGCGGCGGGTTGGATGGACGGTGACTCATGCGAGACTCACTCACGGTTTTCAACGGGAGACTACCCGAATGGCGAGAGGGGGGGGCGTCCGTATAAAATCTTCGCTTCAAAAATCATTGTAGGAGATATAACGAAAAAACGAAACGCACAGTTTGAATCGGCCGGCGTTTCCCACCAGTCACTGTTTGAGGACATGACGTCACAGTTCCAGTGAATCTCTCACCATGAGCGCTAGTGTCGTCAGCTTATAAGATGAATTTATAGCAATTATAACTTGATACGACGGAAAACATAATTAACTTTTAATTATAATACATGATACTTGAAGTTTAAAGCCTTATCAGAAGGATTTACGGCTCACTTGAATTTTAGTAAGTGATGAGCAGTGGAATAGCAACACTGGGCGGAACAATCCCCTCACCTGTCAAGAACAAAACACTATCGACGACGCTCTTCAGCTGTATTGAGGACGTGACGTTACGCTCCCTCCATGGCCCAGGTTTTTCAAACGCCGTAATTTTCGTTAAATTATTTGAATTTTCTGGAAACGATTTCAGGCGGCTGACTACTGTTTTCCCTACATTCTCAGAGAGTACTTTCAGAAAAAAAATAGAAAAAAAACAATGCCAACTCCCCATTCAGTCATCAGATTTGTGCTTTCTACTGATATAATCATAGCGGAAAAAGTTGATATTTTTAACCATTAATTTATCAATACTTGAAAAAAGAAGTGTTCGGGGTATTTATTATTTATTATAAATACATTATAATCACATTATATAGGCATTTGATTATAATCACGTGACCTGGAGTATCGAAGTTCACAAATTATGCCGAAAAAACTAATTCTTCTTCTTTGAGTGCCATACCAGCTAACGGGCGTTGGCGACCTCCCGCTACTACCTTCTGTTGAGCGTGTTGACCATGGTAATAACTGCAGTTATTACCGAAGTTATTACAGAAGAAGGACCTACTGTTTAACTCAGGCTCCAAACGGCAAATGTGAGAGGCTTTCCTGGGCAAGATACTCTCAGTGGTTTGCCATTTCCTTCCGAGAGGTGATTATCAGTATTAGGAAGATGTTTAGCGGCTGCTGAGATTGAACCAGCAATCTTTGACTCAGCAGTCCAACGCTCAAACCCCTGAGCCACTGATAAGTTATCAGTGATAACCACAAAAACAAATAGTCAACATTAAATAGGCTATCAAATTTATATAGCCTACTATATTTTTCTTTCAAATACTATAATATAGATAAAATATTATTTTATCTTCTATAATTTTTGTGAAAATACTATAGGTAGGTAATTTTTACGTTCTTGGCCAAAATATACTGTTGAAAAAACTGTGGCAATCCTATTCCAACTCACCAAGATGCCAGCACGAAAGAAGAAATACACTGCCAAGGCAATGGCGCATGAGCTTCCTCGTGCCAAGTTCAAAATGCACGTAGCTGTCACTGTAACAAGAAAATTACGTTCGCGCATGCGCAGGGAGTACCACTGATGCAATCGCGATGAAACTGATAGGGGACCATCCAGGGCTATACCCACACAATTCCTGAAAATTTGATTGAAATCCGATCAAAATTGTGGGAGTTATGGCTGTGGCAAGGAAATTACGTTCGCGCATGCGCTGAGCGTACCCCTGATTCAATCTTAATGAAACTGATAGGGGACCATCTAGAGCTATACCCACACAATTCCTGAAAATTTGATTGAAATCCGATCAAAATTGTGAATGTTATTCCTGTTTCAAGAATTTCACGTTAGCGCATGCGCAGAGCGTACCGCTGATTCTATTGTGATGAAATTCGTATGGGACCTCAAGGAGCCTTATCCGCATAATCTCTCAAAATTTGAGCTAAATTCATTCAAAATTGTGGAAATTATGGCTGTAACAAGGAAATGCGGACAGACCCACAGACCGACAGACCGACAGACACGGAACCAAATTTGTTCAGTAGGCTATGAAACGCAAAATGCGAGTGGAAATTTTGAATTCGGACAACAAAAATTTTTTGGCTCCCGAAAGTGAACACAAGGCTTCCGCTGCTTCGCAGACCCGGAAGCAAAATGTGACTGGAAGTAGTCAAATGACAACAACACTGTACCTACCGAACGTAGTTTATTTCCAACTGACTCACAAGTGCACTTCGGGCCTATATTATACCGGGGATTGCTCGGAAGTTATTGGGGGTGCACCACAGAACATAGAAAGAGCTCTTTCTATGTTCTGTGGGGTGCACTCACACCCTAACTACCTGAAGCACCGTTTAGGTACCGTTTTAGTCAAAACAAAGAATAGGTAGTCCATGCCAAAGCTGGGTTCCCTTCGCACTGAAAAAAAAAAAAAAAAATCCTTTCGTACAAATGGTTTTCACTTTACGTGTAAACATGTGAAACTCTAGTAGGTAAATTGGCTGTCTAATCGACCTCAACTGTTGTGGCTCTTGAATTGGTTTAGTTTCAGAGGACCAGAGTTCATCAACTGGATTCAGTTCATTTCAGCAATGCCCCCAATTATCATGGACGGAGGCCTACATCAAGTTAGGATTGACGGGGGTGCGACTTCGAAAGGCCAGGAGCAGTCCTTGACCTTTTCTACCGACTTTCAGCATTCTAAGCGGCACAGTTAGTTTTTTCGGATTTTTTACCCCTCCCGACCACAGAAAGACCGGAGTTTATGAACCTAGTCGGACCAGTTCCTTCTGGTCGAATTCTGCTGGCTGGCTGAGTTCTCTCGTGGAACGTCCGACTCTTTGCTTACTCCCGTTAATTGTGTTAACAACCGTTCTAAAAGGAACCTGATGGCCTGTAAACGGCTTATAAGAAACAAGTTTTAAACGAAGCCGTAGACCCCCCTAATAACGACAAAATTGAGCTGGATTTAAATTTGCTTTTGTTGGCTGTCTCGAATATGGCGACATAACTGACATTAATGAACGTTATTTTGGTAAATTCTTCATAAAAAGAGTTTCTATGATGCGTTAAAACAGTCAATGGTGGTGTAATGAGGCTCTTGGAAGCTACAGGACTCTGCAATTTCCTTGAGCGCAAAGTAAGCTTAGATGGCAAATTCCTGGTATTAAATACAGAACTTTAAATTTGAAAGTGCTGGGCTGTTGGCATTTCTGTTTTTTGGTTTATTATTCTTGAAATAATACACCAATTTAATTGCATTCGTGTACATTAATTTACATGGGTTTACATTAATTGCGACGGAGGTCGACGACTCGGATCGGCCTCAAAATTTGACATTATCCGTTTCAAAAGGTCTCGATTCCAAAACCAAAATTTCCGTCCGCCGTCCGGGTCGTTTTGGGCAGTAGGATTTTTTTTAATCCAAAATTTTGGCAAAATACTTGGTTTACCATCAATTTGTGCCCGCAAGGTTTTCAGCCCGATCGCCCACACCCATGGGGTGCTATGGGGCTACGGGAGGGGTTTATTGAAGGGTTCTAGCTATGGGATCGAGTTAGGTGTCGTTTTCGAAATATTTTTGGACGTAGAATCCATTTTTGGGGGTCCCGAAACGATCCGATTTCACTGTGGGGATCTATAGGGCTTTCATGGGGCTACAAATGGGATTTTTCAAGGATCCCAGGAGGTCGATTATTTTCCGAGTAAAAAAAATTTTGAAAAAAATGTTTTTTTTTCTAAATTTTTTATTAACAATAAGTAATTGTTTCAAAATGTTTAATTATTAATTTTCGCACAAGTAACCTATATCAAAGAATAATAAAACCTTGTAAAATAATATAAACTGAATAAAGAAAAAGAATAATAAACTGTGTAAAATTTGCAGCGTTTTCTAACTTGTTTTCTTCTTCCGTTTAGTAAATCCCGTTGTTATCAATCAAGAAATATTCCCCGTGCACTTTCACTGTCACATCCTCATCACCAATTCATGTTAGGTCACCTATGTTTCTATCGGTGGTCCTCGATTCGGCACAGCTCAACTCCCGCAAAATAATTGTACAATTCGGCACAACCCCTAAAACTGTGATACTCAACCGTACCTTCTGCACAGCTCCCGAGGGAAGAAATGAGAAATACTGTGAGGAGTCCGTCTACATAAATAAATAAATGTTATTGCAATAAATTAGAACCGATAAAATCCTATTAGAACAAAATATAAGAGTCAAAAAATGTAGAAGTCAAAATTTGAATGAAAATTTGAATTTGAATGAAAATTTGAATATTTAATATTACTCAAATAATAGATGTATATCAATATGCTTCCCCAACACTATTTAATTTATCCAAGCCTCGAATAAATGCCCAACTTCCCAAATTTTTATTATTATTAAATTGGTGGCGATAATGTTGACCGCTTGAAATAATTATTTGACCGACCCTCAACAACTTTCCACCCACATTATTATTATTATTATTAATTATTCATTTTTTAAATTTTCATCTTGATCGCAGGTCATTCTAAATTTATCGTCATATTCACTTCCACCTCACTATATAAATGAATTTAGGTACAATAGGTACAGCATCATGGAATTTCGAGGATTATTTCATGGCAGGCACCCATAGGTACATTCATCAAACGATATTTTCTTAGTGAATAGTAATTTTTGAAGTTGCAGTGGGGTTTCCCAAACGTTTGGTCAACCAATTTATGAAATGTTAAAACCAAAAATAGCCGTTTTCAGGAAAGATTGTTTCGGTAATATTTTTGGATGTGTGGGGGTAACAGATAGGTATCCCACGTATTCGAACACTACTGAAAATTGCATAGTTTTCGCTTTATGCGCCACCACAATGCGAACCGGAAATGTTCACAATGGTGTCGTAACCAAATTTCTGAGCATAGCATCATTTCAAATGTGAATTTTGGTACCCATGAATCAAATTCTTAGTTGATGAACATATTGAGTAGCTGAAAAGCACTTGAGTACCTACCATAAGTCCAACTGTGATTGCGAGACAATGGCTGCACTATTGGCTCTGTTGACTGAAGAGTCCACCCCTCGAACCCGTTCATTCCAATTTGCATTTTCCTAAAAATGAAAGTCAAGGGACAATCGCAGCCGCTCCAGCTTTTGCAAGTTAGGCATATTGGCTATTAGAGAGTTCCTAAAGAAACATCCGAGTTACGTCGACCGTTAATTTTTATCACCGTAAGGGATTTGTCTAGGGAGAATCAAAGAAAAGCTAACTTCACATAAGACCGTAACAGAGATACGGTCTTATCAAAAGTCACGCTAAATTTAAAGTGCCGCTATTTACGTTCTATTGCTCGAAATTAACGGCGGTATCCTTAAGACCGTAAGTTTATTGCCGTAACTTTACGGCAATAACGTTCGACGTTAGGCATAAGGACGTAAGTTATCACCGTTATTTTCGCGCATGCGCGAAAACCGGCACCGCCGGATGCCGTAACTCATCACCGTTAGGCAAAAAGTGGCTTTAGGAACTCTCTATTGTACGAACATTGTTGGATTTAAGTGTGGGGTTTAAGGGAGTGGATTGTTTGGTTTGGCGGTTTCTAGGGATGGTTGAAGTTAGCGGGGTTGATATCAACCCCGCTAACCTCAACCATCCCTAGAAATCGGCAAAGGAGTGATATATAAGTCCTCGGCGAAGCTACCGATTCTCGTAAATGGAATTAGCTTACTGCATCCCACTGTGAAGGAAGTTAACAAAATTATTACAACCTTACGGTCCCTCTCAACTCTCTGAGATGTCCGAGGGGTGGACTCTTCAGTCAATAGACCCAATTAGTGCAGCCATTGGCTCGCAATCACAGTTGGACATGTTACGTGCTTGTCAGATACTCAATTTGTTCATCAACTAGAATTTGTCAGATTCATGGGTACCTACTGCAATTCACATTTGAAATAATGCCATGCTCAGAAATTTGGTTACAACACCATTTTGAACATTTCCGGTTCGCATTTTGGTGACGCATGAAGCGAAAACAATGCAAATCTCATTCAAATTATATTCTCTGATGATGACAAGACGGATGTCGGCTAGCATGTTTTTAATTTACTGATAAACGTAGACGTGGAGCGTGGGCGGCCGGCGTTGACAAGATGAATGGAGGCGAGAGGTTCGGCCTGAAGTGAGCCTGAATCATTTTGTGAGCCTTTTCACTGTTGCTTTCACTGAGGGCCTTGGACGGGTAAGGCGCGGCCTTGAAGGGCGGAGGGGGATCACTTTTTCCTTTCGTAAGCCGACGTACAGTGTGGGTTAAGGGGGGTGTGGTCGTAAGTATCCGGCTGACCCTGGCTCGCAATGGTCGTCTTATTCCCTTCCTAAACAACTTCAGGATCTGCCCTGTCCGATGGAGCAACAACTAGAGATTCTGCAGCGTCCGGGACTCCAAGGACGAAAAACAAAGTTCTGATGCGCGGAATTTCGAGCACATTTAACTCTAAATTCTATACTATGATTGGTACCGTTAGAGACTTTGGTGTCATCGTTGGTTATCAAACGCTGCTTTAGGATAGGATAGGTTTTCTATCCAATTACAGAATAACTAACTCTTGATTGAAAGCTGAGTTCAAAAGATTTACCACAAAAGATTTTTTTCAAGTTGACAGATCTGTAATTTTGTATCTGCACAAAAATAGCCTTTTTAAATTCCATTTCAAGTTGGCCAATTTCCAAATTCATCATGTTTCTCTGCTCCCAAGCCATTTTAATAGCTATCACAATTTTAATAAAATATATGAAATAAAATTATTTAATTGCCACTTGAGGAATTATTTAATTGCCACAAAAGGGAATGGGGAAATTTCACTTGTTAGCTTTATTTGTACGTGTTATTCAAGTCATTTTCCATTTTCACGTGGGCATTGTACGGAAAACATGCTTCAAAGATCAACCCACGGTTCTGTTGCAACTTTGCATTAGTGTGACCCCTCAAATTCACACAATCTACAACGAAGAAAGTCTTCCCAAGTGAGAGCTAATTGCATCTACAAAGAATTCCCATTTCGTCCCGAACTCAGCTGGTAATTGTTTCTAGCCTTGAGGAATTTTCTCCATCGTGAGTTAGGTTTTGATTGTCAGAGATGTGCGATATGTACCGAAAGCGAGAATCCCCGGAGAAAGCTCAATAAATCATTCAGGACTTTTCACACAATGGCGATTGGCCCAAATACAATTCATGTAGGTATGCGTAGAGAGGTATGTCACGGTCGTGAGTGCTCTGCGTTGCTGTGCTCTGTGTTGTGTTTCCGTTAGTCTTGCTACAAACCGAACAAAAGAATCACCTCCGACTGGACGAGATTTTTACAGCTTCCAAATTCAAGAATATTGATATGAATTAGCTGAACAGGAACGACTTATTTCCAAGTGACGGACGAATTTTTCGAGTAGTAGTGACACACGTGTGTACGCGTACGCTTTTCAAAGCAGGTACTGCACTAATTGAAAAAATTATCCTCACTTTGCACCTTTTTGAAAGCTCTCACGATCTATCGGTCTAGTGCTGCTGGTTCCGCTGACAAGATGAGACACATAATATGTATTACGTGGATCCTCATACGTGGAGCAACGGTGAGCTTTTTGTCGATTTCTCATACACGCATTCGGCGTATTTGTTCCGACCCGAACACGATTTGAGAAACACCTTTTCGCTACTGCATGCTCGTCCCCTTCCCCTTATCGTAAGTCTACATTGTAGACTAGAAGATACGATCGTTCGGCACATGCGGTCGAGACGCCTCATTGCCTCACTCGGTAATTTGCGCATAAATGGAAATATTATCGGGTTCTTGTATCAGTGAAAGGTCCATGTCCGGGTTCTTGGGGTGGAGGAAATTCTCCCTCGGGGAGCGGCCGGCGGTCCTTCGGCAAATTTTAGATAAGAGATGCGTAGAAAGCTATTTGCATTGTTTTGAAAGCCCCGAACTGTCAACAAGATGTCAAAACTCGCTTATTCAAGAAGGTTTATTCAAGTGGTGTTGTGTCAATGCATCGCCGAAGCGATTTTCTTGCAGTGATTCATTGTCGCATTACAGGGTTCGTAAAGGGGGAGGGGGGGGGGGGGTTCATTGTCGTACCCAGGGTTCGTTAATATCCCAAGTCTGTTTTTAACGGCAGGCTTCAACACGTCTTAACACGGTCGTGTCTAATAATTTTTGACCGTACGATGGATCGCTTAACTTCGGATGCATGGAGGCAGGGCCGCCGAGAGAAAAAGCGCGCCCGGGACAGAAGAGAGCATAGGGCCCCCATGTAAGCGATGGTACGAATAATGGTGAACATCGATGTTTTCCTTTCGATGCACCATCCTTCATACCGCTTTGCCGCCACCCCGACAGTAATGAGAATCTATCTTAGGAAAACTCTCGATGTGCTGCTTTACGAAAGCGATATCCTCTAGTTTGGATTTGCTGGCAGGCTCATTTTGTCCCCTACGATCCTCTCCTCCGTATGAACCGAATTGGCTCCTGTGTTTGAAAGCATTCGGTACAACGTCATTTGATACGCACAAAGTTTTGAGAAAGAATGCTTGACACACTCTAAAGTGCGGTCCTCTCCATCCATCTTCAGAAAGTACTGCTTGCTGTTGCCTTGATCACGTTCGCTCTTTCGTGTACGCTTTCTCCCTGGTGAGCGTGACGTCACTCTACTCAAAATAAAATCTTTCTGTGCTTTAAAATCGGACAGACCCCAATACAGCGTGCAAAGCGGTGATCCAATCCAATTGGATTGTCATGACAGCCACGATCATGGATTGGAGGCGATCCCCCATACATACCTCCTACTTCTTGACGCCTTCTGGGTGGGTCGGTGCCCGTTTTTTTTTTTTTTTTTTTTTTTTTTTCAGAATCCCGTTTTGGTTTATTATTCTTGGAATAATACACCTATGTTTTCGCGACGGGGGTCGACGACTCCGATCGGCCCCAAAATTTGACGTTATCCGTTTCAAGTGGTCTAGATTCCAAAACCGAAATGTCCGTCCGCCGTCCAGGCCGTTTTGGGCAGTAGGAATTTTTTTTTAAATCTGAAATTTTGACAAATTACTCGGTTTAACATCTAGTTGTGTCCGCAAGGTTTTCAGCCCGATCGCCCAAACCCGTGGTGCGCTATGGGGCTAAAATGGGGCTACAGAAGGTGGTTTTTGAAGGCTTTTGGCTATGGGATCGAGTGAGGTGTCGTTTTCGAAGTATTTTTGGACGTAGAATCCATTTTTTGGGGTCCCGCAGCGATCCGATTTCACTGTTGCGATCTATAGGGCTTTCATGGGGCTAAAAATGGGATTTTTGAAGGATCCCAGGAGGTTACATATTTTTCGAGTAAAGAATAAAGAAATTTTGAAAAAACAATTTTTTTTTAAACAAAAAAATCCAAAAAAAAAATTTTTGAAAAAAAAAATTCAAAAATTGTTTTTCCAACATTTTTTCTTTTGACACCGAAATAATTTTTGCGCAACTATCCTATATCAAAGGTTTTTCTTTTTTTTTCTTTTTTCCCTTTTTCTTATTTGGGGCCCGCTCGGGCCCCATGTAAAAGTCCGGGCCCGGCGCAAAATGTCCCCTTTGTCCCCCCCCCCCCCCCTCTCTCTCGGTGGGCCTGCATGGAGGGAGAGGAGAATTTCTTCCTCCGTGCTTCGGATGATTGTCAAGATCTGTTGGAAAAACCGCCGATAAAAAAATTGGTGTCTACCATAGTTGATACTCTATCGTGACAGTACTGATGCATAGCTGGGGATAATATGCTATTATTGGAAGTGCTGCAAACAAATAGATTTTTGAACTTTGCGATTATTTTGGGTAAAAATCGATTAATCGATTAAAATTATTTTATTAAATTTATTTTACTAATTATTATTTTATTAAATTATTATTATTAAATCGAAAATATATCATAATATATTTACATAGTATTATTATGGTTTTGAAAAATAGGGATTTTCAATGAGTTGGTTTAGGGAGAGAGAACGACTCCTCTGCTGGTTTGAATACTAAATTGTTTATTTACATAAACATTTATAGCGTGGGGACCGGTTTCGAGCAACTAAGCTCATCTACAGCCCTGACAAGAAAACCATTTGTCATTAGCATCAGAGAAACCATGAAATTATAATAAAATATTATTATACTGAAGGTATATGAACAAGTACAAATAGTGTAAAGTATAACTGATGAAATCGGTCCAGAATGGTGGTAACTTGACAATAGTAATTTTGGAATATGGACCCACTGTTAAAATCGGCTCCATGACTGATGGCCAGTGAACCATTTGAAAAACCAGTTAGGTTATACTACACTACTAAAATGAGAATTGTTTATTTTTCTAGTAGCCAAACAAATACTCGATAGGTATGTGAGTATGACAAGGAAAATTAGAGATAAGAATGTCAGAAGTAATTTTAAAAATGGACCCATTTGACAAGGTTATTAATAGGTAGGTACTATGGAAGATTAAGTTGGAATTATTCTTTGAGAACAATTGATGATGATAAGGATTTTCTGCTCGACTGGATATACCATCCAAAGTCGACGGAGCCGCCTCCTACCAGACAACATGGACGAGCTTGTTTTTTTAAAGAAAAATCTGATTATTTTCCAACCAATCTTAATTTTGATATCGACTACTGAGCTGATAAACGTTAAGTTGATCACCACTCCCAATGCTCACCCAAAATCCGATACCGAGGCAACAATTTTTCTGATTTTTCCTCAAAAGGCCATAGTATATGTCGAAAGTGAATTATATTCATATTATGTATGAGTTTAGAACGTCCCAGACGAGCCCTTGGCTCAGCAGCTGCGCCTCAGCACTGAGAGAGTTAATTGTATTTTGAATAACCATAATGTTTTGCCAATATTTTGTACCTACTCGTTTGTTGAAGTAATAATTAAGTTATTTCAGTTAATACAATTATTATTATATTAATAATTAATAATTTTTATTATAATTAATCGTCACATTTCATTTTTCCTCCTTTGCAAGAGACGAGGTTTTTTCTGTCCCATTTACTACTATAGTAAGTAAGAATAATCATAATTATTCTTAATATAATAATTATTAATTATTCTTAATTATAATAATTATAATTATTCTTAATAATAATAATAATTATTCTTCTATCTTTTCAATTGGCAATGTGTGGCACAACAACCAACAACAAAGCTAGGTACTTATCTGATGGTGTTTCGTTTGGAAGATATGATAGCTCATGCTCGCAAAAAAAATTTATTTACCGTATGTATTATTTAATGTACCTATGTATGTACGAGTACTAAACCGTACCTACTATCTTGCACTTTAGTTCAAATTTCGATTGTACCTACCTTGTACCACCAAGTCAATGAATGATTTCATTCTTTTTGATGCCGAGAAGCTAGGAAGGGATGAAAAGAAACCCCATCCACCACAAGAGCCTCCTCAGTAAAATTCACGGCAGAATGACGTAAAGACTGGATCATTCATCATCGTCATGATCATACATCAGACCTTACTGTCCATTCTGACTGTCCTGACTGCTGTGACGTACCTAAATAACGGATCACACTGCTCAACATTTTAAAAAATCGATCCCATGCTTCACGCGGTCTGACAGTGGTCCTGGGGGTTTTCTAGGGTGCTGAATCCGAATTCGAGATCCGTTTTGCCCCTAGACGCAGAGGTTACGCTGTAGGTACAGTACCCAAGTGTTCAAAAAACTCACTTAATTCCAACTTAATTATTTTTCAACGAGCAGGTGCTATTCTTACAGGAAATTTAACGCTGAACCCGCCCATATAATAATATATATTATATATATTTTGATGGGTCTAAAATGCTTCCTTCGTGTGCTTTTTGCCGAAAAACTACAAAAAACGTGGTTTTTCGTCAATCTTGAAGATTTTTGTTCACTATTCTGTCGATTCTGCAAAACCTACATTACTTAGCCGAACCAACAAAATTTCGCCATATACTTGCTACATTTCTGCGTCGAATGCGACCGACCGCAACTCGGTAAGTGCAATAGCCGATTTTTGACGACTGTTTAAATTATTAACCCAAATCGGCAAAACACCAAATCCTTGATCCAAGGTTCAATCATCAGTGTTCCAGGGTACATTCTGGAATGCACCTTGGATGAAATTAGGAGTTTGTTGAAGAAATACCACTTTATTTTCTATGGATGGAATTTTGCAAAAATCTGTGACGCAATCGCTTCTCAATTGGTTATTCAACAACTTTTAACAGGAAAGGTTGGTATCTCTTTCTCAAAAGAAATTTTGAGGCAATATTGAATGTAGAAAGAGGTGAACCCGAATATAAGGAAAACGCAGTTTTGGCCCTATTTGTCTTGATAACTCTGAAAAAATGATATTTTTTCAGGCATACTATGCCTGCTTCCGCACTAGATTCTTACCAGATCAAGAAGTATGCTTGTGAATGTTAATTCAAAACATAAGCTTAATTAATTTTTAACTTAATTCAGCTTAATTAATTTTAACTTAATTAATTCAAAACATAAGCTTAGTTAATTGATTTATAAGCTATCTAAGTAGTAGTAATAAACTTAATTTATAATGTACCTACTTAAAGCATTTTGTATGAGTTTTCGATCATTTTTTCCAAAACAGACCGTGCCAGGGGATTTGCCTGGATCGTATTCATCTCTGGTATTCATGAACTCTCCGAAGATGTTTGGGATCTGGACCGTTCTCGTGTTCTTCCCCCTGAGTCGTTCGAATCGTGATAACTCGCACCCCCCCCCCCCCCCCCCCCGGAGATGGATTTCAAGGTAAATACCAACGTCCAACGGTCTCGTCGGGTTTCAGGCTAACTGACGGAGAGAAGGGTTCGGCGAAAGTTGGGAAAAACCTATCACCGCCGGATATCATATCGCAAACGTTGGCCCATAACATCCCACAGTCCTGACATTACTTACACCATGCGTCGTTGACGTCATAGTTCCTTATGGGTCTCTTGGCCGATCAAAAATATCCGTATAGATCCTCGAAGGTTCCGGATGGACTCTTCGGACACTTTCTATCAGTTTGTCTTCCGAGTTGACACATAAATATAAACGTGGTTGGACATTCTATTAAGCTTGACGGGCTTTAGAAACCGAATGGGCCCGGGAACCGAACGTCGACTAATACTTTTTTCTGAAAGAACTTCTTAATTTGAAGGCATAGCAGTGGGCTCCTAAGGTGTAATACAAATTTCCAGGGCACTGTCGAAAATTTCAACTTTGAATCTGGAGGGAAAAGTGGCGCTACTCTCTCATTGGCTGCTACACGGCCGCCATTTCCGCCGTCACCTCCGGCAGATTCCCGTTGACCCCTTCTTATGCTAGCGCACTCTGGCTGATTAGTAAAAGTGCCACCGCGGGAAAATTCAAAACGCCAAATATTCACTAGTGATTTCCTCTGCTCAGACACCTAATTTCTCAATGCTAACTGTACTGAGTAATTTGTTCATTACTAGTTCAACTATGTTCGGCCGAATATTCCCATTTCTCTGACCTAGTTCCTTGGCCTTCATTTAGTCATTCGCACCACTAACTTTAATGGCCACAAGGTGCCGAAGACCATGACGAATGTAAATTCCTAGCACGTCTTCCTATCTTCTCCTAGACCTCCGACACTAAAAAGTTCCAGAACGACGTTCCTCCAACACTAATACCCACCTGCCCAAAACTCCAGGAGTGCACCGAGATCATGAGGGAGGGATTATTGCGAAGGAGGATGCTTTTTTCATCCAAATACATATTTAAACTATTATGAATGAAAATGAAATGAAACAGGAGATTTCTCGTTTCCCAGCTCCTTGCTGGCCACAGGGATTTCCCAGTGAAGCTCTCCCCCCTGGGTTGGAGGCGTCCGGCTGGTGCTTCTGGTGTGCCTCCCCAGGTTCCGCGGAGCACATCCTTCTGGAATGCCCGTGGTTCTTGGCCGAGAGGCTGGCCCTTGAGCGCGTGGCCTTTTTTGATGGGGTGCAGGCAGACTGGTCCTGCTATGTGGGCACAGCCTTGAAGGCCCTGGCAAAGTTCGCCCACTCTACGCAGGGGGCGGCCGCTCAAATAAGGCGACCTACTCTGCCGTCCAAAGGAGAAAAGCCGTAGCTCAGATTCAATTTACCCATGGGCCTGGGTGCAGTAACTGCCCCCAGGCCCATGGATCTTGGAGCCCCTGAGGCAAATGCTGGCGGCCCTGGACCTGATCAGGTCGATTTAGTCGACTAAATTGGTCCAGGGTGGAGATCCCCCCTCTGGGGGACCCGGTCGTGGCCATGGGCCGACATACCGGTGTCCAGCATTTGCCTCTTGAATTTTCGTCCGACTGGCTACTACTTTCGCGACGTGGACGCTATCAGCCATCCTCCTTAAGGAGGCTCGGAACTTGTTATGACTATTGCTCTCATGGCCCCCTACTCCGTCGTCCTCCTGGGTTGGAAGGAGTTCGTCGTCCGATTGAACAAAGAAAATGATTGTATCGGTGATCTCGCTTCTCACGGGGTTCCCCATCCAAGTACTAACCACGCCTGACATTGTCTACCTTCGCTGATCGAGGGAAACGGTAGTTTGTAATTAGGATTGATTCTGTTCCCTTCTTCGTCTTCAATAGATACGTGACGATTTTCATTTCTCTTGAATACGAAAATTTTGAAGGTGCCGATGCTGGGGAGGGCAATTTGCATCCGAACGGCCTGGCGAAAAGCGAACTCCAAAATCAAACGCTGATTGAAAAAGGACTGATTATGAATGACGATGATTGACCGAGTTTTTCACCGAGAAGTGTACATACTCAACCTTACCAATTTTCGAGCTTGGCTAATCTCAAAAAACCCAGCTGATTATTCCTCCTTGGAATGATAGTGCTAGGGCTGGCCTATATTACATGGAACCTATTGGTGCCATCAACATTAAACGCATGGTGGCTACGTCCTATACAGACATTAGGTAGGTACTGACTCAGTACCTACTACTGAGGTGCTACGCAGGCTAAAAATGGGGAGATAAGAAGGTTGGTAGGACTGCTGACTGCAGCCTGGCCATGGCTTCTCCCCCCTACGCTTTCACGTGAACTGCATTGGGCAAAATTTATATTAAATAGAAATGATGTATCAAATTTAATAACATCAACCCAGTGCAGACTGTACGAGGATTGACTTCAGGCAGACCCAAAGAGATCTTCCAGGGACACTCATACCCAAAACCATACCCCTTTTTCATAGTTTTGTCATTGTATTTATTTATTTATTTTTTAACTAGTACCTAAATCACGATTTAATCAATACTAGTTAATTCTTTGAAACCCATATTTTCTTGAGAGCTTCAATGAAACCTAGGTTTCCTGTAACTTTTCTCGCAGAATCCAAATTTGAACCCGGATGTACGTTTAGACGTCTTGGCTTCAAGATAGACAGTGTGAACTGCGTAAAAAAGGGTTAAAACAGAAAATTGGGCGAATCTAAAAAAAGGACGTGACCTTGAAAACGGGAGTCATTTTCGAATTCAGCACACCAAAATAACATTAAAAATGTGGTTTATAGCAACAAACCTCGACATTCACTTTTTTTGTAAACGTGTAGGTATTATCTGTTTGAGGCTTGAATAGGTGCCAGCAGTCCTGTGCCGCTGGAACAATGAACTTGCCAGCTAGAGATTTTAAGGCTTAGCGGTCTGATAATGTATGAACTTACTGTGCGGTCTGAGAATGTATGAAACTCTTTTCCACCCTCAGTCTTGCTCGCCTGTATGAACAGGAGCTCGCTATTGCGTAGCCCGCTTGCCCGCTTGCTTGAGTCGGCAGCTCAGTGGTGAGCTCCGGGCTACATTCCCGGAGGTCCAATCAACTCTACTTCAACGTTTCTAATTAGCTTAGTGCCTATCTTTACGTCATCGGATGATTCAATTATAATGGGATCCCGTTAAAGCTCTTTAGTAGGTACTATTCCTGTAGTCTCCATGTAGCTCCGTACTTCACAGCAATTCGGCGCAGTCCAGGCAGAAGGGCGAATGTGGAAAAATCGGTTTTCGGGTTAAGTATGAATCTTGAAGATTTTTTCGAAATTTGAAAAGATTGGGACGATCTGACCAATCAGAAGAAAGTTATCAGGGGGGAAAGAGGAGTAAGGGGCGAATGTAGATCTTGTACCAGCAGTTGAACGAATGTGAGAGTTTTCGAGGTTCCACCAAACCCAAAAGCCACAGGTTTGTTTCTTTTCGAAGGATTTTGACAACTAGAAAAGTAGCTACCTACAATAAAACTACACTAAGTCTTGAGAAAGAAGGGGAAGTTTGGAAGTTATTTCAGCCAGGTTATCAAGCGCTAGTTTGTGTGGCTTGCGATTGTGTTCTTGATGTTTTTGTAAGTATAGTGGAAGATTAATCATTTTTGAACGGTTTTTGTGATTTCTGGATTGTATAAAAAGACGATTTCAGACGAAGTAGTCTATTTCCACGATTAATAAAGTAACAACTTGTAGACGCGTTTCGGTTTACTAAACCATCATCAGTACAATACAGAATGAGGAAGTTGTGAGAAGTTCCTTATATACAAAAGTGAATGTGCCTTCTTATGGGCGTGGCATTAGAAAGGTGGTAAGAAAAGAGAATGTGAAAGGCAAATAGGTGAAAGGACAACTCTGTAGATCCGCATATTCAATTTACTAAGGAAGTGGGGGGGGAATGAGCTGAATTTTCTAGATTTAACTATAAAATTGGAGGGGGGTAAGCATAAATTTGCTGTGTTCAGGAAACCAACCTATATGGATGTGGTTATCCATAATAGTTCCAATCACCCAACATCTCATAAATTTGCGGCCTTTTACAGTATGATTAATAGGGCATTATCGGTCCCAATGAATCAAGTAGCTTTTCAAAAAGAAAAAGAAGTAATTTACTCTATAGCGGAGAGTAATGGTTATCATAGGGCTACTATAGATAGAATTTGGGGAAAGATTAGTATGAAGAAATTTCAATTAGCAGTCACAAATTTGGAAAGGGAAGATAGGGAACCAGATAATAGGAAGTGGGTTAGTTTACCGTTTTATGGGAATGTAACTCAGAAAGTGGGTCGAATTTTAGAAAATAGGGGTTTCAGAGTAGGTTTCTATTCACAAAATTCTACAAAGAAATTACTAGGGGGTGTGAAAGATAAAATTCCTTTAGAGGATAAAGGGGGTGTGTATATATTAAAATGTGATTGTGGGATTCAATATGTAGGACAAACTGGAAGAAAATTTAAAATTAGATTGAAGGAACATAGTGATGATCTTAGGTTGGGAAGGGGTAGGGAAGCTTTTGAAAACCATTTGTCAGAAGAAAACCATAGAATCAGTTATGAGATAGGTAATAATAATCCAGCCATTGGGATAGCTCATGTTTGCCAAAAAGGTCCAAAACTAGATGCTTTAGAATCTTTGGAAATTCAGAAAGTTTACAATTTAGGAATATCAGTTAATGACCTGGATGTAATTAGGCGTTCCCCTCTAATCGATATTTTCCTGTGAATTCTCCTTTCACCTATTTGCCTTTCACATTCTCTTTTCTTGCCACCTTTCTAATGCCACGCCCATAAGAAGGCACATTCACTTTTGTATATAAGGAACTTCTCACAACTTCCTCATTCTGTATTGTACTGATGATGGTTTAGTAAACCGAAACGCGTCTACAAGTTGTTACTTTATTAATCGTGGAAATAGACTACTTCGTCTGAAATCGTCTTTTTATAGGATGGATTCCCACTATTTCGCCGCACCTACCTTACGTTATTTCTGGATTGTATTGTGGGTGATTTGTTATTGAGTTCTTTCAGGTAAGTTTTAATCGTCGTTATCAACCGGCGAAATGTTAAAACCTTTACTCAATCAATTCAACCAGAGATAAATGAAAACTGAGTAGGTACGTATGTTCATGTACCTAACTCGCCCAGTATTTTTGACCCTGATGAACAACACAGTTCTAGTGAAGCCGATATATTGATTAAGGTATACCTTATTATCTACTCTTAGTATACTCTTATTAAAATTGCACGTTTACTGAGAATCGTAGATGGAGAGTGAACGAAGAGGGAACGATGTGCTCAGATGTTATGCTGGTTAATGATGTACTGTGGTTCTAATCATGACAGTGTCATCTGAGAATTGTATGATTTAAAAAATACAATTTTCCAACATTTAGACAAAATCATCTGGCTGTATTCCAGCAGTAAGCGTAGCAATGAATGAACAGGATGTAGTTGTTGTGTACGATCTAGTTGATGGGGAGCTCGTTAGATCGTTTGAGGATCAAGCAGGGATGATGAAAAGGGCGAATGTCAAAGTGGTTGTTTGCCGATGGTGCAGAGGTCTAACCAAATGAGGTGGTTAGGGAGAGAGAACGACTCCTCTGCTGGTTTGAATACTAAATTGTTTAATGGAATAAGTAGGTACTAGGAAAGATTAAGTTGGAATTATTCTTTTAAAAACAATTGATAAGTAAAACTACAGTAAACAAGAAAATGATGACATACCTAGGTGACCTAGTTGACATGGTGAATTTTGAATTTACTAATAATTTTAATTTTTTATTGAGGGCGAATGTGACTGACATTAACTAGCCGAGATACTGCGAAAGGGCGAATGTAACAAGAAAATAGATTTTCCTGTTTTTTAACCAGATCTGGTTTTTTTTTTAGCATTATTCGAGTTACACTAGTGGCAGAAGAAATCTGAAAATATGGAAAGAATCGGTAATAATAAGTAGTTAATCAAGTAATACTTTCAGCGAACAGATGCAGATGCAAGAGGCAGTTTTTTCTTATCGCTACAGAAAAATGCGATTTGCCAAAACCTGAATTTTCATCATACGCCCTTCTGCCTGGACTGCGACGAATTGAGCGATAAGATGTCCTCAATACTATGAATCTCTCCCACATGTTCGGTGATTCAGTAGTGTCTACCCTGGTTGTGTTCATTCCTGCATCAACGTCAACCTGTGAGCTTTACCCGACTGTTATGTTTCTTACAGCAATTTGGTTATTCACGGCATTCTCACATACATGTGTGTTAACGTTATATTACATATAAGTATTCTATTCAAGTGCTAATATTAAACGTAATTTGAAATTTTACAGTTTGGGTACCTACTGCTTTTGGACTGTTGGGCAAACTGGCCTTGAATCCAGTTGACTCCGTCAGCTGAGCTCTTAACTGACTGTAAACCATCTTTCAAGGAGGACCGCCGTACAAAGGGGAGTTGCAGGTATCGAGATACAAATCATTAACGACGAAGCTTTTTTTTCTTTTTTCTTTTTCATTCAAAGGAGTTTATTGTTTCCCCGTTTTGCAGGACAATGAAGCAGCTCGGCCGCCACCATTCAAAGTGACTTCGGTTTGATGGTGCTCACCCGGCTGTGACTAGTGAACAGGCGTGTCATCCAAAGGCCTTTTCACCGTCGAAAACGCGTTGTTGCCAAGTTGAGGTCGGACACGAAATGGTAATTTGTCAGGTTTTCCCGGTCGTGTTTGGATTATGGCTGCTGTTAAGTATCATCATGGCCATGTTTTTTCGCTTTTTATACGCCGTGTAACTGTTTGCTGAGTGAAACTATGTTTTACCGATAAAGGTAGCGTTTGAGTATCTCATCAGGTAATCCAACACGGTGAGGCGTCCTAATTGAGGCCATAAGACGCCAGCTGCCAAAACCGATTGAAACCACACATGGCAGCAGCTTCACAAGCATGAAACCTGGTATTTTACATAAATTTCTTCCTTCACTCTGTGGTGTTTTACTAAAGAAGAAGTGACTTTTGAATTGGTTAAATGAAGCCATGATTGGTTGAGCATTGAAGGGTCACCGACACCAGGAAGTTCATCCACCGCGGTGAACCGGTCTCATTACAACTCGAGAAATTGCAGAATGGTATGGCGATTTTTTCTCGATGAATGGTTCCGATGGGGCCAGCGTGAATAAACAATCGCAATCTCGGGGGGACGCCCTCCGGCGCGGCGTTGCATGTCGAATGTGCCATGATTTCATTTCAAAGTTGCATTCGTTTCTTCGGAAGGTACAATCAGACGGATAGCCCCGAGCTTATGAAGCCGTTCTCCGGTAGGTGGCCATTGTGGTAGATGATGGACCTCACACCGTCACTTCGGGGGGAGGGGGGTTCTTTTATTTCGGTGGGCCCACCGTCGATCACAAAGGGGCTAATAATAATCTATTTGGCCGGTGTCTGTACTACGTGCATCTCTTGGATTATGACAACGCAACAAAAGCAATTTTCTCGTTCGGAGACTGAGGAGAATCACGAGGCACGTGCGCTGCACTACTTACTCCAGCAATCCATATAAATTAGGGATGGCTGATATTCCGGGGATGCCTAGTGAATATTCCCAACACGTGTCGTCATGTCGAGCACGATCTCCTACAGAAATTGTCTTGCTGTATTTTTACCTCAAATAACTTATTGATGCAGTATGATGCGACCGCGTACACTTGTTGATCAATCTTCGCTAAGTTTTAGACCTTAACACTAGGCGCGCACTTGTGATGCAAATCGTGCACTCATGTGTTGCAAAGTTCATGAATAAAGGAATACGGTGTTACGGTAACAGAGATACGGTGTTATCAAAAGTCACGCTAAATTTAAAGTGCCGCTATTTACGTTTTATTGCTCGAAATTAACGGCGTTATCCTTAAGACCATAAGCTTATAACTCTCTAATAGAGAGTTCCTAAAGCCACTTTTTGCCTAACGGCGATGAGTTACGGTCGACGTAACTCGAGATTTCGCGCATGCGCAGAAATAACGGCGATAACTTACGTCCTTATGCCTTAACGTCGGCCATTATTGCCGTTAAGTTACGGCGTTTTCTTTGATTCTCCCTAGACAAATCCCTTACGGCGATAAAAATTAATACGGTCGACGTATCTCGGATGTTTCTTTAGTCCTAAAATTTGCAGCGTTATTAGAGAGTTCCTGAACTCTCTAATAACGCTGCAAATTTTTACTTAAATTGTGCAAAAATCAATTCCATGTCAATAACAAATCTTTTTTTTTAAATACTGTATACCTTAATAGTTTTAGGTCAGCTATGGGAACCCCTAAAAATTGATTCTAGTCCGAAATCAGTACAAAAACGACAAATCATTCGACCTCCTCCCCGAAGCCCATCAACAGCACCATATCGGTCTCATAGATCCCCACGGTGTAGTCAGATGAGTCATAATGTTATGTGGATTCTACGTTCAAAAAATATAGGTATCAAAAACGACACTCCACTCGACCCCCACTTTAATCCTTCTTAGGGTTAGAGCGGTCTAGGTGAAAACCTTGTGGTCATATAGATGGCGCACAGAGCATCGATGATAGGGGTGAGATGGACAAAACTTTTTTTCCGGCGGATTCCTTCAGGAGATTTCACGCTGATTACGAAAATACCCACTTGTAAGGGTCGCGAACAACTCCTTAATTAATAGTGCAAAACGAAAAACCCTTCAAAATCCGCGTTTTATACCCTGTAATCTGAAAATGGCTCGGTTGCTAAGCTAGATATATATTATGTGTATACATAAACATTTTTGTAATTAATGAATAGTACATGAGTTTTACCTGAGCCATGAACTGAGCCAAAATCGTTTGTACTCGTCATTCGTGACAAAACTATTCCTAGTCAGCATACCCTGTGAGATCTCACAGATCATCTATGATTTTGAAGTTCTGGCCCCTTCAATGCTCTCATGATCACGAACTGTTACTCTTGGCAAACCTTTCTTATCTACAGTTGTTGGCGTTGGGTCATGATTCATGAATTTCGAACATATCCAGATATCGCCGATTCATGGCAAGGTTGAATGAAATATGCAGTAATAACCCGGAAAAGGATTTCATAGCAGAAACGCGTAGTACGGCCTGACATTAAAGCTCAACGTTCAAGGAGAGGAAAGGCGAACTTTTTGAAAAAAAAATTGAGACGATAAAGTTCAAGGTCGCGCTTGGGTACGTTCGTTTTTGCTTCTCATTGGGGCACGTTTTTATTGACCGTGGGATTAGGTGGTTGATGCGCTCGTATTACCATGATATGACTGCAAGAAACAGTATCTCCGTTGCACATCTGGGGGTGCATGTTCGTTACTTGTAGACCCAACTGCGTAACAGGGCGGTTTCTCTTTGATGGAGTAAATGTTCATCAATAACCCCCCCCCCCCCCCCCCCCATAAACTTGGTGAGTTTCGGTTGTCTACTAACGATGGGAGACAAGAGAAATTAACGGATTCACGTCATACAACCCAAAACCTCTTCGAAGAAACTAACGATACCACCCAGATCACTGTCATTTTCAACAATGACTCACCCTTAAGCGGCTCTTACTTTGTATTACGGCAAAATTAATAGTCAGCGGCAATAATAACTGTACGCAATCACGCACGCGGACCTTTCTCATTAAGAGTTACCTACAGTTTTCCAGAAGCCTCTAATTACAGCAGCATTGTGCCCAAGTGTGCCACACGAGCTCTTATTACTTTCACACGCTATCCAAACGAGAGGGAAATTGGACTCACTTCCAGCTAAAACGTTGATGGTGGTCATGATTTCCTCGTACCCACTAAACCGGTCGAGGAAGACTCACTGACTGAGTAATATTACTCGGTGATGACCACCTGACTTGGTGTTATTTGGAAACGTTATTTCAATAACAACAAATATTGAATAATCTCAATTCGATGGAGGAATGAACCTGTCTGTAGATGATTCGATTAGAAGCAGGTCACACTAAAAGTTAACACAAAACTAAGATTGTATGTAGACATGAATTTATGGAATTGAATCAAATCAGTGGTAGGAACGAGACGACCAACAAGGAATGGGAAACCTGTAATCTCCTGACGTCACCATGTGGTACCCCACACATGGAGCCCTAGTTTTCGCCGCCAATTTACATTTCCATTTTCCTGAATTTTGAAGGGTCTGGTGTCGTTTTTCCGGCGAATTGCGGACGAATTATTCATGGTGATAACAAACTTGTTCAAGTCTTCCTCAAATGTTGTAGTTAAAAGAAGAATACACTTGTGTGACCCAAATTTGAAGCTCTTTTTTTTACATAGTTTCTTATGCATAAGAAACCATGGCCACAACGCCAAGAACACACAATTTTTACATGTAAAAAATGTGTGTTCTTGGCGTTGTGGCCAACCGAGTTCAAAATAACGAAAACGCTGCAAATTTTACACAAGGGTTTATTATTCTTTGATATACGTTACTTGTGCAAAAATTTAATTCTGTCAATGAAAAAATTAAAAATTTTTTTTTTTGGATTTTTTTGTTCAAAAATGTGTTTTTTCAAAAATTCTGTATTTTTTACTCGAAAAATATTTAACATCCTGGGATCCTTCAAAAATCCCATTTTTAGCCCCACGAATGCCCTAAAGATCGCCCCTGTGAAATCGCATCATTCCGGGACCCCAAAAAATGGATTCTACGTCCAAAAATACTTCGAAAACGACACCTAACTCGATCCCATAGCTAAAAGCCTTCAAAAAAACCCCTCCCGTAGCCCCATTATAGCCCCATAGCGCCCCACGGGTTTGAGCGATCGGACTGAAAACCTTGCGGGCACAACTAGATGGTAAACCAAGTATTTTGTCGAAATTTCAGATTTTTTAAAAATTTCCTACTGCCCAAAACGGCGGACGGCAGACGGCGTACGGCGGACGGACATTTCGGATTTAGAATGTAGACCTCTTGAAACGGATAATGTCAAATTTTGAGCCCGATCGGCGATTCCAAGAATAATAAACCAAAATAATGAGGAGTATTAAATACTCAAGGAGTAATAAATAAGCAAATTTTGCTTGACGAAGGTGTCAAAGTTAAACATGCTTCCATCGATACTTTGGAAAATTCTATTAACCGTCCGAGGATAACTAATGTGGTGGAGCACAAGTTGACGTTTCGTTACGCTTTTAGAAGGTTAGCTGAGCTCAACTGACCAAAGATAGAAGAAAAGCACTGACGGTCACGTCTGTAATTCATGTCCCCACTCTAAGAACTTTCCACCATATGAGGGACGAAGGAAGAACAACTAAGTCGGAATGAATTGTCAATTGCCCTTATGGCGTCCATGGACTCTTTTGTAGTGATGATAATAAACTAAAAAGAGATGATTATTTTCGAACCGTCTCCTTGATGGGGTTTCGCTCCCGTTCTTACCGACTGCCCGAAAGATACTTTTGTCGTTTTCTATGAAGAAAGCGGTAGTAATAGTCACGTCCTCCACTTGTCGTCTGTCGCCTCGTGAGGACCGCAGATTGACAACGCTGACACAATTTTCTTCCTCCGCGTAATGGGCCATGTTGTATAGTAATAACCCCGGAACAGGATCTCCATCAGGCAACCACAAACCGAAATTTATGATTATTATTGAACGCATTATTCTAACGAACAGCAGCTCCAAGTCCCCAGTCCACGGAGCCGTGAAATTAAAAAATAACGGCTTGTTACGAAATCTGTTTTCGATTTTCGACGGTATTTACCGGAGAGGGTCATTTCCGCCGATTTATTTACTGCTCTTCAGCAGGCGGTAACGCCGTCATCATCAGTCGATTTTGTGTGGTGTTCTAGGGGTTAGCGCTTTCGAGGTGAATACATTTATGTATTATTTATGATTATAATCGTCAAGCAAACCAGTAATGAAATAACGGCAAGATAAAACGCTGCAAATTTTACACACGGGTTTATTGTTCGATATAGGTTAATTGTGCAAAAATTAATTCTGTGTCAATAAAAAAATACCTATTTTCTGTACAATGTTTGGACAGATGAGGGACCCCAAAAAATGAATTCTACGTCCAAAAATACATCGAAAACGACACCTAACCCGACCCCATAGCCATAGCCAAAACCCCTCCCGTAGCCCCTTTTTAGCCCCACAGAGCCCCATGGGCGAACAGGCTGAAACCCATGCGGGCACAACTAGATGTTAAATCGAGTATTTTGTCAGAATTCAGATTTAAAAAAATTCCTACTGCTCAAAACGGGTCGGACGGCGTAGGGGACGGACATTTAGACTACGCGACATGAAACGGATAGTGTCTTATTTTGAGACCGATCAGAATTTTCGACCTCCGTCGCGATTACATAGGTGTATTATTCCAAGAATAATAAACCAAAACTGGAATTGTTGGGCTGCTGGCTCATGTTTTAGAAGGGAAGTTGAGTGATGTGTTATTTTCGAAGTAGAATAATTCTTATAGTACACATAGAATTTGCGGAAGTTGGATGTCATTAAGAGGGTCCCAGGCCTCTCTGACCACTCAAGAACTATACAGTATTTAAAACGTTGCACATTTTGCACAAGGGTTTATTAATATTTTGTACAAATTGTGCAACAATGCTATTCTATGTCGATAAAGTATTAGTTACAAAAATTAATTAAAAATTAAAAAACCTTCAAGCTTATATAGTGTTAGGAACGATAAGAGACCCCCAAATGCGAAAACGGCGAAAGCCGAAGTCCTTCAAGAGCCCCTTGTTTTCGTCCATAGGTGTCCCATACGGGCGTAGTAGGAAGGGTTTTAGACCCTCATGAGGAATATGAATATTCCACGTCCAAAAATACTTCGAAAACCCTCGCTGGACCCGCTTCCCCTAATCCTGTCACTACTCCTCCCTCTGTAGCCCCTTTTTAGTTCCAAAGGTTGAGGTGATCGGCCTGAAACGTTCTATAATATGCCCTGTAGCATATTATAGAACGTCTTCCAGTAGACCTCTGGAAGTTCCAGAGGTCTACTGGTAGGGGAAGGTGCTGTATCTCTGGCCGATTGTTATTACTACCCCCAGCCATCTCACAAAAGAATTGTGTACGCCATGAATTCATAGTCCCAGGCAACAAATTGTAACGAAGAACATTCCCCTTGTTGCTATTATCTCGCTCTCCCCTCAAAGTTTTGGTGGAGTGCTGCTACAAGAAGGAGGCTCCTGATTTTTCTTCGATTCCTAACACGATAAGCGATCAGTATAATAGTTCTTTCTATGGAAAACTATAATAGTTGTTTCTATGGAAAACTTGGTACCAAGGAACTCAATTTACTATTTGTGTAAGCAATGTAAGTTTTTTGATTGATCCACGAAACAATTTCACGATTTTTGATAATGATAACATCGACCAACAATGAGTTTCCTCGTTTTCACTCCCAGAATGTACTCCCGGAAGTACAAAGAGGTCTGGCCAGAGGTACGTGCTATGGTTGTACGTCTGGCCGAATTTCACTTTTTTCCAAATTGCTTCTGTGAGAAGAGTTGAATGGTATTTTTATAATTTTTTTTTTTTTTTTTTTTTGCAGTTTGGTAGCCAAACAGTTACGTCGTTTTGATTAAATAAGGAGAAATTTGGAAATTATGACTATTCTGTTATCGAAAAGACAATTTTTCTAAAACTGACCAGAGGTACAGCACCTTCCCCTACCACAGTCATATTTCTTACCGCAAGCTGAGATTGAGATTGACCACAGTCATATTTCTTACCGCAAGCTGAGATTGAGATTGACCACAGTCATATTTGATGCAAGCAAAGATTGACTTGGACTTGGGTGTAAAGACTGCGCCGTCGAATATTTGCCACACTAGGGTAAAACACCTAGTCGCTGGACAGTGAACGGTTTCCAGGTTTTTCTAAAGTTGTGACGAACATTTCGTAGTGTTGTGATATATCATCGAAAACTGTGAAGCTCGAAGAATAAGAAGGAAAGAAGGTTACAGCCATGCAATAACCTCACTAGGTTTTACAGTTGTGAAAAAGTCGAGCGGCCGCGAATGTGTGGATTCCTAATGAAAATGGCAAGCTGACTGACCCCTGTTGGTAATCGTTGAAAAATGTTGAAAGCGATTTGTAATTACCAACCTTTATTCACATCCGATCTTCAAGGTTATTAATGAATAAAATGTCTCACACTTCCCAATAAGTACCTACCTAGTCAAAATATGAACCAGGAAACACGGGAAAAAGTTTTACGACGAGAATTTCCAGATGTCCAACGACTGGCACATCGCTGTCCAACGATCGGAAACATTGTCCAACGACTGGCAATTTGGAAAAAAAAATGAAAGCTCAACTTTGTACAATAATCACAAAATTATCATAAATTCCGCTATTTTTGAAAAAAGTGGCGTCTTCGTGAATTCATACAAAACAAAACGAAAAAAATATCATAAAAATCCATCCAGATAATAAATGCATGTACCTAAGTAAAAACGTGAGAGTAGTGCTCTTAAGGTGTCCAACGACTGGGTGTTTTACCCCACCTAAATTATAGTGTAAGTCCTTGGTCAGCAGAGAGACGATTCCACCCAAATTTTGTTATCTCAGTTCTAATCGAAAGTTCATTCTCATGTTCTCATCATCTTCAACGTCATTGTTTAGATTGTAGGTAGGTACTACTATTCCTACGCCAAGGTCATCCGTCAATTTATGGGAACAAATGCCGCTCTAAGACTACCGTTTATGCAACAAAATCCGTCGACACTACCGACCAGAAATTGGAGCGGGATACAAGGCGCTTGACCAATCAGGTTTGCTTAACTGCCGATTTTACGAGGTTGAAGGGTGGTGTCTATTATGGCATTACGGCTGACGACGGGGACCCCGTTCGAGAGACTATTGTTGTCCAACGAGGTAGGTCGGGTGCTTCAGGTTTTCATGAAGCTAGTAAAAAGAGAGCCGCTGTCACTCGATAACCTGCGCCTACGCTCATTCGACCCAGTCACCATTCCCTTACAAATTTGTCACGTAATCCAGTTGTCGTGTTGTACGCCCTAATTCATACTAAGTATAAGATAAGTCTTATCACCAGAGACGAGTAAAATTTGTCATTTATTATTGCGATTTATGTCATTTATTCCATGTCACTTATGCCATTTATTTTTCGTGGTTTATGTCACTTATTCGACCTAAATGGCCAGTTTATGTCATTTATAAATTATTTCATGTCAGTTATTTTTAAAGTTTTGTCTATCCTTTTCTTCTACTTTTTCCTAATATTTTCGATTCAACTTCAGTAATTTGTCAATGTTAATGAAAACGTTGAGATAACCAATAATAAATACCTACACTTGGGTCTGATATGAAAAAATCAGGTAATCAAAGATAAACCCGAAAAATGTCACTTTTAACCATTTCTGAGTCTCCAAAGTTTATATAAACATGATTTTTGGAATCTACGCACTCAAAATATAACACCTACTCATTTTGGAAGCAAACATGGATACAATAATTGTATAATTATTAAAGTCGCTAGGAATTGGATCACGTTTTCGAGAGTTCCGGATCACTTTGGGGCGTCCCGGTTTTCCTGCGCTCAAGATAGAAAGCGAGTCTAGCGGATCACTGATGATTCCGAACCAGTTTTACTGCACTTTATTGATTGCAGAGTCGTACTGTACAGGGATTTTTCCCTCAAACACCAAGCTCCGATTTCTTCTGAGTTTCAAGTCACCCTGTCGACGAGTCTATCAGCTCGAAACCTGTCCCCATACAAGAATGTTCATGGTTAGTAAACAGCATTGTCCACCAGCTGAGGAGCTATTGCTCGGCCTAATATTTCGTATTGAATGAGTCTTCTCACCTTCGGCAAAACCCGACTTAACAAGAGATGTTTTTTAAACAAAAATTTCTAAATGGTATGCCATTTAAATATGAACATGCATGTTCGCGAGCAAAATATAGTGCAGAAGCACTATTGTTGTATTTATAGTGTAGACCTAACCATCGTTCAATTATTATGTACCTACATAATAGGTACCTAAATTTGCGTCTCGGATATTAGGTATTTGTAGGGGTCAGTTTAGATCGTAGCTACCTCCTGCTAACTCCCCCAATAATACCAGGAAGCGGAACTGGTGACGTGAGCGGTTTCCACTTGTGAACTTTATTCCTACGAAAGTAGGTGGCCAAAGAATGATATTGCCCGACAGACAAAACCAGTAAAGCGGGTTCCTCTTTTCCTTATTTGAAAATATCGTTTTGACTCACGTGCAAGCCAGTTCGGGAACCACATTGCTCAATAAACTTTCAGCCCGATCTGCATACGACCTCTGAGTCATCTTTGTGGCGAGCTCATTTGAAATCAGTGAAATTCTCCGAAAAGAAAACCTCTCAAACGGACGACTCGATTCAAATTTCGAAAAATTCGACGATTACACCTTTTGGGAGCATAATATAGTTATGTTGAAACGCTGCGAGGATTACACAAGGGTTATTAGAATTTTTTATCGAATATGGTGGTTGAGTGACACGTCAGGTAGGTACCCCCATAAATCGGCGCTACCTATGAAATTACTTCGTAAACGACAACTCGTTTGACCCAAGTAGAACTTGAGGGATTGAAGTGGCGCCCTCGAACGTGTAATATATAATTTTGAAAAACCTTTAAAAACTCGCAATCCAAGTAGAGAAGCAATGTAACGATCCCCCAACCTCCTGTCCCTGGATGCCGGGTGAAGTTACCACTACATACTCAATTTCCACATAATTAACGGTAGGTATATTACCTTTTTGGTACTATTCCGTTATACCGTTAATCGAGTGGGAGGGGGTGGGGGGTGTTATAACGGAAAAGTACTCGAATTTGGGTGCCTTAAAGCCATCGGGAGGGGTGTGTATGAAACACGAAATCGCGTAGGGGGGGGGGGGGGGGGGGGTATAACGGAAAAGTACCCGTTTTTTCTACAAATCTTTACACTCTTTCCTTCTGGTGAACAATCAACGACTCCTACTTCTACAGCATCGTCATCGGTTCTTCCCTTTGTCCCCCTCTTCACTACCGTACTTTTGACGTCTCCGTGCTGATTTTGCACACAATAAACCTTCGCTCAATCTTTAACCCATTTTGTGCACGTAACAGAATCTGTTACAGTACCTATATTACATCTGATGTAATATACTACTGGAAAACCGGCTTTTTGGAATCTACACAGCTCGGTACGTGAAAGGAACAACTTTAAGATTAATTTTAATTTTAAAAATATCGATCACTGTTTGGTTCAGTTGGTTGAAAAAAAAAAAAATGTAAGACACCCGTTCGAGTGTGTGGGATATCCCCGTTATCACCTTTGAAACATATTTTTCTAACATCGAAACCTACTTCTTTGAAAAAAGTATCAACCAGGATAGGTACATACCTATCGATAGTTCCCAAGCATAAAAAACATCCGAGTATCGATGAGTACCTACCTACTAAGTGAGTTCGCAGAGTAATTCTGAAAATTCCGAACCATTCACCGCAAGCGCAGTATTACGAGGCAAAGTGAGGACACACGAACAAGGCTCTGGGAATGCTCCAGCTGCGTGCAGGAATGGAGGATCTGGGTTCCTTAGCCTCACCCGAAGTGTCGGGATGATTTAAGTCCAGCAGATCTTCGAAATCTATCAATTCGTTTTCGTGCAGTTTTTCACCTCTCCAGAAAAGTAGGCCGCTTTTATGAGGTTTTCCAGGTATAATCATATTATACCTATATAATTATGTTTTATGTTACCTATGTTATATTATGTATAATGATATTACTGCTAAGTGAAGACCGTCAAGCAGGCTAATTTTTTTGGCGATGTCGTTGGCGCTTATTAAGGAGGATGGCAAGCACACTTTTTCTCATCTCTGACCGATAGTGAGCCTTGAACGCGCGAATGACGCCCTGTACTGATCGCAAGGTTGAATCAGGGATGTGGTGTTAGCCGGAAGGAAAACGACAAATGCTTAAAATTTTCTCCAATAATGTGCCCGACCTCTCGACTTTCGCCACAATAACCGAACCGACTGACACAATAAACAGATTTTTTTTCTCCGTTGAATATACGTGTTGAACCGTTCTGGGCCTTTTCTGCCATTATAAGCGGATTTCTCTACTAGCCGGTGACACACTAAGCGGCGTCTACTGTATATATATGTAATATTGTACTTATATGAGATATATTCTATCTCATATTATGAGTGATATGGGTCTTCCAAAGAGTTCTTCCACACCAAAGACACTGTCCCAAACTTTTCAGCTTGCGGACCCCATTCACGGAACAATTTCTTCTGCGGACTCCTCTTACTCAAGGGTGTTTAGATTAAATCTAAATTTTAGATACAATACACTAAATTCGTAGATTGTTGTACATACCTAAATAAAAGTTTAGTAAATTAGCCACTGGCTAATAGCCAGGCCATGCCTTATTATTATGCCTCTTCATGCTAACTTACTCCACATGCTAAAAGTTCCTGCCGTAAATGAAGTTGACTGAGAATGGATTTAACGAGTATCAACTGATTTGTATATACTTTTTTTTTTTTTTAAACAAAGAAGGAAGCGCAAAAAGGGCGAAGGCCGATGATTTCATAACTATTATGAGGCTGGTCAAAGTTTTCGTTCCCATTCAGGGAAAAATTTGGGTTGTTTACCTATTAAGAGAATGATGAAACAATGGTGGTATTCCATCCAGATGAGGGAAATATGGTTAGGGAGGATGAAAATTTACATGAGAAATTTCCATGTTTTCAATAATTAAATTATTCTGAACATCAAAAGATTTTGTCATTTTTCCGATAAATTTCCTCCCGAATTCCTCCTGATAAAAGATTAACCCCCCCCCCCCCCCCAGAAAAAAAACCCTGACGGCATCGTCCACCCAAAATCCACCGGTGACAAAAAAAAAAGAAAAAATCGGGGTAAAGCCCCTGATTTGTATTACTGTACAACGTACACCGCAACAACTTGACATTTCCGGGGAAGCGACCGAGAGACCAGCCTAGTGTTTTATTTTTTATTTTTTATTCATTGTAATTATTTGGTTTATTTTCTCATTTGCAACAATAAAATTAATATTTGAGTATAGTTATATTTATCCACTCTGCGTTTATTTTTGTAAAAATGTAATAATTTTTCCGAAGTTCGCCGCGAACCCCTAGTGAGGGTCGCCGGACCCCCCAAGGGGTCTGCGGACCACACTTCGGGAACCCCTGCACTAATCTACAGGTATCTTGCTGCAAATTTTGTGTTTTGTATAGCCTCTAGTGACTAAACAGTTCCTTTTGGTGATGAATACCGCTGACGGTATGATGATAATTATGTTTGTTTATTGTCGACACCCGGCCATTGTGACAGTTAGGTACCTATGTATGTACAGTGTGTGAAAATAATTTTCAATTATTGAAAAAAAAAATCAATTTTGCTAAGTGACATTCAGTGTCACTTAGCACAATTGATTTTTTTTTCTCTATAGGGAGGCCGCTATAGTAACTATAGGACAACTGTTGTCCTCCTCCCCCATTTAAAAAACTGGCAGGTGGCTCGATGGGAAAATCTTGAGAGGACTGCCACAACCGTCAAGGAGGCAAACAGGAGGGTTGTCACGCCGAGTGCGAGGGCTCCGTAACCTCATCGGCTTTTTGACTGGCCCCCACAGGCACCACCGGAACAAAATGGGTAAATCTGGTTGAACGTCACTTCTCCGAGGAGGAAAAGGAATAACGCATTGTCTGCGGATGACGTCAACATTCTTCCGGCACTTGGTAGGTACTTGAATGTTACGATGTACAGTGAACTGCTCAAACGCATTATGAGCAAATAGAGGTCGTTCCAAATCCACCGGGCGATTCGAACCACAATGGAAGCCCATCTGTCAAGCAATGAATCGTGAATCAAGCTTGTAGATCAATCGAAGATGATTATAGGAGTCGTTAGATACGGCTAACCATCAGGGTGCAAAGGGAGAAAAAACCACTGTGGGAAATGATGAGCTGCTCTCTAACCAGACGATTGTGATTGCTACCCTCCAATCTGTGTACCATTTTGTGAACAAAGGATTGATGGTGCTCATACGGCCTTGACAAAAGAGTCTTCTCTTAAGGGCGTGACCATTCGGCAATGATCTCTGTTGTGATATGAAATATTCGTTGGATGAGGTTTGCTTGGAGGTCAAGTTCGAGGTTACACTTTCAATAAGGAACAGACGTGCCTCGAGTTTTTTACCTTTAAATCTAAAGAAAGATTCCAAATAACACTAATCGTGATGTCGGGAAAAAACGGGAACCGGGAACGTGCTCCCACCTGCTGGGAATACATGGTGATTGATCCCCCGTAAATTTCGCCGTTTGATCCCGGTTTGTCAACGGCTCCCTCTGCAACTTTCGGCAATAATTATTGCTCCCAGTATGGCGGTTCCCCCCCCCCCCCCCCCCCCCCCGATAGAGTTATCGGTCATTTCTAGACTACCTTTAAGATAGGGTAGCGAATCGGTTGAGGAATGAGGGAGTGAGGAACTGTCCTCTCGCGTTACTCTTTTGCGAACCTCAGCATTTCATCAAGTTCCTTGATTCCAATACCAGCAACGCACAGATTCTTGAGACCAAGAGGACTGATCGTGGCAGTTGCCTGGTGTTGGCAGAGAGGGAGACGTCCCACTGGTATGCCACCATCCATTCCTAAGGCATATTGCTGCGGAGAATTGGAGAGCCAGGTTAGCTTTCTCAGAGTCTGTCATTGATCTGTTGAGGATTTCCTCTGGGTCTGCTATGCAGGTTATGATGGTTGAGGCAGTTCAGGTAGAATACACCTTTTGCGCCTGCCTTGATGCTACCGTCCCTCAGATCTTCCCAAGACTTGGAATGATCTGATCCTCCTTCGTAGGATGCCCCAAGGGTCCTGGCGCCAATGATGTCCTAGATTCAGTTCTGATTCCCCAGAATCCTGCCCCCTCTCGATGGGTACCAATGGGGCTTTGGAAGGACCCCCCAAAGGTTGAATTCGTTTTCCAAGTTATTTTCGACGTAGGTAAAATCCATTTGATGGGGACCCAGTCCACAATGAGCAGGAAATAACAACCTGGTGGGGAGCAATCGCCAAACCCCGCTCTGCGATTGCCCGTTCCACCGAGATCAAACGCCACTTTTTAATTGTCGCGAATGGAACTTTCACTTTTTCAGGGAGCAATCGCCTATTGCCCATCAAAACTCTGATATGAATTAAATTCGCATGTATATGCAATCATTCTATAAATTTCATAGAATTTTTGGAAACTAAATCTTGAATCTGTGGCGGTAAAACGGCTCAGCTCTCTGGGTCACTCCGGATCCTGGCTTCCCATTGGCCACAACCGAGCTCCAATCACCGAAGAATTAGCCAAGAGAGCCCTTGTTACCACCATGCGTTCAAATGTCTAATCCCCAAAATATGTGGGTACCCTGAAAAAAAGTTTTTTGAGTGCGCAGTTAGTGGAATGTGGGAACCCTCCATCAATAAAATAGTTGTAGTTAATTGGTAGGTTTGCATTTCTTATCAGCGGTGGACTCAGACCACCTGGAAAATACAATCGTGTAGAACTGCCACATTCTTGCTGCCAAGTTTTTAATCGATTAAAAGAAGTAAATTGAGGCATACAGCGTTCACGTTTTGGCACGATAAGGATGATGTCCCTTTCTTTGTTTTCTGAGAAACAAGCTCTACATAGTTTCTTTCTGAAATAAGCAAAGTATTACCAGAGCTTGGACGATAATTTCCCAGGTGGAAATCACGATAAAACCCAGCTGCCTCCTCTTAGAAAGTGCGCGGGATCACAACCAATTGGATTAATTGGACAGCACCCGGATGAGTTCTCACGGGAGAAAACATTGTGAGAAATTGTTATCATCCTTGGCTGTCGTCCCAACACGAGCCTCAACGCACGCCGCCGTCCCTCACGCATCATGTATTGACCAAACGCGGTCCTCGCGTAATCTGGGCAGTGGACCCACTTTAAGTATCCATTTAGTTCACAACCTGACCATCCAGTTATCGCCCGAGCCTTTCAGGAAATGGCAAGTCCCGACAATTGATCCCCAGGAAATACGAGGAAGTCGATTCAATAATTATAAAGATTTAGAAGTTGAGGCTTTTTCTTGTGATTACTAAATAATTGTTACATTTTAACAATGATGATTCTGATTCTTGTATTATTTCACAATGATAATTCTGACTCTTTTAATTTTTTAATTATTGTACATTTGTATTGATACGGTCCTGGATATTTACGATACCTATGAATTGTGATTTGCAGAGGCTGGTGATGGGCTAAAACCCGAAACCGGTCCCATTTCCTTTGCCAATAAACCCGTGTGAATGGACAATTTTGACTCTATCCTTATTGATAGACCTCACACAATCTCAGGACACCATACGATCATTTTGATCAATAATTATTCGTTTTTGTTTGTCACTCCGTCAAATGCGTCTGTCCTTCCTTACAGCCGCCTGTTGGAGCTCCCCTCGGGGGGCCTGCTGATAGTCTAATGGCTCCCATAGCAGTCTCCTCAGCACTAACCTGTCCTTCCTTACTAGCTTACGAAAGTTCATCAAGCCTGGTAGTCATTAACGTTGCGCAGCGCGCTGCCCTTTCACGTTTCGTGCAACTGGAAACTGCAATGTTTCTTCATGGCAACCGTTGATTGAATTGCGCCAATAAACTGCCTGGGTTTTCAGTTTTTAGTGTTATAAAGGTGGGTTTTGTGCAGTAAAAATTACTAGATGTGTGAAACAGTTTCAGAACAAGCCAGTGCGTGTAGCGATCGCCGATTCCGAAAAAGTAATTCACAAAATTAAATGATAATATCATCCAAATAGTAATAAAAGGGGAATGTGTCTAGATTGCTCGTTGCCAAAGCGAAAAACCAAAACCATTTGTTCAATCGTTTTATATGGTGCTGCAATGTTGGCTGATTCACTCGAAAAAAAAAAGGATTTTCTGGTCTTAAAAACTCCTAATTTCTCGGTTCAGTTATTGCGTAAGTGTGTGGGCCTGTAGGTATCATTGCGAGGAACATTAAGGCTATTAGTTGGAGTTCAGCGCAGGTATAATGCGAAAGTGGTGCAAGGTAACGACTGTAATTTACAGAACGGAAAATGTCGTGTGTCGTTCTATTTCTTGCCGGCGGGGCAGGTTTTTTTTCGACTCGAGTCTCAGCGGATTCCACGTCCTCACGCGTTCATTTCCTGTGGCCAACATGTTGACATCATATTCCGGCTGCAGGGTGTCGATTGAGCTTGTACAACAGGGTGGTGATTATAAAGTAAGAGAGGCGGAGGATTCGGGAGGAGTAAGATTGCTTCGGAAATACCCGAAATGTATGATTAAGTGGGGCAACTGCCGAAACTCGTTCAATGGCCTCAACCGATGCTCGCAACGTCTGCGAATCGTACATGGAAGAATGTACATGGTTTTTCCTGTACAAACCGTCACTAATCTAACAAAGAATAAATTATATTCTTAATTAATTTCGTTTCATTCATTATTGATGGAATTTTCTAAAATCAGTTAATGATCTCAACTTTCGAAAACATGAACTGTATGAAGTAGGACGTTATTTCTAGCAATATCCCTCCTCCCCTTATTTTGTTGTGAAAATTTTCGATCGGCGTCAATTTTGTCCTCGTCGGCGCCATGTCCAGAATGACCAAGTCATAATATTATGGTCACCATATTATGGTTCCCGGGTAAGGAAGCTTGCCCAGGAGTAACTAGTTATCATCTGGAGTTCTATGACTCCTGGATAGGATTACGTTTCTGCCCAACCTGTGAGGTACGGGGTGCCTAATGAGGGTGGCTGGTCCTGCTATGGGGACCCATGGAGGGCACTTTAGGGCATAACGCCTACTATGGGGCGTTACTCATGAATGGCTTACCAACTGGCGCAATGGCTGGTCTGTGGAGGCCTTGTATCCTTTATCAATATTATGGATAAGTTACTGTATGCATCATGTAGCATATCATGTCATCTATTCGTATGTATGAGTATATTTTCTGAACCATGATTGATTATTAGGCTCCAGAACAGAGGTGGGCGAAATCCATATTGTGCTTTTCTATAATGATCTACAAGCAAGGAAAAGTGGTCGCACAAGAGACTGTGTAGGAGTTCTGCCACGGCAGATAACTTAGAAATTGGCCAATAATGAACCCTTGTGTGAAATTTGCAGCGTTTTTCATGGTTGTTTCCTGTGTAAAATTGTGATGGATTGTTTACTCATACCCTGACCAGGCGTCTTCAAGATTGGGCCATTCTCGACATGTTATCGTTTTAAATAATATTTAAAACGAAAACATGTTATGCTAGAAACGAGAAAATTGGTACGTTCTCGTCGTATAATATACTATATTTCGTTATCACACGCTGGTATCAGCCATACAGTATGGCCCATGCTGTGCTTATCGGTCGAAGTGAGGTAACTTTGGACAATTATCGCGTTATGAACCTTCCATTGTTTCTTCAAATTTGAAAACTGCTTTCAACTGCTTTTGAAATTATTTACAATAAATTAATTTTATGGATTTTCACCCGTTTCAGGTCATTTTAAATACTTCTCTCGGATTTTGTAAACTTAAATTTTAAGTTTACAAAATCCGAGAGAAGTTTTGCACACCATGTTAGCGTAAATGTTTAGAAAGATTTTACTACCTACTCACTTTTAGAAAGACTTTAGTTTAGTAATTGATGTGCGAAACGTCTTTGGCGACACGGATTTTTCTGTTTTTAGTTTATTTTTCAGCTTTAGCGGCGGGGTTCAAAAACATTGATCGGCTTAAGTTAGGCATTGTGTTTCATGATATGTACATTCCAAAAAATGAAAAATTTATGTCCCCGTCAAGGGACAGTGATCGGAAATGATGGTCGACCTCAAAATTTGTTCTTTCGTGTTTAATGATGTGCAGATTAGACAAATGCAGCGTCTAAAAGGTTCTGTGGTGCTATAAAGGGGCTAAAGGTGGGGATTTTGAAGTAATTTTGAACAAAGAATCGATTTAAGGGGGCCACACACAATTTTTGAGGGTATTATACAACTGAGCAATAATCAAAATAATAAAGAACTCATGTAACTAATCCAATTGGAAGCGTTTTGTTGTTTACCGTGCAAAGCAAACCACTTAGTATTCAAGAAGTAATTTCCGCCGCCTTTCGTCACCAGCGACCCCACTGTGCGTCCAAGCTTGTGTTTTGTTTATAGGTATACATTATTTATACGGTCACTACCTATCAAATTACTCTATTCCTGACCTGGTGAATCCTCTCAAACGTCACGTAATGGAAGGTTCCTGGAGCGTCCCGTTATTTTGCGCCAGGAAGATGGAAGCACATCTCATATATCAATAGAATCAACTTGGATGAATTGATTGGCCTACTCCGGTCTTTTTTCCCCCATTCTTGGGCAGTCACGCGTTCGCTCATTGAGTCGGCGAATCTGTCTGGAGCGTGAGCGGCCCCTCGCGGAAGTCTCAAGTCAAGTTGCATTCTCCGCTCTCCTTCTGTTGCCATTGACCACTCACTGCTCACCCATTTCAGACACAGTTAAATTCAACGACTGCGCCGATACCAACAATGAGCTTCCGGATTTTTTTTTTTTTTTTTTTTTTTTTGGGGAAATTCCAGAAGTACCTACGATTGATATGTTACGTGGGCGAACCTGAACTAGGCAACAAGAGCGATAAAGAATAAGAAAAAACGAAAAATTGATTTACGCTCCATTCCTGCACAAGGTGGTTCCGTCTGAGGTAAACAGTTTGGTGAGTTACGCTGACAAATCGTCATAGCACTAGGAAACTTGAGTTTATCGTAAGGTTGTCAACTCCAGTTCTTTCAAAATACGGTTTTCCGAGAGATAGGTACGTTACTTACTTCGGAAAAGAGTTTAGCGTCAAACAATTCATTGGCCTGACACGACGGGGAAATTTTCATCACGTCATCCTTGATACTTTTTCATGATTGCGGGTTCATGGTCCATGGTCTTCAACGGGATTCGAACCTGCGGCCTCATTGGAAGGCATCTCCCAGTGTCTAATGCCCAGAACAACTCAGCTACTTCGGCAGGGGCGTAGGATAGAAAGGGGGCTCAAGTCAATCAAAATGTGTAGGTATAATATACAGAGATATTATCTCTGTAGAATGGACAACGGGAAATTTTTTTATAAAAATCTTGTATCTGTAGCTATCAGCTGTTTCGCAATCCTTCAATCAGCACCTAATAATACTATAGTTGATGGTGATGTTGACCGTTTCAATTAATGTTGTTGGAAACATGTTGAGGGTCAGTCAAATAAGACGAGATTTTTGCCGACGTTTCAGGAGATATATTCTCCTATCATCAGGACCTAACGAAATGAAAAAAACACGAATTTAGACTTTGAATTTAACAATTGATGAAACTATATGATACGACACAATAGTGTACAAAGTGTATATGATATGAAACAGTGACAAGTGTACATAGAACAAATGAATATGATATAAATAATTTGGAAGGTAAGTAGAGCAAAATCCTGTCATTGAGTGAGCAAGTTTAAAATATAGAGAGGTAGGTAGGGTAAAGCCCCGTACCTCGCCCATGCTCCTACCTCGCCCCACCAGTGATATTACCTAGGTAGAGAAAGGATATAACAACTTTGAGCCACTGATTCGGTAGCTCTCTGAAAATGGTTGAATTGGCTGTGAACTTTTTTGTGATATCTAGCACTGTTATCTTAGGAGAACGTTAAAACGTTTTTGAGGTGCCAGTTTGGGATCGTGGAAATTGCACATTTGATCGTCCCAGGGCTGAGTTAAGTCGTATTTCCGTACAATTGTTTGTTTAATGTGTTGTCCAATATGTCTGTTAAGCACTGAAAAAAAAGTTTTTGAAAAAAATAGGATCTGTGGGTGTCATGACCGCTTTTCAAAATTGGTGTGTATATACGTACCTTGCCCCACCTCCTTGTGTGTACCTCGCCCCTAGGATTTTGTGATACCGTTGTGGTTACCAACCAATTCCTAGCCATATTTTTCTAATTATAATTTTTTTGTTCACTATGAACTTCAGTCAATTGTAAATTTTACAACTTTAAGCTTAACAAGAAAAGTATTCGGCCTTGACAATAATTCTAGGATTTTGTGATACAGTTGTGGTTACCAACCAATTCCTAGCCATGTTTTTCTAATTATAATTTGTTTAATGCATTTAAGTTTATATTCAATATAAAATAAACGTATTTGATTCATTTTCCATACTTCTGAGAGCTCAATTTCGAGAAATAGGGATGGTGGAGCAAGGTACGACCCTATCCGGGGCGAGGTAGGTACTATGTTCGTACCTTGCCCCACTTTGGAGGGTTTTAGAAATTTAGCTCTAGAAAACTCGAAAACTTGAAATAACCCATTTCAACACCTGGCTCTTATCGACAACTTATTTCCCTAGCGATCTGTAAAAAAAACGATTCGATCAGAGCCCTAGGGGTCTCCCAAGAGAGGAAAATCTGAAAAGTGGGGCGAGGTTCGGGGCTTTACCCTACTTACAAGTGCAGGGACAAGGGCAGTACACGATGTGAACCGTCGCTGTCGTACAAATATACTAAATAATATGTAGGATACAGACATACAGAAGGAACTGACAATTGTCGATGGTGGGGGGTTTTTTAGAAAGTGGCAAACAGAGCACAAAGGGTGCCGACTTTTTGAAAGGTTTGAGGGTTGGTTAGTGAGTAGGTAATTAAGGTCCTTTGATTTTAAAAGTAAAATAGACCAAGTAAAGGTACCTGATGGATATAGGCTGATATCGTTGGATGTCGCCAGTCTCTTTACCAATGTTCCCATAGAAATTATTACTCAGCTAATTGTAGATAATTGGTCTAAAATTAAACGATATACCCGTATCCCTAAACGCAATTTTCTAAAACTCTTCAACCTTTGTACAAAAAATGGGTATTTTCAATTCAATAATAAACATTATTTACAAATTTTTGGCACTAGCATGGGGTCTCCCATTGCCCCAAAACTGGATGAGCTCTGTTTGGACATAGTATTTGATAACGTTATCCCCAAATTGCCTTTCCAGTTACCCTTTGTTTTCAAATTCATGGATGACACAATAACAGCTATACCTCAAAATTCAGAACACACCATTCTCTCAAAATTTATCAAATTTCACCCACGTCTGAATTTCACCATAGAAAGTGAAAATGAGTTCCAATCCATTCCATTCCTTGACACCCTCCTAATTAGAAACCCCAATGGAAATATTGAAACTGATTGGTACACTAAACCTCAAAATTCCGGTAGGATTATTCATTATAAATCAGCCCAACCATACAAACACAAAATTAATACCATCAAAAATATTTTAGATCGGATTGTCAAACTCAGCTCCCCCCAGTTTCACCAACAAAATCATGAACGTCTTCGTACTGTACTTACTAAAAATGGCTATCCTAATTCTTTAATCAATAAAATCTTTGCCCAACATTCATCTAGCCTCACTAGACCACAAAATTTACGACAACCCCGTAGGTATTGCTCTACCCCATATGTACGGGGGGTGTCGGAAAAACTTTCCAAGATTTTAGATTCTGATTCTGCTCAGCTTGCCTTTAAAAACAAAAAAACTGTAGGAACTCTTTTCACTAAAACCAAAGACCCCATCCCTCCCCACCAACAGAACGATATAATTTATGACATCCCATGTCAACAAAATTGTCCCAAACGCTATATTGGCCATACTACAAATTTCATGTCAAAACGTATCAATACTCATGAAAAAGAGAGCTCTGGTCCAGTAAAACCCACGTCCACCGCCTTGACTATCCATTCTAGGGAGGCTGGACATAAATTTCAATTTAATAAAGCCAAGATCATTGGTAAAGAACCCATCCTTTTCAAGCGGGAGATGTTGGAAATGATCCATATTGAACGCAACAAACATCAAACAGTTAACTTCAGAACAGATGTCCAACACCTCAGTAAATGTTACTCTGACTTATTCCATAAAGGGAGACCGCTGACATAAAACCGTTAACGCCTTAATTACCTACTCACTAACCAACCCTCAAACCTTTCAAAAAGTCGGCACCCTTTGTGCTCTGTTTGCCACTTTCTAAAAAACCCCCCACCATCGACAATTGTCAGTTCCTTCTGTATGTCTGTAAAAAATGTGGGTTTTATTGTGTTTAACCATTTTTGGTTCTCACAAGTGGGGCAGGAGCCGACCCCACAATGTGCCCAGATAATCACGGATAAAGTTAGAGAGTCTTAGATAGTCTTGCTCCAGAGAAAGGATTCACATAAACTTGCGTTTAGAGGTGAATTGTCTGCCGACAAGCCAGGTATTACAACACTTGATTGATTTTTGGTCAAACATTGGTGTTCGGCCTGGATTCGAACCAGGCTGACCAGCGCTCCGACTGATTTGTAAACAGACTCTGTCGCCTTAGCTCACTGGGCCACCCTGACCCCTCTGTATGTCTGTATCCTACATATTATTTAGTATATTTGGACGACAGCGACGGTTCACATCGTGTACTGCCCTTGTCCCTGCACTTGAAAGTACCTCTGTATATTTTAAACTTGCTCACTCAATGACAGGATTTTGCTCTACTTACCTTCCAAATTATTTATATCATATTCATTTGTTCTATGTACACTTGACGTTTCATATCATATACACTTTGTACACTATTGTGTCGTATCATATAGTTTCATCAATTGTTAAATTCAAAGTCTAAATTCGTGTTTTTTTCATTTCGTTAGGCCCTGATGATAGGAGAATATATCTCTTGAAACGTCGGCAAAAATCTCGTCTTATTTGACTGACCCTCAACAAGTTTCCAACAACAATAATAATACTATGTTCACACAGTAGGTTAAGGCGACCAACCGTCCTGTTTTTGGCAGGATTCTCCGGGTTTTAGACCATAATCCGGTCAAGCTTTTCGTGAGAAAGTCCTGTTTCGTCCCACTTTTGGTTTATTATGTAGGTAGATCCTCCATACCGGGTGTGGAAGGTGTACCTACATGAGCAATTTGTGTACCTAAATTGGTTATAATATACACAATATTATTGTCCCTAGTAGTTGTTTTGTGTGTTTGGGAGAAGGCCTCTGGCGTAACCAAGATTTCGCTCCCTGTGTTGTTGGAGGAAGAGGAAGGAAGTGCGCAAACACATCTATCTGGGGCGATGCACAATTTGTTGTGGTTAGCTGGTCCAGTAAATAGTGTCGGGGCAATTTGGGGAATTTCGCAGTCCCCAATTTGACCAAACGGATTTAGCCTAATTCAGAGGGGAAGTCCTGGCAAGCGGTCTCAGCAAAAAGTGTGCGATAGATATCCAAATCTACGATAAGTAGAATGGGGATCCCAAGCATAAAGATAAGGATAAATAAGGCGCCGACGTACGAGAGGCCCGAGTGAACCATGGGGAGCTCGCGGTATCGGGAACGTAATCCCGCCGGCCTCCCGCACGTGGGCGCTGGGAGCTGGCCGGAAGCTGCTGCCCCCTGTGAGCGCGCTGCAATTGAATGCAGCGGCTGCCGACCAATTTTAAGGAAAATACCGTGGGGTCTATACTGAATCCCCACATATTATTCTTGGAATAATACACCTGTTTTCGCGACGGGGGTCGACGACTCCGATCGGGCTCAAAATTTGACATTATCCGTTTCAAGAGGTCTACATTCTAAATCCGAAATGTCCGTCCGCCGTCCAGACCGTTTTGGGCAGTAGGAATTTTTTTAAAAATCTGAAATTTCGGCAAAATACTTGGTTTACCATCTAGTTGTGCCCGCAAGGTTTTCAGTCCGATCGCCCAAACCCGTGGGGCGCTATGGGGCTATAATGGGGCTACGGGAGGGGTTTTTTGAAGGCTTTTAGCTATGGGATCGAGTTAGGTGTCGTTTTCGAAGTATTTTTGGACGTAGAATCCATTTTTTGGGGTCCCGGAACGATCCGATTTCACTGGGGCGATCTTTAGGGCATTCGTGGGGCTAAAAATGGGATTTTTGAAGGATCCCAGGATGTTAAATATTTTTCGAGTAAAAAATACAGCATTTTTGAAAAAGACACATTTTTGAACAAAAAATCAAAAAAAAAATTATTTTTTATTTTTTCATAGACAGAATTAAATTTCTACACAAGTAACGTATATAAAAGAATAATAAACCCTTGTGTAAAATTTAGAGCGTTTTTTCTGTTGGGAGGTAGGTAAGCAGGCAAGTACCTACCTACTTCAAACTATAGTTTCAATTCACTATAGTGATGGGGAGCGACTCCTCAGGAGCGATTCTTTTCAGGGAGTTCGTTCACCAAATTGCTCCCTTAGTGTGTAGTGTGCGCATCAACAACAACAAACAGACGGATTCCTCTTCACCTTTGAGGTAAGCGCTCACTGCTGACGGGGCAAAACCGGCTTGGTTCGTTCTTAAACTATTTTAAAAAGTTTTAAGATTGAGCATTGTTCAGAAAGTTTTCAAAAATCAGTTCGCTTGAATTTATGTTTTCTTGTAGAATGCGAACCTAGTTATTTCCAACAAGTTTACTACTGTACATACAACTTAGTATTGTAGGTACATTGGATTCAGTATGATCACCATCATACAATAATATAAAATTATTAACCTGTCACAAGAGTGCATAGTAATTAGTAGGTACTTTATTCTGTACGTCACAAATAACAGGAATTCCACAGGGACAGGCCGGTCTCTTTTATTCTGTGGTCAGGCCACACCAGTGAAGAGGAATCCCGGCACTGAATCCCGTTGCGATGCGGCCCGATGCGCCGCTAATGTGCTTAGCAACATTTTTGCGATGCAGTGCGCTGCGCTGCGATGCGCTGCGCCCCGTCAGTAGTGTGCGCTTACCTTTAGGGGAGCGCTAGTTCAGGAAATGACTCCTGGTTAAATGAACCTGGTCTCTTTTACTCTGGGGGTTCATCATACCGCAACAGGTAAAACACTTTGAGAGCTCTATACCCCAGCTCTCACGGAGGTTACCTAAATATAATGTATTTAGGTATGTACCCTGAGATATTATCTTGACCCTTTCTTGCATGCTGCGTGGCTGATAATGATTGGGGCCAATGACATTTTTGCTGAATACCTGCAACGGTATGTAAGGAGTTGTCAACAATGAACCCTATTGGCCCAAAACGAGTGAAGGAGCGAGAAGAGGCGATTTTAGATAAATAGGGGAGTGGGACTGGTAGGTATGTTAGGAGTTATTGAGTTATTAGGAGTGAATCTTCCTCAATGAAATAACTTTTCTGATTTTTCCTCAAAAGGCCATAATATAATATGTAAAGTTTGATCGGGTCAAACTTCCAATAACACCACGGCAAACGCTATCATCCCGTTGTTGTTGTTTGCGGCTCATAGCGTCTCCCGTAATCTTGGTCCTGCGAGTTAGTTAGGCAGTTGTGGTTCACCAGTCAATGTGAACGGGAGCAGAGCTCCTGAGATTCCTACTCGAACGATCCTGTGTTTTAGATTTCTTCTTTACAGGTATGTTCAATGGTTCAGATCTCTAGTATGTAATTTAAGGTCCAGTATTTATCTAACGAATATTGTATTTGAATATTGATAAAATAAATAACTTCTTTACAGATGCAATCAATCCAGTGTTCTCCCTGAGTACGAATCTTACAAATCTAAAACACAATTTCGAAAACTTTTCGACTGCATGAAGAAATATGTCGAAATATCAGCTCTACATAATCGCAGAGGCCAGCTCCTCGGATGAGAAGACGACGATTCTAAAACTCAAGAAAATCAAACAAGCGGAGGAAGAAATGTGGTACGGTTTTCCGGATGATCAACAAGGTATGAGTCATCATAAGAAATTAGCGGAACTCCCCCCAGTTAAGAAAGCAATTGCCGCCATCAGGGCCAGAGGTCAAAGTCGGACCGTGAGTGTAATACTTCCGCCGGAAGTTGAGGCATGTTATCGAGATGAGGCTGGCAACTTTTTTTTCAATGAATTGTTGTTGTCAGAGATATCCGCTCTGACAAGTGAACCTTCACGCGCACCGGCATTTGGTTTACATGAACTGGTTGCGTGTCTCAATAAGCTGGTTGAAAAAAAAGACGACTCCCTGAACGAAATTATGAAGCATTTCCTTGTTGAGAAATTTTCAAGCAGAAACAAGAATGTTCAGGCGTGGGTCAACGATTTTGAGAGGGAAGCGGCTCGATTCAATCTGAACGGTCCACGATTGATTGAAGTATTCAAATTATGTTTAGATAAATCAATGAACGATTGGTTTTCGAACGCTCAGAAAAAACTTGGTATTGAGGCCGATTGGGATTTGTGGAAAGAGGATCTCACCACTACCTTCAGCGACGACTCCTGGACTCCAGTTCGATTTGCTTACCATTTCCGTTACATGACAGGCTCTTACGTGGACTACGTTGTGAAGAAGGAAAAACTACTTCTTGATCTCGACCACGTAATTCCCGAACAAATAATGCTGAATCTTATTGTGCTGGGTCTTCCCATAAAGATTCAGAACGAGTTAAGTAGATCCTCCATCGGATCAACGAGAGGTCTACTTGCAAAATTAAAGAAGTTCGACTGCAACTCTCCTAAGGACGTCGTTTCAACGGATTCAGCCCAGCTTTCCCGAGCGTCAGAGACTTCTGGACGAAACCGAAAGGCATCACCGACCGAAAGGAAGAAGGCTTGTTCTCTGTGCGAAAAAGGAAATCGAGGTACTCGTTTTCATTTGGAGAAAAACTGTTGGTATAAGGATACCAATAAAATTAAAACTGTGAACAATTTGGAAATAGAGTCGGAGTTGAACTCTGCAATTAGCGATCAAAAAAACTAGTGATGATACCACTGATAAAAGTCGATTTGCTTATCAATAATAGCCAAAAATGCACCGGTATTTACGATTCGGGTGCGAATATTTCGTTGATAAATTACGATTTCCTTAGGAAATCTGGCATTCGCATCTCTAAAAATGATGATAGCAAATTCAGTATGGTCAGTGGTATCGGAAAAGTTTGTGGAATTGTGAGTATTGATCTGAAAATAATGAATCTGTCAAAAAAGGTATCCGTCTTTGTAGTGAAAAGTGAGGGGTTCCGTCACGATTTTCTGCTTGGTTTGGATTTAATTGTACAATTTCACTTATGCCAAAATGATACATTAGAAATAACCCAAAGTTCATTGGAGCATGGACAATCTAGCATCGTTTTTTCAAACTTAGGGCTTGAAGATCCCAGAAGTGTAACTGTAAACGAATCCGGGTACAGAGATACCTTTCAAGCGACCTTGAACCATTTACCGGATAAACAACAAAAACAGATCAACGATATCCTACATAAATACAAAAACGTTTTTGCTAAAGATAAATACGATATCGGTACAGTGTCAGGTCATCAAGCCACGATAAAATTAATAGAACACAAATATGTTTCAAAACGACCATACAGGTGCTCTGTAGATGATCAAAATGAAATCGAGTCTCAAATTTCAAGGTTACTATCAGCCAACCTTATTGAAGAATCAACCTCCCCTTTTGCGGCACCTGTAACACTAGTCCACAAGAGAGATGAAAATAAGAAAAATAGGCTCTGTATTGATTTTACAGATTTAAATAAATTAGTTGTACCAGAAAGCCAGCCCTTTCCACTAATCACCGATCTAATAGTGAAAACCAGAGACTGTAAATGGTTTTCGGTGCTAGATATAAATAGTGCTTTTTGGTCAATCCCTCTCAGACAGAAAGACTATTATAAAACAGGGTTTGTAACACAAACAGGCCACTATAATTGGAAATTTTTACCTTTTGGCTTAAAAACCTCACCGGCAATTTTCCAACGAATATTGAGGAACATACTTCGAAAAAATGATTTAGATTCATTTTGTGTAAATTACATTGATGACATCCTGATTTTTTCAAAATCTTTTGAAGAACATTTACGTCATGTTGAAGCATCAATGCAAGCACTCATTAAAGAAGGATTCCGGCTTAAGTTTTCAAAATGCAACTTTGCTACAAATAGCGTGAAATACCTTGGTCATATAATCGAGTACAATTTAACGCGACCAATAAACGACAACGTTTTGCCAATTACAAATTTCCCAACGCCTAAAAATAAAAAAAATATAAGGCAATTATTAGGCAAAGTGAATTTCTACCGTTCATATATTCCGAAAGCCACTCAAATGCTCGAGCCTTTACATAAATTGTTAAGGAAAAATGCCATTTTCAACTGGAATAAGGAATGCGAGGAGGCTTTCAATTTAATCAAATCGTGTCTTTCCACAGAGCCGTGCCTCGCTATTTTCAGTCCAGTCAGAAGGACAATCGTCCAGACTGATGCGAGTCTTGATGGCATCGGTGCAATTTTAAAGCAAAGACAAGACGACGGAACATTCAAACCAGTAGCCTATTTTTCAAAAAAACTAAATGAACACCAGAAACGAAAGAAAGCAATTTACCTCGAATGCTTAGCTATTAAAGAAGCATTAATATACTGGAAACACTGGTTACTAGGAATCGAGTTTGAAGTTGAATCCGATCACAAGCCTCTGGAACACTTGCGCATAAATTCCCGAAATGATGACGAACTGGGACACATGATGTTTTGCCTATCACAGTACAATTTCAAGATAAAATATGTCCCTGGTCAGTCAAACTCCGAAGCTGACTGTTTATCGCGGAATCCCGTTCTAGAATCTCTGGGTCCCACTGATGATTTGAAAATTGTCAATTTAGTCCAATTGGAGGAAATAACCCGAGATCAAAACCAATTAAATAGTCAGCTACCTCTAGCTCGCCGCGTCACAAAGGAAGGTGATATACTTTACAGCAACTTTAAAAACAAAAGTAGAATAATTGTCTCTACAGACTTCTGCTATAAGCTGATTGAAAAAATACATAAAAAATTTGGTCATATTGGTCCAAAACAGATACAAATGAAAATAACTCCTTTCTACTTCTGCAAGGATATGACAAAAATGATTACGAGTTTTTGCCAAGCTTGCAGCGTATGTATTAAGAATAAATCTCGCATACCATTCACCTATGGCCATCTCTCCCAATTGGGTCCTGCCACACGACCATATCAATATATGTCTCTTGACACCATTGGTGGTTTTGGGGGCAATCGGTCACCTAAACGTTTTTTACACCTTTTGGTTGACCATTTCACTAGGTATGCGTATATCTACACTTCAAGAAACCAGAAAGCTCATGACTTCATTAAGCTCCTAACCAAAGTCTTATCACAGGGTGTTCAAATAGGCACTCTACTAGCTGACCAGTACAGTGGAATTAATTCCAGCGAGTTCAAGTTGTTTTTAAACCAACATAATGTGAATTTGGTTTTCACGTCGGTCGACTGCGCATTTTCAAATGGCCTTAATGAAAGGCTAAACCAAACATTGGTTAATCGGATTCGATGCAAAGTAAATGACGAACCGTCAAGCACGACACGCCCGTGGTCAATACTTGCAGAGGAATGCGTTGAGGAGTATAATAACACAATCCATACATCCACAAAATTCAGTCCTAATTATTTGTTGCATAATGTAGACATACCGGTTGTACCCCATGGTCATAACGCACACCGTAATTTGGAGGACGATAGGAAACAAGCCATTAGGAATTCCCAAAAAAATCATGAACTAAATAAAAAGAGGTTCAATAAAAACCGCAAAATACCCACATTCAAGGTGGGGGACATGGTTTATGTACATCAAGGCAACAGCCTGAATCGAAACAAGCTGGACGAAATTCGGACAGGTCCATATAAGATTATAGGAAAACTCTCAAACTCCATCTATAAGATTGACTCAGGCTATCGAAAAAAGGAGTCAAATTTCTTCCATGTGTCCAAGCTTTACCCAGGTACCCTCGCAACACTGCCACAGAAAACTTCTTAAAAACAAAAAAAAAATTTTAATTTAAAAAAAAAAAAAAAAAAAAAAAAATCCCAAAAAAGGGGGATGTAAAGTTTGATCGGGTCAAACTTCCAATAACACCACGGCAAACGCTATCATCCCGTTGTTGTTGTTTGCGGCTCATAGCGTCTCCCGTAATCTTGGTCCTGCGAGTTAGTTAGGCAGTTGTGGTTCACCAGTCAATGTGAACGGGAGCAGAGCTCCTGAGATTCCTACTCGAACGATCCTGTGTTTTAGATTTCTTCTTTACAGGTATGTTCAATGGTTCAGATCTCTAGTATGTAATTTAAGGTCCAGTATTTATCTAACGAATATTGTATTTGAATATTGATAAAATAAATAACTTCTTTACAGATGCAATCAATCCAGTGTTCTCCCTGAGTACGAATCTTACAAATATATACCTACGACTGTTATTCACTTTCAAGATATTATCTTGAAAGTGAATAATAGTCGTATTATGTATGCGTTTAGAACGTCCCAGAAGAGCCTTTAGCACAGTTCCTGCATTTTGAATCTACTCAATTAATAAAATTTTGATTAACTGAATTGGATCAAATTTATATTGTTTTGATCTCAATGCTTTGCTGATATAAACTAGAATAATTTAAATTATTTTAAAAGACATCATATGTCTTTATTATTATTTCATTTTTCCTCCTTTTCAAGAGTTGAGGTTTTTTTTGTCCGATTAAAATCGATTTTATTTTTTTTAAATCGATTTTTCGATAGTTTGGGAAAAAATCGATTACGACTACGATTTTTTTGCAGCACTATCCAGGACTTGTCTGGTAGGTATGTACTTCCACTCAAAGCCTATATCGATTCTATTAAACTTTATGGGACGTGTCTCTAGTTTTCACAAAACGTGTATTCACACGAGACGACCCAAAAAATAAAATTTATTTTTTCATTTCATTTATTTACTTTGGCCAAAACATTGTCTTGTGCGGTTTTTAAAGTCAGCGATTCATATTAGATACATAATATTATTACCTATATCGTGCTAGTCGTCATGTTTTCTTATTTTCAGAAGTTGGTCGCCTTACAGCAGATACAAGTAAAGTTGTTCTAGTTAAATAATGATCCTTTCATCCATGTTTCTAGAAAAGATCTCCATTTTCCGCTGTGAACCACTCGCTGTAGTGAGCCGTTTATGGCGTCTGTACCATAAACGGAGGCTGTACTGCCCTACAAAAGAAAACAACCTGTTTCATTCCTCCTGGCCAGTGAGGCATCAATTATTCGAGAGACGGTTAGTCATGCAAAAACGTCACAGTCACGCTCAGACGAAAATTTCCAAGTCCGCGGCTCCCTTTCTATGCAACGTGAAGTAGCGCCAGGAGCGTTTAGAAAATGTAGGTTGGTTGAGAATGCAGCGTGATTGTTTACAATGCAGTTTGAACGGGGTTAACTACATAGCAGGGCTGAGTACTTCATTTGATAGGAGTTTGTTTGTGTACTTTGGAAGAGTATTTCTATGTGGTGAAATTAAGGGGCCGTTGGAGGTGGCTCCAGAAAACGTCTAAACGACCCCAGCGCTGTTACCCTTGTGCGGGATTTTTTAAATGTTCTCAATTTTAATGTTGAAAAAAAGTGATGTTACAAAAAAACCCTCCTCATCGGTCCCCACAATCTCTAAGCCCGAGATTTTAGTTTTAAGCTGTCAGTATCTTTCACACCCATGTTTCACACCGTTCAACCTTCGAAGAGGAAACTTTGACGATAACTATGGTTTCAATCCTTGAGGGTTGATATGAAGAGTTTTTTCTCTTAAACACCAAGAAGAGTTTTATTCAGAATTTTGGAAGATTTGAACATTTGACGGCATTGAAACTTGGAAAATGTACTCGCAAACAAGACATTGTTAATGGTAATGGCCCAAATAAGGGGCCCCTAAATGAAACATAAACTTACAATAAAACCACCCGGTCATCAGTTCCTCATCTACCGTTGCAACGTAACAAATTTTTGTATTTTAAAAATTCCATTTGTTTGCTTCTGTTGTTTTCCTCACGTTCTGGTTGAGCCAAGTGGTTATGGCCAATGAAGTTCAATCCACTTCTGACGTCACAGTAACGAATACCTAGCTTTCATGAAGAACAAAAGTCAGCTCGGGAATTTCGACAAAATACTCGGTTCTACGTCACGAACAACGAGCAGCTGAAGCAAAAATTGTCTTGAATCATGTAACTTTAATAAAAACAGCAGTGTATGGATCTCTTTTTTCCAGAACACCCACTTTGCGAATAATTCATTCAAAATTCATGTGATAGCTCGACGAAATTATGTGAATCAAAGAATTTGGTCTTATTAGATTAAAGCGGGCGGCGGGCCAGTTAGCCAGTTCGAGCTGCATTCTGTTGAGGCCACGGGTTCGAATCCCGTTGAAGACCATGGAAATATTGGGAATAAAAGTGCAGCTGGGTTAAATCGATTGAAATCCGATCAAAATTGTGAAAGTTATGCCTGTTTCAAAAATTTCACGTTAGCGCATGCGCAGAGCGTACCGCTGATTCAATTTTTTACCCAAAGCCTGGGTAATCATCTACGGCACAACCCGCGTAATCCCTGAAAATTTCATCAAAATCGGAACAATATTTGCTGAAATCCCCACTCCTTCCCTTCTTTAGGGAAGGAGATGGGGTTGAAGGAGGGGAAAACGGAAAAAATCCTTGAGGGCGCTCAACCTATCTCAGAACGTACATCATTTTGAATTTCTCGAGATTTTCAAGAATATATGTACCTATATATTACGTTCGCGCATGCGCAGGGAGTACCACTGATTCAATCGTGATGAAACTGATAGGGAACCATCTAGGGCTATACCCACACAATTCCTGAAAATTTGATTGAAATCCGATCAAAATTGTAGGAGTTATGGCTGTGGCAAGGAAATTACGTTCACGCATGCGCTGACCGTACCGCTGATTCAATCGTGATGAAACTGACAGGGTACCATCTAGAGCTATACGCACACAATTCCTGAAAATTTGAATGAAATCCGATAAAAATTGAGAAAGTTATGCCTGTTACAAGAATTTCACGTTAGCGCATGCGCAGAGCGTACCGCTGATTCAATTGTGATGAAATTCGTATGGGACCTCAAGGAGCCTGATCCGCATAATCCCTCAAAATTTGAGCTAAATTCATTCAAAATTGTGGAAATTATGGCTGTAACAAGGAAATGCGGACAGACCGACAGACCCACAGACCGACAGACGCTAGGCTAGGCTAGGACGCGCAAAATGCGAGTGGAAATTTTGAATTCGGACAACAAAAAATTTTTTTCTCCCGAAAGTGAACACAAGGCTTCCGCTGCTTCGCAGACTCGGAAGCAAAATTTTTTTTTTTTTTTCAAAATAAGTACCTACTACCTGTTTTTGCTTGAAAAACATTTTACCTCCTGGAATCTTTCAAAAATCCCATTTGTAGCCCCATGAAAGCCCTATAGATCGCAACAGTGAAATCGGATCGTTCCGGGACGCCAAAAAATGGATTCTACGCCCAAAAATACTTCGAAAACGACACCTGCCTCGATCCCATAGCCAAAAGCCTTAAAAAAAAAACCTTCCGTAGCCCCATTTTAGCCCCATAGCGATACCCCACGGGTTTTGGCGATCGGGCTGAAAACCTTGCGGGCACAACTAGATGGTAAACCAAGTATTTTGTCAAAATTTCAGATTTTTAAAAAAAATTCCTACTGCCCGAAACGGCCGGATATAGGTTAAGGTAACGAACAAAATGGAGAAGGCAGCGCTCATATCACGATGCTGTATCATAATACCAACTTACATATAATAATATTATGTAAGTTGATATTATCATACAGTTGATCACAAAATTGAGAGGTCTCATATCCGTACCTGCTCTTAAGAGATCGATTTTAAGAAATATATGTATGTGCATGCCAAGCTGAATGCTCTACAGCTATGAGGAGACTAACCCGGCTCAGCTTAGATACAACAAACTGATGGAGCCTCGGGTGTGATTCTCAGGTCCTGTATGACTAAAAAGACAACTAGTTAAAGAGGCAGCGTCACCACCTACGCCGTCGAACATGTTGAAATTGGCGCAGGCGCCGCCTCCAGTGCTACGTGAGTTATTGGAGATCAGATGTAACGTCTGGGCACTACAATGGTAAAAGGCTCAAACCCCCTCAGATCGCTGTAACCGGATTTTGAAAAGGTTACGTGGCCTTTTATTGAAGGATTAATTACACGTACTTCGCGTCGGCCGGGTTGCATCTCCGACGAATTCATGCTCCCGTGAGCTTTGATAATAAACCGGGCTTGGGCACAATCCAGTAAACACGCCTCCACGCATTCTAACATCAATACGTCCATCCTCTAGAGCATTACGTGAGATGGTTGCGGTCTTCAGTCCGCTTACTTACTCTTACGGGGTAATCAGATGTATGAGTTCAACCCACATAATGCTGGTTCAATGAAATATGTGGGCCAGCAGGTCAATTTAGGAGCGTATAACGAGAAATCCCATTTTCAGGTCTTGTGACTTAGGTATGAGTGAAGCAGGGCCTTGGGACAGTTTAAAGACCCACCCTCACACATGGATTTGCCACAATGGACTGGGGAACAAGGACAAATAAATGGAGAAATTCGGTAGAACACAACTAAAATAGTTACAAACAAGGTAGTCAATGCGATGAGAAATTAGGTGTCTGAATGGAAAAAATTTGGCATTTGAATTCAGCTTGCTCCCCATTAAAGCTCATCTGCCAGAGTGCACTCTCACGAAAAATAGAAAGTTTGATAAAGATTGAAAGCGAGAGGTTTCCGCCTTTCCCAACCAAATTGCCTCGTGGTTTATTGAGCATGCTATGTAATACATGAAAAATATCATACTACATTATATTGGATAGCTTATTGGGCACATCTTCCCGAACGCTTCAAGCTCAATTTCATGAAAATCCGTTCAATATTAGGCGAGTGAATTCAGGTAGGTAGATGAAAAATCCTAAATTTACTCACCTAATATACAACCAATTTAGATGAAATTGGGCTCAAGATCGACCCGCATGATGACCCCAACAACTCCAATATTTGACATTTCCGTCGCTTTTATTTTATTTACTTTTTTTTTTTTTTTTTTTTTTTTGGTCTTGATAGGCACCTTTTTTTGTTGGTGTTTTGTATATCTTACTAAGTAGGTATTTGTAAAAATTCTACGCCATACTAAATTGGCGAGAGACACACCAGTAGAACGTAATCAGGCTGATGGCATTTATCCGCCCATTTCTGCAATATGTGTCTCACCGCAGACTTGGTTTGTGATGGCTTCGAAGTGTTCTTGAGGGTCGCAGTCCGAACGCCAAACAGGTTCTTCACTCCTTTTGTTTGTGGTGGACGGAGGTCGTTGAAGTCTCACAGGGCGACTACCCCAATAAGGCGATATAAAGCCAATGCGGGAGGGACGTGGATGACATACGGAGGGTGAAACGGGCGTAATAAGCACTAGAAGTTAGCTTGACAGGAAGGGGCGATAAGATAGAAAGTGCCTTCAGTGTCTTCTTCCGCTCGACCGCAGGCGCTGAACGAGTTCATCAGGAAATTGGTCGAACAACCGGATCGGGCCCCACAAGGACGTCCATATTCCTGGACTTGAGACGTAACGATGTGACGCCACCGCACGAAGATCCTTCGGGATTACATGAAGAACCTCTGCAGGCACTCAAGCGCCGATGGGGCGTTGCTGGACAACCCACTGACTCAGGGTCGATTAGGAACCGCCCACAAACAAGTTTTCGTATTGGGCAATCGAAAAATTCCCTTTCACAGCCGCCAATCTCGACATTTGCTCGCTGATCTGATGGAAATTAATCAGGCGTTCCCCATCTCGCGATAAATAAACGAGGCGAGGAGATGATAAAAGTAATAACTGGCATAATCATCATTCAACTGACCTTGCCACTAACTGTAGGAGAAGAGGAAACTTCTGAAGAAAATTGAGCGTTTCACATTATTCCTGCCACATCACAGAAATTAAACCGCCAGAGTGGCACACACTGGGATTTGTGCAGCCAATGAGAGAGCTCCGATCCAATAGTCCTATCCTGATCTAAATGTACACTTTTCCAAGTGGCCTAAAATGAATAGTTTGCTGTGAAAAACCACATTTGGTTCATTATTCTTGGAACAGCCCGATCGCCCAAACCCGTGGAGCTAAAATGGAGCCACGAGAGGTTTTTTAAAAGGTTTTCGGCTATGGGGTCGAGTTAGGTGTCGTTTTCGAAGTATTTTTGACGGAGAAGCCATTTTTCGGGGTTCCCTAACGATCCAATTTTACTTTGGGGATATAATATATTATATGACACTTTCATGGGGCTAAAAATGGGATTTTTGAACGATCCCAGGAGTTCAAATAAGATGTCGTTTTCCGAGTAATTTTGGATGCAATTTTTTTTTTTTTTTTTTTTTTTTTTTGAGGTCCCATGTATGGTACCTATACCTTGGTATCCAAACATTGAAGATTTTTTTTTTTTCCTGGAAAATGTTTTCATAATGACAGAACTTTTCGCACAATTAAGTAACCCATATCAAAGAATAATAAATCTCTCAAAAAGGAAATTCATTCAGAAAAAATAAGAAGTCAATATGAACCAGATTTCACATCCTCTCGTTCATTTTTAATTTTATTATTACCTATTAATTTTTAGTTGTAATAATTAATGTTTTCGTTAATTTATACATTTACTAGCTGCTCCGGCTCGCTTCGCTCGCCTACGCACCCATCCGGGGGGGCTGCGCCCCCTGGACCCACCAGTGGGTGAGTAGCATCGATCCCCCCCCCCCCCCGAACATAAAGAAAATCCCCCCATTTATTACATAGTCGTCCTGACCCAAGGCCTGGCTTCGCTCGGCCGACCTTTTATACCTATTGACTCAAGGCCGGGTGTTTCGGACGTAGAATCAAAATCTGCGATAAAAAAAGGGAGTTAAAAAATAGCAGTTGCGCGCAATTGTTACGCGCGTCGCGCGGGGTTTTTATATAGCCTATGTTGGGCGCAATCGCACCCTAGATGGTTAGAAAAAAAAGTACAAATCCGTTCAGCCGTTTAGGCGGCTATAAGGCACGACACAGACAGAAACCCGATTTTATAGAAATATAGATTTTTAAACCGCATTTATAATTAAATAATTTTTTTCATTTCATTAGGCCCAGATGAGAGGAAAATAAATCATGGTTTTTTTCTGACCAACCCTCAACAAATTCACCACCAACATTAATTGAAACGGTCAACAATACCGAAAGTTTTTCTTACAAAAAAGCTGTTGACGGAATTTTACTGAAACATGAATCATTGTTCGAGCGAAAATGAGATGGATGGGTGGCCGGAACTAATGATTGTGGTTACTTGGTGAGGGCTACGACGGCACTCATGAAGTCTCCCGAATGTTCTGCCAGCAGCCGTTCGGCTTCGCTCGGCGAAATTTCGAACGAGGATACCTGCACATCCGAAAAATTATATAATACGTAATACTAGATAAGATTCACACTTGTTTAGCAACAATTTAAAAGTTCATATTTCATTATTCACTTACGATTAAATCAACGTATCGTTGGTTCATATTATGAGGTCTTGCTGATGCTTGCTCCCTTGCCTTTTGCGCAGCATTCTCCATGTCGACAAGGCCTCTTATGAACGAAACCGCCTGAAAATCACATCAAGAGTTGAATTACTGGTTAACTCAAAATATTATGTATTGTTCAGTTTTGAGTTTTTCAACATCTTTTTGTTTGCAGGTTAACTCGAAAGTTACATCTAATATGTTAAAGCTCCAACACGAGGAGGAGGAGAATGCTCATCTTTATTTTTAACCAAACTATTCAACTATTTATTTAAACGAGTAACAAGTAAAAACAAAAACAAACATAAACAAGGAACAAGGCCGCCCGCATTCGTTCGCCCTTCAGCCCGGCGTCTTATGCCCTTCTGCCGTCGTACTCTAGTGACTCTGCGCGTTCTCAGCAGTCACTGGTCGTCGTTTCCCCAGTGTTCCTCTACAACATCGGCCCCATCTTCTGTGCCAAGTGACCATAGCCGCCGACGCGTATTCCGGAGTCGGAGGTTCACTGCCCGGATGAGCGCAATCTGGGTCTTTACTTTCACCCAACCCGACATTACGGAATATGGTCGGTCCCCATTTCTCTGCCAGGGCGTGGGCCAAGGCTTCAAGAAACATCCAAATTCGGCCTGCACAGCCCCGTCGCATGAGATGACCAACGGCGTGAACGAACCCCTCAGGTCCTCAGCTGCCGCATCATACTTTGCATGTTTGGCCCTTGCTGCGCTGTTGGCTGTGGAGTCCCAGTCTCGAGAGGAGTAAGAGACGGCGTCGGCATTTACTATGCGGACGTCAAAAAACGCCGGTCTCTCACTCTCCCAGACTCCCTGGACTTTGATGTCGGCTACTACTTTGATGTTGGCAGGGGAGGTTCCATCTGCCTCTTGTAAGAAAGGCTCTATGGAAACCCCTCCCCAAGCCTGTTCAGCCAGCTTTGCACAAGCGTCACGCAGGTTGTCATGGCCTCTTTTAATAAGCCCACCCTTAGATTTAGATTAATACCAGAGAGGGTATAGAAGTGGGTTCCTGAGGGGCGCCCCACTTCTCGCACTTAGGCCTATTCATGCAGTTCAGGGCGTGGGTTACGCCAAAAGGCATTCCTTATTCCATGGCCAAAAGGCTCTTCCCCAAACCCGTCACTTCGTTTCGGTAGGTTCCTGGGCGTGCGACCGTAGCGTTGAGTCACTGCGTCACGGAACTCACTTGGTGAGAGGTCATGGCCATCTGCCACGGTTGGAACCACTGTTAACCACTGGGATGCTCTCATCACCCGCTCCAGGATTCTCTTCTTGGTAGTGAGAGAGAGAGAGAAGAAACTTATTCATAAATCAAGTAATATAGGTACATTAAATGGAATTTATATTGTTTGAATACATTCACTCGCCAGTAGGCCGGGCCTGTGGTGGCGAGCAGAAGGGAGTTGGCAAATATCTCAGTAGGTACCTAGTGCGTATAACAAATTATCCTGAGTCTCTGGCTGTATGGCTTCTGTTTATTCGCACTATTATAATGATTTCCATGACATAGAGAAGGTATTTCAACTGCGCTAAAACTAGTTAAACATGAATACTACCGAGAATATTCTCGGTAGTTTCCGGACCGAGACGTATCAACCATGAAAATATCAATCTCTTGTAGGCAGGGCGGTTACAGTTTTGGGGGTTTTACAGAACATCAGGCAGATTATTGAAAATTCTATAAATTAGGTACTGGGGGCTTCTGGTTGACAGGGTGAGATTTACTCTGGGATTTACAATATTATGATGCTGCTGGAAACGGGTTGGGTGGGAGTGATGGTAGGGCTTTTCAACAATGTAGGGGTGGCGGAAATAATAAAGGACTGCCGGATTGTGAAGACCTTTGCTTCCTTATACAGAAGCGCAGAGGGGCATCTTCTATGTTTTCCTCCCATCACCTTCAACACTGCCCTCTGGAGGAGTACCAGCTTTTGAATATGGCTCGGATATGCTCCCCCCCCCCCCCCCCCCCCAACATTCAAGGTGAGGAAACTAGCCAACAGCCACCCGTTCAAACTATCCAGGAGGCCCTGCATATTGGCTAACACCGCATCCCAGGTAGGTCCTGTCGACAGGGAGGCCAATCGGTCTATATATATAAGGAAGAGCACTGGGCCCAATGTACTCCCCTGGATCACCCCATACTCTATGGGTTTTACCTCGCTAACCGAGTCCCCAATAGCCACAAACTGCGTCCTGTCAGACAAATATGTAACTGTTGAACCAGGCAAGGGCGCCCTCCACGACCCCGCAATCCTCCAGACGGGCAAGGAAGTGTGGGAAGTGGGAAGTGTGGTGATGAGCGCATCACGTCTGTTCTTCAGTGCAGTGTCCTTCCTTTTCCGCTCAGAAACCAGCGCCGAAACTAATTTTTCCTGGTGTTCCACAAAATTCAGCGCAGATCCTTGGCATATTGCCAAGGACAAGTCACCAGTCGCTTCTCTTGAGGCCCGCAGAGCTGTCCCCACCCCACACGGGATGCCTTATACCAAGGCCTCCTAGTCGAGCTGGCAGGGCGAAAAAATCCACTTCATTGGACGACACGTCCTCCCAACCAACTAGAGCTGGCACGAAGTCTCTTCGTATGGCTTCCCCTCTGGATATGAATTCGGAACTTGCTCCCTCCACTACCCTCTGAACAAACGCCCACTCGCATTGCAATGCCTTCGTGAAAGCTGCGTGTGCTGCTTGGGGACTTGACTCTGCTGCCTTGCTCAGCGTCTTGATATCTTGAACCCACTTTTTAACTTTCTGCTGGAATAAGGGGTTGAATTTCTTGACCAGTAACGTATAACGTCTTTTTGGGTTCTTCAGGGTTGGTCAGTGAGTTAACTTATTTTTCAGGCCGACGTTTCGAAATATTTGTATTTCTTCTTCAGGGCTCTCTCTTCCTTGTAGCCCTGAAGAAGAAATACAAATATTTCGAAACGTCGGCCTGAAAAATAAGTTAACTCACTGACCAACCCTCAAGAACCCAAAAAGACGTTTCTGCTGGAAAACCAGCCAAAAACGTAAAACACCGCCGTTTGTAATCTAAAACATTTACTTACCATAGCATCAGGGTCCGGACCATGCTCGGCTGGTACCTGCGAGCTGCTGACTTCATGTTCGTGCGAAGTTCCTTCCGTTTCATGCGCAGCTTCGGCCATTTGAACTTAAAACCAAATCGCACAAATACCAAAAGGACTCAAAGGACAAAGTGGCTGTTTGCCGATGGTGCAGAGGTCTAATCCAATGACGTGGTTACGGAGAGAGGGGTTGCAAACCAGCAGAGGAGTCTCTCCCTAACCACTTCATTGGACTCAAAGAAGTCCAGTGTAACCACAACTTGATGAACAAGTTTCATCAAGTTGTGGTTACAACTTGATGAAACTATCAAGAAAGAAGATAGGTTGCTATCTTCTTTAATTTATCATGATGCAGTACTTATAATACCAATATATCTCAAAATTTCAGTCTCAATCTGTTTAGATGTGGTCAACGCACAAAGTAATAGAGGCACAGAGTAACAGAGAGCAACGTTAACGTCGAGGCTAGTCGGTAGTAGAGGTGTGGCGTTAATTGGTTAACAGTTAAAAATAACATGTTAACCATAAAAAACGAACGAACAGTTTAGCTGTTTCCAGATTAACAGTTAAATCAACGAAGCGCTGGGTCCACAATTTAGCAGTTTCCAGGTTAACAGTTGTGACACAACAGTTAACAGTAAAACGACGTTTTCAACGCTTAGCGCAACCCTTCAACTGTTTGTTCCGTTGAATTTAACGTTTCGTTTTCCTGTCAACTGTTCCTCAACTCTCGGCCACATTTGGCAACAACAGAAGAAACATTCTTCGCCGACTTCGGACGCCACGATACGAGGTTAGTTTCTTGAGTCTCATATATCTGTATTTTTTTTTTTTTTTTTTTAATCTTTCATGTTCTTTCATTAATAGGTAATGAATAGTGACAAACAATAACGATTTGCTCTGTTCCTATCTTAATGTCATTAAGTTAATGATGACAAGTTCCGATCCTCCTTGTGAGGACGGCTGACGACGGCAGCAGCCAGTCGAACAACAATGCAGGGTGTATGTTGTTTCATTTTATTTTCTTAGGTTTTTTTTTTTCATTCATTTAATGATTAGTAGTGAATGCACTATATTAAGTGATGAGCTTGATATTCCGGCTTTAGTGCATGACATTTACACATAGGTTCATTTTTACATCGCAGTCTAAAGCCCCGTCCACACTCGAGCATTTTCGGCGAGCCGAGCATTCAAAAACAATTAATTCTGCGAATGCTCGATAGTGGGGACGCATTCGCATGCATTTTTGACTGCTCATTCTTGCTCGGAGATGTTCCCACTTGGAGTGTCCATCATGCACATGTTCGCCTAGGTACCTAGTTATTGAGCTACAGCAACATTTATTTGAAAGTTAAAGTCACGGAAACGGTAACGGCAAATTAGCTGTTGATGCGATCAACGGATTCACAAAAAATTAACACATTCTTCTTCAACTCTCAGTTCAAACTGCTAATTTTTAACAGTTTACGTTAACAGTTAATGCTCCTCAACAAACGTTGATCAACAGTTTTTGAAAATTAGCAGAAACGCCCACCTCTAGTCGGTAGGGATGTTGAAAAGTATCGATAAATATCGATACTTTTGTCTCCGATATATATCGTTGCATCGATACTTTTTTCCGGTATCGGCGCCGATACTTTTTTTATCCCTCACATTTCATCACATTCAAAACTTACGGCATTTAGGTAGTTGACAGTACCTCTACCTAGACCAGTAATTGAAGAAAGTTAACTTTCTTCAATTACCGGTCTAGGTACCAATCTACATCAATTGATGTAGGTACCTACCACCACCTCCAGCTCTCAGGAGAATCATCCGTCCTCGGTCAATAATTTTGAAAAACAAGTGCCTGAACAAACAAAAAAAGAAGTTATTTAGTATCCTGGAATCTATCGATGAAGTAAAAACGTGAGATGTTTAAGTTGATCAGTAGAAAACTAATATAAATGAAGTAAAAACTTGAGAAGTGATAATATCACTTCATATTATAATATCACTAGATGCTCCGGCTCGCTTTGCTCGCCTACGCACCCAGCTGGGGGGCTCCGCCCCCCAGACCCCCCGTAGGGCCACGCTTCGCTCGGCCGGGGTCTGCGACCCCCCCTATTCGTAGCTAAAAGGTCGGCAAAAAAAAAATTTCCCCGCCTCCTCCACCGTTGTAAGGTCCCTGAGTACGTCTTTCCGACTTCCTTGACGGCGGCCGGGTTGGAAGAGGCAAACGCGCCCCTATCTATATCAAAAACTGAAATTTTAAACTCGCCGTCAGAAAGTGCTCGTCATCGGAATGAATTTTTTCAGTATCTCCTATTAAAATTCGGATCGCTAGGTAGGCTACGGACGAAACGCGATTTCGATCCGACCATTTTTAACGACACAGGGGGGGCCTCGCTTCGCTCGGCTGGGGAAGCTCTCAAAGCAGACATAACATTTCCATGTATATTCATTGTCACGCTGATGAAGAGAAACAAAAATGACACTTCCATCTAGTTTTGAAAAAGTAGGTATCGATACTTCAACATATAGTTTTTGAAAGTATCGTAGCGAGACTTTTTTATACTTTCTAGATGAATCGATATTATAGCGATACTTTTGAAGTAGGTATCGGACATCCCCAACAAGGACCAGCCGCTAGTAGCGGCCCGCTACTCATTATCATCCTTTTTCTCGCCATCTTCTCCTTCTTCTTTCAGAGCGCTCCAAATCGCCTTTTTGGTTGTAGTGTCCTGGGTGGTACCTACCCACTCAGTTGTGAAATAGGTAGAAACCAACTTTATTGGAGATTTATTTTCCGTTTTCTGCACAGAGTAAGGTAGTAAAGACAGAGGAGAAACTCCTACGTTAAGGCGATGGCAAAGTTTAGTCTTGGGAGTTGCACCCTCTAGCGGAGAGCTCCGTCAACATCCAACGTGAAACCCCCCTCCTCGCTCCCCGTTCCACTAGGTGTTTCTCCCCCTTGCCCACGTCAAGATCCCTTTCCCCTCCCCGCGATGAACTCCAGCCTCCAGCATAGAGTTGAGGCCTCAAGTGGATGCCAAACAATTGAATTTCAAACAATTCCGATTTTTCCAACACTTGGTTATAAAAAATCGGAAAACCCAGAATTGTTTGAAAATCAATTGTTTGTCATCCTCTTGAGGCCTCAACTCTATGCTGGAGGCTGGAGCTCATGGTGGGGAGCGGAAAGGAATCGAATTTTGATACCATTGACAAATTCGATCCACATGATATCACATGGCATAAGAAAAATACCTTTTGATTATCGACAACTTTATTGACAATAATAAGTAGGTACCTACCTAATAATTTCGTAATACAACAACTTTTGACAACAATTTGACGATTATTTTGAGAATAAATGGTACATCCATGGAAGAAATTCCTTATTCCATGTGGTACATCAAAAGAACGGTGAGGTTAACACTAGCAGAGGAGAAAACTGTAGATCTATAACAATTGCTTTGAAAAAAGAGCTCAGAAAACACTAACTAGCAATGAAACTGACTTATGAAATATAGCAATGAAAACGGCTTTTGAAAAAGTGGTGAAACGCTAGTAATAGCGAAAAAAACGTAAACAATCGACCACATGGCGGTCAAACACAGTGACTGAGAATGGTCGAAAATATTCATGTAACGTATTTTTCTAGAAGTGTAGAAGTGGGGAGAAGAGCACCCCGGCCCGTGGGCTGTGCCACCACAGAGTAAAAACTACAAAAGACTGTACACCCACTGGGTGGACAGTTCGCTCTCTAATTTCGGTGCTCTCCGCTAGGACCGCTACTAAAGACCCTCCAAACTTGGCCATCGCGATATGAACCTTGTTGACTCCCCCTGGTTTTCTGTAAGTTTCTACATTTCCCGTTTCAAAACCCTTCCCCTTTTTTTCCCCCCGAGCAAGGCTGTTTTCCCCTAAAAAGGGGAAATTTCCCCTTTATGCAAACAACGGTGTCGAGTGGTGTCGATAACGAAACAACGATAAATCAGTAGCAAACTATCGATATTCGAGGTATCGATATTCATCATCAAATTACCAGTTTTGTTTACACTGCAAACTTTGCAGGGCAAAGTTCTTAAACACTGTAAAGTTTACAGTCATGGAAGAAGGAAAATAGGTTATTTCCTTCGTTTTGATCGCATGTTCTTTTTTAATCACAATGTGATTAACATGTCATGTTCTATCACTACCATGATTTCATTGTAATAGCATCGTCAGGCCTATAATCCCTTCATTGGTCTACTTCTGCCGCGATATGTCTGGAGTTCAAGGTATTCATCAGTGAAGAATTGGCTCGATCCGGGATTTTCAATCAGGTAATAAGCTCCTCAAAGTTGGGACTGTCATTTTGTTGAGTTTTGGTTCATTATTCTTGGAATAATACACCTTTGTAATCGCGACGGAGGTCGACGACTCCGATCGGGCTAGAAATTTGACATTATTCGTTTCAAGAGGTCTAGATACCAAAACCGAAATGTCCGAAATGTTTAGGCAGTAGCTAGGAACTTATTTATTTTTTTTTCTTAATCTGAAATTTTGACAAAATACTTGGTTTACCTTCTAGTTGTGTCCGCATGGTTTTCAGCCCGATCGCCCAAACCCGTGCAACGCGTCATACACCATCAGATTCTGCTCATTTTTTTCGGCTGTAACATCACCCCGAGAAAAGCTTGTTAGAGAAATGCAACTTAGCGCAACTTCAAAGAGATATGAGCTCCTTTGCCCCCTGGGGAGATGACTAGGTATGTTCTTTGCTTTACCTAGGGTATCAACAAGCGGAGTTGACTAATGCCTCTCGTGGGAGTCAATATTTCCCCTCAATCCGAACATGTTGTTAGAAATGCGAAATTCTGACCTTTTCAAGGAGCCCATTGGCTGGTGGCTGAAGTGTCCTTTAAAAGGTCGGAATTTTGCATATCACCTTTAAAATCAATCAAACTAATAGATTCAGGGGCTCATGCTAGTCTGACCAATCTACAACTATGCGATGAACCCGCATAAGAATTAAATTGGAGCATTTTCGTCATACGACGACTTTGCATCAATTTAAAATTATGAATAAAATAACCGATTGCCTACTACTAAGGTGCAGCTTATGCTAATGGCAAAATTGCACGGTGTTTGGTCCCCCTCAGGCGCCTTTCGAGATGAGATGCCGTGTTGAATCCATTAGAAAGAAGCCTGACGATTCGATGCTTGTATGCAACTTTGGAAATTCTCTAAGGATATAAAATCGTGTAAAACCGCTCGGGAAGTCTGTTCTTTCCAATCTCAATCGGATCAGCGGTATCAGCGTGTAAATGGTAGGTAGACACCGTGATCCCGAAATCTCCTCTGATTTGGTAAGACAGCATGCAATATCAATCATTAGTGAACGTGAAAGTTTCTTGGGGGGGGGGGGGGGGGAGTGCAAAGCTTCCTCTCCCATATATTATGATTGACGAACCACGATTTGAAGCCTTCTGCTCATCCATCTCAACCATCACGGAATCCGCATGAGTCCGTATGGTATACCTTAGAAGGTCCGCCTTTTCGAAGATGAAGAATGAAAGCACCACACCGATTTCTATTGGCTTAATGAGAATCTATATTGAGTTGATTGCCTAATGTTCCATATATATCCCCTCTGCGATGAGCGTAACGGGTTGGTTGCGTAAGTAATCCGATTAAGTAGCTTTGGATTGAAAAATTAATCATCGATGGTTTGATTGTTCGATGATTTCAATTCCCAAAGTTGATGGGGTGACGACTAAGTAATTGCTAGTTGTATCTAATGAAATCACTAATGGACCAGACACCAAGGTCAAAGAACTGGCCAAACGAAGCCCTAAAAATGACAAGACTTACTTAGTAGCAATGAATGTAAATGACAAGACTTACTTAGTAGCAATGCATGTAACCTATGTGCGAGTAGGTACATTACCAGAAGAAAGGAGGCGAGACTAATCCGCAAGCAGTGTAGCTACTGCGAGAGAGATCCAATGCGTTGCTGCAGTTACCAACCAAATATTAAATGGGTGCCTCCAGGTATTTATTTAATCGATAAAAGACTTCTAAAGCACTGAATGTACAATGAAGGGAACAAGAAATTCAAATTGTGGTTGGAACAAGGGCTTAATAACGACGTTGACGTCACACAGAATCACAGCGGACAGAAGACGCACGTCACAGCTTCCCATCCGATGGTGATATCGTGCTTGAAATCGAATCAACGGGCTAACGAATGTGTGACCCAATGAATTGATTTCTATTTTTCGATGCATTGAATGCATACATGAAGGAAATCCGAGTTCTAACACTTCACTTAATGTTTAACGGAAGCCTACTACCGATTTAATAAAAAGTCAAGGCCCGTCCATACCTTACTATAAAAACATCCAGAAAATGTAAGTAGGTACCTACGTACCTAGGTACCTAGTACCTAGGTACCTACTGCCTCCTTTTTTTTTGTCGTTTAAAAATTCCGTCTAGGATAATGTTGGACAATCTGCATTTCCTAAACCAGTTAGATGATTCAATTGGAGTAAGCATCAGAATTTTTCAGCTTCAGAAAATTTCTTCCATGTTTAAAAAAAATCTCAACCGCCTTGAAGCCTTGATTATAATAATAGTCTATCCCAGTAATAAAGAGGTAGGTAATTATTACTGGCAGAGAAATTTGACCCCGTCAGGACTCTTTCAAGGTAGTCACAATCTCCCAGACTAACAACTGTCATTTCTATTTGTTTCTTTTCGGAATGTAGGTCCTGTAGGCCCCGGTGTTGTTCCGTCATCCTCGGTTGAACGAGTCGTTTTCATCGCGTTCGCAGCTGCCGCAGCCGTTAAATCTCCGTTTCGCGAAGCGAAATGACACAATAAAGTAGCAGTAATCGCCAAAGGCAGGTGTTTTTTTTTTCAACCGAGCCTCGAAGGAATGACCTGCCTCAAGTAAAATGACTAAACAAGACTTTAGAAAGGAAACTCGGGAAACTGAAAGGCGGACTGCCAGCAGCTGAGTAATTGTGGTGTTAAAGATGATTTGTTAAAATGTGCAGCAGACTCAGTAAGATGACCACCGGTGCATAACCTGCAATTTCAAACATGCAGTTATTTCATATATTCTCGATTCACCTCAGCGTAAATTTCTTTATGCGAGGTAAAGCAATACCTAAGTACCTACTTAGTGACTCGACTTTCCCAATGGGATATTCTCCTTACATTATCAGAGACAGCTGACGGGACTGGACACTAGTAGCAATAATTTCTATAAATCCTCCTGTAAATGCCATGTAAGTTTTGATTTCATTTTAAGTGTTACTTGGTTGGACACCTCTATCCATAAAACTATAAATCTCTCGAAGCGCATCCATTTCGTATTGCGAGTCTTCAGCAAAACATTTAATGTCTTAAAATTTTAGAACATTTTTGGAAATTACGGCAGAGCATGAGAACTCTCTTTTGGCTACCGCAGTCTCCGCACGGCTGGCACCCTCTGGCCGATTAATTTCAGTGGGCGTTCGTCACATCACGCTGCATTCTGATGAGGCCACGGGCTCGAATCCCGTTGAAGACCCTGGATATTTGTGAATCAATGTCGATAAGCAACTGGGTTAAAGTGATTCATGACATCAAATTAGTGCCTTCAAATTTTTATTAGCCGTTTCCTCTTCTCTGACACGGTAATTGCTTACTCGAGTTTACCGCATGTCACAACATTCAGATATTCTCCAGTTCCGAAAAAACAGTTGCATCCAAACTTTCTCGGGAAAGGACACCTTATTTGACCTGGGATCCTTCAAAAATCCCATTTGTAGCCCCATAGATAATCAAGGTGAAATGGGATCGTTCTGGGAACCCCAAAAATGGATTCTAAGTCCAAAAATACTTCGAAACCGACACCTAACCTTCAAACCCCTGCCCGTAGCTCCTAATTAGCCCCACGGGTTTGGGCGATCGAGCTGAAAACATTGCGGGCACAACTAGATCGTGAACCGAGTATTTTGTCAACATTTCAGATTTTTTAAAAATTCCTACTGCTCAAAACAGCTCGGACGGCGGACGGACATTTTGTTTTTGGAATCTCGACATCTTGAAACGCAGGTATAATGTGAAATTGTGCGGACGATCAGAATTTTCGACCTCCGTCGCGATTACATAGGTGTAGTATTTCTAGAATAATAAACCAAAACGAAAGGTTACAGGTTTTATTCCAATGCCACGAATGAGTCAGCGTCGGTGGCGTCAGATGTGAGATCCGGGGGACCCCATGGGCGGATTTCAATGTGGTTTTTGGACACATGTGTGGGCCGGGTTTAGCTCGGTGGGTTGTTCATTTTTGCTTGTTTTCTCTTGAGGGGAAACCAAGGCTAGGTGGGTATCACTGCATTGTCAGATTCATCCGTGTGGGGCCTACACGATCGTTTTGAAAGACACATCAAAACACAATTCACTTTGTAGTTAGCTTCTTTATCGCTCATGTTAGCCTTGATATTGCTGAAACAGTTGGATGGGCGCCTCCATAAAAAATTGCTCTGTTTACCTTACTTTTGGTTTATTATTCTTGGAATAATACACCTATGTTTTCGCGACGGGGGTCGACGACTCCGATCGGGCTCAAAATTTGACATTATCCGTTTCAAGAGGTCTACATTCTAAATCCGAAATGTCCGTCCGCCGTCCAGGCCGTTTTGGGCAGTAGGAATTTTTTAAAAAATCTGAAATTTCGGCAAAATACTTGGTTTACCATCTAGTTGTGCCCGCAAGGTTTTCAGTCCGATCGCCCAAACCCGTGGGGTGCTATGGGGCTACGGGAGGGGTTTTGGTTTATTATTCTTGGAATAATACACCTATGTTTTCGCGACGGGGGTCGACGACTCCGATCGGGCTCAAAATTTGACATTATCCGTTTCAAGTGGTCTACATTCTAAATCCGAAATGTCCGTCCGCCGTACGCCGTACGCCGTACGCCGTCCGCCGTCCAGGCCGTTTTGGGCAGTAGGAATTTTTTAAAAAATCTGAAATTTCGGCAAAATGCTTGGCTTACCATCTAGTTGTGCCCGCAAGGTTTTCAGTCCGATCGCCCAAACCCGTGGGGCGCTATGGGGCTAAAATGAGGCTACAGAAGGTGGTTTTTGAAGGCTTTTGGCTATGGGATGGAGTCAGGTGTCGTTTTCGAAGTATTTTTGGACGTAGAATCCATTTTTGGGGGTCCCGGAACGATCCGATTTCACTGTCGCGATCTATAGGGCTTTCATGGGGCTAAAAATGGAATTTTTGGAGGATCCCAGGAGGTTAAATATTTTTCGAGTAAAGAATAAAGAATTTTTGAAAAAAAAAATTTTTTTTGAAAAAAAAATCCAAAAAAATTTTTTTTTTGAAAAAAAAAATCCAAAATTTTTTTTTCCAACATTTTTTTTTTGACACAGAAATAATTTTTGCGCAACTAACCTATATCAAAGAATAATAAACCCTTGTGTAAAATTTGCAGCGTTTTTTCAGATGTAACAAGGTGCTTAATATTTTTAAAAAAAACATCTGTTTTATCAGATGTTTTTTTGGAATAAAAAAAAATGAAATAAATGTAAATAGGAATGGAATAAAAAAAAATCGTTTTTATTGCTTAGTATACCTAGGAGAAAAATCGAAAAACCCACCCGTGCCTCCATTTCGCCGGTGTATCGCATGCAAGACAGCTGAGTTGTAGCATGCGGGCAAACGAAATCGTTTATAGCATGTGGTCAAAACTCGCTGTAGCAGTGTTGCTTTTGGTTTTTTCTTTAATCTGACCTCGGAAATGGATCCAGAGCAACATTTTACATAAAGAATAGGGTCTAACTCATTTTGGCCAAAAATTGAGTTGTAGCATGTGGTTGCTTTGTCTTCGTTCCTCGCCCTTTTGGTTTATTATTCTTGGAATAATACACCTATGTTTTCGCGACGGGGGTCGACGACTCCGATCGGGCTCAAAATTTGACATTATCCGTTTAGTTTCAAGAGGTCTACATTCTAAATCCAAAATGTCCGTACGCCGTCCGCCGTCCAGGCCGTTTTGGGCAGTAGGAATTTTTTTTAAAATCTGAAATTTTGACAAAATACTTGGTTTACCATCTAGTTGTGCCCGCAAGGTTTTCAGTCCGATCGCCCAAACCCGTGGGGCGCTATGAGGCTATAATGGGGCTACGGGAGGGGTTTTTTGAAGGCTTTTAGCTATGGGATCGAGTTAGGTGTCGTTTTCGAAGTATTTTTGGACGTAGAATCCATTTTTGGGGTCCCAGAACGATCCGATTTCACTGTGGCCATCTATAGGGCTTTCATGGGGCTAAAAATGGGATTTTTGAAGGATCCCAGGATGTTAAATATTTTTCGAGTCAAAAATACAGAGTTTTTGAAATAACACATTTTTGAACAAGAAAATTTAAAAAAAAAATTTTTCGAGATAAAAATCCAAAAAAAAATTTTTTTTTTAAATTTTTTCATTGACAGAATTAAATTTTTGCACAAGTAACGTACTTACCTATATCAAAGAATAATAAACCCTTGTGTAAAATTTGCAGCTTTTTTTGAAGGCTTTTAGCTATGAGATCGAGTTAGGTGTCGTTTTCGGACGTAGAATCCATTTTTTGGGGTCCCGGAACGATCCGATTTCACTGGGGCGATCTTTAGGGCTTTCATGAGGTTAAAAATGGGATTTTTGAAGGATCCCAGGATGTTAAATATTTTTCGAGTAAAAAATACAGAATTTTTGAAAAAACACATTTTTGAACAAAAAAATCCAAAAAAAAAAAAAAAAAATTTAATTTTTTCATTGACAGAATTAAATTTCTGCATAAGTAACGTATATCAGAGAATAATAAACCCTTGTGTAAAATTTGCAGCGTTTGTTTTTTTTTTTTAGCATGGTAGGTTCATATGTTTTGCTGGGAGTGAACTGAGCTTCTAGAGCGGGGCTGTGTAAGAAACCACCCCACTCCTCAGACATAGAAGACCAACCTGTAAGCTCTGTGCCCCACACTGGTACTCCCTCCCTCCCCAGCCCAACGATACCACTAAACAACTTGCACATGGGCATTTTACTACTCTGATAGTAAATTTAGCCCTGATTCGAAAAAGGGGTCTAAAGTTTGGAGTCGCATACCATGTCCTTTCTTTGATACTTGATTTAAACTAAACTAATCCAGGGGGTGTGCAGGTGTTCCCTAGTCAAAGGATATAATAATGGAAGTCATTGTCCGTGGATAACCACATATAGCAAATTTATTTGTTTCAGGGTTGACTGTAGGTGAGCTCTGGGTTTCATAAACCTTCGCTCCAACGATGGACTACGTATTTTGGTGTCTTGGTGCCATCCAGTATGGATATAGTTATGTATACACATCATCACTGGTCGAGGGGTAAAATAGCTGCTTTTTCTGTGTGGTTGGTATTTGAACACTCCCTGACATCCGCCAGTGGGGGTCTTAATCCGAACAAGCCTCAGATGAGGAACTCCTTTCCAGTTTGGAAAAGCCCGAACTGAAGCGGGAGTGCTGCTTAATAGCCTTTGTTGTTTAAAGTGTGACAAATTTAGGAAATACGGAGAGGGCTAGCCTCGAGATTTTTTTCGTCGATATAAGACGCTGAAGACACTCTGAAAATGAAGTAAAAACTGATGCGTAACTATGAATTTCTTATGGTTAATTATTAACAAGAAGAATCAAATTCAAAATCATTGCTACCAGCGCCTGTCATATACCGTCCCTGTCATCATGCCGCCTCAGCGTTTGGCAGCGACGGCTCTCCAGGTGAGGCAGAGGCAAGTGTTTTGAATCGGCAATCTAGCTGAACAAAAATGAAAAAAATAGTATCGAGTATTGATTGACAGTGGTTCCACTGAGCAGGAAATGAGTCAACTGATTCAGGTCGAAGCGGAAAACCGAGATAAGAAATTGCACGCTGAGCATCGCGCGATTAAACATGTGCTGTTCGTCTGGACTCTGACTTCGAGCATTTCATATCATATCTTCACAGATGTTCAGTGCAGGCGTACGTTTCTCCTACTCCGTTTGTTGCATCATGGGGTGCTAATGGTAAGTGAACGTTTTACTGCCTCAGATCGGCCTTGAAAAAAATTGAAAAGCGCCTACAATTTTATACCTAATTTTATACAATTTTATACCTTAAATTACTCAGAATTGGTGGGAATTTTTATCATTACGAGCAGATAACTTGTAGGGAGCCAATGGGAACTTCATAAAACCTACAGGATCATAAACTATACTACATATCCTGAAAACTTTTCCAATAAATTTTGCCGTCATCAAGTGTCAACTTATTTATATTTTTACAGAAACTCGAAATGCGTTCACCTATGGCGAATTGTTCGAAGAACTCCGAGCAAAGCATAAACTTGCGGAAGTTGGCTGTGATGAAATTTTGGATTTAATTTCCACCAAGTGTCCTAATTTGGAGTTCTCAGGCCAACGAAAGTGAGTCCAAAATTAATTTTTTTTTAAATAATAATTTTTAGTAGTGTCCAAAATTAATAGTTTCTTGATAGTCCTTAGGCGTTATTGGAAAAACAGCCATTCCAACTATTCTCAATATGTATTTAAGAGGAAACACGTGGCTAGAAACGCAATTCGGGATACGTGAAGAGGTTGGACCTTCAACAAGTAAGTAGTGGAAAGCCTTCAAAACCATTCGAAATGTCCTGCCTCAAAACTCAAGAAAGAAAACTTAAACATGTTAATCGATCACCACAGCTTGGAGGAACTTGTCTGTACAACAGCTGGAAAGCTTAGGAAATATGGGAGTAGGGATGCTGCTAGTATTGAATTTCCATTCAGCATATGTTGATTATTTTTTGAATAATCGAAGAAAATGCATCTTTTAATTGATATGGTTTTGTATGTTTTCTTATTTGAGCAATTCTTCATAACTATTGCATTAGTATACCTACCTTTCACATAAATATAAAACGTGCGTATCATGCGCAAGTTTCGTAAACCCTATTGCTTCCGAGTCTGCGAAGCAGCGGAAGCCTTGTGTTCACTTTCGGGAGAAAAAAAATTTTTGTTGTCCGAATTTAAAATTTCCACTCGCATTTTGCGTTTCATAGCCTACTGAACAAATTTGGTTCCGTGTCTGTCGGTCTGTGGGTCTGTCGGTCTGTGGGTCTGTCGGTCTGTCGGTCTTTCGGTCTGTCGGTCTGTCCGCATTTCCTTGTTACAGCCATAATTTCCACAATTTTGAATGAATTTAGCTCAAATTTTGAGGGATTATGCGGATCAGGCTCCTTGAGGTCCCATACGAATTTCAGCACAATTGAATCAGCGGTACGCTCTGCGCATGCGCTAACGTGAAATTCTTGAAACAGGCATAACTTTATCAATTTTGATCGGATTTCAATCAAATTTTCAGGAATTGTGTGCGTATAGCTCTAGATGGTACCCTGTCAGTTTCATCGCGATTGAATCAGCGGTACGCTCAGCGCATGCGCGAACGTAATTTCCTTGCCACAGCCATAACTCCTACAATTTTGATCGGATTTCAATCAAATTTTCAGGAATTGTATGGGTATAGCCCTAGATGGGTCCCTATCAGTTTCATCACGATTGAATCAGTGGTACTCCCTGCGCATGCGCGAACGTAATTTTCTTGTTACAGTTGTTACGTTCATTTTGAACTTAGCACGAGGAAGCTCATGTGCCATTGCCTTGGCAGTGTATCTTCTTACTGTTTTCACCTTTCATATTCGCTTTATGGCCAACTCTAGCACTATTCTGACTAAAAAAACGTGTTCTACGATGAAAAATAATATTCTTCTTATTTTTATTGTAATATAATAAAAATTATACCTAAATTATAAAATATAAATAAAATTATAAATATATTATTATTAAACATTTTATTATAATATAATATACCTATATTATATTATGCGAGGAGACATTTTTCCTAACGGATTGATCACGTGCTAAAAGCGCAAGGGGTTTTGTCCAGCTGGATTGGCGATTCAAAACACTGTGCGGCGCCTCACCTGATCATCCACTATCGACCAACCATTCAGTATTTTCAGATCCCTATAAATTTGAGTTAACAGCTTCCCTCAGACAACAGATTTTTTGTAATTGAAAGCGATACAGTCTAAGTTACTGCACGAATTTGATTTGAGGTAGGTAGCGACTTGGGATGAGAGAGAGAGAGAGAGAGAGAGAGAGAGAGAAAAAAAAAAAAACGTGATGAGAAACTGCTTCATCAGAAAATTTTTTTAAACTAGGAAACAATTTCACATAACGTGAAACAGCTGTTTAAAAAAACAGTATCGCCGTTTCAGTTCCTTTGTTTCGTTCATGACGATGAAACCAAAATGGAAGCAGAGAACTAATATTTTGAAACGGTTTCGCCGACTCCAATTGACTCCAGCAAGCCAGCTTCGTTCTTTTGAAACGTAGGTAGGTATGTTGGTCCAAATTGAGGCTGCAACTGTTATTTTGAAATGGTTTCGCCTAAACAGTTTTATTGTCAATAGTTGAAAGTTAGCGGGGTAGACTGTGAAGCCCTCTGCCTGGAGGTGATGGAACCAATGGGGAATGCTCATCAAAATCTTTTAAAAAAATGTTAATGAAAAGTACTCGCTGAGTAGTTTCTAAAATGATGGTGACCTCGTCCAAAAAGTCAGGGTAAGTAGGATTATTCGGGGTTGGTTACCGTACCCCTGTCTGTTAATTTGCCCCCCCCCCCCTCCCCCCCTCACTGTGATTCTTTTTGTACAAAGTCCTTTTGTCGTACTTCTGTTGTTTTCCCTATTAATGCCCAATAGAATTTGCTTCAACTCCAAGGCCTTATTACATTTTTTCGTATTTGGTTTTAAAAATGGAATTGCCTTCGAACGATTTCGTTTGTTTGTTGCTGGAAATCCCTTTTCCCATTGGCGGAATCTCTGGTCTCTTTCACTCTGTGGGTGGGATGAAGACCGTCGAGTTCTAGTCAACAATAAGCCGAAACCGGACATCACAATTTTGAGCACTGACAAGAAGCAACGTAAAACCTTCCATCGAGCTTTTTAAAAAATCATGGTACGACACTTCTTCCTGGCTTTGTGGGAGTGAATATAAATCCGATTTTCCAATAACATGAATCGCCTCATATTGTCAGCCCACCCACCCAGAGCCGCTACTGGTGTTTGGCTACATCTGTGGAAAAGCGTGGTGGATTCAGATCGATCCTCACCATCGATATATACCTCACCATCGGTATATATCGGTATATACCGGGTATATATATATTTATCGATGATCCTCACATTTCTTTCCCCCCCCAAAACACCGCCCCTGTCAATCCCGCGGGATGCTCCGTGCCCTGCAATATGCTGGGAAGAGAGTGTGCAGGGTCATGGGCCAGAATCAGCCTGTCCTTGAGAATGACTTTCTAACCTTAAGGTGGAAGGTGGCTCCGGGGAGGGTGGGGTTCCTGAAGAAAGGGAACGCTCCTCAGCTTCAGTCTTGTTCGAGTGGGTTCAGTTAGTGGTTCGCGGGTACCAACGGGAAAGCCTTCAGGCCATCGTCACATCTTCGTTACAAGGATTCGCGAAACAAGGTACACATAAATACAATCAACATTAATATTCAACTACCAACATTCACATTAACCTACCAAACCTTTTCAAAGTTTCACCTCCAACAGGATTCGTTCTTAATTATTTTTTAAAGTACCTAGTCGAATTTTTAAGATTACTTATTTTTTCAGTATATATTTACAAATCTTTTTTTCGTTGTTTGCCGGCTCGGTTGTCAAGACCGCAATGCATATCTTGACCGATCATGATTATAATTTCGTGCATGATCGAATGTGATACACCTTTGACGTTAGCCACGATCGGCCATGCACTCGGAACTCAAAGGAGGCCCGCAAATTTGTCCATAGTTGTCTTCAACTATTTACCTAGTGATTTAAACAATATCCAATTTGCCCAAGAATGAATGAACTTCTTTTGTTGATGGGCAAACTTTTAGTAGAAATTACCGGATCAATTGATTTTTGGGGGGTAGGGTGGGCCTCGAAAAACAACGGTTCTTCTCATTAGCAAAGAAATTTTAAATAAACGCGTTCTAAAGCTGCTTGCATTACTATTTCATAATTTGACAATTACTTGTGCCAAATTATCAAGTATGAAATTTCATTTTGGCGCAGGACGATGAGTCAGTCCTTTGACCTCGTCTTTCAGTGTCAAGGGTGGTTCTCGTTAGAATTGAATGAACTGGAGGGCACATCCCGCCGTACGAAAGTCACCGAAGTGAAGGGAGCGCAATGTGAAAGGGGTGATTTCCTTTCGGGACGAATGATTTCCGTTGAGATTGTGTGAAGCCCGGCTCCACAGAATCAACCAATTAGGGAGGCCGGTAGAAAAAAAGGAAGTGCATTCGGCGGATGAAGAATCCACCGGCGTCCGGCGCCTTTTCATTTAGAAACGCTTCTGCCGGATTCGATGAGATTTACCAAGTCGTGACTCTTTTCAAGCATTCAAGAATTTTTTATGACGTTCACCATGAAATTGAGAGTCCCCTTCACTCCTCTTTTTAATACCTTCGCGACGACGCCGCCAGTTTTTGTGCGATAAATGTTTGTCCATGAAGTTCAAACTACTCCTACTATTACTTCTCATAGCCCTATGAGAAGTAGATAGTAGCTCCCTGGAGCTATTGTCAATGGAAAATCATTTAAAACCTGGTTGGTTTTCATCAACGTTGAAATGAATTTGATGGGAGTATTAAATACATGTATAGAAATTTTCTATGTTACATTAAATGTTAGAAAATGTTTCTTCATTAGGCGAGGGGGTTTAAATAAGGCGTAGGTTTTATCAATGTTCGTTCGGTTGCCAGGGTTCCAGACGTACCCAACCTCACTGCTATAGAGCTTGTAAAGCCCCAGGGGTTTGGCCAGAGTGTCGTCCCCTGCTCATTGTTTCATCATTCTCCCATGAACAGAGGGGTTTCAATTGTGTACGACAAAGTGAATCAAATAGGAATATGTTCTATCTACTTGAGATTTTCTTGATAGTTGAAAATTCGTAAAAACCTACTATCCCTACTAACTGCTAGCTACGGAATCACTCGATATCCCGTCGATTCACATTGATTGGCAATTTCTAGAGATGCTCTCAGTAAATGGTGGTGCTGGTCTCAGTTGTCCCTCGGTTTACAATGGCAGGAAAACTCCAGCCCTTCTTTGGCCCGAAGACGACACGAGGCTCTAAAAATCTTAGTTTGTATAAGAAATGAACGGCTTTCAAATAAACCTTAAAGTGAAGTCAAACTCTTATTACCTAAACGTATGTATAGTATTTATGTGCAACTGGATATTTAAATTAAGGTGGGAACAATGACTCAACTCTCACTCAGGATCCTGGTTTCCCATGGTTGGTGGTTTGAGCTATTGTTGATCGTCCGATCTCGAGGCAGATTCCTTATCATCGCTCTATGAAAACAGAGAGATGAGACTACGAAAAAATGTAATAATTGAGGCGGTTGTTGATTAACCATTCAAATGTTGAACTAAAACACGACCTTACTAATCCAGTCTGAAGTGTCCCTCTTATCTTGTTTCCATAAGCAAAAAGGAAAAACAAAATTGCCTTAACCTGTTTTTATAAACTACACGGAAATATGCGTGTTGGTACGATTCTCCCAATTCGAAATTAGCCGGTAAGAAAGCGATTCTCGCCCTGGAAGAATATCTGGATGTTCAGTGGGGAAGAACCATTAAACACACAATGTGAGGAGCATAATCTGCGAAGGTAACACAATTAAGGCAATTCCTCACCACGTAATATTACTTCGGCATTATCTAATGAACAACTTTCTCGGGAGTTTTTAAACGAAGCGTTAATTAACCTCCTCGCGGAAAGAGATCGGCTTCGAGCCATCATTTTTTGGCCCGCCAAACAAGATAGTTAACGTACATGGACTGTAATATTTTTACTAATGATAGTAATTTATTTAGCATGCTGTTCAAACCCATCGGCTGTACTTGGGTTTTGTATCAATTACACAGGTTTACAAAAAAAGGTCAATCTAAGGCGCCGCAGAAAAAACCATCAAACTCTATGTTTTTTGGGGTGCTGAATCCGAATCCGACCCCCGTTTTTTCCGGTCACGTCCAAATTTTCGAGATATTGGCGATTTTTCGTTTTTTCGACCTTTTTCCGTTTTGAAAATCACAGCTAAACGTGCGGGTGCCCAAAAATTCTACAAAAACTCTCTTCTTACTGGAAATTTATCGCTGATTCCGAAAATATATATGAGTTGGTGTCTAAAACCACGAGAAATGTGTGATTTTGCCAAAAAATGTTGAAAAAACGTGGTTTATTCAAAACCAAAGTCACGTTTCTTGATACTTTTTACCTTCTAGCGTGGAAACTAAGGCCGTTAATAAAATTTTTCCAACGAGGTCTTGTAGGTAGATTGTTTCTGCGTCGAATGGGACCAACCGTGATTCTTTACCTTCCATAATAAGGGAGCTATGATTTTTCAAAGTTTCTGGGCGCTTGTTTTTCAGGGCTTCAAGTGCAATTCCGTGAGTTCTTGATGAATAAAACCATCTTTGAGTCGGTCTGAATTGATGCCTCCGAGTCCAATATATTCCTCGGAACAAAGTTTTGTTGTGATCAAGTTGCATTGCCGACTCCAGGAGTTCATATTCTACGACATGGCCAAAATGGGTAGAAACTTTGAAAAATCATAGCTCCCTTATTATAGAAGGTAAAGAATCACGGTTGGTCCCATTCGACGCAGAAACAATCTACCTACAAAACCTCGTTGGAAAAATTTTATTAACGGCCTTAGTTTCCACGCTAGAAGGTAAAAAGTATCAAAAAACGTGACTTTGGTTTTGAAAAAACCACGTTTTTTCAACATTTTTTGGCACAATCACACATTTCTCGTGGTTTTAGACACCAACTCATTTATATTTTCGGAATCAGCGATAAATTTCCAGTAAGAAGAGAGTTTTTGTGGACTTTTGGGCATCCGCACATTTAGCTGTGATTTTCAAAATGGAAAAAAGCCGAAAAAACGAAAAATCGCCAATATCTCGAAAATTTGGACGTGACCGGAAAAAACGGGGGTCGGATTCAGATTCAGCACCCCAAAAAACATAGAGTTTGATGGTTTTTTCTGCGGCGCCTTAGATTGACCTTTTTTTTTGTAAACCTGTGTTATCAAACAGAAGTTTTACAATTATTTTGGGCATTTAATTGTTTTACGTGTGTCTCCGAAATGAAACATTGAGGTCCCTACTTAAGGTTGTTGTTAGTTTAAGTATCGAATATGAAGAGACTGATTTCGTTTTAAAAAGTTCTTTACAAATCGCCATGACGGCATTCTTGAAGGTTTGGACAGGTTTTGATGACATTTAAAACCTTGGTCTCCATTTGAACTTTTTCCGTACCATCATTTGATTCCTTCTGGGGGCTGTGGATTGGGCGTTTGAACGGTTTAGGCTAGGTGGTCGTTCATGCGAAGTTTTGTTTTCAAACTGATTTTGGTAGAATGGATTTATTGGGACTTATTGATGGCGACTCTACAGATTTCCCGGTTGTTCTACTGTTAGAAGCCGATCCAGGCTTTCTTTTCGAGGGTATACAAACATTGGAACGTTATAGATCTGCCAACTTAGTTTTTAGAGACTTTCACGAATTAGAGCTTTTTCTTTCGCAGCACCATCTAGCCATACTTTAAGGCATTGAAAACTTTCCCTCACAATAATTCCTGGTGCAATAATACCCTAGTTAGGTAGCTGTTTAGTAGTATTTTAAATTGAACGTTTGAAGAAGAGCAGGTCAGTTCTGAGACCCTCATAATTTGATTCTATGCCCGACCCCCGTCGCGAAAACAAAAGCTGATTATCTAGTGAATAATAAACCAAAATCATGAACCGAGTATGTCGTATAAAGTTGTGTTGGCCAAGACCGCCAAGGTTAGATCGACACCTTGACTCGTTTATTCTTTGTTGATTGGATGTTGCAAAACAAATGGATAAGAAGGGGCACCGTTTTGTTGTTTGAATAAGCAGGTAGGTAATTCGGGAGAATTTGAAATGCTTAGTTGATTCCTCGAGAACGAAGAAAGGCGAAGCAATAGACTCGGCTAATTGCTTTTGACTATCTGATGAGTATATCAGACGGACACCGCCGTTTTTTTAATCTGACAGTGGGAAAATGACCCAAAGCCCTAAACCTACTCTCCCGCGCGAGTAATCAACAGCACCGAAAATGATAACGATTAGGATTTGTGGAGAACGACGGAGCTGTGATGGCTGAGTTCACAGCTGGAGAAATGATCTGAAAGAGTCCCAGGACGGCGGAACGGCTCCAGAAGAAACAAACTCGAATGAAAGCTTCTCACTAAATCCAATGACTCGACTTTTCGCCCTTGGCTGGGTTCGGGGTAATAAGAGACAACAGTAGGATCCTGTTGAGCACAAATTGAAATTTCTAGTTTTCGATAAATTCTATTAATCCATATTTTCCCGCAATCAGAGTTTTTACCTCTCTTTCTGTGTTAATTTTATCGACGAACAAAATATTTAATAATCTCGAGTTTTGCTTATTTCTTATTTACAATTTTAAAACGCTGCGAATTTACCGAATTTCGTTTTTGGAATCTGAATGTCATGAAACGGATGTCAAATTTTGAGGCCGATCTGAGTTTTCGCCCTCAGGCTTAGAATACATACGTGTATTATTCTAAGAATAATAAACCAAAATTCAGTGTCGCTCAATTGTATTTCTTGCTTTGACTACATTTTCCTCAACGAATCCCTCGTGAAACTAGTTTAAACCCCTCATAAACCTCGAATCCCTTGCGAGGTTGCCATTCGATTCCGCATTCACTACGGAGTGACCTTTCAATATTTCCGTTAATTGCGGACCGTAATAGAAACAAACCTTCCAATACAAAACCCGTTTTTTTTTTTTGTTCACCAATTGCTTTAGTTGTTATGCGCTGTTACGGAGCCCTTGTTGGCTATACAAGTCACGAGAGGCCACAGACGCTGAGCCCACCTGCTTTCAAATTAGAGGACATCTCCGTTCATAATTTCTACGCGACTTCAAACCTGCGTGTGAGTTTACGTGCTCAAAATTGACGCCGTTTCCAAAAAAAAAAAAAAAAACGAGTGAAAGCGAGAGTTCACGCCTTCTCATAATTACTTATACATTTTACTTTTGTCGAGCCGGAGGTAGGTAGGTAATAAGGGATTCCACTCGGGGGTCTCCGCGGTTTCGTCGGAGTTTTAACTGCCATGACGAGCCTTCTGCCACTGGAAATAGTCGAAGTAACCGTGTAAACACGAAATGAAGAAAGCTCATCGCTGGTAAGGTCGGCAGACCATTCAATTTGCGAGATCATGAATGGCTCTCCAGCAAACGGACCCACCGGTCATTATGAACCATTGTGAACCATATAAATCACTAGTCTGCGGATGCTGAGCTTTCGAGTTCTCCACCCACGCAGGTAGGAAAGTTGCTCGACTACTTTCCCAAGGGTTCACGGTCACCTCAGGAACCACGCGGAACACTTGGCAATAAGTAATTTTTCAACTCACTAGCACGCGAAAAAGAATGAATCACTGGATCCTGATTGTCTTTGGAAGGTAACAAAGCCAAAGGAAGATCATAATATGATCCTATTTTCGTTACGAGATGGTTTTAGGCAGGGCTCGAAATATCGTTCCGTTCGGTTCCCCCAAACCGTTCCGATCCCGAAAAGAGCGAAAAATAAGAATTTTTAGGATAAAGTTCCAAATTAGAACGAAATGATAAAGTTCTGAAAAGTACTGTTCCCAGTGAAAACAAAATCAGAAAGAAAAATGTTTTATCGTTCGGGCGAAGAACGTCCTTCTCGAAAACGTTATTTTTTCGTTCCAAGAAGAAATTTTCTTGGCCCGAACGATAAAATATTGTTCTTCCAGATTTCGATCCACTTATTTTGTTATAATCTTGCTCCACTTGCTCCTTGTGGAGCAAGAATTTCTAAAGCTTTTTCAAGTACAGTGCGGGGTCGGCTCCTGCTCCAATTGTGAAAACCAGTTGGTTAACACTAAAAAAACTCACTTTACTTTTTTTCCCACTTATTTTGTTATAGAATCGTAATTCTCTGTCCAAAATTTATTTATATTTAATGGCATATATCATACATTCACGGTATTTAAGGCCCAAAACGGAGATGGGAACGAATAAACTAAAGAACGAAAAATTTCGTTCCAAGCAGGAAAGGATCTGATCGAGAACGAAATTTCGTTCTCAGCCAGAACGGTTCCCGCCAAGAACGAAAAATGAAATTTTGGCCTAAACCTTACTTTTTGGAAGCAGAATTCACTGAGAATTGATAAATAAAGTTCCCATCTTGAACGGTCAGTTAGGGAGCTTTTATTTTTTCAGGAACTTTACTTCGAGCCGTGGTTTTAGGAGCGTATGCGCAATGTAAATCATTGAAAATGCAGATCATGTAAGTCGGTACTTAAACAGTCATTGCAGTTGTGCCTCATTCAGGTTCTTCGGGAATTGAGGAATGCAAATTGTTGTTCACTCAGGTTGCCACAATTTTCTTCTGTTGCTTCCGAGTCTGCAAGGCACAGGAAGCATTGCTTACGCTTTCGAAATAAATAAAAAATTTTGTTCTCCAAAATCAAAATTTCCACTCACGTTTTGCGTTTCAGAGCCTTCTGAACAAATTTGGTTCCTTGTATGTCTGTCTGTCTGTCCGCATTTCCTTGCCATAGCCATAACTTCCACAATTTTGATCAGATTTCAATAAAATTTTCAGGAATTGTGTGGGTATAGCCCTAGATGGTCCACTATCAGTTTCATCACGATTGCATCAGTCTTACTCCCTGCGCATGCGCGAACGTCATGAGTATGGCGAATCGGTCGTCTGGTCTCCTAAAATTTTAATGGTGACATGTCATGAAGATCACGAGGAAGCTTCTGTGCCATGACCTTGGCTGTGTATTTTGATGAAATTTTCAGGGATTACGCGGGTTGTGCCGTAGATGATTACCCAGGCTTTGGGTAAAAAATTGAATCAGCGGTACGCTCTGCGCATGCGCTAACGTGAAATTATTGAAACAGGCATAACTTTCACAATTTTGATCGGATTTCAATCAAATTTTCAGGAATTGTGTGGGTATAGCTCTAGATGGTCCCCTATCAGTTTCATTAATATTGAATCAGGCGTACGCTCAGCGCATTTTATAATGGTGTCACTTTGATTGTAACGAGGAAGCTGCTGTGCCATCTCCTTGGCAGTGTATTTCCAATTAAGTCAATTCCAGCTTTCATCTTTCTAGAAGGCGTACGTGCGTACGTGCCTGGGCATTTTAGCATGTTACCATGTGAAGGTGAACTTCCTTGAAGAGAGAGACGCCCTGCTCCGTAGAAGCAGAAGACTCTTCTACATGAGAAGAGCAGCTACTAGCTCCTTAGCCTCTCGCCCGACGATATCCTGTCATCCACTCAAGCAGGGACCTTCCGGGCTGAGTCTGGAGGTCTGGAGTGGGAGAGCATTTCCCTCTGTGGGTTTATCCCTGACAGGGGCAATCCATGGAGGAATAGATCTATTCCTCCATGGGGGCAATCCAAACTGCCGTCTAAAGTTGGGAAAAGCGTGTACCACGTTTTCTGCTTCGATCCTCAATCTAAACTAATCTCGAGGTCTGGTAGTGTCACCTAGTCATAAGATGTACATATAATAATACCTACCAGGCAATACATCCACAGGTTGCAACTATTTAAAAAAATTATTACTCTTTACAGAAACTAGATGCTCCGGCTCGCTTTGCTCGCCTACGCACCCAGACCCCCCGCTAGTGGGTGTATTGTCGCCTGTGGGTGTACATTGCCGCCTGTGGGTGTACATTGCCGCCTGTGGGTGAATTCAATAACAATAACCTTCAATAACATAGAACGAATATGTATATATTGTTATATTAAATTATTGATCCTAGCTCGCTGAAGGTTTATTTTCAAATGATGACCGTGCGGGGAGGGCTGGGTGATGGTCAGGACGTGGTGGAAGGGCGGGGAAGGAGAGTGAGGCGGTAGGATGTTGAGCGTCTGAGTGAGTGAGACAGCATTGGGGTGGAATGAGTGAGAGGGATTGGTTGGGTGAGGGGGATTCCTCCCGCCGCGACGGGACGACTGAAATCAGGCGCGTATTGAAGAAAACTTCAAAACTGAACTCGCCGTCCTAATTCGCTCAATTTCGAAATGAGTTTTTTCAGTATCTCGTATTAAAATTTAGATCTCTAGGTAGGTATAGGACGAAACGCGGAAAAAATCCGTCTATTAAGGACTGAATAAATCGAAAAAAATGAATTTCGCGAATTCAAAAAAAATTCGCGCAACCCGCTTAACGGACGTAAAATTGGGCGAGGAATCCGAATCCGCCAAAAAAATTAGGGGTTCCCATTTGAAATAAGAATGTTGATGGCAATTGCGCCCATAAATGGCGCAAATTTGCGCGCATTTTTGAAAATTCTCGACCCCCCTAGAGACACTTAAACGGGATCCCGAGATGGATAGAAAAAATCGGCGTATTTTTGCGACTTACCGTTTAGGCGTGAAAAGCCCGTTACCTACTCAGCCAGCCAGCCACAGACACGATGAGAATTAGTGATTTAGATAGATATCGGCTTTAACAATAAGAGTGAAGTCATAACTTTGATTGCATGTACATTCAATAAAATTTGTTATTTCGAATACGGTGAGTTGGTTAGGTATTAATAATACGATGTTCATATTATGAATTTATGAAATGTCCAGTGGAGCAAAGGCTGAGTTGACATCTCATAAGATCCTGTCTTCTCATTGATGATTTGGCCTCCTTTCTAGACCCCCCCACCCAACATTCAATGGGGTTGTTCACGATGTCGCAATAATTGCAAAATTATTTTGCCTTTTCGACCTCATATTCGCACTAACCACTTTTAAATATCCATTTTCGCTCAATTTCGCCTGAGAATTCCTTTTCATTTTGATCCCAATTCTTAGGAAAAATAAGAGTTTTGAAATAAAGGTGGAAACTGGAACTGAATGACCTACCTTCGCTCACATGACATCCATGGCCACACATCCTTATTTGGAGCGTTGTAATTGGCCACACCTACCGTGACGTTATACTAGGTAATTTCAAACTGTTGAATCTTCATTATATTTTCTTTATATGTTTATGGCGTGACTCATTGACGTATGTTTAATTAATCGCCATTTATGTCATTTTGTAGGGTTTGGGATATTCCCTTCTGACGACACGTCAACGGGACTCGAACCCGTTTCATTCGTCAATGGAAAGGATTGTGGGACGAAGGAAATGCGCCCGTCAAGGTGTACAAGGTCTACATCGATGCAATAAAGGAGGAATCCGGCCGCTTGTTAATTCAACCCGGCGAGAACCTCCTGGGAATTGCATTCCGATTGAACAATGACAGAAATGAAGTGAAAATTACGTCGAAAGCCGATTCCGGCCCATCAGGTTGGACGTGACTTCCACCCTGAGAGCCTAAAAACAGATCCTCTGGCAGCCGAAAGTAAATGTTAATTGTGGGCTTCGTCATTTTTTCCCGCGGTAATTTCCTGCGTCTGTCAGGAGAAAAAAATTGTTTTACATGCCAAGAAGGTGGAAAACGACAAGTCTATAGTCAATCTAAATAATTGTTAACGGATTTCTTGCAACATTGTTTACGATAAACCAACGACCGACAGTCAATCTGATAAACTAAGTGGTGATTTTAGATTTCCACGTTCTTTCTATTTGCTATGAATCACACGACTAACATCAAGTCGACTTCAGACGCATTTGGGCAAATCCGGCTGGGGGATAAGTTCGCTAAACCTGCACAGTCTTCCTTGAGATGTTTGATGTCTTCCGCATCCCAATTACCTGCTGCTTAAATTAAAATTTAACCTGCCGGTGCTTGATATTGAGGAATGCTTGCGTGTATGGTTGTGTCGAAATGAAAGAGCATTTTATTACAATAGAAAGCCTAGAGCATAAGAAAGCCAGCAGACAATGACCCAGCGTAATAGCAAAAAGTGAGGTAGCAGTCATGAAGTAAGGAGGCACTCCTACAAGTCACCGTTCCCTACCGGCAGGGAGACATGAATAGTTGACAACGAAAGTAGGTCAGAATGTATAACAGGAAAAATGTCGTCGTAGGTACTTCCGAAAGAATAATTCGGACTTACCCCTACAATGCTACTGCTACTATTTATCTTTTGCATACCTACCGTACTCAAATTGATTACTCAACCTAGTTTTGATAGGTATGAGCAATTTTCATTGTTTGTTTAAAATTACTCGACAATTGTGAGATTCACGGTTCAAGTCTCTATGTGTACCTACATACCTGTAGAGGTAATAATTGCCTGCAAGGCAATCGTATATTGAAATTTGGAATTGAATATTGTCACAATCACACTTGAAGCAGAATGTGCCCAAATGGGGTAAAACTTTCCAGACGCCAGGGGGCAACAGTTTCCACTTCCCTCCCCTGGAGAAAGTGGAAACTTTGGCCCCGAACTCAAAATGTATTTAAATTTTACTTCTATTACTACATTCGTGAACTGATGAGGTGGGCTTCGAGATTAGAAACCCACCTAGCTATTGTGCCAACCCAATCGTTACAAAAAGGTCATAACCTTGGTAAAAATGACGTAACGTCAAAAACTGATGTTAATTTTTGTTTTCAGCAATTTGAAAAAATGAACCCTTTTTTAGAAAACTTACAGTCTTGATTTGGCCAGGATACCCACCACTAAACTCATAAGTGGGGCAAAAGTTGCCTCTGGAAACATTTGCCCCACGCGTGGAAACGTTTGCCCCAGTGTGTGGGGCAAAAGTTTCCAAACGGGTGTTTCGGAAAAATGGAAAATTCGCACTCTAAATGTTTTGGTAAATGAACCCTTTTTTTACTGGATGAAGGGAAGGGGGATTTTTTTTACTGGATCATTTTTTTACTGGATGAAGGGAAGGGGGATTCCGAAAATATAATCTGCGTAACAATCACTACATTAATGGAAAGTGGGTGTTGAAATAGGAATGGAATTTAGTGACTAACTTGTTTTCGCTTTGTGCGGGATTCAGTCGCGGAGAAAGAAAGTGAAAGGTCGCGCTTTTCAACAGGATTAACCACTTCAAAACCTTCCATTCGATTATGGGCCCAGGAAGGTGTTAAAACGCGGAATCTACTCCCGGAAGTTTGAAAGTACCAAGTGAGAGATTTGAAGCGTGAAAGTTTCCATTGAAAGCGAAAACGTTTCAAATGTACAAATCCGAAGTGCCTCCGTCGAACTTGTTTTCGGTTGTCAAGGAAATTGAATCCATTTGTCGTCCCAAGTGGCGAAGCGAAAATGTCTCTAATGGAAAGATCATTATGCTGGCGAAGAAGTGCGAGTTCACGGTCTTTTGCTCGACCTTCCTCGGACCCATTAGGAAATAATGGTCTTTCTAGTGCCAAGTTCAGCTCGAGACGAAAACACCTCATCACCCCGGATTGTGCCACACGAGCTTGTTTTCGTGGGAAACCCATAGATGAAAATTACGCAATTTTCGCCACTACTTGTGCGGCTCTATGGAGCTAAAAATAGGGATGCACGAGGGGTTTTCGACGGATTTTGGGTATAGTGGGGTGGCGATTACAACGTAATTTTGTACTTGGAATCCATTTATGGGAATCTCAGACCCTCCCGTCTTCACCGTTGGGATCCATGGGCCTACAAAATTTAATGGAGCCTCTGAGAGATTTTCATCAGGAGGGCACATGAGGTGTCTGTGATCTATGTAATTTTCGGCATTTTGGGAGTCCCTTATGCGACCTAACACTTTGCAGATCTATTTACGCTATAGTTATTTTTATTGACAGAATCTAGTGCCTGTAAAATCGGTAATTTGGAATGGAAATACACCCGAATTTCGCATTAAATCATCCTGTACCACGTTGTTAGAAGTCAAAAAGGGAAAAATACATCATTTTTGTGACAAAACGTCTTTCACGTAGTTTACATTCATCTTAAATTGTTCTGGCAAATTCAAAAACCGGTGTAGGCAACCTCACCTACACCGATTCCCGTTTCCAATCAAAGCCACCAGAGTGCAGGTCGATTTTCACTTTTTTTCTTGATTTTCTTGGTGTTTGGCACTAAGTGTCAAGTCTTGTCTCAAGTCTTGAGTAACGCGAAAATGGCCGTGTTCGCTTTGTTGTGATTGTGATCGTGCGTAAGGACTCAACTTATTCGTGATATAAATTAACTTATTCGACTTGACCGATCCTTCAGTTTTTAGTTTTTTAATGGACTCATCGACTAATACCTAGGAGCTGACCTCGGGTTTCGGCCAAAATTACAATTACAATTTTCCCATAAATTTTATAAATTCGTACGAACTTGAAGTTTGCGTTTTAACCCAATTTTCAGTATTATTACCTTCTATCGATAAAAAAAATAATCCAGACACGTTTCCATTCCTAATTGGGTAGCTACTATTCCCGACTCATCTGCGATTTTTATGTAATTGAAATATCTCACTCAGACGGTAGTTGGGATGATAAAAATAATTATTATAAAACGTCGGAAAGGCATACAAATCGAGAATAAGAAAAAAACTAACCTCTTCCGACGTATCAGTTTGCTGCAGCATGAGGACTGAAGTTAAGAACACTGGGGTTTGTTGCATTGTTTGGGTCGTATAATCGCAGTGAATGACGAAGAGTACACCTACCATTAATTTTCAATTTAAAAAAAAAATATATAAAACAAAAATGTGGGACCTCGAAAAATCGTCCAAATTACTCGGAAAATATTTGACATCCTGGGATTCTTCAAAAATCCCATTTGTAGCTCCATCAAAGCTCAACAGATGTTGAAACCTAATCGTTCTGGGACTCCCAAAAATGGATTCTACGTCCAAAAATACTTCGAAAACGAAGTATTTTCAATGACGAAATATTTCATTTCATTTCTGTTTGCCTTTCCGACTTTTTATTTTATCATTCCAACTACCGTCAGAGTAAGATATTTCAATTACAAAAAGATGAGGTGAGTCGCGAATAGTATCGCAAACAGATGCCGTAAACTTTTTATAGCGTTTTTAATCAATAGAAAGCATCAAAATGACTCTCTGGGTTGACGTCACCCTGGCTTCCCATTAGTTGGCGATTTCGAGCTCATTCATAGCAAATAATCACCATCCAATGGGAAGCTGTGCCCACCCAGCGAGTTGAGGCTTCTTGAGATCCAGTCGCACAATTAAATTTCTAGTTGTCCATAAATTTTGTAAATTAATATTTTACCACTCAAGTTCTAACACCACGTAATTGACATTTACGCAACTTTTCAGGAGAGGGAAAAAACTGTTTCATCAGTTACGTGCTGTTTTATCAGTAACTGATACTCGTTGTTTTATCAGTTTCTTGTTGTTTTAATCATTTTCGGGCTCTTTTGCTCAGTTATGTGCTGTTTTATCAATTACGCGCTGTAGTCATTTTCGCGTTTTTCTCGTTTTTATGTTTCCAGGTGACCTTGGCATGGCTACCATGCCTTCGGCTATGTTAATACAATTCGTGGAAAAAAAAGTTCCGAAATAAAAAGGGCCCGGGAAAAAATCCCCAGTATTTTCCGGTCCCGGAAAGAAAATCCCCGGAGAAGAAAATTCCATTCAGTCAACGCTATTTAATAGCGTTGACTGAATGGAATTGACAGGAGATGATAATGTTATCATGTACATATTATAGGTTTGTTCCAGGTCTGACTGCGTCTGTCGACGGAAGTTGGACAGCTGTCGACAGAACCCGACCGCACGTACTCGAGCTATCGGTTTTCGTCCAACTTACGATCGACCTGGAACAGCAGTTTCTATACTGCGCATGTCTCCGGCGATTTCTGTTAACATTCCGTCAAACCTGGAACAAACCTTATGTAGGTACTTGTTGTCGTAGGGGGTAAGGTAAGCAGTTGGTGCCGTACGGCTTCGAATCGGGTGAATAGTCCTATAATTGGTGCTCAGCCTACATTCTTGGATAGGCTGAGCTAGATTATAGTTTAATGGACGAGGATTTTACGACGACGAATTTACACTGTAAATTAAAGGATGAAGCCTGATACAAATCACTTCACATCCAAAGGCCGCGAGGCGGAAAACACGAATGAAGAGAAGCTACAGTAGGGAAGGTTACGTCAGCCAGAAACCCTCTTGTCCTTTTTCTTTATTTTTTCAATTTATACTGTAAAAAGCGCCTTAGCGAGTAGTTGGAAGACTACTGCTATTCGTAAAACGCCCGACGAGTCCATGAACTACAATATACAATATATGTTCATTGTATTGTTCTATAATGTACAATACTGTTCCTTGTATATTATACAATATTGTTCCTGAACAAGTTTCAATTTCAAAGCTCTGGCTAACCCACTCATCGTGCACTATGTATTTGAACATTTTAGGAGCCCAAAAGTTTGGTCTTGACGTCTACTTTAAGCCCCTGTATACTTTAATTTTTGGGGGGTTAAACAATCATTTCCGCTTGTTCCTCTACCTACATGGGTGAATCGGCTTTCAGTCATTTTTCGGGGAAAGTCCGGATTCGTCTCAGCACTCGTCTCATTGATAAGAAAACAACTGGATTCGTCTCCTCCCGATTTAAGAGTGATAAGACCATGGCTGGATTCGTCTCACCTCTGAACTCACTATCAATACTAGACTGTTATTGTCGCCCTTCCCAACGTTAACCGGTAACCTGTTCCCTTGGGCGTAACGCAACTGGGCAAATGAGAACCGCAACGACGGCTGCAGCAGCCGCCCGACTGGGCAAGAAATAGGCAGCCCAACTGTGTTCTCTGAGGCAGCGCGATTTTTTTTTTTTTTTTTTTTTTTTTTTTTACCCCCACAGCCGAGTGGATGTACTTTGCTCGAAAGTTAAAAATACTCTGATTTCAACAAACTATGAGAAATATTAAATATTGAAATTTTCAATCTGTTTGCCTTTCCGACTTTTTATTAAGGGGCCACGGGAGTCAATAGGATTATGACGGAAAACGACGATAACCACAATCATGATCCCTACACTCCTGCCCAAATTCGGTTTCCTCAATTTCATCGCGAGTGACTTAGTTCACTTTCCTACCGTTCTTTTTTAACCGGTTACCAGTTAGGTGTTATCGGGAACTGAGACGAATCAGGCCGTAAGGGAGAAGGCGCTCATTTAAGTAGGAGACGAGTCAGGCTATGGGTTTAGTCTCTAATTGCTAACTCTGATACTAATTGGAGACGAATCCGGATCCACCCATTTTTCGTTGTTGTATTTTTTTTCTATTCGTTTTAAGCCGCTCCCACGGTGACGCTCCGAACAGGTTTTATCTTTTTTTTTTAACGTTTTCAAAGGTTCCGGGATGAATGATGGCAGAATTCACATACATGTGAATTAATACGGGCGGAGGAAATGTCGGCCCAAATCCATGGATGCAAACCCTTGAAGGGTTCGCTGTTCAGACCGTTTTCGAAAAGGTAAACTCGGCCCCCCTCTAAAGTAATGAAGAAGATAAAGAGGGGTGTCAGAAAGGAAAAGTTGGCCCAGCGTCAGTTAGTTCGTGAAAGATAGGTACCTAACGATAAAGTATGTACACAGAGAACGTAACGCGATCTCAGCGAGGATTCGTTCATCTCGAAATCGACCACTTCAACTTTAAAAACGCCGCAAATTTTACATTTTATTATTCTTTGATATACATAGATTCATTTTGCTTTTTAAAATAATTCTGTCAATAAGAAAATATTTTTGAAAAAAAAAAAAAAAACTATAAATTCCCCTAAAATGGAGAATAATAAACCCTTGTGTAAAATTAGCAGCGTTTTTTTTTTATAGTGTTGAAATTTAGGTACCTAAGAATAACACTTGTTGATGTTGTAACATAACATAAGATTCTAGTCAGTAACTTGTCAATTTTTTGACGATACCAACACTTTTTTGACGATACCATTAACGAATAAACCCTCGGGAATGGAATTATTAGTTCATTTTTTTAGTTCATATTCACTGGTGGGCCGAGTTTTTCTTTTGCCATTTTGGCCGTATTGGTCATTAACTGAGTTGGTCCGAGTTTTCCTTTGGCGATTGATGCTGGGGAAGGTCGTAAATGTCCTTTCCTTGGAATGGTTTGCCCCAATTTTTCCATCGCCCGTTAATGCCTATCAAATGGAATGAAAAACTCATTTTCGTCAAAATGTCAAATTACGTGGTGTTAGAACTTAAGGGATGATTTACAGGATATCAGAGTCCTTCTTCACTTTTAGTGCTATGCAGAAGTCTTCTGTCGATAATTTGAAGGCAGTGAACTAGACGCACGTTCATTCCGTAGGTATTATTTTTTTATGACAATAATTAACAATTATTGGACTTCGTCGTGTGACTGTCAAAATTAAATACACGCCAATCTTGGACTGCTTTTAGGACTACCAGCTTATGGTTGGACGGGGGGTATACCACGATTATAATCGTAGGAATGCCGGATCTGCATTTTTTGACGTAGGTAGGGTACATGTATCATACTCGCCGGTCATTATTGTAATAGAAATCGGCCCTCCACTTGTCTCGATGAGGTTGTTACAGGCTCCGAAGGAAAATCGAAAGTTTGCGTTATTTTCTCATGTCCCTCATCAACTGTGACATACTCGGGTGGGTGTTCATATTAGACAGTCTAATGTCCCGTCGGCGACCTCTTCCTAAATCCGGCAACCAACTTGTACATAGCTAACCACCAGACGAAACCCACGCCCTGATGACTCTTAATGTAAACCATAACGAGAACAAAAATCCCCTGTCGTGGGAAGTCGGACCACACACGTCTACGTACTTCATTGCGGTGAAAGTAATCGCCATGGGACGCTATACAGGGCAGGAAATGTCTTCTAGAGGGTTTAAAAAACGTTACCTAATAAAAAACCACAACCAATCTGCAGATGCTTTCATACCTGCGGTAGTTAAAGTTCCTATGAAATGTGCTGGTTTCTGTTAACTATTTCATCCGCCTTTCGTAACGTTTGCCAACATTTGCCACGCTCCTTTAGGTTATGTTAGAATGAACGAAGGAACCGCATCTCGACTAATATTTTTTTCTGAAAGAACTTCATAAGTTGAACCATTAACAGTGAGTTTTGGGCTCTTATGGTGTAATTCAAATTCCCTGGACTTTTTCGAAGTTTTCAATTTTGAATTAGAGAGGGGGGGGAGGGTACCTATCTCAGGACGGGCTCTCATTGGCCGTTCGTCGGCCGTATTCATGGCCACCAATTAAACGAAACCCAAAAAATAATAATTTTTTCAGCACTTTTTATTTTTCATGCGAGTGCACTCGTGCAGATTAGCTTTAATGGGGAGCGGGCTAATTTCAAAATGCCATAATTTTCACTAGTCATTTTATCTGATCAGACACCTGATTTCTCATTGCTAATCGCACTGAGCACCTTTCCCTAGCCCATTATTATTATTATTATTATTATTATCATTATTTTTGGTGTATATACTTAAACGGGCTGATAGCCCGTAACCGTAGCCTGTATGCGAAGGGAATTTCGGGTGTGGTTGAAGCGTAGGATTTTTAGACATGGAGGTAAACACGCAAAATTCTAATAATAATTATTATACAATTATTGTATTATACCATCACCATGTTGATTCTAATCGCAACTCAACTGAGCTTTGATCTTTACCTAGACACAGTTTTGTTGGTCCGTCATGTTCGTTACTCCAGACCCAACAAAATCCAACAACCACGCCGCTTCTCGCGTCTCTTGTTTAGGGATGTCCTAAAGATGTTTTAAAAAATATCGTTTTACTAGGTCGATATATCGTAGAAAAATATCGATATTCGATATATCGTTTACAAAATATCGATATGTCGGATATGTCCAAATTTTTAAAAAAATCCATGCCTTTCACGACTTTTGATTACTAGTAAATAAATTAAGGTTATAAATTCTTCGAATAATCTGTAATGAGTAGGTAATCATACATCATACAATAATATAAAATCGTGTTGGCCGCCGTGTGGTAGACGGCCGTGTGGTTTGTTGGTACGGGATAACGCGTTCCCAAATGAGTTTTTTCACTTTCCGCTCGCTGGCCGTTTAGGGGGTCGAAAAAATTACGAAAAAATACGAGCCGTATAGATCAGACCTGGAGGTAGACGTCGGTCAAATCGAAAATCCGAAATTCGCCCGGGAAATTCGTCGAAAATTCGTCGAAAAATCGTCTTTCTCGCGTTTGTCCCACGTTTTTTCGGGTTCAAAAATACCCAGTAAAGAGCCATTTTTTGGGTATGGTATCCGCGAACCAAATGCGCGCCAAAATATGGCCAATCCGATTCCGAAGTCGGATTTCAAAAAAACCGAGGGGGAGGGGGCGATTTCACGGTGAGAAGACAATTGGATCGTTTTAATTCGCGCGGGGCCAGGGAAAATTCGTCGAAAAATCGTCTTTCTCCCGTTTGTCCTACGTTTTCCACTTTCAACTCGCGCCAAAGCCCGTTTAAGGGGTCGAAAAAATTACGAAAAAATACCAGCCGTATAGATCAGACCTGGAGGAAGACGTCGGTCAAATCGTAATTCGGAAATTCGCCCGGGAAATTCGCCGGAAATTCGTCGAAAAATCGTCTTTCTCGCGTTTGTCCGACGTTTTTTCGGGTTCAAAAATACCCAGTAAGGAGCCATTTTTTGGGTATGGTATCCGCGAGCCAAATGCGCGCCAAAATATGGCCAATCCGATTCCGAAGTCGGATTTCAAAAAAACCGAGGGGGAGGGGGCGATTTCACGGTGAGAAGACAATTGGATCGTTTTAATTCGCGCGGGGCCAGGGATCTTAGAAAACAGAGTGTCCAGGGAACTTTGATAGATGGAGAGGCCTTTATTTAAAAAAAGGTGAATTGAATTAAAAATACACTGCCAAGGCAATGGCACATGAGCTTCCTCGTGCCAAGTTCAAAATGAACGTAACAACTGTAACAAGAAAATTACGTTCGCGCATGCGCAGGGAGTACCACTGATTCAATCATGATGAAACTGATAGGGAACTATCTAGAGCTATACGCACACAATTCCTGAAAATTTGATTGAAATCCGATCAAAATTGTAGGAGTTATGGCTGTGGCAAGGAAATTACGTTCGCGCATGCGCTGAGCGTACCGCTGATTCAATCGTGATGAAACTGACAGGGGACCATCTAGAGCTATACGCACACAATTCCTGAAAATTTGATTGAAATCCGATCAAAATTGAGAAAGTTATGCCTGTTTCAAGAATTTCACGTTAGCGCATGCGCAGAGCGTACCGCTGATTCAATTGTGCTGAAATTCGTATGGGACCTCAAGGAGCCTGATCCGCATAATCCCTCAAAATTTGAGCTGAATTCATTCAAAATTGTGGAAATTATGGCTGTAACATGGAAATGCGGACAGACCGACAGACACGAAACCAAATTTGTTCAGTAGGCTATGAAACGCAAAATGCGAGTGGAAATTTTGAATTCGGACAACAAAAATTTTTTTCTCCCGAAAGTGAACACAAGGCTTCCGCTGCTTCGCAGACTCGGAAGCAATAATAATTTCCTAAACGGTAAGCCCTAAAAATACGCCGATTTTTTCTATCGTCTCTGCTACGAATAGGAGGGGCCGAGCGGAGCGAGGCCTTATGTCTGAGTAGGGGTTTGAACGTGTCCATCGATGCTACGCACCCCACAGGCGGCAATACACACCACAGGCGGCAATACACCCCACTAGGGGAGCGAGCGAAGCGAGCCAGAGAGACTAGTTATTTATAAAATGATTTTATAAATTTTACTAAAATCAAGGAAACGATTTATTTGCTTAGTTTATGATATAAACAATATTATTGTTCTGACAAAACATTCAGTACATGATTAATATTTTCTGCCAATGCAACTCGTTGATCATACCTATTTGATTTGAAATACCTTCCGTACAGTTACCTACACGTTCTTTGATCCTATTTCTATAATATAGAAATATGATATATTATAGCTGGTGTTCGGATTTATGTCGGATCTCTCTCAAAAATATCGGTTCTCGATATTTTAAAAATAATATCGATATATCGGTGGAAAAAATATCGCTCAAACATATCGATATATCGGCGGAAAAATATCGACATATCGATATTTTTTGAGCATCCCTACTCTTGTTTTAATTTTCATTGTTGTGTTGTAGTTTGATGGCGGTACTTATGGGTAATTTTGCTTCCGAGACTACCGAAAGTAGCGGAAGCATTGTTTTTATTTTCGAGATCGCAAAAAGCGGACGGTAGACCTACCTATAGTCACAATGTGACTGATGATGTCATCATTTAATAATGATTAATTTTACGCAATTTGTTTCCTCCAAAAAAATGTTTTCTCAACTTGTAACCAACCGCCAAACTTCCTTACAGACCAATTATTGTATGATTATAGTTTTCGCGATTATGTTGCGTAACGCTGTTTCATGTCGCAATTTCGGGACATTACGGAAAATTGTTGAAAACGTCCTGTTAATCATTATTAAATGATTAAAATTTATGTCCTCCAAAATTAAAATTTCCGCTTGCGTTTTGCGTTTCAGAGCCTCCTGAGCAAATTTGGTTCCGTGTCTGTCTGTCCATCAGTCCGCACTTTCTTGTTACAGCGATAAATTTCATAATTGTGATCCGATTTGGGTCAACTTTTCAGGGATTGTGCAGGTTCGGCCTCTTGAGATCCCATATAGAGTTTATGACGATTGAAGGCGCAAAAAGGTGATTCGGGTCATCCCCAGCAACATGGATAAAGTTTAACTACCTACCAACTTTATGATTACCAACACAAAGGCATTATGATTACCAACACAAATCCTCATACCTACCGCACCAGCTGCTGAAGTGATAATTTTGCTTTCTTCAACGTCTAAAAACCGGCAGTACCTACATATATTATAATAATTATAATTATAAAATGGCAATAATTATTATTGCCGTTTTATAGGCGTCGAAAATAGCAAAATTTGATTCCATATTCATCAATTTTATCAATATTAAATATAAATATCAATCTGATCAACATTAAATATTCGATTGAATTATTGTAAATTTTAATTCAAACGAAATTAAAGCGTAGGGAAATTTCGGGCACAAAGCCCCAGCCAAGACGCAGAATAATAATTGGGTAGTCGGAAAACAATCCCTGGAAAAAAATCCTGCAGGGCGGAAGAAAATCCTCTAAGAATACTCAAGGGAGGAAAAAAATCCCCAAAAACGAATATTGAAAGAATTAAAAAAGGGAAAAATGAAAAAGGGGGGTAATCCGTATCCGTGAAACATTATATTTCATAATAATAATAATAACAAAATTTGTTATTTAATAAAATCCAAATAGGTATGGTTTTTTGTCAGGAGGTAGGACTATGTAAGCCCGGACTCAGGAATCATGAAGTCTGAAAAACGCAAACACGAATTCTGCCATCAAACGAACGGCAACGGAGATGACAAAAAAAAAAAACGTCGTTGTCATCTGGGGGCTTTTCCTCATATCTGAGAAAAGAACGGCTTTAGTGAACAGAAGTTTGTAGGACAAACGAGGTATTCAAAGGTAAATACCTGTATAAGATGTATTAAGATGTAACCTATTGGGTTAGTCAGTCTTGGAGACATAGGTACGTTTAACCGCTCGTACTTGGTCATTTTCCTGCTGGCTTTTCGACAGCTTAGTGTTGACCCTCTTAGTGGACGAATTTGAGGTCTATCAAAAATTTTTACTCCAGTGAGAAAACATAGGTTGTCTGTTCTAAGAATAATGAACCCAAATGAGAAAGAATGTTCCCGAAACAGGTGATCACGCCCTTTTCCGTCACCAATGGCATTAGTTTCCTTTCTGTTTGCTCAAATAATTTGCACCAGATCATATGAATTTTCTAGTATATACTTTTTCTGCTTTAAAAGGCACTTACCTACTTATTACAGGTAGAGATAATGATTTTTTTTTATTAATTTGTTTGTGGTACCTAGGTATATAGTAAAATTCTAATCGTCTGTGATATTTAAAATACCTACCATAGCCCATACAGGTCTAAATTGTCAAATATTCTAAGCTAGACAAACACTATGGTGAAATTGGATTTTGCATGTTGTGTAATCCTTTGAGCCTAAATGCTTTGAATTGATAAATGGGGTCCGAGTCCTTGAAAACACGTCGTCATTGCAAAAAAAAAAAAAGAAGAAAATCCACTTAGGCGTCCAATTATGGGATGAGGCCCTTACGAATTAATTGCCGTCAAATGGCACTCACGGCGTAACACGTAACCTGTTATCCTTCCTTTCGGGTGTCACACCTGAATAATGATTATAATTTTTCGGCGACTAAGAATGTTGAGACTACCTACTGAGGATGAGCGTCTAAATGTGGAACTGGTTCCACCAGCTCACAGGCGTCTTCTTTTACAGTCACTGAACTTATGCGGGGCTTATGTTTCGTGTTCGTTTTTTTTTTTTTTTTTTCCCCGGTCCCCAACAGGTTTCGCTAGGTGGAAACACCTCGGGGGGAATGTTTCGAACCAATTCAAAACCCAAGGTTTGGCATAATCGCATACATCGGGTAATTCCTGAATAACGTTTTAGAAAAACAAACCAAGAAGTTGGTAATGCCATTATTTTCTTTTAATTACTTTGGTATGTTTGGATTTTCACGCCTTAATTCTGCATAGAATTCTAGTAGGTTATTTTTTTGTGTTTCTTCATTTAGGTAAACAAATTTCTTCTTGATTTCTCCTTCTTCCTTCTATTGCATTGAAAAACAGGGGGGGGGGGGGGGCTTTAAAAACGTGGATAATACTAATATTATCCATTGTCTAGATCCGGGAGCAGATGCTCAAATGTGGAGATTTTTCAAGTTCGTAATACGGTGCGATAAAAAAAAAAATCATACGTCTACAAAAGTGTGATTGTTTACCTGTACTAGCACTCTTGACAGGAGGGCCTCTCTTCGCTGGGCCGACCATCCCGCCACTTTTTCGGACAGGGGTCTCGCTTTGCTCGCCCATTTGAACAATAGGTCAAGGTCTTGACCTATTAGTCATCATTCACTTAGTGATAGGGTTGGATACAGAGGAAACGCCGAATCAATCGGACTGCAAACAATGAAGATTGGAAGAGTTGCGCGGATTTGCATCACGCAATCCAAGAGTTATTTTGAGCATGCATGATTAGAACAAAGATCGGGTGCCCCATAATGTGGTCCCCCCCATATATGACTAAACTGTCATCAGATGACAGACAGATTCTGAAAAATAGATTCTATTTCGTGTGTTGTCCTGTCACCCGATAAGCGTAGTTTTGACGCCAAGGCGAAACCATCCTTTGGTGTTGAAGTGAAGCTACGGGGGGAAGACGAAAAGTTGGAACGAAGCCGTGATGTTTGGCAACAGAGCTGATTACGTACCGATAAAATTGCATTGAGCTGAGTAACCAAAATATTTATTTTCTTACGGTTTGAAACAAAAATGAAATAAAAAAGGGGAACCCACAGAATTGCCCCTACCGCCTAGCAGCATTAGAACGCGATTCACTGCAAACTGCCATTGCCATTAAAACGTTTGTTAAAATAATGGAGAAAATGTGATATGCATGAAATTCATTCACACGGACTGGCCTGGTGTATGTAAAAGGGTTCAGTTTTCTTTTTTTCTGGTCGGGCAGGTTTGACCTACTCGTAGCTCCTTCGAAAGCCCCACTTCATGGGGCGATCAAAACCTTGCGGGCTCAACTAGGCGAAGAATCGAGAGTTTTGACAGAATTTTATTTGAAAAAATTAAAAATTGAATAAACTCTTGTGTGCTTCAGCTAGTATACCTACTTTCGGTATTTGAAAGATAACCGATATTCGGCTTATTACGTAGGTATCTCAATTTAAAAATGCTGCTAGTGGGATAGGTTTTAGGTTCATTATTTGTTTAAATACTATTTCAAGACTTAGTAAATTGGTCAAACAGAGCTGGGACCCCCATAAATCGATTCTTCAAAAGAAAGGCCTTCATAAATCCTCCCTACAGCCTGTTGAAAAAAGAACAGAAAAAAAAAAAACACGCACTCCCATCTTCAATGAATAAATCCCCTCCATCTTCGACTGAAGTACCTACCAGTTTGAGTTCATGTTTTGACAAAAATTCGTTTGGTAACAATTCGGTAAGAACGTTGACGTGACCACCCTTGCCTTCCCCTGCTATCGAGGAATTGCAGATCCGCCTCTAATCCGAAGTCTGTTTTTATCTTGCATCAATAATTTGACTAGTATCCTTTCAAAGGTAACCAAAATATCAAATCATGTCCATTTAGTTGCCCATCTTGAATAAAATTGTCAATCATCCGTCTTATTGGCGAGTACGATCATTTTCTAATGAGTTTTGTTTTTGTTCGCAGGGTCTCACCATGTGGGCGGTGCAAGCCGCCAGTGCCTACATCCTGGCACTAACTGTGTGTTACGGACAAGATAACACGCGGTGGAGTCGACCCATCAATGAACGAGCGGCCGGCGATTGGATACCTCTTTCGAACGACCAGTTGAGTCAGGCGTCAGCAAGGGCATTAGCACAACCTCTACCTCAACAAAATCACATATTCACCCAACAAAACGGGTTCGGTCAACAGTCCGAAACGGGGAAGTTCATCGGGAACGGGGGATCGTTCAACACGCAGGATTTCCTCCAGCCGAGATTCCCTCAGAGTTTCCCACAACAGATTTCCCCGCAATTTCTCAACCAACAGTTCGGATCACCTTTTAGCAGTTTCGGTTTGGGACAGTCTCTGTTGAGAGATCCTTTTATTGGGCAGCAGCAGAGTCACTTCATTCCTCCTCCACCTCCGCCGCCACCGCCACCGCCTCCACCGCAATCTATACAGCAGCCTCCGCTGGACCAACCGCTTTCGTCAAATCTAAGGCCCAACGAGAACTACTTCAACCAGGATAACGGCCGACCTGTAGAACCTGAAATTGCACCGCCAAAGAAACTCATCAAAAAACCGCCTCCACCGAGTCTTCCGCTTCAGAGCAATGTTGGGTCTTACAAAGCGAATGGAGGAAATGAAAAAGAAGAAGTTCAGATACTGTACGTTCCAGTAGAAACGCTCAAGAACCAAAGAGGTCGAGGAAATAAAGCTCCAGTTCAACAAGTACTAAACCCTCAGCTTTACACCGTTCAACAAGACAAAAAAATTCCATCAAATGTCATCAACGAGCAACGTCTGCCGTTTAGTTTTGCACCAGAAAAGAAAATACCGCCAAGTTCTTTGAGCGATGAAAGATTTGCTCCCAGTTTCGCTCCTGAGCAAAAATTCATTCCAGATTTTGCAGCACCTAATGATTTCAGTTTGGAGCAAAACGTTCCTCTAAACCAACGATTCCCACCCAACCCGCAATTCCTACCCAACCCCTTCCCTTCTAATTTCGGAGTGAGCCTCAGCCCCAAGCCAGCCCCTACGCCGTCATTGCCTCCGCAAACGACTCCTGAAAAACCCAAAGAGAGCAAGAAGTTTAGACACCCGATTCAACCGCTGGCAGACCAAAAACCGGCCCAGCACCTGACAGAAATCCAGCACGGAACCGTGAAACCCAAGAAGGCGTCAAGCAGCCAACAAGAGTATGACAACATCAGGGATACAACCCAAGTCGTGGGAAGTTCACCGATTACTCGACAAGCTCTACCTCAAACTACACCCCATCCCACAACGCGACAAACGCAACCAGAGAGACCAGTCGTCAGAGCACAAGAAAAAGTTCCTGATGAATTTTACAATCCTCATTTCAGCCAATTTCTTTCAGAGTCAAATCAACCTTCAACAACCAAACGTATCCCGTACTTACAGCAACAAGTCAACGCTGAAGAAGACGTTACTGCACGGACGCTGCCACCACCAAATCAGCCGCCGCTTTCTGTTTATATGGAGACAACTGCAAATAACAAAGTTGGCGACGTCCTTTCACTTTTGAAAGATGCTAAAACCATTCCAGTCCTGGATAGCATCGGTCCTGATTCTCCCCAAGTGTTTGTGGGACCTTCAAACCTGAAACCACCTCACGGCTACGTCAAGTTTGAGCTCCCATATTTGTCTTCACTTGATGGGAACAGAGTCGAGCACAAGGTTCTTCAATTGCCGTTCTTCGTGGCACCTTTGAACTTCCAACCTCCTCCAGGCTATTCCAAGATTCCTTTCCCACCTCCACACATAGGATCAGTGGTTCTATCCAACAACACACCCAAGACACTCCAGAAAGGTAGCCTGTTGCAGACGACACAATTCCAACAAAGCACACCTTCTTACAACGGCGCATACACCATCCCTGCTGACATATCATCAATCAGTCCTCAATTACCTTCCCTGATCAACAACTTGCAAGTGGACGAAGATGATGATGTTCAAGTGCACAATGGTTTATCAACAATTCAAGATGCCCTGCCTGAAACCACTTTGCCACCAGTTAACGAACGGCCAGTCCAACACACCAGAAGACCATTGCAAAGAGGAGGGCAAAGGCATCATACAACAACAACAACAGAAGCTGATGCTCCTACAACTACACGCCGGCCAGTCCGTCAAAGGCGACCCTTTACCAGCCGGAATTCTGCCAGGCAAACCACCACCCCAATACCGTCAACGACCTCATCAACAACCACCGAGAAATACGAACCCTTGACAGATGACTACAATGATAAATTGAGGGAAGATGATTATAGGCTACAGACCAACAATGATTTTCAACAGAGAGTCACCAATGACCCATACAGGTCGAGCCCTACACCAAATTCGTACTTGGAAACAGATGTGAGCCCGTTCCAAGAAGAGTTTAGGCCTAGCAGACCACAGTACTACGAAGAAGAAAGGAACGACTATAAAAAGGATCAGAGCAATGAACAACTAAGAGGTAAACAACATGATCATCGCTTCACCCAACAACATCATGCACGGGATGAAATCAAGGTAGATGTTAGTGGAAATGGGTTCACTTCTGACTACAGATTTCAACCTGAACATTCAAGACATCAGCTCAGACAAGAAGGCGTCAGAGATTCTGTTGTCACTAGCACTGAAAGTATTCCTTCAAACACTCTCACTCCAAAATTCCAAGAAGAGAACTCCAAAAGCTCAAACGACTACGAACAATCAAGGCCTGAGTCAGTCCGATTCGGAGATGAACTTGTAGAAGATACATACTACTCCCAGGATCAATCGCAGTATACAAAAACACCTGAGGAAACCTACGTCGAAAGGAGACCTGAACAGCAAAGAACTACATTGCCCAGCTCACAATATTCGCCAGAACCCAATGACTACACTAACAATGTGCGGTACACAGAATCTGTGAGGGATGAACCAGCTTTCAAACCATCACGAGATCCTCTCCCACTCAATCCTCGAATCCCTCAAGAAGAGCGACCTCACAGGATGCAATTTGAAGAAGAACCACTCCCAGAAACCGAATACTTCCCCCAATACAACTCACAAAGCAACCAAGCAAAGACGAAAAAACCTGAGCAATTTGAAGACTACATAACGACGGAGAACCACCTGAAATCTTACCAGTCTTCAACAAACGGCAGAGATTACGTTCAATATACTGGAAACAGTAGAGAAACAACATTGAGCCTAGATGATGAAAATCAATACGATCCATCCAGGTACAGAACCAGAGGGCAATTTCTGGGAACCAGATCTGAAGAAGAAAAAGAAACATACGTGGTCCCCACCACTACCCCGTATACTGTTCCAGAAACAACAAGAGCAACAACTACAACTACGACTACAACAACTACAGAGAAACCTCGAGTGAGGGGAAGGGCCCGGGGACGAGGCTCGTATTCACCAAGACCGAAAACAACCACTGAACCACCAAACTACCCGTCGTTCCCCATTGAGAAAGAACACAAGGAAACGACCCCTCAGCGCTATGAAAGTTCCAGTGAGCCAGAACCGGACTACAGCCAACAAGTGTCTACTGAGCCTACAACGAGGGCAACAAGCAATAAGTACGGGCACTCCAGAACGGCGAATAGAAGGCCATTGAGACCATCTCAGCGTCTCTCGACGTCTCCAACGACAGCGTCATCTGTCACTGCTGCATCGCCATCTGGCGTCAAGTATTTGATACGAACTCGAAGACCCCCAACGACCCAAACTAAACTGAGCACAGGACGAAGTAGAATTCGAAGACCAACTGCTCCCACAACAACCACTGAAGCTGCTGCAACTGAAGTTCCAAAGGTTTACAACACACAGTTCCCATCGCAGGAAGATGACGACACCAAGGCAAAGTACTTCACACAACCTGCTATTAGGTTCCCACAACATGTTACGCCAAGTGAGTCCAGAACAGAACTTGCAGATGACTCTCTGGACTACAAACCAGTGACAAATAGTTTTGACCCTAATGGAAACATCAAATTTGTTTCTAACATCCGATCATCAACAATATCATATAAACCAGAAGAAAGTGAAGACTTTGATGAGTACTCTCCAAGACAGAAACTTCCTCAGCCAGTGTACAAAGCTAGACCATACGTTTCAGCCAAAAAAATTCACCACGCAACAATCAGTCAAGACAGACCCGAAGATGTTCGAGTTAGCTTCAAACCTTATGAAACTCCTGAAACAACGCGACCATTTTATGAAGATCTGCGAGAAACCACCCACAGAACTGCAACAACACCTCGTTACGTTGATCAAGAAATAGTTAGCGAGAGGCAAGTCATTCAAGAGCAAGTCTTCCAAGAGAAGAGGAAACATGCCAGTGACGTAGAAGATGAGGAACCAGTCAAACATAAATCACACAGGAGGAAACCAATCCACAGGTTCCATGAATCTGACTCTTCCCAATCTGGGAGGTTGCACAATCATAGACCGAGCGACTATCAACCTCGGGAGTTGACCAAGTCCGAAAAGCAGAAAGAAGCTGAAGATTTTTGGAACCAAGCAGTGACCATCCAGCAGAGCAAGAGCTACGAGTATGAACCCGACTCACCAACATTTTCAACATCCAGACCGGCCGGGAAATCCAAAGACACCTACGATTATGACGATTATTTCAACGTCCCTGAGCAAGGAAAATACGATAAAGCAGTAAGTGATCAGTCTCCGTTTCCATCCAACGATCAGCAGTTCACGTACACTGGGTTGAAACCCCAGTTGGACATGGGGAAAGACAACCAGTACCCTGAAAAGCCAACAACCAATGGATACAAAAGTTTAATTGAAGAGGACAAAGAAGAAGTCGCCGAGAAGGACAATGTTGAGGGACAAGGGGCACTGGAGGCTGTGCCTGTGGACAATGATCATTTCAAGATGAGCTCGAGGAGTGACACCGGCATTGGCAATTCCCCCGTCACGGAAGAAGGTGACGTCGGTTCGACTTCTAGGAGAGTAAGTACCTAATCTCTAATCCCTCTTTGAGTAGAGGGATGAAGCATGTCATCCAACAAATGGTGCGTTAGCAGTGTTACCATTTGTTCTGGTGACAATGGGCTAAGGAACCGCTTCTCGACTAATATTTTTCTCTGAAAGAACTTTATAATTTGAAGCTGGAGCTCCTAGGGTGTAGTTCAAATTTCCAGGACACTTTGGGGATGGGTATCGGTACCCGATTCACCAATCAGAATGCTTGCAAAGAGTGGAAGCGTTTAACTCTTTAAATGATAAATACCTACAGGAACAGAAGGTACAGGAGGAACAAAATGGTCAATTTACCATTCAGGGCTGGTTTTACCTAGAAGTAGTAAAACCAAGAATATCATAGAATTGGGGGTGTTAGTTGTCTCCGTCTTCACACAGGGGACAGAGGACAGCTTTCTCATATCTCTAATACAAACAAAGAAGGAGAACGAAATTGCAATTTAAAAAAAAAGACTAGGGGGGCCACCTGCTGCTGGCTACGCCAGCCAACCCCCGACCGTATCCAACCTGGCCTCAGACCCAACAACTCGTTTTCCCATATTGTGCAGTTTTTTCTTTAAAAAAACAGATGTTTGTGTTGGGGGGGGGGGGGGGGGGACTGCGTAGCCTTCGGTCACTCCTTGCCCCACCATCATCCCAATTCCCTGTCAACTGCTCCAAACCCGGTTTTTTTTTTCTCCTCTTTTGGAGCTTAGATGCTTCACGTGGAGCAACTTTTTGGTGGTTTCATATTTTTCTCGTCATCTACTCGCCAAAACGGGTTTTTGGTATTTGTTTCAAATTTTTTAGAAAAAGTTTAAGTTCCCGTTTTTCCCACTTTAACATCTCAGATACGCCACATGAAGCTACGGTTTGGTGGTTTCAGACTTTTCTCGCACTATGCTCGCCAAACTGGATTTTTCAAGACCAATTTCAGATTTTTCCGACATCTGAAAGTGCCCTAGAATAAAGATGACTAAAATCGTGTCACCCTCCTCCTCCTCGGGCTGCAGCTTTAATATATTAGACTAGGGGGCACCCCCTGCTGCCCAAATCCAGCCGACCCCCGACCTCTCCCACCTGGCCTTTGACAACTGCTCGCTTTTCGAAAATGATTTTTTTTTTTATGAAATAGGTAGATGATGAGGGTTTTTGAAATTCTAATTTGAATTTTTTTCAGTCCAATGCTTATTGAAAAGTATCGAAAAGTATCGATACTTTTTGAAAATATCGACCCAATACGTTTTTAAAATATTGTAGGGGAGGGGAACCGGCTTGTTTCTACAAGGCGTTTGTGGAAGAAAAGGCCGGGTTGATATTTTCCTCTTAATTCAATGATGTCGAGCTTTCGGGATTAACTGGGATCCCCTCCTCAGGACCTGCAATATAGTGCCAAGGAGACAAGAGACCCTACAGATGGTTTATAACGAGGTGGAACAGGCTAGTAACCTAGTAGTAAACTGAGCGAAGGGTGTTCTCGTTACAAACAGAGATATACATGTATTTTGCACGTCGTTGAAACAGAGATCATTGAAAGTACGAAACAGAGATCACTGAAAGTACATATTCACATAATAAAGTACGCAAAGGTTGTTCTCGTGACAAATAGGTAACGGTAGGTATAGGTATACGTTGCACAAGTCAGGAATCAAAGTGTCTCAATAAAAACTACATCTACTTTACTTATTCACAGAACTGTAGAAGTGACTCACACGCTGCACAAAGTCTATGGAGGTTATCGCTTTCGATCTGTACAACATTAGCTGGTTTTCAATGAAAATCGGTTTTTATAGTGTCTTCGTTGCCCCGACCGTACCAATGCTATCAATTTGTATTTGCACCTCTTTTTGGTATGTCAGCAACGTGTCAACAAACGGCCGCTCATTCAGCTGCTCTTCTGCTTTCCGTTTTGCTAAGCCACACACTTGTTGCCTCTCCAAGACTCTATCAGCCAATCTCACAACTGGCCGTCGGAGAGGCTTCAATGCTCGCCTTCGCTCAATTTACACTTTTGACTTGTACACTTGTCGAGAGTCGTTCGCCCAGTTCACATCCACAGATAATCTTTTAATCCTCGACCCCGAGCCGACGGTCATTACATTCGCCCAGCTTACATCCGCCCAGTAACTCGTCATCAACCCTTACCTTATTTATTAGATTGCACAGGTCTACAAAAAAAAGGTCAGAGGTTTCGGTTGTTGCTCTCCATGTTAATCATCCCGAAAAACGACGTAGAGTCGAAATTAAGGGAATTTCCGCTTTTCTGGATAAACGAGGGTGCAAAAAAAATTTAAAAAAAAAACGACGTGATGGCGCAAAACAGGCTTCGGATTCGTGTTCACCAGACCCAAAAACATGGAGAGCAACCACCGAAACCTCTCGAGCGCGAAGTCACCTTTTTTTGTAGACCTGTGTTGTTCATTTAATTATCATCGTCTACGGAGTTCTACGGGATCACATCTGGCTTGTCATTGATCACGTAGAACTCCGTAGACGATGACTGTTAAATATCCAATCTAATTCCATAAATTAAGGTAGGTCATCAACTAGTCATCAACCTAATAGTTGATGACTAGTTACTAGCCTGTCCCACCTCGTTATAAACTATTTGTAGGGTCTCTTGTCTCCTTGGCACTGTTTTAGGGCCTGAGGAAGGAATCCCAGTTAATCCCGAAAGCTCGACATCTATGAATTGAAAGAAAAATATCAACCCGGCCTTTTCTTCCACAAACGCCTAGTTTTTAAAAATATCGGCACATTTCGAAGTACCATACATCCCTAGTGTTAATTCTGTCTCTCAGGTGGGTCTTAATTGTCTTTCAAAGCATTTTTTAAAATGTATACAAGAAAATTCTTGGACAACGCATTAAAATAGAAACAAAATGTATTTGGGTAGAGAAAATGCTGTAGTTAACTGTTGAACAAATAAATTCCAGACTACTCTTTTTTCCAACTTAGTAGAATGGAAAATGCAAAAACATGTCATATAATAATATTAGGATGACAAACAAATGAGTAGAGGTGGGTGGGGGGGCATAATATTATTATGCCCCCTACCCACCTCTAATCATTTGTTTGTCATCCTTGGAGCCTGCATAATATACAACTTTCACAATTTAAAACTCGGTAAACAATTTCTGACCATAGCATTTTTTATTGTTCACAGCCAATCAGACGGAAGGGAGCTTGGGTGAGGGTGCGAGTCAAGAAGGTGAAAGACGTATTTGAAACGGCCGAAAGTCAAAATTTCGGCTTGTTAACTAGCAACACCATACAAGAAATAAGGAAACTCAATCCGGAGCAATCAGGCCAATCAAAAGGAGCGATCAAAGACGAGCAGGGCATGGAAGAAGTTCGGACGACCACTGAAAAAGAAATCTACAGCACTGAGTCACCAAAGGCGGATTCCAGCACCACCCAAGCGACGACTGGCTACTTCGTTGAAGGACAGACGGAATCCCCGGGTGCGGTAACAGCTACGGAACCTGTCCTGCAAGAAGGAACTACGGCGGTGTCCGATTCGTCGACTCACGACATCCCTCCATCGGCGATTCCCTGGGAATCAAAAGTCCTCGGCACATCGACCACCACGGAGATTTCTCTGGAAACGGAAATCTGCTACCGGGGCAGGTGCGTCAAAACCAAGCGAGCTCAAAAGAAACCAATCGATACTAGTGATTTGATTACAATAGACTGATGATGTGAGTTCTATGAAAGGCTCAAATGTGTTTTGGGTTACAAATTGTTGTTGCAATCCCTCAAACCAAACCCCTTTGAAGGTATAGTCCCCAACAGCATGTCTAGAATTACTAGTGTTGAAGTCCGAGCGTCACTTGGAAACTAGTTCACTCCGGACAGATTTCAGTAACTTTTGAGTCAAGTCACTATGGCAGTCTAGAAACTCGAGTTTCTATTTATTGATAGTCTAAACAAACCTCTGGTGAGCGTAACTAACTGTTGATCGTCACAAAGGCAGAATCCTCATTTCTGAATTGGCAGGGCCAACTGTGAACTCACTCATCAGGCCAGGATCTTGAACATGTTGACTGGATCGAGGAATATGAACGAAAAAAAAAGAGTGTCGTGTCGAACACTCTTGAGGTGTGCTCTAGCGGCAGCTGGTTACATTCATTTCTACTAGAAAATTACGCCAGTTTGTAAATTTCGCCAAAAGTATTGTAATATTTGCCTCTACAGTTTTACTTTCATGTATTTTCAAAACCCCCCACTTTCTGTTCCTTTACGACTCTCTGTTATCTAGTCTCGCCACTCAATTGCCACCTGTTTTCACATTAATGAGAAAATTGTTAAACATTTTCTCCAGGTTCTTCGATCCCTTAGAATATGTTCCAGCGTTCCGGATTAAGGATGAAAAAAAAAGTATTCGATTGTAAATAATGATAAACTGTAGTTTAAGATATTTGGAATTTTTCTAATGTGTGAAAAGACTGTTGTAAATTATTTAACAGTAAGAAATCAATGAAGTCGTACGATTCGGTGAATCATTTACGACGTTATGCAGTTTTGACACACCGCTTTTGAGACGTTTTATACAAACTTGTGCAGTGACTCGCTGAATCAAAAAAGAACATAGCAATAAGAGCCTAATGTAACTTGACGTTTTTTCACTTCCGACTTCTGAATGTGCAACGACAGAAAAAAAGAAAAGAAATTCAGTTGTTATATTCAGCGTTACTATCCTTGTAACATTCAGAAGTAATCGAACTTTACTGCAGTATGCGGAATCTCTTCTCTTTTTATGTCTTTTTTAAAAATTGCTGTAAGATAGAATTAAAAGTTGCACAAGCGAATTTGCACAATTGGTATCAGTATGGGAAAATTGAAATAGTTTGGTTAGAAAATAAAATCGAAGATGTGATTGCACACAGAAGACATTGGCAGTAAATTTGAAAATTCGCTATAAAAAAACGATCGTTCAAGCCAAACTGCCGGTTAACACTGTAAGTAGGTAGATAATTTCTGTACATAGGTTAGAATGTAGTTCATTTTGATGTAAATATCACTAGCTAATCTGTAGGAGGCCTATTTAATGTAACATATTAAGAAATATTTTCCACTATATTTCGTGTGTATTGTTGCTGTTTGGTTAGGTTTTGAACATGATGTTTGCCATAGAGATAAAATTAGGTACCTATTTATTCCCTCCAGTGCGCCTGTGCTAGAGAAATAAAATGTTTAGATTTGAAAGTGATGTGTTTATACGTTCCCCTTTTAAAAACTCGTTGAGTGTGGTTTGTTTTGGCAATTTTCGGCGGACATCTGCAATACCTAATTCCCAACTCAACTCATACCAGAAAACCCACCTGAAATTTTTGAGGATGGTGATCCAACCCCCAAACAGAGTTGGGCACATTTTTGTTTATAAATAAGGTTGTGAATTAATTCACATCATGCCTTGTTTTTGCAATTAGTGAATTTAAAAAAAATTCACAGCCTTTTTTTTTTTGTGAATTTAATTTAATTTACAGAAAAAGTTGTGAATGTGAATTAATTCACATTTAAAATAGGTAAAGTATGAATTATAATACACGTCCACAAACAAGGGATGATGTGAATTAATTCACAACCTTATTTATAAATTTAAAAAAGTGCCCAACTCTGTCCCCAAGGCCTGATTGCCTTCTAAATGATTATTAGGTACGTCGAAAGGTTTTCCGATCGCCAAGGGGGTGCCCTCGGTGATGGGAAAACACCATAAAAAGGAAACGCGAAAAAGTGAGCCACACAGAAGTGTAACTCCCATTTTTTGATCATGAATGTCTTTCCCATCAAGGGAGAGCTTAATGGAAATGTCAAATGATTTAAGCAAATGAAGGCTTCTCGTAATCAAGCACTGGTAAGAAATGAAGTTTCAGAATAACCCAATTTATAGGTCCAATAGAAATGGAATTAGCTCAGAAGTAGTGATGGGGACTGGGAATCGCTCGATGAGAAGTGCAGTTCAACGCTTTGACATAGGAATATAAGGGGGCGAGAAGGGGTGGAGTACTTCTCACAGGGCCAGTCAGAGTCTGTCATTGGGAACTCACTACTCACTGCTTCCAGTCCCAGTCCCACTCCTGCTGTTCCTCTCCACAAATGCCCACGTTCAGCTAAAAATCGAGTCGTCTCGCTTATTAGTGTACTTAGAGATCTAGTAGGTCCAGTCGTTATCAACTCAGCGCTGAAAAATACTTGAAAATAAAACTCCACGTGCTCTATTTGCGGAAAAAAAATGATTTTTTTTTTTTTTTTTTTTACTAGGTACTAAATTGTAAACTTGGACCCCTAGTTCTTGGCCGATCAGGCTGGCTAACGAACTTCACCTGTTGATTGCTGGATACCGATTTTTTTGGCAATGGAACGAGATTTTTAACAAGAAAATTACTGCACGTGAGACAAATACGTTAAAATTCAGGATTGTGTTTTCCTATGTATAAAACGGATTCTGAGAGTGGTCCCCGCACATAGTATGATTTGGAATTTTGTAGTCGCCTAAATAGCTCTTTTTTTTCTTTTTCGAAATTGGCTGAAAACTCAGTGCGTGTTGAAAAAATCTCAATTTTACCAATTTTGTGTGGATTTTACACCGTAATAATCACAATTTCTACCCTACATATCCATGCTGTAGATCTGCGACCATATATGCTTTCGACTCGGCGTCGAAACTCAAGGAAAATGACAACCCAAATGCCCATGTTATTGTCGACCACATCTTTTTCTGTCATTTTTTGGACCAGTAAATATTAAAATTTACTATCGGTAGGTTCATGAAAAGTTGTCAACATTAAATGTTGACAACTTTTCATGAAGCTACCGACCTGGACGAGAACTTGGCTCGTTGATTGCCAATAACAATATTTCTGCGTTGGAACGAAATTTTTAAATTGTAATTTAAGGGAGTTTTCGTCTGGAAAGATGGCATAATATAAACCTATAAATAAATAATTTATCAGAACCCTGTCAATTTTCATCGAACAATGTCTAAAAGTCGACTCCCACGAGAGGTTGAGATTCTCAATGAGAAGAACCTCTTTTCGTCACTTCGCCTTCCCAATTCCAATCCCACTGCGGCACTTTCGCCCATTCCCGCTCTCGCAGTTCTCAATGGTGGTTTGCGATTGGCCAAATGGGACCTGCTGTAGATCACTCACACCAATCGGAATTCGTCTTTGAGAACTGCGAGAGTGAGAATGAAAGAGCCTTCAGGCGTCAGGTGGGCCAGTTTGTGGAGGGGGCAGTAAGAGTTGTAACTGCAGTTCCAAACGAAGAGTGAACTGAGTCACTCCGAGTCACTTTGGTGAACTGAACTTCCCACCACTAGTCCCAAGATCACTCAGCACTGCTGAGTCAGCAGATCAGGGTGGGTCCTCATCACTTTGTCAATCGTACACATCACTCCTATAGAGGCTTAATACCAAATGTCAGCTTACTAGGTCAATAATTGGCCTAGTTTTGGAGCTAATATAATTAAATTTCCTAATTATTAGGAAATTTAACTATAATAATATTATTAGCTCCCAAGCTCAATCAGCTGATCAATATTATCTCCTTCAAAACCGAACACCGACGAAAAACGTATCTGCTTCGGTTAGTCTTCCAGAAAACATTCCATAACTCTTCTGACACTCAGTAGGTACTAAGTAATATAACAATTGTACTCAGCAATAAATCTTATTGTTGTAATTTTTCAGTTCACATAGTTGGATGTGTACTCGTTCAAGGAAATGAAAGCAAATTTTACTCTCATAGATAACGAGAATATCCAGCGACTCTTGACCAGCAGTACAAATTAGCGTAATGAGTCTGTTGAAAAAGCTGTCGGAGCTGCTTGCCTCTGCAGAATCGAAAAATTGAGAGTGCGATTCATTCTTCAGTGTTTGACGCCTTACACATAACACATTAAATGGGAAATTTTCCACAACTAGAGGTCAGTACACAAAATAAAATTCCGCATTGAATCGTTAAAATTATTTATATTTCGGGGCATTGAGGAATTGCTATCCTCGTGATAAGTAGGACTAATTATTACGGTCAATAATACATTTTCTTCGAAAATTTCCTAAAAAAGACAGGTTGGAGGAAGACATACAAAATGCTAGCCTATGTGGGTGTACCATCAGTAAGGTCTACACAAATTTCAAATGGTGTTTTAAGATAACAGCTTTTAATGTTCATGATATATTTGTTTATGAAAAATCAAGATTTATTGAACAACAAACTCTCAAATAAAACTATAACGGCACATGCATGAAGTGATGGATAATTTTTCGAATTCGGTAAAAATTTAACAGTGAGCCAAGAAAAACATGAAAGTATCGAATCAGTCACCAAATTTAGTTGCAAGCTTGTTATCAGGTAGAATGTTATCAATCCACAATTTCATTTAAACTTGTTCTTTTTTTTCCTCTGCACAACAACATTCAACAAAAGGCATTTTACACCTACAGTATCTAAGCACTATCGTACGAGGGTAATACAAAAACTAGATCTTTACAGAAACGTAACAATCATAAAATGAGAAATACTTTACCAAAAAATATAAAAAAAGAGGTTATTGAGGAATGCTAATGACTTTGTACATATATTTTCCAACTTAATGATCAAACACTAACCCCTATTATCAATTTCGTTTCATATCAAATCCTTCTTTGTTTTCATTTTGGTAGGAACAACGAATTGATAAACGCTGAATAAACTTGAATACCTGGATTTACATGCAACTCAGAAAACTACGTCGTAACTGCAAATGTATTCAAAATGAAGGAAGAATCATGCGTAGCGAGTAACAAACAATTTAGAATGTACGAGATGATTTTTTGGTGTTCTCTACACAGTACCAACTGCACCTTACATCACCTGGAACAAAAAAAAAACCGGTTAGTTGCCGTGAATGGGCTTCTTGAAAAGGTCAGAATTCAGCATTTCTGACAACATATTCGGATTCAACATCCTTTAAAACCCATAAACCCCAATTTTTAGTTCGAAAATCCGTATAGGTATGTGCTGAGCTGTTTTCAAAATGTTGGAGATTTTGACATGAACGCCGGGCATATTTGACGTCACACCTCGCCAGGCTGGGCGTCGAGTAGTTGGGCACTGAGCCGCCAGAGCGCTAAATAATAAATCTGAACAGAATCGGAATAAAAACACTCGGCCCAGGTCGATTTTTGAATCACCTTCTTTGATAATAAACTCGATGCTCAATTTTCGAACGACTTCTATAATGATTAACCCGATTTTCGATTTTTGGGGTCGACTTTTCGCGTAGCAAAGTTGGCTGACTTGCGTAGATGAGAGAGAGAGGGATCTCCAGGCCAATCAAAAGACGACGAAGCAGCACACGTCATGTACCCTCTCCAGACCTCGGAATTCAAATATCATATTTTTCCTAAGGCCCTATAAATAATTGAAACGGGTTTTCTGCAATATGGACCCGTTTTCGTAACTTTTGAAGCACGACCTTTGCAGGAAAAACATTTTTTAAAATCATTAAAGGAGCTCATTATATGATTGGATGTTGGGTAGAACAGGCTCAATATATCAACTCGTTATTGAGTGGTCAATGTAACATGAATTGACTCGGCCAACCTGGCAACACGACACTTTGTAGATAGGGCTCTATTAAGTAATTGTAGCAGAAGTTCATCAGCATCGTCCAGCATAAAAACCGTATAGGTAAGCGTGCAAGAGCAGATTCAGGAATTGTCAACTGTTTTGACGTACGTGAACTACGACAGACGTGGTACACATTTCTCCCAATCTCTTTCATTTGTGTCGGTGGCTTGTTTCTCTTTGCTCTTCTTCCGAGTATAAAACAAACGAACGGGAATAGACGTACCACCAACCAAGTGAAAGCTGAGAAGACGATTTTGCAGCGGATCGTAAGTAGTCATCGGGCATGGATTGAAAATACGTAGACCGATACTACTAACAATGAACAAAAGAGGGCAGAAATTGAGGGGAACATCAAACCAGATAGGCCCAAAAGCAACAGTACCACATCAACTACCATAGGAACCGTAGGTAGAATAGAAAACATGTTTAAGTAGTCAGTGCCCCTACAATTTTTATAGTAAAGGAACAGTGCAGAACATCTAATTCGGGCACATGAGAGCACCAGCCAACAGAACAGAAATGTATCAGAAACATGAATACAGCACAGACTTGATGTCCATCTACCGGGGGATGCATAGAGCCGCCTTGCAATATCCTTTTCCATTTCTGATAATAATCCTTTCCTTATTTATACCAAATTCCCTTATCTATATCAAATTTAAACTTTGGGCGTTGTTCCTATTAACTTAATATACCTTTGTTCCCATTTTACATTCCATTATTCCTCTCAATTAAACTCCTCCACCAACCGAGCACTATAGGTTTTCCAAGCTCAATTGAGAATTTTCCAAACCTAATTGAGAACTTTCCATTTAAATTTGAGAATTTTTTGCTTCAATTTTAATCAGAAAATTCTCAAATTGAAATGGAAAGTTCTAAATTCAGATTGGGAAATTCTCAACTCTGTTTAGAAAATTCTTAATTAGGTTTGGAAAATCTTTAATTCATTATGGAAAATTCTCGATTGAGCTTGGAAAACATAATATAATATTTATTATATAAAGTCCAAATCAAACCACACTCATCCAATGGACCCTGGCCTTCAGCAGCTCTACCATTCTTTCATTGGACAGAGGTCCTCGCCAAGGAACCGCACCCAGAACTCGGCGAGAGTGAGGCAGACTCCGCAGAAAAATGCAGGACATCGTGCAGAGTCAGACTGCCGGTAAAAACCGTATTTCAGCAGGAGCAGTGCCTCTCTGAATTGCAGGACCCAACGGAGGGACTCCCCACTTAGCTCAGCTCGACCCATATGGTCTGAATACACACACTCCATTTGAGCAGCCCAAGTACCTATCAAGGTCCATTTTGCATCGACCGGTAACTACCTTATGAAACATCCTTATCTTGACGTTCAATGCAGCAACGTCAGTCAATAATTTCATGTCCTGCGGTAAGGCTTTGTTCATAAAATGGTGCGAAAACAACCATAAAATTCACACAACTGAAGTTTGGTACAAATATTGTCACTCAAATTCTAACACATTAAAAAAGTTTTTCATTCCATTTGATAGGTATTAACATAGCCTATTAACCATGCCAAGGTCACCTGGAAACATAAAAACCTGGAAAACGCAAAAATGACTACAGCAAATTTTACACGGGTTAATTTTTCTTTGTTAATATCAAAGTAAAACCACAAATCAATATCAAGGAAATATCAAGTAAAACCAAATGCACAAGTAACCTATATTATAGGTTACTTGTGCAGAAATTTAATTCTGTCAATGAAAAAGAATTTTGGATTTTTTTTTCGAAATTTTTTTTTTTTACTTGAAAAATATTTGACCTCCTGAGATCCTTCAAAAATCCTTCAAAAAGCCCCATGAAAGACCTATAGATCGCAACAGTGAAATCGGATCGTTCCGAGACCCCCAAAAATGGATTCTACGTCCAAAAATACTTCGAAAACGACACCTAACTCGATCCCATAGACAAAAGCCTTCAAAAAATCCCTCTCGTAGCCCCATTTTAGCCCCACGGGTTTAGGCGATCGGGCTGAAGACCTTGCGGGCACAACTAGATGGTAACCCGAGTATTTTGCCAAAATTTAAGATTTAAAAAAAATTCCTACTGCCCAAAACGGCCCGGACGGCGGACGGACATTTCGGTTTTGGAATCTAGACCTCTTGAAACGGATAATGTCAAATTTTGAGGCCGATCGGAGTCGTCGACCTCCGTCGCATAGGTGTAATAAAGAATAATAAACCAAAACTGAGCATAACTGAGAAAAAGCGCATGTAACTGATAAAAACTGTAACTGATAAAACAGCGCATAATGTATAGAACAGTTTTTTGCCTATCCTGTAAAGTTGCATAAAATTTAATTTTGTTGCATTTAATGCCAATTTTGTGGTGTTAGAACTTAAGTGACGATATCAAATTTTCTTGTTAAAAGTGTCTCAATGAACTCGGATGATGTCAAGGTAGTGCAGAGAGAATCCTCAAAAATGGTTGCATAAAGGGGAATCGGCTGATTAAATATGCGAGCGTTTAAATTTCAACAACGACTAGCTCTTATCAGAGGCCTAAACATAAATTTACTATAGTACATTAGAATATCGTACAACGCATCATTTTAGTTAATGCTCCCACATCAACAAGCAGTGTGTCCAGCCATGGAGTACGGGGGAGAGCTGGCCATTACCGCGTCGCCAAATGTATTGAAGAAGCTGGATATCGTTCAGAATAAAGCGCTCAGGGTGATCAATGGAGGGCCAAACTCCACACCGATCGTGGCCATGGAACTTCAAGCTGGCGTTGAGCCCTTGGGTGTTCGTAGGGAAGCAGCAACCTTATCCCTGTATGAACGAGTGATGAGAAGCCAGGACCCTTTCTGGCAGGGCTACACTCCGGCGAGCCAGCGTCTCATAACCCAGCAGTCTTTTGCAGCAAGAGCTGAGAGCCTGAAGGCTTCTGCAGGACTTGGAAGATTTGTCGGAACGACAGCCCTGGCCCACACAGGAAGAGCTCTCACCGTTACCACCTCCGCAGTACTCCGTGCGCCTCACCGAGCCCGTGCAGAAGGGTGTCACTCCCCCAGCCGTGATGAGAGCCTTGTTTCTAGAAACGGTTGACAGAAACCTGCCGGGCACATAGTGGCTGCACGTGTACACCGATGGCTCTGCTCAGGATGCTCATTGTAATGCTGGGGCCGGTGTTTACTCGCCGGAATTTCAGGTCTCGGCACCGGTTGGGCTCCTCTCCAGCAATTTTGACGGAGAGGTGGAGGCGGTTCGCCTCGCTCTGTCTCACCTTTCCAACTGTGCGTATGAGCGAGTGGCCTTTTTCGTTGACTCGCAGGCAGCCATTATCTCGATTGCTGGGGGTGGTGCAACGGACGATGGTCGAGTTCTCGCCTGCCGTCGACTCATCAGTAACTTAAGTCAACAAGGCACTAAATCGAGGGTCCAACAGCAACACCACGGACTGTCATTTTTGGCCAAAATGAGTTGAGGATACCATTAGAAGCGTATTCTCCCGGCGGATCAGGTAAAAATATAAGTTGGGATAATTTCTCAATAGATAGCGCAGAAATCACAAAAACGTCAAACCAGAACTTGATGCAACACCACGGACTGCCTTCATTTTCAATGAGACTCTTTTGGCTCTCCTGAAAAGTAGCTAAAAACGCAGTACGTGGTGTTGCTGTTGGACCCTCGAAATTATTCTTTCAGTGGTGCGCTTCCCATTGTGGAATACATGGAAATGAGCAGGCTGACAACTTGGCGAAGGAAGGAGCCCGGCAGGCCCAAAACGCTAACCCCGTGACCTACCGCTCGGCTAGGAGGCTCATAAAAAGTAAAACTAAGGAATCCCTGCCTGGTCGCTATCGAGAAATGGCCCGGGGAAAGAAATGGGAATCCCTTGTGGATCGGCCAATACCACGCACGCTGCATCGCCGAGAATGCGTAGCCAACTTCCGCTTGATCACAGGACATGACTACTTGGCCAAACACCTGCATGGCATAGGAGTCTATCCCACCCCCACATGCCCACTGTGTAATGAAGGCGAGATGGATGGAACGCATCTGTGGGCCTGTCGCTCTTTGAGGGACGTAAGAAACGACATCTCAGACGAGGTTCCAACTTGGACCAAGAACACCAAAATATATTGGGCTGCCCGCCAAAAGATGGCAGATTTGTCGAATAATGGCGGGGCGTAGAAAAAAAAAAGTGTGTCCATAAGTGTAATTAGTGTGCATTTGTAGGCCCTCGGAATTTTTGAAAACTGTACGTTCGATAACAACACAAAGGAGGCCCCTACATCACCGTTAAAAATCACGTACCTGCAAGATCTGGCTTGCTTCAAAAGCAGTACCAGGCAGCAGCACAACCGGGCTCGAAACGTGACCAGACTCGACGCAGATCATGTTGGGATATTCATCTTCTCCCAAATCCGAAAAATCCTTACTATGATCAGACCATGGGTTCCAGACAACTGAAAACCAAAAAGTCTTTAGTGACAAGTTCAACATGGCGGTTATCAAGAGGGACATTTTAAAAATAATCCTCACCAGTATCTGGGAAATTGTACTTCTGCACTCTCATCTTACGGCCTGAAACAACGTTGGTTATTATGTGTTCTTGCGGGGTATTCTGATAAATCCGGTCTGTCCATTCCCCAATGGTGACCGACTCCCTTCCTTCCTGATAAATTACCATGTCCCTAGTCTGGAAACAAAAAGGGCTAATTAGACTTTTGGCAAAGTTGGCGCAGTGACAGGTGTTCTACCAAATACGGTATGGTATATAACCACTGGCCTCTCCTTTAAAATTTTTCATGCCTTTGATTCAAGCTACAATGTGTACTATAATTATGTAAAAACTCACTTTGTCAATGAATGTGCACCCGTGTAAACCGGTGATTTGGCATCTCCTGACATCAGGAACTTTAAAGTAGGTGTGAAGTAACAAATTGAAACTAAAAGTCAAATCTTTACTAGGATTATATACACCAATTATAAAATGCAGCTCTTTTTCTCTTAAGATCAGTCTGTATGTTAACCGAAACCTGTAAAAGAAAACCAAGTGAGTGCAGGAACGTCTAGAAGTTCATGTTACGAGAGTTAAAAACAAACTGATTAACGTACTGGTAGTTCCATATGGAACGAGTCCACTCGTTGTCTGTGCAGAAAAATATGGCTTCAACATCACCGCTAGGGAGGCGCTCGGGACCTTTCTCTAAAGCCCATTGGGTTACTCGTGCGAACCCGTGATTCGGCCCGTAGCTCCATGGCCCGAAATGAGCTGGAAACAGTGGTATGGATGCGATTTATAAAATAGTAATTTGAAAAAAGGCCATTGTAATTTAAAGATAGCAAGAAGAATCGAGATTTACGGTTCGTGTGACCAAAAGGATCGTTTTCAATGGCTACATAGAAGATCAATGATCAATTGCTTTCGTCAGCAGGGCAATCCGGCCTCATCAGGAAGGATGGGCATACAAAAATGAAAGGCAAACAGCACAAAACAGTTGGGTGGCTCTAAAATTACGGTATTACTGGAATAAAAAAATGTCGTCTACATGGTTAAGTAGCTTCTTTCTTCAAAAATTCACGTCATCAACGGGCATCTGGTGAACATCTTTGGGCAGGTGAAGTGTAACAATTTAGTACAACAGGTATAGGTAAACTGATCAATTTATTCTCCGTTTCTATATCCCTAGACCCATCACAAGGAGACGAGGCACATCATGAATTTCTTAAAGGTACGAAGTGGATGTCAAATTTCAATCTAAAATCAAAATTCTGCCATTTTTATTAAAGGAGCGCATTCGTCCCCCAAGAGGCAGAAGGGCAAATTAAGCATTTAAGGTAATTTTGAGTTAGGCCACCACATTGTATTTTCCCCTCTTGACGAATCTGAAGAGAGCACCACGATTCAACCAGTCAGAGAAAAAAGTGATGGGGGGAATATGACAATGGAACGAGCAGAGGGCCGAATATGACTCGGAAAGGGTTGAAGGTGCCACGGAAAACGCTTCGTATCATATTTCCGTGGTCGACTAGACAACAAAAAGTTGCAAAAATACAACAGCACTTTGGAAAGAGAAGAAAAAGAAGCCGCAGTTCACGTTTTTATTTGAAAAGAAGAGAAGCCGTAGTTCACGTTGTTGTTCGAAAAGAAGAAGCCGAAGTTCACGTTTTTGTTCGAAAAGAAGAAGCCACAGACTACTACATTAAATATAGTAATAAATTTTATTTATTAATTTATTTATTTCCATTAGATTTAATGTAATTTCTTTTGAAAGTACATCTAAATTCTATTAAAACTGTTTTAATAGAATTTAGATAGGAAGAAAACAGGCAAGAGCTCAGGGGGAATGCCACAATAAATAACTAGCAGAATGGCGAATGTGAGAATATTAAGCATTACGGTGGCGTACAGTGTAAGAGCGAATACATATAAAAATAGCATTTTTATAACATAACATTTTTCGTACTGATATTAGAACAAATAAAAATATACTTCAAGATTCTGTAGGAAAATCTGGTTTAATTACAATTTGATTCATACCATTTAGTTAGATTCTGAAGCATATTATGCTTCATACCACTTGAATGGGATTTTCCTCCTTATCGCGAGGAGGCTAGAAACTCGAAAGATCACTTTTTAGACTCATCCTAGACTTCTCAATTCGCTATAACGTTCATGTAGAGTAAATATAAGCGATGTATGTGAACTATGGTGCATAATATTTCATAATAATATGGTGCATAATATTATTTCAATTCACCCTAACCCTTCAGAGCCTAAAGCTTCAAAGAGCGGATTTGCCGTACAAGTGAGCAAGAGAGGGTAGATGCTCAAAAGTAGATCCAAATTAACTTGGCATCTACATAATGGGGAAATTGCATAATTTTTTTTTTCATTTTTTTAAAGTACATCCTACGAGAATAACAAAAACGACAGTCAGCCGTCTGGAATCGCTTCCAGAAAATTATTATGATTTAGAGAAAGTGGTGACGTTTGAAAATTCACGGGAGTAGAATCGATCGGCCGGGTCAGTGACGTCGTTTGGTAACGAAGGTGCTACCAACCTCGGCGGGCTGCCGATTGTCACCGATTGTGTTACTACCAGCGTCGCCATCTGACATAACAGCCCATCACAACGAACGATCAATCAAATCAAACGTCGTCAATCTGATGTAATAAGACGTTAAACTATAAGTATAATATGTTCTGAATTATTTATTCACTATATCAAATGATATACCATCGTGAATTCCTTCTACAAGCTGTAGACACTAGTGCCCAAAGTGAGAGCTTTGCCTTGTTTGTGATGTAGATTGGTTAAGTCAGCCTCGCGGACAGACCCGCGAAAATTCGAACTGCACTACTCGTTTTTTGGTCCAACAATTAAAAAAACTGATTTCAGTGTTTCTATAACATAATATGTTATAGAATTATGCTTATATATTATGCTTCGGTCCTACAATACAACGCTAGGGTTACATTTAAAATCGCAAGTTTCTGCAATTTCCCCATTGTTCAATTCCAATTCTGAAAAATGTTTTCAGTTCAGGACTGAAATCCTGAAGAGGGCAACGTTGAATTTATTTTTTAATTATTGATTTAGTCATTATTACAAATTAATCAATTTTCATTATTGAATTTTTGGTGATTAATTGATCGAAATATTCAATAGTTGGCTAATAGCGCTGTTGCAGTGAACCTAAGGAATTAGCAGGTATTTCCAAATTCAATTTAAACCTTCAGATAGCCGGTGAGTCACTGACCTTTTCCTTCACGCTTAGGGGTCGCAATCCCGCACGATTTTCAATCTCGCGGGATCCCGCGTGATTTATAATTCCTAAAATAATTGTGCGTAAAAAAAAACTATTTCTTTACAAAAACGCTGCAAATTTTGCAATGGGAGTTTATTATTCGTTAATATAGGTTAATTGCGCAAAAATTAATTCTAAAAAATACTTGACAAAAAAAAATAAAAAAATAAAAATAAAACTTTATTTCTGTGAGATGTTTGGGAAGACGTAGGACCTCGAAAAACGGATTTTACGTTCAAAATTACTTGGAAAACCACACCTTATTTGGCCTCCTGGGATCCTTCAAAAATCCCATTTAGGTATAGCCGCATGAAAGCTCCGTAAGTCCTGGATCGCCCAAAAAAAAAAAAAAAGAAAAAAAAAGAGGATTCTTCGTCCAAAAATACTTCGAAAACGATAGTTAACTCTACCCTCTCCCCATTTTACCCCATACCGCCCCACGGGTTGGGGTGATCGGGCTGAAAACCTTGCGGGCACAGCTAAATGGTAAACTGAGTATTTTGTCAAAAGTTCAGATTAAAAAAAAAAAATCCTACTGGGTACTTTTCCGTTATACCCCCCCCCCCCCCCCCCCACTCGATTTCGTGTTCATAAACACCCCTCCCGATGGCTTTAAGGCACCCAAATTCGAGCCCTTTTCAGTTATAACACCCCCACCCACCCGAACTCGATTTCGAGCCCCTCCCGATGGCTTTAAGGCACCCAAAGCCAACCAAAATCGAGTGGGGGGGGTATAACGGAAAAGTACCTCCTACGGCCCAAAACGGCACGGCACGGCGGTTTTTTGGCGCTTAAAATTCAGATCTCTAGGTAGGATACGACTCAATTTGACCATTAACAACGAAGATACGAATAGTAGTAGGTACGAATTTGCGTGCGCCAATAACTTGGGTTCTCAAACCCCCTATTCGCAGTTAAACGGTTCACCGAACCCATAGAAAAAACCACCGTATTTTTATCGCTTACCGTTTCGGAGGATTGCGGGATTGCGACCACTATTCCCGCCCCTTTCAACGCACTCAGCTCCGAAACTGATTAGGTCTGTGAATCTCACCAAAACTCCATCCGGTTCCCCCTTAAATAATTTAAGAAAATAACAAAATTGTCAGCTCTGAAAAACTGAGGTCACGAAGTTAAAACCCTAACATAATATTATAATGTTTTGTTGTTACTAGTAACTCGTAACAACTAGGGAAACTCATAAAATGGCGAAAACCTATTTCCCTGTACTCCTAGGATTCATTCAAAGATCTCAATCACCTGGGGAGATAGCATTTCTTCTAGGGAGAGTCTTTGTTTGAAAATTGTTTGATTCTCATTTGAGGCTATGCATGATCTGGGTGGTCAACATGAAGACAAGTCATACAACTACAATATAATCAAAGCTCCTGTTACACTGACTGATATTACAACTATTTAACGGTTAAATTTTAACTTATTCTACCTCGCTAGACCATTTTCTCATTCACTGCCCCCTATAATTTTTTCGATGTTCTGTAGTCAGGAGCGAATCAGTTCTTAGTCAAACGATACCTCATAATATATTATGTACAACCCCCTGGCACACTCTTTGGGAACACCATCAACCCTTGAGGGCCCCCACCTAGTCCTACATGTCGGCATGGTGTTTAGGAAGAAAACGCCGGGCGTTTTCCTAAACACCCTGCAGACATGCAAGCCGGTTACCCAGAAATAATAGTCCTACATGGTGGAACGGGCTAAAGACTTTGTGATCAATTATGAACAAAACTTAGCATTTCGTTAAAATCACGAATTGACATTGGAGAGGAGAAATGGTTCACACTACAATGTAGTAGGTAATACCTACATACCTACTATGTTGTCATCATAACTTGACCTTAAATCTTTAAAAGTAAACCCAAGCTTATAAGAGGTTAACTTACGAAATACAACCGGTATTCCTCCTCTGATAGGGGCTTTCCCGTCGAATACTGCAGCTTTGCTGAAAAAACAAAGTAATTAATGCTATGACATTGTTGGTGACCACTCTCTAAGGACTTACCTACGAACCGATAACTGCGGGCCATCAGACATAGAAATATATCTCATAACTTTATTCCGCACTATTATGAAATCCCAAATTCCACGTACTTAAAAATAAAACGCTGTAATTAAATTCAACTTGGGTTTATTATGATCTTCTACGCCAACGTTTCGGTTTATTTATAAACCATCTTCAGGACTACAAAACAGAACCACTAACCAATGCTCAGAAACAAACTATCTTTGAGTGAGAACAACACAACAATGCGCTAAAGAGACGTGAACTTTTTTTTTACTAGAAAGTTTCTAGTAGAAACCATGTCAATACGATAATTACCTACAGTTAAGTAACTTCACTCTCCTTAGAAGAGAGAATCGCCTCCAGGTCATATACAGCAGAAGGTAGTTGGACCTGAAGTTGATTTTTTTTAAATGAGGAGGAGTGTCAGGAATTTCAGATGTAAAACGATAGAGGGTTGGTTTCAAGGAGGTTAGGTACACAAATCTTCGTGTCACTCTGTGAATTGTTCTCACTTATAGATGGTTTGTTTCTGAGATGTGACTCAGTTTTGTAGACATGGATGATTTATAACTATACCGAAACGTTTTTTGACTGAACTTCGCGAGCCCCGAATATTTAATTTGACCAGTTGAGACAAACCTTGGTAGGGAGAATACCAAGTGAGGCCTTTCACTCACTAACAACCACACATCTATCACGGGCAATGATACGGAGATCACCTCCCCTGGTTCCCATCCGACTCTACCTCTAGCTAAAAGCAACAGGCATTCTAACTCAAGTGGGACTACTGTAGTCTCTGTAACCGGCCTCAAATTGAGCGTCCCAAATAGACCCAAAGGTCAGCCTTCCCAGTCCAGTACTGGTTGAATCCAGCAGGTCTAGTCCAACCACTTGATTGAGACATTGATATCGTCACAACTCCACGCCAAAACAATATAGGTACCTATTATAGCACGGAGCCCACTCTCAACATTTCAAGTTGGACGACCCAAAAATGCAACCTATACTTTACACACTACTTAACTGGAAACACGGCAGTGGCGGTTATAAAACACAGAAGAATCTTCTTCCGGGGACTCACTATGTTCACCAAATAATTATAATTAAGAAATTACTCTAGAAAGGTAAAAATATATCTATATAAAAAAATGTCCCTCACCTCACGAAGAGCTGTTCTTGGTTGTTCACCCTCCATGAAACAACCGTGCACCCTGGAATCAGATGAAAAAATATTGATGCACTGTTTTAACGCACAAATCTCATACACGAGATAATATCTATTATATTCCCGAAGTATCACAGCATAATATTATATTCAACACTCAGCAAATTACGAGAATAGCGAGCCAACAATCAGAAAAAACTGTGATGTCGATCCGAGTTATCACCGTTTGAAAAAACCGAGTCCGCTTCCGTCCGGCTAGATGACGAAAATTCGTTTAAAAATGAAAAGCCGAAACTCAAATGCAATAAATATCTCGCGGTAAGTGAAAAATAAACACGAACATCAAACTATGTACTATCACAAGGAAAGGAGGAATGGAGGTTAAAATGGATCGTTGGAGCTCCCTCCGTTGAACAACACATATAAAAAAAACGTCAGATAATATACGGCGGACCTATCGATGAAAACTCGCGAATTGGAAGACCGAGCCGGCGGAATTGAACGGATAACGATTGATTACATAGTAAATCATCACAGGGAAGTTGCCTACCATGGAAATTTATAGTACAGGTGGTATTATTTCCCCTATCAAGTAAAACGACGCTCGTCGCTGCTGCCATTACTGCTGCCCCACTATAACTCCCCAGCCCGCTCCCAAACCTCGTCGGTTTTTTTATGCCCTTTCTTTACTTATCTCTCTTTGCATTAATAATTGATCTCAAGATATCTTACAAATATTATCAATCCTAGATTAAAAAATTATATAATTTTTGGTACTGGAAGTGTGTCCCTAATAATTGGTACCACCTGTTTCAAAACTCGCTGACTTATTCAGTTTGGTTTTTTTTATAGTGACTCGCTGAATGCGAAATTAGAGCTTTTATTTGAGTCTTGGTGGTTCGACGGTTATTCGGTGAGCGGAAGTGAAAAATCTTATCACCAAGAAATTAATTTTGGCCACAACAAATTTATTTTGAAAGTAGTATTGAGCTTTATTTTTGGGGCTCGATCACCAACCTGTTATTTGAATTACCTCCTGTAGTCTATTAATTCGTGACATTTACCTGCTATTCTATGCACTTTTTTTGCATTAAATTTTATTTATTTATTTATTTTGTTTAAGTTCAGAGTGAACGATTTCGTTTAGTTTAGAAACGAATGGATAGTATAACTACCTATGTAGCTACCCACATTACGAATATCATTCAACTAACTCAAATCCGTCCAACTAGATTAAAAAGTTTCTTATTTCTAAGCTATTTTGAAAAAAAGAAATTAATAACACTGGATAATAATTTATGATTTTCATCAGTATATGTCTTCGGGAAAACGTTCCTTGCATGACGTCATCGCACAAGATCACAGCGGTGTAGCTCAAATGGCAAGCAGTAGCTGTTACAATCAACTGTTAATTATCGCTGTTCCGTAGTGGATACTTCAACTTCATATCAGAGCCGAACTGCGAACACAACATAAGTTACTTACTTCTGGTAAATTTTTTATATTGTATACATTCATTCTAGAAGAAACATGTTGTTAACTTAACTCAAAAATTGTATTACCTATTGTATACTTCACACGCACACGGACATGTTACCCCCCCCCCCCCCCCCCCCCCGCGAGAGAAAAACTCTCTGAGAAAACCCGATGAATAATATTCATTATTATATTCATAATTATATTATAATAATTATATTCATCGGGGTTTCTCAGAAATTATTTTTGTGGCAACCCTTTCCTACCTTTCAGCTCTATGCGTTTTTATTTTTATTTTTTCAGAGAATCACAACATTACCAGTCTGCGGACCCGTGGGAACTGGAATATATGAATAATGTGACATTATTTGTAAAATTTTGAGACCTATCAAAATTAAGAATGGAAATGCACCAAAATTCCGGGTTAAATCATCCTGTACCATGTTGTTAGAAGTCAAAAGGGGAAAGAAGTCTTTCACGTAGTTTATAATCATCTCAAGTTGTTCTGGCCGATTCAAATACCGGTGTAGGTGACGTCACCTACACCAGTTCCTGTTTCCAATCAAAGACACCAGAGTGCTGGTCGATTTTCAAATTTTGGGGCTGACTTCGGGTTTCCACGTTGCAAATTGAAATTGCTTTTTCCATAGGTAGGGTAGGGTGGGGTAAGGTCCCGCAGGTTCGATTCATTTTTGTTTCTATTGACTCCTAAGCCACTATTCCTCCCATTTCTGAGCAAGGATGATTCATTGGAGCCTTGCTGAAGACATCCAACGCCCACAGCGCAGTTTGACCATTATTAGGATAGTTATACCCATTTTTCAAAAAATTGCTTCTGCGGGGCTTTGCCCCACGCGATGGGGTAAGTCCCCGCAGCAATTGAAAAATGGGTCAATAACTATCCTAATAATGGTCAAACTGCGCTGTGGGCGTTAGATGTCTTCAGCAAGGCTCCAATGAATAATCCTTGCTCAGAAATGGGAGGAATAGTGGCTTAGGAGTCACAGAAACAATAATGATTCGAACCTGCGGGAACTTACCCCACCCAAAATACAAAAAAAATGAAAATCACCTCATTCACTTCACGCTTCACTTTGAGCAGCCTCTCCAAACTGATCATTCTGAGTAGTCACATGATTGCCCTTACCTGTCCCATGGCGGACAACGAAGAAAGTTTTTGTGGGAGAGAGTTTTTGCTTTGCAAAGCAGTGTGCGGGAACTTCCCCCGTGCGGGACCTTACCCCACCCTACTGGGTTAATTTATAAATTAATAAACTATAATAGTAATAGTATATGATAGTTTATTAATTTATAAATTAATAAACTATAATAATAATAATATTATAAATTAAGAAAAGAAGCACTCATAATATGAGTTTCCCCCATATTATGGGGGAAACTAAGGGCATGAGAGGGACGGAAGGAGAGCTAGAAGTGGGAAACAAACAGTTGGTATCAACCTGTTTTCATCAAGACTGGAAAAAAACGAGGACTTGATCTGAATACTGACGTCACAATGGTAGAAGGGTTGATAACTCTTCACTAAGTTAAGTCCTAACTTCATATTGTGAGGGCCTGAATGTGAGGCTGTGACTAAATAGCAAAATTTTCATCATTTGAATCACATTTGATGTGATTCGTGCTTTTGAAACACCACCTAATAAAATTGATTCATTTAATGAAATGTGGCAGTGACAAAATAGCAGGTGATATCTCAGATGCTGTACGACAAATACTTGACGTGAAAAATGTAGAAAAAATAACCTAGGAGTAACTACAGCTGACCAAAGTCGAAAATTCAAGTTGTGGGACATGCGAGGGCCTGAAAATTAATTAATGATTTACTAATACCTACATTAGAACGCCTCATTTGAATTTACACGCGATTGAAATCACATCGTTGTTAATGCGTTTCCCCTTTTGTATTATTATTCTTGGAATAATACCTACCCCAATGTAATCGCGACGGAGGCCGAAAATTCTGATCAGCCTCATAATTTGACCATTTACGTTTCAAGGTGTCTAGATTCCAAAAACGAAGTGTCTGTTCGCCGTCCGGCGTCCCAGCCGTTTTGGGCAGTAGGTACCCATAGGTATTCCTATAGGAATTTTTTTAAAATCTTAAATTTTGACAAAACTCTGTTTACCATCTAATTATGCCCGCGAGGTTTTCAGCCCGATCGCCAAAATCCGTGGGGCGCTAGGGGCTACGAGAGGGGTTTTTGAAGGTTTTCGACTTCAGGGTCGAGTTAGGTGTCGTTTTCGAAGTATTTTTGGACGTAGAATCCATTTTTGGGCGTCCCGGAACGATCCGATATAGGGAGCTTTCATGGGGCTACAAATTAGATTTTTGAAGGATCCCAGGAAGTCAAATAAAGTGTCATTTTCCGAGTAATTTTGGCCTCAAAATCCGTTTTTTCGAGGTCCCATACCTGTCCAAACACTGTACAGAAAAAACCTTTTTTAAAATCTTTTCTTAATGACAGAATTAATATTTGCACAATTAATCGATATCAAAGAATAATAAAACCTTGTTTAAAATATGCAGCGTTTTGGATCTCATCTCCCTTCTCTCCATTTAATTTAGAGACCCCTCATGCACCCCTTTTTTTAAAGCTAAAATTTAATTAGCTTTTTAATAATAATTATTAATAACTAATGCTGATCCGCAAGCACAGATTAAACTACTGTCCGCAAGTGCCAAACAGCAGCAGCACGTAGCAGAAAAGTAACAGGGACAGCCAACGCTGTGAAATTAGCGTTACCGAACGTATAAGTCTTTTCGATGCACCAAAATGGCTCGTAACCTACTCAACTGCTAACGTTACCTCCAAGGTTACAAATGTTTCGATAAATTATGATATGATAATGGGCTTATGAAGCAGTAGAAAATGTCTGTGGATAGGAATAATTCACATACGAAGCACTTACAAGAGTATGGATATGTCCCTCAAAATGAACAGGTAAGATAATTAACATTGATCAAGTACCGGATGCACCGTTTGGGAAGGGTTACCTTGGTTTGGCCACTTTTGACCTGTCACCCTGTTTGCTGCAGTTCGGTCCAATGGTGTGGTGTCCTTAATCTCCCCTTTGATCGTCCGATCCGAACAATTAAGTTAGCTGATGTTTCCGCTCTCAGTGGAGGTAACGCTACATTATTCTGTCCACTGGGATGATGAAACAAAGATGAGTCATTACAAAGAATAACGATCCTTTTACGATCTGTCCCTCCTGTTATTCGGACTGCAAACCTTGGGTGGAGATTTTGTCCTCGTCGATGACCATTGTCTTTAAATTGTTCAAGTCCTAACTTGCGGTACATGATAATGTCTTGCTCTGCCCCAATTACGGTTCATTGTGATTGTGTGCCGTGCAGATATGTATACCGTGTTCTTATCTTTTAGCTTTCCTCATCGTAACGCCCTGTAAGTTACGATTAGGGAATCGGTGATTGTTTTCCATGAACTGTTTGTTCATTTTAGTCCCAATAATGTCATATTGTTATCTCTCGTTCATCTCATCTTATCGAATTCTCCGGTTTTGTAGATTTGAACCTTTATCTAGAGTTTGGCCAGAACGGAGCAGTTTTTGTGCGTCAACGAACGCTACGCTATAGAGCCATCATATTTCATGCATACTTACTTGAACTCGAGCACATAGGATTTTTTTATTCTTATTGTTTCATATTTCATCATTTTTACCTATCAATTTTCAGGAACGTCAAAATTTGAAACGACTTAGACTGAAAGTAATAAGCGGGCATCAGCTAGCCAAGAAAGATATTTTCGGGGCCAGGTATTTACCACCAGTATTATGTATAATCACTGAAAACTATTTGTCTCACTTTTAACTATTTTGACTGTCCTAATTCCTATCCGTCCCGTTTTAGTGATCCATACGTGCGAATTGACTTGAGCACTGTCAATGGCGACGAAACTATTGACTCGGTGCTCACCCGGACTAAGAAAAAGGTAAAAGATGACGTCTGCAGACATGATTAGACTCAGCTGTATTCGTTTCCGTGCATTAATTATCGAAACATCATGGTTTCTGCAGCATTTTGTAACGTGTTTCTTTGTATTGTGTTTCAGACCTTGAATCCAGCTTGGAATGAGGAGTTTATATTTTTGGTAAGTCTCGTTAGATAGTGGTTTCTTTTCTGTGAATGCCAAATTCAAGGAATTCGAATCTGTGGCGAGGGCTGTGGTGCACGGGTGACGGGACTTGTTTCATTCAGCGCCCTTGAACAGGTGCAACGACGATTCATCTAGCTGATATTTGGCCTGCCTCGCAACAACCCCTCCCTTTGTGTGTTTAGAGACTGGAGTAGACCCACTCTATGTTCGCACCTCACATTGGGGGCACTGAAGATGCCTGACCATCACCTTCCTGCACAAGGTGATCTGCAGGAGGGTTGGCTGGTATAAGGCTCTCAAGGACGCTGCCTCGAATCACGGTTGTGGTTTTGATGATGTGATAAAGGCGATCTGAAAACCTGGTGGACCCAGATGGATGTTCCGTGGGTAACGCTAATCGCTCACCACGGAACACCACGAGGAAGTTGCTCGATTTAAATCAAGGAATCACCCCGAGGTAACGGTCGTATTGAGGATTCATCTGCCCTCATGACTTGGAAAAGGATGCGAAGGGGTTGTTGCCTCATGGAGCTTGCTAGGGAAGAGATTTAGGACACATCTGCATACAATGGTCAACTACGGCATTGAGGAGGACGTCCACCACTTTTACGGTGTCTGCCCTATTTTCGCCGAGTTCAGGGTGCGTTTCCTTGGCTGTGGGTTGTTGTCGGTTGGAAGAATGGTGGAACTGCTGGATGATTTGGATAACTAGTTGAATTTGGCGTGATATGGTTGAAATTATTAATGATTAGACCGGTTCTCTCATCCGCTCCCGGCAGACGGACAAAACGTCCATTGCTGCCGTATCATGTTTTGTTTTTTATTTCTTCATTTTTTAAATGTCTTTCAGGCTCTCGTTTATTAGTTTATTTATTATTACCTCTCTCGTAATTTCTTTTTTAAGAGTTGAATTATATAATATATAACATAATATTATTATGTTATGGTTTGTTGAAGTTATCTGTAACGGTATCCCCTACATTTCAGGTGAATTCAAATGACCACAAGTTAGTGCTGCAGGTATTCGATGAAAATAGACTCACCCGAGACGACTTCCTGGGGATGGTCGAGCTTAGCCTTATAAACCTCCCTCGTGAAATGGATGCTAGGGTGGTTCCGACTAAGCAATACATCTTACGTCCGAGAAGGTGGGTGATGGAAAGGGTAAAATGATAGATTTTGAAGTCCCACATTGTCATACTGCGTATTTCGATGTGGGTTTCTTTTCCTGTTCACCCTGAAAGAACCTGACGTATTCACGTCGATAACATCCCTTTATTTTCGCCAGCGCCCGGTCTCGAGTCAGAGGGTATCTTGAGTTATACCATGCGTACGTCTTGGACGAAAATTCTTCTCACAACGACACCGAAGAGTCTCACGGATCGGAAGTGGAACCCGGATGGGAACTCCTTGATCAAAATGGCCTATCTAATTCAGGACAAGTGAGTCTGCTCAATTTCGACAATTATTCAGTTTATTGCCTTCCAACTTCTGACCTAATGTCTCCAACAAGTCATTATGCACAACTAATTGACCAGTTTTTTTTTATGCTTGAATTAATTGGATTATGCTAATTTTGATTTAAAAAAATCTATATATAACTTGAACTCACAATTAAACTAAATATCAGCAACAAGATGGCCCTACTACAACAGTGGCAACATAACACTGAGTCAAACAAGAGACCTAATTATAAAACTGAACAACTCCAAGAAAGGCACACCTATCACTCAAACAACAACTGACACTTTTAAAGTGGTAACTATAGGTGTGAGCATCGTTATTTAAAAAAAAATTGATTTCACATTGGACCTGACAATTAATTCGCTAAAAATGGCGTCATAAAAATCGATTTTAATATCGGCTCCATATATTTTTATATTTTTTAAGTAAGGAGATATTGAATGCATATGAGAAACTATCCAGGGCTTATCAGCAAACATGAACATCTTGCCTAGCCTGCCTAAACCAATCACCAGTAGTTTTCTCCTGATTTGATTCGAGCTATGACCAGTTTAGTTCCAATAGTGGTTGGATCAGACTGGGCCATGGGTTACAACAACCATCTTACTTCATCCGTTTTATGGAGTACCTAGGACTAGACATTTTTGACACTAACTCTGCTGATCCAGAATTTATCGAGTCTCAACTTTATTGATTGAGACAAATTAGATTTTTCGTGTTTAAAAATTTCCCCAAAAAAGCGAGTATCGATACCCTTCCCTTGTGGGAACCCAACATCTGATCATGAATTAATAGGGAAATCGCGGCAAAACAACACATTGGGGGGGGGGGGGGGGGGGGCTATAGGAAAAGTATATCGCATCGACTAATACTATCATCTAAATGCAGTCAAAATTTAGTCCATTCTGAGGTTATATTAAGTTTATTCTGAGGACGCGGTGGCGCGGGGGAAGAAAAAATAAATCTAAACGGAATGCTCTTCAATTAGGAATGGACGTGTTTCTGGATCATTATTATTTTTTTAGTCGATAGAAGGCTTCCAAATAACACCGAAAGTGGGATTAAACCACAAATTGCAAGTTTGTACGAATTTTTAGTATTTATGGGAAAATCGCAGTTTGAATTTTCGGCAGAAACCAGCAATCAGCTCCCATTGGTCGACGATTTCGCCATGAAGCCAAGTTGGCCACCATTAAAAACTGAAGGATTGGTCTCTGAGGTTAAACCACGGTGAAGATTAAACGTGACATTACGGCCGCTGTTTTGGTTCGTTCATGAGTTAAGATGAATAGCAGAAAACCTTTTTATTTTTCAAAACTTTTTATTACTTATTCAAATTAGTTCTAAAAAATTCGAGAGATTGTTTATGGAAACAATCTACGGAAAAAGTGGTTTTCTGTGTTGGCAACCCTGGCTGTAAACCCAGAAGGTCCTTAGGTGACGTCACGCACGTACTTTTTGAGTCAACCAGAACAACTTTAGACAATTATAAACTATGTGAAAGACTTTTTGTCCCAAAAATGATGTATTTTTCTCTTTTGAACTTCTAACAACATGACACAGGATGATTTAACCCGAAATTCGGGTGCACCTCCATTCCTTATTGTATTTAATACGAAGTAGGTTAATAATTAAGTAGGTTAACAATTATTGTAATTGAAATTGAAATATGAAATATGTTGATATATGAGGTGTAACAAAGAGAAAATGGAAATGATTAATTTTTTAATTCAAACCTCAAGCAAGTATTTATGTTGGCTTTACCATAAGGTGATAACTGCCTTTGCCAAAGTACAATCAACATTATTTTATTATCGTTCCAGAGCTGTGATAATTCCCTTCCCCCAGGATGGGAAGAAAGGCAAGATGCAAATGGACGAACTTATTATGTGAACCATGTAGCTAGGTCTACTCAGTGGGATAGGCCTACAGATTCCAAGTAAGTCATTAACCGTGTAATTGGATCCAGTGTAATGTATTCACTCCTGGTCATTTCTTTTTTATTTATTTCTGTGAACCTGGCCTTATTCTCATTTTCAGCACCGAAAACCGGGCAGTTACTCTCACGGCGATTGACAATGCAGCGACTGAATTCCAAAGGCGTTTCCATATTAGCGTCGATGAAGCAGATTCTGCCAGAAGAAGATCGAGCATTATGTCCCATCAGGTACCTCATATTCACCACCTTATCGAATGCCTTTTCTATCTGCTGGAAATTCCTGTAAACTTAAATTCAACGCTAAAACGTTGGTTAGCTTAAACCAACGTTTTAGCGTTAGATCTCAGGTTTTAATTTTGGTGAAACTGGCATCAACTGCTCATTTTGCTCGTAGTTATGGTGGAATCCCGTCAATATTTAAATGTTTCCCTACCAAAGGACGTTGACGAGAGATCGCGAGAAACTGAAGTTCCTGGATCTCCCCCTGCTCCGCATCGCATTGTTGATGATCAAATAGCATCGTCCAGTTCCGTTTCTTTTTCACCCGTGAGTAAACGACAGATGGCGAAGTTAACTTTCTCCACAGACTAGTAACTATGATAACAACTGTTGTTATCATCTTCCCATAGAGTCCTGTTGAGGCGTTCACCTTATGCTGTAATTAGATGAGAGTTTCGTCGTATATAGCGCTTGAAAGTATTATTTAATTTCTAGTTTTCGTTGTTATACTTAGCAAAACTCTTCAGAGCAATGCACAAATTGGTCAATATTCTATTGAGGTTTGTGGAAAGTGTGTCGGTATGGTTAATTTTCCCAATTGGCCTTGATACAAGCGTTGTCACATTTTAGACGTCTGATAGCTGCTTATCCTCCAATCGAATTTCAGTGCCTCATTGATCCATTTTGGTTTGATTTTATGCCAGTGGTTCTCTTCATGAAACGTATCGCAAACAAGTGTAAAAGGCGTTTCCTCCCCTTTTCCACTATTTGCCTATTTCTGTGCTTTCTCTATCCGTGAGATTTACCTCCTGAAGCTGTACTTTTTATTTTTCAATTATTATGCACAAAGTCAATAAAATGCATTTTTTAAATCGAAAAGTTAAAGAAAAACGGGATTTTCTTTAATGTGATGCCCAAAAATCTTATAAAAACACGTACGAACTATTAGAAACATAAATAAGTAAAAACGTCCGAAACGAAAATGTTTACATGCATACGATAAGGTAAGGGTCCTCCAAAAATGGAGTCTACATTCAAAAATACTTCGAAAACGAGTCCCCACTCAACTCCCCATCACGAGTCGCCAATCAACCCCTTTTCAGCTCCACAGAGTTAGTGCCACTCGTAAGTAGTATCGGGCTTAAATGTTCGCGGAATCAACTAGAATGAGTTTAAAGATTTTTTGAAATTTTCAGATTTTTGGTTTATTATTCTTGGAATAATACACCTATGTTCTCGCGACGGGGGTCGACGACTCCGATCGGCCTCAAAATTAGACATTATCCGTTTCAAGTAGTCTACATTCAAAATCCAAAATGTCCGTCCGCCGTCCAGGCCGTTTTGGACAGTAGGAATTTTTTTTAAAATCTGAAATTTTGACAAAATACTTGGTTTACCATCTAGTTGTGCCCGCAAGGTTTTCAGTCCGATCGCCCAGACCCGTGGGGCGCTATGGGGCTACGGGAGGGTTTTTTTAAAGGCTTTTAGCTATGGGATCGATTTAGGTGTCGTTTTCGAAGTATTTTTGGACGTAGAATCCATTTTTTGGGGTCCCGGAACGATCCGATTTCACTGGGGCGATCTTTTGGGCTTTCATGGGGCTAAAAATGGGATTTTTGAAGGATCCCAGGATGTTAAATATTTTTCGAGTAAAAAATAGAGAATTTTTGAAGAAAAAAAAAATCCAAAAAAAAAAAATTTTTTTTGAGATAAAAATACAAAAAACTTTTTTTTAATTTTTTCATTGACAGGATTAAATTTCTGCACAAGTAACGTGTATCAAAGAATAATAAACCCTTGTGTAAAATTTGCAGCGTTTTTTTCAATTCTTTCTACGGAAAGTAGCGTGGACGGCGGACGGACAGCATTTTTTAAATCCGTACTAGCTTAAACGAGAGTGTTAGTTAGATCGATCGTGTTGAGAAATCGATTTTTTTACAGCATTAACCCAGCGAGTCTCGGGGATCTCGGTATTCATTTAAGCCTATGTTCTCACTCTATCTGATTTGCAGAGCACGGAAGACTCGACGGTGGTCCCATCCAACGAAGGGCTTCCAGAGGGCTGGGGATCGCAAATCGCCCCGAACGGACGTGTGTTCTTCATCGACCACAACACGAAAGCTACCACTTGGGTGGATCCCAGAACAGGTAACACATAAGAATATCACCTAGGTATATGCTTTTTCCCCAAAAAAATAAAACTGTTGGGGGGGGGTATTGATTTTATGAAAATTGGATCGGAAATTCTTGCAGGGCGTGCGAGTGCCATGCCACAGCAAGCGGGCTCTGTAGGATATGTGAGAACTAGTGCCATCCCTGACGGCGATGGTGACCTTGGACCGTTGCCTGAAGGCTGGGAAGAAAGGACGCATACTGACGGAAGAATCTTTTTCATAGACCATAGTAAGTCAAAGTTTACTTACACTGAATTCAGGTTCTTTTGAACTTGTCGACAAAGCCGCTGCTCTCCAGTGTTCTTCACTGAATCACCTAACAGAATAAATCACTATTATCATTATCAATTTGTAGCCTCAACTTCGAAACTTCATGTCCACCAGGATTCAGATGAGATTTATGTAACGTGGCTTACACAAACGTTTCGTACACGAATCTTATCAAAGTCTTGGTGCACATAAGATTGAATCACGTTTTATTGTGGATTAATTTTTTCCTGTGCGTTTAGATACGAGAAACACCCAGTGGGAGGATCCTCGATTAGCCAACCCGCAAATAGCTGGTCCGGTATGTACCTGAATATTCTCTCTCTTCATTATTACCAACACTTTACGTGACATTAATATCTACGTTAACTCAACGCCATGTTTTTTTACAGGCTGTGCCGTATTCCCGTGACTATAAGAGGAAGTATGAATACCTGAAGGCGCAACTCAGAAAACCGGTATGTATTAAATTCTATTCATTCACGAATCAAGTCTTGAAATTACGTAAGTGATGATTTCTATTAATTTTCCACGTATTGCAGAACAACGTCCCGAACAAATTCGAAATAAAAGTCCGACGGAACGCCATTTTAGAAGACTCTTACCGGATCATTACCAACAATGCCTCCCGTCCTGATCTACTCAAAACCAAATTGTGGGTGGAGTTCGAAGGTGAAGTAGGTCTCGATTACGGCGGTTTGGCCCGGGAATGGTTCTTCTTGTTGTCGAAAGAAATGTTCAACCCATACTACGGTCTATTCGAATACTCCGCTATGTGAGTACCCCAAGCATAATGTAGGTTTCAAGTTTCAGGGACATGTTTTATATTTACCTATACTTTAACTTGCATAGGAGATAATATCTATAATATTATTATATTATGCAACTCACCTTAGAGGGAGGGTGAGACAATGAGAGTCATTTAACTTTGAGAGGGCATATTTTAGTGCAATGGATCGTAATATTAACCTCATTTTTAAGATTCTCGTAAGCGACAAAAGACAAAAGTTGATTTTTGGGAAATTGCGATCAGCCGGTTACGGAAATTGTATTGGGTTGTCTAGGTGACAGATGGTACCTAGGGATTATGTTGATGTGCTCTACGCGATTCTTGGGGCAGGAAGTCTCAAAATTGAGCCCTTGTACTCTTTTTGAGCTTACCTGAGAATTGCAAAACTCGGAATGAAGGGTAACCTAATAACCAATTACCAGGTAAACGCCATTTTGTCACTTACCTGGTTACTAAAATTTGATTTAGGAAGATTTACGAACATTCAATATCCAGGTAAACGCCATTTTGTCGCTTACCTGTTTATCGAAATTTGATTTAGGAAGATTTACGAACATTCAATATCCAGGTAATTCCATTTTCTCGTTTAACTGGTTTTTGCAAAAATTGACATTTCCAGATAATAAAAACGTAAAACGCCTTTATCCTAACTTTCTCGCCGTCTTTCATTTCCAATATGTTACATTATTACTTATTACAGTTCACTAGAATGTTACATATTGGAAATGATATTACACATCGCTCGAGTCGCAAGCATCGAGTAGCTGTATTGAGGTCCCCGAACAACGAGATTGTACTGGGGGTGAACAATCAGCTTCGTATTCGGAAGGATTACATCGAGATGCTTTTTGGTGACAAAAGATGCTCTTGCCCCCCTGGGAGCAGTGTCGACGAGAGCGGGGAGGACCTGGGCCCAGACATTACAAAGGAAGAAGTAGCTTATGCTATCAGAGTGCAAAAGAACGGACAGGCTGAAGGGCCGGATACCATGTACGCCGAGGTTCTTGCCGAGGCAGACGGCGTTGGCCTGAATCTTTTGACCAGCTTCCTAAATGCAATTTGGATGGAAGGCAGGTGCAGCAGGTGTCCTCGTACAAATATCTCGGTGCTCAAGTTAATGAGCAGTGTAGTCAAGAGGAGGAAATCGTGCCTCGCATCGCACAGGCCTAGAAAGCACATAGCTTCCTCGCGTTTAAAGATTTTATCTCACTCCCAGACGGGCGCCATTTCGAATTTCAACGTCCAAGGATGAACAGGAGAGATTTTAACTACCTCAGCGGATCAGGAGAATGTCCTTCATTTCAATCGTCTCTTATACTCCCAGGAGGGCTCCATCTCAAATTTCAACGTCCATGGACAAACAGGAGAGATTTTAGCTCACTAAGCTGATCAGGGAAAAGCATTTCAATCGTCTCTTGTGAACATTTTTCCGGACATAGCTCGGGAGGAAGCTGCACAGGCGAACTTAAGGGTGATACGGGAAACGCAGATGAAACAAGAACTTTGTCGCTTACCAGTTGTAGCAGCTGTAAGAACCAGCTAACGAGATGCAAACAACAGGTAAACGACATCATAATATGGGCGCTTACCTGGGTATTGCAAAACTAGAGTGGCATGTTTTGGCGTTTAACTGGTTTTCAAATGTCTATTTTTGGCGGTTACCTGGAAATCTCAGGACTAATGAGATGAATCTGGCGTTTAAGTGGCATTTGCAGAATTTAAATGATCGATTAGACGTACATCGGTTAAACTGTTTGGCCGTAATAACCGATGCAGTTGAGATGTGAAAGCGAAACCACTCCACTTCGAAAGATATCGACGAGCTGAATCCAGCCATTCCAAAAACTAAATTTTGCATAACGCCGTAAATTTACGGCCGGAAAGCTGCATGAAAAGCTGCTGAAGCGAAGAATCTTGGAAGCTGTGGAAGAGGCTGGAGGCCTGTCCCCACGCCAGTTCGGATTTAGGGCAGGGAGATCAACGGTTGACTCAGTCAGGGAGGTTGTTACAGCTGCTCAGTCTACCTGGACGGGCAATCACCGGAGCAGGAATATGTTGAAGAGGGTTGAAAGGAGTATTCCAATGCTTGTGGAGAGGCAGACTATCGAAACGTCAGATACCTGGGGGTAATGTTGGACGCGAAGTTGAGCTTTAGGGACCACATTTGTAAGGTGGCGGATAAGGCAGCGACCGTGGTGGGAAGACTGAGCCAACTCATGGCAAATATAGGCGGTCCTTCCCCTTCCAAGCGTAAACTCCTAATGAGGACTGCGGTGGCCATAATGCTTTATGGAGCGGAAATTTAGGCTGAGGCACTTCGTTTCAAAAAATATAGAGTGAGGATGGAGTCGGTTCAAAGAAGAGGAGCACTGTGCATATAGGACGGTTTCCTTAGTCGCAGCGCAGGTAATTGCCGGGGTCGTTCCTTGGCTGAGGAGCGGCAGAGAATTTATCAACGGAAGGAAGAAGAAGGATGGAGAACTCTTAAGATGGAAGAGAGACAGGAAACGCTAAGGACATGGTGGGAGGCGGAGGTCAGAGGAAGGTGGACGGCGCGATTGATTAAGGATGTAAAGGACTGGACCGCGAGGAAGCATGGCGACGTAGGATATTACGTGACACAGTTCCTCAGTGGACATGGGTACCTATTATAGAGCCTTTTTATGGAAAATACGGAATGAGAGACCCCATCTGTGCTCTTTGCCACAATGGACAGGAAGACGACGCATACCATACCTTCTTGGTATGTGCAAGATGGGAAGCGCCCAGTAGAGTGCTGCAAGCAGAAATGGGCCTTGTGGAGCCAGAAACTATTGTAGGTAGGATGCTGGAGTCCTGGGAAAGGTGGGACACTGTCGTTACTTTCATCACGACCGTCCTTAAGGCCAAGGAGCTGAATAGAAAATGGGAAGAGTAGGCGGGAGGACGTACAGCTAGAGGCGCAGCATAGGAGAGAAGCCAGCAACAGACAAGAGAGGGAACTGTCCCGAAGTAATACTCGCAAGTAGTTCCGGGACTGTTCTCCAAAAGAAGATGCAGATTGTTGGTTTTAGTTGGTAGGCCAAACATTTGAGTCCAACACTACGGGCAGACCCGCTCAGTGCTCATGAGAGTTTCCCCACTTCCAACGCAAAAAAAAAAAAAAAAAAAAATCATCCTTATTAAGTTTTATGGTCTAATATAAACGGTATTGGAAGAATGAATGAATGAATATCAAGTTTATTCATTCATTCTTCCAATGCGATTCTTCAAACGATCCTTCTCATATTTGCACTCTTCCACACCCTCAACATTCTCTCACGACATTAATGTTTTCAACTGTTACTGTTTCAGGGACAACTATACACTCCAGATCAACCCGATTTCAGGCCTTTGCAATGAGGAGCACCTCAATTATTTTAAATTCATCGGAAGAATTGCTGGCTTAGCTGTGTACCACGGAAAACTTCTTGATGGTGAGTGCTGATCTTTTTGTGTTAGTGGATGATGCATTCACTACTAGCTAACTGTGTGTGAATTGTTGTCTGTCCAATCAAATGAAACATTGCTGATTTTTTCCTGAGTGATAATCCATCAGTTTTTTTTCTTTTTTAGCCTTCTTCATACGCCCATTCTACAAAATGATGCTCGGAAAACCTATTGAGTTGAAAGACATGGAAAGCGTAGATTCCGAATATTACAACTCCTTGTTGTGGATAAAGGAAAACGACCCTTCGGAACTCGGGCTGACGTTCTCCGTCGACGAAGACAGCCTGGGCCACATGTGCCAAAGGGAACTCAAACCAAACGGAGCCAATATTTCGGTCACCGAAGAAAACAAAGACGAATACATCAGGTAACTGCAGATGCCCATCTCAATACTTTATATTCATGAACAATACGCTTCTCTAACCTACTTCATCATTTCAGGTTAGTAATAGAATGGCGATTTGTGTCGCGGGTGCAAGAGCAAATGAATTCCTTCTTGGAAGGTTTCAACGCCCTCGTCCCTCTCAATTTCATCAAAATATTCGACGAGCACGAGCTTGAACTCCTCATGTGCGGAATTCAGAACATCGACGTGAAAGACTGGAAAAACAACACTGTTTACAAAGGGGACTATCACGCTAATCACATTACCATCCAGTGGTTTTGGAGGGTGAGTACTGTTCAGTGGTTCACTTTCTGGGTTTTGATCTTGTCAGTGATTTTCTACTCGTTTTGTTTCGTTGTATCAGGTCGTGCTGTCTTTCAACAATGAAATGCGTTCCCGCCTTCTTCAATTCGTCACGGGGACGTCCAGGGTGCCCATGAATGGTTTCAAAGAGCTGTACGGCAGCAACGGCCCGCAAATGTTCACTATCGAGAAGTGGGGTACAACTGATAACTATCCTCGCGCTCACACTTGGTACGCTACTGCTTAAAATCCATTAAAATGGCCGAATTGAACATGTTGTAGCTTCCACACAGTTGATCCTTCTAAAATAAAACATTACACTAATGCCGGATTTCACCAAGTGTAGCTTAAAGTTCGTTTTAGCTAAATCTCGGATTTAACGTTAAGTCCGACTTAGGCAAGATTCCGTTTCACCATTAGACTGAAGGTGGCGCTTACCTAAGCCTCGGTTAGCTTTGGAACAGGTTGCCCCAGACTCGTGTTCCCGCGGAAAACTAGGTAATCAGTGACAAAAAAGTGATAAGGCCGTGATAAATCGTCACGTTAGTGGCAACATCTGCTAGGTATCTCATGTTTCTCAGGTTTTAAGGAGAGCCTAAAAACTGATTTCTGAATCCCTGGACCGACTTTTATCGCAAGTCAGAAGCTTAGGACAAGGAGGTCCCCAATGATTGATTTCAACGTAAAAAACGCTGCAAATTTTACACAAGGTATTTTTCTTTGATATAGGTTACTTGTACAGAAATTTAATTCTGTCAATGAAAAAAATTTAAAAATTTTGTATTAAATTTTTTTTTCAAAAATTCTTTATTTTTTACTCGAAAAAAATTTAACCTCCTGGGATCCTTCAATAATCCCATTTTTAGCCCCATGAAAGCCCTGTAGATCGCCACAGTGAAATCGGATCGTTCCGGGACCCCCAAAATTGGATTCTACGTCTAAAAATACTTCGAAAACGACACCTAACTCGATCCCATAGCTAAAAGCCTTCAAAAAAAACCTTCCCGTAGCCCTATTTTAGCCCCATAGCGCCCCACGGGTTTGGGCGATCGGACTGAAAACCTTGCGGACACAACTAGATGGTGAAGCGAGTATTTTGTCAAAATTTCAGATTTCAAAAAAAAATCCTACTGCCCAAAACGGCCCGGACGGCGTACGGCAGGAATAATCGATATTATTTTTCGAAAAATCCAAGTAATGCGCTGTCTTAATTCGTGTGAAATCTCAAAGAGAAGTGGGAGAAGAACACGGATTATTCTTATTTTCAAAAATTATTGAATGCGAATTTTTGTGAATAAGTTCGCATTCAAAGGAAAAGGTTGATGAATTGAGAAAAATTAACTTTTTTCAGGTAATTTAATTAATTATTCAAAAAGATAGGAAGGCGAAGGCACTTAAATTACAAATGAATCTCCAAAGTTTCTGCATATTTCAGTCGATAAATGGATAAATCGATAAATGGACTAGTCATTAAAAAAATTGGACTAGGGTATATTATCTTATTGAGGACTCTTCCGAAATTTTTCCAACAGTTGACGAAAAGAGAAACATAATTCGATCTGTTTGAAGACTCCCGGCCGCCTTTGCAACTGAATAATCATCTCAATTTCCTCGTCGTCATCCTCGAATGTAATTCTTCGGTATGCCATTCCCAAACACGCAGTACGAACGAAATAATTAACACTCTGGTCGAAAAAGCGAAAATCACACCGTTCGAGGGAAAATGATAATGAATAAATCCAACTATCATATCCGATATCAACGAAATGGGCACTGCTGTTGTTGGTGATAATTGTAACAACAACCTACAACACACGCGTAAATCTCAGATTTAACGCTTAAGACGTGGATGAGTAGGGACTAAAATCTGAGGCATAACCTCAGACCGTAAACCGAGGATTAAGACTAAGCGGGAGTGGTGAAACGCATCTTTTTCTTATTCTTCGGCTTACCGGTAAGCCGAACCTTAAGCCGAGGTGGTGAAATCCACCATTAGGAGACGAAACACGGCGTTACTGAACTTGAAAAGCTGTTGACAGTATTCCCCATTTAGTTGCATCCACAAGGCGTGATGATGCTCATACAGTGTTGGGTTTTCTTTTGCAGTTTCAACAGGCTCGACCTCCCGCCGTACGAAAGTTTTCAAGATCTTCGGGAAAAGCTCGTGAAAGCCATCGAAGGGTCCCAGGGCTTCGCCGGTGTGGACTAACCGCCTTCCCCTCGCAACGGATCGAACAAAGTGAGCGCTGACATGAACGGCATCGAAAGGCATTTCAACATCATGCGGAAAATATTTTTTGGAAAAAAATATAATAAAAGCGGTTTAGGATCATATTCAGAAATTTCTCTTATAACATTCCTTTGAGGAAGGAGAGAGGGAAGAGCAGGTTTTTCGGTCGGATGGCTTTATATCTGAATTTAACCAATTTGAAAACTAGACGATTTTTTTTTGTATTGTCCACTTTTTTCAAGCCATCTATTTCTTTCTAATCTTCTTCTTCAAGCTTTGAATTTGGTACTTGTATATAATGTATATTATGCATAGAAATATTCATAGTATCAGTCATTTAGAGCACATGCTTGTACTATGTGCTCATGGCTATTGTTTCTGCTATTTTTATGATACGTAAGTAGAACGGACGCCTTTTTCTCTGACCCTAAAATAGGGACTAGCCGCATACTTGTGTATGCTGTAGATTGGTTTCAAGGATCGTGTTGGAGAACTTTTTATCGAGGACTTTTTTCTTCATTTGATTTTTTCCATTTTCTCAAGTTAACGTGCAATAAACGCAATATTTGCCAAATAAACAACTTGACTGTTAGAGAACCAAACTGGGGAGGTCCAGTTGGCTGGTATGCCTCAAAAATGGCGTTTTGTTTTCTAGTACACGTGACACCCTACCCATTTCGTTTTAGTCCATCTGTGAAATTTCACTCATGTACTTCTAGTCCCAGCTGTTCAATACTGTTTCTTTCTTTTATTTAGTGATCTCGTTTAGGATGGAGTGAACTACGTCGTGTCCAACTGCGTTTGGGAATAGACGAACCGTTCCACTGTGGATGAGATGAAAAATTTGGACGTCTTGTCATTCCATTTGTTTTGGTTAGCGCTGAACATTGGAGAAAAGATTGAGTAATTCGTGTAATTTATTTTTCGTGTAACTTTTTTACATCAGTGTCTGACATTCCCTGATGATTTAGGTAGTTCAACCAATGACCTTCGAGATAAACTCTAAAATGGGGTGGATAACAATCCTAATACCCATTCCAGTTCCCCCCTCTTCCTACTCTTCGACTATGGTTAAGACTAAGTATCTACGACATCTTGGCACCCTCTGAGCATAGTTGTAATAAGCTAAACGGTGGGGCAGCATAACTTCCTTATTTCGTAACGCAGTAAAACAAAATGTACTTGAGATTTTTTTTGTAAGTGTAGGAAAGATTTTAATGTTTTTTGTTACATGGTCTTAAAAATCATGTCGGCCAAGTGACGCCTTCCACTGCTCTGAACGAACCGATTTCGCGTGTTTCGCACCACCCTCTCTAAATGGCACTAATTTCAAATAAGGAAGTTATGCTGCCCCCCACCCTGTACGTTAGTCTAGTTTGGAGTCCATCCTGTGGTTTGCTGTTGCTGCACAAAAATGAGAAAGCCAGCCTAACATTGTGGCCTTTCAAGATCCCGCCTTGCTTATGTCCTCCCCTTTTTTTACCAACCCCAATCTTTCCCATGTTCAGTATCCAGAACATTTTGATCAAGACTTATGTCCAAGTTTTTCGTCATTTCGACCACTTTTCAAAAATATTTCGAGCTTATATTGATTCAGTTTAAACCGATAGATTTGAATATGTTTGTACTTATCAACACCTTCCTAATCGTTTCGTGTGGAACTGGAAAGCCTACAGGTAGTTGACTTTTTTGGGTCTCTAGCTTTTCTATTTTTGTTCACTTGAGTGAATCGGTTATGCACTCATACTCAGGACTATCTATAATTGTATCATTTCCAAGGTTTGGGTAGTATAACTACATTGTATTGTACCTAATAAATTTTTTCGTTTGTATCTCGTAATTTTAACGAGTTTTCGTCAGTTTCTAATGATAGTCAAGGGGATAAGCCTGGGGGTATTTACAATCATGAACATTGAGTGTTGTTTACACCATCACACATAACCATCGAAATAGAAAATGAGAGCGTAAGAAAAATAATAAACCGTCTTCTATAGAAGTTCTATAGAACCAGAAAATGGAAAGAAAGATTCTGTGATCCGTTGATGTTTAGAGCCTAGTGGCTGTTTGTGTTGTAGAAACTCTCATGCTCAAATATTTTTCACCAGTGTAAAAGAAATAGTTTGATTTGTTCAAGTGATTTTGTGTAATGTGAACTGTCTAACAATCACGTAGTGAAATCCAACTTTCATTGCTTTGATTCTTCGTCTTCGGTTTTTGTTGAAATTTATGTCCGCTGCCCGTCGAGTGCCTTTGAAAATCAACTTGTTCTAATTCACTTAATGGACACCATAAAACGACGTTTGTATCTAAACAGGGGGCTGTTTTACTATTGGCGAAGGAAATGGCAAAACTACCAACCACCTGGTGCAAACCCTAAGTTCCCTTCACAAACTGATTCATAGTTTCAACCAGGGGTTTTTCGTAGAATTTCAATTACATTTTTTCTTTTCAAACAGTTATGGCAAAATCGAAAAATATCTACAAGAACCAAATTTTTGAAAATCTGGAATATTGGTTCGTTTTAGAGAATGTTTGCAAAAATGTGCGTAGAAATATGCAGATGAATGGAGTAGTCTATTCCATCCCTTGTACGAACAGAACGATGTGCATCAGCGTATTGGTTGAGATAAACGAGACCAGTATCGGAGTTATTAGCGTATCAAAAGATAATTTTTGTTAAACTGCCTGCAAAAGAAAAAGTTGGAAAAGTTGAAATGACGCGGAAATGTTTTCGGTACAGTTAAAAACCAAAACGGTGGCAATACAAGCGAGAAGCCAGATCATTCACTAATGATTGAACCCAGTCAAGAATGGATGAAACACTTTGACCTAGTCCACTTTCCGCGTCTCTTCCTACACCAGCCTCCGTCCTCATGTACTACTCGCAGTTTCTCCTGAGGAGTACGGATCCTTATTGTGACGTCCGACTTAAAAAAAATAAAATAAATAAAAAATAAAAAAAGCCGGTCCTGTCGTGGGGGACTGCAGGTTCTGGTGTCTGTAGCCACCTGTACCAAACTTCCTCTCCTGGAAGTAGTACTGATGTTGGCCCCTCAGCAGCCTTCGCGCTAAGCGTTCTGCGAGATATGCATGAGACTCTCAGCACCGTACGGTTACGGGCAGCAGGATCTGGGTCTGTGATGAGATGAACTGGGATAACCAGCCGGCAGTGGAAACCTTGTTGCCGATGCATCAATTGTACCCACTCACCGTCTCAATCACACTGCTCATTCAAGGGCGTTTATCGTCGATGGTCCCAGGCAGGGTGATCAGTGGCATCCCTGGAGATGGTGATGATTAGGTGCAGCCGGCTGGGCACAATGAGGTATGGTGAGATGCGGCCCGCCAGTTTGAGGGGGTTATCCATGAAATTAGCCCTTCAGCATGACTCAGGAGACACCACGAAGAAGTAGGCTGAACCCGGTCTCCAAAAAAAATATTTTGTGTGTTCCGCACCGAGACTGGTCAAAAATAGTCAAAACATCAATAAAGAAGGAATCAAGATAAAATAAGTCGTCAAAAATGTTGTGTCATCACACAACTGATCGAAAGGCGAAAAGATAAAGTGGGCCTACAGTAGGCCTCCTATAGGAGTAACTCCTATCGGTGCTGGCTTTGAATCACTACTTTGTCCTAAGGACTGAACTTCACTTGAACTCTTCTAAGAGGGGGCCGCATCTCACTATTACTACCAGGCCGCACCTCACCATCGTCCGGCATCTCAGTCTTGAACCAATCAGCATGCCGTTCCACAGCATTTCAACAGCTTCTCCCTCACTAGCTACTTCTAGGGCGCCAGCCTTTGTGCTTACAACCCGCCTTATCCGTTAAGCTATCCCTTCAAACTGAATCCATTATCCGCCCCACCTTAACCCGCCAAAGTTGCCGTGCTACTGCCGTATTCCATGGCAAAGCTCGGTGTGGTAGCAGGAAATTACTCCGAATCACAGCAGGAAAGACAACCTCCTCTGGTTGGTCCTTGTGGTAAGGGCCCCGCATTTCCCAGTACTGACTGGTAGGACTCCTTCGACGCTCCTTTGCCACCAATTAAAGCAAAGCTTTGTTGATCGGTGATGAGAACGTTGATCGACTCCTTTTCGATTTTCAAGCCGAGCCGCCAGCGAGACCCCCCAGATCTCTAGGGAAAAGCTTCCTAATAACTTCTCTCACACAGTATGGGGTTTACCTAGCTACGTAGGCGGCCGGATTAGCCGAGTGGTTCTGGGCATTAGTCACTTCGCGCTGCATTCTGATGAGGCTACGGGTTCAAATCCCGTTCAAGACCATGAACATTTTGGGAACAAATAAAGTGATTATTCTGCAAGTTAGCGTCCCGTCATGTCCTAGCATCGTCTAATTTAGCAAAGCATATCGTCGAAAATTAGTTGAATCGTCATGTACACTAATTGCCTATTAGTAAATGATAAAATTACCCCAAGTCCTTAGGATTTCCGATACTGGTTTTAAAAAAAGTTTCAATACTGTACACTTTGATAAAATTTATCAAACGATATTTAATATCGTTCATCCCTCCTCACTGAACCCACCCTCATTTACCCTTTCCATTAGTCTGGATTCTCATATTTCAAACTGTACAACAGAGAGTTACTATTGTGATTTGATAAGATCATATTTGATTTAAACTACTTGATACTTTTCAATAATTGAATTCAACTTCCGGCATGTAATAAAGTGATATTTAAATTCCCTTTCTTTGATCATGCTGCTTCAACAAATGTACCTTTTCAGAGTCATACAAATTATCCAAATTAGTACTTTCTATTATATAATACCGAATTGTTTAATTTATCCTATACTGTATCAGACGTGTAATATATTGAAGCGCTCCAGTCTTGAGTATCAATTTTGTCAATATTACTTTTCCACAGGCTGTTACCTCCTGAAAAAAAAAATCCATTTGAGTTAGGTATTGTTGTTCTGAGCTTCACATTGTTTGTCTCTATTTTCTAAGTTTTATGGTGTCATAAATTCTTGAATGAGGTCATAATGCATCTAGGCTCACTTGTTCATCTTTTGTTTTTTAGTTGTTACCTAATATTTATTTTCAATTATTTTGGGACTATTTTGGGGTCATTTCCTTCCTATAAATAAAATGACATGAATATTTTCAATTGAGGTTAATGAGGTTCGTCTGTTTTCACCCAGTTTCCAAAAATTACAACATTTAATGGTAGTTTCATGCATTGAATTTAGCCTTAGGCTACGGTTACAACGGATGCGAGTTCTGACGAAAATCTCAAATGGTTTGAATGCTCAAATCGTACTGACGACGACGCACGAACAGTTGGTTAGAAAAATGTTTTTCGTCAGAATTCGCAACCATAGTAATAGTAGCCTTAAATGCTGCTGAATTGTGTTGCATTTAACTGAAATTTTGTGGTTGACCATTAAAACTGAAAATTTTCAATGATTGAGTTGAAGGAGCTATTTGTCATTTCATACCGTTTACATTAGGTTGCATAGATTGTGTTAAGAGCTCCTTTGATAAAATGGAGTAAACCGAAGTGTAGATTGGCTCGTCAAGAAAACATGGGTGGGGGTGTCATCCCTCAGAAACAACCATTCAAGTCGTAGAATCTACGACTTCACCTGACATTCGCTTTTCTGAGTAAAAACATATGATTTTATCTATGGAGAAGCATCATGTAATCAATAATTGAGTGTTTTTGCGAGCAGTTCGATCAAAACTCAACCGAATTTCCCGATTAAGGTGGTCTTTGCTTTTTAGCATTTTCAAGTCCCAGCTGGCATGATGCTAAGCCTCCTTTATGACAGAAAAAGTAAAACGAGTGAGCGTTAAGAGAAGAAAAAATGTAACAGTTGTAGCCGCATGGGCCACACTCTATAATAAATTCGCCCGCCCGCCGCTCGTGGTTCAGTCGCGGGCCACGGGAAGCGCAAGGCCAAATTCTCTCGAGCGGGAGCACCGCTCATTACACGGACAGCCCCGATCTCACCGCGACTTCATCATTTCACTGACCATATGATTTTTATTGTGACACCACAATGATACCACGCAGTGCAGTTTTGATTGGACCCAAGGACCGGGCCTCCCCCTGCCGACACTTTGTCTTGGGAAGCCAGGTCAGTGGATCCAACTTTTATACGCGAATCCGTTGTCCGGGCGACCATTGTTCACATTTCAACTGTGGTAGCTGGGAGAGCAGATTTTTGTAAAATGGTGCCAGCGGGCTCGGCCTCCCTTGGCGAAATTTGTCTGGGGAAGCCAGCCCTCTGATTCCTGTAATAGCTGCGAATTCAGGGAGAACTAATATTGATGTTGACACATCAACTTCAATATAGGATTCCCCTGGACTCCCTTCTGGAGACCAACGCATTCCAGACTACCACGACACGTCTGGAGATCGTGGGTCTCCCATATCTGCCTCAATACCGCTTCCCAGGTCAGCAGATCACGACATCGTGTTATGCCCTGCGCAAGAGTATTCAGGTACTCCCTTCCACTTCCTCCAAAGACACTGAGGGCGAAATCCCAGTTATGCTGGAGGCCTTACCCCAAACACACAACACAGTTAAAGATAGACCTATTAAAGAACTAGGAACTCATTTTTTGTATGTAGGTACACCTTTAACATCCGTTAACCAGGGTGCCCTACAACTGGTTTCACTGGAGGGTCGATGCTCTTGATGTAGCCGTTTTTATGTTGTGTGTTTCAAGGCAGCATCTCCCTGCTACCACAACAGGGCATTTATCCTAAACAGACTTTCCACGCAGAATGAAGGATGACCATTCTACTTGTTGAACGGACCCACTCCTAAATTTGAATATCTCCGTGCTTTGGAGCATTGTATGCATTATGGCCTGTTTTCAAGGTGACGGGGTTTATGGTGTACTGATAGCTCATACCCAAAGAAGCTTTTATTCTGATGTTGAGTATTAATAAGCATAATCTGCAAAACCTTGTATTTTTCCCAAGCTGTATGAGGAAGCTTCGGGCAGTCGGGTACTGTTGTCATTTCGAATTGAATGCTATTTGGGAACTCGGTCGACAGGGAAACACGCTTGTCACTTCAACACACCAGCCAACAGCTTTCCAGCGAATTGGACCAAGAATTACTGTCAGAAAGAATGTTACTGACGACAAAAATTTAAGTGAGGGGTGGTGGAGTAGCAGTTACTGGTGGAAGAGGGAGGTGTTGACCGTTAGCGCCTTCCCCATCTTCTCAATTCTCATTACTTTACGTTGCTACTTTACACACAAACAAACCACGACCAATATGGTGAGTGGGGGGACAAACGGAAAATAACCACTCCAGACACTGCAATGATGGTCAAGCCCTGGAAAGACACATGAGTGACTGCCCAAGTTGGGGAACTTCATCCCACGTTTCGGAGTTGATATGCTTATTCCCAAACCAAATAATGGATTCCTTAACCTCCCAAATTAATGATACACACTTTAGAATAATATTCACATATTATGTGTAAGAGATTAACGTGTCTCCCTGTTCTTCTGAAAGAGTACCTTTTGGCTCCTTGACCGGTTGAAATACAGTAAAACTGTGCTCGCAATTTCAAGCGTGACTCCCTGGAAATCTGACGTCTTGTAGTCACCACTCTTTTTCCTGTAATTTACAAATCTCTGGAGTCAAAATTTTATAGGTGTAATGTTGGTAGGTTTTTCGACTTTTTGAACTTGTGCTGGACCTACTCGTGATGGCGGAAAATGTTATGATTGGTGCTGTGATGACCCGACAATTCGGTAAAATGTATTTCTTTCAACCACTTGGCAGGGCGAAGAATCCCTCCTGGGTGGCATTTCAGTGCTTGTCAAGCACCAATTTTTGTGTCAACCATGAGATGAGAATTGCAGTTGCCAGTCGGGCTCACTCTGATGGCTTCGCCAATGGGCAACTTCCTCTTGAACGGATCTGGCGAATCAGACGAAAAACTGTGGGGCAGAATAAAAAATAAAATAAAATAAATTTTTAAAAAAACCTGACCAAAATAAAGCAAAAGTAGGATATCGCATCAATAGCTTGACATCCTAAAGAACTCATTTCTGGAGTATCTGACTTTTGGACCCTCATTCCGTGAGCATAACACCTCCGGTCCAAGAAAACGACTGCTAGTTTAGTATAATAATAATTGTCCCGTTTGGGCCGGATCTACCTGAAAACATGTCAGCGGACGGTTAGAATTTTTCATCACCATTTAAAAGTCGTTTCTCAAAAATTGAAGCGTATTGAATGTCGATTTTTTTTTTTTTTTTTTTTTTTGTTCGAAAGGGTAACAATTTATCTAACACAATTCTCTGAGATCGCCCGCTAATATGCGCTATTGTTGACAAAACATTTGTAGTTGAAAAACCCGATTTCAATCAAAGTGACGGAATTTTGTTTTCGGTAGGTTGCGCCGGTGTGAGTAACCTCAATTCAGCAAGAACTTCAATCGCAAGGTTCAACCTTTTTAATGATTGTGAATGTCAAATAAAATTTAAAAAACAGAAATCTTCAGCAAAAAAGTGCATACCTCTCTATCTTTATTTATTTATTTTTTTAAAGAAAAAGCTCTCGAAAGATTTTGGCCAGGTTTTTTCGATTCTGCCCCTTAGTGCGACACATCACTGCAACTCCCATTCGGATGGTTATGGTGCATGCTTTCACGGGCTGAACGTGCCCTGTGATAGAGCGTCAAATAATTACAACGCTGTTGAGTCTCATGATTATTTCCGACTTATTAATTCAATCAAGATTCTATAAAATAATATAAATTTATTTAATTTACTTGCAAGGGAGTTGATTTTTCCAACTACCTATCCCATTTGGTTTATTCCCTAAATTATAAACCCAGCGTTAGGGTTTGCAACCCCGGATGATTTTTGACAAATTGAAATCCCGGGATTCGAGAATTTTTTGCACCTCGTACCTACGTAAATTGCTCGTCTTGTTGGAAAAAATCATTAAATAACGGAAAATAGTACGAAGGCTAGGTGATAGTGCTCTAAGATGAAAACTGAAGTCCGGGACGGGAGTGTGATTAGGTACCATATTTTAAGTACATAAGCAAGTTTAAGGTACATAAGCAAAATTGTCCCTTCAGGGGGTAATTAGGAATGGACGTGCACCCAAATTTCGTCGTGTGCCATCTTGCCAGAAGTCAAAAAGAAAAAAATACATCACGTTTGTGACAAAAAGTCTTTCACGTAGTTTATATTCGTCTAAAGTAACGTCACTCACAGCCTTTCCGGTTTGACGGCTAGTTTCCCATCAAAGACACCAGAGTGCAGATCGATTTTCCATATTTTTTCTGGATTTTCTTGGTGATTGGCACTAGTGACATTGGAGTAACACAATAATGACCGTGCTTGCTTTGTTGTGAATGTGATCGTGTATAGTAAACTTATACCGACTTACATAACTACATAAAATAATTATATTATAATAATATTAGGTATTATTTCATATTATGAAAGTGAAGGCAGACCCTTCAGTTTTCAATTTTTTCAATGGTGGCAAACTTGGCAAATCGTCAACCAATGGGAGCTTTTCAGTTTTCGCCGAAAATTCAAATTGCGAGTTTTCTATAAATTTGTACGAACTTGCAATTTGTGTTTTCCATCTATTAAAAAAAAAAAAAAAAAAAAAATCCAGAAACACGTCCATTCCTAATTGTAAATTAACAACTTTTTCGTTGTTTTCAATCAATTTTTTCATTTTCAAAAAAATCCCGGGATTCAGAAAAAGTTTCGGGATTGCAAACTCTACACATATCACAAACTCCTACATTTTTACCAATAAACCCGTGTAATGTTACTTTTTCAAAATTCAGTTGTCAATTTGAATCGGTAACTACCATACATACTAGTATCAACTATCAAGTTCAGAAAGGGGGGTTTTGCCACTTACAGACCACTTGCGGCGCAGAGCAACCTTGAACAAGCGGGACATGAGTAAAGGTTCTAACAAGAAATATAAATTAAATTCACCGAGGTAAATTGAATAATTTATTAATGCTGCAATAACAATTTAAAGAAACTTGGAAAAATCGAAATTTCTTCTTCAAATCATGATTGAACATGGTATTTAATAGGTTACACCAAGTTCCTCCTAAGTTCACACTGTCATGCGAATATATGATGTTACATATGTGTTGGATTCATTCCAGCCACACCAAGTTCATAATGTTTTTCGGCGCATGAACCAAACAAGATCGAGATGGGGCCCCATGACTTTTGTAACACTCAGCATTAACAGCTTCAACGTGGCACTCAAACTGAACTTGGTGTGTATGAAAAGATTGATCCAGCAGAAGTGCCCACGCATTGATTGGGAGACGAAGTCCCATTCGTTCGTGATATTTTATTCAGGTCGGTGAACTGCATAGTAATTCTAGACAACAACAATTTGAGGAGTGTAAAATATATCATATCATATTATGATATGATGATACCGAGATATAAGTCTTCAATTTTAAGGCTAGGTAGAGAATTGCCAGTTATTCAATTACAACAGGGATCACTTCAAATCAGAAATTCTACAATAGTGTTCAACACTAGTGTGGTGAACCCTCGCTAGGCTATCACAGAACCCTCACGTAAATCGGGTTACACGTACAGGATGGTGACATTCAAGTTCCAACGTGGCCACTTCAAAGTTCGTTCATCACGTAGGGCTTACTAAAGAGCTTTGCACTGTGACGAAGAGGGCATTTTTACAAGGTTGCCAGAGGTTGGGCCTCGAGAGAGAGAGAGAGAGAGAGAGAGAGAGAGAGAACACCTTGCCGAACATTTCGAGCACAATTTCTTCAAAAAAGGTCCAATAATAATAAATGAAATAAGCTACATGATTGTGTGCTATTGGTCATTCACTTGCGATTTTTATGTGATTGAAATATCTTACTCTGACAGTAGTTGGAATGATGAAATATACGAAATGCAAAGTTGGAAAAGTAAGCAGATTGAAATATTTCTCATAGTTTGTTGAAAGCATAGTATTTTTATCGTTGTTGGAAACTTGTTGAGGGTCAGTCAAATAAGACGAGATTGTTTTGCCGACGTTTCAAGAGATATATTCTCCTATCATCAGGGCAAGTGCAGGAAAAAGGGCAGCACACGATGTGAGCCGTCGCTGTCGTACAAATATACCAGTATATTTGTACGACAGCGACGGCTCACATCGTGTGCTGCCCTTTTTCCTGCACTTGCCCTGATGATAGGAGAATATATCTCTTGAAACGTCGGCAAAACAATCTCGTCTTATTTGACTGACCCTCAACAAGTTTCCGACAACATTAATTGAAACGGTCAACATCACCATCAACTATTAGTATTTTTATCTTTCGAGCACCTGCGATCGTTGATTAGGTAGTTACAATAACAATAACATGGAAACAAGAGACAGAATAATGAAGATAAACATCGGTTTCTCACAATTAAAGTCCGCCGATGAGGACTCCTCAGACTGGCTGGCCGCACTCGCTGCCAGTGTTAAAATGACTACGTCCTGTGAAGGTCATCAAACAACGAATACATAACCTTTTTGTTGAAATTGGCCAGTTATACGACCCAAATAATGCAACAAACCCCAGTGTTCTTAACTTCAGTCCTCAACAACCCGATACTTCCGACGACGAATTATAAGGTTAGTTTTTTTTTTAAATTCTCGATTTGTATGCCTTTCCGACTTTTTATTTCATCTACTTTATCATTCCAACTACTGTCAGAGTAAGATATTTCAATTACATAACAATCGCAGGTGAATGACCAATAGCACGCAATTAAGTGAAATAATTCAAGATATCCCCGATTCCGCTGGCTCCCTTGATCATAACATGAGGGAAACCCTCTTCACAATGCAACACTCTCTTTTACTGCCCTCAAGGAACACATTGAGCTCCACGGACCTTTAAGAGGGCGCTTCAGTCAACATTCAATCGCATCTCTAAATTGGATGGAGTCAGTGATGCCTGGCTGTTACCCGTCACAGTGACATCTTATACAAAGAAACTAGTTTTTGGAGGAGTTTGGACATAATGAACTGACACCGCTAATATTCTCTTACTGATCCATGGAGCCAATCGGAATAATACAAATTCACCGTAATGTAGGGTTTAACTAAAATATGAAAACAACAACTCAGGCGTGGCAGTTTTCAGGCCAGGCACTAAATCTTATTAAAATCCATCTACTCTATACTTCTACGCTTGACCTAAGACATTTCAAGTAATGAATGATAACTTCTACTGCTTAATGAAAAATAATACAATACACCTAAGCATACAATAATAGATAATTTACCCAAATCGGCTGCAAATGACTTGCTTGCAATGTAAATTTTTTGAAAAATCACGAGTAAATTGAGATAGAACATTCATTATCAAGGCACTTGACGGTTTAATGCGAGGGTGTTTACGTGCGGGTAGGTTCATGCTACGACATGGCATTGACGCCGGAGCTTCAACAATTTGGTGAAACACCGACATTCTGAATTTGCGTGCAAACGGTGAAAAGCAAAATGGCACGTTTAAGGGAAAAGTGGTCAAACTGCGGGGGCAGCATTGTGGGAAGCAAAAGATCGGTTTGGGGGGAGTTCACAGTGTGAAAGCAACCGAACTGTTAAGAATAAGCATGCTAACTTCTGACCACCGCGTTGAGTGGAGAATGACAGTAAAGGTACGACGGAGTTCAGTATGCTTCCAGGTGGCCTCTTTTATTGAGCCAAGATTTGATCTGAAACCATCAACTCCAAAGTATACCTTACCTTCCCCTCCAACTCCAACCAACATGGCCGAAAGAACGGAATATCGACTTGGAATCAAGTGGAACACAGTGATGCCAACTTCTCAACCACCGACGGCTCTTCAGCCCACATTTTTGTAAAATAAAATCCTATTCATCCTCAATTTGGCGTTTGGCAGCCGGTTTACAACCATTGTGATTCCGGGCCGCATGCGTAAAGACGGTGATGCAGTATCAATGTAAGGGCACTTGGAAGCTCTATTGTTGAGTGTGACTGTTATGGAACCTGAAAGAATTGGGTATGTTTGCAATTGGATGATGTAACTAACTCGGATGGTAATAAATTGCTACCTTAGGCAGATTTCCCATAACGCCTTAAAAAAATCTACTATATTAAAGCTGCAGCCCAAGGAGGAGAACTAGGAGAATGCTCATTTTTATTCTAAGGCACTTCTAGATATCGCAAAAATTTGAAATTGGTTTTGAAAAATCCAGTTTGGCGAGCATAGTGCAAGAAAAGTCTGAAACCAACAAAAAGTAGCTCTACGAGGCGCATCTAAGCTCCAAAAGTGGAGCAAAAATCAGGGTAAGGAGTACTTGACGGTACCACTTTAGTATGCGCTCGCAGGCTCGTTCGTGACTACAATATGCGATGTCAAAGGTTTGTACGATCTCAAACAGCAAAAACATGCCCTTTCTCATCTGAATTGTCAACTCCACTGCGTTCACAACAAATCCAGCCAGTTCAACGTGCCCGGTTGACCGTTATCATGCTTCTCCGCGATTTGTACGTGAACATTATCCGAGACGATGAAACCTGCGTTAGGTTTTTGAAAGAAAAAGGCGTTCTACCGGAACAAAAATTGTGTACCAGAGTTAAGGACGGTAGTGAGTGTGGAGGTGAATAGAAGGAAGTGATGACAGCAACGAGGAAACGTGATTCCGACGGTAAAATTATAAAAACTAAAGCAATGAGATGTTCGAACAGAACATGCCAAACCTATCCCTCGATTAGGAAAACTAATACTTTTTTACGTATTATGACCGGGACGGAAAGTTCAATAGTGGAATATCGTTGTGCAATATTGTTGAACTAGTCTGGTTTTAGTGCAAATAGGTGAAACAGAAAGACGTTTGTGCGTGGACTGGTAGGTCGGTTCCTACCATTGTTGATGTCGTGATGTCTGCATTGATGGTATATAATGAACGTTCAAAAATGGGTGGGCCAGGCGTAGAAATACAAATTGACGAATCCCTTTTTCAGGGAAAACGCATATACAATAGGGGTCGGCTTCTGGCGAGTGATCGGCGACCTTTAGCACCTGTTCAACAAACGCTTTTCTGAAAAAGACGACCACCTAGAATGACCACAACACCTAAAATGACGATCTTCTTTTGGAGAGAAAGGTAAGGTTCATTTAACCATTTTATTCAGTACAAAATCGCATGTGAGATCGCATACTGGTTGGTGGGACCATACGCGTGAGATTGCAGGCTGAGTTGAGATCGCATACTAAAGTGGTCTCCCCCCCAACACAAAAATCTGTATTATTTAAGAAAAAAAAACCCAAAGGTTACTGCTTTGAGCCTTTGGCTAAAATTCAAGAAACATGGAACATGCTTTGCCTAGTAACGTTGCCAAGCACAATTACTATGTACCTAAATTGTAAAATAGCTCCTTCGGTATCGTAACCTCCTAATACGAATTGAGAACCACGCGCTACTTTTGGGTCGCATTTTCGTTCCTCGATACCGTGACACTTTTTGCCAGCTAGGTCAAGGCTAAAGCATGTTCCATGCTAAAAAACTGCACAATATGGGAAAACGGGTTGTTGGGTCTGAGACCAGGTGGGATACGATCGGGGGTTGGCTGGCATAGCCAGCAGGGGGTGGCCCCCTAGTACCTATTTAGACTCCACTGCAATGTCCCTAATAATTTTTTTTTAAAGCTATGCATCCAAATTGCCCGACAGTTGCTTTCTCTTTCCAATCAGACACGTCGAACCTGTTAATGGTATTGTCTCAGCATCTCTGCCATTTTATCAGCCTTTACTTTCTCTAAGTGCATTTGCTTCCTTCGTGACAAGAATTTATCCAGGAAGTCATCAAGATCACATTCTCCCCTGAGAAACTCTTCCGCGTACCCCTGAAAAAGTCATTAAAAACTTGTATTAAATGGATCCCTCCGCTGTCAAGTTGTTGAAAAACTAGTCGATTTCACACTATTCTAGCAACTGTGAATTAACGTACTTCGGAGGATTCTTCTAATTCAGAGGTGGCCAACTGTAAAGAGCTGAGTTTCGCATCCAGAACACTTCGCCCGGACTTCTCCGCTGCAACGACAGACAAGTTCAACTAATTTCATCATTTCATTTTTCGCAATGTTCATTCATCCTTTTTCCAGCAGTCAAATCGGGATTTCTAAACCAATCAAAACTACACAAAGTGAAACAAGTCAGGTGTCTGGCTCATGTCCCAGCTCCTCGAATGGCTTTGAGAGGTAGCATCCTGAATTCCCATGCGGAACCTGAAACGGTTTCCTCTTCCTCTTGCACCCTCCTCAGCCGCATCTCGTGCAACTGCACCCTATTGGAGTCACCGTAATAATTACGGTAACTATTGTAATCGAAATCTCAACATTAAATATAAATAAATGTTATTTAAAAAACCCGAAGGCATTAAATTCTTCAATCATAACAATTTAAATACGTAAACTGCTTGAGACATTAGGATAATAAAATTTAAGATAATGTTATTGAAAAATCATGATTAATAGAGTGTCCGTTGTACACGATAATAACCTACGATGGACCTACAATGAGCAGCTCCTAGAATAATTTTTTCTCCTGGAATGATCATCCTTCAAAAGTTACGAAAACGAGTAGGTAAACATTGCAAAAAATAAGTCTACATCATTTATAGGGCCTTACGAAAAAAATGTTTGAATTTATTTAATAAATTCAAAAGTTTAAAGCTTTCCATGTATCTCCTTCCTCACCAACAGTATCCGAATGATTGAAAACTGAAGATTTACCAAGTAAGCGGCTTTTTGATTCCAAAGAACGCAAAAGCTCTTCGCAGGTTTCAGTCCTTTCGATAACGTCTTGTTTGGCTTGTTCGAATTTGGGCTGAAGGGAAAGGTTGTACTCCGCCAGAGACTGGTTACTAGCCATTAGCAATTCCTTTTCCTTTTCCAGGTCGCGGTACTGAAAAGAACCATTAAATGAAATTTTCATAAGTGATTACATAGATGGGACGGAGGAGTGGAGTCATTTGGCAAATGAAAGTCAACATTTTTGACAGGGCGGTGTCAGCGATAGACCCCAGCCCGAGGAGGAGGGTGACACGATTTTGGTAATCTTTTTATTCTAGGGCACTTATGTCGGAAAAATCTGAAATAATTTCAGATTTTTCCGACATAAGTGCCCTAGAATAAAAAGATGACCAATTATTGGTCTTAAAAAATCCACTTTGGCGAGAATAGTGCGACAAAAGTCTGAAACCACCAAAAAGTTGCTCCACGTGGCGCATCTAAGCTCCAGAAGTGGAGCAAAAATCAGGGTTTGGAGTAGGAACTTGATTGGATGATGAGGTTTCTGTGGGACAAGGGGTGTTGTTCGCGTAGCCTACACTTTTAACCCCCCCCCAACACAAAAATCTCTATTATCTAAGAAAAAACTGCAAAATATGGGAAAACGAGTTGTTGGGTCTGAGGCCACTCGACAAGTGGGATACGGTCGGGGGTTGGCTGGCGTAGCCAGCAGAGATGGCCCCAGACGATGCCTTCTCATCGAATGCTCTCGCCACCAAAATCAAAACAGTAGCTGGTCGAGCCATCGCGTTTATCCGAAAGAAGAATTTTTGAACTGTCATCACACAATTACCTTAATTTTTCATCGGAAGCATGTGCCGAGTTGGCACAGAACAAATCGTATTTGACAAAAGAAAACTCCGTTCGTTAAGAAACCGCGTGCGGTGTGTATTGCGCAACCTGCATGATCCCAACAATGCAATAGGTACCAACCCTGACACTGACATCGGAGTTTCCTTATTGTGCCCCGTCACATCGGTATGCGGATTTTTTTAAAGGTCAATTTCATGCGGCCGAAATGGGCCCCAGACTGTTGACGTTGGCTGTCTGTCTCAGGTTATCATAATTTGGAGACTCAAGCGGTCGTTGTTCCCTCGATAACACCCCCATTGCCACAGGTGAAACTGAATGCTGCGATGTGGGAAGTCTATAAAACTTATCAATTAAGTGACCCTACATTTACAGAGCCCAGCCCTATTCATTTTCTGATCGGTGCGGATCTGTATTGTGAAGTAGTCACAGGAGTTCCCATCACGTTTCTCTCGTCCTAACCGTACCATTTATCAACCATTTATCTAACAATTTATCCAGTTTATATCAAGTTTAACGTTATTTATCGGCGTTGTGGTGCGTCTGTTTGTGCAGTCAATTTATTATCGGATTTATCGAAATTATACAGTCCACTATTACCGACGAAGTTTTCGTTTACGATCCCCTACGCCAGGGAACATTCTAACATTTTTCTTTCGGGCCGTAACATCATCATTTATCATCGTATCCCTTTCATTTTGCATCTCGAATTTCGGTGGCTGATTCTCAACGTGCCGAGGTGAGAATTTCCTTTTTAAAAATGATCGAGAAAAAAAACATTATTGTACTTTCGTGCTCATCAAATATTAATGTTCTGCGGTCTGTGGAAACTATTTTCGTAGATGGAACGTGTGCGTACTGTATGGCCTGACTCCAAAGTGAGTGGATGTAGGTATCATTTCCCTAAATGATATCACTTCCCTAAGTCATGGTTTCGACAAATTCAATCGCTCGGCTTATTAACCAACTACAAGAAGGGGAACGAAAACGGGGGTTTCCTTCGAATGTTTTTAGGTTTATTATTACCCGACCCAGACGAGGTTTTCGCCTGTTTATTGGAGGATCTCGTGCCCTTGATGCCACACAGCAACCATAAGGTAGAGAAATTATGTAATTACGTGTATGATGTATATGTCGCTGAAGAAGGTAAATTTCCACCGCATGTGTGGGTCGAATGCACGCCATCAATTACCCGGACAACCAACTGCTGTGAATCTTCTCACAGCAAGCTCAACGGCAAATTTCATTCAGCTCACCCTAACATGTTTTTACTCGGCGATACTCTTCTTGAGTACCAAACGAGTACTTACGCAAAAGTGTTGAGTACCTGGGCCTCCCGCCAAAACAGGCACCGCCAGTATAAGGAGAACACATTACAAAAACTCATACACTTGTATGATGAAGGAATGCTGGACCGAAAGGCCTATTATATAGTATAACTACTGTCGCCAATTATAAATGTCTCCCTGAGCCCACCACCGACGAAACGAATTGACGGAGGCCATAAAAAAACAAAAATTATTGACAAAATATTGACGTGGGCTAGGAAAAACTTGAATTCAATGTCATGAATATTTTTAACCTAACATTTTTAACCTTGTATGGCGGTAGGCAGTCCTCAGTCGGCAACAAAAACGGGAATGAAAGTATTCATACCACTGAGCCAATTTCTTTAATTTCTAATTTTTTCTTTACGTTATTCTTTTTTTACAAGATTTTATTTTTGGGGCCCATTTCGGTTCATTCTACTTCCAAAAAGGGCCCAATTCGGACGCCTCGGGGCCCAAATCGGTCGCAGTGACTGACATATCACCAGAGTGTAGGGAAAATGTCACTTTTAACTGCCCACCTGCTTCTGATCCTTAGCCATCACTTCAAGCTTCGTTTCGTCATTTAGGAGCGCTTTCAATTCGTCGGAATTCAAGTGTTTCAAGAACCCAAAGGCCGAATCGTATTCCAGAATAGGTAAACTTTGGAACATGTTGAACGGTAGTCTGAAACTGAAAGAAATTGGAGCACTAATTGGAATGAATAATATTATGACATTGAAAGTCAAGTGATTACAAACATCAGGTTGGTACATACCGTATTAGTAAATTCAACGCTTTTGACGAACTTGGTGACTAAAATTTAGTGTCTGTCCGTGGCCGAAGACGTAAATCTTCATGAAATCAATACGTCCAAAGCATTAATGCCTACTTCCGATATTAATCTAGACGAACCAACTCAATGTCAACTCATAAATGAGTGATTCATACAAATAACGAAACTTTTGTTTTGGTCGAGAAATGTTATCGACTGTTACAAGGCCGGCCAGGTTATTTCACTCGCTTCGCGTTTCTGATGAAAACTGTGACGTCATTGGAGGGGTTCGACCACGGTGACTAGGGATGCATTCGGATGGCAACATTTTGGAACACGACTTTAAAATTATTTTACTTAAAGACATGTTCCAAAATTTGGTTCTGAGGCGATGTTTCTACAATATTAGAGCCGCAACACGAGGAGGACGAGAAGGCGAGTGATCATCTTTATTCTACGAGAGGTAGTTCTAGAAAAAATTTGAAAAAAAAAAACAAAAAAAAAAACACCAAAAGTAGGTAGCAGTTGACGAGAAACGTCTGAAGCCACCAAAATGTTGCTCCATATGGCTTATCTGAGCTCAGAAAGTTGCCAAAAAAAGGGTTTCAAAAAATACGGCTCTCCCCCCCCCCCCCCCCCTTCAACTAATCTTTTTTTTTTAAAGAAAAACTACAATATGGGAAAACGAGTTGTTGGGTTTGAGGCCAGGAGGGGTACGGTCGGGGGTTGGCTGGCGTAGCCAGCAGGTGTGGCTCCCTAGTACATTTATTAAGGTCCGGAAAAGTGAGAAAAGTACGAGACTTACCCATAACTTTAGGTAATGACTTGAGGGAATTTTTGAACTTCTTCCCTCATACAGTGTTTTATTTGGGGAAGGGAGGAGTTATTAAATTAAATTCACTCCTCCCTTCCCCAAATTGAAATAACTTGTAAAAAAAAGGTAACATGTTAGAAACCACACATTTGATATTGGAAATGATAATTCCAATTAGGTACCTTCCTCAAACATCAAGAGAAACACCAACAATGAAGAAGGTTTTATTTAGACTTTTAGCGCCGATTTTACCAAGGGTTAAAACCGAATTTTACAATAAAACAGCGATTTTAGTTGCCTTCACCATCGCTTAAACTAACATTCTAGCGATAAATCTCAGTTTTAAGTAGGTTCACCTACTTAAAACCCTTACCTATTGGTGAAACTGGGCCTTAGACTTCCCATCATAACCTTCTGGTAACCAACGGAAGGTTGCAAATGGAGCAAACTAGTGATGGGAGAAGTCGCTCCCTAAAAGGACTGGGACTGGATTCGCTCACTCCCAAGAAAGAGCGACTCCCTTTGACTCACTCACTCCTTCGCTCCCCCCCCCCCCCCCCCCCGGCAGCCCTTTTCCCAGTTTGGTCCATGGAGGAATAGAGTTCTCTCTCTCTATTCCTCCATGAGTTTGGTCAATAACTCAACTCCTAACAGACCAGTCCCTCTCCCCCCTCAATCACTCGTTTCGCTCTTTCGCTCAGTTTGGGCCAACAGGGTAAGTCTTGTCAACTCCTTTCCAACTCTTAACACGCCCTACCTGCCTGTCCAACTCCCCTCTTTATCAAAAATCGTATCTTCTCGCTCTTTCGCTCGTTTTGGGTCAATAGGGATCATTGTTGACAACTCTTACAACTCCCAAAATACCTGCCAGTCCCACTCCCCCCCCCTCGATCACTAATTGTCTCAGTTTGGGCCAATAGGGTTCATTGTTGACAACACGTTTTCAACCTCTGACACGCCTACCTGCCTGTCCAACTCCCCCCTCAATCACTAATTGTCTCGTTTCGCTCTTTCGCTCAGTTTGGACCAATAGAGTTAATTATTTTCAACTCCTTTCCAACTCCTGACACACCTACCTGTCCGTCCAACTCCCCTCTTTATCAAAAATCGTCTCTTCTCGCTCTTTCGCTCCTTTTGGAGCGATGAGGTTCGTTTTCGACCACTCCAACTCCTCTCAACTGCTGACATACCAGTCCCATTCCCCCTCTTTCAAAAATCGTCTCTTCATTTCCGACCAAGGTGGAGCACCGCAACTTTCAAACAACTTTTCGGAAAGCCTTTCAATTTGTAATAATAATTATTATAACTAGGTTTTTTACCAACAATAATAATAATTACAATTATTTTAACCTTAAATTATTGAAGATTAAAATAATTGTAATTATTATTATTGTTGGTAAAAAACTTAGTAGAGCCAATAGGAGGAAAAATTGTTTTCCTGTAGGAATACCTACGAAAAACCTAATAAAAATCAGATGAGGAAATGAAATAAAGATGATATGCTTGAAGAAATGTATTTAAAAATATGTAAACAAAAAATAAGGTATTCATGCAGATTCGTGGAGAAACAATGAAAATCTGAATGACAATATCAATGAATATAATTTAATTGTATTATACTTATTCATTTAATACTTCAATGAGTTCATTATTACGTTTTATAAGAAGGAAAATAAATAGGTTTCTTCTTTGACTTTCGGTTTTGTTTGCTCCCATTTGGAACCTTCACTTGGTTCTTCATCTTTTAGTGCCAACTCCGTCGACAAGGGTTGGCAATCAGTTTAGCAAACCCCTCACCGACATCTTGATGAAACAGCTCACCGGCTCATTTAATGCTTCGGATCGGATCATGGACAGCCTGGAAACCCTCTTCCAACTCCCCTTTTTCCACTCACTTTCCTCATCATGATGGTGGGTATGCAAAAGACTGTACTTTTCCCCTCTTATAACGTGTCCCAAATATGCCATTCAGCGCTTCTTTATGTTCAGCATTAACTCATGGGAGAGTGCGTTATGCTCCAGAATGTTACTGTTCCTCAGCTAGTCAGACCACGGGATTTTCAGCATCTGACGAATAACGACATTTGGTCGTCCGTTTACAGTGACCCGTAAAATTATGTATATTTCCATGATGAGGTCCATGTTCAAACAAAAGAAAGATAGCAAACCTTCAACCATTTCGATTAAACATTATAACACGCGATGGGTCCTTGCAGCATTAAGCAATAAAATCTATCGCTCCATGCATCAATTACTTCATGCAAGAAGGGATCCAAGTTCGTATTGCTATTTCGGCCAATAAGCGCCATACGACACACACCCACCCACTCATGTGACATTGGGATCGTTCGTGGTTTGTTCATGTGCACGTTCGTTGTGTTTGTTCTGACAGCACATATCCTCATAAAGAACTCGGAAAGTCGCGATAGGGGTGTTGTGGAAATTTCTCCATGTCCTTAGATGTATTGCCAGCCCGCCAGCGTTAACTCCGGCGAGAGGGGCTGGGCGCGATTGTGCGAGACCCTCCTTCTCCCGCCGGCAGACGTGGGGAATTTAATATTACATTTTGATACCTTGCTGTTCTTTTATTGCGACATTAACGTAATGTCAATAAGCAGTGAAAGAAATGGAACTGGGTCCATTGGCCAGGCATTCATTGCCGACAGAGCAGTTGTGGAAGCTGCAACAGCAGACCTTGATCCGACGCGTCGATCCGTTGTTGTCCTTGTCGCGACGCCTGGATCATGAGTCCTGAGCCCAGGACTTCATGGTCGACATCTCGACTGTGGAAGCCGGAAACGCGGATTCAGGTAAGACTTAATTGGTGCCGTCTTTGGCGACAAATCGCTGGAGGCAACTGCAACATCTCAGTTCCTCTGTGAACCCTGGGCCATCTGATACTGGCCACGACATATTGTGTTGGGTATAAGCATCCCCACGGCTCCCATCTGGAGATAACAAACCGTCACAGTATCCTAACATATCAGGTAAGCCTGGCGAGTTTGGGTCTTCCTTTGTGGCTCCATACATATTCTGCTAGGTAAGCAGACTACGAAAATTCGGTCGTTGCCATAGAAAGAAGTGAGGGGGTTAGGGTGAGAAATGACTCCTCTGCTGAGTACTAAATTGTTTATTTAAATAAACAATTGTAGCGTGGGGACCGGTTTCGAGCAACTAAGCTCATCTACAGCCCTGACAAGAAAACCATTTATCATTAGCACCAGAGAAAAACCATAAAATTATATTAACAAAGTAACAAAGTTATATTATACTGAAGGTATATGCCAATGGTATAAATAGTGGAAATTATAACTGATGAAAACGGTCCAGAATGGTGGTATTTTGACAATAGTAGTTTTGGAATATGGACCCACTGTTAAAATTGGCTCCATGACTGATGGCCAGTGAACCATTTAAAAAACCAGTTAGGCTATACTACAGGTATTGAAATGAGAATTGTTTATTATTCTAGAGGCAAAAGAAATACTCGATATGTGAGTAGTGACAAGGAGAAATTATAGGTAAGAAAGTCAGAGGTAATTTTAAAAATGGACCCATTTGACAAGGTTATTGGTTATTGGTTCTAATTGGTACCTAATAGGAAAGATTAGGTTGGAATTATTCTTATTTAAAAAACAATTGATAAGTAAAACTACAGAAAAAGATGACATACCTAGGTGACCTAGTCGACATGGTGAATTTTGAATTTATACAAAAGGTAAATTTGAATATGAAGGTTTAAATTAATTGAATTTATGAATCTATTTGAAGCTACTGTTGAATTTTTGAGAAGTTAAATTTTTTTATAAGAGTTAGTTTTTTCAGCGGTTTTCATACATAGGTAAATTATCATAAAGACTCATGTCGACCATACTCCCATAAACTTGCTGCTTTCCATTCCCTTACTCACCGGCTCCTAACAATTCCTCTCAATGACAGCGATTATTTAGCCGAACTCAACATAATAAAACAAATTCCTCTAAATAATGGGTATGAGGGTAAACTTGTTGACAGCATCATCCCACGAAAACAGAGGGCTATCACTTTTGATTTAATATATCCTCCTGCTTTACCGTCAACCTCCTCTCCTGTACAAGTTCCAGCCTCTACCAGTTCCCTAGAAACTAGACCTCCTTGGATTTTCTTACCATACTATGGTCATTTATCAGAAAAACTCGCCAAAGAACTCCGAAAACTGGGGCATAAAGTCATATTTCGGGCTTCCAACACAACTGGGAGGTTTTTATCAAATCCTAAAGATAAAATTGAACCTAGGAACAGGTCAGGGGTTTATAAATTAACATGTGGAGAACCGTTTTGTGAAGTAAATTATGTAGGACAATCAGGCAGAGCATTCAGAACCTGATTGGCAGAACATGAAAGCAAGATTCGCCTTCAGCATCTTGGCTATAATGATTTTGCCGACCATTGTATCAGCTCAAATCATCCTTTTAACCCAAATAGGGATAGTAAACTTTTACATTTCCAACCCAAGGGTCGCCTGCTCAATGAGTGGGAGAACCTGGAAATCCTGAAAGCTTATACTATCCACCCTGATCTTAATAAAAACGACCATAGCAAAATCAGTAGATCCCCAATATTAGAAATTCTGAAACCAATTTAACTCTCTCAATCAATATTCTTTCACCCCCCCCCCCCCCTCTTTTAATTTAAAACTTTAAAATTCATACTTGAACATTCTCAAATGGGGATTCATCGACATCCTCCCGGGGCGGACATAATTTTGTAACTTGGCGGGCTTGACCCGAGTTGCACCGTGGCATGGTGGGAGGGTGTCGATACAATGACGACTGTTGAAGGGGAGGCTAGCGATAATCTTTGTACTCTGACTCCGGGAGGGCATAGAGTCCACGTAATCCCCTTTGGTGCGTTTGGGAGGGAAGTGATGGACGCCCTCTCAAATATCCCCAATAACCACCCCTCAATAACGGAACGGCGGTACCCTTTGAGTGTTTTGAAAGGAAATCCGACATTCCCAGGAAGTTCAAGTTTGTTTTGAGGTAATCCTCAAGGTAATCCCTCGTCCCCACCCAGGTAGTAGGTACCTATTTAAACTCTCAGACGCCTAACCAATTGTTCAGAACTGATTGTACGTTCAAGCTACCTCAAGGCACTCTGGTAAGCTCATCTGGATTTTTCTATTTCACCCAACCTCCTGTACTTAATAACACTTGTTCAAATTTACCTATGTATGAAAACCGCTGAAAAAACTAACTCTTATAAAAAAATTTAACTTCTCAAAAATTCAACAGTAGCTTCAAATAGATTCATAAATTCAATTAATTTAAACCTTCATATTCAAATTTACCTTTTGTATAAATTCAAAATTCACCATGTCAACTAGGTCACCTAGGTATGTCATCTTTTTCTGTAGTTTTACTTATCAATTGTTTTTTAAATAAGAATAATTCCAACCTAATCTTTCCTATTACCAATTAGAACCAATAACCTTGTCAAATGGGTCCATTTTTAAAATTACCTCTGACTTTCTTACCTATAATTTCTCCTTGTCACTTCTCACATATCGAGTATTTGTTTTGCCTCTAGAATAATAAACAATTCTCATTTCAATACCTGTAGTATAGCCTAACTGGTTTTTCAAATGGTTCACTGGCCATCAGTCATGGAGCCAATTTTAACAGTGGGTCCATATTCCAAAACTACTATTGTCAAGTTACCACCATTCTGGACCGTTTTCATCAGTTATAATTTCCACTATTTATACCATTGGCATGTGGTTATCAGTGGCTCAGTGGTTTGAGCGTTGGACTACTGAGTCAAAGGTTGCTGGTTCGATCCCAGCAGCCGCAAGACATCTTCCTCATACTGATAATCACCTTTCGGAAGGCAATGGCAACCCACCGAAAGTATTCTGCCGTGGAAAACCTCTCAAATTTGCCGTTCGGAACCGGCGTTAAGCAGTAGGTCCCTACTACTTCTGTATTAGCTGGTCAACACGCTCAACAGATGTTAGTAGCGAGAGGTCGCCAACGCCCGATTACGGGTATGGCACCCAAAGAAGAAGATACCATTGGCATATACCTTCAGTATAATATAACTGTTACTTTGTTAATATAATTTTATGGTTTTTCTCTGGTGCTAATGATAAATAGTTTTCTTGACAGGGCTGTAGATGAGCTTAGTTGCTCGAAACCGGTCCCCACGCTACAATTGTTTATTTAAATAAACAATTTAGTACTCAGCAGAGGAGTCATTTCTCACCCTAACCACCTCATTGGATTAGACCTCTGCACCGTCGGCAAACACCACACTGCTAGCAAGAAGTGTTCCTACACTCCCTTCATCTTCCTCCACAACGAAAAAACGATACTTTCTAATTACATATTCGATATTTAATATCGAAAACATTAACCGCGGCTGGCAACCGAAAGATGCTGCTCAATTTAAATCCTTCTGGAACACCCTAAATTATAAGGGAGAATATAGGGTGAGCTAGCGTAAGTCGATTTACTGCCGAGACCGAGGCTTAAGATAATAAGGCCTCTATGGGAAAACCTATCACCACAGCTACGTATCACAACCAACGACCATGAAGACGGGTGGAATAAATATCGGTTTAACAAAAATAGTTAAGTGTAATTACGAATTGGTATCAAAATACCTTCTTTTTAGTGAGAAGGTTTAATCAGTTATCTCAAATTCATCACTATGAATTTAGGATTAGTATATAGCTAGTGAGTATAATCTTAACCTACAAATTTGAATAAACATTTCAAGGAATGCCGAACAAAATGATGGAATAGGCTGCTGGGGAAAATATCTAAGCATTGAACTTTTGAACAGTTGCAACTGAATTGAAAAAACACATTGTGTTTTGTTGCTATTTGCCGAAAAAGGTTATTCGTCGTCGCTGTCTGAGGTGTCGTAGTTGCTGCCTCGAATGATTTTGTTGCTCTTGACTACTCGCTTGATTTTCTGGCCTTGTTTGGTTTTCATAGGAGGGTTAAGCAGGTCGCCTTCGTATTTGATGGCTCCTGAGTGACCCAGACGCCATTGTAGCATTTCGGTTGAAAAATCATCGCAGTTTCCCAAATCGGAGAACCCGACTATTTTATCCTTCGTCACGTTGTTGAGGACTATGAGAAGAGTAGGTATCACTTTGATGTTCAAACGAGCTGAAAGGAAACCACAGTATCTTGATACAATGAGGCTTAGACATTTCGTTAACTAAAAAAACGCTGCAAATTTTACACAAGGGTTTATTATTCTTTGATATAATATGTTATATAACACATTATGTTACTTGTGCAGAAATTTAATCCTGTCAATGAAAACAATTATATTTTTTTATATTTCAAAATAAAAAACATTTTCTTGGATTTCTTGTTCAAAAAAATGTTTTTTCTTCAAATATTCTTTATTTTTTAAGGCCACTTTACACGCTACGACAAATCGTAACGATTTATCGTTCAGATGCGATTTATCGGAACGTGTAAATGGGACATCGTAGCGATTTATTACCGGCCGGCATCAATTTCTCGGAATCGTAGCGACTTGTTTGAACGTGTAAACGGTCCCTCCAACTAATCGCTACGATTTCCACCCAATCACTGGGTCCCAGTGTGCATCTGAACGATAAATCGTTACGATTTGTCGTAGCGTGTAAAGCGGCCTTTACTCGAAAAATATTTAACCTCCTGGGATCCTTCAAAAATCCTATTTTTAGCGCCATGAAAGCCCTATAGATCGCCACAGTGAAATCGGATCGTTCCGGGACCCCCAAAAATGGATTCGAAGTCCAAAGAAACTTCGAAAACGACACCTAACTCGATCCCATAGCCTTAAGCCTTCAAAAAACGCCTCCTGTAGCCCCATAGCGCCCCACGGGTTTGGGCGATCGGACTGAAAACGTTGCGGGCACAACTAGATGGTAAACCAAGTATTTTGTAAAAATTTCAGATTTAAAAAAAAAAATTCCTACAGCCCAAATGGCCTGGACGGCGTACGGCGGACGAACATTTCGGATTTAGAATGTAGACCTCTTGAAACAGATGTCAAATTTTGAGGCCGATCCGAGTAGTCGACCTCCGTCTCGATCACAGAGGTGTATTATTCCAAGAATAATAAACCAAAAGTACAGAATCGTTAACGTACTGGCTAAAAATGGCGCTTTTTCCGCATCCAACTTGACGATTTTGACTTCGAGATGCCGAGGCGCCAAAAGTTTCAAATGGTGGTCGAAAATCTTGCTCCGCTCAGAATCATTTTTGTAAAAATGAGCGATAACATTCTTCGACTTCTTCGTGACGTTGAAAAATTCTGCTTCCTCGATTTCAGTGTACGTTCCATGACCCTGTAACAGATGACAAGGTTGAAGTTAATCGATACCTAAGGCTTTGAACTAGGAATGTTAAATTAACGTGCAGCGAGTACTTACATTTGCCAGCCACTCTTTCTTTTCTTCGTTCTCCTGTTTGAGCATCGCCAACCTCTCTTTCCGGATGTTTTCCAATTCCGATATATCGAGGGTTTCGAGTTTTTCTATTTCGGCGTCTATCTGATTCTCAACCGCCTTGATAATGGTTTTGCCGATATCCTGCGGAAGCGCCATTCTGAAACTTGAACCCGAACAGTAAGAACAAAATTTGTTCTATTTAATAGTGCATACAACAACTAAATAAAGAGTGACTACCTATACTATGGTGAAAATGGGGCGCACATCAAACGTTTCCAATTTCACCTAGATAATATCTAGGTGAAAACATTATGCTTTCAACGCAGTTGGACTAGACATCTGACTTCGTTAAATTAATAAGACCGTGCAGTTCAGAGCGTCTGGTGATCTTCAGAGGGCTTCCCGGACATACTGAGCCTTCCTTCTATTTGGTCCACTCCGACTCAGCAATTGGATATGGAACCAAACAGGACCTGTTTCATTGAGCTCGCCTCAGGGTGGTGGTGAGGATGGCACTAATTTTTTCAGGATATCCTTCGGTGCGGCTTGAGACCTTGAAAGCGTTGATGATCAGAATCTTTGGATATTGGTAGAGATCCTGGTGGTCTAGGGCAGGGCTTCCCAAACCTTTTGACATGCGGACCCCTTTCAAGGAACAATACTATCTACTCCCCCCTCCCAAACAGCTTTTTACCTGTAGAGTTAAACAGAGTTTTTACCTGTAGTTTTTTACCTGCAGGAAAAAATGCCACCAAAAAGATAGGTCTTCGACTTGCGCTAACTGTAAAAACTAGATTGTAACTAGACTGTTACAAGCTAGATTGTAATCACGCAGACAACGACAGGAACTGCCCAAGTTACGCGAATGCTCTACAGGGATTGATCAACAGGACCGATTACGGACTTTAAACCTGTCATTCTAGATCCTGGAGAAACCCCAACTGAATGTGCCAACGCCAATGAGCTTAGTGATTTTAACATGGTACATGTTTTTACGGGCGTTCTCTGGATTGGAATGTGAGTACACCCCCCGTAAACCGTCGTGCCTTATAGGCGCCTAAACGGCTGAACGGATTTGAATGGTTTTTTTTTCTAACGATCTCGGGTGAGATTGCCCACAACATAGGCTATATTAAAACCCAGCCCGACGCGCGCAACCCTGCGAAATTTCGAAATTTCGAAATTTTGTACTCACCTTACATGGTTTTTCGTCTCCTCCTCCTAAACGGTAAGCGATCAAAATACGGCGATTTTTTTTTCTCAAGATCGAGCTTCCCAGTCAGGACATTGAATATCCGCAGCATTCAGGCAAATTGGCCCAACTGGTATGCTACCTCGATCAGATGTTGAATAAACCCAAGGTCATCGTTCTTACGGAAGTTTGGTTCAACCCACATTGTGATTACTCAACGCTTTTCGGTCTTCCGGGCTACCGCTGCTATTTCATAACCAGAACAGTAAATAAGACGAGTGGTGTCATCATTCTCACTATGAACGGAATAAACACTGACGAACAGGAAGAATGGGACATAGCGGGTGTGACGGCAGTAAGCGTAAAATTTAAAATTGGGATCCAAAGGTTCTACCTTATAGGTATGTATCGTTCACATGTATCGACTATTACAGATGTAACAAAAGAGTTAAAAATCAAAATATGTCCACTGCAGGATAGCATAACAATTTTCACAGGAGATATAATCATTAATCTAATGGAAGTTAATGAGAAATGGGAAATTGCGGAACATTATTACTTTACATTTAATTTTTACATGAACTAGGATTTGTAAGTAGGATTAACATCCCAACTAGAGGGAAAAGCTGCCTGGATCACATAATGGTCAAAGCTCCCAGAGATTTTCTAGTTAACTCAAAATTAGCAATTTTTCACCAGTAGCGTTTGCGATGGACGGTACTACACCCTTGGGCGTAAGCGAACATAGGATTTATCGTGTCAAAAAGCTAGATACAGTTACGCTCAATGAATTGATGAAGATACTTGACTGGAGCCCTGTTTTTGGTCGTGCTGATGTAGATGAGGCATTCAATTTATTTCTGTCTATATTGCAAACAAGTATTGAATTGTGCTCCGCTTACGCTAAGCCGAAAACTCATAAGCGCAGAAGATTGAGAATGAGAAGGTTTATTTGTAAAGGCCTTCCGGCGATACAAAGTAGACTAAGCACAGAAGATTAAAACCATGGACTACTGCAGCAATTGTCAATTCCATAAACTACAGAGATGATTTAGCCAAGAGAATAAAGGGTCGTCCAAGCAATCAGAGACTGAGAGGTTATTATAGTAGATACAGGAATAAACTTATTAAATAAAATTATTAAAGAACTCATCGTCAAGGCCGAAAATGCTTATTTTGCAGATAAAATCGCCAAGACTGACTCGCAAGCTAAACTATGGAAAACGATTAACTCCGCACTTGGGAGAAATGGGAAGAGTAGCATAATTATTAAGCAACTAGTTAAAGATGACTTGGAAGTGACTGATCCATACGAAATTGCTAACCATCTCAATGAATATTTTGCATCAGTTGGGGAGAAATTAAATGCACAATTTTCCAATTATAATCCAGAAAGTAATTTGCCCAGAACTGTTACGTCAAGAATGAGTTTCCATGTCGTGACAGGAGACCACATTTTTAGAATTATTGCTTCAATAAAAGATGGCACTGGACCCGGATGGGACGGCATTTCGTCAAACTTAATTTTTGACGGCTCCACTCACTCATATAACCTTAGCTTGTTGGTGGATGGCCAATTTCCTAACGCTCTGAAAATTGCAGCAGTCCGGCCACTATTCAAGAAGGGACACGCACGTTGGCTAGTAATTACCGCCCAATCTCTTTGCTGTCTAACTTTGCGAAAATTTTAGAGAAAGCCGTCAAAGAACAAGTAAACGCCTACTTAGAAGAAAACAATCTACTATCCGCATCTCAATACGGATTCCGAAAGAAGCTTAGCACTCAGGATGCAATCTTTGATGTGGTTTCAAAAATCTCGAATGCCTTACATGAAAATGAGAAAGTAATAGGAATTTTTATAGATCTTACCAAAGCTTTTGACCGATCGAACTTGATTTTTTAAAATTTTTTTTTCTTTGCAAATGAAATGTACTCACCCTGAGGAAGAGTCTCCATCGTCGGAGAACTAATACCTCTCGCGGAGAACTTGACTGTATTAATGATAATGGTATAGATGATAACGTATTTTTCAAGTTAAGCTAACTATCCCCACTTTGAGACGTTCAGACGTCAAGTTCGCCTTCGATCGACCTAATTATCGTTATTTGCTATCCTCTGGTAACCCCTAAGGACAAGGCATAGTCCACCGGAGCCAATTCAAACACACTTCACCTTTATTAGTTTTGTCACATAGGTACTCGATTCATTGTGCGCCATCTGGTGGATGGTGTGGAGCAAATACCTTGCAGCTACTCTTCTATGCCTATGGAGTGGTATCGTTACAATAGTTACTGCAGGCGTCCCACTCTTTATGCTAGTTAACTCCACATGATAAATGGAGGGGACTGAGAATGGGTTTAACGAGAACAAAAAAAAGGAAAGTGTAAGTTGGTTGAAGAATAATGAAACAACGGTGGTATTCCAGACGGGGAAAACTATGGTTGTATGTGGGAGGATGAAATTTTACATGAGACGTTTTCATGGTTTTAATAATTAAATTAATCTGAAGACCATAATAGAGTTTATAATCCCCCCCCCCCTCAATTCCCCAGATAACACTTTTAATATAAATCAGGAACACCCCCTTTGCTGCTATGCATTGATCATGATCCGTTCTCTGTTACTCTGTGGCATTGATGATGTTGGACGAAAAATATCCTGGTGGCGTAGCAGCCAGTTCGTGAGTATTGGTAGAACTCCTTCACAACTCTCGGTATTCAACCACCTTGGTGGGGAATCGTTTTGCACCGTTCTACAAGCTCATTGCCACCGGAGGACAAACGTGTTTTTGTGTACGGTGATACGGGGATAGAGGATAGAGCTCTCAGGGTATGCGAAAACCCCAGGTTTGCACCCTGCGTTGCACTGGAGTGCCTATGGAGTGTGATAGTAAAAACCAGAACCGGAAACATACAGAACCGTTAAGTTTTAACGGTTCTGTATGTTTCCGGTTTTGGTTTTTCTAGCTAATTGTTGGAGAATCGAGCCGAAAAGTCTCGTATTCTTCCCCCAACCCAAATGAAAGGTGCATGCACAGAACGGTTTCAAAATTAGAATATTGAATAGACACAATAATCGTGACAGTAATTGTTATTGTCTCGATTCTCCAACAATTAGCTAGAAAAACAAAAACCGGAAAAATACAGAACCTTTATGTTTCCGGAAACATAACGGAACGGTTCTGTATGTTTCCGGTGCTGGTTTTTACTATCACACCCCATAGGCAATTGTTATTGTGACAATAATTATTATTGGCACGAGTGAGAATGAAATGTTACGCATGTCCAAAGACTGTCAATACAAAATAACATTTGAATTCTGTGAAATCTTCCAAACTCCAACAGATTGAAAAAGGGGTCAACATTTTTCAATACACGCCCGGAAACGATGTGCAGCAATCCTTACTGCAGACATGACATTCCCAAAGGTTTGACGCTTCTAAGGCAGAAACTGTCAACCCAAACTCATCACTTTAAAAAAAATAACAACTACGTGATTGACATTCGAAGACTCACCTTTCAAATCCAGTGGATACGATTCAAAGAAGTGGTATGGAAATTCGAATCTGGTCCGTTGTTTCAACACCTGCTACTAACCGCGAAGATATCCTTTATGATATGATGGACCAATGGACGAATCTTAGGTCATTGGTACAAAAATACACGATAATCAATGCGGAATGAACTTGACGATTAAGTTATTGTTTTCTAACAATAATCAATCGGAAATGTAATAACTCAACGTGAAAACTCTTCGGCAACCCACACAATGTGTTTATGTCATAAACAAACTCAAGACAAAAGGACAACAGCAGGGAGGTTTCTATTAGGGATGTTAAAAATATATCGAAATATCGATATTTTCCGTTGATATTTTTGGCCGATATTTTTCCTCCGATATATCGATATTATTTTTACAATATCGGAAACCGATCGGAAACCGATTCTCTTGGTAACTGCCGAAATAAATCCGAAACACCAGACAGTGTAGGTAACTGAATAGGTTTGTTCCAGGTCTGACTGCGTCTGTCGACAGAAGTTGGACAGCTGTCGACAGAACCCGACCGCACATACTCGAGCTATCGGTTTCCGTCCAACTTTCGATCGACCTGGAACAGCAGTTTCTAAACTGCGCATGTCTCCGGCGATTTCTGTTAACATTCCGTCAAACCTGGACATTCAACAAGACGGTAGGTAGCTCTGGTCGAACGTACTCATAATCCTACAGCCTTCAAGGGGGAAGACAAAGAACCACAACAACAACACTTTTCCTTGTTAGTGGTATAGATAGCTATAAAACGTGTAAAAAAAAGAAGTATTACCGGATTACTCGGGAAACGATATATTTTTGAAATATCGAAATAGTTCTCCGATAGTTGCATCCCTTATTTCGATGTAAGTTTATTTGTCTTTAAATGTTGCATTGCAGACGGGATAGTTGTTGGTACATTATGTACGACCTATGATAGGTCAACGAATTCAACAGCAAAAACATTTTTAAATTAAAATTAAAAACATTTAACGTTAGGGATGTGCGATACTATACAATACCCGATACCAGTACCCGATACTAGTATCGAAAAAAGTATGCAATACTATCGAAGTATCGGAAGCAAGTATTCGATACCTACAAGTATTGGATCATATGGGTACTTTTATTAAGAGAAAAGAAAATTTCTGTATTGAATAGGGGCAGTTTGAAAATCGAATCCTGGATTATCATTATTATTATTATTTATTATTATTATCATTACCTATTGTTACTTCAAAGAGTCAGAAGAAGAAGAAGAATGATATTATATTCATTTAATAAAGAAAATATTGCATAAAAAAATATAATTCTACCACCATTCGTCGTCTGTGCCTCTCAAAAAACACAATTTGTCAACATATTTTGGTGTCAACCGAGAATGTTCCTTTTCTCAAAATTCAGTAATAAGTTTGGTCGAAAATTATTTACCTAATCATCCACGAGGTCGATTGTGATAAATGAAAATAAGCAATCTGAGAACACCGCCTGAGTCTAGCGTCGCTATCGTCAGTAAAAACTCCCTGCTTATAATGTTTATAGAAAAAAAAAAAATTTAAACCATGGTTATAATATTTTAGTTTAGTCCAATGCATTTTTAAAAGTATCCAAAAGTACCGATCCATAAAAGTATCAATACTTTTTGAAAAATATCGATCCAATACTTTTTGATACTTTTTTATCAAAAATGTCGATGTGATGTGTATCAATACATTTTGAAGTAGGTACCTTAAATCTCTTGGTTTGACTGATAATCTCTTCTAGAGATTCTCTAGTATCTGTGTTGGCCGACATAGGTGAGCGTGGCGAGTAGATTCCTCGCTTTTCGTGTAGGTTATAGCACCAAGGAGGTATAGTACACACAGTAACAACTACAACATCAGACTCAGACGAGACGTTGTCGTTATGTGTGTGAGGGTTCCTATATAATTTATTGGTAGAGAGCTTCCCTGTGATTCAAGTACCTATAAATTTATAAATAAATTATTAAAGTAAAGTTATTTTATTTTTAAGTAGGTACATCTGTTTCCATTTGGGTATTTTTTCCGATACTGGAAAAATAATCGATACCAGTAGTAGTATCGAATGGCAGGATTCGATACCAAAAGTACCCGGTATCGAAAGGAAATACCCGATACTTTACCCATATCGATAAGTATCGCACATCCCTATTTAACGTTACACTAAGTGTAAACTCAAGTCTTGAATTTATTATTCTTTGATTTACTATTCTGTTTTATTATTATTTTATTATATTATTATTATTACGTTATTATACTATTTTATTTATTATTCTGTGAATTTTGCAAAAATTAATTTTTGTTCAACTCACCAATTAGGTACCTACCTTATAAAATTTAAAAAATTAAATAAACTAAAATTTCCTGTTGGTATAATGTTTGGACAGATTTGGGACCCTGAAAAATTGATTAGTTATGCGTCCAAAATTACCTACTCGGTAAGCGATTTCCCATTTGACCTCATGACATACTTCGAAAGCTCCATTTGTGCCCCAACGAATGCCCAATAAATCCCTACTGTGGAATCGGATCGTTCTGGGATCCCCAAAAATGGATTCAACGTCCAAAAATACTTCGAAAACGACACCCCACTCGAAATCATTCCCGAAACCCTGTAAAAACCCCTCTCGGAGCACCTTTTGAGCCCTATTGGGCTAAAAACCTTGCGGGCACAACTAGAGAGTGACCGAGTATTTTGTAAAATTTAATTTTTTTTTGTACAAAACCATCTAGTTGTGCCCGCTTCACATTAGAACAATCCATAATAACATTCAGTAAAAAAATTTTAAAAAAATAAAAAATTGTTAAATTAATTACAACGCGCAGAAAACATTAATATTCAGCCGGCTCCACACATGCGGGTGCTCGCCGAGCGAGCCGAGCACCGCGCAACTCCCCGAGCACCTAGGCGAATAGTTCGGTATTCGGGTACCTCCTCCACACATTCGGTGTTCGCCTTGCTCGGTGCTCGTTCCGGGAGAGGCGAGCTCCTGCCAGTTGCGCGCGATGGAGGAAGTTAAAAAGTAATTAAAAATATGCAATAATAACAATGACAAATAACATTGACTGAAATACCCCATTTTACCTATTTCAAAAACAATAAAATTGACGTTTTCAAATTTGCTACTTTTTTCTCCCGAGGAGGAGGTTTTTATTCAAACCACAGTTTTTAATCAATGGAGAAAAAATAAATACTTTGGGGATGATGATGTTGATCTCTTCAATGAATGTGGGTGGAAACGTAGGACCTACTTATTTTATTAGTTTTTTTTTTAGAGGCGATCCAGATTAATTCTTCTTCTTCGTAGGCCTCGATAAATTGTAAAACAATATAGGCCAATCCATAACATTCAGTGAAAAAAAAAAAATAAATAAAAAAAAATTGTAAAATTAATCACAACGCGCAGAAAACATTAATAGGTATTCCACGTTAGAACAATGAATGTGAAAAACAAAACAAACTGAGGTGAAGAGAGAGTGAATGGAGAGAAATTCCGAGAAAAATGCCCCGACGCGCACACCCGAGCAAGCCGCATATGTGGAGCGGGGTAGGTGCTAGGTACTAGGCGAATATTCGTCTCCATTGAAGTGGGTAAAAAACCGACAACAGTCGGAGCATCCCCGCGCACGAGCACCCGATGCACGAGCAACCCCGAGCACCCCTCCACACAATGTCATGTAGGAAACAGGCGAGCATCGGCTAGGTGCGCGGCGAGCACCGCATGTGCGGAGCCGGCTTAATATTTTACACCGGCTCTCTGTTACTCTGTGCACCGGATTCTACACCCTCTCGAGGCAGGGTTTTTTCGCTGCACCCGAATTGTAACAGCTAATAACCTTCCCAAAGTTCATTTTTGTGTTTTCCTTCGTGCTGAGCACGTCGGCCGTTGTAATTACGACAATAATTGCCTATAATTATTAGTGCTCTAATTATTAGTGCCTCTTTACTACCTTACTCTGTGCTCCATCCTTAGTTTTTTTTTCTTTTTTCAATTCATTTTTCAGTTCAGTTTTCGCGTTCCATCCAGTGAGTTCATGTACTCATAACTCTCTGCACCCACGCTACACCTCCCCCAGCACTTGAGTTAATCCACAGAAATTCTGTGACAGAATATTCTTTCACCTTACACCCTGAACTCGTCTCGGAAGGAACATAGGGTTTGTTCCAGGTTTGACGGAATGTTAACAGAAATCGCCGGAGAGAAATTGCTGTTCCAGGTCGATCGATGGTTGACAGCAGTTGGACGGAAACTGACAGCGGTCGGGATCTGTCGACAGCTGTCTAACTTCTGTCGACAGATGCAGTCAGACCTGGAACAAACCTATACCTAATAATATTATGTATTCGCGACGGAGGTAGAAAATTATGATCGGCCTCAAAATTTGACATTATCGGTTTCAAAGTGTCAAGATTCCCAAAGCGAAATGTCCGTCCGCCGTCCAAGCCATTTCGGGCTGTAGGAATTATTCCTAAACGCATTGAGTTCGCATTGATTTTAGATTTGGAAATCTTCCCTGCCATTCAATAATATCGCTAAAAAGTAACGTGCACTGACTCCAATACCAACGAAAAAAAATCATTGTAGGAGATATAACGAAAAAACGAAACGCACAGTTTGAATCGGCCGGCGTTTCCCACCAGTCACTGTTTGAGGACGTGACGTCACAGTTCCAGTGAATCTCTCACCATGAGCGCTAGTGTCGTCAGCATATATGATGAATTTATAGCAATTATAACATGATATTACGGAAAACATAATTAACTTTTAATTATAATACATGATACTTGAAGTTTAAAGCCTTATCAGAAGGATTTACGGCTCACTTGAATTTTATTAAGTGATGAGCAGTGGAATAGCAACACTGGGCGGAACAATCCCCTCACCTGTCAAGAACAAAACACTATCGACGACGCTCTTCAGCTGTATTGAGGAAGTGACGTCACGCTCCCTCCATGGCCCCGGTTTTTCAAACGCCGTAATTTTCGTTAAATTATTTATATTTTCTGGAAACGATTTCAGGCGGCTGACTACTGTTTTCCCTACATTCTCAGGGAGTACTTTTAGAAAAAAAAAATAGAAAAAAAACAATGCGAACCCCCCAATATACAGCCTCGAGGCGCCTTTCGCCCGTCCCCATGTAGGTATGGGGTAGAGGGCTCCTCAGGAGGTTATCCATCTGTCCGATTAATACAAACAATACAAAACAATACGCTTATGGATTTTCATTCCGTTCGCCCAAACTCTGTTGGGCTAAAAAGGGCCTACAGGAGGGCTTTTTGATGGGTTTCGAATGGATGCAGAATGGGTTCCCAGAACGATTCGATTTCACCATGGGGATCTATTTGGCTATTTTCCGAGTAATTTTGGACACATAGATAGGTACCTAATCCATTTTTGAGGTCCCACATTTTTTTTTTTTTGTTTTTTTTGTTCAACAATATTTTTTACTGACGCAGAATTAATAATTAATTCTGTCAATAAAAAAATTATTTTTGCCCAAGTTGGTAACCTATATCAAAGAATAATAAACCCTTGTGTAAAATGTGCTTTTTTGGTCTATATAAAACTCTTGTGTAAAATTTGTTTTTTGGTCTGTAATATAGACCATTATCGCTATAATAAAATTTTTATATTATGAAAATTTTATTATAGCGATAGGTCCCTATCCCTACCAACTCTAACTAACTCGTTATAACTGTTATAAATACCTACCAGCATCTCTTTTTTGAAACCCAATGACGTCATTGGCCATCCCAATGACGGGAAGGCCTCTTCATACGCGGGTTCTTGATTCGTAAGAACAACTTTCCGATCGTACGAAGTTCGTACTACGAACCAACAGCAACACAAAACATCCGTAGGCCGTTCCCCACCTATCTCGGTACGATAAGGTGTGTGTCTCCCGAGTCTGTCAACAGATCTGTCAGTGTTTATTTCCTTTTGAGGTTTTCCCGGACATTTCTCTTCGATTTAAAGTTACGTCAACTCATTTAGAAAAGAGGTAGGTGCATTCAATTGTTGAATAACTTGCCCGTTATTCCGGTTGGAAGCTGCTCGACACAGCCATCCATGGTGAGCCTGGTATCAGTTAAGGAATTTTCCACTTTTACACTAGCTGTTTTGTACAGTTTTGTTTTAATCTCCTCCGTTGTCAATGGTGTTCTTTATTAGTTGAAACATTTTCCTAATGATGGGACCACTCCATTCGTAGGGGGCCAGTCCAAGTTGTCACTCCCTCTTACCGTGTCTTGTTTTGTTTCAGTTCTCATCGAGTATGCCCAATAAAACGGACAACTCAGAAATTGTTCACGAGGGCTGGCTCACCAAATCACCGCCGACTAAGAGGATTTGGAGAGCGGTAAGTGTTTCCATTCGTAGAGTCAAGTCCTCCCGGACACAAAGGAACATGGGGCGATCGTAATTACATAGTTGTTTCGTGGAATTTCTTTGTCAAACTACTTTTTGTCATCCGAATCGTCGTTGAGGCTGGTGTGTTTTTGATCGTTTCATTCTTTAACTCAGTGTGAAATTCAATTTCCCAGCCGATCAAATGCGACGCCGCTGTCTGATTTTGGGCGAGGTAGCTCCCCTACCTGGGCATGGAACCCGCTGATGATCAATAATCATATTTCGCGTTGGTGTTTTCGGTGTCCATATTTGTTTTCATAACTATACCAACGAGGAATCTTATCTAATTCCCATTTGAAATGTTATATCGCTGGATGTCCAGAAATAATTACTAGTCCGTCACGCTAGAAGTGGCTAACAACTATAACAATCATAACACGCTTCTTAAGGTAATGGGACTTTCTGATTTGAAAGTTGGGTGTTGATGGTCATTCTGATGTAGATAAGGCGATGAATACACACAGTGAATGAGGTTTATTTAGACTCAATGTTTGAACATAAGAATCTTGTCAACTACAACAACTACCTACAACAGCTCAAAAGTAATTACGAACATGACATGACTACAACGGAGGGGTTTTTGAACGTTTTATTTGTGGGGGGGGGGGGATCGTTATCGAAGTAGGTGACTGAACTTTACGTGACATCACGCTCGTCGGGAGGTTATAAGACTCCGTCTCATCGTCACATTACATTTGTACATGTTACATGTTGGCAGTAATTTGTGACTAATCCAAGCGGCTTGAATGTTTGGCAACACTGTCTCGAGGGGGAAGGACCCGCCTCGAGAAACATGCAAGACTCCGTCTGAGCCAGGCATGGTGGAGACCAGCTATGCACACAGCACATTGTTAGGATCGTAGCTGAGAAATTTTGCTGGCCTGTTCTTGGGGCCGTTTGTGAGAACGAGCATCGACATTCTGGGACCATTCCCAAACCAAAACAAGGCTACCGGTTTGTCCTCATTGCCTCAGAGAGACTCTTCCGCTCTTCCTGCTGGCATACAGGAGTGCGCCCCATATCACGACCAGTTTTCGCCAGCCTTGATGGTATATGGTCGAGAGCTCCAGCTGCCAGTTCTGGTGAGTTCGAGAGGTCAAGGTGCCTTCTAAGGTGAGACCTGCCATGAGGGAAGATCCACTCTTGGTCCCGTATGTGTTCTCCCTTCGTAAGCACATGCAGGAAACCAGAGAGTGCTATTCACGAATTAGGTACCTACTCGTGTCGTGTGCTATCTACACCGCTATTGGTCTGCCACTGAATCTTTGCGTCCGTGTGGCGCCCCCTATGTGGCGGACGATCGAGTCTACCTTCCATTGTGAAACCTTGAGACGGAAATAGGAGCGGTGAGAAATTTGGTGTTCGTGTAATGGCTGCGCTGTGAACGTGTGCTCTCAATGCACGAATTTCAAGCTGCAGTAGGAGGGAAATCATGTCACGTTTGAGGGAAGAAATTCCCGAAAAATTATCCTACGCTCGGGAATCTGCTTGATGATAAGCTATTACTAGTTCTGTGTTCTACAGAAGAATGCGCCAAAGGGCGTATAATAAAATACATAATAAATATATATTATATTATAAAAATATTATAAAAATATATATTATATTATATAGCGATATCTACGGGGACCGCACGATGGTGCTGTGTGCTACCTACATAATATTGTTGCCTGGAATAATAACTGAAATGGGGACACCAACCTTACCTTGTCATGTATAATATACATGATATACATTCTCATTTTTTGATACATATTATATCCCCTCTGTTTCGAAGGTTGTCGCAACCATACAAGTTCAACAATAGGTACGTTTCCCCCACGACTTTCGCGACTGTTTCACGCCCGCCCGATGTTTCTAGGCATTCCCTCTTACTTAGATTTGATATTTACTTTGTTGTTGATTATTGTGTTTACGTTGAGCCTCCCTGTGATATTAGTTTTCCTCAAAGTTCCTACCTTTTAAATTTAATGTTCCTGACAACTATAATTGACTGTGATATGCATTTTTATGTACCTATCACTTTGATGGATGCCTGACGATGACCAGTATGGTTGAAATCGATCGCATGTAGGAGAAGGAAGAGAAAAATAAAGGCGTAGAACAGAAGCTACTGACTTTTATTCCAAATCAGAAATTATATTGCTTCCGAGTCTGCGAAGCAGCGGAAGCCTTGTGTTCACTTTCGGGAGAAAAAAAATTTTTGTTGTCCGAATTTAAAATTTCCACTCGCATTTTGCGTTTCATAGCCTACTGAACAAATTTGGTTCCGTGTCTGTCGGTCTGTGGGTCTGTCGGTCTGTCCGCATTTCCTTGTTACAGCCATAATTTCCACAATTTTGAATGAATTTAGCTCAGATTTTGAGGGATTATGCGGATCAGGCTCCTTGAGGTCCCATACGAATTTCAGCACAATTGAATCAGCGGTACGCTCTGCGCATGCGCTAACGTGAAATTCTTGAAACAGGCATAACTTTCTCAATTTTGATCGGATTTCAATCAAATTTTCAGGAATTGTGTGCGTATAGCTCTAGATGGTACCCTGTCAGTTTCATCACGATTGAATCAGCGGTACGCTCAGCGCATGCGCGAACGTAATTTCCTTGCCACAGCCATAACTCCTACAATTTTGATCGGATTTCAATCAAATTTTCAGGAATTGTGTGGATATAGCCCTAGATGGTTCCCTATCAGTTTCATCACGATTGAATCAGTGGTACTCCCTGCGCATGCGCGAACGTAATTTTTATATATATATTCTTGAAACTCTCGAGAAATTCAAAAATGATGTACTTTCTGAGATAGGTTGAGCGCCCTCAAGGATTTTTTCCGTTTTCCCCTCCTTCAACCCCCTCTCCATCCCTAAAGAAGGGAAGGAGTGGGGATTTCAGCCAATATTGATCCGATTTTGATGAAATTTTCAGGGATTACGCGGGTTGTGCCGTAGATGATTACCCAGGCTTTGGGTAAAAAATTGAATCAGCGGTACGCTCTGCGCATGCGCTAACGTGAAATTCTTGAAACAGGCATAACTTCCACAATTTTGATCGGATTTCAATCAAATTTTCAGGAATTGTGTGCGTATAGCTCTTCATGGTCCCCTATCAGTTTCATTAAGATTGAATCAGGGGTACGCTCAGCGCATTTTATGATGGTGTCACTTTGATTGTAACGAGGAAGCTGCTGTGCCATCTCCTTGGCAGTGTATTTTTTTTTTTAAAGAAGGGGGAAAACGTGTTTTCAGAAGTTTCCCATGTCGGTGAGGATTTGTTGAAACAAATTTGTAATAATTACTATTATTTATTACGATTACTATAATAATTATTATTTCCGTTCCTTATCTCCGGACCTTTGTGAAGACATTAGTAAACCAACCGGTTCATCGGGAAGACACACGGTAGCACACTGCCCCACGGATTGTCGTGTAGATAGCACCAAGTAGGCACCAAGAATTATTGGGGTCCGTCAGCAGATGGAGCGTTTCGACCGTCGGGCCCGGCAGAAGGAGTTCAAGACTGGGGACAGGGTTTGGCTACATGACCGGTGGGGCCTTGCCCGAAACTTCAACCAATCAGGCCCGTGGATCGGCTGGGGAATGTGAAGAAGATGGTCCACGTCAACAGGCTGGCGTGAAGGGGGGTAGTGTGATGGATCATCTCAGGATAGCGTGTTTTTCTCGGGGACTGAGTCTTGCATTTTCTTTAAGCCAGTTCGCTAATTGTGGGCTTTTCCTAAGCCGGTGTGGACTCTTAATGAAGGCACGGGACGGAGTCTTGGTCCTCCCCGCTCGTCAGCCATGTTACTTCCTGAGAAAAAGCATGTTCCATGCTGTGATATATATATGTATATATTATGGTAGTGAGCATTTTCTTTGGACTGGAATTTTCGCTTTCTCTTGCTACTTGGACATTTCATTAGGATGATCCTGAACTCTATCTACTGGGAGCCATCCTGAGCCTTCTTTGTAAAATACATACCTAGGACTCTTGTTTTTACCAGCTTAGACTCTGAAGGGTAGCTTCTGTTGTATTAACTCTGAAATAGCTTAGGATAATAATGGTATTATTTGTAAATGTGTCCGCACCCCCCACAGCGATGGCGCAGACGATGGTTCGTGTTGAGACATTCTGGCGAGCTACCGGATCAGTACTTTTTGTGTTACTACACTGACAGAAGCCGGCGCACACTTAAGGGACAAATTGATTTGGATCAGTGTGAACAGGTAATTTCAGTTTAGGGCTCAAAGATTACCTACACTTCTTTTAGCACGAATAACTTATGGGACTTTTCAATGATGTTTCTGCTTTTTTATTTGTTCAGGTCGATGCGGGACTTCAATTTGAGAACAGTAAACATAAATACCAGTACATGTTCGATGTGAGGACTCCTAAGAGGGTTTACTACCTCGCTGCCGAATCAGAATCTGATATGAACAAATGGGTGGATTGTGTCTGCCACGTATGCGGTCTAAAGTCATATCCGCAGGAAGAAAACGGTAAGAAATGCTGCATTACAATGTGTACTGTAGTGTTGATTTACTTCTTCTTTTTTAATGGTAACTGTTTCTTGCAGCTTACGGATCTGCGGAGAATTCGTCTCTTGCCGAAGAGTCAAACACTGCGACTGAATCACCTCCAGTGTCTCCTTCGAGCACGGCTTCCGGTCCATACATTCCCATCAGTGAATGCATCACAGGGAAGCCTTTACGAACCCCGAGTCAGAATGCGAGCCTCGACGAGTTTTACGATTCACCCAGGCTGCTCCAACCTCCGGGAGCGATCGAGTTGCGGGCCTCGGGTTCCACCACGCCACCCCTTCAAAGTCCGGGGACTGACGCCGAGAGTGTGTTCACCGACGAGGAATGGACCAATCCTCATAAACCCGCTGTCAACTGGGACACTTTCCCTCAACCGACGGACAGTTCCTTGGAAGATTTGAAGGGAGCTGTGATAGTCGGGAAGCGGAGTTACACCAAACCTGTTGCACCACCGAGACCACCCAAGCCGCAGCATCTTGTTTTGCACGACTCGAATGTCATGCACACCTATACCAATTTGGGGAGTCCCAGGGAGCTGGTCCAGACTTGTAGCGGGAACGTAGTTAATGAAATGTATGATTTCCCTCGTTCGCATCAGTTCAATGGCGAGCAGGAAAACATCGACCCAGTTCCAGCTCCAAACCCTCGCCACTGTTACACCAATGCGGCACCTAGTCAAGTCGGTGGGATTGTCTTCAACTACGATTTTGCTCACTATTTGTCCGGAGAAGAACCCGTATCCCCAATCTCCGAGGCCTCGTCCAACGCTCAGTATTCCAACATGTCCAGTCCAATAGCTGGACACCCTCCTGTTGTCAATAGGGGGTTAAAACCCGGCAGGAAAACGTCCGATTCTGTTTCAAACGAGCCGTCCCCTCAATGTCCCAACGTTGATCTAAATCATCTTAGAAACTTGAAACCTGTACCCACCCAGAGAATCAAAGATGAACGTGAGTATCCATACACTTGAGGTTACCCTAACTAGATTATCATCCAGACGTTCACCCAATTCCGTTTTCCCCCTTTCTAGAAGCCCCAATCAAATTGTGTGCTCCGCCTTTGGGACGTCCGGACTACAATTCACACAGCCTCCGGTACAACAATACCCATTCACCCACCTCCAAGTCGTATAGCGACTCGATCGATTCAGACTGCAAGATGGACGATCACGATTTGGTAAGAAAAAAACCATATTCTCTGAAAATGTGCTGCTAAATTATCTGCTTCTGGGCTTTGGGAGAAATTTCGATCGTTCTATTAACACGTGTTAAATAGAATTGACGATATTAATTTAATAACAATGCAGTTGAATATATGGTGGGTGTTTTATATAGTTAGTATTAATTATTCAAGTCAATTCTCTTTTATTACATTATTAATAACTTGATTAATTAATGTTCAATTAGATAAATTACATAAGTGAATTTCAAATTCAAATTCCAATCTGTAGTTAATGCGTAATATGGATCTTTGGGAGGTTGGAATAAATGCGGTTTTGTCATATATTAGGATTAAGGACACTAAAACCACTGTACTCCAAATTTTGGCTCATAATTCCTTTTCGTTTAGATCAAAAAGACTTGGCAAAAAATAAGATTTTGAAAGAAGGCGGCAACAAGATTACTTGGTTGAAGGTTTATCAGTGACGAGGAGGAAACTGCTCACCTCATCTTCTAATGCTTAGTCTTGGGCAGAAGATTTCTTGCCCTGTGATCACTGGACCGGGGAAAGAAACTCGCGCAAAAGGGTGCAGACACAGTTATCTCGGAGAGGTGCTGCCTGGGCCGTCTGGTCTAGGTGTGGTTGGTAGAAAGAAACCCAGCCATCATAACCTCTCCGTCGATCAATGCAAATCTAATAGGCTTTACCAAGCAACGGGTAAATAATCAAAATCTAAAAAAATCTAACTGAACATCTAACTGAACATCTAACTAAACAAGTAACGTCATAAAAAGCCTATAGTGTCACCTCAAAAATTTGGCGAAATCTTCGATTTGGTGTCTGTCATTAATGCACGTTGAAATAAGTAAGATGAAATGTTGACTTACTTGATAAATATTGATGAATGATAAATATTTTATATAAACTGATCTATATATTTTTATTTAATACATTCTATGACAATTTTTTACCTAAGATAACTTTGCGTCAACGCAAATTCACGTTATTTATAACAATTAATTCTGTGTTTATTAATTTATTATTAGAGAGTTCCTAAAGAAACATCCGAGTTACGTCGACCGTTAATTTTTATCACCGTAAGGGATTTGTCTAGGGAGAATCAAAGAAAAGCTAACTTCACATAAGACCGTAACAGAGATACGGTCTTATCAAAAGTCACGCTAAATTTAAAGTGCCGCTATTTACGTTCTATTGCTCGAAATTAACGGCGGTATCCTTAAGACCGTAAGTTTATTGCCGTAACTTTACGGCAATAACGTTCGACGTTAGGCATAAGGACGTAAGTTATCACCGTTATTTCCGCGCATGCGCGAAATCTCGAGTTACGTCGACCGTAACTCATCACCGTTAGGCAAAAAGTGGCTTTAGGAACTCTCTATTAATATTGGTCCATTTTTTACTATCTCAGTTATCTATATCACTAATTCTCATTATTTAATGATAGTTTATTTCAAATAAATCAATAATTTCTTTCACGTTTATTGATTTTTTAGACGAAATGCTAATTTTAAATAAATGCAGTTATCAATTAATTAATTAACAACTAAATTAAAATTTAACAATTGAAATGATTTCGCAAGAGGAAAGGAAAGGCCAGCTGGCGTATAAATCAACAACTAATTCAGACTGCTTCCACATTTCACATTACTCATGGAAGGTTTTATTCATTCGCTGCAAGTTGACTTGAAATGAAGATTTAATTTTCTTTTCACTCCCTCAGGGGGGTTACGATAACACTCGCTTCTCTCACGTGTCTCATTCCCTCCACCGGAACTCGGGGAAGAAGAAGGAAATACAATACCTGGACCTGGACTTGGACTCGTCGGAAAACGGCACTCACGGCACCTCGGCGGCCGACACGTCGTTGACGGTTTACAAGGATATAGACTTCGTGAAAACGGAAGCTTTCAACAGGACCCGCCAAAAGGTCGAGGAAGAGAGGAACAACGCACAGTTATGACGGGACCCGACCTCCCGCACATGATTCTTTTGGCTTTAATTTGGTAATGTACTCCCAAAATATGCTTTCTAAGTGTTCTTCCCGCTTCCCTCCCTCACCCCCAACTATTACATAAACGCTGTGTTCTTCGATTTGCCTGTGGAGAGAACCTCGAACGTGGGAGGATACGCTTTTCACTGAACGCCTTGTTTGCAGTTGAAAAACGCCATTATGTTCAACGCTGCTAAATTGAAATTTATGGACACTATGTTTTGTTTTCCGACATTGAGAGCCTATCTACAGCTAAATGAACTGTTCAAGTAATGGCCAGTTTCACTAACTGACTTGCCAGAGGTTACGAGCATTATCGAGAGTTTCGAACTTTATCGAGAGTTTAGCGCAATTTACATTTCACGAACTTACCCGTCTGGTTTCTTAAACTCTCGGTACCTCACGGGCTAAGGTTAACTGGTCGAAGTCATGCCAGGTCAAATAAGGTGTGGTTTCCCGAGTAATCCGTTTTTCGAGGTCCCACATCTGTCCAAACATCTCACAGAAAATAAGAAAAAAAATCTCCCTCGCCACAGGACTTACTTTCTGGATGACCCTCGTATTTTCCAGGACCACCCTGAAGTGTTGGAAATTTTGGGGACCATTTTGTCTCCTGAAAAAAGACGATTTGCTGACGAGAGAGTATCGAAGTACCTAGTAAAAAAAGTATCGGAAGAGGCATGTTGCAGTTATGAGTAAGTGGATTGGTACTTACATTTTATGACGATGTTGTGTTGAAAATGATAAAATACAAAATAACCGCAGCACCAAAAACACAATGATCAAACCGCCTCTTTGGCATTGTGGTGCCGATTTTCTTCCGGAATGGATCGATCCACCGAAAAGTTTTCAACGAAAACGGACACAAATCACGCTCGGTTAACGTTCTAACACCTCGGTTAACTGACCTGTTGAGGTGAATACTTCGCTCTGTTAAACCCACGGCAAGGCAGTTTGGAGAAATCAGCCGATAGGTTCGCGTAGGTACGTCTGTTGAACAGTGTTGTGGGTCTTGCACACAATGCACGGCAACTACAACGATCAAATCAATTTATTCAAGATTCTATTCAGAATAATATTTGCCTAACTTAGTGGTTCCCTGCTGGTAGGTTGCAGTGTCCTGTTAACAGATATTTAAGTATCTAAAAATTGTAATTCTGAAGATCGAATTACATATCATTGATTAAATCATCGTAATTCAGAACATTATGCATTTCTATTGAATGCATTTTAATAATCCATCCAACGTTCAATAGAATATGCAGGTGGATTTTCGACAATTCAATGAGCGAGGTGGACCATTAATACCCTATTTGAAAAAAAAATCAATGATGAAGTGGTTTTCATTGGATGGTTTTGTTTCAAGAAATTTATTGCTGATGGCAGGCCTCTGGAAGAGCGAACATGTTGGGCGCTTTTGTATGATTTTACTTGAGATTTGATTGAATTTGAACTCATTCAAGGCGTTCGCCAGGAAGTGTCCACATTGATGATGCCCCTTTGAATTAACCGCTACTGCTCGAGAAAGTGACTTGGCGTTTGAGTAGTACAGTTCCGAAAGAGTTTGAACTTGGTGCCTCTATACCTATCGATCTTGAAATCTGCAATCATGAGTATAATCGATTTAAAGTAATTCATCATGTTCTAAAAGTTGATTATCGTCGTTGATTGAATGACACCCGGTACTGTTGAAATAGTCAGTTCGGCAAACCTAACTCTCTCGGCATTTTATTGATACAGGGTGGCGCTATAGGATCGGTCACATTTTGAATTGTTCTCAAATAGCCAATTTTTAGGATACCGGATGTAGTAAAGCTTAAACTGTTGACTTAAAAGAGGAGTTTATTTTGCAGTCTAGTGATCTTAATTATGAAAAATTATGTTCATCAAATGGCCTCCTTCCTGAATGATGCATTCTTGGAGTTGGTCGCTGAAGTTCTGCGTGGCTCGCTAAACCATGTCGGCCGGGATTTAGGCGATTTCAGCTTGGATAGACGTCTTCAACTCCTGAAGATTGCGGGGTTTGTTCCTGTACACCCTGGCATTCACATAGTCCCACAAGAAAAATCGCTGGGGTCCTCGCCGACCTCAATCTCCCTCTGAATGACGGAGCACTTGAACCAGTTTTTTGGAGTTAACGCACCCAACTCATAATCGCGTTTCGCGAAGGCATTACTGGGAATGTTGAACCGCCGGCGGAACCCGCGCTTGATGGCAACGATTGACTCATTGCTCCGCACAAACCCCTCAAACGCAAACATGCGATGTTCAACCGACCACGTCGACATTGTAACTGAAACCCCCTCTTCCTGCACATAACAGGCGGGTCGACCCCCAGACCCCCACCATTCAGCTCAAAGACATATATATCTGATTCAGCCACACCCTCCCTTTTAAATACATCCGATCCTATTGCGACACCCGGTAGATGGTTAACATTTTTAATGCTACCAAAAAACCCAACACCTGAACAACTTAACATTTAAAATTGCGCATAGTTCCCCAAATCAACAAATCCTCACATACGACCACATCCTAACTCCCGAACAATATCATTTTATTATTATTTGATATAATTTATTTAGCTTGGCCACTTGTAATTTTCTTCGCGATCTCACAGTTTTCATTCGTTTGAAATCCTTGGCTGTCAATTCACTTCGTCGGTTCATCTCACTTCATTGCTTTTAATGTCGAATTAACTTCATATCTCACTGGACGCACCTCAAGTTCCTGATCTCAGTCGAAAAGGACAACACTCGAACTCCTTCCAAAAGCCTATCACTTTCTCCCTTCTCAGCTTGTAATCTCTCATTATCTACAGAAGCTAGTCAATTCTGATTATCTACCACAATCCCCAATCAAAGGCTTATTTAATATGAAAAGATCGATTACAATAAATTATTGAATGTAAACAAATTTAGTGCGATTATTTCATGTAAAACATTCTTTATTACTCAGTCGCTTTTATAGAATGATTTTTAGCTTATTTTCTCTATTGTGGTTGTTTTACTCTTTTAAAGCGGGTTGTTTCAAAAGAATTGAGTGCTTAGTTAATTTATATTATCTCGAGCATTAGTTGGTATTTATGTTCATGTCTGGTCTTAGCCTTAACTTCTACTCCAAGCCCTGAGATCTGCGGCGAGAAACCTATGGAAGCTGATTATGCATTTAGGTAAAACAAGATTGAATGTACATTCGAGTGCGTAGTATGCGTTGGTTGATGAATTGATACCTAAGGATAACAGTGTTAGTTGATTTCAAGATTTAGACATCTGACAACCCTTGGTTGTAATGATGCCCAAACCCAAGCCCTAAAAATTTGCGCATTGATGCGCTCATGATAATATTGATTAACGATGATTGTAAAATTGTGCCTTGATAAGTGGCTGAACCAAAGTTTGGTAAAAATACTGATTGTGATGTAACTTCTAAATTGTGGTTTTAGTGAATACAGACTGCATTTGCAAGAATGTAGTGAATTTGAAATTTGTAGTGTTCTAGTTACCAGTGCACAAAAGTTGGTATTTTCAAAATGTTCTCTGCCTCCTAAATTATGTGTGCGTTAAATTTTCATCTTAACAAAGTGTTCATTGACTCTCGTAACTGTGATTCACTCTTGCCAGCCATGTGTGTTGTTGTTATTGTGCTTCCCTTTCTGCCTCGAGTGTCTACAACTTTTACATGGTTTAATGCTCATTGTTGAAGTGCCAGCCGTTTTGTCTGCAAATTACTTTTTTTTCAGGATTTCAATAATTTAAATATAACAAAATTTGTTATTTAATCACTTAGCGTTTTTGAAGGGCAAGACGTTGTATTACAGTCGTATGGGGACTAGCTTATGTCGAGGGGTTAGAGGATCTGTGTTGACAAGGTAGTTCTCCAAACTCAGTTAACACTGCTTCGTGCTCAAGATCTTCTCCCTCTCTTTGTACGTTGATAATTGAAGCCTTTTGGGACCAAAGGGCCTAAATGCCAAAATAAATTTTTATCAATGAATCAACTTCAATGGGGTCCGATCCTGTGTCGGAAAAATAAACAAGCTCGGCCGAACACCTTTCCAGTGACCCGAAATAAAAGGCATGTGTCGGTCATGAAAAGGAAATAAGTTTAGTGAAAAGAAAATCGCGAAGGAAAATACCTGTATTCAAACCGAACCGGGACATTTTCCAGCTAAGCGACAACTAATCCGCCAGAGCACACTAGCACTGAAATGAGAAAAGAGACCTGATTTCGTCGAATTTCGAGGTTTGTTCTGTTGGTCAACATGCCAAGGAAGTTAGAAGGAATGGAGGCCCTGGCCAGATGATGTAACCACCATTTCAAGCCGTTACCTCCTCAATGCAATGGATTGTTGAAGAAGCATGACGTTATAATTGGATATATTATTACATGTATACCAAGAAGTTTCAAGTCGAAATTTCGAAAATTGCTGTCACAGAATTGAAAAAACGCCGTTTTTCCATACGGATTTAGCTTGAAAGTGGTAACACCAAAAAGGGAGGCCGAAGGGGGCGTTCAGGCCAGGGCTCCTCCATTCCTTCTATCCTTGACTTGCAGCCTCCAGTCCAGATTTTTCATCTTTCAGTGAGTGGCCAATCACACAGCTTTCTACTCGGAATCCGAGTTCGTGGTTCCTTTCTAAAAATTAATTTTTGGTGGCTCGCCAAAATTTCAAATTGCACTGGAGGGGCCCAAAACCCACTTTTCTCGTATCCTGACGTGAAGTAATTTCTCGGAAAAATAAAGATCAAGACACGGTTCTGGACCCCATTAATACTTAAATTTAAGACCAATTTCAGATTTTTCCGACGCAAATCGGGATGTTGCTCAAACCCCATTTCTCGTATGCGGCAAAAATCTTAATACAGGGCGTCGAGATCGGCTTGGCTCAGGTGTGCCAGATTTGTTAGATATTCTGGAGGGGCCGGGCAGTCAACGACGGAAGGATCGTGGAAATCTCTTACGGTGAGAACAGGGGAAGGCTCCGAGTTCAACCGAGCATGCTCCGTGAAAATCATCCAGCACAAGTGGAGGAGGGCAGACCGATTATCTTCTTTCCTATGAGACGGGATCTCAGGGTGACGCTCCCACGGCGGCAGAACTTCCGGAAAGCAGAACATATTTTGAGCCTTGCTGCTCCAATCCCAGGCAACCGGGCCTTCAGTTTTGTCGTCCTCTTCTTCTTCCGGTTGAGCAACAAGATTTGGATTTTCCATCAGGTTTGTCGCCAGTTTGATTTTAGGCAGACCACTAGTTTCAGGAGCTTCAGATGTGATCTCAATTGCCGATTATTCACTAGTAGGTGGGATGGGTTCATTGGTATTTGCAGTAAAGAAGTTTGATTAATACCTCCGGGGACGAAAGTTTATTATAAGAACTGACCATATGAGCACTGGCCTTTGATGAGAATCTTGTAGGAGGGAAAGGAGATTATGGAAAGCTCGTATCGTGGCCCCAAAGAAGACCCTATCCAGGTTTCTGGAGATGTTGCACTCAGGACATCCGGGTGTACGAGAAATGTGGGACATGGCACGAATGCATTTTTGGTGGCCTTCCATAGACTCAGAGATTGCAGATGGCAGGGGTGCAGCACATGTCAAGAGGGGAGGCCAAAGCCAGAGGAAACAACAATCTACTCGAGGAATGTACCCGGGATACCTTGGACAAGACTGCATGTTGACTATGCTGGTCCATTTGAAGGGTGCTATTGAGGATAGTGGTGGATGGAACATCCAAAGGGCTCGAGGCGATTCCATTGACGAAAGCGACCATGAGAACAACGATTGACGCGCTGAAAGAGTTGTTTTCAAGGTTTGGAACCCCAGTTTCGATCGTTTCTGATAATGGACCTCAGTTCACACCCGGATGCGTTTTGCAAGGGGATGCTGATCAAGCACATCCGGATTACTCCCTATCACCCTCGATCGAATGGGCTTGCAGAACGGGCAGTCCGAACGTTCAAGACCCGGGTAAAGGCATCAAAACGTGAGGGCGGGTCCATCCATGAGAGGGTGAGGAACTTTCTGGTGTGTTATCGAGTCACGCCACACAGTACGACAAAGCGTTCACCGTCGGAGGTTTTGTTTCGGCATCGCATGCCGCAACAAAGGCAGGAGGTTCACCGTCGGAGGTTTTGTTTCTGCCGCATTGCTTGGGCGCAATGTGGAAGATGCGAAGATGAACCAGTACCCGGGAACCAAGTTCCGGGAGTTCAAGGAGGGGCAAATTGTATGGGTTCGGAACAAGACCACAGCAGGTTTCTCACAAGGTCGAGTCACCCGCCGAACTGGAGAGCTGTGGTATCCATCGATGTAGTAAACTAACATAGATGGTCGTGTCACGTACTAGTCGATGGGCGGGAAGAAAGGAAACTGCAAAGACCAGATGAGAAGTGCTGAATGAACCAGAAAAGGGGGGGGGGGGGCATGTAGGGTTACTACATTATCAAGGGTTGTTGTGGAAATACCCAGTTCATATGTTTGGGATGTTATTATAAAAAAACACGTCATTGATTAAAATTTATTTTGGCATTTAGGGTCTTTGATCACAAAAGTCTTCAATTACTTCCACCTTGTGAATTTTCTCGAGCTAGCTACGAAATCAGCCCGACGTCCATCACATCTTGAGACGCAAACCTCTCATTTCGTCCATCAAATCCCATTTCAAAAGAATTCGTTATGATATGGGTGTTCAACTGAGACAATGTCATTTAAACCATATTCACTCGAGTGTCCTGCCCTGAAACAACATGGCACTTCTCTATTTAAACTTACTGGATTTTAATCCTCCTCAGTTGTGCAATTGTTGAAATTATTTTCTATCAAAAGTTCCCGTTGAATGTCTTGTTGATAAAATTTATACATTTAATGTATTTATTGGAAAATAAAAAGAAAGCAATAGGGACGTGTTAACGTTACTTTCTGGGCCAACGCATATTTCATGAATTTCATTCAGTAGTCAATGGTTTATTCAGTAGGTACTCTAAGGGATGAACTTATAAAATGCAAAATCATAAATATATTTCGAAAAACTGTAATTTTGAAAATTTTCTTATATTCAATGCAATTAATGGCCATTCATCAAATATCTATTAATTCAAAGTTGAATGATGGAAAATTATCGTCGCTGTAGATGCAACACAGCCTAACCTAACAACCTACATCTTTCCAACTTCACAGGTGACACAAAAAATGTCTCATTAAAGAAAAACTGTTTCGTTAAAAAAATTGATTCATGTAATTGTGTCGTGTAACTGTTCCATTTAACTGTTTCATTTTTCGACAAAAATGAGTTTAGGCGGTGTTGCTTCTTCAGCGACGTTTTTTTTGTTTGTTGATGTCAAGGGGTGGTTCAGGGCACGACTGTTGTTTGCCCTCGTGCGCGTTGCCTCCATGCGCCCGCAGAGATGGCGGAGTGCTGAAGACCTGCTAGGGTTGTTGATGGGGCGGCACTGCAGCTAGGGCTCCATAATGAAAAGGACGCCGTTCATGACCACAGGGCGCTTTCATCTTTGACTTACACATGGCTTCATCATAGACGTCGATGCTGATGCGTGTGGTGAGCCACCCAGACGCCCTTCCATTGTTATTATAAATTTCCCAATGGCTAAAAAATGGGAGTTTGGTAAAAAAAAAGTTTCAACATATCAATATAAACTGATTAGTAGGTAACTGTTCAGAAAACTGTGAAAGGTACTTCGATATGTTTTTCGGTTTTGCCCTCAATCTAAATCGTACTGTTCATTGTTTTTTTTTACCAACTTTCCCCACCACATTATTAATATCTTGACAGTGTCAAGTTGACACACTTCACAATATGAAATTTTGAATTTGGCTTACTTATTTCAAAGTGATTTGTAGAGGTATATCTGTGTTTGTGAAATATATAATCAGCCATATTACATTTCTATTTACTCATTTTGTAATCGATAGTCATCAACGTTTTTGTTACTGTTTGCTACAATCTGTGGAGCTCACTTTTTTTTATCCCTCGTAAATTCAATTTTTTCCCAAAATTTGACTGTTTTTGGTATTTATTCCCTCTTGAATAAATAATCGAAAATGGATTTTTCTCCTATGTTTAGAAATCGGGGTTTCATCATGCATAAAAATAGATTCTATTCAATCATTTTGTTTTTGTTTCATGTGTAGAAGAAAATTTTGTTTCTCTCAAGTTTCAGAAGTCGATCAATTTATTCCTACCTCTGAGGGATAAAGTTCAATGTATTTTGCAATAGATCAATAGTGCTGCTGCTTTGGGGTTTATTATTCTTGGAATAATACACCTATGTAATCGCGACGGAGGTCGACGTCTCCGATCGGCCTCAAAATTTGACATTATCCGTTTCAAAAAGTCTGGATTCCAAAACCGAAATGTCCGTCCGCCGTCCGAGCCGCTTTGGGTAGTAGGAATTTTTTTTTAATCTGAAATTTTGACAAATACTCGGTTTACCATCTAGTTGTTCCCGCAAGGTTTTCAGCCCGATCGCCCAAACTCGTGGGGCGCTATGGGGCTACAGGAGGCGTTTTTTGAAGGTTTTTAGCTATGGGATCGAGTTTTTTTTTTGTTGACACAGAATTAATATTCGGACATGTTACCTATATCAAAGAATAATAAACCCTTGCGTAAAATTTGCAGCGTTTTTCTGTCTGTTGTTGACGTGGATTTTATCAAACTGATCGAACGTTTTCAATTTTTCCACCTCGATGAATGTTTCCAATGTTGAAAAGTGCTTTTTTTCTTATAAATTATCGCCCAAACCGTTTAACCTATATCCGAACCTATTGTCCGCTTTGCCTCAAATCAGTTGAGATTGTCGTTATTCGAGTGGCTAATTGTTGCGTGTTGAATGCCGCGCTGTTTTCGTATTTGTTGAAATCGTTGCATGAGTTGTTAACTTATAGAACGTGAAGATTTGCTGGTTATCACAAAATTATTTTCTGCAAAATTATATATTGTTAACATAGAGCTTTTGTAAGTAATTTTTGATATTACATCCCTAATATTCTTATACAAATTATAGAACCTTCTTAATAAAACAAAAAGAAGAATGTATTTTATTCTTGTTATGGATCAAAGTGTAAATATATTATGTTATAAGATGAAGTGCTACCTATCGATGTAACTTTTACTCCATATGTTGCTCATGCTAAGGGATTCATCGATGTACTCGTATTTTTTATAATGTTGATGGTTTGTTACTTGACGATTGGAGATTCAAATATAGAGACATATTTAATACGAAAGGTGGTTGTTTTCTTATGAAATTCCTTCCAGTGTTTAGGGAGTGGAGAACGTCAAAGTAGGCGGGTCAGTTTTGTCAACCATGTATTTTAATTAGACATGGGTCTATCAGGGCTGGCAACCGTCTATATTTGAAAGGTGACCATTGTGTCCATTAAAAAGTATTGGTACTTCTTAAGACAACATTTTTCAAAAGATATGGAAACTTAGGTTTTCACAATGAAGCAGGAGCCGACCCCGCACTAGGGATGTATGATACTTCGAAATGTATCGATACATATCGTATCGATATTTTTAAAACGTATGAAAAACAAAAAAGTATTTTCAAAAAGCTTTGGAGTAAGCAAAATTGTAATCTTCCTCGGTTTATAATTTTGATTTACAAAAAACCAATACTTATCTTCACTTTTCACAATCGACCTCGTGGATGATTAGGTAAATAATTTTCGACAAAACTTATTGTATTTTGTAGAAAGGAAAATCCTTGGAAGAAAAGTATGTATCGGGTCTGATGCAGGTAAAAATGTATCAGTATCGTGATACTTTATTTTTGAAAAAGTATCGATACTTTTTCAAGAAAATATCGATATTATAAAGTATCAATACTTTTTATGGGAACTTGGGAACTGCCAGACCAGGAAACTGTCCGAATATCTGCTCAGAAACGGATTCGGGGAAGGTCTCCGAAAGTATGGCCAGGAAACTGTCCGAAAACAGAAAACTGTCCGAAAATATTCCGGCAGAATGAAAAACCCCCGTTTCTTCTCTGAAAACTGTCTGAATTTCTGCTCGTGACAATGAACCCTCGAGTGGGTCCTTTAGGTAAGAGGATTAGTGTTGAGAAGGTTCTTGCCTACTAGACGGCAGGGGCTCCTAATTGGGTCACCTTTGGACCTTTTCAGCTGGGGTTTTTATCCAAGGACGTTGACGTTTTTACTCACAGGAAAGTTGTTGAGGCTTGAAAACTATTTGGTCGTATTTACCTATGCTCGATGAAGGATACGCGATTGGGATACGTTCGCCAGGCGTTGACCTATCGTGAAGGGGGAGAACCGTAGGCATGTTGACTCGATAACCGGAAGAAAAACTCCGAAAAAAAAAAAAAAACTTCCCGTCTGAAGTTGCTTGAGTGGTGCATTTTGCGTCTTCGCTGGATCCTTATAAGGATATATATAAACTATGTTTATAAACTTCCTACATCGTTCGCACGTTATCCCAGGCCAATAGTAGACCAGTCGTAATTTACCAAACGTTTTCCAAAATCCAAAATGGCCTCCAGCAGGAGAGTTGTGACGTTTCGACAAGATTCCTGGAACTGCAAGCGCCGGTACAACCCACTGTATTGTAACCCGCATATTGTATAGGGAAAATTTTGCTACTACCCAAAAGTTGTCACGTCAACGTACGCGATGTTTTACCTACTCCATCGTTTACTGGTGTGCTTTGCATTCTAGCTGTGAGTATTCACTTATCAAAGTTATTAAGTCTTATTTGATGAATTCATAGTTTTAATGTTATAAGCGAATCAGTTTTTAATGTTCTGCGAATATCAGTTGATATTTTGGGAAACTACAACCGTACAACTGGGGCCCCTCTTTCCTGTAACCTAGAGCTAATCAATGGAGAACCGTAGAAAATCATGCTCCAATGTAGTAAAGCGTCAAAACTTTTAACTCACTTAACGTTAAGTATTGTTAACGTAACGTTAATGTTAATACTAACGTAATGTTAATACTAGTATACCTTCGTAACCAAGCGTCACCTCCCTTAAAGACCATTCACATTTTGGTCGTAACACCATAATGAGCTCTTGGCTGCTTTCCTTCATATTTTGGTATTTTCTTTGGTAGTTAGGTCAGCGTCAAAATCCAAGCTCAATATTAGTTTTGAGTAGGTATATTATTGATATAATGTAACCTCAGGATAACTAGTAACCAATCATTTTTATGGATCACAGACAACTGAAGAGGTCCCTGGGTAGGGTAGATCGACACAATTTGTCAGGGGATGAACAGGCTTGAAGGAACGTGTATTTGGCATTTTTCTCTAAGTCAATACAAATCGTAAATGGAAATTAGAAAAATAAAAATAAAAATAATAATTACATCGTTATTTTTTGTCAATAAATTGGGTAATTATTACCCAATTTATCGCCACAAAATAACGAAATAGTGCACAATATGGTGAACAACTCCGATTTTCTTAAAAATCGGATATGTTGCTCTCCTAGCTGTCCGATAAACATATCTAAAAGAAAAAAGTGTCGCAAATCAATAGAAATTGAAATATTCACAATAGTAATCGCCTGGATCGCGGTTATGTTGCCTCATTTTCGTGAGTTTCAGTGAAGTTTGGAGCATTGTGTCCAATAGAATAATAACCGTAGGGGGAAATTAACAATATGAATTCCCAAGTCATAAAAGGAGGATCTAAGATCAGATATCGCGACTCCATTCTGTTAAAAACCCCGCAATAGAGTATTCTTCTCTCAGATACAAGAGATGAATTCAACCCTGGCCGTTGGATACAAAAAATTTGGCACACAAGCCATTTCTTAGAGGCACTTGGACAACTGGTATATTTACAAAAGTTAATAAATATATAATTCTGTTCTAAAATCACCCTGTATTCAAGATGATATATAACCTTATATTACACTGAATTGGTCAATAGCTCAACATGGGTTTTAAAAATATCAACGCAATAATATCACTCCAGGATTATACAATAAAAATGAAGTATTAACAATAATCGATATTAAAAAATCTAACTAGCCTAAACAAAAATAAATACTTATAAACGCGAAAACTCTCAGGGACCTGTGAATGGATCACAGGATTATCATTAAGGTAGAGGGTGACAACAGGACTGATGAGGAGAGAGGAAACATCAACAATGCAGAATGCGTAAGTATTGGTACTTACGCAAACTCTACAACATATTTGAACGAACTTTGGCAGAATGCGGGTACTAAAGGCAATTTGAGCGAAATTTACAATATAGTTCGCCTATAAAAACAAACCGTAAATAGGAACAGTTTCTCGCTTGTACGCATAAGAGACTCCATCAAACCTGAGAAAATTGCATTTCAAAAATCACCCGAGACATAAAGGTGACTTGAGTAACGAATTTTCTATGCTAAACAATCTACTCATTGTCAGAATTTTTTGATTACAACATAATATGTTATAATATTATTCCATCACAGGTCAAATTTTGAATAGAATTTTCTTTGTTAAAATTAGGTAATTTAGTCTTTTGGGTTCATCTTAAGCAATTATTATCAGTATTTTCATAAGCAGTATTTCGTTTATGAAAAATATTCTAGGAGTACAAAAATAAAATTGGGCGAGACGCTCGAAATGTAATAGGTAGGTGAATATACAAACGAGGCGGCCGAAATCAGTACTTGTGAAATATTAGTAAGGGCCGTTAAAGTGTTTGGAATACTTAGCATAATTGAAAGTAGGGGTAGGTGATATGTCTGAGCAAAATTTAATGGTTTTGTTAGTTTAAAAATGCTTAAATTACATTTTATTATTGCATCGAATTCAGTTTTTTTAAAAAGTCAATCGAAATAGGGTTTTCTCAGTGAAAGAGAGGGATCAAATGTCCGTTGAGCGATTTGGGAAACACTTGGAAAACAATTGTCATTTTAGTACATTGGTGGATCCACTGTCGATTAGGGGGGTAGGTGAAAGAAAGAGAGTTGAAACCAACCAGGGTTGAACTAATTTAAAAGAAAAAACAAGGATCAATGTGCCGAGTATAAAAAGGTAACCTGATAGATAAGTATGATCCAAATAAATATATAGCACAGAGAAACATCAATAAATTCCATCAACATCAACAACTAATTAAATTTCCGCAAGTTATCAATTGATGATTCATTTGACAACTGTAATACTGCCGAGTAACATAAAACCATTCACCTGACCTTACTTCACTGGGAGGCCTTGCCGTAACCTTAGAATGGAATTGAAGATACAGGGTGGTGCAATAGGATTGGACACATTTGAAAGGGAGGGTGAGACCGAATGTCTAGGGCTCTGCGTCGACCCGCCTGTTGTGTATAGAAAGAAGGGGAGTTTCAGTTACGATGCTTGTGCAGTTTGCGTTTGAGGAGTTTGTGCGGAGTAATGAGTATTGACTCATTACTTGACGGTACGCGTTCTGCCAGCGGTTCAACATTTTACAGGAACAAACTCCGCAATCTTCAGGAGTTGAAGACGTCAATCCAAGCTGAAATCGCCTCAATCCTGGCCGACATGATTGAGCGAGCCACGCCGAACTTCAGCGACCAACTCCAAGAATACATCAAATCCGATAGATCCACTTTTCTGAATTTTACAGGAGAGCAAAAAAACCTAAAAATGTAAAATTGCAGCTCTCCATTTTTTATATCGCAAAACCAATAAACGTCACATGGTAGGTAGTAATGTCAGGCATTATATACTGCAGTGATAGACTGCTGGGTTAATAACACCCTGAGATAATCAAATTTTAATTTTGGATCTATCGGGTTTTGACGTGGCGACTCCGCTTTTTTGCAAAATAATAAGTGAATAATTCTTTTTCCCCCACTTATCACTATTATTTCCAAATAAATTGTTTCTGTTAAATAATTCACACTAGTAGGTACTTAGTAAGTACCACGTAAACCATTAAAATTTATTTTTTTAAAGGAAACATTTTGAAAATAAGGAAAAGTATTGCGGACTTTCAAGAAATCCAATTGAATATATCAAGAAAATCACTTGAAAATACTCGATCACCATGTACCTACATGTACCTAAACAAACACTGAAAAACTGAAGAAGAAGGCTGAAACTTTTGTACCGGCGCACGTCCACTTGCACCGCTGCCTAGCGGCAAATCACCGAAACATGGATCTATCGGATTTTGGCGTGGCACCCGAACTTTGTGGCCATTTTTCTCAGGGATCTAACGGGTTTTGACTCGCATCGAACTGAACACAGATAGATGGCCGTAAGGACTTGTGATTTCCGCGAAAAAACGCATTTTGGAAAAAAGTGGATCTATCGAATTTTGGAACGGCAGGCCTCAATTGAGATCACTAGACTGAAAAATGAAACTCCCCTTTTAACTCGACAGTTTAAGCCTTATTTCAACCCAGTATCCTCAAAATTGACTATTTGAGAACAATTCAAAATGTGTCCGATCTTATTGCGCCACCCTGTAATATTTTATTCTATTCTAGGGCCACTCCATATCAACAATGAACAAGCCAAGTACTGTACTGTAACAGTACACCTTAATATATGGGTCAGGGGAGACTTCTCGCATCAATAATATTCACAACACTTATTTCAACGCTACAAGCACATCCTCATTGGCTGATATTGAGTTTTAAACTCTGAGGAGCCCGATAAACCTCCAATTCAGCAGACTCAGTCCAACTCAAGTATTCAGGGAAACACCAGCCGCTTCTATTTTGAAGACTGGCCGTGAGTCTGGACACTTCCAGCGACACTACTCTTAAGAAGTCAACAGCCTCCAACTGATACCCTGGAAGTCATTTTGACGCTTCGGGCAGACAACCTAGGAAACCTTTCTCGGACTTCCACACCGTCAAAAACACAGCAGCAAGAACTTGGCCATAGCGCCAGCACCTTCCCACCAAACCACAACTACATCAATTAATTTAGGTGCAATAAATACACCCTAGTTGTGCGAGAATCCCATAACGTTCACCTCAAAGTACCTTCTAAAAAGTGAATTACGGTTGAGCGCATTTGTTTGCTGTTCTGTAACCTACTAGTTGGCTATTGAAAGGTTATGACAAGGCCTCAGCCTTACATATGACGTAAATACTTCAAGGGGGCGCTTATGATTCCGTCCCGTACCCTCATTAGATCGGATACGCTAGTTCCTCTCCTGCTGGTGGCTGCTTTGGAGTAAGTTAGAACTCCCTCCAGAATGCGGTTGTTATCTACCTAGGACTCTGTCCCGTTGAAGTGAACATGTAAATTAACAATCCAGTGACGGTAATCGGCGCTCGCAGAGCCATTTTGTGCGTGTGGTTTGTCAGTTTCAATGTCAGAAGCGATGTCGATGTCCATTGCCGTCAGTACCAAGCTGAATAAGGGTTTCCAAGGCAAGCCAAGATGGTCCCACGCTGGATAAGAGTCTTAAAGGCATGCCAAAATGGGGACCAACTTTTCCAGAGCTGTCCAAGGCTTGCAGAGCTGGTCCCTGGCTGGCGCTTTTGTGCGAATTGGTCATTAGATTACTATTGTTGTATTGCTAGATTATTATTGTTTGTGACACTGTTAGAACCTACCGTTTCTTACTTTTGCTACTGTGCAATAATTAACTTGTTTGAGATTGAATCCACCCCAAAGTAACTGGGAGGGAATCCTATAAGCCAACCTACCACGACTGGGAGGGAGTCCCTATACTTCCCTTAAGCCAAACGACCGCGGCCAGGAGGGAGTCCTATACTTTCGTTAAGCCGCTCTAAGCTTTTAATGAGCACACGGGACGGAATCCTGGTCCTCCCACTTCAAGTCTGTTTACAACGTGAACCAAGTCCGTTGTAGATGTTATGATGAATTGTCACTTGTACTTTCAACTGGGATGTCCCCTACTGACTTTTTTTTTTTTTTTTTTTCAGAAGAGTTGTGCTTCAGAGGCTCCCCACCACGGCCAACAAACTGGCGACCAACACACAAAACGGGACACCTTCACGGGCCAGGCGCGAAGCGCCCAAACGCCCTTTTGAAGTACACCAAAATTTCTACTCAATTTCGCTATGCGCATTTCAACTCAACAACATCAATCAAACAAACATGGATTGTCTGTTACAGCTTGGTCAGGAAATTGAATATTCCACACAGCCAAAGAAGAAGCGGAAAAGGGAGAGGGACAAGAACAAACATTGTATAAAACAAAATTTAAAGACAAAACACGACCGAAACATCCATGTTGTTCACTGATGTTAGAATTTCAACAAAATGAGGGCCATTCTACGCTAATTCACAGCCTTAATAATATATGCGATACATAAAAAAGTCATGCAAAAGGTGTAAACTTCTTCATTACAGTTCTTCATCTATTTTAAACAACTTGGAAAATGTGTACAACTAACAGGTGTAATTTTGGTCGTCTGAATCCACAAGTGGCATTTCCGTCAAATGTGTTGGAAAGGACAATTTCATTCAGAGCAGTACTGTCACTGAGACGCGGGATGTGCGTCGAGATTTTTTTGAAATCTATAAAAGGTTTCCAACTAATTCAAAAAGTGACGTCAAAACTCTGATTGCATGTAGTTATTTACGTTTTTAAACTTGAAAATTCAAATCTGCGGCAGGAACAATGGCTTGACAATTTGGCTGGTGAGCTGAGTTTTTTTTTGTTCGCCAACCTGTTGGTGACTACAAAATGAGCAGATAGTAAACTATGTCTGATTCCAGCGCTTTTGCCTCAGAATGTGAGGGTGTCCCAAGGACATTTTCCCAGCCATAAATAAAAAATAAATAAATAAAAAATGAAGTAATCAGTGAACAGGGTGTCTCCTAATAATGATACATCCGTTCAACTTCTAAATTCACAGGAAACGAACGAAATCACACACTTTGGCAAACTGTTCACTACTGCTGAAATTGGCACAATTATCGATTGTTTAGCCTGCTTGCACGCAAGTACCTACCACACTTAAAGAGGCACCATGTAGAGAGAAGTGTTGTACAATCTACATTACTCGTCGTAACACTTGAAATAGTGAGGAAAACACAAAATAACTCTGCTTTGGTCGACTTTCAGTGAGCCGACTGCGAAAATAATATAAAAATGTCAAGTAGTTGTAAAATGTGCAATACATATAATATAATAAAATACCAACACCACAGTGATAGTCAAAATTGGAACGGTCACCCTCGCAAATCGTGGCGATATACAATACAGCTACTCGTGTTTGGCGGAGATATTCACTCGGCTTATAAAATACTGTTATACCAGACATTGAATGTGGCAAGTGCAGATCTACCGATTTGAGGCAAAGGGTGCCTATGAGGCACTTTTGAGCTAAATAGGAACACTCGAGCAGTTCAAAGTTCGTCATTCTTTGTAGGAACCGTAGGGTCGAGGTGTTTACAAATCGTTCGAATGAAAAAACAATTTACGAATCACAAATGAACGTCATAGTTTTTAATTAACAGATAATTAAGTCAGAGCTTTTCTTGAATTTATCTGAAAAGTAGGGTATTCAGAGACATCTAACATAAGATTTCAGCTTGAGTAATTAAAAACCCTCAACAGATTTCGCGGACACAATCGTAGTCAACAACATAGACAAGTTCTGGCGGTGGAAATTTCAACTTCGCTGAACGAGAAAATTATAACAGACAAACTCATCTGGTCCTATGGAGAAACCTGAAACATTGCGAAAAAAATCAGATCCCTCACTTCAAAATGAGTCACGCAAAGCTTGAAAAAAATCAATGTTATGAACGAGGATCAAACCAATTAAACATAGAATGTGTTCTTAGGTGATTCCGCAGAGAGCTGGTGGAATACCTAAAAGTAATCTGTCATTCGGCCATATTTACCCACACAACCAACGATTCACTAAAAGGTTAGTATGAACAGCGGGTCCTGGAGCAGTTCAGACTCGAACTTGACTCGAGATTGAACTAAAAACGCTGCAAATTTTACACAAGGGTTCTTTGATATAGGTTACTTGTACATGAAATATCTGCGATGGGAAATTTATTTATCTTTCACGAGAAAAAAATAAATTTGGAATCGGACCAATAGTTCTTGAGCTATGTACAGCCGAAAACGCTCTGAACAACGTGCTTCCGCTGTCTTCCGGTCTTCAACTGAAATGTTCACATTTTGGAAAAATGTGCCTATTTTCAAAGTGCCATAACTCTGAAAGTAATTGACCTACACAGGTCCGGTTGGGCTTAAATTGTCACATATTTAATGCTAATTAAAGACTCATATAGTAGTTTTCGTCGGACAATGCATAGTTTATTAGATAGAGCAAAAACTGAAATAAGGCCGAAAAAATCGCGGTTTTTCGTGTGATACGCGTGAAGCACAGCTTTTGGGAAGTTGCAAAATTGGGTAAACACTACCCTAATGAGTCCGAACAACATACTAAAAAATCAGAGATACATCTCGTTTTGCGAATTTAGCGATTTTTAGTGTCGATTTTGACTGGACTAAATACTCATCTGATCTTCCTGGCGATTCTTATCACGTGATTTTATTACATAAATTTACCAATGTACCACCTACCTGCCACATTTTCAAATGGGGAATTTCGATTCATTCTTCTTTATTAATATTTCCTATTTACCTACCCATTTTATTCGACGTAAAGCGTTTCTCGAATTCTACATCTGCGAGAGAACGAGGCGGCGGAACGTACATGTGATTTACCTCGCGAATTTCCACTTCTTCCGCAACGTTTTCAGTTATTGTCGTACTCGTGCGCAGTTTCTTGCGTAAACAATATTCACGCGCTCGCTCATTGTCCGAAAGAGCCGGTTGTTTACGTTTTGTTTTCTGCAAATTTCGCGCGCGATATTCACGCGCTCGTTCGGCGTCCGATTTCGCGGTTTGTTTACGAGGAGCGTCATTCCGCGTGTGACGATTTTCAAGTTTTTGTGCCAGAGTCAAGACATGAAAATGTCAAAACAAGTTGTTAAAACAAAAACAAAAACTGGGAGATTAACGAGGTGGAGTAATGCATTTAATCAAACCCTCGACTTACTCATAATTGGTGATTCCATTCAGTAACACCCCTCAGTCCAATCCGAGTTGGTTTTAGGAGGACCAGACTGCAACCTAGCGGAAAACGAATTTTGTGCTAAGTATACAACTTCTTAAACGAGCAAACAAAATTAGCCTAAACAATTAAAAACTGCCAAACTTCTAAATTTCAATATTGGTGGATATTTAACAAGAAAAACTAATTCGAATGCCCCATATATTTCATACCTTGGCATCCTAGTAGGCAGTCGTGTGGGTAACCTCGAAGGAATCCTTGACTGAGGCTTTGACGCCGATGGTCTGGTACTGACTGGTAACCCGCTGACCAAATTCTGTGCAAAACACACGAGGCTCATGAAAATAACGATAACAATGATGCTAACAAATTCGGTAGCTGGAGTGGAAATATCAATCTCCGATAACATTATAATTTTCAACACTGATTAACGTACAGGCAGAACGTCACTGCGATTTCGACATACTGCACATTACTCAACTCACCTTCTTGCTCCCAGCTGACGACATTTTCGAAGAGAATTCTGAAAGAAAATATAGAAATGAAATCAAGTGAAAGAGCATCCACTAAGTCCACGCAACCACAAAATTGTAAAAATGGAAAAGTAAAATTATTAAAAGATCAGCGCTCAATTTCCTAGCCAGATTACCAGGATCAAACAAAGTCTTACCAGCAGGGTGGTTGTTGTTGTCTTTGTTATTGTTGGAATTGAGATTGGAAACAGAACCGTGATGATTGGAAGCAACTCGGAGTTTCATATCACTGGAAGGCGAAAAAATGCAGGTTTCCGAGAGCACTTTCTTCATTGGCGATTTCAAAGTAGGCACTTTTACACCTGCAAAATTGAACAAGTGATTGAGCAAAATAAATTTGTTTTAATACTGAAATTTCTTTTAAGCAAAGATACTTACTAGGAGTAGAAGCAGCATCATCCCGAAGTTCTGAAATAATCATGGATTTGTTAATATTTTAAAAAATCTCATATACGGCTGGTTACTTGCCTACATCAAAACGTTAAACTTACGATATTCTTGTTGCTGAGCGGCCAAATGAACGTCACCTAAGCTCCTCGGTAAATTCCCAATGGATGAGTAAGTGTTTTCAGCCGAATGGCTCGCCCCTCCCATTTTGCCTGGGGAGTGTTCAGGCATTTCGAACGTGCTGTTCAATCCGCTTTCGACGCTTTTGAAAATTTTGGCTTCGTTGGATTTGGAGAGCCTGAAAGTGTTGGTGTAGGAGAGTCGGCTCAACCCGCTTGGCCTAGCGGTGCTTTTTGGACTGGCGGACTTCTCCCGGCGGAAGGTGGAAAAGGTTTCGTTTAAACCCTCGTTGCTCGTACGTCTATCAATTTTCACTTTGGCCGGCGAATTTTGGAGTGATCTTGGGGGAGAGTATTTCATGCGCAACGCTTCGCCTTCATCGAGGTTCAATGTTCGGTTCATGGGGCCGTTCGACAGGGTTAGGCTTCGGTTGGTACCATTGGGACCCACGTAGCCATCTATGGACGAATCAGCTGATGACGCGTCCAGAGATGATCCACTGAAAGTTGTCATAGATTGCACAGCCGGTGTAGAAATGAACCCGGGTTGAAACTTGATTTGCGTTTGCGGACTTTTTTCAACCGACGTGGCTCGTAGATCACGTGACTCATTGCTGTTGTAACTTTTATTGCTCTCACGAGACTCATTGCTTTTGGAGTAGCTTTTAGTGACTGGAACGTTTGGAATATTCTCTGACATTCCATCATCCGAGTCGCTGATCGAAACAAAAGAATGAAAAGACGTATCACAAATCATTGTCTGGTCTCCCAACGAAGAATGCAAATCATCAAAGATGGAGTATTTTGATGTGAATGTTTTATCGAGGTTGTCGAACGTTGAATTATTAGTAACATCCTTGAGGCTATTCGTCTCCTTCCTAAACGGTGTCTTTGACAGGAAACTGTATCTACTGCTGACTTCTCCACTTGGTAGAAAAGAGATATTGTGTGCCGGTTCGGATACCTGAAACCACAACGAGGGTAAGAATAGTTCTCAAAGACAGTTCCAATTACACTACGAACAGAACGATCTTCTAACGGATTTAAATTCCCGACAGGCGGAGGATGCCTAACTCGACCCCATAGCCGAAACCCTTTAAAAAAACCTCTTGAAGCCCCATTTTAGCCCCATAGCGCCCCACGGGTTTAGGCGATTGAGCTGAAAACCTAGCACATCATTATGACATTGTCATGTGAGATTGGATTGAGCTTGGACCCCTTCAAATCTATTCAGCGCCGTAAATTACCTACCGTACGTGGAAAGCGAAATTTCAAAACTACGCTTCGCTCGGCCGACCGCTTAATCGGACATAAGGGGGGTTCTCGACCCCCCTACTTGTAACTAAACGGTCCACAGAGACGATAGGAAAAATCGCCGTATTTTTATCGCTTACCGTTTAGGAGGAGTACACCATTGACATACTTACACACATAGCCACAGACATGGTGAGAATTAGTGATTTAGATTGAGTTCTCTGAGTGATAGCATAGCTTTATAACGTACATCATACATCCATACATAAATACAATGTACTTATTATGACATACTTTCCAGCCCAAACGTTCCCGGGATGTGAGGGGCTAAAAGGGAGGTTATGAAAGTTTCGGCTACAGGGTCGAGTTAGGTGTCGTTTTCGTTGTATTTTTGGACGTGGAATCTACTTTTGGGGCTCCCAACCCTGCGCTCTGAGGCAGAATTCACTCTCCCTCATCCTCCAAAGCTGAAACATGACAGGGAGCTTGGACTACTGGGTACGTATGAGAAGAGAGGCTTCAATCAGTCACGGATCGACAATTTGGGGAGGCGGAGAGAAAGCTCAATTATTTTTTAGTGATTGAGCCCTAGAACTGCACTTTTGGTGGCTTCTTGAAGCCACTTCCCGGCAACAGCCGTGAATGCAATTGGAGTATTAAAGCAAATGTTGCCATATAAATACATTTCTGGAGGAGTTTGACCAGCTATTCGTTCTTCTTACCTGAGTGTCTGACACCCCGAACCGAGGTATTCGCACCAACATCAGGTTGGCGGAGAAGCACCTCGAACACCCAGCTTTCGTTCAAATGGACGGCATTGTATGTTAAGGCACCATTACCATTTTTCCACTTGACAATGATCGCCGGCGATCCACGACTTATGCGTTAACTTGAAACGAATGAACAAAAACGGACGGCTAGATACGTTTGAGTGCCTTGAAGGGGACGGGTTGGCCCGGCCGCTGATAACACGTGATAACATTGATAAGTAGTGGCGCAAGCGCAATGCGCGCTGTTGAAAAGGTCTATTGAAAACTTAAAGGGTCCTTACCAATCGCCCGCTGGAACAATTCCACCAAGACCGCCTGCCGGGATAAACAAATGACAAACAATCACCTACTCACCCCAACACAGGCTGGGGGGATCAACAAAGCGTTAACTAGACAACTTACCGCAGGCAATGGATGATACGTGGACGGCTTCTTTGGTCTTGTGAATGTTCTTGTATCAATCCCGCCACCTGTGGTACGTTACGATTGTAATTACGTTGTTAATTGGTTACATTACCAGTTTTTAAAGGTTATAGACAATCACATCTGTTAATAGCAACTATAGTTTAGTTTCAACGCTTGAAACTTGCTATGAAGCGCTATAAGGGAGTTAAATCATGCCAGTTTTAATTTTAGACGTTCAACTATTACAACAATTGACCATACTAATAGGTTTTTTCTAAGGACTCCAGTTTCCCCGAAGTTACACAAAGCAGTACAATATCCATGGATAATATCCAACAAATCGTTTCAAATTAGCATTAATCGATACTATTAGTTTAGTTCCTTTTTAAAGAAAAATCCCTTTATTTTTTGAATCACACAGTGAAAATTTCACACCTCATGTGCTCGGCTACAACACACAAAACATTATAATGGGCACCTCATATCGACCAATATTTTTTCCTGGAAGAACTTCATAATTTTAAGCAGTAGCAGTGAATTTTAGCCTCCTACGGTGTAAATAAAATTTCCAGGACAATTTTGAAATTTTCAATTTTCAGGGAGGACTCTCTCATTGGCCGTTTGGCGGCGGGGGCAGACCGTATTCATGGCCACCAACATTAAAAATAGGCAATACTCTACAAAAAAAAAAAAAAAAAAAAAAAAAAAAAAAAAAAACACGTGCACGGCTAAAACCCGCAAATCATCAGTAAACTGATGACGAGTATCTACACTGCATGCAGATACATCTGTACATGGATATGTCTTATGATTTTGCGAGCCTTCGATTTGTTTAATAGGTACTGAGTAATTTCATTTTGAGTTGATGGGTTGCTATGGGCTGCATACAGTTGGTGATAGACGGGAATTTGATAATTCACTACGAGAAACTAACAAGCGTTGTTACTATGAAAAATTAAGTTGACGGGTTGCCACGGGTGCAACCAATAAAAAACGTTGCATTTTTTGTGTGTCGCAAAATTATACAAGACCCCAGAACTAAGACATATCCATGTCAAAAAAATTAGCATATTCTATTTTTCGTGCGAGAGCACTCTTGCGAATTAGGTAGATGTAATGGGGAGCGGGCTGAATTCAAAATGCCTAATTTTCACTACTTAGTCATTTTATCTGTTCAAACACCCGATTTCTCATTGCTCTCTGAAGAAATCTTGTTTGTTACTATTCTAACTATGATCGACCGAATTTCTCATTGATTTTTTTCCCCATTCTGAGGAAAATTTCATCAAATCTAGTTGAGTTACGGAAAAACACCCCACGATGGTCTTTCAGCAGATTTCGATAAAATGTCATTAAATCAAATTTTGAAAAACTCAGTACATGTTACAACGCATAAATATTTGAAAAGAAAACATGAAAATTTACTTCGCGATGAATCTTGTTCGAGGATAGATCTGTACAGCCGTTCATTGTCACTTGAAGAGGTCGGTGTGTCAAGAAATTCTCTGAGATCGACAAACGAAGTAGGATTAACGCCATCGGGGCAGCACAACCTGAAACCGTGAACGGAAGTTTTAGACAAGTTTATCAAGGGCGGTGATCCTTAGGGCAGAAGATCCAAAGAAACTGGAACACAATTAGAAGCAATGAGTATCGAGCATCCGTATCAGCTCAAGTGCCACCTCTTTCAATCACGAAGCCACCGTGGCATTGCTATGTACAAGATGCTGAAGGTGGATTCACATGGGACGGAATGCGGAAAGACGGAACGATGGAACCCAATCTGATTGGCTGTTTGGACCGCAATGGAGCATGTTGGTAGCCATGTTGTCGGAGCGGGCGGACAGCAGTCGGCGGAAGAAATTTCTATACCGTTTCCATGGTTCTGTTGAGTTCCACGCATGAGCAATGGACATTCTGATTGGGCGGCATTCACGGCGGCATTCACGGCGGAGCCAAACGGCCCCGAGCCGATCCATTTGCCACCGTGTGTGGGGGAATGTCTAGTGGCCCCGCGCCACCTCGCGACTTCGCTGGATTTCCGGACGGGCCAAAATCCACGGAGCCAACAAATGGACTCGCCGTGTGTGGGGGGAAGCCCCAACGCCTGCAACACCAGCGAAGCCAAATGGACCGGGGCCAATGACAGTCTCATTCGTGTATGTTAAATCCCCGGTCCAAAAAGTGCTATGAGTGGCCGTGACTGGCCTTGGAAACTGGCCTGCTCGTATGTGACCCCCCAAATTTGTACCGAAGCTAAATGGACTCGAGCTTGCGGCCTCGGGCGAATGGCTCCGCCGTGAATGCCGCCCGTAAAGTACCGCTCGTAGAGGTTGCAATATTTTCGCGTCGATTTGTAGTTTTGCGTCCAACTCTACGTTTGATAGATTTCAACGAGGTCTTTAGAGACAGGTACAAAGAATTTCAACGCAAATTTAATCGATCTTGTGAAGTGCCTGGAGGAGCTTTGAAGATCAGATCAGGAGGAAGGTTATGATTCCGTCCACCATGTGAACGCTCTTCCGACTCCGCCACCCCCCTCCGCTGGTTTTTCCATTATTCTGTCCTTCCGCCACCTCTCCGATGGGTTTCCCAATATTCCTTTTGGTTTATAAATCTTGGAATAATACACCTACGTAATCACGACGGAGGCCGAAAATTCAGATCGGTCTCAAAATTTGACATTATCCGTTTCAAGATGGCTACCATCCAAAAACGTCCGTCCGCCATCCGAGCCGTTTTGAGCAGTACATTTTTTGTAGACATTTTTTTTAATCAGAAAATTTGACATAATACTCGATTTACCGCCAAGTTGTGCCCGCAAGGTTTTCAGCCCGATCGCCCAAACTCATGGGGCTCTGTGGGGCTACAGGAGGGCTTTTTCGTAGGGTTTCGGCTATGGGTTCGAGTTAGGTGTCGGTTTCGAAGTATTTTTGGAAGTAGAAGCCATTTTTGGGGGATTCGATTTCACCGTGGGGATCTGTTGGTCTCTCGTGGAGCTACAAATGAGATTTTTGAAGGATCCTAGGAGGTCAAAAATTTTCGAGTAATTTTGGACGCAAAATCCATTTTTCGAGGTCTCTCTTTCCCCCCCCCCCCCTCCCCAAAATATTTTTTTATTGACAGAATTGATTTTTCCACCTATATCAAGAACGATAAACCCTTGTGTGAAATTCGCAGCGTTTTTTAACTGAAGCCAGAGGGGTCCTGGACAACAGTTCAAGCTATTTTATGGATCGGTAAAACGTTTGGAGGACTAAACCTAACAACGAAACTGAATAATTTTGCCCCCACCAACCCAATACAAACCAGCATTAAATGGAAAATGTTGTCTGTTAGTCCTTACTACAGTTTTTACCAATTTCTACTTAAGAATTTGATATTTAACCCAATGAATTGTACACTTTTGGGCTCACGCATCCGAATGCTAGCATTAGGTTGAGGTACCTGGTTAGCGGTCCCATATTACTAACCGCCCCAGGATCCACACTGTTCCGTCATTATTACCTACTTCGTAGCACACCTTGTGTAATCATCAAACGTTTAACCGGAACTTGTTTTACAACAAAATTGGAATGTAATTCGCAACATGTGATTCCGTCATGTCAACACCAGTTCTAAGTTAGTCGAATGCATGTCTAATCCTGTTTAATGCAGCTAACGAATTAGCGCTCTGCGTAATTTTATATCAATCAAATTATCTTCCAACGATCAAAAAACGTACCAATTTTGTTCATTCCCAACTTCGCATATACTAGCCATTTCTTCTTGAGAGATGTAGTCGATGTCGAATTCCAAATCGGAACCTAAACGGTCCCTGAAGCCTCCTGAGGCCATTTCGATGGTTTTAGTCGCTGTTTAATCGGCAACGCCACCGGCGATCTCTGGCGACCCGATGACGGGCCCTTGGGAATGGGCACAGCCTTCGTCGGCGGCGAAGAGTCGATCATCAAGGAACAATCGGTAGGCCGGCCGATGACAACCACTGCACGTTAAACAACAAGGTCATCCGACTCACAGGAAAAGTATGGTTTACCGAGCGAACGGAGATAATGACAACTTTATCTCTAGAAGTCGGACAAAAATCATATATTTCTGAACAATAATTTCACTCCAGCTATCCAACACCAACACAACAAAAACAGTGTTGCGTGCGCAACTGAAATACGGTTGTGTGAAGGTTTGCTAGTATTTATATGTCCGCAACATTCATCATGGACGTGCTAAAACAAGAAGGAAGTCACTACACTATCCCACGTTCAAGTTTATCACTATGATGGATAACTACAAATCGTCATAATATATAATTAGGTGTATAAATTTATATTATATAAAATTATAATGACATTGGTGGTTCACCTACCTACTCAAAGATTGGGTAGACCGAATTGTGCAAGGCAAATTAAATTTGCCCTGCACAATTCATTAAATTTTAATGAATAGGGCGCAGCTCTTGAGTCGAAAGCTCCTTGGAGCGTTGTTGGGTGTTGTAAAAAAAACATAGCTACACATTTTTTTAATCCGCCCGCTCCCCAGCCCAGCCAACCTATATATATTTAATATTTATATCAGGATATAGATCAGGATAATAACAATATTACTTAATATACTGATTGGAAATTTCCACTTAAGTGTGTAGGTTCTCCTAGGGCTCTTTCATTTCTTTCAAGAAAAAACGCTGCAAGTTTTACACAAGGGTTTATAATTCTTCGATATAGGTAAGTAATTGTGCAATAATTATTTCTGTGTCATTAAAAAAATATTTTTGAAAATAAGTTGAAGAAATTTTTTTTCTATCGGTACGTTGTTTGGACAGATGTGGGACCTCGAAAAATGGATTATGCGTCAAAAATGACTCGGAAAACGACACCTTATTTGACCACCTGGGATTATTCAAAAATCCTATTTAGGTATAGCCCCTTGAAAGCCCCTTAAGGGGCTAATTAGATCGCCACAGTGAAATCGGATCGTTCTGGGACCCTCAATAATAGATTCTACGACCAAAAATACTTCGAAAACGACACCCTAAGGTTGTTTAATGCTTAATTAATCAATTGATTATCTAGGACACTTAGGCTCTTTGTACCCCACGCCCTACAATAATAATTATAGCTAGGTACCTAATTATTATACGCCTTTGGTATGTATTTATACCTATCATCACCCTGCTCCTCTCATGATTATTGACGGTTATGTACACTCATATTTCAACAGTCCTTCCATAACGTTATAACGGATCGATAGCGATAGCGTGTTCTTATTTTCATCTTCCTTTCTCACGTTTCATGACGCATCCTTTTTGTTTCTTTTCTTTGACGCAGGCCGCGCGCGATAACGGATGATAGCGGTTTGGTTTGGAATTCTCTAAATAACCACTTTGTTTTCGCGAGGGAGGTCAAAAACGTTGAATAACGTGACGTGCACATTCGAAAGCCCCCTGCAAATTTAACACAAGGGTTTAAACGTACGTACATAATATGTATACGTATTCACATTATGAATACCTAATAATTATTAGGTATTCATATGTACGTAAATAGCATTAACTTCTGCGCAATTTATAGCTAGGTACCTAGCTATAAATTGCGCAAAACTTAATGCTATGTATGTCGATAAAAATTATTAGGTGGTTAAAAAAGAAAAAAAACTGTCTAGGTCTTCGTTGTGTAGAGTTCGGATAGATCAGGGTCCCCAAAAAATGGATTTAACATCAAAAAATACTTCGAAAACGATACCCCACTCCACCCCGTTGTCAAAACCCCTTTCACGTAGCCCCATAGAGCCTCTTGGACAAGGGAGGTTGGCCCGAAAACCTTGTGGAAACAACTAGGTAGGTAGATGGAGAACCTAGTAGGTACCTATGTTGTCAACATTATAGACTCTAAAAAATTCCAAAGGTTCCTTCCAAATCGCTCGGAACGATGGACTGACATTTCATTTTTGGGATTTACCTTTCATGAAACTAGAGGACAAATTTTGAGGCCGAGCAACATTTTTCGACCCCGTCACATGGGGAGGTTGTCATCGACCGAGTACTTCAGCGTCAGAAGGCTGACACTGAAGGCAGACATTAGAGAAGGTACCTAATTCAATTGTTAGTGAATTGATCACATGGAAGGACTCCTACTAGTGCTCTACAGCATGAAGGGGTTCCATTCACTATTAAATAGACTATTTAATTATTGCAAATTTTGTAATACACTGTTTTCGATTAGGTACTGTGACCTAATGAGAATTTTCCGATCAGTATTTATTCTGCGGTGTAGACCACCCACCATGAGGCCGACGAGCTGCTTGGACCAGCAGAAAGTCTTAGTGTTTGAAATGTGTAATTTTGTTCCCAACTCAGACAGGTTAATTCCTTGGTAATGGATAATGCTGTTCATTTGTTCCTCTGCTTGGTGAATTTTCAGTTCCCTTTCTCGGTTCCTAATATATATAACAAACAGAAATAACCCCAAACAAATTTGTTTGGGGTTATTTCTGTTTTCCCTTCCCCTGGTTTCACTCGTGGGGTAAAAGTACGCACTGCGTAGTTATGCCCCAGGGCTGCGCACTCTTACCCCACAACGTAGGGTAAGAGTGCGCATTGGAAGGGTTTGGTAAAATTGATATACCTCGCTTTCTAATGACCTACCAGGGAGTTCCCGTATGGACTGAATGTTAGCCAAGATATCTAACTAAACATTCCATAGGTACACAAAACCCAGATCGGGGATGAATTTCGAATTAAGCCCCAAAAACTGGAAAATGCGCACTCCTACCCCCAGCTACCCCTATGCCTTGGCGACCTTCGCCGCGGGAGCGCCCTAGTAGACACAATGGAAACCCCTCATCGCATTGCCCGAGGTATGACAGCCCTGGAGGCTATCACTACAGGGCTATTGTGAGGGAACGACAATATTTCATGACGTGGGTTCGAGAACGGGCTGTTATGTCACTCAAAACTAGAGATCCACCCGTTGATCTAAATCACCTTTTGACCCCAGGCGATAGTGAATTCAAAACGCCATTGGCCAATGATTATACAGACAAGCGCGAATTTATTAAAATATTTCTCGCCCGGGGTCGGTAGTATTCTGATAGCTGTCATTCTGGTGAGACGCCCTTTGATTACCGCCTCCACTCGAATTGTCGTAAACCTGAAGAGTCCTTCGTGAGAACTCGTGATGATCATTCAGTTCATTTTAAAATCGGTCAAGTACAAAGTTCAGTGATCCTCGCGACTTATCTAAAATTCGAATTAATAAAATAAGTCCAGTGGAAGTGATTTCGAATTTCCTGAAAAACAGCCCTTCAAAATGGGACCATTGTCACAAAGCTCGATGGGGCTTCAGCGCCGATTAATGCACAATGAGGTAACAATTATCCATATTTATTAGACAATAGGTTAGCAGCATAGTTGCAGCTTAGTAACACCAATACTGCTTCCAAGAATTATTCTTGGAAGCAGCATTGGTGTTACTAAGCTGCAACTATGCAAGTTATAACTGGCTCATGAGAGGCAAAATGCTCAGGGCAGAGATGTTTCTATAAAAATTTCTAGATGCGTCAGCACAGATCTAATAGAACTAAAGAAGATTAAATTATTCAAAAATCCTTATCTGTTTCTCATTGAGGTTATCGAATCAACGCCACTGCCTGAAATGTGTGACAGGAATGTGTCCATGACAGGCTCGGTATTGGACGATCATTTCGTGCTTATATGGCGATGTCTGAAATAAAAACAACTTGAACAGAGACCCTATTTCGTTCAGGAACGACTAGTGGTTGCTTAGGAAAAATTAGGGATGAATTTCCCTTCAGTAGGCCGAATAAAAATAGTGTTTGTCAACTACCTCACCAAATACCATGTTTTATTTGGTGACAGACTGATGACACGGGATGTCTCAAACCGGCAATTAAATTTGTAAATCGTCACTACCTATTTACAACTGTTGGCCATCCATTAAATGAACTACCTATATTTGCGTCAGGCACCAACATAAATTGAATCTTAAACACATTCATTGTTGGCGACCTAGGACTGAACATGATAATGGAAGTTTTCACCCCGTCATCGGTGAGTTGTATAGCTAGACCAGAGTGAATCTCAACAGGAGGCTTTTCATAAGGTTACTTACTATTAATGGTAGAACTAACTCGTTTATAGGATAAATTTAATGACAGCAACATTTTGATCAGCAACGTGGAAATTAAGATGCAATGATCAAACTAAGAGTAGCACTAACTTATAAAAATATTGTACATTTTGACCTGGGATGAACTAGAGTAGGTACCCAGATACTACACGTGTCACAATGAAGTGATGACGACATTCACTAGATTGACTCAACCTGATTCAAAATATTTAATGTACATGACCTTTGTCATTTCGAACGGCCTTGGCAATGACCCGAAGGCTCTGATTACATGCAAATTATAATCTTATTCGCCACCCATCCAATGTCCTGACCCCTCGTTCGCTTATATGCTATGTATCCCAGCGGGTACCTATATTATGGTATAGGATCACGAATTGATCGACTCAATTGAGTCATTCCTTTCCATCAAAGAGCTTTTACTTAAGTAAAAGCTCTTTGATGGAAAGGAATGACTGAGGTCCAGAGGATTCTTGTTTTCGGGGGTGCCACCCCAACCAGATACGATTATAGCTACAGCTAAAGGGTATTATACAATATATAATATATATACAATATATATTATCTGATATATATACCTACAACAAAAACCTGATAACTCAATTGAATTCTGATTTTCCGCGGGTTTTAGGGCTAAATACTGCGGTCTGCATGCTCAGAATAGGTATGTTCAGTTGGTATTTTAAAAAAGGTCCTATTAGGCCTTTTGCCGAATGGATTTTCGCGTCGCGGTGACGCTAACGTTTAGGTTATCGTGTGAGAAGGTTTTGCGACTTACGGTTTTTGTTTACTTGGAACTCCTGTTGAATACAGTCTTCCAAATCGTTTACTCCTCATCCAAATACCCTCTTGTCTAGTTTCGTGAATAATTTTTCGAATCAGCCGTTATCACTACCTCAAAAAATGTTTCGGGGAAAAAGTTTTGCTGTTTTGGAATCTGCAACAGCTCCTGGATATGACCCAACAACCATGTTCTACAGATTCCCTCAACCGTGTTTATTACTACGGAATTCAAACGGGCGAACGAAGCGACAACCCCCCCTTCTGTCTGAGTGCTAGTCTAAACCACTACCTAATTCCAAACCAGCAGAAACCTTCTCAGCGAGAGCACTGAGTTGCCACTCACCACTCAGTTTGGTAGTCTGGCGCCTGTTACATCACCTTCATCGAGTTTCACTTTTTTCAAGGGTATCTGCACAGCCATGTCCCTCACCCACCACAGTCACTAAAAAAAAAAGCCGATTGGAGAGTCTGCGCCAAATCAAAAAACTTCCATAAACACGTTGACAATAGGGACGGGTCAAAACAGTCAATCGCATAACCAGGTTACATCGCGGTTACATCTCCCCGTCCGCCATTCGGCAAAAGGCCTCAAGTGTTCGAAAAGTCGCTTGTTGTTGATCTGCTTGACAAGAACATGGCAACCAAAGAAGGAAGATCATTTCCATTGCAGTGTAGGTAGGTAGTTTAGGAGCTAGATGACTTTGAAAACGCTGTACCTAAATGTCACAGAAGGGTTCTTTGGTATGAATTATCCAAAAATTAATTCTGCCAATAAAATTAAAACCAAATTTGTAGGTTACATAAATGTTCTGAAAGTACCCTTTCTCCAGTAGGTAGTCCTACCTATTAATATGTAAATATTATTTCGCCAATCAGCTCATTGGTTGAGCATATTCATTGTAATAGCAACTTATTTCCAGAAAAAATAACGTAGCTATGGGATCGAGGATCCGATTGCACTGTTGCGATCTATAGGGGGATTTTAGATCTACCTATAGGGCTTTCATGGAGCTACAAATGAGATTTTTGATGCATCCCAGGAGGTAAAACATTTTTCAAGTAAAAAACAAAAAATGTTGAAAAAACATTTTTTGAAAAGAAAAAAAAAATTAAATTTTTTCAATGACAGAATAAATTTCTGCACAAGTAACCTATATCAAAGAACAATAAACCCTTGTGTAAAATTTGCAGCGTTTTTTCAAATGTGGCGCGGGAGTGTCACGTTTATATAATATCGTCGCTTAAGAGGCAACACCACGTATCCAACATTTGGCAACTTTTCAGGAGAGACAAAAAACACTTTTTCTTCAAATTCATGGCAGTTTTTGTCGATCCATTTGGCTCCACTGATTCTGTTTTCATTCATACACAGTTTGTTACAATATTCATTGCTATGTAATTAAATTTACAGAAAATGTGTTGGATACGTGGAGTTGCTGTGAAAAAATTGTTAGATACGTGGTGTTGCGGCTCACTAATTCTGAAATACCTTGGAGTGCCTTTTCAGCAAAATTTGCTGAAAAAGCACTATTTAATCTCGTTCTAGTTTAAAGAACTACAAAATAAAATTTTACAAATTTCTTCAAATGTAAATATTCCACCTGATATTGGGATCTCAACGAATATTATGAGATCAATCACGCGAAGCTCCTCTACGTTCATTCAGCAACCCCTCTTATTTTCGGTAGAAAAAAACGAGGCGCTAAGTTTTTAATGAAACTTTTAATAATGCCTTATGATAATGACTGTTAACAATTTCAAAATATTTTTAATTCATAATATAATTATTATAATAATACTTTATGAAGGCATAGCACTAGTTTCACGAAATCTTGAAATAATTTTAATCATTTAAATTTTTAAATAAAATAACATTTGTGAATAATTATTATTGAAAGAACAGTTTCACAGAGGCGCTACGGTTTTATTGAAACTTTTAATAATGCCTCATAATAACCCTTTTCATAATGCCTCATAATGCCTCATAATAACCCTTTCACTAGCCCCTAGCACTAGTGAAATTTCATAATAACCCTTTTTCATATTAACCATTTTCATAATGCCTAATGCCTTTTTCATAATAACCCTTTTTCATATAATAACCCTTTTCATAATGCCTAATGTACTTTTCATAATAACCCTAATAATAATAATGCCTAATGCCTCATGCATAATAATCCTTTTCATAATAATGCCTAATGCATAATTACCCTTTTCATAATAATGCCTAATGCCCTTTTCATAATAACCCTATTCATAATGCCTCATAATAACCCTTTCACTAGCCCCTAGCACTAGTGAAATTTCAAAATATTTTTAATTCATAATATAATTATTATAATAATACTTTATGAAGGCATTGCACTGCGGCCCTATGCTCCTCTTAGGAGTCACAGGAAATAAGTCAAGTAAGTCAAGTCAAGGCATTGCACTAGGTTCACGAAATCTTGAAATAATTTTAATCATTTACATTTTTAAATAAAATATCATTTGTGAATAATTATTATTGAAAGAACAGTTTCACAGAGGCGCTACGTTTTTAATGAAACTTTTAATAATGCCTCATAATAACCCTTTTCATAATGCCTCATAATAACCCGTTCATAATGCCCTTTCATAATAACCTTTCATAATGCCTCATAATAACCCTTTTCTACGATTTTAATGAAACTTTTAATAGGTAATGCCTCATAATAACCCTTTTCTCACTGCTTGTTGGGTTATCCAGATCGCAACTTGGTACCTACCTACTGCGTGAAATATCAGTGATTCGTTGCGTTTACTTTCTTCACAAACCATTATTCCCCTGATTTATTATTATTGTATCAACAGTTACTGTTGATCAAGATTCATGGGCAAACTCACCTGCTTCAGGCGAAAAATCCAAGAGAAATGCACGGCGACGCGCTGATATAAACACACAAGGTTGTTGTTGGATACGTGGTATTGTTTTACCTAATCATAATATGACACATATTATGTGTGGTGTTCACATCTAAGCGCTTTTAGCGCTTTTGGCGTCACCTAACGAAACTTCTGACTATACCAGGCTACGCGTCTTAAAAATTCGAATCGATTAGTGTAAAAATCTCATTTTCGACAAAATGTTGGATACGTGGTGTTGCCTCTTAAGCGACGATATATAAACGTACCACCATATTATGTACCACGTAATATATATACACGTTAGCCTAACGTCGTTAGGCCACTAGTTTGGCATCGTTACTTATCTTACTGTTAGGCCACTAGTTCAGCGTTTTCACTTATCTTACAGTTAGGCCACTAGCGCAACGCCCTTCCTGTCGTACGTTAGGCCGCTAGTTCGGCATCCTCACTTTTATTACCGTTAGGCCACTAGTTCGGCGTCGGACAGTTACTTTTCCAACATGCAAGATGGGTTGCAATCTCTCGGCGCATAAAGCATGTTTCATTTTTCTTGAATTTCAGCTGTAGGCTCTAAGCAAACAGCATCCGGTGATCCTGGGGGCTTGCCCAAAGGGCCGAGTTTTTTTTTATTCAATTTTCTTTTTTCTTTTTTACCCTAACTGCGTGGAACAGCGGCACATCACAGAAATTGTTTGAAATTTTTTATATTAGGTATATAATAATACCCTTATACCGTATAAGGGTATTATTATATACCTAATATAAAGATTATAATAATTATTATAATTATTATAATTATAATATAATATTTATAAATATAAAATAATATTTTATATTATAAAGGTACCTATATTATAGGTACCTTTGTTGTATTGTTATCGGTATCAATATCGGTATATCCGAAACGTCATATCGATACCAAGTATCGGAATAATGGATAAAAATGATCGATATTCCGTTATATTGATATCATAATAATTATTATTATTGCTTCCGAGTCTGCGAAGCAGCGGAAGCCTTGTGTTAACTTTCGGGAGCAAAAAAATTTTGTTGTCCGAATTCAACATTTCCACTCGCATTTTGCGTTTCATAGCCTACTGAACAAATTTGGTTCCGTGTCTGTCGGTCTGTGGGTAAGTCCGCATTTCCTTGTTACAGCCATAATTTCCACAATTTTGAATGAATTTAGCTCAAATTTTGAGGGATTATGCGGATGAGGCTCCTTGAGGTCCCATACGAATTTCATCACAATAGAATCAGCGGTACGCTCTGCGCATGCGCTAACGTGAAATTCTTGGAACAGGCATAACTTTCACAATTTTGATTCAATTTCGCTCATATTTTAAAGGATTGTTAAGGTCTCATAATATGAATTTCATCATAATCGAACTAGCGGTACGCTCTGCGTATGCGCAGACCTGGAATTCATTAAATTTCGTTGATACAGCCCTAATAACCACAGATTCCATCCGATTTAGATCTAATGTTCAGGGATTATGTGGGTAGGGCCCACTGAGGCCCATTTTATAATGGTGTCACCTTGATTGTAGGTAACGAGGAAGCTACTGTGCCATCTCCTTGGCAGTGTATCTTTTTAGCTCTGTTTGCGGGAAAAAGTGACAGGTTGCTACTTTTTGCAATTTGGCCTATTATTAGAAGTGGCCTTTCCCCGCAAATTGAGCTGTATGATGGTGAATTTTTTTTTCAAATTTTTTTAAAGGTAAAAATACCTTTATCACCAAAGAATTCTACCTACTTCCCATCTTAGCATCCACTGTTACCCACCCTCATTTCTCTAGCACCCCAAATACACTTCCAGGTGGTATTTTTCAAGGCTGGTTCAGCCTGGTTAGCTTCAGTGTTGTATCTAGACTTTGAAATGAGTGGTTCGGGGAGACGCGGGCTTCACAGGAAACAGAAAAATCACAATATGAAGAAGAAGATGATTATTACGATGACAAAGACGGATAGACGATGGACCTTATAGGTGGTCCTAATGTCTAGCCAACGTGATTGGCACATACGCATAGTTGCTATGGGCCCAAAATAGGCCAAAAACAGGGGTTTATCTAGGTCTTCGCTAACATAGACAAGTAGAGTGTAGTTTTCCTTACAACTTTTTTTCAACAATTGCTTTTTCTTAAAAAAAAATTTTTTTAAGAAAAGAAATTAAATGCAAAAATTTTTTATATTTGTTTGAAATAATGAGCCCTTTTGAAATAATTTGCTGAGTTTTTTGTAGTTAAGAAACATGGGTATTTATCACAGAATAATTTTCTTGTGGAAACCTCCCCCCCCCCCCCCCCCCCTAGTATTTCTGTCAATGAAAAAAATTAAACAATTTTTTTTACATCGTCTCAAACTTTTTTTGATTTTTTTTTTTTTTTTCAAAAACTGTTTTTTCTTCATTTTTTGTTTTGACTTAGCTATTACCTATTCTTGGAATAATACCTACGCTTATGTTTTGGCGACGGAGGTCGACGACTCGGATCGGCCTCAAAATTTGACATTATCCGTTTCAAGAGGTCTACATTCTAAATCCGAAATGCCCGGGCCGTTTTGGGCAGTAGGAATTTTTTTTTTAATCTGAAATTTTGACAAAATACTTGGTTTACCATCTAGTTGTGCCCGCAAGGTTTTCAGTCCGATCGCCCAAACCCGTGGGGCGCTATGGGGCTAAAATGGGGCTACGGGAGGGGTTTTTTGAAGGCTTTTAGCTATGGGATCGAGTTAGGTGTCGTTTTCGAAGTATTTTTGGACGTAGAATCCATTTTTGGGGGTCCCGAAACGATCCGATTTCACTGGGGCGATCTTTTGGGCTTTCATGGGGCTAAAAATGGGATTTTTGAAGGATCCCCTGGGATTTTTGAAGGATCCTGGAGGAGGTTAAATGTTTTTCGAGTAAAAAATAAAGTTTTTGAAAAAAAAAAAATTTTTTGAAAAAAAACCAAAAATTTTTTTTTTGAAATATAAAAATCAAAAAATAAAAAATAATAAAGTGTAGGCAGTAGATGGAGATAATTTTTTTTTTTTACTTACACAATAAAACTTTATTCAAGGAATATGAGCAAAAATGACAACACCACATGTGGACATTTTAGAGTTGAGTTTCTCCCGCTCTGCTCTTGCCAGTTGTAGGGCCTAGGCAGTAACTTCTGAAGATGGCGTTTTAGACCCTCGGCTCTGAGGCGAGTTTGTTGTGGGGTTTTTGTTCTGGGTCAAATTTCCTGGAGAAAACGTCGAAGTCGTGGGATCAAGGTGCTGTCAATCAACGAAGTTGCAGCCCCAGCTGCAGCGCCGCCCCATCGTCAAACCCTAGCAGGTCATCAGCGCTCCGCCATCTCTGCCGAGTCCCCCTCACACACATGGAGGCTGCACGTACGATGGCGAACGCTAATCGTGCTCTGAGCCACCCCTTGACGATCCCTTGGTGCCGCTTCCATTTGTCTGCCAGCCGTTCACCTAGGACATCGACGAACCGGGTCATCTGGGGTGCCAAAAGTCCATCCACTGCGCTGACCAGTGGGGTGAATGAACAGTGGCGATCTTGACACGCAGATAAATACTTCTGTTTCTTCTCTTCCTCTGCCGAAGTGAGAACTGATGCCACTGGTCGGGAAACATAAGAGGGTGCATCAGTGTCTACGACACGGACGTCAAATAATGCGTCCCTCTGTGGTTCCCATACCCCACGGCAGGCAAGATCCCCTCTCAAACCAGGAGTTGTGTTTGAAGCAGCCACAATCACTGGCTCTTTGCAGCAATTTCCCCAAGCTGTATTCATTAATTCCTCCAGGACGTCTCGAACTTCATTGTGACGCCGCGTGATCAACCCCCCCGTCTTACAACAGAGAGCATGCCTGATGGAAAAAGGGGTATGACCACAGCCATCACACTTATTTGGCATATCCACTGGGGTTCGCATGTACCGAACTGCAAGAGCATCTCGGAACTCACAGGCTGAGAGATCAAAGCTATGCCGTTTCAATGGAATGGCAGACAGCCACCCAGACGACTTCACCCTGGACTGTTCCACTACTGCTCGACTAATTGCTCTTCTTCGATCTACCGAGAACTGTCTTAAGGTGGTCCGTAAGAGTACATCCTCCGCCTGCTTTCGTTCCTTCACTGACTCTTTTTTTGCTGCCTCAATTTGCGCTTCGTGCTCCCTTACATCAAATGGCACTCCCAATCGCAATGATTGGCCAAGCACTGAAGAGCATAATTCTGAGGTCCTAAACAAGCGTCGAGGTGATGCAACCGGATCAGACCAGGCCAATCCGCCTTTGTTCACAGGCAAAGAAAATAGATCCGTTTCTGCGCTGGAGATGGGACACTGCAAGCTTCCGCCCATTACCGCTGGCATAAATTCTTCCCGAATTACGTCTCTCAATCTTTCAAATTCCACCCCTTCGGTCCTGACTACCTTCTGAAGGAACTGCCATTGGAACTTGAATGATTTTATGAAAGCGGTATGGGCGGCTTGAGGCTGTTCCATGCCCACCGTTGACAGTTTTTGCGCGATGCGCGCCCACTTTTCTACCCTACGACCTATCGTCCTTTCGTGCATCCTCTTGACCGATGAAGCCACCAAGGAACCGCTGACCTATAACTGGATGGAGATAATTTTCACTGAAACGAGTAGGTACCTACCTACATCTTCTGACAGAAGACAAAAACCCGGCAAAATAATCTCAATTTAGTCAATAAATAGGTAATAATATCAAACACTCCTTAGTTTTTGGGGCGATAATATCAATACTAATTTTTTTAAATAATTTTTGCTTAAAAAAAATCTACTGATTTTTTCAGGGAATTTTCCAACTTGATCTACGGATTTTTGTCTCAATCTAGGGATATTCGAAGTCGATCTAGGGGAAACAGCCCAAAATTATCTGGCATCACTGGAACCAATTCAGGTAGGTATGGTTTGAATGGTAGGTATTACTTAGAAAGCTTCTTTTCCTAATATTTTTCAGATTGAAATTTGAAACCTAGTGAAGTGCGCTGTTTAATTTGTAAGTTGGTATTTGACGTTTCGCAAATGGACGATACGAAATCATCCGCCGTTCTAGGTACATTATTGGTGAGCCCTACCTACTATGAGTAAGTAGGATAATATCCTATAGGATAATATTATTATTCTAGTCAAAAGGATGCACACATCACTTGGCCAGGGGTAAAGATGAAGCACCTAGAGAGGATCTGCGCAGTGCGCAAGTTTCACTACTACTAGATGCGATAAGTTCCCAACTCATTTTTTTTCTGAAGAAGATTGTATACAGGAATTACCTTTCTAGTATTCAGATTATTAAACTTACCTAGGTGATATTTATACGATTCTTTGATTGTGTGGATATTAACTAGTTTTTGTTGATGGTATCCATTGACCACAGAGAAAGCCAGACTGCAAAGTAGGTAGGTAGATGGTTCCATGGAAACCTTACCTACGCTTGCTAACCGAATTTGCATCTTTTAAAATGAATGAACGACTGGCTGTTTCCTTTTTCAACGTGCTTTTCTTGTTTCTGGAGTCTTTAGGCCGTTATTCTCACGTGTAGGTGGGCATTACTCCCATCGTTCATAGGAAGGCGTGGATGACACGCAAAATTTTTACATTCTGGCAAGGCCTTCTGTTCGTCGAGTCGCTCCCCCTCAAAGGATGCTGATTTAGGATGTGTGTTTTTACGTAAGGTTGATAAGAAGACAAGGAGATGGTCCCGTGATGTAATGTCTTGACCTTGGAGGCTATCATTCATAATATGAATATTATGAAAACAACAAATAATTAATCGTCAATCGCTAAATACAGTTATCAACGCTTACACTATAAAGATACCTGCGTCATCATCTCGTGCAATTTCAAACACAATTCATAAAATACTATTTTTAAAATAGTTGATTGAACCATTGAGTTATAACAACTCTGATAACCGTATTGTTGAGGAAGGAGGATCTGATGGCTGAAATTACGGAGAAAGCTGCTAATCGTAATACTTGATTGTATTTGATTAATAGACCAACCACTGCAGCAAGATACTGCATAATTGTGATTGGTCGGACCCGGTAACATCCAAAAGAGCTAATGACCCACCAGAATGTCCGCCATCCGCCGTCCGGGCCGTTTTGGGCAGTAGGAATTTTTTTTTAAATCTGAAATTTTGACAACATACTTGGTTTACCATCTAGTTGTGCCCGCAAGGTTTTCAGTCCGATCGCCCAAACCCGTGGGGCGCTATGGGGCTAAAATGGGGCTACGGGTGGGGTTTTCTGAAGGCTTTGGGGTATGGGATCGAGTTAGGTGTCGTTTTCGAAATATTTTTGAACGTAGAATCCATTTTTGGGGGTCCCGGAACGATCTGATTTCACTGTTGCGATCTATAGGGCTTTTATGGGGCTAAAAATGGGATTTTTGAAGAATCCCAGCACGTTAAATATTTTTCGAGTAAACAATAAAGAATTTTTGAAAAAAAAAATCTCCCAAAAAATTTTTTTTTGAAATAAAAAAATCCAAAAAAAAATTTTTACGTTTTTTTCATTGACAGAATTAAATTTCTGTACAAGTAACCTATATCAAAGAATAACAAACCCTTGTGTAAAATTTGCAGCGTTTTTTCATTAAAGTTCCTATTACAATAATTGTAATAGGATAATTATATTCGGACATAAGCCCTTCAATTATTGAAGGGCTTATGTCCGAAATGGCCATTTTGGTTTATTGTTCTTGGAATAATACACCTATGTTTTCGCGATGGGGGTCGACGACTCCGATCGGGCTCAAAATTTGACATTATCCGTTTCAAGAGGTCTACATTCTAAATCCGAAATGTCCGTCCGCCGTCCGCCGTCCAGGCCGTTTTGGGCAGTAGGGATTTTTTAAAAAATCTGAAATTTCGGCAAAATACTTGGTTTACCATCTAGTTGTGCCCGCAAGGTTTTCAGTCCGATCGCCCAAACCAGGGGGGTTTTTTTAAAGGATTTTAGCTATGGAATCCAGTTAGGTGTCGTTTTCGAAGTATTTTTGGACGTAGAATCCATTTTTTGGGGTCCCGGAACGATCCGATTTCACTGGGGCGATCTTTAGGGCATTCGTGGGGCTAAAAATGGGTTTTTTGAAGGATCCCAGGATGTTAAATATTTTTCGAGTAAAAAATACAGAATTTTTGAAAAAACACATATTTGAACAAAAAAATCCAAAAAAAAATTTTTTTTGAGATAAAAATCAAAAAAAAAAAAATTTTTTTTAAATTTTTTCATTGACAGAATTAAATTTCTGCACAAGTAACGTATATCAAAGAATAATAAACCCTTGTGTAAAATTTGCAGCGTTTTTTTTATTGCGATGTATGAAACTAGACGTTCGAAAGCATTGGTTGACGGCAGAAACGGCAGTTTGTCGCTGTTCATTCCCATTTTAATATAAGCTTGAATGATCGTGTTGTATAGTGTCTACTTTAGAAACGGCAGTTGTCAAATATGTTTGGGAACTGGCGTAAAAATATTTAAGGCTTCAGCTTCATTTTGCCGTTGATTCTTCACGGTTTTGGTCTGTTTATTGACGTGTTTCATCTGTTGCCCCGCGATTTGATTTTTGCAGGACCGCGAGGCGGTACCTATGCTCGACGCTTAGCAACTGAAGATATCATTGCATACCTAAGAACTTCTTATTAGCCGATTTATTTTCAAGAAAGCATCAGTTACGAATCTACAAATAATTTTATCCTTTTCCTTTTTTAAATAAAAAAGGAATAAATTAAAAAAAAAAAAAAAAGCAACAAGAAAAAATATCTTGAATAAAAAGAGGAAATCATGAGGTAAAACTCGAAATAATGGTTGAGTGTTCCATTCATTTTACAGACGGCATTAGTCCATAAAATAAAAACACTGACAATTTTACACAGAGTTTTATTATTCTTTGATATAAATAGTTGTTATTGTCATCAAAAAATTAATTCTATAACAATAAAAAAATTTAATTCATTTTTATTTTCTTGTAAAGTTTGTGGACGGATGTGGGACCCCGAAAAATGGATTATGCGTCCAAAAGTACTCGGTATACCGTCGGTATACGGTACTTTATAAACCAGTACTCGGTATACGGTCGTTTATAAACGACACCTCATTTAACCTCCTCACATCCTGCACAAGTTCAATTTGTAGCCCCACGGAAACCCCATAGATCCCCACGATGAAATCGAATCGTTATGGGACCCGAAAATGGATTCTACGTCCGTAAACACTTCGAAAACGACACCCCTATCTTCAAAAACTCCTCCAGTAGGCACTTTTTAACGCCACGGAAATGGGCGATCGGGCTGAAAATCTTGCTGACACAACTTGGTAAACCGAGTATTTCGTCAAAATTTCAGATTAAAAAAAAAAAAATTCTTACTGGCCAAAACGGCTCGTACGGCGGACGGAAGACGGACATATTATTTTTTAAATCTACGTTTCATGAAACAGATTATGTAAAATTTTGAGGGCGATCCAAATTTTCGACCCTCGTCGCGACTAACTAAGACTGATTATTCCAAGAATAATAAACCAAAATAGCCGCCCGCTGGAGAATAATGCGATTAATTGAAAATAGATTAGGTATGCCAGATATTATTGGACCCCTTGTAGAATGTTAAATATCTTTCTCATACCTAATTATTCCTCAAAAATTGAGAAAATTTGGAAGTTTTTTTTTTGTTGCAATTCCTCAAAACCTTCCTAAAGCCCTTCCTAAAATAACCAATTCAATTATGACTTCCTATATGGTAATCTATTTGCAGTTTGTTTGCAGTCTTTTCTCTGCGTTCTCCACAAGGTTGCAGTCCAGCGTGCCAAAAGAAGAACCTCACTCATTTCGGGTGAGTTTATTTAATCCAACCAATCATTCAGAGCACAATATTATGGCTCCTCCTGACATCAATACTTTTTTACCTGGTATTAACTTTTTTTCCAGAAAAGTAATGGTAAGCCTCGAGATTATTTTAATAAATCAATAAAAGGCTGCTAAATAAAAAAAAAAAAAAAAAGTCAAGTCAAAACTTGGTTTGCATGTACATTTGGATTTATTGACTTTGTCGAAAACTAAAAAAGGTATTACAGTGTAACCTGGCTATAAGGAATCGCAATGGGAAAGGATTCATTTTCCTTATATAGATGTTTTCCTTACAACCAAGTTTTCCTTATAACCAGTTATCTGCTACTGAAATTCCTTACATAGAGGTTCTCGGAGTTTGAAGGAAAACACAATTCTGAAAGCATGAAATTGTAATTCGGAGTACGCAAATGTACACAGCGTCAAATTATATTTTGTATGAGGTATAAATATACCTATCGAATCGAATAATCGAATACCTATGTCAATAACAATATTGACACTTGAAAACTTGCTTACACAGAGGTCTGAGCTGGCTTGTCTTGCTTATGTGGAGGTCCCCCTTCCTTATATCCAGGTTCCCCTCAATCATCTTCCTTACACAGAGGTGACGAGTGGTCAAATCGAATTCCTTACATGGAGGTAAAAAACTTCCTTACATGCAGGTTTTTGGCTTCCAAGGGGGAGGGACCGCGAAAATTCTTGCTTACCTAGAGTTTTTCCTTACATCCAGGTTCCTTATAGCCAGGTTTCACTGTAATACATTCCCACCTGTGGGTATATTTGGTGCTTGTTATTGTTCTGGCATGGGCCAAAAGCCACCCTCAGACCCCCTGATTAGTGTAGTTTAGATCAAGGGTCAAAGCTAAGAACATGGTAGGTACATGTTTTTCCCAATTTAAGACCTTATTTCCGAAATGGCGCTAAATTTTCTATCAGAGCCCAAGGCCCAGCTAAACGCCCAGCCACTAGCCCAAAAAGCAGCCCAGCTAAATGCCCAGGTACTAGTTGTTTGGGGAGGTGTGCAAATCGCGCCTTCAACTGCTCCTATCTCTTCTAAACCCACAGAGCTTGGAGAGAAATGCTCTCGCACTTGCGACCTCTATCTGTACTTTGAAGGTAGGTGAGCGGACCCAACTTGTCGACCAGGGTTGCCAATAAGGGCGTTCTTTGAACCAGTTTATCCCGTCGACAATCATGCACCATGCTAAAATTCAAATCTGTGTAGGGAACAAAGAATCCTCTATAGGGGCACCCCATCTTCTCATTGGTTTGGGATCGTGGCAAGTTATCACCGCACAAAGCTACATACCTGTCTGACAATTTAGCCTTCTTCCCGCTGCAGATTTAAGTTTCTAGTTAGGAACTAACCTACCTATCGGAAATTCTATAATTGGGTATATATACAATATATAGCATACATGCAATAAGATTTTCGACTTCACTTTTGTTTGAAAATATTCTATAAATTAAAAAGTAATCTTGAAATAGGCATGGTTGAATCCTTATTATACCTACAGAAAATTCAAAATTAATTCGAGGTGAGGTAGGACCTACTTGGTCCATTACTGATAAAAAGTACATTGAATTTTGACCACTATTATGCATTACTTGCTGGTGAAGTTACCTCAATCGTGTTACACAATCACGACTCACGTGAATATCGAAGTCTAAATGGAAGATGTATCAGCGTCAGGCATGGATAATTCTCCCATTTGAAGGGCAAAGCTCAATAATTGTTGGTCATGGGTTGCGTGGTAGTATGTCGTTTTGTAACACATTGAAATGATCGAAATCCCTATAAATTATGATGTTTTTGGAAGGTTAAAGTTGTGAAATGTCAGTACTGTAACTGTCCATGAAGAGCATGACAATCTTCAGTGTGTTTTTATACTGATAGGATCCAAGTGGGGGGGTCTTACAGTGTTTTATCGTGTGTAAGGGTTTGTGAACACGTCTTCATCATTACTTCCTCCACTCTAATGGCATTTTGGAATTTGTAATATTCGAAGAAGAAACGCCTGTCCCGCGAAAAAGTTCATTACCATCACCGAAATGAAAGTAGACACCAAATAGTGGAAGAAAAAGGAAATGTGGCGAAGTTGCGAAATATCAACAGTAGGCAACTCTGCCACTCACAAAAGTCGGGGGAAGGCAGGCCCAAACTACCGCTGCTTGGTACTTTTCAACTCATCATTACCAGTTACTATAGTTTTTAAAAGCGCAATCTTCAACATTTTTTTAAAATTTATTTTGGATTCTGTTGTTGGGAGCAACAAAACGCCATACCGCTTTTCCTGCCCCTCCCAGGTCTCAAAACACACTGAATACATAACTCGAATGTCAACTCTGTAACCAACTATCATTACTGTAGCAATTTGGTTTTGTTACGGTATTGAATTTTGGAAGATTAATTTAATACAAATTGGAGGGTGATGTTGAAATTGAAGGTTTTTATGACCTATATGAATTTTGGTAGGAAACTGATTATTTTGAGCCTCTGATTTTGAATCAAATATTTACCAACACAACCGTTATTCGACACCATAGCTATGGGTATTATTTGACGGAGAAATTGAATTCCAATTCTTTCTCTTTCGTCACCAGGGAAGACCACAGACTAGGAAAACCCTTGGTATCACCTAATTGATTCACTCTTTTTTCGGAATTTGACAACCTTAAAATGGCCAATTACCTGTGAATCACCCCCTAGCCCGATTGCGTGTGGCCACGTACCCGTTCTTTCTAACGGCTCGTTGTACCTATTAGGTACTACTGCCACTCCGTTTTGCGCAAACCAGGGTTCGCGAGCAAGCACCTAATCGGTTCATCATTGAATATCGTTCTGTTGTGAGTTATGTAATGGATAAATAATTTATCCATAATCATAATCATAATTATTATGAACCAGCCGTATCTTAGTACATCATCAGGCGTCCAATTGTCTCCTTATATACTTATACTTACGTATACGTAAGTATAAGTACATACATATACAGATACATCTGAAAAACATGTACCATGTCCCCTTGTTGATCCTTGAACAAAACTGAGATAATCCGGGGGTCTGGGGGTGTCCCCCAGGTAAGTCATAAGATAATATAACAAAGTGGTTGTTTGCCGATGGTGCAGAGGTCAAATCCAATGAGTTTGGTTCTCTCTCCCTAACCAAACTCATTAGATAATAATATTATCACATGTACCATGATCTTCCCAAATCACAACCACCGTGTGAACACCAATGTCAGAATTTCAGGATGATTGTAGGTTAACTGACTGTCATCAACAACCATGGTCCTTCTGTCAACTGCTTTTGTTTCTCTTTCTCGCTCAGAATCAGCTTGAACACGATGGCACTTATGACGACAAAATTGATCCTCGATCACTGACCCCCGAAACGGGCCGCAATCGATTCATCCATCTAAGGGACTATTTGCAACTCGATAACGCATGTTATTATTAACAATTCCTCTTCCCTGTACACGTTTCTGCCGCAACAGGGCGATCGTAATTTCCCTTCCTCTATACTGCGGCCGCAACCGGGCGGTTTTTAGTCATTTCGGCCGCAATCGGACGTTCCCGTGTCAAGGGTGTGCATGAGATCCAAAGGTGGTCTGGCTCCGTTTTAAATACGCTTCAAGAACGAGGATTTTTTAACATACAATGGTGATGCCTTGCTCATCAAGATTCATTATTAACTGGCTCAAATTACGTGTGTACCCGCTATGAGTCACTGCTGATTGATAAATTAAAATAGCACGGAATGGTTTCGCGCAGTTCTATTGTTTTGCAGGACGTTGAAAACGATTGAGGACGTTGGAATTTGAATAATGAGAAGCTGATTTGATTAGAGATGCTTCTTTTTGAACAATTTTGAACCCGCATCAAGTCCTACTATTGAAACTATTATTGCTTATGAATTTGGTGGCATTGAAAAGATCTACCACGAACTGTGTCAAGGACGGTCGGGTTGTCGAGAGTTATCGGTGGAATTTGCGGCCACTATTTTACTTCCTGCTCACGGCATGTCAAGAAACAAATCGGATGTCCTAGATTCTAGGACCTAGAAACAAATCGGAAGTACACGCACGGGGGAGGGGGGGGGCTGATCTTGCTCATCGAGTTGATTTTAGGGATGCCGAATTACCACAAACCGATTCGATTAGTGATTCTAAACTCGATTCCGTATATCTACTATTCGATTTATTTTGTAGATACCATTCACAGTGTGTTTAAAATCCTGATATACAGGCGTGGATCCATTGTGGGGTGGGGTGACCAGTTTCAATGAGACAAAATATCCCCATATATATACACTAAATCCCACCCCACCCTCCTCCAGTATACCCCACTTGCACTGTTTATAATGTACCTATATCCTGGATCCACCCCTGATTATACATGTACCTACCTAATTCGCAATTTTTACTCGCCGAAAAAAAAAGAGAAATTGAACTTGATATTTGGCTTAAAAAGCAGTTTGCAGACATATCCGTGAGGCTGGCGTCACCTGAGCGGTTGCAGCCCAAACCGGAAGTCAAAGCCCTCCAGTTTGGGAAACACTTCACGGACCACATGCTCAAAATCGAGTACCACAAGAGAGCCGGAGGTTGGCAGCAGCCAATCATCTGCCCTCTGGAATATTTGTCCCTACATCCGGCCGCTAAGGTTCTCCACTATGCTGTAGAGGTACGTGAAAATGATATTTTGGTGTTACAACCCTTTTATGACATTGTGTTTGAGGGGGGATTCTGGATCCAGTCCGAATTAGGTAACTTTGAACGAGGGAAAAAGTAAGAACTGCGACTACTTTTCTGGCAACCGCTGGAACTGCTTCAGTTGAAATCCGTGTAGATAGCAAAGTTACAAAAGAAGCTAGAAGTTACCTAAGAAGAAGCGTCTCCATTATTCATAGGAGCTTAGGAAACAAATGATGGAAATCCGGTGAGCACCAGCAGCACTTGAGATTGATACTCTGATCAGAGTATCGTCATTGAATTTGATTAGATGGGAAATGTTAGCCGATCGAATCATGTAGCGGCCTCCCATCCTGCAAAATCGTACATCAAGATCACAACCCCTGACAGGTTATTCCTCGAATTGGAAACGGCTTGTATCTCAAGGGCGAAGTAGAATGCAAGAATCCGCAATAATGGGGTTTTATTTCAAACAAAGGGCAGACAAAAAACTTGAACTTATAAAAACGTGAACTTATCATAATTTTTAACGAGAAAAACGTCATTTCTAATAGTCCTACTCCACCGGTCCAACAATTTCTTCACACTTAGTTTTCATCATCCACCTAAACCTAACGAGGCGTAGTAACAGTTACTACGCCTCGTTACTCTATTTTAAAGAATTCCCATGATGCCACCTTGATAAGGTTCATCGTTGAGACAATAGGCTATTGTACTATTGGGCTCCATCATATCCAATTCTAGTATTCTAGTGATGATGTGAATGGGTTGGAGGCAATAATTGCGCGAATAGTGTGAAGCAACCAATAGCTAGGAGTTCGAACGTATTGAAATATTTGGCAGCCTCGTGCAACTGCCGGGCATACCAACAATGTGATGAAAGGCACATTCTCAATATCGTCAGGAAATATGTGCATTACCCAATCTCTGCCCTTTGAAAATTTGATTCGCTGACCAGTTCCTATTGAAATGATAGAAACCGCGAGTTTTTTCTGTCTTCGTTGGCAAATGATAAAAGCAGAGGTCAGGGTCACCTTGTGTAACAATTTTCCTCACTCCATGATAGTGCTGATTCGGTATATAAACATAGCGCCATACATTACCTAGGGCCGGATGTGCTTCATTACACTAAAGAATGAAGTAGGTATATTACAACTTCAAGAACCCAACGTTGGCCAATTAACCTGTTTGTTATGTTATTTTAGGGTCCATTTGTTCAGTTGTTTCCTTTTTGCTTCGTTTTCAATTTGCAGTACAACAAAGGAACAGCAAAGAGAATTCTTGTTATGATGTATACGGTTTCATTAATGTACCCACCAACCACTCATTTTTACACAGTCAAAAGCATCGATGTACGATGTTAGTTTACTACATCGATGGTCAAAAGATGATGCTCGAAATGTGGTGCAGTCTTTTTTAACATAGTAATGTTCCTACATGTTTTTTGTTCATGTTGTTGTTGCTCGGGCCCCTTCAAGTTTTCTTCAACAAGTTTGGTATAATATACCAAACTTGTTGAAGAAAACTATATTATACTTCGAACCCTTGGGGTCTCAGCTTTCCAAAAATCAACAACTTAGCTTAAATAAGTTGTTTGCCTGCTCATAAAATTATGACATAATTATTATTCACGATTATAAGAATTATTCACGATTATGTCTTTCCAAATTTTTTGACCATTATCACTCACCCTGTGGCAGTAAGTGGGCAGGGCTGTGAGAGAAAATGGGCACCATTCAAAAACCAACAAATATTAGATAAAAACTATTTCATTCTTGAAAAATAGTAAATATGGATACAAAATTAATACTGTCAACTTTCAGGAGTGAGTAAGTGGCGAGTAAGTGATGAGTACGTGGCTATCTGTGGGAGAAAGTAGTCAGGCTGATCACAAACTCCCCCATAGTAGTTTTTCCAAAACGCTGAAAATTCGTCCTCGAATTTTTAAAATGTATGTAGTGAGCTCGTCAATGGGTCAAGTACAACACAATGGAACTTACCGCAGACGATTTCGCCGAAAAATACGCCCTACAGGCGATTCGAAGCTATGTCCAAAAATTTCTCTAGACATCTACAAAAACTTCACATCATCTCTGCTTATCAAATCCTTTTCCGAACAACTTTCTGCTTCTTGTACTTCAGGTTCGCACATGAATTTTATCTAAACTAGCAATTGCAATGATGAACACAGCCGCAGAAACAGCGTGTGGCCACTTTCTATCAGGACCACTTTCACCCCGTGCTCCCCTACACTTAGTGGTAGACTTAATAGGATTCATGTCGAACCGAGAACATAAAAAGGGAACTGCAACCAGGTGAGAATGCATTCCCTCGCTTTTTATTGTTTCAACAATTTCTGTGTTTTGGAAACTTGATGTTAATAAAAATATAAAAAAAATCCCCACTGTAAATTCGTCTAATTTTCGTAAATCATCGTCTAATTTTCATTATTTAGATGTTATGTGGAACAGGTCCTGTAGACAGCGCCGGATTAACCTCTCGTGGGCCCCGGGGCTGAGACTTAAAAGTGGCTCCCTATATATATGTACATACACCTACACATATATATTGTATATTGTATATGAAAGTGGATCCTCCGGCCAGGAGTATCACGTAAAAACCACTGGAAAATCGCGTCTTTCGCTTCACAACCAAAAACTGGGTCAAAACAGTCAAAAAACGCTCCGAATGCAGCCAATCTATTTTTACAATTAAGAAAAAAGTTTCTTTTTACAGTAAGTAAATAAAAATTCTGCAAATTTAACACTAGGGTTTATCATTCTTTGATATAGGTTACATGTGCAGAAATTTATTTTTGTGTCAATGAGAAAAAGTTAAGAAAAAAATTTTTTGGGGGATTTTTTTTAAACAACCTTTTTTTTCGAAAATACTTATTTTGTTTTACTTGAAAAATATTTGACCTCCTAGGAACCTTCAAAAATCCCGTTTGTAGCCCCATGAAAACCCTAGAGATCGCAACAGTGAAATTGGATCGTTCTGGGAACCCCAAAAATTGATTCTACGTCCAAAAATACTTTGAAAACGACACCTGACTCGATCCCTTAGCCAAAAGCCTTCAAAAAACTCCTCTCACAGCCCCATTTTAGCCCCATAGTGCCCCACGTTTTGGGCGATCGGGCTGAAAACCTTGCGGGCACAACTAGATAGTAAACCGAGTGTTTTGTCAAAATTTCAGATTAAAAAAAAAAAATTCCTTCCGCCCAAAACGGCCCAGACGGCAGATGGCGGACGTCATTGTATGCGTGTTCAATTTCAGTGTGAGTCATTTTATGTGTGTTCAGATTTTATTTTTGGCTAGGCTGGTCGTGTTAGTTTTAGGGAGGGGAGGAAATTTTGTAGAAGTACTCGCCCTCCACCAGACAAGTAAACGTGGAGAGAGCAACCACCCATGATCCGAAAACTGCAAGTTACAAGAAGAGGCAGAAGAGTAGGTACGGTCTGTTTCATTTGGCAGCCACCCATGATCCGAAAACTGTGGGTTACGAGAAAAGGTAGAAGAGTAGGTACGGTCTGTTGCATTCCGCAGCCACCAACGACCCGAACACCACAAGTTACAAGAAGAGGTGGTATAGTAGGTAGGTCCGCTGCGATGACTCCTGCCCCAAAGAATTTCGAGCCAATTTACAGTGATAAGACCTCCTTTAAACCCCGGCGCCTCCACATTGGTCCAACCCAGGCACACCAGAACGGTGTGGCAAACGCTGGAGGGGACAGGGGGGCCCGCTGTACTCCCCCTATACTCCCCCTGTACTAGGGGAGATCTGAAGAACAAGGATGAAGAAAGAAGATTTAAGGCTAAATGTCCCCCGACATTGGTGAGATTTTTTTTCAACAGATCGCAGCACCTATGGGGTGAAATTTACTTCCGTGATTAAGCCTAAGTCTTAAATGGCTGCGATTTTTTTCACTTTTCTTTCTGATTATATCTCAGGATAGCTATACCTTTGGCTGTAATTATGTTTGGGGCTGGTAGGATGCTATTAATTAGGTTTTTAAATTTCTATTTTTTAAACTATCACTTTTTTCGGAAAACGGAGATTCCACAGTGAATTTATGCACCTTGAGCAAGACAAAGATGCATCAAATCTAATTAAATTACATCTCCAAATGAATCAAATCAGCGCAATAAAGTGGTAATGAGAAATCAATCCCTGTCAATCAACATAGCTGAGTCGGAGCCTTTTCACATTGGCGTCTATGGGTTATCAAACTTCCGAGGACCGAACCCTCAAATCTTCAGTTTTCTACCCGGGTAGAACCCCTCTCATTGTGTGAAGCAGGATTCACATGAGCGGAAATGAAGGCGGACACGGCAAAGACGGAACGATGGAACGCAATTTGATTGGCTGTTTGCACCACAGTGGAGAATGGTGGTCGCCATCTTGTCGGAGTGTGCGGCAAGCTATCGGCGGTAGAAATTTTTATACCGTTTCCGGATACTCCGTCTTGTCTGTACAGCTCTGGGCATGCGCAATGGACATCACTGCCCAGAACGTTATAACCGCTAGTGAAGGTTGCACATACGCGTCCATTTGAATTTGCAGTGTTTGAAGCAGTGTTCGCGTCCTTTTTGTCAAATTCGTCAGAAAATGAATTTTAACGAAAATTTAGTGAGTAGGTACTTTCGACTTACCTAATCACTCGATTATATCGTGCACGATAATTTCACGCAAACTCCTTATTAACTTATTCACTTGTTCAACTTAATATTTAACTTGAACACAACTTATCGTTTTTGAAGACGTCAACAACGAGAGAGGTTACACATCAGAGAGGCTTCCAGGAGGAAGGTTATCATTCCGTCTATCGCGTAGACCGCATCATGTGAACAGTCTTCCCACTCCGCCTACCCCCTCCACTGATATTTCGTCGTTCCGTCTTTGCCGTGTCCGCCTTCATTTCCGCTCATGTGAATCCTGCTTGAGTCTCATACCGCAAATGGCAAACCTTACCGATGTGGTCACTTGAATTTAATAGTTGTTTCGAGTTCCTTATATCCAGTCGCCAAAGGGTTTGACTATCGCAAGAAATGGTGCAGAAGCTTTTATTTTTTATAAATTGTTGATATGGGTCTGAACAACAAATTATCTAAAATGGTAGGTAGCAAAAATACTGCGAGGACTTCTGGCGGCCAATATACCTCGATTTTTTCGGACAATTTCCAGTTTTTCACCTATAACTCGAAAACTGAACATGGCAGAGAACCATTAAGTACAAAGTTGATGAGGATATAATTCCGCGCGAATAACATTGGAATTGGTTCAACCGTTTAGCCACAATCAAGCGTCAAAAATTCGACTCAATTTTTTCCAACTTGGCTGAAAAATAGGATTCGCTCATGTCTCAACCCGTGTAACAAATGAACGAGTACCTAATGCAAATGAATTTGCACAAAATGTATGTTGTAGAGGAGGGTCAAATTATGAGTCAAGGGAGCACCTGAAATAAAAATTTTAAAAAAGCAATACCAACCGAGAAAACGAATTTAAACCAAAACTAGAAACACCCAATCTGACACCGCTCGGCACGCGGAAAACCACGTTTTTCAGAACGTTTTCTTTCAGCTTAGAAACTATTGACCCGATTCAATTTTGTGTGTACACACGTGTGTGTGAGAGAGAGAGTGTGCGCGGATCACAGAGTAACAGAGAGGAATGGTACAGAACCGGGACTTTTCAGTGTATACACACGGAAGAACGGGGACGTTTGGATTTAACCTGGACGTTTCTCGCGTCCCGATTCTAGCAATCGCATTTTTGGCCCAGAAAATGCTCCAAAAAGGTTTTCTTCCAGATATGTTGTGACTAGATGTCTTACCAATGAATGTCCTAGGCAACTGTATTCAAATGAACCCTTAATAATGCATTTTGAGCCGTTTTAAGGCCTGTGAAATTACGTCCCGGTATTGTACTGTACACCAATTATTCAGCTCCAAGCCTATGACAAGTGCTGCCGCCTAGGAAATGAAGTTCAACTATGAGTAACCCCTCCCCCGCCACTCCATCAAGTGCTGTTCTAAAAATAGCTCAGGATGATTGACAGCTCGGCGCTTGGAGAGTTTGGCCTCGGAAGGAGGAGATTTTCATTTCACCGGCGACCCGAGTGCGGTCCGCTGACGAGGAACGTAGGTACCTAAACGATTTACTTTGGGAACGAAGATACCAAAACGATTTATTTTGGGTCTACTGAAAATATAGGTACGTACCTATGAAAAACCGACTTTGCAAGGAACTAATTAATCTGTGTACTTAGGAACTAACCATTTATTTTGGGCCTGCTGACCAGGAACGTAGGTACCTACAACGATTTATTTTGGGTCTACTGAAAATATAGGTACGTACCTATGAAAAACCGACTTTGCAAGGAACTAAGCATTTATTTTGGGCCTGCTGACCAGGAACGTAGGTACCTAAACGATTTACTTTGGGAACGTAGATACCAAAACGATTTATTTTGGGTCTACTGAAAATATAGGTACGTACCCATGAAAAACCGACTTTGCAAGGAACTAACCATTTATTTTGGGCCTGCTGACCAGGAACGTAGGTACCTACAACGATTTATTTTGTGTCTACTGAAAATAATATAATACCTATATTATTTTCCAAGCATATTGAATGCCTGGGCCTGCTGACCAGGAACGTAGGTACCTACACCGATTTATTTTGGGTCTACTGAAAATAATATATTTTCCAAGCATATAAAATAATATATTTTCTAAGCATATGAAGTAATATATTTTCCAAGCATATTATGCTCGGCCGACCACTTCCTTCGAAGGGGGGGTTAGTTAAGAGTAGTGAGGGTCAACTATAATAGTCTAGAAGTCTAATAAGAATAATTCTTATTAGACTTCTAGATCTCTGACTAGAGGCCGAGCTGAGCAAGGCCATTTCATTACCTGGGGGGGGGGGGGGGGGGGCTTGCTTCGCTCGATCAACTATTTCAACGCCCGGGGGGCTCGCTTCGCTCGACCATCCATTTTATCGCCCATGGGGGGCCTCGCTTCGCTCGACCAGCCATTTCTTCATCTAGGGGAGCCTCACTTCGCTCGGCCGACTCACTTCCTGGGGGGGTTATTATTGCGGGTCAACTTCTAGCTCTCTGACCATGGGGGGCCTCACTTCGCTTGGCCAACCACTTCCTCGGGGGGGGGGGGGGGGGGGGAGGGGGGCATTTATGATTGAGGGTCAACTTTTCATATTAGACTTATAGCACTCTGACCGGGGGCCTTGCTTCGCTCGGCCAACCATATCATCACCCAGGGGGGTCTAGCTTCGCTCGGCCAACCATTTCAGGTCAAATAGGGTGTCGTTTTCCAAGTAATTCTGGACGTTTTCTCGAGATTCCACATCTGTCCGAAGGTTGTTCAGACTGTCACAGAATTAAGTTTTGCACAATTAACTTAATAAGTTAAGAGTAATGAACCCAGAAGAATGAACCCTTACCTTATATTATAATATAATATAAGGTAAGGGTTCATTATTCTTCAATATTATTGAAGAATAATGAACCCTTACCTAAGTAAAATTTGCTACTTTTTTCGTCCAGACTCCATAGATAGGTAAATTTTAATCTTTGAATTCTCGAAAATTCTGAATATCCCCCGATGAGAAATAAGTTCTTGGAAATTATTGAAAAATTGAACGTCAAAGTGTAGGTTTTTTAGGGGGTTGGAACAGGCGACCTGACCGTATCTATCCTATCATTTCCTATATGAAATCCCGCTTGAATTCTTTTTCATGTAAGAGAAAAGTTTTAGGATTAAATCCTAATTTAAATCCTATAAATTTTATAGGAAGCGGAGGAGATTTATAGAAAGACGCGAAATTCCGGATTAGGTACCACAGTTGAAAGATACTTGGTAAATTTTATTTTATAATTCGGGGGTAAAATGCAATGATCTGCTTTATGAAAAACAGCTCAAATACGGTTGAATACCCTTTTAAGCGGGGTTAATTTTCTAGGATAAATTTGAAGTGGTCATGACCAATTTCACCAACTATCTACAGTAGGTAACTCTGCACGTAGGTAAATTTTTATTGTTAAAAGTGGCGAAAATCCTGGATTAAACCTGATGGAAAATACAAGAAAAATGTTGAAAAATTAAGGAAAAATTGCAGGAATTTTTAGATGACTGGAACATTTTCATTTTAATAAAATACGTGGGCTAACGCTAAATCATCGTGGCGTAACGCGAATTGAATTTCATCATCTGGCGGTAAAATAATATGTTTTGCTACATGAAAAACCGCTTAAATTCTTGCTAAAGTGGGGGAAATTTTTTAAGATTTATTTGAGCACATTTTAACTCAGTTTTACCAACTACCCACTCTACAGGAAGGTAGGTAGGTAACTTCTATTGTTGAAAAACGCGAAAATCCTGGATTACCCCTGATGAAAAATACCGGAAAAATATTAACAAATGAAGGTTGTAATGCAAAGTTGGTTTACTCACCATGGACAGAAACTAAGGATTTTCCTTCACGAAAAATCATGGAAATGATATTGAGGCAGGGATCTAGGGCCATATGCAGAGAGGTTCAGGATTTAAAAGGAATCCTAAAGTTGGCCTTTTCGGATCCTCTTATTCGATTCGCAATGCAGAAACCTTCCTTTCCACTGATAACAGCTTCCTTTATCAATAGGTCCTTTTACTTTAGGAATCCTCGACTTCTTCACTTAATCATTCCTTTGGCTGATTTCGAATGCAGAGGTGCTCCTTTAATGCATTTCTTAAGGAATCCTCCAAAATGCCCATACAAATTGACTCCACTAAAAGGAACGTAAAAAGCTGGTCGCGACCAGCTTTTTACGTTCCTCCAACTGAGGAGGTTGCTAGCAAAAGTCAACTTGTCCACCTTTGATCGAAATCTATTTTTTTCCATATTCTAGTTCCTCTGGCACATGTCCACATGTCCGCGAAGTTTCACCGAGCTAAACTTAACTTTTCCCGAGTAAAGAGGCCTCTGAATTCTGGCATTTCGTCCAAAACTTGATTTGTCCATCATCCCATTTTCCTCGGAAATGTCTCTTGTTTTTCACACCAAAACTCGACTTGTCCACGTATTTGCCGACAGTTAAGCGAAACATTTTTTTTCATAACTCGATTTGTCCAAACCCATTTGGAATGGTAACGTTTCCCGAATTTCCCTCTTCTCCTCACAAGATGGCAGCACCCACTTGCTAACCTGTTTGAATTCCTGCTTCATGGGCGCTCCGACAGATGCCTCGCACGATCATGTGCGGCAACTGGGTATCAAGAAAATCACGGAAGTTCGAGCGTTATCACGTTTGAACTCTGGAATCGTTTGATCTTTTCTTGTTGTCAAGTCCCTTCGCAGTGCACTTTTGTACTAATCTTCTATTTCTATTACTTTATGTTTTGCTCTCTATACATTTTATAAAGGAAGTTTTGGCTTGAGCGTACTGATTCTTAATTTTTCCCTGTCAAAAACGATTTTTTTCTTTCAAAACTAGTTTTGTCCATAGTTTTTTAACAAAACTTAACATGTCCAAAATATTTAGGTCGGTATGTTCGAAGTATAATATGTTAAAAACTTGGTATTCAGGGGAAAAACTTACTCTGACTTCAGGATTAATATTCCCCGACCGGATTAATTGTATCATCAAAGGGGGCTGCACAGGAAGTTTTTTGCCTCTCCTGAAAATTTTTGAGAATTGGACAAGTTGACTTTTGCTAGCAACCTCCTCAACTATAAGGAGCCGAGTTGACTGATTAGTTTTGCTTTGTATCATGATGAACCATCAACTGTTTTTGATTCTCGATGATATTATTTCATCAACGAGAATTTATGCTGGAAATAATGGATTTTGTCGAATGTTCGATACAAAATTTCCAAAAAAACGCTGCGAATTTTACCAAGGTTTTATCATGCTTTGATTAAGGTTAATAATTAACCTATATCAAATTGTGCAAAAATTATTTGTGTGAATAAGAAAATATTAAATATTTATAAAATTTTTATAAATTTTATTTAAAAAAATAATAATAATAAAAATTAAAAAAATGCAATGTTCGGACAGATGTTGGATTTCAAAAAATGGATTATGCGTCGGAAAACTGACACCTTATTTGACCTCCCTCGAATCCTTCAAAAAATCCCATTTGTAGCCCCATGAAAGCCCTACGGTGAAATCAGATCGTTCGGGGACTCCCGGAAATGGATTCTACGTTCAAAAATACTTCGAAAACGACACCTAACTCAATCCCATAGCCAAAACCCTTCAAAAACCCTCCCGTAGCCCCATTTTAGCCTCATAGCGCCCTACGGATTTAGGCGATTGTGCTGAAAACCTTGTGGGCACAACTAAATGGTAAACCGAATATTTTGTCAAAATTTAAGATTTTTAATAAAATGCCTAGGTACAGCCAATAACGGCGAACCGATAAGTCGCCGTCAGATCCAATGTAGCACACCTGTACACAGATAGTACCTGTACTATCTATAGCGTTGGGTCAACCTCGGTGTCGGCTTTTGTGTGCTGTTAATTTATAGCAACGGCGGAATCAAATCTACGCACCAATTATCAAATAAGTCATCAAAATTGGATTTAATACCAACAACTCTCTCTTTCCTCCAGGCAGTCAGGAAAATGGAAAGCCCAAGGGTTGTGACCCTAAGCATTATTTATTATACAAATAGTAACATTACTGACAGATATTATCAACTATAATACTTATCAATAACTAGTACCGATCGCGGTTCCAAATTGTCTTTGCACGAGAGCGCCGCCGTTGTAGGGATGGCCTGATTCCCCGTGGTGTCCACACGAAGTCCACGTCCGAATCGTGGAGAAGGCTCGGGAGAGTGTCTCACAGGTCCAGGGGAACCGGGAAACGCTCGTGGAGGTCCAGGAGACCTGGGATCGATTTCGACGGTTGGACTATAATCAGCATCGACGGGTGATGATCGGTCGATGGACGACAACTATCCTAATGCGGCCTGAAGGTAGGCCCTACATTTCTGGGGGGCAGGCGCTGATTCTAACTCGATTTTGCCGACTTTCCGCTGACGTCGGGCCGCCCGACTTCCGACTCGGGGGGGAAATGGTCAGGTCGGTAGACCGTCAGCAAAGCAGACATGCAGAGCGTCGCGACTTCGATCACCCGAGAAAAAGAGAACTGAGGAAGTTGATTTGAGAATATTTTGCGTTTTCCGTAATAACCGTAAGCAAAGCACAGCAAAACAACTTTATGGAAAATACTCTTCTATCAATTTTTCAAGTTCCCGGAATCAATCATACAGTGATGCCAGATAATTTTGGGCTGTTTCCCCTAGATCGACTTCGAATATCCCTAGATTGAGGCAAAAATCCGTAGATCAAAATGGAAAATTCCCTAAAAAAAATCAGTAGATTTTTTTTAAGCAAAAATTTAAAAAAATTAGTATTGATATTATCGTCCCAAAAACTAAGGAGTGTTTGATATTATTACCTACCTATTTATTGACTAAATTGAGATTATTTGGCGGGGTTTTTGTCTTCTGTCAGAAGATGTAGGTAGGTACCTTCTCGTTTCAGTGAAAATTATCTCCATCTACTGCCTACACTTTATTATTTTTTATTTTTGATTTTTATATTTCAAAAAAATTTTTTTTTTTTCAAAAATTCATTTTTTACTCGAAAAATATTCAATTAAATATTTAATTTAACCTCCTGGGATCCTTCAAAAATCCCATTTTTACCCCCATGAAAGCCCTGTAGATCGCAACAGTGAAATCGGATCGATTCGGGACCCCAATAAATGGTTTCTTCGTCCAAAGATACTTAGAAAACGACACCTAACTCGATCCCATAGCTAAAAGCCTTCAAAAAACCTCCCGTAGCTCCATTTTAGCCCCATAGCGCCCCACGGGTTTGGGCGATCGGACTGAAAACCTTGCGGGCACAACTAGATGGTATACCAAGTATTTTGTCAAAATTTCAGATTTAAAAAAAAATTCCTACTGCCCAAAACGGTCCGGGCATTTCGGATTTAGAATGCCTCTTGAAACGGATAATGTCAAATTTTGAGGCCGATCCGAGTCGTCGTCCTCCGTCGCCAAAACATAGGTGTAGGTAGGTATTATTCCAAGAATAGGTAATAAACCAAAACAAAAAATGTTGAAAAAACATTTTTTGGAAAAAAAAATCAAAAAAAGTTTGAGACGATGTAAAAAAAATTGTTTAATTTTTTTCATTGACAGAAATAAATTTTTGCACAAGTAACCTACCTATATCAAAGAATAATAAACCCTTGTGTAAAATTTGCAGCTTTTTTTTTTTTATTGTACGGGGCCCGAAATATGCGAAAATGGGCTGGACACGTTGGAATTCCCTAGAAATCTGGAGAAGTGTGGAAAAATCCCTAGATTTGGGTCATTATCAGAAGATCCCTAGACGCTTCTGAAAATCCCTAGAAATCGGAGAAATCCGTAGATCTGGCATCCCTGCAATCATATGTGTTGGTCACAATTTCTTGTCCCGATGTTTGTCAAGGAGTTCGAAACCACAACATTGGCGCGCAAAAACTCGTTTATTTAACCCGCAATGCACACGAATTTTGTCTGCGTGGAGCTACTGCAGCTATCTTCCCTTAAACGATCCTTTCCTTAAACTTTCAGTCCTTTCCGGTAAAAGTGGTTCTCTGCATACCGTTTTTAAAAGGGAAGGTCGTTTGAGGATTCTTTTTATTTTAAAGGAAGCCTAAAGGGTTGAGGATTCCTTTTAAAACCTGCCCGACTCTGCATATGGGCCCTAGTGTGACTTTTTAGAGGTGGCAAAACCACTCCTTCGTAACTACCTACCTCCGTGTCTCGCGGAATATTGTTTTATTATTCTTGGAATACTACAACTATGTAGGTAATCGCAACGGAGGTCGGCGACTTGGATCGGCTTCAAAATTTGACATTATGAATTGGCAGTAGGAATTTTTTTTTTTTTTTTTTTTTAAATCTGAAATTTTCCAAAATACTTGGTTTACCATCTAGTTCTGGCCACAAGGTTTTCAGCCCGATCGCCCAAATCCGTGGGGCGCTATGGGGCTATGAGAGGGTTTTTAAAAAAGGCTTTTGGCTATAGGATCGAGTAAGGGGTCGCTTTCAAAGTTTTTTTGGACGGAGAATCCATTTTTGGGGATCCCGGATCGATCCGATTTCACTGTGGCGAGCATGGGGCTTTCATGGGGCTACAAATGGGATATTTGAAGGATCCCAGGAGGTCAAATATTTTTCGAGTAAAATACTAATTAAAAAAAAAAAAAGAAGAAAAAAAAAGAGATTTTGAGCTGATTTCATCTGTTTTTGACCAAGTACCCACTCCGTAGGTAAATTTCTATTTTTGTAAGACGCAAAATTCCGGATTACCACAGTTGAAAGATACTTGGTAAATTTTATTATATAATTCGGAGGTTAAAATTCAATGATCTGCTTTATGAAAAACAGCTTAAATACGGTTGAAAACCCTTTTAAGCGGGGTTAATTTTCTAGGATAAATTTGAAGTGGTCATGACCAATTTTACCAACTACCTACAGTAGGTAACTCTGCACGTAGGTAAATTTTTATTGTTAAAAGTGGCGAAAATCCTGGATTAACCCTGATGGAAAATACAAGAAAAATGTTGAAAAATTAAGGCAAAATTGCAGGAATTTTTAGATGACTGGAACATTTTCATTTTAAGAAAATACGTGCGCTGACGCTAAATTATCGTGCGGTAACGCGAATTGAATTTCATCATCTGGCGGTAAAATAATATGTTTTGCTACATGAAAAACGCTTTACACAAGGGTTTATTATTCTGTGATATAGGTTACTTGTACAGACATTTAATTCTGTCAATAAAAAAAAATTAAAAATTTTTTTTTTGGATTTTTATATTTAAAAAAAAATTTTTGGGGGGATTTTTTTTCAAAAATGTGTTTTTTCAAAAATTCTTTAATTTTTAACTATTTAAATATTTAACTTCTTGGGATCCTTCAAAAATCCCATTTTTAGCCCCATGAAAGCCCTATAGAACGCCACAGTGAAATCGGATCGTTCCGGGACCCCCAAAAATGGATTCTACGTCCAAATATACTTCGAAAACGACACCTAACTCGATCCCATAGCTAAAAGCCTTCAAAACACCCCTCCTGTAGCCCCATTTTAGCCCCATAGCGCCCCACGGGTTTGGGCGATCGGACTGAAAACCTTGCGGGCACAACTAGATGGTAAACCAAGTATTTTGCCAAAATTTCAGATTTTAAAAAAAATTCCTACTGCCCAAAACGGCCCGGACGGCGGATGGACATTTCGGATTTTGAATGTAGACCTCTTGAAACGGATAATGTCAAATTTTGAGGCCGATCGGAGTCGTCGACCCGCGTCGCGAAAACATAGGTGTATTATTCCAAGAATAATAAACCAAAACCGCTTAAATTCTTGCTAAAGTGGGGGAAATTTTCTAAGATTTATTTGAGCACATTTTAACTCAGTTTTACCAACTACCCACTCTACAGGAAGGTAGGTAGGTAATTTCTATGGTTGAAAAACGCAAAAATCCTGGATTACCCCTGATGAAAAATACTGGAAAAATATTAACAAATGAAGGAAATATTGTAGGATTTTTTACATGGTTTTACATGGAATTTTTAGGGGGGCGGCCCACCGTTCGCAGGGGTTACTTGTACGAAAACTACCTACATCTAACTCAACCCCGAAAACATTTTTTTTTTTTACTCATAGCCCTCCCCCCCCCCCCCCCCCCCACCACCCATAAAACCCCACCGAATACCGAACAGCTCAAATACCGTTGAAAACCGTTTTAAGCGGGGTTCATTTTCTAGGATAAATTTGAAGTGATCATGACCATTTTCACCAATTACCTACCTACTCTGTACGTAGGTAGGTAAATTGTTATTGTTAAAAGTGGCGAAAATCCTGGATTAACCCTGATGGAAAATACAAGAAAAATGTTGAAAAATTAAGGAAAAATTGCAGGAATTTTTAGATGACTGGAACATTTTCATTTTAATAAAATACGTGGGCTAACGCTAAATCATCTTGGCGAAACGCGAATTGAATTTCATCATCTGGCGGTAAAATAATATGTTTTGCTACATGAAAAACCGCTTAAATTCTTGCTAAAGTGGGGGAAATTTTCTAAGATTTATTTGAGCACATTTTAACTCAGTTTTACCAACTACCCACTCTAAAGGAAGGTAGGTAGGTAATTTCTATTGTTGAAAAACGCGAAAATCCTGGATTACCCCTGATGAAAAATACCGGAAAAATATTAACAAATGAAGGAAAAAATGGAGGATTTTTTACATGGTTTTACATGGAATTTTTAGAGGGGTGGGGGGCAGGGGTTACTTGTACGAAAACTACCTACACCTAACTCGACCCCGAAAACATTTTTGAATTTTTACTCATAGCCCCCCTCCCCCCTCATAACACCCCATGAGTTTGGGCGATCGGGCTGAAAACCTTGCGGGCAGGAGGTATGTAAGCCGAGTATTTTGTCAAAATTTCCTATTTTTCAAAAAAAATCCTGCTGGTTAAAACAGCTTGGACGGCGCGGCGGGCGGACATTTGTTTTTAAAATCTTGACCTCATGAAATGGATAATGTCAAATTTTGAGGCCTATCAGATCTTACACAAGGGTTTATTATTCTTTGATATAGGCTACTTGTGCGAAAAATAATTCTGTGACAATAGAAAAAAAATTTTTACTAGGAAAATATTTGACCTCCTGAGATCCTTCAAAAATCCCATTTGTAGCCCCATGAAAGCCCTATTGATCCCCCCCACCCCCCCACCCCCCCAAGTGAAATCGGATCTCTTCGGGACCCCCAAAAATGAATTCTACGTCCAAAAATACTTCGAAAACGACACCTAACTCGATCCCATAGCCAAAAGCCTTAAAAGACCATCCCGTAGCCCCATAGCGCCCCACGGGTTTGGGCGATCGAGCTGAAAACCTTGCGGGCACTACTAGATGGTAAACCGAGTATTTTGTCAAAATTTCAGATTTTAAAAAAAATGCCTACTGCCCAAACCGGCTCGGACGGCCGACGGCAGTATTAAGATTGTACCAAGTTTTTATCCCACGAGTGTAGCATACACGAATTAACCTTACACACGTCCCATAAAGTAGGTGTGTACCAAAACAACGTCCCGTTTCTTCTGTGTGTATCCACACATGGGTCAAATTCATGGCGTGTGTAAGCGAAATTTTTTGTATCAAAATACTTCATTTTGCTTCCTGAACACGTTTTTGGACGTTTCGGCGACGTCCCGTTTCTGCACCATACACACACACACGGTTTCGCGTCCCGTTTCTGTACCATCTGCGGATAAGAGAGGGAGGGTGTGTGTGTGAAAGTTGATTAAATTAAATTTAATCAACTTCAAATGGCAAATTTTGCCATTGCGGCTATTCCAGGAGAAATTTTGATTTGAGCTTTGATAAGTGAGGGGCAGGCATGGCAAGCATTGGGAAATTTTGACAAAAAAAAAGTGTTATTTCGCACATTGTTACCCATATCTTGGGAACAGTTAGTTCGACCTTATTCTCTTTATTTCTGGTCGATTAAATTTTATATGAGGGACGGTACATTGCATTTCTGTTGAGAATGGAGTCAATGGAATCAACACGGAAATACTTCGAAAACTCACATCTACTGTAGTATATGTAACATAATATGTTACATTATACTGTAACACATGTGTTCAAGATGTATCTTGAAATGTATACCTACTGACAAATTTTGAGACCAATTAACATCTTCGAACCCGGTCGCGAATACATAGGGAGGTAGGTGTACTATTCTATAGAATAATTCGTAGGTATGTGAATAATAAACCTAACCGCTGCAAATTTGTGCACAAGGAGCACGGGGCAAAGGGCTTTCTTCGATTTTATTTTAAAATGTTCGTCCGCCACCCAGGCCATTTCGGGCAGTAGACATTTTGATAAAAAACTGAAATTTTGACATCTAGTTCTGCCTTGACATCTACCTACTCTTTCCCACAAGGAAAAAAAAAAAAAAAAAAAAAAATCGGGAATCGGCATAAACAAAACAATACCTAACAGTCTTTTTCCTGGCACTCTTCACTCCTGAATCTAAGGGATATATTAAGTATTAAACTATTAAAAATTTTTTGCTTGCACAACGTTTGGTCGGGGGGACCCCGAAAAATGTACCTAATCTACGTATGACAATCCTTCAAACAGAACACCTACTTTGACCCCATAGCCAAAAACCGGAAAAAACAAGTTTTTGGCCATGGTATCAAGTAGGGTACCTATCGTTTCTCCAATTTTTAGTGAACCAAATCTGTCCAATTACTGTAGGTACGGGAATAGTTTTGTTACTTTTTTTCAATTTTAAAATAATTTTTATGGGCAGAAATGTTTTGTTCAAAAATGTGTTGTACTCGTCCCACTTGCGTTATACTTTTTGCTCTTTAAAAAAAGCGAGACGAAAAAGTTTACATAGATAGATTTTTTAGATTGATACCTGAGAGGGTAAAGAAGTGGGTTCCTACGGGCCCCCACATCCCGCACTTAGGCCTGTAGACCCATTGTGCTGCCTCTCGGAGTTACTATGGTAGGAGTTCTGTGCCCTTGAAGAGGTTCAATAGCCCTCCTACCAGGTCCTTTCGTGCTAGTATCTCTCCCCGGTCCACAGAGCCCAGAGCAAGATACCGTCTGCGTTCCAGGGCCTCACATTCAAAGATGAGGTGATCCGCTGTCTCCTCCTCATCTTTGCAGAACCTACAGGTGGGTTCATCATTCGTGACCCCTATCCTGTGTAAATGCTTCCTGAAACTTCCGTGTCCTGTATACAGGCCCACCATGAGTCTCAGTTGTGGCCGCCGTAGGCGAAGGCACGTTTCTGCCCTCTTACGATCCAGCTGACCCAGCATGGCGTGCCCATGCTGTTGGTGCGGGGTTCTTTCCCATCTGCGGCTGTGCTGTGACCGCTGCCACTGGTCCACAGCCCCCCGGAAAAGCGCCCCCGAAAAAAGTTTACATACCTATTCATGTCAAGATGTGAGTCAGAATTCTCAGTTATTGAAAGCTGGCTGGCCCAAGCGGTCTACAGACACAGGCCACAGGTATAAAAACTCAACCCCTTGGGGGAGAGGCACCCTTCCGACGATGACAAAAATCTTGATCAAAATGATCATGCCCTGCCTCACGATTATCCTCCTAGAGACCTTACTATTGAACTTAGAAATTTGAGATTCAGGTGATAAAATCTTGAATAGTGTCCCACCATTTGTCTTTGGCCAGTTTTGCAAAAATGTCTCGTTTTAACACGGTTTTTTGAATTTGAAATTCTCATCCCCCCTTAATTTAAATTTTAGCGATCCCAAACATAATTATAGCCAAAGGTATTACTGTTGGGAGAAGATTCGCGTTTTCGGATTGAAAATTGAGTGACTCTTTTAGCTGCAATCACTGAAGTAAAATTGCTTCATTTTGGTGCTGCGACGTGGTGGCCAACTCTGGTACTATGAGGGGGGACATTTAGCAACGATAAGTGCACTTCCTCTGGGGAAAGAAAGAGAGCAGAAGGTATGAGAAAGGTTGTGATGGGCCAGAAATGGCCAATTAAACCTAAAATGGCTTAGACAACCTAAGAAGCTCTGTACAGCGCATGGCGGACAGACCTTTTGGTTTTGGAATGTAGACCTCTTGAAATGGATAATGTCAAATTTTGAGGCCAATCGGAGTCATCGACCTCCGTCGCGAAAACAGGTGTATTATTCCAAGAATAATAAATCAAAAATTTAACAAATTATTTTTGTTTTTATGATCCAAATGCGGTACAGAGTCCAACCCACTTAGCAAACTCTGAACCACCGCAACAGTGTGGAAAATCCGTGAGGTCTATAACTCGCGTTGGGAGTGTAGACATATAACCTTATAGACATATAGACGACTCCATGAGGTGTTCCGGTTTTCCGGAGTAGTAAGTGGAAGTTAGGTAACTTGAAACTTTCCGTTCACCTTCCTCTTTTTCAGGAAAAAAATTTTTTGGAGATCGGCATATGAATAAGGAAAGCTGTTTGTTAATTTAAAAAAAAAAAAAAAAAAAAAATCATAACGGAGGCGAAGTGGCCCCCTTGGGGTGTGCGCCCCGGGGCTATAGCACCCCTAGCCCCCCCGTTAATCCGGGCCTGCCTGTAGATAGTTGGCTAACAATTTCAAAGAATGTTATCTATCATCGTATGACTTACAAAAAACATTGTATGACGAAATTGTATTTCATAAATTCATATATTTTAGCTGTTCGAAGGCATGAAGGCCTACAGAGGTACGGATGGGAACATCAGGATATTCCGACCAGAGCTGAACATGATGAGGATGAATCTGAGCGCGTTGCGGACGGGCCTACCATCTTTTGATTCCGAAGAGATGATCAAGTGCATTTCACGGCTAATTTCCATCGACAGCGAGTGGGTGCCTCATTCAGAAGCTGCGTCCCTGTACATAAGGCCCACGTTGATTGGGACGGAGGTGAGGAAATCTCTTTGTCGAGGTCATTGGCCCAGGGCATAGTGGTGATTGACCCGACCTATTGTTGCTGCTGCTTTGGAGTGAACCGAGCACTGGTAGAGCCCGATGGTGCCAAAATTTGTTGACGTAGGTACGTGTTAGGAGAGCCTGACGGTTCAAGGCCTTGCCACAAGTTTGCTACCCAAGGAGCGCTTCGTGCTGAAAACTGGTAAATAGATAGAGGGTTTGTTTGTTCGCTAAATCTACTGGAGAGTGCAGCAGTACCAGTTCAGCTGTTGCGATCTGCAAAGCTTGGGTAAAAAAGCCTCTCATTTGACAAGTACATTATCGCATACTGCCCTCCTCTTAGTGACACCAAACATGTAGAATTCCGAGCGTTGTTATTCTTGTTTTCAACTCTTTATCGAGAATAGGCACTCAGTAAGAATGGTATAGGAACCAGAGCAACTAAAAACCCGAGGCTGGAACAAATTGAAAATGGAATGGCACTAGAACTCTGAACCCATCAGCTCCTGGAAATAAGGTAACAACACATGGAAAGTGGAAATCTCGTTCGTTGGGGGATAACATTCAACGTCTTTCAAACTCATAAACTACATACAATTTATGTAGTAATAAAATATTAGTTATGTAGTAATAAGTTATAAAATTTAATTTTGAATTGAAGGAGCGACTGAAAACGGGACCCGTGGACATTAGGGAGACGAAAATCGATTTAATATACATAAGTACTGGGTATTGAGTAATTTGCCTACTTAAGGAAGAATACGCTGTAGGTATCTCATAAAATAGAACGAGTCAACCTCGTTTACTTGCAGAACGAAATAGAGTGTGTTCAGAAAGATGTTTCTAAACTTTCATGGGTGCAATGAAACCCTTGAATTACATTATTGAAATGTTGCAATCGAATCTTTGAATTATTGAAATAGTGGAATGGATCCTTTGATTTAAATTATTGAAATGGTGCAATGGAATCTTTGAATTACATTATTGAAAGTTTCACCATTTAATGGTGAAATGGATCCTTTGAATTACATTATTAAAATGATGCAATGGAACCTTTGAATTTGAGAAAGGAGGGTAAGACTGGTTCGGCGGGTAAGACCGAGTACCCCCCCCCCCCCCCCCCTCCTGGTAATGCGAGTGCATCAACACGAATTCTAAGGCACTAGGGGCCATTGTGGCCGCAGCACGTTAGGGGGAATTAGGGCTGAAAAGGAACACGATAGGGGGAATGGGAAGAGCACGATAGGGGGAAGAGAAGTTGATGGATTCGACACGTTAGAGAGAACGCCTCAATTTTCCTTCTCACTTCAACAGACCCCCGTCTCGAATACGTACGTGTGTAAATACCGATGGTTAATTACTCCAAGAATAATAAAGCAAAATAGGAAAAAAAGGAAATAGAAAACCGAAATGAAATTAGCTTTACTCAGAAAATTACTGGTAATTTAATAACCTCTCGATGTTCAATATAAAAGGAATTCATCATTTCAGTCCAGTAGACAGAGCAAATGCGGGAAAAATTTCGAATTTAATGTCACTTTAACAAGTCATTCAGGTGGGCTGTGGGGAGGGCCGAAAAACCTCAAGGTTTTTGCTCATAACTTCTAAACTTAGCGGTTTTCGCCAAAAAGGATTATCTTTGAATTCATAGAGCTTCGAACTAGACGATGAATTTTCCAATTACAAAGACGATTTAGTAATATGTATACAACTTGGGGAGTTGGAGACACAGCTCGAACATAACATAAATACAATAATTCCCCCATAGGACCTTTTCCCCTTACGTGTATTTGTTGATTTTCCCTATCGGGCTCCTTTCTACGCGTAGCTCATGGGCCCATTTCCCCCTAACGTGTTACGGCTGCAACTGTTAGGCCTAATCAATGAGATTTCAGCCCACCATCGCTCGGAGATATCATTTGAATCGTTTTCACGACCTGTTTTCCGAAAATGTGAATTTTCTTTCAAGGCGTGGTCCCTTTTGTCCTCACGTCGTCCTGCGTTATCAGCCATGAATTTATACTAATTTGAACTTTTAAAAATGTGAGGACAAGCCTTTTTAATACTTTGACTTGTTTAATCACTCAGAACTCGAATAAAAATTGCTTGGGGTTAATTTTTGTAGTACTTTTTCTGAGGTACTTGGTCTTACCCATCCCTACCTAAAAAAGACATGACTCGATTTTTTTCCATTTTACTCTAGTTAGGGATCAGGAAAGAATATTCATCAGGTTGGAATGAATTCTGGCAGTGATATGTATATTAAATTTTGCTGCAATTTCATTTTTTGAATAACTATTATATACCCAGTCTTACCCGACTTTCCCCTAAGTACATTATTGAAATCGTGCAATGGAACCTTTGAATTTCATTATTGAAATGAGCGCTAAAAAATTCAATTGACAAAATATCGGCTCCAAATAGTCTATAACCGATCCATATTGGAAGGATTAACATCGATAAAATTCATCGGTCATTGTGGGAAATACAGCAACATTTTTATATTATCGACAACAGATATGGTATCTACTAGCAAATAGTCCAATTCCATCAATTTTGTAGTTTAAAGTTGTATTCATTTATAAAAGCAATAGATAATATATATATTGGTTCTATTTTAGCCCACGCTAGGAGTAAGCGAGCCAGATTCTGCTCTCCTGTATGTCATCCTCTGTCCCGTAGGGCCATATTTTGGCCAAACGGGTCTGCGCTCCGTCACTCTTTTGGCTGACCCTAAGTACGTCAGGGCCTGGCCAGGAGGAGTTGGGGATAAGAAAGTCGGATCCAACTACGGGCCCACCATCAGTGTTACAGTGAGTACTAACAAACTTGGTAGGTAGGTACCTACTAAGTAGTAGGTAGGAAAAGATTGAGTGCACGAAAAATTTGGATGATACGCGTCAAAAACCTGCCAGAGGTACTTTCGTCAAAAACCGTTGCATGATGTGTTGTCCACCTGGAACCTCAGGCTCAGTACTATCAAGAGGCTCCAGGCTGCAGGTACAGTTGGCCCTCCCAATTTTTCTTATAGGTGCAATCCGTAACCAACCCCTTCACAATCATAACTAGGTACCGCTTGAAAAATCATCGCAACTCGCCACCCGTGAAACAAACGCAAAAAATGATAAGCTCCTGAGGTTTGTTTTCTTGTAAATTTTGAAACAACGAAAGTCATAAGGAGAGAATAGTTAACCACCCTTTGCCAATTGGGTCATTTGAGTTTTTGTGCGGTTGTGGCTTCAGCTTCTCAACCGCGTTGGCCCATTGTAAGTATTTTGTTCTAACCGACTTCCCCCAAGAAGGATTATACGCGTGACCCAAGTTCTTTCCATAAGAAAATTCTCGAAAAATTATCTCATGTTCAATTAACCATGAGTAACTTTGCTATTTGGTTTTGTTTACAGAAATCTGCAACTTTAAAGGGCTTCCAGCAAGTCCTCTGGTTGTATGGGGATGATCATCAAGTCACCGAAGCAGGAACTATGAATATATTTGTACACATAATTAATGACGAAGGAGGTAAGAATCTGTCAGTGCGTTCAGTTTTTTTCCGCAGGAATAGGTACTATTGATAGCGGTATTTACGTCAATTAAATAATTTGATTCTCATCACTCAACGAGAAGCAAATTGCCAATGCAAATTTACGGGGATTAAACTTTTTTTAAGCCAAAGAACAGTTGATATGAGTTGAAAGTGCGCGAATTTGCTAGTACCTACGATTAACACACAATGAACATCCTCGGTGTGAGTCCAACGCGTTGCAGCGCCCTTAACGGAGTTGATTTTAAAGTTCGATTTTCTTGTACTGGATGGATATTTGATTGCTCTTTAATTTCCCGTTCAATAGTATTGGCAGTACTATTTGTTTTCGTCAGTCAAATCCATTAAATGGGCGATATACGGCAAGGGAAGGAAGTTCTTCTGCAGTGTTTGTATCATTCAGGCGTATACTTAATATGTAAAGGTGATACAGAGGTAATTCTTTATCGTAATTTTCTTTATGAATTCTTCAAAATTTAAGTAGGTACATTGAAGTTTAGTATAAATGCTAACCGCTAAATAAAGACTGCCCGTCACTTTGGCCTCTCCTTTAGGTGACCACAAATCGGAGGTTCAAGTGATCTCACGTTCTACTTTTATTAATTAAGGATATTTTTTTTTAGCTTAATCATTGGTTCCCTACTTCATACCCTAGCGTGGCTCCGCCTGTATGTTTCCTTCATTAGTTAATTTCTCATCTTTACATTTCAGATCACGAGCTTATCACAGCGCCGTTGAACGGACTGATTCTTCCGGGTATCACCAGACTGTCCATCCTGCAGCTTGCAAGGGAGTGGAATCAATTTCGAGTCTCGGAAAGAGTTATAACGATGCCGGAAATCATCAAACTCAACAAGAAAGGAAGAGTGAGTTGAAATGATTGTCAGGAATAGTATTTTTATTTCGCATTCATACGAGACGAACTTGAACCGTAATCAACAAGAAATGTTGAACGAATTTTGTTCAAGATTGGAGGATATTTCATATTTAGTTCAAGATGACAAAGGTTCGGTGAGGACCGGGAAAGTTAGCCCACGCCCTAACCAGTTTATTTTTGTCGGATCATTAAACTAAGGAGGATGTCGAGGATAACTTGGGATCTTGTCGATTTGCTTTACGCAGCCAGTACCTGCATGAGTTCATGTATGAGTACGAGCACTTTATTCTGTGTTGGCAAATAAAAGATTCATATTTTATGGGGAGCAAAAGGGACAACATTTGTGTATATTTAATATTGGGAAGTGGGAAGCAAACGGGAGATGGGAAATTCGGTACGAAAATGAACGGTGGTAAGCTAATGGGATACACAGCGAGCAGTGAAAGGCAAACGGTGAACAATTAGCAAGCTAGACGAATGATTCTAATTTTCTAATTATTAGAAAAAATGGAACCGAAATTTGTCAAAGAACGCCTTCCCCAGGCTGTTGCCACTGTTTTGCTTAAAATCCACAGTTGTGTAAGCTCCTCGATGAGTAGCTTGTTGGAAGTTCCGACTTGGAACTTACTATATTTTGACAGTTGCGACGCTTAAATACGTCCAACTGCTCAGGTCCACTCATGGTCTTGCTGAATAGAATACCTTTCGTTCTGCTGAAAAGTGCTTTCTCATATACTTTGGCCGATCAAGAAATACCCTTTGTCTGTTAAAAATAATTAAGTACTCTTTGTCTCTGCTTGGAGTCGGGAACAAAATTTAATTTATTTAATAATAAAACCGAAATTTCAATATGGAAATATAATACAAAAAAATATAAAGAAATATCTACAGTAAAATATGAAAATATCGCTCTGATAGGTAGATATATGAACGTATAGAAGAAGCTCTGGGGAAAATATATAATGGGGGGAAAAGGGGAAGAAATATGGTATAATAGAATAGGGATGTGTATCCCAAGCGGATACACAAAAAAGAATAAGGTTCGTGCCGGAGCTGCACTGGGGCAAGCTATACAAAAACCTAGACGCCGAATCTAATCATACAATATGCACGGGGGAAGTTAGGGGGATGGGGACTTGCCAACCTACGCTCACTGAGATACCAAACTGACATACTGATTTTTGGCAAACTTGTTGCTACTTGTAGCAATAGTTACGAGTAAGTAGTGGGGATAAGTTAATCAAAGCACTTGATGGTCGTTACCCTGGACTGATGAAGGGATGCTGGGGAGTCGTGGATACGGTGGCCGTGTCCGGCAGAGGCGCCTGAGTCCTTGGTACTGACGTGGCTGGGACCACGAACCCAAAGGTAGTCGTGGGCTGGTCCAAGACGTGCCGGATCGTTCTGGGAAAACGTGCCAGAAGACGGGACTGGATGTTGAGTGACTCGGAAAACAAGACAGTCCGGGGAAGCGTGCCAGATGACGTCGAACGAGCGTTGTGGGCCTCGGAAGGCGTGCTGGGAACGCCAGACGAATGAACAGGGCCTTGGGAGGCGAGATGGTCCTGGAAAACGTACCAGAGGACGTCAAACACAAGCGCTAAGGGCCTTGGAAGACTATACTCTGGATGTACTGGATATGGCTCAAGGGCACGAAAATCCAGGGGTGTACAGTCCAAGGGTATGGGAACTAACTCTGAAAAGAGCTGATGAGAGTAACAGAATGGAGGGCAAAGGAACGATGGCCGAGACTTACAACAAGGCGCACAACTGACAAATGCAGACTGATCAGGGGGAGTCCCTCACTGGGGAGTCCCCTCCCCTCGTCGTTAAGGTGGTAGCTGTGTGGGGAACGGGAGATTCCTGCCAGGTGTTGGTGGGCAGGTGGGTGTATAGGCGATTTTCCGCCGCTGGTTGACAATTGGATGGCGGGTTACACTACACGCTTACAGTAGAATATAATGTATACTATTGTAAAAGCCAAAAGGCAATAACACGATAGCGTTTAGACAGGTTTCAGCATTTGAAATAAAAATAAAAACCGCATTTAGAGACGTAGACGGTGGTAAAACGTTATTCTAGTTTTCAGTCTCAGCGTACGAAATAAAAACTCCATATGGAAACACTACCTAGGCAATTCCCCCAAATTCCTCAAGAGAGTACAAATTCACCGTCCTGAGGAAAGACAAGGTAGGGAAGAGCATTGAACAGAAAAGAGCCCACCAACATTGGGTCTCTGCCTAGCAGTACTGGATAACAAGATCGCTCCATGGTCGTGAACCCCGGAGACCAGATAAAGGCTCGGCTAATTGGTCCTCACACGGTTCAGAACTGCCAACGAGCTAAGGAGCCTCTATAACTTTCGTTCCACGACAGATAAGATTGGCGAGGATTCTTAAAGCGCGTAGCCTGAAGATGAACTGAGTAGCTCAAATTGCCCCAGGATATGATGCTATAAGTTGCTCGCTTAACAAGCATGGTAAAGCTGCATCCCGTCAAACACTACATCCTTCAACCTTCTTATCATATAAATTGAGAAAGACAACTGGGCACAAGCGCCTCGACATGAGGCAGCTATGACAGACGGTTCTCCACCGTCAAGCCCAGGAAATTCACAGTCTGATCCAAACGTCTTCTTAGGCCCACTTAGAGAGTTCTTCGGGAAACTGGATTGGTAACTCATTTATGTGAGGGAAACAAGAACCCAGGACACTTCCCTGTTTGACTCCACAGGGAATTACAACCTTGTTATTATTTTTTCATTTTTTTAAATTCATTTTTACACTAATGTTTTATATTTTCTTTTTGTCCAGCTCTTGGAGGTGTTTGGAGCAGGCACAGCGTGCGTCGTCAGCCCCGTAAGCTCCATCCACTACATGAACGAAACGATTCACATCAAGACTATGGAACAACCCAACGCAATTTACGCCCGGATGCTCAAAACCCTCTTGGACATACAGTACGGCTACGTCGAACATCCCTGGGCACGACGGATAGACTAAGCTCAGACTCCAACGTTCGTGTTGTGCTCAGCTTCGTCCGAATATCTCAACAGGTTCGCTGTACGCCTGTGCCTTCCTCGTTCAGAATATAGAGTCTGAAATTAGTGGAGTGTGATGTGAATTATGAATGAGAGAGTGAATATTCAGTTTTAGACGTTAGCCAGGAAATACGGGATTACTCTTTTGGTTTGTCCAAATCCTTTAATAACAATTTTGAACATTGAAATGGGGAAACGAAACTGAAAATGGTTTTAATTACTGTTTGCCTTGACCCGTTAAAACATGGAATCAAATTTGTATGTGTCTATATCGTTGCATTTCCCTTTGTTAGTTGATCGTTATTTGTGTAACAATGATAAGTGGTCCAAATATTTTATTTTGGTATTTCAATCTTTTTCTACACTTTAGGTTTTAAACATAAATCGGGTCCAGATATTGTTGTAAATAAAAAACTATATTTTTTGGAAATAAAGATACCTACATACTCTCTGTTACGTTTTGAACGGTTTTGCCGCTATTTGTCGTCCGACTTGGGATTACGGGGGGATGTCAGACTGTATGCGATTTGACCTTGCATCTGGAGTACTGACATCGTGTTTGAGATAGATTGTCGGGTCGGTTGGAAATTACCTTGAGCCCTCCGCACGAGGAAAAAACCGCGGATTGGCTCCAATTGGCTCGTTCGGAATATGCAGGCGGTCGTAATAGCTGAGGAACGGGAAGTCCTGCTCTTCGGGCAAGGTCAATGTCAATAGCCTCGAACTCACTCTGCTCGGCCATCTCTTCACCTCAAGAACCGAAACCAACCGAGGAGGAAGAGAGTTTCCCGTGACGGCTGTTTTTCTGTCGAGCGATTTTTTCCCCCCTCAATTACCATAAGCTATCAAATTTTAATTCGTAGCGGTGGGAAAAAACATCCTCGTATGTAGTCCGTTCATCAAGATCTTCCCTGGAACGTCCTTCACCTTCTATTAAACGTAGCAACTTCAAATTCAAATTAATATGATAGTTAAATACATCTTTGCTTGTATATTCAGGGCAGGTTATGAAAAGTGCCGCAGATAAGGGTTGTCATGCGAATAAAGAGCGGGTTTGCGTAAAGCAACGCACATTGAAGTTGTTAATATCGGGATATTTTCTCTTGATCTTCTCCTGCAGGCGGTGAAAAACTTGTGGATTTCTGTCTATATGGAAAAAAATGAATGCCCTCTCTATATTTTCAACTAAATTTGAGAGTTCTGTGTTCGGTTTCATCAAAGTGCCTTTGGAGATTTTGAGAAGCCAATAGTAGATTTTACCGACCCGTTCTGCGCATGTCGATGGCGGACATAGTAGCGAGGCCATCAAAAGTAGGAAACCCAACAACTCGAGGAAGGAGGAGATGATAAGGGCTGTGATAAAAATTAGGACATTTAATGTGATATCTCTGTAATAGTTGCGTCCCGTAAAATAATTCGTTCAGAGCTGTGGCTCAACAGCCATTCAAGAAAATAAAAAGCTAAATTCGCAAAACGTGATGTATCTCTGATTTTTTAGTAGCTACATATGTTGTTTTTAGTACCTACATAATATGTAGGTACTAAAACATATTATGTTGTTCGGACCCAATAGGGTAGTGTTAACCCAATTTTGCAACTTCCCCAAAGCTGTGCTTCACGCATAGCACACTAAAAACCACGATTTTTTTGGCCTTAACTCAGTTTTTGCTCTATAGCTAATAAAATATGCATTGTCCGACGAAAAGTACTATATGAGTTTTTAAATAGCATTAAATGTGTGCTCATTTAAGCCCAACCGGAGCTGTGTAGGTAAATTCGTTTCAGAGTTATGGCAATTTGGAAATAGGCCATTTTTTCCAAAATGTGAACATTTTAGTTGAAGTCCTTCCTTAGACCAAAGTTGCGGGGAAATCATTAATCCTAAGTATGAAACTCATGGAACAGACATTGTAGGCAATATAATTAGCGGGGTCAGTAGGCCCTCTAGTTCTTTCAAAATCTCAAAAATCGATATAGGTAACGTAAAATCGCATTTTTCCAGAAATTATTTGCTATATTTTGAAAACCTTATTAGGTACCTACCTTTTTTTGTGTGTGGAAATGACAAAGAAGGCATGCTACCATTTAAAAATCTCGAAAATTTTCAGATTAGCAGGTCGCAAAACCACCGTAATTTCACCGTAATGGCCGTTATGGCAGGTAATCTGAAAACTAGGATGATCAACTTACCTATGTAAAATTTCATGATCAGATCATGAAAGTAGATTCTACAACTTTCATTCAATGCCTTTTTTTCTCTCTCTCTTTTTCTCTTTACTAGGACTATCCATTTCAACGTTATAACTGCTGGAAGAGCACTTTGAAAATTTTGCGGGGAATCGACAATTTTACCTCTGAATACCTATTTGGGGAGGCACTTTATGCCTGTTTTCCTGAGGTCTCCGAAAATCATAATATCAGTTCTGAGAGGAAATTTAATCAGCTTCGCGTGGGGGCAATGAAATTTAGATCGGAGACATAGTCTTGGAGGGGGAGAAGAAAATCTTCCGAAAAACGTGGTCGTAGAGGGTCAAATATCTTGTTTCCACCCTTTCCGACGAATACGAATGGCGCTTTTGTTGTTCAATGTGCCGTCCCCTGCATAAAATTTAATCAGCTTTAACCTAAAAAGAAGAAAAGTAAGATCGGACCAAACCGTTCCCACGTGATAGGCAAAAAAGTGCAAAGAAACAGGTTTTTTTTTTTTTCAAAATTTACCACTTCTTTGCAGTGCCCTCCCCTCCTTTATCAAAGCTTAAATCAAAATTTAACACGGAATAGCTGCGATGGGGGATTTATTTAACTTTCACGAGAAACAAAGAAATTTGGAATTGGACCAATAGTTTTTGAGCTATAGCCGAAAACGTTCTGAAAAACGTGCTTCCGCTGTCTTCAGGTCTTCAACTAAAATGTTCACATTTTGAAAAAAATGGCCTATTTTCAAATTGCCATAACTCTGAAACTAATTTACCTAAACAGCTCCGGTTGGGCTTAAATGAGCACACATTGAATGCTATTTGAAAACTCATATAGTACTTTTCGTCGGACAATGCATAGTTTATTAGATATAGAGCAAAAACTGAAATAAGTGATAGAATGATACCCCTTCTTTCGGGTAACGTTGATCGTTCTTACAAATACCGAAGCAACAATGGGGCGGCATATCTAACAATGATTTTACAATAAAGAATCGTAAAATCATTATGTAGGAAAAACTCTAAACAAGCGTACTTTCGGTTAAAAGAAAACTACAAGTACTACGTAGCCACGATAACCAAGCCTGATGATGACAAAACGGTGTCCGAAAAGGGTAGGCAACACAACAAACGCTGATATTGTACGAGAAATCTGTAGGAAAACGGTTGTTTTCTCAGGTTGGCACAGCGCATGCGTATCTCGATTTCTGTCGAAAAAATCTACTAAGGTTCGTTCGTAGTAAAGTTCCGGACAGTCCCGAACTGTCCGGGCATGCGCTCTTGAGCTTGTCGCGGTCGTAGTACAGGAGTTCCGAACTCTGGCCCCAAGTTCACTGTTCGTAGTAGCGTTTCGGAGAAGTTCCGGACTAGTTCGGAACTCTGTTTTCGCGTTCGGGATTTTTTCTCGAACTTGAACTCGAACTCGACAACTACTGAAGAGCGCTCTTGTGAGAGGAGGGGAAAGTTATTATCACAGCACACCTCTATCACGTCGTGGTTTATCATTCAGCGTTTGATTTTATTTTTCCTTCTGAGGTGGATTTATTTTTCCACTTCCATTTTCGCGGATTCGACGCGAGGACAAGCCGTAAGAGAAAACCTTCGTCCTGCGGTTGATCATTGATCCTTTCGTTTGTATTTCTATTAATAATTTTTATTAAACTACCGATGTCAGAATGGTTGTTATTTGTGTAGATTTTTGGCACCCCACTCTACCTACAATTAGAATGGGGCAACCCAATCATTCGAATTTTCCGAGCATTGTTATGTAAGTGATGACCGGGAAAATTCAATTGTTATGGTTAAAATATTGAAGATTCTGTCAATTTCAATTGTTCCAACTTTTTGGCTCAGCAATTCACCTCATAGGAAAATAATTCTGACAGGAGGGGGGGATGTATGAAAGTGTCACCATTCCATTCAGCGTGAAAAATTTCATGAATTCCACTTCAAAACTATTCCGTTGAAATTCTGAAATTTTGACAAAACACTGGTTGTGCCCGGTTTTCAGCCCGATCGCCCAACCCCGTGGGGCTATGGGAGGGTTTCGGTTAAGGGGTTGAGTTGGGTGTCGTTTTCGAGGTATTTTTGGACGTAGACTTCATTTTCGGGGTCCCACATGTGTCCAAACATTGTACAGGCAATTTTTTTAAAGTTGTTTAAAAATAATTTTCTATTGACAGAATTAATTTTTGCACAATTTTTCTATTTCAAAGAATAATGAACCTTTGTGTAAAATTTGCAGGGGTTTTATTTTTTTTTAACTAAAAGCAAATTCTCTTGTTGTCAATTTTATCGCATGCTTGAACTAATGTAGAAAAATCTAAAGTTAAAATAACTTTCACGCTCTTCCTGAAAATATTCTCAACTTTGAGGTTTTATTGGAAAATAAGAAATGCGTGGTCATTTTGCTCAAGTACGGTCGGATGTAGGGAAAACATTTTCACGACAAATTATCGAATGATATCAACGTTGCGGAATGTGTTTACTATCAGACGGAAAACAACATCGTTTTGGGTCCCAGGAAACTGCCCGACCAGGAAACTGCCCGAATCGCCCTACCTGGAAATTCGGGGAGATCGGTGCCTCGTCTCAAATCTGTCCGAAAATCTGATCCTAAAAACTCCCCGAAAAGGTGGGACGAGGATTCCGCCAGAAAACTGAAAACACGCATGTGAATAGGGGATACTGCCCGAATCTATCCGAACTGGAAACTCACCGAAAGTCGTAAACCCCTTTCAGGTACCTGCTTCCGAGGACCTTCGTCCTCGGAAAGCGAACGTAAGTAATTACGTCATGAGGGACTCCTAAGTTCACTGCCAACAACAGAAGGCCAGTAATATTTGCACCATCTATTTAGGCACAGGTGGGACGGAAAAATACCTCATTATAATGAGGTATAATTAAACGACATGTGGCTTTGTCATTGGCTCTGGTCCCCCCCGCCTGTTCCTATTCACTACTGATCGAATAGGTATTTCTCCGAATCACGAAAAATTTGATCATAATATGATCTTATCATATTATGACTTGGAGTCATAACAACAAACACCAGCAGAAATTGGGTCCGGCCACCTAAAATTTCCTTCTAAAAAGCCGATATTTCCTGGGTTTACCTTCAGGTGCAATTTGCATTAAATGCATTAAATGCACGACAAGAAATTTTCTTGTCAATGTTATTAATCATGAGGTTCAATGTGGTTTGCACCTAGTCCAATTCAAACATTCGCCGTCAATAAATGTTTATTGATTAAAATTAAAGTATTCATGGTTCACATGTCATAAGTTAGTAAAATTAATATGTAAGTCTGTATAAAAAGGAGGAGGAGGAGGTATGGATAATCAAAATAGCCTAACGAAGCAACTTACAAGGGCACGGCACTGAGCACAGGTTGTGGGATGTTGCTGCTCTCATATAGGGATCTTGCTGTAAGGAGGGAGTCAACCACGTTTGTGGAAACAGGTTTTGAAAATATTGATCTTGAGATTTACAAGAGCGGAGCAAACTTGACACTTTTCAATGGCGCGTTTTTTTTTTTTTTTTTTTCATTGATTAGAGGGAGAAAGAAGGATGACCAGAGTATTAAGCAGGCGCCTTCTGGACTAATTTTTAATAATTACAATTGAAGTTGAAGGATTGTGCAGTATACCATTTCGTTCAGTATATAAAGTAGTTTATTTTAAGAAGAAAAACAAAAAAATTTTACGGCAAGGAACCAACTGCCCCAAACACCAAGAAATGATGACAATGCGCAATTAATAAAGCTAGTTGTCCTTTCTAAGCCTCGTATTACACTTGTTTCACTTACCTGGCGTTGAATGATCCGTTTTGGCGGTTGTAAGGAACACTGACACCACGAGAAAAATAAAATTTTCCGAACTCATTATCACCTTCACTGCTTTGTTCTCTACCCGCTCAGAATGTGTTGATTTTCGACCATCTTCAGATGTCCAGGAATTCGGGTGTTCTGCCCCACAGTGCGCCCGCATGAACAAATTTAGGCTACATTATTTCTAGTCGCATTGCACACTTTCTACACGTAAATTGCAAGAATTTCCCTAAAGAGTTGATTATTTCCTCGTCTGTCGTATCGGGATTTGGGTCAAACGAATTTCACCACTCTTTCGCCGAGCTTTCGAAAATTATATTTTCTTCTTCAAGGCCTACAAAATATTATAGCATTAGAGCAGTAAAAGCTATATAATTTATTATATTACGCGAATCCCGAAAAGGCGACTTACTCAGAGGGAGGTTATCGTGTGGATCTCACAACGATGTCAAACATGAGTAGGTATGAACCGGGAAACACTGTAGAACGTTGATATTTCGTTCACTAGGTCGTAGTCAAAAATACTCCCAAAAAGAGGAAGTCGACAAGGTCCGAGAGAATTGTAGTCGTGGATGCTCCCATTGAACTGACCAGAGTTAGTCGCCGATACTCCGTACCTTTTCAGTACATCTCAAACGCTGCAAAATCTGAGTAACATTTAATGTTACTCAAGGGTTCATTAACTTCTTCACAATTTATGCCAAAGAGGCTTAGGGGTTGTTTTTTTTTTTGTTTGTTTGTGTGTGTGTGTGAAGATTTGGGCTGTGATATCGAGTGGGGAGTCGTTGTCCGAAGTATCGAAGCTCTTCCGGTTATCGAGTCAACACGCCTGCGTTTCTCCCCCTTCACGATAGGTCAACGAGCGTAGGTAAATACAGTTTTCAAATAATTTCATTAATTTCAGTAATAAATAGCTTTCAAGCCTCAACAATTTTCGCTTCCTTTGAGTAAAACCGACACCGCCCTTGGATAAACCCCAGAGGAAAAGGTACAAAGGAGACCCAATTAGGGGCCCCTGCCGTCTCAACACTAATCCTCTTAGGTACCTGAAGCTCGTCACAGACCCACTCGAGGGTTCAGAAATTCTGACAGTTTTCAAAGCCGAAACGGGGGTCTTTCATTCTGCCAGAATATTTTCGGACAGTTGCCAGATTTATGTTTTCCGACAGTTTCCTGGCCATACTTTCGGGGACTTTTTCGCCAACGCCCCAAACTCCCCGAATCGGTTTCTGGGCAGAAATTCGGACAGTATCCTGGTCTGGCAGTTTCCAAGTTCCCATCGTTTTCCGCAGAAGAAGAAGGAGGAGGAGGCAGTTCCGAATTTCGATGCGTTCGTAGTGTTGGGGAATACCGAACCAAGTTCGGAACAGGTAGCGGCCATTTTCCAGAACTTACAAGTTCCGGACAGTTCGGGAATTTCGTACTACGAACGAACCTCTATTGTCATTTCTCTACGAGAGGGGAATTTCATTTTCGTTTCAATTCCGAATTTGTGTTCTTGTTCAGGGGTTTCTTCTTGTAACGATAGGCTTAATTCCCTCGTTTTTCTTCAAGTTCTTTAGCATCGGAGTCGGAGAATTGGGCACGTCTGGAGTGAGCTGGTCGTCTTCAATTTCGTCGTTAATGTGACTAACCGAATCGAGATTGAGTGGGTTGTTTGCCGCTGTTTCCTTCTTCATTTTCTCCAAAGGTCATGTGGGATGGCTCCATACACAGAGATTCCACTCAACGTCACAAGATCTTCATCTTTCATACAGTTTTTGCTTCTAATCATCAGGGTTTGCATTTCGCGTCAACATAAGTTTTAATTCTTTGGGAGACTATTACTGGCAGCGGATGATCGTAGAATGTTCCTAGGCCACGAATTTGAGAGAAGTAGTACTCTAAGGTGTCTTGGTTAAAACGAGAAGTATGTAATTAAATAAGAATATACCTTGATTTAAGTTCAGCGAAACTTTCACGAAGACTATTAATCGACATCATAATGCATTGGAGGGAGTTGGCGGTTTGTCTTTTGCCATTAAATGAGCAATACATATATATACCTACACATATTTATACCCTCTTAGGTATATATATATATACCTAAGAGGGTATAAATGGCTGCCATTTTCTTACAGATAAGTACACCCTTATTGCACAGAAACGCGGGAATGTAGCTACCTTCTTGCACCAGAAACGCAGTTACACTTTTTTTTTTTTGTAGATACGCCCTTATTGCGGGGAGTCATTCAATCAATTTCAATTATTGAATTATTGTTATATCAATCGATATATATTTTTATCACTCATTTTACCATTATTTTAAGCATCTAGCCCTTTGGTCCACTAACCATACAGGACCTGCCCGTAACACGTGATAGGCACACTAATATGTATTCGATTCAGTGAATGTCAACCTGGTATGAATGAATCATCGTCGACCTCAACACAAATCAGTAGGACAATGGCGAGGTTGATTGATAGATGATCCCTTCGCCGCACCGATCGCAATCAGGGCCTTCATAATACCTTGGTCACATCGTTCATTCATCAAACTATCTGATGAGGTCACAAGAAGAGGGCACTTCATCACCAAAGCCCCGTCAAATTTATTCCACATCGTCAGTACAACAACTAGGATGACCTCCCAAAATTGAGTTAAGTATAGTTTTTTCCAGCTGTTGATTAAACCGTACGTTTCAACTTGAAATAGGTGCCTCCAAAGCTTATGTCAATTGAAAGTTCAACTTTATCCAATAAATTGCTAAAATACGGTTATTTCACGTACTGTTCCAACTTGCCCCGTGATGATAACCCTCAATAATTTTGATGGGCCTACTCAACCCTATGCTGCGTTGAAGAGAACCGTCGGGCAACATCAGCTGCCGTGGTTGTTTTAATGTTTCCTGTATAACGGTACATACCTTTGGGGTAAGCTGTTTTTATTTTATTTTTTTTTTTTTTATTATCGAAAATCATTATTAGATGAAGAAAATAACTTTGTGTACCTACTAGAAAGGTTGTTGATCACAACTAACACAAATATACCTACTTATCCATGATTTTTTGTTTGTCTGTGACAACGTAGAAACTTTGTTTTAGTTGGCCGAATTTCAAATCAACTGGTTTCTGCATACCTACTACACATTGGTATTTGCTCACGAAAAACCAGTTTCTGCTCCTCAAAACTGATTTCTGCTTCCCCAAAACCAGCATCTGCTCCTCAAAACCGGTGTCTGCTCACTAATTGAAATATGTCATTCGGTGGTGGGGGTCTACTAAAAATTAGCGTGACTTTAAAAATTAGGAGCGTCCGTCTGCTGTCTGGTTTAAACTTTTGATGTCATCTGGAAGAGGAGGGGGTTAAACATCAATGCTAACCTGAGTATTAACAGTCCCCTAAAGTCAACACAGACCCTAATGCCCCCATCTCTCTTCTTCACTACAACCAGAGGACTGGCCCAATCTGATGAATCCACTGAGCTAATAATTGCTGCCTCCTTTAGCTGAAATAAATGTCGCTCCAATACAGGCCTAAGTGCCAAAGGCACAGGCCGGACCTGCTGAAAAATTGGCACTGCGTCCCGCCACAAATTAATGTGTGCCGTAAAAGATTGAATTGGCAGCTCGTTATCAACCCTACTTACTGAACGCCCGAGGGAAACGGTCTGGAAAAGACAATGGAAAATCACCTATTCGACCTGCCAGATTCGACTCATGCCCACCATAGCCACTCATCAGCAGTCAACTCCTCTGAAAGAAGTGCCCTCCACAGGAACTAGTGGGCACAATACCCCAAAACCATCACGCCATCCCGGGAAGAGCACATCTATCATACCTATCCCTACCTAAAATGGCCTGAGACGTAACTGAAGAAGCAATGAGAAGCGTACCGCCAATACACTTAGGGTGAACTACGACCTCATGTAACGATCCCAAAATTTTCAAACACTTGCCATTGGCAGCTGATACATGCTTATCATACTTCTGAAGCCTTGAAACAGATTCATCCCTAGGCAGTAAAGATTGATCCAACAAAGAAACCCCTGCCCATGTTGTCCTTGTTGTTTCGAGGGGTTCCCTTTCCATGCTGAATGATAAATATATGGAGAGCCAAAATCTACAAAACGATGAGAGTTTGCAGTAAATTGCATAATTTCCTGCTTCAATGCGTGATATTCCAAGTGGGCAACGATTGGGCCACTTCTGGGCCACCATAGGACCATCTGGGCAACGATTGAGCCAGAAACAAGTTTTGAGTTTGAAATCACGTGATTAATTTATTTTTATCCTAATTCAAAATTTTTTTCGTAGGTCTCATCTTTTAACACCCCCTTTTTCAAATGCAAAAAAAAAAAAAAAAAATTTCTGAGTGATAGGACAGCATTGAGATCAAGTCATAGGTCAAAAATCTTACTTAATTGGCCAATGTTGGGCCCTTCACCTTATGCGAAATCGGCCAAATAATAAAATTAAGATCCATACAGTCTACCTCAATATCAAGTACACAGAAATCCTGTAAGCAACCCTCATCAGTCTGATAGGGCCTTACATATTATTACACCATCTGTACACCATATGATGGACACTGGTGTGTCAATATCGTCATCAATTTACTGCATCAGGAAAAAGATCATTTGGAACCACCTGGAGTAGGTCCCGTCCGCAATTTGCACAGCTAAACTCTCCTACCTACCTAATGACATGATGGGGTTATCTCTCATGGTTAGTTGTTACACATCTTAAGTGAAATCGATGTTGGAAATGTCCAAACGACTAGGAGAGCGGTTGAACTCGCATTTAATCATAAGGAAAAAGTTCTCAGGGGCTTCAACGCAATCTGCATGTCTATTACGGCGGTTACTGAAGCAGGCCACCTGACTTGGAACATTTTCCGAAATGAAGAGCCCCAATTCTTAAGAAACGTTGCCTACTGTTCGAAACAAACCACAAGCTCCCTAATCGATGATACTAGATGCTGTGGTCAAAGGTGACCCAAACTAGACCGCACGTCTCCTCGGAATAAAACTGTATGATAACAGTTGAAAATTTGACGGCGAAGTTACATGAGGGCGAAATTTAAGATGTGAGAGAAAAGTTACCTACATCGATTGGGAGAGTTTTTGGTTGGGACGAAGGCAAGATCCCCAGAGGCGGCTTTGGGATTTTCCCAGAGGCGGATTGAGCGTTTTACTTGCCTTTGAATTTACCGGAAATTGCCCACCTGTCCAAAGTCAGAATACCTTTAAAAAGGTATACACGAATATTCTAGTCTCGTGGTTTTGACCATTCGGGTTTTTGACTGTCCAGGCGCGCGGATTTCATCACAAATCCGACTCGTCCGTTTGTGGTCGACGGCTGTCTTGATCCGCAGCTTTAAAACTGCGGAATTGTCTGACTGTTCAGGCCCTTGGTTTCTGAACCGTTGTCCACCACTAATTTAGAGTTTTTACGCGAGTTGGGAAACTGGTACTTCCGTCCAAGACCGTTCGAACGTGGATCGTTAGTGGAGAAGTTATGTTTATCGGCGGAAAACCGTCGGTTTTGGAATCCACAGGCCAGAACAGGACGTTTTTTCGGAGTAAGTGCAGTCTACCCTACCCGACTGATAGTAAAACTGTGGATCACAAAACTGTTCGTAAGAGGAGCACCGGCATACCGAGCGCGGTCTTGAAAAATCTTCGGTTCTGGAGCGGCGTCTGCCCCACCACACAGATTCAAATTGCAGGATGTTCGGAAAAACCGTTGAACTTGAACCGTCAGTTTCGGACTGCGAGTTTTCTTCTCCACTAACGTAGATTTCAATCGTGCAGGTTTCCTAAATAAAAAAATAAAAAAACCGTCAAACCATCCGAAATCCCGCTCGTATATGCACAGCTGAAGAAAAAGCGAAGAAAGTGAAGAAAAAACGTGCTTATCAGGATTCGACGCTTATTATGAGAGCAAAACCTTGTTTTGTCACAACGCGATGATTTGTGGACTAGTCAGCAGTTTTTAGCGAAATAAACCTCATTCAATGCGACGCATTGGAAAAAAACGTGAGTAACGAAAAAAAAAAAAAAAAAAATGTTAAAACGGTAAAAAACAAGGGAAAAGGCCTGAGGGACCGGTTGCACAATAGTTTAGGAACTAATAAGACAAGTTCAAATCTTTCATTTGATAATAATTATCATAGGTAATAATAATAATAATAATTATACACTTATTTGATAATTGGATCATTGTCTTACTAATACAAGTCTAGTAAAATTTAATTTTGATTGCAATGGCAGCGCCAATATTATACCCAGAAATAATAAAGCCAATATTATAGATGCGCCAATATTAAAATGAAAATCATGAAAATCAAAATTTAAGAATAATTATTTATTTATTTTAATAATTAAAAAACCCCTCGCGAAAATAACGGTAGATTATTCAAAGAATAGCACGGGATTACAAAAAAAAAATTAATAATAATGTCGAGGTGAGTTGCTAAAAACCATAGGTATCTATGGGGTATTTTAGTGTGCTGAGTTCGAAAATGACTACCGTCTTATTGGTTTATTATTGGTTTATTATTCTTGGAATAATACGGCTATGTAATCGCGACGGGGGTCGAGAATTCAGATCGGTCTCAAATGTTCACATTATTCGTTTCAAGAGGTCTAGATGTCCGCCATACGCCGTCCGTCGTCTGGGCCGTTTTGGGCAGTTAGAACCTGGGGTTTGGGCGATCGGACTGAAAACCTTGTGGGCACAACTAGATGGTAGACGAAGTACCTATTTTGTCAAAATTTCAGATTTAAAAAACATTTCTACTGCCCAAAACGGCCCGGACGGCGGACGGACATTTCGGTTTTGGAATCTAGACCTCTTGAAACGGATAATGAAAATTTTGGAAACCAGAGATCCAGATAATGCTGGAATCCAGAGATCTAAGAAATCCAGAAAAAGAGCTCCAGAAAATCCAAAAATTCCGAAATCCCGAGATCTAGAATTCCTGAGATCTAGTGATCCAGAAAGCCAGAGATCCCAAGGCATAAACGTGTGTAAAGCTCCTTTCACTGGCGGAGTTGAACCCATATGGGCGGGGTTGGTTTATTATTCTTGGAATAATACACATTAGTAATCGCCACGGAGGTCCACGACTCAGATCGCCCTCAAAATTTGACATTATCCGTTTCAAGAGGTCTAGATTCCAAAACGAAATGTCCGTCCGCCGTCTGTGCCGTTTTGGGCACCCAGTTACAATTTCTTTAAATTCTAAAATTGTGACAAAATACTCGGTTTAGCATCTATTTGTGCCCGCAAGGTTTTCAGCCCGATCGCCCAAACCCGTGGGGCGCTAAGGGGCTGAAATGGGGTTACGGGAGGAGTTTTTTAAGGCTTTTGGCTATGGGATCGGGTTGGTGGGTGTCGTTTTCGAAGTATTTATGGAAGTATTTTACAATCCTTTTTTGGGGGTCTCGGAACCATCCAATCTCACTCTGGGGATCTATAGGGCTTGATGGGGCTACAAATGGGATTTTTGAAGGATCCCAGGAGGTCAAATATATTTTCCGAGTTTTAAACCGTTTTATGGCAATCCCAGATCTGCTCGACCCCTCTATAACGGTTTTCGGTTATCGAGAAGAATCGTAGCGTTTCTGCTCCCGAGTGGTGTTTGAAAAAAAAGTGTAGGTAGGTAGGTACCCTCCGATCCAAGCTTCCATTTTACGTCCGGAACAATACAACTCCATGACCAACTGCATGTTCTTGTTACTGTCATAATTTCAACATTTGTGATGAAGCTCCTTGTTGAGCATATATTTTTCCTTATTATACCAAAATGAGGACCTCACCGAAGGGGGAAGTTGACCTTGGTCAGGGAAGCGCGAGATCGATCCCCCCGCGACCACCCACGGCCTTTCAGTCGGACCAGAACTGTGCGGCAGGTTCAGTTCGCGAGCGCCATCAAGTTTGTTGTGTTCGAACCGACGTCGTGTATACAAGTCACAAGTCATAGTCGAAAACCGCCGGCTCGCCCATGTCATACGTTGCCATGGCAACGGAAGTTTGTACAAGTGTAGGATAGAAGTTTTTCACTAGTTTCTGTGTGAGTTGTCACGACGAGAGAGTATATATTTAGAATTTGGACAGCAACCAACAGCATCTATTGCACTGAAAAGCGCGAAGAATAAATCTACTCATTAAAAGCGGTAAGTTTAAATCAGTCACAGAATCATCATTCTAATAATATATACTAAAGCCACCATAGTGGCTTTTTTAATTTTTCACATCGTTAAAAAACAAGATGAACAACATTAAATCATGGAAGAGTCAAAGCTGAGTACAATGATCTTAGCGTACAAAAACTTAAGTATCTAAGAATATTCTCAAGCTTTCTTGCCCAGCTTTCTTAACTCCGACAATAGGCCACCGATGATCATGGGTGGTAGGTATCCACTTATAAGTTCGAGTCGAATGGCACCAAATCAAAGCCCAAGATATGTGCAGATTTTTTCTTCCATCTAGTTGCTGTGGACAAAGACATACATAGGTACTGTAGATCAGCCTGCTTATCACTTTTTTTAAGGATTGAGTCACTTCCTGTACTATCATCACTAAATGCATTCACTGAATTTCTCAATGTTACTTGCAGTAAAACCTAGCGGCATATGTGAGTGAAAATAGGGAAGGGTGTTCGTTGAAATGGTTAATAATATTATACAACAACAGAATCATCCGGTGATTCATTTTCAATCGTTTTACGTAGGTGGGCGATTCTCAGAAAGCTGCCAATTTTGCTAGGTACAGGAAATTGGTCACCAGAAAAAGTTTTAGGAAAAATCTGAAATAGAATCAGAGTCGTACTCTTATCGCAACGGAAGAGTTTCAACATTTGACCATTTAATGGTTAATCGAGACAACTCTTTATTTTAATCATGATATTTAAGTTTAATTCTTTCGTTTCATATTCGTATTAATACAATACTATCAGATAATGAAGAGGATTTTCTTCATTAAACCCTACGATTCACGTACAATTAGACTAAAATTAGTTTACTATAGATAGGCAGTTTTTGCTAAGGCTTAGCTCTTGATGTCTGTGAAAAGAATGAAGAGGAAATTCTGATATTTTCCGATCAAAAAAGTAGAAATCAAACAAACTTCATCTGTATTCTCTTATCAGCTTTCCAATCAATTTTTGACAACTAATTTGTGGAGTTATAAATGAATTTAATTATTTTTAGGGGTATTAGAAAGAATACCTACTTGAGATTTTAGGTCCAAACCCTATTTCCTATGGTAATCACAGTGATAGGTACCTAGTCAAACTATGATGGCTTCTGTTTTCTCCCAGCTAACTAATAGGTAATTCAACAAGTAAAACATCGATTCAAACTACACTAAGGGGCTAAAAATGAGTGGGTTTAGATAACGACATGGAGGAGTCTAGATAGAGTAGGTATCATTGAAGCACGGTAATCAGAACAATCAAAATATTCACCTCAAATCCAACAAGTGCCCGCCCAAGTAAACACGTTAATGTTCAAACCCGTGAAAGAAAGGATTTCCTATCCTCCATGGTTCAAACCCATATTGATTCATTTGTCAACCCGCGTAATTAATAATTTTTTTGTTAATTAATTTTATTATGTTAATTCTATATAGTATATAGAATAAGAATTCAGACGGTTTATACATAAAAAACTATTCATTCATTCAAGCCACGGTAATCACGGGAATTCGGTGGACAAATTTAGTTCCCACATGTTTGAGCTGAAATTGTTCTAGAAGCTTCAAATTTCTTCTGAGAATGCAGAAGCTAATTCACTTTTGGGGAAAAGACTTGTTAACTCTATAGGAATAGTAACTATTTCTATAGAGACCTTCACATCTGTTGTCAAAACGAAACCCTCTAGGAACCATGTTTTTTAAATATTGTTTTAATGGCCCTGTGAGATGTAAGTATTGTAATATACCTATAGACCCGAAAGTAAAAGGAATGATTAGAATAAACTATTGCACCAATATGAGTCTCAAACATTTCACCGAAGCCAACATCAAAATTAAGTTAAATCTTAACATTTAATGTTGGATTTGGTGAAACCTTTTAACAATTTTTTAAAAGGTGATAAAACGATGATAACTGATGTTGAGTCCTAATTTTCTCCAAAACAAATATTGTTCACACGGGCATTTGTAAATTTGAATCTGTGGTAGGTAGGAATATGGAACTCGACTCTTTGGATCCAGGCTTCCCATTGGTCGTTTATCCAGCCCCGTAGAGGGGGGGGGGGCACTGGACCCGTTGCCCCCGGGCCCGGCCTTCGTAGGGGGGGCCCGGATTTTCTTGGGATTTTTTTTTTTTTTTTTTTTTTTTTTGTAAAAAAGGGGGTAGGAGAACCAAAATGGGAAAAGGGACAGATCAATATAGGAAAAATAGGTACTTTTTTTTTTTTTAGGAGCCCGATTAATTTTCATGACTTTTTTTTTTAGGGGCCCGATGAATTGTCATAAGACCTTTTGGTTTATTATTCTTGGAATAATACACCTATGTTTTCGCGACGCGGGTCGACGACTCCGATCGGCCTCAAAATTTGACATTATCCGTTTCAAGAGGTCTACATTCAAAATCCGAAATGTCCGTCCGCCGTCCGCCGTCCGCCGTCCGGGCCGTTTTGGGCAGTAGGAATTTTTTAAAAAATCTGAAATGTTGACAAAATACTTGGTTTACCATCTAGTTGTGCCCACAAGGTTTTCAGTCCGATCGCCCAAACCCGTGGGGCGCTATGGGGCTATAATGGGGCTACGGGAGGGGTGTTTTGAAGGCTTTTAGCTATGGGATCGAGTTAGGTGTCGTTTTCGAAGTATTTTTGGACGTAGAATCCATTTTTGGGGGTCCCGGAACGATCCGATTTCACTGTGGCGTTCTATAGGGCTTTCATGGGGCTAAAAATGGGATTTTTGAAGGATCCCAAGAAGTTAAATATTTTTCGAGTAAAAATTAAAGAATTTTTGAAAAAACACATTTTTGAAAAAAAAAATCCCCCCAAAAAATTTTTTTTGAAATATAAAAATCCAAAAAAAACTTTTTTTAAATTTTTTTTATTGACAGAATGAAATGTCTGTACAAGTACCACCTATATCACAGAATAATAAACCCTTGTGTAAAATTTGCAGCGTTTTTTTTAGGGGGCCCGATGAATTTTGCCCCCGGGTCCGGATTTTCTCTCCACGGCCCTGCGTTTATCAACAGGTTGATCAACAAAAAAGCTCAAATCAACTAGGTACCTAATGGGAAGCTGCTATCCCTCGGTGGCCTCATCTCAGAGTAGAACCCTTATTCCTGTTGCGGATTTCAATTTCTAGTTTGTCAGACTTTCGTTAAATTCTTAATTGTGAGCCATCAGAGTTTTGACTTCACATTTAGTGTTGTGTATAATGCAGGCATCTGTACAATGACGGTTCGTTATAGTCAGTGTATAATTTCTCCCTATTTCCAACTTCTTGCACATAGTCTATAGACTATAGTCATGCCTCTAGGGCCTCTAAGGCCTAAATTATATACAATACAAATCATTATACACGCGATGCCTGTATCATTATATACAGATGCCTGCATTATACACAATTATACACAACACTAAATGTGAAGTCAAAACTCTGATGGCGTATTCGTGAACTCTGATGTCGTATTGTGAAGTCAAAACTCAGATGGGCGTATTCGTATTCGCAAATACGAATACAAATATCAGCCAAAGCACGCCCAACCTGCGAATACGAATACGAATATTCGTATTCGCATATAGAATTACGAATATATTTGTATTCGCATATACGAATACGAATTTATTCGTATTCTCAACTGTAAATACGAATATTCGTATTTTTGGACGTATTAGTACGAATATTCGCAGAAAAAAATTTCCAAAAATATTCGTGTTATCGATGCTGAAATACTCAAATACGTTTGTACATACCTGAGAAAACTGCAAATACACTCGTATATAAATACACATACTGCAGTCTGTACGGCCCACGGCACCTTGGGAAATATATGAAATAGATTCTAACGAACGATTCTGCCATTCCTCCAACTCCACTTTTGATATTGTAAAGAAGTTAACTTCCTGATCTACCATTTTCCAGTTGATTTTTTTAAATATTTCTTTCTCTCCCCCCTCATTCTCTAGTAAACGCAATTTTTTTCCATTTTGGTTCATTATTCTTGGAATAATACACCTATGTAATTGCGACGGAGGTCGACGACTCCGATCGGCCTCAAAAGTTGACATTATATAATGAAACGGATATCCGTTTCAAGAGGACCGAAAAACCGAAAGATATATATATCTTCAGATATATCTGAATCTATAGATTCAAAAACCAAAATGTCCGTCCGCCGTACGGAGTACGCCGTCCGGGCCGTTTTGGGCAGTAGGATTTTTTTTTAAACCAATCCCGATCGCCCAAACCCGTGGGGCGCTATGAGGCTAAAATGGGGCTACGGGAGGTTTTTTTTAAGGCTTTTGGCTATTGGATCGAGTTAGGTGTCGTTTTCGAAGTATTTGTGGACGTAGAATCCATTTTTGGGGGTGGCGGAACGATCCGATTTCACTGTGGCGAACTATAGGGCTTTCGTGGGGCTACAAATGGGATTTTTGAAGAATCCCAGAAGGTCAAATATTTTCCGAGAAAAAAAAATTGTTTTTTTTTCTTCCAAAATTTGTTCCATTGACAAAGAATTAGTTTTCGCACGAGTCACCTATATCAAAATTTGATAGAAGGGTTTATTATTATTTAATAATAATAAACCCTTCTGTAAAATTTGCAGCGTTTTAAAAAACATTTTGGGTTATTATTTCTATTTATTCAAACCCAGATGTTATGCCAATAATCGTTATTGCAGTCAAGTCATGTTGTTCGCAAAAAGTTATGAATATTTATGAATGCATTTTACACATTGCCTAAGAGGCGCCTCAGTCATTATGTAGAATGACTAGTCACTCTGTGAAATAGGTAGCGTTTCATACGTTGACTAGCCGTTTTAGTGATTCTATAGAATCACTATAATATATAGAATCAATATACCTATTATATTATAATAATATTATATATATTATTATTATAACATAAATGATCAATAACATTATATTATAATATATAATATATTATATTATATTGGTGGTTTTCACACATTGATTATAACATATCGATAAAAAAAGGTCACAGTTACTATGATACTATATTACTATGATGAATCTACTACTTAACCTGTTCGGACTGGTTTTATCGCTGTTGACTGAAGAAATTCTAACGCGCTGCTTCAGAGCACTCGAGACTGTTGGCGTTATGTCATCGCGCAAAGTCTTGACGGTCAAGTTCACGAACGATGGTGGAAGTTGGCCTCGGAGTTCCCAGCGGAACACATTCGAAGAACACGTTATCTCCGATTTTCCTCATCAAATCGACTTCACTCTATCGTTTGGTTGAGCCTGAGCTGATAGAATTTTGTGTTTAGGGACGACGCGGGGGAAAAAGTCCGACTTATTGATAGATCCGAATTGATAGATTTTGAGTTCTAGGAAAAAACTAATTTACCCAATTTTCGCAAATATTTTCAAAACTAAGCTGGTGAAAAGCTCCTGGGATCCTTCAAAAATCCCATGTGTAGCCCCATAGATCCCCACGGTGAAATCGGATCGTCCCCAAAAATGGATTCTACGACCTAAAATTCTTCGAAAACTACACCCCACTCGACCCTATAGCAGAAAGCCTTAAAAAAAAACCCTCCCGTAGCCCCTTTTTAGTCCCACAGAGCCCTATGAGTTTTGGCGATCGGGCTGAAAACCTTGCGGGCACAACTAGATGGTAAACCGAGTATTTTGCCAACATTTCAGATTTTTTTTAAATTCCTACTGGCCAAAACGGCGGACGGACATTTCGTTTTGGGAATCTAGCCCTCTTGAATCGGATAATGTCAAATTTTGAGTCTGATAAGAATTTTCGATCTCCGTCGCGATTACATGTAATATAGGTGTATTATTCAAACAAGGTTTCAAGGATTAGAGTCGAGTGAAGTGTCATTTCCCATAATTTTGAAAGTAGATTTGTTCGGAAGGCATTTAGACGAATTCGACTGTGTAAATCAACCCATGTTGAAACTAAGATGAACAAGCATTTTGAACCTCATCAAAATGCTTGTCAACTTGGCGATAAAACGAAAGTTCATAAAATATAAATTTGAATTTAGTGGGCTGCAAAGAGAAAAATAAAGCCATTTCATTGACCCAACGTCAAATAAATCAGGCGTTTACGAGTTTTATTAACGGCATGCTGCGGTTAGAAACTTCAAGTTAAAATAGCAAAACATACTGCGAGGGCGAACTCCGTAAGGCTGGTTTAGAGTAGGAAGGTAGACGTAATCACGAAATTGCCATGACGACGAACAACCTCGCGATAATTCGACCCAGACGAGCTATGCGTTTCTTTGTTTGCCAGTTCATTTGCCTTAGAGCCCGATTGTGTGAATGAAAAGTGAGGTGGTTAGGGTGAGAAATGACTCCTCTGCTGAGTACTAAATTGTTTATTCAAATAAACAATTGTAGTGTGGGGACCGGTTTCGAGCGATTATGCTCATCTACAGCCCTAACAAGAAAAACATTAGTCATTAACATCACAGAGAACAACCATAACAGTATATACTGAAGGTATAGAAAAGGTAATTGAGTAAAGTAAAAATGATGAAACCGGTGCAGAATGTTGTTGGTGAGTTTGACTATTGTAATTTTTTGAAATATGGACCCACTTTTAAAATAATAATAATTTTAGAAGCCAATTATTGGCTCCATGACTGATGGCAAGTGAAACGACTGAAAAAAACAATTTAGCAATGCTGTACTACTGAAATGAGAGAGTTATTGTTCTAGAGGTAGGTCCTACCTACCTAATACAAATAGTTACTCGATATGTGAGCAGTGAGATGGAGAACTGTTAGAGGTAATTTTAAGAATGGACCCATTTGACAAGTTTACTAATACTAGGAAGGACTGCGTTGGAATATGAAAACAAAGTAGGGGGTTTAAATTGTAGAGATAAGAAAAATGATGACGTAGGTACCTAGCAGTTAACATGGTCAGCTAAAATTAAATTTATACAACTGTTAAGTGTGAATATAAAGGCAATAAAAGTATTATGAAGATTTGAATTGTTGGACAGGTATGAATTGAAGTTACTTTTGAAGTTACTTATATTGCCTTTATATTCACACTTACCAGTTGTATAAATTTAATTTTAGCTGACCATGTTAACTGCTAGGTACCAACGTCATCATTTTTTCTTATCTCTACAATTTACACCCCCTACTTTGTTTTCATATTCCAACGCAGTCCTTCCTATTATTAGTAAACTAGTCAAATGGGACCATTCTTAAAATTACCTCTAACAGTTCTCCATCTCACTGCTCACATATCGAGTACCTATTTGTATTAGGTAGGTAGGACCTACCTCTAGAACAATAACTCTCTCATTTCAGTAGTACAGCATTGCTAAATTTTTTTTTTTCAGTCGTTTCACTTGCCATCAGTCATGGAGCCAATAATTGGCTTCTAAAATTATTATTATTTTAAAAAAGGGTCCATATTTCAAAAAATTACAATTGTCAAACTCCCCAACAACATTCTGCACCGGTTTCATCATTTTTACTTTACTTTACCTTTTATATACCTTCAGTATATACTGTTATGGTTGTTCTCTGTGATGTTAATGACTAATGTTTTTCTTGTAAGGGCTGTAGATGAGCATAATCGCTCGAAACCGGTCCCCACACTACAATTGTTTATTTGAATAAACAATTTAGTACTCAGCAGAGGAGTCATTTCTCACCCTAACCACCTCATTGGATTATACCTCTGCACCGTCGGCAAACACCACACTGTGAATGAAAAGTGTAAAATTATACCCACTTACGGGCGATAAAGAATTTTCCATTCTTTAACTACGAATGTTAACAAAATCTAGAACAGATTATCAATCAATCAACATAATTAGGTGGATAACGTTTAGTGGAAATCAGCATTTTCAGAACACCTGTGGAACGGGAATTAGCGATTGTTACAAGGATTTGAGAAACCGCTATGCCAATCACAGCAACGCTCTGTGAACCGAAGTAAAACCCAAGGTCCCAAAACAACTTGAACCCAATCGATTTTCCGTAGGTGTTTCATTTCACCAGCGAAACAAACTAGGTACATGAGGCGGGGGGAAATTAACGGCCAGGAAGCACGCAAACACAATTCGCTACGGGCTTAGGGATGACCATTCATTTGTACATTACGTAGGTAGGTAATAATGTCGTATGACTATGAAAACGACAATCGCTCCTGACTTATGGAAGCAAACGAGACCTGTATTGATTGATGCGTAGGCAGTATCTTCAGTTTTACCTTCTTGTGATTGGGAGTAATGACACTTGTTTTATTTCTGGCTTGCAGGTTGATGGGTGATCATAGATCGAGAAGCTGACAAACCGGCTGAAAAGGGAAACTCATCAGCATGGCAGAAATTATAACAAGGGACTTAATAGAGAGTATCAACGAACGAAAATGCATTAAACAGTGGCCACTTAGCATCAACGAACTAAATATTAAGGAGCTGAAAGCGACAGAAAATGAAGTGATTTCCGAAGAAGATCTCGCCAGAGTTCCGACTGAGTTGATATTTTTCTATGAGGGGTTGAGATACGGAGTGGCTGAACATTTACCGTTCGAAAAACCCTCCTGGTACGACGAGAAAAAGTTCAAGGTGGGGCAGAAATTCGCTAATGACTTTTATGGTTCAGTGAACTACGCTGAGATGTTGACTTTGCTAGTGTTATTCTCGTTCGAGGGGAATTTGAGTCCTCTGATATACACGAGGAGGTCAGACACAGTAAAGAAAGCTGCTAAGAGGTACTTATCAACGGCACTCAGGGTTCTATCGTGGTATGAAGAGGATGTCTGGGATAAAAATAGTACGGCGTATAAAAACATACAAGTTGTGAGAGCGTATCACAGAAATACAGTAAAGAGGATGACGAATGAGTCAAAGGAGGAAATGGAACTGAAGACAAAGTTGAAGAACGTGCTGCCACCTACAGAAATCAAATGTCGGTCTCTTGCAGCGTTGAAGGAGGATTTCCAGGGGACTTGCCCTTTTTGGGTGGGAGCAACCAAATCGGACGTTATCATCAACCAAGCTGAAATGAGCTTCACGTTGTTTGGGTTTATGGGATTGGTCATCCTGTACCCGGAAAAGCTTGGAATCATCGGAGCGACTGAAGAAGAGCTGGATGGGTTTGTGCATATGTGGCGAGCCCTCGGGTACCTACTGGGGGTTCAAGACCGCTTCAACATGTGCCAAGGGAGTTTAGACCAGGTCAAGGTGAGGTGCCGGCAAATCGTCGACAAAATGTTCATACCTAACTTGCCCAACCTGAGTGAAGAATGGGAACACATGTCGAGGTGTATGATCGAAGGGGTTGCCATGACCATACCGGGCCCTACATTTGAGACTTCCTCGCTGCACCTTTTCTGGATGACGGGAGTCCAACCCGCTACATACAAGAAGAAACTCAAGTGGAAGTACATCGTCAAACATTACGTCAATAGGTTCATCATGAATTGCATCATGCGGTGTGCCTGGATCAGAGTGAGATTCAACACGTGGGTCAAGAAACAAATGAGGCACAAAGCTCTCACGTTAATTAACGAGTTAGACGAACTCAAAGATTTCAACGAGAACAGATGACCCATATTGCACGTTTGAGATGTTCAGGAACTTCAAATTCTACAACTACCAGAGACACGAGGTGAGACAATATTCATACCGTAGTCAGGTGGTCATTCAAGAATCAAAATATCAGACAGGACTGCCCAGAGACAATGCGCCCATAATATGATATTATCAGATATTATCTGATATTATCAGCTACCTCTATCATGATCGATTAATCCAGCTTCGAGTAAGATGGGCTATTTCAGCTGTACTGGCCACACAAGATCTTCCAGAAGAGTTGCCTTACGATGATCCTTATTGAGAAAATGTTTTAGGTACTTATGTATCTGAACCATATGCGTTGGTTCATGTTTGTATTTTTCAAAAAAAAAAAAAAAAAAAAAAAAAAAATAGAGTAAAGCAGTTTTACACAGTTCTTGTTATTTACAACCTGGAGTTCCGAGGAAGGAGTAATCTTTTGACCATTCTCGCCTTTTGGGGTAACAGTAAGTGAAAAGGGGTTCTTGCACTTGATACCGAACGTACCTACAGGATGTAACTATGGGTTCCTGATAACAAACTACTAGGTACATGGTAACTGTTCTTTGTTTTGCTGTGGATGCATCACAGTCGTCATGGCTCTTGGTTCAGCTTTAAGGGGGGCTGCCAGCGGTATCCAGCGAGGTGTTGATAAGTTCGATTCAGCTGGAAAACAAATGAAAAGATATCACCGAGATAAGAGGTGATTGCCGCTTTGAATAAATGCCAGCGCTGATTAAAGCGCCACTTTTAACGACGTTTTAGAAGAAGTAATGCCCTCAGTTGGTGGCAGGTAAATCGAATCATTGTAGGGTTCGATCAATTTGCCTAACTTTTCAATTCCTGGTTCCAATAGGGAAAATTTGTAGCCTTTTGGACCTAAAAGGATACCCTCAAAGCGACTTTCAGACGTATGAACTCCTTCACGTTCCATAACCCAAATGAACAGCCGTTTATTGGCAAAAACCCAACAGACACTGAAGGGGAAAAGTTACATTTTGCGGCGGGGATTTAGAGTGAATAATATTCATTCACTTCATTCGAAAATATATTATATTTTCGAATACCTACTGTAGGTACGATATTCAATTTGACGCCAGTCATCTTCCGAAAAATGGGCGAAATTATGATTTTAGGAAGTTATAGTATATTTTACACTTCGAACAATTTTTGAATAATTCAATGACGAAAAATCGATTCTAGATCTGTAGGAGAGTTTACCCTACTTCCACACTACGTATTGATGAAAATACAAAAACCTCTATTTTCGACCTTTTTCACCTTTTTTCACCGTCTGCAGACACCGCCAAAAAGGTGAAAAAAATTCGCATGCGAATTTCTCACTTTTCCGAATACTGTAGGTCCTTTTCTACGCAAAGGCGGAGGATTCTAAGGACGTCGGGCGTCGCCCGAAGGTCCTGAGGGGCCGGAAAAAAAGTTATCCTACCTAAAATATGTACTCGAGACCGAAAAGGAAAACTTAAACTTAAAAGAAGGCGATCTGGTTGGCTTTGTTCATCATAGGGTGGATGGCAAGTGCGATAAATGCGTAATTTGTGCTACAAGGTTTTAAAACAGTACAACCTCATGGTCTCACCCTATCTCAAGTCTCTTATTGATTTTATCACAAATTTTTGCTAACGCTTTATATGACCCAAGTCGAGTGTTAGAGGAGTTTTTCAACATTTAAAATCATCGAAACAAGGCTGAGGCAAACTCTGAGTGACAGCAATATCGAGGATCTCATGTTGATGGCTTGCGAGCAAAAAATCTGAAATTGTTGACAGAATACTTGGTTCCCCTTTTAGTTGTACCTGCAAGGTGTTCAGCCCGATCACACAAACCCGTGGGGCTCAGCAGATCTAAAAAGGGGATACAGGAGACATTTTTTGAAGAGATTGGTGTCGTTTTCAAAACTTTTTTGGAGTCCTAAAAGCATCCGATGTCACCAATAAAGACTCATTTTCAGAATAATCTTGATAATTCATTTTTTGGGATCCTTCATCCGTCCAAAAACTTAACATGAAAATTTTAAAAACAATTTTGTTTAATAATTAATTTCAAACAGACTTTAAGGTAAATTTAAACAGATATAAATTTAACATGGGCCTGAGGTTGAGCCTAGAATTCTAAAGAAATGAACCATCGGGACATGAGAAGGGGTGGATGGGAGATGGCGAGGAGGGCCAGAAACGCCTGAAGCCTCTCCGCTCAGTCCTCCTCTGGCGAGCGTTCTTTTTTATAGTTGAAGCTGTGATAATGTACTTCACTAAAGAAATTTGCAAAATGTATCCTAGCTTGTAGCGCTATTTACGTTGTATAGACGGTCCCAACTAATTCACACACCAAGCACCACTTATATTTTTTCTAAATATAGGCACTGTTATTTTCCACTTTTGCCCAAGTATTAGGTTCACCTAGGTATTAAAAGTAAGGTCTTTGGGTAGGTGGGTGTGTGTGTGTGTTGTGTGTGTGGAGGGGGGGGGGGGTGTCAAAACCGCCTATCCACCCGTTTCTGTTCATTTTTCATTTTTCTATGCACTCCTCTGATATGCACTCAGGGTTAAACTCCACTATAGAAGGCAGAAATAAAAATTTTATTTAATATTAATCTCAAGGAATGATTTTACATGTACAGTGTGGGCATCCTGAGTCTATTGTATGCCTTTCCTGCAGTTTTTGGGCAATGCTGATTGACTTCTTGACCAAGAATGCTAGGTAGGGTTCCTCTCCTTCTTCATAGACCGAAACGTCCGAAAGAGCCTCCTAGAAATCGTTGGACCAGCCCACCTCAACTCCCCAGAAACCCTTTGTTGATCTGCTGAGTGAACTCTTTGAAGGTAGTACCTAGCTATAATTCAGTCCCTGAGATAAAATACCTTCTTACCAATTCTTGAGGTCGTGCAGCAAACCGAAAAATCATCAGCAAGCTCTCTTTTTGCAGGCTGTATTCTTAGGTGAAAAGACAACAAAATATTGCTATATGGTTCTGAAATGGGTGGAAAAAAAATTAGTTCATGCCAAAATCGATCCACCCCAGTGAACACTGGCCCTCGTCAAAGCTTCACTTTCTATGATTCGAAGTCGAAAATAACGGACCATGAAGACCCCTATTGTTTAGGTTACTACAGAAGCATAATATGTTTATGCAGAAGCATAATAATATTATGCTTCCACATCCGACACGTAAACAAAATATTGCTATATGATTCTGAAATGGGGGACCTTGCGGGCACAACTAGATGGTAAACCAAGTATTTTGCCAAAATTTCAGATTTTTAAAAAAATTCCTACTGCCCAAAACGGCCCGGACGGTGGACGGACATTTCGGATTTTGAATGTAGACCTCTTGAAACGGATAATGTCAAATTTTGAGGCCGATCGGAGTCGTCGACCCGCGTCGCGAAAACATAGGTGTATTATTCCAAGAATAATAAACCAAAAAAACTTGGGGAAGATGGAAGACGAAAAGTTACGAAAAGTGCGAAACGTTTTAGAGAATAAGATTTAATTTCTAACCTGAGAGTTGTGATCATGAAAGTAAGGAGAAAGGAAAAAGCAAAACGAGTGACAGGTCTGATTGAAGAACTAAAGAGGTAGAGGGTCCTCACATTTTAAAGGAGAAGGAATCACCTGAGTCAAGGTACTGTATCCAGTGAAACCTTTGTTGCATTTCTCCTCCTTCTACAACTTATTACAATCTGCAGGTAGGTACATAATATAAACCTGTACATCTAAGCATTAGTAAGTTTCCTCTTCCAATAAAAAGTAGACGTCTATCCAACTTATACAGGACGTCTCAGCCACTTGGGGAAACGTGACCGAACAAGGTATTCCCTCCGGAAAGGGAAACCGTTCAATGATTTAGGTTGCTACTTTGTTTTCTCTCAAGCCTCAAATGCCAAGACAAGCCCCACTGAGTGGGCCATCAATGAACTATTCAAGCAAATTGAAAATGTTGTAGAGCAACTAGTGACACATAATGACACAACACAAGTATAAAAATAATTATTTATTATTTCGTACAATATAAGGTCACTTAAGGATAAGATTAAGATTAATTAATACTTTTCCAGTGGTTACACTCCAAATTTTACACAATAAGAGGTGAAGTGAACAGTCATGAGCGTCGTCATACAGCATGACGGATCATATCGAGCATAAGTGGGATTTCGATCCTATAGAAGGAATTTAAACAAAATATATGGTAGCTGTACAATACACAAATCACTTTTTGAAGGCACATTCGCTCGGCAGCTGCCGGCCTCGATACACCTGACGAACATCCTAAATCCACCATCATTGGTGCCTAACTCACTGGGAGCGATTTAAAAACATGCACCTCGACGACAGAGTCGAAATCGTCTTTGTTAATTCTTCCTTATGATAAAGGAAACTCGAAAGCTCCTGGGCGGGGCCAATCCCGTTTGGATGAGAAACGTCGCACAGTGGCCGGCCCGGCCGACGACGCTAAGGTGGCGGAAATGGGAAAAATTAAAAACGCATCTGGCCGATCGGTTTAATGTCGATTCTTTAGCAGATATATATATATATAAATTATATTCGGATCCCCTTCATCCGCTGATGTCAGCAGCGAGAGGCTATAAGTAGACCGCGAGCGCTGAGCATGAGTCAGGCTCGTGAACGGTATATCCTTGCGTACAATGTGTTGTTGTAAACTTTTCAGTGTTGTATATTGTAAACTTTTCAGTGTTGTATGTTGTAAACTCCTCAGTATAAACCAACTAAAGCGTGAAGTGTGTACTTCTGCAGTTCGAATAAATCAATTTCTTTTTAAAAAGCCGTTTTATTCGACCAGAATTATAACTGGCGCAGTCGGTAGGACATTTCAATGTGATTTTCGATCAGTGGACTCGAAGTTACGAAAAAACAACCTACGGCTGACTACACGGAAGTTTGCACCCAAGAACGCTGAAAAGGTCAAGAATAGACCTTCACAACTCCGTCGGAAAAAGTTGACGACCGCTTGATATTATCAATAGAATCGTTATAGCAATTTTCCGACGTTAAAACAAATGCCACCGGATCGTCACTTCCACACTCCGGAAAGACCCCAGCGACGCAGAGAAACACACCCTGTTTCCTGAAAACCGAAGCATACCCCGCTTCGAGAAAATTCCTACCTTCGGAATTTAAATCCAGAACAAATTCAAGAACTCCCCGGGACCACGTGAAGTCAAGACGCAAGTCACCCGGAATAGCCATTCCACCTTGTAAGTCTTCAGATCCTCACCCCATTTGAGTTCACCTGTATGAGTTTTCCACCGCGTACTACTTCCTACTTCCAGGAAGAACCTCGAACCAGGAGCCGACGAATCAGAAACCAGGCCGCTTCGCCGACCCCCCTCCCCCCCCAGGAAGCTACCCGCATATCTCAACAGAGAGCGCGCGCTGCCTGAATCTCGACCCAGGAACCGCCCAGAAAGAAGAAAGAAATCTTCTAAAGTTCAAGTCATGACGAACCTACTCTTTTTCCTCCCCTTACTGGCAAACGGACTGGAGATTGAAGACATTACATCCAACCTGGGACTACTACCAATACGTTTAGGACAGGGTACGTACTATAGACTATTACCATACTTTAACGCATTATTACCGACTAGACGTAATACTCGACCAAACCAGCAAATTTAAAGCTCATTTCGAAGAAATCCAGAATACCATTAGCACCGATAACAGCCTCCAAGAAATCCTTCATCCTCGCATACAAATTATTGAACACATGATAAAAACAATAGAGCAGAGAATATCCGAATCCATACTTCCCCATAAGCAAAAACGAGGGCTAATAAACGGATTAGGCTCCGCGATAAAATTCATAACCGGCAATCTTGACTCCAACGACGGGGAAAAATACGATAGAATTCTATATCATCCTCAAACCAATCAAGAAACGCTCTCCCAGCAGATCCAGCATCACTATTCCATGGACGAAGGGATTCCCCGAGATGCTATAAGACTTATTATAAGTGACTGACTCATGCCCAGCGTTCGGGGTCTTACTAAGACCTATTATAGGTCTTAGTAAGACCCCGAACGCTGGGCATGAGTCAGTCTCGTGAACGGTGTCCTTGCGTAGCTACAGTGTGTTGTTGTAAACTTTTCAGTATAAACCAACTAAAGTGTGCATTTCTGCAGTTCGAATAAAACAATTTCTTTTTAAAAAGCCGTTTTATTCTACCAGAATTATAACTTATATATATATAAGTTATCACCTTCTGGCCCACTCTTCTTTATCGACGGGATAAACACCGACACTCAGTTTATACGAACTGTTTACGCCGCAGCGAAACCCGCCAATTCATCCTGTCTTTCCTCCCCCGTTCCCTTTCCTACCGCCTACGGATATGGGGAGCCTCAACGTCCGCTGCTCAGCAGCGCTTAGGGGTCCCAATCCGCACGGATTTTCAGTCCTGCAGGATCCGCACCTCCAACTTGCCAATCCTGCAGGATCCTGCATCTGCCCAACAGCGCAAAGTAATTATTTATTTAAATAATTAATTAGTAATTTTAGTAATTTATAATGCTAAGTCATGATAAAATACCCCGAAAAGGTAGGTAGGGTAAATTAAAAGATTTAGGTCGTCAATAAGAGTATATATATAGGATAGGCTTTTCCGAAAAGACTGGGTTTGCAACCTTGTTTAGAGGCGTGAATCATGGGCTTTTCGAAATGTCGGTAAATGACCGATTGAAAGTACTGACTTGAATTTTATACGTGAGCCTGAACTTACATTTGAAAACATTTGAGCTTTTTTGGCATGATTCCAATATATGTGGGTGCAATTTAAACGCCACAACGTTTTGTTTATGTACATTTTTCTCAGGGAAATGACATTTCAATTATGCCAGTTTTATAATTGAACGATACAATAGTTTCTGGAGCTTTTAAAAATTCCTCCGCTTTCCTCTGGTCCGGCTCAGCAATTTTCCGACTTTATGCATCAAAGTGAAACTCCTGTGAAAATTTCAGCTGCGTTCGTTTGCGTACTCGGTGCAAAAAAAGCTTGCACTCAGAGCATTAACTAATGATAGATGTATCCACACAACGATTTTTATCCATTGTAGGGTAGAGGAACCGGCTATGCGAACACAGGAGGCGCTTTGGAAGGAAAGGCCGGGTTTTCTTTTAAAAGCACCACTTCAAAAACCCCGACCTTTTCTTCCAAAGCGCCTCCTGTGATTTTTATCCAGATTTACCGAACAACGTTTGACGAAATGTCCTCTCCATCATTAGTGAATGATAAAATTTTTATCATACCTATTTAATATCTACGAAAATGACAAAAAATGCGTTTGTGGCAGCTTTTTGGCCGGAAACATGAGGGAAAGCATTTAACTTCCAAGATGTAGAATTATTCGTGATCAGCGTTGAATTTCCAATAAGAATACGGGGTTTGAGAGTTTTTGCCGTAAAATCGCGGTTTTGCCCCACTGTGCGACCGAAGCATGCATAATGCGTTCAGAGTGTCACTGTTTAGTCGCGAACGACTGGATGCACATAAATATCCAGCAGCGGAGAAGGCGCGTTCGGATTCAACACTGGTGGGCGGTATCGTGGTCAGGTATTCACATTTTTGCAGGATTGCAGGATCCACGCACGAATCCTGCAGGATCCGCACCTCCAAAAAAGCGGCAGGATCCTGCAGGATCCTGCAATTGCAGGATTCAAGATTGGGATCCCTAGCAGCGCTTCAGTCGCGTAAAGAAGTCTAACCAAGTAACACGGTTACAGGTAATTACCAGACTCCCGGGCTGTGATGAACAGCGTTATCCCGGTTTCTACAATTTGGTACGATCAATTACCAAACCAGCGCGCTGCAGCGTTCCGTCTTCAGGAGCATCTAGGACGATTGATCAGTCTCTCAATCGTTCCTACCATCATCAAGGACCCTCACCAGCATAAGGTGAGATCGTTCTGCAGTTTGCATCATCTTCAAAAGTGGCCCAGCACACAAACTAAGGCAAGCTTCTTCAAAAGCGCTTTCCTATTCCTTTTCCTTCCTTTACCCTCATCGGGAATCGTCGAAGATCGTCGCAACTACGCCAATTTCTCCGAGTTATACCTCGAACTATTCGTTGACCCTCTATAGGGAGTTGTTCCTTTTCGTGATTATAATTTTTATAATCCTTTATAATTCTTTTACTCAGTTTTCTGTAGTAAAACTGCTTAATCTTTATTTTCATCATTTTCATTTCCAAATCACCAGGGAAATCAGAGGGTTAAATCAAATACTCGATCCAGTGTAATTTTCTTTCTCTTTCTCATCAAGTCCGGATTTCCTTTATTTACGATAAATGCGAGGTAAATAAATAACCCAGGTTCCGGCTTGAACAAGAACACTCCTTCAAACGGTCACCAGCTTCCTGGCTCATGACAAAGACCATTAAATGGTCAAGAAATTGTCTTCCTTGTTCGACGCCAAACGCCGCTGAGATCATCACACTTCACATCTGCTCAATGCCTACTTATAAAAGGCTCTGTACACCCCACAACGGGGCTCATTCCTATTCAGTCTGTCGTAATTCTAGAAACTCAGGAAGCTGCTCGCTTATTTCGAAACTCACGCCCATTTTGGAACGAAAGATGTTGAGGAGAGTCTATTGTCTATCTGCGAGTCTATCTGCGAAGCAGCGGAAGCCTTGTGTTTTTTTCCCTTGCGGAGTCAGTACCTAATGTCGTACTGCCTGCCCGTCTGGACCGTCCTAGGGATGGGGAAAAAACGCGAAACAGTTTCGACGAAACATACTGCCCAACTCTTCCAAGACTAGCATGCATATCCTTCCATTTGAAAAATTAATCCTCTAGAATAATATTAGACAAGTAATAAAAGCGAAGCGCTACAACCTCCCATCGCACTCAGTAAATACAAGGTTTAATAACGACTATCACATTGCGTATCCCTCCTGTCATACTACTTTTGCCCAAAAATCCTTCTAGCGCTTAATGCCCAAAAGCCCTCTAGCGTTTAATGATCTACCCAAATCATTGCGAAGGAATCTATTATTTAGCAAGCATACACGAGCTGTTAAAGATCAGCTCAGAGAATGTTTTTACTTGCCTAAACAATAGTAGCCAATGATTAGGGGAAAATAATTCGTAAGACATAATATGTCTGTAATATGTATGTAATATCATCATATTATGATGAAATTTTAGTGAAGTCAATGGGTCCCTCTAGAAACGTTCCATCTGACAAAAGTATCTACTTGAAAATGTGACTAAATGTAACCACTATTAGGGTTACTTTTGTACTTGTATCTTTAGTTGTAGTATTTACTGACTATTTCAATGTCTTTACTGATGACTGCAAATGAAGAGAATTGAATTGAATTGACAGGTACAGGCCATAAAGAATCGACGGGATAAACACCGCCGACATCCGTTTATACGAACTCTACTTCAAACCGTCACCAGCTTCCTGGCCCTTGACAAAGACTAGAGATCACACCCCACATAGATCTCGCAATACACAGATCTGTGTATTGCGAACTTATAATGGACCCTGTAACCCCCAAAACGGGGGCTCATTCCTATCCAACTCTTACCCTAGAACTAGGGAAGCTTCGACAATATCCAAGTGAAAATATACTACAATTTTTTAACAGGGTAAAAACCCTAACCAACACTCTTGGCGAAAATGAAAAACGCCACTCGTGTTGTAAACGGGGTAGCGACCCGAATTGACCAACCTTCTACCTGTTACAGTAGCTACAGTAGCTTCATGGAAGAGGTTGCATTGCGCAGCCTCATGTATGGAATGCAGGAAGACGTTGGACTTCATTTAATGACCAGGGCCCCAAAATCTCTTAACGAGGCCCTAGAGCTCCAAAATGACGATAATCAATTTCCCGCTACGAGGAAATTGATACAAAAATCTGCATCGTCAAAAAAATCTCCACAGGTCCCTCAACAAAGGAGACCTAACCAGCCCTCGAAGCCGATGGAAAAGGCTCCCGAGAGGAAAGTTCCCCAAAACCAGGGAAATTCACACCAAAAATTCCAGCAATATCAAAAGTATCAAAAGAACCCACAACAAAACCGAGCAGCGGATCAAGACAAATCCGTCATTCCCCGCTCTGGAAATCCCCTGATCCCATTTAATCAGAGGAATAAAGATCACATGTCGTATCAGACGACTAAGAACCATGAACTCCAGGAGGAAACAGAAACCTCCGAAGAAGACTCTTTTTTAGAAGAGGACCTACCTTCATAAGAACAAACATAATGCCATTCGAGAATGTCGTGAGATTGCCGTACATCCTATCATCTCACGGACACAAAATGCTGATAGATACAGGCAGTTCGAACAGCTTCATCAACCCCACAATAGCGGACGGAATTTATTCCGCCCAAAAACAAAAAGACCACTTTTCAGTAAAAACAGCCCATGGTGAAAGCAAAGGAAAATATAGTGTACGGATGCCTTGTGAGGAATTATCCCCCCCCCCTTCCGGACATTGTAAACTTGACGTCTTTGCTTTCCACCTTCCCCTCATGTTCCATTCTGTACCACAACAACCTCCCAAGGTATAATATAGGTACCCGTATTATGGGAAGGGCTTGGCGGAACAAAAACAAAAATATCTTATACCCCCTAGATCAGGGAAACAAATCGAATTGAACTTCGATATACCCGCAGGAACCGCCCTCGTGAAGTACACAAAGACCAACTCGGTCGAAATACCAGAATGCCTAGTGCAAATAAACGACCACAAGGCATATTGTCTGGCAACCAACCGAAGCGAAGACCCGAAAAGTATTACGGTCAAAAAGCTTATGGAACACGCCTACGACATAATTGATTCAACTAATCCTGACCAACCCATAAAAGTTAGAGGCAAGAAAATCTATCTTAATAATCACGAATTGTCCAATTAGACAATTAGACCTTATTAATGAGGTCGCGGTCATTCAAAATCACCTGAACTTAGAACATTTGAATCCCGAAGAACGGAGAGAAGTTCTTCGGGATTCAAATGTTCTAAGTTCAGGTGAAGGAGTACGCCGATATTTTCTATGATGAAAATGAAACTCTAAGTTCCACCGATCTGACACGTCACACCATAAGAACGAAGACCGATACCCCTTTATGAGAACCAAGAACTAACTATGTTCAACATCCGATCTATCCCAATCAAATACAAAGCTGAACACATAGCAGCAAAAATCTCGTATCCGTACGTTGTAGCCGATAGAAACAACAATCTAAAATACTGTTATAAAACAAATTGTTATAAAACCAGCGGCAGTAACTTCTTCTGCAAACCAAACAACCTTTGTACAGAAGACGCCAATAATTGGCGTACAATTATTGTGAACAAAGCATTCTAAAGAGTAAACCTAATCCGAACTGTACCTTTCTTCGGTTACAAATAACTGACCCTATTTACAATTTCATCCCCGATACGGACATGGTGCTATTAGTGGCCCCCGTCACAACTGCTGTTGAAATTCCTAAACAAGGTCAACAAAAGATCAAGAAGCTCAACGGGACGTGGCTCTTCCACACTACGGGCAAACCAGTAAAAATTAATGACATCCCCGTCCAAACGACATCACATTCTCAATACGTACCTATCATACCACAATTGTCTATCCCTTCAGACAGCCAGATTATCATGACTAAACAAAGCCTAATTTTGAAAGACGTCTCTGCCCTATCTTCGATTGAAACGCAGTGGCCTCTTCTCACGAACAATGATGTAACCCTTGATAACCATTTCATCCACTATACCATGAGCCCATTATAATATATTACATATTATGTATAATATAATTACATATTATGTAATTGTATCATTATGCATTGGTGCACTAATATTCGTTTATGTTAGAAGGCAACGGAAAAAAAGGTCTACACAGGAACAACCAGAGCGGATCAAGTTAACAAATTCCACGCTGCCGACTCCTCGGGCCCAACAGAGCCCAGCTTGAACCCTCAAGTCGGATCTACTCGGGGAGGAGTTATCGCCTTCTGGCCCACTTGACGAGGCCATAAAGAATCGACGGGATAAACACCGCCGACATCCGTTTATACGAACTCTACTTCAAACCGTCACCAGCTTCCTGGGCCTTGACAAAGACCATTAAATGGGAAGAAATTTTCTTCCCCTTGCGACGCCGAACACCGCTGAGATCATGACTCCCCACATCTGTGTATTGCGAACTTATAAAAGACCCTGTAACGCCCACAACGGGGCTCATTCCTATCGAGTCTGTCTTAGTTAGCTGACATTGTATCTCTTGTACTTTGAGCATTTTAATTTTTTTTTTTAACCTTTTGCTCGTAATCGCAAAGTTAATTTATATAATATATAACCACCTCATTATATGTATATATTCTATATATAAAATGAGGTGGTTAGGGTGAGAAATGACTCCTCTGCTGAATAATATTATTATGTTTATATAATATATAATTTATTTATTATATATAAACACCACCGTGAGATTGCCGTATACATCCTATCATCTCACGGACACAAAATGCTGATAGATACAGGCAGTTCGAACAGCTTCATCAACCCCACAATAGCGGACGGAATTCATTCCGCCCAAAAACAAAAAGACCACTTTTCAGTAAAAACAGCCCATGGTGAAAGCAAAGGAAAATATAGTGTACGGATGCCTTGTGAGGAATTATCCCCCCCCCCCCTTCCGGACATTGTAAACTTTACGTCTTTGCTTTCCACAAGGAATTCGACATCCTCTTAGGGCTAGATACCCTGAAAAAATTCAAAGCCACACTGTCTCTATCTGAAGACGAAATTTATCTAAACGGCAAGGCTCAACCCCTCATGTTCCACTTTGTACCCAACAACCTCCCAAGAAATATGGGAAGAGCACGGCGGAACAAAAGCAAAAATATGTAATACCCCCTAGGTCAGGAAAACGAATCGAATTGAACTTTGATGTACCCGCAGGAACCGCCCTCGTGAAATACGCAAAGACCAACTCGGTCGAAATACCGCAATGCCTAGTGCAAATAAACAACAAGGCATATTGTCTAGCAATCACCCGAAGTGAAGACCAAAAACTTATTACGATCAAAAGCCTTAAGAAACATGCCTACGAGATAGTCGATCCAACTAATCCTGACCAACCCACAAAATTAAAGGTTCAGCTAGATAAAACGAATTTCTTAAAAAAGGACATTGCTTACTTAGGGCATATAATCACCCCTGAAGGACTTAAACATAACCCCGCAAAAATAGAAGCTATTAAAAACTTTCCAATGCCTAAAACCACTAAAGAATTAAAAGGATTTTTAGCTACTCGTACTATAGGAAAACATAAAGGACCTAGCGAAAATAACTAAACCATTAACCCAACGACTTAAGAAGGGAGGAAAAATAGTCATAACCGATACAGATTACGCAGAAAGTTTTGCTATATGTAAAACACTCCTCGTTACGGAACCCGTCATAAAATACCCAGATTTTTCAAAACCGTTCATATTAGGGACAGACGAGAGCCCTTGGCGCTGTGCTCTCAAAGAATTTTAAAGGTGAGGTCCACCCCGTCGCTTACGCCAGCCGCACCCAAAATGAAACAGAAAGGAAACTTTCAACTATAGAATGCGAGCGATTAGCGTGCGTATGGGCAACCAAACACTTCAGACCCTACCTCTACGGCAGGAAATTTACCCTCGAGACCGACCACCAACCCCCCACGTGGCTCTCATCATTAAAAGAGCCAAATTCGAAACTTTTCCGTTGGAAACTTCGCCTGTAAGAATTCGATTTCAATGTAAAATATAAGAAGGGCTTAAAAAACGCTAATGCGGACGCCCTTTCCCGCATCGAACTCCATTTGGACGAATTTGAAGACGATGCCCCGTAAATGATAGTTCAAACCTGATCTCTCACGTCAACTCCGTCAAGATGACGAATGTCATGTGATGAGATCTTTGCCCGCTTCGGTAATCCACTCACCTTTGTCAGTGACAACGCTTCAACGTTCACTTGCTCCGAATTCCAAGGATTCTTGAAGACATTGGGGATCCGCCACGTCACACCCACCCCCTTTCATGCGGCCAGCAATGGACAGGTAGAGAGATATGTGCAGACGATGAAAAAAAAAAACAACCTAAAACGCTTGCTCACCTCAAATAAGGATCTTCAAACGTCCTTGAATACCTTCCTGCAGACTTACGTAAGAACGCCGCACAGCACCACGGAGGCAACGCCAGCTAAACGCATGCTGGGACGAGAAATCCGTACAACCCTGGACTTGATGAAGCCACGAGCAACAGACCTTGTGGAGAAACCCGAATTCAACAAAACGTTCATGCCAGGAGAGAGAGTGGCAGTTCGAAACTAGGCGTCACCCAACCGCAGATGGGAATTTGGAACTGTCATAAACAAAGACGGTGATCTCACTTTCAAGTGCGGACCTCAATTTGGCGACGCCATATTGATCAGATGAGCAAAATTGGCCAAGATATGGCATTCTCACCCCCACAGATAACATTTGCACCACAGCAGTTCGCAACAGGTTCCACAATGGAGGATAAGTCCTCACAGCAACCAGCTGTGAGCACATCCCCGCCAGTACCCTCCACTCCGCGGGAATCTCTGCGCTCTCCACGACGCTCTCGACTCTCGGTTACCACCACATCACCGCCAAAGCAATCGCCCCAAGCAGCACAGACTACTGGGTTGCCTTCAGCACCATCGCCCCTGGGCCAACGTTCCCCAAACCAGGATTCTGGTTTAAGACGATCGAAGCGCATCCAGAAACCGATGGCACGACTGAACTTATAAGAAGAAGACGAAGGTAGCAGATTATATAACCTGTAACCTTAAAAAATTCGACCGAGGAACCCCCTTAACGAATTCCTGGACGTAGCAAAAAATTTACATGACCACTTTTACAACTCATCAAACCCCCAAGACTTCCAAAACTATGTCCTGATAGCAGGAATAAAAGGCAAAATCATCCCTCCAGCCTCGAATCAACTCTTGACCTCCACGCTAATCACGTACCATCAAATACGAGAAGCCCTGCTAAGAACCTACCAGGATAAAAGAGACGATCTTACCCTAGTACTAGAACTTGCTGCCATGAGGCAAAGCAATACTGAATCCCCTTTCCAATTTCATGACCGAATCCAAAAACACATAAACCTACTGACTGTGTACACACAAATACGTGCGGTAGATGACGCAGAGGTAATGATAAACCATGATAACGGACTAGCATAACATTGCTTTTTACTCAGGCTCCATGAACCAATGGGTAGCCTGTTAATAACTCGAGCACCCCGAGATTTGGGAACGGCTCTTTCTTGGTTAACGAACGACTACCAAACGTTCACGAACCACTACTCAAAACTAAACACACCATCGAACACTCAAGCTAACGCCCAAAACAATAAAACGTACCAAAACTCCAAGATAGTCGAAGGCTATCATACCCTCACCCACTAAGTAGTGGTCTGTGAGGTCATAGTACTACAACCTCACAGACCTACAAAACGAAATCTCCAAATTAAAAGAAACCTACCGAAAGATCATTCCTGAAATCTCCAACATACAGGTCCCCGAGAAGCCTCCCAATCAATGTTCTCCACCTTAAATTTCACCTTCAATCTACTTGAAGACAAAATTAACGACCTACATGTACCACTGTCCTCACGAACGAAACGTGGCTTAATAAACGGACTTGGTTCAATAATCAAGTTTGTCACCGGAAACTTGGACTCCCAAGACGAGGAACGATAATATCGTTATTTGTTATATTATAACAAAATACTAACTCAACTTCAAGACAAACAGCAAACCCTCGAATCCCAAGTAGCGGCTCAATACTCAATTAACGAGTCAATCCAAAAGAATTTTAACAAAACGATAGAAACAATCAACTTCAACAACAAACAACTACTAAACAAACTTAACTTTTGGCAAAACATGACGAGGAGACATCACCACCTCTCTACATTCCCAATCCCAGAAGCACGGTCAGTTTTAAACCACCTCTTAAGGGTGCGTGACTCGAAGCCACCTGCTCAATGTCGCTCAAGACATTAAAAACTCCCTAGTAGCTTGTAGATCTGGAACACTCCATCCCAGTGTTATAAATTCCCACTTGTTGTATCAAGAACTTGCAAAGCTCTCAAAATTTTACCAAAAAAAATTCTTAAACTTTGACAACCAGAATCTCTTTGAAATTCTATCTCATATCAAAGTACGATGCTACGTTGGCACCACTGAAATTGTTTACTTTCTAGACATCCCGATAGTCGAACCGACTGATTACATAATGCACCACCTAGAACCCCTACCTACTTATACGAAGAAATACCGAAGGTAAACGAAGAATACCGAAAATCAAGTATTTCCTAAAATCTGATTTTAAAATCGTCCCATTAACCCAACGGTGCCCCTATGGCCTACAAATGTGCCCAAATTATTATGTAGCACTAACGACCAAAGAATGTGAAACTAATTTCTTACCCACGAGGACATAATATGTTATGTTTTGATATTATCAAAATGTGAATTCGTCAAACTTAGCGCCGACGACAACTTTGTAAAAAGAATGCCAGGAATCAACCGATACCAACTGTTTTTCCCGAAAGGCTTCAACAAGTGAACAGTTAATCCGCTATAAGAATAAAACACCTTTTGCCCCACATAACGAACTGACGGGAAAACCACTAATTATAAGAGACTTTAATTCAATATGTTCACTGAGGACCCTAAAATGAGATTCTAAAGTCAGATCGTGCGCAAGTGTGAGCATTAAAAGCGTAAAAAAAGGAAATAATTATTTGAAATTTTATTTTTTTGTTTAAAGAAATGATAATAAACAGGTAAACATTTAGATTTTGCATTTTTTAAATGCTAAACCCATCTCTATCTTTCCGCCACCTTTTAGCAACACTGTGCGCTGGCAACCTTTTGTCTTGAAATGGCTCCCAGCAGGTAACCATCTTACACGCCATTAATCTTCTGCGGATACCTGTCAGTCTCACCAGAATCCATAAGGTCTCTACGGAGGTAAAGCGGCACTAATCAGATTTCCCTCTTCAGTCTCTTGGGTGGTGTTTCAGGTATCCGCATTTAGATTAAGAAACAGTATAAAAAAAGTCAGAAATAAGTTGGAAGCAAAACTACAATGCCGAGTTGTTGACGACAATATTAGAGCAATGATAGTCTTAACGCAAATTGACATTCAAACCAAGACGTTATCAGTAGGATTTTCACGGGAAGTTGCCTCATCTCTAGCAGGTCCCCGTGCAGTGACCGCTAAGACAGCCAAAAGACCTATTTGTCCTCTCTTGGGAAAGTGCCATGATGCACATCTGAGGCCTTATTCTTTCTCCACGTGAACGCAATTTGAGGACACAAACAAATTCAAATTGAGCGTTTAGCAACACAAAATGCACCACTACATGTACCGGTTCCGGCTACTTCTTATCAGCATCATAAACACGTCCGATATAGTAAACGGCAAAATTATCCATATGGGAATCATAATATAAACAGTTGATATGTTAGGAACAATGTTCTCGAGCTTCAGGCAGAGGATGATGAGTGACGTCAGCTTCAGCACTATTGCCAACAAGTACAACAACTTCCGCTGCACGGAACTCGGCAACCGAACGAGCCCTTTTCTGCAGGAAGACATCATGTTGAAGAACACGTATATCATTAGGATCGTGTCGTAGAACCAAATAGGGATGAAAACAATGAACCAGTTCCATTGTATTCGGGAGTCGAGCCTTAAAACGAGGAGGATTAGGAAAACCAAAAGGACGAACCAGGTGAAGAGAGCTCGATGGAGTGCACCCATTGGTTATTCATTGACCTGAAACAGAATTGGCTGATTGAGATGATGTACAGTGGGCGAAAATGCAAAAAAAAACCTGGCCAAAACTCGAAAAATAAAAATTGAGCTAAAATTCTTTTAACACATGATATGAGACCTTCTACCCCGAACACCCCTACTAAACATGCTCGATACACTGTCAGATGAGTCCAGACGCGACGAGAGAGGTTCTAAGTTGTTTTTTTTTTCGTGGCCGGAAAGCGAGAAAAATTTTATGACTCCTATGTTTATTAAGAATCGTTCATATTAAACTCGCCGTCTAAATTCGCCAATCGTCGGAATGAGTTTTTTCGGGATTTCGTATTAAAATTATAGGATACAGAGGAAAAGCCGAGTCAATCAGACCGTGAACAACGAAGATAGGGATAATTGCGCAAATTTGCGCACATCCCGCTTGTCGGACGAAACATTGGCCAGGGAATCTAAATTCGCAACAACAAAAAATAAAAATATAGGGGTTCCCATTTGAAATAAGAAAGTTGTGCGCAAATGCGCCCATTTGCGCGCATCTCAGGGGGTTCTGAACCCCCTATTTGTAGCTAAACGGGTCACCGAACCAATAGAAAAAATCGCCATATTTTCATCAATTACGGTTTCGGAGGAGAAGACTCGTGACATACGTAGCCACGGACATGGTGAGAATTAGGTAGTGGTATAGATATAAAAGAAGCTCATAATGGGTTAATTTTAACGGAGTTTAAAGTTAAATTAGAAAAAACGCAGGATGCCGCGGTTTGCCCGACATTGATTTTACTTTTATATTAAGGTATACCTAAGAGTAGAAATAGTAGTAGGTAGGTAGTACCTAAGAGAAGAAATTCGTTGGAACCAGCTGCTATTATGTGCTATCTATTCTGCCCTTGACGACCATTCAAGTAAACTTTGGAATAAAATTAGGAGGTTCTTTAACCTAATTCAAGATTTAGCTTGGTCGGTTTTCTATACAGATACCCAGTCATCAAGACTGCTTGTTTCCCAACGGATTATGGAAAATGGGAAAGGCAGGATTGGTGACTTGCCTGTTTTGAAAAAGTGCTGAAGGCATCCTACGCATTGGGGAGCCATTTCCGCAGGTTTCAAAGTGCTTTGAAACCAAAATGGGATAACTGCAAGCGAAACAAGTTTTTGAAAAGACGGATAACCCCACCTTCCATTATTTTAGACAACACCACGTACAAGAGCAACAAACCAACAAAAAATCCAAATTTTTACCGCTTGCACGGAAAAAACTCATGCATAGATATGCATATCTATTGACATGTCTTTTGGCAATTATTTATTTACGATATAATACAATGTAGCTAAAATTCGATAGTTTTAGATAATAAAGGGCGATGAGTACTGAAATATTAAATTTCATTTTTTTTAAATATTAAGATTCACATGACGGCTAAATGCTGCATCGATGCATGTATTATTTCTAGTGGTTGAGATTGCGATGTTATTGTTCAATTCGAGTCCAAACTCTTCAGACATGAAATCCTTCAATTCAACCCCATCAACTCCTCTAAGATCCACATTGAAATCACCGGCAAGAATGATTGGTATAAAATGTAGGTCTAGTTCATCCATGTACTTGAACAAGCCCTTCAATTTGGGACTATATGCAAGCAGATTCAATGTAAAGAATGAAAAATTGTCTTCAGCGGTGTATTTGGTGTGAAAAAAATCAACTCTTAAATCTTATTTTTTCAAAATATAATCTAACATATTAATGTTCAGTCTTGCACGATTATCCATATCGGTTAGCTTTTTCATCCGTAAAACGTGTGAGTCGAGAGTTCTTTGAATCGCTTCTATCTTTTGTTGCTCTTCGGTGCGTGCTTGATTGTAGAAATTTCTAGCGGATTCCCAATTTGATTTAAGTGTTTTAATCATGTTGGTGGGAACTATGTGTTTGTTATGTAGTTCCCACTCAGGATTTAAGGGAATTGTTTCGAAAATATTTGCTTGTTCATCAAGAATAATATCTTGTTCTGTAGGTGTTCTGTAGAACTTTCATTACCGGTTGGGTCGGCATGTAGAAGTTTAACACGTTTTTGAGAATTGTTGTCCTGGTCCGCTGGATGGGATGAGTTTGAATGCTGCTCTTCTTTGAATCCCAAAGACCGTTTTAATTTTTTGTTTTCCTCACTGCAATAATAATTATCATTTTTCGTAGGAGCCATTATGTAATCACCTATGTATAAGTATTACTGAAATAGGTAAGAAACTTAACTTGTATGCAAGATAAGAAACAGTAGGTGATATAGTATGAAGTGAAATCACTTAAATCAAAAATTCGAATTGTTTTGTTTTTGTTTCGTTAATTGCTAAGAAAAAGTTACTCCTCATTTTCTATACTATAAGTCTTATAGTTATTTCAAATAAATACCGTGTCAACTTAAATCCAAATTCCTTTGTTGTTGTTATCAATGATTTTCAAGACTTCCAATGCCAAAAAGTTGGTCTAAACAGCAGTTTCGAATTTTTTTTTTTTAGACAATTTTCCCGTATTCAGCATACCAAAAACATAATTTTTTAATTTTTAATTATACTAGATGCTCCGGCTCGCTTTGCTCGCCTACGCACCCAGCTGGGGGGCTCCGCCCCCCAGACCCCCCGTCGCGCCTCGCTTCGCTCGGCCGACAGCTTACGCAGACATAAGGCCTCGCTCCGCTCGGCCGAGCGCTTATTCGGACAGGGGGGCCTCGCTTCGCTCGGCCGGGGGGGGTGGGTTCAAACCCCTACTCAGATTCGGACAGGGGGGCATTTTTGAATTTTTATTTTATTTTAATTTTTATTTTATTTTTATTTTAATTTTTTTATTTTTATTTTTTAAATTCAATTAAATTCAATTTTTCGATAATCGATTCAGTTTAAATCGATTCTACTTTTCTCGATAATCGATTCAATTTAAATCGATTCATTTAATTTACATCCATTTCCGTCGGGGAGAGATCGCGTAGACCTTTCGAGCGCCCCTTAAAGGCTGATGTCCCACCCGCTCAGAGTGAAGAGTGAGGGCGGGGGGGTATCGGCAGTTGGTAACCCGAGCCAGAATTCACCCGTCGCGACGGGTCGGTGAAGCCCGTTCAGTTTTTTCAAATCTCAACTCGCCCTCATTATTCGCTCATCGTCGGAATGAATTTGGTCGATATCAAGTATTAAAATTCGGATCTCTAGGTAGGCTATGGACGAAACGCGGAAAAAATCCGTCTATTAACGACGGAATAAATCGAAAAAATTAATCGAGCGAATTCGCGCGCGTCATAAAATTCGCGCAACTCGCTTATCGGACGTAAAATTAGTCGAGGAATCCGAATCCGGTGAAAAAAAATAGGGGTTCCCATTTGAAATAAGAAAGTTGATGTCAATTGCGCGGATTTGAGCGAATTTTTGAGAATTCTCGACCCCCCTATAGAAACTTAAACGGTCCACCGAGAGTATAGAAAAAATCGGCGTATTTTTAGGGCTTACCGTTTAGTCAGAGTAGGCGATTGACATACCCAGCCAGAGATAGAGACGGTGAGGATTAGTGATTTTTAATTATTAATTATATAAGGGACTTCCAAAGTGTTGGCCAGGTTGGACACGGTCTGTAATAATGGCATTACCTTATCAAGATGACAGTAGTATTGATCGTGTAAGGTGGACAAAGTTGGAATGACGAAAAGTAATGATGCGGATCCGGATTTTCTGATCTCGGCATCATCATTACCGAAAATGGAGGGGATACTGTCATTATTAATGATGGTGTAGGGAGCGCTCCGTCATTACTGCGTCATTACTCAGTCTGTCTCGAGCTGCCATAGTGGCAGCATAGGGTTATTACATCGAGAGCAAAACATCGATATGTACATCGATGTCAACATCGGACGTTCAACATCGATGTTCAATAAATTTAATCGTGAATTTTTTTTCATTATTTATTATTTAACGAGATTTTTTCATTATTTTTGCCTTGAAAAATCTGCCCTTGATTTTCCCTCTATCAAGGGTAGATCCAGCTCGGTCGTTCTCGCCTCAGGCTCTCGAAATACCATCACTGTGCACTCCTATTACAATCGATTCAGCGCCTCAAGTTCCCTTTAAAAAAAAGTCTTACCTTGTGATTCGATTTTTTTTTTTTTTTTTTTTTCACCCGAGATCGAATGTAATAATAAGACATAAAAAGCATAAAGCATAAAAAGACTCAAAAGCATTTAATAAAAATCGTAGGCATTGAATAAAATTGCATTGAATAAAATTCCTCTTTATTTTTATTTATTAATAAATCGAATTTACGAGTACCTTCTCAGAAAAAATAGGAAACATCGACGCTCTGTAAAAATCTCTTAAAATAGAAGTTTATTTAACGTCTTTCTTTAAAACACGAAGCGTCGCACGGAGATCAATGCAATACTGAAGAAAAAAAAATGATGTGTCGAATGACGGTGTAAGGTGAACATGTAATGATGATGAGGAATGACGAGTGTTTGAATAGTAATGACATTACTGCTAGGCTGGTCTGGCAAAAGTTGATCCGTCACATTTTGGCAATTTTTCAGGAGAGCCGTTGGAAAGTTTTCCAGGCCTACGGAAGCACATTACAAATTAAGTAAGTGCTTATTCCTAGTTGTAAAAATTTGTCCTTGTTCAACAACTATTCTTCTTGTGACAGAATTCGTTTCGATGGCCTAATTTAATAATTTTTCAAGTTTTTTCAAAAAAAATTATCATATTGTTTGACATATCATTATTTGGCAGACCATAGATGTGGGGTTGAATGGACATACCATTGATAGAACGGGACATATCATGGTTTGGCTGATCAAAACTTTCCTGTTTCCTGTTGGAAGGGTGGCAATACTGGATAGGTAAGTTCTTATCAACTTTTGCCAGACTGTGCTAGCCCCCTTTTCGGACTTACCTCATAATGCCAGTCATTGTTTTTAGTATTTCCCAACGTTTCTACCATATCATGTTTTTCCAGACCAAAGAGCTTGCTAGAATCGACTTATACAGCAAAAAATCAGAAAATCAGAAAAAACTGACAAATCAACTTTTGCCAGACCAGCCTAGACTGATAATGCCAGTATTATTTCCCGTGTAGGGTAGGCTGAAGGAAACTAAGGAAAGGTGATGAGGTGGAGCAGGCAAACTTACCTTATCTGTGACGAGTATAATATACATATTATACTATATTATACGAGTATAATATACATATTATGGTCGTTCCAAGAGGGTTAGGTTTAGAAGACACTAAACATCAGTCAGCAAGCAGCGCATGGAATCCTTCAAGTCACCTGAAAAGTACAACAGGGTATAACGGACGGTATGGAGCAATAAGTCCTCTATTAAATGGTACATTTTACATAGGGCTTGGAGTTTGACTCGCGGATACCCTGCAGGAGTTGGGAGTAGGTATATCTAATACAATCTGACGGCACCAACGGACCATAAAAGATTTCGTAAAGACTCATCTAGCTCCGGAAATTTTTCAAAACATTGGTGACATGACCCGCTGACAAACCGCAAACATGATGAAAGTGATCAAGACCATTTGACCACGCAATTTCAAACAGTCACACATTTACTGATTGCTCAAAATACCGCACTTACATCCACTCTAAACTCCTGAGGTCGAAAAATTCGTACAGATTGAAGAACCTAAGAACGTAGTAAATGCATAGCGTTACTGTTGGGCGTAAACAATGCCGATAGGGATGGGTATCGATTAACCAATCATTTCGGTCAATAATCGATGATTTTCATCGATGTCCTGAAGGTTCAATTAATATGATAATCGAAGATTTTACCAAGATTTTTTCGATTTCCCATCAAAATTTGAACAACTCGGAGAAGTCATAACATCGTTTTATCTTTCATTTACCTTCATCAAAGTTAACATTGGCCTGCCGATCAGCCAGAATGCATTGACAGTGTGGTGTTTGCCGACGGTGCAGAGGTCTAATCCAATGAGGTGGTTGGGTGAGAAATGACTCCTCTGCTGAGTACTAAATTGTTTATTTAAACCAACAAATTAGTACTTATCAACAAGTTAGTTTAAATAAACAATTTAGTACTCAGCAGAGGAGTCATTTCTCACCCTGACCACCTCATTAGAATGCATTGATAATAGAGGTAGGTAACTTTATCCCAGATGCCTCCAAAGAGTTTCGTTTGGGAATATTTTGAATGAATTTAGGAATATTTTGAATGAAACTAGTTGTTTTTGTTTTCCGATAATGAGTGGCCATTTTTTTTTTTTTTTTTTTTTTTACATGATAACCCTCCCATTTCCTGGCAACAGTGGAATTCCATAAGGGTGATTTTTCGAATAACGGCAATTTTCATACAAATCCCAACCCTAATCAACCCTCATACAGCATGAATGAGCAAAACTGATTTTTCCTCACAGTACACTAGTCCCCGGATGATTTCCACGTTCATTATTTTTCTGTTGATCCACGGTTTTGTAGTAAAATTTGTATTGCAACCCTCGGAATTGTCTGTAACGTGTATGCAACTATCAGGGATTTGAAGTTCCAAACATGTCTAGAGAATGTCGGTAGGAAGAAAAGCTCTTCGTATCCTGTTGATTTATTATTCTTGGAACAATACACCTTGGATCGGTCTCAAAATTTGGCATTATCCGTTTCAAGAGGTCTAGATTTTAAAACCGAAATGTCCTTCCGCCGTCCGGGTCGTTTTGGGCAGTAGGAATGTTTTTAAAAATCTGAAATTTTGACATAATACTTGGTTTACCATCTAGTTGTGCCCGCGTGGTTTTCAGTCCGATCGCCCAAACCCATGGGGCGCTATGGGGCTAAAATGGGGCTACGGGAGGGTTTTTTGAAGGCTTTTGGCTATGGGATCGAGTTAGGTGTTGTTTTCGAAGTATTTTTGGACGTAGAATCCATTTTTGGGGGTCCTGAAACGATCCGATTTCACTGTGGGGATGTATAGGGCTTTCAGGGGGCTACAAATGGGATTTTTGAAGGATCCCAAGAGGTTAAATATTTTTCGAGTAAAAAAACAAAAACATTTTGGAAAAAAACTTTTTTCCAAAATTTTTTCATTGACAGAATTAAATTTTTGCACAAGTAAGGTAAACGCACCAGTAGTGGAAAGCTTAAGGAACAGTTATCCCTATTTTCGGCTGTAAAATTTTGCTTTTGGAGTTAGGAGGCTTACTTTGATCTCATGACGTTCAGCAAACCTTCTTTTTCAAGTTTCATATAAAAAATTTGCTTGAGAAGGACCTTTTCTGGCTAAAATTTCGTTTTCCCCACAACTTGGTCATGGACCTATAGTGGAAAGCCAAAAATGTGGTGTGTTCCTAAGTTGGAAAATTTTGTACCTGAAGTGGAAAGGCTGGAATTTCAAGTCATATTTAGCTGAAGGATATAGTAAATTCATACAAATAAACTTCAAAATCACTATAAAATTTTAATAACAATCACAAAATATGGAAACAAAACACTTATGGAAAAAATGTATTACACAATTCGAGTTGGTAAGTAGGCAAGACCGGGTGAAGTGGGGCAGGATCGACTTTTGCCTCTATTTATCGCCTTGACTCTTCTAGAACATTATTCACATGTAAATTTGCCAGATGTCTTCTGTCAGCTGGAAAAATTGGTTTTTCCAAATGTATGGTAGGATCGAGTGCGTTGAGCGCCAAAAAATGTAGTGTGACTGAACTTCAAATCGAGTTTCAAGGTGTGCAGTCGTTGCATTTTCTTCTTTCTAGAAATCGTTTGGTATTAAATTCTACCAAGAAACCAGCATTTCTGTCATTGTAGAAACTTCCTGCGATATTTCATCATGACCGGGGCAAGTTCGCCTAGTCAACCGGGGGCAAGTTCGCCTTGCATTTTCAGCCAATTAATGAGAAAATTCTTCCCTATCCCAGAGCTATTTTAAATTTTAATTAATGTTTAGGCTTATTGAGCACGCATACCTTTGCTTTAGAAAGCTTTGCGTGGTCTGCAATAAAGATAATCAATTAAGAAAATCGTGAACGATCCAAAAGACTTCCAGAGGCCAACTTGCCCCGGCCTCTGGGCAAGATCGTCGTCGATTTGGGGCAAGATCGTTCATGATTTTCTTTATAATGATATTATTTATAAGATATTATATTGGCAGATATATCTTTAATAGAAAGTAAAGGTGTGAAACAGGTTTAAAACAGGCCAAATGCGATCAAGGGTGAGTGGAATCCCAAGAAAATCGTGAACGATCTTGTCAAATCGAGGACGGTCTTGCCCCAGAGGCAGGGGCAAGTTCGCCTTTGGAAGTCTTTGTGAAATTCGTGTTTTTCTGAACCTAAAAGAGTACTGGATAAACTTTATACGAAAATGTCTATAGATGTTAGGAATGAAAAGTATGACTAGGAAAGAAAAGTTAATGGTAAAACCCATTCTAGAAATTATTTACGGAATGCCTAAGACAAACTACTGGGTTTTCGGGGCGATCTTGCCCCACTTCACCCTACACTTGGTTTTACAACACAAATTCTTAAATAGGTATCGAAAACCTGAGGCGACATCTTTCTGAAACAAAACCAGAAGCAGGTTAAGTGTAAGCAGTATGAGATTTAATCAATCAAAGTTGGGAAACAATAAGATAAACGCCTGATTACAAGATACAACAACATAAAGAGGAGACACTAAAAACTAACGGAACACACGATATTTTCTGTGGTCCATTCATTCCATCTAATCTTCTTAAGATTTTTACTATGCCATCACGAGACCCTCCCTAAAGTCTGATAAACATTTCAAGACGATTGGAAATTATTGAAAGACAATAGAAAAGTTTGAGTGAAGCAAAACTTAGCACTGTACCAATAGTGGAAAGCAAATGTTCCAAAAGTGGAAACCTCCTCGACCCCCTTTCCACTATTGGCCATCGTGAAGAGAAGTCGTTTTACACTGTAGTAGAACCATAGTTTCACCATTCAATTGAAATTAGAATACAAAAAAACGCCCAACTCTAAAAGAAGGCGTTGCTCCAATAGTGGAAAGGCCTTTCCACTACTGGCGCATATGTCAAAATTTGTGATCCTATAGTGGAAAGGTTAAAAATACAAACTTAATTTAATGACAAACCCGTTTTCGGCACATAAACATCTAGAACATGTCCTAACAATGAGGTTAAAACGAAAAATTCTCAAAATATGTCAATAATAAGTATCACAAACCTTATTCAGAAACTTGCTTACCTTAGTGATTTCAGCAAAAACCTTGTGCCCCAGTAACAACCACTAAACACGTGATCACTTTTTAACACTCACAATCCCACGTGTGATATCTTCTTCTTCTTCTTTTTCCAGTTTGTCAGGGACATCCCACTGATCAATAATAAATCTCAAGATACCTCGAATCTGACGTCAAAACCTTATTATATTCATTTCTTTCCACAACTTTCCACTACTGGCGCACTTTCCACTACTGGTGCGTTTACCTTAACCTATACCTATCAAAAAATAATAAACCCTTGCGTAAAATTTGGAGCGATTTTACATTCTACACTTTACATTTTTCAACATTTGCCCAAAGCCAAAAGCCTTTAAAAAAAACCTCCCGTAGCCCCATAGCGCCTATGATTTATGATTAAAATAAATGGATTTAACGAGAAACGATTAATTTATTGAGATAACTAATCGATGCTGTTCAGGTTCGATACCCATCTCTAATTGATAACAGTTTGTTGTTGTTTATGAACGCTCTTGTCTTGGTGTACAACCTTCACTTTATGCGGCATTAACACGACCATTAAAAATTATAGACGCAACATGGCCTTTTAAATATCAATTTTGAAGTTGAAATGGTCTTTTAGGTAGATGTTTTTGAATGTTTAGGACATCGCAGGAGTTCCCATGTGTCTATGATCACTGAGTAACTTACGGCGTTGGTTACAAATGGTGTTGCTCAGTTTGACGTCACTTCCAGTTTCATACGAGATTGACAGATACAGGAGCACCAGCCCCCAACTGGATTGGATTGGAGGCAGTGTGTTGCGGTTGTAATCAAATCGACGTGATCGGGGTTGTTGCTGGTAGTACTAGCCGTCTCCACAGCCACTGAGCCTGTTCGACGCATTTTCACCCAAGTTATATTAAACATCTTGGGTTTTTTTTGTACGTGAGTATTTTCAATTCATAGTAAATTTTACATTGTCGTTTATTGAAGGATTAACTGGCTCCCCGCCCCACGTCGGCGCAAAGGGTGGCGGTGCGGCATCGTGTCATTCACCCTACGCAAGGTGCTCTTGGCCTTCACTTCATCCTCATGAATTTTTCCTGAATTCCAATTACCTATACTCTATTTTCCCTCGTAACAGCCAATAACGAATAATTCATAGCTGCGAGGGTCTGTTCAGATGTTGAAGGTTTGGGTGGGGTTGCAGTTGAGTTGAAGGTGCTGCTGAAATTTTAAAAGCGGTCCAAGTTGTCACGATGCTACTCTCATGAGTCGTACACTGGGCCGTTTCGCGGTCCCTTTGCAGCAGCAATCGATCCCGGTCACCTTCCTGGACGTTCATCGAGAAAATTGACGATAGAATGAGCCCTTAAAGTTAGAGACGACGATCAGGCTCAAGACGACACAGCTTTGGTAGGTACCGGATCGGTTAGAACAGGGCTTTCCAAAATTTTTGGCTTGTGGACCCCTTTCACGGAACAATTTCTACGGCGGACCCCTATTACTCAAGTGTTTAGATTGCGGTACTTAAATAAAAGCTTGCTAAATTAGCCAGGCCATGCCTTATTATTGGAGGGAAAACTAACACACACTATCACTATGAAAACAAACTTTACATTAAATGTAAATTTTGTAAATTGTACAAACAACTTTATTTAGAACACAAAAATCAAATTGAACAGAACGGAATTGATAGGTAGGTACAACCATTATTTTACTACCTACTTGGTTTCTGGCAAATAGCAAAAAAGTTGCCCTTTTTCAGCGCGTTCTAGCGGCCTTACTATTGTTCTGATCTTCCATTGTAGTATAATATACTACATATTATGCATTCTGTAGAAACTTTTGTTTCCTTTAATTTTGCTGAGAGCCTGTTTCCACGAGGAAAGGCTTAGTTTTCGTAATATAAGCAAAAATCCAAAGGGAACAAAATTAGAAAATGTTGAGGTTATTTCGTCTTTTGACTTTGCCAATTGTGCCTTAAACGGCTCCTGTCTCGTTTACACTCGCCAAGCTTGGAGGAGATTGATCTCCCCAGTCGTTACCATAAAGGCTCCTTCCAGATCTGGACCCATGATAGACCCATCTATGGGTCCATCATGGGAATGGGATGACGGACCGCCGCACAGTGAAATACTGAAAAAAAAAACAAAAAAAACAAAACAAAAACAATAATAATAAAAATAAATAAATAAGAAAATTGAAAAAAAAAAGTCGCGGTGTTCGCCGAAATGCACGGAGTTTTTAGTTTCTGTTTGTTCAGTAAGGCCTCCATAATGTGACTCCAAAGTCAGATCGTGCGCAAAATTTGCGCATTAAAAACGTAAAAAAGAGAAAACAGTAATTTAAATTTAATTGTTTGTTAAAAAAAGATAATAAACGGCGAAACATTTAGATTTTGCATTGTTTATGCAAAATTATTTTAAATTTAAGCGGAATTATTTATGCAAAACCATTTTTCAATTTTTATGCAAATTATTTTAACTTTTTTTGGTTAAAAAAGTGATCATTAACAGCTAAACATTTAGATTTTGCATTTTTTATGCTAAACCCTTCTCTATCAATGAGTTTGTAACCTTGAATAATTTTCGCCACCTTTTAGCGTCATCGGTCCCAATGTGCGTCTGGGGGATGGTGTGGAGCAACATTTATATTTAATACCTAGCACCTACTTTTCTATGTCTTGGTGTCGTTTCATTTCACTGCAGGCGCACCACTCTTCAAGCTAGTTTACTCCTTACTAAAAAATTCCGTAAACGGAGAGGACTGAGGATGGATTTCACGAGTACCAACTTGGATACTGATTTGGAAATTCTTATGTATAAGAAAGTTATATATAGTTCTTTGTATACAAAGAAAGAAACACATAAAGGCAAACTTTGCCTTTATTTAAGGCATTTAACGATTTCATAACTAAGTACATATTATGATGCCAATCGATGTTTTGTTCCCATTCAGGGAAAATGTGGGTAGGTACCTAATAATGAAATGATGGTGGTATTCCTTCCAGACGGGGGAAAATATGATTAAAAGGGAGCATGAAAATTTACATGAGGAATTTACGTGTTTTTAAAATTAAATTATTCTGGAGATCTAAAGATTTTATAATTTTTCCGATAAATTTCCCCCCCGATAATATATAAATCCCATTAAAAAAAAAAAAAAAAAAAAAAAAAAAACGCACAAAATTCCCGGTGATAGAAAAAACCTAAAATCTGGGGGAAAGCCCTGATTTGCATCACTGTACAACGTCACCGCCACAACTCAGAAATTTCCGGGAAGCGACCGAGAGACCAACCTAATATGTTTGTTTATTCATTGTTAGTATTTTATTTTTTTTATTTTTTCATTTGCAGTAATAAGAGTTTTTGAGTATTTTGTTATATTTATTAACTGTACGTTTATTTTTGTAAGAATGTACGTATTAATTTTTCTCGAAGTTCGCCGCGGACCCCCTCCTAGTGAGGGTCGGCGAACTCCTAAGGGGTCAGCGGACCACACTTTGGGAACCCCAATTCTAACCGTTAGAATATTAAGCAAAATTGTTTCAAGTTATGTCAACTTTGATGGCTTGAGCAGACTCAGCAGATTCAGCGAAATGCCTTCTGGACAGGTTGAGTTTCAGACGATTTGCTGTGATTGAATCTTGGACTTATTGACTTGAAACTTGCATTGCAGACTCCTCTGACATCCGAAATTGGATTTATGGTTTTAACGTCCTTTAACGTGTGACATTGACTGCAGCAGGTCACTTGAATGACTTGGAAAATCTCTGGGGCCTAGACATGCCGATCCTACAGTTATGCAGTCACGCGGTCATGCTATTCAACCAGATAATCTGGCAGATAACCCCCGTAAAACACTTAAGGGGTACCTTCCTCGTAAAAGAAAAAAAAATCGAACAAAAAGTACTGTATGGATTAACATTTTTCCAAGAAACCCAAATTGTTGAATTATTAATATAAATTTGCGGGGAACGGCTACCAACCAGGGGAGAGACCATGATGTTTTCCTACCGTGATGTGTTCTCACCTTGAACTTACGCCCTGACGGCACATTGTTCACTGATATGGTACCGATGACTCCTTCTGGTGGTCGAGGTCCAAACCTTAATACAAAACTTATCACTACGACTGTAGGTCCGTCAACAAGCCGGGTCAGCGGCGGCCCCCAGCTCTCCTCCCTCAGGCGTAGATTGCTATGGCTAGGTTTAACGTTATCAGCAAACGAAGGCATGTGTTGACAGGTCCACCAGAAATATTTGCCCTGCCAGAGGACTCCCAAGAGAGGTTCATTCGATCCCTCGATCTAGTGTGTTGAAGACGGATGCCTTAGCCACCTTCAGCAGATGAACTCAATACTGAATAGTTAAGGAGGCCAACAGCTGTTGCACTGGTGCTATTATGAACTTTTTACAGCTTTATTGTATGACTAGGCTACCCCAGCCAACCCCCGCTTGTTCCACTCTGGCAGGCTGCTCTCTTAATGTGTTCAGTATGACACGTGGTGAAAGTGAAAGGATTCATCTGGAAGGTGAAATCTTTTTTACCCCTTCTTTGGCCAACTCTTGGAGCTCAGCAGTTTTCCCGTTGCTAGCCCCCTTCTTCAACACCCCCAATTCCACATCAGAGCCCCCCTCATTGTTGGTTGTTTTTTTAAAATATTTTATTGCGTGGGTTTTTTATGACCTCTGGGCTCCGCATATAATGATGACAATAGATCCTCCATGAGGAGAGTTGGGGGGGGGGGGGGTGTCACATTTTCGCCGCCTCCCCCACTGTTTGACCACTCCCTCGGACACCCCACAATTCTGGTTGGGCCCCCGATTGCGTCAATTCCAAGTTATTTTTGTCTTTTCTTTCAAAAGTGTGTTCCACAAGGGAATCAAATATTGGCAATTTTAAATCAGTAAAAGTTATGAGTTTTCCAAATACGGAATATGTAGGCCAAACCTGAGCATAGACTCAACTGCCTCAAGTCACTCTGGACTGTAGATGAGCTCAGTTGCTCGTAACCGATCCCCACGCCTCAATGTTTATTGTGACTAAACAATTTAGTACAGCGGCAGAGGCGTCATCTTTCTCCCCAATCTCCACATTAGTTGTATGAATTTACTTGTTCATGAAATTTAGATCTCTCAAAGTAGTTTACTTTTAGTATTGCCATGTAACACTTTCCTGGCCTTTGGTTGATATAATATTTTCGTTATTGGGCCAGCTTTCTGCTCAACTTTGCACTCATTCTATACAAAAGAATCTGCCATATGAAAGCTTCTGTTAATTATAGTCCCTAAACTCACACATTTGATGCACATTTTGACCTTTATTTCAAATTATGTCAACAGTTGAGCTGTAATTGGCACAATGAGCACACCGGTGAAGAAAGTTCCTATCCACTTGCAGGTAAGTGCATTCATTTCACCGTCTTAGTCCCTCACCGTAAAACATGCAGTCTCTCTGAGAACAAGAAAAGTCAAATTTTCGCATACATCGCAAATCAATTTTAAAGTTTCCTACTGCTTGCCTTGAAATGAAATGCATTTTCTTTAATTCCACTTTCTATTAGAGATTTTTGTTTGTAAGTAGTACTTTCATGGATTCTTAAAACGGACCCGGGCCTCACATGATAAATGCTTGGGCGGTTCAATAAATGGAAATTTCACCATTTAGGTTGAGGTTTACACGGTGACAAATAGCCAACTTATTGTGGCAGACTAATGACTTCTTGTGCACACCGCTACTATTGTCAGGGCCCCAATCAAATCCATTCTTCTCTGGGCTGTCGATAAGCTTGTCAGCGCCCTTTTCATAAAGTTATTTTTGCTGCCTTATCTGAAGTTGACTGTGTCGTATTGATGAATAAATTCAAAAACCAGGTTATGACTCTGTTTCAGTCTTTCCGTCCCATTACATTAACTTCAAATTAAATCTTGTTGGAAGCTCAAACTTCAGGTTGTGGTCTTCATCAACTATATAGGTTTCCTTTACATTGAAATGGGGAGCACGTAACAGACTGCCGCTTAGGCTGTGTACTGGGAGGAGTCTACCATATCGTTGGTGCAGCCACTGGTACTTCATGTTAGCCACAACACGGTCCCACAATGTTGCTCACTTATCCTTCACCGTGTGAGAAACGCTCGGGCAATATTTGTGAAGTTCCTGTTAGTGAGATCCTATGTAGGGTAGGTGGGGATAAAAACTACCAGGGCGATTATTTTGTTGGTAGCCAAGCTGTCCCGATCTCCTAAGTTGTAAGCTTCACATCTGTTGTGGCCTAGTTCGTCAGTGATACCGCATGGAGTTGGATCATTCATGTGAAGAGAAAATGAGGAAAGTTTGATTTTGGCAATTTGGATGCAATTTTGCCCTTTCTTGAGATTAGTATTAGGTATAGGTAACCACTGGTCATGGGGCAAAAACTGCCACAGAAATTCATTTTAAATTAACCCAATTCATTGGTACCTACTGAAAACTACCGAAATTCGTTGGTAGTTTTTTCACATGCCAATAGTACAGTCATCCATCCACGGCCAACCTTCCAGCACATGCATCTAGATCTTGAGCACCGGATCCTTGCTTTGCCAGATGAATATCACTCCTTCGGAACCCTCCTTAAAACTCGGAATTTTAGTTTTTACCCTGAGCTACTCTACAATTCACCTGGCAAGCCTGAGTAGCTGTCAGCGTTTAGGCTTTTTCGCTTGTTCCAATCATCTAAGCATAACGGTTAACATATTTTGCCTTTCCAGAGTTCACAGAACCGACTATTGCTGAAGCACGGCAAAGTCGTCAATGCCGAAGGCGTCAGAGATGCCGACGTTTTCATTGAAGACGGAATTATCAAGTACGTATTGGGCTAAGAGCATCACGTGAAGTGGTTAGAACTTGATCGTATGTCTTTCCCGTTCATTTTCCTCGTACCTCAATAGATTATTAATTTTCAGAGAGCTGGGGAAAAATCTGATCATTCCAGGTGGAACCCGAGTTTTAGATGTCCGAGGAATGTATGTAATGCCCGGTGAGTTCTGCGTTGCTATAAAGTTTCGACCATTTACTGATACAGATTTCGGTTTCGCAACTTACTTACAGATTACTGGAACTCCTGTTATTGGTTGGGATTACTGTCATGGCAACTGCACATTGTGCCGAATGACGCTGGGAGCCTCAAGCTTCGCGGCATGTTGAATTTGGGAATCTTTGTTCCAATTAACGTCTACACTTGTTATCAACCGATTCGATTCAACTTTTGACAAGACAGCATGAGGGTCATTTTTTTTTTTTTTTGCCACATTCATGTTCCCAATTATGTATTCTCACAAGTTTCAATGTTAACTGGCGGTTGGAGCAATGAAATTGATTACAATAGGTGGAGGATCGAATGACGCGTCCACTCTAGCCGAACTGTTCGATATCATGGTTTTTTTTTAACGTTTTCATCTTCAGGTGCGTCCAAACTCGACATGATTGGCTCAAGCCAAGCGGCTACCTTGCCGAAAGCCGTCACGTCAAGTGTGAACGTTACTCCGAACCAAGTTTCCCGAATTCTATGTACCCCTTGGCTTGGGTCACCTGATGTAATTCCGCATATACATATTAGTGCGGTGACACTTTACGTCGATCGCTGGAGCCAACTTCTCCTGAAATTCTTTGACAGCTCAGCCATAAGGTGTTTCTCATTAGACTAACCTTAACCCCACGCAACATCAGACACACTGTGACGGCTCACGTTCCACTATCATTAAAAGTACCCCACAAAAAACCACCGTTTCACTTGATTTCGGCTCATTTGATAGGTTATCCGTTTTCAGGTGGCATTGACCCGCACACTCATCTCGAAGCCGAGTCCATTACCGGCCACAAAACCGCAGATGACTTCTATCAAGGAACCAAAGCAGCCATCGCTGGTGGTACCACCATGATCAGTAAGACATTCCGATTGCTCTTGTCTGAATCACGCTGTCAGCAGCAAAAATTTCCCTGTATTGGTAATCACTCCAATACCGTGAATGTATACATTCATTCGTAGTAAAATCCAAGAACCACTTTTTTCTCCTTATCGAAATTAGGGATGGGATTCAATTTATCGATCTACTGGAACTATCGACATTAAATGTCGGTAGTTCCAGGAGATAGTTTTGTAGAAATTTTCTACAACAAAATATAGGTATTTCCACATTGCTATCCGTTACACTTCAAGTATCATAATGTATTATATATTTTTGTCTCGATAAATCGGCCTTTTTAAAATTTAAAATACAGTCCCTTGGTGCTATAGCCTTCTCTATTCCCTTCTAACCTCTTTGATATTGAAGGAGAAGCCTTGAAAAGGGCAATGAAATCAGATTGTTGACCTCATTCAGTGAAAAATTGTTTTTTTTTTTCCTTCTTGCAGTTGACTTCGTTATACCTCAGAAAGAAGAATCTCTGCTTGATGCATACGACAAAGTACGAATCGTAGCTGACGAGAAAGTTTGCTGTGATTACGCTCTGCATGTGTGTGTTTCTAACTGGTCAGACAAAGTGAGTTGATTTTCAATACTGAGTTGAAGTCAATATTTTTTTTTATACTCATCACTTTGAAGCTTTAAAATGGACGGTACTGTGTATCTGACCTCGCCCTCTCCTCTATGTTTTAGGTGAAAGGAGAAATGGAAGAGCTGTGCAAAAACCACGGGATCAACTCTTTCAAAATGCACATGGCTTTCAAAGATTTGTTCCAGCTGACTGACAGTGAATTGTATGCAGCCTTCAGCAAGTGCAAGGAGCTTGGTGCTGTACCCATGGTCCACGCAGAAAATGGGGATATCATTGATGAGGTACATATATTATACTAGCTGGGACACCCATGTTCGCACTAAATATCAAATTCCCGTTCGTCACCCATCAATAATCACTCGAAACACACGCGGCAAACCGTCAACTCGTAATTTTTCTTAATAACAATGCTTGTTGACCCGTTTCTTGTCGTGAAGTATCAAACTACCTTGAGGGTTCAGCTCTGGTTTGTGAAAATTTACAGTTAAATAGGATTTTCATTTCGAATTTTCATCGTTTCAGAATGTAAAGGCCCTCCTGGAAAAAGGAGTTTCCGGCCCAGAAGGTCACGATTTATCTCGGCCAGAAATCGTTGAAGCGGAAGCTGTCAACAGAGCATGCGTGATCGCCAATCAGGTTACGATGCATATTATGAGTGTTGCGTTTTCGTTCAAAGTCTATTCTCAAAGATTTTCTTCCTTGGATTACCCACTGTGTAGATGTCCTGCAACTAACACCGGCCTCCCCTTTTTTAAGTTTGTTGATCCTCGTGTGTTCCCCAATTAACCATTTCATTAGCACTTAATTGAACAACCATGATCGTGGTGTAGTTGCATGAAGTGCTGTTTGTTTTGCTCCATTCAGGAATATTTTGTTGGGTGATTCAAGTGAAATGGGAAAGATTGGAGTTTTATGGACTCAGTGAAGAAGCTCAGGAATTAATTGAATCCGTTTTCTCTTTTGTACTGTTTTCCCCTTCTAATATGATTCCCATTGGGGTTCCATAGTCATTGTTCGTATTTCATTTCCTTCAACTCTTCCTACCGCCTTACAACTCCATTCAATTCACTTCAACAAAAATGTCTTCTCCATTTTTAGCCGTGAAAACCACGCTTATGCATTTCATTCTTCTTCTTTCAATCCAGGATTAGCTTTAGCATATTTTTTTTTTAATTCAATTTCGTTGAAAGTCATTTTCAGTTTTGCCTGTTTTAGCCGTTATGTTTCTGTTGTCTTTGCACGTGTAAACAACCTTTCAATTGCACACCGCATTGGTTTTTTACTTCTGGAATCACATGCCATGGACAGTAGGTCAACACACTGGCTGGTTGGACTCATGATGGTAATTTCTGCCTCAATTTTATTACCTTATTGTTTATCATTTATTATTGTTCTTATTATAATTAATCGTCGTTGTCGTATATGATTGAATGTTTTCTTTTTAGAAGTTTCAGTTTCATTTTTCGAAAGTTACTCGAGGAGTATACATTAAGTTGTCTTTATGTGATCTAGGTAGGCCCGCACCAAGGGAGAGTTTATGCTCTGAGTAACAGGGAGAAACCCGATTATGCACTCGAGCTTTTAGGGCCGGTTTGTTTATAATCTGCAAGTATTGCTGATAAGTGGTCGCGCTTTGGTGGTGTTAATCAAATCTTCGAGTGAGGAAATTGTGTTCTGAGTAGTAAATCGCTGATTAGGAATGGAAAACACAAAGCTGCCTCTGCAAATGCACAGAATTCCCAGGTTTTTGACCCTTTTTACAACGTTTTTGGAAAATATTGTTTCATCCATATCATCCGAAATTTGAAATTGGATAATGAGAATAACTGGGATAAAAAACTAATAATAATATTTGTAGATGTAGGGTCATTTTTGTTTATACGAACTAGGAACTAACTGCTACTTATGTTAGAAAAAAATCATTTGGCTGCTTTGGCGAAAAAAGTCTTACTTGCGAGTTTTAGGCTGTAACTTCTGAAGGAGGCGTTTTATACCCTAAGCTCTGTGGAAAGTTTTTGTTCAGCGTCAAATTTCCTATAAGAATGTAATGTTTTTAGATTTTTGTCCAGAAAATGGCCATCTGGCCGAATTTGCGGACTGGTAACAACGAGGATGGGAAAAGTTTAGCGGATTTGCGCGCATCGGAAATTGCGCTCAAAGGGCTTATCAGACGTAAAATCGGCTCGGGAATCCGAACTCGCCCAAAAAATTAGGGGTTCCCATATAAAATAAGAAAGTTGAGCGCTAATTTCGAGAAGATCTCAAACCCCCTAATTGTAGCTAAATGGGTCACCAAGACGATAGAAAAACGCTGCAAATTTTACACAAGGGTTTATTATTCTTTGATATACGTTACTTGTGCATAAATTTAATTCTGTCAATGAAAAAATTAAAAAAAAATTTTTTTTTGGATTTTAATCTAAAAATTTTTTTTTTATTATTTTTTTTCAAAAATGTTTCTTTTTCAAAAATTCTTTATTTTTTACTCGAAAAATATTTAACATCCTGGGATCCTTCAAAAATCCCATTTTTAGCACCATGAAAGCCCTAAAGATCGTCCCAGTGAAATCGGATCGTTCCGGGACCCCAAAAAATGGATTCTACGTCCAAAAATACTTCGAAAACGACATCTAACTCGATCCCATAGCTCAAAGCCTTCAAAACACCCCTCCCGTAGCCCCATTATAGCCCCATATCGCCCCACGGGTTTGGGCGATCGGACTGAAAACCTTGCGGGCACAACTAGATGGTAAACCAAGTATTTTGTCAAAATTTCAGATTTTTAAAAAAATTCCTACTGCCCAAAACGGCCTGGACGGCGGACGGCGGACGGCGGACGGCGGACGGCGGACGGCGGACGGACATTTCGGATTTAGAATGTAGACCTCTTGAAACGGGTAATGTCAAATTTTGAGCCCGATCGGAGTCGTCGACCCGCGTCGCGAAAACATAGGTGTATTATTCCAAGAATAATAAACCAAAATCGGCGTATTTTATCGCTTACCGTTTCGGAGGAGAAGGCTTGTGAGATGGCCATGTTCTCACTGACATGGTGAGAATTAGTGGTATAGATTAGCCTGCTTTGGTGAGAGCATCAAATCTCCCAAGAGGTCTGCTACATCTCTTTTTTCCCTTGCCTCATTTCAATTTGTTCGTACAATAAATTTTCCTCGACTTGTTCTGAAACTAGTCTATTTTTTGTGGATTTAAAAGCATCATTGAAGCTTCCACATATTAATTACAATAATATTGAAGGTACTTAATATTATCTCCATTCAACAATTTTATCAGGTTCTCTCTCCTGTTTAGCCATCAGGGACCCCCCTCATGATCTGACGACCTGCCTATTAAATTCAGGCATCGCTCTCCAATTTATCATCCACACGAAAAATTCGTTACAATCCAGTCCTAATCTAATAGCTTTTTCAGGTTCAGAGTCCAGTGTACATTGACGGGTTGACGAGTAAATCTGCGGCCGAAGTGATTTCCTCCTTTAAGGGGGAGCCGAAAGTGATTGGGGCCGTCATGGCGTCGTCTTTGGGTATCGACGTTGTCACACCGTCAGTCAGTTCCGTCACCTGCCCGCCCCTCAGGTCCCATTCGTCATTACATCTCATCCAACTGTTGGCCGAGTAAGATTTCAACAGACGCATGTCGATATTTCCCTTTTCTCGGCAGTTTGACTTATTAGCCACTTTTTTTCCAGTGGTCTTTTACAAGTGACCGGCAGCGATCATTGCCCTTTCACACAAGAACAGAAAGAGGAAGGGAACGAGGATTTCACCAAGATCCCTCCCGGCGTCAACGGACTTGAAGACAGGATGTCCATCATCTGGGAAAAAGGTGTGGAGTCGGGGGCTATGGACCCGTCCCAATTCGTGGCAATCACCAGCACAAATGCTGCGAGAATATTCAACGTTTATCCTAGAAAGGTTAGAATCATCTTAATAATCGCACAACTGTTATGTTTTGTGATCCAATAATCCAACAGTATTTTAATTTTTGTAGGGTTGTATCAGAGTTGGTTCCGATGCTGATATCGTTGTTTGGAATCATAGTAAAACCAGGACGATCAGCGCTGACAGACATCATTCTTCTAGTGACCACAACATCTTTGAAGTGAGCGTAATTCTTTTGTGATGGTCCTTCATTGGAAGCGATTTCGAATAATACGTGTCGCCACCATGAGAGAGAACTGAAAACTCCACAAGGTCGATGGAGTTTTGTTCCAAGCCCCATCAAGAAATCATAAATAATGTCTATGTTTTAGGGGCTTGTAGTGCACGGAGTTCCTGAATATGTCATCGTAAACGGGCGAGTGTGTTTGGAAGAAGGTGATGTCAAGCCGGTGCAAGGGTTTGGTCGCTTTGTTCCTACCAAAGTTTTCCCAGCGTACCTGTATGAAGAGGTTAGTTTGAACTCCTACCAGACATCTCATGTGTATTTCAACATATCTTGTAACCTAATAAGTCCCAAGCCCAAACTATTCGTAACGATTTTCAAAAAAATTGTTTAGGGGAGCACTCTGAATGGCGATGTTCCCGAAGAAGATGACGGCAAGAGCGTCACGAGCGAAACTCCCAGCCACCGAAAGCGGGCGAGCATCCAGTCGAACGACACTGACACCGGGATTGTCTTCGGGGAGATGCCCGTCACTGTCAAAGCCGGCAAAGCCGCTCGACAAGAAGGCCAGAGGAACTTGCAGGATTCAACTTTCTCAATAAGCCGTAAGAAACGTTTAACATTATTTTATAACCCTTTTCTTGGTGGAACGAAATTAACAAATGCTTTTGGGGTCGTGAAGTTTTTCAGGGTGGCAATATTTGCTGAGTGAGGTTGGAGATTGAATGTGTGTAGATAATGAATTTCATTATCTTATGGTTGATGAGAACCAGTGGTAGCTAATTATGGGAGCAACGATTACTCTGAGAAAAGTGTGGCAAAACTTTTAAAGTGGCTTGAACTGATTCAAAACTGCTTGACATCTGCCGTTACGAGCTAGAACTGGTTTGAAAGCCGAAACGTAGAGAAAAAAAAAATTAACAGCCTGTGACATAAGATTAGTTCTGGGCTTCTGGAATTGAATCAGAGCCCAAACGCTTCCAGGAATCAAACCCCCCTCCACTTTCAGAATGGTTCGAATTTCCAGAACTTGGGCTGCAGTGCGATTGAAATGAATATTCTTGAGTCAGAATTAGAACAACATTGTTTTGTATTCAGGGTGCGGCAGAGAAACTTGCTGATTTGAATTGGTCGCCAATGAGCGACGCGTGGTTAGAAAGTGGTGGGGAGATCTCATTCAAAAGAGGGGGTCGTAAGGTTTTGTTGGGCGTTTGCCCTCGAGACCTACTTTTCTAATGGTCATGCGGTGGTTGCCACCACAGTTGCCTTTCGAAATCGGTTCAATATTCCTCCCACGGGTCCCGTTCCTGGCACGCAATCGATTGTTTCGTGGGCGGTGACATTCAGGGACAGTGTGGCAAAAAAGGGCCAAGAGGTCCTTCCAGAACCCTTGAAAATTTCGAGAGGGTGTCGTTTTTGCCGCCCCCCCCCCCCATCCGGCGTTTTTTCATCCAAAACTTGAAGAAATGGAACTTGGAGACGCATGGTTCCAGCACGACAGAGCCACTGCTCACACAGCATGACTTCACTGGAACTTTTGAGGGAACACTTCCACGAGCGCCTCATCTCCAAATACCGTGGTGGGCGCGCTCCCCTGATTTGGCTCCCTGTGACTTTTTATTTTTTTTATTTTTTTTTTTTTATGGGAATATCTCAAATCCATTGTTTTCACTGACCACCCTCAGACCCTGGAACACCTGAAGGACAAAATCCGCCCACCATAGCCAACATTCCTGTTGATAAGCTTGAAAAAGTGGAGTGAAACTTCAAAACTAGAGTAGATCAGTGTATCGCTAATGAGGGCTGCAATTGCTCGATGTGATTTTCAAAACCACTTGAAACAAAACTTTAAAACGAGTACTATACGATAAAAAAAAAAGAATTAAATCATTAAGTGAAGTATGTTTTCTTTTATTGACATTTCAAATCAGCAAGTTTCTCTGCCGCACCGGTATTTGGATGATGTAATGATTGTCAGCTCTGATTTCCACAACCTCTTAGAAGACTTCTAACAGGTTTCTAACAGACTTCTAACAACACTTAGTGTTGTCGTCGGTATTGAATCGATTTCTGGAGGTAGGGCTCATCCTAAATTGGGAAAAATCCCAATTTTGTCGACAGGAGCTGAAGTATCTGGGTTACCTGGTCAACCTGGCAGGCCTTCAGGTAGATCCAGATATAGTACAGGCTAGGGTTTGGGGCACATAGGTTGGGTAGGTTGGTATCGTCACTTTATACAGGAATTTTCCACGATAACGGCACCATTTACCAAATTTCCACAGAAGAAGGTGATATGGGAGTGGAGCTCAAAGCAACAAGAGGCTTTGCGCCTTATCAAGATGGAGATCATCTCAGCTCCAGTGCTATGCTTACTTCAGCCAACCATTAAATGGAAATTTCCATAGCATTTATGCTATGCTTACTTCAGCCAACCATTAAAATGTTTTGATCCAGACTGATGCATCAGATGTTGGAGTTCGAGCCATCTCTCTCAGAAATTGTTAGATGCAGAGAAGCCAGTCGCTTACATCAGTAGAGCACTCACCAGCACTGAACGGAAATTCACGACGACTGAAAAAGCGTGTGTGGTGGGTCTGGGAAAATTGGTTACAAATTTGGCTCTTGCAAAGGCCAGTGGACAAACATTACCTCACCTGATTTAACTATTAAAATTTCATAGCCCACGACGCAGGATCTGAAGAACAGTTTCAATAGTTGTTGATTTTCGTTCCACCTGTTTTATAACCCTGCACCACATATTGGTGCAGGGAAAGAGACCATTATCGTGTATTAACACGCAACAGATCCACGTGTAAAATCGTGTGAACTGCACTGTGTCCTCGTGTACATAACAGTACCTAACGTAACAGTGTACATCTTAACGTCCAATCAATTGTCACTAAGCTGCCTCACAAAACACTGCGATGAGCATTAAAATTTAATGCATTTAATGCTCATTCAAAATTTTTTTGAATGTCTCACATGTGCAAAGCTTTCAAAATCATCTCATACATTTTCCATTGGATAACGAGAAATAATGAAAGGGTTTTACTTTAAGGAGAATGAGTGAAACAAATTTTGCACCTTGAAAATCATGATCCGCTTAGCACAACGATTGGGTGTAACAGTTTAACAAAACAGCGTCTGTATGTTCTACCAAGTTGCTAAAAATCCATTTACAACGTTAGATTGAGTTTTCTGACGAGCAAAATAAAATCAACTGTCTGGAGCCATTTTGTATTACTTAGATGCCAAAATGCAAACTGTCAGTTCCTTCTAAGCCAACATTTCCCTCTTGTTTAAACTTGAAAAACACTTTCTTACGATTGATCTATTTAGAATCTCTTATTAATTTGAGCAGAATGTTTTGAAAATACTATGAAGCAAAATCCTCTTTTGAAGTGTAACCAACTGCACACTCTAAGGGGAGATACTCTCTTGCAATACCTGGTGGGAGCTTTTGAAAATATTCAACAAGCCTTTAGTTCAGTCAATCGGTCTTCGAAATTTCCGTTTCCGTAACAAAATTAGGGAAGTTTTTTTCTCACCAGATCTGTATATGTGGTCAGCATCGGGTAGAGGGGTGACGGGCTTTGCTCTTCAAAACAAAAATTATTTTGAGCAGTAACCGTGCTGTGCGCCTCTCGCTGTAAAAGTTAAATAGTGCAATTTGCCCATCCTGTTCCCAAGACGGTATCTGAGCTGGTGGTGAGCTTTTTTTAATATTATTTTCACATGCGGAGCCCAGATAGAGGTCGACACGTTAATTTTATCCCCCAATAATCTTTTAATTAAATACCAAGTTGAAACCAAACTTGAGCCTTATTAGTTCCCCTTTTGGTTTATTATTCTTGGAATAATACACCTATGTTTTCGCGACGCGGGTCGACGACTCCGATCGGCCTCAAAATTTGACATTATCCGTTTCAAGAGGTCTACATTCAAAATCCGAAATGTCCGTCCGCCGTCCGGGCCGTTTTGGGTAGTAGGAATTTTTTTAAAAATCTGAAATTTTGGCAAAATACTTGGTTTACCATCTAGTTGTGCCCGCAAGGTTTTCAGTCCGATCGCCCAAACCCGTGGGGCGCTATGGGGCTAAAATGGGGCTACAGGAGGGATGTTTTGAAGGCTTTTAGCTATGGGATCGAGTTAGGTGTCGTTTTCGAAGTATTTTTGGACGTAGAATCCATTTTTGGGGGTCCCGGAACGATCCGATTTCACTGTGGCGTTCTATAGGGCTTTCATGGGGCTAAAAATGGGATTTTTGAAGGATCCCAAGAAGTTCAATATTTTTCGAGTAAAAATTAAAGAATTTTTGAAAAAACACATTTTTGAAAAAAAAAATCCCCCCCAAAAAAGTTTTTTTGAAATATAAAAATCCAAAAAAAAAATTTTTTTAATTTTTTTTATTGACAGAATTAAATGTCTATACAAGTAACCTATATCACAGAATAATAAACCCTTGTGTAAAATTTGCAGCGTTTTTTGGTTTATTATTCTTGGAATAATACACCTATGTTTTCGCGACGGGGGTCGACGACTCCGATCGGGCTCAAAATTTGACATTTTCCGTTTCAAGTGGTCTACATTCAAAATCCGAAATGTCCGTCCGCCGTACGCCGTACGCCGTCCGCCGTCCAGGCCGTTTTGGGCAGTAGAAATTTTTTTAAAAATCTGAAATTTCGGCAAAATACTTGGTTTACCATCTAGTTGTGCCCGCAAGGTTTTCAGTCCGATCGCCCAAACCCGTGGGGCGCTATGGGGCTATAATGGGGCTACGGGAGGGGTTTTTTGAAGGCTTTTAGCTATGGGATCAAGTTAGGTGTCGTTTTCGAAGTATTTTTGGACGTAGAATCCGTTTTTTGGGGTCCCGGAACGATCCGATTTCACTGTGCCGATCTATAGGGCTCTCATGGGGCTAAAAATGGGATTTTTGAAGGATCCCAGGATGTTAAATATTTTTCGAGTAAAAAATACGGAATTTTTGAAAAAAACACATTTTTGAACAAAAAATCCAAAAAAAAAAATTTTTTGAGATAAAAAAAAAAAAAATTTTTTAAATTTTTTCATTGACAGAATTAAATTTCTCCACAAGTAATGTATATCAAAGAATAATAAACCCTTGTGTAAAATTTGCAGCGTTTTTTACTTTATCAAACTTCATGGGCTTCCCGGTTTTCCGTTGCGGTAGGTTCCCGTAGTTTCAAATTAGCTCTATCTGGCATTAATTTATAATAAGGAACTCACATGCTGAATCCGAATATGAAGTTTACTGCCTCCTCCGAGGCCGTCTTCACATTAAAAAAATACAAAAACCTCACACTCTATACAAAATTGAAGTACACAAAATGTCCTTTGAAAAGTAGTGGTCAAAATTGATGCTTGAGCCAGTGGTCCTGGAGATACAGCGTTTTGAAAAACAACGATTTTTCGGCTCTTCGGCGAAATGGTCGAAAACGCCCAAAATTGTGGAAGCGGACAGACAGACATGGAACCAAATTTGCTCAGAAGGTTCTGAAATTCGAAATGCATGTGGAATTTTAATTTTGAACTACAACAATTTTTTCGATACCGAAAGGGGAAACAATGCTTCTTCTGCCTTCGGTACTCTCGGAAGCAATAAAGCATAAGAAGTAGTACAAAAATACACTGCCAAGTGGGACATGGCCCATAGCTTCCTCGGATATTGTATGAAATGTTGAACGAAATTTTTCATCAATAGGGCACAAGTTATGGCTGTTAGCTCACTAACTCGAGCAAGATTTTACCCCCCCCCCCCCCCCCCCTGAGCTAGATTTTAGCTCACTCAGTTGACCAGTAGAATACCTGTCATTTCAATCGTCTCTTGTACTCCCGTAAGGTCTCCTTCTCAAATTTCAACGTCCAAGGGTGAACCGGAGAGATTTTAGCAGATTTTGAACATTTTTACCATGGAGGATTTCTTTCCTCCATGATTTTTACATTACCTACATATTTAGTAATGTGGCAGTGCGGTACTGCTTCGAGTTCGATTGCTGTGAACGACCCTGCACCTCATTCTTTGGTTCTCTAACCTCTTGGAATTTTGACTCGAGATTTTAAAAAAATCGATGGCTGCGTAAACCAACTTCTTCCATGTTGCTGAGGATGACCCGAATCACCATTTTGCGCCCACGCAACGTGGTCCTGAACAGGAATAAGACTCAAAGTCTAGAACTAGGCCTCAACCGACGTCTGGATGGGTCGGTCAACTTCTTGGGTTTAATGATTGATAACCGTCTTTCATGGCTATCACACATTCAAGCACTTTTGCCAAAATTGTCGTCCTGCATCTACATGATTAGGAGATTGAGGGGCGTTGTGTCTGATGCAGTTCTTCGTTCGGTATATCATGCATGCTTTGCAAGCAGGGTCAGTTACTGTATCATTGCATGGGGAAATTCCAGTCATGCCATCAGGGTCTTCAGGCTCCAGAAGCGGGTAATCAGGATAATTGCCGGTCTCTCTTGGAATGAAAGTTGTCGGGGCACTTTTGTGCGTCTGGGTATTCTAACCATTCCCAGTTCCTATGTTTTGGCGGCTCTGAACGCAGTCAAGTCATGCTTGTCAAACCTCCCCATGGTTTCCGATGTTCACGAGCATTACACCCGCTCCCGAGGGAACCTTGCCATTCCATTTACCCGTCTCAGTGTGGCCTTGAGGAATAACCCAATTCAAGTGGGTTCTCGTCTTTTCAATGCCCTGCCAAATCATATAAAACAGCTCCCTGATAGATCCTTTAATAACGTAATAAAATCACATCTTCTCAAAGCCGAACTCTACTCTTTGGAGGAGTTTTTCTGTATTTCATGGAGCGATGTGTCTTGAGTTGAGTGGATCGTGGGTGGAAGCCTTGTCTCATCTGTTGTCATGTTTCTACTTACGTCCTGAGTTATTTTAGTTTGTTTAGATGACCACACCTATCATGTACCATTGTTTTCTTTTGCCCTGTACCATGCAATTGCCTGATGTATTTCATTGTACCAACTCATTTTTGACGTTTGCTGTGTCATATTGGCCTCTGCAAATAAAAAACCTTGATTTGATTTGATTTGATTTGTTCCGCTGATTCAATCCTCATAAAATTTGTTTTGAACCTCAAGTAAGTGGCCGTACCCACACAATCCCTGAAAATTTGACTGAAATCGGATCAACATTGTGGAAGTTATGGCTGTAAAAAGGAATCACACGTTTGCGCCTGCGGACAGCGTTCCGCTGATTAATCGTGATGAAACTGATAAGGGACCATTAAATGTTGCATAAAATTTTTATAGGGGAAATTTTGATTTTGGAGAACAACTTTTTTTTTTTTTCATTTCGAAAGTGAAAACAATGCTTCCTCTGCCTTGCGGACTCGGAAGCAAAATGTTGTGGGTACTTAAGGCAAAAATTGGTCAAAACCATTAGCACAATCGAGGCGACCTGAACGTGCAACGAAAAACCAACCTACCTCATTGTTGAGTAATTCAATTAATTATTAATTAATGACAGAATTGTTTCTTACAGTAAATTTAGGTGATTTTACGTGAAATACAATTTGTTATTGATATCATGCATATTAATCGGGTTCCAGGGGGTGGAAGTGGGAGTTTTCGACCATTTCGCCGAAGAGCCCAAAAATCGCTGTTTTTCAAAAGGTTGTATCTCCAAGACCACTGGCTCAAACTTCAATTTTGACCACTGATTTTCGAAGGACATTTTGTGTTCTTCAATTTTGTACGGAGTTGTCATCTTCGGAAAACGCATAGTTTCAGGTATATAAGCAAAAAACTGAAAAATGTGCCAAACGTTTGCCGTTTTTTTGCATTTTTCGATTTGAAGCCGACCTCGAAGGAGGCAGCAAACTTCATACTCGGGTTCAGCACCCCAAAAAACATAGAGATCCGTTGAGAAAAAACTTGGGAAAATCACCATTTGACTGGACTACTTCCAAATCAACCATGTTTGGCGATATGAGCGCATTTTTCACTTTGCACCTTGAAATATAAGCCCAACCGAAGTCTCGGGGTTTTGTGCTGAAACTCAAGTTAATCATTAAAATCTGCCATATCGTCCATTTCTCCAAATCACTGATTTGTTTTTCCATGTTTTTGCCTTCTCGTCCGGTCTGACAACGCACATCACCTCATCGCTTTGTAATGTATTATTTTGTGTCACTTGTGCCTGTCTGTACAAAGCAAACCGAGCCATCTTGCTCGTCGTAAATGTCTCAAGATTGTGTTACAGACGAGCTCGACGACACCGAAAGACGGTCCTGCATCCGCGTCTGCAACCCGCCGGGGGGCAAATCGTCCGGCGGATTCTGGTAGTTCGGAACCCCCCACAATTTTTGGCACCCTCTGTACGATTTTTACTGTCTAACTCCGTTGAAAACCCAATAAGTATTCGCGCTTCCTCTCAAGAAAAAATAAAACTCACATCATGCCTTGGGCTGATATCAAGATTTTAAACGTTCTCAATAGTTATTTTTATGAGCGAATTTTTTCAGAAATATTTAATGAATAATCCGTAATTTTTAGCGCAAGAATTATGTAGTTTTTAGGCATAGACATTATGGTTTTCATTATGATTGTATAATTTAGTTACCATTATAATCATCTCTTTGAATTGATAGTGATTTTAAAACATGCTGGACTTGCCTGCACTTTTCGCACGCTGATCTGATAACGGTAGGTTTTCACTAAGGTCCCGAGTAATTTAATTACTCATTTAAAAAAATCATGATTGATAAGCTGATGATAATTTAAATTAGCTAGTAGAGTTAACGCCTGTTGAAACTGTGGATCCGTCAGATTAGCGAGCATTACCGATAAAAAAAAAGTTTCACTTAATATTGTTAGGCGATTTTCGTGGTCTATTTCTCAAATGTATGCACAAATAAATTTAAGAGTGTTGGGGAGTCTGGCATGCACTTAGTTACCTGAATATGAGAGGTTTCGTGGATGATTCATTACAACGGCTTGTTTTGATTACTCTCACAAACATATTTTGAAATTAAGATTAAAGTTTATTTGTCGTTCTAAGCTTTATTTGTTTTTTGGGTTGTTTTGAGGGAATACTCTGTTACCTCTGTAACTTGGGAAAGGTATTGTATTCTGTGTTGAGATGAGCATCGCAGAATCTGAAAAAGTAGCCCTTGATCTCAAGTTTAGTTCAGTGAGTGTCACGTCTTGGGAGTGAAAGGTTCACGTTTCAACCACTCATCCAACTTCTCAGCAATGGAGACTACCATCCCAAGTTCATATTTATTTGTTGATTGTGTTTCTTCAATTGCCATAACTTGTGCAGCTGTAGATTTGTCATTGTCAGTTTTCAGCGAGCTTGTCTAATTTACGAGAGAAGTCAGTAGAATTTGGAAATAACTGGAGGTTGATGAGCGCGTTTAGTGTATCAGAGGGACCAGTTGATGTAAACCTGCGACGTTCCGAATATTTTAGTTTTGCTGATGTGCCTGTGATCCCATTTGAATCGACGTCGGAATTTTCCCGCTGATTGTATTTGAGCTGCTGGCAGTGTGACGCCCTCTGATGGGTCTTTTTGTAGACTTTTTAACGATTTGATGTGCAATAGTGCAAAAGTGAATCAACAGCGAGTATTTGCAACCCTTTTGTTGCATTAGGTGGTTATTTCAGGGGGACGTGTGTCGTGAATGAACCGGTAAAGGGTTGAGCTTTGCACATTTTACAGTTCAAACTCCATAAAATGTCTTTCTTTAGTGATGTGCCATACGTAAAGTTTTACGCTTCTTTTTGAACGTGAGTTTTGGCATTAAGGTACAACATGGCTGGTAGATGGTGCAGCAAGCTGGTCCACGGGTGGTGCAGTCCAGTGCGGTGCTTGCTATAAGTGACGTGCCGTGACAAAGACGGGTTTTCAAGGCTTTTGGTATGCTAAACACGAATTTTACTTTGCTACAAAAATTTGTGGGTTTTGAGAAAGCGAAAAAGGAAACGACTTGCGAACGATGACTTAACAGTTTTCAGCCGATTGATGATAACAAAACATTCATTTTGAAGAAAATTTTGTCCGCTGTAATTTTGTATAGTGAGCTATTGAATAGAACGCAGTGTTTTACTTATTGTAGGCGAAATCCCGGGGAAAAACGACCGTTTTTGAGGTTTTTGTGTTAGGTACTGTCTCAGCGAGGGGTAAATTTTTACTTTGGATTCAGCACCGTACAGACTTGTAGAACCGGAAAAAAAAATCCCAACAACGATTCTCAATCACCCTGAATATGAGAAGAAGAAGAAGTGATCGCCTCCTGCGCCATCTAGTGGTTGAATATGGTACGAGTGGATTTATAATTTCCCTTACCTAACTCATTCAACATTTCGTTCTCGTTTGGAAAGTTCGTTGTAAACGCTCCATCCACTCCGTCAGGCGTACCACCCTAACAACGAGTTAGTTTTCCTATAGTGTTGAATATATGGATTGTAATTACATACGTAAACCCTGTGGTGTGACTGCGTGCAAGGCTCGCCTGATAACTCGTATTATCCCAATGATCTGCTTATTACTAGTCATTCAGAAGTACATATGCATTCCCTTGTCCGTAACAAAATGTGTGTTTATTTCATTACGTTGTTTTTTCGTTAAACTCAATTGTCAAAATGACTCTAAAAATTATTTGATAGTTACATCATTTTGCATATTTATTAATGATTTGTTGACTTTTGACGTTAATTTATTCAATTCTTATTTATTTAGTGTTGATGATAAAATAATAAAAAAATCATGTTAATGCATAAAATACTCGAATTTTATATAGTCAACTTTTATACGGAAATACCTTGATGTGCTTTCTATATATGATTAAGAGGGTTTTATTAAAGTGAAATAATAATATTATTAATAGTAATAAGAAGAACCATACCTTTTCTTTTCTTGTGTGATTTGACGTGTTGTCAGTCTGAATTAGTTCTTGTGTCATGATTATAAAGAATTACACTGCAGGACAAAGTTTTGGGCCTGGTACTATTTCCTAATTTTAATGTACAAAGTAAAGCTGAGTTTTCTGTCTGTGATTCATTTGATGAAAATGAGGGAACGATTTCTTTGCGAATGTCTGGATAACTAAATTTACTTGCAGCTTATTAATTTTCGTTTTGTATACAGAAATACGCTCTTCAAAATGAAATGATCAGGAAATGACTGTAATTGATGGTATGTGTCTAATATCTTGAAATAGAAGGAAAGAAATGCATGAAATCCTAGTGGAGTAATCAGCACTGGACGAAGAGGGCTGGGCTGGAAGCCTTAATTTCGTGAAGTCATTGCGACCAACCTCAACTCGTTTCACCCCGAAAAATTTACTTCCCCCATTTTCCCTCTGCACTCGTAATTTGAGGATTTAAAGATTTTTCGGGAGACTTTTTTTGTCGTTTCAAAGGCACTACCGTAGTTCTCTTATGTTGGGAAAATAGATATCGAATCAGATAAGTCAGGTATCGGGTGTCGTGTGTATCAAATCGTCGTTGCCACTGTAATTAGGCATATCTCATTTTTTGGACGTTTTGAGAGGTAGCCTACATGTAAAATCGACGTTCTTTCGATTAAAAATGGTATGAAGGCCATAGAAGTGAGCATGAAGGAGAAAAATGTATTATTTTTATTCCTACTTCATTTAATGAAGTAAAAGTTGATAACGCATAAGTCAACAGTGGTCACAGGAGAGCGGTAAATTGCGCACATCTCCTTGTAAACCTCGATCGTAAACATACATTGGAAACCACTAAATCGGCTCTCCTGGAAAATCTTCCCAAGTGAGATATGCCTAATTACTGTGGCAACGACGAAATCAATGAATATTCAGAGCGATGCTCGACGGTAAGTTTTGATTCTAAAATTCAAAAGGGGGGTCCCAAATTTTGTCATGCAGTTTTGAAACGCAATATTATTCTCGTGTTTACATTTTGCTGTTGTGTTTTGTGATGTTCAGTCGTTTGATGTCCGACAAATTTTAGGTTTCGACAACGGGAGCTTAATTTTCACGTAGTAATTTTTAAATATGGATCTGACAAACATTGTATTATCACTTTCCTCTGCTATTGAAATTTGAAAAGCTTTCAGGTTTGTAGTTTGTGGTGGTCAGCTCAAAATTAATTACGATCCATTCGAATTTAATTTGTAACTTAATGCAGTCTTGAATGTCCTTATGAGCTGTCATTGATTGGTGTGGGGAGAGCTTGTGCTTGAGAACAGTTGGTTGGGTAGAAAACCCTAATAAGTGAAGAGAAAATCACCTAACCAATGTTGCTCAGAATTATTTTGAACGTTTACAGTTTGACAAGAAGCATGAGAAGCCTTTGAAATAGTACTATTTCAACAGTCGTCTTATACATTGCACAAATCTATTCTACGACAGCATCCCATAAGGATTTGTTTTTCAGTTAATTGAACTTTTAGGGCCGCTTTGTTCTAGTTAGTTCAGTTAATTTAATATTGTTAAATTGCCAATGATCGCTTTAGGTCGAGGATGATATTCTACATTGAATTGATAAACCCCATTTAACCCTGTACGTGGCAAAAAATACGTACATTACCTGCGATCGTATTTTTTCGTTTTATCCCAATAACAATAAAGTTTATGTTCATTATTGTATTTATGAAGGTTCGCCAATAAAATGCTGTTTATTTATGGAAATTTATTTCGTGTGTACTTATTTTCTACCACATTCCCTGCCGTTGTTTTGTAGTTATGATTGGGCGACGAGAAGCGCGATTCCAAGGGGAGCAACTATCTTCACGTGACTACGTCCATTAGGGGCACCAACGTTTTAGGTGATTAACCAAACAAAACAAAAACTGTAAAGCATTGAGTTGACTTTGTTCATTTTTAGACTATTCCGTTTAAATATCATTGGACGCTTCTCATGCAATTTTCTCAAATAGAAACTACTCGCAACATCATTTACTTGAAAAACACTTAACCCTTTGAGGCCAGGGGTAGGTACCTATTGAGCACCCCGCCGCGTTTCCAATTGAATAACGACAAGGGTCTTCTTGATACATCACACACGAGAACTTGACTAATGATGGCAAGGCAGCTGATTAAAACCTCGTGATAATCAGTTACACCTTTTCCAAAGTGAGTTCAACTTTTCGCAAAACATCTACCTTAAACATTAAAACAAATATTAAATCAAATTTTACACAAGGATTTATTATTCTTTTATATAAATTACCCAAAAATTAATTCAGTAGGTACTAATAACAAAAAACACTTTAATGTAAATAAGTATTCAGGCTTCTCAACAAGGCAGTCTCAACAACATCTGCTCGCTGGGGTACCAATACCTCAGTCTCCCATCTGACGTAGGTATAGTTGTGTTCTCAACTGTGTTCTCCATGTTCGTCGCATTCAAAAGCTCTCTAAAGTACTGCGTCCATTGCTCCAGCACTTGTTCCTGGCTTCCAAGGAAGTGCCCATCTTGGTCCTTGCAGAAAACAGCCCTCGGCTGATGGACTACCTTTCTTGATTTCTTTCGCCCGCCGATAAAACCTCCTCGAATTGGGTAAATCACTGGCTTCAGCTAACTCTTCTATCTCCTTCCTCTCATGCGCCTGTCTCTTTCTTCTGAAAACTTGGTCTGCCTCCCATCTTTTCAGTCTATATTCCTCTGTAGTAGCTCTAGTGGCTTTTCCATCGTGCGAATTCTCGCCGCGTTTCTTTCTTCTACTTTCTTCTTACATTCTTCATAAAAAATTTCAACAACGAATTTCCAGTTTTTATAACGAAAGAAAAATCAAACAGTGAAAGACGGTCCGGACTCCTACCATTTTCCCCTACAACTCGGCACCTACAAGCACGTCATCGCTGAAATTGCCATCTTCGCGTTGCTCTCCAGTTTTTCCTCAATTGGATGTTCCTTTCTTCTTGGGTGCTTCTACAGTAAGAATAGGTCGGTATCATAAAACTCCCTGGAAGCTGGTTTCTCCAAAAAGTTCTTTAGAAAAGGCAAATCTTGGTGTTTGGCTGCCTTGAAGTAGGTGGGTATGCTTGTAGTAAGTATTAGACTCTTCTTGAGAATAATAACTTCTGAATTTTGTGGGCGTTGATTTGTGGTTTTTTTTTTTTTTTTTTTTCTTCTCAATATTCCTTTTCTGTGTCGAGAAGCCCTGGCTGAGAACGCTTCTGTTCGGGAATTGTTTCGATGGTCGAGGTTGGGGTGAAGCTGCCGAAGGAGGATTTTTGAACTAAGTATTCGGCTCCCGATTTTTTATTCGCAAAACTTTCAACGGACGAGTTGGGAATGGACACTTTTTTTGGCATTCGAAAAAAAAAAAAAAAAAACGCGAGCCGGGAGGAAGAAGTTGGTCCCCCCCCCCCCCCCCCCCCAACGATACAGGAAGGAAGGTAACCCAAATTATAATAATCAAAAATGCTGCAAATTTTACACAAAGGTTTATTATTCTTTGATATAGGTTACTTGTGCAGAAATTTATTTCTGCGTCAATAAGAAAAATTTTAGAAAAAACAATTTTTGTTTTTTTATTTTTTCAAAAATTCTTTATTTTTTGCTCGAAAAATATTTAACCTCCTGGGATCCTTCAAAAATCCCATTTTTAACCCCATGAAAGCCCTATAGATCGCCACAGTGAAATCGGATCGTTCCGGGACCCCTGAAAATCGATTCTACGTCCAAAAATACTTAGAAAACGACACCTAACTCGATCCCATAGCTAAAAGCCTTCAAAAAACCCCCTACCATAGCCCCATTTTTGACTCATAGCACCCCACGGGTTTGGGCCGGAAGACCTTGCGGGCACAACTAGATGGTAAACCAAGTATTTTGTCAAAATTTAGAAAAAATTCATACTGCCCAAAACGGCCCGGACGGCGGACGGACATTTCGGATTTAGAATGTAGACCTCTTGAAACGGATAATGTCAAATTTTGAGGCCGATCGGAGTCGTCCAACCCTGTCAAACAAAATGCGGGCTGCCCGAAAATATGGGGTTTTCACAAAGGAGTTCCTACCTACATAATAATTATTTGTATAGTCCTAATCAATAGTGCTCAGTTTCAAATCTTTTATTCTACTGGTCTTCTTGTCGGCGTCATCGCTGGTCGTTAAATGTAACCAGGAAGTTAAAGGCCAGAAAAATACTTACACCCCCTCCCTTCTGTCTCGATGTAGTCACATGCAAACGTTCTGAACCCTATCCGGTTTCCTTTACTCTGTGACCTCAATGTTATGACGACCACAACACCATAACACCTCCTCCTAATGCTCACCAACCTGTTGTTAGCCTCCCCTTGATGAGCTTTACATCGATTGAATATTCCTATGGTGACCCTCATTACAACAACATGATTTTTTGAGTGGCAGGTAAATTTTTGTGCACCGAGGGACTGGCGGTGGCAGAACGAGGTAGCGGCATGTTGAAGGCGTGTTCCCCAGTGGCGTGCGACCTTAGAATCGCCTCCTTTTCGCGAAGACCGTTCACAATCAACTCCAAATTTTACCCGGGGAAGGGATTCTTTTGAACGACCCTCGGGAAAATCCCACGCGACTTATGGCCAGCAAGCGTCTCACAATGCATCTGAAAGGTGCCATATGAGATTCGAACTTCGCGCCCCCATCTCGCGTTCGGTGATATTTCTCACCGCGAATGATAGAAATTCATTCTAAATTCAGAAAATTTATGGAATGAAAATCTTCGAATTTCTTCTTCCATGGTCGCACGGGACGACACGAGGTGCCACAGACTGCCAGCATGAGGAATGGAGGAATGATACCAATGGCACGCGAGGAGGGACGATCCAGTCATTTGAAGGCATCTTGAGGTAGGTCAATTTAATTTAACCGGCAATTAGACATTGCTCGGCACACGTTGTTGTTGGTGGATTCTGAAGAGCTTTGTCCCACTGTCCCAAAAAGACAGAAATTTCTGTTGGCTTCACAACTACTTAGTAGCCAACAAAAATTAAAGTAAGTCTTACATGAATGGTGTTCTTCAGTAATTTTCAAACTGCCATTTTGTGGAGATAATAAGCATGAAAAGTTTCGTAGTGGTAATAGTTTCCCCCGAAAAAGTAGCTCCATAAATATAGACAATGTATTAAAGATTCTGCTGTTTGAATTAGGTACCTAACCAAGTATATCAAGGAGCTATGGTTAATCAGAACCAACCCTCTTAATCAAGTCATGTATCAATATGCATATTATGGCCTGGATGCGTTGCCATTGACCTTATTGTGGGCGTGAGATTAGGTAGTAGGTCTAAACAGAAGACAGCGCACTCTGCTGTCCTTCAGAGAACCAGCTCACATAGTGATCTGAGGTTTGTTCCAGGTTTGACGGACTGAGCAGTTGATATAACTGCTGTTCCAGGTCGATCTGGAACTGTAGGTTGAAAGCAGTTGGACGGGAACCGACAGCTTGAATGAATGTGGTTGGGAAGTTGGTTGAATAAAGTTTCCCCGCCTCCGCCACCTTTGTAAGGTTCCTGGAACCCCCGATCTCCCGTCCACCCTTTCCGTTTTTCTGATGTCCCTGGAACTCTCGCGCGCGGCCGAATCTCTTGAAATCGTTCAAAATAAACTCGCCGTCTAAATTCGCTCATCGTCCGAAGTCGGTTTTTTGGGATTACGTTTTAAAATTCGGATCTCTAGGTAGGATAAGGTGAATACGCCATTTCAATCCATCCATTAACGACCGAATAATTTGAAAAAAATTAGTTAAGCGAAATCGCGCGCGCCCAAAAATTCGCGCAACCCGCTTATCGGACGTAAAATTAGCCGCAGAATCCGAATTCGAGAAAAAAATTAGGGGTTCCCATTTAAAATAAGAAAGTTGGGCGCAAAATCGACTACTTGCGCGCATCTCAGGAGGGGCTCGACCCCCCTATGGAATTTTAAACGGTCCACCCAGACGATAGAAAAAATCGGGGTATTTTTATCGCTTACCGTTTAGGAGAAATAGGCTTGTGACACACTCTGTTAAAGACACCTTGAGAATTAGTGAAAGCTAAATCCCCCAGGGTGCTCTCGCATTGGTGGCCATGAATACAGTCTGTCCCCGCCGTCCAATAGCTTAGTTCGCAGAGTAAGCTCTGGCCATTCGGAATCGAATCAGAACACGAACCCTTCCAGGAATTAAAACGGATAGAACTTCGGTCCTCCGCAATTACTCTGCGAACTCACCTAGTAGTGAAATGCCCTAGCCCATTATAGTTCTCAAGTCATTCTGAGCAAAACATAAAAGAGTTAGGTACTTACATAACTAAATTTATTGTATAGGGGTTTTTGAAAGTTTTAGGTATACCTACCTCATATATGAGGTCGAAAATGCAAAATTCCGACCTCCCCCAACAACCTCATTAGAAATGGTATTGTAACCAATGCTTCAAGTTCAATAATTCTACCACCTCAAGGAAGAGAGAGGATTTTGTCTGAATGGAAAATTCGTTTGTTTTCAGATGGAACGAAAAGTGACACTCGTGGTGGGTAAAAATGGAAACGTTGAAGTTCTAAATGACGAGCCTGACGTCCCCTGGGCTGAGCTGGTGACGCTGGGGTTGATGCTCGTGCTCTCCACAGTGTTGAACTTGACCGTCATAGGAAGCAGCTTATTAGGAAATTCCAGAGGAACGTTGAACGTTGCCCCGCTGATTGTCGCCCTGCTCGTGAGCAACACGTTGGACGCCATTATTAATCAAACCCTCGCTCTGGTATTTGTGGCGGCTTGGCCGGCGACTAGTCCTCCCGGGACATTGTGCCAGATCTCCAGCATGACCTACCTGGCGGCGCTGCTTCTCCAACCCCTGTACTTACTGATGCATTTCCTACACGTCGCTTACTTTCACAAAGGGACGTCTCGGGTTCTTACGCGTTTCTTCCACGTGTTACCACCAGCAATGGGTTGTGCACTGAGCGCTCCCATCATGTTCCTGCCGAATTCCATCCCTGGGCATCTAATCAGCAGCAGGTTGGTGCCGGCGTGTGATATCCTGTTCCTTTAAGAATTTAAGTGGGTTCCAGACCTGACTGAATTTCGTGTTAGTTCCTTGCCAAGTCAGTTTAATTGACCATCTTCACCTGTTTCAGACACATTTGTGGGATAACTGCCGAGAACCTCGTGTACTCAACCATTGTGGTGATCTTCGGCTTCTTTCCTTCATGGGCAGCGATAGCATTCTGTGTAGCTCTCAGGAAATTGAGGTGCAAATCGGCCCAACGCTGTGGCGAAGACCGTGATCTGTGTTATGCTTTGGCTTCCATAGGTCTTGCTGCGATTCTGGTGCTTCCTGCTGTGGCTTCCTTCGGAACCGTTGGGATGACCGACCCGAAACACTTGTCAACATATGTAAATGATGGACTTGTCGTCATCACCGGATCGTACGACACTGCCTTGACGTGGGTGAAGTTCTCATTTGATCTTCTATCACCTTTGACTGTTTTACTATTTTATAAAGACATTCGACTTGAATGCGCCCACATCCTCAATTCCTTCAAGACCGTCTGTCATTCTGGCTTGAACTACAGGCGATCGAAAGAAACTCGCTCGCAAGGTGGTCCTATTTTATTCGTAACTCCGAGAGGTTTAATGTTGATGACAAGCAGCGAACGGGGTCGCTCCCCAATAATAGACACATGTGACTTGCTAGAACACGACCAAAGTAGTCCTAACGCCCTCACCCTGTCTAACCCAAGACCAGCCTCGTTATCTCCACGCGTTGAAACGCCTAAACGGCCAGAGAAGACAGGCAAGAGAAAGATAGTCCGGTTTGCGCAATCTGTAATGGAAATACCTCCCATGTAATAGTGACAACAACTCTTCGGTACAAATAGAACTGAAACTGCTGCTCCAAATGTATGGAACGTATGTCTAAATGTATGTCTGGTAATTTTGAATTTGCGCTCAAACAGAGGGTTCTGGAACTTTTTGATCAGACCTCGAATGTGCTCCTTTTTCAAGCATTATTGGTACAAAAACTGCATGGAGTTGATAGAAGTGGCCCCAATATTCACGTTCAACTTGATTTCCTAAACTGCTTCCTTGCAGTAAGATCCTTCTACGGTCAATTTATGAGAACATCCTTCGGGGAATTTCATGACTGTTGGAAGAGCTGTTTGGTGTTTGGAAGAGCGGTTTATCTGCTTTTGGTTTGAAACCAGCTTGACGGAGTAACAATAGAGCTATTGTTACTGGTTTCAAACTATGGCTATGGTTTCAAACCAAAAGATCTTGTTCTGCATACACCTATGGATTACTATTATAGTAAGGTATAATAGCCTCGATGAAAATAGTTTTATTTTACTGATCAGTAAATTTAATCATTTAATGATCAATCATTAAAGCGCCCATCATTTCAACTGCCCATCTATGGATTTGAGACTTACCTAACTAAGTAGTTCAGTAAATTTACAAATTAGTTAGGTACCTACTATTCATAAAATAAGGTTTGCAGTTGGTTGGGAAACATGTGGTTTTTTTTTTTTTTTTTTTTAAGCTCTAAAATTCAAACTTGGGAATCACAATCCCGAAGCAGGGGTGACAAGCCCACCGTCATGGCTAGACGATGGTGTCCCTTCATCCTGACAGGATTTTGATCCCCAACGGCACATGTTGCGTTAATGGTGGATGATGCTGTTGGTGAAAGTGTGGGTATATACCCAAAGCCAAATAAAATTCACTTATTTATTTATGCATTACATGCTTAAAATACATAAATTTTAATACTTTGTTTATACTCGAACGGATCGTCAGTGGGTTAGAAATCATTGAACAGCTACTGGCTCCTCCATAGTGCTTGGTTGAGTGAAATAAGATTGATAGGTATATGTGGTCTAGGTATATGGTCTATGGTCTGTTATGTGGTCCATAACGTTATATAACGTTATGGTTGCGAAATAAGTTAGTAAATTTAGAGGCATAAATCCGGTTGAACGCTTTTCCCAAACTGACCGATTGGTTCTCATTTAAGACAGTCAAATGTGAAAAATAAAAAATAAAAAAATAAATAAAAAGAGAATTTTCGAAACACACTAGACCATGCCTCACTTTTGTCATCTTGTATGTATCTATTTGCCATGTGCAGAACTCAAATAACATAGGTTGCTTGTTATTAATTGAATAGGTAGTGATGAAATATAAAAGTTAATATCTGGAGTAAGGTCTTGAATGATTCATCATTCCTACACATGACAGCGTCGCGGCTACTCATTTCGTTTAAAAAAAATAATTATTGGTTGGTAATGTAGAAGGGTCTTTCCACAAATTGCATCCATTAAACCAACAGGAATCAAAACCTTCTCTCGGAGGCTGGAAGGTGTCATGCATTACGCTTGTGTTTGAAAAAAAAAAGTATTTATAGAAAAATAAGATTTGGCCAAGAGAGTGCAAGGTAATAAAAATAATATTATGTTTGTGAGTTAAACTCACTGAGTTTCAAACTTTGACCTGGAATGGCCGCTTCTTATGCCCATGCCTTCCTGCTGTTGGGGTATGTTATATTTTCGAACACTATAGAGATGCGCAGTTTTAAATATAAAATGTTATATTTATAATTTTTTATGGACTGAATCGAACTTATTTTTGAAAAATTTATAAGAATATCATAAATCCTAGTGTAGGGTAAGTTGGGGCATCTGGGCCACCAATTTTTAGGAAAAATGAGAAAATCGATCGTCAGATCTGACTTCAGGCGAAGATGTGAATTTTAAGAACTTGAAGAAAAAATGAAACTCATAGCACACATTCGTTAACACTGCAGCATTTAAAAAAATATCGAGTTCTCTGTTTTTATAGTGATAAATTTATTTTATGGTCTTGTTGACCCGGTTACCCCAGTTGAATGGGGCAACTAGACCACCCTATCTGTTTCCCAGTCTGCGCACCCGAATGTGAAACTTTGGTATCATGGCCAACATACTAGTTGTTAAAACCATATTGAATCCCCCCCACCCCCGCCCACACTCCCAGACCTAGGCTTTCGAAAACAGGCGTGGTAATCACTGTAGTGTGGGACCGGTGGATGAAAAATGCCCACAATTGCAAAAGAGTCCACTTTTATTTGATTTTAATAGTGACAAATCAACGAAACAACCTTCAAGACACTAGAATGACTAGGAATCACAGAAATAATACCTATTTTAACAGCCAAAAATACAGTTTGTAAAGTTTTAGTAAAGTTTAGTTGTAATTAATTAGAATTAAAAGTGCATAATATTACAGCCTCTAAACTCCCCTGACTCTGAAGGAGTTATCGCAATACGTAGGTGTATTGTTCCAAGAATAATTATAATTACATAATATTATTATAATTATAATATTATTATAAACCAAAATTGAGCTTTCTAGGGCCATCTCCTTGGAAGCACCATTCATTTGGGGGTAACTGGACCACCCCCACCACTTACCGAGTAGAACAGATTCAATTGAGTTTAACTAGCAATTTTACTTCAATGAGGTCCATATAGCCTCAACAACTGAAAAATACAATGATTTGGAGGTTTTAGCTTGAAATACTATGTATGACAAGTCTTGTTGTAGTCACCGTAAAATGGAGATGGAGGTCACCACCCTCCACGACAGCCATAATAATATTATATGTACATATTATACATAGTATACATATTATGTACGGCAACTATTATGAGCGTCAAAATGGTTGGTAGTACCATCTTTGAAAACTTTAAAAAAAAAAAATTAAAAATTACTGGCACCAAAGCGGCCCATGGCCCAGTTACCCCAACTTACCCTAAAATTTATAGCGTTTTTTTTAATCTGAAATTTCAACAAGCTTTTTTTTGTCATATCGCCATCTTGTTGTGTCGACAAGATTTTCAGCCCGAAAATGCGGAGGCTACAGGATGGGTTTTCAAAGAATTTTGACCTTGGGGTCGAGTGGGGTGTCGTTTTCGGATGGTGAGTCGATTATGAGGACTCCTCACCCGTTCGACCCGCAACTTGGGGCTCTCTAAGGATTCTACGGGGCTGCAGAAGGGATTTCTGAAGGGTATCGAGTGATGCGTCCCATTCGAACTTTTGGACTCTTTGAAACTTCTTCACTCCTTGGACTGTGAAGTGGTTGGATCTTGAAAGCTAAAAAATCTGGAAGAGTCGTCCATAGAGATGTCAACTGGATGGTACCTGCATAGGTTCCTACTATTCTGCTAATCGTGGCGAGGATACCAAACACCTACCTCTGTCCGCCATGCGTGTCAAGACATTGAAAAATAAAAAGCTGTGGTGATAGCGATATCGATAAGAGTTGATAACTTAGGCGCTTCTCGTTTGTTTTGATCGGTCAAAATTTGGTTTCTTCAAATAACAAACATTTTGAAGCGAAGAGACTGTCCTCGGTTTAATTAGATTGCCAAAGGTAGTATTTTAAGTTTTTAACATTCATACATGGATTTCTTAGTGAGGGATACACGACGGCTTTGGAACGCCGAAATAAGCGTGTAGGCCTACGTGTGGGCTTGGACTTATCCATTTTCGCCACATCTGGGTAGGCATGTACCAGATTAGAACAGCACTTGCATCCTGCCATCTCACCGAGCGATCGACTCCCGTCGGACGAGTAAAGTGATGTGGATTCTATCTCCGCTCAAAGGCAAGGGGTTTTAGAGGCTTGCCAAGATGGTCATAAGCTTTGTAAGCCATCCAAGGCCTGCTAAGTTGGTCCCGAGGCTTGCCAGGATGGCCTACACGCTTTCCAGGGCTGTCCGCGGGCAGAGCGCTGAAGATGATGGCAGCAATTTTGTGCTAGAGACTCGACCGCCGTTTTTGCTGTTTCCAAAAAAGGGAGTCGATCGCACTCTCTAGAGTTGCCGCCATTTTAACTTTGTCCGAAACGGGAGTCGATCGCCGGGTGTGGGTCCCTTACCCCGCATCTGACCGAGTCGGGAATTTCGAAGCATTGCGAGATCGCAAGTGGATCTCCACTCCCGGCGATCTACTCCCTTTTTGGACAAATTTAAAACGGTGGTCAACTCCGGGGATTGCGATCGACTCAATTTTTTGGAAACAGTAAAAGACGGCCGTCGACTCTCGAGCTCAAAATTGCAGTCAGCTGTAGAAAGCGCGGGATCATCTTGGCAAGCCTTGGCCAGGTTGGGACCAGCTTTATACTGGACACTATATTAAAAGGGGGAGTCGAACTTTGCCTGGGGTCGAAGGAGCAGTTCCATTTTCGGGAGCGGATCGCTCAGGTCAGTGCGATCTGACCTTTTTGCGGCGATCGAATCCCCTTCACCTTTCTCGTCCAACCGGAGTCGATCGCACTGCCTCCGGGAATTTTGGGAACATTAATCTCTGTTTGATAATATTTCTATCTCCTCCATTGACGTCCTCAAAATCATTTCTCAAAGAAACAGAATCGAAAATAACGCAGAATCCATTTATCTGGCCTCTTATCTGTCTATGGACAAATAAATACGTACCTACAAATTTTACGTACCTATCTTACTTTTACAGGGCATATTGAAGTTGGCGCTCGTGCGGTGCTCACAATGAACGGCCACGTCAAGTCTCTCCGGCACCTCATCTCCGAAGTGCGGCAAGCTTCGAGCCACAAGAAAATCCACGAGTCCAGTTTGGTCAATTACATATTCCTCCAATACAGGAAATTCAAAGTGACCGACGCCCAACTGTGCAAAGCCCAGAACGAAATGTGCAGCCTGGCCAACACCTACGTCACTTACCTCACGAGCATCAGGAAATACAAAGACTTGCTTCAGTCATACCAGGGTGCCGGCGAGCGATCCGTGGAGAGCACTGCCAATCTGGTTGGCTTCAAACTCCCCCACGACCCAAAGTAATTCGATAGCCATCAGAACCAACGTAGATTTTATATTTAATGATTTTTTTTTGGCTTAGTTTGCGCCAGGAAGTTGGAAATTTTTCAAAAGTATGATCACAATTCGTGAAATATGAACCGCATTATTGAAACAACCATATTGTTTATAGTTTTGGTGTTTCTTCCCGTTTGGAGTTTTGAATCAGACATATTTCACACCAATTGTCCCAAAAATCATTTCCTGGTTGATAATATGACCAGTTGTCGTCCGTTGTTGACTTGTGCGGATTTGAAAAATGTCCAGTTCCTGAAATTGATCGGCTATGGCGCTGTTAAGTGGGTTTTCCTCGGAAATTGGGAGGGTGTTTCGATGGCCGTTTCAGTTTTGAAGAATCCTATTTATTCCAATGATTTTCAGGAAGGACTACGCATTTTAAGACAGCTAACACCGAACCGTTTTGTAGTTCAGCTTGTTGGATATTGCGAAAACAGCCATGTTGTTGCCACTGAATATCACCATTTGAATAATGCCAATAGTTTGAAATACATGTTGAGTGAAAGGGCGTTTGATTTATCTATGAAATTATGCGTTAATTTTGTGGAAATTGTAAATTACTTGCACCACAGCCCTATCGGTGTAAGAGTCAACTGTGATTCCGATAGCGTTGAGAAAATTCTTAGTCAAATTCTCGTCACGCACACGTTAAAGTTGGTACTTAACGATGTCGATGCTCTTCCGGAATTCGTTGGAAACGTTTCCATTTCATGTGGGAAACATATTTTCCGAACGGCGTCGTCGCTGGTACCGCCTGAGCTCACCGACGGTCGCGGCTATTCGGACAAGTCCGACGTTTGGAAAATACCCGACGTGTGCGCCCATTTTTTCAGGCTTGCCAACGCCGACGTTTTGTCTTTTGCCGCGTTTGACGTTACCAGAAAATGTAAAAAACGGCATCCTGCCGAACGTCCGACAGCCAGGGAAGTTTTGAATATGTACAGAGAAATATTTGTACGGTTCCAAACTGAATCATGGGCGTAATAGGGAATAATTATAAGCTCAAATATTACCCAGTGAACCAGCTGTATGGAAACCCCCTCAATTATTTCATGGTGATAATATCTTATATTATCGTGGATTAGTATTGTAAATAAAATATGCAAATTTAGAAAATTAACTCATTTCTTACTGTTTTTGTTCTATAATTTTGCCTATCTTGTTCGTGTCTCAGTAGACAAAAAAGTAAGTGCTGTTAACGGAATTCAGGAATAAATAATATTTATTGCATATTATGCAACAAGTCTGAATGAAAAACGTTGCCACCTGCGCGCAGTGGCCCGAAAATTCCCGAATAGCGGAAATAAATGCATTTTTCGAAGTATGTTTTCGTGCGTTTTTAGTATGTAGTGCTGAATTTTTGCATTTACCAGAAGATCCAGTCAAAATATCGCTGGCCTAATTCAAGACCGGCTCAAGTGCAAATTCACAAATTTTTCAGGGAGTGCTTTTGAATATGCGTATTCAAATGTGTATTCAATGTAACGGAGTTAGCGATTTGAAACTTTGACCACTAACTCAGTATGGTCTTATTATAGTTAACTGCAAATTTGTGACTTTTTCGTCCGTTAATTAAAGAATTGAATGGTAGAATTGAGACAGTATTGTCCTTAAAATGTTGAACTATTCAGTGGGTCACGTCTTAAGTGCGCTCTGGCGGCGTAATAATAAACCCTTGTGTAAAATTTGCAGCGTTTTTACATGGGCTCCATAGACAGGAATCCCGAAATCGCTGTTGATCACCTGACCACAGAGAACAAAATCGCCGAAATATTCCACCTTTTTCACTAACAAAAAATTGAGATTGCAGGTAGGTATGTGGTATTGTATAGTCAGTCTGTGATTAAGTGATAGAAGTGTACTGATGACCGTGTAAAAACCGAAACCGGTTTACTACTTTGTGAAAGGTACCTACTGTGGAAATGGACTACGTCAATGACAGCTGTGTGTACATTTTTGCAGGTATTCCTTAAATTTGAGAACAAGCTGTCCGCGTCTTGTTATAATTATAACGAGTGTAAAATACCTGCTATCAGATAGCACTAACTTATACCAAATTAGAACATAAAATATCAATTCCGCTAGTGTGGAGGCGTAACCATTTATTTCCGCTTTTTCTATCTTTTGGACCACTGTGCTGTGCAAATATTGCTGCCTGCATCATGACGATGGTTCCAAAATCTCTTGTCTTATGACCATTGCCCCAGAACCCCACATTCGTGGATTATTTCAGTTGAGATCAAGGAACGTGCTCAGTGCATATTCGTTCTTCCCATTGAAAAATTGCATTCACTTACTACCATCTAGCTCTGTTAGGACTGAGACGGAAAAAATACTACCGAAACGATTTGATGACGATCACAACGAAATTCGACACCGTGCACAATTTTTTTGGCTCAACAAAACACACCACTGGTGATTCACCACATGACCGCACATATTCAGAGGCAACTGTGCGCCACGAAACTGCAAAAGAGGGAGGCTGGAAAAGTTAAAATGTTCACGACATACACTTTGCTGGATAGTATAATGAAATATGTATGAATAGTACCTATCAACATATTTGGTTTATAAACATTGAATTGACAGTGTAGGAAGTAGTCTGCGAAGATGAGACAAAGTTAATTTCTAATTGATTATAATCAAATAATTATTTGTTACAGGTAGGTATTCAAAATGATATCTACCAACTTAAATGAAGGACAATTTGTCTTGAAAAGTACGCATCTAGGGTTTTCTATTGTTAAGTTGTTCATCATAATACCCATGGTTTACTCATGTGGCTGGGCTTCACTCTTCTCGGTTGACGTCTTCAGTTGCGGGCTGGGAACTTCGGAGATTGCTGAGCTCTGGGTACTTTCATTCGAATAGAAGACAGGGGAGGAACGCCGGAGCTGTTGGAGAGTTAGGTCGTCGTTTGGTAAGATGTAGCCTTCATATGGGAGTCCATACTCTTGATGAGGGATGCCATACTCTTCGTGAGGTACACCGTATTCTTCATGAGGGACACCATATTGTTCGTGGGGAACACCATATTCTTCATGGGGGACGCTGTACATTTCGTGAGGAACGCCATATTCTTCATGAGGTACGCCGTATTCTTCATGGGGGACACCATATTCTTCATGAGGGCTGTGATTATCTAAAGGAGCGCCGTAGGCTTCATGTGGGACACTACCAGTTGGGAGTTCAAATGATGGCTCTCCAGACGTTTTGGCAGCAATGGTGCGTTTGAGAATTGGACTCTCTAGTTGAAATATACTTTGGCTGGTGCTCAGGCTACGAGGCCCTCCGTTGAATTCTCGCCTCAGGCCCTTCGCTCCAGGATTGGCAATGCCAAGTCTTCCTGCGCCCCTTTGAAACCTCCCTCCGTTCCCACCGAACCCGCCATTGCCTGCACCACTGAATCCATTTCCTGAACTTCCAAAGTTACCGCCATTCCCTCTACCCCCGAATGATCGTTGACCTCCAAATCCACCAGCTTGAGCTCCAAACCCGCCTCTTTGTCCTCCAAATCCGCCACCTTGGCCTCCAAAACCTCCTCCTTGACCTCCAAAGCCGCCTCCTTGACCTCCAAAGCTGCCTCCTTGACCTCCAAAGCCGCCTCCTTGACCACCAAAGCCGCCTCCTTGACCTCCGAAACCGCCTCCTTGTCCTCCAAACCCACCTCCTTGTCCTCCAAACCCACCTCCTTGTCCTCCTCCAAATCCACCCCCTTGTCCTCCACCGAATCCTCCTCCTTGTCTTCCACCAAACACACCTCCTTGACTTCCAAATCCACCTCCTTGTCCTCCAAACCCTCCTCCTTGACCTCCAAATCCACCTCCTTGTCCTCCACCGAATCCTCCTCCTTGTCCTCCACCAAACCCACCTCCCTGACCTCCTCCAAACCCACCTCCCTGACCTCCTCCAAACCCTTGTCGACCTCCTCTAAATCCACCCCCCTGTCCTCCACTGAATCCATTTCCAGCTCCCCCAAATCCACCGCCTCCCCCTCCACCAAATCCTCCTCCTCCCTGCCTGCCTCCTAACCCACCATTTGCCCCTCCGAAGTTCCCTCTTCCGAAATTACCGTTGCCTCCAAAATTCCCATTGCCAGCGCCAAAATTCCCTCCATTTCCTCCTTGTCCATGTACTGAAGTGGCAATTAACAGTGTAACCAGCCCTGTTGCAATCTGAAACAACAAATTCACAAATTAGCTTCATTATTTTTCAAACGAAGAATCATCATCAAATTCCATCATGGCTACTGGTAGGGGGTGGAAAAGAAATGCTTGATCGTAGGATGCCTACAAAATGTGCACCAAATTGAGCAAAATGTGCACTTCCGGGATTTAATGGCTAATTCCGTTTTCGATGCCTTGTAAATTAAACTTGACGTTCACCCCACACCTGTAGTCCCCCACCCCGTCAGCCAATCAAATTCGCAAACTCAGGGATGCCAACTCAAGAAACCACTTTTCCGTAGATCGTTCACATAAATTCAGTAGATTACGCAAAAAGTCGGTAGCTAGACTAGCGATCAAAAATCACTAACAAACGCTGCAAATTTTAACCAAGCGTTTATTATTCTTTGATCCAGGTTCAATGGTTAAGTTTTCAAAGGGAACTTTGCTAGCAACCTGAGCTGCGACTTTTGGTTTATTATTCTTGGAATAATACAACTGTTTTCGCGACGGGGGTCGACGACTCCGATCGGCTTCAAAATTTGACATTATCCGTTTCAAGAGGTCTACATTCAAAATCCGAAATGTCCGTCCGCCGTACGCCGTCCGCCGTCCGGGCCGTTTTGAGCAGTAGGAATTTTTTTAAAAATCTGAAATTTTGACAAAATACTCGGTTCACCATCTAGTTGTGCCCGCGAGGTTTTTCAGCCCGATCGCCCAAACCCGTGGGGCGCTATGGGGCTAAAATGGGGCTACAGAAGGGGGGTTTTGAAGGCTTTTGGCTATGGTATCGAGTCAGGTGTCGTTTTCGAAGTATTTTTGGACGTAGAATTCATTTTTTGGGGTCCCGCAGCGATCCGATTTCACTGTTGCGATTTATAGAGCTTGCATGGGGCTAAAAACAGGATTTTTGAAGGATCCCAGGAGGTCAAATATTTTTCAAGTAAAAAACAACAAAAAATTTTGAAAACAATTTTTTGAAAAAAATCCAAAATAATTTTTTTTTTTTTAAAACAAAAATCCACAAAAAAAAAGTTTAAATTTTTTTCATTGACAAAATTAAATTTCTGCACAAGTAACGTACCTATATCAAAGAATAATAAACCCTTGTGTAAAATTTGGAGCGTTTTTTTTTAAGCATCAACGTGTTTGAAACACATCTCCAACAGAAACATGACTTCGAGTTAAGAGTAGAAGGCAAGACCTTCAAGACAGAAGCGGAATGGGCGAACGACTTTGCACAGATTTTGCAACCTATGGTAGGCATTTCGTCCAAAAATTCTCTACATACCTACTAATCTGTCAATTAAACACCTTGAACTTGACAATTTGGCAACGATTGATAAATGATAACGAATACCGATAACAGGGAACGAAGAGTACCTACACACCGCATGACCGCGCCACTGTCGATTTCGGGGTGCAAGGTGGGGGACTACAGGTGTGGGGTGAACGTCAAGTGTAAATTAAGGACTAGAAAATGTTAGGGCTATGGATACTAGACAAAATCCCGAGGACCATTGAGGAAGTTATGGCGCTACGTCCATGTTCTTACTGCAGCGTGTTTTGGACTTTTTCAGGGCGGAGAAAACTTGACCAGCTTTACTTACTAGGTTCTTTGCTCAAAACTGAGTTGGTTTCTTAGGTCTATAAGTCCGGAGGAGGAAGGCTCTTGATATGACGCGGCAGGTGTTAAGGAATCTGATATATCTGTGGTATGTATACCAAAGCTATCAAGGTCCTCTGATTCCAGGACCGAATCCGGAGTTTCCCCCTGATCCAGTAAAATAGTGCTAATTAGCTTTGAAGGACATTAAACAATGAAATAACGTAAGAAAGATTAGCGCGCTGTTATGGGAGGGGGGGGGGGGGGCACTCCCAGAACCTCCGACATCCATCGTCACTACAGGAATGGCGGCACCCCTCGTCTTCAAAAAGGCTGGAGGCACATCACCGAACGACTATCGACTTGAATGCTCACTGTAGGGTGGAGAAGCCACAAAATTTGCCATTCAATGTAATTCCAACCAGAATCCGGCGAGAATGAGCTGCAAAAGGTGTGACGTCACGACGCACAGTGGGGCAAGGGCGGCTGAAATCGAGTTGTGCCTTTTACCAGTTTTTATGTGTGGGTTTTACACCTAAATATCTGTAGAATGAAGCCTCATAATCAGTTTTCTTTAAAAAAATTATTTAGAGAGTTCAGAGCCCTTGAAAGTTGATAATTTTTTTATTCAAAAAAGTACCAATTAAATGTTATTTTTAACTATTTTTTAAACCTATTGTAGTGAATAGTATAATTGAATCGGTCATTTTGAAAAGGGGCCATCTCCAATTTTTAATTATAGGATAATATCCTATAATTAATCCTATTATCCTATTATATTATAACCCTTTTACAAAATGACCGATTCAATTTATGTAACCACCCATGAACTTTACAATACTAATGTATCTACCTAGTTTCCAAAAGTGGGTTTAGATCAGGGATAAATTTCAGTTTGTTCTGTCTGTACCACGACGTCGTAGATAGTAAAAATCTGTTTTTTTTTCGCATTTTCGATGGAATCCGAACAAAAGCTACACCGAGCTGAGCGGCACGAGCAGAACCATTGTAATATGTGCCTATTGGAGCGGCTTAGCTCAAATTTTCAAAGTATATATATATACGTTCAGGGTCCACGTTGTAAGTCGCTAAGATGGGTGCATCCATCGATATATTTCGGGTATACATAGATGGGTGTAGGGGCCTGACCCAAATACTACTCCCTCCCCCCTTGTTATCCTTTGGATTTCCACGGGTTAGTGCAATCTGACTGAAACTCTTGCGGGCACAATTGGGTGGTGAATAGAGTAGGTAGGTAGGTACCTATTTTGACAAAATGTTAAATGGGGAAAAGAAAGCTTGAGCCAAAAAGGGTGGCCTCAACCGGGTTGGACCCACAAGGGTGCCATTTGAAGGTTTTAAAAACACTAATTTCGGACATTGTCTCGATTAATGGGGCTCCTAAACTGAGAAAGCTAGTAAAGAGCTGTAGGTACCGACTAGACCCAACCCCGACAGATTTTCGATTTTAGATCGTTGCCACGGGTGCATTACCTATTGCAATATTGCAATAGGTATAAAAAATAGGTATATATAATATCAAATTTCCGTCCATCACTAGGTAATCATGATTACCTAGTGATGGACGGAAATTTGATATTTTATATTCCGTGCGAAGCACTATCCCACCTAGTTAAGGATAGTAATAATACTACGATTAATCAAATTTGCAGCGTTTTTGGTATGAGGGGCACTGTGCAGCATTATATGGTTATACAGTGCTATTAGACAGTTGTATGAACCTAATTCACTAATCCAAGTCCACTACATTCCTCAAAAAATTAATTTCACCACTCACCAGAGTTGGGATCATTTTGTCACCCTCTAACTGAAACGTCTCTGACCACTTGTCTCACTCAACTGAAACTAAGCGATCGCCGCGTTTGAGTTACGGTTTTATAATGAGGTAATTATTAACGTAATTCAACGAGGGGCGAACGGTTGGAGGGTGGGGTTGAGCAAAGATGGAAAATGCTGGAGAAAGCCCGCAATTAAGGGACAGTATAAGTCGAAAGAAAACATCATTAAGGGTGTAGCGATTGCGAAGGCACGAGTCTTGACAGCTGATGAGGTTGGGACGCTGAAAACAATAAAAAACCTTCAATTTGTACCGAGTATGTTATCAAAGTATCAGATTTTAGACAATATAGGTACTCATTTGTACTTACCAAACTACGATTATGGTAGAAATACCTCAGAATTAGGCTTTTCAAAATGCACACGATGACGGAAGTGTCAACGAATAGCCAATTCGCTGATGAACTTGAATTAGCAAGTTCATCTGTTCTCTGTGATCAACTTACACTCGCGCTCCAGGAACAAAACTACCTACCTATACATCTGCGGTTTTCTATGGGTCTTTAAGCCTACGTCCCACGGATTTTAGCAGTTTAAGGATTTCAGTAGTTTAATCAGATTAAACTACTGAAATCCTTAAACTGCTAACAGATTCTGTGGATTTTAGACACGATCGGGTTGGTCACACTGGTCTTATCGATCGTATTCGAATCGGTATTATCGAAGTATTATCAGAAGTGTCGATTTTTTGAACTAGTTCGATTTGAAAAATCTGTTTCTTAATAATGGTTATTATTTTTTTTAATGAGGAGGTCATAACGTAATTACTAATGATAATTATAGCTATATCAAGGTTGCTCGATTAAAAAAATAGCGAAAAATCACCATGAAAAGAAAAAAGCTGCAAATTTTACACAAGGGTTTATTATTCTTTGATGTAGGTTACTTGTGCAAAAATTCAATTCTGTCAACAACAAAAATTTTGGAAATTGTTTTTCAAAAATCCCATTTTTGCCCATGAAAGCCCCATAGATTGCCACAGTGAAATCGGATCGATCCGGGACCCCTAAAAATGGATTCTACGTCCAAAAATACTTCGAAAATGACACCTAACTTGATCCCATAGGCAAAAGCCTTTAAAAAACGCCTCCCGTAGCCCCATTTTAGGTTTGGGCGATTGGGCTCAAACCCCTGCGGGCACAACTAGATGGTAAACCAAGTATTTTGCCAACATTTCACATTTGAAAAAAAAAGGAAGCGAAGCTTTATATCATTTTGCAAAAATCAGCTGCCAGTATAGTGTCCTACTAGATGCTCCGGCTCGCTTTGCTCGCCTACGCACCCAACTGGGGGGCTCCGCCCCCCAGACCCCCCGTAGGGCCTCGCTTCGCTCGGCCGGGGGAGTTCTCAAAGCAGACATAAGACCGCTTAATCAGACATAAGGCCTCGCTCCGCTCGGCCGAGCGCTTATTCGGACAGGGGGGCGACCCCCCCCCCCCCCTATTCGTAGCTGAAAGGTCGGCAAAAAAAAAAAAAAAAATGTCCCTGCCTCCTCCACCGTTGTAAGGTCCCTGAAGCCCCACCGCGGATTCCACCCGTTCTGAGTACGTCTTTCCGACTTCCTTGACAGCGGCCGGGTTGGAAGAGGCAAACGCGCCCCATCTATATCAAATATATATATCGCGAGACTCACTCACTCACGATTTTCACTGGGAGACTCCCCGAGCGGCGAGCGTTCCTTGCGGGGGAGTGGGAGGGGGGCGTCCGTATAAAAGCTTCGCTTCAAAAATTCCTACTGCATAAGGGCCCGACGTACAGCGGACGGACATTGTATTCCAAGAATAACAAACCAAAAATTTAAAATAAAAATAGTAGGTAGGTACCGTTGAGGAGTCTGACGAGGGAAATTGTCTACAACGTTGCCAGGAAATAATTTCCATTGTCTACGTTCACTGTCAGGGAGGAGGAAGAACAGAATTTAGTGAACATTCGCGATGTTACTGTTAGGTTTGTTCCAGGTTTGACGGAATGTTAACAGAAATCGCCGGAGACATGCGCAGTTTAGAAACTGTTGTTCCAGGTCGATCGTAGGTTGAGAGCTCGAGTAGGGTGCGGTCGGGTTCTGTCGACAGCTGTCCAACTTCTGTCGACAGACGCAGTCAGACCTGGAACAAACCTGTTGTTTAAATTTTGAGGTAGGTATTCCTAATTCTTCCTAATAACTGCACAACAGCAAAACTAAAATAAAAAAAAAGTCGTTATTCATGTGAAATTGAACAGTTTTCAATTAAAACCCCTGTTTGAGGGGAGTAAAAGAGAAGTGCTGCCACTAGGAAGGGGAAAACGAGAGGGACCAGGGAAATTTCGTGCGAAGATTATTTGGATTTCTGCCACCAGAATGCAGTGTTGGAATGTTGTAAAAACAACAAGAATTAGGTAACAGTTTCGTTGCCTGAAAAGCCATGATGGACGTCGTTGGTAAATCATTTCACTAGTGAATTTTGTTGTTATTACCTACTTAGAACACTGAAATAATTTTTTTTAACGAGGAAAATCGATTCACGATTTATAAAAGAATCGGTAGTATAACTCGATTCCCTAAAACGTCGGAAGCTACAAATCGAGTCGAAAGAATCGGAACGAAAAATCGACTTTTGTGGAAAAATCGGAAGTCGACTCCCATCCCGAAAGTACAAGTACTTGAAATAAGGTGTGAATCTGTGTGGATTAAGTACTCAGTCGTAATAATGATTAGATAATTTTGTGACATCTTCGGTTCTTGATCGCGGAGCTAGTTGGGGTGGATCTATTTTACCCTGCCTCGCATCTTCATAACGATCCTCTGGGCAGCAAGTGAGTTCTATCTTTGTGAAGAGCGTTTTGTTGACATATGAACTGTTTTCTCGTTCATTACTTACATGTCATGTGGCGGACGAAATCAGGCGTGGTAGGTACCCTCGGAATTTGAGGCTTTGTATTAGTGCAATTCGTAGTCTGGGCCCTACCGTGTTATTATTTTTGAAGCGAAGCTTTTATACGGACGCCCCCCCCCCCTCCCCGTCGCTTGCCGCTCGGGGAGTCTCCCGTGAAAATCGTGAGTCAGTCCTTAACGCGATATATCGTCCTTAACGCGATATATTATCTAAATCACTAATTCAGCCTACTCTGACTAAACGGTAAGCCCTAAAAATACGCCGATTTTTTCTATCGTCTCTGCCGACCGTTTAGCTACGAATAGGGGGGTCGCGGACCCCCCCGGCCGAGCGAAGCGAGGCCCCCCTGTCCAAATAAGCGGTTGGCCGAGCGGAGCTAATGGGGTTTCGACCATATCCTACCTAGAGATGCGAATTTTAATAGAAAATTTTCAACGAGCGATTTCCGACGACGAGCGATTTCTGACGGCGAGTTTAAAATTTTAGATTTCCTGAGATCGGGGCGCGTTTGGCTCTTCCAACCGGGCCGCCGTCAAGGAAGTCGGAAAGACGTACTCAGAACGGGTGGAATCCAAGGGGCTTCAGGGACGTTACAAAGATGGAGGAGGCGGGGAAATTTTTGAAGCGAAGCTTTTATACGGACGCCCCCCCTCCCCCGCTAGGAACGCTCGCCGCTCGGGGAGTCTCCCCGTGAAAATCGCGAGTCAGTCCTTAACGCGATATATATAGGACACTATACTGGCAGCTGATGCGGACTCGGAGCGCCCGCACTCACTCCCGGTGTAGGTATGCAATAAAACTGATTTTGCAAAATGATATAAAGCTTCGCTTCCTTTTTCATTCTCCTGAGTAATGCAAATATTGTTTGGTTATTTGCTACCTGTACCTACCCCCCGAGGCTTTTTAAATGGGTACAGCTTGTTGTGCCTGCAATTGTACAAACCGAGAAGGATGTTTTTTTCGTGTTCAATAGACCTTTTTCCATGGAGTCTGGAATCGGAGCGGCTCCATAAGTCTTATCAGGTGTAGGCACAGAGAACAGTAGAGGTGGGCGTTTCTGCTACTTTAGGAAAATGTTGATCAACGTTTGTTGAGGCCCGTCAACTGTTGACGATGACTGTTGAAAAATAACAGTTCGCCTACTTTCGTTGGGGAGAGCAGCTGCTGGCCTACAATTGATGGACCTACTGCTTCCGTTACTCTTGGGTAGTGTTTCCGTCACTTTAATTTTTTCAATCAGAAGGCTGCTGTTGTGTTGTCAACGACCCACCTCTAGAGAACAGGCCACGGAATAGAATAGGTTTGTTCCAGGTTTGACGGAATGTTAACAGAAATCGCCGGAGACATGCGCAGTTTAGAAACTGCTGTTCCAGGTCGATCGTAGGTTGAGAGCTCGAGTAGGGTGCGGTCGGGTTCTGTCGACAGAAGTTGGACAGCTGTCGACAGACGCAGTCAGACCTGGAACAAACCTAATGTGGAACATTCTATTCCGTGGAACAGGCGTAGGGCCATGTTATCCTAATGTTTATCCTAAACACCCGCGTTCCTCTCCATCATCAGCTAATTTCCATGTAATTTCCTTACTTTTTGGCGACGGAAATGACCCAAAGTGATGTCGGGGGTCGTGCCATTTCCTTCAGGACGATTGACAACCAAGAAGGTCCACGCTGAACAGATTTGATCTTAATTCACAGTAGGTATTAAATTAATGAAGTATTAAATACTTCAGTGACAACAGTTCAATAGACGGTTTTCCTCGGCTCTCCTGAAAAAAAATGTCCACTGCCTGTCCCTCAGTTTTGAGCCTCAGTAGTTTAATCTGTGGTTTTGGGCCTATGGTATAAGCAAGCAGCAAGCTTTAGAGGAATCAAGCATTACTAGCCCTTGGTAACACGCTAGGTGGGAAGTTACGTTAGTACACGCTAGCGGGGAAATCCCCGCACATATATTTTAACACTATTATTAATTTATAATGCACTGAAATGTACGAATTGGTTGCAAAAGGTCATGGAGGAAAGAAGGAAGGTGGATAGGAAAGGTCATGGATAGGTCATAGTGATGATAGGTCATGATAGGCGATGATAGGTCATGATAGGTGATGATAGGTCATGGATAGGTCATAGGATAGGTCATAGGATAGGTCATGGATAGGTCATGGATATAGAGATGGAAAAGAGATGAACTGGAGATAAAAAAAGAAGGCTGATGAATAAAGGTTATCCCCACAATCAGGACCGTGCAGAGAAAATCCGGGCCCGAGGGCAAAATTCATCGGGCCCCTAAAAAAAAAAAAAAACAATGAAAATTTTTCCCTATATTGATCTGTCCCTTTTCCCATTTTGCCTCTCCTCCCCCCTTTTTTTACAAAAAAAAAAAAAAAAATCTCAAGTAAATCCGGACCCCCCTAAGAAGGCCGGGCCCGGGGGCAACGGGTCCAGTGCCCCCCCCCCCCTCTCTACGGGGCTGCCCACAATACCACCTAAATGAACAAAATTAGTTTACTTACATAATGACACGCTAACGGGGAATCCCTCACAGCTGACGTGACGAGTCGTCACTGACGACGAACACGCTAGCGGCTAAACACCCGCACTTTGCAACGCTTACACTTCACTGTCTGATTGCATACTAGTCCAAGCAACGAAGACGAAAAAAGGGCTTGAGGTAGAAAAAAATAGTCTAAAAGTGAAAATTTGCACACACGTAGGGGGAGGTGTCTTGAGTAACATACTAAAAGTCCTGGCGGGTGGGGGTGCAGCGTTAGGGGGGGGGGGGGGGTCTCCAAAGGTCCCTTTTTCAGGTTTTTCGTGAATATCTCGGAAACGGTGCATTTTTCGATTAACTTTGCCCTATAGTAAATTAAAGTAGATTTAATTCTCTACAACTTTGATTCCGATCACTTTATCCGAATTCCGTACCGATTTTGAGATAAACGCCTCGTAAAATCGGTTAATTTCGAAAATTAGGTTTTTACCTCACGTTTTTTGGACAACTTTGTTGATTAGCGTCTGCACGGTTGACTTGAGAGGAAAGTTTTCAAAGTAAAAGTTGTAGAGCATTAAATTGTCTTCAAGAACGTATGGCTAGTTACCAATTTATCATCAACCATAAAAAAGTTACGCCAATTTCAAAATTTTACCGAATTTTGCAATTTTCACCCAAACGTTGACAGGCGACTTTTCTGTGTCCTCGAGCCTAAACCGTCCTTCTTTCTGTCTTTTATCGTCACTATTATGTATATACGTATTCAGACTGAAATAATACAATTATTTCCAAAAATAAGAGTAAGAATATGTTCAATGAGGGAGGCATGAGAAAAGGGACTAAGTCCACACTGTATAGTGTTCTGCCTGAAGAGGAGAATCCGACTGTCGACCTTCTGCAAACCACCAATGTTGTGGACGGAGGTTACCTGCTCCATCGGGTTAAGTGGAAACCTCGCTCGACAATATCATCTATAGATGATATTGTCGAGCACAGATATATCTGTGAGCAGTACATCACCTATGTACTAAAACATTACGGTGGTAAGTGCACTGTTGTATTTGATGGTTACGGAGATGTTAATAACACTAAAAGAGCCGAGCAGAAGCGGAGAGGTTTGCTAAAAGCTTCAGTCGACATAAACTTCCAAGGCGCAACCATCATAACAATACAGCAGGAGCACTTCCTAGCTAATGACAGGAACAAGTCGAGGCTCATTGAATTCCTAACCCAGAAGATGTCAGTAGCTCAGATTCAAACATTGGTTGCCTCAGGAGATGCTGACACAATGATCGTCAGGTGTGGGTTGGAACGAGCAGCTGAAAACCCCAGTGTCGCTGTGATTGGGGAGGATGTAGACCTCGTGTTGCTGCTTGTAGCCCTGACATCTGACAACCACAGTGGAGAGATCTTTTTTGTAAAGCCTGGCCGAGGGAAGGTCCCTACAAAAGTGTACTCTGTCCAAAGGCTACCGCAGCTACCATTTGCCAACGCCATCCTCCTTCTTCACAGTTTCTCAGGCTGTTACACCACTTCAGCCATATATGGCAAAAGCAAGATGACCATGGTCAAAACTTTCACATCGAACCCTAGCGTAATATCTGAGGTAGCTGCAACCTTCAATCATCCTTCCTCCACACAAGAAGAGATCGGGAGAGCTGGCGAAAAGCTCTTCCTCGCCATTTTCAAGGCACCTCACCTCCACAACAACTTGGAGCAATTGAGATACCATGCCTTCCTGAAAGCTTCAGTCAGACCAAACGCCGATTTGACAACCCTGCCACCAACACGAGGATCAGCATTGCAGCACTCCCTCCGTACTTATTTGCAGGTACTTACATAATTGCATCTTACGTAATAACTATGAATCACTTTCTACCTGTATTCATTGCATTCTATGTCATTACATTTCGCACATACATTACAATTACATTTCAGGTGTACTAAACGTTATAAATAAATATCTTGATCTTTCTTTGCAGGTACAGCAGTGGTTGGGTAATAGTTTACCACCAACTAACTGGGGATGGACCATGGGAGAGGATTTTGTGCCCTGTAACCACCCTCGCCCTAGTGGCTCCCAATGAAGTGCTCAACTCCATCTTTTGTCGGTGTACAACGGGATGTGGTACTCGCTGTGGTTGCAGAAAATCCGGCATCGCCTGCTCTGTCACCTGTGGCGGGTGCCAGGGTTCTTGCACCAATGGTGCCCCTATGGGAGACGTCACCATGAGCGACGAAGAAGATGAATAGGAATATGAAAGATAATAACCATTATTTATACAGGTACCAATAGGTACAGTAGGTCTACTCTTGTTCTTTTTTTCTTTTTAAAATTCTTACATTCGACAATTATGTATTTTCTCGACAAAATTTTCTCAAGCCACCCCCCCCCCCCCTTGTTATGTAACTCTGGATACGTATACAATGTATATTATGTCATAATAGTGACAATAAAAGACAGAAAGAAGGACGGTTTAGGCTCGAGGACACAGAAAAGTCGCCTGTCAACGTTTGGGTGAAAATTGCAAAATTCGGTAAAATTTTGAAATTGGCGTAACTTTTTTATGGTTGATGATAAATTGGTAACTAGCCATACGTTCTTGAAGACAATTTAATGCTCTACAACTTTTACTTTGAAAACTTTCCTCTCAAGTCAACCGTGCAGACGCTAATCAACAAAGTTGTCCAAAAAACGTGAGGTAAAAACCTAATTTTCGAAATTAACCGATTTTACGAGGCGTTTATCTCAAAATCGGTACGGAATTCGGATAAAGTGATTGGAATCAAAGTTGTAGAGAATTAAATCTACTTTCATTTACTATAGGGCAAAGTTCATCGAAAAATGCACCGTTTCCGAGATATTCACGAAAAACCTGAAAAAGGGACCTTTGGAGACCCCCCCCTAACGCTGCACCCCCACCCGCCAGGACTTTTAGTATGTTACTCAAGACACCTCCCCCTACGTGTGTGCAAATTTTCGCTTTTACACTATTTTTTTTCTACCTCAAATGCTTCGTTGCTTGGACTATACTGAAGGTGCGGTGAATAATTGTTGAGGGGATCATTGTTTACTCGGCGAAAGGTCGGAGAAAAGATACCTTGAACCCTGGGGGGGACAATAGTGCAGGGCTCAACAGATATTTCGGTTTTTCTGAGAATGCGGGCAAATCCCCGCCTAGCGTGTAGTTAAGGGCTAGAGATAGATATCACCTACTCTGTGGCAAGCAGTCAGCAACTGGACGAAAATAACCAATTCCTATTTTTGCTGGTCTTTTACCAATGCTGATTTACGATTTAAAAAAATTTATTTACTTGTTCGTAAATTTTGCATTGCACATGTAACATTGGATAAAAATTCCCAAATTAATGCAAAAGCTTAGCAGCTAAGGAATCAAACGCACTAGGACAAAGAATAATATTATGTTGCCATCCACTGAGCAATTTTTGCTGTAAAGTTCCGGTCGAACGGTCAAGTAGGTACATTAGTATTTAGTTACTAAGAAAAAGGAGGTAGGAGATTATAATCCAGTTGATAGGAGCGATGAAAAAATGTTTAGAACAGATCACAGTGTAAGGTAGTAAAGAACAGAATCTGATGTAGGAGTCCTGGGTCTTTCATTATGACTGCTAACGAAGCGAATTCAGTCTCATAATATGACTGTACCTATTATAGTAGACACACACCAAAAAAAAGAGGCTGAAATTGCAAACTCACGGGTAGGTACCTAGTTTTGATTTTTGATTTTCAGACCCAAAATTACGGCCAAAATACTTATTGTACGTACAAGGATATTCGTTTCGAGCGAAGTTATAGGAAATCTATTTAGCTTTAATAACAGCATAATATTATTATGGCCCGCCAATATGGCGGCTCATTCGGAGAACGTTTTTCATGGAAAAAGGTCTATTCGTTTATCATACGAATTGTCATTCCAGCAGCAGCGACAGCACTCACTAACACGATTACATCAAACCTATTGTTGAAGGCAAAAGTGTGAAGTTTGTGCAGATTGCTTACCGGGTTCCTGCAGCAGGAATAGCAGCTATTGTAGTAGGCCTGCTGATAGGTTCTTAAACCCGCTGGCCTGGCGCCTTTATTCAATTCAATTTATTCATTGACTGGAAGAAAATAATATGAATAATTTAAGTAGGAAATTTACGAATGAACATACCTACTATGTTCAACATTGAACATAATATTATTATACAGTATTTTCTCTCATCCACCTACCTTCTATTGCTGCGGAGGACGTTTGTTGTTATACTATGGGGTTGGGAGCTTTGCCATCTTGTATTTGACCTAGTATATTTACACTCATTGACGTTCGCCAAAAAAAAGCCCCTCGGTTGTTGTAGTTTCGATAGTTCGGTGACCCAGGTCTCATCTGAGAGGTCCAACACCTGCGAAAATGTGGGCGTCGCGCCACCATGGAGAATCGCTCATCCGCCAAAAGCTTATTTGCAAGTCGACCACCTGCTGGTTTTCCATCACCTTCGATCGACGACCGACAATTAATTGGGCCTCCCCTAACGGGGCGAGGGCTCGTCTACATGAGATAGGTTGGTTTTTTTAATGTGCCCACTGACGTTCGGTTGATGTCTAATTCTGGGCGCCTTATCTGTTCACTATGGGCACCCGCGTTCACAGCCTTGCCAAACGGCTACGTGCCAGATAATGTTGTAATCATCTCGCACCCGCCTAATTGTCGTATTAGAGCAGTCAGTGCTACGAGAGGTAAATGGTTGTTACAGTTTAGGTATAGCCCAATATGAAAAAACGTGACCTGGCTTTACGTGACTTGGTTTTGAATTTATAGGACTCATCGACGGAGAAACACTTTTCGATTAATATTCATCTGTGGTGGATCCAGTGAATGGTGGGGGGGGGGGGGCAGTTTGCACGAGATAAGTACATATATTATACTTATCTAAGTATGGGTTTTTGATCTCACATGCTGCTTTTGAGTGTTGCTTGAAGGGCTTAGGTATGGAAGGGGTATGTAGTGGTATGCAGGGGGGTCGAGCGGGGTGCCATTTTCGAAGTACATACCTACATAATTTTGAATGTATAAACCCAGGGCCATTTAAGGCCCTGTTTCACATAGTGGGACACTTTGATATCCCCAGACCATAAAACAGTTTATTTTCATCAGGATTTCCCATGGGTACCTACCATTTTTGTGTGTGATGTGTCCAATGGAGGATAATATCCATTCTTATAATTAGCAATTTTACTCCAAAGTTGAAATTCGTTACTTTGGTCACTGTCCCTTGGTCACACCCTACAACTTCACAACTGCACTGATATTTAATTTTGAAAATCAATGCAATGAGTTTGACATCGAGGAGTTCAGTTAAGTAGGTATGGTAATCTTAACAGCGTATTGCAAAAATTCATCCTGAATGAATGGAGTAAGTAGGTAGTTGAATTTCGAGAAAGTGAAGAAAATGCGTGTGTCCCCAAATCTGCACCAAAAGTGCTGAGCGCGCTAGTTATTAGACCAGCCACGTGAAAGCACTTCTACACCCATTTAAATGATCTGTTTCATCTTCCGTTACATCGTGGCAATGGGCGTGGACGGTTGAAATTAAAATTTAATTTTTGTGTTTCTTGTCATTTTTGTCCGTTTGGTCAATAACTAGTGCGTGTTTTTTCTGTCCATCATTCATGTCAGACTTCTCTTCTAGTGTGAGTGAATTTAAGCCACATCGCCAGCCCGCCATGGGAAGCGCTGTGGTGAGATTGGGCAGTCCCAGCTTCTCGCAGGGGAGGCTTCACCTCTACTCCCACGACCCGGCCGTCCCTTACCTCACCATCAGTTATCCTTTCACTGAATCATATAATAATGTCATTAATACGCAGTGAGTTTTTGGTTGGATACGCTGTACAGGCGAACACTTTCGGTTAGGGATGCCTAATCAGCAGGCCCAATAATTACGCGCAGGACATCTGCCCAGGTTCCTACCTACTAGCGACACTTTGCTTGTAGGTGCCAGGAGAAGTGTCCTTCGTAAGATTTAGCTGGACTACCAGGCCTCCATTAGCGACAATTTGCTTGTGGAAGTCAGTCAGCCAGACCTCAATAAAATTGCGAGCTGTGGGAGAAAAAATACCACTCACGCCACTTCGTGTTTGATATTGGATTATCCCCAGTTCCGCTCCGAGGAAAGACACAACAGGAAAACTAGACTCTTCCAGCCATAGTGTAGCTTGTGCTTCCTCCTACACTGTATCGACATTTCCTATTACCTATGTTTGTAGACCATGCCATTAATTCGTGCGATGCCTTAATAATTACCTAATTATTAGGGATGCTCATACATATCCCCCCTCTTCCTCCACAAACAACGGGAGCGTAATCCTAGATATGACGCTAGAGGCATTCTCCCATACATAACACTAATTACGAGTTTAATGTTAATTCAGAGAAGCAATTGGGTACACATTATAATCACGTAGGGACACCCCTAACATTCGTTTCACATGGTGCTCCTACACACATAATAACACAAATTGAATGTGACTACACGTAGCAAGAACCTGGATGGAAACGAATTTTCCCTTGACCTGTGGCAGGGTTTGGAGTGACATCTCCCAAGTTTGAGGTGCATTTTGAAAAATACAGTCAATGATTCAAAATTCGCATCAATCATTCTTGCATGGACCTCGGGACAGCAGTTCCAACCGTACAACTTAAGGAGAATTCATTTTCGGAAATTTAGTAGAGTTCAAAATGGTGTGACCAGAATGACGTAAAATTTGGTTTTCCAGCGATAAATCCGTCAAAATTGAATTTTTATTGCTGCTGTTTCACATTCGAACTCTCAAATATATTTAGATGGGTAAGGAAGGTCAAAATTCTTCATTGGAACAAATTGATTTCGAAAAAGTTCACTAGCCTAAGGTGTCCCACTATGTGAAACAGGGCCTTATGGGGGTCACACACCAAATCGACCCCACCGGGGGGATCTGTGGGTCTTTTCAGCGACGTGATGTTTTTGAAGTAATTTCTAATGAAGAATCCAATTTTGGCGTTCGTTACTCTGTCCTATTAGTTTAGCTGTGTACAGTGAAAAAAAAAAAAAAAAAAACACATTTTTTTTCTCAGTTTTCCCCATGTTTTGGTACTTTTCCTAAGAACCACGGGTCCAAGGGAAACGGTACCAACGGGGTTTCGTCCATTGCTGCCAACTGTACAGATTTCACAAGGTATTTTTATTCTTTGATATAGGTTACTTCTGCAAAAAAAAAAAAAAAATTCAAACATTTTTTGTTTTTTTACTTGAAAAATATTTGATCTCCTGGGATCCTTCAAAAATCCCATTTGTAGCCCCATGAAAGCCCTATAGATTCCCTCAGTGAAATAGGAATCGTTCCGGGACCCCCAAAAATGGATTCAACGTCCAAAAATACTTCGAAAACGACACCTAACTCGATCCCTTAGCCAAAAGCCTTTTTAAAAAACCTCCCGTAGCCCCATTTTAGTTCCATAGCGCCCCACGGGTTTGGGCGATCGGGCTGAAAACCTTGCGGGCACAACTAGATGGTAACCGAGTATTTTATCAAAATTTCAGATTTTCTAAAAAATGCCTACTGCCCAAAACGGCCCGGACGGCGGACGGACATTTCGTTTTTGGAATCTAGACTTCATGAAACTGATAATGTCAAATTTTGAGGCCGATCGATGTATGTATCCGTCCGTTTTCTTGCTGGACTCGTCTAGGTAACAGCTTGTTTTGCAGAATCTAGATGCTCCTTCACAACTAACTGTTGCTGAATGTTCCTGGAAAAGTACCTAGGTACCTATTTTCAATCCCACTGACCAGGTGATGACCATTTTGTGATTCAGGAAAAGGATCGGAGGAAGATCTTTAGGTGTCAAATGTTTAACCTTCCGAAGGGGCCCTAAATTATTAAAATGTAACAATTTAGGGCCCTTCGGAAGGTTAAACATTTCACACCTAAAGATCTTCCTGGATAAGCCGATTCGCGTGTGTCACAATACATTGAGCATGTCACGGTAATGGAAGGTCCTAGTTGAGTAGGTACCACACGTAATAGGTGTCATGTGAAGAAGGCAAATCTACGGGTGTCATTACGTCGTTACGTCACATAAACATGCGAGTTCAAGGGTGTTACGGTTTCACAGAAATTTGAGCAGATAAACATTTTTATGTTTATGTAATCATAAGAAATTAGATTTGTTTAGACAAAATTCACTAGATAACAATTCATTTTTCACCCTTGATGCGGTTTACTGAAAACGCTCTATTGTAAGTTATGTAATGGCCTTGAAGACTCAGATAAGATCCTCAGAAACCAGTTCTTGCACGGTTCGCCTTTGAGTTGAGGGCCCGACTAGCCAGTCCCTCATTATACCTCGACCTGATAGGATCTTTTATAGTTTGAATACCTACCTCATCTCTTCGACTCCCGCCGGCATGACGTCCGTATTAAAGGTGAGAAAAACGACCAACTTGGAGAATGTTTCGTCTAGTCTGCTTTCTTTCGTCAAATTCGTTTCGGGGAGAGTTGTTAACGCTTCTGGGTTTGGACCTTCCCCACTCCGACCGGTGAGGGGGGGGGGGGGGGGGGGGGGATAAAAATAACTTATATTGTCCGACTGTTTTCTTCTGATTCACGGTAATTTAAAATCACTCAAAAATCCATTGGTAGACAATTATGACTAGGTACCTTGTCAGGTAACTTTGAATGGTTTTTGTTGGGGTGGGGGGGGGGGGGGGGTGGGGGGTATTGATTTCCAGCGTTGATATCAAACGTACAATTCTCATGCTAAGGTGTGTTGAATGGCTTCTTCGTGGAGTAAGAACGGTTTTTTAGGGGTTCAAATGAGCCGAGTGAGGTGTCGTTGTCGAAGTAATTTTGCACGTCGACTCGATTCATGTGGGGTCAGTCAGTGTCCCTTCCTAAACCTAAACCATGCAATAATCATAAGAATTTATAATCCTCTTTTCCATTTCACAATTCAGCATTTTTTCCTGAACTTCACTGATTTTCCGTCGAAACTGGCTGTTCTGCTGCTCTATCCTCCTCGAGGTTCTCCTTTTCCTTGCTCTCACATGGGGAAGTTTTCTAATAGCTAGTGTTTTAGGGTTGAGAAGGTTATGGTGCATCGTTACTGCCGTTAGGTGGCCAGTAGGTCGGTACCTAATTCTCTTAAAAGGCTTAGGTCCAGACCGTATCCTACTATTCACTTTGAGAATCCCTAATAGCCTCCGTAGGGAAATACATACCGTATTTTGGCGAAGAAGTTACGACAGTCTAGCAATACAAGTTTCACAAAAAACACAGGCTATAACGAATTGACTTATTGTCTTCTCACTAGCCTAGTTCCATCAAAGGGTTTACAGCAAAGGAGTCGTGGTCAGGGTCAAAGGGAGGATCAGCAGTTCAAAATAAAGATCCTCCTATCCTCAAATTTAACATTATAAATGTTATATATATAGCTATGATGACTATCAAACTCAACGGTGGGCCCGGGTTGAGACAAAATTTGTATAGAAACCTAATGATTTAATCATAATAAAATGAGACCGTCAATCTCACACGGGTTACCACCTCAAATAGACCCTTACTGTCCCAGATCAGATCCCCAATCTCCTCTGATTGTAACCGTGCCAGTTGATTTCGTCATAGGAATGAATGTTGAATTCGAGGACGCCCCTCAACAGCAGGCTTTTCTGAAATGCAGTACAGTCGGATAGACGTGTCTAACAGTCTGTAGCAACGACTAATTTCGTCGATAATTAACTGTTTGAGTGAAAGCTCAGCAAAAGTTACTCAGCCGACTATTGACAATGACATTGACGTTGGGAGGTCGTTAAGCCACGCAACATTTCTCAATGGTGCCGTTAGAGCCGTTTTTTTTTTTTTTTTTTTTCTTCTTTTGGGTCATTCTCACGATTCTCAAAACGTACGATCGTCTTCTCGGTTGACGAGTTTTCAAACTCCAATAGTCCCAATTTTGGTCTTTATGCTCGATCTTTTTTTGAAATTATTAAGTGACTTGATTATTGACAAAGATCCAAATGTCATACTAGGAAGTTACTTTGTTTCGTTGTCGCCTATGAGTGAGTGACTGATGTGAGTTAGTCAACTTTGACCTGGTTGGGCGCTATTTTCAACTTACCTATTTCAAGATTTCTTTTTGCAGTTTCGTCAAATTATACCTCAACTTTCAGTTCAAAATTTAGGAGCCGCCCATAACTGATGAAGGATTCACAATATAAATGATTAACTATATAATAATTATATAGCTAATCATTTATATTGTGAATCATAGAAAATCTATCACGAATTGATAGTTACCTACTTCAAAATTATTTTGAAGTACCTATCAATTCGTGATAGGTTTTCTATGAGAAATGCGTCCCTACTTGGGCGGAAGTAGTTCTCCACACGTTTGATCACCGGGTGTTCGGGCTTGAGTTGAATTTTCTGACATTCGATGTACAAATAGTCTTATCTTGGTGCCGATATTACCCCCACACTTAAACAAATAAGGTTACTCGGTTAAGAGTATTAGGTACGAAAGAATAGGGTTATGGCAGTAACCCAGTTACTGTTATGCTCTTTTATTCTAGTTGGTTTGTAGAATACTGCCTATTTGAAGAGATAACTAATGAACAGAGTTGATTCAACAAATTCGGCTAACAACAATTGTTAGAATTATTCTGACTTGTCGATTGTCGATAAATTCGTATTAGCGAAAAGTATTATTGTATCAAATGAATGTGCTAACTTTGCATGCCTTCTGTCGACTATTATTTTAGTTACCTATGTAACAATCACACCTCCGAAATGATAAAACCCAATGATCTAATGATAAACTGAATTGTTTTACTTACTCATGTGGGTTTTTGAAGCGCCTTGCCCACATTTTCCCGGGGCGACAGGATTTCACGCCTCACGGAGGGAGGCCAAGGAGGAGCGCCCAGGATGTCTGGAGGTGCTTTGCGGTATTGCCCATTGACTCAAGAAGTCGTGATCGTGGGTCGGTCTCACTTCCCAGCCAACATTGAGGAAGTATCGAGAGAGGGTGGTGACCGATACCCAGGAAGTTGCTTTGACGGGTTTTCCAGCTGCGTTGACGTCGAGGCTGCTTCTCGTCATTCGTTGTCTCTTCATCTCCTGAGTCTTAGTAAGTAAATTCGCGTTCGTCACCCACTGAATGGCTTGACGGAGGCTCCTCACGTAGGTATTTCTTTCTCCGCCTCTACGACCTGCAACAATCGGCAGTACCGGTCTCGGTTGGTTGTAGGTACGTCAGCTCCATTTCTCGTTCCTCCTCAGGAAGTATGCCTATCCCCTCAGTTATGAGGTCGCGGCTCTCATCTTCTTCGACGGTGTCTGACGCAGGCTGGTTCTGATCGTCACTACGAGGAACTGCATGGTTCTTCACCGAGGTGATACAATCTCCCATCAGCAGTGTGTTCCTCTCAAGATCATTCGCTCATCGGTCAGCTTCAGATCTCTGCTCGTGCCCGGATGCCCGCGTATTTACAATCTATACGCTGTTGCGCCCAGAGGCGGCCCATTCGTTAATGGTTTGGAGTGCGCTTTTGCCTCCAAACTGTATACTGGTTTAGCTCCGGGAATTTCCAAGACCTGCCCCCTCCACATCAACATTTTTCTCAAAATCTCTCCCCCCCCCCCTCACTTACTCAAACATTGTGAGTAAATATTTCAATTTTGTGAAAAAACTGTCCCATTCAGTTCATAAATACCTATGTATCCAACTTTTTTTAAAATCTGAAATTTTGGTAAAATACTTGGATTACCATCTAGTTGCACCCGCAAGGTTTTGAGCCCGATCCCCCAAATCCGTGGGGTTCTGTGGGGCTAAAAGTGGCTACAGATGAGTGAAGGTTGTCAGAAGGTCGAATGAGATGCCGTTTTCCGAGTAATTTTGGACGCATAATCCATTTTTCTGGATCCCACTGCCGTCCATAAACTTTACAAGAGAATTTAAAAAAAAAAAAAAAAAAAAAAAAAACATTTTCTGGCTGGAGCCTACTTGTCTTGAGAGTTTTGTCACTCTCTTCTTCAAACAGTGAGGAACAATCGTAGACAGTCGTGCGACAGAACATGAACCTCTTGGGGACTATCATTTTATGTCCTTACAATCTGAAATATGAATTTCATCATGATTTAATCAGTGTCGCGCTCTATGCATGCGCTAACGTGCAATTGTTCAAAGTGGTATAACTTGAACTGCTCTGATTTTTTAGAGAATATGCGGGCAAGGCTTCAAATACGAGTTTCATCATGGTTAAATTAGCAGTAGACTCAGCGCCAACGCGTTCCACGTTGCAACGTGGAACTCGCCAAATTTCGTTGTTGAAAGCCCTAATAACGATGTGGTTGTTTGCCGACGGTGCAGAGGTCCAATCCAATGAGGTGGTTATAGAGAAAATGACATCTGCTGATGCCATCATTTGCTGAAATTTCAGTATTTATATAATATTTTATAGTATTTCAGTATTAATATAATATTCAGAGTATTTATACTCTCATATCTATCTACTTACCGTCTAGGGGTATCCTTTAGGAATATATTTTGTAATCCTCTTGTGAGTCAACCTTTAGGGGGATTAAGGAGGTTTAAATACTTTTATCGTTGATGGTATGACGATCGACCCAAAGTGTAGTATGTTGTTGTCAAAGGATCAGGGTGAGGGTCACGAAAGATTCCACTCTTTTGCCGAGCTTTCGGAAAATATATTTCCTTCCTCAGGGCCTAAACAACCATTTATACAGTCACATTGCGGCATTACTTATTAGTTATTAATGAATGTTAAACTACTTACTCAGAGAGCAACTATCGGATGATTACATCGAAGTCCGGTGATTGGATATGTAGAAGCCAAGATACACTGTAGGGACAATGGTAAGTATCATAGAATTCAATTTAATTTAGACCTAATTATCACAGTCAAGAATCACAGCTATATTTATAATCTTAGGTGCCAGTTAGCAAAATAGTTTTATATATCTAATGTAAAATTCACTCACCTAGCCATATGAGTAGTGTTAACATAGGAACTATTGATTATTGGTGGATTTGGCGTCAAAATATTTAAAAATTTCTTTCAATTTAATTTCTTGCGTCACGTTGTAAAAAACCAACTTTTGCCAGGTGATAACATATGTATAAATGGTTGATTAGGCCCTGAGGAAGGAAATATATTTTCCGAAAGCTCGGCAAAAGAGTGGAATCTTTCGTGACCCTCACCCTGATCCTTTGACAACAAAATACTTTTATCCTTTTGGGTTTTACCGGGGGGGGTCTTTACTCTACGGCCTACACCTCTCTCCTCAATTTTCATATCTCTGCTGTTGTCATCAGCAGAGGAGTCATTATCTCTCCCTAACCCCCTCATTAGACCTAATAGCCACAGTTTTCATCAGATTTTCTTCACATTTTCAGGGATTTGGAGATCCCACTGGAATTCCAATATGATTGCATTATGGGCGATTTCTGCGCATGCGCGAATGTGAAATCCACCATGCTCGTACATGTACGAGCATGGTGGATTTCACATTGGATTTCACATTTTCGAATCTATTCGAAAACCTAATAATCCAGTTTGGCTGAAAATTGGGGTAGTCTTTGATCACGAGGAAGCTATGTGTCCTGTCGACTCGGGGTAGTAACTACGCACAACTTTGTTTAGTCACTTCAAATCGCTTCCAGTGGAGGGCCTCCTCAATTTCTGGTAATGATACCGACTTGTGGCACTTATCTGCTGTCACCCTAATAGACATAACATCAGTCCACGGAACTGGCAGCGTAATCTCGACGGCTGTCCACATTGTGCAGCCCAGTCAGATTGTACTCACCGTAGTTGTTTGTTGCCAGGTTTTGAGGAACGGCTCCTGGAGGCGCCTTTGCAAGCAACTTGAAAACGCCAAAAATGAAGCCAGAATGCTGTCGACGGCCGTCAGCGCTATGCCGAAAAGCGGCCTGCCCCCAGTTACCGCCCTATCAGACGACGAGATGATGCTGAAAGACATGGGTGAGTTGACAAGACTTAGTCCTCAAATTCTAAGAATCTTTAAAATCAAAGAATGTACTCAGTCATTTATTACATTTTGCAGTGTCGAGGTTTGCTACGGAAAGAGTACAACCGCTAGTGAGGCAAATGGACGAAGATCAGAAGTTCACCCCAGAAATCGTTAAAGAACTGTTTGAAAATGGAGTAAGAATTTTATGTTTGCTTGGTACATGGTCTTCAAATGTTTAGTATAAAATTAGTGGAACGGTACAGAAAATGTCCAAAAACATAAAGTCCCATCCTTACTTTACAGTTGATGGGGGTTGAAGTGGATTCGGAGTACGGCGGCACTGGAGCGTCCTTCTTCTCGACGATATTAGTTGTAGAGGAGATCAGTAAAGTCGACCCTTCTCTTGGGATTCTAGTAGATCTCCAAAATACCCTAATCAACAGCCTTATCATCAAGCTGGGAACTCCCGAGCAGAAGAAAGAGTACCTGTCGAGGCTTGCTGCTGATACGGTAATTTTAACACAGAATGTGATTTTACGGAGGTTGTTGGGCATATGTTAAGTCAATAGAAATATCAAGTTTGGCCACCGCCACGAGTCGATCCCCTCGGTGGAATTGCCGAAAAACACATGGTTTGATCCTCGATCATAACATTAACAATCGGGGGGGGGGGGGGGGGGGGAGGGCAGGACTCCGTCCCATTTGTGCTCATTAAAAGCTTTGAGCGGCTTAACGAAAGTATAGGACTCCCTCCCAGCCACGGTTGTTTGGCTTAAGGAAGGTATAGGACTCCCTCCCAGACGCGGTCGGTTGGCTCATAGGATTCCCTCCCAGTTACTTTGGGGTGGATTCAATCACAAGCTCAATGTTGGTTGTTCTACCACAGTAGCAAAGGTCAAAAAGGGTAGGATGTAACTTAAGAGCGTCTCAAACAATGATAATCTAGGAATACAACAATAGAAATCTTGTGGCCAACCGAGTTCGCACCAAAACTCGCTACGTTGCCAGCTTGGGTCCAGATCTGCAAGCCTTGGACAGCTCTGGAAAGCTTGGGACCATCTTGGCTTGCCTTGGAAACCCTTATTCAGCTTGGCACCGACGACATTAGACTGACGACATCGCCACTGACATATCGCACGTTCGAACTGGCTCTGCGAGCGCCGATACCGAGTCACCGCCACTTATTTACATGTTCACTTCAACGGGTCGGAGTCCTAGGCAGATAACAACCGCATTCCAGAGGGAGTCCTAACTTACTCCAAAGACGCCTCGAGCCGGAGAGGGATTAGCGTCTCCGATTTCATGAGGGTAGAGGACGGAATCATAAGCCTTTCAACAATCTGGGGATGTCCCCCAGTGCTAAAGTAAAAATATAGTTAACCATACGTACATGGTCACATGTGGCACATGTGGCACATAATATGTGGTTATATTATAATCACAAGTGATTATATTATATTTTTGTTTGTGCTTGTAGCATTGTTTATATAACCTCGACTGCTCATTTATGTGCGATCGAGGCGGAGTGAGGAAAGTCTGAGCATGGTTCCGCTTCTACACCGATTGATCTCTCATGGATGGTACAGCTGGTTTGGGCATTTTCGGTCTGAGAACCTGGATATCAGAGCCGCTTGAGGCAATGGCTCCCATCTTCCAGGCGGAAGTGTGAACAGACCACCCTGTTGGTACGTAAAAAGAGCCCGAATTTACCTACTGGCCGCTCTGAAGGCCTTGGCGTCGTTTTCAATCACGTCAAGGACAGTAGAGTGACCCGTGTATGGTAAATGTAAATTTTCCGGGAGATCGGAACACTGCGGACAACACCTTGGGGGAGACCCCCAGTAAAGAAGGCTTCTGGCTTATTGTACTCCTGAGTGTCCGTTTTTGACTCTATTTGCCTCCTCCTGAGTGGTCGAGGTCCAATTCATAATTACCTAATACACGTCTTATCACTGCGCCTTCTTGCGGGTTAGTAGAGGGGGGTGGGGGTGAACACAATCCAGTCAAGGAGGGGTTTGGGGGAATTGATACTTCCCCTCCCGTCCTTAGCCCCCAAGGCCTGCAGATCGCGCGACTAGTTTAACGTTCTCAGTAAACGAAAACATTTTTATACTGGTCCACCAGATTTCTTTTATTTTTTATCTTGGTCCGAGGTCCCAAGAGAGGTAGTTTACAGTGTTAACTTCGCTCCTCAGATCTTGTGTGTTGAAGACAGATGCCTTGGCTGCCTTCGTCATGGGAGCCTCTGCTAGGATTCACATAAACTTTCAAAAGTTCAGAGGTGAATTGTCAACCGACAAGACAAGGTACACATTGTGTATCACAAAACATGATTGGCTTTTGTTCAAACATTGGTGTTCGTCCCCGGATTCGAACCAGGCTGATCAGTGCCCCGACTGATTGTAAACAAGCGTTTCACTGACGCCCAAATCCACGGAACCTTAGAATACAGTAGTGGTGTTCTCGACTTTTTGAACATAACTCGGGTGGTTCAACTCAGATACAGTGATGCCAGGTGACAGTGAACTTCCTGCAACTGCCCCCTTCAGATGGTTTCAACCCTTCATTATTCTCACCGTAGGTGGGCAGCTTCGCTCTGACAGAACCCTCCTCAGGATCTGACGCCTTTTCGTTGAAGACGACAGCCAAAGAGGACAAAGGCGATTATCTCCTCAATGGATCTAAAATGTGGATATCCAACTCGGATCTCGCTGGAATTTTTCTAGTTATGGCCAACGCTGATCCATCCAAGGTGAGTTATTGCCCAACTTTATTGTGATGAGGTGTTTGCACCCTCCGGATTTGCTCCTTTGTATTCACATTACTGGTACACTTGTATTTACATGAAATTTTCGCTTTAGGGGTACAAGGGAATCACGTGTTTCATTGTGGAGAGGGACATGCCTGGATTCACCGTTAACCGTCCAGAAAACAAGTTGGGCATCAAGGCTTCTGGAACGTGTATGTTGAACTTCGATAATGTCAGGGTGAGCATTGAATAACTGAGCGCTACTCAACAACAAACAACAAACGATGGATCCCAAACTGATGAGATCATCTGCTAGGAAGCATGTTATTGGCTCTCAAAATCCGTGATTCACATTTTCATCAGACACTCACGAAGCACTTCTATTTTACACATGCTCAGTTGCTTTTAGTAGATTGACAATAGGTTAGGTACTTGATTTTCATGAAATGCGTCCTCCTTTCAGGTCCCCAAAAAGAATATTTTGGGAGAATACGGTCACGGATATAAATATGCTGCTGGATTTTTGAATGAAGGAAGAATAGGTAATGAAGCCTCAATAGATTCAATTGTGTGACATTAAATGTCATAAATAAATTTTATTACCTTTCTAATCGATTTAACTCCACAGGAATCGGAGCTCAAATGCTGGGTTTGATGCAAGGATGTTTTGATGCCACCATTCCATACACGTTGGAGAGGAAACAGTTTGGTAATGCCGTCTTCAACTTTCAAGTAGGTGCCCAGTAGAGGTTTTTTAAGCTCGTCCATCAGCGAATCATAAAGCATCTTTTCAACGCAGTGTTATGTGTGATTTAGGGTCTTCAGCATCAGATAAGTGACGTCGCCACCCGAATTGAAGCTTCCAGACTTCTCGTGTATAACGCTGCCCGGTTGGTTGAGCGAGGACTTCCTTTCGTGAAAGAAGCCTCGATGGCCAAATATTATGCTTCAGGTAATGTGAGCCTTCTTTTCCCTATTGCCACTTTCTACTTGGCCTTCCATGTAATATGCAAGTATATTACATATATTATATAATATATTATATGCAATATGCAAGTACATTCAGCGAGGTTAGTGTTCACCAATGGAGGACTCCAGTGAAGTCACGTTTTATCTCCCAGTCACTAAGTCTTGATACCACTCACTTCCAATACCATACTAGTATTAGTTAACACTCATCGTATGTACAAGCCTTTATTGCCAGTTAATGCTGATCATCTTCACACTTCCATTTTCCAGAATCTGCTCATTACGTGACAGCCAAATGCATCGATTGGATGGGAGGTGTCGGATTCACGAAAGACTTCCCTCAAGAGAAATTCTATCGGGACGCCAAGATTGGCACCATCTACGAAGGGACATCCAACATCCAACTCAACACCATTGCTAAATGGATAATGAAGGAATACAGTAAATGAATGTGAACCTAACTGATCTTTGTGTTAATATGTCAAAATCTTGCGGTTCAAGTTTTCAATTTTAGCTTGTAACACCATGCTGCTCTTTTGTAAATACACGTTAATATTTTCATAAGACGACATGACAAAATCGATTATCGTTTTTGTATAAATACCCATTGCCTTCTGATAAGAAGTTCACTTGCAGAACTGATGAACTCCTTGAATTTTTTATTCACCCAGAGCAAGTGGATCATCCAGGGGAAAGACAAAACACAACAAAAGAAACAAAAACATCACCCAGCAAACTGCGGAAACCAAAGGAGAGCTGGCCGCTGTGGATATTAGGTCTACTCGTCCCAGAACTGTAGGCCCGAGACACCAGAACTTCCGTCGGGTACCTCGCAGCCAGGATGCCACAGGCCGGATGCCAGCAAATTGCAGCTTCACCCGAACCCATGCAGCAACTTGTGAAAATGGGCGAGCCCACTTTTCTGCTAGTGTCGAGTCGAGCTGTGGATTGAATCGCTGGAATTCTTTCTCCTTGGATACATGAACATACCAGTGGGGAGAAGAAAGCCCTCAAGTCTTTGGCAGCAGTGACGTATTTTGCATGTCTCGTCGACTCAGAGTTCTTGGTCCCAGTTGAGGTGGGCATAGGAGGCCGCGTCAGCGTTAATAACACGATTGCCAAAAAACACTAACCATTCCCTAGGGACCACCAAGTCCGCAATAAGTGCCGGGCTGTCCTCCATCGCCTCTCGGAGTACTGGCTCAGTTTGAACCCCGTTCCATGCTAGGCCTGCCATTTCCGCGCGCACATCCCTCCTGTTTTACAATAATGGGCCCGGGAACCGAACGTCGACTAATACTTTTTTTCTGAAAGAACTTCATAATTTGAAGGCATAGCAGTGAGTTTTGGGCTCCTACGGTGTAATACAAATTTCCAGGGCACTGTCGAAAATTTCAATTTTGAATCTGGAGGGAAAAGTGGCGCTACTCTCTCATTGGCTGCTACACGGCCGCCATTTCCGCCGTTACCTCCGGCAGATTCCCGTCGTTCCCTTCTTATGCTAGCGCACTCTGGTGGATTAGTAAAAGTGCCATCGCGGGAAAATTCAAAACGCCAAATATTCACTAGTGATTTCCTCTGCCCAGACACCTAATTTCTCAGTGCTAACTGTACTGAGTACTTTGTTCGTTACTAGTTCAACTATGTTCGGCCGAATTTTCCCATTTCTCTGACCTAGTTCCTTGGCCCATTGTAAAATTATTTAGGGTGTGGTACAGGTTCATGGATGCCTCGAAGCCATCACACGTCTCGGTCAAGCCAACAGGCTCAAATCCGTATCGTATGGCGAGGGCATCTCGGAACTGTGAGGCGTAAAGATCGCAATCATCCGCCGGCAAAGGGAAGCGCCTTTCGTCCGCTGAGTGGTGCAGTGCTGGCGAAAGTTTGGGCCAGTTCCGCCCCCTCCCGAGTCCACCCCATCGATCCGAAAAATTGTTTTCCCGATATTCGGTGATCGGCGAGTGCCCTGAGCAGAAATATACCAAATTTGAAGGGTTAGACACCTTTCATCATCAAAATCCATGGATTTTCCACTTACCCCCACCCTCATAGCCCCCTCCCTTTTGGTCGTAAAAATTTGAAACGCCCAAAAGGGACTTCCAGACACCAAGCCTGACGCACATAACAAATGTCAATGAATTCGATTGAACGGTGTGACCTGTACGAGTGTCTAATTACGAGAAAAAGAAGAAAAAAAAAAATTCCCAAAACACTTTCAGCACCCTGCACCGCTCAACCGAATTCATTGAAATTTGGTATGTGAGTCAGGTTTGGTGTGTGGAAGTCCCGTTTGGGGGTCTCACATTTTTACGACTAAAAGGGAGCGGTGTTATGAGGGTGGGGGTAAGTGGAAAATCGCAATTAACATCACTTCCCGTCAACAGATTTGAATGAAACTTAGTGTGCGGGTGAGGTTTGGAGTCCTGATTGACCAATTAGGGTGGCGGTGCTGAGGGAGGGTGTGTGTGGGGGGGGAATCTGTTACGGATGGTCCGATTTCAATTAAATTCGGTATGCGAGTCAGGTTTGGAGTAGGGAAGTGCCTATTGGGAGTTTGAATTTTTTTACAACCAAAAGAGAGAGCTGTTATGGGGGTGGGGGTAAGTATAAAATCATAATTATCATCACTTCCCGTCAACAGATTCATGTAAAACCTGGTGTGTGGGTCGGGTTTCAAGTCGTGATTAACCAATTAGGGTGGTGGTGCTGTGGTTGAGTGGGGGGAGGTGAGTTTTACCAATGGCCCGATTTCAATGAAATTTGGAATGCGAGTCAGATTTGATGTGAACGAGAGGTTATCCATCACCAATTAGGGTGGGGGTAAGCATGTAGGGTTGGATATGAAGAAGAGATCTTTTTTCGGGAATTCGCAATACTAATTGCTAAAAGGACCTGAAAAAATCCCTTTCTTAATACTTAAAGGGGAGTAGTGATTTCATATTGTTTGCGGTAGTTAGGTGAAAATTTCTTTGCAACTAAGCAATTGGTCTGCTGAGATCACTAGGGCTGTCGATCGAAGCGAAGCCCCCTTCCTCTTGTCAACATCATCATAGTCTTGCCCATCTTATTAAATTTTGGTGCAGCCGGGCACTATCCGTGTATCCGTAGGAATTTCCCTTAGTGATGCGACATCGATGTTTTGAAAATGAAACATCGATGTTGAGTGGAAACATCGATGTTTTCTAGCAACGATAACTTAATCACAAAAACGCTTCAAATTTTACACAAGGGTTTATTATTCTTTGATATAGAGTACGTGATAATTAATTCTGTATCATTAAGAAAATATTTATTAAAAAAAAGAAAAGATAAAAAGTGCTGTACGATGTATGGATAAATGACCTTGAATACCTGATTCTGTGTCCAAAATTACTCGAAAAACTACACTCTTCGACAGGCGCGGATCTAGAACTTTTTTTCGGGGGGGGGGGGGGGGGGGGGTCACAGGGTAAAATCAAAATATATATAACTCAAATATATATACAACTCATAATATATCGAACTACTGAAACGATGTTCAATAAATCGATACTTTTTACGGTATGGACATCCCTAACCGGTAGTCAACATTTGATTTGCAACAGAGCACAGCAATTTCGAATGACGTCAGAGAAGTAGGTACCAAACGACCTTTTTACATGACAAAATTGGTCTTTTCGCTTGGACATATCATCATTTTGTTAGATTTTTGGTTTGGAAAAATTTAGTTCATCTCAAAATTTCAAAAATTTTCAAAATTCTACCTGGTTTGGGGGGGTCATGACCCCCGTGACCCCCCCCTTGAATCCGCGCCTGCTCTTCGAAATCAATCAATCAATCACATTTTTATTGGTCAGATACACGGGGTGTTTTGACAATGGTCGATTGTTACCTACTTAAAATTCCTTAAACCTAAGTCACATACAGTCGCTTTCGAAGTATTTTTGGGCGTAGAATCCATTTCCGGGGGTCCCGGAACGATCCGATTTCATTGTGGCGATCTATAGGGCCCCATGAAAGCATGGGGCTACAAATGGGATTTTTGGAGGATCCCAGGAGGTCTCATATTTTTCGAGTAATTAAGAAAACATTTTTGAAAAAAAAAAAAAAAAATTGTTTTTTCCAATAATTTTGTCATTGACACAAAATTAAATTTTTCCACAAGTAACCTATATCAAAGAATAATAATCCCTTGTGTAAATTTTTGTTTCTCCTCTTCGTGTTTCTTGCAGTGAAAAGGATCCCAGAAAGTTCCCCTCTTTGTTTGAGGAAGTCCCCCATTTCCCCCCCTTTTTCTCCTCTGAAGGTCCCCCGGGCCTGGCAACCTGGAACCTTCGGAACCTGGCAACATTGGGTTGGGGCCCTGACAAGTAAAAGAGAAAGAAGAAGAAAAAAAGGCGTCACAGCAGTAAAAAGTTACTTCTGGACTCTAGAATCTGGAGTCTTGTGTGTACCTAAACAAACTTTTTGCGTCTCATTCACTGATACACTCATACCACACTCGTACCGTTCTCTGTTACTCTGTGACTCATACACTGTTCTTTGTTACTCTGTGGTCTCATACCATCATTCCTTTGAACCGTGATGTCTTCAGGTAACCGCATTAGTCAAAAGAAGAGATTGTGCAAATTCAATGTTGACAAGACCAAGGACAAATTGGTACCCCAGTTTTGTTCCCGGCAGGAACGGATACGAAGCAAAATGTTTGGTAAGCAGATAGGTACTTTAAGTTAACTTAAATTCCTACCTAACTGGATAATCCACCTATACGGGGTGGCTGCCTTCTATAAAAACCAGGGAAAAGTCAGGGAATTGAAACATTCGGGTGATTCTCTCAAATGAGAGAATCTCCCGCTTTCAGAATGTTCTCCCCGGTTTCAGAAAAAAAACCACCTTGTAACGCAAGAAGGTAGTCAACTAGTAGGTCAACTAGTAGGTAGAACCTAACCCTAGAAAGGAAAGAATCGGGGAAGAGCCGACAGGCGTAGAAACACGAAGGAGAGCACTGAAGAGCACTGGGCCATTCCCCCAGAATTTTCAAGTCTCAATGTTGAAAAAACAAAAAATGTTCCTAGTTCTTTGAAAAAAAAAATAGTTACATTCAGGTAACCATCACTAATGATTATTCATGCCTATCCAATCAAGAATACTACTTATTTTGAAGAAAAAAAAAAAAAAAAAAAATGAAATCGTCCAGGACGGAGGATGACGCGGTGACTGGAGAATGACGATTCTGCCAGTTTAGAGTCAAATCGTCATTCTCAGCCGTCAAATACCTGCTACTTATACTTTAAAATAATGATTTATTACTTTAATAATTTATCACAACATTTTAAACATTCAGTCTTAAAAAGCCAGTCAAGGTTCAAATTCAAATCTAAAAGTAAACGTTCCTGTAATGTGTTACAATTTTATTTACAAATTTTAACTTTTTAAACTATAGCCGATAAAAGTGATTGTTGAATAAGTAAATAATAATAAATTTTACATCACATTGTGTAAAAAGATTTAAATATCATTTTCTGTTTCATCAGTTCATCATCAGTTTCTGCTTTCCACCGTTCTTCTTCTTTGTTGGGGCCATGATTATGCAGGTAACAACAACAATTGCAAAAAAATACATACCCACCTACTCAAATAACGAATAGTTGTTCTCTATTCATTGCAGTAAGTCCGAATGAGATATATCTAATACATATTGGTGTGAAATGCGGAACCTACAATGATGAATTCGAAGTCAGATACAAAGTCAGCGTACAGTGCAACAAATGGGTTTTAAGAAATAATTTATTATGATGCGTTACGACTAATAGTGGTAGTTACGTACTGTTTAGGCACATAGGTGAAAATAAGGCACAATACCCGTGAAAAGTAAAATCAAAATTTGATTTGATAATCAAGAATCATTTAATGATTCTGAATTTCTGAAGTTAGGAAAAATACAAAATAACTAATAAAAACATAAAAACGATCCCAAAGGAACCGCAACTGGCTCATTTTTCCGTCAAAATTTAGTATTACTTATTTTATTTAACTTTGTTTTCATCTATGTTGAAATTTAAACTAAATAAACGCATTAGTGATTGACAGCAATAATGATAATTATGATCATCAATATACCTAATAATTATTTTATAATAATAATCTTTCTTTTCTATAAATTATTTATAGAAAGAAAAGATTCAATCAGAGATGAGGTAGGCAGGTATGAGTCAATATATTAGAGAGTTTTTGCAGACCCTTCCACCGATCGGTAGGAGGAAATCCGTAGTGGGTCATTTTCCCAGAAAGGGACAATCGCTGTCCGGAGAGGATCCCAAATGCCCATGTATGAGTTGGGCTTCGAAAAAAAATTCTCCCTTAACAATCAACTTTACTCTACAATGAGCACTCAATAAAATATTCAAATATTTACTCTAAAATATAGAAATTTAAGTTTAAACAGCAAAATGTCTACTAATCTGCCATGTCCGAACCCCTAAGTAGTCAACTTTGCTTGAACACTGCGAATCTCTGATCAAAGCAGCGACCCGAATTTGTAGGGATTCTTTAACGTATATATCTTGATATGAAAAAAATGGGTTCGCAGAATTTTTCAGAACCTTACAAAGCGAACAGGTGAATAAAATGTGCTTGTCCGGAGGTTTCTGTCTTTAATCTGCCTTTCTTGTGTTTTCGTATTTTGGCGGCTTATTTTCGTTTCCCGCGGTTTCAATACCACCATATGATGTGAGGTTACATGTCAGGTTATGAAAGTAAGCGGCGGGAATCGTCTCTATCATATGTGGGAGCGTGTAGAGGTTATTTCAGTTGCAGAAACGAGGTGTCACAGTCAGCAGCTGTCCGTCATCTGTCCGCATTAAAAACGGTAAGAAATCGAAATTATTTTTTCTCTCTGGTCTCTAGTTCTAGATTTTACCGAGCTGGTTCCAGCGATATAGTTAAATTCTGGAAAAATGGCAGCAGAACGCGAGAAAAGCTGAAAACCCTAGGTGCCACCCAGGAGCTTGTGTCTTTGATCTGTCGGAAATGGTGGCAGATAAAAGACTGTATGGACAGATAAATGACTCATTTCAGTTTGTAAATGATTTAATTAGATTTTCTATCGCAATTCAAACAAGTTCTTCCTTTTTTTTTTACCTCGGAACTGTATTCAACCTTGAAAATTCCCTGGTAACAATTTTTAGCTCAAAAATCCGATAAATTCAGCAGCAACCCGCTTCGGAAGATTGACTTTACGAATTTCGTAGCTTCCTATGCGACAGCGATGGAGACTTGATGCAACCCTATTAATAATAACATCTTCGACGTTAATTAACGTCGAAGATGTTTAATTTTCTGTTGCTATCCTGTAGAAAATATCCTTACAAAAGGTCCCAGATGTCTAAATGTCTAAAAAAATCTTCACGGGCTTTATTCGAACTGATTTTCACGTACAATCAATCAGGTGGCTAGGAAATCCTCTGAAAAAAAAAAAAAGGATGTGACTCCGGCAGTATAATTCACTCCATGAAAATCGTTAACTATAGTTAACGATTTTCATGGAGTGAATTATACTGATATACTGATATACTATATACGTATACGTATGTGTTGGAAAGCTCTGACTTTATGTATAGCACAATAGACATATTGTGCTATATGCTATGATTGGGAACCCTAACCCCTCTCACTAACTTAATCCAAAGTAATTAGGTAGAAGTGGGTACCAACCTGGTCGTCAGGACCCCTCAAGTCCGACTTAGTGGCCATTGTTATTGTTATTGTCAGACTGCTTGAACAAGAGAAATGGCTAATTTCGGAGTTTGTTTTCTCGATTGCTATCAGGGAAGCATGCGCCACATTGGTTTCAAGGAAAGCAATAATATGTATGGTTCACGTCTTGTTTCATAGATGGGTTCTTCTTTAGCAAGGGCTAATGCTGTATTATTACTTTCAGGCTTGGTGGGCAGACATGGCACCACGAAAAAAAAACGCTGCAAATTTTACACAAGGGTTTATTATTCTTTGATATACGTTACTTGTGCAGAAATTTAATTCTGTAAATGAAAAAAACGCTGCAAATTTTACACAAGGGTTTATTATTCTGTGATATAGGTTACTTGTACAGACATTTAATTCTGTCAATAAAAAAAATTTAAAAAAATTTTTTTTTTGGATTTTTGTTTCAAAAAAAATTTTTTGGGGGGATTTTTTTTTCAAAAATGTGTTTTTTCAAAAATTCTTTAATTTTTACTCGAAAAATATTTAACTTCTTGGGATCCTTCAAAAATCCCATTTTTAGCCCCATGAAAGCCCTATAGAACGCCACAGTGAAATCGGATCGTTCCGGGACCCCCAAAAATGGATTCTACGTCCAAAAATACTTCGAAAACGACACCTAACTCGATCCCATAGCTAAGAGCCTTCAAAACACCCCTCCTGTAGCCCCATTTTAGCCCCATAGCGCCCCACGGGTTTGGGCGATCGGACTGAAAACCTTGCGGGCACAACTAGATGGTAAACCAAGTATTTTGCCAAAATTTCAGATTTTTAAAAAAATTCCTACTGCCCAAAACGGCCCGGACGGCGGACGGCGGACGGCGGACGGCGGACGGACATTTCGGATTTTGAATGTAGACCTCTTGAAACGGATAATGTCAAATTTTGAGGACGATCGGAGTCGTCGACCCGCGTCGCGAAAACATAGGTGTATTATTCCAAGAATAATAAACCAAAATTAAAAAAAAAAATTGTTTTTGGATTTTTATCTCAAAAAAAATTTTTTTTGGATTTTTTGTTCAAAAATGTGTTTTTTTTTTCAAAAACTGTATTTTTTACTCGAAAAATATTTAACATCCTGGGATCCTTCAAAAATCCCATTTTTAGCCCCACGAATGCCCTAAACATCGCCCCAGTGAAATCGGATCGTTCCGGGACCCCAAAAAATGGATTCTACGTCCAAAAATACTTCGAAAACGACACCTAACTCGATCCCATAGCTAAAAGCCTTCAATAAACCCCTCCCGTAGCCCCATTATAGCCCCATAGCGCCCCACGGGTTTGGGCGATCGAACTGAAAACCTTGCGGGCACAACTAGATGGTAAACCAAGTATTTTGCCGAAATTTCAGATTTTTAAAAAAATTCCTACTGCCCAAAACGGCCTGGACGGCGGACGGCGTACGGCGGACGGCGGACGGCGTACGGCGGACGGCGTACGGCGGACGGCGTACGGCGGACGGACATTTCGGATTTAGAATGTAGACCTCTTGAAACGGATAATGTCAAATTTTGAGCCCGATCGGAGTCGTCGACCCCCGTCGCGAAAACATAGGTGTATTATTCCAAGAATAATAAACCAAAATGAATGACGAGGAGAAGATACTCGCCAAGCGGGCAAGAGAGAAAGCCCGGTATGAAAGGAACCAGGCTGATCCAGTCAAAGCACAGGAACTCAAGAACAGAATGCATGCCAACTACATGAGAAGAAAGGTAAAAGAAAAACCATATTGTCAAAAGAGTGACAGGGAAAAGCGGGGTCTAAGGAAGGAGTGGCGCGAGAAAAAGAGAATTTACAGGCTAAAGAAGAAGAGCGATTGTCAGTTGGAGCCAACTCATGAGGAGCATGCCCAACTCCAAGAAGAAGCACCCACCTCTCCGGCTATTGATTCTCAAGAAAATTTGCATACTTCATCGAGGAAAACTCCACATCAGTCTACTTCAGGAAAGAAGAAGAGAGACTGGAATAGGCAAAAACGCCATAGGGAAAATCTTTTGATGAAGAGAGAAATTGATACTAAAAACGCGAGGATATCAGAACTTGAGAGAAAGTGCGAAACTATGAGGAGACGATTGGACAGGCTGAAACAGAAAAATACTAAGTCACCAAGATCGATGGTTAACATGATTATAAAAAAGAAAGATGCTCTTGAAGTGAAGAGAAGATTGCATTTCGGAGAAGCTTTGAAGAGGCAACTCAATGAGAATTTTCATACAATCAGAAGCCGAAAAGGAAGGCATGACTTTGTCAAACAAATTATCGGTGATAGTAAGAATCAAGAATCAAGAATCAAGAATTTTTTTATTTGCCAAAGCCAAATAATGACAGAGCAAAAGTCAAAAGTTAGAACATACAGAATAAGCTGACTGGTTATAGGGCCGATTATATTGACTGTAATAATGGGAATGACAGAGAAAATAGCATCAACTCGACTGCAGATGTACAAAACAATGAATGGCCGTGCACAAGACAATGACAAGAAAATACATGACAAGACAATGAAGACTAATTCACCACAGGCCATTTGATCTTGAAAAATTCCTCTAGAGAATATAATTCTTCTTTTACCAGGTGGGACTTCACGTACTTATAGAAGGATTTAGCTGGTAAATCCCGAACATGGTGGGGTAGGGAGTTGAACAGACGGGAGCCCACCTGTATTGGGTCGTTCTGTTGGGCATTAGAGAGGCGGGTGAAAGGGATGATGACATCACCCCGGGAGCGAGTATTATGCTGGTGCGAGTCAGCAACCATGGGCAGACACGAAGAATTGGACTTTACATGGTTTAACACAACCAATACATAAGTGCTAGGAATAGTAAGAATTCCTAAACGAGTGAAAGAGCCCCTACAACTCTGACCCCATGATAGATTGGCCATTATTCTGATGACTCGCTTTTGAAGTTTAAATATGGTTAAAGCATGATTGGAATTGCCCCAAGCGATGATACAATAGAAGGCTCTACTGGCAAAGCAAGCATGATAAACCGAAAGCAGGACCTGGTCGGACGCTATTCCTTTCAATCTCCTAACCATGTAAATAACGGATGATAACTTAGGCGACAATACCTCAACATGTGAAAGCCACGAGAGACGATTATCCACCATCAAGCCCAGGAAATTTACCGATTGGTCCAGGCGCCTGTTTAGACCCAATTCCAGAGTCTGGGTTTTACTTTTGTTTAAAATTAATTCATTGGCCGAGCACCAACTTTCGTTAATCTTTGATCTGTTTAAAGAATCATGCCTAAGCTCAGTACATGAAGCTCCCCTCGCCAAGCTAGTTATATCATCAGCAAATAAGAATATTGTCTTCGAGTCTGGAAACTGATAAGCCAAGTCATTGATAAACATAAGAAAAAAACATGGACCTAGGATACTACCTTGTTTGACACCACAGGGTATAGCTACTTCCTGGGAAACACAACCGTTGAAGTAAACCACCTGCGACCACCCTTCAAGAAAGCTCTTGATGAACAAAACTGATTTATAAGTAAAACCATAGTGGTCGAGTTTTTTGAGAAGCAGGTCATGCGGCACAAGATCAAAAGCCTTCGACAAATCGAAGAGGCTGAGCGAGGTGTGTTGTTTACTCTCTAATGCGGAGTATAACTGAGAGATCAATGAGATCACAGCTGTGGAAGTACTACGGCCTTTGCGAAAGCCAAACTGCTGAGGATGGAGCACATCATGGTCAACCAAATGCCCTATAATTCTCCACAACATGACCCCCTCCATAACCTTCACCAAAGTGGGCAACTTAGAGACCGGTCGAAAACCCTCGTACTCATTGGAACTCCCTTTCTTAGGGATGGGAGATATAACAGTCTTCTTCAAGCAGTGGGGGAACCTACTATAGATGAAGCAGTTATTAATAAGAAATGTCAGCGGCTCAATGATGAGACTCGCCACTGACTTAAGCGCGCGCGAGTTTATGCCCAAGAAGTCCGTAGCGTTACTGTTTCTGATAGTCCAAGAGCCCGTGACAAAAACCATTGGTTATTTGACCCCAAATTCCACGATAGGTTATGAGTAGCACACCTATCGGGGAGTAAAAATCACCCCGTCTGCCAACTCCAACCATTTGGATTAACTTGTGGCGTTAATCCAAAGTTGGGTCAGGAATCCAAAAATCGAGTTACTTGACCCCGATTAGTTCTTGAACCACATCAAACTAGATGTCATGAAGTTCCAAAAAATAATAGTCTGCCACCCATTCCGAATTGGGTTTGCTGCGCAGACGGAACTCGAAAATTCACTTTAAAAAAGTCAAAATCGAGTTACTTGACCCCGATTAGTTCTTGAACCACATCAAACTAGATGTCATGAAGTTCCAAAAAATTATAGTCTGCCACCCATTCCAATTTGGGTTCGCTGCGCAGACGGAACTCAAAAATTCACTTTAAAAAAGTCAAAATCGAGTTACTTGACCCCGATTAGTTCTTGAACCACATCAAACTAGATGTCATGATGTTCCAAAAAATTATAGTCTGCCACCCATTCCGACTTGGGTTCGCTGCGCAGACGGAACTCAAAAATTCACTTTAAAAAAGTCAAAATCGAGTTACTTGACCCCGATTAGTTCTTGAACCAAATCAAACTAGATGTCATGAAGTTCCAAAAAATGATAGTCTGCCACCCATTCCGATTTGGGTTCGCTGCGCAGACGGAACTCAAAAATTCACTTTAAAAAAGTCAAAATCGAGTTACTTGACCCCGATTAGTTCTTGAACCACATCAAACTAGATGTCATGAAGTTCCAAAAAATGATAGTCTGCCACCCATTCCGATTTGGGTTCGCTGCGCAGACGGAACTCAAAAATTCACTTTAAAAAAGTCAAAATCGAGTTACTTGACCCCGATTAGTTCTTGAACCACATCAAACTAGATGTCATGAAGTTCCAAAAAATGATAGTCTGCCACCCATTCCGATTTGAGTTCACTGCGCAGACGAAACTCAAAAATTCACTTTAAAAAAGTCAAAATCGAGTTACTTGACCCCGATTAGTTTTTGAACCACATCAAACTAGATGTCATGAAGTTCCAAAAAATCTAAGTCTGCCGTCCCTTGCCCGCTGGGATGGTACTGGCAGACACCCGTGAAAATATAAGTATTAAAATTAAATTTTTTGAATTTAATTTAATTTTATTAATTAATTATAATTACTAAATTATAGTAATTGGGCTCGTCGTCTGTCATATCTAAGTAACTAGTTAAAGGGAAAATTTGTACTATTTCTCCAGCAAAATTCAATTATTTGAGTTCTTATTTCGATCATTCCCTAATAGTACCCTGGATTAATCATTCCCACATACATTAGTTCAGATAGAAGCGATTATTTTAACCCAATTTTTGGGATGGGGCGGAGGTACTTTTCTCAAGTTTTTGACTTCGGGGCTCCTCCGGAACTTGGTTTCCCTGGCCAAAAACCGCTATTTTTCGGCACTTTTTTTGGGGTTTTAGCCATTCTGACTATGGAGGAATGGTTTTTTGACCATGGCCACTATATGACTTTTTATACTAGATGAAATTTACTAGATTCTGAGACTAACGGCAGCTGTGTAGGTTCATTAGCCTCCAAGATGCAGCGTTTCAAAGTTGGGATATTTTTCCACATTTGCATATTTTTATGCATTGTTTCAGTTTCTGACCATTTTGATCACAATAGAATGGTTTTTCGATTATGAAATACAGTAGGGGTATTACTGAGTATGTACTTTGTTAAGTATAACTAACCACAGCTCTTTAGATTAAATAAGCTCCGAGATACAGCATATCAAAGTTAGAGTTCTTTTTCTGTATTTGTACACTTTCATCAGTGTCTTATTAGGCCAGTCGCAAGAGGATTGAAGGAGGAGGGGGGGGGGGGAGAATGTTTGTTGAAGCTTCTATTTTTAAATGGTTTAAATGGCCCTGAACAACAAAATATCAAAAATGGTAGCAACGTTTTTGCTGGGACAACTTTTGTTGGTTAAAAAACCGCGATTTTTTTCTGGCATTTTCCAGATTTTTACTTTAGGAAAATGTGAAAATAACCTTGGATAATAAACCTTAGAAACTAAGCAGCGCGGAGAAAACGTTTCAGCATAAAATTCTGTGTCGAATGGCCTCCTTACACATTAGAATAGGTTCAGCCGTTTAGCCACAACCGAGCCTCAAAAATAGGAAATTTTTTCCAACTTGGCGGTTAATAGGATTCGCTCATGTTTCAACCTCTGTAACCTATGAACGGCTTATGAAAATGAATTGGCTCAAAATTACTGTTGTAGAGCTTCAAATTACGAGGGAGCACTTGAAAAATAAAAAAATGCTACTACCAAACGAGAAAACGAATTTGAACCAAAATAAGAAACGCCCAACCTAACTTCGCTCGGTAACCGGAAAACCACGTTTTTCACAACATTTTCGGCTGTAGTTCGGAAACCATTTGTCTGATTCCCAATTTCTTTTCTTCTCGTGAAAGCTGAATAAATTCCCCATCGTAGCTATTCTATGTGAAATTTTGATTTGAGCTTCAATAAGGGAGGGGCCTGCACTGCAAAAAAGACAAAGTTCGAAATGAAAACGTGTTTTTTTTTGTACATTGTTGCCGATAACTCGGGACAGGTTTGTCCGATCTTAATTCTCTTTTTTCTAGTGAAATCTGATTAAATTTCATATAGGGTACGGTATATTGAATTTCTATTGAGGCAACAAAAGCGCCACTCGGAAAGGGAAGGGAACCAGATCTTACCAGAATTCACAAATTTGACCACCTACGACCACGGTTTTCAGAACATTTTCTTCTCTCCCTCCAATACTATTTCTCCGATCGAAATTTCATTGCTCCCATGCGAAAGCTGATTAAATTTCCTTTCAGAGCTGATATTTGGATTATCCCGGGGACCTCTGAAAAAGCCCCCAAATAGTTATTCAGAGGGAAAGTTGCCAATTCCCCGCATCATTCGCAAAGTGCTTTTCCAGCCGACGTAACTTCGAAATGGTCCTATCCAAGAAATGCATACAATGAAAGTTGTGAATATTGAAATTTTACATTAGATGGTCATCGTAGGTTTCAGATTACCTGCCGCAGTGGTAGCCGTAGCAGCCGTTACGGTGAATTGTAATAACTTCGGTGGAGCAAACCGGTGTTTGAGGTCTTTCGATAATATCCGTCTTTCGATAATATTATGTTTTACGACATGCTAATCTGATGACCACCTAATGTAAAATTTCAAGATTTACTGCTTTCATTGTAAGTATGCATTTTTTGGCTGGGACCAACCATTTCGAAGTTACAACTGCTGGAAGTGCACTTTGCGAATGATGCGGGGAATTGGCAACTTTCCCTCTGAATAACTATTTGGGGGCTTTTTCAGAGGTCCCCGGGATAATCCAAATATCAGCTCTGAAAGGAAATTTAATCAGCTTTCGCATGGGAGCAATGAAATTTCGATCGGAGAAATAGTATTGGAGGGAGAGAAGAAAATGTTCTGAAAACCGTGGTCGTAGGTGGTCAAATTTGTGAATTCTGGTAAGATCTGGTTCCCTTCCCTTTCCGAGTGGCGCTTTTGTTGCCTCAATAGAAATTCAATATACCGTACCCTATATGAAATTTAATCAGATTTCACTAGAAAAAAGAGAATTAAGATCGGACAAACCTGTCCCGAGTTATCGGCAACAATGTACCAAAAAAAAACACGTTTTCATTTCGAACTTTGTCTTTTTTGCAGTGCAGGCCCCTCCCTTATTGAAGCTCAAATCAAAATTTCACATAGAATAGCTACGATGGGGAATTTATTCAGCTTTCACGAGAAGAAAAGAAATTGGGAATCAGACAAATGGTTTCCGAACTACAGCCGAAAATGTTGTGAAAAACGTGGTTTTCCGGTTACCGAGCGAAGTTAGGTTGGGCGTTTCTTATTTTGGTTCAAATTCGTTTTCTCGTTTGGTAGTAGCATTTTTTTATTTTTCAAGTGCTCCCTCGTAATTTGAAGCTCTACAACAGTAATTTTGAGCCAATTCATTTTCATAAGCCGTTCATAGGTTACAGAGGTTGAAACATGAGCGAATCCTATTAACCGCCAAGTTGGAAAAAATTTCCTATTTTTGAGGCTCGGTTGTGGCTAAACGGCTGAACCTATTCTAATGTGTAAGGAGGCCATTCGACACAGAATTTTATGCTGAAACGTTTTCTCCGCGCTGCTTAGTTTCTAAGGTTTATTATCCAAGGTTATTTTCACATTTTCCTAAAGTAAAAATCTGGAAAATGCCAGAAAAAAATCGCGGTTTTTTAACCAACAAAAGTTGTCCCAGCAAAAACGTTGCTACCATTTTTGATATTTTGTTGTTCAGGGCCATTTAAACCATTTAAAAATAGAAGCTTCAACAAACATTCTCCCCCCCCCCCCCTCCTCCTTCAATCCTCTTGCGACTGGCCTAATAAGACACTGATGAAAGTGTACAAATACAGAAAAAGAACTCTAACTTTGATATGCTGTATCTCGGAGCTTATTTAATCTAAAGAGCTGTGGTTAGCTATACTTAACAAAGTACATACTCAGTAATACCCCTACTGTATTTCATAATCGAAAAACCATTCTATTGTGATCAAAATGGTCAGAAACTGAAACAATGCATAAAAATATGCAAATGTGGAAAAATATCCCAACTTTGAAACGCTGCATCTTGGAGGCTAATGAACCTACACAGCTGCCGTTAGTCTCAGAATCTAGTAAATTTCATCTAGTATAAAAAGTCATATAGTGGCCATGGTCAAAAAACCATTCCTCCATAGTCAGAATGGCTAAAACCCCAAAAAAAGTGCCGAAAAATAGCGGTTTTTGGCCAGGGAAACCAAGTTCCGGAGGGGCCCCGAAGTCAAAAACTTGAGAAAAGTACCTCCGCCCCATCCCAAAAATTGGGTTAAAATAATCGCTTCTATCTGAACTAATGTATGTGGGAATGATTAATCCAGGGTACTATTAGGGAATGATCGAAATAAGAACTCAAATAATTGAATTTTGCTGGAGAAATAGTACAAATTTTCCCTTTAACTAGTTACTTAGATATGACAGACGACGAGCCCAATTACTATAATTTAGTAATTATAATTAATTAATAAAATTAAATTAAATTCAAAAAATTTAATTTTAATACTTATATTTTCACGGGTGTCTGCCAGTACCATCCCAGCGGGCAAGGGACGGCAGACTTAGATTTTTTGGAACTTCATGACATCTAGTTTGATGTGGTTCAAAAACTAATCGGGGTCAAGTAACTCGATTTTGACTTTTTTAAAGTGAATTTTTGAGTTTCGTCTGCGCAGTGAACTCAAATCGGAATGGGTGGCAGACTATCATTTTTTGGAACTTCATGACATCTAGTTTGATGTGGTTCAAGAACTAATCGGGGTCAAGTAACTCGATTTTGACTTTTTTAAAGTGAATTTTTGAGTTCCGTCTGCGCAGCGAACCCAAATCGGAATGGGTGGCAGACTATCATTTTTTGGAACTTCATGACATCTAGTTTGATGTGGTTCAAGAACTAATCGGGGTCAAGTAACTCGATTTTGACTTTTTTAAAGTGAATTTTTGAGTTCCGTCTGCGCAGCGAACCCAAATCGGAATGGGTGGCAGACTATAATTTTTTGGAACTTCATGACATCTAGTTTGATTTGGTTCAAGAACTAATCGGGGTCAAGTAACTTGATTTTGACTTTTTTAAAGTGAATTTTTGAGTTCCGTCTGCGCAGCGAACCCAAGTCGGAATGGGTGGCAGACTATAATTTTTTGGAACATCATGACATCTAGTTTGATGTGGTTCAAGAACTAATCGGGGTCAAGTAACTCGATTTTGACTTTTTTAAAGTGAATTTTTGAGTTCCGTCTGCGCAGCAAACCCAATTCGGAATGGGTGGCAGACTATTATTTTTTGGAACTTCATGACATCTAGTTTGATGTGGTTCAAGAACTAATCGGGGTCAAGTAACTCGATTTTTGGATTCCTGACCCAACTTTGGATTAACGCCACAAGTTAATCCAAATGGTTGGAGTTGGCAGACGGGGTGATTTTTACTCCCCGATAGGTGTGCTACTCATAACCTATCGTGGAATTTGGGGTCAAATAACCAATGGTTTTTGTCACGGGCTCTTGGACTATGAGAGCCATAACGGACGCGAAGACTTCCTCCACCGATGCTGGATGAAAAGCAAATTCAACAGGCACACTGGGAGCACGACTTAGAAACTCATCAAACTCCTGAGCCGACGACGGGGAAGGACGCTGCTGGAAAACGCTAGCAAAAGAGTCACTGAAGCCTGAGCTATTCAGATTAGAATTCTGATAAGTTTTTCTAGATTTGTAATTCAGTACCTCATTTATCACCTCCCAGCAAACCTTGTGTTTATTTGAAGCTGAACTTATACAACTATCATTGGACTCGCGGGAAGCTCTGATTACGCAGGGTAAATGGTTACGCAGGTATGGTCTTCTTCATAAATGCAAATTCATCCCAAACAAAACTTTCAGAACCTCTCTCAGAATGAAAGTGAGCAACAGTGCTGACAATCATCGGATCAAGACCATCACCGCTAATGTTCGAGCAGATGTGGAGGCCTTCTTACAAGATGACGAAAATAGCAAACTCTGCCCAGGTAAAAAAGACTGCCTGACCAGGAAAAAGGTGAAGATGCAGAAGAGAATTCTTTTCGAAGACTTGCGTGTACTGCATGCCAAGTTTTGTGCTACACCTCGTTCACCCGTTTGAAGCCATTTTGGGTGCTGAGTCCCCACGTCAATCAAAGAGAGACCTGTCAGTGTATCAAACATGATAACTTCAAATTGCTTCTCAAGGGTCTCTATGATGCCAAAGTGGTTGCAAGTCCTTTGGTAAAAAACGTGAGGATGCAGATGTGTTGTGAAGAAAGAATTGTTTCGGAATTGAAATTTTATTGAATATTAAATCGAGCCTTTGCTCACCAAAACTTCTATTTGTCATGTTATTTCACTTTTCCCCATTTTTAGAATATTTGAATTCGGATTTTTAAACAAAATATTATTATTTGCACCAAATTTTTACGGGGAAAATTTGGATGAAACATATCACGTCTTTAATCTGCCAGTGCTTGTCTTTAATCTGCCCATGAATTTCTTACACTTGGGTACGGGAGTCTCTTATCTGCCGTTGGTGTCTTTCATCTGCCGATAGGTTTTCTTCTTTAATTCTTAATTAATTAACTAAGCGCTCCACTGTGTGTTCTTCTGTTGAAATTCAATCAGTATGATGTGAGGTTAATCCCTGATTTTTGGCAGAACGTAATTCCAACTCTAAGTTTTCTGAAATCTTGGCGTATGGATTCGCCCTTTCTGGGAAAATGACCCTAGTACGAATCTGTAAGGAAAGGGGGAGTGCGCATGCGCGAGGACAAATCGGTAAGGAATCTGTAGCAGTAGGCGGTACGAATCCTTATTCCTACGGGTTACCAAATCAGTATAGAAATCTGTATGAAAAGCAACATAACCTGACGCTTGTGTAACCCCGTTGTAACCTCAAGATGTAATCTTGTAAACAAACGGGCTTGTATTCTGCTTTGTTATTTTTTGTTCTCAGTTCGCTTTGTTCTCTTCTGTTTTATTCTGTTCTACACTCGATGGATGAATTGGAAATTTTTATTCCACCCATTTCCTCTTCACAAAAAAACGAGTGGCAGTAGGAGTCCTCGTAGGACTTGTAATAAGTAGGGCTGCCAGACGTCCTCTTTTTTCCGGACATGTCCTCTTTTTCACACCCTGTCCGGGCGTCCTCTCTTTTTTCATTTTTCGGGCAAATGTTCTCTTTTTTTTTTAAATCTCTCATTTTCTGAAATTACCTCGAAATTACCTGAAAATCGTTTGGGCTACCTACCTATCTGGAACAGCCTGCTTAGAAAAAATCTTGTTCTTGTTAAACCTATGTCCATCGTGGGCGTTGACATCGAATACAGGCAGCTTCTTCGCCACTCCAAATCCCGTTGGTTGTCGTTGTTTCCCTGCATAAATCGTGTGCTTCAAATGTATGAACCTCTGGCGTCGTATTTTATGTCTCAGAGCAACCCTCCTATCCTAATAAAAAATCTGTTTGAATAGCCAGAAAATGAAAGTGACTTGTGGTTTCTACATTCATTAATGTTTTCTTTCAATGAAAAGATTAAGAAATTGGAAGCCAAACATAACTCAGTTTTGGAGGTGCTAGCTTCGTTGGAGGAAGTCGAAGATTTTCTGACTGAAAGACTGAAGGAGAAATTTCTCCCTAAATCTAATTTCTCACTAAATTTAAAGCCATGAACTGCAGTCAAAGATGGTGTGAATATTTCCATCTTGTCGACCAATCAGAGAAACACTCACAGCTTCTCAAATTGTGCCAAATTGTTTTCGCCATTCCTGCCCATAATGCCAACGTCGAGAGAATATTAAATATTCTCATTCCATCAGAGAAAATTTTTCTCTGATGAACTCTCAGTGGATGAGAGGAACTGACTACATGTCCCCACAGTAAAGGTTTTTCATCAATCAGATGGATGATGGTTTGTTACCTACCTAATCGGGTATTATAATAATATCTACTTCAAGTTTTTAGTTTCAACATTCAACATATTATGTTGAATGTTGAAACTAAAAACTTGAAGTAGATTCTATTCCTATTAGAATTACATCATTTTCTATAATATAATATTATTATATTTTCTATAATATTATTACATTTTCTATAATTATTATTATAATACCCGATTAGGTAGGTAACAAACCATCATCCATCTGATTGATGAAAAACCTTTACCTTATAATTATATTATAATATAGTATGTGCATTTTGTAATTTATACGTTATATATCTTGATGTCCTTTTTTTCCTTTTCTCTCATCAGGCAACCCTAGTAATAAGAAATACTTGTGAAACACTCAAACGCAACAAGTCAAAACTTCACGGCGACCTTTTTTTTTTGGATTTTCATCCATTTTCCTCTTCACAAAAAACCGAGTGGCAGTAGGAGTCCTCGTACTGGTAATAAGAAAATTTCTTATTACAAGTATTTAATACTTGTGAAATACTCAAACGCAACAAGTCAAAACTTCACGGCGACCATTTTTTCTTGAGGTATGTGAGAGTGAAAACAACGTGCGCGTCACTTTAGTCGTCAATTTTTCCATACGGATTCGTAAGGAATCTGTAGTGGGGTGGTTGTGGTGGTTAGCTTCCAGTCATGGTCGGCCTAGACAGCCCATACGGATTTCCTGCTACGGATTCGTGGAAAGGTCTGCAAAAACTCTCTAATAGAGAGTTTTTGCAGACCCTTCCACCGATCGGTAGGAGGAAATCCGTAGTACGAATCTGTAAGGAAAGGGGGAGTGCGCATGCGCGAGGACAAATCGGTAAGGAATCTGTAGCAGTAGGCGGTACGAATCCTTATTCCTACGGGTTACCAAATCAGTATAGAAATCTGTATGAAAAGCAACATAACCTGACGCTTGTGTAACCCCGTTGTAACCTCAAGATGTAATCTTGTAAACAAACGGGCTTGTATTCTGCTTTGTTATTTTTTGTTCTCAGTTCGCTTTGTTCTCTTCTGTTTTATTCTGTTCTACACTCGATGGATGAATTGGAAATTTTTATTCCACCCATTTCCTCTTCACAAAAAAACGAGTGGCAGTAGGAGTCCTCGTAGGACTTGTAATAAGTAGGGCTGCCAGACGTCCTCTTTTTTCCGGACATGTCCTCTTTTTCACACCCTGTCCGGGCGTCCTCTCTTTTTTCATTTTTCGGGCAAATGTTCTCTTTTGGTTTATTATTCTTGGAATAATACACCTATGTTTTCGCGACGCGGGTCGACGACTCCGATCGGGCTCAAAATTTGACATTATCCGTTTCAAGTGGTCTACATTCAAAATCCAAAATGTCCGTCCGCCGTACGCCGTACGCCGTACGCCGTCCGCCGTCCAGGCCGTTTTGGGCAGTAGGAATTTTTGAAAAAATCTGAAATTTTCACAAAATACTCGGTTTACCATCTAGTTGTGCCCGCAAGGTTTTCAGCCCGATCGCCCAAACCCGTGGGGCGCTCTGGGGCTAAAATGGGGCTACAGAAGGTGGTTTTTGAAGGCTTTTGGCTATGGGATCGAGTCAGGTGTCGTTTTCGAAGTATTTTTGGACGTAGAATCCATTTTTTGGGGTCCCGGAACGATCCGATTTCACTGTGGCGATCTATAGGGCTTTCATGGAGCTAAAAATGGGATTTTTGATGGATCCCAAGAAGTTAAATATCTTTCGAGTAAAAATTAAAGAATTTTTTAAAAAACACATTTTTGAAAAAAAATCGCCTTAAAAAATTTTTTTTTGAAATATAAAAATCCAAAAAAAATTTTTTCACTGTTGCGATCTATAGGGCTTTCATGGGGCTATAAATGAGATTTTTGATGGATCCCAGGAGCTTAATTAAATATTTTTCGAGTAAAAAAAATAAAGAATTTTTGAAAAAAAATAAAATAAAATAAAAATTTCCCAAAATTTTTTCCATTGACATAAATAATTTTTGCACAAATAACCTATATCAAAGAATAATAAACCCTTGTGTAAAATTTGCAGCGTTTTTTAAAAATCTCTCATTTTCTGAAATTACCTCGAAATTACCTGAAAATCGTTTGGGCTACCTACCTATCTGGAACAGCCTGCTTAGAAAAAATCTTGTTCTTGTTAAACCTATGTCCATCGTGGGCGTTGACATCGAATACAGGCAGCTTCTTCGCCACTCCAAATCCCGTTGGTTGTCGTTGTTTCCCTGCATAAATCGTGTGCTTCAAATGTATGAACCTCTGGCGTCGTATTTTATGTCTCAGAGCAACCCTCCTATCCTAATAAAAAATCTGTTTGAATAGCCAGAAAATGAAAGTGACATGTGGTTTCTACATTCATTAATGTTTTCTTTCAATGAAAAGATTAAAAAATTGGAAGCCAAACATAACTCAGTTTTGGAGGTGCTAGCTTCGTTGGAGGAAGTCGAAGATTTTCTGACTGAAAGACTGAAGGAGAAATTTCTCCCTAAATCTAATTTCTCACTAAATTTAAAGCCATGAACTGCAGTCAAAGATGGTGTGAATATTTCCATCTTGTCGACCAATCAGAGAAACACTCACAGCTTCTCAAATTGTGCCAAATTGTTTTCGCCATTCCTGCCCATAATGCCAACGTCGAGAGAATATTAAATATTCTCATTCCATCAGAGAAAATTTTTCTCTGATGAACTCTCAGTGGATGAGAGGAACTGACTACATGTCCCCACAGTAAAGGTTTTTCATCAATCAGATGGATGATGGTTTGTTACCTACCTAATCGGGTATTATAATAATATCTACTTCAAGTTTTTAGTTTCAACATTCAACATATTATGTTGAATGTTGAAACTAAAAACTTGAAGTAGATTCTATTCCTATTAGAATTACATCATTTTCTATAATATAATATTATTATATTTTCTATAATATTATTACATTTTCTATAATATAATATCATTATATTATAGAAAATGATCTAATTCTAATAGGAATAGAATCCACTTCAAGTTTTTAGTTTCAACATTCAACATATTATAATATCCGATTAGGTAGGTAACAAACCATCATCCATCTGATTGATGAAAAACCTTTACCTTATAATTATATTATAATATAGTATGTACATTTTGTAATTTATACGTTATATATCTTGATGTCCTTTTTTTCCTTTTCTCTCATCAGGCAACCCTAGTAATAAGAAATACTTGTGAAACACTCAAACGCAACAAGTCAAAACTTCACGGCGACCTTTTTTTTGGATTTTCATCCATTTTCCTCTTCACAAAAAACCGAGTGGCAGTAGGAGTCCTCGTACTTGTAATAAGAAAATTTCTTATTACAAATATTTAATACTTGTGAAATACTCAAACGCAACAAGTCAAAACTTCACGGCGACCATTTTTTTTTTTGGATTTTCATCCATTTTCCTCTTCACAAAAAACCGAGTGGCAGTAGGAGTCCTCGTACTTGTAATAAGAAAATTTCTTATTACAAGTATTTAATACTTGTGAAATACTCAAACGCAACAAGTCAAAACTTCACGGCGACCATTTTTTCTTGAGGTATGTGAGAGTGAAAACAACGTGCGCGTCACTTTAGTAGTCAATTTTTCCATACGGATTCGTAAGGAATCTGTAGTGGGGTGGTTGAGGTGGTTAGCTTCCAGTCATGGTCGGCCTAGACAGCCCATACGGATTTCCTGCTACGGATTCGTGGAAAGGTCTGCAAAAACTCTCTAATTTTTCCATATGGATTCGTAAGGAATCTGTAGTGGGGTGGTTGAGGTGGTTAGCTTCCAGTCATGGTCGGCCTAGACAGCCCATACGGATTTCCTGCTACGGATTCGTGGAAAGGTCTGCAAAAACTCTCTAATTTTTCCATACGGATTCGTAAGGAATCTGTAGTGGGGTGGTTGAGGTGGTTAGCTTCCAGTCATGGTCGGCCTAGACAGCCCATACGGATTTCCTGCTACGGATTCGTGGAAAGGTCTGCAAAAACTCTCTAATTTTTCCATACGGATTCGTAAGGAATCTGTAGTGGGGTGGTTGAGGTGGTTAGCTTCCAGTCATGGTCGGCCTAGACAGCCCATACGGATTTCCTGCTACGGATTCGTGGAAAGGTCTGCAAAAACTCTCTAATAGAGAGTTTTTGCAGACCTTTCCACAAATCCGTAGCAGGAAATCCGTATGGGCTGTCTAGGCCGAACATGACTGGAAGCTAACCACCTCAACAACCCCACTACAGATTCCTTACGGATCCGTATGGAAAAATGACTACTAAAGTGACGCGAACGTTGTTTTCACTCTCACACACCTCAAGAAAAAATGGTCGCCGTGAAGTCTTGAATTGTTGCGTTTGAGTATTTCACAACTTGTGAATCACAAGTATTTCTTATTACAAGTAGGTACGAGGACTCCTACTGCCAATCGTTTTTTTGTGAAGAGGAAATGGATGAAAATCAAAAAGAAAAAAAAAATTGTCGCCGTGAAGTTTTGACTTGTTGCGTTGGAGTGTTTCACAAGTATTAAATATAAGAAATTTTCTTATTACAAGTACGAGGACTCCTACTGCCACTCGTTTTAATAAACCACTATTGCACCTCCCGTTGATGTCGGTATACGTAAAAAATTTATTTCGTTTCTTCATCGAATAATATGTCTGGCACCCGCGTTTTGTGCAACGTAAATAAGCAGTTTTAATTATATTGCCTCCACTGCCCCGTTTTCGACTAGATTTCAAGTAAGTTTTCAGTTCACCTCCACACACTTCACCGTCCTTCACGTTCTCTGAAAACTGTCTTTCGTCCGGCAACAGTTTAAAGATCACTGATAACACAAAACTCAAGAATATTTGTTTACGAGTGCACGGTACAATACAGAGTTCAAAATCGATCGTAGGTAGCATAATATGCTACATAATTATTATACCACCGCGCCCACCGTGTAGTCTCCGCCGCGCCGTGTACCAGGAAATGGACGGAAATCCCAATATGAAAGTAAGTTACGTACGCTTATGATGATTCAATGTAGTTAGTTTATGTGCCTAAATTTAGCCTCTGACACGGGACAACGTTTGTATCTGACCAACTGAAATTTCATTATGAAGTGAGTCTACACGCTCATACCATTCGCTCAAACCGGTTTCTTCAAACCGGTTTGCACAAGCCGGTTTGTGCAAATGGAACTTAACAACTTGGTTCGTGTCCACACGTTCAGTTGTGCTCTAAACTATTCTCCTCTGTACGTTGGATCGTCCAGACAATCGTGGAAGTTTTATCAAATAGGAGGTTTGATACAGAAGGTGTTGTCTACTTCCACACAGTCTTTAATATAATGAAATGTTATATTAAATGTGGTTAGGACTGGTTAGGAGTGGTTTCGAAAATTATGTTTTCCATCATCACCCACTGGAACAACATTATAAAATGGAATGGCAAATAGTAGGTATGAGGTATTTTCGTATTATTCTTACAACGACAAAATTTATTTTTAGTTTTGATTTAATGAACGATTTTAACTTCACCTTTCTACAACATTCACTTTTCAATGTCACTTTCTTCGGGCCAAGGAGAAATGACGATCACGATCAATCCAGTTTTTTTTTTTTTTGTTTTTTTCGAAATACCGCACAAAAAACCTCGAATTCAACACACAACTTCCTTTGAATTTTATTGAAATGATTAGATGAAAACCGATACAAATTTAAAATTTTTTATAAAACGATTCCGCTTGGCCTGCCGGCAACCGTCCATCTCCTCCTTTCTACAGTTTCTCCAACAAAGAGAGATGACGTGATGAAAATAACACGTCAGTATGAACGTCTACAGATAGTAAAATTTTAATGGATGAAATTTCTACTGACCATGAAATTATATTTTACGAAAATTAAATTTTTATACAAATATGAATAATGACAGGACTTCTCTATGTGGTTTACTTACATTGGGTACGTGGTATTGAAATTGCACGAAAACTGATGGTTACCTCATGTTTCCCATGTTTTCAGGAACCTGTGAAGAAAAGAAACCGCTCAATGCGGTTCTCTGACGATTTGGACACATTGCTGTTACGGCACATAGCAGCCGACAACCCGTATCAAGAGTCTTCACGGTGGGATGACATCCTGCAAGTAATGGTTGTCGAGACGGCGCAACCATTGACAATAAAACATATGCAGGCTAGGACCAACTTACTCCTGGCCCAGCATAATGCCTCAGATGAAAAGGAGATAGTGCCATCGGGCCAGGAACCTCCCACACGATCAGAAAAGGAGATTTTACTGGAACAAGTGCATGAACTAAAGTCCTCCTTCAAAGCCTCGCGGCAGAAAAGTGGGAGGAAAATTTAACGGGCACTTACTGCGCTTGGGGCCAGTGATCGGGAAGCTGCTGCCCAGAATCATTGGTTACACATGAGGAAGGTGAGAAACCGTAAAATAAATTAATAGAATAAGGTAATCATTATTACTTTGATGGATATGCCTACAAATGTTAGTGAATCATGCCAGTGAACCTCTACGTACAGTGATCATTACAACTGAGGTACTGATGGAATAGAAACAGGATGACGTTAGAGTCCTTTTCTTTTTCGTTTAGCCCCAGCCATAAACTCTCAGCCAATTATTTAGTAGACTCTTGTACACTATCATTTTTCGTGGAGCACCATTATGAAAGTGCATTCCGACTAGTTATGTGAGGTGGAAATATTTCTGATGGAATTGAAATTCATGGAAACATTTCCCCAAGATACATTAAATGTATTTAATACATTAAATTTAATTCATTTTAGAAAGAAATTTTCTTTCTAAAATAAATTTCCATTTCTAACAAATTTTTTACATTTTTTTCAAAATTAATTTTTTGATTCCGACCATCCCAGTAGGGTGCACCTGTTGGTTGAAGTCAGCTGAGCATGGGTCACCTGATTTCTTTACTCCTAGAAGATATCAGAGATTCTAATCGCTCTACTGCAGCACCATTAGCCTAATTTTTTTTTTTTTTTTCTGTGGCTGGGGTTGACACTTATTTTTTACTTTTGGGTTCTGATCTTATATATCTCCTGACAGGAAATGGATGCTATCGCTGAGGGACAAGAAAATGTGGCCTGCGAGGTGGCCTCCTCATTGCAGGATGCAGAGGATGAACAAGATGGCCTTGGAGCTAGCGTCATGAGGGACCTTACTAACGTCTTCGATGATAACAGAACTGTTCTTCAGGTAACGAACATTTACATAAATAATTTATGTAATACATACAATTATTGTATGTCAGTCTAAGTAGCGCTGGGACAAGGAAAACATTTGCCCATCTACGAGATTCAGGGAATAAAGTTCATACAAGTTCGTGTACTTCTGGCCCACATACCTACTCGGTCTGCCTAGTTTATAAACTGCTTAGTATATAAATATGCACTATTCTAGCATTCTCTTGTCAGCCAAGAAGTTTTGTGCAGATGTTTGAGAACCCAATGTGCTGGGTATTGAGATTTAATGATTACTTTCAATGCAATTACACTATGTGCAATACTAATTTTAACCTGAAATCTTCCAGGAGGAGCCGAGTAAGGTTGCTGGTGACTTTAGCGTTTCGGACACCCAGCAATCACCACCACAACCTCAACAAACCGAACAAATGTCATCAACGCAACCAACGTCACCAGTTGAAGAACTGACTCCTTCCATCCCCCGGAACAAGAACTGTACACCAGTTGGAGCCCGTAACTCTGCAGCCGTTGGTCCGATGAGGAGAAAACGTGGAGCTTTAACACGTTCCATTACAGAGTATCTTAAAGACAAACGTTTGACTGAGAAGGATTTGAAAGCAAAAGAGTTAGAAGTCGCATTACTGCGCGAACAAAACGAAAGCAGGCGAATCGCTCTGCAGGAGCAAGCACTTCATAATCAGCAGGCCCAAACGGATGCTGTGATAAGTTGGTGTAAGGAGATAGTTAAACAGTTGTTGAGGGAAAGGAAGGACAGTCAGTAATGCAAAGTCGATGATTTTGCGAGTCAGTATGATTTTTTCTAGTTAAGACCAAAAAATAAAGTAGTATTTATTGCATTACCTCTCGTGATGTAAAACTTGATGATATTACTGTGCGTCGGAAAATATGACGAGTGAAAAGTGATTTTATACTTATCCTACTAGGTTTTTACTAGTATCGAAACATAGGTACATAGTATCGAAACCTACGCTTGTGTTGTGACAGTCAGTATCGACTAATGTTTACTTCTGTGATACTTGAGTCTGAGATGAAGCACTCTCGCACTTATTCGGTGGCTCACTATTTTTAAAACGAGATCATGTGACTATAACACGTGCAATTTAACAATAGTCATCAGTACCTTTCTTGTAATAATTACAAGAAAAGTACTAATTATTACTCTCCTTACATTTTCCTAACTTCATTCTAGTAGTTGTATCGCAATATTATTACACGTTCATTTTACTTACTACTTTAAACAGGTGCTTGCATTGAGATATTTAGTATTGACTAATGTTAACTTTAGTGATATTTCCTTTTGACTGAGATATGAGGGAGTCATGTGAATTCTTGCTAGCATTTGGTGGCTCGCCTTTGTAAAACGAGAATCATACAGGTACTTTGTAACAATAAACAATATTCATCATAGCGCTTCTTTGCCATAACCCTCGTCACCAGGTTAAATGTGCTAGGTGGTAGAAACATGTACAGAATTAGTAGTGAGAAAAGTTTTTTAATGCGGAGAGGCAGCACGATTTTCCAAATGCAAATAGTCTTCCACAGACGGAGGATTAGTCTCAAAAAACGTATTTGTTTGGCTTCCATATAAACAAGTATGACAGTTCGTTAGTAACACAGCTACTTTGTACATGCCCTCGACGTCTTGGTGGAGAATCTTTTGGTTTTTTGAGAAGTCGACGAACGCGAATTGCTGGATAACTTTGGCGAAGCCCCATTCCACAGCCTGCCGGACCACAGACATAGATTGATTGAATGATGCAGCAATAGGATCATCTCTACGAGCAGCAGAAAATGGCGCAATCAGGATTTCTGATGTCGGGTACGCTGGATCTCCATAGAGGACATATCTTTCCTCAGGGAACACGCAAACCTCTCTCAGCTGACCAGGAACCTGCGAACGGGCCCATATTGCTGCAAAATGGAATGAACAACAGTTGAATTTTGTGGGAAAACGACATGTAGTGCTTGACAAAATTCCATGCAGATGAAAGATTCCATGTTAATGAATACGAGAGGTGCTACATCGTAGACAACCACTTATGAAAGTATTGAAGTTACCTGCGTCATGTATTCTACCATCGAAGCTTCCTTTCAAACTAACAATCAGCCCATCAGGTGTTACGATTGATTGGTACTTGAGAGCGTGGAAGCGCTTGTGGCCCGAGTAATACTGCTCCTGGTTCACGGACGGCCTGCAGACTTTGCGGGCAGTGCCATCTATGAAGCCCCAACAGTGGGACAATGCTGCTCCTCGCCTGGTGATTGCCTGAAAAAACGTTATGGGTTTATTAGTAAGTCCGCATTCGTCAATAAACCATTTTCTTTGGCTGGGATACCGTCTACCTAACGAGCAAAAATATAAATATTGATCTTTTTCTTTTGTTAATAATTGCTAATGGGTCTTTTTCTTTTGTTAATAATTGCTAATGGGTCGACGGATTGGATGGCGATATACATACGTCGCCTACAATGGCCACTTTATTATTGATGATTGACTGATAATGGGAATTGGCTAAAATATACAAGAGCCCCCGGTATATTTTAACGCCCCCCGCCCACTATAAACGTTCTGCCTGCGAGGTACCAACACAACCACTGAATACTATTTCCACAGCAATATAAAGAGCCCAACACGGATCACATTTATGCGGAGTTCATTCCTTACGTGAGCGTAATAGCGCAGGCGGTCCAGGTTCAACCACGTAAGGTTCCTCAGGTCCTCCAGCAGACGACCTTTCCTTTCCAATATGAACTTAACCATGTAGTTGGCAACCACAGACAGGTGTGGACCCGACATGCCGAACAGAGATTCGAGGTCTGTGAGCCTGTTTGGATATGTTAACCTCCGCAGCATGACGCACAGAGCCTTCAACCCACTCAGTCTGTACCGCCCTGGCAATACGACCTCAGGTGGTACCCCAAGGAGGTTCATTAACATGGGAAGGTGTTCCCTGTGGAATCGGAAGTTTAGGACGATGTCTTCGTCCGTCATCCCATCAAGATTGAAGGCTCCATACCTAAAAAGAGAAAAAGTTTCAAAATCAGTTATGATAGCTGTCCCCCTCACCGTCCCACAACCCGACTAAATCTCGCTCATCCTACTGCTGCTCCTTGTTCTGTCCATTTTCTGGCACAAATACGGCACCACCTACTTACAACTTCCACGTACGTCCCAAAAAAGAAGACCAAACATTCTGAAATAATTCATGCAAGTACCTGAACACGAGCAAAACGAGGTGCAGCAGTCGAATCAGCTATCAAGTTGGAGAAGAGATAAATTCCTGTAATAAGTTGCGTAAGGGCCAACGTCAGTCACGTAACAAGACTTGTTAATACTTAGTATTTAATACTAATTTACATATAATTCAATTCGGATGAACTCTTACCTGATGCTGCGAGGTTCAGGGGTATTCCTGCTAGCGTACAACTCCAAATACCTGTCCATGGCGTCGTCCACATCGTCTTCATCGATGACCCCTTCAAATCAATTGAAATACCTAAGTTCTTTATTGGTTTCAAAGAGAATTACAACTTTGTTATGAAATGTGCATACAAGTAGGGTCCTCCATGTGCGTTCAGGTATTAAATAAATGCATTGTTTAGGTATAACAAAAAGCTAATCCAAAAAGGGTCTATTTGATGTAAACATTTTGTATTCAAGAGGGCCAGGCGGGTTTGGGCAGATTTTTTTCAGAGAAACTGCTCGGATTATTGCCATTTGAAGCTTCACTCTAAACTTTATAACTAAAAGCTTACTTACCTTGGTCGAAGAGGTGAATAAAAATTTCCAATTCATCCATCGAGTTTCACGAACAGCACAAAAAATAACAAGGCAGAATCCTAGCCCGTTTGTTTACAAGAAAACATCTGGAGGTTACAACGGGGTTACACAAGCGTCAGGTTATGTTGCTTTTCATACAGATTTCTATAGTGATTTGGTAACCCGTAAGAATAAGGATTCGTACCGCCTACTGCTACAGATTCCTTACCGATTTGTCCTCGCACATGCGCACTCCCCCTTTCCTTACAGATTCGTACTACGGATTTCCTCCTACCGATCGGTGGAAGGGTCTGCAAAAACTCTCTAATGTCAAATTTTGAGCCCGATCGGAGTCGTCGACCCCCGTCGCGAAAACATAGGTGTATTATTCCAAGAATAATAAACCAAAAATCCTGGTATGATGATTTAAAAAAATTAATTTATCAATTTTAATAGGTAACGCCTCTGTGAACGAGGAAGCCTACAATAATGCATTAGATGCCAACGTCGCATTAGACGCGTCGTCCGATCAAAACAACACGAGGTGCATTTTCATGCATCAAGATTGTTGAATGATAAAAAGTCCAAGCTGCTTTATGTCCAATTTTTAACCGAAAGAGTTCTGGAAATCGGGCATTTTGGCCTGGAAAAGTCAGGGATTTATCTGTCCCCAGTTTGGCGGCACTTTCATCAGTAGAAAAATGAAAAATAAAAATAACAATAAGCATTCTTGGCCTTGAGTGATCTTGACTGTGTTTTGTTGAATTTATTTTTTTATGCAAAAAGTGGGTAAATAATTTTAAAAATATGAATAAAACGTATAATTAGAACTATTAGGTACTAGATCATTCGTAACAAATCAAGTTCGTGGATTGATTGAATCAGAATACGTACCCATCACTAACAAACGCACGGTTATGAACTATTATAACTATTATATGAACATTATAATTAAAATACCTAGTATTAAATTTACTAATTAATTGATTATAGTTAATATAATATTACACAGCTTTAACTTGAGTAATAATACAAAATAATATGCAAAACATTTTTACAAAATCAAGTGTTGTAGTTCCAACCTACCTACCACACTCCACACTCCACACTCCACACTCCTGATACTTGCAAAGTTACGATCATTTTGGTTTAAAATTTTTGGAAAAATACACCTAGGTACCTACATATATCGCGACGGGGGTCGAAAATTCTGATCGGCCTCAAAATTTGACATTATTCGTTTCAAGAGGTCTAGATTCCAAAAACGAAATGTCCGTCCGACGTACGAGCCGTTTTGGGCAGTAGGCATTTTTTTAAATCTGAAATTTTGACAAAATAACTCGGTTTACCATCTAGTGGTGCCCGCAAGATTTTCAGCCCGATCGCCCAAACCCGTGGTGCTCTATGGAGCTAAAAATGGGCTACAATAGTGCTTTTTTTAAGGGTTTCGGCTGTGGGGAAGATTGAGGTGTTGTTTTCGAAGTATTTTTGGATGTTGAAGGCATTTTTTGGTGGTCCCAGAACGATCCGATTCCACTGTAGGGATCCATGGGGCTTTCATAGGACTACAAATGGTTTTTTTAAGCATCCCAGGTCAAATATTGTCTGAGAAAAAAACAAAAAATTGTTGAAAAAAAATAAAAAATCCGAATCCTGATGAATACAACACCACATGCTCACAGATCTCTACTAAGACGTATCATGATTGTCTCCACTATGGTGAAAGATTTCCAACGCTGGTATTAAAATTGAGTCTAAGGAAGATAGTTTCTTCCATAGAAACAAGAAATACCCCACTCGATATCATACCCAAATCGTAGGCACCTACTCGTTGAAATCAGTGAAAGAAACGCTTGCATACGAGTCTGCAACACATTAGGACATTAAATGTCCTAAACATCAAATTTTGATGTTTTTAGTTTAGGCGTTGCTAAGGAACCAACCGTAACGCTTTTCGTTAACGCATTTTTTTAAAATGCTTATTTCGTTTATGTGCCAAAGTAAAGACATAAAATGTCAAAAACGTTTTTTGAAAAAGAAAACTTTCCAAAAATTTTTTCATTGACAGAATGAAATTTATGCACAAGTAACCGATATAAACGAATAATAAGCCCTGTGTAAAATTTGCATTTTTTTTCAATTTTACTTTTCTCGGTTTTTGTTTATAACTTCGACAAGGCTGTTTAGTTCTATTTTGATTTTAGTTCTAGTACTATTTCTATTTGACGGAAGGAGGGAAATTCGTTTTCAACGTGCTCTAACTGGATCAAAAATCAAATTTGACTAGTAGGTGCTTTTTGGAGCCAAATGCTCTTTCATTTTGATAACGGCAACGTTTGCCGTAGAACTCATAGTAATGCAGTTTTTCCGCATTAAAGGAAACCCTCAAATACCCACCCGTCAAGCAGCTATACTGAATTTTCAAATCAAGTATTTTTTAAAATTTGATTGGAAGCTCAACACCAACCACCGTTGTGTTCTTGTTACACGTTTTTCTCAATGATGGAAAATGTTGGAAATTATAGTTTGTGGGTTTTCGCCTAAAAATTTATTACGACCTTTGAACGGCCCACAAGAATTTTTACTCCCCAAGAAGAATCATGTTGACCAGCTCCTGTCACGTGACAAAAAGACCCCCCCCCCCCCCCCCCAAAAAAAACAACAACCCTAAAACAGAAGAATCCTCCTCCTATCCAGGCAGAGCACTTTAGTTGGTATCTTATTTTCCTACTGAAATTCGGGATATTGAAATGGGATCCCACGCATTGCAATGCTCTGAGGACATCCCTTATGAGGTTAGTAAAATTTGAAATTTTCTTATCCCCTCTCTCTTTTTATCGGATTAGGGAGAGAGATAATGACGAATATGGTTGGTCAATAGGAGGCGTTGAAAGAGCGTGGTGTTTCCTTCCGCTAGAGACCTTGTATTGAAGGCAATATTTGGCAAACGACATTTTTTTGGAAAGACCCATTTTGCACACTTTTTGGAGGTTGTTCAAATAAAAACAAAAAGACGCTCTTCCGGAGGTTAAGGTCGGGAGATAGGATGAAAAGCGTTTGACTCACCTGTGAGGTACAAACGTGGTGGGAGGCGGTATAAAAACGTTCGGCGACTTGGTTGGATTGTTTCAATTCCGCGGCACTTCGAACTGTGCGGGTGTTCCAATTGAGGTGAACGATTTTGAACGTTGTCTGTGTAACTTTGACGATTGATGGCGAACGAAATTATTTTCGGTTTGTGCCTTTGTTTAGTGGGCTCACCTGCGAGGGGTTCTGACGTGATTGAGTTGCTGGTACGTATTTTCAAAAGATAAGAGTATGCAGTGTAGGTACTTAACAACATTTCATCTTTTGGTCGAGCTGTTGGGATTTTAAGTTACTTTGGCCCACCAAAGCCGGGGGGGCCGGTGCGCCCTTTGGAAAATACTCATCTGCCCCCTTTGGAAAATACTATCCTGCGCCCTTTGGAAAAACTAACCTGCGCCCATAATTCGAAAACCATCAACCCAACGGTTATAATAAAAACAGCCTTTATAAGTTAAAAGCCAAACTCGTGAATATCTCACATAAATGCAAGGTAGATAGTTCTAGCTAGGTTCTTGGCGACAACGAGACGCACGCATTCATAATATTCATATTCCTGTTTGTTTCCAGGAGGTCAAACATTTTCCGAGTATTCCAATCATCTTTGGATGCATACCTAATCCATTTTGCGAGGTCCCACATCTGTTCGAACCACGTACAGAATTTTTTTTATTGACACAGAATTAATACAGGGTTAAAATAAATTATGTGTGATTTTGCCAAAAAATGTTGAAAAAAATGTGGTTTTTTCAAACCCAAAGTCACGTATTTGGTACTTTTTACCTTCTAGCGTAAAAACTAAGGCTAAATTGTTTTCCAACTAGGTCTTGTAGGTAGATCTGCGTCGAATGGGACCAATCGCGATTCTGTACCTTCCATAATAAGGGACCTATGATTTTTCAAAGTTTTAACCCATTTTGGCTATATTGTAGAACATGAACTCCTGGAGCCGGCAATGCCACTTGATCGCATCAAAACTTGGTTCCGAAGAATATATTGGACTTGGAGGCATAAATTCATTACGATTCCAAGATGTTTTTATTCATCAGGAACAATTTGAAACCCAGCTGTGTCGGGAAACTGAAAAACTAAATCTGACTGCTTTTAGTTAAAAAACGATTTCGTATGAGCTTTTCGGCTCTGAGTGGAGGCTGGTTTGTCCTTTTGAAGGCAACAACAATAGTTTGCCATCATATTGCAGTCCCAGAAGCCTTGGTACCATGTTACTTTCGTCTTGATTTCGTGGTGGAACCTCTCGCCTTGTTCCTCGCTGAAATCACCCAGGTTGTGATGGAATTTTTCCAAGTGACCTAAGAGATAATGAATTTTTATGTTCACATTGGGGTCCCAAAACGAACAACTCACGGAATTGCACCTGATGCCCTGAAAGACAAGCGCCAGACTCCATTCATAACATTGTGAGATGGCACAAAAAATTATTATGCAAGTGCATTTTTTACTCTTCATTACACGATTACAACCCGATTAGGTAAGTAAGGGGTTTTGAAAGTACAATGATAGTTTTATAGTTACACTATCAAGGATAAGACTTATTTGTTGTGGTTCCTTGTCTTCCCCCTTGAAGGCTTTGGTGAATACATTCACCATAGCTTCTTAGATTCTAGATTCACTGTCTGCAGTTTTGGATTTATTTCGGCACTTTCCAGTAGAAAAAATATCGGTTCCCGATATTGTAAAAATAATAACAATGTATCGGAGGAAAAAATATCGGCCAAAAATATCGATATATCACCGGGGAAATATCGATATTTTGATATGTCGATATATTGATATATTAATAAGAGAATGTACCTAAGTTTGGTTAATTACCTATATTTTTACCGTTTACTGGTGGGCACCCCCAAACCCCCAGATCATTTTGAATGTGTTTTTCGGTGATTCCACGGAGGGCTGGTGGAATAGGTAGGTAGTTAAAAGTAATCAGTCATTCAGCCATACCTACTTACATTAACACACACGCAACAAGGCTTATGGTTTTTCTAAAATTTACTTTCTTCCCTCGCACCACAAGTGTTGTGCCTGCAAGGTTTTCAGTACCGTGGGGCTAAAACGGGGTTATGGAAGCGGTTTTGAAGAGTTTTAGCTATGGAGTCAAGTTAAATTGCAGCAGACCCGCAGAAACCCAGCAGAAACGCCTAATTTGAAAAGGCGACACATGGCGGGACCCCGTCATAATATGACAATTGGTTAACCATTATAGGCAATAATATTATGACAACGTAATAATTATTATTGTTGACTCGTATTGCTGGGGGGGGGGGGGGGGGTGAGGAGGAGGAGGAGGGGATCGACGTGTGAGGTGGGGTTAGGAGGAGTTGTGGTAGGTGGGCAGTAGGTGCCAAAAAACCTCCGTAAAAACTAAGTAGGTACTGTAAAATTTCCCAAATCTCGGATAGGGATCTTGGCGAATTTCGATTGTTCAGTACTTATACTTCAAAGTTCAAGAAGTATAAAAACTATTTATGTACTGTACAAAGCAATTTTTTTTAGGTAGGTACCGGTGTTATTCAGTCAAAAGGTAGGTAGGTCCTACTACATTCCAAACTGTTACTGTCTAATCGTACTATCTGTATCAGTCAAAACATACTTTATCCATGGCTTCAGAATTTAAATTTTGACGTAACTAATCACAATTTTAACCAATTATCAGTTTTGCCACACGATAGAGAGAAAAATTATGGTCAATCTGAAAAAAAGTTTGGTTCTATGAGCTATAATAAATTTGCTACAGGTTTTTGCGGTTCCTGTAAAATTCACTCAAGTGAATAATACTAGCTATATTATAGTATTTTTTGCAATGCAACCTCCTCAACTATTATACAAAAATTCAAAATTGACAGACTCAATGAACATTCAACTAACCCCGATTCTGTTATGCGTCCGAAGAGGATTTAGGTTACCTAATTAGAGAACTTGTGAAGGATTTCTGAATGTGATATGATGATGTCTGTTTGCCATGTCACACGAGTGTTCCAGATCAAATAAAAGATTGAGAAACATGGGCGGTAGGAAATGATTGGTTATTATGAACTAGTTCACCACGGAAATATTGCTCCTCTGTAAGAATTCCGTTGTTAACATCCTTGTTTGTTGGCAGTCCTCTTCTAATCGTCCGTCACCTTGATTCATGAGATTTTTGCGCGAAAGTTAAGCGTTTTAGGTTGTACGATATGTTATGGATAGCAAGGCCCTCTGACGTTTTTGTCCATATTTGGTCCTTATAGGAAAAGTATAAAAAATACCTACATACTAAAACGAAAATATTTCCATCTTATATTTCTTTCTTCTTTCTCTTTTCTCTTGTCAATAGATGCCTCTCAAAGGTGAAGATTACGAGATGGTGAAACTCATCAAACGGCCGCATCCTGATTACAATTTCAAGGCGTTTGGAAAGTAAGGTCGTTATTGAACTCAATGTCTTCGTAGGACGTAGAAAACGATTTCACTAATTTTATGATGTGTTACATTTCAGCGACATTCGATTGAATTTGGAGCCAAACCGGAACATCCTGTCACCGGGATTTGAAGCTTTTGTGACTAACGGGGATCAAAGGACGTTGATCCCTTCGTCTCTAAATTCAACGTGTAATTACATCCATTCGGACGACTTCAGTGCAGCTGCATTCGATTTTTGCGACCCCGACAACATAGTGAGTTGATATCACCATAGCACCTACCAGCTGTTATCATCGTACGGAAAACGAGACATGACTAGGGCTTGGATTGTTATGCTCGATAAAATCACGAAATGTGCTCGAAAAAATCGGTTTTATGCTCAATAGATATGGTCGAAAACCCAATTATATGCTCGAAAACACTGTAAAAATCTACACAAAGGAACGTGAAACGAAAAAATCGACAATTTATTGGGCTATAAATGAGGTTTTTGGGGACTTGGGCCAGAAAGTCGAATGAGGTATTATTTCCGAAGTAATTTTGGACGTAGACTCAGTTTATTAGGGGCCTCAAACTCATCCAGTTCAGTGAGAGGCTCTGTGGTGCTAAAAATGGGCTACATGAGGTTTATTAAGGTCTTTGGCCATGTGGGGTGTCGTTTTCGAAGTATGTTTGGACGTAGAGTTCATATAATATATTATGGCGGCCTCAGATCCATCGGACCTCATCGTGGATGTGTGTGGCTTCTATGGGGCTACATAAGTCGCTTTTGAAGGATGTCAGGAATGAAGCGTCGTTTTTTGAGTAATTTTGGGCATAGAACCCATTAAGAGATCTCTTAACTGGGCTCTTATAAGATAAATCTGTTCAAACACTACACAGGTAGGTAGGTATACTTTTGTGAATTTCTAATTTCATTTTTGCTTCCGAGTCCGCAAGGCAGCGGAAGCATTGTTTTCTCTTTTGAAATGAAAAAATTTTTGTTCTCTAAAATCAAAATTTCCACTCGCGTTTTGCGTTTTGGGACCTCTTGAACAAATTTGGTTCCGTTTCTGTCCGTCCGTCCGTCCATATTTCCTTCTACAGCCATAACTTCCACAATTTTGATCGGATTTCAATGAAATTTTCAGGGATAGTGTGGTTTCTGCTCTAGATGGTCCCCTATCAGTTTCATCATGATTAAATTAGCGGTACTCCCTGCGCATGCGCGAACGTAATTTTCTTCGTCAATTTCGAACGGATTTTTGTCAGATTTTCAGGGATCGTGCAGGTAAGGTCTCTTCTAGTATTCAATGCATCGGGCATTAGGTCAACAGAAACTCATACATGTCCTCTAGCACCGAGCTTTCGGCTAATGTTCTGCCTTCATCAGCGCTTATGAGGAAATTAGTACCTAAAAGATGAGAAAGCATGGGAAACAAGAACCAATATAAGTACCTACACATAGAATGAGTTCTTCTCATGCTCTTTAATTTTTGGTTGCCCGGAGTTGTATTGTAATGAGTATGGCGAATCGGTCGTCTCTGGTCTCCAAACATTTTATTGGTGACATGTCGTGAAGCTCACGAGGAAGCTTCTGTGCCATGATCTTGGCAGTGTATTTTAAATAATTATTCAATGACCAAGAAAATATTACCAAAGGCTTCTTTCAATGTTTACTATACAGAAAAAAAGCTAATATGTTCGAATCCGAGCCGTGGTGATGACATAGGACATCATTACTTGGCGAACACACATTTTGTCTGTGAAGTGAAGCGCCTTCATGAACGGTTTTTAACCGGCCAACCCCAGACATCTCGTAAAATAGCCGCGTGGCTCACTACAAGGCGCCAAACTGTTTGTTTCAGGCTGACCCGAACTTCCGTCTGCTTTCTATTTAAATAAATGAGTTGTTACTTTTCAGAGAGGGCTGGTTCTGATGGACAAGTACGTCTTGGAAATTGAGCCTGTCGAGGAAGAGCAGTACCCAAATGATTTTCATGTTGTCAAAAGACGACCTCTCGTGCCTGACGACTGGGCTGAGCATTTGAGTAAGGAATACGGAGACCAAGCGTTTAACATTTTTTGTTTGTAATTGATGATGTAATTGGGACGGTCTCGAAATTGTCGTAGGAAATGTCCCCGCAGCCATTCAACGGCAGATATCGTCAGCTTTGTCTGGAAAATCGCAAGTGAAGAGAAAAGGCGCATCCGACCGTCCCACTGTCGAATTGGGTTTGTTTTTCGACGAAGCGGCCTACAAATTGTTTGCTCCCTTTTTCAAAAATGACGAGCAAAAGATGAAAAACATGCTGTTAGCATACATAAATGGGGTGAGTGGGCGTGACGTTCGTAAGTGAGGATGGAGTAATTAGAGACAGGAGGGGGTTATAAGAGACAAAATTATTTTTTCCAGCGAAACCAACAAGTTTTCGCTGTTGAGAATTTCGAATGAGAAGAGTCCCACGCCGTCATTCGGTTAGGAGACAAAAATCGTTGAATTTTCACGTAATGTCGCTATTCCCCAGATACGGTTAATAAGAGACAGAATCTGTGTCTTTTACATCTGGCGTAAAAATCATAAATGGGCAAGTCAGAAACACTTCCAGGGAACTTCTGGTGTTATAGGAGACAAGTGGCAACGTGTCTCTTAATTCCCTGAAAGTTTCACCCCTTCAGATTAATATTAAAAAACAAAAATCGAATTCTCAGAATTTGCCCAAAAAAATGTCAGCCAAAACTTTCAGTTCTGTGGTCCCGGGAACAGCCCTTGATGTACCAAGGATATTTAAAGAAAAAAGAAAAACAAAAAGTCGATCATCAAAGGGCACTCCAGACAAACAGGTAGCAACATAAAAACCTTCATTCTTTCAACAAATAAGAAACAGACAGTCCTCAATTACCCCAGCTGGGGGAAATAAGAAATATCGTAATAAATTATCAAGTAGTTGTCGTAGAAAAATACTGCAAACAGAATCACATCAGACATGTCTGAAAAAACTTGACCCGATCGAAAAGCCTCCTTGTTAGCCAGACGAAGCTATCACAGGAAATAAGAGACACTTATAACCTGTAGTTGAAAGAAAGGGTTTTCGTAGGGTGACAGTGTTGCCGCAAAAAGTGGTTGTGGATCCCCTCAACCCACTCAAACTTTAGATACGATCTCCGGTGACCTCTTTAGGCGCTTTTCGGAAAAATACGGCTTCGCGGGCTATTTTAAAATGCTCATGTCTCTTATAAGCCCTGTCTCGAATTGCCCTATATTCTGTGCCGGATTCTTCACTGGTATTGTTTTCAAGTACTGTGTGGTGTACTACTTCAGGTGGAGGGATGTGACTTCCAAGGTGTCTCATTAACTTGCGAACTATTGGATTCAAGAGCCAAAGACTTGGTGTCATTGGAGGATCCCTAATGCTCCCTTGATCTAATGAAATTCATCGTTCTATCTCGGACTTGCAGTTATAATCACTTGTTCATAATCGCTTGACCACCCAAATTTAATTTTGCTCTTTGAACGTTCAAACGCCCAGTGAATAAGGGAGATTCACCCTACAAAAATTCTTCAAGATTTTTATATTACAAAAACTATAATAGAGCAACCATATTCATTTTCAAATATTCCTACACCAGACTGCGTTTCCACGCTGAAGTGCAAAAATCGCGGATTTTCCATTTTTCAATAAACTTACCCCCACAAGTCCTAAAAGTTTTTACAGACCTGCATTTGATAGGTACCTCATTTCTCTACAACAGTTTCTAATACGAATTTTCGCTAAAACTAAGTCTTTCCGGAGGTTTTTCGTCGCGAAGTAGGAAGAAAGTTGAAATTTTACGAAACACGAGATTTTACCCCTTTTTTCAGCCTCGTATCTCTGTTAACGTTGGTAGAACTAAAAAAAAACTTATGGTACCAAATTTGTTGGACATTTTGTCTTCTACAATTCGGGTAATAGAACAGTTTACGCAAAACTGCGCGGGGAACGCAGCAAGAACCGAAAAACGCGCGAACGTTTGACGGTTTTTTCAAAATTGCGAAGAACGCACAAGAACGAGAATGGCGAAAACTTGGATTAAATCCTTGTGTAATAAAATTTGCAGCGTTTTTTTAATAATATAACAACATAATATTATATGTTTATATTATAAAAAACGCTGCAAATTTTATTACACAAGGGTTTATTATTCTTTGATATAGGTTGCTTGTGCAGAAATTTAATTCTGTCAATGAAAAAAAAAAAAAAAAAAAATCACGACTACCCGAATTTTTGTAAGGTGGACCCATTTTTTGAGTCTCTATTCACTGGACTAGTAACATTTGACAGGTTCAAGCTCTCTACCACCACCCAAGCGCCGGCGTCAAGATAGATTTGATGTTGACCCACCTAGAAATTTTCAAAACCCAGCCCTCCGACTTGCCGCACTACGCCGGCGAGCGAAGCAATCTGCTCGACTCGTTTTGCGCCTACAACGAAAAACACAACCCCTCCGCCGACAAAGACCCCAAACATTGGGACATGGGGCTGTATGTGTCTGGGTGAGTGGATTTTATTTGTTGAATTAATGTGGTATCTGTTGTAAGCCCCACCGGCAGGGCTTTTTGATTCCTTGATTCACAATATCTGTAGGCGATGATGAATTTCTGATCTGTTCCAGGCTCGATTTTTACGCTGTGGAGAATGGAAAGAAAAGCGGAGTCACGATGGGTAAGGAGGACCCTCAATTATTGGTTTATTATTCTTGGAATAATACACCTATGTTTTATCAGTTTCAAGAGGTCTAGATTCCAAAACCGAAATTTCCGTCCGCCGTCCGGGTCGATTTGGGCAGTAGGATTTTTTTTTTTTTTTTATTCTGAAATTTTGACAAAATACTCGGTTTACCATCAAGTTGTGCCCGCAAGGTTTTCAGCCCGATCGCCCAAACTCGTGGGGCGCTATGGGGCTTAGGGAGGGGTTTTTTGAAGGCTTTTGGCTATGGGATCGAGTTAGGTGTCTTTTTGGAAGTATTTTTGGACGTAGAATCTATTTTTTGGGGTCGCGGAACGATCCGATTTCACTGTTGCGATCTATAGGGCTTTCATGGGGCTACAAATGGGATTTTTGAAGATCCCAGGAGGTCAAATATTTTTCAAGAAAAATCAAAAAATGTTTGAAAAAAAAAAGAAGTTTTTTTTTCTAATTTTGGTTTATTATTCTTGGAATAATACACCTATGTTTTCGCGACGGGGGTCGACGACTCCGATCGGGCTCAAAATTTGACATTATCCGTTTCAAGAGGTCTACATTCTAAATCCGAAATGTCCGTCCGCCGTCCAGGCCGTTTTGGGCAGTAGGAATTTTTTTTTAAATTCTGAAATTTTGACAAAATACTTGGTTTACCATCTAGTTATGCCCGCGAGGTTTTCAGTCCGATCGCCCAAACCCGTGGGGCGCTATGGGGCTATAATGGGGCTACGGGAGGGTTTTTTGAAGGCTTTTAGCTATGGGATCGAGTTAGGTGTCGTTTTCGAAGTATTTTTGGACGTAGAATCCATTTTTTGGGGTCCCGGAACGATCCGATTTCACTGGGGCGATCTTTAGGGCTTTCATGGGGCTAAACATGGGATTTTTGAAGGATCCCAGGATGTTAAATATTTTTCGAGTAAAAAATAAAGAATTTTTGAAGAAGAAAAAAAAAAAAAAAAAAAAAAACGTTTGAAAAAAAAAAATTTTTAAATTTTTTCATTGACAGAATTAAATTTCTGCACAAGTATCGTATATCAAAGAATAATAAACCCTTGTGTAAAATTTGCAGCGTTTTTTTTTTTTATTTACACAAAATTAAATTTCTGCACAAGTAACCTATATCAAAGAATAGTAAACCCTTGTGTAAAATTTGCAGCGTTTTTTCAATAAATATTGATACTTCTTTTATATATCGCTAGATGCCACGTTGTACATTTATGAGGTGTCAAGTTTGAAAGATGATTTTGGAAAATGCCGTAACGCGAATTGAGGACGACAAAATTCCTTGCTAGTGAACTTTTATTTGGTCAGATGAACTGAAAGTATTTTTCCTACAAGTTAGCCTTCACATGCTCGACGCAGACTGCATGTTGGGTTATAGGCTGTACCTATACTGCAGATCTCTGTTTATGCGGTGAATATTTAAGTACATCCATGTTGCCAAATCTGATGCTTCTTCGACTTCAATTGACAGCTCGCATCTAACTGAACATAGGATTTAAATTAAAACCCAATTTAAACTTTTAATAAACTGAGGATTTAAGGGCGGAATTCATAGACGTTCCTCAAGCTTGAGGATCTGCTCAAAAGGGGCCTCAAGCGAGTTTGAGCAACTTACGTTATTCATAGACGACGAATTATCGTTGCATATAATTATCGCTGCAATGGTAAGGCTCGGACACGAGTTGGAAAATTTCCTCGAATTAAATCTCATTTAATGACGATCGCAAACACCTAAATTTCAAGGCTCACGGTAAATTAATTGTCAGTGCCCGGCTTCAACCACCCAAAATGGTTCTGTGGATGTGATTTTGGACACGAAATGGAGGTTGCTCATGTAGGATACATGATACCTACAGATCCCATCTCCTATTAAAAAAAAAAAAAAAAAAAAAAAACAGGTCCCAGCTTAGGTTGCTAGAAAAGTTCCCTTTGAACGCAACCATTGAACCTGGATCAAAGAATAATAAACGCTTGTGTAAAATTGGCAGCGTTTGTTACCTAGAGTTTTGATTGCTAGTCTAGCTACCAACTTTTTGCGTAATCTTCTGCATTTATGTGAACGATCTACGGAAAAAGTGGTTTTTTTAGTTGGCAACCCTGAGGTTGCGTGGTTTGATTGGGGTACGGGGTGGGGGGCTACGTGGGTACCGATTGTCGAGTCGTGGGTACCGATTGTCGAGTCGACAGGTTAGGAGAGTTGAGGTGACCTCAAGTGGAGGAAGCTCTTGAGGAGGCCTCAGAGGCTCCTCAAGCTATTCATAGTTGCCGTTGCTCAAGGAGGACCTCAGCCTCATTTTTCGGACCTTATTCATAGACAGATTTGGTAGTTGAGTTGAGATTTTTCCTAGCTGGGATGAACTTCAAGGCGACCTCAAGTCAAGGTAACTGAAAACGTACCTCAAGGGCCTTGAGTCAAGGCCAGTTTTTTGTTTTTGTTGCTTCTACTGGCGCGGAGGTTATCTATCATTCCTTTGTTATTACTTTCAGTCGATCCTTCGCGTAATCATGGATAACTTCATTAATTTCATTGATCTTGATGATACGGTGGAACGGTTGGACAACGTTGACGCGGTTGGAATGCAACTAATGCCTGTTCCAAAAAAGTATCTACGGGACAGTGAAAACACTCATGAATTTTTTGACGAAGTGCAGTTTCGGAAGAGATTCCGGTTTCACAAAGCCACGTTTATCGACGTTCACTAGCCGATAGTATTCCCTGAGACCGGAAGTTCTGCCCATGACAAGCGAGGGTAGCCGATACCCCCCGTACTGCAGCTGTTGTTGTTTTACTTGAAAAGTATTTGACCTCCTGGGATCTTTCAAAAATCCCATTTGTAGCCCCATGAAAGCCCTATGGATCGCCACAGTGAAATCGGATCGTTCCGGGACCCCGAAAAATGGATTCAAAGTCCAAAAATATTTCGAAAACACCTAACTCGATCTCATAGCCAAAAGCCTTCAAAAGCGCCTCCCGTAGCCCCATTTTAGCCCCATAGCGCCCCACGGGTTTGGGCGATCAGGCTGAAAACCTTGCGGGCACAACTAGATGGTAAACCGAGTATTTTGTCATAAAACCAGATTTAAAAAAAAATTCCTACTGCCCAAAACGGCCCGGACGGTGGACGGCGGACGGGCATGCATTTCAGTTTTGAATCAAGACCTCTTGAAACGGATAATGTCAAATTTTGAGGCCGATCCGAGTCTTCGACTTCCGTCGCAATCACATAGGTGTACACTGTATTATTCCAAGAAAAATAAACCACTGAATGAGAAGGTTTATTTGTAAAAGCCTTCCGGCGATACAAGGTAAATACACTGCCAAGGCAATGGCACATGAGCTTCCTCGTGCCAAGTTCAAAATGAACGTAACAACTGTAACAAGAAAATTACGTTCGCGCATGCGCAGGGAGTACCACTGATTCAATCATGATGAAACTGATAGGGAACCATCTAGGGCTATACCCACACAATTCCTGAAAATTTGATTGAAATCCGATCAAAATTGTAGGAGTTATGGCTGTGGCAAGGAAATTACGTTCGCGCATGCGCTGAGCGTACCGCTGATTCAATCGAGATGAAACTGACAGGGGACCATCTAGAGCTATACGCACACAATTCCAGATAATTTGATTGAAATCCGATCAAAATTGAGAAAGTTATGCCTGTTTCAAGAATTTCACGTTAGCGCATGCGCAGAGCGTACCGCTGATTCAATTGTGCTGAAATTCGTATGGGACCTCAAGGAGCCTGATCCGCATAATCCCTCAAAATTTGAGCTAAATTCATTCAAAATTGTGGAAATTATGGCTGTAACAAGGAAATGCGGACAGACCGACAGACCCACAGACCGACAGACCCACAGACCGACAGACACGAAACCAAATTTGTTCAGTAGGCTATGAAACGCAAAATGCGAGTGGAAATTTTGAATTCGGACAACAAAAATTTTTTTTCTCCCGAAAGTGAACACAAGGCTTCCGCTGCTTTGCAGACTCGGAAGCAAAAACCACTGTAAAATTCCCCGAGCTGTTGAACATTTCGGCGATTTCATCCCAGCACCGCTTTTTTCCCAAGACGGTGACGGCGTCGTTCCGCTTGTTTTCCAGCACATTTTATTTGCGAGGACCAAAGTCCTCACGTAACTTCTCTCTTCCTCCGTGAAGAAAACTCTTTTGGGTTTCTCACCCATGTCAACACGAATTCGTGCCGAGGAAAACAAAACAAAACAAAACTCTACCACTACTGCACCGAAAATGTTGCCGCAAAATGCGCCTGCGATCAGCTGAAACCACAGAGTAACAGAGAGCAAACCGGTCGGCTGAAACCGACGCGACTATTATAACAATACAGGACTGTTGTAACAGTATACCCCCAGGCCTGCCAATCCTGACTCAACGGTCTCCTCAAAAGAGTTTGAGCTGAGGTCGACCTCAGCAGGAACAAATTTCTCTATGAATAACGACACCTTACTTTGAGATGAGGAAATTCTCAACTAAGATGAGACATTTCTTACCTTGAGGAACGTCTATGAATTCCGCCCTAAATCATTTCTTGGTGAAACTGGCCACGCTTTTGCACCGAACCAACGAATTATATAGGGAAGGAAGCGCTTGAATATGTTATGTAGTGAACAATGGAATAATTTTAAAAATAGCAAGGAAACCGATGTCTTGTATTGGTTGCAGGTTTAGCAACGGTTGGGGGTGTCTGTCAAGCGAAATATGCTTGCGTTATAGCGGAATTCGGAGTAACCAACATTCTGGGCAAACCGTATCCCTCAGCGGGTTTCACGTCCGTTTTCGTCCTGGCGCACGAAATGGGACACAAGTAAGTCTGTTTATTCAATGGACGTAAAAGAAAACAGGAAATCAGTTTGTGAACATCATGGAAGGAATGTGACACTCGGTATAACAACTGGAGTTGGCAGATTTGCTTGGATGTCCCTGTACATTATACCATAAATAATCTCTGGTTGGCTGTTGGACAGTTTGGGGATGCATCATGACAGTTCAAGCAACAGCTGTCCGAAAGACGGGTTCATCATGTCGCCCTCGAGAGGAGTGAACGGTGAAACATTGTGGTCACACTGCAGCGCAGATGTGTTGAAAGGGCTCAGGTAAGAACTATTTAGATGCAGTTACTATTTACTGACATTCGTTGTACGCGATGAGCCAAATTAGCAAGATTTTCTGAAAAATTATGTATTATTACAGTGGGTGGGCCAAATGCCTCTACGACGTACCAAAGACGAGCAAAGACATGGATCATACTATGTACAAAGACAACCCTGGAGCTGTCTGGGGCCCCAAAAAGCAATGCGAAGTCCTGCTCCGTGATCCTGATGCCAACTTCGTCGGTGACGACAAGAAAGAGGTAGTGTGGTCTATGTAACTGGAACCCAATTTTATTGCAACAACTCATGTGAGCCCCTTTTGGCTTGGGCGCCGGTTTCACTCTAAGGACCTTTCTCGTTGTGGCTATATGCCCAATCGGGTGGCAATCTCAGCCCACCATGCGATCCAGAGCATTTTCCTGCTCGTTTCTGTCAGCCGGCGTTGTCTTGAGTGAGCTCGGTTGGGAGTGAAAAGGTGAACGCTGCTGGTTCCTCCACCACTTCAGCTGGAATTCTCTTCAGAAACCACGGGAAAGGATCGTTACCATTTGGGAAACGCTATAGCGAAAATGAGTTTCCAACTGACGTCACTCTTTTCATCTCAAGTTATTTGTGCAGTTTTGAATTTGCAGATGCCGGACATTTGCCAAAGCCTCCAATGCCGCACGCCTCACCGAACCGGATTCTACTTTTCTGGCCCGGCTCTTGAAGGATCAGCTTGTGGCGTGGGGAAGGTTTGTACCTACTTTCGTTTCACCCAATCGAAAATTACATATGTTCGCAAGCATTTTTGAAGCAAGGAGGGACCGACCTTAGCAAATACCTAATGTTTAAGGTTACATGCACAAAATGAGTTCCTAATAATTAGGAAATTATTATTATTTCATTATTCGATCATTATTTGTGTTTTGTGTTTGGGGGAAGGCCTCCTGCATAACTGGGATTTCGCCCCCGGTGTCTTTGGAGGAAGGTGAAGGGAATACCTGAATATCCCTGCCTACGGCATAACGCGGTTTGTCGCGATCTGCTGACCTAGGAGGCGGTATCAAGGCAGTAATGGGAGACCCGCGATCTCTCGAGACCGACAGGAAGTGTCGTGATAGTCTGGAATGCGTTGGTCTCCGGAAGGGTGTCCAGGGGAATCTAATATTGAGGCTGTAGTGGTTAGTTTGCTCTGGATCCGCAGTTGATACGGGAATCAGAGGGCTGGCTTCCCCAGACAAACAGTCGCCAAGGTAGGTTCGGCCCGCTGATACAGTCTGACGAAAATATGCTCTTCCGGCGACCACAGAGAAGTTGTCCCCAATGGTTGCCTGGGCAAAATGGATTCACACGTAAAAATTGGTTCCGCTGACCTGGCTTCCACAGACGAAATGTAGCCAAAGGAGGCACGGTCCTCGGTCCCAATCAAAAATGCACTGCTCGTGGACATTCTTATAATAGCAATAAGTACAGCCAGTCAGTTAAGTGATAACGCTGGCGGCGCGATGAGGGAGTCCGAGTAATTAGTAGCTCTCTCGTTACCGAGAGAAGCTGGACTTTCCGATCACGCCTCCGGAAGCGGCGCTTCCCGTTGCCCGCGCCAGAACGAAGTGGGGAGGGCGAGGGAATTTAAGCCAGTAGAGTTTGGCCCATGCGGCCACATAGGGTTTAGTCCATCCCCCCACCCCTTCAATAGGCTACTCAGCCACTTCCGACAGGCACCCTAGAAAACCTTTCTCAAAAATATCAAATAATATAGATACACATGGGTAGGTACACTAAATTCAGTCAGATTGGGTAAAACTCCCATACCAAACAAGTAAAAAAAAAAAAAAAATAAAAAAATAAAAAATAAAAAGAACTACTGTTGAAAGAAGAAACTAAAATATCTTCTCCTGAAAATTCTAATCATTTGAGTTACGTTGTTCTCTCATTGATGACATTTTGGCTTTGAATTTGTAGAGATGTCAAGGAGGCTCGTGTGAACCTATTAAGGGCAACCAAATCAGCGAAGTGGTGGCAGGCGGTTGGGGCCCTTGGAAGTACTCGAAATGCCAATCCGGATGCACCATACGCTCGAAAGGTACGTCATTTATGGTAAAAGTCCTACAAACGGACCGTTTTAATACTCTAATAAATGTTCTAATACAGATATGTTCTTCTTCAAAAATGTTATACAAATTGAAGGCTATAGGACTACCGCTGTAGTGGACTTGTCCTCAAATGGCTTCAACAGGGCATGTTGACTATCAGACAGTCTTTGGCGCGTTCACTGATTGAGGCAAAAGGCAGATGCACTGAAGCTACTCGTATTTTACACTTTTTTTTTTCAGGTTTCCAAGAAAAGCAAAGGGACTGTAACAACCCTAATCCAGTGTACACAAACGATGGATGTCGGGGTTCTAGCTATGGAGTATCGCTGTGCAGAGATGACAATGTTGGTATAGTGACTTGAAGATGATTTAATTAAAATTTTTAGGACAAGTTGGGGATGTCGATATCCTCAGCGTCACCGCGACCTTCAAATGGATCATTAAATTTTTGTGACTTGCTCCCTCTCTAGTCAATGACGTTGGACGGGCCGCCTCTTTATGAAGCCTAGAATGTGTTCAGTCGTTGCTTTTGGTTCAAGGAATCCCTGGCGTAAGCCCCGGAATCTTATTGCAGCTAAAACGGGGCTTGTGCGATGTAGGGGACCTACAGTCAACTGTCTGACCAGCCCATCTTGTTGAATCGGCTGACCTGTAAGGAAGTTGTGATAGTGCTAATGACACTTCTAGGCAGAGACAGAACAGTGTTTCTGGATTTATTTTTTAATAGATAGAAGGCCTCCAGATAACACCGAAAATGAGGTTAAGAGGGCAGTGCAACTTTGAAAACTTGAAAAAATCGATTTTCGGGTTTTTCATTTTTGTATCAAGCATCATCTGAGCATGCTGAGATTCATCTCCTGAACAAAATTAAAAAAGGAAAATTGTAAAATTCTGCTAAATCCTTAATTCGTTCTGAACTTATTCTTGGAATAATACACCTATGTTTAATGGGAAATGTCCGTGGCAGTAGGAATTTTTTTAGAAATCTGAAATTTTGACAAAATACTTGGTTTACCATCTAGTTGTGCCCGCAAGGTTTTCAGCCCGATTGCCCAAACCCGTGGGGCGCTATGGGGCTAAAATGGGGCTAATTGTTGCACAAGTAACCTATATCAAAGAATAATAAACCCTTGTGTAAAATTTGCAGCGTTTTTTTTTAAGAGTTAGGTATTACCGAAAAATAGGGTCTCAGTGACGAATTTACCAACTCCGAAAATTGACTAATACTCTGCATTCTTCAAACTCGTGGGTAAAATCGGGTAGTGATAGTAGCTATGAGAAAAAAAAAAAAAAAAAAAAAAAAAAAAACAACAGTACCTATCTAGAAACTTCAGAATATTACCTTTCAGGTGGGAAAAAAACGTCGCTATCTTTATCCAATGGTTCAGAACATGTACCGAAAAATGGTTCTAAAACGCTGAGTTGCACTGCTCCCTTAAAACAGAAATAGCATGTTCGTACGAATTTACGAACTCATGGAAAAATTTAGCTATCAGCTCACATTGGTCGACGATTTGCCAAGTTGGCCAGCATTATAAACACGGCCATTTTGGCGTTACTCCAATGTCACTAGTGCCAACCAACAAGTATGTGTATCAATAAGATTTGATCAGGTTGGCGAGTCGACTTTAGACAGTCCCTACTGGCGAGTCGACTTTAGACAGTCCCTACTGGCGAGTCGATTTTTTGACGAGCAGATTCATAGCAATGGAACGTTGGCGAGTTGATCGACATTCGAAGCACATACAGGGTCTCGCTATACCCTGGTTGAGCCATTCCATGTCTCAGTATCATGCCCCAATAGGTACTTGCTAAACATTGCTGTGATGGCTGTGCTCAGCACACATATTACTAGGCTGTTACGAATCAAATATCACCCAGAGGTATTTCACTGTGTTCATTTCTTTGTGACTGCAGGCTGTAACCGTTGGGCACGTCTCATGATTTTAATCTGAGCTCTATGACGACCACCAAAGCTTTAGCGCTATTAGTTATGCGAGTGCTTAATTTTAGGTGTGCAGGTACAAAAAGAGGATGTCGACTGCTGATTTTGCATCCCGTAAGTGCTACGATTTCAACCGCTACTTGCCCCAGTTGGACAGGTACGCTGCTGGTCTTCAAGCACCTCACGAACAAGGTGAGTCGTATGTCTTCGAAGAATGTAACTTTAATTGCTAACACAATTTTCATAACTGGAACCTTCATGTTCAAGGTCGTTTGTGGGTCGGGTGTGCCATATTTTGTCGAAGAGAAGACACAGGGATGTTTTACTCCCCAAGGTTAGAACTCAACGATCTCGGGATCGACCCTTATTTCCCTGACGGCACGTGGTGTCACAACGACGGAGTGTCCGATTACTACTGCATGCAGCATCATTGTCTACCTGAGGTATGCAGCGATCGTTTCCCTTGCGAAGATAGTACGATGCGTTAGGGTTGAAACGTGGATGCGTTTGTAGAACAGTTAGCTGGCAAAGACATGGCAAATTGTTACACTGGTAATATTTGGTGTAGATCGCGCACACAAGGCAATTTATTAATATTTGCAGTCGGGCCACGCTGGTGATAATAACTGTACTTTTTATTTAAAAGTTACTTTTATTAGCTTTATAATACGTCTTACAGAACTTCCAACTGACCAAAGACGCGCTTTGGAAGAACGACCTGCTGATGGCTCAGAACGCGCTACCTTACCCCTTTGACGTCCCTCAGGACCTGCAGAACTACTTCAGCCTCGACGCCCAGGGACGACCAATTTCGACAACCTTCGACGCCAACGCCATCGCTCGCCCTCCAACTGAAGACGACTGGTCAACTGTAGACTACGTCGAGATACAACACTAAATGACTAAATGGTGCACGGATACATTTCCGAAGTGCCGTTATCGAGTTCTTATTTATTTAAATAGCCTTGTATAGATAAAAAGTAATTTAATTTTTGTACAAATGTTCTTAACGATTTTTATACTTTTTTACAACTTTTTATACAACTTTATACCTATAACAACCATAAATATACTTTCAATTGGCGTATTGAAGTTTCCAAGTGATTGAAAATGTGTATTGATTCACTGCATTTTATTATTCAGATTTGGTGTTGTCCCTCTTTCCCAGTTGGAAAGAGCCTGCTAGGGGATCCAGTGACCTAAAAGTCCTGCAGGGTGCGACTAGAGAGAATCAGCTCTTTGGAAAGGTCGGAGTTTCGCATTTAAAACATCGTAATACATATCTAAGAAATCATAGCCGTTAAACATCTTATGAGAGTAATTTCGCAAGAAGTGGCAACTTTGGCATGGGGAAAAAAAGAAAGAAATTTACTTCCACGAAAATTTTTTAGCATGGAACATGCCTTGACCTAACTGCCCGAAAACGTGACGCGAGATGGCTGACGTAGAAGTGTCACACGAGTATTAGGAGGTTAGGGGAACAAAGGAGCTATTTGTTTTTATCAAACAATTGCCAATTGTTGATTTCTTTCTGCTTGGCATCGTTACTAGGCAAAGCATGTTCCATGTTTCTTGAATTTTAGCCAAAGGCTCTAAGCAGTACCCTGTGGATTTTTTTTTTTTAACTATTATTGTCTTCTACATCAGGTTAGAAGTCAAACGCCCAAAAATATCATCACAGAACGGTATTTTTTGTCAATTCTATGGATTGTCCCATATATGGGACACTTATAATATAAGTGAGGATTTATTTGTAAATGTGAGCTGTGGGCCTTATACTCAGCGACTAAGTTTTTTTTTCTTTTTTACCAGATAGTACTCGTAGAAAGGCATTAATTAGTTGCATCCTGAGTAATCTGTTATTTACATTAGTGTTCAGCTGGCATATAGAATTGAGGGCTATTTTTTTTATTGAAACAGAATTAATTTTCCCACAAGTAACCTATATCCAAGAATAATAAACCCTTGTGTCAAATTTGCAGCGTTTTTTCCTACTGGTTGTACTTGATGCGATCGAATGGATTGAAGACATGATTCCCACAACACTGAGTTGGGTTACGCATTTTATTATTCTATTAGAGCTTAGCATCGTTCTAATGTGGCCGATAGGGCAAATACAAAAATGAAGGCACTAGTTTGACCAAGAACCTTATAATTATGTCAGTGCTAACGTAGTCCGACGTTAAATGCCGCGGATTTAGTGGTGATGTGTGTTTGTAGGGAAAGTAGCTCAGGATGCGAGGACTATTGAAGAAGTACATGTCCGGTCAAGACTGATGGCATGGTCCGTCGTGGTGATGGTGGTAAGGCGGTGGTGGTGGCGGAGGTCCCCAAGGCCCTGGAGGTGGAGGCGGTCCCCAACCACCTGGAGGTGGAGGCGGTCCCCAACCACCTGGAGGAAAGACGTCCGGGATATAATTGAATGTTAACTATTTTCAACGAAATTATTTCGCATTGCGCATTCAGGCGTCTCGATAACCTTTCTAGAATTAAGCCTTTGAAGTCGTGGGAATATGAATGTCCCGTTTCTAACCTGGCGGAGGCGGAGGTGGTCCCCAGCCACCAGGAGGGCCTGGAGGCGGTCCCCAAGGGCCTGGGGGCGGTGGAGGTCGGCCACACCCACAATCGTGGCGACTGCAACGGGAGCACCACCACGGCATCTCCTGTAAAATAATAACAATGGAATATGTAATAAATACCAAATCTATTAAGGCCTAGTACGTTTTAAACACATGTTTGATTGAAAGTCATCTATATTAGGTACCTAGCTACAAATGTGGTTTGTGTACGTTTCAAATATTCATACAGTTTTGGACCAACTGAGCTCAAATCTGGACCCCACGACATTCATTTTCCAAAAAAGATTTTTTCGGGGCTGTTGGGTACGGTCCGCGGATCAAAACGTGCACTGTCGCTTCTTAGCCCAAGCAAATTGTCACTAAAATCGGCCCCGACCAAACATCAAATATGCTGTAGCGGATCGCCACAAGGGAGGAAATCCTCCAGTTATGAAATCGGCCGACAGCCACCCCACGAAGTATGCAAGCGGCCCGCGGGAGGCGCCAGCGCCTAGGGGGTTTCTGAGCGGAACCCCGGGGGCACGTCTATTCCCGATACCAAGATCGGATGACTAAATAGACGGGTCCCCTAGATGATTCCGCCCCCTCATCCTTATGCTTGTGATCCCCATTCTGCCTATCGTAGATATGGATATCAATCGCACAATTTTTGACGAGACCGCTTGCCAGGAATCCTCCTCTGAAGACATTTCAGTTGAGGAAGCCGGCTCAGCGGACTCAAAATTAAATTCACGCGGGGTACTTGCCCAGGCCGATCCTACCGACAATTCGCTCGGATCAGCCGGGAAATTTACCCCTCGTCAGGAGCAATCTGATTCTGATGCCACTCCTACTGACACTTCGCTCGGTGTAGCTCAGAAGCTGATTGTCTCAGGTATAGATCTGGGCCGCGGTTCTGATGGAGGCAATTTATTGTCTTCAGATGATCCTGCGACCAGACTCATTTCCGGGAACGAACGCGACCCAATTAGGCTAAATCCGTTTGGTCAAATTGGGGACTGCGAAATTCCCCAAATTGCCCCGACACTATTTACTGGACAAGCTGATCACAACAAATTGTGTCAAGCCCCAGATAGATGTGTTTGCGCACTCCCCTCCTCATCCTCCACAAACACAGGGAGCGAAATCCTGGTCACGCCAGAGGCCTTCTCCCAAACACACAAAACAACCAATAGGGACAATATAACCAATTTAGGTACACAAATTGCTCATGTAGGTACACCTTCCACACCCGGTATGGAGGATCTACCTACAACTGGTGACCCCCTCCAGAAGACGCAGTCTTCACTTCAGTCGCGGCATGAAGGTGGCATGAATTTAAATTCAAATTCCCCCACCAACATTCAGACATCTTCTCTAATTAATATCCCGCAAAATGGAACATTCTTTCCCACGGTCCTTAGATATGAGAATCAACGTCAAATGAATCTTGGGTCGTCCCCCCAAGTGACCACAAGTCAGAACGGAGTTTCTGCACCATGGCTACCGGGCCATGGAATTGATATTACTCAACGTCAGAACAACATGTTTTCGACGCCATTTTTTGAGGCTAACTCAAATCTCCCCAATTCTCTCAATAATGTAACAGATCATATGTTACCAAGCAGGCCCTTGATGATTACATCATCAGATGTTAATCAGGGACCAGCACCCTTTTCTTTTCCGGCTTCTTCAAGCCAAAATTCTGCGCCTAGCACGCAGACAGTCCTAGACCTGCTACTCTCACAGGTCCCTAGGCTCGCTAATTCCTCCAGGAGAAGGACAACTCTCCCCGCATTTACACCCGACAATTTTGAAGGGTGGTTCAGGCAGGTCATGGCAGCTTTCGAGGCAGAAGACATCACATCACAAAAATGGATGTTTAGGGACGTCAAGTCCATTCTCCCTTCCGAAACACTCGACCTCATCAGCCATATAAATGCGGACGACAATAATCCACTGGAACAACTATATGTTGTAATGTCCCACGTTTACGGGATGACCAGTGAAAGCCGCATGACCACATTTATGCACGGTATGCCTTATGACGCCACGTCATTACCCTCAACATTATATAGGCGGTTACAAATCCTTGCGGGCAACTACGTTAGTCCACTCATGCTTAAGCATGCATGGTTGTCGAGGCTACCAGATCATCTTCGCATGATCGCCAGCACTGCACTGGACTTTGGGTCGATGCTCACGATGACTGACCGCGCTTTTAATGCACTCTCTATCAAACACTTAACAGCAGGAGTTTCGCAAGCAAGTGAACCCCAAAACACCGAAAAGAAGGTTAGCAAACCTCGAAAAATTTCGGTCCCTAAAAAAGGACAGGAGACTGAAAAACCTAAAACAGGCTCCACAGTCACTGTCGACAAACCTTCGCGGCCTACCTTCACGTTAAATAACGAAGGTATTTGTTGGTACCATGCTACCTACAAAGAAAAGGCCCAGAAATGCTACGAAGGCTGTAAAATGTCTTTAAACTGATTGCGCTGAATAATTTTTACTCGGGAAAAATTATTGAACGCGCCAAATCTCACCCGAGGCTCTTCTTAACATGTAAGAGCTCCAACACGGACTATCTTGTGGACACGGGCGCAAATCTTTCAATTTGTACTACAAAAGGTAGAACCTGCAAGCCTTCTCCAGACATTCTGCTCGCAGCAGCTAATGGAGAACGAATTCCGACCTTCGGGTTACACACGTTGACCCTGGATTTTGAAGGTCTGGACAAAATTACACATCAGTTCGTCGCTGCCGATCTCCAACAAGGAGTTATCGGGATGGATATCCTCACTAAATTCGGAATTTCCATCGACGCTAAAAACCGCACCGTAACAATGGCAAATAAAGTTGCGAAATGCGAGATACTTTCAACGTCGACCGCCAATGATGAGCGTCACAACGATCGACTGCCTACAACCGACCGTTCCGTCGAGGAACTGCTTCAAACCATTTCTTTTCCCCCGGAGTTCAAATCAATGATAACAGCTTACCTCAAAGGGATTGCCACCCTAGGGAACAAATGGAAGGACACTTCTGTCTCCCATCAGATTATTACATCAGGTCCGCCCTGTGCGGCGCGGGCACGCCCGTTACCGCCAAATAAACTTGCTCTCGCGAAGGAAGCTATGCAGGAGATGGTGCGCGACGGCATTGCTCGCCCTGGGAAAGGCTCATGGGCCTCCCCACTGCACATTGTCAACAAACCTGACGGGTCGCTCAGACTCTGCGGAGACTACCGAGCGTTAAACAGCAAAACAAAGGTCGACAAATACAACGTCCCTCACCTACTTTCTTTCAACCAAAATTTGTTTAACTGTACAATTTTCTCCACAATGGACATTAGCCGTGCATATCATCATGTGCCTATCCATAAGGATGACATCGAAAAAACGGCAATAATTACACCATTCGGGATGTACGAGTTTTTGCGGATGAGTTTCGGTTTAAGCGCCGCCGCGCAGAGTTTCCAAAGGTATATAGATGCCATCTTCAGGGACATCAACTTTGTCTTCATTTATCTCGACGATATCTTAATCGCATCAAAGTCCCTCGAAGAGCATAAGCGACACGTCAAGATCGTACTCGACCGTCTCCTAGAAAATGGCCTAAAATTAAAGCTGGAGAAATGCCACTTTGCTCAGCCTGAGGTCAAATTTCTCGGCTTCACCGTCTCGGCCGCAGGGATGAAACCCTTACCCGATAAAGTACAGGCCATTACGGCGTACAAACAACCAAGCAACATTCTGGAGCTCCGGCGATTCCTTGGGATGCTAAACTTCTACAGGAAGTCTCTCCCAGGAATCGCTGGGGTCCTCCGACCCCTCAATATGCTTCTTTCCACGTCTAAGAAAAATGATAAGACACCCATAGAATGGACGGAGCCGAGGATACAGGCTTTCGAAAAAGCCAAGACAATTTTGGCTACAGCCACAAACCTCGCCCACCCGTCCCCCTCCGCTCCTCTACGTTTGTGCACTGATGCAAGTGATTTACACGTCGGCGGGGTCGTAGAACAGATCGTAGACGGAGTAGCACAACCTTTGGGATTTTTCTCAAAGGCCCTTTCACCAACACAGCAAAACTATAGCACTTTCGACAGAGAGTTGCTCGCCGTCTACCTTTCTATGAGACATTTCTTCGATGTCATAGAAGGAAGGCAGGTCTACGTAGTTACAGACCACAAACCCCTCACAACCTGCCTAACACAAAAAACTGCACATCTCAACCCCGCCAGACTGAGATGGATGCTCTTCATTTCGCAGGTTACCTCGGATATACGATACATTAAGGGGGAGGAAAATCTCGTGGCAGATGCCCTCTCCCGATGTGAAACGTTGCCCGAGGCTACAGACGAAGTGGGGGCATTAGATTTGTCCATTCAAGCAAATCTAGCGGAAGCACAAAAGGCAGAGCCACCCAAAAGCGAAGTAAGCGAAAAACTTACGAAACTAAAACCCCAACCAGGGGCACAAGCTATTTGGGTGGATCTCTCCACCGGGTTTCCTAGACCTTATGTCCCTCCATCCTTGAGGAGAACAATTTTGGACCAAATCCACAGGCTAGGACACCCAGGTGTGAAAACCACCGTCGCCAAAGTGAAGGAGAGGTATTTTTGGCCATCCCTGGTAAAAGATTGCACGCAGTGGGCAAAATCTTGCCAGGGTTGCCAAAAATCGAAAGTGTCCCGTCACACAGTGCCTCCCTTCACGTCTTTCCCACCCTCGGATGCATTTCAACATCTCCACCTCGACCTGGTCGGCCCCTTCCCTTTACAAAGGGGGAAAGACCATCTGCTGACCATGGTCGATAGGGCGACGGGTTGGATCGAAGCCTCCCCTATTGCGGGCATTTCTGCCATCACAGTAGCGAGAAACATCTACGAACAGTGGATATGCAGATACGGTGCCCCAAGTCGAATAACGACTGACAGGGGAAGACAGTTCGAGTGCGAACTCTTTAAACACCTCACCGACATGCTAGGGGCACACCATATTATGACCCTGGCATATCACCCTCAGGCCAATGGATTTGTCGAACGACGGCATAGGGCCTTGAAGGATGCCATGATGTGCCAGGGCGACAGTTCTCCTTGGATAGACAGGCTTCCGGCAGCTTTGCTGGGTCTGCGAACGGCCATCGACGACGAAGGTCTGACACCGTTCGAAAAGACTTTCAAATCGAAAGTCCGACTGCCAGGAGACATGTTTTCCCCCCCTACATCGGTGTCGACTGAACACATCCAAAACATTCGCAACGCGTTGCATCACAACACACAAGCGAAGTTTTATGTCCCAAGAGACCTAAACGAGGCCGAATTTGTATTCCTGAGAACGGAAACAATCCGAGCCAATTTAATTCCCCCCTATACGGGGCCATACAAAGTGCTGGACAGGTTCCCTTCGGGAATGACTATAGAGAAAAATGGTGTTCAACTGAAAGTCCCTCTAGCAAGAGTGAAACCGGCTCACATAGAGAAGGACAAAACAGATGGTAACACGAACTCCATCCCTTCTCCTACAATCCCGACAGGCAGTCCTAACACAACCACGCACTGTGTAAATCCTCCGAAAATCCCAGGGTTGTACACTAACACTCACAATGCCAACCCTTCTCCGACAACCTCAAGGGGCAACCCGACCCCACCCACGCACTGTGTAAATCCCCCGAAAAACCCGGGGTTGAACACTAACACACACAGTGACACCCCTACCCGTAGGTCAACTCGAGTTGTTAAAAAACAAACTCCCTACATAGGGGAAATTTCCAAACCAATTAGGAAGTCAGCTCCCCAAAGGAAGGAAATTTCCACCCCAATGAAAACCACAAAATTAGTCACGAAATCGATTTCTCAACCTATCGAGAAATCAACTACTCATAAGGAGACAATTTCGCCTCCAATTCCCAGCATGAATCCTGTGAACAACAAAACCCCCCACGCGAAGGACATTCCCAAAACCGTGGGTTCATCTCTAATCAAGAAATATTATCCAGATTTGGCTGTGATGCTACACGATCTGGCCAGAGAGGAAATTTCGGATCCTACAGCCATAAATCACAAAAGCAACAAATGTCACAGTCCAAACAGCAATCCAACGGTTAAATCCAAAACATTTTCCTATAAAGACGCCTTGACTGGCCCCTCGGAGGCACACAAAAAGGTCGTCTCCCTACTCCAAGTGGACGGAGCTTCAGGTACAACACCTTCGCAATTTCCACATCAGTTGTCCTCAGTCACAAATCCACCAGCGCCTTCCGGGAAAAAGAAGAACAAACGGGGTAAACGGAAGAAATCTTCCAAGCTTCCACCTCCACTTCCACAGTTAATGTCAATTGACATACCAACCCCGGCTACAGCCGCTCGCCCGATACCGCCTACGGCACACTCCGCTCGCCCATCAGCGCCCTCGGCACCTGTTGCCCGTCCCATGGCGCAGCCACCTCCAGCTGACAACCAGCCACCTGCAGCTCACGAAGAGCCTCAGCAGCCGTCGTCATCTCGGCAGCAGCCACACCAAAAACGGCAACGCAAATATTATCCCGCCCCTTAATCACATGGGCTTACTCTTAGCGCCTTCTGCGCCTTAAATTCCCTCTGCCAGCCATGATGGCAAGGAACAATGTCTTACAAATTTTTTCAACTATAACATATATATCATACTCATATTTTAATACTTACCCCTTACTCCGGGGGGCTTAATATACGCGTTTATTTACTCTTTAGCACTTCGTGCTGTCACGACTGTTCGGGTCGTCGAAAATTTTTTTTCTCAAGGCGCCTTACCTACTTTCGGAGCTTTCTTCAGTCAATTCTCTCCGCCTGCCAGCCGATTTCGGGGGGAGCCATGTAGCGGATCGCCACAAGGGAGGAAATCCTCCAGTTATGAAATCGGCCGACAGCCACCCCACGAAGTATGCAAGCGGCCCGCGGGAGGCGCCAGCGCCTAGGGGGTTTCTGAGCGGAACCCCGGGGGCACGTCTATTCCCGATACCAAGATCGGATGACTAAATAGACGGGTCCCCTAGATGATTCCGCCCCCTCATCCTTATGCTTGTGATCCCCATTCTGCCTATCGTAGATATGGATATCAATCGCACAATTTTTGACGAGACCGCTTGCCAGGAATCCTCCTCTGAAGACATTTCAGTTGAGGAAGCCGGCTCAGCGGACTCAAAATTAAATTCACGCGGGGTACTTGCCCAGGCCGATCCTACCGACAATTCGCTCGGATCAGCCGGGAAATTTACCCCTCGTCAGGAGCAATCTGATTCTGATGCCACTCCTACTGACACTTCGCTCGGTGTAGCTCAGAAGCTGATTGTCTCAGGTATAGATCTGGGCCGCGGTTCTGATGGAGGCAATTTATTGTCTTCAGATGATCCTGCGACCAGACTCATTTCCGGGAACGAACGCGACCCAATTAGGCTAAATCCGTTTGGTCAAATTGGGGACTGCGAAATTCCCCAAATTGCCCCGACACTATTTACTGGACAAGCTGATCACAACAAATTGTGTCAAGCCCCAGATAGATGTGTTTGCGCACTCCCCTCCTCATCCTCCACAAACACAGGGAGCGAAATCCTGGTCACGCCAGAGGCCTTCTCCCAAACACACAAAACAACCAATAGGGACAATATAACCAATTTAGGTACACAAATTGCTCATGTAGGGACACCTTCCACACCCGGTATGGAGGATCTACCTACATATGCTATTTGATTTTATTGTCTTAAATGGTCCATCGGGGTCCTAATAAGAGTAATCTGTGGTTTCCCACCAAAATATTTGATGGGAGAACTGTGGGCAGCCCAAAAACCACGAAATTTTCGGACTTTTTTCGTTTTTTTTTATATATCTCAGAAACGAATAATCCTATCGATGTTTTTACCGTATACTGTGTTAAAGAGCATTAAATTCTCTACAGTTTTCACTACCTAAAGTCTTTTCTAACTCTAATAGCAAACGAGCTAGAGCTCATCAAAAATGGACAATTTTCTCCAACTTCTGGAAAAATCACAAAATCTAGCTATTATCTCCTTTTTGCTTCTTTCTATCTCGTCCAAAGTGTTATTAGAACGTAGTATACGTGCTTGTATGATGCTCAGAGTCAATGAGATGTTGTAATTAAAATAAAAGATAAGTTTTATTAATTAAGAGATGTGGAGCCAGGTCAGTTAGAAGTGGTTGACCACTGGTGGGGGGTTTGAGGTGGGGTCATGGAGGAATAGAGGTGGTAAGAAGGAAGGTAGGTACTGAACCAGAAGATGGCGCCCTGCGAATTCCGTCGTGTCGTTTGCATTCACAGTGTACACAACTAAACAATCAATTTCGTTGAACGAAATTCGAAATTCAGAGATGGTTCCTTCAATTTTTCCTTTAATTGTAGTAGCACAACAGTGGAAGATAAATCCGTTTAGTGAGGTATTTGGGGCTTTCTTTCGTAAGAAGGGCTAGTGGCTCACTCTAGTGGGGTTTGAAGGTACTATGATTAGTTCACTACGTTCCGTAGGGATAGCGCCACCGTCGACTATGGCACATGAAGTCCTATTCAGTGAACTCTCCTCTGTATTCCTCCATGAGGTGGGGTATTAACTGGCCGACGTACTGGGTTTTAGGTGGTGGCGACTGAGGTGGTTGCTTCTTGCGATCGCTCTTGGAAATTGTCGTTGGAACACAAGCACGTCGAGGGGGAGTGAACAGCGTCACCATTCGCCTAGAGGAAGGATCCTCTTGACAAGTGCTAGCAGGGGTTGCAACCATAAGGGGGATGTGGACGTGGTATGGTGGGAAGGAAGCAGTATCATATCGAAGACCTGTCTTCTGGAAGAAGTCAAGCACCAAAAGGGACATGAGTGGGCGGGGCTGTTCACCATGCTGCTGTTTGGTGTTGTACCCCGTGGCAGGTTGAATGCATGGTGCATTGGAAGGCGATTGAAGTCGCCGTACTTGAGCCCTCAGGTCAGTCGTCTCAACCAAAGCCATCAGTTGCTGCAACGTGGTGGGCTTGGGTGCGATGCCAAAATCCCTTCGGGTTGAGCTATTTATGCGGAGCAAGATCGTATCATTCAACTCCGCATCTGCGTAGTGTTGCAATACCTTATTTGCCAGCACCAGGGATTCAACATAAGAGCGGAAAGATTCAGATTCGCCCTGTAGCCTATGTAGGACCTACATTGTAGGTGTTTCACTGTCAGGACGGGCTTGGTTGCAGCATTGAAGAAAGACGTCCGTACCGTGTCAGTGAAGTGCTGAAATTTAGGGTCATCCACAGTTTCCAAATATGAAGCGACATAGGTGGGTCAAGGGACAAATGCCTTAGAATATTAGGGAAAAGTGTCGTAAATCCCTCATGGATTACGAATTAACCCAACATGTATGATAGTATGGTATATGGTATTACACAGTATAAGAAACAAAATATGGTATGGTATGGTATGGTATGGTTCCGTAAACCAGGCAGCATTCTGCCTCTAAAAGGTTTTGTGTAAAGTGTACTCATCAACTCCCCAGCCAAAAAACAAAGGTTTTTGCTAACAAGCAATATCAACAACAACCATGCCAAGTCGTCATATTCCCCGAGCTGGTGAGGTTGGGCGTGTCTATAAGGGGTTGGAGGAGGACACTTTACACAAAACCTTTTAGAGGCAGAATGCTGCCTGGTTTACGGAACCATACCATACCATACCATACCATATTTTGTTTCTTATACTGTGTAATACCATATACCATACTATCATACATGTTGGGTTAATTCGTAATCCATGAGGGATTACGCATCTCCACCATGTCGTAAATCCCTCATGGATTACGAATTAACCCAACATGTATGATAGTATGGTATATGGTATTACACAGTATAAGAAACAAAATATGGTATGGTATGGTATGGTATGGTTCCGTAAACCAGGCAGCATTCTGCCTCTAAAAGGTTTTGTGTAAAGTGTCCTCCTCCAACCCCTTATAGACACGCCCAACCTCACATATCTATGGTTATCTATGTAACCAACACAGCTATCTCATGTAGCTGTACAAACAAAGGTTATCTTCGTAACCAACACAGCTATCTCATGTAGCTGTACAAACAAAGGTTATCTTCGTAACCAACATAGCTATCTTGCATAGCTGCTTGACTGTGGTTATCTTTGTAACCATCACAAACTATGCCATGTAGCTCCAGACTGTTGGCTTACTCAGAAAACCCCAAAGTTATATACAACACAGTTTATTCATGTATCATGTAAGTGTCAGGATAATTCACCACCATGAACTATCCATGTATATCTCATGTATGTATATTATAGCTATCTTGCATAGCTGCTTGACTGTGGTTATCTTCGTAACCAACACAAACTATGCCACTTAGCTATACGCTGTGTTTATCATCATAGCCAACATAGCTAACATGCATAGCTGCTTGGCTGTGGTTATCTTTGTAACCATCACAAACTATGCCATGTAGCTATTCAGGTTTTGGCTTACTCAGAAACCCACAACGTTATATACAACACAGTTTATATGTGTATCATGTGTGTATTGTGTTAGTGTCAGCATATTTCATCACTATGAAATATCCTTGTATAGCCTGTATGTATATAATAGTGTCAAGATATTTCACCACTATGAAATATCCTTGTATAGCCTGTATGTATATTATAGTGTCAGGATATTTCACCACTATGAAATATCCTTGTATAGACTCACCAACCTCCTCGTCCACAAGACACTGAAATACTACCATTTTCCCGTGGGATATTCCACCACTATGAAATATCCTTGTATAGCATGCACTCACCAACCTTCACTCGCAGTGAACACTGCCATACAGAACAACAATGTCCTTCTCCCCTTAGGTCAGGTGCAGGCTCCCCCCTCCAGTGCCTCGCCAACCTCCCAAGGGAGTAGGGACCTTCCACTGATTGAGACCGCTGACGGCTCTAGGTGATTCACCAAACATAGTCAATACCATTATTTAGCCCGTCATGATTTAAACCACAATCGCTAGGAACTAGCGACACTCCCCAGTCAAAAGCAAAACTTTACAACGCTAGGGAGCTAGCGACAAAAAGGGGGCTGCAACTGCATTCAATTTATACATGCTGACTAGAAACGTGTATATCGAGTGCACATTATCAGCATAAAAGGGTCGAATTTCAGCAACCTGTTTGGCCAGAATGTCTGGTACCTAGCTGATGCAACAACATAGGGTTGATGGGGGGGGTATTCTGGGTGGTGTTTTGGCTCAGGGTTGCTGACAGCTGGGTCAAGTGCTGAGTTAGAGCTGACAGCAATGGGGAGTTGGCATTGATTTTAGATTTGGAAATCTTCCCTACCATTCAATAATATCGCTAAAAAGTAACGTGCACAGACTCCAATACCAACGAAAAAAAAATCATTGTAGGAGATATAACGAAAAAACGAAACGCACAGTTTGAATCGGCTGGCGTTTCCCACCAGTCACTGTTTGAGGACATGACGTCACAGTTCCAGTGAATCTCTCACCATGAGCGCTAGTGTCGTCAGCTTATAAGATGAATTTAAAGCAATTATAACTTGGTACGACGGAAAACATAATCAACTTTTAATTATAATACATGATACTTGAAGTTTAAAGCCTAATCAGAAGGATTTACGGCTCACTTGAATTTTATTAAGTGATGAGCAGTGGAATAGCAACACTGGGCGGAAGAAACCCCTCACCTGTCAAGAACAAAACACTATCGACGACGCTCTTCAGCTGTATTGAGGACGTGACGTCACGCTCCCTCCATGGCCCCGGTTTTTCAAACGCCGTAATTTTCGTTAAATTATTTGAATTTTCTGGAAACGATTTCAGGCGGCTGACTACTGTTTTCCCTACATTCTCAGCGAGTACTTTCAGAAAAAAATAGAAAAAAAAACAATGCCAACTCCCCATTGGATAGCTTCCTGGGGCCAAGTGCTCATGGATGGTGGTGGGGGTACGGATAGGCCTTTGCAAGAGCCGCATTTCCACGATGCTTTACTGTCACTGTTACGCTTTTTCCAGTTATCATATTATGTCATATTGGCACGTGCTGCATGGTAACAAAGATGACATTTGGAACATGTGACGGGATTCGCGGACTCTTCTGATCCCAACGCATAATTGCAAGTGGGGCAGGTAAAAAGGTCCATATTAAACGGTGGACGAAAAAATTATCAACGACCCGAACGAAGGGGAAAAGAAATATTATATTATTAATATTACGAAAATAGCTCTTGGTTTTCACAAAGTACAAATTAACAGAATTTTTCGCCTAATTATTGATCGTCATTGACTCTGAGCATCATACAAGCATGTCTACTACGTTCTAATAACACTTTGGACGAGATAGAAAGAAGCAAAAAGGAGATAATAGCTAGATTTTGCGATTTTTCCAGAAGTTGGAGAAAATTGTCCATTTTTGATGAGCTCTAGACTAGAGCTCATCAATTCACTACCTAAAGTATTTTCTAACAGTTAGAGTTACTCTAATAGCAAACGAGCTAGAGCCTCTAGCTCGTTTGCTATTAGAGTTAGAAAAGACTTTAGGTAGTGAAAACTGTAGAGAATTTAATGCTCTTTAACACAGTATACGGTAAAAACATCGATAGGATTATTCGTTTCTGAGATCTCAGAATATATCTATATATTAAAAAAAAAAAAAACGAAAAAAGTCCGAAAATTTCGTGGTTTTTGGGCTGCCCACAGTTCTCCCATCAAATATTTTGGTGGTAAACCACAGATCACTCTTATTAGGACCCCAATGGACCATTTAAGACAATAAAATCAAATAGCATATTTGATGTTTGGTCCAGAGTAGTCCTACTATTTGCTTGGGCTATCTGTGAGAACCTGAGATACAGGGGCGGATAGGCAGGTCGGGCGATCGGGCGACGCCCGAAGGGCCGAAGGTCCTGAGGGGCCGGTCGAAGCTGAAAACAAAATTTGATCTTACCCGAAATATGAAATCGAGGCCGAAAAGGAAAATTCAGACACAATGTTCATTGTATGCAAATCTCTTTTTGATTCACACATTTTTGGTAACGCTTTCTACGAGTAGTTTTTCAAAATGGAAAATCATCAAAACAAGGCTGGGGCTAACTCTGAGTGACAACAATCTGGAGGATCCCATGTTGAGCGTCTGGCCAGAACACTGAGCCGAGTGGCCCTTCTCGCCATCACCTACCGCTTGGTCACTTCTCCCTCATCAGCAAGCGTTTTGTCTGTGGACGTTATGTGATCACGTTTTGGTTAAATATTCTAATATAATATATTATACACTATGTTGTTAGCAAAGTCCAAAATGTTAATCTTCCTCAAAATTTGTCATTATGTACCTATATCTACGTTTTAAGATGAGCAGATTCCAAAACTGAAATGTCCACGACGTTTTGGGCAGTAGCAATTTTTCTCAAAAATCTGAAACTTTTGACAAAATACTTGGTTCTCCTTCTAGTTGTACCCACACGGTTTTCAGCCCAATCGCACAAACCAGCGATGCTCTGCGGAACTAAAGTGGGCTACAGAAGGGGATTTTTGAAGGGCTTCATCTATGAGAAGGAGTTAGGTGTCGTTTTCAAAGTATTTTTTGGAAGCGTCCGATTTCGGCTTGTCGATCCATCAGACTTTTGAAGGATGCCAGAAAGTCGAATGAGGAATCATTTTCCGAGTCATAATTTTTGGGTCCTTCATCCATCCAAATACTTGACATGACAATTTAAAAAACAAACTTTTTTAGTAATTAAATTAAACAGCTGTACCTAAAAGGTAAATTTACCATGGGACTGAGGTTGAGCCTAGAATTCGAAAGAAATGAACAAGCAGGGGACATACATGAGAAGGGGAGGAGGGGAGATGGGGAGGAGGGTAAGAAACACCCAAAGCCTCTCGGTTCAGTGCTCCAGCCAGATGCTCCTCATCAATACGCTGTGATAATGAAACTGAAGAAATGTGCAAAAATTCCATGCATCCTAGCTTCAGTCGCTATTATGTTTGTATAGACGCTACCAAACTAACTCACATACCAAGCGCCACTTCTATTTTTTCTAAATATACCTAGGCGCTGTTATTTTTCACTTAAGTACAATGAAGTTATTAATAAGTTCACCTAGTGTATTCTCGTTCCTATTAATTTGCTTGTTTTTCCAAAATATGAAGAACCCTTCCGTTGGTGGTCTTTGGATAGGTAACTGTTAAGGGGGTGAGGGCCGGTCAAATTGAATCGCCCGAGCCGATCAAAATCGCCTATCCGCCCCTGCTGAGATAAGTAACGTTTCTTGGAAGAATAGGATTTTCCGCTTATCTGGCATTCCCTTGATTAGGTAGGGCTGCCGTCCAGTATTGTGAGGTGTCCCGTACGCCGCATATTTTGTGAGATGTCCCATATGCGGGACATCTCACAAAATAGAATAGATTATAGGTATATTCTCATTGAATAGAATAAATCGAACGTTAAGCCGTATCATGACTTATCAAACTTTTTTCAGGTTTTCAGGAGGCACAAAAAACTGTTTATATAACTTAATCTGAACGTACCTGTCACGTGCATCAATTTAGCATTTTCAACATCCACTTTTCCTATACTATGGAAATTGACCAGTTTGTGCGTTAAAATAAATCATTTTCATTGTCTGACTTCCAGGACCAGACAGTGACGACGATTTTTCGGAAGTCGCGGATTTTAGAAACTCATTTATTTCCCTTTTTGACTTGCCATTGGGGGGTGTCATTTGGCCTTATTATTATTATTACTTTTTTTTTGACCATTGGAAAAAACGCACGAAAATTACTCGAGCCCCCCATTCTGCATTTCCTTGTACTTATCCAAGCCCAGGGGTGGGGGCAACTAGTTGGTCATTTTGCCGTGTAAAATGTATCTAAATGCAAAATTATTGGCACCGGAGTTTTAGGTAAATGAGTTACCGAAAACCAGTTTTTCTTCGAATTCAGTAGGATTTAGGTAGGTAATAGGTACATAAACACTGAATTTCCTAACTCGAATCTATACCACTAATTCAGGAAACACCCCTCGATATGCGCGAATCAAACTTTAGCTCAATTTCTGGGGAAATTTGATGAAAAATGAACTATTAAAACGAAAACCATTAGAATATGCATTAATATGCGTTTATTCAAAAGAGTGCTGTCATGCATTTATAAGCTTAATAAATTTAAATTCTGTTGGTCCCAGAGAGGTGAAAATACTACCAAAAGGCTTCTTTCAATGTTTGCTGGACAGGAAAAACATATGCTAAAATGCTCGAATCCGAGCCGTTGTCATGATAACTGATCCAAAGAGAGCCTGCTGATTACAATGGGAAAATTGCTTGTTACGATAAAATCAAATTCGATTCTTGACAAGGTATGATAACATAAGTTTTTGGCTCGATATTTCAGGTTCTAGGAGGTCCTTTTACTTTTAACGAACAAACTTGCTCCTTGTGGTAATAATAATAATAATCACCAATGAAGTATTGGGAAAGTGTCAACAACTGGTGCCTTTACTATAGTCCATTTTGCTAAAAAAATCAAACAGCTCTTCGAGGTGCAAAGCAGCTTATTTTTATCAAAATTTATTGATATTTAATATTGATGAAGGCGATCAATTGATAAGAGGGACCAGGTCCCTTATATAAAAGTATTTGAATGAAAGTTCATAATTTCATTATCTAGGTATATTCCTGAAACTTCAAAAGCAATATTAGTGACTTTCGCTGATCGTAACGGCTATGCCGGCAACAGGGTTTAGTGTTACAGGGGTTAGCGAGAAAACCACAACTGGATGAACTCTATTCATTAATGTACCAAAACATGGCTAAATGAAGCCAAGTTGCTGCCCATCCACTACAAAATTCTGTTCTACGAGCAAGACTTGGTGATAGATAGTATGTAGGAACCATATTGGTGACATAATAGTGTGGTAGGTATCACTTAGTGACATAATAGTGTTGTGGTAGGAATCACTTAGTGAGATAAACAAAATGAACCTACGGCTGCCAAAAGAAGGAAAAAAAAATAAATAAAAAAAAGAAAAAAGAATTCCAGAAGTGTTTCGACGATTGTGGGACTCCGAAATGCCACGTCCAAAATTACTGGGAAAACACACATTCGACCTCTGGTTGTCTTTCACAAGCCCCATTGATCCCCGCCGATTAGATGCGATATTAAATATTCAAAATATCAAATTGTGATGCCAAACTGCCTTTTCCAATCAAAAATCGACAATGTCTTTAAATGGGATGAACTTACAGTTTATACAGACGGGGTTTTTCGCTGAAATATCACTTGCACCTCACAATGAAACTTCACCTTTTTCCGAATCGATCAACGGATGTTGCTGAACTACGTGTTTCGCCCCGAACCACTAACTTTAATAAGCGGTTTGATAAGATAAATTTGTCGTTCAAGTGTTTCCCGGGTGACTCATTTGTTCCGAGTGTCGTGACGCCCGTTTTTTTTTCTTTTTTTTCGCGAGAACAACTGCCCGGCAAAACGGTATTTCTGATGGACCACTTCATAAACTACGCAGCATTGTTGGTGGAGGGGTTTAAAAAGAGGAAATGTCTCATCATGTGGCCACAAATGACGAGGTGACCACATGATTCATAATGACAGGGTAATCATAATGTCACACAAGGAGTGTGATATCCTTAGGTATAAATTGTGCAACATTTTCTGACATTTATTATAAACCTCAGTGCAGAAAATTAAATGATGTGTCCGAAACTACACGAAAATTACACTCCATTCGACCTCCTAGCACCAGACAAAAACCCCATAGAACCCCACGTTGAAATCCGATGGTTCTGGGACCTTCAAAAATGGATTCTACGTCCAAAAATAGCTCGACATCGACACCTCCCCATAGCCGAAGCCCTTCAAACACCCCTCCCGTAGCCTCTTTTTAACCCCACGGGTTTGAGCGATCGGGCTGAAAAGTTTGCTGGCCCAACTAGATGGCGGTATTTTGTCAACATTTCAGATTAAAAAAAAAAAAAAAAAAAACCTACGGCCCAAAATGGCGTACTGTGGACATCTTGAAACGTATTATGACAAACTCTTGAGGCCAATTACATTTTCGACCCCCGACGCGGATAAATAGGTGTTTTATTCCACGAATAATAAACTCAAACAGGCCCATGTAAGTTAAAGGGACGAGATATACATTCACCACGTTTTCTCATACAGGGTGGCGGAAAACAGCCGCCTACTTTTAAAAATGATGGCGAATGTTTAATGTTGCAGAGATCAGGTTGAAATAAATTGCAAAATGTTTGTTAGGAGTAGAAATTTATTGGTTGTACAGAGTAAGTAACTTACAACACTTTTGGATTATTATTCTCGGAATAATACACCTACCTATGTAATCGCGACGGAAGTCAAAAATTCAGATCGGCCTCAAAATTTGACATCATCCGTTTCCAGAGGTCTAAATTCCCAAAACGAAATGTCCGTCCGCCATACGCTGTCCGGGCCGTTTTGGGCAGAAGGAATTTTTTTTGTAAACATGAAATTTTGACAAAATACTAGGCTTACCATCTAGTTGTGCCCGCAAGGTTTTCAGCTCGATCGCCCAAACCCGTGGGGCTACGGGAAGGTTTTTTTAAGGCTTTTGGCTATGGGATCCAGTTAGGCGTCGTTTTCGAAGTATTTTTTGGACGTAGAATCAATTTTGTGGGTCCCGGAACGATCCGATTTTACTGTGGGGATCCATAGGGCTTTCATGGGGCTACAAATGGGATTTTTGAAGGATCCCAGGAGCTCAAATATTTTCCGAGTAAAAAGAGAAAAATTTTGAAAAAAAAAATTCCCCCCAATTTTTTTTTTCATTGACAGAATTAATTTTCGCACAAGTAACCTATATCAAAGAATAATAAACCCTTGCGTAAAATTTGCAGCGTTTTCAATAGATACCTGTTTGCTGACCAAGAGGAAGACGCAGAACCTTCTTGCTTGAAAACGGTTAGGGCACGTAGGTTGTCTTGGAGCGACGCCCGTGCCACAGCCGCTGACCGGTCCAAGTGGAAAGCTGTCTGTCGCCGCGCGCTTCACGGTAGAAGGGCCCAGAAGCCCGCTGGGTATTATCCCGTCGAAATACCTAGACGGAAATCCCGAAATAGTCCATTGTCCAGGCCGTTTGGGGCACTCTGGGGTTGCAGGAATTTATTTTAAAAATCTGACAAGTTGAACAAATAGTCAATTCTGAATCTATGTAATATTATTTACCTTCAAGAATAAGGTTCTTATTTACCTTCTTTCTAAGTATTCTACAGTAGTAGAATACTGTAGTAGGTGATTGTTGCTCTCCAGCTGTCACCGAACTCGACATAGATACATTATAATTAGGGTGGCCAGATATACTGCTTTTTGCAGTACAGTACTGCTGTACACAGAGACCCTTGTGTACACCTGAACTGAACTGCTTTGTGAAACTAGTAGAGTTCTTGGGGAGCTTCTTCCTGCCTACTTACTTACGCACTTCCAAAGAACTTAAATTAGATGGGACACCAACACCTCTTTTCAATTGGAGGAAGAAGAAGTTGGTATGTGAGGCTCAAAGTCTGAGTTACGGTTTTTGTGGTTTTCAAATGGGTTCACTAGTTTTTAAATGCAAACGAATAGTATTGAGCTTTGAGTATTGATCTCCTTCATGAGATATTGTCTGCATCGTAAAGTCATAATATTTTTGTGGCCAGTGGAAATGATTTAACCTAATGCGATGTTTTATCAGATATTAAAACTTTTTTGTCTAGTGTCCTAAGACTATTTGTTTAATGTACTGCTTCCTCGAGAAAAAAATCTGGCCGCCCTAATTATAATATATTATTGGACTGTATCATTTTAGAAACCATGAGGCCCCACTGACAATAGGAACTGGGCTAATTAACAAAACAACACTCGACAATTTAAAGAAAAATTATTTATTTGAGACAAATTTGAACATTAGGCAAAAATATTATGGCGACTGGATTTTGACAGGGATTTTGGTTGAAGATGAGGAGTCGTCGATGGTGCGTTGATGTATTTTGAATTCTGCAAAACGTGAAACGAAAGTTCATCTATTAGAATAAAAGTATTTCAATATACTGTATTCACTCATTAGCTAACGATGTGAATAGAAATACAGAAAAAAAAAAATAAATAAAAACGAAGATTTGGTCTGTACTACAAGGGAATAATTAATTTATGGTTCAGATTAAATAATTTCCCATTTATGGGATTTTGTGTAAGTACCTACACAAGAGAGGAAATAATCACTGGATTGCCAAGTTTATTGCTTCCGAGTCTGCGAAGCAGCCTTGTGTTCACTTTCGGGAGAAAAAAAATTTTGTTGTCCGAATTCAAAATTTCCACTCGCATTTTGCGTTTCATAGCCTACTGAACAAATTTGGTTCCGTGTCTGTCGGTCTGTCCACATTTCCTTGTTACAGCCATAATTTCCACAATTTTGAATGAATTTAGCTCAAATTTTGAGGGATTATGCGGATCAGGCTCCTTGAGGTCCCATACGAATTTCATCACAATTGAATCAGCGGTACGCTCTGCGCATGCGCTAACGTGAAATTCTTGAAACAGGCATAACTTTCTCAATTTTGATCGGATTTCAATCAAATTTTCAGGAATTGTGTGGGTATAGCCCTAGATGGTACCCTATCAGTTTCATCACGATTGAATCAGTGGTACTCCCTGCGCATGCGCGAACGTAATTTTCTTGTTACAGTTGTTACGTTCATTTTGAACTTGGCACGAAGAAGCTCATGTGCCATTGCCTTGGCAGTGTATTTTCCGTTTGTTTTGAGCTGACCTGTTGGGGGGCCTAGGTACAAATTGGTAAAATCACAAAGAACCCTATAGACCACATTCGTTTGTGTACTCGCTGAATCCACATCTGAGGTTACGTTTAAATGAATATTGTTATGATTGCAATGGCTGCAATAAAGGGACACTTTTTTCTAAATAATTACCTATAATATTTTTTTTTTAGATGGGGTATGTTCTTGGCTCGCTTTCCGCAAAGTTTTTATATATTACACCACTTGGCGAGATGAAAAATGCTGCAAATTGGGGTTCGTTTACAGCTGAGCTTAGTTGCAGAGTGATTGGACGAAGGAGAATCCCATGATTCGACTCTAAGCCAAGAATGTTTTGAAAAACGACACTTCGCAAGACCCCCGGGTTAAATCCGTCAGAACCCCATTTGTTATCCCCCAAACCACCAGAGGCGTATATCTTGTTGGTTTAGGACATTTAATGTCCTACAACAAAATTTTTGTTGTAGAGCTGTTACCATCTTTACAATTCAAATATTACCTCTAATACACATAAACATTCATTCCTCCTTTTTTCTTTTTCTTGCAGTCATCACAGAAGTAGTAGGGACCTACCATTCAACATTGGTTCTAAATGGCAACGTGAAAGGCTATCTTCGGAAAAGTACTCTCGGTGGTTTCCGTTGCTTTCCAAGAGGTGGTTATCGGCAGTCATATGGTATGTGGGGGGCAAAGACCCGCATGGGCATTTTGATGGGAATTCATGAAGTTAAAATTTCGGCCAACAGGCAGCAATTGCGTCTTGATAAGAGTCAGTTGCACTTCAAAACTCAAGGTGATCCCGTCAACAGGAGCGGAGAAAATGCGGTAAGTTGATTTTGATCGGTTTTCATGTAATAGGACCTATTTCCCCGTATTTCCCCGTGTTCTGAGTTGATTATTTCAAAGATGGTTTAAGATATTTCCAAAGTCTAACTTGAAGCAATGAGCTCCAATTTTTAGTCTCACATGCCAGTTCTAAACCCCTTGTTACCTATCTGATGTTTACTTTGTTGGGGTACCACCATTTTCAAAAGCGTAAAAATGGGGCAAGGCCCCCGCACTCTTGAAGGGCAAGTCCCCTCAGTCCTGAAAGTGCAGGGACTTGCCCCAATTTCAGTAGTAAATTTCTCCTTCAGTACTGGACGATGGTCGGTGGAATTAAAGTACCTTCTTAACCTATTATCCACTCAATTTATAGAATTTACATTGTTCGAAGTCCCCAGTGTTTGTTGTGTGAAGTACCTTGTTGTTGTTGTAGTGTGTTGTTGTTGTGGGGTGTTTTGTTGGGGAGTTTCATGTTGGTGCATGTAGGTGCCTACCCACTATCCTGTTTTTTTCCTATCTTTATTAGGAATTATAAAACAAGAGGAATTAGGAAATAAGAGGAAAAGAGCGTACCAACCCACGACAGACAGCCAATGTGAAAGGAATCCCCCACTTGACCAAGAACCGTCAAACTCCCATGCTGTCCATAATTGCTCTCCAGAAGATCCGCATCCCTCTACTTCATCAGCACTTCCCAACAACTCGCCTGGAACCCCTGTTGCTCACCGGTCAGCCGAGCGAAGCGAGGCCTTATGTGTGAGTGCTAATAAATGTAATTATCTATTTTTCTATGTTGTTTGAAGTGAGAGAGGGCTGTGATTTGGGTTTATTATTCTTAGAACAACCTTGTTTTCGCGACGGAGGTCGACGACTCCGATCGGCCTCAAAATTTGACATCCGTTTCAAGAGATCTAAATTCCAAAACCGAAATGTCCGTCCGCCGTATGGGCCGTTTTGGGCAGAGGGAATTTTTTTAAATCTGAAATTTTGACAAAATACTCGGTTTACCATCTAATTGGGCCCGCAAGGTTTTCAGCCCGATCGCCCAAACCCGTGGGGCGCTATGAGGCTACGGGAGGGGTGTTTTGAAGGCTTTTGGCTATGGGATCGAGTCAGGAGTCGTTTTCGAAGTATTTTAGGACGTAGAATCAATTTTTTGGGTTCCCGCAACGATCCGATTTCACTGTTGCGATCTATAGGGCTTTCATGGGGCTACAAATGAGATTTTCGATGGATCCCAGGAGGTCAAATATTTTTCGAGTAAAAAAAAAAAAAAAATAAATAACGGGGCGGATCTTTGCCCCCACATACCCTAATTCAACACAAAGCCCCCCACATAATCTAATTCTTACGGCTGCGGGTCTCGAACCACCAACATTGGACACAGCAGCCCAACGTTAAAACCAGCCACTATACCCACAATTTCAAATTTTCATGTACACAACGTAACTATGCTGAACTACTTACTGAGGAAAGAAACGAAAGGAGAAACATGTGTGGACAGGAAAACTGCTCAGTATTACACGTCATCAATCAAAGCAGTGAGAGCTGCTCAAGTAGCTGCAGGGGCTGTTGAAGAAGTAATCAAAACCCACAGACAAAAGTACACCTGTCACCTGGAATAGAAATGACCTAATCAGCCTGGTGGTTGCATCCTCAAATCCTCATTACATAAACACTAATAGTACGAGTAGGTGGTATGCCGATTGATATTTAGGTCGAAGACATCAGCACAAAATTCAAATAAAAAGGCTCAACGATCCGGAAATTCGCTACTCCAGTATTGAAAATACGAAGCCTAAATAAACGAGACCGTGACCCTGTCCCCTCAGTAATATCCGCACACAAAAATCTCCGCAAACCAGACTGTTTAGCTCGCTCACCCAACGGAGGGGCTGCAGGCAGTAAGTACTTCGATTTGTTCAGGCTGGGTTGACAGTGTAGATGAAAACAAAATTTGTTTTCATCTACACTGTCAACCCAGCCTGAACCAATCCGTTAATTTCAAATGAAATTTCCGATTTAATCGGAAACAGGTTTCGAGCTGGTAAGCTCATCTACAGCCCAGAGACAAGCTCGCAGCGTTTTATTACCAACACAACATACACTACAAGTACACCAACATACAACACAACAAGTCAAACTTTAGTGGGAAAATGTTGAAATTTTGAAAGGGTAGAAGGGAAATGCATTAAATGCATTTTTAGAAATTTTCTAAAACATCGACAGCATCCCAGAAAGCAGCAAATTTTGCAAAAAAGTTAGGTAGGTTAATTCACTACAAGCAGTACCTAAGTTAACATTTTGGAATATCCTATTCTTACGGGGCAAATCAAAGAAAGTGGCGTCAAAGCCAATCAAGGATTAGTAATGAAAAAGTGAAAAGTATGTACCTACCATCGCAAACAAGCCGTAACTTCGGTTCTTGGTGAAGTAATACACCAGTAGTGCGATTATCACAATCAAACCCCTCACCACCAGGGTCATTGCGTCCTTATTACTCTCAATCAACAATCGCTCCATCGTTTTCCGAAGTGATAGGTATCAAGGACAAAAATTATTTTAACAGAGAAAATCACAGCGAAGAATCTTGCTGATGACTGTGCGGCGATATGTTATCACTGATATCAAGAGATTAAGTATCGATTGTGTATCGATAAGTTAAAGCGAGTATTCCGATATTAAATTTCAAATTTTAATATCAGTATGACCAATATAATATTGCATAGGTAATATGTAATAAGGATACAAAATATTATTATTAGGCTCAAAAGATGTACATAAAATTGCATGTCCGTCAAATTGGCCCAATCGAAACCTTTCGATAGGTAACTTATCGAACACGTTGAGCCGTTCTATATCGATTGATAACTGTTATCGATATCGAATGGCTCAACAAGAATGTATTTTTGGAATCGATTGGTTTGGTATGTGGACTCATAATAATTATAATTATAATAATAATATCAAGATAACATTAAATGATTAAAAGATAAATTTTATAGGCAATTTGACGGGCATGCAATTGTTATTATATTTCTTGCATTTCCGTGAAATTGGCCCAATCGAAACCATTCGATAGGTAACTTATCGAACATGTTGAGCCGTTCGATATCAGTTGATAACTGTTATCAATTGGTATTTAACTGATCTCGATATCGAACGGCTCAACAAGCATTTATTTTGGGAATCGATTGGTTTGGTATGTGGACTCATAATAATTATATTTACAATTACTCATAATAATTATAATAATAATAATAAAATCAAGATAGATATAATAATATTATGATGTATCGACATTCGACGTGTATCGAAAGACCTACTCCACTACCGTAATGGAACTAGGGATGGCAAAGAAAGTTGAGACATCGATGTATCGACGTTTTTAAACATCGGCAATCAATCTTTGATGTCCCAAAAATATCGCCTCAGAACCGTCGATGTTTCTCTCAAAACCATCGATGTAACGATGTTTTCGTGAGTTGGTTGTAAAAATTTTTCCATTCGGAGTGGAAAAAAAGAGGTTACAATGTACATGTCATGTACAAATATGAAACAAAATTTGTTACACTTTTGTATACCTAATATACAATGTATCAAATATGTCATATTTGATTGAGTGTTGAATTATAATTTAATTATACTTTGAGTAAAATCATCCCAAACAAAAATAGATTGTAAATAATACAAACTTTGTATTTCATACGAGATCAATGAAAAAATAGTCAATAATATTATATAGTGTAGATTTTACAATAATAAAATAATAATTACCTACCAACCCAAAATTTGTGTTTTAATGGTCAGCCATGATCATGAAAAATAGTTACCAACAGTGTTGGTCCAACACATAACTCGAGCCCAGTCGTAGTATCGATACTTTTTTCCCTATTGGCGCCGATACTTTTTATTATCCCTCACATTTCAGCAGATTCCAAACTTACGGCATCTAGGTACCTCTACCTAGACCAGCAATTGAAGAAAGTTGATGTAGGTTTCTACCACCACATCCAGCTCTCATATCAGGAGAATCAGCCGTCCTCGATCAAGGGCGGACCACCAAAATGTTGGCCCAACCAACCAACCCAACTCACTCATCACAGTAGGTAGTAGGTAGTTAGTGTGGCCACAGCTACACCAAACGGGGGAATGTTCCCCTTTTTGCTACCTGTTCCCCCGAGGCTTGGAGCAAGGTTTTCAGGCCGATCTTCAAAACCCGTGGGGCGCTATGGGGCTAAAATGGGGCAATAGAATTTTTTTTTTAAAGCGTTTGGCTATGGGATCGAGTTGGGTGTCGTTTTCGAAGTATTTTTGAATGTAGAGTATATTTTTCGGGGTCCCAGAAGGATCCAATTTCACTGTGGGGATGTAAAGGGCTTTCATGGGGCTACAAAATGTTTGAAGAATCTCAAGAGGTCAAATATTTTCTGAGTAAAAACATTTTTTCAAAACTTTTTTCATTGAGACTGAATTACTTTTTGCACAAGGAACCCATATCAAAGAATAATAAACCCATGAGTAAAAATTTGCTGGCGTTTTTGAAAAGTATCGATACCTCAATACCGATACTTTTTTGAATGTATCAAATCGATACTTTTTGATACTATCGAGATGTATCGATACTTTAGAAGTATCAAACATCCCTTAATGAGTGTACTCCATCCCTTAAAGAGTGTAAGGGCAGGCAACTAAGGTAGGTTGCCACCGCTGTTATCGATTAATTAATCGATTATAATCAATTTTTAATAACGCGTACTAATTTATTAATTCCCGGTCCCTTAATACAGAAAGAAAGTCCCCAGAAAAAAATCCCCGAGCTCAAATTTTGCGTAAGGGGAAGAGTAAGCAATTGCTGAAAATCGATTGTGTAAAGGTGTACCTGCTACAAGAAAGAAGAATATTAGTGAACTCCTTCAAGTTTTCCTCTCTTAGATAATTGGAATGCAGGCCAGTCTACTTGGAGGTATTATACGATACCTAATAGGTACCTTTATGAAAATCCCAAACTAATGGGTAGATTTGAATTTTTGAAATGTTAAGGTAGGTGAAGACAGCACTCTACAAAAGCACCTCTTTTGAATCGGTGATAGGTAGGGAGGACATGAACTGAATCTTTTGAATCTTCTTTTGAATCGTTAGGGAGGACATGAACTGCTATTCCTCCTCAATGGCCAACCATCAGCTATGTTTTCTTCCAGAGAAGTGATAAAGGTGGATCTAACGTTTTGCAGTTTTCAACCACCTCATCATTCAATTCAAATGGTGGGGGTTGGGGGGGGGGGGGGGGGGGGGAACATAATAACTTGCATAATATGCAATAATATTATTATTATCCCTCCCCCATTTCCATTATAAAAATGCCAGCCTATATTCGCTGTACCTCTGGGGATTTTTTCCTACTTGGCCGTTCTCAACTTTGAGATCGGGTATTTTTTTTCCGCGTACCCATACAATACATCGAATAGGCCCACGTTTGTTTCTGTATACCACCAACGAATCCATCCTAACTTAGCTTCAAAATTGTTTTGGAGACAAACATCGGCGGATGGAATCGTCGATGTATCGATACCTACATCGATAGCCAAACATCGATTGTCCTAAAAAAATCGGCATCCACCCATCGGTGGAAAAACATTGATCAAGAATTTTTTTATTAAATAAATTTGCCAAAGCCAAAATTGATAGAGCAAGGGTCATAAGTTAGAAAATACAGACGCTGACTAGTTATAGCGCCGATTACAAATTATATTAACTGTAATAATGGGAATGACAGAAAAACATAAAACAATGAATGGCCATGCACAAGTCAATAAGTCAATAACTGACGATGGATCAACCTCCGTATTAGTAAACGGAGGTCAAACCATCGTCAGTCATTGACCAACGATCCCTAACCATCCCCAACCACAGGCCATAATATGATAATAATACCTATTATCACATTATGATCAGCATATTATGATCTCGTAAAATTCCTCCAGAGAATATAATTCTTCTTCTACCAGGTGGGACTTCACATACTTATAGAAGAATTTAGCTGGTAAATCCCGAACATGGTGGGGTATGGAGTTGAACAGACGGGAGCCCACCTGCATTGGGTCATTCTGTTGGGCATTAGAGAGGCGGCTGAAATGGGTGATGACATTACCCCGGGAGCGAGTATTATGCTGGTGCGATTCAGCAACCACGGGTAGACACGAAGAATTGGATTTTACCAGGATTAACACAGCCAATACATAAGTGCTAGTGATGCTTTCCTCAAAAGCATCGATGTATTGTTGCCATACCTAAATGGAACACTTAAGTGACACGGAATGACCAAAATTATGTATAACATACTGGGGAGCACGGAGTGAAAGTTGTAGTGGAAGAAAGAGGCAACTGGCTCTTTTCGCGGGTTCATCATTGCGCTGGTTCAAAAGTTCATTGAACGTTTAAGTAGGTATTTTACGGTGATTTCACAAGTGATGAAAAAATGTAGTGAAAATGAAACCCTCAATAGTGAGAGGAGATTGGGCTGAAAACTGAAGAAACAACTAAGTAGCATGTAACTGAGCATTTTGTTTACGTGGAGTAGGAAACAGTTAGGTACCAGCCCTATTCACACTACTGGCCAACCGGCCAGCTACAAAATACCTATCAGTGAGTATAATTATATATAATATCCTCGTATTATCTGTCATACTGTATGTATGAATGTAAGATTCGTGGCGAAACTTGACGGTGCGCCTTCATATTCAGTTACGCAATGCCCACATGCTCAACTGCTAGCTGGTTTGCGCTGTGTGCGATTTTCAGGCGACCCAACCAGTTTTATAGTAACAGTTACTAGCAGTTACTGCTATTGGTTGCTATTCATGGAATAAAACACAGACCTGTGTATTATTATAGACCTGTCTATGTGATCAAGACGGAGGTAGACGACTCGTATCGGCCTCAAAATTTGACATTATCCGTTTCAAGAGGTCTAGATTCTAAAACCGAAATGTTCGTCCTCCGTAGGCCGCATTTTAGCGCCGTCCGCCGTCCGGGCCGTTTTGGCCAGTAGGATTTTTTTTTAAATCTGAAATTTTGACAAAATACTTTGTTTACCATCTACTTGTGCCCACAAGGTTTTCAGCCCGATCCCCCAAACCCGTGGGGCGCTATGGGGCTACGGGAGGTTTTTTTTAAAAGGCTTTTGGCTATGGGATCGAGTTAGGTGTCGTTTTCGAAGTATTAAATATTTTTGTGGACGTAGAATCCATTTTTGGGGGCCCCGGAACGATCTGATTTCACTGTGGCGATCTATAGGGCTTTTTTCATGGGGCTAAAAATGGGATTTTTGAAGAAAAACTTTTTTTGAGAAAAAAAACCTAATTAGGTTTTTTACATGAATGTTCTTTTTTATTGACAAAAAAAAAAAAAAAAAAAAAAAAAAAATTTGCACAAGTAACCTATATCAAAGCATAATAAACCCTTGTGTAAAATTTGCAGTGTTTTGATGACAATTCACTGAGCCATTTCATTCACAATAATTGTGAATTATTCTCTCTTGCAGTGCTTTAGAAATGACTCGCTCCCGAATATTCGGCTCTATGGGAGATAATATATCTATCACTAAGTCTTATTTTATTATTTTACACCAGGGTTTATTATTCTTCGATACAGGGGACAGAGTGGCCCCGTGGACTAAGGCGACAGTGTTTCGCCTGTTTATAAATCAATCGGAGCACTGATCAGCCTGGTTCTAATCCGGGGACGAACACCATTGTTTGACCAAAAATCACGTGTTGAAAAACCTGTCTTTTCGGCAGACTATTCACCTCTGAACTCAAGTTTATGTATAATATACATAAATTTGAGTTCACATATTATGTGAATCCTTTCTCTGGAGCAAGGCATTTCTAAAGCGTTTCAAATTACAACTGAGGGAGCTCCTGCCCCAATTGTGAGAACCATGTATAGTGAGGATGGTCAGTACAAAAAATCCCACTTTACTTTTTTCTTTTTTGATATATCAAAATGTGCAGGCTAAATGTGCAAAAATCAATTCTACCTATAAACTTGAAAAAAAAAAAAAAAAAAAAAAACGACCAATGTGGGACCCCGAAAAATGGGTTATGTGCCCAAAATTACGCAGAAAACGACACATCCTTTGACCCCATCGCTGAAATCCTTCAAAAACCCTTCCCGTAGCCCCCTTGCGTTGGGGGAAAACCTTGCAGGCACAACTAGATGGTGAACCGAGTATTTCGTCAACATTTCAGATTAAAAAAAAAATAATCGTACTACCTACCCTAAACGGCCGCATAGTTAGCCATACCCAGACCCTTTCTGAATTACAGAGTGATACTTACCAGATATTATGCCGTCGTGTTTGGCTGCACTTGGTACCCGAGGTTTATGACTCCAGAGCGTTTCTGATTCCAGACAACTAATGGTTCCCAACTAGTGATACCTGAACACGTTTCCGGTTGCTGACTTTATTTGGTTCCAAATGTTAATGGTTATTGGCCTGCTTAGAAACAGAACTGGTTCCTGGCTGTTTTTGGGAGTCATGTGAGCGAATGTCAGTATCTGATAACTTCCTACCGAAAACGTCACTAAACTCTTTCTGCCCCCGAAATCCGCCACTCCTTATGTGGTAAGTGACGCAGTGAAACCTCATCTGCGAGAGGACTGTTGCCGTCAGATTCAACTCGGTCCAGATTTGAGTTTCAGATTCACAGGATGTGGTGCTGCGGGCAACATGTGGTTTACTCGATAAGCAGGTCCGTCTTTCCTGCCTGCCAAAGTATACTATTTCACATCCTTCCACTCGAACCCGATTTTTTCCACCCGAGTTCGAACCCTCCCCAATTTATCTAATCACCGGCTTCCAGGAGTTCCGAGCCAACCATAACTCTCGAATTTGGCCTGATCCACCAACTTCGATTTGTTTAGTAACAACAGGACAGAATCGGATATGTACTTAGTTTGAGTTAGATTTTATTAAATAAAAAACGAACAAATTTTGTTCGTTTAGCGTTGGACATGGTTGTAGAACGGTCGGGCAAGTCTGGAACCCCAATAAACTATTCTACGTTCAAAATTTCGCCAAAAACAACACTCCGGACTCTCCGCGAAAAGGCCTTAGAAAACCCCCTATTCGTAGCCCTTTTATAGCCCCAAGTAGTAATGCTATCGGGCTTAACACCCTGTAGACTCAATATTGGGACTGAAATGAGAGCATTCGGAAGGTGAAGCAGGCGTCACTGGCTGATGGATGTCACTGCCACAATATGAATCTTGGCTGTGAATTAAATCAAATTGTCACGAATGATTAAATTTTTACCTGACAAGAATGTTGTTAAAGTAGAGTCAACGAGATTTCAGATTACGTAAGAGGTTCTACTAAGTAGAAGTCTTATTCGTGCCAACCATCGTACACAGCCAGGAGCGTTAACGACATCATCACGTAGCATACCTACCTCTTAATTAAGAGGTAGGTATGCTTAAGCGGACCCAAAATCAGGGGTTGAAATTGAGTGATTTTTATTTTTGGAAATCGCTCAAAATCAAAATTTGAGTTTTATTTTTCACTCAGAAAATAATGATTATTTTTTGAGTTTTAATTTTCTGCTCAGAAAATAATGATTATTTTTTGAGCGATATTTTTTCGCTCAAAAATAAATCTCAAAACGCTCTAGCTCCTAGGCTATTGCACCTACAGATCTGCGGTTGGTCTCATTCGATTCAGCGTTCAAAATACTATAAGAAACCACCTTGATCACCTCAAAAACAATATTATGGTGGCCTTGCTCTCTCCAAATATGCGAAATATATGTCGAATCCGAGGATTTCGATAAAAAATAAAACTCAAAACGCTCTAGCTCCTAGGCTATTGCACCTACAGATCTGCGGTTGGTCTCATTCGATTCAGCGATCAAAATACTGTAAGAAACCACCTTCAGCACTTCAAAAAAAATATTATGGAGGCTTTGCTCTCTCCAAATATGCAAAATATGGGTTGAATCCGAGGATTTCGATGAAAAATGAAAACTGAAAATTTTACACAAGGGTTTATTATTCTTTGATATAGGTTATTTGTGCGAAAATTAATTCTGTGTCAATAAAAAATATTTTTGGAAAAAATGTGGGACCTCGAAAAATGGATTATGCGTCCAAAATTACTCGGAAAATATTTGACCTCTTGGGGTCCTTCAAAAATCCGTCCCGTAGCTCCATCTTAGCCCCACAGCGCCCCACGGTTGCGGCGATCGGACTGAAACCTTTGCGGGCACAACGAGATGGTATACCAAGAATTTTGTAAAAAAAGTTTTTTTTTTTAAATTCCTGCTGCCGAAAACGGCTCGGACAGCGGACGGACATTTCGGTTTTGGAATCCTCTTGAAACGAATAATGTCAAATATTGAGCCCGATCGGAGTCGTCGACCTCCGTCGCGATTACATGGGTATATTATTCCAGGAATAATAAACCAAAAGTATATCAGCTAACCCCACTAAACCATTAGTAAAAGTGGTGACTCACCATTTTATGAGCCACCATGTATAGGGCACAATACAAAAATTAGTCTTGCAAAAATCATTATAGTGTTTTGAATGCTGAATCGAACGGGACAAACGGCAGATTTTTTACACAGTAGGTGCAATAGCCTAGGAGCTAGAGCGTTTTGAGTTTTATTTTTTATCGAAATCCTCGGATTCGACATATATTCGCATATTTGGAGAGAGCAAAGCTCCCATAATATTGTTTTTGAGGTGATCAAGGTGGTTTCTTATAGTATTTTGAACGCTGAATCGAATGAGACCAACCGCAGATCTGTCGGTGCAATAGCCTAGGAGCTAGAGCGTTTTGAGTTTTATTTTTTATCAAAATCGTCGAATTCAACCCATATTTTGCCCATTTGGAGAGAGCAAAGCCACCATAATAATGTTTTTGAAGTGATCAAGGTGGTTTCATATAGTATTTTGAACGCTGAATCAAATGAGACCAACCGCAGATCTGTAGGTTCAATAGCCTAGGAGCTAGAGCGTTTTGAGTTTTATTTTTGAGCGAAAAAATATCGCTCAAAAAATAATCATTATTTTCTGAGTGAAAAATAAAACTCAAATTTTGATTTTGAGCGATTCCCAAAAATAAAAATCACTCAATTTCAACCCCTGCCCAAAATAGCGATTTTTGAATGGCGGATGGCGTACAAACGTATTGGCTAACAAAAAAAAAAAAAAAAAAAAAAAAACCAAGTCAACAGTAATAACACAGGTTTACAAAAAAAAGGTCAATCTCAGGCGCCGCAGAAAAAACCATCAAACTCTATGTTTTTTGGGGTGCTAAATCCGAATCCGACCCCCGTTTTTTCCGGTCACGTCCAAATTTTCGAGATATTGGCGATTTTTCGTTTTTTCGGCCTTTTTCCGTTTTGGAAGTCACAGCTAAACGTGCGGATACCACAAAAACTCTCTTCTTACTGGAAATTTATCGCTGATTCCGAAAATATATATGAGTTGGTGTCTAAAACCACGAGAAATGTGTGATTTTGCCAAAAAATGTTGAAAAAACGTGGTTTTTTCAAAACCAAAGTCACGTTTTTTGATACTTTTTACCTTCTAGCGTGAAAACTAAGGCCGTTAATAAAATTTTTTCAACGAGGTCTTATAGGTAGATTGTTTCTGCGTCGTATGGGACCAACCGTGATTCTTTACCTTCCATAATAAGGGAGCTATGATTTTTCAAAGTTTCTGGGCGCTTGTTTTTCAGGGCTTCAAGTGCAATTCCGTGAGTTCTTGATGAATAAAACCATCTTTGAGTCGGTCTGAATTGATGCCTCCGAGTCCAATATATTCCTCGGAACAAAGTTTTGTTGTGATCAAGTTGCATTGCCGACTCCAGGAGTTCATGTTCTACGACATGGCCAAAATGGGTAGAAACTTTGAAAAATCATAGCTCCCTTATTATGGAAGGTAAAGAATCACGGTTGGTCCCATTCGACGCAGAAACAATCTACCTACAAGACCTCGTTGGAAAAATTTTATTAACGGCCTTAGTTTTCACGCTAGAAGGTAAAAAGTATCAAAAAACGTGACTTTGGTTTTGAAAAAACCACGTTTTTTCAACATTTTATGGCAAAATCACACATTTCTCGTGGTTTTAGACACCAACTCATATATATTTTCGGAATCAGCGATAAATTTCCAGTAAGAAGAGAGTTTTTGTGGTATCCGCACGTTTAGCTGTAACTTCCAAAACGGAAAAAGGTCGAAAAAACGAAAAATCGCCAATATCTCCAAAATTTGGACGTGACCGGAAAAAACGGGGGTCGGATTCGGATTCAGCACCCCAAAAAACATAGAGTTTGATGGTTTTTTTCTGCGGCGCCTGAGATTGACTTTTTTTTTTGTAAACCTGTGTAATTATTGCTGACTTGTGTGTTTTTTATAATTTTATAAAAATTGTTGTTGACTTGTGTTTTTTATAATTTTATTACAGTTATTGTAATAAAATTACTTTATTATTATGAAGTGTTCTGTTTGGCGAGTATTCTTTTGAAGAGCAGTCTATAGATAGGCCATAAATGGTTGTTAAAATGCAAGTTAATTGGTGTCTAAGATTGGCAGATTTGTCAACTTGGATATAATATCGCTGGCCCAGTTCAAGACCGGCTTAAGTGCAAATTTTGCGTTTTTCGGTTTTTGAGTCAGTCTTGCTCAATTTTTTGCGCTCTTTCTAATGGTATGAGCCGTTTTTTTTTCTAACTTTACCCAATCGTCGCCAGAGTGCACTTGCGACATTCCACACTGAACACAATCTCTCTGAACCCCAATGCAATAGTGGCTGATGTACAGTTTCGCGTTGACCTTGGAGATGAAAGGTGTGTTTTTCTGTGCAAGAGTGTCCCAACAGCACTCCACTACCCGATAGTCCCGGGTAAGACCGTCTCATCTGCCACTTAAGACTGTTTTACATGCAAAGATAAGGTTATTTCCATATTAGTGTAATTGTGAAAACTGTCTTATCTGCACTCTTAAGTCTGTCTTACAGTGGGGAGCTCCAATCCACTAGTATTTATTTTCATGCAAGACAGTCGTTTTCTGGTTACAATTTTTTAAAAAAAATTCTTTTTCAGTCTTTTTTCAAATTCACAGTCTTAACATTGGCATAATTTTATAATTTTTTAAATTTAATTTTGGTTTTGTTTACTTTGAGCTGCAGATACTCGGCCTACCTTCATCATTAAGTCATGAGTAGGCTAGACCTAGCTGTTTTGATGCATCTTAGAAGAACTGCATAGAACTGCAATTTATGTACAAGAGAAAGTACCTGTATTAGCTTCTAACTGCCCAAACTATTTTAAGATTGCTTGTCACGTTCCTATTCATGTGTTCGATGCCAATTGTTTAGAAGACTGATTCAACTCACATATTCGGTGATACTTGTTATGGTTGGTGGAAAAATTGAATTCTTTTACATTATTTTCTCAAAACTTCTATCATACTCCAATTAGAACAATTCCCAGATGGATTTGTAATTATTATTCAAATATTATTTACAAATAAGTCTCTCTTGCACGGTCTCAATTTTCAGACTAGCTCAACATATTCAGGACAATACTGTCTTATCTACTAATTAACTCTTTAATTACCAGACGGAAAAATCTCAAATTCGCAGGTAAGAATACCAAGACCATACTGAGTCAGTGGCCAAAGTTTCAAGGCGCTGGCTGCATTAGCTCCAGAGAAATTCAACATTGAATTTACAATGCTTTTTTAAAATTGGTGAATTTGCACTTAAGCCTGTCTTGAACTGGGCCAGCGATATATTATGCCATTTTGAAAGAATGAACTCCTCAATTGTGCGAAAATGAATTCTGTGCCAAAAGGAAATATTTTTGAAAAAATAAAAATTAAAAAAAGGTAACATTTTTGGTCAGATGTGGGACCTCGAAAAATGGATTATCCGGTCCCAATTAGGACCTTTTCCGTTATCCTCACTCCGCCAAAACCGCCCGATGGTGTGTGCGGAATTAACAACACCCCCCCCCCCCCACTACTCGATTTCGACTTACACACACCCCTCCCGATGGCTTTACTTAACGCACCCAAAGCCCACCAAAATCGCGTGGGGGGAGGGGGTATTGGATCGGGCGGAGTGAGGGTAACGGAAAAGGTCCCAAAAGGACTCGGAAAACGACATCTTATTAAATAAGATGTCGTTTTCCGAGTCCTTTTGGGACCTTTGTAGCCCCATGAAAGCAACATAGATTCTCATGGTGAAATCGGATCGTTCTGGGACTCCCAGAAAGGGATTCTACGTCCAAAAGCACTTCGAAAATGACACCTAACTGGACCCAATAGCCGAAAACCTTCATAAACCCCTCCCGTAGCCCCTTTTTAGCCCCACGGGTTTGGGCGATCGGGTTGGAAACCTTGCGGGGACAACTAGACAGTAAACCGAGTATTTTGTCAAAATTTCAGATACAAAAAAAAACTACTGTCCAATACGGCTCGGATGGCGGACGGCCATTTTGTTTTTGGAATCTATACATTTGAAACCAACGTATGTCAAATTTTGAGGCTGATCAGAGTTTTCGACCTACGTAGCGATTTCATAGGTATACCTTTATTATTCAGGGATAATAAGCCAAAGGGGAAACATGAATAAAATGCACCGAATTCGTATGAATGTTAGCAGATATTGACGAATTGCATCATATTTTTCTTTGATGTATAGAACGATAGGTATGTATTTTTCGATATCTCATACGTACTCTCTATAGAGAGAAAGAGATATCTTAATAATATTAAGATATTATCATATTTCTTCGTTTTTCCATGATGGACGGAGTTACAAAGCCCCCTTAGATAATAAAATTGATAATGTCTAATAGCACGAGAATGGCCTGTCGAACCTGGTAATGTTGCGAGCTTTCTCCGCTTTTGGCATGGCAGAAGAAGTGCACGATTCCTGTACATAGGTAATACGTAGGAATATTATTAAAATAATCACTCCACCCCTCCCGCTAAATACTTACACCTGGACTTTTCCTAGATGGTTAAATCTGCATTTGTTTTTAAAAGATGAAGTCCATAATTACGACGGCTAGGAGTTCCCACTTGAGATTTAACTACTTATGTTGAGCCAGTAGCCCCTCATACAAGTTGTCAAGTCACTACCGTAAACAACTTAAAACGAAACCGCCGTCGTGATGGGAGGAGAAGCCTTGCAGGAAGGCCGAACTCGGTAGGCTCTCGAGTTTTATATCGCAAATGGGAGAATATCATTTGAAAACACGGTCGAAACGGCTGTTTACCGGTTGGAATGGTGCCCTCTGGAGGTTGGAATCGTAAAAAACCCCCCGGAGTGCTTCCTCATCATAATGAGGCTCGTAGGTGAGGAAGGGTCTGGCACTTGATGGGGTATGTAGAATGAGACGGAACACACGAGGTCAATACATAGCGTCACTACATGGCGTCCTAATTATCACACTTAACTCATTGAGACTAACTCGATAAGGGTGACTTTCACCACCTGCAATAATATGGGTTTAAGTACTGCAGACCCCTAGTGTCGGACCTGTATGGTGCCTGTCACCGTGCTGGTCCAGCACTGCTGGATATTTTTCCTGCCCCGTGGAAGACGGGCATTGTCCGCGTTCTGCCGAGGGGGGGGGGGGGGGGGGGATAGGGACCATACGGACCATCACACGTACGTCCCACAGTGGGGCAGAACCTCCAATTTCGGGAAAAAATATAATTCCTTGAGTTTTCAAAACGTTTGTGATCATTTCTATAGTACTTTTTCGCGCTGAATTGAATACTGCATTAACTTTGACGATTATAGCAACTGGCAAAAAGATACAGCCAATTATTGGATGAAATAACTACGGCATCACACAATTTTGGCAACAATATTTAATGTAAACTATAAAAGTAAATTTAGCTTTATAATAAACTTGAGAAAAAACCAATAAATGCAGAAATATTCGATTTAAGTTCAAAATAAATGTGTTTTTTTTTTTTTTTAAATGAATGGATAGGTAATTATATAGGTAAGACTTATATTATATAGGTAGCTCCTACATTCAGTCAATGAGGAATTCTTCTGCCTCGTCACTTAATTGAATTGATTACGTTGATTCACTCACCTTTATCGCCTCGACCTGTAACCCGAATAGGTACACAAAATCCTGCATTAACCGGCATCTTTGAAAATTCACTGCTCCTGCATACGGTGGAAAACGCAAATTCTGCAGAAAACCGTGAATTCGGAGGTGTTGTTCATCGGAATTCATTTTAAAATTGAATTTTGTATTTTTATAGAATGGTACCTACATATTGAGACCATGTAAAATTTTCAAAACTACACGATTAAACTGAGTGAGAAGGGATTTTTTTATGTTATACCTATAAAATGCTTAAAATCTCATAATCTCATGTTTCACACCTCATTTCAGTAGTGAAAACTAATTTTAACCGCAAAATGACTATTACACGCTGATTCTACGGTTAAAAACCACAAAAATTCTCTGGTATACACACTTTGCAAATTTGACTTTTTTCCACACCGGCCCCACTGTGCGTCCTCCCTTGTTCATTTCTTTCGAATAGGTACTAGGCTCAACCTCAGGCCGATAGTAACTTTTGTTGTTTGGACGGTATGACCCCGAAAAATGGAGACCTCATCGACTTCTTGGCATCTTACAAGAGCCCCATAGATCCAATTGGATTGTTCTGGGACCACGATGAAATTGGATTGTTCTGGGACCCCTAAAAATGGATTCTACGAACAAAATTAATTCGAAAACGACTCCTAACTCGACCCCATAGATGATACCCTTCAAAAACCGCTGCTGTAGCCCCTTTTTAGCCTTGCAGAGCCCCGCGGTTTTGTGCGTTCGGGCTAAAAACCTTGCGTGCACAACTAGAAAGAGAGTATTTTGTAAAACATTTCAGATTAAAAAAAAAAAATCCTTCAGCCCAAAACGGCCTGGACGCATTTACTACGTCCTGTTCTAGGACAATCTTTGTGTTGTTAGCGGAGCGTCACTGACGTTCGGCTGGAGCTGCAGGCGGCCCAAGACGCTCACGTGGCGAACGAAGAAGACCCGGAGAGGTGTTTACTTTCGATTTTCTATGAAAACAATGAAACTCGCGGCACAAGCGAGGGCGATAATTGAATCGAGGCGAAGCCTCACAGTAGCGGCCAGGCCGTCTGGAGTTTGTGTGGAGGCGGAGGGAGGAGGCAGATCGTGATGTTCGGGGCAAAAGAAGTTGATCAAGAGGTGGAACCGGTGCGGGGGTGGTGCGATTGGAGAAGGGTCAGGGGTGAGGGGAGGAGGTGTCACGATCATCGGGGTCACGATCCCTCCACCCAATAGACATGCTGGAACCCCCCAGGATCCTCCGTACGACCATCCACACGATCTCTAGTAAACTGGTTGTAAGTTTGGGTTTTGTGTAGTAGGGCTTAGAATCTCTTAAATATCGTTGTAAATAAGTAACTACCGATGAAATTGGATTGTTCTGGGACCCCTAAAAATGGATTGTGAGATGTAAAGTTTGTATACAAACTTTGTATTTCCTATAGGAAATAATCTTTCATTTGAACACTACGTTCCGGTTGGCTAAAATTTATCCTACACGAAGGCACCTTAAATTTATCCCACACGAATGTGTGCTCAAATGAAAGTTAATTAAATTTCCTATTAACTTTACTATTTAATAGTTTTCGGGAAGTGAATTCTAAAGTTAGTAAAATCACTATTTAGGGGCAAGCGAATCGTATCGTTAATTATAATAAGTTTCGTTATTATGCTTGGTGGCATTTTTTTCAGGACTTACTTATATCACTTTGTGACTTACTTATATCACTGTGTGTGATATACTTAAGTAAGTTTTAGGGACACAACTTTTGGTTTGTTTTCGCGACGGGGGTCGACGACTCCGATCGGCCTCAAAATTTGACATTATCCGTTTCAAGAGGTCTACATTCTAAATCCGAAATGTCCGTCCGCCGCACAGTGGGACGAAACGGCCTTTTTTAGGGACATGCTTTTCCCCTCCGTTAATACTTATACTAAAATGTTGAACTAGGTCATTATAGAAGTATTTTTTCGCGCTGAATCGAATGGTGAGGTTTATTTCCCGATAGGAGTCGAAGGAAAGGCGGTAGAGCCTATATTAAATAATTCCTGTACCATAAAATTATGATGGATGCTTGCTAACGTTCCGCATGGGAAATCTGGGAGAAAGACCTTAATTTAGACCAGCTTACTTCATTTATTTTATTTATTTATTTGAAAATATGAAATTTGTATAAAACATTAATTCCATTTCTGAAAAAATAAAGAAAATAAAAATATTTAAAATAATTAAAAAGCCATTGTAAGGCTAATGATTGAAAAAATACATTTAAAAGTCATCGAACTTTTTGCTCAATTTTGTTTTTTGCCCAGTTTTATCCAAAAATACCCTGAAAATTACCACCAATTGTTCGTAAAAAGAGTGTGTAGGGCAAAACCGCAAATCTACGCAGGAAATTCATTCATAGTTTGTTAACTGAACATGTCAGGAATGTACCCATACCATCAAATGTTTGAGGAAACTTGAGGGAAAAACTTGCGAGCTGATTATCGCTCGAAAACACAGCGTTTTTCGGTAAAAGTGGTATGCCCCGACTACTAAGACGTCCAAAATTTTTTTCCCGACGTTGAGTCCTTCTACAGACCTCAAGGAATGAGGCTATCATGCCTGAAAAAATTGAAAAAAATTTCTAGAAGCTTCTGGGCTACAATAAACTTGACCGTCGCGACGCGTCAAAACAGTTTCTGCAATTTCACCTCATTTTGTTAGTGATCCATAAGAAAAACTGGGGTAAGGAATTAGTTTAAAAAATTGAAACTTCGTCTCCAGATACGTAAGTCTACATATATTCGGAATATATCCAGCCCGAAACCGCAGAAGAATTTTTTTTTTTTTTTTTTGGTCAATGTCCCTAAAAAAGGCCGTTTCGTCCCACTGTGCGCCGTCCGGGCCGTTTTGGGTACCTAGTAGGATTTTTTTTTAAATCTGAAATTTTGACAAAATACTTGGTTTACCATCTAGTTGTGCCCGCAAGGTTTTCAGTCCGATCGCCCAAACCCGTGGGGCGCTATGGGGCTATAATGGGGCTACGGGAGGGTTTTTAAGCCTTTTGGCTATGGGATCGAGTTAGGTGTCGTTTTCGAAGTATTAAATACTTTTGTGGACGTAGAATCCATTTTTGGGGGTCCCGGAACGATCTGATTTCACTGTGGCGATCTACAGGGCTTTCATAGGACTAAAAATGGGATTTTTGAAGGATCCCAGGAGGTTAAATATTTTTCGAGTATTTGGAACAGTTTAATACGCGTACGTGATTTGATGAGAGGGACCTGGTCTGCGGCCCAACCAGTCGGTTTAATCATTCATGTTCATGCTTCTGAGCCTATCGAAGGTTTGTGTTTAAAATTTATACATAATACCTAATATTAGTATATTTTGCATTAATGCCATGGCTCAACAGGATAAACCGAACCCTTCCTTACTCGTAGTATGACATGCGTGGTATGTTCGTGCGGGTGACTGTACGATGAATAAATGACGAATAAATACCTAGTGGGAAATGATAATCATCATTCAGTTTGTTTACAATGAGATTGTACAACACGTTCATTGAAGAATGAAGTCTTTCAGTCCCATTTTCCAAGTTCGCATGGCATGAATTTGCGTATCACTGACTGTATAATATTTCGCAAGGTGATGCAGAACGTCTGAACTGGCTGAATGACGAATAAGGTTCGAATGATATGAAACTAGGCCTGGCCCCGCGTTTGCTAATTCAATTTGCGCAACTTACATTCTCGATTTTACCATATAGCAATCGTTATATGCCAGTTGGGATACCCTTGGGCATTTGCCACCGCCGCACCAAGCGGGAATAGCTGGAGAAGTAAGAAGAGTGACGGTCGTGGCGTATGGCGGAGTTCTCGTTAAGGACAAATTCACACTTCCAACACTTCGGTACGTTGAATGGTAAGAACGACAAAAGCCCACAAGGGACATGGAAAGTAGGTCGTCACAGGTAGACACGCGCATCAGGCAGATGGCCGGGAGTGGGTGGGCTCAGCAACTCATAATGGCCCTCAACCTCTAAAACTCGTCCCGGAGGCCCTCACACCTCGGGTGACGAAATTTCAGGACGAATTGGGGCAGATAATTGCGCCCATAACGTTCGAATATGAGAAAATTACCCTGCAAAAAATTTGAAAAGGTCCAAGTTGGAGTAGTTGTAGGATTATCATCATTGGCAGGAGAGGTATGGGTCTGGGTGGTGACAGCTCTGGAATTCCCATAATTCGATTCTACGGTCAAAATTACTTCTATTAAGTCGCCTTGGTCGACATATTATGATCCCCAGTTGGGGGTTTGAAATAGGTCGCTCCAAGTAACCTCCAACCAATGGGAAACTGGGATCCTGCATGATGTCAACCCAGAAGTTGGAAGTCTTATTCCCACTGCAGATTTAAATTTCCAGTTTTCCGGTCGTATTTATAAAGGGGGCGACTTTTCTTTTTTTTTTTTTTTAATGTAGCCCAACACAGTGTAGGCTACCAAAACTACCACCACCAAAACTAAATTTTTTTCATTGTCTAACCATAATGGTATAGCAATAGTTAGATTACATGAAGTTCCATGACATTGTGATTTATTACCTTTATGAACTAAGGGTAGTTTTAGTATATTATGCATAATATTATTAGTATAATAATCAAGTGAGAATAACGTTTTATTTTTTTTAATTTTTGTATACATAATATGTATATAAATATATTATATTGGTCGCTATGACTTTTCTTTGTACGGAAAAAAGCGCTCCACTAAAATTCTTATTCCTCCGGAACCAATAATAAATTCATCAATTGATGAATTTTCTAGTTCTTGGTCTCATTGTGTTCCCTGGGATGCCCTCTAAAATTTTTACCTCACAGTTTCAAAGTAGGTACCACGTTCAACTATCGGGGTAGTGAATAAAAGGGTTGGTAATGGAAGGGCTGTAGGCAAAACCATGTGGGCTGTTTGTGTAAAGCATGCGATGAAACGGAATGATGCGGGATCTCCAATAAGGGCAGTCACCGACCAAGTGGGTGGCAGTTCAACCCTTCTGGAAACATCTAACGTGTTGGTCCCCTTGTAATATAATAATTAACAAATCATTATGATTAATTGGCCATCAACGATCCTTAGGCTTCTTCTCAAATCATTGGCCTCGAAGACGGTGCTCGCCAAAGACCTCCGTGAGGGCAGAGGATACTACCGCTATGGTAATGAGAGGCAGATGTGGCTACAGCTGGCGCCCCAGCAGGTGGATACCGACCATCCTGATTTCGCATAGGTTCAGCTGTTATTTTTGCGTTAGTCTTCCACGAAAGATAACGGAAACTTGTGACCTCCCACTTATCCGAAGGATGCGAGAGAAACGTAGCAAATTGTATCACGCAAGGGTTTATTTTGTTTTGAGAGCTGTGCCAAGTTTTAAAGGGTCCCCTGTGAATTCGACAAACATCAAATCAAATGTGACTCTCCGGCAAAAGCCCTTCAAACATTCTTTAAAAGTCTCATAGAGCCCCTTGCAGTTTGGGTAGCCTTCATGCACTGCGGATTTTCCAAGAGCCCTGGTCAAGAATGTAAGCGTCCTGATTTTATTATTCAGCTTCAGCATCTCACCAAAATTAGGGGAAAACCCCAAAATTGGCAAGGTGAGCTTTGAGTTACCAACCTACTTTCTAGATTTATTGTGTCTAGTGTTTGTGTCCACCGTGGCCTTATTATTTCAGTTTCCTATCGGAAACGGTTGGTATCAAAAACGGTTGCAGAACTATAGAGCCAGTTTGAAGAGCTAAGAGAGGTACTACCGACATAACCATTCGGATAGATAGATAATAGGCAACCTTCAAGGTGGAGCCGATAGTTGTGAGCCGGACATAATAAATGAAGGGACACCGACCAGTTTGACTGAGTTTTGTCCTTCAAGTCCTCAAGCACTTGCAGGTGATCATATTATGTATCAAGAAATTCCCTCCACCTCATTAAAATGTGAGGTTGTCTGTTTAAATGAGAAAAGTTGACAAAATCAACCCCTCAGATTTGCTCCTGCAAGGCTTTGTTTGACGTGGTGGGGTATGTGGGGAGTTTTTGAGTCACTGATCCAAATGAGATTTCGGTTTCTAAGCCCGACTGTCAACGGACAGCTTTTCCCCGACCGTCAGCTCCTACCGACACACTTCAGGTTTGTCGAAGCCGAACTCGAACTCCGTAGGGTAGGGTGGGGTAAGGTCCCGCAGGTTCGATTCATTTTTGTTTCTATTGACTCCTAAGCCACTATTCCTCCCATTTCTGAGCAAGGATGATTCATTGGAGCCTTGCTGAAGACATCTAACGCCCACAGCGCAGTTTGACCATTATTAGGATAGTTATACCCATTTTTCAAAAAATTGCATCTGCGGGGCTTTGCCCCACGCGATGGGGTAAGTCCCCGCAGCAATTGAAAAATGGGTCTATAACTATCCTAATAATGGTCAAACTGCGCTTTGGGCGTTAGATGTCTTCAGCAAGGCTCCAATGAATCACCCTTGCTCAGAAATGGGAGGAATAGTGGCTTAGGAGTCACAGAAACAATAATGATTCGAACCTGCGGGAACTTACCCCACCCTACCTTACGTCAAAATGCCAAAAAAATGAAAATCACCTCATTGTGAAGGCTTCACTTTGAGCAGCCTCTCCAAACTGATCATTCTGAGTAGTCACATGATTGCCCTTACCTGCCCCATGGCGGACAACGAAGAAAGTTTTTGTGGGAGAGAGTTTTTGCTTTGCAAAGCAGTGTGCGGGAACTTCCCCCGTGCGGGACCTTACCCCACCCTACCCTACATGCGAAAGCACCGTGGTAGCTCACAGGGAACAGGTGAACTTCCAAGGCAAAGCCATCAATAGTCCCGATCGCCGTCAACATCCTCCGAAGGGGTTACCTAATACAACTTCAATACCTTCTCATTGCTTTTCAAGACCTCACCCGTTGAAACGTGCTCCTCACCTTGGACAGGTGACATTACCCGTGACTTCTGTTCCTGCATGAGCTCCGAAGGTTTTGCTTTGTAACGTGATGTACATGGTCGAGGTTTTGTTTCGCCTAATCTGTCGCACCTAATCTCGATCAAATACGATGTAAGTAGTCAATTAATCTTGTTTCGCCGACCCCAATCGATAACCCTGACAAAAAGGAAACAGTTGAAATAATCTAAAATTCACGATTTACCTAACGTTGATATCGATATTACCTATCTCACCTCATATATGAATAATTTCGTTCCACTGCAGGTCAAACAAATTATTCTGTCTCAATTCACATTCCCCGGACAACATTTATTTTCAGCGGAAACAGCAGCATGAATGCGAAAAGTGACGATTTTGGTGTATTATTCTTGGAATAATTCACCTATGTAATCGTGACGGAGGTCGAAAATTCAGATCGGCCTGAAAATTTGACATCGTCCGTTTCATGAGGTTTACATTCCAAAAACGAAATGTCCGTCCGCCGTCCGGACCGTTTTGGGCAGGAGGAATTTTTTAAGAAATCTGAAATTTTGGCAAAATCTTTGGTTTACCATCTAGTTGTGGCGGCAAGGTTTTCAGCCCGATCGCCCAAACCCGTGGGGCTAAAAAGGGGCTACGGGAGGGCGTTTTTGAAAGGTTTCAGCTATGGGGTCGAGTAAGGTGTCGTCTTCGAAGTATTTTTGAACGTAGAATCCATTTTGGAGGGTTCCAAGACGATCCAATTTCACTGGGGGTTTCCATGGGGGGGGGGGGGGGGACTGGGGGGTTTTCATGGGGCTACAAATGTGATTTTTTTAGGATCCCAAAACGTAATTTTCTATTCTAATATTTTCCGAGTGAAAAAAAAAAACTAAAAAAAAAAATTTTTTTTTTCTTTGATACAGAGTTATTTTCTGCACAAGTAACCTATATCAAAGAATAATAAACCCTTGTGTAAAATTTGCAACGTTTTTCATAAATGGAGTAATACTACCCCAATGGATAAACTTAAGGTGCAATTGCCTAGAGATAATCTGTTTATTGACAGAATGATTTCACAATTTGGAATCATTAAAAACATTGATAACACAAAAACTGAAGTCTTGATTATACGACATGTCCTGGATCTTGCTTTAACATTGCGATTGCATTTACTCATAGTTTACATCATTACAATTTAATGATGGTCAGCATAACATTCTACATGCGAAAGGTTGATAATTAAAAAACTGCAAATTTTACACAAGAGTTTATTATTGTTTCATATTGGTTAGTTGTGTAAAAAAAAATTCTGTTATTAGGAAAATATTTTTGAAAAAGTTAATAAAAAAGTATTCCGTACAGTGTTTGGACAGATTTAGCACCCAGAAAAATAGATTATGCGTCAAAAATTACCCGAAAAACAACACTTCATTAAATGAAGTCAAATGTTGACTTCCTGTGATCCTTCAAAGCCCCATTTGCAGCACGATGAAGAGATCATTTCGTTGAAATCCGATGGTTCTGGGACCTCCAAAAAATGGATTCTACGTTCAAATATATTTCGAAAACAAGACCCCACTCGATATCACCGCCGAAAACCAATAAAACCCACTCCCGTAGGTAGGTAGCCCCTTTTTGGCCCCACAGAGCCCCACGGGGTTCGGCGAGCGGGCTGAAAGCCTTGCGGGCACAACTAGAATCTGATGTTAGGTAGTATTTTTTCAAAATTTCAGATTTAAAAAAAAAAAATCGAACTGCCCAAAAAGGGCCTGGACGGCGGACGGCGAGGATTTCGTTTTTGGAATCCGGAAACCTTGATACGTACCTATTATGTCAAAGTTTGAGGCCGATCAGAATCGTCGATTATTCCAAAAATAATAAACGAAAAAGATGCGGAATGAATAGTAAATGATTGAATGATTTTGTGACATTCCGTCACGAAATAATGAAAGCGTGTTGATCGAAACGGAAAAAAAGTCCACAAAGTCGGAAATAAAATGCAACAAAACATCGATACCTAATTTATTTTGCAGAGTTCTATTTCACAACACATCGTTTTGAATTGATTTCAGGTTTGTTTAGTATATAATTTGGAAACGTTTCAATTCCACAAGGAGCCTCCCACTTGATTGGCTACCGTTGAAAGGAGGCAATGACACTTGGGATAAAAGCACTCGCACTTGGGAATGTTTTCTGCGCATTGACCTCAAAACGGCGCTTCCCCGGTGACGTCATCAGACGATACAAAGAAGACATGCAACCAGAAAAAAGGAGTAATTTCCTTTTTAAATCGAGTTCAGAGTACAAGCACCCGCGGTATTCAACGATTCCGAGTATTCTGGTATCCGCACGGTTATCAGCATTTACGCGAGTTCGCGGTTCTCCATAGCGGAACGGGGCGTTTTTTTTTTTTCACTTACGTGAGTTTATATGGTGAGTCAATATGGTAATTGAGCTATTTTATCATTAGGATTCCTCATCAAAATGAGTCAGACGTTTAGCCTTGAGCGCTTAGTAAATCGTTTTGACTAGGTACTATCACAGTTCACTCAAAAGCAGGATTGAAAGTTTAAATATTTACATGAAGCATAGTCGTCTCGGGATCCCCGAACCGTCGAAGCCGAAGAAATAAGTTACTCACCAAAATTTTAACGAGACCTGAAGTAATCGACCAATCACCAAGCCTGGTCTTCCATCATTTCATTGTTAACACTGTTACTACTGTAGAGATGCTTTGCTGGCCAGGAGGACCCCAAGCTTATTCTCCGTATGTCGCTCGGGGGACGGCTTGGATGGGTCCGCCCAGATCCCAGGCCTACAACACTGTCTATCAAGCAATTAGCCCTTCGCCTCGGCATAGTAACTATTCTAGAACTGTTCTAACTAGAGTTAGAACAGTTACTGTTCTCAAACAGTAAGCTATGAGGGCAGCTATTTCATTGCCAGATCCACGAAGAACAAACGCACTCCACACTCACTACAGTGCCCAACTTCACCACACTCGTCCGAGCGTCAACGTTATCTGGTCGTGGTGTAGCTATGCATTTTAAAATTCCTCCATTTTTAACCAGAATCTGGTGAATCTGATACACACTCTGGGGAGAATGTTTTGTGATGGTGTGATGAGTTTAATTTCGTGGTGAGGAGGTGTGCTGCGTTAAACCCGGGGGTTCAGAGGATAAACGGTATTTTACGGAGTCGGTATCCTATCCTCTCGAATAACCCTCTGACCAGAGACGCCTTCCCCGAGATGCCCAGTTTGGCTTACAGGAGACCGCGCAATCTTGGGGACATGCTTTCCCACAAATCTGAGCGGGTAGGGTAAAGCCCCTTACCTCGCCCATGCTCCTACCTCGCCCCACCAGTGATATTACCTAGGTAGAGAAAGGATATAACAACTTTGAGCCACTGATTCGGTAGCTCTCTGAAAATGGTTGAATTGGCTGTGAACTTTTTTGTGATAGCTAGCACTGTTATCTTAGGAGAAGGTTACATCGTTTTTGAGGTGCCAGTTTGTGATCGTGGAGATCGTACATTTGATCGTCCCAGGGCTGAGGTAAGTCGTATTTTCATAAAATTGTTTGTTAAATGTGTTGTCCAATATGTCTATTAAGCACTGAAAAAACCGTTTTTGGAAAAAATAGGATCTGTGGGTGTCACGACCGTTTTTCAAAATTGGTGTGTACTTGCCCCACCTCCTTGTGCGTACCTTGCCCCAAAAACAACAAGTGGGGCATGGTACGAACGTGGAAAAGTCGTCGATGAATTTGTGTTTTCTCAACGTTTATTTCATCCGAGTTCGCGTGAATCGAATTATACCAACCTAATTGTGGTTTGTTCTAGATGCCCTGCAGCAAAGAAGGGAAAACGCGTCCCCCTGTGTATCCTCAAGCGCCGGGACTTCCATTTTGTGATACCGTTGTGGTTACCAACCAATTCCTAGCCATGTTTTTCTAATTATAATTTTTTTGTTCCCTATGAACTTCAGCCAATTTTAAATTTTACAAGTTTATGCTGAACAAGAAAAATATTCGTCGTTGACAATAATTCTAGGATTTTGTGATACCGTTGTGGTTACCATGCTAGGAATTGGTTGCAACCATTTCCTAGCCATGTTTTTCTAATTATAATTTTTTCGTTCACTATGAACCTTGTGTTATTTAACGCTATAAAATTTAGTTTATATATATATAAAAGTTATAATTTTGAAAATGTACTACTTTGATAGAAAAAAAATTTGGTCACTCCACATTAATTTAAACCAAGTGAACAGCGTCAAGGACCCCATTAGTTTTCGGTATGATGCGACGATACATTTCGCAGCGACTATTTGCGAGAAGTTACTGATCAGTGGAATCATTTGACTAGTACCACCCTTCCCCTCGTCCGGGATATTCCAGGTCACCCTCCTGACACTCGAAGAGATTTCCCCTCGTCTTTTTCGTGATTGGTAACTCCGCACCGTTTGGTAATGAGAGACCGAATGTCCTAAGGACGTTTAGAAGGCAAAGGCGCAGGGACTCGAAGAGCACGAACTGCTGACGATTCAACTCGACCGGAGTTTTTCGTCGGAACTAGGTTTGAGGAACCTTCGTGAGCGTTTAGACCGGATACTGCAGCGTCAACTCAACTCTGCATCCACCCATACGGACTGACTCACCACTGATTCCCAAACGCTGGATTGATGTTTTACAATTACTCAAAGCAAACGAAGAGTGTAAACACCCAAAGGTAAGTATAGTAGGCACTTCAATAATTGAAAATTTATTAGAAATTGGTATAGGTACCTAACTATATCCTGGGGGTTTTCTTCTTTTCTTCTTCAGCATTTGCCTACTTGAATAAAATTTATTGCATTTAATGCAATTGAAAAGCACTGCAAATGTCACGCAAGGGCTTATTACTCTTTGGTATAATTTGTGCAAAAATGTATCCTTTCAATAAACAATTACCTATTAAAAACACTGCAAATTTCACACAAGGGTTTATTATTCTTTGATATAGCTTAATTGTGTGAAAATTAATTCTGTGTCATTAACCCAAAGAAATTATTCAAGAAAATATTTTTCAAAAAATTAGAAATTTTTTTTCTATAGGAAAATGTCTAGACTACATGAAACCTAAAAAAACCGGATATTGCGTCCAAAATTACTCGGAAAACTACAACATATTTGATCACCTGGGATCTTACAAAAATCCCATTTGTAGCCCCATGAAAGCCTGATAGAGCCGAAATCGGATCGTTCTGGGACCCACAAAAATGAATTTACGTTCAAAAATACCACGAAAACGACACCTAACTCGACTCCATAGCGCCCCACGAGTTTGGGCAATCGGGCTGAAAACCTTGCGGGCACAGCTAGATGGTAAACCGAGTAGCTAGGTATTTTGTCAACATTTCAGATTTTTAACCAAATTGATATTGACCAAATCGGCTCGGACGGCGGACGGATATTTCGTTTTTGGAATTTAAATATCTTGAAACGGATCGTCAAATTTTGAGGCCGATCAGAATTTTCGACCTCCGTCGCGATTACATAGGTGTATTATTCCAAGAATAATAAACCAAAATTAAAATAAAGTAAATAAATAAAAATACAAATTATACGAACAATTTACTCTCATACAATGTTGAGGGGCCTCGAAACAAGGAACCAACGTCAAAAATTACTCTGCAATCGACTCCTCATTCGACATAAATAAATAAAGTTTCGTTGCTTAGGTTTTTTGAGGTTCGGTCAATAAATGAAAGTCTTGTTTCCCGACGTTTCGGCCGTTTATTCAGCCATTTTCAAGGGCTACAACAAATGAATGACAACAAATAATAGCTATGACTATAAAGGCTAGTGACAGGAAATAATGAAATAATTTCTTTTGCCTAAGTGCCTACAGAAACGAGTTTATGAGTAGTACCTACAAAAAATCCTAACTAATTATACGTAAATTCAACAAAATAGATAGGTAGGTACTCACATTTAGAGGACAGCTTCATCCACTACCATAACACCTGATACGTTTGGAATTCACTGTACAACTGGTTAGGAAGAAGAAAAGTCAACTCCATTGGAGTGCTGGGTGGGAGAGGGGGGTTGTTGCAGGTAGTAAAGGGTCCTGCTGACTTGAATTTGTGGTTTTTAATGAGCTAAGGGGAATGAACCTGTGGAGTGGATGATGTTGCTATAACATTTACTGAGTTTTTGTACATCTGATCTCTTATTTATTACATTTTCCTTGTTCCTCTCTATGGAAAGCATTTATTTAATCTCTCTTTTATATTGATTTTTCTCAAAGCCAATTATTTTTGTATTTTCAAATTCGAATTTGTGACCCTGCCTTGCATGGGTTCTCAGAGCTGTACAATCTACAGAATTAGGTTGTTTTTCCAAAGTGTCAATGCTGTGTTTGTGGTGGTACAATCTGGTTTTTAGATGGGAGTGGGTTTGACCAATGTAAGATTTTCCACATTCACAGGGAATCTGGTATACTAAATCAGATTTAATTGTTTTTGGTACTGGATCCTTTGTGTTTGTAAGCAGGCTATTTAGTGTGTTGTAACTTTTGAATGCTACTTTCGCGGTGTCACTGCATTTGGTGAGGGTTTTCTGAAGTTTCTCAGATAGACCTCTGATATATGGGAGAGAATAGTACTTGTGAGGGCTTGGGGATGCGTTTGAATTCTCTAAATTTCGTCCTGAGGTTCTTTTCAATAGGGAACATATGAGTTTATGTGGAAACCCATTTAGTAGGAGAATATCAAGCAACAAAGTTTATATCACCAAAATATATCAACTATTTTATATCAACAAAATAGTTGATATTCTCCTACTAAATGGGTTTCCACATAAACTCATATGTTCCCTATTGAAAAGAACCTCAGGACGAAATTTAGAGAATTCAAACGCATCCCCAAGCCCTCACAAGTACTATTCTCTCCCATATATCAGAGGTCTATCTGAGAAAGTTCAGAAAACCCCCACCAAATGCAGTGACACCGCGAAAATAGCATTCAAAAGTTACAACACACTAAATAGCCTGTTTACAAACACAAAGGATCCAGTACCAAAAACAATTAAATCTGATTTAGTATACCAGATTCCCTGTGAATGTGGAAAATCTTACATTGGTCAAACCCACTCCCATCTAAAAACCAGATTGTACCACCACAAACACAGCATTGACACTTTGGAAAAACAACCTAATTCTGTAGATTGTACAGCTCTGAGAACCCATGCAAGGCAGGGTCACAAATTCGAATTTGAAAATACAAAAATAATTGGCTTTGAGAAAAATCAATATAAAAGAGAGATTAAAGAAATGCTTTCCATAGAGAGGAACAAGGAAAATGTAATAAATAAGAGATCAGATGTACAAAAACTCAGTAAATGTTATAGCAACATCATCCACTCCCCAGGTTCATTCCCCTTAGCTCATTAAAAACCACAAATTCAAGTCAGCAGGACCCTTTACTACCTGCAACAACCCCCCTCTCCCACCCAGCACTTCAATGGAGTTGACTTTTCTTCTACCTAACCAGTTGTACAGTGAATTCCAAACGTATCAGGTGTTATGGTAGTGGATGAAGCTGTCCTCTAAATGTGAGTACCTACCTATCTATTTTGTTGAATTTACGTATAATTAGTTAGGATTTTTTGTAGGTACTACTCATAAACTCGTTTCTGTAGGCACTTAGGCAAAAGAAATTATTTCATTATTTCCTGTCACTAGCCTTTATAGTCATAGCTATTATTTGTTGTCATTCATCTGTTGTAGCCCTTGAAAATGGCTGAATAAACAGCCGAAACGTCGGGAAACAAGACTTTCATTTATTGACCGAACCTCAAAAAACCTAAGCAACGAAACTGTAGTTCATCCCGGTCGACATACATCGTCAACTTTAAATAAATAAATAAAAATCCTGTCTACTGCCCAAAACGGCGTGGACGGACATTTCATTTGTTGAATCTACATGAATCAACAGGAGTTGATACATAATATTATCATGTTTTAACAAATATTATATTTTAAGGACAAGTTTTGAGGCTGGTCAAACTTTGTCACCCCCTTCGCATAGTTGACTTTGAGTTATGTATAGTTGATTGTTGTGAATAAAAAAAAAAAAGTGGGATTGACAACGCTCTCGTTTCATTCCCTCCATAGTACCTACCTACTTGATACTTGAATGCCGCAAATACTCTGGTTCTGCCAATGCCCGTTAGTTAATTATTTCATGAGTGGGCTTGGACGCTGTGCTTTTCCCTCGGCCACTTTGTTACTCGACATTTCTTCTCTCACTCGGCCAGGTCATTAGGGGAGGTGACTCGAGGGAAAAGCTCTGATGACCCAACTTCGATTTGATGAGGTCTCTTCTAGCCAGGTAGACCCCCTGTAGATGTCGGAGGGGAGAGGATGTCTAATGTTTCATAAGCCCCACCAGTCCCATCATCGCATTCACCACGGGTCATTGTACCGCCTTCATTTACCTCCTTGTAGGAAAAAAAGTCCCCTACCGCCCCCGCCACCCCCACCCTTCCGTCCCGGCTCCGGAGGACAGATGACCGGCTGCGTATGTGAAGCGGAAACTCAGACAACGTCCTTGGACGGCTTAGTCGGCAGAGTCCTTGGTATACCTCCTCCTCTTCGTCGTGTAGCATAACCCCCTTCCCCTTAAGATGGAGTAGATACCTCTGCCTGGCCATCCTCGAGTCCTCTGCTGCACCGTTCCGTATCATCATTCCCTTGCGTACATCCTGTGAAAGGTTTCCTTCGCCCTAAGTCATTCTCATCAGAGTCATTTGAGACTATTGAGCCTTGAAGAGGAGCCACAGTATAACTCGAATAGACTGCTGCAGGGACGAAAAATTGAATAAATAACAAAATTTGTTTGGTAGCAATAAATGATATTTTTATTGCTACCTTCAACAGTTCATTTTTCAAAAGAACTATTATTCTTCGTATTATACATCACAATGACTATCGGACCGACAATAACAGGGCCGTGGAGAGAGAATCCGGGCCCGGGGGCAAAATTTCCGGGCCCCCTAAAAAAGAAAAAAAAAAAAAAAGCTTCTCCGAACTACAGTTTAAAAAAAATTTTCTCAAGAAAATCCGGGCCCCCCTACGAAGGCCCGTATTTCACAAGTAATCTGCGTGAATCACAGCTCCCCCCCCTTAAAAAAAATTTCTCAAGAAAATCCGGTCCCCCCTAGGAAGGCCGGGCCCGGGGGCAACGGGTCCAGTGCCCTCCCCCCTCTCTACGGGGCTGCTATCGGTACAGAAATATCGACAACTGAAGGGGGTGCCTTAGCAAAATTTTACAGGAATCAAAAGAATGTTCACAGTATCTGAATGAAGCATACGGCGCCTCTCACGTAATGCCAAATTTGTTTTGCTCAAAATAAGAAATGGAGCATGGAAGTAATAATATCAAGGAATTTAATGAATTTCAACTTATTCTCAATAGGTTATCATTATTATTATTATTATTGAGTTGAAATTAAGTCCAAGTGCCAGATGGTATTTTGGCAATTGGAAATTGAGAAAAACGCACCATTTTTCCGAGTTTATACAGAAATTCTTAATTTGGATTGGAAAACTTTCAGACAGATTTGAAGTTATAAAGTTAAAGAAAACATTTTGGGGGGAAATCAATGGCCTCGGTGGCCAAACTTCCATGATGGGAGTAGGTACTTACTCATGAAGGAGGAAAAAGTAGCATAAAAGGAGTGGAAGGGAGGTAGATCGAAGCTCATACAATGAATCATAATGATCGCTTAAGAACCCACCGGCGCTATCTAACATTTTGCAACTTTACTGAAGAGCCAAAAAACTTGATTATTAATCTACTATTTACTTCTTCCTCATTAATTAAATTAATGAGGAAGAAGTAAATAGTCAAATTTTGACTTTTCAACATTTGTCTAGCCTCATTGCAACTATTTAAAACGTTGATTTGTAAATAAAACGTATAATTTAGAAAATAGCATAGATAGCCTATGTGTTTTTTTTTTTTTATTTCCCGAAGATAGCGTATGCGGTCAGTAAGATAGCACATGCGGTTATTTGTTTTCTTGAGATAGCACTTGTGGTTGACCACTATTATTTCCCCACCATTATTTTGATCATGCATCACATGCGCTATCTAACTGACCACAATATTGTGTCTCACTGACTACATATGTGTCAGCGTATGTCATAGCGTATGTCATACGCTATAGAAGTAAGATAGTGCATGTGGTGTAACAATTCCAGATAGCACATGTGAATGTTTCAACACTTTTAAGCGATTTCTAGCGGTCGTATCGCCAAACTAACTTGTTTTTCGGACGGTGGCGCAAGATATCGCTTCAGAATCACTCAAAACCTCATTTTCGCTAAAATGTTAGATAGCGCATGTGGGTTCTTAAGCGACGCATTGTTACCCCATAATTTTGTCAAAATTGTGATGCAAGCTTTTACGCAAGTGTTGGGGCACTTAGGCATTTTTGATCATTTGATTCGAATATTAACCGCTTTGAGCAGCACTTTCGACGTAACATTGGTTGTGTATTACTATTATTATATTATAATATAATAATTTATTACCTATAATAATTTATTACTCTTACTATTTTTATTACCTACTTGTACTTTGATACACTTAGCAATACTCGTCGTCTGGATACACCTTCTGAAAATTTCGGGCAAGACGGCTGCTATTTGAGCTATCTAAGAAATTTCTTTATTTAGTATGGAAAGGATAATATCCGAAAGGATAAGATTACTGAGTAATAGGGTCATATTCCATAAACCATACATTCTAGACTTTTTTTTTTTTTTTTTTTTAATAGAAAACTGCATCGAAATCCGCAAAGGAGCAATAATTGCTCGCTTATAGCGATAACCCATTTTTTCAGATTTCAGACATAGAATCAGTGTTTTGGGGTTTCCAATTCGTCCTAACAGGTATATTTATTATTAGTTGTATAATCATCATCATTATGATTATTAAATAAAATCATCCCTTGTTTAAACGTGCAGTTCTTTAGTATTTTCCACTCATCTTTCATACCGGATTCCAGCACTTGCCTCCACTCATCTTTATTCAATGTGAATGAGACAATAATTGTCTTACCTATTCGGAAGAATTAGAATTATTCGGAACCTGCTTTAGGGAACCTAATTGCCATACTGGTATCGATACGTTTTCGTAGCAAATACTATGTGTTATTTATGAAAGCCTCTTCAACCTATTTTGTTTTACCTGAGTAGTTTTATGCCTCCAAGTAGTATTTTGATGGCCGTCTTAAAGTGCAATGTTCTAATTTTGAAAACAAGAAAAGTATGAATTTATAAATTGTTAGCAGTTGATCACAACCGCACTATTGATGGTATGGATCAAAATGACGTTGAAGATCTAGTGGTATAAGAACAATTGAGGGGAGTCTGCCATCGATATTCCGGGGCTTTCATTTGGCAGACTCAAATTCAAAAATTGCACTTTTTAGATCCAAAATTCAACTATTTTGGGAAAGCTGCAATTTTGGTACATTGGCTTTCTATTATTATAGTCCAGTTAAATAAAACATCTTTCCTTGTAAAAAGGGGGGTTGTAAATCTTTTTTGATAAAATTATTTTTGACTGAAACGAATAATTAAAAAAAAAAAAAAATACGCTGCCAAGGCACAGCTTCCTCGCTTTGCCAAGTTCAAAATGAACGTAACAACTGTAACAAGAAAATTACGTTCGCGCATGCGCAGGGAGTACCACTGATTCAATCATGATGAAACTGATAGGGAACCATCTAGGGCTATACCCACACAATTCCTGAAAATTTGATTGAAATCCGATCAAAATTGTAGGAGTTATGGCTGTGGCAAGGAAATTACGTTCGCGCATGCGCTGAGCGTACCGCTGATTCAATCATGATGAAACTGACAGGGTACCATCTAGAGCTATACTCACACAATTCCTGAAAATTTGATTGAAATCCGATCAAAATTGAGAAAGTTATGCCTGTTTCAAGAATTTCACTTTAGCGCATGCGCAGAGCGTACCGCTGATTCAATTGTGATGAAATTCGTATGGGACCTCAAGGAGCCTTATCCGCATAATCCCTCAAAATTTGAGCTAAATCCATTCAAAATTGTGGAAATTATGGCTGTGGCAAGGAAATGCGGACAGACCCACAGACCGACAGACACGAAACCATATTTGTTCAGTAGGCTATGAAACGCAAAATGCGAGTGGAAATTTTGAATTCGGACAACAAAATTTTTTTTTTCTCCCGAAAGTGAACACAAGGCTTCCGCTGCTTCGCAGACTCGGAAGCACAAAGTTTTTAACCTATATTAAATAATAATAAACCCTAGTGTAAAATGTGCAGAATTTTTCTATTTAAATTAAGTCTGCCAATGGAAAGCCCCGGAATGTCGATGGCAGACTGCGTTACAAATCTTACACACACTAGACACTACATCGTACCAAAATTGCAGCTTTCCCAAAATAGTTGAATTTTGGATCTAAAAAGTGCAATTTTTGAATTTGAGTCTGCCAATGGAAAGCCTCGGAATATCGATGGCAGACTCCGCTCAATCGTTCTTACACCACTTGATCTTCAACGCATTAAAATTTCAAACCTCTCAAAACTGATGAAATTTATTTCAAAATTTTGCACTTTTTCAATGGGCCCGGGAACCGAACGTCGACTAATACTTTTTTCTGAAAGAACTTCATAATTTGAAGGCATAGCAGTGAGTTTTGGGCTCCTACGGTGTTATTCAAATTTCCAGGGCACTTTCGAAAATTTCAACTTTGAATCTGGAGGGAAAAGTGGCGCTACTCTCTCATTGGCTGGTCATTTTTTTTTTTTTTTTACCACTCTTCTTCTTACGCTAGCGCACTGGCGGATTAGTAAAAGTGCCACCACGGGAAAATTCAAAACGCCAAATATTCACTAGGTAGTGATTTCCTCTGCTCAGACACCTAATTTCTCAGTGCTAACTGTACTGAGTACTTTGTTCAATACTAGTTCAACTATGTTCGGCCGAATTTTCCCATTTCTCTGACCTAGTTCCTTGGCCCATTGAAGTCTGCCAATACTGAAACTGAACACCAGCGTGGGCTCGGCGGACTAGTATCAAAGCCCTTCATTATACATGTATAATCACGTGTAAAAATTTGAACCGTCCCAACTACTGTAAATTTTGGACCCTAACACTTTTAGGCTAAAAGTGCAATAATTGATTCAAAAATATTTTTGAATTCGAGTCTGTCGGGGGTTAGCCCCGGTTAAAATAAGGCAGACTTATGGAAACATCCATAATTCCACATTAAGTATCATGTATATAAGTTTCATCCATCCTGAAATGAGTAAATTTTTAGCATTTTCTGAAAATTTTACATGGCCGCCATTTTTGCTAGCCCCGGCTTTGAAATGGCAGACTAGCATTTTCTCTCTCAGAATCGACTAGAATTTTGATATTTATGGTCAAACCTTCTCCTAAAATGAGATGCGATTTTCGGGCTCGGCTCCAGGATGGAGCCAAGCTCAATCAACCTTCTGGGTACCAAGAATTGCTTCTTCATTAAAATCCGTATATTTAGGAAAACAACGAATAATAATAATAATAATAATAATAACTGTTCAGTTATTATTATTATTATTATTATTATTATTATTGGAAGAATAACAGTTAGTTACTAACATAATATGTTAGAAAATATTATTTTTCTGAAACTTACTTTTGATAATTTATTCACTCGCTCATTGGCCGTGCCACTTTCACGGTCTCGTAGGTGTATTGCAAAACCGTGAAGTTCTCACATTGAAGTTATGCGCATCCCTTAAATGCCTTGAATTTACCAAGTAGACTGTAACGAGACCTTGACTCATCACTAGAGGGAGTAAAATGTTGAATATTATAGGTCGCACCTTGACCTTTTCGTCAGTTAAATAAGAATTAGTCATCAGACCTATGTATGTACTGCGGTGATTTACAGGTGTAGTTCGTAGGCATAAAACGGATTCAGTTCAGGAGCAAATCGACGAGCACCTTCACCTTCTCGTCGAGACAACATATTTGATATTTACACCTATGGCACCAGGTAGGCCTTTTGTTCCCCGGCGGATAGCCATTTAATTCCATTCATGGGGGTCAACATAACCTAGTAGGGTCATGGCGTGGTTAAATGACATACAAGATTTACGCAGCTGTGAACTCTATGAAGCCAAAAGGGTGTAGATTTAAAAAAATATATCGATACTGGACGGTATTTGGAGTTGCTAAGTGGTCATACCACCATGCCGTTTCTAATTGAAAATATTATGTTGTTGGGTTCTCTCATGTCCGAAATTTGTATATTTTGCGACGTGTTTTTATCGCCTGTAGGTATAGTAGTACATATATGTACTATAGTTATTTTAGTTAGTAAATTAGGAACTACATAGTTAATAATTTACTCAAATACCCAGGTTCGGTTGTCCGTATTTCATATCTGTTACAAGAACATCTGTTAAAGGTCACTTGCTCTGTCTATTCGGGGCTCTTGTTCAATTTTGCCAAAAGTTCTGCTAGTTCAATATCCCACAAATGTATATTAAATGTATATATCAAATTTTGACCCTTAATATTCAAAATTTGACTCCTAAAATTATGGCCAACGAACTTAGCTTTTCTACTGTACCCACTTTTCTATTCTTTCATTCCTCCTCCTAGGTACTTTTCGGCTTGTGTCAAGTTTTCCACTTAGGGAAGTTTGCGCCCAATTTTCCCCTGCCCCCAACCGGCGAAATAATGAGCCCTCGGACTTTCTTCCTCCGCTCTCCCACACCCCTGGCTACTTACTTACTTACCACGGGCGGGAAGCCATGGCAGGGGTGTGGGAGACTGACCACAATCTTCCCTCTACCAAATTTTTCCAAAAAACTGAAAATTCGACCTCGAATTTTTAAAATTTATGGAATGAGCTCATCAATGGGTTCAAGTACAACATAATGGAACGTGCCACAAATCAAATTTTTTCCGAAAAAATATGCCCTCCAGGCCAGTAGGTAAGTGGCTACATGAGGGAGAAAGTTGTCAGACTGACCACCATCTCCCCCATAGTAATTTTTTCAGAAATCTGAAAATTCGACCTCAAAAATTCAAGGATTCTAAAATTTATCTAGTGAGCTAGTTGGCGGGTTCAAGTTTTGAACCGTTCATGACTTGAACCCACCAATGAGCTCACTACTTACGGAACTTACGGCAGACGATTTCGCCGAAAAATACGCGTTCCAGGCGATCCGAAGCTACGGCACAAAACTGCTCAAACCTCTACAAAAACTTCACATCATCACTGCTTATCAAATCCTTATTCAAACTACTTTCTGCTTCTTGTACTTCAGATTTGCACTCCAAAGATGAATTTTTTCTAATCTGGCACTTGCCACTGCATCACTATGAACACCGTCTCAAAAACAACCAGTGGCCACTTTCACCCCGTACTCCCCTACATCTAATGTCAAATTTTGACAAATCGAATTAAGACCACTGAACTCGGTGCCATGTTTTCGGCTGGACCTTTTAAACACCCCTACACACTTGATTTATAAAAACGAACTGATTGCTGCACTTTCTCAACCTTTAGTTTAGAAGAATAACCACCTCCAACCGAAATCACCTCTCGCTGTTGGGTGAGTCAGGCGAGTGGAACCGTTTGCAGCCACTGGGATGGGCTGTCATTTCTTGGGCCCAGATTTTATGGTTATTGCCTCGATGGCGGCATGAAGAACAATCAACTCAACAATTATATTACCTACCTCACATTCATAGATACACATACTCTCACAACTCATATGACTGCAAATTGAATTAGGTGGAATTTCCCGAATAAAGGATTCAAAAAAGCCTATAATTGCCACAAATGTTGATACCTCGAATGGAATCCCCTTTACTGGCTTAGGTAGGTAGGTACTATAATAGTTATACTATTCAGAGAATAATTTTTTTTTTTTAATTATTCTCTCCCTACTTTGTTTTTTGGGGTACCTAGGGGTACCTACTTTGTTTTTTGGGGTTCACTCTTCCAGTTTTTGCTTCCGAGTCTGCGAAGCAGCGGAAGCCTTGTGTTCACTTTCGGGAGAAAAAAAAATTTTGTTGTCCGAATTCAAAATTTCCACTCGCATTTTGCGTTTCATAGCCTACTGAACAAATATGGTTTCGTGTCTGTCGGTCTGTGGGTCTGTCCGCATTTCCTTGCCACAGCCATAATTTCCACAATTTTGAATGGATTTAGCTCAAATTTTGAGGGATTATGCGGATAAGGCTCCTTGAGGTCCCATACGAATTTCATCACAATTGAATCAGCGGTACGCTCTGCGCATGCGCTAAAGTGAAATTCTTGAAACAGGCATAACTTTCTCAATTTTGATCGGATTTCAATCAAATTTTCAGGAATTGTGTGAGTATAGCTCTAGATGGTACCCTGTCAGTTTCATCATGATTGAATCAGCGGTACGCTCAGCGCATGCGCGAACGTAATTTCCTTGCCACAGCCATAACTCCTACAATTTTGATCGGATTTCAATCAAATTTTCAGGAATTGTGTGGGTATAGCCCTAGATGGTTCCCTATCAGTTTCATCATGATTGAATCAGTGGTACTCCCTGCGCATGCGCGAACGTAATTTTCTTGTTACAGTTGTTACGTTCATTTTGAACTTGGCACGAGGAAGCTCATGTGCCATTGCCTTGGCAGTGTATTTTTTTTTTTTTTCTAAATAATCAAACTTTCTTTACAGGGGATGCGAATGTTTAAATTGTATAACAAATGTGTGGTTTTGTAAAACGTGCTGTGAAAACTTAAAGACCATGTAGGAAAATTGGATTATCCTTTTAGAGCCCAGTTCAAGAGTAATTGCAAACGTGATTCTCCACAGTCAATTTCTGGTCCGAAATAAGTTCGAAAACGAAACCCCTGGCCAAATCCTCCAAAATCCGCTTTAAGTAGGTATAGCTTTGCTAAGCCCCACAGTGAAATTGGCCCGTCATGAATCGACTTATTCCAAGGTACGATACTGTCGTATGTAATATAGATATAATAAATCTATCAATAATATTATTATAGTGCTGGTCTCCCGTGTGTCAGCAGTTAACGAAGAAGAATATTTTCCCTCCCGTTTTACCGCCACGTTGGAAATCACAGAAATCTCGACATGGGTGAAGGGCTCAAAGTAAAAGAGACAGGTGACCCGTGTCAAATCCTCAAAGCCACTCGGCAGAACGAGGGCGCTGAGGTCGTTACGAGTGCAAGCAGAAAAGGCTCATGTATAAAACATTTTCCACCCGCCGGTTATCAAGAAGGCATCTTAACCGTGCTATTATCGCTGCGTTGAAGGACTTTTCTTCACCTGGAACGTCGCTGAGGCTCCAGCAGTTCTGAGTTGCTCGCCGTGTCCGACTCTAGTCGAGGTCTCAGACCCATGCGATCACACTGTGAGCATCTAAAGGGCTACGAATTGGGCTTTTGAAGGGTTTTGGACAGGAGGTCGAATGAGGCGTCATTTCCCAAGTAATATTGATGTTGACGTAGAATCCATTTAAGGCGATCCCAGACCCATCTAACTTCACCGAGGGTATCGAGGGATCTGTAAATGGGGCTTTTGAAGGACATGAGCCAAGAGATCGTTGAACCGTTTTCGAAGTAATAATAATAATAATTGTAGACGTAGAATCTATTTATGGGGGTTTGACACCAAACCGACGACACCATGGTGCTCTGTGGGGCTAAAAACGGAGTGCAGAAAGGGTTTTTATGCCTGAGGTCGATGTATTTTAGGAAGTGTAATACCTACATACATATACATATATATGGGGTTCCCAAAGCTCACCATGGATTGGGCTTCAATATTATTATGTTGCTTTTGAAAAGGACGTCAGAAGCTGGAATGAGCACGAAAATTTTCATAGTAATTTTGGGCATAATAACCTTGGGGGGGGGGGATCTCTTGTCTGTCCAAACAAATACAAGTACACTTTGGTTTATTATTCTTGGATACATCTATGTGATCGCGACGGAGGTCGAAAATTCAGGTCGGCCTTACAATTTGACATTATAATGTCAATGTTTCAAAATGTCTACATTCCAAAAACGAAATGTACGTCCGCCGTTTTGGGCTGTAGGAATTTGTGTTAGGCATTGTCCTGTTTTTTAGACCAACGTCCTATCAAGCGTTATGTCCTGTCCTGCTTTTTGTGAGAAAGTCCTATTTTGTCCCGCTTTTTGCCTGATGGGAGGTAGGTAAGCAGGCAAGTACTTAGGATTATTCAGACACTAAACGCTAAAATTTCCTGAAATTGTTTTATTTAATTCATTCATTTTGGTTTATAATTCTTGGAATAATACACCTATGTTTTCGCGACGGTGGTCGACGACTCCGATCGGCCTCAAAATTTGACATTATTCGTTTCAAGAGGTCTAAATTCTAAATCCGAAATGTCCGTCCGTCCGCCGTCCGGGCCGTTTTGGGCAGTAGGAATTTTTTTTTTAATCTGAAATTTTGACGAAGTACCTTCGTGGTTTACTATCTAGTTGTGCCCGCAAGGGGGTTTTTGAAGGATTTTAGCTATGGGATCGAGTTAGGTATCGTTTTCGAAGTATTTTTGGACGTAGAATCCATTTTCGGGGTCCCAGAACGATTCGATTTCACCGTGGGGATCTACTTGGCTCTCATGGGGCTGCAAATGGGATTTTTGAAAGAATCCAGGAGGTCAACATTTGACTCCAAAATAGGAATTACTAGGAAAATATTTGATATTTTCCGAGTAATTCTGGACATGACCAGGAGGCATTTTCGAGGTCTGTTCGAACGATGTACAGATTTTTTTTTTTTTTCAAAAATATTTCTTCATTGACGCAATTAATTTTTGCACAAGTAACCTTGAAGAATAATAAACCCAAGTGTAAAATTTGCTGCGATTTAAATTAATTTTTTAAATGATATTTTATTGACCAAATCAAATTCCTGCAGAATTAACCAAGGAATATCCTGTGTAAGATTTGCAGTTTTTTTATAAGGTCTTTCTGGTTGCACGCCCCACCTGTTGAAAGTGAGCGCATTTCGAGGGTGTCAAAGCCACTTGTCGTGGGTACTTATCAAATTTTCACCAACTTTTCAGTATTTTTTTTTTTTTTTTTTCTGTGGGCGGGACATTTTCACTAAAACATCGATACTATTGGGTTGAAATGTCGATAAACCATTGGTTTCAAACTATGCAAAATCAAAAATTTTATTGATTACGAAAAAAAGAAATTTTGTTGTTGCAGTTTTGGTGAACGATAATATCGTATTATGACATAATAATTATGTCATAATAATTATTATGACATTGTGGCTTTGACAACCTCGATTTTGCTCATTTTTGGATGAGAACCCGCCGAGTCTCCTATACCCTCCAAGTCTTCCTCCGAGTGGGAAGTTCCAGCTAACGGCTTGGTATAACTTGGCAGTTTGACCTTCTGAGGCCCAACCTCCCACCGGAAACAACGGACGGTCGCGAAACCCCTTCGACTCTTCTCCCATCGTGTTGGGGAGTTTCCGCGTTTCAGAATCCCCCTCCCCTCCCTACATTCCCCTTTTTGCGGTCTATATAGTAAATAACCAACCAAAGTCAGTTGTCGCCCTTTAAAGGAGGATTCAGCAGTGACCGACCGTCACCTTCGCGCAGATGTGCGTCTCTCCCTCCAAACCGCCAAGGACACGTTCCAACGCTCAGGAAAAACACCTGGAAAATCTCGATAAAGGAACCTCATTCGGACACCTGTAACCGAGTTCAACAATTTAACGCCTCAGGAACGTGATTTGTTTACTGACTGATCACGTTTTAAATCCTGAACATCCACAATGTTGAAATTGAAATTGATGCTTAAATCCTGAACTCCACAAATTTGACTGTCATGATGACAAACGTGACAATTATGCGGGTGGTCAAATTTGAGCAACTTGCGAGTAAATCGCGTTATAACTGTTATAATCGCGGTACTCTATCCACTACATCGAATCCTAACCAGGACCGAACCTTGTTAATTACCGAATATTCTGCTATGATATATAGTTTTAAATATATATATAAAATATAGTAGTATATATTATATAGTATTATATTTTAACACTATATTTGCATATATACTATAATAATATTGTTAAAGAAGTAACTTCCAGAGAAATTTCGAGACGAATAACGTGTATTTTTTACTGTAACCATAATCACTTAGCATTAAATTTGCTGAGCAAATTTTGCTCAGCAACCTAACTTCATTCCCCTCCTTTAAACAGTCGAAGACGATCAGCATGGACGACCCGCTGCAGGGACAGTAACTCATTCTCAAACACACTCTTGGCAGTGTTGAGTTCAGTACGTAAACCGTCTATTTCAGAATGTGCGACCGCTAAACGCTGTTCGAGATGGATTTCCATGTTCTCGCACAATCGTTCGACCTCGTGTCGAGAATACGACTCACCTTGCTCCGGCGTGTTATGGTTACTCACACTCTGTGCTCCGTCCGCCCGCTGCGAAGGGCCCGTAGACAGAGGCTCTGGACGCCTTGGGGGCAGTAGGAGCAGCCCGCACACGGTACCGCGTGAGGATCCGTGGGCTCAAACATGGAGGAATAGAGGCTCTATTCCTCCATGGGCTCAAAATAACAAACTTGTGACACCAATGTTAAAGAAGTGACTTCCAGTGAAATTTCGAGACGAATAACAACGTGTATTATATTATAATAATATAATCGCGATTAACGTTAATATTATACGCTATAATATAGTGTATAATATTAACGTTATATTATATTACAATTGCGATTAACATTACTTCCCGTCGACAGATTTTGATGGAACTTAGTGTACGGGTCGAGTTTCAAATCCTGAATGTCAAATTACGGAGGGGAGAGCTGTGGTTGAGTGGGGGGAAGAAGGATTTCCTATGGATAGCCCGATTTCAATGAAATTTGCGATGTAGTCGGATTTGATGTGTGGACGTGCCTTTTCGAGGTTTCGAGATTTTACGACGAAAAGGCAGGGGGTTTATTAGGGTGGGGGTAAGAGGAAAATTAACACCACTTTCCATCGACAGAGTTTGATGAAACTCATATCAGTGTGTGGGTTGGGTGCTGTGGCTGAATGAGGGGAGAGAGGATTGTTACGGATAGTCCGATAACAATGAATTTGATAATATCAAAATGTAGGTACATAATATTATTATGTAAGTCAGTGTTGGTGTGTGAAAGTCCCATTTCGGGATTTCATATTTTTACGACCAAAGTGGGAGGGGGTTATGAGGGGTAAATTGAAAATTGCGGTTAACGTCACTTCCCGTCATCAGATTTTGATGAAACTTAGGAGTGTGGGTCGGATTTCAATTGGGGGTGCTGTGGTCGAGTGGGGGGAGGGGGGATTTGTTATGGATAGGCCGAATTCAATGAAATTTATGATGAAGGTAAAACGGTAAAAAAAAATTTTTTTGAAAATTTTGTTTTTATTCGGAAAATATTTGACCCGGGATCCTTCAAAAATCCCATTTATAACCCCATGTGAGCCCTAGAGATCCCCACTGTGAAATCGGATCGTTCCGGGTCCCCCAAAAATGGATTCTACGTCCAAAAATACCTGACTCGATCCCATAACCAAAAGCCTTCAAAACCTCCTCCCGTTGCCCCATCACGGGTTTGGGCGATCGGGCTGAAAACCTTTCGGGCACAACTAGATGGTACACCAAGTATTTTGTCAAAATTTCAGATTTAAAAAAAAATCCATTGACTAGACATTTCGGTTTGGAATCTAGACGTAGGTACCTATTGAAACGGATAATGTCAAATTTTGAGGCCGATCGGTGTTGTCGATCCCCGTCGCGATTACAAAGGTGTATCATTCCAAGAACATTAAACCAAAATGAATTGATCCCCTAACTTTACTTTCAAGAGAAAACTCTGCTGAATTTCCAGAGGCATTTAATGCCTTTGCCGTAGGTATACACAGTTCAGCGGATAAGCTGTTAAATTTCATACCCAGTGAGCTCTAGATGATTTAGATTAACATCGCACGACACGAGAGTTTCCTCGGTCCGAGGACCTCGGATTATCTACCCGATTTCAACTGACAGCCTGCAGTCTACCTTGAGCGAACCTGGAAGAAGTTTCATTAAATGCAAATTTTGCAACGTGATCCAGAGGCAAGTATGATTTCGTTTTTGAGTTAATGCAGAGAACTCACTTTTATTTACGAAGATGGTTCATGTTGGCCAATAGCCATCACATAATCCCCTCCTTCTGTTTTTACTCAATCCCAATATTTGTCAACATCGCAAGAAGGTCAACCTCCAAGGGGAAATGGCTGCCCTGGATTTTCGGATGGTGTGCTCGCTAAAATAATCGGTCAAGGCTCCGTTTCTCTTATTTTAGTGCGAGCGATTTTCGTCGCGTTATTTGTCTCCTTCTCCATTATAGAACGGGACAAGGGGTGGTAAAATATCTTTAACACGATTCGGCAAAACCATAACAGACGGGGATACCTTGGCCTCGAGTCAAATGGGTCCTCCCCAGGGTCTAATCCCTCGACGTTCTTGTCGTACAGAAGTCGTCAAAACAAGAATCCCCCCTCAAATGCGTCTTCGGTATATTTCGAGGGCGCTGTCAACAAAAATAAATAACCTTGGTCAAGAATTGATACTGAATCTCACTGAGGACATTTCCACTTCAAGTCCTTGTAATTACAGCAGGTTATTCAGTTCCAGCAATAACAAAAGATCTTTTGTTATTGCTGGAACTGAATAACCTATAATATGGATTATTATCTATAATAATATTGTCTAATAATGTCTAATAATTTCTTTGTCGTTGTTATTCAGAAAACACACTTAATAGCAAATTTTCTGGATTCGGTTCGTGAAAGAAGGTCTTCAGTCAAATTTTTGGCGAAAATGATTTTATTTCTGAATCCTGGTTTAGGAGGTCGGTACCTATTATCGTTTCGCAATGAAAGGGCGTCAGTCCGACGCTTCCAAGAGTAAGAAATCGAGGTGTTCTACCATGGAAAATAACGTCTTCAGTCCACGGACATGCCCTCGGAAATGTGAGCTGAAGTTTACGTTTTAAAGAATTTTCTGCTGAAACGTACAATCTTTGATATCAGTTACTCCATCCGTTATTATTTACCTACTCCTAAGCTTTGAAACAAATTTCCAAATGTTGGATCATGTAAAAAGATCATCAGTCCAAGATTTTTCTCCCACCCCGCCTAATAGTGGAAACTTAATCAAAATTTGAGAAATCATTTTTGCAAATTCCATCATAATTATTTCGCGGTGCAGGCAGTTATTCAATTTTCTCAAAATAACATAAGGTGGATTGATGCCCTTTCACGAACCCAATCAGTTATTGAGTAAAACAAACAATATAATATATTATATTTTTATAATATTGTTTATAATATAGTTTTACTCAATAACTCGTCTCGTGGACAAAAACGAAGTTGCTAATCGCGCAAAAACACTTTATAGCAAATTTTCTAAATTACAACGGCAAAGAAATTGGCCAAGACATGAACGAGTTAGCCGAGACGATAGCCGAAACAACAACTACCTGCAGCTGAGGCAATTATGCCAATATCAAACTGACAGCATTGAAAGACGTGAACCAAGGAGGCAAAACTATAAGCTCGGCACGATAAACTTCAATGTTAATGACCTTGACTACTTTTGAATCAGCCCTGAAGTAGCTGCGTCTGCCAAAGTCAGCTGCGTAGGCCCTACCAACATATTATTAATCACACCGATAAACCTACCTACTCTAGATGACTTTTTGAAACCTCTCTTTGATCAGGAAACGGTTGCAAAATTAATTACCATTGCTGACCATCGTTCAGATTCCCAGTTTTCAAGAGAAAATAGTCAACATAGCCTCACTATCTCGAACGAGGTTGGGAACTGCCAGATGGAGCAGAGGTGCTGATCCAAGAGAATGGATGGGCAATGATAGTGACCTTTGCTTCTTCCTTTTAACTTCTGTATTTCATGTAAATACAGAAGTTAAAAGGAAGAAGCAGAGAGGTCACTATCTCATTTCCCATCATCATCCCATCATCATCCCATCAATCATTTCCCATCCGTTCTCTTAGTCAACATAGCCTCGGGAGTCCATTAATCATGCGTCCAACATATCGAGCAAGGACGTTGGATGGGCTCACGCTCAACGTAGTAACCCGTCAGTCCTGCATCCGACCTCGACACTTTGAGCAAGGATTGTTGTTGTCGAGCAAGGAGCACTGTTGGAAAGGCGGGCTGCTGCTATAGGTACCTACTGCGGGTTCTAAGGGGCCCACCATTTACAACGACATCTCGAGCGAGATGGTGTAGGTATACTCCGGATCTCCCTCTTGGAGGTTCAGGAGGACCACGGTGCCCAGACATCTCTGGCGAAACTGCTCTGGATGGGCCTCCCTGCACCTTTTGGGACTCCTGGAGCAGACTACACTTCGTGCAATGTACCAGAGGAAACTTCACTCCTGTCTCCTTCCTCCCAAGCGGAGTGATCATAGATCTAACTATTTCAGAACACCGCCAAACACACCACACCATCTTAATTATTTGGGCACAAAGCCTCATGAAGGTACACCACTTCCACCCATAATGAGTCTTGCACAGTATTTGTCGGAGAACTGTATCCTTCATGACCACCAGTTTGGCTTCCAGGCCTGGAGGGAAGAGAGTACGTCTACGGCTGCTTATACATGAGTCTCAACTGTTTTGGAGCGCCTTGAAAAGAGGGACTACACTGCCATCCGCCTCTACGATCTGAGCAAGACCTTTGATTTGGGCCCTCACGACAGATTGCTGACGAAGCTCTCGCGTTATGGTTTTGATGAGGAGTCTGTTGCCTTCTTCAGTGCGTTTTTGGTGGGGTGGAGTCAAATTGTCTTCTATAATGGCATGGCTTCAGAAGAGTCGGCCATACCTTGTGCGGTTAAGCAGGGCTCCATTTTGGGTCCGACGTTGTTCCTCCTTTACGTCAACGATTTGGCCTGTGAGTTCAATCACCAAATGAATCAAATTTACTTGTTCGCCGATGATATGACTGTCTCGGCGTCTGGTCGAACGCGCTTGGAGTTGTCGGGTAATATGCTGGCGGCGGATGTGGTGGTGAAATCCTGGTGCGCCTCAAATTCACTTCGGCTCAATGAAGAGAAGAGCCAAGACCTCGAGTTCCTTCTCAACGGTCAGCTGGACAATGCGGTCAACTTCCTAGGGTTATGGATTGACAACCGGATTGACAACCCCCCCCCCCCCCCCCTAGACAAACGAAAAATATATATACGCTTTCAGATAAAAATATAGAAAAAGAGGAAGTAGTGGTTGAAAAATTCGCTGAGAACCCGAGGCGGCTCATGTTGTAAATTTAAAGTGAAAAAAATCAACTTGACATTGCTGGGAAGGTAGGTACTTATGTTGTGTACAGTTGTGTTTACACAACTGTACACATTGTGATTCTCAAACTACGGGCTATTTTCAGCGTGCAAAGTTTTCAAAAATCCACCTTGTCTTAAAACGTCACAAAAATTTGTGGTCATTTCCGACCCACCTAGCGTTGAGAAAATGCACCTGGCACAAATCAAACTCCGTTTTTAAGCTCAAAATTTCAAATGTTCAAATTCTGGGCACACGGTAATTACCAATACTGACATGGTGATTACTCGTAGTTCAACTAGCCTCTCTTCAATTTCTTTCTTGGTTTTTTCGTCATTCCTAACCATGTGTCTAGCCTTGCTTTTAGGGCTCAGCAGATTTTGCAGTAACGTTTTCTGGAGAAGTCGTTGATATTTTTTACGCTGCTTTTCTTCATTTCTTCTTGCTGTTTTCAGTTGTTCTCTGAGCCTTATGTTTTCCCTTTCGGTTTTTCTATCATGCCGCCTTTTTCTACTCTTGCCAGCTTCTCTACGACTTGATCCACGGTGAGATAAAGCAACAGGAACATCAGATGATTCTTCGTTTTGAGGTGATGTCGGTGGCGTGTTTTCAGTGACTCTAGTGAGATTTTGACGCCTCATTCGAAATTTTCTGACATTCTCTCGAACTATTTTCCTCCGAATCCTCAGCTCTCTAGGTGTGAGGTCAGCAACCAACTTGATTTTCCCATCTTTCTTCCTCTTGATGTCAAAATCAAAAAATCAAACTCGAACCTTATTATTGCCCTTTTATCATTTTATTTAAATTTCTCGGGCCTCCTCCACAAGTCGCAATTGTTGACCCCCCTATCGTTCCCATTAATTTCTGTATTCTTTGTACTTGGGTTTACTCTTTCCTTACGACTTTTAATACAAGAAATCTGAAATAACCTTCCTCGGTAATTTAAATGGTAAACATGAAATTACCATGGTTTTTATTCGTACCTATTTATTCCACGTGAATTACTCAATTTCGAGCACGTGAATTACATTTGCAACTTTCAAATGAAATAACTAGATTCTAACTCATCCTATAATAGATTACAAATGCATGCTCCAAACATCTGTTCAAGCTCTTCAACATGATAAAAGAGAGAAAGTAATATTTTGAAAATTGTGGAAGTTATAACATGCCATGGTAATTACAAGGGAAAAGTCACTCAGCAGACTGAGAACCTTCGCTGTGGGATGAATCTTCTAAACAGGAAGAAACTGGTCTGGGGCAGGTTTGGTGGGCTCAAGCAATGTTGCCATCTTACACAGGTCACGTGGTGAGTTCGAAATAACCCACTTTCCGTGCCAAAATATCCCATTTGATTATATTGCACGGTAATTACTTTTTTTTTCGGGACAAACATTGTTAAGCCCTCTACACTCCAAAATTTGGTTAATTGGAGACTTTCTCGTGGTTTTTGATCATTCCACTCATCTACTTGAACGATGTATATTTCTCCTTCCTGAACACTGGTATTAGAATGCCAAAGGACAACTTTGAAATCCAAAAACGACTTTCGGGACAGCCACGGTAATTACATTTTGCTACTTTGCATGCCTAAAATGGACATATAAATTGTAATTTGACCAAATTCAACAATCGTTTCTTGAAGATGAGAGTCACTTCTTTCACAAAAAAGTTGAAGATAGGACGCTTAGGTAGCCACCAATCTTGCCCGGACTCGATTATTGCCCGTAGTTTGAGAATCAGTTTGTAAAGGTTCCTTTGTAATTACAAAGGAACCTTTACAAAGGTTTTATATTAAGAGGGGAAAAAAGTGAACTACAACAGTTTTGTAAAAATGATTTGTATGTTATTTTGTATTATTACTCAAGCGGTGTAATATTATTTACGATATAGGGTACCTATCTCACCATACTCCGCACTCCAAATACCTACATGCAAAGTTACGATCATTTTGGTTTGTTCTTCTTCGTTTCATTCGGTTCAAGAGGTCTAGATTGCAAAAACGAAATGGAACCGTTGCCGCACAGTGGTCCACAGGTGAAAAAAAAAAAAAAAAAAAAAATCAAATAATATTTTTAAATCCTTTCAAAATCATTATAGGTATTCCATTCAGTATTAAATGGAGGGTTGATATGAATAGTTTTCGGATCAAAAAGTCATCAACTTACTCTTACTGTAGACCTGACTCGGGCAGTATACCTTTCTCGATTTTGGAAAATAGTGAGTTGACGGGAGCAGTATTAGACCTATTTACGGAGAATCGTAGCCGACTCATTTTGCACGTGAAAAAATTCGTTAGACATCGAATTTGTTCAGTTTTTACTCAGCTACAAGAAAGTAATTTTATCTTTCTGTGGAAAAAATCTAGACACAGCTTTCAACACGTTTTTAGCGGATTTTGAAGCAAAAAACCATGATTTTTGTGCATTTGATTCATCATAATCATAATTATGACTTAAGTCGAGCTTGGGCTAGCTAAGGTAGGTGTTGTGCCAAGATTTTACCTAATAGCCTAATGGAGCCTATTGATGCCTAATGGAGAGTTGGAGGATGTATTGACTCTGTATTAGGAAGAGTGTAGCTTTGGGCGGAACTCGCATCAATGGGGTGCCTGCCGTTTTGTCTAGGAGCCTAGTGCGACGGATCTCACAACACAGGGGAGCCTGTCGTTTTTTGGCGGAACTCACGTCTCAGGGGTGCCGGCCTTTTTAGTTAGAAAACCCTAGCAAGAATGATTTTTAGGCGGAACTCACATCTCAGGGGTGCCAGCCGTTTTAATGCCCTAAAGAGAACTTCTAGAGGGTTTAGGTAAAAGACAGGGGGAGTCAACAAGGTTCATATCGCGATGGCCAAGTTTGGAGGGTCTTTAGTAGCGGTCCTAGCGGAGAGCACCGAAATTAGAGAGCGAACTGTCCACCCAGTGGGTGTACAGTCTTTTGTAGTTTTTACTCTGTGGTGGCACCCACCCCTCACCCCTGTCTCGTCCAGCCCACGGGCCGGGGTGCTCTTCTCCCCACTTCTACACTTCTAGAAAAATACGTTACATGAATATTTTCGACCGTTCTCAGTCACTGTGTTTGACCGCCATGTGGTCGATTGTTTACGTTTGTTTCGCTATTACTAGCGTTTCACCACTTTTTCAAAAGCCGTTTTCATTGCTATATTTCATAAGTCAGTTTCATTGCTAGTCAGTGTTTTCTGAGCTCTTTTTTCAAAGCAATTGTTATAGATCTACAGTTTTCTCCTCTGCTAGTGTTTGTCGCAAACGTGGGACCTCTCCACCCCTAAGAGCCCTCCCTCCCGTGGGGCTGGGAGGGACCGAGCGGAGGAGGGGCCGAGCCAGCCCGCTCGCCATGACAGCAGTAATGAACAGTATGAACGGAAGCGTTGTGATGTGTCGGTAAAACATGAAAATTATGCAAGTGACTTTCATACAAGGTGGTCGTAAGTAAAATTAATGTCTGCGGACATACGTCAGCCCCAGCTCATGAATAGTACGTTAAATACAGGTTCGCCTTCAATCTAGCTAAAGCAGGTTTGCCCTCAATTTGGTTAGTCGTTGATACTCCTCCGACTAAAAAGCAGTTTAGCTAGAATACAGGTTTGCCTGCAATTTGGTTGTCGTGGACACTTCTCTGACTCAAAACAGTGATCCATAAGTCGTCGATACTCCTCCGACTTATAGCGGCGATCAAACAGTGAGTTACAGAGAATGTTCGGACTAAATTGCAGTAATTAAATCGTTGATACTCTTCCGATTTAATTCATGTATTCAAGCAATTTGGTTGTCGTGGACACTTCTCCGCCAGCTGACTCAAAACTGTGATCAATAAGTCGTCGATACTCCTCCGACTTATAGCTGTGATCAAATACCGAGTCACGGAGAATGTTCGGACTAAATTGCAGTAATTAAATCGTTGATACTCCTCCGATTTAATTCATGTATTCAAGCAATTTGGTTGTCGTGGACACTTCTCCGCCAGCTGACTCAAAACTGTGATCAATAAGTCGTCGATACTCCTCCGACTTATAGCTGTGATCAAATACCGAGTCACGGAGAATGTTCGGACTAAATTGCAGTAATTAAATCGTTGATACTCCTCCGATTTAATTCAGGTGTTCAAGCAATTTGGTTGTCGTGGACACTTCTCCGCCAGCTGACTCAAAACTGTGATCAATAAGTCGTCGATACTCCTCCGACTTATAGCTGTGATCAAATACCGAGTCACGGAGAATGTTCGGACTAAATTGCAGTAATTAAATCGTTGATACTCCTCCGATTTAATTCAGGTATTAAAACAGTTCGATTTGTCGTGGATACTCCTCCGACTAAAAGCAGTATTTAGGGTGCAAGGCCCAATTCAGTTCAGTACAGTACGAGCAGTGCAATAAGCTGTCGAAATTCCTCCAGCTTACATCATCAACAGTATCCATATGGTTGGAAGAGGCGGCAATTTGGGGACATGGTGGTGGCCGTTTTTGGGCAAACGCCCAGCAGGGACTTGATGATGATTCATTTTAATTCACGTAACGTACATTGAGCTGGGGCTGAAATATATCATACTTTCGCTTTCCTATCATCTTACTAATCGTGGATAAGTCAATTCACGACAGTGTTAACCTCACCGTTCTTTTGGTGTACCATTTATTCTCAAAATAATCGTCAAATTGTTGTCAAAAGTTGTTGTATTACGAAATTATTAGGTAGGTACCTACTTATTATTGTCAATAAAGTTGTCGATAATCAAAAGGTATTTTTCTTATGCCGTGTGATATCATGTGGATCGAATTTGTCAATGGTATCAAAATTCGATCCCTTTCCGCTCCCCACCATGAGCTCCAGCCTCCAGCATAGAGTTGAGGCCTCAAGAGGATGACAAACAATTGATTTTCAAACAATTCTGGGTTTTCCGATTTTTTATAACCAAGTGTTGGAAAAATCGGAATTGTTTGAAATTCAATTGTTTGGCATCCACTTGAGGCCTCAACTCTATGCTGGAGGCTGGAGCTCATCGCGGGGAGGGGAAAGGGGTCTTGACGTGGGCAAGGGGGAGAAACACCTAGTGGAACGGGGAGCGAGGAGGGGGGTTTCACGTTGGATGTTGACGGAGCTCTCCGCTAGAGGGTGCAACTCCCCAAGACCAAACTTTGCCATCGCCTTAACATAGGAGTTTCTCCTCTGTCTTTACTACCTTACTCTGTGGTAAAAGAGCACACACAAATTTAAGAGGTAACACAAGGAAAGGAGAGAGCTGTTGATTGGAGCTGAAGGCGACTTAGAATACTCTCTGGCCTGGGAGGCTGCTTATATCCTGTAAGCGCCCCCACCAAGAAGCCCCCTTCTCTCAGGTGTGAGCCTGGGAGGAGAAGCCCGCCTAGTGGGGGTTACACCCTTGGCTGGCTACGCCGGGCCTAAGGGGCGCGCGTCGGTACCTATGTTTCTCTCTTCTTTCCTTTAGCTTTATTATTTATCTGTAGTTATTTAATTTATAATATGTGGGAGTTCCACACTTATGTTATGTCAATATATGTGGGGGGCTCCACAGTAGGTATGCGACTATTTTTCCAGGGTACCTACCCTGTGTAGTGTCCTATGTACAGAACAACTCCGACAAATGGCGTCCGTTTTTTCTACATATTTTAAGATAAATGCGTGAAATTGTGAGAATTCCTTTTTTCGCCAAAAAGACGCTGAATAGGTACCAAACTTCAAAAATATGTATTCCCGCCGATTTCACTGTGGGGTCTATAGGGCTTTCATGGGGCTACAAATGGGATTTTTGAAGGATACCAAGAGAACAAAAATTGATCTCTTTATAAAAAATATTTAATATTTTCCGAGTATAAAAAAAAAAAAAAAAAAAATGTAAAAATTTTTACAACAAAAGACAATTTTTACAAACAAAAGATTTTGAAAAAAATAATAATAATAGGTAAGTAATAATAATTTTTTCTAAGCTCTTTTTTCAACACACAGAATTAATTTTCGCACAAGTAACCTATATCAAAGAATAATAAACCCTTGTGTAAAATTTACAGCTTTTTAAATTTTAATTTAACTAGGTAGCAGCATTTAACTTTAGCAGCATGTCTACCTGCAATATTTTTGAGCCCCCCCCCCCCCCCCTCAAGGATGACCTGCGTACGCCCATGTCACATGGGATTGTTTTTTGGAGCTCATCTTACACACATATTTTCAAGCTACAAAAGGCCGCTATTAGAATCATTTTCGGTTTTAACTTTAGGGAGAGCTGCCGTGGCTTCATAAAAAGGTTAGGTTGTGTGACTGTTCCCTCATTGTTCATCTTCTACTGTTTGAGACTGGTTAGAAAATATGATTCTCTGGCCCCCAAGAGCTCCGACTTTCACACTTACAGCACACGGACATGTGACGAGTTGGGTCCTTCCAGTGTGCGTTTGACCACATCCTTGAAAAGTTTTTACAATAGGTTACCGAAATCGCTTCGTCAGACGTCGGATAAGGAATTCGAACGTAAAGTAAAAAACGAATTGATTAATGCAGAATCGTATTCTTTCGAGGATTTCTTTTTGAAGCGAAGCTTTTATACGGACGCCCCCCTCCCCCGCTAGTTTCTATTTTAAGTTGTATAGGTACCTACCTTACCAAATAATTTGTCGTATTGCCGATGAATTTTTATAAAAGTAATCGTGATGATTACTATGACCTTCATTTTGTTATGAGTTTGATATCTCTATGTTTGTAATAATATATTAATCGACGATTGTATTACCATTATGGCTGGTGCGATAAAAAAAAAGAAGCATAATGATAGAAATGGCTATAGCCTATAGTCTATCTATCTATCTAGACTATAGTCTATCTATCTATCTATCTATCTATCTACCATTGGCTTGAAACCACTGTTATGTACATTGTACATAACAGTGGTTTCTTGTACATTGTACATTGTACAACTGCAAGAGACAGAATGTGGCTAGAGGTGATAGTATTCGACTGTTGACTGCACTAGAGACAACTGCCAACTGAATGAGCAGACATCGAAATAGCTAACAATTATAACAAAAATTGTAGGTAATAACTGAAATCTCACATCAGTCTGAACAATATATCAAAGAGAAATTACTACATACCAGAGAAATCATTTGCCCAAGGCCAAGAAATCATCCGACAAGTCTAAATTAGTGGTTTAGATAGGCCACAATAGCTTCAGCGATAGCCAAAAATATCCGAACAATAACATTAACCAAAAGTTGCTCCTTGATGGTAAACTCTTCATTTCTCGTCGATTTATGCAACTATAAGTGTATGTAGTTATCCATTGCCACCCCTGGTCAGCACCGACTGGACACGGTGTTCCATTTAAATTGAAAAACACGGGTGTCCCATTTACCAGAACTTTATCTGACCGTTTAACACCTGCACACATGCGGAATACGCCGGGGTGTCATCACAGAACAATAGGAGGAACGAAGTCAATTGTTTCGTATTAGCAATTAGTTAATGAGGAAGTGTAATCAGCTGGCTCAAGGACGGCGTGCGGGTAGAGTGAACACCCAATAGATAATAGATTTAGATTATTCCTCACCACCCCTCAACCTTATTGCGCTTCTGAACTGCACGTCAGAGGTTCCACTGCGGTTGATACGGTTACCAGGAAGCATTCGGCTCAAGCGTCCATCTGCGGAAAATGCGAGCTATTTCTTGGGCATGACGACCGACGAAACCTTGAGAACCCCGCGCTATGCTGTTCGAGATTATGGCGGAGTTTCAATACATTATATAATATACATTATATTATAATGTATTTTATTTTTCAAATATACCCTTTTACTCTTGAAATTCGGTTTGAAAGGATGAAGGGGAAGGAAAAAAGGATGAAAATTTGGTTCTTCGGCAATTTTCAAAAACATTTTGTTGGTATCATAAGCATGTGAAATTTATTTAAATCTAATCGTTTCCTTACTTCAGCCGATTCATGAATTTATAATTCAGCTGTTTGTCATAGGGTGGAGTGAGGTAATCGCATATGCTGTTGGTACTTTTCCATTATACACCCCCCCCCCCCCCTCACACACAATCGATTTTGGTTGCGTTTCGGCCGTTTTGGGTGCATTAAAGACATCGGGAGGGGTGTATGAAACTCGAAATCGAGTAGGGGGGGATAACGGAAAAGTACCATGCTTTTTTCAATACTTAGCTCAACTTTGAACGTGATTATCAGCCGTCATGTTGCAGGGAAACCCATCCCCCCCCCCCCCCCTACACCCCCCCCCCCCCCCCCCAAATATAGCATGTTTACTGCTGAATTTAAATATCTCCAAAGGTTTTCATTTACTGCTGTTCATAATAATTATGAACAAAAAATTATTTTGAAACGAAATTTTTTAATTTATTTTTTATTTTGTTCTCGGTAGTACACATTTTCCCAGGAAAAAGGGGTAATTGTGTAAATGGCCTCCATTTTTCAGAGTATTCGTATTTAGGTAAGCATCACGGGGCTAATTTTTTGAAAGACCATTAAAACCAAACAAAATGGTATACTTATATAATATATAATATATAATTTTTTTTTTTTTTTTTCGGATTCTTATGGCTGTGTAAGCAGCTGATGGTGCGATGAAAAGCAAGCGAGACGAGAGCTTTTCAAGCAATCGCTTGTGTTAACACCCAAAAATTGTGTGTCAATGAGAAAAATTTTATTTAAAAATTTTTTTTGGATTTTTTTTTCAAAAATTTTTCGTTTTTTTACTTGATAAATATTTGACCTCCTGGGGTCCTTCAAAAATCCCATTTGTAGCCCCATGAAAGCCCTATAGATCGCCACAGTGAAATCGGATCGTTCCGCGGCCCCAAAAAATGGATTCTACGTCCAAACATAGTTCGAAAACGACACCTAACTCGATCCCATAGCCGAAAGCCTTCAATAAACCACTCCCGTAGCCCTATTTGTCCCCATAGTGCCCCACGGCTTGGGCCGATCAGGCTGATAACCTTGCGAGCACAACTGGATGGTAAACCGAGTGTTTTGTCAAAATTTCAAATTAAAAAAAAAAAAAAAAAAAAAAAATCCTACTGCCCAAAACGGCCCGGACGGCGGACAGCGTTTTATTTTTAAAATTTTTTAATTGAATTATATTGGTTGTGTAGAAGAATCTAATAAGTATTTTAACTCTGGAACATTTTGGACTTGAGGAAACTAGAAAGAAGTAAAGAATTGAACTGAATTCCACGACATCTTTCGCGGCTCGGTGACTAAACGCTTGACCCACTATAAGCACCAGGCACCCGAATCGTCGCGAAAATGGATTAAAAACGAATCAATCAAAAATAAGGAATCACCACAAATGTTCAAAATTAGTACCGTGACCTTATTATACTTATGCTCATATTATGCCGGAGGGTTCCAGCTGGATAATATCCACATGTGGATAATATACTTACATGTATGTATAATTACATAATATGTATTAGACAGGAAACTTATGGGTCCAAATATTTGTCAGCTCGTATAAACGAGTGATATGAAATTACTCGATAGTTTTCTTACTTCGATGAACATTCTTCGAAAACAACGCCAAGAAATCCCCTCAACTTCATCCCTTCTCCTATTTTTTCTTCTTCTTCGACCACAATAACTCCTTCCATTCTCAGGACGTGATTACGATATCTGAATCATCACAATGCTGACTCACCGTCCCCCCTCCCTCTTCATCTCATCACGTTCCAGTAGGTTTACAAACCGAATGAGAAACATACTTTTAAAAACCATTCTGGTCTTTTTAATGAGGGAAAACAAACCTGCGCCTCCGCACCAACGTTTATTATCGACATTAAAAGGGGGTCAAATTGGCCATTTTCACGAAAACGACCCATTAAATGAGCGAGGTATTCACGGACAACGTCAAACGAAAGATTTTGCGTCGAGTTTTATTTTCACTTCCCTTCAGACTTCGGGCTACGTCAAAGTATGTAAACCAAATCTGTGTCGGGCAGCAGACATGACTTGTACTTATTATTCTCAGCACTAAAGCCTCAGCTCTGCAGTCACGGCCATATCTCGTCACATCTTAAGCATTATTTGTGGCTTAAACATTGTGCCCCGGCTGATTGGATGAAGTTGGAAATGGCAATAAAAAAAAGGCCCGAGCCTGAGGGACCTCAAGATATATGATGAAACTTGGCGGGGAGGGGAAGGCTAACTGAGTACAACGCTCGCGAACCAAGTTCAAGGAGAAATTACCCACGTAATCACTTGAAAACCCCCTCCCCTCCTTCCTGACAGCCTTGAATGTTGACCCTCTCTGCTTCCATTTCTACTCGGCCATCTAACCTTCTTAAGTCCCCGGCTTAGCTCCGTTCCCTCCGTCGGAGTTGGTGATAGCTGAAATTTCATCACCCGCTGGTTTATGAACTGTAGACCGTATGAATTTTGGAGTCGACGTCAAGCAGTTCGACAACGTCAGCTATATCTTGACCACAGAGTAACAGAGAACAGACACATGTTTCAGAATCACCCAAAGCTCGGGCTGCCATCCCGTTTTTAAGGGACATGTTACTGTTTGTAAAATCGAGACCCGTTATAATATGCACGTGCTTCAGTGAGAAGTCTCTAACTGAATGGTAACACTGTCAAAGAAAGTCTCCGAGTTTCCATCGCCCTATAGATTGTAAGGTTTGTTACCGAGCTCGGAAACCTTTTTTTTGGTAAGCCAGAAAGGTGGTTATTTTCGTTTGAACCCAACAAGAAATGAGAGCAGCAATCCAAAAGGTCTCGGGAGCCTTGGTGCTCAGAGTGAAGTTTGTAACGTGCCCAAATGACAGGGAGTAACCAGTGACACCAAAATCGTTAAGGTTTTTCAGAGAAGGTCCGAAGTGCGGGGCGTTCTGGCTCCAAGAGGCCAAATCATTGAGAGAAACTGGTAACTAGCGGCGTCTTCTGACTACGTCCGGCAGGTTTCTTGATCATTCATCCTCTTTTGCATTAATGCAACACAATGTCGTACGACACACACACGCCCGTTTACTAGGAGGAGGTCATACCATATTTTGTAATCGTCGTTGTTTTGGTTTATCATTCTTGAAATAACACACCTATGAATTCGAGAAGAAAGTCTAAAATTTTTATCGGCCACAAAGTAACTTTGTGACTAACTGTTAGTCATTATACTTTTCAAGATGAGTAGATTCCAAAAATATAATGTCCGTCCGTCGTACGCCGTACGCAGTCCAGGCCGTTTTGGACAGTAGGAATTTTTTTAAATCTTAAATTTTGAAAAAATACTCGGTCCACCATCTAGCTGTACCCGTAAGGCTTTTAGCCCCATTGCTCAAACCCATGGCGCTCTGTGATGCTATAAAGGGGATACGGGGGTGGTTTTTTTTTTTTTTCAAGTTTTCGGGTATGACATTGAGTCGAAACGACACGTTTTTCGAAGTATTTTCGGACGTAGAATTTATTTTTTTGGTTTTCAGAACCATCGGATTTCACCAAGGGAATGTATGGGGCTTTCTTCGGGGCTACAAATTGGTCATTAGAAGGATACCAGGATGACGAATGAGGCGTCGTTTTCGGAGTAATTCTGGGCGCATAATCCTATTTTCGGACTCTCACGGGGCCACGAACTTGACGAGAAAATTTAAATTAGGGAAGTTCTAAATAATCAAATTACATGTTTTTATCGACAGAATTAATTTTCGCACAATAATAAGTAATTATTAACATTAAAGAATAATAAACCCAAATTTAAAATTTGCAGGTTTTTTTTTTTTTTTCATCTTTAAGGATCTATCTACCTACATTGTTAATGTAGGGGGAAGGGTGGGTAAGATGGATAGGTACCTCAAGAAAATTATAGAAATCGTACCCAATCACCATGTTTTACCCAAATATTTCAATTTGATTTCACTGGAGGTATTAACGTTGAGCGAAAATTGCAGACGAATTGCTCATCTCCTACATCCTTGCAGACTGTGCATACTGAAGAAAACTCTCAGTCAATGCAGTGCCTATAATTAGGTGATCTGAGTGTATCGCCATTTTCGTCAGTCGAGGGCAGCAATTCGTCAAGTGATTCCTCTGAGGAAAATTCCTATCCCATCTTGTCCCGCTTCAACCATATTGGCTACCATTTTGATTCAGCGCAACATAGAGAACTCTAATTAGAAGCAAATAGTAGCAAAAACCTCAAGGATTCAGTCGCGTGCTTTGAGATTTCGCGTTGATGTGGACCAGTGGTACGGGTCAAAACATCCAGTTCCAGCGATTTCAATTTGGAATTTTTACAAAAAATGCGACTTTGAGCCAAAAATACCAACTGTGCACTGATTGCTTCTTCAGCCAGATCTTATCAAACTGACGACCATATCTGATGGTATCCCATTTGATCCCACTATCCCGTCTTACCCACCTTTACCCCAATGTTTATTGTGTTGCCCCATGTCCTTCTTTCCCCAACCATTTTATTTTACCCAACTTCTGAAAAAACAGGACGCCCATCACGATGTACATAATATGTTATATTATAACTATATTAATAACTGTATATATAGTACCTACCTACTTGTTAATAAATCTTTAATAATTTTAAAGATTAATAATACATTCATGAAGTTGAGGTAGGGTAAGAGCACCAATTATTGGCCACCCCCCAGTTATTGGCCACCCATTTTTTAAACTCAGTTTTCTAAAACCCGGATGCCTCTGAGAATGTATGACTATTTTTCCCGCGTCAAGTAACTAATCGAGATGGCTGTGATGTGGCAAAATCAATTTTATAACCAGTTGTAATCTCCTGAGTCGACAAAATACCGGCCTCAGTACGCCGAAAGGGCCGGCCTTCGACGCAGAAAGGGCTGTTTCTTACGAAAACGGTAAGCAAACATCACCTCATTCGTAAGGTTTTTTAGAGGGTTCAATCCAGTCAAAATCACTTTTTTTGATATGAGAGCAATCTGCAGTAATTTCTTTATCGATTCGTGTAGGTTTTTTTGGTTTTGGATGAATTTTAACAATATTATTGACGTGGCCAATAACTGATACGAAAAATATGAGATGTTTCAGTTATTGGCCGTCCTGGCCAATAACTGAAACAGACGTATTTTTCAGTGAACCATTTATTGGCCACCACCTGAGCTGGTGGCCAACGGCTGGAAACCAGCAGTTTGTAATTCCAATCATTGTCATATGGTTGATTGGCGAACTCCCAGGAGCAATGGAAGACTGATTGAGACTATTCTGTTTAAAAAATTTTCATTTCACATTTAATGTGATTTGATAATTTTGAGCTGCGTTTTAATAAGGGTGTGTCATAAAAAAGGTTTTAATTGCATTTTTTTATTGTTCTCTTTTTTTATTGATACTATTCTATTTTAAACTGTAATTTGATAATTTTGAGCTGTGTTTTAATAAGGGTGTAACAAAAATCCCATTTGTAGTCCCATGAAAGCCCTATAGATCCCCACAGTGAAATCGGATCGTTCCGGGACCCCCAAAAATGGATTCTACGTCCAAAAATACTTCGAAAACGACACCAAACTCGATCCCATAGACAAAAGCCTTCAAAAACCCCTCCCGTAGCCCCATAGCGCCCCACGGGTTTTGGCGATCGGGCTGAAAACCTTGCGGGCACAACTAGATGATAAACCGAGTATTTTGTCAAAATTTCAGATTTAAAAAAAAAAAATCCTTCTGCCCAAAACGGCCCAGACGGCGGAAGGGCATTTCGGATTTAGAATATAGACCTCTTGAAACGGATAATGTCAAATTTCGAGGTCCATCGGAGTCGTCGACCTCCGTCGCGATCATATAGGTGTATTATTCCAAGAATAATAAATAAAAAGTGCTAGTTTTTATGACTGAATGATCCCTCTTCCCAAACACAGAAAAATCGGATAGTGCCATGACATGTAGGCTGCAAACCAAAGCGGATCGGTAAGAAATCTCTTGCATAGGAGGAATCTGTGCATCCTGGGGATCATTATGAGTGCACCAGAGTTTTAAAAAAGAACTAATAAGAAGGACGGATTGAATGAATGGACGGAAAGACGGAAAATCCTAGGTGGCCAATAACTGATGCACAGGTGGCCAATGTTAGAAACATGTGGCCAATAACTGGTGCAATTTACTTTTCGCACAAATCGTTAAAAAACAGGTATTTTAACAAAAAAGTCGGCCCAAATTGACATTGGATCGCATTCGTTAGATGTTTTCCTTTTCAAAAACCAGTGAAAGATGTGAATATAACAGTTATATTTAAAGTTACTTTTAATTGGTTTTGTACGATGGGGAATACCGTTAAGTGGCCAATAACTGGTGCTCTTACCCTAGGTTATATTTTTTTTTTTTTAACTTCATGGATAAAACTTCATATTGGCAGGTAGGTAAACTATATTAAACAAATTTTGTTAACACTAAGTGAAAACAGCAAAACCCTTGTTCAAAACGTTTAAGATAGGTAATATCTAAATATCGTTAAAGATAATATCTAAAATATGCATACAATTTATGCATTTATTGCATTCGAAGCCAAAAAATAGTTTTGGACACTTCGTGCACGCCATTTTCTCCAGTAGCAGGATCTTCATAGCGACCCTGAACCCACTGTGGCTGCTGTAAAATATATTCTTTCCACACACACACAAAAAAAGTATGAATCCAATAATTGTGAATTATTCAAAAAAATGAATGAATAAATAATAATCCGAGGTAGGTACTTGCCATCTGACGTACCTACCTCCCAACAAGCAAAAAACGGGACAAAACAGGACTTTTTCACAAAAAGCAGGACATAGCGCTTGGCAAGACGGAGGCCTAAAAACCAGGACTATCCTGCCAAAAACAAGACGGTTGATCGCCTTACTTTAGCCATCATGCCAATGATGTTATCTCTGTTCGTTTTCTCTGGTCATGCATGTTCCGTGATCTTCTTTGGTAGGTAGGTATGTCTTGTGTTATCATCTATGTACAGTCTTCAGATGTCAGCCCTCTTTTTCGTTTACGCATCCACTGTCGTTGCCATCTTCTTTTGATTGACGTCACGCACCCAATATTTCGTATTTGCATGAACGCCGTTTATTTTGTCGAGTTCTTCATCATTGCAGTCGTTGACTTATTGTCCATCAGTAGGTCCTACGGTATGGTGTGGTTCTCGACGTCATCTTCATTTGAATATTCCTGCATTGCCTTTTTCTTCAATTGCAACAGATGTTGCCAAAAGGCAATCCGAAAAGGCGGGAAAAGAAACTAGTTGTTGGGAGCGATCTGGTGGTAGTTGGTGAACTAACAACAAAGACGGCGACTCGGCTTTTCGGGAGAAGTTGCGTCAGTTACTGTAAGACTGACTGAGGAGTAGTTTGGTGTCGTGATCGGAGTGACGCAGGGAGACGATGCGGCCTCGCAAGAGTTAAAAAGAGTATGTGCTAAATTGATATCAAAAGGGGGTGATCGGAGTGACACTGGGAGACGATGCGGCCTCGCAAGATTTAAAAGGTATGTGCTAAATTGATATCACAAAACAAATGGTTTTGTGATCCAAATGTCGATGAAAGGCCGCGGATACAGTTAAAAGGTATGTGCTAAATTGATATCACAAAACAAATGGTTTTGTGATCCAAATGTCGATGAAAGGCCGCGGATACGTGGTGAAAGAAACCATAACTGGTTTATAATACCGTGAGGTAAAGGGGTAGACTATAAGGGGTGGTGGAGGTCTACTGGACAGCGGATCCATAAAGGATTCAGGAATAAAATGAATAAAATTGGACCTTCATGGTCACTGAAAGGGATCCGGAATCCAAACTTAGACGAGGATTCGAATGTCACTAACTAAAAGATTGAAAAGAACGTAATAAACCTAGGCTAGTAAACTTGCAATAAATAAATGTTATATTGCGTGAATTTACTATAAATCTTGGAGATTCATGTGAAATCTCTACATGGTGGAGATGCTGGGATTTTGATTTTGTGAAACATGTTTTATGTAAATACGTCAATTACTATGTATTGTGCAATACTATGAAACGCAGTTTTTGTAATGACGCGGTCGGTCGCCAAGGGTGGAACCTCCCTCCCCTTGCATCCGCCACAAGCTCAACTACGCAATTGCCGAGCTCCTTTGTTATCGGGTATCTTATACGGAAATGATGACTTCTTACATGGTTTAAGCTGTGGAAGGTAAAAACTGCAGCGACTATCGGCACCCAAGAACATGAAAACACCATGCTATCTTGTTTCACTCTAAAGAACTAGTGTAAATAAAAACCCCAAGACTAAAATCATCAGCAAACTGATGACGAGTAGGTATCTACACTATTGTAGCTAGCTGCGTACACTAGCTGCGTGCAGATACATCTGTACAAGGATATGTCGTATGATACATAGTTGTTATTAGACGGGAATTTGATAAAATCACTACGAGAAACTAACAAGCGTTGTTGCTATGAAAAATTAAGTTGACGGGTTGCCATGGGTGCGGCCAATAAAAAACGTTGCATTTTTTGTGTGTCGCAAAATTTTGCAAGACCCCAGAACTAAGACATAACCAAGACAAAAGAAGGACCTGTGCGAAACTATCCCGATGACCAGATTTCTAACTGTGCCAACTCTCCAGCCGGGTTTCATGCCAATGTAGAAACTTTTGATCGCCCTATAATGACGCATGATAAATTTCTTCTCCAAAATGTTTGCTCATACCTACCTATCAACAAACTGATCAATCGAAATAATCGATTTGTTAAGTAACGAAAATCTCGATATAATTGAATCGATCAATAATCGATTGATTTCGTCTCAAAATTTTAAATTGTAAATTAAAAGAAACTCGATAAAACTAAAGGACGTTGAAATTCTGTTCATGTAACTAGGGTCATACATAAGGTTTAATTTGCTAAATGCTGATTGCAGTTGTGTTGTAAAATACATCCAAAAGTGCTGAACGTTAGAAACATTCCCTGCGTTTCTAAGAGCAAAGCTGCGGAACACGGGATAAATTTCCTGTGTTCTCGAACCAAAAGTGTTGAATACGGGATTCATTTCCTGTGTTCCCAAATCAAAAGTGCGGGATTCACGTCCTGCATTCCGAAACCAAAAATCAAATCAAATCAAATTAAATCATTTATTTACCAGAAACACATAATAATTTAAGGGCAATTATTACAGCTGAAATATAAATAAAAAACATTTACCAGAAAGAAACTGATACACTTAGGTAAAAAACAACCAATACAAGCACACTATATGGACCAATTTACCACGTCTGCCAAGAACAGTTGATGAGTTACTCATCAAAGCTGTATGGAGCCAGCTTGATGAGGTACCGGGACCAGTTAGAGCAACCCAGATATAAGCGCAAAGGTAATGAGCACAGGATTTATTCGTACCTAAATAGATAGTAGTAACCTATGTTCCCAAAACCAAAAAGTGCTGAACGCGAAAACATTTCCTGTGTTCCAAAAAACAAAAGTGCTGAATGCAGGATTCACGTCTGGCATTCCAAAAACGAAAAGTGTTGAACGTGGGATTAAGTTTCTACGTTCCACAACCAAAAGTGATGAATGCAGGATTCATGTCCGGCATTCCAAAACAAAATGTGTTGAATTTAGGACTAAGTTCCTATGTTCCACAACCAAAAGTGCTGAATGCAGGATGCACATCCTGCATTCCAAAACAAAAGGGAAAGGACACAAAAGGAAAGAAAAGAAAACAAAAGGAAAAGGGAAAGTGTTAAATGTAGGATTAAGTTGCTCGATACACGGTAGGATTCACGTCTGCGTTTCAAACCAGAATTGCTAAATGTAAAATTAAGTCTCTATGCTACAAAACCAAATTGCTAAACGTAAGATTAAGTTCCTGCATTCCAAAACGAAATTGCTAAATGAGGTAAAATTCTGAAAATTTGAATGGCTAACTGTTGGATTCTGTTTCCTGCAGTCCGAACGAGTTATTGGTAGTTCTATGTGGGTTCTGTTCCTACATGTGAAATAATTTGCTGAGTGTAGAATGGAGTTTCTACTCCCACAACTTTAACCGTTAAATGTTTTCCTGCTTGCTGTACATTGAATGGCTAAATAAGGGATTTTGTTTCCGGCATTCGAAACAAGTTATCAGTAAATCTATGTCGGGTTCTGATCCTGTATATTTACAAACTGAAAACCTGAAGAATAAACTTTGTTTCTGTGGTCCAAAATGAAAACTTGAGATTGCTGAAAAAGAGATTCAGTTCCATGCTCCAAAAAACTGAACAACAAAAGGTTGAATTTCTTCTGATAGTCCCGGCGTTTTACATTAAAGGTGTTGAAAGAAAAGGTGCAGGAGGGTTTTGGAAGAATACACTTAAAGCAGATCGGCAGATTGGTCGATCGCCTTAACAAATTTTTCCCCTTTTGCTAACAAGAAGGCCGGAAGGCACAAAATTCGTTTCTCCAAAATGAAAGGTATAATTTTTAAACGTTTGGCAGCATTGGTAAAAAAGAGTGGATAAAAGGTTTTTGGGTGTGGAGAGATGGTGGTGAAAATAAAATTGGAAAGAACCTACACAAAGGAACAACAAGTGAAGGTTGCCAAACTAAACATATCGATTAAGAAGTTCATGCCCGAAAATTAAGATGTGGTTGGTTCACATTACACAAAACGTATCATATATAAACAAGAAAATACCTACCAAATAACTGAATAGATAGACTAGAGTTTTGTCTCTCAACGTCAAAAGATGTGGGTGACTCCCATTTTAGTGTTACTAAATTTAGAGCTAGGTACCCCATTTCGAGAGTGAAATGGTCACGGCTTTGGGATCTAGTTAAATCCCACATTGACCGCAAAAACGATTTAAATGAAATAGAAAGGCTCTCGTACCGTCTGGAGTCCAAGGCGACGGTTGGGAGCTAGTTAACAATGAACAAAAACTACCAAATTGTGATTTAATAACTAACTTAACAGTGCGCGGAAAACCTGATAAAACCATTGAAGCCCACTACAAAGCGATAAAAAAAAGTCAAACCTTAAAATAAAAACATCTGCTGTCACTTTGAACCTAACGGCTAAACGTTGGGCGAACGTGGGACAAGTTTCATTAAATGAAACCAAATTTTGAGTCCGTATTAACAAAATAAATATTGGCCTTCAACCATTTTCAATGAATGAAAATGTCAAAGAAAATACCTGCTGAGAACGGCGGTGATGGTCATTCGTCCATGAGGGTATTGACCTTCGTGAAGTACGAATAAAGCAGTGGAAACAGATGGTTATTCCAAAGAGGTCATCAAAAGATAATTGAAAAGAAGATCATTGAAAAGAATAGTTTCGGCTAGGAAAAACTCGATGAAGAGTCAGAAACCCCAAAGAAAGTCACAACACATTCACGGCAGAAACTCATGTGCCAGCCTTCTACATAAAAAAGTTTTGGTGGGAGACAAGGCAAGCATAAAAATAGAAGAGTCAAACAAAACAACAGCAACAAAAATTCCAAACAATAATTTGCAAATCGTCGAGGTTTTTTTTTGCAGGACCCCCAAGAAAAACGGTCAAAATTGCAAGTATTTTCTGTCAATGCAGCCACTACAATGATGAGTGCAAAAGTTTGCTACTGTTGACAAGCGGAAGCCCCGACTTCAGGGTCGCTGTTTCCTCTGTCTTAAAAGAAAGAAACACAACAGTCTAAAAAGACAACATTTAGCGGAAAATTGCCAAAAAGGTGTTTCCATTGCAAGGTAGTAAGTAACCACGATGGCAGCCTATGCCCAACAAATTTCGGAACTACACCGAAAGGGAGTCTTCTCGTATGTGGGTACATTGGTTTTCCAATCCGCCAATGGCGCCATCCTTCAAATTGCCCTGGCTCATCTGATTAAGGCGATGCCTGTGAAGTCGTTTTGGTAGGTAGGTGGTGAATACCACTAGGTAGGTACACAATCCTGCCTGGAGGTTTTCCACAGATGGGTGGCGATTTGTTCCTAGTAAAAACTGTTTTGGGGTGTATTGTGTATCACGCCAAACTGACGAAATTTCTTCTGGGAAACACTTAGGTATCGTTTCTCATGTGTGTACATACGGGCTGAAAAGGAAAAAGGGTTACTGTCGGTCAAACCGTTTCGCTGTGCCTGACCCTCCTCTAAATGATGGTGGGTACCAGAAAGGATCTAAGGAAATTCGAAACCAAAGGAATTAAAGATTATCCAACTATACTTGGACAAGACACTACCAAAAAAAAAAAAAAATATATAAAAAAAAAATATATAATAATAAATAAATAAATAAATACATAAAATAAACAGAAACATAAATAAATAACAATAACAAGTCCTAAATCCTCCGGCGGGGTAGCCCTGCTGGTGGGCCAGCTGGTGCGTCGGACGTGGCTGACACAGTTACACGCTCTGTCCTGGTTTCTGAAAGCATGCCTACCATTGGCTGTGAGTTGCAGGATAGTTTACAGATTTGGCAATGTATCTCCGTTTTGTTCATTAGTGTTCCCCACGCGGTCTTGCTCGGGTTCCTCTGGGCCGGGGGGGAGGTGGCCAAGGTAATCCATAAATGCGAACGAAAAAGGAGGACCTGTCAAACTTCCTCAAATGCCAGAAAACTGCCTAAGCAATCTAGAAGTGTGAACTATGAAGGAGGGCCTGTCATGCCCTTTAAATGCATTCATGGTTTGGATTACCTTGGCCCTCAAACAGTTCGTCATGATGAAACAACCCAAAATTTAATGAGGAGGTGCTGCCTATTTACATTCATGGCAGTAAGGACCATAAATGTTGAGCAAATTCGGGGTATGATTGCTTTGTTGCGTCAAAAGGGTTGTGGTTGTGTCTGGCAATGCAGCACAGTTTAAGCTAACCTCATAAGTTGTGAATGTTCCTTTTAGTAGGGACAGCAAAATATCATAAACAAATATACCTGTAACAAAATACGACAAAATAAACAAAACAAAACATACCTAAACACTTACTTAAACAAAATACAAAGCAAAATACAAAGAACCGATTCATACCTAAACTGTCACCCTGGTAGGTTCGATATCATGAACGACTCGTCGGTCTTGTAAAACATCGCCAGCATGTGCCAGACAGACACACAACTACGAACGAAGCTGAAAGAAATCGTCCACTGACCACAGTTGGACAGGGTTTAACACAATCGAACGAACATAATATGGATATTATCCTAAAGGTCGCCATTCTTGAACAGCTACAGTCAGAAAAGTCAACTTAAAATGAGAGCTGGAAGAAAGGCAAGTCAGCATTGGACAAATTTCATAAACTTTTTCGGGAAGTTCAAAAGGGATAGTTCACGAACCTAAGGAAAAAACCTGCAGTTCCCCACAAAAAACCTCGGTTTGTAGTTGCTCGGACTAAACGAGTAGGGGATGTGTGCAGGTAAATGAGAAACAAAATTCAGATGAAAACAATCAAACGAAATTCACTTCAAAAACCCATTGTTCACCCAAAACCACTACCACTCTACCAGCTGCTAACCGAAACAATCCCCCTTGCCCTCAACGAAAGGCGGCTGATGCTGCCAATACAAAAACCAAGAGATGGACACGATTGCTGTTGGTAAGAGCAGCCAAATCTAAAAGTTCACTCAGCTGAATGATCAAATGGAAAACTTCCACCCTGAGTTCCATTGTTGGTACCTAGTCCAAAAGGTGGTTCTCTCGTTGTGGTGAAAAAAGCAGTCTTGTACTTCTTGTTGCAGATTTCCTGGTTGCCAGTTTGTTTTTTTCGTTTCGTTTGTTGTGGTTCTTTGTTAATATTAGTTTGCTTTCGCTGTTCGTTCTGATTGGATTCGTGTTTTGTGCGATGATAGTCTCTTTGATTAAATAACGGACTAGTTTTCGATGACTCCTTGATTTTCTGGAATGTAACATGCGACCAAAGCAAAAGCCAACTGAAATAAAACACCCAGCCATGTTTGGTAGAGTAAATGAGTTGAAAGCACCTTAGGGTGAAATGTGTAAAGGTATGCATCGTTTCCAATTCTAAACACTCTTAGCTAACCCAGTCAAAATTATTGTAAAGCTTCGCCTTGGGGAGTGTTGCCAAAAGGCAATCCGAAAAGGCGGGAAAAGAAACTAGTTGTTGGGAGCGATCTGGTGGTAGTTGGTGAACTAACAACAAAGACGGCGACTCGGCTTTTCGGGAGAAGTTGCGTCAGTTACTGTAAGACTGACTGAGGAGTAGTTTGGTGTCGTGATCGGAGTGACGCAGGGAGACGATGCGGCCTCGCAAGAGTTAAAAAGAGTATGTGCTAAATTGATATCAAAAGGGGGTGATCGGAGTGACACTGGGAGACGATGCGGCCTCGCAAGATTTAAAAGGTATGTGCTAAATTGATATCACAAAACAAATGGTTTTGTGATCCAAATGTCGATGAAAGGCCGCGGATACAGTTAAAAGGTATGTGCTAAATTGATATCACAAAACAAATGGTTTTGTGATCCAAATGTCGATGAAAGGCCGCGGATACGTGGTGAAAGAAACCATAACTGGTTTATAATACCGTGAGGTAAAGGGGTAGACTATAAGGGGTGGTGGAGGTCTACTGGACAGCGGATCCATAAAGGATTCAGGAATAAAATGAATAAAATTGGACCTTCATGGTCACTGAAAGGGATCCGGAATCCAAACTTAGACGAGGATTCGAATGTCACTAACTAAAAGATTGAAAAGAACGTAATAAACCTAGGCTAGTAAACTTGCAATAAATAAATGTTATATTGCGTGAATTTACTATAAATCTTGGAGATTCATGTGAAATCTCTACAACAGATGCTATCATTTCATTTCCCAAAGTCTAGCTTTACGTGGAATTTTAATACTTTCTACCTACTTCATTGTTCTATGCCGCCCATGACAATTCGATTCAAAACTCTTATCGCATCGTTCAGGTGTAATTTTACCGTTGGATGAACACCACCTGCAGGGATTCGTAATCATTTTTCATTCCAGGTTTATCTCTCACAATACGCATAATATTCACTTTATAATGAATATTCATGCCAATTACACGCATGTAAGTGTGAAGTGATTCCAAAATCCTTGACATTGCACTGAACACGTCGCTTCCGCCGAAGAACACGTTCCACTGCCGCAGGTCCTTAACGCAAAACGGCTCTAACATAAGAAGTAGTCATGATTTATTTTCTGAAACATTTAAAAGAGAGATAGGGAGAGGGAGAGAGAGGGTGAAAATAAGCAGAACACGAAGTAGACGAAGAAGGAAGGAGGAGAAGAAAAAAATAAAAGGAAATACGATAATCTTGATAAAAAGGAAGTGGAGAAGGGGACGGTGGTTAGAGGTGGATGGGTTGCCCGTGTAATGAACCCCCTTAAGAGTGAAGGGGTCATGCCACCACACCAAGGTCTCTCGGCCCAACTCCTCCTCCCCGCTCAGACGATTTCTCACAGACACAGTCCAGGACCCGCAGAGCACTTGAATCCTTTTCTCAAACCACTTCAAACTACGGAGACTTTAGTTCTCTGCGAATGAAGGAGATTGACACTTTATAGTGGAAATTGAATTTTTGAGGATTGGGTTTTGGATGGATATCTTTATTCTATGAAATTTTCTTTCGTAATTTGCCATCTTGCTATATATCTACCAGTATCCTGTGAGTGTCAGAAACGAAACATCTTTTAATCATGGCTTAATTCTAATTTAGAATTATACATTTTAATTAAAATTTAATGACAATTTAACAGATTATGTAGGTGTTTATATTTAATATAAACACTTAATTTGTCCCAATAAAAGTGAGAAAACATTGCACGTGTTTTCGCTGTCTGACATCGACTAAAGCAAGTGGGGATGCAGTCGAGGATCAGAGATTAGGCCTGAAGTGCATCTGAGATGGATGTGTTTGAGTCATGATCAGCTGGGGCAGATTCGAGTCAAGATGAAGTGGTTCCAATTCTAAAATGATCGATACCGATCAATACTGTACACGGGTTTAGCGCCGCTAGGCGTCGCATCTTTTGTGTGAGGGAGAACGGGACGTCGCCCCTCCCTGTGTGATGGCGTAGGCGGATTTTGGGGTGGCCCCCTCGCACGGGCGTAACTATGTTTCTGGGGGCCCCGTGTGCGAACCCCCACACACCAGGTCAAACAAAATTTGTTTAAACATTTAATGTTTAAAACGTATGTTTTTAAAGGCTCGTTTAGAACATTTTTTGTGTTCAACATAAAAAGTGTTATCAAACGAGAATTTATAAAAATTTGTACAATAAGAACAGTTTTGCAATGACGTTTGCATCATGCAAATGAAGAAGTCTATTTTAGTTACATCTGGCTCAAAATACTCGATGACCTCCATATGAATCGAAGCCCAAAATTCCACAAATTTTCGACAACTCTATGATTTGGTAAGACCAATTACCAAAACATGGTCGTGATGTCAAGTTCGTTCGCAACCTCATAAGGGGGATGTGCATTTTGGAAAGAGAAAGGTTCCACGAGAGTGTTTGTTGGGCATGGTCAAAATTTGTCTATATTCAATAGGTATTTATATTTATATAGGACATCTTGACTACCATTTTGGACAGAATTTATTCAAAATCGGTTGATCATTACAATGTCTAGGAAAACAGCATATTTTTTCAGTCGATGTTCATGGAATTCGGCTCCAATGGCCGTCAAGATCAGGGCTAGAAATAAAGTTCCCGAAAAAAAAAGAAAAGATCCCTAAATGAACGTTCAAGATGGGAACTTTATTTATTAACTACCAGTGAATTCTGCTCCCAGAAAAAGTAAGGTATACCTTTTGGTATACCTACGAAAATTTGATTTTTCGTTCTGGGCCGGAACCGTTAAGGCTGAGAACGAAATAAATTTCCCGTTCTCGGTCAGATCCGTTCTTGCTGGAACGAAATTTTTCATTCTAGACGGTTCCTAACCGTTCTCGCTGGGAACGAAATTGTATGTTCTTTAGTTTTTTGCTATCTCCGTTTTGGGCCTAAAATACCGTGGGGGGTGCAATACCGTGCGTTACATATATCCAAATTGCATATACATATGCAATTTGGACATAAAATTACGATTTAACAAAATAAGTGGAATGAAATCTGAAGGAACAATATTTTATCGTTCGGGTGAAGAACGTTTCTTTTTAGAACGAAAAAATAACGTTCTCGAGAAGAACGTTCTTCACCCGAACGATAAAATATTGTTCCTTCAGATTTCGTTCCCACGGGGAACAGTATTTTTCAGAACTTTATAATTTCGTTCTCATTTGGAACTTCCTAAAAATTTTACTTTTTCGCACTTTTTGGGATCAGAACGATATTTCGAGCCCTGTTCAAGAATCTTGACTCAAGATGTCCCCAAGGAGCTATAGCTACCTCAAATTGTTGACCTCGTACCTATTACTGAAGAAAGTGCACGAAAACATAGACATTTCTCCTCAGAATCGGCGAAGCGACTTGACTCGAACATGTTGCATCTCCTTGAGATGCATCTCCTTGTTCTTTCCGATTTTGCTGGCTTGCCGTTGGTATTGGGGGAGGTTGTTATTCACCTTTTTGAGAAGGGACCCAAAAGAAAGGGAAGGGGAAAATGATTTTCTCTCAATGAGTAAATGTGATTAATTCTTCGAAGGGCCCCAAATGTTTTTTTTTTTTTGTTTTTTTCACCAGGTGGGGGCCCCCCTTGCACGCCCCATACTTACGCCACTTGTGATTCTCTCCACAAGTAAGATTCGGACGAGCATTTTCATTGGATGTGATAGCAACCTAGGAAAATGACAAAGGCAGGGACCCCTTGCGTTTTCTGACCACTGTCGGCTTTGACTTGTGGAAAACAGTCTCCGCCGAGTTCATGGGACCCACGCTAGATATCATGATATGATAATATTATTTAGAAGCCTTGGAGAATAAGAACTGCTCTACCAATGGCGATGGAGGCATATCATACCTGGATGATCCAGTGAAAGCGCGCTGACCAGACTCTCCGCCTACAACACTTCCGACGAGGCAAATCTGGGATCACATCCTTCAACACTAACGTCAGTAACGCCTTTATCCCCTCGTCTGATCAGAGTTTGTGCCCTCGGATCTCCGCCAAACACACAATGCTCAACTTGAATCAAATCTAGGAACAGTACCTCGGAATCTATCTGTGGCTCCGGATAAGTAGGTACACGAAAAATCCCGGAATTGGGTTCAGTTCCTACACAAGAATCTGGGACGGTCATGCGTATCTATACGCCGTGGCGTAGGGTCATTTCAAAATTTCGGTAACATTTGGGCTTTCATTTTTCTGGAAAAAAATGCATCAGGAAAAAATTTTTTCTACGTTGTAGCATAATGTACGGGTCTCTTAGTATGTTTCCTAAGTGAGCACACATAATCATTCACGTGAGCATGGATACACCGTTTTGAATGAAATCAACTATCTAGGTAGTGAGTTAAGAGTCTAGGAAGTGAGAAATAATCAGGCTGGTTCCCTAGAGAGATCCGAATTTTAAAACGTAATCCCAAAAAACCGACTTCCGACGATGAGCGAATTTAGATGGCGAGTTTAATTTAATAATATCATATTATGATAATTTGGGAAGAACATGATGCATTGGAAGAGATCGGCGGTCCCTCTGTTGTCCGCTCATCCTTACCCAACCACTCCGTCAAAATCTTCCAACTCAGGCGAGACAATTTCGGCTTTTTTTGGCTTTTAGATTTTTGACATTTTGGAGTCAGACAAGTCTGATCCACCTTGAGAACACAACCATCCCCCCCCCCCCCTCCCAAGGTCCTCCCTACCCGCAAACCGTTCCAACTCCAGTTGATATGCATTTCACCTGTGCATGTGTAGCTTCAGTGTTCACTTGAGCGTCGTTATGCCTTTGCTATGGCAACCTAAAAAACGTTACGAAAAATTGCTCACGTAGTTACTAGGGAAATGTAGCTGGTGTATCGATGATTTGATTCATAGCAGGTGATCCGAATATTGCGAGAACGGTTTGATTTGTGAAGCGGTGGGTAAATCATTTTAATAGGTAATTTTTATGCTTTACACTCTAGGAATTTCGTATGCAGCCTCTTTAGGACATTTACTTGACGATGCCCAGGGTCCGGATCAGCTGAGTGGCTCTTGAAGCTAATTTCTATGCTTTACACTCTGGGAAGCTGTAGCCTCTTTAAGACATTTACTTGACGATGCCCAGGGTCCGGTTCAGCTGAGTGGCTCTTGAAGCTAATTTCTATGCTTTACACTCTGGGAAGCTGTAATTTCGTATGTAGCCTCTTTAACCTTCACTGCCGCCCCTAAATCCAAGGTGCGTCACCAGGTGCCGCCATATTGACCCAATATTGATTTTCCTAACCTAACTCCGCACATGTGACGGACCTGGCACGTGGGGCGCACGTGGCCCTCCGTCACATATACGGAGGTGGCAGTGAAAGTGTTAAGAAATTTACTTGACGATGCCCAGGGTCCGGATCAGCTGAGTGGCTCTTGAAGCTAATTTCTATGCTTTACACTCTAGGAAGCTGTAATTTCGTATGTAGCCTGTTTAAGGCATTTACTTGACAATGCCCAGGGTCTGGATCAGCTGAGTGGCTCTTAATTTCTATGCTTTACACTCAATTGTAATTTGTAGATAGAGGGGAGTACAGAAGAGGGAAAGGGGAGGGTATGACATGTGTGTATGGGGGGGGGGGGAACTAAAGACCTAAAATGTCCCAATGTGTTGCAAGTGGTACGGGGTCGTTCTTAATCCTCTCTCGTCTCCTTTTAGCCGCTTCTTTCTTGTAAGCTTTCAGCTCGGCCGGGGTTTTTTTCTTTCCTGGTTTCATGTTTCTGAAATAAATTAAGCAAACTCAGTACCCACAGAATCCTCAATACCTACTGGGCTAAGAGGTAGCTTAGCTGCATTTAAAATAAGGTAGTTGCAACTGGAATGGGGGTTTTAAAACCCAAAAACATTCGAAATCTCACATCCTAGATTTTAATCTCACTCTCTAGAATACCTAACTTTTCGAAAAATCTAGGAAGTGAGATGCTATAGCACTATAGCACTCTCTATAGATCTATAGATAGAGAGTGAGGTCTTGCCCTTTCATGGTAAACAAACGTGATGACGACAGTGAAATCGAGTGGATTCAAAACATTCATCAAAACTTCCAACCTCACTACATCTAGGGTACAATCCATGATTAAAATAGATGTCGCGAACAGACCAAAAAAGGGACGGAAGCAGGTCGAATGAAAACACGGCCGATTTACAAAGGACGATTTACTACAGCGTTCAACCGCACAACGACTTTAACATACACAAAATTGGACTTCTCAAAATACAAAACGGGACGGGAACTCGAATACAATACAAAAAGAAATAAATTAACTACTAGGTCTGAAATCGAACTGGCAAGCAGACCTGGCGCCCACATCGCGTTTGGCACTTCTTCACCACAGACCTGGGTTTCTTCTCTTTTGGCCGCACCGCCTGAAGTCCTGGGTTAGGCTCTTCTGCAGCAAGATCGTCTTCCTCTTCTGTAGAATCTTCAGGGATGTCTGGGTGATCCTCCACACGGCGACCCTCATTTGCAGGTATCAATACTGGTTCCGATGGCTCGGGAAAAATTTCCAACGGAAAGATGTGCTGTATGGCCCTGGTCAGACGGACACTCGAAGTTCGGAGTTTCACAGTTCGGCACTTTCCATCTCTTCCGATGATGAGCTCTTCCACAATGGCCAGAGGCCACTCCAAACGTTTCTCTTCAGACCCAATGAGTACCACCTCACCGACGACGGGGCTCCTTCTGTCTTTAAAACCTCCGGTGGATAGAATCAGCTGGCCCAAATATTCACTCCTAAAGCGGTTGCGGAGTTCCATCTTCAGCATCAGTCTCCTCCGAATTTTCCTTTTCAACGTTGTGGCGTCCACCGCATCCAGATCTGGAACCCCATTGGAGACGATCTCTTGAAGGAACATCTGGGGCGTGATAGGTACAGGCTCTTCAGGATTGTCTGAAAGGTATGTAAATGGCCGCCTGTTGACAAAGGTCGCACACTCATAGACCAAGGTGCTTAGTTCCTCATAATTGAGAGATGCACGACCCAACATTTTTCTGAGGATGTTTTCAAAGCACCCACCTAGCATTGTATATTCAGACAATGGTCGCAATTTTAGGGGTGCCAGTAATCAACTTACCAGTAGTAGAATGCATGTGGCTAGGTAGTGAGCACGAATAAAAATAGAGAGCAGCTTTCCGAGGTTCTCACATGTAAACAACTAACTGAAGAAAGATCTGGAACCTCCACAACCACACCATCTCTTCTATCTGGGATCAGTGTTGGCAAGGCCGTACCCAGGAAAAATTTTCGGGGGGGGGGGGGGGGGGGGGGTTGTGGCACCAGGCGGGGTCCGGAGGCCCTACCCAATAAAACTTTAGAAAAAAACGCTGCAAATTTTACACAAGGGTTTATTATTCTTCGATATAGGTTACTTGTACAGACATTTAATTCTGTCAATGACAAAAAAAAAATTTTGGGGGGGATTTTTTTCTTCAAAAATGTGTTTTTTCAAAAATTCTTTATTTTTTTACTCGAAAAATATTTAACCTCCTGGGATCCTTCAAAAATCCCATTTTTAGCCCCATGAAAGAAATAATATTTCTATATTATAGATTGCCACAGTGCAATCGGATCGTTCCGGGACCCCCAAAAATGGATTCTACGTCCAAAAATACTCAAAAACGACACCTAAATCGATCCCATAGCTAAAAGCCTTCAGAAAACCCCTCCTGTAGCCCGACTTTAGCCCCATAGCGCCCCACGGGTTTGGGCGATCGGACTGAAAACCTTGCGGGCACGAAGTTGTGCCATCTAGTTCTAGATGGTAAACCAAGTATTTTGTCAAAATTTCAGGTTTTTAAAAAAATTCCTACTGCCCAAAACGGCGTACGGCGGACGGACATTTCGGATTTTGAATGTAGACCTCTTGAAACGGATAATGTCAAATTTTGAGGCTGATCGGAGTCGTCGACCTCCGTCGCGAAAACATAGGTGTACCTATTATTCCAAGAAAAACCAAAATTGTCAAATAGGTAACCCATTTTTAGGCCATTTTAAGCTTTCATTGACAAAAGTTAGAACGACACTAAGTATATAAAGGGGGTTGTGGCACCAGGCGGGGTCCGGAGGCCCTACCCAATAAAACTTTTTAAAAAATTGTCAAATAACCCATTTTAAGCTTTTATTGACAAAACGTACTAACTTAGTGTCACTAAGTATATAAATAATAACATAAAAATAATTTCCCCTGTTAATTTGGTGACTAGGAAAATAAATAGATAGACAATACAAATAGACTCAACATTGTTTAACATATAAAAACATATTGAACATAGAAAAACAACCTACAGAATATATATATTCTGACTATAGTCAGGGATTTGCAAAGTCGAATGGCGGTCATTTTTCGTGCTGCTACCTATCGTCATACATAGCGCCAAACTACAATGTAGTTGCCGTAAAGCATGTCATTACGGCAACTTTTGGGTCTACGCCGTTAGCGGCGGACCGCGTCCATCCACGTACGCGAATGGGTTTGTAAAATTGTAATACATTTTATAAATTATTTACGTACCTATACTTTTAACTAGAAATTGTTTTGTACTCTTCCTTATTTACCTATGAAGATCAATTATAACTTGAGTAAATTTAATTCCTATGCGTTTGAAAATGCTTATTTTTGGGAACATTTCGGGGGGGGGTTCCAACCCCTCTGACCCCCCCCCCCCCCCCCCCCCCCTGGGTACGGCCCTGAGTGTTGGCAATGAGTTCAGAGCAACACGGAAACTCCCTTTTCCCATAGTTTGGCGGCCACTTTCAAAATAGACTAGGAAGTGAGGTTAAACCAATTCTAGACTAGGAAGTGAGGTTAAACCCATTCTAGACTAGGAAGTGAGGTTAAGTGACATTCTTAAAATCAACTTTTAATGGGACTTAGATTTATGAAATTTTCGAATTCCTGGTGAATATCGACTGTAGACATCAGATCCTTCAGAATTGCTCAAGTTTGGTCGCTCGAAAAATTCATTTGATATACTTCAAGCTCAGCTGAAGTTCAGTACCTCTACCTTGTGACAACACTAGGAAGTGAGAATTCAGCAATTTACCTTTTTTTTTCAGGGCAGTACAACACGATTTTTACTGGATGACGAATGATAACAATGCTTCCAGATACCAATCATTAAAAAAAAATTGTCTTTACGCATTTACGCGAAATTTGTTACCAACAAGCTCCAGTGACATAAATGTTACCGAAATTTTGAAATGACCCTATAGGCCTATATGGCCATATATGGCCTATAGGCCATTACCCGAAGAAACCAACGCGTCGTACCCAGCAGGATCGTTCTGGGATGGAATTATTGTCTTCAATAATTATTGTCTTTCAATTCCATCCCAGAACGATCCTGCTGGGTATTACAATTATTGTAGTGATGGCCAACTGGCGGTTACCTCCAGGATGCCTCCAGCCATCTTCCCCAGAAGGATCAGAATTCCTTCCGACCATTTTACTTCTTAGCTTTGCTACCAGCCCATAGTTTTGAGGTGAATAGATATCACATGTCAGATTCTAGTAGTTGGGATCGTACCAAGGTCATAAAAATCAGAAACTGTTCTTGACTGGTGAGAGCCGGCGAATCGTTAATCACCTGAGTCATGGCGCTCATGTTACATTTGTCTGAAATATTCCACGACTTTATTGGTGTGGAATAATAAGAACTGGGTGCTGACGAGCTACTACCATTTTCGAATTATGGCGTCATGTCTGAAATCATCGGACCATTTCCAAAGGTTGTGCTCGCATAGTCATTCCGTATTCCGCAAAACGCTCAAAAACACTGGAGAAAAACTACAGGTGGTGCGCTGGGAGAAAAATGCTGGGCGCAGGGGTTTTACAGGAAACGAACGCCCGATGATTCACCCTCATCCATCCAACACCTGTAGAAAAGCACGTAGCATTAAGAGCGACATTTTCATTCCAAGGACCATCCTTAAGAGGCAGTTTCCTTAACCGTTTAGGAGCTTCTGACATTAGAAAACGCGAGGAAACCGCATTCTAGAAGTCAATTGTCGAATTTCATCATTCCCCGGCACCTTCGGCCTGACATTTTGAACACCTTTAAAAGCCGGGATTAGCTCGGGTTTAGGGTCCGTCAGCCTCGTAAACACGGCAGCCTGGGTGATTTCCAATTAGGAATAACGATTCAAAACTTTAAGTTTTGCAAGTCTCGCAACCTCCGTCCCGAATAGGATTGTGGAATGTGGGACGTTATGCCGAACATGACGGCTAAAGGTCTGCCAAAGGCGGGATATGAAACTACTCGTCAAAAGAGATTTGGTGAATAAGAAATGGACGAGTTTTTTTAATCGATAGAAGGGGTGCCGCTCAACTGACTGGCCAAAAAGGCCATCTGACTCCCGAGCAGAACGAAAATGGAAAAGCCCGTGACTCCTCGGAGGACGACAGTCCCAACTGACTCCACACGTGATGGAAGGTTTCAAACAACACTCGAGAAGAGAAAGAGAAATTGAAACTGTGATTGCATGAAAATAATGTTTTCAACAACTGAGAGAGAAACAACCTTTTTATTTTAGCCTTGTGGTGTCGGGCGTTGGCCACTGCGCGATGCATTCTGTTGAGGCTGGCCTCAAACCGTGGCCACGGGTTGGAATCCCGTTGAAGACCATGGCAATTTTGGGAATAAAAGTGCAGCTGGGTTAAAGTGATTTATTAACCCTAAAATAGCGCCCCGTCATGTCAGGCCCAAGAGGTCAAAAATCTTGACGTAAACCCCCACTTTATCCTTTTTTTAAATTATGAACTAGGCTTTATCGCCTATAGACTTCATCGAAAACTAGAATTTTTTGAAACATGGAAATTGAAGTCAGCGGTGGGTACAAGGGCTCCAAGGACTTATTAGTCTTTGAGATGGCGTCGCACTGGACAGATTTGAGCTCATTCATGGCAAGTAGTGCTCAACGGCAAGCAATCACCTAGAAATTTGCCACATTTGCTCTTGTTGAATAAGATTTGCAGATTCGTACATTCATGGTCCCTCATCCCAGAGCCTTGGCCTTTAAAAAAAATTGTAAATTTTACGAATATATTAGGCATTATTTTTGCATTTCCAATCCCTCAATTCGGTTTAGTCAAATTCAAAAGTTTAAATAAAAAACGCTGAAAATTTTACAAAAGGGTTATTCATTGATATTTTCATTGTAGGTAGAGGTATAAATGTATTTTCAATTTATAAATTATCAAAAAACTAATTCTTTATCAATAAAAAGAATATTAAGTTCTGGTTCTAGATTTCTTTTGTTTTCTTGTAAAGATCGTGTACAGATGTGGGATCCCACGATACCTAAACGGAATATAATATACCGGTATGCGGAATAATATTATATTATATTATTCCGCATATATGCATGCGACCTAATTACACGGAAAACGATAGCTCATTCGACCTCCTGGAATCCTTCAAAAGACCCATAGATCCTCAAGGTCAAACCCGATGGTTTTAAACCCCCCCCCCCCCCAAACTCGATAGAAATACTTCGAAAACGACACCCCGCTCGATATCAAAACCGAAAAACCTGCAAAAACCCCTTCCGTAGCCGGTTTGTATCCCCACAGAGCCCCACGGGGTTGGACGATCGGACTGAAAACTTTGCGGGTAGGTACAACTAAATGGTGGACCGAGTATTTTGTCAAAATTTATGAATAAAAAAATTCTACCAAAACGGACATTTTCATATTTGGAATCTACACAATATCTTGAAACGTGTTATAACAAATGACAAATAATGAGCCTATAATGACCAATTTTGAGGCCGGTCAAAAGTTCCCTGAACTTGTGATTGCTGCATGATTCATGTGTATAATATCCAATAACTGGGATCACCCCGAACCCCCAGGTCAAAATTTGACCTGGGGGTTCGGGGTGACATATTTAATATGTTAAGATTGAGGATAAAAATTTTATTTAATAAAGAACTGGTACATCGACTGTGAAGGCGCAGCAATGCATCTTTGGCCATGTTGAGTTAAGGTCATATTCTTTTAGAAAATGACGCGCTCGATTCAATGATGTAGATAGATTTGAATTCCTCTCACTCGAAATTCAGTTACTGAAGCAACAACGTTCTAACTGGAATAGTAGGTACAGGTGAAGTGAGTTTTACGTCAAGATGTTTTACCTAATCGGCCTAACATGACGGGGCGATAATTTGTCGATCAATCACTTTAACTCAGCTGCACATCTATTCGCAACATTTTCATGGTCTTCAATGGGATTCGAACCCGTGGTCACATCAGATTGCAGCGCGAATTGGCTAATGCCCAGAACCATTCGGCTAATCCTAACTGTAATAATAATTGTTGGTAGTAACAATTATTGTTGCCGCTTCGGCTTTCCACGTTCTGAGATGCTGAGTACTCTACAGGTTGTTCGGTGGGGGGTGCAAAATTTGCACTGCCAGCAAAATTTGCGGGCCAGCATGATTTAATCACGCCTTCCACTGCTCCTGTCTCTGTTAAACCCCAGAGGTTGGGGGGGATATAGGATATATATATTATAATATAGGTATCCCCCCAACCACGAAGCTCCGCCCACAAGGTCCTTGCAGGGATGTCGGGCTGTTGGCGGGGGTGTTACCTTATGAACCAAAGACTTGCCAAATCTGAAACGCTCTCTTTGTGTCACCGTCCGTCGCAGCCTTTCTTAGGAATGTGGAAACTGAAAATCGTCCTTTTGGTTTTTCATTTGCTGAAAAATCAGCCTAGTTTCGAATACTTTGATCGACCTCAAAGCAATGCGTGGTTGTTGATAGTATTTCCAAGTTAGCAGTTTCCAAGGAAGTTAGGCATCATTAGGATGAAGGGAAGGAGAGAAAGCCCTGTATTTGTTGTAATCCTGCGAAGCCGTATCACGAACCCTTCTCGAAAAGGACTATAGCCCGTGTCCATGACGAATCACTTGAATCGGAATTATAGACGCGACCAGATCCCGACTGAGACCCGAAAGGGGAAGTGGTAGTCGTGAAGGGGGGGGGTCTGTAGTCTATTTGCAAATTCTATTATCCCATTTTATCCGCATTGCCTAAACAATAACCGGCCTTGGTTTAATTGTCCGGCGATCACCTTGCAGGCGCTGAAACCCAACAAGCGAGGCACTTCCTTCAGTGATAACGCCACTTTCGCAACATCTCTGCCCAGGGTCTTGTGGCCCGCCGGTGCACCGCGGTGGGGTGTTGCCAACGCCTGACATTCGTGAATATCGAAAAAAAAACCGGCAAAAAATACGTGAGTATGAAATTTGAAACGGGAATTAGAAAGTAAACGCTGCAAATTAGATGGTAATTTTTAATAGGTACCTACACACAGTAGCGCAACTACAGTAGTAGTGCAATTCACCGAAAGGGCCTTGCGACCCAAAAAATTGATTTCACGTCTGAAACTATCTCGAAAACGGCCCCTCACACGACCAGAACCCGCACGGAGGTTGCATAAGTAATATTATTAATATTATTAAAAACTATTATTCCAAACTATATTCAAAGCCTACATCATAGAGCACAAAAACTCTGAAAATTTTCTTTGGTATAAATTATGCCAATCGATGAAAAATCATCAAACCAAAATTAAAAGAGTGTACATATGCGTAAAGGCATGCCTGTAAAGTGTGTTTTTTTTTTTTTTGTTTTTTTTTTAAGGGTGGAGGAGATGCAAAATGGGAAAAGGGACAGATCAATACAGGCCTTCCCCATCCCTTTCCGATCTGGACGCGGTTTGAGGCACCTGGTCAGCGGAATACACATCGAACAATGGGTGGGCGTTGCCCCCGACCGATTACGGAGATAAAACTGCAACAAGTATATGAGGGAGGTAAACAAAAGGTTTCCCTGGGCTGTGAATCACAGCCTGTGACCAGCAGATTTCGCGTGATTCACTTGTTTAGAACAAGTGTTTTGTGATTTGAAAGCTCAAGGCTGAATAATATTATATTATACTTAATGTAGTATACTCATGTATTAAAAAGTGCCTGTGTTACCAAGTTTTCAAGTTGATAATTCGGTCTATTATTTATGGTCGCTAAGAACCTATCTAGTTTTTATTCTAGTCAAGTAGGTATGTTTGTTGCCTACCTTAACTAAATTTAATTTGTCCAACTCAGAGCTGAATATGCAGTTCAATGAAGTGCCTGAATATTCTTGTATACATACATATGAATATATAGATATATGTGCACTCGTTTAAAGGCATGTGCTAGTTTTAAGGTCGTTTGAAGGTTTAAAAGCTCCCTCGTTTAATTTTAACTTGTTTTTGAAGTATTAATACAGAATTAATAAATATACACATACAAAGCTGTAGAACTCGATCATTCTCAATTTTCCACAATTGATATTCCTCCCTTAATTTTCCTCTCTCTAGAAATGGCTTATAATCTATTACGGTATATGGTTACAGTAGTTTGTAGACGCTAGTTTTTGGTTTATTATTCTTGGAATAATTCACCTATGTTTTCGCGACAGAGGTCGACGACTCCGATCAGCCTCAAAATTTGACATTATCCGTTTCAAGAGGTCTTGATTCCAAAACCGAAATGCCAGAATTTTTTTTAAATCTGAAATTTTGACAAAATACTCGGTTTACCATTTAGTTGTGCCCGCAAGGTTTTCCGCCCGATCGCCCAAACTCGTGGGGCGCTATGGGGCTAAAATGGGGCTACGGGAGGGTTTTTTAAAGGCTTTTAGCTATGGGATCGAGTCAGGTGTCGTTTTCGAAGTATTTTTGGTTTGATAGATCCCAGGAGGTCAAATATTTTTCAAGTAAAAAAAAAACTAAAAAAATTTGGAAAAAAAAAAATCCAAACAATTTTTTTTTTTTAAATATGAAAATAAACTTTTTTTAAAATTTTTCATTGACAGAATTAAACTTCTGCACAAGTAACTAACCTATATCAAAGAATAATAAACCCTTGTGTACAATGTTTTTTTTTTAGAGGGCCCAGATGAATTTAGTCCCCGGGCCCGGATTCTCTCTCCACGGCCCTGAGTGTCAGAACGAATAAGGGACTCTGGAAAATGGAGTTCGCGTCAAAAAATACCTACTTCGAAAACGACACCCCACTAGACCTCCTACCCTAAATCATTCAAAAACCTATTTAGCCCCACACTCAAGCGTTAGGGCGATTGGGATTGGATGCAAATTTGCGAATCGAAGAAGAAAAACCGAATATAATATTATTGTCAAACTTTCAGATATGTGAACTAATTACTAGGCACTGCCCTAATCTGCATAGGTGGAAGATGGCTACCGCTTGACACATAAGAGGGCTGTAACATTAAATTTTATAGACCTATTAATAGTCCTTCAATTAGCCCACGTTAATGGGCCATTACTTCAATCGCCCAATATGCAGCCCCGCATCTAACGGTTCTGGGACCCCAAAAAATCGACGTTGCGTCTGAAAATACTTCGAAAACGACATCCAACTCAATCCTATAGTCGAAAACCCTCAAAATCCATCCCGTAGTCTCATTTTAGCCGTTTGAGCGATGGACTAGATGGAGAGTATTTTGTCAGAATTTTAGATTTGGGTGGAGTGGGGAAAATGCGGAAATGGTTTTGAAAATGGCGCCATTTGAGCTTCTTGCCTAGGAAACCTTTTCAATGAGCACTCAGTTGTATTGGTAACCCTTACCTGTCAGAAAAGGCGGGCATCGGCCAGTCAGCTGCTTCGGCCTTACCTTCCGGCCTTTTTTATTTTTATTTTCTACTATAATATTTGATATAATTCATGATTCCAGCATCCAGCTTCAAAATCAGGCCTCTAATGTAAATTATTCTCACGCGAAAGAGTAATTGAAAAATGAAGTTGCTACCAGATGGCGCTGAAAAGTTCATTTTGCCCATAAAACAGTGAATGAGAAAATTAGCGTTCTGTTCGACTCGTAGTGGGCTTTGTATGCATTTACCCCATTAGTGCAACTTGAGGTTTTTACGGGTGGTTTTTACCGCTGGCCGTTTCCACATTTGCCCCGATGAGGCAAATGCGGAAGTCGGTCGAAATGTTTAAACCCCAGTTTTGGTTTATTATTCTTGGAATAATACACCTGTTTTCGCGACGGAGGTCGACGACTCCGATCGCCTTCAAAATTTGACATTATCCGTTTCAAGAGGTCTACATTCTAAATCCGAAATGTCCGTCCGCCGTACGCCGCCCGCCGTCCAGGCCGTTTTGGGCAGTAGGAATTTTTTTTTAAATCTGAAATTTTGACAAAATACTTGATTCAACTTGGTTTACCATCTAGTTGTGCCCGCAAGGTTTTCACTCCGATCACCCAAACCCGTGGGGCGCTATGGGGCTAAAATGGGGCTACAGGAGGGGTTTTATGAAGGCTTTTAGCTATGGGATCGAGTTAGGTGTCGTTTTCGAAGTATTTTTGGACGTGGAATCCATTTTTGGGGGTCTCGGAACGATCCGATTTCACTGGGGCGATCTATAGGGCTTTCATGGGGCTAAAAAAAGGATTTTTGAAGGAACATTTTTGAAAAAAAAAAAAAAAAAATTTTTAAATATAAAATTCCCAAAACAAAATTTTTTTAAATTTTTTCATTGACAATTAAATTTCTGCACAAGTAACGTTCCTATATCAAAGAATAATAAACCCTTGTGTAAAATTTTCAGCGTTTAAACGTTACTTCTCATAGTTAAATTTAACCATGAGAAGTAATAAGAAGTAATAAACCTGCTGTATAACTTGAAGGGGACGCGGAAAAAACTTCCCCATGGGAGACCCTCCCGGAAAATATTTCCCCGACGTAGTTGCAACCCCGGAAACAATTTCCCTGAGCAAAAACAATGAAATGGTTTACCTGAAACTGAAAAAACTCAAACTGTACCTATAGGAAAGAGTTCAAAAATTTTATCGTAGTGGTAGTACATATACTTTGAGCTTAGTTTTGAGTAATAATACTGATAATTCCAATAGGTAATATAAATATTATTACTCAAAATTAAGCTCTGGATTGGCTGACCGGGGCGTTGGTTTTTCTTCCATAAGAAGCTCAAATTCCGGAACTCAAACTCCTCGTGGAGTCGCCCGGAATTTGATGTTCGTAAGGAAAAAAACCGACGGCCCGATCATCCAGAGCTCATTATACTACTACCGTGGTAACATTTTTTGAACTCTTTTCCTACAGTTTAATTTTTTTCAGTTTCAGGTGAGAGCACCGAGAATTGAGTATCTGAGACTATGTATCTACTCGACCATGAATTTCTGAGTTGAATATCTAATAGCAACTAAATTGAATAATATTCAATCGCTTGTTGCTACTTACATATTATATAAGTAGCAACAAGCGATGGTTAAGTGAGACGTTTCTTTGCACCATTACATTGTTTTTGCTCGGGGAAATATTTTCCGGGGTTGTAACTACGTTGGGGAAATATTTTCCCGGAGGGTCTCTTATGGGGAAGTTTTTTCGGAGAAATATTTGCCGGGGAAATTTTTTCCTGCAACCAACTTGAAGAGTGCATCGTAACGTGTAACGTAATCCACGTACAACGTATCCACGTACTCAATAAAATAAAAAATGTCATGAGAGCGTTTTCTAAAGGAATGCTATCGAGTATCAACGTTGAACTGTTGAAACATTTGGTCGCAATTGCCCCACTCCACCCTACAAACACATTCCTACATTCATTATTTTCAGAACAATCACCTATTTTTTCGGGATGAGGGTCAACAATAATTATTGCGATTGACCTCAAAATTTGCTGCGTTTTGGAATCAATGCTTCTTGATCAGGATTAATTTAGATGCCGATCAAAATCGTTTACCCCCGTCGCGAAAACTTAAGGTTGACAGTCCGAGAGTAGTACAGAAAATGCCTTTTGCTATACATGGTAGGTAAATTTAATGTAACAACCTACCTGAAAGTACTCTACACACATCGACATGTCTCACCAACGTCCTTGTAAGGACACGTTGACTCATTTGAGAAGTTGAATCCTCCAATGAGGTGGAATGGTGGTGGGGGATGTGAATAAATCGCCCTGATCGAGCGCGCACTGACTGGTGGAACATCAAAAAGCTTTCAAACCGCAGCGAGAGAACCGTTTAAAGGTCGTCGTCTGTAAGTGCAGAGAAGAAGCCAGGTTTGTTGATCTCGGCTGAATAATTAGCCTCGAAGAAGTCGCTATGTTCAACCTTTTCATCCCAACTCCAGAAAAAAAAAAAATCATATCATTAACCGCGTTTCCGAGTGTGACGACCTGTTCCGCTACGGACGAAGAATTTTAATGTTACACGCGCAATTATCTTGTGTGATAGTTTAATTAATATTGCAGTAACATCTCACGTTCGGAAAGTCATTCATATGATAATAGAGGAAAACAACAGCGATATTGGGGAGGAGGTATTTGAACGCAGTAGGCGCCCTCCACACACCTCCGATAAGACCCTGGTGCTGATGAGAGACCCTAAATTCTCACAACGTATCCGAAATTAGGGGGGGGGGGGGATAAAATCGTCTTGCAGGTGCTAGAAAAGCTTTAAAAATGACTTGCTCCTGAATCATCGGCCAAAAATTTCTCGCCCTGAGTTAAACCCCACTTAAAGATTGTTTTTTTTTTCTCTCAAGGGGGTCATGTAAAGTGTGATTTTCGAAGTAATTTTGGACGTAGAGGCTGTACATGCCCCACGCCCCGTCCAATTTCACTACAACTATTTTCGATTATAATCAAGCGAGATGCCAAGCTAAGAGAGACGCGCTGCCCATAATATACAGTTAAGAAGATCTCACCCCCCCCCCCCCCCCCCCAACCCTCAGGGGTTAAAAAGATGCCAAGCATCAAAAGCCTTCATATCAAAGTTGTACCAATCAATCGATTGAACCATTAGACCCTAACTTTTACACGTCCCTTCTGCCCCCAAGTTGAGCCTCCACCGCATCCCCATCCATTCCTGCTTGGCCGGGGAGCCCACTCGTGAAAGTGTTGACAGGACTATCATTATTATGAATAATCGATTAATTAATAATTTTAATACTATTTTCATTATAATGTTCTTAAATGTTACCCATATTTGAAAAAATAAAATTAATAATTTGTTGATGATGATATTGGCCGTTTCAATAAATGAATGAATTTTCCACCCGCAAAATTGATAAATTTTTTAATTTTATTTAACAATTTAAAAATTTTGTTATGTATTTAACATCATTTTTCTACTTACACCTCATCTCATGTTTCACGAATTTAGATTATTCTCGTTTTTGAATTGACTTTCGAACGCTAATATCATTTATAATATAAATATATCCCCATCCATTCCTGCTTGACCGGGGAGCTCATATTATGAGCTCCCCGGCCAAGCAGGAATGGATGGGGATGCGGCGGAGGCTCAACTTGGGGGCAGAAGGGACGTGTAAAAGTTAGGGTGTAATGGTTCAATCGATTGGTTGGCACAACTTTGATATCAATGCTTTTGATGCTTGGTATCTTTTTAACCCCAGTGGGTTCGGGGGGGGGGGGGGGATAAACACAATACAAGACAAGGTGTGTTCGCCCAGTGAAGCGAGTGTTGGGCGTGTACCTACATGATTATAATGTATTCCTAATTGCTTCTCTGAATTAACATTATTAAATAATGTTACAAATTTTTTAATTTGTTTTGTCTGCCGCTAGCGTCGTATCTCGAATTACGCTAGCGTCGTATCTCGAATTACGCTCTCGTTGTTTGGGGAGGAGGATGAGGGATGTGTATGAACATCCCGAATTAAGGCATCCCACAAAGTTAGGTTGTGGTCTTTGGACTTAATACTGGATATGTCGATACAGTATTGGAGAAAGCACGAGCTACTACAGGGTGCCTGGAAGAGTCGAGTTGTCCTGTAGTGCGTCAGACACACTGTGTCATTCCTCAGAATGAGGCTGTGGTGAATCTGATATCAAGCGCGAAGGGTCGTGGTATCATTTCTCCTACAGCTCGCAGTTATATTGAAATTTGATGGACTTGGCTTCACTAACCGATTTGTCAGAGTGGGAGGCCTGGTCGTCAAATCAAATCATACAAAGGGTGGTTCTCCCCGCTCCTAACAGCGAATTGTCACCTATAGAGGCCTGGGCAGCTGTCCCGAGCGTAAATATTGGATCCGCTGATCCGGCTTCCCTAACCTGGACAGCAGGTGCAATCGAAAAGGCACTACGTACGTTTGACATTGCAATTAAATGATCAGTGTAGGATATCTGGTGGTCAGATAAGGGCCGGTCTGGGTCGTGGGAGGTGAAGCTTCCTCTGCGAGAAGCTTGGGCTGCCCGGTGAGATCAGGCGGCCCCAGGCGCAGCGCTTCCCGTGGAGGGCTGGCGAACTTAGCACCATAGAGTGCGGCCCGTGAGCCCATAGGCGCCAAACAAGGTATTAAGATTGAATCTATGGTACACTGGTCCAACGGACTGGGAAGCTGAAATCAGAGTGAAGTTCACCGTCACAATAATTGATTTTGGATGTTTATGGATGTTGGTCAGTGTCAATCCTTCGCCGTACCTACTGCCAGCTCTTGCCAGGTGACACAGACTGGAAGAGAGGAATGATACCTAGCTTTCATCGGCTGTAAAAATTATTGTTTGCACTTTTACGTAATAGATTAATGAACCCTTGTGTAAAATGTGTTTTTTTGTGATACCGTACAAACAAAAATGTTTTGTCTCTAAAAATCTTTTTAACAGTTGAAAAAAAAAACAAAAAAAAAAAAAACAGTCCACCTCTATAGTCTTAAGGCAAAAAAGGCAACCCAAATAATGAATTGTGCTCCCAAAATTCCGAAAAAACACCTCATTCGACCACTTAGTGATTCCTCATTCTTAGTCGTCATTTAGAAGTTCTTGACCCTCGCAAATTTTCGGGCCTCATCTCTCTCGTTTTTCAACACCCACAACGAACCTGGTGGTGATAAACCATCGACAGTAGAGTTCCGCTGATCTGAAACCGACTAATTGTATTTCTGTTTATCTGGCTGTATCTCGGGCGATGAGGGTTCAAATGAATCAAACCACCTCCGACGGCTGTAATGACCTGATAACGGAAATTCCGTCAAACCGCCGGGGTCAAGAAACTGTCTATGTTTAGCTTGTTTACGCGACTGTTTGTAAAGCTTCGAGACAAGCGTAATACCACAACCCAAAAACACGTCCGCGCAGTACAAAATTTCTCGCTACTGCCTTCTATTTCTACATTTAATGTAGAAATAGAAGGCAGTAGCGAGATGATGAATGAGTTGAAGATTCTGTTTTTCAACAAATAAAGGGGTGGGGGCTTCAAGCTGCATTAAAAGATCGTAATCAAATTTGCAGTGTTGGGTTTATTATTTTCGTAATGTTTGACTTTTTGCAACGGGAGTCAACAATAAAATTATTTTGATCGGCTCCAAATGTTGCCCTGATGTTTCTTGAGTATACCTATTAACATTTTCCAAAAATGTCCGTCCGCCGTTCGCAGTCGACTTCTTTTTTTCTTATAGTTCTGGGACCCCAAAATTGTATTCTGCGTCCAAAAAACGTCGAAAAAAATTCCTACCGCTCAAATCGGCCCGGACGGGAGGTCGGACATTTCGGTTTTGGAATCTACGCATCTAGAAACAACACACACAATTTTGAGGCCAATAAAATTCGTCGACCTCCGTCGGAATACTACATTATGTTTTAACAAAAGGGGTTATTATTCGCTTATTATTCTTCAATTGAAGAATTGAAGAATTTTTTAAGTCATTTGTGTACAGTATTTGGACGGATTTGGGACTCCAAAAATTGGATTATGCGTTCAAAATTACTCGGAGAACGACACCTCATTCGACCTCCAGCCTGGAAGTTCCAGGCATCCTTCAAAAGCCCCATTTGTAGCCCTTACAAAACCCCCTTAGATACAAGAAGTGAAATCGGAAGCTTATGAAACCACAAAAAACGGATTCCACGTCCAAGAATATTTCGAAAACGACAACCCACACGGTAAAATCTCCTAAAACCTTCAAAAGCCGCTCCCGTGGACCCTTTATCGCCGTTTTTAGCGGTAGGAATATTTTTTTAAATATAAAATTTTGTGTAAATACTCATTACACCATCTACCATTTACCATCTAGTTGTGTTCTATTTTACATCCCGATCGCCCAAATCCTCTGAGGGGCTAAAATGGGGCTGAAGGGTTTCGACTATGGGGCCGAGTTAAGTGTCGTTTTCGAGGTAGGTCCTATCTTACGACGTAGAGTCCCTTTTTGTGGTTCCAGAACCATCCGATTTCGCCGTGGGGATCTATGGGGCTTTCTTGGAGTAACAAAATTTGTTACCCCATCTAATGGAGCTTTTGAAGAATGTCAGCAGGTCGAATGAGGTCTCGTTTTCCTAGTAATTTTGGACGCATAATCCATTTTTCTGAGTCCTAGGACTAGTATGTAGCTACATCAGTCCATACAGTAGGTACATACCTTATACAGGAAATTTTAATTATATTTTTTTATTTGAAAGTTTTAATTTCTTCTTGACATTACCCTATTTTGACCAATTTTTAATATAATAATGAATAATAAAGCTTTGTGTAAAATTTGCAGCGCTTTTTTAAAATTTATTTATTTCCTTTTTTTATGTGTGTGCGACGCACACTGTGCGTAGGACGGTGTTTTGGAAATTGGAGCTAAATTCCGTACCTATTTATATATTTATTTACCTATTTACTTATATCTTATAAGAATCGCTCGTAACAATGTTTCGAGCCAGAAAAATCAAATTTTGACCGACTGTGCGGGGTGGGCAGCAGACGAGCATTTCATTTGGAAATCTACACATGATTTTTCCAATTTTTTGACCCCTAACGCGAATGCATGGGTTGATTATAAAGAAACACGTCTACGTGAATTAGCTACAGAAAAAGTTGGCCAACTGGTCAGTTATCTTTATCGTTTCAATAAATCAAACTCCCCGTCTTATTGAGGATTCAGATTAGGTATATTATTGGTGCCAATTTGCTTGGCAACGGTCCGGCTAGTTTATCAGCCAATAATAAATCGAACAGCCAATAAAATTATAGGGAGAGCTCAATCCCGACAGTTTCCTTCCACTGTGGGCTGTCGAGACGGCAGAATTGTAGCAAGCAGGTAGGAGAGCAGCTCATTCACTAGGTATCGGAAAGGACGTCAAATAAATAACTGGGACTCCCCCACAGCTGGTCCGGAGAGGTCGGGACTCTGGGAGGCTGTTCCTTCCCTTCTCAACCTTCTTCCTATTCCTAACGACACTAATCTTCGTTATCTCTGCCCTCCTCCGCCTCACGACCCTCCTGGGACGTTACTCCTAGGAAATGTTGCCAGTCACCGACCGGCCACCCTTTGACACATCCATCATTCAATTTTACTAAGCCTGAGACTCATTGTCGTGTCTCACCACAGGACTCGTACCAGTTCTACCTCTGAGGACCCGTTCTGTTTTTCTTCCTTTCTCAGATGATAGATACACAACTTTCTCGTAAATGAACAGAATAATAAGGAAGGGACGTGCACCCAAATTTTCGACCAATAGGAGCTGATCGCTGGTTTTCGCCGAAAATTGAAATTGCGATTTTTCCATAAATTCTATAAATTTTTAAGAACTTTTAATTTGTGTTTTAATCCCATTTTCGGTGTTATTTGGAAGCCTTCTATGGGGACATGACCTCCAACTCTTTGTTTGGATTGATGGCCCGTCGGAATTAGTTCCAACGGACGGGATGGGGAGCGGCACAAGCGGCACATCGGCGCGTCAGGCGCTAATTCTCCCACGAACGGAAGGAGCATCTCGTCGTTGGGATCGGCCTTTTAATCAGTACAATTTGCTATTTACTGTTCAATTTTAAGGCATAAAACTATGTCAGAACGCCCAGAAAGCCAGGCCTCCCTCGCCGACACTTCGATCAGGGAAACTGGAGTATTAAGGGAGAGGCCTCATAATGTACCAGCTACTGAGCTGACGCTGACGCTTCGGCGATGGAATCCGGGGAAACAGGTCCATTACAAATTGGGGATTCTGGTCAGGCCTCCAGAACTAAGGAAGCTGCAGCCTTGTCCTCTGTTACTCTGTGTGCAGCAGTCTCCCCAATATATTCGCTATAGCTGCGAACTTAGTGAGAACTGTAGCTGGCTAAGAAGTATCGTATAAGACTCCAGATTGCCCTAAGCTTTCCAGCCGTTTAGCACTTACACCACATCTTGACATTTCAAGCAAGCCTGTAATGTGCAAGCCGCCCCAAACTATGGCTGCATCTTCCTTCTGTGTAGCAGATCTTGACAATTCAAGTTATGCCCAGAGTGGTAATGTTCACATAGGTACTCCCTTCCTGTTCCTCCACAAACAATGGCGGCGAAATAATAGATTTTCGCTATAGGGCTTCCGCCACTCAGAACACAAAATTTAATATAATATATTTCTGTTGTAGGAACACAAACTCATATAGGTGCAATTACCACATCCGTTCCAGGAGGTGCCCCACACCTTCTATCGATAAAAAAAAAAAAATAATCCAGAGACTCGTCCATTTCTTATTGCCTCCCTAGTCAAAATACACGTGGATTGCATTCCCTAATCCCCATATTCCAAACCGACTATCGCATTATCGGGACTTGACGAGACCAGGTGAACGACTTGGTTCTCGCCCGAAAAATATTTCCCACGATTTAAGGCAGTTGGCGCCTTATAAGTTGAATCGGTGACATGATGACGAAAAATCCGGGGGACCAGCAAACGCCAGCATGATGTTTCGCCGCTATTGTTACCGACCGCGCCCAGGAGAATGCACCTCTTAGCTAGTTCCTTCTAAGGAAATACTGGGCCTCATCATGGCCAGGTCTCTGGTATAATCCTCAAATAACGGCATTCTCCTCACTTTGAAATGATTTTTTCAATTCCCCGAAACAGGTGCAACTGGATCCCCGAGGTGATCCCCTTGCGTTGAGTCTGTCATAGAGAATATACTTTTGCCAACGGAGCAAATTATTTTTCTCATTCTGACTAAGCTGGTTCATCGTGAATTTGCGTAGCCAGTGAATATGTTACTGGATTAATTGAATTGTCAGTGTCATGAAAATTGAGTTACAGCTCTATCGTAACCTCCTCATGTATTTCAGTGAGGATGTATTTCTCGTAGAAATTGCTGGTCGGCAACCATTTTCTCCTTATGTGCTCAATCTTATAATATTGTAATGATTGGATAAAAGCTCACCAAAGTCAATGAGTGTATGGAAACAAAGTTTCTTCAGATTTTGTGGACAGTTGGTAATTTTCATGTTTGCTAGGATTCCAGACGCGTTTCGTTCACCCATTTGTTATCAGATGAGAGTGCCCATTGGTTTCTACACGTCCACACCTTATCAGAGATTACTTGCTAAAAGATATAGTGTTTCAAAAATTCGAACAAAAACGGAATTTTAATTCAAAATGTGAATTCAAAACTCCAATTTGGTACCGGAATTTTCAAGTCACCCGAATAATTTACTCTAATTTGTGTTCTCGTTCTATTCCTGGCGGGCTGTCGGTGGCCGACCTCTATAACAAGGGAACATGGTTTAGTAGAATAGTCAGATATACTTCATACGATCAAAATATTTCCAACCTTCTCGTCCAAAATTACCTACTTCTAACACGACAATCTCGCTCGACTTACTGCCCAAGTCTGTGCAACAACAGTCTCTTGCAGCCCACAGAGCGCAGTAGGAATTTATTTTCGTTTTTTAATCTAAAACTTTGAAGATAATGTACCTCTGCGCAGAAAGGGTTGAATTTTAATGTTCACCCTGTGTTTCTAAAACCCAAATCGGCCAAGCCAGTTATTATGACTCCTGTCAATTATTGACTTCTGTTTGTTTTCATTTAAATGAAATTACCAAATTATGGTAACTACACTGCCTCAATATAAATCCCCCATAATTGTTATGTTAACCTCTTCGGGACGCACCAGTGAATTACTAATAAAGCTTTAACGAGATGCAGATTGGCCCTTTTGCAGGTGCGTTCGTTGATAAACTTGAAAGTGGAAAGGGAAACATTCAGGTTCGAACTTTGACGTTTCACCTTTCCTGTTTCAGAAAACCTGTCCGAATTCAGATTCGCCCTAAACGATTTTCAGATTCGCCTTTTTGCACTTCTCAATTTGAAAACCCAGAAAACAGATTCGTCTTTTTTTTTCTTTATTTTGCGCATAAATTCATGAAAAAATCCACGTAATTTTGGACGCATAAATCCATGAAAAAATAATAATAGGTAATAATAAATAAATAAAAAGTAGCTTTCTTGAATAATTGAAATAATTGTTTCTTATCGATACGGAAATAATTTGTGGAATTGTGGAATTAAATTATATCAATGAATAACAAACCCTTGTGTAAAATTTGCAGCATTTTGGTTTATTATTCTTGGAATAATACACCTATGTAGTCGCGAAGGAGGTCGAGAATTCTGATCGGCCTCAAAATTTTTCATGAGACGTACTAAGTACGTAGTAGCTATTCCAAAAACGAAATGTCCGTCCACCGGGGGGGCCGATGACGCTAAAAGGTGGCGGAAATTATTCAAGGTGACAGAATGATTGATGGAGATGGATTTAGCATAAAAAATGAATAATGTAAATGTTTACCTGTTTATTATCATTTAAAAGAAATTAAAATATTTGCATAAAAATAGAAAAATGATTTCGCATAAATATTCCTGCTTAAATTTAAAATAATTTCGCATAAATATTCCTGCTTAAATTTAAAATAATTTCGCATAAATATTCCTGCTTAAATTTAAAATGATTTTGCGTAAACATTTTGTTTAAATTTTCAGCCGTTTAATATCATTTTTTTAACTAATAATAACAATTTTAAATAATTTTTTCCTTATTTGCACGTTTTTAATGCGCAAATTTGCGCACGATCTGACTTTGGAGTCACATTCTGGGGTCCTTACTGAACACACAGAAATAAACAACTCCATATAATTCGGTGAACATCGCCACTTTTTTTCGATTTTCATTTTGTTTGTCGTTATTTAAGGCTTAATTAATATTTGGGGCTCGTCACGGCGAAAAAACTGTACTGGTGAAAAAGTCGATTTCCAACAGCCCCTCTGCTCTCCTCCAGACAGCTCGAAGCGACAAAACCAGTATGATTCTTTGTTAATAAATTGGCTGAAGAATACACATTAAACCGATCGACCAGTTGCGTTTATAATTTTTCGAATTTCCGCCACCTTTTAGCGTCATCGGCCCCGCTGTGCGCCGCACGGTGGGGCAGAACGCCCGAATTCCTGGACATGACCCTTGCTGCACGAAATGGAGGTCGAACAGATTTGAAATTCGGAAGGTTTACTCGTTAAGGACTCACAATTTTTCATATTTGATGGAGAGTCCTTAAAGCAAATTTTTGCGCTGATTCCGATTACACCACAGTTTGGTGTTTTAAGTATAAGTACATGTCATGTTCCTATACTTAAAATAGTACCTAATTTACACCAAAAATTGCGTTTTAGCGATTTTATCGTTTTAGGTTGCGAAACTTTGAAACCCGATTTCTCTCGGAGGGGCAGATTGGGGAAAAAATTTCCTTCGTGATCGGATCACCAGAAGGATAATGAAACACGCTATGAAAAGGGTTTCGTTAAATCGTTACGATTTTAGGTGAAAAACCACAGTCATATCGAAAAAAATCACAGTATTTCGTTATGTTAACACCAATAAATGACGGCAATAAGCATTTAATAAAGCTAGTTGTCCTTTCTAAGCCTCGTATAGCACTTAGTTTCACTTATCTGGGGTTGGTTGATCCATTGCGGCGGTCGTAAGGATCACTGACATCACGAGAAAAATAAACCTTTCCGAACTGCTTTTATTTGTAAACCTCGACAATGCTTTGGGAACCAGACGCGCTCAGAACGTGTTCATTTGAGGCTAATTGAATACAAATAAGTTTTTCGGAGTTTCCGAATGACTTCCATTTTTCAGTCGACCATCTTCAGATGTCCAGGAATTCGGGTGTTCTGCCCTATTGTCCGAGCCGTTTTGGGCCGAAGTATTTTATCATTTAATAATGATTAACAGGACGTTTTCATTTTTTTCCCGTCACGACACAAAAAAGCGTTACGCAACATAATCGCGAAAACTATATCACATGATTGGTCGGTTGGTTACTAGAAACTGTTTCTACTCGACAAGACTTAGGTCGACAAACATTTTTTGGGTGGAAAAATTGCGTAAAATTAATCATTATTAAATGATCTGACTGTAGAACCATGGGTCTACCGTCCGTTTTTTTTTTTTTTAATATCAGAAAGTAGACAAAATACTTGGTTTACCTTCTAGATGTGCTCACATGGTTTTCACCCGATCGCTCAAACCCGTGGGGCTAATTGGGGCTAAAAAGGGGCTACGGGAGGTTTTTTTGGAGTTTTTTGGCTATGGTGTCGCGTTGGGTGTCGTTTTTGAAGTCTTCCATTTTTGGGGGTCCCGGAACGATCAGATTTCACTGTGGGATCTATAGAGCTTTCATGGGGCTACAAATGGGATTTTTGAAGGATCCCAGGAAGTCAAATATTTTCCGAGTGAATAATAATTATTATAATAATCTCGTACGGAATAATAAACACTTTTCATATTTTCAGCGTAGCTACCTAAGCCCCCCCCCCCCCCCCCCACATGCAACTCTGCCTATAGACACGAAAATTTCCGGCAGATTACTCCCAACCTGGCCATCGGACCCTCTAACACATGATAAAATTATTTATGTGGTACAATTAGTCCTACATAATTTTATGTGGTATAATTGGGTGTACTACGAAGGAAGTACGAATTATTTGTCCACCCATACGAGGCAAACCAATGTGACCCCATTGGGCTCGAGTTACAGCGGATTAATCTACCGAAAATGAGGTTAATCGAAAAGCAACCCGGCTAATGAACGGGAGTATCTCGTCTACCCACTTTTGATTATCGCATTTCACTCGCGATTTTGATGGAAGCCCCGTCAAATGACATGATACTGTCGCCCGCCAACCTGACTTATGGGGAAAATGGCCAGACGATAGCTATTGTTATTTGACTAATGAACAAAAAATTTGTCCTGACCTAGTTCCATTCGATGGGTCATTGAACGGATAGTTACGTAGGCATAAGATTTTCGGGCTCCTTAACATCTAAAATTAGGATTTCCTTCATGATATTCTTGTCGGTGTTTCGTCTCAATAAATCAGAGTTATCACAAGATGCGATTTTTGGCACTAATTTCATTTAAAGCCAGCAAATATTTATAACAAATAATGTTACAAAAAAAAAAAGTAAATTGAATTACTCGTGCATTTATAATTTTTAATCGATATCGTACACTACCGGATTAGTTGTGAATTGAAATCTCAGCTCACTCCACACTTGTTTCTGCTCAGTAAAATCAGCCGATTTTACTTTACACCATGGTGTCTCCCTTGAAACCGGTTTCTTCTCAGGGAAAACGGACATCTGTTCTCTCAAAACTAGTTTCTGCTCGGTAGGAGTCTCCCATAACCGGTTTCTATTCAACGAGAAAACCTGTCTACTCCCACCAGTTTCTGTTTGTTCATCAACTAGTGTCTGCCCCGCAAAAACTAGTGTTATCGCGGTCGGAACTGGTTTCTGTTCAGTGAAAAATCTTGAACAAGATTGATTGAGAATCAAAACGCAGAGCGAAAACTCAAAAGAACGAATTTCGAGATGAAATGAAAAATTTCGACTTCTCTCGAAGTCATAGCTGAGTCATAGCGGTGTCAGAGCTGAGTCATCGGGCTCAATATCGATTTGTAAATGAAACAATTTTTCATTTCAATATTTAATATTTATTTGCAATAAATGGTATGAAATATTGTGTGTGACCAGCTATTTCACCACAGTGTAACTAAGTTCATAATATTTCACAGTCTCATCCACTCATGAGACTGACGAAACATGACACCTTACAGGTAGTTCAGGCGGGTAGGTCGAGAAATGAGCAAAAACCGAAGAAAATAAAAGGGAATTGGGGTTTCGCCAAATCATAATATTGGCATCGGTATCCTTGAGGGGGCTGACCGCAAATTACCTGATGTGGAACCAATGAAGTCACTCGCATCTGAAAACCTGGGAGAGTCTGCTGGGAGCTTACATTCGCCTGGCGAGGGTGGAAACCCGATCCTGCATCGCCTCACCACCGTGAGGCTTTCAACTTCTGATTCTACCAGTGATCAATCTTTCGGGAGCTGGAACTTATTGTTTCCCTTTCAAAATACAAAAAACTTCACCTCTGTGACCCACTAACCAAACGGCGGGGTTCCATCAAACTCATTTTAGGTGCGATTTGAGTACTCTGCATCACGTTCCCATGAGAATTCGAGTTGGGTAACAACACTAAAACACAAGGCAACAGGTACCTTGAGACCGGTCGTATTTATCCCTCAGCTTGATGAGTGTAGACTGAGGAAGTTGTAAATGAGTTATTCCATTAGTTTTAAAAGGGAATTACGACCACCGACGAGCATGACCTCAATTTATTACATAAAAAACGGTCATGCATTGTAAGTAAGAATTCGACTAAGGTAAACAGAGAATTTACTTCTCTATTTACCTTAGTTGAATTCCCGGGCGAAATTTTCAATAAGGCATGAAACTCAAATTGACCACTTAGCGACGTGGTGGGTATTTCGATGGGTGACCACGTGTTTTCTTGCATTTTCTTTAAGCCGGTTTGCAAATGATGGGACGGAGTCTTGCACTTTTCCCAAGGTATGGCTCTTAATGAGGACACGGGACGGAGTCTTGGCCCCCCATTTGGTTTGAAGTTGGGCGTAAGGAAGTCTCAGAAAATGTCTGGGATATCTAATATCCGACTGACCCGACCCGTCACGACGCTCCAATGGTATACCTTCCACCCACGGAGCACTGCAACTCCTTCTAATCCCACCCCACGCCCCGAGTCGATCCCCGCGGAGGGACCCCTCCTCAATCTTAAAAACCTTTTGGTTTATTATTCTTGGATACACCTGTTTTCGCGACGGAGGTCGACGACTCCGATCGGCCTCAAAATTTGACATTATCCGTTTCAAAAGGTCTACATTCAAAATCCGAAATGTCCGTCCGCCGTCCGCCGTTCCCCGTCCGAGCCGTTTTGGGCAGTAGGAATTATTTTTTTAAATCTGAAATTTTGACAAAATACTTGGTTTACCATCTAGTTGTGCCCGCAAGGTTTTCAGTCCGATCGCCCAAACCCGTGGGGCGCTATGGGGCTAAAATGGGGCTATGGGAGGGGTTTTTTGAAGGCTTTTAGCTATGGGATCGAGTTAGGTGTCGTTTTAGAAGTATTTTTGGACGCAGAATCCATTTTCGGGGGTCCCGGAACGATCCGATTTCACTGTGAAGATCTACAGGGCTTTCATGGGGCTAAAAATGGGATTTTTGAAGGATCCCAGGAGGTTAAATATGTTTCGAGTAAAAAATAAAGAATTTTTGAAGAAAAAAATCCAAAAAAAAATTTTTTTCCAAAATGTTTTTTTTGACACAGAAATAATTTTTGCACAAGTAACCTATTTTTATGTCAACTTTAGGAACCAAATGTCAACATTGGGATCATACGAAGGGCAGTTGGTACCTACTCCCACATTTTTTTGTGATTTTCATGATATAAGGTCATGACGCTTCACCCCGCCAACATGTGACTGGGGTCGAAAAATTTGATCTGCCTCAACATTAAATTTTGTCATTTACAACACAAATACCTACTCGGTTCTCCATCTAGTTGTGTCCAAAGATCCGCTGACCCTTTTCAAATTAGGCGTTTCTGGGTCTGCTGACCCAGGTGCTGCAATTTAACTCGGCCCCATAGCTAAAACTCTTCATAAACGCTTCTATAGCCCCTTTTTAGCTCCAAAGAGACCCGCGGGTTTGTGCGATCGGGCTGAAAACCTTGCGGGCACACCGCTCCTGGTGCTGGAGAGGGAAGGAAGTAAGTCCTAAAAAAACAGAACCCATAGTTGAGGGTGCGAGAGAGAGGGTGTGTGTGTGTGTGTTACTGTATGTATGGCTGAGTCACTGATCACTTAGGTACCAACCTATTCCACCAGCCCTCTGTGGAATCACCGAAAAACACTTTTTCGTCTGAAACTGTTTTATACTGCATCAATATTTTCAAACAGGTGAAAACCATTTGTCACCACGAAGAAAAAAGAGTGAGCCTTATGATCACTAGAGGCCTTGAGCTTGGTCGACCAAGACTGCAGCATTAGCCCCACCGCTGGAGTGCGAGCTCGGATTTTCCTGCCAAAGAAAACTTTCCAACGGTGAGTACAACAGAAAAAACATTTTCGAAAGGATCTCTCAGCTTATTAACCGCGTCAGCTCACGCGAGCAACGCTGGCGTGCGCCGAGTTCCTCAAGTTTTTACGCGATTGGCAACAAGTATGGACCTCGAGACCTATTTGGCGGCCTTCGATAGTTTCTAAGCAACGCGCAAAAGTGACAGTAAAAACGAGAGGGGGTCCAATTACAAAAAGCTTTGCCTGTCGGGACAAAAAAGAAACAACAACTAAACCTAACCCAATTACGTTATTGCTCTCAACTGGGGTAACTCCATTAACCTAGTCCTTGTAACATTGAGCTGAGAGGCCGATTATGCGACCCTCTGCTCCCTCTCGGCCCACGCATGGTCCATCTTCCCCGAGTGAGCCATTTACGACCGTTTCGCCCACTGCTGCGACATGAAGCGGCAATGGCCTCATCATTTTCTTGACAAATCACTGAAATGACCCTCAATTTCAAAAGTAATGGCCTCCATTCGCCGTGCAAATCAAGTTACCTAACTCGCATGGTGGCCGTGTGAATCGTTTGGGAAGTAAGCAGGAGTTTTAATTCCGTTGGGAAATTCATTTTACAGAGAGGTTCCTGAATCTAGAAGTTATTTTGTCGAAACGTATCATGCGGATAACAGATTTATTTTGATCGGGCATGATTTTCGTGGGCTTTTTCATGCTGACAATCAACACGTCATTTGCCTGTACGCAGGACTCTTTCAAATCAAACCGATTGTAAACTTAGCATGTAAACTGGACCGCGAAACGTTGATGAGAGTACCTATCTGCAGATTCCTTGTAATAGTAGTAAGCTCCCAGCTACTAGCGTGACCTAATACTACACGTGCATGATTGTCCGGGGTGTTGTTGGGCAGGAACAGTAGACTTATAAGCCATGACGTGGATTTTCTCCATAACATTACACAGTGACGCACCCCACGATTGAACAGCATACAGGGAGGCAGCAAGAACCAAAGACGCAATAAGAGCGGAAAGCCTCCAACATCCTCTGCATTTTTTTATTTTTATTTTTTAATATTATTATTCTTGGAATAATACAGCTACATTTGTACTCGCGACGGAGGTCGAAAATTCAGATCGGCCTCAAAATTTGACAATCTAGATTCCAAAAACGAAATGTCCGTCCGCCATCCGAGCCGTTTTGGCAGCATATGAACTTTTTTTTTTTTTTTTTTTTTTTTTTTTTTAAATCTGAAAATTTGACCAAATACTCGGTTTACCATCTAGTTGTGCCCGCGAGGTTTTCAGCCCGATCGCCCAAACCTGTGGGGCTAAAAAGGGGCTACGGGAGTGCTTTTTTGAAGGGTTTTGGCTATGGGGTCGAGTTAGGTGTCGTTATCGAAGTATTTTTGGACGTAGAATCCATTTTTAAGGGTCCCAAAACGATTCGATTTTACCGTAGGGATCTATTGAGTTCTCATGGGACTGCAAATGGGACTTTTGAAGGATCTCTGGAGGTCAAATACTTTCCAAGTAATTTTTGACGCATAATACTCCCACATGTGTTCAAATAAAGTACCTACACCTTTTTTTTCTTTCAAAAAAATATTTTTATTGGCACAGAATGAATTTTCACAAAAGTACACATGTTTGATGGGGCTGAAAAACTAGAAGCCATAGCTAGATGGAAAATCGAGTATCTCGTTAACATTTCAAATTTTCGAAAAATTCCTACTGCACGCAACGTAACCCATGTACGCCAAACGTGAACGCTTGGCACGGAATAGAAATGGGAAAAAATCTTACAAATCCGTAGAAGACGGGAAAATTTTCGAAGGAGTTGGTCGACTTTTGGATCCTCCTCTGGTGATCTCTACATTTCAAGTGCTTCCAATAGGTTGAAAGATACTCCTCGGTCACAACCCTAGAAAATTATATTTTAGGAAATATAATATAATAGGGCATGTTATCTTTCCCCCTTTCTCTTCTTTATCCAAGTCATCACATTCTGGAGCGCCCTCATCTCTTCACGTCCTTCAATTCCGAGGATCAACTGCTTGCTCGGAGACACTTGAAACCCGTCTCTTTGAGGTCGGGAACGCGAAAGAGCTTATAAATTTGCGGCCGTAAAGGCGACGTTGCGTGTCGGTGAATACGGCGAGCAGTTGTTTCTAAAGACGCTTTGATACCGGAAAGGTCGCTCTTTTTAAAAGGCGAGCTGTATAACCGAGAATTATCGCCGACGAGGGGCGAGTTGGGACGAACGGCGCAGACTCAACGACCGCAACTGCAGACTAAACACGTGATGGACCCTGAAAGAAGACAAACAATTTACAATTAGAGGATTAGAGGTGGTTGTGGTGGGGGGAGGGGAGGTGAAACGGTTCAGTGTGACAAATAACACGCAAAGTGAGCCCCTTTCAAAGAGCAAAAAAAAGGAAAGATGCCTATATAACTAATTAATTGCTCATTGGGGCAGAACGAGTGAGGAAAACTGGTTTTTTGTTCGAATAGTTTACTCTTAGGAAGTTCTTTTGGGTTGAAGTTCGTGATTGGTGAGCACTAAATCCATCCACATCTATCTACAGTGGGGTTTTCGAAGGTCTTTTGGCCGACAATCGAATGTTGAATAGCTTTCGAACTAATTTTGCACTTAGAACAGATTTGTCGATCCCAGGTGGGGTATATTCTAGCTGCTCTACTATTTAAAGCTACCCAATCCTCTACCATAATATATTATATGATGGACAAGTCCATTACGCATAAATTCATCTTTTATGTAAAATAAGTTGCAGTGCACCTTTATGTATGTATACCTCTTTATGTATTAACTTGCGCATCTCATAATTCGCTTCTCTTGGTTTTTTATTCTTGAAATAATACACCTGTTTTCGCGACGGTCGACAATTTTGATTGGCCTCGAAATTTGTCATACGTTTCAGGATGAGTAAATTCCACAAATGAAATTTCCGTCCACCCTCTAGGCCGTTTTGGACGGTAGGAACGTTTTTTAATATGAAATTTTCAAATCAACATAATAATGTTGATTTGATTTAATGACATTTTGTGAGAGGGTTTTAATAGTTACCTACTTTATTAAAATTATTATAGAATTTTTTTTAAAGAAAATAATTATTTATTATGACCAATGAAATAAGTGAAAATCAACCACAACAACAACGCGAACAATAATTGTTCGCGTTGTTGTTATTATGAATTATTCATGCTTCAGTCCTGGACATCAGGAAGTCCAGGACCGTCCTCCAGTCCCAAGTTTCTCAACTTCCGCCGAGCTCCTCTCAGCCGAAGGGAAATATGAATTTATTTTTTACCTTGTGTTTAATTTTTAAATTTGTTTTTTATTTATTGAGAAATGGGCAAGAGCCCAATTATACAGAAATAAATTACACACTCGTAGGTATAAAAAGGGAAATATACGAAATCGAAAAGAAAATCACTACTATACTTACATGGATAAGTGGATACTGCTACATCACTACATGTGGATACTGCTAAATGGATACATACATTTTTTGGCAATCGGGAACAGATAACAAGTGTTAGGAAGAGAGGAAAGATTCTTGGAGAGCACGTTAAAGGAGAGTTATTCTTACATCAAAAAATTTATTTATTTATTTATTCCCCCCCCCCCCCACTTTTGGGTGCATTATACTTACGACTTTTCGTTCAGTTTTGAGTCAAACATCACTTTCTAATCATTCCATTTGGCCCTAATTGGTAAATAAATCTTTTGAAACGTCGGCATATAAACAAACAAATGAACAATTTTGTTTTATCAACAAATGAAACAATTCACCAACCACATTCATTGAACCGGTGAACACCAACATCAACATATAAATTACATTTCATAAAATTTATTAAATAGCTCTGTTAATTTAATTAACAGAGCTATTCATGAGAAAAAACCTGGAAGGTAGAAACGTGCATGATGTTTTAAATCAAGTGCTTAATCCAATTCCATGGTTTGTTGAATGGTATCAAATTTTCTTTTTAAATAACCTTAGATGCCAACTTATTTTACGAAAATGTTCTGAAAAATACACGAAACCGTGAAAAGCGAAAAATGAGGATAGAACATCAACTGTTCCATACGAAAAGGAAAATTTCCATTAAAAAAAAAAAAAAAACGACAAAAATCTAGTATTTTCAAGGAAAAATATAATAGCTAGGTATTTAATACCTACCTATTATATTTTTCCTTGAAAATACTAGATTTTTGTCGTTTTTTTTCCAAATGCACTATATAATTAAATAAATGTTATTGTATTATAATAAAATACAATATAAAATTCATTGGCAAATATATTACATACATTGGAAAAACGATCCTGGCAAACGTAAAAACCGTTACCGTTGCCCTCTCCGACCTATAATATATTATATGATCAAATGAAAATAATAATAACCGTGAGTAACCCAATTTGTACGTATTATTTTTTGAAGCAGATTGGTAAATCCAGGGCTCAATGACCGACAACGAACAGAATTAATTATCAAACTCCGAATTCGTAAACGTGTTTCATGGGCGGAAGGTGAAGAAAATTTCGTGTACGTATTTTGGTGGGGGGGGGGGTCACGTGAAACCGGCAATACGGTTGTCGAAGAGGGGGGGGGGGGGATGGAAAGCGCTATAGGGCGGTGTAAGTTGGGGGGGGGGGGGGAGGATGTCTTCCGATATCGTGAGTTTCGTCGTGACTGGTAAACAGATTGCGAATATCGAAAGAGACCTTGTGGTGTAACGTGTGGAAAGGGGGTCTACAACAGTTTTAACGTTTGGGGGGGGGGGGGGGGGATTAACCCGGTCGGAGTTGAAACCTATGTCGCGATATACGCGATAGGTAATACGCTTCCTCATGATTCTCTCTATCAACTTGAGAGTCAGTGGTTGGTACTAACTGCACTAACTTGAAACTTGGTACCTAATGGGTTTGTGGGTCCACCAGCAATAGATTTCTTAACTCTGTAAGAGTCCGTCATCACTGTTCTGTTTTGGTGTTGGTGACTAAAAACAGTCAACCTCAAACATCAAAACAGGTAACCTACACAAATACATACAAATATCAATAAAATGAATGTTTGTCTGACCGTCTCTTTTTCAGGACAAGGAGCACTCATTTTTTGGGCGAAAACTCCTTTTTCTTCCCTTTTTTGGAAAAACACATTTTTACTTACTTATTTATTTATTTTTTCAATTAAAAAAAAACTTGGGAAAATTTAAAAAAGTCCTACGAAGTCAATAAGTCATCTACAGTAGTGTAGATGTCAATAAGTCATGTACAGTACAGGTGAGTAACTCACCTAAGCACAAACCACGCAGTCATTTCATTCCTTTCAGTGTTCTTATGTTCATTCCTTTCAGTGTTATGGCTGGGATGGGGAATCGGTAAAAAAGAATCGATTTTGGTTTACTATTCTTGGAAGAAAAAGCCTGGGCATATTTCGGTTATATTATGCTATACCTATACATAATAATATTATTTCGGGAAGCATAGTATGCTTCCCGAAAAATCGTCTAAAGCTGGAAAGAGAGACACGGTCCCGATTAATCTCAAAACTAAGAATCTACAATTACACATTATGCACGAGGATACATAAACATTGTGAAATGGTTAATGTTCATTTATGCCATTCAATAAATAAATGAAATGAACTTCACATTGTCTCGTTAGCAGGGTCATACTATGTGGTCATACTATACCCCTATTAGGTAGGTAACTATTGTGACACGACGTTATTAAGAAAAATTAGGAGTTATTCATCAACAGAGAAAATCTGATCAGGTTTTGGGAAAGAGCAGGGATTTTGCGGAAACACAAATTTCTCTCCTGCTCCTCCCAGAGCGCTAAAATTTGATACGGGTATACCTTCCTGAGGATCAATGGAAGTGAACCTACATGGACAGGTAATTTTACCCTCACTAAGTCTTATTGTACGGGCCGGCATGCGGGGTCAACAAGCATTGGTACTGAGAAAAATTGCTACGGGTGTTCCGAGTGAAGCAGTCATAGGTGATGGACGGGTATATTGGTCGAAGCACGTGTGTCCCAGCTAGTCACGAATGGAAAGATTTCTAGAAAAACATATAATGTTATACAAGGGTTCACTTTATAGTGACGGGAACAACATCTCTAAACCTCAAATTCAACCAAGAACCCCTCTAAAAATGAATGATGATGATGTTTATCAAACTTCATCAATTAAACTCCGGGGTTCTATTGGATGTATCCCAATTCAAAATAAAATTCCACTCTGTCTCTGGGGAGAAACGAGCGGAAAATGAATACCTCAAGGTACTTGGGAATTTGGGTATTCTCAAACTAAAAAAAAAAAATAAAATAAAAAAATAAATAAAAACGAAATTTTGTAGTTATAAATTTGTAGTGACCTTCGCGGACCCGCTTCACCGGTTAACTAGCCAGGCGAGTTGAGCAACTTGGAATATCCGACGATAGCCTGGGGGCAGCACGCACGACCTTACATCACTACCATCCAGAGGTTTTATGTCCGCCTGGGTACCTGCATATCAACCCATCCCAATCCAGATGCACTGTTAAATCCGGAGGGTTAAATGCCCTCTTAAACTGGATGCGGGAGGATCCTCGAGGGTTTGGTGGGCTTTCTATGACCCTCCAACCCTCGTTTTTCGCGGTGGTCATCGTTTCGGCACGATTTACGTTTCGGCACAGGCTCGTTTCGGCACAACTCAGCCCCCACAAAATAATGCTACGGTTCGGCACTACCACCAAAAATTTTGAGACTTGACTGTACCCCACCCCTTCAGGGAAGAAATGAGAAATACAGCCAGGAATAGGTACGTCTACATCAATAAATGAATTTCGTCGCTTAAGTTCTATCATGGCCTATCTCAAAAAATGCGATTTTGAGTTTTTGGTGTTACTGGATTCGTTGTTTTACACCGGATAGCATGGTAACACTGGTTCTTAAGTTACCGCCAGTGTTTATTCGTAACTAAGGGAAACGCGATCAAGTCCTATCTCAAACGTCTTAGAGCATGGAGTATTTCATCAGATCATGGCATCTGAGCGAGATCATGGCCAACATGGATCATGTTGCTCCACATAGAAACCGGTACGCCATGAAACCAGCTGTCTGCGCAGTGTATCGGACATTGTCGGAACTAATATTCTTACATAATATGTAACAACCAATAACCGACTTTGCCTAAAAGTAACATTGAACGTTGCTCCAGCCACCTATTCAATTGTCGTAGAAGTAGTCCGCAAATTTGAGATAGTCTGTCGGTTCTCCAGGTTTTCTTGGCGTTTCGTCGTCAGGGGGTGCGATGCTGATGAGGTCCGTGAATACTGCTTCCACAACAGTTGGCTGTATGAATGATTGACCGAAAAAGGTACAGTTCCAGCAAGAACTTCTCCACCGCTGGTCATCTCACCAGCCGGGGTGCCTTGCCCTCGGACCGTGCCGAGTCGTAGCAAAATTAATTGGCACGATAACAATGGCTCGTGCCGAAACGAGCGACGCCCGTTTTTCGGCCATCCGCTGGCCAGGTCGCTGAGAGTCGGACGAGAAAAATATTCCAGTCTGTCCAGAGTTCCGAACGTTTTTGGTTTATTGAAGGGAAAACGCTGATGATGTTCATTCAAGTTTAAGAAAGTATTTTTGAAAAAAAAATATATATATGCTGTACAATGTTTGGACATATGTGGGCCCAAGAAAATGCATTTCCGTCTAAAATTACTCGGAAAACGACACCTTCCTTGACCTCCTGGGATCCTTCAAAATCCACATTTGTAGCTCCACGAAAGCTCCATACATCCCCACGGTGAAACCGGACGGTTCTGGGCCCCCAAAAACTGACTATACGCCCGAAAATACTTGGAAAACGACTCCTAACTAGACCCCATAGCTGAAACCCTTCAAAAAACCCTCCCATATCCCTTATTTGGCCCCACACAGCCGCACGGATTGGGGCGATCGGGCTGAAAACCTTGCGGGGACAACTACAATGTAGTTCACCATGTCAGGGTGAATCGAGTATTTAGCCAAAATTTCAGATTTAAAAAAGTCCTACAGCCCAAAATGTCCCGATTTTTGAAATCTACATTGTCATTAAACATAATATCTTTAATACATGATAATATCATGTAATATTATTATATATGTAATATTATATATATGTACTATAATATTATTATAGTACATGTACATTTGACAAAAATTTAACATTTTAATAATATTATAAGGTCAAATTTTGAGGCCGATCCAAATTGTCGACCCTCGTTGCGAATACATAATAATTATGTATTGTTTTGGTTTATTATTCTTGGAATACAATTATTGTATTCCAAGAATAATAAACCAAAACAAACTTCCACATTTTCAGCTGCAGAAAGAAACGCACCTACCGACTGGTAGTACAGTACTACCTACAAGCCTCAGTGGTTCAATCCAATATAATACCGGAATTAGGGAGAGAGAGGCGACTTCTCGGCTGATGATCGTTCACCAGTGGAGGAGTCGTCTCTCTCCCTAATTAGGGATGGAAATGCACCCGAATTTCGGGTTAAATCATCCTGTACCTACCATGTTGGAAAAATACATCATTTTTGAGACAAAACGTCTTTCACGTAGTTTATAATCATCTTATGTTGTTCAGGCCGATTCAAAAACCGGTGTAGGTGACGTCACCTACACCCGTTCCGGTTTCCGATCAAATACACCAGAGTGCGGGCCGATTTTCAAATTTGTTCTTGATTTTCTTGGTGGTTGGCACTAGTGATACTGGAGTAACGCGAAAATGGCTGTGTTCGCTTTGTTCTAAATGTGATTGTGCGTACCTATTGACTCAACTTATTCGTGATATAATTTAACTTATTCGACGTGACCGATCCTTCAGTTTTTAGTTTTTTAATGGTGGCCAACTCGTCGACCAATAGGAGCTGACGTCGGGTTTCCGCCGAAATTCAAATTGCAATTTTTCCATAAATTTTATACGAACTTGCAGTTTGTGTTTTAACCCCATTTTCAGTATTATTTGGACGCCTTCTATCGATAAAAAATAATCCGGACACGTTTCCATTCCAATCCTGTATTGGAATCAAAAAGATATAAACCTGGTTTGGAAAGTTATACAACCTGTGTGCGAAGCTCTAAAACTAGTTTTGAAGGGTTATTCAACTGGTTGAAATAGATATAAAACTGGTTTGAGCCTCATTCGTCTGGATTAATAATTAATGAATGAATAGTTTTATCCTCCAGAGAAACATTCCCAGATATTCATCACGAGAGTGAGCACTGTTGCTGATATGTTTTGACATGAAATTTACTCGGTAGTTCCAAGAAAGTGTCCGTCTGCGTGACAAAAAGATTTGTCTCTGAATTTTATTCCTTCGTCGGCTGTAGCCTTCCCCCAATACAAACCCTACGTCAATCCGATCCGATCGCTCCGCTCTCAGTTGGATCTGCTCTCAACAGCCATCATTCAATCCGAGCCGGGCAGTAAATTTGTTTTATTTCTCCTCTCGGCGACACGGCCAGAGGTTTGGTCAAGGTCTCTCGGGGTGATGGTTGTCGCGGAAGCAGGGCCTCCATTTGATATGAGTCACTGCTTATAAGTCCACCTATTTTCACCAGGTCTGAGTCAGCGGGTCAAAAACCTCCAGGTGACTTTTTAATACCGATTGGTGGACATACTGACGAAAAAGCAGCCTGATGGATGTAAGAAAATTGCTGCTTGTGTTACACAAGCGTTTATTATTCCTTGATATAGGTTAATAATTAACCTATATCAAGTAATAATAAACGCTTGTGTAACACTTTCACAATTATTGTGCAAAAAGTAATTCTGTGTAATTGAGAAAAGTTTTGGAAAAGTAAACAAACAAAAATATTTTTTCTGTAGGTACAATGTTTGGACAGACGTGGGACCTCGATAAATGGATTATGGGTCCTCACATGGAGGAATAGAGAATTCTATTCCTCCATGGGATCCTTCGAAAATCTCATTTGTAGACCAATAGATCCCCACAATGAAATCTGATCGTTCTGAGACAACCTAACCGAAAATGGATTCTACGTCAAAAATACCTACCTACTTCGAAAACGACACGACCAACTCGACCTCTATGGCAAAACTCTTGGGGGAAAAAAACCTCCCGTAGCCCCTTTCTATCCCCACAGAGCCTCACGGGTTTGGGCGAACGGGCTGAAAACTTAGCGATCGTAAACCGAGCATTTTGTCAAAATTTCAGATTTAAAAAAAAAAATTCCTAGGTACTGCCCAAAACGTCTCGGACGGCGGACGGACATTTCATTTTTGGAATCTATAATTTAGACATGTACCTATTATAGATACGTGTCAAGACACGTTAAGGCACGGATAAATTATCCGGCACGTTAAGGCACGGATAAATATGACATTAAATGTCATATTTTTAGGCCCCTCAGAATATTCGTCCTTCGTCGCGATTACATAGGTGTACCTATTATTCCAAGAATTATAAACCAAAATGTTACCCAAAAAGAACTTTTTTAGAGGTATTTTCTCGTAATATCTTTACACAATATGTTATAATTTAACCTTTTATCATAATATGATAAATGATCATAATATGATGACGATTAAGGTATATTAAATATTATTTAATGTGAATTGATTTATGTCGATTCATTAATCTACTAGAGAATTTATAGTTACATTCATAGTTAAAGTTTATTTAATAAGGGAGGGAACAGTTTAACCTGTTTTCCTTTTCCGAAGTGAATACAAAAAACGATGCATGTAGACAGTGGACCTTCAGACACAAGAAGAGAGTGGAACATAACATTAATTTGCATCATATTTATTGTAAACCCAGGTCCTGTGGAAGAGTTCAGAGGAGTTAAAAAAATAGAAGGTTGGAAGCGCTATAAAACCAGATGCGAGCTGTAGATCCAGTTTTGGAAGCTATAGAGGCGATTAAAGACTGGTTCTAAGAGCAATAGTATCAGCTTTGGGAGTTATTAAAGGGGTATTAATTGCTATAAAGCCGGTTGAGGATCAGTGAAACTAGTTTGGAAAGCTGTATTTATACGCTAAAGCTTATAAGCTAAGCTACATAATATGTTATAAGCTTATATTATAAGCTAAGATTGATTAAAGAGCAATTAAACCAGCTTTAGGAGCTACCGTTCCAGCTTTGGGGCCTATAAAACGGGTTTGAAGAGCTATACAATTGGTTGAAGAGCGGTAGGAGCAGTTTGGGTGGCTATAGAGGCGATCAAGGAGAATCTCCTTACCTACATCTGATGTAAAACTGGTATTTATAGTTATAGTTTGATTTTTAATTGTATAGTTCCCAAAGCTGATACTATAAAATGGCAGCTTTGGGAACTATAACAACGGGTTGAAGAGCTAGCAAACCAGTTTTTTTTTTTTTTTTTTTTGTAGCTAGAGGCGGTAATCTTTTCCTAGAGATTTGTACCCACTTCGGTCGGAAAATGAAACTGTTTTTACAAGAAACTGTTTTTAAATTAAACAGTTGAATAAAACAGTTAAATGGAACAGTTACATGAAATAGTAATATAGAACAATTTTATAAACAAAACCGGGGTTTTCATTTTTTTTATTTTTTTTTTTTATTTAATGAAACAGTTTTTTGTGTCACCTGAGAAGTTGGGAAGATGTGGGTTAGGCGGTGGTGCTTCTGTTCCTTTGCAGTCACGGGAGCGCTCCGTATGGCCCTTACCCTACTTCACTTATTTATAAACCCTTAATTAAAAATGCATCGTGAAGTCAATGTTTAAATATTCCGGTTGGCATTGTCAGAATAGTGTGATACTGCGTCCGTTGCCGCCTTCATTTTTCATTGTCACTCGCTCGTGTGTATTTATCCCAGTCACTTAACTCCATTAATGACAGTAGGATTTGGGTCATTCCCGTATCAGACTTGAGGCACCTGGTAACAGCTTCAATTAAGCGACGCGCTTGGTACTTAGTGGCGACAAATAATTAATCCCCTTGTTCCCTTCAAGGAGGTGAGCGCGTAGAGTTTATTTCAATTGGAAGCAGTTTTTTTCCGCAAAGCGATTCCAAGAAGAGACAGACCACGGAGAGGCTCAATTGGCTCTGGTCAGACGGCGGAAGCCGGCAAAGTAACGAAAAAGAAAGAAAAATCATCTCTCGAGGGGCATAATTGCGAGAAACGGCGCACGGTGAATTAATTCGCTTCATATTCGAGAGGTCCACTTAAGAGGTTGGAAGATGCGGGCGGAAACAACTGCCACTAAAAATATTCGAGCCGTTTGATTTTTTTTTTTTTTTCCTCCCAACGACCGGCAAGAAAATAGTCACCAGAGATCGGCCCATCGAGCGTCAACGTGTCAGCGATTCCGGAGATGATATAATATATTATATCTATATTATAGAAGATAATATCTGGAATTCATTATATTCTTATATATTACAGAAGTCACGAGGCGACACGGGGCGTCAGTTTTCCCAATTTTCCAGAAAAGACGAAATAACGTTTTTCTCTTGAAAAAAAAAGTAATAATAATAATAATAATAATAAAATAAAAAACGCTGCAAATTTTACACAAGGGTTTGTTATTCTTGGGATTATTTGGATTGAGGACGTGGAAGTGTTTCTCTTTCTCGCTTATTGGTAGGCAGCAACAAGGGACGTGTACTCTGTAGATGTCATCTAAAACTCTTAGTGTTGCCCGAAATGGTCAGCTTCTTCCCGCAAGTCCTGCATTTTGCCATGCCACCTGACTCATATGAACCACTAAGAACTAATCAAATGACATAAATCGCAATATTGCCTTATGTTATTTTTCATGAACGAAATCAAACGTAATAACGGCCTGTCCGATGACGGAAGGTTCCATTCAAATGCAAAACACGTGAAGACAGCTGTAATATTCCGTGAAAAAAAACTCTCACACTTCGCAGTTGATATTGCAATTATTGCATCCTTCACCACGTTAATCACACTCGAGCCCCGCATTATACTCGTAATTTCGAACCTGAAGTGTTGCGGTTGCTCTCTTGAGAACGATAAACAGAACTTCGATAACCACCTTTATTTTAGTATCAGGCTCTTATTCGCCCTCTTCACCTCCAAACGACCGAATGAAAAGAAAAAAAAGAGGCATAAAATTTATGCCTTTCTATTTAATAGAAATTTTTTCTCCGCAAGTGGAAGAAAAATACAAGGAAGGAACTCTTCGGTCGTTAACATTTACATGGTTAACATTTACCTAACTATCACTTCCCTAATTTAGGAACACTCCACATTCTCTAATACGTTCATCGTCGAGCTTAGGAGAAAGTCGGGTAAGACCGTGTACCATATAATATATTATGTTCTAGTGCACAACTCCATTAAGTACGTAGTAAGATCGGATACTAAGAAGAGTAAGATGGTTGCTACCCGGTCTCACCCCACAGTCTTACCCGCTCTACGACAAAAGATGCCTTCAATTGAAATTACATAAACTTGGAGGGATGCGGATAGCGGGAAATGGTAGTTGATTAATCACATCAATGTATAAGCCACTCACCTTTCATTCGCAATAATGCAGGACGACGTGTGAAGTTCACACTGTGAACACTAAATGTTCGGAAGTTTTCCGAAAACTCGCTACGACTCGAAAGACAAATCCCTCTTTCAAAAAACAGGCCGTGAAAACGATTGAACCAGTATTTTCAAGCAGCGGTCCACTGGCCTTCGAATGGTAAGGCTGAGCAGTTGCATTGCTTAACTGAAAATTCGTGCATCCGCGCACGCATGAGCTGGATGGGAAGTAGGTACCCGGTCTTACCCGACTTTCCTCAACCAATATTTGTCAAAATTTGATACGGTTGATCGCATTACATTTAGAATTGTCTGCCTGACTTTGGATGTAAAGGGTTTCTCAAAAATCTCCACAAAAAAAAAAAAAAAAAAAAAAAAAAATCCTAAGATAGACGCAGAAGTTTAATTAAGCGCATTGAAAAATTTAAATTTGTTTCACTATTATCACTTAGGCTACGTTCACGAGCCTAAAGGATTTTTCAGAACTGAAATTCGTTCACTGGTTGCTTTGAGAAATTGAAATGGGCCAATTTGGCGGGCAAGAGTGGTGCCATCTCTTATCTCAGAATCACCAAATACTGTCCACATGAGCCTTAAATGTCGAGAAGTAGAAAAGTTGTTTTGAAAATCGGAGAAAAAGAAGAAAGGTGCGCACGAGAGAATAATTTTGGTCCATATCCTTATAATTAACTCATCACAATTTTAATAATTTACCACCAACTTCTCCTTCAAGATAACGGAGGCAGACAGTTATCTCTGCATTGCCCCAGTTTAATTCTACTCGTCACTACAAAATGTTTTTGTTTTTTCGCAAACTCAGTTTTTTTTTGTTTTTTGTTTTTGTTTTTTTTTTGTTTTTTTGCATTTTTTATACAACTCCAAACAAACCAACCAACCAAAAACAAAACGAAAATGAAAAACAACTGCAGTCAAAATAGGAGAAAACAGCTGGAGGTGAGCGGTATTGGTAGATAAAAATCGCGATTGTCGGAAGGGTAATCGGAAAAAAACTCCCCGGAAAAAAATCCTGCAGGGCGGAAAAAAATCCCCTAAGAATAGTTTGGGGGCGGAAAAAAATCCCCATAAATAAAAATTTTAAAAATTGAAAAAATCTTGAACAAAACACAATAGAAAGTTAGGGAACCTCTTCGTTTGGTTTATTATTCTTGGAATAATACACCTATGTAATCGCGACGGGGTTCGAAAATTCTGATCGGCCTCAAAATGTGACATTTCAAGAGGTCTAGATTCCAAAAACGAAATGTCCGTCCGCCGTACGCCGGGTAGAAATGAAAATTTTGTGATTTGAAGAAATGGTGTGTGAAAAAAACGTTGCCTTGAACGACAGCACTATTATGAATTTGGCAACGTCCTCGGGTTAGTTCGTCAAAATCGGCGATCTAGAGGTCAGGTGATGCTTTTTTTTTTTTTTTTTTTTTTCTTGTCAAATTTCAATACCGCGTCCTTCACCCGGGGAAAAGGGTCCATTTTTTCATATACTACCGATAACGTTGAGCAATATCGATGCTAATGATAGTGAGAACGGGGTCGACATTTGCATAGTTTATACATTGGTGTCACTGAGGAATTTCCGAATGCAACGCAAACAAGATTTGCTCTGTTTTAGAATCAGATCAGGCTCAATTTTACGGCCCGGAATCAGTTTGCATGGAATCACAACATTCGACACTTTCTCCAAAGAATTGCCATAAGTCCCTGCAAACTCCGTACCAAGGATGGCACTGATGTCGGTTATTTCAAAATGACATTCGATCCCTGCTGTGGTTCTGGGAGCGCTGAATCCGCATCCGAGGTCCACCTTTCATCTAGACGTCCAGTTTTTGAAAATGACGTCTTTGACGTTGTCATTAAGTTACGTATGAAGTCTTGAGCAGTTTTACAGGAGAACCTAAACACGTGTCGACCATTAATGAATAAATAAAATGAAGAAATTCTGTAAATAGTGCCACCAGTAAAACTATATAGATTGATTTTTTTAACACATGATACCGTTGAATCCGGGTGAATAGAAACAGTTCTGCGGAAAACGTTGTTTTTCCACATAACTACCTACCTATCTAAAATAAACATTGTCCAATCAATATTTTGCCATTGTTGGTGCTGGGCAGATTCTCCCCGGCCTCCCACTACCCGACAGGGCGCTCAACCCTCGCCCCTTCGACATTGTTCTCAAGACGGCTCCCGATTTGTTCATCATTGAATACCTATCGTTCTTGTGAGTTATGTTATGCAACTCTAGTAACACATAAGTTATGTGTTATTAAGAGTTTCATACGTTAATGATAAAGTAGCTAATTACCCACGGGCCTTATACTTTTACATCATCAAGCGACCAGCTTTGTCTTCTTATGAAGGAGGCAAAGCATTAGGGCCATTAATTGTACGGATTTAATTTGTTTTAAAGTGTCTGGGTTTTAAAGTGTGACAAACATTGACTGAGGAGTAACAAAGTGAGAAAAATATTCTATAGTATGATCTGCTAAACTCATACCTAATAATTAGGTTATTATTTTCAATTGTCCAAATTATTTTCAAAGGTCCAACCGGGTGACTTAGAGTCCCTGGGGACAATCCCCGATCTCGAGGGTGGAGGGTTGGGCCGAGAAGGCAAAAACGTCACCGCAAAGCCGTTGTGCAATTCGAGAGCAACTGATCTCACACTCGTTGAAGAGATCTAGGAACCCGTCAGCCATTTTCATATCTCAAAACTACTCCGTGGGTGTTGAAATCGTGCCATACGGTCCCCGACCGGCGCCGACATGTTCCCCTCCGGCGTGTATCTTCTCGGCAGTAAAATCCTTTACGCCGCTGCCGCGGCTTCTCGACTATGCGCTATGCAGATACGGGGCCAAGTTACACAATGTGAAAATGAGAAACACCTACCCGATGACCTTGATTTGGGCTTGGGTTTGACGTGGTAAATTTAAGCATGGGCGAAACAGTGTGTCATTGTATTTCTGCTGTTGCTGCAGAAGTTTTTATCGAGATCAGATTCAACTATCCAAAAAAGTAGAAATGGCTCTAAGATTTCCTGGCCTTGTCGTTTTTTTATTAATTAGATATATTTAAATTTGCCTTTCCTCATTTTTATTTCTTATTTATATATATTTTTTAATGTTTAAGACTGTTGAAGATACTTTTCGAAGTTTTTAGCAGTAAGTTTCACGTTTTCGGGATTAATTTAAATAGAATATGAGGTAGCAGCACAGTAAAGGTGATACCACTTTTTTACTAGGTAGGTAGGTACCTTAATCTTGAAAAATAATTAAAATCAATTCTACAATTATTTTCTGAGTAATATTTACGTTAATTTAAATAATTTCAACGTATGCAGTGCATCAAAAGTGCATCAGTCTGTCCACTAACAGCGAAACAGAGTCCCATGATGTCTTGAAGGACAGAAAACTGTTGGAACAGCTGCTCACGGAGGGAAAAACCATCGTCTTGCAGTGGATCCCACCACACGTAGGCATATGGGGGAATGAGCAAGCTGATGCCCTAGCGAGAGAAGGCTCCCGCATGCCTATGCCTGACGCCTCTACCACCTATCGAGCCGCAAAAAGTGCCATAAGATCCTCCGTTCAGGAGAAGATGCTTGATGCCCAGCGACAAAAAACCGAAGGGGAGCAGTGGGCCTCACTGCTGGACGTGAGAAATCGCATCCCACCAGATCTTCCTCGCCATGAGTCAGTTGCAGCGTTCAGATCTGTCACTGGCCATGATTATTTGAATGCTCACCTGCACAGGATCGGACTGAGAGATAGGCCTGGATGCAGTCTTTGCAGCAGCACTACACCGATGACGAAAAATCATTTATTTGACTGTCCTCGACTCGAGGATACCCGACAAGAACTTCATCCTGACGACACCACGTGGTCGAAAACAGCAAAATTGTATTGGGCTGCAAGAAGTCTCATGGCGCAAGAGCCTAGACCATCGGCGTAGGAGAAAAAAAAATCAAAAGCTATTGAAAAGGGAGCGATAACCTTTTTTCTTCCCGCAGAAAGCAAGATGGATGCACTTGGACGCGGCAACTCTCTTTCATGTGCCTTTTCAACGACGTGATCTATCTATTTCATAAGGTCATCTTTCCCCATTTTTATGACTGGAAGACCCTCTCCAGTTCCTTGAGATAGTGTTTTGTTTCAAGAATGCTTTGTCTCAAAAGGTAGGTACTACCTATATCAACATCGTTTGATTGCGAAAAGTACCTACTAAAAGCCACGTTTCGTTTTACTGCAGAAATTATGTCCCCAGGAGATTGTGAGGTCTGTGTGTTATTTTGAGTATGATTTCTTCTTTCCATTGAACAAAATATACGTTCACCTTGAATCCTGATGAATCCTAAATTCAATAAGTCCTAAAGTTAGTCCCTTACTTGTTCCACAACACGAATTTGCTTCCTTGCTTTGAGCGTGAATAATACTCATGTGAGTGATAGTAGTACTATTTCTTTAACATACGTGGTTTTCCATAGTTCTCATGTAACTCTTTAGCCGGCAGGCATCCTCTCTAGTGGTCTACCTAAGAATCAGTAGGTAGCGTTGAACTCTTGAGTCCCATGGTTTGCATGTTAGTCCCTCACATTTTTTATTTATTTATTTATTTATATTTTTTTGAAGCACCTCTACTGCAACCCATGCTAAGAAAACAAGTTTCCCGTGGTTGCCAACGTGGCAGAAGTTGGCACCGAACTCTGGATGGCAACCTCGAAAGTTTTCACTTCATTAAAATTTAATTTTATTTGCATTTAATGCACTAATTTTGTGCATTTGTATGTGTGGATCTCGGACTCGTTATATCAAACGCGTGAATTGATCAAGGGAAGAGGAACTAAAATGATTTATTTGCGATACTCTGTTTTCAAAGGCAGAACAAATTCTAATGATTAGAATTTAATAATTATTATTAAATTTCACAATAGAAGCACATGGAATGGTGCACATCAGTGAAACGCATCAATGTGTAGTCCCTCATAATATGAGGGAGTGCACACCTAATATTATTAGGTTAGTCCCTCACTTCATAAGTAGTGACAGACTAACGTTGATGGTAAAATGTATTGAGTGAGGCTGTTGAGGCTTAAACCCAGGATGCATATTCGTTTGCTGAATTTGACTAATAATTATTAGTCTAATTTTAATTAGTCAAATTTGACTAATAATAATTATTATTAGACTAATTATAATTAGTCAAATTTAGCAATCAAATTCAGTACAACAGTGTACAGTAATAATTACGAGTATTATAGATACTACTCGTATAATACTCGCGATTATTACTGTTGTACTGGGTGCCCCAGTCCCTCGGATCATTGAAATTTATAAATTCAACTTTTTTTTTTTTTGTCCTTACATCAAATTGAAAAAAACCGCAGCGAATTTTATAAAGGAGTTTATTATCCTTCATATAAATTATTTTAAAAAAAATTAATTCTATATAGAAAATGTTTTTACATTTCGTTATTAGACTTTTTTTAATTTTCTTGTAAGGTTTGTGGACGCAAAACGACACCCCACTCGATATCATAGGTACCTACCCGAAAACCTGCAGAAGCCCTCCCCTAGCCCCTTTTTAGCCCAACAGGGTTCGCCAATCAGGCTGAAAACCTTGTGGGCACAAGTAGATGCTAAATCGAGATGGTAAATGGAGTACCTATTTTGTCAAAATTTCAGATTTCTAGTTGGTTTACTATGTAGTTGTGCCCCCGATCACCCAAATCGATGGGCTCTGTGGGGTTTGGAAGGATTTTGGCTTCGAAATTGAATTAGGTCTCGTTTTCGTAGTATTTTTGGACGTGGAATCTATTTTAGGAGGTCCCAGATTTGCCAAAACATTGTACAAAAAATAATTATAGCATTAATGATTATATTTTTTAAAGATAGCATTAATTTTTGCACAATTTTTAGAAAAATTAATTATAGATCTAGGTGCAATTTATTTTATACGATGTGTAAAATACACATTTCATAGAATAAAAGGTTGATTTTTGAGTGGTTTCAGTATTTTACATGATTCAGTTAGTCCCTCACTATAATGAAATCGAGGATCATGCTGTACCAAGAAGTGTATAATTGAAGAAAAAATCGAAATCGAGGATCATGCTGTACCAAGAAGGTATAATCGAAGAAAAAAAGGTTGAGCAAGTAATATTTCAGTTGGGGGTTCGTGAAAAGCGAATTTTGGCATTTTTGGAAGAATCACCCTTTTCCATAAAACCGAAATTTCAAATCTCCTTCCAAATTATTTGAAAATTTGAACTAATTTACACTTTTTACCAAAAATATTCATCACAATTTTAAAATATGGTAAGTAAAAATAACATGATTGTCTTATAGCACGTTTTATAGGTCATTAAGGTTTTTCGCGTTTTCCTCATATTTGACCAATAGTATATTTTGGAGTCAAACTCCTCATTTGTATTAACATGTTGGCAATTTCCTTCGAAGGCCCCATTTGTAGCCCCAAACAAGCCTCAGAGATCCCCATGGTGTACTCAGGCGAGTCTGAGACCCTCAGTATACCCCTAAATAGATTCTAAGTTCGAAAATAGGTACTTCGAAGACGACACCGCATTCTTCCTCTTCGACACGCAATCCTTCAAAAACGCTACCTATGGCCGGCAGTAGCCCCTTGAGGGAATCACAAACCAAAATCCAGGCAGGAAATTTTCTCCAGTTGAGTGTTGGAATGTTGGCACATCACTGGACACCAATTGTGCCCCCCCCCCCCCCCCCCCGGCACCGTTCTAAAGCACTCATTGCGACCCTGAACACCATTCCGGGTGGATCCTTCAGATTGTAACCCTCGTCACCGGGTAGGTATGACTGAAATGTGGGTAACCGGTGTGGTTGGGGAACGAGGGAACGCGCACGTGTGGCGAGCAGGAAGAAATTATCCAGCTGTAGGTACTGCTCCTGTTCGAGCTTTGGCTTCCGAAAGCCGCTCCTCAGACCTTGAACGGCTCGCCAAACGCTCGCCAGCTTGAAGATCGGCGGTATTGTGTTACAGCTGTTCATATTCGCTTCGGGAAACGAAAGAAATTTTGTACTACCCGTCATCACTCTAATGTCTACGAAACGAGACAATTATTCTGGCAACTACCTAACGGTTAAATATTTATTTGGATCGCATTTCAAAAGGTACTTGTAAGAATCAGTACCTAATGATTAGTAGTAGTTTCCAAGTCGATTGCGTAGTAGTTCGATCCAATCGCAATACGCCTAAGAGCCAAATTAATCGTTTGCTTCCTACATTTCGTTCGTCCATTGGTTTCTAGTTGTTCTTCATTGAAGGAAAGCTCTGCTTTGTATTTTACGTGTCTTAGTTCGGTACCTATGTTGTTCAACGAAAACAATTTTGACCTTTTATCTAAAGCGAGTATGAAAACGGAAAACGGCTGTGTAATTTATTTCCATAAATTTTTAAAAGGAAAGGATTTTTTTTTTTTCATACTTGAGTATATTGTTTTGCTGATTTAGTCACAACGAGTGTCAAAGCGGGAGGAATATTTGATATAGTTTGAGGTTTAAAATAACGTACTAACTTTACTTATTTTCTGCCAAATTTTACTTTTCCTCCAAAAGTTCCAGGACGATTAGTGTTCGTTATAGGGGAGCTTACACTCCTAGGTAGACAATTTTATGAGCAGGTGAGCAACTTTCGTAATATTGATGTCCAATTGAATTTGAGAGTGATTTTATGTCTGTACTTATAGGCTGATAGGTACCCCTCAATTTTATCAAGGCATTATTCATATTTTTTTTTTTTTTTTTTAAACTAACCAAAGCGGAAAAAGTTAATATTTTTTACAATAAGTTTATCAATACCTATTTTAAAAAAAAAAAGAAGTGTTCAAGGTAGTTATTTATTATAACCACATGACCCGGAGTGTCAAAGGTTACAAATTAGGCCGAAAAAACTAATAATCAACATTTTATAGCCTAGGTACTACATTTTTCTTTCAAATAATGAAGGTATCTTCTACAATTTTTATGATAATACTATTTTTTACGGTCTTGGCCAAAATATAGGTATTATGCACTGGTGAAAAAAATCTGGCAACACTGACTAATTATGCAGGATCCAATCTATAACAATGCAGCACACGTGTGATCACACTTGTTTATTTAATTATTATTATTATTATTATCATTTTCAATTATTTGTTTATTAATCTTAGAAACGTACACTACACTCGAGTGAATGCTCGTCCAGCATTGCTCGAGGTGCTAGTTTGATTAATTTGGAAACCACTTGAAAAACGTTCCCCTTATCGTGCAGCAAAGTAGGCGAACAGGAACTACATAGTCACACACCTATCTGACACGCATCGGCCTGTTGAACGTCACCAGTCGAGCCCGACCGAAGGCAACGCATCAATTCTTCGGGGCAGATAGCAGATGGAGAAACCCGCCTCTTCACCAGCCTTTGGGATCAACTCGAGTGATTCAAATGATGAGACCCACAGTCCCTGGTGAGGCTCAAGAAAACACTGATAAGTCACATACAGTGAGTCAGTCCCTGATAACCCACTTTCTGAAAGAGAAGCGATCCATAACCCAGTTTCTTTAATCCGTGGGGCCTCCACTTCTGGCAGATAAGCCTTCGGAAAGCATTAAGCCGGGAGAGGTTCAATCTCAAATGCCCGTCCTGTGTTTAAAATGTTTTCCAATAAAAGTACACCCGATCTTAAAGCCTAACGGTTCGTTAAGAATCCTTGATCCTGAATCTTTTCCTTCCAATGAAAAAGCGATCTTGAGCACAATTTGGACTGCAGTTTCCGTAGAAGGTTGTTATGACTACGGTATTGAAGGATAAGAGAAACGTCACTGTACGGTTGAACAATCCAATCAAGCGTTGAGCAAAATTGGTACAGAAAGACGCGTAATGTAACGAACCATAAAAACAGCTGATATTTCGCAAAAGCGCGGTAGAACAAGCGCGGCAGCGCCTCTCGTGGCGGTCGCGGAACTAATTTGAATTTATTGAATACAATAAAGGCGAAGCTAGACTTTGCAGGGCAAACGAAACCGCTGCTTTGCAGACTCGGAAGCAAAATTGGACTGTGAAAGGGATATTGATGTGTGGAGGGGATGTCTTGTCTACGATAGGGGTGATAAGGGGGAAACTTCGAGGAGCTGGGAGTGAAGTAAGGAGCTGAAAATATCACCAAGTACTTGAAAATGTTTATCCAACATAAAAAACTGCAAATTTCAAAAATTGAAACCACGATTGAAAAAATATTTAAAAAATTAAAGACTGTGCATATTTTACACGAAGGTTTATCATATCTTTGTGAAACATTTTTGAAAAACTTGGAAATTTATAAACCAAATTTGTAGGTGGTTGAACGGTGGTTGGACAGATAAGGGTGTGTTTGGGGTTTTTCGCCCGAAAACACTTCGAAAACGAATACAAACCCGACCACTCAAAAACACCATTGGTAGACCTTCAGAGCCCACCGCGTTTCCTTTGCGGTCACCTAGATGGAGAACTGAGTAAATTGTCAAAATAATTTTAAATGTTCTCCCAAACGGCCTGGGCGAACATTTCATTTTGGTTTATTGTTCTTGGAATTATCTATTATATTGGAGCTCCAACACGAGGAGGAGGAGGAGAACGAGGAGAATGCTCATTTTTATTCTAAGGCACTTATAGATGTCGCAAAAATTTGAAATTGGTGCTAAACATTCGTCTTGGCGAGCATATTACGAGAAAAGTCTGAAAACACCAAAACGTTGGCTCAAAAATTTGTTTAAAGTGTTCCAAAAATACTGGCCGTTGGGGGAATGTTGTGGGCGGGGGTGGACGGCGATCGCCAGGTTCCCGACGCGTGCCGGCAATTGGCACCAATTTCCGCGGTTTATGAATCACGCACCGGCCGCGGCGGTTGACGCTAATCCCCCTGGCGACCGTCTCCACGGAAGTTGAAAGGTCGAGAAAGAGATGCCAATTTTGCCGGTGGGCTGACGGGGCGGGGGTACTAATCACTCTGAAAACAATCTCCGCGGACTTTGAAAAACGTGACAGTCTTAGGAGAGGACTTGGAAAGGTTGTGACTAAAACTGGGGAGCTCAAAATAGAGAGAAAAAATGGCGATGGGGGGGATTTCCTACAGGATCCCGCCACCCGTTGAAAATTTCCACGAAGTTCCAATAACCCCCCTCTTCCCGTCATGTAGTTAATTGAGAATAATAAGGTCTACGTGAGTTGGGGTATTCTTAGGAGATGCTTCGGGTTAATAAAAACTACCCTTCCATATGTGTCTCAAGCTTTCGACTGTATTCAGTCATCTTCACAGGGTTACTTAGTTTATAATACACGATGGCGTTACGAGCTCCTCGCCCCAGTCATCGGGCGCCGCCTGGGTTGTGGTGTAGGGCATAGGTTGTTGATTGCAGAATTTGCAATATTTAATAGATCTTTGTGCTGGTGTGGTATATTGAATGATGGGGTAAAGTTACATTGCTGTTGGGTTATCGGATGCGGTGCGGCGGTTGGTCGGGGTAGTTTTAGTGGAAAAATAAAATAAAGTTATACAGAATTACGAAAATTAGTGAGTGCAAATTTGAAGGGGGACGTTATCAAACATATCAATAATAAGGTCGAAAAAAATGGTATTTCTGTGATCAAAATGTACATTTTTCTCATCTCTTTTATGTTATTCATGAATTAAATACATGATGAAGTATTTTTAAAATGCGATATTGAATTTGCATGTAGTGTGAAAAAATGTGTGGGAAAACGATTTTTGGGAGAATGGTGGGGAACATATAATTGAGGCCAGGCCGCAACGACCGCCCCTCAGAACGGAACACGTAGCCTGCTGTAGTGACTGAGGAAGCAGCAAAAAAAAAAAAAGAATAATAATAATAACAGTAAAACGAAACCCTGTACCACGAGTCTGACGACGCCCCACACGCCGACATCCGAAGAAGGAAGAACGAAGACGGCAAATTCAAATTCAATTTATGGATGTAAATTAAATCTGGAGGGGGCGGTGTAATGCCCCTTGGACTCACTGCCTCCAGCACTACCTGTAGCACAGTGGGGGCTGTTCCCCACCACTATGCATAAGGCTATAAAAGAGCCAAGTGGGCCAACAAATACACACTTCACGAGTAGAACGTCTCGTCTCATTATTTACTTCCTCAGTCACTACACTGGTGACCCCGACGTCACTCAACTTTTTTTTTCAGAGCCCCCGTGGGCTGGTTGACTGTAGGGTAGTAGCCATGTGTCCATTATGCTACAGGTAGTGCTGGAGGCAGAGAGTCCAAGGAGCATTACACCTGCCAGGGCGGAACAACGGGGGTTGGCTGTCGTAGCCAGCAGGGGATGGCCCCCTAGTCTACTTTATTAAAGCTGCAACACGAGGAGGAGGACGAGGAAGAGGAGGAGGAAGGTGACATGATTTTGGTCATCTTTATTCTAGACCATTTCTAGCGGTCGGAAAAATCTGAAATTGGTTTTAAAAAACCCAGTTTGGCGAGCATAGTGCGAGAAAAGTCTGAAACCACCAAAACGTTGCTCCACGTGTAAGGAAGCTCCAAAAGTGGAGAAAAAAAAATAGGGGTTGAAGCAATTGAAAGGATATTGCAAAAATCATATTGGGATGGTGGTGGGCCAAGGGGTGTCCGAAGGCAAGGCGGCTAACCCCCCCCCCCCCCCCCCATGTAATCGTGACGGAGGAAGAAAATTCTGATCGGATTTGTGTTAACCAACTTGGTTCTCACAATAGGGCAGGAGCCGACCCCGCACTGTACTTAGAAAAGCTTTAGAAATTCTTGCTCCAGAGAAACGATTCACATAAACTTGCGTTCAGAGGTGAATTCTCTGCCGACAAGACAGGTGTTACAACACGTGATTGACTTTTGGTCTAACATTGGCGTTCGGCCCCGGATTTGAACCAGGCTGATGAGTGCTCCGACTGATTTGTAAAACAGACGAAGCTCAGTCGCCTTAGCCCACGGGCCCACCCTGTCCATTCATTATCCGTTTCAAGATGTCAAGATTCCCAAAACGAAATGTCCGTCCGCCGTCTTTTTTGAAGGGTTTCGCCTATGGGGTCGAGTTAGGTGTCGTTTTCGAAGTATTTTTGAACGTAGAATCCATTTTCGGCGGTCCCAGAACGATTCGAATTCACCGTGGCGATTTATTGAGCTCTCATGGGGCTACGAATGGGATTACTGAAGGATCCTAGGAGGTCAAATATTTTCCGAGTAGGTAATGGGCCCGAGAACCGATTGTCGACTAATACTTTTTTCTGAAAGAAGTTCGCAATTTGAAGTCATAGCAGTGAGTTTTGGGCTCCTACGGTGTAATAAAATTTTACAGGGCACTTTCGAAAATTTCAACTATGAATCTAGAGGGAAGAGTGGCGCTTCCAAGAAGTGCTCTCTGGTGGTCAGCCAATGAACTAAAAGCACAAATTCAGAGAGATTCACGAGATAAGAAAAGGTGAAATCGCAAGGAAGATAGTCGTTCGGATTTGTTCTGACCAGGGAGCTTCTTCTAAGCTCCCTGGTTCTGACGCTAGCGTGACGGGCAAACCATATTCATGTTCACCAACATAACATAACCAAAAATAAAAAAGATTTTGTTGTAAACTTTCTACTTTTTGTGCGAGTGCACTCTGGCGGATTAGTTAAAGTGTCACGCGGGAAATTCAAAACGCCAAATATTCACTAGTGATTTCCTCTGCTCAGACACCTAATTTCTCAGTGCCAACTGTACTGAGTACTTTGTTCATTATTAGTTCAACTATGTCCGAATTTTCCCATTTCTCTGACCTTGTTCCCTAGCCCATTATGGACGCATTATCCATTTTTCGAGGTGCCACATCTGTCCGAACATTGTAAGGATTTTTTTTTCTTTTCAAAAATAGTTTTTCATTGACACAGAATTAATTTTTGCACAAGTAAACTATAAAGAAGAATAATAAACCCTTGTGTAAAATTTGCAGCTTTTTTTTTTTTTTTTTTTTTTTTTCAATAACAGAATTAATTTTTGCGCAATTACTCCATATCAAAGAATAGTAAACCTTTGCGTAAAATTTGCAACGTTTTTGAATTTACACAACGTGGGAAGTTATGAGACGAGTATGAGCCGACGTTTCAAGAGAAAAACATAGGCCCCGATGAAATGAATTATTTTTCTGATTGCTTTCATTTTATTCATTTCATTAGGCCCTGATGATAGGAGAATATATCTCTTGAAACGTGGGCACATTCTCGTCTTATTTCCGACCCCCAACAACTTCCCACCCGCATTAATTGAAACGGTCAACATAATCATCACCAATGTGTAGAATATTCAACCTTAATGTTGTTGGAATCTTGTTGAGGGTCAGTCAAATAAGACGAGATTATTGCCGACGTTTCAAGAGATATATTCTCCTATCATCAGGGCCTAACGAAATGAAAAAAACACGAATTTAGACTTTGAATTTAACAATTGATGAAACTATATGATACGACACAATAGTGAACAAAGTGTATATGATATGAAACAGTGACAAGTGTACATAGAACAAAATTTGTTGAAGAGTCCAGGGGAAAAACCCCGTCATCGACATTTTGGGGTGAATCAGGTACGAAGTGGTTTCTAAAGGATTTTGAGGCGTAGAATCCGACGAAGCCCTCGGTTTTGGAGAATAACCCCATCATCTCAGCGAAATATTGGGTTGAATATTAGCAGTACCTACTGGGGAAAAACCCCGTCATCGACAGCGCGTGCAGGGAAGAACCCCGTCATTGCGCCCCAACCAACGCTGCGGCGTGCGCCCCTCTTTATCTCAACATCTTGTGTGTTGACGTTTTGGGCAGTAGGAATTTTTTTTTTAAATCGGAAATTTTGACAAAATACTCGGTTTACCATCTAGTTGTGCCCGCAAGGTTTTCAGTCCGATCGCCCAAACCCGTGGGGCGTATGGGGCTAAAATGGGGCTATGAGAGGGGGTTTTTGAAGGCTTTTAGCTATGGGGTCGAGTTAGGTGTCGTTTTCGAAGTCCCGGAACGATCCGATTTCACTGTGGCGATCTATAGGGCTTTCATGGTGCTAAAAATGGGATTTTTGAAGGATCCCAGGCGGTTAAATATTTTTCGAGTAAAAAAAATGTTTTGAAAAAAGAAAATACAAAAAACATTTTTTTTTTTTTCCAAAATTTTTTCCATTGACACAGAAATAATTTTTGCACAAGTAACCTATATCAAAGAATAATAAACCCTTGAGTAAAATTTGCAGCGTTTTTGAATCGTAGTTTTCGTTCGCAAAAACCTTTTTTTTTGGTAAATATTTTGTAAAATCTAATACACAGTGTACAAATTGTACAAGCAATTTTTATTTGGATATTAACATACGTTTTGCATTCTTCAAAATACTTTATTCTCTCCATTGTTTGGTTTAGAAGTAAAAGAGGGTTAAAATTCGCATTAAAGTTCAGAATTATGTATAAAATATCATTTAATAGTTTGAAAAATGGTTATTCGGGAAAAATATTGTGAATCTGCATAGTTGATGGTTCAAATAAAACATTTTTTGTATTTTTAAAATCGTTTTTGAAGTTTCTGTTAGTTGGTAAACTTTAAAATTAATTTTTCTCAAAATCAGCTTTGTATCAATGACGGGGTTTTTCCCCTGGACTCTTTAAATGAATATGATATAAATAATTTGGAAGGTAAGTAGAGCAAAATCCTGTCATTGAGTGAGCAAGTTTACTGACATAAAACCGTTAACGCCTTAATTACCTACTCACTAACCAACCCTCAAACCTTTCAAAAAGTCGGCACCCTTTGTGCTCTGTTTGCCACTTTCTAAAAAAAAACCCACCATCGACAATTGTCAGTTCCTTCTGTATGTCTGTATCCTACATATTATTTAGTATATTTGTACGACAGCGACGGTTCACATCGTGTATTGCCCTTGTCCCTGCACTTGTAAGTACCTCTGTATATTTTAAACTTGCTCACTCAATGACAGGATTTTGCTCTACTTACCTTCCAAATTATTTATATCATATTCATTTGTTCTATGTACACTTGTCACTGTTTCATATCATATACACTTTGTTCACTATTGTGTCGTATCATAATATTATAGTTTCATCAATTGTTAAATTCAAAGTCTAAATTCGTGTTTTTTTCATTTCGTTAGGCCCTGATGATAGGAGAATATATCTCTTGAAACTTCGGCAAAAATCTCGTCTTATTTGACTGACCCTCAACAAGTTTCCAACTTTTCAACTAATTTTCGGCGAAGTGACTGGTGTATTGAAAAACTTGGCCACCCACCAAAAAACGAGCTAATCAATTTTTCATGGTGAAGACACGTTTGCATCAATAACAAACAAAAAGAAATAAAAGCGTTATCACGGGTTTTACATTTGAAATATTGCAAAACATTCTATTTTCTAAGATTTAGTTGAAACGTCTTTTATAGGAATTCCGTAATTGAGGATTTTTTGGTTTATTGTTCTCAGTTTATTATTCTCCCGTCTATTAGGAACCCAGGAGTTCAAATATTTTCCGAGTAATTTTGTACACATAATCTATTTTTCGAGGCCCCACATATTTTTTTTTTATTGACAGAATTAATTTTTGTACAAGTAAACTATATCAAAGAATAATAAACACTCGCGTAGTATTTGCAGCGTTTTTCCAATGTCTTCAAACTAACATTGCCGTTCTTGACGCCGCATTTGATGCATTTCTACCTCAAATCTTTTTATATCAACCGTCGCATTAGCGATGACTCTGCAACGAAACACGAAGCACGTCCCTTTAAACCTACAGGAGGCGGAGTTGGGGTCGTTCTATTGTGAAAGGCGGGGGGGGGGGGGGGGGGGTGGAAAAAATTCCGTGCGTGTGAGTGAGGGGTACGTGTAGGTGTGATAATTGTGCGTGTGGTTGAGCTTGGGGAGAGCCAGCACCGTCCGAGCTTAGCTTCTTCTGGAGGAAGAGGGATGAAGTCAGAGACGTTATGGAGGTGGACTCGTTCTCTTGTATTTTGATGCGCGATTTTCAGTTACGTATGTTAGAACTTTCAATAAAAATTTCAATTATTCTGAAATTGCCCTGAAGTAGATTTGCAGACATTTTATACAATGTATAAAAAAAGCTCTTTCCTTAAAATGTCTGAAAATCTACTTTATATGTCATATACTTGTATTATTCTTGTATATATACAAGAATAATACAAGTATAAGATAAGATAAGATATATCTTATCTTATATCTTAGCCAATTTTTTCTACTTCGAATGGCGGCGTAGGTTTTAAATTTTCGACTATTGCTTTCTAATGCAGATTCAAGTGAGCGGACCAATCAATCCATATATCTTTTGTCTATGTGGTAGGCAGGGCCGAGGAGGAAGTGAACAATCCCCCCCCCCCCCCCCACCAGCTTCAACTGAGCCATCAGTCGGGGGTGGACTGGTGGGGGTGTCTTGGACCCCGGAGTCGTTCGGGATGAAGAGGAAATGTCAAGGTCGGGTTGGTCCTCGAACCTCGCAGAGGGATTCACTGACGTCGGCTCTTCCCGCCCGACACCACGGTTACTCGCCTCGCTCGCTGTCTTTGACAAACTAGAGGCATTTTAAACCTTCCTGTATGCACCTTTTGACAGGCACGAAGTTCTCAATTTTCACCTGTTATGCATGGAACCCCGAATCGTAAGTTAATACTTCCTAGGGATTTCCTTAATTTAAAAAAAAAATCAATAGGTATTTAAAAAAAATTATATTTAACGCGTTTATATTTATATTTATATTTACGTTTTTTAAAAAAAAAATCGTGTTGGTGGTAGGTAGGTACGGTGTTAGGGTGGTACGGGATACAAAGGATTCATACAATAAGGGTGTTCCCGAGCGGAGTTTTTTCACTTTCCACTCGCGCCAAAGGCCGTTTAGGGGGGTCGAAAAAAATTACGAAAAAATACCAGCCGTATAGATCAGACCTGGAGGAAGACGTCGGTCAAATCGTAAATTGGAAATTCGCCCTGGAAATTCGTCGAAAAAAAAATTCGTCAATCGAAATTCGTCTTTCTCGCGTTTGTCCCACGTTTTCCACTTTCAACTCGCATCAAAGGCCGTTTAGGGGGTCGAAAAAATTACGAAAAAATACGAGCCGTATAGATCAGACCTAAAGGAAGACGTCGGTCAAATCGTAAATCGGAAATTCGCCCAGGAAATTCGTCGAAATAAATCGTCTTTCTCGCGTTTGTCCCACGTTTTTTCGGGTTCAAAAATACCCAGTAAGGAGCCGTTTTTTGGGTATGGTATCCGCGAGCCAAATGCGCGCCAAAATATGGCCAATCCGATTCCGAAGTCGGATTTAAAAAAAAAAAAACCGAGGGGGAGGGGGCGATTTCACGGTGAGAAGACAATTGGATCGTTTTAATTCGCGCGGGGTGAGGCACCGCCGTGCAAGCTCTACATTCCCCCCCCCCCCCACCCTTAAGGGGTGATCGGCTGAGTGAAGCGTTCCCCCCCTGTAGACCCTTCGCCCATCTACCCCCTTGCCACCCGATATATATAACTATATATATATTTTCTTGAAAATCTCGAGATATTAAAAAATGATCTACATTCTGAGATAGATTGAGCGCCCTCAAGGATTTTTTACGTTTTCTCCTTCTTCAACCCCCTCTCCTTCCCTAAAGAAGGGTAGGAGTGGGGATTTCAGCCAATATCATTTTATCAGCCAGGGGGGTTGATGTTGAAGGAGCAGTTGACCTTGATGCAGGGTTATGAACGTGTCCATCGATGCTACGCAGACCACTAGGGGAGCCAGCGAAGCGAGCCAGAGAGACTAGTCTATCTATCTATCTATCTATCTATCTATACTTCTATAAAATGAGGTTTCTGTCTGTCTGTCTGTCTGTCGTGCCTTATAGGCGCCTAAACGGCTGAACGGATTTGAATGGGGTTTTTTCCTAACGGTCTCGGCTGTGATTGCCCCCAACATAGGCTATATTAAAATTCCGCGCGACGCGCGCAAACCCGCGAATTTGCGCGAAACGTGTTTTTCGCTCCCCTATAACCCCCATTTTTTATCGCGGATTCCGATTCTACGTTTAATTCTACGTCCGAAATACCGGTTGCGCGAATTTTTTGGCGCGCGCGAATTCGCTCAATTAATTTTTTCGATTTATTCCGCCGTTAATAGACGGATTTTTTCCGCGTTTCGTCCGTAGCCTACCTAGAGATCCGAATTTTAATAGGAGATACTGAACAAACTCATTCCGAAATTGAGCGAATGTACACGGCGAATTTATTTTATAGGATTTGAAGTTGTACGGACGCAAAAGCGGGTGGCGGCTCACGGGACGGGCACGCGTTGGTATGAAGGGCTCCACCCCAGTCGGCTCGGCACCTTACAGACGACACGCTGGACGGAAATGTAAATTAAATGAATCGATTTAAATTGAATCGATTATCGAGAAAAGTATCGAAAAATTGAATTAAATTGAATTTAAAAAAAAAAAAAAATTAAAAATTAATATATATTTTTGAAAATCTCGAGAAATTCAAAAATGATCTACATTCTGAGATAGGTTGAGCGCCCTCAAGGATTTTTTCCGTTTTCCCCTCCTTCAACTAAAGAAAAGAAGGAGTGGGGATTTCAGCCACTATTGATTCGATTTTGATGAAATTTTCAGGGATCACGCGGGTTGTGCCTTAGATGATTACCCAGGCTTATTATTATCATTATTTAACAAAAAATCTTATTCTTTTTCCTACCTACCTACACATTCAAATTTACTACCTACCTACATATTTATTTTGATGAAATTTTCAGGGATCACGCGGGTTGTGCCTTAGATGATTACCCAGGCTTATTATTATCATTATTTAACAAAAAATCTTATTCTTTTTCCTACCTACCTACACATTCAAATTTACTACCTACCTACATATTTATTAATTTCATTTTCAGATTCTACGTTTAATTCTACGTCCGAAATACCGGTTGCGGGAATTTTTGGGCGCGCGCAAAATAGTCAAACTAATTTTTTCGAATTCCTCGGTCGATTATTACCTATACTTATACAATGAAAAGCCGTTTCGAGCTGTCCCAACTGTGTGGGTTACCTATATACAATCATTACCTATACACAATGAAACTGTGTATCCCATGTATCCTCAACCATTAGAGATAGAGAGATGGGATGTTCGGGGGGGGGGGGGGGGGGGGGGAGCGCAGTACTTCTATAAAACCGTTGAAGATAGGGAGATGCGGTTTTTTCCATCGTGATCTCAGGGACCAGATAAAATCCCTTAAATTGTCCTAAAGTGTCCCGCGAGTATGAATCCCTCGGGAACGAATGGTTTACCTATATACATACAATTAGAGATGTAATATATTCATTCATGATTCGACACTGGCCTAACCTTCTCCCAGCAGGTTCAGCCAATATTGATTCGATTTTGATGAAATTCTCAGGGATTGATGGTGGACTTTAAATTTGATTTCACTAGCACTTTGACGATGATATAGAGAACTAGCTGCTCCGGCTCGCTTTGCTCGCCTACGCACCCATCCGGGGGGCTGCGCCCCCCTGGACCCCCCAGTGGGTGAGTAGCATCGATGGACACGTTGGAACCCCCACATGAAGGAATTCCCAAATTCGCAGAATTGCAGTGCTCGGTTGGGGCAGCTTGAAACATAATAATAATAATAATATTGAAACATGTTTCAACTTTATTATTCTACAAGAGACATATTTCAATATTATTATTATTGTTGTTTCAAGCTGTCCCAACCGAGCACTGCAATTCTGCGAATTTGGGAATTCCTTCATGTGGGGGTTCCAACGTGTCCATCGATGCTACTCACCCACTGGGGGGTCCAGGGGGGCGCAGCCCCCCGGATGGGTGCGTAGGCGAGCAAAGCGAGCCGGAGCAGCTAGTACTTCTATAAAATGAGGTTTCTGTCTGTGTGTCTGTCTGTCGTGCCTTATAGGCGCCTAAACGGCTGGACGGATTTCCACGGGGATTTTTCCTAACGGTCTCGGCTGCGATTGCCCCCAACATAGGCTATATTAAAATTCCGCGCGACGCGCGCAAACCCGCGAATTTGCGCGAAACGTGTTTTTCGCTCCCCTATAACCCCCATTTTTTATCGCGGATTCCGATTCTACGTTTAATTCTACGTCCGAAATACCGGTTGCGCGAATTTTTTGGCGCGCGCGAATTCGCTCAATTAATTTTTTCGATTTATTCCGCCGTTAATAGACGGATTTTTTCCGCGTTTCGTCCGTAGCCTACCTAGAGATCCGAATTTTAATAGGAGATATCGACCAAATTCATTTCGAAATCGAGTGAATTTTGAGCGCGAGTTGAGTTTTGAAAAAACTGGGCCGTCGCCACCGACCCGTCACGACGGGTGAATTCTGGCTCGGGTTACCAACTTTCGATACCCCCCCGCCCTCACTCTTCACTCTGAGCGGGTGGGACATCAGCCTTTAAGGGGCGCTCGCTAGGTCTATGCGCAAGGTCTCCCAGACGGAAATGGATGTAAATTAAATGAATCGATTTAAATTGAATCGATTATCGAGAAAAGTATCGAAAAATTGAATTAAATTGAATTTAAAAAAAAAAATTAAAAAATTAATATATATTCTTGAAAATCTCGAGAAATTCAAAAATGATCTACATTCTGAGATAGGTTGAGCGCCCTCAAGGATTTTTTCCGTTTTTCAACTAAAGAAAAGAAGGAGTGGGGATTTCAGCCACTATTGATTCAATTTTGATGAAATTTTCAGGGATCACCCGGGTTGTGCCTTAGATGATTACCCAGGCTTATTTAACAAAAAATGTCATTCTTTTTCCTACCTACCTACACATTCAAATTTACTACCTACCTACATATTTTTTTTTTTTTTTTTTTTATCGCGGATTCCGATTCTACGTTTAATTCTACGTCCGAAATACCGGTTGCGCGAATTTTTTGGCGCGCGCAAAATCGTCAAACTAATTTAGGTAGGTACCTTTATACAATCATTACCTATATACAATGAAAAGCCGTTTCGAGCAGTCCCAACTGTATGGATTACCTATATACAATCATTACCTATACACTATGAAACTGTGTATCCCATGTATCCTCAACCATTAGAGATAGAGAGATGGGATGTTCGGGGGGGGGGGGGGGGGGGGGGAGCGCAGTACTTCTATAAAACCGTTGAAGATAGGGAGATACGGTTTTTTCCATCGTGATCTCAGGTATCACATAAAAAGTTTTGGATAGTGTCCCTAAAATTGTCCAAAAGTGTCCTGCGAGTATGAATCCCTCGGGAACGAATGGTTTACCTATATACATACAATGAAAAGCCGTTTCCAGCAGTCCCAATTTTGTACCATATGATGACTCTGGGGTGAGTTCAAATAGTGTCCTGAAAGTGTCCTAAAGTGTCCCGAGAGTGTGAATTCCCCTGAAAAAGGCGAGGGGGGGGGGGGGGGATTTATCTGTTTGGAGCTTGCCTAACTGCTTATCCTCAACCATTAGAGATGTAATAGGTATATTCATTCATGAGTCGACACTGGCCTAACCTTCTCCCAGCAGGTTCAGCCAATATTGATTCGATTTTGATGAAATTTTCAGGGATTGATGGTGGACTTTTAATTTGATTTCACTAGCACTTTGACGATAATATAGAAGTACTAGCTGCTCCGGCTCGCTTTGCTCGCCTACGCACCCATCCGGGGGGCTGCGCCCCCCTGGACCCCCCAGTGGGTGAGTAGCATCGATGGACATGTTGGAACCCCCACATGAAGGAATTCCCAAATTCGCAGAATTGCAGTGCTCGGTTGGGACAGCTTGAAACAATAATAATAATATTTAAACATGTCTCATGTAGAATAATAAAGTTGAAACATGTTTCAATATTATTATTATCATGTTTCAAGCTGTCCCAACCGAGCACTGCAATTCTGCGAATTTGGGAATTCCTTCATGTGGGGGTTCCAACGTGTCCATCGATGCTACTCACCCACTGGGGGGTCCAGGGGGGCGCAGCCCCCCGGATGGGTGCGTAGGCGAGCAAAGCGAGCCGGAGCAGCTAGTACTTCTATAAAATCGGGTTTCTGTCTATCTGTCTGTCTGTCGTGCCTTATAGGCGCCTAAACGGCTGAACGGATTTGAATGGGGTTTTTTCCTAACGGTCTCGGCTGCGATTGCCCCCAACATAGGCTATATTAAAATTCCGCGCGACGCGCGCAAACCCGCGAATTTGCGCGAAACGTGTTTTTCGCTCCCCTATAACCCCCATTTTTTATCGCGGATTCCGATTCTACGTTTAATTCTACGTCCGAAATACCTGTTGCGCGAATTTTTTGGCGCGCGCGAATTCGCTCAATTAATTTTTTCGATTTATTCCGCCGTTAATAGACGGATTTTTTCCGCGTTTCGTCCGTAGCCTACCTAGAGATCCGAATTTTAATAGGAGATACTGAACAAACTCATTCCGAAATTGAGCGAATGTACACGGCGAATTTATTTTATAGGATTTGAAGTTGTACGGACGCAAAAGCGGGTGGCGGCTCACGGGACGGGCGCGCGTTGGTATGAAGGGCTCCACCCCAGTCGACTCGGCACCTTACAGACGACACGCTGGACGGAAATGTAAATTAAATGAATCGATTTAAATTGAATCGATTATCGAGAAAAGTATCGAAAAATTGAATTAAATTGAATTAAAAAAAAAAAAAAATTAAAAAATTAATATATATTCTTGAAAATCTCGAGAAATTCAAAAATGATCTACATTCTGAGATAGGTTGAGCGCCCTCAAGGATTTTTTCCGTTTTCCCCTCCTTCAGCTAAAGAAAAGAAGGAGTGGGGATTTCAGCCACTATTGATTCGATTTTGATGAAATTTTCAGGGATCACGCGGGTTGTGCCTTAGATGATTACCCAGGCTTATTATTATCATTATTTAACAAAAAATCTTATTCTTTTTCCTACCTACCTACACATTCAAATTTACTACCTACCTACATATTTATTAATTTCATTTTCAGATTCTACGTTTAATTCTACGTCCGAAATACCGGTTGCGGGAATTTTTGGGCGCGCGCAAAATCGTCAAACTAATTTTTTCGAATTCCTCGGTCGATTATTACCTATACTTATACAATGAAAAGCCGTTTCGAGCTGTCCCAACTGTGTGGGTTACCTATATACAATCATTACCTATACACAATGAAACTGTGTATCCCATGTATCCTCAGCCATTAGAGATAGAGAGATGGGATGTTCGGGAGGGGGGGGGGGGGGAACGCAGTACTTCTATAAAACCGTTGAAGATAGGGAGATGCGGTTTTTTCCATCGTGATCTCAGGGACCAGATAAAATCCCTTAAATTGTCCTAAAGTGTCCCGCGAGTATGAATCCCTCGGGAACGAATGGTTTACCTATATACATACAATTAGAGATGTAATATATTCATTCATGATTCGACACTGGCCTAACCTTCTCCCAGCAGGTTCAGCCAATATTGATTCGATTTTGATGAAATTTTCAGGGATTGATGGTGGACTTTAAATTTGATTTCACTAGCACTTTGACGATGATATAGAGAACTAGCTGCTCCGGCTCGCTTTGCTCGCCTACGCACCCATCCGGGGGGCTGCGCCCCCCTGGACCCCCCAGTGGGTGAGTAGCATCGATGGACACGTTGGAACCCCCACATGAAGGAATTCCCAAATTCGCAGAATTGCAGTGCTCGGTTGGGACAGCTTGAAACATAATAATATTGAAACATGTTTCAACTTTATTATTCTACAAGAGACATATTTCAATATTATTATTATTGTTGTTTCAAGCTGTCCCAAGCGAGCACTGCAATTCTGCGAATTTGGGAATTCCTTCATGTGGGGGTTCCAACGTGTCCATCGATGCTACTCACCCACTGGGGGGTCCAGGGGGGCGCAGCCCCCCGGATGGGTGCGTAGGCGAGCAAAGCGAGCCGGAGCAGCTAGTTATCCTATAATGGATTCAGTCAAATTTAACAAAAACCCCAGGAATTGTTTTCGATTTACTTACATTATAATCCATATTCGACCTGTAACCGCCCCGATGACGAGGATTGCATTTTCAAACAATCTAATTCTAATACAACTGTCTTAAGGTCCTGAAGAAGGGCTCAAGCTAAGCCCGAAAGCTTGTCCGTGCATTAAAAGCACCACTCCAATATAACCCGGCCTTTTCTTCCAAAGTCGCCTTCTGTGTATGCATAGCCGGTTCCTCTACCCTACAATGGATATTAAAGTGAAAACAAAGCTTCCGCTGCCTTGCAGACTCGGAAGCCAAACTACACAATATGGGAAAACGAGTTGTAGGATCTGAGGCCTGGTGGGATACAGTCGGGGGTTGGCTGGCATAGCCAGGAGGGGGTGGCCTACCAACTTAAAGCCCAAGCCCGAGGAGGAGGAGTCATCTTTATTCCAAGGTACTTCTAGCAGTCGGAAAATTTTGAAATTGGTCTTGAAAAATTCAGCTTGGCGAGCATAGTACGAGAAAAGTCTGACACCACAAAAAAAATCCTCCTTGTGGTGTATCTAAGCTCCAAAAGTGGTTAAAAAAAAAAGGCTGGATCAGTTACCAGGATGTTGGGATGACGACGGTGGGGCGAGGGGTGTCCGACGGCGCCGCGGCTGCCTTCAGGGGTTTTTTCCTGGCTGCTCGTGGGATCTGGCGATGCTCGTTCGTTTTGATGTACCTATAGGGTCTCTGGTTGAGGCTCACATATGAAGAGTCCAGGGGAAAAACCCCGTCATTGATACAAAGCTGATTTTGAGAAAAATGAATTTTAAAGTTTACCAACTAACAGAAACTTCAAAAACGATTTTAAAAATACAAAAAATGTTTTATTTGAACCATCAACTATGCAGATTCACAATATGTTTCCCGAATAACCATTTTTCAAACTATTAAATGATATTTTATACATAATTCTGAACTTATAATGCGAATTTTAACCCTCTTTTACTCCTAAACCAAACAATGGAGAGAATAAAGTATTTTGAAGAATGCAAAACGTATGTTAATATCCACAAAATACCAAAAAAAAATTGCTTTGTACAATTTGTACACTGTGTATTAGGTTTTACAAAATATTTACAAAATATTTACAAAAAAAAAAAAAGGTTTTTACGAACGAAAACTACGATTCAAAAACGCTGCAAATTTTACTCAAGGGTTTATTATTCTTTGATATAGGTTACTTGTGCAAAAATTATTTCTGTGTCAATGGAAAAAATTTTGGAAAAAAAAGTTTTTTGGATTTTCTTTTTTCAAAAAAATTTTTCAAAATTTTTTTTTTACTCGAAAAATATTTAACCTCCTGGGATCCTTAAAAAATCCCATTTTTAGTAGTTCCTACCATGAAAGCCCTATAGATCGCCACAGTGAAATCGGATCGTTCCGGGACTTCGAAAACGACACCTAACTCGACCCCATAGCTAAAAGCCTTCAAAAACCCCCTCTCATAGCCCCATTTTAGCCCCAAAGCGCCCCACGGGTTTGGGCGACCCGACTGAAAACCTTGCGGGAACAACTAGATGGTAAACCGAGTATTTTGTCAAAATTTCAGATTTAAAAAAAAATTCCTACTGCCCAAAACGGCAACACACAAGATGATGAGATAAGGAGGGGCGGGCGCACGCTGCAGCGTTGGTTGGGGCCTTTTAAACTGCAATGACGGGGTTCTTCCCTGCACGCGCTGTCGATGACGGGGTTTTTCCCCAGTACTGCTAATATTCAACCCAATATTTCGCTGAGATGATGTGGTTATTCTCCAAAACCGATGGCTTCGTCGGATTCTACGCCTCAAAATCCTTTAGAAACCACTTCGTACCTGATTCACCCCAAAATGTCGATGACGGGGTTTTTCCCCTGGACTCTTCATATGTTCTCATGCACATATGGCTCACTATGCACTACCTATATAGGCAGTGCATAGTGCCAGAAGGTCATTCAAATTAATCTCGTCCTAAATCATCGGCTGAAGTTGGGCAGATTAAAACCGTCCAACTTCTGCCGATAATTCATATAATTTAATTTTATGACTTTCTGAACTTTTGAAGGGATAAAAGAATCGTTTCAGATGTAGTGTCAAGAAATACCGTCCAAAATATGGATATTTTTAACATCCCTAATACGTTCCAAGACCCCCCCCCCCCCCCTCAATCACAGTGACACACCATCAACTGAGTCATAGTATAGGTACACCTCTATGAAGACTTAACCAAAGATTCCCAACCGACGTTATCGACGTTCCTGCAATTCGCGGTATCGGGCTGGCCACTGAACCCCAACCGGCGTGATACCGACTTGGAAAGGATTGGAAAATGTAAATGCAAAGCCTGCGAACAGGGCGAGCTTACGTCGGTTTGCGTAATCAGCCGATGGTGAGAAACCTCGACCTTCAAAGAGGCCAATAACAGGATGGTAGCCACATGACTCTGCTGGCTGGCAACCTTCGTGAGTCATTTTTGAGGAAACGGCTCATCTAAATGGACTTCGAGCGAGCAAATTCTATTGGCATTATCTCTGTGTCACTCTCACATAGTTTGCCGACTCGAGGTTTGTTATTGCCAATTCTGCTGAGATATTGACCCACCGAATATTTGAGACACGCGAAATTTGGAATTCAAAGATTTCGCTCCGTACCGAGGCAAAATGTACGCACTGCAGCCGCTATTAGATGTTCCTTGTACCTCTAAGACGCGTTGCCTGCGGGTGATTACACCCGCAGCAACGCAGCACCAGCAGCATTAGCTGCTTGCGATTGTTTCAGCATGGTACACAATTAAATACGGTAACAACAATATATTACACTATAATTATATTATAATACATTATTATTATTTTATTATATTATATTATGACCATTATATGAAATTGAGTAATTTTTATCGTTGGGAATCGCTCAAAATCAAAATTTGAGTTTTATTTTTCACTCAGAAAATAATAATTATTTTTTGAGTTTTATTTTTTGCTCAGCAAATTATGTTTATTTTTTGAGCGATATTTTTTCACTCAAAACGCTCTAGCTTCTAGGCTATTGCACCTACTGATCTGCAGTTTGTCTCATTCGATTCAGCATTCAAAATACTACAAGACACCACCTTGATCACTATAAAAAAAGTTTTGAATGCTAATATTTAATATTAGGTTAGTCTAGTCAAATGGTGGTTTTCCCGTAACAAAAGGTTTTCTCAACGGATCTATATGTTTGGGGGGGGGGGGGGGGGGGCTGAATCCGAATATGAAGTTTACTGCCTCCTCCGAGGTCGGCTTCACATCAAAAAATTTGAAAAACCTCAAAATGTTGGCATTTTTTTCAGTTTTATATACCTGAAACTAAGCGTTTCTCGAAGATGACCACTATATACAAAATTAAGGTATACAAAATATCCTTCGAAAAGCAGTGGCCAAAGTTGATTATTGTACCAGTGGTCTTAAAGGTACAGCGTTTTGAAAAACGGCGGTTTTTCGGCTCTTCGGCGAAAAGGCCGAAAATGCCAACTTCCACCCCCTGGAAACCGAAGATTAGCATGATATTAATAAAAAATATTATTTAACGTGAAAGCTCACTAAATTTACAATAAAAAACAACTCTTGTCATCCATTTTGTTAGGGAGGAGAGGAATGGAATTTCACAAGTAGGTGAATGTCACCCATTAGACGGAAATGAGCAACCCGGTAAATTGCCGATGTTGCTCTACCCTGCGTTTTTGTGATTAACAGCTGACGAAACATTTAAAATGTTATAAAAACCATGTAATATACTAATCGAGGTGAATAGAGATTTGTACAAAAATTTAATCATGAGGAGTAATTAATTTTTACGTTGGTTTTCCGTGGCCTCCGTCATTATTTAATAGATAGTAGCTTGTACTGGGTTTAGTTCGGCCTTATTGAACTAAACCCAGTACAAGCTACTATCTAGTAATTAATTTATTGATGATTACCAATAATACATAAACTTTATTCAAATCCAAGGTAACAAGGCAAAGCAAACAAAAACCAAAAACATGAACAAGAAACCCGCCGGCCCGCGTTTGAACCACTGCGTTTCTGCCCTGCTGCCTGGCGTCTTATGCCATTCAAGGCGCCGCGCCGCCGTCCTCCTGTCACGGGTCCAAAACTCCCTCTCAGAGTCGTTCATGGCGTCTTATGCCATTCTGGGCGCCGTCGTACTCTGGCCGACAATCATCACAGAGGCATAATGGCCCCGTCCTCTGGGCCAAGGCAACGGACCCGTCGGCGACACCCACGAAGCCGCATTGATACCGCCCTGACCACCGCTACCTGTGTCTTCACTCTGACCCAACAGGTGACTTGAGACAGAGGCTTCGACCATTTTTCTGCCAGAGCTTCGGTCATTCTTTTCAGAAACCGATCATACTCCCTGTGCAGGGACCCGTCACACCCGACTACCAAAGGCGTGAAAGAACCCCGGAGGTCCTCTGCTGCGGCATCATATTTGAGGTGTTTCGCGTTGGCTGCATTCTGGGCGATTGTTGGCCAGTCAAGGGCACCATAAGAGGAGGCGTCTGGGTTTACAACCCGGGTATCAAAGTACGCCGTCCTCTCCTGGTCCCAAACTCCGTGCACCTTCATGTCCGCAACTAACCGAGGATTGCCATCGTCCCCCTCGACCAACACTGGCTCGAGGCCCACAGAGTTCCACGCAAGACATGCCATTTCCGCACACTGATCCCGAATTTGGTCATGTCCTCTTTTGACCAGGCCGCCTTTTTTACAGTTCAATGCGTGGTTGAGATTCATTTGAGAATCACAACCATCACAAAGACTGGGATATTGATGATTGATGATGAAATCAACTCAGCAGGTCGTAAAAAATATAATTTATGTATTTAACGGTTTTTTTCTTCAAAAGCTGTGTCTTTAAGACCACTAGTTCAATCATCAATTTTGAACACTGATTTTCGAAGGATATTTTGTCTACCTTAATTTTGTATATAGTGGTCATCTTTGAGAAACGCTTAATTTCAGGTATATAAGCGAAAAACTGAAAAAAGTGCCAACATTTTAAGTTTTTTCTTCCCTTTTTTGATGTGAAGCCGACCTCGGAGGAGGCAGCAAACTTCATAATAATATATAATATAAAATAATATATTATATGAAGTTTGCTGCCTCCTCCGAATATATTCGGATTCAGCACCCAAAAATACATATAGGTCCTAGATCCGTTGAGAGAAAACTGCCCTAATTTTGTTCAGGGAAAAGACTAGACTAGACTAACTTAATATTAAATATTATTCAAAAAAATTTTTTTTAATAGTGATCAAGGTGGTGCCTTGTAGTATTTTGATCGCTGAATCGAATGAGACAAACCGCAGATCAGTAGGTGCAATAGCCTAGGAGCAAGAGCGTTTTGAGTTTTCTTTTTGAGTACAAAAATATCGCTAAAAAAAATCATTATTTTCTGAGCAAAAGAATAAAACTAAAAAAATAATCATTATTTTCTGAGTGAAAAATAAAACTCAAATTTTGATTTTGAGCGATTCCCAACGATAAAAATTACTTAATTTCAACCCCTGATTATGACCCCCGGATTATTTCAGTTTGATTCATGTATTAAAGCAAATAACATGGTACATTCTTTACACTCGTACCAAATGGAGCGTGATATCACGGACAAGATATGTATTTACAAGATCATCATGATGTATTGGCTTGTTTCTAGCGTTTGTAACAAACAGCAAGAGTTGGGAGGAGGCGCCGTCTATAGGGGGGGGGGGGGGGGTGATATCGAGTTGGATGTCAATTTCGAAGTATTTTTTTAAACGTAGAATCCATTTTCGGGGGTACCAGAGCCACCCGATCTCACTGTGGGGATCTATGAAGCTACAAAGCTTTTTAAGGATATGATAAGGTCAAAAGAAGTGTAGTTTTCCGAGTAATTTTGGACGCATAATTCATTTTTCGGGGTCCCAAATTTGTCCAAACATTGCACGGAAAATTTCCTTTTTTTTAAATATATTTTTCTTAAATAATTTTTTATTCACATAAAAGTAATTTTTACTAATTTTCCCTCCTTTAAGTAAAGAAAAATAAACTCTTAGGTATGTAAATTTTTTTTTTTTAATTTTTCCTCATAAGTACCTAGGTTAAATAATTTTATGTTGACAATTTTTTTCTTACAATTTATACAAAGGAATAATAAACGCTAGTGAAGAATTTAGTTTTTTATTCAATTAATAATTAATTAACAATTATTATTAACGATTTTCTCATTTCATCTTTAAACAACAAAAAAAAGAAAAAAAAAGTTTTCTGGGTTCATTCAATACATTTTGTGAGAGTAAAAACGCTGCAAATTTTACACAAGGGTTTATTATTCTTTTATATACGTTACTTGTGCAGAAATTTAATTCTGTCAATGAAAAAAAATAAAAATAAAAATGTTTTGGATTTTTATCTCAAAAAAATTTTTTTTTTTGGATTTTTTGTTCAAAAACGTGTCTTTTTCCAAAATTCCGTATTTTTTACTCGAAAAATATTTTACATCCTGGGATCCTTCAAAAATCCCATTTTTAGCCCCACGAATGCCCTAAAGATCGCCCCAGTGAAATCGGATCGTTCCGGGGCCCCAAAAATGGATTCTACGTCCAAAAATACCTACTTCGAAAACGACACCTAACTCGATCCCATAGCTAAAAGCCTTCAAAAAACCCCTCCCGTAGCCCCATTATAGCCCCATAGCGCCCCACGGGTTTGGGCGATCGGACTGAAAACCTTGCGGGCACAACTAGATGGTAAACCAAGTATTTTGCCGAAATTTCAGATTTTTAAAAAAATTCCTACTGCCCAAAACGGCCTGGACGGCGGACGGCGGACGGACATTTCGGATTTAGAATGTAGACCTCTTGAAACGGATAATGTCAAATTTTGAGCCCGATCGGAGTCGTCGACCCCCGTCGCGAAAACATAGGTGTATTATTCCAAGAATAATAAACCAAAAGGGGCTTCTTGAAGGGTTTCGGCTATGAGTTCGAGATATATGTTGCTTCTGAAGTATTTTTTGGCCGTAGAATCCAAGTTGGGGGTCCCAAATGTGTTCAAACATTGTACGGCAATTTTTTATTATAATTTTGGTTTATTATTCTTGGAATAATACACCTATGTTTTCGCGACGGGGGTCGACGACTCCGATCGGGCTCAAAATTTGACATTATCCGTTTCAAGTGGTCTACATTCTAAATCCGAAATGTCCGTCCGCCGTCCGCCGTCCAGGCCGTTTTGGACAGTAGGAATTTTTTTAAAAATCTGAAATTTCGGCAAAATACTTGGTTTACCATCTAGTTGTGCCCGCAAGGTTTTCAGTCCGATCGCCCAAACCCGTGGGGCGCTCTGGGGCTATAATGGGGCTACGGGAGGGGTTTTTTGAAGGCTTTTAGCTATGGGATCGAGTTAGGTGTCGTTTTCGAAGTAGGTATTTTTGGACGTAGAATCCATTTTCTGGGGTCCCGGAACGATCCGATTTCACTGTGCCGATATATAGGGCTCTCATGGGGCTAAAAATGGGATTTTTGAAGGATCCCAGGATGTTAAATATTTTTCGAGTAAAAAATACGGAATTTGTGAAAAAAACACATTTGTGAACAAAAAAATCCAAAAAAAAATTTTTTGAGAAAAATCCAAAAAAAAAAATTTTTTTTAAATTTTTTCATTGACAGAATTAAGTTTCTGCACAAGTAATGTATATCAAAGAATAATAAACCCTTGTGTAAAATTTGCAGCGTTTTTTTAAATAATTTAAATTTAGTTATTTAATAAGTTAGTGTCAGGAGGGCAAAATTTCATTTAATGTGTCGTTTTGTTCCATTGCTTTACCAGTTAATAATGGGTTCTAGGTCCTAGACCCCATACCAGTCCTGAAAGACAGTTTTTACTTGGTTTTTTTTTTTTTTTTTTTTAATTGATAAAACCAGCAACTGCATTGTACATTTTTCTACAATAAAACAAAACCTAACAAACCCTTGTGTACAGTTCACAACTTTTAAGAGGCAGATTCCCGTTTTAACCGGTACCAAACTTAGTAAATTATCATTCCTAACAATATTTTGAAAGCGTCAGTGTCAGAACGATCGTTAAGCACTTTTGAAAATTTCAATATTATTATTTCATTTCATTTTAGCATTTCAATAAAGTCGAGCCATAAAGTCAAATTGCAGTTTTTTATTATTCCTGACTGCCTATAGGTCACATTGGCTGGGATGTGTTTCATAGTAAGTCGGTATTCTGTCAAATTCATACTTCTAATTTACCATGTTTTCATCACCTTGTAAATCACGTACCGCAACTGAAAAGTCACCGTCATTATCCCCCTTCCTGCCATTTCACGTTTGGTACTTTTGAAACGACTGATGAATGAGCGGTAAGTTGAGTTTATAGCGGTTTTGTACCTTATGGTTGATGACGTGGCCACTTTCCCTGTTCAGGTGTGAGTCAAGGATGACAGTAAAACTATGGAGGAATCGGCATTTGAAGGGTCTCGAAGGGTTGGCTCTTCGGAATAAATCAGCTGGTTGGACTGTGGTAGTAAAATGGTGGCAGATGCTGCCGAGACTTGCGAAACCGTTCTCGTTCTGGATGGCTACATAGCTTTGTGGCCTTGTTGAGTCCTTGGCTCCCTGAAATTCCGTTCATTTTTCTGAGATTCGGGCATGAATGTGAAAATGTTAATTCGCAGGGATTCGCTCCACGATGATGCTCTGCTGGTATATTGAATGGGTGATGGATTCAAGTTACAGCGGTGCCTTATGATGAATCCATGACCCTGGACATTGAATGTTGAGCGTGGAATTGAGGAGCAGCGGTATACAGAATATACAATGTATATGTCATATTCTCCAACACCTGAACCAGGCTGAAGCCAGGGAAAATGTTGCGCCAACTGTTCACCAGGATGTGTGGCCTCAAGGGTACAAGAAGGCAATCGTACGTATGGCATCAAGTACGTGTGGGCTTATGGAACGATACAAGAAGGCTAAATGTATACTTAGATAATATCTATTATATGGCATATCGAGGGTCTCACAGCTTCACCCCACATCGTCATTTTTGAAGTTTTTCAGGAGAGCCCAAATACCACAAAAGCAGTACCCCACAACTAACTCCGAGACTCGCTGAGCGAGTAGTAAACAAAGGACTTGAGATGACAATGTGGAGTAATAATGATGACAATATAATAATATAATAATATATTATATAGACGATATGGGGGTACTTACTTATCAACGATTACCCTGCTCCATATCGATTTTCTTTTGAACCATCAAGTTTGATCGATTCGCCACGAGAAGACGCGTCGAACGGTATGAACTACGAGTTACTCGTTTTCGCCAAAAATGACGATGTGGGGTGTTGCCGTGAGACCCTCGATGTGTGTGTGAAGCCTCAAGGATGCAAAGAAACAAGGATCATGTATCTATGACCTTAATGGTGCAATGAGGCAAAGATAAAGACTTGATATTTGGCTTCTTGTAGTATGTGTGGTATCAAGGGTTCAATAAGGGAATGGGTATGGCATCATGTATGTGTGGCCTCAAGGACCAACATTCAAGTATGTACCTATGGGCTCAAGGATTCAAGGAAACAAGAACCACGTACGTGCTTAAAGGCCACTACACACATGCAGTATTTGGCAAGCACCTAGCTAGTAATCGTCAAACTCTTTGATCTGTGTACGGGTCCTTGCAAGGACCCATGGGTGGTTGGTATTCGCCGAGTAGCCATGCTCGCACCGATCCATCAGCTGCCGGTTTTTCAGACACTTCAAAGGAGACGAATATTCACCAAGTTACTGAGGAAGTATCTGGCGAGGTATTTGGCAAGCACCAAGGCGCACTGAGTGAATATTCCGTACTTGGCGATCAGTAAGGAGCCAAGGATCTGGCTTGCCTGCCAAACGGGAGCAAGGAGCCAGGAATCAAGCATGCATGACCATGGATGCAAGGGGACAAGGATAATGGGAGTGCGGCTTCAGGGATGCAAGGAACCAAGACCACGTATGTGTAAGTTACCCAGGATCAGGCATGCCTCAAGAGTGCATGCTTGATACTTACAAGCATGCGTGGCCTCAAGGTTGCTCAGAACCAAGGAGTGGCATCAAGGATGTATGGAGCTATGGAGTGTTAATGATCAAGGAGTAAAATTTACTTATTTAATTTAATACGCCATGAAGCAGGGCACGAGCAGGTAGACGGTGTAGTTTTAATTTTCGTGCGGCTCGTTTTGTTTCATCTCTTCTACCTTGGGACAGCATAGGAAATATATACTTCTTAGGCACAAGTCGCTAGCGATGTTGACTACTCTGATGCATCCATGGGAAACCAACTCGGTATAGCCGATAGCTATAGTCGGAAACATGCAGATCGGGAGGCCGTAAGAGGCACAAACAATGCTTTGAATGCGCATAAGGTTTTTTTTTTCTCTTGGACCCCCTTTGAAACTGGGGCCGTCGGCGTCCAATGGAACCCCAATGGAGCTCTCTTGCCGGGCTTTTATATAAAAATTCTCGGGTGATTGCGGGCTGGAAATCCATGTTACTCTTCTCAAGGCAATGTTACATCTACCTATGCCGAGCCGCGGCCGGGCAGGGAGAGGAGGGGGTGAATAAAAAGCGATGAATAAACAAGGTTGAACGCTTTGAAGAGTTGGAAGTGATCATTCACCTCTGGGAGGCTCGCCGAAGAAGGATGGTGGAGCAATCGCGTCGAGTAAAACTATCGCAAAAGGAAATCACGCAGGATTTGCATATTTTTATTTCAAATTATTCAGGTTCAAATTATAGTGAGTTCAGAACGATCATTCCATCAGCTGTATTTGGAAAAAACAAAATCCTAAAACTTCGTACGCCGTCCGCCGACCGAGCCGTTTTGGGCAGTAGAAATGTTTTTAAAAATCTGCCAAGATACTAAGTTTACCATCTAGTTGTGCCCGCTAGGTTTTCAGTCCGATCGCCCAAACCCGTGGGGCTCTGAAGGACTAAAAAGGGGGCTACTGAAGGGGTTTTTGAAGGGTTTCTGCTATGGAGTCGACTTAGATGTCGTTTTCGAGGTATTTTTGGACGTGGAATCCATTTTTGAGGGTCCCAGAACGATCTGATCTCTTCGTGGCGATCTAGGTATGGGTTTTCCATGGGGCTACAAATTGGACTTGCGAAGGATGTGAGGAGGAACATGAGGAGTCGTTTTCCGAGTAATTTTGGACGTATAGTCCATTTTTCGGGACCCCACGTCCGTCCACAAACTTCACAAGAAATACAAACAAAACTTTTTGAAATAAATTAGGTACCTAATTTTTTTATTGTTATAATAATTATTATAATTATCATAATTATTTATTTATAATTATAATTTATAATTGTTAATTAATATAATTATAATTTATAATTGTAATTATAATTTATAATTGTAATTATAATTTATAATTATTATTTATTTATTTAAGTTATTATAATTAATTTAGTTGGATAATTTATTTCAAAGAATAACAAACCCTTTTGCAGCGTTTTCATTTTGTTAAACTTGTCTACATTTCTTTCTACAAGCTTACATTTGAGCTTAATTTAATTACATTTTGATAGTCAACATTTAAGTCTGATTCAAGAGTAAAGAAATTTTTTTTTAGAGCGAGAGGTTCCTTTTTCTAGTTCCTTATGCCTATTAATAATAGTACATATACTATATATAATATATATTATAGCTATATATGTTAAAGTCTAAATAAATAGCTCACTGACGTTCGGCAGCCACACCCAAAGTTGGTACCTACCTACTACCTACTACCTTCATCCTAACCCCATCCCATGAGTCAACGGACACAAAAGGGTAAAAATCGAAAAATTGTCTCCTGGTAAACGGATCCACACCATTTTATTCGGGTGTGTATTAACTAGGTAAGACGAGTATGTTGTACGGCAGTACTTAAGTACCTATCAAATTTTGCTGTTGAAGTTCAACAGTTGAACCCTCTCTTTTTTATAATGACTGAAAAAATAAAGACGCTCTAAAATCTATGTGAAGTTTTCATGATTTCCTATATCAAATTTATCTTCATAATTTGAATAAAAAAATATGAACCTTTTCCAAGAGAACTCAAAAATAAGTAGAAGTTCTCTTGAAGACCCTTGAAGGAACTCTTGATGTCAAAATTCGAGTTATGCATTTAAGATCCGAAGTAAAATAGCGACCACCACTGCCCAACATTAGGAACAAGTGTCCAACTAATGGGCCAAGGTAAATTTTGACTTTGATAATAATTTCAAAATTCCACACTTATGTTTCATCATATTCTCACAGATTGTGAGGAGATACGGAAGAAAAGGAAACGAAATTTGATCAAAAGTTGATTTAGTTGCGAGAATGTCAGTAGGAAGATCCAATAGTGTCCAAAGAGCACGTTACCCTACAATTTGGAATTTCCCTGCTTCACATTGTGCCACGTAATTTATCGACGCAAAAGTTGATTTTTGACTATTATTCACATGACATGTGAATATAAACATAATAATGTGATAATAAACGAGTGGGTTCCCTTGTAGAAGCTTCAGAGACCAAACACATTGTGGGTAGGCGTGTTTCCTTAGTATCACCCAATATTCCTCGAGTCGAAAATCAACTCAGATCTTGCAGTGTGTACAGAATCGTAAAAAATGAAGAAAATCGGCAACCGTAAAGGTACACATATTTTTGGCCCCTACCTTTGGTACCTAGTTTCCCAAAATGAGGTCTTGAACCAGCTGACGCCGGTTCGAACAAACATAAAACTCTACAGGCTTCGTTATCATGATCATTTGGCTAGTATCCTGGTGGCATGTTTCACCAGCTGTCGGTGAAGTAGAATCGCTGGATTTCCCAATACAGCCTTCACCGAACAACTACAGCAACTATAAAACGCGAAGCCTTCCTATTCCTATACGTCTCGCTCGGTTTAAGAGGGCTCGGCAGACAGGAAATATTTCTTTAGCGAAAATGTGGGAAATGACGACGGTTTACATCCAAATCCTTCCTTTTCGCCTTAACGCAGACAAAGTCGTAAAGACGAGACCGTTGGAGGAGGCTGAAGGGCACGTTACAATTTACTTGTCACGTAAATTTCACCCTTCGCGTTACCGTCCAATATCGATAAACGGCATTGAGCTGAAAATTCTTGGGTGACGGCATTGGAATGGCATTGAAAATATTTATCTGGCAAGGGGGTTTTTAGTGTTCGTTGAAAAAACTCGATGGGTATAAAACACTTATCGTAAAATTATTGGACCTGCAGAAGAATGTCAAGAGGACAGTAACTGTGATGCACATAGATTTATTTACTGCCATTATTTTTAGATGGCAGTAAAGCTGCTGAGGCTGAAAATTGCTGAAAAGTGGGGGATTTTTTGTGTCCGTGATGATAGATTTATTGCAAGAAGAGTCTCTTCGAATGTGGGCGAGGTTGCAAAATTTAATGCTGTGTAGGAAAAGGACATGCACGCCGAAATTGCTGACACCAAAGGAGATTGACACATCCAAGATTCGAATCCCCCTGGTTTGCTGAAGACATGTTCATTCTTTTCTCCAATCGACAATTGGAGAAAAGAACCGCGACACGGTTATGCATTGTTGAAAGTGTTCGGGAGAATGATCTGCTCTTGAAGTGGGTATGCCTTGCAGAAGGACGCAGGAGGGACAAGTGATATTTGTTAGTATCCACCCTCATGCTGAAGAGCTGGGAGGCAGCAGCTGGAAGCTCTGCCAACTATTAAAGACCAAGGAAAGGTCGCTCAGCCTGAACCATTCACCAAGTCGAGTTAGAGCCCTCTTCGAAAAGCGAAAAACAGCTTCAAGGCGTCCACATTGATGACGAAATCTCAGGCGCTAACTTGTGTGTAAATACAATTCGTCTACGGAAGCCGGCTCAGCGGACCCAGTATTATTTTCGCGCGAATCTGATGCCCAGGCCGCCATTGCCGACACTTCGATCGTAGCAGCCAGGAGATCAGATTTCTGTAAGAAGGATTCTGGGAACCAGGCCTCTCTTGGCGACAATGGGCCAAGGAACTAGGTCAGAGAAATGGGAAAATTCGGCCGAAAATAGTTGAACTAGTAATGAACAAAGTACTCAGTACAGTTAGCACTGAGAAATTAGGAGTCTGAGCAGAGGAAATCACTAGTGAATATTTGGCGATTTGAATTTTCCCGCGGTGACACTTTTACTAATCCGCCAGAGTGCGCTAGCATAAGAAGTAGAGTGTAAAAAAAAAATTACAGCAGCCAATGAGTGAATAGCGCCACTTTTCCCTCCAGATTCAAAGTTGAAATTTTCGAAAGTGCCGTGGAAATTTGTATTACACCGTATGAGCCCAAAACTCACTGCTATGTCTTCAAATTATGAAGTTCTTTCAGAAAAAAGTATTAGTCGACGTTCGGTTCCAGGGCCCATTCGTTCGGAGAAGCCAGTTCCCAGATCCCCGTATTAGCAGTGGATTCAGTGGAAGCTGGAGTTGTAATTGACACTTCAATATCAACTCCAGACGATCCTGATCTCATTTCCGGAAACCCACGCAGCTCAGATCAACATGACAGTTCGTGCCAATCTGAGGCTTGCGGGTTTTCCCAAACTGCTCCGATACCTCCTCTCAGATCTGCAGATCGTGACACTTCGCGTAATGCTCTGTGTAGGGATATTCGAGCACTCCCTTCCTGTTCCTCCAAAGACACCGGAGGCGGGAACCCAGTTACACTGGCGGACTTCCCCCAAACACGCAACACAAATATTGCTAATCCAAATAAAATAGGAAACCAATATTTGCACGAAGGTATACCAAATACACCCGGCATATTGGATGAACCTGCAACCTTCAAACCGTAAGTTGTAGCAGGACAACTGAAGGTGCACGAGGCAGGAAAAAGACCTCTTGCTTGGTGGCTGTGAGAAGTGGGTGTGAGTAAGTCCTCCTGAGTTTTACGCACCCAAGCGGTTGAACTCATACGAGTTCGAAGGCAGAAAAAACGAGAAGCACTCGTTGAATGTGCAGCCGACATATTGCGGATAGCGCGATTTGCTCCACCCGATCAAGCAAACGAGCTGGTAGAGTCCCTCATCTTTAAGGGCCATCCCTATGATGAAATGCAGGACGTCACGGTGGCGGATCTAGAGCAGCCGACCAAAGACTGCTCAGGAATGCAGCTATGGAATGCAGCTGTGCCAACCAGTACCAACAGCCTCTGCTACCAGAGCTCTGTTCTGGGGAGAAAGAAGCATCCGAGCAGCGGAGCATCCCAGCCGCAAACGTCGATCAAACCAGATACCAGCATTTTGTGATGCACCTAATTCAAATTTCTTTTCAGTTCTTGTTGGTACCAGTTCCCAGAACTTGAATTCTCGGAGTTTCAAAATTCGTCATTGTGCAGTACAATGCAACAACTGAAGTAACGGTGGAGGCGGAAGATGTTTTACTGCCTGAGGACGATGACCGAGATGAGAAAAACAGAAAACATTACTCACCGATTCATTGAACATCATTATAGAGACATTTACGTAGGGAATATTTCCCTATTTTTGTTGGAACCTACCAATAAATTCCCAAAATGTGCGTGGTCCAATAAGAAGCAATTATTTTATGCGGGGGAGTAACGTGTCTCTGTCAGCCAATGACGGCTCAGCTCCGCTCATCATTCTTTCCTGCGACTTCTTACTGGACCACTGCACTGAGGGCTTACAACCGTTTCCTGGCGTTTTCTTCCCTGCGGGGACTTGTGATCAACGAGACGATACTGGACAGAGGACCCTGTTGCAGTCGAGCTCAGCTCCTGGCAGTTCGATACAGTCGAGTTTACTCCTGTCGAATGGAAGACCTCGCTGCAGTCGAGCTAAGCTCCTGGCCTGGTAGGACGTTTCTGGACTCCACGACCATCAGAAGGAAAACACCGTTGCAGTCGAGCTCACCTCCTGGCGTTTCGATACAATCGAGTGCAACTCCTGTCGAACAAGAAGACCTGGCTGCAGTTGAGCTAAGCTCCTGGCTAACAGAAGATTTCAACGGACCTTCTCTAGACTCAACTTCGCCCATCCTTCGTAATCGTTGTAAAAGTATCTTTTTTCCAGAGCTCTAAATTCACAAATCGCTCTCACTCTTCAACTCAGTCTCAGCCTGGCACAACAATCATTGATCATCTTGGAAACTTAAGGGCTTGTCAAAAAGAACAATTCCCGTATTATATTCCCTTATATCCTGAAGGAACCTGAGGAAGCACATGGTGTCGAATCTGTCGGAGGAAGACGCATCCGTGGTTCAGCCGGCTCCAAAGTATGCTTCAACAGGGGCCGTCTTAAGACTCGGAATTTGGTGGCAGTACCTACAGGAGGCTGAAGAAGGATTTTATTGTGTAGGCAGGACAGAAAATATTTCAGTACAAGTTGTGGAAGCTGGTGTTGTCACATGTTTAACAATACGTACATGCATGTAGAGCTGACTTCACTTTTACTGTTACGAGGATTAGGAAGCCTTCTCTCGATAATAAAAAAAAAAAAAAAAATCTGGAGGCACGTCCATTCCTTATTTTACAGGAGCCGTTGGTTCTCTAGTACCCATGTTATGTTGTGGCCATCAAACGACTTATTCGCATAGGTTTTCAGAATGGATTTGAACCCTAACAAAATTTCATTTTACCTTGACGATCCTAGTGGTAGGGAGGAGGGGGCATTCCTGCACATCCTCTACTTCCTGAACGTACTTGTTAGAGAAGGCACTTGAAGGTATTTCGGGACGCAGAGATGACCCGAGGGCCGTGGCCAAGAGAGGTGAGGAGGAGGGCAGTTACTAAAAAGCCATCACTGTGATTAGGCCGCCTCACGATTTCTTCAGACGAGGGGCTTCATGATTGAATCCACCGGCCTGCACTTATGCATTTGGGTTCAGAAGGGGCGACCATACCGAACCTAACGACCTCATAGATATGGACGAGGGTTGCTCATTCAGGATTCAGGAACTTGAACAGGAGCAGGGTTTGTCCTCAGCAATCAGCATCGTTGCTTCTCAGAAATGACGATGTCTTTTAGTCTGACAGTATGAAAACTGGGGTTTTAACTAAAATAGGTCATGAAGCTGTTCACCAGTCGTGCCCAACTATACTTCCTGGTCCATTGATTGGATGTCCATGAGCAGACCCCATCAGGAACTCATCTTAGCGCAGTATCCTCACTCGGGGCCAATCAAACATCAGGCAAACATTCGTGCCCCGAAACCGATCAAGCCTCCGAGATGTGAGACCTCGTGCAAGCTCATCTGAGTATTTAACCCTCGAATTAGTCACAAGAATCCCTTGAAAGGATCTGATCGGAGGAGAGAGGCGTTGAAATGATCAAAACTGTCGTCATAACTGACCCTTATCATGCGCATAACCCAGTACAGTCCATTTGTTATAATATAATATTATTATAATCAGCACAACATTCCAAAATCCGCATGAGAAATGGAATTTTTCACTGTCTTGAAATGAGAGCAAGTGCACATGTGAGCACCTTACATCGCCTCACACTCACACCAAGAACAAACATATTTTCATATGCCAATTCGGATTCTCATACTAACAAAGTGGTTGTTTGCCGATGGTGCAGAGGTCTAATCCAATGAGTTTGGTTAGGGAGAGAGAACGACTCCTCTGCTGTATACAGCAGAGGAGTCGTTCTCTCTCCCTAACCAAACTCATTCTCATACTAATTTAAAATCTGTGACAGAGGACATTTCACTGTTTTATTGGGCTAGACCCTTTCGTAGGACATCCTATGAATTGGAGTTCACACCGTAGAAAACCACGATGAGGGTACCACTAGGACAGGCGTGTTGTTCGAAGTGACCCAACATTGTGGGATTAGTGATTCCGGTGAATCCACCCAGCGGGTTCAGAAAAAGGGGAGCACGATCCCGCATTTTGCAGCCCCTCAACGTCTTATTCGGACTTTAAGGCCCCCGCGCTCAGTCGTGATCGTGAGCCCCGGTTTTCTGAACTGATGTCAATCGTAGGAATAGTTGGGATTAGATAACGTAGAAATGATGAAGGGCTCTGTCAAGGCTGGCAGTTAGATCGGGCCGTGTCCTTGGCATTCAGCCACACCAGCCGTTCCCTCTAGGTGAACAAACTCCTTCCCCTCCTGAACTGCTCCCCCTCCCAAATAAACACTTCCTTAATTTTTTCCCCCTTCAGGCCCACCACCCGCATTGTGTTGTATCTTATCTGAGAAAATTCCGACGGTTCGAAATCTTTCCCGACGTTAGGAGCTCCCACTTTTAACATTGAACTTCCGTTTTGTCGAATGGGATTGAACGGAATGATCTGATAAGTTCTCTGGTGAGTCAAGCACCTTTTATTTCCAACTCCGCGGTCGAAAGGAACAAAAAACAAGTGGGAACTTTACACATAACTAATAGCTTCCTGGGGTAGGTTCAGGGGTGAGCGCAAGTTCATCTTCGGTATGTCAGGCTTCACATAACTTGTACGGACATCCAACCTCAAAAAGTCCTTGAAGTTCAAAATGGATGAGGATTAGTGATTTAGATATATCCATTGATATATCAGCGTAAAGTAAAAACTGTGGACGTGCCTCGGGATTTGTTTCAATCGATAGAAAGCTTCCAAAATTAGTGTTACCTATTTAATAACACTAAAACTGAAGCCAACCTTCAAATTGCATGTCCACTACTTGGTGGTTTGGTGGGGGGGGGGGATCAACTGCTCAAACCCCTATTTTTCACCACTTTTGGAGCAACTGTTACGCCACGTGGAGCAACTTTTTGGTGGCTCAGAATTTTCTCATCATCTACTCGCCAAAACTAATTATTAGTGTTTTTTCAATTTTTTTTTTCAGAAAAGTTTAAAATACTGTTTTTCTCCACATTTGGAGCTTACACGCGCCACGTGGAGCAACTTTTTGATGGTTTCAGACTTTTCTCGTACTAGGTATGCTTGCTAAACTGAATTTTTTGAGACCGATTTAAAATTTTGCCGACATCTAGAAGTGCCTTAGAATAAAGGTGATCCTCCTAGGTCATCCTCGATCTCCGACTCCTCGGGCTGGAGCTCCAATATATTAAGATACAATAATTCAGGAAGTATATTGAAACAATCAGAAGCGGAAATTTTTTTGAAACGTTTAAAACCCCCTGGCCAACTACTAAGTACCTACTTGCTACGATTCCCTGGCCCGCTATTCAATACACCCTTAGCACGTTTTAGTGTCATTGCATCCATCTGCAAGATGTTTTACCGGTTCTTCTAGCTCTGTTCCCATTCAGCCCTCTTCAAGTGCTCAGCGTGCTTCCGCCCTACGCTATATCATTTCGATAACGACACTTCACGCGACACCTTCGAAAACTCCACCCTAAGCCTCTTTAGCTCCACAGACCAAAACGGCTGGTCGGACGGCTGGCTGGACGGCTTTTGGCTTAGGGGAACCAAAAGTAGGTCTAGAACCCTCATAGGTGAATCGCCTCGACAACTTCCACGTTGTTGTTGTGACTCTTCCAAATACCGTCCACAAGAAATGCGTCGTGAACAGCGACCGTTGCCACTCGGGACGAGACAACGTGAACTAGTTAACCCCTCGTTATCATCGGCTGCGACTGCGTGATCAAATCGTCTTTCGAGCCAAATCACCTGATAGCAGACATGCTCCAGACGTCCTGGAAATCAACACAGTTGAACGTTCTGGAATAGTCGCAAAACCAGAGTTCACTGCGTAAAACATATTTCACGCACTCGAGCATCTCACGCACGTTTTGGTTTATTATTCTTGGAATAATACAACTATGTTTTCGCGACGGGGGTCGACGACTCCGATCGGGCTCAAAATTTGACATTATCCGTTTCAAGAGGTCTACATTCTAAATCCGAAATGTCCGTCCGCCGTACGCCGTCCAGGCCGTTTTGGGCAGTAGGAATTTTTTAAAAAATCTGAAATTTCGACAAAATGCTTGGTTTACCATCTAGTTGTGCCCGCAAGGTTTTCAATCCGATCGCCCAAACCCGTGGGGCGCTATGGGGCTATAATGGGGCTACGGGAGGGGTTTTTTGAAGGCTTTTAGCTATGGGATCGAGTTAGGTGTCGTTTTCGAAGTATTTTTGGACGTAGAATCCATTTTTTGGGGTCCCGGAACGATCCGATTTCACTGGGGCGATATTTAGGGCATTCGTGGGGCTAAAAATGGGATTTTTGAAGGATCCCAGGATGTTAAATATTTTTCGATTAAAAAATACAGAACTTAAAAAAAAAACACATTTTTGAACAAAAAATCCAAAAAAAAAAATTTTTTTTTGAGATAAAAATCAAAAAAAAATTTTTTTAATTTTTTCATTGACAGAATTAAATTTCTGCACAAGCAACGTATATCAAAGGATAATAAACCCTTGTGTAAAATTTGCAGCGTTTCTTTTTCTTCTCACTGATTTCAATGACATTCGCTTTTCTTTTGCTTTATAATAATCATTCGCGGAATGATACACCTATGTAGGTACTCGCGACGGGGGTTGAAAATCTGGGTCGGTTGACATTATACGTTTCAAGATAGGTAGATTCCAAAAATGACATGTCTGTCCGTCCGAGCCGCTTTGAGCAGTAAGAATTTTGTTTTTAACCTGAAATTTTGGCAAAATACTCGGATTACCATCTAGCATGGTTTTCAGCCCGATCGCCCAAACCCGCTCTGTGGGGTCGAAAACGGGCGGGGTTTTGTAACGGATTCGGGTATGATATCGAGTGGGGTGTCGTTTTTTAAGTGTTATTGGACGTAGAATCCATTTTTCGGGGACCTAAAACGATGCGATTTCACCGTGGGAATCTATCGCACCGTGGGCTTTCATGGGGCTACAAATGGGGACTTCTGGCAGATGCCAGGAACTCAAACAAGGTATCGTTTTCCGAGTAATTTTGAGCGCATAATCCATTTTTCCGTGGAATAAAGAAGCCTTCCTTCCTTCTTTTCCTTCTTCCATGCCATTTTTCGAGGTCCCACATCTGTCCAATTATTGTACAGAAAAATATTTTTTTCAGCGAAGGAACTAATTTTTTAAATTAATTTAATCGAAGAATAAAGTAAGCAGCTCTATAGAAAGAAAAGCAGCAATTTGACTGGTAGTGAAACCATGACCACAAACAAAACACAGCAACGAAAGAACTTTGTGGGTATTTTAACCCCACTTTCCTCAATAATTGAGGAGCTAAATTATTTAGCTCTCCAGCCCGCCAGATCTTCTGCCGTCGGGACGGTTGCGACGCGTACACGTGTTAAACCTCCTTCTCCAGCCGGTACGGCAGCCCGCTCATACGTGGACGGGAGACAAGCGCCCAATTAATTCTACCATTTCACTGTGTGATGCGGGTATAATGTCATAATAATTTCGATATAATGTCATATCAACGCACAAACTTTATAGGGATCAAGCCCACTGACCAGGCCTCTTTCAACGACAATTCGTTCGAGGAAGGTGAATCGGCGAGTGAGATCCCGACAGAAGGAAATACCCACATAGGAAATACCTACTTCGTGCCTCTTTTGACGTCACATCATCTAAGGAAGCCGAAGGGGTATCTCCTTGTAAGAACGGGCTCGTTGGCCAGGCCGCTTTTGCCGACACATCGACTAAAGGCAGCTGTAACAAGGGATTTCGATGTACATAGCTGCGAACCTAGGGAGAAACCTTATCCAGCATGGCACCACAAGCAAGGATTTGGTTTCCTCTAGGTCCTCTAGGCTCCTTTCTGTAGACAAAGCCTCTCCACAGTATCCTGACAATTCAGGTAAGCCTGGAGTAAGCGAGTCCTCCATATCTGTGGCTGAATCTCCTACCTGGATTGTACATCACGACAATTTTCGTGTTATGCCCAGGATAGGAATATAGTATATTCAATATACTCAGTGTCCTTTCCTCCAAAAACACCGGCGGCGAAATCGTGGATAAACGCCTTTAGGCTTTCCGCCTAACGCACAACACCTAAAAAATTGAATTGGAGGGTTAAATTCAAATTTGGGCCCACTAATACTTGCAGGAACACTTCCCACACCCGCTGCATGCGTGTTAAACTAAGATCACAGTTTTTCAGTAAAACAGCCAAGAAAACCCCTGTTAATTTATCACAATAAATCCTTATTTATAAGGATTGTGTTATAACACAATGAGTCCTTATAACGTTACCCTGACAATATTAACAGCCACCAACAAGTTAACAACATCTCTCATAAGTATCCCCAAAAAGCCTGCTTCTTTGTTTAAATCTGAAAATTAACAGTCTTTTATGTTATTCTAAAATTTAGAATACCGAGTTATTTATGAGGTTTTTAAGTGACGATTCGTCCCTGAAATCTATTATTTGGGATGAATCGTTAGTTAAAAACCTCATAAATAACTTACTTGACAGCAAAAAAGTCGACACCGGCCGGCGCTATTTCGAATTTTAACTCATGTGGGTTAGGCGGTGTTGTACCTATCACCTACAGAAAGTGATTAGGTGGTGTTGACCTTTTGGTACCAAAAAAATCACGTGATTTTAGCGCTTCTGGCGGTGGAAAACTCAACTTTAGGCTTCAGAAGTCAGTCAAGCGACTCATTTTATGAAAATTGTGGGTTAGGCGGAGTTGCTTCTACAGCGACGTTATCCCTTGATTTGCATCTTACGGAATGGCATAATATGTCCGATAGCTTTTATGATCAGCCTAAAAATATTGTTGCCCAGAGTTAAAAGGGTGTTAATGAACGAAAATGATTAGGGTATTGCGATTTTTTGTAGAGTTGAGCGTTAAACGTCTTTCACTGTATTATTAGATGAATTTACGCTCCTTCTTGCATAAAGCGATTCAAATGTGCCATCAAAAATTTTCGAACCGATTTTCCAATTTACCAATTTTCGAACCCCGCCTGGTCGATGCGCATTCATCTGCTAATTCCCTCCCTCAAGATCCCACCGATGTAGAAGGTAAGGGTTTCCAAGGAAAAGTACTGAGTCGGGCCAGGAAGTACGGTAGGGCCATATGAACCGTGGCTAACCCGCTCGATTCACGACGAGACAGCCCCTCCCCCCTCTCACCACAGGGCATCCCCCTCCCCCCTCTCACAACCAGCCAGTTCACTAGTTGGCCGATAACGACTCGTCTTCCATCACCTCCGTCTCCGTTTTTCGCTCTCCGATAGCAATAGATAGGAAAAACCTCATGCAGCAACATCAGTTGTCATCCTGAGGAGGAGTATTTGTGTGGAGCATTCGAATTTCATTAGAGGCAAAATTTAATTCATTAAATTGTTTAAATTTTATACAACTTATTTTTAAATTCTTACTGTACAAATTATTTCTTGCGCCTTCTTACACACTTTTAGCACAATGAACTATGTATGCCATAAAAATTATTTTGACATATTTTCCCTACTTTAAAGAGTAATAAACCCTTAGGTATGTGAAATTTGCTGCGTTTTTTTAAATTTTTCATTATTTTAAATAAAATAATTTTTTATTGACAATTTCTAAGCACAATTTATACAAAGGAATAATGAACCCTAGTTTACATAGGTTTTTTTCTAATTAATTGGTAGAGGTACGATTTTCTCTTTTCATCTTTTTAAAAAACCACAGTTTTCTGTGTTCACTCAATACATACACAATTCCTGTAAGTACCTATTTGTGTAAATTGTTCGCCTGCACTTGATCAGTCCTCAAGATGGAAGAATCAATCTGCCCGAAACGTCGGAATCATTTTTGTATTATTGGCGGCCACTCACCTTAAAATTACAAGCCATTCGTGAATAACTTCGGGCGGTTGAAGTGTAAATTTTGGTTTTAGCTGCATGATATTGGTGGTATATAACGAGTATATGTTTTCGCGCAAATTCGGGGGGTTGCGCGCGTCGCGCGGGATTTTAATATAGCCTATGCTGGGGGCAATCGCACCCGAGACCGTTAGAAAAAAAACCCCATTCAAATCCGTTCAGCCGTTTAGGCGCCTATAAGGCACGACAGACACACAGACAGAAAGCTCAACATCTCAAGGGGGGCTCGACCCCCCTAAGCATACTTAAACGGTCCACCAAACCAATAGAAAAAATCGCCGTATTTTTATCGCTTACCGTTTAGGAGGAGGAGAGGAAAAACCATGTACCGTGAGTACAGAATTTTGAAATTTCGCAGGGTTGCGCGAGTCGGGCTGGGTTTTAATATAGCCTATGTTGTGGGCAATCGCACCCGAGATCGTTATAAAAAAAACCATTCAAATCCGTTCAGCCGTTTAAGAGGAGGAGAGGAAAAACCATGTACCGTGAGTACAGAATTTCGAAATTTCGAAATTTCGCAGGGTTGCGCGAGTCGGGCTGGGTTTTAATATAGCCTATGTTGTGGGCAATCTCACCCGAGATCATTAGAAAAAAAAACCATTCAAATCCGTTCAGCCGTTTAAGAGGAGGAGAGGAAAAACCATGTACCGTGAGTACAGAATTTCGAAATTTCGAAATTTCGCAGGGTTGCGCGAGTCGGGCTGGGTTTTAATATAGCCTATGTTGTGGGCAATCTCACCCGAGATCGTTAGAAAAAAAACCCATTCAAATCCGTTCAGCCGTTTAGGCGCCTATAAGGCACGACGGTTTATTGGAGGGTTTCTTCTTCTTACATTCCAATCCAGAGAACGCCCGTAAAAACATGTACCATCTTAAAAGGATCGGTGAAAATTGGAGCTGAGCGTAATAGATTTTGAACGGGGGTTCATTATGCTCAAGGTCGGGATCAGGTTGTAGGTAAACCGACCGCAATAAGACTCATGTAGCCCGGTAGGTACCTACCTGTATTGGCATCTTTGGGCCCGTTGCAAAGAGTATTTGCATAGATTATAAACCACCGCGGCTGGAAGGCCGACGACGCTAAGTGCCAAATTATGTACCTTCCAGTCCCACGCTCTGGATTTTTTTTTTTTTTTTTTTTTTTTTCATTATCGCCAAATTCTGTCCGGGAATGGCGATTATGCCGGATTGAAACAGCCAGTAGGTTGAGCCCTCGCTTTTTTTCCAACTCCTAAATGCATGTTGGTTTGTAGAAATAACCCCTCAAACATTATTTTCATGCTTAATAGCTGGTGGGAGTTTCAATACGCAATACATCTAATAACTGCTACAAACAAGAAACAAATACTGCCATTGATGCACTTCCGACACCACAGAAGAGTTCTTTGTCATCAATGTGATGGAGTTTATTCTCTAAGAAGATAAAAACTGAGATACCTCATTAAATCGGGGCTTATAATGTAATCAGGATGGTGAGCTGATTATGCAGGGGGCTTCTGGCATATATGCCAGAACTCCATAATAGGGAATATATTATATATAATATATTCCATATTATGGAACTACCGATATCAGCATGTTTTAGGGAACGTAGGGCTTGAAGCCAGTGTGAAATGAGTTGTTAATTGGATTTGTGTAGAATGAACCAAGCGATAGAAGTTCACGACTAGGTCACGGGTGTCAGGAATGGAAAATAGGTTTGACTACGGTGCCGACCAATTTGCGATATGTGAGCATTTGGGGAAAAACTTGAACAAAAAAAGCCTGTCATCGCCGAAATCCTAAAACTTCATGAGCGTGATTGCCCCCTCGAAATTGGCCATTTTCAGCAAAGGGGAAAATACTCACGTCTAAATCTATAGATTTCTTTTTTCTATATTCTCTATATGTTTGAAAATTAAAGTATATTCTAGCTAAAATGCACCTTTAGCTAACCATTTAAAAATTTCTCAGTTACATGATGCTGCTTTACAGAATGAAATTTTACTCCCAAAGCTCCAGAACGTATAGGAACGCCTACTAACATCTATACATGCATGTGGGCCAATTATACTATGTATCCGTGTGTATATGTGTCGGTAAGGGTGTATGGGAAAGAGAGAGGGGTTCTCTGGAGAATGAAAATCGCAGTGATACGCGCGGATACAAAAATTAAACTTTTATCTGAAATTTGGTTTATTATTCTTGGAATAATACACCTATGTTTTCGCGACGGAGGTTGACGACTCGGATCGGCCTCAAAACTTGACATTACCTATCCGTTTCAAGAGGTCTACATTCAAAATCCGAAATGTCCGTCCGCCGTACGCCGTACGCCGTCCGGGCCGTTTTGGGCAGTAGGAATTTTTTTTAAAATCTGAAATTTTGGTAAAATACTTGGTTTACCATCTAGTTGTGCCCGCAAGGTTTTCAGTCCGATTGCCCAAACCCGTGGGGCGCTATGGGGCTAAAATGGGGCTACAGGAGGGTTTTTTTTGAAGGATTTTAGCTATGGGATCGAGTTAGGTGTCGTTTTCGAAGTATTTTTGGACGTAGAATCCATTTTTGGGGGTCCCGGAACGATCCGATTTCACTGTGGCGATCTATGGGGCTTTCATGGGGCTAAAAATGGGATTTTTGAAGGATCCCATAAAGTTAAATATTTTTCGAGTAAAAATTAAAGAATTTTTGAAAAAACACATTTAAAAAAAATCCCCCCAAAAAATTTTTTTTGAAATATAAAAATCCAAAAAAAAAATTTTTTTTTAATTTTTTTATTGACAGAATTAAATGTCTGTACAAGTAACCTATATCACAGAATAATAAACCCTTTTGTAAAATTTGCAGCGTTTTTTATCTGAAACTTTTATCTGAATTTTTATCTGAATTGTTTATTGTTGTCATTTTGTAAAGCAGCATCATGTAGGTAACTGAGAAATTTTTAAATGGTTCAAGGTGCATTTTTGTTAGAATATACTTTAATTTTCAACATATAGAGAATATAGAAAGAAGAAATCTATAGATTTAGACGTGAGTATTTTCCACTTTGCTGAAAATGGCCAATTTCGAGGGGGCAATCACGCTCATGAAGTTTTAGGATTTCGGCGATGACAGGCTTTTTTTGTTCAAGTGTTTCCCCAAATGCTGACATATCGCAAATTTGTCGGCACCGTAGTCAAACCTATTTTCCATTCCTGACACCCGTGAGGTCGGTTCGTTCACAAAGGAGAAATTTTTGTGTCTAATTTGAAAATGCTGCAGCACTTGCATGCAAGTTATACTCGAGGGTTTATTACCTATTATTTTGTATAAAATGGGCAACAATGTGATTCCATCAGTAAATAATTAGTTGAAGAATACGAAATTGAAAAAATACCTGTATAGTGTTAGTAACTTATAAAAATTCCTCCTCTAACCCCTTCGAATCCCCATGGGATAAAACTATCAGGCTGAAAACCTTGCGGACACTACTAGATAGCGAACCGAGTATTTTGTAAAAATTTCAGGTTTAAAAGAGAATTCCTGCAGCCCAAAAAAACCTGGTCCAAAACGCTTTAGGCAAGTAAAAGGTCGAAAATGCAAGGTGGTAGGTAGTTCATTTTAATTTATAGGTAAACAAATCATCAGGGCCGATGAGTCAAAGGGACAGGAGAGAACGGTAGAATGTACAAATGGAAGATAACGTCTCTGTAGAAGCATGCTTCTACAGAGACGATATCTGTTGCAACACCCCACTTCGGTTGGAAAGTACTCTTGAAGCATATTTGCATAAATAGCAATAATCATAATTGCTGCAGTTAACGAAAATATGCTCTATGATATGTTATATAGCTTGGGGAGGGGGGGGGGGGGGGGTAAATAATATTATGCTTCAAGAGTAGGATTTCCAAGCCCAGTTGAGAATCTTCCATTTTCAATTTAATGCCCTAAACATAATTTCACCAACAAAGACAAAGGTTAAAAGTAGTCCTAAATTGAAAAACTGGGGCGCTTTGATTAAATATCAGAGATTTAATCATAGCGCCCCAGTTGTTGAAAATTCGTATATTTTTTTACTTGCGAGATAGTGTTCTGGACCATTATGCTCCGGCCGGACATTTAATTTTTGGAATTTACTCGTCATGAAATGGAGGCCAATAAAAGTTGTTGATATAGTTTCAATAAACTACGATAACAGAGGGGCATTACTGTTCAACAGTCTTCCCAAACAAATCAGGGAAATAAGTAAGCTTACATTACATTACAGTACATTACAATTAGAAATAAAGAAACGCTTTCTGCAGCGGTTATTCTGCACGTTAAGTGTCCCGGTTTTATTAAAGTGCATGTATTTGTAAGCAACTAATTCGTCATTATATTACTCCATCGTTCACCTTCAATCATTTGTTGATAAAATTCATTACATTAATTTAGTATTTAATGCATTAATGGTATGTAATGCCGTAGCTTGTTATGGAATTTCGCTATGTATCTTGATATTCACAAAGATGTAACAACGTTTTTACTACTCCCCTCGGCACAAGCAATTGCTTGTGGGGAGAAGCATCGAGAACTTATTTGTTTGAATTGTATTTCTTTCTCTTTTTTTTAAATAATTTTTTTTTAAGGTCTATTTAAACACCAACGATTCACATAACTCGTTATGTTTTCTCTTATGTTTAGATTTTGAATGTGAGTCCAATCATGTGGTTCATTTCCTACAGCCGTGGTGTCCTTTAAGTCCTGAGGATGATTTTTAAATAAGTCGAAACGTTGCCCTTGAAGACCTTTGCAGTTGTTTATCAATCCTCGCGGCTCCCTACATTTTATCATTTATTCTTCGGGTTTTATCATCAATCTATCATTTATTGCTTCTGACTTTTGTTGATGGACACAATTCATATATTATATAAGTCATATAAGTAGGCACTTGGTTTATATATCTTCTCTCAGAGTCTTCGATTACAAAAGTACACAAGTGTACTTTTGTCATCGTTGACTCTGAGAGAAGAAACATGTAAACACCATCTCAGGATCTGAAATACTAAGCGTTGGTTCAAAATATAGACGTATGGCAAGTTAACTATGGGTTTTCTATGAGGGTATGACTTGGCTAGTTGCGCAGATTCGAACAATAGAAATAATGTTGAGGCAAACGCATGACCCCCAATTGCGAAGGGGTAGGTTGATTATTCCGAGTAAAATGAACCAAAATGACTATGAATCACTATGATAATAATATTATTATAGTGATTAATAGACATTTTGGTATGGTAACATAGTAACATAATACTATTATGTTACTTTGCAATTATCTATTTATCTAGTAAGTAGAATTTGCCAGTATGAAGGAATTTTATCGATTTCACACTATTTATTACGGAAACGCCTGCTATGTGTGCGATACCCAATTAGCGCAAGTTATGCGTTGTCAATGAGTAATTTGAAGAATTTCGTATCTGATACTGTGGAGGCTGTTTCCGTAAGAGTGAGCGAGCAGTGGCGCGGCTTTACGGTATAACACCTGAGCCCTTGAAATGCAGGGGAATTCAAGGTCACCTCTGCGGTAAGCTCGGTCTCAGCGTGAGAAGGTACGTCTTGGTAGGTAGGTGACCTACGAGGAGTTGATATACACTCGCCTCCCGCCGCCTTCAAACTGCCTTAATTTACCTCAGGACGAGCTTCGTGACTGGAATTCTCCGGAGGGTAACATTGAAATGGAGCGTCACGCTAAAGTGAATACAGCCTCCGGTCCGGGGTGAATACCATTTCAAAAATACGGGGGGGGGGGGGTACAGTTTTTATCCCCACCAGTAAAGTGAATGCTGCTGCTTTTTAACGAGGTACTGAAGGTGGAATTCGACGTATTTTTAGTGGCTGACGTTGTGAGTTTGTGAGCTCCTGTATGCGTCGTAAATTCATTTGAACTGCTCGCTCAGTGACTCATGAACTCAACATTTTCAATATCCTGATATTCATTTCGATAACCTGAATAATAACCTCTTTTCAATTTCAGTTAGGTACATATCTGTATAATATACAGATATGATACATATTCTGTAACAACTCATTGATTTTACCTTGTTTTATTATTATTTTTCCATAAAATGTGATGGTGCTTTTCCGTTATACCCCCCCCCCCCCCCCCCACGAGATTTTGGTTGGCTTTGGATGTCTTAAAGCCATCGGTAGGGGTGTGTATGAAACTCGAAATCGAGTGGGGGGTGTTATAACGGAAAAGTACTCGAATTTGGGTGCCTTAAAGCCATCGGGAGGGGGGTGTATGAAACACGAAATCGTGTGGGGGGGGGGGGGGGTATAACGGAAAAGTACCAATGTGCTTTTATTTTTTATTGATGATCCTCTGAATAAAACGCTGCAAATTTTACACAAGGGTTTATTATTCTTTGATAAAACAAAACTTTAATTCTGTGTCACTAAAAAAAATTTGGAAAATAATGTTTTCTTTTTTACTCGAAAAATATTTGACCTGGGATCCTACAAAAATCCCATTTGTAGCCCCTTTTTAGCCCCATAGCGCTCCACGGGTTTGGGCGATCAGGCTGAGAACCTTGCGGGCACAACTAAATGGTAAACCAAGTAAGTATTTTGTCAAAAAAAAAAAAAAGACGATTTAAGACGAAATAGCAACAACGCGAAACGCGAAACGCGTCTACGCGAAACTCGTCTACAAGTTTATATATTTTTATCGTGGAAATAGACTATTTCGTCATAAATCGTCTTTTTTAAGATGGATTCCCACTATCTCGCCGCATCCACCTTACATTAAGTATTTTGTCAAAATTTCAGATTTTTGAAAAAACGTTCCTACTGCCCACAATTGTTAACGGCCCGGACGGAGAACGGGCATTTCGGTTTTGAAATCTAGACCTGTTGAAACGGATAATGTCAAATTTTGAGGCCGATCGGAGTCGTCGACCTCCGTCGCGATCACATAGGTGTATTATTCCAAGAATAATAAACCAAAACGACATTTGAAAAAATTGCATAGTTAGCTCGGTAGTGTTAGGTCAGACATCCCCCATAAAAGCCACCCCGCTAGACCGTACCCTAAATCCTTCAAAAACCCGAGGCCGCTTTTGGTTGATTACCTACACTACTTTACAGAATTTAGGGGTGGTCTTGCATCCGGCCGGAGTTTGTCGGTTTCTTACTTTATTTGGTGTGCTGAATCCGAATCCGAGGTCCGTTTTTTTGTTTAGCTCGTTTTTCCAAGATATCGCTTGTTTTCTCTTTTTTTTTTGTGCACAAACTTTTCAGGATTTTTCATTGAACACACTTCTGAATTAAATGCCTTCCAAAGGTGCCTAACTTATGTAAAATTTATCGCTGATTCCGAATATCACCATATTTTTTCCATTGCACCGCTTCAAACCCCCCGTTTTCACAAAAAACTGGCGAAAAGTGTGGAAAAATCCCAATTTTTGGTAATTTTTTCCACACATTTCATGAGCCAAGGTACGAAATTTGGACTGGAAAAATTCTTTTGCACCTGCATCTTGTAGAGGACATCCCTCCGCATCGAATGAGACCAACCGCGCATTTTTAGGCCTGAAAATAACGGAGGTGAAATTTATTTTACAAACTAATTAAACGTAATCAAACCTCAGAAAACATAGAGCTCACTATTGTTATCCCATTCCAATGGACTTAAGCAGCCTAAATAAATATTTATAAATGGTTGATCTGAGCGTGCATTGATTCCAAAAGCATAATATGCTTTTGGAATCAATCCATATATATATTATATAGACAGGATGAGCTGAGTTGAACTCGGCTTCGTCGAGGGTCGTGGTTTGTTTTTGTCTGATAAAATAAATCGCACCTCCGTTATTTTCATGCCTAAAAATGCGCGGTTGGTCTCATTCGATGCGGAGGGATGTCCTCTACAAGATGCAGGTGCAAAAGAATTTTTCCAGGCCTAATTTCGTACCTTGGCTCATGAAATGTGTGGAAAAAATTACCAAAAATTGGGATTTTTCCACACTTTTCGCCAGTTTTATGTGAAAACGGGGGGTTTGAAGCGGTGCAATGGAAAAAATATGGTGATATTCGGAATCAGCGTTAAATTTTACATAAGTTAGGCACCTTTGGAAGGCATTTAATTCAGAAGTGTGTTCAATGAAAAATCCTGAAAAGTTTGTGCACAAAAAAAGAGAAAACAAGCGATATCATGGAAAAACGAGCTAAAAAAAAAAAAAAAAAAAAACGGACCTTGGATTCGGATTCAACACACCAATTAACGTAAGAAACCGACAAGCTCCGGCCGGATGCAAGACCACCCCTAAATTCTGTAAAGCAGTGTTAGGAATATTTAATATAGTAATTTACTTACCTATTCATGGAATAATACTTACACCTATGCAATCGCGACGGAGGTCGAAAATTCTGATCGGCCTCAAAATTTGACATTATTCGTTTCATGACACGTAGATTCCAAAACCAGAATGTCCGTCCGCCGTCTGAACCGTTTTGGGCAGTAGGATTTTTTTTTTTTTTTTGATCTGAAATTTTGACCAAATACTCGCTTCACCATCTAGTTGTGCCCGCAAGGGTTTCATCCCGATCGCCCAAGCCTCTGTGGGGCTAAAAAGAGGCTGCTAGAGAACGTTTTTGAAGGGTTTCGGCTATGGGGTCGTGTTAGGTGTCGTTTTCGGTGTATTTTTGAACGTTGAATCCATTTTTGGGGGTCCCGGAACGATTAGAATTCACCGTGGGGATCTATTGGGCTTTCATGGGGCTCCAAATGAGATTTTTTAAGGATCCCAGTTGTTCAAATATTTTCCTAGTAATTTTGGACGCATAATCCATTTTTCGAGGTCCCACATCTCTCTGGACAACGTACAGATATATTTTTTTTTCCTAAAATATTTTTACTGACACAAAATTAATTTTTGAACAACCAACCAACTTACCTAGTTAACCTTGTGTAAGATTTGCAGCGTTTTTGGAATCAACAAGCCATGAAACACAATGTCCTTATAATGACGTTATATTCCTTATAAATAAGAAATATAAAATTTATATTTAATATTTAATATTGGAGGGACAAATTTGAGTACGTTCGAAATGTTCACCTCCGTCGCGAACACAGGTTGATTCTATTCTAAGATTATTAAACCAAAATCATTCAGTGAAAAATTTGCAGCGTTTTTTTTTTTTTTTAAATTTATTTATTATTACCTATTATTATTACGTATTTTTACTGCCAGGGTCCAAAATGCGCATGCGTATGCGACCTTGCGAACGAAATCATGTGCTTGAAATGTTGGCAACACTTTCTGATTTCGTAAAGGTTTCCATTGTGCTCATCTCTGGGGTGACACAAACATAACAAACTCTTAAACTCATGATTTCACCCCGCAGTTATTACTCAACGCAGGTTACTATGTAGTTGCAGTGGCATTTCCCCGGTCGCGTGAAGACGAGGGGGCTACAGATAAGAGGCGAGGACTCGGGAACGTGATCACTTGAAGAGTTTTAAAGCCAGCGAGAGGCTCCCGAGAGAGAGAAAAAAAATTGGTTCGGAAGAGGGGCAGGTGTGAGGACATCATGGGCCAGCGAGCGCGGTTATGGCCCGTGAAGTCTCCGAACTCCGTGCGATGCGATGTGGGCCACCAGCACCCGAAAATTTCGACGGAACATTCTTCTTGAAAGGGACGCAGATGCAGCACGAAACAGTTCCTTCACACCCAGGAAAACCAAGAATGATACGACTACGGTAGTACAGTGGAATTAGGAAAAATAGGAATAATAACCTCTACGGTTCAATATATTTTAAGAGTAGCTGAACACGAATAATTCGTGTTCAGTGTTTTCCGGGAGAAAATTTGCCCCGAACCTTGTCAAAATTGCCGGCGAATTCGCTGGCTTGACGTTGGCATTTGCATTTTAGGCGTTACCCAACTGACTCCCAGAGGATCAAAAACGTGAGGGCACTTTCTCTTGGCAAGCCCATCTGACTCCCAGGGTCTCATAGCGGGAACGAAAACGCTAACCACTGCAATCCCATCTGACTCCCGCAAAAATGATTGTGAAAGGCACATTGGGGCCTTGCACGGCCTTGTCAACAATCTAAAACGCATCTATGCGTTTCTCATCGTGATGCTGTTGCTGAAGGAGGTGAATGATTTGTTAGGTATTAGGCATTAGACAGGATGTTTTTTATTGTCTATTTCATTGATTGCGTCCAACGAATTTTTAGCATTTCCTGCTGATTTATCTAGTTTATCTCCATAATATTTGTCATGAGCAGTAGGTATTGATTAGGTAGGTTCTGTTTTTGTTTTTGTTTTTTTATTAACCCTCGCACTACAACGTGAAACGTCCAGTCATGAACTACAACGTTGGGTCATTTTGACTCAACTCCCTTTTCATTAAATATCATTATTTTCAATCACTGCCTCATGCGGTAGAAACACCAGATACTTCACACAAATTTACTGCATGAAGATAAACAAGTGAATTGTTGAAAAATCTGCCTACAATGTTTGGTCATAATGATCAAAATCAATTTTACTTACTCTACAACGCCGGGTCATATTGACCCAAACCACGTTTTTCCCCTTCTACCAGAATTATTCAAGGTCACTCATCTTCAGACGAGCCCCTCCTCGGTTGACAGCTGCAGGAAGACTGGTTGGACAGGTACTCAAGACCTAGACCCCCACTCCAAATTCCCCTCCTCCCTACCCATCATACTTGCTCCTTCGGGTCATTTCTTTCCTCACGTTGTAGTGCGAGGGTTAATTTAGTCTCGAAAATAAATGATTTAATCGCGAGTTAAAGGGCTGCCTACGGGAAGCAGTGTAGAGCTATTATATTTTCCTAATACACTTCACAAGAGAACTCATAATATGTTATCCAAGGCTTGATAGGAACGTATTTTTTAGGAATTTCTGAGTGAATAGTAGAATTGGCATGAATCTTAGGTACCAACATAATATTAAAGAACCACATTATGTTGCTTTAAGACATTTATAGAGGTTAATTCCATTACTGGTTCCCAATTCAGACAAGATCCCTGGGGAGTTAGAGCAGTCCTTGGCCTAGTGACATCAGATACGAACGAAATAAATCCGTTCATAGCCGCAATGTTCAAGTATTTTTCTGTATACATGGCCGGCGCTAAACTTAGGCCATAATATGGACATATTATGTCGAAATTGAAGTCACCAACTATAATTTCCGGTCGCTCGTTTTTGACGAAGCTTTCGAAGTGCTCTATAAATCGCTGATAAAAATATATATTTACCCTGGATTTTGACTCTCAACTTGATTGCACTTGTTTGAATATTTATTTTTCCCGGACTTCTATTAGTTCTAAATCGTCCCTCACAGAGCAAGCGCTGCCACTATTTTGATTAAAATTTTGATTCGTACAGTGATAAGCATGATATCCTTCCAAACTGAACTCAGTAGATAACAGTAGTAGATAACAGTAGATAATATTATTATCTTCATTATGAACCAAATACTGACTTAAAAGTATTATAATGACATTGTAATATCATTATCCGTTTTAATTTTCAAACATGGCAATTCAATTACTACCTAGTAGGATTCTATAGAATATTGTATGCCATGGAGGAATAGAGAGGAGAGCTCACTCTGTGTTAAACCGCGTGCCCAAAACGCCAACCGAGTGATGGAACGGCAGGTGGGATTGCGACTGCAGCGCGACCCCTACGAGACGTAGTGAACTTTAAAGGTGGTAAGTTACCAAAACTGAACCAGAAGATGGCGCCCCTGCGAATTCCGTCCAGAATTCCATCGTTTGCATTCACAGTGTACACAACTAAGCAATCAATTTCGTTATTCAGATAATATTATGGTTCCTTCAATTTTTCCTTTAATTTAATTGTAGTAGCACCACAGTGGAAGATAAATCCGTTTATTGAGGTATTTGGGGCTTTCGTTCGTAAGAAGGGCTCGTGGCTCACTCTAGTCGGGTTTGAAGGTACTATGTGTAGTTCACTACGTTCCGTAGGGATAGCGCCACCGTCGACTACGGCACATGAAGTCCTATTCAGTGAACTCTCCTCTCTATTCCTCCATGATTGTATGCAAGATGTTATTCAATATCGCAAACTTTTATGAGGAGATGTTCTTCAACATCGACATCAACCACAAATGTATAACCACACCCGCACGTTCTACTCGTGGAGACAGTCTGTAAAGCGAGAAAGAAGAATTAACTTTTGTGGAAAGGGATTGGGGAGCCAGTTGGGACAGGTTAGTGCTGTGGAACCGGCTATAGAGCCGTTCAGCACCCGAAGGAGCTCCACAAAGCACTAACCGGACAATGGGGTCCGGAACCGTGTCTTGATCTTTCTTTTTCCGAAAAAGTGCTCCACGTCAGGATACGAGAAAAGAGGGTTTTGGGCCCCTCCAGTCCAATTTGAATTTTTGGCGAGACACCGAAAATTAATTTTTTGAATGTAGGCGCAAACTCGACTTCCAAGTAGAAAGCTGTGTGATTGGCTACTCACTGACCAATGAAAAATCGGGACGGGAGACTGCAGGCTCACAAGCGAGCATGTTAGATTAAGGTTATTCATGTAGATTCTCCATTACACTTTGTTGTGATTTCATCCTTCATTTTTCGCCACGGAATAAATATTCCTTCCTATTCCGTGAACGTTGAGTAAATGTTGTTGAATGGTTGGTAAATGTTCTAGCCATTCGAACCAAAACAATTGTCAGATTCGAGTCGTTCAGTATCAAAATGCGTAACTCTAAAGTGCAAGCATCATTGCAAGGTCGTGAAAAACCAAGTTGACTAACGGAACAAACCACCAAATCAGCTCTTTTCTCATTTCAGTGTAATTGCGCTCTGGCGGATTAGTTTTCGCCTTTCTGGAAAGGTTCCCGGTACGGTTTGAATACAGGTATTTTCCTTCGCGATTTTCTCTTCACTGAAAACTTGTTTCTTTTTCGTGAGCGACCCGTGCCTTTTATTTCGGGCCACTGGATAGATTTTCGGCCGAACTTGTTTATTTTGACGACAGGATCAGACCCCCATTCGTTCAGTTTTTTCGCCCTTGTGGAGTCAATTGGGAGTCCCAACTTGGGACTGTCGCCTTTGGGGAGTCAGATGCGCTTTCTCACTTTCCCTCTGCCCGGGAGTCAGATGGTCTTTTTGGTGGCCGCCGGTAGTTAGTTGTGGCCCTTGCACTTTTTATCAGGGCCCCAAGGGCGGGAAAATAAGCATAGGGCCCTTATGATAATGGTTGAGTAGGTACCTAAGTAACTTTGATTAATTATTCAAAGGTCCACTTTTTTTCGAAGTGAGGACAGGAAAATGTCTCAGTTACAGATATGTCATTGGGAGTCACTTGGAAACAAGAAGTGTTTAGTCACTCAAAAAATGAAACCAGAACGAGACAATGTCATGTTTTAAATGGTAACTTCTGACTTAAGTAATAAAATCCGAGTTGTAATGTAAGCGCCGACACCACCATGCTTTGAGTCTCCAATGCTTACCTACACCAGCTACAACAACAAACAAAGTTGTTTAATCAGCCACTCCTTCCATTCAAGCATCATCATACTCAAGTCCATAAACAATCGCCAATTTATGACGTCGTGACCCGTCAACATCCAAACGTCTACCGCTTTTGTTTAATCCCGTAAAATTATTTATGGGCGGTTTCGTTAAAACAATCGCAATTCATTCTAGAAATTTTATCTAGAGCAGTATCCGGCAAATGCGGCTGGTTCTGCTATTTTGGCAGGAAATCCCATCCGTCCAGTGATGAAGGTTTGCCGGATGTGTAACGCCGCTATCCTACTAGCCTGGCCATTTGAAGAGATCAGTCAAAGAGCCCGCCGTGCTCTATCGTTTAGCAATCGATGCGAGATTTCTGACGAATTCGGCCCAGTCAAGATATTTGAGCTCCTGAGATAGTCAGTTAGTCACACGCTTTGTATCTAAACTGAAGGCTTCGAAACAAAAACATTTCAATCGCCCTGATATTTCCACTGACTGAGTGACCTACTCGGAGCTGCTTATCAAGCGGATTTTCTCTAGGGCTGAACCGCCAAGATAACAGCCACACCTGGCTCACGCTTACCTTTTTGGAGACGCCCATTATCCGATACATGCTTACGAGCATTCCAATGTTCTAGTCTCCTTTGCTATTTAGGCATCATTTTTCCCCACCACCTTGAGCCCAGTTGGAAAACATTTTCAAAACCATAACAATCATCAACGTCAACGTTTTGAATGAAACTAGTGGTGCCGAGAGCAGCTTGGAGGTGCAACCTGCGTATCTCAAAATTAGGAGTGAATTCGTTAAAAGCCGATCTGCTCTAAGCCCTAAGGAGCACGCTAAACCTGTTTCAATAACAGTTATTGAAACAGGTTTGGTGTGCTCCTCCTTCCAGTTACTGGAATAGTAGATAGTACCTACTTCAAAAACTGTAGACTGTTGCTCCAAAAGTGGTCAAAAAAGGGCTGGAGCAGTTGACAGGATGTTTGGATGGTGGTGGCGCCGCGGACGCGGTTGCCCCTCCCCTCCCCACGTAAAAAAGCTACAAAATATGGGAAAACGAGTTGTTGGGTCGGAGGCCAGGTGGGATACGGTCGGGGGTTGGCTGGCTTAGCTAGCAGGGGATGGCCCCCTAGTCAACCTATATTTTCGCGACGAGGGTGAACAATAATAATTGTTGAAATTTATTTCGATTGGCCTCAAAATGTATCCTGACAAATTTATTCATGTATCATGATGTGTAGATTCCAAAAATGAAATTCGCCGTCCGAGCGGTTTTGGGCAGGAGTGCACTCCTCACATGTGAAGGGACCAGTGTTTGACACCTTAAGAGAAATGTTGACTTTGATAAGCAATAAAGTTAGGTTTTTTCCTTTGTTCAAACTTGAATCTTATGGTTCTCGCTGTCTCAAGATGCCTACTCAGTATTGAAAAATCTCTCATTCAAGCCACAAACCATAATAAATTAGTTTTTCGAATTGCATGTTTTGGCCCAGTGTTTGACAGCCAAATTTTTGGTTGCAACATAAATTGATACCAAGAGATTGACATGGCAAACACTAATGCTAGTAGCTATCAAAGTCTGAACCTTCCTGAGCAGTGTTTGACAGCTCATTGGACCAGTCTTTGACTTACAATGTTAAATTTAATGCTGGACCAGTGTACGACACAGTTGAATGTCATTCGTACGTATGTCAGTCGTACACTGGTCTATAGACCAGCAATAGCATTAGATTTTTGACAAAAGTTAAATAGGATCTCCTTCATTGTGATTTAACCTTCACTTGCAAGTAAAAAACATGAAGGAGAGGGGAAATTGGAAAAGGGTCAGTAATTGGCACTGAGGGTGGCATCAGTTTGGGGACTAGTAATTGACGTTTGGATTTTCGCACGTTATCCCTGATGATTTCGAAAAACAAGTACCTACCTAGCATAAGAAATCCTCGCAAAAACTGATTGCGAAAAACCATTGGAACAATCCAATTTGGAAATCGCAAGAAACACTGAAGAAATGACAACACAAGTGTCGATGGATATTGTCCTCCAGATTGCACAAAACCCGCCTGAAACCTAATCTCGGCCGAATACTATATTTAAAAAAAACGCTGCAAATTTTACACAAGGGTTTTATTCTGTGATATAGCTTACTCGTGCATAAATTTAGTTCTGTGTCAATGAAAAAAAGTGTTTGGGAAATTTTTATTTTTTCAAAACGTTTTTGTTTTTTACTCGAAAAATATTCGACTTCCTGGGATCCTTCAAAAATCCCATTTGTAGCTCCATGAAAGCCCCAAAAATCGCCGTGTGGAATCGGATCGTTCCGGGACACCCAAAAATGGATTCTACGTCCAAAAATACTTCGAAAACGATACCTAACTCGATCCCAAAGTCAAAAGCCTTCAAATAACCCCTCCCGTAGCCACATTTTAGACCCATAGCGCCCCACGGGTTTGGGCGATCGGGCTGAATACCTTGCGGGCACAACTAGATGGTAAACCGAGTATATTGTCAAAATTTCAGATTTAAAAAAAAAATCCTACTGCCCAAAACGGCCCGGACGGCGGACAGGCATTTCTGTTTTGGAATCTAGACCTCTTGAAATGGATAATGTAAAATTTTGAGGCCGATCGGAGTCGTCGACCTCCGTCGCGGAAAAATAGGTTTAGTATTTCAAGAATAATAAACCAAAAGGTATGTGTTTCATAATTCAGAAGGATCAAGTCCGTAAAACACTCCTCTGCCTTATTATTTACGCTTTTCGGTGAAACGACAATCACTGGGGTCAAGTTAAACACTGGGAAATATTCCTAGGATTTTTGTTTGTTTGGTTTTTAAATCAGAATCGTTGACAATATAGTCGGTTCTTCACCACTCAACTCCGTGAGGCTCGGTGGGGCTAAAAAGGATCTACGGGAGGGGTTTTAGAAGGTTTTCTGCTATAGGGTCTCGTTTTCGAAGTATTTTTGTACGTAAAATCCATTTTTTGGGGCAACAGACCCATCTCAGCTCACCGTGGGGCCACAAATCAATGGAGCTACAAATGGGGCTCTTTCAGGGCGCAAGGAGGTCGAATGATGTGTCATTTTCGAAGTACCTACATAATTTTGAACGGAGAATCCACTTTACGGGTGTACTAGATTGCTTGATAGAACCTTGCGGGCACAACTAGATGGTAGGTAAACCAAGTATTTTGTCAAAAATTTCAGATTTTAAAACAAAATCCTACTGCCCAAAACGGCACGGACGGCGGACGGACATTTCGGATTTAGAATGTAGACCTCTTGAAACGGATAATGTCAAATTTTGAGGCCGATCGGAGTCGTCGACCCCAAAATGGATTCGACAATTCGGCTGCCCACGCGTGAAACTGAATATCGTTATTGATTGGAGGTTTATTATGACACCATATTTCGTCTTATCAAACCTTTCGTGACTGGTGTAATTAGAGTGTGAGTAAACTGAATCGGTTTAGACGTGACATCATCCTGCTTGACCTCTCAGAATAAGTAGTTGGATTATTAAATAATGGGAACTTGACAAATTTTGTCAAGTTCCCAGTATGGAAGTGAAGAAGGGTTGTAATTACCCAAGCTCATGTGCGAGAGCCTATTCTGGATAGGAGAACTGAAGTTCCTGAGGACATAACTCTCTTGAGGGGATCAGTTTGAGAACCATCAGAATATCGGCTATAAAACTGGGCTGAGTGGGCTTCCCGACAAAAATGTCACGACCGACTCGGAACTCCGAAGGCTGCCCGATAAACCGATTTTAGCCCGGGCTTTCTCTTCACGCATGCGCCGACGCGCAACGAAAAAAAAAAAACACCTATCGGAAATTAATGGTTCGCATGATCGTGACCGCAATGATATAAGGCCCATTTTTATGAGTACCGAGTGTTCAATACCCCCCTCCTGTAAATGATGCAACTCGTCTGACGGCCGTGAAGTTGCTTCGCCCCCGGGGAGATAGACGATATTGTTCTTATATCACCACAAGCTGTAATATGTTGAACATCGTGTCCGACAGTCTTAGTCCACATGTCGCATTTCAGACATTTAGTGCTGCAAGGGCTTCAAGTTCTGAGTTGTAAGAACTGGTATTGTATTCTCATGATCGCCTTCTCATTTTATGCAATTTTCAACTTCAAAATACGCCGGTTCAACCCAATAGCGCTAAAAACGCTGCTTTGATACAAGTTTTAATGATTATGAACATGAGTTGTGCAGAAATTAACTTCAAGTCAATAAAAAATCATTTGAAACAAAGATTAAAGAGCAACTGTAAACCTGAATTGAATCTTAACTATCAAGCTTAGGTACCATGTTAAATCATCGACAGCAGAAAAGATTGTAGTTTTCATAATCGTGTAGCACCCGATGCGAGGACGCAGTAGGTATGTTAAACACGAAAAAGCAAGCAAACCCATGAAGAAGAAGAAGAAAGTTGTAGTAACCATCTCGTCCATACCGCTTCTAACCACCCGAAAGTGTTAAAGCGGTTTTAAAACGCTGCGAATGAAGTTTGAACTCTCTTGAACTAGTTGTGAACCCACGAAACTATTCTGGAACCACTTCAAACCGATTCAAATCCATGTTAAGAAGTGTTTCAACCCCTGGCGTTATTGCAATTTTAACTTACTTTAAAACACTCAAAACGGGGTCTTAACCCGGCTAAAACCACTCGAATGTTCAAAACCACCTCCGTCCAGATCGAGCCAGCTGTGAATCTGAAATCTTCAAGTATTTCTGATTTATCTTTACCGCCTAAAATGACTGGTTTTATTTCTTTTCTTCAATTCAGTTTCCTCAGACACCTCTCGTCTTAAACCTCTTAGGAAAGCTCACGTCCCAATCCGTTATTTCTTTACAATCAATTCTATTCTCGTTGGCGATACCGGGAAACAGGCAGGAGCTGATAGAAAACAAACAATGATAACCGAATGGAAATACAGTTGAGAGAAATGCGATTGAAATGTTAATTATGGTACCTATCAGAGTGAAATATACTCAGCACAGACGTTCGACCAAGTTTTTCTCCCAGCTCAACAGGAGTTGTGTACGGAAGGCTAATCGGACGTGAAGGAGAGCACGATTCCGATAAAACCGTATGAATCAGGCCATCGAGATAAAATTCGACCCCAAATGCAACTCGCTTTCTCGTCCGAGAGAAATATAAAGAAAAATCATACGGTTTGAAGGACCTAATAGGCCAAATGCCTTCGTCGGCATGTTTACACAGACGAACAAACACGAACGTGCCAGTTGACATCGTGTAGTTGCAACATATTATGATTCAAATGACAACTGGTCGATGAAAAGTGAAATGATTTTGAGGCTAAAATATTGAAAATTAAAATAATTACCTCTGTAAAATAATTAAGGTACTATATTTTTTAAAATTCAAAAATGAAAAAAGCAAACGGGGTTGAGCTGACCATTTCCTAGTATTAATAACCTTGTCAAATGGGTCCATTTTTAAAATTACCTCTGACAATTCTCCGTCTCACTTCTCACATATCGAGTATTTGTATTACCTACCTCTAGATTCTGGAGTCTAGAACAATCAATCTCTCCTTTCAGTAGTATAGTAGGTATTGGTTGACAGCTGTTTCACTTGGCATCAGTCATGGAGCCAATTAAAGTTTATTATTCTTAGAATAATACACCTATGTTTTCGTGATGGAGGTCGACGACTCCGATCGGCCTCAAACTTTGACGGTATCCGTTTCAAGAGGTCTACATTCTAAATCCGAAATGTCCGTCCGCCGAAATGTAGACGGCGCGCCGTCCGGGCCGTTTTGGGCAGAAGGAATTTTTTTTTAAATCTGAAATTTTGACAAAATACTCTGATTACAATCTAGTTGTGCCCGCAAGGTTTTCAGGCTTTTTTGCAATGGAATCGAGTTAGGTGTCGTTTTCGAAGTATTTTTTAATGTAGAATCCATTTTTTTGGGTCCCGGGTCGATCCGATTTCACTGTTGCGATCTATAGGGATTTCATGGGGCTACAAATGGGATTTTGAAGGATCCCAGGACGTCAAATATTTTTCGAGTAAAAAACAAAAAATTTTGAAAAAAAAAAAATCCAAAAAAAAAGGTTTTCTAAAATGTTTTCCAATGACACAGAATTTAATTTCTGCACAACCTATATCAAAGAATAATAAACCCTAGTGTAAAATTTGCAGCGTTATTTAAGTGGGTCCATATTCCAAAAATTACTGTCAAATTCCCTTCTGTCATTCTGCACCAGTTTTATCAGTTTTGATTTACACAGTAATTGTGTAAAAATACATCACAGAGAACAACCATAACGGAATTTTATACCTTCAGTGTAATATTCCGTTATGGTTGTTCTATGTGATGTTAATGACTATGTTTATTGTTAGGGCTGTAGATGAGCTTATTTGTTCGAAACCGGTCCCCACGCTACAGTTATTGTTTATTCCAATAAACAATTTAGTACTCTCATCAGCAGACGAGTCGTTTTCCCTTCCTAACCTCCTCATTGCATTTACGTAGCCTTGTTTTGTTTTTGTTTTCTTTCTACAGGCGCCAGCCAACTCCTGATGGAAGGCTCCTTTTTTTTGCCAAACTTTGCTCTGCTGTTTCGTTCCAGGGTCCGTATGGTGTATTCACGTCTCGTCACCAGTCAGTTGCAGATGGCATCTTCCCCCGAAACAGTCGAAAAATGTTCAACACAGTTTATTTTTTGGTCAGGAACCAGCAATGGGGAAAGGGTTGAGATCTTGTTTCCGCATATTAAAATCATTCGAATTATTTTTAGTTTTCCACGAACCGTATGAATCCTTATGAACAAGAGACTAGAGTTTTGACGTTGACATTTGAATTTGTAAGCGTTGTATACATAGGCTCGTCCAATCGTGTCTAAGACCAGTAATGAACTATAAAAACCATTCTAGATCGCAAAAAACTCTCCCCCGCTACGCCGCACAGTGGTCCAGAACCCCCGAAAACGTGATCGATACTCAATTTTTTCATATTTTTCTACAGATTTGAAAATTTTATCCTTTGTTCTACAGTTCTTGAAACACCCAAGCCTGCCAAGGCTTTCCCGAAAACTGCCTAGAAAAGTTTGCAGGAAATTCGAAATGTTTAAAGTAGACTGATGCTAGCGATTTTTTTGTTAATGTAGCGATTTGTATTTTTTTTTTTTTTTTTTTTTTTCTTATTTCCAACATTTGGAGAGCTTTGCTGATTGGTTAATCACAGCCAACAAGTAGATCCGAAGATGAGTAAATTATCTTTAAAGTACAATGGGCCACGGAACTAGGTCAGAGAAATGTGAAAATTCGGCCGAACATAGTTGAACTAGTAATGAACAAAGTACTCAGTACAGTTAGCACTGAGAAATTAGGTGTCTGAGCAGAGGAAATCACTAGTGAATATTTGGCGTTTTGAATTTTCCCGCGGTGCAACTATAACTAATCCGCCAGAGTGCGCTAGCATAAGAAGGGACCGACGGGAATCTGCCGGAGGTGACGGCGGAAATGGCGGCCGTGAGCAGCCAATGAGAGAGTGGTGCCACTTTTCCCTCCAGATTCAAAGTTGAAATTTTCGACAGTGCCCTGGAAATTTGTATTACACCGTAGGAGCCCAAAACTCACTGCTATGCCTTCAAATTATGAAGTTCTTTCAGAAAAAAGTATTATTCGACAGTCGGTTCCGGGGCCCAATGGGCATGAATATTTTTCGAAATTAGGTAGAAAAAATCGTAAAAATATGTAAGCGCCAAAATTGGTCTCAAATTGTCGAGAAAGGTATAAAGAAAGTTTTCGATCCAATTCCAGGTGCTACTAGCCAGGTGCCTGTAGGTCAATTTTTCCGATCCAAAGTCCGTATCTCTGCTCATAAACCTGGGATACTTTTCGTCCACGTCAAGATCAATGTCCAGAGACGGAAGTGGGGCTCCCTTCCATCGGTTTCGTGTGCCCTCTCCCAACCTTATTTTTCGTCTGTAAGTTTTACTTTCTCAGGATTTCCGATTAATAAAATTTATTATTTAGTAATAAATTTGGACATTTTTCTTTATTTTTTCCAATATTTTTGATTCAACTTCAGTAATTTGTTAATTTTAATGAAAACGTTGAGATAACCAATAATACACTTGGGGCTGACATGAAAAGTTCAGGTAATCAACGAAAAAGCCGAAAAATGTCATTTTTGGACCATTTCTGGGTCTCAAAAGTGAACAAAAACATAATTTTTGGATTCTGCGCACTCAAAAACATAAGACCTACTCATTTTGAAAGCAAAAGTAAAAAAATTTAAGTCGCTAGGAGTTTCGATCACGTTTTCGGAGGTTCTGGACCACTGTGCGCCGCACAGTGACGATAAAAGGTGGCGGAAATTCGAAGAATTAAAAACGCGAATGGCCGATCGGTTTAATGTTGATTCTTCAGGAGATATAAATATGTTCAAAGAACCGTACTGGTTTTGTCGCTTCGAGCTGTCTGGAAGCTCTGATTACATAAGCAGAGAGGCGGAAAGTTGGAGTTGGGCATTTTCACTGGTCAGTTCAGTTTTTTTTTGTTAAATGTGATAACTAACAAACAGTCAAACATTTAGATTTTGTATTTTGATAAGCAAAAATGTTAAATTTATCAAAATTATTTACTTACTTATGCAAAATGAGTTTTAAATTTTTATGAAAATAATTTTATTTCATTTTTTCAATTAAAAAATGATAATAAACAATTAAACATTTAGATTTTGCATTTTTAATGCTGGGTTTACCCATCTCTACCAATCCGTCTGTCACATGGTATAATTTCCGCCCCCTTTTACCGTCATCGGACCCACCGTGCGCCGTATACCAGCTTGGACCTATTGAATCTCCAATTTCCATTTTCCTCTCTTAACAACGAAACGGCTCTAATAGAACTAGGTTTTGTAACTACCATTTTGCGTCAGGCTTCATCGGAAATGTAAACCAGTGTGAGGCGTCTCATTAGCAAATTGAATACCCAAGAGAGACGGTCGTGATAATATTTGCGCTGCAATACTCGCACGTGGGGCGAAAAAAAAAAAAAAAAAGATCGGCCAGAAGCTGGTGGAGGTCAGAATCAAATGACTCAGACGTCGATATCTTTTCGTCGCTAAAACTCACCAGCCGGCGTAGTCTCGTTGCTTCCTCCCACAATCGAAAAATTGATCGCCCGATCGGAAATATTTTCCCACAAATTAAATTAAATTTTTTTAAAAATACCTGTTTTTACTCGGAAAATATTTTACTTCCTGGGATCCTTCAAAAATCCCATTTGTAGCCCCATGAACGCCCTATAGACCGCCTCAGTGAAATCGGATCGTTCTGGGACCCAAAAAATGGATTCTACGTCCAAAAATACATCGAAAACGACACCTAACTCGTTCCCATAGCCAAAAGCCTTCAAAACCACTCTCGTAGCCACATTTTAGCCCCATATATGGGCGCTATAGCGACCCACGGGTTTTGGGCGATCGGACTGAAAACCTTGCGGGCACAACTAGATGGTAAACCAAGTATTTTTCAAAATTTCAAATTTTTAAAATAATTCCTACTGCCCATAACGGCCCGGACGGCGGACGGACATTTCGGTTTTAGAATCTAGACCTCTTGAAAAGGATGATGTCAAATTTTGAGGCCGATCCGAGTCGTCGACCTCCGCGGCGATTTCATAGGTGTACCTATTATTCCAAGAATAATCAACCAAAATTGAAATATTTCCACATTTTGGGGGAATGGGAACTTAATAGTACCTATAATATTAGTCTAATATTATTAGTTTACTTTGAACAAACTTGTAATTCAATAAAAGAAACCCAAATTCCCCGAAAATGAACATTAACATTTTAAAACATTAAAATGTCGAAAACGAACATTAAAATTTTAAAACTTAACTGACAAAAATTTTGACACATATTTAATAATATTAAATATTATGTGTCATAATAATGCAGCATTAAACTTATTTTATTTATTTCTTTATTTTTTATCTAATTTCACTATCAGCATGAGCCCCACTACCCCATTGTGTGAGCCCGATTTCCCGACTCAAATGAGCCCCACTGCCCGAATTGACATGTTAAATGATGAAGAAACTTCTGAACTAACTCAGAAACAAATGGAAGGCAACATACCTTTGCTTGAAAACGGACGAAAATTACAAGAGCACCCACGCAAATAAACTAACTGCCACCATATTGTCCCTGTGGTTCACGGAGACAGTATGGGCGCAAATATTAGCTCACTAGCAAGAGATGGCGTTAGGGGTTCAGAATCCTTTCAGAAGGCGCCTAATATTAAAAACCTTGGTGAGCCCCCACTCTCCCCTAAGTACTTACATCTAAAATTTTTGACATGTATACATGTGTACATATACATACGATTTTGAAGATTTAGAACAATTAAATTCGGGACATACCTCAGGGGTCAAATTTTCGGAATCATCCATTTTCAAGACATGTACATGAAAAAATTATATATATATATATATATATTAATATTAACAAAAATAATATATCGGTAGTAAAAGTATCAAAGTCCATAAGTGGAAAAAAAACGCTGCAAATTTTACACAAGGGTTTACTATTCTTTGATATACGTTACTTGTGCAGAAATTTAATTCTGTCAATGAAAAATTTAAAAAAAAATTTTTTTGAATTTTAATCTCAAAAAATTTTTTTTGGATTTTTTGTTCAAAAATGTGTTTTTTCAAAAATTCTGTATTTTTTACTCGAAAAATATTCAACATCCTGGGATCCTTCAAAAATCCCATTTTTAGTCCCATGAAAGCCCTAAAGATCGCCCCATTGAAATCGGATCGTTCCGGGACCACAAAAAAATGGATTCTACGTCCAAAAATACTTCGAAAACGACACCTAACTCGATCCCATAGCTAAAAGCCTTCAAAAAAACCCTCCCGTAGCCCCATTATAGCCCCATAGCGCCCCACGGGTTTGGGCGATCGGACTGAAATCTTTGCGGGCACAACTAGATGGTAAACCAAGTATTTTGTCAAAATTTCAGATTTTAAAAAAAATTCCTACTGCCCAAAACGGCCTGGACGGCGGACGGCGTACGGCGGACGGACATTTCGGATTTAGAATGTAGACCTCTTGAAACGGATAATGTCAAATTTTGAGCCCGATCGGAGTCGTCGACCCCCGTCGCGAAAACATAGGTGTATTATTCCAAGAATAATAAACCAAAACGAATAGCGGGGGTCCGCTGACCGTGTGTCACCGCTTCAAATTAGGCGTTTTTGGAGCTGCTGACCTAGGTGCTGGTTTTGGGGTCCCAAATCTGTCTAAACATTGTACTTACGGGAAAATTTCATGAGAGTACGAGACGATTGGCATGACACTGCTTGTAGATATATCGTGTACTGATGACCAGATTACTCCAATCTTAGTAGTACTTAGTGTACTACTTAGTACACTAAGTCTTAGTAGTATAGTACTACTTATTTTTTTATAAAATAAGTTTTACCGTTTTTGGTTTATTATTCTTGGAATAATACACCTATGTTTTCGCGACGCGGGTCGACGACTCCGATCGGCCTCAAAATTTGACATTATCCGTTTCAAGAGGTCTACATTCAAAATCCGAAATGTCCGTCCGCCGTCCGCCGTACGCCGTCCGCCGTCCGCCGTACGCCGTCCGCCGTCCGGGCCGTTTTTGGCAGTAGGAATTTTTTTAAAAATCTGAAATTTTGGCAAAATACTTGGTTTGCCATCTAGTTGTGCCCGCAAGGTTTTCAGTCCGATCGCCCAAACCCGTGGGGCGCTATGGGGCTAAAATGGGGCTACAGGAGGGGTGTTTTGAAGGCTTTTAGCTATGGGATCGAGTTAGGTGTCGTTTTCGAAGTATTTTTGGACGTCGAATCCATTTTTGGGGGTCCCGGAACGATCCGATTTCACTGTGGCGTTCAATAGGGCTTTCATGGGGCTAAAAATGGGATTTTTGAAGGATCCCAAGAAGTTAAATATTTTTCGAGTAAAAATTAAAGAATTTTTGAAAAAACACATTTTTGAAAAAAAAAAATCCCCCCAAAAAATTTTTTTTGAAATATAAAAATCCAACAAAAAAAATTTTTTTATTGACAGAATTAAATGTCTGTACAAGTAACCTATATCACAGAATAATAAACCCTTGTGTAAAATTTGCAGCGTTTTTCTAAAATAAAGTAGGTATCACGATATTGATACATTTTTACCTGTATCAGACCCGATAATTTTCTTCCGAGGATTATCCTTTCCACAAAATTCAATACATACCTAGTAAGTTTTGTCGAAAATTATTTGCCTAATCATCCACGAGGTAGTTAGATGTGAAAAGTGAAAATAAGCGATCCTAGAACACCACGAGAGTCTAGGGTCGCTATCGCTAGTAAAACTCCCTCGTCATAATATTTTAGGCCCTATTATTTTGAGTCTCTAGTAATAAGAAAAAATAAATATAAAAAAAACCCTACTTTAGCACCATAATGCCCCACGGGTTTGGAAAATCGAGATGAAAACCTTGCGGGCACAACTCGATGGTAAACCAAGTATTTTGTCAAAATGTCTGATTTTTTTGAAAAACACGCTTGCATACGAGTCTGCAACACATTGGGACATTTTTGTCTTTAGTCCCGACCACCATCACACCCCCCCCCCCCCCCCCCCCCCATTTCACTGGAAACGGCTTGGTTGTACGTGAAAATCATCAAAACACAACCGGGACAATTTTCGTGACGATTTTTGAGTTTATGTGCCAAAGCAAAGACCTTAAATTTCAAAATTCAAACCAAGGAAGGTTGAAATTTTGTTCAGTCCAATGCTTGTTGAAAAGTATCGATACTTTTTAAAGTGAAACTTTTATTACATCGTCCCAAATTTTTTGGTCTGTGTGTCGTTTCTTGTAACGTCACGCTACCGTTGATTTTCGCTTACAACCGATTCGTTGCTACGGAACTTCGCCAGTTATAATCGTACAAGAATTGTTCACCATTCGTTGGAAAGCTCTCGATTTATTACGCATTTCTTTTTTGAAAATGCCCACTCAATACTTTTTGATACTTTTAAAAAATATCGATACGATATGTATCGATACATTTCGAAGTATCATACATCCCTAGTCCACTGATCTACCGAGAAGAGATTAAATCGAACTCTCAGAAGTGTTTTTTAGAATCTACCGATCATTTCCCCCCAAAAAAAATTAAAAACCCCAGTTTCATTCCCCCCAGAATGGTATCAGATCCATCCACACTGTAGGGATGTAAGAGGCTAGGATGTAGGGCTTTCGTTGGACTTTGGCCAGGAGGTCGAATGAAGAGTAGTTTTCGAAGAATCTACTTACCTAATTTTGGACGAAGAATCTATTTTTGGGCTCTAATTTATCCCAACACTGTACCTATAGGGTACCTACCTAGCTAAAGTTCGTTTTTAATCTACTTAGTTTGATTTTTTTTTTTTTTTTTTTTTTTTACAGAATCAAATTTTTGCACAAGTCATACCTAAGTAGTTATAATAAACCCTTCAGTAAAACTTGCATCGTTTCAACATAATCAACACCTAAATAGGGAATCAACAATTTTTTAAAAAATAACTATTCAGCCAGTCTTCAAGTTGTTCCTTGACGGCACCAAATACAACACGTCGTCCCCGATTAGAGTGATTAGTCACCGAACACGACACCTCATTAGAAAGCAGCTCTTGTCAAGCTAAGCGTTTCCAAAAAGAACACACGACAGATATGATCTGATTGTTCTAACTCTATTTTGTGCGGTTACTCACTGATTACGTTTACGAAAAATTGTCAACAACTTTTTTTTTATTATCGCAATGCGGTGTGTTTTTGGAGCATCAAGTAGTTCAAGGGCAGGGTGACTGTGAGTCACTGGCGGGCAGGTTTGTGCAAGTTGGGGTTCACTTCCTTGTGCGAAAATGCTGAGCCGGTCCTGATGACCTCACCCCGTCTGAAACGTTTCCGAAACTCGGAATAGCAGAATGACCCAATGTCTGCTCGTATTTTCATTGCCGCATTGTTGTCGACAGTTTGTTGACTTCCATGGTGTGGCAGGGATGCCAACTTCTGAAGTCGTTGTAGCAGGAATGCCAACCGTCCCGTTTGACGAACGTGTCATACGGAGGAAGGGATGTCCACACTGATATATCGATAGTTTTTAAAAATATCGTTTTACTAGGTCGATATATCGTAGAAAAACATCGATATTCGATATATCGTTGAAAAAATATCGACGTATCGGATATTAGTCCAAATCATTAATTTAGTTTTAAAAAAATACATGCCTTTCACGACTTTCGACTACTTGTAAATAAATTATGGTTATAAATTCTTCGAATAATCTGTAATGAGTAGGTAATTATTTGTAAAATCTTAGAAACTATATGTTTAGTTTATAATGTTCTGACAAAACATTCAGTACATTGCACTAAAATGAATTGCGTGGATCTGCCCACCTACATTAATTAAGCACTTGATTAACTCTTCACACATGTGATTGTGAACCAATTCGGTAAATGGTCTAGGAAATGAATTGAAAGCCGAGGTCTATAAGTGGTGTTTGTTTTATTCTTTTTCCCGCACGAATTACATTCAACTAACCGGGCGTCATTCAACTTTTTTTTTTTTAATTGCCAAACTGCAGAAGACATTGCGCGTTCAACTTCAAACCAATACACAGAGTAACACGAGTAAAAGGAGTTGAGACTGTTCAACTCCATGCTCCCCCTGTGTCGGTGTAGGTGTTGTTGTTTTTTCCCCCGTGAAGGCTGCGGCCGTGATGAATATTTTCTGCCAATGCAACTCGTTGATCGTATTTGATTTGAAATACTTTCAGTACAGTTACCTACACCTTCTGTGATCCTATTTCTAGCTGGTGTTCGGATTTATGTCGGATCTCTCTCTCAAAAAAAAATATTCCCGATATTTGAAAAATAATATCGATATATCGATGGAAAAAAACACCCAAAATTATCTATATATCGGCTTAAAATATCGATATTTCGATATATCGACATTTTTTAGCATCCCTATACGGAGGTGTCATAATATGACACCTCCGTATAGGGATGATAATATCATTTATTATTTTATAATATTATTTACATATTATGTAAATATCATAGAATGTCCTAATGGGCCCGGGAACCGACTGTCGAATAATACTTTTTTCTGAAAGAACTTCATAATTTGAAGGCATAGCAGTGAGTTTTGGGCTCCTAAGGTGTAATACAAATTTCCAGGGCACTGTCGAAAATTTCAGCTTTGAATCTGGAGGGAAAAGTGGCGCCACTCTCTCATTGGCTGCTCACGGCCGCCATTTCCGCCGTCACCTCCGGCAGATTCCCGTCGGTCCCTTCTTATGCTAGCGCACTCTGGCGGATTAGTTATAGTGCCACCGCGGGAAAATTCAAAACGCCAAATATTCACTAGTGATTTCCTCTGCTCAGACACCTAATTTCTCAGTGCTAACTGTACTGAGTACTTTGTTCATTACTAGTTCAACTATGTTCGGCCGAATTTTCCCATTTCTCTGACCTAGTTCCGTGGCCCATTCTCACCTAGTTGCTTTGACAAAAATTTGCTTTGGCGACCATCCAATGTCTGGGCCACGAGCCGTTTTGAAGGTCCAGTAGTTGGACTGTTCTGTTGTAAAATAATTATCCGCGGGAAAATTCAAAACGCCAAATATTCACTAGTGATTTCCTCTGCTCAGACACCTAATTTCTCAGTGCTAACTGTACTGAGTACTTTGTTCATTACTAGTTCAACTATGTTCGGCCGAATTTTCCCATTTCTCTGACCTAGTTCCGTGGCCCATTCTCACCTAGTTGCTTTGACAAAAATTTGCTTTGGCGACCATCCAATGTCTGGGCCACGAGCCGTTTTGAAGGTCCAGTAGTTGGACTGTTCTGTTGTAAAATAATTATCCGCTCTCACGGTCTACTTATTTCCAGGATAGATACGCTCAAAAATTACTTTGCGGAACAAACATTAGAATTCACAAAAACCGTAATGAACAATCAGGAAAGCCTTATGAATAAGACCATGTTTCCTTACCTAGGTACCTAAATCAGAACATAATGCGAGGTTCTGCACACCACCACTTTGAAACCGAACTAAACAAAATAGTTCCAACTTGAGGGGAGTGTTGAGGATCAGGGGGGTCGAAAAATCGACAATTTTTTGTGCTTAAGGGGGTAACAAAAATTTTGATTTACCCTATGAAAATGCCCAACTTTGAGACCCAATAAATCCTAAACTACTCAACCCATTTCCACGAAATTTTGAGCACAGTAACTGTAATAACTGTAGCACAGTAACATAGAACTGTTCTATCAAATGGTGAAGAGTCGATTGACCAAAGAAATTTTTGATAGCATGATCGATATGTATACTCGATTTTACAAATGATTGTAAAAATCGATCCTTTTTTTCTAAATTTTTAAAAATTGCCAGGAGCTTCCTAATATGTTTTTTTTAATTCTCTTTGGTCAAAATACGTATTATAAGACTAAAAAACTGCTGTAAAAATGCCAATACTCTCAGACTTATCGTTCAGTAATAACTGGGTTTTATGTGTGAAAAAAATCGATTTTTCAGGAGAAGCGTTTTTTTCTGAAAAGGGTTCGAAATCCGCTCATAAACGTTATCTCTTGATCCCAAAAGTGGCTGCAATCACTTACCACCATGGACTGAAGATTACTAAGGCAGGGAAAAGTGAAAACAGCAACACCTTATCGAAATAGTTCTTTTTATCAGAGGGTTTGTTGTTTATTAGAGGTTGTGCCGAGATGTTTGTTTTTACGTTTTGTTTATATTTTGCTCCGTGATGACTGTCCCGTAATGACAAAACCTAAGAGTATTTTAAAAAAAGACATTTTATTCCTCCGGTTCGTTATGGTGTTTTTTCGACGAGATGGCATATAGTGAAAACCCTAAATAGGTCAGTCCCTAAACCTGGATCCTGGAGAACATGGACCATCGAACTTGGAGTCTCAGGTATCTCTAGATTCACTGCTAGATCCTCCTAGTATCCAAACACCTGATGAAAGGTCTGATAAATCGCGCAGTAGTTCTGTGTGTATCTTCTTCACATTGGAAAATCGGAGAGCGAAGGCCTACCTACATGAATAAAACAATTATTGTTTTTCCTAATTGTTTATTAAGTTTGTGGCGTGAATGGCGGAATGCGTTCGGCGCAGCGTCCATGGTTACACTGCCAGTGTTTTTGGAAGATGCAGGAAGGAGTAGGTGGAGACTCATCAAAGGTATGACACAATTTGTTGTGATCTACTGGCACTGAAATGCTCCAGCTGCAGAAATGGAGGATCTGGGTTCCTTAGGACCACCCGAAGCGACGGAATATTCTAAGTTCGGAAGGAGCAGGAGAAAACTGACTTACCCTGCATGATGGGTCGTGTTGAGTAAGGTTTTCTGCTGCCGCAGTTGTATCATGGGGTGGTTCCCCAGGCGTCAAATCTTGAATTGTCAAGTATGGACTCTCGGTTGACACCCCTGGTCTTACAAGGATCCGCTTTTCCGGCTTCCAATCGAATTGTCGAGTATGGACTCCTGGATAACGGGCCCTTGTAAAATTGCTATTTTCTCCTCGGAAGGGTCGGCAGGGATTTCCGGATCGTCGGGAATAGATCGAAAATGATTGCGATTAAACAATTGGAATAATACACAGAATAGACGAGCTATGCCAGCTGCTGCTGGCCATGGTGGATGATTTGAGGGGCCTCCCGAGTCGGCCGGCAATGAGCCGATCTCGGGAGAAGTGGCGAGCGTCAGCGCGCTTGAGCTCAGTAGCGCGCCGGCTCCACACATGCGGTGCTCGCCGCGCACCTAGCCGATGCTCGCCTGTTTCCTACATGTGTGGAGGGGTGCTCGGGGTTGCTCGTGCATCGGGTGCTCGTGCGCGGGGATGCTCCGACTGGTGTCGGTTTTTTACCCACTTCAAAGGAGACGAATATTCGCCTAGTACCTAGCAACTGCTCCGCTCCACGTATGCGGCTTGCTCGGGTGTGCGCGTCGGGACATTTTTCTCAGAATTTCCCCCCACTCACTCTCTCTTCACCACAGTTTGTTTTGTTTTTCACGTTCATTGTTCCAACGTGGAATATTAATGTTTTCTGCGCGTTGTGATTACATAATTAAAAAAAAAAAATTTCACTGAATGTTATTATGGATTGGTCTAGCGAAGTTGTTTTACAATTCATCGAGGCCTGCGAAGAAGAAGAATTAATCTGGAACGCCTCTAAAAAAATTAATAAATTAATAAATAAATTAATAAGTAGGTCCTACGTTTCCACCCACATTCATTGAAGCGATCAACATCATCCATCATCACCAATATATTTATTTTTTCTCCATCGATTAAAAACTGTGGTTCGAATGAAAACCTCCTCTTTGGGAGAAAAAAGTAACAAATTTGAAGAACCTCAATTTCAATGTTTTTGAAATAGGTAAAATAGGGTATTTCAGTCAATGTTATTTGTCATTGTTATTACATATTACTATTTTTAATTACTTTTTTAACTTCCTCCATCGCGAGCAACTGGCAGGTGCTCGCCTCTCCCGGAACGAGCACCGAGCAAGGCGAACACCGAATGTGTGGAGGAGGTACCAGAATACCGAGCTATTCGCCTAGGTGCTCGGGGATTTGCCCGGTGCTCGGCTCGCTCGGCGAGCACCCGCATGTGTGGAGCCGGCTTTTCGCGATTTACATTAAGCATGCGAACTCTGGTGGCGCTCGGACGACTCACTCAAAAACGGCAAGTCGCCCCCCCCCCCCCCCCCCCCTATTAGAAGCGCCACGCACCTGTTTATTCAGTTTTCTTCCAATTATGTCCATGTCGGGGTACACAAATTGGAAATTGAAGAAGAATTAGTTTGTTAAGAGATAACGATGCAGTTGGTGGTTGATTTCGCAGTTTTGCTATCCGATGATAGCCTATCATCGGAAAATAATCATCTGTGGGGACAGAAACGGACCAGTGACCAGTGTTCACCTCAATGACGATCATGCCGGCGGGCATTTTGTTGTGTTTATGGGTGTAATTCTCGGCCAGATCAAGGCTTTTCATGCTACTGGTTCCCTAACGATAACTCCAAGGTGGATATCGAGGGAAAATCGGGGTTAAAAGAAGTAGTGAGTCGAGGAAAAACCTGGCAACATTGGCTGAAGATGTCGAAGAAGCCTTCTGACCGTATGGAAGTGTGTAGCCGGCACTTCTCAAAGAATTGCTTCATCTTACTTAGTAAGTTACTTATCTTTTGTATCGGTACATACACGGTGTAAGCGACCATGGCGCTGCAGCGCCGAACATAGGGCAGTAGTCGAGTGTACAGCTCATCTTTGAGAAAATTTCTCAATTATTTAATAATACATCGGTGATTGATTGTTGTTGTAAAGGTTCCGTTTCGGAGTTATGCACGAATTAAGATTTTTGTCTCCCATAAATGCCCATAACTTCGCTGATGGTCACATGGGGCAATGGGAGGGTTTTTTTGAAGGCTTTCAGCTATGGGATCGAGTTAGGTGTTGTTTTCGAAGTATTTTCTCTGCGCTAACGTGAAATTCTTGAAACAGGCATAACTTTATCAATTTTGATCGGATTTCAATCAAATTTTCAGGAATTGTGTGCGTATAGCTCTAGATGGTACCCTGTCAGTTTCATCACGATTGAATCAGCGGTAGCATGCGTGAACGTAATTTCCTTGCCACAGCCATAACTCCTACGATTTTGATCGGATTTCAATCAAATTTTCAGGAATTGTGTGGGTATAGCCCTAGATGGTTCCCTATCAGTTTCATCACGCTTGAATCAGTGGTACTCCCTGCGCATGCGCGAACGTAATTGATATATATATATTCTTGAAAATCTCGAGAAATTCAAAAATTATGTACGTTCTGAGATAGGTTGAGCGCCCTCAAGGATTTTTTCCGTTTTCCCCTCCTTCAACCCCCTCTCCTTCCCTAAAGAAGGGAAGGAGTGGGGATTTCAGCCAATATTGATCCGATTTTGATGAAATTTTCAGGTATTACGCGGGTTGTGCCGTAGGTGATTACCCAGGCTTTGGGTAAAAAATTGAATCAGCGGTACGCTCTGCGCATGCGCTAACGTGAAATTCTTGAAACAGGCATAACTTTCACAATTTTGATCGGATTTCAATCAAATTTTCAGGAATTGTGTGGGTATAGCTCTAGATGGTCCCCTATCAGTTTCATTAAGATTGAATCAGGGGTACGCTCAGCGCATTTTATAATGGTGTCACTTTGATTGTAACGAGGAAGCTGCTGTGCCATCTCCTTGGCAGTGTATTTTTTTCTCCCATATTCTTATTCTCTCTAATTTTGGTTTATTATTCTTGGAATAATACACCTGTTTTTGCGACGGGGGTCGACGACTCGGATCGGCCTCAAAATTTGACATTATCCGTTTCAAGAGGTCTAGATTCCAAAACCGAAATGTCCGTCCGCCGTCCCCGTCCGCCGTCCAGGCCATTTTGCGCAGTAGGAATTTGTTTTAAATCTGAAATTTTGACAAAATTCTCGGTTTACCATCTAGTTGGGCCCGCAAGGTTTTCAGCCCGATCGCTCAAACCCGTGGGGCGCTATGGGGCTAAAATGGGGCAATGGGAGGGTTTTTTTTGAAGGCTTTCAGCTATGGGATCGAGTTAGGTATTGTTTTCGAAGTATTTTTGGACGTAGAATCCATTATTTGGGGTCCCGGAACGATCCGATTTCACTGTTGCGATCTATAGGGCTTTCATGGGACTACAAATGGGATTTTTGAAGGATCCCAGGAGGTTAAAGATTTTCGAGTAAAAAATAAAGAATTTAAAATATATATTTTTTTTTTGTATCAAAAAAATCTAGAAAAATTTTTTTTGAAGTATAATAATCCACCCCCCCCCCCCCTCCACATTTTTTTTTTAAATAATTTTTTTCGTTGACAGAATTAAATTTCTGCACAAGTAACCTATCTCAAAGAATAATAAACCCCTTTGTAAAATTTGCAGCGTTTTTTCTCCCATCTTCCTTTCTCTCCCATTCTTACTCCGGATCCAACTTGATTGAAGATTTTCTCAAAATAAACCAATAGCACGATCATGGTCTCGATAAATATCAGCATGGAACATGCTTTAGCCTTGGACTAACTTGCCGAAAAATGTCACGGTGTCCAGGAACGAAAATACGACCCAAGAGCAGCGGAAAAACGGTTGACGCCCAACTTTCATCATGTTTTAACAAGTTGACTGCCACGCGTTGGTTTCCATTGGCGTTTGGCGTTTGGTGCGGATTTAGTTACCTATTAAAATCAAATGAAGCATGTTCCATGATCGTCCAATGTTTAGCCGTTAGGCTCATGTGACAGCACATTTTTTTTTCTATAATATTTCCCTTTTATTCCCCTTTGTTTTTCCCCAGCCGGGCTGTTTTCCACTAAGAAGGGGAAATTCCTCTTTATGGAAACACTGTGCTACCTGAGTCCCACGTGGAGGCGATCGGGTTTAAGAATCGCATAAATCGAGATCCACTTCCAGAAACATTGCAACAATGACACCTCCCACGACTCCACGGTCCATACTCCTGCGGCAGATCGAGAGGATATCGGTTTGGAAGAATTTCCCGTAGGCAAAAGTGCCTGCGATTTCGGGACTTTCCCCCCGCCGACGATAGCAGGACTGTTGACAGTCCCTCGGATTGACCCCCGCGACGGTCAAGTGTAACCCCTTGTCCTCGAACCCCAACCCCCGCGGACCCGTCCGGGTTTCCTTTCCGTCCGAGCTCGCGGGGTTTACCGTCCCCGGCGGGGGCGGAGGGGGAAGCTGACGAACCCCCCCGGACCTCTTCCCCTGTAACCCCCCGGCTCATCCCCACCACACCGGGTGGCTCCGGCACCAGCCAGCCCGTCACCAGTCACCCCAGTCTTCTGCTTACCACCTCGAGTTTTACGTCTCGCGACTGCTGTACGTTGTGTTATGTTTTAGTGTTCGTCTACACGAGCGATCATGTCCAACTCTACTTCACTGCCCGTTTTTGGCTCTCGATTCGTCGACAAGAACTCACCGACACCTTATTCGGATGCCACTCAGGTACACTCAATTTCAACTTTTCATTAATTTTTTTGTATCAACACAATTTCAAATTTTATTTGAATTCATACCCTTAAAACCACAATTTTTCACCTCAAATAAATTCGAATTCAGCCCGTTATCAAATTACATCCAATATTAATCACTTGATCGCATTTTCATCGTTTATGGTTGCGTATCAAGTAAGGTCTGGGATTTTGTTTACGAGGGTTCAAATACCTGACTCGGCGGGGTCCCTTATCATCCTTTCTTTCAACCATTAGTTGCTAAATTTCAAATGGTCCCCTCCTAATAACCCAACCATTAAAATTTAATGTTTGGGTTATTTAATGCACAAATGTTGTGCAAATCAGAATTTACGGAAAACTTTTAAAAATTTCATTTTCAAAATTTTGAAACATTTCAAAATAAAGTTTTGTTTTGTTTATACAAAACTGTGTTTATTTTTAAAAACTCTGTGGACTGTAAGATACATTAAAATTAACTTAAAATTGTTTATTTTGGTTCATTTTAAAATATCATGTCATTTCAAATATAAATTTAAATTAATGGAAAGGGTTGATTGACCAAACCAGTCGTGTACTCCTTGACTTATTTTACTGTTCGCAAGCTTTCGGTGACATGATGGTCAATAAACCCTTTCCATTTTACACCGACCGAAACATAACACAACAAACCTATTTAAATTCATCTTTTAAAAATTTGGATTTTTTGTTTTGTTTTGGAAAACGGGTAAAAAAATTATTACCTAGACCAAAATTTGGTTAAATTAAAAAAATGTCATCTCGTTCACAAGTTCTATCGTTATAAATTCGTATCAGATACGTAGATTCTACTGTTTGACCAATAAATCATTATTTTCCTTCTACGACTTGTGAAACGCAATTAATATTTTCCCAGACATCGTCGATCGATAGGAGATCTTCAAATTTCGAACGTACGTGATAAATTTAAATCGAGTAGTTTTGTCGCCTAAATTTAATATTTGCATAACACTCGAATGGACACTTTTTTGTGCCGCCTTCTACGAAGACGGTCGCGGATGTTGATTCGAAATCGTGGACGTCAACTTGTATCACCGGGGCGGGAATCCTGCGACCTTGACCCTATGCCTGAAATTAGGCGAGTTTGTTTGTGACGCGCGACAGGCCGCGTAATCCCTGAATGTATCATCACTCTGAGAAACCGACGAACGAAACCTTCTTGACGACTGTGGGAGGGATTTTTCGCCCGCCAAAATGTCTTTTTGAAGTTGAGCGTAAGGATGAAAAGTACGGGGGGGGGGGGGGGGGGCTTTTAGACGCGCTACAGTCCGCAAGTTGGTGGCAATGACTCACCACTGGACAGTGACGGAGATGTGAGAGAGTTGGCACTTTGGTTGCTTTTTCTGCCGTAGGCTTCTCTGAACCATTTTGCTTCATTTGGACCGATTCTTGGGAATAAATTTAGATCATTAAATTTTAGAATTTCATTTTCTATTTTTTTTTTTTTATTATTATTTTTTTTTTTTTTTCTTTGAGAAATTTGTGGGTTTAGCAGTTTTTGGGAGTTTTTAGTGACCTACGAGTATAACCATTAAAAAAAATATATAGCATTGAAAATTGAACCCGCTGGTAAGTAAATTGCTGACTGCTGGTAGTTGTGATTCAGTTCTACGCAACGGATACGACTAGCAACTAAGTCCGACGTTTATTCCAAAAGTGTATTGCGGCAAAGCTCTCAGATTTGATTTTTTTTTTTTTTTTTTTGTTGCAAGCAGTAAAAATTTGTTCTCTCAAATTTAATGTGGGGGATTCCGCCTCCACCATGCAGTTCGTCCGGTTACGTTACGTTACGTAACGTTAACGTCCCGCTAGTTCAGTTGTTTGGTTTTGTCGTCGCATTTGTGTCGTTCACCTTCAACGTCGTTCACCGTTGCAGCTCTCACGCGCGTCTGGTTTTTTTTTTTCGTTATTTAACGTCGCATGGGGTTACTTTGCTCCGCTTTTTAAACTTTTTTTTTTAAATTTTAGTTTCAAGTTTCATAATTTGCTTCAAACGAGCTCATACTTGTTCTGGCTTCTCTTGATACATTATAATATAATGTATAAATATTATTTAAAGCACATCTAGCGCCAATAGCTTAGAAACCTTTCAGATGTGATTTTTTAAATTTAAAATTGGAGCAAAGTTTCTCGGACTCATACCTACTTTGCACCATTAACAGAATCCCCTTCAAAATGCCTTGGTTCTCTGGTTGGAGCAAAGTCACTACGCCGGAAACATAGGAGATTTACAAAAATTGAAAAATCGCCAAGAAAATTTCAAAATTCTTTTAATGAAACGAAATAAGCTTTGAAAAAACAACGAAATACGAACTTTTGAAAACATACGGGCTTGACTAGCCTTTTAAAAGTCGGAATTCGTCGTTGTTCGGCTAAAAAATATTCAGCCTTCCAGAATTCATTATAAAGGTTTATATTAATGGGAATAATGTGAAACCTTCCTCCAAACTCGCCATTTTTGACCATGTATCACCTAAAACAAGAAAAATACGGATTAAATAAAATATATATATATATATATATATATTGAAGCATTTTTGGTGCATGAAACTAAATAGAAAAGGAAAAAAGGAAAAATGGGGAGACTTGCTCCACTTCGAGGGAGACTTGGCACCACTTTGTTGTGGAGCAAAGCCTCCCCATTTTTTAGCGCAAAGTAACCTCAATGGACATTTTTGTTTATTTTCATCCCAAAAAGTCAACATAATTGAAATTATAAAAAAAAATCCTTGTCCATTTCCTCACGATATTGTGACATTTTCGCCTCTAACATTCTTCTTCGAGTCTTTTGAGTTGTGTTGAGTTGAGAGAAGTGAGGTTTTAGGGCAGCGTTGAAGTCTCCCACAACTGTAGGTCCCATAGACCTCTCTGTACACTGTACAGTCCCCGGGAGGTCCATCTGTTCCGCCCTCCCTCCTTTTAAAGGGCCTGCCTCCTTTTCTTCTCTGTGGGGAGCCTTTAAATCTCTCGACGATTTTCCCACTCTGCCCGGGAGGGATGGAACGGAAATTGAAACCCCCCGCTTTATCTAAGCGTTTAAACGTCTAATAAAGAATTGATGCTGCATTTCGATATCGCTTGCTGATAGGGCCTTTCGATTTATGGCGGTGGGCTCGAATGTGTCAAATGCATCGTGACGGCTCACAAAATTCAATGTTTACCTGATCAGGTACCCGTGAAGAAAATCCAATTAACGACTACCCCCGCGCCCTTATCCGCGCAGTTCCCAGCTCTCCTTACCACGCAGCAATAAGTCAGGAAATCTTCCCGAAAATCCAGTTTTGCATTTTTTCACGATTTTCACTGCTTATAATTAATTATGCACGATGGTTTCTCTCAAAATTTACTAATTTGTTAAATTTATTTTTTTAAATTTCTTTGATTGTTTTTAACATGACATTGTCTTATTAAGCTTAATTGAAATTTTCAGTTTTTAACTCCACGTTGCAATTATTCTATTCAATTGAAGATGTGTACCCGTGGGGCGCTATGGGGCTAAAATGGGGCTACGGAAGTTTTTTTTTTTTAAGTCTTTTGGCTATGAGATCTAGTTAAGTGTCGTTTTCGTGTATTTTTGGGCGTAGAATCCAATTGTGGGGGTCCCGGAACGATCCGATTTCACTATGGCGATCTATAGGCCTTTCATGGGGCTGCAAATGGGATTTTTGAAGGATCCCATGAGGTGAAATATTTTTCGAGTAAAAAACCAAAAATTTTGAAAAAAAAAAAACTTAAAAAAACACCATTTTTTCCAAAATGTTTTTCAGTAACACAGAATTAAATTTTTGCACAAGTAACCTATATCAAAGAATAATAAACCCTTGTGTAAAATTTGCAGTGATTTTTAATATGATCTTCTTTAAAAATTTCACTGTTTAACTTTTTTTTTTAATATTTTGGCTACATATTTGAAGTTTTTTAAAAACCTCTCTTTCTATTATTGAAAAAAATGTCTTATTGTGAATTTTTTTTTTTTAAGTCTAAGTTACATCCGACCAAATGGTGTTGATCCGCTGCGGCCATTTTGGGCGGTACGGTTTTGTTTTTTTTTTTAATCTGAAATACAAAATACTCGGTTGTGCCTGCAAGGTTTTCAGCCCGATCGCCCGAACCCGAGGGGCTTTTGAAGGTTGTCGGCTATGGGATCGAGTTAGGTGTCGTTTTCAAAGTATTTTTGTCAGAACATACAGAGATTTTTTTTTAAATTTTTTGTCATAAATATTTTCTTATTGACACAGAATTAATTTTTGCACAATTAACCTATATCGAAAAATTATAAAACGTTTTTACTGATGTTGTTGTTGTCATTCTGGCCGAGCTACAATGTGCCACAAATCTGCCACCCAGTAGAGGCTTTGTATTATCCAATTTTCACTCCACACCCAAACCCTCGTGTTTTATTTTATTTGTTTATTTTTTTTAAATGTCGATCCTATGACCTTCCTCGGCCAGGTGGGCCACCGAAACCTCGTTGGAACCCGTTGAAATTTCCCTCTTTGTTTATTGACCTGGCAATGCGACTTGCAAATAAATCAACACGTCGCATCCACATAGCGACCCACTAGACTAGGAAGATGCTGGGGGGGGGGGGGGCGTAGGACATTTTCTCTATCGTGAAATAGCCTGTTATTTGGACTCCCGCCAATTATTTATTTATTTATTTCCCCATTTTCGAGATCCCGTTTACCCAATTGACAGTCGAATAGTTCTGCGGCTTCATCGGTGCATCGTTTGATTTAGGTTATAATTTCATTTGAGGCGCACCGGTTTGCCCACTTGATTCCGGCCACGAAACGTTTTGAACCGTTGAAAGCGATCCCGACGGTGCAGACGAATGATAGAGCGGATGACGATTTCTTAGGACGCAGTCAATGATTTTATTAGTTTAGTTTCCTGTTCATTTTGCATGCGAATATTGTTATCTAATTTTTTAGTGTCCTAAGACCGTCAATTAGAAATTAACGCTGTTTGTTTGTATTTTGGACGTTTTGTAAAATTTACCCAATCCAATCATCGAAGACCTCTCACGATGCATCATTTAATGATGCATCGTGAGAGGTCTTCGATGATTGGAACGGGTCATGGGGAAAGACTGCTCCCATGAAAAACATGTTCTGATTACATAGCGCACTTCTTCTTCATCTCAGTTTTACGGAAGGAGCATGTCAAAAATTTAATCTCACCTTGAAATTCCTCGTTTTTCTCAACCCTTTCAAAATTTGGCCAGTTCGTGGGTCGTTCAGGATTTCGTCGCGTTCTCTCAACGTCGAGCTGTTGGCCGGTAGAGTTGACCTTGTACAAAAAAATTTACTTTTTTTCCCCCGTGGCCAATCGCATGGATGTGTAGGCCGTGTAAAAGGTGTCGCACGGTGGGGAGGAGCACCACTGCATGATTCCGCTTCCCGCCGCTTCGACCCGTCTTGGCCCCCACCTGCCTTCGAGTTCCGATTCACAAACCGTCCAACTGTATGCAATCACTATCGGATATACTAGTAAGTGTAAAGTGTAAGTGTAAAGTGTAGTCCTAAAGGGAAAACGCTGCAAATTTTACACAAGGGTTTATTATTCTTTGATATAGGTTACTCGTGCAAAAATTAATTCTGTGTCAATGAAACAAATTTTGGAAAAACAATTTTTTTTTCAAACGTTTTTGTTTTTAAAATGTTTATTTTTTTTACTCGGAAAATATTTGACCTCCTGGGAGCCTTCAAAAATCCCATTTGTAGCCCCATGAAAGTCCTACATATCCCCACAGTTAGATCGGATCGTTCCGGGACCCCCAAAAATGGATTACACGTCCAAAAATACTTCGAAAACGACACCTAACTCGATCCCATAGCCAAAAGCCTTTGTAAAACCCTTCCGTAGCCCCATTTTAGCCCCATAGTGCCCAACGGGTTTGGGCGATCAGGCTGAAAACCTTGCGGGCACAACTCAAATCTTCGTATATACACTTTGTACACTATTGTGTAGTATCATGTAGTATCATCAATTGTTTAATTTACAATCTAAACTCTGTTTTGTTCACTTCATTAGGCCCTGATGATAGGAGAATATATCTCTTGAAACGTCGGCTCAAATCTTCGTCTTATTTAAACGATCCTCAACACCTTTCCAACACCATTAATTGAAACGGTCAACATCACCATCAACCTTGAATATTAAATTCAGTGCTTTCGAATGAACGAAAATTTTTAAGCTAACAGTTTGAAATTTTAGCATAGGTTTACCGATTCACCGATATGAACGAAACTAATGAATAAAATTTATTTTATGAATAAGATAAGTAGGCCTAACGTGATGAATAGCTTAAGGTTTGTTAGGATTTCGATAATCAGAGAGATAGGTAGGTATTGAGTTTTTTGTGGTTGTTTTAAATGGTTTTACCTAAGTTTCCTTCTTGGCACGCAACAAAATGTTATAATATGTACTACTGTTTTTGAAAAAAATAAAATCTGGCCTCCGGTGTAGTTTTTGAAGTAATTTGGGAAGGTGGATTCAATTTATGAGCGATTCAGACCTGTTCAGTCGCACCGATGTGTGGGGCTCAAGGTCGGGGTTTTAGAAGGATTTTGGCCATGGGGTCGAAAGGGGTGTCGTTTTTGAAGTGGGGAACCTGGAGAGCAGCCTTGATGTGTTCTTAGGGGCTTTTGAATGGATATCAGAAGGTCGAATGAAGCATCGATTCCAGAATAGTTTTGGGCATAGAATCCAATTGTTATAAAATTCAATTAAATAATTGAATTTTAGAGAATACATAATATTATGTTCTGACGTGTAAGATGCTTTTGAAATTCAACTGTCTCACAAGTAGTACCTACCTCTTTGCAACGTCCATTGAAATAAATAAAAATTCATTACATTTATGAAAAAACATTTCAGTCATTCAACCTTAATTTTTTGGATCCTTGAGAGGTGAAAATAAAAGGCTTCTTTCAATTTTTACCAGGTAAGTATACGGGAAAAAATGTTCTAAAAAAAATGTGCTCAAATCCAAGCCTAAACCCTAGGGTTAGTAATGCGGTCTTGTTTGTTTTCATTTTGCACTCGTTCTGTCAGTACCCTTGTGTCTCACAGTGAAATCAAATTTTCTGGACAATACATTTAGAACGAAATCAAAATCTACAAATTTCCTCAATTAAAATTAAGTTTTTGAAGTAAGTAGCTTCCATCATTTCAGTCGAACATACGTTCATTATTATCTAAAAATTTTGAGATAATAATACGTACCTATCTAATGTTCTTGCCAACGTTGTGCTTTTTAAATTATTTTTTCGACCATTTGAGCCATTTTAATATCAAATGCAGTGTCCTAAAGTTCTTATACTGACCAAGTACACAGTTAAACCTACTTGAAAAAAAGAAAGGGACCCTTTTATTCCATTCTTAACCTGAAGGCCTTCAAGTGATTGAGTAGGTACTTAACACAATAAATAAAAAAATAAAACAAGAAAAATCGTATGTAGGTACATCCTGTAGGTACATTATTTATATTTTGTGGACTCAGACAAGGAATCGACCTGCCTTGCGATTTTTCGTCATCTATGAAAGTCGAATCTCTGAGAAAACAAAAAATTTTAACCAGGCTCTCTAGATTGACATCACACAGGATCACGGTTTCCCATTAGTTGGTGATTCCATGCCGTGGCTCCATTCGATTTGCCCTGAACGAGCTCGTGAATATTCATGATACGTTTTTTATATATATTTTTACGGTTGCCCAGATTCTTGTCGCATTCTACTAAAAGTTCTGTGATCAAGTCGATTTTTCTAGATGGTTCGTTAATGAGCGTAGCGTGGCTAGTTCAATTCATTGAACTCTGTGCCTCTCTAAAAAAAAAGTAAAAGCGCGACCTTCCGATGTCTGCTCGACGTAATTGAAGAAATTGGGCTGGCAAACGTGTTTATCTCGAGACACGCAATTTATAAGTGCCTGGACGTCTGGGTGGCTTTTTTCGCTATCAGTAAAACGAAAAAATAAAAAAACAAACGAATCGGCGGTGAAAATAATAGCGGAGGTTGTGGGAGTTGGCCGTAGTGGCAAGGTCCACGGTGGCAGAGTCAAGGTCAATCGGGTAGGAAGGCAGCTGAGAGGGGCTGAGGGGCTGGAAATCGAAAGTAGACCCTTACAACCCGCTGTGCATCCTCCCACTAGTGATATCATGTATGTTCCTGCTGCCGTCTGCTGACCAGGAAGCGCAAAATTAATTTTTTTAAAGTAGAAAAAGTGAGACGACGCATTTAATCACCAACAGAGATTCAGAAGTTCTGAACTTGTGTAATTAAAAAAAAGAAGCGCTGCAAATTTTACACAAGGGGTTATTATTCTTTGATGTTGGCTAACTAATTGTCCAAAAACTAATTCTTTGTCATTACCTAAGGAAATATTATTGAAAACATTTTAAAAATTTTTTTCTGTACAATATTTGGACGGTTGTGGGACCGACCTCAAACAAATGGATTTTGCGTCCAAAATTACTCGGAAAACGAAACCTTATTAAATAAGGTTTCGTTTTCCAAAGGCCAAATTTTGGCCTCCAGGGATCCTTCAAAAATCCCATTTGTAGCCCCATGAATGCCCTGTAGATCGCCATAGTGAAATCGGATCGTCCCGGCACCCCCAAAAATGGATTCTACGTCAAAAAATACTTCGAAAACAACACCTAACTCATTCCCATAGCCAAGAGCCTTAAAAAAACCTCCCGTAGCCCCATAGCGCCCCACGGGTATGGGCGATCAGGCTGAAAATCTTGCGGGCCCAACTAGATGGTAAACCGAGTATTTTGTCAGATTTTTTTTTTTGAATCCTACTGCCCAAAACGGCTCGAACGGCAGAGGGTCATTTTGTTTTTGGAATCAAGACCTCTTGAAACGTATAATGTCAAATTTTGAGGCCAGAATTTTCGACCTCCGTCGCGGTTACATAGGTGTATTACCTATTTAAAAAAATAAACCAACAAATTTTTTTTATATTTTGTTGTATTTATTTATTCATTTTCACGATTCATGATTTTGTATATTTGAATCCTACAATGTTGACGGTTTCTGGCCTATTTTGTTCATTTTAAAGATTTTATTGATTTTTTCGATGTCAAGAATTTCCTTGATTATGGAGAGTTTGACCATTTTGGTTTATTATTCTTGGAATAATAAATAAATAAATACTCCTATCGGCCTCAAAATTTGACATTACCTATCCGTTTCAAGAGGTCTAGATTCCAAAACCGAAATGTCTGTCCGCCGTCCGGGCCGTTTTGGGCAGTAGGAATTTTTTTTAAATCTGAAATTTTGACAAAATACCCGGTTTACCATCTAGTTGTACCCGCAAGGTTTTCAGCCCGATCGCCCAACCCGTGGGGCGCTATGGGGCTAAAATGGGGCTATGGGAGGGTTTTTTCAAGGCTTTTGGCTATGGGATCGAGTTAGGTGTCGTTTTCGAAGTATTTTTGGACGTAGAATCCACTTTTTGGGGCCTCGGGACGATCCGATTTCACTGCTGCGATTTATAGGGCTTTCATGGGGCTGCAAATGGGATTTTTGAAGGATCCCAGGTGGTCAAATATTTTTCAAGTAAAAAAACAAAAAATGTTTGAAAAAAAAATCAAAAAAAATTTTTTTTCTAAAATGTTTTCATCGACGCAGAATTAAATTTCTGCACAAGTAACCTATATTGATATAGGTACCTATATTGATATAACCTATATTGATATTATTATTTGATCAAAGAATAATAAACCCTAGTGTGAAATTTACAGCGTTTTTTCATAATATGAAATTCATAAACATTTTTTCAAAGAGAGAGAAAGAACCTTTTTATTTTGTAGAAAATTAAAAATTGTATTTAACTCATTTTGAAGATTTTTCGATTTGGTACCTTTCTAAGTTTACCCTCAATTTTATCAAAAAATGTATTTATAGGTCTCTGGATAATTTTATGGTAAATGTATTTATTAATTATTTTACATTTTTAATTGATAAATTATTAATTTTATAATTAAAATTTAATTTAATGATTTTGTTTCTTTGCTGATTTGGTGACATTTTACTTTTTGTACCTAGTATAATATACTATAGGATATATATATATATACTATAGGATATAATATACTATAGGATATTATCCTGAAATTATATAAATTATATATTATCTATTTCATTTCAGGATCAATAAAATCATGATACCTTTAAATTTGGACGCCGTCCGCTATTCTCCCTGTTTTAGGCAGGAGGTTTTTTAAACACGAAATGTTGTCTAATTAGTAATGAAGTAAGTATTAATACAAGTGTTGATACTTCCTTGCATCATGAACCAAATAGGTTTAGCTCCCACTAATCCTCTTGGAACCAGTCAAGAAACTTGATTCGTGACTGTATAGACGGGAGGTAATAATAATCATTTTATGCTCCTCATAAAGGGTTTACAGGAACGAAAAGATAAAATAGAATAGTTGGACGAGAGGGATAGATGGGCGATTCCCCCTGTAAAAACATTGCTGAGGTCAGACCCGTCTCGACAAAAAAAAAAAACCAAATTTGTCTCGTCTATCAATTTTCAAACGACGTCCTGAAGGGATTACATTCTTCCGGGGTTCCCGTCACACTGTACACAACATCGTACGGCATTACGATAACCCAAATCTGGAAGTAGTCTCGACACAAGGGAAACGTTTGATGGGACGAGAGGAAACACTCAGATTGAATCTATTTCACGCCGGTAGGGAAGTCTGAGAGTCGACGATCGTCCTTATCGTTCCTGCCGATGTTCCGAAAATGAGCTGATAAACCAAACGACGCGACGGCCAAATGAATCAATCTATCGGCCTTCTCTCTGCTGAATGCCACATAATCGTGACGAAAAAGTCAAGAAATCACATCTGATTCTGCCCAATCTCTACCGGATCTTGTTGCTGGGGAAACTAAATGCAATTGCTGAAATGATTGAGTATTTATATCTGTAGAGACAACCGCAACGTGAACTTCGTGGTGACTTAATTTTGTCGTCAGAATCTCCACTGGCCGTTATTGGGAGGATTCCGTTTCGTGTAGTTTTTCTGATCGTTACACTCTGCAGTAACTAAGTTCGTCCTTAACGACAACCTCAGTGGTTTGTATTTCGGAGAAATGACTGATGTCCCTTTAGGTGCTCGTTGTGTTCTGAAACTCCGTTCTGCCTGAGGGTCCTGACCGCGGAGAAATTACCGTTTTCAAAGGCGATTTAGGGGTCCCCGAAAATCCCTCGGGACAGGACGGGAAAAAGGTAGGCAAAAGGAAGCTCAAATGAAGCAGAGAACGCTATATTGTACCTCGTTATGGTTGGAGGGTAGTCAGGTAGAACCTTCTACCGGGACAGGTCGACCTGGTTTTTCTAAATATTCCCAAAACTGCACACCTGGGAAAAGAGCCCAGTAAATTTTCAGGTGGATTACGATGAGGCCGATGTCCTGTGTAATGCGTCACGAAAGTGCCAAATTTTTAGGAATGAATGCGCCAGTTTTTAGAGAAAAACCATAACGAAAGCGCAAAGTATTAGAGCTATCCTTCTGCCAGTTGGAAAGCGGCGAGCACATACCTACTTACTTTCTGTTGTGGATGCACGGTTGTCAATGTTCTGCTGCAAGAAGGTTTTCAGCTCGGCCAATGGGTCAGTAGTTCCTTCAGTAGAACTCGGTGATGTGAAATCTATCGTCTCGCTGTTGGACAAGGAAGACTCCTGGATTCCTTGAAGGACAAGGACAAGGAAGCTCAAATTCCTTGAAGATCCTGAGTAGGTACCATCCGGACGGATCACTACTAGTGAACTGTTTATGAATCCAATCAAAGGAATATAGTTCAAGGAGTTGTTTTTGTTGCACTTGGAACGCAACCGCCATGCCCATGGAAACACAGCCTGTTCGGCTCGCCAGCGGGTCTGTTCCTTTTTCGTGCCTTTTGGTTTATTATTCTTGGAATAATACACCTATATTTTCGCGACGGAGGTCGACGACTCCGATCGGCCTCAAAATTTGACATTATCCGTTTCAAGAGGTCTAGATTCCAAAACCGAAATGTCCGTACGCCGTTTTGGGCTGTAGGAATTTTTCATAAAATCTGAAATGTTGACCAAATACTCGGTATACCATCTAGTTCAGCCCGATCGCCCAAACCCATGGGGCGCTATGGGGCTACGGGAGGGGTTTTTTGAAGGCTTTTGGCTATGGGATCGAGTTAGGTGTCGTTTTCGAAGTATTTTTGTACGTAGAATCCATTTTTTCGGGTCCCGGAACGATCCGATTTCACTCTTGCGATCTATAGGGCTTTCATGGGGCTAAAAAATGGATTCTTGAAGGATCCCAGGAGGCCAAATATTTTTCTAGTAAAAAAATAAGAAAATTTTGAAAAAAAAAAAAAAAGATTTTTTTTCTAAATTTTTTTCATTGACAGAATTAAATTTCTGCACAAGTAACCTATATCAAAGAATAATAAACCCTAGTGTAAAATTTGCAGCGTTTTTCAGTGGCGCATTCGTACTTGGAAAGCTGACATGAAATTGGAGGGACCGGCGCATTCGCAATTCACCGATATTTCTCACGTAGCAAAAACATATCGGTGAATTGCGATCGAAACGACTAGGTAGACAGCATAAAAGTGTCCAGAACACCCAGTTTACGCAGTCTACCTTGTCGTTTCGACCGTGCAGTACCTATGCGACCTGTGAGGGTGGGTGAAGGGGATGTCGTACCGTGCGGTCTACAAAACGTAAAATGAAGAACTCACCTTGATAAAGTCTTTCCCGCTTTAAAGATCGTCGGCGTCGATGGTTCGTTGATATTTGTTGCACAAAATTTGTTAAGGAATAGTTAGGGAAGACTTTTTCGAACACGCCACTTGAACCAGACCAAAACCTTCCAAGAACTGCCTTTCCAGGAGGGATCGACCTGGCTTCAATTCTTCTTAAAATTTTATATTTTGTTTGTCTCCAGAGGGTTTCTATCGTTTGGGTGTTGGCTCCATCGCCTGGAGTTTTCGGATTGGTTCACAGTGCGATACGGGTATCCTCAGGCTTTTGAACGCAGCCGAAAAGTAAACCATACGACATCCGCATACTCGAGGTAGACTGCATACGAAACGTGTACCGGTGTTCTCACCTCTGCATCGAATATTTGCATAACATGCCTGTACGGTGTTCTCACTGACTGGTTTTCGCAAAGTATTTGACGGAGTAATGTGCATATTTCAGCTGAGTTAGGTAGTTAAAAATTGCCGCGTTCGATAAGTTTTGAAAACCATAAATTTTGTTTTGGAACTACGAAGATGATCTTTGATCGTTTGAACAAGAAATTGATGCATAGTCTGGCGAAAGTGTAAAATGATTTTTTTTTTTTTTTATGTACCTATCGTTAGAAGGCTTCTAAATAACAATAAAAGGGGTGTCAAAACACATTATAATATAATGTTCTTACGTATAATATACGTAATATTAAATATTATATATTATGTAAATTTATCGTAATATGTAAATTTTACATATTATGTAAATTTATCGAAAACCAGAAATTCCAGAAAAAACCAGAAAAAACCAACATATTATGTAAATTTATCGTAATATGTAAATTTTACATATTATGTAAATTTATCGAAAACCAGAAATTCCAGAAAAAACCAGAAATTCGAGTCTGCGGCGGTATCATAGGATCAACTCTTTGGGTTGGCGTCACACAGAATACAGCTTCTCATTGGTTGGTTGCTTGCCACGACGGAGTTCAAATCACCAACTAATGGGAAGCCACTCTGTGTGACGTCAACCCAAGGGTTAGGCCGCTGTTCCTGCCGTAGCACACTTCAATTCCCAGTTTTCTGTAAACGATATCAACTTACGTGTTTAAAGAGCTACTTGTTCAAGGAGCTTCGCTCCTTATAAGTGGTTTCCTCATAGTGATTTTATATTGATAACGAGAAAGCATTTGATAATGTCCTGGTGTCCTGCCTTGTTGACTGTGATGAGACGGTGCTGCTGGCCCAGTCCGAGGTCGAGCTTCGAGCCCTTTTGGATAGGCTGGCTATTGCCGACAGACCACCTGGGTATTAACATTGCCAAAGCTAAATCAATGGTGATCTCAAGGGCAGCAAATGGCATCGGGCAGATGATTCAGCAAGCAGATGGAGACATGGAGGAGAGTCTACCCCTAGGCAATCCTTGTCGGGTCTCAGCGCTACCTCGCGCCGCTTCACCGAACTACCTTCACTGATTTCGTATTGATACGTTCAATATTGAACAGCTGATGCTGTTCGCGCCCCGCCTGGAGCGGCATCATCCTGTCAAATCGGCGTCGACTGTTTTCAAGAGCTCGCCCTCACCTGTTTTGCGACGTATTTTCTTGTGAAGCCTGTCCAAAAGCGTTTAGTCACAGGGTTGATCTCCAAAACCAATTACATTTTTTATTTTTATTTTTTAAATATAAAAAATAAAAATAAAATAATATTATTATGTTTAGCATTATTAGGTTTTCAGGGATTATTAGATACCTACATTCCTTGCTGTAATTTTTACAGTTTTGATCGGCCTCAAAATTGGACATAATGAGGATCGTTTCTTGATGCATAGATTTCAAAAATCAAATGACCGTCCGCTGTAGTAGGAATTTTTGAAAATCTGAAATTTTGACAAAATACTCGGTTTACCGTCTAGTTGTGCCCGCTACGTTTTCAGCCCGATCGCCCAAACCCGTGGGGCTAAAATAGAGCTACAGAAGGGGTTTTTGAAGGGATTCGGCCATAGGGTCGAGCATAATGTAAGGTGGATGCGGCGAGATAGTGGGAATCCATCTTAAAAAAGACGATTTAAGACGAAATAGTCTATTTCCACGATAAAAATATATAAACTTGTAGACGCGTTTCGGTTGATTAGACCATCATCAGTACAATACAGAATGAGGAAGATGTGAGAAGTTACTTATATACAAAAGTGAAATGTGCCTTCTAATGGGCGTGGCATTAGAAAGGTGGCATAGAAAGGTGAAAGGTAATGTGAAAGGCAAATAAGTGAAAGGAAGACTCACAAGAAAATGTCAATTAACGGGGAACGCCTAATTACATCCAGGTCATTAACAGATATTCCTAAATTGTGAATTTTCTGAATTTCCAAAGATTCTAAAGCATCTAATTTTGGACCTTTTTGGCAAACATGAGCTATCCCAATGGCTGGATTATTACTGCCTATCTCATAACTAATTCTATGGTTTTCTTCTGACAAATGTTTTTCAAAAGCTTCCCTACCCCTTCCCAACCTAAGATCATCACTATGTTCTTTCATTCTAATTTTAAATTTTCGGCCGGTTTGTCCTACGTATTGAATCCCACAATCACATTTTAATATATACACACCCCCTTTATCCTCTAAGGGAATCTTATCTTTCACACTCCCTAATAATTTCTTCGTAGACTGGAAATTTTACTGAAATCGGATCAACATTGTGGAAGCTATGGCTGTAACAAGGAAATGCGGACAGACGGACAGCCAGACACGGAACCAAATTTGCTCAGAAGGTCCTCAAACGCGAAATGAGAGCGAACATTTTAATTAAATCTTTTTGCCCCCGAAAGTGAAAATAATGCTTCGGTAGACCAGGAAGCAATAGTGAAAAATATCAATAATAATTATTGATATTTTTCACTAGGTATTGCTATAATTATCAATTTTTGATTTTGATTATAATTATTATAATTGTAGCCAACTAACGGCTCCGCAAAATTTGACCTAGTTCCGCACGCGAAATAGGCCCATCAATCGAAAGTTGGCAGTGTTTTGTTTAGTCTAAAATTTGCAGCGTTTTTTTCCCCAAAACAAGCGTGAAGATACGATCATCTGGTAAAGCACTTAGTTCGTTGAAGCGGCGCGAGGTAGCGCTGAGACCCGACAAGGATTGCCTGGGCCTAGACTCTCCTGAGACGTGGTCTGGATTTTCATCCAGATCGACAGCACGTGGGGGAATACGCGAGGTAATTATTTCCTAAATAAATTATTTATACCACCGATTTGTTCTGCAATCGCAAGTTGTCAAATGCTACATTGAGCCTTGTACTGGAGGCTTTTGAAGTATGATGATCCGATTCTGTGCATCATCTGGACGATGAGCCTCCGCAGAGAGTTAGTCCTTCAAAACGTCCGAAATGGGAATTGCTGATGGCGGCAAGGTTGTCAAGGTTGTTGTGATTGTTATGTGCAGGTCCAAGTACACTCCTTTACCCACCATAATGATGGTAAAAAAAGAAAGCCGTAGGGGTTATGGTAGTCCTTCGTAGCAGGGTCAGGGGATCTGTTCCCCATGGCGAGGACCCCAGAAGATACTTATCACACTGCCTACTTCTTATTCTACTTACAGTTATGAAACATTGATCGCTATCCATCAATAACGGATATGGTACCAGAAAAAGTGATTTTAACTTCGCCATTACTAGGCCCATTCTTGCATTAAATGATGCGATCTGTACGGTGTAGATGCATTTCACTGGAGAAATACAGCACAAAAGGTTGTGTTTGCAATTTTCGGTATTTCGAACTTCGCAGGGTATTAAATACCAATTTTTCTGTTTTCGCTTGAGTCACCTTCAAAACCTCCCGTGATTGCCACGTGACTGTTTTTAATATCTCGGAGCGAAGAGTCTTCACTGACGTTCGTTAGATGTTTTGACGCGTTCAGGACCATCAAGTCGGTCCGGCTTTTCAAGGTTTTCATCGGCCGGTTTGCCGTCCCGGTCAGCAGGCAATGATGATAGCGATGACGATGATGGGTTTCGAAATGGAAGTTGATCGGCTGTAATTAGAGGAGCTGAGACGTGACGTCCAGACGTGTTCTAGTTGATCTGTGCAAATCTATGCCGATCCTGGAGGATTTCAGGTGACGTCAGCGACAATTCCGCGAAATCTCAGACACGGCCGAGTGACAGGGTTCTGAAATTTTCCGTCTGAAGATGGTCGGAGATGAGGAACAAAGCCATAAGCAGTACACGAGGCTCACTAACCAGGTTCCAATCGATTCGGAGCTAACTACCCGCCCCTAAAAAAATCACACTATTATCTGAAGCTTCAACTCCCAAACTAAATGATTCATCAGGTATTATTAATTGTGCAATAAGGAATATTCCGCGCTTATTCCATTCGACCTATTGACGTCACCCATGACATCAGCGATCACCTGATTCCCCGCAATGCCGGACATCACGACCGATCCAAATCATAATAGAGACACGTGATTGTGAAACATGACAATTATTGAACTCAAAAAGACCAAAACAATCATTGTTTTGGTCTTTTTGAGTTCAATAATTATTCTGATAATTTTTTTTTTTAAATTCACCAAAACCACCATGATTTTGTTAAATGGCATTCTTGGGGTTAACTATTTAAATTTGACGTTTTTGTTGACATTTTAGAAATTTAGGCTCACCAAAACGATGGTTTTGAAGGCGGATGCATTTCAATACACGGTAGGTACTGTGTATTGAAATGCATCCGCCTTCAAAACCACCTACTTAGGTGCACCAGTAGGAATATACATTTTTTTTATATTTTTTTTTTAACCTGTACCTAGTGATTAGGTAGATAGCATTTAGTGTATGGTTATACCGTTTAGTACGAACTTAGTTAAAATAAAATAAAAGTTTTAATTTTACCTTATTCACTCGTTAGTTATGATTTATTTAGATAAGTTTAATCAATTCATACTTTCTTATAATTTATTAATAATTTTGTTTAATGAATAATTTTTCAATAATTTGCGCGCACTAGACGTCAACTTTGTTATTTCAAGTAGTAACCCTCCAATTTTTTTAAATTTAATTTATTCGGATATCACTCTCTATTTCCCGTCGATTGGGAGGGTTTTACGACAATGTAAATATTTTGAAAGGGTTAGCAAGAGGAAGGGGGGCGAGATGTGTCTTCAGTCAGGACCTGACCTACCAACTCGAGGGCGTGTCGGATCGGCTGGTATACTCCGCGCGGTGTAACTTCCGACGTGAAACGACCCCTCTCTGTCACCCTGCCCCCCAATTTCTACTACCAGGCCACAGAGTAACAGAGAACAAAGGGTTGACCATCTGGAGCTATACGCACACAATTCCTGAAAATTTGATTGAAATCCGATCAAAATTGAGAAAGTTATGGCTGTTTCAAGAATGGTTTCGAAAGTCAAAAGTGAATATTAACAATTTTGGCCGACAGACCCACAGACCGACAGACACGGAACCAAATTTGTTCAATAGGCTATGAAACGCAAAATGCGAGTGGAAATTTTGAATTCGGACAACAAAAATTTTTTTTCTCCCGAAAGTGAACACGGCTTCCGCTGCTTCGCAGACTCGGAAGCAAAAGGGAATCGGGTTCGTAGGGACGTAGGGAAGAAATGTTTCCCTACGTTTGGTAACAGCCCGAGCTTCTCTCACAAAAGGGGAGGAGCGTCCCCACTCTTCGCCCTGAAACTGACTTTCACCTACGTCGTCGGAAGTTTCATCGCGCGGACTATAGTCTAGGGATGGGAAATCGGTAGGAAGTATCGATTTTTTTAATCGATTCAGAATCGTATGCTCAAAATCGATTTCCCAAAAAAATTGCCATAAAAGTATCGATTTTTTGGAAAATCGATTCAAAAATCGCTCTTACAAAAAAAATGTTTTTTTAATGAGTGATAACGGTAGATATATTCAAAATAGGTAGATTCAAGAAAAAATCGTTAAAAAAATTTATTTAAAATTAAAATCGTATTAGTTTTCAAAAATTTTGATAATAAACAATTAATCAGACGAGTTATCAGTTTCGCTGTCTGAAAAAGCCATGGCGGACATCGCTTGTAAATAGTAAGTTTTGTTGTTATTAGCTATTAATCATCATTTTTAATCGACCTAAGACTCAAAATTTGCTTGAATCACTTGAAATACTAAACTAATTTTTATAAATGACGAAAATTGATTGAAGATTTTTTAAAAATCAGTAGTAAAAAATCGATTCACGATTTTTACAAAAATCGGAAGTAAAAAATCGATTCACCTAAAAAATCGGAACCCGAAGATCGATTCAAAAAATCGAAAAATCGGAACAAAAAATCGGATATCGATTCCCATCCCTACTATAGTCAGTTGGGTCCCAACGACGACGTAAAATAACGGAGGGCGTTGAGGTGGGTCCCAAAGCGTTGATATTCTCTTGTTGAGGTCCCTGGGTCATGAGTGAAAGTGATATAATTCATCACAATAATAAGTTATGTCCAGGCTAGCTCTGAGCACCTTGCTGAGCGAGCAAAAGCATCGGTTGCCTGCTTGTCTTGTTTTTGAGGCTGTTGATTATGTCTATCAGGTCCTAGCAGAGCGATATCGAGCACCAAACGGTTCCCTGCCTCCCAATCCGTCTCTTCTCTGTTGAGGAGCTCAGCAAAATGCCTTACCCATTCAGCATTGATGTCCTCCTTGTTACTGAGGAGATTACCTTGGGGATTTTTCAGGAGATCTATGCGGGGCTTATAGCCTTCCTTCACATTGCGTACGCCCTGGTAACAGCATCTGGATCCCTGTACGGATCTCATATACGTCACGGTAGTCTCTTGTCAGCCTCGCGCTCTCTTCTGGTGGTAGAGCATCATTGCTGCAAGCGTCCTTCTCTTGAGCATGTGGGGTCTCCTGGGTGACGCTAATTGACTGCTGGAATGGGCCTCACTTCAACCTACTCTCTGTAGCCTATGGGACCCACCTCAACATGAGCCTAATTACAGTCGGGACCCAAATCAATGAGTTTGAGACGTAAGGGACCCACCTCAATATTTTCCGTCGGATCAGGCGCAAATGAGCGTACCTGCGCCCAACTACATCATTTCAAACTCCACTAATCAACAAAAAAGCTTTTTATTCACTTTCCACGTTCAAATGTATTTCTTATGCAACCCAAGAATTTAACCTCTAACTCTCTAGCAATCTTGTTCAGGTAATCTGTTTTTAATGATTGTAAAAATAATTATCACACCCTGAATGTCTGCACCGACATTTGTTGATTTCGTGAGCTCTTCGATTTTGTGAGTTAGCCGGGAAGAATATGCCTTATATCTTTTGCTAATCCCTGTCGGTTGAGTTTGCCCGAGATTTGGTACTGATGAGTGCTTTCGATATGAGGACGTCATCACCGTTGGCTTCGGGAGAATGAGAGGAGAGAGGAAGTCGTTTCGGCAATGGATAAGAGGACTCATTTTGAAGCAATGCAGAGTGATTTACTATAGTAAATGATATAAATATCATAGTGTGATAAAATTTATTACGACCGGTGGGTCCCCGATTTTTTTTAAATTAATTAATTTATTTATTTATTTATTTTTTGAGATTTACTAATCACTGAATTTTTTATGTTTAATATTTAATATTCCTAAACAATACCAAGTTTGTGTACCTAATTAGATATTTTGATATTTCTTTACAATATGTATAGTATTCCAATTATGCCTATAAATATTATTGCAAAACATTTCCATTCAACTTTTAAAAGAGTACCTATTAAATATAAAACTTGTCTTCTCAGTTTTTATAGGACAACCCTAATGAGTTCTGCTAAATCTTTCTGATGGCAAATACGAAGGCCCAGGTAAAAAAAGATGCTATGAGGAAACGGAGAAAATAGAAAAAAATTGTTATTCAGCCTCTCGAGAAATTTATACGGTTATCTCATTTTTACAGCGTTATCTTGACTTTATCAGAGACGGAATTACTGACTTCCCTCGTTCGTGACGCTGCATGCAATAATTTCTTGAGGCCTCCCCGTTTGGAATTTGTATTTAGTTTGCATCATCGCGTCCTTTGCAGATTTACAGGGCGATTCGTATTCTCGTCGAGCCCCGGAGTGCAGCTATTCTACGGCATAACAATTTCTCGTCAATCTTCCCCGTTGAGGTATCGAGAGTGATGAAGGCTGATTGACGTTCGACTTCCTGGGTTGGGTTGACGGGTCCACGGACTAGGAAGGGTGTTGGAGACGGTTGTCAGTTCATTGAGTGATGATACGTTCGGGAAACGTTTCTTGTTTTCAAAATATGACGCTTCAATGTAACTTTGAGTTGGCAAATCCTGCCGCCAAGTTGGGGGGCACGGTATTTTGTCTTAGGTAATCAGAAGTTCATACTTCTGATTACTTCTGCTCACTCATGTGAGCTGGTAAGTAGTTGTACTTCAACATACGTGTTGTGTCTGTGTTCCAATTTAAAAGTACCTACCTACCCATTTCAGAATCTATACACCGTGTTTTTTTTTTTTTTGTTTTTTTTTTTTTTTCTTTTTTTACTATAAATGACGATTCTTTTTGTGTATACGTGACATCTGATTCGTAAAAGTACGCTCGTACATCTGATGCGTAAATGTACGTTCGTACATACCTACTCACTTCTGAAGATACCTTCCTAATTTGTTCAGGTTCATATTTTAAATGCGAATAAAAGTTCATGATAGAGTGCACTTGTGAAATTCTCTCTTTATTACTAATAATTAGGTAATCATTCTTCAAATTCTTTGATGATTCAATACTCATGCAGATACTAATCACACAACTTTGTAAACGGTGATTTACACCCGTCGATGTGAAATTCTTCAAAACCGGGATAAGTAATCATCCTGATGGATGATTTTTGTACATATTGCAATGGTGAACAAACTTATGAAAAAAACGTACCTACTGGTCAAAAACTGATCACGATTTCTTGTCTACTGTCAATACTTTCTTACCACGATAAAATTTAAGTGTAATGCTTTCTAAGTAATTTTCAGCTGTCATATTTTGTGTTGTCATTGTTACCTACTCGTCAAATTTGAAGATTTTTTAAAAGTATAGTTTTGTGGATTTAGTACATTCCAAATCATACCTAATGGATAAACCATGTATGTGGTGGCAATTTTTTAAGAAACCAGGAGACAAGAAACAGGCTACATACAAGGCGCTGTTCAAAACCTAATTTTTCTACTAGTCCATTCGCTAGCCTGTTTGATTTCCCGTCTTGGCTCGTTCTCCACGGACTTTTCCGTTAAAGTTTTGATTCTGTGCTGATTCTCTTTTCTTAATTGAGATCTCTCCTGAAACCAAGTGACCATGCTTACAATCAAATATTAAATATATTGGAAATTAAATACAATTGACATTTTCTTCTTCAATACCTATTGAGATCTGGATATGTATTTGGCCCAGACCTCTTCCGTGGCACTTGGTAATTTTGAATTGGAGGGTTTCGCCTTTATCAGCTATTTCTTTTATAGATATATAAATATCTAATTCATACTTTTGGGTATTAAATACCAAAAAGTATAAATTGTATACATTTAAAATTAAATATATTTTATTGGATGTTCAGGAATTTCACATTATTGGATTATTTGCTCGTTCAACAGCCTGGGCTCATATTTATTTCAACTCTGATTGCCACGATTTTTTTTTTTTTTTTTTTTTTTTTTTTACGGAGGCAATTTATCTCAAAATAATCGGAAAATTGAACAGGCAAAGTTTGTGAAACGTATAAATTTTATGGTATCTTGAGAACCTTGGAAGGTCTTCTGCTATGGTTTTGACTATGTTTAACCTGAGAGAAGGTAAGTGTTTGCAGGGTACATTCTTACTACAAATACCTAATTCATATGAAGGGTCGTGGGGAAAAAGGATCAAATTGCTCTTTTCCTTTTTGAGAAAATCGAAAAACAAAGTTTGAAGTCATTTCAGACAGACGCTATGCATTAGAAAAATGAGCTGCTATGCCCACCTGACAGGGAATTTAATTATGTTCATGTAACAAGAAAGAAAATTTCGTAAATCGAAGATAGTTTCCGGAAATAATTTAAAATTTCAAAGAAGGTATGGACTTTGATCTTTTTTCCCCACAAATAGTCTTATTTATGGGGGTGATTTCACGTATTTTGTCACCATAATAATATTATTATTATATCACCATGTTATAACCACCTATTGTTTATTTAACTCTCGTTATTCACTTTGGACAATTCACGAGGGTATCGTACCTTAGTGTCTCCAGAAAAATTATCCGCAAAAAATGGCATACAGAGAAGAGGGAAGAGGGTATTTAAATTGGACATTGATCTTTCTTCCCTACGAGCGCTCGGAATCTGATCCTTTTTCCCCGGAGCCTCGTATTAATTTTCGCATGAAACCGTGTTAATGCGACCCTTGTTCCCAGAAGTGAAACAGGCCTTCGGTTCTACTCCTCCCAGGCTACATGATGGCGTGCCTATCTCAATTCGGCCTAAAAATGGAGTTTGATCCTTTTTCCCCACGACCCTTCATATTTTATCTAGACATGTGGCTGGCTACAAATACATATATGTATTAAATACAAATTTTGTCGCAAGCCTGTATAATATTATGTCGCAAGTATGTCGCATGCCTTCATCGGCTATGATGTGAGAGAGCTGGGTTCGATACTCGCTACGGTGAGATAAAGTTTTGCTCCCCTTGAGCCAAATATTCGGAAGTGAGTCGTTTCTATAAAACTACTCATAGGATTTTTACCCAACGTCATCATTGATTTCGGATACATTGTGGGATTTTGGGGAGCCCCCCTCCCAGTTTATTGAATTCGGCACCAAGCGTCTATTCGCCCTGCTGTAAGATTTTCGAATTCGGCACCAGTACCGTTTCTCTTGAGAACTGTACCGTGGAACCGTTCGTAGGAGTAGGGTGGTGGAACCAGTCTCATACACCCACCCAGTATCATACACTTGCATCTTCAACTTCAAATAATAAGAGTTCATGGCGGTCTATTTGCTTCCCTCTGAACTAGGAAGTTTCCAGTGGGTTTATCTAACGGCCCTCATGAGAACTTGAAGCACTGAGGAAGGTTTTTTTTTTTTTTTGTCATTTGGTGTTTTTTGGCAGTGCCGAATTCAATATTGTCATGAGTAAACTCTGCCCTCGGCTGGTGACGAGTCCTTGAATCACTTTGTTTACCTCTCTCGTGGCTCAAGAAGAACGGTCATTAGCGGTGCCGAGTTCAACTACGCCCAACTACCCGGGGGGTTGAATTGGGGGCAAGTACGCACTAATCTCCCTACCTGAGTAAAGTGACCGAGCGTAACAAGGCTCCCTACCTGCGTACTGGTACCTACTACCTACGGCCTGGAACAACCAAGGAAGTTATAAGAACTACCTAGGTAGTTCTTATAAGTTCCTTGAGAACATGTACCATGTTAAAATCCATATTATGGGATGCATATACAGTTACGTGAAGAAACAACAAGGTTAGGAACTGGGATCAACCGGCTATCAGTTTGAGACAAACAAACATTTTCGCTGCATTTTATGGAAAAATCTAATACGCTTCCGAGTTTCGCCACAGTCGTCTTTCTTTTTTTTATATTATTATTACGAAACTTGGTTCAGCGGCACTTTTCATCGGGAACGAGAAACGTCTCCGTTCAACAATCAGGTCATTTCGAATCTCGTAGAAAACACTCGCATCTTCCGGGTTTATGAAGGCGTTATCGTCACGGCTTTGAACGCCTCACGTTCGCTCGCAGTAAATTTTATGAGGGACTCCATCTGAGACAAAACAAGGACCTTCCCACGCCTGCATTTTTGCTTCATGTCACACTCGTATGTAGGTTATATTTACATAGAAATTATATCCATTTCCTGGCTATGCCTCCCGTCGGCGGTGGTCGGGACGAACATAAAAATTGGCAAACGTGTCAATAAACACTTTGTAGTTTCTTTTTCTATCGCGTGGTGGGGTGAACGCAGTGGTGCAGGTGGAGTTTCGGGAATGCACTCAACTCATTCGGATGAAGTTGTGACTTATGAGGCAATCCCCATGCACAGGTCTATGGATCCACTGGTTTACGCTTAGGCCTCACGGCTTTCAAGGCCGCTCACCCTAGCGCTGCTGCTTTGCTTCTTTTGCTATGCGGGCTGAAGACTCCAATGCATAACAATCATCATTCAGACGTTTTCATCAATGGAAGTGTGAGTCTTGTAAATATAATTTTCTGTCACCAATTTTCCCACTATCTCTTTCACTCGAGGTATCCTTGGAGCCTCGCAGACGTTTGTTGATTAGATAAATCTCTCATTACTTGAAAGGGGAAAGTTCAAGGTGACACCCTTAACTAGATGTTCGTTGGTTCATTACGTGGCTTATCTCATCGTTCTAGTGCAGATATCAATGACCAAGAAAGCCTGACCAATCAGAAGGCCAACCTACGCACGCACGCTGCCGGGAAACTACAGATAGGTCATGTTTGTCATCGTCGATACGGTTTTTACTGAACCAAATGGCTTTTATTGGGCCAATTGATTGATACGTTAGTTTCCCGATGAGGTTGAACGTGAGGGGACTTCAGGTGACGTCGTACATAGGTCTGACCTCTCACGAGTTACAGGTGAGTCTTTGGAGGGTTCGGGATAAAGAGTTGAGTGATTTTAACGTAAAATCGATTTACAAGGGGGTTTCAGATGGATCTGACGACATCGCAGGGCTTCTACGGATGAGGTTTTTGAAGGATTTGGATCAGGTTGTCAAATGAAGGGTTTTAAGTGGTAATAATTAAATCAAAATTATTTTGATTTAATTGCGTTTCCACACTCGTCTGAGCGTGGAAGCTCTGTGGGGCTCTAGGTAGGGTTTTTGGGCGTTCGGCCTGTCGAGGGAAGCGCCGTCACCGACTTAATTTTGGATGTACCCGGTACCAGATCCGGCCGGTGATTTTCAAAAGCTCAAGGAGAGTCAAATCTACCAAATATTTTATGTTCAAAAGCGCGAGTTTTGGGAGCAGTTTTTGTTTTCAAAAGCGCGGGGTGGAACTGTTACATTTTCTAATAATTTGAAATTGGTACCAATTATAATTGGTACCAATAATTATTGGTAACTTGGGTGTGACTGTAACGGAGGAAACCTGATGAACTAGTTGGAGGGAGACGATGAATTGTGGATTAATTACGTGTTAACCCCCCTACTAGGTACCTGTAATTTTGTATGTTTAAGGACTCATAATGCGTTTTGCATTGTGTGTAGCGGAATGCCAGGAGCGTCGGATCTCCAATTACGGGTGTTTTGGAAGGAGAGAGTGTAGGTACATTCCCCTCTGGACCAAGAGACGAATTGTAGTGATCTGGTATTCCAGAGGTGAATGGAACTGAAGACACGGCTTGGCCAGACTTACCTGAAGGGTCAGGATACCTTGGCCTACTCGAGTCGTGGGAAGGGAGATCCGGGGTAGCTGATAGTTGAGAGTTATGATTAACAGGTTGACTGGTAAACAAAACAATCAACAGGTTGACAAAACAACGAATACTACAACAAGCGTACTAATCATGAAGAGGCCTTCATCGCTGGGAGTTCAGATAGATTGCTGACTCCCCGGCTCCCTTGAACAGATCAACTGTCACTGTTATAATAATTATAACATAATTATTATGTACCTCGTGCATTCGATACTAAATTTCAGCTAAAGACCTTGCGCTTTTGAACACTATAAATTTCGCGCCAATAATACACGTTCCAAGGGGATTCGCGCTTATGATACACACCCGACCCGTCGGCGCCTTTATGTATACGTTCGAATTTGGGAAATAGAAAACTTCTCTGAATAATGAATTTCACTGAGAAATTTAGAAGTCCTAATAATTCAATTCAACAAATCTGGAAGAGTAAATTCATATTCGTACCTTTAGATCTTTTGAATCTTTCCAGCAATTTGGTTCAAATAAATTTTATTATTGCCGTAATGGTAACGGCATTAGGCTCATTGAACATTAATGATGTTTTTGGCACAATCAACCAAATTAAAACTTTTGTATGATCTGAAATGCTCTTATTTTTATTTTATTATTTTTTTTTTTTTCTGTCAGTATATTTTTTGCCGATAACTGTAATTTTTTGCTAAACCTGCCCCATTTTGTCAATTCTCAACCATTTTCATTGCGTTTTTAACGGTTCTTTAGTAACCTAATTTTGTCATAATTGGCAATTACTATTGAAACTAACAACGCTGCAAATTTTGCAATAACAATTATTGATACAAATTGCGTGAACATACTTCCGCAGATATACATTAAATGCAGATATACAAAAAATTTTTTTGAAGAAGAAAAAACATTAATTCGCAAAGTTTATTGAACAATTATTTATATAACAATCATTGTTAATTAGACATGATATTTTCTAAATTTTATGTAGGTACATTTATTTTGTTAAATTTTAATAAGAAAATTAGGTCGTTTAATTATTCATAATTAATTGATAAACAATTGAATAAATAATATTAATTAATTAATATGTATTTATACAAATTAATGAATAAATCATAAATAAATAGTATTTCTTATTTATTCATTTTTTAAATTTAATTTAAATTTATCGTTATTATCTCCAGTTTTTTTATTAGGTACCTAATCGGAAAAACAGAGGACTTTTAATGTAATTTCTCTATGGGGGTTTGGGGCATCAGTTCACTTTGGAAAATGCCCAAAATGGTTTGGGAATCCCCTGGTACTACACTATAATTATTATAGTGTTCGGACCGAATGGATTTCGGGTTCTATTCTAAATGGATCAGAAAATGGACTCCACATTCAAAATTACTTTCAAAACAACTCCTCTTTCGACCTCCAGATCAAAGTCTTTCAAAAACCCTATCGATCCCCACGGTGTCATCGAGCGATCCCTTAAATGGATTCTACTTCCAAAAACACCTCGAAAAAGACACTCCACTCAACCCGCTACACTAAATATAAGGACATAATTGACGTCGATCAAAATTTACTATCCCCGTCGAAAACGTAAATTGATTATTCAGTGAATTATATTTTCATAATTATATCATTAATTTTTGTACCTTGTACATGAAACGGCAGTAATGGGACTTTTTACCAGAGTCTGATCGTCTAAATTCTTCTCAAATTGGGAAATAGCACTTGAGGGGTCATCATGATATTATTTTTCATCTTGACCAGCGAATAGTGTTTTGTATTCCGTTAGACTCCATAACGGGTACAACCGGCAGGTTTTCGCTTTCCGCGGGGCCTTGAAATTGTTTGCGCCTCGTGAAGCTCAGTGTAGGCAAAGCCTTCAATGCATGGTGGTCGTCGTTTCCTCTTCCTGGCTGACTTCAAGGCGGTTCCTTTTCATTCCTGGCGTCAAGTTCCTCTTCAGTTCATCAGAGCAATCCGCTTGCAATTAGACCCGCCGAATTCATTTCAGGGGTTGATCGCTCGCTCGAGGCTTCCGAGTCTTATATAGGTACTCGGCGTGGAATAAACTCCCGACCCGAAAAAGGTTTCGTTCGATTCTGCCCTGACGTGTAAACTGATCCGGTCCCACCTGATGAAAGCCTGTTGATCGGCCCACCAGTTGCTTCAGCGGTTCTCGACAACAGGTAGATCAACAGGTGGCGACCGGGACACGCAAAGGCCGCCGAGTGGACGCGCAGCTGACGCCGTTTGACCCGCCGGATATCGCGTCCTTCTCACACTCATCAGTTCCCCCTAAACCCTTCGTCAATATGTATATTCAAAATTACCTGTATTAAATGTAATTTGGATTTTTCATGCGTGGTAAAATTGTAGCCAATTTTAACAGCCACAGTGAAAAAAACCAAGTGTCAAAAACTGCAGTTAATAAAATTCAAAGTACTTACTTCCTTAGTAAAATTAATTTTATAATCTCCAGACAGTCGTTTCCATAATATGGAAATGACTGTCTGGAGATTATAAAAGGGCATATTATGGAAGGGCTGCGGGAAAGATCGTTCTTCCCCCGCAGCCCTATTAATTTTATTTCTTGGGGATCTCCTTAATATAACCCGAGCGGGCTTGTGGTGTATGGAGTTCTGGGTTCGATTCCCGGGGAAAGAAGCGTTTTCTCGGCTCTTGGCCCGCGGTTGTAATTTCTTAAGAAACTTTTTCAGATTCAAATCTTTTCGAGGATTTTTTGTAATTTGTTTGAAAATTATTTCATTTTCTTCCTATTGGTGTTTTCCACCATTAATCCATGATTTGTCTCATTGGAAGGGGAAACTTTTAGCGCTTAATGGGGAGGGGGGGGGCATTGGTGGGTTACTGTAGGATGAATAAAAATGAAATGAATTTTCCCAAATCTATGTGGTGAAACGTGTTTTGGTTCAGTCGTGATGCCCCCTCCTCTCTTTGGCCCTTCAAAACCACTATTTTCCAAGGCAGGACTATGCCGTCATTCCCCTAACTGAAAAAAACTTTTCTTTGGGAGTGTTCCTGAGTTGAACCATTTTATTAAATCATTGTACTTAATACTGATATCCTGCAATAAGTAACTGATTTACTGAATTAGTAACTTTTTGAGTCTCCTCTCTATTCAAGTTCTAACTTTTACTCATGATTTCGACCTAACTTCACTAAAATTGCTATGACTCCGTCAATTTTTATTAAAATTGGTTTAAATATTTTTTACAAAATGAAACAAACTCAATGTTTTTATTTTTAATTATATTTTTATTTTTAGTTTTAATAAATTTATTTTTAGTAGATATATTTTATATTACTACCTATATATTTTCATTTATTTTTTAAGTACCTAAATCGAAAGCGTATATTATTTTCTTTCGATAATAATTATTTCGGGTACTTATTGAAACTTAACGAAAAATATTGTATCAAAACCAAATCCAATCACGTTTTTGGTACTTTTTACCTTCTTGCGTAAAAACTAAGGCCGTTAAAAATCGTTTTCCAACGAGGTCTTTTAGGTAGATTGTTATTATGGAAGGTACAGAATCGCGGTTGGTCCCATTCGACGCAAAACAATCGACCTACAAGACATTGTTAGAAAAAACTTTTTAGCGGCCTTAGTTTTTACGCTAGAAGGTGCTACCTTGTACCTTATTTACCTTCAAGGTACCAAAACAGTGACTTTGGCTTAGAAGTTTTTGGCAAAATCACCCATTTCTCGTAGTTTTAGACCCCAACTCATGTGTATATTCGGAATCAGCGATACATTTCCAGTGAGATGAGAGTTTTTGTGGAATTTTTGGTCATCTGCACGTTTAGCTGTGATTTTCTAAACTGAAAAAGCCCGAAAAAAAACGAAAAATCGCCAATATCTCGAAAGTTTGGACGTACGTAACCGGAAAAAAACAGGGGTCAGATTCGGATTCAGCAGTTGTTGTAAACCTGTGTAGGTAATTCATGATTCTGTAGCATAATTAGGTAATTCATGATTCTGTAGCATAATTACTATGCTACATCAATACAGGGTCGTAAAAAAATTGTAAAAAATGTTTCAATAGGTATATTGGAACAGAGTTTAAAACGGATATATCCGTTTTAAACTCAGTTCCAATGTACTCCAAAATTATTTTTCTGATTGCTGTCATTTTGTTTATTTCATTAGGAGTTCATTAGTTGATAGGGGAATAATATTCTCAAATGATAGGAGAATTAATTATTATATTTCTTGAAACGTCGGCACATTCTCTTCTTATTTGACCGACTCACAACTTTCCACCCACATTCATTGAAACGGCCAACATCATCATCATCACCAATTCCAGGAATGATCAACGAAAAATGTGATTGCTCGTATCCCTCTTGCATGCTACCAATTGCAAGATTCATAAAATTAGAATCAGTTTCTAATTGATTGAATATTCCTCAATTTACTGAATCCAGTTACATTTTACCAGTTTTGACACCTTCAATGAATTCGAGGGCAACTAGTGTCAAATGAGACCACCAAACTAGAAAGATCTAATCAAATCGGCCCATTTATAGATTTTTCCGAAAAGTTCATTAGATGATGCCCATCATCAACATTCCTCATCTGCCAATCGTCACAATCTCTCTCAATACCTCCTGCCTGTTGCATGCCGCTACCAATCAACCCGCGAGCCCCTGCGTTCACCAATAATTCATGGAACGTCCCAGTTTGAAGAGCGAGCCAAAAAACCGCCCGGCCAAATTACAGGTTATTCCTCCTGAAAACCCGTGCTATAAGAGAACCCTGATGTAACTTGGCAGCGATAATGTAAACACCGTTTTCTTGCAATTATTTCTCTGAATGCGTGATACACACTTTCACGAAGGACTTCTTATAACTCTCGCCTCCGTTGCAGAAATTATTTTTGGTCAATGTAAAAACTTGAAAAAGTAAAAAAACTAGAAATGTCCAATAGGCCTTCGGAGTTATTTTGAATCATTCTGACAAATTATTTAAACATGATATTGCTATTATAATGATAACTGCAGCACATATCAAAAGTTTTCCTTTTTCGAGCGTTTGGAAAATACCTCACTTAATTTTTTCTTTTGCCCAGCGATGTCAATCTCGAATGATGTGCTTTTTTAGGTGTGATAAAATTATTTTATTTTTATTTTTTCTTGAATCCCACTGACGTCGTCTTTTCCCCCATTAAATTCTCCTTTTGACGATCATCTGGACGAAACGCGTCAGAAAGCGTCGCTAATTTCAAGCTGGAGGCCTTCGGGAGGTGTGTACCGGAATAATCGGGAGAAAAACTGGAGCCGGGAGAGTAAAAATCCCCGTAGAAAAATAACGAGGGGTGAATTACATCGAGACGAGCGGCTCATGGACGTCGAGCTGCTGGATGTACTTGTTCAGGGGCGGATAAGAGAGCATGGAGAAGGTTAGCTTTTAACTAGGTTTTTATAATTACTCCACCTGGTATATACTACTTCAGACCCGTTTGATAGCTCATCAACCCAGTTGTTTTTTTTTTTTGTTTTTTTTGTTTTTTTAACTTTTTTTAAAACTTTGATGGTCCTTCTGGTTCATTAGCTTCTCATACTATTTTTATAGCTATTCAAACCGGTTTCACGGCTTCTTAAACTGGTTTTACAGCTCTTCAAACTGGTATCATACCACTTTAACTGGATTAATAGCTCCTCTAGCTGGTATTGCAGATCTTCTAACTGGTTTTATAGCTCTTCAAACTGGTTAGATATTTTCTCTAGATGGTTTATTAGCTTCTTACACCTGACCTATGTTTCCCCAACTGGTTTTGAGGCACTTTATGGGGTTTTATGGGGATTTTATGAGGATGCCACTGATCCTCTTCCACCGCCTCTGGGAGGTTTTTGGATCCGTTCTTGTTTCGTTACAGATCAAATTTTATGCGAATGATTGTTTTCATGTTGTGTCGATTCGAAAAACGCAATTTCAGCTCTGATTTGCTGTTACTGCCTAAATCTGTAGGGTTTTTAACTCTAACATTTTGGCAATATACTCGGCATGGTGCTCTGTTGGAATTGCTCTGAGAGGCATCACTTGGTCTTTTCGATGGTTTGTAGTGAAGTGAACGAGTGAGATGTCGTTTTCGAATCGATTCAAAATAACAAACTAACGTGTAGTCCATTTAGCTGCGTTAGGTAATTGGTTTATTCTTTGAGTTACTCATTCGAACGACCACAACATTATCTGTCATCGAAAGGTCTTAATTCGAAAAATGGTATGGTGGCCCTCTCTCTGGGAATAACTTGGTTTGAAGAGCGTGGAGTCAATCAGTACCTACCAGTTACACGCTCTTGACCCCCATCTCACCCCCTGGCCGTCACACAGCGCCTTCTTTTGCTCCTCCTTTCATCCCCCGCCAAGCCATTCAGCTCGCGCTTCGATATATCGAAAGCAAATGATCGATATTTGCAATATGTCGATGTTTTGTTGACATCCCTATGCCCAGATCTCGCATTACCACCCCGGATTCGTCCACATCAACCTGTCTATTAGCCTATATTAAATGATACAGATCTGTTAAACACACCCATATATTTAATCATGTACCTACCGTGTCGCTTTGCTTGGGCATCCTTGAGCTATAACTATTTTAATAAACTGGGGGTGTCCTCCAGTAGTCATAAAACAACAACCATAAAACAACATGTACCATGATGATGAACATGGCAGGACGATTTTGATATCGTTTTGGACCATTCAGAACGGTTTTTTTAAATCTACCAACCATTTCAAGGGATAAATTCTGGTTCTGTTAATACAGCGGGTTTTTCTACATGGAACCGAAAACACTGCTTTTAGATTTGTCACGTTCTAGGGGTCGGCGATGGGCGCTTGGGGGTTATACCAAAATTTTAAACATTTTTGGGAAACATTTACGCGGACACGTCTGACGTATCGCACATGAAAGCGTCACAGTAGAAACTGTCTGAATTTCTTGACACGCTCGCTGTCCCGGCGGACGAGGTCCATGGAAACAGGCGGTAGACCCACATGGCTGGACAAACTTTCAAGGCAACGAGGTCAGTGCGCCCCCTACAGCCCCTCAGGTCCCCTCACAAGGTCCCGACAGTCTTCCGCGTTGCCTCCTCCTACAAGGCCTCAGACCAGGCATCGAGTGGTTTGCCCATACGCGATCACACCGAGCAACACAACCCGTCAATTCTCCATATCCTGGAGACTTCTGTACTTCAAGCGAAATTCGTTTAAAATGTCCGCTAAAATAAAGCCAAGCTAATGAAAAAAGAACGGCGAACGCCTCAAAATTGTTTATGGTGCTTGACTTTTTAAATCTGAAATTTTGTTTAAATACAACCCACACAAGTTGGCTTCACGAGGTCTCCAACCCGATTGTTGCTCACCGTGGGGCTCAAAGAGCGCAGCCTTTCTCTTAGTCACGTTGAGAGCGTATGTAAAATGAGCGCAGGACTTTCAGTTGAATGGCTCAAACCTTGAAACGAAATGGCCTTCCGCCGTCCGGGCCGTTTTGGGCTGTAGACTTTTTTTTTTATTCTGAAATTTTGACCAAATACTTGGTTTACCATCTAGTTGTGCGCTATGGGGCTAAAATGGGGCTACGGGAGGTTTTTTTTTAAAGGCTTTTGGCTTTATGGGATCGAATTAGAGTCGTTTTCGAAGTATTTTTGGACGTAGAATCCATTTTTGGGGGTCCCGGAACGATCCGATTTTACTGTGGAGGGCTTTCATGTGGCTACAAATAGGATTTTTGTAGGATCCCAGGCGATCAAATATTTGTATGAAAAAAATATATATCAAATATTTATATATATAAATACAAAAATTGAAAAACAAAAAACGTTCGAAAAATTTTTTTTTTTCCAAAATGTTATTGACACAGAATTAATTTTTGCACAAGTAACCCCTATATCAAAGAATAATAAATCCTTGTGTAGTTTTTGCATCGTTTCCAATAATTGCAAACATTACACAGGGGTTTAAAATTATTTTAATTTAACCCTCAACTACCCTAGCAATGTTTTTGAGCCCCCCCCCCCCCCCCCCCCCCCAACTAACAAAAAGGAAGACCTGCGTACGCCCTTGAAAGCGACGACGATCTTAGTCAAAATAATTTTTTTTTTAAATCAACCTAAATCTTCGCGCTCAGTTGATAGCATCTTTCACATATTCCTTGCACTTAACCCGAGGATTCCGCGGCAATAAGTTTTACAAAAACCTTGAAACGGTAGGCGTCGATACAGCACAGGTTTTATGATCACGAATGATTCTGATTGCACGTTACATCATGACGCGTTGACTCTACATTCCCGACTCCAATAGAATCATAGGAGTTCAGCCCTATGAAGAAAAAAAAGTTCAATCAAAATACAGCCTTCGACGGTAATTGACTCTTATACCATTACTTCGCTCGTCAGCTGTGAGTTTTGCCGATCTTTGGGGAATTTTTTCTTTGCAGTTTCAGAAGCATTTCCTTCTGAAAGACGTCCAAATTTGTTGAGAACAATAGATTTGGCCAGCTCAGGGATATTTCAATAGTGGCGAATTGAATTTCTGCTGATCATGCGCACTATTTGATATTTACACCGTGGAAGCCTTCGGACGCGACTATCTTTGGCCACAAGGAAAACCGAGAGTATAATATTAAATTTTTATCTTGAGTTAATCTGGTTTTTCGATGTTTATTTTCATAACGTATTCATGTACGTTTCGCTAGGGACTCGTAACATATGAATTGGGCAGATGTTTCATTATTAGAGCAAAAACTATCAAAGACTTTGTAAGAAATGTTTAAAACAATACCTATTCTCTTTTGACTAAATAAATTTATAATATATTTAAATAAAACGTATTAATTTAATTTAATAAAATCATTTATTTATATATTCATTATAATAATGTTATGATTAGGCTTGCTAGCAATGATGGCCATACATCAGTAAGACAAATGTGTTAGCAGATGAAGAAACAATTTCTTCTCATTAATGCAATAATCGGTAAATCTTGGAAACATTATTTAAGAACGCTGCAAATTTTACGCAGGAGTTTATTATTCTTTGATATAAATTATCCAAAAAGTAATTTTGTCAACTTTTTTTTTTTTTTCAAGAAAAATTTAATGTTATAGTTTTAAAAAATCTGTATTCCGTTCAGTATTTGGACGGGTATGGGACCCCAAAAATTTGATCGATAAAACGTTCAACGATCTACGTTCGAAATTACTCGATAAAAGACACCTCATTCCACCCATAGATTCCCGCGGTGAAACCGGATGGTACAGGAACCCCCAAAAATGGATTCTACGTCCAAAAAATACCTAGAAACGACACCCCAGTCAATATCGTCGCCGAAAACCTACAAAAACCCTTCTCATAGCTCTTTTTTAGCCTCACGGGTTTGAGCGCGATCGCGATGGACAGCTTGCGGAACACGTGTAACGATTTACAAAAAACGAACTAACACTAAAGCAGGAGTTCCTCTGCTTAAAGGGAACGAGTACTCAAAATAAAAATTCCTCGGCCTTTAGGCTGATAAAATAAAATTGCCTATTTAATTATATGTACTACACTGGGAAGATCATATTTCAACAATAATTGTTATTATGAATTATTCATCAATGGAGTATAACGTTTCTTTTTTAAATGATTTTTTTATAATGGTGTAATGGTGGGCCGATGTAGGTATTATACATCTGCGCTGTATGCCAAATAACATTTTTGCCGAACCGCTACGGCCCAATTTTACGGTTCTAGGTGGACAAAATTCGCAGAAGGACCTTTCCTTTAGGAAATGTAACGCCGATTACGAATATACCATGTATGAGTAGTCTAAAATAACTCCTTCATTTTTTTAATACAAAAAAACTACCAAAAACGAAGTTTTTCGTAAATTTTGGTTTATTATTCTTGGAATAATACACCTATGTTATCGCGAGGGGGGTCGACGACTCCGATCGGCCTCAAAATTTGACATTATCCGTTTCAATTGGTCTAGATTGGTCTAGACCGAAATGTCCGTCCGCTGTCCGCCGTCCAGGCCGTTTTGGGCAGTAGGAATTTTTTTTAAAATCTGAAATTTTCACAAAATACTTGGTTTACCATCTAGTTGTGCCCGCAAGGTTTTCAGCCCGATCGCCCAAACCCGTGGGGCGCTATGGGGCTAAAATGGGGCTACAGGAGGGGCTGTTTGAAGGCTTTTAGCTATGGGATCGAGTTAGGTGTCGTTTTCGAGGTATTTTTGAACGTAGAATCCATTTTTTGGAGTCCCGGAACGATCCGATTTCACTGTTGCGATCTATAGGGCTTTCATGAGGCTAAAAATGGGATTTTTGAAGGATCCCAGGAGGTTAAATATTTTTCAAGTAAAGAATAAAGAATGTTTGAAAAAACAATTTTTTTGAAAAAACATCCAAAAAATATTTTTTGAAAAAAAAAATCCAAAAAAAATTTTTTTTTTTTCCAAATTATTTTCTTTTGACACAGAAATAATTTTTGCGCAAGTAACCTATATCAAAGAATAATAAACCCTTGTGTAAAATTTGCAGCGTTTTAAATGATTATTTAAAACCTGATGGGCCTATCCTGTAGGACATAATAATATTATGTCCTACAGGATAGGCCCATATTATGTAGGACTCGTTATATTATAACGCTGATCACAAATATACCATACATGAGTCGTCTAAAATGACTCCTTCATGTTTTTTTGGTAAAATGAAGACCAAAAACGAGGTTTTTCATCTTTATTTCGTTCTTTCTCGCATTTCACTATTTGTGTTGGAAAGTTCACCTCTTATTTCAGAATCAAGAACCATAAGGCGGCACGACCCTACCACCTACGTACTCCGATAAAACCGATCAGAAATCACAACTGGACGTTTTTTGATGGCCATAGTGCCTATACCGATCGGTTGAATTTCGAAGTTTTGGTATTCAATCGATGCAGGATTGAATGACCTTCAGTTATGTATAATATACATATATTATGTATAATATACATACATATTATGGCGATATTTTCCGAGTGATGCATGGTTTCAGAGATACCAAAAGAAGTCAAAAACTATCGAGTTTGCGCAAAAATCCTTATTATTCCCAAAAAGAACAGCTCTTAATGAAACTTTTGCTGCAACAATCTCCGTGGAGCTCATCAGTTTTCTACGAATTCGTCCGTAGTTGATGTAAATTTTTCTGGTAGTCAAAATGTTTTGGTGACGATATAAAAACGCTGCAAATTTTACACTAGGGGTTATTATTCTTTGATATAGGTTACTTGTGCAGAAATTTAATTCTGGGCCAATGGAAAAAATTGTAGAAAAAATGTTTTTTGGATTTTTTTTTTCAAATTTTTTTTTTTTTTTTTTTTTTTTTTTTACTTGAATAATATTTGACCTCATGGGATCCTTCAAAAATCCCATTTTTAGCCCCATGAAAGCCCTATAGATCGCAGTGAAATCGGATCGTTCCGGGGCCCCCAAAAATGGATTCCGTCCAAAAATACTTCGAAAACGACACCTAACTCGATCCCATAGCCAAATAACCCCTACTATTTGATATGCTGGACGAAAGGCTGCGAATGAGATTCACGTAGACACTAAACGTTTTGGAAATGTATGTGCAGTGCTCGTTCAATTGAGGGTTGGGTCATCACACCGGATCAAAAAGAAGGGTGAAACGAATATTTGGTCAAAATTTCAGATTTTTCGAAAAATTCTCACTTCACAGAACGGCCTGAACGTCGGACGGCGGACGAAAATTTGATAATGTCAAACTTTGAGGCCGGATTCATTCTTGGAATAATAAACCTAAACGATAAATACAATAAAAAAATATTTCTTCATAATTATTGATTATAATAATAATAATAACAACTAATTATTAGTGGGCTATTTATTGTGAAATAGCCATAAACCAATACGCTGATGCGGGAACTCATGTGTCCAAGTTCACATTGGCCTTTCTATTGTCGCTCTGATGTTCATGTTGATTGTTCAAGTTTTATTTTAGACACCTATCGAGTGTCATATGAATTGATATCGAGGTACGGATCCATTTGGTCAAAAACCTTCCCATTCTAAATGTAATGGGGAATCCTGTTGGCTAACGTTCCTGAAAACGATAATACGCAGGGAGGAGTCATCCATAACTGACCACGCGTCATGACACGGTTAATTATTCGGTAGAGTAGCGATGGGTGTCGGGGGTGTAAAGGGGGAGGGAGGCCATTTGCGTGTTTGCTGTAAGCAACGTGTTCCAACTGTACGCTTGGAACAAGTGGGCCGAAAGGCCCGTCAGGTCTGTGGCTGGTTCGCCGATATGAGTCAGAGGAGAACCCGCGTTTACGACTCACCCGGACGATTCATAGACATAATAACGCGGTGGAGAGAAGGTTCGACGTGGCGTCATCAAGTTGACGCAGGAAAAAAAGTCATGTGCGCACGGCGGAAATGTACTCAAATCACCTGAAATACCGTCACATGTGAAACCTACTGGCGAGTGAAAGGAGGCATTCGAATTGACGTTACCATCTCGTTTTTATCGTTATATAGAAATGTTGATGAGAGAGTTTGTGAAGTCCATATTGAAAAATAACCGAAGGATCGATACTCCAGCCTACGTATCCAGTATGTCTTTCGAGGGGGGGGGGGGGGAGGGTCCAATATAATATATGTATACCTATTGTATATTATACAGCGAAAAAGTTAAACTGTATGGATCTCCCCCACCCCCCTCTGAACTACCCCTGACCATAGCCAGGATGTGTTCCGATCCAAGCATCATTCTGCCATTCTATTCAATCTAACACCTCCCCAAGCAACATAGGCCGCGCCTTTACTAGAGGTAGGACATATGAAGCGTCACAGCAAGGTGGTCTTCCAATGCCCTCTGGATTTGGCACCTTTTGCTTACTCTTCCCAGAGAAAAAGCAGGTGTCAATTTCAAGCAGCAAGGATGTCCCCCGATGGAATTCAAGCAGCACTTCGCCGTTCTTATCATTCTAACATTCCAAGCAACTTCCGTTGACATCCTGTCTGAAAGATGAAGCTTTCAAGCGGCAAGAATGTCTGCCATTACCCCCCCTCGATTTTGCACCACTCGTTTAAGACTCCCAGAGAAAGGACTGGCTTCCATTCCAAGCACCAACGTGCCATCATTCCAACACTCCTAGCAACTTCCAAGTACAGGACAGATAAAGCTTTCCAGCAGGAAGGACGTCTTCTGGTGCAGCCTGGATTTTACGCCGATTTCACTTTCTGACGTAATTTCCAGTCGCCTCCTTTTTCGGGCATTTGGCGTCGATGTTTCAATACAATAAATTAATAAACTGGATAAGCTCAAAATTGTTTCTACTCTTTTGCCTTCCACAACTGCAAGCCATCAATGAACGTGCGAGCTTCCTCTAGCCTGTCTAACGCCTGGTTTTCTGATTTCAGGTATGAACTGATGAGCCTGGCAGCTCATTGGAATAAGGTACATAGTAATAGAATGAAAACTGTAATATATATATATTGTATTAACGTCAAACGGTATTGTTTAAAGTATTCAACTGTATCCTCCTGGTATGTGCCAAAATAGCCTAGCAATCTTCACCTATGGGCCGTTCTCATCGTGTTAAGGTTCTAAAGGTTCGAGAAAGTGGGTCGAAATTATGTTATCGGACTCCGTTATCAGCCATGCTTACCATAGGGGCAGCATTCTAGATTTCCGATGAGCTAAATTATTACCTCAAAAATATCGTAACAATCTGGACGAACATTGCTCACTCCGACGACCCTTTTCTTCTTCTTCACGTCTTCCCTAATTTTTTTTATTTTTTTTTTATTTTTTTTTGACAACATTAAATGTGTTATCAAAAAAAAAAAAATCAGGGATGTTCAATTTTAACATAGGTTGTTCTCACGTAGGGTGTCTCGAGTGAAAATTACGAACGTTTCTACTGTTCTACGTACTGTGTGGTGAAGATGACAAGTTTTGTAGGATTGAAGTCATCATCAATAATTGACCTGAACTACGTACGAAGTTGCCAGTTATTCGTATTTCGCATTCTTCCATAACGTATTCTGTAGAAGTTGAGTTGATACGGGAGAATTGATTGTAGGGGCTGTAATGGTGTGTTTAGCCAGAGTCGAAGTAAATTTGGACGAGGATTTATGAGGGTTCCAGATCTGGTCGACCTGGAACCCTCGATGCATTGATACTGAAAACGGAATATCTTGCTGCAACTGTTGAGTTTGTAGCATGGAAAATTTCAATGTTGATGAGTTCTCATCAATTGATGTTCTAACATCAATCATCAAACTAATCAACTTAAGTTCTACGCGTTTATGGAACTTCTTGCTTCGATGCTTTCGAGTATTTGCGAAAACACTACCGGTCAGCGGGCCTGGTTGCCTGTTGGGGGGGGGGGATCCCCTCTGAGGCTGTATGTCCTTGCAGCGCTACACTTCCTCGTCTGCTCGTTTCCTACAAACCCGCTGGATTTCTGCCTTTCACGCTCGGTTTACCAGACCCGAGAAAAACTGGCAGGAAAAAAAAGAAAACCGTTGCAAATAGAATATTAGCGCGGCTCGTTAACAGGAAACGTTAGATTGGCAGGGTAAAGATTAAATTAGCTTGTCGTATAGATGATTCAAAAAAACAAACTATTTTGTTGATTTTGACTCCCTTTAAATTCGTCCACCAAGTAGGAGAGGGCGTGTTTCTTTACTTCATTTCCTATATAAACTTTATTTCCTGACTCATTCAGTGTACGAAGCAGTACTCACATTGAGATGCAGAGCTGACTTCACTCTGTTCTTAGGCTGTTACTTGAATAGTTATGAGCTCAATCCTCCCGGCTATCATGGGACCTTTGTAATATGACACGCGTTGAATCCCTCAGAGTTGGGTTGGACAACGTGCCTTATAAATCAACGAATTCGTCGCAGTTAAAAGGTAGACGTTTCTTCAGAAGGTGGTTCATGTGCTCAACTGATCCGAATATACCAAAATGTCCTGAAAGTTCTATTGACACTCGATTATTGACCCTTATGAATATGGAAGACGCCGTGTGGTGGAAAGAAAGGTGGGTGAGTCAAGTGGAGAAAGTATATGAATCAGTTTAATCCCCCTCCCTCCCATTATTCCATGTTCACCTAAATAAATGCAGGGATTCCCCCTGCTAGATGACTATACCTCACACGCAATTCCTTGAATGTGGGCCACTAAATGATTTCCACTTGGTAATCACTATCAAGAGGGTCATTTTCGGCTCCCCCTGAGCTGGTTCCTAACACAGTCACATCTGTCTTATTTTTTAACTTGACCCCTTTCTGAGGGCACACGTCGACGCAACCTTTTTTTCAAGCCAGATCATAGGACGAATGACTCTTAACTAAAACAAGAGAAGCTCACTGAAACTACACAACAAATAAAATCAGCTGACCAGACTCAAGAAGGCTATTTGCAAGAAGCTCTGGGGAAAACCAGAAGTGCTTCGTGACAGAAAAATCGGCCTCTGATTGGCCGAAGCTGGAAGTAAGGTTTTGGCACAAAACTTCAAATGAATATATCTGGTTTTGGCAGCAATCCTGACTTTCATGATTATTCTACGGTGAGCTATGTCAGGTTTTGGACTAAAAACGCTTTGCTTAGCTGTGGGAAACCATTTCAAGAACATTTCCCGCTCAAAATCTAATTTATTCAAAAAACGGATACCTATGTCAGGTTTTGGAAAAACAAACATTGTTTGTATCCAAAACCTGACATTAATGATTATTATTAACCACCAACATTAATTATTAATGTGGGTGAGAAGGTTACCCAAAGGTGTATTATTCCAAGAATATTAAACCAAAATGCGAGTGACATTTTTCATCTTGAAGGACAACCAATTTTTCGGGTCCCAGGAAACTGCCCTACCTGGAAATTCGGGGAGATCGGTGCCTCGTCTCCATGGATTATTTTTAGGATCACATTTTCGTACAGTTTGCAAACTGTCCGAAAATCTGATCCTAAAAACTCCCCGAAAAGGTGGAACGAGGATTCTGCCAGAAAACTGAAAACACGCATGTGAATAAGGGAAACTGCCCGAATCTATCCGAACTGGAAACTGACCGAAAGTAAAAGGTCGTAAACCCGTTTCAGGTACCTGCTTCCGAGGACATTCGTCGTTCCGAGGAGCTAACTTGACACTTTTCAATGGCATTCCAGCGTCACTTGCTAGAGCTGTAGACGAAAAATATTACATAATATCACAAAAGAAGAAACTGTAAATCTGGCTCTCAACGTAGTGGGTTAAATGCGTCGAAAAATGCAACTTTTCAGGAGAGTCGAAAACCTAAAAAGTAACTGTCTGGGCGTGTTTTGTTTTTCCATTTATTAGAGGGAGAAAGAAGGAGGGCCAGAGCATGATGCAGGCGCCTTCTGGACTAATTGTTAATAATTACAATTGAAGTTGAAGGATTGTGCAGTATACCATTTCGTTCAGTATATAACGTAGTTTATTTTAAGAAGAAAAACAAAAAGATTTTATGGCGTAAGGAACTGACTGCCCCAAACACCAAGAAATGATGACAATGAGCAATTAATAAAGCAACGAGCATAGGTAAGTAAATAGGTACGAACAAATAGTTTTCAAGCCTCAACAATTTTCGCTTCCTTTGAGTAAAAACGACACCGCCCTTGGATAATAACCCCAGGGGAAAAAATACAAGGGGCCCCTGCCGTCTCAACACTAATCCTCTTAGGTATCTGAAGCTCTTCACGGCCCCACTCGAGGGGTCAGAAATTCGGGCAGTTTTCAAAGTCGAAACGGGGGTCTTTCATTCTGCCAGAATATTTTCGGCCAGTTTCCAGATTTCTGTTTTCGGACAGTTTCCTGGCCATACTTTCGGGGACTTTTTCGCCAACTCCCCAAACTCCCCGAATCGGTTTCTGGGCAGAAATTCGGGCAGTTTCCTGATCTGGCAGTTTCCAAGTTCCCAATTTTTTGACCTTGAAAGTGAAGACTGAGTTTCCGCTACCTTCAGAAGGCTTGAAGCAGAAGAATTTAACTTTAAGGTAAAAAATTACTCAATGCTCGAAATCAGTACGATATATCGTACATTTCGAAATGTTGACTGGATTTAGGGTGGAGTGGAGTGATTGCGTACCTATGCTTTTTTCAATAGTTCAACTTTAGACTTCATTTTCAGCCGTCATATTGCAAGGTAATTCCTTTTTTCTTTTTTCTTTTTTCAAAACGTAGCTTATTTAGGTGTTGAATTCAAATATCACCAAAGGCTTTCATTTACCGCTGTTCATCAATTTGAGATAACGATTTTTTTTTTTTTAAATCCTCGGTAGTACACATTTCCCCAGGAAAAAGGGGTAATAATTATTGTGTAGACAATTATTGTGTAAATTGCATCCATTTCTCAGAGTATTCGTATTCAAGCATCGAGGGGTAAATGTGCGAAACACTGGCTCATAGCGAAACACTGACTGCCACCGACAAACAACAGCCCCTTTTCAACAGGTGCCCCGAATTCCGCCATTTTCTGTGATAAGTCTCATTGGATCTTAGAGGACACACAGTAAACACTGTTGCTTCATTTGGCGTCATTTTATGATTCGTTTACACATTTACCCCGTGCAACCAGTAGAACTGCTAGGGATGACTAAAAAGTACTTATGGACTCTTCTTAAAATCGATTCTTTTTGGAAAAACTATCGTTATTTTTAAAATTAATTTCTCCCTGAGAAAATGGAAAATTTCAAGAATCTGCCCGATTCTTTTCATCAGCTGCTTTCACAACTACAATGAAAAGGATGTAAATACCTCAAGATTCAATATCACTGCTTATCACACCCTAATGATTCTGCCATGTTTTCGTATGGTTTTTGCCATGTACTGGAGTGAGGTTTCGTGCTGATTTATAGTCCCCAGACCTGTTCTTTTAATACTAACCTAAGTGCGATCCAGCAGCGTATACCCCATTTTAACGAGTCGTTCATTTTTCCAAAAACAGAAGCTTCCTTCATTACCGAGTTCACATGTACATTATCCTTGAGCACAACCTACGACACTGCCCGTTATATTTTCTCACTCGAGCGCCATTTCCGCGATCCATCGAGCTCAATGGGCACACACAAACATGCAGGGTCATCATAGTAGGAAGAGCAGAGTCACTAGGAGCTTAGTCAGGCAATCACTTAGTCACACGTGGGTACTTTAGTCCCGAATACTCCAACACTGAGCAGATGTGGCCATACAAACCGCCTGACCTCCAGATGATATTACAGCTTCTCTCGTCTGCGTGTTTACAAACAACCTACCGGATCTCAGAAAATAATTTTGAAAAAAAATATCGTTACCATTAAAAACAAAACGTTCCTGGTTTCAAACGATTTCCACAATCCCAAGAACGTCTTTGATTTGAAAGTTTAAGCGCCATCCACCATACGAGGATTTCGGTCTTCCCCAGAAGACTTTCCAGCCTCTCATAAATATAGTTCCCAATCAAAACCTATTTGGGCCCGACCTTTGGAATCGAGCCAGTGTTGTCAGTCCCAAAATAGTGAGAAAAAAAATCAAAGAAAAAAAAACCGGTCGAGTGGTTCCACTTCCATCACATTCACTTGATGACAAGACAGGATTTGGGGAGTTGACGCCACAAATGACTCAAATCGGCTCGAAGCTGCACATTTCCCGAAGAATGTCATCTCGCCCGCCCCGGAAATCGAACCGGACAAGATCTTGCTCACGTTTTTACTAGAGTTACACCAATAAGTATGGTTTGATGGTTTTATGACTCCATGCCCGTGTTAGTGACTCACCATCGATCGGTGGTCAATCAGTGCTCAATCCTCAACTGTCCGATCCCATACAACAATGTATGAGTAATACAGTATGACATAGAACAAACACAAACCAACTTGGCGAACAGCGTCGACATGTGGCTTTGACACTTTGAAAATATCATTTAATGGTGATTTATAATAATACTTACCTAGGTGCTTTTTGTTGAAGTGTCTTTTACACGTTCAAAATTTTAATTATTTCGGAATTCCCACTTTTGCTTCTTTTTTTTTTATTCTAAAGATTTCATTTGATGAATTGCTCGCTCTTAAATTGTCAAATAATTTTCCTCTCCCTCAAAATACTTTTGTGCCTTTCATTTGATTTTAAGAAGTTTCTTTTAATTTTGTCTCATCTTGAGTTGCCTTAAATAGTGTTTCGACATTTTCAAATTGAATTGTAAATTTATGCTACTTTTAGACTTTGCGTATTTTCATGTTCTATTGTAGACTTTCCATTGATAATTTCAATCAATGCGCTCATTCTGTTTCTGAAAATCGGCCTAAAAATTGTTTTTCTTCATCACATGTCTTTTTATTGTTATTTTTTAATTGTACATAATTATTGTATTAACAATAATTGTTAATACAATAATTATTATTGTATTAATGGTGTATTTTTTAATTTTCACATTTAATGCGCCTTTCTCTTTCTTTCTTTTCTTTCTTTCTCTGTCCAAATAGGAACTGTACAAGTATTGTGGTTTTCATAACCTCTTCAATTATTATGAACTAAATAATTTTTAATGGCAGAATTAACATTTGCTTGAATAATTGTAAAATTTACAACAATACAGGATAATTAAATTAAATTTTAATTATCCTCTTATATACGAGCTGCAACCCGAGGAGGACGAGGGGAAGGAGCGTTATCAATTATTTGTCATCTTTATTCTAAATGAAAATTTGGGTGGCGAGGGAGGGGCGTTTCGGCGAACATAGAACATGAAAAGTTTGAAACCACCAATTGGTTGCTCCGTTTGGGGTATTTGAGCGATTGAAGAGTTCATTAAATCGTTGATAGCCTAAAAATCGTTCTAAATTTTTGGGAAGAAAAAGTTTTTGTTTTTTTTTTTTCACCATGAAGAACACTAGGGAGTTGATAGATTTTACCTTAAGTTACTCAGGTTTATCAAAATCGGCCAGACCCAATCGACACAAAAAATCGCTAAACTCGCACAACGTGATGTAGTTCTGATTGGTTTGTGTGTTGCTCGAACCCGTCAGGGCAGTTTAAATCCAAATTTGCAACTCTCTAAGTGTAGGTTTATACTGCGGCGTTTTGTCGCGGCGGTAAATTACCGCTGTCGCCCGACGGTAAAAAAACGTCGGTGTCTCGCGTTTATACTGCGGCGTTTGTCGCGACGTTTTCGACCCCCTTCCCCTGCGTTTTCTGTCTAAGCTCACTTGTAGGTCTGCTCCCATCATGGACAGAAGTGTAATAATTGGAATATTGGAAGCAGAGGGATTATTACGTGATGGCAGAGGGCGACGAAGGTGGTCCGTTCACCCCTTCAACGCCAGCCCTCACCACGAACAGTTTTCCAATTTTTAAATTTTAAATTTAAATTTGTCCAGGGCTTGATCCCACAGAACAGGATGAACTTCTACTATTTGTATAAGTTTGTCGTGGTCCATCGTGGAGTAGTAGAGACAATGTGTACACACAACACTACACGCGACACGCGACACTTACCGCCGCAATAACAACACTGCCATAAGGTTCAATGTGTTGGAGGGGGGAACGGCTACCGCCGGAGTTGGGCGACAGTCGCCTGCCGCGCCAGCATGCCGCGACAAAAAATTTGTGTCGCGCGACACGACGTCTGTCGCCGAACGCTACCGCCGCAGTATAAACGGCTCCAATGGTTTCTTTGTGTTGCCGCGACAAAGTGTCGCGACGGTAATTTACCGCCGCGACAAAACGCCGCAGTATAAACCTACACTTAGTGTAGGAATGTGCGGAATTTGCATAGCAGGCGAAAAACCGCGAAATTGTCAGACACATTTGGGTCATTCTCCCAACATGTCGGAATTCATGTCCCTTGGAGTTTCTGCGCTCCGTGTTTAACTTAGAGTGGATTTTTTTTACCAACGGAGAATAGACACCCTGAGCTTGATTTCTAATCAAATTCAATCTCAATATTCACTCGTTTCCATATCAAAATTTAAATTCAAAGTGCCAAAAAATCAGTCCCTAACCTGTCCCCTGACTAAAATTTCTAACTTCAAAAATCAATTCCTCTCTGATGAGTAATGGTAACCGGTTTTTTCTTTCACACACGATTTCATATAACTCACAGAAATATCCCAAGAGATGGTACGCACGCTCTCTAGCGGCCAACTCTACAATACGTAGCCTTGAACCCTTGTCCCCAGGTTTTTCGACGAGTCCCTAACTTTTTTTCAACACGGCGCCACCACTCTCCAGAGCACAGCAACCAAGTTTCCAAGTGTTGGCTAGATTAGTCTGATTCCCGCCTAAGTGCGGGTAACCTTTTCCAGGGCAACCTACCAACTGTTCAGTTTATTTGTGGATGTCAAGGAAGCCAGATCGAGAATTTCCCATCAAACGGGTCAGTCCCTAACCGTCACTTATCTTCTTCAGATAAGAGGAAGAAAATTATTAACCTGTTTCAGTTTGTGTGTTTTTAGAGGGAGTACAGATTCTCATATTTATTTTTCCTGATAAAAACACGTGGTAGGGTGCACGTCTGAAAAACGTGCAAATCGTCAGTCCCTAATGCGCTAGTCCCTAACTTTATTACTGAGGGACTGATGCCAAATAAATTAGGGACTGACGTTATTTACTCAAAGCAACAAAAAATTATATTTTGCATGATTAATTTATGAATTGGAATGTCTCCTCCTTGTAGCATTCAAGTAGGATGTTCAAATGTCGGGATGTGATAATAAAAAGGCATGTCCATGATATTGAGGTAATCAGTCCCTAACTATAGTGATTTTTAGATCATGCTATATCTCTTGAATAGTGAACTTCTATGATAGAATTTTTGGTAGGGATCATCACCATGAATTGGAATGTCTCCTCCTTGTAGCATTCAAGTAGGATGCTCAAATGTTGGGATGTGATAAAAAGGTATGTCCATGATATTGAGGTAGTAATCAGTCCCTAACTATAGTGATTTTGAGATCATGCTATATCTCTTGAATAGTGAACTTCTATGATAGGATTTTTGGTAAGGGTCATCAATAGCATGTGCTAAGAAGGAATTCACAAGAAATTGGTAGAAAAAGTTACTTTTAAAATGGTGGAATTTGAAACTCGAAATTCGGAGGTTTTGGGAGAATGACCCATTTCAGTTTTTGGTTTATATCTCCTAAACTAAAATCGCTGCAAATTTTATACTGGGGTTTATTATTCTTTGATATAAGTTGTGCAAAAATCAATTCTGCCATATGATTGTGCACAAATTAATTCTGTGTCAGTGAGTAATTAAAAAAAAAAATTAAATACAATAAATATTTCCGTACAATGTTTGGACTGAATCTGCCCACATCTATTGTGGAACCTCGAAAAATGAATTATGCTTCCTCGGGAAACAACACCTTATTTGACCTCCTTGGATCCTTCGAAAATCCCATTTGTTGCCCCATGAAAGCCCCATAGATCTCCACGGTGGAATCGGATCGTTCTGGGACCCCCACAAATGGATTCTACCTATTAAAATACATTAAAAACGACACCTAGCTCGACCCCCATTACCGAAAACCCCCTCCCGTAGCCCCTTTTTATCCACACAGAGCCCCACGGGTTTGGGCGATCGTGCTGAAAACTTTGTGGGCACAACTCAATGGTATACCGAGTCAAAATTTTAGATTTAAAAAAAAATTCCACTGCCCAAAACGGCTCGGACGGCGGACGGACATTGCGTTTTTAGAATTTAGACATCTTGAAACGTATAAGTTCGACCTCCGTCGCGATTACATATTATTCCAAGAATAATAACCGAAAATCAGAACTATAATCACGTTTTGCGAATTTAGAGTAGATATTTACTGGCCTTCTGGTATTGTAGCGGTTTACAAGAAAGGACAATAAAACGAACATGTGAGCGAAGAAATACAGTAACTGTAAAGTACAACTGTTGTACCTTTACTATCTTACTCTGTGGTTGTACCCCTCGGTACCGGAGTTCTGGTACCTGTCGAGGGACCCAGGGGTGACCAGCGTTTTCCCTAATGACCCCCACAAAAACATCTTCCCACGTTCGAAATGATTCGGTTTTAATACGCTCGTACCTGCTCCTGGTGGAGCAGAAGTTTGAGGTCTGACGAGGTCCAAAGCTGTCGAATATATTGTCAAACTACGAACGGAATTTTTGTCATGTTCGCCTTGAACCCAATCGGAGAACACGTCGTTCAAATAATTCTCGCCTAATTGGGATATTTTACAAATGAGATGAGCTCGAAAACAAAAAAAAGAAGTAGAAGTAAAATGACCTCTTTCACCAACAAGTGCTGTTAAATGGGGCCAGTGTGTTTTTCGGTGAAGATCGTTTACTCGCAATGGATCGTCTGATGTTCCAGGGGTCCTCTGCACACCCAGATGGGCCATTTTTTCCCCGTTTTTAAGGGGATTGAGGCTCGGAAAGGAGGAAGGGGGGTCCTCCAAAAGGAAGGAGGGATTTTGAACGTCTGCCAGACACCAGCCGCCGTCATCCTGTCCTCGGAGAAATAGAATGAGCCTTTTTACACCTCTCAGAGGTCTATGGAAGCCTCCACTCAGGGAACTCTTATATTATCTGGAGTAGGTAAATTTGAAAACCTCGCCAAAATCGACCTTTTTTTAAGCCCCCAAATATTCTTTATCTGTGTGTTGTGTTAAAATTTAATACATGCGCTTAAAATTTATATGCACCTAAATTGCTTTAAACAGAAATTTGCGATTTTTTTAAAATGAAACGCCGTTTTTGACAGCAAGCTTTTCTTAATTGAAGAATCGATAACAATTTTATAATAAATGTCGTCTGGTTGCAGAACCGGCCATCTCCAGAACGGAAAAGTTTTCAGGTAAGCCGATTTTCTGTCACGCCGACGGAAAATTAAATAAGAACCAAAACTGGATCTGGGGGCTCGGCAGGGAGGGGGTAATTGGAGATTTTACTTTTGATTTGGCCGGTTTTGCCACAAACCAGAGCGAAATTGATTCAAATGACGGGGTTTTAGTAGTGGAAAAGTCTTCAAAAATGTCCTTACCAACGCTCAATTTTATTAAACGATATTATTGAACCTTGTCGATTCAAATGAACTCTTTACCCCAAAATATGTTTACACTTTCAAATACATACATAACTCTTGACCCTTAAACTCTTACAAACGACTTAATAACCCTTAAACCTCTAAAAAAAAGTCTTAAAACTACTTAAATCCTTTTAAAAAACGATTTGAAACCCTTTAACAACCTTTTAAAAACCCCTAACACGACTTGAAAACCCTTGGACCGCTATAACTCTTAAAACCCTTAAAATGCCTAAACTCCTTGAAAGACCCCTTAAAAACTCTCAAACCCCTTTTTAAAAACTACTTAAACCCCTAAACACCGACATGCAAAACCCTCACACACCTGAAACCTCTAAATCCTTTAAAAACGACTTATTATCATAAATCCTTAGGTACCTCTTATTATAATAATTATAAAAAATGGAGGATTATTCTTCAAATTATTATTGAATTTCATAGAAATCACAGTCACATGCAAAAAAACAATGTCATCTACAGAATCGTCGGGACAGATTGTCTCGTGATTATGGGTCGCAATCCCGCACGATTTTGTTATTAACACAATAATTTTGCTTAAAAACGCAATTTCTTCACAAAAACGCTGCAAATTTTGCACGAGGGGTTTCTTATTCTTTGATATAGGTTAATAATTATTGCGCAAAAATTAATTCTGTGTCATTAAGAAAATAGGTACTTTTGAAAAAAAAAACTTAAAAATATTTATTTTCTGGGAGATGTTTGGACAGATGTGGAATCTCGAAAAACAGATTTCGCGTCCAACTCGGAAAACCACACCTTATTAAAATTTTGACCTCCTGGGATCCTTTAAAAATCCCATTTGTAGCCCCATGAAAGCCCCATAGGTCCTGGATCGGATCGTCCTGGGACCCCAAAAATGGATTTTAAGTGGATTTTTTACAGGCGTATTCCAAGATTAGACTGCTTCAATAGTAGAAATGCTCGTGAACTCCCCAGGTATTCCTTTTGAGAAAATAAAGTGTAGGTATGGCTATATTTTTTAGCTCATCTATGTGCCGGGAGAAACACATCTCCTAGTCAAATAGAACCGGGGGCTTTGAGTTTGGGCAAAACGTCAAAAAATTCAATGGTCTTGGGCAAAAAACGCAGTGGGTTTGGGCAAGCGCTCTAGAGATGTAATAGTGGCTTTGGGCAAATAATGTATTTATTGGAAATTGACACTGATAGAAATGCACGTCATCGGAATTTATTATTTATTATTCCTCGTTCTCGTCTAAGTCGGCCTTTGTAACGCTGGCTGACGTCTTCCAAGTACTTCTTAATGTTTTGGTCGGCTACGTAAGAACTCCACAGCTCATCCAGCTTGCCTAACATCTCACTCGTGCTTTTTTTCATAGGATTTACAGCTCCTGAAAAGACGCCCCCAGAATAATAATTATTGTGGGAAAAAAACATAAATTAAAAATTAGATAGGAACACGGAAATTCGGAATTCTTTTTTGGGCAATTTACCTTTGTTCGCACTGAATTTCTTCAACTCTGTTTCTCCTTGAATTTCCTTCATCACCTCGACCACGACGTGCATGTTTGGGTGCGCTGAATAAAATTGCCGATTGAAATCGCTGTGGAACGATTCGGCACCATTGGTAGTCCTCAGGAAATTTTGGCGGGGCGAAGAAGCCCACAGGTGTGGTGGGAAAGAACAGCCGTCTTCTATGTATGTGGTTAACACGTAGTACGTGAACTCACTGGTAATCAGCGGTGCATCCATCATCAACGACGTGAAGGCGTTGTAAACGAGGTCCGGTGGGAGAAAGCATAACGCAAAAAAAAATTTCAGCCATTTGCCTTCTGTGTCTCTTTTGCGGAAGTGGGTGCGGAGTTGTTTATTGCCTTTTATTCTACGATACCACGCTTGGTCACTACCCGGGCTTTACACTTGTATTTTTTATTGGTACATCGAAACGTTATGGACCCGTCTGCCATCGTGCGGAATTCAGAGTACTTAAAATTATTGATGACGATCAGATCCTTTCCTCGCCGTGACAAAAACTTTCTTTCAATCCGCACATCCATCGCTCACCGGTCTCATCGGTCAACTGATTCCGATTTGCCTAATCCCATGGGTTTCCGATCTTATCGCGCTGCAGATAATTTGCCTAAAAACATTGCTCACCTTTGCCCTACGTCATTGCGACTTCAACAACCTTTCACTTCCCATTTGCCCAAGCTCCTTGTCCCCATAGAACCCCCCGGGTGAATCGTTTCCCTCGATCTTTGGAGCAGAGCATCACCAAGAACAGTCGAAGACGGTTGGTCTGTGCGATGAAAGTAACTCGACATTTCGCTGGGTTTAGATGGAGGTAATTCAGTGAGCAACCGAAATATTGCTTGCTGGAAAGTTCCACAGTCCGATGGAGATCGGATTCGGCTGAAAATCTTCAGATCATCTGCTAACAGGAGTAGGCATTTGACAGCAGAGTTGAAGATCAGATGTTAATCATCAGTATTATCCACTTCGCAGCTTTAGGTAACCAGTTAAGTTGATTAACCAGTTTGGGTGACGGGGGGGGGGGGGGGGGGGTCATTTTGGTCGGCCTGAAAATTCGTCCGTTTATATTTCATGATGTGTAGATACCAAAATTTCCATTTGGGGAGTAGGAGTTTTTTTCAAATCTGAAATTTAGACAATATAGTACTATTAAATAATGACGATATACTATTAAATAACGACAATATACTATTAAATAATGACAATGTACTATTACATTTTCCTATTCTAGTTGTCCCCCAAACTCGTAGGGCTCCATGGAGCTTAGAAGAGGCTGCAGGAAAGATTTTTGAAAGCCTTTTGGGTCGAGTTGGGTGTCGTTTTTAAAGTAATTTTAGACGTACACTCCATTAAATGTCACGGAGAAGTCGGATGGGTCTGGTATTCCCCATAAGTTTTATGGGAATACCAGACCCATCCGACTTCTCCGTAAAGGCCCATGGGGCTTCATCGGGGCTGAAAATTGGGATTTTGGAGGACTTAGGCCAAGAGGTTACCTGTATGAGGTGTCGTTTTCAAAATAATTCTGGACGTAAAATTCTTTTTTGTTGATCCAGTATAATATACGGACATATTATGACCTAAAACTCTACAAATACACGGTTTTATTAATGATAATTTTTGTTATTGTTTTAATTTATTTTTCATCGACGTAGAATCAAATTTTTGCCCAATTTATACAAGAGACCCTTCTGTAAAATTTGGAGCAATTTGTTGTAGAGCTGAAAATAGTTATTTAAAGTTACGCCACATTGAAAACAATATCTACGGTACAAAAAAAAAGTTTGAAGGGGACCGAGTGCGAACCACCACTGCTCAGCAGAGTTTAACTCTCATTCAGGACTATCATAGACTCATAATGAGTGTTAAACAGCAGTGACTGCTGTGTAACACTCATAGTCCTGAATGAGATTGATTTTTGGAAGTTCTGAAAAGATGTTATTTTATCTATCAAATGAAGCGAAGATTCCTGATTTCCAATTCCGGTAGTTTTGAAGAAGACTTCCACCAAGCAACAGTTCCCTGTTTCCAGCCCCCCCCCCCCCCCCCCCCCCATCATAACTCTCATATGATGCGTGCTATAAATATATATAGGCCCTCAAGGATGAAGTACCGCTTCCCGTGTTTTATTGGAAAGGAGGAGAAGGAAAGAGGCGGTGTTGAATGTGGCGTTGGGTGGGAGGAGGCGAGCGGAGGGGGAATTCATTTATATAGTCTTTTCCCAAACTTGAAGATGAAAGGACTGGAAATAACCTTCGAGGGACACTGCAGTAGCCAGCAGGGCCATGGGGTGTTAACATGCCTTTTTTGGCTGTCCTTGTGTGCTCAGTTAGTAAAGCTCGAAGGCTCTTTTATCAACTGGGACCACAAAGAGTTTTTTTATCGATAGGCTTCCAATCAACGCTAATCGTGAAGTCAAAACTCTGATTGCACATACGTAGGTATTTTAATCGAAAAATACATAAGTAGGGGTTAATCGAAAAATTACCAATTAAATGTGCAGTGGTGAGAACAACTCAACTCTTTGGGTTGATGTTAGACAGGATCTCAGGTTCCCATTGGCGCGACCGAGCTCAAATCATCAACCATTGAGAAGTCAAGATCCTGTGTGACGTTATTTCCAATTTTCGACAAATCCAACAAATTCTTTGGTCTTTGAAAGGAAGGAAGGATGGACCACCCTTTCCTTTTTTTATTCATTATTTATTGATTAAATTTTTGTTTAAATTCTCTGTGGACTTGACCGTTTGTAAGGGCGGAAAGTCAGACAATCAGTCCTGGACACCAGGCACTCCAGCTCCGTCCTCCAATCCCAAGTTCTCACCTACCGCCGAGCTCCCCTCAGCCAAAGAGAAACAGCCCTTTTGATGGCGAACTGCACGCGAACTTGAGCCTATCCAACCACTTTGGAGTAGGGCTTTCCTACTTATCCACCAATCTGTGGGCTGTTCTTCCGAGGAATGCTTCGAATTCGCGGTGGAAGGCCCTTTTTTCTTGTTTATATCGACCTACAAGTTGTAGGTTGCTGTTAATGTTGTAGGCTACAACGTTAACAGCAATACTAATCGAGGGTCAAACAGCAGCCCCACGGACTATCACTTTGCCACCTCAGTAGGTTTGTTCCTGGAGCGTGAGTGTGAGCATGAGGCTCTCTGTTACTCTGTGGCATGAGGCGATGTGAGTGTGGGCGTGAGGATGCTCACTCGCTCATGCTGCTGGAACGGATGTTTCAAGAATGTAGTCATAGCATACTTACGCGTTAACGAGTCAGGTTTCCTTGGAGTGATGCGAAACTCTGTCGGTCGCACCAAGTTAGACAAAATAATTAAGTCTATGAAGTCCAACAGTTGGGAAAGATCCATTTCCATCATGCACCAAGATCAAACCTAATAAAACTTTCGGCACTTCAATTAAACCTGTCGGCAAGTCCAGTAAATAAACACCTGGAGTCAGGTTATAAGAGATCTAACGAGGTTATCGAGCGAGTTGTTGAGGGGGTAACTCATACTCACATGCTCCCAGTCCATGTGAGTACCTTACATCACCTCACACTCGTGTGACACTCCTGGAGCAGCAAATTCCATCCTCACACTACCTCACATGTCATGTCACTCCTGGAACTGTGAGTTGGTGGGAGTGGCCAATGAAACGTAGCACTGCGCATGCGTAAGCTCTTAACGTCGCCTCACGCTCACGCACCAGGAACAAACCTAATATATAATATTGGGGGTTCAATTCTTGTAAAAATGGCAAGTAGTTGATTTTAACGACTATTTGACAATTTGCAGCTCAAGTTTTTCATTTTAGATTGTTTTCAGTCTCCTTAAACAATTAGGTGGTAAATTAACCAAAAGCAGTTAGAATATATTCTAACTGCTTTTGGTTAATTTACCACCAATTTACCACCAATAATTACTAACGCAACTGTTGAATTCAGCATGAAAAACGCTGCAAATTTTACACAAGGGGTTATTATTCTTTGATATACATAGGTTACTTCCGGAGAAATTTAATTCTGTGTCAATGAAAAAAAAATTTTTTTCGGATTTTTATATTTCAGAAAAATTTCAAACTTTTTTTTGTTTTTTTAATTGAAAAATATTTGACCTCCTGGGATACATCAAAAATCTCATTTGTAGCCCCATGAAAGCCCTATAGATCGCCACAGTGAAATCGGATCGTTGCGGGACTCCAAAAAATGGATTCTACGTTCAAAAATACTTCGAAAACGACACCTGACTCAATCCCATAGCCAAAAGCCTTCATAAAACTCCTCCCGTAGCCCCATTTTAGCCCCATAGCGCCCCACGGGTTTGGGCGATCGGACTGAAAACCTTGCGGGCACAACTAGATGGTTAACCGAGTATTTTGTCAAAATTTCAGATTTAAAAAAAAAATCTTACTGCTCAAAACGGCCCGGACGGCGGACGGACATTTCGGATTTAGAATGTAGACCTCTTGAAACGGATAACGTCAAAGTTTTGAGGCCGATCGGAGTCGTCGACCCCCGTCGCGAAAACATAGTGTATTATTCCAAGAATAATAAACCAAAAGTAGTAACTACCAACTGTTGGTAGTCATTCGACACAATGTGTCGTAAATGTCATTAAATGTCATTTAATTACAAGTAGGGGTCGCAATCCCGCAATGCGGGATCCCGGGGTGTTTTTCCAATCTTGCAAATGCGGGATCCCGCGGGATTCCTCTTGTTTAAAAAAAGCCGCGTTTTCTGTGCTGTGAATCACATTCTCACATAAGTCCTCCTTAAGCCTGTTGTGCTGTAGTTCAAATTATTTTTGCTATTCTTGTGGTAGGTATCTAAGATCCAGATACTATCTATCCTGAGAGAATAGATATATTTCATCCATAAACAAAACAAATTAGAAATTTTGTTTAAAATGTCACAGAAATATTATTGTCAGTATTGGCAGTACCTTCTAGGAAATATTCATAAATCCTGATACGTCGATTCACAATTAGTTAATAGGTGTATGTTACAATTAGGTCTCAATTAGATATTAGGTATAGGTTGAAAGGTTGAATAACATGCAGGTATAGATAGAAACTTGTGGGGAAAGTGGCGGCGCTAACTCCAGTTTGCGTAATATGCGGTGGAGTATATTATTATAATATACTCCACATATACATTTGACGATTTGTTTTACGATTCGTCCCACAAGTATGGAGTTAGAATACCCGTAGAATGGAGACTGCCCGCCGTAACGCTGCCTATAGGATTCGGAAGAGGCTTCCCTTTCGACTAATGGAGCGAAGTTTCGAGTCCGGGCTTCCTCGAGCCCAGCTGGTCCGGGAGATGATGGCCATGCACTTCGGTCGGTGGCAGGAGGATTGGACTGCCGAGTCCACTGGGAGGCTCACTTTTGAGTTCTTCCCATCAGTGGCTCGGCGAATGGAGATGACGTGGGTGGTCCCTGGCCACAGGGTCAACCAGCTGCTGCATGGTCACAGGGACTTCCCCGCAAACCTCCACCGCCTGGCTGTGTGTGGTGCCCAGACCCAGAGGGCTCAGCAAGGCACGTGCTTCGGAGCTGCCCGGCTTTTGGAACGGAAAGAGCTGTCCTGGAAGCTGAGGTGTTCCCCGACGGTCTGAGGGAGGACTGGAGCAAGTATGTTTCCAGCCCTTCCCACTACAGGGCGTTCGTGGCCAATGCGTCAGCCGCCCTGACAGTCCCAGTGGCAAAAAGGCCCCAGTGAGCACTGACTCCCATTGGTCCCCCCCCTGGGGGGCTCACTTGGGTCGCTTCCCGTCATAAGTGGTGGTTGAGCAGAGACTCCCACCCTTTCTCCTGTCATGGCGCTCCCCCCAAAAGAGGAGGCCTACTGATAGCTCTAATGAGCTCTGGTAGTTGTCGGCTTAGGCCGAGCCAGAAAGCCAAACTACTGTAGACGCAGCCGAATAGAATTGTGCCTAAAACAAGTGTCGAACCAAGTTTCCCGAATTCATCGCGCTGTGTGGCCTCATTCAGCATAGTGTGGACACACGTTTACAAAATTTCTGTTTTTTTTTTTCCTGTCTATCAACTGTCTCACTTCTTGACCTACTGTGGTTTGTATTGTTGCTTCCGAGTCTGCGAAGCAGCGTATGCCTTGTGTTCACTTTCGGGAGAAAAAAAATTTTTGTTGTCCAAATTCAAAATTTCCACTCGCATTTTGCGTTTCATAGCCTACTGAACAAATTTGGTTCCGTGTCTGTCGGTCTGTGGGTCTGTGGGTCTGTCCGCATTTCCTTGTTACAGCCATAATTTCCACAATTTTGAATGAATTTAGCTCAAATTTTGAGGGATTATGCGGATAAGGCCCCTTGAGGTCCCATACGAATTTCATCACAATTGAATCAGCGGTACGCTCTGCGCATGCGCTAACGTGAAATTCTTGAAACAGGCATAACTTTCTCAATTTTGATCGGATTTCAATCAAATTTTCAGGAATTGTGTGCGTATAGCTCTAGATGGTACCCTGTCAGTTTCATCACGATTGAATCAGCGGTACGCTCAGCGCATGCGCGAACGTAATTTCCTTGCCACAGCCATAACTCCTACAATTTTGATCGGATTTCAATCACATTTTCAGGAATTGTGTGGGTATAGCCCTAGATGGTTCCCTATCAGTTTCATCATGATTGAATCAGTGGTACTCCCTGCGCATGCGCGAACGTAATTTTCTCGTTACAGTTGTTACGTTCATTTTGAACTTGGCACGAGGAAGCTCATGTGCCATTGCCTTGGCAGTGTATTTTCCCATTGTCTTTTCACGACTTTTCATTTCCTTGAAATCGTCCTACAGCTATGTTCTCCCTTGCTTCAGGTACGCTGATCTGTTCGTTGAAGATGATAACTTGTTTGTAAGTATTGGAATGACAAATTTACTCAGATTCATTACTACTAAAATCAGGAAAGTTATGAAATAGTACGGATTTATGGATCATTTGCTAGTATATCAAACACCTTAAATTTGTTACGTCTCCATATAGTTTTGTTACATGTCATAATTTTGGGGTATTCACTGCAGTGCGTTCATTTTCTCTATGATGCGATGCAAACGATCATTTTAAGATAAATTAAGCAATGCATTTATGAAGCGTTCCTTATAAGTGGCGTCACATTTGTTTTGACATTTTATGTCTTTGCTTTGGCACATAAACTCAAAAATCGTCACGATAACTGTTGACGAAAATTGTCCCAAGCCGTTTCTAGGGAAATGGAACTTATTCATAGCAGGCGATCCGAATATTGCGAGAACGGTTTGATTTGTGAAGCGGTGGGTAAATCATTTTAACATAAAGGGTGAAGCGGTGGGTAAATCATCATAACTTAAACTTGACAATGCCCAGGGTCCGGATCAGCTGAGTGGCTCTTGAAGCTAATTTCTATGCTTTACACTCTAGGAAGCTGTAATTTCGTATGTAGCCTCTTTAGGCCATTTACTTGACGATGCCCAGGGTCCGGATCAGCTGAGTGGCTCTTAAAGCTAATTTCTATGCTTTACACTCTAGGAAGCTGTAATTTCGTATGTAGCCTCTTTAAGACATTTACTTGACGATGCCCAGGGTCCGGATCAGTTGAGTGGGTCTTAAAGTTAATTTCTATGCTTTACACTCAATTGTAATTCGTAGATAGAGGGGAGTACAGAAGAGGGAAAGGGATGGGTAGGAAATGGGGGGGGGGGGGTGGAACTAAAGACATAAAATGTCCCAATGTGTTGCAGACTCGTATGCAAGCGTTTCTTGCTCTTTGAGAAACAAGGCGGTCATGACGAACAAAAAATTGCAGCCATGACAGCTAGGAAGAAATTTATAAGTAGTTTGAATTTGTTGCATTTCCTAATTTCTTGTCCAGGAAATGCTGCAATCGTGAGAGACACAAACTTAGTGACGTCATTGAAATTGAAGGTATTGAAGGCCCTTATTGGGCTTTGTAAATACGTTTTCTCACTCATTTGTTTTTGTATTTAGGTACGTTCCTCTTTTTTATGTCGTATAGAATGATCATTATGCCTGTGTTACCATTAAAACAGTGAGTCTCTCACAAATAAATCAGTCTGAACAAGTAAAAAAACCAGTAGCGGCCTTTATTGTCGACCAACGCGCATTTGCATTCCAAGGAGTGAACTGCGTGTAGACTGCAGCCGATGGGATCGCGTTAATTAGCCGCTAAATGGCCCACGAAGCAACAGATCCCGTCGGTTCGGTGGAAATCGAGCTTGCGAAAAAAAAATTGAGAGGCGAAAAAATTACCCTCAACCTTGTGGAGGTTTAGGTTGTTGTGGGTGGCCAGCCGTGAAGACGTTGCATAACGAAGATCCCATCTGATCGATCTTAACCACCAGAAAATGTTCTTCCGATTAAGTAACCGGAGTCCTTAACCGGGTGTTAAGGTCGCGTCGATCTTCGCGCTAAATGGGCTTAGTGGCGTGCGTCCATGGCCCCCGTTCCTGGCGAGATTGGAGGTTGTACCAGGGATGAGACACCGTTAAGAGCCCCATAATATCAGTATATTATACTGAGCGTTGTGATGAAAATTTAAAAAAAATGGGCTCTTTTTTCAGTTTTAGGCTAATGATAATAATTATTATTAGCCTACATACTTCAATTATTGAAGTATGTCGGCTACCTTACTTCAATTATTGAAGATCGACCTTACTTATTGAAGTAAGTAACATTCAAGGCTACGAGAATAGAACAATCTCTGACAACTGCAAATTTTCTAAATAAGAAGACGTTTGTTTGAAAAAATGTCAATTTGTTGGTATACGTCGAGTGCAAAAATACAATGAGTCTGGTACATAGTAGGAACGTGTCAACAGATCTGAAAATTTTACGAAATACTTGGTAGGTACCCATTCTAGTTGGTCCAGTGAACTTTTCAGTTCGATCGCCCAAACCCGTGGGGACTACGATGAGGCTACAATAGCGTTTTTTGATGGATTTAGTGCAGAGGGTCGATTGGGGTGTGTTGTTCGAAGTATTTGTGAACGTAGAATCCATTTATAGGGGACTCATCTCATCTTGGGGACCTATGACCTATCTTGGTGGGCAGATTTTTTTATTTTTTTATTTTTTATAGTATTACCTAGGACCTAGGTCCTAGGTTCATAAAAATGTATTGTAGGTTAGTCTACATGTTTCCTGACGAGAATAAAATGTAGGTAAAACCATAAAATAAAATGAAAACTAAATATCTCTCTGATTATAGAAATTCTAACTAACCGTCAGTTATTTATCCATTTACTATCTTCTTCACTAAATAAATTTATTTCATTGTTGTCTGTTTAAAAATATGTATATATCGATGAATCTTTAAACCTACCTACTGCTAAAATTTCAAACTTTGAAAGGTTTGACATTTTTTCGAAGAAATGAAAACTTGTCGTTCTTTCGAAAGCACTGAATTTAATATATTATTAATTTAAATACTCAACAATAGGGTAGGTGGGGGTAAAAACTCGCATTTTGGGGTTTTTGCTATGTATCGGGCCTCAGTGAAGAGATATTGTCGCTGTAAAGCTTGCAAAATGTAGATTGGGAACCTAGTTACAGTTTCCCGAAGAGAGAGCGTTGTCGGATGACCAGCCATTTCACAATTTAAAATTTACTAAAACCCCAATTTGAGAGTTTTTGCCCCACCGAGTGGGGTAAAAACTCTCACTGAAATTTGGTGCGAGTTTTTACCCCAATGCCCAAAAATTAAAATAATATGAAAGAAAAACCAGTTCTTCCGTAAAAATAATATTTTATTGGTCATGAAGAAATGGTATCAACTTTATAAAATCTATAAACTGATTTAATAAGCGTGAAATCTTCTCTTACAAACGAAATTTTTGCCTTTTCTCTAAAATGAGCAGAACAATAGGAATAAAAAGAAATGGAGAAGAAAGTTCTTGAAAATAAACATGATTTAGTCTTAAGATTAAGTCTTTGAATTAATAATAATTATATTATGAAACCTTGCAAGCAAAGTGAAGGTTTTGTTCTTTCTGATACTTCTAATGACCGTTATACATTTGAGGCCTAAACGTTATACATTTGAGATTTTTTGTTTTATAATTAGGTACCAAGGAAAATCAATATGTTAATTAACCTATCGCGGCTGCAGCTCCACGGACGGACAGCCCTTCTTCGAGAGCCTGTTCGAGGAGTGCTGGACTGATGTGCTTGAAATTGGTTTTCCTTTTGTAATTCCTGTAAAACAAAAGTAGGAATTACAACAAAATTGAATACGGTATAACGAGAAACCCCAACCAACCCTGTTTTTTTAAATAATGTTATACCTCTTTTTCGTAAAAATATTATGCCTGATTCTTCTCATTTTTTAGAATGACTAATCAGTTTGTGAAAAAAAAAGATGGGGCAAAAACTCGCAGTCTGTAGTGAGAGTTTTTTCCCCACTTGGCGTGAGAGTTTTTACCCCAAAACGTGGTCTATGACCAACATGTGATTCACATTTCTGGGACGGAGATTTCTTCAAAAGAAAGGTGGTACTTTAACAATCCATTTGATGCTTCAATGACAGGAAAAAACAATCCCACGAAAATCATGCTCACTGATTTACAATGCACATTTGATTATACGAAAATATTACATCAAAACGTGTAAAAACAAACTTACCGCATGGTCTTCCCGAGGGATGTATCCAGACTGGCGAGATATCAACAGGTGACTGATAATACGTTGTCTGAAGCGCAGCCTATTGAGAATTACGGAAAATAACTGTGGGATGGAAAATATGGCCGTGAGAGTTTTTGCCCCACGCGAGTTTTTACCCCCACATACCCTACGCATACATTTCTTAAAATTTCCCTTTTACTGGGAAAAATATCCAACAACCAATACATAACCAATGTATATTTTATTTTTATTGATGTAAATAATTGAAGAGTCCAGGGGAAAAACCCCGTCATCGACATTTTGGGGTGAATCAGGTACGAAGTGGTTTCTAAAGGATTTTGAGGCGTAGAATCCGATGAAGCCCTCGGTTTTGGAGAATAACCCCATCATCTCAACGAAATATTGGGTTGAATATTAGCAGTACTGGGGAAAAAACCCGTCATCGACAGCGCGTGCAGGGAAGATCCCCGTCATTGCAGTTTAAAAGGCCCCAACCAACGCTGCGGCGTGCGCCCCTCCTTATCTCATCATCTTGTGTGTTGCCGTTTTGGGCAGTAGGAATTTTTTTTTTTTTAAATCTGAAATTTTGACAAAATACTCGGTTTACCATCTAGTTGTGCCCGCAAGGTTTTCAGTCAGATCGCCCAAACCCGTGGGGCGCTATGGGGCTAAAATGGGGCTATGAGAGGGGTTTTTTGAAGGCTTTTAGCTATGGGGTCGAGCTAGGTGTCGTTTTCGAAGTCCCGGAACGATTCGATTTCACTGTGGCGATCTATAGGGCTTTCATGGTGGTAAAAATGGGATTTTTGAAGGATCCCAGGAGGTTAAATAAGTATTTTTCGAGTAAAAAAAATTTTTGAAAAATTTTGTTTGAAAAAAGAAAATCCAAAAAACATTTTTTCCATTGACACAGAAATAATTTTTGCACAAGTAACCTATATCAAAGAATAATAAACCCTTGAGTAAAATTTGCAGCGTTTTTGAATCGTAGTTTTCGTTCGTAAAAACCTTTTTTTTTGGTAAATGTTTTGTAAAACCTAATACACAGTGTACAAATTGTACAAAGCAATTTTTTTTGGTATTTTGTGGATATTAACATACGTTTTGCTTTCTTCAAAATACTTTATTCTCTCCATTGTTTGGTTTAGGAGTAAAAGAGGGTTAAACTTCGCATTATAAGTTCAGAATTATGTATAAAATATCATTTAATAGTTCGAAAAATGGTTATTCGGGAAACATATTGTGAATCTGCATAGTTGATGGTTCAAATAAAACTTTTTTTGTATTTTTAAAATCGTTTTTGAAGTTTCTGTTAGTTGGTAAACTTTAAAATTCATTTTTCTCAAAATCAGCTTTGTATCAATGACGGGGTTTTTCCCCTGGACTCTTCAATTAATATCAATAAAATTACTAAGCTCAGCGTGGCGGTGTTTTTGCGAAGCTCTAGCACCCGAGATCGTAGCTGTTTCATTCGGATGCCAATTCTGACCTTCCATTGATTGTTCTGCATTTCAATTGAGAACAGTAATTCTTTAAAAGTAGAAGTAGGTACTAGGTTTTTTTTTTTTTTTTTTTTTCATCCGAGCTAGATACAATGCTGATGATTATTTGATTAGGTATCTATCTGAATCATTCGTTTTGTTCGTCACTATCAACAGCGATAAGGCACGTTGTTCGGCTTCCAACGACTGAATTTCCTACGACTCAATTGCCCTATCTTTTTTTTTCTCTGTGTTTGTCTTCAGATAGTGCAATTGTCAGAAAGTAGTAGGAATCTAAATGTCAGTCCTTTCGAGGAGAAAATAGTGCGCAGGACTTTGGCCTGAAAAGTTGTACATTTCCTTACAAAAGGAGTAGGTCTGGTCACTGTACCTATGAGGCTTCTAGGGTAGAGGCCGAATTAGGTGTCGCTTTCTAAGTATTATGTTGTCAACAGGATCAGGGTGAGGGTCAACGAAAAATTCCACTCCTTTGCCGAGCTTTCGGAAAATATATTTCCTTCCTCAGGGCCTAAACACAACCATCTATTGTCAAATTGCGGCCAATTTCTAAGTATTGGACGTTGATTCAATTTTCGGGGGCTCCTTATCTGTCTTAACAGGTAAACAGTTTTTATTTTCACATTAAATTTATTTACTTACTCCAATAATTTTTTATTTGAATAGGATTAATTTTTGCACAATTCACCCGACAGATTTTTTTTTTTTTTTTTTCATTCTGTAAAATGTGGGCAGTTTTCCTTTCATTTTTGTTGAATTTTCCCTAGTTTCGGTTCGATTAAACCATGTTTGAGTCCTACCACAATGTGAAATAAGTAATAATAATTATTGTTATAAATCAACAAATTAAATTATTCACTAATTGCAGTACTTTCCATACCTACTCGAATATTTCATCATTTTCCTGAGTTTCAACAATGCTTACGATTCCAAAGTTATGCAGTGACCGTAAAACGTCGAACTTTTCAGTTTTTTCGCCAAATTTCATTTCAAAAAATAATTTTTTGACGTCGGAATTTTTTCTAGTTCTATGGTTTGAATTTTTTAAATTTTAAAAAGTCTGCTTCCCAAACATTTAAAGATACAACCTAAGAAGTTCTGTACAGCGGGACGGCGCGCCGCGGACATTTCGTTTTAGGAATCTTAGACTTCTTGAAACGGATAATGTCAGATTTTGAGGCCGATTTGAATTTTCGACCTCCGTTGCGATTACATAGGTGTATTTTTCCAAGAATAATAAACCAAAATCCTACTGCCCAAAACGGCGTACGGTGTCTTTCATTTTTGAAATCTTCTCATCATGAATCATGTATGGACCGATTTTGAGGCCGATGAAATTTTCGACCCCGCTTCACGAATGCATTGTTGTATTATTCAATAAGAATAATAAGCAATGAGGGAAAATCTGATTAAGACTTAATGTACTTAGTACACTTTCATAAGCAATGAGGGAAAATCTGATTAAGACTTAATGTACACTTTCATGAGACGAACCTCATCAGTTGTTTTAAATGAGTTCCCCAAAAATCACATTACCGAACACAAAAATTGTTTCCTTACTTGAAACTATTCTTAAAATACTCATCGATGTTTTGTCCCTCAATGCCCATCCCTAAAATTAGCAAACGCGAAATCCTCTCATGACTCGTAGGATTTCTCCAAAGAGGAGTGAATTATGGCAGCCCGTCCCGTAACACGTGCGCACAAATCAAAAAGATAAATAAAGCGATTTTACGGAATGCGGAACAATTTTATAAGCTCAAAATCGAGTCCTCGAGGCGACAGGGGGCCCAAAGCCCGGGGATTTACGACCGGGGAATATTCCCCACTTGTTATCCCTCAAGGACGGAGATTTCTGCAATATGCACTTGTCACCCGCCGTCGGTAAATTCTCCTTTTTTTAACGCGGGCAATTTTCCGTCGGGGTTTTGAGAGGGATTCCGCTGCGTCAGTCCCGCGGGGTGCATCCAAATAGGAGTTTCCCCCCTAAAACCTTCCCAGTGTTGAGAGGTAAGGTTGATGAGGGGGGGAGAAGTGGGAAGGTATTTCTGTATTCCCCGACTTCAAGGAAGTCCCGGAGACTTTTCGTATTATTAATCCCAATAATTCTCCCGCTCGTTGGACACGTTCCCAACTGATATCTTTCACTTCTCCTGTTTATGTTATTTTTGGGATATTTTACTTGTCTCATCTTCTCGGCTCGACTTCCTCGCTTAAACCCTGACGTCCCCCCCGCCCCCCTTCTACGATCAAAAGCGCAAAAAAAAAAGTTGCGCAAAACGTCCCCCCCTTTCCCCTTTAAACCCCCTCGACCTCTGTTGTCAGAATGGTGTAATATACGCGGCCCGTTCAAAAGTGAACCAAATATAAACGTGTTTCCACACCAGGGATGACGCCGCTCGTATGGATCACGCGGTTTTCAGGACGACGAGCAAGCGATCTCAAAGAGCTCGCTTCGCTCGGCCACTTAGCGCGTAGGCACTCTCTTTAATATTCGGGCCGATTCTCTTTAATATTTATGCTAACGATCTTCCTGCATATCTTGGTGCGGTGGATGATAAAATAACGGTAGGTATACATTACCTACGTAACATATAAACCACCGTTCTGTACTGTACCCTCTGATGAAGCCAACTTCACGGCGACAATTTAGGCTTGGGCGGTTTTTTTTTTGTTCCGTAATCTTTTAGTGTTTCTTTAAAAAAAAAAAAAAAAAAAAAAAACTGTTTTAAAAACCAAAAACCTAATATATAAATGTACGTTGGGCCACTAGCTCGGCATCCTCACGTGTCTTTGTGTTAGACCACTAGTTCGGCGTCCTCACTTGCCTCACCGTCAGGCCACCGATTCGGCGTCGGTTACTTTCGAAAAAATCCTAAAAATAAATTCGAACATTGTCCAAGGAAACCAATGAAACTGAAAACACATTACGAAACAAACTACTTGAACTTTTTTTGATGTACTGTGAGATCCCTCGTTGGGACCAGCAAATAGGGTCCGCCTAAGAGGGTTGGCGTAGAAATGGTCTGTCAAAAAATTGAACATAATTAGAGTATTAATAGAAAGTTAAAACCAAATCTAATTCTATAATTCTTTACCTTTCTTCTTGATCTTTCTAATATTAACCATCTATTTGAATTTTTTTAAATTAAAATTTTTTTAAAAAATTTAATTTAGTTTATTACAAAATTAGGTATTGTCTTCCGAGTTATATTGAACGCATAATCCATTTTTCGGGGTCCCACGTCTGCCCAAGCATTGTACAAGTTTTTTCTTTAAATTTTATGTTGGCCGAATGATATTTTGCGCAATTTTACACCATCAAAGAATGATGTATATTATTGTGTAAAATTTGTAGCATTTTTGTTCAACTATTGGGCCCCACCCAAACAAGCACTCAGTAATTTCATCACCGTCAAGAGTTTTTCGTGGCTGTGTTGCAAAGTAAAGTCACGGGAATGTCAAAATGAAACAAACTTTGAATTAACACCTTGTGTTAATTATAGAGTTTGTTTCATTTTGACATTCTTATAATTACGATGTAGTTGTTTGCCGACGGTGCAGAGGTCTAGTCCTTTATATTCTTGTAATTTTTTATTTTATTATTTTTCCAAATTTTAATTTTTTCAAAAGGATTTTTAAAATCGAAAGTATCCGCCCATTCAATTACGATCGAACCTATTGCGTGTTTGTTAATCTATTAAATAATTTTTACTTTCTAGTGGTAGCAAACTCTTGTCACACAAATCACTTCTGTCATTAGGATTTATTAAAAAGAAAATCATATGATTGAATCAAGGATGGAAACATTTTACTGTATTTAATGAAGTATGTAAAAAAAAAAAAAATGTATGTAAATGTAACAACGGAATTTCACCCTGAATTTTCGTCCGACTGGCTGCTGCCGTCGCGGACGTCGTCAGCCGTCCTCTCAAGGAGGATCGGAACTTGTCTGACGATTGCGCTCATGGCTCCCCATTGCCTCGTCCCCCTGGGTTGGGAGGAGTTCGCCGTCCGATTGAACGCAGAAAATACTTGTATCGGTGACCCCGCTCCTCACGCGGTCACCCATCCAAGCACTAACCACGCCCGACGTTGCTTAACTTCGCTGATCGAGGGAAACGGTAGTTTACCCAACGCCACACCGGACGACTATTTAATGAAGTATGACGGGAATTTTCAAAATGAGCCCCGAAAACGACAGCTGGCCGAATTGAGGCGGGACTCTTGCAGATGAAATTTCGGTCGCACTTCCGTTCCTGACCATAATAATTGAAGCCATTACCCAAATTTATTTTGGCATTGAGGCCCTGTGGTCCCAAAAGGCTTCAATGGGCCCGGGAACTGATTCTCGACTAATACTTTTTTCTGAAAGAACTTCATACTAATAAAATGTATGATTCATTTCGTCCTCTCGACTCGATTACATTTTTTAGATGTGGGCTCATTTTGTCTGGCAATGACTTTTGGGGCTCATTTCGGTTACAGTCGGTAGTAATGATATTCAAATCAATTATGGTTAGGTTTTATTATGTGTGCGCGGGAGATTTCCGTATTTTGAAGAGGACGGGTTTACAAAATTCGTAAAAATGTAAATACCTATTTAATATTTACATAGGTAATGTAAATATTAAAATTTAATATTTATGCATTTAATGCAAAAAAATGTAAACATTTCATAAATATTATTTACATCATTGCGAAAATTTTAAGCCAAATTTCATAGAAATCGGTTGAATATTAAGGAAAAAATTCGTAAAACGAATATTTCAGGCCGTCGTCGCCATTACGACCTGTATCGCGGATCAAACCAACCCCGAGAGGTTCTGGCCCGACTAAAATCTGCTCCAACTGACGGAATAGATGATTCGCGTTCCTCCGCCGATAAACGAGGCCTTCCCTGTTTCCGCGAAAGCGGCGGCACATCTCCTGTTGACGTTCAGTCGACACTAGTTCGTCGTAGACACACACGCAGTCTCGTATCGACAGTAATCGTTCACAGCTGGGGTCACCTTATCGCCCCCCCCCCCCCCCCCCCCCGGGGCTGTATCTTATCGCCAAACAAACACAACTCATCATTTCGTACGTCTCACTTTTAATTTCCACGCTGCGGACCCGCCAAACTGTGTTCGCGAAACCTACGCGCGTTTGGCGGATCCGCAGGACTGCGAACGCGTTCGTCCCTGAAGCTCCCCAACAGATGGCTTCCGCGGAGTCCTTGAGACCTCGCCACCTTACACGATCCAACTTTTTTTTTTTTTTTTTTTATTGGACAATTTATTCATTTTTTCAACCAATTTATCGCACACTAGCTGCATATATATGAATGACTACCCTTGAAATGATTTCCCGTGCAGATATCGGCGCTAACAATGTTGGTTGGTTTTTATGTGACTGCACATCCAGCAACTGAACATGATATAATAATATTATATAATATGGTATAACGTAATATATTATACGGTTTTTTGTGAAGAAAAACGAATTTAAAACGCTGCAAATTTTTCACGTGGGTTCATTCTTCTTGTATGAACGTTGCGCAAAACAAATCGCATGTAAAAATTAAAAAATTAAATAATATAATATATTGTATACGGTTATATTATAAACGTACTGTGTTTGGGTATATGAGGGACATTCCTTGAAACATAAAAGAACTAACCGCTCACCCCCCGTCGTGAATACCCACATAGACATTACTCGAATAGTAATTATTATAAGAGGGCTCGGATTGATATGCTTGATAAAATCACCAAATATGCTCGAAAAACTTCTGTTTTATGCTCAATAGATATGCTCGAAACCCCCAATACATGCTCTTACTTATTCTCGAAAAACTGTTTAAATCTACAGCAAAGAAAGTGAAACTAAAAACGCTGCAAATTTTACACAAGGGTTTATTATTCTTTGATATACGTTACTTGTGCAGAAATTTAATTCTGTCAATGAAAAAATCAACAACTCATGTTAGTTGGGTATTTGCAGGACTTGGGCCAGGAAGTCGAATGAGGTGTCATTTCCAAAGTAATTTTGGACGTGGACTCTTATTTATTAGGAACCTCAGACCCATACAGACACCGTGGTGCTAAAAAAGGGCCACAGGACGGGTTTTTGAAGGTCTTTGGCAATGGGGTGTCGTTTTCGAAGAACGTTTGAACTTCGAGTCCTTTTATTTTATTTTTTTATTTTTTTATTGGGGTCTCATACTCATCGGATCTCCCCGTAGATGAGTATGAGAGCCAAATACCTAATGGGTCTACCAACGTAGCTTTTGAAGGATGTCAGGAGGTCGAATGAAGCGTCGATTTCAAAGTTGGGAATAAAACTCATTTATGGCGTCTCTTATCTGTCCAAACACTACACAGGTATAATATAACTGGTCTATTTTATGAATTTCTAGTCTTATTTCCACAACCTGACAGTGGCATCGATTTTTCGGAAGTCGCGGATTTTTGAAACTCAATTATTTGTCACTGGGGGTGTCATTTTGCCCTAATTTTTTTGATCCTTGGAAAAAGCGCACGAAAATTTCTTCAGTCCCCAATCTGCATTTCCCTGTACCCACCTACCCAAGTCCAGGGGCGGAGGCAAATTTTTGGTCTTTATGCATGTAAAATGTATCTAAACGCAAAATTATTGGGACCGGAGTGTTTGGCACATAAGTGACCAAAAAACAGGTTTTTTGGAATTCAGTAGAATTTAATACATAAGACCTTAACGCTTAATTTCCTAACTCGAATTTCCCACTAAAACACCCCTCGATATGGGTGAATCAAACCTTAGTCAAAGCCCAAATTGTGGGGAAATTTGATGAAAAACGAACTAGACGAAATCCACTATGACTTTATTCCGAAGGATGCTGTTTAAGGGGATATGGTAGTCGAGAAACCAAAATTGTTAATATTCACTTTTGACTTTCGAAACCATTTTTTTCGAATGGTTTCGAAAGTCAAAAGTGAATATTAACAATTTTGGCCGACAGACCCACAGACCGACAGACACGGAACCAAATTTTTTCAGTAGGCTATGAAACGCAAAATGCGAGTGGAAATTTTGAATTCGGACAACAAAAATTTTTTGGCTCCCGAAAGTGAACACAAGGTTTCCTTCCTTCGCAGACTCGGAAGCAAAATATATAATATAATATGGTATATTATACCATAATAAAAGTCGAAATAACTTCGGCCCTAATTGAGCTACAGAGATCGCTCTCCACGCTACTGGCAACATTCCGTAAAATTGGAATTACGCTGATTTCCAATGGTCGGAGGTGATTTTTGAACTTACCATCGTGTTCCTCACATTTCAAACTATTAAAAATCGTGATAAAATTTTTTTCGAAAATGTGGTCATTTTCGACTACCATATCCCCTTAAACCAGCCTTTTTAACGAACTTAAACAAAATTTGTTATTGCCTATTTAATATTAAATAGCAATAGCGTAATAATATTTAATATTGCCTATTTCCATTACCTAACTTTAACCAGACATCAGCGCTTCACTGGTGATGTCGAATTTCAATTGGTTATCGTCGACCGTGCGACGTGTTATCTCGACCAAACATTGGAGGAAGTTTTGAGTTTCTTCAGATCGTGTTGTCCCTATCCGACCCCCCACCTCTCCGCCACCACACCACCCCACCTCGCAACCTACGCAAATAATGGAAATACTTGCGCCGATTGTATAATGCACATTTATCTCGTTTTCAAACGTTTCCACGTGCAGTTTATCGAGAAAGCTTTTTCGGCGTTTTTGGAGGTCACCTCAGTCGAAAATCTTCTTTTCTTTTTTTTTAATTTTATCTGACAGTTGAATGGCATTTGAAGGAGACGTGAGATTTTGAGCGGTCGTAAATTTTAATGCAAATAATCTTTCACGATGTAACGGGTGGGTCCGCTGATCTGGTACGCCTTTCAAAAACGAAGTTTTTGATAGCCAAAAAAATTCCAGGAAAGCGTTTTACGTTTATGTATGTAATTGAGAAAATACATAAAAAGTTGAAAATGAAGTGTCGAATACATCATTTCGATGGTCAACATGTCCTCGCGGATGTCAGCGGCGCCTACGCCTCGTCACCAAAGCGTGATATAACGTTGCGTTACGTTACCAACTTGACACTATGAATAAAAACGAGCGCTCCGAGAAGAAAGCCAATAAAATTGTCAACACGGCGCACCGAGCGGGTGGGGAACATTAACATACAACATTAACATAAAACATTAATTCTAAGGTCAGCACTCAAGTCAGATGAGATACAACGCGGCGTCAGTTTACTGAAGACGGTGTCCTTGACGGGCTCCGCCAACGCCAACGTCCTCTCGTCTTCTGCACCGGTATGACATGTCCTCAACATAACCAGCGTGCCCGCTGACGAGGAGCCGCCGATCCGTGCCGCGGATCAGGCGGACGAGGTCCTTGAAGGCGGTTTCCCGTTCGGAGGTTCGTCCGAATGGAAATTCGAACGGACGCGGGACGGAACGACCTTTCTGGGCGGTAAAAGGAAGTCGGGTCCGCGATGGTCAATCCTCGCGCGGATCCTGAGGCCCATCATGGACGTGGCGATGATGGGCGAGCTGCGACAATCGCCTCGCCGGCACACAGTGGGGCGAAAACGCAGAAAACCCGCGACATTGGCCGAAAAACCAAGATGTTCGGACCGATGAAAAACCTGTTACATCCTATCCGTAATACCCCAAGGAACATGAAAAACCAATTGCCGAGACAAAAAAAAAAAAAATCAAATTTGGGGAACGTACGGTAGAATGAACTTGAGTGGCATGGGGAAATCAGCGTTATTCGGGCAGCTGGTATGGGATTTTTTTAAAATTCACGGTGTGTTCGGATGCGTTCGTGGAATCAATTTTTCCTCCCGTTCCATTCTGTTCATGTATTATTATTATCAATGTTTTGTAGTAGCAACTGACCGCAAATAAACTGTTTTGGGGTATTTGTGGACTTATTTCGTTGAAAAAAGGGAGTTTTTGACCGGTTTCTGACACAAATTTGTCATTTCCGAAAGAGGTTCAAAATGGTTCAGGAAACGGCTTATATCCCCGTGTTCCTGACGTATTTCTGAAGGGAATCTCGTTGATTTTGCGACCAAATTTTTCCTACTCTCCGAGAACGGTGATAATTTGTTAGCTCAACCGCTGTAAATGTCATGTTTTCGGTTTTGTGTGATACCAACTATCATAGGCATTCGTTAGGAAATTACGATTGGGACTGGTAGCAATCGATTCAACGACCCAAAAAAACATGTAAAATGACACCTCACTTGCCTTTTTGTAAAATAAGCTATTTTTTAGGACAACATTATTTGGCCCATTGGTAATCTGGGTGGGGAAAATGGGGCTGGGACTAGTTGCAATCGATTCAGCACTCCAAAATACGTATTCGAGGACACCCCAGATGCCAATGTTAGTTTAGGATGATTTTTTTGGGATTATATGGAGCACAATTTTGGAAATTGGACCACTCGCCCCACATTCTAATTGGGCTGGCTAACTAACTCATAATCACTCTCAGGGAGAAGGTTTTTTCTGCGAAGGAACGGATTTTTTATCGCGTAAATTAAAAGAGAGTTACGTAGATAGGGTATCTCACGAGTCGTCCCCCCCCCCCTCCTAAAATTTCCAAAATGGGGGAAACATACATAGAACGGACTTTGGAGGTGTTTCCGTTTTTTTTTTTTTTTTGGGGGGGGGGGGGGGGGGGGGGGGGGGTAGGTAGCTGAATTTTCTTAGAAAATTCGCTTTAAAAAAGTAGGTTATTTGCCCATTTCCATGACATAGGAGTATTTGAGACCCATCATGGGTTGCATATTCGTGTTCAGCGTTAAATTTCATGTAAGAATGGCGCACTTAATTGGGCGGCATCGAAAGTTGAAAATGTCGCACGTTTACACCATTATCTGGGCTGTATCTCCAAAACGTGATTCTCTAGCGACAAACTGACTTCAGATTCGGATTCAGCACACCAAAAAAAAAAAAACGTGAAATACCCAGGTTACGTGTCAAAAGAAAATGTTTAAGGGTCTGAAAGTGGGATGTCCGCGGAATCGGGTCACTCGCCCCACTGTGCGGCACTCTCATTCAGTTCGCCCACCAAAAACAATACAAAAAACAACACCAAACACAATGCACGTCAATCCACACTCCCACCGTCATCGAATTTCCTCCCTCCGCGCCCTGTAAGAACCCCCGAGTCCATCTCGCATGGAGGAATAGAATTCCTCCATGTCCATCTCGTTTAGGTCGACGACTTCCCATCCAGGTTTCCCAATTTCCGCGAAGTCTTCTCCGAATGTCCCGCTCCCCGGATACGGATTTTATCTCCGAAGAAGGACCTTCTCCCATTTGCACAACCCCCCCCCCCCCCCCCCCCTCCCACCAATTACCTGCAGGTACTTTATCCTCTGATAAGTGCCATCCCGATTGAATTTCACCCCGTTCAGCGACGTTTGCTCACATACGACACTTGACGGGGAAATCCGTCTGAGTCCGCCGACTAGGTGCCTCACTCAAAATTACCTAGTTGATTGGTTGGTGTGCCGTGAGTTCCTCCCAAAAATGTTGACGTTATGAACTGAGTGGATAATAATATTATGTTCCCTGGAACTAACGAAATTCGTCGGCCAACATCACTGAAACTGGCAGAAACAATCATTCAACTGATACATTGAAGGATTCATGACATATATTGTATCATAGTGATTACACTGTATTAACATTACACTTCCTTCATGTCATGAAAGTCATGAAATGCGACATCACAGAAACGGGCGAAATTGGTCCTTAAATATCTCAAAAACTAGTGAAGTGCATCTTCCATTCTCTATGAAAATGGTGAAACTAGCCCGTCGATATTCATAAAATTGGGAGAATTAGTCTTTCTGTAACCTGTCTATGGTGAAATTAGTCCTTCAATGTCTGTGAACTTGGTAGACCAATTTCTTCAATATCTTCCGAATTGGGCCACTTGTATCTATGACATTTGGAAAATTGGACCTTCTACATCTCAGACATTGGGAAAATTAGTCTCCCAATATTAAATCAGTAGCTCTGCGTGCCCTGAAAACATGAGGCGATTCATGTTACCTATTGGAAAATCGAATTTGTATTGAATACACACTGTGTGAGAGTGAATTTCACTCTCACAAAGCCAGGAATAAGACTTGGTGTCGTACCATGATTTAAAAAAAAATTCGTTGGAAGGTTTTACGTTGCTTCTTGTCTGTGCTCAAAATTGTGATGTCCGGTTTTGGCTTATTGTTGACCAGAACTTGAAGATCTTCATCCCGCCCACAGAGTGAAAAAGACCAGAGATTCCGCAAATGAGAGAAAGGGGTTTCCAGTAATAAACGAACGAAATCGTTCGAAGGCAATGCCATTTTTAAAACCAAATGCGTAAACAACGGTCTTGAAATTGCCGCAAATTGGGCATTGCTCAGACACCTAATTTCTCAGTGCTAACTGTACTGAGTACTTTTTTCATTATTAGTTCAACTATGTTCGGCCGAATTCATTACTTAATTAACTTTTTCAACCAAATGCGTTGATATTGAAGTACTGGTTCCCCCTAATTGCGTAGATATAGAAGGGCTGATTTCACCAATTTCATTGATATTGAAGGTCTTATTTTACCAAATTCAGTGACATTAAAGGATTAAAATTTAATGGAAATGTTCAAAGTAATAAATTTGATGGAAAATTTAATGTTCGTGCAGGAGTGGACGTTCACCCGAATTTCGGGTTAAATCATCCTGTGCCAAGTCGTCAGAAGTCAAAAACGCTGCACATTTTACACAAGGGTTTATTATTCTTTGACATAGGTTAGCTACATGTCCAAATATTAATTCTGTGTCAACAAAAAAATTTGAAAAACATTTTTTAGTTATTTATTATTATGTATTATTATTTTTTTTTTTTTTTTTTTTTTTCAAAACAATTTTTTTTACTCGGAAAATATTCGACCTCCTGGGATTTTTGGAAAAATCCCATTTGAGGCCCCATGAAAGCCCCATAGATCCCCACAGTGAAATCGGATCGTTCCGGGACCCCAAAAAATAGACGGACGACGGTCACCTTTTAGACTCGAACTGCTCACCAACTCTGACTCGTCTCGGTTGACAAGAATAGACCACTCATAATATGATGATAAAATATTAATTTTGAGAACAAAACAAGACTGAGTATCGTTTTTTTTTTTTTTTTTTTTTTTACAAATCGTTAGTAAATAGACGGATTTGTTTCCTCCTTCCTCCTTGCAGCTTGTTCATTACGGAAAGGTAAAACTACGGTAAAAACGTCGCCGTCTCGTATTGATCTAAATATGTGCACGTTACCGTAACTCCGTGCGGGATTGGCAAAGCCTCGCGGCGAGGCTAATGATGCTGAACCGGTAATATCTATGAACAGCTAATATATGTTGGTAGGGGGTGGGAGTGTTCTAGCTGTTCTCCGCCTAAGCCGTGTAGTAACATCTGGGGACGAGGCGAAAACAGACTTCATAAATAATCGTAAAAAGATAGAGGAGGAAGTGGGGTGTCCTTGGCGGGCGAGCGGAGGTCAGTGAGTTGATGACGTAACTCAACAGCTGTGCTGCTACCGACGGGCTCTGGAACACGCCAACAGACGCGAGCACGACGGTCAATGAAGCTCACCTTTTAGACTCGAACTGCTCACCAACTCTGACTCGTCTCGGTTGACAAGAATAGACCACTCATAATATGATGATAAAATATTAATTTTGAGAACAAAACAAGACTGAGTATCGCTGTTTTTTTTTTTTTTTTTTTTTACAAATCGATAGTAAAAGTGTAAATGTCCTAAGTTTAATAATTAAACTAAATTATTTTTGTCTTAATTATTTTATTTATTTATTATTTTATTAATTAATTAATTAATTATTATTATTTATTAATTATTATTATTTATTTTTTTCAATTTTACGGACAATTGTAAAAGTCTGTTACCTAGTGAAAAATCGAATGAAATAGAGAAAATTAAACTTACGCACCTTACGCACGTTTATTATCGAAATATAGAGACTGATTTAAAAAAAAATCATTGGGGGGCTTTCCCGATCACACATAGGTACCTATGCTATCATACTTTTGAAAAGTGGGGGTATGAAAAAATTGAATTATTATACTAGAAATTCTGCAATATCAACGCAAAGTTTAACTACAAGAAGCTAATTACAAATCATGAAATGAACTTTGTGTTGCATACTAATTTTGATTTGTTCTACGACTGAATGAAATCTGAAGTTTTGACCAAATACTCGTTTTACCATCTAGTTGTGCCCGCAAGGTTTTCAGCCCGATCGCACAAACCCGTGGGATGCTATGGGGTTAAAATAGGCCTGCGGTAGGGGGTTTTGAAGGGTTTTGGCTATGGGGTAAGTGGGGTGTAGTTTTCCAAGTATTTTTGGCCGCAGAATCCATTTTTGGGCGTCTCAGAACGATCTGATTTCACCGTGGGGATCTATGGGGCTTTCATGGGGCTACAAATGGGATTTTTGAAGGACCCGAGGAGGTCAAAAAAGGTGTCGTTTTCCGACTAATTTTTGACTAATCCATTTTTCGACGTTCCACATCTGACCAAACAATGAACGTACAAAAACGTTTTCTTTTTTTTTTTCCAAAAGTTTTTATGTTTTTATTGACCCAGATCTAATATGTGCAAAATCAAACTATAACAAAGAATAATAAACGCTTGTGTAAAATTTGCAGCGGTTTTTATGCAGAATCGATTTATGAGGGTTCCAGGCCCACAGGACCTCACTTTGGGACTCTGTGGGGTTTCTAAGAACCTTTTGAAGGATTTTGAACAGGAGATCAAATGGTTGTGGTTTTCGAACTAATTTTAGACGGTAGAAACCATTTTTGGGTGTCACACACCCGTAACTCTTGGGCTATTAGGAGCTTCTAAAGGGGTCTACGTGGGGTTTTTGAAGAGCTTTGCCCAGACAGTCGTGTGAGGTGTGGTTTTTGAAAAAAAAATTGAACGTAGACCCTCATCCGTCCGAATACTCACTTTATGGAAATCGGGTTCTTGGAAGCTGAGATGGCATGAGGCACAGCCTGACGAAAAAATGAGTCACACTGCAACCAAACCTAATTTCTCGTATTTAATGCCCCCACCCCCTAAATCACGCACGTTTCCTTCGTTTCAACGACAAAAAAAAGTAAAAATTCATTCGTCCGTTCTCTTCTCAATTTGACGCCTCGGGTATTTTTTTTTTCCCCCTCTCTCTTTCTTTTCGCCTGACCCCCCAAGCCGAGCAAAACAATAGGGAGAACGCGAAAAACAGGCCATGTGAATAGAAATGAGGTGAAATTCATAATAGAAATTCGGTTTCATTACAATATTCAACGATCATCGCAATTTTTTTTCTTCGCTTTTCTCGGATATTCGAGCTATTTCCTACCTTTTGTTCCAGTCGGCATTTTAGGCCTTTTTCGTATCGATTTGGTTTTTAAAAAAATCATTTGGATTAAAGGGGGCGACCTTTTGCATTGCGACCGAATTTTTAAATAACGAGAAAAACCCACTTAATACGCAGAATAAGCCGAGTACCGGGAAGCGAATTTAAAACTCAAATGATAGAATGGTTTGACTCATTTTTTTCCGTTTAAACAAACACCCAGAACTAGGAAATGACGTTAACGTTTAGGAATTCCACATTAACGTGGAACGGGGCTTTATTGTAATTTCTACCAAATTTGTAGAAATGACAATAACCTGTCATTTAAATGATGGCAGGTTTTTTGGTTTCCATACTGTAACAGGGTTCCCATACAGCTACATGTTCCTTTTCCCTTTTTCATATATATATATATAAGAGGATGGAATCTGAGATGGCCATCGATAGTCGATAGTATCGAAATATGGATGTTTTCCTCCGATATACCGATATTTTTCTATCGATGATGTCCGATAGTACTTATCGGGTATCAATACTTAGTGACCTATGGTTTGGTCGATATAGTTGTTTCCGATATAATGTAGGTAATAAAATATATTATAGATATTCAATATTATAGACTTTCTGAATCTGATATATTGACTAAACAATGTATCAACCAAGTTCCATAATATTATTATAATGACTATCCACCATCAATACTTATAATAATAATATTCCACAACTAGGGATTCCTATTGTAATTTCTCTTTTAAAATTTGAAACTATCGTCAAAGAATCAAAATTGTTTGTGGACTTGAGAAGTAAGTTAGGGATAAGAATGATTTATTTATTAACATTTACGGAGGTTATTTGGTTTGAAGTTGTTGGTAGAACGGCTCTCTTTGGCATAAGGTGAGTCAGAATATCTGATATACCTACCTATAGTATAGGTATAGGTCCTATACCACTGCCCACCCAACCGACCCAATGGTCCCCCCCTGCCGAGAATCACAACTTCTACTAACCCCACCCCACGCCCCGAGTCGATCCCCTCGTCAGAATTACCGAAAAACACATTCTGAGTTTCATTGGTTTGATCCTCGATCATAACATTAACAATCCGGGGGTCTGGGGGTGTCCCCCACAACTAAAGTAAAAAAATAGTTAGGTAACCACACCTCCTACATATAGGATAATAATAAAATTTATTATTTACTATTTAATAGTCACAAGCGGCGATACACCCCACAGGCGGCAATATTTTTTAATTTAATTTGTAATAAACTGAATATTTTCCTAAAACTATCGATATTTTTATTAGATGCTATTGGTGACATTTTTTAAATACTAATGTCATTATAATAATTTTACAACCTAAGGGCCCCTGAGGCCTACGTAAATGTTACCAATAAAGGACTATTATTATTACTATTATTATTAATTATTTACAAAATGCATAATGATTAACAATTAATCACTATGCGTTTATTTAATTTACTATCGTCGAAATACTTCTTTTCGTTTAATTTACGATTATTTATGCCTTTATAATAAATATTTTTCAATTATTAAATGGTCTTATCATTCCCACTGTTGAAAAATGACAACAATAATCCCACCTGCCCTCTGATCCAACAACTCGTTTTCCCATATTGTGCGGTTTTTTTCTCTTAAAAATACAGGTTTTTGTGTTGGGGGGGGGGGGGGGGTAGCCTTCGAACATCACCCCTTGTTCCACAGCAACCTCAACATCCAGTCAACTGCTCTAAACCCTGGTTTTTGCTCCACTTTTGGAGCTTAGATGCGACACGTGGAGCTACTTTTTGGTGGTTTCAGACATTTCTCGCACTATGCTCGCCAAACTGGATTTTTTAAGACCAATTTCAGATTTTTCCGACCGTTAGAAGTGTCCTAGAATAAAGATGACCAAAATCGTGTCACCCTCCACCTCCTCGGGCTGCGGCTTCAATATATTAGACTAGGGGGCCATCCCCTGCTGGCTAAAGCCAGTCAACCCTCGAACTCTCCCACCTTTCCTTTGAAAACGTCTTTTCGAAAATGAATAATTTTTTAGAGTATGAGGGTTTTTGAAATTCTAATTTGAATTTGGATTCAGATTGAAAAAATGTATGGGATACCGTCATCATGTATTTCATTCCTGAATGAAGAGATGAGAAACAGTAAATTTTGATCACAGAAATAGGTACCATTTTTTCGATCTTATTATTCTCAATTAAATACATGAGGGGGAGAGTCGCCGACGCGTCGCCCGATGGCGTACTATGAGCTCCACGCCCTTCGAATCTGTCGCCACGCGTCGCCTATTTATTTCGCGGTGGCGTCCTCGTCGTCCCTGCGTCGCCTCAATGAGGGGGAGAGGGGGGTTATTGGAAAGGCGTCGCTAAACTTCAAAGTTTGTGGAAATCGTCAATGGGTGACGGGATCCTGTCAGAAATCTCCCCCCCCCCCCCCCTTCGCAATTTTTTCTCCCTATTTTGAGCTCCGCAGTTTCCGCAACTGTGCTGCCCTCCCTACCGTTCCGTCGCTCCTGATTGAGGAGCTATGACTCGCCTCAGCGGAAAAATGGGTAAACTTCTAGAAATAGCCGCCCCCTTTTGTCTTCCCAACGGCCTCCCACCCCCTCCACAGAGCCCTCCTTACGTCTCCCCGACCCCCCTTCAATCAAACTTTTCCCAACTGAATTAAATTGAACACTGAACCCGTTTTTTGAGCCATTTTGAACGGTATTTGGGTATTTTCAGACTTTTCTCGTACTATGCTCGCCAAGAGGAATTTTTTGGTTTGTCATTCAAATGTTTGCCACATCTAGATGTGCCTTAGAATAAAAATGAGCTCTGCTCTTCCTCCTCGCATGGAGGCATGGAGTGGACACGCCTTCGTGGCCCACTTTCCGCATGCAGGCCCTCCCCCGAACACATGAATAAAAATAAATTATTCAAGAAATTTTCTCTTAAGATGTGGGAAATTTGTGAGTAGATAATAAAATAAAAATTAACGGCAATTGGATTTTCTAATTTTTTTTTTTTTTCTCTGTTCACAGACGAAGAAGAACAACCCAAACCACATCAAAAGGCCAATGAATGCGTTTATGGTCTGGTCGCAAATTGAAAGGCGAAAAATTTGCGAAAAACAACCGGACATGCACAACGCGGAAATTTCGAAACATTTGGGGAAAGTCTGGAAAACGTTAAGCGAAGACGAAAGGAAACCTTTTATCGAAGAGGCCGAGCGACTGAGACTGATGCACCTCCAACAATATCCAGACTATAAATACAGGCCGAGGAAAAAAGTTGTGAAAAGCGGAGGGAAACAAAGGAAAACGAGGAAAAGCGACAGCAACAATAACAACAACAACAGAGGCAAAGGAGGGGACGCCGCCAAAAGGCGGTATTCCGCCAAAGTGCCGAGTTCCCCGAGCTGCGAAGTGCCCGACTCTCCGGAATCCGCGACGCTCTACGACGAGCCCAAAAGGATCCGAGTGTTGCATCCCGTCAAGCGCGAGCCCGCCGTCAAGCTCGAACCCGTCGACGCCGTCGTCAAAGTCGAAGAGTCCGAAATGGCGGCCACCTGCCGGACGGACAATCCGTCTTTGGCAGATTTGGACTCCCTGACGGACCTCCTCCCTTTCATACCGTCGGAATTTTCCCGAATGGAAATCGACCCTTTCACACCCGAACTCGACCCTTTCGAAACCTCCAGGTCCGCCTCGCACTTCCAGTTCTCAGACTTCTCAGAATTCACCTGGACTGAACCAACCTTCTGAACCCCATCATTCCCTCCTAAATTTAAGGAAAAAAACCTTAAAATTGTTACAAATAATTTTTAAAATTCCTAATATGTGATAACTTCTTTTTCATCTTTTTTTTTTTTTTCATTTTAAATGATCGGTTCTGTTTCTCCCGAGCACAGCACGAAAATAACACTTTTTCCCCCTCTCCATAATATTGCGTTTAGAGAGTAATTTTTAATTGATAGGAGGAATTATCGTCCTTTCAATTAAAAATTAATCTAAACGCAGTAAAACTGCCCGAAATTCGCCTAAACCAAAATCCCAAAAACTGTTATTTTCGCTCCGTGCTCAAAGGTATTGGGGAAAAATGTTTTCTCAGGATTTCGATACGTCAATTTGAAATAGCTTTTTTTCTCTAGACTTGATAGAAACACGAGAAAGTGGAATACAAGAGTATTATAAGATTAAGCGATTTGATGCAGGAATGGTGAATTGACGATGAACGCGGTGACGATACGATACCAACAGTGCCCTATCAATCGATGTCTGTTTGCAAACGAAATTGTCCGCATGTTAGACAGATTTAAATGATCAAGTTTTTCAAGTCAACGCGGATCTTTTTTTCAGTTTCGGAATTTTTCCTTCTAAAAAAAAGTAGCTAGTGTTTTTTGTTATCTTAAAAATTGTTCGTAACGGATATTGATTTTGAAGCTCGAATGGTTTTCACAACTGATTAATCGCGATGCTTAAGTTTTGAATCAGAATCAGGATTTTAGCCCAGGAGTGAGATTTTGAATCATAGGTAAAATTTTCGTTTCCAATCAGATTCGAGATTTGAGCGCAGTAACAGGCGTTTCAGAATTGAATTTATAAATCGAAGGCGGGGTTTCGAAGCAGAAATATTGTTTCGAATCGAAATGGGCAATTTGCATGGTTTAATTTTCATTATTATTTTTCTGAAAGTATTTCCTGACAAAATAAGGAAAACTACAGTCAGCTGCCTGAAATCGCTTCCGGAAAATATTTTATAATTCAGCGAAAATTGCGGCGTTTGAATAACGCGGGGGGACACTACCAAGGAGAGAGCGTGACGTCACAACATGACAGAGAGTGCTGTCAACCGAACAGAGCGATGAGCGTTGTCGATAGTGTCCTTTATGATTTTTTTTTTTTTTTTTTTTTTTAATTTTTTTTTTTACATATCAAGACTTGATCACTTAGTAATGATTGCGATAAATTTATCATATAAGCTGATGATACTAGCGCTCCCAGTGAGAGATTCACTGGAACTGTGACGTCGTTGATGTTGGAGAGACTCGTGGTCAAACCCCCGCGGATTCAAACTGCGCGTTAAGCTTTTTGGTTACCATATTTTTTGCGTTATATCTCCTCCAATGATTTTGATATTTTCATGGCTTTACTATGGCACATGAAATCAAAAAGCGACACCAAAAATTTCTAAGCGATACCGATAAACAATCCGTCGTCAATGTTTACTAGTGGGAAGCCGATAGTACTACAAAACCACTGAGAATGATTCATAGGTACCTACCAACAGTAGTACCTATCCACATAAAGTTCATGATAAAACATGAAAATGTCTCACTGTGTTGCGGACTAGTACGCAATGTTTTGTTTTTTTTTTTTTTTTTTGTTTTTTTTTGTAATACACAGATTGCGTTTTTTCCGAGGGTCTCCCAGTTTGAAAATGTCCCTGTCCCTGTCCCTGTCTCCGTCCCAGACCCAAGCATACCTGCTTCTCCGCTTTCCTTCACACGTTCCCTCGCCCCCTCAACCTCACATATGCAACGCTGAAGTATTTATACCTGAATGGTGAGAGAGTCCCCCCTCTGAGAAATCTAATTAGTATGTAAATATTATTATTTTATTTATTTATTTTTTCGTTGATATTGCAGGATGTGCAAGTAACTTTTTACTTTTTATCCATACATAAGAACGGTAGTGTAAAATTCAAAATCCAAAATACATGCGAATGGCCCAATGGATTTATAAACGAGAAATGGGATTTTGAATCAAAAATGGAACTGAACCTTCTTAATTTTTCAATGAGAATCAGGATTTCAAACCAGATTTTGAATGAAAAATGAAATTTTCAATCAGATTTGTGATTTTAAATCACAACAGTAGATGTTGAAGCAGTCTTGTGAATCGAGATTTAACTTTTTAAATAGGTAAGATTGGGGATTTCAACTTATAAACAGGATATTGAGGTAAAAATATACTTTTGATACAGAACTAGTATTTTTATAAATATTCACAATTTTACATCAGATTTTAATTCAGTAGATAAGTATTTGAATAAAGAATAACACTGTCATGCATGCATTGGAGTTGAAGTTATTTTTAAAAAGTTTTGAATTTAATTAATTCTGAATCCAAATTGTACAGCCCGTCTTGGGTTCAAGTACTTTTTACCGAATTTGTTATTGGTTTGAAAACTGTACAAATCATTGTGACAATTGTTGCAAACTGATGAAATCCAAAATTGACTTGCAACATTAAATGAGAAATTTTCTCCGCCTTGATTTTCTCATATTTCACATTGAAAATTTGAAGCAGCTCAATTTTTGCAAACAGACGTCAAACAGGGCTTACGATTTAATCACAGTTTTACCCGGGATCCGGCGCCATTTTATTTTCGATTTTACAATGTTTTCCATCTCAAACGTCAAGTCATAGTTTATAAGAAGAGAAAAAAAATATTCTGCCCATTCTGGTCAGCGTTTTTTAGCGTCGAGGGACTAGCAACAATTTGATCTCATTCGTTAAAAACCCCTTGGCTGATTGAAAAACATGAATGAAAAGGCTTTATAGTATTTTTTACCTAGTTACCAATAAACAAATACCCGTGAAGGAGATCACTCAACTGTCAGATGTCATCCACGAATTCACCTTTTTAAAAAATGTTAAAAATTGAATCGAGCATTTTGGGAGAAAAAATTCTTTTTGGAGGTGCTTCCTCCTCGTGAACTTGTATTTCCCGTAAAACCCCTCAATTTGAGTGAAACTCCGAAAAAGTTTCTTTTTTGCACGAACGTCCACCAAAACCATCGCGATATTGCCGACATGGAACCGTTCATCGCGACGCCTAGAAACGATTTTTGATGAAAAATATTTTACTCTGTAAAATAAAGAAATTCATTAGCTTTAGAACTTTTTTTCAAGTTTGATTTTTTTAAATCGGAAAACAGTAATTTAAATTACGCTTATTCTTTTTTTTAAACTATTTATGAATAAAACCAGATGGGGAAGCTATTGGGGGTAAACTGTGCCTTAGTTCTGTACACCATCTGGCAACCCATCCCGTTTTATGCGGATATTTATTTCATTAGGTTTACATTGTACTTACGAAAGGAAGTGAATCACTGTTTGCTAATCACTTTGAGGTGCAGTGGAAGTGCCCAAAGTGACCTTGAACGGCGCTGGTAACCTTGAGACATCGTATCTTTAGTGTAGTCTTAACAATTTGGAGTGATCTTTGATTTTTTTTGTCGAAGTTGAAAATACGTTTGAGTCAAGTGTTCAGCGATTTATGACAACAGGTCATTCTCAACACGATACCAAGTTTGGAAATGAGAAATTTGTTTATTCGAAAAGTGAAATTTATTTCCTATATTGTAAAAACCCAAACAGTGAATGCAGCTTTTGCTGAAATGAAAACACCGGTTGGAATCATATCTACTTAGAGAACTTCCGCTACTAAAAAAGTTGTTTGGCCATTTGACAATCGTCATTGGTTTCCTTTCACCTTATTCAACCAATCACAAGAAACCCTCGCCAAATTCAATTTTTTTCAAACCCCCTTCTTTTACTTCTTTTTTCAAATGGTCAGAACTTTTAATTTCGATATCACTTTTCGAAGATGCGAAAAGTCTCTTTGAGGTTGTCTTAAGCGCCACCAGTCGATGACCATTCGACGAGCTACATTTTAAGTGGGTCATTTAATATGACATTCGTGCAAACAAGCGTTCAACTCCTTTCCAATGAAATATTTTTATTCGGAACTCATTTATTACCATTAGATAGTCAAAGTCTTTCTTGAGAAATCTAGCTTCCCCGTCGTGAAAACTTATAGAAAAAAAAGTTTAGTTGATAAGGTGCGTGTGAATAAGCCACTTGATGCAGGAGCGTTAAGTAAATTTTACTCATGCATAGATGTATAATTTAGTCAAAAAAAGTACTTTAGTGTGATTGTATAGAGCGATTTGACTTTGAAATAACTCACCCACCCGGACAACGATATGTGTGAAATTTGGAGAAACGTTTGCTGTAAAACACATTCAGCTCGAAATTTCCAAATTTTATTTTGTTGGTCACACTGGTTCTTGCGCCTTTTAAACATGAACCGGGCAACAATGAGTTGCAGGGTGCTCAACCTGGACGATCTATAATGCCGTCTGACTACGCTATGAAAAAAGGGCATTGGGAAAATTGTAATGTACCTTTATTAAATGATAAGTCGTTAAAAAAAGAAAAATTGTTGAAAAAAATCGTTTCTAGCTCATTTAGATTATAACAAAGTGATTGTACATTTTCTGTTGATAAACTCATGGTTTTCTTTTTTACTACTTAAAACAACTTTTTTTTTCGTTTTCGTTGAACCAGAAAGTGGTACCGTAATTTTGTGGTTTAACGATTTGTTGTCCTCAAAAGTGCCTTTTGACCTTCCAGTGCCTAAACTGGGCGTTGTTGCTCGGTGTCGACAAAAGAAAGAGGATATTGACGCGAAAAACGTTTCGTTGTATTTTGTTCGAAACGTCGACTCAAAAAATTGTTGTAAATCCGCGATTTACTCCATTGTTTTTATTATACCGTTTTGTTTACTGCCTTCCCTCACATACTCTTCGTCTCCCCCCTTAATTTTTTCCTATTTCTGTTTTGTATATTTTTTTCTAGGTTACGTTTGTGGATTTATGTATTATATTTTTTACTGTAGATGAGTTAGATTTTATGGATAATAAAGTCCATATAAAACGCCTGAGGTTGTCTTTGTTGAATCCCAAATTGCGATGAATTCACTTTCAAATTTGATTTGGTGCTGAATATTGCGAAGAAGAGCTGTTGTAAATAACGAATTTTTTTCATTGTAAATAAATAAAAAAAATGTTGATTATGCATAGCGTATTTCACTGTAACACCTTGTTCAATCGTTTTGGCACACTGATTGGTCGTCGATGCGTAGATTTAAAATAGAACATGTTACGATGGTGATTGTTCAAGTGACTCGAGATGAAAAAGTTATTAAAATATTGAATTGTTTGGGTTATTACGGAAACAGTGGTGGATCCAAACATTGTCAAGGGGTGAGGGAGGAGTGATTTTATGCGATAGCGACAGTAAAATCATCAAGTTTCGTTGGAAAAGCATGAGGTGCCGAATTTTGAAGCGATCAAAAACTTTCAGCTCAATATTCAAAGAACTTTGGGGATTGTAGTGCCGGTTAGAAAAATAGTATTAAAATTTGATTTGAGAGGAAAACGTTAATTTAAGCGCCATCCAAATCGGACCAAACAACAATAATGAAGAAGTTGCGCCGGTTTTCGAGTGAGCGCAAGTGGCGCTTAGCGCACGTTCGACGTAAACGCCTTTTTGATCCAAGTACGTCCTTGTCCGTGCGCCATGTTGGAAATGAGTACCACAAGTCGAAAACTGTGCCCGAAATGAGCGTACAATGTAATCTTTTCCCTGAAGCCTGCCGCTCTCTCCCCTTCACACCTTCACATCGATGGGCTTTGCTTGGCCCGAACAAGAGAGGCTCGCTTTGCTCAGCCAAAGTGGCGCTCAGTGTGCGTTTAGGTCTTTAATAAGGTGTAGAATCCAAACAGGGGGGGGGGGGGGGGGGTCGAAATAAGAAATTCCCAATCTAACAAGGCGGAAAGCGGGATGGGGACGTAGTGAAAAAAAAACCTTGTAATATATTGATTGGTTAACGTGTCTATGAATGTAACTTGATTTTCTATAAGTAGATATTATCTAAAAGCCTACGTTATTCTCACCCAGAGATGTTAAAATATTTAGTTTTCTAGGTAAGTTTCCGAGTAAATACCCGATTTGCGTGTTTTAACTTCAATGAAATAGGATCTCAAAAAAAAAAAGCATGTGAAACGTTCTAACGTCCCAAAAGCCAGCCTGTGCCCAAGTTTCAACCATTTACGAACTCATGATCAGCCTGTAACTAAAGCAAATCTCATGCAAGGGTGTGTGCATGTGAATCTCATGGCATCTCCCCACAACTACAGCTCATAATCGTGATATCATTCGCTTGGCATCACTCTACTTGAACAGCGCATTACTTGACTTCCATTTTAATAGTATCTTCTCTAATGCGATAGTGCTTGAAAAGCAAATCGCTTTATTGTCCAAAATGGCCATTACTGGGATTGCTTAAATCATTCATTATCACCAATAATATTAATTTGTTTACCTATTACAAACGGATTCATGTTGTAAGATAGGTAAAAGTGAAAATGACAAGACAATTCAAAATAATTTTGTAATTATTACAAAGAAAAAAAAAATGAAAAAGAAAAACATGAAAATTACAAAAAACATGAACAATACATAAATATGATAATTACAAAACAATGAAAATTACACAAATTGAGCATTTAATAAAAAATTTGGGATGTATGTGAATGGGAAGGTTCTCATTCGTGGCTAGGGTAAATACCAAGGTACCCAGTTTTTAAATACCCTACCCACAGGGTATTTACTCCCTTTACATCCCTGATACAGAAAGGGGCTGAATCAGTGGTTTACAAGAATATTTAACACGTCCATAGAAAATACAAAAACTAATTATGATTCAAGAAAGAGTAAGGTACCTAGCATGAATTAGCATGCTAAAAAGCTGAGAACGTCTTCCTGATTCTTGCGAAATTGGACGTTGCGTCACTGTTGAATTGGGGAAAAAATCATAGGTATTCGAATTCATATTTGTGCGTACTTTGTTAGCGTGATGATGGTGGGTATACCTAAGCTATACCTTCTACCTGGCTGCTCTTCTGGGGCCCTTCAAGGCCACTTTGATTACCAACAGCGCCGCCCACGAAATATCCAACCTGGTCGTAAACCAAGAAAACATCACCCTCCGCCTCACGCAATGACCCAGACAATCATCTACGGAGGTTTTTTCATGCTGGCCGGATCCGGCGACCAGGTGCCTCACGTCAAATCCAGCTGAGTCGAGTGTTGAGCCGTCAAATACATGACGAAGAATTTGTGGGAGGATAAGGAATCGTTAATTGGAGGTAACTTCAGGATTTGGTGAGGCACATTTCAGCACTATCTCTATAGAGTGAGTGCTCCTATAGGAGACCAAACAAACTACTCAAAACTGACCCAATTCAAAATTCGCAAATCATTTTGGTTTGGGAGTTGAACATTTAATGTTGTTGGCAAACTTATGATGTTGAGGTCTCGGCCACTTGACTCAGCTCTAAAATAGTAATTATTACCTAATAAAATCAATAAAAACTATTTTTAACACCCACGTTTTTTAAATAACTGAAAAAATCTGGGCTAAAAAGGCTTGGCGGAAAATTTAAAAGTTCGCCTCCACCTACCTGATAATGCTATCTGCACCGGCAGTTACCTATATGAAATCCGTGTTGGTTACCAAGATAAGCCAGTTGAAGAGCCAATCATGTTAGTATGCGTTGTGGCCGGTTTCAATGGCCCTACGGTTTGTGTTGGATCATCATCAGATTTCTATCCTAACTGAAGAAATAATTTACCAATCTGATTCCAACAATTGCTTTTCATATGCAGGTAAGAGATGGCTAGCATTAGAAAATTTGCTTACTGATATTACCTATTTCAACAAGTCAGAGTGGTCGGTGTGTGGGTACATTGGTGACGCCTTGCTACGAATCTTGTTCACAGAATAATAATATAAATGACTCTCAAAATACAAAATTTTCACATTAAATAGGCGTATTTAATCTGCCCATAGGATTTAGGAATAGGTGGAAAGTAGGAGTAGATGGTCCTGGACCCTTCATGAGTAACGGTTTGTTACCTATTATGTTGCAGCCTCTTTGTAATAAGCCTAGGCTTTTTACAATACGTTGCCTTTTTGTAATAAAAACGTTGGAATGCCTGGACTTTTAGTAGTTATGTTACTCAAGACACCTCCCCCTACGTGTGTGCAAATTTTGGCTTTTATCCTATTTTTTTCTAATTCGCGCCCTTTTTTTCGTCTTCGTTGTCTGGACTATGTTTAGTGTGTCGATAGAACGAACAGAAGACATCGAAATGATCACGTTTCTTATGAACAAGTTCGTTTTTAACTTCGCTATGTTTTACATAGCGAAGGCGCCCACCGTCCCAAGAGATGTGTTCATTAAAGCCAGTTTGTTCATTATAGTCGATAGTTCGTAATAGCCGATATCAACGTTGAATTCCCATAACAACGATTTTTTACACAATATGTAGTGTTATAGCCAGTTGTTCGTTACAACCGATGTCGTTATAAACTATATCTACTGTACTTGGTTGTGCGATGGTTATGATATACATGTGCCTGGGAACAGTGAAGTCCATCGAGCAGTTTAAGTATCTGGGTTCAATCCTGGATTGATCTGGGACATGTGGGGCGGATATCGATCATCGTATCCAGCTTGCCAGGGCGGCGACACAGTCTCTGAATGGGATCCTTTGGAGTCGGGAAGTACATCTGCGCACTAAGAAGTTGATTCTGAATGCCATCGTGGAAAGTATTCTGACTTATGGAGGAGCGGGTTGGCCCCGCACCCGGAGGAATCGTCAACGCCTGGCTGCTGTGGAGATTGATGGGTTGCGGTGGAGCTGCCGGGTATCCCGATTTGAGAGGGTTCGAAACAAAACCAGTAAGGAAATGATCGAGCAGCCAGAATCAGTGGTTGCTCGTCTGGAAAAGAAAACCCAAGATTGGTATGGGCACCTCAGGCGCATGTCTGAGACGAGATGACCAAAGAAGATGCTGAACTGGTCACCGAGGGGGCGTCGAAACAAAGGCCGTCCTAGAGTAACATGGAGGGGAGGAGTTGTTAGCTATATGCGAAGGCTGGCCAACCCATTAACGTCCCTGCCTGCATACCATGCTGCTGACTTAGGGATGAGGTAAAAGATACAAACTCATATTGACCAAACCTTGCTGCGACATAAGTATGCACCAGAGTAAAAGAAACCAGAATGCAGGGGGCAGTCAGCTGATTTCACAATCGGAGTAACAACAGACAGAGTTCCTACTTTTATTAGTGGCACAACTCGGTTGCGATTTGAGTATAGTATACTCAAAACCCCCAACGGCACGGCCCACGGCCAATAGGTCGGTCTCACTCGCACCCTCCCTTGCTCTCAGTATTCTTGCTACAGTATTCTCTACTCATTAGTGATTTCGAACTTTCGGCTGCGAAAGGGGAAACTTAAATCTACAACGGAGGTCCGGGTGACCAATTGCCTGCTCCCTTCGACTAATGTCTGGGTATGGATTTGGGGATTCCAGGGTCTTCTAGGGACCAATCTACAGGACCCTCTAGCGATCCCACACTGCGGTGAAGGTCATAGGGAATTGTTGAACACATCAAGACTACCCGGCTGAATGTGAGGAGTACCTGGACATCTCCAGTGAAGCTACACTGCTTGCCAACACAGTCTGACTCACAAATGCCAGCACAGCAGACCCACAGGGGACTGGTGTGGATGGTCGTTCGGCCTTGTGCCTACCGAATGCACGAGTGGACGACATTTTGAACCAAGTTCCCCAAATTCAGCATGTCGGACGCAGGACAGCACTCCACAAAGAACAAAATTTTAGTTCCTGCCTTTTAGACGATCGGCGACTTTGGCGATGTGTTCACCTGAGACGTCAATATCTTCCAGGGTGGGTAGGTCGTCGGTGATGAAAGTTTCCAACCGTGGGTTCATCTGACTTGGGTGTTTAGCCGGTCGAACTTCGAGAACCATTAAATGGACAAATTTTGTCCGTCGGCTAGCACGGAATCCGGTTGAAGTACACCGCCCCCGGAACCTCTGTTGGTGATAATATCATATATCATATCATATCATAATTAGCATCTAACGATATATTATAATATATATTATAATATAATATTATAATAATATATATTATAATATTATATATTATCTTGTCGCTTCCCTAAGCCTTCCTTTTGTGACCAGCCTCGTAAAAACTCTGATCCGGTGCCCTTCATCAGGCGAAGAGTGCGGGCGGCGCACCTGTCGGTCGCAACGTTCCGCTTCTTTGACCAACTCTTCGATCTTCTCGTGTCTCCATAGTTGAAATCACGACCGGGTCTCAGGCCCCATTTTTCCAATATTTATTTTCCCAAGCCCCTATAAGTAATTTCGCCCCGAAAGTGAAGGGCATTTCCCTCACCACAATGTAGGCTACTTAAATTTGGAACCCCTTGAATAGAAATAATCTCTTATAAAATTATCCCCTTGACATTAAATGACGCAATTTGCATTTCTGTAAATAAAAGTGAAAAATAACGCCGACCGGCGCCAAAAGCCGAGAATTTGCAAACGGATAGTAGGCGGAGGCCGTGAGGACACTGACCTGGGGCAACGCGCAATACGTTGCTGTTATCGACAAATATTTGTTTTGTTTTCTAATTCTGCCTGATCTCATTTAGTTACGACTTACTACAGCCTATTTGCCGGGAGGAGGCCAAAATAGCTCAATGAGAAGAAGAAACGATGTTAGTCAAAACGCGTTTAGTGTCGCCTAGGTACCTAGGTAGGTAGGTACCTACGCAAAAGAGTCGCCGCCTGTCTAGCTGCCGCTAATGACCACGAGCACCATAAAATTTTGAAAATATCTCCCAATATAGCAAAATAAAATGCTGAACATAATATAGTATGAGATATTATCTCCCCAATTGGGCAAAAGTGCATTCAAAATTTGTTTCAAATTGGGGGAAGGAAAACCTAGATCTTGAAATACTATCTATAGTAAGTAGGTACCTATTTATATTATGTGTCGTAGGTATTCAGAGTCAAAATTAAAATTTTTAATGGTACTGCTACGTTGAGTCTGTACAGTTACTTACTGAACTTCTACTGCAGAAGTTGCCGAGTAGCACGAGTCTCACTGCACACAATACCTACCCCCATATCTCTCTCATATTCTTCATCAAACTATAAATGCGAATTTTCTTGAATTTTTCCAGATCCCAATTTGAAAATGAAGACAATGGCTTACCGTACATTAATTAAGAGGAGAATAATATTATGTCATAATATGACATAACGTGTCACAATATGTCATAATCTGTCATTATATTACATGTGAGTAGGTATAATATATAATATTATTATATAGGTACCTACTCACATGTCATATTATAATAATAACAGTGAGTGAGTACATATATATATATATACAGATATTTTAAAAAGTTAGGGGAAAAACACAGTGAAAAAAGTAAATTGGCTTACGAGTAAAATTTTCGGTACCTATCAACCCGGTTGATTCAACCGTCATCAGTAGGTACTGAGCCGTCTTCCTCCGGGAGCGCTGCCGTCGCTGGTGTCCGTTGTCCTCCGTTGTTCGAGTCCATGACGGACACAGGGCACTCCCGGGTTTTTTAGGCATAGGGTTAGTGGGTAGGGGAGATGTACAGAAAAAGCAAGAAATAAATAAATAAATAAACGGATTAGAGGCAAATGGCAAAATATGAACCAACAGAAAAAATTAAATGAAACGAATTAAAAGTAAAAATTCAAATTTAAATCGTTTTAAATTAAAAAATTACTGGGAGATACTGGGGATGAATTCAAGTACGTGTGAAAGGCGGAAAGACAATGTCCGGACCAGTGAGCGACTATCTCATAGTCGCTCACTGGTCCGGAATGGGCACCGGTTCCTTGGGGCTCCACTTTCAGAACTTTTGGAATAGAGAACATCCCAAGGCCGAGGGTTACAACGTTGGCCTCCCCTCACAGCAACGCAGACGAATCTCCTACTTCCCCACGTACATCAACAGAAGGCCTGCATCGCCACTGCCGTCCCCAAGCAGTAGATTAAAATCAATCAGCGATTGACTGAGGGTTAATTTTTTTAATCGCTGATTGATTAAAAAATTAGGAAAATGGCAAATTTTCAAATAAATAAATTAAAATAAAAGTAAAATTTTTTTTAATTTGATGGGGGCCTATCGGTAAGCATTGAGCCCTGGTGGCCCATTCGCGCCCAGTAGCCAAATATGGGGTTGCTCGCAGAGTCTCAAGTCCAGCATGGTTGTGTTGGGTCCCATCTGGCGAAGGATACCAATGGTGAAGCACTGGTTAAACTGATGTCCATGCGATGCAGCGTGCTCATCAACCGATAGGCCCCGGTTCCTCGTAACGCAAGAGCGGTGGTTGTTAACCCTCAGATTCAGGGGCGTCCACGACTTCCCCACATAGAACGCCGGGCAGTGCTGGCATTCCAGCTTGTATATTACTTTCGGGGTAGGGCATTCAGCACTGCCACGAACCGATAGTCGAACGGTGTGTTGGGCGATGTGAAATTCTCCTCCCCTTCGCGTACAATTTCGTCCATTTTGCATCGTGGACGGCGGCAGGGATGCAGTCCTGGTGGGCTCCGAGGTTGTGTTTGGGCGTTTCGTCGTTTGGAGAGGATATATATATATATATATATAGGTACCTACTCACATGTGATATTATAACAGTGAGAGAGTATATAATAATAATATATTATAGCTACATCATCATCAACAATAATTGTTTATATTGTTACAACTATTTTAATAATAATTTTAAAAAAGGCTAAGGTTTTCCCTAGTGAAGAACTTTAGCCGTACCTACCCCCTAATGTTTTAAAGATTGAAATACTGAATGAAGAAAAAACTGTCGGTATATTTTTCTTCCTACGATGTTAGAAAGGAGGTTCTAACGATTCAAATTCACGCATCCAAATTTCAAAAGGATTGGATTTTTCAAATCGTCATTTGAAATTACCTACTTCCCCCCCCCCCCCCCCCCCCACATCTTTCCTCTTAAGAACGCGATCCAGGATAATTTTTTTGAGGGGGCAACGTAGGTACCTATTGCTTGTTTAGGGCAGTGTTAATGCCCAGACCGATCCTGAATAGCATAGCATACAGCCTAATTAACAGTAATTTAAAATTGGGAATAATTCCCAGTTATTGCAACCCATTAGTGTAGCCAAGGAGGTTGAAATATTAAATATTTTTAACCCCAAATTTTGGGTGATTTGTAGTGGAGCGGAAGCGTAGAAATTTTACACAACAGCAACTACCTCTCCTATCAATCTTATCTCTCCCTGCTATCTTATCGTGTTGTTTGTCGTGTCGGTTCAGTTTTCCCGGATTTTATTGAATCCTGATCGACTCCAAATTGTAGTCGAAAATTGAAAGATAGTTGGTTTATGCGTATAAAGGAGAAAACGGCTTCTGGACGTGCTTATTCTCAGTGAAGTGATGTCATATAACCTTATTGGCGAGAAAAATACGCACTGACGATTTTTGTGAGATGATAAACGTTCCTCTCGATGATGTGTTGTGTTCATGAAAGGTAACGTCCCTTAATTTGAAGTACATGTTTAAAACGGTAAACTCATTTTACTTTGGCGCTTAATTGGTAAAATCTCGTTGTGTATTAAAACGAGTGACAAGACCCGGTTCCGCAACTTGTGCTGATGTATTTTCTATCTTGCCAACGCATTAAAATTACGTCTTATGGTTGACCACAAAATTTGTGAAGACCATTTAAGGATCTTTTGGAGGTCTAACAGTATTCTGGAGCAGTTCTTGGTCCCTAGGGGTCTAAACGAGTCATCAATTTAATTTGGTGTTTTTTATTTGTCAAGTTTTTGGACGACGTGGGACCATAATATGGTCCCATATTATTATGGATCCATATTATGGATTATGCTCCCGAAATTCGAGAAAATGACACCTAATTCGACTTCTTGGCATCCTTCAAAAGCCCCAAGAAGGTCCCATAGATCCTCAGGGAGACATCTGATGGTTCTGAGACCCCGATAAAATTCATGGGTTGAGGTGGTTAGGGTGAGAAATGACTCCTCTGCTGAGTACTCAGCAGAGGAGTCATTTCTCACCCTAACCACCCCATTGGATTAGACCTCTGCACCGTCGGCAAACACCACACTGTGAAAATTTATGGGTTCTACATCCAACAATATTTCAAAAACAACACCTAACTCAACCCCATAGCCGAAACCCTCCAAAAAACCCATCCAGTAGCCCGTTTCTAGACCCACAGATCTCCACGGGTTTTGGCGTTCAGGCTGAAAACCATAATCCATTTTTCGGGGTCCCTCATAATATGAGACATATAGGACATATTATGTCCTATGAGTAAAATTAAATTTCAATGTTTTATCAATCGTGTTTAATTTTTGAAAAAGTGAATTAACGTTAATTAAAAAACGCGTATTTTACACAGGGGTTCATAATTCGTTGATATAGGTAAATTATCCAAAAATTAATTCTAAAAAAATTGATTTAATTATTTAAGAACCCCTCATAAATCCTCACGGTGAACGATATCATACTCGAAAACCTGCAAATACCCCATCCGTAGCCCCTTTTTAGCTCCACGGGGTTGGGCGATCGAACTGAAAACCTTGCGGGCATAACTAGATGGCGATCCGAGTATTTTGTCAAAGTTTCAGGTTAACAAAAAATCCTACTGCCCAAAACAGCCCGAATGGCGGAAGGACATTTCGTTTTTGGAACTGGACATCTTGAAACGTATAATGACAAATTTTGAGACAGATCAAAATTTTCGACCTCCGACACGAGGTAACCCCTAAATAATAAACCAAAAGTTTTGCCTTAGTAATGGAGATTTTTTCCCACTATTTTCCTCGTTAGGTATGTTGCTAGATTCGCTATCCACCCCACACTACGACGTTGGCTTTGATGGTTGGAAAATAGACTCTTACATATTTCCAGGAGTCTGAGGAACTACTACCTTTTCCAACTGATGTTGCCTTTGCTTTTAGGAGATCAGTCACCTCTTTTCCTGCTGTCATTTGAACATGCGGGTACTACCACAGGAAATGACTCCCCATCCGTTGGCTCTGGTAACGGTGGTCTTTCTCGGCGTTAAGGAGTCTACTGAACCTTCTTGTTTTGGACTAGAAACCCAGGAAGCCACCTCAAAGATTTGAGCAAGCATCCTTTCATAGTTTTCCCCTTCCCGAATCCTCCCAACTCAAACGGCAGCAAGAACGTGGACACAGCACCTTCGCCTTCCCACCAACTCACATAAACACAATATCAATAACATATCACATAAACCAATATCCCATAAACAATAACAATAACAAGCTACAAATGGATCAGGCTCCTCCATCCGGACGCATTCAACACCACTCCGGTAACAATGCCCATTTTTATTGCAGCTGCTCATCATGTCAATTCACAGGCTGATGTTGTGACGGGCCATTCAGATGGCAGCTCTGACGAAAGGTGCTACGAAGAATCGAACGAAGAGACTGGTGAAAACTTCTGGAAAATGACTCCTCAGAGGAGGCACGCGATCATTTACGTGTGCCTTCTCACGGTCCTGGCTTGCTATTTGTATTTTGTCGGCTTCTTCCCCTACAAACCCCACATCAGAGCTGTTTCCTCTTCGGACGATTTTCCCACCTCAGTTAAGGACAGGTGGTAGGTATTTACCGTATAAAATTTCTGTATTGAATATTTTAGATACGTTTGCTCCACTCGGGTGATGGAGTCCCCTCAAATCAGTTTTTGAACTTGTTTCAGGCTCGATGTTGAAAAACTATACAAAAGACGCTTCTCCAAAACGGTTCTAATGGTAATTGATGCTCTCAGATACGATTTTGTCTCAGGCGGGAACCGAATGCCTTTTCTCAATGAAAAGCTTCAAGATAAAACATCTTCGTGCTTATTGGCTGCTACGACTGGAGTTCCCACTGTGACACTGCCTCGGATAAAAGTGAGTCCGTTCGTCTTCTTCTGTTAACCTTTTTAGCATAGCACATGCTTTTTGGGAGGACAGTGCGATCTACTTCTGTTGGACGAGACAAGTGAATGTGAGTAGATCGCCGCTGAAAGGTCTGTGCGATCATCTCCCAAAAATGGAACTGCACCTCCGACCCCTAGCGGCCTTCTACTCCCCCCTTATGTTGACAAAGTGGTGAATATAGCTTGTTTCCAGAGCTGTCCAAGACATGCAAAGCTAGTCCCATGCTGGCCAAGGGTTTCCAAGGCTTGCCAAGACGTTGCAAATTCAAGGAATTATGTTTTTTCCCGAAATTGGAGGTTCCGCCCCACTGGGCGGCGGACGGACATTTCGGTTTTGGAATCTAGACCTGTCGAAACGGATAATGTCAAATTTTGAGGCCGATCGGAGTCGTCGCCTTCCGTCGCGATTACATAGGTGTATTATTCCAAGAATAATAAACCAAAATCGCAGGTGAATGACGAATAGTACACAATTACCAAGGGCTGGAGTCCAATCCTCATAACTAACTAAATGGTGCAGATGAAAATAGTACAAACTAGTTTTACTGGTCTCTGGAAAGTGCGTGTGTCCAAGTCAGTGACTTGGTGGGACGAGCGAAGTGTCCAACTCACGATGCAGCCGTCATTCTGATCTGACATACCTCCGTCCAATCCACAAACATGGCTGTTGCGACTGGAGTGATCCCGACCACAATTAACGTTCCTTGGTTAGGGCGAATGTCGAACTCGGCGTACCTGGCAGGACGGGCAAAGAACCTACCGCCCAAATTAATTCTTAGGCCTTTGGGAGAGGGTGTATGTTCTATCCAACAGAACCTTCTCGGGAAGGGCATACGTACCCTACCTGCAGGATCCGAAATCAACTCTTAGTCAACCAGCAACTGCTGGTTTCTGGGCAAGCACAGCGGCAGTCCAGTTGGCAAGGGCGTGTGTCACTGCCCTCCGCCATAATCAGACTAGGGACTGCAGTGGCGCCCATTGACTAATCGACTGAAAAAAGCAGTAAGACCCCCCACAGGCAACGCATTTTTCTTTGGGTATTGCTAGAGTTGTGCCCTGTCACCCAATCTCAACTGGATTTAATTGAGTATATCTTCAAAATTTCATACCAGCGATTCATCCCTCTGCTGACGCGATGCGTTTTCACCTATGATACAAGACTTCAACACAAGGCTCAACCTACAGTAGGTTAGTAACTAACACTATTTTTGCAGGCCATCACGAGCGGAACGGTTCCTGGTTTCGTGGACGTCATTTTCAATTTCGGCTCTTCGCAAATGACGGAGGACAACATTATCCATCAGGCTGTCCGCAGCGGCTACAAACTTGTGTTTTATGGTGACGACACGTGGCTTCGCTTGTACCCTGATTCATTTACCCGGTACGAAGGGACGCCGTCCTTTTTTGTTAATGACTTCTACGAGGTGAGTCCCTGACGAATTGATTTTGTTTCGATTTCGTCAAACTGAATTTCGTCGTTTTGCCAATTCCTGCAGGTTGATAATACTGTCACTCGAAATGTGAAAGAGGAATTACTTAGAAATGACTGGGACATCATGATACTCCATTACTTGGGCCTGGACCACATCGGGCATGTTGAAGGCCCCTTTGGCAAATCGATCAATCCTAAGCTCGTTGAAATGGACAACGTCATCAAGCAAATTATCACGAATTTCGATAACAAGGTGAGGAAATTTTGAGTTTTAGCGTCTAGTTAGTGTATGCTCATCAGTTAGTGTATACTCATCAGTGTGTCTAACCAGGATGACGACCTTCTGTTAGTCATAACGGGAGACCACGGCATGAAAGATACCGGAGGACACGGAGGATCATCACTTGAAGAAGTCACGGTTCCCGTGGCACTTATCAACAGCAAGTGCGATGAAGATTTTGGGTAAGTTCTATTGCAATGCCGAAGAATTGCACTTTTATAGCAACAAGTTAACTGACTTTTGTGTATTTTCAGAAACCATGATTTTCACCAAGTGGACCTCGCGCCCCTCCTTTCGACCCTACTCGGGATCCCCACTCCTGCAGGCAGCACTGGAAAAGTCAGCCCTAAATGGTTTGCCGGGATGAACCTCAATGAGTCTTTGTATGCAGCTTACTACAGCACGCTTCGAATGAGTAACCACCTTATTTCAACTGCTGACGAAAAGGTGGAAGGTTAGTAACTAACAAACCGGTTGACACAGAACACTAGCAACTGTTGATTGTGTTCTGTGTAAACAGGTGTGTTAATAATCAAAATTCCTCAAGAGAGTTGAAGATACGAAATACAGTGCTTCTCGTCTTCGTATCAGAAGTCGGCGTTCCCTCGTTATGATTTTGATGAAGTGTATCTGGCCTTGTGTAGTTGATGAGACAGACCCTGTTTTTCAACGGATCTGCTTCAAATGCGACAAACATAGGCCGAAAGGGCGATTGCCAATTACGCTCAGGGATTAACAGTTAAGCCGGTAGGTATGTAAAATGAGCGCAGGGCTTTCTCTTGCATGGTTCAAGGTGCAGTTAGCCGTTAGTGAAAAATTTTATGAAATGGAAGAGAATTGAAGAAAGATGAATCACATAGTTATTACTTAATCTAATCTACCATGGCTTTCCACCAGGGCTCAAATCAAAGTTCCTGAAAATATAAAAGCTCCCTAAATGAACGTTCAAGATTACTTTATTTATCAACTCTCAGTGAATTCTGCTTCCAAGAAGTAAGGTTTTGGCCAAAATTTAATTTTTCGTTTTTGACAGTAACTGTTCTCGCTGGGACCGAAATTTTTCATTCTTTAGTTTTTTCTTTCCCGTCTCCGTTTTGGGCCTAAATACCGTGATGTACCTATGCAATTTGGACATAAAATTACGATCATAACAAAATAAGTGGAACGAATCCTGAAGGAACAATATTTTATCGTTCGGGTCTAGAACGTTTCTTTTTGGAACGAAAAATAACGTTCTCGAGAAGAACGTTCTTCACCCAACGATAAAATATTGTTCCTTCAGATTTCGTTCCCACTGGGAACAGTATTTTTCAGAACTTTATAATTTTGTTCTCGATCGAATCTTTATCCGAAAAAATTTTTTTTAAATCATTTTGGGATCGGAATGGTTTCAAGGAACCGAACCGAACAGAACGATATTTCGAGCCCTCCTTTCCACATGCATTTTCTTGCTTTTCATCTGGGAGCATGAAAACTGGTGATTCTCTATTTGCAGAAACATCTACTTGACTTGACGTTTCAGGACCTCCCGAACAAATTTGGTTCCGTGTCCGTCGGTCTGTCAATACTTCCTTGTTACAGCAGTAACTTCACTAATTTGCACCATCATTTAAATTTTCAGGGATTGTGAAGGTGGGAAAGTTTGAAGTCCCACATGAATTGAGAATCCCCACTCCTACCCTATTTTGGGGGAGCGCCTCGTGGACAGGAGGAAAAAGACGCGAAGAGGGGAAGGGCTCGCACTACCCTGGGTGGTAGTCACTGCTTGACCACCCCTTATAATAGGGTATGACCCTAGAGAAACCTGTGTGTGAGGGAGGGGGACTATTGGGAGCCATTGCTCGACCAGCTGTCGTCCCCCTCAGGGCCTGCTGTTGCCTGTAGGGGCCTTGTTGTCTCCTGGACTCTCAAGGCGGCCACTACTAAGACAATGAACGCCTTGTATAGAGAAGAGCTGGAAACGTATTTGCTCCAGTCCTCCCTCTCAAATGCCAGGCAGCCGCATGTGTCTCGACAAGACTTCCAGGTCTGTACGCCACACACAGCAAGTCCCCGTGACCTGAAAGCAGCTGGTTGGCCCTGTGTTCAGCCACTGATGGGAAGAACTCGAAAGTGACTCTCCCAGTAAACTTGGCAGCCTGATTCTCCTGCCACCGACCAAAGCTGCATGGCCATCGCCTCCCGGTGCAGCTGTGCCTGGGCTTGAACCTTCGCCCCAACAGCTGAAAGAGAAGTCTCTTCCGGATCCTCGGTGGGCAGCCTCCAACTGCACCCTGGCGAGGATCCGCACTGCCGCACCAGCCACCAGACCTATACGACCGGATAACCTTAATCAAGGCTGTGCTATGTGTAGTGACTGAAGGTAAATAAGAAAGCTTCGACTTCTGATATTGAACTGTGTATAATTGTGGACCCCTTGGCCTCTTTTATAGTAACGTGGTTACATTGATTGGATAGGCGTAATGGGGACACATTCCCACTAAGCCTTGTCTGCCTGGGGGTCCAAGGGGCACTAAACGATGCCCCTACCTCAGACGTCTAAGGTCCCTTCAAGAGGTCGTATTCTCCATCGATGGCATAAATGAGGCTCCCAGGAACAGGCCCCTGTGGTTACCCGTCCTGAGGCCCCGACCACTCCCTGTAGGGCGTACCACCTTAGCATTGTTTATATTGAGGCTCACACTAAATAAGCATTTTCGAATGAGGGTTAACCCTTAAGAGGGTTAAGTTTCCTCTCAGAGAAGAACAACACACCATTTCCCGGTGTGTTATGCCTATTTACAAGTTGTTTAGTGAAATGTGCAAATCGGTGTCTCGATTGAACCCGAAAAGCTTGGAAGGGAATGCTCTCCAATTGCTGGTCTCTAGGCTCGCCTAGAGAGTCCAGGAACTACACAGCCCCCCCCCCCCCCACCTAATTTCTAGATCCGCCCCTAATCCTAACTCATACATCGCATTTTCAGACGAAGTAAATCGAGGAATAGAACATCTGATGTCGTTTTTCTCCAGTTCGAATGCGGACAATGTGACCGCCAAACTCGTCTTTGACCATTTCTACAACGCCCAGAAGATGATGGTTTCGACTTTTTCGGGCTCTAATGAAGTGAACTTGCTGCTTCTTGTAGAATCTGTTGTCATTATCACGCAGGTATCGTTTCAACCATACCACTGCTTGCTTGTTATATTGTAAGAGTTTGAATTGATTTTCGATCTCTGCAGGCAATGGCGCTTTTGTTGCTCGACGATGCTTCACAAATAGTAACGATGAAATTGACCGTATCACTTGGCTCCATGGCAGCGTTGGTTGCGTCTTCTTTCTTGCTCAACAAAACCCACCTACTTCAAATAGTCACGCATTTTGCACTGTTGCCGTGTGTGATCGTATACAACACAGTGAGGCTATTCTCGTCGAAACTCACCTTCAAGGTAAGTCACAATCCGACACCATCCAATTATTTGACATCACAACTCATGAACGGTCCGTTGCAGATTTTCGAAAGCGCCAACGGACAGTTACTGACGTTGTTCAGCCTCCTGCCGCTAAGCTACAACAGCTCCAGTTTCATCGAAGAAGAACACTGCTTTTGGTACTTCACCTTCATAACGCTCGTCTTCTTGAGCCCAATAAAAGACGCCAGTTCCGTAAAGAGGCTTGTTGTCATCGCCGTGTTGCATAGAATTTTCACCAAGTGGAACACCAACGTTGACATTGGATACGATGAAATGGACCGGCTAAAGTTCAGACTGGCTATATTCGTGATTGGTAAGCCCGTCAACATGCCGTGCTTTTGGTACAGGATTTCTTCATAGCTGTTGCCGTTACTGTAGAAAGTTAAATTCAGTCATAAACCCCACCAAACGTTTGTATAATAAGCATTGATTCAAGCCATACTCAATATGTCCACTTTTGGCCAGAACCGATTTTTTTCCCATTTTCTACTGAGTATGGCACATCTATTGTATTCTGCACTATGGCACAAGCCAGATCAGCTTTTGTCCGAATGATAGCTCTGTAACAGAGCCGTCAAGACATCCATTATCGCTTGGTAAAGTGCTTAGTCGGTATTGCTGTATGGGGATGAGACCTGGACGCTGAAAGCTGCTTCGTCTTGAGGCGTTCGAGATGTGGTGCCAGCGTAGAATGTTTCGCATCCTGTGGGTACAGCGCGTACATGGAGGTTTTGCGGAGAGCTGGTCTTCAGGATCGGGATCTCTTCACATGCGTGAAGAAGAGAAAACGCTGCAATCTTTACATCATGTTTACATTATTATTGTTTAATGTAGGTTAATTGTGCGAAAACTAATTCTGTGTCAATAAGAAATTAATTTTTGAAAAAATTCAAAAAAAGTACAATGATTGGACAGATTTGAGACCTCGAAAAATGGGATAAGTATGCGTCGAAAATTACTCGGAAAAAGACACCTTTGATTTGACCTCCTGGGATCCTAAAAAAAAAAAAAAAAAAAAAAAACCGGGAAAGCCCCACGGTGAGATCGATCGTTCTGGGACCCCCAAAAATGGGTTCTACGTCCAAAAATACTTCAAAAACGACACCCGATATCATACCCGAAAACATTTTTTTTAAACCCTCCCGTGGCCCCTTTTTAGCCCCACAGAGCCCTATGGGATTAAGGCCAAGAACGGGAAAACTCTACTTCATTTGCCGAGCTTTCGAGCAGTATGTGCTCTTCATCAGTGCTATGAAGATGATATCAGGGCATGTGGTACATGAACCTGGTCGGGAAGAGTGAGGGAGATGAATGTCGGACTGTCCTCAATTGGCCAGTCTTCGTAGGGTATTTCAACGTATGATCTATTTTTAACGAGAGGGTAGAGGTTAAGAGCACCGGCCTACACTACAAATATAATTTAAATTGACTCAATTCAAGTCAGGAAATTACCTTGGAGAACTCGACATGTTCTATCTAGCACCTCGTGATAATGCGATATTCTTCAATATTTTCTCGCCTTCTCAAAAGATGGTAGCACCCGCTTGATATCCTGTTGAAATCGTACTTCATTTACGGTTTGTTAGATGTTACTCTCGACAATGGTTTTTGTGAAATAAACAAATTGGATCTCACGAACCTGGTCAGCAGACACAAGTGCACCCAGTCTATTCCCAAGTTGTTGTACATACTCAAATCTGGTGAAAATATGTACTTGTTAAACCCCAGGGTTTCATCCTTGTGGTGGGCTTGTGGTGCGATACTTGTCTCGTCCATAGTACCTACCTATTTATTAGCATAAATATTATGGACGAGCCAAGTATCGCACCTCAAGGAATGGGTCCTTAGGACGTCCAACCTGAATTTTTCTATCTCACCAACCTGCATTTTTCTAACGAAACCAACCTGAATTTCTCTAACGAAACGAAGCTTTTAAATAGTGCAAAAAAGTACCAACTGGTGGCAGCAGTTGATGAGGAGGATCGCGCGAACGTTTTTACGCTGAAAATCCCAATTCGAAAAAACGCAGGTTGGACGTTCTTGGAGGGACCCATTCAATTATTGATTGAACCAATTGATAATTCCCTTTATTATATAGGACTTATGTCCAGAGATACATTAATAAATAATAATAATAATAATAATTCCCTTTATTACCAGATTAACCTGAAAATCATAAGGAGCTGCACTACTAGTTTTTGGCTTCTCCTGAAAAGTGGACGTGTTGAGTTTTGCTTGAATCCTCCTATTAAAATTGGTGGGATTTCAACATAGTTTTAATGACAACAATGACGACTTGGAAAGTTTGGCGAGATATGGCTCATTCTCAGTGGATTATTATTATTATTTATTTATTTTTTTAATTTTTTTAGGGTTAGTGCTAAGTATGTCCTACAATTGTAACATGGGAGGGAAAATCTCGTCGCACCGTCTGGATTTTATATTGCTGCTACTACAAGGCATCATGACGCTCAGCTATCAGTTGAAGATCAATGGAGTGCTCTTCCAAAAGTCAAGGTACGTAATTCATTTGAGGTTTGTATGTACACCGGGTCCTGGACCAGTTCAGAACCAGACTTGATTCGAGATTGAACTAAAAAGGGAGGGGATGCGAGCCGTTCAGAACTCCTCACAGTCCATAAGCGTTTTCAAGCAATTCGGATCTGATAATATAAACATCCGTGAGCTGATGAACATGAGCTGATTGATAACCTTATCGTCCCCTGCCAGTTGCTGTCCTGACCAAAGCCTGCTCTCAGCAGGCCTGGTGGCGCGATGGAAGGATAGATAGTTCCTCATATTTGTAATAATTAACGACATTAAGTGATGGAAAAACATCGAAAAAGGATGCATGCTCATTTCATGTAGGTAATGGGCGAAAATAATCTGCCTAAATCGCGGGAAAATGACTAATTCAGCTGCTCATTTCATGTAATAGGCAGAGGGATTGCTCATTTCACGGAATAGGCAAAGGGGTTGATCATTTCATGAATTGGGCAACTTTTCTGCTCATTTTTATATTAGGTACATATATATGTTACGCCCAAATTGTGAAATCGCCCAATTCACGAAATGATGATTACCTCGATGCTCAATTTTCTGGGATGGCTTTTCGTGTAGCAAAGTTGGCTAACTTGCATAGATTCAAGAAAAAGAGATCTCTCGGCCAATCAGAAGATGACTAAGCAGCCCACGTCATGTACCCCCTCCAGGCCTCGGAATTCAAATGTTATATTTTTCCTAAGACTCCATAAAATTTATGGAGTCTTCTAAAGTTACGAAAACGGGTCAACATTGCAGAAAACCCGTCTCTATTATTTAATAATAGAGACGGGTTTTCTGCAATGTTGACCCATTTTCGTAACTTTCGAAGCATGGCCTTTCCAGGAAACAAATTTATAAAACTTTTGTATAACTTTTATAAAACAAATTTTACACAAGGGCTTATTATTCTTTGATATAGGTTACTTGTGCAAACATTATTTCTGTGTCAATAGAAAAAAAGTTTGGAAAAACATTTTTTTTTTTTTAATTTTCTTTTTTTTTCAAAAATTCTTTATTTTTTACTCGAAAAATATTTAACCTCCTGGGATCCTTCAAAAATCCCATTTTTAGCGCCATGAATGCCCTATAGATCGCCAAAGTGAAATCGGATCGTTCCGGGACCCCCGAAAATGGATTCTACGTCCAAAAATACTACAAAAACGACACCTAACTCGATCACATAGCTGAAAGCCTTGAAAAAACCCTCCCGTAGCCCCATTTTAGCACCATAGCGCCCCATAGGTTTGGGCGATCGGACTGAAAACCTTGCGCGCATAACTACATAGATGGTAAACCGAGTATTTTGTCAAAATTTCAGATTTTCAAAAAAATTCCTACTGCCCAAAACGGCCCGGAGGGCGGACGGACATTTCGGTTTTGGAATCTAGACCTCTTGAAATGGATAGGACCTAATGGTCAAATTTTGAGGCCGATCACATAGGTGTATTATTCCAAGAATAATAAACCAAAAATCATTAAAGGAGCTCATTCATGATTCGCAAATCTACCCAGGCCGAGTGCTTTTATTCCGATTCCGTTGAGATTTATTATTCAGCGCTCTGGCAGCTCCATGCCCAACTACTCTATACCCAGTGAGACAAGGTGTGACGTCACGTGCCCTCTGCTTTCAGTTCAAAATCTCCAACATTTCTAAACAGTTCTGCACGTAACTATGCGGATTTTTTTACTAAAAATTTATGTAAGGGGTTTTAAACGGTTTTAAAATCCGAATGTGTTGTTAGAAATGCTGAATTCCGACCTTATCAAGGAGCTCATTGCAACATTTTCCTCAGTTGTGAAGTTATAAGTAAACAACTGAAAAAAATTCAATATTTTGTACCTTAAGTACCTGTATCGATAAAAAAAAATATATAAAATGAATGGATGAACCGAGTCATGTCATGCTCCTGCTCAATTCCACTATTGTGCATTTTCTTGAGACCGTCTCAAGTTCGTATTCATAAACCAAATCGACCCATAACAGCTGAGATAGAACTTAAGTTTGTATATATATTTTATATGTATTTTGTTCCCGTCTCAAGTCACCAGAATACCTGACTTGAGACCGTCTCAGAACGCATTGTGGCCATTTTCGTCGTGTTTGGAAGAGGTTAGAAGGGTCTAACCTCCTTGATTCTACCAAAATGTTCCACAACAAAACTTTTTTTGGTTATGAAGGCGCTTTCGTTCTGGTTCAGAGGTAAGTAGGTACCCACGGCATAACCCGGTACCCACCTCTGAATAACCAACCAATGTTTGTGAGAACCGGAAATTTCGATCGGCGTCAAAATTTAACGAATACGGCAAAACATGACATGAAAACATCTGATGATAAATTATGAGAAAATACGGGGTGGATCTGCCGAAGGGCGTTGCATTCGGTGATCATTCAGAGAAAAATAATTTATGTTTCCGCACGTACAGGTACGTAGGTCTACGAACGAAATTTAAATTTCCTAGTTCGCATCGCATAATCATAATTAGCTCTCAATAATTGCTTCCCGCCTTCCGAGGCGGAGCAACTCCATGCAGCAATCATTTATGAAGACCAAAACAAACCACGCACGGAATCCGTGAAGAGGTTGCAATTTGCAAATAGCAGGTTATAACCTCCAGGGCCCGGAGTATGGGAAAAATCTGGGGGAAAACACCCAGAACGCCAATAAAAAGGGAATTTTCCCCAATTTTAAGGGGTAATTTCCCTATAATTATTACCAACCGCCGCTCAAGTCACGTCTCCAACCTCATCTCACCTCAAGCTCTGACTTAAGTCCCGGCTCAAATGTCCGACTTAAGTCTCGGTCTTGAGCAAATGCTCATTGTCTATGAATTTCATTTGTTCGACATTTTTAAGTCGGATCTTGAGACGGCGATTTGAGTCAGGTCTTGAGTCGAGTCTTGAGCAACGTCTGTGAATTCCGCCCTTAGCTCGTCTAAGCTGTTGCTTAAGTCGCCAAAATGAATCATTTAAAATCTAAACGGCCAAAATATACATCTTCTCTATTGAAACTGCTAAGAAAATTTAATATCTTGTACTTAGGTTTCTTCTTGTTGTTATTGTTGACCTCTTGTTTCGGCGCTGGCCTTCTATCGCTTTCGAATACTTGATCGATACCGAGATTTATTTCTTCCAGAAATACTTCGTTCTGGAATAAAAACGTCCATTCCACACTCATATCGATAAGTACCTATCGGTTATTATCAGCTTCAAAGGCTTCAGACAGTTAAAAAAATAAAAAATAAAAATAAATGAATGAATAAAAATACTAATGTTCACGTTTCCCCTTTCGTTTTCAGTGGTGTTGGAGTTGTGAGGCTCTTTTGGATATTCACCTTAGCAAGAACTGTAGTTGCAATAAAAACGAAACGCACCTCATTTTTGAGTAAGTTTTTTTTTTTTGCTATCACTAATAATGAACGGTAAATATTGCCGTTTATTTCCGTGGCTAAGATTACGGTAGGTAGTTAGGCTTCATTTGCGGAGCACTGATCATCAAATTTAAATGTTGGATACACCTGCATTTAATTTGTAAGCAGGACTGATTAGAATGTTAGTATTTTTAAATAATATTTAATTATACTTATATTATACGAGCGAGACATTGACAATAAACTAACAACGTCGGTAGGCGACATCACTAATTGTAGGTCAAACATTAACGGGTGTTAAAATTTAACTCCTCACCAAATTTTGATAGATCTCTACTTTGATTGTTTTGTTTTGTTTTTGCCTGCTAGCTGTGTTCACTCAGTTACTTCTGTCAGTTCTCACGCTGCTGATGGAAGCTCATAACGTCATTCTGCTGCCGACACTCATATTTTTTTCTCACTCACTCCGGAAGGTTGCAAAAACCCCGTGGCAGCTGGTGGTAGTCCACTATTGGCTGGGCGAAGTGTTTTTCTTCTATATGGTGAGCCTGATATCAACTTATTTTGGGACTAGTTCGGAAAAACAATTACTTCTAAATTTCGCATTTGCAGGGGAATTCTAACAGCATCGCTACAGTGAACGTCACCGTGGCGTTCAGAGGATTGGAAGAGTTCTACCTGCCACTGGCTGTTATTTACGTGGCGCTGCACACCTACGCGTTCCCGATGTTGTCCTATTTCCTGCTGATGATGGCATTTTCCAATACAAGGAGGTTCGTACGTTTGGATTGTTCGTATTTTGGTGTTGGAACGGTCTGTGCAACTCGAAGACTTTGAAGTCTTGCCAAGATGGTCCCAAGTTTTCCAATGTTGGGAACTGGCTAGGGGGTTCCAAGGCTTGCAAGGATGGCATAAACGCTTTCCAGACCTGTCCAAGGCTTGCAAGGCTGATCCTAAGCTGGCTAGGGGGTTCTAAGGCTTGTCAGGACGGCATTCACGCTTTCCAGACCTGAACAAGGCTTACAAAGCTAGTCCCAATGTGGCTAGGGGGTTCCAAGGCTTGTCAGGACGGCATTCACGCTTTCCAGACCTGAACAAGGCTTACAAAGCCAGTCCCAAGGTGTCTAGGGGGTTCCAAGGCTTGTCAGGACGGCATTCACGCTTTCCAGACCTGAACAAGGCTTACAAAGCCTTATTGTATAATATACAATTATTTTGTTTTGCTCATCAGCACATAGTCTATATTATAGACTATGTGCTGATGAGCAAAACAAAATAATTGCGTCAAACCGGGCAACTAACTCAAAATTGGTTGAGTCCCAATGAACTCTGTTTGTCCAAAATATCTCATGTTTAGCAGGCAAAGTCACATGACGTAAAGTTACAACAGTTCTGTTGAGTTCCCTGAAACCAAATTTCCCCGAGAAGAACCAGCTCGCTACCTCCGACTCGTTTCGTCAACAGCATAATAATGTTTCTTGTACAACTTCATAATAATATTCTTTATATTTGTTATCTTTCAATGTCTCAATTTGCTTCCAGTCGTAAACTCGATGGCGGCGAACCCCGCAACCTGACCAGCACACTCTACCTTCTCATGAACGGGCTGCCGCTCATATTTTACATGTTCCTCATCTTCTTCCAAAGAGAGCATCTTTTCATTTGGTCCGTTTTCTCGCCGAAGCTTCTCTACTTGATGGTGCATACTGTTGTGATTGCCCTCCTCGTCGCTCCCTCCTGTCTTTGGTAGCATGTTACATTTCTCATTCCACGTTTGCTGCCTAGCGCCAGTGGATTATTCTCATTGAACGCTGCTACTTTGCGTACATACCTACTTTGTCAATCGCCACTATGTGTAGTTTTCATGTAATAAAAAGTTCCTTTTTCGCTATAATGCATCCACTACATAGTCTCTAGTCCTACAATCCTGAATAATCAACCGATCTTTTACATTGCTTGTCAGCCATTAACGTTCATTGCCAGAAAAGGTGTTACTGATTATTTTTAACAAGAATAATACACTGATTTATAACAAGCTTTGAGTTTTAAAACATATTATGTTTTAAAACTCAAAGCTTGTTATAAATCAGTGTAGTTCATTTTTGTAATAATTTGAAGCGTTGAATTTTCAGTCATACTTCACACTTGCGGAAAGCCTCATTTCAACCTTGTGGCATAAATATTTTATTATGGATGTGAAGTAACTTGGTGATAATTGCGTGAGGCTGAGACTGACTTGTACCCTGGGTTCGTTCTCAACCAGAGAATAAAATTTGTTATTAATTTAAATAAAGTGTTACTTGTTGTCTCGTTTCTTGACACATCTTTGGAAAAATATCTGGCTCTCAACTCATTCACCCATGTCCAGCATACAACAGGGACAGACTGGAGCTGTCTCAAGTAAGACTTTCTTTTCCGGTTCTATTAAATTTTGTAGAATTTATAGAAACTTGCACCCATTTCGCCTAGTTTGATATTCAAACATTGAATATCAAACATGCTTGAGACTAAAATTATCATGGAGGAAGGTAGAGGATGCCCTCCATTTCGACGCTCCATCATAATAATAAATTGACGCAAATTTGAAATGAGTAATTCATTTTTATTTATCATAAAATTATTATTAAATCAGAACCACCGCTAATTTACCACATTTTGCCGGCTTCATTTTCCGAGTTGTGTGAGCGTATCTGGACATCTCCAGGGAAACAACACTGCTTACTCGCACAGTCTAAAACGTAATAGTCCTGGAGCCGAGCCCGAAAATCGAATTTCATTTTAGAAGAAGGTTTGACCATAAATATCAAAAATCTAGTCGATTCTGAGAGAGAAAATGCTAGTCTGCCATTTCAAAGCCGGGGCTAGCAAAAATTGCAGCCATGTAAAATTTTCAGAAAATGCTAAAAATTTACTCATTATTAATGAGTAAATCCTAAAATTTTAGGATGGATGAAACATAGGTATATTCATGATAGTTAATGTGGAATTACGGATGTTTCCATAAGTCTGGCTAATTTTAACCGGGGCTAACCCCCGGCAGACTTCAATTGAAAAAGTGCAAAATATTGAAATAAATTTCATCAGTTTTCGGAGGTTTGAAATTTAATGCGTTGAAGTAAGAACGATTGAGCGTAGTCTGCCATCGATATTCCGGGGCTTTCCACTGGCAGACTCAAATTCAAATACACTGCCAAGGCAATGGCACATGAGCTTCCTCGTGCCAAGTTCAAAATGAACGTAACAACTGTATAACAAGAAAATTACGTTCGCGCATGCGCAGGGAGTACCACTGATTCAATCGCGATGAAACTGATAGGGTACCATCTAGAGCTATACGCACACAATTCCTGAAAATTTGATTGAAATCCGATCAAAATTGAGAAAGTTATGCCTGTTTCAAGAATTTCACGTTAGCGCATGCGAGGAGCGTACCGCTGATTCGGTGATGAAATTCGTATGGGACCTCAAGGAGCCTTATCCGCATAATCCCTCAAAATATGAGCTAAATTCATTCAAAATTGTGGAAATTATGGCTGTAACAAGGAAATGCCGACAGACACGGAACCAAATTTGTTCAGTAGGCTATGAAACGCAAAATGCGAGTGGAAATTTTGAATTTGGACAACAAAAATTTTTTTGTGAACACAAGGCTTCCGCTGCTTCGCAGACTTGGAAGCAAAATTGCACTTTTTAGATCCAAAATTCAACTCTTTTGGGAAATTTGCAATGTGTGTGTGTAAGCTTTGTAACGCAGTCTGCCATCGATATTCCGGGTTTTTTCATTGGCAGACTCAAATTCAAAATTTCAACAAAAATGAGCGCTAATTACCCACCACAATCACTCAAAAGTGCCAGCTCCCCAGAACGAACCGATACTCAAGAGCGCTAACTGTTTACCCAGGAAAAAATTGTTCAGGTCTACGGCTTTCTTCAGTAGGCATAATTGAGTGATGGTTCCACTGGAATATTGGAGCCAAAGTGACGAAACCTCCTCGTCTGATTCGCGCTGTTTTTTTGTTTGTTTTTTTTTCCCTCTTCCTTTTCAATTCACGAGCATTTTGATGTCCAATGTCCTGGGATGGAAGCGAAGATGTCCGAAAATCCATCCTCGATTTCATGAGGTGGCAAGTAGGCCAAAAAACCTTGTAGCCAAAAGGCAAAAAGAAGTTCATTTTTTGCTAATTCGGGTTTTAATATCCATTTAGTTATTTATTGGGTTTCCTTATAATAGGTATGCTGTACACTAATGGTAGGTACGAATTAATAAACTCTCAGACCGTGAGCCATCTCACGCATCAAAATCTCAGGAAGAGTCGCGATTCAAAAAAAAACGCTGCAAACTTTACACAAGGGTTTATTATTCTTTGATATAGGATACTTGTGCAAAAATTCTTTCTGTGTTAATGGAAAAATTTTGGGGGAAAAAATTGTTGATTTTTTTTTTTGCTTTTTTTCAACAATTTTTTTTTTCTTTTCAAAAATTCTTTATTTTTTGCTTGAGAAATATTTAATCTCCTGGGATCTCATTTTTAGCCCCATGAAAGCCCTATAGATCGCCACAGTGAAATCGGATCGTTCTGGGACCCCCAAAAATGGATTCTACGTCCAAAAATACTTCGAAAACGACAACTAATTCGATCCCATAGCTAAAAGCCTTCAAAACCCCTCCCGCAGCCCCATTTTACCCCATAGCGCGCCACGGGTTTGGGCGATCGGGCTGAAAACCTTACGGGCACAACTAGATGGTAAACCGAGTATTTTGTCAAAATTTCAGATTTAAAAAAAAATCCTACTGCCTACGGCGGACGGACATTTCGGTTTTGGAATTTAAACCTCTTGAAACGGATAATGTCAAATTTTGAGGCCGATCGGAGTCGCGATTACAAAGGTGTATTATTCCAAGAATAGGTAATAAACCATAATCTGTACTTAGGTACAATGTTCGGACAGATGTGGGACCTCGAAAAAATATATTTTGCGTCCAAAATTACTCGGAAAACTACACCTTATTTTACCTCCTGGGATTCTTCAAAAATCCCATTTGTAGCCCCCTGAAAGCCCAATAGATCCCCACAGTGAAATCGGATCGTTCTGGGACCCCAAAAATGGATTCTACGTCAACAAATACTTCGATAACGACACCTAACTCGATCCCATAGCCGAAAACCTTCAAAAACCCCTCTCGTAGCCCCATTTTAGCCCCATAGCACCCCACGGGTTTGAGCGATCGGGCTAAAAACCTCGCGGGCACAATTAGATGGCAGGCCGAGTATTGTGTCAAAATTTCAGATTTTTCAAAAACTGTTTAATACCTAGGCGTCGCTTTCCAAGTAATTTTATTTTTTTATTTTTTTTTTTTTTGTGGTCCCACATCTGTCTAAATTAATAACTAACTATTTTTAATTTTTCAAAAATATTTCCTTTGGTGCAGAATTAATTTTTAATTTTTTCAAAAATATTTCCTTTGGTACAGAATTAATTTGTTCATATATAGGTACCTATTTGTTCAACCTATAGGTACCTATCAATGAATAGTAACACTATTCACTTTATACACTTTATTCATGGAATTTTCGCATCATGAGATGTTTAAGGGCAATGTTGAGTCCCAGGGGGGTCAAAAATTTAGTATAGGTGGTACTTAACTAACAATGATAATCATTATCGCCCTCTCGCGGAACCACAGAGTCTCTGAGTAGACTCTCAGTAGACCTTACACGAACGCCAGCGAGGTTCGTGCAACATCCGATCTGGCACGAAGGGTGTGGCCCGTCCGGGGGTTCCAGGGATAGTGATCGACACATAAACTGAGCGAAAATTCTTTCGCCGTTCTTCAACAGCGGGTGTTGAAGTTCAGCGAAAACCCACCCCTTTAAAACTGATCGACTGGAACTAATAGAAAAGCTGAGGACTGGTGTGTCGATGTATTTTCAACCCAGGTGTTGAAGTAAGTAGAAAACCCACCCCTTTAAAACTGATCGCCTGCGTTTCGTCGAAAAAAGGGTTGAAAATCCGCTACCTGCCTGACCGTGCGGGACCTAATTTTAACTTCAAGGCTGGAAATGAGCCGTCAGGGGTTGCATATTTTACGTCACGCTTCTGCAGTGGTTCAAGTTCACTGTCCTGCTAACGAAAAGGCACCACCTAAAAACAGGTATGTAACTAAGCCTCAAGAGAGTAGGCCTATATTGAGCTTGTTATGGAGTTCACGTTCTTACGAAGTGAGCTCCATTATGTGCTGGCCGTGTCCGTGTTGCGACAAACTAGGTGATAAATTTTAGGTTATAGTAGGGATGTAGCCTAATTCCTGGTTGTAATGTTGTTAGATGCCCTGAGGATGAAAGCTTGCACGCTTTCGAAACGTCGGGATCTACAGTAAAGAAGCTGAAGAGAAAAGAAAAGCCTAATTAAATTCTCCCTGGAAATTCCTTGGAATCGTGATTACGAAATATGGAGGCCAACAAAAACCAAAGTAATCCAGAATAGTTTTGGGTACCGACCTGTGCGATGATGATGTTGACCCGGAGGCTTGCTGAGTCCCGTGAAAATGGACAAGGCGGTCATGAGAAATCCTTTGGAAACGATTTGTAATTTGGTATTTGTTGGCAAACGGTTACACCAAAACATTTGACATCCTCCACAGTGGCGGATCCAGAGGGGGGGGGGCGCCCCCCCCCCCCCCCCCCCCTCAACGAGAAAATATATGAAATTTTAAATGTTATAATCGTCTAAATTTGAAGAGAAGTACTCAACATAAACTTGATTAAATGTCTGTGTGTTGTGTGGTGGCTGCGCTGCGTTCATCACTGGTTCCAGGGATAGTGATCGACACATAAACTGAGCGAAAATTCTTTCGCCGTTCTTCAACAGCGGGTGTTGAAGTACAGCGAAAACCCATCCCTTTAAAACTGATCGCCTGGAACTATGAGAAAAGCTTAGGACTGGTGTTTCGATGTATTTTCAACCCAGGTGTTGAAGTAAGTAGAAAACCCACCCCTTTAAAACTGATCGCCTGCGTTCCTTCGAAAAAAGGGTTGAAAACCCGCTACCTGCCTGACCGTGCGGGCCCTGTTTTTAACCAAACCCCAACCCTCTGCCGGGGGCCATCCTCCTTTGCCAAGCTTTTTGTCGTGTAGGTATGCATTCCCAAATGAAAAACCAAAGTTCAAGTAATATTGAACAAAAATAACTATTATTTGAAAATATACTTGATGTTTTCTTTTCGCCGAACGAAGAGAAGCTCTACTTGGTCTTGATCTGCACTTTTCAGTCTGTCTGTTTGTCTGTGACGCGTTACAGACCGCAATTAACTAATTTTAAATATAATTTTATGCATTTATTACTTCTGAAGGCAATTTTTCGTTCTAGCAGCATACAAATTTGAACAAGCAATTTTGATATTTCTTGTCTACAATTACCTACACGCGGGTGCTATAAGGTATCTCCATTAGAAATATTTTGGGCCTGAGGATGATGGACAAATGGTGGAAACATAGCGCGGTTATTGTCTTTTTCAACTTGGGAATATTTTTGTCATGAGGATGATGGAGACACGGCTGAAACTACGCGCGGGCATTAGGTTTTTCTAATCAGAAATATTTTGGGCCTTAGGATGGTGGTAACATGGTCGAAATGTCGCGTTATCACCTTTTTCAAATCGCCCTCCACAATTCATTGGGTAATAAATTAGATGTGAGAGAACTGAGATCACCACGCTGGTCAACACCCTGGGAATATTTTTGGGCATGATAAGGGCCAAAAAAAAGCGGTCGAGACTCGTCCGGACATTGTCCTACACACCGCTAATATTTTTGTGCCTGATGAGGTTATGCGCCTGATGATGAAATAATTTTGGGTCGAAACGCTGAAGGGGATGTTTGTCAGTAGTCACTTTATTCAGGTACATTATGGTACTATCCCTTCTGCGTTAAAAGTAGTCACGTATCTCACTTCACTTAACGTAAAAAATCAGTTTTTTGCCCATTATTTGGCCAGTTTTGGAAGTGGCTTAGAAAAATTGGGCAACGATATTCATTAAATTTTGGGTAGGGTAAACGTTCAATCTCCGACGCCCCTTCCTCAAAATCCTGGCTCAAAATCTCTCTATTCGCATTTTCTTATTTTTTTATTTTTTTCTAACTGTTGCTATGAGACGTCTACTTGAAGTCCGTATACCCGTTTTTGTCCATCGTTTTCTACAATAATGGAGAAATTACGTTCTCTGGAAAAAGTCCAAAAATTCAATGGTCGACTCCCCCTTGACAATGATTGACACCCCCATTTTCGACAATCACCGACACCCCTCTGGAAAATTTAGCAATGACCGACACCCCATTTTCGACAATCGCCGACACCCCTCCGAATAATGACAACGAAAAGAAATCGTAAATGCAGGCTGAATCAAGGTACAGGCCTCACTAAAGTTCGGCAATTAGGTATTAATCATTCATTTCATTATACCGTCTCCTTCGAATGTTTTAGTGAATTTTAGTGAATTTTAGTTCGAATTTTAGTGAATTTCTACCAAGTGCAATCTTTTTCACACTTCCAGAATAAAGTGGTAGTGAGTGGTTTTACGAATATGTGTGAAAAAAATACGACAGAATAAAATATTTGTGATCGACCCAAGGGGAGTCACTGACGTTCGTAATAATGGTCACCCGGGTGTGAGGGGATTGAGGGGTCGGTCATTGAGTGTCGTAGATTGAACGTTTACCCTAGAATCTGAATCTGCAATAAAAACGCTGCAAATTTTACACTAGGGTTTATTATTCTTTGATATAGGTTACTTGTGCAGAAATTAAATTCTGTAAATGAAGGAAATTTAAAAAAAAAATTTTAATTTTTATACCTATCAAAAAAGTTTTTTTTTAATTTTTTTTTTTATTTTCAAAAATGTTTTTTCAAAAATTATTTAGGTTTTAGTCGAAAAATATTTAACCTACTGGGATCTTTCAAAAATCCTGTTTTTAGCCCCATGAAAGCCCTATAGATCGCCACAGTGGAATTGGATCGTTTCGGGACCCCCAAAAATGGATTCTACGTCCAAAAATACTTCGAAAACGACACCTAACTCGATCCCATAGCCAAAAGCCTTCAAAAACCCCTTCCCATAGCCCCATTTTAGCCCCATAGCGCCCCACGGGTTTGGGTGATCGGACTGAAAACCTTGCGGGCACAACTACATGGTAAACCAAGTATTTTGTCAAAATTTCAGATTTAAAAAAAAAAAATCCTCCTGCCCAAAACGGCTAGGACGGCAGACGGACATTTCGAATTTTGAATGTAGACCTCTTGAAACGGATAATGTCAAATTTTGAGGCCGATCGGAGTCGTCGACCCCCATCGCGAAAACATAGGTGTACTATTCCAAGAATAATAAACCAAAAATTGGGGTTCCCACTTGTTATAACAAAGTTAGGGTCGGTATCTCCAATTTGGCGCGCGCCAAATAAATGGGCACACATCTAAATCGATGGGCAGCTATCAATCTAGTGGGGTTTGTATTTTCAGAATTTTTTTGAAAAAAAAAAAAAAAAAAAAAAAAAAAAAAACTTTAGTGTTCCAATCGGTAAAGCTTCGCTTCTAAGCCTACTTCAATTTTCTTGAGCATTGAGATTCTACCCCTTTAAAAGCAGGTGTCATTCAAGACGGGGTCATTTGGAGCTCAGTATGGGGTGATTGCCCTCTCACATTTCAGCAGGTATAAGAAATATTCGATCAGTTCCAGGCGCCCAGTTCCAAGACTTGACTCGATCTTTCAGCTTCAACAGGGGGTGTTGAAACTAAGCGAATTTTCAATCAGTTTATGTGTCGGCGATTTTCCAATGCCTGTTCTTTCTATGACTCTCAACCCTTGAGTTGAAACTAACAGAAAGTTGGAAAAAATGCTTCCGCGACCATTTTCGAGCAGTTTATGTGTCGACGACTTTCCAAGTACCCCGTCCGGGCCGTCCTCGTCATCACTCAGTCTTCTCCCAGCAGCTCGACGGGGAGGTTTTGTCGGGGTATTTTTTAAGTTTAAATGTAATTTCAGCCTAATTCATTTGAAATTACATCCACTTTTCACACAATGTGATCTGGGAGACTAACAACTTGCCAGAAACTTGTGGCGTTGCAAAATTGGTCATTTCACGTTTCAAGATGGGTAGGTACCTACCTAGGTTCCAAAAATGTAATGTCCCCTCTACAAATCTGAAATTTTGACAAAATATCCGGTTTACCATCTAGTTGTGCCCGCAAGGTTTTCAGACTGATCGGCCAAATCCGTGGGGCCCTATGAGGCTAAAATGGGGCTACTGGAGGGGTTTTTGAAGGCTTTTGGCTATGGGATCGAGTCAGGTGTTGTTTACGACGTATTTTTGAAAGTTGAATCCATTTTTCGGGGTCCCGCAACGATCCGAATTCACTGTTGCGATCTATAGGACATTCAGGGGGCTAAAAATGAGATTTTTGATGGATCCCAGGAGATCAATATTAAATCAAAATTTGATTTAATATCCCAAAAGATATTAAAAATATTTAATATTTTACAAGTAAAAACAACAAACAAGCTGCAAATTTTACACAAGGGTTTATTATTCTTTGATACAGGTTACTTGTGCAGAAATTTAATTCTGTGTCAATGAAAAAAAGTTAAAAAATTTTTTTTTTTTCAGTTACATATTTCAAAAAAATATTTATTTTTTTTCAAACTTTTTTGTTTTTTACTTGAAAAATATTCGACCTCCTGGGATCCATCAAAATTCTCATTTGTAGCCCCATGAAAGCCCTACAGATCGCAACAGTGAAATCGGATCATTGTGGGACCCCAAAAAATGGATTCTTCGTTCAAAAATACTTCAAAAACGACACCTGACTCGATCCCATAGCCAAAAGCCTTTAAAAAACCCCTCCTGTAGCCCCATAGCGCCCCACGGATTTGGGCGATTGGGCTGAAAACCTTGCGGGCACAACTAGATGGTAAACCGAGGATTTGTCAAAAAATTCCTACTGCCCAAAACGGCCGGGACGGCGGACGGATATTTTGGTTTTGGAATCTAGACCTCTTGACACAGAGATAATGTCAAATTTTGAGGCCGATCGGAGTCGTCGACCTCCTTCGCGATTACATAGGTGTACTATTCCAAGAATAATAAACCAAAAGTAAACCCCTCAGTTCCACCAAGCGATTGTTGCCTTATTTTGGCCATTAAGCGTTATTCAATTCAAAAAATCATTCGCCAAATTCCCTCGAGAAAATAACTAATTCACAATGTCCATCCAATCAAATTGAATAAAAAATCATAACGGTATTGAATGTAAAGGGCCGCCAGTGGGATACATACTCTGGTTGAGTCCATCATCACTGGCTGTTTTGGTGGGGGTGACGAGCGCTTTCGATGTGATAACGTCATCATTGATCAGACGATGAGGTTTTCACATTGAAAGCGCTCACCACCACCAAATCAGTGGTGACAGAATCAACAAGAGTTATTAAAAAATCAAAATTTATTTCTAACATTCAGATAAAGTGGAGTGTGACTCAGTGATTTGGGCTGAAATTAGTTGATCTTGGGAGCGTAAATAGGAGCAACCGCGTTGGTCATCATCGGAGTGTTAAAGTGCAGTGTTGTGTTAAGTGTTAAAGTGCGCGTAGGTTAGTTGGGTGGTGTCAACAGGATGTGTGAGACGGTTAGTAGGTAAACGTGGTATGCAGCAAGGATAAGCCAGCTCGTAGGATCCAGCCTGCCATTCATTATTAAATAAATTTTGATAGCTTGCGAAGCTGTGCCTCCTTGCCTGTCTGCCGCGTGGATTATAGATTGTAAGTTAGTTATAGTCTTTCCCTTTAGGTCTCGGGTAGGTAGGTAGTCTTAGGGCGGATGAAGTGGCTGAAGTGGTTAGCAAGGCTGGAGATCGCTTGTGCCATGGTGATTCGCCATGCATGTGAGTGGGTGGTCACTGTGAGAGTAAGGTTGCATTGGCTGGTCAGCTCCAATTATCAACAGATGGTAAACTTGGTAAATGGATCTGAACTTCCGATGCTAGTGGCAGGCGTGGTGGACTGGCACAGTGGTGGAGTTTCAGTTTGGTTCGATCTGGATGGTGGGGCTGATTGTGTAGGTAGGCTCTGGTGGGAGGGGGGACTAGGTACGCCAACCAGAGAGAAACAAAACTCGGAACGTTTCTACTGTGTTAATTACCAGTAGCATTGAACTCGACAGTCAGGCGTATATATTATCATTGGCACGTAACGATTGAAGAGCGTCAATGCCAGTCTGGGCGCGTGGGCTATCACAGTGATGGTAGTGTAAGAACACACTTCCTGTTTTGACACCACCGAGAAGAAAAGAAGACTTCTAGACTCAATCAAGACCTCCATACGTGCAGAACTCCTCGACCATCACTGCGTATGTCGTCTTCACAACTTCCGTCGCCATCGCTGCTGCTGCTGCTGCAACATCCATTCAACACGCGAGTGTCCGTTAATGCTCCCAAGTCTCGCGGCGTTTGGGTGAGGGGTGGGTGTGGGGGGTCTTCTCCGAGTTTCTCCCAAGTTCCTGAATGCTTCATAGACAAGGTTTGGTTGGTGAGTAAATTCTGCGTAAATTGTTGAAACGTACAGTACAGTTTCACATCATTTTTTAAAAAACGATTTCATTCTTTTTTTTTCAGGCATGCTCATCAACAATTATTGAGCCAGGTACAATTCAAAACCATGTCAAACCATTCAAGATGGCATTCAAGTTACTTTTCAACATTCTTGTGCCCTTGATGGTCACTACTCACTTGATTTTCATTTTCCACTCTTTGGAGTTTTCAAGAAAACCCCTAAAGAAATTCGTCAAGGGTCAATCTGATCATAAAGCAATGCTTAAATACTTCCCAACCTGAATGCCATTTTATGGAGCCACTGTTGGAAATTAGTTTCTGTCCCCCCTTTGGCATGTTGAACTTCATGAACTTCAGCTGAAGGAAGAACTTCTATTATCCACAGTCACATTTCACATGGCATTTGTTTGTTTCAAGAATCAAGAACATTAGGTAGGTACCCTTTATAGGTTGCTAGGTTATATATACACCAGACACCTGCCCGCACACGTACAACACAATGTCATTTCAAATCAAGCAATATTCAAAAAATTGCCAAGTAGACAATTCCAATAATTGCAATCCACAAAACAATAAGTAGTTACCCATGTAAGCATAGACGTCGTTCATTAGAATTAGAATATTCTTCACAACTCCCTACTTCTTTTTGCATAAACCAGTAAAAAAAACGCACATGTACCTACCCTGAAAAGCTGGTAAAAAATTACAATAAGTTTACAATACATTAGTGGCCTCAGCTTACAAACCATAAATTGACTCAACCCCCCCCCCCCCCCCCCCCCTCCCCTACTTTATTCCACCAAATCCCTCAAGAGAGAACAACGCAGCTCCAATGTTGTGTTTTGAAGTGGTAGGCTTCAAACATTCTCTTCTCAATCTCTATTGTGCAGTAAATTGCATGCCAGTGGCTCCAAGGTTTTTCTAAAGGCAATTAGGGTATTAGGTACACAACTGTTGTCTTGCGAAACAAATTGCTGTAGATTGTCATGTTCCTCATGCTGGTTTCCGGAGCCAGGTGTTGGCTTCTCCAACCGGCACAATATTTGATGTTGTGGGCATAATGTTGTTGTCTCTGACTTCTACATTGTGCAAAATGAATATCTCTTACTGTGTCGTCCATCCGTGAAGTTTGGTGGACCGTGCTCAGCTCGAGGAATATGACGACCAGGCATGGTGGTTGTTTCATCTTTAGGTACTTCTTCTTTATTTAGCAGAACAGTCATTTCAGTAACCGGCCTCTGATGACAGACCACGTGAGAGCATCAGCGTCATTAAATTAAATTTCACTGAAGTAAGTAAGCAGGTACCTACCTACTCTGAATGATGGGTAAGACTACCAACGTAATATAATTAGATATATCCCATATTATGTTGGTATTACCTGCTCATCGTCTACGAGTCAATCCAGTTTTTCTGCTGTGAAGCGAAGTGATTCTGCGGGTACCCCAGACATGGTGATTCAGCAATGCGCCCTGCTTCGTAGCTTTCTTCGTTTGACTCCACGAAACAGTCCTCAACATCTGCCATCGTGCTGCCTTCATTGACTGAATTTACAGAGAAGACATTGTTGGTGAGTTTGATTGTCTACAGTGAAATAGATATGGTGTGGATTTCCTTGCTAAATGGTCATTTTGTATTTCAACCTCTTATGGCCGACTTCTAGTGAGCATCAGCGTCATTACTGAAGTACTCTGAATGACAAGACCACCAAGATGTATCTTCTCATTGTCTACGAGCCAATCCAGTTTTTCTGGAGCGAAGCGGCACACCAGACAAGAGTAGCTGCAGTAATGGTGACGCTAAATTCTGCATCAAATCACTTGGAAGGCAAATAATTTGGCGAATAGCTTCGTCTTTTAGTGAGTTTATCTATAGAACGCTCCCCAAGATTCCACACGGTCTTCAGTCTGACGCCACTGCCAAGAAGGAACGTTGATGGAGCGTAGTTACGTACCTACTGTTTTGTTTTTATTGAAGAAAGTTGTGTTTGTGAGCCCTCTATTTGAAGCTTTATATTTAGATGAGTCCTTTGAAAAAATGAAGACATGTAAGTTTTGATTATCTACTCTTGGCTCTCTTTCTTTTTGGGTTCCATAGGTTGCCCTATAGGTTTTTGAGGTTGGCGTTCTTTCAAGTTAGTGGGTTCCATCATTGACAAGTCAGGAGTGTGCAAATCGGATATTGAAACCCCACTAGCCAGAGGAACAATTCAAGTTCTCAACTGCCAGTGGTGGGGCAGAGAAATCCATAGCCGAACTAAACAGCATGTCCGTCGTATGGCCGCAGAAAGGTGACCCGGACAGGTTCTCCAGAAGGCCGACTGAAGAAGGGTCGCCCGCTCGGTGCTTCGCCTCAACCTCACCAAGGATCAGTGTCAGTACCATAGGGTTTGGCGTCAGGCGACATTGAGCAGCCCCTGGTAAGAGGAGAAACCCGCAAAAGTAAGTAGTTCCATTGGACATTGCCTGTGAAAAGCTATCACCGCTTGTTTCCATTGTTGGAACGTCTTCCTTTCCCTGCTTGTGGCCAAATGGAACGTCCTCTGCCTGTTTCCCCCATAGAATGTTTACAAGCTGTTTGCTGCATGGAAAGTTTATATTGCCTTTGTTCTTCATGGATCGTTTATACTGCCTGTTTCCTGCACGGAGCATTTATACTGCCAGTTTGCTGCATGTAGCATTTATACAGCCTGTTTCCTGCATGAAGCATTTACACTGCCTGTTTCCTGCATGGAACGTTTACCGGCTGTTTCCGTAGGCTTTGTTCCAGTAACCTAACCAATTTGGTGAGGAAGGTGTGACTATTCGGGGAAAGCCCCCCTTAGTTGGGGGGTAGGAGGAGGTCACATAGGGGAAACCCCTTTTTACAACTAATTATTAATTAGTTGTAAAAAGAGATTTCCCCTTATTTATAAATTCCAGGGCCAAGAGTTAGATCCTATTCTCATTATTTTCACATTTCACAGAAATTCGAGGAAGAAGCTGGACCAAAGGGAAGAAGAGAAGACTGACAGATGAAAGGAAGATGGTAGGTAGAAGGTAGTATGGCTCTCGTGAAGTGCCTACAGTGAGTATTTAGTTAATGTTTAGAAATGGTTTCCTATGGTTACGCATCGTAAGGGATCCTTACAAAGACTGCCGTCGAGGTCGAGAACTTAGTTACATTTCCTTCCCTCACTACATTATTACACATACCAAGAACCCCTTGACAAAATCTGAACACACATAAGAGGACACACACGAGTTCGAAGAGATCAAAGAACTGGACGAAGTTGTTCGCAGTCCCTCCATAGTTGGGTTGGTCAAGTGTTTAACTGGTGGAGCCATAGGAGGCTCAAGGAGTTTGGGGTCTCTCTTCTTTTGAGGAGGGACGAGTGTTAGGCGGGCGCCTCCATGGAACTATTGGTTGGTATTTGTTGGGACTGAAACATATCGGTAGGTATACGTTCGGAAACAATTGAGGAACCGAGTTCTTGTCACTCGCCTGTATTCAAGTTTACGTTATTTTGGACTCATGGGTACACACCCCCCATAATTTTATTTTATTTTATTTTTTAAAAAGAACAAAATTGTTTGACGAGGTGGCTCATGCCACTGATATTGGGGGACAACGTGAGCAACCTCCTCGCGGTGTCCTCTGGGTAACGCTGATAGCTCACATGTACGACTTGGGGGGCCACATCTAATGAAATGGGCTCCTTGAAAAGGTCGGAATTCATAGCTTCTAACAACACATTCGGATTCAGCACCCTTTAAACCCGTCCTACACAAATTTTAGTTCGAAAACCTGTATAATTACGTGCAGAAATGCTGGAGATTTTGAAATGAAAGCGGAGGGCACATGACGTCACCAAGTAGTTGGGCACAAAGCCACCAGCGCGCTGAATAATAAATCTGAAAGGAATCTAAATAAAAACACTCGATTCGGTCGATTTTGAATAACCTTCTTTGATGATAACTCGATGCTCGATCTTGAATGACCTTCTTTGATGATTACCCTGATTAATGACTTTCGGGGTCGGCTTTTCGCATAGGTTAACGTTGGCTAACTTGCATAGATTGCGAGAGAGAGGGAGATTTCTTGGCCAATCAAAAGATGTTCAAGTAGCCCAAGTAATGTACTTCCTCCAGGCCTCGGAATTCAAATATTATATTTTTCCAAAGGCCCTATAAATAATAGAGACGCGTTTTCTGCAATGTTGATCCATTTTCGTAACGTTTGAAGCAGGACCTTTCCAGGAAAAGTTTTTAAAAAATCCTTCAAGCAGCTCATTATTGGCATTCGAACAAAACAGCTGTGAAGTGAAATCTCGGATGCGAGTGCCTTCGAAGCCACTGCCATGCTGAGCTATAATGGGCTTCATCTGCTACTCATGAGCTTTCCCAGTAGGTTCCAATATTAAATTTTTGTTTATTATTCTTGAAATAATACACCTATGTTCCATTCTTCTCAGAAAGGCTATCGATGGTCATCCCTAAGCTGTGGGTAACTTGTGTTTCACCCTCCTTTGAAACACAAAATTTAATGAGTTTCTTCGCCAGTACAACCAAACCACAACATTGCCAAACAAAAATTACCAACAGGAACTGTGTAAAACAAACAACGAATATTTAGAAATGTTTATTAAAAAAATTGTTGCTGAGCCGACAATTGAAGCAAAATTTTTGAATTTAACCTATTTGGAGAATCTGAAGAAGGCACTGGCGCAACGATGAAGATCGAAATCTGAAATGGAGAAAAGAAAAATGGATTAGAAGGATAAACGGTGATTGAATTCTATTTTGGGTAATTTTCATTGTTGTTAGGCCCTGATAAAGGAATAATGAACCCCGAAAAGCTTACAGGGCGAATTCTGTGGTAATCCAACAAGGCAATATAACTAGGTACTGAAAAAACTTGAAACACAAATAAGAAACATGTCATGTTTCTTATTTCAAGTGGTAACCCACAATTGTATAGCCGGATTTGGCTTCCAGACCAAATTCAAAGTCATCGGGCGGAGGAAGATTGGGCGCGAAGTCAGAGGAGGTCATGTTTCGGTGTTCATAATCTGTAAACAAGGTCCCTTTCCTTGGGCGCAAAGAGATAAGCGGAAGAGAATATTTGGCGCAGGCCGTTTGAACTGTGGGGTCACCTCCTGCTGGCTACAGCCAGTCAACCACCAACCTCTCCCATCTGGCCTCAGACCCCTTCTACTTTTTGCCCCTCTTGAGAAGTACAGGATGAAAGTGCAAAGAACTTCGTTTGCAGAGTGCCTGTCGAAGTACATGCGCCTTTCTTGTTTGTACCTAACCGAAATTAACAGTTGTTCCCAAACCGCTCATACCGAGAATTCCCATACGCCAGCAATTTCTGGCTGACCAGTTGGAGGTACACTGCAGGCAACTGATAGAAATAAAATTCAGTTCTGTATTTAAAGAGTAGGTATGTAATACTCTTTTTATTGTTTCATATTCCAGACGATTAAATCGGCGAAAGTATAAATTGTATAGTTATATTATACTGAATTTCACAAACATGATGACTTTTGATCAATTAGAGAACCACATACGTAGGTGTGGGAGGAATAAATATTTTTTCGCCCATTTTTCTACTCCCTTTTTCGTTCACCGCAGGTAATTTTTGGGTTGCGGCGAGTTGTCTTCTTGCTACAAGGGATGGGTTGAAGGTTTGCGCCTAATTTTCCAGTGCTTCTCCCAGACTGGCGCCCAGCCTTCCGTCGCCCATGAGGAATTCGTGCTCGTCAAAATTGGACCAACTATTCGTATCTTCATTGTTTATGGTCCAATTGGGACTGCGCTTGAGCCTAGAATCGAATTCAGGCGCAAGCTGAAAAAGGGCCCATCTGCAAGATTTGCGTTTCGAAAAAATAAGTAAATAAATAAAGCGATTTCAGACGAAGTTGCTTATTTACACGATAAAATTGTAAATACCCTTGTAAACGCGTTCCAGTTATTAGATGATCGTCAGAACAAACTTATATTGAATGATTGTCTAATCAACCGAAACGCGTCAACTAGCGTATTTATTATTTTATCGTGGAAGTAGACTACTTCGTCTGAAACTGCCTTTTGGTTTATAAACTTGTGAATAATACACATAATGTAATCGCGACGGGGGTCGAAAATTCTGATCGGCCTCAAATTTTGACATTATTCGTTTCAAGAGGTCTAGATTCCAATGTTCCTCCGCCTTCTGGGCCGTTGGATTTTTTTTGTTTAATCTGAAATTTTTACAAAATACTTGGTTTACCATCTAGTTGTGCGCGCAACGTTTTCAACCCGATCGCCCAAACCCGTGGGGCTACGGGAGGGGGTTTTCGAAGGTTTTTGGCTACGTGATCGAGTTAGGTGTCGTTTTCTCAGTAGTTTTGGACGTAAAATCCATTTTTGGGGGTCCCTGAACTACCTACAATGCAAAAAAGATGAGAGTCAGTTCTCTACAATGCAAGACAGATGAATGTCGGAAATGTCGGTTTCGTAATGTTGCCACCCCTGTTTCTAGTCTCGTCCCTGGCCTTCCGCCATGTTTCTGGTTCTCAATCAAAACCTAACTCAAAACCCTATTTTACCTATTTTTGGTTGAGATTAGATTGATATTTACTTTTCTTTCGCAGATTTTTTTTTTTTATTGACATTCATCTTTTTGCATCTATCGTCAGAAATCGCCCGAAAATTTAATTTTTGCCAAAATGACAAAGCTGTACAGCATCTTTGGGGGCTAGCGAAAATTAAGCGCGCCCTACTATTTTAAAAATAATTTTCTAAAAAATAAGTGCGAGCCTTGTAACTTTCAAAAACGATTTTTTTATTTTCGAGAAAAGCTGACTCTCATCTTTCTTGGAGTGGGCTCTTTAATTGTTGAAATTCTGTAACTTGAAAACGAAGAATTTCTATGAAGGGAAACTCGGGAGATTCATTCATGGAGCAATAAATATGAGGATATAGAAAAAATCGGATATCAAAGAAATGTTTCATGGAGAATTGATGGGACCAATGTGACAATTTGCAGAGAATCACCAATACCTCCAATTTTACATATTGCACCTCACACTCACGAAACCATCCAAAATCTCCCCCCCCCCCCCCCCAAAGGACTTACCAAGTTCATTCAACACCTGGATTTTCGGCTCGTCTCGGCAAGATGATATTTGGCTCGGCGGGTTCGACTCGCTCTTCTCGCACCTCTTCATGCCAGCATGCGTACGTACAGTACCCAATCAGAGAAATAATCAGCTGAAATTAAAATCATCAATTGAAACTGCGATACGTCAATAGGTGAAGTAAAGAAAAACAATAACTCAAGAATCAATTTTCCACCCGACTTTGTAGCGTGATCAACTCCACAAATTAAGGGTACTAGTACAGTAAATCGGTTCGGAACCGCTACGCTTCACACTGACTCGTCCTTTGGGCAGGAGCGAGCTAAGGCGCCCTTTCCATGTACGACGACTGTTGACTGGTGACCGCCTTACATTCTCCACCCCAGGTAGTCTTGAAAGACAGAGATTGTGCTGCTGCGAAACAGCACAGGCGAATTGACAGGCTCATGCCAATGTACGTGAAACAGCAGATCGTTGAAATCTCTCACTCAATACCCTTCCTGGGGGGGGGGGGGGGGGGTGATGTCCGATGGCAAGTTCTTTCTGAAGCCACATGTGCAAGGAGGCAGACCAAGCACCAAGGGTAGTCGGTAACTTGAGCAAGCTGATTGCTCATGTTGGTGGGCCTTGAGTAATAAAAAGGCGGCTCATGAGCACCACTGAGGCAATCCTGCTATACAGCGCAGAGATATCGGCTGACGCCCTGAGGCTAAGTACAGAGCTCGGATGGTGGCTGTCAAGAGAAGTGAAGCCCTAAGAATCTGCAGTGCCTACAGGGGTGTTAGCCAGCTGCGACGGTAATCCTCAATTAGGCGAGGTGTTGATGCCAACTGCGACGGTGCCCACTGCGACGACCTCTGCACTCGACGCAGGTACATAGATAGGTAGAAATAAAAACATGATGACCTGTGAAAAGTGGTCTCACTTTTAACCCCAGCAAAGTCTTTGCTGATTTTGAGGAAACAATTCGATCAGCAGCAAAAAAAAAAAAAAAAAAAAAAAACTGGGGAGACTCATGTTCTCGGGTGCAGATTCAAATTCAATCGCCTAGCACCCCAGTACAGAGAACAGGGTGAGATTCGAAACTGACTACACCTCATTTTTGGTCTACCGTTCTTTCCGCCAAATGAGGTTTCAGAGGCGTTCACTGAGGACCTCATGGCCATAATTCCCGAAAACGATCGTGTTATGGAATTCTGTGACTACTTGGTGGACTACTACATTAAATGTAATGTAAAAATTAAATGTAATGTAATGTAAAAATTCTGAAATTTTCAGAAGAAGCTCGACAGTTCTGCAGTCCCCATCCGAACATGTATGTCTTTATCGATGTATTAAAACTAATGCAAATTGACACTATATTACTGATTAATGGGGTACATGACAAAGTAACATTAGGTAATGCTCGAATCCAGACAAAAGGAAAAAATTTCGCGTTTGCTTGCTGACTACAAAGAACCCAAGATTGACCGAGTTAATTTTCTCAAGTCTGTTGCATACCACTACAGGAAAAACTTGCATATTGCACTGACGAAGATCCTGGTTCTGGTTGCATATAATATTTTTGCGTGAAAAATGGTTACTTCTATTCTCCCCATATACCCGGTAGCACCGTCGCAGTTGGTGTATGGTTTTGGGACGTCGCTGTTGGTACCGTCGCAGTTGGCCAACCCCCGCCTACAGAACTGTCTCAGGCCCTGCTGCTCAGGTAGTAAAGGCGGGTTTACACCAAACGAGCACTGTTTGTGAAAAACGTTCACGAACATGCAAACGAGCTCCCGTTCACACTGCCTGAGCACGACCGCACGAACAGTTGTTCTCGAGCATTCGGGAAAGTTCCCACAAAATCGTTTGAATATGGCACCCGCGTTTTCAAAAATTTCAATAATATTATGTGCTGCTTCAATAATTCTGCTATTGTCGGAAATCGAGGAGCGCCACCAAAGGAGGAAGAAAAGAAGAACGTGGGAGTGTTCATTTCTGAAAGGAAGGAATTTTTCGTAGCTACTAGCTGATTTGAGGGGGGATGAAACAGGACTTTTTAAACATTTCAGCAGGATTTCATCATCGGACTTTGATTTCTTACTTAAAAACATTGATTTTAAAACATTTGATTTGAAAAATTATGCAGTTGCACCTGCCTTTAGTTCTCTCGCCAATATCTGTCACACCGGGCGCGCAACGAACACGAATCCCTTTGATGATTCGTCGGTTTACCGACAAGTAGCGGAACGCCCTCGAACGTTCGAGAACTCACAAACGGAACTCTAATAATTAGAGTTAAAATACCGGTAACTATTAGAGTATACGCAGCACATATTAAACATTTACTACACACAGTAAAAAATTTTCTGATGCGGCTGACGGAAGGACAACAACACATTCAAATATACGCACAAGGGAAACGATTACACAATCGATTGTAGGTAGGATGGATTCAATATGGCGCTCGCCAGAGAAAGCCGAGGTCGGACAATCATAGCCCAGTGACTGGGCCCCAGTCAAATTGGACAGTTTAGGGTGAACATTTTACCGCTTTCTGTATAGCCTAATGTGTTGGGCGCCCGGGGAGTGGGTCCCGATTTGAAAGTCGGGAAGTGGGTCCGTTGCGAGTGGGTCCGACCTAAGTGAGACGAGAATGGGAACTGGGTCCCGTGTCGTGTCCCGTAGGGGCGTAGAAAAAGTAGGTAGCGCCCACTAATGGAGTAGGACAACTCAGGTTTCGGAAAATACAGAAGTTAGGTCTCGTGACCGAGTACAAGGACGACGATTCCACGATAGGAAAATGGTTGAAGTGGTATTTCGGGCTTCCCTTCCTAAATCCTCACCAGGTTGGTGACGTCTACTCGGAGTGGCTTCTGGACATGCCTCACGAAAACAAGACAGTCAAATATGCACAGTATTTACATGACATCAATGTCCGCGACGATGGGTTGTTCCCTCCGACTATATTTCAGTGCGAAATTTATGTGAAAATACGTGGTGACAATCAGGTAAACAAAAAATTATGATTATTATTTTAGCATGGAACATGCCTTGAGCTAACTGGCAAAAAGTGTTACGTTTTATTGGAACGAAAGTTGGGAGATGGCGATGTGTCACGAAATTTTGCTTGGCAACGTGGCACAAAGCCAAGCAACAGGCAAAGCATGTTCCATGTTTCTTGAATTTTAGCCAAAGGCTCTAAGCAAAGGTTTTTAGCATGGAACATGAGTTTTTTTTTTTTTTTACAATAAAAAACTAATTTTTTTCGGGATGCCCGGGACCCACTTCACGAGAACTCCAAAGCACAGGGGACCCACTTCCCGAACTCCTTGCTTTCCGGCGGGACCCACTCACCAGATTTTTCGAGGTACGGGACCCAGTCCCCGGGCGCCCATGTAGCCAAGTCATTACTGAGATACAGAGCAAAGAAAGTAACCTCTTGCACAAAATTGAGCATCATTAGCCCCAATCCGTCGGTGGTAGGTAGGTAGTGGGTTTCCCAGCCAGATTGAATTTAAAGGTACCTACACTCGGTTGGAGTGCTGCTGGGAAGAGCCTCTAGATGGTGACAAGAGATGCGAGGTCTGGCTTGATCTTGGTGGTTGATTGGTTAAAAGGAGTGTAGGGGAAAAGTGGGAGCCCTGGATCAGCTTAGATTTTGAGGCAGCAATTAAAGTTAGACCCTCGATCCTTTTTTCCCCGCTAGAGGACCTATGAAAAAGATATAAATGCTTCTTCCCCGAATTTTCCGATCATGTCAACGTTTTTATCAGAGCTGCCCCACCCCCAGAAGGTGAAGCAAAAGGTACCAGAGCTTGAACCCTACAGTGAGTAATTAAATGCGTTTTCCGCCCATCGCTTCCGCAAGGCGAAGGAACAATCAAGGTGACCATTTTTCAAATGGTTATGATAATAATTTCAACCGTTAGAACGGAAAATCAGTTATTGTTTAGAAACAAAAAAGGGGAAGCAGTCTCGCTAGAAGTGCCTGAGACACCTTTTCCCATTTTCCCACCCATGCCCCAAACCCCCCTACCAGCCGTCGTTACATTTGTTCACTCCACTCCATATACATTTTGACGATATGACCCTGGGGAAAAAATACTACAGAGATATATAGGAACCAAGTAGGGTCACCAGATTAAACAAATATTGAAAAAGACAGACAGGAACATTCGAAATGAGGAAAGTGTCCCACACCTCCCACTTTTCCCCTACGTCTGCTGGTCCAAATCTGTTTCTCTTCAGTTGTAGGAAAAGCCTACACTAGGAAAAGCTGCTCACCTGCTGCTGCGGCCTCTACTGGAGTAGAAGTGCTCTTGTAAAAAATGTCTCTGATATTCTTCAGTGCGCTGTCTCTCACGAACAATTTCACAATTTATAACTTTCATTTTTGGAAGATTGAGGAGGTTGTGTCGCACCCACTGAATCAATGATTAAACTACTGAATCCTTGAATGAGCAAAATCACATGCAATTCTTTAGAAGAACAAGTTCTTCCTTCCAATTTGCCACTTCCTGGTTTGAAGATGATCTCTTCATCTTGTGGAGCTAAAGCTATCAGCAGGACCTGCAAATCTACGTCCTCACCAATGACAGCAACAAGACCACGTCTCAGATTTTCGTGCTGCACACTGCACGATTGTGGTGTCAGCATCACCCCTCAGCCTGTCTCTTTGACTGCAGGAGGGAAGAAAGGGGCTCCCTAGGTAGGTAGTGGAGTTCAGCCAACGGTTACCTCAGGCTCTTTCCTCTTTGTTTCTCCCGTCGAATGCCGCCCCTTCATCATCATTCCAAACTTTTCCATTGCTCAGAGCAATGGAAAGGTTTGGAATGATGATGAAGGAGATGATGAGGGAATGATGATGAAAGGGGAATGATGATGAAGAGCAATTTGCTCTTCTGCCTTCATTAAATCGAGTCAAACAAGTATTTTTGAATTTATGAGCGAATGGAACAGGATTGTGAACATCTCTTCAGGCAAATTTTTCAATGTTGAATCTTTAAAAGATCGTAGCTCGTTGAAGGTTAGTCCTACAGAAAAAATGTTCAGCACCAATATTGTAGGAAAAACATTTAATGTAGTCAGCTACAATTTTAATGTATGACATTTTTCAATCCGAACTACAGTTCCAGAGATATACTTACCCAAAACTTTTAAAAAAAATGTTTTGAGCCCCCCCCCCCCCCCCAACAACAACACGACTTTGTTTTCCCATCATCCTGGTGGAAAGGAAACGATTAAACCTATAAAACCTTTTGTCTGGCCTACAACATTGAAAGAAGGTGAGAGTGGGCTACAACGTGGAGTGGGCGGAGGAGGTTAGGGCACTGAAAGTCGAGCGTGAACACGTGGTCCTTCCTCTTCAAAATGCAGGGGCGTCAGGGGTTTAACAACTACAATACAACAACAATAGATTGTTGGAATAATTAACTTCCGTTTAATCCAATTGTCTGCCTTGTTTGATGGTTGAAGACTGCGTGAATCGTTTACAATAACGCTTGAAGAGACCTCGGGTCGGGTGGTAGATTGGTGTAAGGACAACGCTGCTAAGGTCACCCGATCCAAAACCGTTTGCTAATCTCAATTTCCGGCTTCCGAAACGTGAACGGTGTAAATCTCCCTCAAAGCATACAGGTTTAAAATCGAAAATAAAGAGAAGTGGAAAAACTTACCAGAGTCAAGTACTCCTTATAGTAAGGCGAAATGAGGACCATCATGGCAGTCAAAGTGATCATAATTTGGATGGAATACTCCAGTATCATCCGCAACCACGGACCACGAGGACCCCCGTTAAAGGGATCGACGGCACGAGCGATAACCCTCTCGTGTGGTACGTCCATGATCAAAATTACTGTCACAATTTATAAAATACAGCACACAAAAATCCACAAGCCACAGCAGCGCACAGAAGAAACCAACTTGCAATGGCGGCGGAAATCGAGTTCGGTAGGGATGTGCCGTTCCAAGTGGAGCTGTGACTAGGAACATATCAAAGAGCGACGTTCCCGGAACGGTGACAACTCATTGATATTATCAGTCCTAAAACCGAACGCCTAAACAGAAAAAATATAACATTTTCCCATTAGTAAAGTAGCAAAATTTGCTTCCTCATTTAATTCCTTTCAAATTTGTTTCCTCAATAGTGTTTTTTTATTTCATCTTGCTTAACTCAAGAACGGGTAGTTGGAGCCGTTTCACATGTAATGAGATAAAATATCATGGAACGACCCATGTCTGAAGTCAGGTTTTGCCAAGTCACAGTCTACGTGGCCTAAACGTGGTGGTGGGGGGGGGGGGATCTGCATTGACTAGACGTTATTCGCCCACCGGCCTCCCAATCCGCGCATGCGCAATCGCACTTTTGTATCGGTAATGTTTCGATGTTCGATCTTCGTTTCGGTGTTCCATCACCTTCGATTATCGTCACGGCCATGTTATGCCCATCGATGTAGTAAACTAACGATGGTTATGCCAGACAGTGAGGCGGTTTCCTATTTTGAACTGCTCCCATGTGGATACACTGTGAATAACGAATCACATCTAGCCTCTCTGATCAAGAGGATCGTGACGGAGGTCGGCGTCTCGGATCGGCCTCAAAATTTGTCATTCTGTGTCAAGAGGTCTAGATTCCTAAACCAAAATGTCCGTCCGCCGTCCGGGCCGTTTTGGGCAGTAGGAATTTTCTTTAAATTATGAAATTTTGACAGAATACTTGGTTCACTATTTAGTTGTGCCCGCAAGGTTTTCAGCCCGATCGCCCAAACCCGTGGGGCGCTATGGGGCTAAAATGGGGCTACGGGAGGTTTTTTTAAAAAAGGCTTTTAGCTATGGGATCGAGTTAGGTGTGGTTTCGAATTATTTTTGGACGTGGAATCAATTTTTGGGGGTCTAGGAACGATGCGATTTCACTGCGGCGATCTATAGGGCGTTCATGGGTCTAAGAATGGGATTTTTGAAGGATCCCAGCGGGTTAAATATTTTTCGAGTAAAAAACAAAGAATTTGAAAAAGAAAATGAAAAAACCGCCCTCCATTGTTTCAAGAGGCGGGTTTTGGAAGTTAAGGCAACATCGATTGAAACGCGTAGCGAACAATCGATCTTTCTCATAACGCATCGATTACCGATAACGGAGTGCGATTGCGCATGCGCGGATTGGGAGGCCGTTGTGCGAGTAACGTCTAGTTCTGCATTGCAGGTTCTACAATGTTGCCAGCTCCATTCTCTAATGGGAATAATATTCCCACCAAATATTCGAGTCTCTCTGATAAATTTTCATCATGATGTTTCAGGCAGGAACCCATGGAGCTTATTATTTTTCCATGGTAGGTATGTACCTATCGATACTTATAAAAAGCACATGATTCATCATTGGAAATAAGGTAGGAATTCCAATGGAAAACAATCCCTACATTGGATTCCCAGCATAAACTGCCCGGCTTCTGGAGAAAGAGCAACCTATTTGCATCCTTAAACGTTGGCATTTTTCATGTAATGTAGGGGTTTTCCCCCTGTTCGTCGGAAATTCTGAGACTTGTTTTTAAGGACAACAAAGGTTGGTACGATTGAAGCAGGGAAATGTGACTAGCACTGCTCTCTGTGGTGACTAGCGCCAAACCATCTGCTGTTTAGGAAACAGCTTAGCAAAAATGTTACCAACCGTACCTACGCGTTTTCCCGTAAATCCCGCGTTTTCCCGTTTTGTTTTATTATTAATAAAACAGGTGTATTATTCCAAGAATAATAAATCATTTTTCTTGGAATAAAGCACTCATGTAATCACGGCGGAGGTCGAAAATTCTGATCTGCAAGGGCGTAGACAGGGTGTGGCAGGGGGGGGGGGGGCTCCCCTAGACTTTTGGGAACACAAAAATAAATTTTGCTGGACTAATTCTTCTAATAATAAGTCTTACCTATTAAAAGAATTTTAGCCCCATAGCGCCCCACGGGTTCTGAAAACTGACTGAAAACCTTGCGCGCACAACTAGATGGGTAAACCAAAGATTTTGTCAAAATTTCAGATTTTTAAAAAAATTCCTACTGCCCAAAACGGCCCGGACGGCGCACAGTGGGGCCAATGACCCATATTCGCGGTCAAAACCTCTTAGAGCAATAGTATGGTGGTGAATGAGTATAAATCTATTCAGAAATAATGAAAAGAGGTAAATTTGCAAGAATCGATTGAATAAATATTTTATGGAAAAATGACTAGATACCGAGCAGTAAAAATAAAGAAAGTAAAAAACCGCCGCAAAAAAATGAATGAAAACTAAGGGATTAAAATCGAATTTATAGGAAAGATGTATTTAACAGTATGTAATTCTAGTATATTCAATTCAATTCTTTCTTTTTTCAATTTTTGTCAATTTTTATAATTCTCTTTTTTTCAAAATGGGGCAACTTCGGGCAATTTTTTTCTTCGCCCACAGTTTATCAGATAGTTCCCCATACAGACTATGCAAAAATCACGATTCTAATACGTTCTAGTCAAAAGTAAATCACTATAGTTGGAGAAATAATTTTTTTTTAAACACGAAAAATGTATATAATTCTAAAATTGTAAAGGAATACCGACTTTAATGGAATGAAAACATAGCTGTTCATACCTTGTTGAGGAAAATTTGAAGCCGATTCGAAATCGGCTGACATTTTGCCGAAGAGGAACGTCAGATCTTCAGTGGCTGAAACTTGCGATCCGGAGTAAACCGTCGATTATAACTGACTAAAGGTCTACTTAATAAGTATAATATCTCTTCCCTTCGGCTCTTCCCGTCTGAATCGTGTTTGTTTGGGTGCTTGAGAACAGTTTTATCTTCATTTCAATTAGTTCCTTTGATCTTCGGTCTGGGGGTTTTTGAACGCGAATATGGGTCATTGGCCCCACTGTACGGCGGACGGACCTAGAATGTAAAATGTATAATGTATGTATGTATAAATGTATAATGTATTTCGGATTTAGAATGTAAACGTCTTGAAACGGATAATGACAAATTTTGAGGCCAATCCGAGTCGTCGACCCCCGTCGCGAAAACATAGGTGTATTATTCCAAGAATAATAAACCAAAACGAAATACCATTTTGGGCAGAAGGTTTCTGTTTAATCTGAAAATTTGACACAATAGGTACCTACTTTGTTACCATCTAGTTGTGCCCACAAGGTTTTCAGCCCGATCGCCCAAACCCGTGATGCTCTGTCCATTGGACCCTGAGGCTGGGGTCGAGTTAAGCGTCGTTTTCGAAGTGTTTTTGAATGTAGAATCCATTTTCGGGGGGTCACTGAACGATCAGATTTCACTGTGGGGATCTATCGAGCTTTCATGGGGCTACAAATGGGATTTTTGATGGATCCCAGGAGATCAAATATTTTCCTCGTGAAAAATAAAAATTGAAATTTTTTTTTTAAATTTTCTAGTTGACACAGATTTAATTTTCGTACAAGTATCTTACATCAATGAATAATAAACCCTTGCGTAGAATTTTCAGTTTTTTTTCTTTTTTCCTGCAATAAGAGAGGTGTCCCCCCCCCCCTTTAATCTTCACGTTCTTTTTCTCTCTTTAATTTATTTATCTTCACTTTTTTTTAAATCTGCAATTTCCTTCTGTTTTTTAGATTTCAATTAAATTGAAAATTTTAATTTTGTTGTCCTGTTTTCCTCATTAAGTTTTTGTTCTCAGGACATTGTTTTTGTTTCAGAGAGTGAAACACCCGTGTCGTCCACTCTGAGAGTACATATTAGCAGCCCATACACGAGCAGAATTCCGCGGCAGATTTGGTCGGCCGATCTCATCTGACAGATATCGCTAACGATCTGGAGTGACCGATGAAATCGGTCGTTGCCCCTTAACACGAAAAACTTTTCGGCCGATCTTTCGTGCCCGAGATCTGTCTCCCGATGCCATCTGATCGTTAGTGGGATGAAATCTGGCAGATTCAGGTCTGTCACCGACGTTCGTCTGTCAGATTCGAGTTTTCGGTTGGATCCGAAAATTTCTGAGATCGGTGGCCGATTTGCAGCGGCGTAAGTTGATGATGCCATGGGATTAGTGACTGTCCGTGATAACAAACGTAAATTAACCGATCTTACGGCGAGAATTTTTTCAGTAGGTACCTATAAAATGACTAGGGCAAAATAATTCAAGTTTGGGAGAAGACTTGGGTTTCGGAAAGAAGAAAGTTCGGACACATGAAGTTGGTGACCACGTTTCTGAAACTCGTCATGAGGTTCTGGTAAGTGAGCCAATTTCCGCCTACCCTAACCGTTTTTCCTCATAGCAGCTCGGTTTAAACGTAAATCCGTCCGGAAAACTGTTTAACTTACCAGCAGGGTCTTAACCTCCTGAAGCCCAAATGGCTGTTGAAAAATCATGCTAGAAGTTATAGTGAGAAAACCCAAAATCGCGATTTCCAAAAAAAAATTAGGAAATCCCAATTCCGCCCATCAGGTATTCGGGGACTCTTTTTTTTTTTATCCATTTTTTGATAAAACGCACCACGCAAAAACACCGATAAAGGAGATAAGGAGAGATAAGGAGGATCTCAAGGGAGAAATAGTGGACATCTGAACGTTAAGGGACTCTGCCCGATCCGAATCGAACAGTTCTCAGAACCACCGACATCGCTTCCGAAAAATCTGCATGTTAGGGGGGGACGCCCGACTGCTGTCTGCCAGATTTGAAATCTCGCAGACATCGCTTAGCCGATTTGCTTATATTTCGTCTTTTCAACGCCCACTAACGCACAGATATTTCCCACGGATATCGTTTAAAAACGCCAAATCTGCCGCGGATTTCTGCTCGTGTATGGCCTCCTAATAGGCAAGGGAGTACGCTGCTAAAACGAAAGATCTTTCTACCCCAGCGCAACGTAGCTCGTCTAATCTCCGCAACGCTGAGTTTTGGAAGTCCCACCCTCGAGCCATAGAGTGAGGCATCGAGCGCCAGGTATGGTACAGATCGGAGTATGAGCTATTCTCCCACCTAACCCGGCCTTCATTTCTTGATCTTACATGGAGCGCAGCACAGGCAGATTCCAGGTTAGGTACCGTTCGAGCCAGTCGACGTCGACATCTGTTGGGCGCATGCCAAACCCCAGGCCTGTGAGGATCATAGAGACATGATCATGTCTCTCGAGAGACCCAATTGAAGGCCAAAATATACTCGTACCAATCTTGAAAGTGAATATGTGTGCGTTTAACCCTTTCACGACCAGTGACGAGATATCTCGCGAGAAGAGGTGGACCCTGGATCAGAGACAAGATAGGTACCACGTGAGGAGAAGTGGCCTTCCTGGACCAGAGACGAGATATCAAGCAAAAAGAAGAGGCCCCCCTGTATTGGAGACGAGATATCAAGCAAGAAGAACTTTGCTGATAGACTGGCGCGGCACAAACGCTGCGCCATTAGTACTGACAGTGTTACCTGATTGTATTTTGCCTAACCAAAATTTTTTGCTAATATTTGTACCTACTCGTTTGTTTAAATAATAATTCTAATTGGTCGATGTGTTCGTCATCCTCCGTGGCTGTACTGGCCTTCGTAACGTGGGGTTTTTTAGGAGGTGGGCGGGTCAATAAAAAATTATCCTTTCTCTCCGTTTCCAAGCTTTCGACTCTATTAAGTCATCTTCAGGGTACTTACGGGTACTGCAAACAAAATACATTATGAGGGTCCAACTACCTCGACTATGTAGTGGTTTTTTTTTTTGGTGTGTGTGTACCAATTGGTTCTCACAAGTGGGGCAGGAGCCGACCCCGCACTGTACTTAGATAAGCTTTTGAAATTCTTGCTCCAGAGAATGGATTCATATAAACTTGCGTTCAGAGGTGAATAATTCAATACAATTATTGTATGCCGACAGTATTACAACACGTGATTGACTTTTGGTCAAACATTGATGTTCGGCCCCGGATTTGAACCAGGCTGATCAGCGCTCCGTCTGATTTGTAAACAGACGAAGCTCTGTCGCCTTAGTCCACTGGGCCACCCTGACCCCTTCCTCGACTATGCATGCCCCTCCTAAAATGACTCATTCAATTATGCTCAGCTGTAAAAGACGATAAACCCCTATATAATCCAATTTACAGTTTTTTTTCCTTCTTTTTTTAGCATTATAAAGTTATAATGCTAAGAAAAAGAAGGAAAAAAAAAACGTATTTAAGTACTACGTTTTTTTTTTTGCAAGCAATACATGAAGCAAAACTTCCCAGATGAAGACGCAGAAGACAAAAATTTGTGGCCAGCCTTCTCATATTGAGATTGTCTCTCTCTTCTTAAGGATTTAGAAATTATAAACAGCAGAATAATGTCCTCGTAATAAATATGTGTATTGACAGGATATGTAGCAGAGACACAACTTTCATTTTGATTGAATATAAACAGGCAGTAAGTAAGTCATTGAACCAGGCACTGGACAATACTTAGTGCGTAACTCAAATAAAGACCTAACTGTTCCATGGAAGTTTTGGATGTGGGAAAATCAGAAAACCGTTGCTAGCGTCAACCGAATAAATTTAGTTTTAGGGATTGTCCTTTTGCAATAATCTACATTAACGCACATTTACTTATCACAGACTGAAAGGCATTTTTATATACAGTAGAGTCCTAATATACTAGAAGTCCCTAATGACGGAAGGGGGTCATTATGAACTAGATGAGTGGGTTCAGGAACACCCCATTCAGTATTGTCAAACATGATTTCGGATTCATAAGATTGAAAGGACGTTTGCATAAATGAGAACTAGACGAGACACAATGCCATTGTAAAGTAGATCTAGGAACATGGGCGTGTTTAGGAAGCTCATCACCTCGGATCAGCAAAGAGAAATGCTGTACGCTTGAATTAGGCCTGCATTTTTGGACAATACAACGTCCTAAGAAATGAAAGTTATTCAACAAACCAATGCAATTTACATGATCAACGAATATTTTTCGGGAAAATTCCGCTGTTATCTGTGTACCTGCGCTCAATATAAAATCATAGGTCTTAAAGCCATCACATTTTCGCCGACTTACAAGAGGAACAAAACTCTGATTCATAACCATGGTGGTGATTTCATAATATTTTGGCACTTTTGAAATGAAAGTAATACGAAACTCGTTCAAACAAAATCAAGAATTGTATCGATCAAGAAAACAAGATTTGCTTTGCATAGTTGTCGATACATGTGGCTTTGAGACCCTCGAATTACAAAAACAGTGAGGCTGGGGATCCCGCTCATTTGTTTTCAGGAAGGAATGAGTACTGATGACGCAGGTCCGAGTCCCTGCTATTTGATGCAACCTCACACCTGCCATAACTTGCCATGACCCTCAGTAAAGAAATCAGCTGGGGACCATCCACCTCTGCAAGAAGTTCATCCAACTCCAAAAGTGATCGACTCCGACAATGGAAGGAATGGGTTCAACTCCGTCAGTGAAAGGAGCTTTGCACACGTTTGTGCCATGCGATCCCTAGATTTCTGGATTTTCTGAAGCTGTTTTTCTGGATTTCTTAGATCTCTGGATTCCTAGATTTCTGGATGTTCTGGACCTCTGGATCTTTCCTGGATTTCCGGACTTCTGGAGCTCTAGATCTCTAGATTTGTGAATTTCTGGATCTCAGGATCTCTGAATTTTCTGATCTCCAGTTCTCTGAATCTTTTTCTGGATCTCTAGAAGTTGTGGATCTATGGGATTTCTGTGCCAAATGTCCAATGAAACTAGTCACCTATTTCTGAAAACTGGGAACTGGGCTGGTGGAGAGGGTAGTCCCCACATTGACCTGATAACGCATTGCAGGTGGAGTTGGGATGTTTTCACTTGCAATTAGCTGAACTTGGGCGGAGTTGGATCGCCCCCATTAGCTGACTGCTCTCTCCTCCATTTCCAAGAATGTACAAAGCTAAAATAAAATCGTTGTCAATTGTTGCAGCGTTTTCCAAATGCTGCGCTCCTTGTGTTTAATCAGTGAATTCTATTGATAAGCAGTCAGCTCGACGGCAAGCTGTAAGGTCGCCTGACACAGCAATGACTCAGACTTACATCATCAGTTACATCCTTGGTACCCAAGATCTTCTTCTTCCCAAAAATATATGAGCAGGTCCCCCAGCCAGACTTCCCTCGTTTTGTAGTCTACATTGAGAGTCGTATACAGAGGAATTTTTTCAAGAAGATTCGTTGTTGCCATCCGCAAAAAAGGGAACTGGTAAGTAATGATTCCTCTCAACACATAATACTGTGTTCTTCTCCCAACGATACCTAAGGCCTAGTCAAGTCGCCCGTTTTGCTGATCCAAGACAATACTGCACAACCACAGTAGTAAAAAAGTCGGTACCTATACGTAAGACACTGAAAATATGCCAAAGCTCAAGCTGTCAGTTGAATGTATCAACAAAACAGTGAAATTTCGACTTGACTCAAATCCACCTCTTGGAACCGGCTCAAATTTTTTCAGTATCTTTTGTACATAGACTTTCAACGGGTGTTTATTATAGTAGATTTGAAAAAATAACAAAAATAAAAAATAAATAAAATAAAATAAATAAAGAGGGAACTCACAAAATCTATCAGTGTCAATCCGTAACTTGAATAAATAGAGCTCTACTGTATAAGAATGTTTTGCGTGTACATGCCAAAGGGCAGGCAACCTTTGAGATTCGATTCACAAATATTACAAATGCTTGCACAAACCGCATGTTGCATTTCACCGTTATAATTATTCTTCTAAAAACCTAACCAAAATAATAAAACGATACACTCAAAATATACCTTTAAAAAATCCTACAATTATTAACATTTTTGTTTAAACCACCAAAAACAATTTGTTACAGGAATCTGGTACTATTGGATTGTCCCTATCAGCACATTGAGTGAATCCGCATCAACATAATGAAATTCTGCAAAATTTGCATTTAATGGAAACGAAAAAAACGCCCTCTACAGATGTGATAAGTTTGAGTAGGGATGTTGATTATTTTAAATGATTCTAGTGTCGTTTTTCACTAATTAAAAAAATTAAAAATTAAAAAAAAAACTGATCGAACACTGATTTTTGTCACCATTGAATGTGTAATGATTATTATGTATGCTCACTGAAATAGCATTGGTAAAAGTACGAAAAAATTGTTCATTTTCTAAGAAATCGACTCATCCTAAATGTCTACTACACTTTACATAAGGGGGGGGGGGGGGGGGGGGCACAATTTCCAACGAAAAAAATATTCGTAAGAATCGACATTTTCTAAAATGATACAAACCCAATTGAATTCACACTATGATATTTTTCTGAATATAAATCAATCAAACAGAGAATTGTTTTTCCCATTTTGATTGATGAATGAATCGATAGGTAGGTACTTTACTCAGAAAATAAAATACGATACTCTCAAATCAGATCATTTTTGTTATGACCTAGTTAGGGACAATAATTAGTTAGATACAACAACGCCCCCCAGAACGATGTAAGGCCATCCTGATAAAAAAAGATTATTCAATTCCAACGTTAAAAATCCGTGTTATTTTCTTGAACCCGCATTTCCTTTACATTATTTTAAATTCTAGTCGGTGTTCAGTCATAACATTTTTTTTTAGATTTTTCAATACTGGAGTTTCTAAAAAATTCATATAAAATACAAAAACCGAGAAATTTCTACAAGAAATGAAAAATGTCGTTCTCTTTCAAGACAATACGTAAGTTTGAGGGAAAATAATAAAAAGTTGATTTCCCAACAAAATAATGCAGAACCAAACACACACACAAACACACACCCTCACATCCTCCCTCACACACACACACAAAAGTAGGTGATATTGAAGAAAACTAACTGAAGGCGTTTGAAGGGGGTTTCCCTGGCTGCTTGGTATTATACATGAGGAGGTTATCTGGTGAAATCCATTAGATCAGCCGTTTATGTCTTTTGAAGTCTTGTATTTCTTCAACAATACAGTGGCAACAATCCTGCCCTGACAGGGAGGGCCCTATTCGTCCGTATACACTGATTGTGCATGGTATCAGCATACAACTAAGGTGCAATGGTTATCACTAGCGGCTTTTGGATCATACATGTTGTACTTATTTTAAGCTAGGTAGGTACTTAATATAGATTGAGTGGATTGAAAAATGTACATTAGGGCAGGATCGCCCTGCCCATGCATTACGTATGGGCCCTCCCTGTCAGGGCAGGATCGTTGCCACTGTATTTTTGAAGAAATACACGACTTCAAAAGACGTAAACGGCTGATCTAATGGATTTCACCAGATAAGCTCCTCGTGAAGAAAATTAATACATTTTCGACATCCCTAAATTTCAGAGCTATGTAAAGCATTCGCTTCCCATGAAGTCCATGAAGCTATTACAACGTTGCCAACACAAACTGTCACATCTGTAAAGGGTTTTACATCGGCAAAAAACAACATGGAACGACATCGTCGAAAATCTGGGAACAGAACGAGCAGCGTAGTAACTTTATAAACAATACAATTTGCTCGTATGAATAGCAATTCACAACTCACTTATTAAAAAGGACACTCAAAACACACAAAATTATGTATAAAAACAAACAGCCTATCAAGAGAAGTTTGAATCCGCATTCAAACAATATGGCAACTCTAAAGGGTTCGTAAACCTACTCAATGTCACTATACTACACTTAATTGACTGCGTACAAATTTCTGTAAATGGCAGTGAGTTTCCAACTCCACGAATCCCTTAAAAAATACAATTTAATTAAATTGCCGCGGGGGATTGTTTTGTACCTCGACTACATTTTTTGAGAGTTGAACCGTTTTGATTGCAAGCTGTCCAGTAGACTGGCGTTCCGCCGAACCTGTGCGCAAAATGAAAAGGCGGATTCGAGGATGAAAACAATTCATTCACTCATCAATGGAGTTGATAATCCGCTGGGGACGACAATATAAAAACTTATGACATCAGTTCAACGAGAGGCTGAGCAGAGAGGAATCTTGGAGCGGAAATGGACAACTCAAATGACACAGGGCACCCAAAAAATAGAATGAAAAATTCATTAAAAAAAAAGAAAAAGATTTCAGAAAAGTATTTATGATACTCTTTGTAGTGGGTGAAGAGTTCCTGGAAGAAGAATTAAGGCGATTATAAACAGAAAATTGTCTAATGCTGTCAGTAGAATTGGGCCAGTTAGTTTCCATCTCGCAGAAAATCTAAAAACCTTCGCCAGTCTTCCCAGAAATTTTCCACTTCGCTTTTCCACTAGAAATTACACTCATCGAACTGGTACATCTCGGAGGTTCGACTCCCTTACACGGTCAATTTGATTCAACGCGAGGAGTTTTCGGTCCCTAATTCTCGCACAGAGCGAATCAACCAACAACAAACAAAACCGGAGAGATCTTTTTTTTACATCGGAGAAATAACCTACGTTACGGCAATATGAACCCCAACTGGTGGATTTTGGCAAGTGGGAAAACACAGCACGGTCAAAACGTATGAGTACCTACGTGGCAAAAGTTACGTTCACAACAAAGAGGTTTGAAGGGCAAACAAATGGAAGACCATAGAACACAAACAAACCTGGATAAATGGAACCTGGAAGACAAAACTGTAAATTTTTTGAAACTAATACTTATTTTAAAATTTGCGTTCATATCTCATTCAGATGAAGTACTAAAACTATTGGGAAAAATGACACAAAATCAATTTTTCAAATAAATGCTGGATCGTGAAAAAATTATTTTCCGACAGTAGGTAACGATTAAGATTTGATTAAACAATTCGAAAAATCGGGAGTTATTAATTACACAGGTTTACAAAAAAAAGGTCTATCTCAGGCGCCGCAGAAAAAACCATCAAACTCTATGTTTTTTGGGGTGCTGAATCCGAATCCGACCCCCGTTTTTTCCGGTCACGTCCAAATTTTCGAGATATTGACGATTTTTCGTTTTTTCGACCTTTTTCCGTTTTGGAAGTCACAGCTAAACGTGCGGATACCACAAAAACTCTCTTCTTACTGGAAATTTATCGCTGATTCCGAAAATATATATGAGTTGGTGTCTAAAACCACGAGAAATGTGTGATTTTGCCAAAAAATGTTGAAAAAACGTGGTTTTTTTTCAAAACCAAAGTCACGTTTTTTGATACTTTTTGCCTTCTAGCGTGAAAACTGAGGCCGTTAATAAAATTTTTCCAACGAGGTCTTATAGGTAGATTGTTTCTGCGTCGTATGGGACCAACCGTGATTCTTTACCTTCCATAATAAGGGAGCTATGATTTTTCAAAGTTTCTGGGCGCTTGTTTTTCAGGGCTTCAAGTGCAATTCCGTGAGTTCTTGATGAATAAAAACATCTTTGAGTCGGTCTGAATTGATGCCTCCGAGTCCAATTTATTCCTCGGAACAAAGTTTTGTTGTGATCAAGTTGCATTGCCGACTCCAGGGGTTCATGTTCTACGACATGGCCAAAATGGGTAGAAACTTTGAAAAATCATAGCTCCCTTATTATGGAAGGTAAAGAATCACGGTTGGTCCCATTCGACGCAGAAACAATCTACCTACAAGACCTCGTTGGAAAATTTTTATTAACGGTCTTAGTTTTCACGCTAGAAGGCAAAAAGTATCAAAAAACGTGACTTTGGTTTTGAAAAAACCACGTTTTTTCAACATTTTTTGGCAAAATCACACATTTCTCGTGGTTTTAGACACCAACTCATATATATTTTCGGAATCAGCGATAAATTTCCAGTAAGAAGAGAGTTTTTGTGGTATCCGCACGTTTAGCTGTGACTTCCAAAACGGAAAAAGGTCGAAAAAACGAAAAATCGCCTATATCTCGAAAATTTGGACGTGACCGGAAAAAACGGGGGTCGGATTCGGATTCAGCACCCCAAAAAACATAGAGTTTGATGGTTTTTTCTGCGGCGCCTGAGATTGACCTTTTTTTTGTAAACCTGTGTTATTCTCCGATTTTTTTTAAATTTTTTTTTACAATGGCGTTGTGCGAGAAAATTTATATTGGTTTCCAGGTAGGTAAATAATCAACGATTAGTTTTCAGAAATCTGAAGAAGATGGTCGAAAAACGTTTCTTTTTTTTTTTGGAAAAGAGTATATTTTATAAACTGATAACTATTTTCAGAAGTTATGAGAAATTTTCTTTTGTTTGTAAAATAAATCAGAGAAGAATAAATCTAAACTGATAATTATTATCAGTAAAAAAGAAAAAAAATGAAAGAATAATTCTTTCAATTTTATAAATTATTTATAAAAACCAGTAAAAAAATTTAAAGAATTTTTAAAGTTAAGAGCTGAATATTTGTACAAGTTGTACAATAATGAGGTAAATAATCAAGTAAATTGGAAACTCTAATCCATTTCTAGATATTTAAATTGGGATAACCTTAACTTCGGAAACTATCAGGCAGCTTATTTTCAAAGATGAATTTTTGGGCATAGCCCGTCTCGTCCCCGTTAATCACCCTCTGCCGAGGCTTCCATTAGTCCTAGGCCACAACTCGTCCCCGACTGTCCGAAGGACCTCAAAACCTAGGGTACGACTCGTCCCTGTGCTGAATATCAAGGAGCTACTCCAGGGATTGGGAACTAGTATGAAAACAGCGCTGTTTAGTACGGTAGTAATATGATAACAAAATCACAGTCAGTCAAGACTGCTCCATCTTGACTCAGTTCAGAGGAACCTACACGGGATGAGCATCTGATTCCTTCTACTCATTTGAACCCATCTGATTTGAACCAGACAGCATCCTCTTCCTCCACTCTTTCAAGGGTTGCGACACCACTTCTTCAGGCAAAATGAAGCTTGGCAGCATGATTGCTGCTTCACGAGATCAGAAAGAAGTGTGTCGCAAATTTTACAATTCCCTTTCATCGCAAGATGAAATGCTGGAGCGGGTTTGCACAATTTGATAATTTGATGTGCTTTTGCACAACTTGATGTCTATACTGACTGGTCTTACAATATTCACTACATGCGGGGACGAGTTGGACTCAAGGATTAAGTTCCTCTCCGCTCGCTGGGGCCGAGACGTTCATAGTTAAGAGGATCGGGGACGAGACGCCAATTCATCGAATTTTCTTCCTGCTGATGGCATTGAACGCGAACGTAATCCACTTGCTCAGGTAGATCCCAAATTAGAGAGCCTGAGATCGAATGTGAACAACGCAAACGAAGGGATTGGCCCACTGGGCTCTTTATGGTCCATAAGCGACCAGAAGCCGGTTTTCAATCCGGCTTTTTAGTAGACAAAGAAAAGAAGGTTCGTTCACGGTGTTTGCATAGGACCCCCCAACCCCCTAACTTTCACTTAATCCTTTGCAGAATTAGCACCCACCCCTTTCTTTTCAAAAGTGATACTTTTACAGTAAAACTGATTTTTGATCAACAAACGAAAATGAAAACTGAAAACAACCGATATGATGGAAACTGAATAAACTTTCGTATATACCATAACATTTTTCATGTCGAGTTTTGGGAAAAAACTGTTGAGATTTTTCACCTTTCAAAAAGCTTTGTTCTCATGATAGGGAAAAATAACTACATCAGTTCAATTTTGCCGTAACGAAAATTCAACCGTTTTATAACTAAACAAAAACAATAAAAATGTTCCAGAGGCGACTCACGTACTTGTTTGAATAAATCAGTAAATGGAAACGCGAAATTGATTATCCCCCATCGTGCATTCTCTGTGCGTTTCACATTTGGGTTTCACCAATATGGTAACAGACCCTAATAAGATTTCTACGAATTACGAGTATGTACAATAAATCAAGCTGAAAATAAACTGACTTGATACATATTTTTCAGCCCCGAATTTTGTTCTAGCCAATAAATTGTTCCTATAGAAAAAGTTCACTATGGCTAATCATTTTCTCTTTTAATGGGGATTCCACTTCCAACCTACCCTAACGCTAGAGTTCATCCTGTATTGCGAGAAAAATGCCACCATGGAAACATTTTCAATATTTCCACAATTATGATGCACGAAATTTTCCATTTGTTTTACACAAGAGGAATGCTATGCGACTATTACAAAAAAAAAAAAAAAAAAAAAAAAAAAAAGGAATGTTCGATAAGGCTTTCAATATATCGAAAAGTCTAATCTCACATTTGTGGAGAAGTTTCATATACTTAAAATCTACTTATGTCGGTATAAATATGTACAAGTTAAAACTTCAGTTTTCTATAATTGTTTTTGTATACTATACGTTCTAAAAATATATTTATAGAATGTACAAAGTATCTAGATTGATAAATATATCTTTTAGTGATTATGAAGACTACAGTATGTCTTGGAAACTGAACGAAGTACTGGATTCTAAAGAATTGAACAATTCTTGCTCCGCGAAATTAGAGCCATCGCCGGTTGGGAATTGTTCCAAAAAATCCAAATTAAAATCTGACGGTAAACTACTTTGCTGAAATGCGGAATGCTGTGACTGGACGTGAGGTTGTTGGTGTTGCGATTGCTGTTGGTGTTGCTGTTGTTGGTGCGTCGAGTGTTGGGACGGGTGGGGCGGTTGAGGAGGTTGTTGAGCCGGGTCCGGATAAGGGGAGGAAGAGTAGGTGCTGCTCACGTTCCCTGTGGGATAACTGGAGGTCGTCAACGTCGGGTGCCGGTGTCCCATATTCTGTTGTCGGGAGTTGCTCGACGTGAAGACTCCGGCGGTGTTCATGTTTTGGCTCATTTGAACTCGGAGGGACATCTACGAACAAATACAACCTATTTTAGCACACAGTACATTCCAATAATGAACATTTCACATTTTCGGATGAATAATTGCACAGGTCCACAAAAAAAGAGAGTGTTGTCTGCTGCGAAGGAGAGTGTCGGAGTTTTTCAGTGGGCTGAATCCAAATATGAAACCCGTTTTTGCCATGTTTTGATTCTAGCATATGGATAGAGTACGTCTGAAGCCCACACAAACCACAATGAATTTTCACACACCATCGCAGGGAATGAATCATTTTTTCAAAATAGTATTAAATACAAGTACATAGTATTTAAATACTATTAAATACAATTTGTCTTCAGTCATTTCTGCGATTAAGGATGCGCCTACAATCTTTAGTCCTGTCAATTCTAACCTCAAAGATAAGAATGCTAAGTTCTGGAGGATCTGTGGATGAATGTAATGACTAACTCTGATGTTTCATCATCAATTTCGGTGGGAAGGAGCACGATTTGACACCAACAGACGTTTCCAATCGATCAAGCGAGAAAAACTCTATAAGAAGCTGTACCTACGTAACTCATTTTTAGTAAGTGGACAAAGTGCATTCTGATCCTAGAGTGAAATTATCAACCTATTGATAAAAATCTTCAATAGCAAGGTCTAAGTATCTACAGGCTGACTATGATTTTTTTTTTAAATTAACTCACAGTGGGGTTGACCTGGTGGAGCCCAAGGGACTGCTGGTGGAGCGGCATGTTAGAATGTTGCAGCTGGCCGGCAGATATTTGTTTCTCACTGGAGGAAAACGTCACACCTGGAAAGCACAATGAGATTTTACATGCGTCTGGCACAGTTGGGAACTCTGCGCCGCACTAGAACTGGTTGCGTTGTACCTTGGGCTTGGAGGAATTGCGGTCTCTGTTGTTGGGACAAGTTGAGCCTCCAGTTGGGGGGTTGAGAACCGTCGGGGTTGTGAGGGTTCATACCATGCCGGGGCTTCCCTTGGTTGTACGGATGATGCCGAGGAGGGTGTATGTTCCCCATGCTTTGTACCATGTACGGTTGCGACGCTCGCATCATAGGACCTGAAAAGGGGGATGGAAAAATTAAGAGGTTTGCGATGAAAGTCACCAGATTGCAGTGAAAAGCATACCTGATGGAGGCATCGGTTGCAGGGGCATCATACGAGGCTGAAACCGGAGAACTGAAGGCATCCCTTTGGAATAGTCCGGCCTGGGGCCCATTTGTTGTCCTCCCACATGGCCGCCCATCACATCCATAACCTGTAACCATGGAATAGGTTAATTGATACCAACTCATCCTCGATTTGATAATCACTCACTGAATTGATTGGACTTACCTGTGGGTGAGGTTGACGAAGCCCACCAGGATGCGACGGTTTCATGGGTGCCCGTTGCCTCAGGCTTTGCTGTGTAAAATTGATAGTTTGTGACTGCGTGGCGGAGCAGAACGACGTTTGACTGCCGCTCATAAACACCGCTTGTTGGGCACCCAAAGACATCGTGCCGCTCTTCATTTCCCCGTTCATACTCTGTGCCATGGTCACCTGCAAACAAGGATTGAAATTAACTTAGAGGCGATTAAATAGACTTAACCAGAGCAAGGTTTTAAACCACTGCTGGTGGTGAAAACTCCATCTGTAGCCCTATAGAGGTTCACATGATTACTAAATTGCATATCTTATTGGAGCTCCAGCGCAGAGATGACCGAGGAGAACGAAGAGGATGCTAATCTAAATTCTAAGGCACTTCTAAATGTCGGAAAAATTTGAATTTGGTCGCAAAACATTCAGCTTTGCGAGCATAGAACGAGAAAAGTCTGAAAACACCAAAAATCTGGCTCAAAGTGTTCAAAAAATACTGGCGATCCCCTCATCCAGGGACCACCAACTACACAATATGGGAAAACAAGTTGTTGGGTCTGAGGCCAGGTGGGATACGGTCGGGGGTTGGCTGGCGTAGCCAAGAGGGGGAGGGGGGATGGCCCCCTAGTCTATTATATTGGAGCTCCAGCCCAAATAGAAGGAGGAAAATGACACAGATCGCGTCATCTTTATTCTATTGTACTTCTAAAGGTCGGAAAATTTTGAAAAGAAATAAAAAATGGTTTTTTGTATCTTGGTAACCGGCTTTCATGTTTGCAGGGGTGTTTTGGAAGGAAAAGTAGGGAGCTTCGTGATTATTTAATCAAGCTGCCGAGGAATCCTGGTCTAGAAATTAAATACTGAATACGCCGGCACCCGATTTACTATCATAGATGAACCACCATTGAAGCATAAGGGCAGCCTCCGACTCTGAAATTACCAGTTTAAGGCACTATTGACGAAGATTATACTAATCTGACATAACTAGAGACCTGAAGAAGGGGACCAGGATTCCTCGAAAGCTTGATTAAATAATCACGAAGCTCCCGGCTTTTCCTTCCAAAACACCCCTGCAAAAATGGTTTTGGCGAGCATAGTACGAGAAACCTCCAAAACATTTGCTAAATGAGGCAAATTTGAACCCATAAAGTGTGCGAAAATAGACGCAAGACCAGTTGGCGAGGGCAGTGGTGGAGAGGCTCCGTTATCAGACATTCTTCAAGGAAAAAAGCATAATGAACATGAGAAAGCGTTGTTGGGTCTTAGGCAAGGTGGGAAAAGGCGGGGGTTGGCTGGCGCCTTGTCAATTCTGAACGTTTCAAAACACCTCAACTTGAAATCCCCATTGGCAACCCAAATGATCCAAACATACCTGAACCTGCCCCTGAGACTGGAGTTGTTGATTCTGATTCACTTGCACGTTGGTAGAAGTGAACTGGTTGGGCGCACCCGAAGATGGCGGCCGCGGCGGCTGTTGTTGAGGTTTGGGCTGCTGCGGGGAAGACTGGGGCCCTCCACACTGCTGCTGAGGCGACGGACGGTTCGACGGATAGTTCGAATTTCCTCCCGGTGAGCCGAAAGAGAACTGGGGTTTGTACCCAGTGTTGAGCCTCACTTGCTGCGGGGACGGTATTTTCCTTCCGGGGCTGTAGCCCAGAGGAGAGTTTTGATTGGAGAACACTTCTTGTTTGATGGTGTCAGCGGTGAAAGACATGGAACAAGGGGGTGAGGCGATGTTTTGTTTGAATGTTTGTTGATTGGTCCCTACGCTTGAATTGGAAGTAAAATCGTTGGTGTTATTGAATTGAAAATCATAAGGCTTAGGGCTAGGCCTCGGTGGATTGTAACTCATACTCATTTGGGCTTTATGCTGGTGTTGTTCAGCCATTTGTTTTAGTGTTTGCGCCGCAGGGCTCAACTCCGCTTTGAATTCTACATTAGGACTAAAATTAAGTTTATTAGGACAGTTTGAAAGAGATCTAATGTTATTTTGTTGAGGTTTGCTCAAAGTTTCAGGCTTTTGTTGTTCCTCCGTGATTTGAGGTTTCGTATCACCTCCGTCGAAATCGAAATCCTTCATAAACTCAGGATTGAAGTCGGATATTTCTGAGATCAAGTCGTTGAAAGCGTCCGACGTGATGATGGCGTCGGAAGCGTCGTCGCAAATGAAATCAGAAAACCCCGGAAATGAACTGCCGCCTGCGGCATCTTTCTCGACGGCGGCGGCGCACTGCTCCAAATCGACAAAGTCCACATTTTCCGGCTCCCTTTTGCACTCGACGACGTCCGGGTTCCGCGGGGTCGGTGGTTTGGGCGATTGAGGGATGTCGCTTTTCACCGAAGTGTTGAGAGCTTTGACGGTGACGTTCGTCGAAATCTGGGAGTTGGTTGTCGTCGTCGTAAATTCCAGCTGTTGAACGATCTCGACGGAAAATTTCGTCAGGCCCTCGTTGGGTTTTTGAGACGGTTGTTGGCTCTTGTTCGGTGGAGGATCGTTGATGTTGTCCCCGTTGATTTCGCCCTCTTCGGAAGCGCTCCGTTTCGTCGTGAATTTCTGAAACCAAAAAAAAAAAAAAAAAAAAAAAAATGTAATTAATGTTTCGGTGTTTTGGATTCACGAAGACATACTACGTTTAGGCCAAAACCATTCCAAAAACGACACTCCACTTAACTCCCTAGCCGAAGAACTAAAAAAAACTCCGTTTGAAGCCCCACAAATCGATTCCTGATGCAAAAGTACTTGGAAAAGGATGCATCACACGACCACTTCTGACCAAAACCCATCAAAAACCTCTGGAGCCCCACAGTGAGTTAGATTTGTTAAATCATTTTTTCCCTGTTTCATGAGGGGGTTTCCCGTTTCGATCGATTGTTGGCCGAACCTTTGGTTTTATTATTTTTTTTTTTTTCCCCAAATCTTGGCCGTATCTTTGCTCTTTTTTCAAATCTTCTTCCTCGCACTCTTACTCTACATTGAAAAATGTTCTAAAAATATATACCTTAAGAACGCTGCAAATTTTACACAAGGGTTTATTATTCTTTGCTATAGGTAGGTTACTTGTGCAATTCTGAGTCAATGAAGAAAAAAAAAAAGCTGCAAATTTTACACTAGGGTTTATTATTCTTTGATATAGGTTACTTGTGCAGAAATTTAATTCTGTGCCAATGGATTTTTTTTTTTTTTGGATTTTTGTTCAAAAAAAACTTTTTATTTTATTTTTGTTTTTAAAAAACAAACTTTTTTTTTAGAATTTTTTTGTTCAAAATTTTTTGTTTTTACTTGAAAAATATTTACCTCCTGGGATCTTTCAAAAATCGCATAAATGCAAATTTGCAGCCCCACGAACGCCCTACAGATCGCAACAGTGAAATTGGATCGTTCCGGGACCCCAAAAAATGGATTCCACGTCCAAAAATACTTCGAAGACGACACCTGACTCGATCCCATAGCCAAAAGCCTTTAAAAAAAACTCTTCCGTAGCCTCATTTTCGCCCCATAGCGCCCCACGGGTTTGGGCGATCGGGCTGAAAACCTTGCAGGCACAACTAGTGAGTCATCGACCTCCGTCGCGATTACATAGGTGTATTATTCCAAGAATAATAAACCAAAATGGGCAATTTCAGAGAATTTAAAAAAAGTAAATTTGAATAAATGGGTCATTCTCTTTTGGAACACTGAAAAAAAAAAAAAAAAAAATCAATCATAAGTTCATTCTACAAATTATTGCCCTTAGTACATGGTACCTACCTCATGAGTAGGGCTCGGATTCGAGCATATTAGCATATTTTTTTCCTGTCTAGCAAACATTAAAAGAAGCCTTTTGGCAGTATCGTACACCTCTCTGGGACCAATAGAATTTACATTTATCGAGCATATAAAGGCATAATAGAGCAGTCTTCAGAATAAAAGCATATGAATGCATATTCTAGTGGTTTTCGTTTAAATAGTTCGTTTTCATCAAACTTCCCCAGAATTTGGGCTTTGAGTAAGGGTTGATACGCGCATATCGAGGGGTGCTTCATGAATTAGTGATACATTCGAATTAGGAAACTCAGTGCTATGAGATGGTTAGGGTGAGAAATGACTCCTCTGCTGAGTACTAAATTGTTTATTTAAATAAACAATTGTAGCGTGGGGACCGGTTTCGAGCAACTAAGCTCATCTACAGCCGTGACAAGAAAACCATTTGTCATTAGCACCAGAGAAACACCATAAAATTATATTAACAAAGTAACAAAGTTATATTATACTGAAGGTATATGACAATGGTATAAATAGTGGAAATTATAACTGATGAAAACGGTCCAGAATGGTGGTAACTTGACAATAGTAGTTTTGGAATATGGACCCACTGTTAAAATTGGCTCCATGACTGATGGCCAGTGAACCATTTGAAAAACCAGTTAGGCTATACTACAGGTACTAGCTCAGTGCTATGAGGTGGTAAATGAGAATTGTTTATTATTCTAGAGGCAAAACAAATACTCGATATGTGAGTAGTGACAAGGAGAAATTATAGCTAAGAAAGTCAGAGGTAATTTTAAAAATGGACCCCCTTGACAAGGTTATTGGTTCTAATTGGTAATAGGAAAGATTAGGTTGGAATTATTCTTATTTTTTTAAAAAATTGATAAGTAAAACTACAGAAAAAGATGACATACCTAGGTGACCTAGTTGACATGGTGAATTTTGAATTTATACAAAAGGTAAATTTGAATATGAAGGTTTAAATTAATTGAATTTATGAGTCTATTTGAAGTTACTGTTGAATTTTTGAGAAGTTAAATTTTTTTTATAAGAGTTAGTTTTTTCAGCGGTTTTCATACATAGGTAAATTTGAACAAGTGTTATTAAGTACAGGAGGTTGGGTGAAATAGAAAAATCCAGATGAGCTTACCAGAGTGACTTGAGGTAGGTTGAACGTACAATCAGTTCTGAACAATTGGTTAGGCGTCTGAGCGTTTAAATAGGTACCATAGATACTCAGTGCTATGTATTACCTAAATCCTCGAAAAAAATAATAATAATAACGGGCCAACCGCTGAGCCACCGATGGAAAGAACTCATGAGAGAGCCGTCCAGTGTTCTCGGCGTCCCAATCCGCCGGCACCGCCCGAGGACCAAGGTAAGCACTTCCCTGCTCGCCGGGGCCCAGGCTCGAAGCTCTCCCCCAGCACCCGGAAGGGGAGGCCCTTTCGAATCCTGTAGGCTGCATATCGCTGGGCAGCCTCCAGCTCTACAGCGAGTACATATCCCCGCAAGGACCCGCACAACAGCATCCCTGTCCGGTATGCCCGCGTTATCTTTATACAGGGCCTTTCTCTGGGCAGCCCTCAACCTCCTCCCAACATAATTTTGACCAACCTGTTTGGGCTTCAACCAATTTTTCAATTATGGTAACACATGAGGTTTAGGTCGTGTAATTTTTCAAACCCTACAGATTTACCGGAAAACCAAAGAATGAACTCGCAAATTTCAAATTGCGCAATGCTCTTGAGAGTTGATCGGAGCCGGAAAAAATTGTGACGTGCTTGAAATACGAGTTTGGAAGGGCAATGATGGGAGGGTCAAATGTAATTTCAAAATTTGAAACTTACATTTGGGTCATTCTCATTTAATAGAGAGTTCCTAAAGCCACTTTTTGCCTAACGGTGATGAGTTACGGTCGACGTAACTCGAGATTTCGCGCATGCGCAGAAATAACGGTGATAACTTACGTCCTTACACAGAGTAACAGAGAACAACGTCCTTATGCCTAACGTCGAACGTTATTGCCGTAAAGTTACGGCAATAAACTTACGGTCTTAAGGATACCGCCGTTAATTTCGAGCAATAGAACGTAAATAGCGGCACTTTAAATTTAGCGTGACTTTTGATAAGACCGTATCTCTGTTACGGTCTTATGTGAAGTTAGCTTTTCTTTGATTCTCCCTAGACAAATCCCTTACGGTGATAAAAATTAACGGTCGACGTAACTCGGATGTTTCTTTAGGAACTCTCTAATGACCCAAATTTCTAATTAAGAAATGTTTAGGGATCCCATTAATACTGGAGTGTTGCACTCTGATGCAAGAACCATAGATTCAACCGGGAATAACAGTTATTCCCGGTTGAATCTATGGTTCTATTATTATTGAAGTTTATATCTTGCAGGTAGTGGGCAAGAACTTAGTTGAATCACGATCAGTTACTGATCGTGATTCAACTAAGTTCTTGCCCACTACCTGCAAGATATAAACTTCAATAATAATAGTTATTATAACTACAATAATTGTTATTGTATTTTAATTCACTTCTTATTATTTACTAACTGCCGACGACCTAAACAGGGTCGCTCCTACAAGAGCCTATGCAAAAGTCCTACAAATTTACGAACTACTTCAATCGAGTCTTCGGAAGTTGTCTTTTGTGAGGAAAAGTAGTGCTTTAATTTGGGGGGAGAGTCCTTCGCCGTTTCAGGCATCGACAGTGTCATCATTTGGACTGCATTACATAGTAACATCTTGTCAACGGACAAGAACAGAAGGGCTTCAGTCAGCTGGTGTTGAAGCAGAAAGGGAGGGGGACCATAATATTTGAGTAGCAAAAGTAAACATGATTTCAATGAAAGACTAATCTAGGACAGTGACCAGTAAATGTAATATGCGTCGTTAATCAAACACCTAACTAACAGCGATTAAGTATGGATTATTCGAATTACGGCGAAATTGAAGTTTGGCAATACTTGCATATCAGTAATAAACCGTGTTTACACTAGTTACTTACGTTTATAGGGTTCTCCGGAGGCTTTTTGTCTGATTTCTTGAGACCTCGGCTTTTGGCTTTACTCTCGAGAAACCTCTGCTTGAGCAACAGGGTGTCCTGAAGGTTTTGTTCGACGACCCCGTTGAAGGTATGATCGAACCTGGGTATGCAGTCGCTTTGGTGCCTCCGGTAGCTTTCGATCCTCCTCCGGAGTCTGTCGACGACGGCCTGTTTCTTCGGAGGAAGGACATCAGCAGGGGCCATCCTGCCTTCGCCGCCTCCCTCCGCTCCTATTTCGCTTAGGGGATACGACGCCAGTTTACCATCAACATCAACTTCCCAGCCCATACACTTCAGAAGCTCATGCTCCTATCCGATAGTCCGCCGTCTTTCTGCTCCAAGCCACGATCCTAATAACATCGAAAGTATTATTTCGGTCACTATCCCATCCGCGAAAGCCCGTTTTCACAAACTCTCAGATTGGAAACTGACATCACTTGTTTACTACGCACCCCCCTACGATAACCTGTCAACATCGTTCGGGAGGTTACGAAGTTGATCAGTGTTACCACTCGAGGCGGCGCTGATAAATAAAAACGCAGCAAATTTTACACAAGGGTTTATTATTCTTTGATATAGGTTACTTGTATGAAAATTAATTATGCACCAATAAAAACATTTTTGAAAATATATTTTAATTTTCCCCCAAAATATTTTTCTCAAAAGATTTTTTTCAAATTTTCTTACTCAGCAAATATTTGACCTCCTGGGATCCTTCAAAATTCCCATTTTAAGCCCCATGAAGGCTCTGTAGATCCCACAGTGAAATCGGATCGTTCTGGGACCCCCCCAAAAAAAAGGGTTTACGTCCAAAAATACTTCGAAAAGACACCCAACTCGACCCCATTTCCGAACACCTTTAAAAAACCCTCCCGTAGCCCCATAGCGCCCCACAGGTTGGGTCGATTTGGCTGAAAACCTTGTGGGCACAACTAGATGGTAAACCAAGTATTTTGTCAAAATTTCAGGTTTAGAAAAAAATTCATACTGCCCAAAACGGCTTGGACGGCGGACGGACATTTCGGTTTTGGAATCTAGACATCTTGAAACGAATACCTAATCTCAAATTTTGAGGCCAATCAGAATTGTCGACCCCCGATTGTTCCAAGAATAATAAATCAAAAATAGGTAGCTACCCACCATTATGTCAGTGCCACAAAATTCAACTTTATCTCCTAATAATTATTCTCTTCTTCCAACGAAATGAGCAGGATGTAGACCTGTATTGAGAAACTACATATTTTCTTTCACCCCGTGAATAATCGACATACCTTCTTCAATCACTGCGCTGTGATCTTTGCAAGAACAAGGTCATCAAACTAGCGGAGCTCCGAACTAACCAATGCACCCGCTGACCAGATGCCTAATTCAAATTTGGACGGAATATAGTCATGTATATCGATGTATATCGAGCAGAGTTGAAAAAAGAGGTTAATTTAATTTTTCAGCACACTTTTTTCTTCTTCTTTTTTTTTTTTTTTTACTACAGCTGGCTTTTAATTTTGAAACGAGCCAGGTACTTTACTCATCTGCCGAGGTATTTCGAGACATGATTCGCATTTAGTGTTCAACATTTTTTCATAAGCTTTAAAACAACATTTGTAATGCCCCAATTTCCAATATACCTAGGTATGAAATGAATTTGTATTAGTTTTTGTGAGTTTTCATTAAGTACCTACCTACTCAGTTATCATTAAATTTTAATGATAACTGAGTAGGCTACTTATCTCTGTATCCAGGAACAGCGATGTCTCTATTCCGTACCCTAGTTACCTGAATCTAATGCATGTTATTAACGGACAAGGTTTGGTTTCCATCTACCAACTCAAAACTGGTACTTGACTGCAGCATGCTGGGAGTCCATCAGGCGTGATGGGGCCTCTAATGAGATTATTCTCAGATGGGTGTCTGGTCACGCTGGTATTCCAGGGAACGAGAGAGCAGACGCCCTGGCCAGACCAGTGAGGACCTTATTAGGTTCTATAAATAGAACCCGAACCCCTGTCTGGGTATCACGGGGGCACTTTTCCGCGAAGCTCTTGACCAGTGGCAGCGATCAGAGAACAGCCGTAGGTGGGAAAGAACCCCGCACCAGCAGCATGGACACACCATGTTGGGTCGGCTAGACCGTGCAAACACGTGCCTCCATTTACGGCGGACACAACTGAGATTCATGGTGGGTCTTTACACAGGACACGGAAGCTTCAGGAAGCATTTAAATAGGATAGGGGCCATAAATGATGAACCCGCTTGCAGGTTTTGCGGAGATGATGAGGAGGAGACAGCAGACCACCTCATCTTCGAATGTGAGGCCCTGGAGTGCAGAAGGTATCTTGCTCTGGGCTTTGTGGACCGGGGAGAGATACTGGCGCAGAAGGACCGGGTAGGAGGACTATTGAACCTCTTCACGGGCACTGAACTCCTACCATAGTAACTCCGAGAGGCAGCACAATGGGTCTCCAGGCCTAAGTGCGGGAAGTGGGGCGCCCTTCAGGAACCCACTTCCATACCCTCTCTGGTATTAATCTAATCCAATCTTAAAGGTACACCTGAGACGAAATCTCGAGAGCGATCTCGGGGGGTTGTCCAATTGAGATCGCATTCTCTCTCGAGACAGATTCGTGAGACTCCAAATTTCGAGACCTGGAATATTGCATTAAATACCTAACAAAAACAACCTTTTTATTTTGGAATGCTCATGATTCATGATTATGATGATTAAAAAAAAAAAAACAACTAGAGAACGCACACGAATATCAAAGTCTCCGAGAACTGAAAAAGTCTTCCGGAAATCGCATGTCCACTGTGATCAGCGCACTCTCGGAGATAATGTCTCCGACACTGCTCTCAGGTCCATGTCCATTGGCAATTCGATTCTCATGACTACTCTCGAGACTGTTTTGTCTCAGGTGTACACTTACCTTTATAGAATTAATTTTGGATGAGTTATATCAAAGGATAATATACCTAATAAACCCGTGGGTAACGTTTGCAGCGTTTTATTTGAGGAGCAATTTAAGAAAACATCAAAAATCCATTTCACACAAATTTTCAGAGGGCCCGAAAATACTACGCGAGAGTGGGGAATAGTGAGACACATTTCGTTCAGAATGCCATAAATCCGTCTAGAAAGCTTATCCGGAGCTGAAATTTTCAGGATATCTTGAGAAACTATTTACCGTTCTAAAAAAATTCATAGGATGGGATACGCAGTTAAATAAGGTCGTTATTAAACTTCTACGACATGATTTAATTTGTCTCACTCTTCCCCACACCCCTGAGAAGGAAGAGTCAGACAGCCCTGGGGAACAATGAGACAGTAAGGTAACAGTGAAAAATTACCACCTAGAAACGCCAAAAAATTGTTTATTCGTAAAAAAGTGAATAGTTCTGAAAGACAACATAAATTTCAACGTGACCCTGAGAAATACTAGGTAGGTAGGGTAAAAACATCATCCTTTATCACCTCGGTTACTGCTTAACAAATGTTTCATCGTGTCTGCAGAAAAATTTCCCATTGACGTATTTCTCGGAGGGTTCCTCATCTAAGTAAAACACACAAAGAAAAATGCATTAATACGTCTCACTGTTCTCTCAAGGCATTTTTTTTTTTTTTTTTTTTTTAAATCTTGGATTTCTGACCCAACGAGTTGGGTTAGGTAAGAAAGTATATTATGCCAAAACAAGGTCAATATACAGAATCACGTGATAAAATTAAATTTCATGCAAATTTTGCAATTGCATCGGAGCAGTACTTAAACGTTTAAGCCTCCTTATTCAGGTCCAAAAAAGTTGAAAAAATTTTTTTTTTTAATTCTGCGTGGTTTGGTCGGTTTCCATATTACTTATCATGGTGTGGCGAGGGGAAAAACCGTAGGCAGTCTATGGTGATAATTGCATTTAATAAAGTATGCAATTACAGGTTTCTCAAGGCGCCTTTCGCCCTCTCCTTTATCAGGATAAAAAGCTCATCAGGAAATTTTTTTAACATGGTACATGTTTTTACGGGCGATCTCTGGATTGGAATGTGAGCACACCTCCCGTAAACCGTCGGGCCTTATAGGCGCCTAAACGGCTGAACGGATTTGAATGGGGTTTTTTTCTAACGATCTCGGGTGAGATTGCCCACAACATAGGCTATATTAAAACCCAGCCCGACGCGCGCAACCCTGCGAAATTTCGAAATTTAAGAGTTTTTGGATGTGAGTACAACCCACGTAAACCGTCGTGCCTTATAGGCGCCTAAACGGCTGAACGGATTTGAATGGTTTTTTTTTCTAACGATCTCGGGTGAGATTGCCCACAACATAGGCTATATTAAAACCCAGCCCGACGCGAGCAACCCTGCGAAATTTCGAAATTTAAGAGTTTTTGGATGTGAGTACAACCCACGTAAACCGTCGTGCCTTATAGGCGCCTAAACGGCTGAACGGATTTGAATGGTTTTTTTTTCTAACGATCTCGGGTGAGATTGCCCACAACATAGGGTATATTAAAACCCAGCCCGACGCGCGCAACCCTGCGAAATTTCGAAATTTAAGAGTTTTTGGATGTGAGTACACCCCCCGTAAACCGTCGTGCCTTATAGGCGCCTAAACGGCTGAACGGATTTGAATGGGTTTTTTTCTAACGATCTCGGGTGAGATTGCCCACAACATAGGCTATATTAAAACCCAGCCCGACGCGCGCAACCCTGCGAAATTTCGAAATTTAAGAGTTTTTGGATGTGAGTTCACCCCCCGTAAACCGTCGTGCCTTATAGGCACCTAAACGGCTGAACGGATTTGAATGGGTTTTTTTTCTAACGATCTCGGGTGAGATTGCCCACAACATAGGCTATATTAAAACCCAGCCCGACGCGCGCAACTCTGCGAAATTTCGAAATTTCGAAATTTTGTACTCAAGGTACATGGTTTTTCCTCTCCTCCTCCTAAACGGTAGGGGAAAGTCGGGCAGAACCGGGTACCAAGATTCCTCCCCCAAACCAAAACTTTGGTGATCTCAAGTGGTGTGCGCCTGCAACTGTCTTCAGCAAGTAGGAAAATAACGGTTCCATCGACAACAACAAATGTCAGATCACCCCAGATTGAATTTTGCAGAATTTGGCAGACTTATGGATTTTGAGGTATGTTCGGGTCAGATCGGGTACCCCACCCGGTTAGAACCCAAACGACAATTAAAACAACGTTTTCATCGAAAACTGTTTTATTCAGAGAAAGGGTTTCTCTTTTCTTTTTTTGCTTTTGGTTTTTTTCTTCTTTTTTTCGCGTCTCCCCCTAGATCATTGAGTAGTCCCATCCCATCCTACCTTCCATCACCCCTTCATTTGCGCTACTCATATTTTCTTCAGACCAACTCTGTCTATTGGTCTCCTCTTGCGTGATCTTGGCATATCTGTAGCCTAGAACAAACTAAAATACGATTTCATTAATGTAAAAGCCTAAAAACTATGGAAAATGGTACCCGGTTCTGTCCAACCCCTTGGTACCCGGTTTGACCCCAACAAGAACGAAATTTCAATGTGGCTTTTACTCCGAGTCGTATTGAGATACACCAACGCAGTTAGCGGCAAATAAAGCTCAGTTAATCAAAGAAAATTATGAGTGATTTACCGGAATTTTATCTCGTTCTTTAGCACGTGGTACCACCATCCAAACTCCACCGAAATTGAGAGGGAAAAGTCTCTCTTTTTTTAAAAATCCACCACGAAGACGGGCAAAAGTTGGTAGGACAAATCTAGGTCTAAATACTAATGACGAACGGACTGGAACAGAGGACGGACCTTTCCCGCCAAGTAGCAGCATATGTCGGACGAGAATACCAGTACTTACTCGGTTTGACCAGCCTACCCGTTTTACCCTACCTTCCCCTAAGCGATAAAAATACGGCGATTTTTTCTATTAGTTTGGTGGACCGATTAAGTATGCTTAGGGGGGTCGAGCCCCCCTTGAGATGTTGAGCTTTCTGTCTGCTTTCTTCTTACCTTGATTGACTACGCGAGATGCAGACACACAACTTCCCCGTCATCCGAGTTCAATCATAATGGACATGGAGTAGCTCAAGTAAACTCGCCAGGAGCACTGGGGCCCTGCCAGTTTTTATAAAAAACCGTTGGTCTCACTGTTCCCCTTGTCTCACCGTTCCCCACTCTCCTACTACTTTTTTTCTGTTATACTTGAAGTTTTTAAATTGTGGAACGTGTGTTCCGATCAGTTTAGGCTCTAAGAATTAGGCCAACCTCCATCTACAAATTTTGTATTGCGTCTTATAAGCATACATGTTTCTGTTGGACGTACCGACGTGAAATAAGGAGGGATGAATACCTACATCGACTTTGAAAAATTCCACAACACAACTCCACAACAGCAGAAGCAAAAGCCAGCAGTCTTAAAAATCCCCCATGGTGGATTGAAGTCCCGCATTTTGATATCACTGGTTGTTTCCTGGTATCCACCGGAAAATTAGCGACGGCATGCATCGCCAAACGACAAGAAAAAACCACTCAACGTGTGAACCACATCTTCCAGTTGAAATGACAGCTTTGTTCGTCGGACGCGAAGAAACCACCGCGAATCCCGCGGAATCCCCCGCGATCTCGGAGAAATTGACGACGCCAAAAGATCGTAAATAATTATTTAGGTATTATAATAGGTTTTGTGCCTGACTTGTTGGTTTTCACGTCGGGGCCACCAGTGTTGTGCCTGACTTGTTGGTTTTTGTGATCGGTTATTTTCAATGAAAGAAAACGTCAATTCGAGTGATATCCAGAGCTGGCCCTACTCGGTGTCTGAAGTTTTGAAACTGAATAGAATTTTGTGAACATCGTCTCCCGGTGATGTCTACCAGGTGTGTTTTATCTCATACCTGGTAGCTACTAACTTCCGAATGGACTTTATTTTGTAAAATCACCGAATGTTAGGGGAACATTCCATAATAGGTCTAAATAATAGACCTATATTATAGGTCTTTATTCTACTCATCAGATTCTGCCATCTAGTGGGGCTTCATGAAATCATATGAAACAGAAAAGAACCGGTTTCGGCTTCTTACGGGTGGATTTATAGTTTTCTAAAATGAAACTCCGTCTAGCGGTAAGAAGGTTTAGGAGACGTTCAGTTTTGTGTGAAAAACACTATCCAGAGGCAAAGATTTGGGCACCTAATTCTACCTAAGTTTTGGATAATTTACAATAATTTTATAAAATAATAATATAGTTAATTAAGTAACAACATTTTAATCAATTTTAGTTACCTATAAAATTTTAAAATATTTGATTCAATTTGAACCTATTTGAAAAAAAAAAAAAAAAAAAATTCTCGTATAGTTTGTGGACAGATGTGGGAACCCAAAAAAATTGATTCTACGTCCAAAAGTACGACACCCTACTCGATATCATACCCGAAAACCTGCAAGGTAGGGCGATTGGGCTGAAAACCTTGCGAGCACAACTAGATGTTAAACCGAGTATTTTTTCAATATTTCAGATTTAAAAAAAACCTACTGCCCAAAAGGTTTCGGACGGTGGAGAGACATATGTTTTTTGAAATCTATGTGTCATGACACGGATAATGCCAAATTTTGAGGCCGATCCAAATTTTCGACCGTCGCGAAGGTGTATTCCAAGAACGATAATCATGAGAGTTTTGTGAAAGAGCTCCTCAGCAACTACTCTTGAATTATTATTCAACAAGAGTACCTAGTTCTGAACGATTTGAATCTTTTCCATGACGTCATTCCGCAATCAGCAAGTTTGACGAATAGGTAGTTCGCACTAAGAGACGATAGACTCTCTATTAGAGAGCAGTTCAACTTTCTTGATATTGCTATCAACTATTGTACCTACTATACTGAAAAGTAATCAGCTTCAAAATGATACGACTCATGATTTTCCCTCTAAAAGACAGAATCAAGGAACAATGAAACAACATTTTAATACTTAAAGTTATATTCGGTATTTAATATAACAAAATATGTTATATCCAATAGTAAACTATATTCTTTTCAATATTATTAATGATAAATATTAGAGAAATTATGAAACGAATACTTCTTAAGCTTTAAAGCACCATGAGGCTTTGGGCCTTGCAACATAAATCTCTTCTTCAATATAATCCATAAATTAATATCCATAACATTTTTTGCGCGTTGCCATTACGTTGGTAAGTGTCATAATGAAACGTTAACGAAAATCAATGAAATTGAAAAAAAGTAACAAAATTTCAAAACGATTTCTATAGCGTAAACGACAAAGTGAATTCCAATCTATAGGCACAGGGATTGTGAGGCCACGATGGATTACAAATTAATAGTGAACTCACGAATACACAGGAATAATATTAATGTGAGAGTATGCAGATTGTTCCTTAGGTACTCTATTTACATCGAATTAAATAATATTTTTGGAAGAAACAAAAAGGATTTATTTTTCAGCGAGTAGTGAAAGAAAAGTTGCTGTTGCCGTCGTCAAAAGGTTTTTTTTTTCTTTTCTTCTGCATTTAGTGTTGAGTTATGGGAATGAGGTGGTCTGGTCCGGCGAGGGCTGGAAGTGGAGCTTCCACAGTCAGAACGCCGTCTTTACTGAGAGAGGATTTGATGGACTCGGGGTTGGTCCCTTTAGGGAGAAGGAACTCTCTGTTGTATTCCCTGTAGACGGACTTGCTTTCAGTCTTCTCCTCGTGTTTGGCGTGGACCTGACAACAAAAAAAGACACGTTAGAAGGCGCAGGGGAGCCAATTACGTCATCGTGGGGTACGTCAGGTTTCCACTCAATCGGCTCATATTAATTCTGTCGGACTCGAGATAGTCGAAGTGTCAATCAGAAGCAGGCGATGAATGTTGCGGTGATTTGCTCGGTCAGAACAAATTGTATGTATTTCACAATTTGACGAAATGTTAACAAAATTCGTCAACTTGTGTAAAAATTATTTTTGAACATTTTTTGGTTGGTTCAATGAATTGGAAAATAGAATTAAAGTACTAAGAAATTAGAAAACAAATGGAAATATAAATAAAAATTTGAAAAAAAATGAAGGAGGGTTTAAACATAGTTTAATATTCTTATTATTCGTACAATAATATTCTTTTATAACTTGGTTTGTTGTTGCGTAGCCTATGTTTCAGGAGTCAAACATTTCGATCGGCCTCAAAATTTTTCCTCATAGGTATGGTTGATTCCGAATATGAAATGACTTTCCGCCGTCCAGGCCGTTTTGGACCGTAGGATTTTAAAAAAAAAATCTGAAATGTTGACAAAATATGCGGTTTTCCGTTTAATAGTGTTCGCAAGGTTTTCAGCTCGATCGCCCCAACCCGTGAGTCTCTACGAGTATAAAAAGGGGTTGCATGAGGGGATTTTGATGTATTTAGGGGTAGGGGTTCGAGAGGGAAGCCGTTTACGAAGTATTTTTGGACGTTTCATCCGTCAGCCCCATCTACACCAAATATGGGTGCATAGCATTATTTTTTTGGTTCAAAATTTAATCTTCAATCTTAATTTTAATTAAATAAGTCATTTTTAGTTTATCTCGATTTTCAATACAAAAAAATAAATAAAACTTAGATTAAATAATTTAACATAATAATAATGAAGGGCTTGCGGTACAAAGGGCCTATGTGCTATTGGAAAACACTGGCACTTAGGCCCTTTGTTCCCGCAAGTCCTTCAATTATTAACAATACTATTATTATAATAATATACCTAATAATAATAATAATTATTATTATTATTGTTATTATTATTTAACATAATAATTATTAATACTAATATTTTTAAATGATAAATTTTAGTATTTTTTTTAACGACACATTTTAGTAATTTTTCAAATGAAAAAAAAGAGAAAAAAAAAAGCTGCAAATGTTACACAAGGGTTTATTATTCTTTGATATAGGTTACTTGTGCAAAAATTAATTCTGTCAATGAAAAAAAATTTCTTTTGATTTATTTTTTTAGTTGAAAAATATTTGACTTTCTGGGATCCTTCAAAAATCCTTTTTGTAGCCCCATGAAAGCTCTATAGATCCCCACAGTGACCCCCAAAAATGGATTCTACGTCCAAAAATACTTCGAAAACGACACCTAACTCGACCCCATAGCCGAAAACCTTTAAATAAAACCCTCCTGTAGCCCCATTTTAGCCCCATAGCGCCCCACGGGTTTGAGCGATCGGGCTGAAAACCTTGCGGGCACAACTAGATGGTAAACCAAGTATTTTTTCAAAATTTCAGATTTTTTGAAAAATTCCTACCTACTGCCCAATCGGCCCGGACGGCGTACGGACATTTCGGTTTTGGAAAAGGATAATGTCACATTTTGTTGAGGCCGATCGGAGTCGTCGACCTCCGTCGCGATTACAAAGGTGTATTATTCCAAGAATAATAAACCAAAAGTACCTACAATAATTAAACAAATTATTCACACATTAGAATAAGAAATCCTTCTGTAAAGATTTGCTGCGTAGGCATTCCCCTTTCTACGATGTTTATTATGTAATAATGAACTGCAGACAAGACCATTGAACAACTAAAAAAAATATCAACAAAAAGCTATCAAACACAAACAATAATAATTTTTTAAATTATAACAGAGTTGATAACTTGAAAATTTCGTTGTTTTTAAATTGATTAAAAATCATCTCTGCATGTGCTTATGCTTATTGTTAAAAGCATTCAACGCAAAGCGACCAAATTTTTATTTTTATGGACGATCTTTACGAGGTAAGTTTCTCAGAATAGTAACTATTCTTACCTTATTATTAACTATTAATGATTTTTGTTAAATATTTTTCACGATTTGGTGATATAATTGAGTTGAATTCAGTTTTTTTACGGGTTCGTTAGTTACTTATCGATAGTTATGTACTTATTGTTTGCTCCGTTTTGGATGTTAGTACACGCGGGCTGTTTCCAATATCATCATTTATGATGTTCAACATGTGAGGTGATTTCTCGGCTTTGGCGACACCGAGGCAGGTAATATCGTTCGGTCGAATCAAATGGAAGGCTCCGGCCGGTTGGATGAGTACAGCGCCGAAGGACTTTGGTCGGGCAAATAAGAGACGCAGAGAAAGGGAGTGCCTCCGCAAGTTCTTCCATAAATGGCAGATGGGAAGCCGATATCCTTGACACGATACCCTGGCTCGGAATTACACTCGACTTTGCAGATCCATGCACTGTGGCCGGCCGAGCCAACCGGTAAAAAAAGAGGGAAAAAATCGCGCGGGGGCATTTGAGCATGACTGAGTCAGCGGATGTGGGAGCACAGAAATTATGGCAGTGCTTGAGAGTATTTTTGCTGGTCGTACGAACTTTCCACACAGTGACTCGAGCGTTTGTTGATCGACTGTTTTACAGCCACGTTCATTGGGCGGGAATTAAAAATTACGTTACAACGCGAGGGGAATTTCACACACGAAGCTGTTCCACATAGTTGGAAATAAAATCCTATTTTTGAAATTTCGAAATAATGGGCCTCTACTCTTCTTTTTCCAATTTATGAGCGGCGGAGCCAATTTCTATTCCAAACAGAATAGAAATACCTCTCATTTTCGTTCGAGGTGTGGCACAATTTTCCTTTCCCGGGACGGCAGCCAAGAGTGTTTTTTTATTTATAATCCTCGGGACCGCTTCGTTTTAGAAACTTGCTTATGAAATCCCTTTCCGGCGAACGAGTATTGTCTTGGCCTAGTCGCGGTGCCAAACATTGGCAAAAGTTGAGCCCTTCGGCCCGGGCTATAATTTTTCTATGAGAAAAAGCTTGTTCAGAGTTTGAAAACAACTATCGAGGTCTAGATTTTTTCGTGGAACTGTCCATATTAATTGGGGCCATGTACTATCAAACGGCCGACTCACCAGGAGTTTGTTGTCGACGGTTTTCACGACGATTTCTTCTGGTTGGTACTGTGACACGTCGAACCTCAGTTTCAACATTTTGTTGTCACCTTCTTCTTGGATCAAGGGTGAGTTGAGGTTTTCCAGCCATGTGTTTTGGGGCTTGTCGGCTCCGAGGCCGCCGCTGCTGGACGAGACAGTGTTGGAACTTGAGCTAAAAACAAAACCAAAGCATTTTGAAATCTTAAATATAAGCTAATTTTCAATTTTCCATGTTTATTAACCACTACTACTGCTGCTACTTTAAACTAATTTTCAGGACAGGACAGGACATGACATGCCATTCTTCGCCCTACCAATCGCAAATTTTGGACACGTCATCGGGCCAACAAGAAAGAGACGTGCCTCGACTTTATCTATTTTCTTATCGACAGAAGGCTTCCACAATAACATTGATTGCATGTACAGATGAATATGTGGAATGTACGGAAAACTAAAAAGTTACATTAAATGTAATATTTAAATAAATATGTAATACCTAATTAAATTTATTTAAATAAAATATGTAATAATTAAATGTAACTTTTGCCCCTTTTGCCCCAAATTTTGAGGCTCACCACTTCGTGTTGACGTCACATAGAATACAGTTTCCTATTGATTGGTGATTACATGCCACGGACGAGCTCCAATCATCAACCAATGGGACTGTATGACATCAACCGAGAGGAATCAACTAAAAAACAAAAAATAAAATAAATAATAATAAAACAAAATAAAATGAAAATAAAAAATGTAATTATCTTAGATAATTAATCATTTATTTTTATTTTTTTTAATATTCAATATAAAAGCTCGACGGAAGTTGAGAAACTTGGGACTGGAGGACGAAGCTGGACTTCCTGATGTCCAGGACTGACGCATGAATTGTTCGCGTTGCTGTTATTGTTGTTGTTGATTTCCACTTATTTCATTAACAAATGATTAATAGTACCTAATATAAAAAAAAAAAAAAAAAAAAAAAAATCAGAAATCTTAAATTTCTAGTTTTGTACAATTTCGTTAAAATCAGATTTTGGCCACACTTTCAGCGTGATGGAGGAGCCTTGAACAGACAAAAAAAGAGAATAATAATTTTTCAACATTTTGAAAAATGAGACGGCCCTTTTTTGGGGCTTTGAAAAATAGCCTAATTTTGAGGCACGTTCCCAATTGTGGATTGGCCCACTTTGGTCGATGATATTCAATAATGCGAAACGTCCCGTTCATCGGCCTAACCAAAGTACAATTGGGTATAAAATAATTTTATAAGCTATACCCAATTATTGTAACTGATGTGCTTGTACGGAGCACAGCAGGGAGAGGGCCAGTTCCATTGTTATGTAAGTAGGCAGTTTCACGTTTTTACGGATGATTATCGCGTGCGGCACAATGGTAGCGAGGTGAGATAGCTGATCAGCTCAAGAGGCTCTGATAAAGTTTCTCCAATCGGCAACTCTGGAACAATATTGTGCTATTTCCAGGGAGGGGATCGATCGCGGACGTTGACCTGAACTACTTCCACGCCCGTGCCCATCAATCTCCATCAACCGCCTAAAACAAGCCTACCACTCGACTTGATTAAAAAGCCTGGTTAGGCGGTTGAAGGAGGTGTCTGCCAGTTGTCACGTTGATGATACCAAGTTGAGGGATCAAGGGCTCGAAGAAGTTGATACTCGACATATTTATCCATTCAGCCCAGAACCTTGTAAACAGTAAAAATAGCTAAGCAAGACCAATTGGTAGAGGAACCATGGAAGCGGTAGACAGTCTGGAATTGGAACACAGACCTTGGGGTTGGGACACAAGTAGAGCTAAATCGAATTTACCCGTAATCAACTTACAGGAATGTCCGAATAGTTTCATTGAAGATGAGTCTGCCGTATTAAATCTTATTATAGTTGAATTTACTATTCAAGGCCCAACAGTCAAATTGTAAAATATTGGGGTACGGAATGAATTTCATGGTTGGTAAATACTACTTGATAAACTCCATCCCGATTCATGAATAAAAATGATCTTTTGGCGTACTACTTATGAAACAATTGCTTTCTTTACTGGAGGAGGCAAAAAATCTGTGCCAACTTCCTTTCAACGAATGAAAAAGCAAAGAGTGTGTTTTATCAACAACGAAAAAATTAGTATCTATTTACAATTTATTTTGGTAGATACCTACCCTAATTTGGTATAAACCACGTTTACATTTTTTTTTTCAGTCCTTATATTTATCGTCCCCTTATAAGTATACTCTCTAAAAACAACTGTGAGACGATTAACGGCCCATTTCACCTCCTGAGTTAATGAGGGTTTAACGCTAAATGCCCGAAGGTGCCGGTTAACAATCCGCGATAGGTCACGGTTAAAAGTAGGACATTAGGTTGGTTGATGAGGCTCTTAAGAGGTCTGTTAGCCCACATTTTTAACCTAATCAACGCCAAGTGGGAGGGTAGAGACTCAAATCAGATGGACCCGTATAAAACATTCGCTCTTGTTTACCTACTGAGATTCGAGTATTATCAATGAAGTATTCGCCACTTGTTAAAAAATGGGAGCAGGCTGTGAATCTAAGGAGCTCAAAGTCATCGGGGAATTATCAAGGCCATTAGAAACTCGGGAACATGAAATTATGATTTTTTGGAGAAAAAGCTAACCGTCAGAAATGGGACCAATTTTAAAAATCTTCAAAAACTGTTGTACATTTCCCCAAAATCATTCTGCGCCGTTTTAATCGACTACTAACGTAAAAATTGCCTTCACTATAGCCATTTTGAGGTGTATACTATACATTTAGTAGAGCCAATTTGGTTCTTTGTTTTGAGGAGATGTTAATGACATAGGTACTATTCTTATTAGGGCTATAGATGAGCTTAACAGCTATAAACCGAGGTTGTTTATCTAAATAAACAATTTAGACCATCAGGAGAGGAGTCATTTTTCTCCCTAATCAGCATATTGGATAGGACCTTAGCCCTTCGGCAAACCAACACTTCGTTCCAACTATGTGACAATATTATTATCAACCAACAATTTACAAGGCATACCATATATTGCGGACCCGCAAGAAAAGTCCTGAACAAAATCCATCTCCTGAACAAAATTAAAAAATATATGTGTAAATCCGAGCATTAGAACAGAAGTTATGAGCCAAAAACTAAAACATTACCTAATGCGCGCCGGGGGGAGTGGGGAATCTTTGAAGCGCTCTCCTGTAAAATTTTGTATTTTGACCTATCGGTACACTTTCCTCGGGAACTACTCAACCGAATTGAAAAAACTAAAATTCTGCTGATTCCTATATTCTTCCTGAACCCACTGAGTTATTGGGAGGGGGTTTTACCGAAAAATAGAGTCACAGTGGCCGATTGACCAACACCGAACATTCACTAAAATTCCGCGTTCTTCAAAGTCGTGGGTAAAATCGGGTAGCGATGGTACCTATGTGAAAAAAACTCAGTAGAAACTTCAGAATATTACCTTTCAGATGAAAAAAAAAAAAGCAAGTCGCTATCTTTATCCAGTGCTTCACAAAATGTACCGAAAAATGGGTCTAAAACGCTAGAAAACGCCAAGTTGCATTGCCCCCTTAAAATAGGTACGTATAAAACATTCGTTAAAAACCGCTTAGGTTAGGAGATAACCAAAAAACCAAAACAACTGCGAAAATTTCGTGGTTTTTCGAGCTGCTCACAAAGTTTCCGACGTTTTTTTAAGCTGCATAATTGGGTAGGTGCTCCTCATAACAATCCAAACAACTTATCATAAAATCAAAACAACCTATTAGTTTGCGATTTTAGCCTTTTTTTTTTTAGTGTTCTATATGAATGGCCTAATAGTATTACAGGAAGCTGAAAAAAGGGAAATATTTCTTTTGGCTCTCCTGAACAATTTGGTGTTTTGGAGTTGTGTCACTTTTCTTGCGGGCCCGCGATATAGTCATGAATCAATCTTGCAGAATGCAGAAGAAGAAACGACATACATGCATGTATGTCATGTGTTGTGACAATAAATAAATAAACTACCTAATTGCACTCAAACTATCTATGAGGAAAATTGGTAATTTACCTCGACTCACGAACGGATGACCAGGATCCATTGGGAGCATTTACAAAAAAGAATATAAATTTCTTTTGACACTCAAGTACAAAGTTAGCCAATATGATCCTACATACGAACACAAAATATGTGCCATGCGAAATGTCTAAAAACATCAATGTCAATCTATACTAAACTGATCGAGTATCTAACCATAATTTACATACATAATAAACACTGAGTAACAAAACCTGACTATTATGTAAATGAAAATGAGAAAAAAGAAGTCATGGGCTGCATGCAACTGTATTTAGGTCAAGCTGGCATTCCACTGCTTTCTCGATTAGAAAATTATCGTCGCCTGAAAATTTTTTCCCCTTTTTATGGGGCGGCTGTGATAAAAAGAAGTCCCATAAAAGGCGGATCTGCATAACAAATAGAGGCTTGCGTGTTCAAGTCGAACTAGTATGAGCCGGTGTAAGATTTATCACCAGCCAACTTACGAGTAACTCAGTAAAGTTTGAACGAGCTCGCGTTGTTTTTTAAAGTTGTAAAAAAAGGTTTTAAGAATTTTTTACGCTTGAGTAAATTCACAAGGCTTTTCCAGTACACCATGAAATCATTTAAATTTATTTCATGGTGTAAATGCAACGACAACTAGAATTAACAAACTAGTTGGACTAATGTAGTCCACGGATACGTAAGGTGCACTTGACACACGCCGAATCTGCTAGGTTTTTACAGTAAAATTTAAACATGGGGTGATGTTTGCATGTTTGTTTGTTGATGTGTGCATCAATCAGGATTTGTTCCTGCGTCATCTCCCAGAATACAGTGGGGAGCTCCACAAGTCACTTGCAAGAGTCCACTTATGCTTATAATCACCATGTACAGCTTCACATACACAGCACTTCCTTGAAACCCAGAATGAGTGGCCCCTTTGTGAGTGATCCAACTGATTTCATGTTCATTTAACCACCGGCTCTTTTTATAGGAAGTCTCGACCCCTCAGTTAAAAATAGTCTTCCACTATCGGCTTTCATTGAAATTTCTCCCTAGCGAATCCGTTGCGGTGAGTGTACACCTTAATAAAATTGTTTGGCATTGTGGATTTATTCACGATCGAATTGACGTTTTCATAAAAATTACATGAACTCGTGGTGAAAATATCGTTCTACACAGATCCACTTCAACATAATAGTAACCCATAACGCTCTATTGGTTTCTTCCATCCTGTGAGGCGTCACTCACACTTTGCATACAAATATGGTCCACATCCTCGAACAAACGGATTCATTGTTGACGGCTGCCTACTCGCTGGACGGTCCTAATCGTGATGCACAAATCCGTACGTTTCCTCAATGAATGTTTTCTGTCCTACTTTGAAGATAGCCACGATTTCATCATTCAGAACGTTTCGGTTGTTTGAGGCTGTTGATTAAAACTCGGATAGCAGTTACATACGTATTTATACTATTAAATAGTATAAATTTTACTATTAAATACTATAAATTTATACTATTAAATAGTATAAATTTTACGGAAAACGAGAAATCAAAATCTTTGTTGCAACCAATGGCTCAACTCTTTGAGGAGAATACACAGGATTCTGGGCCCCTTTTCGTGTGAAAGTCAGATTTGACTTTCTAGTTACTGCTACTTCTAAAGTGAGACTTAGTGTTTTTTTTTTTTTTTTTTTTTCTATAAATAACAAATTTAAAAAATCTCCAAGTCTCTTCCATTCCTGAACAGTTTTTAATCGCAGTGCGATCGACTCCTGTCTGACGAGAAGTGAAGGGGATTCGATCACCTCTCAAAGATCAGTGCGATCTGCTCCCGAAAATGGAACTGCTCCTCCGGCCCCAGGCGGCGTTTCACTCCCCCTCTTATGATGACATAGTGGTGATGATTCTTATCTTGCTTCCCGAGATTTCCAGAGCTGGCCAAGGCTTGCAAAGCTGGTCTCAAGCTGGCCAAGGGTTACCACGACTTGCCAAGATGGTCCCGAGCTTTCCAGAGCAGTCCAAGGTTTGCTAAGCTAACTAAGGGTTTCCAAGGCATGCCAATAGGGTGCCAAGCTGGATAAGGGTTTTCAAGGCTTGCCAAGATCGTCCCAAGCTGGCTAGGGGGCTCCAAGGTTTCTCAGGATGGCATCCACGATTTCCAAGTCTGTCCAAGGCATGCAAAGTAGGTCCCAAGCTGGCCAAGGGTTTCCCAAAGCTTGCCAAGAGGTCACAAGCTTTATACAGCCATTCAAGGCTTGCTAAGTTGGTTCCCGGAGTCGACCCCCGTTTTAACTTTGTCTTGACTTGACTTGGCTTGTGAGTTTGGGCCCTTGTTGCCCCTGCGGATTTAAATTTTAGAGTAGTACATTAGGGTGGCAATAGGCCATAGGGTGAAAAATGTTTCTCACCAAATTTGAACTCTCAACCCCCTAAATGGTGCAGTTGGGCTAGAAAATGAGTTTGGCAAAGTTTTAGGCCGGTCGGACAAGTATAAATGGCGCCTCATCGCATTTGAAGTTCGAAGAAACTGCAAATTTTTGGAAAAATGTTCAGTTTTTCGTTTGTAACTCGAGTACACTTTGGGCTAGAAACCTGTAATTGGTCTCATTCTGTAGATAATTTGATTGCGACCAACTTTTATCTCAATACTGTTTTCGCTAAAACCAACAGAATCGAGGGTATTAAGAATTCTGTGGGTCAGGTCGTGATATTTTTAAGAAAATGTGACTTGTTATTCTGTTAATAATGGTTTGTTGTTCTGTTATTCTGTTAATAATGGTTTGTTGTTCTGTTATTCTGTTTATAATGGTTTGGTGAAAGGCAGTTTTGGTAAGTACCCTGGCCTGACAATCTCTTAATCACAAAATTCCTGTTGTCGACAAAACCATCCTTTCGTCATTAGGGGAAAACCGTCTTCTTTGGGAGGAAGATAAAGATAGTGGGAAAGAAGACTTCTCTTAGTGTAATGTTAAGTCTCAGCAAGAAGGAAGCGTCACTTAACGTTCAGTTTTCAAGAAGAACGGTGGTTCAGTTTGTGGTTTGTTGTTGGTTTTGTGCTAAGAAAAATGGCTCTACCTTTGTCTTCTACATTATCAACGAGGAAACGTGACAAAATTTATCTTATAAGCCACATGTCCCATCAAATTACAGGCACTAAGTTGCCATCAAACGGTCAGGTTTTACGTAGTTTATTTTACAATATGCGGCAAGTTGGTAAGAGTATGAGGGATGCTGCAGCACTTACAACACAAGAGCTTCTTGTGTTTTGGGAAAAGGCTAGAATACCAACTAAGGAACCACAGCCAAGACTTAGAATGAATAAAATCATTAGTGATGTATAGGAAAATCGAGAACGATGTTGCAGAAAAGGCTCTCTCAAAATTACTGAATCATCTTTGGTATCTCAGCTCTGAACTGGTTGCCTTCTCATTTTTTGATGATTTAGGGCCGGTTTCACCACCTCGAGTCAGGCTAACCCACGAGTTAGCAAAAAAATTCACGTTTCACCAGCTGTTGTCTCCTAGTTACCAGGACGCTTAACTTCCACTTTTTTAACTTGCGGATTTTCGGAAGTTATCTCTTTAACTTGAAGTTATGTTGTTGTGCGCTAAAACGGATTTTATGTCAATCTCTAACCTCAAAATAGCTAACTTTAACATGAGGTTGGTGAAAGCGGCCCTCAGTAGACAAACGAATTAAGATAATGATGGCTTCAAAATTAACTTCCGCCAGCGAAGATGACTACAACTACGACGAAGATAGGGATATCAAAGTAGTTCTGAGTACCGAACAAGTAAACGGAATATTGGACAAAGAACTGGATTATTTTGTGACTGCACGGACTCAAAACTTCTTTACAAGATTTGACATTGACACAGAATTTCTGATGACCGATCCCAACGATTGGCACAAGAATGGGAATTACCAAAGAGCGAAAAAAATAATTAAAAATCTGAAGGTAACTAATGACTCAGCAGAGAGGGGAGTGAAATTAATGACAGATTTTAACTTAATTCTCACAAGAGACGAAGCACAGAGACAATATCTGTAACAAGTTGTAGCTGAGAACAGAAAACTTTATCCTGAAGCTTCAAAGGATACACTCGGCGCCCCTCTCCCAGCTTGAATATTTTTCTCTTTATATGCCCTATTATTAAAATTTAATTTAGTTATTTAATAAGGGTTTATAGTACATAACATGACGATTTATTGTATATAACATGACATCATAGAAATAATCACAACATTATAATAATTATTAGCTTTTGAAATAACAACAATACACCTTGAATTTATGAAATGCGTTGAATTCAGTTATAATTTCCCCTCCCCACCCATCATACCCCTCCTACCAACCAACCCCAACTTGTCTAGTTATGTATTTCACACCACAAATAATCATGTACTGAGTGAAGGAGGATGCTGGGAATCGCAAAAAAAAAAAACAATTCAACGGACTGTCACGGCGTTGTTAGAGGTATGCGTAAAAAGTCACGTTTTCTTAAAAAATATCACGACCTGACCCACAGAATTCTCAATAACCACGATTCTGTTGGTTTTAGCAAAAATAGTATCGAAATAAAAGTTGGTTGCAATTAAATTATCTACAGAATGAGACCAATTACAGGCTTCTAGCCCAAAGGGTACTCGAGTTACAAACGAAAAACTGAACATTTTTCCAAAAAACGAACTTCAAATGCGATGAGGCGCCATTTATACTTGTCCGATCGACCTAAAACTTTGCCAAACTCATTTTCTAGCCCAACTGCACCATTTGGGGGGTTGAGATTGATCAAATTCGAACTTTGATTTTTTATTGCCACCCTAGTAGTACATACCTTTTAGCTGGGAGTAAAATTTGAAAAAAAAAGAAGAAAGAAACAATAATTGTTTCATAACAATTACCTATGGTTGTGGTGAGCTTCGTATGAAAACACCAAAACGTTGCTCCATGTGGCGTATCCAAGCGCCTGGAGTGTAAAAGACGGGGGGGGGGGGGCTTCAGATCATAAACTATTTTTAGTATCGTTTCCCAATTTTTGGCGCTGAATCGCGAAATGCGAAGAGTTGGGCATAACGGTGGAGGATTGACTGGCCAAGTTGATTTTAAACTCAATCCGTCGGTTGCGATAAATCAACTAAAGACATATTTCCGTTGAATTTCAGGCTTTGAAGGCTGATTTTGCGCCAGAAGATCACTTCAGGGCCATTTTAGGAGCCTTTGGACAGATTTTCCGAGGCTTCAAGGCCTGCAGCGTCTATCCACCTACCTATAAGGCGTCCTCGAAGTGCCTGAGTGACGGCTATTTAACCGCAAAGCTCACCGGAGACCTTCAAAACAGCGACAGGTGGTGCCGAGTCGCGCTGGGACCCCCCCCCCGTTATTTCACCGCTCGTTTGTACATCTTCCCCGAGGGGCCCATCCCAGTTCTATTCAACATTGTCCCGTCCACGACCCGCCCAGCTCTATTCACTCGGCTAAGTAGACTTTTTTTCCGGTCTTACACGACTTGTTTACTCGACGAACAGACTTCATACACACTCCAACTTTTCTTTTTTCCTTCCCACTTGAATGGGCTGGTTGGAAGCTTCATGAAATCTTCTTTCTTCCGTAAAGGACAGCTCGTTTACAGAACGCTAATGGGTTCAAATAAACGGGTATACAGCATGTTTGTAGATGACACAACTCAATAAACAAACAATAGATGACAAGCTTCAGTCGATTGTGCAATACACACAGCCAGGTGAAAAAAGAAACTCACTTCTTTCGCCATTTAATTTTTTAAATTACTTATATCAATTCGTAAAGTTCACAGAGGAAAGGAATGAGCTACTTGAGAAGGTCGGAATTCAGAATTTCTAACAACATATTCGGATTCAGCACCCTTTAAACCCATTACACAAATATTTAGTTCGAAAATCCGTATAGAAGCTCATTTTGGGAAAAATACCATGTTAAAATGGTTATCCGATACGATAGAGCATTTACCTACAATGGCTACACATACTTGTAACGCCCAGTAGGTGGATAAGACAAAGTAAGCAGCGTGGATTCTTTCTGAAAGCGAAGAAATTAAAATATCAATCTCCCTTCGCTCGCCCATTTGCGCGCAGTTGCTCCTGATAGGAACTGGAACCCACTGGGGGTCAAAATATCCAAAATCCCAGAATGTACGGACTCAAAGGAAGGAAACACTTTCTCGCTCAAAGTGGGTATCGAACCCAAGTACGCGCATCACAGCGTCCTCGGCCGGCGTGAAGCAAAAGTACATAGATCGCCCTTAAATTTTGAACTCGTCGGAATTCGTTCGATGTAAATTTAGTAGGTATGAAAATTCGAATCGAGAGGAAGGCGGGAGTTTAAGCGGCGGGCCGTCTGGATAGGGCCGTAAACAACGAAGGTACAAATGGTTGGGCTCATTTGCGCGCTGCGGAAATTGCACTTGCAAGTGCAATTTGCCCCGGACGTAACATTTGGCGAGGAATCCGAATCCAACAAAAATGTTAGGTGTTAAGTACCATTTGAAATAAGAAAGTGAGATCAAGATCTCACACCCCCCGGCAGGAGGAGTAAGCCCACATACACGTACAGACACGTTCTGAGCTGGGATACGGATTACATGAAACACGGGTGCACTTTCAAAGATTTCAAAGCTGAACTTCAAGGACACAATTAGATAACATGCCCGGCAAGCTCATCAAAAGTAGCGTTTGGGTTCAATCAATAAAGGAAACCAATTTCCTTGAAAGCTCCGCGTGGAAACGCTTTTCCAATCTGGCAATCACTAAACGGACCCACGTGTTGTGGTGATGCCAGTTTCTAATCAGGTTGTGCAATCCGACGAGCAGAAACGGATGAACTCCCAAAGCAATGAGCCAGCGTCCCAACGTGGAAGGTCAGGACGTAATTGTGTGTGGGCGGACTTGGCAGATCAGTTCGACAACTTCATCAGGAAGGTACCTATGCGCGTAGGACTGCAAGTGACCAGCTGCCACAATATTTAGTCGCGCGTGAGGTTAAAGTCACAGGAATAACAACACTAGAAAAATCAGGAATGCCGTTCAGTTGGATATTTATTGACGGCGTCAGTTTATTTGAACCAAAATTTAAAACCAATATTTAACGCCGTTTTTTAACGTAATGATTAAAACAACCTCACAATCGAGCAGTGTAAAGGAAGTGGGCGAGACTATAATTTTTTTCACAATACAAAAAGAATTAATTCTGTAAACGAAAGGATCTTCCTCATCCCGATGTCCTCTATGCACACATAATATAACAATCAACAAAGAAAGGACCTGCCCGGAGTTAATTTGTTATCAATAGAATGCGGCTGAATAAGACTAAAAGGCAAAACTCGCATGCACATGCGGATATAAGTCTAGAATAAGAAAAATCTAATTTCTTGTTTCCAATGTATTCTTTATAGGATATATCGAGAACTAGAAATTTAAATCTGTGGAGGTAACATGAGCTCAATTCTCCAGGTTGACGTCACCCAGGATCTCTGCTTCCCATTCGTCCCTAAATTTAGATTAAATTTTTCTAGTTTATATTAAATATATATTAAATTTTAATATAAACTAAGTGGAAGACTTGTTGTCACAAAAATGGTGGACCTAATAAGTGTCTTTCAATAAGGCATTTCCAACTCAATTGTGACATCATTGACTGAATTCTAGTGAATTCCTGCATTAAATGACTGATTCCTTATGTTAGACACATTATAATATAATTATACTCAACTGGTATTTATTGGTGGTTATCAGTGGCTCAGTGGTTTGAGCGTTGGACTACTGAGTCAAAGGTTGCTGGTTCGATCCCAGCAGCCGCTAGACATCTTCCTCATACTGATAATCACCTTTCGGAAGGCAATGGCAACCCACCGAAAGTTTCTGCCGTGGAAAACCTCTCAAATTTGCCGTTCGGAACCGGCGTTAAGCAGTAGGTCCCTACTACTTCTGTATTAGCTGGTCAACACGCTCAACAGATGTTAGTAGCGAGAGGTCGCCAACGCCCGATTACGGGTATGGCACCCAAAGAAGAAGAAGGTATTTATTGACTCATATTATAAGTCTCCAATGAACTCATCTAATTTTTTCCCAATAATGAGTGGTTAGCTTAGCGCCAAGAAGCGTTTAAAAGTGATTTTATGCGGTTTTAGACCTACGATTACTTTCGCCCCCACATGCGAGGTGCGAGTGATTAACGGAAAAAATAGTATGCTGCATTTTTTCTGCGTTAAGGATGGTGAATGTGTACCTAAAGAGTGCGAGAATATATATTTTTAATCCCGAAATCGTAGCTTGAAAAATAAATAAGTTCCAATGAGTTTGGTCTAACCAAACTCATTGGATTAGACCTCTGCACCATCGGCACACAACCACTTTGAAATAAGTTCCACATAAAAATCTTCAAAAAGTGATTACTTTCGCCCCGGTTTATGGTATTTTTCTCTTTTTGACTGCTAACAACATGGCACAGGATGATTTAACCCGAAATTCGGGTGCACGTCCATTCCTAATTGTTTTGACTTGTTTTAGTGTTGATGAAATTAGAATGACTTTGAACATTTTTTACTTCTTTGTTTCTCATCATAAAAATTGCCAGTGATACGGGATTTTCGTGACGAAAACAAACATACATTAAAATTAAATCTATTCGCCTATTTTTGATAGGTCCAGCTGGAAACCCTTTTTCTGAACAGTATAGCAATATTTCAGCTTTTAACGACAGAAAATAAAACTGATCGGTCTATTAATTGGTTAAATAGAAGTGGAACATTGAACTCCACTTGAGCAGATAATCGACCTGCTGGCGTTCTGTTGTGAAATAATTACTTAATTTCGCAGAAGTCGTAAAAGGATGAGTGAAAAAAGTCTTAACGGCCCTAATAATTTACAGTGTTCTCTGTAATAATTTTAATCACTGATTAGTTGTAACTACGAATTAAATGCAGATGAATCAACAGTAAGAATATCGTGGGCGCTAATGAATGGATGTGAGCCGGGAAGGAGTCATTCAATTCATGAGCTTACAAGAGGTGTTGATTATACAAAGTTATTCAATGCACGATCAAATCATTAGAATATGTCGAAGATTTCTGATCAGATTGGAGTTGCATTGGGTAGGTTGTTCATGTTGTAAAGGAGCATCATAAAGCTTTGAGTTGGAAAGTTCAACCGAGGGTTTCCCAAGTGTATAATCGTGAGACTGGGGGGCATCAACAGATTCTGCAAGGGTTCGAAAAATTCTCGAGGCACACAATCCGTTACCAATCGAACGGGGTTGAGTCACGGGAAGATCTCATCAAGTCGAGAACACTCCGGCTCGAGTAGGTGTCTCAACCTACGGGGCTCTCAAACCGCCCACGGCCCAACATCAAGCCAAATATAGACAGCTTTGGGGCCTTCATTGGTTCCACGGAATATTGAATCAGTCGGTGAGTTTTTTTATTTTTTGAACAGCCCGAGCAGAATTTCTCCATCGGACGTGTGGGTCGCTAAGTCGAGTACACGTGTGCGGCTTCAACAAGTCCGCTGACCAGGAGCGTCACTCGACGCATTTGAAACTCCGACAAAACCGCGTCTTTCAGACATCAAATGGGGGCATAGAGACGAGAAATTCTGTGGCGTCAGCGGCGTGGGAGAGACAAGAATTGGCCGTCAAAGACCCAACCCAACCGACCAAAAAATACGGTCTAAATCGCGAAAATATCCCCAAATCGCTGCATTAAAAATATTCCAAGATTGCTTTAAAAAAATGCTCTCTTAGTCCATCAGAAGTTTCGCACAACTTGACAAGGCAATGGCACAATAATTGTGAGTCAAATTATTGTACCTACTGTCGATAGTTTCCATTTTTTAATGATAATTTTAAACGTAATCTACTTCTACCGTAATACGTAGGTCCCAGACCTCTCCGACCACGCTACACTAATAATAAACCGATGTGTGGATTTTTTACGTCAAATATTTACAAACGCATTTCAAGTCAATTTTTCTCATACGAATATATGAGAAGTAAGAAAAATGAATTGGGATATTTTTGATTTGACAAGATTAGTAAAAATAAGTAGGTAAACAAATTTTTAAAATTTTCAATAGGTACTCAAGATTTAAAAAACTAGAATTACTTAGTGGTACCTATATAATATAGGTTTTCCAAGCTCAATTTAGAATTTTCCAAAATGAAATGAGAACTTTCCAAGCTGAATTGAGAAAAAAAACCTAAAGATCTGTAAAATTACCAAAAAAACCTCACCTGTAATCCATCAAACTATCCCAACTCTCTGCATGTAATGAGCAAAATTTGCTCATTTAATGCAACAACGAAGTTTCTAAGCACCAAGAAAATAAATTTCGAGAACTCCAACTACACATGCATTTTCTATCATTCAAAATTGAGGAGTTTGATTCCAAAAGGTATATACTAAAGACCATTTTCGTCGAAATTGAGTTATCACTTTCACAGGGTTTCAAAAAGTACTAAACGCCACGTTTCGTTTCAAAAAGTACTTTCCCATAAAACCGAAATTTCAAATCTCATTCCAAATTATTTGAAACTTTGAAGACTCACTTTTTATCAAAAATATTTACCTCATTAGGTATTTATTTTAAAATGTGGTAAAAATAACATCATTGTCGTATAACACGGTTTTTTGGTCGTAGGTAAAGGTTTTTTTGCGTTTTCCTCATAATTTGAAGTCTTCAATTTCAAGAACTCCAACTACCTACACATGCATTTTATATCATTCAAAATTGCTGAATAAGAGGGAGGGGGGGGGGACAGTATACTCGAATTTGTCCCACACTGAGCGACTATAAATGCTCCCCCCCCCTACCCCACTACTACATCATACTATTTACAAACACCCAAACGTCAACAAATTATTCATGATTCACGTGACAGAACGTCATCAATTAGATGCAGTCACGGGTAATTTCAGTTCACAAGTTCGTTATCCAGTAATTTTTCACGCATTGAACGTCTGATCTTTTTCCCACGTTCTAAAGGTACTTGACAAAATTAGCGAATTAGGGGGCTCAGAACGTTATCAAAACCAGTCAACCGTTATCAATTTTAGTAATTTTTCGAACGAAAATACTTTATAGAAGTGAAATAGTCGCAGGGAATAATTCTTGAAAGTAGAAGTTGATAGCACGGTTGGATTAAATCCAACTTTTGTTATTGTCGGGTTTAATAACAGGTGTGTAGTTCACAGTACAAAAGCCGGCAAGTTCATTTCAAGCTCTCAACAACTATAATTAACATAAGAAGATAAATACCTGGTAGTAGTTTTGAAAAAGTTGGACTCGCGGTTCATCAATTCGCTTCTGAATCTGGTCATTTCGTCTTCCATTTTTCGCATTTCAGCGTCGAACCTTTCGCGGATGTTGCTGAATTCGGTGTCGATGACGCTGAAGTCTCCCAATTTGATAGGGATGTTCCTCCTAACACCTTGGTCTGCCATATGAAAATTCACCGACGGGGCTTTTCCTTATGTAAGGACAACTTTTTTTTATTGAGAAAAAAATAGAGAGAGATAAATGTAGTTGGGAGATGGGGGAACGACGAAAAACGACTGAGAACTGCCTCTATCGGAACGCTTCGACTTCACCAATGCTGAGACCAAGGACATACATATGGATTTAAATAGATTGGTGTGGGGTGGGCTGCAAGGCGCATGCTCGGATCCGCCCTGACGTCACGGGGTCTAACTTAGTAGTGAGTCAGACTCTCGTCGTAATCCTCGCGGGATTCTGCTCTCATCCCCCCCCCCCCCCCCCCCCACACCACCCTCTCAAACCTCTTACCACTTCCATCATCCCGCCTCTGGGTCTCACCTATTTTGTACGCATTCCGCGGGAGAGCGACGCGTGGGTGAAGGGGCGCCTGGATGTGTCATAGCGGTTGAAGCCCACATGGTGAGATTTTTATGTCTCGGCCCCAAACAGCACAAGTTCAACTTGTCCTGCTGGAGGAAACAGGGGGGGGGGGGGGGGGGGGTTAAGGGCGTAGGAGGACCGCTGGAGTGGGGTGGAAGCCGGAAGGCGGAAGAACAGCCCTGCAGGATCAACAACATGAGAATCGAAGGTGAACTGTTACATACCTATATAGGTATGTAACTGTTCGGATTCGTGATAATATTTTATGAAAATATTATTGCACCTAATAAAGATAAAAAGTACCTACTATCAAGATTTGCTATAGTTCATTATTTATTTATTTATTTATTCATTTGTTTAAAAATTCCAATTAACTATTACCTACCAGTTTCCTTTCATTTCAAAATACACGGGTACACGCTGCAAACCTGGTAAAGGTGAGGTTGGCCGTCCCATGTCGCGAATGGCACACTTCTCACTCACGGCTAAACGGGAAAACTCCCTCAAGATGAAATCAATAGAGTTATCCAACAAACGCTTTATGAAATGAACAATGAAACGATCGAATGAAACGAACGAATAAAAAACTTATAAATGAGACAAACGCAGATCACAGAGTTCAGAAAACACTTCCCAGAAAACATGGAAGCACACAAAACCCCTGATGCCATCCCCTCAACTGCTGTAGCTTCTGGTAAAAAATACCTTTGTGGGAAAACTGAAAAAATCAGAAACCTTGGTCGATCGAAATTTTATGATTTCATACCGTACAAAGTAATATAGCAACACCAAAAAGTTTTCAAAATATTCCAAAAGTACCTAAGCCCCTATATTTTCCATGATTTGGGACAGATTAGATCCTGAATAAGTCCCTCATTACAAACGAAAATTCCCTGCCCATGAACGAAGACTGCCAACACTGATTGTGGAGGTGATTTAACATCTGGTGAATGGTGAGAAGGAAGGGTGCGCAGTGCCCAGAACTGCCCCACATTTCGACATTTCTGGCTTCACACTTAGTTCATTGTTCCATAAGGTCCATGCAAAAAAATCGTCTCAAGAGGTGCAGTGCTCCCGTTATCATTGTACTATCAACACAGGCTTTTCAGACGTTCCGCGAACTATGTAAGGTCTACAAGAACTTGAGTAGATATTCGAGCCAAGGAGTTTTGATTTATTTTTAGGTAGGTAACTAATTAGGTCGGTAATACGTAGCCCTCCCTCACGAGTCGCGCCTACTATACAGTGTATAGTGTTTTACCTTTTTGTTAAACCTTTTTCACGTTGATTTGAAGAATATTTGAGAAGGAACCAACCTAAGTCAAAAAGGTTAAAATCAATGTGAAAAAGGTACCTACAACTAAAAGGCAAAATACTATTAATCGACGATTCAACAGAAAACGCTGCAAATTTTACACAAGGGGTTATTATTCTTTAATATTAAAAAAAAAAAAAAATTAATTTCTTTTATATTAAAGAATAATAACCCCTTGTGTAAAATTTTGTATCCCCACGAAAGCCCTATAGATCGCCACAGTGAAATCGGATGAACCGATCGGATGATCTGTTCTAGTCTAGAACATCACGTTTGACCTAGATGAATGTTCGTACAACCCTACTGAATAATTGAAAACTTTGAAATGTTTTGAAACGCTAAATTCTTTTCTGTGTGATAAAAATTCTTTTTACCTAGTGGGGGAATAATGCTTCACAAATCAAGATGTTTTAAAAAACTCGAGTTTTTAAATGACTTTCGAACGTAAAACCATTAAAAATCTAATTTAGGTATGGTAGGTAGGTAGGAACATGAGGTTTATTTGTAATCAGCGTGACATTTTCTAAAAGAATCAATTGGAGACGGAATTTCGTACAATCCGAGTGTACATTCGAGGGACTGTGCCCCGTAGCGAAAAAATAGGTTGATTAGGTATTTAGAGAATAAAAAAGTAAAAAAAAAAAAAGTGTTCAGTAGTGTATGGGATCCACCACTATTCATAGGCGCAGGTACTGGCCAACCTAAATTTTCCACAATCAGGTCTAACATTTGATTAGATGCCGGTTTCGGTTCCCGTAGATTTAATAGCCTGTTGATTGGATTACCTCTACTACATACTATTTTAAATTGATCATGTTTGGACAACAACTCGGTAGTTGAACATGTCTGAGTCTCCATTAGATTCAATGCAGAACTACCCAATACCTATTAAAAACCGCTCTTCAAGCGACCCCCAAAACCCCCACTGATAGGTAGGGGGGTATGGGGACTCGCACCCGCGAAGCGGAAACCGAGCGGGCCGGAGAAAAAGTGACGAAGAGAAAGTTTCGGGTGTTAGGACTCGCACCCGCACTCGTTCAAAACTGAGATGTAGAACTCGCACCCATTTAGAACTCGCACCCGCCCTTTCTCATTTTTCCTACCTATTCACCACGGATTTTACTCAAATAACCTCTAAGAGGGCAAGATTCAGAATTCGAATGACCCCATTTTTTTTTTTATTGTTTTTGTTTTTTGTATAGGTTGTATAGATTGATTTAAACCCGTAAATGCCCCGTAATTTGATTTAATTGATTTAAACCCGTATTTTTTGCTTTAACGATCCCAAGGGGGGCTGAGAAAAAAAAATTACGGCAACCATTCGAAAGATTGGACTTTTCCTCGTCGAATCGAGTTTCGCAGTATTTTCAAAGGCGAAACGACCACTTCCAAAGGAGAAGAATTTGTGCTCCATACAGATCCCACAGCTGGGATTGTAACTTTTTCGTGTTTGACGAACATTCGTTTTCTCGCTAGTTGTTGGACGATTTACATGGATGGCACATTCAAATATTGCCCAACAAATGTTTAACCACACCTGCACGCTCGCAGACAGTCCTAAGTCTGTTCAAAGTGGGAAGGGAAATTGTGATTTACATGTAACATGATGTGACTAACCCTGTAGGACTCGCCGTGGGGTGCGAGTCCTACATTTCACTTTTAAACGAGGGCGGGTGCGAGTTCTAAATGGGTGCGAGTCCTACATCTCAGTTTTGAACGAGTGCGGGTGAGAGTCCTACAAGACGGGTGCGAGTCCTAACAGTTAATTAGCATCGGGTGCGAGTCCTAACAGTTAATTAGCATCGGGTGCGAGTCCTAACAGTTAATTAGCATCGGGTGCGAGTCCTAAGACCCCCATAGGTAGGTAGCCTTTGAAATGCCCGATAGCGTAATCAGGCTGAAAACCTTGCGTTTTCCTTGGATTTCTCGATTTGTTTTACGGGTAAAAACCGTCCTACTACTAAACACGTGGACGACGCACAGTGAGGCCATATTTTGAAGAAAAAAAAAACTGAAAACCTCCATACTTGAAGGAAATTTGACGCTGATCACCAATATACCACATGTCCCTATACCTAAAATTGCTTGGCGGCCGGATTAGCCAGGTGGTTCTGGGCGTTAGCCACTTCGCGCTGCATTCTGTTGAGGCCACGGGCATTCTGGGAATAAAAGTGCAGCTGGGTTAAAGTGATTCATTAATAAATTAGCGCCCCGTCATGTCAGGTCCAAGAGGTCAAAAATCTTGACGTAAAACTGGCTTTACTTTACCTAAAATTGCTCCTCATCCGTATTTTTTCCAGAAATTCACACTTTTAGGTGTATTTTTCAACGTGGAGGCCAAACAAGGATTCTCACGGAGTTAGAACACGAAGAAAAGTTGAAGAGCAATAAATTTTGCATTGACTGAACACCCTAAAACTTGAAAACTGCTACAAAAATAAGAGCGTAGTAGATGATTTTGATAAAAACACACCATGCCCAAAGCCAACACCCCAATGATATCTGATTGAACACCCTAAAATTGAAAGTTTCTACAAAAATAAGAGAGCCCCAGCAGATGATTTGTGTCGGGGAAAAAACACATTTCTGAGCAGCAACCCATCAACAAACTAAAATTCGATTCATGTTCGAACAAAACCACTCGTTGAGTGAAAGAAGTTCAAACGTGCGTTATGAACATATTATTTTTTTGTATTCTATGACATGAAAAGTTTGGAGCGAGAAGAGACCATTCCCAGTTCGGAGCAAACCGGAGCTTTTTTTGTAGCTCTGCCGAGTTCCAATTTGTACGGAAAACTCGTGACTTATTTCCCGGAAACGATAAAAAATTTATTTTGCCCCCAAGTTTGGCGGCTTTGTTGCACAGATGGACATCCTAGAATACAAAGAAAAATTGTATGATTTTTCCCCTGTTTTCCAGGTACCTAGGTACATAACCCTCATCGACACTCAAGTAGAATTCACACAAAAAAAAAAAACGCTGCAAATTTTACACAAGTTATTATTATTCTTTATTATAGGTTATTATTCTTTGATATAGGTTACTTGTGCAGAAATTTAAGTCTGTCAATGAGAAAAATTTTTTAAAAAAATGTGTTTTTGGATTTTTATATCCCAAAAAAAATTTGGTTTTTGGGTTTTTTTGTTTCATTTTTTTTTTCAAACTGTTTTGTTTTTTAATTGAAAAATATTTGACCTCCTGGGATCTTTCAAAAATCCCATTTGTAGCCCCATGAAAACCCTACAGATCGCAACAGTGAAATCGGATCGTTCCGGGACCCCAAATAATGGATTCTACGTCCAAAAATAATTCGAAAACGACACCTGACTCGATCCCATAGGGCTCCAAAAGCCTTTAAAAAAAACCTTCCGTAGCCCCATTTTAGCCCCATAGCGCCCCACGGGTTTGGGCGATCGGGCTGAAAACCTTGCGGGCACAACTAGATGGTAAACCAAGTATTTTGTCAAAATTTCAGATTTAAAAAAAAATCCTACTGCCCAAAACGGCCCGGACGGCGTAAGGCGGACGGACACTTCGGATTTAGAATGTAGGTAGACCTCTTGAAACGGATTATGTCAAATTTTGAGGCCGATCGGAGTCGTCGACCCCCGTCGCGAAAACATAGGTGTATTATTCCAAAAATAATAAACCAAAATCCATTATTTTGACTAAGGGCCCCGCCTACGGTCTAAAACTTGATTTCCGAAAAAAAAATCCTTGCTGAAACTGGATTCTGTGGCTAATATAGACCCATACACAGATTAAACTACTGAGGTTACCTATGGTAAACTAAGGTACTGTAAGACTGGTGAGCCAGATAATCGAAATCAGCATGTTCGGAAAAGGGGGGGTTTTGCCGCTCTTGCCCCACTGTGCGACGTCCCTGGACGGTTACACACCTTGAAACACCCTAGGACAAATTATGAGGCAAATCAGAATTGACAGTGATGATTAATCCAAAAACCTATCTCAATTTGAGATATTCAAACCTTCACAAAGCAATAATAAAGACCCCGAAACTTGTCCGAGTGATTCACATGCATGGAATCGGATACACTCAACCGTAATGAGTAGGTCGGCTGTTTTGTCCTTCTGGATTGTTTGTGTAACAAGTAAAACTGAGGGGGCGGACAAGAGGAAGGCAGCCAACTTCGCGGACGACAAGAAGTCGAGGACCACCGTTGGACTGGTGGGGTGCGCCAAATAAGGCAATCGGATCAGGGGACAGGGTAACTACGTCACAACATTTCCATCTATAGTCGAAGGCATAACACCAACCGATATGATTGCCAGGTCTTCACCCCTTGAAGAGTGAAACTTGCATAGTCATGTTATACCTACACGAGATGAGGGTAACTTTGGAAGATGAATCAGAATTTGACCAGGTTACCAGGGCACGAGCGACTTCCCTCCAAACCTCTATAACATGGAGGTTTGAACAAATTATCACCAAGAGGCAACATAAATTATGTTACATAATACGTATATGATTTCGAAACATTGTGAGATTCAATCCAACATACAAAGAACAGCAAATGAAACCAATCCAGGCTACGCGACGAACATACCTACACCAAAATGTACACTAGTTGAAAACTGAAATCTAACTGTAACATCCATCGAAATCTGAAAATAATCCGAAATAGGGATGTAAGAAAAGTATCGATACTATGAAATCTCGATATTTCCTTTAAAAAGTATCGATACTTTGAAATATCGATATTTCCTTGAAAGTATCGATACTTTTTCTAAAGAACCGATACCGATACATGCTTACCTAAATACTTTTCTTCCGAGGATTTTCCTTTCTACAAAACTCAATAATGAGTTTTGTCGAAGATTATTAAATAAACTCATTAGGTAAATGTTACCTAATCATCCACGAGGTCGAGAGTGAAAGGTGAAAATAAGCGATCCTACAACATCGCGTGAGTCTAGGGTCGCTATCGCTAGTAACAGTTCCCATATTTCAAAGTCATAATATTTTAGGCCCTAAAATTAAGTCGCTAGTAAAAAATTACCACGAATATAATATTTTACACACTAATATATCAGCTAACAACAGCAGCAACAACTCACAACCAATCATTATTAGCTAATAGCTCCAATATTTATTCTGACGTTCTGTAGGGTAGACTGAGGTATGTATACTTCGGGCTGCCCTATAGAACGTTGGAACCAACAAAAACTACACCTCCTTACATTATATATTTCTTGCTCAACTCGATACCTATCATTATTATTTTTTAACTCAAGTATATAACAATCAATAATTGATTGTTATATAGTATAATTACTAGCTGACCTGGCGCGCTTCGCTGCACTTCTAAAGATTTTGAAAATTCATTATTTCATAGCTGGGACACCCGTGCGTCGCACGAAACATCAAATTCCCGCCCATCACCTATCGATGATGCACCCGTGGCAACCCGTCAACTTAATTTTTCATAGTAACAACGCTTGTTGGTTTGTCGTAGTGAAGTACCTATCAAATTCCCGTCTATCACCAATTATATGCAGCCCATACATCCCTCACATCCCATACATCCCACACACCATCCCATACATCCCACACATCCCATACTGAATGTTTCAACAGGAGAGATTTTAACGGTGTACGGATTTTTAACATTTCCCGTCATTTGAATCGTCGAATTAATTTGAGAGGAATTTCGGCGGAATATAGCGGTTTTCCATTATTATATTATTATATTATATTATATATAAACCTTCTCTGAACTTCCACAAATAATTCAAGACCAAAATTAGCCAAATCGGTCCAGCCGTTCTCAAGTTATGCGATCACCAACAAAATACTGATTCATTTTTATAGATATAGATTATACTAAAATCACAACAACTCAATTAAAACACAACAACATCATCATCTATAGATCATCAGATATAGATTATACTAAAATCACAACAACATCAGCATCATCTCATTTTACTCAATTATATTATTTTACTCTGTTATATTATCTCGTAACAGTATTTAATTTCCACCGCAACACAATCCAGCCAAGTCTGGATAAAAACGGTGGAAAAGTTTTTATTTCCTCAAACACCTACCTATAGTAATATTATAATATAATTGTATAATTATGTAATATTATAATATAATATTATTGTAGGTGTATATTATACACCTACAATATTATGTACTTACCTGTGATATTACGTATACCTGTACTTAAGGAAATAAAATCATTTTGAAATCTGAATCTGATTATTAAAATTAAAATGTTGTTCAGTCCAACGCATTTTGAAAAGTATCGATACATAAAAGTATTGATACTTTTAAAAAAGATCGATAAAATATGTACTTACCTATGGATTCATTTCGAAGTATTATACATCCCTATTCGAAAATCGCGACCAAGGGTTGGTCACCAACCAGCAAACCTATGGAATGTTATTAACAGTGATGCCAGAAACCTTACCAGTAAAAAAATTTAATGCCAGAAATTCCCACTCTTTGCCTAGAAATATTCCTACATTTCCCTCTCCGCCTCTTACTTTACTTACTTATACCTTGGGGTACTTTTAACTCACCCAGACTCATTCCTGATATTAAAATTATTACCTATAAGTATTATAATACTTACCTATAAGTATTATAAAGTATTTATAAATACTTATTGGAAAATTTTTTAGGAAATGTTGGAAAGAAGAAGCAGGCTTCCCACAAAGGGCAACCATAATAGGACTTATAACATTGATGAAATATTACAGATGAAAAATAAACAGACATGGAGTAGACCTACCATGATTTTAAAACACCATTAAATTTTCTTCTCTTTAAAAGTGAGAGAAGAAAAGCAAGCAGCGAGAAGGAAAGTAGTCGTTTTGTGCATATAGATGTGCACTGATCAGTACATTTCAGATCTGAAAAGTTGAGGTAGGTACTCAGCAAAGTCACGTTGATTCGGCCGTGTACCTTAAGGTACCTACTAGGTACCTAAAAATCGGTCAATGTCCGACCAAAATCTGACTACCTACTGTTTAAATAACCTGAAAGGCTCCTTCTAAGTGTAGACAACTACCAATAACACTGGTCGACAAAATAAATGACCTCCGAGTTGCCGGCTTCTTTTTACCTAGGTATTCTATGGATTTTTGAAGGTGCTGAATCCGAAAATGATAGCCTTTTTTCCGTTCGTTTGAATGAGCCCTTTTTTGTGATTTTATTTCTTAAATTTCTTTTTTGTGATTTTATTTCTTTAATTTTTACCTACCATTCATAGGGCAATGTTACGTCGATGTTTTGCCGTCGGTGGTTTGGATTAAATCCAAATAAATTTTAGGATTAAATTTTAGGATTATTTTTGGATTAAATCCAAATAAGTTTGGATTAAATCCAAATAAATTTTATTTTTTGGGCGATTGATGTTCCATCACTGTTGAAGTCGGTGATACGTTGACGTTTCAAATTTTCGTTAATAGTTTTTGGAATAATACACCTATATATTCGTGTCGGAGGTCGAACATTTTGATCGGCCTCAAATTTTGTCATACGCTCCAAGATGTTCAGATTCCAAAAACGAAATGCCCGTCTGCCGTTTTGGGCAGTAGGATTTTTTTTTTTTTTTTTTTTTTTTAATCTGAGATTTTGACAAAATATACTTTCCACCATCTAGTTGTGCCCGCAAGATTTTCAACCCCATCCAGTGTTGTCAGGTGTACGGTAATTACCGTTTTGGACGGTAATTCAGAGCTCTGTACGATGTACGGTATCACCTGTAAGGTATCGCCATTTTGTACGGTAATTTAGGATTGAGCCTTTCTTCCTGGCGTTTTCAAAGATTTTAAGGAAAGAACACTCCATCCGTAAATTAAATAATACAAAATTTGATTAATGGGGGCATTTGGAATCTTCTTCAAAGAGTTCAAAAACGTATAGTAATAAACCTTTTATTTAAGAAAAAACATTTAAATCTAACCTAATCACAGAAAGGGACCTTCCCCAGGAACAAAGATCTTTAGAAATGAAAGTAACCATAAGGACAGTATGTACATGTACATACTCCCGATCTCCAATGTATCGGAGATCGGGACCTTCCCCAGGAACTTGAAAGAAAGATTGAGAGCAAAGTTTCCAATTCAGTGTTTATGGGTTTATAGATTTGGTTTATTATTCTTGGAATAATACACCTATATTTTCGCGGCGGAGGTCGACGACTTCGATCAGCCTCAAAATTTGACATTATCCGTTTCAAGAGGTCTACATTCTAAATCCGAAATGTCCTTCCGCCGTCCGCCGTCCAGGCCGTTTTGGGCAATAGGAATTTTTTAAAAAATCTGAAATTTTGACAAAATACTTGGGTTTACCATCTAGTTGTGCCCGCAAGGTTTTCAGCCCGATCGCCTAAACCCGTGGGGCGCGGTGGGGCTAAAATGGGGTTATGGGAGGGGTTTTTTTAAGGCTTTTGGCTATGGGATCGAGTTAGGTGTCGTTTTCGAAGTATTTTTGGACGTAGAATCCATTATTTGGAGTCTCGCAAAGATCCGATTTCACTGTTGCGATCTATAGGGCTTTCATGGGGCTTCAAATGAGATTTTTGATTGATCCCAGGAGGTCAAAATTTGAAAAATTATTTAAATCATTTACTTGAAAAATATTTAATATTTTTCAAGTAAAAAAAAAAAAAAAAAAAAAAAATTTAAAAAAAAAGTTGTTGAAAAAATTTTTTTCTTTTTAATTTTTTTTTTTTCATTGACTGAATTAAATTTCTGCACAAGTAACCTATATCAAAGAATAATAAACCCTTGTGTAAAATTTGCACCGTTTTTTCAATGACATAATGCGTACGGTAATTTTTGGAGAAAAAAGGTAATGCGTATGGTAATTTTGGGAAAAAAAAAGGTAATTTTGAGAGGCTCGTACGGTAATTCAACCTTGCAGACCTGACAACACTGACCCCATCGCCCAACCCCAGGGTTCTGTGGGGCTAAGAAATGGGTTACGGGAGGGGTTTTGCAGGTTTTCGGGTTTGATATCGAGTGAGATGTCGTTTCCGAAGTACTTTTAGACGTAGAATCCATTTTTAGGGTTCCCAGAACCATCGGATTTCACCGTGAGGGTCTATGAGGCTTTCATGGACCTTTTGAAGAATGCCAGGAAGTCGAATGAGGGATCGTTTTCCGAGTAATTTGACGCCTAATCCATTTTTCGAGGTCCCACATCCGTCAATAAACTTTTTAAAGTTTAGTTTAAAGTTCTTTTAAAAAAGAAAACAGTGTGGTGTTTGCCGACGGTGCAGAGGTCTAATCCAATGAGATGGTTAGGGTGAGAAATGACTCCTCTGCTGAGTACTAAATTGTTTATTTAAATAAACAATTGTAGCGTGGGGACCGGTTTCGAGCAACGAAGCTCATCTACAGCCCTGACAAGAAAACCATTTGTTATTAGCACCAGAGAAAAACCATAAAATTATATTAACAAAGTAACAAAGTTATATTATCCTGAAGGTAGTTATACCATTGTCATATTATGACAATGGTATAAATAGTGGAAATTATAACTGATGAAAACGGTCCAGAATGGTGGTAACTTGACAATAGTAGTTTAGCCTAACTGGTTTTTCAAATGGTTCACTGGCCATCAGTCATGGAGCCAATTTTAACAGTTGGTCCATATTCCAAAACTACTATTGTCAAGTTACCACCATTCTGGACCGTTTTAATCAGTTATAATTTCCACTATTTATACCATTGTCATATACCTTCAGTATAATATAACTTTGTTACTTTGTTAATATAATTTTATGGTTTTTCTCTGGTGCTAATGACAAATGTTTTCTTGTCAGGGCTGTAGATGAGCTTAGTTGCTCGAAACCGGTCCCCACGCTACAATTGTTTATTTAAATAAACAATTTAGTACTCAGCAGAGGAGTCATTTCTCACCCTAACCACCTCATTTAAAAGAAAAAAACTGTTAAATACCTACATAATTTAATTGAATTTAAAAAAAAAAAACTGATTCTATAGAATTAATTTTTGGATAGGTAGGTACCGAATTTATATAAATATAAAATAATCATAAATTCTTGAGTAAAATTTGAAGTGTTTTTTCCATATAGGTAGGTAGTTTCTGTTCCTCCAAAAACAGTTTTGGAATTACGACGGAGATTGAACTGGATTCCATAAGACTTGTTTAGTGGACGTCTTGATTTCTACTAGGTAGGTAGGTACTCCCCCGATTTGAATAAGGCGGAGTCAATTCGAATATAACCACTTGGGGAGGTAACTCACAGAAAAGTCGTTTAGTTATCACTTGCCTTATCAAATGGTGATAATAGCTGGCAGTTTGAACGAAGTTTCACATTGTCAACTTCCCATGAGATCGGCACGTAATCGTGTTTGTGATTTGTATCGAACTTCCCTACCGCGTCTTCTCTCGGGAGGAAAATCAATGACAGCTCCTCGTATTTAACTCCCATATATCAGTTGTTGCTTGAGTTCCAGAGATGGAAAATCCTGCCGGGTTCAAAACCTTCAGTGGCAATTACACCTACGCTAAAACAAACCCAATCAGCGAGGATTATGTGATTTCAAAAACCGTGCTAGGGCTGGGTATTAATGGAAAAGTTGTGCAGTGCAATCATAAGAAAACAGGAAACTTGTACGCGTTGAAGGTAAGGCTTTATTTATACTTTGTGACGACCTACTTGTTTCTCTCGAATCTCACTGATTATTTCCTACCTGCCTCGAGGAAGATAAAAATAGTGGCTTGACCCTCTTGCATGACTTTGCTTTGCATTTTATTCTGCCTGGGTGAACGAATTTGACGAAAGTCAGGTAGATAGGTTTCAACATGTAAGCCTCCTACCAGTGATTCAGAATTCAGGTCGACTGAAGACCCATCCCTGGGAAATTTCGTAACTGACTCGTTCAGACTGTTATGGTGCATGTAGGTAAGTTATATTCGAGAGATTAACGGCTGAATCTCTCAATGAGAGGGAAATGTATCATTATGGCATTACTTCACATTAGGCTTTCTTGGCCTACATTTTACTGATTGACAATTCCTTTGTGATAGTCCTGTCGTTCAATATTAATGAATTCTCTTAGTCAAAAGTATGATTGAGAATCTGTGAATCATAACAGCCCCATCACCTCGTGTAGCATGATTCATTGTGGTAGTGATTGTTCATTCAGATGGAATGGAGAAAGTAAACTTAATTAGTACTGCATTAATTCCCAAGACGGCGTTTATTAGCAAAGCAGTTGCAGCTAACTGGTTGATTGTATTGAATCGTGATTTCAGTCAGCTGATCGATTTCCTAACGTCTCACTACTACAGCTTTCGATTATTATTTGCTTGTCATCCAATTTGCAGCGGGTCCCCCTTGAATCACTGAAAATGTGTATTGAGTCAGAGGCGGATTTAGAAATGGGGGGGGGGGGATTCCCCTACATAAATCCGCCTGAAAGGGTATGTTCCTCCTGCGTTCATGAACACGGATCAGATCCGTACTTAGATTCAGTACTCACAGAAATGAGTCATTACAAACATAGGTGGAGTCCTTAGAGGCACCCCACCAGCACCCCCACGAGCACTTCCACCAGCACCAAAACAACCATTGATGATTGACTTCTTCAACATGTATGGAGCCACTCTATATTCTGTATTTTGTTTAGCCGAGATCAATAAAATTTATTTAATACCACTGGACGCTTCCAATGCCTTCTCCTTAACAGGCAACACCGTCTGAAAACCTTGTTGAACCTGAAAGCCGTGTTGCCAACACGTCCTGCCATAAATAAAAAACGCTGTAAATCTTACAAAGAGTTGATTATTCTATGGTTTGAATTGTGCAAAATGTAATTCTGTCGATAAAAAAAAGTAGGGGAGACCGGGACCAGTTGGCATAGTTTTGGGAAAAACGTTGCTGGTATGGGCTGTGTCGTTAGGCTGTAACCCCCCCCCCCCCCCCCCCCCCATGTTCGATTCTCTAGGCCAGACATGGGCAAACCTTTTCGAGGGAGGGCCAGATAAAACAAAAAATTATGTAGGCGGGCAAAAAAAAAAAAAAAAAAAATGAACAAAACATTAAATGTATAAATTTTATATAAACGATGCTTTATTTTTGATTTTTACATCACACGCAACTTGTAGGTATGCTACAATGGTAAAACGATAGTGAAAGAAGTTACAAAAATTTATTATTTTTTAGAAGAGTATTGTGGTGCGGGTGCCTCCAAGGGACTATTTGTTGCCACCCATATGATATGGACCTCAGGTGTTAGGTAGGAATTGCAATTATATCAGTTCAAGTTTGGTTGTGGAACCGTGTCCTTAACATTTGGTGTCAGAAGTGCGCGTTCGACCCGTGGCCTATTGAGGTGGGGAAGGATGGGTGGTGCAGAGTACCCTGCGCAACGAAGGACATCGAAGGGCAACGGAGGCGACGAGGAGGTGACAAGTCGGAACTGGGACCGCGTGCATGCTCGGCTCAGGGCCCTGGAATCAGGCTCGGGGTCCCGGCAACCTGGGGTAGAGAGGGACGTCGTGAAACCGGCCCTATACGATGGGTCCTTCTCATGGGACGAGTAGTGGATGCAGTTTTGCGTGGTCATGGAGACCAATGGGTGGGGACCTGCCACAGCGGTCAAGTGGCTTATCACGGCAGTTCGAGGCCTAGCCCTGTCTGTTGTATGTAATGTGCCTCCTGCCAGCCGGACCTTGGATGCAGTCACCGCAGCATTAGGTCGTAGGTTTGGTTCCCGAGAGGTTTGGTTCACATTAAGCGGGTGCAATGGAGACCACCCAAAGGTCGAGGTCCCAGGTATTACCTACTGCTGTGGGGAGTTAGGCCACTTTGCACCCGTAGGCGATCTGGAGACGCGAGTTTGGCTGCAAAGTGCAAACTCGCACGTCAGTTAATATTGGATGCGATAATACCCTACTTGTCCTACTTGCCCGAGTTTGTAGGGTTTATTCAAAACCCTGTCGCGGGCCGGATTAGACTAGCCTGAGGGCCGCATTTGGCCCGCGGGCCGTACTTTGCCCATGACTGCTCTAGGCGATGATGTACGATGGTTATCATGCATTCTAGACAAGTGATCAGCATGTCAACCGACCCCGCTGTTGGGGGTTGGTTGGCATACCCTGTGGGGTTAGTCGGCCTACGTCCCAGACGAGAAATTACTGTAGCCGATCACTTTTGCCAACTGTCCCTGTCATCCAAAGTAGCTTTGACATGGAGAACAGCGAGGGCGTTGTACAACGGAACAGCTGTAGGGGACACTGGGTCTAGGGCTACCACTCTCATCACGTAACTTTCTAGTGGTGGTTCAGTTCCTCACAAAGTTTCGTCGGCATCGGAGGAGTTTGCGTTCGTCATTCAGGAGAAAACCCGTTTTTTGTAACCAGTAGGTTATCTACCTAAGTAAACATTTTCATTTCAACTATTTCTAAAAACCAAATTTGTTCAGGAGGCCCCAAAACGCAAGCCGCGAGTGGATATTTTGATTTTGGAGCACAAAAATTGAAATCTTGAAAGTGAAAACAATGCTTCCACTGCCTTGCAGACTCGGAATAATATAAATATTATATTATATAAAATCTAAAAAATATTAAAAGAAAAAGATGTTTATTAAAATATTTCGAAAACGTCACCCAACTCGACCTCAGTGAAATCTCCAAGTTACAGGTTTTCCTTAAGCAAACCTCTGCTAACGTACTGTGGGACACCCCCATGAGCGGATGCTGGAAGTGTACCTACATGTGTGGGTGTTCCTAACTAAAAATTTAGATTTGTTAGATTTTGTGTTGTGTGGGGGGTGGAAGGCCTATAGCGTAAATCTATGATTTCGCCGCCATTTTTTTTTTTTTTTGGAGGAATGGGTAGGGAGTATGGGAACAGTACCGCCTTGGGCATAACTTGATTTGTTAAGATCTACCAAACCAGGGGAACCTGCAGCCACAGTATGGGGCTCCTCGCACATTACAGGCTTGTTTGATATGTCAAAGTGTTGTGTAAGTGCAGAGGCCTGGATATCAAGTGAAATATTGGCGTTCTCACTGCGAAATGACATTATGTATGTATGACCAAAAGAATAGCAGAAGAATATATTGTTTAGTCCAACGACGGGAGGGCTCTCTCGTTCACGAGAGAATCCGCGCCTGACGCCAAAGCGGCGCGCTTGTGTCGCGCCCTGTCCCGTCCGTTGGAACTAATTCCGGCAGGCCATTAATCCTAACATGGACATGTGGGTAAATCCTCATTCGTAGCATTTCTTAATAAGAGCTCACTGATTCACATGCGCCACATCTAACATAGTATAACTTTGGTTTCTATCTTTTCTTGCAGGTCCTTCAAGATTCTGTAAAGGCTCGACGTGAGGTGGAATTGCATTGGAGGGTCAGTGGTTTTAAGCACATTGTCAGTATAATCGACGTGTACCAGAATGCATACGTTGGCAAGAAGTGTCTACTGGTTGTCATGGAATGGTGAGTAAATTTGATATTGAATGATTAGGTGAGATCACGCTGGTGGCATCATATTTTGCAAATAGAGTAACTGCTCAACCTGGAGGAGCTCCAATGTTGCCAACAGTGAGGGCTGCTCGCGCCTGCTCGTGTTCGTTGTCAACAAAACATTTATTAATGAAACAACTTACCTAATTTTCGCAGCATGCAGGGTGGGGAGTTGTTCCAGAGGATTCAAGACCGTCAAACTCGCCCATTCACGGAAAGAGGTTAGTTTCGTTTGTCTCCCCAACACGTTCACTCTATGACGTCACCTCTTTGAAAAAATATTTCATCTTACAGAGGCAGCCCAAATCATGCAAGAAATATGTTCCGCAGTACGTTATCTACATTCCATGAATATTGCTCACAGGGATCTGAAGCCTGAAAATCTTCTTTACACAGATCCAGGTATGAATACGTCCAGCAATATTTTCAGTCATGTTAGGTGAAAAAAATTAAACACTTTACCATGATTTCAGATGAAAACGCCATCCTGAAGCTAACTGATTTTGGCTTTGCTAAGGAAGTATTTATTCACGATAAGCTGGAAACACCCTGTTACACTCCATATTATGTGGGTAAGTATGATGAAAAGTCAAATCGTTGTGTGCTTTGTTATAGTTTTATTTTTGAAATGATGATGTTTGTCAACGAATTTGTTTCAGCTCCTGAAGTCCTTGGTCCTGAAAAATATGACAAGAGTTGTGACCTTTGGTCTATCGGAGTCATCATGTATATTTTGTAAGCGTTGAAATAACTCAATTATTGACTATATGTAACGCAACGGGGTTTTGGTCTATTATTTTTATGTGTTCAGGTTGTGCGGTTTCCCGCCATTCTTCAGTAACCACGGTCAACCCATTTCTCCTGGAATGAAGAAAAGGATCCGAACCGGTCAATTCGATTTCCCCAACCCAGAATGGAGCAACGTGTCGCAGGACGCCAAAGACTTGATTAAGGGGATGTTGTGCGTCGATCCGACTGACCGTCTAGATATCCATCAAGTCATGTCCAATAAATGGATTGCGGTAAGAGTTGTCAACTTCAATTTAACGTCAAATGAATATCTCAGGCCAGGGGGATTTACTCGACGAAAGCTGACACTTTAGGTTTATTATTCTTGGAATAATAAGCCCATAAATTCTTGTCGGAGGACGACAAATCTGATTGGCCTCAATATTACTAGGAATTATTTTAATACCTATATGAAATTTTGACAAAATAATCGGTTTACCAAGTACTTGTGCCCGTTAGGTTTTCAGCCCGAACAACAATTTTGATATAAAATTAATTTTGTGCACCGTTTACCCACACAAGAAATAATAAACCCCTGTGTAAAATTTGCAGCGTTTTTTTAACCAAGGTGTGTACATCGACTGCTCCAATCAATAATCATCAGTTTGATTGAACCTTGCGACCCCTTAGTTCACTTTTGGTTTATTATACTTGGAATAATACACCTATGTAATCGCGACGGAGGTCGACGACTCGGATCTGCCTCAAAATTTGACATTATCCGTTTCAAAAGTTCTAGATTCCAAAACCGAAATGTCCGTCCGCCGTCCAAGCCGTTTTGGTCAGTAGACTTTTTTTTAAATCTGAAATTTTGACAAAATACTCGGTTTACCATCTAGTTGTGCCCGCAAGGTTTTCAGCTCGATCACCCACACCCGTTGGTCGCTCTGGGGCTAAAATGGGGCTACGAGAGGGGTTTTTGAAGGCTTTTGGCTATGGGATCGAGTTAGGTGTCGTTTTCGAAGTATTTTTGGGGGCCTCGGAACGATTCGATTTCACTGTGGGGATCGATAGGGCTTTCATGGGGCTAAAAATGGGATTTTTTAAGGATCCCGGGAGGTGAAATGTGAATTTTTTTAATACGTCAAATTTGTTTTGTTTTTTTGTCGTATTTTCCGAGAAAAAAATTTGAAAACAAGATTTTTTCCTCAAAATTTCTTCATTGACACTGAATTAATTTCTGCACAAGTTACATAATATTATATCAGAGAATAATAAACCCTTGTGTAATAAAATTTGCAGCGTTTTAATACCTGGGTTAATTTACACCTAGGACGCTCAAATTTAGTGTGGAGCCTCCTGTACACATAATCGTATACATACGATTGACTCATCGAGGACCCACCCTGAGTGAGCTCGGGACCTAATTTCTCTCCTAGTAGACCTGGAAGGCTGAAACAGGTTTTTTCTCTTTTTTTTATTGAGCGAAGGCTATAACACACACGTCTTCCTCTGTACTTCCATACAGTGGCGGTACTCCACATCAGCCTGGACGCAGTTACTTAGCTGGGTTTTTAACATCCGTGCACTGGAGGGTAGGGATAAATTTAAATTCTGTTGCAGTGGCGGCTCGTGCTTCGTACAAGAGGGGGTTCAACTGTTGAACTTAAACAGCAAAATTTAATACCTACGTACTGCCGTAACATACTCGTATTACCTAGTTAATACACACCCGAATGTATAGTCGTAGTAGGTCTGCTGACCGGGAACCTTTAGCAAGAAGTCTTATTTTAGAAGAAAAATACAACCGACTCACTTTCCCCGTCCCTACATAAGGCCCATGCGTTTCATTTCCATTCTGTCTGCAGTCTTCCATGGAAGTGCAGAAGGCAATGTTCTTGCGATGGGTAACAGTATTCATCTCTCGAAAATCACGCACACAATAAAACATTCAACTACAAGAAAATTATTATTTCCAAAAGAAGGCAAAACTGTAGACAAAATTTACCTAAACAACCTGGCAACTCGCTTGTAAGGAGGGCAGTGCCCTCAGGGCACTAGTTGCCAGTAAAAATTCCCTCACAGACAATTCCCTTTTTTTTCTTCTCTCTTATTTCCAGCATAGTGTTCAAAACCCCCTACGACTATATCTTAGAGCAATGATTGCTCTATCTCAAATTGTTTTGATTTATTTCAGGAGGATTTGACGATTACAATCCGAATTCACTGGGAATAATATCCGTTTTCCCCTACAATAAGTCCCCCTTCCCTTAAAAATGTGTTTTGTCAACACTGCTGCGCACTGTTTCTTCTGTTTTTCGTTCCTGCTCCTAACCTTTGTACCTGTGGAAAATGCTGCATGCGCTGCACCTGGGACCAGCGAAAGCATCTATTATAATTTCGCCCAGTCACGTGACCTTTCCCAGTCGTCCTCCCACCCCCCTTTCCTCATTCTTTTTCCTGCTGAGGTTCTAAACCGGAGATGAACCCAAGTTCTGACGTCACTCCCCAGCCGAATGGAACTGTTATCAAAAATAGTAAGAACTTGTTAGCAACTTGCATCAACAGTGACACTTCAAACAGTTTGAAAAAGAGTTACTGTTATGATAATAGGTAAATGCAATTTTTCTCTCCTCTTGCTCACACTATCTTTGGGGTTCTCTGAACCAGTGAACCCCTGGACGAACTTCTAATGTTCTATTGGTCCCAGAGAGGTGAAAATATTACCAAAAGGCTTCTTTCAATGTTTACTATACAGGAAAAAATGCTACTATGTTCGAATCCGAGCTCTATTTATGATCATTATTGAACTTACAGGTTAGGAAATTTCCTTTGTTTACATAATAGGTCCCCTAGGAACTGTCAAATGTGAATAATATTCACTGCAATGTGAAATAATATACACAAATGTGAATAATATACACTGCAACACAAACAACATATTATGTTGTTTGTGTTGCAGTGTATATTCAAGAATGAGATTTTCTTGCTGCACACCTCAGAGTTTTTACGTTATCCTCTCTTGCATAGATATACCATCTGCACCCGATTAATGAGTCAGCTGTGCTACAAAGCAACAACAACACTCAACAAAACACACACACACCCACACACCCTAACAACTACAACACACACAGCTGCACATGCAACAGTGTCTACTCGTGGCTACAATGTAGCATGTCATGTGCAATGTTTGACTTCGTTGAATTGATCGAGTCTATTTGTTGTAATCAAGGCCTCTTGAATCGCTGGTTTTTATCTCATCCTCACTTCCAACAGTATCACCCAACGTCCTTCAATACTAACTCCCGACTTCCATTTCCAGAGATACACCGAAGTTCCTGAAACACCTTTATACACTGGTCGAATGCTGAAAGAAGGTGAAGAAACGTGGCCCGAAGTCCAAGAAGAGATGACCCGATCCCTCGCCACCATGAGAGTAGATTACGATCAAATCCAAATAAAAGCGTTGAATAATTCGAACAACCCTTTGCTCGACAAGCGCAGGAAGACGAAAGGAGTTGGAAATGAATAATTTTACTAGTTTCAATTGTGCAATATCATTTGTAGTGTTATTTATTCGCAAAAGCGACTTAATGCCGGATGTACGAATTCATATTTCAAATCAATTATGAAGGTTGAATTGGGAGAACTTAAAGTGTCTATTTTTGAGGACATATTGATGGTTAAAGTAGTTAATCTTTTAAACAGCGATTTTAAATGCATCGTCTCGCATTATTTGGGGGCTGCTGGGGAGATATTTTAAGTATGGAATAGGCGCATACACTAAAGGTAGCATCAGAAATTGAGTGTCTGATGGTTTTAATGAATTCTCGACCTAAAGATTCTAAAAGATTGAATCAATTTTCAACTTTATCGATTCGCCATCATTTCGGGTGATAATCGTGTGGTTTCAATAATTCGTGTGGGGTAGAAATCCTAACGCATGATGATATTTTCAGCTATATTGTCTAGGACGGTTTATTCTTTCCAGTTTTTGGGGGTTCAGTAGCGATATCGCTGATTCGGTGAGCAATGGAAAGTGCAGGAATTATCGAATAACAGTTTCATAATGAAATCGTTCGGAACTATTTGAAATACTTCAAAATCAAGAACTCATTGTGCCTGATGTGAGATTAAGCTGTGAATGAAATGGATGATAGGACAGAAGACGAAAAATCGTAAACATTTTGTGCTCACCTGGTAATTTCTTAGGGCAAAATATTTCCAGTCCGTCAACTATTGACAATGTCTTAGTCCTGTTTCGGCACAGTTGTTATACTTTGTACACCATTTAATGGTGTCCGAGGTCAAATAGTAAAACAACTCCAATGAGTATGGGTTTTTCCAGTCTGGTTGTGAAGCGTCTTCCTGGCTACATCTACTGAATGGCATATCAGCTATAGATTTCCAGCACCTTTCTTCTAGTAGATTATCTATTTACACCAGTTTTTCGTATGTTTCACTGTAGCCTGGATACAATCTTGTTTAGTTGTCAACTGTTGAATGTAAGCATAACTATTTTGGTGAATTCCTTGAAAAAACTGTTTCTTCTTTTCAATATTCCCTCACCTTGTATCCCGTTGAAGAATACAATTCGCGTCAATGCTTCTACTCCAAAACACCCCCTTCGGCACTGCCACCGAATGTTTGACTTTGTCTTGCATTTTATTTTTTGTGGGTACTTATTACTTAAGATAGTTAAAAGGTTTCTTCCGTCAATGCGTCTTTTTTTTTTCAAATTCATAAATAGTCAGATCAAACTATTAATTTTTAAGTTAGTTAAGTTGTGATTCCGCATATTAACTTATTATGTGCAAAACATCGTATTACTAAAATTAGCAATAATTGGTTGTATTGGGTTCAGGTTGTTAAGATAGCGTTTAGTCCAAAATGTTTCAGTATTGAAGTCAAGTCCAGAAGGGTCCTGCTTGTTCGGATTTCATTTGAATTGATCGGCCTAGTTCTGCCAACCACCAGTAGGTACCTTCGGATCAGTGTAGCCAACATACGTAAATGTTTATTGGACGTGTGATACAGTTTGTTGCCACGCAATTTAAATCTATTGATGCCACGGACAGTGAACTTGCTCTTAGTGGACTAATGAGGTTCTTTGGCTATTTTCAAATAACGTTTTGTATGTGAAAGTAACCTGCATAATTCCCCCGAAACACTCACTTCATAAGTTTATAAAATGTATTAGACATTCAGCTGTTTGACATTGTAGTATGATGTCAAGGAGCTGCGGCCAATCACCCCCAGATGTGTGGCCCTGGACCTCATAGTAGAATGATGAACGATGTGAGTGCCAGTAGGTCTACGTAGCTGCAGTGGTAGGGGAGAACGAGGTGAAAGTGGTCGCTTTTGACTCAAATTGAAATTGCTCGGGCCTCTTCAAGTTTTCTTCAACAAGTTCAAGTTATACTTCAAACACCTGGTATCTCAGCTTTCCAAAAATCACCGACTTAGCTTCAGTAAATTGTTTGCCTGCTCATAATTCACGATTATATCAAGCCAAATGTTTTTACCATTATCTCCCAAGTGGGGGTAAGTGGGGGAGTGGGAGAAAATGGGTACCATTCAAAAACCAACAAATCTTGAATAAAAACGATTTTATTCTTGGAAAGTAGTAAATTTGTATACAAAATAAATACTGTCCACTTTCAAAAGCGAGTAAGTGGCCAGGGACGTGGGAGAAAGTGGCGACTAAGAGATGAGTAAGTGGCCAGGGGTGTGGGAGACAGTGGTCAGACTGACCTCAATCTCCCCATAGTAATTTTACCAAAAAACTGAAAATTCGACCTCGAATTTTTAAAATGTATGTAATGAACTCATGAATAGGTTCAAGTAGAACACAATGGAACTAAGTCTTGCCGCAGACGCTTTTGCCGAATATAATTTCCTCCAGGCCAATAAGTGGCTATCTGAGGGAGAAAGTGGTCGCACTGACCACAATCTCCCCCATAGCAATTTTTCCAAAACTCGGAAAATTCGAGCTCAAAAATTCAAGGATTCTAAAATTTATGTAATGAGCTCAGCAGTGGGTTCAAGTAAAACACAATGGAACTTATGGCAGACGATTTCGCCAAAAAAATACTCCCTCCAGGCGATCCAAAGCTATGGCCCAAAATCGCTCTAGACCTCTACAAAAACTTCATGTTATCACTGCTTATCAAATCCTTATCCTAACAACTTTCTGCTTCTTGTATTTGAGGTTTGCACTCCAAAGATGAATTTGATCTAATCTAGCGCTTGCAATTATGAACACAGCCACAAAAAAAAGCCAGTGGCCACTTTCTCCCATGACTACTTTCCAATCCCCCCCACCGGATTTTTGGAAATCAGAGCATTCTGCCGTCGATTGAAGTACTTGCTCGCTGACCGATCGATTTCTGCCTTTTTTCTAAAATTGTTGGCCTCATATTCTGACTCATCAACAAGATTTAATACCCCACTTTAGTGTTGTAGAGCCTCAGTCATCTTGAAAAAGGTAACCAACAAATATTTGGCCCAAACATAATTTGGCAAGTCTGTAGTCTCTAGATAATTAATATAAGCATTGACAAGGACTATCACACGGTTGCAAAAAAAAAAAAAAAAAACTAAAATATTGTGATAATAGTTTACATCTTTACCGCATCACCTAAAACAATAAGAAGTGAGTGCCATGACGTGCCTACTGGGTACCTGAAAATAGTATAATACAATTTCCAAACAATACTGCCTTGATAAACATTTTATTAAAGAAATTATGTAAATTGCAAAAGATTTATATTTTTATACGTGTCAGTTTATGATTGAAACTACACTCGTCCATTGTATGTTATCAGTGGAACTGAAATGAATTGTAATTTTGAGCATCACTGCGAAAAAATTGGAAACAAATCAGTGTGTCTAAAGTTTCGCATTTTAAACTTATTCTAGCCCACAGGTGATTTCTGCGTTTGTTGCAGTCATTAAATTGAAATCCCCTTTCAATGTGGTTCAGTTTATGTTATCTCCTGGTTTTACTGCTGTGGGATATTAGCCTGACCGCCTCTGAAGGACGGTTTAAATTATTAACGAACAAAACTATTCAATCATCGTGTATGCCATGAGGTGCCTAATAGGTGTGGTTTATTAAAACTTACCTCGTTTATTTTCAACCCGTAGAGATATTAGTTGTAGAGTTAATTGAAAAGTGGCATTTCATCATGATGACCTCTTGATGCAAACGTTGGCTTTAGGGATAACGGTAAAAATAAGTGCACTGTTGCGCCTCCTCTCAAATCTTCCCAATTTCCTAGCAAACTATTATTTAAAAAAACTATTTTGAGACCTTATTTTTTAAAACGTATAAATTAGGTGATCTTGCTCAGCGTCACTGAGGCACTAGACTATGTAAGTTAGTCGTTAGTTTTTTCTCCTTAAGTCTTAACTATGGTTAGTTTCATAATATCCAATGATGTTCTTCTTGAAAAAATTTTTCTTCAATGTGAAGAAGGTTTATTTGCAAGTGACCCTGCCTCCAGTATTTTCAGGTCATCATTATTGAGATGTATCAATTTGGTTGAATAAACCTTGCTGATTCTATGAAGTATTATTGTTCACCCGTGTCTCAAATGCGCCCAGGGGGAACTATTCATTACAGCATTTTTTTTCCTACGATGTTCATTTTCAAATATTTTATTGAAAGTGAGCTCCTTGAAATAATCACTAAACGCGAACAATAGCTATGTATTACCATACATAACTAGGAATCGGATTCGTATGTATTTAAATATTTCTCTTTTGTCTTTTTTACTTTTTTACTTTTTCCTGGAAAGGTGCCTCTTCAGAACTTCTGAATCAGAAGTTACAAAAATGGGTCAACACCGCAGAAGAACCGTCTCCAATATTAAATATTGGAGACGGTTCTTCTGCGGTGTTGACCCATTTTTATAGGCCGTTTTTATATAAATTTTATAGGCCTTTGGGAAAAATAAAATAGGTATAGGTATTTTCTTTTTGAATTTGAAATATATTTGAATTCCATGGCGTGAGAGCGGTACGCGACGTTCTAATTTTCAACTTTGATTGGTCCGGGAGATGCAAGATAGCCAACCTTGCTACGCATTAGGCCGTTTTTGGCGTCATCAAATTAATGATATCAAATTAAATGATTTTACATTTGAGAACGCTCCATAAGTAGGTAGGTAGGTATTTGAAGGTTGCTGACTAATTTTGTCAACAACTTTCAAATTCTTACGGAACATTCTCAAATTCTCGTCAGTCAACACAACGTATTCACTTAGTGATCCATAGTTCTTGATTCGTAGACGTGTCTAGTAAAAACTAGTTTAGTAAAAACATCACAGCGCGCTGACTTCATCTTTGATAAAAATTGAAGAAGTAACGATGAATTTGGTGAGGTCTTCCGTGATGGGTAAGGCGACCAACTTATGAAAATCAAAAAAATGTTTATAAATCTTAAATATATTAACTTCATAAAAAATATTATTGGCAGACCTGCGTTACCTGTAACGCCTGTACTATAATATAGTACATATATATTATATATGAACTATATTTTTAAACGCTAAGTGAAAACAGCAAAAAGTTCGTTGAAAACGTTTAAAATAGGAAATTTGACATATTTATGCATTCACAGCCGAATATTATTTTTGAACACTTCGTGCACGCAATTTTCTCCAGTAGCAGGATCTTCAGAGTGATCCTGAACCCACCATGATAGCTGTAAAATGCCGTTATTCATTCCAAACACAAAATTATGAAACCTACTCAAAAAATGAATGAACAAGATGTTAGGTTAGGAAGTTAACAAGTTACTTAGGTTAGGAAATTTGTTTCTTACCTACCTCCCAACAGGCAAAAAGCGGGACAAAATGGAACTTGCTCACCAAAAGCAGGACATAACGCTTGGCAGGACGAAGGTCTAAAAAACAGGAGGTTGATCGCCATACCATCACTGATGGGGTAGGTAAGAGTCCGAACCCAATACAATACTACTCACACCCAAACCCAACACACACAATAGGTAAGAGTCCGAACCAAAGTTCGAATTAATTTGCGGCAAAACGAGGATATGGAGGAATAATATTCTTCCATATCATATTTGGGAACCGAAAAACCGAGATGAGTCATTCGAAGAAAGTCCGCCACTTTTCTGGTACAGTTTTGGTTTATTATTCTTGGAATGATACACCTATGTAATCGCGACGGAGGTCGACGACCCCGTTCGGCCTGAAAATTTGACATTATCCGTTTCAACAGATAGATTCTGTGAGGTAGCCGGGATTGACGGTCTTGTTTTGTCAAGATTTGCTTTCGTCAACCCGGTGCCCACGGTAAAATTTGGCAGCTAAATTGTTTTACGTTGTGACCGGGAGGATCTTTTATGTGCTGCCGATCCTCCTTTTACCCCGTCCCCAGGTCTCCAAATCCCTTGATGGAATCAGGTCAACAAGAAAACAATATTCCAATATAACTTATATATTGCTTGTCGAAATGACCCTTAATTGTTGACCTAATCTCTCCACCAAATTGATGAATTTGCCCTAACCGCCCGCACGCGAACGCGAGGCCCCCGGAGGCAAATTCGGGTTTTCCAAAAGTGTAAACTAATGGTTGGATCTGACCTGAGTGAATGACGTGGGTGGCCACCGATGATCCTTGGCTAGGAGATCACCGGGACAGACGATTCTTGCATCATGAGCGGCTTCGTGGCGACTGACCGCGAGTTCTGTTTCTGTGTCTCCCTCCTGCCTTAACTCCAACTGCTGAATCAGCGTCTCCCGTCGTTTTTGATTTTCAGTGTGAAGTGGTTTTTCAGTTGGTTTAAAAACCACTTCTAACATCTCCCCCGGCTTCGGAAAAGGAGCGTCTCCGGCGCTTGATCTGTGATGGTTGAGGTTCTTCTTGGAGTGAGCGTCTCTTGGAGTTGATTGCAGTGGAGTTTATTTCATTGCGGCTATGGTTGTTTGAGTTTTGGAGGTCGACTTTCCTTTCTGTTGATGTATTTGCTTTTGTTGTTTGAAGTAGCTTCTGTCGTGTTGCTAGTCGCTTCGATTTTTCTGATTGCTGATGGTCAGTTTCTTCTTCTTTTGGTTTTGTGGATTTCTGGTTTTCACTTTTGTGGGTCTCTGGGTTTTTCTTTTCACTTTGAGTGTCCATTCACTTTGGTTTGCGCGTTCACGCGATGAGTTGAAATCCTACCTAATAAGTTGTGGAGAGTTTATTTTTAATACATAATTTCCTATGTGGAGAGTCCCTAGTGCTTGTTCAAGTTTTGCAAATTGAAATGTTTTTTACGCAATTAGTTTCATTGAGTCTATCTTTTAGTTACATGTTATTTCAATTTATCCTTACTATTAGGTATACATTGTTCTTGTTTGAGCTGTCTTTTGACTTTCTTACTTAATACATTATCATTAAAATGTTGCAATATCTTAAAATGTTTCAATAATTACTTTTCTTTATATATATTTCTTCTTTCCTTCTTTTCTCTACCATAGGGAAAATTTTCTTGTCACTTAATTATTACTGTTACAATGCTAAATAATTTCACCCTTTTTGTGTATTGAATGTTCATTTGTTGAACATTATTCATCTGTGTTAAATTTCAACCTTTGTTGTGTTCAACCTAAGTTTGTTGACGTGTTGGAATATGCTTGTGTTAGTGATATTCATGTAAGGAAGTGAGTTGTGAGTGTTTGTATATTGCCATTAGAGGTTGGACGTAACTCATTAATGGTCGAGTTTATTGGATTAGCGCGCATTAATCCGACAAATCAATCCATAATGTCAAAGGTCTTTCCATCTATGGACTTTGTTGTGAGCTGTATGTGCTATTCTGTTCTGAATGTATTCTAGTATTAATTGCTGTTTTTACTGTTGGTGACATTGTTTGAATGATGGGTGTGATGATTTTCAATTGTTCCTATGATCTATCGAACAATAATTGTACTATTTAAGTAATTAGTAATTATTACTATTTAAGTTCAAATTTCCAATTTAATGAGCTAAATTTGCCTAGACTTATGCTTCATCAATTTTATCATGATGATTTACTATTATTATTTTTTATTTATTTTATTTGTTTTTTATTTTTATTTGTCCTTATCCCATATCTTATTTTATTAATGTTAACATTGCTATTGTTATGTTTATTTTTCATTCATTCATTTCTTTTCGTTTTTCCTCAACTTTTTTTACTACATTTTATTCTCTTGGATTGCTCTTACTTTAGTTGCTTATTATTAGTGTTCTCTTTTCATCGTACCTAATTAATTTACTTATTCTTGAGTTTCTTTATTTTTACTCTTTATTTTCAGTTCTTGGGTTTTTATTTAATTCTTCATTAACTTATACATGACCACTTTTCTATCGTTTTATTTATGCCTTTTATTTCTTATTTATTTATTTATTTATTTATTTATTTTTTTTTTATTTTTTTTTATTTTTATTTTTTTAATTCCCTTTTTTTTCATTTTTCCTTACTGCTATCTTTATAAATTGTTACAGTTTATTGATTTACTCCTATCTATGAATAGTCTCTTAATATGAAAGGAAATTTATTTTCTTCCTTGTCAATGCCCTTTCTTGTTCATCTTTGCTTTATTACTAATTATTATGTCTCTGTATTCTATTATTTTTCTTTGCTTTTCTTTATTTATACTTATACTTATTTTCCATTATTTTCTATGACTTCTTTTCATTCATTACCCTTTTTTTTTTTTTCTCTTTATTTTCCCTTTAATTTGACTTCAATATTCATTTTTCTTCATATTTTCTTCAATATTTGCCTTCCTTTCAATATGCCTTCGATTTTTTTCTTTTCTTTATTTATTATTTTTTCTTTATGAGCTTTCTCCTTTGTCTTCATTTTTATCTTTTCTTTATTTATTCATTTTTCTTTATGGGCTTATTCCTTCATTATCGTCTTTTCTTCATTTCTCTTCTAATATTTATTCCATGTTTTCATTCTTTATTTTTTATTTCTTCATTTCTTTCCTTCTTTTATGTTTTGTTCACTGTGCTCGTTTCTTGATATTTCCTCTGATACTTCTTAAATGTTTACTCTTCTTTCTTTAATATTTCTTCTACATTCTCTTTTCTTTCTTTTTTTTTTTTTTTTTTTTTTTTTTTTTTTTTTTTTTTTTTTCATACATATTGTTTCTTCTATGTCTTAGCAGTTTCTTCCTTTCTTTATTTTTTTATTACTAACTATTAATTCTTTTCGTTTATTTCATTGTTTAGAAGCCTTTATTTATTCCATTTTCGTCGTTGACGGAATCTGCTGCTCGTTTGTGTTGTTTCACTTCTTTAATTTTTATTTTTTATTTTTTGTTGATGTGCACAATTTAATTTGAATGTCCTATTGAGTCTAGCTGATGGTTCTACGGTCCAGCCGTTGCGCTACTTGAGGCCTACTTTCACACAAACGTTCCATCAGTCAGGTCAATACTGTTTTGTACGTCTTGCCAAAATGTAGTCTGTTTTTCCATTGGTTCTCAAAGTCTGTCTGCTCTCATTTGTCTTCTTTCATAATATGGCTTCATCTCTGATACATGGACTGCTATATCTTGTTGTCTTCCTGCATGTACCTTTTTTACCTTATATGTATCATTTCCTATTACTTTAATTATACGAAGAGGTCCTATCCAAATATTTTGAAATTTCTCAGGAATTCCTTTCTTGTATTGATGCTTTTTTATCATCACTTTATCACCTTCTTTGAACTTTAATTCCCTTCGTTTTTTTATCGAATTGCTTCTTACTAGCATCATGGGCATTTTTGTGGGTCTGTTGCAACTGTTTCCACATCTTCTGTAATTGTGATATTCTTCTTGATTCATCTTGTGGTGTTTGAATTCCAATTCCATCTAGTGTCCTGTTCTGTCTTCCAAACATGAGGTAAAATGCTGTGTGGTTGGTCGTTTTTGAAATGATATTGTTTAGTGCTGTTTGTGCTTCTGGGAGTAGTGATTCCCAATCTCCTTCATTTTCTTCAATGTACTGTCTGATGTATTTAATTACTTCAGCATTTTTTCTTTCTACTAATCCGTTTGATGCGGGATGATAAAAGCTGCTCTTTTTATGTTTTATTTGCATTTCATTTAGAAATGTTGAGAATGCTTCTGATTTAAACGCTGGGCCGTTATCACTGCTAATTTCTTTTGGGATACCCATAAATGAGAAATAGTTTCTTAATGCTTTTATTGTTTCTTCTGTGGATGCACTATCTGTTGGGTAAAGTGCTACATACCTTGTCGTGAGGTCTGCTATTACGAGGATGTGTTTTCTTCTTTGGTTCCCTGCTGGGTATGGTCCCAAATAATCTATTTCTAACCATTCGCATGGCGATAGTGGTGGTTCCATTCTGTTCAATTTCCCCGGTACTTTAGTAGTAGAACGTTTGTTCTTTTGGCAGTTCTCACATGATTTTACATACATTTCCGCGTCTTTGGATAAACTTTCCCAGTGGTATTTTTCTTTTAGTTGTTTTATAGTGATATATGTTCCTGGATGTCCCGCTATTGATGAGCCATGTGTGGCTTTCAGTATTCCTTCTCTCCTGACATGAGGGATGTATAAGAGCTGTTTCTTTCCTTTAGGTGATAAGAATTTGTACCAAAGTATTTGTTGGTCATCCAATAAATATCTTCTTGACTGCCTTGTAATTAATCGAGATGTAGATTGTCCTTTTAGGGCTTTGCACATTTCTTGATAGTATGGATCATTCTTGAGGTCTTCCATAAATTTCATATCGGTGTGTTCTGTTGTAGAATTATTTACTGTCACGGCGTTTATTAGATCATCTCTCTGTAGGCTTGAGTATATTGGTTCTAGTTCATTTTCATTCAATTCCATACCTGTTGGACATCTGCTTATTAGATCTGCTAAATTGTTCTTTTTTCCACTTATATGTTTAATGTTTAGTTGGAAATCTTCTAGTTTGACCAGCCATCTGAGAAGTCTGGCGTTCTTGTCTCGAAATGTTTTTAGATCTGTTTATGAAAGGTGATCTGTTATCACTGTGATTGGCTTTAGGTGTATGTATGGTCTCCATTCATTTATAGCTGCAACAAGTCCCATTAGTTCGAGTTCTGATGCACTATAACAAGATTGAGTCTTGCTCAACTTGCGAGAGAAGTATTCGATGACGTGGAGTCGGTTATCTTCTTGTTTTTGGCATAAAATTGCTCCACTTCCTTTTGTGGATGTGTCAACGATTAAAATTGTCTCTCTGTCTTCCCTGAATGGTACTAGTATTGGGGCAGATGTGAGGAGCTGTTTTAGTCTCTCGAAACTTTTCTGATGTTCTGGTCCCCATTTGATGTTGCTGTATTTTCTTCGTTTGGCACCTTTTGTGAGATCTGTCAGTGGTGAGATTTCGTTTGCAAATTGCCTAATGTGTCTTCTGAAAAATTGGAATGCGCCGATAACTGATCTGAGTTCTTTTAGATTTTTAGGCGTTTCTAATGCAGTTATGGCTGATAGTTTGGATTCGTCAATCCTGATTCCATGTTTCCCAACTTTTCTTCCTAGTAGCGGGATTTCGTCATATAGGAATTTGCATTTTTCTATTTTCAGTTTGAATTGATGTTTACGAAATCTTAGTAGTGCCTGTTCTAAATTATTGCATGCGTCTGCAAATGTGTCTGCGAAAGATGTTATGTCGTCGGCGTATACTGTTACTGATTTGTCTATCATTCCTCTCATTGCGTATTCGGTTGCTCGTGCAAATGCTGCTGGGCTGCATTTCAGTCCCTGGCTGAGTGTTTTAAACTCCCACAGAGTGTTGTAAGGTCCTTCGAATGCTGTGTATTTCTGACTTTCTTTGGTTATTGGGATTTGATGGAATGCATTTTTGAGATCGAAACTTGTGAGGTACTGTTTCCCTGCTAGTGTTCTGTGGATCTCGTCCACACTAGTGAGTGCTATTGCTGGAACCTCTATTAACTGATTAACTTTTCTGTAGTCAATCAATAGTCTCATTTCTTCGGTGTTCTTTTTTCTTATGAGAAATGCTGGTGCTCTATATTCACTGTTTGATTCCACTACGATACCTGCTTCTTTTAATTTCATAATTTCGTCATGGAGCCTTTCTTTTTCTTTGTTAGACCTTCTGTAATTTCTTGCAACTTGTGGCACATCTTTCGTTATTGAAATTTTGAATTTTGGTACCTGAGCGATACTTATGTCTGATTCATGTTGAGCGAACACATCTTGATATCTCTTCAATATCTCTACGATTTTGTTATGTTGTTCTGTTGTGAGCGTTTTCTTTGACAATCGAGCTCTAAAGTCCTACGTAATGTTGGTCAACATTTTTATCAATAAAATTATTGTGGTTGTGTTGTTATGTCACGTCAGAATACTATTGGATGTAGAAATACTAGAGTGGTAGAATATACTATATAGGATAATACATTTACATACGCATAAAATAAACATACAAATAAATCAAATAATGGTACATGCACAATTTTATGGATCAATGATAAGTTGCACTACGCTTTATTAATTTTTTGAATCAACGTCTCGGAATGTTCGTATTTTTCTTTCGCTCGAAAGGAGGACGGTACCGCTTAATTTCCTCAAGGACGAGCTGGCTAAGCGTTTTGAATTTCCTTCCCATCAAGGAACTTGGAGGGACGGACCGAGCGACTGACGGAGTGCTCTTAGTTGGATTTATTTACGAATTTATTAATTATACAAATGAATCAGTGACTTGTTTTATTTATTTTTATTTAATTTAAATTGTTGATACGAGAATTTATTACTTTTATATAAAAAAAAATTTTAACGTATAGGGCATGCAAAGTGATTTATAATATTTTCTTATTCGGTGAATTTATTTTAATATTTACTTTTATGGATGATTTTAGGGTTAGGGGCGGCACCAATAATTGGGAACCGAAGCCTCCACCAGGTGTGAGGTAGCCGGGATTGACGGTCTTGTTTTGTCAAGATTTGCTTTCGTCAACCCGGTGCCCACGGTAAAATTTGGCAGCTAAATTGTTTTACGTTGTGACCGGGAGGATCTTTTATGTGCTGCCGATCCTCCTTTTACCCCGTCCCCAGGTCTCCAAATCCCTTGATGGAATCAGGTCAACAAGAAAACAATATTCCAATATAACTTATATATTGCTTGTCGAAATGACCCTTAATTGTTGACCTAATCTCTCCACCAAATTGATGAATTTGCCCTAACCGCCCGCACGCGAACGCGAGGCCCCCGGAGGCAAATTCGGGTTTTCCAAAAGTGTAAACTAATGGTTGGATCTGACCTGAGTGAATGACGTGGGTGGCCACCGATGATCCTTGGCTAGGAGATCACCGGGACAGACGATTCTTGCATCATGAGCGGCTTCGTGGCGACTGACCGCGAGTTCTGTTTCTGTGTCTCCCTCCTGCCTTAACTCCAACTGCTGAATCAGCGTCTCCCGCCGTTTTTGATTTTCAGTGTGAAGAGGTTTTTCAGTTGGTTTAAAAACCACTTCTAACAATTCCAAAACCGAAAAGTTCGTACGCTGTACGGAGTAGGCCGTCCGGGCCGTTTTGGGCGGTAGGAATTTTTTTTTTTTTAAATCTAAAATTTTGACAAAATACTCGGTTTACCATCTAGTTGTACCCGCAAGGTTTTCAGCCCGATCGCTCAAATCCGTGGGGCGCTATGGGGCTACGGGAGTTTTTTTTAAAGGCGTTTGGCTATGGGATTGAGTTAGGTGTCGTTTTCGTAGTATTTTTGGACGTAGAATCGCTTTTTTGGGGTACCGGAACGATCCGATTTCACTGCGCCGATCTATAGGGCATTCATGGGGCTACAAATCGGATTTTTGAAGGATCCCAGGAGGTCAAATATTTTTCGAGTAAAAAACAAAAACGCTGCAAATTTTACACAAGGGTTTATTATTCTTTGATATACCTACGTTACTTGTGCAGAAATTTAATTCTGTCAATGAAAATTTAAAAAAAAAATTTTTTGGATTTTTTTGTTCAGAAATGTGTTTTTTCAAAAATTCTGCATTTTTTACTCGAAAAATATTTAACATCCTCGGATCCTTCAAAAATCCCATTTTTAGCCCCATGAAAACCCTAAAGATCGCCCCAGTGAAATCGGATCGTTCCGGGACCCCAAAAACATGGATTCTACGTCCAAAAATACTTCGAAAACGACACCTAACTCGATCCCATAGCTAAAAGCCTTCAAAAAAACCCTCCCGTAGCCCCATAGCGCCCCACGGGTTTGGGCGATCGGACTGAAAACCTTGCGGGCACAACTAGATGGTAAACCAAGTATTTTGTCAAAATTTCAGATTTTTAAAAAAATTCCTACTGCCCAAAACGGCCTGGACGGCGGACGGACATTTCGGATTTAGAATGTAGACCTCTTGAAACGGATAATGTCAAATTTTGAGCCCGATCGGAGTCGTCGACCCCCGTCGCGAAAACATAGGTGTATTATTCCAAGAATAATAAACCAAAAATGTTGAAAAAAATAAAAAATACAAAACAATAAAAATTGTTTCCCAAAACTTTTTTTATTGACAGAATGAAATTTATGCACAAGTAACCTATATCAAAGAATAATAAACCCTTGTGTAAAATTTGCAGCGTTTTTTCTAATATCAAAATCAACCGATGGGGCTGATTTTTATTACCTATTATAATTGTTTCTAACGTATTGAGCTTCTAAATGAACATATGGCGTGGCAAGGCAGTAAGATCCAAAATGGCCGTCGCACACGATTTCGAAAATTTTAATGTCACAGGAGAGTGAAACCTTTCTTAATTTTTGAGAAGTTCAGAGACACGCAGTGAACATGAGTGGGTAAAAAAGTAACGCTCCATGTAGAAACCACAACGCTTTTATTAAAAGATGAGTTCTATTATATGAGAGAAAAAATATCGCCCAGGAAATAAAACTCAACCTGGATAGTGAAAACATGAAACTCAAAATCCGATTTTGAGCGATTCGGATTTAAGGATAAATGTATACCTACAACTCCGTCCAATTCAATCCCTGCCGTTAATCCGCAAACGAACGTGAAAAGTTTCCGTCTTTCCTGTAAAATTGTCAGAAAATCCAATTGATGGAAAGAGCTGGTTTTGCAACCATCACCTCAAGTTTGACATCTCCCAACGTCATTGTTACCGATCATTACTGTGTCCATGGTTGGATGGAGGAAGTGAGTAAAAAAGAAACCAACGCCCGTGTGGTAGTGATTCTATATCGATATATCGATAACTACCTATCTTAAATATTCAGGGCTCGCGAGTTTCAGAATAAAAACTTCAGGGATTTCCTACGCCAACGTTCCGGTTTATCTATAAACCATCTTCAGAACTAAAAAAAGATAACCACAGCTCAGAAACAAACAATCTGTTTCAGTGTGAACAAAAATTCACTAACTGACGTTTTTTTAACCTGAAACCATGTAAGTACGATAATAATTATCGTATTAAGTACGTAATAATATTTATCGTACTTAATTAATATTAGGTACACCTACCTATCTTACCTTAGAAGAGAGAACCACCACCTGGTCGACCAGGTACCTACCATACCTATGCTGTATATGATCATAATGTGATGTATATTATACAGCAGAAGGTAGTTGGGTAATCTCAAACAATCTTTGAGTGAGAACAACAATTCACTCAAAGATTGTTTGTTTCTGAGCTGTCACAGCTCAGTGGTTCTGTTTTATAGCCCTGAAGATGGTTTATAAATAAAAAGAAATGTTAGCGTAGAAGATCCCTTGCGACCCTCTATTATATAATTTGCGCAGTTGAGACACACACCTTGGTTATTTTAATTAATGCTTCAACATACAATAACAATGTAACTGAAAATGAATCGGAGAGTGCAGACCACAAGTGTCAAATTTAAGTCAAGATTTTCAAATTTTACAGGAGAGAGAAAAAACGTCACTGACTCAAGTTGTTTTTGCGCTCAACGTTCAGAAAAGAGGCCTGCCCCGTATCCTTCGAACTTCGTACTAACCTGACTGACGTGGTTTTGCACTCAACTCGCATTACGCCTTCCTGAGCTAGTTTCCATTGAAAAACTAATTTTCGAATTTTTGTGACTGAAGTGGTTTCTGCTCTCACCGATTCAAATGTAATCGTTGATTTTTATGTACCTAAAAGTAGAATTTACAAGGCAGCTCGCATACAATGGAGGTTATTTTGGCCCATTCACTTTTTAATTTAATTTTCTTTAAACTTAGTTTAAAGAACCTGACCAGTGTTTGGATCGATGTTGGACCCCACAAATGGGAAATTACTCTGAAAACGACACCGCATTCGACCTGCTGACATCCACCAAAAGCTCCATTCGTAGCCCCATGAAAACACCAAAGATGCCGAAGGTGAAATTGAATAGTTCTGGGACACCAAAAAATAGATTATAAGTCCCAAACTACTTCGAAGATGACACATGACACGATAGCCGAAACGTTTCAACACCCTCTTCCGTTGGCCTTTTTCATCCCGACGGGTGAGAGCGGCCCTTGCGGGCTCAGCTTTAGACACAGATTAAACTACTGATACTGGCTTTAGATATGTTGCGGGCAAACCGAGTGTGTAGGGACAATTGCAGATTTTTTTAGAAGTACCAATTTCTGAGTTGGCGGGGACAGCAGGTCCTGGCATTTTTGCTATGCCAAAACATAAAAAAAAAATGAGGTCATTCAAACTTCTCGACTCATGTCCCGAATACATAGGTGAACATTCCAAATAATAATTAACTTAAAGTAAAATTCTCTGCATGTTAATACTGCCAGCATTCGTTGTTGACATAGGTAGGTAAGTACTAGAAGATTCGAGGTTGTTCGATGCTGAAAACTACCAAATTGGTACTAAACTACCTAAGTGAAAAAAACCTCTTCAAAATAAGTTAGGTATCCGTTTCCTTAGAACCCTCCTACCAAACAAAATTTAAGTTGATCGTTAAGTAGCTACAGTTACCTTGTCTCCAGTAAACACGCGTAGGTGTTATTTTAAAATCAACTTAGGATAATACTATGACGTCTTTGTTTACTGGATGAAACATCCAGCAAAGAGGACGAGTCTTCAACGTTTCAATGTACGGTAGGTACATACTACAACATTGAATGTCGTAATTTAAATTAAATTTTAATGTAAATTTCGCAGGTCAATGTATCCCATACGGAGCTACCGGCGAACGAAATAATTCGATACCTACCTAGTAAAAGTATAAAAGTCTGTCAGTTGAAAAAAAACGGCAAAAGAAAAAAAAATCGAAAAATAATAATTGGGTATTTTTGATTTTTTTCAATTAGGTACCTACTTATTGAAAAAATTAAAATTCGGTAGGTACGGACTTTTACACTTTTACGTGGTGTAGCCTAGGATTTGCTAGGAAATCACTTGTAAGTAAACGCGTTGTTGTCATTTTCGCATTTCTACCATGCTTTCGGCCATGTCAATACTTATCAAAATTTAATGGTATGAAAATCTCAATTTCGTCAAAATATCAAATAAGTGGTGTTACAACTTAAGTGACGATAATATTAAATATTACAAATTTTGTATTAAACAAAAGCACGCCTACAGGCCGATATGACTTTTCACATTTTGTACCTATTTCACGACCGAAATCTCAATTTCGTCAAAATATCAAATAAGTGGTGTTACAACTTAAGTGACGATAATATTAAATATTACAAATTTTGTATTAAACAAAAGCACGCCTACAGGCCGATATGACTTTTCACATTTTGAAACCTATTTCACGACCGAAAAATGAAATTTTCATCCTGTCTCAATGAATGAAAATTCCCAAATTTTGTAATCTGGAAAAAAAATCGTCGATTACGTTATGATCGAAAGCAATTTGCATCGATACAAACAACCATCCGTTAAAAGCATCGATTATTCTATACATACCCCTATTTTATGATAAGAGATAACAGTGTTATGGAAGTGAAATTTTTGAAGTATACCACTTTTATTTGAATTTAGTAGTTTCCTTTGTCATTGCCAAGTTGTGTAGATGCGTTAGTACTAAGTCAAGTGTCTTTCAAGAGGATATTTTACTATTAAAGGTGGGCCGTATCAATGCTAGGATCACTGAGGCCCTTATCAGATGTTCGTTTGAAAATACCGTCCAATTTTTTGAATAATCGTGCTCGACACGGGTTTTAAGGGATGATTTACTGCTCACACTGAAGATGGTCGAGCGCAAACTTTTCGTGAATTTCTTTTGCCAGAGATGTTTACAACCCCTGAAGTTGGACGAATCCTTTGGCTCCATTTCGGAACATACTCTCGCTGAGCTGAATTGTGAGTATCGACGTATTTATTTTAGTCTTATCAATATGTCAGGGTGTAAGAGATCACACAGTAGAGCCTTAACGAATAATTGTATTATGTTAGTAACGCTCTTGGTTGGCATCATGCTCTTGAAGTTGGAGCATACGGGTCGTTGGATTTGACGTGGTTGCTGCTGACGCTGTCAGATTGAGGGTTTGACGTTATTCTGTGGAAGCGTGTTGTCAGACCCGCGGATGCAAAATACAGTGGATGTATATTTCAAAGCCTGTACATTTTCAAATTTAAAAACTGTAGACAAACGTTACATAAATTTACTTGCGCTTCGGATGAAACAATGGGATGTCAGGCTTAACACCTGTGGGGTGTATTGCCGCTTGTGACTATGAAGGTATAGTTAACTGGTATATTTTGGTTTATTATTCTTGGAATAATACACGTACGCAATTGCGGCAAAGGTAGAAAATTCTGATCGGCCTCAAAATTTGACATTATACGTTTCAAGAAGTCTAGATTCCAAAAACTAAATGTCCCTCCGTCGTCCGAGCCGTTTCGGGCAGTAGGAGTTTTTCTAATAATCTGAAATGTTGGAAAAATACTCGGTTTACTACCTAGTTGGGCCCGCAAGGATTTCTGCCCGATCGCCCAAACCCGTGGGGTGCTATGGGGCTAAAAAGGGGCTACGGAAGGTTTTTTTAAATGGTTTTCGGCTACAATATCGAGTGGGGTGTCGTTTTCAAAGTATTTTCCCAGAATACATTTTTGGGGGTCCCAGAGCGATCCGATTTCACTGTGGGGATCTGTGGGGCTTTCACGGGGCTACAAATGGAATTTTATAAGGATCTGAGGAAGTCAAATAAGATGTCGTTTTCCGATTAATTTTGGACGAAACATTGTAGGTACAGAAATGTTTTTATATATTTTTTCAATAATATTTTCTTAATGACTAAGAATTAATGTTTGCTGAATTTTTCTATATCAAAGAATAGGTAATAAACCCTTGTGTAAAATTTGCAGCGTTTTACGATTGTACTGGGGGACACCCCTGGACCCTCGGGCTATTAATGATTGAGGATCAAACCAATGAAACACAGAATGTGTTTTTCGGTGATTCCGTAGAGCGCTGGTGGAATTTCTAGAAATAATCATTCATTCAGCCCTATTTACATTAACACTTATAGACAACCAACGGGCTATGGGAAGAGATTTGAAGAGTTTCAGCCATGGGGTCGAGTTAGTTATAGTTTTTCAAGTAGTTTTCGACGATGAATCCATGGTCCCAAAAACGCCTAATTTGAATAGGTAATTTAAATCGCAGACCCAATCACGTCTAATTTGCAAAGGCAACACGTGGTCAGTGGCCCCGTACTATTAGTTTTATTTAAATCGCAGCCCCTGGGTTAGCAGACCCCAAAACGCCTAATTTGTAAAGGCGACACATGGTCAGGAGACCCAAAAATTGCTAATTTGAAAAGGCAACACATGGTCAGTGGACTCATACTATTAGTTTTATTTTAATCGCAGCCCCTTGGTCAGCAGACCCAAAACTGCCTAATTTGAAGAGGCGACACATGGTCAGTGGACCCATACGATTAGTTTTATTTTAATCGACGCTCCTGGGTCATTAGACCCAAAAACGCCTAATTTGAAAAGGTGACACATGGTCTGAAACCGCTGATCTCTGGGCCCTCCGGCTTCTCCTGACGTGAAGTCCATATAACTAGTAATTACATACAAATCAAGAAAGCTCTTTCGATGTTGCAGTGCCTGTCCATACAACGCCGGAAGTTGACATTGAAGCTGCCAGTATCGACCACTTGATCCCGGCGTTCCATTTAGAGGATTCCGGAAATGGCACTAACGGGTTCACGTTGCTTGAAAATCAAGGCGACTCTGGTGACTTCGGCCAGTTGCATGTACGTTGTTTGGAGTATCGTGTAGGTACTTGGTCGGTGTCATATGACTCGGAAATATCTCCGTTTTCCAGGTAACAGCCGGTCTGTTTGATATCGTCTCATCCAACTCAGAAATTGACCACCCTCTTTGTGAAGAGTGCACCGACGTGTTGATCGATTTGATGGATCAACAGCTGGCTCTCACTGAAGAAGAATCTAAAGATTACAGTCAATATTTGAATAAGTGAGTTTCGTTGTGTACGCGTTTGATTTTGAATTATCAGGATGCCGTCCGTTCTGTTACAATTATTATTGTTTTTTTTCTTCTTGAATTTCAGATTGAAGAACGAAAGTGTCGTAGAAAGTATAGAATCATTGGAAATTGAATTGGATCAGGTAAATGCTTATTTCTTCCAGCTTTTGACCGCAGAGATTGGATTGGAATGAGTTTTATTATTCGGAATCGCTCAATATCAGATTGAGTTTTATTTTTCCGCTCAAAAAATAACATTTAACTCTTGAGCGTTCATTTTTTTCGCTCAAAATAAAACTCCAAACGTCATGAGCCATTATTTAGCTATCAAATCTGACCCTACCGTTGAAAAAGCCCTCCTATTTCCTCTTTGTCCCAAATTAAAATTTTCAGGAAGACTTCATAGGAGGAAATCTGAATTTCCTGCGTGAAATAATATTTTAGTTTAGAAAGATCATATTATGATCTTTCTAAACTTAACTGGAGTTTCTTATTAGACTCCTCGCAACTTTTCAATTCTGGCGAAAATGATTTACCTGCGCGACAGGTGGCTTTTTTTCACTCAGAAATTTATACTCAGCTCGATGTACATTAACTCCGTTAGGTACCACACGGACCTGCGGCATGTTGCTAATTCGGAAATGCGGAAATGCGTTGGATTCTTTTCTAGGATGTCCAAAGATAAGGACCCAAGCGTTGTTTCCACATTCCCTGGGAAGGGTACTCCATAAAAGTTATTACAAGTAACTTTATTAGGCAAAAATTTACGCTATTTGAAAATTGGAAGGAAATAATGTTAGCATTAATGATAAAAATAATTAAACCCTGGGAAAATATTCCTCTTACCTCCCTCCGTGATATCTATGAATTTGAAAAAAGAAAAACGAATAGGTACCTACGTCAAAACTCTTCTCGGCGAGATATTCACAGACTGAGGCAGCGGCGTGTTTCCTTGGGTCCTGCAGTTCCGTGTTCCTTATCTTCTCAGTCGATTCAAAGTACAATGTACTTTGAATCGAACATGTCATGTTCTGCATTTTACCATCTTGTTTATGACCTACCTGGATGTCGAGGAAGTGTTGAATCGCTTTTCACCAGATAAGGAACACCTTCATTTTTTGACTTTTGTACTGCTAGATCCTATTTTGCGCCCCCTGTGCGGCGGAGCATGTACTTCGAGATGTGTTAGACCGTTGGACTTTTTGCATCATCATTCGATTCTTTGATTCTAATTATCATCAATTTACAGCTGACCAAAGAGGAAGAAAGACTGACAAAGGAACTAAATTTAATGCAAGAAGAAGAAAAGGCTGTACAGGAAGAATACATCATCCAGGAGAGTGTCAAGGACAGTCTTGAGAGGGATGAAGAGCGGTACTGGAAGGAATACAGCAAATATCGTAACGAGTTTATTTTGATTGAAGACGAACGGAGAAGGTGAATACCGCTCGAATGGAGTATTATTATTAATGCACCTATGTATTCGCGACTTGGGTCGAAAATTTTGATCGGCATCAAATTTGTCAATATTCAAGATGCGCATATTCCAAAAATGAAATGCCCGCCGTCCAGGCCGTTTTGAGCAGTAGGATTTTTTAAAATATGAAATTGTGGCAAAATACTGGGTCCACCATCTAGTTGTGCCCACAAGGTTTTCAGCCCAATCGCCCTGCCCCGCGAGGCCCCGTGGGACTGAAAAGAGAGTTTTTGCTAGATTTCGGGTATGATATCGAGTCGGAGTGTCGTTTTCGAAGAATGTTTGGACGTAGAATCCATTTTTTGGGCCTCATAACCATCGGATTCCACCGTGGAGATCTATGGGGCTTTCCTTGGGCTTACGAAGGATGTCAGGAAGACGAATGAGGTGTCGTTTTCCGAGTAATTTTGGACGCGTAATCCCTTGTGTAAAATGTGCAGCGTTTTTGTTTGCATTGAGGGAGCTGGCCGCCCAGACAGTTCATGCTCATTTGATTTTTCAGCCTGGAATGTCAGTTGTCCTACGCTCAAAATCAACTGGACAAACTGAAAAGGACCAACGTGTTCAACGCAACATTCCACATTTGGCACAGCGGCCATTTCGGGACCATAAACAATTTCAAGTTGGGCCGTTTGCCGTCGGCGCCCGTCGATTGGAGCGAAATCAACGCCGCCTGGGGCCAAACTGCCCTCCTGTTGACGGCGCTCGCTCATAAAATGAATTTCTCTTTTGCAAAATTCCGGTTGGTGCCATACGGAAATCATTCTTACATTGAGGTGAGCTCAATTTCGACTGAAGCTGTCACGCTGGTGTGTGGGCACCTCGTTGATCATTTCTTTCGATTGCAGGTTCTGTCCGAACAGAAAATTTTACCTTTGTATGGGTCTGGTGGATTTAGATTCCTTTGGGACACGAAGTTTGATGCTGCCATGGTGGCTTTCTTGGAGTGCCTTCAACAGTTTAAAGAAGAAGTTGAAAAGGGAGACTCGGGATTCTGTTTGCCGTACCGCATCGACAAAGGTAAACTTGAAGATTCTGCGACTGGGCACTCATTCTCCATTAAGTAAGTCTATTTGATCAGGTTATGTAAGTGGATTTATATGGAAATTTTCATAGTCTTCGTATTCATGATATACATTCACATTTCACTCCAGGATCCAATTCAACAGTGAGGAGCAATGGACCAAAGCTCTAAAATTTCTGTTGACCAACTTGAAATGGGGATTAGCATGGGTGTCATCTCAATTCGCGAAGGAACAAAATGAACAGATGCCATGAAACTTGTTGGGTATGTGCATATTTTCTGGTTGATATTTTTTTTATTTTTTAGTTTCCTGATAGTGTAGGCCATTTTATTGCTGGCTTCGGAATTAAAAAAAAGTTAAAACTAAAGTTTTACGTATATGCCAAACAATAATAATTATTCAACAATTATTGTTAAAATTCAATTTGGCATTAAATGCCAATTTTGGCGTAATGATTAAAGGGGCGATTCGACCCTCGCCAGCCACCCTTGAAAGTAAAGTAGGCCAACCAATTAGTGATTGCACCCTCCCCACTAAGTAAAGTGAGCCAAGTTTGTTCTTACCTGCCAGGGTAAAGTGGGCCAACCCCTAGTGGGCGCAATAAGAACTCGCATAGCGATATCGACAAGCGAATAGAAGTGGTCTGAGGCCAGGTGGGATACAGTCAGGGGTTGCCTGGCTTTGACCAACCAGGCTATGGTGGGGGGGGGGGGGGGCCTAGTCTACTTTATTGGAGCGCCAGCTCGAGGTGAATGAAGAGGAGAAGGCGATTCATCTTAATTCCAAGGTACTTCTACAAGTCGGAAACATTGGAAATTTGTCTTAAAAAATTCAGCTGGGTGAGTAGGTAACTAGCAAAGTCTGAAAACACCAAAAGGTGCTCCATGTGGCGTATCTGAGTTCTGAAAGTTGCCCAAAGAGAGGTTCAAAACAAATTTCAACTATTTTGAAAAAAAAAAAAAAAAAAAAAAAAAAGGTGGTGAGTAGATGACGAGAAAAATATGAAACCACCATGCTCCATGTGGCGTATATGAGCTCAGACCTTGGGCCAAAATGAGGTAACAATATATTTTGCCTTCCACATGAACCCCTTCACTTTCACCCTTAATTACTTCAGAAAAACGATGTGGTGGGTGTGAGGCCAGGTGGGAAAGACCGGGGGTTGGCTGGCGAAGCCAGTAGGGGATGGCCCCCTATCATCGTACTGAAGTTGGCATCCTGGAGGGCTCCGTGTTGCTAGCGGACGACCTAATCTCTTGTTTACGAAGATTCGTGCTCCTTTCGGATACCTTTGTTTGTCAACATTGATATCGTGCTGCTAGCGGACGGGGAACCCAAACCAGGTGTTTATGGAAAATGGAAGTGTCGAGTTAGGCCAAGATTGTTTGCTCCCCTCACTAACCACCCCCCCCCCTCCCTAATTGAAGCTCAAATCAAATTTTGCAAATTGCTACGACTGCAGTTTTGGGTAGCTTCTCCTGTAACCTACGCAGGAGGAAAACAATGAAATTTAACCTAGATTCAAGGTTCTCACAGTGTTGGTTCCAGTTCAGCTTTGGATCCACCAATACTCCCAGAAATCTAACGCTTGGGGGGTTTTCGACCAAAGATGACAAGTCTCGCAACCCAAAGTAGAGAGTCTCAGTTTTCGTCTCATTAACAGAGAGTCCATTTCTAGCGAACCACCCCGATATCTCTTTTTTAGACCCTTCGTTTGTCAGAGTCAGTGACGCAAGAGATGCGTTTTTCGTCAGGACAGAAGTGTCGTCCGCAAACAGAAGGGTCTCAAGAGGATGTAGACCTGATGGCAAATCATTTATGAAAATTAGAAAAAGTGTGGGACCCAAAACTGAACCCTGAGGTACACCATACCTGACTGGCAAGAAACTTGATAAAGAATTTCCATGATGAACAGCCTGACATCTACCTGTGAGATAGCTTGAGATGAGCGATAAAGCCCCGTCCGAAAAATGATATTTTGCTAACTTGTCGATAAGGAGCTGGTGTGGAATGCAGTCAAAACACTTGGCTACGTCTACAAAAGTAGCTGAGGCATATTCCGCACATTCAAAGGAATTCGATACAAATTCGGCCAACCTCAGAATGGCCTGCTTTGTAGACCTGCCCCGCCTAAACCCAAATTGATCGTTCGAAAATAGACTATTCATTTCAAAGAACCTCGTGACGTCACGCTTTAGTCCCTTCTCAAAAACTTTTGCTAGAATTGGGAGCTTAGATATTGGTCTATGATTAGAAAGAAGGTTCTTGTCTCCCTTTTTGAAAAGAGGAATCACTTCAGCAACCTTGAGTACCGAGGGAAAGTGACCTAGCAAAATCGATTCATTAATAAGGTGCGTTAAGGGATACACCAGCGCTAGAGCTCCCTGTTCTATCATTTTCGTGGACAGACCATAAACGTCAAATCCATTAGTGTTTTTCAACTCAGTGATCAAGCGTATGACATCATGAGGCTCAAGATGAGAAAATGTAAATGCATCATGAATGGGAACAGCAAACGTTTCCAATGGATCTTCATTGCTAGGGGGTAAATTTTTTACAATAGATTCGGCCACATTTACAAAGTATGTGTTAAAATCTTCTGCAGAGAAATGAGGAGATGCTGAATTTGAGCATCTATCGATTTCTCTATTTTGATTGATTTCGTTCCACATCATTTTCACTGGATTCTTAGATGAGAAAATTTTCCGTTCACTATCTTTGGATCTTGCATCTTTAATTATGGTTTTGTACTCATTTCTACGTTTCAAAAATTTAGCTTTTATGGGGGCGCTTAGAATGAATTGCACACAAATGAGAAATATTAAAAAAACAATTTTGAGGACTTACCTGCCTAGTTGCTGGAAGTGGCGGCTGGCTAATTCCGTCGGCTTCCGGCGTAGGTAGTCCTGTTATTATTTGCGCCAAAATCTTTGAATTTAAATTTACTTTTCCAGACTCTCAAATTCGTACCTTTTCCCGACCCGGGAATTCAAGGTGGACTTTACAATTGAAACCCAATATTAATCTTCGTTTTTATTTTGGAACTTGAAAGATTCAAATTTTGCTCATTAATATGTTTACAGATAGATATAATTATTTATCGTTCGTAATTTTATTGACCGCTCCAGGAGTACGTAATTTACAAGAGTTTGGTAAATACCTGTCGATTAGTCCGCTCGGGTGTACACGAGCTTTGGTCGGATTTTCCGCGGATTACGTTGATTCAGAACTCGCGGCGCGATCACTAAACGTCCTCGGATTTTAACAGTGTCTTTAGGTTCTCACTGTTTAGACCGGTCTGGCACAACTGTAACTTCTGGCAAAAGACTTGGAAAATGACCACGAGCACACTGCGGTCACTGGTTTTATACAATTACCCGAGTGGGGGGTAATTGCGTGGGTCTTGGAGATTGGTGGATGATCTCCATTTTTCAGATGAAAAGGAGAGTGTCTGGCTCGTTATTGGTCACCAGACGACTCCACCTCCCTCAGGCGGCCGCCTCCAGGGGTCGTCCAGGTTCAACCAGAAGGTTGTTAACTTTCTGATCTAAGCGGGTTCTCACCGTGGTGTCCGCTAGATCTAGGACTCGTCTTACAGGTGTTGGATGATTCTCTGGCGAGCCTTTTCTGGTGAACCTTTGTCTTCTGGGACGTTCAACCTCTCATTTCTCGGAATATTGCGAGCGGAGGTTCGTTCTTGCTGATGGTGGCGTCTTGTCGTGGCTCCGCTCAGGTTCCTGCCGGTCGAGATCTGCAGATGTTGGATTTTTCTTGCGCCGGTGTCAGTTCTCACATCCCACGGTGCGGTTGATTTTCTTCTCGCCACGTCGGCGCCTGTTCGGTGGAATTTGCGGCCGCACGTGGCATTGTGTCGCAACCGAGGAATGGAGTAGATGTTGTGGGCGGAGCGACGCGATGTATTTTTATTAGAGGCGTGGTGGTTGATGTGTCATTTCGAGGTGCGACAGCTTTGATCCCAGGGTCATCAGAAGACTTCCAACGGTCGTAGAGAGATTGAAGATCACTCTTCACCCTAGGGTGAACTTCTAGCTAGAGAAGTCTTCCGAATACCAAGAGTAATGATGATTTGAGGCATTCACAGCCTTGCAAGATTTTTTAGGAAAAACTACATTAGACAAATTTGAGATAATTTCAACAAAGTGATGCCAGCGAATGTCGATCGGCATGTCCGATTGATACATGAAATCCCAACTTGTTAAAAACAAATAAAATTCGAATGATTCAAGTTTCTTCTGGGTGATAGGTCGGGAAATAAGAACAGATGGCTCTTTATGAGACATTTCCACTGTAAAATTGCAAAATAGAGCCCGGTGATCAGAAAAGAAGACATCATCTACCAGGATGTTGGCTTCGTACTCCGGCAAAAAATTTACGAAGGCATTATCAATGCTTCGACGGTACCGTGTAGGTGTTTTATTTTGCGGGTGGAACTTGAAAGAACCGAAAAGACCGGTGAGAACTCTGTATCGTGGCACATCTTCTATGGCACAAACGTTAAAATCACCCTAAACAATAACCATCTTCATTCGAAAAACAAGTTGAAGCACAGAATTTAGAATAGATAAAAATTTTTGAAAATCCCCACTAGGCGAATGGTAGATCGAAATAGTAACTAAGTTACAATCATCAACTTTTGCGACCGCAATCTCACAATCACGTGCCACAGACAGCGCATTGATATGATCCAGAATAGAAAATTTGATTAGCTTATTAAAAAACAACACTGTTCCCCCATGTTCCTTTGTGGGCTTACAAAATGAAGGCCCAACATTGAAATGTGCTATTTTCACAAATTTCAACTCAGATGAGTCCAACCAATGTTCATTTATGCTAATTACATCCATTTGAGAGCCCAGAGAGGCAAGGTATGAATCCAGAAAACTTGTCTTATTGCGAATAGAGCAAATGTTCAGGTGGAGCAAAGAAAAAACCCGTTCCGTTGCAGAGGGGGCGATGGGGGGTGAGTACTCTTGATGAGAGTGAGCTTCGTTTGTTGTTAGGTTTGTCGGTGGACCTGTGGAGTCGTCCCCAAAAAAGAGTTCTTGGTGCTATTCGGGGGTGGGCATGAGACAATCGAATCATTATGACGATAGGGGTGCATAGGAGTAACCGTTTTCTCCGAGGTTTGTTCAGCTGCGCTGAAGCTCAAGGGTGTAACAGTTGTTTCAGTTTTGTTTAGACAAATGATTTTTTGCTTGATCTTTTTACCCAGGAGCTGCCGAGCTATCCGCGAATAATATGGGTTGAATGATTTGGATGAAATCAAATCACGCCCGATTAGATCCAAATCTATCACTCGGACTGCGCTGAATTTTCTGGTCAATGATAAAAGGAATTTGTTACAACGTTCAGTTTCCTTATTTACCACTGACCAAGCCGGCAGTGTATAGTCAAAGGGGACTTTGAAAATAATGACTTTGGTACTGCTAGAATTTTGACAAAACTTACCAAGTTCGTGCTTGAAAGAACGAAGTTCATTAAACGATACATCAATGAAACCAGCTGAAAGCACTAGGAAGTCGGGTTTTAATTTCTGGGTTTTTAATGAACTGATAAGTACCGGAAGGGTGGCGTCAGGCATCCTTATAGCGGTAGTCTCGTAGTGGCTTGGTAGAATAGTAGAGAGTTCATCTCTCATGACGTACAGGAAGGAGTCTCCAAGGAATACCACACTAGAGCTGCACTTCCTCCTAGGTACCAGTCTTGAATGACGAAGCTGCCGGCATCGAGGCGCGATAGAACATTGAATTTGCGTTGTAAAAGATGAAATATTCCTTTTTAGGTCCGAGATAACTGAGTCAATTTCCAGGTACTTTTTGTTTAGATCTTCAATCACTCGCGCATTTTCAGAAAGTTTCTCGAAGAAGGAAACGTCAGGAACTGCAGCTAAATCCTTCGATAATGGGATGCCTTCTCCAGACGCTTGAGTTCCTCCGATGTTGACTGAAATGTTCCCACTTTCCTGTTGAAGTTCCTCCAGTTCGAGACGAGTATTTCTCAATTCTGCGATCAAGTGGTCGTTACGAATCAGCAATCCCGAGTTGAGCGAATATGCCTCACTCAGCTTCGCTCGCAATTCCACCTCCTGATCGTCGTAAGCCTTTTGATGAAGGGTCCAGGAGCGACATGCGTCCTCATAGGAAATTTCAGCTGACTGTAATGTCTTTTGAAGTGTGATTATTTCCTTTTTGAGTTCATTTATGGTGTCATCCACCGAAACATTGAGTGGGGCAGACACTTATTCTTTCGAGGGAATAAAACATTCTCCCACATCCCCTAGAATGGGCCCCCTCTCGTCCTGGCACCTGTCGAACCTTGAATTACTGCTCAAGGCACTCTGTTTTTGAAGTTCGTCAATTATTGTGGCTTGAGTTACTGATTTACTTTCTAACTTTCTAATTTTCAATTTGCACTCTGCGAGCTTGTTCTCCAATGATTCTTTTTCTTCGATCCATAGTCCCTCATATCTGATGTAGTCTTGAACTGAGGTGTTTAATTTGTCGCGAGAGGCCTCGTATGCATTGTTGAGGGAAGAAACCTCATGCCTACATGCATCAAGTTCGTCCATTCTGTCGTTAATTACGGAGAGTAAATTCTCCATCGTCTTGAGAAAATATTTATAATTCAGGTCTTCATAATCCAATCCGAGAGCGCTTAATGCCATAAGTACACAGTCTTTCAAATTCCCAATCTCTTGATCGCCAATGACGAGCAACTCGAGTGATTCCATGTTGTCTAGCTCTATGGAAATGGGAACGAGAGGTTTTCCGGAACAACGTGGTTTTCCGGTTACCGAGCGGTGTCCGATTGGGGAATTTTTTGAAAGTCACCCATTTTCAGTTAACTGCATTTCCGCAACCAATGGACCCAATGGAGGTTTCCTAACATGGAATTTAATTCTCTACAATTTTTGATTAAGTGACTTTAAAAAATTGGGGTTTGCTGTTTTTGATATAGAGACTTGGAAGCTTGACCGAATGGTTAAATAATTTAACTTGAAATTATACTTGAGGTTATTTAAGTTTAACTTGAAATTTCAAGTTTTTCGAAAAAGTGCCCGTCTTTTGAAAAGCCTTATCTCGGAAACTATTGGACCTACAGAGCTGCGGTTAGTCTCAAACGTCTGCAAATTTTGTCTACTTTTAAAAAGATTGGAGTAACGTTTTTTTGTAGGATGCACCCCGACGGAGATATAAGCCAAAAACCAAAATAAGTCCGAAGATTTTGAGGTTTTTCGACTTTCACGCAGAGAGCTCAGGTTTTTCGAAGCTGCAAACTTGGGTATATACTACTGGGAATGATCACAGTAAAAAATAGAACTAGCCGTTTTCTTGCGATTTTAGCGGTTTTTAGTGTTCTATTTGACGGGCGTAAATAGCTCACAAGTAAAAGAACCCTTGTCCGCTGAGAGCACGTACTTTTCGACAGGTGTATCCGCTGGGAACACCCACCCTCCTGGGGCTGGGTGGCGTTTACCTTCCTCTAGACGTTGGCCCGGTTTACGTATGAGATTATCTCCAATAATTGGAGATCAATTATTGATGATAACACCCGCAGGTAGCGAGAACCTTGGCCCACCTTACACCCGCTCACTCTTAATCTAGTCAATCTAGTCAAGAAAACTGGCGTGAATTACCTAGTACATAGTAAACTTAACTAAAACTGAGAATGACTAAAATGAACTAAAGCTTGATTCTTCTGAGAGGAATCAGTTCTTCTCGATCATTTTCTTTTGTCAAATTCCAAACATTTTTGAAATGTCTGTTCAGTTGAACAGACAGTTTTACTGCCCACGATACTCATTTTAAAATGTTTGGAATTTGACAAAAGAAAATTTTTCCTGTTCCGATTTTTTTTTTAATCATAAAAGAATCGATTTTTTGAAAAATCGAAAAATCGTCCCCATCCCAAGTTTCCATTTCCAAAATAATTTCGGCAATACTAGCTAATCTTGGCCGGAATCCCTTTCCCTTTTCCGAACGAGATTTGCAATAATGAAAATTTAATTTGCGGGATTTAAACTTTCAATCCTATTCCTTCTTCCTGGGAGCGCTTTTCTCATTGTCATTATCGTTTCACATGTTACCAGTCCATTTTCTTTCCAGGGGTGCCACGGACACCGTAGTATTCGCATTGGATCACAACTCGGGGACTTTGCTTTAAACAAATCATCGTTTTCAAGGTTGAAATCTACGTTGATATTCATAGAATGGTAGCGATATTTGGGCTGCTGAACCATTGGAGCTGCTCTCTCAATTTGGCCATCACCCCATTCATATGATGTGGGGGGGGGGGGGGAGACCTGCAGGTCGATATTGCCTGTAGATATGCCTTTGTAAAAAATGCCTTTTTTGGCAATAATTCTGTAGCTTATTTATCTCCAGTAGTGCCTCTTTATTCGGTGGGACATTGAACCAGCCAAGCCTCTTAATAATTAATGAATGTGCCACATTGTGGTTTTTGAGAACGTGGTGCCACTTAGCTAGAGCAGCTCTGTTCACCTTCAGGGCCAGAAAGAACGCATGCTTTCCCAAAGGTTGGTGTTCACCAACCCCTCAACCCTCTTAGGCCGTCGTCGGTTCGTTAATGGTGGACTGAAGTCATAGACCAGTACACTTTCTGGGAGCCCCTGAAAGCTTCGGTCACCCTCAAACCTTATTACTTTCTGTATTTTATAATTCACGCGTTTTTTCTGACGAACCCTGTAGGCGGGTTCAATCTCCACCTTTATTTTTATTAAAGTTAAATTTCTCGTTTGATAGCGTTATTACCAAAGACGGGCTAAAGATGGCAGTGTTATGAAAAGAATAATTGGTACCTATCAATTAATCTTGAATTATTATTATTATTATTATTATTACTAAAAGGATAAAAATCATGTTAAAATAATTCTTTTTTGTCATTTCTATCTTTGGCCATTGGAAAAAATGTGATTTAGAGATACCTTTACAATATGGTTCCTTAAGGGCTTATCACAAGTACTTCAAAACACCTTGACAACTTGTCGATCTTGCCCCAGTGTTTTGAAAGTCTTGGAGTATTTACATTTTTTTATTCCACGAAATAGAAGTGGATCGCCCTTTTGGAATCATCCTGTACACTAAAGTTACGTAGCCGAGGAGAAAACTTGTTTTTTATCCTCAAATCTTGATATATTCTAAACTAGGTAGAAGATAGAAGAGCGTACAGTAGTTAGAGCGTACCTCAACTGTTGACACCAATAGATTAAAACAGAAGATAGCCTCTTTTACACAAGCTCGAATTATTCGGCCTCTCATAATGTAAGGTGGATGCGGCGAGTTTTTTTATTCGGCCTCTCTTAACGAATACTTGTATTTGCTCATTGCAGCTTCAGTTTCTCAACTCTTCACCTGAGCACTGTATCAGGGCAGGAGCCGCCACTGATTCATTCACGTTGTGATGGTGGAAAGCGGAAAACCCAGAAAACGTATAGAAAATCTCGACGAATTCATAAAGACATTTATTCTTCAATTCATTAAAAATAATCTTCAAAGATAAAAAAATAAAAATGAAGGAAAAATGAAAAAGATTTTCGCGAAGTAGAAACAGAAAATTTTGCTAGAAGGAAAGAAAGTTGTAAGAAGGAAAAAGAAAGTATGGTATGGTCTCGCCAAATGGAGACTGAAAATGTCGTTGGGGGTAGGGAACCAATAAATGTGGAGTGTCAAAACTACCAACATAGGTATAATTAGCCGAATCCAAAGATGAAGGTGAGACGAGGTTGGGTGATGAGGAGAGACTTGGACAAGCGTCATAACATGATGTGAAACCTACGACGAGAGAAGGAATCTTCCGGTGAGTCGCCAAGCCTACATCGTAATATGTATGATATTTAAGTGATACATATTAGGTTTGTTCCACGTTTCATGGACTGTTAACCGAAATCGAAGGAGACGTGCGCAGTTGAGATAACTGCTGTTCCAGGTCGATCTGTCGGTTGACAGCAGTTGGACGGGAACCGACAGCTCAAATGAGTGTGGTTGGGAGCTGTCGACAGACGACGTTAAACGTGGAACAAACCTATTATAAACAACACCAGCCAACAGTTAAATTTTAAATTAAAAAAGAGAATGCAATACAAATATTGTAGTTGACTTGACGTCAGCCGGTTGATCGGTCTAAAGATTACAGAAGTCGTTAGCAGTAACTTTGCACTGTTGGGATTTTTTTTTTTTTTTTGCCGCCACGTCTGATCTGGCTTCCGTTACTGATAGGAACGGACGTCGGTGTAGATCCAGTCGATGAATTTTTCCTATTATAAGTGGTGTCGTTGGAAACTCGAGGATTGGTGATGGAAGCCTATGTGTCGGATACCCCACCCTTCTCGACCACCATTCAAACTTTCCCAGAACTAGGCGTATAATGTAGGTATATATTATCTCCCTTCTATTTTGTGCGCCTAGGACAAAATCTGATTAGCGGATTTTTTGAGCTTGTTTATAAGGAAGGACGCGCTGGACTGTAAACGCATGTGAATCCCTCGCAGCTATGCCTGGATGTTTACCCTGACTCAATTCGGAGGTTAACTTTGGTCGAGTGGACGTGCTTATTAAACTGTTAATTTGAGCTGAGCTGAACAACTTCTTTAACATGTGGCAATTCTTTTCGTGATTGTACAGTGTTTCTTCGGTGAATTTATTATTTGTCAATCACAATTGATGTTTAATTATTATTTTTAAACTGTTCAATAATGTAAGATGGATTCAGAACGGAAAGGAAGAGATCTGTTTGAGGGTTGATGTGCAATAAAGACAAGTATCTACGCATGGTTCAGTGCTTTGATTCACTGCCCTCCTATTTTAGGAAGACTCCCTCCTCCCCTCCCCCCACGTTGATGATAACTCGTCATTTCTGCCTCGTACAATGTCTCTTCCCTCAGCGTTCTGAACCCTTTGGTACCATAGGTTTATTTATATTGCTCCATAGGGGAAGGAGGGGGAATGCCGTCCACTTAACTTTGGAACACTACAGTTAAGTGAAAGAACGTCATAGAAATATTTTTTTTTACATGAATGGATTCAAAATTTATTCTATTTTAAGTGTGCGAGAGTTTTTCCACCTAAAATGTTTCTTAAAAGAACAACAGTCAAAAATGTGGAAAAAGGTCTTTGGGCGGCATTACCCGCACTCTAGGGTAATGCCGCCCACCCCTTGTGTAATGCCGTGCACCCCTTGGGTAATGCCGTGCGCTGAATTTTTTCCCACCTCTTCCGTTATTTGTCCTACTTTTTCCATAATTTTCAGGGTTAATGTAGGTATTTATAACAGCAATAAACATAAAAACTATCAATAAACTATTTAACACGAATAATGGCTAGAAAAATGACTACAGAAACGAAATTTCGGTCATTTATGGTAAATATTTGAATCCTTGAAAAAGTAGGAGGGTGAGGTGGGTTTTGCCTCTATTTATCGCCTTGACTCCTCTAGAAAATTATTATTGACCATATGTAAATTTGCCAGATGTCTTCTGTCAGCTGGAAAAATTGTTTTGTCCAAACATATGGTAGGATCGAGTGCGTTGAGCGCCAAAAAATACATGTTCACGATGGTATTTTACCATTAAATGGTAATTACCTGTAAATTTTACAGAAATGTCTTATTTCTGTGGAAATTGCTATTCCAGTCGTTTCGTTGCATTTTCTACTTTCTAGAAATCGTTTGGTTTTAAATTTTACCAAGAAACTAGCATTTCTGTCGTTGTAGCAACTTCCTGCGATATTTCATCATGACCGGGGCATGTTCGCCTTGCATTTTCAGCCAACTAATGAGAAAATTCTTCCCTATCCCAGAGCTATTTTAAATTTTAATTAATGTTTAGGCTTATTGAGCACGCTTGCCTTTGCTTTAGAATGCTTTGCGTGGTCTGCAATAAAGATAATCAATTAAGAAAATCGTGAACGATCCAAAAGACTTCCAAAGGCGAACTTGTTCCTGCCTCTGGGGCAAGATCGTCGTCGATTTGGGGCAAGATCGTTCACGATTTTCTCTATAATAATATTACTTATAGGTAAGATATCATCTTAATCAAGATATATCTTTTATAGAGAGTAAAAGTGTGAAACAGGTTTAAAACAGGCCAAATGCGATCAAGGGTGAGTGGAACCCCAAGAAAATCGTGAACGATCTTGCCCCAAATCGACGACGATCTTGCCCCAGAGGCCAGGGCCAGTTCGCCTTTGGAAGTCTTGGTGAAATTCGTGTTTTTCTGAACCTAAGAGTGTATTTAACTGGATAAACGTTATACGACAATGTCTGTAGATAGTTAAAGATAACTATGAAAGAAAAGTTAATGGCAATACCCATTCTAGAAATTATTTACGGAATGCCTGAGACAAACTACTGGTTTTTCGGGGCGATCTTGCCCCACTTTACCCGAACACGTTTGAAACATCGTTATTTTTAAAACTCTCAACCAAAAAATGACTTCGACCACTGTTGCCTTCCCTGACCAAGTCAATTGCACCACGTAAATTCTGTTCCGTCCAGGACCCCACACTACTCGTTCTTGGTCTGCTTCTGGGCATCTAAAAAAAATCAGGAAAAGAAACCTTTCCGAGAAAAAAGGAGAAGAAAAGCTCAAACATGTTACACCGGGGTAATCCCGTGCATTTCAAAAGTGCACGGCATTTCCCCAATGAAATGAGCGGCATTACCCCAATGTTTTAATTTTTGGTAATTCGTTCACACCGAATTTATTTACGCTCGAAACTAAAATTTGATTAGAGCATCAGAAAGCTGATTAAATTCTGCGTCCAAACGTGTAAAAAAATCAAGTAAAGCATTAAAAGTGGGACTTACATTGCTTATTTCCTGTAGACCGAAAATTAGATCGAAACCGGCGAAAAACGATTAAATCTAAGTTAATTTTAAATTAACGATTAAATAAGTAAATTTTACTGCTGTTACGCCAGGAAGGTAGCTTCACAGGCTATGAAAACAAACAACTTAGTTTGCGAGCTTTTCCTCTGCATTTTCCGATCATTCCCGCCTTTCTTCGAAGGATTCAAATATCAGAAACTGCCGTGGGCGGCATTACCCGATGCGCGGCATTACCCCTCCCTCCCCTACTTCTTGGGAAGGGTTTATTTCCCTAACTTGTGTTCATTAATATTTCAAAGGAAAAATATTTGTGATACTGCATAGTCTCTACCATTATTGAGAGTACGTTTTATGCAAATTATTACGGAACGTGTACCGTCGTATTCCGAGTCGATCATGTTATTAATTAATTTTGATCTGAAAGAGATCACCAGAGTGCGAGATAACTTTGAGGTCGATTGTCAACACCTGTTGCAGCGTTGGAGAATAAATTGATTAAATCATCCGTATTCTCTTCGTGTGTGTCACAGACATTTCCCTCACCAATGGTAAGCCATAAAATTGCTTTTCTCCTCGGTTTTCGTTGAGTACACCCAAGCGCCAGGCGCAACTACAATCTTAGTTGTAGTCGCGATTCGAATTTTCATAATGAATTTCACACTACGAAATTACGTCAACCGGAAAGGCTTTGGAAACATCTGGACGTGCTGACTCGGGTAGGTGGAGATGAGGGCGTGTTGAACAGTAAAACGGGGCCGGCCCCCTGTCTTGATCCTAGCTTGACCAACACCAAATCCAGTGCTATGTTTCTTTTCACACTGCACACCCTACGGACACGACGAAAAACCTTTAAAAAACCGCTGCAAATTTTACACAAGGTTTCTTTGCTTAAATCAATTTTTTTTAACGCTGCAAATTTTCCATAAGGGACACCCCCTTAGTATTCTTCGATATAGATTAATTGTGCAAAAGTGAATTCTGTGTCATTATAAAAAGTTTTGTAAAATTAAAAAAAAAAAATTCTTCTATACAATGTTTGGAGTGATGTGGGACCTCAAAAATGGATTGTGCGTCGAAAATTACTCGGAAACCTTATTTGAACTCCCAGGATCCTTCAAGAATCCCATTTGTAGCCCCAAGAAAGCTCCATAGATCCGCACGGTGAAATCGGATCGTTCTGGTACCCCAAAAAATGAATTCTACGTCCAAACGACACCTAACTCGAACCCATAGCCGAAACCCTTAAAAAAAAACCCCTCCCGTTTTGGCTCCACGTGTTGGAGCGAACGAACTGAAAACCTTGCGGGCACAACTAGATGGTGAACCGAGTACAGTCGGACCCCAACATTCGCGGGGGATACGGACCGAAATTCCTCCGCGAATGTTGGGTCTATTATCCTGTGTTAAAAGGGGGATTGGGACCCAATTATTCCATGAAATCATGTAGTCTTGCGAAAAAATTCCTATATTTTATACATCTCATCTATGATTTCGGCAACAAATTTCTCCCAACTGCTCAATGAAGGTTGGGCTCACATACAGATTCTGTCTCAACGATAATGTTCGGAAGCAACTTCTTCCAACATGCTTTTATAGTGGAATTCTTGATTTCGTTTGCCGAATCAGCGATGTGTTTGACACACTGCAGCATGTCATATTGTTTCCAACTCTGAACAACAGTAGTTTGTGAATCTTTCTCAATTGCAGAGAGAATTCTTTCAAACGCTCAGCGGCTAAAATAAACTTTGAAAGTTGAAATGATCCCTTGATCCATTGGTTGAATGAGCGAAGTGGTGTTCGGAGGCAGGAATTTGACTGTGACGCGAGGGTTGATGGTGTTCACAATTTTTGGATCGAGTCAATAGTGATAATATAGCGATCTTTGACTCAATATGTAATGAAAGATCGCTGAATCGTCATCAATTACTCAGTTCTCGCCAACATACCGGCCCTGGCCACCCGCTCGAACCGCGGATGTGGGGGTCGGGACCCGCGAATGTTGAAGCACGGTAGCTATTTTTTCACCCGCGAATGTTGAATCCGCGGATGTCGAGTCCGCGAATGTTGGGGTCCGACTGTATTTTGCCCAAGTTTCAGATTTAAAAAATCCTACCGCCCAAAACGGCTCGGACTGCGGACGTACGGGTCTTAAAACGGATGTCAAATTTTGAGGCCGATCAGAATTTTCGACCTCTGTCGCGGTTATATAGGCGTATTATTCCAAGAATAATAAACCAAAATTAATTCTGTAATTGAAAAAAAAAATTGAACAATTATCAGCTGACGGGAAGAGCATCGCATTTTTGCCTACCTAGTAACTAGTAACTGTTACTATACAACCAAGTGTATGATTTTTTGTTGGGGGGGGGGGTTAAAATAAAATGAACTCCAGAATAGGGCGTCAGCAGTGCTGACTCAGCACTACGGGCGTTTCAGATCGTCTGATAATCACATGGAGCTACGGAACAATTCCAAAGGTCCCGCTACCTTCACGCACTCCTAAACAGTGTGTTCAAACTCCAAGATTATTGGGTCCCCTTCCGATTCAAATCGTTCAGTTGTAGTTACTACAGACAGTTATCAGTGCTCGCCGAGTTTTTTCCTAAGTCGTCTTCGTCAGGCAAGGCGATCACTCCTGAAGTTGTCATGACAAGTTGTGCACAAAGTAGCGTGCGTTCTCTTGGAAAGTGGGACAATTTCGACTTGTTTCAACAGGTGGACCTACTACGGCACTTGGAAAATTACACTTAAGTATCACCCGAGCATTGGAGACATAAGAATGCAGCCGCCCATATTTCACTAAACGCCTGACATCCAAACACGTACCTACTCGGGATGCAAAAACGGCTGAAGATTGTAGACCCACCGCCAGAAGCAGAATCCGTTCCTATGGGCCAAAAACGTAAGCGGGGGAGGCCATGCAAGGTGAAGAGTGCCCTTTTAATTGATTGATTAGACCTACTATACCGAGACTGTGAACCCTTCGACGACTGTAGATTATGCCTACGTATAATATACTATATAAATATATTATATAAATGATATCTAAGTAATTCCTAAATCAAATACGAATGTAGTCGTGTTAACTCATTAACTGGCGTGTCCATTCAAGTCGTGCAACAAATTTTTCTGATGTGCGATTAATTTTTCTGTCGTTGATGGATTAAATCGTAGTGAAACTTTTTTATTGTGTCGTTCCTTCCCTTTAACTGGAGTGGCAAACATTTTTCTGTAGTAGATGGATTTTTTCGTAGTGAAAGTGCGTATCCTCGTAGTTAGTTCGCCTTATTCTGGAGGGCGATTAAATCACACCCTTTTTTTCCATTGTGGTTTGGGGAGGTTCCAGACAGTGTGTGAACCCAAATTTGATTTTTCTCTAGTTTACTTCAGGGAAATGCTTGGTTTCTCGTTCCTGATCTTGGTTTCATGTTCAAACTACTGTTTCGTAGTTTAAATCTTTGATGTTTAACCATCTTCTGATACTTTGCATGCGTGTCCAGGACCTCCCTTCTACACGTCTGAAACCTCCCCGCCATTGAAAGGTGTCGGACTGAAGCAGCTGTCTTAGTTTTTCGCATAGGTAAATGACTTTGGAATCTAATATTAGAAAATCTGAAACTTTCAGGCATGCCTAACCTACTTGGGGAAATGTTCAGCTTTATGTAGGACAATCGAAAATGGGGGAACAGTAGTTGTAACTATATTAAGCGCTGCTCTGCTATTTCCGTAATTTCTGTCCTGAACGTCCACCATGTTCCCCAATGAATGTTTCGGAGCAGTTTATAGAGAACTCTCACTCAATAAGCCTGTCTTGAGTCATTTCTCGTGTCTGGCTGACGACGTCAGACGCCAGAGGCCCTAAAATTGATCCTTGAGGGACCCCCATTACCACTTTCTCAGTGGGCGAGAGTTTGTGGTTCCACTTGACTACCTGGCAGCGATGAGAGAGATACGACTCAAACAGTCGCACAGCACTCGACTTAAATCCATAATATGGATATTATCTCATCAACTTCTTGATCAGAAGATCATGCGGTACGCAGTCAAATGCCTTGGACAGGTCAAAAAGTGTCGCCCTGGCAAATTTCCCCTCCACGAAGCACTCGGTACAGAAATCCACGAAGGCCATTATTGCATCAGAGGTGCTCATGCCCGGCCGGAAGTCGAATTGATGTGGTGAGAATAGATCATTTGCCTCGAAATAGTGTGAGATCTGCGGTTTCATAATAGTCTCAAACATTTTTGGAATTATGGGCCGCAGCGATATAGTCATCCTTGTCTCATTTTTTAAACACCGGAACTACTAGGGCAATTTTGAGAACGCTTGGGAAAATTCCCTCCATTATGCTCGCATTAAGGCTAAATGTCCCCCGACATTGGTGAGATTTTTTTTCCACAGATCGCAGAACCTATGGGGTCAAATTTACTTCCATGATTACGCCTAAACAGCTGCGATTTTTTTCATTTTTCTTTCTGATTATTTCTCAGGATAGCCATACCTTTGGCTATAATTATGTTGGGGTTTTTTAAATTTCTATTTTCTAAACTAGCAATTTATTCGGAAAACGGAGATTCCGCAGTGAATGTATGCACCTTGAGCAACACAAATATGCATCAAATCTAATTAAATTACACCTCTAAATGAATCAAATCAGCGCAATAAAGTTTTATGAGAAATCAATTGCTGTCAATCGACATAGCTGGATAGTCTTTTTACATTGGAGTCTATGGGATTTAAAACGTCCGAGGACCGTCCCCTCGAACCTTCAGATTTGTACTTGGGTGAAGGAAGCTAGAACTTTATCCTTTAATAATTAAATAATTAATCCTTTAATAATTCGATAAATTATTTTATCACAAATACTTAAAATTATTATCACCACTTCCATCGACTCTAACTGCATCCAGAACGGCTGAAACGTGATGCTTTAGTTGATCACAAAATTTGTGGGAAAAAAACGTTAAATGTCATTGCCGATAAAGTATTTAATGCTTTATCGGCAATGACATTTATCGTTTTTTTTCACCAGAAGCTGCTAAATTGTTGAATTTTATTGGTTAGACTTGGAGCTGCTGAGAGAAATAGTGGAAGCGATGGTGATATTTGCTCCACGCCTTTTGGGTCGGTTCCTATTGACGAAATCGCATTCGCCCAACAAATCCTGGGGAAAAGAATTGGGTAATTAGCAGTGGAACAAAACGCTAGGGGTTGTAAGTTGGTTACCACAAGTCAAGATCCTAGAATATTCTACCTTGTTCGTCTCTGCCTTGATCTTGTTTTTAGCTTGGGAAACGTGATTCTTCATTTTTTCTTCCATTTCATGATCCTTAGCCGCCAGCCACAACGCAAAATCGTCATTAGGACCTAAAAACGCAAATTTTATACAAGGGTTTATATTCTTTGATATAGGTTAATAGCTCAAAAATTAATTCTGTGTCAAAAGGAACGTTAGGTATATTTGAAAAACATGGAAAAGAATAAATAAAAAAGGACCTCGATTATGCGTCCAAAATTACCTAGGTAGGTACTCGAAAAACGAAACCTTGTTTGACCTCCCTCGGATCCTCCAAAAATCCCATTCGCAGCCCCCATAGATCCTCACAGTGAAATCGGATCGTTCTAGGACCCTAAAATAGGGATTCTACGTCCAAAAATACTTCGCAAACGACACCTAACTCAACCCCATAGTCGAAAGCCTTCACAAAAACCCTCCCTTAACCCTTTTGGTTTATTATTCTTGGAATAATACACCTATGTTTTCGCGACGGGGGTCGACGACTCCGATCGGGCTCAAAATTTGACATTATCCGTTTCAAGTGGTCTACATTCTAAATCCGAAATGTCCGTCCGCCGTCCGCCGTACGCCATACGCCGTCCGCCGTCCGGGCCGTTTTGGGCAGTAGGAATTTTTTTTAAAATCTGAAATTTTGGCAAAATACTTGGTTTACCATCTAGTTGTGCCCGCAAGGTTTTCAGTCCGATCGCCCAAACCCGTGGGGCGCTATGGGGCTAAAATGGGGCTACAGGAGGTGTGTTTTGAAGGCTTTTAGCTATGGGATCGAGTTAGGTGTCGTTTTCGAAGTATTTTTGGACGTAGAATCCATTTTTGGGGGTCCCGGAACGATCCGATTTCACTGTGGCGTTCTATAGGGCTTTCATGGGGCTAAAAATGGGATTTTTGAAGGATCCCAAGAAGTTAAATATTTTTCGAGTAAAAATTAAAGAATTTTTGAAAAAACACATTTTTGAAAAAAAAATCCCCCCCCAAAAATTTTTTTTGAAATATAAAAATCCAAAAAAAAAAATTTTTTTAATTTTTTTTTATTGACAGAATTAAATGTCTGTACAAGTAACCTATATCACAGAATAATAAACCCTTGTGTAAAATTTGCAGCGTTTTTTAGACCCCACGGGCGATCGGGATGAAAACCTTGCGGGCACAACGAGATGGAAACTGAGTATTTTGTCAACATTTCAGATTTTAAAAAAATCCTACCTTCTGCACAAAACGGCCCGGACGGCGGACGGCATTTCGTTTTTGGAATCCAGAGATCTTGAAACGTACAATGTCAGATTGTGAAGCCAATCTCAATTTCGACCTCTGTCGCGATTACGTAGACCTACCTGTGTATTATTCCAAGAATAATTTATTATTTGGTTTATAAACCAAAATGTCGCTTGTTGTTGTGGGATACACTTATCACTTCCAGCTGACGTTCAGGTTTATTTCTGAGCTTCCTAGGAGTAAAATATTGGATCCGTTATATGTATAACGTAAGGTAGATGCGGCGAGATAGTGGGAATTCATCCTATAAAAAGACGATTTCAGACGAAGTAGTCTATTTCCACGATAAATAAAATAATAACTTGTAGACGCGTTACGGTTTACTAAACCATCATCAGTACAATAACAATAATAACTATTATTGTACTGTACTAGTACAGTATTGCACTGATGATGGTTTAGTAAACCGAAACGCGTCTACAAGTTATTATTTTATTTATCGTGGAAATAGACTTCTTCGTCTGAAATCGTATTTTTATCCGTTTTATGTAGTAAAAATAATTTTATCTAATTTAATTTAATTTATTTATCGATATGTTTATTTTATTGGGGGATTAAAATATCGTTTGAAATAAGCCGTCAATTCTTTAAACATCTCTAAACACCGCTCTACTATTCAGTTTTCAGAGAGCGTAAATTAAAAGTCGGTCACTAGAACCACAATATCGTTTTTGATTTAAAAGCCTTATAAAAGGTATATCAATCAATCAATCAAATTTTTATTTGTCAGTTACACTGAGTGTTTTGACAATGGTCAAATTTTTACTTAAAACTTCTTAAAACTAAGTCACCTACATTAAACAAACAAACAAACAAACAATCAGAAAAAACATAGAACACAGACTACAGAACTGGCTATTTAAAACAAAACAATTTAACAAAAATATACACGTAAAAATAACAAAAGAGTTTATAGCCAGTTCATAGTTCTCACTTACATTCTTCCCAGGCACTGGTCAGGAAGTCGTCAAATGTGTATGGAGCTAGTTGAATCAGGTAACCGCTCACTTTGGACCTTAGTGAAACCAGTGACGTGCTTTTTAAAGTGCTAGGGACGGCATTGAAAAACTTTATCCCCCACCAAGAACTACTATTCCTGGAGGCTGTCAGGCGATGGAACGGTAAACAAAGGTCCTCTTTGTTCCTAGTTGAGTAGCCGTGATCAGACGACTTATACTTGCCGATGTTTTTCCGGATGTAGCAAATACATTCAAGAATGTATGCAGCAGGGATAGTTAATATTTTATGCCGCTTGTAGGCTTCCCTGCAATCCTCCCGGTACTTAAGGCCGGCTACCACTCTAACAGCCCTTCGCTGCACCGCGAAAATGTCAGATGCCGCTGCTGAATGGCCCCAACTCAAAATAGCATAGACTGCTCTACTTTGAAAACATGCATGGAAAGCAGCTAGAACAGCGGATTTTGACAGCCTGTCCGATAGGCGTCTCAAAAGAAAGATATAACTGTTCAATTTACTTTCCAATTGATTGCAGTGGGCCTTCCAGTTTAATTTTGGGTCAAGCTTAACACCAAGGAAGGATACGTCTTTTGGGTTTTCAGCAATAGAAGTCAGATCTCTCAGCCCGAAATACATAACATTTGTCTTGTCGACATTCACTGAGAGTCTATTTCTTGAAAACCAATTCGTGGCTGCCTCCAAAGAGAGAGCATTAAAAGAACGAAGAGATGACAGGGCTGAATCCCTAGCAAGAAGTGACGTATCATCCGCAAACAGGATGGGGGACGATTTTAAACTGTGGGGCAAGTCATTTATAAAGATTAAAAACAAAATTGGCCCCAATACCGATCCCTGTGGAACACCATGCAAAATAGGAAGAAACTCAGAAAGGGTGCCATTATGACGGACTGCTTGGGTTCTGCCGGAAAGGTAACTATGGATCATTGAAATCGCAGACTGGGAGAAATAGTACTTGGAGAGTTTGAGGACGAGGAGCTGATGGGAGATGCAATCAAAGCATTTGGCCACGTCCATAAAAGTGCCAGAAGAGTACTCCCCAGACTCAAAAGATGATGCCACAAAATCAGAGAATTTCTGAACTGCATCCTTAGTGGATCTACCACGCCGAAAACCGTATAAGACTTTTATCTAATTTTATCTGATAAGAACAAACGCTTTCCTTACTAGGGGCATCAGATGGGAAGTGGTGCTGGTACGGGGTCCACCAGTCTTCATTAACATCAAAATCCAAGTCATTCATAGCAAGGTACTCGTTCACCGCGTCCGATCTGGTTTTCTTCACCAACCTAAAAAAAAAAATAGGTAATAATAATAATAATTATTATTATTATTACCTATTATTATTTTAATTATTAAAAACGCTGCAAATTTTACACAAGGGTTTATTATTCTTTGATATACCTACGTTACTTGTGCAGAAATTTAATTCTGTCAATGAAAAAATTTAAAAAAAATTTTTTTTTGGATTTTTATTTCAAAAAAAATTTTTTTTTTGGATTTTTTGTTCAAAAATGTGTTTTTTCAAAAATTCTGTATTTTTTACTCGAAAAATATTTAACATCCTGGGATCCTTCAAAAATCCCATTTTTAGCCCCACGAATGCCCTAAACATTGCCCCAGTGAAATCGGATCGTTCCGGGACCCCAAAAAATGGATTCTACGTCCGAAAATACTTCGAAAACGACACCTAACTCGATCCCATAGCTAAAAGCCTTCAAAAAACCCCTCCCGTAGCCCCATTATAGCCCCATAGCGCCCCATGGGTTTGGGCGATCGGACTGAAAACCTTGCGGGCACAACTAGATGGTAAACCAAGTATTTTGTCGAAATTTCAGATTTAAAAAAAATTCCTACTGCCCAAAACGGCCTGGATGGCGGACGGCGTACGGCGGACGGACATTTCGGATTTAGAATGTAGACCTCTTGAAACGGATAATGTCAAATTTTGAGCCCGATCGGAGTCGTCGACCCCCGTCGCGAAAACATAGGTGTATTATTCCAAGAATAATAAACCAAAATGAATAAAAAACGAACATTTGGAAAAAGTCAATTTAAAATAAAAAATAAAATAAAAAATGTTTACAAAGTGGTTGTTTGCCGATGGTGCAGAGGTCTAATCCAATGAGTTGGTTAGGGAGAGAGTACGACTCCTCTGCTGGTTCGAATACTAAATTGTTTATTTAGGTAAACAATTATAGCGTGGGTACCAATTTCGAGCAACTATAGTTAGTACCTAGTGAGCTTAAGCTCATCCACAGCCCTGACAAGAAAACAATTTGTCATTAGCATCAGAGAAAACCATAAAATTATATTATACTGAAGGTATATGAACAAGTACAAAATTTGAATATTTAATATTTAATAGTGTAAAGTATAACTAATGAAATCGGTCCAGAATTTTGGAATATGGACCCACTGTTAAAATTGGCTCCATGTCTTGATGGCCAGTGAACCATTTGAAAACCAGTTAGGCTATAATACACTACTGAAATGAGAATTGTTTATTATTCTAGTGGCAATACAAATACTCGATATATGAGTAGTGACAAGGAAAATTAGAGGTGAGAATGTCAGAGGTAATTTTAAAAATGGACCCATTTGACAAGGTTATTAATAGGTACTAGTTGGAATTATTCTTTTAAAAAACAATTGATAAGTAAAACTACAGAAAATGATGACATACCTAGGTGACCTAGTTGACATGGTGAATTTTGAATTTGAAGGTAAATTTGAATATGAAGGTTTAAATTAATTAAAGTTATGAATCTATTTGAAGTTACTGTTGAATTTTGAAAAGTTAAATTTTGTTTTATTTAAGAGTTAATTGAAAATTTTTAGCAGTTTACATACTGAGGTAAATTTTAACAAGTTGTTATTAAGTACATGAGGTTGGGTGAAAAAGAAATATCTAGATGAGCTTACCAGAGTGACTTGAGGTAGATGAACGTACATTCAGGTCTGAACAATTGGTTAGAAGTCTGAGAGTTTATATACCTGAGTGGCCAAAATGGTTGAGTGTTTTGAAGGGAAAACCGACATTAATACCAGGAAGTCAAAGTTTGTTTTGAGAGTGGAGAACCGTTATTGAGGGGTGGTTACTGGGGATATTTGAGAAGGCTCAGGTATGAATTTTAAAGTTTGAAGGGGGGGGTTGAGAGAGTTAAATTGGTTTCAGAATTTATAATATTGGGGATCTACTTTGTATCGCCGGAAGGCATTTACAAATAAACCTTATCATTCATTCATCATTCATTCATTCATATTGGGGATCTACTGATTTTGCCATGGTCGTTTTTATTGGTAATCGGTAAAAACTCCCCGGAAAAAAAGTCCCCGGAAAAAAAATCCTGCAGGGCGGAAAAAAAATTCCCTAAGAATACTCAAGGGCGGAAAAAAAATCCCCAAAAAGAAAAACTTTAAAAATTGAAAAAATCTTGAACAAAACACAATAGAAAGTTAGGGAACCTCTTCGTTTTGTTTATTATTCTTGGAATAATACACCTATGTAATCGCGACGGGGGTCGAAAATTCTGATCAGCCTCAAAATGTGACATTTTTCGTTTCAAGAGGTCTAGATTCCAAAAACGAAATGTCCGTCGGCAGTACCCCGTCCGGGCCGTTTTGGGCAGTAGGAATTTTTTTTTAAATCTGCAATGTTGACAAAATACTCGGTTTACCATCTAGTTGTGCCCGGAAGCAGCCCGATCGCTCAAACCCGTGGGGCGCTATGGGGCTAAAATGGGGCTGCGGGAGGGTTTTTTTTTTTATGGGGCTATGGGATCGAGGGAGGTGTCGTTTTCGAAGGATTTTTGGACGTAGAATCCATTTTGGGGGGTCCCGGATTGATCCGATTTCACTGTGGCGATCTATAGGGCTTTCATGGGGCTACAAACGGGATTTTTGAAGGATGCCAAGAGGTCAACTAATTTCCGAATGAAAAAAAATTGTTGAAAAAAACTTTTTTTTAAAAATAAAACATTAGGAAATTTTCTTTTTTCAAAATTTTATTGATTGACAGAATTAATTTTCTCACAAGTACACACTGAATAGGTCCACAGTTCCGATAAAAAATGAGATGAAGCCACTCATCTTTTGAACAATACAACATTAGACGTTGACCGAGTCATTGTAAACATGTTTGGTGCACCAGTCACCTACTGCTTAGTGTTGACCCCCTACAACAACATTGGTTATTGTGTATTTAATACTTAAGTATCATCTTCTATTCATTTCCATTCAGTCAACGCTATTTCTTCTACGGGGATTTTTTTTTCGGGATCGAAAAATACTGGGGATTTTTTTTCCGGCGCCTTTTTTTGGGGGACTTTTTTTCCGGGGACTTTTTTCCCTACAATCGTTTTTATTAACATCAGGGTGGATAGTAAAAGCTTTCAAGATTTCCAGGTTCTCCCACTCATTGAGGGACCCTTGGGTTGGAAATGTAAAAGTTTACTATCCCTATTTGGGTTAAAAGGATGATTTGAGCTGATACAGTGGTCGGCAAAATCGTTATAGCCAATCAAATCAAATCAAATCAAAACTTTTTTTTGCCAGAAACACAGAATGTATGGGCAATGGTCAAAAGATACATACAGGAAAAAAAAAAAAAAAAAACTGATTAACTTAACCTAGGTATAACAAAACAAAATACAGGCACACTAGATGGACCAATTCACCACGTCTGCCAAGAACTCATCATAGCTGTAAGGAGCCAGCCTGATGAGGAAACCCTTGATAAGGGCCCTGAACTGACCAGCTGGAGCATCCCGGATATCTGCTGGGAGAGCGTTAAAAAATATGAGCCCCCACCAGGTGGTGCTATTCCGGGAAGTAGTTAGGCGATGAAAGGGAAGTATGAGGTTGTTTTTGCCGCGTGTGGAGTATTGATGGTCGGGCCTGAGGAGTTTATCAAAGTTCCTCCTCACATAATTTAAGCCTTCAAGGATGTAAATAGCTGGGATAGTGAGAATTCCGAACTCGACAAATGCTGGTCTACAGTCCTCTCGATAGCGAATACCATCCACCACCCGTACAGCTTTTCTCTGAGATGCAAAAACAGTGGATCTGCAGGGGAGTGTCGCCAACAGAGAATAGCATATAATATAATATTATATATTATACATAATATAATATAATATATATATTATATGCTATTATATACAGCTCTGCTATGAAAACAAGCGTGATAAGCTGTGAGGACAGCAGGCTTTGTCAGTCTTTCAGAGAGACGCCTCAATAAAAAGGTGTAGCTATTGAGGCTTGAAACGAGGCGAGTACAATGGGACTTCCAGTAAAGCCTTGGGTCAAGGGAGACTCCAAGGAATCTTACGTCAGCCAGATTATTGTCGAGACTCGAAAAATCTCTCAACCCAAACCTCATAATGCTGGTCTTATCACAATTTACTGAGAGTCGGTTTACTGTGAACCAATTTGTGACAGCTTTAAGAGAAGCAACTTCGATTTCGCAGAGAGTACAACATGATTTGCTTCTCACGACCAAAAATGTATCATCAGCATAAAGGATGGGAATCGCTGAAGAATTCAGAAGGCATGTAGGGAGATCATTGATAAAAATTAGAAATAAAATTGGGCCGAGGACTGAGCCTTGTGGGACTCAATAGTTGATTGGCAAGAACTGGGATAAACCTCCGCCATGGCGAACAGCCTGTATTCTGCCGGATAGATAGCTTTCTAGTAGCTTTCTGGTAGAAAGTTTCTACCAAAGACAGGGCGCCACGGTAGAAGTTATACCTACCTACTTGAGAGCTTATCGACCAGTATTTTATGGCAAATGCAATCGAAACATTTTGCGACATCCATCAAAGTCGCGGAAGCGAATTCTCCGTCCTCGAAAACAGATGCCACAAAATCATTGAGGTTTTGAATTGGGTCCTTTGTGGATCGACCCTTACGGAAACCAAATTGCGAATCATTAAACAACATTTAATTGGGCTTTTCAAAATAATCGTAAAGGTCGGATTTTAGTGATTTTTCAAAAACCTTAGACAAAGCAGGAAGTTTTGAGATGGGTCGATGATTTGACAGTGAATTTGGTTCGCCTTTTTTAAATAATGGGACCACCTCGCCGAGTTTATGAGCTGATGGGAAAACTCGTGATGAGATCGAGTCATAAAGCGATCGATTTATAAAGCGCGTGAGAGGGAACACCAGAGCCAGTGCCCCTTGTATTGCTTCAGCATGCTAGTCGAAATCCCACAAACGTCACATTAGAATGCTGCCAAAGTGCTGAAGGCGAATCTTGCTTTCATGTTTGCCAATCGGGTTCTGAATGCTCTGCCTGTTTGTCCTACATAATTTACTTCAAAAAACGGTTGTCCACATGTTAATTTATAAACCCCTGACCTGTTCTTAGGATCAATTTTATCTTTAGGACTTGATAAAAACCTCCCAGTTGTGTTGGAAGCCCGAAATATGACTTTATGCCCCAGTTTGCGCGGAGTTCTTTGGCGAGTTTTTCTGATAAGTGGCCATAGTTAGGAAGAAAATCCAAGGGGGTCTAGTTTCTAGGTAACTGGTAGAGATGGTAGAGGCGGGAACTTGTACAGCGACAGCAGAGGAGGTTGACGGTAAAGCAGAAGGATGTATTAAATCAAGAGTGACAGCCCTCTGTTTTCGTGAAATGATGCTGTCAACAAGTTTACCCTCATACCCATTATTTAGAGCAATTTGTTTTATTATGTTAAGTTCGGCTAAGTAATCGCTCTCATTGAGAGGAATTGTTAGGAGCCGGTGAGTAAGTGAATGGAAAGCAGCAAGTTTATGGGATTATGGTCGACATGAATCATTATGAAGGACTGTGTCCGTATTGGTGGGTTTACGGTAAATTTTGAATTCATGATTCCCATCTCTTACCTAGTGAGATTGATAAGTCCAGAAAGTTTAATTGATTATTTACGTTATATTCAAGTTCAAACTTTATTGTTGGGTGGAGAGAGTTGATGAAATTAAAAAAAAATTTAGCTGTCTAGTAGACCCAGAAAACAGGGCTATCACATCATCTACATAACGGTGCCAGTAAATGATCTTTGAGGAATGGTGACTGTCGAATATTTTGGTTTCTAAATGGTCCAGAAATACCTCAACTAATAAGGGTGACAATGGGCTGCCAATAGGCAGTCCAGTGGCATCTGCATAAAGTTTATTTTGATACTGCAAGAAATTATGGCTTAAACAAAGTCTTAGATGGTCAATCAATTCTGATTTTCTAGGGTTTGCTATGGTTGATCGTAGAATTAAATCTTCAGCTAAATTTTGAACATATTGGGGAGGTATTTTGTTGAAAAGTAGGACCACATCAAAACTTAACAGTTTAGCTGTTGACATTTTTGATTTTATTGATCAGTTCCAAACTATTTTCAATTGACCTAGTTGCCTGACAACCTGTGGCGTTCTTGAAGAGAAGGCTCGTTTTTCGGGCGAATTTGTGAATGGGAGTCCCTATGTAGCTGACCACAGGACGTATTTTTAATGGGTTTTTATGAATTTTGGGAAGATGGTTCATTTCATGGAGGGTTCATTTCAATGAGGATTTTCTTCTCATACGGAGTGAATAGTGTTGTATCCCTCAAGAAACTTCTAACCTTCCGGTCGAAGCCAGGTATTGGATTATTGTTTAGTACCGTCAGACCATTTCCGTCTATGAAAGCATATTTTGTTATGGTAGTCACTCCTAGTCATAATAACTACGGAGTTCCCTTTATCTGCTTTAATGAGTATTAGGCCGTCCTGGTGAAGCTTGGATAGGATGGATTTTACAAATTTTATTTCAGGGTGAGGGGTATGTTGCCGTCAGTCTCACCTCTCCCTTAGTTCGGTCTCATTCGGCGCTTTTGAAGCAGGCGCAGGCTTGAAAGTGGTGACTAGAGCCGGTCCGGGCGCAGGCGTGGAGGTGGCGACTTTGGCCGATCTAGGCATAGGCGTGGAGTGGGCGAATTTGGCCGATTTAGCCGGAACATGCCAGGTTCGAGCGTTTCTCTCGCTGTGCGTGTGCGTTGGAACAAGCCGAGGGAACTTCTTCACTGACAGGTCTCTCAAATATCTGAAATCGGAGGATTACAGTGATTTAGCCATTTTAGTCAAAGAGCGACACCTCATTCGACTTCGTATCCCAATTCCTTCAAAACCCCCATGGGAGTTGCATTTGTAGCCCCATCGGAGCCTCACAGTATAATCAGATGGTTTGAGACCCACATACATTGATTCTACGTCCAAAACTATTTACTTCGAAATCGATTCCTCATTGAACGAAGTACTTAGTATGTACTTCAAAATCCCCATTAGTACCCTCAGATGTGTCTGAGACAAATGGCCCCTAAGAGAAATTGAGTCTGAGACCAATGGTCTGACAAATGACTGATGGCCTGAGAGAATATGGTCAGACAAGACCATTGAACACATTGATAATGCTGATGAGAGCAATATCATCATGTGGAGGCCAGGGGCGAATCCTGAGCTGGCAGGCTGGGCAAGCACACAATTGGGTTCCCCCTCCCACTTCATCACCTTCGCTCATCTCTGAAATCCCCACGATAAACCTCAAAATCTCCTACTCATTCATAAGCAACTTTCACAATTACCAACAGCGAACTTAAAGAAAAACAACGGGGCCTGCAGCAGTGCTTGTATTCCACAGCTGCATGAAGCCATTCTGATTGCCGATTTCACACACCCGATATACAAAACACAAAAAAAACGAAGAACACTAGTAATAATGGCAATAAAACTAAAAAAAGGTAAAATTCAAAGTGAAAAGTCAGTCAACGCCCCAAGCAGAGGAAGCACAAAAGACACTGCTTGCCTTCCAGTATTAGACCTGCGGCTCTACCCCCACAAGGCCTATGAAACCAGCTGTTTTCCTGGTTCAACCAAGTCGAGCCAAGGCATTCAGCTCTGCGGGTGCTTGACTAGGGGGAAAGATGCTCAAACGGTAGTTCTACTCTCTTCTCGCGGTCAATTAGCTGCGCTGGAGCTCGTTGCCATTGCTCACAAGAATGAGCACCTACTTTGGGTACAAGTTAATAGTAACATTTCCATTACTAAAGTAAAAATCATTTGAAAAATTGTTCAAAAATTGAAACAATAAAACAAAAAATTATTTAAAAAAAAAAAATTGGCTAGCACTGGGCAAGCAGTGCTTACCTTGCTTTGCCAGAGAATTTGCCTCTGGTGGAGGCTTGTCACAAGGAACTCTGGCTAGATATCCATAATATGGAGGGCTAGATATCCATAATTATTATTATCCATATAATGGATTGCAGGAATGCCAATAGCTGCAGACGTTTCACACCAAATTGTGGAGTCCTCGAGGACCAGATCTGGTGTATCATTTCCCTCATTCATTACCGAGAGTCTCGGTAATGTCTGAGTTCGACAGAGTCGACCGAGGGTCTCGGTCCGAGAAGAATAGGTAGATGATTTTGGGGTTCAACAGAAATGTGTTACGAATAACTATACTTTTGGGCTTTAGTGTGGGAGAGCTCCCATTACGATTAATTGCATGCCCTACAACTCTCATTCTATGGCTTTTTTTATTAGACTAGCCGTTTTCTGATCACAGGCGTTTGAACATGAGCATAACCCACATTTTCTCAAAGTTGGTAAATATTGACGATTTTTGACGATCCACTGTGACTAAATTCCTCGGCCGAATTTGACGTTCTAGAAGTCATTCAATGGCAAATTTATTGCTCTTTAATTTGGAATATAGTGAAGTTAGAAATGAACCGATTTTGAGTTATAAACCGAAAACTGAAAAAAATGTCTAGACGATTCACCTCGGGGCCGCCAATGATGTTGTGGTTACGATGCTGGGGCTACGGGTTACGTTTACTGAGGGGTATGGAGTTCATGGCTAACTTGCGTCAAGGTTTTCTTCAGTCTGGCAGCCCCCCAGAGAAGAAATGAATGAATGAATGAAACACTGTGAGAAGCCTGTCTACCTAAAATTTATTAATAAATAAATAAATCTTATTGCAATAATTATAGCTAATTACGAATATCCTATAGGAACAAAATGTGGCAGTCAAAAATTAAAAAAAAAAAAAAAAGAGGATGGCACAAATGAGCAAGTCAAAAATTGTATCTTTCTTCTTCAAATGAAGTTTAACAGGTTTCTTTTTGTTTGTCCAATTTTCATTACAAGCTTCGTCAGGGTAATTTCGCTGCGGCTGCACTGCTCGCGTTGCTCTTGATAGTTGGCCACCCCGAGGCAACACCAAAATGAAGCAATTTTATTGAATGATTGCAACAATTGCACAGGGAATGAAAGCACCCTGTGCAATTCAAATATGCGTCTAATCCAATTATATAACACTTCGGAACTGTTCAAATCAGCGTAATCAATAATTGATTAGCTACGCTGATTTGATCAGTTTGGAAGTTTTTTGATCAATATAAATTATTTATAAGCTCTTGGTCAAAATGTTCTCGATCTGTGCCAGGATTATCCTCGTAGAAATCGGGCTATTGGACTCGGGAAAATCAAAAGCGATCCTAAAATTAACTCTAAAAAAAAATCTATTAGTTTGCTTGAGGTACAGTCCCAGCAACAACTGCTCAACCGCTGGGCATCTCACCATTCGTTATCATCATGTGACCCTTTTGGCATTCTCGTTTCCGATCCCAGTCACCTTTTGGTGCGTTTTTGGCCTGAGGAAACTTACAGTACTTTGGAAGTTTTGGTGGTGGCGCTGAGAGCCGGATGATTTGGGATTGCAGCGTTTGCTGGAAGATCGTAACCTTTCCTGTAGTTCTCCTCGTGAAACCAAAGCAGCCTGAAACAAATCGATCGAGGGCCGAGTATTAATAATTAGGTCACGATTTTTTATTTAAAAAAAAAACCCTACTTCCCTAAATGGAGGGGTATTTTATTTTCGGAATGCACACATCAGGAAACGTATTATACGTGAGTGCTTATAATAAGCACTCATTTTGAGGCCCATAAAAATTTTTGACCCCCGTCGCGAAAAAATAGGTGAACGAGAGAACGATAAACCAAATTTAACTGAGAATAATGAACCAAAAAACAAGAAGACAAAAGAAGTGAACAATGAGAAAAAACAAAAACCTAGGTAGATTGATAGATAGATAGATAGATCTACATCAAGTTGATAGATTGTGAGCTGAAGAAATCTATCACATTTTAAGCTACAAGGGTTTCTGTAAAATCCCTGATATCTGTCTAATAAGGAATCATTTGAGGAGTCAACAATGCCTAGGTACTAGCGAAATACCGAAAGAAATTTCGTTAACGTACCTATACCGGCGAAAGGTAGGGAACCTTCCAACGGTTTGGCACCCTATACTAGGAAATTGACAAGGCTTTTTCGCTTCAGCGAGGAAAATTGTCCTTTCATCATTTAATGATGAAAGGACAATGGGGAAACCACATACTTATAAGTTTGTGAATATCGACCCCAGATGAATTTGAAACTAAGGGAGCTACAATTTTTCAAAGTTTGGCAACTAAAAATCGGGAACTTGATTAACACACAATTTCCCCCAGGGACTATCCAAAGAGGAAAATAAACTTGACATTTTTATCAGACCTCTTCCTCGTCAACTAAAACTTCGAGGCGATCAGATCGGTTGAACAAGTTAATATGTGATGTAGGTAGGAAGATATGAATGGAATTCAGATATACATAATAGATATATAATAGAATCTGATATAATATACTCAGATATTATCTGAGTATATTATCCTACAGCAGTTGACTGGAGCGAGGCTACGATTATAATTGGTTTTAATAAACGACTTTCCCAGTTTGGTTCCCCTACGTGCAGTTAAAAAGCCTGCACAAAAACATGAACAGGCGGTTTATAGAATTCGCATTGAGTAGCAAGATCCATGAAAATGTAAGCACCTCGGCAATTGGTAGCGTATGAGGTGAACTATAGTCAACTTGTGTACAAATTTACCAAAAAGAATATAGTATATTATCTTGGAGTTGGACGATCGGGCCGAATACCTTGTGGCACAACTAGAGGGTAAACCAAGCATTTTGTCAACATTTCAGTTAAAATAACAAAACAAAAATTTTTGTTGGAAATTCTATCTTTAATGCTTTTTTTACCAAAAGCTCGGCATTCAATTAAGAAATCAGTACAAAAAATTGCTAATTTTGCAATTAGGTAGGTGGGTGTAGAAAGATAGTCCCTATTGCTTCCGAGTCTGCGGAAGCATTGTTTTCACTTTCGAAATGAAAGAAAATTTTGTTCTCCAAAATCAAAATTTCCACTCACGTTTTGCGTTTCAGAGCCTCCTGAACAAATTAGGTTCCGTGTCTGTCGGTCTGTCTGTCTGTCCGCATTTCCTTGCCACAGCCATAACTTCCAAACTTTTGATCAGATTTCAATCAAATTCACAGGAATTGTGTGGGTATAGCCCTAGATGGTCCTATGGGACTGATATGAATGATATGTCAGTTTCATCCCGATTGAATCAGCGGTAGGCTCAGCGCATGCGCGAACGTAATTTCCTTTCCACAGCCATAACTCCCACAATTTTGATCGGATTTCAATCAAATTTTCACGAATAGTGTGAGTTTAGCTCTAGATGGTCCCCTATCAGTTTCATCACGATTGCATGGGTGGTACTCCCTGCGCATGCGCGAATGTAATTTTCTTGTTACAGTCACTACTACGTTCATTTTGAACCTACATTTCATACAATATGCGAGGAAGCTATGGGCCATGTCCCACTTGGCAGTGTAGGTATATATATTTTTTTGGTATTTTTAAAATAAAAATATTAGTTTTAATAAATCTTACTTTTGTTAGGTACCTAATCCTCTATCGTTACAATTTACCATTTTTTAAAATTTTAATCGTTTTACAGTTTTAATCTAAAATATTTACATGCACAAGCTTGAACAAAGTTATGTCGAATGTATTGATCGAGAGATCAAGCCAGTAGGTAGGTACCTAATTGAAATACTCACGGATCGTCGAGGCTCCATGTTTTCGGATCAAGCGGGTTCTGCAAGAAAAACAAAACTCATGAGAATATATTTTTAGTTTCAAGGTATTCCCAGGGAGAGTTTAATTAAGCCGTATTTTTCTTAACTCCTTTACTACAAATCCCGACTTTTCAAAAGCGTGTCAGCTTCCATCATCAGGGCATTTCATCATTCATAAATCTCAATGCCACAAGCATCGTCGTCAACGAGGAACTCCCACTAGGAAATCTCGCAACAGCAGATGGAACAGGACACCGGGGGGGGGGGGGGGGGGGGGGGGTAAATTTCAGTACTGCGGCAAATCTACTTGACATATTACAACGGGGGAATTTGACCAGATAAATAAGAACTGGGTCGAGCATTAAAATGTTTCCTAATTTAAAAGGTACACGCCGCAATTAAAATGGTATGAGATGGTATACAAAATTCTCGAAACAAAATGTAAAGATTTATAAATTCTGCTTCGATCGCAACCCTACACGTCAAAATCGGTCCAGCCGTTTTGCCGGGCAATTTTAATCCCACTTTCAACGCTTGTATCTCCGAAACGGCTACCGATATCGTAAAATGTCAAATAATAAAAGTTGTAGAGCATTAAATTCCATGTTATGAAATCTCTATTGGTTCATTGGATGCGGAAAGTGGGTGATTCTCCCAAAAAAGTCCCCCGAACGGACACCGCTCGGCAACCGGAACGTTTTTCAGAACGTTTTCTGGCGTCGCTCGGAGACTATCCGCCCGATTCCAAATTCCTTTTTTTTTTTTTTTTTTTTCTCGTGAAAGCTGATTAAATTTCCTATCGAAGCTATTCTGTGTGAAAATTTGATTTGAGCTTCAATAAGAGAGGGGCAGCCATGGCAAAGCAATTGCAAATTTTGGCAAAAACCTTTCCGACGAATATTAATGGCACTTTTGCTGTCTCAACAGAAATGTACCGTCCAGTTATATACAATTTAATCTGCTTTCACCAGAAAAAAAGAGAATTAAGATCGGTCTAACCGTTCCTGAGTTTTAGGCAAAAATGTGCGAAAAAATACGAGGCGTCAAAGTTTGCATTTTGCAAGTTTGGTCACACCCAAAATAGCACAAGGAAAATTAGTGTGCAAAATGTGGTTTTAACATCACTAACCGACCACAAACAAACCCACAAAGTTTCGTATTGTTCGCAATTTTTACAAGGTCCAACCTACCTGGTGACTGGTCTATTAGGCCTAATTCACAAAGTAGGTTCATCTAACACAGCCTGACTAAAAAAATTGCTGATTCCAAGACCGCCTAACTCACCATTTGGACTCCTAACTCAGCCTAATTCAACCATTTTCCAGGATTTCGTGTTCAAAGAAATAATTGTTCCATGTTATGATATACGAGGTGTTGATGAGTTGTAAAATGGTTCTGTGACGTGCAAAAGGTATTTCCTAATGAAATCAGCTTTTTTAGCCTCCTGAAAAGTTGAGAAGACTGAATTAGGTTGTGTCACCGACGAAATACTCGGTTTACGATCTAGTTGAGCCCGCAAGGTTTTCAGCCCGATCGCCTAAAACCCGTGGGGCACTACGGGTCTAAAAAAGGGAGGGGTTTTTGAAGCTTTTCGTCTATGTGATTGGTGTCGTTTTCGAAGAATGCTTGGGCGGAGAAACCATTTTTGGGGTCCCAGAACGATCCAATTTAATCGTGGGGGTCTATGGTGCTTTCATGGGGCTACATTGGGCTGTCGAAGGATGCCAGGAAGCCGAATGAGGTGTCGTTATCCGAGTAATTATAATTTCTCCCTATAAATTTATAGGAGTGCTCTCCAGTAGGTACTGGCCTCCCACTTTCAAATAATTTGAAAGTGGGAGGGCAGTACCTATTGGAGTACTAAATTTGAATTATTCAAATTTCTCCTCCAAAACGGTCGAAATGTAACGAGTGATTTCGAAACGCCAAACCACACTGATTAGTGTGCTTTTAACGGAAAACCAATGAAATTTCGCATTAGTAGGTTTTTTTAAATCAAAACACTGCTTATGCAAAATTTAATCGGTTTCCTCACACATTAATCAGTGATGTTTGACGTTTCGAAATCACTCAGTAAATTTCTATTAAAATCGGAAATATTTTTTACATACCTACCTAATACAATAAACACTTGTGGAAAATGTCGGTAAAACCAACTCACCACTTCGACGAGCTCCTTCTTCATGGTGAGCTTCTTTGGTTCTGATTTCTTGACGTGAACAGACTGGTTGTGAGTCGTCTCTGTGTCCAACACAAAGTACATCTCTATTCGACACCCTTCGCAGCAATCAATTTCATGTATCAACTTTCAACCGTAGGTAACTCCTCTTTGCACGTGGAGTTTTGACGCTGTGAAAATAGACAGCGTGTCCGCGCCGTCAGCGCTGACGAGGCGATATAGTTTACCCCAAGGGTCCCATTAGGGTTGCCAGATTTTTTTTTCACCAGTATATATACTGGTGAAAAAAAAATCTATAATATACTATATATAGTATATATAGTATATTTTGGCCAAGACCGATTCTCATAAAAATTATAGTAGAGAAAATATAGAATTTGAAAGAAAAATACAGTAGGCTATAAAATGTCGGTTAGGATTTGAGTCGACACCTATTTGAGTTTTTGACATAATTTTTAAACTTCGATACACCAGGTCTTGTGATTATAATAAATACCCAGAACACTTATTTTTTCAAGTAATGTAAATAATTTACGTTTAAATTTTTAACAATTATTGTTAAAAATTTAGACTTTTCCGCAATGATTAAGTTAGAATTTCAGCTTATTTCAGTAGAAAGCACAAATTGATGACTGAATTGCCGTGATAAAATTAAGGTATCCCCATAGTATCACCTCTTAAATTCAATTGGACATGAATATTAGGAATCATTATTAATAATAATAATAATTTATTATGAATTTGCCCACCTGCACACAATATTACCTATGTAAGCTCCCTGCACACGAACACTAATCGTCCTGGAACTTTTGGAAGGCAAGTCAAATATGGCAACAAATACTTAAAGTTTGTATTTTAAACATCAAATATAAATATAAGTTTGTATTTTAAACATCAAATATAAATATAAACATCATATATAAAATATTCCTCCCGCTTTGACACTTGATGAACCTAAATCAGCAAAACAATATACAGGTATTGTATTGAGTAGGTCTACTCAAGTAAGGAAAAAAATCCTTTTCTTTTAAAAATTAATAGGAATACAATTCTGTGTAATTAGATAGCCGTTTTTCGTTTTCATAGTTGCTTTAGATAAAAGGACCAAATATTTTTCGTTGAACAACATAAAATAAACATAAACATTCTCACTTTCCCCGTCTACGGCCTTCTCCAAGATCACATCCCCAATCACTACCGAAATTAAGAATTTATACTTAATTCAGATTTATAAATCTGAAAAATCACGTAGGGGAGGGTGGGGCACAATGAAACACAAAAGTTGGTTTTGCCCATATGGTGATTTTTCAGCTATAGCTCCCCACTGGAGCGGTTTTTGTTAACATTTTAATTTTTTCCCAGGGACTAAGGGATCTAAGCTATGAGAGAAATAATATTTCTTAATATATTATATCAACCGTTATTGTAGAAACCATAGTATCATGTGACCAGGAGTAGGCATTTTTCACAAAATGAATTTTGTTTCTTTGTGTCCCGTTACTTAAGGCCTCAGGGCCGTAAAAAGGTAGGTATGAAAATTTTGCCTATATTGATCTGTCCCTTTTCCCATTTTGTCTCTCCTCCCCCTTTTTTTACAAAAAAAAAAAAAAATCTCAAGAAAATCCGGGCCTCCCTACGAAGGCCGGGCCCGGGGGCAACGGGTCCAGTCCCCCCCCCCCCCTCTCTACGGGGCTGTAAGGCCTCTTTTATTGATGAATTGTAACCTGAAACGTGAGTTATGTTGTTTTATGGATGAATTATGGCGTTTTTTCAGGTGTGTCAAGGTTTATGGATGAATTAAGTGGATAAATTATACCGGAAAAACGCCATACTTTATCCATAGAAGCCCATGATTCACGTTATAATTTATCCATATAAGAGGCCATACCTAAGTAACGTTTCATTGTGCCCCGAGCTCCATTGTTACAAGGAACCCCAAACAAGCCATTTCGGTTTCCCGTAATCTCTACCACAAACATTTTTAGCGCCATGAAAGCCCTATTGTACTGCATGTATTAATAACTTGAGGTGCTGAGTTGCAAAACTTGTTAAGTCCACTTTGGTTCATTTCGAGAAAAACGACAAAAACGTATTGAGACTGATTTTTATTAAAAATCTGACAACTGATGGTTCCTGGTGAGAGATTAGGTCCCTCTGAATCGAAAAAAATCAAAACCTTACCTAAAGTTTACCTAAATGGACGTGAAATTCGATAAAAACGTTTGGACTTGACCAGTTTTGCTTCAAAACTCTGGACCTAACGAGTTTTGCAAAAGAAATGGCTGGACCAAACCAGTTTTGAAACTAATGCTGAGACGTGACTGCAGCATAATAGGATTGTTTTGTGAATTAAAATGCAGGTATTTTTCTCAAATTTTAGTGAAAAAATTGCTAGAAATACCAAATTAAACAATACTTTTTTTACAGGTAAGTAATTAGTATTTTTGCAGGGTATTTTTGCTTACAGGTTATTCAAACGTAGTTCAAACCTATACGTTTGAACAAGTTCAAAATTTAAGATACCTATAGGTACCTATCTTAAATTTTGAACTTGTTGAAAAATCTTGGTGTTGTCATACTAAACAAGAAATTTGATTTTGTCTGCACTTAAACACGAAGTTCTTCGTTCTCTTCTTCAAAGTCAACCTCTGAACAGCGCCATGATTAGCAAAATATCGCTTTTTACTCAAGGGAAATTTTTAGAGTTTTGAAATTTTTGGAAAGTTTTGAGCAGTTCTCGTTAAATTCTTCCAAAAATACGATCAGACGGCAAAAATTAATGACCCACGACTGGATAAAAGATTGTGATCAAGTTTATTGATCTCTGAGGGGCAAGCCATTTAGTGAGCATGCACATCCTGCATGGAAATTGAAACGGAACAAGTTGTTTTTTTTCTTCTGGCGCGTGCAAGACTGCTTACGGGGAGGAGCTTGGGAGCATGTATGGCAGACGGGGAGGAGCCTGGGAGCAGGTATACCTGACAAACGAAAATTTTAACTTAGATCCTACGTTTTCCTCGTCTTAGTTCAAAATAAAAATGTGAATCACCAGTTGGCTTTGGATTTGAGGTGGCTAGGGAGAGATAATGACTCCTCTGCTGGTGTGGACACACCAGCAGAGGCGTCATTCTCTCTCCCCAACCACTTCATTGGATTAGACCTCAGCACCATCGGCAAACAACCACTCTGTGGCTTTGGATTTGTTTCGCTTCCATTCTGTTGGCCTCGATTTCTGTATCCTCCCTCGCCCTCCTCTTGGAGGATCAGCAACATCCATTATTGCGAAAATTGATTGCAGAAAGTTACTTATACGCAAAAAAGAAAAACCTCACAGAAAGGATGATTCGCCCCAAGCGCACTGAACGACAAAAGGAGGCTCTTCATACTTTGAACTTCGGTGAAAAATAGCAAGCAAGAGGTACTACCAACCTTACCAAGCTTTCATCAAACGAGGAAAAATAGAAGGTTCAAGACTACGAAAAAGATTAAACTCTTTCTTTCCTTTCGCAGTGGTGGGTAGAGTTCGTGGACGTAGCCAGGTTTGAAACAAAACTAGTGGACGTATCCACTTTTGATGAAAAATTAGGCGTTAGCGTGTTTTGTTTCAAAAGCCATCCCGGTCTAAACCACATTTGAAAAAAAAAAACGCCAACTTTGATGATAATTTTCAAGGGGATCTAACCATTTATGATTAAAAATAACCTCGCCATTCGATTCCCCGCTCTGACATCTTTCAGGAATGGGTGTTATCTCGGATTCGATAGAAAATGGACCAGTTTTGCAACTCAACCCCTCACTTACAATGGTAAAAATAAACAAGAAAATGTTAAATGGGAGAAAATCCTCCTGTCTACGAAAATAAATGCGGCGTCGCCGGCGGGAGAAGAGCGGTTTGCACGGATCAGCGCGTTGCGACGTTAGCGCGGCCCACTCCCCCCGCCGGTACTAGCTCTTTTGGGCTGGCGATCCGCGAGAAGAGAGTGGGGAAATCTGTCCAGATTCCACACAGTAGCTAACTGAATTGATAAAACGACTCCCAAAACCTTTGCAAATCCTATTAAATCTAAAAGTGAAACAAATCGTCGCTGTAGAAACAACACCGCCTAACCCACATCTTGTAAACTTCACAGTGACACAAAAACGTTTTCATTAAAAATAAAATTAAAAAAACGCTGCAAATTTTACACAAGGGTTTATTATTCTTTGATATAAGTTACTAAGTAACCTGCACAAGTCTTGAGCATAAATTAAATTCTGTCAATAAAAAAAAATTTGGGAAAAATGTTTTTTGGATTTTTTTTTTTCAAAAAAGTTGTTTTTTTACTCGAAAAATATTTGACCTCCTGGGATCCTTCAAAAATCCCATTTGTAGCCCCATGAAAGCCCTATAGATCCCCACAGTGAAATCGGATCGTTCCGGCACCCCCAAAAATGGATTCTACGTCCAAAAATACTTCGAAAACGACACCTAACTCGATCCCATAGCGCCCCACGGGTTGGGCGATCGGGCTGAAAACCTTGCGGGCACAACTAGATGGTAAACCGAGTATTTTATCAAAATTTCAGATTTTTAAAAACATTCCTACTGCCCAAAACGGCGGACGGACATTTCGTTGTTGGAATCTAGACCTGTTGAAACAGATAATGAAACATTTTCAGGCCGATCGGAGTCGTCGACCTCCGTCGCGATCACATAGATTTATTATTCCAAGAATAATAAACCAAAATTGTTAGGTAATTACGTTCAAAAAAAATTTTCATGTAGCTGTTCCATTTAAGTGTATCATTTAAACGTCGTCTCTTGTAAAAGCTTTTCCGACCGAAGAGGGTTAGGCGGTGTTGCTTCTACAGCGACGAAATGTGACTCAGGTCCCTTTTTGCATGAAGCAATTCAAAACTTACAAAGACAAATTTTCGCGTGAATAAAAATTTTGATGTGAATGAGTCCATTGAGTTGTCATAATATTCTCTAGGAACAAACCAGGAGAATAACAGTTATTATGTTACTGGGATAGTTGTTATCAATTGAAGAAAATACAGTAAATAAATTTTATTTGTACTATATAACAAAAATATACCTGAACAGATCCAAAAATCTCATTTAAGTATAAGCACAAACATAACACGATTTTAGCCAAGTCCAGTCTTGTTAGTAGTTACATTTATACCACTTGGTAAACCAATTACGGGCATATTCGGCAGCGGATACGGGAAGACACTGAAGGTGAATGTTGAAAAGGATCATGTGTGATCGTTATTAAAAATAGAGATTACTCCCAGGGATCATCCGTGCTGGTACTTATTTCAAACAAATCAAGAAGAAATGTTTGATTAGGTACCTAATTAAACAAAGTAATAACAACTGACTTAGTAAGTAATATGCATTTTAACAAAAGCTTACACAGCAGTACGGATGTGAAGTAGAAAATTGAAACAGGTACTGGTCCCCTAAGCAAATTCGTTTGACCTCGTAGATCGCATTACAGATAAAGTTTGATTAAGTAGTACTTGAGCGCGTTAAATCACGTTAAAAGCACCAAATGAAAAAAAAAAAAAGCCACTCGATTATTTCGCGGGTCAAATCACAAAATAAATGGGCTGATCATATTTTGTCATCTCGTCATTGAATATTCTTTTAAAAAAATCACAAAAAGTACATTCATTCGCAGAGGAAATTTGGGAAGTAGAAGATCCTATCTAGTCACTGTCGCTGGAACTGCTGCTGCTGCTACTGCTGCTGCTGCTAGAGCTGTGCCCGAATCCGTGTTTGAAGGTTTTATTTAAAGCGTAGGCTCCGACGCCGACTCCAGCGATTGGAAGTCCGTATTTTAGAGCCTTCTTGCCGGCTTTTTTTGCCAGCTTGTTTTGTTTTTTCTGAAAATGACGACATTGGAAAATATAAGTGAGCCGAGGTCAGTGATGGACAGTTGGTGAAAGAGAAACGACAAGAGTTCAGTATGGACGTGCATAGGGTTTTTTTTTTCAACGATAGTACACTCCCAAGTAAAATTTAACTTTGAGTGTATGGGCGCTGAAAATTCCTGAAGCGTCGAATTTTGCAATAAATTCCCTGAAAAGGGTTTGAGGGAGATTTGACGTAATGTAGCTGGCAATACGATGAGGCCCTTGTTGCCGAATGTTTTAGAGGAGTAGGTCAAGAGGAAAACTAATCGGGTCTCTCACAGGGTCGCACAGTGTTTCAGAACACCGATTCAGCGCGATAAAAATCGGTTTTTTGGTAGGAAATTTAAACAAACAAACCGTGGTGCACTCGATTCTTGAGGACTGGCACCTGTATAAACATGTCGCTCACCAAAACAGGCGTTGCAAATAGCTAATTTAGAGTATAACTTTCCCCCACAAATTTCCACAGCGCGTTCGTGGTCAGGATTTATTCTTGAGAACTCCCTAAACACCGTAGTAAACTTTGATGTTTCCCTATTTTCCCCCTACAACAGATTATGATTTCTTTTTGTACTGGAATTCAAGCAAAATACTGACCAAAATAGGTACCTACTTGAAGCGCTTGTCTTGATGAGCGACATTTTTACACAGGTGCTAGTCCTCTGAGTGAGTGAATCAAAAGATTTCAACCGTTGTTTCGTGTCTTACATGTATTCAAGAATCGAGTGTAATACGGTTTCTTTGTTTAATTTTACTAGCCAAAAACCGATTTTCGGCGCTAAATCGGTGTTCTGAAACACCGTCAAAAGGGCATCTGTACAAGTTGTCTTAACAGTTCGAAATAGCCCAGATCAGTTCAATCTAAACCGGGGGCTACCCTCAAAATCCCAAACATTTTTCTCCCATTAATAAAGCATTAATATTCCAAAGGCCACGTCCGTGAGATTGTCTTGACAATGTTAAGCGTTAACAGTAGTAGTTTGAACTTTACATTGAACTCACTGCTGCTTTCATTCCAATTATGCCAGCCGCTGTGCCTCCAACGACTCCTCCGACAGTGCCGAGTCCAACCTTGTCAAGGATACCCTTCTTCTTGTGCTGGAACTATAAAAGTTAACACTGTTTTAAACGAATCACACAACCCAATCCTATTCTCCTTTTCCTTCACAGTTACAGGACATAGAAATATCCTTCGAGGCCAGTTTGAGTAAGTTGTAAATCATTAAAAATGAAAACTTTATCATATCAAGAATATTATACTCTGTCCACGCCGGTGGTCCTCGATTCGGCACAATTTACGTTTCAACACAGGCAAGTTTCGGAACAGCTCAGCCCCCACAAAATGGTGATAAAATTCAGCACAAATCCAAAAACTGTAAGACATGACGGTACCTTCTGATCAGCCCCCCCCCCCTCCCCCCCAGGAAGAAATAAAAGTTCTGTGATAAGTCCGTCTACATTAATAAATTAATGCTATTGCACGCTTTCATGGCAGTTCGACTACCTGTGGTGACCCTCCCTGTCTGGCAACGCTGTGCTGATTGAACTTCTTCTCACCCCCTCAATTATCTCCTCGGGTACTGCCTTTATCCTCTACAATTAGCCAACTTCGTTGGAATACGGAATTGGTCGTTATTTCAATAAAAATCAAATTTATGGGGAAAATTTTGAAAAGAACAAGTATAAACGTTACGGTGAAAGCCCGGTGCCCGGTGAATGTCCGACATTCGCCGGTAATTGTCAACAATCACCGCTGCTTTTGGTGAAAGCCCGAAGCAACTATGTTTGTCGGGCTTTCACCGGTGAATGCTAACAATGACCAAGGCTAGTTGGTGAATGTGCGAATTTGAATCTGGAGCCAACGAAAATCTTCATCTTTGAGTGGGAATACAATGTAATAACATAAGTTACAAGTGGTATAATAATAGGGGTTAACAATTGCTCTCAAAATCGTCAAAATGTCGCCCATTCGGGCTCGTCATGGTCAATAACAATATTGTTCATTTGTTCATGCAACTGTCACTCCCATGCCATTTGCTGTTGCAAAGAACGCCATTGGATTTGCATTTACATTGGTTTGCCCGTTCAACAGAGCACATCAGACATCATCACACCGATAAGAATAGAAGAATACTGGCTGCGAGTCATTAGATCTAATATGTATGTATATATCCACTAATATGTCTAAAATCGAACTTACACCGCTCGCTGCCGGAGACTGTCGACAATGACCGGCGAAAGTCCGGAATTCGGACGTAACCGCCAGGGGTTACGATATCCACCTCGGTGAATATCAACAATCACCGGTGATTCTCAGCTTTGACCGATTTCGAGCTTTCACCGTAACATAAACACAACATGCTTGGTCGAAGCTGCAGTACATTCCGGAAAAAATTCCAAATTTCCAGCACGACTAGTACGGCAGTGATCATCTTGTGACATAAATTCACCCATAATTTTAGATTGACAAAAATATTATATAACAAGTTCATTATATAGATAACGTTAATTTCGAGGGCATTCCCTTAAAAAAAAATTAAAAAATAAAATTAAAAAAACCATAATTTTTTCGAAGTCTATATGGGTGAAAACCAGGCTCAATGATAGAAACGTTCAAACACTGCCGAATTTTATGTTGTTTGGTCTCATTCTGACACAAATTTTATGAAGAATCCAAATTCATTGACAGCCATTGTAGCATATTTAGCTGATAAGATTTCGTTTATTAAAGAGGGTTACAGTTTGGGGTTGAAAGTTGTTAGCTGGTCAGTCGAGCTCCCAGCGTTGCCGATTCTTGGCGGGGGACCAGGGGGATTTTGACTTGTGCAACCTGCCAAGAAAGAGTGGACAGAGTATAATCAACTTTCTTTGTCGAGAAAGAAGCAGCAGTCTCTCAAATTAGAACAAAATGTCAGTGCCAGTGTTGTCTTTTTTTAAATTCTCCACGCATGTGCAGAGTTAGATAATATCTAACTTCATTCACATAATTACATAATATTATTATGTAATAAATAATGATTACGCACAGAAGGAGAAACTGGGTAAGCATGTACTCCTGGTTGAGTCGGGTAAAGACCTCCTTGTTGCGGATAGGGTGCAGGTTGCTGTGGATATACGCCAGGTTGCGTCGGGTAAAGTCCCGGTTGCTGCGGGTACGGAGTGAGATGTGGATGGTTCGGACTTGGGCTCCGTCCTGGTTGGGTCGGGTACGGCGACAGGCCGGCAGGATACGGTGGGGCGACACCTCCCGTCGAGTAGGCCTGAGGCGGATGGTAAGATGGCATTGGCGGCATGCCAACAGGTACTGTGGGAGGTACTGCGAACCCTAGAGGGCCCTGAGACGGTCCACTAAGGTATTCAACATTCCTGAGGATGATGTCTCCATCAATGGCCAGGTGGTTGATCCGTGACGGTTGAACTCTGTGCTCGAAGTGGGACGTGTTGATTCCATTAATTTTAACCTGAAACAATGAGAATAATTATTGTAGTTTCGTTTTGGGAAGAAAATAAGAGAAATACATAACTCAATTAGAAGGAAGTACAAGACTCGTACTTCCTATCATACTTAGTATCATAGCCTATCATTGATAGGTACTTTTCCTTATCCCCCCCCCCCCCCCCGATTTCGAGTTTCATACACACCCTTCCCGATGGCTTTAAGGCACCCAAATTCGAGTACTTTTCAGTTATACTCCCCCCACTCGATTTCGAATTCATTCATTCATTCAGATGGCAGAGCGGCCGAAACGCAACCAAAATCGATTGCCCGGAGGGGGGGGGGGGGGGCAAAAGTACCGTATGATGTGTTTAGTGAAGTGAGTATAACCAAAATAAGTATAATGTTCCAGGAAGTATAACCAAATTGAATGATATCATCAATAATTTGCTGGAATACTAGAGCAAGGGTTCAAAATGTTCCCTCCTTCCCGCATTGTGAGCCGGGCAAATTTTCGGTTCGCAGAAGCATTTCACAAGTAAACGAAAAGCGAGTCAACTATGCAAACAATACCTGAAAAGCTGAGTGTTCGCAAATGATCTCCAAAGTGAAATCAAGTCGACGTTGTAAAGGGAACTGCCCGTTGCCGTTTTCCGGAGGGCCCCACTGGTTGCCCAAAATACTGTTGGTAATTACGCTGAGAGTATTGAAATTGATGGACAAATGGAAGGCAACTTCATCCCTGGGGTTTACGGAAGGCCCGCATTGAAGGTTCACGTTGAAACTGAAAAAGCATGAATAAGTAGCTAAGAATAATACATGTTTAACCCACGATTATTTATTCAGCATTTTACACTTCAGTCGCTAATACATAATATTTATTAGCGACTGAAGTGTAAAATGCTGAAGAAATACATATTATGTAGGTAGGGGTGGTGTCACTACACGTGGACATGTCAAATACCTATTAATTATATATTGCTTAATACGTGCATTTTTTAGTTGTTCCCTTATTCCACAAAAGGCGCGATGATTTATCGAAAAATGTAAATTAAAATTAAATAAAATGTCAATCAATTGGCTCGGAGAAAATATACACAAATAAACTCGATTTTCAAATGAAATGAAGTTTTAGGATCCTAAAGAAAATGTCATATATAATCCGTGCATTTTTGTAGCTTTGGGCATTGTAGGTATCCCCACCATGCCGGGTGTACCTACGTGAGGAATTTGTGTTCCTAATTTTAAATTGTCCCTAGGTTGGTTGTGTTGTGTTTGGGAGAAAGCCTCTAGCGTTACTAGGATTTTGCTCCCGTTGTTTTTGGAGGAAGATGAAGGGAGTGCACAAACATATTTATCTGGGGCATTGCACAATTTGTTGTGGTCTGCTGGCCCAGTAAATGATGTCGGAGCATGAATGGAAATTCCGCGAGTCTCAGCCTGACTAAAATTGTCTAGACAGACTGGGGTGCGTGCAATTTCGGAAGGGAGTCCAGTCGCAGCATCCACTGAGATTGAATTGCCAACTACAGTAGAAGCGCGTTCCGGATCCACACCTGATGCAACATTAAACTCAGCTATCTCAAGCGAATTGTCGGTAAAGATGGCGTCAGATTCAAATTGATCCTTACGGAGGGTAAATTTCCTGGCTGGCACGAGCGAATTGTCGGTAATGTCGGCCTGGGCAAGTACCCCGCGCGATAAATTAATTGAGTCCGCTGAGCCGGCTTACCCGTCTGAAATAATGTCAGCAGGGGAGTCCTGGCCAGCAGTCCCAACAAAAATAGTGTGTTGACGTTCCATTAATTACTGGTGGTCACAGGCATCATAATGGTCAAGCTTAATATCTAATATTTACCTGTTGGCATTAGGCGGTGATGATCCTACGATACGAACTACTATTCCGGGACTGATAGGGCGTTGGACAGGCGCAAGGAACGGAACAGGTAACTGTAAACAAAGCATTGTTATTGAACTTAATTTTCCTGAACCATTCTTACTGATTAAAACGGATAGGATAGTGCCGGGAAACCGTATCCTTCCAGGAAGAACCGTCTGACCCACTTCGGTGACTCGCTATGCGTTAATGCAAATCGCTCCTTTGGAACAAGACTATCATAACTCAAAATTTCCAAGTTTTGAGTTAAACCCGCATATGGACTTGAAGGTGTCGGGAAAATTATGTGCAAGACCATTCCTACTTATCCTGGCATTCCTGTCGCCAGGACGCGCTGTGCGAAACTATAGGTTTGTTCCAGGTTTGACGGAATGTTAACAGAAATCGCCGGAGACATGCGCAGTTTAGAAACTGCTGTTCCAGGTCGATCGTAAGTTGGACGGAAACCGATAGCTCGAGTATGTGCGGTCGGGTTCTGTCGACAGCTTTCCAACTTCTGTCGACAGACGCAGTCAAACCTGGAACAAACCTTATGACATCTCCCCACTTCATCTTGAAGTAAGTAATGAAGAAGACCGTCACATCTCTAAACACCTCGTAATTGTGGCTGCTCACCATTGTGAAGAATTTCCTGGGCCTTCATGTAGAGAGGTTGGTCAAATGTAACGAAGCATACTTTTTGGTGGATGCTATCACATTTTTGGCGAGCAATAAGGAGTGATGTATATACAGTGTCGTGATTACTTGGTAGGGCGTTAATGAACGGAAGGTAAATTATTTTAGAACGCTGGAATTCTCTGTTAGAGGTGGCATTCTCCATGAAACCATTCCAGCTCGGCAAGTGTAAAAATAATCATCTCTACCTGAGAAGGGTGGTCGAACCAACTTAGGTCGAACGTCATTGAACGTCGAACGTCACCCTACACAAAATCAGTAGACCCCTTCACTTCAAATCCACAAAATATTTCGGAAAACTACTCAAAAATATGCAAGTACAATTTACATGCATTACACATTGTGTAAAAAAAAAACAAAATTTTATCAAATATTGCATACAGCGTTTCCACGCTGAAATGCAAAAATCGCGAATTTTTCAATAAATTTACTTACCCCAACTCCTTAGTTTTGGCTCCTACATTTTTTTTACAGACTTGCATTTGATAGGTAATTCAATTCTCTACAACTGTCTCTATTACGAATTTTCTCTAAAACGAAGTCTTCGGGGAGTTTTTACATCGCGAAGTGGTAAGAAACTAAAAATTTTGCAAAGCACGAGATTTTACCCCTTTTTTGCTGCCTCGTATCTCTGTTACCGTTGGTCGGACTAAAAAACCTTACGGGACCAAATTTGTAGGAACTTTTGTCTTCTACAATTCGGGTAATAGAATAGTTTACGCAAAACTGCATGGAGAACGAGTTATTATAACTAACTATAACGCCTATAATAGGCCAAAAACTGAAAAATGCGCGAAATTTTGACGGTTTTTACAAGATTGCGATAAACGCACCAGAACGAGAATGGTGAAAACTTGGATTTATTGCCTCCTAATGGTCCCAAACCACATATCAAAAAATGAGAACTACCAGAATTTTTGTAAGGCGGACCCCTTTTATGAGTCTCTATTCACTTGACTATGTGACGGTCTTCACATTTCTGTGATAGTCTTGCTGAAGTGGTTGAAGTTTCTCACCGAATTTATTTTCTACAATATGTACTGATTCTTTTAGTCATAGAATACTCTTTCCCAAATCTTCTGTCAGAATTTTGAGATAATTTTATCGGAGCTATCATAGTCTTGACCAAACAAGCACTTTCCTCTCTTCGTCCATTTTTTGGCCGCCGTGACAAATAATTCTGCGCAATACTATCATATCTCGGAATAAAAGCGGGATGAAAGCTCTAATTTAAGAGTGTGATCGAGTTACTAAGTAGAGGTGAACCCTGCTGTTAGTTTCCTAAGGTCCTAAGGATATGCATGAAAAAGAAACTGTCTCTCAATCTTGTCTCAGGAACCTGCAATGGAGTTTAATACTCGTTCAAAACTTTAAGCGGCTCTACTGAAAAAATTCGTTTTTTGAGTTAAGAGTTCCAAAGGAGCGAAACCCTTTTTGAACCGTTTGGTAGGACCTACCTCATACCAAAATTATTGGAAGTAGCCAACATTGAAATCCCGGTTTGTACCGTCCTGGCTGTCTCTGCCACCACACAACAACCCATGTTTTATTTAAACTTACCATTCTACAAGATAGTTGAACTCCTCAAACTGAACAACACGTTGTCCTCAATCAAGTCAACACGTTGTCACGATTTGATATCGATGAATTCCTCACGAGAAGAGAAGGATGACTCAAATGATCAAGGAAAAGTACACAAGAACACCGAGATTGGTATAAATACGGCGCATGACTCACAAGATGCTTGTTTTGATTTGATAAAAGTATTTGACAATCCGCGCAGGTTATCACAAACGTCTTGATGCGTAGTGGTGAAATGCCTGAATCAAGAACCGATTAATCGATTCATCCCCGTCAGTAAACAATCGATTCATGGAGGAATAGACCGTTTTCATCAGTTATAATTTTCACCATTTGTGCTTGTTCATATACCTTCAGTATAACATAATTTAGAGTTTACATTGTTAATATAATTTTTTGGTTTTTCTCTGATGCTAATGACAAATGGTTTTCTTGTCAGGGCTGTAGATGAGCTTAGTTGCTCGAAACCGGTCCCCACGATATAATTGTTTACCTGAATAAACTATTTAGTATTCAGCAGAGGAGTCGTTCTCTCTCCCTAACCAAACTCATTGGACTAGACCTCTGTACCATCGGCAAACAACCACTTTGTTACATTGTTTTAATTATTAAAACAATTTAATCCTTAATATTGCGTAGGTTAAGGCGACCAACTTTTGAAAATAAAAAACAGGACGCCTAGCACGATGTATGTGAATATATATACTTATTTACATGTGGTACATTAATAAATACATATATTTACATGGACCTATCACAATTATTAATGTATTAACTTTATGAAAATATTATTGGCAGTTAATATCTGTTATATAAATAAAATATATTTTTAAGCACTAAAGGCCCCTTTACACGAGCAATTTTTCCCTGCAATAATTGCGTGAGAGAAGTGTTGCTCAGATTTAGTGTTGCTCGTGTAAATGTGACATGCAACACAATGCAATTTTTCTCGCCCTGAAAAATTGCAAGCAATAATTGCCGAGTGTTGGCCAACAGTTTTGGGTCCCAACACGCTCGGAAGGTGTTGCGTTTGTTGGAAGTGAAGTCCACGGGGTTCGGAAAATTGCTGCAATTTTTTATTGTACAACACAACGCAATTATTGCATCGCTACATGTTGATGCAACACGAGGCGATTTTTCACCGCAATTATTGCCTTGTGTTGCGTACAACTTTTCTAGTGCAATCTTTTCGAATTTGTGCAATTATTGCAGGTAAAAATTGCTCGTGTAAAGGCCCCTTTAGTTTGTATATTTATATTTAAGACTTAAGGCCCCTTTACACGAGCAATTTTTCCCTGCAATAATTGCGTGCGAGAAGTGTTGCTCAGATTTAGTGTTGCTCGTGTAAATGTGACATGCAACACAATGCAATTTTTCTCGCCCTGAAAAATTGCAAGCAATAATTGCCGATTGTTGGCCAACAGTTTTGGGTCCACACACGCTCGGAAGGTGTTGCGTTGTGTTGGAAGTGAAGTCCACGGGGTTCGGAAAATTGCTGCAATTTTTTATTGTACAACACAACGCAATTATTGCATCGCTACATGTTGATGCAACTCGAGGCGATTTTTCACTTTTTTTTCTTTTCTAGTGCAATCTTTTCGAATTTGTGCAATTATTGCAGGTAAAAATTGCTCGTGTAAAGGCCCCTTTAGTGTTCTCACTTCGTGCCTGCCATTTTCAGCGGTAGCAGGATCTTCATAGCGACCCTGAACACAGATTAAACTACTGAACTCACCATGATAGCAGCTATAGCAGCTATTTACAGCTGCTGTAAAATGCTGTTATTCTTCCCACACACAAAATAATGAAACCTATTCAAATTGAATGAACAAAATGAAACACTTTTAGGAAATGAAGGTAGGTAGGGTTGAAGATGGTAGTTTTTACCAACAGGCAAAAGCGGGACAAAACAGGACTTTCTTGCAAAAAGCAGGACATAATGCTTGGCCAGATGGACGTCTAAAAACAGGGCAATCCTGCCAAAAACAGGACGGCTGGACATACGCCGTAGGTCAGTATGATTCTGGCCTACCCCCTATCGAAATATCAATAACAATATAAAAATTTATGTAACCATACATACATTCAATGTGTGTTTATATAGTCGATGAATTTTTTGACCCTTGTTTTATGACATATTGTAGGTATGTTGTACATAACAATACATCATGATATTATGTGTTGGTAGGTATATTGTAATGTATTTTTTCGTGTTAAACATACAAAGTGTTGTAAAACCCGAATCAGATTCTGGTGCTATTGACAGAAACTTTCAAATATCGAGAAGACAATTTTTATAACACTGCACTCCAATTACCCACTAAATCACCATAATATTATTAATATTATTAACTCGGTTATGGTTTATTATGTTTGGAATAATACACCTATGACATACATTGTATAATACATAATAATTCATAATACATAATTCAATTTATTATGTATTTATTCGTACGAATAATTTGTGTCGGAGGTCGACAATTTAGATCGGCCTGAAAATTTGTCATTAGGTACTAGGCATCTTGAAACGCATAATATGCGTTTCAAGATGCCTAGATTTCAAAAACGAAATGTCCGTCCGCCGTCAGGTCGTTTTGGGCTCTAAGAATTTCTTTAAAATCTGAAATGTTGACAATATACTCCGTTTACCACCCAGTTGTGCCCACAAGGTTTTGAGCACGATCGCCCAAACCCGTGGGCCTCAGTTGGATAGGTAAGGTCAAAATTTGATTTGGTTGGTTGAGTTGGATAAGGTCATAATTTAATTGCATTTGTCGTAGAACAATGCAACATCTCAAAATTCGTATTATTTGTGAATTCGCGTTCGAAGTTTAGCCTTTGTTTTTTAAGAATTTCAATTTTTAATAACTTAGCTATCGATAGCATTGCCAATATTCGATATTAATATCGACATAGCGTGAAGAAGCATAAGAAGAAGGAGGAGAGGTTCTGCGGTCTGGTCTCTGTTTACTGGAACGACTGTAGTTCATTTGTGGTTGAGCGTCACTTCTATATTTTATTCGAGTTTGTTTATGTGCGCAATTCAACGTCGGCAAGTTTAGCTTGTCAGTGAGTTCTGTTGAGAATGGTCGTCGGTAACGGATTAATATTTGCTTCGCCATCCAATTCGTACGATAAGGAACAGTTGGTGCGATAAACCAAGAACTGTGGGTGTATTATGATGCTCGTCGATTATGACTGATAATGAAGAGGAAGAATCCTGTCTGACAAGGCAGTTCAACGAAGCCGCCGTGTTGAGGGTGAGCTTTGTTTCTTTTTATCTAGTCTATTTCAGGACTTGACGTCCGGAGGTTATCGTTCCGTTGGTTTCCAGTCAATATATTCGGATCAACTGGTGATTCTCAGCGAAATCGACCAACCTCTTGAATGCGTCATTCGTTTGTGGGGGAAACAGTCGCCGGGGATCGGGCCGACATCTTCTGGGTTGATTGATGAAAATTTGGACGTGCCTCGATTCGATCTCTTCATCAAGTGCTCGGAGGAATATCCACTTATGTGAGTTATTCTGTTGTATTTCTGTTTTTTGTTATGGTGTAGCCTCAGTCAGTTTTGTGTGCCATTGCTGATGTAGTGTTGAAATAACTCTCTGTGAGTATACACCCAGTTTTCGGCTCTGAGCGTATAGGTACAGCTTCTGTCAGACACGGTTCATGTCTACAGTGTCTGTCACACACTCAAAACACTTTTTTCGATTTTTTACGACGCTTTCTCATTTTTGGAAAACATTTCAAGCGGTTCAATAATGAGTGAATTAGATAACCTGAATATTTTTTAAAATACTTTTATATTTTTAATAATACCTATTAAAAACATATTATGTTTGCATTCGTCTGAAGAAACTAGAACAGAACTTGTGGTCTGTAGAAAAATGACCGGTATGTATACGTTTACAATCCCAGCAAGTTTTCAGTGTGTTTCGCCTCAATCTTGGAATGTGAGTAATACCTACAATTTTTTTCATAGGTGCAAGGCCCAGATTGCCCCTGAATTTGCCGAAAAAAATAAATCATTTTCGTGAGGTTGATTCTTCCATTGCGTCAAGTGATGATGAGGACGGATCACCCCATCCCCCAGCAAAACACATTTATCTTTCTCAAGATTCAGATTCAGTCTTCTGAAGTCATTTTCAACCCTCCTGACGATGAGCCTCATCGAGATGAATGTTCCATGACAGAAAGTGACCCTTTCCGACGATGACATGGACGCTTCCAATGACCACGCCGCACAGTGGGGCGAAAACGCAAAAACGCGCTTATAATTCAAAATCAACTGTCTAAATCGATGTCTGAAAAAACTTGTGTTATTTAGAGTAGGTATTTTTCTATGCTGAATCCAATGGAATCATTTTGGGATCAGTTCGACGTCTTTGTTGGGTTGAAAATTCAAACATTTGAGCAATATCGTGAAATATTTGCAAAGAAAATTATTTATTTGTTTGCCATGTAGCCCGAAATTGTAAGTTTGCTTCTTTTACAAGTGATTGCAATTTTAAACATTATTACTAATATTATTCATTTCCATTTTACATTTCATCAACTTTTTTTTTTACAATTCTTACATGTTTTCCATGATTGCACAAAAATGTCAACGGTTTACTCATCACTTGGCCGTTTGGCATTGGCATTGACAGCAAACAAACCACTTTCTACCATCACTTGGACCAAATCTCGTCTATCAAAAATTCGACTTAAAGCGGTTTTTTTTGCGTTTTCGCCGCACTGTGCGCCGGTGAATTTGTTGATGACACTCCAGGTTCGAGCCATTCCTGTCTAAGTACGTGTCCTAGAATGAAAGAGCTTGAACCTGGAGTGTTATCAACAAATTCATCGGCGTGCTCATTGGAGGCGTTCATGTCATCGTCGGAAGCGTCACGTTCAGTCATGGAACATTCATCTCCTTGAGGCTCATCGTCAGGAGGATTGCAAATGACTTCAGAAGACTCTGAATCTGAATCTTGAGGAAGAGAAGTGCGTTTATTTACTGGGGGATGAGGTGATCCGTCCTCGTCATCACTTGATGCAATGGAAGAATCAATGTCAAGAAAAAAATAACTATTGACTTTTTCGGCAAATTCATTGTCATCTGGATGATGAATGTCATCTCTGACCTTTCTTTGGAGAGACCTCCAATTCATTACAATCTGGGCCTTACATAATATGTAAGGCAGATATTATCTGAAAAAATTAGTTGGTACTCAGTTAGTACTACTCACATTTCAGGATTGAGGCAAAACACCTGCTGGGAACGTGTACAGCGTCTATCAGACACGGAAACCGCTCCTGCTGCATGGGTATACTGTGTCTATTGGACTACTAGTGAATGGGGGGTTCGCATTGTTTTGTTTTTTTTCTATTTTTTTTCTGAAAGTACTCCCTGAGAATGTAGGGAAAACATTAGTCAGCCGCCTGAAATCGTTTCTAGAAAATTTAAATAATTTAACGAAAATTACGGCGTTTGAAAAACCGGGGCCATGGAGGGAGCGTGACGTCACTTCCTCATTACAGCTGAAGAGCGTCGTCGATAGTGTTTTGTTCTTGACAGTTGAGGGGATTGTTCCGCCCAGTGTTGCTATTCCACCACTCATCACAGAATAAAATTCAAGTGAGCCGTAAATCCTTCTGATAAGGCTTTAAACTTCAAGTATCATGTATCATAATTAAAAGTTAATTATGTTTTCCGTAATATCAAGTTATAATTGCTATAAATTTATCATATAAGCTGACGACACTAGCGCTCATGGTGAGAGATTCACTGGAACTGTGACGTCATTACCTCAAACAGTGACTGGTGGGAAACGCCGGCCGATTCAAACTGTGCGTTTCGTTTTTTCGTTATATCTCCTACAATGATTTTTTTTTTTTCGTTGGTATTGGAGTCTGTGCACGTTACTTTTTAGCCATATTATTGAATGGTAGGGAAGATTTCCAAATCTAAAATCAATGCGAACTCCCCATTGGAAAAACTAACACGGACCCTACGACACCTGGAGTACAATAGAAGGGTGGAATCCACTAGAGGAGTGGTCGGAAAGGTACTAACAGTCAGAGACTCAGAGGTTTGACTTGTGTTCCAAAATCTCTCATGCAGGTTTCCAAACCGTGTCTGTCAGACACGGTATACTCATAGAGGGATAAGCGTGGAGGTGAATATTGAATGAGATCACTTAGCCTAAATGGTGATACGAAGACACGAAGTGTCTTCATTCCCTACGTTTTCTGAATCGATCAAATTCTTTTCCAGTGCTCCTCACATTCAATTGAAAAATTGCAAAAAGATTGCAAACAACAGAATTGCAGCTCTTAGAGAAGAACTTTTGAGCTTAGCTGATTCACACAAAGGCGAAGTCCTCATACATGAACTCGCCAATCATTGTGAAGTATGTTTATGGCTCGCCTTATTCCATTCAATCCTACCTAGACTGCCTGAATATTTTAATTATCTTGACCATAAATTGCCTTAATTTTTAAGTGAATTTTCCTTGCAGAATTTTCTTTTCGAATGTGACATACCATTGTCGTACTCATTGTACGAGGGCATGATGCAAAGGAACAAAGATCTCGAAGAAATAAAAGCCAAAGAACAGCAGAAGATGTTGGAAGATGAACAGCGCAAGGTATCGAGTGTTGTTCTCAAATGTATTTACTGAACCTACTCAAACCAATTTGATTTGGCTCTGTTTTAGAGAAATGAAATACGCAGCTATATTCAATCTCAAAGGCAAGAGATGAGGAAAGCTCTGAGAAGAAAGTCATCTAAATCTGAACCTGTCGAATCTGCTGAAGAAGCTCCCCAAAGAGAAAGGCAAGTGTTTTTCTCTAATCATTATGTCGGTATTTAGAATTTTTCTTCGATCATTCTGGTGAATAATCGCCTCTACGGAAGGTCGAGTACGGAGTACGGAGGTGACGTTTGACGAATCATATTGTGATTTCAGGGTTAATTCTATAGCTATTGAGCCCCCATCTCCACCTGAGGTAAGTATTAAATTAATTCACGTTAACATTATACGATTAATTCAATTTTCCCATTTTGACAACTTTTTCAAAACAACCTGACACCAAATTCAAAAAATGAAAAAAGAAAAAAAAAACAAAAAAAAAAAACAAAGGCCAAACAAATTTCCTGTCAAATTTAATGACACCAAAAAACGAAAAATGCGCTTGTGACCTCTACAAATTGTCAAATTTGTATGCAAATTTACAGGGCTATGTTTTCATCCGGCCAACCAGAGAGAAAGAGGCATACGAATTTGGACAAAAACGTTTTGACCACCTTAGTTGCCTACATTTTTCTTTTTCTAATAAAAATTTCCTTTCACAGATGGAAGGAAACTCTTCATCATTTTTTGATTTATTCAAAGCACCAGGCTCATCCCGCTTTGACTCGGATTATGAGATAATAGAAAAACTCGGAGAAGGAGCGTACGGGCAAGTGGTAAAGGTGAGCATTTCGTTCATCTTCTGTCAGTATTTTTACCTAAACTTGATATGATGTATAGAATTTGCCTCCCAACGATGATACGTTCGGATTCCAGGTATCGATATCCTTTCAGATTCGTTTTTGCTCAGGAAGAATTAAAGAATCTCGCCGGCCGAACCCCCCACTCCCACTCATTCAGTAATCAAAGTGACATTTTTTTAAAGATTGCGTATCACTAAAGCAGGAGCGCTAGCGTAGCACACTGAGTTTGGCCAGCCAGTGTTGCCAGCTCTGGTTAATTACGCTTCTGCTCCTGTCCATTGGTCTGGTGTTGTCTCTTTTGCTTTTCACTTGTCAATAGTTTAACTAGTTCTCTTTTACAATCAACTTCACCTGTTTTTAGTGCCTTGAAGAGTAGTTAACTCCAGGTGGTCAATCATTAATCAACTTCACCTTCACCAGCACCTCTGGATGGCGTTTTGCAATGTCGGCATGAATTGTATAAAACATCAATGCCAAAACCAATGTATTCCATTGAGTTCATGTTGCACACTAAGTCTTGTGTGTATCACGATTTCACCCTGTTGTAAAGCCAACTTGGACTGTTTCAAAAAATGTACTCACTAGAACGTTGATGGGAGAACGAGAAATGGGGAAAAATGGTTTTTCCGGTAATGCGGTCGGAGAAAAGTCAATTTGACCCCCCTACAATTGTGGGGGGGGGGGGGGCTTGGAGAAATACTGTTTTGACTCCTGTCAAAAATGGTCTTGGGTACTTTTCGCAAGTAGGTACTCCTCGATATGATTTATTGGTTTCAAACTTATTCATTACTACAAGGACCTTTGTTATTTTGTGGTAGTGACGACGAGCTTCCAGGTCGCCAGAATCGTTTGACACTCTATTCTCGTTGTGAATTCTCTTGCCTTTTCATTCCTTTAATTATATGATCAATAACTGAATGATAATTGAACTCATTTTCCAGGTACGCTACCGAGTCGATTTGTCTTATTATGCTATCAAAAAGATCAAGTTGGACACGTCTGATCATGGGAAGATCAGCAAACTTATGAGGGAAGTAAACTTCCTCTCTTGTCTCAATCATGAAAACGTCGTACGGTATTACTATTCTTGGGTGGAAAAGGCCACCGTCGACAACGTTCCAGGTGATTCAGATGACGAGACTGAAGAAACCGGCTCTGAATTAAAGGTATGGCACGCAGGAAAAAATTATAGACCTTCCAATAGAATACTAGGGGGCCACCCTCTGCTGGCCAGTCAACCCCTGACTGTATCCCACCTGGCCTCAGACCCAACAACTCGCTTTCCCATGCTCGCTATGCTTTTTTCTTTAAAGGAATACTGGGTGATGATTGATATCAATGCCCTTCCTCCCAATTTTTCGACTTTTAAAAGTACACTAGAGTAAAGGTGGTTCTCCTCGTGTTGGAGCTATAGTACATTGCCCGCAGGACACAAACTCTAACAGAGAATGTCAAACTACCCTCTCAAGTGGCAAACTGTGGGGAACGTTGATTTCTTCCACTTTCGGAATTAACGTTGGGTGGATCCAGCTGTTTTGTAGATTAAAATCAGCATGTTATCAACTGCGTAACTTCCGAATTTTCCCGTAAGACAGCGCGTCCGGCGGGCTATATTCTAGTAGGAGGGTTATAACTTGCTCAAAAAACCATTCTTTCCACATCGAATGTTACGACTCTTGCGAGAATGTGATCAATCTGAGCTCCTCTAGTCACCCTCTATTGATCGTAAGGGGTTGAAACCATATTACCGTTTTGTTTTTCCAGAGTACGAAAGTGGATATTATAAACATGCTTCCACGGGATCAGATGTCTCTGAATTTCGATGATAGTAATGACGACGAGAGCGACGATTCGGATGACTTAGTACTCTTCATGTGAGCGAGCTCTTCAATATCTGCCCTTGCGATTGTGCTCTAACCACACCATCGGTACACATTTTGTCTGACTGTTTCAGAAAAGGGTCCGACGACGACAGCGATGATCATGAAGACGTGGACAATCCATTGTCGTCCGGAGCATCCAACAAAACCTTGAAACCTGTGCATCACATGTACATTCAGATGGAACTGTGCGAGAAAAATACGTTGAGGTGCGACTTAAATGATGATTTCTGGAGGCAAAAGGATATTAGCTGTATAAATTCCATCATACGGGAGCTCTTCTCTTTGGTTTCTATTATGCTGGTTATGTATTGGCCCATTTTCAATCACCACTAATGCTCAGCGAATTTTCTCACAGGAACGCCATTGATGACGGTTTGTATCGTGACAACGATCGAATTTGGAGACTTTTTCGGGAGATAGTTGAAGGTCTCTGCCACATTCACTGCCAAGGGATCATGCATCGGGACCTCAAACCCGTGAACATTTTCTTGGGGAACAATGACCAAGTCAAGATCGGCGACTTTGGACTCGCCACAGCCAGCAAACCCCAAAAGTAATGTAGATAGAAGTTTATTTGTATTGTTTGTAGTTTGAGTGAAACAATTGAATAAGACAGTGACTAAATTTGATTCATCCGGGTTTCGATGAAAACAGAAAACAATTAAACAGTCGAAGATAGGAGCAGCTACATGGGATCTGACATCGCATAGATCGTTGGGCCAACGTCTGGCTATGGTCAGCATTGGCGGGTGATGGTCGATCGAAGGACGACTACTATCCAACGGTGGTCTGACGGTTTTTGCCGACTTTCCGCTGACGGTGGGAAGTGGTCAGGTCGGCAGACTGTCGGCAAAGCGGACATGCCAATCATCCTGCGACTGTCACGGCGTCTATCACCCGACGTCGGACCGACGTATGTGTGCTGATGAAAAGTCATAGATCAGTCTGAGATCCATAAAATCCCTTGAAAATAACTTGAATAAACTTAGCAAGTTTACTTATTTTAATTTGGTCGTCAATGGTTTTTGGTATAAATGTATTATAGTCTGCGCGGTGTAACTTCCGACGTGGGTGAAAGTCAGTTTCAGGGCGAAGAGTAGGGACGCTCCTCCCTTTTTGGGAGAGAAGCTCGTGGTGTTACCAAACGTTGGGAAAAATTTCTTCCCTACGTCCATACAAACCCAAAGCCCTGTTTTTCCACGGCCTCCGGTTTTTGGAAAACCATCAATTAATTTGGGTAACTTTGACCCAAATTAATCATTGCTTCCCAAATTATTACGGAAGAGTCCAGTTTTATCACGGAGATACAGCTTTTCAAATATTATATTAAACTCAATATTATTAGCCCGCGAGAGGTGATTGCATGTAGCTTGATTTTGACTGTTTGTTTTACCATTGACATGTTCTATTCATACCTGCAATCGGATTAAAGCTGGAGTGGGATAGAATCATTAGGGGCACATTACCTACAGGAAAAAACTAAAGAGTGTTTGAAAATAGGAGAAGTCCCGTTTTCGAAAATATTGGGTAAAAGTAGTTAAGACAGCTTAACTCAAAAATAAGTGCACTCTGATACAAGTCTGTTCCCTTACCTAAAATATAGGGAGATAGCCAGTTGGCACTTAGAGCGAATTGAGCGAATATTGAAAGTGGAGAGGTGTTGCATCGAGGCGACTGCACGAGCTAATGAGGGGTGAACGGATGTGGGAATGTTTGTCCCATGAGGTTGGAGGGCCTGGTCGTAGAAATTGGGCGGCTGGGGTGACAAAGAGGGGGTCGTTTCACGTCGGAAGTTACACCGCACGGACTATAAACGGTGGGGTTCGGTGAAGAATGAGTCTCCTCTGCAACTCCCTTGCTGCAAGTCACACTGAGGACTTGCTGAGGAGTCACATTCTTCGGCAAACCTCATCGTGGACAGCGACTCTGCACCATCAGATCAACTTGAGATTGTTTGCTACTTACAATTCCACAGGTCAACCGCGGCAAATGCCATCACCCACTAAATTTGCTTGATAACAGATCTAATTTGGCTTCTGTCTATTCTCAGGGCTGTTGGCGCTGGTCGCGACACGCTCGATTGTTCTTTCTCGGAAAGGTCTTCGGACTCCTCGCTGAAGGATATGTCGCTCACCAATCGCGTTGGAACGGCTTTGTATATCGCCCCCGAAGTGGACATTCACAAGCACAGTTATGATAAGGTCCGTAGAATATTACTTTGCCGGGATATTTTTGTTTCCTTCGAGATTCCAGAGATATGAATCAGTTTTTTGATTATATACAAAGAAAAAATGTGTTTTATTTTTATTTTTAATCAAGCAACAATATGCCTCTTGCCAAGGTCTCGGTATCATTGATGATGATCAATGGAAAAATCAATCGATTTTTCTGTTTTTCGATTTTAAAGAATTTCGATCTTTTCCAACTGCTTTAATTTTTTTTTTTTTTGTTTTTTTTTGTTTTTTTAGAAAGTTGATGTGTACAGCCTGGGAATAATATTTTTCGAGATGAATCACCCGCCTTTCAAAACGCAAATGGAAAAGTTGAATACCATTACGAAATTGAGGACTCCTGAAATCGTCATCCCGCCTGAATTTCCCCACGCTGAGAAGTCTGACGAATGCACAATGATCAGGTAATGAACCCAAATACGAAACGAAACGAAACAAGGGAATGAATGAATTTCGATGAATGATGAATTTTCGTCCGACTGGCTGCTGCCGTCGCGGACGTTGTCAGCCGTCCTCTCAAGGGGGATCGGAACTTGTCTGACGATTGCGCTCATGGCTCCCCATTGCCTCGAGCCCCTGGGTTGGGAGGAGTTCGCCGTCCAATTGAACGCAGAAAATACTTGTATCGGTGACTCCGCTCCTCTCGCAGTCACCCATCCAAGTACTAACCACGTCCGACGTTGCTTAACTTCGCTGATCAAGGGAAACGGTAGTATACTCAACGCCACACCGGACGGCAAAATGAACCCAAATAATTTCCCCTGAGGGACAACTTCACACCGATTAAGAGAAAGTAGTTTCAGAGATTTTAGTAAAATAGTAGTGAGTCAATTTTTGTTTATTGTTCTTGGAATAATGTACCTACGTTTTGCGATGGATGTCGAAAAATTTGATCACCCTCAGAATTTGTCACTGTACGTTTCACGATGTGTAGATCCCAAAAATGAAATGTACCTCCGCCGTCAGGCCGTTTTGGGCAGTAGGAATTTTGTAAAAATCTGAAATTTTGACAAAATGCTCGGTTTACCATCTAGTTGTGCCCGCAAGGTTTTCAGCCGGATCACACAGACCCGTGGGGCTCAGTGGGGCTAAAAAGGGGTTACGGGAGGGTTTTTTGCAGGTTTTCGGGTATGATATCGAGTGGATTGTCGTTTCGAAGCATTTTTGGACGTAGAATCCATATTTGGGGGTATCAGAACGATCCGATTCCACCGTGAGGATCTATGTGCTACAAATGGGACTTTTGAAGGACGCGAATAGGTCAAGTAAGGTGTCGTTTTCCGAGTAACGTTGGACGCATAGACCAATTGTTCGGGGTGCCACATCTGTCCAAACATTGAACACGATTTTTTTTAAATGAATTTTTATTGACAACTAATTTTTGCACGATCGTTGTGTATCAAAGAATAACAAACCTTTCTGTAAAATTTGCAGCGTTTTCTCAGTGGCTTCCACTTCACCAAGTTTTTTTCCTTTTCAGATGGATGTTATCGCATGATATAAAAGAAAGGCCTTCGTCCGAAAAAATTCTGGCTCACGACCGTCTATTGACGCTGAAATTGGACGAAGGCGAAGTCAAAGATATGGTCAAAAGAACCCTCAGCAACCCTCAATCCAAAGATTATAAGTTCCTTATCGCTTCGTGTTTCAATCAGGTGGGATGCCATTTAGTATCAGTTTCTGAATTTCTAGTTCTCTACAGCTTGAGCTATTGTGAGCGAATTGATGACGTCCTTACGTTCTTACTTAATACGTCCTTTCTCAATTTTTTGAGTTTTGAGAAAAACCAGGTTAAGTGAGATTCTTCACGCCATCCATGTTTTTCGCCTTCTTCTTCTTTGGGCGCCATACCCGTAAACGGGCGTTGGCGACCTCTCGCTACTAACTTCTGTTGAGCGTGTTGAACAGTTATTACAGAAGAATTAGGGACCTACGGTTAAACGCCGGATTTGAACGGCAAATTTGAAAGGTTTTATAGGCAAAATATTTTCGGTGGGTTGCCATTTCCTTCCGAAAGGTATAAGGAAGATGTCCAGCGGTTGCTGGGATCGAACCAGCAACCTTTGACTCAGCAGTCCAACGCTCTAACTACTGAGCCACTGATAACCAACTTAGCGATTTGAAATTTCCACGACAGCTCCTTAATACACCCCCACCATCACACCAATTTTGTCAGTTGCCACCAAATCTCAATATTAAACCTACAGGCAGCAATTAGGTATATCGAAGATAAGACTTTTTAACCTAGGTTTTTAAAATTATAATTAAAGAAATATGTATTTATGTATTGCGCCAAGTTTATTCTTCTTAGCAACATATTTGTTTTGATGAGCCCCTACTTCAAACTTAGATAATTCAGTCTCTGTCAGTTGTGATTATTGGAATTGACGCTTGTAAACCGTACTTCTAATTCACTAAATTTAATTGAGCGACATAGTTTTTTTTTTTCTCGAAAAACACGTTTACACCATGTGGCTCCTTCCTTTTGAGGCGTCGGAGCAGTTCGTAAACGTCGAGCAATTGGACCGCCTTTTCATTGACGTAGCCTCTTGTGATGAGCTATGGCTTGAATTTTGATTACTTAATTTACTGCAGGTATTTGAAGTTCTTTGTTGAATCTAATATTTCTAGAGTGCTGGTATGCATCAACAACACACCTCAGTACATTGTTTAGGAACCTTTGATGTTGTCACGGTTGCTTTGAGCAGTGCTGCCTCACAGCTGCGCTCCTTAAGTCCAAACTGGCTTGAGGACTTGATGGTACAGCGTCGTTTTTGATTGCAACATGATGTGTGATCTCTCTTTCTAGTAAATCGCTGGTAAACAAGATGTACAGGAGTGGGCCAAGTGCACTTCTTTATGGAACACCTGCGTGTATTTTGTGAGCCTCCGAAGAGGAATCTTCATGTTTAACTCGAAAATATCTATCTGACAAAAATGACTGCAACAGTTCTGCATATTTTGCTGGATCTTTCAGAGTTTGCAGTTACGTCCATCATGCCATACTTTGTCAAAAGCTTGAGTTACGTCAAGAAAGATGGCGTGGCCGACTCCCCTCATTTTCTAATGCCTGCTCAATCACACTGGTGATCCGATGCACCTGATCAATAGTAGAGTGCTTTTCACGGTGTTGCCCGCAGTGTTCCGATCTCCCGAAAAATTAACATTTACCCAGTTAGGACATTCCATTTCTGGATGGAGACAGAAATTGACAGAAGTGAGACAAAGCCATTTTTCAGTCCTTTCCAATGAAGATGGACTTCCTAACCTGGCCCATTAGACGCGTCACGTTAAGATCTATACATCCTCGAAAACCGAAAAAATTGAGATAGGACGTTTTAAGTTGGGACGGCGGTTATAATCGTCGAGTCATCGACTGCCTCCCAGACACCAGAGCACAGTTGTACCTGATTTTCTGACGAACCTGCCGAAAATTTGTTTTCAGGACATACCCGCCGCGTTCGTAGCCACTTACCACTTGTCCAAATATCGCTCCTTCCGGTTCATTTCTACAATGAACGTCGTTGAAGAAAAACTGCGCTCCATTTTCCACAGTTACGGCGCCGTCAGCTTTCTTCCCCCTCTCTTCACTCCCGGACCTGCTCCCAAAAACGGAGTGAGCCTGATGACCATCAACGGAGGCGTAGTACACGCTCCTGCTGACCTTCAAATGCCTTTTGCTCGGTGAATATTTAATTGATTCTCTAGCAAAACGTTCCATTTTATGTTAAATATAAATATTTACATCTTAAAATTTCACGTTTCTCTGTAAGTTGGTGTAGACGCTTTGTGCTAATTGAAACTGCAGTGTGGATCGTTACTTACTGGGCTTAGTTAATTGTTAAATAGTGTAATTGAATGCCTGAAGCTTACAATTATTTCTTGCCATCTACATTTTATTAGGTTACATGTTGCTAAGCAGCAAGAGGAAAGGATCAACATTGAAATTGAAAAACAAGAAATATCATGTTTTGAAAAACTGATGATAACAAATTAAGTAATTGATTTTCGATTGAAAAACGCTGCAAATTTTACACAAGGGTTTATTATTCTTTGATATACGTTACTTGTGCAGAAATTTAATTCTGTCAATGAAAAAATTAAAAAAAAAATTTTTTTTTTGGATTTTTTTGTTCAAAAATGTGTTTTTTCAAAAACTCTGTATTTTTTACTCGAAAAATATTTAACATCCTGGGATCCTTCAAAAATCCCATTTTTAGCCCCACGAATGCCCTAAACATCGCCCCAGTGAAATCGGATCGTTCCGGGACCCCAAAAAATGGATTCTACGTCCAAAAATACTTCGAAAACGACACCTAACTCGATCCCATAGCTAAAAGCCTTCAATAAACCCCTCCCATAGCCCCATTATAGCCCCATAGCGCCCCACGGGTTTGGGCGATCGGACTGAAAACCTTGCGGGCACAACTAGATGGTAAACCAAGTATTTTGCCGAAATTTCAGATTTAAAAAAAAATTCCTACTGCCCAAAACGGCCTGGACGGCGGACGGCGGACGGCGGACGGACATTTCGGATTTAGAATGTAGACCTCTTGAAACGGATAATGTCAAATTTTGAGCCCGATCGGAGTCGTCGACCCCCGTCGCGAAAACATAGGTGTATTATTCCAAGAATAATAAACCAAAATGATGTAAAATAACATTAAACATATAACTAAACTAAAATTATTTCAACTAATAATTATTATTATGTAAAATTTTATAAGTAAATTTTCAACCATTTATTTAATTTCAACGAGGGTTTACTTTTGGTTTATTATTCTTGGAATAATACACCTATGTTTTCGCGACGGGGGTCGACGACTCCGATCGGCCTCAAAATTTGACATTATCTGTTTCAAGTGGTCTAGAGTCCAAAACCGAAATGTCCGTCCGCCGTCCAGGCCGTTTTACGCAGTCGGAATTTTTTTTTAAATCTGAAATTTTGAGAAAGTACTCGGTTTACCATCTAGTTGTGCCCGCAAGGTTTTCAGCCCGATCGCCCAAACCCGTGGGGCGCGATGGGGCTAAAATGGGGCTACAGAAGGGGGTTTTTGAAGGCTTTTAGCTATGGGATCGAGTCAGGTGTCGTTTTCGAAGTATTTTTGGACGTAGAATCCATTTTTTGGGGTCCCGCAGCGATCCGATTTCACTGTTGCGATCTATAGGGCTTTCATGGGGCTAAAAATGGGATTTTTGAAGGATCCCAGGAGGTTAAATATTTTTCGAGTAAAGAATAAAGAATTTTTGAAAAAACAATTTTTTTGAAAAAAAAAAAAAAAAATACAAAAATGTTTTTTTCCCAACATTTTTTCTTTTGACACAGAAATAATTTTTGCGCAACTAACCTGTATCAAAGTATAATAAACCCTTGTGTAAAATTTGCAGCGTTTTTGAATTGATTTTGAATGAAATTGGAGTTTTGATGAAGATGGAAGTGATCTTTAAGGAATAATTCAACTAATTCTCCGTTAATGACGATGATTTTGATGAATTAAATTTTTCCAATCAAATTCTATTCAAATTTTTGCAAAATTATATAATTTTTAAGTAAATAGTGAAAAAAGTGAACTATTAGTCAATTAATTATTGGTATTGTACCACTTGAAATGATGAAATTATAATCATTAGTTTTCATCAGTGTACAATTTTTTTTAATCCACTTTTTTAACTTGCGGATTTTCGGAAGTTATCTCGTTAACTTGAAGTTATGTTGTTGTGTGCTAAAACTGATTTTATGTCAATCTCTAACCTCAAAATAGCTAACTTGAACTTTAACATGAGGTTGGTGAAACCGACCCTTAGTATACTAAAATACGGATATTAATTTTTTTGATCGTAACGTGATTAAAATTATTTAATAATGCAATCAACTGTGACGTAACCGTCTCACTGCCATAAAATGTATAGATCGTGACATAAATGGGGCCACATTTGAACATTCTGCAAGCCGGAAACCAACCCAAACGATTTACGGCTTGAGCAAGATCATTTCATTAAATCAAATTTTGATAGAACTGGTCGTATTAATTTCCAGCTCTATAACGTAGGTTTGGACGTGTCACTTCGAACGCCCATTTCTTTCTGGCTTTTGATTCGAGTTGACCTTTACTTTTTCCAGGTACGTGGTGCAAAATGCTTCGGTTATGAATCTTAAACGGTACGCTGTAGACAAGGTCTATAGAGAAATGCGTGTAGGGATTCATCCGAGAGAAATTTACGAATGTCGTTACGACATAGTTTCATCTGCATTCGGTAATTTTTGCTCTTCTCATTTGTGAAAGTGAAATAATTGCTTTGATTCACCTAGTTTTGTGTAGTGCATGCGAAACTTGCAAATTTAGGATAGTATTTGGTACCTAGTTGGTATTGTTGTGATTGATGAGTGTGTAGTTACGTAGGTACTGGATTTATGAGATAATTTTCAGGGCCATTTTCATGTGGCATATTGGTGTAAATTGCCCAATCAATTACCAAGGCGTTGAATACAAGATGTGTGCATTTAGGAGTTTAACAATTTGAGGCTCGCGACGCATGAAATTTACGTTCCCAACCATGCGATTATTTGATAATAGTTTCCGGTACGGATTTCTAAAAAATAAACATAAAAATAATAATAATAAATAAATAAAATAAAAAACCACCGAGCCACCTGTGTCGGAATTACTACGCATTTAAAAAGATTTTTGCCAATTTCCAGCCTACTATTTTATGCATATTATATATATATAAAAATTGTATTCAAGCCACAGATTTGACGGGTTTCCATGGAATTTTAATGGAACTTTTTGCGTTTTCCAAGTTTTTATTAGTTTTCAATTTAATGGTGATATTGAGATGGCAACCATCACATGGGGTTTGGATTCATTCGAAAAGTGGTGGCAAACAAAACGTTGTTACAGCTTTGATTAGTGGTGTTATCACAATTGGCGCCCAACGTGAGTTTGAACTTCTAGATGCCTCAGTCCCAGCCCCCACGGTGGACCATCTGTAAGCGTCGCACGCCGGCCGCTGCCGACCTGGGCCCGCGGTTTCGGCATCTCCTTCGGCTTGTCACGCACCAGCCGTGGTGGAAGCCGCTCCGCAGCGTTCCGCGCAGGACCACGACGAAGCGCGGATGGCGCAGCGAATGGCTGCAGTCGAGACAACGTTGAAAGCGTTTCAACACCACCTTTGTCAGATGGCGTCGTTGCTCGAGTCTCAAGCCTCGACGACGTTGAGCGATTCGACCGCCCCGCAGCGGCCAATTCCTGGCCCAACCCTCCACCGACCGCCTCTCCCTGGCCCGTCACGCCAGCCACCTCCTGGGTACCAATCACACTCCGTCGTCCCCACTCCACCCAGTCAGGGCTGGTAGAACGCCTCAATCGAACGATCACCAAAGTTCGTCAACCAGAAACAAGATGATTGGGACAGGCTGCTACCGCTCTTCCTGTTGGCCTTGGAGTGCGCACCATGTCACGACCGGCTTCTCGCCAACATTGATGGTGTATAGTCGCGAGCTCCAGCTACCAGAGGACATGCCAGACATGTCATGAGGGAAGAGCCACTCTCGGTTCCGTATGTGTTCTCCCTTTGGAAGCACATGCAGGAAACCAGAGAGTGCGCTACAAGAATCATGGGGGTCCAGATGCGGCAGCAGAAGGAGCGTTTTGACCGTCGGGCCCAGCAGAGGGAGTTCAAGCCTGGAGACTGGGTTTGACTGCACGACCCGAAACGAACGGTGGGGCGCTGCCCGAAGCTCCAGCCGCAATGTACAGGCCCATGGGTCGTGATGGAGAGGAGGAACGACGTGCTGTACCGGGTTTGGCTAGGGAAAATGACGAAGATGGTCCACGCCAAACGGCAGGCTCTCAACGATGTGATGATTGGCGGGGGGGGGGGGGGGGGGGAGGTAGTGTGATGGAAACCATATCATTAAATTCAAACCAGGGGTGGTTGAAGGATGCCAGGAAGTCGAATGAGGCGTCGTTTTCTGAGTAGGTTTGGTGGAATAATACATACACGCAGTATTTAAGTATATATGCATGGACGAAGAAGAAATATAACTAAACCAATTTCACACAGGGGTAGAAGTCAATGAACTACGTTCCATAGCTTCATGAGATCTCGAAAGATAACTCAAAGGAAGAAGGGAATCGAAAGCACCGTCTCCTAGCTTATTTCACCGAGATATATAACTCGGTAGAAAACAAGACTCGCTGCGAAAATTCAAAACGACAAGTTGTCTTCATATACTGTGTGTAGCTCCTTGAGATGAGGAAAACACTCTGAGTCGAACATTTCCCCAACATGTGTGTTATATAGTAGTGTTCAGAAGAATCGAATCCGAAAAAATATTTCTTCCACGTGTAGAGGCCACATTTTTAACATATTTGCCGATGGCTTAAGGCTAAATGTCCCCCGACATTGGTGAGATTTTTTTTCAACAGATCGCAGCACCTATGGGGTGAAATTTACTTCCGTGATTAAGCCTAAATGGCTGTCATTGATGCACGAGGCTGGGAAAACATCATGTTCGGATAGCGGGCTTTCAAATTTCAACTGATGTGGTATCATTGGACTATATGGTGGACATAATATGGTAAAAATTAACTTTTAACTCGACGATTATTTATAACTGTTAAGTCTAGTACATATTATGTACTGTTATAAATAATCTTATGTACAGTTATAAATAATCGTCGAGTTAAACGTTAAATTTTACCATTTTTGTCCTCCCTGATTGGCCAAATCCCACACTGTGCATCGGTTAAACACTTGTTTTAGGTGACTTGGTTCTTTTCATCAGCAACTAGTATATCTAAGCACGTTTATGCTTCGTAAATTCCAACTTGTGTCAATGCCTCCACCTAACATTCACATTTCCCCTTCACAGGAGATCTCATGCCCGACCTTGAGCTCTTGGCCATCGTAAAAGATGTGCTGAAAGCTTTTCCACAGTTGTCACGGCGGAACTGTGTCATCCATTTGAACCATTCCATTTTGATCACCACACTAATTGATTCTTGCTTGACAAATTCATCCTCCTCGAATAAAAAGACTGATATGCGTGATGCTTTAATTAAATGTATGGTGAGTTATCTTTTTCATTGCCGTTCAACTTGATCTTCTGCTCCTGCCGACTGTTTTGTTTGTAAATTGTGGTTTCAATTTCAGACTGATTATAATTCCAAAGGAGATTTATTGACCAATTTGAAGTCGATAAACCTGTCAGAACGTGCCATAAACCTGATCACTTCGTGGATGGACATAGTCGGTGGTAAGGAAATTCTCTCGTCCCTCTCCACCCTTGTGAAGGAGGCCGAGGCTCTCAAGAAGTGCGACAACGCCGTCAAACAGCTTCAGCGCCTCATGAGTGAATGCGAAGTATTGGAAATGCCGGTAAGTTTCGTGCCCCACTTTGAACCGAATGAGGGCTGACTTGACTCGAGATTATTCTTTTAATTGATACTTCGTTTCTGAATAACACTAAAAGTGAGATCATAATTCTGATTGCAGGTAGGTGCATGTAAAGTTATAGAATTGATAAAAACGTTAATTTGAAATCTACGGCCTGAACTCTCGGTGTTACGAACTGTGCGGCGCACAGTGCGTCAGGGGGTGGACAAAAGTCGAAAAATCGCCCTCCATTTTCCGGCCTGGAAATGACTTGGATCCACTCTCAGGTAGTTGGTGACATCATAACAAAAGATTTTCTGCCGATTCGCGCACTTTTTGAACCTTTATTTCAACGATGAAATCAGCATTAAATTAGACACAAATTTTGTTTACACTAGCAAATCTTAACATATTGACCGACACCCGATATCGCTCCGTGATATCTTCAGTGATGTTTTTGACATCGGATCGAGCTAATCTCCGTGTTACTAACTACTCAGAGAACGGTAAGAATGATTCAAATAATAATTTAATCGAAAGAAATATTTACGGGATTATTATGAAAAAATTGTCTTTTCCGTACCGGTAACGAATTATGAAACTTTGATGGACCCGATCTAAAAATGTGCAAAACAGTTACCCCCGAACCTAGGCATACTCGGGGGGGGGGGGGGGGGGGGGCTAGAGCCTGGACATACGAAGAATATATATATAGACTTTCAGATCAAAATAAAGAAATAGAGGAAGAAGTGGTTGAAAAATTCGCAGAGAACTCGAGGCGGGCTCATGTTTAAAGGGAAAAAAATTCAACTTGACTTGTAAATTAAGAGGGGAAAAAAGGTGAACTACACCGCTTGATATTGTAAAAATGTTGTGTATGTTATTTTGTATTACTCAAGTTAAAGCTTTGTAATATTATTAAACAATAATCGTCGATTTATATTGAAAATTTTACATTATAGGGTACCTACAACACTCTTTTTTTTTAAATATTTTGATTAAATACGATTAATTAACGATACGATTTGATTAAATAAAGTTACGATCATTTTGGTTTATTATTCTTGGAATAATACACCTATGTAATGTAATCGCGACGGGGGACGAAAATTCTGATCTGCTTCAAAATTTAACATTATTAGCCCAGTCAAATTAGACAAATCGGGTGAACTAATTTCCGGTGAAGGTTTTATTGGTTTAACCGCTTCCTTTCCACTTCAGGATGATGGGAAAACAAAGTCCTGGTGTGTGGGGGGGAGGCTCGGGGGAGGGGGAAGCTCTAAAGGTCACTTTTTTCAGTTTTTCGTCTATATCTCGGGAACCGTAATTCAAATTGAAAAATTGTATACATAAAATTTGTAGCTGACTAAATTGTCTACAAAATTGGTCCTGTGTGTTTTTTCTATAGGACTAACCGTTACTGAGGTACAGAGCAATGAATGTAGCCAATTGCCGAAAATTGAGCTTTATTCGCCAAATCGATTAATAGAAGTGAGTTTTCTTTTCGTTGAGTAAATGGAACTTGTTTATTTTCATCAATTGTAAACTTAACCTCACACAAGTTCGTCCAAGGGGTCCAGAAGCTCTTCATTGTCGCCATCCATCAAGTCTTCGTCAGCAGGAGGGCTATTTGTGCAGGAACCATTGCAATCCCCACACGCTATTGAGCAGAAGATCCCTGCCTTCCGACAGCCACACCGTGTTCCACAGCCGGTCTTGCAGGAACAGAATATTGATGAGAGGATTTCAGGAGGAGCAGGAGAGTCCAGGGTCTTTATGGGGTGCAAATGTCATTGAGCGTCCTATCCTCACGTTTGGTGCTTTCATCTGGTGGAACAAAACCAACCAGTCCACAGCGCAGAAACTGCTTTGCAAAGTGCAAAGACTGGCATGTGTTGGTATTACTGGGTGCATCCGGAATTGCCCTACTGCTGCGCTGGAGGTCCTACTGGGCCTATCACCCATCCACATCCATGTGCTCCTGCATACCTGCATACCGGCATACCTGCAGGCAATGAAGATGAGGAGCATGGACCATTTCCGTAAAGTTCAAAGACGAGCACTTCACGGCATTCTGGATAGAATACCAGTGAATGAGGCAGCGTCAGCTGTCTCTGATGCCATGACAGAGAAGTTGAACTTCGACCTTCCCTTCAGGGTCCTCATCCATGAGAGGTTGAAGTGGAGGGAGGGGAGACCCCAGTTCGAACATGGGGCTATGGTCCTCTACACTGATGGATCTGTCATGGATGGTAGAGCCGACTCAGGTGTCTTCGGACCAAGGACACGGGTATCGGAGCCCCTTGGGGCAATGGCTACCATGGATGCATCTTTCAGTCGGAAGTCAACGCCATTGGCACTTGTGTGCACCGGCTGCGATGTCGGCCGAGTCTATATACTGTCAGACAGTCAGGCTGCACTGAAGGCCTTGGCCTCGTTTTCCATCACATCGAGGTTGCTCTGGGACTGTCTGAACAAACTCAAGCTCCTCGCAAGGGGCAATAGAGTGACCCTCGCTTGGTGTCCTGGCCACCAGGGCATTGAGGGTAACGAGGCTGCTGACATCCTTGCAAAGGAGGGCTCAGCATGTCTCCCAATAGGTCCCGAGCCATTTCTCGGGACAACAAAGAGTTTTCTGTTGAATGAACAAAGGAAAGAGCGCTGCACTGGTAAAGACTCCCTGGTCAGAAACAAGCGAGGTTGTTCATTGGATTCTCCAGGTCAAGAGCAAGGGAGATGCTTCACCTGGAGAGAGGTGATATGCGGATACTTGTGGGCCACTGCAGGCTCCGGTACCATCTCCATAAGTTAGGATTATCAGACACTGAGGTATGTCGGTTCTGTAATGCCGAACCAGAGTCTGCTGAGCATGTACTGTGCACATGCAGTGCGCTTGCACGGCTCCGTCTCCTGTCCCTGAGGTGCGTTACTTGTTATCCTGGGGACATAGTTAAAACAAGGTTGGTAGATCTCCTAGGTTTCATAAAGTCCTGGTGGAGGCTGGTGGATGGGCCAACCTAGAAATAAAAGCTAAGTTTTAGGTAGGTAATGGAAAGGGCTGGAGTCCGATCCTCATAAATGGCTAATGGTGCGGATGGAAATCCACACCGAGTCACGGATCTCTGGGTAGGGCGTGTGTCCTACTTGGAGAGCCTGAAGGGACGGGCGAAGTGTCCAAACCCTAAACACTAACAGGACCAGATAGAGGGGCTCTTGTCCCATCCAAGGGTTCCTTCGGGAGCCCAGGGACGGGCGAAGTGTCCAAACCCTAAACACTAACAGGACCAGATAGAGGGGCTCTTGTCCCATCCAAGGGTTCCTTCGGGAGCCCAACTTACTGGATGTTAAATCCACTTTTGGTCAACCAGCAGGTGCTGGTGCCTGCGTAAGCAGGGAGGCAGCCTAGCAGGCAGGGGCGTGTGTCGCTGCCTGCAGCCACAATCAGACCCATCAGGGACTGCAGTGGCGTCTATTGCGGTTATAAAAAAAAGGGGGGGGGGGGGGGGCTGCAAATACCCATCCGATTTCCGCATCCAAACCCAATCTGTTGGTGGTAGTGGGTTTCCCAACCCCCTTACTTGGCACCACTGGTAGTACGTACCTATCTCGCCCCTTGGCCGCACGAGGGTGGAAATGGGCTCCCTAATAGTGAAGTTCAGCTTATTATCTCATCAAGCTCCTTCCTCTTTGTTTCTCCGGTCGAATGCCGCTCCATCACCATCACATCATTCCAAACCTTTCCATTTCCTTTTTGCCTTCATCAAATCGTCTCAAAAACAGGTATTTTTGCATTTATGAGCGTGAAGAACACCACTTCAGGCAAATTATAAAAATGTTGGAACTTAAAACACTCATAGCTCGTCAACGGTTAGTCCTACAGAAAAAACACACAGGACCAATTTTGTAGGCAATTTAGTCAGCAACAAATTTCATGTATACAATTTTTCATTTTGAATTACGGTTCCCGAGATATACCCGAAAAAAGTGACATTTAGAGCTTCCCCCTCCCTCGAGCCTCCCCCCCACCCACCAGGACTTTGTTTTCCCATCATCCTGAAGTGGAAAGGAAGCGGTTAAACCAATAAAACCTTCACCGGAAATTTGTTCCGCTGAACAGCGGTTTTTTGTCTAATTTGATTAGGCTATATCCGTTTTAAGAGGTCTAGATTCCAAAAACGAAATGTCCATCCGCCGTGTGCCGTCTAAAATTGATTAAAAAATCTGAAATTTTGACAAAATACTTGGTTTACCATCTAGTTGTGCCCGCAAGGTTTTCATCCCGATCGCCCAAACTCGTGGGGCGCTATGGGGCTAAAATGGTGCTACGGGAGGTTTTTTTTTGAAGGTTTTGGCTATGGGATCGATTTATATGTCGTTTTCGAAGTATTTTTGGACGTAGAATTCATTTTTGGGGGTCCCAAAACGATCCGATTTCACTGTAGGGATCTATAGGGCTTTCATGGGGCTACAAATGAGATTTTTGAAGGATCCCAAGATATCAAATATTTTCCGAGTAAAAACATAGTATAGGTATTTTGAAAAGAAAAAGAATTTTGCAAAAAAAAAAAAAAAAAATTCTATAGGACGAGACTTTTTCTATAGGAATTTGCAGAAATCAGAATTTTGTTCAATGCGGCCCATATAACTGACGCACTGTTCAGCGGGCCAGGAGGAAGCCGCCCACTAGAATCCTTGTAACCTGGCGGATTTGAGGCAGCTTTCACTATTTTTGTCAAAATGTTTCTTTTTCAACTCAACTAGATGCTCCGGCTCGCTTTGCTCGCCTACGCACCCAGCTGGGGGGCTCCGCCCCCCAGACCCCCCGTGGGCCTCGCTTCGCGAGGCCGATCGCTTAAGCAGACATGTGGGTGAATTGCCGCTTGTGGGTGTATTGCCACCTGTGGGTGTATTGCCGCCTGTGAGTGTATATTGCCGCCTGTGGGTGAATTGCCGCCCCCCAGACCCCCCCTAGTGGGTGTATTGCCGCTTGTGGATGTATTGCCCACTGTGGTTGTATATTGCCGCCTGTGATTTGGGTGAATCATGGTACGAAAATGATTAGCCGAGCGAAGTAAGGCCCCCTTGTCAAAGTGCTAGTCTATTAGCTGAGCGAAGTAAGTCAAAGTGCTAGTGAAATCAAATCAAAACTCACAGTAAAAAACCCGGTGGGGCGCTATGGGACTAAAATGCCGAGGGGGTAGAGTTAAGTGTCGTTTTCCAAGTATTTTTGGGGACGACCTATGGAGCTTTCATGGGGCTATACGAAATTAGACCCCCTGTCAACGTGCTAGTGAAATCAAATTTCCACCATCAATAATAATAGAACTACCTATGTGGGTGGCCGAGCAAAGCGAGTCCCCTGGCCGTTAAAATGATCGGCTGAGTGAAGTATGCCCCCCCCTCCCAACCTGTCATAGTGCTAGTGAAATCAAATCAAAGTTGAAAACTCACAGGAAAAATATGGGGCTAAAATGGCGAGGGGGTAAAGTTAGGTGTCGTTTTCCAAGTATTTTTGGGGAAAGGGGAAGTATTTTTGGGGAAATTAAGGCCCCCCTGTCAAGTGCTAGTGAAATTAAGGCCCCCCTGTCAAGTGCTAGTGAAATCAAATTTGAAAAGCCTTCCCTTGATAATAATAGAACTACATATGTCGGTGGCCGAGCAAAGCGAGTCCCCTGGCCGTTAAAATGATCGGCCGAGTGAAGTATGCCCCCCCCCCCCCTCCCACCCTGTCATAGTGCTAGTGAAATCAAATCAAAGTTGAAAATTCACAGGAAAAATATGGGGCTAAAATGGCGAGGGGGTAGAGTTAAGTGTCGTTGGAAGGGAGGGGGTTGAAGGAGGGGAAAACGGAAAAAATCCTTGAGGGCGCTCAACCTATCTCAGAACATAGAGCATTTTTGAATATTGCCGCCTGTGATTTGGGTGAATCATGGTACGAAAATGATTAGCCGAGCGAAGTAAGGCCCCCTTGTCAAAGTGCTAGTCTATTAGCTGAGCGAAGTAAGTCAAAGTGCTAGTGAAATCAAATCAAAACTCACAGTAAAAAACCCGGTGGGGCGCTATGGGACTAAAATGCCGAGGGGGTAGAGTTAAGTGTCGTTTTCCAAGTATTTTTGGGGACGACCTATGGAGCTTTCATGGGGCTATACGAAATTAGACCCCCTGTCAACGTGCTAGTGAAATCAAATTTCCACCATCAATAATAATAGAACTACCTATGTGGGTGGCCGAGCAAAGCGAGTCCCCTGGCCGTTAAAATGATCGGCTGAGTGAAGTATGCCCCCCCCCCTCCCAACCTGTCATAGTGCTAGTGAAATCAAATCAAAGTTGAAAACTCACAGGAAAAATATGGGGCTAAAATGGCGAGGGGGTAAAGTTAGGTGTCGTTTTCCAAGTATTTTTGGGGAAAGGGGAAGTATTTTTGGGGAAATTAAGGCCCCCCTGTCAAGTGCTAGTGAAATTAAGGCCCCCCTGTCAAGTGCTAGTGAAATCAAATTTGAAAAGCCTTCCCTTGATAATAATAGAACTACATATGTCGGTGGCCGAGCAAAGCGAGTCCCCTGGCCGTTAAAATGATCGGCCGAGTGAAGTATGCCCCCCCCCCCCCTCCCACCCTGTCATAGTGCTAGTGAAATCAAATCAAAGTTGAAAATTCACAGGAAAAATATGGGGCTAAAATGGCGAGGGGGTAGAGTTAAGTGTCGTTGGAAGGGAGGGGGTTGAAGGAGGGGAAAACGGAAAAAATCCTTGAGGGCGCTCAACCTATCTCAGAACATAGAGCATTTTTGAATTTCTCGAGATTTTCAAGAATATTATATATATTAGTGATATAGATTATTTATAAGGGTCTTGCGTGATCGCTCGTACATATAGATCCTTGTTTGGGGGGGGGGGGGGGGGAAGTAAGGACCCCCTGTCAAAGTGCTAGTGAAATCAAATTTGAAAACTCCACCATCAATAATTGGAGAACTACCTATGTCAGTGGCCGAGCAAAGCAAGACCCCTCTGGCTAATAAAATAATCGTTCCAAATAATAATAATAATAATAAAATAATCGTTCCAAATAATAATTAATTTCGGCAAAACTATTATTAGGTACTATTATTATTATGTACTGTTTTTCAATTAGGTAAATCAATAATTGTTCAATAAAATTATAAGTCCAGGCCGTTTTGGGCGGTAGGAAGGGTGTATATAAATTTTGGACGTAGAATCCTTTTTTGGGGAATATCAGAGACTTGAAGAGCAGGGCTAAGTAATATTATAAGAGATCTAGATCCCCACTCCTTATTCGGACAGGGGGGCATTTTTGAATTTTTATTTTTTAATTTATTTTATATTGATTTTAATTTTTTTTTTAATTTTTTTTTTATTTTAATTTTAATTTTTTTATTTTTATTTTTCAAATTCAATTAAATTCAATTTTTCGATAATCGATTGAGTTTAAATCGATTCTACTTTTCTCGATAATCGATTCAATTTAAATCGATTCATTTAATTTACCTCCGTCCGGGAGAGATCACGTAGACCTTGCTCGCGCCCCTTAAAGGCTGATGTCCCACCCGCTCAGAGTGAAGAGTGAGGGCGGGGGGATAGAGGGTGTTGAGAGGATGGGAGTGAAGCCGAGCCAGAATTCACCCGACGCGATGGGTCGGTGGCGATGGCCCAGTTTTTTCAAAACTCAACTCGCGCTCAAAATTCACTCGATTTCGAAATGAATTTGGTCGATATCAAGTATTAAAATTCGGATCTCTAGGTAGGCTACGGACGAAACGCGAAAAAAATCCGTCTATTAACGGCGGAATAAGACGCAAAAATTAATTGAGCGAATTCGCGCGCGCCAAAAAAATTGCGCGACTCGCTTATCGGACGTAAAATTGGTCTAGGAATCCGAATCCGGTGAAAAAAATAGGGGTTCCCATTTGAAATAAGAAAGTTGATGTCAATTGCGCGGATTTGAGCGCATTTTAGAAAAATCTCGACCCCCCTAGATACTCTTAAACGGTCCACACAGACGATAGGAAAAATCGGCGTATTTTTAGGGCTTACCGTTTAGTCAGAGGAGGCGATTGACATACCCAGCCAGCCAGAGACAGAGACGGTGAGGATTAGTGATATAGATAGATTCGACTTCCAAGGCAACATAATAACAATTTACTCACTTGTCTCACTTCTTCAGAGAAGGTTATACTTGGTTATACATTTTGAAAGACCAATCTGTTGCTTGTAGACCTTACAGAGATAACTTGTTTTGAATGCCACTGTTGAATCAGAAGATGATAGGTTGAAGTTGAAGACAATTCCATCCGATTCTCAGTTTCCTTTTGTTTATACATATATGTGCCATATACACATACCTGCCATACATATACACTGAGACTCAGTCGCATCACTAATTTCAGTAGTGCAACGGCACCACATATTATGTGGTGCCGTTGCACTACTGAAATTTAGTGAGCTTTAAATTTTAACTGGCAGATCCAGCTCGTGGTGATCACCTCCAGTATTTTAGAGACAATGAAATTATTTGTTGAGAAAAGATAACACGACGTAACTGAGAGAAGATTTTGTTAGGCAAGACTAGAAGGAAATTGACCGGTCGAGCTTGGGGCGCTCGTATTTATACGCAGCAGGGGACCATGCAGCCCCCATCGTTTTAAATACCGTATTAAATATCGTATTAAATGGGGGCTGCATGGTATAAATTTTATACCATGCAGCCCCCATCAGCTCGCTTCCTCAAATGAAGTGAGGCAATGTGCCTGGTTCCTTCTGAATCTATTTCCCCACCTAGGTAGTTTTATTAATTTTGTTATTTATAAAAATCTGTGAGGATCGGCACGACAATATAATACCAACCACCACCACTCCCAAAAACAAACTTTTCCTTCGTCTTCCCATACTACTTTCTCCTCTGTCTTAACTATCCTATTCTGTGGTCAAACAACCTTCTCGACAGTTCAGCACGTACCTACCTACCAGCCTGGTTGGCCTTCCTTTGAGCAGGTTGACATCACCTGCGAATATGGGGCCAAACCAACCAATGGGAAGCCAGGATTCTGTTTGAAGGCAACCCAAAGAGTTGATTTAAATGTCCAGTTTTTTGATAAATTACATGATTTCACTCGTACATTCAGTCAGAGTTTTGAATTCACGTTTAGTGTTACATATTTGGAAACCTTACACCCACAAACTAAAATATTATTTAACATAATATGTTAAATAATATTATTATGCTCTATATCTCAAGGCACGTCCATTCTGCACTGTTTTCAAATGCAAAGTACCTTCTAGTGCTTCAAGAGCACCGGCATCTGGCATTTCTTACTCATTCCTCTCTTCAACATTGACTCTTTTCTCTTATTGGCAGCTGTGTGTTGATGTACTTGTGTATTTCTCAGTGCCCAGTATTGATAAAGCCTTCTCTAGTCTGCGACCCAAGTCATTACACCAGCGTCGTGTTTCAAGTTAAATGTGATAACAAATCCAAAGGGAAAACCACGGAATCTTGCATAATTGCCTCCGGAGGGAGGTACGACGGGCTGCTTGAAGAATTAAAGTAAGCGCAATGCTGATAATCGAAGGCCCTCGTTTTCTTTTGCGTTTTGTTTCACGAGATTGAATTCCAGGCAGACCATCCCCTCGAAAGAGGCGTCGAAACCTTCCCGGTGGATCACAGGGTTCACTATGAATTTGGAGACGTTGGTCCACTCGGTCGACGATGACGACCGTCCCCCCATCGTGGACGTATTGTTTTGCTCTCTCAAGTGCGCTCCTATGACTCCAGACCGATTGACACTACTCAAAGAGCTTTGGAGTCTAAACTTGAGAGTATACTGTTCGAACACTCTACAGGTGAGCTAAAATCTAAAAACGTTAAGGCGCTTTATTATTCACAAAGTATTGTTAGCGGGGTTTTCTTTTCTGTTTTTCAGACCATGGAAGAGATAACCGCGCTTTGTAAAAATCTTGGCGTACAAACTCTGCTGCTCGTGAAAGCGACTGAACCTCTTTACGTCAGAGTTAGACATTTTGGCAGGTATTTCAATCTTCCTGTACGTAAATTGACAACATACTACCAAAGGTAACGAAGCCCCAGCATGCTACAGTGGGGTGTTTTCGGGATGGTATCTGGTCGAGCCATAGCTCCCACTAGTCGTCCGCACATTAGGGATGAATATTGTTATTTAAAAAAATCGATTTTTATCGGACCTAATAAAGCCACCAATTTAATGTTAATTTCGGTATTACTCCAGTGCTCTGGGAGCGTTCAGATTGATGGAATTTCTGGATCTGACTGGGCTGCTTGTTTGTTCCATTTTACTAATCATCAGTTTTGTGGAGGATATGGGGCTTAGAAGTGCGCTAACTCTATTGATCCAGTATTTTATTTTGAAGGCAAAACAAAATGCCCGATTGAAAAAAGGCATTTAAAAAAATTGCTCGATTTTTCTAGAAATGGGCCTAAAAAATCGATTCTCGATTTTATTAAGTGAATGATAATCGATTACATAGAAAATCGATTTCCTTGAAAAATGTTGGTATCGATACCCATCCCTATCTCACACGCCCTGGGGTTCTTCCTGACATAAAGAAGGGGTTGAGCAGTTACTCCCGCCCAGATCGGGAAGCAGTGCTTCCAGAGAGGGGATTTCCCCTTCCAGATTTGGAGTTTTTTTTTTTTTTTTTCAGTTTAAGTGGGAAATTTGGATCAGATTTCCATGGAAGTGTGCTAAAATCACTACATGTGACCCCTGTGAGGCTCCGCATTGTAATTGTCTTCCCACCGCCAGGACACCTTTTTCTATATAGGAATTTGATCATCCAGTATTTCTATAAAGAAAAAAGCCTGATGGATGTTGGAAAGCGAGTTGAAGGGGTTTGTGGTGGGATACGGTCGGGGGTCGTCTGGTTTCAGCCAGCAGGGGGTGGCTCCCTAGTGCCGTTGTGGAGGGGGTGTTCTTGATTCACAATATCGTGAACGACAAATTGAGGAACGTCATCTCCATAGAGGTTGTTCTGAGCGTTCTAATGGTTAGGTTCTACTTAAACCCCCCCAACGAAAAAAAAACCGACCCCCCCCCCCCCCCCGGGCCCTGAAAAAAGAGGGGCTATCTTGCGTTGACTTTGTTCCGTCACAGCAAATAGTCAAACTCTTCAATTAGGAATGGAAATGCACCCGAATTTCGGGTTAAATCATCCTCTACCATGTTGTTAGAAGTCAAAAAGGGGAAAATACATAATTTTTGTGACAAAAAGTCTTTCACGTAGTTTATAATCATCTTAAGTTGTTATGGCTGATTCAAAAATTGGTGTAGGTGACGTCTCCTTCACCGGTTCCAGTTTCCAATCAAAGACACCGGAGTGCAGGTCGATTTTCAATTTTTTTTCTTGATTTTCTTGGTGTTTGGCACTAGTGACACTGGAGTAACGCGAGAATGGCCGTGTTCGCTTTGTTGTGAATGTGATCGTGCGTATCTACTCAACTTATTCGTGATATAAATTAACTTATTCGACGGGGCCGATCCTTCAGTTTTTAGTTAGTTAACTATGCAACTCGAAGAGTATCTGATTTAACTAAAATTGTGGTACTTTCCCGTTATAACCCATCCCCACCCCCCTCGATTTTCTAGTTTCATACACACCCCTCCCGGTGGCTTTAAGGCACCCAAATTCCTACTCAGAAGGGAATATTGACACATAAAACTGTTATCCGAGAGTAGAGAATAGTATTTCGTAATGATTAAAAACCTTAAGCGGCCGAAACGCAACCAAAATCGATGGTGAGAGGGGGGGGGGGATAACGGAAAAGTCCCAAAATTGTTTCCAAGTTAAAAGAAATAACTCTGAGCACCCTCTAAATAATATTATGAGAAAATATTACTTCAAAATAATATTATGAGAAAATCGACCTCCTTCGTCCCTGATGTTTTGTAGGCTATTAACAGTTAGGCGGGACACAAAGCAAGTGTGGTTGGAAACTGCGGTTTTTTTTTAAAGGGCACTGCGGACTCTTGCCCCATGCGGACTTTTATCCCCACCTCCCCTTGGTAGTCTCCTTTCTCCCTTTTACCGCCCACTCTCGTCCCTGGCCCTCTTCAGGAGAGAGAGAGAAAAAAAAAAAAAGTTTCCCGAGTCAGAAACTCTGTGGACGAAATTTTGTCGTTAGGCATTCACGAGGAAAGCGTCGTGTCCAAGCTCCCCAAATCAGATTTTGAATTGCGTAAAAAAACATCTTGAGGCTCGTCCATTCGTTATATACCTTACTACCCGCGTGATTATTGTTTACAGTAAGTCACCAGAGAAAAAACTGTACTTCAACGAGGTGGTGGAATATTTGAGTAAAACCTCGTTCAACAAACAGGATTCGATCACCTTGACGCGTCAAGGTGCCAATTTACCGGTCATACAATTCATGGAAAAACTGAACATCAGCCAAATGAAGATATACGAAGACAAGGTGAGACGCGGTGGATTCACCCGGCGGAATCCCTTTGACCGGTGCTGACTTTTCCCTCTTTTGTTTCAAGATCCTCGAAAACCTGACTCCCATCATGCAACGTTTTTCTGCCAACGTTCACGTCGAGGTGTTGGCACTTCCGGTGAAAGGAGAATTTGTACGGTTCCTCAGCGGAATAATCGAATTTGAAGACGTCATGACAAGCATGGAGCCTGCGTTAAAACGGTGAGCACATTGTGGAACAACTAATTTTATTTGGAAAATTTTGAGTCATTAACCTCATTGAATACAAGTACTAAATTTAAATCTTATTGTACAAGTACTATTTTCCTCTGCATTTCCAGCTACTCAACCCAACGGAAACTTATATTGAGAACGTCTAAACAAATTGAAGATACGAGAAATACTCACCAGAACGCTGTGATAATTTTGTACAGTCTGATGGAAAATATTCACAAAGTCCTAATGTGATTACTGCGCTTTTTATACAGAATTTACGTTTTTTATGCGCTTTTAATACGTAGTTTACATGTTCCATTTGCGTTTTTTTATTGACTTCCTACATTTTTAAACTACAAAATCGTCTATTTACATGGTGATTATTCAGTTGCTCTAAAGTTACATTTTCCTTCGTGTTTTTTGCACCTGACCACGGGATTTCGAAAACGTACTCTAAGAGGCAACTTGCGTTGGCGGGCCTGGCTGTTTGGAAAAATGCCAAGTGGTACCCTTTTGATGGCTCGCCCAAGGCCTCAGTTATCACAGTTGGGCCACCTCAGCAGGTTCGCATATAGTTAACGGCGTTTGTTGAGCTTCACTGCCGCCATGATGGAGAGAAGGAGAAGTAGAAGTTGGAAAGCGATGGTTCCACCTCCGATGTTCAAAGCGAGCGTGATCTGCTCGCACACCCAGCCTCTCAAGGGTTTCAAGCAGCCCTTTAATTAATAGGTTAGTTGATACGTTGGTCTGGAGAGAACAAGTTATTTCATTTAGCCTAAGTGGGTATGCGGTAAACATTTTCCCGGAAGAAACTTTCCATTTCAGACTCACTAGGAAAATACTTTCCCAGCCAAAACGTCACCACGGAAAAAAGCTTTCCCAAGTAAAAGTGTTCGAAATAATCAACTCTTTAGGGAAATTCGTGCAAAGAGTTTACCTGTAAAAATGGTGCATTGCGACTAGTTATCATGTAAATGGCAGGTCAAACTATTCGACTGAATTGTATTGGTCTCTGGTGTCATTGGTGTCTTCTTTGTCTTTATCGCCATTTACATTATACAGGGTGGTTTTAAATAGTCGCTAAATCGTAAATTTTGATGATATCGGGTTGAAATAAATTTTAAAATGTTAAGTAACAATGGAAATTTGTCGAAGAAAACATATTTTGTTAATTATGAAAGATTATGGTCATTGAAAGTTTGTTAATGTCTTCCTTCTTGGGTGATGCATTCATGGAGTCAGTCCTTCACGTTTTGCATAGCTCGCTCAAGCATTTCTTTTAAAAATTTCCTAAAGAGTTGATTATTTCATGCACTTTTACTTGGGAAAGTTTCTTCTTGGTGACGTTTTGGCTGGGAAAGTAGTTTCCTGGCGTGTCTAAAATGGGAAAGTTTTTTTCTTACATTCAGCATTCTAAGTGATACTTCATGTAGATATACTATGGGTGTTGACCGGCGACAACGTGGACCCAGCTTTTCTAACTCTACGCCCTTAACACCATACAATTTGAAATTCAACTAAAGTTGTCGGAACACCTCAACACTGGGTACACAATTTTCACCGGCTAAGGTTCCGTTCCCACACCGCCAATCACCTCAAATTTTGAAGCTTTTGACGAGTTCTTCCTAGTGATATTTTGATACTTACCAGTGTGTGCCTGGCGTGTCGGTAGGACTCGGGATTTTTGTCTTGGCAGAGCGTCTTGTTAATGGGAACAGGATCCACATCCGACATATCTAAAGGGTCCTGCGTGCAACACGAGAGAGGGACAACCAGTCCAGGCGCCGCAAACTCCCTCAGCAGCCACCAAGACGTGCTGAACTCATTTCCACTCTCCACGCCGCAGCAATTGTACTGCAAACCATAGAAAACTCTGCAGCCAACATTTGATTCTACCATAATATAAAGATATTATAACACATTAGATGTGAAGAGCTATCTTTCAAAACTGCATAGGTACACCTGCTTTCGATTATTATTATTTGGAATTGAGGAGGGGGAGGGGGGGGGGGGACGCCTCACGCCCTCAATACAATAATTGTTGATTAAATTATGAAAAGTACTTAATTATCTTGGTCGGACAAGCAAGCAATTACCCGGGGATTCCACCCCGGGGGCTCATTAACTGAAGGGTAATCATGCGGGGCTAATCCCTCCGGGTCGGTCCTTCCTTGGGACTCCACCACGGTAGGGGACGAGCGTGGAAGATGGACCTTGGGATTCCGCACCTCGTGCGTTTGCAACGTTATGACTGCTGCTCTTTGGATCCAGCCAATGTAGACACGGTTTCTCACTAGTTGACAAACTTGGAATTTAATGCAGAGATTGTATCCGTATCAAGTCGGGAGTTCGGTGTGTTACTCCGCTAATTGAAGTTATGGAAAGTGAACGTGGGAAGTCAAGCAAAAGCCTACTGCTTTGGCTCGATCTGTTGGTTGGTTTGGCTCTGCTTGGCTCATGTCCTGTTGGACTCAAGCCTCAACTTTTCGCTAAGGCTCATGTCTTTTGGTTTGAGCCTTGCCTAAACATTTCGGTTGGCCTAAGTCTATGGAATGCTCTCGGTTCCAAGAGATGCGCCTGTCGATCCAGAATCCCAGGAAGTTCGTGAGTTGTCGCCCAATCATTCAAATTGAACCGATGATCCTACGTCTTGTCGAAGTTCAGTCTGTGAGAATTGGATGTCCACCAAGCTTGCTAAATTTCGTCTGAAGGTTGGAGATTGAGGCATAGGACGTCAAGGGTCAGAGGGAGCCATTCACTAGCACAGCCATATTTACATTATCACGCAGCTTTGTCTGTTGTTAAATTGGTATTTGGCTAGATCGTTTACGTACAGCAAAAACAGGGTTGGCCCCAGAACAGAACCCTGCTTTACCCCTGCTGCTCAACGGCTCTGTTCAATGGTTTGGCTCTGTTTGATCTCTCAACCTGGAGTGGAACCCCAAGGTTTCGGCTGGATGATATTAATGGAGGGTGCGGAATCCCAAGGTATTGGTAGGACGACGCTAATGGATGGTGTGGAATCCCAAGATATTCCTAAGCCGATCTGAGCTCATAATGAAGGTCCGTGGTGGAATCCATAGCCGCCCGCAACTATCCCGAAATTGACATTTCCACCTATTTTAATTGTGGATATACTGAGTTTTGGTGAAAAAAAAAGATATTTGATGGGGACCAAAACATTCAGTAGGTACCTACACTTAAGGTTTATTATTCTTGGTATAACGCCTATGTAATCGCGACGGAGGTCAACAATTCTGAACGGCCTCAAAATTGGACATTATCCGTTTCAAGAGGTCAAGATTCCAAAAACGAAATGTCCGTCCGCCATACGAGCCGTTTTGGGCAGTGGGATTGTTTTTTTAAATCTGAAATTTTGTCAAAATACTCGGTTTACCATCTAGTTGTACCCGCAAGGTTTTCAGCCCGACCGCCCAACCCCGTGGGGCGCTATGGGTCTACGGGAGGGGTTTCCGAAGGTTTTCAGGAGCGAAGGAAAAAAATCGTTTTTGTTTGGAAATCAATGTATGGATTCATGATTTACCTGAGGGTAAAGAAAACAAACAATGAAAAGAAAAAAGAAAAAACGCCGAAGTATATGTGCGTTTTGGGGTCTCTCATCTATCCAATCACTGCACTGTACTAGGAGGTACCTACATAATATGTAGGTACCTCCTGGTGCAGTACAGTGATTATTATAAAGATATAGAACTATATCTTTATACTATATAACTTTATATTATAAAAAAAATTTAATTTTCAATTCTTCTAAATAAATTTTATTTGGCATAGACTTTTTACCAAATTTATAGATTAGAATAGTTAGGTAAAATTGGTAGTAAGGTAAATTAGGTAAATTAGGGTAAGTTAGGTAAACCCTTGAGTAAAATTAGCAGCATTTTTAAAATTCTCTTACCCTGGTCTGCAATATGTCGATAGATGATGTGTACAACTCTTTCCCCGGGACCCCGTAGTTTCGTTGCCAGGCGTCAACGAGGGTTTCGGCGTCAATTTCAATCCCCAAATATTGCGGGGTGACAGCCAGAAATATGACGGCGGTTGTTTCCATGATGAGGAGGACGATCAAGCCGAATATATACTGGACAAAAAGATGAATGTGAATCAATCGTGTAGAAAGGAGTTTAACGTTTATGCAACACACGCAACTTGAGAGCATTGCGGGTTACCGCCCTCTCGTGATGAGGGCGCTTTCCACCCGCTCCAACTCCTACAACATCTAGTAGGTACTGATGGTGTCAGCGGCTTATAAATACAGGCCGCTCAGTGGTCCACCGGTAAAAAAATAAAAAATAAAATAAATAAAATAAAATAAATCCCCCCCCCCCCCAAACCATTCCATTCATTCCATCTAGTATAAGTTAGTAAGTTTCATTTTCCATTTAGTATAAGTTGGAGGGTTGATATGAATAGTTTTCAGATCAAAAAGTCACCATCATGACTCGTACTGGCTGTCGAGCTTTCACGATTTTGGAAAATTGTGAGTTTACTGGAGAGTATTAGACCTATTTACGGTGAATCGTAGGGCTCATTTTCCAGGTGAAAAAATTCGTTAGATATGGAATTGGTTCAATTTTTACTCAACTACAAGAAGGTATTTTTATCTTTTAACAGGAAAAGAAAAAAATCTAGACACAGGTTTTAGCACGTTTTTAGCGGATTTTGAAGCAAAAAACCATGATTTTTGTGCATTTGATTCAACATCACTCGAGCTTGGGCTAGCTACGGTCTGCGAGTATTTTTCCTGGGTAGTGCACTATGTACAGAACAACTCCTAGAAATTTTCCGTCCGTTCCTGTCCGTCTGTTGTTTCTACAGATTTTAAGGTAAATAGATGAAATTGTGAGAATTCCTTTTTTCGCCGAAAGACGCTGAATAGGTATCAAACTTTAAAAATACACTGCCAAGGACATGGCAGAGAAGCTTTCTCGTGGCCCTCACAGTATGTCATGACTGTAACAAGAAAATCACGTTTGCGCATGCGCTGAGCGTATTGCTGATTCAATCGTGATGAAACTGACAGGGGACCATCTAGAGCTATACCCACACAATTCCTGAAAATTTGATTGAAATCCGATCAAAATTGTGGGAGTAATGGGTGTGGCAAGAAAATGCGGACTGACAGACAGACACGGAACCCTATTTGTTCAAGAGGCTCTGAAACGCAAAACGTGAGTGGAAATTTTGATTTTGGAGAAAAAAAATTTTTTCATTTCGAAAGTGAAAACAATGCTTCCTCTGCCTGGCAGACTAATATGTCATATTGCTTCCGAGTCTGCCAGGCAGATTCAATAAGACTGCAGAGGCAATAAGATTGCATATTATGCAATATTACTACATTGTATTCCCGCCGTTGGATAACGTTAAAATCTCATCAGATTGAGTTTGAAGATTCTTCAAACTCGACCTTACCTAGATAGACCTTTCAGAGAACCTGCGATAGTTTCGGCGATCGTTTAGTGAAATCGAGAAAACTCTATGAAAACATAGACCCTATTAGGGTCTTAGCAGTGGATAAATTAATTCGATAAGTGGATAAAGATCAATAAGTTACAGCGAAATATTTCTGGTTCGAACCTTTGAAACAAAATTTAATATGAAAGGCCAGATTGTTTTACCTTACAAAGTAACCAATCTGACTCAGCAATTTTCCGACTTCAAGAAAAAAATTTCAAAAAGAGGTATTTTGGAAAAAATAAGGCTAAGAAGCCATTTTAGGTATAGGACATTAAATGTCCAATTTTGGTATATTCGTGATCAGCATCAAATTGCTATTTATGCTAAGTATAAATTTATAAGTCTTAAAGTATGGGGTTTTCAGAGGTTTTTTTTTTTCCCCCCAAAATGTGGCCGTTTTGCACCACCGTGCGCCGCGCCGTGGGGATCGGGCAAATTTCGTTGAAATATTTTCCTTCAGTGATTGGAACGATCGTGGTACTCGACAACGTAATAGCGAACATTCAAAAACTACGGATAAAAATGAACCCCTGATTTTATATAACTTTTTTTTTTAATTTCAAGCTACAGGGGACTGGTAAATGCGTCAAATATCCCAACAACTCCATTGAATTGAGGAAATATTCGTGAACTTTATGGTAAAATTTACCATCGTCATCATCATCATGAACGTCATCAGACAAAAACCTTTGTAAATTCGCACACCAGGGCTGGTGTCTGTCGAAAATTGTATCTGCAGTACTGCTCATAAAATTCATAGTCATCATGTTGAACTTATAGTCAACATTAAACGTTATCAGACAAATATCGAAGTAAATAGGCACAGGAAAAATTTAGTTTAATAAAATATAGATACATTAGTCCCCTGTTTTTTTTTTTTTAAACACTTGCATTGACAGAGGACTGGGATCTAGCCCATTTTCACAACTTAAAAATTCGCAGATAATACTTGAGGGATTGATTTTCACAAATCTTCGACTTAATTGAAAATTAATCAAATTACCATTATAATATCCACACCAGAGGACTGGGAAGCAATAAAAATACTCAGTAACAATTTGATGACCTCCATCCAACACACAATCTCAAGGGCAACTGACGAAAAAAAAAAATGACAACGCAGTAATTAAGTGGGGGAGTCAGTGTTACCAGGGGCGGCAACAAATTTTCCTTTATTTCCCTCCTGTGGGCAGGAGAGTCAAAACCATTTCGCCCAGTACAGGGGACTGGCCGAAAACCTTTTGGACATGGACGACCGGAGGCCCAACTCTTACTGAAATGAGTGCATCCTCGTAAGTTTCAAGGATTCATGACTCCACTATGTTATACAGGTTCTGTGAAAGAACCAAACTCTCTATCTCAATCTCACTTGATAGTAGGTTCCATCAAAGTTCACAACATCATGCTGGGGACACTACATGGGACTGGGATCTTGACACTTCAAAATTATATATAAATAGTTTAACGTGATTATTGATAAAAGATCGATGGTGTATCAGATACCCCCCCCCCCCCCTTCCCCATCATGCTGCAAACTGAGAAGTCTTAGTTTTGTAAAAATATGTACGTTGCGCCACAAAAATTTAATATGGAAAGGAATTCTGCCATTCAGATTTTCACCCATTTGATGGCATCACGAGGGTGTGTTAAGTTGGCCATATGGTCAATTTTAAAATTGGGTTCCATTTTAAGGGCGGACCCATTTTTAAAATGTTCTTAATAAGAAGTAAATATAACTTCAGATGACAGTGTGAAGTGTGATAACTAGGTGATTTGTGATGGTTTGGGCGTTGAAAGTGTCTCCTAACTTAAAACAAATTTTGGAAAACACTGCACATCTTTGACGTTCGGTTTCGGCTAGACGGCTTTACCGGATTTGATCGATAGATCTCATTCTACGCAGAATTTTTTCCTCTTAAAGAAAAGATTGAATAACAGTAACTGTTATTCACTCTTTTCTTAATTTTTTAAGGGGGGGGGGGGGGGGGGGGAAGGGAGGAGTTATTAAATTCAAACTGAAATTTAAGTTGAAATTGCATGAGGGAAGCAGGTCATAAATTCCCTCAAGTCATTCCTGTAATGAAATTACTCCTCCTGGGGAATTAGGGGGGGACCCCTAGGATGAGGGACAAAAGTAGGATGTCTACTGGCTTCACATCAGATCAAGGTTCAGAGGGGGAAAAATAAGCAACAATATGATAAGGCCGAATCAGTATTGGGGGCAGGGGACAGTTTGAGCCTTCAATCTCCGGCTCTCTTTCTCAGCTGTGGTTCTTGGTAGCTCAGTTGGTTAGAGCGTCGCACTGGTAATGCGGAGCTTGTGGGTTCGAGTCCCACCTGAGGCCCGATACATTTTTCGGCCTTCCCCTTCTGATTTCTTGAAATAGCTTATAAATTCATAACTTGAATTTCAACTTAAATTTCAGTTTGAATTTAATAACTCCTCCCTTTCTCCCCCCCCCCCCCCCCCCTTAAAAATATAAACACTGCATGAGGGAAGCAGGTCATAAATTCCCTCAAGTCATTCCTGTAACTCTTTTCTTAAGAAAATTTAAGAGGACTCTTGAGTTTGAATCTGTTGTTTTTACCTGGAAGGGAGACTCCAAAAAAGTGTTTTTTTTTTAAACCCACACAGTGTGCGCGATGTCTAACGCGGTCTTTTCAACTCATATACTCACACCAGCCAGTAGACACTTGTTGAAGGAAGCCATAGCGAAAAACGACACCAGAGCCATCGCGGCGCAGAGCAGCCCAGTGACAGCACTCGCCAGCGCCACATAGTAGAGCAAAGGGTGAGGAAGAGACGTCGGCAGAAGGCGGAACATGCTGTCTAAATCCTGGCTGAAGCCCACCCACACGGCTAGCCCCAAAAGGGCTCCGCCGCCTACCTGGATTTATAAAAAAAAAAAAAAATAATAATAAAATAATTAATTCCAAGTCTGAGTTGGAGGATTTTGGTTTTTCCGTCTGTTATTTGGTTTCTGTTCAAAATTTTTGGAAAGTGTACCGATTGGTTCATATGCACGTTAATAGAGATTGACACGTTTTCTGCCATAATTAATAACAATAATTATTATCATCCATCTCGTTGGCTTTTACTTCCTTCACTTCAAACAAAAACCCAATTTATTTTATTGGGAATTTTCATTTTTCACAAAATTTGTCATTTATTGACCCAGTCACATACCCTCCTCTCCCAATATTTTGTTCTTAAAATGAACCAATTTATAGGAATCGGCTGTTACTTACAAAAAAGACGCCGTTGAAGAAGAGAAGAGCTGCTTTGATCGGTTGCATTCCGGACGTGGTTGGAAACAACACTGGCACACGACCGGACAGGAAGGAAGTACGGAAACACGGTCGAGCGGCTTTGAACACTGAATTTACCCCCACCGCTTCTGTTCACTTCCAAGTTGACTCTGTCAGGTGCACCGCTCGGTTAAAATTAGCTCCGAATCTCGCGGGCTTTGAAAGAAGAAGAAGAAAAAAAAGACCATATAAACACAAATTAACAACGACGCTTCGCGCCTCGACTGGTCCGTTCAAGTTGCTTGTTTGGAGCCTTCGGCTAAAATTCTTGAAATGGAACTTGTATTGTCTCAGTAGGTAGGTACCTACTTGTATTGTCTCAGTACCTACTTGTATTGAATTATATTGTCCCACCTGCTGGCTTTTAATGGGTAATAGACATGAGCGTAGGCAGGATTTAGCCAGAGGATGGGGGGGGGGGGGCACCTCCAAGCGCTATTTTACACAAGGGTTTGTTATTCTTTGATATAGGTTACTTGTGCAAAAATTAATTCTGTGTCAATAAAAAATATCTTTGTAAAAAAAATCTCTACATTGCTCGACCTCGAAAAATGGATGCGTCCAAAATTACTCGGAAAATATTAAGTATGGGAAAAACAAATGGGATTTTTTAAGGATCTCATTTTTTAACTCCATTAGAGCCCAATTGTCCCCTCCCCCCCCCCCCCCCCCGGTGAAGTCGAATCGTTCTGGGGCCCCCGAAAATGGATTCTACGGTCAAAAATACTTCGAAAACGATACCTAACCCGACCTCATAGCCGAAACCCTTCAAAAACCCCTCCCGTATCCCTTTTTTAGCCTCAAGAGCCCCAAGGGTTTGGCCGTGCGGCGGACGAGCATATCGTTTTTGGAATTAAGACATCTTGAAACGTATTTATATACACAACAACCGATGAAGGAATTAGCTGTTGGAGATGTAGTTTGGTACCTAAAGTACCTAGTGTTTAGTGTGTAGTGTGTACAAACTCCTGTCAGTTAGAATGTCGTCCACTCGACGCTCAAGACGTCTGCGTCAGTGTCGACGAGAAGAACAAGAGCGCGAGGAATTTAATCAATTTTTAATTAATACCAATTTTAATAATTTGGTTGAAGGTACTCCTTTCAACTCAAATACAACGGTGGATGAAAGGGCATTGATTAAGAGTCAATTTGTTACACGCGACCACGTGCACGAGCATTATTCCGAATCAATACGACAGTTCTTTCGTACTGTAGATGTGGATGCGTTCAACGCCGCTTCCATTCGTGGCGAAGGAGTCATTAGGTATGTTGCCCAAGATGAATAGGTGTATTGGAATTCGTAATAATGACCAACTCAAACACGCTCGCGAAACGGTGCAAAAGATGAAGCCTGATGAGACAGGTGGAATGCCCTATAAGCTGCGTCTATTCATCGGCCAACCATATATGATTAGAGCGAGCATTTATGTACTCGATGGTTTAGAAAATGGCGCAATCGGTACACTACATTAAGTAGAACGCGATAATGACGCTAAAGTAACACGATTATGGCTATCTATTGGTGACTCGCGTATTGGTGGACTACTTGGCTCTAGATGCCGAGCCCACATTCTAGCGAACCCCAATCTAAATAGTGAATGGATACCGATTAATACTCGCATAGCTACGATTCAGTTGAAAAGTAAAATTGTATCGTGTAAACGTACACAATTTCCTTTGGTTGAAGCGTGCGCAATCACAATTCATAAGTCTCAAGGTGGTATGAATCGCTGAGTGTAAAAACGGGACAAGTTCCTAAAACCAAATTTTACAGGAGACGCAAAATACTTCCTACACACAGGAGGAATGAATTTAAAAATTTGGTAAATGATGTAGACTCCCGAGGGAAGCGGGGTCAGCGGGCCTGGCCTCCCCTGGCGACAATTTGTCCGGGGATACCAGCCCACTGGTTTTCGTACGTACTGCGAACCTAGGGCGAACTCATATTGATGTTGACTCATCATCTTCAATATTAGATTCCCCTAGGTTATCTTCCGGACTTCAACGCATTCCAGACCAACTAATAACTAATAAAATATGTTTGGGGACAGAATTATTGTCTTGTACTAAAGTAGTCCATTGAAACATCCATTTGAAATAAACGTTAAAATTTGTTCATAAATGAAATTTTACCTTACTTAGTTGATCCTAGGTAAATGTGGAGAAAAATTACCCAAGTTCAACAATGTCGGAACTTCCTTGTACTCCAATCCAGGAGAAGAGCTTTTGGGTCTTTATGCAGTGTGAAACGTAACTAAGCGCCAAATTCTTGATGCCAGAGTGTTGGGTAGGTACATGACAAACGTGGGAGTCAGGGCCCGAATTCAGCGAGAATTGGAAGAAAACCCACCAGATTATTAAATAAATTTTTAAAACCTTATCCTTTTATAAGCTCGATAAATTTAAATTCCCAGTGGTGGAATTTTAGTTGAAGTGGTTAATATTATTATTGAAATACTCGTTGAATAATCATTTGAAATTAAATTTGAAAAATCATTGAACTAATTCAAGTAAATTTAAATAAATGATTATTTTGTTTGAACTTAACGATCAATCATTGATCGTTTAGGGTGGACCAGTGTATGATATGACCCCAGGTGATTGATATTTCACCGAAAATAATTTTCAATTATTGTAAATAATAAGGCATAGGAGTGTTTTACGGACTTGATCCTTCTGAATTTTGAAACACAATTTCCTCTTAGTGTACCTAGTCTTCATGCTGTCATTTCTTCAGTGCTGTTTCTTGTGATTTCCGTAAAGTGGTAACAGTTTTATTTTGTTTCTACATGCCTATAACATTTCCGAATTGGAGTTCCAATGGTTTTTCTCAATCAATTATTCAATCGTAGATTTCATTTATGCAAAATTTCTTTGCAAAATTTAAAAAAAAATTAAAATATGAATTACTAGTCCCCAAACTGATGTCATTCTCAGTCTTCGGCAGTGGTCTCTATTACTGGTCAGTTTCGAAGTTCCCCTCTCCTACTTTTGGTTTATTATTCTTGTAATAATACACCTATGTAATCGCAACGGAGGTCAAAAATTCTTATCGGCCTCAAAATTTATTCGTTTCAAGATGTCTAGATTTCAAAAACGAAATGTCCGTCCGCCGTCCGATCCGGTTTGGGCAGTAGGATTTTTTTTTTAATCATAAAATTTGACAAAATGCTCGGTTTACAGTCCGATTGCCCCAACCCGTGGGGCGCTATGGGGCTAAAATGAGTCTACGGGAGGGGTTTTTGAAGGGTTTCGGCTATGGGGTTGAGTTAGGCGTCGTTTTCGAGGTATTTTTGGACGTAGAATCCATTTTCAGGGGTCCCAGAACGATCCGATTCCACCGTGGGGAACTATGGGGCTTTCATGGGATTTTTGAAGTCCCATGAGGTCAAAATTTGACTTCAAATTTGTGTAATAAGGTGTCATTTTACGAGTAATTTTGGACTCAAAATCCATTTTTTCGAGGTCGCACATCTGTGCAAACATTGTACAGAAAAACATTTTCTAAAATTTTGTCAAAAATAGGTATTTTCTTTATGACACAGGATGATTTTTTGCACAATTTTTCTAAATCAAAGAATCAAAGAATGGTAAACCCTTGTGTAAAATTTGCAGTTTTTTTTTTTTTTAATTTTCAATTGAAGGTTAAATAATAAAAAGGAGATCCTTTATTATAATTTTGGCCGAAAATCAAATGCTGGACCAATGTATGACACGGACGCTGAAAATTTCATTAAATGAAATTCATGAAATTAAATTTTAATGTTGAAAAATATACTTCAAACTTCAAAGAGTGGTCCAATAAACTGTTAAACAACTCATGAGTTGGGAAGGTTTCATTCCTTAACAGCTACCAGCACTAGTGTTTGTCATGTCAATCACTGGGTATCAATTGGTGCAAAAATTTGACTGTCAAACGCTTGGTCAAAAATTCATTTCGAATAAACAAATTTATTATGGTTTGTGGCTTGAATTAGAGATTTTTTCAATACTGAGTACTTAGCATCACTGCCCCATTATGGAAAGAGCGAAAAATAAGATTCACGTTTGTGCAATGGGAAAAAACGTTGCCGCCTGTGGGGTGTATTGGCGCTTGTAACTAAGCGCCACAAGTGAATAATTAGGTATGGTTCACTATATTTTTACTTTAGTACTGGGGGACACCCCCAGTTTGTTAATGTTATGAATTTGTCCGTTTATGAATTGGAGTTCTCAGAGAGGGGGGGGGGGGGTCTCTCTCTCAACATTCAGGTATAAAATGTATACCTTTAATCCTTCAGTGGTGCAAGGGTAAGGTTCAGGTGATGATGACATGTGATGGTGGAGAAGCAGGTGTGCTTGGGCCTGGGACAGGGACATTTTCAAACCGGGAGACCCTCGGAAAAAAACAAATTCTGCGTTACAACCTAACTTTATTGCTTGTCAAAGTCACAATTTCTCATAACGTTAAGGTTTTGTCAAACACTGGCCCCTTCGCTCTAACAGGAAGATTTTAAATACCTACACGTCTAATTGAATTTTAATTAATTAAAATAAATCAAAGCCAATTTTTCAAAACCTCCCCAAAGCAGTTCAGGCATTTTACGTTCAGTTCTGCTCTTGCTGCTCTTGGCACTTGGGGGAATTTATGCTGAATGCCCCAGGAATGTAATGAACCAGGATTGTCAAAGAAAAAAAAAGAAAAGAAGATGAACAGTTTTATTTTTATTCAAATAAATGCACACATAGCATCCGTAGACTTACTTAAAATCGTTTTGTACAGGACATAGATATTTATAAGTAATATGCATATTTACAAAAAAATATACTGGTATCAGCATTATACCAAGTGGGTTTGCTGCGACCAAAAACTGCACTCCCAGGCTTGAAGACAGTTTATAGTGCGTTTTAATGACGATGCTCCTTATGGAAACGCCCTACTAGGATTTAGTGTTGAGTGTTTCTCTTTTATTTGGACGAATGAAGATGGCGTTTCTAAGTGTATTGCTTTTGGAGGACACTCCCGTTCGGGATCTTTTGCTGGTAGAATTTTTAAACACATGGGGGCTAGTGAAGGTATCGTTCGGGTTTAAAAAGGTATGCCCAATTAAGAAGCGCCATCCTTCTTCAGTAGGTACACATCTAATTCGTCAAAATGAAACTTTTGGGTTGTAAGTAGATACAACTATAGTTTTTTTTTTTTTTCAATATTATTACAACAGCTAAAGTTCAAGTTCAAAATAACTCAATTAGGTAATCTACGTCTTGAATAAACACGTTGAACACTCAAAATTTACTATATGATTGAAATTCGTTCTACTGGAAGATGCAACCAGACGTGTATGACGTTGCTATTGATATTCAACACAGCAGTACAAATGGGTGTATTTCATGACCTCTTAGCAGTTTCGAAAATGCGAATCCAGGGACATCCGTATAATTTGACAAAATTTGATCTGCGAAATTACTGATTACATGAAAATGTCACTAGCACTATTTTATAAAACGCGTGAATAAATTACTTTGTACGGGTACATAATAGGTACACTATTTACACTGGTGGCAATCACTCGCAGAGTTCGTGCTATGAAAGAGTATTCTGTTGTGTGTGTAATAAAATTTATTGCAGTGTATTTAATACACTATCGGCAACGAAAAAAGTGTTCCAAGATATCAGCCGCAAAATCTTGCAGCCACTTACACAAAATCACCTGTCATCACAGATTATATTTTGTGTTCAGAGGTAGATACTATATAAGGACAACTCGTAGGGTCTAGTCAAGTTCGATTACACTTCAGGTCCTTTGGTAATTAAAACTTAGGGAAATTATACATTTGAATATTTACATGCTTCTGAGTAGAATAGAAAATTTTCCTGCGTCGTTGACAATTTGGAAATTAAAAAGTTTTTGGAATTTCAAGCTAAGGTTATACAAATTTTCCTTCGGCCGATTTCAGTATAAAACCACCAATTGATCGAACGTGTTACACTCTTCATCATGACTGAAACAGAATCTTGATCGATAAAAATGCACCGAGTGACGTTCGACTTGAAACCAGTTAACGAAAAACATCAAAATCCCCCCATCCATTTATAACCCACATTGAGTATCTTTCCCAATGCGCGCGATTTGTCATTCGAAACTCAGTCAAAATTGGCGCAGGATAACTTTATCCTTAATGGTAACAATACTACAATGAGCCAAAACCTGGTAAGGACTAGGTGGAATTGTACACATTTGCCTGGACACAAAAACAACGAAAGATATTTTTTAACGTGAAGGGGCTTCGGCTCAGGCAGGTTATGCACGCCGATCCGCATTATCAATACTGCCTTCTAAGTCTCATTAAACAGATAAGTGGTAAAGGTTGTGCTGTATTCCTAAGCTGTTTACAGAGTTTATTGCATTCGGTATGCTTAATAAATATACACACATTTTCAATTGCTAGCTCCTATGATAAATATTTGAAGTAAATTACGTGAAAAAGGAGGAAAAAAATATTACACTTTGTTGCTTCTTGTACGTAACATTCAATCAATAGCGTATGGTCATAAATCGACTCCATGCATTTTTCCAAAAATCTCTTTGAGCAAATTCACAATCTCCGAAAAAACCATCCATTTCCCGAATCCAAAACACACGCAAAGTTCAAAATACATGTCACTTGAAGTATTTTTCAATGGAACGTGCTTTTTGTATTTGACGAATTCGTTAACGTTAGTGAATGGCTTCGCTTGGTTTGATGAGCTTCGGAGACGTTACCACGGTCACTGGAGACGGGGCCAATATTGCACCGACATTTCTGGGGTTTGGCCTGGAACGGCTATTGGGACTGACACTCCCGGCGAGATGAGACCTGTTCAACAAAGAAGTCGTATTACAGGCGTTAAATGTGAAAGAATGGTACAAAAGGGGTCCTCAGGGTCGCTCTCGACGTGTTAAGTGTGGTGGGGTCGAGAGAATTGGTCTAAGTATGTTATCAAACTCAGTTATCAGTTGTGCTCCCTGTGCTTACCATAGCGTAGGGCAGGGTGGGGTAACTTTTGACAACAACCACTATATCTTGTTATCAACCAAAAATGGCAGCCACCTTCAGCTGTTTTCACCCATTTTGTCTCTTCTTCTTTAAGGGATATATAAAAAATGTAGAATAATGAAGTGCGCGAGAAAAAAGTCTTCCTTTAGTGACTAGTGTAGTACGATTAACTACGGCAAGGTGGACACGGCACTCTTATTACAGCCTTAGGTTCACAGGAGCAGTTTGAGGTTAGTCATTACAATGTGACGAGTAAAACTGGAAAAATCTGGTCCTCCATTCATGAAATTCTTTCAAATCTCGTTTTCCCTACTTTTTCGTGATATCACGTGTAACATACCTCGTGCCAGGTGCCTCATGATTTAACACAGTAAGCTCAACAGTGAAAACCCCTATAAAATTAGATTTAACGAATTGGTTAATAATTGTGCGAGGCCTAATTGAGGAACCTGAATAAGTAGGTAGTCTTTAAATTCAATGTAACCAAAAATCTCTTGTGGGTGGGGATTTGACTAAAAAACCCTTTCCCACTAAATAGACTGTCACCATCCTGACATAGCTGCCACAAAATCCTGGAAGGTTGAAGGTGCTTGCACATCTCACCAAATAACGTGCACCAATGTGGTTTTTAAAAGACCCCCTTGGGCCGCACTACTCCCAGCAGAAACTGGTGAGATAAGACCAAGAGAAAGAGCAATACGAGAATCTGGGGCATAAGGATCATAACAGATAGTATTGGACCACAACTGGCCCCAGACACAATCTAATGGTGTTTCGAGCCTTTTTTTTTCTTCTAGGGTTAAATTTAATTTCGGTCAAACTGTGATTAAATGGTCATGGGTCACATTTCCATTTGAAAAAAAAGTAAGTCCCTGTTTGTGGAAAGGTATTCCTAGCTTTGTAGGACGAAAAACCCCAATACAATACATGACTTAATTTTACTTTGATATAGGTACCTGTCGATGTAACGGTGTTCGATGAATACTGGCCCTGGTAGGATGGCGTCTGGTTGGGGCTGCACGGTGAATGTCGAGGCCCTGGGTATGAATGCAGTGCGAGAGGATCGTAGTTTCTGGCCATGCAGTAGTCCGTCCTTTGTTGAAGACAGGCTGCTGGCCCACTGCCAGGACTCATGCCGCCGCTGCCGATCATGGTGAACCCAGACATGGTGCTGCGGGAACATTTTCAGGGTTTTAACAAGATTTAAAATGAAGGGAAAAAGTACGGACAACTTTGATCTTCTATCGTTACTAATGATAATTCAAGTTTACCTGTACGAGTCATTCATGCTGATAGGAGTGGGGATTGCAGGATAAACGGCGTTTGACGCGAAATTGGATATCCTGGCCGGCGATGAAGGCCCTTCTGAAGACACACTCGTCTGGTCTCCACCTCTTCTTTGGTTTCTAAGTTTTTCTTCTCTTCTCCATTTGGCTCGCCGATTCGAGAACCAAACCTTGAAATGAGAAAGTTCTATTAATTTCCAAGGTAGGTACCTAAAATTTTTGATAAATCCGGAACAGTTTTTTGATGTTTTGGAATGGATTGGGAAATGAGCGTCGTGACACAATTCAAGATAATATTTTGATATTATGTTACTCACTTAGAAGAAAAATGAGATTGGATAAAAAATTATCACCATCCGTTTGGTTTAATAGCGGCCCATACACGAGCAGAAATCCGCGGCAGATTTGGTCGGCCGATCTCATCTGACAGATATCGCTAACGATCTGGAGTGACCGATGAAATCGCTCGTTGTCCCTTAACACGAAAAACTTTTCGGCCGATCTTTCGTGCCCGAGATCTGTCTCCCGATGCCATCTGATCGTTAGTGGGATGAAATCTGGCAGATTCAGGTCTGTCACCGACGTTCGTCTGGCAGATTCGAGTTTTCGGTTGGATCCGAAAATTTCTGAGATCGGTGGCCGATTTGCAGCGCCGTAAGTTGATGATGCCATGGGGTTAGTGACTGTCCGTGATAACAAACGTAAATTAACCGATCTTACAGCGGGAATTTTTTCAGAAGGTACCTATAAAATGACTAAGGCAAAATAATACAAGTTTGGGAGAAGTCTTGGGTTTCGGAAAGAAGAAACTTCTGACACATGAAGTTGGTGACCACGTTTCTGAAACTCGTCCTGAGGTTCTGGTAAGTGAGCCATTTTCCGCCTACCCTAACCGTTTTTCCTCATAGCAGCTCGGTTTAAACGTAAATTCGTCCGGAAAACTGTTTAACTTACCAGCAGGGTCTATCTTAACCTCCTAAAGCCCGAATGGCTGTTGAAAAATCATGCTAGAATTTGTAGTGAGCAAACCCAAAATCGCGATTTCCAAAAAAAATTAGGAAATCCCAATTCCGCCCATCAGGTATTCGGGGACTATTTTTTATCCATTTTTTTATAAAACGCACCACGCAAAAACACCGATAAAGGAGATAAGGCGAGATAAGGAGGATCTCAAGGGAGAACTAGTGGACATCTGAACGTTAAGGGACTCTGCCCGATCCGAATCGAACAGTTCTCAGAACCACCGACATCGCTTCCGAGAAATCTGCATGTTAGGGGGGGACGCCCGATTTCCGTCTGCCAGATTTGAACTCTCGCAGACATCGCTTAGCCGATTTGCTTATATTTCGTCTTTTCAACGCCCACTAACGCACAGATATTTCCCACAGATATCGTTTAAAAACGCCAAATCTGCCGCGGATTTCTGCTCGTGTATGGCCTCCTAATAAGCGCACATGAGAACATACTTGTATTCTTGCTTCAGGCAGTCCTATTTTCGCAGCTAGCCTCTCTCTTGCGAATACATCAGGGTAGTGAGTTCTTTCGAATTCTGAAAGAAGAAATCACAGATAATGTATTTGTATTAGACAAACAGACATAAAATCTATCTTCTTGCATCAGTTGAAATTGTAGACAGCTTTGGCCAGTGGCGTATATAAGCCCCCCCCCCCCCCCCCCCCCCCCGCAAAAGTCGTAAAATTATGTTCGCCGTTAATCCAAATTAAAACTTGAATCGAATTGAAAAAAAATAATAGGCCTAATATTTTTTTCAATTCGATTCAAGTTAGGTTATAATTAAAAAATTAAAGTAGTAGGTATTAGGTATAATTAACATTTTTTAGTAAAAATTAATTAGTAACATTAAAAATTAATTATACCTACTGTACTTGTGTGCATAAATTAAACTTTGCTAACCTTTTTCTAAACTGTCAATTTGTTCGTTCGTGAAAGACGTCCTGTTCCTCTGCAGTTTTCTTTTGAGGCGGAGTCTCGCTTGATCTTCCTCCACTCCCACGCAAGAGCCAGGGTTGGAATTATCCCCTCCCGAAGTGCAAGTCTCGTCAGAAGGGACTCCATCAAGCTCAGTGACTACTGAAGGAAAAATAGAGATACAAATTTAATGAATAAATAAATAGGATGTCAGTAGTAATCTGTTTAATTCGTCGGTAAAAATTGGATTGCTCGAGGGTTTATTATTCATTTAGATGGAACGTGATTGTAGAGTGGTGTGAGAAGTGCGGGGTTCACTTGATGTGACTCAATGTTCACAAAATACTTCGAAAACGGCGTCCCACTCGACACTTCCGAAAACTCCCCACTTCGTAGGCCCATTGAAGCTCCACGGAATAGGGGGATGATTATCGAGATCTTTAATTTGGTACCTACTGTCGTTTTGGTATCGATAGTCCACGTCTCAATCCGAGATCGGAATCAGAACATAGTATAGGTATCAATACTTTTCTGAATAATATTTTTATCTTGTTTTCTCTATGATAGAAATAGCCGTGAACAAATTTCGATAAAAAAATTACTTCTTGTATCTCTAAGAGGTGCTGATGCTGGTTACCACGTCAGTCCAAAGAGGGAAAATTCTTACCAAACCGAGGTACCGAATTTTCTCCCGTAACTAGTTCGAAGTTGAAATTCAATGTCGTTTGTACTGTTATGAAATGTCGACAAATTTTGTTTTGTGTCATCGAGGGTAAAATCGTGAATTAACCAATTAAAGCAAAAGTTAGAAAATGAAACGCCGCGGATCCTCAATTCCGCTTGACCGAGAATTGATAGAAGAGTTGTGGAGATCGCGCAATCCTGATGTTTTCGACACCTCAAGAACTCATTCTTAACATACATAGGCTTAACATCCTTAATAACGTGACGATCTTCAATTCAGAAGATAAAATTTGAGAGGGTGAAATTCCGCGTAAAAGTGGATTTTTTTTTTTTTTTTTTTTTTTTCAACGTAGACTAGCCGCTCCGGCTCGGTTTGCTCGCCTACGCACCCAGCTATCACGTTACTATCTAAATCGGAGCGTACCGTCTTACCCATCCTTCCACTACCTACTAAATAAGTCGTCTGGCTCGTCCGCCTGTCTGGCGAGTGGAAATTGACTTTCGCATGTTTTGTGTTCGAGTTTCTTCAACTTTTTCCCTTTGTGTGATGTGGGAGCTCGTATCGGTTGGCCGCGGAGGAAAGATGTTTTCGTTTAAATTATTAATATTTGTGATATTTGAGGGAAAGCGAAAGGATATTCCATTAGAGGGTGCTGCCACCTAGCGAGTGTAAAGAAGAACCTGAAGGGGCGGAAGGGGTGTCGGCATAAGGGGTGAAGGATTCGTGGGGAGGGGGGAGATAACAGGAGGGGGATGGTTCCGGAGGCGTTCACCCAGAAACCTACGATAAGACGAGCCAAAGTGCCTTGAGGGGTTATGTGGTAGTGGGTGAGGGGGGGGGGGATGGTAAAGGGGCGGCAAAGAGGGAATGTACAGGTCGGACCATCTCAAAAACGTACCTTATAGCTACGACGGTGGGGAGGGGGGGGATACGGTTCATTTAGATTGTGGCATCAGGATGGCAATAGGTTGGAGGGGGGGGGGGGGGGTTCAGAGAATATGCGGTCTCTCCCTCTCAAAAACACTTCGACCACGAACCTCCCCTCCTTGAGAGCACCATCACGAATCGGTTGAGCAATAAATGTATGTTTTATCAAAGTTCTTAACAATAACTCATAAAAAGACCCAAACTACATGTGATATCATTCTCAAAGGTTAAAGAAATCCGAATTTCGGAAATTTATCACCATTGATTCTCAAAATGTTTGGGCCTGTTGATTTTCGGCACTCCTCGAAGATTCCACTTTTGAGCTGGAAGAATTTTTCCAAAATGTGTAGATTTATTTACTAAATCTTTTTATTTAATTTAATTTCGATTCCACTATAGGTTTACTACTGAAGATGCCAATTCATCCCAAAATGTGTATTTAACGATACGTGTATTTAACATAACGATACTAATACTTAGTATCGTTAAGTCTTGTGAATGTGAATTTAACGATAATCTCATTTATGAGATCATGCATGTTATAACATGATGATATGTCTATAGACGTACGAGTAGATTTTAAAAAAAACTCGAACTTTTGGGCCTCGCCAGGGGGCAAGCCCCCCCCCCCCCCCCCTACCAACCACCCACCCACCCCATGCTTTTTGCTTCGAGCCTACGGCTGAAATTCAAGAAATATGGAACATGCTCTATTGACCGTGGGTTTGAAACCCATCTTGCGTGTTGGAAAAGTAACTATCCGACGCCGAACTAGTGGCCTAATGTACGACAGGTGAGGATGCCAAACTAGTGGCCTAACGGTAAGACAAGTGAGGATGCCGAACTAGTGGCCTAACGTACGACAGGTGAGGATGCCAAACTAGTGGCCTAATGATAAGACAAGTGAGTTAACTAATTAGTTTTTAGTTTGTACTGAAAAACGAAAAACTAATTAAATTTTAGCTGTAAGTTTCAGAGGTCAAACTGAAATTAATAATTTTAGTTCTTATATTCCAAAACTAAAAACTAAATTTTTAAATCCTTTTCAGCTGGTTTTTGATACTCATGCATTCGACTGGCTGGTGGCCATTTTAAAGAAAATAGATTTAAAAAAAAATGCAAACTCTTTAATTTTATTTTTTCTATTTTGAAAAGAAGAAGATGAGAATGAGAATTATGTGGATGAGAATAATTCTTATTAGTTAGTCACCTGTGCAAAACTGAGTACTGAGTTAACAAACAGGTCCCCTTGCGATTCTCACTAGACAAGGGGTTCCGCTGTACTTAGTTGGAATAGTACACCAATAATAATAATTGTGTCTTCAGAGGGGGGAAAACACTTGATAGGCTTAGACGCGTCGTCCTTCAGCCAGGTTGACCTGAGACCGCTATCAAAACCAGCTACCAATACCAATAATCAAAATTTGTTTTTAAAAAAGCTCACAAGTCTGTGTCGAAACTCTGATAATACCCAGTACAAATATTTAATAAAAAAAAAACACCATTCAAAATGGGCTACCTATTGTTTCAGAATTTCTTTGTAAAGTTAATTAAATTAGGGTTACGTAGTAGTTTAGAACGAAGAACCCATTTTGAATGGTCTCTTATTTGTCACGATTTATTTGTACTACCTTTTTAGTTAACTATTCCCAACTCTGATAGATACTCATGCATTCTGACCTCACTCCTTCTAATGTCCATTTGTAGCTTTGTCAGCTGGGTCCTCCATAAATGAACTTTAACGTCCCAAAAACGTACAAAAACACGACACCGACTCGACCCCTCACTATTGCCTTGATAAACGAATCCAACCGCCCTTGTTCAACCCCACAGTGCCTTACGGGGATCGGCCTGAAAACATTGCTGGTACAATGGGCCCGGGAACCGAACGTCGACTAATACTTTTTTCTGAAAGAACTTCATAATTTGAAGGCATAGCAGTGAGTTTTGGGCTCCTACGGTGTAATACAAATTTCCAGGGCACTTTCGAAAATTTCAACTTTGAATCTGGAGGGAAAAGTGGCGCTACTCTCTCATTGGCTGCTGTCATTTTTTTTTTTTACACTCTCTACTTCTTATGCTAGCGCACTCTGGCGGATTAGTAAAAGTGCCACCGCGGGAAAATTCAAAACGCCAAATATTCACTAGTGATTTCCTCTGAGTTTGGTTAGGGAGAGAGAACGACTCCTCTGCTGAATATTTCCTCTGCTCAGACACCTAATTTCTCAGTGATAACTGTACTGAGTACTTTTTTCATTACTGGTTCAACTATGTTCGGCCGAATTTTCCCATTTCTCTGACCTAGTTCCTTGGCCCATTAGATGAAGAACTTTTATGAGATGTAAACATCATGAAGCTTAAAACAATAACATTTCCATCGAGGATTTTCGGACCAAGAATGGCAATTTCCAGCCTCGTTCATGACTTCTAGAGCTCTCATCTCCAAAATTACGCATCGCAGCTATTTGCGGTTGTTGTTGGTAGCTACCACTAAATGTGATGCATAGGTCTAAATTATTGCCCACAGTTGGTAGGTATACAAGTATACCCAAATATGTACGTGTTTTTTGAAGGTTGAGAAACAATTAAATTCGAGACATAAGTACCTGAGGTCAAATTTTCGGAATCATCCGTTTTCAAGACTCTGTATACCCAAATATATATTTATGAATTTATGGCCGTATCTTCCCTCTGCTGCCTCATTTCTAAGAGTAACGCCAACTCCCATGAAACGAGCAGAATGCGAACATTTGGTGGATCTCGTGAATTGTGGGATTTTGAAAGGAGGGAAGAAAAAAATCAATCATTCTGTATCCGAGCTTTTCTGTTAGCTTAGAGTCAATTGACGTAATATATGACATTATATATCAGTACATGACTGTTAAGGGGAGGACGAGGGGGGAAGTACCTATTAGGGGTTGAAAGCAGATGTGTTAGGGTGCTAATTATATGATACCGTCAACGCCATTGCAGCGTTCACCCCCAGACACTGCTGCGCCGGTGAGCCAGGGGGATGCCTTCCCTCCTCTTTTGTCCATCATATTGAAATAGAATCATTTGAGCGTAAATAACGCGGTTTAAGGCACCCGGCCCTCTCACTCCGTCTCTCTCGCCCCATCTGACAACTTACTAACAACCCACATCAGTTGCCGTATCGCTCCTCACTTCTTCCCAGTAATAATATTCATATCGCACACCGACCAAAACTCCTGTTGGGAAACAGTTGTGATTGCGTTCTTCATATGAAATCACCGTCATGAGATCCGCTGGGAGCTCATTTGCGTATGGAATCGATCACGCCAAACTCGTTCTGTCATATTTCCGCAGGTTGAAATTAGCATTTTTAGAGTGCGACAGAACATAGCGTATCAACCTACTGAACGTGTCCAAAATTGACAAGTTTGGTGAACGAATATTTCGAGGAAATTCCTGCATAAACTACTCTCAATGTGTACTTTTTGGAACTTTTTTCAGTTTTGGGGTTATGGCTTTTTTCCTATGCTACCTACCAATAGGTAATTGGTTTCAATTATTGAAAATCTGGTCGGATTAAAAGTTAAAGAGGGCAAAATTCCGAACAATTTGCATTACTTAAGTTTAATATTTGATCAAATAGGTACCAAGTTAAGAAGATTCAAACATGGGCCGAGTTTCCCAAAATGGCAATAAAACCCCTTTAAACCTAGTGGTTTCAGTTCACAATCCATTTCAAACAGTATTTAGAGACTCTATCATAAATTCTTGTTTATCATTGCACCGGTTTACTGCACCAGAAAGTGGTGCAGTAAGCCTGCATCGCACGTTGTTCGGGCGCAATAAGACTGGATTCTTACAGCTACATATTAGTTAGGGTGGCCAGATATACTGCTTTTTGCAGTACAGTACTGCTTTAAGCTATGTGATACTGCTGTAAACAGAGACCCTTGTGTACAGCTGAAATGTACTGCTTTTTGAAACTAGTTGAGTTTTTGGGGAGCTACTTCCTGCCTACTTACTTACGCACTTGACAACATCTTCCAAAGAACTTAAATTAGATGGGACACCAACACCTCTTATCAATTGGGGAAAGAAGAAGTTGGTCTTTGAGGCTTTAAGTCTGAGTTACGGTTTTTGTGGTTTTCAAATGGGTTCACTAGTTTTTACACTAAATTTTACATTTACTATTCGTTTGCATTGAATGCATTGAATGCAAACGAATAGTATTGAGCTTTGAGTATTGATCTCCTTCATGAGATACTGTCTGCATCGTATAGTCATAATATTTTTGTGGCCAGTGGCAATGATTTAACCTAATGTGATGTGATGTGATGATTAAACATTAGTAGTGCAAATTGTACAGAATTTTGTCCTCTTCAAGTTTTAGTTCGACCATATTTTCGGTTGGTTGGATAAGAAAAAAGTGATAACCCAAAAACTGAAAAAAGTTCCAAAATCGTTTTTTTTTTACAGGGTTAATCAGTCCTACTTTTTGAATTTAGGGTGCCAAACGATCCACCAAAATGCTGGAAAGTTCCGATTTTTACAAACTTAAAAGGAATTATATAATAAAGGATATCATATTATATTGACTGGACTACAAGGAGGTTGGAATATTAAATATTTTGAATTATGGTAGGTGCACCTGTGAGGTCACATGTGAGGTCGCCTCAACAGTGATGATTGACCCAGACATACATCACTCTACATAAATCAAATCAAATGTGAGGAAAAATAAATAAATAAATAAAAGAAAATAAAACGGGGGAAAATGTAAAATCAACCAATCCAAGTAATTAAATCTTTCACCAATGATTTTTATTAGCAACAAAATTTGAATGTTATTCTTCAAGCAAATTAAACAGATTGAGGTATTGAGGTATATACAGAGGTATTGAGGTACCTCAAGTGGGAGTTTTCACCTGACGATGTCAATCATACGATGTCAATCATATAAATGCTTGGATTTTCCGTCTGTTGGTCATTTCGCAGTGTGACCAAAACAGGTTCAAATGGATTATTTTGACGCAGGATGTTCTGAATATGTGAGATGAGTTGGCCTGTCAGGTTTGGGACTATTGTTTTCTGAATAATAACATTTAGCTTTCGTGTTGGGGGCCTTAATTTCTTATTCGGCAAAAAATTTGTTCTTATAGGTTTCAAAGGGTCTACATTCGAATCGCCCGTCGTTTTGGGCAGTAGGATTTTTTACTTCTAATAATATTATGAAATTTCATATTATGAAATTTTGGAAAACCGGGATTTCCTGAAGGTGATGGGCCCCTTCACACAATACGTGGGGTATCGTTTTCGAAGTAATTTCCAGCTAGAGTCATGCTAGACTATACCTTGGGGCTATAAAGAGGCTGTAGATGGAGGTTTTCAAAAATGTTGGCCAGCAGAGACGAGAAGGGTATCGTTTTTAAAGTAATTTTGATCAATAATTGCAATCTCAAGGGCTTCATCAAAATTATAAAGCCGCACAGGCTAGGAAAAATAAGTGGACGTAAACATGGACTGTTTTCAGTGTTTTAAATATCCTCAATTTTGATTGATTATTTTCTGAAGTTAACTTAAGAAAATAATCATTAAAAATGTTGCTCATTTCGCGCAAGGGTCTATTATTCTCTGATATAAACTGTTAAAAGTTAATTGTTGGATTTAAATTAATTTTGCCAGAAAAAAAACTATTAAATAGTTTTTTTTCTGGCAGAATTTAAAAAAAGCCCCATTCGTAGGCCCGTGAAAAACCAATAGATTCCTACGGTGAAATCGGATGATTCAGGGCCCCCCAACAATGGATAGGTACCACGTCCAAAATATATGTCGACAACGACCCCTAATTCGACCTCATAGCCGAAAACCCCTCCCGTAGCCGCTTTGCAGCCCCACAGAGCTCCACGGGTTTGTGTCATCGGGCTAAAACTGTTGCGGGCGCTATTAAATGGCGAACGATATTCACCATTTAATTGCGAATTTGTAATTTATTTTGTCAAAATTTCAGATTTAAAAAAATTCACAGTCCACAACGACGTACGGTGGACGGACATAATTTTTACACACCTTGAAACATGAAAGGAAACGTTATGAGGCTATCAAAATTGTTCACCCCCGTCGCGAATACATACGCCCAAGAATAATAAACCAAAAACCCTCTAACAACATAGGGCAAGGTCCCTTTTCTTTTGAAAGCTTGACATCATATCAGACACGGAGGCTCAGAAGAAGTTGGATGAGACTCGCCCAAAATGTTGTATTTATACATAACGCCTATTTGGTATTTTAAATATTCAAATGTCCTTGAAAGTTGGTATTTAGGAGGCTTCGACGGTTTCCGAGCGGAATTTTCTTCCGGATTTTATCGATTGACGAAAATATTATTTGTAGCGAAGGGGGCCCAGGACAATAGCGATGCCCCACAGATCGGCGGTGTACGCTCGTCACGGAAGAATAGGATGGAAAAGCGAGAGAAAAGAGTGTGGAGAGCGGGGAGGGAGAGAAAAGAAAAGGGAAGAAAGAGAAGGAAAAAAAAAAAAAACGAAGTGACTTAGTGAACCGTGAGATGTGGATGGTCATTAGCCAATCGTGTACAGGGCCGCATACAGGAACCCAGCTGCCCAAGACCTTCAACTTCCTACATGACAAAACCCGCCAGGCGGTCTCGCCCCAGTCCCCCTTGTCCTCGTCCATAGAACAATAACCGAGTACAAAAGTACAAAAGTTTTGTTTAGCGGACCCATTACTAGTCGCACTTATGAGCCGGTTAGTCACAGTTCGATGGCCCTTCACCGGGACAATGACAATAAGCGGAGGTATTGCTTTTTTTTGCCCATTGATTTCGACCTAAGTACGGTAAATCGACCACGCGACGTCAGACGGCACTTTTAACGGTATTTGATTGTTGGTTATAAGTTTAACTCATAATATTTATCGGGAGTTCTTGAAATTTGCCCGAGTCTGCTACGGAGAGATTGAAGACGATGATTTAAGTATTGAACTCGGGGACAGAGCTACAATATCTCTTCAATATCTCTGTCCCACTTAGTGGGCCTCGTGCTTCGGATCAAGAGATCAAAATCACCCCTGTGTTCATTAAATTATGTTCATCTAATTCAGTGTTCGAATGGCATTCAACATGAACAAGTAATGCGTACGAAGTATTTCATCGTCATTCCAATGAACATTTTACTTCTCATCGGGCGTCACGACTTTGGGCCAAATGAAAGTGATAAGTCGTCGGAAGCCCAATGACTTAGGGCCAAAGTTCTGCAACGATATTGGGCCAAAGTGCAATGTTGAGTCTCCGAGGAGGAGCGCGTTCGATTATGATATTGGGCGTCTTGTTTGTGTTATTGAGCGACGGTTTGAGTCGGTTGAGTGTGCGATCGCGTTCAATTATGGATGTCTCCATCGAGAAGAGATTCTTAAGCCGTGGCGGAAAGGTCATGGTTGTTATATTATTACCGGAGAGGGTATGGAAATGGGTTCCTGAATTATTCAGGCTGAATAGCCCTCCTACTAGGCACTGGTTGCCGGTCCACTGATCCCAGAGCAAAATATTTTTTGCGCTCCAGGGCATCACACTCAAAAAGTCATTGATGTGGTTAACAATTTTAAATTTAGAGAATGCCACACAATGACTGGCTCAGTGCTGCCAAATCACCCGCACAACGACCAACGTGAGCCGCGGGGAAAACCGTAAAAATCCTCAAATCCTCAAAATTGTTTTAGGTCGAAATAGAGCCGCTGACGGATCAATTAGTTTTAGGTGTATTTGTAAGATCATTTAACGACACAACCTAATGAACTCATGAAAATTGACGAATTGGCCCAAAGACAATACCCATTCCGTGTCGTCATTTTTTTGCGCCCAAACTCATTACTTTTGAGTGCTTCCAGCAGGCCCAATAGATACCAATACTTTAGCTCTCAGGGGTGAGCTCAAAGCCATTGAAATTTTGGCACCAAGTCAAACCGCCCTCTTCATCCGTCCATTTACAAATTCACCGAAGTGCCGCTCTTTTCAAAAACGCTGCAAATTTTTCATAAGGGTTTATTATTCTTTGATGTAGGTTAATTGCACAAAAATTAATGCTGTGTCATAAAGAAAATATTTTAGGAAAAATAAAACGATGTTTGGACAAATGTGGGACTTCAAAAAACGGATTTTGCGTCCAAAATTACTCGGAAAGCGACACCTTAAAAAATAAATTAAATCTCGTTTGTAGCCCCATGAAAGCGCAATACATCCTCACGGTGAAATCGGATCGTTTTGGGATCCCCAAAAATGGGCTCTACGCCCAAAAATACTTCGAAAACGACTCCTAACTCGACCCCATAGCTGAATACCTTCAAAAACCCATCCCGGAACCCCATAGCGCTCCACGGGTTTGGGCGATCGGACTGAAAACCTTGCGGGCACAACTAGATGGTAACCGAGTATTTGGTCAAAACTTCAGATTAAAAAAAAAAACTTACTGCCCAAAACGGCTCGGAAGGTGTACGTCGGACGGACGTTTCGTTTTTGGAATCTAGGCATCTTGAAACGGATAATGTCAAATTTTGAGGCCGATAAAAATTTTCGACCTCCGTCGCGATTACATAGGCGAATTATCCCAAGAATAATAAACCAAAATGGCGACCGTTTTGTGGGTTTCTCATGGCCAGGGAGCAATAGGAACACAAGAAAACATTCCTGAATCAATAATAACGAATTTAGCAACTTTCAGTAGGTATACCCTCCCCCATTACATCATCCAGGCGGTTTTGGACAGTAGGATTTTTTTTCTTCAATAATATTGATTGGTACATAATATTATTAATAATAATATTATTACATAATAATTATAATATAATAATTACATAATAATATAATATATAATATAATAACATAATAATATAATATAATAACATAATATAATGTATAATATAATATAATATATAATATAATAATAACATAATAATATAATATAATAATTACATAATAATAATAATATTAATACATAATAAATTATTATTATTAATAATAATAATTTATTATGTATTTTAACAAAATACTCGGTTCTCCGTGTAGCAATGTCCGCAAGTTTTTCAGCCCGATCTCTTAAACCCGTGACTGTGAGGCTAAAAAGAGGCTACGGGAGGGTTTTTTTGAAGATGTTTTTGGACGTAGATAATAAGGGTTGTAGTTCTGAACTAGTGGTGTATAACGTGACGTTATACACCACTGGTGTATATTCAAAAACGTTATTAACGTCTGTTAGGGTTCTTGAGGGTTGGTCTATTAATGGACATCTTTTTCAGGCCGACGTTTCGAAATATTTATATTTCATCTTCAGGGCCATAAGGAAGAGAGGGACAGACATCATGTTAGCATGACTAGTATTATACCACATACTGACTACAGCCAACCCTCAAGAACCTTAACAGACGTTTGGACGTAGAATCAATTTTTGGCGGTCCCACATCCGTACAGAAATTCAGTTTTTTATTTAATTCTAGTTTTAAAAATTATTTTTCTATTGAAAGAATTAATTTTTGCACGAATAATACAAAAGAATAGTAAACCCTTGAGTAAAATTGCCAGTTTTGTTTTTTTAAAAGTTTTTTTAGTGATTATCCTCAAACAAACACTATACCCGAGGCCATTGATCAGCGGAGTATCAGTGTTAACAAGATGTCAACGATAAAATACCTGTTACGGTCATCGTAATCGGAATAAACGATGGCAATCCGAAACTGATGGCCTTGGATACGTTTGGAGCTGATAGGAGGGGCAAGAGACGCTGTTAACAACCCCAACCCTCTTCCCTGTGGTGGACAATATACGGGCTATGAATGCTTAATCTGTACAACGAGGTAGTAATTAATAAGTGCGGAAGGGGGTTGAAGGGGGTGAGTGTACGATATAAACTCCGGGGGTGGCAGAGGGTGAGATACTGTTAACGCAGGACGAAGGAGGCGGTCGGTCTGGTGTGCACTACATAAATTAACATGGGCTTTGCTTAATATGAGCGCAAACGGGGGAATCTATCTAGTATGTTTTGAAGGTAACCGTTCAACCGTGCGCACAGAGATTGGGCAAGGTCTCCCCCTCTTCTCTTTTCCCTTGATTAATCGCGTTCTCACCCTCTAAAATTCGTATTATCAATTTTATCTATGACTGGACGAACTTTATGTTTGTCACAGTTGCCCTTATCAACGTTGTAACTGAATCTACCGCAGCTATTCTCCATCAGAACCCGCCGCGTTCTTCATTCACGAGTAAATATCAACGAAATGGCGTAATTGAAGCTAAAAAAAAGACGATTTAAGACGAAATAGTCTATTTCCACGATAAAAAATATATAAACTTGTAGACGCGTTTCGGTTGATTAGACCATCATCAGTACAATACAGTACCATTCTGTATTGTACTGATGATGGTCTAATCAACCGAAACGCGTCTACAAGTTTATATATTTTTTATCGTGGAAATAGACTATTTCGTCTTAAATCGTCTTTTTTAAGATGGATTCCCACTATCTCGCCGCATCCACCTTACATTATGTAATTGAAGCTCTTGTGTGAAATCAAACCATGATGAATACTCTGCTGTTTAGTTCTGTAGGTTCGCCCAGTGAAACAATACGAAGGACAGTTCTCCCGGCCCCTAATAGCGAAGTATGCCTGGGCAGCTGTCCTACGCGAAAATATTTGATCCGGCTTCCCTTACCGAATTTTCGGCTTGGGAGGCCTGGACAGCGGGTTCAGAAAAAAAGGCACCGCGATTAAATTCTGCAATAATAATTAATGAGCTCCGTCGCGATTACAGGGGTATTGTTCCAAGGCTAATAAACCAAAATTAAGTGATATTTTGTAACACTTCTCAATGTTGTCAAAATGAAGAGTTTTCCAATAATTCAGACTTTCGAAGATTTTACTGAAAAATGTCATTTTTCAAAGCCTTTGAAAAAATGCAAAAAATTGTTGCAGCAGATGCAGAGATGTTTCACGAGGACTCATCTTAATTTCGGCGCTGTGAAATTGTTTATGTACCGTTTTCTGCAACAATGTTTGATTATTTTAAATATTTTTCAATATTTTGGGACAATTGTTTTCAGCTCTTCCAACTCTGGAGCACCTCGAACAATAACAAATTTTCCTTCTGATCGCAATCACTAATCGGCTCTACCGTGACGGTAGTAGGTACCGTCTATAATATACAATATAATATAATACAATAACGTTTCTATCGTAGTTTTATATCACTGAGAATAAAAACTGAAGTTGTTTCACGATGAAATATGAATGTGTGGAGCAAAGAAAAAAATTGTTAGTTCAAAAAGTTGTACGTCCTCAAACTCTGTCAAGTTGGCAACGCGTTAATTTGCTACCCGAATACACGCAACAAGGGATGAACGAGGAATCTGAATCCAATTATAATTGACGGCGAGAAGGATTGGGACGCAATAGGAGCAGGTAATTGGACAAAGAGGGAGACGGAATTCAATAAGCGGGAACAAGTTGAGGGAGTGACCGCAAAGGCGCGTGGCGAAATCCGAGGAATGTAAGACCAACCTGATGCCCTCATATCAGATGTTGAGGAGAGATAAACTACAGCAGGTATGTGTTTGTCATACTGTTTATAAGGAACTGTCCAAAATTTCTCAATAGAGGGCGAAGAGTAGTAATTACTCTTTTTCCTTTTGCTTGAAGCTCCCCCCAGAGATCAGACAGTAGCCTTTTTTTTTTCTTTTTTTAAACTAATCCTCCGACAAAATACTTCGGTTTTCTCGAATTTTGTCAGTACCTACTGTAATGATACTCCGAAAATGGTTTCATATATGAAAACGAAACCTCATTCGAATTTCTGAAAAAAATCTTTCTACCCCTCTATTTGTAGCCCCATAGAAGCCTCACGAATTCTCACGATATACTCGGATGCGTTTTAAGGCTCATAAAAGGATTTCACGTCCAAAAATACTTGAAAGATGACACCGCATTAGATTTTCTTGCCTATTTCCTTTAGAGCCCTCATTTGTAGCTCTGTAGAAGCCCCATAGATCCCAACGATGTACTCGGATGCATCCAAGACCCCCCACAATACCCGAAAGTACTTCGAAATACGACACCTCATTTGACGTTCTGATTATAGTCTTTCAAAATCCCCTTTTGTAGGCCCATCGAAGTTCCATAGATCCCCATGGTGACGACAGATGGGTTTTGAACCCCCCATAAATGGATTTTACGTTCAAAAACAATTCGAAAGCGACACTGTAGAGTACCACCTGATGAATGTGTGGGGTGAGTACCTACAAGTGTCGTTTTACCTCATTGAATATTAATTAAGTTGTGTGGGTGGCGGAATGCGTGCGGCGCAGCGTCCGTGGTTACGCAGCCAGTGTTGTTGGAGGAGGCCAGAGGGAGCACGGGTGGAGATTCGTCAGAGGCTAGACAGATATTGTTGTGATCAGCATACAGTGAGAAGTGACGGAGGATCTGAGTTCCTTAGAAATTTCCGAAGTGTTGGGTCTTTCCAGCAGATGCTCGGAATGAGCGGGAGAAAGTACGCTTAACCGACACGAGAAGTTGTGTTGGTTAATGTTTTCTGCAGCTGCAGAACATTGAGGGATGGTTCCCTGGCTTCCAATCTTGAGTTTGTCAAGTACGGACTCCCGGTTGACACTCCTGGTCTTGCAGGTGACCGCTTTTCCGTTTTCCAATCTCGAGCTATCGAATATGGACTCCAGGTGCGAAAAGTGCAAAAAGCGTTGTGATTGGACATGGCGCCAATACACAAGAAATTAATACGGGCTATGACAGCTGCCAGCATGTGGTTTGAGGGGCCTCCCGAGTAGGCTGGAGATGAGCCGATCTCGGGAGAATTAGACGAGCGTCAGCGCTCTTGTGCTCAGTAGGTAAACCGAGTAGGAATTGTCAAAATTTCAGATTTAAAAAAAATGCCTACTGCCCAAAACGGCCCGGACGGCGGACGGCGTACGGCAGGCATTTCGGTATTGGAATCTAGACCTCTTGAAAGGGATAATATCAAATTTTGAGGCCGATCTGAGTCGTGGACCTTCGTCGCGAAAACAGGTGTATTATTCCAAGAATAATAAACCAAAAGCACAGGTTCTCAATGGCCAAAAGTCTGGTTAAAACTCTTGGAATTCAATAATTGAATTCATGGAATGGAATTCAATAATTTTTCTACTTTCACCTTTGGGACAAGAATAATAACGAAATTAAATAAAAACAATTATTGTTTTTATTTAATTTCGTTATTATAATAATATTCAGAAGAATAATTCTTGTCCCAAAGGTGAAAGTAGACAAAGGAATAAAGTAATAGAGTAAAATATCGCAATATCAGAATGGATAAGTATCAGTAATTATATAAAAAGACAATAATATAAACATAATATAATATATATAGACAATAATATAATATAAATAAGACAATAATAGTAAAAATATAAAAAGAGAAATGAAAGATACTGATGACGACTGAATGTCGAAAATTTTATCTTTTAAGATTAAATGTATTGAATACTGAATGTTAATAGAACGTTCTAAATTTTGAAAGTGAATAGAACGGAAAAACGCTGCAAATTTCACACTTGGGTTTATTATTCTTTGATATAGGTTACTTGTGCATAAATTTAATTCTGTGTCAATGAAAAATATTTTAGAAAAAAATTTAGATTTTTATTTTTCAAAAAAAAAAAAAAAAATGTTTTTTTGATTTTTCTTTCAAAAAAGTTTTTTTTTCAAATTTTTTAAATTTTTTACTTGAAAAATATTTGACCTCCTGGGATCCTTCAAAAATCTCATCCCCATGAAAGCCCTATAGATCGCAATAGTGAATTCGTATCGTTCTGGGACCCCAAAAAATGGATTCTACGTCCAAAAATACTTCGAAAACGACACCTAACTTGATCCCATAGCCAAAAGCCTTCAATAAACCCCTCCCGTAGCCCTATTTTAGCCCCATAGCGCCGCACGGGTTTGGGCGGTCGGGCAGAAAACCTTGCGGGCACAACGAGATGGTAAACCGAGTATTTTGTCAAAATTTCTGATTAAAAAAAAAACATTCCTACTGCCCAAAACTCGAACCTGTTGGTAAAAGGGAATATTGTAATTTTTAAGTTGTTACTTCTTGTGGTGAATGAAACCAGTTAAAAATATCTTTCCAGATGAAATACGGTAATTGTTTAATTATTGAAAAGATGAGGGTTGTGGAAGGGGAAAAGAGGGAGGATTCCAAGCTTTACGCAAACGTATTTTCTGCCAACGTCATCAAACGGAAGACCGCTTGTAAATGCGAGATTTCCCATTACTTTGTTGAGATCAAAGGACATCACTAGAATATCCAAACGAGGAGGGGGAGAAGCGCCATTGCGCCGCCTGAGGGGAAGGAGGGGTGAAATGGCGCCTTTTAATATGTATCTGGCCCCCCTTTCTCCGTGGTTGTAGTTTGTACGGTAGTTTTTAAAGTGGTTAAGCAACCCTCCTCTGACATGCTTACTCACACAAACGCACCAATCGAGTTGGCTTTTCCGTTAGAGATCTCATAACGGGGAAGGCCCTTCCTCCTTTCACAACCCGCAAAATTCCTCAAATTTAATAACGGGGGAGGAGGGCGGCAGTGGAGCCCTTGGAAACTGGATGCCTTTGGGGGTGCGCCGTTCCCCTTTTGCTTCTCAGTAGACAAATATTAAAACATCGTTGCAATCGATATCTACTTACTCTCCGAAAAGCTTAAAGCTCTGCTATGTTCTCTTGACGCTCACTTATGCTTTTAAACGCTCATTTATTAGATGAGCACAATTGAATTGGGTCATTGTTGTCTTTTCTATCTATGCGGATAGTGACGTTTTTGAGTTTCTACTTTAGGGGTTTAGGGATTGTGTACAGGTAGGGTTGCAACCTACTTTTAGTTTGCTCAAAAAGGATTGAACGGTGTTTGAACATAATATGTTCAATATTATTTGTCCATGGGTCGAGTTAGGTGTCGTTTTCGAAGTATTTTTGGACGAAGAATTCATTTAAGGGGGTCCTAGAAACATCAAATTTCACCATGGGGATTCATGAGGCTTTTGCAAGGATGAGAGGAGGGATACATATTTTTCGGAGTAACTATTGCCCGAAGAATCGATTTTTTCGAGGTCCCACATCTGTTGAAATACGGTAACAGATAATATCTGTTGTAAAACTGTATATGTACACCCAAGAAAAATGAACCCATAAAAATATTCCCATGAAAAATAAACTTATTTAATTACCTAATCAAATTAGTTTTTCCCCATTTGATAGGTATAGAATTGATTTTTGGAGAATTTGTATGAAAGAATAATAAACCCTTTGCAGCAAGAAAAAATTTGCAGCGTTTTTTGGCGTTATCTAGCAAGTTTGACTCGGGCACGCTTTTTTTAATTTAAACCTAAAATTTTGATATATGCTCGGCCTACCATCTAGTTGTGCCAGCGAGGTTTTCAGCCCGACCGCTCGAACCCAAACGGGTCCGTTTGGGAGGGGGTTTCTGGAGATATTCGGCTATGATGTCGAGTGGGGTGTCGTTTTCGTAGTATTTTTGAATGTAGAATCCATTTTTGGGGATCCGTGAACCATTCGATTTCACCGCGGGGATCTATGGGTCTTTCATGGGGCCTACAAATGGGAATTTTGAAGGATGCCAGGAGAGTAATTTATCATTATTGATAATCAGATGTGGGACATAGATATCCAACATTTTTTTCTTTGAAAATAATTTTTTGTTGGCAGAATTAATAATGAGCTCCTTTAATGATTTTTAAAATGTTTTTCCTGAAAAGGTCGTGCTTCAAAAGTTACGGAAACGGGTTCATATTGCAAAAACCCCGTTTCAATTATTTATAGGGCCTAAGGAAAAGTATGATATTTGAATTCCGAGGTCGGGAGAGGGTACATGACGTGGGCTGCTTCGTCGTCTTTTGATTGGCCGGGAGATCCCTCTCTCTCTCTCATCTACACAAGTCAGCCAACTTTGCTACACGAAACGTCGACCCCAAAAATCGAAAATCGGGTTAATCATTATAGAAGGTCATTCGAAAATTGAGCATCGAGGTTATTATCAAAGAAGGTTATTCAAAAATCGACCCGGGCCGAGTGTTTTTATTCCGATTCTGTTCAGATTTATTATTAAGCGCTCCGGAGGCTCAGTGCCCAACTACACACGACGCCCAGCCAGGCGAGGTGTGACGTCAAATATGCCCGGCGTTCATTTCAAAATCTCTAACATTTCGAAAACAGCTCGGCACGTACCTATACGGATTTTCGAACTAAAAATTGGGGTTTATGGGTTTTAAAGGGTGCTGAATCCGAATATGTTGTCAGAAATGCTGAATTCTGACCTTTTCAAGAAGCCCATTGTGTAAAATTTTTTGAAATTCAACTTTTTTTAAATTCAGATGAATGATTCGGATTCCACATAAAAAGCCTAAACGTTTTTTGATGGCACTACAAAAAAGTATAATACCTATTATCAATTTTAGTCTCAAGTTTATTATACTGTTCCGTTTTTTTTTTTTTTAACGAAAGTTCCTAAATAGCCTATTTGCCAATTTTGATAAACCTAATGGGCAAACTCAGGTAAATTAGGCCTCACCATCTTGTTCATTGTGAAACACCCTTTAAGAGCGATTTTCCCCAATTTTTAGAGCGAACTGTAAGCCAGCAATCAAGTGAGGAACAGGAAAATTAGGGAAAAATCGAGTCGTTATGAAGGTAATTAAGCAAATTTAAGTAGGTACTCGGATAAGCCAACAAGAGCGACTTTTCGAGTATTTGTCTGTTTCTCTTTATGTAGGCCTACTCGCCGAGCTGAAACCAACGGTATTTTTCCGACCTACAAGTACCCTACCATAAAGATGACCAAATAAGGTTCTCCTCCTCCTCGTCATCCTCGTCATCCCAGGGTTGCAGCTTTATATTTTTAATAGTATATTTATATTTTTTATATGAATTACTAATATTGTGGAAATTCGTAGACTGCCGCCCTGACCAGCAATGCACAACAGAGACTCGCCTGTTGTTCTCCTTTTCAAACTCTTCTTCTGCCAGTGGAGTTTTACACAAAAGACTTCAACGCCATTTGCTTTCCAAAGCGTCGGTACCGCGACTTCTTCCCCTCAAATCCGTCGTAAAAGAAAATGTCACCGAAGCTCAGAGGTTGTGTTGAGAACTTGCTCGAGGTGGGTATTCCCCAAAGTTGTTTATAATATGAGGCGAAGAAAACGTTCTGACGAGGAAGTAAAGTAGGCAGGGAAAAGCGAACGACGCACAGAAGGGTCTGTCAGTGGTAGGAGTGTTAGAGGTGGGGTAGGTACTGTAGCATCCTTCAAGTTAGGGTCGAAGAGGGAGGAGAAGTTTGTTCTTAATGAATGGCTAATGTCGGGGAAAAGTGGGGAAGGGGTGGAGCGTTGAAAACAAGTGACAAGTTATAAGTAGGCAGAAAGCTTTCCCTCGGCAGAAAGATTTAGCGCATCACCTGCGTACAACTAAAAGCGAAGGAAATTATAAAAGTTAGGACCCTCCCGTCCTTTCCACATCTTCGACGAGAGCCCCAAACGGCACCTTTTGCTCGCCTAATGCACTTCCTACGGTGTGGATGATGGAGGGCAGAGGGGGATCTTGGATCTCCTAACTTTGTAATGGAATCCTCTCCTTCGACTTAATATTCTCCCATTGCAACCCCCGTCCCCACACCCTTTTCCACCGTGGCTTCTCCGTTTCCCAGGGGTCCCCAGTCTTCATTCTGTTATTATATATTTTATAATTAACTCTCCCTTTCTTGCCCAAACATCCGTGCTAACTCCGGCATTTCATCAAATCTTTACCTCTTTTCCTTCACGGTCCTCTTTACCTCTTTCTCGGTAGTATTTTCCTCCACCTCCTTCCCCCCAGGTTTTATCTCGTTAGCACCCACCAGCCCATAAACTGACTGGCTTGATGATAATTGAGTACCTAAATACTATAAGCGCCGGTATGTCGCTAAAGTATTGCCATCCGCCTCTTTTTGGCACAAATTGTGCCCAATATCCGTATTATTCCTCTAAAGGTAAGAGACAAGTAACTTGATTCCCTTAGTACCTCGTTGAAATTACGTAACCTTCAACGAGATTCGAACCTCGGCGTCTTCAGAAAGCAGCACGAACTTCAAAAACAATAATATTATTGTGGGTAGCAAGCAGACGGGCAATGAATGTTTTTAGGTAAAATGACCAAGTTTGAAGCGAATAAATTATGTATTCGCCTCAAAATTTGCCATTTTAACTAAAAACGGAATAATTTTCAAATTTCAACTCAAAAGGACTTCGAAAACGACACCCCACTCGATATCATACCCGAAAACCTGCAAAAACCCCTCCCGTTGCCCCTTTTTAGCCTCACACCGCCTCAGGGAGTGGGGCGATCGGGCTGAAAACCTTCCGGGCACAACTAGATGGTAAACCGAGTATTCTAAAAATTGACTTTTAAATAAGTAGTGCTAATAGTTGAAAGTTAGCCTTCAACCTTCCTCAAATAAAATTGGTTGAGTTGCAAGTAGCGTTCTTGCAGTGGGCCATATAAATAATACAAGGGACTAATAATACAATGGATCCTTTGTTGGAACTGAGGCAGTAGCGGCTCTGGGAGGCCTGACAACATGAGGCGATTCATGTTATTGGAAAATAGAATTTGTATTCACTTCCACAAAGCCAGGATAAAATGTCGTATCATGATTTTTTAAAAGCTCGTTGGAAGGTTTTACCTTGCTTTTTTGTCAGTGCTCAAAAGTCCAGTTTCGGCTTATTGTTCACCAGAACTTGACGATCTTCATCTCGCCCACAGAGTGAATGAGACTAGAGATTCCGCCAATGAGATAAAGGGGTTTCCAGCAACAACAAAAAACGAATTCGTTCAAAGGCAATGCCATTTTTAAAACCTTATACGAAAACAACGGTCTTGAAATTGAAGCAAATATTAGGTATTGGGCAATAATTGGGAAAAGTTTTCCCGGAAAACAACAGAAGTATGACAATAGGACTTTGTACAGAAAGGCTAACGAAGGGGGGAGGGAAAGAAAATAAACAAACAGGAGCAACACCTTAAGTCCATTCCCCGTCCATGACACGAAAATCCAGTGCGAACTGTTTCGGCGAAACCGTTTCGAAATAATAGTCCTCTGCTTCCGTTTTGGTTTCATCTTCATGAACGAAACAAAGGAATCGAAACGGCCATACTTTTTTTAAACAGCTGTTTCACGTTTTATGAAACTGTTCCATAGTTTTTTCTGATGAAACAGTTTTTCATCACTCATCATTCTTGGAATAATACACCTATGTAATCGCGACGGAGGTCGACGACTCCGATCGCCCTCAAAATGTGACATTATCCGCTCCAAGAGGTTAAGATTCCAAAACCAAAATGTTCGACCGCCGTACGCCGTCCGCCGTCCGGGCCGTTTTGGGCGGTAGGAATTTTTTGAAGCCAAAACCCTTAAAAAAACTCCCGCAGCGTTTTTTGAAGGGTTTTGGCTATGGGATCGAGTTAGGTGTCGTTCTCAAAGTATTTTTAGACGTAGAATCCATTTTTGGGGGTCCCGGAACGATCCGATTTCACTGTGGGAATCTATGGAACTTTCATGGCGCCACAAATGGGATTTTTGAAGAACCCCAGGAGGTCAAATATTTTCCGAGTAAAAAAAAATTTCGAAAAAATTGCATTTTTTTACAGACACAGAATTATTTTGTCTGTAAAAAAATGTAATTTTAAAAAAAATTAATTATTATTTTTTAAATTAATTATCAATTTTTGCACAAGTTACATATATATATATATATGTTGATATATCAAAGAATAATAAACCCTTGTGTAAAATTTGCAGCGTTTCTCATCCCTAGTCGCTACTTCAAATCAAATTCGTGCAGTAAATTAGGCTGTATAGCTTTCAATTGCAAACAGTTTGTTGTCTGAGGGAAGCTGACAGCTTCAAGCTGTTTACTCCAATTTATAGGGATCTGAAAATACTGAATTGTTGGTGGATGGTGGATTATCAGGTTAGGCGCCGCCTCACTTGCCTCAACTGGAGAGCCGCCACTGAACAGAGGATGCTGAAATGTACCGAATTTGGAAAGTCTTTGAAATATCGATGTAATTTTTCCTTGACGGGTTCAGAGATTGTCTTTAAAATCACAAGTCCATCAAAAACTTTTTCATAGTTCCATTAAATGGCAAATTTTACCTCAGTGTTGTGTGTGGATGAAGTGTTCTTGTGGAAGTCATAGGAGATATTCCGCAGGGTGGGAATATTCCATACGTGATATAACGTGTTGACAAGCAAGCGGATGTTTGGATTGGTTGAACGCCCGGTGTTGCGGTTGGAGGGAAACTTAGGTGAATGATTTGTTGAACGACCGAAGGAAGGATTGAAATCCCTCCCTAGGGTTGGAAAGGGTGAAGACAGAACGGGTGGGTTTTGTTGACGGAGGATGACTATGATTAAGAAGATTACAGGGGGATTACGTATTAAACAGAGGATGCAGTGTGGGATGGTTTGGGGCCGCAGCTCGACACACTGCTTTCGAAGGGGAGACTTGCCCCCAGGGGGCCTCGTGCCTAAGAGACCGTGACTCTCCCAGTGATCCTCAATTCCTCGCCTGGGACCGTGTTAGGTTGTTCTTTCGATTAGGTACTCCCTGTATCGTAACAGTGTTTGTTCAGTTTCGTGAAGCATTTAAGCTGCCTACGCCGCAAATAACGTTATCTCGACTGTTTAGAGCCACGTTGTACCAAAACCGGAAAACTGGTAAAACAGTTCAACATTGTTCTATGAGTGTCATCATGTTCGCGCTTACATGTTGAATGAGCAAAGTAGAAAAGTTCGTAATACGAGGCACCCGACGCAAGGACGCGGTGTGTTAAACGTGTTATCACGAAAAAGCAGGGACAACCTGATGAAGAACCATGCATTAAAATAATTTAAAATAATGCAATTATTGTAATAACTAACCTCAAACTGCTTCCTTAAACCTACGGCTAACACAGCCACTACACAGTTCTTTTTAAATCGAACAATCTTTTTTTTTTACATTTTCTATACTCTTTTTCTCTAACGAACAAACAAAAAACGAAAATAGCCTCGGTGCAGACCATACTGTAGGAAGTGAGCGACCATGTTCTGGCAGATAACACCATAACGCGGTTGTCGAAAGTTACCGCACCTCAGCTGATGCACGACCATTTTTCTTGACTCTAGTACCTTTAAACCCATGAAGGTCCCTTATAATTTCGCTCAGCGTTCAGTTAGATTAACGCCAATTCGTATCAAATTGGAATAAGATAGTCGGCCGCCGACCAATTTATTTAAGTGGAATGGACGTAATCGTTTGAAAATATTTCACCAGGAGGTTTTTCTCGCTTGGACAAATCCTAAAGTTTTCTTCACGTTTATCGTATTGACATCAAGTTTGTTCCTTCGGAAAATCCCTGACAATTTATCAAGTAGAATAATAATTATGGCTAAAGAAATTTTTTTAATATTGTTAGGCCAAGAAAAACAGCGAAGAGAGAAGGATTAGCAGTGTACAGACAATAATTGTGTCGGTAGGTACACTGCACCACACAAAGTGTTCCGCTCCATCTCAGTGTCTATATGAATTTGCAAAATTTGTGGAAAATAAGAAATTTAAATCTGGTGCGGGGAAACGTCTGAACTCTCAGAGTTGACGTTAACTTCGAAGATCCATCAAGCAACTCCAAGACTGGACATCAAAGTGGAGACTCAAGATGAATGAAACGAATCGGTCCATGTCGACTTCACCAATCGGAAGCTTGGCTATATTCCCGTTCTTGGCAAGGTACCTGGGCATGACCCTAGATGCAAAACTGCGTTGGAAGACGCACGTGAAGAACAAGAAGACAGAACTGGTACTCAAGTTCAGAAAAATATACCGGCTAATGGGTCGGAAATCAATAATGTCGATCCAAAATAAATTAACGCTGTACAATCAAGTCCTCAAGCCAGTTTGGACTTATGGAGCGCAGCTGTGGGGCTGCACTGCTCAAAGCAACCGTGATAACATCAAAGGTTCCCAAACAATGTACTGAGGTGTGTTGTTGATGCATACCGATACACTAGAAAAGTCAGACTCCACAAAGAACTTCAAATCTCTACAGTAAATGACGTGATCAAGATTCAGGCCACATAGCTCATCACAAGAGGCTACAAGTACACGTCAATGAAGAAGCGGTCCAGTTGCTCAACGTTGATGAGGTGCTCCGACGCCTCAAGAGGAAGAAACCTCACGACCTGTTGGTGTTAGCGTGTTTTTCAATTTGGGTAGTTCAATTTAGTGAATTCCAAGCGCGGTTTACAAGAGTCTCTTTTAATAGTCACAATTGACAGAGACTTAGTGAAGTATCTAAGTTTGAAGTATCAATCAAATATGTATGTCAAAAATATGTTGCTAATAAGAATTAACTTGGTGCAATAAATATTTCTTGAAAGAAAAAGAAAAAAAAAAGTTGGCTTCACCCAATCCCCGTTTTCTCATTGGTTGGCGATTTGAGCTCGAATTTGTCAACAAAGAAAATGAATCAGCCTCTCCTTAGAGGTCTCCTACAACTAAAATTACAGAAGCTGATTCGACTTGAGTGAACTAGGTAGTTAGGTCAATTTCACGTGAGCCAACCGTCGAGTAACGAGCATAATGTGCCGTACTCTGTCATTTTTTTCAATGTTAACCATTTCTTGTAATCAGAGGTAGACGAACGATGAGACGAAAAAAAAAAGAAAGTTGAAAATCTTTCTGTAATATAATGTATTGTGTTTTTTTTTGTTGCATGGATGTATTGTGCTATACTTAGTTACTACGATATACAATGTATTTTACGTCGTTTCAAAGATGTAATTGTTGATTTTTAAATTTTTTTTTTAAAATGTTGATACCTCAAAGTTTTTAATGTTGATAATTTTTGTTATTTAAAAGGTGTTCATCCGAAAGCTTGTATAAATCTAATTATAGATAAATTAAATTAAATAAAATTAAAATAAACGAAATGAATGAAATTTTCATTGGCTCATTTCGTGTAGGAACTACAAACTGGGAACTTGATTTGAATTTGATTGATGAAAACATTTGATGAAGCCCTTACCTCCGTAAGGCAACGTTAGGCAAAAAAGCAAAAGAGTGAATTCTTCCACTGTTCCTTTCTAATTCTTCCACTTTCTAGGACCAGTGGATGAATTCACTTTTTCATCTGATGCTTTGAAGAGTGGCTAATGACAGAGATGGGAGGTATAAAATGTCGTCTATGATTGGAGTCACGTTCCGGTATTAAGCGAATTTTTAACGAGGGAAAGAATCATTCAAAGGAGAAAATCACTTGGGAGGGGAAGGAAAGTTGGAGGTTTTCCGGTCAATTGAATGATAGAAAGAGGCGAACGAGGAATTCCAAATAGTTGGCCGAACCGAGGGTTGGATTGATGGTTTTAGAACCTCCCTTCCTGGGTTTCACCTCCCTTGGAAATTCCTCTTGCGAAAACTGAACGAGAAAAAATTGAGTTTTTTCCTTTTTGGGTAGCGGGATTTCGGCGAGGGGCTTTGAAGGGATTCAGCATTGTTCGTGACGTTTCAGTTTGAACTACGTAGCGGGCCCTCGGGCTGGTCTTTGATCCGATACACTGTTGCAAATGACAATCCAACAAACCTCCCCACTGACAAGTTCCACCGCTCCCTCAAACGGTTAACCGATCCCGATACGCCTGGCCGTGAACATCAATATTACGATTATCACCCAGGGGCTTATCAGAGCTGCGCACAACCCCAAAGGTCAAAGGCCTAACCGATTTTCAGCTCCAAGAATATAATATAGCCTCATAGGCTCGTTTCATACAAATACATTGCTGCTACTGTTCAAAATTGTGTAAATGGGCCTTAACGATAATTTTGACACATTCAATTTCAAAAACCGCATCTAAACTCATAAAATTTAGATCTTCCCATCATGGTTTCTAGCACTTTCAAAATTCGATATCTTGTTCATCATGATAACTGACCTTTCTTGGATGGTGGAATGTCGGCCACGTCCGTAAGCACCGACGGACTCACACTCGTAGGTTGAATGGAGGAAAACGGGCTACCGCCAGTACTGGGATACCTGAAAATGCAGTTGGTAATGCATGACCAAAGATAATTAAATGTGAATTGCATTTTATGATGGTAAATTGATTACTTCCCCAAAAGGGCCGCGTCGGCCGTTTTGAACAACCTTAAACCAAGATTTGATCTGAGCAGAACAAAACGACGTTCTCACCATGGAGACGGGCGCGGCCAAGATGTCGCTTGCCCGTTGAGCAGCCTCAGCTTGTCGTACACGGTGTCAGCACTTGGAGACACAGCACATGGGACTTGAACTTCCTTTTGGGCCGCCAGGTTCCTCAGGACTCGATTGATGGAAGACACCTGCAACAGACAATGAAAATACTGTACGGAGTATGCTTTGATGGATGTAAATAATTTACAATAATTATTATTGGTAGAGAAATTGCGGTATGAGCTGGATGCATTCACCCCATGGGGTGAAGTTGAACGTTAGTTAATTTAATGAATGTTCTCGCCTATCTAGCAATCGTCGGGCTCTTACACATCCACTTTACTAGTACTGCTCTTACGCATCCAATTCTTACACCTCCAGTATTTCCTCACCTAGGATTTCTTATCGGTCTATTAGTACATACCACCCATCCAGTCATTCAGGATTGCACATCCAGTGCTCCTGGATAATCTCCTTATCAAAGTCGTATTGAAAACTCATATGGGGCCCACCACTTCAAACCAGCAAGATAAATATTCAAAGTCAAAGAACGTCTGAGTGAAGGATACATACCTACTGCTGACGGTTTTGAAAATACTTTGAGAAATATAAGGCATTACTGGCTTGTGGCCTCCACAAACGAAGTCAACTACTTTGTGCTAACTGCGTTCGTTTCTTGTTGATTTTCAAACATGATGCGAGCCTGTTGGAGAATGGCGATCACGTTGGAATGTGATTGAACACCTAAAATTGTGAAGCGGGCGTACGGGCAGGCAAACGCGCCCTCTCCAAAGCCAATGCGGGAGCCCAATCTTGTTGAGTTTACTAATCGTCAATTGATCGAGCGCTAAGGTAGTGAATACTTGAACGGGTTATTGAAGCTTACAACCCCTAACCTTTTCATTAGTTCATCCTCCCCCATCACCTAAATGGAACCCCACCCACAAGCACATAACTTGCTATATTGCTCTTTGGGAGAGACCCCACTACCAGCAGTCCTTTTGACGTGCCTCTCCGCTTTTCATTAATTTATCAAATAATTTCATTTCCGTCTTCACCTTTTGTGCACCGCTCACTCGAACAAGAGGGAGATTATACCACTTATCGTTGACATTGGCGTGTCACCTTAAACTCCCATTACGAGCTCCCAGATTGAGTGCATCTTATAACACCTGTTTTCAAGTAGGTGTAGGTCATATTGAATTGCCGTTGTATTCCTGGCTTACAATAATGTTTACCTCTCGTGAAAAGATGGGTGACACAACCAGTTCCCATTTCCATGTAAACGAAAGAAATCGGGCCTATTTTTAAACGTTCGGGGGTCAAATGCCGCTAACCATAATATGGTATCATCTCAATAGGTGCAATGCACCATTTTTTGCTATTTGTTAACCCTAAATTACATAATACCACGAATAAGCCGGGGAAATACTGTGTGCTGTAAGAGTGGTTTTACGATCACATTTTTGGATTGCTGCTCTACTCACTTCATAGAACTCCATTATTTAGGAAAAATGCACACTGACTTCAATTATATCACTATTTTTTGTATAAATTGTGCAAAAATTGAATTTAATGTAAAAAAAAAAAAAAATCATTAAGGAAATATTATAAATTAGATGGAAATATTATAAATTAGAAAAAAAGTGGGATGGATATTGTGGATCAAGGACCCCTAAAAATGAATGATATGTCCAGAAATACTTCGAAAACGGCAAACCCTCCAAGAGCCCTGCTTCTTCGAGTGCCACACTCGCCAACGGGCGGCACCACCGAGATACATCATGTATCAGGCAACCTCTCGCTACTAACTTCTGTTGAGCGTGTTGAACAGTTAGGTATTACAGAAGTAGTAGGGAGCATGCAGATTCCGAACGGCAAAAGAACCCTGCCTATAGCTAAAATTTATTATTAATTTATCCTTGTTTGTTTTATTTTTATTTAATATTATCCATTTCTTATCATTTTTTCTTTAAATTTATTTATTTATCAGTAATCAGTAATAATCAGAGACGCTTTTAAAAATTTACTCATTTTATGACGTGTTACCTACCCAAAAGACTGTTACGTTATTTTGCCAATAAATTATAGCTCGACCTCAACAGAATCACTTCAAATCGCCAATAAAGGTCTAATCAAATTAAAGTGTACCTAAGCCCCTTTCCCAACTTGCAGATATTAAATTCGTAAAATCATCTAAAAAGCCTATTCATGGCCCTTTAACAGCCGATTGAGCTGAAAGGTTTCAAGGACCGACCTGCTGCAAATTGGGTTACTGAAGGGATTATAATTAATTTTTATGAACCTACGTTCTATAATGATTTTAATATTAAGTGATCATTTATTAAATCTGGAATCCCGTTTAGTCGATTCTACGTACCAAAATTACTTCAAAAATGACACCCCACTCGCCTCCTCTTGAAAAACCTCATTTCCGCCCAAAAAAAACCATAAAACCCCGTGGAGTTGTTCGATCGAGCTAAAAAATTTTCGGGATCAACTAGGATGCGTCCCAAAAATTGTCAAAATTAAAAAAAAATGTCTACTGCCAAATCGTAAATAGATTTACATCGATATACGCCTGTTTTTTTGCACTTTTCTATTAACACAGTAATTATTATCTTATACTGTGTTAATAGAAAAGTGATGTATTTTATACTTTACTATTATTTTTTACTGTGTTAATAGAGAAGTGAAAAAAAAAAAAAAAAAAAAACAATGGAAAAAAATAGCGTTTTCCGACCTAAAAAATGACTTCTAGAGGTCGTATCTCCGTAAATAATCATCTTAGCGACTTGAATTTAGTCTAATTCGATTCAGCGCAAAAAAATCTAAAGAATACCGTGCCTCAGAGCGCCCAGAAAAATTGCCTACAGAACCAGACGACTTAGAGTCGAAATTGAGGGAATTTTCGCTTTTCTGGATAAAAGAGGGTGTAAAAAAAAAAAAAACGACGATGGCGCAAAACGGGCTTCGGATTCGTGTTCATCAGACCCCAAAACATGGAGAGCAACCACCGAAACCTCTCGAGCGCGAAGTGACCTTTTTTTGTAGACCTGTGTAATCTCTGCACCATCAGACAGAAATAAAATGCAATCTTGTAATTTATCAGACAAACAATCAGATTGTATGAATTCAAACAATTGGTGACATTTGGAGAATCAAAGGAGTTTGCCATTGATGTTTATTGGATTAACAACGACAATTGTACAGGAGAAATGCAAGTAGATGACTTCAGCAGTGACATGGCTCAGTGTAATCGTTGAATTACCTACTATGATAATAATGTCAGGGTGAGAACGTAGAAAGCGCATTATTTCACCTGTTTTCGTGTTCCGAGCGGTTCCAATAAGAGTTCAGTGGCTCGTAACATCATCATTATCTACTAATCAACCCACATCGGCTACCGATTCCCGCGAAATACCCACTCCGTGTAAATCGTGAATGTGCAATTATGTTTGCATGGCGTAGGTACCGTAACCGATTAGTATAATCATTATCCAATAAGGTCCGCCCCCCTCAGCTCTGATTGCGACGTTCATTAATTACGAAGTCCAATTAGTTGCTGCGGTAAGGGACACTGGCTAACTAGAAGTATTAGATAGTCGGCTAATAGCTACCATACGTTTGCGCCAGTCAGATTAGGAAACGGCTGGGTGATTCTCCCAGTTCATCGGATTTTATGTTTTCGAACGATTGTGGCTTCTGTGATAATTGTGATAATCTTGTGATAATCACACTTCCCTCGGTTTTCAGTCAAATTTGGGGTGGATGGCCACATGCAATCATGCCTAAAATTAGGTTCAAAACCTAATTCCCTCATCTGTCCATCGACCAGAGCTGCTAACTTTGAGAATGAATAAAACCTCTATCACAGCTTGTAACTCTTTCCTTATTTTTTTGGTGGCTTTCTGTTGTTATCAACTAACGATCAGTACGATAGGTAACGCCCCAAAATGTCTACCAAAAATTTGCAGCCTGATACACCTGTGTCCATAGGGTTTGCCTAATTCCCTCACCTTTTTTTGAACATAGCGCCAGCTTTCCCAGAGTAGCTTTTGGACATTTTGAAGTGTTGGCAATGTCGGAAAAGTTCCTGCCAATCTCAGGGTAACTTGTTGCGCACAACCTTCCTACTCAATCGGTTTGTGTGAAAATCTGAAGGTTGAAAAACAAAGACATCATTCGTCAAGTCAAAGACCTAATTACCTCATGCAACCATATTTTTACTCAGGTGAGATATGTGTTTTTGCGTTAATTGACATGTGATACATTGTTGACATGTGATACATTGTATAGGAGTATTATACTCCGAGTATACCTCTGAAAATCCTTCAAAACCTAACTCCCCCACACCTAATTCCCTCACTTCGCCTGAAGTGAGGGAATTAGGAAGAATATGGGGGAACTATTCTCATGACATAATCTGAGCTTATTATTATAGTTATTATCAATGATGTATTAAATTTTACCAGTACCTAATTATTATTCCTAGGTTTGAAGAAGTATTCGCACCTTACAAGAATGCTGTAGAGGAGAAGAGACAGAAGAATAGGAAGTATGACAGGAAGAGGTGAGAAATAATTAAGAATGACCCCTAACTTCGTCGAGAGCAGCAACTGAAAGAACAACTGAAGTATCAGAAGAAACTCCGGAAGAAGCAGAAGAAGAAGCAGGTCTTCCTGACATGCATGTCGATAATCATGATTAACTTATTCTCTCACTCGTTACCTAATTCCCTCACCACAATGATTTCAATCATGATCATGTATCTCCTTACTAACGCATTTCTATGAACCAAGTTTTCGCGAGCATGAGCAGTAGCCTATTTTGAAGGGATTCATGGAAAAGAAAAAAAAATTATTCTTGATTTTCATCTTATGGAAATGGGAACTCTAATTTCCAACGAAATGGGAGAATGACCCGGCTACATTTGCGCCAACATAGACAGCTACGTGTGCGCCAGTTTTAGAAGGCAAGAGGAATAGGTACGTTTGCGCCAATCGGATTAAGGGAATATTGGAAAAATGTGCCTACATTTGCGCCAGTTCTAGAACTACCAACAGGAAGCCATCCCCTGCTGGATTAATGAGATTTTTCTAAATGAGACTTTCGATAAAAATTGTATGAACTTTAAATTTTAGAATTTAGGAAAATGTGAGTTTACTAATTTATGCACAGATTAAAAACTATATTACTATATGTGAGTTTACTAATTTATGCACAGATTAAAAACTATATTACAATAGTACTATTGAATTTATAAGAAAAACCCTGCACTACTTTCTGACGCTTCTTGCTGAACGAAGCCCTGGCGCTAATGAAGGTTTTTGGATCGGCTCACCCATCTGCCCACGTCATGGTGAACACTCAATCTCCTCTGGGACGAAACCTACATTGCCTTGAACACAGGCATTCTCGCTTCAAACAGGAAAAAAACGTCCCAAACGCTAAAGCAGCACTACCTAGCCAAATGTTGGGCAGATATCTCTGAGGGAAGGCTGACCTCAATGGGATGGCTGACCTCGCTACCTGGGGGCGATCATCCAAGACGAGCTTCACGATGACAACAAAATACCTATGTTACGTAAAATATATAATATGTTATACCTACGTAAGTAGAAAAAATAAAAATAAAAGTTTTTGGAAAAAATGAAACTAAATTGCTAGGTAGGCACCTACTACAAATGATCTTTCTCAATTTTTTCAAGAATGACGAAAACTTGTGAAGCAGGCACTCGAGAGCCGATGACTGTTTTTCTAAACAGAATTCAGGACATTAATTGATAATAATTATTAGGAATGGGAATGCACCCGAATTTCGGGTTAAATCATCCTGTACCATGTTGTTAGAAGTCAAAAAGGGAAAAATACATCATTTTTGTGACAAAAAGTCTTTCACGTAGTTTATCTTAAGTTGTTCTGGCCGATTCAAAAACAGGTGTAGGTGACTTCACCTACACCGGTTCCGGTTTCCAATCAAAGACACCAGAGTGCAGGTCGATTTTCAAATTCTTTCTTGATTTTCTTGGTGTTTGGCACTAGTGACACTGGAGTAACGCGAAAATGGCCGTGTTTGCTTTGTTGTGAATGTGATCGTGCGTACCTATTGACTCAACCTATTCATGATATAAATTGATGATATAAATTAACTTATTCGATGTGACCGATCCTTCAGTTTTTAGTTTTTTAATAGTGACAAACTTGTCGAACAATAGGAGCTGACTTCGGGTTTCCGCCAAACTTCAAATTGCAATGTTTCCATAAATTGTATAAATTCGTACGAACTTGCAGTTTGTGTTTTAACCCCATTTTCAGTATTATTTGGACGCCTTCTATCGATAAAAAAATAATCCAGACACGTTTCCATTCCTAATTTTATGAATTTTATTAAAAAACTATCACCACTACTAAACTCAGTAATATACTTGTAAGTAATTTTATAAGAAAACCCCTGCACTACGTTCTGACGCCTTTTGCAGCTTTTGTGCCCTGGCACAAATGAATATTTATGAAGCGGTGCAAACGTAATTAAAAAAAAACTAATTAGCCCAAACGTAGGGTTTACTAATGGCGCAAACATATGGGAATTTTTCGGCTTCATGTCACCCTTCTGGCGCAAACGTAATCTACTGATCCCCTGCTGGCTAAAGGCAGCCAAACCCCGACGTGCCTGACCTCAGACCTCTTCTACTCGTGTTTGGAAATGAATAGTTTTCCCAAAGAAATTCGATCCTCGTGATGGGGAACTCGGGTGCAGCCCTTTTAACTGATCACCCCCCCCCCCCCCCCCCCCGCGCGTAGCTAACTGTTCTAATTTTTTAGGGGTTGACGAAAACTTGTGAAGCACTTGTGAGCTGACGAAGACTTTTCTGAATACGACTTTTTAAGAAAATTTTATGAATTTTAAATTTTATGAAAAATTGTGTTTATAATTTATGTAGAGATGAAAAACTATAATCGCTACTAGGCTTTTCCCCCCTAGGGAAACTGTACTACTTTCTGACGCTTCTTGCTGAACAAAGCAGCCCTGGCGCAAATGAAGGTTTTAGGAGCAGCGCAGCGGCGCAGTAAAATATTTATTGCGGCAAACGTAGGGTTTACGACTGGCGCAATCGTAGTGCTTGGAGTGGGGATTGTTTTTTTGTTTTTTCTCTCTTTCCTTATTTTCACCCTTCTGGCGCAAACGTAATCTGCCGATCTAATATGTATATTCTCAACATGATTTCGTGACGGGTGTCAAACGTTTTGTTCCGCCTCAAAGATCGGCCAACTAGATTTTGCATAGACAGAACCTAATTTTTGTAAAATGTATTCAAAAAATAATAACCCCTCGTGTAATTTGCAGCGTTTTTATTTTTATCGCAATAAAAAATGCTAGGCGCCTAAGCTTTTTTTACATATTAGATTTGATCTGCAGAACTTGCAGTTTAATTGGGGGAGGTGTGGTAAAACAAGGAAGGGGAATGTTAGTCAATTGTGATCAAGTGAGCAACGTGGAGGGTTTGTAACCTAATAGGCCAAGTATTATGCTTACAAACTACCGCTAAATGGAGAAACTCACTCTTGTTCGGGTATATTGAAGGAAAAGGGGATGTTGTCGTACAGAGGTGGAAAGAGCGTTCTGTTGATTACTCGAGCTTCCCAACCCCTTCGACGCTTTTTGTTATTCGTCCCGGACAAGAGATTGTAACAATACCGCTCCCCCTAAACCACCCTCTCAGTCTTTTTTTTTTTTCTATCCTTCAGTCATCATAGTTAGTCAAGCCCGATTCTTCACGGGGTTTTCATTTGAAGGAAATGACACACTTGTATTAAGTAAACAAAACATCCCTCAGTGACGTCTCTATTTACGGCTGTGACTCACGTAGCGTCACAAATCACTGCCGTTTCGTATTTCACGGGACACGGGACGTCAATTCGCGCGTCGCCCGGACGCTTGCCGCTGATTTCGTCGGATTTGATCTGCTTTATCTGATCCACTTTGTTCCCCCTCTCTGCCACTGAGCCACATGTTGTCCTTTCTCACCGCGATACCACATGTCATCCTTTCCAGCTTTTCCCAAATCAACTGGCAATTTATTGGACTTGCCCCACTCGCATTGCGTAAATTTGAATAACCTTCTTCAGTTATACTCGATATGTCTATGGACGTAAGCATCTAAGTATTTGTGGGCGTGTAATGCATTTATGAAAGTCTCGTACACATCCAACCACACCACCCAGAGGATCTATGGGGATTTAGACGAACATTGGCCAAGAGGTCGAATGAGGTGTCGTTTTCGAAGTAACTTTGGATCTACAATCCATTTATGGGAGACTCACAACCACCCGAGCTTACTGTGGGGATCGTAAGGGGCTATAAATGGGGCCTTTGAAGAACTTAGTGGAACTGGTGGCTTTGGGAACTGGTTGAATGAGAAGTTTTTTCGGGTGCCTTATCAGTCCTGAGATGGCTTTTGGCTATGGGGTAGGGATAGCTGTCATTTTCGAAGTATTTTGGGACGTAGAATCTATAGGAACGATCCGATTTCACTGTTGCGATCTATAGGGTTTTCATGGGGCTACAAATGGGATTTTTGATGGATTCCCGGAGGTCAAATATTTTTCAAGTAAAAAACAAAAAGTTTTTGAAAAAAAAAAAAAAAAAAAATCAAAAACAATTTTTTGATAAGTAAATAAAAATCCAAAAAAAAATTTTTTTTTTTAAATTGAAGGGTGCCATATGCAAAAGGGCCCAAGCGCCACGTATTGCATATGGCACTTGGGCCCTTTCGCATATGGCACCCTTAAATTATTTTCATTGACACAGAATTAAATTTCTACACAAGTAACCTATATCAAATAATAATAAACCCCAGTGTAAAATTTGCAGCGTTTTTCACATAGGTTCCATTACTACCCGATTTTACCCGCGAATTTGAAGAAAGCGGAATTTTAGTCGATTTGCGGTGTTGGTAAATCGGTCACTGGGACTCAATTTTTCGGTAATACCTCCCCAAAAAATCTCAGTGGATTCAGTACAAATGGAGGATTCAGCAGAATTTTAGTTTTTTCAATTCGCTCAAGTAGTTCCCGAGAAAAATGTACCGATAGGTCAGAAAACGTGATTTTGCTTATAACTTTGGTTCTAATGCTCGGGTTTACAATTTTCTTTTTTTATTTTGTTCAGGAGATTATGCTTGATTTGAAAATGAAAAAAGTTGCCAAATTAAAAAAAAATTTCTGGCGAATGATAAAGAATATCAAGCTAAAAACAGCTGATTCGAATTTAGCACACTCATATACCATTAAATAAACTGCTCAGTTTTCAAAACATGGTAAAACAAGCGACAAATTTTACACAAGGGTTTATTATCCCTTGAAAAATAGTGCGAAAATTAATTTTATGTCAATTTTTTTTTTAATTTTAAAAAACAAAACTAAGTTAACTTTTTCGTAGGTACCGTGTTTGAACAGATTTGGAACCCCCAAAAATGAACTATGCGTGAAAACCACACCTCATCAGACCTCATCCCATCCTTCAAAAGCTCCATTAAATTTCGTAGCCCCATGAAAGCCCTATAGATCCCTTACAACGGGATAATCTACGTCCAAAAATGCTTGAAAAAATGACACCTACCTCAACCCCATAGCCGAAAATCTTCAAAAACCCCTCCCGTAGCCCATTTTCACCCCCACGGCGCCCAACAGGTTTGGGCAATCGGGCTGAAAACCTTGCGGGCTCAACTAAATGCCTTTCAGATTATAAAAACACTGCAAATGTTACACAGGGATTTATTATTCTTTGACATAGGGCACTGGGTACCCCAAAAATTGTTTTCTTCGATTTTTTAGTTTCTTCTTCCAAAAAAAGGTCCATTATATGCTGAACCAAATGGTAGGTATATTGCACATAAATTAAAATTATTAAAAGAGCTCAGGACTGCAGCAGTCAATGGAAAAACAAAAAAAGGTTATACCTATTTACTCATATATTTACTACCTACTTTTCACTTTTTTGGCTCGCCTGAAAAATTCTCGACGCATCTGATCCATTGTGTCGAGAACCAGTCAACCGATTTACTTTTTTTTTGCATGAAAGGCCTTTTATAGATCTAAAAACGTGCACAGTTCAAACAAGGGACGCCGATGTGCCGTTGAAAATTGTCAAGTTTTCTCCTCTGTTGTAAACCTCCAGTACAATATTTTCAAAATCTGTTTCGGCACAATTTTAGATCCTTAACAGGCCTTTCATACAAAAAATTTTAAAAATAAAAAAAATTGGATCAGGGCGTGCCGAGATTTTGGGGCCCGAATTTTATGGAAATTAATTCTGTGTCAATAGTAAGTAAAATATTTTCTAAAAAAGTAAAAAAAAAAAAAATCCGTAAAATTTTTGGACAGATGTGTGACCTTGAAAAAATTGGTTACATATACGTCCAAATTTACCCGGAAGTTATTTGACCTCCTGAGATCCTTCAAAACCCCCATTTGTAGCCCCACGAAAGCCACGGTGAAATCGGATCGTTCTGGGACCCCCAAAAATGGATTCTACGTCTAAAAATACTTCGAAAGCGACACCTCACTTGACCCCATTGCCGAAAACCTTCCATTATACTTGGTATTATATTTCGCGTTAAACCTAGTCCCAATATTGCCGTTTTAATTTTAAAACCACTCCAACATAACTCGAAAACCGGGCGAACTGACTGTAACTATAGTTACATCAGTTCGCCCGGTTTTCGAGTATACTTGATGAGCGAAGAGGGTTGATGAACTGATATACGATCCAACACTACTCGGATGCGATGTGATTTTCGAGGGGAGTCTGGAAGCCGTCTACACAGCGCGATGTCGAGTGAACAATCCAGTAGTACCTTCGAGCCCACTTCAAAGTTAGAGTGGGTTCCTCAGTTTGCCAATATAGGTGACTAATCGATCAGCCAGCTATGTCAGGAGTCAAGTGGCCAGAGGGACCGAACACATTCCCTTCCCTCGAGTTTAGCAATGGCCGTAACTTTATACGAGACAGGAATAGGTATCTAATAAAACGATGAAGGGCCACGAGGGTTAATTGTTATCGGGTGAAGAGCGTCGAGGGAGGTTGTAATCTAATAATGGGCCGAGTATGTTCACCAACTATCCGCTAAATGGAGACGCTTCGTCAAGTTCCATGAAGGGGAAGTACAAGCACTTGAAGTCGTATATGTGGTCGTATCTCCAATTACGCCTGGTGTTTTGGAGGATGAGGGAGGGAGTGAAAGAACATCTCCCTCTGGACCAAGGCACGAAGCCTTGGCAGAGGTTGATTCAGCTACAGGATTGGAGAACTCCATTTGGCCAGACTTACCAGAGGAGTCAGAATTCCTTGGTCTACTCGACTCCTCGGAAGGGTGATCCAGGGTAGTTGATGCCTAGCTGAGTCGTGTAAGGACTCCTAGTCAGCGGACCCAAAGGTCAAGCTTGGGTCCACTTTCCCAGCTTCCTTGTACGAAGTGCCATTCCTGCCAACTAACTCCGGCGTCCTGCCATGGATGTGGGGGAGTTTTCCCCACAATAATAATTATTATTTCAAAATAATATTTAGAAAATAATTATTATTTTCTAAATATTATTTTGAAAATCTTCTTGCACTAACATTAACTCTACCACTTTGACGGTCTGAATGAGTTAAACAGTCCATAAATCGGTGGATTTGAAATTCGAAAAGCTACACAACAGGAGCTTCGCAAACTTGGCTCTAAACGTAAATTTCCTGCACAATTACTAGTCGGACTTGCCCAGGGTTACGCACTTGCCAAATTCAGCCCGGGCAAGTGCACAACGTGACGCCTGGAATACGTAGGCCCTATCCCTTTCACGACCAGCGACGAGATATCTTACAAGACGAAGTGGTCTCTTTAGATCAGAGACAAGATACAACGTGAGGAGAAGTGGCCTGCCTGGACCAGAGACAAGACCATACAATATGAGGAGAAGTGGCCTGTTAGGGCCTCAGAGACGAGATATCAAGCAAGAAGAAGCGGTCCTCAACAAATTTCCACCCAGTCATTGAAACTGTCAACATTATCATCACCACCGCGCAAGGGTCAAATGTTACCTACTGATAAATAGCTTTTCAATAATTGAAATTATTTCAAGGGGTCAAGTGATATTCTCCGAAACAGAGAGTGGTTGTAGGCAACTATTGTGAATATTGGTGCATTTTCATCAGCAATAATTGCACAAATCATTAGTGAATTTCTAGAACAGAGATTCCCAAACTATTTTGAGTACAAGACCAATTTTTCAAAATAAACCGAAAACTCAGACCCCATAGCCAAAACAGTTAAGTACTTTGAAATCATATCTGTATTTTTTTCTCCTGCTGATACAAAATACATACTACTCATTTAAAAACTGGGCGGTTGGTTAAGTGAGTGTTGACATAACTTTCTCATCGAAATTTAACAAAAATAAATAAAATTAAATTCTGTAAATATCAAGTGTAGTTAATAACTATCATTGGATAATAAACCCAAGAAAACGGTATACCTGTGTATTGGTTACCCCATAAATTTAAACGAGTAACAAGTAAAATCAAAAACAAACAAAAACAAGGAACAAGGCCGCCCGCATTCGCATGGTTACCCCATAAATTGATTCGCCCAAAATTTCTTCGAAAACGACACCTCACTCGACCCCTGGCTACACTCCTCAGAAACCCCACCTGTAGCCCCTTCGTCGCTTTCCAGCACTATGTGGCGTGTCTTTTGAAGGGAATCAATTTCAAGATTATGTACCACTTATATAAATTTCGAGGGTATAAATCACTGGATTTTCGAGAATGAACTAGGGACCTTATCTCCCCGACCTTTTTTTTACGGAATTGCGTTTCATCGGATATTTATCGATCTCCCGCCTCTTCACTTTTTGCCAGTTCACTGTTCACGTTACAGCGGAAGAGCAGAGAAAAAAAGGAAAACTTCAGTTCGGGGACAAAGCCAAGTGGGTTCTTCAACGGGTCGCGATGCGAAAACCCAGCCGCACGCCAATAGAGTCAACGAGTGCGTCGCGGGACGGAGACAATTTCTATTTGGTGCTTTCAACAGAACTTGAGTGGTTCCTGATTTTTCTGGTTTTCAATATTTCAGGCCACTGAGTATGATTTCTCCCTACTATTTCTTCACGTACCAGACTCGTATCGTTGTTCCATTTATCACCATCCCACTTTATCCACTTTATCCAATTTATCACTCATCCCAAATTGGGTTATGCGTTCTTTTTTTTTTTTTTTTTTTTTTTTTGGGATAGTCAATTGAGTCAGCGCTGCCAAAGAGATCGAAGTGATTTCGTATTGAAATAACAAAATCCCAACCCGGTTGCGGGATGTAAAGCGGGGTTGAAAGCGGTGAGTTGATTTTGCGAGGGACACAACGAAGAATCTTAATTGCTAATTCAAAGATGCCCGGAGAAAAATGTTTATTTTTGCGAATGACTGAGCCAGCGGTCATCCGGTATTTTTGTAGTTTGGAGGGCTGAGACCCCGCTCTACGGAGGGTTAGGATGCTAAGACAAAAAGTTGGTTGTTATTCACGAGGGTGACAAAATGAGGTAGACAATCCTCCCCCGCCTCCTCAACGGACAATGTCAAACCTTTTCCAATGTGGAAATCGATATCGTATACGGGAAACATGAGCCAAACAGACTCGAATGTTTTCGGAGCTTCCTTCTCTCAAGCGCAATTTTGCAGAGGATGCTGTTTGCGGCAAGTCCAATTCAAAAAACAAATGAACAATTAGGTGAACCATTCTTAATACTGGGTGAACCATTGTTAATACTTGGTGATGGTGGAAGAATTGTTTTCAGTCTCAAAATATCATTAAATGAGTTTAATGCAATTGTGAAGTTTGCTGAGCATAAATTTTATGCCATGAAGGGGAAGTACAAGCACTTGAAGTCGTATATGTGGTCGTATCTACACCTGGTGTTTCTGAGGATGAGGGAGGGAGTGAAGGAATTCCTTATGTTAACATCTCCCTCTGGACCAAGGCACGAAGCGTCGTGATCTGACATTTCATGGAATGTAGCTGCATCAACCTCTGCAGAGGTTGATTCAGCTACAGGATTGGAAACCTCCATTTGGCCAGACTTACCAGAATAGTCAAAATACCTGGGCCTACTCGAGTCCTCGGAAGGGTGATCCAGGGTAGTTGATGCCTAGCTGAGTCGTGTAAGGACTCCTAGTCAGCGGGCACAAAGGTCAAGCTTGGGTCCACTTTCCCAGCTTCCTTGTACGAAGTGTCATAGAAGGCCGCTGTTTCGGTGGACCCCAGCTGACTGAGGATTCTCAAAATGCTGCAGTCAGTTATTTATAGAACTTACTGGCAGTAAGTGAATGATAAAAATGTAACATTATTTGGCAGGATCGAGCCGAAGCGAGGGAGCTGCCATTCCTGCCGTTCCTGCCAGCTGACTCCGCCGTCCTGCCGTGGATGTGGGAGAGTTTTCCCCCCACAATAATTATTTTCTAAATATTACTTTGAAAAAAATAAAAAATAAAAATAATAATAGTTTTGCTTCAACACGAATAGATATATTAATGGAGACACCTAACATTTTCGGACGGGCTGGAAACTGGCTCGAATGGATTAATAACCAGTTAAGGTGGTAATTTGAAGAGATGACAAACCAGTTCAAAAGCGCAAAACACGATTTTGAGAGCTTAAGAGCCGGTTTGAAGAGATTACGAATCCGTTCAAAATCGGAATAACCTGTTTTGAGAGCTTGAGAACCAGTTTGAAAGGTCCTAAACCGGTTAGGAACAGTTAAAACACGATTTTGGTTTAACTGGTTCGGAGCGAATAAAAGTACACTGTAGGTACGCCGTACGCCGTTTTGGGCAGTAGGATTTTTTTTTTTTTTTTTATCTGAAATTTTGACAAAATACTTGATTTCCATCTAGTTGTGCCCGCAAGGTTTTAATCCCGATCGCCCAAACCCGTGGGGCGCTATGGGGCTAAGGGAGGGTTTTTGATTTAAAGGCTTTAGGACATCTAAGCTCCTAAAGTTGTGAAAAACAAGGTTTTAAATTTAGGTTTGGCGAGTAAATTACGAGAAAAATCTGAAACCACCAAACACTTTTTTCCATGACATTGTGGCGTATCAGTTCTACTGGGACTGGAGCAGTTGACAGAATGTTAGGTGTCCCAATCATTTTGAACGGAACCCCATGCCATCTTCGCGTACACAAACTGACGTGGCCCAGTTTATCACTCACTAATCTTTATGACTCACAATACAGAGGTGTTAAAGGTGGGGCCCACTTTACATCGAGGGTTGACCTCTGCTTTTGGACTCCTGCTCACGTGGCCCAGTTTACACCCGCCCGGTCGAAGTGGCTGCCCCCCCCCCCCCTCACCAAATACATTTTTTTTTTAAATACGCAATATGGGAAAACGAGTTGATGGATCTGAGGCCTGGTGGGGTAGGGTGGGGAGCTGGCTGGCGTAGCAAGCAGGGGTTGACCCCCTAAAGACCCCGTTTACTTTGGTGTAGATACCAAAATTTGAAGTCAAACAAATTTAACTGTAGTTAAATTCATATTTTATAATATAATATTATTTAGAAGGTAATATTATGAGGCAATGGAGAGTTGTTTTTTTTTTTTTTTTTTGTAATTACTGTATTGTATCTGAAATGTCAAGGGTGGTTGATAAATTTTATACGTGTCTAAATTTGCCTTTTTGCCCTTTATGAGGCGTACGGTTTCTTAAATTGAACGTCCTATATGAGCGTTTAAGTGGCTACAGGTAGGTATTTAACAGGTGTGAAGGGGTTCAGCCAGGGGGTCGAGGAAGGTGTCGTTTTCGACGTTATTTAGGGCGTTGAGCCGATTTGGCTGCCCGAGGACATTGACCATTATTATAGTAGAACATGGAGCTGACTCAGAATAGAAAAAATAAACCGAAGTACAATCAATCTTTTTACCACTGTAGTAACAGCTGTCGATCAGTTTGGTAATTTTTTCAAGTTAAATATGATGTTTGTTTGTCAGTAATTTCACTAGTCCCTTTTATAATATTTTACTTTACATTATTTTACTAGTCAATTGAACATTTTACTTTTGTTTTTAATGACGCATTGCATACATCATTTTGTTGGTTTTAGTATAGTTTATCTATTTAAGTTATGATGAACAGTTACTGCGTATGATCAAGTGGCTTCAAGTGGTTTTTGTGGCTTTTGCCTACCATGCTCTTGAGTGCTAAATAATAAAGTGCAAAGATGGTTTAGGCCAGGCGACTCCAAAAGTGCTTTCATTGTTTTATAAGTGGATGTGAAGAAGTTGAAAGAAATGGGAAAGGAGATGGTTGTGACAAGTGAAGAGATGATAGTAATGTAGTATATGGGGATCAATATGAGACTGTTCTGAAGAAGAGAGGGAGTTCCTTGATCATGTTAGGCGCATGAATGGGAAACGGCTGTAATCCTGCCCGAGGCTCCCTCCGCTCCGTATCAATAGTTTAGATTCCAACTCTTCCCTCCTCCCCAGAATCTGCTCACTGAACCTTCTACCTCTTCATAATTTCCAGGAAGGGTTGGAAAATTAAGGGGGAGGCATCCTAACCGTGAACAAAAGGGGAGAGTAATCGCATTTGACAGTTTACCGTTATAACAAGGAGTTTGGCTTCGCGCACCTCGTTATCTATATAGTCGGGTAGAGCCATTTCTTATCCATTCGTAATATTTCACTGAGAGGAGCCGAGCTGGAGAAATGCGGAGGAGGAGACAGTCGAGAAGATGATCGTGGAGACAACGAAACAAATAAAACTCTACTACATATTATATCATTCTTTATAACTAGTCATTTTTTGTATAAAGCGCAAAATGATTTAGAAATCACTGCAAATACAACACAAGGGTTTATGATTCTTTATTATAAATTGTGCACAATTAATTGTAATTATTAATAATAAACTCAAAAAATAAAATTACTAATCTAAACAATAAAATGATTTTTTTTTTCTTTCGAAAAACTGAATTCTTCGAAATTATTTGGATGGATGACCCTGAAAAATGTATTATACGCCCTAAATAACTGGGAATTCGACCTCTCGGCATCCTTCAAAAACCCCATGACAGCCCATGATACGGTGAAATCAGGTGTTTCGGAGACCCCCAAAAATGGTTCTACGTCCAAAAAATTCTTCGGAAACGCCACCTAACTTGACTCATGGCCGAAAATCTTCAAACCCCCGTAGCCCCTTTTTAGCCCGGGTGAGAGCGAGCAGGTTGAAAAGCAACTACCTAGTTGAAAAACCGAGTATTTTTTCAAAATTTCAGATTAAAAAAGAAAATAGGTATACTTAGAACAAATCCAAAATTATTTCTGTCGACAAAAAGTTTTAAAAACAACTCCAGAACAAATCCAAAATTAATTCTGTCGATAAAAAATAAAAATAAAAGCTGCAAATTTTACACAAGTGTTTATTATTTTTTGATAGGCTACTTGTGCGGAAATAAGACTTATTTACACAGAACTTAGTTCTGTGTCAATAAAAAAAATTTTGGAAACAAATTTTTTTGCAAAATATTTGTTTTGAAAAATTTTCTTTTCAAAATACCTACCTATGTCTTTACTCGGAAAATATTTGACTTCCTGGGTTCCTTCAAAAATCCCATTTGTAGCCCCATGAAAGCCCTATAGATCGCCACAGTGAAATCGGATCGTTCCGGGACCCCCAAAAATGTATTCTACGTCCAAAAATACCTCGAAAACGACACCTAACTCGATCCCGTGGCCAAAAGCCTAAAAAAAAAACCCCTCCTATAGCCCCATTTTGGCCCCATAGCGCCCCATCGGGGTGAAAACCTTGCGGGCACAAGTAGACGGTAAACCGAGTATTTTGTCAAATTTTCAGATTTAAAACATTTTCCTACAACCCAAAACGGGTCGGATGGGGGACAGCGGATGGGGCGGTGGGTTTAGCGGGACTTTAGGAATGAATGGGCGCGGGACCGGTGGGTTTTCCACCGTCTCACTGGTCTAGAACGAATGAAGTGAATGAAAGGTGTGCGAAAGAAGTTAGATTAGGAAACAAACCTGGCTGGTGTCAAATGGGGGGCCTCACAAGACGTGCTGTCGCTTGCCTATAAGACATATGTGCGCCCAGCCATGGAGTACGGGGGAGAGCTGGCCATTACCGCGTCACCAAATGTATTGAAGAAGCTGGATATCGTTCAGAATAAGGCGCTCAGGGTGATCACTGGAGGGCCAAACTCCACACCGATCGTGGCCATGGAACTTCAAGCTGGCGTTGAGCCCTTGGGTGTTCGTAGGGATGCAGCAACCATATCCCTCTATGAACGAGTGATGAGAAGCCCGGACCCTTTCTGGCAGGGCTACACTCCGGCGAGCCAGCGTCTCATAACCCAGCAGTCTTTTGCAGCAAGAGCTGAGAGCCTGATGGCTTCCGCAGGACTTGAAGATTTGTCGGAACGACAGCCCTGGCCCTCACAGGAAGAGCTCTCACCGTTACCACCTCCGCAATACTCCATGTGTCTCACCGAGCCCGTGCAGAAGGGTGTCACTCCCCCAGCCATGATGAGAGCCTTGTTTCTGGAGACGGTCGACGGAAACCTGCCGGGCACACTGTGGCTGCACGTCTACACCGATGGCTCTGCCCAGGATGCTCATTGTAATGCTGGGGCCGGTGTTTACTCGCCGGAATTCCAGATCTCGGCACCGGTTGGGCTCCTCTCCAGCAATTTTGACGGGGAGGTGGAGGCGGTTCGCCTCGCTCTGTCTCACCTTTCCAACTGTGCGTATGAGCGAGTGGCCTTTTTCGTCGACTCGCAGGCAGCCATTATCGCGATTGCTGGGGGTGGTGCAACGGACGATGGTCGAGTTCTCGCCTGCCGTCGACTCATCAGTAACTTAGGTCAACAAGGTACAAAATTATTCTTTCAGTGGTGCCCTTCCCACTGTGGAATACATGGAAATGAGCAGGCTGACAACTTAGCGAAGGAAGGAGCCCGGCAGGCCCAAAACGCTAACCCCGTGACCTACCGCTCGGCTAGGAGGCTCATAAAAAGTAAAACTAAGGAACCCCTGCCTGGTCGCTATCGGGAAATGGCCCGAGGAAAGAAATGGGAATCCCTTGTGGATCGGCCAATACCACGCACGCTGCAGCGCCGGGAATGCGTAGCCAACTTCCGCTTGACCACTGGACATGACTACTTGGCCAAACACCTGCATCGCATCGGAGTCTATCCCACCCCCACATGCCCACTTTGTAATGAAGGCGAGATGGATGGAACGCATCTGTGGACCTGTCGCTCTTTGAGGGACGTAAGAAACGACATCTCAGACGAGGTTCCAACTTGGACCAAAAACACTAAACTATATTGGGCTGCCCGCCAAAAGATGGCAGATCTGCCGAATAATGGAGGGGCGTAGGAAAAAAAAAAAAAAAAAAAGGAAAAAAACCTGTGATATGTGTGTCATCGTACGAGTGTTCAAGTTTTCAGTTTGCGCCATTGTATGCGTGTTCAGATTTTTATTTTTTTGTCTAGGCTAGTCGTGTTAGTTTTATATTAGGGAAAGGATGAAATTTTTAGAAGTACTCGCCCTCCACCAGACAAGCAAAACGAGGAGAGGGCAACCACCAATGACCCGAAAACTGCAAGCTACAAAAAGAGGCAGAAGAGTAGGTACAGTCTGTTGCATTCTGCAACCACCGACGACCCGAACACCACAAGCCTTAAGAAGAGGTGGAATAGTAGGTAGGTCCGTTGTGATGGCTCCTGTCCCAAAGAATTACGAGCCAAAGAAAGTTGAACAAGACCACCATTAAAACCCGGCACCTCCACGTTGGTCCATCCCGAGCGCACCAGAATGGGTGCTGAAGATCATATAAAGAACAAGAAGAAAGTTGAAGATACACAAGTGCACTTCCCCAGGGAGAAGAAAGCGAACAAGAAGGTACGCGAAAGATTGTTATGGGCCAGAAATGGCCTTAGATACTTTCTGAGAAACAACGGACGGACATTTCGTTTTTGGAATCGATCAAAAGGACGATCAAAATGTTCTATCACCGTCGCGATAACGTAGTTGTATTGTTCCAAGAATAATAAACCAAAATTGGATTATGCGTCAGGCATTACTCGGAAAATCCATTAAATGGTGCACAAATTTTGTAGCCTCGTGAAAGCTCCATTGATCCCCAAGGATTAATTGGATGGTTCTGGGACTCGGCAAAATGAATTCCACATCCAAAAATACTTCGAAGACGACACCTGACCTGACCCTATAGCCAAAAGCCTTGACCCCCCCCCCCCCCCCCCATCGGACTGAAAACCATGTGGACACAACTAGAAGGTGAACCGAGTATTTTGTCAAAATTTCAGATTAAAAAAAAAATTCCTACTGCCAAAAACGACCTGGTCGGTAGATGGACATTTCATTTTTGAAATTTACTGGTCGTGGAACATGTAATGTGAAACTTTGAGGCCGATCAACATTTTCTACACCCGTCGCGATTATTCCAAGAATAATAACCCAAAATCAGAAACCTAAATTTGGCTGTGTGGAAAAAAAAATTTCGAACCGACGTAGAGGGGATATTTTGAAGGGTGGGGGGTGTCCATTTATTTTATCTCGGTTAATCACAGGTTTCTTTCGCTGCTTCGGGAGGGTAGGATTTAATGGACAGTCGACAGGTCTAACCCCCTAATAACTCCTACCAACCCTTAATGAGACTGTTCGGTTTAGGCTCAGCCCTCCTGTACACCGTCGTGTTGGAAGCTTGTCCCCAGATAGGGTTGGTTCGTCCCCTGATGGCCAGTTTTCACCCTCTTGCTGTCATAGTGTACCCCATTAGGCAGGTCGCCCACGCATCACCGCACTCCATCGCATTTCATCTGATACCTTCTTCACTTCATAAAACCTGATATTTTAATTCTGACCGACTCCTTTTTCCCGAGCAAAAACAACCCCCGGCTCCTTTTCCTATCTGTCAAATGATCTATTCAGCAGGGGATAACGTTTGTTGTCTTATTCTGGCGAAAGGCTCTCGAGGTTTACTGTTTCATTGCGACGGGATTCAGAAAGAAACCGAACAGGACAATAGCAACTATCTGAACTATATGAACGCTCGGGAATTTTATTCGCGAAGCGAGGCCTTCTGTCTGAGAGCCAGTTGCAATCTCAAGTTTCTTTAATAACTCGTTCTATTCCCGTGAATGTACCGCGCCACGTTTTTGCTGATTTGATGAAAGAATTGGACTTGCGTTCCTCGTGAAAAATTCTATAAAAGGGTGATTCCTAAACTACGGGCAAATTCGGGTCTACAACCTGTGAAATTTCACTCATTCGACCTATGCCCTTGATTTTTTCCCCGATTGCAGGTTCTGATGAGCTCTTCAATATCATTTAGGAAAAAAGTAGGAAATACTCGACTCAGTCGTTGATTTTCATCCTCCTATAAGTTTTCTATGAATGCAATTTTTTTCCTCATTCAAGTTTGGGATCTTAGATCTTGAAAAGAGGGCTTGCAATGCTCATGTAAAAATCATGTCAACAATTATGATCAACTCAAAGCTGTCCACAACTTTTTTCAACATTGTCGTGGCTAAAAGAAATCCTCTGCTGGGCAAAGGGCATTCAGGATATTTTGGAAGTTGAAGTTCGTCACATGTAGGGGGCTTCCTGTCGGTCTTTGCCATCATGCGCACCAAGTGCCAGTGGCCACTCAGTGCCGAACCAACTCTTACAGAGGAAATATTTCAGGTGCGTAGGTTTATTAGTAACATTGTCATGGTCGCATCTGGTTCTATGATTTTAATAATCAAAATTCCATCCAATGCATGTTTTCACAACGTCGTAAGAGGCTCTTATTAATTAGCGTTGGAAGAACTTTGAAACATGAGTAGTTTTGACACAATGTGATCTTGAAGTTGAAAATAACATTGTCGTGGCTTTTAGTTTTTAACATGGTCGTGGACATTCAAAATTATCAGAAGTCCACGACAATGTTAAAATTAGGTAATCATATTTTTTTACCAACCCTTGGTACTATGTAGGCACCACTACGAAGGTACTTGTCTAGTGACTGGCGCAACTTATGATTTAAAGTGTAAAAATGGGGGAGCAGAGAATTTCAGAAGAGGAGAGGTGGATAAGAAAACGAGAAAATTTTTTTTAGGTTTTTGTTTAAAAAAAATTTGTTTTTTGGATTTTCTTCTTCTTCTTGTGCAAAAATTAATAATTAATATTATTTCTGTCAATAGAAAAAATTTTGAAAAAAATATTTTTTTTTTTTATTTTTAAAAAAATTTTTTTATTCAAAAATTCTTTATTTTTTATTCGAAAAATATGTAACCTCCTGGGATCCTTCAAAAATCTCATTTTTTAGCCCCATGAAAGCCCTATACATCGCCACAGTGAACTCGAACCGTTCCGGGAACACCCGAAAATGGATTCTAGGTCCAAAAATACTTAGAAAACGACACCTAACTCGAAGCATAGCTAAAAGCCTTAAAAAAAAAACCCTCCCGTAGCCCCATAGCGCCCCACGGGTTTGGGCGATCGGACTGAAAACCTTGCGGGCACAACTAGATGGTAAACCGATCGGTTTTTTGTCGATGGTAAACTCGAGTATTTTGTCAAAATTTCAGATTTTTAAAAATTCCTACTGCCCAAAACGGCCCGGACGGCGGACGGACATTTAGGATTTAGAATGTAGACCTCATGAAACGGCTAATGTCAAATTTTGAGGCCGATCCGAGTCTTCGACCCCCGTCGCGATAACATAGGTGTATTATTCCAAGAATAATAAACCAAAACCAAGATTACCTACACCAAATTTTTTTTTAACCGGCTATTGACTGAAGAAATGAGTTTTCCAAATACAATGCTGTTTTTTCATTTCATCAACCCAAGAAAAAAATTGTTACTCCCACGAAAAGAAATTTATCCACATTGTCGTGTGCCTCAATTCACATTGTCGTGGACCCGAATTTGAATTCAAATTTTGGAATTTTAGAAGTGATTCATGAGCTGCCATTGCGTTTTTTGCTTTAGGGGGGGTAACTAAAATCCATATAAAAAAAATTCCGGTAATTTTCAAAACTTATTTTCCAACATTTTTCTCTGATCAAAATTGCCCCTAGTTTAGGAATCACCCAAAAACGAACTTTTACTCAATTAACAAAATTTTTAATTGAGAACTCGGTCTGAGTAGATTTAAGGTACTTTTACGTTATCCCCCCCCCCCCCCCCCCACACACGATTTCGTGTTTCATACGCACCCCTCCCAATGACTTTAAGGCACCCGAATTCTAGTACTTTTTTGTTATAACCCCCCCACTCGATTTCGACTTTCATTCACACCCCTCCCGATGGCTTTAACGCACCCAAAGCCAACCAAAATCGCGTGGGGGGGGGGGGGGGGGGTTTATAACGGAAAAGTACCAGATTTAATCTACTCATACCGAGTTCTCAAGCGACTTATGGATCTCAACCAACGTTCTATTCATTCAACTGGTCAACAACAATACCAACAACTATTAGTTATAATTTGTTAATATAACTTTATATCTACAAATAAAGGCAAATAAAATATTTACGCACCGTTCAAAAATTATCAACAGCCACAATATGCTCAAAATCTCCAGCGCGGAATATGATTTATCGAATATAATATATATTATGCAGAGTCGTCCTAATTCTCGTCTTATTCTGCGGTGGAACAAAGGCGTATTGGCCTGCTCAGATCACCTCAATCATAGAGGTTCAATGTATGCTAAAAGTAGGGATGTCCACCGGACGAAAAAATATCGATATTCGATATAGCGATAGTTTTAAAAAATATCGTTTTACTAGGTCGATATATCGTAGAAAATATCGATATTCGATACATCGTTGACAAAATCGACATATCGGATATTAGTCCAATTTTTTTTTTTTTTAATCCATGCCTTTCACGACTTTTGATTACCTACTAGTAAATAAATTAAGGTTATAAATTCTTCGAATAGGTAATCTGTAATGAGTAGGTAATTATTTGTAAAATCTCAGAAACAATTTATTTATTTGATTATAATGTTCTGACAAAACATTCAGTACATTTCATTAATTAAGTACATTATTAACCATGTGATTGTGAACCAATTCGGTTAAGGCTTTAGGAAATGAATTGAAATTCGAGGTCTATAAGTGGTGGTGTTTCAACTTGTTTTATACTTTTTCCACAAATTACATTCAACTAACCGGGCGTCATTCAACTTTTTTTAAACTGCCAAACTGCAGAAGACATTGCGCGTTCAACTTCAAAACAACACACAGAGTAAAAGGAGTTGAGACGGCTCAACTCCTTGCTCCCCCTGTGTCGGTGTAGGTGTTGTTGTTGTTGTTGTTGTTGTTGTAGTTCTTTCCTCATGGCTGTGGCCATGGTGAATATTTTCTACCAATGCAACTCGAAAGCAGGCGGAGGAGTTCAACCAATTTCCCAGCATATCGAAGGGCAATAAGTCGAACAGTTGCGGAGTAGTCCAGAATAAAGTCATCTGGTTGGTTATCTAATCCCTTGAAGCAGCATAACTTTGATCACTCAGCCAGTGAGTTTAGAGATGCTCCAGTAGACATGCCTAACATAATATATTACATGATGGCTGTGGTTATATGGTGGCAGTGTGATGATGTGGTGCGGTGGCCCCGTTTTCCATCAGTGCTGGGGGGGGGGGGGGGGGGGGGGGGATCACAAGACGTCACAATGAAGTAAGAGACGTACTGGAGGAATTAATGAAGAATACAGCTTGGGGAAATTGCTGCTAAGAGCAAACATTGTAGCTGCCTCTGCTGTGGGGTGTGGGAAGTATTTACCTGCGGGCCAAAATCGCCTCTGTTCATTCACCCCGGTGAGCTTGGTGGAGCTCCTTCGGGGGCCTGCTGATAGCCTAACGGCTCTATAGCAGTTTCCACAGCACTAACCTGTTCATTCCCCCCACTGGTCAGCACTGTGGATGGACTCTTGGCATCCCAGATGTCCCAGGTAAAAGACTGGCAGACAAGTGGAAGCGGCGCTAAGGAATCGTCAAGGGGTACGGTTTATTTTATAAAATAAAATCAGTAGGCTATTATTAGTTTATTTTTTATTTTAATTTTAATTGATACAAGTACCAATTTTCTCTCAAATTGATTTAGTTGTATTGTTTATTTTTTCCTTTATTAGTGTTATCTGAGTTGTCAGACGGAGTGCAGACAAGGCAAGGGGTTTGTGTTAGTTTGGAGGACGCTAGCGAGATAAAAAAATACCAACATTTTACTCCCGAGTCTTCACGGTGTCGGAAGGAAACTCGAAAAACTGGCCGAGAGGACGAGCGTGCCGGGCCCTTTCGAGTTCAATGCCGAAAATCCCGTTGGCGTCGGAATTGGAGGAATAATAGGTGACAAGGAGGACTCCGGGGGGAGTGTTGGCAGGCCTGTCAAACTGGGAAGTAACGTCACCGTAATGTACCGTGATCGCGAGGACCTGAGCGCCCCCCGACAACTGTATAATGACAGAAAAGGGAGCTCCCGACAAGACAATGGCCGGCCTCAAGACAATACGACGAGTACAAAGGTTTTTCGCCCCTTCTCACCCCTCGCTTACTAACTCGAGCTCCACAGACGCTTTTTCTATCAACTTGACCTGTTTTGAGTTTCTAATAAGCCGTAAAAGCAACATCCTGTCAGCCTCCCAACACTACAACACACCTACTTAACCTGCTAATAACGCCTAAACTTTCTCTTTGTAACTAACAGATGACGTAGGGGGTGATTCCCGTCTCGTCTCCAAAATAATCCATTCCTGTTGTAGACAACCTTTCTCGTCTCCGTATTTATTTTATTGGTTCTTAATGGTCGCCCGACTCGTCTCATCTTTTCCCTTATTGTGTCCACAAAAAGTAACAGCCTGACTCGTCTCCGTTCCACGAGCAGTCAGTCACCATGTCCCTCCGTGAAATAATAAACCAACGTCGAGCAGTCTGTAGTTATCCCATGGGATAACTACAGACTGCAGAGTCACAATCGGGTTTCCGCCGTGGTCGGTCCTGTTTGGACAATATTTTCGTGGCAGCTACCCTGGCTCAGACATTCCTCAGCAAGTGCAAGAAGCTGTATGGTATCCTGATAGATTTGAAGCGAGCGTACGACAGCTTGAACCACTCGATTCTGCGGAGAAAGCTCATCTCCTTTGGGGTCAGCGAGAGATTCTTCAGCATTCTCAGCGCAATTTACAGCACGGCAAACATTTCTGTTCGCACTGGTTCTGGCCTCTCTAAGAAAGGGCCAGTTACAAGGATCTGCTTCTTACAAGGTGCTTCTTACGTAGTTTCGTGGAGGCCTCTAAAGTGATGGCAGCCAGAGCCAGATTGGCCTCGGGTGCCCTCAACGGAATTTTGTCCCGCTCGCGGAGCGGCTCTTGGGATCCAATCATCCGGCTACAGCGCACCCGGATACAGGTATCGATCAATGGTTCTGGGTGCGCTGCTGTATTCCTCTCCAGTGAGGGCTCTTAGGACTTAGGCTGAGCTTGAATCGGTCCAGGTGCAGTTCTTCAAACGAGTTCTGAGACTCCCTTCAAATACGCCGAACTACTTTGTGAGGCTAGAATGTGGAGTCGCTCATCTGGCGTGGAACATTTTGAAGCTCTCATTGTCGTATCTCAGGAAGCTGCTGGGCATGCCGGATGAGAGGTATCCGCTGATCTGCCTGATGTCCGTCCTAGCTGGAGCTACTTAATAAAACTGTTGGAACGTATTGGAACTGTTACTTCTACAGTACTCCTTTCCCTTGAGACGAGTCGTGCTATACCCGTCAGGTCGTTGAGACGAGTCATGCCGTGGTATTAACTCTCTAATTAGGCGTTGAAATTGAGTTGAGACGAGACAGGCGATGTCCGACGTAGGTACCTAAATAATTATTTACGGCATATTATGACTCACAAATATGAGACGTAATGACCATAAATAACTTAATTTAGTAGTCCCCAGACACAATTATAAAAAATATATACCTACAAATCAAACATGTTTTTGAAGTAAATGGTTTTGGTATCCCCCACCAACCCCTTCCTTTGCCGTCAACTCTGCGTGGCGGTTGAATTTGAAGCCAAGCGCTAACTTAATCGACGTGATCTATTCGTTGTTTTTGGTAACTGTTTGGTACCTGGGTCATTCTCACGAAAACTTTCAAACTAGGGTCGTCCACTTTCCAAATTTAAACCTTGTCGTAGACAAACGAAAAATTTTTGTCGTGTTTATTGGTCCACCCAAAATGAAATTAAGCCATTTAACGAGCTTAGCCACCCTTATTATTTAAATAATAGGCATAAATAACAAATCGAAAATGCAGGGACTTGCTTTCCATGGCAGGGACTGATATGGGGTTGGAAATACATGATATTAATTATTTATTCCAATTAATATCACGTGATGGTCCGGGATTTGAATGTCGGAGGCCAGAAACATATTAGGTATTAATAAGTTCTGGTCTCCGAGATTCAAATCCCGGATATTATTTAAGCGGAGAAAGAAGGAATTTTCTTTATTACTATCAAAACAGATGAAATTGCAAAATCATATTAAATGTGATTTTGCCATTAAAGTTCAAGCGTTCAATTAAGAACATTTGTATTTTTAAGCGTGTTCTTAAATTTTAAGAACAAGCTTAAAAAACAATTTTTTTTTAATTTATCGCTTTTATCATTTTAACATTTCAAATTCGATTAGCTAACAAACAATTTTGCCCCATTAGCGAGAGCAGGCTTGGCAAGCTTCAAACTGATCTCCACACCTGGCTCTAATGTCCGCGACTCCCTTGGAGACTTCCTTATTGAAAATACCGATAATATTATTATATTGTAAGAGAACGGATGGGCAATGAAGGTGACCTCTCTGCTTTTTCCTTTTAACTTTGTATTTAGGCAAAATACATAAGTTGGAGACCGGTTTAGAGCTACACGCTCATCTTCAGTCCTATAAAACAAATACTCGTAATTACCAACTCTAATCTACTTACAAATTACTATGAAACATTAAAATTACAAAATTGTGTGAAAGCTTATACAATTATACAATGGGCTTGTTGAAAGATAATTATTATCTTATAATAAACGTTAAAAGTTTTTAGTTAGTGGTTATATTGTCTTAAACACTACCACCAAGCTATGCCGTCTTGTCAGTTCAATTACAGATTCCTCCGATCACTGTTGTCCGCAAATACAAGGAACTTGTTGTTAAATGAAAGAATAAAATTATTTTAGAATCAAAATACAATTAATGTACTGATATCGCACCATTTTGTCAGTTCCTTCCGGACATTGTAAGTCCCTGCTTCAGCCCTGTAATTCCCTGCTGAAGATATTTTGGCACGAACATACACAGCAGGGACTTACAAAACCACCTGTTTGGGCTTGTAATTTCGTTCCTGTTCATCTTAAATAAAAAATTAAAAAATCTCTGTGAACCTCTCCATTGAAGTATTAAGAATATTGAAGGAAACCAGAAATAAAGTTGCAATTAACCTTGGGAGAGCCCGGAAGGGGGCAGGACAACATCAATCCTCCTAACATAATCGGCGACTTGAATAATATTCCATATTATGGAATATGGAACTCCACTAACGAATCCTCACACGGATTACCCACCACCAAATTAAATTTCAGGAATACACCCACACTAAGTGTACCTACCTACTTATTAAGTCTTAATAAGTACACAAGACACCCGCAGGTCAGTCCCCTTAATCTTCTTGAATGAATTGACACAAGCTATACCTACGGAGATTTAACTCCTAAAGGCCAACCAATAAAGGGTATCTCAGGTCGCCGGTAATCCCCGGATTTTGGATGTGTAGACTCTCTGGACAAAACCCTTCAAAAACTCTCCCTAGAGCCATATAAAAGCCCGATGGGCTGTAATTTTTATTTTTTCTATTTTGGTTTATTATTCTTGGAATAATACACCTATGTTTTCGCGACGGGGGTCGACGACTCCGATCGGCCTCAAAATTTGACATTATCCGTTTCAAGTGGTCTACATTCTAAATCCGAATAGTCCGTCCGCCGTACGCCGTCCGCCGTCCGGGCCGTTTTGGGCAGTAGGAATTTTTTTTTAAATCTGAAATTTTGACATAATACTTGGTTTACCATCTAGTTGTGCCCGCAAGGTTTTCAGTCCGATCGCCCAAACCCGTGGGGCGCTATGGGGCTAAAATGGGGCTACAGGAAGGTTTTTTTGAAGGCTTTTAGCTATGGGTTCGAGTTAGGTGTCGTTTTCGAAGTATTTTTGGACGTAGAATACATTTTTGGGGGTCCCGGAACGATCCGATTACACTGTGGCGATCTATAGGGCTTTCATGGGGCTAAAAATGGGATTTTTGAAGGATCCCAAGAGGTTAAATATTTTTCGAATAAAAGATAAAGAATTTTTGAAAAACACGTTTGATAAAAAATCCCCCCCAAAATTTTTTTTTAATTAGGTACAAAAATCCAAAAAAAAAAATTAAATTTTTTTCATTGACAGAATTAAATGTCTGTACAAGTAACCTATATCAAAGAATAATAAAACCTTGTGTAAAATTTGGAGCGTTTTGGTTTATTATTCTTGGAATAATACACCTATGTTTTCGCGACGGGGGTCGACGACTCCGATCGGCCTCAAAATTTGACATTATCCGTTTCAAGAGGTCTAGATTCTAAATCCGAAATGTCCGTCCGCCGTACGCCGTCCAGGCCGTTTTGGGCAGTAGGAATTTTTTTAAAATCTGAAATTTCGACAAAATACTTGGTGGTGGCACCATGTATTTGTGCCCGCAAGGTTTTCAGTCCGATCGCCCAAACCCGTGGGGCGCTATGGGGCTAAAATGGGGCTACGGGAAGGGTTTTTTGAAGGCTTTTTGCTATGGGATCAAGTTAGGTGTCGTTTTCGAAGTATTTTTGGACGTAGAATCCATTTTTTGGGGTCCCGGTCCACGATCCGATTTCACTATTGCGATCTATAGGGCTTTCATGGGGCTAAAAATGGGATTTTTGAAGGATCACAGGATGTTAAATATTTTTCGAGTAAAAAAGAAAGAATTTTTGAAAAAACAATTTTTTGAAGAAAAAAAAAAATCCAAAAAATGTTTTTTTGACAAAAAATCAAAAAAAAAAATTTTTTTCCAAAATTTTTTATTTTGACAGAAATATCTTTTGCACAAGTAACCCATATCAAAGAATAATAAACCCTGGTGTAAAATTTGCAGCGTTTTTTATTAAACGGTTTTGTTGTGCTATTCGCGATAGGAAGCCCTGTATAATGACTATTTCGAAAAGTTGCTAGGTTGACTGTGGTAGAAGCCGGATTAGAGGGAGAAGACGTCAAAACCCCCGGAGCGGTCGAAAAGTCTGGACCCAAAGAAATTATGTTACCGACCATTGTGGGGCGTGTTACCGAGAAAGTGAAGAAGTCGTATCAGGTGTTCTGTTGGCCGATAACGGAGAAAAGAGAGAGAGAGCGAGAAAAAAAGGCATTTAAATCACAATAGACAAGCATGGAAGGGGAAGGAAGCGAAGGGGCACAGTTGTTGACATAATGTTGGCCGGGTCTTTGTTGAGACTTCTGTTTCTTACCGCTACAGGTGGCGCGCCCAGATGTCCATTAAACCAGAGCTACAATCCAAGTTAATGAGCCGTCCTATCAAGGTAGGTACATTACAAATAGTCTTGCAGGTTCCGCGTCCGGTTGCGGCTACTGTTAGGGGTAAGTAACACATGCCAACAAGTAGGTTTACGCCACACGGTCTCCCCAACCTCACACGGACATTTTATAAATCCTGACAAGGTGGAAACGTCATGCTCTCACGGTTGCTTTTAACCCCATTTCTGTTGGCAAGCGCAAGCTACCAGTGCGCCACATTGACCCGGATGTAAATGAATGTGAACACTATGACCAGTATTACAACTCAAAGCAGGCAAAATAAGGCAAGATGACCGAGGGTCTACCGAAAAAAGTCAGACCGAAGACTTTCAAGCACCATGTAGTCTACATGATGTAGACCATTTCAAGAAGGGACACCGTTAGAACTCGTGGTAGGGCAAAACTGTATTGCATGTGGTATAGGAAGTCATAGGAAACGTGAAGAGCCCGGAGTGCAACAGCACAACTCATATTGCGACTGCTTGTGGGAAAAGGCAGGTTGGTTATCAAGTCGGAGGGATTTTTCAGCTGTAAGCCGGTCTCCGTTTACAGTGATTCCCTGCGACCCACATTGCATTGAACTCAGTACACGCTTTGACTCTGGTGTATTAAACTGGGCCCATGTGTTGAAACTGATGTGTTGAACTGGGCCCACGCCTTGAAACTGATGTATTGAACTGTGATGATTTTCTTAAACACAAAAAATTTATGATCAACAGAATTTAGAGATCATCAAATTTTTACTGAAGAAGGGGCTATGAGGTGCCTCGACATTTTGCTTCCGAGTCTGCGAAGCAGCGGAAGCCTTGTGTTCACTTTCGGGAGCCAAAAAAGTTTTGTTATCCGAATTCAAAATTTCCACTCGCATTTTGCGTTTCATAGCCTACTAAACAAATTTGGTTCCGTGTCTGTCGGTCTGTCGGTCCGTCGGTCTGTCCGCATTTCCTTGTTACAGCCATAATTTCCACAATTTTGAATGAATTTAGCTCAAATTTTGAGGGATTATGCGGATAAGGCTCCTTGAGGTCCCATACGAATTTCATCACAATAGAATCAGCGGTACGCTCTGCGCATGCGCTAACGTGCAATTCTTGAAACAGGAATAACTTTCACAATTTTGATTCAATTTCGCTCATATTTTAAAGGATTATACGCACAAGGCCCCTTAAGGTCTCATATGAATTCAATTCAATTCAATTCAATTTATTCACAAATGTTTACAGATATACATTTACAATTCGTTCGTATTCCAAATTGTTTTGAGTACATTCCCAATACTTAAGTCTAGGCCTATAGTTCAGGGACCTGTCCAGGCCTCATTCTCTCCCGATTAATGTGTGCAACGATACAGAAAAATGATTTGGCAAGTTAGTTTAGTGTGAGGCAATTATGATTATTATTGTTGATGCCGATGTTGCCGAATTTCATCATGATCGAACTAGCGGTGCGCTCTGCGCATAATATTCTTGATGCACGTCCGTTCGTATTGTCACAGAAGTTGAGTTATAATTTGAATTATTTCGTTAAATCTTGAGAAAAAAACCTTGTTTGGTGGGAAGTGATAGTTTACGAAACGAAATTGGTAGTTTACTAGTATATTCGAATAATGTATGGTGAGCGATGTTAGCAATACGGTATTGACATTTTGAGGTTATTGGTAAAATAAAAATTTAATCTTTAACATAGGTACTCAGTAAAAACGCATTTGTCGCACTATAGTACAATTTGGCATAAGTAATACAATAATATTTCAACATATTATGTTGAATGTTAAAATAGTGGCGGGCCATGTCTTATCAGCTAGATTCGCTAATTCTTCCGAAACTAGGCTTTCTCAGTCTCGTGGCAAGAGAAAGGTGGTAGGCCTGGGTGTGGAGGCGGATGTGGGGGTGCGAGGACGGGCAGGGACGGAAAAACTCCTTACCGCGCTGTATAATGCATGAGCTTACCCCCTCAAGAACCCTCCTCGTCTCCTTCGGGCTCCCCGAGTGTCGTTAAACCATCAACTTGTTACAACCACACAGGGCGGTCCCCACACTCCCAAGCAAAACAAAGCTACCCCTCGTTCCGTCGTGCTTTGATTTCGAGTAAAACCCTCCTACGCCTCTTCAAGCCTTTTCCGGGAGAACATCCCCTCCCTTCGGAAGATGCAAACGTCTTGCGGCGCAACTATAATACTACGTAAATCGTGAATCCGCCTCTCGTTCGGTTTTGAAAAACAAAAAAATTTGCATTTCTCTCAGCTACGTTTGAGAGAGAAAGAAACAATGTCACTGTTGGTTAGGCTGCTTTTGAGGTACATGGAGTCACCCGACTCCACCAAAGACCAGCCAATCTGCTAAAGGGTATGGGCGAATCTAGGAAAAGTGTCATTTCATGGTCCAGTTTCTATGTTTCTAGTGCATATAACCCTGAAGATCGCAAATATCTGTCATCGGGATATTATAAATAAATAATAGTAACTGATGTACCCTGGCTTCAATCCCACCATACAGATTTCTTCAACACACAACAATGAGCAGAACTCTGCATTTCTTTCTTCTGGTCATGGAAAATTCGATTTTCGTAAAAGCATAAATTACTACCTTGTGCTCCTTTTCAATTTTTCGAAGGTTTCCATATTTTCTCGTTCTATGCTCTGAATTTTTTCGTTTTTTTTTTTTTTTTTACAATTTTTTGTTTTAAATTTTCGATAACCAGAAGTACCCGAGAATAACGATGACCAAAAATGGAACACTTTTCTTCACCTCTACATCCTGAGTAGGGTGTGAGGTGTCAATAAACGCTCCGATTGCCTACCTACTCATTACTTCCAATTGACTTCTCTTTGGTCAACCCAACTCCGAGTATATTAATATAAACGGTCAACAAATCCAGCATTTGGTCAAATTTTCGAGGAGGCCCACAATTTCAAAATTTTAATTGTATTATATTTAATATAATCAATTAGGTTAACTAACAAATTCGGTTCTGTTGTCTGATTTATCAATTTATGTTTTCGTGGTTGAAAATTTGGATTTGCCTCAAATTTGTAATTCTTGGTGAAGGTAAAATGAAACTTTGGGATTTTCACAGTTGAATTTTCGCCCGACTGCCGTCACGGACGACGTCAGCCGTCCTACAAGGAGGATCGGAACTCGTTCTGACGATTGTGCTCCCCACAGCCTCGTCACTCTGGGTTGGGAGGAGTTCGCCGTCCGATTGAACGCAGAAAATAATTGTATCGGTGACCTCGCTTTTAACGCGGTCACCCATCCATGTACTAACCATGGTAATAGACGAAGTTTGTTAAAAAGTAGACATGGCAAAGTTTAGTTGATGGCAGATGACGTGAATTTTTCAAAATACTGTTAATGATTCAAGTCACGAAATAAGCTTGTCGGTACAAAATCGTACGCAAAAGAGAGTTCTGAGTAAAACTGAAAATGCTGTGATTTTGTTCAATATTCGTGTACGTATTTCGGGATTAGCACCTTTACAAATCCACGAAGAGAGAATACCTTTTAAATAATCCAGATAGATACCAAATATTTTTGCCTTGCAGAGGCTGTGATCGATTCTGGAAAAAAATACTAATAATCATACTGCGAATGTAAATTCCGTCCTAAACCAAACTAGAAACTCCGAGGGGTCAACGCATGCTAAATTTCCCGAGAATGATTTATTCATTACCATTTAATCGGGCGGGGACTGAAAACAAACAGTGGTCTCCTTGACTAATGCTCGTGGGGACATGACGTGTGTGTTATCGTGCGGTGACTCAACAATCTTTCTTTTTTTTCTCGAAAAACTGAAAGCGTGAAGAATGTTTCTGGAGGAAGTGATATTATAATCTGAATGGAGGGGAAATCCCTCCATCCGTTTCTGGCTGGAGAAGGAAAGGCGACGTTTTTTCACACTACATAGAACAAGGGGTGGGTTTCTTGTTTGGGGGGCGAGATATAGGGAATCGAAAAAGACCCCTCCCTTCCTGGATCACGTCATTAATATTCTCCAAACAGATCCTAACCACCTCGGGAAAACGGGGAGACCTCAACTTTGTTCCACCGTCAGCCGAACCACTCGGTAGTTTACTCAGCACTTGGCACACAGCTGGTACCCTTTAAAATTTTGATTCAGACAACATGAGTGTATTTTCGATAATATCACTATTTTGCGATATTTGGTCGTTTTGGAGTCCTAAAGAAGTTGCCCTGAAAATGTGGAATTCAGAACAAAAAATCGTTTTCGGTCCTATAAAACCGTTTGAAGAACTATAAATCGGGTTTGAAGAGCTGTAAAACCAGTTTATTGCTGAAGGGTGTTTGTGATTACCGAAATAACGAATGTGACGTTTAAGCCTGAAATGTTTCAGTTTTTGAAATTGAACGAAAAGTTGGATGAGCAAATTTGCGGGCGTGACATCGAAATGTGAGGATCTTCTGAGCAACTAAGCTCATCTACAGCCCTGAAAAGAAAAACATTTGTCATTGGCGTCAGAGAAAACCATAAAATTATATTATACTGAAGGTATAGGAACAAGTACAAATAGTGTAAAGTATAACTGATGAAATCGGTCCAGAATGATGGTACCTTGACAATAGTAATTTTGGAATATGGACCCACTGTTAAAATTGGCTCCATGACTGATGCATAGCCTAATTGGTTTTCAAATGGTTCACTAGCCATCATAACAGTGGGTCAATATTCCAAAATTACTATTGTCAAGTTACCACCATGCTGGACCGATTTCATCAGTTATACTTTACACTATTTGTACTAGTTCCTATACCTTCAGTATAATATAACTGTATGCTAATGACAAATGTTTTTCTCTCTGTTTTTCTTTTTCTCTTTTGTCTTTCTGTTTTTCTCTCTCTGGTTTTGTGTTTTATGGTTTTCTCTGATGCCAATGACAAATGTTTTTCTTTTCAGGGCTGTAGATGAGCTTAGTTGCTCGAAACCGGTCCCCACGCCACTATTGTTTATTGAAATAAACAATTTAGTATTCAAACCAGCAGAGGAGTCGTTCTCTCTCCCTAACCACCTCATTGGATTAGACCTCTGCATCATCGGCAAACAACCACTTTCTGAGGATCTTCTTTTGTCACACTTTTGCCTCTGGATGGAGAAAGCAGGCGCAACGTAGGAATTAACCCTTTTATAATGCTAATCGACAAGGAAACATTCCCACATATTTGAAAGCAACGCACTTGTCCAGCTGTTGCCTGTTCCTTAGCCCCCTATGCAAAAAAAAAGTGAGTTTCTTATGGCGTCTTATTAGGGGTCTTCACTGTCGAGCTTAGCGTGATAAATGACGAAACTAAAAAAGTACTTAATTTTAATAATCATGAGACACCCAACGCAGTATGTTAAAGGCGGTACCACGAAAAATCAGGGAAGATGTGAAAGAAAACGCGATTTGAAATAATTGAAGATACAATACTGATAATGGACATAGCACTAAAATGCAATAATTGCAAAAATAGTTGAAAATTCTGAAAAAAATTACCTACCTACTTATTAAAATTTTTCTAGAATTTTTCAACTATTTTTCTCCTATTCTGCTGGAAAAAAAGAAAAAAAAAACTGAAAAAACCGGAAATATTTTCAAAAAACCAAATTTATGACCCGATGGAATGTTTTGCAGCTAAAATCGAATATCCTTACAAAATTTGATATACCTTGATATCGCTAGTCGTCCAATTGTCCTGTTCTTGGTCTAATTTTGTCAAGGGAGAATTCCTCTAAACATTTATGGAGTCATTTATTTAGGAGTCAGAAATGAAAATTAAAATTTCTGCGAAAAAATTAATACCTACATCTGTAAAAAGCATAAAAATTTCAAAGTGTATTATTATTTTTCTAAACATGATGGGGAAATTGTAGCACCTAACTTTTTAGTATAATATACTAAAAATGGATACGTATTATGTATCCATGAATGTGTGGAAAACTATGAGCGTTGTACGTCCAGAGTTATTTTGATTCAATAAACAGAAATCATGCGTCGTCAACAAACTTCAAATGCCGGTTATTTCTCAGCCGGTTGATATCGATCTTCTTCTTGCTTTTCTCCTTTCTACGTTCAATTACTATGACGGTTTTTTTTTTCTCAAAAATTAGTGGTAGAATGAATACGAAAGGAAACGCTCAATGTGAATAATGCTCGGAAGCAAAATCCGCTAAAATTTTCAACCCTGCCGCTGTCGCAAAAAGTCGCAAAATCGACCCCAGACACAGAATGTTTTTATTAATGTATTTATACGGAGGTTATTTAGTTTGAAGTTGTTGGGCGTAAGGTATGTCAGCAGAATCTGCTGATATATCTGATATATACCACAGGCTGCCCGCCGACCCGACAGCCCCCCCCCCCCCCCCTTGAGAACCGCAACTCCTTCTAATCCCACCCCACTCTCCGAGTCGATTCCCTCGAAGGAATTACCGAAAAACACATTCTGTGTTTCATTGGGTTTTTCTTTTGTTTCATGTTCCTTACATAACATGTACCTACCTAATGAATTGGTTTTTGTTCTGAACCATGGAGGAATAGAGAGGAGAGCTCACTCTGTGTTAAACCGCGTTCCCAAAACGCCAACCCAGTGATGGACCGGCGGGGGGGATTGCGACTGCAGCGCGACCCCTACGAGACGGAGTGAACTTTGAAGGTGGTAAGTTACCAAAACTGAACCAGAAGATGGCGCCCTGCGAATTCCGACGTGTCGTTTGCATTCACAGTGTACACAACTACGCAATCAATTTCGTTTAACGAAATTCGTTCCTTCAATTTTTCCTTTAATTGTAGTAGCACAACAGTGGAAGATAAATCCGTTTAGTGAGGTATTTGGGGCTTTCCTTCGTAAGAAGGGCTAGTGGCTCACTCTAGTCGGGTTTGAAGGTACTATGTGTAGTTCACTACGTTCCGTAGGGATAGCGCCACCGTCGACTATGGCACATGAAGTCCTATTCAGTGAACTCTCCTCTCTATTCCTCCATGGTTCTATACCTAATATTATTAGGTAGGTATAGAAAAAACCAATTGGAAAAAGATTGAAAATCCAAAAGTTTGGCGTCATTTTTAGTACTATATCCCCTTGAATTTTGGGAAAAGGTCAAAACTCTCGTGGGGGCAATTTGGATTGCCCTTGGGTGTACAAAATGTACACGGATGCCTCGGCGGTGGTCAAATTTACTGAGACACGAAGGAAGTAACGTCTTAAGGGTTATACAGACAATATTTGTCCGGAGCTCCGGGGAATGAAGTCAGCCGTTAACAGAGTTGGATTTCTCCAAGGGAGCGTAGGGTCGGCCAGATTGGGTTTGACGACCCGGGGGATGATGGAGGCAGGTGGTGAGGGAGGGGTAGGTTTCCTTCGTCGAAAAATGGGCGGGAGGGGATCAACGTTATGAACAAATCAAATCGTAAGAAGGAAGGGCCCCTGCCGTGCAAGGATGCAGATTAAAGATCTTTCATCTCTCTTGTATGCCGTGGGTTCTCAACACTGCAAAAAGTTTTGGATACATAGAAGGAAACCCCCGATGGGAGTACACGGAGTTATTTCGCCGTAGCGGTAACCGACCCAACAACCTTTCGAAGAGATTTTTTTTTTTTTTTTTTTTTTTTTTTTCGTCGAAAGCTCTACAAAACAGACGGATATCGATGAGGTACATTGCAGCACCTGAACGTTTGGATATCGCAGACATTATTGCCCTTCTTCCTGATCCAACTGGAGGAGGGAGCGACCAGACCAAAGGAAAGAAGATCCCATTTCACAAAATGATTGTGAAATAAACATTAAAAGATAAAAAATAAAAATAAAGATTCACGAAAAAAACTCTCAAGTCAGTAGTGTCAAATTCAACGTCAAAAACAGTAAGAAAAAATTCCTAAAACACCTACCTTTTGGTTTATTTTTATTTTAATTTTTTTTCGTCCATGTTTTCTGAGTTTATTGATTCGCTTTGGTTTACTATTCTTGGAATAATACACCTATGTAATCGCGACGGAGGTCGACGACTCCGATCGGCCTCAAAATTTGACATTATCCGTTTCAAGAGGTCTAGATTCCAAAACCAAAATGTCCGTCCACTGGTAAGCCGTCCCGGCCGTTTTGGGCAGAAGGATTTTTTTTTTTTTTAATCTGAAATTTTGACAAAATACTTGGTTTTCAGCCCGATCGCCCAACCCGTGGGGCGCTATGGGGCTAAAATGGGGCTACGGGAGGCGTTTTTTGAAGGGTTTTGGCTATGGGATCGAGTTAGGTGTCGTTTTCGAAGTATTTTTGGACGTGGAATCCGTTTTTTGGGGGTCTCGGAGCGATCTCATTTCACCGTGGGAATCTACGGGGCTTTCATTGGGCTACAAATGGGATTTTTGGAGGATCCCAGGAGATCTAATATTTTCCGAATAAAAATAAAACTAAAATAACAAATTTGAAATTTTTTCACTGACAGAATTAATTTTCGCGTTCAAGTAACCTGTATCACAGAATAATAAACCCTTGTGTAAAATTTGCAGCGTTTTACTGAAAGATTTGCGCTTATTATATTGCGGGGTTATTGATAAAAAATTATTTTTTCTGTTAATGTTTTCCAGGTGTTCTGTACTTAATATAAACAATTTTTATATTAAGTACAGAACACATTGCATTGGTGTACCTTGGAACAAAAACATCCTTTCGGATTTGCTTCATATCATAGCTTCGCCTATCTTTCTTCTTAGGGTGCCATACCCGTAATCGGGCGTTGGCGACCTCTCGCTACTAACTTCTGTTGAGCTGTTGAACAGTTATTACAGAAGAAGTAGGGACCTACTGTTTAACGCCGGTTCTGAACGGCTATGGGCAGAATATTTTCGGTGGGTTGCCATTTCCATCCGAAAGGTGATTATCAGTGTAAGAAAGGTGACCAGCGGTTGCGAACCAGTAACCTTTGACTCAGCTGCTTCCTGGACTGCTGCAGTCCAACGCTCAAATCACTGAGCCACTAATTACCACCAGCTTCGCCTATGCTTGACGTAATTACAATTTTGGAACGTATAACTGTTAGTCAAGACTGCTGCTGTAAGGTGTTGAAACCCATAACCGAGCAATATTGATTAATTTCGAAGCCCTATATCCAAAAAACTGAAAAGTGTTCCAAGGTACAACGGTCTCCCCTAAGGAAGTTTCGGGCGATAAAAACTAACACACCAGGGACGTTTCCCCTTCGTGGTACGTTTTGATAGTTTACTTGGAACTTTTGATAGTTTATTATAATAATGAAAAATGAATAAATAAAACGCTGCAAATTTTACACAAGGGTAATTATTCTTTGATATAGGTAGGTTAGTTGCGCAAAAATTATTTCTGAGTCAAAAGAAAAAATGTTGGAAAAAAAAATTTTGGATTTTTTTTTTTCAAACAAATTTTTTTTGGATTTTTTTAAATTGTTTTTTCAAAAATTCTTTATTCTTTACTCGAAAAATATTTAACCTCCTGGGATCCTTCAAAAATCCCATTTTTAGCCCCATGAAAGCCCTATAGATCGCAACAGTGAAATCGGATCGCTGCGGGACCCCAAAAAATGGATTCTACGTCCAAAAATACTTCGAAAACGACACCTGACTCGATCCCATAGCCGAAAGCCTTCAAAAACCCCCTTCTGTAGCCCCATTTTAGCCCCATAGCGCCCCACGAGTTTGGGCGATAGGGCTGAAAACCTTGCGGGCACAACTAGATGGTAAACCGAGTATTTTGTCAAAATTTCAGATTTTAAAAAAAATTCCTACTGCCCAAAACGGCCTGGACGGCGGACGGCGGACGGCGGACGGCGGATTTCGGTTTTGGAATCTAGACCACTTGAAACGGATAATGTCAAATTTTGAGGCCGATCGGAGTCGTCGACCCCCGTCGCAAAAACATAGGTGTATTATTCCAAGAATAATAAACCAAAAGTAGAATGAAGGTTTAGGGAGAGACGAAAATTCAAACCCGGTTCAAGCAGTAAAAAGGCTTTTGATGTTCTCGTTTTGTTTTTTCTTCACCAAGTAGCTTATTCTCGCTGGTTCAATTTATCATTCTCTGGTACGTATTCCCCCTAGGGTTGTCGATAGGAATCTACACCTGTGCTAAGGGAGACACCGGCGGCGTCCATTTTCTTGCTCGAGGCTCCGTCATTGATTCTGCTTCCCATTTTAGTCATCTGGAAGTTGAGAAGACTTGCGCGCATCACTGGTTCCAACCCGCCCTAATCGGCTAATCAAGTGTAGTGATGCGCCCGCCCCACTGTGGCCAGAGTCCCTCATGAGCACCGACGCGTCACCTCAGTCACTCGCCCGCTCACACTTTGATACTCCCCAATCACGGAGAAGCCATTAAAAACCTTCAACCGTCTTGAAATTTGTCTTTGTTGCCCTACTCTTTTAATTCGCTACGTCAGTCGTGATTCGTGGCACGTTCATGATTTCAATTTTTTTTGGGTGACGGGCTCATAAAGGATAATATTCTTATTATTCTTTATTAGGGGATATATTATACCCCCTAAGAGCGTGGTAATTTTCTCATCCAGCTCGCCAAAAAATAAAAAATAGTTGCAGCCACAAATCGATTTTGTATCTATTCAAATTAAAGTGACTATTTTGGTGCAACATAGCGTTAAAAATGCAATTACCTGACAAAATAGAATTTACTGGGCAAATGACCAAAGTAGGTATTTCTCCTTGCACCAAGTTTTATCATTACGAAATGACTCGAAAAGTACACAGTGGTAAATAAACAAAAAATATTATATAAAGAAAAACCTGCTCAAGGGCTGGTATCTACCAAATATATTCACAAGAGCACTTGATCTTTGATTTTGCAATGGTTGGGATTGTTCAAATGTGGACCTTAACGAGTACCTAGTAAGAACTATCAAGATAGGTTTTAAAAATGAATCAACCCAAACTGGGCGTGTGAACTACCGGAGCTTTTGTACGGGCAAAAATCTGGCGTTTGACGGGATATTATGCAAATGGGATGTTAACAGAGTTTGGTGTATTGTTGCGAATTTGGCCGCAGCCCGTGGTCGATACAAGAGATTTTCACGGCCCGGGGAGTTTTTTTTCCCCGGTGGAACGCTTGAATACGTAAAAACGGGTCACTTACGCTTGGGATGTTGTCGTTGGTGCAAACGCCTTCGGCCAGCAGCCGATCCCGGATTTCCCAGGCGAAGATGGACGGACATTCCCTTTTGTATAGGGATATCCTCGAGACGACTTCGGCGGTGGCCACTCGAGGTTTGGACCCTCCTATGGCCCGCGGTCGTATCGAGCCAGTTTCGTAATACCTGCAAGTACATCAGAATTGTACATTCATGTAGGTACTCAAAATGAGAATCGCCAACTGTCAAATTTACCATCTGTAATATTCTTTTATTAGTCTCCATGATGACTAATACTGCAAAATAGTTATTCATTGTGCGACCGTAATTGTCAAAATTAAACATTATTTAATAATTAATTTTGTGTGTGTTTCACTTGTAATACATTCTTCTCTGTAAAAATTAGTATTATTTTTATAGACCAAATTTTTAGAAGCCTTCATCAATCAAGAACGACAATTTTTCAAAGAAAAAATTGAATAGAATTATTATTATTATTATTCCTTATTATTTATTTATTTATTTTTTGGCTTTTGCCCAACGCTTGATCTGCACGGGTGTATAGATTGCAGGTTGTAGTTAAAATTGATGTATTTTCAAAAATGGTAAGATTTTTTTAGACCATTAGCATTCTAAATTGTATTATCAAGTTTTAAGATTTAATTACAAATTAGAGGTCTTCACGGTTCCAGACAATGTTCCAGATAATAATATTATTTCATATTACATATTATGTCATATTTAATATTAGAAGTGCTAGAGAAGAAAAATTGGTCGTAAGTATGTTTTTCTAACTCCGTTTTCCTCTGTGCTACCTATGCTTAACATAGCACTGGCCGAGGAGTGGTACATTTTTATGAAAACTGCGTTATTACGATTACATATCTACCAAAACAAGACGGCCGCTCACCTCTGGCTGTTTCTACACATCGGCACTTTTATCGTTTTTGTTGGTTTGTTTCCGGGTCATTTAAAATTAAATTATAAATCTAGCCCTCCAATTTGATAAAATTATAATCCTTCTTTCAAGTATAAAGAATAGAATTTTCATTCAAATTTTCCTTCGCATTTTCCGTGCATTTTCGTGATAAAACAAACTACACACCGCGTCCTCCCGTCGAGTGCCTCATGATTTTGCCTCATGAAAATGACGAACTTTTCTTCTCTAGAAATTGAACATGGTAAGATCGACCGTGAAGACCTTATTATTGATTTTTAATTAGAGAGAGAACTAAAATGACGATTTTAATTTTATTTATTTATTTATTTAATTTAAATTATTTAAAAAATGTCTTTAAACTCAGTGGGTGGTTAATCTTGGCAGATATTTAATTTTTGTATATACCTACAGGTAGATACAAAAATTAAATCTTATAAGAAGTTGATCTGTTTCATGAAATGCAAAGTCGAATTAAGCTTTTAAGGCTGAAAAGCTGGCGGAAGCAACAGTTATGGACGGTTCATAGTCCGGTACTACGAAGTGAGCTGGTTGTTTTATCGAAATTTCTGATGGCGAAGAATCCATCAACCGTATAAAATAAATCTTCGAACACACCAAAGTTTTGGCGCCAATTTCAAGCATAGGTTGTTAAAGGTGTCCCAAAGCCTACAGTTCAAAATTGATGAGTAAAAATCATCTTAAAAGTTCTTATCATTACATCAAGCACGAAAATATAAAGGGTAAGTTATAATTCAATAGGAATAAATCCACAACAATGCATGTTAAAACAAGCAGATCAAAATACGATAATGCACAACGTGAAACGTCGGCAGAATTACAAAGAAAAGAGGTGTTGATGATGAGGGGACGCAAAATAAAATTAAGGATGATGAGATTGTTCTGAGAGCCCCCTAGTGGTTGGAACCGGAAGTAGTCAGTTTAGACGCCTCGTGACTGCAAATACCCCCTCCAGAATCCCACACTGCCACTCCGAAGGGGTAGGAACGGTGCTGAACTGAACATCCTCCACCCTCCTTGATCAAATAAACTTGATTCCCCCATCTCACGACACAAACAGAGAGTTTGATTCTGCACAGAAACATTTCCTCCCGACCTCCCTTCACCAGGAACCTACGTCATCTAAACTTTCCTGTTGTAACTCTCACCGCAAAAAGGCATTTCGGGCGAGGACGCGTTCGGGGTATTCTCGGTATGCATAAAGCCGACGCTCTACTCGGATTCGCCAAGACACTCAAGACATTGAATTATACCTCCTTCCAAATGCTAACGCTAAGTTTGAAGTGGGAATCGCAAGAATCCGACATTTTCCAGACTTGGGAGAGTTGACACGATCTCGAGTTCAGTAGCTCTCACCGTCCATTCGTTCATAGATATTATTGTGGATCAGATACACGATAGATCTACTAAGTAGATTATACTTCTTCAATTCTAGTTGATAAACATTTTTTTAATAAGTTTATTCAATGAAAATGATCAACAATTCAATATTAATAAATTATTTATATATATTTGAATCAGATAACAATCAATAAATGATTATCCATAAGAATTATGGATTGTAACAAAACAGCAGAAAAAAAGCTTTCTACAAGAGAAGATATTGATACTAAAAAAATAAAAATAAATGCAGTAAATGGATTTATGATCCTTCTGATTGTAGATTTTGATCAACTTATTTGCAAACAGTGCTGTGTACTTTAAAAAATTTTCGAAAAAAATTTTCACTGAAATTACACAAAGACACTTGCGTTCAGTTTTTCCTTACGGTTCCTCCTTACTCGACGGTAATAAATAGCATAGATATGCTATTTACAGCATAAAAAATGAACAAATACAGGTAAACTCGCTTAAAACTTTAAACTCGTTTACCTGTATAGTAAACATTGGAATAAGCCTTTTGGTACGATTTTTACCTCTCTGGGACCAACAGAATTTAAATTTATCGAGCATATAGAGGCATAAAGCTGCGGTCTTCAGAATAAATGTATATCCTAGTGGTTTTCGTCCATTCCCTATCAACTCATCGTCGTCATTCTTAAGGGATTTATGCAGACGTTCGTGTATTTGGAATCGCATTTGGATCAATATGAAATAGTATTACAGGAAGCTGAAAAAAAAGAGAATCTTTATTTTGACTCTCTTGTAAAATTTAGTTTTTCGGGTTGGGCCACTTTTCTTGCGGGGCGTCGATACGCTCTTTATGGAGCAGATGAAAGCTCAATAAAGAGCAGCTATTTGCTCTTTATTATCATTGAGGTTTCGAGCATATCTATTGAGCATTAAACATATTATAATAATGCTTGATAATATCACCAAATATGCTTGGGAAACATGATATGTTTCCGAAGTTCATAATATGTTTCCCAAGCATATTTGGTGATTTTATCAAGCATATTAATCCGAGCCCTAGTTATAAATATGGCGTCCTCAAGCTCGTGTCTAGTCCAGATGCACAAAATATGGACTTAGAGGAGGAAAATCCTTCTTTTCCTCTCCTTCCCTTCGATCTTTCGGTTCCAAACGGTTTGCATTCCTGAGAGTTTCTGGCTCCCAAGGGTTTAGACAAATATCCGAAACTTGAGCTTTTTTGGTTGGTAAGTAATTGTTTTAGTACATCAATAGTTCTGAATATCAAGTTACTTGATTTGTTCTTGATAAAATGATGAAATTTCCATAGCAATCTTTTGACATGAATCAAAGTTTAAATCGACCAGGAGTCTCTTCATACAAAGATTGCTTGTATAAAAGCCATTGTCACGAATAGCAAACATTTAGACGAGTACAATGAAGCGAAGAGTAGTGAAAGGAGTGAATCCTATTATCATAACTCTCAACACAATCCTTGTTTTGTAGAAAAAGAAAAAAACTTGTTAACAATGAGCATGACTTGCCACAGTTGGGATCGCGTGAGTTCAGACCGGAAAGGAGACCATCTTGATATACAGGTGCATCGATGGGAATGAAAAAAGGGTTAATCTGGTCTACATGATCAATTTAATAGTTTTTGTAGTTCTTTGTCGTTAGTTGTTGACGTGCTGAGGCGAGGGCGAATTGAGGGTGTGTATTAATCGGGCCAACCTAATAGCGCGGATGTCCCTCAAATGGCAATCAAGTGGTTGGGGGTATCATGAAAGGGTTGGTCCCACCGGCAATCCAATATTGTTCCCGTATCGTAAAGGGGGAAGTGGCCTCTTATCAACCCATTCTGATGAACGACTTGTGACCCTTCCGACACCCGGAAACTTCCAAAACGGTGTTGAACGACAAAAAAAAAAAAAAAAACAAAAAAAAAAAAAAAAAAAAAAGAAGGACATCACCATATTCGGAGTTTGGCAATGGTTTGAGTGATGGGGAAAATGACGAAGTTCAAAGCCTTAAACCATTCAGAAAATACACACGCAAACAGATTTAAATGTCAACATCATGCTTCTCACCTGCCAAGTATTTTGGAGACACAGCCGTTGGAGACTTGAAGGATCCTAGAAATATCGCAGGGTCTAGCTCCAGAGTGGGCCAACTCGACGATCTTCTGCCTGGTGCTGTCTGGCAACGGCCGGCCACTGACAAAGACACCGCCTAGCTGGTTCACACCACTGTGACCTACGCAACCCCCCTCGTTTTAGTTAGAAACAAATTTGAGAGAAAAAATGGATAAAGAGACCATGAGAACAGGGAATCTTTTATTGTTTTCATAAATTTTGTACGACTTTTTAAAGCACATTTAGCGTCAAACCGTGCTATTCAAATATATACACTATCATTCTTCAATAAAAATTTGTATCTACAAACAAATGATAAACGGACTACATTTCCTAGCTAGTTCACACCACTGTGACCTACTACGCGCCCCAAACTAATAATGATGTAGTTTTTAAAACTCAGTGAGCCACTTCTCATGTCCTATTCGATTCCAAACAAATTTGTAACGATCATTGGCTCAGTTCGCCTCACTGTCATCTGAGTGGTATTTTCTCTCCCTATTGTCGTCACCAGAATGAGGCCAATAATTATAAGTGGTGGAGGCGTCTACAGGTGAATAAAGCTACTTATGCTTTACAGAGAATTTGGTTAGTAGGTATGAATGAGGCAAAGTTAGAAAAACGGTTATTCTGTCCGAGCGGTTTTCAGTAGCTGTTTCTCAGACGACCGGTCGTGCGGTGTCTGTAAGGTTCCTCCGAAATCTCGATCGGGTATCATTTTCCCGGCAAATCAGCTGCTTTGTTCGTCAATTGTTTTGGTTTCAAATTAACCTGTTTTCGCGACGAATGTCGACAATTTTGATCGACCTCAAAATTTGTTCTTATACGTCCCTAGATGTGAAGATTGCAAACATGAAATGTCCGTCCGTCCTAGCCGTTTTGTGCAGTAGGATTTTTTTAAAAAATTTTTCTTTTTTTATCCGAACTGTTGACAAAATACTCGGTTCTCCGTTTAGTTGTGCCGCAAGCTTTCTCAGCCCGGTCGCTCAAACCCGTGGGGCTACGAGGGAGCTACAGAATGGGTTTTAAAGATTTTCGGTTATGATATCGAGTGGTGTGTCGTTTCCGAAGTATTTTTGGACGTAGAATCCGTTTTTGGGAATCCCAGAACCATCCGATTTTACCATAGGAATCTTTTAGGCTTTCACGGGGCTACAAACCGGACTTATGAAGGATACCTACCAGTAGGATGGAATGAGGTGTCTTTTTCCGAGGAATTTCGGATGTTTAATCCATTTTTTGGGGTTCCACATCCCTCCAAACACTGTCGAGAAATATGTACGGATTTTTTTAACTTTTAACTATTTTTTATTGACAGAATTTACTCGCACAATTTATACCAAAGAATAAAAACCCGTGTTTAAAATTTGCTGCGTTTTTTTTTTTTATTTCTACCGTCAAATTTTAGTTTGGTCAAATCGCGCCGAAATTTCCACTTACAGTTTCAACGGGAAAATTCCCTTCAATTTGGGCTATATGCAGCTGATTTTTTAGGAAACTGAAGTGATAGGCCTGATCGACCTTCGAAACAACGCCTTCGTCAGTTAAGGCCTATAGTTGGCCGAGCTTTCGAGAAATGTAATCTCATCTTCAGGGCTCGAGGATGAATTAAGGTGGCACTTATAAATAAATCTTTAATTTGACGCTTTTCAAATAAACACTAATATTAGATGGCAGAGTCACCTTAATTTATCCTTGAGTCCTGAAGATGAGAATACAGTTCGACCATAAGGAGAGTTGAGTTTTGAGGAATCCAACAGGCAGTGCTCGATGGGCAGTTTGGGAAACTAAAGCTCACCGCTAGGGCTAAATCACTCAATGCCAACTGCCAAATTTTTCCTTCTCTTATTTTTGAAAAAATTCGATCCTCTAGATTTTTGAATTGATGAAAGGGTTAAACAACACTAAATTACACTCAAGTGGCTCAAAAATTTGATTGGATGTCGTTGCGAATTTTCACAATTTTTTTCAATACATTTAAAAGCGGTGGAAAAACGGGCTCAACTGTCGGCACGACTGGTTTGTTGGAGCTCGGTTGCAGCTAGCCAATGGCAAGCCAGGATTGTGTCTGACATCAACTCCGAGATTTCAGCCCTTGATCCCCCCACAATTTAAAATTTCCCAATTTCCATAAAATCAACAAATTCCGTGCAACCAAAGTTTTGAGTACACTTTCATTGTTATTAAGAAGGAAGCCTTTCTTAAATTTCAAAGTGGTTGTTTGGCGATGGTGCTGAGGTCTAATCCAATGGGATGGTTAGGAAGAGAGAACGACTCCTCTACTGGTTTGAATACTAAATTGTTTATTTCGGTAAACAATACCTAATAGCGTGGGAACCGATTTCGAGCCACTAAGCTCATCTACAGCCCTGACAAGAAAACCTTTATGACACAAGAAAACCATAATGACAAATGGTTTGTCAGGGCTGTAGATGAGCTTAGTTGCCCGAAACCGGTCCCCACGCTATAATAACACAGGTCTACAAAAAAAGGTCACTTCGGGCTCGAGAGGTTTCGGTGGTTGCTCTCCATGTTTTGGGGTCTGCTGAACACGAATCCGAAGTCCGTTTTGCGCCATCACGTCCAGTTTTTTTTGTACACCCTCGTTTATCCAGAAAAGCGAAAATTCCCTTAATTTCGACTCTAAGTCGTCTGGTTTCTGTAGGTAATTTTTCTGGGCGCTCTGAGGTACGCTATACTTTAGATTTTTTGCGCTGAATCGAATGAGACCAATTGTAAGTCGCTAAGATGATTACTCACGGAGATACGACCTCTAGAAGTCATTTTTTAGGTCGGAAAACGCTATTTTTTCCACTGTTTTTTTGCACTTTTCTATTAATACAGTAAAAAATAAGGGTCCGGGGGAATCGGCTCCAACTACAAAGTAAACTGTGGACATTTCTGCGTCAAATGCCGCCAACTGCACCTCTGTGAATGCAATAGCCGATTTTTGGCGATTTTTCAAAGATATGAGAACTTTTACTCTCCCTTTTTCCCATTTCCAACTACAAAATTTTCTGGCTCATCTAAGTATTCATCCTAAGCTCTTAGACTTACGGTACCCTACAGCATTTTTCACGCTGAATCGAATGAGACCATTTTCAAGCCGCTACAGTGCATAGTTTCGGGAATAGAAGCTGTGAAAATCATTTTTACAGTCAAAAAATTGTGTTTTGCGTTGGAACGCGTATATATACGCTCTAATATATTGGAGCACTTATAAAGGATCCCGAATTTGTTGATGCGTTGGAAGGTAATGAGCTCCAATCTTGTAAGTCCTTCGTTGAAGTAATACAAAAATTCCTCGGCACCCGAAAAGCAGAAAATTACGAGGAACTTGTTGAAAATATGCTCATCAAATTTAAACGAATTGGGTGCAACATGAGCATTAAAGTTCACCACCTCTTCAGCCATATAGATCGCTTCACTTACAACCTGGGGGACTACAGCGAAGAGCAACGGGAGAGGTTTCACCAAGACCTGAAAACTATGGAATTTCGATACCAGGGTCGATGGGATGAGAACATGATGGCAGACTACTGTTGGAACATTCAACGAGACAATCATAGTGCTGCTAACCGAAGAAAATCCTGAACAGTTGAGAAAGTGGGTGCGACATTTTACTTGGACTTGACTAGATTTTGATATGAAGTACTATATGCTATGTAATTAGAAGTCTCTCCCGTAGCTTATTATGTTATTACCTACTATATATGTTGTTCTCCAGAATAAGATAGAGCAAAACAGTTGCAAAATACAATTTTTTGACTGTAAAAATGATTTTCACAGCTTCTATTCCCGAAACTATGCACTGTAGCGGCTTGAAAATGGTCTCATTCGATTCAGCGCGAAAAATGCTGTAGGGTAGCTTAGGATGAATACTTAGATGAGCCAGAAAATTTTGTAGTTGGAAATGGGAAAAAGGGAGAGTAAAAGTTCTCATATCTTTGAAAAATCGCCAAAAATCGGCTATTGCATTCACAGAGGTGCAGTTGGCGGCATTTGACGCAGAAATGTCCACAGTTTACTTTGTAGTTGGAGCCGATTCCCCCGGACCCTTATTTTTTACTGTATTAATAGAAAAGTGCAAAAAAACAGTGGAAAAAAATAGCGTTTTCCGACCTAAAAAATGACTTCTAGAGGTCGTATCTCCGTAAGTAATCATCTTAGCGACTTGCAATTGGTCTCATTCGATTCAGCGCAAAAAATCTAAAGTATAACGTACCTCAGAGCGCCCAGAAAAATTACCTACAGAATCCAGACGACTTAGAGTCGAAATTAAAGGAATTTTCGCTTTTCTGGATAAACGAGGGTGTACAAAAAAAACTGGACGTGATGGCGCAAAACGGGCTTCGGATTCGTGTTCAGCAGACCCCAAAACATGGAGAGCAACCACCGAAACCTCTCGAGTCCGAAGTGACCTTTTTTTTTGTAGACCTGTGTAATTATTAACAATTATTGTTTACCGAAATAAACAATTTAGTATTCAAACCAGCAGAGGAGTCGTTCTCTCTCCCTAACCACCTCATTTCATAAATTAAAAAAATCAAGACCCGTCCGATTATCAGGAGCGTATTTGGTTTTGGCATTATTATCATTATAATTATTATTATTATTTTACGATTTGGTGATCTAAAAAACTTTGGTGAGTGCCAATATTTAGACCTAAAATTTGAATAAATAACCCTTAATATCCCTAATTAACTTGTAGTGTAACTAGTGGTTTAAAAATGTATATGATTTCGCTTTGAGTCGGTTATTTAGATAATACGGTTGCTTCAACCGACGGAAAAATGTTTGCTTTTATTAAATCATTTCGAATAGCTTGATTGAGCTTTCTGACTAGAATTCTAAAAAGGACTAATTATGGAATAAGATTGGCATAACTCGGTCAAAGAGTGGATTTGAGTTGATTTGTGGAATTTGGAGACTGTACACAAAACTGAGCAGTTTGAACGCTGCTGAGAGTTCTACCTAAATTATCTACTTGAGACTTCAGACTTGATGACTTGAGATATATTTACTTCCAACATGCACGAGTATGGAATATTTCCCGTACATCAATTTAGGAATTTCTGTGGAAAATGAGTATTGCACGTTTTTAACAAGTGAACGAAGTATTTTATTCAATTCTGGAACGTTCCACTCATACCAATAGCCGAACGGGGATCGTGAATCCGCTCTATTTGAAGGGATTGTAATAAGACAGTCTCGTTACCAGATAGCGAGAAGCGGATCTGATAAACAAAATAAGGAGGGTATAACTAGAAGCACCCTCGCCCCAACTCGGCCAAACCCTCCTATACCACTTAAGCAGAAGGAAGATTAGGAGAACAGCCTTCCTTCCCTGCCAAGCTCCAGTCGTAGCCTACAAATACAAATAAGGCAGGGTAAGTGGTGAAGGGGGGGAAGCGACGCACTGGAGATTTGTGAAGATTTACCAAACTTAATTGAAAAGGCAACCAACCTTCTCGCACCACCTCAACATCCCCCTCTCCCTCCACCCCCACAGTTTTGGCCGTCTCCCTCAGTATAAATTGAATTCCTTGGTTTTGGGTTTTTCCTCTTTCTCTTTTATCGAAGACGTTCACCTCTCGTCTAGAAAACGTTTACCACAGCGTATGCCATTTAGCTCCAAGATAAATTCAATTAGATTCAATACCATTCTTTCAAGTTCGGTTTTATTTATTTATCTTTTTAGCTCTCTTTTCCACTTTTCGTTTATTTTTAATCTGAATTTATCTACAACATAAACCGGTGAATCAAATTAGCTCAAGTGCCCACGCATTGGAGGTGACGCATTATGATGATTTATGATAACAAATTTGAACACCCCCCCCCCCCGTTTTTTTTTTTTTTTTTTTTTTTAATGATGATTTGATTTGATTGTTTCATGGGTACCAACTATGAGGAGCACACAGAGAATACTATAGAATATCACAATAAGTGAAATGTGATGATGTGAACCGTTTGAATGAATGTGGGTGTAAGACTTACACTGTAAGTTGTTGCAACAACTCATGAGGTTCGGTCAAATAAGAAGATGAACGATACTATGCGACGTTTCTTAAGACTTATTCTTCTATCGTCTGAGCCAAATGGGATAAACAGAAAATGATTTGGGGGACACATTCGTTGAATGGGGACTTAATCCTAACTCATCAATTCCGAAAATGTTGGGAACGATATTATATGATTTGATAAAATTTGAGGATATATCAATGAAGGGAACAATGAGTAACTAACTGTCTACAACATTAAAAGCTACAATAATTGTTGACTGCACTGATAGGTAAATCAAGAAGTGAACAGCATGCTTTTTTTTAACAGATGTGACGGCGGGGAATAAAAAACTAAATCAATCGATGCAATAATAGTTCAAAATAAATAGGGGGGGGGGGGGGGGTGAATAAGTGAAAAAAAATTGAAACCCCCCACTTAACACAAATTAATCAGGGGGAAAAAAAAGGAAAAAAATGAAAAAAATGTCTTTGCAACGAAAGCAGCAAAAAAAGTTCCATCTAATTTTAATTAGAACCTGAAATTACACCACCCACATTATACCTGAAATTTAATTTACCTTTCACCTATATTTTATATTCTAAATATGTTGGAATGAGCTGGTCTTGTTGCAAAAACGCGAACTTTTTTCACTTTCTTCCTGATTAATTTGTGTTAAATGGGTTTCTCAAGTTTATTTTCCAAGTTTTTCAGGTTGTCATGGAACGAGCTGCAGCTCTCAAGATCAACCATGGTCTTGATCTTGAGGGCTTCGTTTGGAAGCCTCATTTCGGATGGGAAAGAGCTGGTTTTCAGGTGTATCCTCTCCTTCAGGGCATGAAACAGAACTCTGAACTTGTGATTTATGCAGGGAAATTAATTTCAAAAGATAGACTTTCCGCTTTCCGACAATTCCAATTAGTGGAATGAGTTGGTTTAGATAGCAAACGCCTCGATATCTTAATAGGCCCTGATGAGAGAATAATAAAACCTCAGAAACGTCGGCATATTCATCTTCTTATTTAACCGAGTCTCAACAACTTACCATCCAAAATCAGAAAAATATAACTGTTTAATTTCACTGAAACGCATCATTGCGGTTTTTTTTGGACGCATTTTTGGAGAGGCCGCACGTTTGATAAGAGCAACAATTATTGACAGTTTGAACTATGTTGCTAGAAACTAACTTACATTAAAGGTATTTTAGATATTTCAGTACAAAAACATCACTCCTGTTGTACTGCAGAAACCGAAACCCCGCTATTTTTGTTGTCGTCGATTTTTCGCGGCGGGGTTAAACGTTTTTATTTCCCTCAAAGTTTGTCTTTCTACGTGTCTAAGGGTGATTTGAAAAATCCATCGGCCTCTTTGGGCAGAAATTACACAATCTATTGAGTCTTTTGGGGGGGCTTTTGGCGGTGCGAACGTTTTTGGCCATGAGATTACTACGTTGGGTAGCGACGTTTCTGAGACGTTGGGAGTCGTTTTCGATTTATTTTGTTTAATGAGGTGTAAGACCTGTATGATCGCTTCATAACTATCCGAATTAAAATAATACCGATCCCTTTCGTAATTCAGCATTAAAGTCGATCCACTCATATCAGTACCGTGACGGCTCCGTATTCAGTGGCTTCTTTGATGAATTTTCACTTTCATCCACATTTTACCTTTCCGTGACACTGCCACCCGTGATAAGTGTTGGTCAGGGTCAGTTTGAATGTCCGGATGTTCTTCCCTTGAAATCGCCGTTCAAATACTGCGGGTCTTTCAAATCATAATTCGGATCGTTTCCGCACCATCAAAAGTCGATATTATATCGCTGCCTATAGGCAGTGCAGGTGGGATTTTAAAACCCGTAAAATGTAACGCAAGCTGAAGCTACCTAAAGCCCTCTCACCCTGGGTGAGTCACCCATTAAGTTCAATTTCATTGAAATAGTGACGAAGAGATCGTACGTAAATGATTTGAAAGACCCGCAGCCTTTGAACGGTGTGGTGGAGGGTAGAAATAATCATAAACATGGAAATGAACATGATAGTATATTCAATTTGTTGAAAAATAAAATTTTATTTTGATCACCACGAGAACATTCAAACTTGCCCTCACATAATCGATCACGGTTGGCAGCATCACAAAAAATTGAAAATTTCTTCGCGGATGGCACTGCGTGGATCAGGGGTGGATCCAGGATCTCTCTGCCTGGCTCCCATTGAATCAATCCCTTGGGTTTTTTCACCGAGAAATTTCACTCAAGTTCACTTGAAAACTTCTTTGAGTAGAAAATATTGAATTACTTTTTTTGAAGTTGAATAAGTTTAATGAAAGCTTTGAAGCTTTCCTATAGGAAATATATTTGGTTGTAAGGTCCAACGTGAGAATCTCGCTAAAATGAAGCATTTTCCCTCAACCCTTCTGAAATTCGTCCATCCGTTGACTCCTTCCAGTATTCCCCCATTCCAGCCAATGTCACCCCCCATATACTCTTTACTTCCTTATCTGCCTACCAGAAAATAATAACCTGACGCGGTCTAATTATAGATCATAGCGGTGTGATTCAAGCTAAGAACTGGTTCGTCAGAAGTCAACCATGCTTGACATATGAGAAACCGGTTGCGGGCTCCCCACATGCTAGGGTGAGAACCAGGGGCCACTTCGAGGGAACGCGAACCCAAACTGTACCAAGTTGACGACGACATCATGAGAACTGAGCGAATTTAATGTCTTTTTTTCACGAAGAGGCCCCTGATTCTTCTAACAGTGACGGTTTTAAAAGAGACGTATACAAACAACAACTGCTCCTTGACAGTACAATGCAATTAATGCAAATGTCTAACACCTCCTAATCTATGACAGTAATTGGAGAAATTGCATTATGCTTTGGTGTTTCCAAACATCTAACCCAAAATAAAAGTCAAAAGTGTAATGACGAAATTTCCTACCTATTATGTACCCATTGCATTTTTCAAAAGTTAGCTGATCCCAGCTTTCTAAATTTTATTTTGTTTTACTACTTATGGGGGGGCCTTTCTAATCTACATCCTTAAAACTGTCACTGACAACCGGAGCCGTGGACCGTTTGGGGAAACGATTGAAAACATGAGCCCGGAACCGGTCTTCAGGACTTGGATTTGAGCTAGCTATAGTTGATGGTCCACCTTCTCCTACGTAGCCATATCCTGCAAACAGAGAGTTTTAGCAAAAACAAGTACAGTGGTTCTACCAATGGTAAGTCAGAGCAATGGCTTAACTGAAATTCAACTCTACGCTCGTACCTCTGAATACTTCGATTAGATGAGTCAACTGGGGGAGATGAAGTAATAATTAGGAGGAAAATCAAATCAAATAGCAATCGGTTCCAATTAAATTAGGTAATTTCGGAATTATAGATAATTACACCACGGTTGCAGAGATCTGTCAAAAATCGTCAACTTTCAACAATGAGGCCATGGCCTGCAGCACATCATGAGTTCAGTCCTTGATGCCGCTGCAGTTTTAAATTTCTAGTTTTCCATAAATTATATCATTCATATAGATATTGTAGACAGTGTGTAAAATCCGTCATCTAAACCACTAATTCTCACCGTGTCTGTATCTGACTATCTATCTGACTAACTAACAAGAGTACGTCACGAGAAAATAAATCTTGCTAGGGGCCATCCCCTGATTCTGTAATGAAATGTAATTATGATATTATTCCTGAATAAACAATTATTTCCTTGCTGGCTACACCAGCCAATCCTCGCTCGTTCAGCCCTGGCCAACGACACAACAGTTCGCATTACCATCTTTATTATGATTTTTTTCCTTAAAGATATACAGGATGACGGTTTTTTGATAATCCGATTTCAACTTAGGAATCATCGTGAAAAAAATTTATGGGACACGATGCTGAAAAATAAATATAAGAAGAGAAATGGGAGTCTTGAATTGCTCTCAACTAATAATTTTGCGGTGATTTTTACGAAATAATTTAAATGATTGGGATGTTTTTGTTTTAACGCAGAATGTATTTTTTACTGAGATTAATTTGTTTGAAGGTGTCCATTCAGTGATACCTCCCGCCACCGTGCGTCCACTCCACCAATTACTTCCTTCCGTCTCCGGAGGAAAAACATGGAAGAATCTATATCAAACTTCGGACTAAGATTGAACCGACAAGAAGGTGGTAACGCCAGCGACAATACCTATTTCAGACTTTTGTAACGAGGAATCCAAAGCTTCAATCGGATTGTCGAAATTCCGCTTCAAAGTTAGTCAGAAGAGAGATAGAATAAAATATATGGCGAAATTTTGTTGGTTCGGCTAAGTATTGCAGGTTTTGCAGAATCGTCAGAATAGTGAACAAAAATCTTCAAGAATGATGAAAAACCACGATTTTTGGTAGTTTTTCGGCAACAAACACACGAAGGAGAAACATTTTAGACCCATCAACATATATATGGGCGTGTTCAGCGATAGATTTCCTGTAAGAATAGCACCTGCTCGTTGAAAAAAATTTTCAACTAGCAGGTTGAAAAATTTTTCTCCCTACTTCATTATTTAATAATGAAGTAGGGAATCAAGTTAATGTTTTGAACATTTGGGTACTGTACAGTACAGCGGAACCTCTGCGTCTAGAGGCAAAACGGACCTCGGATTCGGGTTCAGCACCCTCTAAAACCCCCACGACCACTATCAGACCTCTTGTAAATGTAAATTTGTCGGGAGATCGGTACACTGCGGGCACTACTTGGGGAAATCCCCAGTACGGAAGGCTTATTGTACTTCCCGAGTGTCCGTTTTTTACTCTTGCCTCCTGGGTGGTCGAGGTCCAATTCCTAATTACCTAATATACGTCTTATCACTGCGTCTTCTTGGGTGGTAGTGAGGAGGGGGGTGGACACAATCACACCGCCCCGAGCTAGGAGGGGATTGGAGGAACTGGATACTTCCCCCCTCCCGTCCTTAGCCCCCAAGGGGTCACAGATAGCGTAGCTAGCTAGTTCTCAGCAAACGAAGACAATATTTTTACAGGTCCACCAGAAAATTTTTATCCCGGTTCGAGGTCCCAAGAGAGGTTGTTTACGATGTAAACTTTGTCCTCAGATCTTGTGTGTTGAAGACGGATGTCTTGGCCGCCTTCGCCACGGGAGCCGCTGCTAGGATTCACATAAACGTTCCAAAGTTCAGAGGTGAATTTTCAACCGACAACACATAATTGACTTTTGGTCAAACATTGGTGTTCTTCCCCGGATTCGAACCAGGCTGATCAGCGCTCCAACTGATTGTAAACAGACGTCTCGCTGACGCCTTAGTCCCCCATCAGACCTCTTGAAGCATGAGATAGATTTTTATTTATTTAATTAATTAATTTATTTATTTTTGTTTTTTTGAAGAGGAGTTGTTACAATCCCCGGCCAATATGCTAATATTGAGTAAATTCCGAGTAAAAAACTTTCGTATTTCCTCTTTCACGGTCCATTTCAGACACCTCGAATGCCACCTAAGCGGATCCACAGCTAAAAGAAGTTAATCTGCCACCGTTGCAAATGCATTGTGACCATAGACCTCATTTTGGTGACCATTAAACGGACAGATGACTGGGATGGGCGGTGAGAGGGGAAAAATACAGCAGGGAATGAGCCTGTTGCCATTTTAAAAAGTGCCCTCTTGGAAGAAGTATAGCCGGGAAGATGGCAAAGGCACCCTCTCTACCGCCACCTCGTCCTTTAGAGTTAAAAAGTAAAGAAAGAAATAAAAAAAGGATTGGCCCCCGAGAGCAGAAATCTAAAGGGGAAAAGCTAAAAGCTCCCGACCCCTAAGCGCCATCCCTCTCTTCAAGATCCTCTCTATATATCTCCCTCTCTCCCTTCAAGAAATGCTTTTGAAAATTTACCAGCCATTGTAAAATGGGAGGGTAGGGAAGGTAGAAAGATGATTGAACTGCAGGAAGATTGAGAGCACGAGATGCAATCTCTTCATTATTTTGAGGCGCCAGAATTTCCTTGACGCACCACTCCAATCACGCCGAGGGATCTCAGCAATCATTCGTCGACAAATGAGAGCTGTTTAGTTGAGTCGATCGGTAAAGGAAGAATATGGATTGAGAGTGCTCATTCTGGATATTAACTTCGTGTATGGCTTTTTCATTCAATATGGCCGAACGCGAGACATTTCAAATGCACGAATGGCACTTGGCCAGCGGAATTACACGGAGAAAGAGCCATAGATTAATTTACAATCGCAAGATTAATTTACTTCCAGATGTTGCAAGGTACAGATAATCCAAGTGTTGCAATGAATGTGACTCCTCTGCTTTTGGCATATAAATTCTTGTCCATGTCACTTCTGTACAAGAATAACTCACTTAACTTCTGTCTCAAGCTTACATAAGCTACAACAATGGAAATTGTTCAGTGTCTCAACCTGACAGTTCCCAGCCCAACCTAAGAAAATACAGCAAAAAGCAGTCAACAGTATTATTACCGTGAATAATTCACAAGGGCTGTGGTTGTAGATAGGTACTTACTACGGACAAATCCCGATCATCGTATCAGTGACAAAATAATATTTTGTCACTGATACGATTTTGGGATTCGTCCCGATTATTGATATTTCGTTATACCTACAGGGATATCGATCCCTAATCCTGATCAACAACAATCACCACGTTTTAGGAGTGCTGTAGTTGTTGCTTCTTGTTCTCATCAGTCATTGTTATTCATTTTTACTTAAATGTATTAAACCACTTTTTTTTCTTTTTTTTTTTTAGGAAAAAATAAAGGGAGCGATATATCGGTATATCGAAAGAATTGAACGTTTTTCCCATATCGATTTCTTTGTTGATAAGAAATCAATAACAATTATCGGTAGATTACTGCGCAATAAACATTCCTTACCCTAAATAATCAACCTGTTGCCGTGGAGCGGCTCCGAAATTGTGATAAAACTTATCATTTTGCTTCCGAGTCTGCAAGGCAGTGGAAGCTTTGTTTTCACTTTCAAAATCAAAAAAATGTTTTGTGCTCCAAAATCAAATTTTCTACTCGCATTTGGCGTTTCAGAGCCTCCTGAACAAATTTGGTTCCGTGTCTGTCCGCATTTCCTTGCCACAGCCATAACTTCCACAACTTTGATCGGATTTCAATAATATTAAATATTTATGTAAATTTTACAGGAATTGTGTGGGTGTAGCCCTAGGAGGTCCCCTATCAGTTTCATCATGATTAAATCAGCGGAACTCCCTGCGCATGCGCGAACGTAATTTTCTTGTCATAACTCCGTCAATTTCGAACGGATTTTTGTCAGATTTTCAGGGATCGTGCAGGTAAGGTCTCTTCTAGTTTTCAATGTATCGGGGCCAAAAGAAACTCAAACATATCTTCTAGCACCGAGCTTTCGGCTATTATACTGCCTTCATTAGGGCTTATGAGGAAATTAGTTAGTACTTGAAAGATGAGGAAGCATGGGAAACAAGAACCAATACAAATAGTATAAGTTCTTCTCATGCTTTTTAATTTTTGGTTGCCCGGAATTGTATTGTCATGAGTATGGCGAATCGGTCGTCTCTGGTCCCCTAAAATTCTAATGGAGACATGTCGTGAAGATCACGAGGAAGCTTCTGTGCCATGACCTTGGCAGTGTATTTTGTTTTATGTAGGTAGGACCTACATCATGATGTAGACTCAGAAAATGCAATGTCCGTCCGCCATCATATGGCCATAATATTATTATCGTCGATATCGATATTATTAATATCGATATCGACGATAATAATATTATGCCGTCCAGTCTGAGCCGCATTGGGTAGTAAGAATATTTTATTAAGGGCAGTTGGTACTACCTACCCCCAAAATTTGTTTCCCGATTTTTTTTTTTTTTCTTCTTAAAATAAAGTACATACATTATGTCCTGAACAAAATCACGGCTAGCTGAATACCTGGTTGAATTGTATTCAACCAGCCGTGAACAAAATGGTATATTGCACAATGCTTGAACTTCAATTATAATTATTAAAAAATAGCTCGGAAGGTGCCTGCGTCATACTATGGCTCTCCTTCTTTTTCCATTTAATCAATGGAAAAACAAAACACGCTCAGACAATTACTTTTCAGTTTTTTTGGCTCTCCTGCTCTCCTGAAAAGTTGCATTTTTCGACGCATTTGACCCATTATCTCGAGAACCAGTCAACCGATTTAGGTACCTCCCCCCCCCCCCCTTTTTGGGGGATTGGTCCACTTCCAATGAAAAAATATGCGGAAACAGATTTTTTAAATTATGCAATATTTTTCGTCTACAGGTCAAGCAAGTGACGCCGGAACGCCATTGAAAAGACACACTTAGTGTCAAGTTTGCTCCTCTGGTATAAATCTCTAAATCGATATTTTCAAAATCTGTTTCAGCCTTGCATAGGTATATAAATTCAACAAAATCATACCAGGGAGGGCCGAGATTTTGGAGCACGAATTTGGCCGTTTTCGCGGGGGGGTACCAACTGCCCTTAACTAAAATTTTTATATTTGGGGTCCTCACGGTTTTGTCGTGTTAAATGACGTCATGTTAAATGTGCTAGATACTAGAAAATCGGTTGTAAGTATGTTAGCAAACTCCATTATCATGGCATAGGCTGAGGTGCATACGGCAACGTTCAACAAAACCCACGTTATTGTGTTATCTATTTAAAAAATGGCGGCTCACCTGAAGCGGTTTTCTCCTGCTTTGTCTGCAATAGTATGTTTCTGTTCGTCAATTCGTTTTGGGGTCATTTGTTCGGAAAAGGTAAAAGGGGGTAAGGTGGGGGGTTGTTCGGTATATATTTCTATAATATACAGAATATAATATATATATAATTAAATATATTTAATATATTATTCTATTTATCGTCAGAACCTGTTGGCCGCTCCTTTTGGTTTATTATTCTTGGAATAATACACCTATGTTTTCGCGACGCGGGTCGACGACTCCGCTCGGCCTCAAAATTTGACATTATCCGTTTCAAGTGTTCTAGATTCCAAAACCGAAATGTCCGTCCGCCGTACGCCGTACGCCGTCTAGGCCGTTTTGGGCAGTAGGAATTTTTTAAAAAATCTGAAATTTTGACAAAATACTCGGTTTACCATCTAGTTGTGCCCGCAAGGTTTTCAGCCCGATCGCCCGAACCCGTGGGGCGCTCTGGGGCTAAAATGGGGCTACAGAAGGTGGTTTTTGAAGGCTTTTGGCTATGGGATCGAGTCAGGTGTCGTTTTCGAAGTATTTTTGGACGTAGAATCCATTTTTTGGGGTCCCGGAACGATCCGATTTCACTGTGGCGATCTATAGGGCTTTCATGGGGCTAAAAATGGGATTTTTGAAGGATCCCAAGAAGTTAAATATCTTTCGAGTAAAAATTAAAGAATTTTTGAAAAAACACATTTTTGAAAAAAAATCCCCTCAAAAAATTTTTTTTGAAATATAAAAATCAAAAAAATTTTTTTTTAATTTTTTTTATTGACAGAATTAAATTTCTGTACAAGTAACCTATATCAAAGAATAATAAACCCTTGTGTAAAATTTGCAGCGTTTTTTCTTTTGCCCGCTCCTTTTTTCTTTTGGCCGCTCCTTTTTTCTTTTGGCCGCTCCTTTTTTCTTTTGGCCGCTCCTTTTTTCTATTGGCAGGAGCGGCCAACAGGCTCCGTATGTACACAGCGATATATTTAATATATTTCTATATATTAAATATATAGAAAATACGAAAAAGTGGAGTGAAGGAGAAAACTCGTCAGTTAGATGGATCAGTTTGAGGTAAGTTACTGTTAAGATATTTGAACGAATGCTCATGAGTCACTCATGATCATTCGTTCAAATTAAATTTTCTCCATCACATTTTCCCTGCTCTTTTGTTATAACACGTTTAACATACCGCGTCCTCGCGTCGTGTGCCTCATGATTTTCAAAATTACGAACTTTTTTACTATCGATAATAATTGTTATTAACAGAGACAATCAACGCTGAGAAACCCTCAGTTTTCATACTTGGGCTTCCAAGGAGCTACTAAAAATTAGTTTTAAAAAAAATCACCATTTTCGGTACCTAAATTATATGTATGTAAATTACATGTATGTAAATCAAAATTATAAATTTTATAATTTTTATTAACCTCAATTAGTCGGGCGATTTTATTTTCATCGTATTTTTCACGACCAGATACCTTTAAATATATATTATATGTATATATGTAATGCAGGAGGAATACATAGTCTTTCTTAGGGGCAACACGTGACGTGTGACTGGATTTATTTTCTCCGTCGACCCCTTAAAACGGATTCCGTCGTCATTCTTCTTTCCCGAATTGTAAAAATGCTCTGGGAAAGTTTAATGAACCGAAAAGGGAATTTACCCTTCGGGAGAAGGAAGTCGACCGCCATTTTAATTTCTCACCACAACCTCTTCCCCAAGGCCGTGAAGACGCCCTAAGGGGTGCGACGGGGATTCAAACCAGCGATATTTACTCAGTCTGGCGCTCCGGGAAGAGGCGGAAGGGGCAGGAACTTTTTAAAGTGTGAGTGGCAATGACAGAAGATGAATTAAATATACAATATAAGTCTGCGAAAGGGGAAAAAGGTTTTTCGTTAAGAGGGAGAAAGTGCAGAAAAGGGGCTTCAACCCCCTTCTTTGTAAGTCTGAAAGCTATAAAACGAAAGGGAGTTACGGGGGGTGGATCGAGGACGAGGTGGGATCGTGGGGATGACACCCCCGCACTCTCCAACGAAGCCTACCCCGTGGAAGCTGTAGAGACTTTATTTAAGTGTTGTGGGTACTTTATGTGTGACTAAAGGAGATTTGAAATGCTTCCAGGGTCGCCTTCCCTTCTTTATTCACCCCCTTTGCAATCCAAAGACCGGAGGGACTGTTTGTCCTCTTCCCAAGAACATTTAACTCGTTCAAAGCATTTTAGATCTTATTCCAAAAGAAAACGAGTGACTCCAAATATTAGCGAAAGAAATGCATTTCCCTGGCAAGTTTGCAGGTCGTAAACCCAACAGTTTTCGAACAAGAAACAAACGGGCTCACAAAAAAAGGTCACGCCGAATCATTAAATACAATAAACGGTACTTTTCCGTTATACCCCCCCCCCCCCCCCACTCGATTTTGGTTGGCTATGGGTGCCTTAAAGCCATCGGGAGGGGTGTTTATGAACACGAAATCGAGTGGGGGGGGGGGGGGGGGTATAACGGAAAAGTACCCAATAAACACCTCTGTGTTCGTGACAGGGGTCGAAAACTTAGATCAGACTCAATATGTGACATTCGTTTCATTACGCGTAGATCTCAAAAATCTAATGGCCGTCCGCCATCCGGGCCGATTTAATTTGGGACGTTGGATTTTTTTTTTTTTTTTTTTTTAATCTGAAATTTTGACAAACTATTTGGTTCACCATGTAGTTGAGCCCTGAAGCTTTTCAGCCCGATTGCTCAAACCCGAGGGGCTCTCCGGGGCTACAAAGGGGCTACGAGTGGGGATTTTGAAGGGTTTTGGCTACGGGATCGAGAACGGTTGGTTCGATCTTAATTCTCTTTTTTCTGATGAAAGCTGATCCCCCATCGCAACTATTCTATGTGAAATAGTTTTATTTGAGCCATAACCGAGTGATGGGCAAAAATGTGCGAAAAACACGTTTTTGTCAAAATTTGCCATTTTTGCCATGCCTGCCCCTCCCTTATCAAAGCTCAAATAAAAATTTCACATGAAGAAGTTGCAATGGAGAATTTATTCAGTTTTCACGAGAAAAAAATTAATTTGGAATGGCAATTTTTCCGGAGGGATTTACCTGTAAACCTAGCTGCTATGAGGAAAACAGTAGTTAACAGGGTAGGTAAGCGGAATTTGGCTCACTTGTGTAAAATGCAGGGTTTTTATTTTTCAATTCAATTGTGATACGTTTAAATGGCTTAATGACCACCGCGTTTCTCAACCACGACTCCTAAAAATGAAAAAGTATCCCTCATAGGCTACGAGGGATTTACAAATCCGCACTTGGGAGCTTTGAGTTTCAAACTGAGTCTCTCAAGTTGGAGTTGCTACCCTTAAAAAAGTTTCCCTCCTTAAAAAACCGATTGTAAGCCTTAAAAAGGCCATTGATGGTGAGCCCCAACATGTAAGTATTGTGGCGGCCTCGAAGACGTTGAAGAAATTATTGGAAAAAAAAGAGCATAATCCTATTCTATGAGACTCGAATGAGAGGGCCTTTCTTCAAAGCTAGGTATCCAAAACAAATCCTACCCGACGCAAACTAACTAATTGCGGTATCATTTTAAGCTTTTTTTTGTTTTTGGTTTTCAAGTGTACCTACAACCTAAACTGAAAATTGTCTGCAAAACGTCTTCCTCCTCAACACAAAGCGTGTGATGTTCCCGTCTTGCGTCGTATCAGGTTACAACAGTCGAGGCCACGACAGAATGTGAGTTATCGTCCAAGCTGGCCAACGAAGGTGTGGTGTTTCCTTGGCGGCCACACGGGAGGTCCCCGATGGATCAAAAACTTGATATTTATAACAAAAAAAAAGTCAAGGGCAAATTTCAAAGGCAGAAATGAACGTAGGAGTGTGATGTTAACGCTGTTCGTCACATGTAAGGATTGTAAGGGTATAAATTTAGAATCGATAGGTAGCGAACTATCCTGATGACCTAAGATGATTTGAATTTTTCAACGCCCTTTCTTAGATGCATTGAATGGAAATCAGCAAGACGCTCTGTTAAATATTGCTGCAAAAATACACATTTTTGCACTTTTTAGAATTTTTTAATCGTTTTTGGCGAAAATCCGATGTGTGAAATTCTTCAAATTTAAGTGACAGTACGTCCAGCGACTTCTAAAGGAAGACATCTTAAAGCGCAAACACACACTATGCCGAATGAGGTCGGACGACTCAACCAGGGCGGTCGAATCAGGGAAATTTGGATCGGCATGACCTCCACACTGCGTTATAGTGAGGAAAAAAGCCGATCGGCTGAATTCTGGCCCCAAATCACCGATGTTGACTGAATTGAAGCTGATCGGTATGCTCATAGTGTGACCTTTAAGGGCGTCCACACTATGCCGATCAGCATCATTCGGCTCGAGCCGATCGGCAAATCCGAATTAATGTAGACGTGCCAGTCGGCCTTACCGAGTCGCTCGAATTCGAAACGAACGATGCAGAACCCAAACTGACTCAAGTCGGTTCGGATCAAAGAAAGCCGACCGGAACCGAATTAAAGGTCAGCGTGTGGACGCGTCAGTCGAGCTTCAACCGCCTGTTGATGTTGCTTTTTTTTCTATTTTCCATCATTCGGGTACCTAAAATTTGTGAAAAGTGGAATGATGAGGAGACGTTGTCTTTTCTCGAGCTATACCTCGAGTAGATCTTCCGAGGGCGACGGTCACGACGTTCCCCTACCCTTGTTGCAATAATTATTGCAGCAGAAGCAGCTACAAGTAAATCCTCACCACTTGACGACATCTCTACGACTTCACTGAGGCACTGATGCGGGATGATTCGGCAATTCGGGACGTCCAGACTACTAGTGTCATGTTGACGTCTTGCCGGACACCGCAAGCCGCACTGAACCGGCCTGTTTTGGCATAATGTGGACGCGCCTTTTGCATTCAGACCGAGCGGTTTCGTTTTGGATTCAGCACAATCCAGTTTGACTTTTTTCAATGAAGCAAGGCCGAATCATGCCGACCATAATATGGTCATAATAATATTATGATGACCATAGTCTATAGACCTCAAAGCGCGTCCGAAACCCAAATTCCAACTAGTGCGTCACACCCTCCAAATCGCTAGCCTAGTGCGGACTCGCCTTAAGAGATGAAATCAGGAGGACAAGTTATGTGCCATGGTTGGGGGCTAGTGCAGAGTGCATACCAAAGGAGGAGGAGGAGATCCTCAGGGCAGATCTCAGGTACACAACTTTTGAGTTGGTTGCGGCATTGCTCGTCAATCCAAGACGTGGGGCGTACAACATGGTGGAACATAAAAAGCAGACGATATCCACTGGAAGATCTAACAGAAGCCAAAGCATTCAGAAGACTGCTATAGTCCACTCTCAGTGTTCCCGAGGAACAAATAAGAGCAAGAGGCAGCGCAATAACAAAGCTGTCCCAAAATATCTCGTCTCGTTGGCTGTCAGCTATTCCCTGAGAACTGCTTTGACCCCTCTGCAAGTGAGTTCAGGAATTATCTTGCCTTAATACTGCCGCCCAAAGTTAAAACATCCTATCTAGGTTCAAATTCTTTGTTTTGTAGAACGTTTTAACTTAGCACGGCAGTATATCCGGCGGAAATGCCCACTTGGCGCGATAATTAGGGGAGCGACTCGTTCACACCGCCACGACCGCGCCACCGCCACCGCCACCGCCTGCCATCTCAGAGCTGAAGAATCTACGAACGTCGTCGATAGTGTGCCAGCGAAGAAGAGGTTAATGATTTTCTCGGACAAGCAGCAGAGGTTGCCTCAGGGCTCGACTGGCGTTTGCCATCCTCCTGCGAGCAGCCTCAATGATACGAGAGATGGCAGAGTGCTGACAGCTTCCAAGGATTCAATGATGGAGCAGCGTTCATGTTGGGGCTGGAAAGTTGCTAGGGTCCTCGAGACTCACCAAACGAATCAGATGGAAATCGGGAATCCTGGGCGATGTAAAATATTAAAAATTAAAAGAAAAACTCATCAGCTCCAATACATTAAATTTTAATGTATTGGATCTGATGAGTTGTTCTTTGTTATTTAAAAAATTTAAAAACCATCTAGTAAAACATTTAAAAAATCGAGAAAAAATGTTTATAAAGTATGAACTCAGGCATTGAAAATTGAGGGGTGGTTTCCATTAAGAAAATAACTGCTATAATTGAACTCATAGCATCAACACAGACAGCAATCGACAGCAAACCTTCATTCTCAATTTGCCCTATTTGGGCCGTTATAACCGTCGGCTTTAGGTCAGATTGGTTTCCGCAGGTAACTGGCCATATAATAGTGTGTTAGTGATCTGTAAACACCCCGAACGAATTTCACTCGAGTGTGGGGAAGGTTCCTTTTGCCCGTTCAAATCGTCACGTATGCCCCCAAAAGTAACTCGATACTTTCCAACGATGACATGGGGTCCACCTAGTGCGTCCAATATCGTTTTACACGTCACCACCCGCGCGATAAGCCCCCCCCCCCCCCCCCCCCCCCGAGCCATTGTCCTTCTCGTTCTCAAAAAGGGGAAGAAAAAAAATAAAGTGGATACCTGTCTAGTTTTTACCGCAACGATCGGCATTTAACCTCCCAAGCCGACTTTGAAAGTTGAGTAAAAAATTAAAATTAAAATAGTGAGAGAAGATGAGGCTCATAATATGTTCTCTATTATCAACATAACTGTAGGACACTGTCAAAAAAGTGTCTCATCTGGGCCTATTCCTATTTATTAATCATTGAAACACCCAACTGAAATAAATCCTTCCTGCCATTTGATTTCTGAATGATACACATAAATATGACATAGGGGGTCTTTATGGTCTGGCTGTTCTCGACGAGTCAATGTTTTAAATGTGCTAGAGTCGAAAAAATTGGTCGTAAGTATGTTATCGAACTCACTCAATCATATGCTCATATTATGAGCTAGTAAATCTACATTTGATATAATATATTAATATATTATTATTTTTGACTCATATTAGAGAGTTGGTAAGAATATTATGAGGAAGTGATTTTATAAAATTTCATTTCATTTTTTACTTTGATTTTTGATTATTTTTATGATTTTTGATGAGATAAGTTTTAGTGATTTTGATTGATGATTGATTTTATTGATTACCTACTTGATGATTGAGATTGATTTTTTAATGATTATTCCTGATAGTGTTGTAGTTTTGATTTTATCTTATTGTATTAAAGCTATTTTGAGAGAGGTATTGAGAATGTTGTTCACGAATGTGAATCATTGCTTCCGAGTCTGCAAGGCAGCGGTAGCATTGTATTCACTTTTGCAATGGAAAAAATGTGAGCTCTCCAAAATCAAAATTTCCACTCACGTTTTGCGTTTCAGAGCCTCCTGAACAAATGTGGTTCCGTGTCTGTCTGTCTGTCCGCATTTCCTTGCCACAGCCATAACTTCCACAATTTTGATAGGATTTCAATAATATTTTCAGGAATTGTGTGGGTGTAGCTATGCCCCTCGGTGTATTTATATTTGAGACATCTCCATCATATTGATGTATATCTTTAGGCTAAGGGGCTATGTCCCCTATCAGTATCAGCATGATTTAATCAGCGGTACCCCCTGCGCATGCGCGAAAGTAATTTTCTTGTTACAGTCATAACTCCATCAATTTCGAACGGATTTTTGTCAGATTTTCAGGGATCGTGCAGGTAAGGTCTCTTCTAGTTTTCAATGTATCGGGCATTAGGTCAAAAGAAACTCAAACATGTCCTCTAGCACCGAGTTTCGGCTAATGTACTGACTTCAGGCTTATGAGGAAATTAGTTAGTAGTTAGAAGATGAGAAAGCATGGGAAACAAGCACCAATACAAGTACCCATAGTATGAGTTCTTCTCATGCTTTTTAATTTTTGGTTGCCCGGATTGTGACCATGACCTTGGCAGTGTATTTTTTCTTGCCGCTGTATTTACGAATGTATATACTTTTTTAAATTCTTTTATAAATATGTATTTATGTTCTGAATAAGTGTTTTGAAAAATAATAACAATAAACCAAAATTGAAGAAGTAATAACAACGGGTCCGCGCGTCATGTGCCTCATGATTTTAAAAATTACGAACGATTCTGCTTTCGACATTAAATTTTAACGTGGTAAGCTCGACCGTGAAGACTTACAAAATAGACAACAGAGCTACTTTTACAAACTTCTGTTGGTAGGTAATGATATATCAATATAGGTAGGTTTTTTAATGAAATTTGAAATTCTGAACTACGCAAAATTTAAAAAATTTCGCATCTCGATCAATTTATCCACAAACAATATATTAGTTTTTACTTCATCCGACCACAAGATGATCACGTAAGTGATGCTGCAGCATCATTTGCGTCGACCATAAATACTTTTTTTATAATCTCTGTAAAGATCTTTACCTACTTCGGTATTCACTAATTGGAGCCCCTTAAAATGGCTACATCGAAGAATTCTTTTCATCCGTGCCCTGACAGCGTTTCAGAATTAGTATGATGCTAAAGCGGCGAGAAGTGATCAGAAGAAGTCGTCCTTTTATTTGCTCACAATGAAAGCAAGATCTATACCTGCTACATATTTTACAAGACTGGAGTAGGCAGCTCTTGAGGACTATTGTGCCTCCGCGGGGACAAAAGCTTTGGTTCTGACCCCCTAAGTATGTTTGTCAGGTATGGTTTACGAAGGTTTCCGAACAAACCCAACATACAGGTGGCAACGTGGATCCTCCCGTCCCTCTTTTCATCTACCGCCTTCCTTTTTTTTCGATACAAATTTTTCCCCAGTCCGAGAGGCACATCTGCCCCCGGCTGCTGGGCTTTTGTCCGTGTCCAACTACGCGTATACAGTTTACAACATTATCGATCTTGTTGCCGCCAACTCGAGTGCTGTTAAAGACGTCTCCCTCCAAAGCTCAGCTGGCATTGACCTCATCATCGGAAATATGGAATTGACACATCCCACCACACGTCAAGCTAAACCGAGCAGTTTTCATTTTATGAGAAACAACAACAAAGAATGTACATAATGACATGATAAATTATCATCATCATCATCATCAAATAACGAACATTAAAAGGTTTACACATTCTAAACGTGTGAAGTGTTATTAATATTATTATTACTACTTGAAAAGGTCATCATGTCTTATTTAAAATCTTTTGGGATATCACCGGCTAAATCCCATTATTCTGAGAAGGCAAACGTTCTTTCATGTAACTGACTTTCTCCGCACAAGTTTAAGGTAACTGAACTCGCCCATATCAGAAGATGTTGTTAGGAACAACAAGAAAGTTAATGGATTTTTTCGCGACAAGTCAAAAATTTTGATCACCTTCAAAATGTGCCCTAACGCCATCCGCCATCATCGTTTTCGGGATTAAGCAGTTTTTTCAAATTCAGAAATTTTATCAATACACTCGATTTCGCAGGTTTACCCACGGGTCTCTACAAGGAGGGACTACAAGGAGGGGTCTAGAAGATTTAGGGTAGGACGTCAAGTGTGGTGTCGTCGTCGAAGTATTTTTTAACGTGTAATCCATTTTCGAGGGTCTCAGCCCCTTCTGACTTCACCTTGAGGATCTACAGGGGGTCCAAATGGGGCTTCTGAAGGCCTACCTATGTCCAAGAGCGAATGAGGTGTGGTTATCGAAGTAATTTTGAACGGCAGGATTCATTTTGGAGGGTCCTTTATCTGTTCAAACACTGCTCAGGAATTTGTTTTATTTTTTATTTTTAATAATCCTTTATTCAAGAAGAATACATTTTTGCACAATTTATATGAAAGAATAAAAACCCGTTGAGTAAAAATTGAAGCTTGTTTTGAATTCGGATTTCTGCGAGAAAAAAAATGAAGTCCCATTTTTACCACATTTTAGCGCATTATCTACTACAGTGTTTTCAGTAGCAAACTCAAATTCAGCGCTGTCGTATAAACCTAAAAAACGCTGCAAATTTTACACAAGGGTTTATTATTCTGTGATATAGGTTACTTGTACAGACATTTAATTCTGTTAATAAAAAAAAAAAAAAAAATTTTTTTTGGATTTTTATATTTCAAAAAAAAAAAATTTGGGGGGATTTTTTTTTTTCAAAAATGTATTTTTTCAAAAATTCTTTAATTTTTACTCGAAAAATAATTAACTTCTTGGGATCCTTCAAAAATCCCATTTTTAGCCCCATGAAAGCCCTAAAGAACGCCACAGTGAAATCGGATCGTTCCGGGACCCCCAAAAATGGATTCTACGTCCATTAACAAATATTTATTGGTTTATACTACTTCAATACAATTTTAAATGATTCATGTAATAAACTCTTCTTGTCGCCGTGGTCCTTGGGGTCCAGGTAGCTGCACCGGGGGGATAGGGGGACGTGGTGTCTCCCCAGGGAGGCGTTGTGTCCCTCGCCGTGTCCATCGGAAACAAATACAGGTAGCGCATCAGAAGGTGCATCAATACCGGGAGAAAATATAAGGGACGGGAATACTGACCTTGGGGGGGCTCAATGAGCCCCCGCTAGGTGTCTGCGTCTAAAGGCAGCCCATATAAAGCCACTACCGTCCAACGTTCTCCTGGCAGCCCACTCCAATATGAACGGCGGAAAGATCCTTCGGAGCCCCCTCGCTGCGTGTGCGTCCCAGAGTCCACGCCATTGGAGAATAGCCGGAAGTACCTCCACCACCGTCGAATCCGTGAGCTCCCTGACGGCTTGCATCGCTACCGGAGTCCCGTACTTAGATTTCTTCCTATTCAGGAGGGTGCGCAAGGGAAAGGCCGGAGAGTTTGTCGAGATGGCCACCTCGACGACATAAGCAGTGTCATCTTTCTTGATTATGACGTCGGGTCGAATGGCTTGTTCGTCGGTCCTAATCAGGGTCTCCGTCCACACATTCCAACCCTTCCGCCGAGCATATTCACCAAACAGGGCACAGACAGCGTTATGTCGTTTGCAACGTGCTTCACGCATAGATGGACAAACTTGCAGCACATGGTTCGGCGTCTCGCGTTGGGGGCATCCTTCACGACATGCTGCCGAACCTGCCCGGCCTCTAGTCATCCGTGCCCGCAGCGGTATAGCAGCTGCGTATGTCTTGATCGCCGCCAGGGTCCGCCACACGGGCACCCGTTCGTTGGTGTTACGCATCCAGGCTGTTGACTGGGGAACATCCCGAGCAATTTTCATGTCTGCTCCGTCGACAGTGTTATGCCATGCAGCTGCCCGCTCGCGGCGCCTGTCAAGTGTCGATGATTCAATGCCACTGTTGTCTTCACGGAACAAAGTATTACGGGCCTCGCTGACACGCTTCTTCCGTAGCAAGGGGATAAGCGCTAAAAAGCACATCAAACCCAGCCCTCCATCCGCCACGGGGGCGTAGAAGAACGCATTGGGAACATCTCTGGGCAGCCTTAGGAATGATCGTAAAATTCCTCGCACTCGTATGTCAAGCCATTGGAGCTGTTTCTTCGTGTGTGCAGTTAAAACAAGTCCATGCACAAGCGACGGTTGCCAGTGGGTTCTGATTGCCTCTAACTTCGTCAGGGGTCCAAGAGTCGACCGAATTATCTTGCCTAAATCCGTGATAGCTTTGTTGGGATCCGGTCTGACTGGGCCATAGGGATTAAATGTTACGCCGAGGTAGTTCCATACGGCATTCGAGCGAGCTACCGGTATATCATCTAGGTCACCCAGACTGGCAGTCACAGCCAACTTACCCTTCCTAGGAACCAATGGCACATAGAGAGACTTGCCGGCGTTGATCGACAACCCGCAGTGTTGTAGAGCTTCGCGGAAACTTCTGATGAGCACCCGTATCCCAGCGGCCGATGCCGCCAACAAACACGCGTCGTCTGCGAACGCAATCGATCGCCATCGTTTCCCACGGCAAGTGAAGCCAATTCTGCTAGGTAGCGACATCAGGGCATGATCCATGACTGCGTTGAAAAGAGTGCCAGAGAGCGGGTCTCCCTGCCGAACTCCAGCTTGGCACCGTATACGTTGTCCGCCCAAGATGGTGCTGGAAGATCCATACAACTTCATAATATAGTGGACCAAAGACGGAGACCACCCTCGTGCCACCATCACAGCTCTAATTGCGTCGTGGCTAACAGAATCAAAGGCCTTGGCCACGTCGACCACCACCAGGTGCAGCTCCCTAAATTTCCGTTTTGCTTCCGCCAATATGGTCCCTTTAAGAGTTACGTTTTGGCCAATACCGTCGACGTTACTGATCAAGCCCCGTTGGTCCCGACAATGCCGGACATTCTGCATCAACCTGGCTGCCAAGATCTTGTGTAGGTGCCTCAACATCACCGACGGGACAGTGATCGGTCGATATTGATCAGGCCTCACTGGTCTAGTCACCTTGGGAATAAGTGTGGTGCGCCCCAACGTCATCCATTCAGGTGCTTCCTTCTGGCGTAGAATCGTATGGAAGATCAGTCTTTTGTACCTATGCGGCAGTGTGTTCCATTGGCCTGGCAGAATGCCGTCCACGCCCGCCGCTCCCCTTCGCAGGCGGTGCTCATCGAGCTCCTGGTCAGAGATTGGCTGAAACACGCCAACCATTGTGTCATTCCCCGGGCATGCAGGCTGCACGCCGTCCGGCCACGGAGTCGAGGCGCGCTCAAACTGGTCTCTCCAATATTGAATTGTTGCTGCTTCAGGGTTGACTGCGCCTGACCGTGCCAATCCGTCGGTCAAAATCTCATCGAGGGCAGCTCGCCGGTCTGTCTTCCAGAGTTCGCTGATCGACGGTGCCGTTCGTGGTCGTGCTCCATCAGTTGCTCTAGATCGCCAAGGGCGAGGCTCCCCGAACTTTGCAATTACCCACTGGTGGATACTGGGCATGCCGTCCCTACCTTCCAGCACTTCTCTGATCCCAGGCAGCAAGAGCCGTTGATCCTCCTCTGTCCAACCGTCATTGGTCTCCAGGTCTTCCAATATAGCGAGGTCTAGGATGGTCTCCTCATCCAACTCTGATGTGGTGTCCAGCTCAGGCACCGCTGGCTGCACAAACTCTTCGCTAACACGATCTCCCATCTCCGGGTTAATTAGTAAGGCATCCCTAATGTTGATGTAGGACTGCTGTCGTCTGTGTCGTCGAACTTGTTCATAACTCCTGCCAGGTAGGTGCTCCATCAGTCCTTGGCATATACCTCGCTCCGTCAGGTGGGTGGCTCGTATCCTAATCTCGTTCCTTGCCATGATGAGCATTTCTTCCTGGCTCCAATATTTATGGCGGCCCCTGGGGGTATCCTCTGCCGCCTGGACCTCAACAAATCTTTCCGGATGGGTCCGTCTCAGATGGTGGGTGAGGGCGTTCTTGGAGTTGAAGGAACGTCCGCACGCGTTGCATGTTAGGGGGCTACCGTCCATAGTCGGTGATTACCAACAGCCCAGCCACAGCTCTCCGATGGGCCTCACATTCCCTGCTCCCTAGTTTATGGGCGCAATCCACTTTGATCTCCTGACACCCTATGCAGATGGGTGACTCCCGCTTATCGCACTGCCGCTCCAGGTGATCCTTGGACGTACACACACGGCAGCACTTTTCCCCGTCTCCGCACTTCTTGCATTGGGCCGCAATATGGCCATAAGCCCCACAGCGGAAGCACCTCCTGACATCTAGAAAGTCCTCGACTGCGCATCTAAACCAGGAGATGTAAAACGTTCCTTTTTCGACCGACTTCTCCCTCATTTGACTCGGCATCTCCACGACGACATTGCCCCTTCTTGCATCACTGGAGACGTTCCCTGTCTGTGCCCATGGGATTCTGCGTATGGCCTTCACTTCTTTCTGGAAATCATCAATTGGTACGTCATTGAAATTTTGTCTCCACAAGGCCTGAAGAAAGGCTTCGTCCGTGAAATCCTGTCCGTCAACCTTGTAAGGTACTCCTCTTACCAGAACGGTTGGCTTCCTTTTAGGAAGAAGTTCAGCTTTCAACCCGGCAGCTCCAACGTCAACATCCGCCATAATCTTGTGGGCTTCAAGGGGGCTGGCCACCTCAACCACAAGGTCCTTGCCTCTGCGGCCTCTCATCCCTACCACCTGCCACCCCTTAGATTGGGGCTTAATTGCTCTGGTCAGCGTCTCACGGACAGCCTCAGTAGTCGACTTTTCGGGAGCTTCGTCTTTACTGCTCAAGACAACCAAGGTTTTCTTCGGGATTTCCCTAGATGCCACAGGGCCTCTACTTCTACTGCGTTCTCTCGGCCTCAGGACAGCAGCATAAGAAGGGGCAGTATGCCCCTGCACCACAGCTATCTGGCAGATCTTCTCCTCCATAGACATTATCCGAGCGGCGGTGGTTTCAAGGACCCCCTTCAGCGATTCAGTGTTGTCACTCAAGGTGTTCAAACCGGCTTTCTCCACGGCACAGATCAGTCGCTCAATTCGTTCGTCGCCTTTTGCATCCAACCGATTGAGAGCAGCCTCCATCTGGGTCACCTTTCGCATGATTTCTCCAATAGGTCCTTTTAGCTGCGCCAGACATCCCTTTGCCTTATCTGCACCCACCTTAGCCTCCTTGGCAGCTATCAAAAACGCCGCCTCAGCTGAAGCCCAAATCTCCATCAGTTCAATTACTGCGGATGTGGCTTCCGTAATGGGTTGTTCTGCTGCCACAGCAGCCATAAGTGACTCAGCCATGGCTACTCGGCAAGATTAAGTCCTTTTCTGGGCCAAGTACGTCAATACAAGGTCCTTGACCAACACTCCTTGTCCACAAATACGAGGTCCCTGACGATCGCCAAATACAAGAACTCTGTGACCAATGGTGGATCCACCCCTTATACCTCTATGATTTGCTTCACAGGGCCTCAAGGCTACCTCCTTACAAGGTCCCTCCAGTTAGCTCCTGCTAACTCCTAGTCTCCTGATACCTGACCAAGCTTTAGAGGCTCAGAAATCGGGGTCCAACTTCTCCCAAATTTGGAGTAGGGATACAGTAGCACTCCCTCTACCACCTATGAGGTGGGGGGGGAGCCCCAAGTGGGATGGGAAAAAGATACTCCCTTCCACCTAAAAGTGGGGGTAAACAACCTTCAATACAACACTGGGGTGTCAATGATCACACCCAGGGGTACCAGTTCCTTTACTAGGACTACTGACTCAGAGCTCCACAAGGGCTATGATGTAACCTTCCACTATTTGCCATGTGGCAAGCACATGGCATCATAGACAAATTTAACTCTCTTTATCCCCAAAACCACTCCATCGAATTGAACGAAATTTTCAACAGACCTTTCTATAAGGGAGCTCTCCAATTTCCCCCAGCCTCAGCGTTCAACCACCATCCACACAGCCACGGCACCAAACGGGTGATATCACCAACACCCAACACCCGAACACCCGGCCACGACAATCACCTTGAAAAGCACCACCGTCTCTACCACTCCACCAAATTTCGTGAAGAAATAACAAGTTTTTACCACTGAAACAAAAGGTTGTTTGAGAGCACACCTTTCACTGTCAGAAACAAAGACACAACTGTCCAAAAATACTTCGAAAACGACACCTAACTCGATCCCATAGCTAAAAGCCTTCAAAACACCCCTCCTGTAGCCCCATTTTAGCCCCATAGCGCCCCACGGGTTTGGGCGATCGGACTGAAAACCTTGCGGGCACAACTAGATGGTAAACCAAGTATTTTGCCAAAATTTCAGATTTTTAAAAAAATTCCTACTGCCCAAAACGGCCCGGACGGCGGACGGACATTTCGGATTTTGAATGTAGACCTCTTGAAACGGATAATGTCAAATTTTGAGGCCGATCGGAGTCGTCGACCCGTGTCGCGAAAACATAGGTGTATTATTCCAAGAATAATAAACCAAAATGTGACTCGAAGAGAGCTATGATTTTCCTTCAAATCAGCGTAATTCAGGCCGTAGTTTTCAATCAATGACATTGTATATAACCAACAAGTTTACGATTCATTAAAATGATAAAACTTTCCACTACAAGGAGATCGAATGTGGTATGAAGTACGATTTTGAAGTAGGATTCGGTTTTTGAAGTAGGATTTTGGACGGAAGGATTCATTTTTGGGGGTCCTAAGGTATCATATAAGGGACCCCCAAAAATGAATGGACATATAAGTTTGATGTCGAAACAGTATAATATATTATGTATAGAGATGTAATTATTTCTTTATTTAATTATTTTAACTTATTAATGTTTAAAATTGTTGTTGTTGGAAACTTTTTGAGGGTCAGTCAAAGTTTCCAACAACATTAATTGAAACGGTCAACATCACCATCAACTTTTAAAATTGTTCAATTTTTTATTTATTTATTTTTATTTTATTTTTTATTTGCTTTTAATTGTTACATTTTTTATTTTTTTACTATCGTGGAATAATTCTACGTTGGTAAAAAAAGGGAAAAATTTAACAATTAAAAGCAAATTAAAGAATAAAATACAAATTAATAAATAACAATAATTGTAAAATAAATAACAATAAATTAACAATAAATTAATAAAAAAACAATCAAATTTAAAAAACCTTACATCTCTATAATAGTACAATAATTGTACTCTATCGTTTGGACAGATAACAAGATAATATCGTATTATGACAAGATAATTTCATATTATACAACAAGATAATATCATAACAGATATCAAGCTAATAGGTATCATATTATGATAAGGGACCTTCAATAATTAATAATAAGTATTATTATTAAAGTTTTGCGAAATTTATACGTTAGACTGATAAACGTGTGAAGTTTACAGCGGTTTTGATAATTTTATTGGCCACAAAATGTGTTCTTTTGTGATTCAGGAATGCGTAAATTTGTGTATGGTTGCAGGATTTTTTGTTTTGTTTTGTTCGAAATGATATTTGAAAAGAATCAAGAATTAATGGGGGTATAGAAGAGTTTGGGGTAGAGGATCGAGTGGGGTGTGATTTTCGAAGTAACTGTAGGCCTCTAGAAAGTGTACCGGCACAAGTCACATCATAATCAGAGCTTCTCCCTGACACTTCAGTTGAGCGCTTTGGTCACGGGGGATTCCTTTTCTTCCCCCCCCCCCCCCCCCCGCCACTTTTTTTTGTCCACCCAATTGAAACTTTTCCCCATCAGAGGCTTGTGTACTCTGCCACGCCAAAAAATTGCCATGATTCATTGGGTCTCTCATTCATCGAAACGAATCGATACCTGGAGTGGCTCGCAATAGGTAACAAAAGGCTGAATGGTTGCCGACGACTTGAAGAAAGAAGACGGCTTGTTCTTTGACTTTGCGGTCCCCTCCGTCGGTTTCGTCACCTCGGGAACATAGAAACCTCTCGAAATACCGTTTGGGTCCATTCGGGCCAGCGATGAGCTTCGAGCAGTTCCAAACCACTGGACAGCACTTGTGAGTAATTAATGGACTGTGGAGGGTGAAATGATGTTCAGAAAGAGGCCTCAAAGATAAAATTTATATTTCAGGAAATGAAAAAAACTGTTTACCGTGTTTACACAGTATATCGAAATTTGAATTTTATCCTGTAAGTATTTGATGTAGTCAGGATGCATGCCAGATTAGTTTGGATGAGCTATTTCTTTAATGAATCAGAGAAAGCATAAAAAACAAGACGCAGATTTTTAAAAAAGCGATATTGTGGATCAATCATCTGTGGCACATCCTGTTAGCATCATTGTCAATATCGAAGTTGTTGGAGTCTTCTTCTTCTGGATCACCAATATAAGTAAGATCATTCAGAAGGTTATCATAGTACGATTTACTCCGAAGATTTTGGAGATTCGGAATGATGTTCTTCAGAGCCTTGATTTTAACAGTTAAAATCCAGTTACTGGATTCAGCCCAGGAGGTTAGGCAAAAGAAGTTCCATTAAATGGAATTTTCATCATTGTGGGGAACTCTACATTCCCACTCAGCCCAATCGATGTCCTTCCCGCTCACGCGAGTTCGGGGATCCGTCGCCCGCCACTTATCCCGAGATCGGCTCATCGCCAGCCGACTCGGGAGGCCCCTCAAATCATCCGCCGGCAGCTGTCATAGCCCATTAACTCTGCATTTTAACATCAACAGTTTTAATCCCAGTTATTTTCGACCTATTTTCATCGATCTGGTAATTCCCCCTGACCCTTCAACGATCCCTTGTAAGACCAGGGGTGTCAACCGGGAGTCCATGCATGATAATTCAAGATCGGAAGCCAGGGAACCACCCCTTGGTACAACTGCGGCAGCAGAAAACCTTACCCAACACGATCTTTCGCACAAGGGCAAGTCAGTTTTCTCCCGCTCCTTCCGAGGATCTGCCGGACTTAGAATACCCCAATACTTCGGGATGTCCTAAGGAACCCAGATCCTCCATTTCTGCAGCTGGAACATTCTCAATGCCAGCAGAAAACAACAAATTGTGTCATGCCTCTGATGAATCGAATCTCCTGTGCAACTTCCAAACATACTGGCGACGTCACCACGGACGCTGCGCCGGCCCTATTCCGCCACCCACACAACATACCTACTCTAATAATCTATTAGGAAAAACATTACACTTAGGTACACACCCAACACACATGCCAGTTGTTACGCTGCAATCATTATTTTGACTTGTGGTATTCTTGCCGAAACACTCGTGACTTGTCTTGTTGTTGAAGAAACGCCAGTTCAGAGATCCCAACTGGCTGACTCGTTATGTTTTTGGTGAAACCGCATACTTATTCAGGATTGCAGCTAATTCCAGTGGCCACAAGATGGCATCACTAACTAAAAAACTAGATTTTTTTTACTAATCGTGTTTTTGCCAGAAACTCCTAAATGTGAATAAGCAATGATAGGTACGTTTAATGTTGCGCCGCTTATTGAATTTGTGGAGAGTAAGTTAACTTTTTTATACCTATTTAATTACACCCACATACATCTGAATGTGATTGAATAACGAAGAGAATTAAATTGGGTCGAAAGGAAAAGGGAGGGCGTTTTGAAGGAGGTGACTCGAAGTGGTGCTAATGCTGAGCTCCAGGGGGTGCCATGATTGGGGTTACGCGCCGGTAATTATTAGCCAAGCAGGCGTTGAAAGGCGGCATTTTTTAAATAGGGGAAGGGAGGGGAAGGTTAACTGAGAAAAGTGAATGCCGTGAGGGTGAGATCAGCTCGGGGGTTCAAGAGCTTCCTCTGTTAAATCAATATGAAACTGATGATTCATAGGGATGTTGAGACTCCGACGACTTTTTCAAGTTGAGGTTCCTCAAAGTTTGGCAGTGAAAAGTACAATGGATGAACTAAATTGTCGAAGCACTTCCAAGATGCAGCAAATTCCAAACGAGGGTTCCAAAGCCTTGTTTGGAATTATTGTTGTGCCAAAATATTATTCTCTAAAATTTAACACATAAGTAAATCAAACACTAAGTATTATTAATAGAGAGTTCCTAAAGCCACTTTTTGCCTAACGGTGATGAGTTACGGTCGACGTAACTCGAGATTTCGCGCATGCGCGGAAATAACGGTGATAACTTACGTCCTTATGCCTAACGTCGAACGTTATTGCCGTAAAGTTACGGTAATAAACTTACGGTCTTAAGGATACCGCCGTTAATTTCGAGCAATAGAACGTAAATAGCGGCACTTTAAATTTAGCGTGACTTTTGATAAGACCGTATCTCTGTTACGGTCTTATGTGAAGTTAGCTTTTCTTTGATTCTCCCTAGACAAATCCCTTACGGCGATAAAAATTAACGGTCGACGTAACTCGGATGTTTCTTTAGGAACTCTCTATTAAGTCTTAATATTCACAAAAATCATCAAGAAAAAATTTTGAAAAATAATACCTGAAGGATATATAAGATTTTATTTATATTTTATTAGAAGGAACATGGATTTTATGTCCAAAATTACTTAGGAAATATCACCTCATTAGACTTTCTGACCAAAGCCCATCAATATGCCCGATATGTAGCCCCATGGAATCCCACATTGAAGTCGGAGGGGCTTAAGACCTCCACAAACGGGCTTCAAAATTACTTCGCAAATGATGAGGGTTCCCAGACTCGCCGGAAAAGGCTAAATAGGGGCAACTGGTGGAATTTTTAACGATTAGATTCAACGATTAGGGTCGAGTGGGGTCCCGTTTTAGAAGCACGTTTAAACGCAGAGTTCATTTTTGGGCTCCCTTATCAGTATGCACAAAAGATTAATAAACAACGATTCAGAATTTGCAGCGTTTTACACTTATTTTGGACGTGGATCCGATTTAAAGGGGTTCCAATGGTCCACCATCGAGCATATGTGCGACCACCCTGCTACTATGCTCGATCATTATAAATGATAAATTCGCATGAAATCAAATTTGCATCTTTTGTACCTAACGTAACGTAAGGTAGATGCGGCGAAATAGTGGGAATCCATCCTATAAAAAGACGATTTCAGACGAAGTAGTCTATTTCCACGATAAATAAAACAACAACGCGTCTACAAGTTGTTATTTTATTTATCGTGGAAATAGACTACTTCGTCTGAAATCGTCTTTTTATCTTTTGTACCTACCCTGAACAAATACCGTAAAAAAACTTTGCTAGAGCAGGACATTTAATTTTTCAAACTTTTAAAAACGTTTTTTCCCATCCATATATACTGCGAATAATTCAATTATTGAAATCGTACGTTGGATTTCATGTTAATGAAAAATTGGGTTACATAATATTATTTGGGGAGCAGCAAACAAAAGTAAGCCTGTTTACTTGGTACAGAAAACACCTGTTTTTTTTTTTTTTGTTTTTTTAAATAAGGCTCGGCACTTGTATGCTTTGATTGCTTTTTTCTGAAGCTCCAAATCCTCATAGAAGTTCGTTTTGAAAACGTGTCCCCTGAGGGGGACTATAGGTGTTCGAGGGTTAATGTGTTTTCCGGCCATTTGAAACCCAAAAAAACGTTGGAAAAAAATTCCTTCATTGCTCGAACAAGCCCAATTCTGGAAATGTTTTAGGTTTTCATATGAAACACGATGTTCATTAGGCCAAAAACCTAAATATCATCATTCGCGCGAAAACGGGCCTAAGTGCTATTAAGATCTTGATGAATTTGAGTACCCTTGAGGTTGGTAGACACATTGAAACAAAAACCAGCTCTAACAGCGCGAATCTCCCAAGTTCTGTTCAAAAACGCAAATTTATTTCAATTTCATTGCACGCTTGTACTATTAAATAGTAAACACAAATTTTATATTTCCTGGTGAAATGGTCGGGGGGGGGGGGGGGGGGGGGGATGAGCTGAAATATTTACCCGTGTCCTTTCCATTTCCGTGTTCTACTAGCCCTCTGACAGGCCTCGGTTCGCTCTTGGCCGACCACTTTCTCGGACAGGGCTGCCCATTTGAATAATAGGTCAGGTGATGATTTGCATAAATTATAAATGGGTAAAAACCTCCCGATCTTTCGAATTTCAATCCGACCAAGTGGAAGGTTGAAAATACCTAAAAGCCGATCGTTGGAAAACTTTCGTCGAGGAAAACACATTTCGTCGTTACCACAGTAATTACGCTCATCTATCTATATAGATAGGTATGCGTAATTACTGTGGTGGTGGCGATTTAATGTTTCGCCTGAGTTGGGAGACCTTCACGGACCTCACCCACCCCAAGCAGGGCCAGCTCCTATTGTGCCTATGATTCAAGAGCAGACGCACGCGCGATCCCTAAAATTCGTTTTCACACCGCTCGACAACATAACCACCGGATCGATGGAATTCGTCCGTTCAAAATTTAGTAGGTATTAAAATTTTGAGCTCCAGGTAGGATACCAACAGTGGAAACGCCGACTTAATTGGACTGTAAACAACGAAGACCCGGATAGTTGCGCGGATTTGCGCGCGTTGGAAATTGCGCTCAACGTGCTTGGTGGACGTAAAATTGACCGGGGAATCCAAATTCGCAAAACATTTAGGGGTTCCCTTTTAAAATCAAAAAGTTCTATTTTGCCGTTTAAAATTGCTTAAGCACTTCATTTTCGGACTTTTTGGTCGCCTTGTTGGTAGGTACAAGTGTACAAAATAAATGGTATAATAATATTATTATAGTATAATAATTATATTATATCGTCGCTGTAGAAGCAACACCGCACAACTCGCATTGTCCCAACTTCACAGGTGACACAAAAAACTGTTTCATAAAAAATAATGAAAAACCTCGGCCTGCTGGGTCTTGCCAGAAGGCTTGCCCCTGGACTGGGATGCTTTTTGCTTAGAGCCTACGGCTGAAATTCAAGAAACAAGGAACATGCTTTATTGACCGGGGGATTGAAACCCATCTTGCGAGTTGGGAAAGTAGCTGCCCAACGCCGAACTAGTGGCCTAATGGTAATACTAGTGAGGATGCCGAACTGGTGGCCTAACGTACATTTATGTATTACTTATTATATAAACGTGAGACTCCCGCGTCTCCCTCCCGGACTAACGGTTTAGAGCAGTTAGGTCATGCTCCATGCTAAAAAAAAACTGCTTCGTTTAACAAATTGTTTCATGTACTTGTTCCATTGTTTCACTTCTGAACTGTCCAATTGTTTCACTTAAAAACCGTTCCTTGAAAAAGCTGTTCCATTTTAAAATCAGATGTCTAATTTTCCGACCGAAGTGGGTTAGGCGGTGTTGCTTCTACAGCGACGATATTATATTCATTTCAGGCTCCCTCCCAACCCCGTCTCCTACTTCTTCACTAAATCACAATCTGCCAGTTTCCAGCGAACCTATTTTCCATGTCGGGCGGTAGGTAAGCGATTATTGTACGATACGGTCGTCAGGTTTTTAGAAAATTTGCATTTCTGTGTCATAACAAAATAATCGACGTGTGAATTCGAAAAAGGAGAATCAGGTGCTGAGTTGCAAATGAAGAGGAGGGTTTTGGGTGGTAAATTATGAAGGCGATATTAAGGGCTGGCCAACACGTCTGACCCTTGTTAAAACTCATAACGGCCATCCGTGGGGCGAAGGGGGGTCCAGCTCCTTCAATGAAATTTCCTTAAAAGGGGAGACGAGGGACTGAGAAGGAGAAAAAAACAGGGCCACAATAGTGTGCCAAGTTCACAATGACCTCCCGAAGGGGGAGGAGGTCGAACGTTTTCCCAATGAATGCGGCACCTTTTTTTTCGGGGTAACACAGTGCGCTGGTTCTAGCCATCCGTGTCCTAATGTGATTACATGTGTTGTCCACACCTCAGCGCACCCGCGTTCCCCGGGATGTACCGTGGCAGATGCCTTCATTCAAGTCTGGGATTACGGTGGTTCGTCTTTTGGGAACCCATGGCACCGTCCTGCGCCAATCCGCACTTCGATCCGTAATAAGCTCTCAACCACGTTTATGCCGCTCATCGGCTTACAACCCCCTCCCGACGCCACTCACAGAACGGACACCCAACCTAACTTGATTAACAACAGTATTAAATAAATTTTATCAAATTAAAATTAAACAAGACTTGTTTAATTTTAATTTGATAAAAACAATACTTAGTATTGTAGCCAACAACATAATCCTACGCTTTAGAAACCATTCGTTTAATTTAATTTGTCTTCTATGAATAAAACGCTGCCAATTTTACACAAGGATTTATTATTCTTTGATATAGGTTACTTGAGCGAAAAATAATTCTGTCTATATATTTCTAATTCTGAAATATATTTCGAAAAAAAAAATCTACTTTGTTCGGACATCTGTCTGCGGGACCTCGAAAAATGGATTATGCGCCCACAATTGCTCAGAAAATATTTGACCTCCAGGGATTCTTCAAAAATCCCATCTGTAGCCCCATGAGAGCCCAATATAATATATTGAGCTCTCATGGGGCTACATATTGGATATTATCCCCACGGTGAAATCGAATCGTTCTGGGACCCCCAAAATTACGACCAAAAATACTTCAAAAACGACATCTAACTCGACCCCACAGCTGAAACCCTTCAAATGTTCAGATTTTTAAACAAATTCTTACCGCCCAAAACGGCTCGGTCGGCGGACAGCGGAAGGACATTTCGTTTTTGGAATCTAGACATCTTGAAACGGATAATGTCAATATTTGAGGCCGATCTGAATTTTCGTCGCGATTACATAGGTGTATTATTCCAAGAATAATGAACCGAAAGGGCAAAATTTTAAGTTAACGTGAAGATTACCGCGAGAAATCGACAACAGGTAACCAACCAACGATCACTACATTGATGAGCATTGATACAGACCGAAAAAAAGATTTTAAGAACAATCGATTCCGGGTCCTCATAAACCGTGAACATAAAATATAAGATTTTACTAAAAGTAAATGGAACTAAAACCGTGCAAAACACACGATGTGTAAATTCAAAAATGCCATGTTCATCCATCGTTCACGCCGTTTTGGGCAAATAGAATTTTGGTTTATTATTCTAGGAATGATACACCTGCAGGTGTATACACATGTGTATTCGTGTCGGAGGTAGAAAATTCTGATCTTCCTCAAAATTTGACGTTATTATACCTACGTTTCAGTTTGTTTTTTTTTTAATCTGAAATTTTGATAAAATAAATACTCGGTTTACCATCCAGTTGTGCCCGCAAAGTTTTCATCCCGATTGCCCAAACCCGTGGGACGGAATGGGGCTAAAAAGGGGCGATGGGAGGTTTTTTTGAAGGGGTTTGGCTGTGGGATCGATTTAGGTGTCGTTTTCGAATTATTTCTGGGCGTAGAATCCATTTTTGGGGGTCCCAGAACGATTCAATTTCACTGTGGGGGGTTTCATAGAGCTACAAACTAGATTCTTAAAGGATCCCAGGTGGTCAAATAAGGTGTCGTTTTCGGAGTAATTTTGGACGCATAATCCTTTTTTCGAGATCCCACATCTGTCCAAACTGTTCTGTTGGACTGATTTTTTTTTTTAATTGCTTAATTTAATAAAAAATATTTTCCTATTGACAGAATTAATTTTTGCACAGTAACTAACGACGGCAGCAGTTATCCTATATCGAAGAATAATGAAGCTTTGTGTAAAATTTGAAGGGTTCTTTTGTAATCTGAAATTTTCACAAAATACTCGGTTCTCCATTTAGTTGTTTTCGCAAGGTTGTCGGCCCGACCGCTCAAACGGGAATCGCGAGCTCAGCCCGTGGGGCTAAAAAGGTGCTACGAGAGGGGTTTGTTGAAAGGGTTCGGCTATGGGGTCGCGTCAGGCGTCGTTATCGAAGTATTTTTGGGCGTACACACCATATAGTTGAGTGTCCCACAACCGTCCAATCAATGTTCAGGAATACAGTTTTTTTTTTAGTTTTAATTTTTTAATGCTTTTTCACTGTACACAATATTAAACCCTTGTGGTAGAATTTACAGCGTTTCGAAGTAATTTCTGGGCGGAGAATCCATTTAGGGAGGCCGTTCCCATGGGACAGTTGCAACTGTCATAAAACTACAGGTAGGTAAACAGTCTTTTTTTAATTTTTGGTTTACTATTCTTAGCGTAATAAAACTACTTTTTCTTGAATATACATCAGCCTCAAAAGTGTAAAAGCGTGAAGATTTCAAAAATGAAACGTCCCACAGCTGTCCACCATCCAGACCATTTCGGGCAGTAGGAATTTTTCGAAAAATCAGAAATTTAAAATATGTACTCGCTTATCCATCTAGTTGTGCCCGCAAGGGTTTTTAGCCCGATCGCTCTCAATCCGTCAGGAGAATGCGGGGCCGCAAAGAGGGGTTTCGAGGGATTTAGGGCAGGACGTCGTGTGGGGTGTCGCTTTCCCCCGGAGGGATCTAAGAGACTTCTATGGAGCTAGAAATGTTGCTTTTGAAGAGCGCCGGGAGGCCGTGAAAGCGGTCGTTTTTTAAGTAATTTTGGAGAACGAATCAAATTTTAAGGGTCCCAAACAATGTACCTACAGGTATACAGTTTTTTTTTTAATGTTTAAGTATTTAAAATAATGTTGTTGGAAACTTGTTGAGGGTCAGTCAAATAAGACGAGATTTTTGCCGACGTTTCAAGAGATATATTCTCCTATCATTAGGGCCTAACGAAATGAAAAAAAAAAAAAAAACACGAATTTAGACTTTGAATTTAACAATTGATGAAACTATATGATACGACACAATAGTGTACAAAGTGTATATGATATGAAACAGTGACAAGTGTACATAGAACAAATGAACATGATATAATTTTCATTTCGATAGGCCCTGATGATAGGAGAATATATCTCTTGAAACGTCGGCAAAAATCTCGTCTTATTTGACTGACCCTCAACAAGTTTCCAACAACATTAATTGAAACGGTCAACATCACCATCAACTATTTAAAATAATCTTTCATCGTCGTAGAATTAGTTTGTACACAATTTATACAAAAGAATATTAACATTAGCCGGATCATCCGAGTGGTTCTGGGCGTTAGTAACTTCGCACTGCTTTCTGATGAGGCCACGGGTTCGAATCCCATTGAAGCCCATGACCATTTTGGGAGAAATGATTTTTACTGGCAAGGAACCAATTTTAGGGTCAATTTATCTAAAAATTAAAAATAAATCCTGGTATAAAAATTGTATTCAAGGCATAAAATAATATGCATATAATATATGCAAATATTAAATATTATTTAATATGCAAAATGTTTTGTTCGACGAAAAACGTTGCGCATTTTTGGACAACAGTTCATTATTTGAATGCAAACTAAATTGTGCAAAGATGGTGGCGGAAAGGCTGAATGCCTTTCTACATTAAAATAATTATTTTAATGTCATTTCAAGAAATTGGCCAATTGTCAATAATTTCCACATTATTAAAAAACGTACCTACAAGAATATCCTGGGAAAATGTTTATTGGTCCAGTAAAGAAGGGAAATGGTTTTATTTAATGTAGGGAAGCTGAGGAGTTATTTGTTGAGTCTTAACGTGTATGTTTTGTCATATTTGGTGCCCAAAAGCTCTTATTTATAACAGTTTTTTTTTTTTTTGCGGGTAGGAGGGAGAAAATATAGAGACGTAACTAAGAAGCAGCGGGCTATGGGTGTAGTCTCAGATATAAATATATATAAACTAACACAGGCCACAAGAGGGTGCTGTTGGTTAGAGGGGGGGGGGGGGGGCTACCTCGAATGTTTGTATGTCCCAGAAAATCCTGGCCTTTGCAAAGCTCCTCCCCTCTTTTCCTTCTTCTCACTTTCTGTACGGTATAAATCATGACATTCTCACACGCACACCCCCACGTATAACACGGGCCTAAAGGATGCTCCCCCCCCCCCCCCCCCCCCCAGGATACCGGACTCGGGGCCGTGTCGTAAACAATATCCGAAAACACTTTATTCCTGCACCCACACGCACGCACGTAATATTTGGTCTTCCCGCTACGGCAACGTCCCTTTTTCTTCCCTAGTTGGGGACGCACTCTAATTTAATTTTCTTCCCGCAATAAAATGAGAGGACCCTCCCAACCAACTTGAGCTGTTTTTATTTATGTTAGCTTTACATTATGACGGAATTTAATGCCCGAGTAATATACCTATGTATTGAATACATAGGTGCATTACTCGGGACATTTCATTTTTGAATTCTACACGTTAAACAGGTCCGTCCACCGACCAGGCTATAGGGCAGTCGGATTTTTAAAAAATGACATCACAGAAGTTCCAACACCGTGTAATTGCATTTTCGCAACTTTACAAGAGAGACAAAAACTGTTTTATTTTTATTGTACGTCAATTTTCTAACTTTCCTCGTATCCATACTGGAGGTCGCAATCCCGCTCGATTTTTAATCCCGCGGGATCCCGCAGGATTTTGTAATTAATAACATAATTTCCTTAAATAACCGCATTTTCTTAACAAAAACGCTGCAAATTTTGCACAACGGCTTTTTATTATTTGATATAGGCTAACTGCGCAAAAATTAATTCTGTGTCAATAAGAAAATACTTTTGAAAAAAAAAACATTTATTTTCTGTGAGATGTTTGGACAGATGTGAGACCTCAAAAACGGATTTTGCGTTTAAAAAAACCCTTATAAATAAGGTCAAATTTGACCTCCTGGGATCCTTCAAAAATCCCATTTTTAGCCACAGGAAAGCCCAGTAGGTCCTGGATCCGATCGCCCTGGGACCCCAAAACTTGATTCTACGTCCAAAAATACTTCGAAAACGACACGTAACTCTACCCCCTCCCGTAGCCCCAGTTTTTAGCCCCACTGAGCTCCACGGGTTTGGACGATTGGGCTGAAAACCTTGCGGGCACAACTAGATGGTAAAACGAGAATTTTATAAAAGTTTCAGATTAAAAAAAAATCGTAATGCCCAAAACGGCTCGGACGGCGGACGGACATATTGTTTTTGGAATCAAGACATCCTGAAACAAATACGTATATTATATATAATGTCAAACTTTGAGGCCGAACAGAATTTTCGACTACGTCGCTATTGAATTGATGTTTATTCCAAGAATAATAAACCGAAATGTACCTATTTAAAAATATTTGAACAAATATTATGAAATAAATGCATTGAAGGGAATGAGATGGAGTCATTCTCTGCAACTGGGAAACAGCCAACTTTCTGAAAGAAAGGCCATTAGAGAAGGCCAGTGAGTTAATAGTTTCTCTCACCCAAATTTGATCGGAGCTGATTGCAGAAATAGGTAACCAGCTGTAGAGAATGCGCTCCCTGACTCCACACCACTGCAAACTGGAGACAGCGTCCCCAATTTCCCCTCACATAGGTTAGATAGTATCAGATACTATCTTGTGGTATCTACGATCCTATATACAGATTCTGTATGTAGGATCGTAGATACCTACCACAAGAATAGCAAAAATATTGTGAACTACAGCACAACCGGCATGAGGAATTATATGAATCACAGGCAATGAGAATGTGATTTACAGTGTGCAGGCTGCGATTCACCCCACAGAAAACGCGGCCTTTTCAAACAAGAGGAATCCCGCAAAATCCCGCGGGATCCCGGGTTGAGAATCCCGCATTTGTACGACTGGGAAAACACCGCGGGATCCCGCAATTTGTTGCCTCTATAGGGTCCCAGAAACTCAGTTCTTAAATGACTTGTGGGTATCATGAAAATTCACGAAAATATGGTAATTTGCGTGGCGTTCGTGAACGAAATTGTCAATTACGTGGTTTTGGTTAAGAGTCAAGAGTCAAGAGTTTTTATTGCCAAGAACACAGAGTGCAAAGACAAGGTCAAAATTTCCGTACAAAATTACAGCTCACAAAAACTTACTTCAATAAATTATTGAACGGTGAAGACGAGAACCCTCGTATCTCCAATTTTGAAGGCTACCTACCTAGATCTGGTTTTTGAAGGCTACCTACCTACCAGGAGGGTTCTCACCGATTTTAGAGCTTACAGTGGCGAATTCGTAAACTATAGGATTTGGAAATACGAGGGTTGTCGTATTAAATACAGCAGTAGGTACATCATGAACAAGCTATTAGATGGTAGGAAAATAATTTCCAATAAGGTTGGAAAATAATTTCCAAAACCTATGCCTAACAAGATCTCTCTTACATTCTTTATACTGAGGAAAAATTCATTAAAATCAAAGGGTGCGATGGATTTTAAAAACCTGTCAAGTTTTGGCCTAACGTTTGTTGTCGTAAATTTCGCTCGCAACTCTTTAGGGATGGCATTGAAAAATTTAAAACTCCACCATGAACTGCTGATGCGGGATGATTTCAAGCGGTGATAAGGCACCAGCAAGTCACTCCCATGCCATGTTCTATACCCATGAGTGGAGGTATGATACTCGTGTACGTTGGAGAAAACGTAGCAGGTAGCTTCGAGTATGTAAACCGCAGGGATGGTCAAGATGTTTAATCTTATGAAGGCTGGCTTACAATCCTGTAGGTACTTCAGCCCAGCGACCACTCGTAAAGCCCTGAGTTGGCATGCGAAAATTGCGGCAGCCGACGCGGCATGACCCCAACAGAGGATGGCATAAGTTGCACGACTCATAAAAGCACCATGGAATGCTGCTACGACTGCAGTTTTAGGTAGCTTCTCCTGTAACCCACGCAGGAGGAATACAATAGAATTTAACCTAGATTCAAGGTTCTCACCGTGTTGGTTCCAGTTCAGCATTGGATCCACCAATACTCCCAGAAATGGGGGGTTTTCGACCAAGGATGACAAGTCTGGCAGCCCTAAGTAAAGAGTCTCAGTTTTCGTCTCATTAACAGAGAGTCCATTTCTAGCGAACCAACCCGATATCTCTTTTTTAGACCCTTCGTTTGTCAGAGTCAGTGACGCAAGAGATGCGTTTATCGTCAGGACAGAAGTGTCGTCCGCAAACACAAGGGCCTCAAGAGGATGTAGACCTGATGGCAAATCATTTATAAAAATAAGAAAAAGTGTGGGACCCAAAACTGAACCCTGAGGTACCTACACCATACCTGACTGGCAAGATACCCAGCTGTCTAGGCGCAGCCAAAAAATGCTCACTTCAAAATCCCGGTAAAATTCTAAAATGGCCGAAGTTATCAGGTGTGGACGAAGTTAGGTAGTTTTCTCTCAAACGGCCAGACAATCCAAACGACCAAACCAGAGGTATGACATCACTTACTAGCGGACTCACTAACCCTTTACATTCAGTACAAGCACTTCAGTTTTTCACCTGTTACGTTTATACACTCGGTTTTGACGGAGTTACCGCGAAAAGCTTCCAGGCGAATGTCATCGTTTAGTCAGTCTTGAACGTAAAGCGTTCTACTTAATCGAATCACTTAGTTTTGTTAATTGAATAACAAAGGGGAGGCATGCAGGTATTCTCGGGGTATTTACCGTGGAGAATCGCTCAATAGGGAAGTTAGTTCCTTCTCACTTTGGAGTAATTTCAAAACTTTCGGAGATAATAATTAAAACAAGACGCTCTGCCGCCCTAAACACATCACAAAGTGGTCCCTAGTGCGTGTTATATTTATATAACGTATCCATCTCGCTGTAGGGACGCTCATTCAACCTGTTTTATTGAGCTTAAAACCGCCGTACCCTCACAATAAAATTAAATGGACATTCTCAAGCCTCTTATTCATCCTTCCGATTTCCACTCGCCCATCCGCGCGTTTTGAATTGCGTTCCCCGTTGTTGTTTTGTCTTATAAATCTGGATTCATTAGCTGGCTCTCTTCCACAACGTATTAATTAAGCCGGCGACGTCAATGGATTTGTTCCACATCTGCGTTTCGCTTCGTTTTTCTTCCACAGCCGTAAAATTCACCTGGATAATTAAGAGGGTAAACACGCGGATTATTGTAACGACCCCAACCGTAAGTGGCTTATTTGCGGCTAAGTTACACAAGTTCCACTTCAGTTTTTCTCAATTGAATTTTATTACCACCTACTCTTAATTAATGAGATAAATGTAATTTATATGGACATTTTGGATTCCCATTAAAGAAGAACATAGTTTTAGATCTTTTGGTTGATGAATTGTTTTACCATTACTTACTTTATTTTATTGATTTTTTTTTCAGTTAATAAACGCTTCATAAACAATAATTGTAATTATTACGAATAGACTGCTCAAATACTTCCAATGCCTCCACTTTGTTAGTACATATTTATTTTCACATGAACGGCGGTTCAACGGTAGCATAGGCAGCAATGCTTGGGTCCCAAGATTCAAATTGTGCAAGTAAGCCCTCCGTCAGATTTTTAAAATAATTATATAGTTTGTTCAATAACAATAACTTGATTCGTAATAATCTTTAATTAAATAGGCAATAAATTAAATGGTCTTTCATTAAATTTTAATTAAATTTAATAGGCCTACCTAGTAATTTTTTTTTTCAAAATTTTGACAAAACAATCGGCATCCACCGTAAAATTATTCTTTTGTATCATTTGTATTAATCTAATGGGATAGGGAACAAGGTCAAACAAATGGAAAAAATTCAGTCGAATATAGTGAGCTATGAACAGAGAAAATGATCAGTGAAAATGTTGTGTTTTAAATTCAGCCCGCTCCCCATTGAAGCTAATCCGCCAGAGTGCGCGCGATAAAAGAAATTGCGCTAAAAAAACTAAGCCCTTTGGGCCTCGCCAGGGGGCAAGCACCCTGGACCCCCGGATGCGTTTTCCCTACGGCTGAAATTCAAGAAACGTGGATCATGCTTTATTAACCGTGGGATTGAAACCCATCTTGCGTGTTGGAAAAGTAACTGTCCGACGCCGAACTTGTGGCCTGACGGTGAGACAAGTGAGGATGCCCAACTAGTGGCCTAACGTACGACAGGTGAGGACACCGAACTAGCGGCCAAACGAACGACAGGTGAAGAAGCCGCACTAGTGGCCTAACATTAAGACAATTGAGGATAACAAACTAGTGGCCTAGCGTATATATATGCTACCGTTAAAGTGTGAAATCAGTTAGTTCTTAAAATAACTATGTAGTTAGTATAATATACTAACTACATCTATATTATAGATTAGTTAATCTATATTATAGATTACTACTAATTAGTTAATCTATACTATAGATTAACTAACTATCAACTAGTTAATCTATATTATAGATTAACCACGGAGACCAGTTAAAGTGTGTAATTTCTTGCATTATACGCTTTAACTAGTTATTACATAAAATAACGAGAGGCCAGCCGTGAAAGTGTATAATGTTTGGTTCAGGTATGGGATTTCAACTGGGAGATCTCGAGGTTGAAGTTCATTTCAGTTAACATCAACCAAGTTCATCCCTTTTGAATTCAAAAGGGATCTTCTCTTATCTGTTCCTATACATAATATAGCCATGATTCAATGCTGATTAACTCAACTGTTATCCTCAGTTCCTTCTCTTATCCTCAGTAGCCTCAACATGGCAAGTTCCTGAAGTGTTCAGCCAGGTAACGTGGATGTGGGCAGTTCAGTGTTTGCGAAGAAAGGTTCTTGGATGCCTCTTGATAGGTACCTCCAAACGAATCATCAGTTCGATCGGTGGCGACAGCCCATGCCTAGGGGACGGGCAAGGTAACGGTAACATATATATTAGATACCTACGTAATATATAAATGTGACACTCCCGCGTCTCCATTCCCGACTAACGTATTTGGGCAGTTAGGTCACGGCTAAAGCATGTTCCTTGCTAAACATTTTGTGCCGGGGGGGGGGCATGAATATGGTCAGTCGCCGCCAATGAGAGAGCCCGTCCTAAGATGCCTTCCCATTCTCCAACTTAATTCAAAATTGAAAATTTCGAAAGTGTCCTCGAAATTTAAACTCACAGCTACTGTTTCAAATGATTAAGTTCTTTAAAGAACTTAAGTATTTATTTATTCTATTTTTTGAATTCAAAAAATAAAATAAATAAATACTAGTCGAGATGCGGTTCACTAGCCTGTTCAATTTTTAATTATGGTACTCACAGGGCATTTTTATTATGGCAAAACAGTGGTCATTGTTTTAGTCACATTAAAAAAACAACAGAAACTGCACATTTTATCTAGGTATTTGAAAATCCCTTTTACACAGGCAGAAATGAAGAATTTTTTTGTATTGTGGCCAGTCAAATAGATTCATCTTTTATAAAAGAGTTGTCCACTTAATCATCCATTATAATGGATATAATATATCCATTATAATGGATATATTATATTATAATGATATTATCATTTGAAACGGAAATTGCCTCATTTGTATGATTTCTCCAAGTTCACACAATTTTGCGCACATATTTAAACTTTACAGGCACTGGGAAGATGAAAATACCGTGAAACGGGTGGTTTGTAAACATTTCAATCTACTAGGACCTCTACAAATATTCAGAGGTATGAGCGAATGAGCTTGCGACAGTTCAGATGAAAGGAAAGGAATGCAGATTCACAGTCCGGCTTTAAAGAAGTGAATCACTAGCGTAAGGAGAAGATGGTGAGAAATGGAGCGAAATAACGAATTCTTGGCGGGCTTACCCTTGTGAGGCAGGTCGTCCGGCGGAGTGGAGGCTGCCCACGATGGAGTGTGACCGAGGGGATGGCTCAGAGGCTGGTGATGAGGACCCATCAGCCCCTGGTCACTCCGCGAGAGGCCCTGAAGCATCCCTGGGCACAAGAAAGTGACGGAGTAGGTCAAAGGGTCGAAATCAATCAACAAGTAGGTAACAAAGTTGAAGAAACAACTCAGGAATAGTGTGCTTGAAACAAAAGAAATTATAAAATTGTTATCAGTGATTTAGGTTGGTTCGCCTAGTTGGTTCCCCGTTTGAGGGTGCAGGCAGTAGATTTTCCCCAGCAGAAACCGGTTTTGAATGGAGCTGATACCAGATTTTTCCGAGCAGAAACAAGTTTTGAGGGAGCAGATGCCTGTTTATATGACACAAAAACCAGTTTTAACAGAACAGACACCAGTTTCTATCGAACAGTGACTGTTTCTTTTGTGTGGCGAGTAAGCACGAGTTTTTAACGTGTAGGAACCTGAAATTTGCACTTTTTTACGGTTTGACAAAATTCCAGCAAATACATTTCAAATACAAATATTTTGTATAAATTAAATTCAAATTTTTTCCAAATACATTTTTGAATAAACTCATCTTACCGAAAATTTAAATTAAATCAAAACAAACTCCTTCATCTAAATTTATTCAAATATCTCAAATGTATTTAAGGAATAGTCTTTATTTTTACGTTTGTAAACAAATGGTCTACTAGGGACTCGAGTGGGCCATAGGAAAGTGAAATTGTTTCCCATCTGGGCGGTGCGTGAGGGTCGCCGCAGAAGTTCTTGTTAGCTGTCTTGAGGGCACAAATCCAAATATTGACGATAGGCCGTCACGCCTTTTCTCCTCTTTGATGCCCAATTACGGGTGCCGCCTCTCCCATCGAAAAGTAAAGAGAAGGGAAAAAAAGGAGGCCGAACCGCTCTTATTGGATTAACCCCCCTTTTCCTGCACTAACGCCCACCACTTGAATCCCAGCTGTATAATTTGCGTCTCCACTTTTCCTCTCCATTTTTTTCCGCCTGCATATAAAACAGAAATCCATTGATGAGGATAAAGACTTTCCCGTGGATTTCACTCGTTCATCAGTGGGTGTCGCCAGCTGTGGGTTTTTCTTCTTTTGTTCCTCTCGTTACAACCACAACTGGTTAGAAGTTAACATTGACGAAACCTCGATGGCAGGTAGTGAAAGAAACGAACAGAAAACAAAATGAAATTATTGATGAGGAAATTAATAAAAAGAAAAAATATCTTCACTTCTAGCATAGAAAGCATTTTGTTGAAGAGGAAGAAACTATCAAAACGTGGTATATCTTGAATAACCGACAAATGTCCTCACTTCAACTGTTAAACGACGTGGGCAGAACACCCAAATTCCTGGACATCTGAAGATGGTCGACTGAAACATCGAAGTCATTCGGAAACTCCGAAAACTACCTATTTGTATTCATTTAGCCTCAAATCAACCCATTCTGAACGGGTTGGGTACAAAGCGTAGCGTTCTCGAGGTTTAAAACACAATGAAGGTGATTATGATTTCGGAAAGGTTTATTTTTCTTGTGGTGTCAGTGTTCCTTACGACCGCCAAAATGGATCATCCAACCCCAGGTAAGTGAAACTAAGTGTACCTTATACGAGGCTTAGAATGGACAACTAGCTTTATTAATCATGAATAATATTATCGCTTATCACCGTCATTTCTTGGCGTTAATATACAAAATACTGTAATTTTATCGATATGACTGATTTTTAACCTAAAATTGTACGGTTTTAACGGTATTTAATGAAACCCTTTTCATAGCGGGTTTCTTTACACTTCTGGTGATCCGATCGCGAAGGAAATTTTTGCTCCAAGTTCTCCTTCAAGAGAAATCGGGTTCCAAAGCTTCGCAACCAATAAAAAACAGCTTTTTGAGACAAGTTCTCAACACTTCTATTCACAAAATTTGTGAATATTTAATGAATATTGTTAATAAACCACGGTTCCACAACCAAACTTGAACTATATTTTTTGGAAAGCGTCGCTAACTCCCGAACAAACCATATGACTCGATGGGCTCACCGGAGTCACCGTGATCCCGTCGGTAGCCATACCCAACGTCCTGGCAATCTCCCAACAATATCCTATTAGGTTATTTTTATCAGTTAAATAAATTCATTATTTTTGTTGCTCAATAATTTTTGTTTGTCTTTTTACTCAGTTATATTGGTGAATTTTCGAAGAAAATGAATTTACCTATTGCAATGGATCCAAAATTTTTGGAATGAAAATTTTTGAATTTTTTTCTTCATGAAAATTCGTTCTGGAGGATATATATACGTATATATAGGTATTACATGTCACTCCATACGATGATATCTGCTCCTAGGAACCACCTAAAAACCAAAAATGGTGCCAAAATTTCAATAATGTCTGAAAGAAAGGCTATGTTCGTTGGCCAGAATTTTAGGAGTACTCTAAGGTGTCAAATTTTTAAAATTAAGGGGCAAGAATTGCTAAAAACGTATTTTTTTAAATGGAAGTAACTGTTTTTAGTAGGAATATGGAGTATATAATACATCGGAATCAGCGCAAAATTTCCTGTAAGGATAGTCCATCAAATATTAAAAATTGTCGTAGTTCAAACATCACTAAAAAATCGGATGAAAATTGTTCTTTGAAAATTGGCTCATGCGGCATGATTCATGACGCATGAATGTTGACTCTAACATAAACCCTAGACCTCAACGAGTAAACCTTCCGAATTTCAAGTTTGTTCGACCTCTATTTCGTGCGGTAAGGGTCGTGTCCAGGAATTCGGGTGTTCTGCCCCACTGAACGACGTAATGCGCCGAGAACCGTAAAACAGAGAATAAGTTGAAAAATGAACCAAAACGGTGTGTTCCCAATTCTGTGCATGGCTTGTTGAAACATGAATTCTTGTTTTTCGTCCCCGAAAATCTGTAAGATAAATTTTTTGTTTCGAGGCCAGCAATATGCCGGAAAAATTTTTAAATGGGCTGTGGAGATGCCATGATCGGTGTCACAAAAACGGTGTACTCAGACGCTCAAATTCCTGTTCAGCAAAGCGAGACCTTGGTGACTTGATTGGTCTTCTTCGCAAGGACTCTCGGGATTCGGAGAGTTCCACAACAGGGCGTTTAACAGGCCGGCGGAAAGTGTATTAGCTATGAACTCGATTGTGCCTCGGTGGGTTCGCTGGAAACGACGCTGAACGACCACAAGTTTATTGATGTGTTCCTCATAATATGGAAACCATACGACGGTGGAGAACTCGAGGATTGGCCGGTCCTGCGAAAGGTAAAGCCGTTTCTCGATCCCAAAACGCTCGAAGTCCCGTGAGGCTCTCCAGGGAAAACCTAGCATCCTGTAGTAGTCCTTAGTCACCAACGCATCAATATGAGCAACGAACGACAGCTTTTGGTCCTGCAACTCCCATGATCTCGGACGACTTCGATTCTCTCCAGGTGCACCTGGAGAGAATCGAAGTCCATTCGTGGTTGCCGTAGCAATCATCAACCCCACAATATTAAAAAAAAAAAAAAATTATGAATAAATTCAAAACGGCAGATCGCAAATTTATATGGCTAACAGTTGTCAGTAGAAGGGAGCATTAGATAACCGCAATACACCCCCAACAAACATACCAAACAAACTACCCAGGGCCAAACAGTGTACCTGCATTCCCCTTAATCCTCACAAGGTCATAAATCATCCCTCAGGCGCGGATTTGGGAAGAAGACATGGTTATAACCAGACAGGTCTAACCAGGTGAGAATCACCTGAGGCGTGGATATATCCTGTAGGATCCTGTGTGTCACAAAAACTAGACAGATAAATTTTGATTTTGTAATGCATAGCCTGAAACTACTGTTATTTACAGCACTATTTACCCATCTCACAAAAAACATCTGAAGACAATAGCTTTTCCAAAATTTATTAATGATGTCCAATCCTGCATGAAGCGATACAAATCTTAAGCTTTAAAGTTTCCATTCGATTAACAATTGACGAAAGAAAGAACTTCTGAAAGGTCAACAACTCGGATCACCTTTGAAAAACCTTAGCAGACCCGAAGGTACAGTAATGTATTGAAGAGCAGTGTAGAGTTTAATGTTTAATTTGAAATCCTTCTTATAAAGTGACTATTTCAGTTTCAATTGGGTTTCTACGATACATTTTCTTTCTTACTTGGGAATGAGGGAGCGTCCTGAAATGTTGGGTAGGAATTACTATGTACAAATGTTTAAAAAAGTCAAAATTTAAGTACATCTAACTGCTGATTTACTGAGTATATTTGATGCACTCATAAATCTACAATTCGTGATGAATTATCACCCTATCGGTAAATCATATAGACAGTCGCATTAAAATCAAATCGACCTCCAAAACGAGTTAATTTGAGGTTCTTCAAACTAAATAATCAAGTTAGTTCAAAATATTATACCAGTGCTTATTCAATAATGCTCAATACACTGTAATTATTCGAAAAAAGTTATAAAATATGTTTAATTGCAATAACTACAGACCAACCGTCGAACCTACGAATACTATTTATATTATATTGTCATACTAAATATTTCATTGCAGGGGCACAAATTCCGATGAAGCGTGAACCTTTGAATCTATTGAAAGCGATAAAAGCGTTATTATTATCTTCATTAAATGAAGATATTTTGTGAGTGTAAAATATCGCGGGGAGAGACAGACACTCCGAGGTACCCCGAGATACGAAATTATGAGCCTCACATAAACGATTTGTGAATCGACAAATACGGCTACATTCAGACGTTAAGTTCATCGTTCAGTTTTAACTATAATATAGTTAATAATATTATTATCGGTGATAATTTCCGAACTAATCCCAGCCTACCGGCGCAAGTAATACGCAAGTCAGGTCTCAAGTGCCAGTAAATGAGAACATTTTGCTGAGGGATTAGAAAGATTCTACTTTGAAAAAATGTGATGAAATGAAAACCCTCCCGACGGGCGTAATATCCCGGCGATGGGGATTATGAAAGTCCTCTTTATATTTTCAATTTTCTCCAATGATGCAAATCAAATTTTACGGCAAATGATCTACTATTATGAAGTCATTAAAAATCGCGACAATGAACTAAATAAACAAGATAAAATACCCACCTCAACATTGAAGTAAAATTATTACGTTCCTATAAGTCGGAAAGTTAATCAATGACGAGTTGATTAATTTATTGCCGATTCGGATTAAATTCCAAATTAAAATGTACTTTTCCTTCAGAATTTTCAAGATGTAAATATATTAATCAACTTAATTATGCATTAAGAATACATAATAAAAAGAAGATTCATATAAAGAGATCATAATATATATTATAATTGAAGAAGATTCAGATTTAATCCAATGAAACGTTATTACAATGTGTGTTGTTGCAATGGGTTGCTATTTCTAGATCCATACATTTCAAATGATTCATCAGTATTTTTTAACTGAAACACTAACAGAAGATTTTAATGTTTAACAAGCACCAGAGTAAGATAGTCTCACATGAAACCTCATTATTACAATTTTATTTAAAATGCGATAAACAAAAAATACCAGTATACATTTTTTCAACTGCAAAATATTGCTTGGATCCTTTTATTCCAAGTATTTTGGGAAACCTAACGTGTGATGAATTGTTTATTGCGCAATGAATTTAATGTCGTACATCTAATAATTAGATAGATTATGGAACAGAAACTTTTTCGGTACTACTTATTTTTACGTAAACCTGATTTATTCGAGGTATTAAACATTAAATGGAGTACTAATTAAGATTAAAGTCATAAAACTACGCACCTACAATACGATCAATGTATAACTAACTGTACATGCAGTAGGTATTACTTACTACCTTCACTATGATACTCGGCACATCATAAATAACTACACAATCATCATGATATGACACATTTTAATTATTAAAATTGGCCGACTGGGTTGTTTATTTAAAATGAACGAAATTTTAATGGAGATGAAGTTATGATTAAGTTACCTACTGTGCAGCGAAGATGAAGTTGACAGAGGGGGAGTTGTTATATATCTCCGGTTGGTAATTAAATTCGAAATAAATAAATGGTTTTATAAAAATGAAGCAAGTAAAAATGAAATAGGGATTTCAAATGTAAGAAGCGTCTCAGCAGAGTACCGGACGTTGTGAGTCTGCCGACGGTACGGAATTCCATTTCTCCTCCAAGAAAAAGCTTCTAACAAATCAAATAAAAAGATTTGTTAGGATCCGATCTGATGGGAGAGGGAGGTCGCTTAAGAGTTGTTTATAACCTTAGAACCGGTGTTATCACATGGTCCATAACCTTCCCTATTGTTCACACATAATAATGACTGGAAGAAAAGGGGTAAGGGAAAGGCGAGACTTGGAAGGGGATAGAGGATGTGGAGGGGGTCTCCGGTTTTCAGGGAAATAAGCGGGAAAAGCTAAAATGATTTGCGAGCTCCTTGTAAATTATAGAGGCGGCAAACCAAAGACAAATATACGCTTACTTCCTTCCCGAGAGAATCTCAGGGGGCTTTGGCGTGATTTATGCCGAGCGAACCCCTCCGTTGGTTTTCCTACCCCTCGTCATCAACCCTTAACTTCACCCCCCGCTGCCATAAATAATTTTGGAAAAAAAGGAGCTGGAACCCTAGAAACGATATTTTTTCGAGCTCCTAAGACACAATTTGGGGTTACAGATGCCATGATCGTGGAAGAGTCGTTCTTATATCAATAACCCACACAGAAAAAAAAAGAAATTATACTTTAAAAAAAGACAAAAAATTTCCCGACGGCCGGCAAAATTAAAAAAGTTCACCAAAAAAGATTGTGTGATTTCAGTACCGAATTGAATCTAAGCTACTGCGTAAGCACTACGTAATGAACAGTTTACTCACTGAAATTTTCGGTCACGTAAAATCCGTTGCTAGGATGTAACACTTAAACACATATCGCGATGTATCGTATAAAGTTCAACAAGACCTTGCCGGCTCAAAGTCTAAAACAGTTGTCAGCTGGCTGTGACCATTTGCTCGCCGAGTGGGAGGTAATGTGGGCGTGACTCCGGGCCCTCTTGTCTCCGCCCCTTTTGCCCCCCACCATCTCACCCGAAGGCCAATGATATCGGGGAAGGCCATCGATCCCGATGCTCATTCGCGCGGAAGGTTCGCCGAAGGGGGATCATCATCCCCTAAACCAGTCCTTTACCAGAACGCCGACCAGAAGGGTTCCCAACCCTCGATGCCTTTTCCCGAACACCCCCCTTGTCACGGCCACCCTTCCCCGCCATGGCGCAATCCCTCACCCCCTCCAACCATCTATTGTTCACCTCGTCACATTTAACCTTAGGGCAAACAATGATAAAATATGCTTACCCATACTAATGTACATACCTACCTACCTTTTAAAGTGTGGGGTATATTTAAGCGACCGTAAGGAAAATCTCGTAGGTACACCTTTCAACGTACTGAACAAATTGGTATGTGGCTGCTCAGAGGCCTCAAGGTGCACCAATGTGAGATAATGCAGCATTTAATACTGCATTACCTATCTCATAGTACTAAATATGCATTATCATTAGTACTAAATAATTTATTTAGTACTCATGATCCAGGATAACCAACTAGTGGAAAAAAATGAGAATACCATAGTATTCTCATTTTTTGTATTTTATTTACCTATAGGTGCCATAAAGCTGTCTCAAAGGCGCAAACTACCCAGAGTGTTTTGGGGTGGATCAATTAAAAATGTCTGATGCTGGGCGTTAACGTCCGTTCCAAATCTCCCTATGAGTCCCAATAAAATTTATTTCCGAATATTTAATATTCGGAGCGTTTACTTAGTGAAAGAAGCCCTTAGTTAAACGACTATGTTCATTAAATGAAACCAAAAAATGAAATAATTTGGAAAAATTATTGTTACAATGTAAATTTTACATTGTAACAATAATTTTTCCAAATTATTTCATTTTTTGGTTTGTTATTCTTGGAATGCATTCGCGACGGGAGTCGAAAAATTTGATCAGCCTCAAAATTTGACATTATACGTCGCACGTTACACGTAAATTTCATAATATATTTGATATTAATTGTATCAAATAATCCTAATATTATATCAAAATTTGATGTCCCTCCGCTGCACGTCCAAGTCGGTTTTGGCAGTAGGAAGTTTTTTGAAATTTCTGAAATTCCGACAGAATACTCGGTTTCCGATCATGTTGTGCCCGCAAGGCTTTAGCCAAACCCTTAGGGCTCCGTGGGGCTAGAAAGGGGCTACGGGAGGAGTTTTGGGTATGATAACGAGTGGGGTGTCGTTACGAAGTATTTAGGGCTGCAGAACCCATTTTTCGGGGTCCAACATTGATCCACAGTTTTTACAAGGCAATTTAAAAAAATTTAAATAATTAAATTAACATTAAATGTTGAAATATTAAAATTAAATTAACATTAAAAATTTTTTTTCTTATTGATATAGAATTAATTTTTGCACAATTTATGACAAAGAATAATAAACCCTTAAGCAAAATTTGCAGCGTTCCATTAATAGCATCATTTTATTAGCATAGCATTAATAGCGTCACTTTAACCTAGGTACCGAGTTGCCGAGTTAGCCTAGCGATTAGTAGGTGAAAGTGGCCCGCTGACCGTGTGTCTCGTTTTGTTATATACCAATTCCCCTGCGGACAAAATGCCGAGATGCCATAATTTTAGGAATTAGGTAGCTGGTTGATGCTGCCCCACTGGTTGAAAGTGCCCCACTCTCTCCTAGACCAAAACCCTGGCGAATGTAGATGTGAAAACCAATTCTGTTCTCTAGTACCTTCGTCGAAGCCACAAGTTGGGCTAGAAATATCATTGCTATTGGTTTTCCTTGCTGTGAGTTTTATATAAAACTTCCAAAATTATAATATTACATGCATTAGATCGAATAATATTAATCTACATTTAATGTAAATGGTACAAGGATGTCTTAGGAGCTGTGTCCGCGCTCCCAATTCTGGCATTCAGGGAGACTTTCACCAATAGCAGATTCAACGGACGTTGACATGATGAGTGACAACATTTGGAATATATTTCAAATTAGAAACACTTGTAGAAGCACAAAACGGTTTCTGATTTACGGTTTATAGATAAAATATATTGACTTAACTATGAGGGCATCCAAACGTCGTAACTACCCAGTGTTTTTTTTTTTTTTTTTTTTTTTTTTTTTTTTGAGCTTCCTTAACCGCTCGAGCTTTCATCGTGGTTTAGCACTGTTGCTTTAACGGGATCCTCGAAGAGCTGAAAAATGGTCAAGGACGGCCTACGCTTGTTGGCTACATTCAGTCTTATCCAACCTTAGGAGGTTAATCGGGCAACACTGATTCCGAAGCATGACCTTCCGTAAATAGATCAACACCTTACTAGAAGAGGATATCACTCGGCGCAACCCGTAATCCACGAGGACCTTTGACATTTCTCTCGTAAAGGGCCCATAGGAATCACCCTCATTGCTCTTTGTGAGCCTCACACTTTGTTAGGCAGCTGTTCTAGCAGCAATAAGACGGTCGAGGACAAAACCACTGGGCAGACCGCAACCACCCAAACAGCCAAGTGGGCGACTGGAGGATGGAATGTCACCACACTACTAGGAGTCGCTTCCGGATACCATCTACTGATGCTGTTTTGTTCCTCATTACTCGTAAACATGATAATATTCAATACATCATATTGAATATTACTCAAAATCCCACCCACATATACACAGAAGTGAAATGAACACAACCGAAATGTAAATGTAAGTGACACCAACAGAACAACGAAAACGCTGCAAATTTTACACAAGGGTTTATTATTCTTTGATAATATCAATATTGATCAATTAATATCAATATTATCTATATTATAGAGTAATTCCGCAAAATTTAATTCGGTGCCATCAGGAAAATATTTAAAGAAAATTCTGTACGATGTTTGGACAGATGTGGGACCTCGGAAAATGAATTATGCGTCCAAAATTAATCGGGAAATATGTGACCTCCTTGAATCCTTCAAAAATCTCATTTGTAGCCCCATAGATCCCAATAGATCCCCACGGAGAAATCAGATCGTACTGGGAGCCACAAAAATTGATTCTAAGTCCAAACTTCCTTCCAAAACGAAACCTACCTCGACCCCATAGCCAAAAACCTTCAAAAAAGCCTTCCCGTAGCCCCTTTTTAGCCCCACAGCGCACCCCGGATTTGTGTGATTGGGCTGAAAACCTTGCGGGCAAAACTAGATGGTAAACCGACTGTTTTGCCAGAATTTGACCAGGCGTACTACTTTGGAAGGACATGTACTACTTTTGGGCTCAATGTACTACCACGTATCATGTACTACCAAGCGTACAACTTTTGCCTTTCTTGCCAGAAATTGAAAAAAAAAAAAAAAAAGTTGTGAAAGTTCGGTGGGAAGGGGGAACTATAATAGCGACCTACGTGGTCAGAGGGAAAATATTGACTCGTTTGTGAGCTCTCAAGAAATTTTTCACTCGTCGTGATCTGTGTGTAATAATTCTGCGTGATCTTAGAATAAAACCGTTTTGTGCAATAAAAATCAACGCTTTATTCATTTTTACCTTGAATTTTTTAATAAGATAAGGGATAGTCTATACCTATAATATATTACATTGGTATATATATATATATTCTAATTTGGAAAATGTACTACTTTTATAGAAAAAAAATCTGGTCACCGTAACTATAACAGCTGATTAATATTTGAAACGAATTTTTACCTAATGATGGCAGCTAAAAGATCAAAGAAGGTTCTAGTGACATCGACGGTTTCTTTTGTACTTTCAACTAGTTTCAAAACTTCAATCGCGTTTTTCTCGAAATGGCGTTTTTGAACATATTCGCTTTGTGCTTTAAGGTGTTAATATAATATATTATGCACAGATGGATATTTAATTGATAAATTATTTATCAATTACATAATATGCAACTCTTAATAACAACAGAACGATATTCAATGATTATTATGATAATGATGATTGGGAGCCGTCTCGAGAACGATGTGGAAACAGGGATCTGTTTCCAGATAACAGATCCCTGTGTGGAAAGAGGGACGTTGAGCGTTGGGTGTTCGGTGGTGGGGAGGAATACCCCCCAACATCAACATCGGTCGGTTGGCGGTCACGCAGGCACCCAGTCACACTCTTCATCGTGATTACCCCCGTTGAACATTTACCTCGATTAATTGTCGCAATTCGTCATTGTCCCGACTCCATGAGCTATGAAAATACTATACCTATTACAAATTATTTTGTCGATTAGGCATGATCAGCACTTTCCTTTTTGGAAAAAGGCCCGAGGAACGAAATCTCCTCATTCGTCAACTCGGCATGTTTGGGTTTTAGTTCAAGGGACCCGCAGCCTTCCATGCGATGTGGTCCGATGTACATAAGTAGGTTTTGATATCGTATTTTGGTTCATCGATAAGCGTCATAGCAGATACGAAATAACGAAATTTCGGATCAAACCTGTCGATATTACCATTTATTGATATCGCCCATCTCTGTAGATGCTATAGAAACATTGCAACAATTTTACAAAATTCACTAACTACAGTTAGTGAACTTGTGCCAGTGTTTGGCATCGACAAGCATTGGATCCCGCTAAGTGTCGAGTTAGTTGCCTGAGGGGGTGAAGGCGCACCCGGAAGAAGAGCAGTAAGAAGCTGAGCAACAAGTTAATTGCGACGACCCCCCACTGTGGAAAGTATTTGTTTATTGAGAGGATCCCAGCAGGAGCCATCCTTAGCACGTGAAGGGGTGGATGGCCCCCGGGGGATTCACAAGCCCCTACAATGCTTCCTAGACTTTACCTTCCAATTAGAATCACGCTGAGAGCCCTTTTGAAAATGACCAGGTAACGATCAAGGTATACTTTCAGTGACGTTCAGTCCCTCAGGCTGTCTCTCATGAGTCCCATTCACCCTGTTTGGGTTTCCCAGTCATAACTACCGTATCGATAATTATCATTGTGAGCTTTCTCGACGCGTGTGAACCGATTAGACGATAAAACTGCTTTTGTAACGGTAAATTGGGACCTTCTAAACATTCGTCGTAAACCATTTTGCTTCAATACGATTGAACCAGTGGGATGAGTACCTAATTGCTGGGAGCCCCACTAATTGATCTCAAACTTACAGGAGCTAAAAATATGAGCCATGTAAGTAGGTAGTACAAAAAGGTCAAACTGCGGTGAACTAAAATATCAAATTTTGATCAGATTATTAGAATTTTATATTATTCTCCTTCAAAAATCTCATTTGTAGCCCATAGATCCCAATAGATCGCCACAGTGAAATCGGATCGTTCCGGGACCCCCAAAAATGGATTCTACGTCCAAAAATACTTCGTAAACGGCACCTAACTCGATCCCATAGCCAAAAGCCTTAAAAAATAAAAACCTCCCGTAGTTCCATAGCGCCCCACGGGTTTGGGCGATCGGGCTGAAAACCTTGCGGGCACAACTAGATGGTAAACCAAGAATTTTATAATAATTTCTGATTAAAAAAAAAATCCTACTGCCCAAAACGGCCTGGACGACGGACGGACATTTCGGTTTTGGAATCTAGTCCTCTTGAAACGGATAATGTCAAATTTTGAGGCCGATCAGAATCTTCGGGTTCCGTACACAAAGGTTTATTCTTTGATATAGGTTACTTGTGAGAAAATTACTTCTGTGTCAATTCAAAAATATTTTTGAAAAAAAAAAAATCTGTAGGTAACACGAACACTTATTTGAATAGATGTGGGGCCCCCGTAAATGGATTCTTCGTTCAAAAATACTTCGAGAACGACACCATAGTCGAAACCTTCCAAAAAATCCCTCCCGTAGCCCCTCTTTAGCTCCATGAAGCCCCACGGGTTTGGGCAATCGGGCTGAAAACTTTACGGGCACAACTAGATGGTGAACCGAGTATTTTGTCAAATTTTCAGGTTTTAAAATAAATTCCTACCTACTGCCCACACCCTAATAATAAGTATAGTCGTAATAGGTCTGCTGACCAGGAACCTTTAGCAAGAAGTCTTATTTCAGAAAAAAATACAACCGACTCACTTTCCACGTCCCTATTAGATTGGAAATGAAACGCATGGGCCGTATGTAATACATACTATGTATACATACGGCCCATGCGTTTCATTTCCAATCTGTCTTCAAAGGGTGGAGTTCCGAAGGCAATGTTCTAGTGACGGGTAACAGTAATCATCTCTCGAAAAATTTGTCCATACCATAATGGACAATTAATCATGTTACATTCATGGTCAGAATTCGTCGATTGTAGGAAAAAAAGTCTCCCCAAAAAAAAAGCGCCGGAAAAAAATCCTCAGTATTTTCCAATCCCGGAAAAAAATCCCCGGGAAAAAGTCCCCGTAGAAGAAATAGCGTTGACTGAATGGAAATGAATAGAAGATAATTAAGTATTAAATACTTTTGTTGTCGTAGGGGGTCAACACTAAGCAGTAGGTGACTGGTGTTTACAATGACTCGGTCAACGTCTAATGTTGTATTGTCCAAAAGATGAGTGGCTTCATCTCATCTTTTATCGGAACCGTTTACCTATTCAGTGTGTACTTCTGAGAAAATTAATTCTGTCAATCAATAACATTTAAAAAGAAAGAAATGTTTTTTTCAACAATTTTTTTTTTTTTTTTTTTTTCATTCGGAAATTATTTGACCCCTTGGCATCCTTCAAAAATCCCTTTTGTAGCTCCATGAAAGCCCTATAGATCGCCACAGTAAAATCGGATCAATCCGGGACCCACCAAAATGGATTCTACGTCCAAAAATCCTTCGAAAACGACACCTCACTCGATCCCATAGCCCCATCAAAAAACCCTTCTCGCAGCCCTATTTTAGGCCCATAGCGCCCCACGGGTTTGAGCGATCGGGCTGCTTCCGGGCACAACTAGATGGTAAACCGAGTATTTTGTCAAAATTTTCAGATTTTAAAAAAAATTCCTATTGCCCAAAACGGCCCGGACGTCGGACGGACATTTCGTTTTTGGAATCTAGACCTCTTGAAACGAATAATGTCACATTTTGAGGCTGATCAGAATTTTCGACCCCCGTCGCCATTACATAGGTGTATTATATAATGGAATTCCAAGAATACTAAACCAAACGAAGAGGTTCCCTAACTTTCTATTGTGTTTTGTTCAAGATTTTTTCAATTTTTTCAATTTTTCTTATTGGGGATTTTTTTTCCGCCCTGCAGGATTTTTATTCCGGGGATTTTTTTTTCCGGGGAGTTTTTTTTCCGATTACCGAATTCGCCATTCATTGGTCAGAATCGATCGAATTTTCGTCTCAATTGAAGCACTTAACTGTTGAAGGGTGTGGGGATTATTGGTGTAACTCTGGCTTTTAAATGAGGTCAACAGTTACTTTTTGCACGAATTTTCCTAAAGAGTTGAAAATTTCATACACTTTAGGAACTTTTCCTACTTGGGAAATTTTTTTTCCGTGGCGACGTTTTGGTTAGAAAAGTATTTTCCTAGCGAGACTAAAATGGGGGGAAGTGTATCCCCATTGTGTGTTAACTTTTGTGAGTAAATTTATAGCTTTTTATTCATTTATTTCTGAAAAAAATTGAAAAGGGAATTTCGTAGGATGTTCTCTCAGCTCCCTCATCAAGAGGTGGTACTCCCCGTGAGTTTCTCTCTTTTGGAGAATTGTATGGACCCAATGGGCCCTCCTGGTTTGGTTTTATAACCTACGCCGGATGATTAAGCTGCTCTCAGCGACCAAAAACAATCGGTTCATCGTAAGCACTGAACACGAAAGGTTTTCTCGTTCAGTCGCTGTGGTTTTGCAGCGTTGAGTCGCGTGCAGTGTGAGCGGTTTGTAGCGCGACGGGGTAGTAGGTACTCCCAAGTCGCGCTTGCCGCCGTCGCCCGAAAACGCGTGCCCTTTGTCTTTATTAATATCATAATTGGATATCAAGCCAATTTGCTCTCTCGCTAGCCTGGTTTGGTTTATTATTGTTGGAATAATACACCTATGTAATCGCGACGGAGGTCTACGACTCCAATCGGCCTCAAAATTTGACATTATCCGTTTCAAGAGGTCTAGATTCCAAAACCGAAATGTCCGTCCGCCGTCCAGGCCGTTTTGGGCAGTAGGATGTTTTTTTTTATCAGAAATTTTGACGAAATACTTGGTCTACCATCTAGTTGTGCCCGCAAGGTTTTCAGCCCGATCGCTCAAACCCGTGGGGCGCTATGGGGCTAAAGTGGGGCTATGGGAGGGTTTTTTTTAAGGGGTTTGGCTATGGGATCGAGGTGTCGCTTACGAAAAATATTTGGACGTAGAATCCATTTTTGGTGGTCCCGGAACGATCCGATTTCACCGTGGGAATCAATGGGGCTTTCATGGGGCTACCAATGGGAGTTTTGAAGGATCCCAGGCGGTCAAATATTTTCCGAGTCAAAAAAGTGCAAAAAACTTTTTCATGAAGGAGGCGATTAATTTTTTTCTCAAAACCGCCTTCACACTAAATTCGTTCATTTAATAATAAACCAGCCAAGCCTTCGTCACTCTACCTAATTTTATTCGACCTTAGATGAATCCTGCCATCGTGCGACGTTGTTTTCATAGACTTGGGTAATTCTCCTCGTTGCACGCCAATCCCACAGTTAAGATAGTAGTAAGTATCTCAGGATGCCAAAAAACATGTTCCAAAGAAGAACCTCTTGTTGTGATTTTGACGTGTCTGGAGGCTTAAAGAGGAGGCTATACGTTGGGTATTACACGGATGAATAGACGGGACCCCTGTCGTTGAGCAAAGAGACTATATCGGGTGGGACTAGTGTTGTTAGCCTTGTACGCAGATAATGCTGTTACCTCCCTCATCTTCTGTCGGTCTTACCATTGTGATCCGTCAGTGGATATTTGCCACTGTAGTTGCCGCCCCAAGTGGTACACTGCGGGTTTTAATGGATCGCTCTCCCCCTCTTCGCCGACTTCCACATTCCCGTCTTCTGAACTCTTTCCGAACGTATTCCGACTGTTTGTCGGCGCAAAAAGCTTCTTTTTTCGCCCTTTCGGGAACCGGAGAGAGAAAAAAACGTTGGAGCGGGTGAGGGTCTTTTTGTCGACAACTCGTCCTCCTGTTAATCCCCACAAAGCTTCGACCGCAAAAGTGCGGACTCACAAACGTAGGTAAGTCCCAAAACCGCGAGACCCATTTCGTCAACATAATATCCGATAATCTGACGAGAAAAAAAAATCTTGATTTCTACTCGATGGTGTTCCCGACTTAAACCTATTACAGTTCTATAAAAAGAAAAATATCAGATACTAAGAGGTTGAAAGTTATGAAGTCTAGCCCAAAGGTCGCTTTCACGTATTTCTCACCATTTTTTGCAAACTAAACCATTTTTGTACATTTTCTTTTATTATACTACGAATAACATAGGCCTGCGAAAAAAATTGTTGAAAACTTTTTTTGGTAATCCAATGGTTTCGAAGGGCGCTGTTATTTACTTACATTATAATTCCCGAACATTTTTTACAATAATTACTTAACAGGGGGGGGGGGGGGAAGAAAATCATAATTAACATCAATTCCCGTCAACAGATATATATATGAAACTAGGTGTGTGGGTCGGCTTTCAAGTCCTGATTAACCAATTAAGGAGGGGGTGGAGGTGAGCTTTACCGATGGCCCGCTTTCAATGAAATTAGGAATGCGAGTCTGGTTTGATGCGAAGGAGAGGTTTAGTACCATTCGTGACCAATAAGGGCGAGGGTAAGCGTGTAGGGTTGGATATGGAAAGAGGTCTCTTTTCGGGGATTCGCAATACTAAAAATAATTTTTATATTAATATTTCGAATCCCCGAAAATTTTTCCGATTCTTTTAGAATTATTCTAAAAGAATCGGAAAAAGTCCCATTCTTAATAATTAGAGGGGAGTAATAATTTCCAAATTGATTTCTTATTGTTTGCGGCAGTTAGGTGAACATTTCTTTGCAACTAAACAATTGGTCTGCTAAGATCACTAGGACTGCCGATCGAAGCGAGGACCCCTGTATGCATTCAATGGCCGAGCGAAGTGCGGCCCCCTTCCTCTTGTCCGCTAGTTTCATTTAAAATACGTATCACCAGGCATCAACATCTTCATAGTCTTGCTCAAGACTGAACAAAGGCAGTGATATCCCCCCCCCCCCCCCAACCCACAGGGGTTAAAAAGGTGCCAAGCATAAAAAGCCTTGATATCAAAGTTGTGCCAGCCAATCGATTGAACCATAACACCCAAACTTGATTTGTTCCTTGTGAAACCCCGAATTAACGGAATTCGACTTTTTTCCGCTCAACAGCCGTTCCAATCGAACGATTGACAGTTTAAAAATTTATTTATACTGACCTAGCCAAAGTAGGTCACGCCCTTCACCCCCGGGAGTTAAGAATGGGCGGTTGTAACAGTGTTCGTGAAAGGTTTAGTTGATGGAGTAGTGTGGATGTGAATGTGAATGGGTGAGATCGCTCGGTTCCTCGTGGCTGATTAACCATGCAATCGCCTGTATCACTCAACTCTACCTACACCCCACTGGCCCCTTCCTTCACCGCTATTAAGTCCCCTCCACGACGCTACACCATCAACCCCTTCAGTCTCCCAACCGCCTCCGTCCACACTAAATTAATTCCTTAACGACTTGATTTGATCTGAGCTGCAGCGGCTTTTCGTTTATGTGATCGCCGGGCCGAAATTTGTTTTTCCTTCCGCGCCGAGAGACACGCGCCACTCACTCAACTTTCACTCGTTCCTGCTCGAGTGGCGATCAACATTTCGAGTCGATGATACGAATTAGCAATAAACGATGCAAATTTTGGTAATAGGTTTATTCATCTTCTCTAAGGAACAGAGTTGTAAGTAATTGAACTAGTATGGTACATATCAAACTATTCTATGCTAGTAAGAAACCTTACGATATCGATATGAAGATGTAGGTTCCATAGAATATTTTTTTCAAAAACTATCTTTTTGCCCCACTGAGCGGCTCACGGCCATAGGTCAAATTATGAGAAAAAACTTGCAAATTTAACACAAGGGTTTATTACACAGCCCCACAAAAAAAAAAAAAAAAAAAAAAAAAAAAAAGGTTTCTGCTTCGGAGGTCTGACTATGGTATTCCTATGTATTTTTCGACGCTGAATCCGAATCCGAGGTCAAAATAATCCGTTCACCCCTTAATTTTTTGTGTAGGCGCGAAATCATCACCCCTACACAAAAAAATCGCCCCTACACAAAAAATTAAGGGGTGAACGGATTTTTTTGACCTCGGATTCGGATTCAGCGTCCAAAAATACATAGGAATACCCTAGTCAGACCCCCGAAGCAGAAACTTCTTCTTTTTTTTTGTGGGGCTGTGGGGTGGAACCGGTTCCATCAACCCCTGTTTAGGGGTGCTCATCCCCTCGTTGGTCTCTCGGACTTCAGTAAAGGTCCACACACATCACAAAATATCCCCGATGCGTTTGTACACTCCAAAATACTCATATTCATCAATTCACCCCTCCTGGAGGGATGATTTCGCCCCTACACAAACAATTAAGGGGTGGACGGATTTTTTCGACCTCGGATTCGGATTCAGCGTCGAAAAATACATATGAATACCATAGTCAGACCCCCGGATCAGAAACTTTTTTTTTTTGTGGTGCTGTGTTATTATTATAAATTAACCAAAATTGATTCTTATCAATAAAAACAATTTTAATTTAATTATTCAAAACAGTTTTATTTTTATTTGCTCGTAAAATTTACGTGAAATTTAATTTTATGGAGGAGCGTGGGACCCCGAAAAATGGACTATACATCCAAAATTACTCCGAAACGACACCCAACTCGATATCATAGCCGAATATCTTCCAAACACGGGGCTAACGTGGGGCTACGGGAGGCGTTTTTGAAGGGTTTTGGCTATGGGATCGAGTTAGGTGTCGGTTTTTTGGGGGTCCCTGAACGATTTCACTGTGGGAATCTTTGGGGCTTTCATGGGGCTACAAATGGGATTTTGGAAGGATCCCAGGAGGTCAAATATTTTCCGAGTGAAAAAAACAACTTTTTTTAATTTAAAAAAATTTTTATTTTCTTAAATTTTTTTACAGACACAGAATTAATTTTTCCACAAGTCACCAGTATCAAAGAATAATAAATCCTTGTGTAAAATTTGCAGCGTTTTTATTTATTTTATTTTATTTTTTCAAAAATATTTTCTAGATCATCTAGACTAGATGACACAGAATTGATTTTTGCAGAATTTTTCTATATCGAAGAATAATAAACCGTTGTAAAAAGAATAGTAAATAAGAATAAGTAAAAAGAAATAGTAAATCGTTGTAAAATGATCCAACAGCCCTGAGATATTCTATATATTTCTAGATAGTATGTATAATCCTGCAAAAACGTCACCTGTAGTCCCTCTAGCCCTCGTTGTCGGGCGCCCGAATTGCAAACCTTTCGAGACCACGAAAGCATTTCGTAAAAAGTAAATATCTTTTACGGCAGTGGACGGGAATCGCATTTTTCGAATGTACAAACTTGAAATCGCCTAAAAGAATACATTTTGAAGAAGATCATTATTTACAGATATATCTGAAAGTATACCGGCAGGTATACCGTCGGGAAAAGTTGGATCATTCGGGAAATTACAAACCGAAAATACCGTCAACTCGATAGATTCCACAGTCCGAGTTAGTCCGAGAAGGGACGCAATGGGGTCGGATTGAGGAATTAGGTGTCGTGGCTAGTAAATAGAGCATGCGAAGGGAGGTATGGCCCATTGAGCTAACAGCGTGACATTTATAGGAGCTAAGTAATCTTGTTGGCCATTCATCCCTCCCAGAACTGGCCAGAGAGGGGCTTCAAATGACTCAGGCCTTTTCAGATATGGAAGTTTCCACCCTTTTTCTCGATGAAAAACCCTGCAACTTGGATTTATTGTTCTTTTAAATCGGGCATAGATGTGGAGTGGTAGTAGAGATCGGGACGGCCATAAATCGATTCTCTATTGAAAATAATATCAATAACGCAGCAAGTTTTACGCAAGGGTTTATTATTATTTTGTATAAATTGTGCAAAAATTAATTACCTATCGGCGGACAGACATTTTGTTTCTGGAATCTACTTGTCTTGAAACTGATGATGTTCTCGAACTGAATTTTCGATCTCCGTTGCAATCACATAGGTGTATTATTCCAAGAATAATAAACCAAAAATCGCTATAAGACAATTTTTTTGAGAAAATTTGCTAAAAACCATCTATTTTTGACCGTTTAAATTAGACTTTAAATTGAAATTTTTATTTATGGGACAAACATGGGAAAAATCGGTGTCTTTATATTAAATATATAAGGACATCTATAAATTTTATAGATGTTTGTCAAGAGGTTCCTGAAGAGATCCGACTGGAACTCGATGGAACTTTTTTCAAAAGCTTATTTTAGGAAATTAAATCTCGCTAATAAGATCCCTGTCTTACGAGAGGGATCTTGCATGCAAGGAAGGTCTCTAAAAATTTGAAAAAATGTTTTTGACTACCCTTAGGATGTGCCTGATGTGGAGTGAAAACTAGATCGTCTTCACCAAGACTAATAAGACGGCAGCGTTCTCTTTTCGGTAGACAATAAGATCCATAGCAGAGCGCTTCTCATGAACGTCATGTTTGGGCTGGTGTGAGTCTCTACCTATTGCTTATCAAAGTTTCTGCGACCGATTTCCGTTCAAATCAGACATATAAGTACCCATTCATTCATTCAGTTCATTTTTTTTTTCGTTTATCGATTTTCCTTCCCTTAAATCGGCCGACTGTGCGTCGCGACTTATAAGGTGCATTAAACTCCGAATAAATCACCTGCTGGCAAAAACTCCTCAAAAGAGCCATTTTGTAAATATTTACCAAAAATGTTCTGAGTTCATATTATTCATGCTACCTATTTTAAGTTTGTATGTTTAAATGCTTTGACAGTTCCTTCGTGCTGACTGACCGGTTTGTTACCATCCCATTGGAGTAAAGATGTAGCCAGACTCGAGATGGAAAATTCCAATTATGTCGCGAGCACGAGTTGTCGGTGGCAATGAACAATGAGAAGCCGTCAATGCAGGTCTCGCTATTCCCAGAGTACCATTTGACTCTCACAATCACAAAAGTCTTTACCCCCCGGATGATGCCCTTTTCAATGCTTCTTTTTTTTCACGCTTCCTAGCCCTTCAAGGGCATAAATCGTGCTTTTATGTCCCCTCATAGGACTTGAGAGGCAGGGAGCCACTATTTACCTACCAACTATTTCTCTGGACACATCTTCAGAATTGATGTCCCTCTTTTCGACCAATATGTTTTTACGTCCACAACCCCTCCCCTTGCCTCTTTCAATGTGTTGTTAACATCTGAAGAATAGGTTCCGTTCATTGATTGTTGGACACGTTTTTTTTTCTTTCTTTTTCGGCGGTTCTTGAGTGCCGCCCCGCACCGACCATTCAAGGATCGACAATCAAGGGTTTATTAATGCACTTCGGGGGAGGAACTCGGCCCTCCCACCACACCCCCTTGTCATTTTGGGCTATTTCATGTCCCTTTTACTCTCTTATAACGCTCCTGCAGTTTTTGGACAAAGCTGGAAATGCCGGATCACCTGGGAAAATATCCCATTCTACCGTCGCTCGTCGTCGGTTTCGAATGACACTTTCTAGTTTGAAGTGGGAAAAGATTTGGTCGATATAGGAAAATGGAATTAGGCAACAAAGGTTACAAAATTCGGGATTCGTGACTCTAAACCGATCACATCTACAATGCATTCCCATGGGAATTGAAAAGATCGGGAAGCACATAAATCGATTTTGTCCAAAATCATTATCAATAACGCTGTAAATATTTTGCAAGGTTTTATCATTCTTTGGTATAAATCGTGCAGAAATTAATTCTGTTTCAATGAAAAATTATTATTTTCAAATTTACTCTACTATGCTTCGAGTAAAAATTGATTATGCGTCCAAAATTACATGGGAGAAGACACCTCATTCGGCCTCCAGACATCCTTCAAAAGCCCCATTTATAGCCCTTTGGAAGCCCCATGGATCTCTAAGGTGAAATCGGGAAGTTCTGGAACCCCCCAAAAAGGCCAAAACGTTCAAAAATACTTGGAAAACGACACTCCACTCGATCCTTCAAAAATCCCTCACAAAGCCCATTTTTAGCCCCACAGAGCCTCACGGATTTGAGCGGGCTGAAAACCTAGTGGCCACAACTAGATGGTAAACCGAGTATTTTGTCAAAATTTCAGATTTAAACGAAAAACGCTGCAAATTTTACACAAGGGTTTATTATTCTGTGATATAGGTTACTTGTACAGACATTTAATTCTGTCAATAAAAAAAATTTAAAAAAAATTTTTTGGATTTTTATATTTCAAAAAAAATTTTTTGGGGGGATTTTTTTTTTTCAAAAATGTGTTTTTTCAAAAATTCTTTAATTTTTACTCGAAAAATATTTAACTTCTTGGGATCCTTCAAAAATCCCATTTTTAGCCCCATGAAAGCCCTATAGAACGCCACAGTGAAATCGGATCGTTCCGGGACCCCCAAAAATGGATTCTACGTCCAAAAATACTTCGAAAACGACACCTGACTCGATCCCATAGCCAAAAGCCTTCAAAAACCACCTTCTGTAGCCCCATTTTAGCCCCATAGCGCCCCACGGGTTTGGGCGATCGGACTGAAAACCTTGCGGGCACAACTAGATGGTAAACCAAGTATTTTGCCAAAATTTCAGATTTTTAAAAAAATTCCTACTGCCCAAAACGGCCTGGACGGCGGACGGCGGACGGCGTACGGCGGACGGCGGACGGACATTTCGGATTTTGAATGTAGACCTCTTGAAACGGATAATGTCAAATTTTGAGGCCGATCGGAGTCGTCGACCCGCGTCGCGAAAACATAGGTGTATTATTCCAAGAATAATAAACCAAAATCCTACTGCCCAAAACAGCCTGGCCCGCGCACAGTGGCCGATTTCCCCAATCAAGGTAAACAAAATTAAAGTTTTCTTCAGGATCTTCTCAAGACAAGTCTGAAAGAAACGAGAATGACCCTATTAGGTCCGTTTCTGGGGTTAGTCATGATGTGTGGAGCAACGCGAGAAGGAGAGATTTTTGACAGTTTGCGAGCGAAGTTTCACGAAAATTGCCTCCCGAGAAGTTTCACGAATATTAGCTTATATCCACGTAAAAACCAGGATACTTTAATATTTTCGGGGATTTTTCTGGAATCAAGTAGGCTCTAACCGAGCCATATGTATTTTTAGTTTTAGATTTTTATATTGTCACCAGAATGCGTCCCTGCACACTTATACTAGGTAAGTACATTTTCAGCAAAAGTTTACATCAACTACGGACGAATTCGTGGAAAACTTATGAGCTCCACGATGCTCCACGGAGATTGTTGCAGCAAAAGTTCCATTAAGAGTTGTAAATAATAAGGATTTTTTACGCAAACTCGATATTTTTCGACTTCTTTTGGTTTTTCACATATATCTCTGAAACCATGCGTCACACGGAAAATATCGCCGTTTACATAATTAAAGACCATTGAATTCTGCATCGATTGAATTCCTAAACTTCAAAATCCAACCGTTCAGTATAGTCACAATTGGTCATCGAAGAACTAAATAAAGACGAACAACTTTTTTTTTTTTTGTGTGCCAAAAACATACGAAGGAGTCATTTTAGACCACCCATGTAGTATATTATGGTATATTCGTAATCAGCGTTAAATTTCCTACAGGATAGACCCATCAGGTTAACAAACATAACAAAACAATCAAAAATTGATGAAAAACCTCGTTTTTAGTCGTTTTTTGAATAAAAAAGAAGAAAAAAAACATGAAGGAGTCACTTTAGACCGTAAACTTTCATGGGCGTAGAAAGGGTGGGGCAGGGGGGGGCATCGGCCCCCCCTAGACTTTTAGGGAGACGACAAAAATTGTGCGATAAATAGTGTGAAAGATATTATTGGAATTTGGAAACACTCTGGAATTTGGAAGCACTCTGACAGGGGGGGCCTCGCTTCGCTAGGACGACCACTGTCTTGGCCAGGGCGGCCTTGCTTCGCTCGCCCATTTGAATAATAGGGATTTAGTATTAAAATTTCGATCTCTAGGTAGGATACAGAGGAAACGCCGACTCAATCGGGCTGTAAACAACGAAGATACACTGAGAGAAAAGATTTTTTTAGTGGCTAGGTTAAATCCGAACTAACCTCGAAAAGAAATTGAAACCACCTAGAATCAATTGATTCAACCTAGAAAAAAATAGGTCCAGGTTAAAGTAACATAGAAAAATATTAATACAACCTAGACCCATATAGAAACAACCTAATCCGTTATTACCTGCCCTCTGACCACAACCTAGAATAAAAAAGTGTCAACCTAGACCAAATGTGAACTTCACATTTGGTCTAGGTTGACATTGTGAAGACCTAGAAAATATATTACCTACCATTGACTTTTAAGTGGGGTAACCTAGAATCGAATGATTTGACCTTCCATATAATTCCCCTCCATTAAAGTCTCGGTTGTACAACTGATTTAAAAGATTTAAAAGGCGAGATTGTTACTTTAAGTAACAACCCAGAAGAAAAAGTTAGACTTTCAGTCTCGGTTAAAACTACCATAGTACCTACCACAAATAGTTTTAGGTTTAAACAACAGTGATTGTAATTCATTCGATAAATTCCAGGTTGTTTCTACGGTACGCTAAGCAGCCGCGGAGAGCGCTACTGTAGGCGGTGGGCGATAATTCTCGTTGACTTGGCACCCCTGCTATTTACCCGGTGGGGTTGAGGCCAAATCTCTGTCAAATTCTAATCATCTATTTTCTGTCACTATGTGCAGTCATATATTAAGACGTCACGTTCAAATTTTTTTACTGAGTTGTAAACAGAGACAACCCAGAAAGATAGTTGAAGTTGATAGAACCAACCTGCAATGGAAGTGGAGCAAACCTAGAAAGAAACGTGGACCACCTAGTAATTTATTAGGAACAACCTGAAAAGAATAGGAAGCTACCTAGAAATTTAACTGGTACACCAGGGATAGTAATTGAAACAACCTCGTAAATAAAGGGGCACAACCTAGAGAAAAAAGGGTTCTAGGATAACGCGCCATGGCTGTAAATTGTTTGAGGGGGGATGAGAACGTTTTCGTTTTAGGGTAAATCAACCGTCTACGAAAGTGAAAAACATTGAATACCAGGGTGAGACAACCAAGACATTAATGTTTTTAACCTAGACTGTAAATGGATGGAGGCGGCGGCACACACCGTTAACTTAACCTAGAACTAAAGTGTGGGGGTGGCGCATTTTAAATCTTGGTTGTTTGCATTTTTAGGACGGTAACTTCACCAGTATTTTCAATCTAGGGTAAATGATATTCAACCTAGACTAAATTGTTCCACCCTAGAATGAAAACCAAAAAAAAATCTAGGTTGGCAGCATTTAACCTAGAAAAAAATCGAAAAATAACCTAGAATAGGCCCTTTTTTTCTCTCAGTGTAGGAGGAGGGGCGCGGATTTGTGTGCGTCAGAAATTTCGCTCACTGCACGTATTGGACGCAAAAATGGCCGGGGAATTCAAATTCGCAAAACAATTTAGGTGTTCTTATTTACAATAAGAAAGTTGGGCGCAATTGCGCCGATTTGCGCGCATTTTGGGAGTATCTCAACCCCCCTATTAGTAGCTAAACGGGATCCCGAGACGAGAAAAAATCGCCATAGTTTAATCACGCATCTTTTCAGAGGAGAAGGCTTGTGACATACTCTGCCAGCCAGAAACAGACACGGTGAAAATGTCTTTTATGATACCTATCAGATTTCTTTTGTGAGCCAGTGTAATAATTTGTAGTAACAGAAGCTTCTAGTTATGTAGTATGTATTGAAAACACTTGAAAGTGTTTTCAAAATAATTTAATCCCAATTACTTATTGTGGGATTAAACGTAAGATAGGAACGAGCACGAAAGGCGGGGGTCAATAATTCTGAGAAGATCTATCATCTATCATACATTTTTTTTTTTTTTTTTACGAGATGAAAAATCCTTTATGGACTGAAAGCGGGGAAGTCCCCGCCCTTTGTGTGGGAGTCCTGCTTACCTCAGTTTACCCACTAAAAAACACCTCGATTTCTCTCAGGAAGCTGCCCCGGGACTACGTAGTTAGTATTACTTCAGGGCAGTTCCTTTGGTTGGCCGTGTATGGCCTCTTCTTGTAGTCGGTGTAAGTCCATGTCTCCTGTTTTTTTGAGAGTGATAGGGATATTGTGGGAGGGCAGGTTCTTCAGCCTTCCCTTTCCCTATCTCCGTCCACCAGTCCTGGCCTTCTGTTCTGCCGGTTCTTCTCCTTTTCATGGGGTGTTCATTCGTCAGATGAGAGAGGGGGTGATGGAAGGGTTGGTACGGCACCAATTCCCTCCCAATCCCTGTCTCTCTCTTCAATATTGCTATGACGAAAGTGGGCACGGCGCGCCGCGGCGTCCCAATTGTCTTTCGCCGCCAGCATCTTTGCTACAATGGTTTCTGGCTCGAAGTCTTCGATCTCCTCCATCAGACCGCTCCGCAGCCTTTTCCAGCGGGGGCACACAAAGAAGGTATGATGGGCGTCGTCATCCTCAGTGTGGCAGTACATGCACTCTGCTTCTATAGTCTTTCCTATCTTTTTCAGGTATGCTCGGAAATAGCCATGGCCTGTGAGGAACTGGGTGAGATAGTAGCTCGTCTCCCCGTGCTTTCTTTCTGACCACTCTCGAACATTGTGTATGAGCCGTGCAGTCCATCTTCCTCGGCTCTCCGTCCTCCATCTATCCTGCCACTTCTCCATGGTCATTCTCCGTTCTTCTTTCTTCACGGTTGCTGGCGCATTTTCTCCTTTGCGTGAGTGGTTTCTTCTCCTTTCGTCCGCTAGGAGGTCTATTGGGATTGCTCCGGCAATAGTTTGCACTGCTGCGGCCGATACTGTTCTGTATGCGCTGCATATGCGCAGCGCTCCTCTCCTCTGCACTGATTCCATCCCTTTGTCTATGCATTTGGAACCTCAGTGATTCGGACCAGATTTCAGCTCCATACAGCATAATGGCGTCCGCTGTTCTCATTAGTAATCTGCGTTTTGCTGGGGAGGGGCCGCCTATGTTATCCCTAAGACGAGACAACCTTCCCACAACAACAGCCGCTTTGTCTGCAGCTCTGCATATGTGCGTCCAGAAGTTTAGTTTCTGGTCGAGCATTACTCCCAGGTATCTAATCGCATCCGAGGATTCAATAGTTTGTCCGTCGACTAGCATGGGTATGTGTCTATCAATCCGTTTCCCTGTGAGCATAACAATCTCCGTCTTGTGTACTGCAAGGGAAAGGGATCTAGACTGCATCCACTCCATTATGCGCCGCATCGTTTGGTTGAGCTTGAGCTGTAAGTGTTCTATAGTCCTCGCCTTAATCACCGCAACTATGTCATCTGCATACCCCACAAGAAAAACAACATCCGGCATTTCTATACGGAGTATTCCATCATAGATGAAATTCCAGAGATTTGCGCCAAGAACTGAGCCTTGGGCTGCACCAGATGTGATTCATTTTCTCTTCATTCCTTCCTGTGTGCTGTATTCCAGCCATCGATCCTTCAGGTAGTCCTGGACAACTCGATAGAGGTAAGTTGGCACATGAAAACTCCTCAGTGCTTCCAGTATGTCGCTCCATCTGGCTGAATTGAAGGCATTTTTAACATCCAGGGTAACAACCATGCAGATGTCCCTGCTCTAATGATTGCCTGACCGCGCAGCTTGTGCAGCTGCAACGACTTGGCTGATTGCGTCAATTGTGGATCTCCCAGAAGTAAATCCGTACTGTCTTGGGGAGAGACCACCAGCTTCTGTTACTGCGTCGAGTGTTCGTTTTCTCAACAATTTCTCATACAGTTTACCTGCCGTGTCAAGCATGCACAGGGGTCTGTGAGCCGACGCAGTGTTGAGGTCCCCCTTGCCTTTTCCAATCAGCACTAGCCTCGCTACCTTCCACTCTGCAGGGAATATGCCTTCCAGTAGACACGCATTGTACATGTCAAGTAGTATCTCTGGGTTGCTGTTAGCGATAATCTTCAGGATTTCCCCAGGGATCCTATCAGGACCAGGAGCCTTCTTGTTACGCATAGTTTTCGCCGCATGCACAAGTTCCTCCCTGGTAAAGAGAGGTTTTTCTCTGGGCTCTTCAGCAGGTGATCTGTCCTCCAGTTCGTCAACGATTCTGTCCTTAACATCGGTTGTTATCTCGGAAGTTTGGCTCATTCCTTTGAGTTTCTGGAGCACAGTTTTGTACCCAAGCCCCCAGGGGTCGTTTTCTACATTCTCGCATAGTTCTTTCCAATTAGCTGCCTTACTTTTCGCAATGGCAGCTTTTAGGGCCTGCCTTGCTACCCTATATTGATCTGTCCTCAGTTGAAACTCAATAGAGTCCCTTCCAGTTCTTTGAGCCGCCTTCTATGCCGGAAACAGTCTTTCCTGAGTTCAGCAATCTCTTGATTCCACCAGTAAGCAGGGCGGCGATTCCTTACTGTTTTCTTCTTACGCATAGAGCTCTCACAGGCTTTAGTCAGCAGGCCCATGGTTGCTGCCACCAATGTGGCCGCCGTTCCACCTGCAGTTCTTCTATCTACCATCTATCATACAATGGCCTTGATGTATTTATACCTATTGAAGGCGATCAATATTGTATACCCCCGTCGCTAATACGTAGGTGTACCTATTTTTTTGAGAATAATAAACCAAAACCGATGAAAATTAGAACGTCCCGTCCCGCTCACAGGTTCCAGAATTCAAATATTTTATTTTATTTATTATTTTTTAAATTTGAGACGGTTTTAAAAAATATTGATGCGTTAGGTATTAACCCGTTTTCGTAACTGTTGAAGGATCTTTTTTCCAGATAATAAACCGCAATAATTGTGCTCATGCACAATTATTGTGCATGAGATTAATTTTGCGGGAAGTGCAATTCCGATTTTTGTTGTCCAGTTTTGTAGGAAGGAGGGGAACTGAATAACAGTGAAAATATAAAGTGCACTTCGAATCCCTCCCCTTCCCTATCTTCCGCAAAGAACCCAGATGTGACATAACACTAGCTGCTAAGAAGTTCTAATCATCTCTCCCCGAACAGAAATAATCAGTAGGGAAAAGACGTGACAACCCCACTAACAAACCGCATTTAGCTAAAGAATACAGAAACTGGGAGAAAAGCGTCCCTTAAAACTAATTATTGAACGGAGGAGCGAGTTTGGAGACGCACGAAAATAAGCGTGGGGAAACCACCGAGCCTGCTCTCGACAACTGCTAATGTTTTCCCCTCTTGAGGTTTGCTTAAACAGAAAATTAGATTAGGGTGGCGTGAAAATATTAAGCATTCGCTTTTATACGAGCTTTTATCACAAAACCTCGCAGAAACGCCCTGTTGCAAGTGTTGATGTTAACTCTCAACTGCAATCTATCATGAGGTGGAAATCTGAATTAAACATTTTTTTAATGATCTGAAATTTTCTCAAATTCTACCTACTCATCGTGATTGTTGTGACGGTAAATTGGACAATCTGACCCAAGTTCATACGTTGTGCGCCTTCAAATGTGTTCGGTATTGTCTCCCTACGCCACCCTGTTTGCAAAGGTTTCAACGCCAGTGACCTTCTATGAGATTTCCTGATTGGGAAGGGGGGAGAAAAAAAATTACTAGCAGGGGAAGTGGGTAAGAATACTCAGACGGCTCATCATGGGGCTCTCCACAAGGGGTCCGGGAAAGGGAGCTTTGGGCACATAATGAATGAAGAATCTGCGAGGAAGCGGGAGTTTAAAGCTATGAAAGTTTTAATTTCGAGTGGTACGGTCCAAAAGACAGCTAAGGAGAGTTCCATATGCCGCGGAAGGGAGCTCAACGGGGGGTCACTTGTACAGACACAATAAACTTGCGCAGTCGTAAGGGAGACATGAGATATTGTCCTGCACGCGTTGGTTCAATCGCCAAGTCTTGCATGTTGAACACCGATTGATCCCTTGGCATTGTAGTCCAAAGGCCTCCAAACTTTTTTCATGGCCCGAATTGAAATTTTCCCTCTATTGCTAAGATGTGGCTTAGAATTTCCCCGAAGTATTCCCTCGGTACGAGGAGAATAGGGAAAACCCTGCAAATTTTACGCAATGCCTTACTATTCATTGATATAGATTTTGCAACAATTAAGTCTAAACCAATAAAAAATTATAAAGAAAACTCTATAACACCGAATAACTCGAATTGTCGAAGACGCCTCCTGGATGAGTTTCAGCAGCAGCACGGAGTTTCTATTAACGTGGGTTCACTAAGAAACGTCATAGTCAAGATAGGACACCTCGCTTGAATCCCCAGAAAGGAGGTCTGGGGTTACCACAGATTGACATGAAGCCTCCAGTTGAGTTGTGGGCCTTCGAGATCTCTGTGCAAGAAGAGTCAGGATTCCTCAAGTTTTTGCTCCCTACCTACGTGAGACAAGCGTTCCGCCGCCTTCTGACCCAAATTCAAGATGTCCCATGATTTTTTGATTTTTTAAATTTTTTTAATTTTATTTATTTATTCAAAAACAATTTTAACAATAAGTAAGAAAGTCATGATTTATATACATAAGTACCAATTTTTCTTGATTTGGCCTGTAGGTCTCTGACCTGTCCGGGCCTGTCATTCCCATAGTAGCTATTGAATATTACATAATATTATTTAAAAAATACACATTTAAATTTACAATTTATAGCGTCTTCAAATGTAATTTGCATTTTCCAAATTCTTAAAATGAATTAGCGGTCCTTAACGAGAAAGGCAGGGTTTCAAACAGCGCAGGCGCAAGCCAGGTTAACTGCCGAGTGAAGAAGTCAACTTTTATCTGAGGAATTCGCAAAATGGTTGTCTGACTAGTCCTCGTACTTTTTACCACCTCATGCTGCCTAAACTGTCCCGAGATTTGAAAACGTAATTTACTAGTCTATAAACATAAGTTGCCCTAAGTAGGTGGTAGGGCATCAAGCTTGAAATACAAAGTTTCTATTGGTGTGCGCTGGTCGGATTTGGTTGCTATCCGTAGCACAGTGTTAATTGCCACCTCAATTCAACGAAAATTGCTTGAGCAAGCACCTAGGGAGTAAGCACCCCAAATTATTATGCAATAAATTAGAATACTGTAAACATATTCTACAGTATACGCATGCATCATGCGGATATTCTCACAGGGTAAAAGATTTCTTAGGATGATGAAGAAATGGTAACATTTTTTAATTCTCCCCTCCAAGTTCTGAATGTATTCTTGCCACTTTAAATGTTGATCCAGTGTAAGCCCAAGATATTTTAAGCTTCTAACTTTTTCTAACGTTCCTCAGGAGCATGCTGTTTTTCGCGCGCACTGATCTTTGTGAATTACCAATTTCGAAAAGTCTGGCTGACCAGTCTTATTGATAGAGAACGTTATGTACCAACTTTGTTTTAGTTATGTTCACGGTTAGACCATTACGGGACTTTCACCATAACTAGTTCCGCCTCTGAATGGACCTCTTCCCATGTGTTTCCTTTTAATAAAATGGCTATGTCATCTGCAAAGGCAACGAATCTGCCTGAGACATCCAGAGCAAACAGATCATTAACGAATAAAAGAAATAAAATAGGGCAAGACAAGAAATAAAATAGGGATCCTTGAGGTAGGTACTCCGTAACTAATTATTTCCTCAGTGCTTTTAGTCGTCTGAAATTGTACAAACTGTCTTCTATTCGAGGGGTACATCAAGTCCAAGTCTTTCCAATTTTAACATACCTAAGCCTTGATATTTCTCTGGAGCCAAATGCCTTGGAGAGATCTATGAAAACTCCCATTATTGCTTCCGAGTCTGCGAAGCAGCGGAAGCCTTGTGTTCACTTTCGGGAGCCAAAAAATTTTTGTTGTCCGAATTCAAAATTTCCACTCGCATTTTGCGTTTCATAGCCTACTGAACAAATTTGGTTCAGTGTGTGTCGGTCTGTGGGTCTGTTCGCATTTCCTTGTTACAGCCATAATTTCCACAATTTTGAATGAATTTAGCTCAAATTTTGAGGGATTATGCGGATAAGGCTCCTTGAGGTCCCATACGAATTTCATCACAATAGAATCAGCAGTACGCTCTGCGCATGCGCTAACGTTAAATTTTTGAAACAGGCATAACTTTCACAATAATTGTATAATCCTTTAAAATATGAGCTAAATTGAATCAAAATTATTTTGATTCAATTTAGCTCATATTTGAAAGGACTATACGCACAAGGCCTCATATGAATTTCATCATGATCGAACAAGCGGTACGCTCTGCGCCTGCGCTTACGTGGAATTCATTAAATTTCGTTGTCACAGCCCTAATAACTACAGATTTCATCCGATTTAGATCTAATTTTCAGGGATTATGTGGGTAGGGCCCATTGAGGCCCATTTTATAATGGTGTCACGTTGATTGTAACGAGGAAGCTGCTGTGCCATCTCCTTGGCAGTTTATTTTGAGATTGTTGTTCATTGATTCTGAGATATCTGCTGTTACTTCCACTAGGACATCTTGTGTACTCCGAAATTGTGTATTTGGAAAAATATCTGTCTTTCAATAACGTACTAGCAATAGTAGAGGATAGTAAATGCAGAGAAACCGACCATGTGGGGAAGGTGTGGCCCTCACGCGTTCCCGTCGGTGCCCGCTTGTATTATCAGTGGGGCCTGAAACTCGCGAAAGTCGTGAGGGGGGATAACGGAAAAGTACCAGAAAATCAAGAAAAATGTTGAAAATCGACCGGCCGTCAGGTGTCTCTGATTGGAAACCGGAACCGATGTACGTGACGTCACCTACACCAGTTTTTCAATCGGCCAGAACAACTTAAGATGATTATAAACTAGGTACGTGAAAGACTTTTTGTCACAAAAATGATGTATTTTTCCCTCTTTGAGTTCTAACAACATGGTACTGGATGATTTAACCCAAAATTCGGGTGAATTTGCAATCCTAATTCCCCGCAACATTTTCAAAAGTGCTCTTCCAACAGTGCAAATGCATAGAATGAAAGTTGTAGATCATGAAATTTTACATTAGTTTATCATCCTAGTTTTCAGATTAACTGCCGCATCGGCCGCCGCAGCATCCGTTGCGGAGAAATAAGATCACTTTGGTGGAGCAAACCCATGTTTGGTGTCTTTTTATATGTTTTACGAATTGAATTTAACCTGAATTGATTTTAACCACTTTCAGAGTCCTACCTCAAGCCCACAAGTTTTGAGAACGAACAGAGTTTTATTATCTTCAGGTAAGTATACAAATCTGCTCGTTCTTGTAAGTACATTAGGCACATAAAACTCTGCTCGTTCTTGTAAGAACATTAGGCAAATAAAACTCAGACGACGTTGTTCGGAAAGGAAATTTAATCATGAATAAGTGTTCAATTCCATTTTATTGGGGTTCTTCTACCCACAGGTATGCGATGATTTGCAACAAGGGGTCCAACGGTTTATTGGGGGCCCTAAATAAAATAACAACTAGAAGGCAAGTGACGAGTGAGTCAATAAAACTCCAACTCAAATTATGAGTAAGAACCCTTGACCGACAGCTGAGAGATGTTTAATCTAGATCCCCCAACCCCGGCAAGGCTACAAGTGTGCAGTGATGGAAGGATAAAAGCTCAGACCTCTTATATAAACAAATCCAAGGGTGATTATTTGAGCTCACCCCTCTACGGAAGATGTTTATCGCATCGGTTCGCCTTGTTCCCATTCTCCTAGGGGTCGAATGATTATTTGTTCTTTCGAGATAGCCCTGAGGTCTGATCGGGCCCATAAAAAAGGGGTTTTGTATGAAAGAGTTCTATCAGTCGGAGGAAACGCTCGCAATGTGACTACTGCACAGTTTCAATAAGTCAGAGTAGTGTTATTTAATGGCTTATAAATTAGTATCTCTCTGGGCTGGGTGAAACTCGAAAAATTAGGCGAATTCAAACTCCTTATTCCTGTATTACACGGGATGTTAGCAGTAGCGGGAGAGCGCGACAAACAACGTGTTAAACAAATGAGGAGTGTTAACTCTAATGGGGGAGTCTCACAAATGGTTCCATACAGCTACCCTTTCTTAGCTAGGGAATCACATCGGTAAACAAAACGTCCCTCCGTCTCATCACAACTTCACCCCCAACCCCGGAAGAGTACAACATACCGATTAAGGGAGTTTTGCATCAATGCAACAACACTGGTTTACATTCATGTCAAGTACTGATTTAAATTTGTTTCGGGAAAACAGAAAATCACATGACGAACACATCAATTGGCTTCTCGTTCGCTTCAGATTAGGTAACTGGGTTCTCCTTATAGCAACCGGCTCTTAAAAAGGGCTTAAAAGCTTCACATTGATTTAACGGCTATAATAATTATTGGTTCGTGCCCTAAACAAGTTGACTCTCTTAGTCGTGCCTATGGTTCAGAAAGCTGTTATACGGTTAAATTCTCTTCTTAAACTGCACGTCGGCTTAACAGCTCTTTAGCGGTTCCAAAATGGCTCTCGAAAGTCTCTCACAGCTCTTAAGCGGTACTTCAACAGGGTTTCAAGGCTCCTTTGAACGGTTCAACTCACTTACAGCTCATCTTTGTTTTTTATTCAAAATGGGCTCAACGGTGCCATTCGGTTAGTGTTTTTAACGGTTGATCTTCAAAGTTTTAATGTAGGTATAGTTCATAGTTCATAACTTTTAAACGGATCAACCCTTCTTCTTTTCCAATTTCAGAAAAACTGACCCCCCCCCCCCCCCCCACGGTCGATAAAATGTTCGGCCGAGCGAAGCGAGGCCTTCCAGACAAGACGGCTAATATATAATATATTATGTATATAACTGAAAGTTTGTTTGTTTGTATGTTGGTTTGTTCCCAATAGAAGGCTAAACTGCTGGACCGATTTTGACGGGAGTGGTCGTAAAATGATCAGCGAGTTCCGGCGCACAACATAGCCTATTAGGCTATACAATGTGTAGTACACATTGTGTACATGTCATGTATAGCCTAATACTACTATTGCAATAGTAGATTTTGCGAACTCTCTTCCTTCATAGGCTCTCCTTAGCGACTAGAGCTGGGTCAAAAAGCCTCGTTACTCGGGATTACTACTTACGTTTTTCAAGGGGATTAGTGGTATAGATAGGCTAACTTTTTCTCCAAAACGATCGCATTCTTGTGAAGAACTAGCCGCTGAAACCCTGGGAAAGTAACTCTATTTGGACGAAAATGGTCTTCAGGACCATTAAATGGAATCATAATCCTCAATTACTTACACTTAGGAATCTGAAATGTGCACCAAAACCGGGAGAGGCGTTAATAAAAGAATTTATTATTACCTTATTGAATAAGGCAGTAATACATTTTGCAGAGGAACTGGAAGATAATACTTCTAAATTGCCCCAGGTTTTTGATATATTATAACAATAACTTGGAGCGATTTAGCGCATGGACTTCCAATATAAAGTTCGGTACACTCAAAACCTTGGATCCCCGTCACAAACCGTTTTAAGTTCAATAATTGAACTAAACACGGTTTCTAATTAGGTTCCTATTAGTTCAAGTCTCTATTCTTTACCAACTTCAATGTGATATCATTCGATGGTGGAATCGTGTTCGTGTAGATCAGATTTTTTTTTTTTTAACTTTTATTAGCAAACTTTTATTTTAGCAAACTTATCAGCAATTTACAATTGATGTATACATGTATACATACTAAATGACTTGCAAGAAGCTATGACACATAACACTGCTTCTATGCGACTTGTTGTTTTGTGCAACTGACGCACTAGTAATCCACTCACTGAGATAACTTTCACAGGGCACCCCACTCTCACAGGCGATGAGGTTTTGTTCTTTTAAGTCTTTTGAGCAGGCCTTCAACGTCGAGGAGCTGGACAACCTCGCTGTTGATGTGTCCCCAAAGCCTCTGCTGATGGGCTATAGCCCATTATAATGCTTGTTATTTGATGAAATCTTCGACAGTAGGAATTTGAAGTTCCTGGTGTAGTCTTTCGTTCCTGGTGTAACGATACGCATCTACGCATGCGCGTAGCACGTTATTTTGAAATCGCTGAATGATCAAGCGATTGTTCGGAGTAGCCCCACAATCGTGCACCATAGGCCCAGACTGGCTTAAGGACCTGATTGTATAGTGTTAGCTTGTTGTGGATTGACAAGGATGACCGTCGCCCCATTAGCCAATACATCTTCCGAAATTTGGTGGTTAGTTCCTTCTTTTTTTTTTTTTTTTTTTTTACGTGCTTTCCACCGAAGCTTAGCATCGAGGGTCATGCCCAGGTACTTGGCTTCGTTTGCGTGCGGTATGCCTTTGTTGTAGTGGTGAACGGGTATGTACTGACACGTACGGTTTGTGAAGTCGACATGTACCGAATTCGCCTCATTCCTTTGGATCCTCCACTTTAAAGTCCAGCTGTGCAGTCTCTTGATTGACCTTTGTAGTTTCGAAATTGATTCCCAGTTGGTATCGCCGACAGCAAGGACTGCAGTGTCATCTGCAAACGTCACTATGGTATTCTCCTCTCTTTTGGGAAGATCTCTGGTGAAAAGGACGTACAGGAGTGGGCCCAGTACGCTACCTTGCGGTACTCCAGCTTGACTCTTTTGAGCTTTCGTATACGCATCTTCTTGCTTGATCCGGAAAAATCGGTTTGAGAGGTAGGATTCCAGCAACATGGAATACGAGACAGGAAGTATTTTTCTGAGTTTATAGTTGAGTCATTCGTGCCACACTTTTTTGCAGATCAGATGGAAGAGTAGTTTTGAATGCTTTCAGCTCTACAAACCTCAAAGCTTAGTACGATCATTATTGTAAACAGGGTTATCATCATGGAGGACTGAATGACACTGATCGGGCTAGCCAAGCAGTCTCAACTCGAAAATTCCCTTTTTTCAGGATTTGACCCACACTGGAAAGTACCAATAATGAAGTGTGAGTATTGTGTATTGATCCCTTGGGGAGCCCGTGTGAATCATCTCTTGAGCTCAAAGAAGCGGTATAATGCTGTGCCCTCACCCTCCCAGCATGGACCCACTCAAGTGAAGGTAACAGCTGATGTCACCCAGCCACCCTTTCTACTTAGCCCAAGCACTGATTTTCTCACTCCCTCCTTCCCGCTCTTTTCTTCCACAAAAGTATAATAAAGCTGGATTAAATAATTTTTATCCTCTCCCATTCACGTCGACCGTCAGGCGTGTTCGACCCCAACATTCAGAGAAGTATCTTTTTATGAATTGACTTATTAAGACTGGTATCGGGGACGCCTTTTCGCAATAACAGGAAAATTCGGAAAATTGTCCTCGTGCGGTTCGATATAAATCCGTTTATTTTATTTTATTTCCGCTTTCGACTCTCGGAAATGCCAACTCTGGGTTCGGCAAAGGGTTGACAGGAAGTTAAAGTACTCGGCTCTACCCATCTGAATAAAGAGGCAGAGCTAAGGAGATAATTAATAAGCCCCCAACATCATGGTCATTAATTAATGGTGTTACATACATCATATTTAGGGGGATCTCCGGCAGGGGTATTGGAACGGGTGTAGGGCGAAGGTGGGAAACGGTATTGAAAGGGTCATTCATACAGCTGGCAGAGTACAAGAGATACGCCCGTAATCGTTCAAAAAGGGTGACAAGAGGAGGGAGAAATTGAGAGGCCGAGCGGAGTTCCTAGTTTGTTGCCTTTGTGCTCCTCTCTTATCTCTACAACGATTCCCCCGGCCCGTCCTGCACACTCTGGCAAATCCGAAGCAAAACTTGTCGAAGGTAAACCTTGCGAAGGTTTGAGCTTCGATTGGACTTGCGGCACCGACTGTGTCAAAACACTCCAAATCCTAGTGTTTTGGGCTACATTTTGTGGCGAAGGAGGGTCAGAAATGAAGAAGACGGCACGAACACTTGGCGAACAATATACCAACTGTTCAGGGAACTGACTACGGTGCGGGTGTTTAGTGAGCCAACTTGTGTGTTCCTAAAAACGGTATTTTTGTTTTGGCTGTATGGCGGAGTTTCAAAGGATGTTAAAAATCACATGGTTGGAGGAACGTGGATGTTGTGGGCCATTGTTGGCTTTAATGCTTGAGATGTCAAGGACTACCGTGAGTCCGTGGAGACGAACAGTGTTTTCACTGGAGATGTCCACAATGTGTACGACACACCTTCTGCCCCAGACTCGATGCCACTACCGATTCCCTTCGATCTTTCCACGTATGTGGGAGCACCAGAGAATCCTGGTGACGGTGCCCTTGAAGGCCTTGGGTTCCTCAGGTCCAAGCCCTCTCTCGTGGGAGCAGACAGCCCTCTCATGCAGTCTGCAGACTGAATGGAGTTTCCCCGTTTCCTGCCAAAATAGAGTGATTGGACGTAGCATAGATGACGCAGACGAGCCCAACCTTGGGGCCGTAGACCACGACGTGAAGGAGCCCCCCCCCCCCCCCCCTGCTTCGACATCTAGCGACAAGCGAGAAAGCGCATCCGTGCTCCGTTCGCTGTGGTTCGATATAGAGCAGGGAGGTTTCCTCACACCACACCAATCATAGGCTATATCATAGGCTATAACCTATGCAGTAGGCTATGATTCATAGCCTACTGCATAGGTTACTTTACTTTACCATAGTGGCCCATGGATTATTCACGGCCCTCGAACCCCCACGGGAGGACCCCTCACTATAAAGCATCCTATCTGCTCTGCATTGTCTCGGGAAAACATACATTCAGCTCTGAATTTCCAAATTCCACAATCCTTCCAGTATCTGTAAAATGACCGGCGATCCTCGCAGCTGTTCTTAGTATAGCTCGCACAATAGGGCTCGTGACTCTTGAGTCGTTCTCGGTGGTGAACTCTGATGTGAGAGGGCTACTCAGTGAAACTGAAGATATGACGTAGTGTAGGTATTAATGATTTTTCAGGTCAACGGGACAAATAATAAATTGCAAGATGGAGAACGTTTAACCATGCTGAATGGTCTTACCAAGTGTTCATATTATTATTGTTTATAAAACTACAACAAACATTTACCAAGTTGATAGGTTTACCCAAATTTTTGCTCTATAACAGGGTTGTTTTTATATGCCATGTGTGTCTTCGTGATTCTTAAACGGGACATCATGAGCACATAATATGTCATATCTTTTTTTGTCCAGTTCAAATTAAATATCGCGACACTGATTGCATTGTTGTAGGAACCCCAGCTCCATTTTTATTGTGTTTTGTGCATTAATTTTTGTTGTCAGTCTTCATTTTGACTGTTGGGTTTTTGCTTAGTTTGTACTTTTGCTTTTGATGTTTACTTTTATATTTCACGTGGGACCGTGAATCGTCAGAATGGCCGTTTCGGGATATCTACCTAATTCTTTATATTGTTTGTATTTTAATCATTTTCTATTATCTCCTGAACGGACTTCTGGCGGGGCCCTGTACTTACTTTTTCGACCGCACGAGCGCAACACCTCCTGGATGCATGCATACCACTCGCTGAATGTTTTGTTTGTGAGCTCTCTTGAGATTAGTGCGATGTGTCATGAGTCGACCAATGAAATTGTAGGATATTTTACTTTTCGGAGCTGAGGCGGCTTGGAAGTTAGTTTTTGTGTAGCTAGTAAAGATCTTCGTGCGATTTCTTTTGCTCTGTCAAACCGTTTTCTTTATTATTTCTTCCCTCTCATATGATTAAATTGATAGGTATATATAATATTATTATAGGCTCCGCGTCTCTCTTAGCTTGGCATCGCGAGACTAGCGTCTCGCTTGATGAAGGGTTTGTGGGTCTGCCAGTAAACGAGTTATTACCTCATATCTGTTGGTTGAGTTCGTCGTCACTGGCTGTTTTGGTGCTGATGCGAGCGCTTTCGATGAGAAAACATCATAATAAATACTGTGAGTATCACTCAATCGGCCAGACGGTGCTCACCGATATATATGTCTTTGGTGCTCACCAGCAACTCAACCAACAGGAGAGAATTAATTGAAGAGTTCGACCTTTTACAGTCCAGGACCCAAAGGACAAAATTTTTCCTGTCATCGTGTTCGTTTGTGGAATTCGAACACGAAGACGGTGAACTTTGTGTACTTCTGTGTCGAAAGGAAAAACGCTGCAAATTTTACATAAGGGTTTATTATTCTGTGATATAGGTTACTTGTACAGACATTTAATTCTGTCAATAAAAAAAATTAAAAAAATTTTTTTTTGGATTTTTATATTTCAAAAAAAATTTTTGGGGGGGATTTTTTTTTTTCAAAAATGTGTTTTTTCAAAAATTCTTTAATTTTTACTCGAAAAATATTTAACTTCTTGGGATCCTTCAAAAATCCCATTTTTAGCCCCATGAAAGCCTTATAGAACGCCACAGTGAAATCGGATCGTTCCGGGACCCCCACAAAATGGATTCTACGTCCAAAAATACTTCGAAAACGACACCTAACTCGATCCCATAGCTAAAAGCCTTCAAAACACCCCTCCTGTAGCCCCATTTTAGCCCCATAGCGCCCCACGGGTTTGGGCGATCGGACTGAAAACCTTGCGGGCACAACTAGATGGTAAACCAAGTATTTTGCCAAAATTTCAGATTTTTAAAAAAATTCCTACTGCCCAAAACGGCCCGGACGGCGGACGGCGTACGGCGGACGGCGGACGGACATTTCGGATTTTGAATGTAGACCTCTTGAAACGGATAATGTCAAATTTTGAGGCCGATCGGAGTCGTCGACCCGCGTCGCGAAAACAGGTGTATTATTCCAAGAATAATAAACCAAAAGTGCTACGTCCTTGTTCTCCCCACCGTTTGTATTGGATGTGATAAGGAGTTCCAAGGTAGGTTTCAAGGCACCACGTATGAAACGTCGAAAATATTATGTTAGCTGGGGCGTCTCGGCTAGAGTCGGGGGATTTGAAAGGGATTGACCGCAAATATTGGAGCTGCAGCGGCGTTCGCCGTCAAAGACAACGGGTCATCCAAAGATTCCCAGATCTGATGAAGATGCATTAAACGACATAATAATATTATATTAATATTATAAAGCCAATTAACATTAATCGAATAGACTTGCGCCCGCAAGGAAGACACCTCAGATCCGCTGCAGGGAAGGAGCGGCCCCATATTCACTTCGACATCTGGCAGCATGTCAGCAATGTTGAACCGGTTTTGCTGCACTTGCATAAGCACAGAGTTGACTGCAGATTAGGAATTTCCCCTACATCGCTTATCCCGTTTCGGTCTCTCTTGTACCTACAGAGATTATACACCACGGGAACACAATTTCCAATATATTTCACAGTTAATTTTTAAAAGATGGGCCATTCCGGTGGTGAAAAACTAACATCACGCTCCCCTTCCACGAACCAGGGCTGTCATATTCTGTCAAGTGAACGGGGTGGTGAAGTTATTGAGATGTAACTACCGATAAGATTGCGCGGACACGTGGCCTCCAGTGGCCAGATGAACAAGATCACGTGACTCTCTAGGGGGTAGTACCATGACGCTCGAACTTACAATGGGCAGAAAACGACCGCCCCTAAACGTGGAAGTATTACATGAAATCGGCATCCGTTATGAAAATTTCATAGAAAGGGGAAGGGGAGAAAAAATGTCGATTTGCAGATAGGAACGGGATACAGAGTAGTCGGTCATACTTGTAGATAATGCCGATGAAAGGGTGTTTCACATCGTGGTAGGTAATATACCATATAGAATTTATGTGAGGGCATTTATACGAACAGAGCACGAACTTACGATGATTAAGAAATCACCGTTCTGAATCACCTACATGAATGAATAATTCATGTAGATTTGAACTCACTATATGGTAAACAAATTAAAATCGCCGAATAAACCATTAAATTTTGCATATTGTTCCAGAGATTGGGTCATTTCGAATGAATCGAAATGTTGCGGATAAATGTTTAATCGAATTGGATCAGATTGTGGGGCTTGACAAGTTTACACCACTGCTTCTACTCAACAATAATGTCAATGCAGCAATGTCAATTATTATTAAACTATTCTTCTCGCAACATACAGTTGGAAATACCAATCCAGAAGTCAAAGTCTTACTAGGCAAAGTACTCGTGACAGTAAAGTAAAACGGCTGCTCATGGCTCCGACAGAAATGATTTCAAACTCTTACACTTTGGGAGTTTTCGAATGAGCCTGAGAGAAGAGACTGTGTGGGACAGCTGTCGGGTTGCTGAGCTGTTTTGCCCGCTCCCATGCGAGGGTGACCTGTGCTGTTTCGGAGGTAAAGAGTGGCGGTGAACTGTGCGAGCGGGGGGGGGGGGGGGGACAAAAATATGATACAGCGGAGAGAAGAAAGAGGGAATGAAGTTGAATGGACTTGTGATGAGCGTTGATGAATCTCCTTTTTGCAAAAAAAAAAAAACCTACCTACTAAAAAAAATACACCAATTTGAAAAAATTTAACAATTCGTTTCTTTGAAAAAAATTATGAGAATTTCAATTTCTTTCCAAAAAAAGTTTTAACTTTTGAAAATGTGCTCATGTGATAATAATATATTATATTATAGCTCATGTAAAAGTGCTTATGTCATTCTCACAAAATCGTACATTTCTAGGTCTTTAGTTTTCACATTTTGAACCCTTACACTATGGAAAAACGCTGCAAATTTTACACAAGGGTTTATTATTCTTTGATATACGTTACTTGTGCAGAAATTTAATTCTGTCAATGAAAAAATTTAAAAAAAAAATTTTTTTTTTTGGATTTTTATCTCAAAAAAAATTTTTTTTGGATTTTTTTGTTCAAAAATGTGTTTTTTTCCAAAATTCCGTATTTTTTACTCGAAAAATATTTAACATCCTGGGATCCTTCAAAAATCCCATTTTTAGCCCCACGAATGCCCTAAACATCGCCCCAGTGAAATCGGATCGTTCCGGGACCCCAAAAAATGGATTCTACGTCCAAAAATACTTCGAAAACGACACCTAACTCGATCCCATAGCTAAAAGCCTTCAAAAAACCCCTCCCGTAGCCCCATTATAGCCCCATAGCGCCCCACGGGTTTGGGCGATCGTACTGAAAACCTTGCGGGCACAACTAGATGGTAAACCAAGTATTTTGTCGAAATTTCAGATTTTTAAAAAAATTCCTACTGCCCAAAACGGCCTGGACGGCGGACGGACATTTCGGATTTAGAATGTAGACCACTTGAAACGGATAATGTCAAATTTTGAGCCCGATCGGAGTCGTCGACCTCCGTCGCGAAAGCATAGGTGTATTATTCCAAGAATAATAAACCAAAACCCACTTGGAAAAATCCTTGGTCAATTCATAATGAAATTAAACCATCTGTCAATCTCAATTAAATCACGTGATTTTTTTATAGATCCCCACAGTGAAATCGGATCGTTCCGGGATCCCCAAAAATGGATTCTACGCCCAAAAAATGCTCCGACAACGACACCTACCTCGACCTCATAGCCGAAAACCTTTCAAAAGCCCCTCCCGTAGCCCATTTTTAGCCCCTAACAGCCCCATAGGTTTGAGCGATCGGGCTAAAAACCTTACGGAACAACAATAGGAGGACAAAACTATAGGAAGACCCTATAAAAGAGTATTTAGTCAACATTTCAGGTTCAAAAAAATTTCACTGCCCGAAACGGCCTGGACGGTGGATGTCAATTCCACGGATCTATGGTCAATACCACCGCTACAAGGAACCTGTTTAATTCCACCGGCTCTCCTCAGGTATGAAAAACGCTGCAAATTTTACACAAGGATTTATTATTCTTTGATATAGGTTACTTGTACAGAAATTTAATTCTGTCAATGAAAAAAAAAAAAAAAAAATTTTTTATACCTATTTCAAAAAAGTTTTTTGGGATTTATTTTTCAAAAATGTTTTTTTTTTTCAAAAACTATTAAATAGTTTTTCAATAACTATTAGGTATTAAATTTTTTTACTCGAAAAATATTTAACCTCCTGGGATCCATCAAAAATCCCATTTTTAGCCCCATGACAGGCCTATAGAAGCCACAGTGAAATCGGATCGTTCCGGGACCCCCAAAAATGGATTCTACGTCCAAAAATACTTCGAAAACGACACCTTACTCGATCCCATAGCTAAAAGCCTTCAAAAAAACCCTCCCGTAGCCCCATTTTAGCCCCATAGTGCCCCACGGGTTTGGCCGATCGTACTGAAAACCTTGCGGGCACAACTAGATGGGGGATCAATGACGATCTGTTCGGGTTCGAAAACTAACCCCATTGCACTGCATTTCGTTATCAACATTTTGAAGACATCGGACAACTGGACTTTTTTATCTTCCAAAGCGCAGAATACTGGCAACGATTGACGTTTAGGAACCCAAACGGGAAACCAGCAATCGCGGATAAAGTACATCAAAAACCACTTCTGGGCGTAACTTTGTGGGGATTTATTGAGAAGGAGCCTTTTTTTTTTTTTCATTGAGAGCCACGGTGGGTGGTACCTTGAAAAATCTTTCAAGAATAAAGTCGACAATGGTAGCGGACAAATGTTTTCCTTCCTGCTCCGATAGCCTGGTTGTCTGCGGGTGACCCGATCTACCGTCGGGACAAAGCGTAGAAAAATACTCTAACCCTGCGCCTCTAAAGGGGCTGCCCCGTGAGAACTGAGTCTGCAATTATTGCAATAGAAGCTGCAATTTGAAGGTTGTTAAGGGAAGAACCCTGCTGATGAGAAACCGGGCTATGGAAAAACGATTGTAAGGTACGATTCCTTATTGACAGATGTTTTGATTAGGGTATAACAATAAAGGCAAAGGAACAGGGCGTGATCACTTGGACACCACACCACTTCTGACCCCCTATTGTCACCCCAAAGTCAAAAGGCCATTGATAATCTAAAACTACTTCTAACATTGTTCTCAGAACCTTTCGCACGCAACAATCCTATTATTGCGACTTCCTTTTATACATGTTCCCTATTTAAGAAGCTACCTTTGGAAACGATTGTCAACGGACTTGCCCTGAGGAGCTATTGTGTTGCGTTCACAACAATCCTACGCCACATCGTGTTTACTTACATTCTCAAGTACCACATCCCAAGTACTTAGTTGTTATCTGACTGCTCCCCTTATGAAGAACACATAATTTGAGGGTTGTTGGTTTGAAAGCAAGAAACCAAACTGGACAATTTCGTTCAGAAAACTACATACCTACAGGAAGTAATCAAATTTAGGTTCCTGAGTGAAAAACGCTACTTCGACCTCCCTGGACTGGAAAAATTAAAATAAAAAAAAAAAAAAAAAAAAAAAAAAAAACAAGGAACTTGCGCGCTTCTAAATTAATTTGGATAGGTAATAATAATAATAATTATCTACCAAGTTGACCGCCACAACCTGCTTACAAACGTTTCACAAATGCGGAAAACCATCATCGTAATCGTACAAAAATTATCAATGAGAGGCAAGATATTTTTGTGCATTAGATCTGAAAGTTGATGATTTTCGATAAACGGTAAACACTGGAAATTTTAAGGTAAGGTTTTATTATTCTGTTATAAATTGTGCAAAAATAATTTTTAATTATTAATACGTATAATTATTATACGCATGTCAATAAAAAATAAATAAAAAGAAAAATATTCCTGTACAGTGTTTGGGCTGATGAGCGACCCCCAAACTGCATTCTGCGTCTAAAAATAAATTTAAAACGACACAGAACTCAACCCCATGGCCAAAAACCGTCAAAAACCCCTCCTGTAGCCCCAAATAGCCCCACGGGTTTGAGCGTTCGGGTTGAAAATCTTCCAGACACAACTGGAAGGCGAACCGAGTATTTTGGTCAACAATTATTTGGTAAAAAACGCTGCAAATTTTACACAAGGGTTTATTATTCTTTGAAATAGTTTTATTGTGCAAACATTAAAATTTACGCCGTTTCCGAGTTGCGGTCAAATACCACGATATACGACACCTAACTCGATTCCATAGCCAAACACCTTCCGTAGCCTCATTTTAGCCCCTTAGTGCTCCAAGGGTTTGGGCAATCTGGCTGAAAACCTTACGGGCCCAACTAGATGGTAAACCGAATATCTTGACAAAATTTCAGATTAAAAAAAAAACTACTTATTGCCCAAACCGGCTCGGACATTTGATTTTTGAAATCAACCCCAGTCGCAAAAATATAGGTGGATTACTCCAAGAATTATAAAATAAAAGTGAACACAAACAACTATATACAAGTACAGAGTTTGGACAGACGAGGGACCTCCTTAAATGGATTCTAGGTCCAAAATTACTTCGAAAACGACACCTCATTCAACCTCCGGGCATCCTTCAAATGCCCCACGTGGTCGGATGGGTCTCAACGTCCAAAGATTCTCTGAAAACAATAACCCATTCGACCTCATGGCTTCAACGTTCAAAATCCCCTTTTTCTTTTATGATTGAGATGAGTAGAAACGATTCATGAAATATATCGGGATAAATTTAGAACATGAAACTGATTTCATTCACGTAATGCCAAGAATCATATTATGATGCCAAGGATCGTATTATTAATACGAATCTTCATAATATGAAGATTCGTATTAATAATAATTAATAATAATTAATAACCGTAGTCTCCTTATAGGACCATGCATGGGACTGAAATGAGAGCACTGGTGTGGAAACGCACGTCACCGGCTGATGAACATCACAGAGCATATATTATATGCTCTGTGATGTTCATCAGCCGGTGACGTGCGTTTCCACACCAGTGCTCTCATTTCAGTCCCATGCATGGTCCTATAAGGAGACTACGGTGCCGTCGGATGGTTTTGATACCTCCATGATTGGGTTCTTCGTCGAAAAATACTTCAAAAACGCCACCACACTTGAACCTACAGAACCCCTACAAAAAAAGCCCTCGTGTGCCCCCTTATTAGGCTCGAGTTTTTGGGATGACAACCTTGTGAACATAACCAGATGAGATACCCTTCAAGTTTCCGGTTTTTCGAAAAAAATTCTTACTGCATCGACCTCGAAATCTTTGACCCATAGCGAAAACAGTCGACCATTCTGAAAGTAATAGTACCTACTCAATATGATCATTAATTGAAATATTGTTCCTATTCGCCTCCGCTGAACCTCATCAGTTCAAGAGTATTATCGTTCCAAGCATTGCAAATCCCCTACCTTATGGATAGCGTTGACCATTGCCAAAGGGTATTAGGATCCTGACAAAGGGTCCGTTGCTAATAGGGCATGTATGAACCTGTGAGAGCCGGCTCATTAGGGCGCATCTAATTCGATTCCTCCCCCACCAACCAACCGCCTGCTAACTCAGATCGCCATCGGACATAACGCTAATCCGCGCATCTTAGCAGAACGAGCTGGGCCATGTTCATGTCGCCCCTCAGTCCGCTGACGTGAGCTTCCCTGAAATGTACCAGCTTGGATTATGAACATCGCCTCTCAGGCTCTTGGGATCGCGAAGGTTCAATGCTTCTCCACACTCTGCAACATACGCAGTTAACAATATAATTTATTATGAGGTTTGACAGGAGGAACGGTTTATCTGCAAACTTGGGGAAACCCTAAAATAAAAACATGACTCGCTAATTTAAAGATTAAAGCCTTTAAAAAACGAATAAGCTGATAATCTAAGGCCATTTCAGTGCACATGAATTTAGAAAACAAAACTACAGGAAAAAAATTCACCCCCCCCCCCCCCCCTTAAAACAGCGAAATTCGTGCCCCAAAATCTCGGCACTCCCTGGTCCGATTTTGTTGATTTTTTTTTTTTTTTTTTTTTGTATGAAAGGCCTTGCAAAGATCTAAAATCATGCTGAAACAGATTTTGAAAATATTGATCTGGAGATTTACAACAGAGGAGCAAACTTGACAATTTTCAACGGCGTTCTGGAGCCCCTTGCTTGACCTGTACACGAATATTTCAAAAATGTGTTTCAGCACGTTTTTAGATCTTTACATGGCCTTTCAAACAAAAAAAAAAAAACAAAAAAATGTAAATCGGTTGAGTGGTTCCCGTGAAAATGGGTCATATCCGTAAAAAAATGCAACTTTTCAGGAGAGCCAAAAAACTGAAAGGTGACTGTCCGAGCGCGTTTTGTTTTTCCATTGATTAGACGGAGAAAGAAGGAGTGCCAGAGTTGATGCAGGCACCTTCCGAGCTATTTTTTAATAATTTTAATTGAAGTTCAAGCCTTTTGCAATATACCATTTTCTTCAGTATTTAATGTAGTTTTTTTTAAGAAGAAAAAACAAAAAAGTCGGGGAAAAAAATGTTGGGGGTACCTACCAAGTGCCCTTAAGGAAGGTTTTGATGAGCTACAACGTGTGTCTGAAACCCATCGATCATACGATGCATGTATGGGATGTGTGGGATGTATGGGATGTGTGGGATGTATGGGATGGTGTATGGGATGTATGGGATGTGTGGGATGTATGGGATGTGTGGGATGTATGGGATGGTGTATGGGATGTGTGGGATGATGTATGGGATGTGTGGGATGTATGGGATGATGTATGGGATGGTGTGTGGGATGTGTGGGATGTATGGGATGGTGTATGGGATGTATGGGATGTGTGGGATGTGTGGGATGTATGGGATGTGTGGGATGTATGGGATGATGTATGGGATGTGTGGGATGATGTATGGGATGTGTGGGATGATGTATGGGATGTGTGGGATGTATGGGATGATGTATGGGATGTGTGGGATGATGTATGGGATGTGTGGGATGTGTGGGATGTATGGGATGGTGTATGGGATGTGTGGGATGTATGGGATGATGTATGGGATGTGTGGGATGATGTATGGGATGTGTGGGATGATGTATGGGATGTGTGGGATGTATGGGATGATGTATGGGATGTGTGGGATGTATGGGATGATGTGTGGGATGTATGGGATGATGTATGGGATGTGCGGGATGTATGGGATGTGTGGGATGTATGGGATGTATGGGATGGTGTGTGGGATGTATGGGATGGTGTGTGGGATGTATGGGATGTGTGGGATGTATGGGATGTGCCCGATGTATGGGATGTGTGGGATGTATGGGATGATGTATGGGATGTGCGGGATGTATGGGATGTATGGGATGGTGTGTGGGATGTATGGGATGTATGGGATGGTGTGTGGGATGTATGGGATGTGTGGGATGTGTGGGATGTATGGGATGGTGTGTGGGATGTATGGGATGGTGTGTGGGATGTGTGGGATGTATGGGATGTGCTGAGTGCAGCGAAGCGCGCCAGGTCAGCTAGTATATATATATACGATTGGTATATACCTATACAAAGGGTCTGGAGATAAGGTGTCTCATTTGTAAATCACATTTTAATTTATTTTATGTACCTACTTTATTCTCAAGGAACAATAGTCGTAATAAATTATGAATCGTAATCCGTAATGAATGATAACCAAGAGGTTTCACAACATTTGTTCTGCTATCATCAGGGCATAAAAGTGCAGTAGAAAAATTACAGGAGCAGAAAACCAAGTGATCAGTCGTTTTCGTATCAATTATAATTACGAGTACTTATTCTTGTGCAGCTTTCCGTGTCAGTTCCATCTACTGTTGTCCCAACTCGTTTAATTTATCGTTATACCTTCGACGAGCTAAAATAGTTTTTTGTTGTTGTAATTATTCCTCTTTCCGCCACCTGACGTGGAAATCGACTTGGCTAATTGAGTGGGAAAAATATGAGAAACATGGCGCAACTTAGAAACATTTTTACGTGTTCAAGGAGAGGGGGGGGGGCAGTAGGATATGAAATAATCTATTGTAAGACCCCTGATGGGCTCCTAACTTGGCCCTGGAGTTGTTGACTTGTTTCATAAACGCTCTACGCTTGGATACACCTTTCCTCTGTCTTGAACTGTAATCAGATTAATTTTAAATTTCACGACAAGGCATCCGCTTCGCTTGGCTCACTCCCTCCTCGTGGGGCAGAACATTTAATTTTCAACTCCTTCTCTCTCTTCGCTGCCACCTCCTATAACACCAAGAGATCTTTAATCACTTCTAATTTCATTATACCACTCTCGTTATACATCTTCAAACTTTTATTACAATTTATATCGTTCGTTAAATTTTAATTTCGTACTCAAGTGCCGTAAACGGAAGGCGAGTTTCCGTAATATTGCCAGTGCCTAGTATTATACACACTAAAGTGCCAGATTAGTATTTTAAAAAAAATACACTGCCAAGGTCGGGGCACAGATGCTTCCTCGTGATCTTCACGACATGTCACCATTAAAATTTTAGGAGACCAGAGACGACATATTCGCCGTACTCATGACAATAAAATTCCGGGCAACTAAAAATTAAAAATCTGACAACAATCCGTTCGAAATTGACGGAGTTATGACTGTAACAAGAAAATTACGTTCGCGCATGCGCAGGGAGTACCACTGATGCAATCGTGATGAAACTGATAGGGGACCATCTAGGGCTATACCCACACAATTCCTGAAAATTTGATTGAAATCCGATCAACATTATGGAAGTTATGGGTGTGGCAAGGAAATGCGGACAGACAGACAGACACGGAACCAAATTTGTTCAGGAGGCTCTGAAACGCAAAACGTGAGTGGAAATTTTGATTTTGGAGAACAATTTTTTTTTTTTTTTCATTTCGAAAGAGAAAACTGCTTCCTCTGAATTGCAGACTCGGAAGCAAAAGCTTATAAGCTATAAATAGCAGTTTTGAGCTTGGCATGATCCTCCAAGTGGAGCTTCAGTAGGCAGAGCTTCGGCGTCATGCGGGCTTAGTCTACAGGTAATTGAAGGCCGCCGCGTCGTTCTGGTTTAGGTACAAATAGAAATGGCAAAATTAATTTAAATATCGATATATTGACGTTTTGAAACATACCTCCACAACCAAACATCAACGGAAAAAAAACTTCTCTAAAAAAACATCCATGTATCGTATTGAAAATGACATAGCGTAGGTTACCGATTCTTATACATAGAAGGCGTAGTTAAGGAGGTAAGATTCATCGAGAGGACCTGTGTTTGATTCTGTACCTACATCTGCTGTAAATCCATGTTCATTTAATTTCCTATTTTTTATAGGAAAATAAAGAATGTTGCAAGAAAAGAAAGTATATTGCAAAAACAAACAGATAAATCGGCAGCCATAATTCGATGACCGAAATAACATCGACATAACACTGTCGATGGAAAAATATTGATGTTTTACTTAAAACAACAATATTTTCAAAACTTCGAGATACCGTTGCCATCCATACAACTCCAGAATTACAGCAACTAGAGCGATTATGTGAAAATATGCTGAATTGGACTTAACGTCTGCACAAAGATAATTTCCCTGGCTCATGGTCCATTTACATGTAACTCTTTAATCTATCTATCTATACTTCTATAAAATCGGGGTTCTGTCTGTGCGACTGGCTCTCATGCCTTATAGGCGCCTGAACGGCTGAACGGATTTCAACGATTTTTTGTAAACGATCTTGGGTACGATTGCGCACAACATAGGCTATATTAGAATCCCGCGCAACGCGCGCAGCTGTGCGTAACGTTTTTGCTTCCGAGTCTGCAAGACAGAGGAAGCATTGTTTTCACTTTTGAAATGAAAAAAAATTTTTGACAAAATACTCGGTTTACCATCTAGTTGTGCCCGCAAGGTTTTCAGGCGGATCGCCCAAACCTGTGGGGCGCTATGGGGCTAAAATGGGCCTGTGGGAGGAGTATTTCGAAGACTTTTGGCTATGGGATCGAGTTAGGTGTCGTTTTCGAAGTATTTTTGGACGTAGAATCCATTTTTGGGGGTCCCGGAACGATCCGATTTCACTGAGGCGATCTATAGGTTGCGAAGATCTTGACAAAATTTCAGATTTAAAAAAAAATTCCATTTACTGCAGTAGGGGTTTTGGGCATGCCCAAAACGGCTCAGTCGGTGGACAGACTTTTCGTTTTTGGAATTTAGACATCTTGAAACGTATACCTAATGTCAAATTTTGATGCCGATCAGAAAAATTATTTTTGAACTCCGTCGCGATTACATAGGTGTATAATTCCAAGGATAATGAACCAAAACGCATGCCAAAAGCTCACGAAGGTGAGTCACGGAGTCCGCGTATGGCAGGGTTGCTCCGGGAATTTCTCTCTCAAAGAGCTTAAGCTTTTGCGAACATTATAAAATAAAAAAATTATTGAAATTGGTCCAGCCGTTCTCAAGTTATGCGATCAGCAACAAAATACTGATTATTTTTTATATATATAGATTAGTTACGTTATATAATGTATGGGTCATTCTCAGGAAAAAGTGGTAAACGCTGCCCCACTGATTTTTACCTGACAAGGAAAAGTGATTAGACGTTCAAAATTGTGTGGCGGCTTCAGGAAGGGTAGATAAGCATTTGGCACCTGAAGTACGTACCAAAACTGATGTTTAGCAGAAGTTATACCCAGATGCAGGCACCAAAATTTGGTGCCTGACATTTAATGTCACTCCGTCGACGTCCTCTTTCCCCAGAGGAGAGACTTCTGCAGAACCTCAATTTTGGAATGAAAAAATCGTGACATCCAGTGCGGTAGGAATTGACAACACTAGTAACGGCATGAGCATGTACAAAAATGTCATTTTCCGAAAACAATAATGAAAAATTTGGGTGGAAAGTCTGTCCCTCCTTTTTTCCACTCCGGGAACATTTAAAGATCATGGAGAAAGGATGAAGTGGAAGAAGAATATGTAACCTCTTCATTTGGTTATAACAGCAACCAGATAATAAAGCTGGTTAGTTAGTGTTACTCCATTTGTGTTCAGTTGCATGCTTCGTCGAGTTCACTGTTCAACTCCGTCTCACCTCAAATTTTGGTAAGTATGTTCATTTAAATGATCATTTCATCATCGTTTAGTTGGAGGTTATGAGGCATTGGAGCTTTGAAAAACAGTTTTCAACTAGAAGGTGTCGTGTTTATTGGGTAAAAACAACAATTCGTCCACTCCGGAGACTGTCAACTCCAGGGACATTAATACATGTGAAACTTCGTAAAAAATAGCTTAAAAAACTCGACCACTATTCTTCCTGTGTTTGTTGATGATTAACCAACACACCTACAGAGTTTAATTTCCATTTGTTTGATATTATTTGAAAATAATTTTGTTTCTTCGTTTACCACTTTTTCCAGAGCCGGTTTCACCACCTCGAGTTAGGCTAGTCCACGAGTTATAGAAAAAAATGCGTTTCACCAGCTATTATCTTCTAGTAACTAGAACTTCTTCTAGTAACTGTTACCAGGACGATAACTTCCACTTTTTTAACTTGAGGATTTTCGGAAGTTATCTCGTTAACTTGAAGTTATGTTGTTGCTGTTGCAACATAATTTCGCTGCACCCACCAATTTCGTTCTGGCCGTGTTTTCGTTCGTCCGTTTTTCAGGTTTTATTAAATTTAAATTATCGATGTTTACGTCAGGCGGCCACGGGTATAGGTTACTTGGGCGAAAACTAAAACTTCTGTGTCAATAGAAAAGTTTGGAAAAAAAAAAAATTTTTAAACACTTTTTTTACTCAGAAGATATTATCTTCAAAAAGGTCAAATGTTGACCTCCTGCATCCTCCCATGGGATCCTTTAAAAATCCCATTTGTATCCCCATGAAAGCCCTTTAGATCCCCCCACTCCCCCCCCCCCCACCCAGTGAAATCGGATCGTTTCGCGACCCCCAAAAATGGATTCTACGTACAAAAATACTTCGAAAACGACACCTAACTCGATCCCATAGCTAAAAACCTTCAAAACCCCCTCCCATAGCGCCCCACGGGTTTGAGCGATCGGACTGAAAACCTTGCGGGCACAACTAGATAGTAAACCAAGTATTTTGTCAAAATTTCAGATTTAAAAAAAAATTCCTACTGCCCAAAACGGCCTGGACGGCGTATGGCGGACGGACATTTCGGATTTTGGTTTATTATTCTTGGAATAATACACCTATGTTTTCGCGACGGGGGTCGACGACTCCGATCGGGCTCAAAATTTGACATTATCCGTTTCAAGAGGTCTACATTCTAAATCCGAAATGTCCGTCCGCCGTACGCCGTCCGCCGTCTAGGCCGTTTTGGGCAGTAGGAATTTTTTTTAAATCTGAAATTTTGACAAAATACTTGGTTTACCATCTAGTTGTGCCCGCAAGGTTTTCAGTCCGATCGCCTGAACCCGTGGGGCGCTATGGGGCTATAATGGGGCTCCGGGAGGGTTTTTTTGAAGGCTTCTAGCTATGGGATCGAGTTAGGTGTCGTTTTCGAAGTACTTTTGGACATAGAATCCATTTTTTGGGGTCCCGGAACGATCCGATTTCACTGGGGCGATCTTTAGGGCTTTCATGGGGCTAAAAATGGGATTTTTGTAGGATCCTAGGATGTTAAATATTTTTAGATTAAAAAATAAAGAATTTTTGAAAATGAACATTTTTGAAAAAAAATCCAAAAAAAAAATTTTTTTGGAGATAAAAATCCCAAAAAAAAAAATTTAATTTTTTCATTGACAGAATTAAATTTCTGCACAAGTAACGTATATCAAAGAATAATAAACCCTTGTGTAAAATTTGCAGCGTTTTGAATGTAGACCTCTTGAAACGGATAATGTCAAATTTTGAGGCCGATCGGAGTCGTCGACCCCCGTCGCGAAAATATAGGTGGGTTATTCCAAAAACAATAAACCAAAAAACCCCCGGTAGCTTATTTTAGCCCCATAGCGCCTCACGGGTTTGGGCGATCGGGCTGAAAACCTTGCGGGCACAATTAGATGGTAAGCCGAGTAGTTTGTCAAAATTTCAGATTTAAAAAAAAAAATTCCTACTGCACAAAACGGCCTGGACGGCGGACGGGGGACGGCAAACGGACATTTCGGTTTGGAATCTAGACCTCTTGAAACGGATAATGTCAAATTTTGAAACCGATCGGAGTCGTCGACCTCCGTTGCGATTACATAGGGCTATTATTCCAAATAGGTAATACAAATAATAATAAACCGAATAATAATAAACCAGGTGTGAGGTTGCTGGGATTGACGGTCTTGTTTTGTCAAGATTTGCTTTCGTCAACCCGGTGCCCACGTAAAATTTTGGCAGCTAAATTGTTTTACGTTGTGACCGGGAGGATCTTTTATGTGCTGCCGATCCTCCTTTTACCCCGTCCCCAGGTCTCCAAATCCCTTGATGGAATCAGGTCAACGTTTATTATTATTTGTTCAATTCTTGAACTTAGCAAGTATTGCACAGGAAGCCGGGTTGGGTACCTACCTACTTACTTCTGTGGTTAAAAACCATACCTATTAACAATCTATTAACAACTCCTCGTTGGAGAAATTCGACGACCGACTCCTTTTCCTGTCACTGTCCATTATTACATCATAACAATTTCACAGTGGATGCCACCTGATGAAGCAGAAAATTCCTTTTGTTCATTCACATTCAATATGAAAGGAGAGATGATGCGCGACCAACAACACACAAAATGAGGAAAATGTTGCCTAGAACCAGCACAGTCGATGCTAACGATAAACTCCACTAAGGTAAAGAAGTCTTCAAATTCGGTAACATGAGGTGGTGAAACGATGACACTCGCTAACTGGTACCTAGTTACCCTAACTTGAGCTCTAACCTCCAAAAAGCTAATTTGAACAGTTCAAGTTAGCTTTTTGGAGGTTAGAACTCAAGTTAGGGTAACTACCAGTTAGCGAGTGTCATGTTAAAGTTACTTTAACATGAGGTTGGAGAAACCGGCCCTATGAGAGTGTAGTGACCACAGTTATATAGAAAAACACTAACAGACACCTGGTAACAATGAATCTCCCGTACATAGGGGAAAAATATACTTTGATAGATTGAGCTTGATTATGGCCAAAGTTTTGAAATTATTCCAATTATGGAGGGGGTGGGGAGCCCAGTTACGGCGAAAGTATTTTAAATGAGCTATGTTATAAAAATCCCTTCCATCTTGGAGGAGAGCAGGAATCTCCTCTCCCTCTTTCAAGTTAAGCTCATGAATATTGCGGAAAATATGCAGAAAGTTTGCCACTATCTTGGCGCATTAATGTTTTCCAAGTCCCAAAGCCCGGCAATGACTTGGCCCAAGTTACGCCTCCCATCTTTCAAAGTTTTGCCGTCCCCTGGCGAGGGAGAAAGAGCCCCTTAGCCCCTCTGCGATGCCAGAAGCAACCACCTTAAATCAAATACCAAACAAAAAGAGGGCTTGGCCCCCTTATCTTCATTACCCCCATCATTTATTTTGGCAGTTTCGGTCTTAGTTGAATACGTAAACACGTTTAACTGGCAATCGGGCTAAAAAAAAAAAAAAAAAAAAAAAAAAATTAAAAAACAGGGTATCTCAAGCTTGACATGTTAGATAACCTTTGTTTGTTTGACAAAATAGCTTTGAATACAATAATTGTATACGATAATAATTATCGATTACGATGATAATAATTATTATTATTATCGATTACGATAATAATAATTATTATTATTATCGTTCTAGCCGCGAATCACGTGGTCACATATTATGATTTCTAGAATCCTGACTTCTCACTGACGATTTTTCCATTCCCTTAGTATGCTTTTTCTCGTTTTTCTTGTTTCTCGTCAGTATGCGTTTCATTGGTGTTATACCCCTATCATCCCGAGAGTCCTCTCCCCATGCTAGCAAGTTCCAATTTGTCACGAGCACAAACCAGCTTCCATTAAGCAGAAACTGGTTTTGAAGTAGCAGACATCAGTTTCTATCGAGTAGAAACCAGTTTTTAATGAGCTGAAACCGGATTTCCGGGTTTCCATGGAATACTGCAGTATTGTCTCATCATCATCCCTCGAATGATATTTTTTCGAGGTCTTGAGTTCAAAAAAGTTCAAAAGTTGATTACACGTCCTGAATACTTTGGAAAGGTCACCTCATTTGACTTTCTGGCATCCTTCAAAAGCCTTATTTGTAGCCTCACGAAAGCACCCTAGATCCCCACGGTCAAATTGTATGGATTCCACGTCCAAACTTAAAAACGACACTCCATAGTCGAAAATCGGTAAAAACCCCTACCACAGTCCCTTTTTATCCCCATTGAGCCCCATTGGTTTTGGGCGATCGGACTTAAACCTTGCGGGTCGTGAGAAGGAAAAACGACTCATCGCCAAAATCAAAACATTGCAGAAATTAGCTCTAAAGTTTTCCGCAGAAACCCAGCTGTAGATGCCTTAAGTTCATTCTAGCGACCCAATTGTTTGAGGGTTCATCATAGATAGGACATCAATTCACTCAATTACGATTTAAAATACTGAAAAAATCGATTTTTTGTATCGTTTTCTCGTACTTAAGGCAATTCAATTTCTCAATGACTTTATCCGAATAATTTTGAAGCTAAAATGTCTCAACTCGCCGTGGGGTGTTTCATCCTCAAAAATAACGCCATCGCTATGGGGTTTGTTTAATGGAGAAACGCCTCCACTTCTACTAATTTGAGTTACTCAAATACTGAGAAACGCCTCCACTTCTACTAATTTGAGTTACTCAGATACTGTATCCCATCATTGTTTTTTAAGGAAAAACGCCTTATCCAGTCATAAAAGCAGCTGTGATTTCCCAGTTACCAGCCGTGAAAAATCGCTTTATCATCGGTCAGCTGTGTCAACATTTGGAGGAGAAACGCCTCAAGAATTTCTATGAATGCCTTACTCCAAATTCGAAGCCAATATTGACAAACAATAATAACAACAATAACTTCAAATTATTTGAAGGTAAATCGCCTCATCTCAATTTTTGCCGAGTTGAGGTGTTTTACCGTCACAATATTGAAAAATAAACAGTGACTTGAGGCATTTCAATCAAGAAGTTTATGTGTTTTACCTACAAAGCGCGTCGATGAGGCGTTTCTCCTTCAAACCGACCGAATTTCGGATTAGGTATGGTCGGAATGACCCCCACTTCCGAATCGAATTTCGAAATTTCGACTTCACCATCAGAAAGAGCAGTTCGAAAATAGTGAAAGTAAGTGAAAATCCCATTTTCGTAAACATTGGAGTTGAGTCGTTTTTCCTTCTCACGGTTACAGTTGTACACAGTACGGCGGACGGCAAACAAGATGACGCTAAAAGACGGCGGAAATTCGAAAAATTAAAAACGCAACTGGCCGATAGGTTCAATGTTGATTCTTTTTTAATATATAGGTATATATATGAACAAAGAACCATACTGGTTTTGTCGCTTCGAGCTGTCTGGAGGTCCTCCAGTGGAGGAGAGCAGAGGTGCGGAAAGATCGAAATCGGCATTTTCACCACTACAGCTTTTTCGCCGTTGCGAGCACAACAAATTAATTAAGCCTTAAAGCCTTAAACCACGATTGATTTTGTATTCAGACTATGTATCTGAAGACATTAAAAATATTCTCTTCATTAGATTGGCCTTCATCGATTTCACGGTAGGTACAAAAAAACACGGAGTTTTTTATTTCAGTGCGTTCAGTAAGGACCCCAGAATGTGACTCCAAAGTCAGATCGTGCGCAAATTTGCGCATTAAAAACGAGTAAAACTGAAAATAATTATTTTAAATTTTAGTTTTTTGTTAAACAAATTGATAATAAACATCTAGATTTTGCTTTGTTTATGCTAAACCCATCTCTATCAATCAGTCTGTCACCTTGAATAATTTCTGCCACCTTATTGCGCCATCGGCCCCACTGTGCGACGGACGGACGTATCATTATTGGAATCTACACATCTTGAAACGTAGAATGGGAAATTTCATGGGTCCCATACCCATCCGACAACGCAGTAAGTAAGGGTCTGTGGAGCTAATAAGGGGATCCAAATGGAGCTTTTGAAGGAGTTAGGTAACGAGGTCGAATTTGGTATCGTATTCCAATAATTAATTATTAATATTGGACGCATAATCCATTACTCGGGATCCCACGCCAGTCCAAACACTTGACAAGAAAATTAAAATTAAAAAGGTTAATAATTGAATAAAAAAATTTTATTAACGGGGGGCGGGGGGTCAAAAATCGATTTTGAGTTTCATGCATTTTCAAAAACTAGACAATTTTCTGAATTAAAAAACGCTGCAAATTTTACACAAGGGTTTATTATTCTTTGATATAGGTTACTTGTGCAGAAATTTAATTCTGTGTTAATGAAAAAAAATTTAAAAAAAATTTTTTTTTACTTTTTTTTTCATAAAAGATTTTTTGATTTTGTTATTTCAAAAAATGTTTTTTTCAAATTTTTTTTTGTTTTTTTACTAGAAAAATATTTGACCTCCTGGGATCTTTCAAAAATCCCATTTGTAGCCCCATGAAAGCCCTATAGATCGCAACAGTGGAATCGGATCGCTGCGGGACCCCAAAAAATGGATTCTACGTCCAAAAATACTTCGAAAACGACACCTGACTCGATCCCATAGCCGAAAGCCTTCAAAAACCCCCTTCTGTAGCCCCATTTTAGCCCCATAGCGCCCCACGGGTTTGGGCGATCGGGCTGAAAACCTTGCGGGCACAACTAGATGGTAAACCGAGTATTTTGTCGAAATTTCAGATTTTTAAAAAAATTCCTACTGCCCAAAACGGCCTGGACGGCGGACGGACATTTCGGTTTTGGAATCTAGACCACTTGAAACGGATAATGAGCCGGCCTTTTGAGGCCTTTGAGGCCGATCGGAGTCGTCGACCTCCGTCGCGAAAACATAGGTGTATTATTCCAAGAACAATAAACCAAAATGTAACTTTCAAACTTTTAGCTCAAGTAGAACAGTTGAAAAGCGCGCCTCAAGTAGCAGGCGAGCTAAAATGCTCCTGGTTCGTATGACGGTCTGCCCCACAGATTAAACTAGGTACTAGGTACGGTCTGCCCTCTGCTCTCTCAAACTCCTCTTCTAATCGTGGAACACAACGGGTAAACTCCAAGATGCAGTTGGCAAATTCTTTAAGGTTTACTATGTCTTATACAGTTTGATTCTCACCTTATTGGGTATAAGCCGAAAGCCCAGGGGATAACTTCTTTGATAACGTTGACTCAACCCCGGATGGAGTCTCATCTTTCTTCCTCAGAATCTGAGGGAATCCTTCGGAGGGATTCCCTCCCCATCTCCCATCGAATCCCTCCACATCTGATGTGGAGGGATTCGATGGGTCAACGATTTGAAATTCCGCGAGTTGAATTTTCCCACTCGTTTCATTATTTCAGCGGAAAAATACCAAAACTTTCAGAAAAAGACGCGATTATACACCAAACAACACCGGCACGAATCGGAACTGAACAAATCGCTCTTTCAGAACTAAAACAAACTCTTTTTGTTGTTCCTTCTTCTTCTTGAGTTTCTCTTTTCTTTTTTTTTCTTTTTTTTGGTACCGGTAGGTACAAGAAAGGGACACAATTAGGTCATTATTCTGAATCCGCCAAGTCAAGCGAACAATTCTCATGTCATGAGATGGATGAGAGGTCGAGCGGGCCGCGTAGGTACCTACCTACATGCTGCCAAAACTTTGATCACGTTTTTCGCGACTTTGGTGCACTTTTCTCCGGTTCTAGTGGAGATATCGGATTCTTTTTTTTTTCATTATTACAAGCAAGAGTGGGGCTATAAAATGGCGGCTTCAAAGTATGAAATTTCGAACTCGTATCGGGCAGGAGTGTCTGCAGGGTGCCCTCCGGGCATCCGTGGGGCGCGCATGCGCGAGGACTTTATCAAATCGCCTCTATTTTCAAGTTAGCATCTTGTGGTTCCCCTTAGAATTGACAGCCGACCGCGAAGGCTCATGGCTGTTCTGTTTCTGTCTTTCTTCTGTAAGTGGTGTCCGTGCTCATACAGTTTCAACTAGTGCTGCAAAAAAATCGATTTTTTCAACTCTTCGATTTTTCGATTATTTTCGGAAACATCCGGAACGATCCGATTTCACTTTGGCGATCCATAGGGCTTTCATGGGGCTAAAAATGGGATTTTGAAGAATCCCAGGAGGTTAAATATTTTTCGAGTAAAAATTGAAATATAAAAATCTAAAAAAAAATTTTAATTTTTTTCATTGACAGAATTAAATTTCTGTACAAGTAACCTATATCAAAGAATAATAAACCCTTGTGTAAAATTTGCAGCGTTTTTCATCTGAAACTACCTATGAACAGTTGCATTTATACTTATGCTTGAAAGTCGAAAACCTTAGATTTCCTCAGGTCACTTATGTGCAATTAAACGACAACAAAAGTTCAATGAGCCTACTGTATTCTTCCCCCTCATAACTTTGTGGGTTATTCCTTATCAAGAGGTAGGTAGGTATACCTACCTACTTATAAGTACCTACTATCATCATGGAGGAATAGAGAGCAATTCCTCCATATACCATCATATTATACTGAAACAGCAATTACTTTGGTAATTGTTTGACGACAGAGAAAGTCATTGGGACATGAATGCCAAGGTTAACAGTTGGACATTGTATTAACTAATACAATTTCCACTTTTAGGTAGGTAGGTACCTATCCCTCTACTTACTTAGTAGGTAGGTAACAATAATTGTTATCTACCTACTAAGTAAGTAGAGAGGTAATTATTCTACCTACCAAGTAGGACTGCGCCAGAAAATTCATAAGAAAATGGTGAAACCATAGGTTCGTAGTATTTTGAGTGTTTCACTTCGAAGTTATGTCGCTAACTCATAAAGCAAACCTCGGCGTTTTTTTTTTTTCTTTTTTTTTCATACCTATCATCTAGGTAATTTAATTTACTCTTTGAGAAGTTGGACCGAAAATGCGACCTGAACCCGGTTATTTAATTTTATAATCGGTAAACAGTAAAGTTATTTTCACTGATAATATCAGTGAAAATATTATTAAAATGTTATTTTCACTGATAATATGAGTGAAAATATTATTAAATTATCAGTGAAAATATTATTATTAAATATTATTACCTACACTTGTATTGTATTATAATAATGTAGGACTAGCTCTGCGCCTTCGATTGCTCACTTTCGCGCCGAACCCAAAAGCTCTGCGCCTTCGAACCCGCCTCTACGGGCACGTTACCGAGATGCTAACTTGAAAATAGCGGCGATTCGATCAAGGCCTCGCGCATGCGCCCCATGGATGCCCGAGGGCACCCTCCAGACACTCCTGTATCGGGCTGAGCCGAGGAAAACCTGTTGCTAAAAATTAGGATTTTTTCCTTCGGTTGCCCTGACTCTTGAAGTGCTCGGATCGAAAATTTTAAGCCAACATTTTGAAGAGGACTACACTGGGAGTAAGTAGAAAAAAGAATGAGCTCGATAGGTTGAATAATAAGGATTTTCCAACCACCCTGCTCCGAGTAAGTCCCGAGCAAGGCAGAGTGGGGGTAGAGTAATTCGGAACGAGTTCCGAGCTACACTGACTCTTGGTTGGTTGGAATGGAAAATGAGAGCTCAGTGTAACTTATTCTTCTTCCACAGTGATGGTGATTATTAAGTTCCCATCTCTATTGGAAATCACCACCAAAGCTTTTTGGTTTATTATTCTTGGAATAAATAAAACACCTATGTAATCACGACGGAGGTCGAAAATTCTGATCGGCCTCAAAATTTGACATTAATGGTAAGTACGTACGACACGTAGATTTCAGAACTGAAATGTCCGTCCACCTTCCAAGCCGTTTTGGGTAGGTAGTAGGTAGGTATTAATTGAAAAACGCAGCACATTTTAGACAACGGGTTAAGACACGGTTGGGGAGACACGCACGCCAAATTGACCAAAAATCGATTTTCGGGAAATATTTTTTTTTTTAAACTACATCTTATACTGAACATTTTGATATAATATAATCATATGTACAAAAAATGTGAACTTGTGTTCTGAGCGCTTGAACGTAGGCGATCGAATTGAAAACATAAACAACGAATGTTATCAGATGTTGTTCAATACAATTTTTCGTCCCGAAAATTTCAAGATAATTTGTTCGCCACTGATAAAGTAGGACATAGAAAGAATAAAGAAAACTAATAATTGTCCAGAACAACGTGAGGAAACAGCAAAACACAGAGTAAAAGGGGAGTTGCGCTCGCGGGATCGGACGAGTCTTCCAGCGGGGGGAAACTAAAATGGCGATTTCTCGTTTTCATGCTTCCGCGTCAGTTCGGAACACATAACTTTATCATTTTTCAATATTTTCGAATGATTTTTTTTTCTACGTGTTCAGTAACTAAGTGAGAAGATATGTACAACAAATCAAGCCAGAAAACCAAATAGAACCGTCGTCAGGAACAGAAACGTACGGAAAAACGTACTTAGTAAGATTTTTAGCAACTTTTCAGAGGCGAGCATAAATTTTTCTTGTGCCGGGATATTTATGGTTTATTCTTTATTTAATCTGCATTATAAGAGGAACACACACAAAAAATTTGAATGTGATACGATGAGAGTGGACTTCTGTAGAGGTTCCAAACGGAGGCCCGTTTTTTAGTCAAATACAAAGGGACCCGTTGGCGCGCGAGTCTCCCCTTAATTATTCTTTGATAAAAGTTTTCTTTTGCGAAAATTAATTTTGTGTCAATAAAAAAATATTTTTGGGGGGAAAAAATCGGTACATTGTTTGAACAGTTGTGGGACCTCAAAAAATGGATTGCGTCCAAAATTACTTGGAAAATATTTAACCTCCTGGGATCCTTCAGAAATAAAATTTGTTGCCCCATGAGAGCCCAATAGATCCCCACGGTGAATTCCAATCGTTCTGGGACCCCCGAAAACGGATTCAATGTCAAAAATACTTCGAAAACGACATCTAACTCGATCTCATAGCCGAAACCCTTCAAAAAAGCCCTCCCGTGGCTCCTTTTTAGCCCCACAAAGCCCCACGGGTTTGGGCGATCGGGCTGAAAACCTTGCGGGTACAACTGGATGATAAACCGAGAACCTACCTACATATTTTGTCAAATTTTTACATTAAAAAAAAACATCCTACTACTCAAAAGGGCCCGGACTATCAATAGTTGTGCCCGCATGGTTTTCAGCCCGATCCTGTGCGGCTACGGGAGAGGTTTTTGATGGTTTTAGGGTAGGTATGATATCGAGTCGGGTGACGTTTTCGAAGTATTTTCGGCCGTAAAATCGGACGTAACTTCAGTACCAGAAGAATAAACCCTCGCAGCATTTTCGACATACCTACCTACCTCTTGCTTTTCGGAGTAACTCGGCCGAGAGTTAGGTAATTCATTAGCTAATTCCTCGAAATCCGAGTCCGTGGACGATTCTGAGTATGACGATGAAGAGGAATACAAAAAAATCGCTTCCATCAGACTCAACCACAGCGTAAAAGAGACCAACCATCAACCGTGGTACGAAATGAGAAATGAGTCAGGTTAGACATTCGCGGAGGTTGCACGTAGGTTTCTTGTTACGGGCACCTTACTCCAGCCTCAAGAAGGAGTAGCTCCGAGTAAACCCGAGGGACGCTTGGAATACAGTGCAAGTTGCTCCGAACTTACACTGGCCCCGGCAGTGCTGCCAAACCACTCGAACAAAAACCCCACGAGTCGCGGGAAAAAAACCCCAAAACTTAGTGAGAAAGTAAGTACCGGGGGAGGGGGGGCTCAAAGAATAATAAACCCTTGTGAAATAATTTGCAGCGGTAATAATTTCTAATCTACACAACAGACAGTATACTCTACATACACAACTCTTCACTACTCTACACAACAATTCTACACCACTCTACACAACAATTCTACACTTCTCTACACTACGCATGCCTACAACTCGAACTCATCAATCTCCATTTCCAACAGCTCATTTATTTCACCTTCCTCGCGCTTGTTCACATGGTCATAATTACATGTTGAAATTGAACATATGGACCATTTTTTGAGACGGAACGAAGTCTACGCAAGAGAGCCCCTCGTTTTTCAAGTGGTATCTCACCATTAAAATACTTTGTAAAACCTCAGACTTCAAAGTCGTGACCTAGGTACACAGCATCTACGTAGGTACATTAAGTGCTGTTTGAAATAGAATAAAATTAAATTGCTGTCGGACACCTTTCCAAGTTGCGAGGGTACTACAATTTTGGCTAAAAAACTTTTATATAGGATCTTGGAACAGAATAAATACGTCTACAGTGTCATTCTGAAATAAGGAATTAGTTTTACAAATTGGGCCTAAAGTAGTTTTCATAAAACCAAGTAATGCTTTATGAGCAGGGATGTCCATTAAATTTACTATTTGTTCGGCAGCGTAGCATTTGTCTTCGTTCCTCGCCTTTTTTTAATTTTTTTAAATTATTATTCTGCCCCCAAATCCCCTTGACTCAAATTGAAATCCCCCTAAAAATACCCCCAAAAACATCTTCCCCCCAAATTTCCCCCTTTAGAAAAAAAAAACCCTAAATCTCGGGGGAAAACCCCCGATTTGGCAGCACTGGGCCCCAGTTGGAATGCACCCCCGTCAACTTTCTCTCTACTGCGCATGCGCAATTGCTCGGAGCAGCTCGTAGCAGGATTCTACGTCCAAAAATACTTCGAAAACGACACCTGACTCGATCCCATAGCCGAAAGCCTTCAAAAACCCCCTTCTGTAGCCCCATTTTAGCCCCATAGCGCCCCACGGGTTTGGGCGATCGGGCTGAAAACCTTGCGGGCACAACTAGATGGTAAACCGAGTATTTTGTCAAAATTTCAGATTTTTAAAAAAATTCGGCAGCGTAGCATTTGTCTTCGTTCCTCGCCTTTTTTTAATTTTTTTAAATTATTATTCTGCCCCCAAATCCCCCTGACTCAAATTGAAATCCCCCTAAAAATACCCCCAAAAACATCTTCCCCCCAAATTTCCCCCTTTAGAAAAAAAACCCCTAAATCTCGGGGGAAAACCCCCGATTTGGCAGCACTGGGCCCCGGTTGGAATGCACCCCCGTCAACTTTCTCTCTACTGCGCATGCGCAATTGCTCGGAGCAGCTCGTAGCAGGGTGGTTGGAAAATCCTTAATAAGTGCAGGGCGTGCACCTGAAGTTACCCCTTTTCCCCCTTGTATTGCACCCCCCCCCCCCCCCCCCCACGCATCCCGTTAACGCAGAATGTGTTTTTACGGAGGTTTGGTTGGGCGAGCAGAAGGTAAGATCCAACAGAAATATCCCTCCCAACACTGCCGACTCGGCGGCGCCGAGAACCGCAACACTGCTTAGCCCCACCCCACGCCCCGAGCCGATCCCCTTCTCCCGTCATGACGAGTCACCCCGCCAACATAATACTTTGGTTGTCAAATTTTATCGACCTCAACATTAAATTTTGTCATTAAACCGTGTGGGTCCACTGACCATGTGTCGCCTTTTCAAACTCGGCGTTTCTGGGTCTGCTGACCCAGGTGCTACAATTGAACACGTCCCTATAGGTAAAATTCTTCAAAAACAAATCCATAGCCTCGTTTTAGCCCAACAGAGCCCCACGGGTTTGGGCGATCGGACTGAAAACCTTGCAGGCACAACGCTCCTGGTGCTGAAGAGGGAAGGAAGTAAATCCTAAAAAAATGCTGCAAATTTTACCCAAGGGTTTATTATTCATTGATATAGGTTACTTGTGCGAAAATCAATTTTGTGTGAATGAAAAACATTTTAGGAAAAAACTTTCTTTTTGATAAATTTATCTAAATGATTTTTTTTTTTTTTTTTCAACTTTTTTTTTATCCAGGTTTGAGGTGGGGCGACAGAAGGTGGTCGAGTCTATACGTGTTTATTCTTTCGAGCTTTCGGCCAACAGGGTGCCATCTTCAGGAAAACTGGGGGGGTAAGACCTTAATATTAGCGACTGTGATGACTAGATTAGGTATTAGGTACCCCAGTTTCCTGAAGATGGCACCCTGTTGGCCGAAAGCTCGAAAGAATAAACACTTATAGACTCGACCACCTTCTGTCGCCCCACCTCAAACCTGGATGAAATATGCCAAGAAGGTACTCCCAAAATACAACTTTTTTTTACTCGGAAAATATTTGACCTCCTGGTCAAATATCCCATTTGTAGCCCCATGGAAGCCCTATAGTGAAATTATATAGAACCCCACAGTGAATGAATATAGATCCCCACAGCGAAATCGGATCGTACCGGGACCGCCGAAAATGGATCCTACGTCCAAAAACACTTCGAAAACAACACCTAACTCGATCCCATAGCCAAAAGCCTTTAAACAAACCCTCCAGCAGCCCCATGGGTTTGGGCGATCGGGCTGAAAACCTTGCGGGCACAACTAGATGGTAAACCGAGTATTTGTCAGAATTTCAGATTAAAAGAAAAATGCGACTGCCCAAAATGGCCCGGACGGCGTACGGCGGCCGGACATTTCGTTTTGGTTTATTATTCTTGGAATAATACACCTATGTAATCGGATCGGCCTCAAAATTTGACATTATCCGTTTCAAGATGTCATGATTCTAAAACCGAAATGTCCGTCCGCCGTCCGGGCCGTTTTGTGCAGCAGGATTTTTTTTTTTTTTTTAAATCTGAAATTTTGACAAAATACTTGGCAGTTGTGCCCGCAAGGTTTTCAGCCCGATCCCCAAACCCGTGGGGCGCTATGGGGCTAAAATTGGGCTACGGGAGGGTTTTTTGAAGGCTTTTGTCTATGGGATCGAGTTTTCTAAGTACATATTTTTGAACGTAGAATCCATTTGTGGGGGTCCCGGAACGATCCGATTTCACTGTGGCGATCTATGGGGCTTTTATGGGGCTACAAATGAAATTTTTGAAGGACCCTAGGAAATCAAATATTTCCCCAGTAAAAACATACTTAAGTAGGTATTTTGAAAAATATAAATTTAAAAAAAAAAAACATGTTTTCAAAAAAAATTTAAACAAATTTTTTCCAAAACTTTTTTTTAATGACGCAGAACTTATTTTCGAACAAGTAACCTATATCAAATAATAATAAACCCTTGTGTAAAATTTGCAGCGTTTTTGGAATCTAGACCTCTTGAATCGAATAATGTCAAATTCTGAGGCCGATCAGAACTTTCGACCCCCGTCGCGATTACATAGGTGTATTATTCCAAGAATAATAAACCAAAACCAGAAGCCTTAGTTGTGAGGGAGAGGGTGTGTGTGTGTGTGTGTGTGTGTGTGTGTGTGTGTAGGTAAGTATGGCTGAATGACTGACTACTTTTAGGTACCTGCCTACCTATTCCAACAGACCCCTGTGGAATCACCGAAAACACATGAGTCGGATTGGGAGCTCAGTCAAAAAGTTTTTGTATACCTTGTTGTATACACACGTTGTTACATTTTCATGTATTAGTGTTATCACAATATCAAAGAATAATAAACCCTAATGTAAAACGTGCAGCGTTTCCTAAAATTTTATTAGGGTTTCAATAATCTTGAGGAAATTCATCTAATGCCGTTCAGGTCAGCTCACCCCAAAAACGGTGGCGCGTAAGTGATATGCTGGACATTTTCCAGCCGTATTTACCCTAATCTGTGCCTTGCGTTAGGGGGTAGGGCGAGAAAAGATCCGTTATTCTGCTGGAACGACGTCCAGAATGGGCGGCATTCATAAATATCGTTTTTCCGCTGACCGGGCGCTTCCATATTTCGACGAGACCTCCACTATCTAAGAGAATGACGAAAACGAGAAATAATTACGGGGAGAGAGATGTTGGCGAGCGGGGGAGGGTCCGGGAAACGACTCTTCACCATTCCACGTCGGAGCCCGAGTTTTTTTTTTTTTTTTTTTTTTTTTTTTTTTTTTCAGTGAAATTTTTGGGATCGGGCGCACAATAAATTCTTGCTATCGCTTGGCCGCAAAACCCGAGGAGTTAATCCGGGTAAAAATAACGCGAGCACAATATCCTACGAATTCAGTGATAATTGGTGGGTGCGTTAGCTTTGACAAAGAGTTTACAGATGGGCGCTCACCAGTGACCTCCCAAACCAACTGAGATAGCCCCCTCCGCCCTTCTCCCATCAGCAACTTCAACCCTTCGTTTTTTTAGGGCTGAGCTTTGAACGAATGGACAGAGAATGGGCGCTCGACCATGATGAAGTGGAGAGCTACCCTCTTTTTGAATCGTTTCATGTTTAGCCAAGAAAGTTACTGGATGGTGACATCACCCTCTCACGGTGTGGATTTCCGAACTTTTCGCCGAAAAGTTCGGAATATCTTCGTCGAAAAAATTGGGTTTCGTATCACATCAAGCAAAAAAAAAAAGAAAAAAAGAACAATAAGACCTTTAATAGGACAAAATTAAAAATGATGAAAATAGCTACTCGAGAAGAGCCTTACCTATTGTTTGGACAAGCTTTCGACTACATGGAGCCATCTTCAGGTCGGTTTTACTTTGGTAGGTCTAGATCCGCATCTGTCCACTCCAGCACAATCCGCTGTCCTCTTACGCTGTTTGTGGGGTCTTTGGGTTGTTGGAGAGGCGACATTTATTTCTTTACTTTGGTGGGTGAGGTAGGCTGGTGTTTTCGGTTATGCAGAATTACGGTAACTGCGGAGAAAAATTTTTTAATCAATGCTAAGGCCGCCAAATACTCACCTCGTATCAGTTGGCCCACGCCCACTTATTTTTCTCCGCAGTTACCGTAATTCTGCATAACCGAAAACACCAGCCTACCTCATCCACCAAAGTAAAGAAATAAATGTCGCCTCTCCAACAACCCAAAGACCCCACAAACAGCGTAAGAGGACAGCGGATTGTGCTGGAGTGGACAGATGCGGATCGAGACCTACCAAAGTAAAACCGACCTGAAGATGGCTCCATGTAGCCGAAAGCTTGTCCAAACAATAAACAAGTAAGCAGCAAGTTTTTCTACGCACGCCCATCGTCCCCTGTGACTATTAACCGACCTATTTACGGAGAATCGTAGCCGACTCATTTTGCACGTGAAAAAATTCGGTAGACATCGAATTTGTTCAGTTTTTACTCAGCTACAAGAAAGTAATTTAGGGTCATTGCAGTGGATAAAAAATAATAAGTTACAGCGAGATATTTCTGGCTCGAACCTTCGAAACAAAATTTAATTTAAAAGGCCACATTGTTTTACCTTACAAAGTCATGAAAATAACTAATCTGGCTCAGCAATTTTCCGTCTTCAAGTAGAAAAATTTCAATTCTAGGGTGTTCAATGGAATTCCCCAATGTTACGGGGTTCCATCAGAAATCATAGGAGTGTTCGATCGAAATCATCTTCGACCTCCTCATTTTTCTAGTAATTTTCAATTTTACGGTGTTCAATCGACGCGAAAATTATTGCCCTACAACTTTTCTTCATGTACAAACTTCGGGAGAATCCTAACTTGGCTCGCACACTGGAAAATGTACTGAAAACGTGTTTTTAAAAGGTATTTTGGGAAAAAAAAGGCTCAGAATCCATTTTAGGTACAGGGTCATGGGGTATATTCGTGATCAGCGTCAAATTTACGAATACTATAAGTATGGGGTTTTCAGAGTCTCTCCCCCCTCCCCCCCCCCCCCCCCCCCCAAATATGGCCGTTTTGCACCACCGTGCGTCGTCCGCCCTCCGGAGCGTTTTGGGCAGTAATAATTTTTTAAGAATCTGAAATTTTGACAACATACGTGGTTTCCATCTAGTTGTACCCGCAAGGTTTTCAGCCCGATCGCCCAAACCCGTGGGGCGCTGTGGGGCTAAAATGGGGCTACGAGAGGGGTTTTTGAAGGCTTTCGGCTATGGGATCGAGTTAAGTGTTGTTTTCGACGTGTTTTTGGACGTAGAATCCAGTTTTGGGGGTCCCGGAACGATCCGATTTCTCTGTGGGGATCTATCTATAGGACTTTCATGGGGCTACAAATGGGATTTTTGAAGGATATCAAGAGATCAAAAATTGATCTCTTTATAAAAAATATTTAATATTTTCCGAGTAAAAAAAAGTTAAAAAAAAAGATTTTGAAAAAAAAAAAGGTAAGTAATAATAATTTGTGTTCTCTTTTTTTTTTCAAGACAGAGAATTAATTTTCGCACAAGTAACCTATATCAAAGAATAATAAACCCATGTGTAAAATTTACAGCTTTTTAAATTTAAATTTAACTAGGTAGGTACCCTTGCTGGCAGCATGTCTACCTGCAATATTTTTTAGCCCCCCCCCTCCCTAAAGGAAGAGCTGCGAACGCCCATGGTGCGCCAAATCCTTCAATAGCACAAGAAAGTGAGACAAGGAGGAATTATGACCTATTATGCTGCAGGGTCCTGTCTCTTGACTCCTGAAGCCCAAATGGCTGTTGGAAAAGCCTGCCATAAGTAAGTTATTCTAGATAGAGTGGGAAAACCCAAAATCGCGATTTCCAAAAAAAAGTTTCCCAATTCCCCCACAAGGTGTTCCTAAAACCGCCTGGTAGGTGGAATCAGGAGCAGGCCATAGACTGAGGATGTAAAGAACTAAAACTCATGTGGAACGAAACTGAAAATAATTACTTTCAAATCAACTGATTATAAGTAACAAGTATTATAAATTATTATAATCAATCATTTTAATTATCAAAATGATCACACGTGGCAGGTATACCTGATAGGAACTCGCTCAATTTAGGCAACACGTGCATGTCTAGTATTTTTTTACTCGGTGGAAGCTAGTGTACCGGTGTTTATCAAGACATTCCGGTAAATTGACTTATTTGTTGGTGTTCCACTTAACATAATATACCTACCTTAATATATTCATTGGTTTACAGAACCTAAGTACGCCTTCTCTCAATGTTTCTCCATACTTTGGCCACCCGTTTATTTCAAACTTGTCTTATTCATGTGCATAAATTACTTACTGTAGACACCCGTTAGCAAACTCGTTCAACAATTACGATTTGAACCGTCAAGCTCCTTTAAATTTCATGTCGGTCTAGGTAAGAAACATCCGATCCATGAGGGTGACGACTCCATCATAATTTATATGTTAATACCATCTCCCGCCATCTATTGGCAAAGAGATGTTATCCTTAAGATAACTTCCACTTCATCTGTTCGCCGACTTTCTCCATTTGCATGCTAATCGCGTCACCTAATCTCGTTCTTAAACGCCCTTCAAAACGGTTACCCTCCTTCAATCAGCTGTAAAAGCTCTTAGAAAGACTTAATTAAATTGATCATACAACAAGAAATTGCTGGAAAGAAACACATGAAAAGAAACGTGAGCTCGTTTTCCGTCTATTTTTACCCCAATGACTCCAATACGTTGAGTAGGAAAATAATAAATAGGAATGAAACGAAAACGTAATGAATGAACGGATAAAATCAACAGTGCTAAACCCAAAGTTCAAATATCAACATCAACATGAAATAAAAAATAACGGGGTGGCTCCAAAAACAGCACACCTGATAAAATGAACAAGCCATTCAGCTATAAAATTGTTTTAATGTTTTATAAAATATTCAAACCCAAAACATGAAAAATATTCTCGTGTCCTCAACAAGGAGGTTCTTGTAATAAGCCGCTAACCGCAGTAAGTGGTGTAGAACTAATCATGGCTGGTTGGTGTGCAGCGTTGTCGAATGATCACGCAGTTTAATTAATTTTGTCGAGGAGGGAAAAAGCGACTGTAAAAGGAAGAGGGGAGGAGGTTATGGTGGTGACAGGGTGCAAGAATGTTCCAATGTCTAATTTAAGGAAGGGGAAAAGAGTATTTTAATATAACTTATATTAGTAAAGAGGACGCGTTCACGCCTGGCTAGCCCCAGCTCACGGTTGAACTAACATCACACGTGCCATCTCGGGGAGGGGAGACGTTGTATGGCGATGGATGAAATGGAAGGGTTTGGAGGGGGTCGGCATGGTCGAATAAGAGTTCAGTTTGGGGAGAGTGCTGAATGTTTTCCTCGCTTTGCTTGAGTATCAACGGTGGCAATTTTCAGACCCAAAAAACAAAAGTTATGAAAAAGTGCGCTGTTCTCGAAATTTTTGACGAACGAGGACGTTCCTAAGTTCACCGCTAGATAGCATAATAAGAAAGATATTATCCTTCGATTCACGCCATTTTAATAGTAGGTACCCCTTCCCCTTTGAGCAAGAGAAAAAGAAATGATAGGTACGTCAAATCCACCTTGAACCAAATTACTTTAAAAATCTTATCACCAAATAGATAGTTTTTTCTATTGATTCAAAATACTTACCAATCTTAAACACTTAGGGGTTGTTTGAGTGAGTAAACTTGACGTCATTGTCTCATGAAATTTTAATAAAATAAATAGGCTGAATTCAGCAAAGTGTTGCCGTCGCTCCCTGATTCCCATCAGCAGCTGCTTGTTAGAGCTTTCTCGGTACGCTATTCTTCCTGAAATTCCGCTCAAAGTGTCGAAGTAGATGGTGGGCCTCTTGGATCACGAATTAGAGTAGAAGTCCGTCTTTCCAACATCCTTGCTCGATTGTCGAGGTGGGATGCAGGGTCGGTGGACTCCTATATCGAACCCGCGGTTTCCTGCAGACTTATAGGAATCTTGAGGCGCATGCATGAAGAGTCCCTGGGAAGAATTGTAGGTAGGTACCTATGCAAAAAGAATCCCGCACGGGGCCCGGGGCCGCACCTTTTTTCCGGCAATGCACGAGGAGGGCTACCCATATACATGTATATGGAATGTATGTATACATTCCTACATTCCTCCCGAAACGGTATACATGTTACGCCCAAATTGTGAAATCGCCCAGTTCATGAAATGATCAACCCCTATGCCTATTCCGTGAAATGAGCAATCCCTCTGCCTATTACATGAAATGAGCAGCTGATCAAGCAAAAACGATTATGCCAACTTCTGGGTCTGTATGAAGGACAAATTCCTCTCCTTGGCTAGTCGTGGTTTCAAGATCGCTCAACTTTTTGAAAACATCAGCCCTATCAACTGGCAAGGCGCCAATTGTTTTGCGCCTGACACGGTACCTAGCCTACAAATCGCAAATTTTTAATTTCATCGTCGTCGACTTCAGCCTCAGGATGTGTCATAACTGCTTGCCGAACCACCTGCGAACATCACAAAACCCTCTTTGGGTTTAGCGCTCCCCCTCCAACAAAACTACTTACTTCAACAAAATACGTAGGTACTAATAAAATACGAAAATACGGTCCTACCTTCCTCAGCGGGGTTGAAATGTCTTCTTCGGCTTTTCTCTTTACGGCTGCACGAACTTCGACCTTCGCAATATCACTCTCTTCGAAATTGCTTGGATGATTATGCCTCCCATAAAAAGTGACCTTCCCACTTTCGGTTTTCAAATACGCGATGCATTTTGACGAAACCTTTGCCGCACCTTTCACCCGTCGCAAGCATTTTGTGAAAATTAAATTCATAACCTTCATGGAAAATTAACTTTCCTCCTCGTTTCGAGCCACCCGCGACCTGAACTGTAGCCATTACGCAACAAAACTGACTCGGATCTATCCAGGGCAGCGATAACATGTGAGCAGGAGTAAACAATAACGACGTTGATTTTTGATCTGTCTGGAGTAAACCGCACTTCGGGGTAAACGATAACGAGGTGGTTCTTGACCTGCCCGGAGTAAACAGCAACTGCTTGTAAACGGCATTGCGGTTTACTCCCTCGGTTTTGAGCCTACGGGAGTAAACGATCAAACTCCCGCTGATTTAGTCATTTTTCCGCGATTTAGGCACATTATTTTCGTCCATTACATGAAATGAGCTTGCATGCTTGTTAGATGTTTTTCCAACACTTACTGTCGTTCAGTGGCAGCTCGTGCTACATGAAAGAGGGGGTTCCACTGCAAAATTAAGTTAATACACACCCGAATAATATGTATAGTCGTAGTAGGTCTCCTGACCGGGAACCTTTAGCAAGAAGTCTTAGTTCAGAAGAAAAATACAACCGACTCATTTTCCACGTCCCTACATACAGCCCATCCGTTTCATTTCCAATCTGTCTTCCAAGGGTGGACTGTCGGAGGAAATTTTCTTAAGAATACTGTTACCTCAATTGAGAGAGGTAACAGTATTCATCTCTCAAAAATCACGCACACAATAAGCAATTAAACGAATAGAAAAATATTACGACTCGACTCGAATGAAACAAAAGGAGGCAAAACTGTTGGGAAAATATTCCAAAACAACCTGGCCACACATGTAATGAGGGCGCTTGTTGCCGGTAAAAATTTGCTCACTCTAACCTTCCCTCCAGTGGCAGCTCGTGCTACATGCAAGAGGGGGTTCAACAGCAAAATTTAGTACCTACGTACTGCCGTATAACATATTACCTAGTTAATACATACCCGAATAATATACAGCAGTCCCTGCTTAATGTGATCACGCTTAATATCACCCGCTTGTTGTTATCAAAATTGCCAGAACGGACCAACAACTGGGCTAGCGAACGCGCGGTTTGTAACGGCCGTTTCAACGGCTTCATCATCTAACATTTTTTTAAAGGTAGGTAGTTTTTCACGCGTTTTTCTTCGATCTCAATTTCAAAAACTTTGTTCGTTGCTAATCAGTTTCTTCAGGTTCAAGTTCATCAGTTCAATCACTCGAAAGCAGTTGTAGGTATTCACGGTTGAACGGATGTGGGAGGTGTACCTACGTGAGAATTTAGTGTACCTAAATTTATTAAATTGTCCCTATTTAGGTTTTTGTGTGTTTGGGGGAAAGCCTCCAGCGTAACTGGGATTTCGCCCCCGGTGTTTTGGGTGGATGGTGAAGGGAGTGCGCTAACATATTGATTAGAGGCATCGCACAGTGTGTAGTGGTCTGCAGACTCTAGCAATGATGTTGGGGCAGTTATGGAAGCTGCGCGACCCTCAGATTGAGCAAACGGATTTGGCCCATCTGGGGTGCTTCTAGCTTCAGAAAGGAATCCAGTTGCAGGCTCCAAGGAGGATGAAGTGTCAACTTCCAAAGAGTCGCGTCCTGAATCCACACCTGATGCAGGGAGGTCCCGGGCTACCATAATCGAAGTATTGTCGATAATGGTTTCCTCGTTTCCTCCCTGATCCTAACGAAGGATGCCTTTCCCGGCTGACGTAATCGAAGTATTGTCGATAACGACGTCCTGGGTAAGCATCCCGCGTTAACATTAAATTGGGTCCGCTGAGCTAGCTTCCCCCACTGAATAACTTTCAGCTGGGGAGTCCTGGCCAACGGACCCAACTAAATGGTGTGTATTGTTATTCCACAATTTATTATGTTATAAATTGTGGTGATCACAGAATTAAAGGATAAATAGGAGGAGTCCGCTCAGGAGTCCGGGTGCACAACCTTCCCGTCTCGGGATGCAGGGGCGGGGGCGGGAACCCCGTTACGCTGGCGGACTTCCCCCAAACACACAACACAAATCTTGCTACTTCGAAGAAATTATGAAACCAATATTTGCACGTAGGTATACCAAATACACCCGGTATATTGGGTAAACCTACAGGCGATTTCACAATTTGGGCGTAACATACATACCGTTTCGGGGCTGTGCACAAAGATTCCCACACCTTCGGCTTGATATTGTATAAGGAGTCCCACACCAGGAATTGGGTCTGGACACTCTGGCATTTATCGAGTCCCTGCCACCTGCGATGCTGTGGTTCAGAAGGTCTTCAAGCTGAACCAGGAGCTGGAACTCCAGAAATCAGCGTTCCGTGAACATTAGCCAGTCTGCCTACATTCCTGCCATTAAATTTTGTCAAGAGTTAGCAAAGCTGAACCTGGTCCTGGAAACCGCCAATCAGAGCGTGGTGGCCATTAGCTAGCCTGTGTCACCTGCTATCCAGCTAAGGTTGCGAACCAGCTCCAGTAAATCCAGAAATCCGAGCTTGGTGGCTCTTGCCAGACTCTGACAACATCCTTCCCTAATCGCAAGCTACCTACGATAAGATCGATCGCACGACAAAAATTTTCCTTGACATTTTGCCCAGGTAGGTACTCTTCGTGCATAAACACCATACGCAATAGTAAGAGCGGGACCCTCGACTACACTCTCCTCCGTCTAGCCAAATTCTTCGTGCATAGTGCAAATCACTTTTACCTCGGATAGGCCTCCCCATGAAGTCACCCAAATATTGCGGTCGGCAATGTAAAGGGCAATAATAATGCAGGGGAAAATACCTAGGAGGCGGGAAACCATGCGGAGTCCATCTCTGAACCAGTGATGCCACTGAGGGGAGAAGAGGTGGAAACAATGAAATTGTGTTCCCGTCATTTCGCTTCGCTCGCTAATTGATCTCTATAGAGAGTTGTTATAGCAACTGTTGTGGTAGGTCAGGTTAAGTTCCCACACTCTTCGAAAAAGGAAGGGAAGGGCTGGGATTATATTTTCTGAGTCGGTCAGTTTAAATTGAAATAAAATGGAACGCACTAGGAACTTGAGTGGATTTTACCTTATAATTGGAATAAATTAGAACTTACCTGCGACAACTTGAGCTTCAATAAATTTGAAACTGCAGGAACGTACCCCCACGAAGGTACCGTAGATGTAGCGGGCAGGGGGGATGTAGATATAGGGTGGGTGTGCGTGTGTGTGTCTTTGGTAGCGGGTGCCTAGTGGCGCCAACACAGCTACCAAGTACCAACGGAAACTTTAAAAGCTTTAAAAAGTAGGTAGTGGGGAAGGATTCTACACACTATCCATGAAACAATAGACAGACGTCTTGTCTATACCTACTGAATTTAACGTCTGCTCCCTCTGCAAGTTAGAGAATCTCTTGATCTGATGACAATCGATACCTAATCAATTTTTAGGGTGAATCATTGATTATTTTTCTATCGATATTCTAAGGTTATAGATTGTGTGATTGATAGATAAATCGGGTTTGAAAAAGCAAAATCAATTTTTTTAAACCTTTTCTCTCATTGACTTGAAGACGAACATATTGAAAGCTTGAATGCTATAGCAGTATACTAACTAGATTTCGCCTCATTGTTTGCGACCTTGAAACTTGTCAAATTTGACTCAAAAAATAATTATAACCCGTGAGTTTAACGTATTGGATTCCTGTTGTTCGTAGAGACATGCTAATAAATTGAATGAAATCTTGCTCCGTCAGAAAGTTCCAACTCCTTTATACGTTAAAATACGTTTGTTGAGGTGAAGTCTGACTGAAGGGTTGGTCAAGGAAGGGGTAAGAAAAGACGGTAAGGTCTGCTGAACTTTTCCTCCCAACCGTGCACTGACTACTCCTCCCCCCAACTACCAATAACACGTCCCCATCACCCCATCCAAGTGAGGCGCTCCAGTGCCTCATTACTGGGGGTTTCCACTTCAGTGACGTCATCTTTTCCTTGTCTTTTTCTTACCCACTGCCCCCAGGTTGTTCGCGTATGCTGCTTACGATCACGGCCACCTTGATTGAGCCAGACTAGTTTCTACTACTAATAGACCAAGGTTTCCCGAACCCCCTTTTTTCCAAACCAGTGGGAATCGGCGCTGAAGGATCTCTCAATCAGGGTTTTATATGATAAAGGTCCACGCCAACTGAGTTTTCCCCCTGCAGATTATGCAACGTACCTACTTCATTTCCTTATTCTATTAAATAGACAAATTTTGTCTTAGCTCATGTTTTTCATTCCAAAACACAAACCAACGTAGTGAAATTGGATCTGCTGGATGTAAAAGGTTCATTCAAAATCGCCAATTTTTCAAGTGATTTATTTTCAGGACCTCGCTATGATGATGGATACTAATATGGCCAAAATCCCGATCTTCCAAGAGCTTTGCCAACCCCTCAAAATATGAACAAAATCATGCTATGATATAATTCGGCATTATCGACTGTCTGAAAATGTCAAGAATTTTCTGGAATTTACCAGAGGACGAAACTCTTTTGGCTTTTTTCGTAAATAATAATGATAAACACATTGCTAAGCCCGGATGGTGTACGCTCGAAGGATAAAAAGGTTTGGTAACCCTCTCGAAAAAAATATATAAAAAAATCTGCGGACTCCCTTTGTAAAGTCCGAGCTTGGACGGTTTCGCTTGGTTTGAGGGCTTCAAAAGGAGAATTAACCTGTGGGCTCCATAGGGATACACATACGTCCTATCTAATCCCAACACAACAGAACCTTTGAGGATCCCTAAACTCGTCACACGTCTTCCCTTTACGGTTCGCCGACGATATCTACTTTACACTATGGCCCCTAACCCTCTGCTAACCCCATCAACAACCATGATAATATGTATGAAATCAAACCTTCCTTTGAAATCAACGCAGAGACGTCAGCATTTCGCTCTGATGATCCGCTCCTCCTCAAGTTGGAGATCAGACGTGTAGCATAAACTTTCGCGGTAAATTCACGGTTGATAACTTCTGAATGTTAAAAGGAGAAAGGAAAGGGTAAAAGAGTGACCAAGTCACCTAACTTTAACCAGTGAGGACAATGGCGATTGGGAGGTTGAGGTTGCGAGAACCTACCTGATCCATAAAATCAGGTTGGTGAAATACTCATGAACTCATCTTTTGAAGAATTCTACTCTAATCCTGACACACACATTTACAAATCTAGACTGCTTTGAAATTTGGAATGAACCGAATATAAATAAATCAAAGGCAACAACGAGCCGGGTTTAGTCGCAGGAGGGAGACTCCCATACAACCCATCTATATTTTATTATATAATATTATGGCGTACCTACCTCAAACATTCTTGAAAGTCATGAACGTCATGGAGGAGGATGTGGACTGTTAAAGGATATGGCGGCTGCAGAGAGTTAAAAATGCTTATACCACAGCTAAAAATATACCTACGTTTTATGAGAAGGTATAAACGGTGAATAGAAGAATAGGTACTTCATGGAGACCCGATCAAGACAATGCAATTATAAGGAAACACATCGAATCAAGAATCAAGAATCAAGAATCAAGAATTTTTTTATTTGCCAAAGCCAAATAATGACAGAGTAACCCAGAGTCTGGGTTTCACTTTTGTTTAAAATTAATTCATTGGCCGAGCACCAACTTTCGATAATCTTTGATCTGTTTAAAGATTCATGCCTAAGCTCAGTACATGAAGCTCCCCTCGCCAAGCTAGTTATATCATCAGCAAACAAAAATATTGTCTTCGAGTCTGGAAACTGATAAGCCAAGTCATTGATAAACATAAGGAAAATACACTGCCAAGGCAATGGCACATGAGCTTCCTCGTGCTAAGTTCAAAATGAACGTAACAACTGTAACAAGAAAATTACGTTCGCGCATGCGCAGGGAGTACCACTGATTCAATCATGATGAAACTGATAGGGAACCATCTAGGGCTATACCCACACAATTCCTGAAAATTTGATTGAAATCCGATCAAAATTGTAGGAGTTATGGCTGTGGCAAGGAAATTACGTTCGCGCATGCGCTGAGCGTACCGCTGATTCAATCGTGATGAAACTGACAGGGGACCATCTAGAGCTATACGCACACAATTCCTGAAAATTTGATTGAAATCCGATCAAAATTGAGAAAGTTATGCCTGTTTCAAGAATTTCACGTTAGCGCATGCGCAGAGCGTACCGCTGATTCAATTGTGCTGAAATTCGTATGGGACCTCAAGGAGCCTGATCTGCATAATCCCTCAAAATTTGAGCTAAATTCATTCAAAATTGTGGAAATTATGGCTGTAACAAGGAAATGCCGACAGACCGACAGACCCACAGACCGACAGACACGAAACCAAATTTGTTCAGTAGGCTATGAAACGCAAAATGCGAGTGGAAATTTTGAATTCGGACAACAAAAATTTTTTTTCTCCCGAAAGTGAACACAAGGCTTCCGCTGCTTTGCAGACTCGGAAGCAAAACATGGACCTAGGATACTACCTTGTTTGACACCACAGGGTATAGCTACTTCCTGGGAAACACAACCGTTGAAGTAAACCACCGAGACTTGCATCCAAACTGACTGTGCCTTCTTAATTCAAACAAGTATATTTCTTTGTTTAGTGTCAAATACCCCACCAATAATTGAATTATTCGTCACGAGTGCCACCAATTCCTCCGCTTTGAGACCTGTTTGCTCTGCTGACCTCCGTTGCATTCTACCGCACTTGTTTCCGCCAGCTGCATAGTAGTCGCAGGGTAGCAGCAGGGTAGTCGCCAATCAGGCTTGCTGTCCTCGACGAGACTGGTGGCAGTTCCCAAACAGCTCACCCGCTGTCTCCAAACGAGGTCCGGGAAAACTTGCTTCCTTCAGGATTTTCCCGTTCTTTGGCCTTTGGAGGTTTCCAACTTCCACTAATTCGCCTTGCACTGACGAGCTCACCCCAGGTCTTCTACTGCATCCCTTCAGTGTGAATTCTTGATTATTTTCTGACAATGATGGCACCTTCTTATTCTTATTTACAAATAAGAACAATAGAACTAGGTATTGTTTTGGTTTATTATTTTCAAAATCATCAACCTATATTTTGAAGCGAAGCTTTTATACGGACGCCCCCCCTCCCCCGCTAGGAACGCTCGCCGCTCGGGGAGTCTCCCAGTGAAAATCGTGAGTCAGTCTCTAACGCGATATATATATTATCTAAATCACTAATTCAGCCTACTCTGACTAAACGGTAAGCCCTAAAAATACGCCGATTTTTTCTATCGTCTCTGCCGACCGTTTAGCTACGAATAGGGGGGTCGCGGACCCCCCCCCCCCCCCCCCCCCCGGCCGAGCGAAGCGAGGCTTCCCTGTCCAAATAAGCGGTTGACCGAGCGGAGCTAATGGGGTTTCGACCGTATCCTACCTAGAGATGCGAATTTTAATAGAAAATTTTCAACGAGCGATTTCCGACGACGAGCGATTTCTGACGGCGAGTTTAACACTTTCCACGCGGCGCGGATGAATTCAGACAATCCGAACGTCCCAGATCCGCGGAGCGCCTGAATTCATCCGCGCAAACGCCCTCGCCCCATCTAGCGTTTCTTCAAGAAACTGACCATACCCCGTATGTTATCAAGTATTTTATCGTTTGTCCTCATTGTAGTTGAGTCAATCAACACAAGAATGCTCTCCGTTCCCGGTCGGACGCGGAAATGTTCCGTTTTTGCCACCTGTTTGGACGTCGACTTTGACCCCATGAATGTTGTGTTTTGTGAAGAGGAAAACGTGTTGTTCTTAGGCGTTCCTCGTTTTTTTCGTTCATCCTCGTTTTCCTCGTTCATTTTCGACGAATAAAAATCATATTTCATTGGAGAGTTGGATGATTTACCCTTTTTTCCTGGCGAAAGTTGAGGCACAATAGTACTAATTAGTTACAAAAAGTCAATACAAAACATCACAATGTACAAAAAGATCCAAAAAGAACTAAAAATTGACCAAAAATATTCAATGCATAAAGTCAGGATCGAACTCGCGACCTCAAAAACGTTCTTTCTTGCAAGAGGTTGTTGCGGGTTTGCATAACTTATCGTAGCATATAGCGGCGCGACTGAATTCAGGCCTAGTACGTAACGCACTTATTCCGATGAATTATCGTCTTGGAAAACCGTTACTATTCATAACTAGTCATAACAAGTTGTTTTATTCAGTTTTTTTTGTTCGAGTTAGTGCCGCCCACGGTGAGGAACACCCCCGTCACGGCCGCGTGGAAAGTGTTAAAATTTTAGATTTCCTGAGATCGGGGCGCGTTTGGCTCTTCCAACCAAGCTGTCAAGGAAGTCGGAAAGACCTACTCAGAACGGGTGGAATCCGAGGGGCTTCAGGGACGTTACAAAGATGGAGGAGGCGGGGAAATTTTTGAAGCGAAGCTTTTTTGAAGTGAAAATCGTGAGTCAGTCCTTAACGCGATATATATAGGACACTATACTGGCAGCTGATGCGGACTCGGAGCGCCCGCACTCACTCCCGGTGTAGGTATGCAATAAAACTGATTTTTTTATCGTTGTGGAGGCACATTTCAAAATTAGCCAACAGAGTTCCTAAAGCCACTTTTTGCCTAACGGCGATGAGTTACGGTCGACGTAACTCGAGATTTCGCGCATGCGCAGAAATAACGGCGATAACTTACGTTCTTATGACTAACGTCGGCCATTATTGCCGTAAAGTTACGGCGATAAGCTTACCGTCTTAAGGATAACGCCGTTAATTTCGAGCAATTTAACGTAAATAGCGGCACTTTGAATTTAGCGTGACTTTTGATAACACCGTATCTCTGTTACGGTATTATGTGAAGTTAGCTTTTCTTTGATTCTCCCTAGACAAATCCCTTACGGCGATAAAAATTAACGGTCGACGTATCTCCGATGTTTCTTTAGGAACTCTCTAACAACTTGGTTGCACGTGGCACTCTTTAGTACAAAGCTATGCATGAGCAAACAAATTTGAAATCGATAAATCCTTTCAATTTGACTGAATCTGCCATAAAAGAGCGAAGAACCTAGGATAACACGTTGGGCCGGTGGGTAGTAAAGTTATGCTCCGGGTTTGATACCCGTAGAATAACGAGCCCTTCTCTTAACCCTTTTGTGGTTAGGTCCCTGATACGACCCCTTCGTGGCGGGTACAAAATCTGTTGCCGTCGAAGAGTGGCGGGAATAAATAACTTTTGGGAATTGCCGAGTAGGTGATGAGGGGAAAGGAGGGATGAAGAGGTCGTGGTGGAGGGGGGCATGACGTTCCTTATCGCAGGCTCGCAAGGATGCTCTAATTCCATCCTCCAATGATTGATTCCATATTAGACTTCCCTTCCCGTCTTTGTACGTATCCCCCACCCCCAACTCCGGCCCCCGTCGTAAATTAACTTTGGATGAAAATTCATTTTCCGCTTGTTTGACAAAGTCACTGATCCAAAAGAAAGTCTTTCCAACAGACACTTTCCTACCCTCCGCACCTTCGTGCGGCCTTCATTCTACTCCTTCGCCCTGCCATCCTTCCTTCTTTAATCTCCACCTTTTTTCTTTTTTCTTTTTTTTTTTTTCTCTCCTTTTTCCTTTTTTTTCGCTCGCCACGATTACTGCTATAATACCCATCACGACGGACTCGTGTTCAGGCTAAAGGTCCGATGAAAAGATGCTAATGCACTGAGATAATATCGTTTAGCGATCTTTATGGCGTTGTTTAGAGAAATAATTGACAAATTGACAAAAAATCCTACAAATTGGCACTTTTGGTTAATCATTCATGAATTTTTCAAAAATGTTTCACGACGTGTAAATTCCAAAAATGCGTTTTCTGTCCGTCGGCCGCCGTTTATACTGTAGGCATTTATTTTTCACTTTCTGAAATTCTGACTGTGCAACGGTTCATCATCTGAATTGCTTCATGCGAAAACAAGGTCAAATTTCAAAAACAAAAAAAGCTGCAAATTTTACACAAAGAGTTTATTATTCATTGATATATATTATTGAAAAATTAATTCAATATCAATTTTTAAAAACTTTTAATTAGTACCTATTAAAAAAAACTTATTTTTGGTTTATTATTCTTGGAATAATACACCTATGTTTTCGCGACGGGGGTCGACGACTCCGATCGGGCTCAAAATTTGACATTATCCGTTTCAAGAGGTCTACATTCTAAATCCGAAATGTCCGTCCGCCGTCCGGGCCGTTTTGGGCAGTAGGAAATTTTTTAAAAATCTGAAATTTCGACAAAATACTTAGTTTACCATCTAGTTGTGCCCGCAAGGTTTTCAGTTCGATCGCCCAAACTACGGGGCTACGGGAGGGGATTTTTGAAGGCTTTTGGCTATGGGATCGAGTTAGGTGTCGTTTTCGAAGTATTTTTGGACGTAGAATCCATTTTTCGGGGTCCCAGAACGATCCGATTTCTCTGTTGCGATCTATAGGGCTTTCATGGGGCTATTTTTGGTTTTTATTCTTGGAATAATACACCTATGTTTTCGCGACGGAGGTCGACGACTCGGATCGGCCTCAAAACTTGACATTACCTATCCGTTTCAAGAGGTCTACATTCAAAATCCGAAATGTCCGTCCGCCGTCCGCCGTCCAGGCCGTTTTGGGCAGTAGGAATTTTTAAAAAAATCTGAAATTTTGACAAAATACTTGGTTTACCATCTAGTTGTGCCCGCAAGGTTTTCAGTCCGATCGCCCAAACCCGTGGGGCGCTATGGGGCTAAAATGGGGCTACAGGAGGCGTGTTTTGAAAGCTTTTAGCTATGGGATCGAGTTAGGTATCGTTTTCGAAGTATTTTTGGACGTAGAATCCATTTTTGGGGGTCCCGGAACGATCCGATTTCACTGTGGCGATCTATAGGGCTTTCATGGGGCTAAAAATGGGATTTTTGAAGGATCCCAAGAAGTTAAATATTTTTCGAGTAAAAGTTAAAGAATTTTTGAAAAAACACATTTTTGAAAAAAAAAAAAAAAATCCCCCAACAATTTTTTTGAAATATAAAAATCCAAAAAAAAAAAATTTTTTTTTAATTTTTTTTATTGACAGAATTAAATGTCTGTACAAGCAACCTATATCAAAGAATAATAAACCCTTGTGTAAAATTTGCAGCGTTTTTCTTGTAAAGTTTGTGGACGGATGTGGGACCTCAAAAATTTGATTATCTGTCCACAATTACTCGGAAAACGAAATCTCATTTGACCTCCTGGCATCCTTCAAAAGCCCCTTGAAATCCCCCATAGATACCCACGTTGAAATCGGATCGTTCTGGAACCCCAAAATGGATTCTACGCCCAAAAAACTTCGAAAACGACACCCCACTCGATATAATGCCAAAAAACCTGCAAACACCCCTCCCGTAGCCCCTTTTTACCTACACAGAGCCCCACGGGGTTGGGCGATCGGGCTGAAAACCTTGCGGGCGCAACTAGATGGTAAACCGAGTATTTTGAAAATTTTAGATTAAAACAAAAAATCCTACTGCCCAAAAGTCTCGGACGGCGGACGCACATCAAATTTTGATTTTTGAAATCCTCGTGTGATGAAACCGATAATGTCAAATTTTGGGACCGATACAAATGTTCAACCCCCGTCGCGAGTGCATAGGTGTATTATTCCAAGAATAATAAACCAAAAAACGACATAATTAAATTAACATTCACCAATTTTGGAGCTAATACCTTCTTTTGGTTTATTAGTCTTGGAATAATACATGTATGTATTCGCGACGGAGTCGACAATTTGAATCGGCCTCAAAATTTTACATCATACGTTTCAATACGTTTGTTCATGTGTAGATTCCAACAACGAAATGTCTGTCCGCCGTACGCCGTCCGCGATCCTCGCCGTTTTGAGCAGTAGTCTTATTTTTTTTTAAGTCTGCGATTTTGAAAAAATTCTCCGTTTACCATCTAGTTGTGCCCGCAAGGTTTTCAGCCCGAACGCCCAAACCCGTGGGGCTCTGTTGGGCTAAAACGAGGCTAAAACCCTACGGACGGCGGTTAAAAATTGATTAAGAAATTAAATAATTTAATGACAGTTATTGTCATTTTTGGATTATTCACAATGTGATGTCATCATGAAACACGAAGGAGGACAAAATTTGGGGCCGAAAAAAATTTATCAACCCCGTCGCGAAAACATCGGCAGATAACTCTGAAAATAATAATACAAACTTGAAACTCAAAAGTTGAACTCAAGTCGGGGCAAAACTGAAGGTTGCTAGAAGGACCCGTCCCCTCTACTTGAGATGATACAAGTTGTGGAAGCACCTTTCTCTGTGGCCTCACCTCGTGGCTCACCCTCCCACCTTCCTATGTTCATACCATTCCCGGCTCTCCCCAACCCTTTGCACATTCGGTTTTGAGCCTAACATTAGCGGTGAAGCGAAGAGCCCAACATCAAAGTGGTAAACCTATTGGAAATATTGATCACCGGCCCATGTTGCTCCGCGTAGCAGAAACAACAAAGATCTCCTCTGCTAAAATTATATTACCTACCGTCCCTTAACATTTAACTAATCTCAACATCTTGTTTACGGTGGAAACATAATGTATTATATATAACCACCTTCGTAATATTGTCATTGTAATAATATTAGGGCTATCATAATGCGATCATGGGTAAATGTTCTTGCCATTGGGTGGAAAAGTGTGGTTGACAGATTTTTAACGATCGGGCGAATAATACTGCGGTGAAATTGAAATTATAATGAAAATTGTGTCCTACGACACCCTCTACAGTCACTATTGGATTTCTAAATCGCGCGTAGGATATTGTTTGATTTTGGTTTATTATTCTTGGAATAATACACCTGTTTTCGCGACGGAGGTCGACGACTCGGATCGGCCTCAAAACTTGACATTATCCGTTTCAAGAGGTCTACATTCAAAATCCGAAATGTCGTCCGCCGTCCGCCGTCCGGGCCGTTTTGGGCAGTAGGAATTTTTTAAAAATCTGAAATTTTGGCAAAATACTTGGTTTACCATCTAGTTGTGCCCGCAAGGTTTTCAGTCCGATCGCCCAAACCCGTGGGGCGCTACAGGGCTAAATTGGGGCTACAGGAGGGGTGTTTTGAAGGCTTTTAGCTATGGGATCGAGTTAGGTGTCGTTTTCGAAGTATTTTTGGACGTAGAATCCATTTTTGGGGGTCCCCGAACGATCCGATTTCACTGTGGCGATCTATAGGGCTTTCATGGGGCTAAAAATGGGATTTTTGAAGGATACCAGGAAGTTAAATATTTTTCGAGTAAAAATTAAAGAATTTTTGAAAAAACACATTTTTGAAAAAAAAAATCCCTCCAAAAAAATTTTTTTGAAATATAAAAATCCAAAAAAAAAAGTTTTTTAATTTTTTTTATTGACAGAATTAACTGTCTGTACAAGTAACCTATATCAAAGAATAATAAACCCTTGTGTAAAATTTGCAGCGTTTTTTCAATTAGGAAAGGATCTGACCAGAGCCCTTCAAAAAGCCCATTCGTGATTTCTTGGAACCTCCGCGGCTTTGATTCAGAGAATGATAAGTGAAAACAGTAAATGTCGAGCAACATTTTATTATTCATGCGACTAAATTGCGCGTACATTAAATGTACAAATACAAATTTTGTATCGGCCAGAAAAAAAAAAAACGCTGCAAATTTTACACAAGGGTTTATTATTCTTTGATATAGGTTACTTGTGGGATATTGGGGACTACGATGTAGGGAAAGTTTGGTAACCCTGTATTGTTACGGTCCTGTGTTGTTCCCATTAATTTCGTCTTGTGTTCCAGTTGAATTTCTTAGGATATGGCAACGGAGTAGCTCCAAGAGTAAGGCACCCTTCCTCGAGCGGATGACAGACTTGCTGGAGTTTCTCAAATCTGAAGTGGAGGGCGAAGAGAAACTGAAACTTGCTCAAACTGAAATTGGAGTTAGTGACAACTCTGGCCCAGCGAGAAATCAAACGTCCACCACCAGACTGTCTGAACCAGGAGCCCCACTTGCTGCTACTGCGTCAGACCTTGCGAATTTGAATCTGAGCGACTCCTGCGTTTTCTGCCAAGGTAAGCACACCTCCGATGAGTGTCAGCAGGTTTCAAGCATGAGTATGTTGGAGATAAAATCTGCCCTTCGTAAGGCCGTTGTTTCTCATGTGCCAAGCGTGGGCACACTGCCTCAAGGTGCAGAGCCAAGTGTGGTGTTTGTGGTGGTCGCCATATTTCGCTTCTTTGTGACAAGAGTGAAACTATGCCGGCTCCTTCTGCTAGTGGGAGCACCTCCAAAACTGAGAGTGACTTGTTGTCGATTAATCACAGCCTCACAGCGCGTCTGAAGAAGTATTCCTGCAAACGTTTTCAGCTATACTGTATAATGGTCATAGCGAGCGTAAGGTTCGGGTTTTGATTGACAGTGGGTCTCAGAGGTCGTACATATTGGATACGTTGGCGCGTGAGATGAAATACGAGGCCGTCGGTGAGGAGAACCTTGTCCACTCACTTTTTGGTGGTTGTAGCCTGGGACTTGTGAAGCATGCATGTTACAAGGCGAGGTTGCGCAGTATTGACGACAAATTTGCTTGAAATTTCACAGCATTGTCACAGCCTGTGATTGCGTCTTTCATTCCGGCGGCTGATGTGGACAGTGAGACTGGAGAAGAGTTGCAGAAAAAGGTAGAGGACATGAATGGACCGATAGATGTTTTGATGGGTGCGGACATAGCTGGAAAAGTATGGTCTGGGAAAAGGCAGGTTTTGTCGCGGTTGACACCTCATTTGGTTGGAAGTTGATGGGAACACGGAAAACATTGCCAATTGTGAGGTGCAGTAGCAATCTTGCCACTACCTTCACCATGACCACGGTGACCACCGGCGATGTTTCGGACTTATGGAAACTTGAAGCAATTGGTATAGGTGACCCCATTGAAAAGGAAAAAAAAGATGATAGGAGACTAGCAGTTTTAGACCATTTTAAGAAGACTGTTGAATTTCATGATGGCAGATACCAGGTTCGTCTCCCTTGGGACGATGTTGCATCTGAGTTACCAAACAACCGGAGCCTTGCAGAGGGACGAATCTCCCGTGTCGCTAAGAAACTTCAGCGAGATAATGGACTTTATCATCAGTACGATGCTGTTTTTAGGGAGTGGTTGAAACTCAATATTATTGAAACAGCTGATGATGATGGCAGGGGGCACTATTTGCCAACAACAGATCTATCCCACTACTGGTCAACAGAAATATCCCACTGGCCGCCCACCGAGTGGGTGACTCCGACCTGACAGCCTAATGGTCCCCCCACTGAGAACTGCGACTCCTTCTAACCCCACCCCACGCCCCGAGTCGATCCCCTCAGCGGAATTACCGAAAAATACATTCTGTTTCATTAGTTTGATCCGCAATCGTAACACTATCAATCCGGGGGTCTGGGGTTGACGGGTCTTTCCACGGGAGCCTCCTTGGAAATTTGTTTGCATTCGGTCCTTACTACGTGTCTCTGAAGTGTGCGAGCAGCCAAACCATTATATTATAGAGCACCGAGACGAGATCGACAACTTACTGAGGTTAGAGATAAGAGATATCATTCACAAGCTCACATGTCAACGAAACACTGGGGGTAGGTACAGGTGGTTTGCTCCTGCTCCCATGAACTGTTACTTAAGTAACAGTAATAATACTGATAATTATCAGTTTAACTGTTCCTCTGTCACTGTTATTCACGTCTCGCGCATTTGATACTAAATTCGAGCTGGAGACCTCGCGCTTTTGAACACAATAATTTTCGCGCGTATGATACCCACCCGTTTGGACAGGTAGGAGACCCCTAAAAGGGATTTTTCGTCCAAAGTTACTTCAAAAACGACCCCTCGTTCGGCCTTAAAGTTACAGTCTTCAAACGGCCACATTGAATGGAGCCCCAAAGAAGCCTCGTAGATCCCCTCAATGTAGTCGGATCGGTTTCATACCCCCATAAATGGATTCCAAGACTTAGTCCAAAAATCCTTCAAAAAAGGCATCCACTCGACATCCTACCCTGAATCCTCCAAAAACCTTCTGTAGGGGAAGTCCTTGTACCTTGGGACGCTTGTACCTCGGGACAGTGGTCAAATAATGTAGAAAAAAAAGCGTGAACTATTCGGACTGGCCTTCATTCAGCGATGGATGAAGTGGCAACACTACGTACATGCCGCTTTTCCCGTTATCTCAGCCCATGAGAATGTGATAAGCGTTATTTGTTTTCATCTGCTGCCAAAATTTTGTTTCGTCAGTCATCACGCTCTTCTCACAGGTAAGATGAATGTTCTCTTACTTTGAACCGTTTCCCATCAATTCAAGGGTTGCTTTCATGATTCTAGGGGTTTCAAGGTGTGGAAATTTCATGCAAAGCCACTTTTTTCACTTTTGAAAAAACTTGCTGTTTTTGTACCTTGGGACAGGTCGAAAATTGTACCTTGGGACAATAAGTTATATTGCAAATCTCCATTTCTAGTCCATTCTAAGAGGAATTTTGGTTCACTCCTTTGCAGATACTCGGATCAAAGGAAGATAAAAGCAGTGGACGGTGGATGGGCGGCCCATCATAGGCCACTCATTGAAAAGGCAGTTCACCTTGCTACGAAGCACAGCTTCCCACCCCAAAAGTTGCAGGGAGCTCTGGGAGCAAAGTCGTCTTTTGGACTTCCAAGTTGATTTATCACATTTTATAATTCAATGATCAATATCTTTTTTCATAAATACCTATATGTTTTGTATTTTTATTGCTTTCATTTTGGTTTATTATTCTTGGGCAGTAGGAATTTTTTTTAAATCTGAAATTTTGTCAAAATACTCGGTTTACCATCTATTTTTGCCCGCAAGGTTTTCAACACGATCGCCCAAACCCGTGGGGCGCTATGGGGCTAAAATGAGGCTACGGGAGGGGTTATTTGAAGGCGTTTGGCTATTGGATCGAGTTAGGAGTCGTCTTCGAAGTATTTTTGGACGTAGAATCCATTTTCGGGGGTCCCGGAACGATCCGATTTCACTGTAGCGATCTATAGGGTTTTCATGGGGCTGCAAATGGAATGTTAGAAGGATCCCAGGAGTTCAAATTTTTTTCAAGTAAAAAACGCAATTTTTTGAAAAAAATACCCCCAAAAAAATTTTTTTCTAAAATTTTTCTATTGACACAGAATTAAGTTTTTGCTCAAGTAACCTATATCAAAGAATAATCAACCCTAGTGTAAAATTTGCAGCGTTTTCAAATCGCAACGTTGGCTGATTCCAAAATGATAAAAAACTGTTTTCATCAAAAATTTTCATTGAACATTTTTATGTGATTTTGGTGAAGAAAGTTCCAAAGAAGAGACAAAATGTGATGTGAAGAATATTTTAATAAGAATATTAGAATAAAATTACAAATTATGAACTAATGAGACGTGTTTCTGTTAAATTTGCCTTCATGTCCCAAGGTACAAAGCCTGTCCCATGGTTCAAACTGATGTGTCCCAAGGTGCATACCCAGTTTGCACCTTGGGACAAAATTTAAAATTTGAAAAATCTAGTTTTGACGTGTTTAAAGTGTTTTGATAATTATATTTGATACATATTATTAAACCTTAGGCGTAAGAGTAAATTATAGACCCTTTGTTTGATTTTTTAAAAATATTTATACTCGAAAAAAACTAGACTGAAAAAACTGTCCCAAGGTACAAGGACTTCCCCTACCCCCTTTTTAACACCACAGGGCCCTACTGGATTGGGCGATCGGGCTGAAAACCTTGCTGGCACAACTTATATTGAACCGAGTATGTTGTCATATTTCAGAATTTTTGCCAGCATTTTTTGTTTATTTTGGAATCTACATCTAAGAGCAAATTTTGAGCCCGATCAAAATAATTTACCCCCGTAGCGAAGACAGGCGGATCATTACGAAAATAACAAACCAAAAGTGCAAATCTAGTATATCGAACCCCGGGCTCAACAGCCCCTCGCGGCCTCACAACCTGTACAAGGTCATTTCACTTGGGCAAATGTGATTATTCTAATCTAATCGGTTAATTATGGATGACTTGCCCCACTAAGTCTTGTTAGAGGTGTATTATGATGGCCATACATGTGTAAGAGCTTTTACAAGCAATATTACAGCATATAATGAGCCAAATAATACAGATAATTGTTCGCAGTATGTAACATACTGTATTCTAGTCTTATTCTCAGCGTAATCGGAAATAGTTGGTACTAAATCAATAAATTAATTGGTACACACAATAAACACAACCAATAACCACAACAGAGGGATTGCGTTGAAACTGATTCCCGTTGTTCGTTTTATCCCACAGCTGAATTATCTTATACTGCACTAACCGGTTGGGAGGTAGGTTTGAATTTGAAACCCGCCACAGTCCATTATTACACTGGATGATACACCTTACATTTTGCATAATCAGCATGACTTAGTATACGTTATATTATAACATCGGCCAATCCGCGGTGAGGAAGGGACACAGAGGGGCCAAAGATAATGAACTGTGATCGGTTTATGGGGGATGTCTGAGGCTGCAGTTGGCAGGACCCTCAGGGCGCGCGTCAAACCACTGCGGCGTGCAGCACTCCGCCTCTTTGAACGCTGCACTGCCAACCCAGCAACTCTAACGAGCGTTACCGGTAGGTGCTTTGATTAACGCCAATTGAAAATCCGACCTCCGCCTGACCCTTATTATAGGCCGTTTTCCCTTCGAAATACCAATTTAAAAAAAATTTAACAGCTATGGCTGCATTTGTATTTGCAACTGTACCTTGAAACTCAAATTAAAAATGTCCATGATTAATTTATCCCCATCTAATATATTCCATTCCCGTAAGATATTAATTGATCTGATTTTATGGGTGATTTCGTAGGATTTTATTTCATATTTACAATAGCCATTACCGCAACAATGAAGTGCCTATTGTTAAGCACCATAAGTGTCGAAAGTTGCGTAGTGAAGCCAAATTGTACGCAAGGGTATAATAATATATTATTCTTTGGTACATATCATCCAAAATTAATTCTGCCAATAACAAAGTTAGAAAAATCCGGTAGGTACCTATTCTACAGTGTTTGGGCAGATGTGGGACCACAAAAATGGATTCTACGACCAAAAATACATTGAAAACGCACCTAACTCCGTAGCCGAAACCCTTCAAAAACCCCTCACGTAGTCCCACTGGTTTGAGCGATGGGACTGAAAACTTTGTGGGCACAACAATGTGAAACCGAGTATTTTTTCAATATTTTAGATTTTTCAAAAAATCCCTTCCGCTCAAAGCGGCTTGAACGGCGGACGAACATTTCATTTTTGGAAACTACTCAATGTGTAGTACTAATGAAATGTCATCTTGATACGTACCTATAATGACTAATTTTGAGGCCGTCAAAAATTTTGGACACCGTCGCATATCCAAGAATAATTCACCAAAAAGATTAATGGCAAGTTCCTTTTGGACTGGAACTTGTGGGTTCGGGTGGAGGAATTGAATCAACAACCCGTTGAAGAGTCAGGCTGCCTGGAAGTCGAACATGAGTCAATTTCTCACGAAGATGGAGGCCAATAGAAAGAATGGGCCCAACTCCGTCAGTGAAATGTGTGACACACATGTCATGTCTGTCCCACTGGATCTCTGGAATACTATTTCTCGGGATTCCAGGATTTTATATATCTCTGGATTCCAAGATTTCTGGATTTTTTGGATCTCTGGATCTTTCCTGGATTTCTGAACTTCTGGAGATCTAGATCTCTGGATTCCAGGATCTCTGGTTCTGTGGATTTCTGGATCTCAGGATTTTCTGATCTCCATACATCTGAATCTCTGGATTCCTGGATTACTTGATCTCGAGATCACTGGATCTCTTGATTTTATGAATATCAGGATTTTTGGATCACTAGATCTCGGGATCTTTGGATTTCTGGATCTCTGAATTTCGGGTTTTCTGTGCCTAAGGTCCAGTGAATCCGGCAGAGAAGGGCAAGTGGATGACAACAGGATTAAATAAGGAGACATAGTTCACGCAGTGGTCTAGATAGAATATCCATCCATAGTTTTTGGTTCCTGTGGTTTATCAAGCGCTGGCGTGAGCTGCCACAGGTTCCAATGATCCAGCAGGAATTAAGGAGTTTGATTCCCCAATATCAAGCAGACGCTGGAAAAATAGAGGCTCCATATCCGGTGTTGCCTCTGGATCTGGTAAAATTACTGCTGAATCATAGATTGAGGAACATAAAGACTTGCGGAGGGGGGGGGGGGGGGGGTGTCACCCTAGAGCCACCGACACCATCGTGGGGGGAAGTAAACCTCCTTGGTCTTCACGTGCGGCGCTGCCTAGCGGGGCATAGGCGAGCTACAACCGACTTGAGTGCAGATCTGCACTTACTCGAGTAGACTACTCTAAGTGAACTCCACATTTTTTGCTTCCGAGTCTGCAAGGCAGAGGAAGCATTGTTTTCACTTTCAAAATGAAAAAAAATTGATCTCCAAAATTAAAATTTCCACTCACGTTTTGCGTTTCAGAGCCTCCTGAACAAATTTGGTTCCGTGTCTGTCGGTCTGTCTGTCCGCATTTCCTTGCCACACCCATAACGTCCACAATTTTGATCGGATTTCAATCAATCAGGAATTGTGTGGGTATAGCCCTAGATGGTCCCCTATCAGTTTCATTGGAAGGGGGAGAAACTCTCATGAGCACTGAGCGGGTCTGCCCGCATCAGTAGTGTTGAACTCCAATGTTTGGCCTACCAACTAAAACCACCACACTGCATCTTCTTTTGGAGAATTGTCCCGGAACTACTTGCGAGTATTACTTCGGGACAGTTCCCTCGCTAGCCTATTGCTGGCTTCTCTCCTATGCTGCGCTTCTAGCTGTACGTCCTCCTGACTACTCTTCCCATTCTCTATTCAGCTCCTTTGCCTTAAGGACTGCCGTGATGAAAGTAACTACAGCGTCCCACCTTCCCTTGGATTGCAGCATCCTACCTACAATGGTTTCTGGCTCCACATCGCCCATTTCTGCTTGCAGCACTCTACGGGGCGCTTCCCATCTTGCACATACAAAGATGGTACCTACCTATTGTGGCAAAGAACACAGATAGGGTCTCTCACCTTCCCTATTTTCCATAAAAACGCTCTATACTATAATACCCATGTCCACTGAGGAACTGTGTCAGGTAATAGGTATCCTACGTCGCCGTGCTTCCTCGCGGTCCAGTCCTCAAGCGCGCCGTCTACCTTCCTCTAACATCCGCTTCCGACCGGTCCTGCCATTTCCTTAGGGTTTCTTGACTCTCTTCCTTCCTAACAGTTCTCCATCCTTCCTATCCTTCCGTTGATAAATTCTCTGCCGCTCCTCAGCCATCAGGTCAATCGGAACGACCCCAGCAATTGCCTGCACAGCGACTCCGGACACCGTCCTATATGCACCTCTTCTCTGAACGGACTCCTTCCTCGCTCTATTTTTGAAAACGAAGTTCCTCTGCCCAAACTTCCGCTCCATAAAGCATTATGGCCTCCGCAGTCCTCCTTAGGAACTCCGCATAATTTGTTCCAATATTATTGGACATATTAGGTATCGTTAAAAATGTTATATACCTTTATATTATTATAATTATTATAATAATATATAATTTATTTATTATTATAATATAGAGGTATATAAAATTATTAAGGAGGATCTCCTGGACAACTCCCTAATCGCCACTTGGCGACTTCTCCAATGACTTGAGATCTGAAATTGAAGGCTTATGTATCAGGGCTCGTATCGATCACTAATAATTAGTGATTTGCGCTACTGTTCGTAAATAAATTAACAACTGTTGGAAATACATTTGATAACCCTATATCACATTAATGCTAAATTCATTTCATCTACATAAGCTTTCCTACCTACTCTCCCTACTCCCATTTTATACGAAATGTTAGTGAATAGGTAATAATTAATAATGATTTTTTGCCAATGTAGAAGTACAAAAATTATAATTTTTATTATCATTATTACAACACTCGTAAAATGATTACAAAAATAATTATTATTATCATTATACTTCTACTTTGAAAATTTATCGTTCAATGTGCGTTGCTTGCTTTTTAACTGTAGGAAGATTATGGATGCTTGTGGTTTTGCAACCTTTAAAGACCTCAAAAGAAATTTGTTTAAAAAGATAATAACAGGAGAGATATTTTGAGGTAGGAAGGGGAGAGAAAACGCGTGGTACAAAAGGGGCAGAATTATAACGAAAACAAAAGGGATGCTCGCCGCAGTCTGTTTGGCTTCAGTGATCAAAGCCTTTAAGGGCTGAACCTTACGTCTAGGGTGAACTCCCTCGGGGGTAACCTTGTCAAAACTACAAAATGTTCTAATTTTATCTGTCGAGGTTTGTTGGAAGGTATTCGCCAAACCGAATTTTCACGATGATGAAGACGTCAACGGAGGTTTCATCCTTTTTGTCGACAGATGATGTTGCAAAACTGACGTTGAAATAAATTAAAACACAACCAGTTTTTCAGGATACTTATTTCAGGATTAGCTCGGGAGTCAAAACAGCAAAATACCTATTACGATTAAATAATTTTTCATTTTCGATTAAACTTAATTGCATATTATTAATTATTGCTTAATTAATAATATGATGAACTCAACTATCAAGTTTTTTCTTAAACTTTCATTTTAAATGTTGATTCCAACGTTGTTGTTCTTTTTCTATTCCTGAAAAAGAAGTTGGATAATATTATGTTCTGACGGGTGCATTTCTGCGCCATTCGGGTGGGAGGGAGGGGGGATATAAAGGGCTCCAAATAGGGTCAATGAAGGGCTTTGGCCAGGAGATCGAATCGAGTAGTCGTTTCCAAGTAAATTTGGACTTTGTCTGTAAATATGGGCTTTAGGAGGTAAATCGATGCACCTGTATACAGAGCCCTTCAATGAGATCAGGGATACACTGAAAGTCGAAAATTTTCCCAACATATGTTGGACATATGGATATATGGCTTTTGAAAGTAAACTCCTCCCATTATTGCCACCCATCTGTAGATAGTTTTGTTTTGAATTTGTTTTTAACTTGGACTTCTTAGGATGCAATTAGATTTTACAGGGTTATACCTATCTCAGAGAGTCCTCTTTTGACAACCCAAGGGATCAGAAATCATAAGGGATGTATAAATTTAATAAATAAAATATTAAATGAGCGGGAATAAAATGTGGGTCTCAATTGTAATTAAATAACTCACCGATGTAATATCATATTATGGTAGAGGTGGGCGAAGGGCGATATACGATTAGTATTACTAAATGTTTTTTGCCCAAACATAACAGTTTATGGTTGGACCTGATTCAATGGTTAGCAAAGTAAGTTGGGGATAAATCCTCGTTTTCTTATGGAATCAAATGTTTACAAGTAGGTACTCTCTCAAAACTTCTTCGTGAATGACAAACAGACCCAACAGATAACAAATCCAAGAAAAATGTATACCTACCTTTTTAGATACATCTCTTCTACAGTCTCGAGGTATTTTGCGCTATATGGCTATCAACAACGACAGACAGGTTTTAGGGATACAAAAAAAGGTAGACAAGAACAGTTGTGATGCCTGATTTTAAATCTTACTCCCTTTCACTACCTATGCGGAAGATAGCAAAATTAGAGACTCTTTTGTAGGAGCGTGACAGCGACGGCTGGCGAGGGTGCAGCAGGATTTGAGGGGTGGGGTGTTCAAACTTGCATGTAATTAGTATTCCGACATGAGAGGAAGGTGGCGAAAGTGCTAGCAGCTTTGCGGGGACCTACGTGGATCTCCGACACGCGCTCCAAATTGAATAGCCGCTTCAACGTTGGAAATCTCCCAGTGCGTGAACCTAATGATTCGTTACAACCTTTGAATAAGGGTTCCTGTGCCCTCGTCCCCCCACCCCTCGAAAAAATATGCTCCTTTCAATCGCTAAGACTGGCTCAGAAGCACCAATTATTTTTGAATAGGGAGATTTTTTCAAATAACTAATTAGAGAACGGACTAATTTACTGTGTCTCCCGTCGATTGCATGATAACCGTGTCGATAGTCGAGACAACCCGATGAAATAATCCGGTACCAAAGTCTTTACAAGCACATGCCATGAGTCTCCCGCCTTAAAATGAAAAATAGCGCTAATGTTTTCTAGGAAAGATAAAGATGGTTTGAGAATCGTTAGGAAGGAAATACGTTTGACGTATTGCAGTTTCTATAATATAGAAATGAATGAATAGGTAGTAATATAATATATTATATTATTCATTAATACCTTCATAAGCATGTGTGGGTTTCAATCAACCCCCCCCCCCCCCCCCCCCAACCTCCTAAGGGAATAAAAAGATGCCAAGCAACAAAACCCCTGATATCAAGATTGCGCCTGCCAATCGATTGAAACTTTAAAGTCCAACTTTTACATGTCCCTTCTGACTCCAAGTTGAGCCCCCACCGCATCGCCATCCTGCTTGGTCTCCCCAGGTACCGTCAATACTTAATTTTATTTAATAATTCATTAATCAGTAATTTTATTATTCTTGGTGATGATGATGTTGGCTGTTTCAATGAATATGGGTGGAAAGTTGTTCTATTTTTTATTGCATGTTGGTGGGAAAAAGGGGGTTCCCTCCTCACTCATTTGTTTTTATTTATTTCATTTCTTAATTTTCTTATATTTATTTCCTTTTTAATTATTTATTATTTTAATGTTTTCTTTTTTTTTATTATTTTTTCTCTGTCCATTTTTATTAAATACTTTTTTCTTCATACCTTTTTTAAAAAATTTGTTGGTTCGTTAATTTTATTGTCTCGTGTTATATATTGTCTTATGAGTCAGAAGCAGAGCCCTTCACAATATGGCACTTATTTTTGCTAAATAGGGCCCTAAAAAATATGGCAGAATGGCACTTATTTTGGCCCAAATATAGCACTTATTCTGCTCGATATGGCACTTATTTTTAACCCCCCCCCCCCCCCCCCCCAACGAATCACGACCACTCATGCTATTCTGGAATTTTTCAGACATGACCAAATTTTGGTTCACTTAAGTCCACAATTGTGGACACACAAAAGCTAATCGGATCGGATTGAATTTCTAGGAGGAACCAACTAGACCACAAATGTGGACTTGGAACGGATTCTGTGCAAAGTTGGACGAATTTTTGTTTATTATTCTTGGAATAATACACCTGTTTTCGCGACGGAGGTCGACGACTCGGATCGGCCTCAAAATTTGACATTATCCGTTTCAAGAGGTTTAGATTCCAAAAACCGAAATGTCCGTCCGCCGTCCGGGCCGTTTTGGGCAGTATGATTTTTTTTAAATCTGATATTTTGACAAAATACTTGGTTTACCATCTAGTTGTGCCCGCAAGGTTTTCAGCCCGATCGCCCAAACCCGTGGGGCGCTATGGGGCTAAAATGGGGCTGCAGAAGTGGGTTTTTGAAGGCTTTTGGCTATGGGATCGAGTCAGGTGTCGTTTTCGAAGTATTTTTGGACGTAGAATCCATTTTTTGGGGTCCCGCAGCGATCCGATTTCACTGTTGCGATCTATAGGGCTTTCATGGAGCTACAAATGGGATTTTTGAAAGATCCCAGGAGGTCAAATATTTTTCAAGTAAAAAAACAAAGAAAATTTTGAAAAAAAATTTTTTGAAAAAAAAATCAAATAAATCATTTGAAAAATAAAAATAAAAAAAATTTTAATTTTTTTCATTAACAGAATTAAATTTCTGCACAAGTAACCTATATCAAAGAATAATAAATCCTCGTGTAAAAGTTTCAGCGTTTTTCACCTTGTAGTGGTGGGTCGAGGGAGATGGTTAGAAATTGAAGTCATGGCCGTTCACAAGGGGTGCAAGACTTACACCGTAAGTGGGATAAGACGTTTTAAAATCTTACCATTTTCGTACTCAACTTTCAGAATATCTTCCCATACTCTATAGCGAAATCATTGGCTCCATCTTTCTACTTCTTATAAAGACTGTCACTTGAGCTAGCAAGTTTGGGCGTTTTGAATGCGAGCGAAAAAAAATCCCTCTACAGTGGCCGCAGGCAACAACCTACAGCAACCTTTCTCAGAACGTAGATCATTTTTTAATTTCTCGAGATTTTTTTTTTTCATTTTCACCAATTCGCGCCCGCCAAAAAATTCGCGCAACGCGCTTATCGGACGTAAAATTGGGCGAGGAATTCGAATTCGAGAAAAAAAAATTAGGGGTTCCCATTTTAAATAAGAAAGTTGAGCGCAGAATCGACTATTTGCACGCATCTCAGGGGAGGCTCAACCACCCTACCGATTTTTAAACGGGACGCCGAACCGATAGCAATAAACACCATATTTTTATCGCTTACCGTTTAGGAGGAGAAGGCTTGTGACACACTTTAAAGGGGGGGGGGGGGACGCTTCAACTTCAATCCAGATCACGCCCGTAAAAACATGTACCATGTTAAAGATCCGAACTCGATCTAAAACACAGGTCACTACAATCATTGAATGATTACACAGGTTTACAAAAAAAAAAAGGTCAATCTCAGGCGCCGCAGAAAAAACCATCAAACTCTATGTTTTTTGGGGTGCTGAATCCGAATCCGACCCCCATTTTTTCCGCTCACGTCCAAATTTTCGAGATATTGGTGATTTTTCGTTTTTTCGACCTTTTTCCGTTTTGGAAGTCACAGCTAAACGTGTGGATACCACAAAAACTCTCTTCTTACTGGAAATTTATCGCTGATTCCGAAAATATATATGAGTTGGTGTCTAAAACCACGAGAAATGTGTGCTTTTGCCAAAAAATGTGGTTTTTTCAAAACCAAAGTCACGTTTTGGTTTATTATTCTTGGAATAATACACCTATGTTTTCGCGACGCGGGTCGACGACTCCGATCGGGCTCAAAATTTGACATTATCCGTTTCAAGAGGTCTACATTCTAAATCCGAAATGTCCGTCCGCCGTCCGCCGTCCGCCGTACGCCGTCCAGGCCGTTTTGGGCAGTAGGAATTTTTTTAAAAATCTGAAATTTCGACAAAATACTTGGTTTACCATCTAGTTGTGCCCGCAAGGTTTTCAGTCCGATCGCCCAAACCCGTGGGGCGCTATGGGGCTATAATGGGGCTACGGGAGAGGTGTTTTGAAGGCTTTGAGCTATGGGATCGAGTTAGGTGTCGTTTTCGAAGTATTTTTGGACGTAGAATCCATTTTTTGGGGTCCCGGAACGATCCGATTTCACTGGGACGATCTTTAGGGCTTTCATGGGGCTAAAAATGGGATTTTTGAAGGATCCCAGGATGTTAAATATTTTTCGAGTAAATAATAAAGGATTTTTGAAAAAGAAACATTTTTGAAAAAAAAAAAATAATAAAAAAAATTTTTTTTAGATTAAAACCCAAAATTTTTTTTTTTTTTAATTTTTTCATTGACAGAATTAAATTTCTTCACAATTAACGTATATCAAAGAATAATAAACCCTTGTGTAAAATTTGCAGCGTTTTTGATACTTTTTACCTTCTAGCGTGAAAACTAAGGCCGTTAATAAAATTTTTCCAACGAGGTCTTGTAGGTAGATTGTTTCTGCGTCGAATGGGACCAACCGTGATTCTTTACCTTCCATAATAAGGGAGCTATGATTTTTCAAAGTTTCTACCCATTTTGGCCATGTCGTAGAACATGAACTCCTGGAGTCGGCAATGCAACTTGATCACAACAAAACTCTGTTCCGAGGAATATATTGGACTCGGAGGCATCAATTCAGACCGACTCAAAGATGGTTATATTCATCAAGAACTCACGGAATTGCACTTGAAGCCCTGAAAAACAAGCGCCCAGAAACGTTTAAAAATCATAGCCTGCCACCTAGCGAATACTTTGTGAATTCCAGAATTAGAAACTGAAACACCAGGTTGCGTCTCAAAAGTTTTGGATATGTGTCCTTTTGAAACAAAAAAAATTGTCTTCCCACAGATTTTACCTGGATATGTTCCCTTTGGTTCGAAATGATAAATCATATCAAATTTGAAAAAATTGTACGAGATGGATATGTTACCTTTTGATCGAAAAGCAAAACTTAAGCCTTGAAAACAACTAGGATTTGTTCCGTTTGGAATGCTAGAGACTGGACGGTTCCATCAAGGCCAAGTGAGAGATGCAGAAAACACCAAAAAAACTAATTTCTCCAAAAAGTGGATATGTTCCCTTTTGATAGATTACTCCCAACAATTATTATTGTTGACGCGCATTCCTAAGTCATTCGAAGAATGTGTTAGCCAGCTGAGGAAAATTCAAACATACCTTGATCCCGAGGTTTTGAAGGACGAAAAATTTTGTTATATCAATGAATCTGACAACATAGGTACCAATTTTCACAACCAGCAAGCACCGACGGGTTCACGGGTTCTTACTGTCAAAAACCACTGAGACGTAGAGGGAATTTTGAATAAACGTTAACCGTTGGGACTCACCTTAACGTGTCAGGACTGGCAGCTGCAAATTGTACATTTAGATTTCGAGAAAGATATAAAATGTACGTTCCAAATCCCTAAAGTTTTGAGTTTCCAGCCACTTCCCCAGTTGGATCCTCGTTCTCACATTGTTGGTTCCCCAGTTCGATTGCAAACATTTCCCCAGTTAGATTGCGCTTCTCTCCCTTTTTCCCCAGTTCGAATACCACATCTGGACTTACCGGGCTAATTTTCCGTTTAGAGTGTGGAATAAGCCTAACTTATGGAGCGTGAGACTTTGGAAACGTCGATTAAAACACGTAATTCAACATTTTTTATATTTAAAAACATTTTCTAGTACAAAATGTTCGAAGGATATTCATGAAAAAATAAAAATAAAATAAACCACGGATTACCGATACATCATAAACCTAATAATTTCAAGGATAACAATGCGTAATAACATTTGACTGAAGCAAGTGCTGCAACACAGATGCGAACAAATCCAAAATATCTTCTTTTTTTCAGCACGAATTTTCAGTGGTAACTTCAGACGCCATACAAATACACTCATGCAGTAACGAGGGACAAACACAACCAACAACTGTAGTTCCATAACTAACAATGAATTTGCGCACAAGGCAATTAACATAGAAGAATAAGTTGAGATAGATTTGAAAAATAATATCGAGCAGTTAGGAATACACTATATGTACATATCACAAATAACTCAAAATTGGAATGTGATTATAAAGCGGAAGCCAAACGATGACAGCCATCAAAAGTTTTCGAAGAGCACATTTTGGCGTTTTTACGATTTTTAAAGATCCAGATAAGGGGGTTGACACATTAAATTATAGTTGAACGTTTTTCAACTCAAACAGCAAAATCATTCCCGAACGCGCAAAGCAGAGCTTGTACATTTACTTGGATTTGAATTTAACGGCCTTGTTTGGCAAAGTTCAAAAGCTTCAAAAATGAACCAACAAAAGGCCCAAATATGTCACTAGGGTCTCCCTCCAAGCTACCATCCTATGATTCAACTTGCTTCTGCTCAACAAAACCAAAAAATTGGGTGCTTTATTGCTTCTTACTTTTCATTTTCTAACTAAATTTGAGAAATTGCTTAATTTTTAATTGCTTAATCATGAGGAGTTGATTATTTTCACAGAGGAGCTTCGTAGACTTCGAATGTTCTGGTTCTGATCGGAATTATCGTGTTTTGACTTCTCGTTCATAATATACTCCTGGCACCTCAATCCGTGATCTGCCGTTGTGTTGGGTCTCGCCAAATGCGAATCACAGGAATTCAAGATCCAAAGACACCGAGGAGACAAAATTTCGTCCAAACAAAACATTGTGAAATAAGATGAAAACTCGGTTGGTGCATCTCCGATTGAACAGTTTTCATCTTATTTCCTTAAGGAAGCATAAAACATTTTGCGCATTGCCAACACACTATGTTTAACAATAAAAACTGAATTGTAGCGCTTCGAGCTCTCTTAACCCTAAAAAGCCAAAATATTAGGTTCTTCAATGTGCTACAGTTAAAAAATCCCATAAATTTTCAATAGGCACAAATAATAAAATTACAGTAGTTCTCAGAGGAAATATGAAACTATAGCGTCAACCAATTAAATAAAAGGTAATACGTTTAGAATGTAATTTTAACTATCAATAGAAACTCAACTAGTAATAAAAATAATGGAAAGTTTATAATCACATATAACAATAGTGCAGATTTTGGTTTCATAAAAAACGTGGTGGAAAATCTACATGACGAGTATATTCATGGTTCACGTACATGGAGAAGGCTTATACACCGTACGTTCGACGAACATTTACAGGACTCCAGCGGTTGCAATCAGACTGTCTTTCAGAATGAACTATGAATATCTCAAGTATAAAACAGTAACAATGATCTACATTTAATATTTTGGAGTAGGTAAAGCTTAACTCATGCAAGCACGATCCGGGAGTTTTCTTATCATCTGTGGACGTTCCCCAGGGGATACCAGTTGGTAGTTTCACGGGTTAAATCACAATCGCTTAGTTTGATGACTGTGCCGCCAAGAAATTCGTTTTCTTGGAGAGTATCGTGATTCCAGACTGTCGCTTGTAAATATCTCTGGTGGATCCTTTCCAGACCTCCGGGCACGCGGTACTCCAACTGGAAATGTTGAAAAGTGTGTGGTTAGTGCAGTATAGGTCGGGGGAAAAGGATTGAGAGGAAAGAAGGGGAGAAATCGGTGGTCCTCGCCCAAAGAAGTTTCCTGATTCAGCTCAAACATTGAAGGCACCCTAGAGGGTACTGTTAGATACATCCTTGGGATGCTCCTGGCATGGAATCCTGGTTGCTTATAGGGCTTTTCCTGAGCGCCCGAAGTCTAGTCAAGGAGAATTACTCTCCTGGTGATGCATGACGTGTACCTAACCATCGCTGTGTACCTAAATCAATGTTTAGAATGTGGTGTGTTTGGTGGTTCCGACAGCGTCACATCTTTGATCACGTCGCCGTTTGTTGTGAAGGAAAGGGGAGGGCGTGCAGGTTCAGTTTCCTCTGGTTCATTGCACGAGACGTCGTGATCTGGTCCACAGTTCCCTACAGCTGCAAAAACGGAAGATCCACTTTGGACAGACTTGCCAGAAGCGTCTGGGTACCCTGTCCTTCACGGGTTCGGTAGGGAGATCTGAAGTAGCCAACATCTAGCACAAAGCGACGTCTTACATGTTGGACCTTTCAGATCCTGCAGAGCAACGTGAACGAAATCATGTTAATTTTGCTGTTTGATAAGTTTTGCTGGACTTACACCGTCTTTCTACCAAACTTTAAGTTAGGAAGAAACCTGGCAGTTTTTTTTTTTTTTTCCAAACGTAAAACATTGATTTATGAGGTTCAAACTGCTCTACCACACTGTGGAGCTCTGTGGGGCTTGGCTTCAAGGGGATACAAAGGAATTTTTTTAAACTTTGGCCAGGAATCGGTTATGAAGTGTTTGTTGGCGTTTAATCGAATTATGGGCTCCTAGTACTGCCCAACACCAACATGCGGGCTACATTTGACTTTTTTTTTGAAGAGGTTGAACCATCCTTCCAGCATTCACATCACTCTTACCCTTTCCATAAACGACGGATGACAGTTTTTCCGTATAACTTTCGTTTTCCTTTTTGTGTCCTTTGTAGGATCTGGTAACAAGTAAACCTTAACGTACGTAGACGGTTCCTGACCGTTGGCCAAGTAGTTGAGTTCCTGCACATGATGAACCATAACCTAAAATAGTAAGAACAACATGAAACAAACAAACATAATGCCACAGTCAAAATTTGACTAATTTAATTAGGCCACTCACCCACAAAGTATCCTTCTCATAGTGAATTGACAACTTAATTTTACCCTTGATGATATGCGGGTCGTTGTTAATCAACCGATCCTTCTTTCGTTCTGCAAATAAAAAGTGCTTAGGGTCCAACCCAACCAAATGGCCTCAATGAGCCAATGTTTCAAACTAACCTTTGACTTTGAGTTGATGTATCGAAGCTTCTTGCTGGTCTCTCAGCAGAGGGTGAAAAAACGTGTAAACCAAGTCCGAGTGAAAAATCTCGTCCGCCATCTTTAAAAGTGATGATAGGAACTTCTTTATTTCTATCATTCGCTTTATTGCCACCTGCTTTATGTTGGATCGTCCTACGTGGAGACTCGTGCCTTGGAAGCTGGTTTCACAAATATCAATCAGAAACAGGCTCAAACTATACAAACATAACTACAGAATTGAAAAACTCTACCTGTAGCACTTGACGAGAGGGAACATAATACATAATTTGTGCTGGAACTCGCAAAACTCCTTGTAGGATCGGAAGAGATAAGACGGATCCGGCTGATTAGCTCTTTCAACTTTCAGGATGTAAATGTAATACTTTTCCGGGTCATAGCGTTTCTGGTAATTGAACACTTCAACGTTCTTCAAACGCCCTTCCTGCTGCATGCTAGATTAAACCATTGAAAACTTGATTATTGCACATCTTTTCGAGTGTAATTCAACAAGGGCCCATCCCCTGCTGGGTAAAGACAGCCAATTCCCGCCATATTCCAACTGGCCTCAGACCCCTTATACTCGCTTTTCAATAATGAATAGGTTTTTTTTTTCTTAAAGAAGAGAAATCCATTTTCAAATTTGATTCAGCTTGAAAAACTATACTGAAGAACATACGATATAAGAGGAGAAATTTAAAGCCTCACTAATAATTGAAAAAACTAAAGGACTCTATTTTCAGGCTTGTTGCCTCAATGAATGAAAAAGAAAAAAAAAAAAAATCTGTCGCTGTTTCAATCATATTATGAAGGGCGAAAATAATGCTCTAGTGGGGTGGGGGGGAAACTTCGCATTTTTTTTCTTTTTTGGTTTATTATTCTTGGAATAATACACCTATGTTTTCGCGACGGGGGTCGACGACTCCGATCGGGCTCAAAATTTGACATTATCTGTTTCAAGAGGTCTACATTCAAACGCTGCAAATTTTACACAAGGGTTTATTATTCTTTGATATACCTACATTACTTGTGCAGAAATTTAATTCTGTCAATGAAAAAATTTAAAAAAAAATTTTTTTTTTGATTTTTATCTCAAAAAAAATTTTTTTTTGAATTTTTTTGTTCAAAAATGTGTTTTTTTCAAAAATTCCGTATTTTTTACTCGAAAAATATTTAACATCCTGGGATCCTTCAAAAATCCCATTTTTAGCCCCATGAGAGCCCTATAGATCGCGACAGTGAACTCGGATCGTTCCGGGACCCCAAAAAATGGATTCTACGTCCAAAAATACTTCGAAAACGACACCTAACTCGATCCCATAGCTAAAAGCCTTCAAAAAACCCCTCCCGTAGCCCCATTATCGCCCCATAGCGCCCCACGGGTTTGGGCGATCGGACTGAAAACCTTGCGGGCACAACTAGATGGTAAACCAAGTATTTTGTCGAAATTTCAGATTTTTTAAAAAATTCCTACTGCCCAAAACGGCCTGGACGGCGGACGGCGTACGGCGTACGGGGTACGGCGTACGGCGTACGGCGTACGGCGGACGGACATTTCGGATTTAGAATGTAGACCACTTGAAACGGATAATGTCAAATTTTGAGCCCGATCGGAGTCGTCGACCCCCGTCGCGAAAACATAGGTGTATTATTCCAAGAATAATAAACCAAAATCCGACATGTCCGTCCGCCGTCCGCCGTCCAGGCCGTTTTGGGCAGTAGGAATTTTTTTAAAAATCTGAAATTTTGGCAAAATACTTGGTTTACCATCTAGTTGTGCCCGCAAGGTTTTCAGTCCGATCGCCCAAACCCGTGGGGGGCTAAAATGGGGCTACAGGAGGGGTGTTTTGAAGGCTTTTAGCTATGGGATCGAGTTAGGTGTCGTTTTCGAAGTATTTTTGGACGTAGAATCCATTTTTGGGGGTCCCGGAACGATCCGATTTCACTGTGGCGTTCTATATGGGGCTAAAAATGGGATTTTTGAAGGATCCCAAGAAGTTAAATATTTTTCGAGTAAAAATTAAAGAATTTTTGTAAAAACACATTTTTGAAAAAAAAATCCCCCCAAAATTTTTTTTTTGAAATATAAAAATCCAAAAAAAATTTTTTAAAATTTTTTTTATTGACAGAATTAAATGTCTGTACAAGTAACCTATATCACAGAATAATAAACCCTTGTGTAAAATTTGCAGCGTTTTTTTTTTCTTGTCTTTGCACGCCTTTACACTAAGTATAACAAGTCTTGTTAGTGAATATTTCATTAAGTGGGTTTTTTATGACCTCTGAGCTCCATTTAAAGGTGACAAAAGATCCTCCTTGGGGTGGTGGAGGGGGGGGGGGAGATTCATCTCTATGCTGCCCCCGACCCGGCAGTGACAATCCGCCATCCGCCTCCCCCCACTCCGCAGAGCTGAGCGCCCAGCTGAATTCTTCTTGACAAATTTCAAATTTTTCCGACTCGTAGAATGAAGATGGTTCTCCTACTCGGGCTTAAGTATAATAAAGACTAGGGGGCTACCCCCTGCTGGCAAGAGACAGCTAACCCCTGACTCCTCCCACCTGGTCTCAGACATTTTCTGCTCGCTTTTCAATAACGAATAGGTTAGTTTTTTTTTTCTTGAAGAAATACAAGATGACGGTTTTTTGGAAATCCGATTTCAAATATGGATTCAGAGTGAAAAAATTTACTGAAGGATATTGTCGTTCTAACACCACGTAAGTAATTGACATTTATGCAACTGTACAGGAGAGGCAAAAATCAGTTACGCGCTTTGGTTCTTTTCGCGTTTTTATCGTTTTTATGTTTCCAGGTGACCATGGCAATGTTATTACCTATTAAATGGAATGAAAAACCAATTTTCGTCAAAATGTCGATTTATGGGGATCCCTGGCCTGTCCAATCACCATAAATCAAATTTCAGCCGTCCAACTACAACAAAAATGTCGCAACTTACGTGTAGACTTTTGGAACGAAACTCAGCAGCTCCCCGTCGTTGTGATCACCGGAGAATCGGAGCTGAGCCAAGTTGTGAAGGAAGAAATTGAACTGGGTGAACCAGGAATTGAGGGAAATTTGTATCTTCCTGGCGAACGTCGCAGCCGCTTCAGCGTTGGTCAACGACGGTAACAGAGCGGATTGCACGTAACGGACGGAGTCGACTGTCAGCCCGCCAGCTCCAGATGAAGCCATCTGCAAAGGAGGATTCATGACAATGAGATTTTTTGCACAGCAACACACAACACAGTCTCACATTTTCATCGTGTTCCTTCATCCAAGTAAACAACACACGATAGAAACACTCAGGCGTCTCTTACCAACATAAATAGGTTCAATATAATGTTCCCTTCCTTCCGCACGATATTGAACGCTTGACAGCACAAATCAACAAAGTGGTGAAACCTGGCTGATGGTTTGTCCCCGCCATTGATGACATAGGCCATGTCCGACGTCAAGACGAAAGGCGTTCGATCCCTGGAGCAGGTGCACATAACGTACGTATAATTAGAGTTATTCTTACAATTCCTAACAGTTGAAATTAACGAATAATTTTATAATCAATGAAATAATGGCGATAAAGAATCGAAAAAAGCGCGAGGGTGATGAGATCTTTTCAACATTACATAGAAATCAATACCTTTTGAAGTTCCCAAATTTCTGCGCGTCCCCAAGAAATTTCCCAAAGTCGATGTGAAACAGATGACCGGACGTTTTCAACATTATGTTATCGTTATGCCGGTCGCAAATACCAAGAACGTACGTCGCCACGCAGTACCCAGCACATGATGCTGAAACGGGCAAAACATCGATGCAGGCACACAACGCAGCCCCGATACTTGTGCGGGGAAAAAAAATCGATATTCGTACCAGTGAAGTTATGAACAGCTCTTTCATAATCAAGTGCGGACGGGTTGTGTTTGGCGAGCCACTCAGCGATAGGCCTGTCTTTGAACGAACCAGTCAACCCGAACTCTACTTGTATTTTTCTCAGAGTTTCCGCTTCAGAAACCATTTCAATCATTCCTGAAAAAAACACATATTTTTCATTTATTTTGTTTATCTTCGCACTGCAGATTTGTCAGTACAAAGTAGGGTTGAGACATTGTTGAAAAACATCAATAGCGCACAGCTTTGAACACCTGCAATTTCCATCCAATCTTCTTGAAAATTTGATCATTTTTGATTATTGGTTAAATTCCGTAGCCACAGCTCGATTAACTTCTTAGTAATGAACAAAATAAAAACTGGGATCAAAATTACCTCATGGTGGGGCAAGTGTAAATCTGAATCTATAACTAATATAGTATAACTTCACGCAATTTGTATGAGGCAAGTGCAATAGAAAAAAACAGTCGTTTCCCCAAGTCAAAATGGGAGTCATAAAATATTAGAAAAGGCAATAAATATTTTCTATGGGTTACACATGCCTCAATTCCCCCTCCCCCCCCCCCCCCCCAATGAGGACTTTTCCAGCACTTTTCCATTCCCTAAAAGCAAATTTTACAATCAAACTTCTACATCAGAGTGGAATTTGGCGTGATCTTTACGCGTAAAGGAGTACTTCCCACAAAAAAATAGGCCAATTTCTTCTATTCTCTTTGCAGGATGAAACATCAACACAAAACAGGAGAGCTCTGTTCCATGGTAGAACCACAACGGGCGACAGGCGATTCCTTCCCGTAAAAGTGAAAGTTGGACCTAGCTGCCCAGGGGAGATGGCGATTGCTGCCGGTGGGAGGCCGGTCACTGAGCCGAGGTTCGGCGATTGCCTCCCCCTCAAAAAATAAAAATAAATAAATAATAATAAAGTGTACAATTTTTCACAGGACCAAACGTAAGAAACTTCCAACCCTTACAAAATCCATCGATGAGTAGTTGTCTATTCTTCCTACAATGAATATCCGCACCACCTAAGGAAAGGACTTCTTGTTAGTGGTGAACGAAACGCACAAGGTGGTCATATTTTCTCGTCAACGTAATCTGAGGCGTCTCCTCCAATGTGATTAGCTGTACATGGACGGAACCATCTACAGCATCACAATTGTTTACCCAGCTCTTTACAATACACGAGTAATTGTCTTCGTAATTGTCAATATGTTGAAGTAGACCAACATATTTGGTGTATAGTACGACTACAACCATATTATCCAGGGTAGACCAACCAAGTAGACCAACATGTTTGGTGCATAGTACGACTACAACCATATTATCCAGGGTCAGTGTGAAATTTGCGAGGATTTTTGAGCAGTAAATTGGATTTTGCAGCTTTAGTGCAATAAACATCAGATTTGTTCCAGGTTTGACGGACTGTTAACACAAAATCGACAGAGATATGCGCAGAGAGATAACTGCTGTTCCAGGTCTATTGTGGGTTGACAGCAGTTGGACGGGAACCGAGAGCTCGTCGACAGACGCCGTCAGACCTGGAACAAACCTAGTTTAGTCCGAAATTTTTGCTCTGAAACTGACCTACACCTGGGTGGGAAGCAATAATTACTCAATTATTGAGAAACGGGAAGGAATTGACGATTGCACTGCGGAAGGAATAATTCCTTATACAATTATTGTATAACAGGAAGGGATCGCCATGCTCTTTGGAGGTCGGGAAAGAATCACCGGTCCACGACCACAACGTCCACATAAAACCCCCCACCCATGTGAATCTCGCAAACTGACAGTGTTGCCATCACATTAGCAATGTAGGTTCGGCGAATTCTAAACATCTCAGGCTGGATTTGCTCACACTTCTCTCACAGGGCTGCTGATTGAACCGTGGTTTACACTAACCCCTTATTGATAGCATATAATCGATCATAAAAAGTTATTTTGGTAACATCAATGTCGATGTCCTATCACTAGTGGACAAACAAGACGTTCTTTGCTCACATTCCAGCACCCTTTCTCAACTATTCAGCACTGATGGTCAAAAACGTGAAAACGTTAAAGTGGGTTCCTGCTGAAATTATTATGAGTACTTTCTCCATTGAAAAAAAGAACCAAAGTTCAATACATCAAATGAAATCATTGATCTTCCAGAAACATTAACCCAAAAACACCAATCGCTGTCATTGTCCCATCCCTAGTTGAAAGTCATACCTTTCTTATGGCCAGTAGGAACGCAGGCGAAAGTAACCATTTTAAGATCGAGTCCTTCTTTCAACCACAGTTTGTCCATCAAGTGGATCATTTGCAGGGTCAACATATCTTGCTGCAAATCATCACCAACCTAAAAAAAAAAAAAAAAAAAAAAACACTCATTACATTTTGAACATTCGCAACCCCCCCCCCCCCCCCCCCCTTATTCAAGAGTTTCTCCGACTACCTTGAATATAGCTGGTATGACCGAGTCCTCTTCGTTGACGAAATTTATTTTCAATGGCAGGGTGTTGGACGCGAAGTACGAAGACGATCGGACTTGAATGCCCGAAACGAAAATGCTCGGGCTGAGAGGGAGGCAGGTTGGCGAGGAGGCCAAAGAAGCGTGAATCCCGTGTAGTTCTTGAGTGAGCGTCGTCATCCTGGCAGTGTCTTTACAAGACTTCACGCTGTCCGCTACACCAGCTAAACCCTTTGGAAGGAAACTATGGGTGAGAGCAATATTCAAAAAATTGATTAACGGACGGCTTTATCACTTACTTTGACAAGTAACTGTTGACTCATGAACGTTGTCCTGAGGGCTTCTCCACAAACAGCCAGCAATGCCCTGAGAACGAGCTGAAGTCGACGGTAGTACCTCGCCTCACATACGCGGGACTGTTCTTGGCCAGAAACATCCGACGTATTCTGCATTTAATAGCCGTTGTGAGGTCACAAACGAACTAACAATTTCAACATGTTATTGTTAAAGCCTTCAAACCTGCGGAGTATCTCCAGGTAGCTCGTTGACCAGCAACCAGTACAGGTGATGTGCCACTCGGGGTGAACTCAACGCCCTGTCAAGAAGCAGCCTCGCCAAAGGAGACGCTTCGCAGTTCTCGTACTTCAGGGCTTGAACAATTTGTGGTGAATAGTCGACAAACTGATCATTAGTCAGCTTTTTAATCCAAATCACTGCTTGACATCGAACAACATTGTCAGGAAAGCTGAAAGCAGAAATTTGTTTTTAGATTCTGGTACAAAAAGAACATCGAGACTTTTTAGAAAAACAAAATAAATTTAAATACACTGCCAAGGCAATGGCACAGCAGCTTCCTCGTTACAATCAAAGTGACACCATTATAAAATGCGCTGAGCGTACCCCTGATTCAGTCTTAATGAAACTGATAGGGTACCATCTAGAGCTATACCCACACAATCCCTGAAAATTTGATTGAAATCCGATCAAAATTGTGAAAGTTATGCCTGTTTCAAGAATTTTACGTTAGCGCAAGGTTTTCAGTCCGATCGCCCAAACCCGTGGGGCGCTATGGGGCTAAAATGGGGCTATGGAGGTGTTTTTTGAAGGCTTTTAGCTATGGGATCGAGTTAGCTGTCGTTTTCGAAGTATTTTTGGACGTATAGTCCATTATTTGGGGTCCAGGAACGATCCGATTTCACTGTGGCGATCTATAGGGCTTTCATGGGCCTAATAATGGGATTTTTGAAGGATCACAGGAGGTTAAATATTTTTCGAGTAAAAATAAAACTTTTATCCGAAATTTTTTTATTGGCACAGAATTAAATTTTTGCACAACACTTGTTACTTAGTAAACTATATCAAAGAATAATAAACCCTTGTGTAAAATTTGCAGCGTTTTTTTAATGATTACACCGCCGCCGTCGAGGTGGTCATGAGGGGGCGGGAGGGTTGTTTCTGTGACAAAGACAAAGACAAAATAGCGGATTTCCCTTCCCCCCAACAAGATCACTGGACACGCAGGATCAAAATTTAAGGTGAGATTACCCAACTAACGTTCATCCTGTATTACACATTCAACCAACAGCAATGTAGCTCTATTTAGAGTCCCTTAATTTTTTCAATTATTACTGAGGCTTCAAATCTCTCCTCTTATTCTCTGGTATCCCATACATTTTTTCAAGCTGAATCCAAATTTGAAAGTTGAAAGTATTTCTGTGATCAAAAGTCTGAAACCACCAAAAAGTAGCTCCATGTGGCGTATCTGAGCTCCTATAGTGGAAAAAACGGGAAACTTTTTCTAGAAAATTTGAAAAAAAAAACCGTTTTGGTGAGTAGATGACGAGAAAAATAATATTTAATATAATATTATATTTCATATATATAATAATATAAATTAATAATATTTCATATTATGAAACCACCAAAAAGTTGCTCCACGTGGAGCAGTTCACAGGGAATTGGGGTGGTGGTGGGCCAACGAGTGACCGAAGGCTACGCGGCTACCTCCTCCCCCCTCCCCCCATCACAAAAATCTGTATTTTTCAAGAAACAAATTACACAATATGGGAAAACGAGTTGTTGGGTCTGCGGCCAGGGGGGTGGCTCCCTAGTAATACGTGAAATTGTTGGTAGGGTTCTTTTGTTATGTGTTCTTGCACATGAATTATACTCAACTATACCTTCTATTGGCCTTGTTTGCATTATTTGTTGTTCAAAGTAGAACAACACGCTGTTTGGTTTCAATTATTCATAAGTACAGGGTGACCCACGGGAACCTCCCACATTTCAAATGGGTGGAACAAAAAAACTACACGGCATAGGCCAAAAAAATTTATATGCCAGAAAGGTTATATGTATTATGTAGTTTTTTTTAAGCTATGATTTAAAAATAATATCGTCCAAATGATGACCCGTCGTTCACGCGCTATTCTCCGGGAGAGGTTCCCCGGGCGGGTGGTTTCTTTGCGTGAGCCCATTCAGTGGCCCCCACGCTCTCCTGATTTTAGCCCTTGTGACTTTTTTCTATGGGGTTATCTTAAAGCCGAGGTGTTTAAACACCGTCCAAGAACCCTGGAAGATCTCACAACTGCGATTGAAGAAGAAATCACCCAGATTACCCCCGCTATACAAGTCGCTACAAACTTCTACGAAAGGCTCAACATGTGTATTGCCCGCCAAGACGATATTATTTTTAAATCATAGCTTTAAAAAACTACATAATATAAACTTTCAGGCAAATACATTTTTTTCGCCTATGCCGTGTAGGTAATTTTTTTGTACCACCCATTTGAAATGTGGGAGGTTCCCGTGGGTCACCCTGTATAATAGTTTCAAATTCGGAAGTAAACCTATTTCATACAATTAAAATGATTCTATGGTTCAAAACCGTTGAATACAGTTCACAGATGAACATCACGTGGCAATCCGAAATTTCAATACATTACCATGGCAACAATAACTGGAGCGCACTGACTGGATCCATTTCCGCCCAATAGTGAACCATTGAGTGTAAATCAGGAAGACTAGAATGATCCCAACTATGAGCAGCAAGCAACACTTTGGGCAGCGCCTGCGGATGGTTCAACAGGTAGTGTCGTTTTTCCCACAACACTTCGCGTTCTGGTGCTTTTGGGCTGGAAAATTGAGTTGGAAACTAGTAAATGTTGTGTCAGAAGAGTTGTTGTGTAAAAGCAACAGAAGTCAGAGGTGAAACTCCCTGAAAAGCATGTTTTCATTTACCAATACACGATTTACACCTCTATTCACACATCTAAATTGATTACGATAAGGAAACCTCTCCCTCCCATAAATAAATTTATCAAACGAGAATAATTATAACTGACAAGGAAGCCAAAAAATAAAAAAAGCCAAGTATTACCCTTTTTGACCCAAATACGCAGAACTCACACAAAATATATCTAGGCGCTTTCAAGTATACTGAGAGAGCCAATTCAGTTACTTAAACATTTAAGTTGGAAACAAGGAAGCGCCTACAGCGCCATGCTGCCCAACAATACAACCACGACCAATTCGCCGTCCCATTCATAATATAAACGTCTTCATCCTAAGACAGTATTAACTTTCTGTCAGTCGTCAATAAACGGAACACAAGATCAGATGACGCCACAGCAATGACGTCAGATGACCCCACAGCAATGATGTTTGATGACCCCACAGCAAAGGACAGACATTGCAATGAGCAGGAATCGCATCGTTCGTTCGCATCTTGAACAAAACTGACACTCTTCACAAACGGAGTTCTCACCGTAAAAGGTACAGACCATCCAACAACAGCTGTTCTTTGTTCATGACATGAAAGTTTTGGCGCATTCAGTTCCCCCCTAGTTGATGACATTGTCATCAACTAGGGGGGAACTGAATGCGCCAAAACTTTGAATTAGGTAAAATGAATGATGTGATGTAACATTATTTCGACGCAAGCGCAATCCCTTCACATCATTTCCAACCAAAAAATCCAGCTTTTGACAAAACATCCTCATTTTGTTTCACATGTCATATTCAACCTTTTAGGTTCGCAAACAAATTACACTCAATCACTGAGGAGGCTGTGACTTCAACTTACTTGGAGAAACAATCAGAATCGATAGTGTCAAGTAGAAGTTGTTGCGTCGTGTAGTCCAACAAATTGAAATCATATGAATTGGGTTTCTCCAGCGGCTCCAATTTAGGGAAGACTATCTCATGTCCATAGTCTGGCAATTCGATGTCTGTTGAGAAAAACATTACCATATACATTAAAAATCTTATGTTAAAACAATCCCTAAGAGATGCTGCCCAACAACAAAAAAAAAAAAAAAAGTACCCACCTATTATAGGATCTGTGTCACCCATTGGACGCGTTCCAGGATTAGGAGCCGGCCCTATCCTTTTAGAGTTGTCCGGGGGCCAAATGGAAAGAAGGAAGTTTCCGTGGACCATATATCTAAAAGGAACAAAAATATAAACGCGGTATGGTAACGTGTCGCTTTAACTTGAACGAGACAGGAGGATTCATCACTTGGACCCCTTAACACAATAGCAAACCACAGTGAAGGTTGTTTTCACGTGACGTACACTAGAAGCACAGAAATGAGTTTTAAATTGAAAAATCATGGTTATTACCGACACACCCTGAATCTGAAATCAGAAGATAAAATTGTTTTGGAGCGAGAGAATTAGGGAAGCCTTAATTAGACACAGAAATTACGAAAAACAACAAACCCATATCACCTTCTTCTTTGTAGCTGATTTTTACCAGTTCCTTATCATAAACGCGCAATCATCATGAACACTGTGAAGCTTGTCAAATTCAACACATTTCCTTAAAATAAAACACAGCTTGATCATATTTTACCCGTTATAGTCGAAAAGTTGGATTGATGCCCATCCAAGTTCTTCCTGTTGTGGGCCCGATTGACCTTGGGTTTCGCCGTAAGAAATACCGTAAATTACTATCACGATTCGAGATTCTTTCGGGAGCATCCCAACTGAGGTAGTCTCAAAGTTGTGCCTGAAAAACAAGGCCTAAATAGTCATCCTGCATCCTACAATCAATTTTTATCGCAGATTATTAGCCTAAAAACCAATTGCTGTGAGTATAACTTTTACGCTCAATAACAAGAGGATTGCGAACTTAATGAATTACCAAGCGTCAAATAGCAGCCTCGGCTGAAAACTGTGCGGGCTAGAAGAACTGGGCACGCTGGGCGATGACGATTTGATGCCGATCGGTCGAGTTCCGTGGTAAATCTGAACATCGATCCTGAAGGAATCGAAATTCCAATTTTGACGGACCCGGTGTATACAACCAGTGTACACAAGAGCCGTGTCAAGAACGTCGGACGAGTTCTTTTCAACTGAAAACACGAAATGTTCAATACTTTTCACTCGCTGCGCTGCATCATTGAGGATAACTTGTTCTGTTGGCGTCCTCGCTATTCTTTTATCAACAATGAATAGGTTTGTTCCAGGTATGACGGACTGTTAACAGAAATCGACGGAGACATTCGCAGTTAAGAAACTGCTGTTCCAGGTCGATTGTAGGATGACAGCAGTTGGACGGAAACCGACAGCTCGAATGAGTGCGGTTGGGACTGTCGACAGCTGTCCAACTTCTGTCGCCAGACGCCGTCAGACCTGGAACAAACCTAATACTTTGTACTCACTTCCCGTGCTCCTGACGGGCGCTGAAAGCTGGAAATCGACCCGGTACATGTGACAATACATCTGAATGAGGAGTTGCACCGAAGCTCTGATTTGGTCGCAGTAGTAATTGATATTATGGGAAGGCACGTAATTCCCCAGCATAACTTCCGAATAATCACCATCGTCGTCAATGATCTCCGGTTTGCTATACGAGTTCAACTGCAAATAGACGAAAATATCAATCTCAAAACTAACTGCGAGGTTTTCTACAAATGTGGTGTCATACAGTTATTATCTATTCCACTATATCGTATAATTTTCTTGTATATCCTTAATAATATTCTATATTTCATTTTGGTATAGACTTGTTGACTAATTCAACAAAAGTGAGAGAAAGGCAGTCAGATCCCTCCCATATCTATTGTCAGGATCCTCATTCCATTCATGTAAAAATCCGAAATAAAAAAGAGAGCAGAGCCACGCACGCCTATGCGGAGGCGGTACGCGGAGCCATCCTCCACCCCGCTCGGGCCGAACTGGCCCGCCGGGCTGGACGAACAAACGCCGGTCACCGGCGCTATATAAACATCTCCGGTTTGAGCCTCAAATTCATTCTCGTCTAAAATGTTCACTTGATAGGGCGAAGCCCTGTCCGGCGGTTCATTGAACTTTCAACTTGTGTTTTTCTTCCTTTTTACCGTAAAACTCGTAAAAACTCCCGTTCGCGTATTTACACACCAGCTAGCCCTCGATGATGCGAGGGGCTTAAGACCATCCCTCACTGAGCGGCTATTTTGCCATCAGTGATGCGAGCGGTCTGCGGCCATCCCTGATCGAGTGGTTCTAATAGAACATTTACACGACCACCGTGGACGCGATGGGCCTAAGACCATCGCTTACTGAGAGGCTATTTTGCCATCAGTGACGTGAGCGGTCTGCGGCCATCCCTCAACGAGCGGCAAAACCCACACGCCATCACAATTTAAGGAGGCGGAAGCCACCAAATTGTCGAGCGGCAAAAACACACGAAATAACGGGAGCAACTCGATTAAATTCTGTGACTCAAAGCACTTTTGTCACCACTCCCACGAACTGAAGACCTGGACAAACGCCGGCAAGAAGAACTCCTTCTACGCGGCAGCGTCTCAAGACTGCCTCCTCCTCAACACCGGCAGATTCTCGACGTACTTCACAGGGAAAGGGCTGTCAGAACCCTTTGACTTCGTCCTTCAGTTCTACGTTATTTCTGTCGCTCACGGGACCTCAATTCAACCGGTAAAATCGGAAAACACAAATCCAAAAGACAATTTAAATTCAAAATTCACTGTAAATCTCAATCTAAATTCAGTGTCGAACTCTAAACCGCGCCCGGTAACTCTTGTGACAAAATTAATGTTATTATAATACGATTATCTATTCAATGTTGTCATTCTCTATTTTATTAAAAACTTGCCTTGTTTACAGGGAATTCCTTGCACGCTTGGATGAAATTGTTCAGCGCATTAGTGATTTGCAGCGGCTCAATGTTACCCAATACTGAACAAACTACTTTCACAGCTTGCTTCACACTTCCAGTTTGAAGGTTTGGCACAGAGTCATAGGAGCCTGTGATGTGGACTTCTTTGCATGTGATGATGACCCTTTCTATTTCTTTTTCGAGCGTTTCTATACAACAAAAACAAAATACTGGTTCGAAAAACAAAAATTAGCCTAATTCAGATGGGAATATGATGAGAGATTTAAACCTAGTAATATGAGTAAAGACTCGTGGGATATAGGTTGCACAGGTTCTTTTGGTATTAAGTCGTCCAGTGTGATGTTGAAATCCCTCCTGTCATCTTCAGCCTGGAAGGAAAAAATGAAAATTGTGTGAAAACCTACTCAGTGAGATAAGTGCTAACTGAAAAAGTAACATTAGCACTTACGGTGCGTGAAAACCTCCTTTTGGCGTCGTCGGTGGAAAGGAACGATAATTCTATGTCTTTGTCCAATTTCAAGCATTGATGGACGTACTCGTACTCCGAGAGCGACCGGTGGGGCTCGAGGAACTCTTCTAGGCCATGAACCTTGAGCATGTGATCTGCGATCGAACCGCTGCCTATTTCGAAAGCGACGTGACACAGGACGTGTTCTACTGATGAACTCACTGAAAGGTAAAGCAAGTCAGCACCCAAATAGTACCTACAAAATATCTGCACACAGGTAACGCTGCTTCCATTTGAACGGGTGTCACTTGAACATTATTATCGTTTCCACTTATATTCAACTGACCCCTGAAATTCCCATCTTTGCACTCTAAGTTGATTCTAATGAGGCGTATGGTAAAAGAAACGCCTGCATCCACAATAAAACACATGTTATCCGTATAGATGAAAAATAAAGGGGCTCACAGTCGCACGTGAAGTTCACCGTCTTTTCCTGGTTGGCACAATGAATGACAAGTTTGACACTGACTCCCGACGTATAACCGTTTTCCAGGGTGGGGCTGATAATAATCCCAGAATTGGTATCGGTATCGGTATGTTGGAAAGAGCCTGGAACATTCGGGCAAAATATCAGCAAAGTAAAAACTTGGAAATATTTGTAACGCAGTAGTAAGTATAACAATAATTGTTATACAAAATTATTTTGAAGAGTGGAGTATTTGTACCAATCAATTCATGAATTTCAGAGAAATGGAATATTCTGTAAAGGGCTACCGAAATACTTGTCTCAACTTACTTCGACAGTCCACTACCATTTTGTGGAAGGCAATAAGATCCGGATCGTGCAAGGCGGTTCTTTGATTCCTCACAACGTTTTCGTACAGCCTGCTTTGCCGTTTCATCTGGACCTAATTTTAAACAAACTGGGTATCACATTAACGCGTTCCACGCAACGTTAAATCTGATGATTATGAAATAGTGGTACCTTAGAGGATATTGCATAGACAGGAGTGGCGTTCCGAGGAGGTAGCGGAGGCCCATGGGTTGGTGAACTTGGGCCTTTGTTAATAGTACTGTATATCGGTTCGGAACAACAGGATTCTGACGATGGAGTGGAGTACAAGAAGTCGAACGGGTCGTAAGGCTCGTAAATACTTCCCTCCTGATCTTCTTCCACTGAAAAACACGAAAGGTTGTAATCGGCAATCAACACATAATATGTACTGTGGATAATTCGGTATAATTGAAGGTATACCTTCCATATCCATAGGGAATTGGAGTAGCATGTAGAAGACATTGGCATAATACCAGACAGATACAAATAGTTGTGGAAAGGGTGGCAAAATAATCGATAGGATGCACTCAGAAGTAATACAATCCCTAACGTGCAAACTTAATAATGGTATGAACCTGGTCCTAACGTTCAGATATTGAATTCTTATTGTGGATTTATCAAATTCAAAATCAAAATTGATTAGTAAGTCCTTAATGGACCATCGATGTTGAGGGAATTTTCCTCCAAAAAATGTTGAAATTGAATTAAGATGGATTCATTGGTGATGAACTGAATCAAATCAGTGCTTTCGATGTATAGTATCGTATCGAGTTGGTATTACCAACTTGGTAACCTAAGCCACCTCCTACCACCTAGATGTACTAGGCTTGAGGTATATGTTGGCCACTACATTACATTATGACTATTTTTGTGATGGTGACCATTTGTGTTGGTAATTATTTATAATTTATATACATTGCACTGAAAATAAAGAAAAATATCGATTCTCTCAAATAGATTGATGGTTCTGAGGCGATTTTTTTGGAATAAGTAGTTGTGTAGTTATAACTTTTGTTGGTTTTCTCTCTTCTCACTCAGCTCCATGGTCTACACACCATTTTTGTTCGTGAGATCGATCTTTGCAACTCGGCGGGTCGCTAAACTCAAAACACAAAAACACACAACAACAACAAAAAAAAAGTGCGCTTTTACTGTGGTGGCGGGAGGAGTTCGGATCTAGCATTCAAAAGGTGAACATGCTGCTTGTAGCTCCTAAACTACTTCACTTTTTCTACAAGTTCTTGTCCGCGTTGTCCAGCAAATTTTCGTGCGCGAGCACGGGCCAAATTAAAAATTTCATTTTTTCTACGGTTTGCCAAGTTTGGTCCGAATTTGCACGTTTTGAGACAAATAATTATTAGACAATTAATTATTATAATAAGTCAATAGCGGGCCATACAAGAACGGGGTTTTTCGACGCGCCACGGGTTTTTCGTGGAAACGAATGTATTCGTTTTCAAAAATTGATGAACAGTTCAGAATATTGGATTCTTGAAAGAAATGTTTTAAATGATTGTTTATTGACACAAAATTAATTTTTGCACAAGTTGATCATCAGGCGTAGGTCACCAAAAACGTACCTACCCCTAAGCTCACTAAACACAAATATTTAAGAACCAGTCGGATTAAAGTGAAAATCCTCCCCGCTATGCACCTACCTACTAAAACCGTAACAAAACATCTGAAAAAAACGCTGCAAATTTTACACAAGGGTTTATTATTCTTTGATATAGGTTACTTGTACAGACATTTAATTCTGTCAATAAAAAAAAATTAAAAAAATTTTTTTGGGGACTTTTATATTTAAAAAAAAAATTTTGGGGGATTTTTTTTTCTAAAATGTGTTTTTTCAAAATTTCTTTCATTTTTACTCGAAAAATATTTAACTTCTTGGGATCCTTCAAAAATCCCATTTTTAGCCCCATGAAAGCCCTATAGATCGCCACAGTGAAATCGGATCGTTCCGGGACCCCCAAAAATGGATTCTACGTCCAAAAATACTTCGAAAACGACACCTAACACGATCCCATAGCTAAAAGCCTTCAAAACACCCCTCATGTAGCCCCATTTTAGCCCCATAGCGCCCCACGGGTTTGGGCGATCGGACTGAAAACCTTGCGGGCACAACTAGATGGTAAACCAAGTATTTTGCCAAAATTTCAGATTTTAAAAAAAATTCCTACTGCCCAAAACGGCCCGGACGGCGGACGGACATTTCGGATTTTGAATGTAGACCTCTTGAAACGGATAATGTCAAATTTTGAGCCCGATCGGAGTCGTCGACCCCTGTCGCGAAAACATAGGTGTATTATTCCAAGAATAATAAACCAAAACTGTTCGTGCAGCGGTGGTGGGCAAGAGGGGTGCGTGAGAGGTAACTATTCCTGGAATGAAAAAATTCCGTCTGGACTGGCCTTTAGTCGCCCACTACGCGGAGCGGCGGATTTCTCGGTACGATAAACCGTCAGGTTGGAACTGTGAACTCTCGTAGCCCACTAACGCGCGGTTGTAACGGCGGGTTTCCTCGAAACAACCGTTCATCTCTCAGCGCTTAATGCCGGGGAGGTACAAGTTGTACCGTACAACTCCTTCAATTTTGGATGAATTGGGGCAAAAGGAGATTAACAGCTTTAAAAAAAGTGCCTAATTGCCCCAACCTCAAGACAAGACACAAGATCGAGGGATCGAATCCGCAAAAACGTATTTTTGGACTCCTCTGACAGGGCTAAAATTCTGATGGACCCGTCAAAACAAGTTGCTGAGAACATGACATGTACATTGTATTCCTTACATTACATTGTAAGGAACTGGACCTTTACCACCAGTGTTCCAATACTATCAATTTAATTAATTCCCCAACCGCTTAATGCAACTTACAAACGTCTTGTTCCATGCCATCCGCTGAGCCACCAGATAGAAGTGGATCGAAAGCTTCAAGCAAACTAACTCGGACACTTTTATTTGCTGGTAGGGAGACTGCATCAGTGTCGAAAGGTGTCAAATCAATCAAATTGCTGTTTGGTCGTTTGTCCAGAACCTTCAAGACACTCAAATTCGATTGATCATCTGGAACAAGTCAAAACCGTTATCGATTATCCAGATTGAACGCGAATGTGATCACAACTGGGTGAGTTTGTACCAACCGTCGCATTGCGACTCACCTGTGGGAGTAGGAAGCTGTTGCGTTATGGCCAGACTGTTTTTCTCCGAATTTTGACGTAAAGGGAAGCTATTCACTATGTAACTTCGGTTGTAGTACTGAGCTCTCAAAGCAAGTGCAGGCGGGTAGTGTATCATATTATTGTTACTAGCGGTTTGACTGATAACGTGACTGTAGAAACCATCTTGGGAAGACGACGAAAAACTGGAACTGGTTACGCTTTCCAGAGAATCAATCGAGTCTCTGAAAATCAATTAACGGATAGAATGAAGAAAGAAAACAACCTTGCCTAATCTAAACTTTAAGTTTCTAGATGATACCGTATACTGCACCAACCTCATTTCGAACGCAGTGAATTCGGTGGATTTCTTGATCTTGCTACCTGAAGGGCTGTTGAATGATATCAAATCACTGGAAGGAGTGGAAGGTGATGACGTCACGCTGCTCCTCCTCCCTTGTTGAGGAGGTGGCCGTATGATCGGAATATTCGGTTCTTCTGCAACACATGAAACAACATGGAGCTGCTGAATTCGTACTATTAAGGAAACATTAGCCGCTAGAACTAGAACTATCCAACCAGGAGAATCTGGTTGAATCTGATATTCAAGAGAGAAATTTTGGGTAGGTACTTACTCGTATTGAATGAGCCAGGACGTGGCCTGGATATGGTTTCAATCTTCTGGGAAATCTGAGAGTTGAGACTATGGCCCCGCTCCAACTGGCTGACCAGCTTAATTTTGGAGGCATCTGTAAAAACAATGTAATAATAATTATACATGGAAGGGGGGGGGGGGTCACATTGATCCATGGCAGGTGCGGCAGTTTCAACCTCTGATCGAATATCTAGTCAAGCCCATGAGAAGGATTTACCTACCTAATTTCTGTGATTAGGCCAGTCAAATGTTCGCTATATTAAAATATATATTTTAATCAAACGTCAACCGTCCAGTTTTGATGACTTCTTGCCTCCGCATCAATTGCCTCCGCATTCAATCATTTTCTCAACTGGTGGAAACTGCCCCACTGATTCGACCGTTTGGGCCGAATGTTGAAATGTCAAAAAAGATAATTGCTTCAAGCTACGATGCATTTTGCACATTTCTTCAGCTAAGTACATTATCACAGCTAATCAACGATAAAAAAAAGAAGGCTTGAAAGAGGAGAATCTCACTGAAGCACTGAAGATAATAATATTATTATCCTAATTTCAGGATAGCTATATCAAAGCTAGCTATCATACCTGCTTCCGATATCTATCATACTTTTCAGGTATCTACCTCTCATATTAAATATATACCTAGATAATGAATAAAATTAAATATATAGATAATGAAATAAATTTTATTTCGGGTACCTACCTGTCATATCTATCTTACCCATAAGGCACCTATTCAGGGTAGGTACATACCCATGAGCACCCAAAAACAGGGGTATACGATGTTTTAGTCCATTAATCCACTTATTGGTGGCTTTTGCCGTTTTTAGGGGTTTGTGCGACATACGCCAGCACGCTTGAAAGACTATGAACTGAACTTGTAAAAGGAAGGAATCATGTTATGATCATCCAGTTCTCATAATAACCGTTTCAGTTGTTAGTACTAGGGGGCCATCCCCTGCTGGAGACGCCAGCCAACCGCAGACCCATCAACTCGTTTTCCCATAATGTGCAATTTTTTTTTTCATAAAAAATACAGATTTTTTATTTTTGCTCTACTTTTGGAGCTTAGATGCGCCACATGGAGCAACTTTTTGGTGGTTTTATATTTTTCTCGTCATCTACTAACCAAAATGGATTTTTGGTATTTTTTTCAAATTTTTTTAGAAAAAGTTTGATTTCCCGTTTTTCCCCTTTAGTAGCAAAGATACGCCACACGAAGCTACTTTTTGGTGGTTTCAGACGTTTCTCGCACTATGCTCGCCAAACTGGATTTTTTAAGACCAATTTCAGATTTTTCCGACCGCTAGAAGTGCACTAGAATAAAGATGACCAAAATCGTGTCACCTCCTCGGGCTGCAACTCCAATATAATAGACTATAGGGGGCCACCCGCTGCTACGCCAGCCAACCCCCGTCGTTCCGCCCTGGCGGGCCGCGTGTTCCGCCCTGGGGGGCAGGTTGCTTTTCTCTGTCACAGAATTAATTTTATGCACAAATAACTAACCTATATCAAAGAATAATAAACCCTTGTGTAAAAGCAGCGTTTTTCTTTAAAAATCCAGATTTTTGTGTTTTTTCTATGGGGAGAGGGGGATGTATCATAAAACTATACTGAAGAAGATACGATATATGAGGAGAAATTTGAAGCCCTACTAACCATTGAAAAAGCATTGGACTCATATTCAATGAATACAGCGTTTTTTGGTTTTTTGGTTTTTTTTTTTTTTTTTTTTTTTTTACTTGAAAAATATTTGATCTCCTGGGATCCATCAAAAATCTCATTTTTAGTCCCATGAAAGTCCTATAGATCGCAACAGTGAATTCGGATCGTTGTGGGACCCCGAAAAATGGTTTCTACGTCCAAAAATACTTCGAAAAAGACAACTAACTCGATCCAATAGCCAGAAGCCTTAAAAAAACCTCCCGTAGCCCCATAGCGCCCCACGGGTCTGGGCGATCGGGCTGAAAACCTTGCGGGCACAACTAGATGGTAAACCGAGAATTTTGTCAAAATTTCAGATTTAAAAAAAAAAAATCCCTACTGCCCGAAACGGCCCGGACAGCGGACGGACATTTCGGTTTTCCAATCTAGTCCTGTTGAAACGGATAATGTCAAATTTTCAGCCCGATCGGAGTCGTCGACCCCCGTCGCGATTATTCCAAGAATAATAAACCAAAATAATCATTCTCCTCGGTCCTCCTCCTCCTTCTCGTGTTGCAGCTCCAATATAATAGATAGATAACAACTGGCATGTGTTTTCACTCTCCTAATTTCTTGATGTTTATTTAAATGTTAATAGTGACTAATAAAGCCTAATTTGCAAAGGTTTTTACTACAATCTTGTAGTACAGGTATACTGTATACTGTCAACTTTTGAGGCCGTTCAAAATTTTTGATCCCCGTCGCCAATAATGGATGCATTACATACTCAAAGAATGATAAACCAAAAGGAGAACCTCAACATTATTCCATCTTATCATTTGTTTTCATTTGTTAGGACTTTTTGTTTACTACACTCCCTGTTGGATACCGCTCTCATAAAACCCGTCTCAATGATCTCCGTATGCGCAGATCCCACAAACTCTTTCAAAAATCATGTATCTACCCACCTTTTTGTGACTTCGAAGGACAAGAGCTGTTGCAATTGGCATATTTCGCCGCTTTCTCTTTCTCTTTCTCTTGACGGAACTGTTCCAAAGCCAAACTCTCCAAGCTCAACGCCTGCGCTTTTTCCAAGTCCTCTTTATATTTTCTCTCGTGGTCGATTTGATTAAAGCCAGACATTCCACTCAATGGAGGCGGGCATTTAAGTGGAATGCGAGTCGGGGTTTGCGCGTAAACAACAATTGACTGGCTATACTCGGAGTGGCGAATTAACTGAGGCGATGGAGACCTACTCGACCGACACCACAAGCGAAATTGTAGTAAACAATTATAATTTGAATCAACAAAGTCTCATTTATCTCGGTGATATACTAATCAATTAGAGCATAACAAAGTAATTTACGCAACAAATTCAAACAAAATTAACGCTTCTACCTACATATCACAAACATAAACACTAAGGTTAGTTAAACCTACTTTGCTGTTACACTGCCTTCTTGTAGATCTTGAGAAAACACTTAGTCTGATTGTTTTCTATGATAGACACCCACGGATTTTTTTTTTTTTTTTTAAAGCATGGATGAAATTTTAATGTGTACTACAGCTTTTTTTATTTATTTTGTTTATATTTTTAATTAAAAGGCTCATTGAAAGTGAATAAGAATGAGAATAAGAAGTAAAAGGTTATTTTCATTGAGTAGAATCTACTCTATAAGTAATCTGATTATAATATAATCTATAATATAGATATATTATAGGGATATTATCCTCGTTCTTCGAAAATTGGTCGTTACAGGAACCCATCACAGTCATCAAGTTCAAGTGCATGATTCAAATTATATCCCCTGAACTAGCAGGCCCGCTGACCAGGTGCCTGGGTAATATTGGTTTTGTGTTATAAGAAGGGGATAACCCGTACTAGCGCCCTTATACGAAAGCGCTCGGCCCTAAGTGGATTCCTTTCCTCATCCTGCCGGTAGCCGAAATACATCGCAGTTTGGGAATTTTTGGAATTTACAAAATGTACATAGTTTATAGTTCGTGTTACTCTTTCCCGTCGGGCTTTCATGGCCGGTAGTTTTCAAGGATTACAACGGGGTTTTGCGCCAACAAAAACGGCAGGTGGTTTCTCTCTGTTTATTCGTGTTCGAGCTTTTGGCTACACGCCATCATCAGGAAATAGTCTGTAAAACACGCTAAGATTACTAGCTAGGACTAGGGAAGCAAGGTTATGAATCTAAGGTGAAATTTCCTAACTACAGGAAACTTGTATGAATTTAGGACATATAAGCCTCATATATTTCGGTATCTACCGCGTCTCTCCTTTAATTAACCATTTATTTCGATATCAATATTTCTTACCGGCGCACATAGGTAAGGGTAAGGTTGCTCTCTGTTACTCTGTGTAAGGGTCTTACATTCCACCCTGCGCGGTGGAGCCCACTGGGCGCAGCCCTCATCCCGGAGGAGAGGGTACACACCCTTCAACTTACCTTTTTATGAGATGGTGTAGGGCAGAAACCAGGAGTCTCTGGCGAATAATTTTAACGCAATATAACCAACGATATCAACCACGACCGTTTAGCTATTTTCGACCATCCTTTTGCCCAATCTCGATTCGGATCATTACCCATTATCCGATATATAACTGAAAATTTCTTGACTCAACGTGGATTTACCTACTAGGAAACAACGTCCTCTTTCAAACACACTCATAATCCTCGCGAAAAAATGAAGTAACCATATCAAATGTAGAAAAAAACGTTGAAAAAGTATCTAATGAGGATTCGAAAATAGTTTTCTGGTTTCAAAACAACTTGGTTCCCCGTCCAAATAGATTTGGTTTCTGAAGGAAACATTGCTCATTCGTCGAGGCTCAGAGGAGATTCAACACAAGTTAACACAGTAAAAAGCACATTTTAATTCATAACATCAGAGAATACACTTTTATCTTCACACCACACTCCCAGTCGTCGTTACACACTCGTTACAGAAAGGGATATTTACAACAAAAATAAATATGGATGCAAAAAATGAATGAGAGCCCCATTAATTCAGTTATGGCACATGGGACAGAAGCCTCTAGACTTGGGTACGATGGTTGCTGTATAAAATTCAGATACACATAGGTGAATTAAATATTAGTTCCTACTGTTACAGAACATCAAGTAAAAGAATAACATCCTACGCCTAGTCTCGAACTTCGAAAGAATTCATTCCATAACACAACTACATAACACGTACTACATTACGAAAGAAACAAATTTGTATAACAATGTACAATCTTAAGAAATATATACATTTAAACACATGGAAGATATTGAGAAACAGCACAATTCAAATTGCGCATTAAATCCGCGAACATGCTACACATATTCTTGATCTCTCAAAATACTTATATATACATTTTACATATACTTATTTTGTGCCTTCTACTAGATGTGTGCTTTAGCAGAATGTTACTCAAACACATCTTAGAATACGAGGTCAGATAATTATTTTCTCCTTAGATGAGTAACTTAGATGAGAACTGTTCGTACTACTAGATTGTGACAATGACAATACAATTATTGTCATGAAATATAAACAGGTTTCATTACTACTAAATATTAGATGGTACAAAAACAAATGAAAGTAGTGCAGTATCACATTAAAATAAGAGCTATTCCAATCAACTTAATGAACCTCGATTATAAATACGAAAAATACGAACAACACAATACTCATGACTATGTATAAATAATATGTTACAATTTGTACAAGGTTGTTTCTTTCGGAGCTTGCAATTTTTGCATCCTTCGTCAAGGAAGCTTTAGGGCCCTAAGTCACCGTAGAGCTCCGAAATACAACCGCTAGCCACCCAAATCAATAATATTAATATTGCAAGAGGAGAGTTAATGAGAATAGTACGACACCAGGAGGATGAGGTAGGCCGGAAAGCCGTCGCCTCGATACGTCAACGGAATACAAAAAAAATTTTATACTTGATAATCTCAGACGAAAGGCTCTCATCAGCTGGAACCACATCCCACAACTCAATAGGTAACTCAAACTTTTCATGTCCAAACAAAGTTGCCAACAAAACTCCTTCGACGTATAGAGGTTTCTACAATGAACACGAAATAAAAACGAAATACGTAAATACTTGAGTTTAAGAAAAAATAAGATAAGAAAAAATAAGATAAATCAAATTAGACCATCATCTCATTAAAACTGTCTGTGGGCCTCTAAGTGAGAACACCCAATAAACGGATATGCAACAGTGAGAAAATTGTGATTGGGTTGGTACAGACAGTTAGCCCAACTTACGTACATCACAGAATAAAAATGGCGCACGAACACTGATACATGAAATGGAATACATTGAGGACATTTTCACCAACCATGTCTCATTCCATTTACAAAGGGGAAAACCTACATTATACATATTGTAGCTAATTTTAAATATTTAGTCAACATATATTGGTGTATGATCCTCATCTGAATAGTTAGCTTCTTATTTGCTCTCCCTAGTTTGAAGGCAATTCTTCCTTCCTAAATGTCTTTGTGCACCTAAGTAGCAATGTTTCATTCTTCTTTATGCGTATATAAATTTAACTGTCAAGAATTCAATCAAGTGCGTTCGTTTATCCCAAATCCATCTTGGATTGGGGAGTGACGAGACAGCAAAAAGGGTGTCGCAATTATGGTTTAATTTTTTAATTTACAGCTCGATCATAATGAAGGTAACCTGATTAGGTCAAGAAATTAGAATTTCTGATCTTCCTTCATCGTCCCTACGTGTTATTTTTTCCGTTTGGCAATTTTCTAAATCTTTTGATTTCAGAGGAGGCACAACTCACTAAATTCTATTCGAACAAGAAGCAAACCTGGGAAAGAAATTGTGTAGGCTGGTGGAATGATCCCTGCGATTTTTTTTCTTCCAGGCCCACGCGAAATAATTTCAGTGTTGCGCAGGTAGGCGAAGAAGGTTCGACAGTGGCTGATAATCTGATTAGCTCATTCACCTTGTAAAACTCGGCAATCCGTAATAATACTTTAGAAGTTGCTGAACGAGTCGATCACATAATAACGGGCTACGCCCTGGCAAGAAGATTTTGCACAATTTACATGACATTAAAAATAATAAGAAATTATAAAAAATAAAATAAAACATTCTCAATAACGTCCCCCCGAAATTATGGAATATTTATAATAATTTTCTTCTCTTTGAAGTTCTCTGAATTCCTGAAAGTCTTTGTGACATTACAAACTAAACAAAAACATTGACAAAATATAAAGGAACAACTAAATGTAAGAAAAAACCAATCGACGTAAAAATTCTAACGGAGCGAATAATTAAAGCCATGGAAGAAGACTTCCTGCCTTCAAGGAACATAATGGTAAATCCACAAAAATTGATAAGAAACGATTTTTTTTAAAACGTAGAAACACAACTGAGAAAATCATCAGGAGACGCAAAGATTGCTCGGCATGAGAAAAAAAATTAATGTGAAAGAAGAAGAAAAGAAACTCGGAACTATATAAGAATTAATGAAGAATGACGATTGCGAAAAAGGATGATACTGAACTGGCTCCCAAGAGGAGACAATCCGTCCGCGTTGGCTCCGCGAATTTTTATCTGTGCACGACCGAATTGCGTCGATTTTTAGCGAAAGAAACAAGAAAAGAAACTGGTGGTGATAAACAATTATAAATTCGGATTTCATAAGATTTTTTTCATAGGACGAATTTTTCCAGCACCGAACTTCGTACGACCAACTGCTGCGAATCTTTCCAAACGAAAAACTAGCAAAAATTGCGCATGTAGTTCAAGGCCCTATGAACGAGTACGACGCAAGTTGTCGCAGATTTTTCCGTCAACAAGGTTCTACAGAAGTCAGTCCTAAGCCTGTAAATGGGAAGGGGAATGATGTTGAAAGGGAGCCTATACGGCCACTGGCGCACAGTGGTCGAAAATGCGATTTTAGCGGAGCAAAAAGGGGAAAAAAATGAAAATGCTTGAAACTAATTATTAACTCCATAGAAGACAACCTTAATACCTATAAAAGGCCGGAAGAAAGTTTTTTTCGTCTCAACGATAGATTAGAGTGTTGTATGACACGTGTAAACACGATTTCGAGGTTCACAGTTCACTTCCGATGACGAATTTCGGCAAGAGATTGCACAGGTTGAATTCGTATTAAATACGAATCAAATTTTGATGGTCTGTCGCGATTCGTCCGTAAAGTTTCAACGATGAACACACCCAACATAGGTATGTAACTAACCGTTATTATAATTAATTATAACATTTTACTGGTTTCAATATCATTAAAAATTAACGGACCGAATGTACGTTATATAATGTTAATATTCTTTGGACTGCCAAAAACGTGATTGACCTGTATTGGGTCTGAAATTGACGCACATTTCTACGTAAACATGTCAAATAAAAGTTGTTTCTTGAATGAAGTGCTCGTTTTTGCTCCAAGTTTAGTTCTATCTGTTTTAGTGGTGCAACATGGCATTCGACTAGCCCTGATTTCATGAGTTGAACTCGAGGAAATATTCTCGAACGCAGACCATGGAAGGTATGTTCCATATGTTTCTGAAAACATCGGATCCCGTCATTAGCAGCCTCCGAGAAAAATTTCCTACCGTGTCCAAGAAGCTGCCCAAAGAAGTGATCGACATGCTTGTCAGTGTCCCAGAGCCGCAGGTTTATTCGCAATCTAAAGAGACTGAGGAGGATATGGAGCTGGATGAAAGCGACAGTGATTAGATTTACAGATGAAATAATTTGTTTCTACTAAACTATATTAACTATTGGTGGATTTATATTTAATTTTTATAAAGGTACCTTTTTTATTTATTATATTTATTTGGATTTATACCAGAGGATATTTTTGGTGATTGTTTAAAAGAAAGTGTTATTTTTGCTTCTTTGTTCATTCAAATTTTGTTTAATTGGTTTTTTATTGAAAACGAAGGAAATCTGTGTTTATATGTTGTTTTTTTTTATTTACCTTCACGTCAATTTCGATCATGAAAACCCCCTAAACGGCAGTAACGGCATTAGCGATATGGCTAAATTTGGAATTTAGTGTTATTAAAAGTGTGCTTTGACCAATACAGACCAATAATTTCATCAAACCGACTTAAGATTTCGATTCTTCACACGAAAAAACCCCTAGATACCAAATTTCATACTATTACGAGCCTTTTTGAATTTTGCTCCGCTAAAATCGCATTTTCGACCACTGTGTGGCGTCTCGGAGGTGGGAGCCAAAACGGGCGTTTGGGAGCCAACTCGGAAACAACCGAGAAAAATTAGAGCAAATAATTTTGGTGCTAGATAAATCAGGAGCTCTGCCCTGAGAGGTACTTGCCGAATACACTCCTAACTGAACTATTATGAACTGTGATTTTTTCAAGCCATGCTAATCAGCAGCTAGAAAGGGGAACCTCTTAATAAGTCTATAACGAGAAATTACTACATCAGACACAACTTAAAGATATTAATGGACTCGAAATATAAGTCTCAAAGGAACCATGGAACCCAGAAACGAGTAAACATTAAATGTTCACTTACAGAAATGATCTGCCTCAACCTCACAGAACGGAAAACGGATTACGGGTGGCAGTTTCTGACAGCCCGTTCAAAGTAATGTTAATTTTGTAGAACAATAATCGTTACTCACGTAATTTTCAGTGGTACCCCTTGTATTAGATAAATTTAATAGAGTATTCAAGCCTATAGTAAGCCGTTTCATTACCTGATTGAAGACTACAAAACGAAATTCAAAAATGCTTGTTCTAAGTGCATCCTCTGTTAAACCGCCAATCATTGAAATTGCTGAAAGCAGAAAAACAACAGTTAGACATAATAAGTATGTCTAAATTATTTAGACAAGAGCTTTCTTTTTTTAGTTTACAATTTTTTGAAACTTCTCTATTAAAATTGCTGTGTAGATTGTAGAAAAACTTTTCCCAATAGTTAGAGATTCAAATTTTAGTTTTTCTGTGGCTCTTCTTAGCCTTGAGCATACCAAAAAAATACTTTCTTTGGAGCAATATAAGGGTTTGGACTTTTGGAGGCCCACGGATTTTTCTTTGAAGATCAGTTTGTCATCATAAGAAGGTGGAAGGAAATTCGAGTTCACGGGTATTCGATAATTTCGCTGCTTTGAGTGCTTGTTTTTAAGGGGGTTGGTTTTAGGACGATCGCGGAGTTGTTCCATGCACGAGCACACGTTTTGAGAAGGCAACGGGTCGATGCAATGGAAAGGTCCACGCCACGCTTAAAATCTTTCAATCTATGCATTTATAAGTTTTCCCTACTTCTAAACCCAATTGAACCTATTATGGTTTATTATTCTTGGAATAATACACTTATGTATTCGTGTCAGAGGTCGAAAATATTGATCAGTCTCAAAATTTGTCGTTATACGTTTCAAGATGTGTAGATTCCAAAAACAAAATGTCCGTCCGCCGTCCGAGCCGTTTTGGGCAGTAGGCTTCTTTTTTTTTTTTAATCTGAAATTTTGACAAAATACTCGGTCTACCATCTAAATAGTTGTGCTCGCAAGGTTTTTAGCCCGATCGCCCAATCCCGTGAGCTTCTGTGAGGCTAAAAAGGGGCTACGGGATTTTTTTTAAAAGGTTTTCGGGTAAGTATGATATCAAGTGGGGTGTCCTATTCGAAGTATTTTGGGACGTAGAATCCACTTTTGGGGGTCCCAGAACCATCGGGGTTCACCGTGATCTATGTGGCTTTTGAAGGATGCCAGGAAGTCGTTTTCCAAGCAATTTTGGACGCTAAGTAATCCATTTTTCGAGGTCCCACGTCCATCAACAAACATTCAATGAAAATAAAATAAAAATTCTTAAATAATTAACTTAAAATGTTTTGTTTATTGATATGGAATTCATTTTTGGATCATTTACATCAAAGAATAAAAAACCCTTGTGTAAAATTGCAGCAGTGCAGCGTTTTTCATTGTAGTCATAGCGTGAGGAAAATTCGGAAAAATGTTCGGTTGATGGGTTTTTATTCTTCTTGGTCGAATCTTCAATAACTCATCAGTACAACTTTCAACCAATATCAATCAAAGACATATCTGTCATATCTTTCTTTCAATTTCAATTTCGTCGTTTTTATTGACCTCAAAATCGCCCATAATGTTAGAACAACCTACGCTTAAATCTCCCACACCTGAAAATAACGATATCATACCATCAACGTGTGCGATTCCATTGGCGCGGCTGAGTCATACAACGTGTCAGTGTCTTGAGTAGGCTCACCCTGAAGCTGACACTGATTAGAAAGTGTACCAGCGCCGCAATCACAGAAAAACCTGGAAATCAAGGTCGGGAGATCTATCAACGCAATGTAATGAATTCAAGTGACCTTATTAAATGTTGTAATTTAAAAAGCCGTTGACGTGGAACTGCCAAAAAGTGAGACCAAAAATGTATTACGGAAGAAGCGGAGAATCATTCGAGAGTGCATTAAAAACATATTTCTACTAAATGCTGAATGGTCTTTAACAGAAATGTCGATTAAGGTAGGTACAGTAACAATGAGCTATATAAGCATTTTTTCTTTTTATTTTAATAGAAAGCTAGTTCCATGAAATGACTAATGCACTGATACCGCAAAACAAGTCCCGATTTATCCTTCAGGACCTTAAAGAAGTTGGAAGGTTTGAAACCGAAAGGACGTTAAATGACCATTTACCGTCCCGAACCGGAAAGCAGACCTGACTACAGTTCTCCAAATATCCGTAGAAACCGACTGTATCAGTGAAGGACACCCCTAACATAAACAATCAGCCATCTTGAAGGGAGGTTAGCCAACCTTTGCGGACATGAAATCTGTACATTCGATGCCAGCGTCCATGATGGCGTTGTGTTGTACTACTTTCGGAAGGTCAATCATACCGCCAAAAGTTCAAACGCTGATTATTTTCATACTCTCTCCTGATTTCCGTAGAGGATTAAAAATTGTGCAGACGGTATAAAACAAGTATTTTACTCTATAGAATGGGATTCGACTGAAAAACTGCATTTTCCAACGTCCTTATATAGCTCATTGTGACTACCAACTACATTTGAGCAAAAATTCCAGATTGCTTTCAGCGCATATTATGTAAATGAGAATGGTGGGTTGGCGCTAAGATTATTAATCTTTCACATACAACCTATACCAAGAATTTGAACAAGTTTTTACATTATAATTATCAATTTGTGTTCGGACACCTGAGTTGTGGACTACAAACGAATTCCAAGATTCTCTGACGTTTTTAGCAGCCAGACTAACTTTTTAAATTACATTTCTGATTTTTCAGTTTTTTTGTGTGTTAATGATGCATGATTGTAATGTATTACAATCCATTACTATCGACTCTCACCTGTCGTGTCTAATGAACTCGACCTCATGACCAGCATGACAAGTTTTGATACAATTGACGCAAATAGCATTTCGATCGGTTGTGTTGCAAGTTTGGCATCGGTAGAAATCGTGCATTGGGAAAGATGTGTAACTAGATATTTTGTACAGACATTGTCCGTTTCTCACAGCTTTCTCGACAGCGTCCTGGTTGCTGAATATTTTGTTGCCTGGAACAAACAACCACATAAGAAGTTCCCAACTTTTCAATAAGAGTCCTTCATTAACCACGTACAAAAAGGAATGGACGTGTTTCAGGATTTTTTTTCTTTTTTTAATCGATAGAAGGCGTCCAAATGAAACCGAAAATTGAGTCAAAACACAAATTGCAAGTTCTTGCAAATTTATAGAATTTATGGAAAAATAGCAATTTGCAATTTCGGCGGAAACCAGCGATCAGCTCCCATTGGACGATTTCGCCATGGTGCCAAGTTGGCCACCATTTAAAAAAAAAAACTAAAAACTGAAGGATCTCTGAGGTGACTATGATGAAGCTTAAACGTGACACCGCGGCCGGCCGCGGCCGTCGTTTTAATTCGGTCATGGGTTAAGGTGAATAACAGATAATTTTTATTTAAATTAGTTATAAAAATGTCAAAGAGGTTTTCTCAGTGGGCAACCCTAGCCGTCAAACCAAAAGAATCGACCAGAACAAAGAATCTTCATGAATATAAACTACGTGAATAGAGAGTTCCTAAAGAAACATCCGAGATACGTCGACCGTTAATTTTTATCGCCTATTCACAATCTATTAACTTATGAAACGTTGAAATGATGTATTTTCTGTTTTTGACTTCTAACAAAATGGCACAGAATGGTTTAACCCGAAATGGGCACGCCAATTTCTTATTAACACACAATTACTACCCGGCCCGCCCGCTGCCTGTCAAATTTTAAAACCAATTCATCGATACAATGTGTAATTTTATAAACAAATTTTAAAATGTAAACAATTGGTTGGTATTTAACAACTGAAACTGGATGACACTCACATCTTAGAAGTGGCTGAACTCCGCTGGCCAGGCATAATCCGCCAAATCTGTTGTTGAATATTTGATTATCTTCGAGCGTTGCAGTCGCGTTGTTGGTTATTTCAACTCCTGCGGCTAATCCATCAAAGATGCGATTCCTTCGCAGCACAGGGTGACTCTGAGTGGAAATCAACACGCCAGCTTGAGCGTTTCGGAAAATGTCGTTCTCTTCGAGGACTCCTAAAAAGTCAGAAAGGTTAGAAAAGCCGAGATATGAACAGGTTTTATAACGACAAAAACCGAGATTGCGTGGATGTGGACGACAAAATGACTTTCACCTTTTCCGCCGTTGAATATGCAAATCCCGCCGTCCCTCCCATCAAATATTTTGTTCCGTTTTAGAGTTGGATTTGAGTCCGTCTTGATCCAAACGCCGGCCATGGCGTTGTCGAAGATCTCGTTTTGTTCCAATAAACCGAGCCCCCCGTTATATACCAAAACCCCACCATTTTGACCGCCCCAAATCTTGTTGCCACGTATGATCGGGTTACTTCCAGTTCTGAAATGAAATATTCAATACATCAGTAATGTTTGAATGGAATGGACAACTTAAAACTATCGGGTAGCGAATAAGTCGGTAATGAGAAAAACAAAGAGCCTTCTAGAGAAGATAATTGTACTGGATGGATGTCCTTTTTCCACTTTCTCTAGATCCATAATGACTTAGTTAAATATGATACTAGTACTGACCTGATCTGCACACCAGAGTACAAGTGATTGAATATATCATTGTCCTCCAACTTTCCATGACCATTGTCATAGAAATAAACACCAACTTGCTTCCCAGAATGTATTCGGTTTCGTCTCAATACGGGAGTCGACCCAGTTGTGATCCACACACCGGCCAGAGTATTGGCGTACACTTCGTTCTCTTCGATCAGCCCTTGACCCTTTTCGTGGACATAGATTCCTCCGTGTTGTCCATGATGGATTTTGTTGTGTCTGACAATAGGATCACTATTTGTTCGGATCTGTATACCAGCAAGCGCGTTACCTGTAGAACACATGAGGGTTAAAACCAAGTGAAAAAACGCTGCAAATTTTACACAAAGGTTTCTTAAATCTTCGATATAAATGTTGTAAAATGTAGTTCTCTACCAATAAAAAAATTTAATTATTTATTTGTTTCTTTTGTTAACCATTTGGACGAATGCGGGGCCTCAAAAAATATATTATGCGTCCAAGATTACTCTGGAAATGACACTTCATTCGACTTGCTGGCATCCTTCAAAAGCCCCATAGAATACTTTTAAGAATACTTCTAAAACAACATCTAATTCGACCTCATGGCCAAAAACCTCAAAAAGCCATCCCGTAGCCCCATAGAGCCCCTTTGGGTTGAGCGATTGGACTGAAAAGCTTGCGCGCACAACTAGAAAGGGCACCGAGTTTTTGTCAAAATTTCAGATTGAAATAGAAAGAAAAAAAACTCCTCCCTACTGCTTTGGAATCTATACATCTTGATACGTATAATGACACATTTCGAAGCCTAAGTATCCCATACGTGTATCACTCCAAGAATAATAAACCAAAATTACGTTCTTTCGGAGACTGGAAGCTGATGCCAACTTAGTACCTATCTCATTTATGCCATAATTGAATTGATGAACTCGAAGATGAATAACACAAGAATGGTATCCCAATCGTCTTACCGTAAATATTGTTGTGCTCAATGAGACCTCGGCCTTCTCCAAATATGTAAACCCCGCCTTGCTGGCCGTTGTATATTTCATTCCGTCTTATAGTCGGGTTGCTATTCGACGTGATCCAAACTCCGGCAAAATTATTGGAATGAATCCGATTATCGATAAATTGGCCCAGTCCGTTTTCGTGCACGTAAATTCCGCCGGTTTGACCGTGATGTATTTCGCATTGGACGACAGTCGGGTTGGCGCCGGCTTTGACTTCGAACCCAGCAATTCTGTTGTTGTGTATATCGTTCGCTTCGAAGAACCCCTGGAAATTAATCCCGATTAGTCAACGTCTTCATTACAAATAGAAAAAGAAATAGAGATGTTTTCATTGCAGAAAACCAGGGTAGGTATTACACGCGTCATGTACAAAGAATAAAAAAACAATATACTTTTGGATAATGGGGGGTTTGCATGTATATTTTAATATTTGTTTTCTGAAAGAACTCCCTGAAAATGTAGGCGAAACAGTAGTCAGCCTCCAGAAATCGTTTCCAGAAAATTTAAATAATTTAAAGAAAATTACGGCGTTTGAAAAACGTGGGGGGGGGGGGGGGGACATGGCCATGGAGGGAGCGTGACGTCACTACCTATTTTAGAGCTGAAGAGCGTCGTCGATAGTGTTATCTTCCGCCCAGGGTTGCCACTCCACTACTCATCACAGAATAAAATTCAATTGAGCAGTGAATCCTTCTGATAAGGCTTTAAACTTCAAGTATCGGGTATTATAATTAAAAGTTAATTATGTTTTCCGTTGTATCAAGTTATAATTGCTATAAATTTATCATATAAGCTGACGACACTAGCGCTCCTGGAGAGAGATTCACTGGAACTGTAACGTCACTACCTAAAGAGTTACTGGTGGGAAACACCTGCTGATTCAAACTGTGCGTTTCGTTTTTTCGTTGGTATTGGAGGCTGTGCAAGTTACTTTTTAGCCATATTATTGAATGGTAGGGAAGAATTCCAAATCTAAAATCAATGCAAACCCCCCCATTGTCCTGGAACTCCTAGCGAGTATTACTTTGGGACAGTTCCCTCTCTTGCCTGTTGCTGGCTTCTCTCCTATGCTGCGCTTCTATCTGTACGTCCTCCTGCCTACTCTTCCCATTCTCTATTCAGCTCCTTGGCCTTAAGGACGGTCGTGATGAAAGTAACGACAGCGTCCCACCTTTCCTTGGATTCCAGAATCCTACCTACAATGGTTTCTGGCTCCACATCGCCCATTTCTGCTTGCAGCACTCAATGGGGCGTTTCCCATCTTGCACATACAAAGAAGGTATGGTATGCGTCGTCTTCCTGTCCATTGTGGCAAAGAGCACAGATGGGGTCTCTCACCTTCTCTATTTTCCATGAAAAGGCTCTATAATACCCATGTCCACTGAGGAACTGTGTCACGTAATATCCGGTCCAGTCCTTTAATCAAGCCCGCCGTCCACCTTCCTCTGACCTCCGCCTCCCACCATGTCCTTAGTGATTCCTGTCTCTCTTCCTTCTTATAGTTCTCCGTCCTTCTTCCTTCCGTTGATAAATTCTCTGCCGCTCCTCAGCCATCAGTTCAATCGGAAAGACCCCGGCAATTACCTGCGCTGCGACTCCGGACACCGTCCTATATGCGCAGTGCTCCTCTTCTTCGAACCAACTCCGTCCACACTCAGAATTTTTGGAAACGAAGTGCCTCAGCCCAAACTTCCGCTCCATAAAGCATTATGGCCTCTGCAGTCCTCATTAGGAGTTTACGCTTGGAAGGGGATGGACCGCCTATATTTGCTTTGACTCAGTCTTCCTACCACTGTCGCTGCCTTATCTGCCACCTTACAAATGTGGTCCGTAAAGCTCAACTTCCCGTCCAACATCACCCCCAGGTATCTGATGGCGTTGGACGTTTCGATAGTCTGCCCCTCCACAAGCATTGGAATATTCCTTTCAACCCTCTTCCTTGTCATTAGCACGATCTTAGTCTTCTGTATTGCCAGAGAAAGAGAGTTAGACTGCATCCACTCCATGATGCGCCTTCTCACTTGGTTGAGCTTGAACTGGAGGTGCTCAGCAGTCCTTGCCTTGATAATGACGACTATGTCATCTTCGAAGCCTACCAGGAATGTATCCTCTGGTAACTCGATGCGCAGGATTCCATCAGAGTTTAGGTTCCATAAATCCGCTCCCAGAACGGAACCCTGGGCCGCGCCTGCTGTGACTCTCTTACTCACTGTCCCCTCCTCCTTCGTGTCATATTCCAGCCATCTGTCCCTCAAGTAGTCCTGCAGGACTCGACGGAGGTATGCACTTACATTAAGTCCACTCAGTGCGTCAAGGATGTCCTTCCATCTAGCCGAGTTGAAGGCGTTCCGCACATCCAGCGCTACAGACATAAACATATTCATGCTCCAGTGATTGCCCGTCCAGGTGGACTGAGCAGCTGTAAAACCTCCCTAACTGCGTCAACCGTTGATCTCCCTGCCCTAAATCTGAACTGGCGTGGGGACAGGCCTCCAGCCTCTTCCACAGCTTCCAAGATTCATTGCTTCAGCTCTTCATACAGCTTTCCAGCCGTATCCAGTAGGCCAGGGTGGCCGCCAAGCTGGGAAAAATTAATTCCCTGACTTTTCCCTGCAAAAATACCTAATTTCCAGACCCAAAATTATTCAAAATCTGAGATTTTAATAATTTAATTATTAATAATAATAATGATTTAATCTGACATTTTATTAATTCTGAAAATTTTAATCGCTTGAATTTTTTTTAACCTTTTTTAATCTTTTTAATTAACTAGTAATGATTACAAGGACAGAGATCTCGAACCAAAATACCAAGTGAAAGATTGATAGGTTACTTCGTGGGTGAAGTGGAACATTCCATTATGAAGAGAGGTGCATGAAGTGGGACTTTTCATCGTGTGAATGGGGATATTATATCTGTAACGGGAATTCCGCCAACTCATTGAACTTGTGCGGGCAACATGGATGAAGAGTGAGGGGAAAACAAACCCGGCAAAGTCGCTCCCACCAAAATTCAAAAATTATCATCATTTTCGGGACGGAAGAGAGGGACAAAGTCACCAAACAAAATTCGTATTTTAATACAATTTTTGATTTTTTTTTTAATCAAAAATTTTTCCCTGACTTGTGACCGATTTCCCTGACTTTTCCCTGACTTTTCCTGAAAATTTTCATTCCCTGACTTTTCCAGGTTTTCCCTGACTTTTCCAGATGGCGGCCACCCTGTAGGCACAAGGGCCTATAAGCCGACGCTGTATTGGGGTCTCCTTTTCCCTTGCCTATGAGGGCAAGCTTTTAAACTTTCCATCGAAGGGTGGTCACATGTGCCCCATACCGTGGTCATAACTGCCCCACTTATGGCCACAATTGATCTTTTTTTTAAACACCAAAAATAGTGATTTTAGATTGACTTTTTCTTCGACTAAATCGGAATTCTGTTGGCAAAAGAGTCAAGTTTATGGAGAGTTTTTCAAAGTTCTAGAAAATTCAGTTCCGAGCCTGTAATTAAAGGATTTCTAGGAAATGGTCAGGACTGCACCACTTTCCCCTACAACAGTAAAAAAACAAAACAGGAAGGAAAAGAAACTTTGCACTGAATTGACAGATTTTTGGGATCAACTTCAAAATCGAATAGCTTACCAGACCGTTGTCGAACGTGAATATTCCAACATCCCTCCCGTGATGTATGTGGTTTCTCCTCATAATTGGGTTGGCGTAATTTTTCACCCATATCCCTGCCAGGGCGTTTCTCGATATTTCATTGTCTTCGTAGGTCCCGTGGGCATAATCGGTGACATACAATCCAACGTTTTCACAGTCGCTTATATCACAGTGTCGTATAACTGGGTTAGCTCCAGCTCCACTCACGCACACAGCAGCTCCCACTATCAACAAAAACGTCACAGAAACGATACAATATAGAAACAAATGGCGAATGCATGAAAAAGAGAAGGAATGAGACTGAAAATTTCACCATTTAATGGTCTAGGGAACAAGGTGTCTGAACAGAGAAAATCATTAGTGAAAATGGTGGCATTTTGAATTCAGCCCACTCCTCATTAAAGCTAATTCGTCAGAGTGCACTCGCACGATAAATAGAAAGTGAGCTAAGGTTTTGTTTTTTGTTATGTTGGTGGACATGAATGACGAACGGCCATGGAGAGAGACCGTCAAGACAAACCCATTCCCCACTCTTATTCAATTTGAAAATTTCGATAGTGCCCTGGAAATATGTAATTATTACACCGTTGTACTCAACAATCATTGCTATTGCTTCAAATTATGAAGTTCTTTCAGAAAAAAATATTAGTCAAGATGCGGTTTCTTAGTCGATTGTTTACAATGTAAACAATCGTAGGAGTGTGTCGGTACAGCAGTGGATTTGGCCAAATATAGGTATTGGAACTGTACCGATAACTTGGAACCGTTACACCCTTGTCACTGTAACCGTTGGGACCGTTCCAGAAATTACCTGGAACAACACACCACTAGTTTACATACCCACAGATGTGCTTCGTATGATGCAGTGATCAATTGTGGGGCTACACGATTCACCAACTTCCAAACAATAGTGCTTATGGTGAGGTTGGTTGGAACCGAGGTCTGGGGCAAATCGTAGAGTTAAATGCCCTGTGTACGCATTTTTCGCTCCTTCTACAAACATAATCGTGGACTCGGACTGCCTCTCCAGAATGACAGACTCGGCGACGTTGCCTGGGGCAGCACCTACAAAAATCAAATTAATAGTTGACTACGCAATTCTGTAATGAGCGTTGAGGCTGGCTCCACTCTCTCCCTCGTTGCAGTAGGAGAACGAGAGAAACAAATACAGAAAACTACTAGCTGCGAATAATATAGCATGCCTTACCGAATAATATAGCATTCCTTACCGATAATTGCAACATCCGAATCGATAACGAGAAATTCTCCATTGTATATTCCTGAGTGAACGAAAACTATTGGAATAACACCAGGCACGGCATGTTCATCTGCGTAGTCTAAGGCGCTTTGAATACTTCTGAAACTGTGAATAGACCGGCCTTTTGTTTTGTAGCGACACTCATTCCCAGGACGAACGTGGAGGCCTCTGTAGAGTTGGTGGAAGCTTTCCTTCCATGGGTTTTCATATTCGCACTCGTTGGCCGGGACAAATTCGAATTTACAAGGCTCGGGATTGAAGAGGGGCATGTCATACTCGAATACGCTGTGATAAAGCCTCTTCCTGCAATCAGAAATAAATAAGACGTGAAGAGTGGGTTCCCCGAATTGAAACACTCTGGATTTACCTACGAACTTATGCTAGATTTACATGGGGCGGAACGAGTGCGGAAACTGGAAGGACGGGAAAACCAGTGGAGGGGGTGGTGGAGTCGTAAGAGTGTTCACATGGTGGATGGAATCATAACCTTCCTCCTGATATGATCTTCAAAGCTCCTTCCGGCACTTCACAAGATCGATTAAATTTTCGTTGAAATTCATTGCATCTCTAAAGACCTCGTTGAAATTCTCGTAGGGGTGGACAGAAAACTACAAATCGACGCGAAAATATTGCGTTACAAACAGAATGCCCATTGTGCATGCGCGGAGCTCGACAGAACGACGGAAACGGTATAGAAATTTCTTCCACCAACCACTGTCCGCCCACTCCGACAACATGGCGACCAACATTCTCCACTGCGGTCCAAACCGTCTTTCCGCTTTCCGTCCCATGTAAATCCACCTTAAAAGTGTGGCCAGAGCATTGTTGCTACTCAACTTACCACAAACCGGTATCATTTGCGATAGTTTGAAAACGTTTGCAAACTTGAGACAAATGGCAGAGGTCTCTCTCCATGAGATAACTGAATATTGTGAGCAGTACTTCATCGGGCAGTTCATACTGCAGATAGTGGGCAGCTGGAGGGGTGTTCACTGAAACAGAAAAAAATGTGTCAAGAGGGAATTGATCATTTGCATTGCAGTATATTTTAGATAGAAGTGGATGCTTACCCTCTGAACTAACTGAACACGCACGTCTGGGGCGCTTTCGTGGATTCGATGGGCTGACGAGGTTGGCGTCTGAGTGAGGCGGGGATTTTCGCCGCAAGTCATACGGCGGGTGATGAACTTGCTGATTGGCTGGTAGCGCACCATTGTTTGCCGATGTGTTCCCTATGCAAGGTTCCCCTGAAATCAGAGTTCTCGTTAACCTCAGCAAATAAACCGAGGGTGAAAAATGAAGAAAATACAGATATCACAACCGTCAGCTTGAAACACCTTGGGACTTCGTAAAGAGCTGATTTCAAAACAGGCCAAAAGTCAACTCAGACAAGCTGTTCTATTGACAGCAGTTGATATTTGATATTTAATATCAAAACACACCGGCCAGTAACCATTTAGGGGAAACTAGGTTACAGTATGGGGATTACGGACCTCTACACCTTTGGGAAACAACCACAATGTGGTAACGCATTTGGGCAGCTTACTGTGACCTACGATGTCATCAACGATGTCCAAATGCGTTACCTGCCAGATGAGTGAATTGCTGATGGTGATTGTTTTATCATGGTCCATGAGTAGTAAACAATCTAATCTCGAGGTCTGGGATACTATCATATCCTATGACTGGGATCCTTTCAGACCCCGAGATTAGATTACTTTAGGTAGAGGATCAAATCACAGAACATGGTAGGTAAATGCATTTCTCACCTCGAGATCTCATTTTTCAATCACGGCCGAAATTTCCAGTAAGAGTACCTACATAGTAAAATGGTACAAGTTTTCGAAGGGGTGTGTAAATAATTTTCAATTATTACGCCTTTCACATCGCCCGTCAAGGCAGAACCAACAGAGCTTGGAGGGGAGAAGATCCCTGCTCGGGCTCGGGATGATGGGCCATCGGCGCGCCGCGGCGGGGGGACGATGTCGGTCAAGGAGCTTACATAATATGTATAAGAGCAACTCTTATACGTCTATGGAGTGGAGTGTTACATTACACGCAGGCGTCCCACTCAATTTATCCAAAGCCATACGCTAAAACTGAAAAATGTGAAAGGAGCACATCCTATTGGTTTGAAGTTTTTCTCCAGCTGTCAAAAGCGTTCCTCACGGCGTTTAGGTGGAAACCTCGGATTCTCCATCCCTGAATGCAAGAAGGAGAAAACCTTCGGCAATCTTTCTTCGAAAGGAACTATTGGACTATTGTAGTATCTTCAATCCTGATAGTGAGGAGGCGTACGATATCTTTACATTAATGCTAAGCCATCACAATACTGCCTGACGATTTTTACTTTCAATATTTACACAGGCTCAACAGTTGTAGAAAGGGACGGCCCAGTTACCGAATTTGGACTTAGTGATCCATGTGCAAAATTTGCATGTATTTGTATGTATTTGTATTTAATACATGGCAAATACGTGGTGATTCGATACTCGGAATCGATACTCTGCTCGATAAGAGTTCTGGTATTGAAAGAAGTCTTTGGTATAGAAAGAAGTGTGCAGAAACCATTATCTGTTTCATTCATTTTGTTTAATGAGTGAGTTGAAGTGATAAATTAGTCATGAAATAATAATTATTGTAAAATTGTCAAACCTAGTATTTCACTAAAAAGTGCTGTGTGGGGGTATTCCAATAAGATATGCGGCAAGGTGGCCTGGACACTTATTATAAGGTCATTTCTATTTATACTTTTGTGTATGTACAGTTTTATAAGAAAGTAATTTTGATTATACTTGTATATCTATTACCCCCCAAAAAATACCCCTCAGGGGTTAAAAAGATGCCAAGCATCAAAAGCCTTGATATCAAAGTTGTGCCAACCAATTGGTTGAAACTCTTCACTCCAACTTTAGCGCGTTCTTTCCGAAGTTGCTCCACCACCTATGTAGTTTGGACTATCCATTCCTGCTTGCCTGGGGAGCCCATACCATTTTGTAAGAGTTTTTCACTTTTCAACGATTTTCAATTTTTCATCCACCCTCATGTTGTTGATGATTTCCATTTAATGAATAATCGATTAATTATTCATTTTATTATTAAAGTAATTATAGTATTATTTTATTATTATAGTAATACTATTACAAAATGGTATGGGCTCCCCAGCCAAGCAGGCATGGATACATAGTCCAAACTACATAGGTGGTGGATCTATTATTCTATATTTCTGTACGTATCTTACTATTCTGTATAATTAAATAAACGTGACATTCATGTTGTCAGACGTATGTTATCCAACAGGGCCGGAACCAGAGGGTATCGACAACTAACGACCAATACTGAGCTGGTATGGACACCAGAACATGGTAGGATACTGATACTGGTATCGTGTATCACTGAGTATGCATTACTTATTCATGGCGCGAACGAACTTCAACCGAAAAACTAACACTGATTATGAACAGTTTTTAAGTCATGTAAAGGCGCCCTCTGGCATATGCCCATCTGAAAATGCTCCTTGGAATGTGGTGCAGTGACACTGTCACTGTGAAAGGCGTTTGAGCAGTTGCTCCAGATCTCTGCGATTGGTTGAATGATCACCTCTTCCAGACCAATGAGCAGGAGGAGGACGAGAGTGAGAACTTCTGTCCGTCCGCGATGCAAGCCGCAATATCCGTTGCCAAATACAACGGAGGTTTGGTTTTGGGCGACAACCACAACTGTCATTTTGGCTCACGGAAATGATAATAATGGACGTCAACTCATTATTTCAGTAAAACCATAACCAAACTATCAACTTATTGTCGCATTATACGTGAAGCACTTGGGCAGCCGACCACACGCACACGCTACAAGTTTTATCCTTGATTCCAGCAGTGTTCCAAAAAGACGCGAATTTCAGCTCAAAGTCAGTTGGCAGCCGCAGCGTTCGATACACCGATATTTCTCCATTCAGGACAACCTATACAACGGCTCCAAGATGCCTTAAAATGCTGCTTCAAATTTGGGTCTGCAAGGTGGTTTCTCAAACATCCTTCAGAAACCTCCTGCCACATACTGTGTGAAAGTTTGCTGTCAATAAGGCCTCCTATTCCATTTACCGGTATCGTATGTTTAGATCTCATTTCAAATTGAAACCGGATCTATCAGCTTACTGAAAACATAATTCGTCCGGCGAAATGACGATGATTTACTCATTTGATGAGTCAAATGTGTAATAATTACACCTTTCACAATTCACAATTATGTACAACATAAACATAATAACACCGAATTGGTGCCGATAAACTAAAATCCCGCAACACCAAATTCGAATTAAGCGTATGAAAACCCGAATTGGGTACGACACAACGAACAAAATCTGTAATGCTCCGAGAGCTATAAATAAGTGAACCAAAATAATAAACCAACCATCGCAATATCGCGCATTATTGATTTCACCCGAGAGGATTTAGCGATATAAAGCGTGAAAGCGTACTGAGCTAACTGGGTGTCATTAGGGCATGTTCAGGAGAAAACAAAACACTAAGTTTCGTCAATCGTATTTATCAGGAGTGTAGACGGGCCAGATGGAAAGAATGCGGCTATTGAAAAGCGAGGAGTTCGAGGAATTGAATGGGATTGCTCTGAACACTGAAAATAAACCCATTACATACACCGTCCATGAGCAGCGCCAAGTGAAACGAACACAAAGGAAGGAAGGGAATTATGCGGCAATAAACAGCTGAACCGCAGAGGGGTGTGTGAAAATATAAGTTGGCAAGGGTCAAACTAAACCAAATGTGAATGATTCGATGATTATAACGCGAAATGACAGCGATAACTGAAAAAAATAATAATGTATCTCACCTGCCGTCCGAGACACAATCGGAGTTCTATTGATGGTTTTGCGCCGAGATCTTCTGGGGTAATACCTAGACGAACCGTACGATGCACTTGGCATTTTGAATTTGTAATCGACTTAACTACTTGAAATTTGATTTTAGGAACAATGTTAAACAGATAATTGTAATATTTACTCGAACCTAACGTGCATCCTTATGTGACAGATTCACCCAGACGCCATTTTGTTAAGGCGGAAGGATGACGTCACTTGGAATCACATGAGGATATAGAGGAGTGAACTAGCAAGTGAGTCGAAGACGGAGCACCAACAGCGCAGCTTGGCTGACAGTTTGAAAAGGCAACAACAACAGCATTGATCAGTTTTATACATTCAAAATTTGATAATAAGAATAATAATTTAATTCTTATTCTTATTATCATCATGGCTAATTATTTCTGTAATCGTTAACTATTTCTATTCTGTATTATATCCCTTGAACAATTTTATGGAGTATTTTCAGTTGAGGCATTCATCGAGTTTGCCTACCTACCTTCCTACCTACCTACTATGAGGAGTTCATTAACAGCAGGGTTACCATACGTTTTAGGTTTGTTCCAGGTCTGACTGCGTCTGTCGACAGAACCCAACCGCACATACTTGAGTAGTCGGTTTCCGTCCAACCTGCGATCGACCTGGAACAGCAGTTTCTAAACTGCGCATGTCTCCGGCGATTTCTGTTCATTCCGTCAAACCTGGAACAAACCTTTTGTAGGACATGTCCTACAAATTTAAACACTTTGTCCTAAAAAAATGTCCTACACTCTCGAAATTGAGAAAACATGTCCTACATTCCGACTTGGAAGAAGAAAAATAATTAGAATGACGTCAGGAATGTCTGGGCGTCACTTAGATTCACATGAGGATAGTAAGGATATTTAGAATGACGTAGGTATTCTAAAAATAATTTCGAATTGTGTATAACGAACATGGCAGCCAGGACCTCAAAGCTTGAAAGTCAAAAACGGAAATTTCCTCAAATCGATTCTACGTCCAAAAATACTTCGAAAACGACAACTAACATCCCATAGCCAAAAGCCTTTAAAAAAAAAACCTCCCGTAGCCTCATAGCGCCCCACGGGTTTGGGCGATCGGACGAAAACCTTGCAGGCACAACTAGATGGTAAACCGAGTACCTATTTTACCAAAATTTCAGATTTAAAAAAAATTCCTACTACCCAAAACGGCCTGGACGGCGGACGGACATTTTGGTTTTGGAATCTATAGATTCTATAGACCTCTTGAAACAGATACCTAATGTCAAATTTTGACGCCGATCGGAGTCATCGACCTCCGTCGCGAAAACATAGGTGTATTTGTAGAGACGGATACCTAAATAGGTTACAACAACAACTATTACACATCCCTACGAATGATGTATGTATACAACGGATAATAACATAATAAATAAGTTCAGCTCAATTTATAAATCGTGTTTTAACTATATTACATTGGCGACGAGGATGGGATGTTTGTTCGAGTTGGACGTTGTCGGGTTATCGTGGTGTGCGTGTCGCGGCAATGGAGACGAACAAACCGGGAATTTTTGATGTTCACTCGGAACCTAGTTCCCTTGGTCAGCGTTGGAAAAGCTTGACTTTGAGCTGACGGTACAACTGTTGATTGGAACCAGGAGTGACAAACTCCGAAAACACATTCTCTCTACTCCCGACGTAAAGTTTGCAGATGCTCTTGAATTTGGGCGTAATGACGAGATTGTTGGGGCTCAGTCAAACGATTTGTCCTGTCACGCCGGATCCACCACGGAAGGTCAAGTGAACAAGGTCAAAGTTGAGAAAACGTCAGAAGTGGCTCCCACCCAAAGTAAGTCTTGCTTCTCTTGTGGTGGTGTGTGGCCACATCCTGCTGGTATTGTGTGCCCAGCTAAAGGATACGTCTGCACAATATGTGAAGGACGTAATCACTTTGAAAAGTTTTGTAGAAAGCGCAATCAAACCAAACCTGATAATACCAAGACTAAGAGGCATACTGGGCGAAATGACAAAAAACGTAACGTCGATTTTGTAGGAGGCCAATCGTCTTCTGACTCGGATTCGAGTGCAGTGAACAGGGTGAACTCAAGCGATCATTCCTCTCCAAGGGTGAAGTTAAAAGTAGGAGGTACCAGAGTGAATTTCTTGGTTGACACAGGTTGTTCCGTGAACATCGTCAGTTCTCATAAATTCAGTGAGATGAAAGACGTAATTCTGAGAAGCACCAATCGTCGGTTGTTTGCATACCAATCTTCGAACCAACTCAAAACGTCAGGGAAATTCACGACCTGGGTCTCTTCAAAAAACGGGTCTCTCGAAGGTAAATTCTACGTCGTGGAGGGCACAGGAGACTGTCTTTTGGGTTATAAAACAGCAAAGGACTTAGGTCTCATTCAGGTCCTATGTCCAGTCACGTCAAGTAAAATAAATGAGCGTTTTCCAAAAGTGTTTGCTGGGACAGGCAAGTTCGTCAATGGACAAATCAGCCTACACATCGACCCTAATGTACCACCCGTGGCACAGACCCACAACCGGGTCCCATTCCATCTTCGAGCCAAGTTGGAGGAAGAACTCGCTCGATTGCAGGAAGCGGACATAATTGAACCTGCCACTGGGGCGTCAACATGGATCTCCCCTGTTGTAATGGTCCCAAAACCTCATAACCCTGAAAAACTTCGCCTTTGTGTAGACATGCGTGCAGCCAATAAAGCGGTACTCCGAGAACGTCATGAACTCCCCACGATCGACGACCTGGTTGCAAGAGTCAACGGTGCTGCAGTGTTTTCTAAGTTGGACCTTCGTGAAGGATTTCATCAATTTGAAATTAGAGAAGATTGCCGACATATCACAACATTTTACACTCATGCTGGTCTCTTCCGTTATAAACGGTTGTTCTTTGGGATCAGTTCGGCGCCAGAAAAATTTCAGTCGTGTATTCGCCAAATAATTCAACCTGTCAAGGGTGCTGTCAACATATCTGATGATATCCTTGTTTTTGGAAGAACTCAGGCTGACCACGACGCTGCGTTGGATGATGTTCTCAACCTCATCTCACAGGCGGGGTTGACACTGAACAAAGAGAAGTGTATGTTTTCAGCTGAGAGTGTGTGCTTCTTCGGCTATGAGTTTTCTAAGGACGGTCTGCGCGCAGATCCTCGTAAATTGGAAGCCATAAAGAATCTACCTGTCCCCACTACAGTCTCAGAGGTTCGCAGCTTTCTGGGAACAGTTGCATACTGTGGCAGGTTCCTGCCTAACCTTTCTGACATATCAGCGCCATTGCGGAATTTGACACGAAAATCTGCTCGCTGGCAGTGGAGTTCAGACGAACAGACTGCATTTGATTTGCTCAAGAAACACTTGAGCCGGAACCTGACCAACTGCTATTGTGATCAAAAGCTCAAGTGTGAACTGGTTGTTGATGCTGGACCCGAGGGCCTAGGTGCTATTTTGGCTCAGCCTCGGGGATCATTCCCGGGTGTGATTGCATATGCCAGTAGGTCTCTGACGGACACAGAAAAGAGATGGTCTCAGATAGAAAAGGAGCTCCTTGCTCTTTGCTGGGGGATTGACCACTTCAAATTGTACCTGTTTGGCGCTCAGTTTCAAGCTGTGACGGATCACAAGCCACTGCTTGGTGTGGTAAATGGAGCAAAACCAGCGACACCACGTCTGGAACGACTAAGGTTACATCTGCAGGGCTACAATTTTGTTTTGGAATATAGACCTGGCTCCTCCAATCGGTCTGACTATTTATCACGTCACCCTTTCTCGGGTGCTGTGAAATCAGACAAAGTGGAGAGATACATTAATTTTGTGGCTGATCAAAATGTTCCCCCGGTCCTTTCCAGGAAGATGATAGCGGATCACACAAAACGTGACTGCCTACTGGATGCAGTTATCAAGAAACTTCAACACGAAGACGTGGTTGGCGTATCGACCAACCAGTTTAACCACATGATGGCAGAACTTTCAGTGACCCACGATGGCATACTTCTGCGTGGTGACAGAATTGTACTCCCATCGTCTCTGCACAAAAAGGTGGTACAACATGCTCACAGAGGACACCCAGGAATCGTGAGGACTAAACAACTTCTGAGGTCAAGATGCTGGTTCCCATCGATGGACACGTTGGTTGAGAAATTGGTTAAATCCTGTTTGCCATGCCAAGCCACGGTTCCAGAGAAGCAGCGCGATCCCATTCAGTCGACACCCCTTCCCCAAAGAGCTTGGTCTCGGCTCTCCATTGATTTTATGGGTCCATTTCCAGACAACGCATACGTCCTTGCCATTATCGATGAGTATTCCCGATACCCATTATTGGAGATAGTAAGGTCCACTTCAGCCGCATCCACAGTGAAAATACTTCGTAAGTGGTTTTCTCAATTTGGAATACCACATGAAATTAAGTCCGACAATGGACCACCTTTTCAAAGTCGAGAATACAGTTCCTTCCTTCAAGAACTTGGAATACAACCTCATCGGGTGACACCATATTGGCCTGAGGCTAATGGAGGCTCTGAGCGTTTCTTCCAGACCATCAAAAAGGTTATTCAAGCAGCTGTTTTAGATAAAAAAGACTGGCAGCAAGAGTTGGATATGTTCTTGCTAAATTATAGAGCAACACCACATGCTACCACCAAAGCAAGCCCAGCTTCCCTGATATTTGATTACCCATTCTCTGTTGGGTTCCTTCCCGTAATGGCCAGTTTATCGCCTCCAGAAGAGTTGGCAACAGCTGATGCTGAGGGGAAAACTGTGCAGCAGAAGTACGCCAATACCTCAAGACACACTCATCCTCATGGATTGGTATGTGGAGACTCGGTGCTTCTTAAGCAGCCAGCTGTGAATAAATTCACTCCAGCGTATGATCCCCAGCCATTCACAGTTGCTGACGTGAGGGGAAGCCAGATCACCGCAGAAAGGGATGGAGATGGTAGACGTGTCACTAGAAACTCCTCGTTCTTCAAGAAGATTCTTCTTCAACCTGATGAAAATCAAGTTGATGGCCCGCTCACTGATGGAGGTACTTCCTCCTCACCGGAAGATGTTCCAGCTCCTGAGTCTGCAGCCGGGAACCTTGCTACTGCGGGTGGAGTCCCCGGCGCTGAGACCGACGCATCTACTCTGCAACCAAGGAGGTCTTCCCGAGTGATCCATGCTCCATCTAAATTCAAAGACTTTATTTTGTTCCAGAAAGGAAGAGATGTAGAGACGGATACCTAAATAGGTTACAACAACAACTATTACACATCCCTACGAATGATGTATGTATACAACGGATAATAACATAATAAATAAGTTCAGCTCAATTTATAAATCGTGTTTTAACTATATTACAGTATTATTCCAAGAATAATAAACCAAAAATAGGTGATAAAAATAATAAAAATAAGCATTCTTGGACTTGAATGGTCTTGACTGTGTTTTGTTGAATTTATTTTTATGGGAAAAGTGGGAAAAGAATTAAAAACGCTGCAAATTTTACAAAAGGGTTTGTTATTCTTTGATATAGGTTACTTGTGCAAAAATTATTTCTGTGTCAATGGAAAAAGTTTGGAAAACAATTTTTTTTGGATTTTTTTTTTCAACAATGTTTTTTTAATTCTTTATTTTTTGCTCGAAAAATATTTAACCACCTGGGTTCCTTCAAAAATCCCATTTTTACCCCTATGAAAGCCCTATAGATCGCCATAGTGAAATCGGATCGTTCCGGGACCACCTAAAATGGATTCTACGTCCAAAAATACTTCGAAAACGACACGTAACTCGATCCCATAGCTAAAAGCCTTCAAAAAACCCCTCTCATAGTCCCATTTTAGCCCCATAGCACCCCACGGGTTTGGGCGATCGGACTGAAAACCTTGCGGGCACAACGAGATGGTAAACCAAGTATTTTGTCAAAATTTCAGTTAAAAAAAAAAAAACCTACTGAACAAAACGGATCGGACGGCGGACGGACATTTCGGATTTAGAATGTGTAGACCTCTTGAAAAGGATAACGTCACGTGGCATCGTGACTACCTTGCGGGTCGTGGGCTCCGTGTGCGAATGGGCAACGTCATCTCCAGGCCTTTTGTTGCCACCTCAGGTGTACCTACCACAGGGCTCCCATTTGGAGCCCCTTCACTTTATACTGGTGATGAATGGCGTTTTGGCGGCTCTTCCAAACGCTGACTTCCTGATTTTTGCTGACGACCTCAAGTTATTCCGTCGCATCCTGTCCCCAACAGATTTCCATCTTTTGCAGGACAGTCTCGACAGCACAGATTAAACTACAGATGAACTGCTCGACAGCAGGGGCGGATAGGCGGTTTTGACCGGCCCGGGCGATTTAATTTGACCGGCCCTACCCCGCCCCCTCCATCACACACACAGTTACCTATCCAAAGACCTTACTTTTAATACCTGGGTGAACCTAATACTTAGGTGAAAGAGAAAAATAACAGCGCCTATATTTTGAAAAAATAAAAGTAGCGCTTGGTATGTGAATTAGTTAGGTAGTACCGTTTATGCAAACAAAATAGCGCTTCAAGCTAAGATGCATTTTGCACATTTCTTCAGTTAAGTAGGCACATAATCACAGCTTATCAACAATAAAAAGAAGGCTCGCAAGAGGAGCATCTGGCTGGAGCACTGAGTCGAGAGGCTTAAGGCATTTCCGACCCTCCTCACCTTCACCCCTCCACCCCTTCTAATGTATGTCCCCTGCTTCTTTCGAATTCTAGGCTCAATCTCAGGCCCATGGTAGATTAAATTTTGTTTTTTAACATTTTCATGTCTAGTGTTTGGACGGATCAAAGACCCCGTAAAATCAATTATCAAGGTTACTCGAAAAATGAGTCCTTATTCGACTTCCTGGCTTCCTTCAAAAGCCCCATGGATCCCAACGGTGAAGTCGGAAGCTTTTAGGAGTCCCGAAAATTGATTTTAAGTCCAAAAATAGTTCGAAGACGACACCTAACTCTTCCAAACCCCCTCCTGTAGCCCCTTTCTAGATCCCCTGAGCCCCCACCGGTTTGTGCGATCGGGTTGAACACCTTGCGAGTTCAACTAAAAGGAGACCCAAGTATTTTGTCAAAAATTTCAGATTTTCAAATGAATTCCTTCTGCTCAAAACGTCGTGGGCGGCGGACGGACATTTCAGTTTCACCTTGAAACGTAGTATAGATAATATCTATATTATATTATATTATATTATACCTAATACAAATTTTGAGGACGATCAAAATTTTTCACCCCTGTTGCAAATACTAAAGTGTATTTTTCCAAGAATATTTAACCAGAACGGGACACATAACGCTCGCACACAAAATGAATGCTGATGAGGGAGTTAGGGATGCTCAAGAAATATCGATATATCGAAATATCGATATTTTTCCACCGATATATCGATATTTTTGGGCGATATTTTTTCCACCGATATATCGATATTATTTTTGAAATATCGGGAACCGATATTTTTGAGAGAGACCTGACATAAATCCGAACACCAGCTAGAAATAGGGTGAAAGAACGTGTAGGTAACTTTACTGAAAGTACCTATTTCTAATCAAATACTATGTTTAATAGACCTCGGCTTTCAATAATTGAAATGAATTATTCCTTTCCTAATCCCTTTACCGAATTGGTTCACAATCACATGTGTGAAGAGTTAATAATGTACTTAATTAATGTTGGCCAGCAGATCCACGCAATTTATTTTAGTGCAATGTACAGAATGTTTTGTCAGAACATTATAAACTAAGCAAATAAATTGTTTCTATGATTTTACAAATAATTACCTACTCATTACAAATTATTAAATAATCTTCAAATTTAAACAATCTTCAAACAATTTAAATCAAATTTAAAAATCTTTAAACGATTAATCTTCAAATCTTAACAATTAATGAAAAATCTTTAAATCTTTAATCTTCAAATCTTTAAACAATCGTTTTGTTTGAAAACAAATTTAAACCATTTCTTCAAATTTTTAAGATTTTATAACCTTAATTTATTTACTTGTAATCAAAAGTCGTGAAAGGCATGGATTTTTTAAAATTTGGACTAATATCCGATATATCGATATTTTTTAAACGATATATCGAATATCGATATTTTTCTACGATATATCGACCTAGTAAAACGATATTTTTTAAAATTATCGATATATCGATATTTTTCTTCAGTGTGGACATCCCTAGAGGGAGTAGGCACCAAGCAGAAGGCGATGGCAAGGCGGGCCGATAATGACCAAAGCCCCTTGGCTCAGTGCTCCGGCCAGACTCTCCTGCTTGCAAGCCATCAACATGAGATCCTCCAGATTGTTGTCACTCAGAGTTTGCCTCAGCCTTGTTTTGAAGATTTCAATTTTGAAAAACTCCTCTAGTACTCGACTTGGGTCGTGCAAAGCGTTACCAAAAGTTTGTTGAAAATCAAAAAAAGTCTTGCATGCGATGAGGTTGTACTGTTTTAAAATCTTGTTGCACAAATTACGCATTTATTTAACTTGCAATCCACCATTTGAGGAACAAAGCCAACCAGATTCTTTTATGTTTTGAGTTTTTCTTTTCTCGCTTAGTACTGTATGAAAACATTTTTCTCCAGCTTCGACCGGCCCCTCAGGACCGTCGGCCCTTCGGGCGACGCCCGATCGCCCGACCTGCCTATCCGCCCCTGCTCGACAGCTTACTCTCATGGTGTTCTGCGAATGGTCTCGCCCATGGAGGAAAGATTTCTTTCCTCCATGGGTCTCGCCGTCAACCCCTCCAAGTGCTCCACAACTTCGTCTTCCCGCAACCTATCACCCATCAGGCAACCCATCAGGACTACATCATGGCGGATAAATCCATAACTCATCTGGGGGATAAATGCAAATCCCCCATTGTTAATTCAAAAAAACAATGCAGTAGGTACCTACCAACAACAGCACAGTGGCGCATGTAACGGAGGGGGGGGGGGGGGCGTGAAGCATTCTTGGCATTAACATAGGTAGGTTGGTCTAAAATCTACAGACCAAACGGATCGCATAGGTCAAAATGCCGCACATTGGACTAGGAAAAAATCATAGAATTGACAAAACCCAAAATGATGAATGAATATGATTAGGATCATCAATAAATTTTATTTATCATCAGAAGTAGTACCTACCCACTCCGCACCAGTTCGGGGGTTAGAAATGGGATACGCCGTTACCACTACAACAACCAAGCTGTCACTAATGGTGATACGGCAGTGATAATAATGTTTTGGCTCTCGCTTGCTTATGTTTCACCGGAGAAACGTTATCTGCATGACAATCTGCTCGACGTTGATGCGGTTCCAGTTTATTCGATCATAAATGATTATCGTGACTGCGCACAATGACTTCAATTCTGAACGAAGAGCCTCCGATTTTGTATGAATTGCTTGTGTACGAAGAGTGGGTTCAAGACCCGGAGACAGTGGTGAGTTTTAACTAGTTTATATCGAGTGTACATCGTTAGCAATTCGAATTTTCAATTTGTGTTGGGTTATTTGAACTGGCGAAGTATCTTAATTAAGAGCTTTGCAATGTTGTGTATGGCGTTTGATTTCGATGGTGTGAGTTATGATGTGTTGTTGTTATGTTTTCTCTAATCGTTATGATAGTAGCATATTTGCACACTTCAGATTAGCTTTGCTGTTCTTTCAATTGGGTGGATTGTAATTATCCATCACAGTGTTGTGAAAATTGATACAACTAGGTACACGATGGGTCTAATTTGACTTCCTGCGTTTGTTTACGTATCGTCGTGCAGTGCAGGCTGTGTTTGGTGCTCTCGTAGGAATGTGAAGGAATGCTCTCTGTTGCTTCTGTTTTTGACGCTTTCCTTGGGGAAACGACGTTGGTAGTCTAATGCATTCCTTGGCCCTGATTTTTTCATTGGTAACCCTTGAAGACATGAAGACCAATACTTACGAGGGCTTTGCAAATACAGTTCGGGAGTAATGGCAGGTGTTTGATTGTTGGGCTTTGCGGTTAAAGAAAGTATTGTCGGTTTGATGTTGTTGAGATGTTGTCTTGAATGTCGTTGTGTGAGTTGGCAGATGACAGATGATCAGTTTTTTTAAATCGTACGCCGCCGTTCGGAATCTGGCCCATTTTGGCTCGGGTATCCCAGTAAAGAAGCGAGTTATGATGGTGATCGTCCAGGTTCTGCAGCGTATATGTTGCTGCTTCGTCTGAAAGGGAGGGGCTAGCCCGCAGGTGGCCCAAGTTCATCAGTTGAGCGAGACTGCACAGAGGGCACTCTGGTGACGGGGCAATGCCGATTCTGTAGAGATGGGCCTGGAGGTAATCGTGCCCTGTTATTAGCCTGAAGTTGGCCACATAGACTTTGCGAGGGAGATTCGAACGCAGGGTGAGGTTGAGGAGGTTTTACCAGCTCTTGCCAATTCCTGAAGCCTTCATGTTGTCATGGTATTTACTAGAGACTGTGTTCTTGATCAGCGCTGTGGCACTAACTAGGTTTAGAGGTCGCTCCGGCTGTTGCCGGCCAATCCACAGTGAGAAGGGACCCACTGGTATACCACTTCATTACAATTCTTCAACAGCATGGCAACTGATTCCTTTGCCTCCTCAACCATATAATTTTCATTAGGTGCTGCTGCTCCGAGGGCCTTCATAGCAGCCTAGGAATCCACAAAGAAAACCATCTCAGAAGCGTCGCAGCCGCCTTTCGTAGTACATATCCCGACCAACCCCCACAGAACCCTCGAACAAAATTTGTGCTGTCAAACCCAGCTCCAGTCGGTTGGCCACAGGATGTTGCTGAGCCATCGGTGAGTCCACGCTATGTCTTGTAGGTGGACGTCCTCTGACCCCCCCTCCCGCGCAGCTTGGCAGACTTTGCTATTGCATCGGCGTGCTGCCTCCAGGATAATTTTTTCATCAAGAGTAACCCCAAGCGGCCTCTTCCCTGATTGGCCGTTGTATTCGATGCTGATCCGGTGATTCCTTGTTAATGAGGTGTAAAGCTGTGAGATCGTTTTATCCGTGTTGACTGTCGTCATGTTCTTGGTACACCAATCCTTTAGCCTACACGTTGACCGATTTAACACAGTCTCGATTGATTCAACGTCACTGCTTGATGTGAAAATCACTACATCGTCAGCATAAAGAGGGCACTGCACACCCGAATCCTGCTCTATCTCTGACCATTATATTGAATAGGCTGCAGCTAAGTACGGCGCCTTGTGGAAGGCCATTGTGCAGCTTGACGTAGGGGGAGTGGGTTGCACAGTAGGATACTCTGGCAAACCTTTGGGAGAGGAATGACTGTAGCCATTCCAGTATATTCACTTCAAAGCCCAGCTTCTTCACTTTTTCGAGCAAGAGCTTCCTGCAGACTGTATCGTAAGTGGCTTTGAAGACCACAAATACTGCGCCTGTTGACTGTTTGCGCTTGAATCCATCTTTTACCCATTGTGCCCGGAAAGCCACCTGCTCCACTGTGTTCCTTTTCCTTCTTAAACCTGCTTGGTGATCAGAGATAAGCGACTTGTTTTCTGAGAAGCGGGTCAAACGTTTAGTTATCATCCTCTCCATGACCTTGCAGCAGCAATTAGTAAGGGCTATTAGTTTGTTTAACAGTTGTTGTTTGAACAGCTGTTCAGGTCAGTTGTCGACTTGTTTTTCTTCAAAATGGGCACAATAGACGCCTTCCGCTACTCATCTGGGACTCCGAATTTCCAAGTCATGTTGCAAACTGCGAGAAAAGTATCCTTGGCAGCTGCCCCCAGGTTTATAAGAAATTCTGAGGGGATGTCGCCGGTCCCCCACTCTTCTTATTCTCGCTTAACGCACGGTCCAGCTTAGCCATGTCAAAAGGTCACTCCATTACCTCATCCTCAACTCTAGTCAGTGGGAAGGGAAGGGGTGACCCCTCATATTTTATTTTGCAGTGAGGAAGCCTGCTAACAGCTGCATAATGCTTAGCCAGGACCCCGGACCTTTGCCTCATTCCCAGCAATCCCCTTCTCATTACAGAGAAGAGGTTCATTCCTTCTCTCTGTACCGTCATTGTTAAGAGTGGAGACAGATCGGTGGACTTTGGCACCATCCTCCTTAAAGCTCATACGGGAAAGGAAATTAGTTAGGGGATCAGTTTTGGAGTCAATTATTGCTTCCGAGTCTGCGAAGCAGCGGAAGCCTTGTGTTCACTTTCGGGAGCCAAAAAATTTTTGTTGTCCGAATTCAAAATTTCCACTCGCATTTTGCGTTTCATAGCCTACTGAACAAATTTGGTTCCGTGTCTGTCGGTCTGTCGGTCTGTCCGCATTTCCTTGTTACAGCCATAATTTCCACAATTTTGCATGAATTTAGCTCAGATTTTGAGGGATTGTGCGGATCAGGCTCCTTGAGGTCCCATACGAATTTCATCACAATAGAATCAGCGGTACGCTCTGCGCATGCGCTAACGTGAAATTCTTGAAACAGGCATAACATTCACAATTTTGATCGGATATCAATCAAATTTTCTGGAATTGTGTGGGTATAGCTCTAGATGGTCCCCTATCAGTTTCATTAAGATTGAATCAGCGGTACGCTCAGCGCATTCGCGAACGTAATTACCTTGCCACATCCAAAACTCCCACAATTTTGATCGGGTGTCAATCAAATTTTCAGGAATTGTGTGGGTATAGCCCTAGATGGTCCCCTATCAGTTTCATTGCGATTGCATCAGTGGTACTCCCTGCGCATGCGTGAACGTAATGGGCCCGGGAACCGAACGTCGACTAATACTTTTTTCTGAAAGAACTTCATAATTTGAAGGCATAACAGTGAGTTTTGGGCTCCTACGGTGTAATACAAATTTCCAGGGCACTGTCAAAAATTTCAACTTTGAATCTGGAGGGAAAAGTGGCGCAACTCTCTCATTGGCTGCTACACGGCCGCCATTTCCGCCGTCACCTCCGGCAGATTCCCGTCGTTCCCTTCTTATGCTAGCGCACTCTGGCGGATTAGTAAAAGTGCCACCGCGGGAAAATTCAAAACGCCAAATATTCACTAGTGATTTCCTCTGCTCAGACACCTAATTTCTCAGTGCTAACTGTACTGAGTACTTTGTTCATTACTAGTTCAACTATGTTCGGCCGAATTTTCCCATTTCTCTGACCTAGTTCCTTGGCCCATTTTCTTGTTACAGTGACAACTACATTCATTTTGAACTTGGCACGAGGAAGCTCATGTGCCATTGCCTTGGCAGTGTATTTTTCTTTGGAGCGTAGCTTGAGCCTCTCTGAGTGCGATGTTATTACCTAGCGTGTCGTGCAATTCTGTTTTTCTACGTCACGAGCTTTCTCTAGCTTTGCAAGATCGTCGTTCCAGAAACGTGTATACTGACTGTGTCTCTGCCTTGGTGACCCTTTATAAGGCCCTTGTGCTTCCCGTGATGGAGTACTCGTCAGTGGTGTGGAGCCCCTTCTGCCAGTGTCATGTCGACCGCCTGGAGCGTGTACACCGTGCTTTCCTGCGGTTCATGGCATTCAAACTCCATATCCCGTTGGGGGAGCTTGACTATGCTGGGCTGGGCACTCGGCTTGGGCTCCTGCGGCCTTCGGATCGACGCTTCGTTGCGGGCGTCTCTTTTCTCCACGGTCTCCTGGCGGGCCGTCTGTATGCTCCCCATCTCCTGCGCTGCATTGGCCTGCACCCGCCTCGTCTGGGTTCCCGCTGTGTCGAGCCGTTTGCCGTTCCTTTCTCGGCCACAAATTACCTACAACATCGTCCTCTCTCTCGTTTGCCCCGCTTCGCAAATTTCCTCGCATTGAACTACCCCTCAATAATTGAGGTGTAGCATTCAATCAATTATTGACCTATTTCATCAGCCGCTTCATTCTGTCAAGTCCAGCCTACACGACCTTCTATTGCATCGCCGCCTCCAGCTTTGAACTCCCCCCCCCCTCAACCGCCACCGTATTGCCTTTTTTTTTTACTCTTTATATTTCTTGTTATTGGGCTCGACCCATATTATTAAATAAATAAAAAAATAAAAAAATAAAAATACTTCCTGACAGTACCTCTGGGAAGCATTGAATAGCACATCATGGAACCGCCTGTACGTTATGTCCGGGTTACCCTAACACATGGCTTCCTTTTTCCGAGCAGAGTCAGTGATTTTTGCGAACTCACTCCAGTTTGCTTTTTTGAGGATCCAGCGAGCTAGCTTTTCCCTGCCAGCTGGGGCAGGTTTCCGATGGTGGCTTACTGGCGCCTTGATCACACCAACCTGGTTGGTTCCTAACTTGCTCTTTTCGTGTGCCAGGCTTTATATTCATCAGAACCACCTTCTTATTTTACACCATCAGTTGCCAACGCCTCCAACATATTAAATTAAAATTTCGCAGAAATGTCGTCCTCCTCCTCGGCGCAGTCGAACCCCATTGCCTTTATCCCCACAAAGTCTCGTGAAGTATCTTCGACATGTAGACTGGCCTTCGGAGGAATTGATCAAGTGAGTTAATTTGTCACTAACGAATTCACTTGCTGGCCAGATTTAAGTACCTAAACTTGATGGTCCTTGTTCTCAGTGCCTTGAATTCCCACATGTCGTGGCGGATATCCGTCAGCCCCGATGGACGCTTGGTTGCCATTCTTCAGGACAACTTCCTTGAAGTAAGGACCCACGACGACAATTTTACCTCCATCGTTGGGAAGGCTTCAGGTGAGTTTTTTCAGACTTTTTGTGGAGGGAATATCAAGTTGGCAATCAGAGTACACAATTTTGGTTTATTATTCTTGAAATAATAGATACATCTACTTAATATGTATTAGCGACGGGGGACTAACATTTTGATCGGCCTCAAAATTTGTCATTATACTTTTCGAGATGCGTATATTCCAAAAACGGGGCGGAGGAAATGTCGGCCCAAAGTCCAGGGGTTCGCGGTTCAGACCTTTTTCGAAAAGGTAAACTCGGCCCCCCTCTAAAGCAATTAAGATAACGAGGGGGTCAGAAGGGAAAAGTCGGCCCAGCGTCAGTTAGTTCGTGAACGATTACGTAGGTATGTACAAAGTGAACGTCATGCGAGTGAGGCCTATCGTTCCGTGAGGACTGTCGTCAGGCTTTCAGGAATCTAAATGTCCTTACTATCCCAGCCTCGTACATTCTTGAATGCTTGTTGTACGCATGTGAAAATTCTGGTGCAGTCGTCGTCGCATCCCACAATTACAATAAGTACACGGAAGTATGTGCCTTCGTCCACCGAATTAGGTGGACCTATTCAGCTCACAACCGAACATTTCACTCATGAATTGACGGAATCGCAACCCCTCTTGCGTACGGAAGTTCCTTACATTTCCTTACGCATCCCCTTATATTTCACTACATTTCCTTAAATTTCCCCTTATATTTCAGCTAGGTAGTTAGCTAGATCTAGCTCGTATCTATACGACCTGTGTCCGAATCCTCCCGTATCCCATCTCCTTGAAAAGTTACACTTCAAGTGTCAATTGAACCACAGAATAACCCAAATTGACATCGCCAACATAGAAAATACGATGACTGCCAGGTTTTTTCATCATATACCTTGGACTATGAGGAGATTTTGGTGTAGAAAGTGGAAAACTGGTGGCCAGGTCATTAGTGTGGGGAAGAAGAATAGGAGGGGGAGAAAAGAATCATAGAGTAAAGCTCCTATTTTTGTGAATATCGAAGTTGAAATAGAATCAACATAATATGTTGATAAATATTATTTATTTAGCGTAAGGGAAGGGTAGGGAATTTGCCTTTTTTCAGTCGTGTATAACAGTTATACACCAGTTATGCAACCATTTAGTTACTAACTGGAAAGATCCAAGGTAAAATGTAAATGTAAATTTTTCGGGAGATCGGAACGATGTGGGTAACACTGGGGCAGACCCCCAGTACGGAAGCCTCCTGGCTTATTGTACTCCCGATTGTCCGTTTTTGACTCTATTTGCCTCCTGGGTGGTCGAGGTCCAATTCCTAATACAGTAATCCCTCATTATCCGCGGTTTCGGCATCCGCGGGTTTCGATTATCCGCGGTTTTTGCCCATTGCCCTTGAACCTTTTGTTTGTCATCACATGTTTCACTTTTGAACGTTGTTGCCATCATCTAGTCATGAGTTATCGTCGTGTCTGTCAGTTTTGTCACCTCAGTCAAACGATTATGTCTAAAATCGAGAAAAGAAAACGTGTTGTGCTCACTTTAGTTGAGAAACTGAAAATTTTAAATGTGAGGGATGGTTTGAAAGGTTTAAGGCTCGATTCTGCCTTCATAATCCTCAAATCGAACATCCTAACGTACAGGTCATGTTTCTGCCCGCCAACACCACATCAATCCTACAGCCATTAGACCAAGGGGTAATTGCTGCTTTCAAGGATCCTCTGCAAAGCAACTCAGCTGGCGGATCAGGTGGTTGAGTCGGATCCCCTTATGGAAAGTGCCCTTCGCTTCAGAAGAGGTCTCCAGGAGCTGATGCTGCCATACGAAGAAGTCCAGAAGGAACTGGCTAAATATTGGCTATATCCATTATTTCTTGTTGTTCCTCTATGTACCTACGTGCATTCGCAATACCAAATTCTCTCTAAAGAACCAAACCCCCCGTTTCCCATTCAAGTAAGGTCCCGTTATCCGCGGTAACTCTCTGGAACCTAACCCCCGCGGATAATGAGGGATTACTGTACACTCTTATCACTAGAGCTCGGAAAATATGCACGGAAATTTCCCGAAAATATGCACCGGAAACTGGGAAAATAAGCAAAATATGCATTTGCCCTTAAAACTGCAAACGACTTTGGAATTTCAGTATTTTAAGAAATGATGTTCCATATTATTACATTTTTTAGCCCTTTTTTCTCCTAGAAAAAAGTTATGAAGCATCAGGTAAAGGGAACAAGCTAATAGCAGCTATTGAATAGTATTCAAAAATTCAGTTATACATTTTTTTATTTACTTTTATACATTTATACGAACTAGGTATAAAATGTAAAGATGAACTACATATTATATTGGACAACAATTACACGCTCCAAATTATCAGGTGTAAAACTGTCTCCTGTCACTTAAAATTTCTTTCAATGCAGAAAACGATCTCTCTACATCGCAAGATACAATAGGAAAAAATTTAATAGTGGAAATCTCTTTTGGAGAGTAGGGAGAGTCCCATGAGCTGTCTTCTCCTTTGAGAATTTTCGCGATTTGAACCACTGAAGACCACCCTGGATTTTTCGATAGGACCCCCTCCAGTTTATCCTTGACGGCTTTTCCAGTTGTTCCATGCCAGTGGCATGGATTTCGATTTCGAATATTGTCAACTTCCAGCACTGACTTAAAAAAATCCAGAATACGCAAAAAAACTGGTAAAATATGCTGCAAAATATGCGAAAATCCCCAAAATGACAAAAAAAATGCAAAAATCCCCAAAATGACCGCAATATGCAATTTAAATTTCAATTTAAACCACCGCATACCGTTCAGAAACCTTCAAAACGTTAAAATACAAAGATATGCAAAATATGCAAATTCCGAGCTCTACTTATCACTGCGTCTTCTTGAGGGTTGGGGGGGGGGGGGGGGGGCAAAATCCCACCGCCCCTTCGACCGTCCAGGAGGGGTTTTGGGGGAATTGATACTTCCCCGTCCCGTCCTTAGCCCCCAAGGCCAGCAGATAGCTCATCCAAGGTACCCTCGGTGCAACCCAGGGACAGAACTAGGATTTTCCATCAGTGGATCGAAATTGATGCAGAAGACTTCTGACTACTGGGGCGCTTGCACTGGATATAAGTAGTTTTTTTTTTAGCATGATTGATGAACTCCCTACTTTTATCACAATTTGGCCTAAAAAAAGCTTCTGAAACGCGGAGTTTGACTGCCAGTAAACAGCTGACGATTCGATCAAGAAATTTTCCTTGCGGCTACTTTGGCGCGAGTGTCGCATTCCCCCTCTTCTGTACATTTAATTACTCGCATCTGTTTTGATGAAAGATCTTCTGTACTGATTCAAACTTTTAGGGCTACGAGATGTGTTTCCTCAGTTGAGGCTCCTGAAGTGGCACCCAGACAGCAATAAAATTGCCGTTAGCTCAAGCGCTGGCGTGGTCAACATTTTTGACGCGTACTGCAATCATCTGCATACTATAAATCAGGTATTCACTAAATCTGCGTATTGATACGTTTTCGGACATGTTAGCTCATTTTAATGACGTCTTTTATCGCTTTGCAGTGTGCCGAGGAGGAGAATGATGAGGCAGTAAAAATCTTCGTTGCCGGAATAGAATTCATTGACTTCGAGAAGCGAGACAAAAAGTAATACTGTTAAAATGGCGGTTATTTTTTTGCTTATTTCAGCGGTTATTTTAAATAATATGAAACATTATGACTCTTCCAGGGCTAGCGAGGTTGTTGTGGTTTATTCGAATGGACTTTTGAAGTCATTCATGTTGCCTGAAAGAGAATCTCACCAAAAACTATACCTTGTTCAACTCAGCATGAATGACGTGTCCTGTGCCATTTACAATAGCCGCTACAATATTTTATACGTTGCTTCACAACCTCAACCAACAACCAAAGTTTTCCAGGTACGTTCTACAACACTGATAACAGTTACTTTGCACCTGGCAGTTTCGTTCACAATTAAATTGATCTACCACGGAATTCGTTTTCTAGGATACATGTTACGCTGCTGGCCTCAGTGCGTGGAGGATGGTTTCTGACGAACCCCACTGTAAAATGATCTTTCCTAGTGACGAAGAGTTGAAGATGTACCAATCAGGTGGAACCCTTTGGAGAATGATCAGCTTTTCCAAAGCACAGGTAACATTTCTTTCAAATTTTATAAAGATATTCCTTCCCATAAGTGGAACCCTCGCTTTAGTTGAGTGGATTTATTGCTGTGTTGCTTGTGACTCAGTCTCTAGTAGAAGCCCTAATTAGTAGGAACATAGTTATGAGATTAACATGGGCAAAGATTTATATCATGAGATAGTTTTAAATGTTGTAGAATTATTGTTAAGTACTCTTGTAATCTTCAAGAACATCTAGGTCCTACCTTCTTGGAGTTCCTCGACATTTTCAGCTTCTTTATCATAGTAATCAAAGTTCTTCTCTTTAAAAATGAATGAATTCACGTTTATTCTAAATTGGTTTCCTCTTTCCAGGGCGTTGCTGTTAAGCTTAGCTTTTCCTTGAATAACCAGTACCTAGCATCTCTCCACACCTGTAGTACTATCATCATTTGGTTAATCCCAAGCCTCAGGTGAGAAGCAGTAGGTATTTTTCCTGGTTGAACTGTTGCTAAGTAGACGAAATTTTACATTTAATGTGGGTGATTTAGTCGCTCGTCTGTGAGACTCCACGCTGTAGAGAATTTTTTTAAAGCATTAATTTTCGATTCATAACTTTTTGAAATTTTGTTTTACTATACCTAGTTTATAGAACAAATCAGAAATACTGTACAGTGTAATTGTTAGTCCCATACCTGCCTGATCACTCTACAACTATGCTGTATTTAAAAGAATAATAATTATTCCTACCCACTCACAATATTTTTCACTCAGTCTTTTGAAGATTCAGTATTTTTCTTCACATGTTTAGGGATATCATCAAGTTTCATTTCTTTATCTTGCAGGTTGTATCGTAAGTGGAGTTTGGATTCTGATGGCAGAGGGAATAACAGTGGCATCGACGCAGATAAGTCGCCTGTTGACATTGAATGGAGACACGATGAGGTACGTTTGGTGTTGATGGGGACAAACACAAAGCTTCAAAAATCTATGCACTGGGGGTTGAACCTTCGAAACACCCAAGGCCAGAAGGTTTCTGTACCCTACAAACAGCCCAGCAACTTGGGGTCGTTCACTCCTTTTCCCGTCCGAGCTGGTTCCGACTGTTTGATATTTCCATTTGTTTTTCAGAAACTCATCGTTTCTAGAAAAGACGGAAGTATTTCCGTTCATCACGTGGAAACTTTTGAAGTGTGCTACGGCAGCGAACTTTTGAGCGGACATCCTCGCGTGTCTTCCACCACCAATTTTCCCGGCTTTGTTGCCCTGGAATGTGACACAGTTCTACTATCCCCTTCCACCGAGGTTCGTTTCACCATAATTGTTTCTACTCATTTTTTTAATGATTTATGCACTTGCATTGTTGAATTTTTTTAAACTCGTTTTAGAACTCAATGAATGATATTGAAAGTTCAATCATAAATACCAGCTCTGAAATGATTCAAAACACGATTTACTACATAACGGACATCGATACATTTCAACCCAAAAAGAAATCTACCAAAGTGATCCAAAAGATATACCGCATGATCGGTATTAAAAGTATAACTCCCGAGGAACTCTTTTTGAGGAAGGTATGTGACACGCGCGTGTTATACAATTAAGTTGAATTATTTATGTACATATTTACAAATACTTTTCTGTATAGCTCGAAAGTAGCGAATACCAGGATGCCTTAGAGTTGGCTGAGGAATTTGGATTGAACAGTGATGAAGTGTACAAGAAGATGTGGAGGACGTCTGTGGTTTCAACGAGTTCAATACGGGAGAGTCTGGTGAGTTGGTGTTTTTTGTTTCTGGCTGGAAAAATTCTTGATTGTACAGAGTTGAAACTTGTTACATTTTGTATGAGTATATTATGTTATCGTCTGTATGATTCCAACGCTTGTTCAACTCCAATTATGTTTTCAGAGTAAAATAAATAACATTTCTTGGGTATTGAATGAGTGTATTCAGAGAACTCCCGAATCTGTTTCTGGGGCTGAAGATTTATTCAAGTTCGGCTTCGAACTCACGTCTTTGGAAAATACATTTAAAGGTACATTAAAAGGAGTGCCTCTGTTGTAAAGCTGTCGTTGGGCTGCTTTATCTGGTGGTTCGTCCATTCATGTTTGTTTCACGTTCTAGGAGGGGCCCCATCTTTTGAAGAAAATGGCCGTGAACCTTTTATCAATAGTGAATTAGACACGTTGCAGAGAGAGAAAATACTGACTAGAGCTAGGTTGAAGTACTACTTTGACAAACTCCGTTCCTACAAAGTAACTTTATTCGGCACTCCCCATGCATTGTTTTTATAACCTGTCGTATCTGACATTTTAACGAGCCTTCATAATATTTTGACTTAGGTCATTCTCGGGGGTGATCCCGACAAAGATGGAACGTTCGATATGGCTCAGTATGACAGATTTAGAAAATTACCTATAGTGGAATCAGCGGTTTACTATGCGAGGCAATGCAACACTGAAGCGCTCAAAGTGATCTTCACACACTACACCCAAGATGTCTCACCATTCCTGATTAACATACTTGAAAACATGCCTGAAACTTTTTCGCCAATCCGTTACAAGTATGTTTTCACTAAGTGTACTTAACGACATCACTATTGTGATTTTTCCTGGTATGTTGTGCTAATTGTTAATTTTCTAGGTGCCTTTTACCTCAGTGTGATGGAGAAGACCATCCCATACCTTGGCAAGACTCCAGCCCACCAGAAAAAGATTGGGTCCAAAGCTCTGTTTTCAAGTTAGCATTCCCGCGAGTTCTCTCTTTGTTGATTGAGTTAATCAATTGAATCTTTCCAAAAAAGGAATGTCCTCGTTGTATTCATATATTCTAACATTGTACAGGCCAATCATGCCGCATTCCATGGAAGAAGTCACCATGAAGGACCTCGAGCCAATCGTTCTGACTGGCCCATTGTTGTCCAAGTGGTACCGTAAACGGGCGCTGAACATTGAACACCAGACCCGGCTTGTCAATAACGCTCGCCATTTTGTGGAGCTAGGGATCGAGAGGAATATTAAGGTATGCGTTAATTTATTTTGGCAATGATGCCGCCAGTCTGCGGCTCCCTGTTGTCTTTTGGCAGCTCTCTTCTCCTCGATTTCTTCTTGGCTGTGGGAACGAAATGCATTCGACATAACTAAGCTTCGTTCCTCCACTTTTTCGGGTGATCTCATTTGCTGCAAACGCTTGACCCGCGCGCGGATCATAGACCAGAGAGCTTCAGGTTGAATGTAAATACTAGCAAGAAGTTTGGACCTCTTTAGGGTCCTTTACTGACCAGAAACCGGTTTCTAATCTGCAAGAAATTAGGTTTCAATCAGCAGAAACTTGTATCTAGGGAGAAAAAACCAGTTTATAATCCGCCTAACCCGGCTCTTAATAAACATAAACCTTTGCGGGATTGTAGATGAGGCTTTGGGGGGTTTTTGGCCAGATAGCCCAGTCGGTATAGGGGTTTGAGCTTGCATAAAATCGGGACAAATGGGAATTTTTATGGTTGACTTATATATATATATATTATGGGTGCCTAGGGAACGTGTTTTTAGCATATTCTACTAGATTCTCCTCGTGCTTAACTTTTTGTGCACGAAAAACCGCGATTTTTCGGCACTTGTTTCGGCCGCCGACACGTTAGGGGGAACGCCTCAATTTTCCTTCCCACTTCAACAGACCCCCGTCTCGAATACATACGTGTGTAATACCTTTGGTTAATTATTCTAAGAATAATAACCCAAAATAGGAAAAATAGAAAATATAAAACCAAAATGAAATTAACTTTACTCAGAAAATTACTGGTAATTGAATAACTTCTTCATGTTCAAAATAAAAGAAATTCGTCATTTCAGTCCAGTAGACAGAGCAATGCTGGACAAAATTTCCTGTCAATCCTGGCAATCCTGGATCAAAATTTGATGTCACTTTCAGGGGTGCTGTGGGGTGAGCCGATAAACTTAAAAATCTCCGGTTTTTGCTCATTACTTCTAAACTAAGCAGTTTTCGCCCAAAAAGATTATTGTTGAATTAAATTCTACAAATTTTGTAGAGCTACGAACTTAATAATAATAATATAATCTACGAATCTCGACTACGAATTTAATAATAATATAATCTACGAATCTTGACTACGAATTTTCCATCTCAAACGTTAATATCGGTTCGGCCGTTTGGCCGCTCGATCGCCCAATTTTCACAAATCGGCTGAAAAATGGGTTACGCTCACGTTTGAAAGCCTCTATATAAAAAACGGCGTACCTAATCAAAAAATGCCACAAGTTGTAGAGAATTAAACCTCCTAAGACCGGAAAAACGTGGTTTTCCGCTTACCGAGCGGTGTCAGATTGGGAGATTGTTTTTTCAAGAATCACCCATTTTCAGTTGACTGCATTTCTGCAACCTACAGGGGGCAGGGTGGCTCCGTGAGCTAAGGCGACAGAGCTTCGTCTGTTTACAAATCAGTCGGAGCGCTGATCAGCCTGGTTCACATCCGGGGACGAACACCAATGTTTGACCAAAAGTCAATCACGTGTTGTAATACCTGTCTTGTCGGCAGACAATTCACCTCTGAACGCAAGTTTATGTGAATCCTTTCCCTGGAGCAAGATATTTCTAAAACCGTTTCAAAGTACAAGTGCGGGGTCGGCTTCTGCCCCAATTGTGAGAACCGAAAATGGTTAAACACAAAAAATCCCACTTTACTTTACCTACAGGGCTCCAATTAGTTTAAAATTGTAGCACATTTAACCTACTTTAAGGGTGTATTATACATCCCCTATAATACCCTATAATAGGGTGATGTTTGTAAAAATACACGTTTGGTATGTATGTTTCATGACTACCTACAGTAGTAGGGCTTTGTTTTCTAGATAGGTACCTGACTGGAGTAGGTTGAGCTAAAGTCGGTCTTAGGAGGTTTCCTAACATGGAATTTAATTCTCTACAAGTTTGATTAAGTGACATTTTTTGATTTTGTACGCCGTTTTTGATATAGAGGCTTTGAAACGTGAGCGTAACCCATTATACAGCCGATTTGAAACAAATTGGCAAACTTTAACGATCGATTGCGGCCAAAAACTGAAACAAATGCCAAGAAATCGGTTTTTCGGGCACCAAAAGTTAAGCTCAAGGAGAATCTAGTAGAAAATGCTAAAAACACGTTCCCTAGGCACCCATTAGGTACTTACCCATAAAAAACCCCGTTTGTCCCGAGTTTATGCAAACCCCCTTTTTACCCCTATACTGACTGGACTAAGAGTAAAATAGGAAGACCTTGTACAAAACCACTTGGACAAGTATTCCACTCATGCCATTTCTCCTCGGAAATGGCTGAGAGTTTCAGCATAAAAAAAAGAAAATGATTAACCTTCAAATTAAAATAAGTAAACTTACTGTTTATACATGTTGACAATGCTGTATGTTGCTGTCAACCTTACTGTTCCTTCAAACTTCCCGCTTTAGGGTACGGTGTCAAAACCCCTAAATCTGGGGGGAAAACCCCCGATTTGGCAGCACCGTCGGTGTGCATGTTTTTACATTAGATTTCCAACTTTAGGGACGAGCAAAACCTGCTCCCGCTTATTTTTTCCTCCTCTGGGTTTGTAAGACTGCTGTTGGGCGTAATCTGCGCCACCAACTTGCAACTGAAATGTGAGCTCAGTTCTTGTCTTATTGTGCGCCTCTCTATCATGTCCTTGCAGGAACTTTCACAATCATTTTTTATTTATTTTTATTTATTAAAAAAACAAAACAATTTTTAACAATAAGGAAGAAAGTCATGATTTGTATACATAGGTACCAATTTTTCTTGATTTGGCCTATAGGTCTCTGACCTGTCCAGGCCTGTCATTCCCTTAGCAGGTATTGAATATTACATATTTAAAACTACAATTTATAGCGTCTTAAAATATAATTTGTATTTTCCAAATCTTCTTTTTTGAAAATTGCCGTTGGCCTAGCGGTCCTTAACGAGAAAGGCAGGTTTTCAAATATCGCAGGGGCAAGCCAGGTGCCGAGTGAAGAAGTCAACTTTTGGACGAGGAATTCGCAAAATGGTTGTCTGACTAGTCCTCGTACTTCTTACCACCTCATGCTGCCTAAACGTGTCCCGAGATTTGAAAACGTAATTTACTAGTCTACAAACATAAGTTGCCATAGGTGGTAGGACATCGAGCTTGAAATAAAAAGTTTCAATTGGTGTGCGCTGGTCGGATATTGTTACCCAAAGTCCTCAACATCGGGTGAATCCCAATGCCCCAAATACTAGCCAGCCTCTATCGTCGCGTCGTTATCAGAAGGAGATTCTCCTTTGCTAGCTGTGGTTTCTTCACCCTGCTGCAAGTCAACGATCCTCTCTCGTACGACCCTAGAATTCTCTCCATAGTTCCCCATGTGACAACTTGGGACTAACTCGTTGGAAAAACCAGAAACATCTCGGTTCTTCCGATCGCATAGAACTATTATAGTTATTATAATACTCATTGGATGCACTGCGTCCCACTTAGTATTACATATTAATTTTATTGTCAAAATATTATTATTTGTTTCAAAATCTGTTTGTAGGGGTTGGAAGATTTGCTCGCCGAGCTCGTAACTCTTGAATGCATGGTCTACCAATTGGGGCTTGACATCGACACAACCACCCTCATGAACATGACGAACTTACAGAAATGCATTAAACTCATGGAAAATGTATGTTTTCAAAATATCGATTCAATCCTTTCCAAATTTACTCTACAATCCCCATCATTTATGTCGTCTGTAATCATTTGTAGACAAAGACTACTGAATTCACTTCTGGAATGCTGGAATATTTTGTGCCTTTCATCAACCGACATAGAATTGAAGGAGATGAGAGATTTAAGTTGTATCAAGATTTTCTCTCATATATTAGTAAAGACAATTTCTCGGCGTCTGTACTTGTAAGTCTGAAAGTTCAATTTCTTCAATTACTTATTCTTAGAATTCCCGAGATCCTTATAAACTTTTCCAAGATTTGTGCTAATATAAGGTTTACAGATACTGAACTTCCTTCTTCTTTCCAGTTCCTTTGTCATTTACTTCAAGGAAACGTCGACATGATAGGAGGACCTAGTGAAATGGTCACGCTGATTACTGAGTGCATTTACTTGTATCCGAAGTTGGACCGAGCTTACTATGCGTTGAGAGTCGTCGAAGACTGCATTAGTTGGATCCAAACCCTGCCAGAGGATTTGAGGTAATTCAAGTTGTTCTTGATTCAGTTTACTTTGCATTCATCTCAATTTGAATTCGATGTTTAGGGATCGCAAAAACCTTCTGAATTCGTTGCGCGAGCTTCGCCAAGAAACTCAGGCTGCACAGATTCTGGTGAAGCATCGAATCCAAGTGGCCATAAAACATATTCACGATATCAAAGGAACGGATGTTGAACCAAAATCCATCATTGGAAAGATTCCCATAAGAGCTATCAAGTGAGTCCTTCCTGAGTTCCAAACGATGAGGTTTTCATTTAGGCGCTCAGTAATGAAAGTAGGTCAGATGGATGAATAGAATCTAGAATGGTGCATTGATGCACGTCAGACGAGTTAGCTGGGGAATCAGGGGTCTCAGCATAGAATCACTGAAAATGGGCGGGTATTAAAAAAAAAAAAAAAAAAAAACGCTTCCAATTTTACACAAGGGTGTATTACTCTTTAATGTAGGTTACATGTTCAAAAATTAATTCTCTGTCGATAAAAAAATTAATTTTTTTTTTGAAATTTGTTTTTGTCAAACATTTGTTTTCAATTTTTGACATTTTATGTCTTTACATTGGCACATAAACGAAAAAAGCGTTGAAAGTGTTAAAGTGTTACTGTTTTTTTTTAAATTGATTTCCGCTTATAACCGAATCGTTGCTAGGGAAATGTTACTTCGTCGTTTTTCATCCCACAAAATTCGTTCACCGTTCGTTCGAAAGCTCTCGATTTATCCAACCATATTTATCCAACTACTGCGAAGTGCGTGGTCAACAAGCTGAGTTATGAGCATGGTTATTTGAATAATTGTTTATACTCAGGTGATCATGATTTCATTGAGCTGGTGTTTCGATGATTTGATTCATAGCAGGTGATCCGAATATTGTGAGAACGGTTTGATTTGTGAAGCGGTGGGTAAATAATTTTAATAGGTAATTTCCGGATCAGCTCAGTGGCTCTAAAAGCTAATTTCTATGCTTTACACTCTAGGAAGCTGTAATTTCGTATGTAGCCTCTTTTAAGACATTTACTTGACGATGCCCAGTGCGACTCCCACTTCTCTTCTTCATTTTTTCTCCTTCTGTCTGTGAGGTGCTGCAGGGCTCTGAGCCCGAACTGGGTTTGATTATTAACCTAGTGGTCAAGAAATCCGGAATCTGAGCCCGAAGGCTTAGGAAAAGCACTCACCCCCATAGTCTCCAATGTCCCACAGGATCCAGATTTGGAGGGTCTTTTGTTGATTTATGGCCTCTTATAACCATCCTTAAAAGGTCCATTGAAATTGAAATGAACACTCGTATGTTTAATTGCGTGATTGTGTTTTTATTTCAGACAGTATAATAAAACTAGAACCACAAAAGTGTTTGACAAGTGTCTGCGGGACATGCTCTCCCTCCAGGAATTGTGTTTTGTCAACGTTCAAATTGATAGCTGCTATGAGGTTTGTGTAATAACTTTGTGCAATCAACTTGAAAAACGTCTTCCTTATATTGTCTAACGTGTGTACTGAAACTCAATTGGATTCTTTGCAGGCGTTTGCTCTGGCTCTCTTGGGATCCCACTCATTGCCCCTCATCGAACACAGTAGCACCGTTTTATGTTGTAAGAAAGAGACTGAACTCACGAGTTGCCTAAGTTTTGATCACAGTATTAAGTTGGTAGCGGAAGCCGCCTCGGTGTATTTTGAAGCTGCGGAGAATGCCAACGATGAGACCATGGACTTTGCTAAGTACGTCCCATCGTTTGCTCACTAAATGATTTATTTTTCGTTTTCTGCTCACCTTGAGAGTTTGCGTTTGTTGTTTGCAGAGCTTGCCTGTTCCTTATCAAAAGTGATCATCCAGAGATTAACAAAGAACTAGATCTCATACAAGGGCTTCGATACTTGAACGAAGTCGGTGTTAATCTCATCCCAATCCAAGGTTCGCGTAATTAATTGAATAGTTGTACTTTTCGATGCTATTAATAATTAATCGCAATTATTGCGATTGTATTCATACTGTAGGACTGATTATCTTTTGAACTGTTACTGATTTTTTTTAGTGAGGCGCACTGAAGATAGAATGAAACTAGTAAACCTGTGCTTTGAAAAGGATCCAAAACTTTACAAGAAATCGCAATTCGTTTATAAGCTGGGGGCCAAACTAAGAGTTTGTGGTGAAGATATAGTCAAGCGACATAATATGCTTACTGAGAAATTGGCTCTTGTAGCAATTGCCGTGAGTTTTTTTCTTTTTTCCTCGCGTTTCCTCTACTTTTACGGCTAACTTGTGATTCAGACACTGTTCCAATTTTCAGGATGGTGCCTGGTCATACTGCACGGAGTTTTGCACGGATATGGTCACCAACGAGTACGCTGAAGGATGGGAGGTCGTTTGGGAGCTGCTTCAGAAAACGAAAATTCAAGACCCAACTGTTGGAAGGTTGTTTTGGTGTTTCTGCGCTGTTCATGCTCCTGCGCGCTTTTTGAACGAACTCTTCGAACTCAGGTTCGTACGCTTGTTAGATTATGTATTAGGAATGTATCTTTCCTGATAACTGTGCACTAGCGTACGTCGTTTTTCCGAACTTTTTAATTCCTGGTTCCAATAGGGAAAATGTTTTGCTTTTTGAACCCAAAAGAACACCCCCTGAGCGATTTTCAAATTTATCGACTCCTTCAGGTTCCACTACCCCAATCAAGTTGTTTATCGACTAAGCCATAACAGATATGGAATGGGGAAAAGTCACCCTTAGTGGTAGAGCTCGATTTTAAGTGAATATTTTTTCGTTTTTGGAATCTACGTGTCATGAAATGGACGATGTAAAATTTTGAGGCCGTACAGAATTTTCGACCTCCGTCGCGATTACATAGGTGTATTATTCAAAGCATAATAAACCAAAATTACTACTAATTTGACAACCATTTGACCTCTTTTTGATGTTGACCCACTATTGACGGCTATTGGCAACTATTGACTGATATGGATAACTAGTGAGACAACTATCGGGTCCTGAACTTGTGGTGCTGCTGTTCTTGGCATTGACACCATTCCGGCTCCAGTGCAGCTCACTTTCGGCTATGCACAACCTAGGTACGATACGTCTTATAGCGTAGAGTTTGTTTTGGTATAGATAGCCGGCTGTAGCCTACCTGCTCAATGGGTCAGCCCTCTCACACTTGAACTGCAGACTGTGTGTCCCTGACCTGGCTCTGTTATCCATCCTGGACCCGTCTGTGTACCATTCTATGCCCCAAGATCCAAAGTTACTGTCTAGTTCCAGCCTATGTTTCCCAACATCGCCAACAGGTGGAGAGTCTACAACAACATAGCTTAGAAGTCCTTCACTGAAACAGTTTTTTTTTTTTTCAGGTATTCACTTGACTCTCCAATAACTCCCTCCTTTGGACCATCGAGAGATGTCAGTATTCCTGATTATAGTCATGTGTCTGTGGTGAGTCAACTCAAGTATTCAATGCTTTGCCTCATCTCTAAAATGTGTGAATGCTGAGTTCAATTCGTCTTGGTTTGTTGGTAGTTGAATACTCCAGATTCTGAAGATTGTGATGATTACCATCTGGCCAGCAGTGACTCTTCCCACAAGTGAGGGGACAGCTGTTACAAATATTTAAATTAATCTATCTTGAAAGACAACTCACCTCTAAACATACTTTACTCTGTTTGACAGGTTAGATGAGCCAAGCGATGCTGAGCCTATACCTAGTTTCTGTACCCCCTCCTTCTATTGCGGCCAAAATGAATCACAAGGCGGGCAATTCTTCGAGTACAGACTGACAACATCTACTAAATACCGCAAACCCCCAATTTATCAAATTTTGCAGAATGCCCCCGAAGAAACTCTCTTTTCCTTCGTGGAGTCTCACAAGTTTCAAGTTGACCCGTGGGTCGTTGATTCAAGTAAGTAAGCGGAGGGAAGTTCCCCCCAAAAAAATCAGTATCCTTTCCAGCTGTTCTTTATTTTACTTTTTCATTTCAGAGCTGCTTGGGCTGTTTGAAAAAACCATGAACAAGGATACGTTAACCGCTTTGGGATTTCTACTGAGCTCGCATAATCCTCTGGCTTGCGAAGAAATCTTCGACAAGTTGCCTCAAGTTCCTTTCACTTATGAGCTCGCCATTTATTTTTTCTGTCTTTGCTCCCTCAGGGGAATTTCTCAGCAGACACTGATATCCCCTCCAGAAGTAAGTACCTCTCATTTGAATGCATCCCATCGACATTGTAGACAATAAAAAAATACACTGCCAAGTGGAACGTGGCCCATAGCTTCCTCAGATATTGTATGAAATGTTGAACGAAATTTTTCATCAATAGGGCACAAGTTATGGCTGTTAGCTCACTAACTCGAGCAAGATTTTAGCTCTCTCTCCCCCCCCCCCCCCCCCCGAGCTTTTAGCTCACTCAGCTGACCAGGAGAATACCCGTCATTTCAATCGTCTCTTGTACTCCCATAAGGTCTCCTCAAATTTCAACGTCCAAGGGTGAACCGGAGAGATTTTAGTGGATTTGAACATTTTTACATTACCTACTATAATATAGTAGCAGTACTATACCTACTATAATATAGTACGTACTATATTATAGTGGCAGTGCGGTACTGCTTCGAGTTCGATTGCTGTGAACGACACTGCACCTCATTCTTTGGATATCTAACCTCTTGGAATTTTGACTCGAGATTTTTAAAAAATCTATGGCTGCGTAAACAAACCATCCTAACAACCAACTTCTTCCATGTTGCTGAGGATGAACCGAATCACCATTTTGCGCCTACGCAACGTGTTCCGCTGATTCAATCCTCATAAAATTTATTTGGAACCTCAAGTGGCCGTATCATCACAATCCCTGAAAATTTGACTGAAATCGGATCAACATTGTGGAAGTTATGGCTGTAACAAGGAATCATACGTTTGCGCCTGCAGACAGCGTTCCGCTGATTCAATCGTGATGAAACTGATAGGGGACCATCTAGGGCTATACCCACACAATTCCTGAAAATTAGATTGAAATCCGATCAAAATTGTGGAAGTTATGGGTGTGGCAAGGAAATGCGGACAGACAGACCGACAGACACGGAACCAAATTTGTTCAGGAGGCTCTGAAACGCAAAACGTGAGTGGAAATTTTTATTTTGGAGAACAAAATGTTTTTCATTTCGAAAGTGAAAACAATGCTTCCTCTGCCTTGCAGACTCGGAAGCAATACCGATGACTTAAGGAGATAAATAGTAGCAATTATGGGGTTACGTACTAAAAAACGCTGCCAATTTTACACAAGGGTTTATTATTCTTTGATATAGGTTAGTTGCGCAAAAATTATTTCTGTGTCAAAAGAAAAAATGTTGGGAAAAAAAATTTTTTGGATTTTTTTTTTTTTCAAAAAGTTTTTTATTTTTTTTCGAAAAAAATTGTTTTTTCAAAAATTCTTTATTCTTTACTCGAAAAATATTTAACCTCCTGGGATCCTTTAAAAATCCCATTTTTAGCCCCATGAAAGCCCTATAGATCGCAACAGTGAAATCGGATCGTTCCGGGACCCCAAAAAATGGATTCTACGTCCAAAAATACTTCGAAAACGACACCTGACTCGATCCCATAGCCAAAAGGCTTCAAAAACCACCTTATGTAGCCTCATTTCAGCCCCATAGCGCCCCACGGGTTTGGGCGATCGGGCTGAAAACCTTGCGGGCACAACTAGATGGTAAACCGAGTATTTTGTCAAAATTTCAGATTTTAAAAAAAATTCCTACTGCCCAAAACGGCCTGGATGGCGGACGGACATTTCGGTTTTGGAATCTAGACCACTTGAAACGGATAATGTCAAATTTTGAGGCCGATCGGAGTCGTCGAGCCCCGTCGCGAAAACATAGGTGTATTATTCCAAGAATAATAAACCAAAATTGCAATAGGTTGCGACGTTGGCGCTCAGTATATTTGTGGACGATATTTCAGTTAGATTCTTTAATGTCTCAACTTTATACAGGCCAGAATTTGCCGCCAGATCAATGATATCAAATGTGTTCGCAGGCTCTTCGTTTGGTCAATTCTCTCCCCAACGCCGAATTTAAATCTTCCATCAACAAATTCACCCAGAAGTGGGAGAGCCTGTTGCAGGCTAATTCGCTAAGAGAAGAAGACTGCGGAGTTAACTACGAACGCTTTTTGAAAGACGACTCATACAAAAATGACACAATTTTCGGGTTGGCAATGTACGTGTTGTGAGGTTAATACCGTTCACGCTATACAACTCGGCTCTTATTGATAACCTATCTGGGATTTCCAGGTCTCCTGGCAAGGTGGACATTGCCCTCGAGTTGGCTAGAAAAAACGATATTCCACTTCTTGATATTGCGTTTGCTCACATAGAAGCTCTATTTCTCGACGGAGAAGTTGACGCTTTCATTAAAGGTTCAGGTGATGGCAGTCAGGTGGCAACACTACTCAAGTCTTCTTCTGAAATTGTGATAAACAGGTACGATCATTTGCAAATTAATTTTTCATCCGTTTTGGTTTATTATTCTTGGAATAATACACCTATGCATTCGCGACGGGGGTCGAAAATTTTGATTGGCCTCAAAATTTTACATTACACGTTTCATGACGCGTAGATAAAAAAAACAAAAACAAAAAACAAATGGCCGTTAACCGTACGCCGCACAGTGGGGTAAAATCCCCGATTTTGGTAGAAAAAAATCGAATTTTGGTCAATTTGGCGTGCGTGTCTCCCCTTAAGTTATTGCGGGTTTTCACAATTTTGAGCTAAAAATCACTGTTTGAGTTCTTGGGCTTAAAAGAACTTCATATCTTTTCGAAACTGCAGTTCCATATGTTGGTACATAATCACTTCAGTGTGAGTGAGATTAGAGCCCGGGAGCCTTTGTAGTTAAAAAAAAAAAAGAAAAAAAAGAAAGACGAATCGCCCATTTCGCGATGAAATCTCGTAGGTATCGACTTTGGTATAGAACTAACTCTTTGATTTTATTAAACTTATAATAACATTGTACATAAATGATAATTTGCTAGATTTTAGGTAGTTAGAGCAAATAAACCGGTCAACGGGCGCGCGGGGAACTGTTCGGGCTGAGAGATCGAGTATTGGACGGGAGCGCGTTAGTACTAACTTTAAAAATTAACTGTAACGAAAAGGGGTCTCGCGCCAAAGACGTTGTACAGGATTTTTTCCCCAATCTTTGTTAAATCATTTTTAATTTTTTTTTTTCCCTCAACTTACCTATATCAAAGACTAATGAACCCTTGTGTTTATTTTACAGCGTTTCTTCTTTTATGAGCCAAACGCATGTTTGTCTATGTAATTACAAATAGTCTTAATTTTTACAGGTTTCGCCCTCACTATGGTAACATCGATGGGAAAGATTACAAAAAATTGTCGAGCTTCTTCAAAGTTCTTCTATACCTGGATGGAGAGTTTGTTATTGATGAATTAACCCCCAAAGAGCACGTGAAGTTGCTGAAAAGAATCGAATCAACTGTACCCGGTATGGATATTTACATTGACATGTTTCTGCACCTCACATCGTTTCTAAATTTAAAGCTCCATTTCCTCCACAGGTCTCGATTATAAGGATTTGGTTTCGAATAGTGTTGATCTCTTAACGCTCATGAAACCTTTTCTGTTGGAAATCGACAGCGTCACTAATTGCGTCAAGTTTTCAAAAAGTCTGCCGAAAAGTTTGAAGGGCAACACATCGTCGAGTACGCTCTACTATGAGTTCTGTAGTCATCAATTTCAAACCCTTGTAAGTACGAACTTGTAGAAGTTAACAGAAAGATTAGCCAGATCTTCAAATTAAATGGGAATCAAGTGGGTAGTAAAGGTATCGATGGATTTTATGCTAACTTGAATCATAAATGAATCTGAAAACAGCAACATATGTTGGAGAGAAATCGCTGCTCTAGTGGTGGGTGATTGGTCAGATCTGGGACTCCTATTTATAATACCTGTTGTGCCTACGAACTCGCGTTATTGACTTTGTCCGCTTTTTGGTCACTGAAGTTGTCGAATTTAATTGGTTAAATTTAGTAGGTCTAAAATTTACCTTGAACACTTTTCACGGCACGTGATCCCGTGGGCTTGAAACTGACGTACTGGAGGCGGTGACTGGAAGCTCGTGGAGGCAGAAGAGGCCTTATTCTTCTCCGGGAGTTCTGTCGAGATGTGACGGCGTATCTTGAGACAGGGAACTATACCGGTTCCAGGGATTGATTGAATTTCACTCAATTTGCTACCCGTACGTGTCCTAAGTGTGTGTGGTGTGTTTTCTGTCGTCCGCAGGCGATGGTCTTAGGCCGCTCGAGCTGTCGTGGGTTTTTAAGTCCACTAACAGGCGATGGTCCTAAGCCTCTCGAGCTGCAGAGGTATTTGACTGAACTGTGGGCGATGCTCTCAGGCCACTCGAGCTGTCTGGAGTTTTTAGGCTCACTGACAGGCGATGGTCCCAAGCCTCTCGAGCCACAGAAGTCGATGGACAGAGCAGTGGGGCGATGGTCCTAGGCCGCTCGAGCTGTCTGGAGTTTTTTATGCTCACTGACAGGCGATGGTCCGAAAAGGTTTTGTGCGCGAACGGGACATTTACAACTTCAAGACAAAAAACGCTGCAAATTTTACACAAGGGTTTATTATTCTTTGATATACATTACTTGTGCAGAAATTTAATTCTGTCAATGAAAAAATTAAAAAAAAAATTTTTTTTTGATTTTTATCTCAAAAATTTTTTTTTGGATTTTTTGTTCAAAAATATGTTTTTTCAAAAATTCCGTATTTTTTACTCGAAAAATATTTAACATCCTGGGATCCTTCAAAAATCCCATTTTTAGCCCCATGAGAGCCCTATAGATCGGCACAGTGAAATCGGATCGTTCCGGGACCCCAAAAAATGGATTCTACGTCCAAAAATACTTCGAAAACGACACCTAACTCGATCCCATACCTAAAAGCCTTCAAAAAACCCATCCCGTAGCCCCATTATAGCCCCAGAGCGCCCCACGGGTTTGGGCGATCGGACTGAAAACCTTGCGGGCACAACTAGATGGTAAACCAAGTATTTTGTCGAAATTTCAGATTTTAAAAAAAATTCCTACTGCCCAAAACGGCCTGGACGGCGGACGGCGTACGGCTTACGGCTTACGGCGGACGGACATTTCGGATTTAGAATGTAGACCACTTGAAACGGATAATGTCAAATTTTGAGCCCGATCGGAGTCGTCGACCCCCGTCGCGAAAACATAGGTGTATTATTCCAAGAATAATAAACCAAAAGGTGATAGAAAAATATTGGATAAAAGTCAATAGAGTGCCGGGCAGAGCTTCGCCCTCTCAATGGAGAAATTTGAACACGAGTGAGATGGGAAGCTGCTGAGCACGCTCTTTTATACCCCCCCGGCAGTGGGCTGGGGGAAACGCGAGAGGCGTGGCTCAGCGTGCTGCTGTTTGATTGCCCCCCCCCCCCCCCCCCCCCGCTGAAGGCGGAGTCGGCTCCACGTGGACCCTTTTGTTGCAGCTTGCGTGGGTTCGCTCTGTCTCGGACTCTCTCGTATATTTCAGAATTTAACAGCTGCGGAAGGCAGGCCGCACAATACCCATAAACAGCTGTCTTATACACACACAAATTGTTATAGCCGAAAATACTAAGTTCTTATGGATATGTCTGTTAATAGCTACAACATTGTAGCCGTTGTTTTTTTTTTTTGTTTTTTTCCTAATGGTCCCTCAACATCTCCGCAAACCTGTTGAAACCCCCTCCAAACTGGTTTTGAACCGTACTGCTCACTCTACATCACCCCAAATCATCCAAACCGATCCCTAAACATCACCCCAAAACTTTCTTAATCCCCATCCAACGTGGTACTGAACCCTGCCGATGCCTTTACGTCACCTCAAATTTGTCGTTACCATCTCCTACCACGAAAATGACTACTCACTCAACTCCCTGCCCAAAACCCGTCAAATATACCACACGGCTGGCACCTGCTTTACCAGCTTCTGTGTGCGAGTGGAAAGTATCGAGTAATATGACGAGTTTGTTCCCTCTGTAACGATGTCATTGAAAATTTTGTAGCAGTTGCTATGCAGTTTGTTGGGGAAATTCAAATTCTCTCGTCAACGAGACCCCCGCTAATTACGTGGATTTTACCGCCGACTTTATCACACGCTGACCCATTCATTCATTGTTTTTACATCAATGACGTCACGCTGCAAATTTCTGATCGGGATCGAGGATTGGGCCTCCCTTGGCGACATTTCGTCTGGGGAAGCCAGGTTAGCGGACCCGATATTTAATTCACGCGAATCTGTTGCCCTGGCAACCATTGTCAACAGTTCGACTATGGTCGCCAGACTCCCTTGGCGACTGCTCGTCTGGGGAAGCCAGCCCTCTGATTCCCGTAATAGCTGTGGATTCAGGGAGGAACAGTATTGTAGTTGACACATCAATCTTAATACTGGATTCCTCTGAACTCCTTTCCGAAAACCAACGCATTTCAGGCCAACACGACTTCTCGTGCCTGCCTGGAGATAGCGAGTTTTCCCAAACTGCTTCGATACAGCCTCTTAGGCCTGCTGATCGCGACCGCTCGTGTTATGCCCTGAGCAGGGGTATTCAAGCACTCCCTTCCTCATCCTCCAAAGACATCGGGGGCGAAATCCCAGGAACGCTGGAGGCCTTCCCCCGCACACACAACACAAATATTTATATACTTAATAACCAATAAGGAAAACAATATTTGCATGTAGGTACACCCCCAACATCAGTATTATTGGGTAAACCTACATCCTCTTATTTCAGAGTTTTCATTTCATTTTTCAGTGCGTTCAATGCAAATCTCTGAAACAGTGCACTAGCCGATTCGAGACGATTTTCCCGACTTTGGCCAAGTTGAATCAGGACGATTTGCGGAAATTCGTTTCAGTTTCGATGTGCAGCCAAACTGCCATCGATCAAATGGATTACGTCATTCGTCGTCAGCTTTTGAATTCGTTGCTGATGTGGTGTCAGAGCTCCGGAGATTCAAGGTTTGCACATTATCTCTCAAAGTTTGTTAACGCATCAGAACGCTGATGTCAGTAATATTTCAAAATTTGTTTATTCAGAGGGGATGAGGTGCTTTACATCCTGGAGAAGCTGGAACTTTTAAATATGTTGTGGAGTGATGACGTTGAAGATTTGCTTTCTAGTCCGAGTTGCCGAAAATATATGAGGTAAGCAATCGCCCAGTAGCCCAGCGTGGCGGCGGCGCGCGGCGGTTGTCCAGTAGTGACTGGCAAAAACTTTTCATTTGATAAATCGTTTGTCTGGCTCCAAAATTCGCTCGAGTTTTATGGACAACTTTCGTGTTTTTCAGTAATATAGAAAAGTGTTACGCGCGTGATGAAGATGACCTCCAAAGGAAAGCGGATGTGATGAAAATTATTGAGGAAGCAGGAAAGGATGAACATTTATCAAGAGAGGAGTTGCGCGTTCTGAAACAAACTGTCTACTCCCTAATTCCGTCCTGTGAACCCTTCAATGAACCCACACCCGAATCCTTGTACGTTAAAATGTTACATTCACTGCTAAGGAGACATTTTAATTTTTTGAGTTTGGTTCGGGTTTTCCTTAGTACGTTTTGTTGTTTCCAGGTCTGCTGACGAGTCCGAAGAGATAATCGATGACGCAACGAATGTAAGTTGATGCGAGCTGATGACAACCGTGATGAAATAAAGCGCTCTTTGGCGTTGTTCTAATTCTCCCAATATTTCAGGACAAACTACTTCTAGTCAGAGAGCTTTGTGAAAAATGGGCTTCCGACCATTCTTTGGCAGAGGGCATACACCTATCATTCGAAGATTCTCTTGTGGACTCCAACATCACTGCTAGCATGCTGTCCTTTTTATTGTATTCCGAAGAACCTCAGGAGTTGGATTCTGCGTGAGTTGTTTCGCCAATATCTCCTATTACTCAAAACAAAATTGTATCTCATCAATCACATCAATCAATACCTATTGTCCCAATTGTACGTCCTGTACCAATGGAAAGTGTTCCCGCTGCTTGAGGCGAATGAGATATTATAAAACTCATCAACACTGAATCAACAGCTCTATAACATCATGATTCGTCTTGTTGCAGGTCACCCTTGCGAGTTGATTCCATAGGGAAGTATGATGTTGCTGAAGCTATACTGCAATCTGACCAGAGTCCCACTTTGGTTAGTTTTCTTTCCCACCTATCAACCATTTGCGTAAAATTTGAGCGTGTCAAAAATGTGTAATCAATCACAAAGTGGTTGTTTGCCGATGGTGCAGAGGTCTAATCCAATGAGTTGGTTAGGGAGAGAGAGCGACTCCTCTGCTGAATATATTCAGCAGAGGAGTCGTTCTCTCTCCCTATCCAACTCAGTGTAATCAATCACTGGATTGAAATGTGATTTAGAGGAGGAATTGGAATGGAGGTTCCATTCCGTGTCGAGTATACAAAATATGTATTATGTACAGCACAGCTTACTATCCTGGAGGGTCAAGACAACCTTAATGAGTTTCGTCTTTAGTTTCAGACATTGAGAGAGTGCATCATGGACCTTCTCAAATCTGAGAACCCAGACCGAGTGTTTTTGATGTGGTTATGCCTCTCATGGAAGTCACTCAATCTCTCACATGTCGGAGAAAACTTACTTCTTAACGAAATTGCGGTTAGTAGCTCTGTTGTGGTTGCAAATTGCAAGAATATTGAGTGCGTTGAATTTGTCTCGCTACGGCCTTTTCATCCGGTTTCAGGTTGACGAGCTTTCTAGTCACCTCCGTCGGAATCCCGGCTCGGCCAAACGCTTCATTCCGATTATTGTCGCGACGGACAAGTTCCCTCAGCTGACCTCGTCACTCCTCGACGAAGCCGACGTATCGACTTTGAAGCTCATCACCGACGCTCTCAGGGACTGCGGGATGTCAGCCGAAGCCGGAACCTTAGAGATGCACGTCGAACGAGTTCCAGACGCCTTGAAAACGTTCAATTCCGCCTTCAGATGATCACATAGAGCCGCATTCTGGCTTATGGTTACACTGTGAGCCAATCGTTGTTTCAATTTTCTTCCATTTCTTCACACTCAGTAATTTGCTTCTTTGCGATCTAAAATTAGTTCAAGAATATGGTGTTCTAATATGTCAGCCATCTTTTGAATGCTGCTGTTCTTCTTCTTGCTGTGAGTTCATGATTTTGAATAAAGTTTCATTTCCTTCTAATATCAGGTAACTATTTGTGCTTTAAGCATTTAATTCTGCGATTTAAAAAAATTATGCACGAAGATCCTGTGTTGTGGTCTGGTAGTTTCAACGTCATAACGCCAAAAGTCAAGTTTCAAACAGAGCGAATGCCCATGTGTTCCGCCGCTTCCCACGATTCAATTTATCGAATGTTCACAATGGTTTTCCAAAGTAGCATTGTATAATAGTTCCTTTCATCAGCTCAGCAGAATCGAGCTTATCAACATTGAATAATCTCGCTGTATGCTACAACGCGCTCGAATTATGACGATTTGGCAAATGAAGCGGAACCTCGAATACCACTCAATTCGTTCAAGGCGTTTATCTCTGACGACATTCTTGGGAATGAACTATTAGATAGGATTGTAATTTATTAAATATAGAATCCACGTTTCCCTTTGTAAATTATGTAACAAGACCCCAATGGGGTTGTTGATAAACAAATATAGTCCAGTCAAGTTCTGTGGTTTCCTATAGAATCTTTAGGGGAATTCTTTTATTGTGATTTCTAATGTATTCTATTCTAGGGTGCAGAATCCAAATTTTCAAAGTGTAGAGAAAACCACCGATTATTGGTGATGGCTCGAAGCGTCAGGCGTGATTTGGTGTTTAACGCGGTTTCTTTATTCTTAAATATAAATTATTATTATTGTCCAAAAATTAATTCTATATCAATAAAAAAATTTAATTTAATTACCTACCTATATAAAAAAAAATAAAAAAAAATAATTTCTTATAAAGTTTGCGGACGGATGTGGGACCCCGAAAAATGGATTATTACCGGGTACTTTGTCAACATTTCAGATTCAACGAAAAAAGTGCCACTTCCCAAATTGGCTTGGACGGCGGATGGAAATTTTGTTTTTGGAATGTACACATCTTGAAACGAATAGTGACAAATTTTGAGGCCGATCAAAATTTTCAACCTCCTACACGTCCAAGAATAATAGACTAAAAGTGGAGACTTCACCTTAGCTCGTGTAATTTTGCGCAATATGGGGTTATCAGAACTTTTAACGGGTTTTGTAAATTTAAACGTTTGAGTGGAAAGTTTGATATCAGACAATAAAACCTAATTGGTTTCCGACAGCAGCTCCTTCGCATTTTGCTGTTACCACGATGTCATTTTTTCCCATCCAAACATTTGGATTCTGCAGTCTCGCTAAAAGGCCTCGCAAAACATTCTTGTACAGTTCGTTCCAAGCACGAGTTCATGAAGATGTTTGGCGAAAGCATCAAGGATGATGGAGACAGGAGATTGTATTTTCTACTGATTGCTCTTAAACTGCGTATTATCAAATAAACGGATATGGTGTGAGGGGTAGGTTTGAACAACACTAGCTTAGTTCAAATGAAATTAACGTATTAATAATTACGTACACCTTATTGAAGTTGACGAGTATTGTATAGTAAACAACTTGGCTTCCATATTCTCTCGAGTCTCCATCATTAGAAAGTTGTTTTGTTTCTAAAATGTCCTAAAACCGGCAACTCAGAAGACGGGAGGCTGTACTACCAGTTCTACATGTTAATGACCAAAAATGACTATCTCAGACGAAAACATTGACCAGAGACTCATTGTTTGAAAAACTTGTTGCAAAGCTTAGATTGAGTTGTAGGATTTATAAGTACTTACATTATAGTAGATTAAAGTTGAAATGTATTGTCAGTCTCTCAAGCCAGATGGCCAACGTTTTTGGAATACATAGTTATGGGATCTTATAACTTGAGGTTTGCAAAAAGGTAATAATAATTATTGCAATTATTGCCTCATCGGACTTTCTCCTTCTGAGATGCCGGGTACTCTAGCTTCACTTTGTCATCCAGTAATTGGGTTATGCCCCTAGTCCGGAGGTTAATAAGTAATCCTCCTCCACTTCTTTACGTGTGCCACACCAAAACCTGTCGAGCTACCGAACGTGGAAGGTTCTTTAGCTACTGCACTCTCTGGAACAACTCATTTGAACTAGATTAAGGTGAGGCTGGAACAAATCTGAGTTATTCATAAATACCATTACACATACCAGTAGTCATCGCTGACATGTTCTTTCTTCGAAACAATAGTTTTTGTAAATTCTGTGAACTGTATTGAAACTAGTTGGAAATGAACTCATCTTATGACTCAGGATGAACTGATGTAGAATTTTGAGAAGAGTTTTTTTCAAACTGTGTATCGTTGGTACATATAAACATAAGCCCACCAGTAATCGTCTCCTGCGTAGGTACCTGTTGGTTGAGTCCATCATCACCGGCTGCTTATTCTCGTCGAAAGTTGGAAATTATTCTCACGCTTACTTCGGGGATCTTCTTGTTCTTGGGTGGTACACCGAACCACGATTTCTTCCAAGCTATTTCGGTTCTTTGCGTATTACGTGAAAAGGGTGCGTCCTACACAAAACTCATGCCAGTTGGTTTGATTTCCAAAAGGCTAGCTGATGGTATTTCATTTCGTTACAGTTACCTATCAGTCATTCTTTATTTTGTTTTTGATTATGCGAATCCGTTTGAAGCTGTGAAGGCACGGATTGAATTCGAGTGATTTTTGTTATTAGGAATCGCTTAATGTCAGATTTTGAGTTTTATTTTATCGCTCCCCGGGTTGATATTTTTTTGCTCAGAAAATGAAACTCAACTTTTGAGCCATTTTTTTCGCTCAAAATAAAACGTAACCGCGTTAAAATCCCTTATTTAGCTGTGAAAGATCTGACCATACCGTTGGAAAGCCCTTTCCATGTCCTACCCCTCTAGTACCAAATTAAATTTTTCAGGCAGTAAAAAAAAAAAAGCACCGTACTGATGATGGTCTAATGAACAGAAACTTATTCTTTGTCGTGGAAATGGACTACTTCGTCTACCATCAGCTGGTTCAGAAAATGAAACTCACTTAATGGGATTTTAGCATAGAATATGCTTTAGCCGTGACCTAACTGCCCCACGAAATGGTAAGGTGGTTTTGGTGGTATTGTGGTGTAACATGCCACCTTACCATCACCACCACCTTACCAATGCTGGAGGCTATTGTATATAGGTTACATAGGTTATATAACCTACACTGGAAGTTAAGTTCTATAATATAGAATCCCATATCCTATAATATAGGATACGGGATTCTATATAATATATTATATTATATAGGATACCTATAGGATCCTTTTCATAGGATATGGGATTCCATAAAGCATGTTCTATGTTTCTTGAATTTTAGCCGTAGGCTCCAAGAAAAAATATCCGGGGGTCCAAGGGGCTTACTGGAGGACCGAGTTTTCGCTCTTTTTTTCACTCAGAAATATGGCTCAGCTTGCAAATTCCTCAATAAAAATTCTGATCAATACTAAGATATTTCATTATAGGTAAACGAATTTATTTCTACGTTTATTTCATGCCTGAAAAATGTAATTTGGTAGTAAGGAGATAGGAAATTGAAAGAGCTTTTCATCAGTACGTTCAGATTTGATTTTTGAGAGCAAAACAAGGGATTTTAACGTGGTTGAGTTTTACTTGAGCGAAAAAATTATCGCTCATAAGTTGAGTTTCATTTTCTGAGCGATATAGTATCGCTCAGAAAATAAATCTCAACCCGGGGAGCGAAAAAATAAAACTCAAAATCTGATATTGACCGACTCCGAATAATAAAAATAAAGTTATTTCTCCAATTCAATCCCTGTGTGAAGGTGTTTCCAAATCGTAGGTGGCTTGTGCTTATCGAGTAGTAAATTAACATAGGGTTGATGGTAAATCTGTTTACCCCATCGCAGAAAAGTTGTCCATGAATATGCGTCCGGTTTTCAATAATAATTATTAACCGGATAATAATTATAATAATTATTATTATCGTTTTTTTTAAATCACTCAAATTTGATGTTATACAATATTAATAGGTAGGTCCACCTAATAGGTATTAGTTTAATTAATTAGCATTAATAGGTAGGTCCACCTTTTAATGTTGATGTGTTTTCGAGAGGTGACTCAGATCAGGCTAAACTTGATCAAAAATGTATCATACTATCTTACATTCCTCTGAAGCAGATACTTTTCCACTACACCACCTTCTCCACCAGGTAATATATAATACATGATATAGCATTATGTATTACGTGGTAGGGGTATAGTTAGTACGTATAATCATATTCTATTTAGTGTAATCCATCTTCACCCCGCACCCTCGTGGAAAAGTTCTTTTGGCTCAACCCTCGACAACTCACCAACGTTGACACAATCGAAGTGGTTTAAAACTACGCTACATACATAATATACTGCCTGTATTGAAGGCAGGTTTGTTCCACAGCCATAATTTCATTTTCATCCTAAAATTGGCCAATCGAGGTTTAATAACGAGACTGACGCTTATGATCATTTAGGTTTGGGATTGGTTTTGCACCGTTTGTGGCCTGTAAAGCTGATTGTTTTGTAGTCCACGTAATCTGTCGTAAAACATGGGTAGATTAAGGTCGGATGTGGTTGCCTATTGTTCATATTGAACTTATTCAAATGTGATACAATACCAGTTTGTATTGACTTGTTGAAAATGGAGTTTTATATATTGTTACAAAACTGATTGGTGCTGCAGTTTATTTTCTTCCTTAAAGTTCCTTGGTGAGGTTCTGAGCTGAAACAGTGTTATGCGCTGATGTTACGCATGACTACTGGGGTTCGCTTGTATCGAATCGCAAGAGCATCGCTGAACTCACTGGTTGAGTGATCAATGTTATGCTAGGTAGTGCAAAGGAATTGCTTATAACCAACCCGATGACTTTACATTCATCTGTTCCGTAACTGCTCGATTTATTGCCCTTCGATCTGCGGGGAATTCGTTTAACGTGTTTCGTAACAGTACGTCCTCCGAGTGCTTTCGCTTCTTCACCGCCTCCTTCTTTGCTGCATGAATTCGCGTACGTTGTTCTCCATATCAAAATATGATTAACGGTAGGTACTCCCATACGCAATGATCGGTCAAGCACTGATGAGCATGATTCTGAAGCTTAAAACATACTTACGTTGAGGTGAACGAACTGGATCTGAATCAGGCCTAGTTATGGCCTATCCGTCTTCGTGCACTGGCAATGCCAGTGAATCATTCCGCGCTGGAGATGGGACACTGCAAAGTATCACCCATTACCTACCGCCCAAGCAGTATAAACTATCCATCTTGTGGCTGTTCAATACCCACCTTTGATCATATTTGTGCAGTGCGCGCAACACACTACCTCCCCCCCCCCCCCCCCAAGACATTTTTTTATGATAATGTTAATTATGATTAATAATCATATGTTAATAATAATGATAATATGCCGACACTGCGCGCTGCTTCACGAGTAAGCAACATCGAGTGGTTTGGTTCTTTAAAGTCTTCCGGACGATATCACAAGTCTTGTGTCTAGGAGACGGACAGCTTCCTCGTTGACGTGAGTGGCCGTTGGAGATGATGCACGGCCTGCCGCTTGATGGTTTCGTTGCCTGTTTCGATTCGATGGAGACGATCATTTTCGACAGTACTTTGGAAGCATTGCTTATTAAGCCTGACTTAACCCCCTTTCCCCATCAAGCACAGATATATTTAGTACCGTGGTTGCATTTACCGTGGGTTATGGGAGTTTTTTTAATCAGGGGTGATTTATTTTGTGAGCGGGGCTTATTGGAGCACGTTGTTGTATTTTAACCCACGAAAGCAAAATACCTAATACCGCAACATACTATTAAAAACGAAACACCGGTTACAATGGTTTCAACCCGATAAATAAACCCTGGCCACGACGAGAGGCATGGATGCACCGCCTGAACAAGCGACTAATGATGTAACAAAATTTTTTTTATAAGATAGATAACTCCTGAGGAGCCCTCAACCCCATACCTACATGGGGACCGGCGAAAGGCGCCTCGAGGCAATGTATTCAACCAAATATATGCCCTGAACAACCAACTACCCACGGCTTATCCCTCACTAAAACCCTTCAAGAATGACTCCATGTTGTTTTTCCCTATCGCCAACACCGCAGTGTCATCGGCAAAGGTTGCTATGGTGTTCTTTTCTGTTTATGGGAGGTCTCTGGTGTACAATAAGTACAGTAGTGGACCAAGTACGCTCCCTTGTGGGGCGCCTGCTTTGACAAGTTTTGGTTCGAAGAAGGCGTCTTCTTGCTTGATCCTGAAGTAGCGATTGGTAAGATATGATTGAAGTAGCTCAGCGTACTTTGATTGGTCTTACGCAGCTTGAAGTTGAGTCCCTCATGCCAGACCTTGTCGAATGCCTGAGCAACAACCAGAAATACAGCCGAACAGATCTTCTTTTCTTCAAGGGCTTTTTCAATGAGGTGTGTTATCCTGTGTAGGTACTTGATCAATTGTAGAATGCTTCTGACGAAAAACCGGTTTTCGTCAGAAAAATATTGAGAGAAAATTTAAATTTGAAATTTAATTGTGTGGCGACCGCATCAACCCTGATTACGGGGAAATCTTGAAAAAACGCCTTCAAGCTCGGGCAAGCTCAATAATTGAACCATGAAAATTTCAGATTTTCATCCGACACACAATTTTCATTTCTACCATCATTCGGGCAAAAACGGGCAGCTGATTTCGTGTTATTTCGTTACCCAACAAGTTCCAGACTAATACAATAGGTACAGTAGAACCTGGCTAAGTGAGACACTGGGGTACTGAGAATCCTCTGCTAGTGAGGAAAAAATGCGGTCCCTTGGTTTTCAGCCCAAAAACCTGGGATAGTGAGAATAATTTTACCTCTGGTAGTGAGAATCTTTTCTGCCGTTTTTTACCTCTGCTAGTGAGAAAAATTCCTCCTTCTACCTCTGCTAGTGAGAAAATCTCCTCCTCCTACCTCTGCTAGTGAGAAAATCTCCCCCGCCTACCTCTGCTACTGAGACCAGGGACAATTAGTTTCATGTTTCTGTTTGCCTGTTTCTGTTGAACCAGCCATGCCTAAAAGAAAAGTTCAATTCCTCTCGGCATTATACATATACGAGTATTATTCGACTGGTTGCTATAATTTGAAGTACATACCTAAATAAATTTGTTTAATTTAATTTGTTTAATTTTTCTATGTTGCACCAAATACCTGTAGTCCAGTAAAATTAGACCAAAAAGGGGAGTGTGATCGAAATCGGTTCTGGAAAAGGTTTTATTGTTTTGATAGCTTCATTAGGTGTAGAATAGAAGTAATCTGAGTTTGCACCATCGCAGGAGGTGAGCTTAACTTTTGGCGGCCAAAAAACCGCGAAATTTTCGGACTTTTTTCAGTTTTTTGCTTATAACTTAGAAACGAAGCGTCATACAGAATATTTTACTCATACCTTTTTTAAATTGCATTAAATTCTGCGTCGAATGGAACCAATAACGTCAAAATCGGTCCAGCCGTTTCGCCGCAGTCGATTTTCAAAGTTGGACGTTTTTTCCCATCTTGGCGAAAAAACCTAATTCGTCGACTTTCAGTCGTCTGTATCACCCATACTGCTGCTCCAATTTAATAAACCATGAAATAAAAGTTGCAGAGAATGTAATGGCATTTTCAGAGAGCACATTGACTTGGATGGACAGACAGATAGACAGACACAATATAGTATATTTCTCTTCATTAGATTTTTGGATTCCATGTATCATTCAACGTCAAATATTCAACTGTGATTTGGAGTCAGCAATGCTTTTCATGGATAATCTACGAACAGTTAACGGACGAACGGACGGACAGACACATTAGCATGGGACAACGCTGATGCTAACATGGACACACTGGATGGCAACAGAACGTTCCATGCCATGGGAGGACTTCAGTGTATCACCCCTCGCTCTTCAGTGCAATCCGAGACAAGAATAACGAAGCTGAAACAGCTACCTTCAGCCTCAGAAACGAGCGCTTCAACCACCTCGTACCTTTTCACCGGGATGGCACGCAACAGGGGCTAAAGACGATGATCATCTACGACATCAACCAGAAAAATACGGTTAAAGAAGTGCAACTTTCATTCACTGACTTCATTTGGATTTTCGGGAAGTGGAAACAGCTCCTTGATGTGCCTGGATGGAATGGATTTATGAAGAAGGTGACAGCAGGGCTTCCTTTACTTATGCCAAGTCATGCCAGCAATAATGATATTAGCTATAATAATCATATATTATAATATAATAATATATAATCATATTATGATATTATCTCCAGGACATGATGGACCTGCATTCAAAGATAACAGCTGATGAGTGTCACCAGTTTGTGGACCAAGGCTTCTTCACAGTCAGAAGAACAGAGGCAAAGGCTGCCTTCGAACAGGGATCGCTGCCACCAACATCGGCAGCTGCACGTCTTTCGGAGTTTTTCACAAAGTGCAGGGGTGGCCCCTCAGCCTCAAATAAAAAATGTGTAAATAACCTACCAATAATGTAATGTATGTAATACGTAGTAATTCTTGAACAATTACAATAAAAAACTACCTACTTTCCGACTGATTAGGATTTTTCTCTCCTCCCTCCTCCCTTCTCTAGCAGTGCCATCAATAATCAGTTATCACAATTCTAATCAATTAGGAAAACTATAGTAAGCTGTGTCTGTCCGTCCGTTCGTCCGTTAACTGTTCGTAGATTATCCATGAAAAGCATTGCTGACTCCAAATCACAGTTGAATATTTGACGTTGAATGATACATGGAATCCAAAAATCTAATGAAGAGAAATATACTATATTGTGTCTGTCTATCTGTCTGTCCATCCAAGTCAATGTGCTCTCTGAAAATGCCATTACATTCTCTGCAACTTTTATTTCATGATTTATTAAATTGGAGCAGCAGTATGGGTGATACAGACGACTGAAAGTCGACGAATTAGGTTTTTTCGCCAAGATGGGGAAAAACGTCCAACTTTGAAAATCGACTGCGGCGAAACGGCTGGACCGATTTTGCCGTTCTTGGTTCCATTCGACGCAGAATTTAATGCAATTTAAAAAAGGTATGAGTAAAATTTTCTGTATGACGCTTCGTTTCTAAGTTATGAGCGAAAAACTGAAAAAAGTCCGAAAATTTCGCGGTTTTTTGGCCGCCAAAAGTTAAGCTCACCTCCTGCGATGGTGCAAACTCAGATTACTTCTATTCTACACCTAATGAAGCTATCAAAACAATAAAACCTTTTCCAGAACCGATTTCGATCACTTTTCCTAATTTTACTGGACTACTGGGATAGTGAGAATTTTTGTTTGGTCATCTGAGCTACTGAGAAAACTCGGGTAGGTACTGAGAAACCTGGGGTACTGAGAAAAAAAAAACCGGTTCCCTTGCGATTCTCACTAGGCCAGGTTCTACTGTATAGTATTAGTATATTGTACCCCCCCTGCTGGCTACGCAGGCCAACACCCGACCGTATCCCGCCTGGCAGTTTGTGCAGTTTTTTTCTTAAAAACGCTGCAAATTTTACACTAGGGTTTATTATTCTTTGATATAGGTTACTTGTGCATAAATGTAATTCTGTGTCAATGAAAAAATGTTAGAAAAACTTTTTTTTTTGAAAATTTTTTCGTTTTTAACTTGAAAAATAATTGACCTCCTGGGATCCCATTTGTAGCCCCATGAAAGCCCTATAGATCCCCACAGTGAAATTGGGTCGTTCCGGGACCCCCAAAAATGGATTCTACGTCCAAAAATACTTCGAAAACGACACCTAACTCGATCTCATAGCCAAAGCCCTTCAAAAACGCCTCCCGTAGCCCCATTTTAGCCCCATAGCGCCCCACGAGTTTGGGCGATCGGACTGAAAACCTTGCGGGCACAACTAGATGGTAAACCAAGTAATTGGCAAAATTTCAGATTTAAAAAAAATTCCGACTGACCTAAACGGCCTGCAGGCCGTCCATGGACGGCGGACGGACATTTCGGATTTTGAATGTAGACCTCTTGAAACGGATAATGTCAAATTTTGAGGCCGATCCGAGTCGTCGACCTCCGTCGCGATCACATAGGTGTATTATACCAAGAATAATAAACCAAAAATACATTTTTTTTGCTCCACTTTTAGAGCTTAGATGCGCCACGTGCGCCACAGCTATTTTGATTTTTCTGACTGATTCTAAAGTTTTTCTTGGTGCTGAATCCGAAAATGACCAAGTTTTACCCTGGGGCGTCAGGATTGTGATCAAACTAACTGATCAAGTCGTAACTGACAAGAAATTTGACTATAAACATGAGAACCTACTTTATTTTTCTCAAAATGAAAAAATGAAAAAAAAAAAAAAAAAAAAAAAATCAAGCGTATTCAAGATTAGTGATATAGATAACTAGTACAGTTACAGTCCACCATCTAAGTGGCACACTAAATGTGTTTCCCAAAACGTTTCTTACGACCTTGGTAACAGCAACCCACGCTTCTTTTTGGGTCGGATATGAGTTTTCTAATGACCGGCCAGATAAAAACTCTCTCATTCAGCTTTTCTTCGGACAAAGCTGGAAACTTGGATCCCAGATACTTGAAGCATTCATTATGTTTGGGAAGTGCTTCAACATACTGCTTCATTAAGCGTAATTTTATGAGAAGGGGTGGCAGTAGCACTTTATCCCGAAGGACATTTGTCTCACCAACAACTAAATTTGGGAACTTGTGATACCCATCCTGCCGTCCCAGCAACATGCACAGCAATTTAAATCCCCACACTCCTTTCATTTGATGTTTCGGTGTCCGGTAAACGCTTATTGAGTACGTGCTTCAAGTTATCAACGTTTCCTTCAAGTTCTTTTGGATTCCTAAGTTTGACTAATGTAAATTTTAGGGGTAACCATTATAACATAATAGTCACCCCTAAAATTGACATTAGTCAAGCTTTCTCACAATCGAGATATGTTTAGATATCATCTCGTCGGTTGCAGACCTATGAATTATAACTTTTTTAGCCCATAGATGAGCTTCGACAAAAGAGATCTAATGCTCTAATAATTACCTACCTTTCAACTTCTTTTCCATGTTGGAAACCATGCAACTGTTAAATGAGGCTAATATTTTAACGTACACTGCTACCGACGAGTAATATGAAATAATTACCAAATAATATTAGAACCAAATTAATATTAAATATTAGATTTGGAATAAAAGTCAGTAGCTTCTGTTCTACGCCTTTATTTCTCCTCCCTTCTCCTACATGCAATCTATTTCAACCATCCTGGTCATCGTCAGGCATCCATCAAAGTGATATATAAACATAATATATTATATATCACAGTCAGTTATAGTTGTCAGGAACATTAAGAAAGGTAGGAACTTGAATTAAAACTAATATCACAGGGAGGCTCAACACGTAATGTTCCTGACAACTATAACTGACTGTGATATATAATATATTATGTTTATATAATATATAAAAGTGATATTATCACTTTGATGGATGCCTGACGATGATCAGGATGGTTGAAATCGATTGCATGTAGGAGAAGGGAGGAGAAATAAAGGCGTAGATCAGAAGCTACTGACTTTTATTCCAAATCAAATGGAGTTCTACGAAGTGAATAGTGTTACCATCAAGAAGTTGAAATATTAAATATTACCAAATTTTGGTTTTAACAGGTTCTAACGTGTTCTGCTGACATTCTTCTGGGATAGTCCCTTGTTCTCCAACTCCTTACTGGTCCACACAGCGATTTTTTTCATCAAAATAATATTTTGATGAAAAAAATCGCTGCATATTATGCACCTTCGTTTCCAGACTTTTGTCCAGCTAGGTTCGCAATCCGCCCCACTGTGCGACGACAGGCTTTGAAGTGCATGCGCTCCTCCACGTCCCCCCAAACCAGCCGCCTCCACAAGATTCGCCGCCCCTGAACAGCCCCTCATACACTACCCGACGACGTAATCCGGCTCTTCATCTCTTCCTAACCATACGAAGTCGAAGGTAAAAGCAGTACCAAGTACATTTTTTTCTAATACAATTTAAAAACAAAAAAATTTTATGTTGACAGAATCCATTACTTGCCTTTTTGGTTTATTATTCTTGGAATAATACACCTATGTTATCGCGACGTTGGTCGACGACTCCGATCGGCCTCAAAATTTGACATTATCCGTTTCCAGAGGTCTACATTCAAAATCCGAAATGTCCGTCCGCCGTCCGGGCCGTTTTGGGCAGTAGGAATTTTTTTTTTTAATCTGAAATTTTGACAAAATACTCGGTTTACCATCTAGTTGTGCCCGCACGGTTTTCAGTCCGATCGTCCAAACCCGTGGGGCGCTATGGGGCTAAAATGGGGCTACGGGAGGTTTTTTTTTAAGGCTTTCAGCTATGTGATCGAGTTAGGTGTCGTTTTCGAAGTACTTTTGGACGTAGAATCCATTTTCGGGCGTCCTGGAACGATCCGATTTCACTGTGGCGATCTATAGGGCTTTCGTGGGGCTAAAAATGGGATTTTTGAAGGATCCCAGGAGGTTAAATATTTTTCGAGTAAAAAATAAGGAATTGTCAAAAAAATAATCTAAAAAAAAAAAAAAAAATCCAAATTTTTTTTTAATCCAAAAAAAAAAATTTTTTTCCAAAATGTTTTCTATTGTCACAGAAATAATTTTTGCACAAGTAACCTAGGTATATCAAATAATAATAAACCCTTGTGTAAAGTTTGCAGCGTTTTTTCAAATGAATAACAAACCTTCATGCGCAATATACAGCGTTTTTAATCTTTGTCCTGATCCGTGTGCAACCTACTACCTAATATTATTGTGGGCAGGCTCACAAGGTCATGCCCTCATGGAAAATATCGTAAATTCGTTGAATGTGTATGTACCTACCTATCTGTTCATCACGGCGATGAAGATTTCCTTAGTTTAATCGTTCAAATCATAACTTTTAATTGAGAAATTATAATTTGCTTCTCCACTGGCTGTGCAATAATCAACAAAATGTCTCCTTTTTCGTTTCAATATGCGTAGATTCGAAAAATACCAAGTCCGCCCACGCAGTATTTGATGGTAGAAATTTCTTTTGAAAAGAAATTTTTACGGTGTACGAGTACTCGAGCCCAATTGTGGCCAAGTTTTCACGGTGCTTTAAAACTTGGAACTTCTGAAGTGGGGGTTTGAAAGGGTTGGACTAGGGAGTCGAGTGACATGACGTTTTCTAAGTAATTTTGTTTCTAGAATCGATTCATCCTTGAACGAGTGCAATCAAATTAGCAACGTTTTGTTCTAATTTCTCAGAAAAATCAATGTCTTCGCGGATCAAAAATTTTGATTAAGATTAAAAAAAAAAAGTCAGCACTGCCCGGCGGATTTTTGGTGTATCATTCTTGGAATAATACACCTATGTATTCGTGTCGGAGGTTGCAAATTTTGATCGGCCTCACAATTTGTCATGATCATCGATGTATCATCATGTATCGATAGGTTTCAAGATGTGAAGATTCAACAATGTAATGTCGTCCGCCGTCCAAGCCGTTTAAAAATCTGAAATTTTGACAAAATACTCGGTTTACCATCTAGTTGTGCCCGGAAGGGTTTCACCCCCGATCGCCCTCCCCCATGGGGCTGTGCGGGGCTAATAGGGAGCTACGGGTGGGTTTTTTGCAAGTTTTCGGATATGGTATCGAGTAGGGTGTCGTTTTCGAAGTGTTTTTGCCATTTTTTGGGGTCTCGGAACCTTTGGATTTCACCGTGAGGATCTATGGGGCTTTCATGTGGCTACGAATGGAGCTCTTGAAGGGTGCTCGGAAGACGAATGGTGTGTCGATTTCCGAGGAATTTAGGACCCATAATCCCACATCCGTCCACCATAATATAAAAAATTGGGGGCTCTTTGGTTGCATGTTTGCGACGTGTTGGGGACTGTTGGTGGAGCGCGGAACTCAGATGGATTACAAAATGAGGAAAAACAGAAATTAATGAAAATGTAATGTTGGTACTGGAAATTTAAATTTATACTAGGGCGCCACCCACTACTGGCTAGGCCAGCCACCCCCCGCTCGTTCTTCTCTGGCGGGGCAGTCGTTGCGGCCTGGCGGGCCTCTCCACAGTGGGGCGAAACGCAAAAAACCGCTTATAAATCGAATTTTTGAAAGTCGAGATTTGGTCCAAGTGATGGTAGAACATGATCTGTTTGCCGTCAATTCCAATACCAAACGGCTAAGTGATGAGTAGGGAGCGGCTTTTTACGTAACAATTGCACTGAACAGGCGAAATACTAGGTCTTTATTCAAACAGACGAATAAACAGTTATAAATATAATCCCCACTCAGTTTCTCGGACCAAAAGTATCGCTGTGGGCACCTACCGAAGATGTGAACTACAGTTTCCCTTTCACTGGCCTATTTTCAAAGTGCCGTAATTCGGTGACTAACTGATCTACGGAGCTGCGGTCTCGCTTAATTTATCACAAATTAATTGCTTTTGCCCCACTCTGCGCTCTCTTCATGTGTTCGATATGGAACTTAGTGCAAGTGAAGGAGTCCTTTGAATCGTAAAATCTAGTTTTACTCCTTATTGAGCTCAGATACGCCATTATGAGCAACTTTTTGGTGGTTTCAGACTTTTCTCGTCATCTACCTACTCGACTAAACAAATTTTGTGGAAATGAAAGGATTAATTTGGAACGTAAAATCTAGTTTTACTCTTACGGAGCTTGAAGTAGATGGTTTTGAACAGAGAATCTGGTAAATGGGAGCCCTCATTCTGAAATTCAGAGTCTGAATACACTGCAGAAGCCGTTTTCTGAAGTTTTCGTGAACTCTTCTGAGCATTCCAATGGGTACCTATTTCGGCGATGTTGACTCTGAAGTTGTTCTTGAGAGCTTCTAACTATTTCCTTGATCTTTACAGTGATGTATTCTGTGGGGTAAAGGACGTTTCTAGAATGCTCTTCCTTCCCATGATGAGAAGTCCCTATTCTTTTGACACGGGATGATTCTTTCACCTTGGAAGTACTTATACCAGAAGTTTCATTGGTAGAGTTATCATGAAGGAGTTGCCGAAACCCTGGCTGTGTTGAGGAAACGATTTTGGGTAGGTATCTGAAGGGCGGTCCCAGGTCCTGCGAGTGATAAGGAATGGTGCAAAATGCGTGAAATATGGAGAGGGTCCGTACTAATTTCGGGTGCTGATTCCAGGAAAAGGTTTGATATAATTTTATCAAAATATCCTCCATTCTGAGTGAAAAGAGCTTTGTCTGCCATTCCAAAGCCGCTGGATTCAAAATTGGCAGCAATTTGAATCCGGACCAAAAAGGCGATTTGGGTACTGATCGCAGGATGGCTGATATTTTGTTTACTACTTTTTTTACCATTCTTAATCATAACTTTTGATGTCTGCCAACCCTAGAGTGGTGGGTTCCCCTGGCAGACTCAATTTGAAAATTTGTCATTTTTGGGGGTCAAATTTAATGAGGTTTAGGAAGGTTGAACGTTCGACACATAAAAATAGACATATTTATTGTTGTCTGCCACCCCAAAGCGGTCGCCATACCCTGGCAGACTAAATTCGAAAAATTGCAATTTTGGGGGTTAAATTTCATCTACTTTAGGAAACTTGAAATTTTGCACAGAGCTTTGGGTTGGTATTGGTAAGAGATTTATTGTTGTCTGCCATCCCAAAGCGGTCGCTATACCCTGGCAGACTAAATTTTAAAAATTGCAATTTTAAGGGTAAAATTGAACTAGTTTTAGGAAACTTGAAATTTTGCACTGTGTTTTGGGGGGCTGTTGGTAAGAGATTTAACGTTGTCTGCCATCCCAAAGCGGTCGCCATACCCTGGCAGACTAAATTTGAAAATTGCAATTTTAAGGGTAAAATTGAACTTGTTTTAGGAAACTTGAAAATTTACTCAGTGTTAGCTACCAACTTGTAGATGTAAAAAAACCTTGTCTGCCTAGAATAATCCGACGGAAACTATAGGCAGACAAGCAATTTTTTAAAAAATTGTAATTTTTTGTTCAAAATTTTATGAGGTTTAGGAAGGTTGAACGTTTGACACATAAAAATAGACATAATAATAGACATATTTATTGTTGTCTGCCACCCCTAAGCGGTCGCCACACCCTGGCAGACTAAATTTGAACAATTGCAATTTCGGGGGTTAAATTTCATCTACTTTAGGAAACTTGAAATTTTGCACAGAGCTTTGGGTTGGTATTGGTAAGAGATTTAACGTTGTCTGCCATCCCAAAGCGGTCGCCATACCCTGGCAGACTAAATTTGAAAAATTGCAATTTTAAGGGTAAAATTAAACTAAGTCTTGTTTTAGGAAACTTGAAAATTTACTCACTGTTAGCTACCAAATTCTAGATGTAAAAAAAACCTTGTCTGCCTAGAATAATCCAACGGAAACTATAGGCAGATAAGCAATCTTTTTTAAATTGTAATTTTTTGTTCAAAATTTGAACAAATTTAGGAAGCTCTAAATTTTGGCACACAATTCTTTGACGATTAGGTAACATTTCTAACATAGTCTGCCAACAATAAACCATTGCCTTATCACTGGCAGACTAGGATTTGAGTATGAATAGCCTTCACTATAATAATAATAATAATAATAATAATTATTATTATTAGTATTAGTATTATTTTTATTATAACCTCATTTTGGAATCAGATCAGATACCCCTGCAAGGTAACAACAATCCATCCAAAAATCCATTTATTCTTCACCTTAATAACGTAATAATATTGGTTTAATTACATAGGTAATCAGGTTCATTAAACTTTCTTCAAATTTTGAGTATTATCAACCATTTATTAATAATACTGAGTAGAGAGATCTCGCCAAGAGAACCCCAACAAAAACGAAAACAAAAACAAAAACAAGAAACAACAACAACGAAACGGCAACCAACAGAAAAAGCCTGGAACAGGGAGCCTGGAGATCCCTCGGTGTTGTTGGAGGTGCTCTTGTGCCCATCCGGGCGCCGGTGTTCTGGGAGTTCTTGGTGTTCTTGGTGCCGCCACCGTTATTCGCAGCCGCTCACCTGGACCACACCCGCCCCATCTTCTGTGCCGAGCGTTCGAATCCGCCGGCGCGTGTTCCGGATCCGGAGGCCCACAGCCCTGATGAGAGCTAACTGTCGCAAGACACAACCATCGCAAGACACAACCAGTCAAACACTTTCTTCAAATTATTTACATTTAAAAAATGAATTTCGAATAGTACACTAAATACTATCATATACTAACGGTAATAACATTCTAACTTATAATATAGGCTTATAATAAGCTTTATTATGGGCTTCCTCGACCAAGTAGAAATGGATGAGGATGGGCTGGGGGCTCAACTTGGGATTACTTACTTTCCTTTCAGAATTTTCCGCTCCCTTTAGAATTGTTAGTCGGATCCCCTATGAGAAACCTCTTCTTCACATCAAACCAGAATTGCATACACCTTTCTAATTGAAATCGGACCATCCGTGAACAATAACCCCCTCACATCCGTATACTCCTTTTCGTATTTTCGCTCCTAACTCGAAAACAGTAGGTCCTAAAGGAAAATCACCCGTACGAAAAATTAAGCTCACAATATTTGCGACAAAAGTATCCCCCTTCATTATTCACGTAGCTATAATAGTTTAGGAGATATTATAGCTTGAAAGTGGTGAAAATTTCAAAAACCCGCTTTTTCGCACTTTCTTTTTTTTTTTTTTTTTTTCTCACAGCACCTAAACGATGCATTCTAGCATGTGGGCACTAGTGTATCATCAAAACTAGATTAAATTTGCTACAGTTTGAGCACAGGTACGGCTCTGTAAGTCAAATACGAACCGAGAAAACGAATTTTAACCAGAACAAAAAACGTGGTAAGCGGAAAAACACGTTTCTTAGACTGTTTTCGACGGTAGCTCAGAAGCTATTGACCCGATTCCAAATTTCTTTATTTCTCGTGAACGCTGATTAAATTTCCCACCGCAGCTATTCCGTGTAAGTTTTTGGTTTGAGCTTTGATGAGGGAGGGGCAGGCATGGCCAACAAATGACAAATGAATGGGACACTTGTGTAGCAAATATTTTCGTATTTTCACTCTTACCTCAAAAACGGTGGGTCCTACAGAAAATTCATTCGTATAAAAAATGAAGCTCACAATATTTGCTACAAAGGTGTCCCTATTCATTTTCCACGTACCTATAATAGTTTAGGAGATATTATAGCTTAAAAGCGGGTAAAATTTCAAAAACCCGCTTTATCGCACTTTCGTTTTGTTTTGTGCTCATAGCGCCTAAACGATGCATCCTAGCGGTTTTGGGCACTGGTATATCATGAAAACTAGATTAAATTTCCTACAGTTTGAGCACAAGTACGGCTCTGTAAGTCAAATACGAACCGAGAAAACGAGTTTTAACCAAAACAAAAAACGCGATAAGTGGACAACCACGTTTGTTAGACAGTTTTCGACTGTAGCTCCGAAGCTATTAGCCCGATTCCTAAAGTAGATAAAATTTAACCCCCAAAATTGCAATTTTTCGAATTTAGTCTGCCAGGGTATGGCGACCGCTTTGGGGTGGCAGACAACAATAAATATGTCTATTATTATGTCTACTTTTATGTGTCAAACGTTCAACCTTCCTAAACCTCATTAAATTTGACCCCCAAAAATGACAAATTTTCAAATTGAGTCTGCCAGGGGAACCCACCACTCTAGGGTTGGCAGACATCAAAAGTTATGATTAAGAATTGTAAAAAAAGTAGTAAACAAAATATCAGCCATCCTGCGATCAGCACCCAAACCGCCTTTTTGGTCCGGATTCAAATTGCTGCCAATTTTGAATCCAGCGGCTTTGGAATGGCAGACAAAGCTCTTTTCACTCAGAATGGAGGATATTTTGATAAAATTATATCAAACCTTTTCCTGGAATCAGCACCCGAAATCGGGGCTGGCTCCAGGACTATTAGGGCCATACACTGTTGTGGTCATTGGCGCCAGAAGCGTTGGTGTTGTTCGCTTCGATGTGATCATCGGTTTGTTGGCAGACGATTTCTTACTTTGTCTACGATGTTTCGTTGCAACCCAAAGAGTTGCAGAGTGAGTCCTAAGAGTGGTGTCCTAGATTGGTCCTAAGGGATCTCGTGCAGCTGTGGGATGGTCTTCATAAAAGAGAGGTTATTGGAAGATTGGGAAAATCGAGAAATTGATCTTGTGAAGAGTGAAGAAGAGAGGTTCGTACTGACAAAGTTAATTTGGACTCTGGTCAGGTATTCACATAGTCTGTTGTATCCTTTATCCATTCAAGCTTGCTGATAAAAAGGTGGATCGAACGCTGTCAATGTCGCAGTCCCAGAGTGACGTTGGAGATGATGTAGCCGCTCAGATTGAGTCTCCGACGGTCTTCTCCTCCGCTCCTGCTGAGAGTGATGCAGCGGAATAATAAAGAAAGTAATAATAATCATTATTATTAATAGGTAATAAATTAAGAAAGTAATAATAATCATTATTATTAATAGGTAATAAATTAAGAAAGTAATAATAATCATTATTATTAATAATAAGTTGGTGGGCGGTGTTCGTATACTTAGTTCGCCTACTTACTTTTGACTATGTTACAACTCAAATCTTGAGCCAAAAGAATTCAACCATCTCACTGATATTTCTGATGGGAAAAATTCTCACGAGCAGTACGTGACAAAAAAAGAGCCCATTTTCGTAAAATGACCCTCAGATTAAATCTGATTGTAAATTTTACAATCCAACAACGAGACTTAATATAATTTTCTTCAAATATTGATGACTTATTATCGCTTGAGTGTGATTGTGCTATTCGTTGCAGCGTGCAGTTTTATTGAACGTTTAATGCAGTTATCGACGGCCAACAATTTCTCTCTTCCCTCGAAGTAGCTCTAATAACCCTTCGTTAGAGCCTATTAGGCCGTACTAGGAAAACACTGCGGCAGGAGGAAAACTGGGCGTAGAAAAACAAAATTTGTTTTAATATAACATGCCGTATTAATATCTCAGATATACAATAGATTCTATTATATTGGAGCTGCAACACGAGGAGGAGGATGACCGAGGAGAATGCTCGCCAACCCCCGACCTCTCCCACCTGGCCTGCGGCAACTTCTTCTCGCTTTTCGAAAATGAATAGTTTTTTTTCTTAAAGAAGGATGAGGGTTTTTGAAATAATTTCAAAAGAATTATTATATTATAATTAATTATTAATATATTATATTATTATTAATATATTATATTAAAGCCGCAGCCCAAGAGGGAGGAGGAGCGTGACACGATTCAAGGGCGCTTCTAGCGGTCGGAAAAATCTGAAATAGGTCTCCAGTTTGGCGAGCGTAGTTAGTGCGAGAAAAGTCTGAAACCACCAAAAAGCAGCTCCATGTGGCGTATCTGAGCTCCTAAAGTGGAAAAAACGGGAAATCAAACTTTTTCTAAAAAATTTGAAAAAAATACAAAAAATCTGTTTTGGCGAGTAGATGACGAGAAAAATATGAAACCACCAAAAAGTTGCTCCACGTGGCGCATTTAAGCTCCAAAAGTGGAGCAAAAATAAAAAAATCTGGATAAGTTTTAAGTAAGCTGGACAAATTTTGGACGTAGGATCAACTTATGAGGGGTCACAAACCCATCGCACCTCATAATTCATCGCGACTCCATTTCAACTATGAAGGTGGCCGAGTTTTTTGCGAAAATTCTCGAATCCTTTTCTAACGCTCCCGAGTGTCATCCACATTACGCATTTTCGTAGAAGCATTCGTCGAAGGGCACTCGGAGACAAACAATGTTACGTAATTTTCCATTTATTCGATTAAGTTTCATAACTTTGTAAGCATTGCGAAGACTACCTTTTCGATTCCTATAAGACTTGGTGAATACTTATGAGCAGTGGGGAATAGGGGATTAGTCAATGGGCTGTGTTTAAGGCTTTTTCTACCACCATAACAATTTAAATTTGAATTTATTTATTTTCACTAGTAGAAAAGAATATAGTTTACAGGAATTATCCCGTCCACCTACAAAATAAGTTCTTACGGTGGTGGGGCCACCCGTAGTCAAACCATAAAATTTGAAATTGCACAATTAAAATTAATTAAACCCTCCACGCTGTGAACTGCAAAAGTCATGTTCCTGCAACTCAAATTTTCCAGAAATTTAATTCTCTTACTTAGACCCGTTAAACCTGTTAAAAATATTCAAACTCTCAAAAACAACAGGATTCAAGAGAAAGGATGGGCAATGATTGACACCTCTCTGCTTCTTCCTGTATTTAGTTAAAAATACCTACATACGTTGGAGACCTACATGCTCATCTTCAGTTGGTAAGCTCGAAACCGGTCTCCACCTGATGTATTTTAACTAAATACATAAGTTAACAGGAAGAAGCAGAGAGGTCACAATCATTGCCCAACCTTTCTCTTGGATCAGCACCACTGCACCATCTGGCAGTTGATCCACCATCTTGACCTTTGGGAGTGAAGATGTTGATTGTTTATTCATTCGTTGATGGGGGAGAATCCTGACAGGGGCCATTTCCATCTCAGTAGATCGGATGTGACAGACTCATTATCAGGACATTTAAGACGCTCGGTCTGCCTGACCGCTTCCAGTGTCAACAGGTGAAGTTCGGGTGTCCTCACTTGGGATTCAGACCCAATTCGATAGACCACCTTATCTCGAGAGTTGTAAAAAACGGGCTTGAAGTCCTCTTTAATGGATCGTACGTGCAAAATTACCTACTAATAAAATGACATCCCAGTCGACCGGCTGATGAATAATCCGGGTGTTACACAGTAGCCCCACGAGGTTGATTGCGATGAAAACCTTGCGGGACCAATAATAATTATTGGTCCCGCTAATAATTATTATTAGGCCAGTGGTTCCCAACCTTTCGTGGCCCATCGCCTCTTTCTGGAGGTTGACTATAATAGTCAACTGGACTAATATTATTGGACTTATTCACTGGACTAATAATAATTATAGGTACTGGACTAATATCACCTATTTAATTTTCATTGTAGGCCTAATTTTAATATGAAGTAAAGTGTTACTATTGAAGCAATTTAATTTTTTTTAACAATTTTATTGCCATATACACATTAAAATAACCTAGGCAGCTTTCTCTGGCTACTATTGAATAAAATTGAAATAAATGTAGGTAGGTACCTACGTAGTTTTACCCGTACCACAGATTTAACTACTAACCCCAACAGAACAGAGGTGTAATAATAAACTAAGATCGTTTGCATAAGATTATTTGACGATGATCAATTTTAGTTTTTATTTAAGTAAGTTTTTGTAATATGGACTGTTCATTACAAAAATAATTTTTGTAATAATTGTTGATAAAAAATAATAATAAATTGTTTGTAAAAATAATAATTGTTGATTATTATGTTGTAATTATTACAACATAATAATCAACAATTCGTTATTACTGTTGTATTTTGACAAAGTAGGTAAACTTCGCGATGAGGGAGTTGGCCGAAGGTGTAGAAAGCCAATATGGAAGACTGAAATAGTCAGGAAAATTCGGCGCACCGCGCCTAATCAGGTATACTAAGCCACCAATGTCGCTGGATTGCCTACCTGATGGTCTGGGCCACGCCCTTCTTGTCACTCACATCCCCATTACTCATATCATATCAAGTTATCAACCATCAAAGTGTTTTCTTGTCAAGTTTGATACGTAACTTCATTTTTTTTAGTATCTAGTGACATGTATAAACCATCTAAATTAGGGCTACACTGCAACACCCCACAACGTCAATTTTGACGTTTTGGAGTTTTTGATACCACTGGAATCGCGATCTTACGACGGATGTGTTGAACTAGGTTGGTTGAGTGAAAATTCAATAGATAGCGCTAAGATGTGTTTATGCCATAAGGTCAGTCGTACTAAATGCACGCCATCGAGTCCCGGTTTTTTGCCTCTCCCCGAAAGTTGCCGAAATGACGTTGTGGGGTGTTGCAGTGCCTGCAGTGGTGTTGTAGGCCTAATTTTAATATGAAGTAAAGTGTTACTATTGAAGCAATTTGATTTTACTTGTTACTCGTTTAAATAAATGTTTCGTCTTGTTCAAATTAAAAAAAAAAAAATTTTAAACCATATTAAACATGGTTAACATATGCATCTTTTTACTTTTTCTTACCTAATACCTCAATGGTCAAAGACCAACAGGCCCTCCTCCCTTCCATCCGTAGGTATGCAACCCTCACAGCACAGGTGATATGCGTTGTAGCTTTGGTTTTTTTTTTTTTTTTTTTTTTTTTTTTTTTTTTTTTACAACGAAGCTCTCCGGTCTTGGTGAACGGACTAGGTATTATACCTATAATGGTAGATTTTCTGTTGATGGAATCCTCCGCCCAATCAGCGTCGGTATATGCGGACAGCATCTGTCTACAAATTCTTGTTCGTGTAGAGATTCCCCACTGTTTCGTCGACCAAAGCCTCTCCGAAGACTCACAAAATACTAGGTTTTGAAAAAAACCGAATCAAGGAACTCAAAGTGGTTGTTTGCCGATGGTGCAGAGGTCTAATCCAATGAGTTGGTTAGGGAGGGAGAACGACTTATTCAGCAGAGGAGTCGTTCTCTCTCCCTAACCAACTCAAGGAACTCCCCCCCCCCCCCCCCCCACACTCGATTTTGATTGCGTTTCGGCTGCTTAAGGTTTTTAATCATTACAAAACTATTCTCTACTCTGGGATAACAGGTTTACATGGCATTTCCGAAAAAAAAAGAAATAACCATTACGCAAACTTGACTATTCTTATACACCCCGCCCGATGGCTTTAAGGCACCCAAATTCCTACTCAGAAGGGAATATTGACACATAAATGATTAGAAATTTGGTGTGTATGGATAGTAATTAATAACATAGGTACTCTCAAATTTAAAGCGCTTTTTTTAAGGAAACATTTTAAAATACCTTGTTTATTGGAAGTTGACGAAATCGGTGAGAATTTGTTCGAAGGTAGGATTTGATCGAGTCGGTAGATATATTAATTGAAATGTGAAATATATCATCCCCGTTGCCTTGGGTTATCGTGCGGGCATGGGCGAGCGCAAAAACTCAAAAATCGAGTGGGTGGGGATAACGGAAAAGTTCCCTTCGATCGTTTTCAGCGACTTCCGAAGGTTGAATTCAATGTTATTGTTAAGAAAAGCTAAGCCTAAGTTCTGAGTATAAAATAGCAAAAGTGAAAACCCGAGATAATCCAAAATACAGTAAAACCTGTTTAATTGACGATTCAAGGGACCGTCCACAAATTGTCAATTAACCAGGTTTTTCAATTAGCCAGGTTTTGGTGGATCAATTCGTCAATTAACCAGTTTATTCGCCATTTTAAACAAACATGTCATTTTAAATCAATAAGTTAAAATTCAGTGTCCAACTTTTAGGTAGAAGAAATCGGGTATCTTCATTTGTTCGGTGGGTTGCATATTCCTGACGAGATTAAAGAGTTTTGTCAATTACAGAGGTTTCAATTAAACAGGTTTTACTGTAGTAGGATGGATGGCTTCTGTGTGATCAAATATCACCCTGAGGGCACAAACAGTTTTACAATCTACTCCGGACAAGTTTCGGTTCCCGAGAGGTCCTTCTCCCCACTTCACTAACGTTCAGAAAATGACCTTTTCCCACCAATTTCCCTGGATCTACTGGTTGGACATGCGACTCCGAGAACTTGCAAAATGATATCTCATTGATATGACTCTTGAGGCTACACCGTTGTAAGTCTGGGGGATCGGGCTGTAAACCTTTTAGGCACAACTTGGATATTTGCTGGGTATTTATTGAAAACGTTTAGCCTTTACTGGGTACAATAAAAAAACGCATACCTAATCAGTACCGAATCACTTCGTCAACTAAGACAGATTTCGCTAATATGCTGACAGAAGATCCGCTTCTCTCACTTCTTTAGACGGTCCCCTTGTGTTCAGAGCTCTAAAAAAACTGCTTAAACGCCATTCATGATCATCGGGTTAAATAATTTTTTCCCCTCTTCAATCCGCAAAGGCACGTTTTCTGACCCATTTCTTAGTGAATATTAATGAAGGCCGATGAAACATGAGGAGGGCCCCACGGTGTAGGTGCGGTTTTACTTCCGATGTCTCGAGAAAAAAGCAAGCGCTCACGTGTGGTTGCTTGCAGTTTCACGGTGTCTTGACGCGAACAAGGAGCTTCTCAATGATTCCAATTGGTGAGTTCTAATGATTTTTTGTGTATGTAATTTTATTCGATTTGCCATCCAACATGCCGCACCTGCGCAGGCTTGGAAACAGATTTAAGTTTGGCGTCGTTTTCAATGGTTTTCGCCTCCAATACACGAGCATTTTTTTTCTTTGTGGGAAAAGTTCGGGAACTTTCAGAATCGACTACCTATCCCGAGAGTGCCACGGGCTGGCAATGAAAATTTATCGTTAATCACATATAAATTATCAGCACAATCTAACGATACTGGAACGAATTGTTTGTAGACGCCTCACCCTAACACCATCAGTTTTTTCATTACGTACTCACGTGAAGATCTATCACAACAGTTAAAATTAAAATACTCGAGGCGACTTGGGATGGCTCTTAGTGACATTGTTGCATTTTGTCTACCATTTGGTTTACTTACCCAACAAGGTACCTACCATGTCATGGTAGGCATGTGTTTTTTTCACTCATGAATCGGCCGCACTGAATCAATACAATCTATTAAACCCCACTGCAGACAACAAAATTTAATAATGATAATGGGGGTTCTTTGGTAATTTTAAAAATTACTTTAATGTAATCATTTTCGTGAAATCGCCCCTCCATTTACATGCATTAAAAAATTCTGCTGTTTGAAATCAACTTAGTGTGCCATCACAACGCTTCAACTGACTGGACGGTCAGTTCCTGCACGTCCCAGATGTAAAGTCATGGCCCTTACAGTGGACTGACCAAGTCTAATGTTGGTCCAAGCAAATCCGTCTTCTTCCAACATCTTATTTTTCCCCAACTCTTTCTGATCAAAATGAAAATGAATTTTCATCCAAAACTAGGCGCAGAAGGATTTCTAGAAGTGTGAATTCGAATATGAGGTCGGAAAACGCCTAAATTCTGACCTCCTGAAGAATCGCATTTTGTATCAGGAAATCACAAACGTCATAGTAGTGCCATTGTAGGCCTATTTATCTCTTTTTGGGACTTGTTCCAGGAGAAGCAATAATTGCCAATAATGGTAGCGAATTATTGGGTACAAGAACCAGTATGCCAACTACGCCTAACAAATTGTATTTATGGAAACGATGTGGGTTACCAGGTGCATATTGTTCCTACTAGGAACTTTCTACCAAGCAGCCAAACCCCAAAAAGTTCGCAAATCGGTGAATCCGTAGATTTATGACTCCGTAGACGCTTTATGAAATTTCGTATACGTGTAACGAAATCCGGTGAATTAGTACCGTAGAACGGGGCAATTCTAATCAATTTTCGAGGTTTTTTTATCATAACTTCCTTGATTTTTGTCCTATAGAAACGTGATTTCAAATATATAATCCTTCACTCCTTGGCTATAATTTCCACCCTCCAAAACCCCCTCAAACCATGGTTGAACCATATATTTTTTTGGTTGAACCATGATTAGATTTACCCCGCACCTGGGGGTAAATCTAATCACCCCCCTAAAATGGCCTAAAAACGATTTTAAGCGCGTACTGAGGCATTTTCAATCACCAGAGAAGGTTTTTAAAAAAGAAAAAGTTGGTTGAATAAAAAAAATGCATTGATTATTGCAAAATTTCAGTCTTTATTTCCAACTTTATAAACGTCAATAAATAAACTATTAAAACTTAAACCTCCTTGCAGGACTAGACGTCTACACATCACAATGAACTCACAGCTAGAGAAAACAAATAAATAAAAAATGAAAATTCAGACTTGTTGTTTTCAAAATACCCAATATTACCCCTCATCACAACAAAATTATGAAATATCACGCCTCAATATCACACAACATTACAAAATTACAAATAAAAAAGTCTGTCTTCATCCCCCGGCACCCAAATCTCAAAAAATACAAAATTACAAAATATCCCCTCAATATCACACATTACAGAATCACAAATGAAAAAGTCATTCTTTATTCCACAGCACCCAAATTTTTAATGATGGCAAATCACTTTGTTGCCTTAAACTAGTGGAATCGCGCTGAAAACGTCGGAATTATCGGCGAAAATGGAAATTTGAAGGAGTTGATACGGTGATTGAAATTACCCCCGGTTCCGCTCATTTTGGTTTATTATTCTTGGAATAATACACCTGTTTTCGCGACGCGGGTCGACGACTCCGATCGGCCTCAAAATTTGACATTATCCGTTTCAAGAGGTCTACATTCAAAATCCGAAATGTCCGTCCGCCGTCCGCCGTTTTGGGCAGTAGGAATTTTTTTAAAAATCTGAAATTTTGAGAAAATACTTGGTTTACCATCTAGTTGTGCCCGCAAGGTTTTCAGTCCGATCGCCCAAACCCGTGGGGCGCTCTGGGGCTATAATGGGGCTACGGGAGGGGTTTTTTGAATACTTTTAGCTATGGGATCGAGTTAGGTGTCGTTTTTGAAGTATTTTTGGACGTAGAATCCATTTTTTGGGGTCCCGGAACGATCCGATTTCACTGGGGGGATCTTTAGGGCTTTCAAGGGGGTAAAAATGGGATTTTTGAAGGATCCCAGGATGTTAAATATTTTTTGAGTAAAAAATACAGAATTTTTGAAAAAACACATTTTTGAACAAAAAAATCCAAAAAAAATTTTTTGAAATAAAAATCCAAAAAAAAAAAAAAAATTTTTTTTAATTTTTTCATTGACAGAATTTAATTTCTGCACAAGTAACCTATATAAAAGAATAATAAACCCTTGTGTAAAATTTGCAGCGTTTTTTAGAAAAACGTTCATGTACATAATACATATACATGCATTGCATTGAAAATTTGAGGAGATCATCCTAAATAGATATGTTACACGGGACAATAGTGGAAATTCACCTAATCTTACCATGAACTTGTGGGAGAAGAAGTTTTCCGGAGTTCGACCAACGTGCTAAAAATGTGATAAACACGATAACAGCCATAACCTTGCCATAATCTTTCGGAATGGAAATGCGGTGGGATCTTCTTATTCGTATTCTTTTTCTGAACACATTCGTTTTTTGTTCGTTTCAAAAAACCGACACCAGCTTGCAGGGCGATCGCTAACGTGGATCAACAGCTGTTTGATTAAAATTACCCCTCATGATTAGAATTGCCCCGTTCTACGGTAACTCAGGTATACAGTTACTAATCTGTAGCTTTTTTAACACATCCGTAGATTTAGTATAAATTCCGTAGATGCTTTTGCACTTTTGCATACATACACTTGTATAAGAACACGTACCTACCTGCCTACCTACAGTAGGCAGGTAGGTACGTAGCACCTGGACAACTTGTAGGACCTGGAAAAGAGAAGGGCCGGAAAGTTTTAGTAGGTACCTATGCATCAACGTAACAGCTTTTTGGGTTCTTGCTCGAATTCGCTATAACAGTTGTGGTACAACTTGAAAAAACTCCGCCGTATAAAAAGACGATTTCAGACGAAGTAGTCTATTTCCACGATAAATAAAATAATAACTTGTAGACGCGTTTCGCTTTACTAAACAATCATCAGTACAATACAGAATGAGGAAGTTGTGAGAAGTTCCTTATATACAAAAGTGAAATGTGCCTTCCGGGCGTTCTGAGCCCGCAACGTAGATAGGTACCTTTTCTGGCAGTCAGAACTTAACCTTGTCTCGATATTAAACAGTCGAATAGAATCAACTTTGCATAGCCATCTGTAAATAATACGTAGGTATTCATTTGGTTTTTGATGTGCAGAGTCAAAGAGGTCTGGCAAGGTATGTCTGGATCACCCAAATCGCCATTTTCGAAGCTCAGTTTACTTTACAAGCAGAAGCCCTTGAGAGTTGTTCTTCTCGGGCAATGTGGAGTCGGTAAGACAGGTATGTGTGTGTGCTGAAGTTCAATAATATTATTTTATTCTTGTATTCCCGAAAAGGTACATGTATTTATTTTGTAAAATGACAAGATGATATGTCTCTTCCTCCACTCACCAGCCAACCCAGCCACTCGAGTGGCCAATGATCATTGGTCGGACTCCCTCATGAGTGGTCATGACGTCAAGGCCAGCGATTCAAATCATTCTGAATATTATATCTTTTGATAAATATCCACTTCATGAAAGACTTCATGTCTCAAAAATGATTTTTTCTCTCCCGCTCAGGATGATTTAACCCAAAATTCAGACGCATGTCCACTCCTTACTCCCATATCATCACTTGTCTAAAGGAATTTGTGAATGTAACTTCTTTTGGCTTTTAGCAATGGTTGTTCGGTTCATCACCAAACGATTCATTGGTGATTATGATCCCAATTTGGAGAAGGTTTACAATTTCAATGCAAATGTTAGCGATGAACCTATATCACTCGAAATACTCGACACCGCTGGACATAATCAGGTAAGTTAAGCTTTAGACTTTGGTGTTCTGGTAGTGCTGGCATAATTTATCTACCATCATTCAATGCAATGGGCCATTAGAAATAGTTAGCTGAATGAACAAATTGCAGGATAAAGAATACTCTTTGCTTGAAATGAACATACGTTGGGGAGATATGTTCATACTAATGTATTCTGTGACCGATAAATGTTCGTTTGATGAATGCAGCCGCTTGAGGTTCTTGATAAGCTACAACAAGGGGAAGAAAAGGAAAACATCTCTGAGGGTAAGTATAAAAGAGAGTGTTTCCAATCAATATCTTCCCAGGATTTACATCTAGTTTGTATTTCATCTATTTGGTTTCAAGGAGTGATTCTAATAAAACTCCCAAGGCCATTCCTAAGCTCAATAAAATATGGACCCAAGGGTCAATATGTCGCAGTGTGAACTCGCACCGTGTTTGAAAGATGCCCTTTCAAAGTTTGAAATTAAATTCATAACTTTACTTTTATTTCTCGTTAAACCTGTGCAGTTCAGGAGAACTTCGTGAGAGAGGATAATTCTCTTTTGCGGGTTGCGTCAAGTTCTCTATTTCCTATTCCAAGTTAATTCGAAAGAGTGTGAATAATGGCATAGTGACAGAATTACCTGAGGCTTCGAATAATACTAGAGAAAACTGTCATCTCACAAATGAAAGACAAGTAGGCTTTGTGTTACCACTTAAATTATCTATGCACTTTCTATGCAATTATCTATGCGTCTTGGGTATTCTGAACGGTGTTACTAAGTTTTGAACTGCTAACATTTTTACAGTCCTCGTACAAATATTTACAAACTTGCAGCCTGGGTTGTTTACTTTTCATTGGTGAAATTCGACGGCACATGTTGTTTTATTGCTAGTCTTGATTTCTACAATAGCAGGATCCTGGAGCGGATGTCCCAGTTTGCCTCGTAGGCAATAAGAATGACCAGATCGGAGAGAGGATGGTCTCGTTTGACGAGGGGATAGAAAGAAGTAAGGAAATCGGATGCTTCTGTTTCCATGAAATCTCGGTTCGAGAGAGCATTTCGCAAGTAAGTAGGTAACAATCAATCAATGTAAATGATATTATTCTTCGCTGCAACTGACTTTCGTGATTTCTCTTAGGTGAACGCGGTGTTTGTCGATATGTGGCAATACTGGAAAATCCATTCGAAATTGCCGAAATCGAAACGACCCGATTGTGACATTCCTGGATCTAGCATGCCCCAATGGGCGAGATTCGCAGACATGAAAGGAGCAGCTGGAAGTAGAGGTAATTACTATACTGTTACAGTATGTGGGGAATTTGGCACCTACGCCCCCACGGTATTTTCTTAAGACCGGCCGGCAACGCCGCCCACACTTCTCATCGGGCCCACGGGGGGCAGCAGCTCCCGGACGACGCCGGGTCCACACACGTGGGGGGCCCCGCGGGGTCTCGTTCTCGACACCGCGGGTCCTCCAGCACGCACCCGGACGTCTCTTAATTTCTATTTATATTTATCCTAATATTGTGATCACCATTATTACCACATAGTAATCTTGGCATTAATCAAACACACTTTTTTGAATGGGACCGCTAGCCTGGACTCTCCCACCGACAGTAGTTATTCGGACGGATTGGCCGGCTCAGCGGACTCCACTATTATTTCGCGCAGGGAACTAGCCCAGGCGGATATTGACGACAAGTTCGTATCAGCCGGGAGTGGTTCCCTCCGTAAGGGCCTCGGGTCTGAATCTGATGTCATAGCTGCTGACAATTCAGTCGTTATAGCTCAGAATCCCCGAGTGTCAAGTGTGGATCTGGGACGCTCTTCTCTTGAAGTTGACCATTCAATGTCTTTGGAAGATGCGACCAGACTCCCTTCCGAAATCCTACGCATCCCTGCAGACCCACACCATTGTGGTACTGTAGGGACAAGCGGGATTTCCAAACTTGCTCCGACATTATTTACTGGGACAGCAGACCACAACAAATTGTGCAGTGCCCCAGCCAAATATGTTTGTGCACTCCCTTCATCTTCCTCCAAAACAAGCGGGAGCGAAATCCTGGTCACGCCCGAGGCTTTCTCCCAAACACACAAAACACTTGTTAAGGACAATTTAAATATTGTAGGAACACCAATCGAACATGTAGGTACACTAATTACATCCGATCAAGCGGTGTTCACTACACAGTATACCTACAGTAGATAATTAGATAGTTGCTTTAAAGCTCACCTTTGCCGAATTGGAAATGATTAAATAAATTTCTATATCGAATATTACTGCAGTAAGAGGTCTGAACCCTTGAAAATGTTCAGAAGCCCCCTAAATAACTCCTACACCGATCTAACGATCCCAGGGTGAGATATCATATGCGCTCCAGGGCTTATACTCATTAAAAGATCATCTCACCGTAAACTAAAACTTGGTTCTCTGTTTCCTAAATCCTGTTATGGTATTTCCCGTTTCCTGTATAGTACCTACTGTAGGTATAACCCACGATGTAGGTACTTACTGTAATTGTTTCCGCCATAGTCAGCTTCTACATTCAGGGGCGGTCACCATTGTGTGCCCATGCTGCTTTTGAGGGATTCTTTCTTATGTCTGGTGGTGCTGTGTCCTTCGCTTACACACTGTAAAGGCTACCTCGCCGATACAGCCTCAGTTCCTATAGGGTCTCTCCTGGAGCGCCAGGGAGCCTGCTTTTTCTTTCCTTAGTACGTATTCCGGCTGTGTCCAGATTTGAGACGAATCTCGTTGAAAGTCCTGACTTAATAAATAGCCTCCCAGCAGCCGAGCACCAGTCTTGGTGGACGATCCCGCTAAAGATTTCAATGTTGCTTGGCTGTCCAAGAATATGAAATATTCTGGGAGAGCCAATAATTATTATAAATGTTATAATAGGTAGTAATTTTCACTGCTCACTTGCAAGAGGCATGATACATAAAGCGCTTTCTATGTGACATGTTGTTTTGTGCATCTGACGTAGGTACTAGTGTTCAGTCACTGAGCTAAGCACCTTTCTAACTTTCACTAAAGACCCCATCCCCACAGGTTATGAGGTTTTGTTCTTTCCAGCAGTGGCTGCTCCTGCCCTGAAACTCAGGGGGTGCAATGACATCAGAAGGGACTGTCGAGAAGGGGACGGAAAAGATGCTTTTCTCAGCCTAATAGAAATTTCAACCATATGCAAATGGGATAAATCTTGAACACTTTCTCTTCGTCAAATTACACACGATACTAAATACATACGTACCATAGACAAAAAAAAAAAAAAATCTAGAAGTAAACCGAAATTCGGAAATACGGAAAGCCAATCTACCTTCTTATAGAATTCAACGTTAAACTTACGGCAAGAATCTGCACGGTTTATTATTCTTGGAGTAATACACCTATGTAACCGCAACGGAGGTCGACGAGGGTTTATTATTCTTTGATATAGGTTACTTGTGTAGAAATTTAATTCTGTGTCAATGAAAAAATTTTAGAAAAAAAAAATCCAAAAGGAAATGACGAGTATCTACACTGCATGCAGATACATCTGTACCTACATGGATATGTCTTATGATTTTGCGAGCCTTCGATTTGTTTAATAGGTACTGAGTAATTTCATTTTGAGTTGATGGGTTGCTATGGGCTGCATATAGTTGGTGATAGACGGGAATTTGATACTTCACTACGAGAAACTAACAAGGGTTGTTACTATGAAAAATTAAGTTGACGGGTTGCCACGGGTGCAACCAATAAAAAACGTTGCATTTTTTGTGTGTCGCAAAATTTTGCAAGACCCCAGAACTAAGACATATCCATGTCAAAAAATGTTTCGTTTTTACTTGAAAAATATTTGTTCTCCTGGGATCCATCAAAAATCCCATGAAAGCCCTATAGATCGCAACAGTGAAATCGGATCGTTCCGGGACCCCAAAAATGGAGTCTACTACCGAAAATACTTCGAAAACGACACCTAACTCGATCCCATAGCCAAAAACCTTCAAAAAAACCCTCCCGTAGCCCCATTTTAGCCCCATAGCGCCCACGGGTATGGACGATCGGGCAGAACTAGATGGGAAACCGAGTATTTTGTCAACATTTCAGATTTTTAAAAAAATCCCTACTGCCCAAAACAGCCCAGACGGAGGACGGACATTTCGGTTTTGGAATCTAGACCTCTTGAAACGGATAGGTAATGTCAAATTTTGAGGCCGATCGGAGCCGTCGACCTCCGTCGCGAAAACATATGTGTATTAAACTAAGAATAATAAACCAAAACGCCCCTGGGGAAGAGCATGGAGTTAATGCTGCTCCTAACGCAGAGTTTCTTGCTCTCTGATAGGTCAATCTCCCATACCCGCGCGAAATCAAACTTAAAATCCCCTGTTCTGAGACATAGGGCTGATAGCCAAGAGGAGCAAAATTTGCATTTGCATTTAATTTCACCTTCCCTCGCTTTGTTTCGCGCGTAGATTCAACTAGCACTCTACCTATCATCGCGTCTTCTGTCAATAGCCAACAAATGAGGATGGAGGAATTTTGAAATATTAATATATGTCACTTCTTTTGTGTGTGAGGGTGTGTGTGTGTGTATTGGCTGGGGGTGCACTTGCTCCTGTGCTCCTAGCAGTAGCCGCCACTTCTTTCTAGCCTTCTGAGCAGGCCATCAACGTTGCTGAGGAGCCAGACAACCTCGTCGTTGAAGTGGCCACGAAGCCTCTGCTGATGCTTGTTTTTTTGATGACGTCTTCTACCGTGGGAATTCGAGATTTCAGGTGTAGTCGTTCGTTTTTTGGTGTTACGGTAACTACGCATCTACGCTTGCTCGCAACACGTTATTTGAAATCGCAGAATGATCAAATGATTGCTCGGAGTAGTAGCAATCCACATTCCCACAGTTGTGGACCAATGGCCCAGACTGGCTTAATAACCTGATTATGTGGTGTAAGCTTGTTGTGGATTGACAAGGATGACCGTGAATACATCTTCCAAAATTGAGCGGTTTGTTCCATCTTATTTGTTCTTTCCATCGAAGCTTAGCATCGTGGGTCATTTGGCTTACTGGGCTTTTTTGCGCACGGTATGACTTTGTTGTTGGGGTGAACCGGTAAGTTCTCACACATGTGGTTTGAGAAGTCAAATGTACCGATTTTGCCTCTTTTATTTGGATGAGAATCCAAACCCAAACCCCAGCCCACTGCCCCAGCCCCTTCCACTCCAAAGCCCAGCTGTGTAATCTGTTAATTGGCCTATGCAGTTTCGAGATTGATTCGTTGGTATCCCCAACTGTAAGGACTGCAGTATCATGTGCAAACGTAGTCGTCCGGTGGTCGCCGATACATTTATTTTCTGCGTTCAATTTGACGGCGAACTCCTCCAACCCAGGAGGTGAGGCAATGGGGAGCCTTGAGCGCAATCGTCAGAACTAGGTCTGATCCTCTTCAAGAGGACGGCTGATGACGTCTGCCACGGCAGCAGCCAGTCGGACGAAGCTTCAAGGGTGAAAATCCCTTGTACATTTTTGGTTTATTATTCTTGGAATAATTTCGCGAAATGTTTTCGCGACGGGGGTCGACGACTCCGATCGGCCTCAAAATTTGACATTATCCGTTTCAAGAGGTCTACATTCAAAATCCGAAATGTCCGTCCGCCATCCGGGCCGTTTTGGGCAGTAGGAATTTTTTTAAATCTGAAATTTTGACGAAATACTTGGTTTACCATCTAGTTGTGCCCGCAAGGTTTTCAGTCCGATCGCCCAAACCCGTGGGGGGCTATGGGGGGGGGGGGGGGCCGTGGGCGGCTATGGGAAGGGGTTTTTGAAGGCTTTTGGCTATGGGATCGAGTTAGGTGTCGTTTTCGAAGTATTTTTGGAGGTCCCGAAACGATCCAATTCCACACGATCGATCCCAGGATTCGATCTATAGGGCTTTCATGGGGGTAAAAATGGGATTTTTGAAGGATCCCAAGAGGTTAAATATTTTTCGAGTAAAAAAATAAAGAATTTTTGAAAAAACAATTTTTTTGAAACAAAACAAAAAAAAATTTTTTTCCAAAATTTTTTCCATTGACAGAAATAATTTTTGCACAAGTGATCTATATCAAAGAATAATAAACCCTTGTGTAAAATTTGCAGTGTTTTTTTCTTTTTCCATCTGCAAACGTCGCTATGGTATTCTCCTCTCTATCGGGTATAACTCTGGTGAAAAGGACGTACAGGAGGTCCCATACGCACGTAAGTATCTTATGTACGCTTACGCACGTAAGTATCTTATGTACGCTTACGCACGTAAGTATCTTATGTACGCTTACGCACGTAAGTATCTTAGTACCTACGCATGTAAGTACTTAATGGTACTTGTGCGTGCATCTTTTGAGCATTCGAATTGGCAACTTCTTGCGTGATCTGGGAAAATCGGTTTGAGAGGTAGGACTGCAGCAGCTTTGGCATACGAGATGGGAAGTATTTTGCTGATTTTACTGGGACGTTTTTTGTTGAGTCCGTCATGCCACTCTTATCGAAGGCCTGTGTAACATGAAGAAAGACGACAGACCTTAGAATTTGGAAGATGAATTTGGTTGATATGAAATCCATCCTCAGCAGGCTTCCCAGGTTTTAGTATCATTATGGCCTCAGCGGGTTTCCATAGCTGTGGAGCATAGCAAAGCCTGAAGGCAGCATTGAAAATCTGCATGGTATTTTAATAACCACTCTCCGAGGAAGGTAAATGCCATGCTGTGGTAGAATATTCTACCTATTCTATTCTAATACTCATATGAGTCCTCCTTTTATAACAGTTTCTTGATCACTGGGTTGAATCACCTTGGGCGGTTCTTCATTAGGGCAGCCAGAATTTGGGGTGAAAGTATTGGCCAGGAGAAGTGCAAACGTGTCTCTTGGTTGGTTTTGATCCATCTTTTATTTAGTGCGTCCATCAGAGGTGGTGCTTGGACTAAGCGTCTCATCAAATATTTTGTTGTCTTCTACAGAGAGTACCAGTAACCCTATGGCTGGTAAGCGTGGAGAAGAGTTCTTTTTGAGTTTCTTCTTCGATTTCCTTGATCATTCATCGCAGTTCGCTAGCAAGGGAATAATATCGTGTGATATATTATATTAGGATGGATCCTATGTGGATTGCTTTCTCTTTAGGGCTCTCTTCACCCTTTGGCCGTGCACTCTCATATCCCAGAGTTTGGTCTGGTATTATGTAGCTCACCAGACCATAAGTTGGTGTGGGCTATGCGTTCCCGAGCTGGCTCCGTTGCCCACCCTGGACCAATGTGTGTACACACATAACCTACATACCATTCCATTTCCCCTGATCACATTCCGGGAGATGTCTCCTTCAATCTACCTAATTGCACAATTTTTTTATTTCTAGTCCTGCGAGATCAAAGAAGTGAGGAAGATGACGCACGAAGTTTACCATCAGTTCCGGATGCTGATGAAACCGAGGACGAGTTTTCCGGTGTACCGCCCCCATTCCGGGACAGAGCGTCCACTGACGGTACACTTTTGGTTCGCCCTAACAGATGGTCAAAGCCATCTCAGTCGAAAAACCTGTACCCCAATAGAAAAACGGACCGAAGAATGTCCATCTCCATGAAGGGAAACAATGTTATGTATTAGATTCTAGTAGGTACCTACAGGGGTCTGCAACCTTTTGTCAGGGCGAACCGAATTCAAATTTTCCCTCGATTGTATGAACCAAACGATATATAAGAGAAAAAAGAGAGATTTACAGATAAAGAGGAATAAGTTAAATTTATTGAGAACGTTTAACAGTTAATATTGCAGCATAATTGGAGAGGACTTTAATGTGAGATTTGGCACTGTTCGTTGCTCAAAATATTTACATAATCTGGCTCAAATTTTGTCATTTCTGTTAACAGATTCGCTTCCAAATGTTCATAAGATGAATGGGCCATGTAATTTGATTTTGTGAATTTCATCCTGTAAAGGTTTCTTCGCACACATAGGTAGAAGGTAGAAGGTAGGTAGAAGTGAAGAGCGAGATCATTGCGCGGGCTAAGTCTCTGAGGTTTGGACAACTTTTTTCTGGGAGCGCAGCGTAGATTTTTGTAATCCTTATCCTGGAAGTTGTCTATGTGGATGTCTTTTGACAGCAGTTCAATTGCTTCCAGTTGAAAATCAGGAGGTTAGTCTTCAACTGCTGTAGTGAAAGGATTTTGAAAAATCCTGATGCTCAAAGAAACTTCCTCAAAATCTAGAAAACGGGGCTCGAACTGGTTTCGCAGACACTTGCTAAGATTAACCGCGAATTCATTCGGAAACTCTCCATCATTTTCGGATTTAAGGGTGCTGCAGGTTGGGAAATGGACCGGATTTTTCATTGCTGTGTTCTTTGAAAAAAGCTAGTTGCATTTTAAAAGCTTGAAAAAGAAAATGACTGTTGAAAGGAAGTTCAAAGGTGAAAATGTTCGGCAGGCCGTAAGTTGGAGACCCCTTTAGTTCTAGTACCTAGGTACGTACCTACTAGATCAAGATGAGCCCCCTTTTCCCCTGTAGGTGAACCGCAATGAGCGGCAAATCGCAATAAATCCCGGATAACTCCCAATAATAATACTTAGTGTTGTCTATGTCCCACACATGAATTCCCTGTTTTCTCCTCCCAATTCCTAATATAATGTGTGTTACACGTGTCCCAACGATGATGTCCACGTTCCACCCCTGTAGCTCAATAAACGATTACAAGCGTTGAGTTATTGTTTTCTGTTATCAAGCCCCTTGGTCTCGTCTGCAGACCCGCCATTCTTTCTCGTCTCCCACTCTGATTTGACCTCTACGACTTCGGAAAACAACCATTACATGGTTGGTTGTTTTCCAAAGTCTTCCCCGGTGCCTGGAAGACTTCTTACATCACACCAGGTCCTGTCTTCAAGAAGGGTGATAAGTCCGACATCCTGAACTCTCAGCCCATTAGTTCTCTATCTACCATTCCCAAGATCTTCGAGAAGCTCATTGTGGCAAGGTTGTCTCCGTCCTTTTCTACCTTTCTAGCCCCTGAATAGCATGGCTTCGTCTCCGGCCGGTCGGTGGTCACAAACCTGATCTCCTTCCAAGAGTATGCCTTGCACGCCATGGAGGCAGGTTCTCAGGTCGATTTGATTACGACCGACTGGCTGGATTTCTCTTGTATAAATGACTTGTGACTTATCCATACCACGTGCAGCAACGAAACCCAAGATCTCATCAGCCTGCCTTATGATGTTGTCAAAATGTTTCTCTCCCAGATGATCAGGCTCTGGAGCTGATGATGGTGCTTGATCTGGTGTTGGTGCAGGATCCAGTGTATGTACTGGGTAGGGTGTTGGTGCTGGATCAGGTGTTGGCGCTGGATTGCGTATTGGTGCTGGATTTGTTGTTGGCCCTGGATCGGGTGCCGATGCTACATCGTGAACATAGGACTCTGAAGAGGGCGTTCGTTGAGGATTGAATAAAGGTTGAGAATGAGTGGCCATTTGCAGGATTTTTCGTGCTCTGCTGCTGACGAGAGGAAGGTCATGGCATAGTTTTCGTTTCGCCATTGCCTGAAACGAGATAAGAGAAAATGTATTGAAACTTGACAGAGATTATAAGGTTGAATTAGAATAGATCCTGGCTAGTGCAAGCCATTAAACTGTATAATGACCTCGACCCCAGGCGCGACTCGTGAGGGAGGCAGCGTCGCAACTGCACCCCCTCGATGCAGAAGGGCGAGAGGGGGGGCTACGTATTACCTACCTAAAAATGAATCAAAACTCGGCTCGAAAATCTACGTAAGTTCTTGTAGACCTTACATAGTTCGCAGAACGTCTGAAAAGCCTGTGTTGATAGTGCAATGATAACGGGAGCACTGCCCTTCTTGAGACGATTTTTTTTGCATGGACCTTATGGAACAACGAACTAAGTGTGAAGCCAGAAATGTCGAAATGTGGGGCAGTTCTGGGCACTGCGCACACCCTTCCTTCTCACCGTTCACCAGATGTTAAATCACCTCCACAATCAGTGTTGGCAGTCTTCGTTCATGGGCAGGGAATTTTCGTTTGTAATGAGGGACTTTTTCAGGATCTAATCTGTCTCAAATCATGGAAAAAATAGGGGCTTACTTTTGAAATATTTTGAAAACTTTTTGGTGTTGCTATATTACTTTGTACGGTATGAAATCATAAAATTTCGATCGACCAAAGTTTCTGATTTTTTCAGTTTTCCCACAAAGGTATTTTTTACCAGAAGCAGCTTCTGAGGGGATGGAATCAGGGGTTTAGTGTGCTTCCATGTTTTCTGGGAAGTGTTTTCTGAACTCGGTGATCTGCGTTTGTCTCATTGATAAGTTTTTTATTCGTTCGTTTCATTCGATCGTTTCATTGTTCATTTCATAAAGCGTTTGTTGGATAACTCTATTGATTTCATCTTGAGGGAGTTTTCCCGTTTAGGCGTGAGTGATAAGTGTGACATTCGCGACATGGGACGGCCAACCTCACCTTTACCAGGTTTGCAGCGTGTACCAGTGTATTTTGAAATGAAAGGAAACTGGTAATAGTTAATTGGAATGTTTAAACAAATAAATAAATAATGAACTATAGCAAATCTTGATAGTAGGTACTTTTCATCTGTGGTGGGTGCAATAATATTTTCATAAAATATTATCACGAATCCCGTGACTGCACCCCCTTGTTCTGCCATCACCAGTCGCGCCTGCTCGACACCGAAACAAAGGAGCTCGTATCTCTGGACCCTTTCAAGCGAAAGATTAAAAATGTTCTCCTACTTAATTAAGATGTGCAGTAATGTTCGTTTATTTGTTTTTATTTTCTCACAGTGACTCCTATTTTTTTTATTTTCATTTATTCAACACACTTACCCATGTCACAATCGATTCCTTACTTTCATTCCAGGAAACCTGACAATATATAAGTTTATTTTCTCAAGTTTTTCTGTCCACGAGTCCTACTCTGTACAGATCAATAAACATATTATAATCTAATCTAATCCAATCATGAGTAATTCTGAACGGTTTGAACGTTTTCCCATTTCACGATCATGTAAGTTCGACGGCTAGTACCTATGGTACCTACGGTAGTTTACGCTCAAAGCCGAGAGCCGATCGATTGTCTTGAGAGTTGGCTGTTGGCACAAAGGAAAAAAGTGATTTCTCTTTCAAAATAAAAATTTATTTTACAACATTGACTGACGAGTCATCATTTTGAATATGATGTTGATGAAAAGTGATCAGTAAAAAGAGGCAAGGAAAATACTGTAACACTTAACTTATAGTGCTCTAGTAATAATGAAGATTTGTACACATTGGTATCTACTCGAACTCTAGGAACATATGTACATATTTCCTAAAACGTCAATAAAATCGAAACAACGTCATTATAAAATAACTAAGTTAAGGCATCACAATTTTAGAAGGAATTTCAGTCTCCAAGTTTTTGATGGCAGATGTCATCATCACTACGAATCTGAAAATGAGATAGAATCCCAACTAGAGTGAGGAGAAGATTTCATTTAATCAAACAAAATTTCATACTGATAGGTTAAAATTCAAATAAGTATTCATAATGCATCCATGCAATTCGATAGCTGGAAAAGAGCACAGCATTTGGAATTCATAAAACTGATTGTTAGGCAAACATATATAATGATAACCACAATAAACTTTTCATACTCACATACCGATGTGATTAGGAGCTATGTTAGTTTGTGCATGCCACCATGTGACCCACACCTTCATATCCAGGGTTAAATATGTTTGTTTCACCTACAAGGACACATATAAAAATCAAAGCTACTCCAGGTTAACTTAGGACAAATTCTACGTAAAAGTGCTAAAGCGGGTGAGTGAGACTGCTGTGGCCTGTGAACCTGTAGATGTGGAATGCTTTGTGGAATTATAGCAGGTGAAAAACTATTATGTATCCATGGTTGCAGAGCTTATTAGACTTCAACTTAGAGCATCCAATACTGCTAGGACAATATAAAGCCATTCACCCCCTCCAGCAGGCATTTAAGTACTTCCCTAAATATCTCAACAATATCATTGTCTTCATTCCCCTCTTTACATTTCAATCGCGTTATTAGGCAGGGATTACGTTTTCGCTTAGGACATAGCAGCGGGAATGGCAAACTGCTGTCAATGTAACAAACAAGTACGTCACTATAGCAGTACAGAATACCTCCGACAGTTATACCCTCCCCCATGATCAGCCAAACCTAATTCGGGCCTAAAAAGAGGCGACTTGCCATAATAATTCATGACCTCTGGAAAAATTCCGAGCGAGGCCATTTTTTGAGGAATCGGTGATTGCTCCCTCCTGCTGGGAAAACATGGCGATTGATCCCCTTTAAATTTCGGCATTTGATCCCGGTTTGTCAACTGCTCTTCAACTTTCGGCGATTCCCCCCGATAAAGTTATTGGTTATGTCTAGACGATAAGATAGTGCAGCGAATCAGTTGAGGAAGGAGGGATTTGTGGTGTGACAACGCGAGAGGAACTCTTTTGCAAACATCAGCGTTTCATCAAGTTCCTTGATTCCACAACGTACGACGGCTCCAGTGCCCCCGTCGAGTCCGAGGGGTGATAGGTGAGACACCCGAGTGATCACTTCGCAATCGCGAAAACAGATTGTCCCGAGTGATCCCATAGCCGATAAGCGCGCCAGTGCTCCGGAATCGACATGAATCCCTTCACTTGTCGGCCTCCTTGGCACAAACACGGGATCACACAGGTGTGTTGGAGCACTCGGAATTTTTTTTCTAGCGGAGCACTCAGGTGCTTTTTCAGCCCCTCGGGAGTACTCAGCCCCCCCCCCCATACCACGGAAGTAGGTAGTTGCTGCAGCAACGCCGTGGTAGTGACCAAAAGGACTGATCGTGGCAGTTGCCTGGTGTTGGCAGAGAGGAAGACGTTCCACTGGTATGCCACCATCCATTCGTAAGGCATGTCGATTGTCTGCGGAGGATTGGAGCGCCAGGTTAGCTTTCTCAGAGTCTATCATTAATCTGTTGAGGATTCTCTCTGGGTCTGCTATGCAGGTTATGCTGGTTGAGGCAGTCCAGGTAGAATGCACCTTTTGCCCCCGCCTTGATCAAATCTTTCCAAGTAGGATGACCCAAGGGTCCTGGCGGCAATGATGTCCTAAATTCAGTCCTGATTCCCCAGGATCCTGCCCCCTATCGATGGGGATCAATGGGGCTTCTGAAGGACTCTGAAGGACTGAGGAGGTCGAATTTGGTTTCCTGTTTCAAGTTATTTTGGACGTAAAATCCATTTTTTGGGGTCCCAAAGCTATCCAAACACTGATCGTGTAGTAACAACCAGACCGGGAGCAATCGCCTATTGCCCCATTTTTCAAATGGAAAAATCAAAGTTTACAACTGGATTAAATAATATTAGATGCTCTAACTGAATGGCTTATATTAAATAGCTAATAAAGGTATATCTTATTACTCCTGATGGAAAACAAGGTACTCGCTTAAAGCAGGCAGCAACCACGGAAATGATTTGAGGAAAGAAACCATAAATGATGAGCATTGAAATAGCAGCTCTAGAATTTATTAATAAGAGAGTCAGAAAGTATTTTCATGATGTAGAATAAGGATAATGTGAGTTGTAGAAGTAGTGAATGCAAATCCCCCAACATGCAACCAGATCACACAGCGAGCTGCACAGGCCTGAATACCACTGCATCTGCAAAACCTACCCACACTCAGGTGACGTACTTCGTTAGTCCAACCTGATTTGAAGAGTTGTGATTGACCAGTCATGACTACTTTTGGGGAAACCATAAAATTTAAATAACTTTCACATGGGGTGTCAGGATATTATGTGGGGGTTCGGGGGACCGATTGTGGCGTATAACAGGCTTCGGAATTCAGGAATACGAAGATTTTGGCTTAGCAAGAAAAATTCTCTAACTTCAGCGCGCTCTAGCGGCCAAACGAAAGAAGCTAGCGAAGCGTTCTTGGTCTCATGTTTCAGGAAATTTAATCAGCTTTAATTTCGTATTGAGTAGTTATGTAGCTAGGAGGCATGGTTACCGAGTTATAGGTGAAAAACCAAACAAAGGGCCGAGTTTTTATGGTTTTTGGCCACGTTGAAGCCATATCCGAATCTAGATAACCAAATTTTCGGATTAAGCATCCCCAAAAATGTATAGATCCGTCGAGAAAAATTCTTCAGGTATTTTTTCCATCTCAATTTGAGATGGATCATTAGGTATTTATTATTTTATTATTATTTATTATTTTATCGAGATTTTCAAACTATCTAATGACTGGACTAATCTTAGATGCGCGCCTGGCTACGGGGTACCTGATCGTATCGATAATGCAATATTAATGAATTATTCAAAGATTTGGAATTTTAAAAGTAAAATACAGACGCACTCTCATTTTAAATCTCATCGCGCCTCCACAAACTCTGATTATTCCATGCATGTAAAACCAATAGTATGCTGAAGCACTAACATGCAAAAAAATACATTCACCATTACCTGGCCGAGGAAGTAGATTTTTCAACTCAATCGCGTCTTTCTCAAGTTCAGTTTTATATTTTTGTCCTTGGTCTATAGCGGGCTTCATTTCCTCTTCATTGACGTAGGTACGACCTTTAGCCATAATGTTTTCATAGGTGGGGTCCTTCCACTGTTTGAAGTACTCGCGGTCTCTGTCAAGCTCTTTGTTGAGATCTAAATATAGACTGTTGAGATCCGTATAATGCTAAAGAAAGAAACCATTCCAACATTAGGAGATTTTGTAAACTGCAATACAGCATCTTACAAGGACATACATGTGACAAAATAAGAGGAGTGATTCACATGGGGCGGAAACTGGAAGGACGGAATGACGGGAAAACCAGTGGAGGGACAGAATCCCTGGTGGAAGGCATCATAACCTTCCTCCTGGTATTCAAAGCTCCTCCCGGTACTTCACAAGATCGATTAACTTTAAATTTTTAAATTCATTGTATCTCCAAAGACCTAGTTGAAATTCATCGAACGTAGGGATGGACGCAAAACTACGAACCAACGCGAAAATATTGCAACCTCTACTAGCAGTTACAAACAGAATGTCCATCGCGCATGTGCAGAGCTCTATGGAACGTCGGAAACAGTATGAAAATTTCTTCCACTATTGACTGTCTGCCCGCTGTGACAACACGGCGACCAACATTCTCCACTACGGTCCAAACATCCAATCAGTTTGCGTTCCGCCTTTCCGCTTTCCGCCCTATGTGAATCCACCTGCAATAGGTATGACTCCTGTATGTGGCTGAGAGTCGATTACTGCTAATTCTTACTTGTTTCACGCTTTCTTCGAGCATGCTTCCCATTCTTTCTATACATTCACTAAACGATGGTCGTAGCATTGGTTGCTTGTTCCAGCACTCCTTCATCAGATTATATCTGCAGAAATGAATGATAAAATATTTCATTATGACGGTGATCGATACCTACGGCTTTCATAAAACGGAACCCTATTTAAATGAGATGCTGAAGTGAAAGACTCACACATCCTGAGTTGAATATTCAGGTTTCGGCATTCTTTGCCCACTTCGTAAAAACTCCAAAACTGCCGGTGCTTTGCTTATTTCTGGGTATGGAGTCCTTCCCAGAGTGAACAACTCCCATAGTACAATGCCATAGGCCCAAACATCTGATTGGATACTGAAAGTCCTGTCTTCAATGGCTTCTATGGACATCCACTTGATGGGCAACCTTTCCTGAAATTGAAAATTGCAATACAGTACAAATAAATTGTAAACCGCTGACGGTTTATATTTTCAAGACGACTAAATAAGTAAGAACAGTGAAAGTAAGCAAATTTGATAGAAACTTACGTTTTCTTTTCTCACTGTTGGACGGGCTGGGTTGTCTTCAGGAAAGTAGGTGTACAGGTTTTTAGCTAGACCAAAATCACACAGTTTCACAACATTTTGGTCTGCTAGTAGCACGTTACGTGTAGCGAGGTCGCCATGTACAACCTAAAACATGAACATCTCTCTTTACTACAAATACCCAGAGACCAACGGTTACCAGTGCAAACATTGCTGAGAATACCATCGAGTTACCTAGGACCACTTCCTTTCATAAGACACCTACCAACTAAATTATTATTTTTATTAAATGAAACCTTTGAATATATCACTTTTTTTGTGAAGTGGTGTTACCTACCTTTCTGCGACCCAAATACTCCATCCCATTGGCTATTTGGTAAGCCCAAATTAGTAAGTCTTTAGTGGAGACTGGTTTTAAAGCTCCAGACATGTCGTTAGTCGTATTGGGCGATACTTGCCTGCTAGGTAATAAGTAGCCATCAGCCCCTGTAAACATTAAAAAAAATATTATTTTTTTTTTCGAATCAGATTTTAAAGTTTCAAGTTATTATTGCAATGATGAATAATTTGTTATTGGAGTTTTATAGCAAATTATGCAAACGCAGGAATGAATCTATATGTGTATTACGAGTACACGAACCAAACCAGATACCTACCTCAAACATAACAGGATGGTCAATAATAAAACAAAATATTTAATATTGGAATAATTCAAACAATCTTTAAATAGGTAACTGTTAGCGCCTACCAGCGCCTGTAATGCCCCAAGTTTTCTCCATTTTTCACAAAATAGACAGAACTACAGGTTTTAAGACTAAATTATTAAAACAACTTAATACCAAGTTGTATTAAATGTTCACCGTACTTTCTTTAAAATTAGAACGTACGTTTTGTTGAGAGAAATAGAGCGAATACTATTATAAAAAGCTAGCCAAGTGCAGATATCTTAGGGACGGTTATATCGGAATTTGCGGCTACAAACAATTTTTGTTAGGTAAACTTATTGTCAAATGATCATCAAGAATAAGCACACCAAGAAAATTAACTTGATTGCTCATGTTAGCACTTGCGGCAGAGATCACACTTTTTAAAGATACAGGAATTGTTAATTGTAACACTCAGCAAAGGTATGTAATTGCAGCGCACAAAATATCAAAATCCATTACCGCAGCTGCGGATTCCCTGTTTATAACATGGGAATGTTCACAAAAACTCACTTATTTGTTTTCTTATTTTCCCGTTTCTATTTGTTCTTCCGGCTAGATGGAGAAGTAGAAAAACGTGAGAAACAATGAAACTGAACCGGATGAAGCAAGTGGATTCATCCACTCTAGTGAAATTTTCCTGAGCCTAAAAATTTAGTTTATAAATATTCGTGTAGATCTGGTAGTAAGTTCTAGGATCACGATAATCACGATCACGATATATTATATCACAGCTTATTACCAACTGTCGAAGGACAATCATTGTTTGCAGTTATTGAAATAGCGCGGAAATAAGCAATCAATATACCTACGTTCGAGCCTTATTTCAATTGAAGTTAATAGTACATTTCCCAATAAGGATGTGAGGAATGTATCTCTGTTGGTGAAAAGTTATTTTCGTGATAAGAAGCATGATTAACGTGATACATACCGAGTGTAGGGCTTGTAGCAACTGTCATATCGGTGTACATTGTCTCGTTAGATAAAGCAGTCATACCCGTATCAAGGGCACTTCCTCCAGTATAATTGCTGTTATTATGACTAACACCAATTGGGAAATTCATACTGCAGAACAGAAAAACACCTCATGGAAATATGAGACTATTAAGAGAGAGTAAATGAGTAAAATTAATGTTTGACACACTATCCTATACATTTAATATTTCATAGAGGCATTACCCGAGAATCGGCTCCAAATTGCCTGTATCTTGATTGACTTGGTTGATGAAGCAGTCTCTATGCGATTTTAGAAAATCGTACAGGCTTCCATACTTGCAGTACTCAACAATTACAAACAGTTCCTCTGAAGAAAAGAAATAATAAATAAATAAATACAAATATATAGTCACAGTGGTTAATTTAGAGTTTAAATCCTTAAATCCTCCCTACTGCTTAAAGTATGAAAGCACACACAAAAAATTCAATGCTAATTTAACCTGAGACAAATGTTGAAATGATAAACAAGTAAATAATTTACCCTATAAATTATTTATAGGGTGCATAACTTTGAAAGTTAACTCAACAAGAAGAGCTCAAGTTGTAAAAGAATGTGTCTTATTGAAGCAGGAGAATTTTGTTGTTGTTGTACCTACTCATTATTAGATATATAGGTACGTAGGCCAGCCGCACATTTAGGGTAGATGGGGGCAAAGCCCTGCAATTTCCGGTTTTTCGACCATTGCAACCGATTTGAAGCAGATTTCCTCTAATATTTATGCTTGAATTTTAGTTTGGGCTATTATCTATAACCCCTTGGAAACACAGTCATCTCCTGTCAATAGTAAAGGAGAAATTGAATATATAAGAAAAAAAATTTTTGCAGGGCTTTGCCCCATAAAATGGGGCAAACCCCTGCAGTGCAGGGATTTGCCCCAACTAGGTAGAAATTGGTTTTTAAAAAATTCTATTGAACAAAAATGCTCAAATTAAGTTATTTCTTTATTTAAAAATTCCTTATTTCTTCATGATCAAAAAAAAAACCTGAACGGAGGAATAAAATCAAATGACGAGGGGCATGGCACAGTGTCCTCGCGTTCAACCACTCCAGCCAAATACACCGATTAATCGGTCCGATTTACCACCAAACTGGATTAACAGTACTTAGTTTAATCTGTGATTATCGGTCATCAAAACATTGGCGGACATAAGTGACTGTAACAAGAAAATTACGTTCGAGCATGGGCCGAATTGATCGCTGATTCAATCATGATGAAACTTATAGGGGACCATCTAGGACTAAATTCACACTATTCCGGAAAATTTCACAGAAATCCAATAAAAGTTGGTGCAGTCATGGCTTTGGCAAGGAATGTGGACTGGCAGATGCGCGGACGGACAAACACGGAACCAAATTTGTTCAGGAATCCCTGATCATCAAACCTGGCAATTATTGGCAATTGCTCCCCACTCTTTGGAAGTGATGTGCACCTATTTGATTGACATTAAATTATAAATTTACAATTCAACTTTAATGTCATTACTAGTGGGCTCGGTGCGCTTCGCTGCACTCCGTCCATCACCTTTATCGGGCGTCACCGCCAAGTGACAGTCGCTCAATGCGCTAAATTTAGGCTCTACCGTTGAGGCTGGGTAGCGTGGATTAGACACAGCCAGCAAGAGAGAAGAACAACTTTAGTAGTATAGATAGTTGGGACACCCGTGCTTCGCACGTAGGTACTATCACATTCCCGTCCATCCCCCATGCAAACACCCTTAGCAACCCGTTGACACGTAATTTTTCTAAGTAACAACGATTGTTGGCCTCTCGTTGTGAAGCACCTATGCAAATTTCTTGACATAAGACATGGCGTATTCCCGTCGATCACCAACTATATGCAGCCCATAGCAACCCATCAACTCAAAAAGGAAATTACCTAGTACCTACCTATCAAAATAATCGAAGGCTCGCAAAAAATACTCGTACCCACCTACCGACGATCTTCGAATAACTTCCAAACGCGTTATCATACAGAAATCGTTTTGTGCTCGTTGAAATCAGCGTGAAAAGCTCGTTTTAACAGACGTAGTAGTAGTATTAGTAGCAACCCGTAATTTTTCATAGTAAAAACGCTCGTTGGCCCGTTTCTCGTTGCGAAGTATCAAATTCCCGTCTATCACCAATTATATGCAGCCCATAGCAACCCATCAACTCCAAATGAAATTACCTAGTCGAAGGCTCGCAAAAAATACTCGTACCAACCAACCGACGATCATCGAATAACTTCCGAACGGGTTATCGCACAGAAATCGTTTTGTGCTCGTTGAAATCAGCGTGAAAAGCTCGTTTTAACCGACGTAGTTTCGTTCAAAACCGACGCCAAAATTTGTACCGGGTTTCGGCGTTTCGAAAATTTTCCTAGCAATCCCTAGTAACGACGCTATTTGACCGGGGCTCTCGTCGCGAAGGAAAGCTCCGTTCGCGACGAAGGAAGAGAGTTGGCGAAATCTAATACGGCCTACGACACATCCGGGCCTACGCGGAACCGACTCGAAAAAACCCCGTCTCTCTAGGCTCTACCGTTGAGGCGGGTTAGCGTGGACAGCCAGCCAGTCAGTCCGAGACACGAACAACTTTAATTGTATAGATTGAATCCACATGTTCCATACAATGCCAAAATACGTGCTGGTAGTGAATGGGGCAAAGACCTGCACTTGAGGGGTGCAGGGATTTGCCCCAAACAACCTGCAGGGACTTGCCCCAAATGGCATGTTTGGAAATTACTCTTTGATAAGGTTAGGAAAAGTGAGTTAAAGAAACGGTTCTCCCCTGACATTGAAGCTCAATTACAGTACTATTCATTGATGATTAGCTGATTAATTTGGCGCAACCCTATCTCACACAAAATTGACGTCAACGTTCCTGAAAATTACATACAAAAGGTCAAAAACAAACTTAACTCATTTTCTCAGCCCATTGCCCTCAGAGATGCCATTACTTTTGATGACAGACACCTGTTGCTGAACCTCAACTGCTGCCTGGTTGCCAGTTTCTCAATCACTTGTGAAGTACTGAAAAAGCCACTGCATAGCTTTGCCCCACGCAGGGCTTTGCCCCCACCTACCCTACCTTCTTTTTTTTGTTATGCCTGCCCCTCCCTTATTAAAGCTCAAATCAAAATATCACATGGAATAACTGCGATGGGGAATTTAACCAGCTTTCTTGAGAAAAAATGAAATTTGGAATCGGGCCTATAGTTTCTGAGCTTCAGTCGAAAACGTTCTGAAAAGCGTGGTTTTCCGCTTACCGAGCAGTGTCAGATTGGGCGTTTCTTGTTTTGGTTTAAATTCGTTTTCTCGGTTAGTGGTAGTATTTTTTTAATTTAAGGTGCTCCCTTAACTCGTAATTTTATGCTCTCCAACATAAGTGTTGAGCCAATTCATTTGCATTAGCCGTTCATAAGTTACAGGGGTTGAAACATGAGCGAATCCTATTTTTGAGCAAAGTTGGAAAAAATTGACCGTTATTGACGCTTGATTGGGGGAAAACGGCTGAACCGATTCCAATGTGTAAGGAGGTCATTCGACGCGAAATTTTATGCTCTTCAACTGTGTATTAGAAAAATATTTGTGAGGCTTAGTTTTCGAGATATAGGTGAAAAACTGGATAATGTCCGAACAAATCGAGGTTATTTGGCCACTAAAAGTTCTTCCAGTAAAAATTTTGCTTCCATTTTTGATATTTGTTGCTACCCATAACAAAAATTTAAAAAAGTAAAAGCTTCTACACCATTTCTTGCACGAGTCAATCCCTCTGGCGACTGTCCTAATACACAAATGATAAGTAAAGTAAGTAATCCTTACGTTGAGCGAGATACTTGGTGCAAGCTCCTAACAGATTTACAATGTTGACATGGGCTCCGATGTGTTCCATGATTTTCAATTCTTTTTCCAGAGCTTGTATGGCTTCAAGTGTTTTAAGCTTGGGTCGTTTGACGGCGACGGTAGTTCTCTCTTCATTTTTCAAAATGCCTTCTGCTTCTGCTTTCACGACAACACCATATGCTCCTTGTCCAAGGATGTCACCTATATTAAAAATTGTTAATAGTATTAAAAAAAAAGTGAGGAGTGCATATCACCGCTGCCAGATCTCACGGAGGTCAACCCACCCGTCGACATAGACAAAACAATCCCCCCTCCCTTTTGCAAACCCACATAGTGTTAGACGAGATGAGACGAAAATTGTGTTTCACGCATGTGTGGAGGGTCGCTCACTATATGGCGAACCCCTAGCATGTTGTGGTTGTTTGCCGACGGTACAGAGGTCTAATCCAATGCGCTGGTTAAGGAGAGAAAACGACTCCTCAGCTGATGTGTCGTTTGAGCAGATGAGCCGTTTTCTCTCCCTAACCACCTAGCAATTTGTTGAACATTCGCCAAAATCCAGAGTTTTTTTGCCAAATCTCTTCGTAAGATTGCCAGTGAAATTTTTTTTAAATTTTTGAAAATATACCTATTGCAAATATCGATATTTTGCTTCCGATATAACGATATATCGTCATCGATATTATCGGACCTATCGATATTTTTGTTCCGATATATCGGTACCTAACTGTTTTAATTACACATTCGGGGGTCGCGAGGTTGAAAAAAACTTCAAGGCTCTTCTACGCCAACGTTCGGTTAATTTATAAACCATCATCAGGCAACAAAACAGAACTACAGCTCATAAACAAACAATCTTTGAGTGAGAAGAAAAATGTACTAATTGAAGCGAATTATTTTTTGTTTTGACTAAAACCCATGTAAATACGATAGTTACAGTTATGTATCTTACCTTAGAAGGAAGAATCACCAGGTCATATACAGCAGAAAGTAGTGGGACTTGAAATAATTTCAAGTATTGATAGAACAAAAATGAGGGTGTCTGGAATTTCAGATGTAGAACAACATCGTGGGTAGGTTTCAAGGAGTTAACACAAACCTTCGTGGCACTTGGTGAATTGTAGTTCTCACTCAATGATTGTTTGCTCATGAGCTGCGGTTCTGTTCAATAGTCCTGAAGATAGTTTATAAATGAACCGAAACGCTGGTGTAGAAGAACCTTTTTTTTTGTGCCTCGCAACCCATCCCATGAATATGTAATTAAAACAGTTACCGATATATCGGAACAAAAATATCAAGAGGTCCGATAATATCGATGACGATATATTATATTTTATATAATCTTGATATTTTTGTTCCGAAATCCGAATCCGTTATCAGAAGCAAAAGTTGCTTTAGTTCATTTGATGACCCCCGAGTATTTAATTTGAGCAGGTGAGACACACACACCATTATGGTCCATAGTTATTTTAATTAATTCTTCAACAGCCAATAACAATGTAAAATTTACACAGTTAATATGACATTTAATGGCATCGTTAATTTTGATATAAAAGTTGAATTTACAGGGCCGCTCGCATACAATGGAGGTTATTTTGGTCCATTCACATTCTTTGTTGCGCCAGCACCATTCAGGAAAAATTAATTAAATTAATAGCCGATAAACGAAACCTCGATATATCTATATTTTATCTCCGATATATTGGCGACATCGATATGTTGAAAATTTTGCCATCCCTACGTGTATCAGGAAGCGTCAATGTGGTACCTATTCATCTTCTGGTTCAACAATGGCATTCAACACAGAAGATCTCTAAGCCTACAAATAGCTGGTGGGACTGTTGGATTGATCTATCAATATACCTTTAGTTTTAAACACGTAGGGGTTCCTGAAGAGAATTAGGTTAATAAGAGTTGAAAACGAAATTTGACCAAAAGGTCAAAAAAACCTTATAGAAATTTGACCTATTGCGATAAGTTGTTTTCGTTAGAGAAGTAATGTATTTCTTCAATCTTGTAACTGCACAACGAATTAAAGGTTTTACATTTATGGCGCTGGAACACTGATTGCCAACTACGAAATTAATGGAACTTACTACTTGCATCCACCAGAGCAATGCTGGTCGCCATTTGTGCCATAATCACTTTCAAGCCATTTGTGTGCCACTTACAAAAACTTCAGTCCATGTTGAGCACTTACCGAATTTCAGCTTTTCGAGTGGGAACTCCAATTCAGGACCCAGCTGTAAGGTTCCAGGCCAATCCCAATCAGGGGACCAGTGTGCATATGTAGGAGGGAACACTGGATTCTCCGGAGGGCGCTGCAATCATTTTGTTTTGAAATCCAAGTTTATGGTAAACGAAGTAAATTATAAGGGGGTGACTGCATGTCCCACCATGTCTATAACTACATAATATGGGATGTCGTACCTTTCTCAAAATTTTAGATCCTCTATACAAGTAGATGATAACACAAATGCAAGCAATGATTACTACCAGGGACACAAAAATCCCAATCCAAAGTGCTGCCCTACTCAATGCGGTGGGTGCTGCAATAAACGTACAGGTCAATTAATAAAGTATCTAATTAATTCATTTCTAGGCTACAGGACCATTCTTCGGTAAGTACAAAATTTCACGAAAAATGAAGATTATCTATACTCACTCAGTCTCACAGAAAATTCAATATTCGCGGAACCATTTATATTAGTCGCTTCACATATGTAATGCCCAACAATAGCGTCTGAAGCATCAATAAACTGCAACTCATGTTTCCTCAAGATGAATTTGTTATGTTCGTGACCGCTGTTATTGATAATTTGTTTCCCCTGTAAAGAACGAGCGATTCTAAATTAAAAATGTTAACAGCAATAGTAGTTTGATCGGGGCGGAAAACTAGCGGTAGTTGTACCTTTTAATTTTAGTAACCGAACATTTTACATTACAGATTGACAGTTTTTACTAAATGCTTCCAGAAATGGATAGGAGTTAGTTTTGTCCAAATAAGCGCCTCTTTTAGAAACCATCCAAACAACTATTGTTCAATGTACAAAAATACTAGTCCTCCACCTAATATATCCTTGTGCTTAATATTATACTTACATCACTTGTCAGCTTATACCAGCTGATGGACGGCTCGGGGAATCCTTCTGCTTCACATCGTAGTGATGCTGTCGTCCTTCCCGGAGCAATCTCAATGCTCTGCTTTCCATTTTCGCCGTTTTTAATCCGAGGACGTACACTTGCTGAGAAAAAATAATAAATCAAAAACAATCAGTTGAAAAATTAGGGTGAAGAGAAATTATATCGCCATGGTTGAGATTTTTCAAATCTCCTTTATAACCTTAGAGCTGGACTTCTCAAATACACGTAGCAAGAATAGAGCTGTAATATAGCTCTATTAATCCAATGTATTATATTGGATTCTCCTGCGGGGTTTCGAATATGTAACCTACCATATTACTACTTCTAGTGTTGAACCAATGTTGAAGTAGGGTGTGGACACATATTACGTTAGTTGAATATGATAACACTTTTGGAGTTGATTGGGATGTAATATGTATAGGATATAATATATCCTAGATATTATGTCATATTATGGCATAGTATCTGGTACATTATTCTAAACCTTCACGACATGAACACAAAATTAATATTTACCTCTAATAGTAAGAAATGAAGCTTTTGACATAGACGTCAACAGTTTGGTGTATGTGCTGCACTTGTAAAGTCCACTTCGGTGAGCGGGAGTTCCGGGCTTGATGACCAGGGTTGACCAATACGTAAAAGGCGATTCAAATTCCGTGATATTGATTCCTTTTCCTGACAGAATTGAGCGGCGTTAGATTGGCTAATGATTGGTACATATTTATAATAAAAATATAAATGATGAGGAAAAAGAGAACTTTTCTCAAATGGGTAGTGAATTGAACCGTGTTAGAATTGAACCACCGTTTTTGAAATGAATAAACTTACCACTTGAAATTGGTATAGGGCCCTTATGGTCTCCAGTGAAGAATCGCCATGTAGGCATTGCGGTGTATTGTGATTTGCTAACCCCACACACGAGCTTGATCGGATCCAAATTTGAGACCAAACCGTTTGATTGATCTTGTAAAGAAAACCCGTCAGGAACCTCTGAAAAAATGAAGAGAAGTGAGTCTTTTTTTGTCATTCTCAACTCATTCAAGAGTTCAAAATGCAACGTACGTACCGTGTCATTTCAAAATTTGGGGATATTTTTAGTCACGCATCTCTAATTGCAACACCCCTTGTTGTAAAAATATTTTTAGTGAAGAGATGGGCTTTGTGCAAACCATCCCAATTATTTATTTAAAAAAAACTTCCATAGTAGAAGAGATTAAATTCCCTTGTTTCTCTCTCCTTACAGCTGTCACAGTGAGTAGGTTAGAAACTTCTGAAATCCGTATAAAACCGTCCAATTCATTGAAGTTTTAAATGTGCTGCAAAAAAATGTTAAGGCTCCGGTTGTTCTCCCCTGCACGATTATAAGGGAGAAAAACAAAAATCAAGTGATTTCATAAGACAATTATATGACTACTAACTACTAACTAATAAGACAGTTTTATGACTGTCACAAAGTTTTTTCTCTCCCTACCAAGTTCAGAGTTTCTCAAATTTGGTATCTAGAAAAATAACTGATAAAGTGAATGTTCACTTCAGGGTCTTGTTGGAAAGGCCATACAGGAATAGTTGGTGTAAAAAAACCACCAAAAACGACAATCAATACAGCTGAGCCTGAAATAACTCGAAATTTTGAAATGACCGGTATACTTCTTCAGATTCAGAGTAGCTAATGAAAACATTAGGTACAATGTGCACAACAAACAGAATAGGAACCATAGAAATAGTTATATAACAGTGTATGTACCTGTTATGCCAATGTATGTGTGACCAACAACATAATCACTTCCCGTCAATGCGTTTTTTGCAGCGCACGACAGGTTTCCAGGCTGGACGAAGTTAAAAGGTGCAATTGTGCAATTAGTTATATGACCATTGCTCGTACACTTGCCCACCTGAAATTGGATTCAAATTCAAATTAAATACTTCCAGGGATAACTGAACAAGGCAACATCATGTCGCTGACCTGTATCATGTCGCTGGTAGCTGAACTTCCAAGACCTTAGCTTAATAAATTCAACAAATGAAAATTCAAGCATTTGATTCGCTCAGAAGGAGTGATTAGCGTGAGGTTCTTATTGTGAAGTGCCTATCAGTCCGGCGACTACCCATAACAAACGTTTATCACCTTAAAATTTAGGATGTCTATAGGATCCTATACAGAATCATCCATGCTGTTTGTACCATTATGCCTCATAATAATATTATGGATCATCCATGCTGTTTCTACCATTATACTTCTCATAATAATATTCTTATATTATAAGAAATGTCACAGTACAATTGAAGTTCCAACTGGACTTACATGACTAGTTGAGTGCTGCTTCTGGCACTCTTCAGGGGGGTAACAAGTGACGAACTTGAAGATAACCTCAGGTTCAGGAAGGGCATCAACTGTGCATAGGAACGAATGAACTGAATCTTTGAGAAATGCGCCATCAAAGTTTTCCTCGCGCTCCACGTTCTCAGATATGTTGAACGACCTCATGTGTACAATTGGCTCGCCTGGAAATGAATAATATTAAAATATCAACGAGCCACATGATTTACAAAGCAGAAGATATAAAGTTGCCACTAATCAAAAGCCGAAAGAATCCTAAAATACATTCTAATTATGTCAGGTAAATGTTAACATCTGATTTTTCTATTACTCGTACCTTCTACCGATACATTGAAGGTAACAACATTGTCCCAGGGTTTTACGTTCTGCTGAATTTTGGGCGTAGCTTTGACGTAATAAATCCCTGTCTCATTTACCAGAGGTTCTTTGAGAATCAAGGTTACACTGTCCATGTCCTCATTAAGGATGATACGAGGGCCACGAGTGATTCTGATGTAGCTTTTAGTCCCACCTTTTTTAAAATGCCTAAAAAATTGATGTACAACTAAAATATATTAGCTGTGGGTTACATTGTAGATTTATGATTCATATCACCATCCACCATTATGCACACGGAGGTTGTTGTGGTTGCACATGCATCTGTGATTACTAAAATGAAACTAAAAAGCAGCAAGCCCCCTGGACCCCCAGATGCTTTTTGCTTAGAGCCTATGGCTGAAATTCAAGAAACACGAAACATGCTTTATTAACCGTGGTACTGGAACCAATCTTGCGTGTTGGAAAAGTAACTGTCCAACGCCGAACTAGTGGCCTAACGTACGACTGGTGAGGACACCGAGCTAGTGACCTAACGGTAGGACAAGTGAGGATGCCGAACTAGTGGCCTAACGTACGACTGGTGAGGACGCCGAACTAGTGGCATAACGGTAAGACAAGTGAGGATATTATGACTGGTGAGGACGCCAAACTAGTGGCCTAATGGTAAGACAAGTGAGGATGCCAAACTAGTGGCGTAACGTATATTTATATACTACGTAATATATAAACGTATATTTATATACTACGTAATATATAAACGTGACACTCCCGCGTCTCCCTCCCGGACTAACATTTTTGGGCAATTAGGTCACGGCTAAAGCATGTTCCATGCTAAAAGCGTGCTGGCCGAAGGATTCCAACGTGTTGACCCATACCATTCGATAACTGGAGGAGGATGGGCATCCAATCTTGCAGAAAGAGTGAGTTCTTTCTGTCCAGGTTTTACAAGCACTGTATCTGAGCCGTTTCTTGTCAGGTTGATGAAAGGAGTTTCATCTAAAACACATAATTAGTTCTATGAGAAACCACCGGAGCCAGACTGAAACTTCATTTTTTTCATTAAGATCTTTTGCTCATCATACATACCATGAACCTTTAAAGGATAAACGGCAGTTTTTCCACCAGAGGAGTTTTTTATTGAACAAGAATAGTTCCTCTCATCTTTCTTCGTAACATTACGAATTGTAAGTTTTGTACTTCCAAACATGTGACCCTCTTTCTTCTTATGAGGGGACAATGCATAATCTACCAATTCAAACCGAGCCTGAAATGAAAACAACAGTAAAAAGTAAAGTGGAGCCCCCAAACACGAACACATTCAAGAAGTTTACACGTTTTTTCTTCTTACGGTAGTTATTACAATCAGAACATGACATGGGTGTATTCATGATACATTTTTGAAAGAGATAATGAATTGAAAGGTGTGGGTTGTGCAATAACACGTTCAAGTCTATCCCACAAGAATAATGTGCTCCGACACTGCATTCTGGTGGCAGAAATCAAACTACTCTTCACACGAAATTTCCCTGCTTCCTCTCGTTTTTCCCTTCCTAGTGGCAGCAATTCTCTTTTTCTCCCCTCAAACAGGGTTTCTAATTGAAAAATTTAAAATTTAAAATTTCAAATGATTGAATAGAACCTAACGACTTATATTTTGTAGTTTTGCTGTTGTGGAGTTATTAGGAAGGATTAGGAATCTCAAAATTAAAAAAAAAAAAAAAAAAAAACAAACCAATAGAACAGCGATGGAAAATTGCGCAACGTTGTATAAAATTTCCCTTGCCTGAATCCTCAACGGCTATCCCCGAGAAATTTTTTTATACAAAATTTTTTCTTCTCTTCATTGTTGGAAATACGGTGGTTAAAAACAAACTACACAACCGGGAGACGTAAAAAAAATGGCCATGGAAAGAGGAGAGCTTCTTCTTCCATGCAAATGGCGAGAAAGCTGAGACAATGTTGCCAACAGAAAAAACTCGAAATCTCTTCACTCGGCCTCGGCTCAGGATGCCACATCGCCGTTTCCTTATGCGGCCACTAGACAGCAGTGTCGAAGCGCAATATCCTTGTGGGCGACGTATAGCAACCTTCCAGATAAGATATCATGGAAAAGGACGAATGAATGCCAAAAAGTGGCATCATCATTGTATAATGATCATTTGTATACAAATGATCTGGAGGGAACTACTACACTGTAGTGTGGAACTGTAGTGTCCTCAATCCAATTCTGGCCCCTTGTCTATAACCTTCTATCGGGTTGTTGTTATTGTGTTTCTTTTGCCACACCAATGGGATCTTCCAAAAGTTTCAATTAGGAAAAAGCTTCTCACTGCTTCCAACGAAGGCATTCCAATGGTAGAAACGTCTGCAACCTTGTTTAGGTAGGGGAAGTCCTCATACCTTGGGACAATGCTCAAATAAATTTGATAAGAAGCAGGAAAAATTCGGACTGCCCGTCATTCAGTGATGGATGAAGTGGAAACGTAGGTTTGTCCTGGAGCGTGAGCATGAGGGGATGTAAGTGTGAGCGTGAGGATGCTAACGCGCTCACACTGCTGGAACGGATTGTTCAAGGACGGAGACATACTTGCCCGGTAATGAGTGATGTTTCCTTGGAGTGACGCAAAACTTTGTCGGCCACAGCTCAAAGGTAAAAAAAAATAGCAACAACCAACACTCAAGTAAACAAATATCTGAAGTCAGGTTATAAGAGATCTGGGCTGGTTACACAAGGTTATCAAGCGAATTGTATAGAGGGTAACACTCACTTGCTCACAGTCCAAAATGTGAGCAAGTGTGAGCACCTAACATCGTCTCACCCTCAATCTTCTGGAACAGCGAATTCGATCCTCACATGTCACTCCTGGACTCGAACTGTGAGTTGGTGGGCGTGGGCAACAAAACGTAGCTCCTCACATCGCTTCACACTCAACACCAAGAACAAACCTACCTACTCACATTCCACTCATACTGCTATCTCAGTCCATGAGAATGTAATAAGCCTTGTTTGTTAAACAAACTTCATTTTCATCTGCTGCCTAAACTTTGTTGTCTGCGTTCAGGACCTTCTCTTTGGACGGTAAGTTAACACTTTTGTAACTTTGAACTGTTTCCCATATATTCAAGGGTTGCTTTCGTGATTCTGGGGTTTCCAAAATTTGACAATTTCATGCAAAGTCATTATCTTCACTTTTGAGAGAACTTGCTCTGTTTGTACCAAGGGGCACATTAGTTTGATCCATACATAACCGTCAGGATGCACTTGTTCTTGGTGAAGATGGAGGCTACATAGCGGGCTCATCCCGACACCCAGTTTTCCATGTTGGGGAGTGAATAGAGGTCCGGGGTTTTGAGAGCAACAGGCCTATTTGGGATTTGGCAAGGTATTGAGGTGGCTTGTGCAGCACCACTAACTGGCTTGGACTCGTCACGTAGAACCTAGTAAGCGCCATGTAAAGTTTACATTGTAAACTAGCTTCGTAATCCCTGCGTTTCGAAGATGTCATTCCGTTTGGTCCGTCCCGGTACTTTGAGGTACCAAGAGTTGCATTCCTGGTTGTACAGGCTGCTTCACATCATCTTCGTCTCCGACCACCAGAGCCAACAATGCCTTCGTTTCGAGACTCTCCTCAATAATGCCAGTCCAGTCTGGTCGAGCACACTGCCGGCTCGTTTCATGGGGCCGCACTACTAGCCTCTTCAAGGCTTCTTCTCCATTCACACATCATGTTCATTTACTTCTGGTAGTAGGGTAGGTTGAGGGTGCCTCAACTCATGCTCTATTTTGACTTAGAATCGCTGGTTTTCTCATAAATGAGGGAAATCGAACGATTGTGTCCTTGATCCGATTGTGGCTCCTTGTGTACTCTATAACCCTCTGCCGGGTTATTGTTATGGTGTTGTTGTTGTCTGAGCGCGTCTTCCATGATTATAATCACGCCACGTACTGGCATTCATATAAACTTATTCATATAAACCCTAATTTTCAGTTTTTGGATTGTTGCACCCTTCACTTCGTAGAACACCATTGGGATGGAAAAGATTACACTTACTTCTGTTCTCCGCTATTTATTTTTCCTTAGACTATCGATTTCAGCCGGTCTCCGGACATCATCAGGTCAACTGAAACTTGTCAATTACATTTCATTTTTCGTTTCTAGTGATATTAATACTAATATCACAGACATAATAGGAACAATGATTGTTCATCGGCTAGTCCCTCACTGTGATCTCACCTAACTTTAATTAATTGTTCCTATTAAGACTGTGATAATAGTATTAATAGGTATCACTAGAAACGAAGAATGAAATGTAATTGACAAGTTTCAGTTGACCTGATGATGGCCGGAGACCGGCTGAAATCGATAGTCTAAGGAGAAATAAATAGCGGAGAACAGAAGTAAGTGTAATCTTTTCCATTATAAACCCTAATTTTTTTAGTTTAGGGAATTAGTTAGTATTCAAGGTTTGACCATAATACATACGTTTTTAGGAATGTCGAGGAACTCCAAGCGAAACATGACTCCCTTCATTGCTTCAACAGTGCACGTCAATGTAACATCATTTCCTGCTATGAGTCTTTGTTTCGCAGAGCTTACGATCTCCGGATGCGGTAAATCGTCAGGGGAATCTGTAAGAAATCGATATTATCAAAATTATTAGGATTCAAGCTGCTATCGTGAAGTTTTGCGGCATTCTTTCCACTTTACAAAAATTTAATTCCAAATTCACCTAACATGGCAGAATCAGGTGTAGGATAAAGTGCCCTAATAATATGGTACAACTTTCTTTTACTCACATTTTGGACCACCTACTTGTCTCAAAGTTCCAAACCAAAATTACTGGCGACAGTTGTAATCCTACTGTAATAGTATTAGGAGACAGAGTGTCTGCAAATGGCTTCAAATCGGAGAAAGAATTCATTTTCCAACTGAAGTCATTTTTTCACTCTCCACAAAAAGGGTTCCTAATATGACCCACTGGGGGGGTCTTAATAAGGCATCAGTGCCATATTAAGGATCCTCATTTTATTAATACATTTTTTCGCCATTAGGATCATCAGGATAAGGAATAAATCAGTTCTCTGCGGCTGAACTCTTCGATAAATCGAACAAAACGTGCCAGTCAACAAAAAGTGAAATTGTTGAGATGGAAAACACGATGTTCACAATAATCAGAGCTGATGAAGTGCAAAGTGCGTTCAGACTGAAAATAACTTATGGAAGATGATCTTTCTTTCTTTTTTTCTTTTTTATTTGTGGCCCTTGTAAGTGATGACCCTCTACCTGGTGGTCAGAGTTGGGTAGCTTGTGGTTCACTTACCTGCCACCACGCCTAAGTCTGTTATCTAAGTTCTAGCTGGCGACTTCAATGTTCACCTCGATAAAAGGGAAGATCACGCCGTAACAGAATTTATTGATTTCTTCTCGTCCTATGTTGGATGTGAAAAATTTTGAGATAACTCGACCCGCATCGAACCATTGTCTCGACATAGTTCTTACAGACCTTCCAGAAGGTCAAACTCAGGTTCTTGAGTACTTGTTTGCAGACCACAAAACTCTATTATTAAGTATCCCCACTAAAAAACAAAAGAACTGTGAGAGAGCCTTGCCAAAGAGACCAATCACAAAAAAGGGACAAAGGCATTTGCCTCCTATAATATGCCATATTATGGCAAACGTTCAAATTTCACTCCTCCCGATCACCCCAGCGGTTATGTTAGTTTCATAAATGAAAAATTTAATGAATATCTACCCTTACTGCTTAGGAAAAATAAGAGAGTACATTACGACCCTTGGTTTACTCCCGAACTAAAAAATCTTCGTGACCAGCTATTTATGTCTGCTGAGGATGGAAGCAAGGAAGTCATACGAGAAATCCGTAGAACGTATAGGGCACAAATTTGGGAGTCAAAAAGGAACTACGAAAGTAATCAACTGGTAATGTCGTCAAACAAACAGAAGACAGCTTGGAAAATGATTAGGGGGCCGAATGCGGTTAGTCAGAAAAAATCTCTACTCCAACCACAGGAATTTGCGGACTATTGTATCAATGGTTTACCACGGTCTACGGAGAATCCTCTTAACACCCTAACGAGAACAGTTCCAAGAAATAGCTTCTTTTTTTTCTGGCACCGGTGACAGAAGAAAAGATTTTGAAAATCATTACGGGTTTTAAAAACTCTCCAGCTCAAGATGTCTACGGATTATCGGCAAAATTCTTGAAAGCCACCAAGAATGAACTAGCTCCAATCCTGCGCAACCTAGTAAACTTAATTTTCTCTTGTGGAGTGTTCCCTGAGGAACTTAAAGTAAGCAAGATCACTCCAGTTCCAATGATAAAAAATGCTTCCGTTTTAGAACATTTCCGTCCAGTAGCCCAAGTACCACTGGCAGGGAAGGTGGTTGAGTCTGCATTGGCGGAAAGCCTGGTAAGTTTCTTCGAAGGATGCAACCTCCTGAGCGACCCACAGCACGGATACAGAAAGGGGAAGTCGACTGTAACCCTCTTGCAGAGACTCATGGAGCAGGTAACACGCGGCTTGGAAAAAAGATGCTCCATCAGATTAAGTATGACGGATCTCAGTAAGGAGTTTGAACTCATACCACATGACCTACTGCTCGAGAAACTTGACCGATATGGAGTGCGCGGTACACCGCTAAGCCTAATTTCATCATACCTGGCGAACAGAAAACAATGCTTAGTAGTTAACAGAGTGCTGTCCAGCTTGTATGAGATTCCGGGAGTATCTTGCCCTGAAGGCTCAATCCTGGGAGCCCTGTTGTTCATGATATTCATGAATGATCTTAGAGGTCAGGCAGGAAATGGTTGCTTCATATATGCAGACGACTGCACATTTATAACCAGCTCCAGGGATCCAGTCGAACTTGAGTTAGCTGCTGCAAACCAGGTGGCACTGGCAGAAAACTGGTTCGCGTCAAATAAAATGAAGGTAAATCAAAGCAAACTGCAGAAAATCCAAGCACCATGTTAGGCACCATACCATATTAGGGCACTTTACCTTACAAAATAGTTTGGGTGGACTATTTTCAGATTGATAATTCTGAATTAGCCTATTCGCAGCATGCTTTTCAGCACAAGTTATTGCGATCGACCGAAATCACGAGGTACCTACTACAAGACAAGCTAAATTTAGCATATTTATACAGCAATGCAAATTACACTAAATTTATCAAATTATACAGTTAAGCAAGAGTACAAACAACTAAACAAGCCACCAAGATGCCTTTTAGTCAGTACGAAAAGCCATGCATTACAAACGAGCGTGTTGCAAGAGAAATCAATAAAAAGTATTCTGCTATGTGACGCAGCTTCAGTCGATGGGGAAAAAGAATGTGGGTATTGTGGCTGTAACGACGAATTCCGAGCGAACACAAGGCGGCAAATTTGTTACGAAGGTTCTGAGGTTGGAAATGGGAGAGGAAATTTTGAGGAAAATCGGTTTTTTTTTCTCTAAAGTGAAATCTAAGTTTTTCGCTCCCGGGAGCGAAATCACGCAGGGCGAAAAATCAGTGTAAATTGGGCCAAGTTTTCAATTGACGCGGATTGACATGCCACAAAAGATTGATAGCATATTTCAGGAGTAACCTTTCGTTATAGAACGCAAGCTCCTCACGATAGCAGTATCCGTCTCCCCTGGTAAGCCTGTCAAAAGATAATTTCATGTTAAAAAAGCAAACTATGCATTAGGTAGGCGCAGCTCAATCTATCGCACTATTGGTAAGTTCTGCTAACTAGGTTAGGTAGGTATTTATTGCCTTCTCAAACTTGAGGCGAATCGAGAAGCCAAATGCATATGCATATGCATGCCATATGCATTCTTAAAATATTAAATACAGCCTGATCTACAATGAATGTAAACTCAATCAGAACTATTTTTATGCAATTACGTTAAAAAATCAACTGCTATAGCATTAATATTATTAATTTATTATATTAATTTATTATATTATTAATAAATTAATATATTAATTTAAAATTCGATAGCGTTAAGTTATTATTCAGCTGAAGGTCATAATAATATGTTAGAGGGACACGATATCATTGATTTACTAGTATACATGGGCATAATAAAATCAACGGATTTATTAAGAATAAATATTAGGATGAAGTTTCAAAAAGGAAAACGTCAGAACTAACTTCTCCCTACCAAAGCAAGTACAAAATAAAAGATTACGGAAGAGATAATATACGAAGCCAACCCCCGATTTGCCAATTTGAGGAACATTGAAGGAATGTGTAGAGAGGCAACGTGATGCGTAAAGTCTTAATTTTTGGAGTCTGCTTGAAATATGTGTGCATACCAAATAGTAGGTGCCCTTTACCTGAGGTGCCTTTTCCAGTTTTTACATTTTGTGCAATGATGAACAACTACGCATTTTAATAATGTGTAATTGTGCGTATTAGGTATGCATAATGCTTCTGATGCAGTTACCATTTCGCCAATTCGACAATAAAGTTAGTCTTTGACAATTAGTTTTAAAAAAATAGGCAGCTATTTGAAATGAATAATGATAATTATTATTGTTGATAAGACAGAATGAAGAAACCCATCCATATCTCTAACAAATAAACTTACGTTCCTGATCAATTGAGAAAAATGCTTCGTGAGTAAATTCTTTGTATGTTCCAACGCATGTTATTTGATAGTTATCAAGCGAACTGACCGTAAAGCCCTTTTTATCGTCGTATTCAGCCATCAACTCCTCCTCAATCTGTGGAATATATTTAATTTAAAGAATTAGTTAAAAATGGAATTAGCTGATCAGCTCAATCGGAACGTTCACTCTTTCGAAAATGAGACAAGCCAGGACTTTGGAGCAAGGAATTTCTAAAGCTTTTAAAGTACAGTGCGGGGTCGGCTCCTGCCCCAATTGTGAGAACCACGTTGGTTAACACAAAAAAATCCACTTACAAAAAATAAAATTTACATAGGTAGTGGTGGTGGTGGTGGTATATAATTGAGAAAAACTGCTTTAGAAGGGTGAGCCAGCAGAATAAGAGAACACGAGACACGTGAAATCATTTGGCCAATTTTTTCAGCTGGGAATCATACTAATCACCTTACATTGAAAACAACTCATAATATGAGTTATTTGTACATATATTATGTACAAACTCTTCATGAAATAGGTAGTCTACAAGAACATGTATCATGCAACATAGAAATTATGTATTCACCACTTTGGATTAACTTAGCGCACTACCTATTTAGAAAAAGTAAGAACATGAAAATCTCACCTGCAACTTTTTTCCATGAAAGTAAGTAGTTTTAGAGGAATTAAATTCTCAGAATAAGTAAATGCACAGCCTACCACGATATACCTACCACGATTTCATTAATTGGGTCATCCCGCGAAAAGCTGCCCTTTTCTTGTCCCGATCTCATAAGTGGTCTTCCATAACAGATTTAAAAAATTTTGAAAAGAGTGTTGCGTAAGGCTTGGCTCCATGTATTAGGATCCATTTATTTCAGTCGAGAAGCCGTAGTGTTTCATATTAAAATTTAAATATTAAGGGCTAATTTGGCATTCATCAGGATGTCCCCTGAGGTCAACTGCCAACTTTTCGAACGTGCTGCCAAAACAGGTAAAAAGGTAGAAGTGTTTAAATAAATATTCTATATACCTACCGAGTCGGTAGTACCGACCCCAAGTTTCCAAGAAGTGGTGAGCGAAATTTTAATGGACACTTCCTAAGCTGTAGCACCTTAAAATGGGGTGTCCTACATGTTTTTAGTCATTCACCTGGTTTCAAATGTTTCATGGTGCAACTCCCTCGATAACAAGGAGAGGGAGATTTTTTTTTTACGGTTGATACCCCTGTTTCTCATGGAAGTTTTCCCTCAGGTGTCGAACGGAGATTGAAGGTTGTGAAACATGTGAGTGGTTTTATTGTCTGTCATTAATCTGTTCATGTTTCTGAGTTCAAATCATGCTAGATTAAATTCAATTCTTCATTATTTGTTCTTAGTTTGCTGCAGATTGTAGATTGTTCCCCTTTCTTTTTGTTTTAATTAAAGTGCTCCTCTGATTCTCAGAAACCTGTGAAAAAGTCATTCATCTGGATCCGTACATGCATGTACAAAACCACTTTACAGGGTTTTGTTAGAACTCCATTGTAAAGAGAAAATCGTTCAAAAAGTCGGATTTGGGGTTGCTTTTTTTGTTTTTTTAGGTTGCCAAAAAAGGGAACTTTTCGCGGAATCACCCAATTATTGTTGGTGCAAAAAATTCTGGTGATGCCATTACAACGCGTCATTCCCTGTTGAATGATTCAATAAAATTAGGATTTTAAAACAGGTATATTGTCCTTTTGGATAGAGAAATTAAGTTATCAAAATAAGAAATGTGTTCAGAAAATTTGACGATTATTTTCTGACCACATTTCTTATTTTGATAACTTAATTATAGTGTTTCTTATAATCGACTGCTATTCAACATAAGAGGTTTAGACTAGTAGAATCAATCGTAAAAAGTAGCACACTGGGTATAGTTTTTGGTAAACTGAATCGGGTGGTGTCATCATCTAGGTACCATTTTTGTACAACTAAAAACTTATAGTTGTATCAGTGAGAGAAACCAATACACTAATGACAATTAATGGACATCAGTATAAATGTTATGGATACACAACCGGAAAAGTTCCTGAAGTCACGGAAGAGTCCATAATATGTACACAACAGCATGGGCAGGACAGATATTCAGCATTCAAGATAGACTTGAAAATATCACTTGCGCGCGAAGAATTGGATTAGTAGCTTACTATCGACCGCCGTTTTTACGAAGTAGCTGTGATACGTTGTTTCATTATACTTTCCAGTACAGTGTATGACATGATCTGCATCCCCGAAACTCTTAAGTACACTGTTTGATACGGTCAAACCAACTTTAGAATCCTGCTGTTGGATTTTATCTTCAACCTGGGATAATAATTTTGTTTATAGGAAAATCTCAAAAACTACACTAACGTTGTGGCGGGAGGGGAATGACGAAGGAACATGAACAAGACGTTACCACACATGTAACAGCATCTTGCCATGCTACAATATAATTAAAAAAAATTATTTTTAGTACGGCATGATGTCACGAGCATGATCCAAATAGTACTATTATATAGGACAAATTAATTCGATATTTCCCACAAGTGTGGAAACATTATCTGGCACCTATGAGTACCTACTTGTCTAAATAAATAAGAAGATAAGAATAACATTGATTAGGCACCATTTTTGTTATGAGTTAATTACAGGGTGGCGCGCGGCAGTCGTATGGATTTCAAAAAAGCAATAAAACGCAAAATATTCAAGAATGACCATGTTCTTTTTTTCATCCTCACTGACATGGGAGGTTTGAGTTTAGACAGTTTTGAATAATGTATCGGCCAAATGGCAGCCCTCAGTGCCCAAACTTCATGGGTGATGAGGCGCCCAACGAGGCGATTTAAACTGGCCAGCGCGCTCTCCGGATTTGGCCCCGTGATTTTTTTTTTGTCTGTGGGGATAACTAAATTCCCTTGTATAATACGTCCACCCTAAGACCCTGGAAGTCATCAAAAATAACATTCGGGCCAATATTCTCCAAATTCCTGAGGAAATGCTGGAAAGAGTCCACGAAAATTTCAGAATGAGGCTTACGCAATGTTTGGGCTGTGAGGGCCGCCATTTGGCCGATACATTATTCAAAACTGTCTAAACTCAAACCTCCCATGTCGGTGAGTATGAAAAAAAAAGAACATGGTCATTCTCGAATATTATTGATTTTTGAAATCCGTACATTGGCCGCGCTCTGTCTACATTCGTATAGACCACCTATCCTCCAGCCTATGCCTTCCTGTTTTAAGAAAAAGTACGATGAAACAATTGAATGGCGTGTAAGTCACGTGCCACAGTGGACAGGTCTGTTGAAAGAAGAACTTACGTCGGGTAATGTCACCTGAACCTCAGGAAACGATGGTTTGCAAGGTATAACCACATTATCGGACGAGGGAAGCGTGATATGATTGTAATCATCTGCTACGAGAAGATGTTCTAAATCTGAAACACATAATGGAAATCACAGCGGTTTTGATGATGTCCAAATCAGGGGAAAGGATTCGAATAATGCCAGCACTCCAGCACAGGGATGAAACAGTCGTTGGTAACCCACCTCTTACGTATACGTAAATGCTTTTTTCGGTATACGGCCCTTCCGTCGAATGGCATGTGTACAGGCCAACGTTCGCGTAGGTAGGGTTGGAAATTTCCAGATAGCCTTCTTCTGATTTGAAGTTCTCCGGTATTACCTGCACATAGGCGGAGTAAACATTTATCTCATAGTCTCTTTAGTTTTAAAGTGACCGTGAGTAACATCTGTAAAGCAAGCCTCCATAGTTGACTTGTTGCACATACTACGAAGCCTTCTCCGCGAGCTCTCATCAGACTACTCCCGCGTGCCCATAAATTAATTTTTCTTTTATGTAAAGAAGGCGCGAGGCGAGGTAGAACGACAGACGGTTAAATTACCAGATCCATTTCCAGAAGGTTGATTGAAGTCACGATTAGTCACGTATGATTTACTTAAAAAAATTGTCTCCGCTCTTCAATGCAAGGTAGGCAAAGAACTTTTTTTCAATACCAAAAGGCTAGATTCTATTTGACCATAAGTAATACGCAGGAATACTTGTCCCCAACCTTAAAAAACTCTCACTTCATCATTCTCGGCGTATTGACCAACCGTGTAAGTATGTGATATTTTGTCAAAATCAGAACCTCCTCCCCCGGCTCATTGGTGCTTCGCAGGGTAGTAAATGAGAGCTTTCATGAGACATTTAAAACGACAAACACCTGAAGAAGATGTATACAAATGTTGCAGCTAACACGACCACAACGACATTCACATCTACAGGTGCCCACAGAGGTTTTCAAGTGCCCAACATAAATTCGTTGACATAAAACTGGTCTACCAAAAAAAAAAAGAAAAAAAGAAGAGCCCCCCGAGTTGCCGGTTTCTTTCAACTATTCTAGTGGTTTTGGAGGGAGCTGAATCCGGAAATGATAGCTTTTTTTTATGGTTCGAATAGGGCCGAATCGGACCTTTCTTTACACTGAATTTTTCAGTAACCGACTTCACTCTAACTTCTTCAAAAGAATCTTATAGGAAATTTACTGCAGATTCCGAATATGTCCTTACTTTTAGTCCAAAATCTCTTTAAACCATTAAAAACCTTTTTTAAAAATCCAGAAACGAATTGAGCAAAAATAACATTTTTCATCTTCTTTTTTTTTTTTTTTTTTTTTTTTTTTTTTTTATAATTATTCCTCTCTACTCGCTCCAAAATATCCTGGAAAAAAATCGGTGGTAGGTAACTTTTGAAAGCTTAGACGTTTCATTATTCCAAGTTATTGGTTGACATGTTGTTCTTTCCTCCTTGGCTTATCTGGCCTTCAGGGTGTTGTGGGGTTATAGGAGGTGTATGAAATGACTAGTCGTTCTTTGGTGGCCAAGCTTTCGGGTTATAATTAGCCATCTTCAGGGCTCTACAAAGGAACAAACCTGCCGTTAGGGTCCAGATATCATTAAGCTGCACAGTGATTCTTAGAGTATAAATGTTACAAACCTTAAGTTACAGTGCGTTGTTACATTTCAGTTCCTCCGTCAGACCTCGACCATATGTAGAGCCCTGAAGATGGTTAATTATAACCCGAAAGCTTGGCCACCAAAGAACGACTTTTTATTCCAAGTTTAAATAACCCCGATTTTTTTTTTTCAAGAACATTTTGGAGCGAGTCTTTTGAGGTTTTCGGTGGTTTAAAATGGTTTTAGACTAGAAGATAAGTGTCGTTTGAAGAAGTTAGAGTGAAGTTGGTGATTACCTGGAAAATTAAGTGTAGAGAAAGGTCCGAAAACCCAAAAAAAAAAGACCCTATTCAAACCAACTTTTAAAAAAAACCTATCAGTTTCGGATTTACCACCCTCGAAACCCCGTAGAATAATAAGATGGTTAGCGAGAGAAAACGACCCCTCTGCTGATGTGAGTACTAAATTGTTTATTGGAATAAACAATTTAGAGCAATTTAGCTCATCTACAGCCCTAACAATAAACATTAGTCATTAACACCACAGAGATCAACCATAACGGAATATTATACTGAAGGGTGGTATAGGAACAAGGACCTAATTGTGTAAGGTAAAACTGATGAAACCGGTGCTGAATGACGGTGGGGAATTTGACAATAGTAATTTTTGGAATATGGACCCACTTTTAAAATTGCCTCCATGACTGATGGTAAGTGAAACAGCTGAAGACCAATTTGCAATACTACACTACTGAAATAAGAAATTGATTGTTCTAGAGGTAAACAACCGTCGGCAAACAACCAAATCGTGACCCCTAGAATAGGTAAAAAGTAGCTGGCAACTCGGAGGTCATTTTTTGTAGACCATTGTAATTAACATAGTTAGACAACATATGAACACGATATACAGTAACAACTCATACGAGATGCGCTGTGCGCCTAAGTATGCAGTGAATGATTGAGAATATACTCAAAATGAAGTGCTATATTAAGATGCAAAGTGTTGGTGGTACATACACTTCGAATTACAACTACTAACGTGATGTTCCTGGGGATTTCCAGGTGCGTCTTCGAGTCTACAAGTATGTTTCTATGCACGAACGTCCCCGTGAAGTAATAAACCGCTCGCATGAAATAGTCTGAACGTCCCCAACACCATTAGCGTTCTACTTATTAGGAACATTCCAATCCATAACTGAACCCCTTCGACAAGGCTCTCAACTTTCTTCCCAGAGGACGCACTTGCAACGCGAAAACCTAGTTGGTGGGGACGTTCATACCGTTTCACACACGTACGTATGTTCAAAGATTAAGCTATATGACGAAACAGTTAGTGGTAGCAGTGTTCAGTACTTTTTCCTTAGATACCAGAAATTCAGTGCTCGGGAGAATCCACTCAACCGAATGATCATGGCTGCAATTCAGTCTTATCACGCTTCCGATAGGCCATGTGAATGATTCAACATCCGGATTTAATTCCATCCCTGAAACATACAAAGTTAAGAGTTGGTGGGATCAAACGATTGAAGGCAAACAAGGCCTTCATGAAATTGCTTATTCATCGCTGTCTCTTAAATATGACATAAGAAGACCAGTTGGACTGCCGAAAGCCACGAATTAAACCAGTGCAAGGACAGTGGACGTAACGGGAGACGTTCGCTTAAACACAAACCCGATCCCCGACAAGAATTTCTAACTAAACAGTAGGTGTTGAGGGGAGAATAGACTAGGTTTTCCATCTCCTTATTTTCAAAGAAGGGACGACCTCGAGGAGTCAAGTTACGGACGCTCAGGTGAAAACATACGTAGGTACAGACCAAAATTTGGTATTTAATCAAGTATAATAATTGTGTATTTAATACAAGTTATATGTCAGAAATAGGTACATCACTTTGCAATAAACTACGTAGGTACTTGTCCGTAAAGTCAAAAAACAACAGCTTCGGAACTAAAACTTCTAAAAACACGAGTAATTTGATTATAGGTAGGTATATATTTATCTTAATATATATTTCTGACATAATAATTATTGGTAGGTCCCACCAACTTTTTGAGAAATGAAGTCCGAGTTATGACAAAGGTGCCTTGTCAACAAATTCTGGGCACGTACATTTAAAATTGGTTTTGATGTAACACAATGTGTTATAATGTCAATATGTATATCATTCCTGAAAAAGTGTAAGATTCGGCATCTCATTTTTCCAACTTTATAGAATTTTTCCTCCTCACACCTACCATTTGATTGGCGAAGTTGTTTGGAACACACCCAATCATGCCTTCACTAGAGAGTTAAAAAAAAAGCCCCAACAGGGGAATGAAGCCGTCTTCTCTTTAATCTTGTCACAGCTCAACCAAAGATTTCCCACTAATAAATCTCCGGAGGTACCTAATTGAAAACTGTGATTGAAAACTGGGTTAAAATTTCATTTTTCCCGTCTTCGTAAATTTACGAAAAGGGGAATGATCTCCCCCTCCCCCCACCCATTCTTCCGCTGCGGGTTGTGAAACCACACCAGGTCCCCCTCCTTGAACTGTCGTAGTTATGTACCCCGGTCATGCCTTTTCTTCATCCCCTCGATTTGGCGCTTCAGGTTCTGCCGTACTTTACTGTGCGCCTGCTTCAAACGTGACCGAAGGTCTGCGGCGTATTCATGAACCGGTTGCTCTTCAGGATCATGACCATAAAGAAGGTGCAAGGGAAGGGTGAGCTCTCGGCCGAACATCAGGAAAGCAGGGGTGAATCCAGTTGAGGTGTGTTTTGATGTCCGATATGCCAGTAGGGCCTCGTCGAGCTGTTTGTCCCAGTCTCTCTGATGATCTTCCATCAGTTTTGCCAGGCAGTCGTATAGCGTCCTGTTCAGTCGTTCCACCTTCCCATCACTCTGGGGGTGTAGCGGTGTCATACGGGTCTTCTTTGTACCAAGCTCAGTCAGGACAGCTCGCAACAACTCCGACTGGAAATTGGTGCCCTGATCCGAGTGCAGTTCCCTGGGGACTCCGTATTTCTTATCACATGCATGAGCAGGGCATCATCTAACGTCTCGGCTTTCTGGTCGGGGATAGCAATTAAATGGTAATTAAATGGCCATTTAGTGAAATAGTCAACCACAGTCAGGATGTATTGGCTGCTCCGCCCTGTCCTCGGTCATGGTCCCAACAATATCTATCGGACAAAGAACCTTTAAAACCTCAACTAGCTTTACTTAGGTAGGTACTTCAGAGATTTACGGAGCTTTATTACGTAGGTAAGTAGTGGGAGTAAAAAAACTTCTTTAGGTATAGTAACTAAATACGGACGGATGGCAACCCAAGTCTAGCCGCAAAACCGGGAAAACTCTATATTCTTATTTTTACTAAAATGTTGTTTTTTTTTTTTTTTTTTGCGTCATTGGTTCTTTTAACATTCCTCCATACGGTTTTAAGCTACTAGGTTGAGAATCATACGAGGTGTACAGGGGAAAAAGGGTAAGACTCGATAATACAAGAATGGTCAGGAACGCAAAAATAAACTTTCGTTCATACGAGAAAGTCGAAAAATGAAGCTCCAAAAACCAAGCTTATTTGCAAAGGTAGAAGAACGTTTTGGTTTTGGTGAGAGTGCTGGTGGTGGATGATTTAATAAAGCTTCATTCAGATGTCTATCCTTACAGCATTTCTCAACATTTGAGATACTATTTAATATTAATTTTTGAGACCCAGGTATGAAGCTATAATATAGCATTCGCTCTTTCCCAAGTAAGAAAAAAAAACATTGCGGTTTCCTCTCAAGCGTTATCGCAGTGTTACTGCATATTATGTAGCTGACCCTCGGTATTGGGGTTTGGTCTGGTGTCCTTTAGAATCCCCAAAAATGGTTCGTTTTCGCAGTAGGCCTACAATATCAAATTTGCTAGCGATATTTCTTTTCACCTTACAGGTGCCAGGAAGAATACTACTTGTAGTGCCAAACCCATTCCAAGCGCCGGCGACTTAGGAACAAGGTGTTTTTGATGAGTATTACGTGTATACGGCGGGAGTCACTAATGCATGACTCACACCGAGTCACTTATGAATGAAAATCTATAAATGGAGAAAAAGTTCTAACACTGCGATAACGCTTAAGAGGAAACCGCTGTTTTTTTTTGTTTTTTTTTGTTTTGTTTTTTTTCTTCCTTGGGAAAGAAAGAATGTTACAGTGTATTGACGAGAAGTGGAGACGTAAAATGGATGACACTCCAATATCTACTTATCAGGCCTGGCAAGAGGATAGCGGGCCGGCTCGTCTCTACCAATTCCGAGTAATTGGAAAGAACGTATCATGTCCGAGTCCGATTAGGATACACGATATGGACCATTTTGCAAGAATTTCGTGGAGCCAATCGATAAGAGAAATATTGATTTATTATAGCCCCCTCCCCCCCCCCCCCCCCTCTCTTTCAGGCCTAAAACCGACAACTAAAAACTAGACATAATTTCGTTATTCAGTCAATACAGTTTACTCATGTCCACTCAATTCGGTCCCGCCTCCCATCATGTAGATACGTAAGCAACCAGGATTTCGCTTCAATTAAAGTACATACACCGATGGTCTATAATGTACTGCCTGAAATGTATTCCATTTAAGCAGTCCTTGTTTAAAAATATATATATTTAAAAAACTACTTAAATAGGGGCTCGGCAGCTAGAAGGAACGCGTAGTTCAGGGGTTTAGTCTACTGCCAACGAACGAAGAAGGCAATTCTTAGTATTTTTAGCTATCCAGCGTATCGGGTTTGAGTGTTTATTGGAGAGTGGCGTTCTTGGAGCCGTCTTGATATCAATATCCTGCAGTCGTATCGATTCGATATATAGATTTTGAGGACGGCTGTGGTCGTTAGGAATGATAGTGCAGGATAACCGATCGCGAGAACCAACACCTCAATAAAGCTTCGATCTTACATGCGATAATGTAGAAGTAATTCGTTCGCTACCTACAACAATGACTACAAATAGCACAGTATACATTAAGTGTTTATTGTGACAGTTCAAAAATATCTCTCGTGTTTACTGATCAAATCAGATATACTCGTGCGTTTCACATTGTTGGGGGGGGGGGGGGGGGGAGGTCAGTTTTTTCGTATTTTGCGCTCCTCGAAAACGGTAGGTCCAACAGAAAAATCATCTATATAAAAAATGAAGCTCGCCATATTTGTTACACAAGTGAACCAATTCATTTTTCGCGGACCTATAATAGTTTAGGAGATATTCATGCATTTAAATGGGTAAAGTTTCAAAAACCCGCTTTTTCGCACTTTTTTCTTCTTTTTTGCTCACACCGCCTGAACGATGCATCCTAGCGATATGGGCACTGATATATCATCAAAACTACCTACATTAAATTTTCTACAATTTGAGCACGGCTCTGTTGGTCAAATTCGAATCGAGAAAACAAATTTAGTCCAAAACCAATCGGTAAGCGGAAAACCACGTTTTCCAGAACGTTTTTGGCTGTAGCTCAGAAACTCTTTGTCCGATTCCAATTTTTTTTTTTCTTCTTCTCGTGAAAGCTGATTAAATTTCCCATTGTAGCTATTCTGTGTGAGATTGAGATTTGAGCTTTGATAAGGGAGGGGCAGGAATGACAAATTTTTGCAAAAACGTGTTATTGCAAATAACAACGGCACTTTTGTTGTCTCAACAGAAATTTAATGTACCGTCCCTTATATATAATTTAATAAACTTTCACCAGTAAAAAAGACAATTAGGATCGGACTAACCATTCCCCGAGTTATGGGCGGCAAAGGTGCGAAAACACGATTTTGCTAAAACATATCATTTGTTTGCCATGCCTGCACCTCCCTTTTCAAAGCTCAAATCAAAATCTCACATGGAGAAGCTGCAATGGAGAATTTAATCAGTTTTCACGAGAAAAAAATAAATTTGGAATTTGGCCAATAGTTTTGGATCTACAGCCGAAAACGTTCTGGTTTTCCGCATACCGATTGGTTTTGATTAAAATTCGTTTTCTCGGTTCCTATTTGACCTACAAAGCCGTAACTGTGCTCAAATTGTAGCAAATTTAATGTAGCTTTGATTATATGGTAGAGCTCTTACCGCTAGGATGCATCGTTTAGGCGCTGTGAGCAAAAAACACAAAACAAAGTGCGAAAAAGCGGGTTTTTAAATTTTACCAATTTTCAAGCTTTAATATCTCCTACACTATTACAGGTAAGCGAACAATAAATAGGGCACTGTTGTAGCAAATATGTTGAGCTTTATTTTTCATACAGATGATTTTTCTGAAGGACCTACAGTGTTCGAGTCAGGAGAGAAAATACGAAAACACTTATCTTCATCCCAACCCCTACCCGCTCACCACGTAGGGTCGGGTACTTTAAGTATTTTAATCCCCCCATGGGTCTAAACACATTGGTGAAGATCGCTTCTGCCCACAACATTTCCACCTAGACCCAGTTTTGAGCGTTCGTTGCCTGAACTTGAGTCCAATTTTAACAAATAGCTGCCTTTTTCGTGGGTTCTAAAAGCCGGACGCACCTTGGGTTGAGAGGGGTGTTTATCTGGCAGGGAGCGTTATCAGCACAAGCAACATAAACCAGCCGCCATGAGTTGTCCCAACTAATGTAATCAACTTTCTGGGGCTTATTGAAAGGCGAATTAGTTGATTGCGTCCCGTCTGGCAGAAAAATATGTGATGAGGACCGCGTGCTGTCACCACTTTGCATACGTTCGTAGTCCATTTTGGTTTAATATTGTGCGAATAATCCGAGGCAGAAAAGCAAATTTTTATTCACGCCATAATTTGTCCTTTTGTGTTTCAGGATCAACAATGTCCGTCCGAACAATATTCAGTTTTTACAAATGTTCGTTCAGTTATTACGCGTAATAGTATTCAAAAACGCTGCAAATTTTACACAAGGGTTTATTATTCTTTGATATACGTTACTTGTGCAGAAATGTCAATGTCTGTCAATGAAGAAATTTAAAAAAAAAGTTTTGGATTTTTATCTCAAAAAAATTTTTTTTTTGGATTTTTTTGTTCAAAAATGTGTTTTTTCAAAAATTCTGTATTTTTTACTCGAAAAATATTTAACATCCTGGGATCCTTCAAAAATCCCATTTTTAGCCCCACGAATGCCCTAAAGATCGCCCCAGTGAAATCGGATCGTTCCGGGACCCCAAAAAATGGATTCTACGTCCAAAAATACTTCGAAAACGACACCTAACTCGATTCCATAGCTAAAAGCCTTCAAAAAACCCCTCCCGTAGCCCCATTATAGCCCCATAGCGCCCCACGGGTTTGGGCGATCGGACTGAAAACCTTGCGGGCACAACTAGATGGTAAACCAAGTATTTTGTCGAAATTTCAGATTTTTTAAAAATTTCCTAATGCCCAAAACGGCCTGGACGGCGTACGGCGTACGGCGGACGGACATTTCGGATTTAGAATGTAGACCTCTTGAAACGGATAATGTCAAATTTTGAGCCCGATCGGAGTCGTCGACCCCCGTCGCGAAAACATAGGTGTATTATTCCAAGAATAATAAACCAAAATCATAGCGTTAAAGCAAGCTTGAAGCAAGCTTTGAAAATATTATTTGGTTGCCACTTTTCAAAACAGACCGCTTGCAAATGAGTCTTTTGTGGGGAAATTCGCTAAACACGGCAAGCGAGTAATGGGACGAAATAGGAGCTGTTGTTTGTAGGTCTTTCGGTAAACTGGTCAGAAATATCTCGTTTATGGACACGCCCTCAGGGACGTTCCTCACTTTTCCTCTACCTATTCGTCACAATGTTTCCTGAACGAAACCTTTTCACTCTGCCGCACCCACTAGACAAATCTTGATTTTACTGTGGAGCCAGACCTTCCGTTAAGGACGTGAAGAGGGCCATAATATGAGCCGGAACACATTTACGGACAAACAGGTTTTACCTACGTATTTTGGTATATTTTTACTCCGGGCCCAGAGACACGACAAGTTACCAAAGAGTGAAGTATATGTGAATCGAAAATCGATCTGTGCCCATGCTACACATTTTCTTATGTCCTTATGATGACGAAAAATGTGGGCGAAACTCCATATTTGTTAAAACTAAAGGCTAGGCTTAACGAACACAATTTTCCGAAATCGTATTAAAAATGAAATATAGACGCTGAAACAAAATCGCACAGAGGCTTGCAAAAATAAAGGGTAATTGTGCAAAAATTACCTAACTCTGCGTCAGTAAGAAAATATTTTTGAAAAAATTTTAAAAAAATGTCCGTCAAATTTGTTGCACGAGTGTCTGGGAAAATTTGGAAACCTAGCTCTCAAAGGAAAGCGTTCTCCCCCTACTAACATCCGCCGGTTGCGCCTCTTGTCAGGGCCGGTTATCAGACACAAGACGCAACTTTTCGTGAGGACAAGATGCACACTGTCGGAGGTGCTTGTTTAGACGGTCTTGAGACCGACTCTCGCAATAAATCGATGGTCTCGATTTTGTTTACATTTGTTGTGATACGACATGTGACTTTTCACGTCGTATCACGAAAAATTCTAAAAAATTCATTTCTGTAGTCGATGTAATTTTCGATTTTGCATCGTTTGAAACCAGCGGTCTTATTATCTCAACCCGATAATATGCAAATCGATGTTTGATTGAAAATATCGTATCAAACCCGCCCACTGGGTTTTGAATACGTTTTTTGGCTCTAGTTGGTGAAAATGTGATACGACATGACATGTATCACATTGTGGCTTTTAGACCCTCGAAATGTCTCAAGTTTATTGCTCGTGTATCTCGGCCTTTAACCCCCCTCGTGTTGAAAGACGCCCTAAGCGAGGCGAGCTGAGTCAACCCGTTGTTCCCCAGTAGTCTTAAAAACATTTTTCAAAAAGTCGCTAGAAACGAAACTTTGTTTGGAAGTGGCACGTAGCTTCCTCTTATCTGACGTACCTGAGCTAGAGAGTCATTACCTACAGACGGTCCATATAATAAGTATACCTATATTACGTAGGTACCTATATAATATCCACCACGATTCTGTTGGAGGAGTCAGCCATCACCGAGCTTCCGATGAGAAGCATCTTCGCCTTCCCGTTTAGTAGACATATTCAACGTCTTCTGATCAAACGTGGTTGCCACTAGCCCGAAAATAGCCAGAGATGCTCCATCAACAATAATTATTATTGAGGAGTTTATTCCAAAAGGTACTAAATAGGTACCATTTTCGTCGAAATTGAGTTATCACTTCCATAGGGTTTTAGGGGGATAGTTCTTCACAAAAACGTGATCGTTTTGGGGCTAAAAAAAAATTCTATCCCCTTCAAAAACGTGAATGAATATTTGGTTTAATTTCTAAACGTACTATTTCCAGCACAATGGCGGACTCTTATCCGTTTTGTTTCAAAAAGTACTATATCCAGTAGTTATCAGGTAGCATACAGGTTTTGCTGTTTTGAGCAAACGGTGCTATATCCTTATTTTCAATGATTTCGGCTGGATATGCTATTCGAAGTTTTTAGCGGTAAGTTTCACGTTTGCGGGATTAATTTCAATAGAATATGAATTGGCAGCACTGGCGAAACCACTTTCTGGCTACCCTAATCTTAAAAAATAATTAAAACCTGAAAACCTGGCAACGATTCACACTCAATACTACCGTTATGTAGTAGCAACCACGTACAATAACTTTCATAGAAATTACTTCATAGAAACACCTTCTTAGCACTTGCAAGGTGTCAATATACAGTCGGACCCCAACATTCGCGGAATTTGACATTATCCGTTTCAAGAGGTCTAGATTCCAAAACCGGAATATCCGTCCGCCGTCCGGGCCGTTTTGGGCAGTAGGAATTTTGTTAATAATCTGAAATTTTGATAAAATACTTGGTTTACCATCTAGTTGTGCCCGCAAGGTTTTCAGCCCGATCGCTATGGGGCTATGGGAGGGTTTTTTAAGGCTTTTAGCTATGGGATCGAGTTAGGGGTGGTTTTCGAAGTATTTTTTCTTTCGTCTTAGTATTTTTTTTTCGAATCCATTTTTGGGGGTCCCAGAACGATCTGATATCACTGTGGCGATCTATGGGGCTTCCATAGGGCTAAAAATGGGTTTTTTGAAGGATCCCAGGAGGTTAAATATTTTTCGAGTAAAAAATAAAGAATTTTTGAAAAAAAAATCCCCCAAAAAAAATTTTTTCCATTGACAGAATTAAATGTTTGCACAAGTAACCAAGAAAAACCAAGGTGGGGGGGGGGGGGGGGTCAATTAATAATAAACCCTTGTGTAAAATTTGAAGCGTTTTTTCTTCTTCTCGGAATCAGCGCATAACTTTTAGGAGGAAAACCAAGCTAAAGCAATATGTAATCACAACATTTGTTAATATGGGGTCCCGGTAAATTCACGATCTGCACTTGAGCGGGCCGAGCCAAATCTCACACCTCGCAAAACAACAATCAAAGTCGTGTGCATCTGAATAGTATGACATACTATTCAGCTGCACATTGTAGTAGTTCAATAATCAGCAAGTATACGTTCCGGGGCACTGAAAAAAAATTTTTTTCCTAGCCTGTCGTCACCCACAAGTTGTCCGGTGATATCACCGCTATCACCCTGCTAGGTCTCGCTTCCCGTGGCCCCCAACCTGTTGCGCGGGCCTCGATCCGTGACTCATCCCAAGGTAGGTAACAGTAAAACAACTCACTGGGAAGTTGGACGTTCACCAAACCAAATGAGTCGGGAAACAAATCCGAAAATTCACTCACTAAGAACCGCATTGGTAAATGATTAGTAATTCTCAGTGATGTTTTTGCAGAGCGAGTGGCCTTATCGCCCATCTCTGAGAAGGAAATTATATAGGTAGGTATCTAAATTCAGGGTTAAAGATTAGGTATAATATATTATATCATCATTATTTTTGAGTCCTCAGACTTCTTTGACTTCTAAACGCCGAGAGGCTTATCGACGTAGCCGTTGTTATTTATCAGTAACAAGTTATCTATTTTTACAGGAAGTTGCTGAGGATGTGGAAGCGATAATTCCTGAAACCCGACTGTACTTGGGTGGCGAACGAATGCACGGGTTTAGAATGAGGAATGTGGAGCATAGCGCGTATTGTTTACCTAAGCAACCGAAGGCCGGCGATGCCAACTCCCGCATACTGAATCAACCAGGTATTAAATTTGTAGCCAACATTAAAACACTCACCTCGGACGACTGCGAGGAAGCATAATGCGTAGGCTACTAGTCCGAGGCTTTCAATCGAAAAGAAGGTCATGTCATCACCCGCAAACCACCAAAAACTTCCGAAAACGAGCAAGGATCGAGCACGCAAATGCTCGAACCTTTACAACACTGAACTCACGACGTACCCACGTGACACGATGGGCGTTGACGGCAAGACTGAACCCAGAGACATCAAGTCCAAGGTGCCCCTCCCCCTTATCGCAAACGCTCCCATTCCCCCACCCGCCCATGCACCCATTGAATCAACAATACGGGTGCCCCGCTCGCACCTACTGCACCCATCAAAATGAGAAGTACTTGTCCCTTATAGAAACACGCTGCAAACTTTACACAAGGGTTTGCTTTAAATAATATGTAATGTTATGTTGTAATAGCAAATCTCAATAGAGTCAATAAGACATCATTTTAAAAATTATAATAAAAGCAACAAGCAAAAAAAAAAAAAAATTAAAAATACTGCAAATCTAATACAAGGGTTTACTATTCAGTGGAATCACTAGTATACTACGTGGATGGGTCAGGAGGTAGACAAAAAGTCGAAAATTCGCCCACCATTTTCCAGCCTGGAAATGACGTGGATTCACCCACAGACCTCATAACGAAAGATTTTCTGCCGATTCAGGCACTTTTTGTACCTTTATTTCAGCGATGAACTCTGCATTTGTTTACGCGAGCAAAATTTGCTTAAGATTTAATCTTTACATATTGACCGACATCCGATATCGCTCCGTGAAATCATCAGTGATGTCTTCGACTTCGGATAGAGCTTATTTCCGTGTTAGTAACTACTCAGAGAACGATAAGAGTGTGTCAAATGACAATTTAAGGTCGATCCACACATTTCAGTGTTTAAGTGAATCCGTGGCCATCCGTGCTCCATGCGGCATGTAACGCTGGTGTATGGAAAATTTAGCATCGATGCCATTGAAGGGCAAGGAGCACTGATCTCCTCGTGCAGGATAACCGTACTTCCTCCCTTTCATTCCGGGAACTACCGGACTTAGGGAAACCCGACTTCTCGGGAATTCCTAAGGAACCCAGATTCCCCTGCACTGCGGCTGGAACAACCTCATTGACTGCTGATCACAACAACTTGTGTCAGGCCTCTGAGGATTGTCCACTCGTACTCCCTCAGGCCTCCTCCACAAACACTAGCAGCGTAAGGTATGTGGGGGCTAAGACCCGCATGGGGCCCCATGATGGGGCAAAGACACGCAGGGGCATTTTGGTGGGAATTCATGCAGTTAAAATTTCGGCCAACAGGTAGGTACCTAGCAATTCCGTCTTGATAAGAGTCAGTTGCACTACAAAACTCAAGGTGATCCCGTCAACAGGAGCGGAGAAAATGCGGTAAGTTGATTTTGATCGGTTTTCGTGTAGGTAATATTTTCCCGTGTTCTGAGTTGATTATTTCATAGATGGTTTGAGATATTTCCAAAGTCTTAACTTATAGCAATGAGCTCCATAGTTTAGTCTCACATGCCAGTTCTAAAACCCTCGTTATCTGTTGTTTACTTTGTTGGGGTACCACCATTTTCAAAAGTGTAAAAATGGGGCAAAGCCCCAAGCAATTTAGGTAGTAAATTTCTCCTTCAGTACTGGACGATGTTCCGTGGAATTAAAGTACCTTCCTAACCTATTATCCACTCAATTTATAGAATTTACATTGTTCGAAGTACCTATGGGGGTTGGGGGAGTTTCATGTTGGCGCATGTTGGTGCCTAGGCTACAGGTACCCACTATCCTGGTGGTAGGCACCAACTTTTTTTTTTTCTCCTCTATTTATTAGGAATTATAATTATAATAGGAAAAGAACGTACCAACCCACGACAGACAGCCAATCTGAAAGGAATCCCCAACTTGACCAAGAACCATCAACCTCCCATGCTGTCCATACTTGCTCTCCAGAAGAGCAAGTATGGCATCCCGCAACTACTTCATCAGCACTTCCCAACAACTCGCCTGGAACCCCAGCTGCTCAGTAGGCCTACGTGAGGCCCAACAAACTGATTTCTCCTGAAGAAATCATTCCACTTCCCAAAATTAAAATCACAAGGACTGGGAGAGGATTAAAACCTGTGTTGCTTACATCGACATGCATGTAGTGGTGTGACAGTGAGTTACCAGACTCCGTGATATTGGAATAAATGTAATTACCTATTTTTCTAAGTTGTTTGAAGTGAGAGAGGGCTGTAATTTTTTATAATATAGTTGATTTGCGAAGTGAAACAACTGGTTCATTTGTCCATTTCTTCAAAACCTTGAAGCGGGGCTTCGCCCCTATTTTTGGGGCAAAGCCCCGCAAATTTTATTATTATTAAAACTTGAATTCCTAAGTATACCTATATTGGTACAATCTGGCTGCTATTGTCGTGGAGGTTTACCCAACACTCATGCCTATCAATCCCATACCAAAACTCAGCAAAATAAGCCATTTCCTTTCTTCAAAAAATGAAATACCATAAAATACGGGTCTTTCCCCCCACATACCCTAACCACGGACGCTGCGCCGAACGCATTCCGCCACCCACACTACTTAATTAATAATCAATTAGGTAATACGACACTTGTACCACATATTCATCAGGTGGTAGCGCACAGACCCGATCAAAAAATTTGCAAAACCTTCAGCCTCCGAGCTGTTTTGGGTTCATTCCTGAGGTATCCAAGAACGAAAAATCACTTCGATCAGCTGCAGGAACCTGCAGCTTCGAGGGGTATAACAATTTTTCCATTTCATGGCGCAAAATATAAAAGGGGTTTTGTGGAAAAAAATCGGTCAAGTTCAGATCTGTATGAAATTTAAACATATAAACGAGGGTGGTTTCGGGGGAAAAAATCGGTTCTTCTCAAATATAAAACTAAAAATAAAAAATAAAAATAAAATAAAATTAAATTAAATTAAAATGCAAAAGTGGGGATTCACTGGGGAAAATCGGTCTGCGACCCATAATACGGGGTATAATCGTGATCAGCGAGACTTTTTATGTAGGAATCTGCGTAAATCAGAAATAATATTCATATTACCTATGTCCTATGCGAATTTTGTGGACTGCGCTCTGTGCGCATTGTTGGCCTCGAGGGGGTCGTGGGGTCGCTGGGAGGTGGAGCCCACGGAAGGTTCAGACCCCGTGTGGTGGAATCCCCTTCGGGGAACCTGCTGATAGGCCTTCAGGTCTCTAAAGCAGTTTCCGATGTACACAACTGTGCGCATTGGAAGAGGGCAAACGTGTTCAAGGAAGAAACGTTTGGAGTAGGGTAGGAAAGAGACTAGGAGTAGGGTTTTATGGTCACCATAGTGTGACCATACAGATGCGAAATCCAAAAAACTTCAGGCTATGATTCTGTCTTAAATTCCCCGTTGCTTCGTATCGTAACAAGCTAGACTGTCCAATTATCAAGGACACAGTAATCATTTTTGTTGATTTATTGCACGATCATACCACGTTGTAAGATCATCACTTAAATTGCCCAGCCGAATTCAAAACGCTCGTCACTGCCGTGACATTCTTGAGGAGGCTTTAAGGCTACGGGAAGGCGGGAAGAGGGGATGTTAAGGTAACTTACGCAAGTTCGATGAATAAGTTGAAACGCGTTGCTCCAAACACGTTGCTACATCAGTCAGTGGTTTGCTTTCTCCCGACTCAGTCTCGTGTCTTCTCGCCACAGTCACAATGAGGATCTTATTGGTTCTTCTCGCATGTACCCTCGCCGTAAGCTTACTTTGCATTACCAAATCGTTTTCAAAATTTACATTACTCGCGCCTTGATTGTACATAGCGTAATAATACGTTACATTTCGAAGGGTTACTGTAACAACAATCTACACACACAAAAAAAAAAAAAAAAAAAAAAAAAAACCAAAACGGTAAAAATTGGATTACCTACTCATTTCATTTTTTTTAATTTTTTTTTTTTTTTTACAATTGTTTTATCAATCTTTCAGATTTTAAAAAGAAATTCCTATTTGTAGCCGCGAAAACTGGCTAATTTTTCAAATTTTATTTTTTAGAGCCACTCTCAGTTCCTAAGGCCTCTCATCGTTTTGAATTGGGCAAATCATTTTAAGGGTGGGTAATTCTGCCAAAATAATTTAAAATTATTTTGCTCCACAATTATTGCGCTCCTGGCTTTCCTTAATCTTTTCCCGTTTTCAGTTTCCAGGCCGTGGTTTAATGTTGATAGTCCTGGCTTGAGGGGGGCCTCCAGAACTCCCACCACGGTTGTTAGACGAGTTTTATCATGAGAGAAAACAGTATCATGTCCCTATGAGACTACCATAAAACATTTGTTTTATTTACTGCCATTTAGCAGTATTTACCGAAACAAATAATCAAGGCCTATCATTAATATATTGAGTCTATACTCAATAGGTGTAGTTTTTTGTCTCTGAAAACATTCGTAAACGTCAATTAAGCGGTATCGAACTAAAACGACGAAATATTGACTTTTACAAATATTTCGAGCCCCATCCAATAAATACTCGAAAGATACTATTGCCTATTTAATTTTATAAATTTGAGTTCAATGAAATTGATGAGGATGACAGCTTGAAAATGATTTCAGCTGTTCGTGAAGTCGGGAAATACGGCCGGTGTCATTCAAGCATTCGTGTATGGAGTGATTGGATCACCTTTGTACCACAAAGAGAGTACCGTCAAACTTGACCCTTACGTTGCTCAGCGGCGAAATCCAGGTAAACTAATTCCAACGAATGTTACACTTACCTATTATAGGTAGGATTATATAATATCTCTCACTTATTCATTATTTTTACGTTTTTTTTTTTTTTTACCTTTCCTTTTACCAAGCCTTGTCCTCTCAAAGCTTCCTTCCAAAACTGCGTACCTACATACAGTTTTTTTTTTTTTTTTTTCATTTTTCGTATCTTTAGACTGAGACACATCGATCTACACCATGGTTTCCTAACAAAAACGATCTTATCCTATCTTAAGAGCGACTCGAAGTATCAGTTGTCCACCAAAACTGTGTACATCCTCCCATCATGGGTGGTTTTTTTCCCCCACCAAAATTGCACGCATCCTCCGGAAATGCTACCTTTGCTGATCTTTTTGAAACAAAAATGCACTCATCCAGTACTCATACAGGAATGAATATTACCGCCTAACTTATGAATTACTTACCTACACTGCTCTACAAAAAAAAAAAAAAAAAAAAAAAAAAATCGATCTCATGCTTCAAGAGGTCTGATATTGATCCTGGGGGTTTTTGAGGGTGCTGAATCCGAATCCGAGGTCCGTTTTGCCCCTACACGCAGAGGTTCCGCTGTACAGTACCCAAATGTTCAAAAAACTCACTTAATTTCCAACTTCATTATTTTTCAACGAGCAGGTGCTATTCTTACAGAAAATCTAACGCTGAACACGCCCATATATATGTTTATGGGTCTAAAATGCTTCATTCGGGCGTTTTTTGCCGAAAAATCAATCTTGAAGATTATTGTTCACTATTCTGACGATTCTGCAAAACCTACAATATTTAGTCGAACCAACAAAATTTCGCCATAATATATTATATATCATAGTATATTATACTTGGTGCATTTCTGCGTCGAATGCGACCAACCGCACCTTGGTAAGTGCAATAGCCGATTTTTGGCGACTGTTTAAAGTTTTAACCAAAATTGTCAAAATCACTAAATTCCCAGTTTAGAAATTCCCAGTTTTAAACAGCGCTATCACAATGCACAATGCTCTAGCTTAAAACAACCCTCCAACTATTATGTCCTCTGCAATTATTATGTCGATCACATACTCCTGATGTGCCTTTGCCCCCCTAGGGGATAGGCGAAAGGCGCCTCGAGGCATTATGCACCTAACTGAATAAATGCTATAAAAAAAACGCTGCAAATTTTACACAAGGGTTTATTATTCTGTGATATAGGTTACTTGTACAGACATTTAATTCTGTCAATAAAAAAAAATAAAAATAAATTTTTTTTTGGATTTTTATATTTCAAAAAAAATTTTTTGGGGGGATTTTTTTTTCAAAAATGTGTTTTTTCAAGAATTCTTTTATTTTTACTCGAAAAATATTTAACTTCTTGGGATCCTTCAAAAATCCCATTTTTAGCCCCATGAAAGCCCTATAGAACGCCACAGTGAAATCGGATCGTTCTGGGACCCCCAAAAATGGATTCTACGTCCAAAAATACTTCGAAAACGACACCTAACTCGATCCCATAGCTAAAAGCCTTCAAAACACCCCTCCTGTAGCCCCATTTTAGCCCCAAAGCGCCCCACGGGTTTGGGCGATCGGACTGAAAACCTTGCGGGCACAACTAGATGGTAAACCAAGTATTTTGCCAAAATTTCAGATTTTTAAAAAATTCCTACTGCCCAAAACGGTCCGGACGGCGGACGGCGGACGGACATTTCGGATTTAGAATGTAGACCTCTTGAAACGGATAATGTCAAATTTTGAGGCCGATCGGAGTCGTCGACCCGCGTCGCGAAAACATAGGTGTATTATTCCAAGAATAATAAACCAAAAGACCAACGGCTTCTTCCCTCACCACAACCCAGACGTAAGAATATGGAAGCCGACCAAACTATGCGCAAAAAGCTTGTTGAGGGAAGTTGTGAGCTCTAATTTAAAGAGATTTGAAAATACTGAAATGTTGGAGGATGGTGGAGGATCAGGTGAGCCCCCGCCTCACTTGGAGAGCCGTCACTGCCTTACTCAAAATTTGGGCACCCAAGATAAGAACAGTTACTGTCATACCTTGTGGTGTTTTCCTACGTCCTCCAGTGTCTAGAAACATCTACCAGCATGATCAAATTTTAACGAGAAGATCTACTATAAATTTGAAGCCTATCGGACCTATGCAAATGGCTGTTGTCAGTCTTCAAACCTCAACGAATGCTTCAAATGATGTTATTTTGCGTAGGTACGCGTTACCATTGCAGGATAAATTAGTAGAAGATGGCATTTCTTGGAAAATGCATAACGCCTCCTTGAGGCCAGGTTAAGGTTAAATTTGAGGGAGATAGACAAACTTGAAAACCCGCGTATATTGAGCCAAGACATTTTTCGTTTATAAACGAAAAATGTCTTGGCTTTAAAAATGATTTTAAAAGGTATAAATACCTTTTAAATCTGTCAGAATAATTTTAACGACTTTATCAGTAAGACAAACTGAACACCCTAGAATAAAATACGTATCAACTTAATTAAAATTGAATACTGATGTTGTGTAACTTTTTTGAACATTATTTGCGCAGGGTTTGAGGCACTACACGGTCATAAGGCGGTCCACTTGATCGAACGATTGGGACTTGGGATGGATGGCCGTGAAGCAGAACGGCTGGAGCAGCAGAGGATTCGCGACGCAGCCATCCCATATGAGAGCCAGTACCTGAATTATGTTGCCCCTTAGTGCATAATGTGATCAAATACGCCGGCGGTCATTGCAAGAGGTTCAACCTTCCGTTCGATGGAGACAGAACCTCCTATACAAGGCGAGCGCCGTGAACTAAATAATTTAGTTCACGGCGCTCGCCTTGTTTATTCAAAGAGAAGCTGTGATAGTGATAAATAGTGTCATTAAGGATGTAATTAATAATCTAGGTTGTAGGGGATTCTCAGTCAGAATTGAATTAAATGTCGAAATCTGTTTACATATTGATGTAAACAAAAATTGTGTGTATCTAATTGTTTAAATTTGTGTGTATTTAATACACACAGTGCATACACTCGATTGGTGGTCGTGTAAATTGAAACTCTGTAAAAGCTTGTGTGTACTATCCATCTCCTCACTTGTTCATTAATAACTCTTATTAATTTCCTAATATGCCTATAAATCCTTTTCCATGACGTAATAGTAGCTTATTATGTTGTATAAATCTTAAACTGTAGGCACCAAAGGTATCATAGTTGATATTTCGTTTCGAAACCCAGCCAAATAAATGAAGGTAGGAATTTCAATTACTTTTACCTCAAATGCCCCCACTCTAGGGGACAAGCCCCACATTTACTTTTAAGCACAGAACATGAGAGAATCAACATGTACTTTATCCCTCTGAGTCAATTTTGGATTACCCACACACCAGAATATATCCGAAATTAGTGTGGAATGAACCGTTTCCCAAATGTTAAAAAACGTTCTCCAGAATCGCCCAAGCGGCAGCTAACCTTAACTATTCTCCCCCTCCACCCACTCAACCACAGCACCGCACACCACAATTGGTCGGTCATTCAGGACTTGAAACCCAACCCACACACTAAATTTCATCAAAATCGTTTCAAGGAAAGTGAGGTTAATCTCGATTATCTATTTACACCCACCCTTATAACCCCCCTCCCTTTTGGTCTTATAAACTCAAAACCGCGAAAAAGCACTTCCATACATCAAATCTGACTTACATATAAAATTTCATCGAAATCGGGCCATCCATAACAAATCCGCTCAGCCGTTTAGAATAGAGAAGCTGCGCTCACGTTTGCGCTCTGCGATGATAACGCGAAACGGGTGTTTCGGACGTAGAATTTAACGTGAAGAGTCCAGGGGAAAAACCCCGTCATTGATACAAAGCTGATTTTGAGAAAAATGAATTTTAAAGTTTACCAACTAACAGAAACTTCAAAAACGATTTTAAAAATACAAAAAATGTTTTATTTGAACCATCAACTATGCAGATTCATAATATGTTTCCCGAATAACCATTTTTCGAACTATTAAATGATACTTTATACATAATTCTGAACTTATAATGCGAATTTTAACCCTCTTTTACTCCTAAACCAAACAATGGAGAGAATAAAGTATTTTGAAGAATGCAAAACGTATGTTAATATCCACAAAATACCAAAAAAAAATTACTTTGTAAAATTTGTACACTGTGTATTAGGTTTTACAAAACATTTACCAAAAAAAAAAGAAAAAAAAGGTTTTTACGAACGAAAACTACGATTCAAAAACGCTGCAAATTTTACTCAAGGGTTTATTATTCTTTGATATAGGTTATTTGTGCAAAAATTATTTCTGTGCCAATGGAAAAAGTTTTGGAAAAAAATGTTTTTTGGATTTTCTTTTTTCAAACAAAATTTTGCAAAAATTTTTTTTTTACTCGAAAAATATTTAACCTCCTGGGATCCTTCAAAAATCCCATATTTACCACCATGAAAGCCCTATAGATCGCCACAGTGAAATCGAATCGTTCCGGGACTTCGAAAACGACACCTAGCTCGACCCCATAGCTAAAAGCCTTCAAAAAACCCCTCTCATAGCCCCATTTTAGCCCCATAGCGCCCCACGGGTTTGGGCGATCGGACTGAACCTTGCGGGCACAACTAGATGGGAAACCGAGTATTTTGTCAAAATTTCAAATTTTTAAAAACATTCCTACTGCCCAAAACGGCAACACACAAAAACATTCACATAATCCAAAAATATTGGGGGTTTTTCCATTCAAAGTGGTAACATTCGAATTTTAGTTTTAATTATACATACCTGTAGGAATATTGTTAGGAATATTCAACAAAGTGAAATTCGCGATGGAGAGAATAGGGGTAGAAAAAATTAAACGGATTTAAAATCACAATGATACTTGTATTACTTTTTTTTAAGTGCAAGGAATAAAACACTTCAATTCAACAGAACAAATCATGAAGAGGTGATGAACAATAGGTAATGATTATTATTCAGTTTTACAGGTTCACAAGTTTCCTGACCACCAATATTATTCTTAATTTCAATAATTTTACAACAAAGCACACAACACCCCTGGTTCCATTGGCTAATTGGAACAATCTAACGCTAACAGGAGATCTTCATTATTCGTACAAGAAAAACATGTTGGAAAGATTTTACAAATCAATGAAATTGATTCTCCCATTATAGGAGTTTATAAACTATTGTTATTGTTAGGTTGCTAGTGGTGTTCATGGTTGCAGTCAAAAATATAATTTATTCATTCGTCTCGAAATTTCACTGAAAGCTACTTGTTTAACATTGGTGTCAGAAGTTGTTGATTTTGAAGTTGTTGTTCTTACACCAATGAAAACTTATACGGTTGGTGTCCCTTTCGAGAGAGTGGGCCTGGACTTCATGGGACCTTTGCCAATGAGCCACTGGGGAAACAAGTACATTGTTGTAATGGTGGATTATTTTACAAAGTGGCCAGAGGCCTTTGCGGTGCCTGACATCAGGGCGGAAACTGTGGCTCGCTGTCTTGTGGATAATGTGATAGCGAGGTTCGGAGTACCCCGAGAGCTGCACACTGACCAAGGGAGGTCGTTCGAGTCCACGATTTTCCGTGAGGTGGTCAGCCTGCTAAACATCCGGAAAACTCGAACCACTCCCATGCGGCCCCAGAGCGATGGTCAGGTCGAGAGGTTCAACCGAACGCTCTGGGACCTGTTATCGAAGCTCACTGAGGGCCGACAAAGGGAATGGGACCAGAAGCTACCGCTAGCGCTGCTGGCTTATCGGGGGACGGAACAGGCAACGATAGGCTTTTCCCCCGCACGCCTGTTGTTCGGTAGAGAGCTCAATCTTCCCGTTCACTTACTCTATGGTAAGCCACCCCACACGGAGAGCAGAACACAATTCGCAAGTGTGTTAGAGGATAACATGATGACAGTCCATGACCTAGCCCGACAAAGACTACTGAATGCAGCCGAAAAAGCGAAGAAGAGATACGATGTCAAATGCAGGGATCCTCAGTTCGCTGCTGGAGACAAGGTATGGTGCTACAACCCACGAAGGGCAGTAGGGCGGTGCCCGAAGCTGGAGTCCCCATGGAATGGCCCATGCGAAGTGGTAAAAGCGATCTCCGACGTCGTTTTCCGGGTTAAGATGACGAATGGAAGGTATAGAGTCGTCCATGCAGACCGTCTTCGACTCTTTAAAGGAGGGGAATAGTGTTAGGTTGCTAGTGGTGTTCATGGTTGCAGTCAAAAATATAATTTATTCATTCGTCTCGAAATTTCACTGAAAGCTACTTGTTTAACATTATTATACATAATACTACTGTTATTATAAATAATAACTGGGAGATCATTTGGGATAGGCCATTTCTGATGCATATGCCAAGCATTCATCGTGTTGACTCAACAATTTTGAATGAATGAATTTATAATCTGAGTAGCACCCCGTAGTTCTGAAATAATGGTTGTACCATCTTGTAATTAACCCCCCCCCCCCCTCCCCCCACAGGCTCTATGGAGTCAGTGATGAGGGACTCAACCAATGTTATGAAAGCTCTTCAAAGAGGCTAGAGCTATTGGTTTCCAAAGTGAGGGTAAAACAAAAATTGCAGATAATATTATGCCCCTATGTCAATTTACTGACGACAGTTCGAGGGATTTAACTCTCGACGATATTCCAAACTTAGTGTATTCCTTAGAGGGTCGTCTTCAGTCCATCCAGTCCGTGACAGTACATGGTGTTTATGTATCTCTCCACTCTTAGAAGTCTTGATGAACGACCAATGCTCCACCTGCAAAACGAAAAACCCTCACAGTTACCAAGATGTTCCATAAGACTCCAATTTGCTGTCACGGCTAGCTCTCGCTAGGCGGGGTACTGACGGTAAGGGTACTCACAGGGCCTCACATGACGGTAAAAGGTGGCGGAAATTATTCCATGTGACAGATTAATTCGTAGAGATGAGGTTTGCATTAAAAATGCAAAATCTAAATGTTTAGGTGTTCATTATCATTTTAATAATTTTAAAATAATAAAATAAAGTCATTTTCATAAAAATTTAAATATCAAGTACTTTGCATAAATAATATTGATAGATTTGAAATATTCTTGCATAAAAAATGCAAAATAAAATTGTTTGGCCGTCTATTATCATTTTTTGAAGAATCAACATTAAACTGATCGGCCAAACGCGTTTTTAATTTTTCGAATTTCTGCCATTGCTAAAGAGTTGCTCAAGACCTTTTTCTTCTTCTTTGGGTGCCATACCCGTAACCAGGCGTTAGCGAACTCTCGCTACTAATTTCAGTTGAGCGTGTTGACCAGTTATTACAGAAGTAGTAGGGACCTACTACCTACAGCGGGCTCCGAACTGCTCGACACCTGGAGACATGAGTTAATAGCAACATAAATATATTATATTCGCAATTTGTAGGCACATTTCAACTACAATCAATGATGGCATGAAATATGTACATTCGCAGGTATACCTGAGATGCTAATTTGGCGCTCATAATTTCATGTGGCTTCAAGTGGCTAGGCGTAATTTTATGTAGTAGGTAAGCCTCAGAAAGAAACGCTGCTTCCGTCTAATGAAACAGCCTGTTGTATGTCCCTCCGCTGCTCCGAGTAAGGAGTTGCCTTCCTCCTGGAAATAATTGAACATGGATTAGTGAAAAGTGTTGGGTTGAAATCTGTTCATGTAGGAGATCTCTCCTAGGTAATGGAAGAAAAATTGAAGCAAATGGAAAAGGCGACGTTATATTCAGAGTAACTCTATAGGAGAAAGCTGATGTTCAGTGAGCAAAGATGCATACAAATACATGCTCCACATTTTACATAAGGCTTATAATTCTTTGATATAAGTGCAAAAATTGTAATTGTAATTGTGCAAAAATTAATTCTGCCATTAAAAAATATTTTTGGAAAAAAAAAACACTTTTTCCTGTAGGTATAGGTAATGTTGGGACAGATGTGGGACCTCGAAAAATGTATGCGTCCACAATTACTCAAAAGACATCACCTTATTAAATAAATTTTGCCCTCCTATTCCCTTCAAAAATTCAATTTGTAGCCCCACAGCCCCCACAGATCCCCACGGTGAAATCGGACCGTTCTGGGACCCCCGAAAATGGATTCTACGTTCAAAACCAATTCGAAAACAACACAGGAAAACAACTCGAACCCATAACCGAAAACCCCTCCCGAAGCCCCATAGCGCCCCACGGGTTTGGGCGATCGGGCTGAAAACCTTGCGGGCAGAACTTAATGGTAAACCGAGTAGTATTTGGTCAATGTTTCGGTCATATACTATATTCTGGACTTCTCCAGCAATCAGATTTTGCTAGTGCAATTTTTACGAAAACATCAACGTAGGTACTTAATATGTTATATTATAGGTAAATATTATGGGCGAGCTTAGGGAAATGGAAAAGCGAGCTTAGCTACCTTGCCATGAAATGTTCCTCAGGGAAATGGAAAAACTCCAGGCGACATCCTTCAACGGCGCAGTTTCTACATTTTGAAGCCACTTTTGGAGAAGGGGTCGTCATTAGACTGACGTTTGAGGAGTTAGAATAGGTAATATGGTTTTGTCATAACCGATAGTTAAAAAAGAAAAACAAATCTATTCACACGGCATACAAGAAAGTTGCACTGTTCTGAAATTCAAAGTAAAGTTTAGTTTTAGTTTAAAGAGGTTTAAATTAATATGAAAAAAGGTTTAACATTGCTATATAAGTAGGTAACAATTCCATTGATGAATCATAATAATATTTTGATGATTACTAAAGTCAACTGAAAGCCTGACGGATCACCATTATCACTATACCTACATAATTTGGTTTATTCTCAAAATAAATCACTACCTACCTCCTCGTCAACCTCCTTAGTGCTCCAACTTGTTTTGAGACCAATGACGTCATCACTGGTGTCACCGTCAACGACAGTCATTCTTGCGAACTCCGTCGGCAACACCAGACTTGTCGAAACTTCTCAAAACGTGATAGCTGTTTCTCTACCTTCCCTCATCAACAGTGTTTATTAAACCTTTTTAACGATCCCGTCGCCCTCGCGTTCGCAATTTTCACGTTTTAGGCTGTTATCGCCATCGCTGAGAAATCATCTTGTTTCCGGATAAAATTGTGATAATCCCCGACGTTCGCCGAACAGTTCTCAACAACTTGGTAAAGCGGGAGTTGAAATTTTCTTCCATGGAATAGACCTGCCTTGCCCATCGGTGTCGAAGTCATGAAAATGGATTGGACCCCTGACGAAGACGGGCTGCGGCAAATTTTACAGCTTCTCAAAGAGTCCCAATCCCCTGACACCAATACTCAACGAGCAGTTCAACAAGTATCCTTTTCGTCTCGATTCATATCCGATAAAGTGACTATAAAGTTGTGTCGCCCCGTTGTTAACCCTTTGGGGTTACCCATAAAACCCCTGTGTTCCCAAATCAATTGGAAAATTCTTTCAACGCTCACTTGCTTGTTGTTTAATTGGGGATTTTCAATCTTAAGTATATTTTTTAAGATGAATTGGTTCAAATTGGAATTATTAACCTAGTTTCCGTGTGGAAATGTGTGCCGTGTAAACCGATCAATACTGATAGCAAGTAAACAGTATGGTCCGATCTTCGTAGATAGAACCTATCCAACCAAAAACTGGTGACCAGGATTTTTATTCAACTTTATAGAGAACATTAATTTTTCTCAAAATTTTTGAACGATTGAAGAGTCTTGTACCGTTGACTTGAGGGTCGTTGGAAACCAGTTTAAGGAACCGCAAGTTCTTTAGCCTACTGGACGCACGTATTTTTTAAACCCTTAATTCCACCCTTTGATACTCTACTTTATCATCACGTCCGTGGGAATTGGCCAGCAGCGCTGTCCTAACAAATTTGTGTCAAGTTTGTAGTTATTATTCTCAGAACCTACGTTTTCAAGACGTGGGTAAAAACTTTCTATCGACCTCAAAATTTTTCCTTTTGTTTTGTGGTGTGTCAATCGCAAACATGAAATGTCCTTCTGCCGCACAGTGGTCTGAGGGTGGCAAAACTCCCCATTTTTCAACTTGTTGAAAATTTTGTTTCCTTTAATTTTTCTAAATGTGTTTGCGCGAGAAATGCGTAGTTTTCGAAATATAGGCAATATAAAACTGAAAAAAGTAGAAAGTTTCATGTAATTTCGACTTTCGCCTTGTAAATTCTGCCCTTAAACGGTCGGCAGAACCAATAGAAAAAATCGGCGTATTTTTACGACTTACCGTTTAGTCAGAGTAGGCGATTGACATACCCACAGACACACACACACAGACAGACTGAGAATTAGTGGTTTAAATGCTCCTGTCTCGTTTTCACTCGCAGAGCTTGGAGGAGATTCTGTCCCAGGTCTTGACGCTCCAGGCTCTTTCCAGATGGTCCATAACGGGGGTGGGATGACGGACCACTGTCTGGGTGATGGTGTGGAGCTAAATTTATATTTAATAACTAGTACCTATTCTTCTGTGTCTGGTTGTCGTTACATTTCACTGCAGGCGCACCACTCTTTAAGCTAGTTTACTCCTTATGCTAAAAATTCCCGCCGTAAATGTAGTAGGCTGCGCATGGATTTACTTAACGAGTATCAAATTGGATACATACTGATTTGTATATTTTTATACAAAAAAGGAAACGCAAAAAGGCATACGATTTCATAACTATTATCAAGCCAATCAACGTTTTCGTTCCCATTCAGGGAAAATGTGGGTTACCTATCAGGAGAATATTGAAAAACAAAATGGTGGTATTATTTCATTCAACTTTCAGGGAAAAGTATGATTAATGTATTTGTTTACTTTTTCATTTGCAGTAAAATGAATTTTTGAGTTTTTAATTATATTTATTCATTCTACGATTTTTGTAAGTGTATTAATTTTTCTCGAAGTTCGCCGCGGACCCAACACATTGGGAACCCCTGCTTTAGAATAATGTATAGGCTATACAGTATACCCAACCCTTGTGTAAGATTTTCAGCGTTTTTTCTTCTTTTTTTCTCTATTCATCTTGAGACTTTTCTTATGTTTTTATCCTTAACATCCTTACTCTCAGAAACTGGAAGAGTTGAACAAGTACCCTGACTTCAACAATTACTTGATATTTGTGCTCACGAAAGTAACAACTGAAGGTATGTAACGTCTGATTGAAAGTTTACAGCTTTTGGTTTATTATTCTTGGAATAATACACCTATGTAATCGCGACGGAGGCCGACGACTCCGATCGGCCTCAAAATTTGACGTTATCCGTTTCAAAAGGTCTAGATGCCAAAACCGAAATGTCCGTCCGCCGTACGCCGTCCGAGCCGTTTTGGACAGTAGGAGTTTTTCAACAAATCTGAAATTTTGTCAGAATGCTTGGTTTACCATCTAGTTGTGCCCGCAAGGTTTTCAGCCCGATCGCCCGAACCCGTGGGGTGCTATGGGGCTCAAAAGGAGCTACGGGAGGGGTTTTTGAAGGCTTTTAGCTATGGGATCGAGTTAGGTGTCGTTTTCGAGTTTTTTTTTTTAAACGTAGAATACATTTTTTGGGGTCCCGGAACGATCCGATTTCACTGTGGCAATCCATAGGGCTTTCATGGGGCTACAAATGGGATTTTTGAAGGATCCCAGGAGGTCCCATATTTTTCAAGAAAAAACCAACAATAATTATTGTTCAATTATAATTGAAGAAACTTTTAGGAAATTTTCTTCAATGACACTGAATTAAATTTCTGTACAAGTAACCTATATCAAAGAATAATAAACCCTAGTGTCAAATTGGCAGCGTTTTACCATCGAATCGTTGAAAATCCAAGTGGGTCCTTATGGCGTCCAGCGAGACGAATCAAAGTTGATGAGTTCGATTTAGCTGTTATATGGAACACAAAATTTTTCCTTCTCATTTAATGTCAAGTTACATTTGGGGAATTTGGTGGGCCAACTTAAAGTGGGCGTAAATAATACTCCTCAACTCACCAAACCAATAATTGGTTACGTTATCGTAATTATTACGAACCAATATTTCAAAACAAAACTTTCAGAGATTTCTATGAGTGTTCTACTCGTTTAAATCGTTTGAGCCTTCTCAACCATCTTTATTCTTGAATTGTTTCTTTTTGCAGACGAGCCTACTAGATCATTGAGCGGACTCATCCTGAAAAACAATGTCAAAGCCGACTTCGAACGAATTCGACCGGACGTTATGGATTTTATCAAGCAGTCATGCTTGGCAGCCGTTGGAGATCCCAGCCCCCTAATCCGGGCCACGGTTGGTATATTGATCACGACAATAACGTCAAAAGGGGGTCTTACTGCTTGGCCAGAGCTGTTGCTTGCATTGTGCAATATGCTGGATTCTCAAGAGTACAACGTTTGCGAGGTAGGTGGTTGTCAAGTTTTTTATGAGCCGATGTCACTCTCAGTTTGGGATTCATTCTAATTTGTTCATTTATTTTCTTACAGGGAGCCTTTGGGGCCCTTCAAAAAATTTGTGAAGATTCTAGTGAAGTTCTGGATAGTGATGCATTAAACCGTCCTCTGAACATATTAATACCAAAGTTTATTCAGTATTTTGGGCACTCGAGTCCAAAAATAAGGTAAAACGAGTTTCCTATGAAAAAAAGAATAGGACGGCCAAGTGTTCATTGTTTTCAATGTGGCTTTGTTTACAGATCCCATGCTATTGCTTGCGTGAACCAGTTTATATTCCATAGAACTCAAGCTCTGATGCTACATATAGACACATTTATTGAGGTATGTGCGTCTCCAATCTTACAGTGATTTCTTTATTGTTGTACGTCTTCGATTTCCTTTATTGATATACCTCTTCAACTCTTTCAGGCACTATTTAGTCTAGCCAATGATACTGAACCTGAAGTACGGAAACATGTCTGTCGAGCATTAGTCGTTCTGCTTGAAGTCCGCATTGATATGTTGATGCCTCACATGCTACACATAATTGAAGTGAGAAAAACCCTTGGAACTTTACAATAAACTCCACTTACATTAATTTTCCTTCTATACCTTATTGAATAATATTAGAATACGATGTGGGATAAAGCTGTTTAAGCAGCTAAATGACCTATCTCAAGGAGACACAAAAACCGGCATTATCCATCATGAGGGCTTTTGCTTTGAACTTGAACATTACTCTCTTTTATGATGGCTACCAAAATTCGACTATGAAAGGGTAAAAACTCAATTTGAAAAAATGAGATGTTATGTTGCTACTTACAATATGCCCAATAATTTTAGTTGTTTCATTACTTAATATAAGGTTGGAATATTTTTGCTGAGGGCACCTTAATGATTTGTCAGCGGATTTCACTCTAGTTGATTTGCCCTCTTCCATTATGATTTAGGAGCGCCCTCGTATTAAATACGAAATGGTACATTTTCCATAAATGTTATGGAAAATGTACCATCAATTCACTATCAATCATCACTGCTAAATGTTTTGCATTTATAGTACATGCTTCAACGAACACAAGACGCGGATGAAGGCGTTGCCCTAGAAGCTTGCGAGTTCTGGCTGTCTCTGGCTGAACAACAAATTTGCCGCCAAGTGTTGACTGGACACTTACAACAATTGGTGCCAGTCTTAGTGAAGGGTATGAAGTACTCCGAGATAGACATTATTCTTCTGAAGGTAGGCGAATACCTTACGTTCTTCCATTGTGATACAATTGACCACTCTATGATTCAGTGTATTCTTGAATGTTTTATAGATTGTGTGAATTCATTTAGGAGTCATGACATTGTGTCTAACGGGGTGCTGATTTATTTTAGGGTGATATTGAGGAAGATGAATCTGTCCCTGACCGACCGGAAGACATGAAACCTCGGTTTCATCGTTTCCGCCCCACTAAACAGAATCCAGACCTTCATACGGACGATATAGATGAAGATGGTGGGGTGGACGATGAGTCATCACTGTCTGATTGGAATTTAAGTGAGTATTCATTATGTAGTAACAATAGCCTTATAAATTTCCTCCATACCAACCTATATCTCGTTCCTCCAACAACCAACTGTATTATGGTTCTTTTTAAATTTAAGGAAAATGCAGTGCTGCCGCCCTTGATGTGTTAGCCAACGTCTTCAGAGACGATCTACTTCCCGTGTTATTACCTATTCTAAAGGAAACTCTTTTCCACCCTGACTGGGACGTTAAGGAATCTGGCATTTTGGCGTTGGGAGCTATTGCTGAAGGTTTGCTTCATCCATTTTCTTCTCGATTAGAGTGTTTCCCTCTCGTTTAGAGTGTTCCCCTCTCATGGATCAAATCGCTTCAGCGTTTGCTGCTTGATTCATCTCTGCTTGCGCAACGTTAAAATATTGAACAATATTTTCATGAATACACTTACTCTTTCAGGGTGCATGACAGGAATGATTCCTCACCTAAGTGAATTAATTCCTTATCTCATTAGTTGCTTATCTGACAAGAAGGCTCTTGTGAGAGCTATCACATGCTGGACTCTATCAAGATATGCTCACTGGGTTGTTTCACAGCCGCACGACAGCTACTTCAAACCATTGATGACAGAGGTGAGTTAATCTGATGGATCTCATAAGTAAAATCCTACTTGAGCTCCGATTGGGTAATTGTGTGCAATTTGTCATTCACCTGCGATTTTAATGTAATTGAAATATCCTACTCTGACGGTAGTTGGAATGATAAAATAGATAAAATAAAAAGTCGGAAAGGCATACAAATTAAGAATTGAAAAAAAACTTAACTTAGAATTCGTCGTCTGAAGTATCGGGTTGTTGAGGACTGAAGTTAAGAACACTGGGGTTTGTTGCATTGTTTGGGTCATATAACTGGCCAATTGCAACAAAAAGGCTCAATGTATTCGTTATTAGTTGAGCCACACAGGACGTAGTCATCTTAACACTGGCAGTGGCCGGCCGTTCTGAGGTGGCCTCATCAGCGGAATTTGATTGTGAGAAACCGATGTTTATCTTCACTATTCTGTGTTTCAAGGTTATTGTTATTGTAACTACCAACACAACGATCGCAGGTGCTCGAGAGTTAAGCTATGAAAAAAATTTCAATCTGTTTCATTTTCTTACTTTTTATTTTATCTACTTTATCATTCCAACTACCGTCAGAGTAAGATATTTCAATTAAGATATTCCTACATAAAAATCGCTGGTGAATGAAAAATAGCACCCAATTACCTCCGATTGGGACAAAGTCTTCCTTGCAATGATTTACCAAGATGCTAATGATTAATGTTGCTCTCCATTGATTGATTGTACAATGTGTACAATTGTACATGTACAATGTACATGTATTCATAATATGAATACTTGTATATTTTAATATGTGTACTCTGAATTTGCCATCAATCGTGTTTATTTAATCAATAGCTGTTGAAGAGAATACTTGATCCCAACAAGAGAGTACAAGAAGCAGCGTGTTCTGCATTTGCAACTCTGGAAGAAGAAGCATGCACTGAACTAGTTCCATACCTCGGCTATATATTGGAGACTTTAGTTTTCGCATTCAGTAAATATCAGGTACGTTTCCCATTTCAAATGAGACACACATAATTATGTTGAATATGAAGTATTTTGAAATTACATCAGGAGTGAGTCGCAGCTGGCAATCGTGCCCGTATGATTGTTAATTTGTGTGAAATAGGTAATTTTAACGTTTAAAATTGTTGATAATATGACAATTCATAAATTGGTGAGAACTTGACAGTTCTTTAAAATCCAAAAATAGTCTACTCGAGTGAACAGCCTGTGTTCGTAATTTTGAAGGTCAATAAAAAGGACGAATCGTTTTTCCTGTGCGCATTAATCTGGGTTTTCCCATTTCCAGCACAAGAATCTCTTGATTTTGTACGATGCGATTGGCACGCTTGCTGATTCTGTCGGGCATCATTTGAATAAACCGGACTATATCAATCTTCTCATGCCCCCACTGATCCACAAATGGAATATACTTAAGGATGAAGACAAGGACTTGTTCCCACTGTTGGAAGTAAGTGGTGCCTTAATACTGCATTTATGATGAAATAAGCCTGGCTGGATATAGTTTGAAGCTTGAGGATATTCGTTATTTGGCTTTTTCTTCTTTCAGTGTCTCTCAAGCGTTGCCACTGCACTACAGAGTGGATTTCTACCGTACTGTGAACCCGTATACAAGAGATGTGTATCTCTTGTCGAACAAACGCTCAATCAGCACATTGTATGTTATAATATTTTCTGTCCTCGTGATGTTCGTGGTTGAAGTCTGAGTGAAAATTTACATTAAAGGTCAATTTTCCCTCCAACTTCAACATTCCGCGAATTTGAGTAATCGACTTTACAGCATTTTTGCTGCCCGCCAGTATTAAAAAAATGGCTAAAAAATGTTTTCATCTTTTTTTATCAACTGAAAAACTAAGTGATACAAATAAAATTTATTTAATAATATGTTGGCATCGGATTCATAATAACAAATTTGCAGGCTAATATCCAAAATCCCGAACAATTCGATGCGCCTGACAAGGACTTCATGATTGTCGCCCTGGACCTGTTATCAGGGCTTGCGGAAGGGCTGAACGGACAAATCGAAAACCTAGTTCACAATTCTAACATGATGCAGCTTCTGTACCAGTGCATGCAAGACCCGATGCCCGAGGTTCGCCAGAGTAGCTTTGCACTTCTTGGAGATTTGACCAAAGCGTGTTTCCAACACGTTCATCCTTGTGTTTGTAAGTCTTCCCGTTCACTGTTTTGTCGTCGAAGCGAAGGCCGCTTGTGCCAGTCGAGTTTGAAAATACAATTTTTGAATCGAGCCATCTTGTAAATATTAATATGTAACCTTTGCGTACCATCATTTCATTTTCAGCGGACTTCATCCCAATATTAGGCCAGAACCTCAACCCAGAACTTATTTCAGTTTGTAATAATGCAACTTGGGCCATAGGAGAAATCTCAATCAAATTAGGTAAGCAATCTTAATATCTTGATCAGTTTTACAAATCCATTAGCTTTTCCATTTCCACTCCTTTTGTGATTGAGTTACAATTTTGGTGAAAGTAACGTCTATTGAAAGGGGTGACGATTTATTTTTTGTGAAAATACCTTCTGATGTTCTTTGGCATCAGATTTTAATTATTTTCAAACCCTTCCAATGAAGGGGCCACTGATTCCTTAATATGACTAATTATTTGTTCAAACTTCTTTTGCAGATGGGGATGAAATGAGGCCGTACATACCTTCGGTCATTAATCAACTCACTACGATAATTAACAAATCGAACACCCCTAAGACGCTTCTGGAGAATACGGGTAAGGAAAGCCAAATTATGTGAGTCTATTCAAGGGGGTAGCACCGTCATTTTATTTCTTCTGCATATCGGGGTGACCAGGAGATTTATAATCATTGGAGGGTTTTTGTTATTGTAGTCCAACTTTTATAAATTCAGTCATAAGTTCAATTGAATTTTGAAGAGAGTTGGCAATATCCATTCTTGCTTATTCTTGCTTAGTAAACTAATCGTATTACTTCAACTTTTTATGCTGTAATGTACATTATTTTGTGCAGCAATTCACACCTATTTCGTCACGTTGTATTGGTATCTAATTGATTAAATGTCTCCTTGCCATTCTTTGCAGAACAGCTCCCATTACATGAATTCTCTTTGGAATTTATATTCGAGACTTTTCGTATTCGTGCTTTCTTACCAAGGGATTTTTCTGAAAATGACAAATGGAAACAATGAATAGCTAATTTGATTAGTCTTGAGTCACATTTTGCTTGTGAAGGGCATTTTGGAGAGTCCTTCATATTTTAATAGAAACCCGACTAGAAGGACGTCCTGAATGCCCGTATAAATACTAATCGCCATCTTCATGTCCTTGTAGCTTGACTTACTTTGAACACTGATGATTGGTTAGGGAGAGAGAACGACTCCTCTGCTGGCTGGTTTGAAAACTAAATTGTTTATTTAGGTAAACAATTACAGCGTGGGGACCGGTTTCGAGCAACTAAGCTCATCTACAGCCCTGACAAGAAACCCATTTGTCATTAGCATCAGAGAAAACCATGAAATTATATTATACTGAAGGTTATATGAACAAGTACAAATAGTGTAAAGTATAACCGATGAAATCGGTCCAGAATGGTGGTAACTTGACAATAGTAATTACACTATTTGTTCTTGTTCATATAACCTTCAGTATAATATAATTTCATGGTTTTCTCTGATGCTAATGACAAATGGTTTTCTTGTCAGGGCTTTAGATGAGCTTAGTTGCTCGAAACCGGTCCCCACGCTATAATTGTTTACCTAAATAAAAATTTAGTATTCAAACCAGCCAGCAGAGGTGTCGTTCTCTCTCCCTAACCAACTCATTGGATTAGACCTCTGCACCATCGGCAAACAACCACTTACTGATGATTAATGTTTTGCTTTCTTCATTGGTTTTTCCATTTGGATATTCACAGTCGATCATTTTCAACTTTCCACTCTTTACTGTGCTTCTAATGCTTTGTTTTCAAACTGCAGTATTGATATGTCGTCGTTTTAGTTGACACCGCCTCATAAGACTTATTACTATACTAGATGCTAGCTCTAGCATATCCCATCAGTGGGATATGCTTGGCTTGTCCTCGGATTCGGATTCGGCTTACTCAAAAACCCCTTCGTCCTATCTTTGAAACCCAAGAATGTGCTTCAGAAAAAATGTCTGGCTCTAGCAGGAAACTCTCCTCTCGCTTTCATTTCTCCCGAGCAGGCGTTCCGAAATTTGGTCCACTTCAGGTTTCTACTTTATTAATTAACTTCGTGTTGGGTTGTCATCTCTTTTGTCACCATCGTGTCATTTTACCAAAAACGTGTCTATTGGGTACAGTTCGTGAAATAATGAATATAATTATTAGCGATAGCTGGGATGTGTTGTTTGGAATAACTTTAGCTGTTTCTTTGAGTTAGAGCCTATTATTTCAAATTTTTTTCCTTTTAACACGTTATAAATTTGAAGTAGAAACCATCCTTTGCTACTCCTTCCCTTTAATTCGCCTCTCGCTTACCCCTTACTAGGTGAAGGAAACAGAATTATAGTTTCGTTTTTATTTTTCAGAAAGGTTTGCAGTAAGTAGAATTGTCCTTTGCCGAATGTTATCAGTTAGTAGTGTTCTTATCCATTCATGGAAATTGAGTGAATAGGAATGCAAAACTGACCGGCTAACAGCGGGTTTTTGAATTGAAATGTCTGTATGCCACAATATTAAAAAGAAATTGCAAGATGATATATCGTCGCTGACCTCAGTTATAACCCACCTAATAATTAGGCGGTGGTTCATTTTGACCGAAAAGCCAATTATTGGTTTTTTGGTCAAAATGAAACAGTTTTTAAATAAAACAGTTGACAGGAACAGCTACATGAAACAATTTTTTTTTTCTTCAATGAAACAGTATTTTGTGTCTCCTGTTATGTTGGGAAAAGTCAATTAGGCGGTGTTAGAACTTGAGTGACGATTTGTTTAATTTATCCCAGGAAGACGCTCACGGGGTTGATACCTTGAATGTTATCATTCGATCAAACGTCCTTATTTCCTTGTTCCACAAATGAAATCACGAGTTTGCTTGTTGTGAAATAAAATGTGAAAATGTCGGTGGAGGAGTCATCATCCCCTAGTATTTGATGCCTGTGCACATTTAAGCTCCAATCACGACACGAATTGCTCTCGGAGGGGAATCAGATCACTCAGCAGTTTTGTCAATCTGTGTTTTAATATCTGGCGAAATCACGATCATTCGCAACTGTCAAACGTGCATTAACTGGGGCCAAAAAGTCGATTGGGCGGTGTTACAACTCAAAGCGACGCTGTATTTTCTCACATGCATTCAAAGGTGATATTTTTCTATCTTTGAATTACTACGTAACAAAAAATTCTGTATTGAGGGATTTTTTTGTTCGATGCAGTATCTATGGGCATACATTTTTCAATGCTATGCCGGATAGAGCTGTGAGGGTCTACTAAGATCCTTTGCCTCTTAATTTGGTATTGAATGCATTTTTTCTCAAATTACTTTTTTCTCTTATTCTTATTATTATTCAGCTTTCCATGTATATTTTATTATTACAGTAAATTGTTTCAATATCATGCATATATTTATGATTTTGATTTCGTTATGTTGTGTTGTTATTTGTGTTGTGACCAAAAGTTTGGTTTTTTTGTTTTTTGTCATACGTAGCTATTACGATTGGCCGCCTAGGATATGTGTGCCCCCATGACGTTGCTCCTATGTTACAACACTTTGTTCGCCAGTGGTGTGTAATCCCTTCACTTTTTATTATTTATTAATATTAATTATTTATTATTGCCATTTTAATATCGTTAATTTATTATCTTGTATTGATTATGTGTTCCTTGTTAGGGTATGGTTTTAGTGGAAATGAATTATTTTTCGTTGTATGTTTCACTCATTTCAAGTCTTGATATGTTTTATTAATATTATTTTTCCCAAAATTATCTTTCCACTAAAATCCTATGCTTTATTCATTTTTTATTCTATGATTTTATTACTAACATAGTTTTTAAGATTGATTTGATACACATGAAAACATTTCGGTAATATTTAATCAATTTTTTGTTAGTTGTTGGGGGGGGGGGGGGGCAAAGAATGTTTTTGTGTGTCCTATTTCAGTGAAACTAAACATAAGCAGCATTTTCTGTCTAGCTGATTTCCCTTGAAATGTTTCTCAATCAGTATTTAGTTCTGGTCTGAATGGCATCAGGTGATTTTTCCCCCCTTCCAACTTGTTATGTAAGTTATGTTTGGGTGAATTCAACCCGTTCATTGGTTCGTCATGAGCACTCGTAAATAATTAAAGCGATATTGGTTCGTGCAGTTACATGATATTTTGAACAGTCTGCGCGTGATGTGAACATCTACTATTAGTTGTTGAAGGGGCTCGTTTTATTGTCTCCAAGCTTAGTTCCGTTTTCTAATTTCAGCGAATTGTCAAAATTGTTACCAATTCATTTTCGCCCTTTTCCCCAAGTCTTGGAAATATCCTTGATGCTATTCAGGCTTTCTTATTAATTTATTTAATCAGCTTTAACAGCTTCATTTACTTGAGTAATTAGTACTTATTCCCCTTTAGCTACCTGATTCTTCCTTTTCTCCTTAATACAGGAAATGACTGCCACTAAACGTGTTTTTGTGGAATGGCTTTCATAAATTCATCAACTGGTTCCCTAATTTTAAATTTTGAATATTTTAAATATTCCCAAATAAGGTATTTGCCATTTTTTGATAGTTTCATTTCACATTTAAAAATTTTTATTTCAAGTTAGTATTTTTAGTTCATGCGTCTCATTTATATTTTCAATTCTTGAATTTATCATTTGAAAGTTACGACTTTTCCCATCACCACTTGCAAACATTCTCACGTGCCAGGGCAGTTACAAGTCCTCTACCTTGTCTGTGTGTTGCATTTTCGTCCACCCTGGCATTTATTTTATTTTTTCTAATTACGGGATTTTCGGTGTTTGATGTTTTTTTTTTCTTTTCATTTCTATAACCCTCAAATTAATTTCAAAATAATTCAAGAGGTTGTTTCCCCCAATGTGATTAGGTGTACATCCCTTCGTAACATAAGGGACAACGAAGAGAAGGACTCAGCTTTCCGTGGCATGTGCCACATGATAACAGTCAATCCGGCTGGGATTGTGCCAGACTTCATATTTTTCTGTGACGCCGTCGCTTCCTGGAATAACCCTAAGGACGATTTGAAGGAAATGTTTTCAAAGGTAAGCCTGACTTAGGCATTGTTAATGAATCCTGATTTGATGAGCATTGAAAGGCGGACGCAGTGCCGAAGGCTGCCCGGTTTGTTAAAAAAAAAAAAAAAAAAGAGAGAAATCCTAAATGAGGCTCAAGCGGCACAATAAGGACTGGACGTGCACCCGAATTTCAGGGTAAATCATCCTGTGCCATGTTGTTAGAAGTCAAAAAGAGGAAAATACATCATTTTTGTGGCAAAAAGTCTTAGGGGAGAGTGGGGTATTGGGGCTCAACTAACTTTGACAGACTATACGTCTTCGATATAGTTCGATATATCGAAGACGTATTTAGTTTTAAATTGATTATCTCTTCACAGTCGTGTAGCTAATCAAATGTATTTTCATAATCCATACTTTTTTTTACTGAACAGCACTCGTTTTTAAACGGTATATTAGAAAACTTGAAAAAAAAAATAAATTTTTTTTTGAGCCCCATTTCCCACCTCTGGGGTAATTGGGATCAATGTGTAAATCAAATGTAAAACAAAAAATTGAAATATTTCCACATTTTGGGGGAATGGGAACTTAATAATGTATTAGTTTACTTTGAAAAAACTTGTAATTCAATAAAAGAATTCCAAAATTTCCCGAAAACGAACATTAAAATGTTTAAACATTAAAATCTCGAAAACGAACATTAAAATTTGAACATTTAACTGACATAAAATATGTATCTTAAAAATGCAGCATTAAATTGATCTATTTTTAAAATTTTTGAACTTGCCCCACTACCCCAGTGTGTGAGCCCAATTTCCCAACTCAAATGAGCCCCACTGCCCGAATTGACATGTTTTACAAAAATGGGGGATTTGCATTTATTTTATTTTTCTGAAAGTACTCCCTGAGAGTGTAGGGAAACAGTAGTCAGCGGCCTGAAATCGCTTCCAGAAAATTTAAATAATTTAACGAAAATTACGGCGTTTGAAAAACGCAAGGGGAACACGGCCATGGAGTGACGTCACTACCTATTTTGAGGGGATTGTTCCGCCCAGGGTTGCTACTACACTGCTCATCACAGAATAAAATTAAATTGAGCCGTGAATCCTTCTGATAAGGCTTTAAACTTCAAGTATCGTGTATTATGAATTATGTTTTCCGTAGTATCAAGTTATAATTGCTATAAATTTATCATATAAGCTGATGACACTAGCGCTCCTGGTGAGAGATTCACTGGAACTGTGACGTCACTACCTAAAAAGTGACTGTTGGGAAACCCGTGCTGATTCAAACTGTGCGTTTCGTTTTTTCGTTATATCTCCTACAATGATTTTTTTTCGTTGGTATTGGAGGCTGTGCAAGTTACTTTTTAGCCATATTATTGAACGTTAGGGAAGAATTCCAAATCTAAATAAATGCAAATCCCTCATTTCTGCGTTGACCCTATTTTCCGGTTGATTTTACTGTAACTTCGGGAAAATGTCATTAGATATGTGCTTTATATGAAGAACCTTCAGAACAAACTCAGAAACAAGTAGAAGACAACTTACCTTCACTTGAAAACGGGCGAAAATTGAAAGAGCACCCACTCAAATAAACTAACTGTCGCCATATTGTCCCTGTGGTTCATAGAGACAGTATGGGCGCAAGTAATAACTCACTAGGAGAGATGGCGTTAGGAGTTCGAAAACCAAAAATAACATTCTTCTTCACAATAATTGAATCGATTAGTGTAGTAGTGTAGTATGTTGGATATGTGGTGTTCACCGACAATTTCGCACTCCATATTATTAATTTTTCGAGTATTCGCCTCTTTTTAACAATAGGTTTGTTCTTTCTAGATCCTGCATGGTTTCAAGAATCAAGTTGGTGAAGAGAACTGGAAAAGATTCTCGGACCAGTTCCCAGCTCAACTGCAGGAGAGACTCTCTACGGTTTACAATCTCTAATCTGGTAAGTTCATTTTGGAATTATAACGGACATTAATAGTAAATTTAAATTATTAGGAATGAAGTTGCCTCGAAAAATTTATTTTTCATCGATAGAAGGGTTCCATATGACTCAAAGGGTGACGTCAGTGTACGAGGATGGAAGTGTGGATCGGGGTCACCTCCGATAAAAGCGTGTACAAATCTGGAGGTATTTTAATTATGAAGCAATTCACACGACTTTAAGGTTCACGAAAGAATAACTGGTTTTATTAACATGTACACGGGCTCAACGACCCAAAGTGTAAAATATTGTACACTGGATAGGCACCTTCCACCAACACGCCGCACAGTGGGACCAATGAGGTGGAAAGATGGCGGAAATTATTTACGTGGATTGAGTGACCGAAAGACGGTTGTTAGACATAGAACTTATAAATCGTCGCTGTAGAAGCAACACCGCTTAACCCACTTCGGTCAGAAAATGGAAACAGCTTTTACAAGAAACGGGTTTTAAATCAAACACTTACATGAAACTGTTCACTCTATTCACTCTACTTTAATTTTGCACAAACTTGATTTTTTGTAAAACCGAGATTTTGAAAAATTGGTTAAACTGAATGGGCAAAAATGTACGAAATTTAGAAAATTAATTTTTAATTAATTAATTGGAAATGTACGAATTTTTTATTATATAAAAACAAAATTTTAGTTTCTACAAGCCTACTGGAACATGAGAAAAATTAGCCCGTATCTGGTAACAGTGCGGTTTTCTATTTTATATATTGCGTTAACGGATTTTTTCATCTTTCACTTAGCTTTTATACACCCTGCAATTGAGGTAAGCTGCTTAAAACCCGTATACTTTTACTGTGAACCATCCATTTTTGACCACCAATCACACTTCTATCAAGCAGTACAGAGGGAAACTGATCGTGCATATTGCACGTCGATTCAAGCGGTAGGAAGACAAAAGATAAGCGTTTACTCCCTCCAGACTGCCATCAGCTGCAAAACAGTGTGAGGGCATTATCTGATTATACGTTAGCTGCAACCTCATGAAGAAATAGTCCGATGAGGTGAAATTTTAATTTAGTTTCGTTAATTTCCGCCACCTTTTAGCGTCATTGGCCCCACTGTGCGTCGCCTCATTTGGCGTTTTGAGTGTTCTCAAACTGGGTTCATCGAAACGCTGCCCTCAAGTCGGTGTTCTCTGCCGCGAATAGGCTTGACAATTTGTGTAATGTACATCGCATGCGACGATTATCACCACCGAGGCTTCTCCATTCCTGATTGTTGGTTGTGTCCTAATAGCTTCCAATCCCAAAATATTCAAGGTAATGTGGGGGAAGTGCAAAAACGGGGAAAGCGCGTAAGTGGGATGTAAATGCCATTTAGTGGCTACGTTTGAAACTATGTGCCTGACATCACTTATCCGCCAGATGGTGTCAACGCAAATTATAACCTGGCTGGAAGGTTATGAAGTCACATTGTGCCATTTCCCTCGGCTGCCTAGTTCAGTGCTCCTTTTTAATCGTGATCCATCCTTCAAATCGGAGAGTATTTTCAGGTGTTTTAAAGTTTGTTTATAACTTCAGTAGTTGTACTTCACACCAATAATTGAAATTCAGTGCTATATTTTTCCATCAGTGAGTTGGCCACTACCAATGCACGTACCTACGCCATTCGTTTTTAAGAAGGGGCTTGTGCGATGATAATAAAGTTTGAGATTGATACTCCACCTAAAGATTGAATTTAAATTTTTCGTGTTTAGAACCGATTTATCAAAGTTTATTGTGGTATAATGATGCTTTCAATTTTTGCCCCCATTGTCCAGGCACTGAATTGATGATAATATCATCATTTTACATATTATGTAAAAGTTGATAACTCTGTGAGTTTTTGTACTACTTTGAAGTTTCAAATCGCTTGAGGATCATTGAGAGATTTTCTTTTTTGCACATACCCCGGTCAAACCAGAATAAGCGTTCCAAAGATTGAACAAGGCTGGTGGGGCAAGTTCGACTTGGACAGCTTTTTCGGTCTCACAATTGTCAAGGGTATAAAAAATCAATCTTACTTCGCAAAACAAGGGATTCACAGCAAAAATAAAAAATGGCGTAACGTCAACGGTTGATTATTGAGGTTTTGTTGATGTTTAACTTATCAAACCATATCAAGCACTTCACCCACCTTACCTGATTTACTACTTGGAATCCTACCTAATCGAAAACCACTTGAAATTCTCATTTTCAGTTCTTGATGGGCCAACTGACACTCCGGTTGCACTGGCCAAGACGTGGACTTGAACAAAATGGTGATCGGTCATAGTATTCATGAGGGCTCTTATTTTCAACTTCCTAAATTTCTTACTTTTATTTTTTATGGGCAATTATTGAGGCATTGAACTGTTACTTTTCCTTCTTGCATCATAATTAACTTTCCCTTCTTAAATTAAATTTTTAGTTCAAATTATTGTCAGAATGGCTTTTTTCGTATTAGGTAGTTAATTCCTATTGTTCGTGATAACTTGTCTAACAACAGTTGCTTTCTTGCTGTTGATTTTTCTGTGATCGATTTCGTTATTAATTTATTTTTAAAATTTTAGGCACTTGCGAATCACTATTAATTTTGTACAGTTGATATTTTTCTTGTATAGCGTCGGATAAGGCGTCGAGCATGGTATAATTTATTTCGGCCATTAATCCAACAAGGTTGTATAAAGATTTATTAAGCAAGCGATCTTTATTTTTGTTGAATTTTTATTTTTCTCAGTTTTAGTCTGAAAGTTTTTTTGTTTTTTTTTTACAATGCCTTGAAATGTTGAAATTCCTCAATCGTATCATTGCATTCGTTCCTATTCCAACCTTTTTCGCATGTTTTGAATTATAAGTTGCTTTTCCCTTTCTGACGGCATCGGATATATTTAGATTGTGATAAATTAAAGTTTGAAATATTTTTGCTATCAAGTTGCCTTTTAGTTAATGTCATTCAAAGGCTAGAATGAAGTGGACTGAATAGCCATTATTTTCTTACCTTATTATTTGAACCATACAATTAACAAAATAGTGTTAGGACTAGTGTTGAAATCCGGTGTGACCTCCCAAAAAGTCTAAATCGGACTTGAACTTTTTTTTGGTTGCTTGATTTAATTAATTCACAAAAGTCTATTTAGTTTTTTCTGTTCAGGTGCTTTAGATTAATTACGTCTGTTGACAATAATTGTTGACCAATTATTGATAACCCGGTAGAAGATTTTTTTCCTGCTGCATAAGGAATAACAGTTTCTGAGAAATGTCGTTCCACGTTGATTAGTTTTACTTAATTTCGTTTTTTACGTTGGGTTCGCACATTCCCTCTTTACATGTATTTCTAAATTCGGTTTGTCATAATATGGAATTTCATGGAGTAGCTTGAAACTCATTGACTGGTAACGTTTTGTATAAAAGAAGGATAAGAAGTATTTATTTTACTTAAGTAGAAAATTGAATGACCCTCGAATTTTAGTTTATGAATAAAAATTTACTTGTTGGCCCACTCAGTGCTTCAACGAGGTTGTGTTAATTTTTCTTCCCCACGCGAGTACTCGTGTTTATTCTAAAAGTGGACTATGCATGTTCACCAGAGTCAGGTTACTGGTCTCAAATCATATGTCTGAAAGGATCGCATAAAACAGTTAAGTACCTACCAAGACACTACATGGGGAAAGGTTCCTTTTAGGAAAAAAAGCAGTTCAAAGCTTAATATTTCCTTGTTTTTTCCGCCATTTTTAGCAACTGTACTCTGTGATTTGAGGAATTGAACTTGATAACAAAACGCTGCAAATTTCACACAAGGGTTTATTATTCTTTGATATAGGTTACTTGTGCAAAAATTATTTTTGTGTCAATGGAATTGATTTTATTTTTCAAAAAAAAAAAAATAATAATAATAATTTTTTTGGTTTTTTATTAAAAAATTTTTTTTTTCAAAAATTCTTATTTTTTACTCGAAAAATATTTAACCTCCTGGGATCCTTCATAAATCCCATTTTTAGCCCCATGAAAGCCCTATAGATCGCCACAGTGAAATCGGATCGTTCTGGGACCCCCGAAAATGGATTCTACGTCCAAAAATACTTCGAAACCGACACCTAACTCGATCCCATAGCTAAAATCCTTCAAAAACCCCCTCCCATGGCCCCATAGCGCCCCACGGGTTTTGGCGATCGGACTGAAAACCTTGCGGGCACAACTAGATGGTAAATCAAGTATTTTGTCAAAATTTTAGATTAAAAAAAAAAAAATTACTACTGCCCAAAACGGCCCGGACGGCGGACGGACATTTCGGATTTAGAATGTAGACCTCTTGAAACGGATAATTTTGAGGCCGATCAGAGTCGTCGACATCCGTCGCAAAAACATACGTGTTTTCCAAGAATAATCAACCAAAAATGAAATCCGGCTGGAGAAGCAGACATGTCTTTTTGCAGTCAAGCGATATTTGGGTCATTTTTCGGAAATGGTACTATTTCATGTCCAGCCACATTCCCCCCTCAATCCAATTTCCTAGGTTGCCCCCCCAATAAACAAAAATGGAGTCGGATCATTTGTCCTTCCCTAGCAATGTCCACACCCTGAAAGTTCTCGATGTATTCACATAAATTTCTTACACAATAAATCTAATAATGGCAACATTTTACTCAGCATCCTTTCTAGTATCGTAATAACATTGAATTGAAATTGCAGATGTAATGGGCTAGTGATCATAATATGATATTATGACTTTAATATAATATATTAAACAGACAGAGGTAGAAAGTCATTATATATTATATAATGACTTTCTACCTCTGTCCACAATTTGAAGTCACTCGGGAATTTTTTTTACTTTCCTCCTCTTAAGTTTGGTCCAGGATGTGACGCAGTTAGGTTATTGGTATCATGTTTTTATAGACTGTCTCTCCCTAGTGTGGATTGAAATGTAACAGGGAAGTTTTTTCTTCAGTATTACAATCTTGACGTAATTAGAGCTCTCTTTTCATTTATGACCGCGATTTTGCTCTTTCCTGAAGCTTCTTGTGTACACCGATGGAAAACGGCTGATTTGTCCTTTCCTAGTCCATCCCTACCTAGCCCCAACAAAATTGGGAACGTCTAGGAAGTGACCACAATGGCCAGGTAGGCCTTTACTAACCCTATAATGTCACTCTAGCGCTATTTTTTTATTTTTTTATTTTATTTTTTTTTTTAATGTTCGTCTCCAAAACTACAAGTAATAGTGTGTGCCGGCTTACTGAAGCTATCAAGGACCGAATTTAGAAGTCATTAACAGCAAAAAAATTTAAAATTGGACTGCTGAAAATGTTGGAAGAATGAAGCTCAAACAGTAGGTACCATTTCCGAAGAATGACCCATTTGGCCTTGATACAGTATATCCAGTGTTGATTATACCGAATTCTCAAGTGCATGAAAGGCAAACCTGTAGAATTTGTCACTGGATAGTCGAAAAAAAAAGAAATAGACATCTTGAACTTCTCAAAATAAAATGAATCTTTTCTGGCAGTTGAACAAGTTACCCAAAATATTCTCATCGACCACAATTCAGTTGGTGCCGATCTCGTGTGTGATCTCACGCGGCCGACGAGGTCACCGTGATCTCGGTGTTTATTATGTAGGTACCACCGTTATTTTTATGTACCACGCCGTGACAAAGCAACTCTTCTCCCGATTATTCAGAGGGAATGTGCTGCTGGTTCGGGAATTCATTCTGACTAAAGGGCAGCCTACCGCTGTTTAGCGCCTCAAGGCTACGTCCGTAAAACTGTTAACCACCAGCATAATTATGTAAACGCGGGAACTGGGCACATACTCAGTGTCAAACGGTCGTAGTTGGGCGCGAAGCATTATGAAACAAATGAGAGGAGTCCTCAACGAAATGCTCCAGTCACACCTAGACCACTACTGCTGGAAGATGTGGCCAAAAACCAAGCCAGACTTGTTCATAGTCTTCCTGGAGGACATGAAAGCTACATAATATGTTGAGTTAAGACCCTTGTCTTTGATATTTCTTTGATATTCGTACTCGAATTAGTTTGAGATGGCACATTAGGGGAGAAACGGGAGGTGAGATCACACACGAGAACAGAAACGAGCCCCGCTCGGCAACTGAGATCACACACGAGACCAGCACCATTCAATTTATACAATTTCAGAACTTGCTTTTCACCGTAGTTAACTTGTTTTCATCAACTTTTCATCAAGTGTTGCGATTCATGGGAAGGACTACCTAATTGTTACGTTGGGTCATGAACGTTAGAAAGTGCCTACGGAATTCCTCATGTTTGAGCTTGAACAAAGAGGGTTGTCGGTAATTGATGATGATTTTTATTTATAAAAAGTAACGCAGCAAATTAATATCGAATTGAATAAAACTTCAGAAAATGAAGTCAGTGTTTTACGTCATTTATTTATTTATTTTAATTTTTTTAGCGAACTTTTGTTATTTTATGTTTTGGGGAAGTTGAAACCGAAAAAAAAAATCACGAATACACCGATTTAATGAGCTTCAGCACCCTATTCCCATCTAAACAGATTCGGATACCTGCTGAAAACGCGTTTTTTCTGTTGGGTTGACGGATTTCAATGATGGTTAGCTTCGTACGAGTCCATACCAGTTGTTGAGACAAGATGATTCCTCAGAATGTCATGTGCATAGCCAATTTGCGTTGAGCCGTGAAAGATGTTAATTTCCTGCTCTTAACGGACGGCAAAATGTTTCTAGGTATATCGTGTGCCAAGTTCCCTTTTGCGGTATTGCAAACATGTTAATCTTGGGAAGTTGTGCGTTGTTCTGTGTTAACTTCTTATGCATTGTTCATTGTTGTTTGTTGTTGTTGTTTCGCCGTTGTTTTTTAGATGAGCTAGTTATTATCATTGTCCAAAAAATTAAAATGAGAAAAAATTGTGTAATTAGATGTAATGTTGCTTCCAAAATAGGTGTTCAAAATCTCTTTTATAGCAGCTCGTATTTAGCCCAACTGCGTTCTGTTAGCTTCTTTTTTTTCTGAAATGGGTTCTTGATTATAAATGTCCTAGTAAGTGTCGTACTGGTGTGTCCATTCGTCTAATCGGTATTTCTGGACTAAACAGAAACTCATCATTGAAAGTTTTCTTACATAAACGAGTTCACTTCATTTGTGTTGTTTGTATAATATACAAGGCAGATTATATTATAATTCACAACTAAACCTCCCAACTTGGTGGAAAATCACTTTTTGAGAGTCTTACCCAGAAAAGAAATTGTAAATGAGTGAATGCTCCAATGTTGGGAAAAATTACGGTCTGGTAATTTCAACGAGATGTTTGAACGTACTTCATTTGCCTCAAATCAATCCAACAACTTCTGAACCCCCCACCGCTTATGACAGCTTTCAATGCTCTGAGTTGCCCATTTGGAAGAAGAGGGGATCTATTATCATATTGATTTCGACCCGGTGGAATATCCTCCAAAATGACAAATGCCGAACCTCTTAGTATGAATTTTGATTGTGTTGGTCTTATAGCTCTAGACTGTAAATTGTGAGATTACCTGTAAATAATGTGTACATATGTTTTCCTCCTTTTTTAAAATTTAGGCAAATGAACTGAAATTATTTTGGTTCCCCGTAAAATCCGCGTGTGAAAAAAAGAAACATCTCCATAATCATCGTTCGAATTTTGACTGTGGTTATCGCTGAATTTTTCGTTGCAATTTACATTGAAACGTGTAAAGTAATTTATAAATATATTTTTTCTAGAAACAGCTGTAACGACTAAATCTACGTACAGATGAAGTCACTGTTGAAAAAGTTCATTATTGTACAGATGGTGAAGTGTAATAATATATCAAAGTATTGTGCCTTCATGACTTTACTTTTATGTATTCATTTCTTCCTAATCAACCCTGCCTTCTTCGTACTAAATAAGAATTTCCGTTCCGTTCAATTGCTGTTTAGATTTCAGATCAACATTGACAAGCGTTAGTGTACAGTGAGTTGGGCACAGTTTTATGTATAAATAAGGTTGTGAATTAATTCACATCATGCCTCGTTTGTGAATGTGAATTTATTCATACTTCACACCTGTCAATTATCATTCAAAGCTTTTTCTGTAAATTAAATTCACAAAAAAAATTTTTTTTGAATAATTCACCAAAAACGTAAATAATTAAACAAAAAAAGCCTGTGAATATTTTTTTAATTTACAAGTAAGTCTGTGAATTTTGTTAATTTACGGCAAATTAAAAATCAAATTTGCAGTAATTCCAGTTCTCTAAATCCAATTTTCAGATTTTTTTCCCCCCTTTACCCTTGAATAGAGTAACCAAAACAAATCGTCGGGTCACTGAAAACACAAAAATTAAATTCGTCGGTTTTTCTCAGAGTATCACAATAATAGAGAGTTCCTAAAGCCACTTTTTGCCTAACGGTGATGAGTTACGGTCGACGTAACTCGAGATTTCGCGCATGCGCGGAAATAACGGTGATAACTTACGTCCTAATGCCTAACGTCGAACGTTATTGCCGTAAAGTTACGGTAATAAACTTACGGTCTTAAGGATACCGCCGTTAATTTCGAGCAATAGAACGTAAATAGCGGCACTTTAAATTTAGCGTGACTTTTGATAAGACCGTATCTCTGTTACGGTCTTATGTGAAGTTAGCTTTTCTTTGATTCTCCCTAGACAAATCCCTTACGGTGATAAAAATTAACGGTCGACGTAACTCGGATGTTTCTTTAGGAACTCTCTATTACTTGGTTAGCAGACTTGCAAGAACTGGAATTACAGCGAATTTGCCGTAAATTAATAAAAAAATCACATATTTAGTTGTGGATTTAAAAAAAATCACGAATGTAGTTTTTAATTTTTTTTTCTAAATTCACAACAGTTACTACATTCGTGATTTTGTGAATTTAAAAAAACCACAAATTATGAATTTAAAATATGTACAGATGTATTTGTGAATTTAAAAACTGCACTGGCTTTTTTGTCATTATTTACATTTTTTGTGAATTATTCACAAATTTTGGAACTGGTTCAATATGCTATCTATCCACTTAATTTACTTCTCCCGGTCTCCTCATAGTAGCCAGCATGCTCTATTCCTACACCCGTCAGGCAGATATCACACAACGGTAGATAGCCAGTACCCAAATTTTTTTGTGAATTTAATTTACAGAAAAAGTTGTGAATGTGAATTAAATCACATTAAATTTTACAAATAGGTACAGTATGAATTAATTTACATACACATACAAAGTATGATGTTAATTAATTCACATCCTTGTTTAAAATAAAAATGTGTCCAACTCTGGTGTACTCGCATGTTTCGTTTCATCCGTTTCTGCCACACATTTCATTTGATTTTGGTTAAAATTCTCAGGACAAGGAATAAGCCACCACATACTTCATTTGTTATATTTTGATCTACTCATTAGACTCTTTGGTTTTATTTTAAATTTTCAGTATTTCCTATTAAAAAAAAAGAAAAGAAAAAAAAAAAAACAACTTAAGCCACTAGTATCCACCGGTACAATACTTCCGAGTTGAAAAATATCAAGTAGTAGCATTACAGATGCTATTGGCTTTGTCAGATGAAGTGAAAAATCAATGAAGACGCAGCCAAACTGAATCGATCAAAATTTCACTTTTTAAATGCAGTGCTTGAGGTACAAATGCCGTTTTGTTAGACGGATTGTTGCGTATGCCGATGAACGCAACGCGCTATAATATATTATACATTATTCATTTACAACTAGCAGAACTTTCTTAGTATATTTTCTAACACAGGTAATTATAATTTATCATAATAAAGAAACCGTGAGTTCAATTAACAATAAACGACGAAATTAGTTGGCACTTGAATTGGGGAATATTTTCGGCATTTAGTTGCAAAACCAGCTCGTTCCACAATTTTCCGAAAATCACTTTTTGATTCGTCGCCCCCGTCGGCACCCATGTTTCCGCGACGGGGGTCGACGAATCGGATCGGCCTCAAAATTATCCGTTTCAAGAGGTCTACATTCTAAATCCGAAATGTCCGTCCGCCGTCCGGGCCGTTTTGGGCAGTAGGAATTTTTTTTTTTTTAAATCTGAAATTTTGACAAAATACTTGGTTTACCATATAGTTGTGCCCGCAAGGTTTTCAGCCCGATCGCCCAAACCCGTGGGGCGCTTTGGGGCTAAAATGGGGCGATGGGAGGGGGTTTTGAAGGATTTTAGCTATGGGATCGAGTTAGGTGTCGTTTTCGAAGTATTTTTGGACGTAGAATCCATTTTCGGGAGTCCCGGAAGGATCCGATTTCACTGTGGCGATCTATAGGGCTTTCATGGGGCTAAAGATGGGATTTTTGAAGGATCCCAGGAGGTTAAATATTTTTCGAGTAAAAAATAAAGAATTTTTGAAAAAAAAAATCCAAAAACATTTTTTTCCAAATTTTTTTCCATTGACACAGAAATAATTTTTGCACAAGTAACCAATATCATCAATGAATAATAAACCCTTGTGTAAAATTTGCAGCGTTTTTTTTTTTTCTTTTACGCCATGACATGGCGTTCACATTGTGAACCCAGCTTAATTTGTAACGGCGACGCCTGGGCAGCGGGCCCACACAATTTGATCTCACCTGTAAAATTTTCAAAAATGGAACGAGCTGGTTTTGAAACTAAACGCCGAAACGTAAAATGTTTACCCAATGACATTATTAAGTGTAACCAGAATATGTGCGTGTGATCCGGCGGATGGAATGGGGTCTGGAACCGTGTCTTGATCTTTATTTTTCCGAGAAAGTTCTTCACGTCAGGATACGAGAAAAGTGGGTTATGGGCCTCTCCAGAGCAATTTGAATTTTTGGCGAGACACCAAAAATTATTTTTTGAACGGAACCGCAAACCTGGCTTCCGAGTAGAAAGCTGCGTGACTGGCCTCTCACTGACCAATGAAAAATCGGACGGGAGGCTGCAAGCTCACAAGCGAGCTATCTAAGCGCAGATTAGATTAAAGTTATTCAAGTAGATAACCACCACTCGGCGGAGAACCTTCATTAAATTTTATTTTTCGCCACAGAATAAATATTCCTTCCTATTCCGTGATTTTTCGGTAAATTTTGTTGTCGAACGGTTGGTAAATGTTCTAGCGATTCGAATTCGACGGCAACAACCAAAACAATCGTCAGATTCGCGTCACTTTGCCGCTCAGTGTCGAAATATGCGTCATTCCAAAGTGCAAATATCGTTGCAAGGTCGTCGAAAACCATGTTGACCAACGGAACAAACCACGAAAACAGTTTTTTCATTTCAGTGCTAGTGCACTCAGGCGGATTAGTTTGTCTTACTGGAAAGGTTCCCAGTACGGTTTGAATACAGGTAACTATTTTCCTTCGCGATTTTCTCTTCATTGAAGACCCATTTCCTTTTCGTGACCGACCGGTGCCTTTTATTTTGGGCCACTGGAAAGATTTTCGGCCCAACTTGTTTATTTTTCCGACATAGGATCAGACCCCATTCTAGTGTACATCGCCAAAAGTTCGCAGTTGTCTCAATCGTTCGAGTTCGTCGAAGGAAGATGTTTTCTCATGGGAATCATCCACTCATGAGATCATCTATTCATTATCATCAGCCGATCATTTATTAGCCGGGGGGGGGGGGGGGGGGGACCTAAGAATGAAAGCTTGTTTTGTGGTGATTAAACTAGGGGAATGATGACTAGAACTAAGTGATCAAGCTGCTGATCCGAGCATAATATGACCACGCCCCGCTTGAAAAGAGTTGAAAATAGTCATTTCGGCCAGCGCGACTCGAATATGGAGCCATAATGGAAGAACGTCTCAGTACAACTAGTGCCAGGGCAGGTTTTACCTGCTGAACTGGCTAAGCCGATTTGAAAATGTCCTGTCAGATGTCGCTTTTCAAAAGTAACCACGTAGTCGCATTTTCAACTGCCAGAAGAACCACGCACTTTGGCGCACTCAACTAGCCAAGTCAACCCGATTTTGAGTTATACGCGGGATGGGACGAGCTGCTATCTCCGGCTAACAATGAAAATGACCAAATCGTCAGGGAGGCCCGTAAAGGGCATCCGCCACTCCTTCCACGACGATGTCCGGAAGTGAAGATTTCATGTAAGAATACATGGGGTCCACAAGAAATATTGGTCGGTGATTCATCTGTTTTTCCCTGAAACAAAGAAAATTGTCAGATTTGTGTTGTACAGGGTTTGTAGGTAGGTTTTCAAAATGTCGTGCGATCGTTCTTATCGTTTGCCACTAGGCAAGAATGTTGTCAGAGGCTGACTAAAGCCACCTAGCTCGGATTTCTAGATTTCCTAGAGTTGGTTCGCAGTGTAAGCTGGACAGCAGGTGACAGAGACTGGTTAATGGCCAACAAACTTTGTTTTGGGATTTATAGGAGCTGATTCAGTTTGACAATCTTCTGCCACATGGTAAGGATGTTAGCAGAAACTGTTTAAGAGCCGCCAAGCCCTGATTGGGGGTTTTCAGGAGCACGTTTGCTAACTCTTGAAAACCGGTCTAGGCTAACTCTGGCTTAGGGCCTCTAAGCTCTGATGTCTGGATTTCCAGGACCTGGTTCAGCTTGACTATCTCCTGGCTCACACCATGGCAGGTGGCAGGGACTCAATAAATGCCAGAGTGTCCACAGCCTATTCCTAGAGTGGGAATTCTCATGCACAATCCAGCGGAAGGTGTGGGACTCTTTGTGCGTAAATATTCTTCCCAGGGACTCTTCATGCATGCGCTCGGTTTTCAGATCTGGCAAATTTCCATGTATGGCCAATCGATCACTACAGTCGACACTAGAACGACTTGTCTGGGTTGGATGTAGGATCGAGGATGCGGTGGAAGGTGTGTCGTGTCTGGACACTCCGTTTCAACAGTTACCTACCTTGGGGTTTTTGTTTGTTTGTAGGAACGGTAACCAACCAGGCAGGAAACAGCAATGCTACTCTAGTAATCCACGCGGTTTCGCCTTGAACTTACGCCCTGACGGCACATTGTTTACTAATATGGTATATGACTCTATTTGCCTCCTGGTGGCCGAAGTCCAATCCCTACAGTACGCTACAGTAGCTACAGTACGCCGCAACAATATTGGAATAATTATTATTGTATATGTATAAAACATAGGTGTATTATACACCTATGTTTTCGCGACGGAGGTCGACGACTCGGATCGGCCTCAAAATTTGACATTATCCGTTTCAAGAGGTCTAGATTCTAGAACCGAAATGTCCGTCCGCCGTCCGGACCGTTTTGGGCAGTAGGAATTTTTGTTTTTTAAATCTGAAATTTTGACAAACTACTCGGTTTACCATCTAGTTGTGCCCGCAAGGTTTTCGGTCCGATCGCCCAAACCCGTGGGGCGCTATGGGGCTGAAATTGGGCTACGGGAGGGTTTTTTTGAAGGCTTTTGGCTATGGGATCGAGTCAGGTGTGGTTTTCGAAGTATTTTTGGACGTCCAGGAACGATCCGATTTCACTGTTGCGATCTATAGGGCTTTCATGGGGCTACAAATGAGATTTTTATGGATCCCAGGAGGTCAAATATTTTTCAAGTAAAACACAAAAAAATGTTGAAAAAAATCCAAAAAAAATGTTTTTTTTAAATATAAAAATCCCAAATTTTTTTTTAAATTTTTACATCAACACAGAATTAAATTTCTGCACAAGTAACTTATATCAAAGAATAATATACCCTTGTGTAAAATTTACAGCGTTTTTGCACAAGTAACCTATGTCAAAGAATAATAAACCCTTGTGTAAAATTTGCAGCGTTTTTTTAAATTTACGGCGAATTAAAATCAAATTTTCATTAACTACAGTCTTTGTGTGGAAACACCCAGCTGTAGGTCTGCCACAGAAAGTTTGCGTCCGTGTGGCGCCCCCTAGGTGGCGTATCCGCGAACTAACGATCGAGTCTACCTTCCATTGTGACACGGAAATTGGAGCGGTGAGAAATTTGATGTTCGTGTAGTGGCTGCGCTGTGAACGTGTGCTCTCAAGTTCTTCCTCCCGAGGAGGGAAATCATGTCACTTTTGAGGGAAGAAATTTCCGAAAAGTTATCGTACGCAGGGGAATCTGCTTGATGATAAGCGATGATAAGAGATAACTAGTTCTATTTTCTCCAGAAGAATGCGCCAAAGGGACGCAAACTTTCTGTGGCAGACCATGGAGGAATAGAGAGGAGAGTTCACTGAATAGGACTTCATGTGCCATAGTCGACGGTGGCGCTATCCCTACGGAACGTAGTGAACTACTCATAGTACCTTCAAACCCGACCAGAGTGAGCCACTAGCCCTTCTTACGAAGGAAAGCCCCAAATACCTCACTAAACGGATTTATCTTCCACGGTTGTGCTACTACAATTAAAGGAAAAATTGAAGGAACCATCTCTGAATAACGAATTTCGTTAAACGAAATTGATTGTGTAGTTGTGTACACTGTGAATGCCATCGACACGTCGGAATTCGCAGAGCGCCATCTTCTGGTTCAGTTTTGGTAACTTACCACCTTCAAAGTTCACTACGTCTCGTAGGGGTCGCGCTGCAGTCGCAATCCCCCCCGCCGTTCCATCACTGGGTTGGCGTTTTGGGAACGCGGTTTAACACAGAGTGAGCTCTCCTCTCTATTCCTCCATGGTGGCAGACCTATAGCCCACTCTGCCTCAACTTTAAGTGCTTGCGCAGGGGACCCAGGGGAACCCTCGAAATCATGAGAATGGAATCTGGGAAAAGTAAGCTAGCCCGTCACATTCCCATTTCTCCAACAACAAGCGTCGGCGCACGGTGGGTTAAGAGCGGCTTCTTTTCTGAACATGCTGATTTCGATTATCTGGCACATCATTTTCACAGTATAATATTATAATAATATTATATCATATTATGAGCAACCGAATCTAGGTACCTACTGCTGGATTTTTCCCAAAAATCAAGTTTTAGACCGTAAATTGGGGCTCAAAGTCAAAATAATGGATTTTTTGTGAGAAAATTCGACTTGAGTGTCGATGAGGGTTATGTACCTACCTGCAAAAGAGGGGGAAAAATCACGAAAATTTTCTTTGTGTTCTGGGATGTCCTTCTATGCAACAAAGCCGCCAAACTTATGGACATTTTTTTTTAACCCGTATTAGAGGAATAAGTCGTAAGTTTCCCGTGCAAATTGGGAATCGGCAGAGCTAGAAAAAAAAGCTCCGGTCTGCTTCGAGATGGGAATGGTTTTTTCTCGCTCCAGACATATTATTAACTCAAAGAATAAAAAATATAAAAATCATCTGCCCAAAGCTGCCTTACCGGTCGTAGTGCACGAATGAACTTCATTCACTCAACGACTGGTTTTGTTCGAACATGAATCGAATTTTAGTTGCACCTCAGAAATGTTTTTCGACACAATTCATCTGCTCGGGCTCTCTTATTTTTGAAGAAATTTTCAATTTTAGAATGTTCAATCGAATTCATCAATGTTACGGGTTTGAATCAGATATCAAAGGGGCGTTCGATCAAAATCAATACTGCGCTCTTACTTGTGAAGCAATTTTAAATTTCAGGGTGTTCAATCGATGCAAAGTTTATTGCTCTACAACTTTTCTTTGCGTTCAAACTTCGTGAGAATCCTTGTTTGGCTTCCACGCTGAAAAAATGTACTGAAAAGCGTTTTTTTTTTTAATAAGGGTAAGGGGCAATTTTAGGAGTGGGGACATGGGGTATATTCGTGATCAGCGTCAAATTTCCTGTAAGTATGGAGGTTTTCAGATTTTTTTTTTTTTTCGAAAATACATATGGCCGTTCGGCCTCACCGTGCGGCGTGATTTTGGACATAGCGCCTTCGGAACTCCGCCCAAACGTAGACTCAGTTACCAAACTGTAGGGTCGGTTCTCATGGTACTTACCTACAATATTGTACCTAATATGCGTTGGTAGTGAATAGGAGAAGCAAATTATTGGCATGGAGTTCTTAGCTCTCCTTGAACGTTGCTAAAATGATAGAGATGGTATTGCTCTGACGCTCTCGATATGGTCCTTCATGACACGTACCTACATGCCACCTTACACCAGTGTACACCTGGTGGCGTTCAGAGCGGACATGAAAACTTGATTTTTAAACGAAAACAAGAAGACCCACATCCTCGACACGGAAGGCAGGCTTACGACCAGCACACGATATTATTCAACGGTTTTAAACATGCGCAGCGAGTACCTAGGTACTTACTCAAGTGTCGTCATGGTATTGTCGGCGAGGCCCAGGAAATTGGAAATGATGGACTTGGTAGGCACATATCTGAACATGGTCTGAATATACTTTTCCAGTTCTCTCCTCCTTTGCTCAAGCACTCGCTCCTGTGTGCATCGTATTCTCTTCGGAGGGAATGGCGGAGTGTTGAAGTGCTTCCTCAACTGGAAAGTGGCAAGTAAAATTAAAAATGAATTAATTCCTTGTACGCCGCGTACTGTACCCAGTATAATTTTTGGAGGTAATCAATTTTCGTAAGCACATACAATATCGTCAACATACTTCTCTGTGTAAGGCGTGGAAAGCACTATATCGCCTCTCTACCAAATCCTGTCGCCCGGTCCCTCGAGAAACGATCTTTATCAGGTAGACATAGTGCGGTTTTGGCAGGTCCACGAGCCTGTAGCTTGGAATGAATATCTCTTGCATCTCATCACCTCTGACTGGAATTACAAATAGAATTCCAGTTGGTAAGTACGTAGCTTACTTTTTCGGTATTTTGTATGAACTGATCAACTCAAGTTTTCGCGATGGGGGTTACAAATTTTGGTTGGCTCCAAAATGTTTTCCTATTCAGGTACGTAGAGCGCGGTACGTAAGAGAGGTACGTAGATCCATAAAAAATAATAATTAACCCATGTAGGGAAGAATGAGGAGGTTCGCGGCTTGGGTTGTACATAAACAGCCAAGTATTGAAACATTTTATCCAACGAAAATGGGCTATAAACGAAGGTTTTGAAGGTTAAAAAACCTCAAGCGTGGTGGAAAGGCATGTTTTTGGCGCCGCATGGCTTACACTCCTCAACTCGTGGATTCGAACATGATATGTCCGAATCCACGAGTTGATGTGTCCATTGTGATGTGTCAAGAGTTTCTTTTTCTCCCTCCAAGGGGCTCCCAACTAACATCATGTTAGTAGGTGGCTGTTTATTTCATTTCGTTTGGAATAGGTACCTATTGTGTAAAAACGGGATTTTTGAAGGATCCCAGGAGGCCAAATATTTTCCGAGTAATTTTGGACGCATAATCCATTTTTCGAGGTGCCACATCTATTCGAACAATATACCTACAGAAAAAAATTATTTCAATTATTTTTTTATTGACAAAGAATTAATTTTCACACAAGTCACTTATACCAAAGAATAATAAACCCTTGTGTAAAATTTGCACCGTTTTTACTATAGCCCTTATTGCACGGACCTCCTCACACTATAGCCCTTATTGCACGGGCCTCTCACACTCGCACAACCTAACGAAGGAATAGAGTGATATCGATACCTACTAATCAACAATGCCAAATGCAATAAAATTAAATAACAGTATCAGTGATAGGTACATAAATGAAGAGGTATCAACTTTACTACGTTCATGTCGGTGCTTCATAAACTCTCACTCACCTAGTTTCATTTGATCTTTTCATAGTGTGAACCTTCTTACATTGACTCTTTCCTTTCTCTTGCAGTCGTGGTTAGAGGTGATCCTGAAAATAAAACGTTTCACAAACAAGTCCCACCGACCAACACAAACAAGTTGTCAAAAAACCTAGTTAGGGCGAAAATGACAGTGGAATTCCAGCCAATCGCGAAATACCGAGCTTATTCTGTCATTTTATTTAATAATCGAGTGAATTCACCAAGACATAGTTTTGTTGGGATTCTCACGATGCTAAATTCCGCTGCGAGCCCACTTCAAGTTTCTTTCACTCAACACATCTAGTTTATTATTATCGTTATCTTCGAGGTAGGTTACCTTTTAGCAGGTTTCACTGGATGGTTTCATTTTACTCGTTCTCGGCTCGATAGCGTGGCGGACACCGTGTTGGCGAATTTCAATTCGAGATAGGATTCGTATTTCGAGCGGCCGAGTTGTGACTGGACTCCCACCTTCTGTGACACAACCCATTATTACATAGGTACGCCGAAAATTTTACACAAGGGTTTATTATTCCTTGATAATAATCATTTTCACAATAGATCTGGCTCAAAAAAGAAATCTGATAGGATCATAAATGACACGTTTCCAAATTCCAATAATACCTTTCCATGCGCTTACGTACGCACTCAATTTCGGGTTTTCTTTTATTAAATGAGTTCAGCACAATTTATTTTTGTGATCTCAAAAGTCTAGGTGGGGGCGCCCCTCTCCTCCCCTGTCTACGCCCATCAACTGCACCGCGACCTATATTAACTGCACTTGTGATTGACTGTGTAGGTAGATCCTCCATACCGGGTGTGGAAGGTGTACCTACATGAGCAATTTGTGTACCTAAATTGGTTATATTGTCCCTATTGGTTGTTTTGTGTGTTTGGGAGAAGGCCTCTGGCGTGACCAAGATTTCGCTCCCTGTGTTTGTGGAGGATGAGGAGGGGAGTGCGCAAACACATCTATCTGGGGCTTGACACAATTTGTTGTGATCAGCTTGTCCAGTAAATAGTGTCGGGGCAATTTGGGGAATTTCGCAGTCCCCAATTTGACCAAACGGATTTAGCCTAATTGGGTCGCGTTCGTTCCCGGAAATGAGTCTGGTCGCAGGATCATCTGCAGACAATAAATTGCCTCCATCAGAACCGCGGCCCAGATCTATACCTGAGACAATCAGCTTCTGAGCTACACCGAGCGAAGTGTCAGTAGGAGTGGCATCAGAATCAGATTGCTCCTGACGAGGGGTAAATTTCCCGGCTGATCCGAGCGAATTGTCGGTAGGATCGGCCTGGGCAAGTACCCCGCGTGAATTTAATTTTGAGTCCGCTGAGCCGGCTTCCTCAACTGAAATGTCTTCAGAGGAGGATTCCTGGCAAGCGGTCTCGTCAAAAATTGTGCGATTGATATCCATATCTACGATAGGCAGAATGGGGATCACAAGCATAAGGATAAGGATAAATAAGGCGCCGACGTACGAGAGGCCCGAGTGAACCATGGGGAGCTCGCGGTATCGGGAACGTAATCCCACCGGCCTCCCGCACGTGGGCGCCGGGAGCTGGCCGGGAGCTGCTGCCCCCGTGAGCGCGCTGCAATTGAATGCAGTGGCTGCCGACCAATTTTAAGGAAAATACCGTGGGGTCTATACTGAATCCCCACATGGCTCCCCCCAAAATTGGTCGGCAAGGGGAGACAGTAGTCCGAGAAATTTAAAAAAAATGAAGACCATGTAGGCCGTGAGAGCACCGAGTGCCAAAACGAGCACGCGGTCGGTGGTGTTTTTGTGAACTTCTGGATGCCGTCATTTGTCCCCAAAGAATGGGCTGGCCATGTCGGCCGAAAGGTTGGCATAGAGAGCCATAGAGATGGGTTGTGAAATGACTGCGTTTATGCGGCAACTTGTGGGGTCATGGTTACGAGGTCTAGGGTTATATTGCAGGGAGCATCCAATGTTAGGATGAGGCATCCATTGCGTCAAACGCTGCCAGAACCTGTGTGAACCAGTTGACGAAAGTGTCCGTGCATACCCGCAGGGAGAACTGTCCTTCTCCAGGATGAATTAGGTATTGAATTTTGGGACTCGTGACGGCAAAAGTTCTAGAACCGACCGTGTGTGGACACAGTTGTGTGGCTTGAAGAAGCCGGTGCTGAAGATGAAGTTAAAAAAAAAATCGGGATGGTTCGAGTGACTCTCGAATGATGACGTCGAAAAACGCGTCGTTTTGACGTTGTGGAAGACGAGTTCCAAGGCCCGGCAGCCATGGTGTAGAAACTCCGTTCTGACTCGTGTTAGCTTGGGGGGACGACCCAAGATTTAATGGATGGAAAAAGAATTTCCATTGAGTGGGATATTAAGAAAAGAAATTGTCTGAATGTTGGTGGGGGAATTTGAATTTAAATTCATGCCACCTTCATGCCGCGACTGAAGTGAAGACTGCGTCTTCTGGAGGGGGTCACCAGTTGTAGGTAGACCCTGAGGCTGAAGCAAAGGCTCCATGTTCAAGTTGGGGTCACCAGTTGTAGGTAGACCCTGAGGTTGAAGCAAAGGCTCCATGTTCAAGTTGGGGTCACCAGTTGTAGGTAGATCCTCCATACCGGGTGTGGAAGGTGTACCTACATGAGCAATTTGTGTACCTAAATTGGTTATATTGTCCCTATTGGTTGTTTTGTGTGTTTGGGAGAAGGCCTCTGGCGTGACCAAGATTTCGCTCCCTGTGTTTGTGGAGGATGAGGAGGGGAGTGCGCAAACACATCTATCTGGGGCTTGACACAATTTGTTGTGATCAGCTTGTCCAGTAAATAGTGTCGGGGCAATTTGGGGAATTTCGCAGTCCCCAATTTGACCAAACGGATTTAGCCTAATTGGGTCGCGTTCGTTCCCGGAAATGAGTCTGGTCGCAGGATCATCTGCAGACAATAAATTGCCTCCATCAGAACCGCGGCCCAGATCTATACCTGAGACAATCAGCTTCTGAGCTACACCGAGCGAAGTGTCAGTAGGAGTGGCATCAGAATCAGATTGCTCCTGACGAGGGGTAAATTTCCCGGCTGATCCGAGCGAATTGTCGGTAGGATCGGCCTGGGCAAGTACCCCGCGTGAATTTAATTTTGAGTCCGCTGAGCCGGCTTCCTCAACTGAAATGTCTTCAGAGGAGGATTCCTGGCAAGCGGTCTCGTCAAAAATTGTGCGATTGATATCCATATCTACGATAGGCAGAATGGGGATCACAAGCATAAGGATAAGGATAAATAAGGCGCCGACGTACGAGAGGCCCGAGTGAACCATGGGGAGCTCGCGGTATCGGGAACGTAATCCCACCGGCCTCCCGCACGTGGGCGCCGGGAGCTGGCCGGGAGCTGCTGCCCCCCGTGAGCGCGCTGCAATTGAATGCAGTGGCTGCCGACCAATTTTAAGGAAAATACCGTGGGGTCTATACTGAATCCCCACAGACTGCACCAGACGCTCCCAGCACATCAACTGCACCGGTCGTTTAGGATGGTTATAATAACGGCAAAATGGTGCAAAAGATTTGTAATGTAGTATGTTATACCTTTCAAATATTATTTGAACAGTCTACAAAATTGTGTTCATGCGTAGGGATCACAGTCGTCATAATACATAATAATCTGAAAGTTGCCCAAAAAAGAGGGTCTAGAACTTAGGGGGTCTAGAACATAGAACTTAGGGACCAGACTGGACTTAGACTTAATTGTTTAATTAGCTTGAAAAAAAAATTATCATGTCGTATAAAGACTTTATTGGAAAATAGAAGACGTTGCTAGAACATCTCCAGCGAGTTCTCGATCTTGTACAGTTAATATAATTTCACAAACAGTCTTTTAAGAGCCGAAAAACGGCAAAAAAAATTAGTTTTTCAATTTTTAGGTACTTTCTACCACTTTGATCCGATTTTGAACTATGGGGGGTGAAAGAACACTAAAAATCGTTCAAGAAACAAAGTTCAAATCAGAGGCACCTATCAATTTTCCTATTTAAAAATCGATTTTTAATTTTAAATTGGCCTAAAAATATTCAAAATTGACGCCAAAAAATTTGAAAAAAATAGGCCAGATGCATTTTCCGACCAATTTTTAGATGAAATAGGTCCGGACCCGGAAAACGCCAATAGTTCGCATAAATCGTTGAAACAGTGAAAAACACATTTTCTATCGTAGCGCCCTCTATAAGCGGTCTTGGGAGCTGAAATTTTGGCTACAGGCCTTAGTTTTCAAGCTTGATCCATCCCCCAAGTCAAAATCAAATTTGGTGAGAGGGGACATTTGACTGCCGTACTGGGCTAGACCCTTTGAAAAAAAAAATAATAATAATAATTAAATTAATAAGTAGGTAATTGATTATTATTATTTGAAAAAAAATTGGTACCTAACAAACAATTGGTAGGTACAAAACAAAAATTGGTACCTAACGGCGAGTAGATGACAAGAAAAGTTTGAAACCACCAAAACGTTGCTCTATGTGTCGTATCTGAGCTCCAAAAGTCAAAATTAGCCCAAAAGGGTCAAAATTAGAGTTGCCTACTGTCGGGAAGGAATTTAGCCTCCCGCTCTTGTACCATCTTTACTGAGAAATAGGGCTGATAGAATCTCTCTCTCCCAGGCAATCAGGGGGAAATTAGTTCCAAAGGGTTGTGACCCTAAGCGTATTTATTATACAGTAATTATTATGAAGAGTCAAATTACCGACACTGCGAATAACCGCGATTTGAGGAGTTGTCCTTCTGCGGGTTACTGCCGGCGTCTTCATGCGTCGATGGGAAGTCCACGTCATGGGAGTTCACCTGGACCGTGGAGGAGATCGTCGAAGGTGTACGGGATCCGGTGACGATCTGGATGGTCCAGGAGATGAGCTGGAAGTTCCAGGAGATGAGATGAAGACGAACTGGAGACCCAGGAGATAGTCGACTCCCGGGCCTCCGACGTGCTGACCGGCATACGTTCGCCCTGGCTGTCCCTTCATCCGAATCCCTCGTTTATGTGAACGTGCCAAACGTGCCCAGCCTCAGGCAGAACCGGCCTTTCACTTTCATCCTGAATTTTTTTAAGAAAAACTATTCATTATCAAAAAGCGAGTAGAAGGAGTCTGAGGCTGTGTGGGAGAGGTGGGGGGTTGGCTGGCTAAAGTCAGTATATTATACTAAGCCAGACTGGCTTAGTATAATATACTGGCTTTAGCTTATGCCAGGGCTCATTAGCTTAGCTAATGAGCCCTGGCTGGTGCAGATGATCGCTACCCCCATGGATCTGTGGTTTTTTCCGAGGCGCCTGAAGGTGTCGGCTCCAACGTGAGGACTGCCGACCTCAGCAGCAGCCTCATTTCGGACCGCCCGATGTTCGGCGCGAGGGAACCGGCCTCATCGTTAACCCCACCTCCGACCGAGGAATTAAAAGACGACGGAACGCCGTTTTGGTCATCTTTAGTCAACCATCGTTCGTCGGTAACAATTGGCCGTTGTTACACCGTATTCTGAACCGTGGAACTTCTGATCCGAAGACAACTAGCCCCGTCTGGTCTGCTCAGCCCGCCTCTTCTCAACATCTCACCGGAGGAAGATCGTCACTTCATTCATCAGACTTCGGAAGGTACATGAGGAGGACTTTAGGGAAGGGTTAGGTTAAGGGTTGATTGTTACAATAGAGAGTTAAAACATTTTCTGTGTTTAATATCAACTTTTATCTTATTCCCCCTTTCTTAAAATGGGATCTGACATAATGGTGGAGGCGCCGGGTATATTTCCGGCCACCTTTTGGTTTATTATTCATGGAATAATACACCTATGTAATCGCGACGGAGGTCGACAATTTAGATCGGCCTTAAAATTTGACATTATCCGTTTCAAGAGGTTTACATTCCAAAACCGAAATGTCCGGGCCGTTTTGGGCAGTAGGAATTTTTTTTAAATCTGACATTTTGACAATATGCTTGGTTTACCATCTCGTTGAGCCCGCAAGGTTTTCAGCCCGATCGCCCAAGCCCGTGGGGCGCTATGGGGCTACGGGAGGTGTTTTTTTAAGGCTTTCGGTATGGGGTCGAGTTAGGTGACGTTTTCGAAGTATTTTTGGACGTAGAATCCATTTTTGGGGGTCGTAGAACGATCCGATTTCACTGTGAGGACTTATAGAGCTTTCATGGGGCTACAAATGGGATTTTTGAAGGATCCCAGGCAGTGGCGGATCTGCATTAACTGGTAGGTACCGGGGGCGGACCTCCAATTCTCTGCATGGCACCCCCCCCCCCCCCCCACTCCCTGGGAGGGGAGGGGTCCCTTGACGTCGTAAGTCTTACGATAAAAAAAAACATGAATATTTTCTGTCCCACTTTCTGCAGACTTCGGACTGCCTGTATACCAAATACCTACATGTATTTGGTATACAGGTGTGGTTAAATCTTTTTTTTTTTTGTCTGCCTTTTAGTGAGCACCAGTTTACTTCATGTCTTCATTTTAAACTTTCTTTCTTGCTTTGATGGAAGCGAATTCATTGATAACAACTTCAAAGTTAATTTTATTCGTAACTTCTCTTTCTGCAGACGAAATTGCGAGATTTGATCATCTCGATTGTAGGGTAAAGCCCCGTACCTCGCCCCACTTTTCAGATTTTCCTCTCTTGGGAGACCCCTAGGGCTCTGATCGAATCGTTTTTTTTACAGATCGCTAGGGAAATAAGTTGTCTACAAGATCCAGGTGTTGAAATGGGTTATTTCAAGTTTTCGAGTTTTCTAGAGCTAAATTTCTAAAACCCTCCAAAGTGGGGCCAGGTACGAACATAGTACCTACCTCGCCCCGGATAGGGTCATACCTTGCTCCACCATTCCTATTTCTCGAAATTGAGCTCTCAGAAGTATGGAAAATGAATCAAATACGTTTATTTTATATTGAATATAAACTTAAATGCATTAAACAAATTATAATTAGAAAAACATGGCTAGGAATTGGTTGGTAACCACAACTGTATCACAAAATCCTAGAATTATTGTCAAGGACGAATACTTTTCTTGTTAAGCTTAAAGTTGTAAAATTTAAAATTGACTGAAGTTCATAGTGAACAAAAAAATTATAATTAGAAAAATATGGCTAGGAATTGGTTGGTAACCACAACGGTATCACAAAATCCTAGGGGCGAGGTACGCACAAGGAGGTGGGGCAAGGTACGTACATACACACCAATTTTGAAAAACGGTCATGACACCCACAGATCCTATTTTTTTTTTTCAAAAACGTTTTTTTCAGTGCTTAACAGACATATTGGACAACACATTAAACAAACAATTGTACGGAAATATTACTTAACTCAGCCCTGGGACGATCAAATGTACAATTTCCACGATCCCAAACTGGCACCTCAAAAACGTTTTAACCTTCTCCTAAGATAACAGTGCTAGATATCACAAAAAAGTTCACAGCCAATTCAACCATTTTCAGAGAGCTACCGAATCAGTGGCTCAAAGTTGTTATATCCTTTCTCTACCTAGGTAATATCACTGGTGGGGCGAGGTACGGGGCTTTACCCTATCATTGTCGTTCGCAAGTAGTTTTAGTTTGGAGAAACTTCTTTCGTAAGGCCAAACGGCGAGGAAAATTCTCAGTGCCGCGCTCAAATTTGGCAAGGAACCTTGAAATTAGACAGCTGTCCAGTCGTAACACGAGTCGTTTTTTATAGCAGCGGCTTTCAGATCGCGTGATTTCTTCCACTAAATCTAGGACGATTCTTCACATTTCTTCACTAGCGGAAGTGCCTTTTCTTCGAAGAATTGGTCGATGCATTCGAGCATGGAATTTCTCAATTCCTGTTCGTAGGAAAGTTGCTCACCTCTATTTTGTTCTTCTGGCAATAATTTCCGCTTCCGGACCGCCGCGGCGCGCCGTGGTCGCTTGTTGATCGGGATGTCGTGTGTCTCGCAAACAATATTTGCATACTTTACCGCAGTTTCGATAATCTTCTCTCTTTCTTCAAGTAAAAACTGTCTAAAACTCTCTCATTTAATGGCACATTTTTGGAGACTATTACCAGCAAGTCTTTGAGGGTGGTGCAGCTGTTCAGCTCGGCTTGGACAGTTCCCCATGAACCTCCTTCTTTCGGACCCGTGACAAGAGGACGGTGGCGCCCAGAATGGCATAAGACGCCAGGCAGCAGGGTTTGGGCAGTCGGTTTCTTGTTCATGTTTTTGTTTTGTTTTTGTTTATGTTTTGGGTTTTTGTTTTTGTTTGTTTTGCCTTGTTACCTTGGATTTGAATCAGGCGCGACTGGTGATGGGCAAACAAGGGGGTGCAATCACGGATTCGTGATTACATTTTATGAAAATATTATTGCACCTAATACAGTTTGAAACAGTACCTACTATCAAGATTTGCTATAGCTCATGTATTTATTTATTTATTCGTTCAAAAATTCCAATTAACATTACCAGTTTCCTTTCGTTTCAAAATACATGACATGGGGTTGGCCGTCCCATGTCGCCAATGGCACACTTCTCACTCACGCCTAAACGGGAAAACTCCCTCAAGATGAAATCAATGCAGTTACATATTCATCAAACGCATTATGAAATTAACAATGAAACGAACGAATAAAAAAACTTATAAATGAGACAAACTCAGATCACGGAGTTCAGAAAACACTTCCCAGAAAACATGGAAGCACAGAAAACCTCTAATGCCATCCCCTCAACCAGTGCTGCAGCTTCTGGTAAAAAATACGCAGTTTCCCCACAAAAGTGGGAAAACTGAAAAAAATCAGAAACCTTGGTCGATCGAAATTTTATGATTTCATACCGTACAAAGTAATATATCAACACCAAAAAGTGTTCAAAATATTCCAAAAGTAAGCCACTATTTTTTCCATGATTTGGGTCAGATTTGATCCTGAATAAGTCCCTCATTCCAAACGAAAATTCCCTACCAACACTAAACGTGGTGGTGATTTATCATCTGGTGATAAAAGTTGGCCAATCACAGGAAGGGTGTGCAGTCCCCGAATCTGCACCACATTTCGTCATTTCTGCCTTCACACTTAGTTCGTTGTTCCATAAGGTCCATGCAAAAAATCGCCTCAAGAGGTGCAGTGCTCTCAAAAATGGAGGATGAATCCGTTATCATTGTACTATCAACACAGGCTTTTCAGACATTCCGCGAACTATGTAAGGTGTATAATTTGGTTGTAGACCTTACGTAGATATTCGAGCCAAGGAGTTTTGATTCATTTTTAGGTATGTAACTAATTAGGTAGGTAATAGGTAGCCCCCTCACGCCCTTCTGCATCGAGGGGGTGCAGTTGCGACGCTGTCACCCTCACGATCCTGTCTGATTTGAATAAAGAAGAGATCTTATCATACCAGCAAGTTGAAAATATTTATGGGCGTGATTGACTTCTACCAGAACGTCATTCCACGCATGCAAATGGCAAAAGAATGAGTGACCCAGGATCAAATTCAAAACAACTTGAGCTCCGCTTCGGGCCTCTAAATTCTCCTCTGGTTCACATAAACGCTGCAGTGCGTCGACAATGGAAGCAAATTTTTTCAAAACCGGCTGAACGCCGTCACGGATAGCACTCCACCTGGTTTTACATGCTCTCTTGACCTATATTTTTGTCTATATAAAGTGTACATATTTGTATTTATAGTTTCTTTGTTTGGGTTCTTGAGGTTCGGTCAATAAAATGAATTTCTGGTTTCCCGACGTTTCGGTCGTTTATTCGTATTCGGCCGTACTATATTAAATATAATATAATTTTTACAAGAACCGAATAAGTCCAAAATAATGAATGAATGAATGAATTAAATAAAATTAATGAATAAGTCCATAATGATTATGAAGCACCTTAATGAGCTTAACCTAAGATTAATTTTATTAATTTTATTTAATTAATTAATTCATTCATTATTTTGGACTTATTCGGTTATTGTAAAAAGCCCCTCATTTATATTTTTAGTTCTTTTTGTTTAGTATAAGACGATAAAATGATAATCGTCTCGTTGATATCAAACAGGCTTACATATTTGGCACCCCCATATATATCTTTGGGCACCCCAGCAACCGGGTGGCACCCGGGGCGCCCCCCCCCCCCCCCCCCCCAGATCCGCCACTGATCCCAGGACGTCTAATATTTTCCGAGTAAAAACAATTTTGAAAAAAAAAGTTTAAAAAAGAAAATTTTTTGAAATTGCTAAACTTGTGTAATCCGTGCGAGTTTAACAATCTCCTTCCAAGGAAGGTTCTGAAGTGCCTGGCCTGTGATTAGGTCATATCCTGGCGCCTTCTTCGGGTTGATATAATTTTTTATTGTCATCTACACTTGTTTGAGAGCGGCTCTTTCGATCAAAGTCTCCTGGTCACAGGACCGAATGTGAAAGAAAGCGTTGAATGGAGTTCTTTTGAAGTTTCCTCTTTGATTTCTTTGATCATTCCTCGCAGTTCATTAGAAATAATAACCTACTGGCATAAGCAATTATTTATATATTATTTATACCAATTAATGGTATAAAATAATTTTTATACCTTTTGGTATAAGACCAAATGTTGGTCTTATGGGCTGGGTTACGCGTGGCTTACCAGATTCTTTTGGCTGTACGCTTCCGTTTTATGGTATCTACTATATCCTTAGGGTAATTTATCCCCTTCAGCTTTTTAGGAAGCCCAGGAGTATTTTGCCATGTATCTTGTATGGCAATTACAACTTTTTCCAGCTGACCGACAACCTCTTCTGGCGTTGTCCATGTCACACTGAGGTCGATACGGTGATTCTTGTTCATTTTGAACTGATGCCAATTTGTTAACATGTTAACTAAAACTGGATTGTGGAAACTCCATAGACATTACGAATGTAGAATCGAATTATGTAGGGTCCATGTTATAAAATTTAATATCCTCACTAGACTATTACCTGACGTCCCCCTTACATCCGGAATAATATTCCCCACATCTAGACCCCAGGAGACCCAAAAAATGTCCCCCTTGCAAATAATATTATCCCGCTGTTACTGATCGTTAATAGCCGTTTCGGCCAGAAGTCTTCGTAAGGGTAGCCCCCAAAAATGATGATATGTACCCATTTTGGCCATAAATCGACCTTTTCCATGTTTTAACATTGACGAGTCTTTCCTCAACTTGCTCGTTGTTATTAGCTGAGTAGGTATTGAATCGTATGCCGCTGCGATGGTTCCCGGACTCTTCACCTACAGCATTTCACCACAGACCACTACCCCACAGACCATCTCTCCACAGCCACTTTCATCTACACCTTTTCACCAACTAACCAACTCGCCACTACAATGTTTGACCTACAACCTATTTTACCATAATATGGTTTTACCATAAAGGACATATTATGTCCTTGTCACTTACACATTTTCTGTTAATATTTTCCCCACACTTCCCCACATTGGTCGCATGGGCAAAAAAAATAAAAAAATAAAAAAAATAAAAAAATAAATTTTAAAAAAAGCGGTTTTAAAAGTTCCATCTAAAAACTATGTCGTTGATCGTCCAAGTTTCCTTAAATTGCTGTCCATTCCAAAAACAATTATTCTTGGCGTTTCGTTTTCACCTTCATAATCATCATCGTCCCCCATGTGGCTGTCATAAATCAAGAAACGTTCATCTCCTAGTGTTCTGGTGAACTCGTCTAATAATATAATATTGGACCCAAATCGTCCAGTGATTTGGGATTCTGAGGCAGATGTTTTGGGCGTCGCAAAGGTTGTCGTTCAGGAACATGTGCAATAACTAAGTCTTGTGGGGGGACTTCTACAAAGGCCAGTAAACATTGTAGGTCAAAAGACCTTGAGGTGAAACTGATCCGTGAAGATTTCGTTTGTCGAAGAAATGGTTGTGTGGTTGTAGATTAAACGCCGTCGGCGATATGTCCGTAGATTCTATAGAAGGCCGTATACGGCGTAGAAGAAAGGGTCTGTGGGGAAATGGTTGTAGACGAAATGACCCGGAATCGCTGCGATGACTGTTGGAGAAGGATCAGGTGGGTCACCCCGAAGGGATCTTGATAATTCATTTAAGTGAAGTGTTGCAAGATAATCTTCTACGTTCTTATTCCACATGCCGGCGATCTGGGACGTCCAGCTGTTCCAATCCTGCCCGGCCCCTCACCCTTTTTCAACGTCTCCAATCTCATTGAAATTCAGTTTAATCCCCCCCCCCCCCTCGTCTGTACAAATTCAACTTGTCCTTCTGCTCAACCCAGTCCTCTCTGCCTACTAATTCTTCCCAGGAGACTGCAGTAGGTAGCTAGCTGTTTGCTACTCTACCACTCATGTATTGCACATCTTCCAGTCCTACACGTTTAGTACTCATGATTGTAAAGGCCAATGAGCCTACATGAACGTCCATGGGCGTCTTCTGGGAGAAGACGACCCCAGTTGTTTTGTATGCGGAATTCAAAGGGGCTTCTACATCCCGTCTCAATTCCTGACTCAAATAGCAGCCCCAAGACGACTCAGAAATGTGGAACTTGTGGTATTCATACAAGATGAGAATTTCCCCAAGAAGGAGAGTTGAGGTGGACAATTGAAGGCTTTTGGGACCAAAGGGCTTAAGGGGCTGGGGGGAGTCGTCCATGTTTTAAAAGAAATCCACAACCCTTAAGGCTTCCTTTAAAATGTTCCCCCCCTTCCCTTTAAAAAATTCCCTTGTCGTCTCTGCATACAGCCGTTAATACCAAAATAAATTTTAATCAATGAATTAACTCCAATCAACACTTAAAAATTAAGAAATTAATTCAATTAATTATAATAACGTAACAAAACAACCTACTATAACTATTGGGATCGGTGAGGCTCGGGCTCATGTAGAGGGTATGCGTAAAAAAGTCCCCGGAAAGAAATCTTCATTTTTGCTTACCTGGAAAAAAATCCCCGAGGTTTTGGGGAGAAAACTCCCCGGAAAAAATCCCCGATCTCAACGTTGAGAACGGACAAGTAGGGGGGAAAAATCCCCGGGCTTTTGGGGGACAAAAAATCTCCAGAGTACAGTGAATGTAGGCTGGCATATTTGTTTATTATTCTTGGAATAATATAGGTAACTTTGTAATCGCGACTGAGGTCGACGAATCCGATCAGCCTCAAAATTTGACCTTATCCGTTTCAAGAGGTCTACATTCCAAATCCAAAATGTCCGTCCGCCGTCCGTTTTGGTCTATTATTCTTGGAATAATAACCTATGTTTTCGCGACGCGGGTCGACGACTCCGATCGGCCTCAAAATTTGACATTATCCGTTTCAAGAGGTCTACATTAAAAACGCTGCAAATTTTACACAAGGGTTTATTATTCTTTGATATACGTTACTTGTGCAGAAATTTAATTCTGTCAATGAAAAAATTAAAAAAAAATAATATTTTTTATTTTTATCTAAAAAAAAATTTATTTTTTGGATTTTTTTGTCCAAAAATGTTTTTTTTTTTAAATTCTGTATTTTTTACTCGAAAAATATTTAACATCCTGGGATCCTTCAAAAATCCCATTTTTAGCCCCACGAATGCCCTAAAGATCGCCCCAGTGAAATCGGATCGTTCCATGGATTCTACGTCCAAAAATACTTCGAAAACGACACCTAACTCGATCCCATAGCTAAAAGCCTTCAAAAAACCCCTCCCGTAGCCCCATTATAGCCCCATAGCGCCCCACGGGTTTGGGCGATCGGACTGAAAACCTTGCGGGCACAACTAGATGGTAAACCAAGTATTTTGTCGAAATTTCAGATTTTTTAAAAATTTCCTACTGCCCAAAACGGCCTGGACGGCGGACGGCGGACGGACATTTCGGATTTTGGTTTATTATTCTTGGAATAATACACCCATGTTTTCGCGACGGGGGTCGACGACTCCGATCGGGCTCAAAATTTGACATTATCCGTTTCAAGAGGTCTACATTCTAAATCCGAAATGTCCGTCCGCCGTCCAGGCCGTTTTGGGCAGTAGGAATTTTTTTTAAATCTGAAATTTTGACAAAATACTTGGTTTACCATCTAATTGTGCCCGCAAGGTTTTCAGTCCGATCGCCCGAACCCGTGGGGCGCTATGGGGCTATAATGGGGCTACGGGAGGGTTTTTTTTAAGGCTTTCAGCTATGGGATCGAGTTAGGTGTCGTTTTCGAAGAATTTTTGGACGTAGAATCCATTTTTTGGGGTCCCGGAACGATCCGATTTCACTGGGGCGATCTTTAGGGCTTTCATGGGGCTAAAAATGGGATTTTTGAAGGATCCCAGGATGTTAAATATTTTTCTAGTAAAAATAAAGAATTTTTGAAAAAAAATCCAAAAAAAATTTTTTTTCTAAATTTTTTTCACTGACAGAATTAAATTTCTGCACAAGTAACGTATATCAAAGAATAATAAACCCTTGTGTAAAATTTGCAGCGTTTTTTTTTTAAATCTGAAATTTTGGCAGCCATGGCAAAGCAACTGCAAATTTGGTCAAAAACGTATTTTTTCGCAAATTTTGGTAGGTATATTATTTACAGTTGTATGTGATCGCGACGGAGGTCGACGACTCGGATCGGCCTCAAAATTTGACATTATCCGTTTCAAGAGGTCTAGATTCTAGAAGAAATGTCCGTCCGCCGTCAGGGCCGTTTTGGGCAGTAGGAATGTTTTTAAAAATCTGAAATTTTGACGAAATACTCGGTTTACCATCTAGTTGTGCCCGCAAGGGTTTCAGCCCGATCGCCCAAACCCGTGGGTCGCTATGGGGCTAAAATGGGGCTACGGGAGGTTTTTTAAAAAATACTTTTGGCTATGGGATCGAGTTAGGTGTCGTTTTCGAAGTATTTTTGGACGTAGAATCCATTTTTGGGGGTCCCGGAACAATCCGATTTCACTGTGGGAATCTATGGCGCTTTCATGCGTCTACAAATGAGATTTTTTAAGGACCCCAGGAGGTCAAATATTTTTAGAGTAGGTAAAAAACAAAAAATTTGGAAAAAAAGATTTAATTTTTTCTTCCAAAATATTTTCCATTGTCAGATCTATAATGTAAACTTATATTTATGGGGGGGATAATTAAATGTGCCTATTAGGTATATTTTATTCCCCCCCCCCCTCTCTGAATTGAATGAGGTGGATGAAAACTGCAAAACATCAGATCCACTTCTACCACTTTTCTGGATGAAATTGTGTTTAAACAACCTGGTGATGGTTAGCCTGGTTAGCCTTAATGTTAACCTGGTGATGGTTAGCCCTATCGATTATCACCGATTCAAAAGAGGTGCTTTTGTGGAGCGCTGTCGTAACCTACCTTACAGATGAAAAATATTCAAATCTACCTATTACTTTGCGATTTTAATAAAGGTATACCTACTATAGACAGACCTACATTCCAATTATCTATGAAAGGAAAACTTGGAGGAGTTCACTAACATTTAAAGAAGATTTCTTAGAGCAGGTCCACCTCAACACGATCGATTATCAGCTAGGGATCCTAATCTTGAATCCTGCAGGATTCGTGCGTGGATTCTGCAATCCTGCAAAAATGTGAATACCTGACAACGATACCGCCCACCAGTGTTGAATCTGAACGCGCCATCTCCGCTGCTGGATATTTATGTATAGCCATTCGTTCGCGACTCAACAGTGACGCTCTGAACGCATTATGCTTGCTTCGGTCGTTCTTCCAGACTACCTAAGTAAAAACATCCAGTTTTCAATTCATACCGTTTGTAACAATCATAATAATTATATTCTGTCCTTATATACTGTTAATGACGACCTAAATCTTTAAATTTAACCTACCTCCCTTTTCAGGGTAATTTGCGCTGTTGGGCAGATGCAGGATCCTGCAGGATTGGGAAGTTGGAGGTGCGGATCCTGCAGGACAGAAAATCCGCGCAGATTGGGACTCCTATTATCAGCACTTGCTTCCTCAAGATTTGAGCTCCGGGATTTTTTTTTTTTTCCGGGGGACTTGCTTTCGGTCGTTCAGAGATTTTTTTTTATTTTTCGGAATTACTTCTAAGGAATTGTTGAAGTGAAGATTTTGTTTCCGGGGACATTCCTTGTAGATTTGCCGGACCATCGGGGCTTGTAAAAATCTCAGGGCTCTTGGAATATTGGAAAGGGTATTAGTTACTAGGTACTTGGAGCAATAATAACAAAAAAAATTTGTTTTACGTTTTTTTTCTCTCTAAGTCTCATTCAGAAATATCATAAAATTATTGTATGATATTTCTGAATGAGACTTTGGGAACCTAATAAGTGAAATCGTGGATTTCTTTTTAGTTTCAGGGATTATTTTGAGACTAGGTGGTTGGGGGAGCCGCTTGTTCGTCATTGCGTAACTTTGCATCGGGAGGGTGGTGGCTGTCAGGTTCTATCGTTCCTCTCCAACTCCCCTTCTCATCAACTTTCTCCTTCAGGTCCCTCCAAGGAAGAGCAACCTCTACCCCTTTCAGTCGATTGAATGGTTGGTCCGAGATGATGAACAACGTGTTTAGTGGTAAGGGGAGGAGGAGAAGGGTGTAATGAGGAAGGTGGATCTGAGCGGATATGTTGTAGCAGACAGTTGTCAGTCGCAGGTTACTCCTCCTTCACCCTCCGCCGCCCCTTTCCAACAGCCACACGTCCAGCAAAGAGGGGGGCCCTGCCCCCTTTGCCCTCGTCCCGACATTCCAGATCTCTTCCTTTCAGCGTTGCTCTGGTTCACTCGCTTGATAGGCACCCATCTTCCTGGCACCTGTTGGCCAGAAGGATAATGAACGTCCGGATCAGCTCCGTTGTTTACGTCCCCCTCATCTGCAGCTACCCCCAGATTCAGCCATCCATTCAACAGACTCACTCAATCGTATTCTCGTCAACAAAAACATATGATAATAACTCATGTTATGGTTCAGAGGACCCGTCAATTTATCTCACCAATACAGTCAATTTCTCATCACCTCCCGTCTAAACCAGGAAAAATACCCTCAAATTTTTATTGCATCCCTGCTCATGACATATTATATTATATGCTTCTGATATAACTTCCTGTCATACCTCCTGTAATCATTTTCGTAATGACGCACGCACTACGCACTTGAGAGGTTCGATTCCTAACTTTCTTCACCCCACTTGACAAGCCACTAGGGAAGAACACGGTAAAATTCACCAATAGAATAGGTAATGGGAGTTGCATGAATTTAAAAAAATTGCATGAATATAAAATATTCGCGAATATTATTCATACAACCTATAGGTATATTCTCCCATGGGCTCATCATTCTTATATCTTGATATATCTGTTACGTTCGAAGTCCGAAATTGTACAACCTATGATTGTACGCCCATTTTTGTTCCTTCTGCGGAACGTAAAAATCACTGAATAAGTTTCGTACTTAGTACAATAAAAATTGTGTGAACCTTAAGAATGTAAAAAAATTTGTGCAAAGCAATTAGCGTGAAGGACAACATCAGAACAACAATGTTGTCCAACAATGTTGGGCGGATAGGCAGGTCGGGCGATCGGGCGTCGCCCGAAGGGCCGACGGTCCTGAGGGGCCGCTCGAAACTGGAGAAAAATGTATTCCTACAGTACTCGAGACAGAAAAGAAAAACTCAGACGTGAAAGAATCTGGTTGGCTTTGTTCCTCGTAGGGTGGATTGCAAGTTCAATAAATTCGTAATTTTTGCAACAGTACAACCTCATGGCCTCATCGTATGCAAGACTTTTTTTGATTTTCAACAAACTTATGGTTAGGCTTCCACGACCCGTGTTGGAGGAGTTTTTCAAAATTTAAAATTATCAAAAAAAGGCTGAGGCAAACTCTGAGTGATAACAATTATTGTTATCACTCAGAGTGTGCCTCAGCCTTTTTTTGATAATTTTAAATTTTGAAACATAATATTATTATGTTGATGGCTTGCAAGCAGGAGCGTCTGGCCGGAGCACTGAGCCAAGGGGCTTTGGCCATTGTCGCCCTCCTCGCCATCACCTACTGCTTGGTCCCTTCTCCCTCATCAGCATGCGTTTTGTGTGCGAGCGTTATGGGATCCCGTATTCTTGGATTAATACATTTTGGTATTTGCAACAGGGGTAAACAATTTTGATCGTTCTCAAAATTTGTAATAATACCAACGGAGATAGCTCTTATCATAGCTTCTTCTTTGCTGTTTCGGTATAGGTGAAGTCACAAACCGTCGAATCTCATAATATGTAACATATTATGACATAATATGTTACATATTATAACATTGTACATTATATAACATTGTTAGTACAAATAATCATCACTAGGAGCACTTTATTCGGTATAGCCGATAGTTTTACCCTTGTAGGGGAAAGAAAACACGATTTCGCAAGAAATGGAGATAGGTACGCGTTATCCCATTTTCGCCGACGTTATGCGTCCCAAATTACGAGGAAAACGACACCCCATTCAACTTCCTGGCATCCTTCCAAAGCCTCATTTGTAGCCCCATAAATCCCCACGGTCAATTCAGATCGTTGTTGGACTTGGATGGATTCTACGTCCAAAAATACGACACCTAAACTCCTAAAAAAAAAAAAAAATCCTACTGCCCAAAACGGCCCGGACGGCGTACGACGGACGCGGACGGACATTTCGTTTATGGAATCTACACATCTTGAAACGGATAATGGCAAATTTTGAGGACGATCAAACTTGTCGACCTCCAAGAATAATAATTAAAAAAACAAAACAAGAAAACACCTCATTCGACTTCCTGGCATCCTGTAAAAGCCCATTTGTAGCTCCACGAATGCCCGTAGATCCCCACTATGAAATCGAAACGTTCTTAGATCCCCAAAAAATACTTCGAAACTAACACCCCACTCGATATCATACCCGAGAACGTTCAAAAACTTCTCCCGTAGCTCTTTCTAAGCTCCACAGGGGTTCGGTCCGGGAAATCGCCAGTTTTATTCCTGCTGTTCATAAATTACCTTTGCGAGCAGGAACTCGGGTTTTTCTTCGCGGACGATGGATCGTTGGTGTGTTCGGTGAGGGGTGGCTCCACCCTCTCCAGAGGCTGAGCTGGCATACGAATTAGAGAAAAACCTGCAAGGGGTGAGTAAATGCTTTGAAAAGAACAGGCTTCTTCTAAACCTCAGTAAGACCAAATTGATTACATAGATATTACAGATATGCAGGAAAAAAAAAAAAAAAAAAAAAAAACCAGATAAATAATTTATATTGTATTTATTGCAAGTAGGTAGGACTGATGATGGTGGTGGTACGTAGGGAGAACGCCAGTTCCGCGCAAAAGGCTTGAAATTGTGAGATAATCCTTGCCAGTTCCGCGCAGCCCAGTCCCGAAAGCTTCGCCGATTCCGCGCAATCTACAGAGATCTCCTACCCTATTGCAACTGGAACTTATCCTGTTGACTGTACGCCCACAATGTTATAATATAATCTTACTTTGACCGAATAACAAGGCTAAAGCTCAGCTGCTCATCCTTAATGGTCCTAGAAGTTATCCTCTTAGCTCAGTGCCGATCTGTCCTTTACTCGTGTTCGACAGTCTCCTCGCGTTCGTGTTCGAGAGTCTCTTCGGGATGTGTCAAAATCTTGTCGAAGTCACTTTTAGTTTGGGTGGCCAGATATACTGCTTATTGCAGTACAGTACTGCTTTAAAGCATACTTACATGTGATACTGCTGTACACAGAGACCCTTGTGTACACCTGAAATGTAATGCTTATTGAAACTAGTAGAGTTTTGGGAGAGCTACTTCCTGCCTACTTACTTACGCACTTGACAATGTCTTCCAAAAAACTTAAATTAGATGGGACACCAACACCTCTTATCAATTGGAGGAAGAAGAAGTTGGTCTTTGAGGCTCCAAGGCTGAGCTACGGTTTTTGGTTTTCAAATGGGGTTCACTAGTTCTTAAATGCAAACGAATAGTATTGAGTATTGATCTCCTTCATGAGATATTGTCTGCGCCGTATAGTCATAATAATATTATGAACATATTATGTTTGGGGCCAGTGGCAATGATTTAACCTAATGTGATGTTTTATTAGACATTGAAACTTTTTTGTCTAGTTCCTACTAGACTTGTCTAGTTCCTAGTGCCGATTTGTTTAAGGTACCTAGGTACCTACTGCTTCCTCGAAAAAAAAATATATATATATATATATATGGCCACCCATTGACCGTTGATAGTGCACCCAGCTGACTTGAGAGTATGTGACTCACCATAGTTTTCATGCACAAATGACCTTTTCCGCCCCGCGCAGAACTGGTAGTATAAACCGCGCGGAACTGGTAGTATAAAACGCGCGGAACTGGTAGGATTAACCGCGCGGAACTGGTACCCAAAATTGTGATTGCGCGGAAAGGGTACTCACCCGGTACGTACTGTTAGTATTATTAGATTTGGCACTAAATCTATTGTTAAAAAAAAGAAGAAGAAAAAAAAGTACCTACCGATTTCGCTGGGCCGTGCTAGTGAGGTGCCCCAACAAAACTTGTGTTAAACACTTACCCACAACCAAGATTTATAGAATGTAATTTTCTTCTTTGTTCTGTTTGTATTTGTAATGGAAATAAATAAATAAATAAATAAAATAGGGTGGTGGCACTTATTATTAGGATATGATATTATTGAGTGCACCTATTCCCAGGACACCGTGTTATGGCGTTGGTGGCATTATTATTCTATATTTCATATATGAAAGCGGAACTGTCAATAATAGGTGCCACCACCCTAAATGAATGAATACAAAGCCCCACGGGCTTTTTTAATGAGTTTTAGGAGGTTTTCGGAGATGAGGTCGAGTTAGGTGCCTTTTTCGAAGTATTTTTGGACGTAGAATCCATTTTTTGGTTCGCGAACTATCGGATTTCAACATGATACTGTATGGAGCTACAAATTTGGAGGATGCCAGGAAGTCGAATGAGGTGTGGTTTTCAGAGTAATTTGGGACGCATAATCTATTTTTCGGGGTCTCACATTCGTCCACAAACTGCACAAAAAAATTTAAATTTGATAGAAACGCCATCTGTAGTAAAATTTATTTGGTGTGAAACTGAATTAGTTTATTAGTTGGAGGGTGAGGAGTTGGGTGTTCTTATGGGATGGGTCGAGTCTAGAAGTCTTTCGAGTGTGAATTGAGGGGATTTCTCCTGTTCATATAATGAATGAGTGGGGGTGCAGGCGTGATTGGAATGTCAATTGGTGACTGGAGATGATTTGAGTCACTTGGAAGGCGGATGGGGATGCCCTTCTCTTAAAAGGGATCAACATTAGAACAATCAGCACCCCTCCCTCACCGTCCTGTCAGGGGATGGAGCTTTGCCCTTAACCAAATAAGTTGCACTTAGAATCTCATCAGTTTGAATCAGTTCAATGGGCACGTACGTGATTCACGCCTTCACGTTGCCCATTAGCGATTCGCCTCACGCTGCCCTGTCAGCGCCTGCGCAAAGCATCCCTTAAGTTTCTCCCTCACGCCGCTGTGAGAGGTAACTTCCGTGTTTTATCCCCTGAGATTCATGTACTCACGATATTTCATCAGCCGTCTCATTTTAAAACGCTGCGTGCTGCAATTGTTGAGTAGCAAGAGCAAGTAAATACGTTTGAAATTACAACTGTCGCTCAAAAACACGGAAATTCATTTTCATTACCTATTTTGAGTGACATTGCGAAGGTTGCAATTTTGAAAATTCTGATTCAATCTTTTCAAGGACCACTGATTTCACGAATACTATTAATTTTTAGTTATACGATTACTCTGTGAAAAGGACTTCTAATCTTCAAAATAACGCCATTTAACTCATTCAAATAATTTAAATTGAAGCGGTCAATGTTAAAAGGAGATATGTTTTAAATTTTAACATAGTAACATAATATTATCCCCTTTTAACATTGACCACTTCAATTATTGGTCTCACTCGATTAAGCACTTGAAATACTGTTCAAAAATATCGTCGTAGAATACTTTTTCATGCTGACCTTCTTGTCCAACAGTGAGACAATCTTTATCGCGAAAAGTTGAGCACACATGTTTGGTAACTAATGTTTATTATCGCATTGAAACAATGTTTCATGTTGGGTAACTTTGGAACGTCTCTCGCATACGGATTGACGAGACGGACCGGCCGGATCGATTTATTTCACCCACTCCCCGTTTCAGGTATACCAAAAACCATAAAAGTAACCCAAATACAGGTCACTTGAAGTAAATTGGTGGAAGTCGTACGATTCAGCAAGTTCTTGGTGCCTGAGTATTTCATACTCCTCATACACGTAGGTACCTACCCTCCGAATTTCATTCCGGTAGGTGGTCAAATTTCTGGTTTCCTCCCTTTCCGACGAATACTAATGGCACTTTTGTTGTCTCAACAAAAATGCAGTGTACTGTCCCTCACACACAGTTCAATCAGCTTTCACCAGAAAAAAAGAAAATTATGATCGAACTATTCGTTCCCCAGTTATGGGCAAAAAAAAAAGAAGCAAAAAACCCGTTTTTGTCGAAATTTGGCATTTTTTGCCTGCCCCTCCCTTATCAAAGCTCAAATCAAAATTTTACATAGAACTGCTGCGATGGGGAATTTAATTTGCTTTCACGAGAAAAAAGGAAATTTAGAACCGAGCCGAAAGTTTCTGAATTACGTCGTTTTCCGCTTGCCGAGTGGTGTCAGATTGGGCGTTTCTTGTTTTGGTTTAAATTCGTTTTCTCGGTTGGTAGGGGAAGTGTACCAGCTATTGACCAGGCACCAGCTATTGACCACCTAGCTGTATTTCTTTGTATATTAAGGATTAGAAAAGGGTTTTGACCTCAAATAATTTAGCTGATGTTAGAGTAACGACCTCAGATCCGTACCCCAGAAGATGTCGAAGAGGGGAGCTGAATTAAGAGTTCAGTTACCGTTTTACGTATGTGTGGTCAGAAATATTTGCCCACATTTTGAACAGTGCCCTTGGAGCTGTGTCAAGCGAAATTTTAATCAGCGGTTTTCGCACTACCGAGCTTTTTCCATGGAATCCACTTGCAATTGATCCTTCGAAATTCCTCGGGTCCTCTGCCCAGAGCCACACCAATGGCCTTCTCACGTTACTCGCGACATGTTCGTGGAAATTGTGGGAAGTGATATGATGTAAATGCTCAACGACAATTCAAACCATCAGCATTCAAGCAACACATTTTTCAGAACTCTCGTGGCCCTTAATGCCGTTTTTTCTGACAGTAACCCCCAACATACAGCTTCTGAAGAGCGCGAATCTTCTTCTCAGCATGAACAAGAACCCATGGAAGTCGAGGCAATTAGGTTTGCTGGTCCACAAATCAGTTTTACACTCCTTCAACAAGCCCGAATCGTTACAGGACGTACTTCAACCGCCAGCTTGTAGACCAGGGATTCAGTTAAAATACACGTTTTTAATTCTTTTAACTCTATTTCGGGAGCTGTTTGATCAAACAGGTATTGAGAAAGCCTGATCTTTGATGCTAGTAAGGAGTGGTCAATAACTGGTACAGAGGTGGTCAATATTTGGTGTCAAGTGGTCAATAGCTGGTGTAAACACGTTTTTTCGTATAAAGGGACCATTATAAAAAAAGTATGAATTGCATTTTGATTTTTGAATATACCACTCGATTCACAAGCTTCTGAAGAATCCATAACTGACTTCAGATAGTAAAAATAATTTTTTAGTAACATGCCAGGAAGAATTGAAGTTGGATTTCTACCTTAAGTGGTCAATAGCTGGTACACTTCCCCTAGTAGGTAGTATTTTTTTTTTTTTTTTTTTTTTTTAATTTCAGGTGCTCCCTTGACTCGTAATTTGATGCTCTACAACATAAATTTTGAGCCAATTCATTTGCATTAGCCGATCCCAGTTTCGGGGGTTTCTCAAATTTTGATTTGAGCTTTGATAAGGGAGGGGCAGGCATGGACAAAAAATTGCATATTCTGTCGCGCTATTTCCGCAAATTTTTGCCCATAACTCGAGAACGAAATGTTCGCCAGAAATTTGACCACCGACCGGAATGAAATTCGGAGGGTCGGTACCTACGTGTATGAGGAAACTTGAGCGAATCCTATTTTTCAGCCAAGTTGGAAAAAATTGCCTATTTTTGACGCTTGATTTTACCTAAACGGCTGAACCGATACTAATGTGTAGGGAGGTCATTCGACGCAGCATTTTATGCTCATCAAATTTGTGCTAGAAACGTTTCCTGCGCGATGCTTAGTTGTCGAGTTATAACTCGACACGTATAAATACGTGCAAAACTGAAAAATGTACGAAAAGTCGAGGTTATTTGCCGCTAAAAGTTCTCCCAGCAAGAACTTTGCTACCATTTTTTATATTTTGTTGTTCAGAGCCATATTCACAATAAAAAAAAAAGCTACGCCATTGCTTGCACGATTCCCCCCCCCCCCCCCCCCTTCAATCCTCTGGCGACTGGCCTATTATAAGTTTCAAGATGGTAGCGGTTTTTCTTCTTGTTCTTCTATTTCCATTTCGTTGCTACGTAAGGTATATCAGTCCAAAAACGTTTCAATGTCGGTAGGTAGAAAGTAGAATCAAAGTTGAACCACAAAGGTAAGAAAGTAGGGGGTAGAGAAGTACAGGTACTTGTAAGTCTACAATGTATTTCCGAGGAGGCCCTTTTATTCTCAAGAAAGTAAAATTTTTATGAAAAAAAGGAAATTTTTTGAAAAAACAAAAATTTACACAGCGACGTGTTTGGATAGATGCGGGAATTTCGGAATCTCGTCTTGAAACGTAAAAGGCCAAATGTTGAGGCCGATATAAATTTTCAACCCCATCGCGGAAACATTGATTGATTATTCTGAGAATAATAAATCAAAACCAAAATGAGTAAGGAGAATAGCAAAAACAATATTTACACACGTAAAGGGTTACGTTATGATGTTACATTCAAAATTACTTCCAAACGAAATCTCATTCGACCTCCTGACAAAATCTTTCAAAATCCCAGCCCTATTCTTCTCCTAGGGTTTGAGCGATCGGGAAAAATCCTTCAGGCTAGATGGAAAACCGAGTAAATTAAAAATTTCAGATTTTTAGTAAAACTCTTGTAAATGGACGTTGGACGTACAGTTTTGGGATCTGCACGTCGTGAGACGTAGAAGAACAAAATTTAAGAGAAGAACAAAGAAGGACATTTAATGACCTCATGACATGACACATTGTGATGGGGAAAATTAAACCCATGGACAACAAACAACTCTCTTCTGAGCGCAATGTGCCTGTTTTTGTTCCCTAAATCATGCAACGTTCATCTAAGAGTTACAGAAGTTGTAATAAGTTGTTCAGGCGATGCGAAGGCCTTTTTTAAGTTGTCGGATTTTCATAGTTCATGCTCGGTGGTTATTTGTCCGTAATACGTAAAATCCCACTCATGTACTTACGGCTATTTGGTGCATTCATGCGCACTTCACCATCGTACCCGCCTGTGCCCGCTTATCACTTGTAAATACCCACCTCCATCACATGAGTGGTAGCATACACTTCAGACCCTGCTCGCTCTCATGGACCAATGAACACAGTAATTTCCTCTACAGGTTACCGGCTAGGGATCCAGAAGACCTCCAGTAAGTGATATCAATATTTACAGAACGCACCCCATTTACAGCGATGAAAACAAATCGAGCGTGAAACCGGACTGGTGCCTCTGTGTGTTAGCCAGTTCGCCTATTCATCTATATGAACCAATGCGCCCAACCCTGCCGACCCCTTTACCAGCGCAAACTATTGGAAAATGACAAAAACTGCCTCGATGTCCTACATCGACCATCCGTTAGGAATTTTCGGAAGTAATGGGCTCAACTAGGTTTACGCTCGGGTGATCTTCTCTAGTCAACAACGATTTACCGATTGAATAAATATCCAATATTCCTAGATTAAACAGAGGTGTAACAGAGGTTGGACACCTCACAAAGAGAAAGTTTTGTGTGCACACACACAAATTAATATGTAGGTATAATATATTAATTAATAGTAATGCAATAATATATTAAATTAATACACGCACCTAATTAATTAATAGGTACCTAATATTCGATGATTTTTGGAAGCTTTCGCTATTCTCCCTACCTGATTCCACCCGAAAGTTTTCAAATTTTTTCGGGTGATTTTCTGATAACAGGCCATTTTGTCGAATTCCGAAAAAAAGTGAATCAATTAGGATCATGGGGTTTCCTAGTCTGCGGTCTTCCCTGGGAACGATACAGAGGTTAGAAAGAATTAGGATTCAATTTCTCCGTCAAATAGTACTCATAGGTATGGTGTCGAATAACCGTTGTGTTGGTAAATATTTCATTTAAAATCAGAGGCTCGAAATAATTAATTTCCTACCAAAATTCATACATAGGTTTTCCAAATCTAATAGACAATTTTCCAAACTGAATAGACAACTTTACATTTCAATTTGAAAATTTTATCTTTTTTTTCATAAGAAAATTTTCAAATTGAAATGGAAAGTTCTCAATTTAGCTTTGAAAATTCTCAATTTAGTTTGGAAAATTCTCAATTGAGCTTGGAAAACCTATAGATAATAAAAACCTTCAATTTCAACAAATTGAATGATTCAATTTGTATGAAATCAATCTTCCAAAACTCATTACCGTAACAAAAACAAATTGCTACGGTAATGACAGGATTTTGGTTACAGAGTTGGCATTTGAGGCTTCATGTATTCAGTTTGATTTTAGACCTGAGAGGGGCTGGAAAAGCGGTATGGCGTTTTATTACTCACTGCAACAGAATTCAAAATAAATGAAAAAAATCTTGAAGATTGCGCTTTTTAAAAACTATAGTAAAGTGTTATGGTAATGATGAGTTGAAAAGTACGAAGCTCCAACGCGACCTTCCAAGCAGCGTCGGGACCGTGACAGGCAGTTTGGGTAGGGTAAAGCCCCGTACCTCGCCCATGCTCCTACCTCGCCCCACCAGTGATATTACCTAGGTAGAGAAAGGATATAACAACTTTGAGCCACTGATTCGGTAGCTCTCTGAAAATGGTTGAATTGGCTGTGTACTTTTTTGTGATATCTAGTACTGTTATCTTAGGAGAAGGTTAAAACGTTTTTGAGGTGCCAGTTTGTGATCGTGGAAATTGTACATTTGATCGTCCCAGGGCTGAGTTAAGTCGTATTTTCGTACAATTGTTTGTTTAATGTGTTGTCCAATATGTCTGTTAAGCACTGAAAAAAAAAAGTTTTTGAAAAAAATAGGATCTGTGGGTGTCATGACCGTTTTTCAAAATGGTGTGTATGCACGTACCTTGCCCCACCTCCTTGTGCGTACCTCGCCACTAGGATTTTGTGATACCGTTGTGGTTACCAACCAATTCCAAGCCATATTTTTCTAATTATAATTTTTTTGTTCACTATGAACTTCAGTCAATTTTAAATTTTACAACTTTAAGCTTAACAAGAAAAGTATTCGTCCTTGACAATAATTCTAGGATTTTGTGATACAGTTGTGGTTACCAATCAATTCCTAGCCATGTTTTTCTAACTATAATTTTTTAATGCAATTAAGTTTTATATTCAATATAAAATAAACGTATTTTATTCATTTTCCATACTTCTGAGCGCTCAATTTCGAGAAATAGGGTAGGTGGCGCAAGGTACGACCCTATCCGGGGCGAGGTAGTTACTATGTTCGTACCTGGCCCCACTTTGGAGGGTTTTAGAAATTTAGCTCTGAAAACTCGAAAACTTGAAATAACCCATTTCAACACCTGGATCTTGTAGACAACTTATTTCCCTAGCGATCTGTAAAAAAAACGATTCGATCAGAGCCCTAGGGGTCCCCCAAGAGAGGAAAATCTGAAAAGTGGGGCGAGGTACGGGGCTTTACCCTACGCCTTCCCCTGCCTTTTGTTGATCTTTCGCGACTTCACCACATTTCCTTTTTCTTCCACTCTTTGGCACCTACTTTCATTTTGGTGATGGTAATGAACTTTTTTTCTTCAGGTGTTCTTTATTACCTCGAATATTACAAATTCCAAAATGCCGTTAGAGTGGAGGATGTAACTATGAAAATGTGTTCACAAACCGTTACACATGATAAAACTCTGTAAGACAACCCCCCAGGGCTTTCATGGGGCTACAAATGGGATTTTTGAAGGATTCCAGGAGGTCAAATATTTTTCAAGTAAAAAACGAAAATTTTTAGAAAAACAATTTTTTGAAAAAAAAAAAAAAAAAAAAAATTTTTCTAAAATGTTTTTCATTGACACAGAATTACATTTCTGCACAACATGGAGGAAAGAAATTCTTTCCTCCATGTCTGCACAAGTAACCTATGTCAAAGAATAATAAACCCAAGAGTGTAGTGTAAAATTTGCTGCTTTTTTGAATGACCTTCCCTGATGATTACCTCGATTCTCGATTTTTGGGGTAGGGATTTTCGCCTAGCAAAGTTAGCTAACTTGCATAGATGCGAGAGAGACAGATCTCTCAGCCAATCAAAAGATGACGAAGCAGACCGAGTCATGTACCTCCTCCAGACCTCGGAATTCAAATATTATATTTTCCCTAAGGCCCTAAAAATAATAGACGGGTTTTCTACAATGTTGATCCATTTTTGTAACTTTTGATGCACGGCCTTTCCAGGAAAAGCATTTTTTTAATTATTCAAGGAGCTCAATATATCCCCTCGAGTTGTTGATTTTTTCGCTTCACTTTCCTTTCTGTAGATTTTATTGGTTTTTGAGCGTATTTAAGAGCATATAATGGGGTTCTCGAGCATATCAGATATAGATTCTATTGAGCATAAAACAGATGTTTTTCGACCATATTTGGTGATTTTATCGAGCATATCAATCCGAGCCCAAGTAATAACGAATAATGAATGAAAAGTGTAACATTTGCTGCGTTTTTTTCGTTAATACTTGAAACGCATGGGGTAAAGACGTGATGACTTCTAGCGTGATTTGACGACAGAGTTCTAATAAAAGTCGAAATCAGAAAAGAAGGTTTATTGGAATTTAGAAAAGAATGATCAGCCGGATTAGTGCGAAAGGGTTTGGTGGAAAAAGGTGTGCAAGAGTCTGGGTCATAGTGGTGTGAGAGGGGTGAGATTAAGTAGAAAGCTTCTGTGCTTTCCCCTCTTCCTAATCCCCCTCTACTTCCAGGAGTCGCTCCTACTTCGCCCCTCCCTGAGCGGGCTTCTCGATCCGGCCGCCACCACAAGGATCGAAATTTCCGTCGTGCCGGGCGGTGGGGGCGGCAGAGGGCGGCGGGGGCGGCTTAAGGGGAGTGAGAGGACGAAAGGGGTAAAGAACGACGGTGATAGTGTATGGGTGCGAGGGGGATGAAGGGACGCCCAACACAAACCCCGCCCTTCGCACAAGAATCGAGAAGCTCGCGGCCAATAGGATTAGTCGGGCAACAGCAATGGTGCGTCGGCGGGGGGAGGGGGGCGTGCACCCCTCCTTTCCGTAAAACCCTCCTGGTCACCCCCGCCTCCAGTAACTCGTGAAGAGCCCAGAGTCAGGTTATAAGGCATATAATTTATAGGGAGGCAAGGGGCGTTTACCACCCCTCCACTCCCCGCCACCTACAACTCCTTGCCGCCCCCTTAAACGTCGAATGTTAAAGGGATAAAAATGTAGTGGCAGAGAGAAGGGGTGGTTCGGAGTTGCGCTCCGGGTCCGCTGCTTCACTGATTCGACTAAGGTCAGGTGGATTAGGGTTCACAATCAATACACCCATCGAAGAATCAAGAGGAACGCTGCTGATGGCACTGCTGCCTGACACCAAAGACAGAGGTGAGCCTTGTCTATATATTCCGTCAGTCTTATCCTAACACGCCCTTAGCCTCTGTTCTATTCTGTACACAGCCTACTCATAACATAACCCTTTGCTTCGCTTTCCCCCTTATATATCCCTCCCCTCATCCCCTCCCTCTCCCTATATGCCCCTCCACCACTGGAATACCACCCGCCGAATCACCTCAATCGCGATCTACTCACTCTACTTGTAACAAGAACTCACAAGCACAAAGTAGAGTTATCGCTAAACAACCGGGCAAATTGTTCACGCACTATTTTTCTCCTTCCAACCGCTATTTGAAATTAAAGTTGCAAAAATCCTCCCTCCACAAAAATAAGTTTTATTTCATAAACAACGTTTTACAAAAAAAAAAAAAAAAAAATAATAATAATAATAATAATTGCTGTATTCTTTCTCCTTCCCACCCAAAATCTCACGTCAATTCCAACAGTGACATGCCGGTAAAAGTGCTCTGGACAGTTTGATTTCACAGTAATACCGCCGAACAACTCGTCTCGCGATTTTGTGAACAGTGAGTGCCGGGATTCAGTGCCGTCACGTGTTTCAAAGGAAGTTCAAACCAGGACGTTCACTTCCATCGTGCGTTCTTCAATCCAAACGGTGAGTTGTGTGATTATATTTCACCTGTTGCGTCACCATTTCAAATTCGACCAAGATGTAAAGGACAGTAGAAAATAATTGTCTATCGCGAGTGAGGAGCAGCACCCGACGGCAACCTGCAGTGACATGCAAGACGACAGTTTGGTGTGCAAAATAGTCCAAGTATTGATCGTATTTTGAGAGAATGTTAAAAGAGCAACCAAATCAATTCATCCAGCAGCAGAGAAATGTTATGAAATCGAAAGTTGAAGAATTTATCAAATTATAAGATTTTATGTGTTTTGAAGAAATAGTTACTTCAAAGTTACAGTTAACTTCAAAACGTGTGCTTTTTAAAAATCCTAACGGTTTTTTGTTACTCATACACGAAATCACGAAAAATCGTGCCTCCCTTAACCAGATTTAGGATGAATTGGTATGTTACTTAAATGAAGCCATCGCAAGTAACCACAACAACTCCGTGAGTTTTTCAATTCAAGTGAAGGTAATTGTTGATATCAGGGAAAAAATAAAACAAACATGGTTTTTGCCAGTTTAAGGTTTTGTCAATAAGCCTTAATCACTAACAAAAATATAACGAAAAAAATAAAAATGCCAATTTTGGAAAAAAAGGATAACAAATTTCATGGTTTTGAGTTTCATTTTTGTTGTTTTGAAAAAACATGAACATTGATGACTGTATAATTTTTATCACTTGATGAGTTTTGTCGAAACGAAACTGTTGAAAGTTTGGACTCAATTTAAAACCAAACTTTTGTCAGTGTCAGAATCTGAGATTTGTTTTATTTCAATAAAGAAATACAAAAGTAAGTTCCTCATTAAAAAAAGTCGAGAAACTAGCATCTATGCTTCACACAAATTAATCAACACACGAATATGTATTGTACATGTCTTCAAAAGTCACCTGAAATGCACATCTGAGTAATATTCCCATGCCGATTCAGAAGAGTCAGACTCCCTCACTAACGTCAACAATGTTTAACTTCACTTTTGCGAGTCCTTACCAAACATTAAGGAGTCGCGTTACAAACCAATGATGTTAGTATAAACTAATTCATTCAACTAACCATTGGAAGTTTTTATCCTAATTTTATCAACATGTACTTACTAGTGGCATAATTTTAAAATCCTAATTTCTTATGCGACTACACACCAACACCAAATTGCTCAGACACAAAAATAAAATTATTACAACACCTTAAACGATTTTGAAGTTTATAGGTTCCTTTCGTTATTTTCATTTCTTTCAAAAACTTCATCGCATGTATGAGTTTTTTCTTGCAATATGCGTCTATAGTCTAACGTGTTTTTCAACTCATTTTTAATGATAGGGATGCTGTTTGATGAGAATGTATTACTCGACCTATTCAGTGATTGTTCATGTTTTGCTTTCAACGATATTATCCGGTCCTACCGCACGCCCTTGATCTTTAAACAGTTTTTACCGTCGAGTCTACACGGTGATGGAAAATCAGGCGTGAAACGTGTTGGGGAGCTAAAATATAACACTGAACGTACCGGGAGCTAGTTATTCGGCCTAGCCAGTCGGAAAATATTTGAAGGGTGTCAGCGTTTTATCAAAATGTTAAAAAAAAAGCTGGTGAATAACCTGCTCGTCACACACCGCCGCTGAGTCAAGCGATCAAACGGCTCAACCTCTACGAGGTCAATTAGCGCACGATGTTACATTCAAAGTGTGATTTTTTCCCAACGCCCCCAAAAGTGTTGTTCTACAGCAAATTTTCGAACACAATTGTGATCGTTCCGTTAAAAAACAAAAGCGGTCTACATGCGAAAACCAAAGGAAGGAACACGAGCAATAATGCTAAAAACAGTCAATGTATTTATGGGTCAGTTCCCCGGAAAAGGCCAATCCATACCCCAAGATTTCAAAATGGTTAAAGTTGGAATTGAGATCTACCAAAAATCAGGGATTAGGTAATCTCACACCATACTGATTGAATTTCAATTGAAGAACACACAGTGCGGCGCATAATTAATTAAAAACGCTGCAAATTTTACACAAGGGTTTATTATTCTTTGATATAGGTTACTTGTACAGAAATTTAATTCTGTCAATAAAAAAAATTAAAAAAAATTTTTTTTTGGATTTTTATATTTCAAAAAAAATTTTTTGAGGCGATTTTTTTTTTCAAAAATGTGTTTTTTCAAAAATTCTTTAATTTTTACTCGAAAGATATTTAACTTCTTGGGATCCATCAAAAATCCCATTTTTAGCTCCATGAAAGCCCTATAGATCGCCACAGTGAAATCGGATCGTTCCGGGACCCCAAAAAATGGATTCTACGTCCAAAAATACTTCGAAAACGACACCTGACTCGATCCCATAGCCAAAAGCCTTCAAAAAACCCCACCCGTAGCCCCATTATAGCCCCATAGCGCCCCACGGGTTTGGGCGATCGGACTGAAAACCTTGTGGGCACAACTAGATGGTAAACCAAGTATTTTGCCAAAATTTCAGATTTTTAAAAAAATTCCTACTGCCCAAAACGGCCTGGACGGCGGACGGCGTACGGCGGACGGACATTTCGGATTTTGAATGTAGACCACTTGAAACGGATAATGTCAAATTTTGAGCCCGATCGGAGTCGTCGACCCGCGTCGCGAAAACATAGGTGTATTATTCCAAGAATAATAAACCAAAATTAAAGAACAAAACCCTTCGGCAGATGGAAGACACCCATGACAGATAAGATATTCCCATGCCCAAATCAAAGAAATTAATCGGCTATTTAATAACTTGAAAGCCTATAAAAGTTCATTCAGTCAGCCACCATTACCGGCAGATGAAAACGCATAAAACCTTGTGTAAAATTTGCAGCGTTTTTCATTTAAAAAAAAAAAAAAAAAAAAAAAAACTACAATTTCATGGTCACGCTGGCCAGGAAACCCGGAAACAAAATATTATTTTACCAATGCTGAAGGGTCGGTTAGTTCGTAGGTCAATAGGAATTATTCCTATTTGTTGAATATCTCAGGAAACAATGGACCAAATTAACTGTGCTGAATAATGTTACATTTAGTTCATATCTACATTAGATAGCAGATTTAGCAGATTCCAAGGCTAATAAACCAAAATGGCTCAAAACATGTTTTACAATGCGATTGAAAACATCACAACGTCACGATCATACATCAAATCAAGGGTGTAATGAGTTGGCCGACAGGCTGCTTATTTAACGCAGAAATTTGTTCTCTTGAAAAAAGAACTGTATAACTTTTTTTGTCATACCCTTCTACATAAAATGACAACAACAAAAAACGCTGCAAATATTAAACAAGGGTACTTGTACGAAAATTAAATCTGTGTCAATAAAAAAAATTTGGAAAACCTTATTTTTCCTATTATTTTTTTCACCCGGAAAATATTTATTTGAACTCCTGGGATCTTTCAAAAATCCCATTTGTAGGCCCATGAAAACTCTATAGATCCCCACAGTGCAATCTGATCGTTCAGGGACCCCCAAAAATGGATTCTACGTCCAAAAATACTTCGAAAACGACACATAACTCGATCCCATAGGTGAAAACCTTAAAAAAACCTCCCGTAGCCCCATTTTAACAACGTAGCGCCCCACGGGTTTGGGCGATCGGGCTGAAAACATTGCGGGCACAACTAGATGATAAACCAAGTATTTCGTCAACATTTCAGATTTATAAAAATATTCTTACTGCCTAAAGCGGCCCGGACGGCAAACGCACATTTCGGGTTTGGAATCTATTCATCTTGAAACGGATAATGTCACATTTTTAGGCCGATCGGAGTCGTCAACCTCCGTCGCGATTACAAAGGTGTATTATTCCAAGAATAATAAACCAAAATCGCGGTTTCTGGGCTACCAAGAGTTAAGCTCACCTCCGAGCCCAATAGAAGCGATTTCCGTTTTGGTTTATTTTTGGACGTAGAATACATTTTTTGGGGCCCCGGAACGATCCCATTTCTGTGGCTGTGGGGATCAATGGCGCTTTCATGGGGCTACAAATGAGATTCTTCTAAAATCCCAGGAGGTCGAATATTTTCTGAGTAAAAAAAAAAACGCTGCAAATTTTACACAAGGGTTTATTATTCTTTGATATACATTACTTGTGCAGAAATTTAATTCAGTCAATGAAAAAATTTAAAAAATTTTTTTTTGGATTTTCATCTCAAAAAAAAGTTTTTTTGGATTTTTTTGTTCAAAAATGTGTTTTTTTCAAAAATTCCGTATTCCATGGTCCTACAATATAACGGTAGGGTTAAATTTAAAATCGGAAGTTTATGATAAAGGCCCATTTTCCCGCGGTGGCACTATAACTAATCCGCCAGAGTGCGCTAGCATAAGAAGGGACCGACGGGAATCTGCCGGAGGTGACGGCGGAAATGGCGGCCGTGAGCAGCCAATGAGAGAGTGGCGCCACTTTTCCCTCCAGATTCAAAGTTGAAATTTTCGACAGTGCCCTGGAAATTTGTATTACACCGTAGGAGCCCAAAACACACTGCTATGCCTTCAAATTATGAAGTTCTTTCAGAAAAAAGTATTATTCGACAGTCGGTTCCAGGGCCCATTGTCTTTTTTTCTGGTGAAAGCTGTTAAATTTTATAATATAAAATTTCTTATATTATAAGCGGTGGTATGTACATTACATTTCTGTTGACACAGCAAAAGTGCCAATAATATTCGTGGGAAAGGGCTTTTGCCAAAATTTGCAATTGCTTCGCCTTGGCTGTCCCTCCCCCTCTTGAAGCTCAAATAAAATTTTCACATGGAATAGCTGCAATAGGAAATTTAATCAGCTTTCGCGAGAAAAAAAAAAGAAGACACTTGCAATCGGGCAAATAGTTTCTGAGCTACAGCTGAAAACGTTCTGAAAAGCGTGGTTTTCCCGTTACCGAGCGGTGTCCGATTGGGGGGACTTCTTTGAAAGGGGTATCTCGGAAACTGTTAGACCTACTGTAGACTGTAGACAGAGGGGCCGACGATGGTGTAGTGCATGGAAGAAATAGAAATGCTTCCTTATTCCATGAGTTCCTCCTATGAACTGACAATTCCTCTTCCTTATTCCATGGGTGTAGTGGTTATAATGCTGGGTCCACTACTGCAGGGTCTAGAGTTCGAGGCTGTCTTGCGTCAAGGTTTTCTTGTGTCGTTATTCCAAGTCCGCAAGCTCCCGTAACAAATATCATACAAGGCATACATACCTACATACCAGATGTCTGTCGAGTCAAGACTGATTGAAGATCATCAATAACAAGCTTATATACCGAAAAGGGGGAGCGCCTATGTGACTCCAGAAGTGATTATCACCTTGGTGAGAATAGCAGATGGATTGGAAAGTGAATTCCGCATGACAATAACAATTGAAGAGTTGAAATTCAAAACAGTCTAAGTGCCAAAAAGCTCAGAATCGAGTTAACAACCTCTAAACAGTCTAAGGACCATTACCAACAACCTGCAAAATGGTCTAAGAGCCACGACCGCGATAAAGGTTCCTAGAACTGCCCAGAGATCGCAGCACGGCTAAGTGCCACAGGTGTTGGCAACAGTCTAAGTGCCAAAGGGTAGGTAACCTGCCGCCTGTTTACCACCGTGCGGTCCTGTTTTTCGGCAGTGTTTATTGCAATCATATCGCGTTTACGTAGGATTTCCAATTTAAAATGGAACAAAACGGGAGGAAAAGGAAAACGCTGCAAATTTTACACAAGGGTTTATTATTCTTTGATATAGGTTACTTGTGCAGAAATTAAATTCTGTCAATGAAAAAATTAAAAAAAAATTTTTTTTTTGGATTATTTCAAAAAAAATTTTTTTTGGATTTTTTTGTTCAAAAATGTGTTTTTTCAAAAATTCTGTATTTTTTACTCAAAAAATATTTAACATCCTGGGATCCTTCAAAAATCCCATTTTTAGCCCCATGAAAGCCCTAAAGATCGCCCCAGTGAAATCGGATCGTTCCGGGACCCCCAAAAATGGATTCTACGTCCAAAAATACTTCGAAAACGACACCTAACTCGATCCCATAGCTAAAAGCCTTCAAAAAACCCCTCCCGTAGCCCCATTATAGCCCCAGAGCGCCCCACGGGTTTGGGCGATCGGACTGAAAACCTTGCGGGCACAACTAGATGGTAAACCAAGTATTTTGTCAAAATTTCAGATTTTAAAAAAAATTCCTACTGCCCAAAACGGCCCGGACGGCGGACGGACATTTCAGATTTAGAATGTAGACCTCTTGAAACGGATAATGTCAAATTTTGAGGCCGGTCGGAGTCATCGACCCGCGTCGCGAAAACATCGGTGTATTATTCCAAGAATAATAAACCAAAAGCCTAATCAACGTCTTTTGAATAAAATGAAAAGGAATAGTGGAGAACAGAATTAGGATACTACTTGACCGGTTTCAACGGTTGTTTGGGGTGCATAATTGGATCGCGTCTAAAATTACTTCAAAAACGACACCTAACTCGACCCCCCCAGGCCAATCTTCCAAACCTCCATTTGTCACCCCATAGATGCCTACGGTGTACATATTTGGACGTGTCCAAGTCTTTCATAATTAGATTCGACGTCCAGAATTACGTCGAAAACTACACCCCTCTCGACCCCCTCCTAACTCCTTTTTAGCCCCAATGCTGCCAATCTTACCCAAGGGCTTATAAAGTTTGTGGGTGGATGTGGGACCCCGAAAAATGGATAATGCGTCCAAAATAACTCGGAAAACGACACCCCATTTGACCTAGGATCCTCAAAAAATCCGATTTGTTGCCCCATGAAAGCCCCAAAGATCCCCACGGTGAACCCCGTTCATTTTGATGTTCCCTTGTAAACATTTATATTGCTTACTCCGCACACATTTTCACCCTCTGGTGTCACTTGGACTGTTTCCTTAGGTAGGACTTAGACTGTTTCGAACAATTTAAATTTCAAAAAAAAAATTTTCACAAAAATGTTTTAATTTTTTAATTTTTTTACCTTCAGTAGTTTACTATTGTTTGAAAGTTTCAAATTAAATTAAAAGAATTTCTATAATATAAACGTGGAGCATATGGTGTGTTTTTCTCAATTTCCTGGAAACTACGATTTTGGCGCTTGGACTGTTATGAATTTCAACTCTTCAATTAGCAAATGAGACGAGGAGCTAATGACCAACTCGGGGTACTAATTATGGTACATAAAACATAGGCATATCTATATCTATAAAAATGAGTGCCAAATCTTTGAGGACTCAACCAGTGGAGTGTTTGGCAACAAATTGTGTGAGAATGTTTGTGAAGCATAGTGGATCTGCGAATTTGTAGAAACTTCTTTAAAACCATCTATGGGCCTACCTAAGTCTCTCGCTTTTCTCGAAAATTTTTTATTATTTTATTTGATTCTCCAGATCCTACTGGATCGTTCAGTAGGTACCAATATGTTGGGGTTTCGGAATAGGGGAAGCGATAGGAGGAGCTGTAAACAAGGCGCGCGACTCCCTCATGTACTAAAGTCAGGTGCGCAGCACACCCGCTGAACTATGATAGGTTCTCTTTCATCATTAAATGATGAAAGAGTATCTGTAAATTCTGAAAGAGATCTGTAAATTTTACAGATAATTACAGATAGAAAGAAAATTGAATTACCTCCAATAAGCCTGCAGATACCTTCCAATATTTCACTAAGTAAAAAAGTATCAGTGAGCTCCCACTTCGTGAGATGGTCCGCCGGTTGCCTCAGATTGATTCCAAAAAATGAATTTGTTTGCTCACAGTCAACGATGACAACTCTTTCCCTCTCCGATTTTAGAATAACATTCAGGCATATCTACAATTCGTCATCATTTGAAAACACGCAAAGAACTCAGAAAAAAAAACTTGATTACACCGCACTAAAAATGAGGTTCTTATCTAGGTAGCTACTTCAGAGGAACGAAAAGTTTTCGTCGAAAACCTAACTTGAAAAAGTGTCTTTCTCATTTCAGTAGTCGAAAAATAACTTATGAAGGAAATAAAAGTCTTTGAGAACCAAACAACAACAACTTGAGCAAAATATTTTTCTGATAGCTAGAAAGATAAAAATCTAGGAGTGATTTCGGGTCCCGAGTCGGGACTCCCGACTCGTGAGCGGCTAGCGCAGACCGCGATCGCGGGGATGGGAGCCGTCATTGTTTCCCTCGTTTTTTCAGTTCCCGATTTTTTGCGTCGCGCTTGAACGTTTGCCCCAAAATTTCGTTAGGTAAGTATTAAAAAATTTTGCACTATCGAGATGATTTTTTTTTGTTTTGATCGGACAGATCTGGTGAATCTACTGAGTTTTTTTTTTTTCACGTAACTAGGGCGAATACAAACAACCCTAGAAATTGATAAGCGAACCCATTAAAACGCCCTTTGGTAGAACCATTCTAAAAAATAGATAATGTGATTGGATATTGTTGAAAAAAACTCAGTGGCTACTCAAGACCTGGACACACATGCGCTTTCCTTCGCAACGAGAGACTGGTCAAATAGAGTCGTTATATTATTACTAGGGATCGCTAGGAAAATTTTTGAAACTCCGAAACCCGGTACAACTTTTGTCGTCGGTTTAGAACGAAACTACGTCTGTTAAAACGAGCTTTTCACGCTGATTTCAACGAGTACAAAACGATTTCTGTGCGATAACCTGTTCGCAAGTTGTTCGAAGATCGTCGGTAGGCGGGTACCTACGAGTATTTTTTGCGAGCCTTCGATTTGTTTAATAGGTACCTACTAGGTAATTTCATTTTGAGTTTTTTTTCTGAGAATTTTATTGCTCCAAGAAAATAACTTATTAACGATATTGATTTGAGACTAGGTGATAAATATTTAAAACTAAGGTACAGCACTTAGTTTTTGTTTCCTATGATAATATGTCGACACTGCGCGCTGCTTCACGAGTAAGCAAGATCGAGTGGTTTGGTTCTTTTAAGTCTTCGGACGATATCACTTGTGTCTAGGAGACGGACAGCTTCCTCGTTGACTTGAGATCTTAGCCGTTGCAGATGACTCACGGCCTGCCGCTTGATGGTTTCGTTGACTGTTTCGATTTGAAGCTCGTGGTGGAGACGTTCATTTCGAAAGTACCATGGTGCATTGACCACGTTTCTTAATATATTGTTTTGGAATCGCTGGATGAGCTCTCGATTCGATTGAGCCGTACAGCCCCACAGCTGGGCTCCATAAGTCCACACCGGTTTGAGGACTTGGTTGTACAGAGTAAGCTTATTCTGGATAGACAGTTTAGACCGTCTCCCCATTAGCCAGTACATCTTTCTGAATTTGAGCAAAAGTTCTTCTTTCTTCTTCTTGACGTGGGCTTTCCATCGGAGCCGAGCATCAAGCGTCATACCGAGATACTTCGCTTCATTTGAGTATGGGATTACTTTCCCATTGAGGTAAGCTGGTATATAGTTGATTTTTTTTGTTGGTAAAATCAACATGTACCTACTGACTTAGATTCGTTCAGCTTGATTCTCCATTTCGCTGTCCATTGCTGAATGCGGGTGATTGACCGGTTTAGATTGGTGACTGACTCCCTGTTGCTTTCCCCTATCGCCAACACCGCAGTGTCATCGGCAAAAGTTGCTATGGTGTTCATTTCTGTTTCTGGGAGGTCTCTGGTGTACAATAAGTACAGTAGTGGACCAAGAACGCTCCCTTGTGGGACGCCTGCTTTGTCAAGTTTTGGGTCAGAGAAGGCGTCTTCTTGCTTGATCCTGAAGTAGCGATTGGTAAGATATGATTGAAGTAGCTCAGCATACTTTGACGGCAGGGTTTTACGCAGCTTGAAGTTTAGTCCCTCATGCCAGACCTTGTCGAATGCCTGAGCAACATCCAGAAATACAGCCGAACAGATCTTCTTTTCTTCAAGGGCTTTTTCAATGACGTGTGTTATCCTGTGTAAGTACTTGATCAATTGTAGAATGCTTCTGACGAAAACCGAACTGATGCGGCGGAATTAGTTTTCGCTCCTCCACAATCGGCATCAGACGTCTGTGTAACAACTTCTCAAACAACTTAGACAGTACTGGGAGTAGAGAAATTGGTCGATAAGAACTTGGTGTATCAGGTGGCTTGCCTGGTTTGGGGATCATGATGACTTCAGCAATCTTCCACAACTGAGGAACGCAGCGAAGTTTGAAAACTGCATTGACGATCAGTGTTATTTTTGCTATAGCCTTACGTGGCAGATGCTTCAGTACCTGGCCAGTAATATGGTCATAGCCAGGAGCCTTTTGGTTTATTATTCTTGGAATAATACACCTATGTTTTCGCGACGCGGGTCGACGACTCCGATCGGCCTCAAAATTTGACATTATCCGTTTCAAGAGGTCTACATTCAAAATCCGAAATGTCCGTCCGCCGTACGCCGTCCGCCGTCCGGGCCGTTTTGGGCAGTAGGAATTTTTTTTTAAATCTGAAATTTTGGCAAAATACTTGGTTTACCATCTAGTTGTGCCCGCAAGGTTTTCAGTCCGATCGCCCAAACCCGTGGGGCGCTATGGGGCTAAAATGGGGCTACAGGAGGGGTGTTTTGAAGGCTTTTAGCTATGGGATCGAGTTAGGTGTCGTTTTCGAAGTATTTTTGGACGTAGAATCCATTTTTGGGGGTCCCGGAACGATCCGATTTCACTGTGGCGTTCTATAGGGCTTTCATGGGGCTAAAAATGGGATTTTCGAAGGATCCCAAGAAGTTAAATATTTTTCGAGTAAAAATTAAAGAATTTTTGAAAAAACACATTTTTGAAAAAAAATCCCCCCCTCAATTTTTTTTATTGACAGAATTACTTAAGTGTCTGTACAAGTAACCTATATCACAGAATAATAAACCCTTGTGTAAAATTTGCAGCGTTTTTTGGATTGATTTCGGTATTGATGATATTTTGTACCTCTTTAATAGTGACTATCGGGATGTCAACTTCAGGTTCTATGGGAGAGGTGTTCTCTATAACATCTACATCTACTACTGTTGGCTCTGGAGTAAGTACGTGCGCGAGATGATCGGCAAAAGTAGTTGCTTTGTCCTGATTGCTTCTTGCCCATGTCCCATCACCACTCCTAATGGGGGAGGCATGAGAGATGGGTCTTTTGAGGTATTTGGTTGCCTTCCATAGCGAGTACTCAGTGTCCCTATGCCTTGTCAACTCAGAGATAAACTGCTCATTAGTTTCATCGTTGATTTGTTGGATCAGGGTTTTTAATTCTCTAGCCTTCCTGTACCATTCAGGGTTAGAGTGATAGGTGAGTGATCTGAGCTGAGGTCGTAGTTTTCTTCGAGAAGTAGATAGTTTGCTGAGATAATCTTTGTGATGAAAAAGTCAATCAAATCCGGTTTTTTCCTTGGGTCAGAGGGCCAATACGTTGGCTTCCCTGTTGAATGTGCTTCACAGTTGTAGTCATTTTGAGTTGATGGGTTGTTATGGGCTGCATATAATTGGTGATAGACGGCAATTTTATAATTCACTACGAGAAACCAACAACTTGTTGGCAACAAGCGTTGTTACTATGAAAAATTAAGTTGACGGGTTGCCACGGGTGCATCATTGATAGGTGATGGGTGGGAATTTTTTGTTTCGTGCGAAGCACGGGTGTCCCAGCTAGTGTAGGAACCTACCTACTATTTGACTGGCCGACACTGTGCGGCGTTACTTCATTCCCACGACTCCAGATCTCTTTCCCTTTTGAACATATTCAAGCGTGTTTCCGTTCAGTCGTGAATTTCTGTGACTTAGCTGATCAATCCTTTTTTTTCTCACCTCACTGTGACTCCAATGCGAGATTTAATGTTGGGAAAATACAAATATGAACTTTGTAGGTAGGTAATTCGTCAAAATTCTACTAATGCCAGTTCGCGTAGGCTGACAGACGAAAGCTTATCCTCACACAGGCTCATCCACCCTGTGTCCTGTGTCCACCAACACATAGGTACTCTCGGATAAGGTCGACTGAATGTGGTGAGGGTCGTATAGAGAGGGTCCTTACGCCAAATTTCACGGTGATCGCTCTGTCCCTTTGTAACGACGTCGCAGAGGCCGCAGTGTTAGCAGGTTCATCCCGGATTTTCTGCTCTTACGCGCCCAGCACCAGTTCGACGGATCGATCAGTTCACTCATTACTGTCAAAGTTGAGTCTCCCACCCGATCGATAGCTACGCTGCTCGATTCCTCGCCCATGAAAGGAGTTGGAATTGTGTAACGACTGTCAGTATTATATTGAGACCAGTTACGTAAATGTACCTTCTCAGCTTTTAGTTATTAAAATGGAAACTTCTTTATTTATTTATTTATTTCCATTGTTTATACACAGAAACAGGCACGATAATTGTATAGTGTATTACGATTTTTACTTATTGTTCCTAGAACAACACATAGGTACAACGGAGGTCAACCTTTTGATCGAGCTTGAAATTTGTCCTTAGGGGAGAGTGGGTACGCCCCGGACAGTGAGGTTTTGCTAGGAAGAAAGATTCGGAAAAGGCTCAAACTATCAGAGGCCTCTGTTGACGTGCTCGCGAACTAATTTCCCGAATTTGGAACCTTTCTCACTGCTATTTCTTTACTCACAAGTGTTCAAAGTTCCGGTCGTGTTCCCTTCTAATTTTGGCTCCCTCGAAACTAAGCGTGAGGACATTTTGATCAATTCTTTTCACGTTTTTAGCGTTTCCAGTAGTGGAGGCACGCATTCGCTATTATGATATGAAGCAGCAACCTTGTTGAATCGGAATTATGGAAATGCCAGATGTTTATCAAAAATGAAGCTGTTGGGGACAGCCCGGACATCCGACATGGGGTCGCCCCGGTCTATTGTAACACAGTGAAGACTTCACTTAGTGTCCGGGGTGACCCCACATTGCAAGACATTTATAAAAATGAAAAAATAAATTTAATTAACCTTCCAGGGCCCGCGTGGGCGGTAAATTGGCCGCCTTTTTGAAAAAAATGATTGAAACATTTTCCCCATTTTCAGAATTGGAGAAATACTTGAATTATTCCTGTCCGGGGTGATCCATACCCCTGACCGGAGTGACCCCAGGGGTGGGGTCACGCCGGTCAAATGCCTTTTTTTCAACTTTTCAATTATTATCACATTTGAGAACGTTTAGCTTCCTTCATTGATATGGATCATTGAAATTGGATAGTATCAGAAGCGAACCACGTATTAAGCATAAATTTATGACCATTACGGGCTTGTAGGCAGACCTCCAAAGTTAAGTGTCCGGGGCGTACCCACTCTCCCCTATAAGTTTCAAAAAATAAAATGCGTTTTGGGCAGTAGGTTTTTTTAAATCTGAAACTTTGACAATAATATTCAAATATTAATTGAATTGATTATTCATTAACTGGATACAAAATTTGTTTTTGTGAATTTGTTATAGTTAGTTTTCATTTAATCAAAACTAAAAAAACCGTCAAGTTTTGCACGTGCAGACTCATCAATTTGCCAACTTATTGCCAACTAGGCCAAAATTAATTGTTCAATAAGTACCGGTTACACTCAAGAGTTGGACACGTTTTTGGTTATTATTCTCACAAGAATCAACCTATATAGGAAACATAATATGTTTCCGCGACGGGAGTCCAAAATTTTGAAGGGCCGAAAACCTTGCGGGCATAACTAGATGAAGAACAGAGTATTTTGTCAACATTTCAGATTTACACAATATTCCTACTGCCTAAACAGGCCTGGACAGCGGACGGGCATTTCAGGTTTAAAATTTTTCACATCAACTATGAACGCATAGTAATGGCCAGCCAAACACACATTTTTAGCAGTTATTTTTCACGGCCCTAAAGTTTTTGAACGGCTCGATTGGGAACACTAAATGACAATAACCTACAGATTTACGCCTATTGCAAGTAACCCAAAACAGTTTCTAATAATAATTATCAACAACAATTATTGTTCAAGTTGCTTTTATTTATTTATTTTTTATTTTATTTGGTCAACAGCAAATTGGGGGTTCCCAAAAGGTGGTCCGCGGACCCCCAGGGATCCGCAAACGTTGGTGTGGGGGTCCGCGAGCTGCATCCAAAAATTAATATTTTAAGCTATTCTACCAGGAACTCAAATAATAAAAATGACTGTTTGTAGCCGGAGTGTCCTGTAAAGCGTGAGAGGCCGTACTTGCGACGCGACGCTAGTGACACCTAGCCTAATAATTGGGCGTACTAGTCACTAATAATTATTATTAGTGACTAGCTCGCCCAGTTTCTACCAGAATGTAGGGATGTCCGATTCTCAAAAATAATCGCGATTATTTTTTCAAAAAGAATTGATACATCTGAGGATCGATTCTTTTTCCAAATTATTTATTAAATTTCAAATTTATCAGAAGAAGAAGAAGCATTACCTACCTATTACGTTACGAAACCTGAATTCCAATTACTAATAAATCCAACTGCAAACCAGCACTATAACGTAGGAAAAGGTAGGTAGGAAAGCTTCAGCTGTGTCAGTGGTTGTTGTGCAACTGTTTCCAAATGTAAAATAAATGTAAAAATAAATAATTACTTGCAACAATCAATTGATTTTTCCCTTGTGATATATACTTACACCTAGGTATAAGCAAACGGGGAAAAACCTTTTTTACAACAAAATTATATATATATAATTTACCTATATAGGGGGTCCTCAGTACATTTGTGGTTTGTTAAGGGGTCCGTGACAAAATTTTATTGGGAACCCCTGCTGTAGACGGTTCCTTGAGATCTAAAAACTCACGGAGAACTCCTGACGACCTTCACCCTCCACCTCTAAAGCGAACCATTCAATCATCTATATCATCCGCATTCGTCTTCCCAATGGTTGCCATAAAACGGACATCTAGAAAAACAATCCAACCCCTCAAGCGCATTCTCTCGAGGAAATCATCAACAACTCTAACCCCAAGAATGGGAGAATACAAACACCGAAGAGGGAGGGAGCATAATAATACGCCATTTGAGAGATTGGTATAACTAAGAAAAGGGAAGGAAGGTATAAAATCAGAGTTGGAGGGTGGCAGGCTAATATAATTTGAATGAGGGTAAAACCCGGTGCGCTCCTGCACTTGTGCCTTTCCTTTATTCGATAGGACGGTGTTAAAAGTGTTCGCGCACAGTCGCACACAACACACTCTGCTTTTCACTCGGGAGAACTTGCGGTTCCCATTTCGCCGGTAATGCTATTAGTCCCCGCCAACAACCCTCAACCTTCCCGTTCTCATTGCTTATGATGCTTTCAAGGAATTGTTCCCTCCCAACCTAATTACTCGACAATTCCCCGGTTTATGGAATAATCAAGTTTGGTCGAAGGAAGGTGCTTAGTACAGCCATCGTACACAATAGCAATGAGTTGATATTAGGTTGGAGCGTGTTGTCAGAGGATTTCGGGTAAATCAACGCAGATATTTCCCAGTTAGCACCACCAGATTATACCCAATATGTACGATTCGATTTCCTCAATAGAGTAGGTATTCCCGGTCTTTTTTTTTTGGACCAATTCCAATCCCCAAACAAGAAAATTGCTTCCAGCCCAAAATCCATTGTGACAAGTTGTCACTGACAGCATATCAGAGCACTATGGTTGTCACTTGTCGCAAGACGTGATTCCGAGATATTCATAGATCAGGGTGAAAAATATCGACTTTCAGGTTTTTCTTTTTATATTCAATCATTTGAAGACCAATTTTTTTTATTTTTTTTTTATTGAGGAAATTTTCACGTACATTTTTAGCCATGCTTCATTTCTCAAGGGTGCACAGTGTATCGATAATAGGGGTGGGATGGACAAAACTTTTTTTCTCCAGATTCCTGTAGGAAATTTCACGCAGATTGCGAAAATACCCTCATGTAAGGGTCGCAAACAACTCCTTAATAGTGCAAAACGAAAATACCCTTCAAAATCCGCGTTTTGGTTTATTATTCTTGGAATAATACACCTATGTTTTCGCGACGGGGGTCGACGACTTTGATCGGGCTCAAAATTTGACATTATCCGTTTCAAGAGGTCTACATTCTAAATCCGAAATGTCCGTCCGCCGCACGCCGTCCGCCGTCCAGGCCGTTTTGGGCAGTAGGAATTTTTTTAAAAATCTGAAATTTTGACAAAATACTTGGTTTACCATCTAGTTGTGCCCGCAAGGTTTTCAGTCCGATCGCCCAAACCCGTGGGGCGCTATGGGGCTATAATGGGGCTACGGGAGGGGTTTTTTGAAGGCTTTTAGGTATGGGATCGAGTTAGGTGTCGTTTTCGAAGTATTTTTGGACGTAGAATCCATTTTTTGGGGTCCCGGAACGATCCGATTTCACTGGGGCGATGTTTAGGGCATTCGTGGGGCTAAAAATGGGATTTTTGAAGGATCCCAGGATGCTAAATATTTTTCGAGTAAAAAAGAAAGAATTTTTGAAAAAACAATTTATTGAAGAAAAAAAAAAATCCAAAAAATGTTTTTTGACAAAACCAAAAAAAAATTTTTTTTTTAATTTTTTCATTGACAGGATTAAATTTCTGCACAAGTAACGTATATATAATTTATAAATTTTACACAAGGGTTTATTATTCATTTAATTCATTTTACCCTTGTGTAAAATTTGCAGCGTTTTTACCCTGTAACCTGAAAATGGCTTGGTTGCTAAGCTAGATATGTATAATATATATAAAGTCTCTTTATAAATAATTTATCTACCTTTCAATAATTCGAAACTCGAAACTCATCAAATAATTATTATTGAAAGGTAGATGAGTTTTACCTGCAGAAAAACATTCCACCAAAATCACTGCCGCAGGTTTACGCAAAAAATTGCTGTTTTAACTTTTTTAGTATAGGTAGTTTGATGAACACGTTAAAGTCAAAACCAAAAGAAGGAAATTAAATTATTGGAGAAAAGTCCAAATTAAGATTGACTAGTCGGCTTGATTAAAAATAATTCAGAACCGAGCTATTTGATTTTTTTCTTTGCAAAATTACTACCTACTAGGTAGTCACTCTGTGGAAGAGTATCCATCGCCGGAGAACTAATTCCTCTCGTGGAGACCTCGATTGTAGTAATGATAATAATAATAACACATTTTTCACCTCAAGCCGATTCTCCCAACTTTGACACGTTCAGGCGAACTAATAACAGGTTTGTTCCAGCTTTGACGGACTGTTAACAGAAATCGACGGAGACATGCGCAGTTGAGAAAACTGCTGTTCCAGGTCGCTGGGTCGGCGAAAAGTAGCCGTCGCCGGCTGTTCCAGGTCGATTTGTCGGTCGACCGCTGCGGACAGTAGTTGAACTGCGGCAGTTCAACTACTGTCCGCCGAAAACGGACAGCTCGAATGAGTTCGGTTGGGTTCTGTCGACTAGGATAACCCTACCCAGTTGAAACCTCTCTCATAACCTTCTCACTTTATTTTGGTGCTCGGCGTGTCAAGTTGTTGGCCCTCCGCACACGGGTCGAGAGCCGCTCGAGATCGTAGCAAACGGAATTTCACCCCTCTCGATTTCCTAGGTAGTGGATTGAGGCTCCGCCCACGGGTCGACTCGAACTCGAATCGTAGTCAAACTCGTTTCGTCATCCTCGACGCGTCTCTCACTCGAACTGTTTGGAACGGGAAATCTCGCGCTGACGCTCGTGACGAGTATGGAGGGTTTGCATATCAAGTTCGTTGGGGTAGTTGAAAAACACCCAGTTATTAAATAATAAAGTTATAAATTTTATAATTACCCAGTTATAAATTTTATAATTACACCCTTCAAGGGTATTCACGGAAGGACATCACAGACAACGTTGTAAGCTGAAAATTGTATCACCGCGCCTAATAATAATAATTTTTGTGAATAATTACATAATTTTTAGAAACATTGGAATAAACTCGTTCTTTCCTCAAAGTGATCAATATCCGTTCTTCTGCACTGACACATTTCCTCATAATATTATTAGTGTCCATAATATGGACACTAATAATATCATATTATGATGAATGGCGGAGGATACCAATGTCAATCAATAGCACGGCAAACGACTCTTTTGACATTCTATAGTATGCCAAAAATTTCGTATCATTCATTTGTAGTTCCTGAGCTCCAACAAACAGCCGACAATGAAAGTTGCGTTCAATGTATAGATTCTTCATCACTACTCATTTTCAATCTAATAAAAACTCGGATGGTAAAAAATTGCGCACAAACAGTAGCTTGCTCCTTTGAAAGTTAAGTTCAATTGCTCGAAAGAAGCTTTCAGGTAGTGGCTACCTGAAATTCACAAGCAGGCTGACGAGAGGGCAACGAACCGTGTGCGGATGTCCACCTCGAATTTCGAGGGAAACCCCAGTTCCCCTAATCCCGCCTCGAGTTCTTTCCGTTCTCGCTTCGAGTGGCTCTCGACCCGTGTGCGGAGGGCCGTAGTCCTCCCGAAGTCCTCGTAAATACCCTCAAATACATTAAACGACTCATTCCCGCCCTTATGATACTCCTCTCTTGAAAAAAGTTGATTATTCTGAATAAAATAAACCAAAAATTATCACCTGGATTTTTCCATTTGAAATTTACTGTCACGTGGAATCACCATGAAGTAATTAAATTGTGTAGCATTACTTCACGGTGATTCACGTGACTTGGTTTGTTGACAGATCGCGTTCCAGGTCATCAGATGGGCTGTTCGACAGAACTCAACAGCGATTCAGAAGGCATTGGAACTGCTGTCGACAGCTGTCAACTTTTGTTAACCTAACAATTATTACAAACCTGCAATTAATACAATTGCCATTGCCAATTATTACAAGTCTGTCTGCAATGACATTGGGCTCCGACCCTGCTCTCTAGCGGCGGAAGCAATGAGACCGATGAGAACTCTGGAAATCCTCGGGAATTTGGTGCGGGGTGGTGGTAACATTGGCTCCCCTCCAGCTGTTGACGACCGTCCGCGTTGTTTTGAGTTCGTTCGTGTTTCACGACAAAATTTGTTTAGTTTAGTGGTTTAGTGCCAATTTTTCGGTCCGGTCGTGGAAATGGATAGCCAATCAACGACTTCGGGTTCATTGAAGAAGACAGTCCTTCGTAGGCTAGCCCGTGAAATAGTATTTAACGTGTACCACCCCGCCCCCCTACCATACATAGTAATTTTCTGTTATTATGATGGTCTGATTTCAAGGTAAGTGTAGCTGTAAGGAAATTGAATTCATTTTATTCTTCCCGGCCTCATTGCGATGATAATATTTCATTTTCGAAATGTAGGTATAGTAAATAGTAAACATCTATGAAATCGATAGGCTGGATTCTGGACATCTGCTGAAAAGGCGCATGGATTTCGGGGGGAAACTACTCCCAGATGTGCCGCGTCAAAGGGATAGAATCTCCCGAAAAATGTCTCAAATGGGGGGATTCCCCCTTTTTTTATCTCCCAAAATGCGTTTATTCGGTAGGTTACGTTTGCGCCAGAAGGGTAAAAATAAGCCGAAAAATCCGGCTACCTTTGCGCCATTCGTAAACCCTACGTTTGCGCCAATAATTTTTTTTGTAACCTACGTTTACTCCGCTCCAAAAACCTTCATTTGCGCCCGGGCTTCGTTCAGCAAGAAGCGTCAGAAAGTAGTACAGGGGTTTTCTTATAAATTCAATAGTAGCGGTTATAGTTTATAATCTGTGCATTCAATCGTGATGAAACTGATAGGGCTATACCCACACAATCCCTGAAAATTTGATTGAAATCCGATCACTAAGTAGAATTTGCAGCGTTTTCAATACTAACGAGCCGGCTTCACCAGCTTTTTAACCATCGTTGATCAACTTCCATTTTGGAAGGCTCAATCATAGTCTCACTTTCCAAAAATGCGGGATAATTTTCGTATTCTTTTTGCGTACCAACCCCTACATTGAGATCACCAATGGAAACAAGTCGGATCAACAATAATTGTTGATTAATTATTAATCGTTGATGCTGTAATTACAGCATCCCAGCAGGCTGTGTTACCGACCACATTTCGTATCAAACCAGCACTTTTGGTTTTTTGACCTCAAAATTTGCTCTAATAAAATGATCTAATAATCTAATTTGCTCTAAAATAGCTCTAATTTTAATCATCAACCTTGATTTTATCCAAACCTGACACTCCTCTTGCTCTGATGAAGATGGAATAAACATCGAAAGCTCGGCATAGAGAAGACAGTTTTCAGTTTGACCCCATTCCCGATCCGTGACGATCAAAGTTCGAGTTGAGATATCGATAAACTACTGGTTTCAGACAATGCGGAATCAAAAATTCTACCGATCAGGTACCTACGAAAAAAAAAACAACTTTTTTTTGGCATTTTGATTAGAAGTGGCTTTGAGACCCTCGATTTGATTCGTCATGCCTTCATTGGGCGGCCTGTTGCACAGAGGCTAAGTTGCGCACGCCTACTCAAATATTGTGAGCATTCGAGTACCAACCATGCAGCTCCATGCAACTTCCGGGTAATTGAGCTCTAAAATGTTATTAAAGTGGACTTCGCGAGGAGCCATCTGGAAATTATTCGAGGCGCCCGTATGTTCTTTATGAGGGGTGACGTTTGATGCTCTCGGTAAAAGGCCACAGTGAAAAATTCACCAGACTGGAAAGAAAAGGCTCAGCGCAGTGTGACCCCCCCATCCATCCCACAACCTCACTTTCTGGCACTACACTCACCGCATACCCGCCGGGCATGGTTAAAAAAATACTACGCGTCTGGCTTTCCCCCCAAGCACGGACAGCAATTTTAATACGTTTTGTGCCGTTCCCTCTTTGAGTTCGCTCCATTTACCATTTTCCTCTCCACTCTGTAACTCCATTCACGAAGCGTTTACTTTTTTTCCCTCGTTTCCTCTTCAGAACAACCACGCAACAGATTCACTTGAAGGAAGGCTGGTAAAAAGCAAATAAAAATACATGTATTGAATCGTTCAATTCATAAATGTAGGGCAGGGTTTCCCTAACTATTTTCGACTAGAGACCAGTTTTCCAAAATGAACTGATAGCTTAAACCCCCATAGCAATAACTTTAAAAATCATATTTATAGTTTTTTCCTTTTGATACAAAATACTTACCGCTTAAAAAACGCTTCAAATTTTACACAAGAGTTTATTAGTCTATGCAGCTTAATAGTGCAAATATTAACAATAACTAATAACTGTTAATAATAACTAAATTGATAAATAATAATAATAATAATAATAACAATAACAAATATTAGCAAATATTAATAATATTATTATTCTGTTATTTAACAGAATTCTGTCTCATTAAAAAAAGTTTGAAAAAATGAAAAAATAATATTTTTTCTTCTGTACAATGTTTGGACAGATGTGGGACCTCAAAAAAACAGAATTTTCGTCCAAAATTACTCCGAAAACGACACCTTATTGGACCTCCTGGGATTCCTCGAAAATTCCATTTGCAGCCCCATGAAAGCCCCATAGAAACCACGGCGAAATAGGATCGTTCTGGGACCCTCAAAAATGAATTCTACGCCCAATAATACTTCGAAAATGACATCAAACTCGACCCCATAGCCGAAAACCTCTTTAAAAAAAAACCTACTCTAGCCCCATTTAAGCCCCATAGCACCCCACGAGTTTGGGCGATCGTTCTGAAAACCTTTCGGGTACGACTAGATGGTAAACCGAGTATTTTGTCAGTATTTCAGGTTTTTAGAAAAATTCCTACTGCTCAAAACAGGCAACAGTGAGCCCTGAGGGGAACGACAGCTGGTCGAGTATTGACTCCCAATAGTCGCCCCTTAGGGTTTGCTTGGGTCACACCCCATAGTAAGGGTGGTTGAGCAGTGGCTCCCACTCTGGGTATCGCTAACCCCATCACTCCCCCCATCACCATTTCCCCTACCCTTCCATCTCCTCCTGTCGCGGCGCCCCTAAATGTGGGGGCCTGCTGATAGCTCCAATGAGCTCATGCAGAAGCCACTTTAAAAAAAAAAAAAAAACGGCTCGAACGCCCGTCAGCGGACGGACATTTCGTTTTTGGAATATAGACATCTTGAAACGTATAGGTAATGTAAAATTTTGAGGTGTATTATTCCAAGAATGATGAACTGAATCGTTGTGGTTGGTCAAGTGAGTATACTTGACATCATTTCTTCATCAAAATTTGACGAAATAAATATAATTCATGTTCAGAAAATATCAAGAGTTGACTATTATTTATTAGGTAATTATTAAATAACTTAGAGTTTCGCTGCAGCAAATTTAACACAAGGATTTATTATTCTTCAATATAGTTGAATGTGCAAAAATTAATTCTGTGGAATTAATAAAATATTTTTGAAAAAAAAAATAAATAAAAAAATAAAAAATAAAAAAACCTTTTCTGTTCCATGTTTGGACAGATGTGAGACCTCGAAAAAATGGATTGTGCGTCCATAATTACTCGGGAAATGACACCTTACCTCCTGGGATCCTTCAAAAATCCCATTTGTAGCTCCCATGAAAGCATCCCCATAGTAAATCGTATTGTCCAGGGACCCCCAATAAATGGATTCTTCGTCCGAAAATACTTCGAAAACGACACCTCCTGTGGCCCCATAGCGCCCTACGGGTTTGTCGATCGGGCTGAAAACCCAGCGGGCACGGGTGACAGCACGAGCGTTCCCAAATCAGTTGAAAGAAATTTTTCGTGGGTTCCCAGACGTACGAGTGTTCCCGTCTCCCAGAGGGCTCAACCCACCGTGAATGTACCAGCGTTCCCGTCAAGACTCTAGCCAATGGCATGAGCGTTCGGAACCGTAGGCTCATGAATGACCTACCTACGCTCATTGTAGTACCTAGGTGGAGATTTAATTTAGTGGGAACGCTCATACATACAGGTCCGAAAGCATCGGGAACGCTCGTAGGCGAACCTACATGACTGTCCCTTCTCTTCGGAAACGGATTGGGAACGCTGTTTTAATAGTTTTGTAGGTTTTAATAACGGGAACGCTCATACATCCCCTCCTGACTCTGGGAACGCTCGTATAAAACCCTCTTTCTGTTGACTGGGCCGAACGCTGAACGTTGACCGCGAACTGTTCGTGTCACTGGGTCTGGAAATCCGTTGAATACTTGACAAACATGCATATGTATGGCTCTCGATTTTGGGCCTGCGAAGGTGTCGAACGTGTGTGAGACGTTCCACGCAAAATTTAAGATCAATTTCAACTCCAGCCCCGAGAAACAAGTACATTGAATCCCACTGGTTCGAAACCTCCCTCCAAGGGCGTAGTTCAACAAGCGTAGAGATTCCAGTGTGGTGTTTGCCGACGGTGCAGAGGCCTAATCCAATGAGGTGGTTAGGGTGAGAAATGACTCCTCTGCTGAGTACTAAATTGTTTATTAAAATAAACAATTGTAGCGTGGGGACCGGTTTCGAGCAACTAAGCTCATCTACAGCCCAGAGTGACTTGAGGTAGGTTGAACGTACAATCAGTTCTGAACCTGAAGAGATTTATTTTCCCACTATCTCGCCGCATCCACCTTACGCCAGTTAACATGTCTAATAACAGAGGTTGGAAAGGTAGCTGGCCCAGTTGGCAATTTTCTGGAAAATCCCGGCCCAGTTGGCAAACACCCGCCAAATTATTATTACTATTATTATTTTTCGCTCGGCCTACACCGAATGAATACAAGCGGAGGAGCAGCCATTGCTGTAGGCAATCAAGAAGAAAACGCTGCAAATTTTACACAAGGGTTTATTATTCTTTGATATAGGTTACTTGTGCAGAAATTAAATTCTGTGTTAATGAAAAAAATTTAAAAAAAATTTTTTCTAATTTTTTTTTCAAAAAGATCTTTTTGATTTTTTTTTTTTTTTTTCAAATTTTGTTTTGTTTTTTACTTGAAAAATATTCGACCTCCTGGGATCTTTCAAAAATCCCATTTGTAGCCCCATGAAAGACCTATAGATCGCAACAGTGAAATCGGATCGCTGCGGGACCCCAAAAAATGGATTCTACGTCCAAAAATACTTCGAAAACGACACCTGACTCGATCCCATAGCCGAAAGCCTTCAAAAACCCCCTTCTGTAGCCCCATTTTAGCCCCATAGCGCCCCACGGGTTTGGGCGATCGGACTGAAAACCTTGCGGGCACAACTAGATGGTAAACCAAGTATTTTGTCAAAATTTCAGATTTAAAAAAAAATTCCTACTGCCCAAAACGGCTCGGACGGCGGACGGACATTTCGGATTTTGAATGTAGACCTCTTGAAACGGATAATGTCAAATTTTCGAGGCCGATCGGAGTCGTCGACCCCCGTCGCGAAAACATATGTGTATTATTCCAAGAATAATAAACCAAAAGGAATTTGAGCACTTTTAGTATAAGCAGATAAAAAACTAAAATAAAAATATATAATCATAATATGATTATAAGTATATTTATAATAAATAAAATTTCAACTACCAAAATTTAATTTTCGAAAAATAGAAATCAAAATTGCAACACCCCCAATCGATTATATTATCCCCAATTATAATATTATAATAACTTATCATTCCAGCTCCTGGATTGACTGGCCCAATGGACGTGAAAGACGAGGTGCGGTGCCTTACGACGAGTGGATCAGCAAGGCGAATGGACCTTTTTCTAATGGATCAAGAAAATGGTGAGTTGCTACTACGGCGAAAATGCGTACGAAAAAAGTAATAAATTCTGTGTGGCAGGTTCTTCTCATTTCTTCTGAAGGGGCACGGGTTATACCTCAATTTCACGATCGGAAGCTGTTGAAGGAAATCATTTGCCTTAGATTTCCGCGGGACAAGAAAAAAATGAAAAGGAAATGCTCAAGTTGCTCAACATTTGGACAAATTTTTCAACGGCCACCCTTGATTAGGGATCCAACGGAATTTCTACAGAATGATTTCGACGGCAGTTAGCGAGTATGATAACGGGCTACAAGCAGGCGAAGTTGAATGGAGAAGCTGGTTCGGTTGGGTAGGATGGTAGCAATTAATGGGACGTAGGGTCCTGTCAAGCAAGCGCCACCTGGGTCTTTCCCCAAGCTTGATGGTTGGAGAAGGGGAAGAGAGGGGCTACACCACCGAATGATTGATTCTCTCCGAGATCAGGATGGAGGGTTTGAATCGAGAATTAATTATTATCTCCCAGGGGAAACATTAAGCTTTTCCGAGCAACCTTCATCTGGATCCCTCACTAAATTGCCTCTCCTCTTTTCTCCGATTCAATCTTAATATTCTAATTTGTGCGTCTCTAGAGCAAGTGTTTCCCTTGAGAAAGGCCCACTTTATTTCAATCTGAGCTGCATCGGATAGTATTAAAAGTTCTATCTAGCTTTGCCGACGCAGTATGCGACTTGATGCATCATAAAGCTTCAACATTTATTTGGCTTCCTTGTTAGAAGGAAAGAGTTAGTTATTGGGAAGAAACGCCTTTTGAAGGAACCCTCTTCGCAAAACTAAAGAAGACTGGAAAGAAGTTCAAATCCCCTTACTAGTCCAGATAGAGGTACAATCACGAACTTTCCAAATTCATATTGTTGCAATAAATCATTAAATCCGACGGTAATATTTTTTTTAGGCACATGATACTATAATAGTATCATGTGCCTAAAAATGACATTACCGTACATTTTAATACAGTTTTGGTACAAACATTACCGTACATTTTAATACAGTTTGGGTACAACAACAACAACAACAACTACTACTACTACTACTACTACTACTACTACTACTACTACTACTACTACTACTACTACTACTACTACTACTACTACTACTACTACTACTACTACTACTACTACTACTACTACTACCACTACTACTACTACTACTACTACTACTACAATAACAGCAATACAACAACAACAACAACAATACCATAACTGTATTACTATTACAATTATTTTAATGATTTAAATTGTAAAAATGAAGAAAATGTGTTTTTTGGATTTTCCCCTGCTGTTTCGTAATAACAAGTTTTACATACCGCATCTGCGAGTCAATTGCCTCAAGTTATTCAAACTTTTCCAACTTTCAAGATTCAACATGGTAAGCTTGACCTCATGGAGGAATAGATCTCTATTCCTCCATGGCTTGACCTAAAATATATCACTTAAAAATATCACATAGAAAATTGCCATATATTTAACCCATAAACGTTCATGGGAAGATTGAGAAGGAATGATTGATAAGTGATACTGATAACTATAACGTGTTAAGAAGGCTTCTTCTTCCTCTTCATTTTCATGACTGATGTTAGATTCCTCTCCTTTCACCCAGAACACATCAGGTACTATTGAGTAGGTAGGAATTATTCAATGAAAAAACGACTACTGCAGGACCCCAATTTCTTAGAAGGGCCCTTCATCGAGTCCATCGAAAAGTTTTAAAGACGGCAGGACTCCAGCTTCAAAAGTAGCACTGTACTGCCCAAAACAGTAGTATCTCTGATCACCCTCGATAAACATAAACAACTATAGTAGGGACTGAGTAAGGAAACGTTGCTAATAAAAGAGTCAGTATTCATCTAAAACTGCTGCAGATTCTTCATATATAATATATATATTTCGGCGAAGCACCCATCCCTGGGTCCCAGCCACTGACGTAGTCTTCCCCCACCACTGCCTCTCACCCCCGAGACCTGAAGGCCACCATGTTGTTTTGGAAGGACAGTTTGCTTTTGGGATTCTGAAGTGGTTAACGCAGAGGTCTCACAGCGGGAGTTAGGCTTCCCTAAAACTTCATTTTTGATATTGTTATTGTCTAGAGAAACAAAGTTGTTTATCGTTTAATCGTTTCGGTGAAATTCATTGTGAAATAAAACAGTTTACACCGCGAGTGTTGTTATGGCCGACCCTGGACGTAATTTTTGTGGCATGAGAGAAGATCTGGAAGAAGGGGAGCTGCCTGACGACCCTAGGAGCTCCACCCCGATATCAGAAGTGGGATGCGGAAATGCGGAAATTGAAGAAAATGGGCAGAATTTTGGAAATCGGCATTCACAAAAAGGTCAGTCAAACAACGCACAGCCCAATGTTTTTGAAACCGAGCGTACACGGAGAGGTGACGTAGAAGGGCGACCTTCAAGAGAACCTTCTCGACCACAGGGTTGCCAGCGCACCGAAAATCCCTGTTTCCCCTCAGAAAATTCCCTCTTGAATAATTCGACCCAACAGCTGATCACACAAATTATGACCGCTCAAACAGCATCACTTCAACATTTTCTCACCAGCCTAGTTCAAAAACTCCCTCAACAAGAGTCCTCTGTTCGTTTGTTGTCATTACCAGAGTTCAATCCAAAAATAGAAGGCACCGATTCAAGGTCTTGGTTGGCAACAGCTGATTTGTGTTTACGAGACAATCCTCGTTCGGGAAGTGACTTGCTCTTGACCTTGGGCAAATCATTGAAAGGCGACGCAGCACGTTGGCTGTCACATATTTCGTATCCTGACATGACATGGGAAGATTTTAAAGTCCTTTTCATTGCGGAATTTGATCTGATTGAAACACCAGCTTCCATCATTGCTTCACAATTGCAATCTTCACCAAAGGAAAATGAGTCTTACGTTGCATATGCTACCAAAATGTTAGGTACCCTTTCTGCACATCTTGGGAATATGAACATTCAAGAAATCTTGATTTCGTTGGTTCTTGCGCACATGTCAAAATTTGATACCCGTATTCGACACATCGCTTACACTGGGAAAGTGTCATCCAGGGAAACACTGCTAAAAGAACTTCAAGCTCTACCTCATGGAAAACGTCAAGCCAATTTCCCACATGACTCACCAGACGCCAAAAGACCACGATTGAATGAGAAGAACGGTGATGCACCACGAACAGCACAGTTTTGCAAGTACTGTCATCACAAGGGACACAACATCTCGGAGTGCCGCAAGAGGCAGCGAACTGAACAATCTCGACGGACCAACCCTACTTCGCAACACCAGCAAGAAAGCACATCTCAAGAGAAAAGACCAGCTTGTTGGACGTGTGGGTCAACAGCACACTTTGCTAACAGGTGCAGGAAAGGCACTAGCTCGTCAACGACGGAGAATCAGCAGCCTGATAACAGGGCCAAGCACCAGGAGAAGCGAGTCAACCTGTGCGAAGTCAACCCGCCTGGCACACTCATTCATAAAGGTCAGAGTTTTCAGTTTTCCTTTGATTCGGGTTCAGAATGCTCATTGATAAGAGATAGTGTGAAATCCAAATTTTCTGGTCCTATTTTCGACACGCCTGTAGTGTTGAGTGGAATTGGTTTAGCAAAACTAACAAGTGAAACACAGATAGTTGCAGAGGTAGTGATTAACGATATTCCTCTTCAAATATGCTTCCACGTAGTTCCACAAAGTTCCATTTCGTCTGATTTAATAGTAGGTAGAGAAATACTTTCGCAAGGTGTCAAAGTGATTTTGTCTACCACCAGTTGCACATTTGCACCATCCAACATACCAAGACACAGTTCACACACTAAAGTAGGCTCTGAGGTACACATTTCACAGGCAACTACTGATACTGCTGTTACTAGCACACAATCATCCTCAACCACAGATCCAAATGTTGAAAGTTCAGAAGCACAGAAAAATCAAATTTTGGATAAGCGAACACTACACTCAGTAGATCCTGTTGTTGAATCAGTAACACATTTCTTTAGTGAAACAGCTGCTAGCACACCTTCCTACAATTTTGAGAACGTGACCACAGAAATTCCAGCTGAACGAAAACCAGAGTTAGTGGCAATTTTGCACAAGTACCAACAATTTTTCACTGAGGGTTTGCCTCAAACCCGTGTGACCACAGGTGAATTGCGCATTAGATTGAAGGATCCCTCTACAATAGTTTCTCGAAGACCATACCCATTGTCTCCTGCTGATAAGAAAATAGTTCGTGAGCATGTTGCACAACTTGAAGCTGCAGGAATTGTGCGGAAAAGTCAGTCACCTTTTGCTAGTCCCATACTCCTTGTTCCCAAAAAGAATGGCAAAATTCGTATGTGTTGTGACTACCGACTTTTGAACACTAACACAATACCGGAACATTTTCCTCTTCCATTGATCAAAGACCAAATTGCTCGTTTAGCAGGGGCACACTATTTCACGACGCTTGATATGGCAAGTGGATTTTACGCTATTAGGGTACATGAAGATTCGGTAGAGAAGACAGCTTTCGTTACACCAGAAGGGCAGTACGAGTTTCTCACAATGCCTTTTGGACTGCGTAATGCAAGTTCAGTTTATCAGCGCGCGGTAACTACAGCCTTAGGAGCTCTTGCGAACTCCTATGTCACGGCATTCATTGATGATTTGATGATAGTTGCTACTACAATTGATGAATCGTTAGAGAGACTAGACACAGTTCTGAGTGTTCTCACCAAATCTGGTTTCTCCCTAAATCCATCAAAATGCACCTTTGTTATGACCAAGACGACGTACTTAGGTTTCGAAGTTAGTGCAGGTGAAATTCGTCCTAGTAAGGCAAAGATTCGAGCACTAACAGCACTTCCTCCTCCATCAACAGTTCATTCCCTACGTCAGTTTATAGGTCTCGCCTCTTACTTTAGACAATTTGTTCCCAACTTTTCGGTAATCGCAAAACCTCTCTATGAATTATTGTCGGCAAAATCGAACTTGATTTGGCTTCCTGTTCATGAAGAAGCTAGGCAGAAAATAATTTCCTATCTGACAACAGAACCAGCTCTTATGATTTTTGATCCTCAGTATTCGATCGAACTGCATTGTGATGCATGTTCAATTGGATATGCAGGAATCTTGATTAACATTGTGAACAAACGTCCTCGAGTTATAGGATATTTTTCCAAGCGAACGACTCCAAGCGAATCCCAGTATCACAGTTATTGGTTAGAAACTCTGGCAGTGGTCAGATCAGTTCAACATTTTCAGTCGTATCTCCAACACCATCAGTTTAAAGTTGTTACAGATTGCCAATCACTGAAGGAAAGTTACCTTAAGCAGAACCTTAACACCATGGTCCATAGATGGTGGAGTTATCTGCAAGCATTCGAATTTACCATAGAGTACCGTTCCTCTCGTCGAATGCAGCATGTAGATTTCTTGTCGCGACATCCTCTTTCCCCAGAAACGTCTAAAGTTGAGATAGTGGCAGTTTCCAGTGATTCTGGAGATAAAGCTATTGCACTATCGGATAGTTTGTCTGAAAGCACTACCAGTTCTGATGTTGTACCAAAAGCAGTTACTGTGCCAATTATGAAGGTAAATCTTTTGGAATTGCCTGATGATTGGATGCTGCTTGCACAACAGCAAGACGCTGAAATTAGTGAGCTCAAGTCCAAGTTTGAACGAGATGACCTACCTGAAGATGTTCGCAGTACTTATGAACTTCGGTCAGGAATACTATGTAGAAAGGTGCAGCGCAATTTGCGCACCCGTACTGTACCCATAGTACCACACTCGCACAAGTGGGCTATCGTGAACAATTTTCATGAAAGCTTAACCCATGTTGGTTGGGAGAAAACCCTAGAAAAAGTTGCTGAGTTTTATTGGTTCCATAATATGGCAAAATTTGTTCGGAAATTTGTTGAGAGTTGTCTGACTTGTAAAATTGCAAAAACACCCTCTGGGAAAACGCAAGTGAGACTACACCCAATAGAAAAGGTAGCCATACCTTTTCACTCAGTTCACATTGACATCAGTGGAAAGTTGAGTGGGAAGAACGATTCAAAGGAGTATATCATAGTGATGATAGATGCGTACACCAAGTATGTTCTCCTTCACCATACGCGAAAATTAGACACCACCAGTGCCATTGATGCAGTGAAGCACTTGATCTCTCTCTTTGGTTCGCCTACCAGACTGATAGCGGATCAAGGACGATGCTTTGCTAGTCGAGATTTCAAGCAGTATTGTGACCAACATCGCATTGATCTTCACCTGATTGCTACAGGAGCCGCCAGGGCAAATGCTCAGGTCGAGCGTGTAATGTCAGTGTTGACTAACATGCTTACTGTGACTGAGTTAGGCAGTAGGACATGGCAAGAAGCCATCCCCGATATCCAACTCACGATCAATTGCACCATTAACCGAGTCACTAGAGCTTCTCCCCTCGAATTGCTCATAGGAAAGGTTGGAAAACCATCATCATTAATAACACCTTCGGATGACATTGTAGGTACCAATGCACAAGTTGATTTGGACACAGTTAGAGACATAGCCACACAAAACATGCACAAGACAGCTGAATATGACAAGAAACGTTTTGATCAGAAGAAAGCTAAAGTTCGTACACTCACAGTAGGTGATCATGTACTCACTCAAAATGAACCTCGTAACCAGACGAAGTTAAGCCCCAAGTTCAAAGGACCATTCAAAATTGTCAAGGTCTTGAAAAACGATCGATATTTGCTTCAATCATTGCGAGGCAATCGTACGTACACTTATCCTCATGATCGCATCAGGAAAGTCCCTGATCAGATTGAAAATCCAGGAAACAATCTTGTAAACGATGAAGATTCTGATGAGCCAATTGCTGGGCCCTCTGGGTCAGCATCAGTACCTCAATAATTGTCCATCTCATATACCAGACGCATTGAGCACAGCAGCTTTTGAAATTACTTTGTTATTATATACCGCACATTGGGTGTCACTCTTGTTACAGCATTGGTTCATGATATAGCTCTGAGTATGTCGCAGGCTTTCTTACCGCAGTTGTATTGTTGTTACAACCAAGTATGTGGAGCTTGGGTTTGGACCTGATCGTAAGCCGCAGCTGCATTCTCAATGTTTGGGTCAGTGCTCAGCCTTGCTGTGTAAGTCGCTGCCATGTTTGGGTTTGTGGGCCCTGTGCTGATTGTCCTCTCCCGGCTGCCATGTCTGTTTTCCAGTTCTTATCGTCACAGTAGCGTGATTCAAGGACCTTGCCATTTATCGCTTTAGCCGCCTCGGACTGTCGTGAGCTATGATCATACGCCTTTGCTCCATTCTTACTCTGTACCGCCCTGCAGTGGCAACATCCGTTCTCTTTTGCCAATTGTCTCCACCCCTGTGTTTGTGTGCGTGTTCCTTCGCGCTCTACCTGTATGCGTATGCGCCTCCCTCTGCTGAGACTCTTGTTTGCTGCTGCTTGCTCCATTGCCTCTGTCTATGCCATGTCACTGTGACCCTTTGCCCTTCATGTTTGCCAGTATGGCCGAGTGGGTCTTCCTACGGGTGCTACTGTCTGTCCCGTTTCTCTTTCCAGATGCTGTGGCCGGGACGTCCACACTGTCAGGATTGGCCGTTTCGGCGAAGCACCCATCCCTGGGTCCCAGCCACTGACGTAGTCTTCCCCCACCACTGCCTCTCACCCCCGAGACCTGAAGGCCACCATGTTGTTTTGGAAGGACAGTTTGCTTTTGGGATTCTGAAGTGGTTAACGCAGAGGTCTCACAGCGGGAGTTAGGCTTCCCTAAAACTTCATTTTTGATATTGTTATTGTCTAGAGAAACAAAGTTGTTTATCGTTTAATCGTTTCGGTGAAATTCATTGTGAAATAAAACAGTTTACACCGCGAGTGTTGTTATGGCCGACCCTGGACGTAATTTTTGTGGCATGAGAGAAGATCTGGAAGAAGGGGAGCTGCCTGACGACCCTAGGAGCTCCACCCCGATATATATTATATTAGGATAGGTATATAAAATATATTATATTATCATCTTACTTCTAACTCCGATAATATCAAATATTATGTGAATTTTCTAAATAAGGTATGCGAGACTGTTAAACTCATAAGGCCGTATAACTCTACGACTACGACTCGACAAATAATTCGTTAAAATGGTTTTTTTAAAGAAAGAAATAATGATGCAAATTTTGCATTTTTCATTAAAGAAATAAATCATTCATCGAATTATCCTTTCCGTAGTTGAAAGTATAGTTACGCGTTTAACAATCTCGCATACCATATCTCGAAAATTCCCTCAATATGTTAGAAATTGGCCAATAGTCAACACACACACACACACACACCCTCTCACACCGCTCACAAGAAAAAAAAAGAAGTCAGTTCCCACAATTTGTATTTTTCAACGAATGAAAAATACAAATAATGGGAACTGACTGGTGTGGGTGGGTGGTAAGTGAGCCTACATGTGGGACCCATACTGTGGGTGCGTTCCTTAATTGGTTATTTTTGTGTGGTGTGATGGGCAGAGTTCCGAAGGCATTAGGTATGTCCAAAATCACGCCGCCGATTGAGCGTGGAATGGGAGAGTGGGCCAGGGTGGCTATCCCAGGGGGTGAGTACCCTTTCCGCGCAATCACAATTTTGGGTACCAGTTCCGCGCGGTTAATCCTACCAGTTCCGCGCGGGGCGAAAAAGGTCATTTGTGAATGAAAATTATGGTGAGTGAAGAAAACATACTTTTGTCATAGGATCACAGAAATCTCGTCTGTACAGATCCAAGGAGAAATCCATCAATGTTCGGCGCTGAACTTGTTGCGTAGTAGCTCGTTTCTTTTTCATCAAAGTGATGCTATTTAGCTGCATATCCATAAAGAAACTTGCATATTTTGCAATTACTATTCTCTTTTAAATTTCGCGTGAAAAGATTCACATGCATACTAGTGCGCGCTGAATCTGTTTTTGGTGATGCCCATTGGGTTGGAGGATAATATTATGTAGGTACATGAGTCGAAGAGATAGCACGCTAACAAAATTTGTTTTTTTAATATTTAATTTTTTTTTTAAATATTTATAATATTTAATATTCAGCGTAGTCACAATGTGTAGTCAGTATGTCATACTTTCAAGTCAGCAGGCATGACTGGAAGCACTGATCTACCTGCAAGTATTTCAGTGCTTCCAGTCATGCCTGCATGCCTGAAGAGCTGAGTGTACACTTCGGTTTTCGATGGAAAAAGACATCAAACAACGGTTTCCCCTTTTCACTATAAGTGACTTCGACCGGATTTTGAGACATCCTGAAGAGACACTCGAACACGAACGCAAAGAGACTTTCGAACACGAGTAAAGGACAGATCGGCACTGAGCTAAGAGGATAACTTCTAGGACCAAATAAGGAAGAGAAGCTGAGCTTCAGCCTTGTTTTTCGGTCAAAGTAAGATTATAATTATTATAACATTGTGGACGCGACAGTCAACAGGATAATTTCAGTTGCAATAGGGTAGGAGATCTCTGTAGATTGCGCGGAATTGGCGAAGCTTTCGGGACTGGGCCGCGCGGAACTGGCAAGGATTATCTCACAATTCCAAGCCTCTTGCGCGGAACTGGCGTTCTCCCATCCCAGGGTCCACACTCAAGATGTCGAGGGAGGCATAGCCCGTCTCGTCCCCGTTAATCGTCTTATGCTGAGGCTTCCATTAGTCCTAGGGCACAACTCGTACCCCGACTGATCGAAGGGCTTCCATCCCCGGGGGAACGACTCGTCCCCAAGCTGAAATAACACTAAATCCATTTATGTCTATATGTACTATAGTTAGGGTGACCATAATTTCAAGACAAAAAAAGAGTACCATTTGGAAAACAACTATATTACTTTATATATATAGATATATAATAATGTTGAATATATTTGCGGATATCATAATATATTTAACATTATTATAGGTACCATTATAAGTATAGATTGTGCTTCATGTTAGGTAGGTACCTAATTTTCAAAATAAACTTTTTTTTATATGGAAGTTCCACAGCATGGTTGGTAACAACAATAAATTGACATGGGATAAGGAACTAAAATAAGCAAGTGATATTAAAAAAACGGACGTAGCAAACTAAAAAAATCGTTTTTCAACTCAATTTTTCAGGAATTCAATTTTTTCATTTTTTAAATCCATCATATTTTGTAGAGCCGTGAATGGCTTTGAGCAGCTGTTCGTGATTTTTCAGAAACTCAAACTCTCTAAACAATTTTTCTCAAAATTTTGGTTAATCTGCATTAGGATTACCCCTTTCAATGTCTCAATGCCTAATCTGGATTTCTCCAGAACTGTAACTTCCAATAGTAGGACTTCGGGAGTACCACTGCAAAAAAGGAGTACCATTACTCTATTTTCGTGTATCCAAAAATATGAGAGGACCCTAACTCGAAAAGTAGTACCTGTCCTCCCAAGAGGAGTACCTCTGGTCACCCTAACTATAGTACATCTCAGAATAGTTCTGAAAGTGGAAGGTAAGGTTTGATTCCTGGAAGCGTTTGGATGAGCCACATTGAACTAGTTTTGCAACGTTTGGGATTGTGGGTCCTTTGGCTTGTTGAGAAATTCAGCCCTCAAGCCTCTGCGAATGCACAGCTCGTTCAGAATCGTTCAAAATTGATTCTAGAAACTTCCAGTATTGACGCTGACTTCCTCTCTGATCTTGTGATGGTTGCTTCGTTGGATTAAATCAACTGAAGTTTGATTCCTGAAATTCTGCAACTGTTGAGAGTCGAGAGGAGGGTGTGTTTCCTGGAAGCATTCGAAAATGTGAAAATTGACCTATAAAACCAAAGAGTTAACAAGAATTATATTTTGTAACCAGCAGGTTGTTGAACAAAATGACATCTTTTCCAGCTCAATAACTGCAATAGGAAAGAGTAGAAAAATCGAAAACTGAAAACCGAGTCAAGTCTCCCTACTTTCCCCTACTCAAAACATGCGGGGACGAGCCGGGTTCAAGGATTAAGTTCCTCTCCGCTCGCTGGGGTCGAGACGTTCCGTAGATAAGAAGATCGGTGACGAATGGGGTCGAAGGGTTCGTACTGGGTCCGCTGCACAGGCGTGGAAGAGCGATTTGTTTTCACTGGAGATGTCCAGATATGACAGATACTGCCTCCAATTCCCTCTGACCATCGCACACGTGTGGAATCACCAGAGGGTCCAGGAGATGGGTCCCTAGAATGTCCTAGCGTTCCCTTGGTCCAAGCCCACTCTCGTCGGATCAGACCACTAGGCCCTCCGCTCCGGTCCAGGGTTTCCCCTTTTCAGCTAAAATAGAGTGATCTGATATACTCATAGTAAAGTTGCCTATCACAAATGAATATGAGTGGCGAGGGAGGGCTCGGGCGAGAGGCCGTTGGTTTTGACGTGCAGGAAGGATGGCGTTTTCCCGTGCGTGTGAAACGGGAGCTCACAATAGAGGATTATCGGGATATATATATATATATAGGGTCGTCCGGTGTGGCGTTGGGTAAACTACCGTTTCCCTCGATCAGCGAAGTTTAGCAACGTCGGGCGTGGTTAGTACTTGGATGGGTGACCGCGTGAGGAGCGGGGTCACCGATACAAGTATTTTCTGCGTTCAATCGGACGGCGAACTCCCTCCCAACCCAGAGGGACGAGGCAATGGGGAGCCATGAGCGCAATCGTCAGTCAAGTTCCGATCCTCCTTGAGAAATTCAGGGTGAAATTCCCTTGTTTCGTTTCGTATATATATATATTATATATAATATATTATATATATTTTAATGTGCTGCAGCAGTTAGTAGTTAGAATTTGTTACACTGGCTAGGAACGGTAGCGATCTAAACCAATCAATAGTGCAACGGGGATAATTGAATTCTCTGGTTCAAAGAGTAGGTGGGCTACATGTAAAGTAGAGAGCATGATTCTGGGTTGATAATGTTTGGAAGGAATCCGGAAAGGGAGGTAGGCTGGGGATCTGCTATTGTACCCTTCGTATTTGATTTGTCTGTGAGGTGCGCGCGCAGGATCCAGGGCCCCTCCTACCATAGCAACCCATCCTCCACCCCCACCACCCTCCGACAACACCATTCCATTCGATTCCAAAGGCGTCTCTCACTCGTGGTATCTTCTTACTCTCTCACTTTGATTCACTCGAAAACCCCTTCCTCCGTCTCTCTCACCCTCCTCCCCCTTTCCCACATTCTGTCGCCCACACCCTGCATCCTGAATCCGCTCTCCCTCACCATTTCTCACCCTCCGATCTACATCGGGCTGGAAACCTCTGGTCGATTTGGCTCTTCCTCCCCTCCTACGACCAATGCTGGCGCCAAACCAAACACCCCTCCACTAAAAATTATTCCCAATCCGGGCAAACCGACGCCACAAACTTGATTCTCTAGTCTCCTTTTTATTTTTTGGTTCTTTATTTTCGAGTTGCAAATCTAGTAGAACTGGAACTAAAAAAAAAGAAGGAGAATAAAGGAGATAAAAACTTGAAAAATATGAAAGACATGATTTGAGATATATTTTTTTCCTTAAAAATCGAACTTGATAGTAGACTTCAGTTTCTGTTAAGGCCCAGTCAAATCTAAGTAAATAGATTATGTATTTTCAAGAATACATCCTGCCTTCACAACAATAATTATTGTTCAATAGTTCAAAAGTATGAATTGTCTAATTGCGTTGTAAATAATTCATACTATTGAACAGTTTGATGATAACATTTTTCACTATTGAACACATTTTCACTACTGGACACTTTTTCAGCTGAACACATTTTGAACTGTTGAACACCTTTTTCACAATTGAACACCTGTTCGCTATTGAACACACTATCACTACTGAACGATTTGATGAAATCATCATGTAATCTTACATTTTTCACACTTGAATTGATTATGGGACCAGAGGGCCTAAGTGCCCTAGTCGAAGTTTCTAAGATTTTCAATTAATTTGGGCCTATAATATATTACTAGCCCCCCCCCCCCCCCTTATGGCTAAGCCAGCCAACCCCCGTCGTTACGCCTTGGCGAGGCGGTCGTTGCGGCCTGGCGGGGCGGGCCGCTTTTCTCGAGTGTTTGAGAACTGCGACTTCTCTACAATTTGTTTTCCCGTGATCATTAACTTTTGAGCCTCGACAAAATACAGGGATGACGACGTTTTGGAAATACGATTTCAAATTTAGATTCAACGTGAACAAATGTGGAAAACGGGATAATGGTTGGGAAGGGGCGGGGCAAGGGGATCTGGTGCGCTTTGAAGAAACGTGTTTTTTGAGTAAGTTAATTTTTTGGTGTCCGAAGGGGGGGGGGTGGTGGAGCAACTTTTTGGAGGTTTTATATTTTTCTCGTCATCTACTCACCAAAACGGATTTTTGGTTTTTTTTTTTCAAATTTTTTAGAAAACGTTTAATTTCCAGTTTTTTCCACTTTAGGAGCTCAGATACGCCCAATGGGGCTACTTTTTAATGGTTTCAAACTTTTCTCGCACTATGCTCGCCAAACTGCATTTCTTAAGACCAATTTCAGATGTTTCCGACCGCCAGAAGTGCCCTAGAATAAAGATGATCAAAATCGTGCCACCCTTCTCCTCTACTTGCGGCTTTAATATAGTAGATCTACTATGTTAAAGCATCTATGCCAATGGCTTTCAGTTTAGAAAGGGCCCAAATGTCAAATCCAATTTGACTGCCACGTCACATTATTACCAACCACAACTCACTGATATTCCACTGTAACGAACTTTAAAAGTCACAAACTAGTCTTGGGAATTATGGCACTTAGACCCTTTGGTCCCAAAAGGCTTATATTACTCAAACATTTTCATTTTTGGTTTATTATGCTGGGAAGAATACACTTATGTAATCGCGACGGAGGTCGAAAATTCTTATCGACCTCAAAATGTGACAATATAAGGATACGTTTCAAGAAACGAAGGAGGAAACGATAAGGATCTAAGGATCCTGAAACCGGAGGATATTAGGATCTTGAAACGTATATTGTCACATTGTATAGATTCAAAAAACGAAAAGTCCGTCCACCGACCGCCATCCGAGCCATTTTTTTTTTTTTTAAATCTTGGAAATTTTGACAAAATACTCGGTTGACCATCTAGTTGTGACCGCAAGGTTTTCAGCCCGATCGCTCAAATCACTGGGGCGCTAAAATGAGCCTACGGAAGGGATATTTGCAGGTTTTCGGGTATGGGGTCGAATTAGGTGTCGTTTTCGAAGTATTTTTGGACGAAGAATCCATTTGTGGGGGTCCTAGAATGGGGCTTTCATTGTGCTTCAAATTTTTGAAGGTCAAACAAGGTGTCGTTTCCCGACTAAGTTTGGACGCGAAATCCGTTTTTTCGAGATCCTACATATATCCAAACATTGCACAGAGTTTAAAAAAACGCTTAATAGTAATAACTCAAAGATGAATATACGCCCAGAAAACTCAAAACGTTTACAAACCGCGATTCCTGGCGTTGCAAAACCATTGTGATACAAGTGGACAAGTCCGTGGACTAAGCCCATTCAACAACAACCCATCTCATTCGATTCTTGTGAAGGGTCCGAGCCATCATTTCACGAGTTCATCACTCTCAAGAAGGGGAAAGAAAAACTCTACCCAAGAGAAGAGGGTTGCATGATCATCTCATCCCTCTTCTATGGCGGACCCACCTCATTTATCCATCTCGCTTCCCCTCCGCTGCCATCCACTCCAGGCCCCTTGTTTATCCTCTTATATCTGTATTGTGCGTCAGATCTTGATCCTCTCCCACTTATTTTGCCTTCAAGTAATGTTCTTTTATTGGATAACCACTTTCTCTTTGGGCTCTTAACAAGACCAATCTTACTGCTTTGAGGGTATTAGATGCTCCAGTGGTCGGGAGCGGGTATCGCAACTTTTTCCCTTCTTCCACCGGAGTTTTCCTTTTTCATTTTCCTCATCTCGTTTTCGCAATCCGTAGCGTGTATAGAGAAAATCAGTGGTTCTAGAAGTTTTCGCATGACCTACCAACACAAATTACTTCCGTGTGCCAAACAAATGCGAGACCAAGCTCGAAAAATAAGATCGGGTCTCAAAAGACATAATTCTCGTTATACATAGTTGGACTATTTTAAATGTTGTGCTAACAGCCGAACCTGTTTCCAACAATTTTTTGATAGTACCTACCTACGCTTTTAAATAATTGTATACATTTTTTTTCTTTGAAACTTTTATTGCACCAAGTAAGCAAACTTATCAGCAATTTACAATTGATGTATACTAAATGACTTGCCAGAAGCGATGACACATCTTGTATACATAATGATATAATTTATTATAATAAGAGCGAATTCGCGGAATGCTGCAATTTTGGCTTATTATTCTTGAAATAATACACCTATGTATTCGCGACGGAGGTCGAAAATTCTGATCGCCTCACAATTTGGCAGTAGGTAGATATACGTTTCAAGATGACTAGATTCGAAAAACGAAATGTCCGCCGTTCGCGTCGTTTTTGGACAGTAGGATTTTTTTTTTTTTTAAATCTGAAAATTTGACAAAATTCTTCGTTTACCATCTGCTTGTGCAAAGTTTTCAGCCCGATCGCCAAAACCGGTGGGGCGCTATGGGGCTACAAATGAGATTTTTGAAGGATCCCAGGCGGTCAAATAAGTTGTCGTTTTCCGAGTAATTTTGGCCGCAAAATCAATTTTTTCGAGGTCCCACATCTGCCCAAACAATGAGCAGAACAACTTTTTTCTTTTAATTTTTTCAATACCTATTTAAAATAAATTTAAATTGTTTTCAATATTTTTTCAAATATATTAAATATAATATATTTAATATATTAGTTGCACAATTATTTTTTATTCTTACGGAATCAATTCTTGGACAATTTATATCAAAGAATAATAAACCCTCGTGTAAAATTTGTTTTTTACTCCAATGCGGTCAGTTTCGGAATATAACAATTGTTATATATAACATAAATGTACCTATCGGAATATAACATTAATGTACCTACTAGCTCGCGGTTAAGGTGTGAAGGGGTGGGGGGATTACATTGCAATAACTGCGAATTGTAATTATTCTAGTCCTAGCGATCCGAATTGTAATAATTACAATTCGGATCGCTAGGAAAGCTACAGTGGAAACGATGTTGCAATCGCACTGTAAACAAAACGAAGATGAGAATACTTGCGCGCGTCACCAATTGCGCTCGATGGGCGTGTCGGACGTAAAATTCGCTCCCGAATCCAAATCCGACCAAAAACTCGGGGTTCCCATTTAAAATAAGAAAATTGGGTGAAAAATGCGCTCAATCTCAAACCCCCCCCTACCATGATTTTCTTTTCAATGATATTGTTTATTCCCGCGTAAACGTACCACTTTGTAGACTAGGTTTGGTGTGTTTAAGCATCATCAGTACAATACCTACTGAATTCGTGGAAATAGTTGAAGACTCACGGGACCAAAGGGCCTACAATGTAGGCCCTACATGTCATAATAAATTTTAATCAATGAATTAATTTCAATCAATACTTGAAAATAATAATAAGTGGAACGGCAGAAGCAGCAGCAAAAGCCAAACGCCAGAAGTATGACCAGGCAGCAGAAGACGCACGGGGATCGTTCACCCCCCTGACGGCGCCCTGCATTCTGAGTTCCAGGCCTTCCTGAGAAGAATGGCCATGACCCTCGCCACGATATGGAAAACGCTGCAAATTTTACACAAGGGTTTATTATTCTTTGATATAGGTTAGTTGCGCAAAAATTATTTCTGTGTCAAAAGAAAAAATTTTTTGGATTTTTTTTTTTTTTTTTTTCAAAAAAATTGTTTTTTCAAAAATTCTTTATTCTTTACTCGAAAAATATTTAACCTCCTGGGATCCTTCAAAAATCCCATTTTTAGCCTCATGAAAGCTCTATAGATCGCAACAGTGAAATCGGATCGCTGCGGGACCCCAAAAAATGGATTCTACATCCAAAAATACTTCGAAAACGACACCTGACTCGATCCCATAGCTAACAGCCTTCAAAACACCCCTTCTGTAGCCCCATTTTAGCCCCATAGCGCCCCACGGGTTTGGGCGATCGGGCTGAAAACCTTGCGGGCACAACTAGATGGTAAACCGAGTATTTTGTCAAAATTTCAGATTTTCAGAAAAATTCCTACTGCCCAAAACGGCCTGGACGGCGGACGGACATTTCGGTTTTGGTTTATTATTCTTGGAATAATACACCTATGTTTTCGCGACGCGGGTCGACGACTCCGATCGGGCTCAAAATTTGACATTATCCGTTTCAAGTGGTCTACATTCAAAATCCGAAATGTCCGTCCGCCGTACGCCGTACGCCGTACGCCGTACGCCGTCCGCCGTCCAGGCCGTTTTGGGCAGTAGGAATTTTTTTAAAAATCTGAAATTTTGACAAAATACTCGGTTTACCATCTAGTTGTGCCCGCAAGGTTTTCTGCCCGATCGCCCAAACCCGTGGGGCGCTCTGGGGCTAAAATGGGGCTACAGAAGGTGGTTTTTGAAGGCTTTTGACTATGGGATCGAGTCAGGTGTCGATTTCGAAGTATTTTTGGACGTAGAATCCATTTTTTGGGGTCCCGGAACGATCCGATTTCACTGTGGCGATCTATAGGGCTTTCATGGAGCTAAAAATGGGATTTTTGAAGGATCCCAAGAAGTTAAATATCTTTCGAGTAAAAATTAAAGAATTTTTGAAAAAACACATTTTTGAAAAAAAAATCGCCTCAAAAAATTTTTTTTGAAATATAAAATCCAAAAAAAAATTTTTTTAAATTTTTTTTATTTACAGAATTAAATTTCTGTACAAGTAACCTATATCAAAGAATAATAAACCCTTGTGTAAAATTTGCAGCGTTTTTGAATGTAGACCTTTTGAAACGGATAATGTCAAATTTTGAGGTCGATCGGAGTCGTCGACCCCCGTCGCGAAAACATAGGTGTATTATTCCAAGAATAATAAACCAAAAGCTCTATTCACAAGTCCTTGGGTGGACACGGGTTCGCCTGCAGGTGGCACTCAGGCGTTGTCCCTTGGACTAAGAGGGGGACGGAAAAGAGTGAGATCATTGGGATTGGAAGATGGAGGAGCCCTCCCGTGGATTGAGAAGTGAAGAGTGCCAGGAAGAAGATTATTATTGTTTTGTCTATGCCAATTCCCGATTTTTCTTTTCTTTTTGGTTTATTATTCTTGGAATAATACACCTATGTTTTCGCGACGCGGGTCGACGACTCCGATCGGCCTCAAAATTTGACATTATCCGTTTCAAGAGGTCTACATTCAAAATCCGAAATGTCCGTCCGCCGTCCGGGCCGTTTTGGGCAGTAGGAATTTTTTAAAAAATCTGAAATTTTGACAAAATACTTGGTTTACCATCTAGTTGTGCCCGCAAGGTTTTCAGTCCGATCGCCCAAACCCGTGGGGCGCTATGGGGCTATAATGGGGCTACGGGAGGGGTGTTTTGAAGGCTTTTAGCTATGGGATCGAGTTAGGTGTCGTTTTCGAAGTATTTTTGGATGTAGAATCCATTTTTGGGGGTCCCGGAACGATCCGATTTCACTGTGGCGTTCTATAGGGCTTTCATGGGGCTAAAAATGGGATTTTTGAAGGATCCCAAGATGTTAAATATTTTTCGAGTAAAAATTAAAGAATTTTTGAAAAAACACATTTTTGAAAAAAAAAAATCCCCCCAAAAAATATTTTTTAAAATATAAAAATCCAAAAAAAAAATTTTTTTTAATTTTTTTTATTGACAGAATTAAATGTCTGTACAAGTAACCTATATCACAGAATAATAAACCCTTGTGTAAAATTTGCAGCGTTTTTTACTGATTAATTGTTGTTACATAAGATTAAATCTTTTGGTTTTATTATTAATAAGTTAATTTAATTACCTAATTTAAATTAGTTAATCCCAACTGTTGTTGTGAATTTTAAAATTATTAAAATTAATTAGGTAGGTACCTAATTAATTATTAATTTAATATTATTTTTAAGTATTGATTGAAATTAATTCATTGATTAAAATTTATTTTGACAATTAGGTCCTTTGGTCCCCAAAGGCTTTTGTTTTGTATTGTGAGGTGAACAAAAATTGAATGAAGTGGGTCGTTTCATGGTTTTCAAGTAATTTACTTACCGAAATCGATGTAATTTTTAAAAAGAGTTGTAGTAGTAGTTCTAGATTCGTTTCATGGCTCTGAGACGTTAACTCAAAACTCCATCAGCCTACAGTTTAGCTCGTTCAGACCCCTCGTAGAGTACGTACGCGGAAGGAATTACAGCGATGAGAAGAGAAGAGACTGTTGATGCAGTTAGGGGACCAAATGAAATTGACAGCATCCACATTCGACACGAGTTCTTGTCTGCAGAGGCCCTCCAGCAGCGCTAACACTCCTACTAATGCGTTTAATGAGGAGGCCGAGGTGCCTTTGTTGGCCCACAGGCGACAGTTTCATTTGGTTTCCAAAAGGGGGGAGAAAGCTCGACGAAACGCAACATGCACGGGTAGAAAACAGAGGCAGATTTGAAGGGCTAGAAGACCCATTCGGCGAGAGGGTGAACAATAAACCGATTTCGATAGGACAATGAAGAAAGGAAACGCTTCAATCAGTGGGTTTTGACGACAAAGTAGATGAGGACAAGTGGCAACTTCCCCTCACCCTCCAGATCGTGTTAACCCTAGGGCCCTAAACAAAGTTATACAGTAGCTAGTTCAGTTAGGTCATCCACCCCCTCCAGTCTACAACTACCAAAAGAGAGGGAAAGACAGAGCTTTTAACCCGCTTCATAGGGGAGTTCAATGGGAGCTCTGCATTGGTTTGGAACTTAGCCTTGATGGGGCTGCGTTTGCGTGCGTGAGGGAACTTGAATGGTGCAAGTCTTGTGTACAATACTGGTGGTTGAAGGGGTGTGGGGGTGTTGATTCCATTACTACGCTATGCTCAGCGAATGATACCAGCTTCAACAAGAATTAGAGGCTTTACAATACGGCTTTGAGAAAATACCCCCTCAATTTGAGCGCCTCAAATCATGACCCACTCATGGTCGCAACTTGCATCAAACACAAATGGGTTCTCCTGATTAAGTTTGCCTGAGCGTGATTTTTATCTCTGGTTGATTTGGATAATGATTCAGTTTTCGTGCTATGCTCTTGTGAACGTTTTGCCGCTTCTTCTTATTTACCTAGGTGTTTTCCAAAGATTTTGCATGACAATTTGAATAACTGCCAACCTTTACGTTACTCCATCCAAAAACATTTGACCAAAAACTCGAATTTTCGGAAAAAATATAATATTAATCTGCACGATATTAGGCATGAAAATTCAAAATCTTGGTTTGAAAAAAAAAAATTCTTAGTGGGTGTAAATGGTTACCCAAGTTACGGACCTGCTTCAAAATCCCCTGGCGCGTAGGCTGGGCCGCCTTCATGTTAGCATATTATCAGTGATAATATCATATTATGATATCACCATGTAGTGATGCCGTCATGTTCGAATACCTGAACGTTGTTCGTCATCAATTGATCTACAGGAGCCACCGCGCTTGAGTTGGATGGTCCAGGTTCATGGAGGGACAGGGGCTGATCATCACCAGCCTCCAACGCACAGTAGGGCGAATCGCCAATCTAGGTGGAAAAAATTAAAAACCCACATGCCTACAGGAAATGTAGACATTCTTTTTTGTCTAAAACTACACAATTTACCGGTATACTACTAGAAAATTGATTTTAAAAATCGCAAAAATGATGTTAAAATTACAATTATTCGCTTTAATCATTTACAGTAAAATTGTTTGCCTCAAATGTACCTTTTAAAACCAAAAATGAAGTGAATTTGATTTTCTTGAAGTTGACTGGAAGATAGATAGATCTATATTGCAGTGAGTAAGCCATGAAGAAAGTATCATCAACAACATTCTTCATTTATTTATTTTTTGTCACTTCAATTTCTGGGGAGAGTTCTGACTATTAAACAAATTTTATTATTGCTCATTGCTGTTTACTTCGAAGCTCAATAATTTTGGGAGATGACAATAAAATTTATATCAGATTACTGATATTCAATATCAGTAAATTTTATTCGCAAGGTAAATTGAATAACCGCTAGGCACCACAATGTGTTCATGTCAAGACAGGCCCGAGTTCATTCCCGATAGATGCTCGAGGCGATATTTTGAGTCAATCCTGCGGCAGGCGCAACTTTATTAACAGATCGAATATGACATGAATGATAATTTTTGAAATCTCGATGTAACGAGCATTATTGTGCGAGTTATCATCGAGATGTAAATGACGATATCGCTTTTAAGTCATGACAAACAATTTTACAACCGGGCCTACGGAATAGGATGTTACTAATCAGTCTGTGTCACACAGACTCTGTGATCAAAGACAGGTTGACTGCACTCAGTGCTCAGGCTCCTCTCCCCCATTGCATCCACAAAGTTCAGTTGACTTCATTAAATGAAGTTCATTTCACGCACACTCTGCCAATTATATCACAAGGGTTTATTATTATTTCAGGCAAATAATGTAAAGATAAAAAACGCTGCAAATTTTCCCCGAGAGTTTATTATTCTTTGATATAGGTTAATCGGGCTAAAATTAGTTCTGTGTCATTAAAGAAATATTTTTTAAACAATGAAAACAAAAATAAATAAAAAAGAAAAAATCTGTTGGTACAATGTTTTGATAAATGTGGGACCTCGAAAAATGGACTATTCGTCAAAATGTTGTGTGTTTACACGGAAAATTACACCTGATTTGACCTTAAAAATCCCATTTGTAGCCCCGTGAAAGCCCCATAGATCCCCAAGGTGAAATCGGATCGTTCTGGGACCCCCCAAAAATGGATTCCACATCCAAAATACTTCAAAAACGACACCAACCCCATAGCCGAAAAACTTTAAAAATCTCTCCCGTTGCGCATTTTCAACCCCACGAGTTTGGGCGATCGGACCGAAAACCTTGCGGGCAAAACTGGAATCTAGTTTACCATCTGATGATAAACCGGGTATTCTTCAAAACGTCAGGTTTTTGAAGAAAAAAAATCCTATGTCCAAAACGGCTTGGACGGCGCACAGAGGGGCCGATGACGATAAAAGGTGGCGGAAAATATTTAAGGTGACGTACCTACTGATTGGTAGGTATAGATGGGTTTAGCATAAAAAATACAAAATATAAATGTTTAGTGGTTTATAATCATTTTTGAAAAAGATTTTTCATTAAAAAATAAAATTTAAAATAAATGTTTTCCTCTTTTTTCCATTTTTTGAATTTATCTCGAGGAAAGTCTTAGACAATGATCAACTTTATCTTCAGGATAATACGTCATAAATAATTTTGAACCTCGAACAATTCATGCCAAAGCGCATTTTTGCTCTGGCGCATTAGTACAAAAAGTGAAAAATAATGAGAAAGCGCATACTTCCGCACTATCTGACTTTTGAATCACATTCTGGGGTCTCATGTGAACACAAGCGTAAAAAAAACTCCATGTATACACGTGTATACACCTACTATTTTTATCGATTTTCTGATTTTTACAGCATTTTTGATTTGTAAAATCGGTAAGGGCCAATTTAATGAAGAGAATATTTTTAAGCTCTTCGTATAGACCGCCTGAATAAAAATCAGTAGTGGCTTAATTAATATTTGGGGCCCGCCACGGCGAGATAAATGTACTGGTGAAAATGGCCAACTCCAACTTTCCGCTCATCTGCTCTCCTCCAGACAGCTCGAAGCGACAAAACCAATATTGTTCTTTGTTCATATATATAAATATATATATAAATGTAAAAATATATATATCAGCTAAAGAATTAACGTCAAACCGATCGGTCAGATGCGTTTTTAATTTTTCGAATTTCCGCCACCTTTTAGCGTCATCAGGTAAGGAGGCATTCGTTTTTGGAATCTAGAAATCTTGTAACGTAGGAATAGGTAATGTCAAATTTTGAGGCCGATCAGAATTTTCAACCTCCGTTGCGATTACTTAGGTGTAGGTATTATTCCAAGAATAATAAATAAAATGGAAAAAACGCTGCTAGTTTTACACAAGGGTTTATTATTCTTTTATATAGGGTACTTGTGTAAAAATTTAATTCTGAGTCAATAAAAAACGTTTGGAAAAAGATTTTTTTGGAAATTTTTTTTTCAAAAACTTTTTGTTTTTATTCGAAAAATATTTGACCTCCTAGGACGAGATAGGGCCACTCTGCTCCTCATTATAAAACGGGAAATTGCAACAGGATCTCTCATCATGTCAGATAAATGTGCCGCATACAACACCATCCGCAATCATGGTTAGGTACCAGCACCGTAGAACTAATGTGAACCGCAGTGAACATTTCATAAATCCGGGAGACGGCGCAAACACACAAACAAGCGATAGAATGCTTGTGGCGGCACGTGAAAAACAAATATAAGGAACATTAAGAAAAATGGAGCACGCCGTCATTTTGATCGGCAATTGGTGGAAGAATAGTGGCGATCGAAGTGCAAGGGTGACGTGTTCGAGCAGTATTTTTTTGTGACTTGGCCAAGACGGCTCTGCGACTACGCCAGTCTGACTACAATCTTCATACTTGGAGTGAATATAGGACGCAAGGTGAGTTTTTTAATATTTTATATATGTTGGCCGCGTGTGACAAGACCAAATCGCCATGTAGGCTCACCCCTCGTGTGGGTAGGTCACGCGTAACATAATTCCTTGTAACATTATTATTTAAATAAATCGGCCTTAACACCTACCTACAGAGAGTGTTTGGAAAATTTCTTTCCTTTTCTACAGGTTTTACAATGATTTAGAACTTTCTAGGATAGCCAAAACTTGAAAAATAACTGACATGAAATAATTTATAAATGACATGAAATGGGCATTTAGGTCGAATAAGTGACTTAAACTACGATTATGCCAAAATAAATGGCATGAAATTTTCATTTAATGGCATGGAATAAATGACATCAATCGCAATAATAAATGACAAATGTTACTCGTCTCTGTTCATTAAGTTATCCACTATTGACAGTGTTTAAAATGTGATCAAACACCGTTGTTATTGACTCCTATTATTATAATAAATTATACCTACTGGTAGGCATGAGTTTGACACGTACTTTTGAAATTAGAATTGAGAGTAGAGATAAATTATGACTGGAACATTATCCAAGACTGTGATTACCAAATATTGTGATTTTTTTGATGGTATAAGACAGTTATTTTCTTATAAATTATACTGGTAGGCTTGTTAGATACTTATGATACAAATTACAAATCGTTCTTTCGTTTTCGCCGTGTTTCATTTTTCCAGTGGGTGGGGTTGATGAATTAGGTACTTACTAAAGAAGTGGGAGACAGAACACGTACCATAGGTTTTTTTTCTGCAATTATAGGTACATTGACTAGATCTCAGGGAATGAGTTTTTATGTTTAAAGCAAAGTTGATTGTTTTTATAACTAATTGAAATCATCCATAATAAAGGGCACATCTCTGAAAAATACACAAGATCGTACATGAAAGAGGGGAACAACTCAAAAAACCATAGAAATTTGACAAATATTCCTCCCCCCATTTTTTCTACTCGACCGGAAAAAAAAAAAAAAATCTGTTCATCAGCTGTTGAAGCATTAGTGTCTAAACCCGTTTTAGCAAGAATCAATACTATCTACCTGGTTGCCAGGGAGATAATATCGCGTTCAATATTATGGCCATTGGCGAAAGAGCAAATCTTTGAACGCGATTTCCCGAAAATCAGCTTTTTTCAGTTGTTCCCTTATTCCACGACGCGTCGTGACGTCGCGACGGGTGCTATACCAAAAATGAGGGACCAGTTCCATCCAACTAGCGAAAAAACTATCCTTGAATCTATCGATAGCTTCGATAACGCAGCCGATGGTGAATCGATACCAAAAATGAGGGATCAGTTCCATCCAACTATCGAAAAAACTATCCTTGAATCTATCGATAGCTTCGGGAATCACCTAAACCAATGGTAGGTATATGGATTAGACCCTTTGCTTTGAATATTCAACCGAAGTTTTGATTCGTCTCAGTACCTTCCTACCTTTTAAGTGTTGAAAATCGTTGGTTATGTTTTACGTTTAGTTGGCAGTAGCTATATTCTCAAAATGTCCGTAAGGCCGTTCTCACCGTTTTTGCTTAATTTTAACTTGGTTATTTATAAAAATGTGCATTATCAACAAGATTAGTTTCAAATTGGTCAAGGTCATAACCATGTTTTTCCAAGATTTAATAGAGATATTCCTTTAACAATTTATGCTATGATAATTAAAATGTTTAATAACATGAAATGTTAAACATTGAATTTTATTGGTGGGTTCAGCAGAACAGTAAAATTTAATTTAGGCCAATAGTAACATTCAACGTTAATGTAGGGCTAAGAGGCAGGCCATGCAAGATCCCCGAACCAAATCCCCCCACCCCCTAATGAGAATTTCAGTCATATAAGTTTTTGGCTTTATTCAGATATAAGAAAATAAATTACCAGGGGCCCAGGTCTTATAAAAAATACTTTAATTGAAGAACAATTAGACTTAGACCGAAGGTGGGATAATTAAGATGGTGGTGGGAAAGATGAGAGAAAAAGAGGGATATTTCGAGAGCATGAGTGGGAATTATTCGATAAGGTCTCTGGCAACAATGGAAAACACTGGACGCAGGTCGTCGGCGACTCGTCGCTGTTTTTCAAACTCAGGAAAATAACAAAAAGTGCCGGTCAAGTTCTATTCCTTGCTTCTATTTGCTCTCTGTTACTCTGTGTTCTATTCGTTCTCATTCTGTTTTCGGAACCCCCGTATGTTTGTTATCCTCAAGTACCTCACCATAACTACCTACGGACACATTCCAATGATCAACAGTTGATCATTGGATCCAGTAGTTACTACGGATCAATTTAAGGCTGAATCCCGGACAAATCAGCACAACCAACGACTTTATCCTCGCCAAGGACAGTTACCTTGGCGAGGACTGTGGTGGTTCTCCCAGTCTATTATAGACTGCTGCTCCCAACTGACTTGTAGCGAGCTGCTTTCGCGTGTCATCTTCGACGACCTGGTAACAACTTTGGGAAGGGAAACTTTCCCCCTTGCCTTTTCGTTGAACACAATTCTAATGGGGAGATGGGAATCCCATTACATGACTAGAAAATATATACCGATCCCGCAACGTGGACGTCATGGGTGGTTATTTATTAAACATAAGTGGGTAAATGAAGTTTGTCAGTTTCAGGTGTAGAGGACTACAGCAGCAGGTGGGGTTGTGGACCACAGACAGTCGTTCGGGCCACCCGTTCTCCGCCGCCACCGCAAATTGGCGCCACCAAACTCAAAGCTCTCGGCCTCTCGTGTGTCGTTTGTGGAGACACGAGCTCTGGCAAGCACTATGGCATTCTTGCCTGCAACGGCTGCTCCGGCTTTTTCAAAAGGAGTGTCCGCAGGAAGCTCATTTACAGGTTAGTTGTGCTTGAAAATATTTCCTTTTTCTTGATTTTCTTGTGTAATATACCTACCTTAATATGTGCTTAAAATATCTGATCGTTGGGATTCGTCTTGCGGAGGCAGAATGGGGTATCCAATTTTGCCGTAGAAAAACCTTCAGGAGGACTCGCCTTGAGTCAGTCTAGAAGGTCTGATCGCCGTGAGTAAAATTTACATTTAATGTTCAACAACGTTATTCCCATATTCGGCGAAAAAAATGAGACTGTCAGGAGCAACCCGCAAGCGTGAAACCTCGTCTTCTGTTGGTGATTAGGGACGACTGCGGACTCTTTTGAAGCATGAAACCGATAATGGGGATGGAGACCTAAGCAAAACACTTGTCAAGGACAGGTTCAAGAGTAGAGACCGGTCGATTGAAGATAATCCTCGTTCAGTGCACCCCACGACTTAAAAGGACAGACGACATTTTGAAAAAATCGATATCTTTGATCGTGAACACCGTCGCCAAACCATTAAGGCGAAAGGGGACCAGAAGTGTGCGAGTGAGAGGGAAGATCCGCGAACAAATTAGCGTGATTCCCGCTGAACTATTCATTAAAAAATTCTGAAAAAAATTGAGAAGCATTCTTATGTCATATGAATCTTCGCCAACATGCCGAAATTTAAAAAAAGTTGCTATATCAAATTTTACAAATTGCCATTTTTAATTTGATGAGTTTTTAGAAATTTCAAGATATACAAAGCATAGAACGTCATTTTAAAATGCGAAAGAAAAAATCGTTTATTCCCTTTTTTCCTATGCTGAAAAATTGATTCTCCTGGTAATGGTAATTGGTGCATTGGAAGAAATTTCCTCGGCGTGTGAGGGGGGCTGGGCCCTACCCCCAGGTAGGCCGGACGACTTCAATGAGACCCTCTGCGAGCATTCGCATCGTACAGGTACCTACCCTCGAATGCAACTTGAAATGTGATCGCTGTATTATTCGATCATTCCATTCACGCAGAAAATGCGTTTCAACGTGTACATCACCATGAACTAGTTGTACTAGAAAATAGTGTTGTACTGGTACCTAAATGGTGTTGGGAATATTTACGGCCATTTGGATCCAAATTTCTAGTAAATGTTTGACCCACTTTGAACGTTTTCTCTGGTGAGGGATGATTGACCAAACCAGTCGTTTACTTCTTTTCTTTTCTTTTCTTTTCTTCTTTTCTTTTCTTTTCTTTTTTGCGCACAGTAAAGAAAAGAAAAGAAAAGAAGTAAACGACTGGTTTGGGCAATCATCCCTCTCCATTTTACACTGACCAAGTCTCAGCACAACAAAGTTTTCTCTGGTTCAAATATTTTGAGTACCTATGTATTCGGAGTGGGTACCTACCCTGATCCAAAGGAACATCAAACAACGCTAAGAGTTGTCACAACCTACAGTAGGTATAATAATATTATACTAATATATTATATTATAAAATATATTAACAAAACAGTACATACATTTAGTAACAAAAGAGTCAAATATGTACGTAAATTGAATAGTTCAACGAAGTTTTCACAGAAGGTAACTTGCATAAAAGCAAAACGCAGTATGACAAAAAGTCTCTAAGGTAGATTGTTCATTCCGAATATATTCGGAATGAACAATCTACCTTAGAGACTTTTTGTCATACTGCGTATATATATAAAGGGCTGTAGGTATAATACGGTCGGATTCACGCAATTGTGACTGACCACTGTCTCATCCTCTGTGGCTAATGGATAACGGTCCAAACCGATTATGGGGGTCTTCCCTGCGTTCATCAATAATTGATAACGTAATTATTACGGCTGAGTCATTTTCTATACACGTCCAACGATAGCTGAACTAAAAAAATTAAAGATTAAAATTTTTTTTTGATAAATGTGGTTGTTTGCCGATGGTGCAGAGGTCTAATCCAATGAGTTGGTTAGGGAGAGAGAACGACTCCTCTGCTGAATACTAAATTGTTTATTCAGGTAAACAATTATAGCGTGGGGACCGGTTTCGAGCAACTAAGCTCATCTACAGCCCAGAGTGACTTGAGGTAGGTTGAACGTACAATCAGTTCTGAACCACAATTTAGTATTCAGCAGAGGAGTCGTTCTCTCTCCCTAACCAACTCATTGTTTTTTGATTTTTATATTTTAAAAAAAAATTATTTTTTTGATTTTTTTTCTCGCAAAAAATTTGTTTCATCTTTTTTTCGTTTTTTCCATGAAAATATTTTACCTCCTGGGATCCATCAAAAATCTCATTTGTAGCCCCATAAAAGCCCTATAGATCGCAACAGTGATATCGGTTCGTTGCGGGACCCCAAAAAATGGATTCTACGTCCAAAAGTACTTCGAAAACGACACCTGACTCGATCCCATAGCCACAAGCCTTCAAAAATCCCCTCCCGCAGCCCCATTTTAGTCCCATAGTGCCCCACGGGTTTGGGCGATCGGGCTGAAAACCTTGCTGGCACAACTAGATGTAAACTGAGTACCTATTTTGTCAAAATTTCGGATTTACAAAAAAAACGTCCTACTGCCCAAAACGGCCCGGACGGCGAACGGCGGACGGTCATTTCGGTTTTGGAATCTAGACCTCTTGAAACGGATAATGTCAAATTTTGAGGCCGATCGGAGTCGTCGACCTCCGTCGAGAAATCATAGGTGGATTATTCCAAGAATAATAAACCAAAACTTGTCTGATTTTCCTTCTATTCGTTTCAGGATAGAAAATCTCTATCCTGAAACGATCAAAATTTAATTTTGACGGACTCTTTCGTCATTTTTTTCGGGAGGCTTGAAAAGTCGGACGGGACACCTCGAGAATCGGATCATGTCCCGAAAAATTACGGCTTAGGTACTAGTATTATTGGTACATAATTGGACGAATTTTCCCGGAGATTTTTTCCCCAAGGGCGGACAAAAAATCCATATGTTGCCAATAGACTGGAAATCGCATAAATAAAATTTCGTATTTTATTTTGTAGGTATGCTGTATTATTACATCTCGCTGGCGGGAACTGTAAAAATCCTCCACCGTTTTTAGGATCCTGTCAAGCGAGAGGATCGTACATCGCACCCTTTCTGGGGGACCTCAAGTGTTTAAGTAGGTCAGACCGACCTCTCCTGCAGTGGCAACAATTAATTAACCCCCAGCATACGCAAAACAGTTTTAGACAGGGTTAGAATTGTTCAATTCTGATGAAATTTTTTTTAAAATTCATGAATTGAATGTGAGCATGCTATGTATAGTTCAGAATTTCAAAATTTCTTTTCATTCAAAAAATAAATTTTCTAAATTCCTCACATTTGAAATTTTAAAATTTTGGGCATGTTAGCGAGTTGTGCATTTGCCTAAGGATCTCAGATAACTTTTCAGATTTGAAATACACGTGGTATTCCGCGAGCTAGAACGCTAATACTTTTATAGCAGATGTGCTGCGATCTATTATCTGAGAATCACACTAACCAAGGCTCCCCTTTCGCCAAGTTTATGATATGTCTGGAGTATCATGGAGTTCAGTTTGAAGAATCGTTTCCAGAGATTTGGACGAATCAGGGCCGTAGCAAATTTGTCCATTTGCTCATTCCCCTTATTCACTGGGGAATTATTTTTATTCATTGGGGAATTTTCGGGTACATAGTTACAAATGAATGATATCCACTTGTGCCAGTGTTTTAGAATCTGCACATCCTGAAATAGGTATAATATATATTATATTACGTACATGTACGTATATATTATATTACGTACATAATATGTTTATTATGTTTATGGTCGAATTTTGTGTTCGATCCAAGTTTTCAACCTCAGTTTCGATTTTCAGAGAATAATGAACAAACGCTACAAAGGTTTGGTAGGGAAGGGAATTCCTACAGAGAACTCTGCGCTCTTAAAAAGTGCATTAAACCCACTTTGAGACCGCAGGCAAGCCGCTAGGGTTGGCTACCAAACGCGGGAAACCGGAGTCTCTGCCCCTTCCCCGCATAGCGTTCGGCTAGTTTAGGGTGACTTCCCAATTTTTCGTTAATTGGTGCTTTATCCTGTCGTTCAACGATTTTTCATTAGTTCTGGAGGAAACTTCCGATCGGATGCAAAAGTCTCAAGACCTTTAGTGAGACCTATGGCAAATGCTGGCTTTGACTCAGGGAAGTCCAGAGTTGGGCATATTTTTATTTATAAATAAGGTTCTGAATTAACTCACATCATGCATTGTTTGTTTGTGAATGTGAATTAATTCATACTTTCCCTATTTTTAAATATGAATGTGAATTAATTCACATTCACAATTTTTTCTGTAAATTAATTTAAATTCACAAAAGTGTAAATAATTAACTACATATCGAGGGTCTCGCAGCCACACCCCACATCGTCATTTTTGAAGTTTTTCAGGAGAGCCCTAAAACCACAAAAAAGCAATACCCCACAACTAACTCCGAGACTCGCTAGCGAGTAGTAAACAAAGGACTTGAGATGACAAGGTGGGGTGTGACTGTTGACAAAACGATATGGGGGTATTCACTTATAAGTTGCTATAGCAACGATTACCATGCTCCCTATCAATTTTCTTTTAAACCATCAAGTTTGATCGATTCACCACGAGAAGACGCGTCGAACGGTATGCATAACTCATTTTCGCCAAAAATGAAGATGTGGGGTGTTTGCATGTGACCCTCAATACGTGATTTTTTAAAATTCACATCTAAATATGTGAATTTTTTTAAATTACGGTGAATTAAAATCAAATTTACGGTAATTACAGTTCTAATCCACGGTAACCAAAACCAAATTGTCGGGTCACTGGAAACCTGCAAAATTTTTTATATTCAACAGTTTTCCTCGGAATATAACAATATTGCAGGTCAGCGGACCTGCGAGAACTGGAATTACTATGAATTTGATTTTAATTCGCCGTAAATTAAGAAAAATCTCATATTTAGTTTGCAGGGTAGTTCCAAACATGCAAGCCGGTTACTTAGACACAAATCATATTTAGTTGTGAATTTAAAAATATTTATATATTTAATTGTAAATTTGAAAAAAATCGCAGGCTTTTTTTGTAATAATTTACATTTTTTGTGAATTTAATTTAATTTACAGGAACAGTTGTGAATGTGAATTATTTCACATTTACATTCATTTGCGTGAAGTATGAATTAATTTACATTCTCATTCACAACAATGCATGTTGTGAATTAACCCACAACCTTATTTATAAATAAAAATGAGGCCAACTCTGGGGAAGTAGACTTCTTCACAATCGCTAGATCGTCAGGGCCTGGGGTGTTCACGGGCGAAACCATGCAAACAACGATCTCCCTTCCGAAAGGTTTGTAGAGGTATCTAGATGATTCTAAACACAGAACGAACTCTCCGCCCCAGGCAACACGTTGGACGTCCTAAGTAACTTAGGACGTCCAACTGATGATGCCTGGGAAACCCTGGAAGGACCAATCACACACTCCCACAGAAGCGGCAGTGAGAACAAGGATGCAGCGCCTTCAAATCCCATCTTTTCTCTGCCCGACACGAGACAATTTTAAATTCAAATAAAATTGTTGGAACATCTCCACACACAAAGCTAACCCGCCTCAGGCTCCATTTCCATAGGTTCCTAGAGGTTCCGTGATGGAGTACATGTTATTCAACTCTGAACTTGGCCTTAGCATTGGACTCTGTTGGGAAAAAAGAGAAGAATTTCTCTTCATTGAGAAAGAACGAAGAGGGATCCCTTGCTTTACCGAAGTAGGGGAAAATTGGATAGGGTGTATATACTTTCTTGATACATAATGACGCAGGTCTATAGACTGGTTTGTTATGATAGGGAGGCGTCGAGAAGGTGATCGATATGACTCCCAGCGCCGCCTGGACGCGGGAGGCTGTCATGGACCGTAGTTATGGTAAGAGGTGGTGAGAGGGGGAAGCCACTCTGGCAAATGACTTGCTAACCGACAGTTTATATGCTAATAGCCGGGATTTGCCGGCCCCGACTCCCGCCTTTGCTATTCACTTTCCACCCCCGTCCCTGACAGCCTTACCAGATTAACCTTTCCATCTGCCTGTGCACTATCGAAATGGAGCTCAACCCCCCTCTTGTTCGTGCTCAGCCAGTCCATGGCCTCTTTCCCGTCTTCCCAATTTTGTCTTATTGGATTGATCCCACCCGCTTCACTTCCAAGCTCTCGCGGATGTTGAGCCAACTCTAGTGTAGACGCAACAGACAACCCTGTCGCTGTATGTGTGAGTAGATCCGCTGCTGTCCGATGGGTTTGGAGGGGCTCCCGGAAGTCGCCGAATAGCCGAATTCTTCCCCCAAATCACCTTTTTCGACTGAACTGAACTGAAATTGATCGGGACATCCACACTGTGTCCGTATACTGAATTCAACTGCACGTGGAACGGAGACGACTCAGGCTGTTACTTTTTGCGGATACAATAAGGGCTAAGATGAGACTAGTCGGGTGACCATTACGAACCAATAAAATGAATACGGTGACGAGACAGGTTGTCTACTACTGGAATGGATTATTTTTGAGACGAGACGGGAATCACCCTCGAGTAGGGTGTCTTTTTCGAAGTATTTTTGGGCGTAGAATATATTTTGGGGGACCCAAGAATCATTAGATTTCCCTATCGGGATCTTCGGGGCTTTCAAGGGGCTACGAATTGTCTCTGATACCAGGAGATCGAATGAGGTGTCAATTTCCGAGTTGGAATTGTCTCCTAATTTATGATGGATACGCTATTTTTCGGGGTTTCACATCTGTTTAAACACTGTACCTACCTACAGGATTTTTTTTTTTTTTTTCAATGAGTAATTTTTTATTGACATATTTAGCAATAATTGGTGCAAATTTTATGTAAAAGAATAATAAACCCTTGTGTGATATTTGCAGCGTTTTAAATCTTAGTTTTTGACAAAATACTTGGTTCCTTCTTCATCCAATTCTGTCGACAACGTTTTCCGGTGTCGTTTCGTATTATTTTTGGACGACGACTCATAATAATATGGGGGCCCTTTAAGAGTAATTACTCATGCGACCTCACGGTGGAGGATCTATGGGGCTTTTGACGACACCTCACCGACACATCAGTTCAGGTGAGGCGTCGTTTTCGAAGAAATTATGGACGCCGAATCCATTTTTTGAGGAACCTAATCAGCCCAAATACTCTACAGATTTTTATTTAATTTTATTATTTTTAAATAAATTTAACTCCGTCTATAAAAATTTTGTATGTGTGATACTCCGAAAGTAGGGATATTGGACTCTCATTTTCAGGAGTTCTTAAAGTGCGATTATTGTTTTTTTGTTTGTTTTTTTAAATATCATAATCTATGTACCTATGTATTACACCCAAAGATCGGAAAACCATGAAAACCTTACGAAATCTATTCCTAGTTTGATGATAAAATTAAATTTAGTGAAATTTGATCGTTAAGTGTCTGTCTTCATGTGAGAGTCGTCCTAAATCGGTGAAATCGTGGTAGGTTCTGACGAATTGCGGGTGAGGGCCCTTAAATAAGGCAACGTATATAATAAAATGCCCAAAAGTTACTGTTTTGGCTATCTTTTTAAGTCTCAGGGCCGGTTTCACCACCTCGAGTTAGGCTAACCCACGAGTTAGCGAAAAAATTCACGTTTCACCAGCTGTTGTCTCCTAGTTACCAGGACGGTTAACTTCCATCGTTGTGAGGATTCTCGGGGATTTTTAAAAAAGGCCGCTTTCTTCATCATCACTTTTACTTCATTTCCCGACGTTTCGGACACGTATAAGCCTCCATCATCAGGGGTTTAGTCAAGGAACTCAATGCTATCACATCGTCGTCAGTGAGAAAACTCGTCTTTACGTTATATTTCAGCAAGGGAAGATTTCCCTTGGTCCCGCAGCGATCCGATTTCACTGTTGCGAACTATAGGGCTTTCATGGGGCTAAAAATGAAATTTTTGAAGGATCCCAGGAGGTTAAATATTTTTCGAGTAAAAAGAATAAAGAATTTTTGAAAAAACAATTTTTTTGAAGAAAAAAAAATCCAAAAAAAATTTTTTTGAAAAAAAAAAATCCAAAAATTTTTTTTCCAACATTTTTTCTTTTGACACAGAAATAATTTCTGCGCAACTAACCTATATCAAAGAATAATAAACCCTTGTGTAAAATTTGCAGCGTTTTTTGCAAAATAAAATGTAGGGCGCAAGTTATGGATGGTTGAACTTGAAAATCGAATTATTGGACATGTGAGAGTCTGCGAAATAGGCTAATTGAGTACAATTTAAAAATACTAAGACGAACATTTAAAAAAATTATTTTCGGAAAATGTGAAGGTAAGGTCGCTTTGTAACCGAAGAAAAAAAAACAACAACATCTGATCATGGGTCGCTGTACTAAGCTCTGGACAAGAATATCCCTACTTTCAGAGAATCACCCATATATATACAAAAATACCTATACTCTAGTAGTGTTTGTAGTGTATTTTCTAGCGTGATTGATGTTTTTTCCGCAAGTCCAATCTATTAATCTGACGCCAACCGGCTTTCCATTGTTATAACGTCAAGATCCTAGTTAGAAGGCGTGTTTCAACTCTGGCGAAAAGATGTGCAACAGACTGGGTTAGGCGGTTAGCATGTGTGTTGGTGTCCTTTTGTATAGATGAGGGGATGTCAGCTCGTATGAGGCCTTTCCTGATGGGAGTGTGAGTGGGTTTAGGGTATGATGAATCGGCGACAGTTAATTCGTTGAGGGTAGTGACTGGTGAAAGGGAAGGGGGGGACTATAAGGGCATTAGGGTGGCATCGTTGGTTTTATCGGCATGGGGGGTAGAGGAAAGCCACCGAAGGAGCCTCCAAGCAGATGCGCCACCTTCCGCGTGGAAATCAATTGACCCCCTCCCTCATCCAACCATACTACCTACACCCCATACTGAAACATGGAATAGAGTTGTGGCGTTTACGAAGAGAAGGGAGGGTGGGTTGATTTGCTCATACGGGCGTGTGCCCGTCTGTTGTGCTCCCGTCCTGACGTAGGAAGGGCCATCCTCTGTCAAGAACACGCCGGAACATGTCAACGCCACTCTGTTGCCCATACACTACCGACTTACTCACGCAATCGGCGGAAACAAACACAACATTCTCATTTCACGGGCTCACCTCACCACTAGCACTTCTTCCCCTACCGCTTTACGGCATCAAACTCAACTCTCCTATTTCCATTTATTTTACTCCAAACTTCGTGCCGTGCAATTTCACACGGCTGCTTCCCCACACCCCATTTTCCTACAGTCCAAGATTTTCGAATAATTAAAATTCGAAACTTGAACTTTATTTTTGCGACTGAAATAAAAAAATTCAAATCGGCCTCAAAATTTGCCCTTATGTTTTATGATGCGTATGTTCCCAACGCTGCCAAGTTCTCCCAAGGGTTTACCATTGTTTTGTCTAATAGGTTGGAGAACAAATTAATTCTATGAGTGAGTAATAAAAAATTAAAAAGAAAATGGTACACCCATACTGTGTCTGGAGAGAATGGGACACCAGAATATCATATTGTGACCATTGCCAAGAACATTAAATGTTAAATTTTAACATTGGGAGCTACATTTCTTTAGAAATCTGATTTTCTTCATTATTTTTCATGATAACACGAGAACTATTGGTCCTACATGGTTCTGGTTGTGCTTAAATTAAAGGTAAATAACTGCTCTACAACTTCATCCCTCATAACGTTCCTCGTGGGGTGAATATTACAGCCGACATTCGTACGGAAGACGGCTAAAACCACGATTTCTAACTTTTTGGGGAAAACGACCAATGTTTGAAGAAATGTATCTCGGGACCTGTTAGACCTAAAAAGCTGCCATTGCGCTCAAATGGAAGGAAATCTTGGTTACTTGAAAAACGTTTACAGTGACTTTTTGGTAGAAAAAAAGAGAGGAAAGAGAAAATTTCGCTATTTTTCGAGCACCACGCATTTGGCACAAGTCTTTCGAAGCTGCAAACTTGGCCATACACTACTGGTACCATTCCTAACAACATACCGAAAAAAGCAGAACGTGTCGATTTTTTCCGACCTACGATGTTTGTAATGACTGGCCAGGCATGGATATGTCTCTTGCATTCTTGTAAACATTATAAACGTTGCATTTTAGTTTATTATTCTCGGAATAATACACCTGTTTTCGCGACGGAGGTCGACGACTCCGATCGGCCTCAAAATGTGAAATTATCTGTTTCAAGAGGTCTAGATTCCAAAACCGAAATGTCCGTCCGCCGTCCGGGCCGTTTTGGGCAGTAGGATTTTTTTTTTAATCTGAAGTTTTGACAAAATACTCGGTTTACCATCTAGTTGTGCCCGCAAGTTTTTCAGCCCGATCGCTCAAACCCGTGGGGCGCTATGGGGCTACGGGAGGGTTTTTTAAGGCTTTTGGCTATGGGATCGAGTAAGGTGTCGTTTTCGAAGTATTTTTAGAGTAGTATTTTTACGTAGAATCCATTTTTTGGGGCCCCGGAACGCTCCGATTTCACTGTTACGATCTATAAGGCTTTCATGGGGCTACAAATGGGATTTTTGAAGGATCCCAGAAGGTCAAATATTTTTCAAGTAAAAAAACAAAACATTTTTGAAAAAACAAAAAAAAAAACACATTTTTTTTTACCCAGAATTAAATTTCTGCACAAGTAGATAATAGTAGAGTAAAAGTAGATAATTTAATATTATTATCGGACTCACGTACCACAGCCAATGCACATATCCATGTTTGGTTGTCTTGGTTTCTACATCCAAAATTACTACGAAAATGAAACCTCATTCTACTTACCAACTGGCCAATGTTCTTCAAATGACACATTTGTAAACCCATAGGAACTGGTACCCCAAAAGAAAGATTCTTCGTCCCAAAATGTTTCCAAAACACCCCACTCGACCACCATGGCGAAACATAAAAAAAATTCGGAAGCACCTTTTCAGCCCCCAACTCCCCAGGTTTGAGGTCACAAATATGTAGATGGAAAACCAAGTAGTTTCCCTAAATTTCAGATTGTTATTAAAAAATTAAAAATCCTGCTCCCTAAAACCCCTGGATTGGATGTTCAGATTTTTCGATTTTGTGGCCGATCAAAATGCTTGACCCCCGAACATAGGTTCATTATTTTATGTATAATAGTATTCTAAGTAGTTTATTTTTCTAAGTATAACTTAAACCAAAATGAATTGTACGCCGTCCAAGCCAATTAGGGCAGAAGAAATATTCGGCTCTCTATTTAGTTGTGTCCATAAGATTTTCAGACCGTTCAAACTCGTGAGGCCATGTGTGGGGCTAAGGAAAGTTTTTTTTAACGGTATTTGGCCATGTGGTCGAGTGGGGTGTCGTTTACGAAGTATTAGTGGACGTTGCGATGCCAAAGCAAATATTTGTATCATGAGTTTGTTTTTGTTTTGTTGTATTTTGGACGTAGAATCCATTTATGGGGGTCTCAGACCCATCCCGTCTCATAGTGAGGATCTCAGGGGCTAATAGTTTTACTTTTGAAGGACACCAGTACATCGATGAGGTGGTGTTTGGAAAAATTTTAAAATTAGAATCCATTTTTTGGTGTCCCTTATCTGCCCAAACTCTGCATAAATAATATTATTATTATGTTTTGTTATTATTATGACAAATACATTGTATTTTTTCAACATAATTTTTTATTGACGTTGAATTAATTTTTGCATGTTTTATTTAAAAAAATAAATAAATAAATAAATAAATAAAATAAAATAAAAACAATAATACAATAAAAAAAATTAAAAACATAATAAAATAATCCTTGTTTTAATTCAATTAATAGTCCTTGTTCAAATTAGGAACGGAAACGTGTCTGAATTATTTTTTTATCGATAGAAGGCGTCCAAATAATGCTGAAAATGGGGTTAAACCACAAACTGCAAGTTCGTACAAATTTATAAAATTTATGGAAAAATTGCAATTTAAATTTTGGCAGAAATCTGAAGTCAGCTCCTATTGGTCGACGAGTTGGTCACCATTAAAAAACTAAAAAACTGAAGGATCGGTCACGTCGAATGAGTTAATTTATATCACGAATAAGTTGAGTCAATACGCACGATCTCATTGACAACAAAGCGAACACGGCCATTTTCGAGTTACCACAGTGTCACTTGTGCCAAACACCAAGAAAATCAAGAAAAAAAATTGAAAATCGACCTGCTCTCTGTTGTCTTTGATTGGAAACTGGAACAACTTAAGAATACCGGAACAAATGATTTTTGAATCGGCCAGATCAACTTAAGATAATAATTATTATAAACTGTGAAAGACTTTTTGTCAAAAAAATGATGTATTTTTCCCTTTTTTGACTTCTAACAACATGGTACAGGATGATGTAACCCGAAAATCGGGAGCATTTCCATTCTATATTCCATATTCCTAATTAGCGCCGTTTTAGATTTAAAAAAAAACGCCACTGCGTTAGACGGTTGACAACCATCCAGTAAATTTAGCTCCCTGGAGGAAAGTGAGAAAATGAACCTTACAAAAACCAGCCCTCCACGAGACGGCTTCGTGGGACTTGAACATGTTTCCAGCAACCACTCTTTTGAAATCAACCTCTATAAAAAAAAAAAAAAAAAAAAAAAGCTGCAAATTTTACACAAGGGTTTATTATTCAATTATCATTCAATTCTTTGATATAGGTTACTTGTGCAAAAATTAATTCTGTGTCGATAAAAAAATATTTAAAAAAAAAGAAGAAAAATGGACTGTGCGTCCAAAATTACTTACTCGGAAAATATTTGACCTCCTGGGATCATTCAAAAATCCCATTTCTAGCCCCATGAGAGCCCAATAGATCCCCACGGCGATATACAATCGTTCTTGGACCCCGAAAAATGGATTGATCGTTCAAAAATACTTCGACAAAAACACCTAACTCGACGCCATAGCCGAAACCCTTCAAAAACCCTCCCGTAGCCCCTTTTTAGCCCCACAGAGTCCCACGGGTTTGGGCGATCGGGCTGAAAACCTTGCGGGCACAACTAGATGGTAAAAAAAGTATTTTGTCAAAATTTCAGATTTTTGAAAAAATTCCTACTGCCCAAAACGGCTCGGACGGCGGACGGATATGTCGTTTTTGGAATCTAGACACTTCGAAACGGATAATGTCAAATTTTGAGGGCGATCAGAATTTTCGACCACCGTTGCGATTAAATAGGTGTATTATTCCAAGAATAATGAACCAAAGAGAAAAAAAATCAAGCTATTTAAATGTTACTAGTATTGACTCAAGTTTCATGTGGCCTTCCTTCTCCCATCTTTCGTGATTTTTTTTAGCTCTGGTGTTATATCATGATTTTGAAGATTTATCTTGAAATCCTTCCCTTTAACAATGAGTTTTTCGGCGGAGGGGTAGACGCGAGCAGATTGAAGACGTACGGTCTCATGGGAGCCCTGACACGTGGCGTAAGAGAAAAAACCATCGAGAAGGAATGGAATTTAAAAAGGCTCTCTTGCGGGGGCTGGAGAAGGAGAAGGAGAGAGGGCGGGATTGGTGATTTCCTAAGGGTGTACAGGTGTACTTCTGTCGCACTTTGTTTTTTTTTTTTTTTTTTTTTTTGCGAATGAAGGGGTCTGAGGGGTTCGTAGCGTGCGCGATGCGATGGGGAGTTTTAAGGCCCTATGGAATCAATCTGGATTCCTCTTCCTCTCTCCACTCTCTCGGGATATCCCCCAATATCCGACCTCCCCTAGCTACGACCGCTTTTACCAATTGATGGTTCAATTCCAAGAGCCAAAATCCGTTTCCCGTAAAGTCCTCCAATCAAAAGTACCCCCGATGAGAGTGCTCTGTCTTCCTTCTAAACCGCCCACCCCTCTCGCCCAAACATAATCTCGTTTCTGTCTTTCCCCACCGTGATCCTCCAATAACTTCCCCGTGGTTGAGCCCTGTTTGCTTGAACAGTAACTCATAACTCCCAATATCTCCTACAGAATCAGCCCTCTCTTTCTCTCACACCGATTCTCCCTATTCCTCCTCCCTTTCATTCGTTTTTGTTCTTTCTCGTCTCAAAACACTCGTCTTCTTTCCGCTCGAGATTTAATCCACCTTCTTAGTTTATTTTTGGAAGGAAATGACTCTTGTTTAAATGTCCCAACTCGTACCCAGCTTCGCTGTTAATTCATTTGTAATGTTCTTCAAAGAGGAAAATCCATAATTACTTCACACTTGGCCTGATTTATACTGATCCTGACAGATTGTAAATTTTCTATGCCTTTCTTCGACCTCTCTCTATACCCATTTATAGGTATCCCTTTTGTCTTTTGGAGGATTGTAGTATTATAGGACTCAGGAGGAAGCCCCTGGGTCCCTGATCTGATTAGAAAAACGCTGAAAATTGGTTTACACATGGATATAGCAATATTTAAAAATAGCGGAAAATTATACATAATTATATTTAATATAAAGGCGGGTCCACACTATGCCGAATGAGGCCAAGCGGTGTGGAGACGATCTTCAAGAATACACATGAATCGATTCCAAGTCAAAAATTTCTTCGAAAACTGCACCCCACTCGACCTCTTGGCCAAATTCCTCCTCTACCACTTATCTTGTTTCAAAATGGCTGTAAATTTTACACCAGGGTTTATTATTCTTGGAATAATACACCTATGTAATCGCGACGGAGGTCGACAACTCGGATCGGCCTCAAAATTTGACATCCGTTTCAAGATGAATAGATTCCAAACCCGAAATGTGCGTTCGCCGTCCGGGCCGCTTTGGGCAGTAGGAATTTTTTTTTAAATCTGAAATTTTGACAAAATACTCGGTTTACCATCTACTTGTGCCCGCAAGGTTTTCAGTCCGATCGCCCAAACCCGTGGGGCGCTATGGGGCTAAAATGGGGCTATGGGAGGAGGTTTTTGAAGGCTTTTAGCTATGGGATCGAGTTAGGTGTCGTTTTTGAAGTATTTTTGGACGTAGAATCCATTTTTGGGGGTCCCAGAACGATCCTTTTTCACTATGGCGATCTACAGGGCTTTCATGGGGCTAAAAATGGGATTTTTGAAGGATCCCAGGAGGTTAAACATTTTTCGAGTAAAAGTACTACTAGCGTACCCGATCAAAATTTAAAAAAAAAAGTCGAATTGGTTGCCTTTCGTGGTATAGTATAGGTACTATTTATAATTCAACCAATTCCAATAATTTTTTTTTTCAAATATTCATCGGGTTTTTTGCGGTTTGGACCACTGTCCATCGGTGCATCTCTCCTTGCCGTATAAACCTGATCAACGGAATATCAGTTCGAAATTCAATTGTAAATTCGATTTGCGAAGGTGTGGCTCAAAATGATGTTCGAATGGATTGTAAAATTTACATTATTATTAGTTATTTAATTACATTATCATAAATTTACATTTATTAGTTATTTAATAACGAAGACGAAAGTAGTTATACCGTTTTGCGCCAGCGCGCTCAGTCGAGGCTTAGTCGAGGGTTTGGAGTAGTGGAGTCTGAAGATGAAAAAAAGGGGGTTTAACATTTAACATTCGAAAAAAAGAAAGATGGGCGCAAGTGTGCGCAAATGGTGGCTCCTGTGCCCATTCCGGTACAGCCCAGTAGGAGAGGGTCGGAGTTGTGAGTCAGTAGGAATAACACGTACCTATGTTTGTTGCTTGCCGTTATTACACACCTAATGCAGTTGCCCCAGTAACCATATTTGATATTTGACGAGACCCCAACCCCCATATATGGGGACGGGCGAAAGGCGCCTTGAGGCTTTATTTTGTGCAAATAATATGCCTTGAAAACTATCTACCTGCGGCTTATCCCTCACCAACTGCCCAGTATGAACAATCAGGAAGCCGATCACACCACACCGAATCATATTTGATTTGATTATTTGAACCCTCATTACTCACACAATTGTCAATTCCCTCTCCATAAACTCAATTACCAATGTTTGTCACAGATATGTACCTAACTGAATTGAATTTATTTTCAGATGTCAAGCAGGAACAGGACGTTGCGTCGTCGACAAAGCACATCGGAATCAATGCCAGGCCTGCAGACTCAAGAAATGCCTCACAATGGGCATGAACAAGGATGGTGAGTACCAAGACTTGACTAGTGAGCATCCAAATCTAACGAAAAATGAGTCGCACCGATTCGTATACTAGGAATCCCTTATAGGTAGATATGGAATAGATCCTGTATCTCACGAAGTTCGACTCATGGGAAACAGCGCCTGTACGTGTTTTTCATAAGACTTAGTAAATCCCCAAAAAGTTCGAAAACTCGATAATCGGATGCCGTTTTTTGAGTCATTTTCTGAGCAGATTCGACTTTGAAACTGGGAAAGCCGATCGAACCCCCCCCCCCACTGAAATCATTAAACCGCCAAAAATTAGGAATGGAAGCGTTTCTGGATTATTTTTTTTATCGATAGAAGGCGTCCAAATAATACTAAAAAAGGGGTTAAAACACAAACTGCAAGCTCGTATGAATTTATAAAATTTATGGAAAAATTGCTATTTGAATTTTGGCGGGAACCCGAGGTCAGCTCCTATTGGTCGACACGTTGGCCACCATTACAAAACTAAAAACTAAAGAATCGGTCATTGGAATAAGTTAATTTATATCACAAATAAGTTGAGTAAATAAGCATGATCACATTCAAAACAAAGCGAACACGGCCATTTTCTCGTTACTCCAGTGTCACTAGAACCAAACACCAAGAAAAAATCGAAAAAGAAGAAAAAATCGACCTGCACTCTGGTGTCGTTTGATTGGAAACCGGAACACCTGTAGGTGACGTCACTCACAGTGGTTTTTGAATCGGCCTAAATTACTTAAGATGATTGTAAACTACGTGAAAGACTTTTTGTCACAAAAATGATGTATTTTTCCCTTTTTGACTTTCAACAACACGGTACAGGATGGTTTAACCCGAAATTCGGGAGCACTTCCATTCCTAATTGAGATACGGGATCTATTTTCAGGACGGCAGCCCGTTGTTGATAGTTTGTTGTCATGTTTCAGCCATATGATGAAATATTCGGTAATTTAAAAGATTCAGGTTTGGAATCAATGAAGTGTTTTTCTACATCTAAAAAGTAAAATTTATTGATTGCTGCTCCCAAAATAAAATGGAGTACTGCGATCGTAACATTGGTGACAGCGGTGGGATCCCCATGCTTGCGGAGAATGGAATTTCCAGAATCTCGACGCATCAGCAAACTGCTGTCGGTGAGCAAATTTTCTGTGTGCAGTAGGACATCAATCGCGTTCAGGCACATTTGAACGCTTTAGTGGACTGATTCGATGAGATCGTACAGTGGATAACATCTGGAACGATGAAATCTGGTTATCCCCAAAAGGTGTTTGCCGATCGCCGATAGACAGCTGCGATTCGGGGTTACAACTCCGTCGTGAGAGCAATCTCTGAGCACCTTCGCGAAATCGAAGGTCATGATGTGGATCATTTGGATTGTTGGGCCAGGGGAGGGCGATGAAGATGAAGATGTGTTCCAGGATGAGGAAGCCATGGCAGAGGAAGTTGAGACGGTTGAGCGAGAAGAAGACAGAATGGAGAATGACATTGGAAAGTCAGGTGTGAAGGAAGACAAGAATTTTGAAGGCAGGCATTCAAGCAGACTGGTTCACCAGGACCCTGCTCCGAGTGTACCACCCTGCTCAGTTTCTTCAGATCCACAATGTCTTATTGGAATGGACAACGACGCTGGATCAGATGGGGAGGAGTTGGGGAATCCAACTTTGGTTGTTGTCCGGTCGGCCCAATTAAAAAGATTCCTTCCCGCTTTGGATTCAATGTTCTACATTTACAAAGTAAATTATCGCTGCTTCCGAAATGGAATCCCGCGTACGTAATCCCACTGAGCCCCACGGGTTTGGTCGATTGGGCTGAAAACCTTGCGGGTACAACTAGATGGTAAACCGAGTATTTTGTCAAAATTTCAGAAATAAACCTCCATCGGCCCAAAACGGCTCGGACGGTGAAAGGACATTTCGTTTTTGGAATCTACTTGTCTTGAAACGGATAATGTCAAATTTTGAGGCCGATCAGAATTTTCGACCTCCGTCGCGATTACATAGGTGTATTATTCCAAGAATAATAAACCAAATAGCGAGTTAAAATTAAATTAGTAGAGACCAATCGCGAAAACTTTAATACTTCAATGCACTTAATAAGAGACTTGTTGCACATTTGCTCCATTCAAAACCAAGTGTTATAAGAGATTAAAAGGGCTGAGCTGCTGGTGTTCTGTGAAGATCAAGTTAGCACGTGGGGTTCCATTGCCCGCTAAAATGCGATATGCGTTACGTGGAAGGGGAAACACAAAAGTTAAACTCTCCCCTTTAACCCCCTCTTCCCGTTCCCTTCTACTAGAACCAAACGGTTTCTACGCCACTTGGGGGATAAACTATCCACAAAGCTATTAGGATGAAATTAATAACTCCTGGTTTGGGTATTGAGGCGACCCTTGCACCCATCAAATCCCTTTCTCAATGCTTTTCAAGGGTGTTCTAACGCCAGATGTACCCTAATCCACCCAGACCCTCCCCCATATCCGCCTGCTCCAAATTATCATAATTGAAATGTTTTTCATATCGTCCTCAACCCCCATTCGGCGTTGCAATGGCCCTCGAATACTGATCAATCTTAGGGATTAATTTGGCTCACTTACTTCAACTTTTATACGTGGGGTAGGGATGAGTGTGTATGTGTTGTCAAAAATAATCACCCACAAACGGTAATGTGATAGCCTCATTTCAATCAGTCTTTCAATTTCTCTCTCGAAAAATAAAATTTGATAAGCTCATTTTATTCGACGAACATTTTCTCTTTTTTCCCCTCTTTTCAAAGCAATTATTATTTACCGCGCGTCGAACCTCGAACAAAATTAAAAAAATACCGGCGTACGTGATTTCCCTCGTTTAAACACCGCATTCGGAGCACCACCTGAACCACGTCGTGGGAATGAAACTAAAAATCAGACGAATCCTATTTTATCTTATGTTTTGAAATAGTCATTACATGGTAATTTTTTCTCCTCTGCGAAAGGAAGCTAACATTTATTTTGGCTAAGTTTTACAATTTGCAACCTTTTGGTTTATTATTCTTGGAATAATACACCTATGTTTTCGCGACGGGGGTCGTCAACTCGGATCGGCCTCAAAATTTGACATTATCCGTTTCAGGAGGTCTACATTCTAAATCCGAAATGTCCGTCCGCCGTCTGGGCCGTTTTGGGCAGTAGGATTTTTTTTTTTAAATCTGAAATTTTGTCAAAATACTTGGTTTACCATCTAGTTATGCCCGCAAGGTTTTCAGTCCGATCGCTCAAACCCGTGGGGCGCTATAGGGCTAAAATGGGGCTATGGAAGGGGGTTTTTTGAAGGCTTTTAGCTATGGGATCAGTTAGGTGTCGTTTTCTAGTGACATTAATACTAATATCACAGTCATAATAGGAACACGTTAATTTAGGTGAGATCACAGTGAGGGACTAGCAGTTGAACAACAACCGATAAATAATCTTTTCTATCCCAATGGAGTTCTACGAAGTGAAGGGTGCAACAATCCAAAAACTGTAAATCAACATTATAACAAAGAATGATAAACCCCTGTGTTAAATTTGTTGTAAATTTGTGCAAAGTTCACATGTTGGCGCCGAGTTTTCATCGCGAAGGCTTCTTTTGCCTTTCTGCATTCGTGCAAAGTGTCGTTTTGTGAGAGGAAATTTTTCGAGTATGACACTATCTGTAAGCGAAATTGCGTTTAATGTGCACAGATGAACTAGTCACACGTGCCGAAGAAATCCCGAAATCTCCTGATGTATGCCAAAGTTATTCTAATTGGTGCAAGAAAGCCCGCGGCAAGAGATTGAATTTGAGTGGGTGGAGGGCACCCGATGACAGATGGGCTTTGTGCTCAATTAAGGACACCTCACCGCAGCGCCGTGTGAAGATAACAAGCGCAACCTCGGTAATTGCGTAGCTTGAGGGGCCGTAGGAGCCGCCGTCGGGTTTCAAAGAGGCGGTGAAGGGGGTTACGGTGATGGGGCGTAGTTAGTGGAGGGGTCTCTTCTGCTTCGCAATTACAAGCCCTCTGAACGGTAGGTAGTTAGTCCGCTTCCACCATCACTAATCTATGCAACAGTTATTTTAAAGAGCGCTCACCGACAAACTGTCAACCTTTTGGGATGTCACCACAGCATTTTAAATACTGAGTGAGCTACGGTGCACCGCAGGGGGTAGAGAATGGCACGTGCAGTAATTTTTTTCCCCTAAGGACGGTCATGTGCACGGCCTCTTCATTTGGCTATCGCGACTCATTTGCCTGAACAACCACAACTTGCATCCCGAAGAGCCCCTTTGTGGCAACCCTGTGGAAACGGATTGAACAAGTTTTCTCACCGCGTTCCCCCTTTGCTCTTTAAACGTGCGCTTTCCGCTCGTTCATGGTTTCGTGACCCCGTGATTGTCACACCGATACAAAGCTAAACGGTAATATACTACGACAAAAATAATTTAGCAAAAATCATTACTTTCAAACGCTTGCATAGAGCATCGGGAAAGACCTTCTTCCAAAACACTCATGGGTCGCAGCACGGAGCTCACATTCCGACCACACGTACCGACACTATTTGATGTAGAACAAACCAGGGCTCGAAATATCGTTCCGTTCGGTTTCCCCAAACCGTTCCGATCCCGAAAAGAGCGAAAAATTAGAATTTTTAGGATAAAGTTCCGAATGAGAACCAAATTATAAAGTTCTGAAAAATACTGTTCGTAGAACGTTCCTCTCGAGAACGTTTTTTTTTTTTTTTTCAGAAAAGATAAGTTCTTGACTTGAACGATTAAATATTGTTCCTTTAGACTTCGTTCCACTTATTTTGTTATGATCGTACACTCACGGTATTTTAGGCCCGGAACGGAGATGAGAACAAAAAAAAATGTGTGGTATAATATCCATATTATGCAATTTGGACATGAAATTACGATGATAACAAAATAAGTGGAACGAACTCTGAAGGAACAATATTTTATCGTTCGGGTCGAGATCATTTCTCTTCTGAACGAAAAAATAACGTTTTTGAGAACAACGTTCTTCAGAACTTTATAATTTCGTTCACATTCGGAACTTTATCCTAAAAATTCTAATTTTTTGCTCTTTTCGAGATTGAAACGATTTGGGGGAACCAAACGGAACGATATTTCGAGCCCTGGAATGTACTGCATTGTTCTTTGATCGAGTCATTAGGACACTCAGTGTGGATTTTCAAAATTTTGTGAACAAATTATTTGAGAGCTTTCTTTTTCCTACCCCGTTGCACCACGGTAGTTAACAGGATTTTCGAGCAGATCATAATATGATAGAAATATATTATATTTTTATTTTAGTCTCCCAAACACGTAGAAAAAAGCCAAATTCAAAAGGGTTCGGTAGAAATGAAGATTTTTGTCCCGAAAGAAAGAGAAAATGGCCATTTTGCCGTGAGGCTGATTGCAACTGATTATTGAGTTTGACTCACTCCTATTGCTATTTTATTCATTCTTCACCATGGCGCTGCCTTTTTCCCGTGTTGAGTCGTTTCCTGGAGCAAAATCAAAATCAAAATATTTTCCAACAACAACTCAAATATGATAGCTACTTTTCCTGATAACGTATTTCGGAGTTGTTCGCGAGAAGTCAGTTTATGACTATTTAGATTCAGTTTTGAGTCTTATTTTGCCGAGACGTCGGATGGTTGAGATACAGAGAAGATGCAGAAGAACTAATTATTAATGTTGCTGACGTTTTGCCTGAGCTGGGTAGTACTTCGAGAGCAGTCCCTGGAATCCAGGAGATAGTGTTACACGAGAAAATAGGTCTCAAAAGAATAAGACAAGCTTATAGGATAAATACAGCGTCCCAAGCAATGACCAAGGAAGCTCGTCAATAAAGATCCTATACGTAGGCGCATAGGCCAGAAAGAAGGCGCATTTTGAGCCCTCCGCTTAAATTGATTTAAGAGTATTTTTTACATCAGGTAGGTATCAGAAAACACCATCATATTTGAGCGCAAGGCTCAGTCAAAGCCTCCTCCTGCCTTGCCAATCTCCTGGCCGATATATTCGCCCCTGGCGTGAAGGGCAGATCCTTATTATCTGAAATAAGTTGAAGAGCTATAGAACCTTTTTGGAGCTATAAAAACTGTAAAAAACACTTGGAACTGGTTTGAAGAGCTATATAACCGGTTTGAAGTGTTCCAACCCCTATTTGAAGTTGTGAAAACCTGGTTCGATGAAGAAACACTGGTTACATTTCTAAAAACGAATTGAGAACCTCTGTTGTAGATTTTGGATGGAGGATAGACGTCATGTCCAATACTAGCCTCAATTGATAAGTACAAGAGTCTCCTACTTCATCGCTGGATTGATTTACATAAAGTTCACCATTATTCTGTGCATCACCAGACCTACAAAGTCCAGTAAAGTAAACCCAGTTGATTAATGTTAACTCCTTTATTTAGCCCTTGGTTAATATTCAGCGGTGAACCATGATCTCTTATGCGGAGTGGTAAAACATCTAAAGCATTTTTTTTTATTCTTTTTTATTCGTATTTTAAAGAGGAATAACTACAGAAAAACTTACTGAAAATCCTCTTTCAATAATTATATTCACTTGAAATTTATAGGTGTGTGTGTAATACACACTTTGTATTGGCGGCATAAGGGGTCTTCAGGTTTATAATTGGGAATAATAAGTTTTTGGATTGAATACCTTCGGTACTGTTCTGTGTTTCAGCGGTGCAAAACGAAAGACAACCTAGGAACACAGCTACCATCCGACCTGAGGCTTTGGCTGAAATGACCGACCACGAGCGAGTTATACGAGAGGCCGTCGGCGCTGTAGGCGTTTTTGGGTGAGTGGTTTCATTTTCAAATTGTATATACGCTGCTGTTGTAAAGTTATCACACCGGGTAGGAAGGGGAATTTTCGAAGAAGGTGAGAGGGATAAATGGAAGTTTACTGAGACGGAATAAAAGCTAAAAGGACAAGAACTCCTTTCTATTTCACTAACGTTTTGGAACGAATCGCCACTCGCTGACCAGATGACTCGGAAATGAATACGGGGACATGGTGGACTTTGAACGAGAAAATTAAAAAAAAAAAAAGACTTTGTTGGGACCTGGAGAATCAACTGCCAGTGTTGAGAAAGGGTTAATCAATACAAAGTCGCTCGAAGCAAGCATCTTTCAAATCCGTTTAAAGTAGACTGGTTTGCCCTCTATCTCAAATTTAAAAAATTGTCACTACCTGACGCATTTTTTATCCAGAAAATCAACTTAATCAAACCTATCAACTAGATACGTCAAACACCTACATACTCAGAGGAATAAATAAGCGCCATCATATTAAAGCGTGAGCCATGTCTCTTCGCTTTGATCCTTGATATAAACTGAAATAATCGAGAGTCATAATGACAAGACATGAAAAATGATGATGAACATCATTGGAGACAATACAAGCACAGAAGGCAACTTTTTTTCCCCAATAGTAAGAGTTTTCCTACGGGTGTAAAAAAAAAAGTGAGTGTCGAGGTGAGTTGCTAAGAACTAAATTTTATAGGGGTACTAGTCTCTCTGGCTCGCTTCGCTCGCTCCCCTAGTGGGGTGTATTGCCGCCTGTGGGGTGTATTGCCGCCTGTGGGGTGCGTAACATCGATGGACACGTTCAAACCCCTACTCAGACATAAGGCCTCGCTCCGCTCGGCCCCTCCTATTCGTAGCAGAGACGATAGAAAAAATCGGCGTATTTTTAGGGCTTACCGTTTAGGAAATTATTATTTTTAATTCAATTCAACTTTTTTTAAATAAAGGCCTCTCCATCTATCAAAGTTCCCTGGACCCTCCGTTTTCTAAGATCCCTGGCCCCGCGCGAATTAAAACGATCCAATTGTCTTCTCACCGTGAAATCGCCCCCTCCCCCTCGGTTTTTTTGAAATCCGACTTCGGAATCGGATTGGCCATATTTTGGCGCGCATTTGGCTCGCGGATACCATACCCAAAAAATGGCTCCTTACTGGGTATTTTTGAACCCGAAAAAACGTGGGACAAACGCGAGAAAGACGATTTTTCGACGAATTTCCGGCGAATTTCCCGGGCGAATTTCCGAATTACGATTTGACCGACGTCTTCCTCCAGGTCTGATCTATACGGCTGGTATTTTTTCGTAATTTTTTCGACCCCTTAAACGGGCTTTGGCGCGAGTTGAAAGTGGAAAACGTAGGACAAACGGGAGAAAGACGATTTTTCGACGAATTTTCCCTGGCCCCGCGCGAATTAAAACGATCCAATTGTCTTCTCACCGTGAAATCGCCCCCTCCCCCTCGGTTTTTTTGAAATCCGACTTCGGAATCGGATTGGCCATATTTTGGCGCGCATTTGGCTCGCGGATACCATACCCAAAAAATGGCTCCTTACTGGGTATTTTTGAACCCGAAAAAACGTGGGACAAACGCGAGAAAGACGATTTTTCGAGGAATTTCCGGCGAATTTCCCGGGCGAATTTCCCGGGCGAATTTCCGAATTACGATTTGACCGACGTCTTCCTCCAGGTCTGATCTATACGGCTGGTATTTTTTCGTAATTTTTTCGACCCCTTAAACGGGCTTTGGCGCGAGTTGAAAGTGGAAAACGTAGGACAAACGGGAGAAAGACGATTTTTCGACGAATTTTCCCTGGCCCCGCGCGAATTAAAACGATCCAATTGTCTTCTCACCGTGAAATCGCCCCCTCCCCCTCGGTTTTTTTGAAATCCGACTTCGGAATCGGATTGGCCATATTTTGGCGCGCATTTGGTTCGCGGATACCATACCCAAAAAATGGCTCCTTACTGGGTATTTTTGAACCCGAAAAAACGTGGGACAAACGCGAGAAAGACGATTTTTCGACGAATTTTCGACGAATTTCCCGGGCGAATTTCGGATTTACGATTTGACCGACGTCTTCCTCCAGTTCTGATCTATACGGCTCGTATTTTTTCGTAATTTTTTCGACCCCCTAAACGGCCAGCGAGCGGAAAGTGAAAAAACTCATTCGGGAACGCGTTATCCCGTACCAACAAACCACACGGCCGTCTACCACACGGCGGCCAACACGATTTTATATTATTGTATGATATGATATGATATGATATGATGATATGATGTATGATATGATGATATGATATGATTGTGGTGTGCTGAGTTCGTAAACAACCACTGTTTTTCAAGGTCACTTTTTTTTTTTTTTTTAGATACGCCTATTTTTCTGTTTTTACTTTTTTTTGCAGTTTACATATTATGTCTTGAAGCCAAGATTTCCAAACGTAAATCTGATTTCAAATTTGGATTCTGCTGGAAATGCTTGTTTTCGTCGTAGCTCTTGAGAAAATATCCTATTTGTAATGAAAGTTTGGTAGGAGGTACGGCATTGCTGGTGGCAGACATCGATATAGTAAACTAACACTATGTAAACTGCGTAAATTACAGGGGAAAAAGCACGTCCAGTGCAGCTTTATCTTTGCTCTCCCAGGTTTTCTTGCACTGGAGCACAGGCAACTAGCATCCATCAATTTATTTGATCTTTCAAAGGCTTTTGATCTCGTTCCCCACACCCTGCTATTGAGAAAACTTGAGCATTACTGTTTTACCCACCAGGCAGTGTCCTTTTGGTTTATTATTCGTGGAATAATACACCTATGTTTTCGCGACGGGGGTCGACGACTCCGATCGGGCTCAAAATTTGACATTATCCGTTTCAAGAGGTCTACATTCTAAATCCGAAATGTCCGTCCGCCGTACGCCGTCCGCCGTCCAGGCCGTTTTGGGCAGTAGGAATTTTTTTTAAAATCTGAAATTTCGGCAAAATACTTGGTTTACCATCTAGTTGTGCCCGCAAGGTTTTCAGTCCGATCGCCCAAACCCGTGGGGCGCTGTGGGGCTATAATGGGGCTACGGGAGGGTTTTTTTTTAAGGCTTTTAGCTATGGGATCGAGTTAGGTGCCGTTTTCGAAGTATTTTTGGACGTAGAATCCATTTTTTGGGGTCCCGGAACGATCCGATTTCACTGGGGCGATCTTTAGGGCATTCGTGGGGCTAAAAATGGGATTTTTGAAGGATCCCAGGATGTTAAATATTTTTGGAGTAAAAAATACAGAATTTTTGAAAAAAAAACCACATTTTTGAACAAAAAAATTCAAAAAAAATTTTTTTTTGAGATAAAAAAAAATTGTTTTAATCTTTTCATTGACAGAATTAAATTTTTGCACAAGTAACGTATATAAAAGAATAATAAACCCTCGTGTAAAATTTGCAGCGTTTTCAAGAGTTGCCTTGAGGGTTGGTCCCAGGTTGAGAACTACAATGGTAGTGTGTCGGAAGAGGTTGTTATTCCCTGTGGAGTCCTGAGTCCTTGTCTCTTCCTGATTTACATTACTCACTTACCTAACCAGTTTCCTGACACTTCTAAGGTATTCCTATTTGCGGATGATATCACTGCCTTGGCCACGGGTTCTACGGAGAGTTGCACCAAAATCTGCAATTCGGGTCGTCTTTGATTGAGAATTGGTGCTCCGTCAATGTGTTGGTCTTGAACTCGAAAAAGACTCAGACTCTCGAGAGCCTGAGCAGCCGTTTGGATCAGGCTGTGAATTTCTTGGGCTTGTCGCTGGATGACTGTCTGTCATGGTTGTCTCATGTCAGTATGCAGAGACCTCAAACTTGATGTTTTTGCTTTCAACTGCTTCTGAGAGGGATGGTGTCTGACGGGGTGCTGTTTTCGGTTTACCACGCCTGCTTCGCGAGCAGAGCAAGTTACTGCGTCATAGCCTGGGGAAATTCGAGCCATGCACTCAATATCTTCAGGCTGCAAAAGCGAGCTATCAGAATCTTGGCCAATCTCTCGTGGAACGAAAGTTGTAGAGGCTCCTTTGCTCGTCTGGGCCTGTTGACAATCGCAGATTTGTACGTCATGACAGTCCTGAACCTTGTGAAGACCAATTTGGCAAGCCTTCCTCGGGTTTCTGGAGTTCACGACCATTACACTCGGTCCCGTAGCGATCTTGTCGTCCCCTTCACTTGCCTCAGTACCGCTAAGCAGGGTGACCCAATGTTGGTGGGCTCTCGTCTGTTCAACACTCTTCCCCAGGAGATACGAGAGCTCCCTATAAAGTCTTTCCTGAGGGTGGTGAAACTTAAATTTATTAGGGCTCAGTTGTACTCTCTGGAGGAATTTATGGGAATTGACTGGGTTGTTTGTTGAGTCTTTCGGACTTTTATTTGTTTTGTATGCAGAGACCTCAAACTTGATGTAATGTTTTTGCTTTTACCTGCTTCTATATCGTCCCCCTCCGGGCAGAAGGGCGAATATTGCAAAGGCAAAAGCAAAAGCAATATTGTCAAAAGCCGTATCATTGTCATATTCGCCCCAACATATTTTTTTAACCTCAAATAGCATCTTTCTGAGTGATTGGATCGTCCCGCTCTTTTCAAATTCGGAAAGAGGAGGAGAAAATAAACAAGATACCCATCGCACCCGCCCTAACTCAAAATCGCCGTTTTGCAATATTCGCCCTTCTGCCAGGAGGGGGACATATCATAAACATATTATGTTCATGAGCAGTTTTTTATTTTTATCTGTTTTTCATTTCTGCTATTGTATTATGTATCTAAAAGTATTATTGTATTGTGAAGTACCTTTGTGCTCGACGTTTGTACTGCCTTTTGGCTATTACAAATAAAAAATATTCTATTCTACTCTATTCTAAAAAGGGGTAAAAACAGAAATACACTGCCAAGGCAATGGCACATGAGCTTCCTCGTGCCAAGTTCAAAATGAATGTAGTTGTCACTGTAACAAGAAAATTACGTTCATGCATGCGCAGGGAGTACCACTGATGCAATCGCGATGAAACTGATAGGGGACCATCTAGGGCTATACCCACACAATTCCTGAAAATTTGATTGAAACCCGATCAAAATTGTGGGAGTTATGGATGTGGCAAGGTAATTACGTTCGCGCATGCGCTGAGCGTACCGCTGATTCAATCTTAATGAAACTGATAGGGGACCATCTAGAGCTATACCCACACAATTCCAGAAAATTTGATTGAAATCCGATCAAAATTGTGAAAGTTATGCCTGTTTCAAGAATTTCACGTTAGCGCATGCGCAGAGCGTACCGCTGATTCTATTGTGATGAAATTCGTATGGGACCTCAAGGAGCCTTATCCGCATAATCCCTCAAAATTTTAGCTAAATTCATTCAAAATTGTGGAAATTATGGCTGTAACAAGGAAATGCGGACAGACCGACAGACACGGAACCAAATTTGTTCAGTAGGCTATGAAACGCAAAATGCGAGTGGAAATTTTGAATTCAGACAACAAAAATTTTTTGGCTCCCGAAAGTGAACACAAGGCTTCCGCTGCTTCGCAGACTCGGAAGCAAAATGGGCGTATCTCATGATGAGATTCTCATAAAAAAGGGGGGAACGTGACCTTGAAAAACACTGGTCATTTTTGAACTCAGCACATCACAATACTATAAATGTGATTTTAGCCACTCACCTCGACACTCACTTTTTTTGTAAACCTGTGTAATCTATACTTACCCAAAATAGAATGAGGCAGATTTAGGCAGACTCGCCATCACGATCATATTTGTAGAGCTAGACCAAACAATCAATCCTCCAGGATTATTATAATAGGTTCTTTTGCTCCCGAACAAATACGGGATCTGCCTCTCAGTTGAGACGTTCACACCTATGAACTGCAAATGCGGAAACTGTATAACGCAGTCAGCTTCTTGTGATTCTGAGTAAGGGTCTAAAGCTACTTCTGATGGACACCTCTCTATTCACCTCTTTTCATACGCGGCCTGCATATGAAATCATGTCCTGCCGTTGCCCTACGCCTAACATCCTCCCCAAATCCTTCGTAAGCCCTTCCCTTCACTCTCATGAAATCTCCATTTATATCCATCCTTTTATTCTTTCCCCTGTGTATTTTTGTTTGATCGCGGGGTCACAGACCCTAGTAACCTGCGATCCTCAACGATGAGACTATTTTTCTTTTTCTTGATACGATTACAAAATCACCCTTACCCCATTCTGACTTGGATTCAAATGTATTATCCAATAATACTGAGATCATTTGAGGAGGGGTTTATCAAAACTTAACATTCCACTTTCAGAATTTTTTCAGCAGAGCCAAAAAACGTGTATCGTTCGCTGCATTAAATTTTCAAATCATGTCAACCAACCAATAAATTCCCATCCCTATCTTAGTTGTGACCCTTTTTTCAAGTGGTTTTATCATTGAACCTAACCTAGATACAGGGAAAAGTTTTTTGCAAATGCTGAGTTTTGAAAGAGACACACGGAGATGTTAAGTTTTGATAAAAACAAAACGCTCCAAATTTTACACAATGGTTTATTATTCTATGAAGTAGGTAAAGTGTGCAATAATTAATCTCAGATTAATAATAAATTATTCAAAAAAATAAAAATAAAAACTTATGTACAACGTTTTGGCGCCATGAAAGCCCCATTGATTCCCAAGGTGAAATCGATTGCTCTGGGACCCCCAAAAATGGATTTTTCGTCCAATAATACTTCGAAAACGACACCTAAATCAACCCCATAGCCGATACCCCTCCCGCATTTGACAAAATTTTAGATTTAAAAAAAAAAAAAAAAAAAAAACCTACTGGACGGTGAACGAACATTTCACACAAGCATTAAACACAAAAATCTTGTAAGAAGAACAAAGGTAACGATATAAAAAGTGGGGCTACGACATCGATGTCTTTAGCATCGATGTTTGGGGTGCGATGTTTTTACGATATCGATGTTTTTCTTTGCTATTTTTCTTGTAAAAAAACGTTTATACATTTTACACTATAAATTAAAAGTAGTAGGTACTTTTATAAGTTTTTTGCCTCTTTTTTTATAAAATTATAAATTTTATAAAAAAGAGGCAATTAAATTTAATACAAAAGGTGACGAATTGGTTAGTATAGATAGATTAGATATTATTTTTTCCAAATGATCAAACCATAGGTAGTGGCAATTTTTCAGTTTTTTTTAATTTTTTTATTTTTAAGTGGACATTTTCAGCTCAACCCATAATAATTATGGGTCAAATTATTTGACTCATTCGAGTTATCATCAACTTTGGACACTTCTCTCGCTTACGTAGTACAGTATCAGTAACATTGAAATTACACAGAAAAAGTTGTTTCTCCATAAAATCCGTATCCGTATTTAATATGATTTCCCAAGAAGGACCACGATTACAATTTTCACCATGCCATTTCTTGAAAAATCGTTTGATAGGTACCTATCTAAAAAAAATATTCCATTTTATTACAAAAGCGGCCACTTCGTACACACTGAGTAGGGATTTTTCTATTGGAACCCTTTGCCAAGGTCATGTTGGCTACCGTTGGGAGTTGTTTCCCGGTTGTCACCAACTGTTAGCCCTGTTTCATCGTCAGTTCATTTGAAAGCTCGGAAAGAAGGTGCATGGTCGCGGCGTGCACCCTCTCAAGACTGCATTGAAATCGTCTTGATAAGTGATATCATTTCAATTTTGTTCTGAGTGTGTCTAAGTGCAGTAAACTGAAGGAATTTTTATATAGATTTTTAGGGATGGTGTGATAGCCTCCAAGCCACAATGACTACAAAATTTGGTCCACACTACTTCAGTTTGCCTTAGACGAATCTTTCCGAGTGTCACTGTCTGGATGCGACTGAAGAATGCAAGGATTAGGAGAACGTATGACTTGAATCACGTTATGTTTCGTTTTCAGGTCCGGTATTTTGTTCTCGACTCCTAATTCCTTTTGATCCTAAATCGTCCTGTTTTTTCAAAGTAATTTTTCCGAGCACTCAGAAGCAGTTTTCTCTGGATTGGTTCATTTATGGAGCTGCAGATCTCAATGATTGAAAATAATGAACTCCTGTAATCTGATTTGCGTCGTCTGTTTATTAATTTTTATTATTATTTTATTTATTTATTTATTTTTTTTTATTTTTTATTTTTTTGCTGAAAACAGAGTGGTAAAATCGGATGATAAGAAGAAAAAAAGGGAATCGAGTGTGGAGAAAGAGACGGACTGCTCGAGGGAGCTCAGTGTGGTGAACTGAAGCATGTAACAACGTGTGAAGGGGGCAGAGGGTGCTCAGGGATCCTTTGTCAGGGCGTCACACCTTTATTGTGACGCGTGGTGAAGGGCGTAAGGGTGCGAAGGGGTTTCATCAACCTCGCACTCCACATTAGCTCAGTTGAACGAGCGCTATCGACACCTCACCTCTGGCGCCCCGGCACACGGCGCCTGCAGCGACCTGGTGCCCACGCACGGTTGGGTTTTCCTCTCCTTATTTTCCCTTCACACTTTCCCTTCTGCAACTCCTACCAAGCTCCATTTCGTCGATGTCAGAGCTACATGGCACAACTGCATTTTGGCTACTTTCCAGGAGGGACAAAAAACTGATTTGGAACGCGGATAACCAACATGACACAACTGACCATCTCAAAGTGTGCAACATGGCACAACATCTAGAGGAACCTTTCGGCAACTATATGACAATAAATCATCCTAGAAACGAATAAAAAACTGCGTTGTTGCTAAACAGCTTGTTAATTACTCGTTTGCGCAAAAACACAGCCAAATAAATAGGTAAAACCACTGAATAACAATAAATCCTACCTCCATCAGATAAGATTTCTACTACTTGGCTAGACCCAATTAGAGCGCCATAAATCCCTGAAAACCTTCGGATACAACTAGGAAGAAAACCGAGAATTTTAACGAAATTAGACACAATATCCTACTGAACATTACATCTTTAGAACCAACAGTGTAATTAAATAAGGACACATTTTGCGTTAATATTGCTATACATGCTTTCCCATTTAATTAATAAATAGCGATAAATTTTGAAATGAATTGATGTCTTGTAAATTGTGATTACATTATTCAGTTAAAAAGGGTAGACCTAATTCCTACTGTGTAATGACAAAAACAATTTCTAAAAATCTACTGTGGCCGCATGGCCCCTCATCGTTTCGTTGCGGGCCACGGGAAGCGCGACTCTCGGCGTTGTGATCGGGAAGTCCAGCTTCTCTCGTAAGCGGGTGGGCCGCTTATTACTCGGACGTCCCCCGATCGTGCCGCCGACATTATCATTCGCTGACCGTTTTCTTTCATTGTTAATTACAATGAGCGATCAGAGTGTATTTTTGATTGGTCCAAAAATGTCCCCTGGTGACACTTCGTCCGGGGAACCGGGTCAGTGGGACCAATATTTTCGCGTGAGTCTGTTGTCCAGGTAACCATGGTTGACATTTCAACTCTTTAACTACTGTGTAAACACTGCTAGGGCGAACTAATATCGATGTTGACTCTTCATCTTCGATATTGGATTCCCCCTAGCTTCCCTTCCTGGGACCAAGTCCAATACATTCTAGACGAACACGGCACTTCGTGCCAGTTTGGAGATAGCAGGACTCCCATTTAAGCCTCGATTCTGCTTCCCAGGCAGATCATGACACTTCATGTTAGGTATGCTCTGGGTAGGGATATTCCCTTCCTCTTCCTCCACAGACACTGGGGGCGTAATCCCAGTAACGGTGGAGGCATTTCCCCAAACACACAACACAATTAATGATAGACCTATTCAAGAATTAGGAACTCATTTTGTACATGTAGGTACACCTTTAACATCCGTTAACCAGGGTGCCCTGCAAATCACCACTAAACCACTGCAAAATATTGAGGAGTTTGTGAAAACTGGTTGCTTATTCGTGAACCGCCCGTTTTTGGTGGGTCGTCCGCCATTCTGCACGATGGGGTCGTCCGCCGCACTCGATGAAGATGTTAAGCTAAATTTAGAGTGCAATAAAAATCGATTAGGAGCATCTAGAAGCAAGCACATGTGTTCAGGGGTTGTCTCGAACAATTTTTATCGTATAAAATTTAAAAGATTGCAGGAAAATCTCGTCAAAAAATGGTCGTTTGAGTAAGTGCAGTCATCTTCATTTAAAGACTCCTCATGAGAGATCTTCATTACAGCTTTCCACCATTTTTTTTTTTTTTTTTTTTTTTTTTTTAGGTTTGCGATCGCATGTATTGACAATCAAAAAGACTCCCTTGGGCTGTTGTTTGTTAGGTCGTGTATTTTAACAGAAAATTCTTTGTTTTAGTCGCATATGCCAGGTGCCTTCAAACTACGGCCTGCGGGCCGAGTCTGATCCCAGATCCCCCAGCTTCCGGCCCGCGGCCAAGTGGTGAGTTTAAGCGAAATACTAACAGGCTGATGCCGTGGTGCCAAAAACATCACACGAGTTGCCTCGCAATTCTTTTATTATTATTATTTTTTTTTAATGTAGCGGTGTGGAAAAGTTGTGTTTAAGTGATTCAGTTCATTCAATTACGGGATAAAATACCAATAAATACGCTTTTAGGAATAAATTGGCGGATCTGCCACTTATCGCAATTAGGTACTAAAAGAAATGGAATGAAACTTGTTAGAAACTCAATAGTTAGGTACTAATGTTAAATCTAGGCTCAGCAAGTGGCTATGCAAGCAAGTAAAGATGAAGTTAGCTGCCCTGCATTCTAGCGGTGGGAAGAGTGTATCAGCCGGATGAATATAGATTTAGCAATAAGGGTGGATGTGGGGTGGATGTATCCCACTCCTTTGGTGGTTGTGAAAGGCGTAACGCAACTCTCAAAATCTTACGAAGAAGTCGAGGATTTTCGCTGTACCTACTGGAGTATCCATAATGCCAGTTTACTCCTGCCAAGATTCACTTGGTGGCGGATATCATGCGGGGATTCGCACTTCTCTGTGTACTGCGGTTGGAAGCATTTTGTACCGGTAGCTAAAATACATTTCCGGGTGACGTAATTAACTTGATGAATCATCTTATTTTTAATTAACCTCACAAATTTATTAATTGCACAATCATGTTGGATTCAACGCGAACACGAAGGTAGTGTCCAAAACTGATGATAACTCAAGAAATGATAGAATTTCACGATATCCATTTGTTCACCCTATGTAGGACTCCTTCCCACCATCAATTGTATCATTTGCAAAAATTGGATTCGGCTTGTTAAACATATATTTACAAAATTCATAAATTAAAAAAAAAAAAGTAGTGCTTAAATCTCTAGTGTTTGGAGAAGTAAGAAACCCCAGAATTCTATGCCCAAAACTACTCTGAAAACGATCCCTCATTCGCATCAGGAGGTCGAAGGAGGGTTCGTTTTCATGACGTCCTTCAAAAGAAACTTTAAAACGTATCATTACCTACATAACATTTCTAGTGGCCCAACAGAAGCCCAAAAACCTTCTAAAACCCCTCCTGTAGCCCTTTTTCTTAGCCCCATAGAGGCTCCACAGTGTAATCAGGTGTCATGAATTCCACAAAAATTGATTCTACGTTCAAAATGACACCCCATTATCACCTCATTGCTCAAGTTCTTCAAAAACCCGATTTACATCCCCCCTGTATTCCCTAGGTGGAGTTGGATGGGTCTCAAACCCCCCGCAAATGATTCTACGTCCAAAAATATCTCGAAAATGACACCCCACTCGACCCCTAACCCTAAATCCTTCAAACCCCCACCTGTTTGAGCAATAATTTTAAAATTATTTTCAAAATTATGGCTAGCCAATTTTGGTGACGATTCTCTTCACAATGTCATCATGGAAAAAAATACAGGTGGTTAAATGTTACTGCGCTCGAAACCCATGGGTTCCACACTAATCTTGTTCGAATTTGCTTCTACGCAATAGAAAATTATCAGTAAATATAACGAAAGCATAGGTGTGCTTATGGGCAGTTTTTGATCAAACTTCTACAAATAATGCTCCGCAAGGTTGCATCCAACGCAATGTCAGGTGCAGCAAGTGCTGCATAACCATCCTTTAATTATAGTTGCAGCAGCTACACACAGTTAGTTATACAAGTTGAATCCATAACAGAGCTTTTATTCTAGGTTTTTTTTAAGTCTGTTCTGGAAAGATGTTCTACTCAGGTATCAACTAGTGCCTGAACAATGATCATTGTCTGGCAGGATAGAACGTGCAGCCCAGCTAAGGTCTCGCATACTCAGAGGAAAATCCACCGTGTTATCTGTACTGGGCCATGTTATTGGTCTTGAAAATGATGAATCAGCCGTTTACGTCGTGAAAAGTTGAATATAACATGATTTTTCAATGAAACATTTTCATTTGGGGGGGTATTCGAATCAAAGTGGAAATGTGCCGCATATAATTTTACTTTCCAGCTGTAACAGCGCATTATTCTCTTTCAGGCCACCAACTGTGGCAGCATTGGGAGGTATGAGCAGCATGCAATTTCCTGGGGCTCTCGTTTCGCTAGGAAATAGTCTGGGCGCCTCGTCATCACCTCCGAGAAACTCCTCCGGCGGTGGTTCCAACAACAACACCGAGACTGATGAACCTCCACATCCGAGCTACTCACAAGTATCCTCTCCACAGCAGAACAACTCGGGAAATGAAAACGATGACGATGATGAAGGTAGGATAAATGAGCTTGTGCCATAATGTGCTCTACCGAACTCGGTCATCTATTAGTGAACATTTAGTGTAATAAGCCATTGAACGGTGAGGAGACTGGGTCATGCGGGAAACGTTCCTGACATGCAGGATACTCTGCAGCCAGTCATAGTGCTCTGAGGAGTTCGTATCGGACGTTCGAAGTGACAACGCGTTGCGTGTGCGCTCAGTTTTCCGTTCCCTTATTGACTGGTTTGCAGCTCATGTTGTGACTTGATTTTTTGTACCCGGGTACTTTTCGCTACGGACAACGTAGATGTGTTATAGGTGGTGTTGAACGACGGCCTGTTTTTTCAGAAATTTGAATAGTTTTGAGCTCGCTTCACGGTTTTTTACGAGGATCAAGTTTGATCAGCCTCAAATACGGCCTGAGGAGGCTCCCGAGACTCCCCTCTCTGCCACCATCCTATCAGGATCTCATCGATTTCATCTCAGTTTGAATTGTCAGGAGGTCAGGTCGCTTGAGAGTCTGTCATGACACACTGCTGACAGACAAGCTGATGAATCAGCTTTTCGCTCAAGGAGCTCGGTCTTGATACAGCTCGCACTCTCGCACAACATCATGTTCTGCCGTTTCTGGGGCTGCTGCAAATGAACTTGTGGGGTCTTCTCTTCGGCAGAAGTAGTGGAGTTTGTCACTGAAGTCCCCATGGCCGTTGCAGTGCTTAGAAACCAGTCTCGCTTACCAGGCGATCAGCTGGATGGCGCTTAGCATCTAACAGCTCCCTCCCCTTGGGTGGAGCCGTTGCTACGTCCCACTGTCACTCCCATATTTGATGGCAAACCTGTGTACATTGGCGACGTCCACGCCAAGGGTTCTGAAGGAGTACCGCATGAAATGACGACTCCATTGAAAATACTCTGAACGAACCCTCTTCCTCCATCACCTTCAGTAGAGAAGCCCAGGGCCTTCAAACCGTCGTTCGTGGTCCCTGGGACACGCACCTCTTATCTTATATACTTTTCTTACTTTATATCTAAACATTGTAGATCACTTTTTGGAGAATAATACAATTTAATAAATTCCTCTTGTTCAGATGATCCGATCGACGTGACAGCAGAAGAACCTCCAGCGAGGCCAGAATACCAGCGCAATACCAACAGCGCTTTTCCACCAGAACAGTTTTACCCTCAAGTGCAGGAAACCGTTTATGAGACTGCAGCCCGACTGCTGTTCATGGCCGTCAAATGGGCGAAAAACTTACCGTCCTTTGCTCTTCTGCCTTTCAGAGATCAGGTACGTGTGATGTTTAATTTGTTACAGCCTGTTGGTTCTGGTAGGTAATCCTCCCCGATTTATCCTTTTGGTTTTTGTTTGTTATAACTTGATTAGGTGATCCTGCTCGAGGAATGTTGGGCAGAACTGTTCATCTTGAATGCGGTTCAATGGTGCCTCCCATTGGACCCAAATCCTCTTTTCTGCGTTGCCAACCATGCTGTCAGCGGCTCCAACAGTAAGCACATCGCCGTAGACGTACGCATCTTGAACGATATTTACCAGCGCTACAGGACTGTAGCCGTCGACGCAGCTGAGTTTGCTTATCTCAAAGCAATTGTAATTTTCCGGGCAGGTATGTTGTCTTATCTATATCACTAATTCTCATCGTCTCTGTCTGTCTTGATACAAACAAAATTCATTCCGACGATGAGCGAATTTTGACGACGAGTTGAGTTTTGAAGAAACTGGGCGGGCGTCACCGGGTGAAATCCGCTCGGCTTACTCCTACCGCCTCTACCCCCCCGCCCTCACTCATCACTCTGAGCGGGTGGGACATCAGCCTTTAAGGGGGGCTCGCAAGGTCTACGAGATCTCTCCCAGACGGAAATGGATGTAAATTAAATGAATCGATTTAAATTGAATCGATTATCGAGAAAAGTATCGAAAAATTGAATTAAATTGAATTTAAACGGTAAGCCCTAAAAATACGCCGATTTTTTCTTTCGTCTCTGCCGACCGTTTAGCTACGAATAGGGGGGGGGGGGGGGTCAAGGACCCCCCCTGTCCGAATAAGCGGTTGGCCGAGCGGAGCGAGGCCTTATGTCTGATTAAGCGGTCGGCCGAGCGAAGCGAGGCCTTATGTCTGAGGTGAGAACCCCCCTTGTCCGAATAAGCGCTCGGCCGAGCGAAGCGAGGCCTTATGTCTGATTAGGGGGTTTGAACGTGTCCATCGATGCTACGCACCCCACTAGCGGGGGGTCTGGGGGGGCGGAGCCCCCCAGCTGGGTGCGTAGGCGAGCATAGCGAGCCGGAGCATCTAGTTTTCCCGAATGCTGACGATGCAAATCAGGGCTTCAGGTCTTAGTTCAATGCTTTGAATCGTTTTTCCAAGGGTTTGGCGATGGGCGACCATCAAAACCTCCCCGTTTAGAGTCTGACGTGCGAGCTCTCGAGTGACAGAATCTCCCTGGTCAAGGATGAACCTCTTGGCACGATTTTGTCAAAATTTCAAAACAAAAAATAACCCTACTGACCAAAACGGCTCGGACGGCGGACGGGCTTTTCGTTTTTGGAATCTAGAGCTAAAGCTACGTAAATGTTAAATCCTGGATAGGTGCCGTGACTTTTTTGGTCGTTGGCTCAAGACTAAAGCATGTTCCATGCTAATACAAGCTCACCACCCACAGTCAAAATGTCAGATGAAATAAAAAGCCTCTTTTAAAATTCTTAATCGTCACAGTGATACCTACGTAGGTATAAATTTTGACGGCACTGCATGTGATACCCCGATTTAGCCGTTAAGTGGGGTGAATAGGCTCACTTTTGGTTTATTATTCTTGGAATAATACACCTATGTTTTCGCGACGGGGGTCGACGACTCCGATCGGGCTCAAAATTTGACATTATCCGTTTCAAGAGGTCTACATTCAAAATCCGAAATGTCCGTCCGCCGTCCGGGCCGTTTTGGGCAGTAGGAATTTTTTTTTAAATCTGAAATTTTGGCAAAATACTTGGTTTACCATCTAGTTGTGCCCGCAAGGTTTTCAGTCCGATCGCCCAAACCCGTGGGGCGCTATGGGGCTAAAATGGGATTTTTGAAGGATCCCAGGAGGTTAAATATTTTTCGAGTAAAGAATAAAGAATGTTTGAAAAAACAATTTAAAAAAAAAAATCCAAAAAAAAAATGTTTTCCAAATTATTTTCTTTCGAACCAATCAACATAGAGAAACCGTTCCAACGGCATTTCATGTGTCTTTGCGTCAATTTTCGATTCCTCACCTGTTCAAGAGTCATCCCTCTAAGGGAAAAACGTAAACACGTTTACGCAAAGCACTGAACCGATTGGTCCACCAGGTGGGGTCAATAGGCTCACTCAATGTTTTTACATGGAAAAAAATATTTTTCTCGATTCTACCAACCAGTGGACCAATGGGCTCAGTGGTTTGAGGACAAAGACAGTTGGGCGACACCAAGGTGTTTTTTTTTTTTTTTTTTTTTTTGTGAGAACAAGTGGGTTTTTGAACATTTCAGTAATATTTAATATTACTCACTTTTAAGCTTGAATATCTCCAAAACTATTATAGGTACGCGAAAAACGAATAGGGACACTTGTGTAGCAAATGTTGTGAGGTTCATTCTTCATATAGATGATATTTCTGTAGGACCGTCCTACTGTAGGACGTTTTCGAGTTAGGAGCGAAAATACGAAATAACCGACCTTCTTCGGCCTCCCCCACCCCCGCTCGCTTGTAGGGTCGGGGACTTATAGTATTTTAATCCTCCCATGGGTCTAAACACATCGGTGAAAAAAATCGCTTCTGCTCTCAACATTAAATTTTCATGTTCTGAAGCGATTTCTTCACTCTCGGGGGAAATTTTCCACCTAGAATCATTTATTGCCTAGACTAACCATACTTTTGCGCAGCCTCCCGAAGGCTCAAACCTTGTTTTACGCCAACAACCGCCCGCTTGATTTCTTCTGGCGATCTCCGGGCGTACGTTTTGACGCCAGGGTTCGGTTTATAGTCCCTCGGCATGGAGAGCCGATTCACCCCACTTTACAAATCGAGCGTGAGTTCAATTACAAAATCGGCCGCAGCCTCCTACAGCACTGTCGCACGGAATCGAAATTTTGACAGTATCATCACAGAATGTTTACAAATCAGATAAGCCGGTTATCAACTTCATATCAGCAACCATTGTTGCTGTGCGGGCAAGGTTAGGACCCCTAACAAAAAGCGCTGTTCCGGGTAGCCATAGTTACCAACACTACAAACGCCAATGGACGTCGAAATAAATAACGATTGAGTTATAAATCGATACATTGAATCTTCCCCTATCGATTCCCGTTTTACTTTTTATTTTATCGTTATTAGTTCGCGGTATTTTTCAAATTACACGTTTTTCGCAAAAAGTGAGCCTATTCACCCCACAGAGTATATTCACCCCACTTTACGCATACCTGTACCTACTCTGGAGGTTTTGATGTTTGTTTGTTCTCATTCTAGAGATTAGTAATGTGACAAACTGGATTTGAATATTTACATTATTGAATGTGACATTATCAGCACGAGCTGTTATTTGTTCCACTGCCGTTCACTTCAAAGATGCTCATGGATCGGGGAAACAGATTGGAGCGCCAGCCATTTGGGGGGGGGGGGGGGGACTACCCCAGAAATTCTTTGAATACTACGACATTTTATTGGATCTGAACTTAGACCTCAAAACTTTCTGAACACTGGAATTGGAAAACTGAAGCTATCAGATTGGGGAACTGAAAACTACCGACATTCATTGGAAACTACCACAGATGTTCATTTGTAGTTTTGGTTTATTACTTTTCTTGGAATAATACACCTATGTAATCGCGATGGAGGTCGAAAATTCTGATCCGTAGCGCACCAAGGGAACTAAATCCACCAGAAGGAATGCTACCCGTCAGGGGTAGACTTTAACCTCAAAACGTTGAGGTCGTGCAATTTTAACATATCCAGTCGACTGACCACTTCCCTTTCACACGAGGTTTACGGTGCCTCATTAATAAAATGCCTTTATTCCATTCAAGTACTAAGTAGAGCAGCAAATTATTGTCGGATTCAAAAACACATCCTAATATTAAATATTATCACCGTGATGCTCAGAGGTGGTGCAGGTGGTGGTTCCGTTAGTGGTTCTGTGTTTGCGGTGATCTAACACCGATCATAGACGCATGTTTTGCATATTTTCTGGTTAGAGGTTGTAGTAGTTTCAACTCTACAAACGATGGATTCTCGGTTGTTACTGTGAACCGGTCTTCATACGGCGGAATGGGTTCGGCTCAGCGTCCATGGTTACGCCGCCAGTGCTTTTTGAGGATGCAGGACGGATTGCAGGAGGAGATTCATCAGAGGCATGACACAATCTGTTGTGATCCGCTGTCACTGAGAATGCATCAGCTGCAGAAACGGAGGATCGGGGTTCCTTAGGACCTCCCGAAGTACCGGGGAATTCAAAGTCCGGCAGATCCTCGGAAGGAGCATGAGGAAACTGACTTACCCTGCACGTAGGATCGAAATCAGTGATGAAACGATCAGAAATAGATCGAAAACTGTGATGAAACATTGGGTATTAATACACTGAATAAAATCGGGCTATGACAGCTGCTGGCGGAAGTTTTGAGGGGCCTCCCGATTCGGCCGGCGATGGGCCGATCTCGGTAGAAGTGGCGAGCGTCCGCGCGCTGAGCGTCAGACCACCAAACCTGCGTGAACAAGAAGGACATTGTTTGGACTGAGTGGGACTGTAGAGTTCCCACACTGGTTTTTGAAGACCGCGCTCGACATGCCGGTGCTCCACTCAGACCAGCTTTGTGATCAACAGTTTTGCAACCAGTCGGGTAGGGTGCACTTACTTTGAGAAAAAAAAAACAACAAAAAAAACCCACTTCTAGCCTCTGGACTGTCCAACACGCTGGAAAACCGATGGCTTTCTGCCGGAAAAAACCGGCGACTTCTCCACTAACTAACGGTTAAAGACGTACGGACCAGTTCCCCTACTTTGGGAACGCGTGAAAACTCTACATCAGTGGTGTACAACGGTTCAGAAACTGTAACTAAAACCGATGGTTATGGAACGACGCGTCGGTTCCGTCGCGACGGTTCAAAACCAAAACCGTGGGATTGGAATGTTCGTATAAGCCTAGCTAATCTAACTCATGCGGCGGGAACACATGGGCCTCTTTCCTTCCCCACACGACAAAGTTGGTGGGTCTGAGATGGCACCATCTTTTCACTGCAGGCGTGAGTCATCGATTCACGCATTCAGATTTTAATTTTGTTTCAGTGCCGACTTTGGGGGGGGGGGGGGGGTTGAGAGAACAATCAGAATCGACTTAGAAGTCAGCAGACCCCTTCCGATGGCCCCTGGCTTTGGCCTGGGAAAACTGACTCCTTTTAAACTGCAGAGTCCTACGGTAGATTTCGTAAGTGGGAGTCAACACGTGGATACGCTGGACAGCCTCACCAGGAGCTCTGGAGGTGTGTTGTATCTGGACAATTCCAGTGGAAACGCATTGACTACCTTGTCTGCCTCCAATACCTTTGGCGAAGCGAATCTGCGATGTTATTTTGACCCTTCAAGCATCATGGAAGGCTATACAGGAATTCAGTCACATCCTCCAACACAAACAGCAACGAGAACATGAAGTTCGCGCCTTAGGATCTCTGCCAAACACCCAAAGCTATTTTAAATTTAAATATGGAAACACTATCTCTCGTAGTTACACAATAAACAGCCCTGACAAAAGGTTACAAAAAGTTGTTTTTCTTATTGTGTCTATCCTTATTGTACTAGTATCCCTTACAGAGTCTTTTTGTGAATTCCAGAAACTAGAGGACTGAAAGACCCGCTTCAAGTTGAGAACCTGCAAGATCAAGCTCAAGTGATGCTGTGCTCGCATGCTAGGACACGGAGCCCCAATCAGGGTACCAGGTTCGGGCGGCTCCTGCTCATGATTCCGCTCCTGAAGAACGTGCCGACACACAGGGTGGAACACATATTTTTTCAAAAGACGATAGGCAACACTCCGATGGAAAAAGTCCTTTGCGACATGTACAAGAATTAATCATTTCTGTTCCAAAACTAATTGCAACTTTGGCGTTATGTCTTTTTCGGGCCCGGAGCCATCAGTTCAAGCATGTTCTGTGCTAAAAACATTCGGGATGATAAAGGATTCCTTTTTTAGATTCTTTAACAGGACTCAAGATAGTGTGGCTTTGTAGGCTGTCTTCTGTAATATTACCACATACCTGGACTGAGCTGAATTCTCACGTAAGCTCGTGAAGTATTATTGTCATGGTTATAGTTGACCTTACACGACGCAAGTGTTGAGGACCCAACTGAACTTCATGCACCACTATGACCTTCAATAAGCCACAATATCGAAATTTAGACGTGTGAAAGCCTACTGTTTACCAATAATTTTCTATAGAAGTACCAACATTTACTAGATAATTTTTTCCTTGAATGGAAGAATATGTACATGAATTTACCGGAATCGGATTGTATTTTGGAAGCGTTCATCGGAGATGGGAATAAGAAAAAAACGTCTTTTTGGAACCTGTTCATCTGTTTTCGTTCCATGAAATACATTTCCAAACAACTATCTTGATATTACCTCTTAAACTCATCGGTTTTGATTGTTTCTTTAGATAGGTTTGAAGTTCCTTGGTTTGTAAAATGATCAACGAATTATTCTCTCCCACGGCTTATTATCAAAATGTAGTACTCATCTGGATGTCCTATAATTTTCATTCGTCACTGACTAGAATGATACTATTCAGTTCATCTTCGAAAACGATATAAATAAACTATTATTAAAAATGAACGAAAACGAAGCGTGAACGAGCTAGTGTACAGCAATGTGTATATAACCTATGTGTAATTGTAACATTATTAATAGTTATGAATAATTATGTGAGATTTTATTTCAATTTTCGATCTCATAATCTAACTTGTTTTTAAGAATACTACCCTTTCGGGACTTATGTGCATATATAATATAGGTATCTGTGTATATATTGAATTTGCTAAAGCCGTTGAATCGCATACTTACAACGCACTTGTACCTTATTACTTGCGGTTTCTTTCCATGATTTTCATGCTAAGTTCATGCTCTGTTGCGCTAAGAAATGGACTATCATTGTTTTGTTGTGCCTGTAATCTTCAAAGGTGTCTTCTCAATAAAGGATGTTGTATGTTTGGAGAATGTGTGGGCAAAGTTTTATTTCAATACCTGAATGTAATTTATCGGCTTCTTGTGTAGTGAAAAAAAAAAAATCCTACTGCCCACAACGGCCTGAACGGCGTGACAAAAAATCAATTTCGGCGATAAAAGTTATGGTCGTAGCAAGTCTTGACATGTACCTATTGTCTATTACGTCTAGACTAATGGAATCGAAGGTCGCAATCGATGTGTTGTAAACGAATAAGGAAAATGATCGCAAAATCACTATTTTTAATTAGTTCTCTTCCAACACTCAACGTGTACCGGAACCCTGCGGTCCAGCTTGTAAATTGTTACCCATCAAGGATGCAGATCATCATGTATGCTGAAGATACCTCGGCGCGTATCAGTACCTCATCTGTGGAGCGCCTTCGTTGGGCCTCGGAGCACATAGAGGGAGTGATGGCTTCCTGGTGCCTGGCCAACTGCCTGGTACTCAATGCTGCAAGAACTCAGACGTTGAGGTTCTCTGCCCGCCACACTGATTGGTCCTTTATCACCTTGCTGGGGGTGAGGCTGGATAATGCTCTGACCTGGCGTGAGCATGTCAGGTCTCTGATGGGGCATCTGGCTCGTGCGGTGTTTCTGCTGCGGAGGCTTTCCAGGGCTGTGTCTCGCGCCATACTCCGTAGAGTATACTATGCCTTCTTTGAATCGCGTGCGAGCAATGTGGTGCTGCTGTGGGGACGCTCGGGTGGTGCAGCGGGGATTTTTCTCTAGCAGCAGGCGGTCATCCGTATTCTGAGTCGTGCCGGTCGCTCTTCAGGAGGGCTCGCGTGCTCACTGTGCCGGCCCTGTATGCGCTGGCTCTGCTGACCAGGATCAAGCGTCACATCGTGGATTATCGTCGCCGGGGACAGCCATGGCACGCGATCGCGTGCTGACCTCTGTGTGGAGCGCCATCGTCTCGCTCGTGTCCAGGCGGGTGACCCCGACTCCCGGGGGGGGGGGGGGGGGGGGGGGGTGCTACTTTTCAACCGGTCTCTGAGCATGCCGGGAGTTGTCGCAGGGCGCTTACGGTGGATGTGTGAGGCGGAAGCTCGTCGAATTGGCCCCCTACCTACTCGGTCGAAGAAATTGAAGCATACGACTGGACCTAATTTACTCATTTGAGGAGCTTGGTATCACAGACGGACATGTCCATTTTTCATTTTTTTAAGGAGAGCCATAAAACTGTAGCTCACTACTGACTGCTCCAATCACCTTGAAATTTTTTCTCAATGTTCCTTGGGGCTCCAGAATTAATTTTAAATAGAGAAAATCTGAATATTTTCTTAATTCAGGGCGTAAAATCAGTGTAAAAACGCTGCAAATTTTACACAAGGGTTTATTATTCTTTGATATACGTTACTTGTGCAGAAATTTAATTCTGTCAATGAAAAAATTAAAAAAAAATGTTTTTGGATTTTTATCTCAAAAAAAATTTTTTTTTTTGGATTTTTTTGTTCAAAAATGTGTTTTTTCAAAAACTCTGTATTTTTTACTCGAAAAATATTTAACATCCTGGGATCCTTTAAAAATCCCATTTTTAGCCCCACGAATGCCCTAAACATCGCCCCAGTGAAATCGGATCGTTCCGGGACCACAAAAAATGGATTCTACGTCCAAAAATACTTCGAAAACGACACCTAACTCGATCCAATAGCTAAAAGCCTTCAATAAACCCCTCCCGTAGCCCCATTATAGCCCCATAGCGCCCCACGGGTTTTGACGATCGGACTGAAAACCTTGCGGGCACAACTAGATGGTAAACCAAGTATTTTGCCGAAATTTCAGATTTAAAAAAAAATTCCTACTGCCCAAAACGGCCTGGACGGCGGACGGCGTACGGCGGACGGCGGACGGACATTTCGGATTTAGAATGTAGATCTCTTGAAACGGATAATGTCAAATTTTGAGCCCGATCGGAGTCGTCGACCCCCGTCGCGAAAACATAGGTGTATTATTCCAAGAATAATAAACCAAAAGTGGAGCTGGCCAGTTTGCAACTGAACAGTGGAGCAGTCCGTTTTTGAAACTGAGGGTAGCCATAAAAAGACGATTTCAGACGAAGTAGTCTATTTCCACGATAAATAAAATAACAACTTGTAGACGCGTTTCGGTTTACTAAACCATCATCAGTACCTTACGTTATGAGGGTAGCCATCTTGAAGTTGGAGCAGTCCGCTTTTGAAACCAACTTTATTTCTCAAAACTCCTTTATTATTATTATTCTATCAATTTTATAGTTATTTTCACCAATTTTTCTTTTTTACTTTGTTTTATAATAATTTTTAATAACTTGGTAACATTGAAATTGTAAAAATGAGGTTGAGGTACCTACCAGTATATTCAAAAAAAAAAAAAAATGCGAACTGCAAATTCAAAGATCCTTTTATTGTGTATTAGGTATCCCATAAAAATCATTTTTATATAATTAAAATAGTTGAGCATACTGCGAAAAATCAGAAGAAAAGAGGGAGCTGTGATTACCCATGATGCCTTGCGACGGACGAATGTGGCGCTCTGATTGGTTGTCATGGAGCTGTCCGACTATGAAACGAAATCCAGTTGGAGCAGTCCGTTTTTGAAACCAAACCACAACTTTGAAGCCATTTTCCCCCGTGTTCTGGCCGTTTTTGAAACTAAACGATTGCAGATTCGAATTCAGTAGAAAATTTCCTATAAGAATACGTATCTACCTCCATTTTGAAAAAAATGGACATGTCCGTCTTTGATACCAAGCTCCTCATTTATTGTTGTAACTTATTTCATATTGTACCTACTTGTTGACTCTATGTTCCCGACGTTTGCCATAAACCATATTGTAACAATATAACATAACAACATAACATTATGTTTGGCGACAATAAAATGTATTATTTAATAATCTTGAATGCTCCATGTAAAGGGAGATAAGTAGCATTTATTTTCTCATATAAAGTCTAGGAAAACTCTAATTTTGTCAAGATAAATGGGTATAATTTTTAGCTCGAAACTAAGCCAAATTTCTGTGTTTAAATTGCAACAAAGTTCTTTGGACCCAAATGGACAGGGATCGGAGAACCCAAGGAAATGTAGTTGAGATACATAGAAAGAGAACTATAATTGAATTGGTTGCCTCTTCTTGCCTTTAACAAGGTAATTTGTAGTTTTGTGTAGGAAATCAAGATGCCATTTCACGAATGTTTGGGTTCTTGACAAGCCGTTCAAGAATCTTTCCCAACAGAACGGAAGCTGTTAATTTACTTATAGACTGTTGTACAACTTTTTTGGAATAGTTGCGCAACACTTTTTTCGACAATTATTGCTGGAAAAAATCGCTCGTCTAAAGGGCCCTTAAGAAGAAGTTTTTTCTCATCGTTTCGGTTTTGAACCGGTCTGAAAAAGAATGAGGACACCGGCTTCACTTCGCTAAAAGCAAAAGGAGAAGAAAACAACAAAAAGAGAATTTGGATCTTGTGACAGGTTCCCACTGTCCTTGACCTTTGTTGAAGCGAATCTTCTTCCAACCTCCCGTAGAGGTTGAATCTGGTTCTCTATTGGTCACCCGATAAGGTTTCCTGCTCCAGAAGTTCGATATTTCATGTTGCTGAGAAGAGTCTTTGTTCAATTTGGATAATAAACGTCGTTGAATTTAATGGATCATCGTCTTTTGAGTAGCTCATACTAAATTTCCAAAAGCCCACATGTAGGTAGGTATGTACCCAAAGTTCGTCTAAAATTGATTTCGCTCACTTGCTACAACAAGAGTGTCATATCTCAGAATTCGTTGTTTTGAGATAATTAAGTAAACCCATTTCAAATTTGAATTTCTCAACTACAAATTTTTTTTCAAGAGATTCAAATTTTCATTAGCAACTACTCAAAACCCTGATGAGAGGTTTGTACAGTGAAATCGAAATTAGAATTTAAATTTGACCCTTATAACCGTACCAAATTGTGTGCTTTTCGAGAAATGACACTTTTGCTGCTAAAATTTGTCAATTTACGCGTATTATTTCAAAATGTGACGTTACAGCTACCTACTTAACAAAATCTAATTGTACTCAAATTCTCAAATGTACTAAGTGACGGGGATTCGCTGAACAATTATAATTGCAGATTCAAAATAATACGTTTGAACAATATCTTAATGAAAACTAATTTAAGTAAATATGCAAAATACATCACTTTGTATTTTGGGTTCACTTTGCTTCACTTTTGCTTGACAGTTCAGTCCCTTTTCTTTCTAGTGGAGGTCATAATCAACTTAAAGTCTCTCCTTCTCACTCTTTTCGCTGTTTCCATACTTGAGTCAAAGGTTTTGGTGTGAAGAAGGAAATGCTGAGTATGAATGAAATATTGAAAGTGCGATAAAACATCGTGTGATTTCCCTACTTATAGTTTTTCTCTGCACATTCTATTTTCGGTATACCTACGTTCAATAAACTGACGTATTTATTCCTTAATAGTAGCACTCACTTTGTTCTGATGTTCATGTTTCCCTCGTTTGTCCATGTTTCCCTTGTATTTTTTCAACAACAGTTCTAATCGTTCTATAATTTATTAGTGTCCAGCGTACGCTTGAAAAAAACTTACACACGCGAACTGGATCATTGGATCTTTGAAAGTAACAAGCATGGTTATTGCCCCGTTGCTTCACCAGAGTTTCGAGATTTCTTAATTTTTATCAGAGTCTACCCATCAACATTGAGTTCACGCTTACGCCATTTTGGTTTATTATTCTTGGAATAATACACAGGTGTATTTACATAATATGTAAATACACCTACATAGATATTATCTATGTAATCGCGACGGAGGTCGACGACTCCGATCAGCCTCAAATTTTGACATTATCCGTTTTAACAGGTCTAGATTCCAAAACCGATATGTCCGTCCGCCGTCCGGGCCGTTTTGGGCAGTAGGAATTTTTTTAATTTGAAAATTTTGACAAAATACTCGGTTGACCATCTAGTTGTGCCCGCAAGGTTTTCAGCCCGATCGCTCATACCCGTGAGGCGCTACGGGGTTAAAATGTGGCTATGGGATTCGTTTTTTGAAGGGTTAGGGCTACGGGATCGAGTTAAGTGTTGTTTTCTGTATTTTTGGACGTTGAATCCATTTTGGGGGTCCCGGAACGATCTGCTTTCACTGAGGGGATCTAAAGAGCTTTCACGGTGATTGTTGAAGGATTCCAGGAGTTCAAATATTTTCCGAGTGAAAAACAATTTCGATAAATTTTTTTTAATTATGAAAAAAAAAAAAAAAAATCTAAATTTTTTACACACTAGGTAAGTGTTTTACACAAGTCTTGTGTAAAATTTGCGGCGTTTTTATTTACAGTGCGCTGTCCAGAATGATGGTCCCTCGAGAGGATCATGTATGACAGACTGGTCAGTTACCTGGATGCCACGAACTTTTTCAGCCCCCACCAGCATGGGTTCCTGAGTGGTAGGTCAACAAATACAGCGATTTTCGATCTCACCAAATTCATTGCTGAGGCAGTCGATGTGGGTGACGTGGTGATGGGCTGCTTCATCGATATGGCCAAGGCCTTCAACTCGGCCTCGCACTCGGTCCTGAGCATTGAATTGGTTCAGCTCATATCTCCACCAGAGACCATGGGTCGTGTCTCTCAAACAATCAGGGCGTAAAGTTAACTCCATTCCATGCTACAGAGTGCCCCAGGGCAGCGTCCTCGGTCCCCTTCTGTTCTTGGTATGTACTCATAAACGGACTTCCCGACGAGCTAAGCGAGGGGCAAACGCAGGGCCGCCGAGAGAAAAAGCGGGCCCGGGGCCAAAGAGAACATAGGGCCCCCATGTAAGCGATGGTGCAAAATTTGTACTTAAAAACTGTGTATTTAATAATGGTGAAAATCGATGTTTTCCTTTCGATGCTCCATCCTTCATACCGCTTTGTCGCCGCCCCTCTCCTCATCCTGCCCTTTTTTCTGGTGTGATTCACAGGGTTTATTGCGATTCACATTGCTTGAGTTTTACAAGGCCCAATCAGACGGAAGATTGCCTGCCAAGTAGCAATTTGATTTTGCTTCCGAGTCTGCGAAGCAGCGGAAGCCTTGTGTTCACTTTCGGGAGCCAAAAATTGTTTGTTGTCCGAATTCAAAATTTCTTCTGGCATTTTGCGTTTCATAGCCTACTGAACAAATTTGGTTCCGTGTCTGTCGGTCTGTCCGCATTTCCTTGTTACAGCCATAATTTCCACAATTTTGAATGAATTTAGCTCAAATTTTGAGGGATTATGCGGATAAGGCTCCTTGAGGTCCCATACGAATTTCATCACAATAGAATCAGCGGTACGCTCTGCGCATGCGCTAACGTGAAATTCTTGAAACAGGCATAACTTTCACAATTTTGATTCAATTTCGCTCATATTTTAAAGGATTATACGCACAAGGCCCCTTAAGGTCTCATATGAATTTCATCATGATCGAACTAGCGGTACGCTCTGCGCATGCGCTTACGTGGAATTCATTAAATTTCGTTGTTACAGCCCTAATAACCACAGATTTCATCCGATTTAGATTTAATTTCCAGGGATTATGTGAGTAGGGCCCATTGAGGCCCATTTTATAATGGTGTCACTTTGATTGTAACGAGGAAGCTGCTGTGCCATCTCCTTGGCAGTGTATTTTTCTTTTCGTTTTGGTTTATTATTCTTGGAATAATACACCCATGTTTTCGCGACGCGGGTCGACGACTCCGATCGGCCTCAAAATTTGACATTATCCGTTTCAAGAGGTCTACATTCAAAATCCGAAATGTCCGTCCGCCGTCCGCCGTCCAGGCCGTTTTGGGCAGTAGGAATTTTTTTAAAAATCTGAAATTTTGGCAAAATACTTGGTTTACCATCTAGTTGTGCCCGCAAGGTTTTCAGTCCGATCGCCCAAACCCGTGGGGCGCTATGGGGCTAAAATGGGGCTACAGGAGGGGTGTTTTGAAGGCTTTTAGCTATGGGATCAAGTTAGGTGTCGTTTTCGAAGTATTTTTGGACGTAGAATCCATTTTTGGGGGTCCCGGAACGATCCGATTTCACTGTGGCGTTCTATAGGGCTCTCATGGGGGTAAAAATGGGATTTTTGAAGGATCCCATGAAGTTAAATATTTTTCGAGTAAAAATTAAAGAATTTTTGAAAAAACACATTTTTGAAAAAAAAAAAATCCCCCCAACAAATTTTTTTTGAAATATAAAAATCCAAAAAAAATTGTTTAAATTTTTTTTATTGACAGAATTAAATGTCTGTACAAGTAACCTATATCACAAAATAATAAACCCTTGTGTAAAATTTGCAGCGTTTTGTTTTTTACTCGAAAAACATTTGACCTGGGATCCGTCAAAAATCCCATTTGTAGCCCCAAGAAGCCCAATAGATCGCCACAGTGAAATCGGATCGTTCCGGCACCCCCCAAAAACGGATTCTACGTCCAAAAATACTTCGAAAATGACACCCAACTCGACCCCCATTGCTGAACACTTTCGAAAACCCCTCCCGTAGCCCCACAGTGATTTGGGCGATCGGGATGAAAACCTTGCGGGCACAACTAGATGGTAAACCGAGTAGGTATTTTGTCAAATTTTCAGATTTAAAAAAACTTCCTACTGCCCACAACGGCCCGGACGGCGGACGGACATTTCGGTTTTGGAATCAATACCTCGTGAAACAGATAATGTCAAATTTTGAGGCCGATCGGAGTCGTCGACCTCTGTCGCGAAAATGTAATATTGGAACCTACTGGGAAAGCTCATGAGTAGCAGATTAAGCTCAGCATGGCAGTGTCTTCGTGAAGCTCTCGCATCCGAGATCTCACTTCATAGCTGTTCGGATGCCAATAATTTCATTAGGTAGATGTTCTACGTTCAAATGGAGAAGAGTAGTTCTGTTCGAAAAGTAAGAGAAATTGGTTCGTTTTGTCCAATCTCCAATACTGATGCAGCATCAGTATTGGAGTGATGCTCATTCGATTATCTAAATCATTCGTTTTGTTCATCACTATCAACAGTGACAAGTTGTTCGGCGTCCAACGACTGAATTTCCTGCGAACCCTATTTTTTTATTTTTAGAAAAACCAATCATTATTGAAAAGCGAGTAAAAGAGGTCAGAGGCCAGAGTCCGGGGGTTGGCTGATTTTAGCCAGCACGCGCCCCCCCCCCCCCCCCCCCAAGTCGTACACAAATGTGAGCTATCAGCGTTACCCAGAGGACACCGCGAGGAGGTTGCTCACGTTGTCCCCCAATATCAGTGGCATTAGCCACTTCGTCAAACGTTTAAAAAAAGAAAATGGGGGGGGGGTTTACTCATGAGTCCGAAATAACGTAAAGTTGAATACAGGCGAGTGACAAGAAAATGGTTCCACTGTTTCCAAACATATACCTGCTGATATGTTTCATTCCCAACAAATACCAACCAATAGTTCCATGGAGGCGCCTAACACTCGACCTCAAAAGAAGAGAGACCTTAAACTCATTGAGCCTCCTATGCCTCCACCAGTTGAACACTTGACCAACCCAACGGATGGACTACGAACAACTTCGTCCAGTTCTTCGATCTCTTCAAACTCGTGTGTGTCCTCTTATGTGTGTTCAAATTTTGTCAAGACGTTCTTGGTATGTGTAATAATGCAGTGAGGGAGAAAATGTAACAAATTACTCGACCTCAGCCTTCGTTACGATGGGTAACTATGGGAAACTATTCCTAAACATTAACCAAATACCCACTGTAGGCACTTCACGAGAGCCATCCTACCTTCAACCTACCATCTTCCTTTCTTCTGCCAGCCTTCTCTTCTATCCTTTGGTGCAGCTTCTTCCTCGAGCTCCTTTCCTCGTTTTTTTTTTTTCTTCTGTTGACTGGGAAGCCTCTGGATCTGCCATGTTTAAGCCTCCGATCACTGGAGAACTGGTGACTCCAACGCAATACAGGGGAATTGAACCCGAGCTGATGCCAATTTCTGTAAAATGTGAAAATGATGAGAAAAGGATCGAACTCTCGGCCCTGGCATTTATATATAAAGAGAACCCCCTTTTTACAACTAATTATTATTAATTAGTTGTAAAAAGGGGTTTCCCCCATGTGACCTCCTCCTACCCCCCCCCAACTAAGGGGGGGGGGCTTTCCCCAAATAGTCACACCTTCCTCACCAATTGGGTTAGGTTAGGTTACTGGAACAAAGCATCAATCGTGTGGAACAGGCGGTAAACGTTCCAGGCAGGAAACAAGCAGTATAAATGCTCCAGGCAGCAAACAGGCAGTATAAACGCTCAATGCAGCAAACAGGCAGTATAAATGCTCAATGCAGCAAACAGGCATTATAAATGCTCAATGCAGCAAACAGGCAGAATAAATGCTCTGTGCAGGAAACAGGCAGAATAAATGCTCTGTGCAGGAAACAGGCAGTATAAATGCTCTGTGCAGGAAACAGGCAGTATAAATGCTCTGTGCAGCAAACAGGCAGCATAAACACTCAATTCAGCAAACAGGCAGAATAAATGCTCAATGCAGCAAACAGGCAGAATAAATGCTCTGTGCAGGAAACAGGCAGTATAAATGCTCTGTGCAGCAAACAGGCAGCATAAACACACAATTCAGCAAACAGGCAGAATAAATGCTCTGTACAGGAAACAGGCAGTATAAACACTCAATGCAGCAAACAGGTAGGTAGTATAAATGCTCCAAGCAGGAAACGGGCACGCTCCATGAAGAACAAAGGCAATATTAACTTTCATGCAGCAAACAGTCCGTAAACATTCTATGGCAACAAGCGGTGACAGGGAAGGAAGACGTGCCAACTATGGAAACTAGCGGTGATAACTTTACACAGGCAACAGGCAATGGCCAACGGAACTACTTACTTTTGGGGTTTCTCCTCTTACCAGGGGCTGCTCAATATCGCCCGACACCAAACCCTTTGGTCCAGACAATCATCCTTGGTGAGGTTGAGGCGACGCATCGAGTGGGCACCCTTCTTCAGTTCGCCTTCTGGAGAACCTTTCTGCGGCCATACCTATGACAGACATGCCTGTACCATTGGAGCGTCCTCTTGTCCAACGAGCTACAGCTGATTCTCCTTGGGGACAAAACACAAACTACTCTCCCTCAACATCTTCTTATCTTTTTCATAATTTGCCGCTCCTCTTCACACCATTCATCCCCCTCCATTGGCAGTATACTTTCAACAAAAACACTGAGGATGAGCTGTTTAGTTCGGCAATGGATTTCTCTGCCCCACCACTGACAGTTGAGGGCTGAGAGCTTGAATTGTTCCTTTGGCTAATGAAATCCGGGTTTCAATATCCAATTTGCACACTCCTGACTTGTCAATGATGGAATCCAGAAACTTGAGAGAATGGACATTACCAACATCAAAAACCTCTAGGGCGACCTATGGAACCCTTAAAGAACGAGAGCCAAGAGTAGATAATCAGAACTTGCATGTCTTCATTTTGTCAAAGGACTCTAAAAATCTAAAGATAAGGCTTCAAAATTTGAAGTCTTTTTTGTGTTTGTGAGCCCTCTATTTAATAGAGGGCTCACAAACACAACTTTTTTCGATAAAGACAAAACAGTACTTAACTACTCTCCCTCAACGTTCCTTCTTACCTTTCATAGTTTGCTGCTCCTCTTCACGCCTTTCTTCCCCCACCATTGGCAGTAGCGTCAGACTGAAGACCCTTTGGGATCTTGGGAAGCGTTCTTTAAATAAACTCACTAAAACCTATTTGCCAAATTATTTGCCTTCCTGGTGATTTCATGCAGAATTTGGCGACATCATTGCAGCAGCAACTCTTGTCTAGTGTGTCCCTTCGCAGCAGAAAAAGTGGATTGGCTCGAAGATGATGAGAAGATATGTTGGTGGTCTTATCATTCAGAGTACTTCAGTTATGACGCTGATGCTCCCAAGAAGCCTGCCATCGAGGCTGAAATATAAAATGAACGTTTAGCAAGGAAATCCACTTCATATTTATTTCACTGTAGTCAATCAAACTCACCAACAATGTCTTCTCTGTAAATTCAGTCAATGATGGCAGCTGCAGATGTTGAGGAGCAGATTGGCAGTAGCGTCAGACTGAAGACCCTTTGGGATCTTGAGAAGCGTTCTATAAATAAACTCACTAAAAGCTATTTGCCAAATTATTTGCCTTCCTGGTGATTTCATGCAGAATTTGGCGACACCATTGCTGCAGCAACTCTTGTCTGGTGTGTCGCTTCGGTGCAGAAAAAGTGGATTGGCTCGTAGATGATGAGAAGATATGTTGGTGGTCTTCTATTCAGAGTACTTCAGTAATGACGCTGATGCTCCCAAGAATTCTGCCATCGAGGCTGAAATACAAAATGACCGTTTAGCAAGGAAATCCACTCCATATCTATTTCACTTTAGTCAATCAAACTCACCAACAATGTCTTCTCTGTAAATTCAGTCAATGATGGCAGCTGCAGATGTTGAGTACTGTTTGTGGAGTCAAACAATATCCACCCAAGGAGCATGAAGAAAGCTATGACGCTGAACGCATTGCAGCATCACCTTGTCTGGGGTGTCTGCAGAATCACTTTGCTTCAGTGCAGAAAAACTGGATTGATTCGTAGACGATGAGCAGATAATACCAACATAATATGTTATATAATATTATTATGTTGGTAGTCTTGCCCATCATTCGGAGTAGGTACCTGCTTACTTACTTCAGTAAATGACGCTGATGCTCTCACGTGGTCTGACATCAGAGGCTGGTTACGAAATCACTGTTCCGCTAAATAAAGAAGAAGTACCTAAAGATGAAACAACCACCATCCCTAGTCGGCATATTCCCCGAGCTGAGCACGGTCCACCAAACTTCACGGATGGACGACACAGTAAGAGATATTCAGTTTGCACAATGTAGAAGTCAGAGACAACAACATTATGCCCACAACATCAAATATTGTGCCGGTTGGAGAAGCCAACACCTGGCTCCAGAACCCAGCGTGAGAAACATGACAATCTACAGCAATTTGTTTCACCAACTACCAAATACAAGAAGAAAAGACAAAAACAGTGGAAACAACAACCAGGCCTAGTCGTCATATCCCCGAGCTGAGCACGGACCACCAAACTTCACGGATGGACGACACAGTAAGAGATATTCGGTTTGCACAATGTAGAAGTCAGAGACAACAACATTATGCCCGCAACATCAAATATTGTGCCGGTTGGAGAAGCCAACACCTGGCTCCGGAACCCAGCGTGAGAAACATGACAATCTACAGCAATTTGTCTCACCAAATACAAGAAGAAAAGGCAAAAACCGTGAAAACAACATCCAGGCCAGGTCGTCATATCCCCGAGCTGAGCACGGTCCACCAAACTTCACGGATGGACGACACAGTAAGAGATATTCAGTTTGCACAATGTAGAAGTCAGAGACAACAACATTATGCCCGCAACATCAAATATTGTGCCGGTTGGAGAAGCCAACACCTGGCTCCGGAACCCAGCGTGAGAAACATGACAATCTATAGCAATTTGTTTCACCAAATACAAGAAGAAATGGCAAAAACAGTGGAAACAACAACCCGGCCTGGTCATCATATTCCCCGAGCTGAGCCCAGTCCACCAAACTTCACGGATGGACGACACAGTAAGAGATATTTGGTTTGCACAATGTAGAAGTCAGAGACAACAACATTATGCCCGCAACATCAAATATTGTGCCGATTGGAGAAGCCAACACATGGCTCCGGAACTCAGCGTGAGAAACATGACAATCTACAGCAGTTTGTTTCACAAAGACAACAGTTGCTTACCTAATACCCTAATTGCTTTAAAAAAAAAAAAAAAAAACCTTGGAGCCACTGGCATGCAATTTACTACAGAATAGAGATTGATAGGAGAATGTTCGAAGCCTACCACTTCAAAACACAACATTAGAGCTGAGTTGTTCTCTCTTGAGGAATTTGGGGGGATACAGTTGAGTAAATTTGGGGGGGGGGGGGAGGAGTCAATTTATGCTTTGTAAGCTGAGGACACTAATGTATTGTAAACTTATTGTAATTTTTTACCAGCTTTTTTGAGTACATGTGCGTTTTTTTACTGGTTTATGCAAAAAGAAGTAGGGAGTTGTGGGAGTTCTGAAGAATATTCTAATTGTAATGAACAACGTTTATGCCTACGTGGGTTACTTATTGTTTTGTGGAATGCAATTATTGGAATTGTCTACTAAGTAGTTTGTGTGTGTGTGCGCTGGTGGGTGTGTGTGTTGTATATATAACCTAGCCACCTAAATATGTACCTACTCTTCGTGTTCTTGATTCTTGAAACGAACAAATACCACGTGAAATGTGACTGTGGATAAAAGAAGCTTCCTCTCGTCGTCCTTCAGCTGAAGTTCTTGAAGTTCATGAAGTTCAACATGCCAAAGGGAGGAAAGAGACTAATTTCCAACAGTGGCTCCACAAAATGGCATTCAGGTTGGGTAGTATTTAAGCATTGATTTAAGTTCAGATTGACCATTTGACGAATTTCATTAGCGTTTTTTGAAAACTTCAAAGAGTGGAAAATAAAGTGAGTAGTGACCATCAAGTCACAAGAATGTTGAAAAGGAACTTGAATGCCATCCTGAATGGTTTGACATGCTTTTGAATTGTACCTGGCTCAATAAATGTTGATGAGCATGCCTGAAAAAAAAAAAAATCGTTTAAAAAAAAATGATGTGAAACTGTACAGTACGTTTCAACAAAATGTACGCAGAGTTTACTTACCACCCAAACCTTGTCCATGAAGCGTTCAGGAACTTAGGAGAAACTCGGAGAAGACCCCCACACCCCACCCCCCACCCAAACGCCGCGAGACTTGGGAGCATTAACGGACACTCGCGTGTTGGATGGATGTGGCAGCAGCAGCAGCGATGGCAACGCAAGTTGTGAAGTCGACAAACGCAGTGATGGCCAAGGAGCACGTCTCGAGGTCTTGACTGAGTCTAGAAGTCTTCTTTTCTTCTCGGTGGTGTCAAAACAGGAAGTGTGTTCTTACACTACCGTCACTGTGATAGCCCACGCACACAGACTGGCATTGACGCTCTTCAATCGTTACGTGCCAATGATAATATATACGCCTGACTGTCGAGTTCAATGCTACTGGTAACTAACACAGTAGAAACGTTTCGAGTTTTGTTTCTCACTGGTTGGCGTACCTAGTCCCCCCTCCCACCAGAGCCTACCTACACAATCAGCCCCACCATCCAGATCGAACCAAACTGAAACTCCATCACTGTGCCAGTCCACCACGCCTGCCACTAGCATCGGAAGTTCAGATCCGTTTACCAAGTTTACCAGCTGTTGATAATTGGAGCTGACCAACCATTGCAACCTTACTCTCACAGTGACCACCACTCACATGCACGGCGAATCACCATGGCAGAAGCGATCTCCAGCCTTGTTAACCACTTCCGCCACTTCATCCACCCTAAGACTACCTACCTACCCGAGACCTAATGGGAAAGACTATAACTAACTTACAATCTATAATCCACGCGGCAGGCAGGCAAGGAGGCACAGCTTCGCAAGCTATCAAATAATGAATGGCAGGCTGGATCCTACGAGCTGGCTTATCCTTGCTGCGTACCACGTTTACCTACAAACCGCCTCACACATCCTGTTGACACCACCCAACTAGCCTACGCGCACTTAAAACACTTTACACAACACTGCACTTTAACACTCCGATGAGGCCCAACGCGGTTGCTCCTATTTACGCTCCCAAGATCAACTAATTTCAGCCCAATCCATGATTCACACTCCACTTTACCTGAATGTTAGAAATAAATTTTGATTTTTTTCAAGTAACTGTAATTGATTCTGTCACCACTGTTTTGGTGGTGGTGAGCGCTTTCAATGTGAAAACCTCATCGTCTGACTATTGATGACGTTATCACATCGAAAGCGCTCGCCACCGCCAAAACAGCCAGCGACGGGCTCAACCAGAGTTATGTAGTCACTGGCAGGCCCCAAAACCCTTTACACTCAATACCATTATTATTTTTTATTCAATTTGCCAGGACATTGTGAATTAGTTATTTTCTCGATGGAATTTAGTGAATGATTTTGTGAACTGAATGATTCTTTACTTTTGTTTTAAGGAGTATTGAATACGAATGAAGTGGATACGAATTTTGAGTGAAGTTTTTTACCGAAGAGGTCTAATGAGGAGGTTAAGGAGGGAAATTACTCCTCTGCTGTTGTGGGTACTAAATTGAAGTGTGGAAACCAGTTTCGAGCAACTAAGCTCATCTACAGCCCAGAGGAATTTGAAGTAGTTGAACCTATACTGAGGTTTTTTATTATTATTTTATTTTTTTATTTTTAAGTATAAACCTGAGTAGGTATAGGTTCAACTACTTCAAGTTAGGTAGGTAGGCCTACTCTGGGCTGTAGTTGAGTTAAGTTGCTCGAAACCCATCATGACCCTATAATTGTAGCCCCCCCCCCCCCCCCCCCCAACGAAACGAGGAAAATATTTTATTACTCTGAAATGATCACAATAAATAATTAGATTTTTATTTAAGATGCTTTGACCAAATGAAATGAATCAATATTCTATTAATTTTTTGTGCTGCAATACTTTAAAGCGTAATTTTCAGTCCCCTGATTTTAAAAATGTTTACTTCCCCGGACATAGCCCCCCCCCCCCCCCTTTAAAACTGCAACAACAGGCGATTTCTCTCCCTAACCTCCACATACGAATTTCAAGTTTGCCACATCGCGAACTGACTGTCCCTTGCAGGCACAACATTAAATGTGTACAAATTTTGTCAGAATTTCAGATTTGTTGACTCTAAAAAAGAAATCCTAGGTACCGCCTAAAAGGGCTCGGACGGCGGGAGGGAACATTACAGTTTTGGAACTTAGGTACCCATCTTGAAACGTGAAATGACAAATTTTGAGGCCGATTCCAAAAAAACTCACGAGAATAATAAAACATTCATTAACGGTAGAAAAAAAGCTCAACAAGAGAGACAGAGAATCCCTCAATGAGATCAACTTGATGCTGAACTAAATAAACCAATCAGGAGGGTTTGTGGGCTCCATGAATAGAAAATACCGCGAGTGAGAAACAATAATTATTCGTAAAAGATGAATAATTCATCTTACAATAATTATTATTGTAATCAGTTCATACCAAATACGTTTTCGTCTAAAACACGGCAACGCGACAACTTTCTTTCTATTCGTTACTCTCCCGGATGATAATATCACATTGTGCGATAAGTGGAGATAATTTCAAATGAATTGGGCTGAAATTACATTTAAATTTAAAAAATACCCCAACATGACCTCCCCGTAGAGCTGCTGGGAGAAGACTGAGTGATGACGAGGACGGGGCCACACCCTTCGCGGTCGTTCGATGTGGCATGTTGCACGAACTCCGCTGGTGTTCGTGTAAGGTCTACACAGCTAGGTCTGCGGGCCGAACGCGCAGACCTTACAGGCCTTGTAGAGATTCTGTGGTTCCGCGAGAGGGCTACAACTTAGTAGGTAACAATGAATAAAAATAATAACAATGATTATTATTCTTAGTTAGGTACCTATACTAAATGTTTGACCCCTCTGGGACTCAACATTGCCCTTAAACATCTCATGATGCGAAAATTCCATGAATAAAATGTATAAAGTGAATAAGTGTTACTATTCTTTGATAGGTACCTATAGGTTAATTATGAAAAATTAAATCTGTACCAAAGGAAACATTTTTGAAAAAATTAAAAATTAATTCTGTACCAAAGGAAATATTTTTGAAAAAATTAAAAATAGTTACCTACTTACTTATTAGGTTGGACAGAAGTGGGGGCATAAAAAAAAAAAAAAAACGTCCAAAATTACTCGGAATACGACACCTACCTATTAAACAGGTTTTTGAAAAATCTGAAATATTGACAAAAGACTCGGTTTGCCATCTAGTTGTGCCTGCAAGGTTTTCAGCCCGATCGCCCAAACCCGTGGGGCGCTATGGGGCTAAAATGAGGCTACGGGAAGGGTTTTTTGAAGGTTTTCTGCTATGAGGTCGAGTTAGGTGTCGATTTCGAAGTATTTCTGGACGTAGAATCCATTTTTTGGGGTGACGGAACGATCCGATTTCACTGTGGGGATCTATTGGGCTTTCAGGAGGCTACAAAAGGGATTTTTGAAGGTTTCAAATAAGGTGTAGTTTTCCGAGTAATTTTGGACGCAAAATCTATTTTTTATGTCCTTCCGAAGTACAGATTATGGTTTATTACCTATTCGTGGAATAATACACATGTGTATATACACAGGTGTAGGTCTACACCTTTTTAATCGCGACGGAGGTCAACGACTCCGATCGGCCTCAAAATTTGACATTATCCGTTTCAAGAGGTCCAGATTCCAAAACCGAAATGTCCGTACGCCGTCCGGGCGGTTTTGGACAGTAGGAATTTTTTTAAAATCTGAAATTTTGACAAAATATATTTTGTATAGGTTCACCTACACCAAATACTTGGTTAACCATCTAGTTGTGCCCGCAAAGTTTTCAGCCCGATCGCCCAAACCCGTGGGGCGCTATGGGGCTAATTTGGAGCTACAGGAGGGTTTTTTTGTAGGTTTTCGGCTATGGGGTCGAGTTTGGTGGCGTTTTCGAAGTATTTTTGAGCGTAGAATCCATTTTTTGGGGTCCCGGAACGATCCAATTTCACTGTGGATAGCTTATAGGCTTTCATGGATATATCGCTCCTCCGGAGGAATAGTGGTATAGGTCCAAAAACCTTACTTTTGGGAAATCGCAATTTAAGATTTTTCACATATTTGTTAGCGTGTTGCAGACACGAGGGCTTTGTTTCCGATATCCGATGCTTCTCAGGCTTTCATATTATTATCTACCTTTCAGGTTTTCCCAAAGCTTCTTCTCCCCCTTCTCATTCACGACGCGCATGTATTAAAATCAATTAAATTTCAATTATGTACCACTCTTATCCCAAGAAATTGGGCCCAAATGGATGGTACATCTTGACATGATCCACTACTGTACTGATGAACACGCGGGATGACACACGTTAATATTGGAATAGTAGTGGTACATTTTTGAAATGATCCGGTTTTGCCACTGCAAGCACACAAAAAAGGATATTTTCTTGGTTGAACAGCGGTACTTCTTGAAATATACCAGTACTGAAGTGAAAAAAATAAGGTTAATACCTGATTTTTCTGACGGATAGCGGCTCATTAGAGATGAACCAACCTTCTTCAAACGAAATGTCGGTAATCTGCATGGAAAACATACCGGTTCATCTGCTCTCTCCCGAGTAATTTTTGAACTATGCTTAAACCAATAATACCCCCATGTTAAGCTCGTCGCGAGCTACCCAATGGTATATATAACTCAAAACAGCTGTTTTTAGACTTACTTATACCACTATTACTCCGGAGGAGCGATATCCATGAAAGCTTTCCATAAGGGAGTCCCACTCAACCACCTGAACCATATTTCAGAAAATCCCTCACCCTCCAGTTTATGAGCGATCTCTAAAATTTCACCCAACGTTGCTGTTTCCGAACCAGTCAAATTTTTTTCTGGATCCATCACCCCGACCACTCCAGGCCATAATTTTATCGATGGATTCCTTGATGTTGTAAAAGCAATGTGCGATATTGTGGGTTTTCCACGTCAAAGGAGCAGCATCCATCGATTTCAAGGTTTAAGGGCATTTAGGCAAAAACCGCTGTTAGTGAGGGTTTACTGTATTAAGGTCCATCCACAAATTAATTACATTGTTTCACTTTTTTGGAGAACGAATATTTTGGGCGAGAGATGAGATGAGTTCCCCCATAGAGGGATCCTGTACGCTGCTCTAGTCTGCTTCCATGGAAGCAAGCGCAGTAAACTGTGCGTAGAACCTCAGGAGAAACCGCGCCAACCAATCTTCTCAGCATAAATATGCTGGAGGAAAGCTTAGATGAAAGTACCTCTGTGTGCCTGGCCCAAGACAGTCGATTATCGACCTCAATTACCACAAGATAGAGTTGTCCATTGTCGAGATCGATCCTGGACAGCGGTCCGGTTAACGAAACCGGCGGACGTGACGTCTCGACACAGCAGAATCTGTTGTGTTGACCGGCCTCCAAGTAGAGGGCGAATCAAGGCTGGTTTGGCACGTTCACGTGAACGAGGGATTCGGATAAAGGGACTGAGGGGATGCTGCATCAGGGTGAGTGCATTCCAGACAGTCAGAGCGAGCGTATGCCCGTCTGCCCGTCGTAGGCCCGGGAGTCGACTATCTCCTGGACCTTCCAGATCGTCACCTGGACCTCCGGGACTCTCTTCTCAGCCCAAGCAACTCCGGACAGGACCCCCGGGACCCCTACGTCGTTAAGATGAAGTCCCTGGCGATTTACACTGCAGCGACCCTCATGAGTAGCTTGGGCTAGCTCCCACGTCTCGTGAGAAGACATTTCGCGTTCGGTATCGGGTGTTAGGATGTTCACGAACGATATATTTATTTCACTGTATAATAAATACGCTTAGGGTCACAACCCTTTGGAACTAATTTCCATACCTCCTGATTGCCTGGGAGAGAGATCAGTCAATTAACCCTCATTTCATAATATAATAATTATTGACTCCCGAACGGAGAGCCATTTCACTCTCCGACAGTCATCTTTCCATTCAGCTCCAACAACAAACCCTGTCTTCCCTGGAATTTCCCTGACGCGTCTGCGGTCGGCGGCGGCGCACTGTTTTTTTTTTCGCCACTCTAGCTGGACAAAAGTCCAAAAAAAAGTTTGATTTGGAATAAAAGTCAGTAGCTTCTGTTCTACGCCTTTATTTTTCTCCCTTCTCCTACATGCGATACAAGGCTCAACGTAAACAATAAGGTTTGTTCCAGGTCTGACGGCGTCTGTTGACAAAACAGACAGCTGTCGACAGCAGTCCCAATGCCTTCGTCTGTCGAGTTCTGTCGAACAGCCCACCTTCTAACCTGGAACGCGAACTGTCAACAAAATTGTATAATTGTATTCAGAATAATCAACCTTTTTCGAGAGAGGAGTATCATAAGGGCGGGAATGAGTCATTTAAAGTGTTTGAGGGTATATACGAGGACTTTGGGAGGACGCGAGTACAACTTGATGCGTCAAGCACCAAAATAAAGGAGGTTATGAGAGAGGTTTCAACTGGGTTATCCAAGTCGACAGCTCCCAACCGAACTCATTCGAGCTGTCGGTTTCCGTCCGACTGCAGTTGAACTGCTGTCAACCTACAAATCGACCTGGAACAGCCGGCGACGGCGACCTGGAACAGCAGTTTTCTCAACTGCGCATGTCTCCGTCGATTTCTGTTAACAGTCCGTCAAACCTGGAACGAACCTGTTATTCATCAGCTCGGTCAGTGATATCAATTTCTATCGCGAAATCGGGTGAAATCCCTCGTGATGTTCACCCCAACGTTTCAATCACTTACCAGTTGATCGTTAACAAGCTTGATAGGACGTATCAATTAATAATAAACACTATACTTCTGAACTAGGGTGTAATGGCACACAACGTCGTAAAAGGTACAGCGTGGGCTACATCAGCAAACGGAATGAAACAAGATGGAGGTACCTATCCAACTTTCCCCCACCACCATAATTAACATCTCAGTCAACAGTAAAACATCCGTGGCATACATTTCTTGTCACGCCCCCCTATGCCCACGTATGTTTCTTCATATGGAGATCCCAAGGTTCAGGACTGTCTTCGTTCTGCAGAAGACGTTTTCCATGTTCCGATTGTTGCGCTCCATGTCGTCTGCACCGTCCATTACTGCACCTTTTTCATTGCAGTTTCGTTTGCTGTGTTTATTGTCCGTTTCACAGCCTTGATCAGTTCTACGTTCCGTCCAGTAAAGATTCTCGTCAAACTTGTGCACTTACATCCTGTGCAACAAGTCTCTCGCTTTAATAAATTTTTCCTTCAACAGGTCATAGTTCCAAGTGGTTACAACCTCCTAGGATTTTTCTTACAAACTTACAAAACGGTAGATGGCAACGCAACGCATTCATTTAACTACTAACAAGTCCTCAACTTTCGTTAACTCTATGGTAGTCAAGACGAAGATTCGTGAATGATCGGTGTCAGCTTGAGTTTCAGATGCTCACAAAGGGCATAAACTCCTACCAAGTCGACACATCTTAGACATGGCCACTCAGACTCGCTTTCTGGTGCTGACTAAGCACCTTGGTTTTGCATCCTAGTTTTCCACGATGAAAGTCCGAGTTCCCAAATAACCTGACTGACCACGTTCCCCGTTTGTGGATTGACCTTTCTCGTCATTGGTTCCCAATGGGACAACAACGAAGCATTCTAAACCGTCTAAGTCATCTGAGAATCGTAAACCATAATGCTTATGGTTTACTTAGTAAGTGCCCCACGCAGGTTAACAAGGTCTCTTCTCGCTTTGAAGATATAACAACGACGTAATAACTTGTCGGTATGGCACGTCACCAACATCGAGTCGTTTTTAATAGATTGAACCATCAAATGAATATCCGACAAATTTTTTCGAATTCTTTCCATCCCTAAGAACTTCTTTGGTTTTGGTATCTTGAATTCTCATTGTAAGCTATTATTAACAGCATCCTGTTTCTTTGGGCAATTCTCTGTGATCACGACCATCGTCAACATGAAGCAGTATCTAACACCACAAACTGATAGTTTTCCCACCAAAAGAAGATGCAGGGATGGAAGTAGTAGGTTTTAAAGCCCATTCCAAGTATGGGATTCTGATACCACTTTTATAGGTGAAACTTTCAACCCTACTCACAAATTTTGATTGAAAGTCACTGTTGGCGCTTAAATATTCTTTGAGCCCTTCAGAGGGTTCTAACAGACTTATCTAAGTCACCATTAAGGAATGCAGTGCAAACATCCAATCAGGTCATCTTAAGATCGAATTTATTTGCTCTTATCAGGAGAGACCTGATATCATTCATCCTGGGGCATTTGTTTCTGACAGATCATACACATTCTTATGTGCAAAACCCTTTGCAAACAATCTGCTTCTGTATCTGGTCGTTCCATCAGGTTCCTGTTTCCTTCTGTGGACCCATCTGTCTTTAAGAAGCTACACACCCCTTGCCACCGCTCTCTTTCATACAAGTGGCCAGTTACCTCATTTTCATTCAAGAGCTTTGAATTCATTTTCATTCAAGAGCTTTGAATTCGTCTCCATAACTCTGAATCTGGACTTCGCATAGCCTGCTTATAGGTTCCTGGTTCGTTGCTCAAGGGGCATAATGCTTCGTTCATCAGGTAGGTACACGATAATATGAACATAATACGAACATAATATTATTATGTTCAGAGGCAAGCTGATCTCCATCAATTTAACCTCGGCTTTCAAACAAATCAAAAGAATCTGTACTTCCCAGGTACCTTTGGTCTCTTCTGGCTTATGGGTATCCAATGGTGATTCCTTTCATCCTATTCGACAACAACTTCTTCAGTGGTGCATGATTCCACGCTGAGGTTCTTGTTTTTCTCACCAGTGCAGTCACCATACATCTTAGATTCCACATAGCTTACATGTTTGGATATAGCTAACGTCCTTTTCGGTGTGTCCAGAAAATTAGACTCTGTAGAGTCACATCCCAACAAAAATCCCATCTCAGATCGTTGAGAGAACTTGGGTTGGATTTCAGCGTGATTGTTGAGTACCACCATACCTATGTATACTTGGCAACCAAACAGGCTTCAGAGAAGGTATCTGTTTCAGTAGCTTGTGTGGTGACATCATGACATGACATGACAACACATTGTGTTGGTATCTGTTGTGTATGTCTAAAACGTGCTGCAAAGCAAGCGCCCAATAATGGATTGGTACCTACTCTAGAAGAAGTCATGTTGACTCTAATCTTACCACCGAGTTTATAGTTTCACCTCTCTGCAAGGCCTATGAGCTGGGGTTTACTGGCTTGCAACCCGTGTGAGTTATCTTTTCGTCTGACAATAGATTCCTCATAGCTTGGGTTTTATACTCACTCCTAGCATAAGCACTCCTAGTCACTTTAGCCTGCGGTACTACCAGTTTCTTTCTACAGCCGTCATCAGCGGATGTGATACCAAACGTGTTGCGGCTCTTATAAGCTACTGGTCTGATTGGGCTGGCAAGGCGCAGTAAACCATGTTGAAGGGTCTCTCTTCCGTGCCTTCTTCGTTATATGGTTTCCTTTTTCCCTTTGCCTTCATGTACTACATGACATGTAGTCTACACGCTCAAGAATTTGTGCAATGGTCTCTAGATAACGTTGAGACATGGCCTGTATTGTCAATGTAACCGTCTGAGGCTGCAACAGCTGAAGACTCCATCCTGGGCTCTCCACTGGCAGAGGTCGTTCTCCTGGGTTGTCCAAGACCGAGGAGGCAAGAGCTGACATCTCCATCCTGGCGCTATTCACAGGCTGAGGACACTTGCCTGGGGTTTCCAAGACCAAGGAGGCAAAAGCTGACGACTCCAGCCTGGCTTTCTTCACTGGATGAGGACACACACCTGGGTTGTCCAAGACCAAGGAGGCAAGAGCTGACGACTACAACCAGGCTTTCTTCACTGGATGAGGACACTCACTTCGCCCCCCCGCCAGCGCATGGGACACACCCTCTGACAAGGAGCATGTGCTGAAGCTCCAGAAGAAGAAGCCGACGCAGCTACCAAAGACCAATACCACTGAAGGACCAGCAGATCGCCCTGTCCAAGGCCTGAAGCACAGTAGCCTGCTCTGAGCCAGGCAGCGATATCTGAGGCAAGTCAAACTGCTCCCCTCAGCATTCCCCATCAAAGACACCCCGTTCCATCACCTCGCCAGTAGAAGAATCCTCAATAACCAAAACCCGACCATCAAAAAAGATTACCTGCAGACTGAGGACAGTACAAAACATAACGAAAGCAACTGCACTTCCCTGACTTATCATTGAGGTAGAGCTATGAGCACATGAGATACGGTTTGGCCTATCTATGTCCCAGAGCACTATAAAATATGAATACATGGTGCATAACACCTGAATCAGTGATACATTGCAGAACTGGCTGTGAAGTGGAAGGTCACTCACAGCAGCATAAGCAGAACCCATCTTCGCTGATTCTCCACAACTCGAGTCACAATCACTGTCCTGTGCTATCACCGCCATCCCATCAGCAGCATCATTGTCTAGGGTCACCCTCACTCGTTCATCTTCAAGGGCCTATCCTCTGTCTCCAAATCCCCAGCCACAAGTGCAAAGTTTCGACTACATGGGCACCATCCCATTTGACATCCAGTCCAGGGTCGTCGTTGAAAACCGCCGTTTGTGCGGTGATGAGGCAATCATGTCATGAACTGGCTGTCCATCCAGTTCAGTACCCTGTTTTTCAACTTCATTGGCCGTTTTATGCTCTCCAGTGTTGCTTCTTGCTGCCTTGGTCACGATGGTTTATGGCTTTGGACACTATCTTGCCAGATGTCCATTCGAGAGTGTTAGGAGCTGACTGAATTTGCAGCTGGAGTACTTCTTGGTCGTTTTGTGATAACTGGAGGTAAGTCTGACTTGGGTACATACAAATCCTCCAGCAAGTGTCTGTTTTCAGTGAGGCAGATCTCTTGCAGTTCTCATGGTATGAGTTTGGGTCCTTTCTTGCAAGAAGCTGTCTCATCTCTGTACAGGTTGGTGAAATTGAGTCAAATGGCGCTGAGAAAACTTTGAGTCAACAACTTTTCTGTTATTGCAAACAGCTTTCCACGGTTTCTCATCTCACTGATGAGTTTGTTGGACTGCCCAATGAATGAAAACATTGGCTCACTGTTTGGATGATTTGCCATTGACTGCAAAACAACTAATGACTGTCTTGTAGCGGGTTTGGTGGCGAGCTCTGTTTTTTTATCCACTCACTACAGATCTCAGACAGGTGGGACTTTATGTAGCCCATCACATCATGTGTAATCATTCAATGCATGAGGCTAGTAAACTTGTATCATTCTCAGCATCAGGATCATTTTCCACCTTGATAAGGTATATATGTATACATTTGTCTCGAGCTTGGAACATTGCCTTGCTGATGAATGATTTCGGATTTCCACAGTTAAATTTCATTGAGAATGTTGTCCCCAAACTTGAACGTTCGTTTAGGTTCATGTGACGTGTGCGTCCTGCTTCGGAGTGAAGTTTGTAGTCAGTTGGCTGGACCCGATTGTGTTCTTCACTCTTCTTCATCTTCACTTGGCATAAGCATGTTCCTAGTATCGGGCCTTAGAGCCGCTGGCGAGCAGTACATATAGCTTCTGGATCAACTCCGTCAACATCAGTTTAATCTATATCCTGAAGAACCTTAGGAAGGACTAGTGAAGGCTACGCGTGTGGAGGACCTGCTCATATCGTCCAATCAGGTGGTTGGTTCTGGTATTGTAGATCCTCTGCTTCTCTTCTCAAAGTTCAGACGAATACAGTTCACAAGAAGCACAGTGAACCGATCTTCTATTTCCTAGGAAGTCCTACATGCAGTGCCACTTCGCAGCAGCAACATTGACTGCTCAAGTTGCTCTGGGTGACTGTTCAAGTAGATGACCGTCCATTGTTCCCCTTTAAAAAAAACTTGGAAAGTATGAATCACACAGCATTCAATATAGCCCGCCTTTTCTTTGCATCCAAGTAGACCTCGTAAAACGTAAGTAAAACCACACGTTGCTGTCAGTATGTACCTACGTTCTGACCCATCACACATTCCTAAGTCAACATTTACGTTATAACCCAACACACATTTAACATGGTCAGCATTTACGTTCTGACCAAACACACCGTCCATTGTCAGTATTTACGTTCTGACCAAACACACCGTCCATTGTCAGTATTTACATTCTGACCAAAAACACAGTTCAATGTCAATTATTACGTTATGACACAACACATGTTCAACATGGTCAGCATTTACGTTCTGACCCCGCACATCTTCCGTTGTCAGTATTTACGTTCTGACCCAACACCTTTTCAACAATGCCACAATAATTCGTAGTGGCAAGCCCCAAGGACAAGGATGCCCCCCATTGTGCTGAACTACTGCACTAAAATTTAAGGGAGACCTCCATACCAGGCATCGTGCTGGTCTGTAGTTATGCGCAAAATGATTGTCATCACCATGCCGATCCATCTCTCAATCTCCTAACACCTACACGTTTCTGTGGCCCACAACGTTCATCCTTCAAATACACCACGTGTGTATTTCTTTGTTACTACTCGTTCAACCTAATGCAATGCCCTGTCTTGTCCTTTTGTACTATGCTATCCGTGCACATTTTCACTCGTTATGTGCTATACGTGCACATCATTCAAGTTTTGTGGTAGAAGCAGACCACAACGTCGTTCGTTCCTACAACTGTGCTCTAAGCGTAGCACAGGCTTTGTCCTCACGGTCCCTACAAGGACCCAACCTTCTGGGCAGGTTGACGTAATGTGCATGCAGTTTGGGAACACTCTCACCACCCTTTTTGCCGGACTCAAGCTAAAGCATCATGCGGTGAGAGGCCCGACATCTTTCTAGTCCAATTTCTCACTACATTTAGCTACATAATCCTTCCCCCCCGTAAAACGTAAGCCATCCTCGCCTATCTGACCTACAGAGTTATCCGAAATAATTAACATGTCGTGGATGGTCTATGGGCGCGTATGACTTAAACAACCATCATTTAAACAAAGCCCTTTACCAAAACAAACGATAAATATTATTTCTTTACAGGAGGCTGATCAAAGCAGGAAGGGGTTCCAACTATAGGAAACATTATTACATTTTCCCATTTAGCAATCAATCCGTTATCACATTACAGAAACCTAACTAGTACTAACCAATCATCACTAAAATTATCGACGTGTAGTTGACGTCAAGTTAGGCCTTTTGTTCAACCTACCACTGGGAACAAGGAGAAACCCTTGCAAAAATCTTTATTTAGTTCAAACTTAATCAGTAGCGAACGACAGTTCTAACAGATAATTATGATCGTGGATATCAAAAGTTTATATATTATTTTTCTAGCTCACAACAACTTAGCCGCTCCAAAACTATCAACACAACATCGTTTCCCAAATATCCCAACAAATCTCCCTTTTTCGCATGTTTGCAGGCGTTTTTCCCTACAAATTTCCCTTTTTCACAAGTTTGCAGGCGTTTTCCCCTACACATTTCCCTTTTTCGCAAGTTTGCAGGTCCGTTTCCCCTGCTTTGCTCCGATAAGAATGATAATTCTGTTACCTACTTCCCCGACAAATTTCTTTCTCGATTACATTCTAAAATATTACGTTTCTACAGATTTTCGTTTCGTAAATTCCACTACGTCAAATCGTTCGCAAACTTACAACTGCATACACATCTACTTAACGTTTCCTACGTGTCAACTTCGAGTTTCACGAGACTCTGGGCCCTGTCTCGAAAAACACGTCGTTGACCTGATCGCCATTCGATCTCACACACAGCAAAATTCCCAGATAGCCATTAAAAACGTTGCCGAGTACTGGTTGCTTCCTTTTGTCTGTCAGGCTCAGGGACGACTTCGTACTTACTCGGACTTAACGTTTCGTAGGGAGATCTCCTTCAACCAATGCTTGCACGCGCCTTACAGCAAGTCCAGGCTCACAAAATTCTCTCCCTAATCTAACGTTCACGAGTCCCCTAAATTTTGTGAACCCCCTGACAGACCACTACGTCTTTCCCAAAATTGATCCCACGTAACGTGACAACCGACAGGCAATGCAAAAGGCGGAGATATGAGAATGGGCGACATGGCGAAGGTCTCGTGTCGTGAGACAATCTTGTCGACATATCGCGAAATCGGGTGAAATCCCTCGTGATGTTCACCCCAACGTTTCAATCACTTACCAGTTGATCGTTAACAAGCTTGATAGGACGTATCAATTAATAATAAACACTATACTTCTGAACTAGGGTGTAATGGCACACAACGTCGTAAAAGGTACAGCGTGGGCTACATCAGCAAACGGAATGAAACAAGATGGAGGTACCTATCCAACTTTCCCCCACCACCATAATTAACATCTCAGTCAACAGTAAAACATCCGTGGCATACATTTCTTGTCAATTTCGCCACCAGAACGCTCTCTTTTCAGTCCCGTCACGATCCCTATTATGCAGGCAGTAATAATGTTTACCAACTAGGTCAGGCTTTCATTTCGAACATTGAGCTGTGAGATATTCAGACAGTCCAGTCAAAACCACAAAACTACGAAAAGCTTCGTTTATTATTAAAAAAGTGACAAATTAATAAAAATATGTGAGAATGAGCCCCAGATGAGAATGTCAAAATGTTCGGCATTCACTTAGGCGGCAATTCTCTCGTTCTTCCAGCTGTTCTTTTCTTTGAGGTACATGACTCTGTCTGCGATCCTGGGCCCAAGAGACTCGTAAAACTCGATCATCGACGGGAAGATCTTGTAGGCGACCCTGAAACAATTGAAAGCTTTCGTCAAAGTGAGGAACACGTCTGAAGACGAAATTTTGCTCGTAGGGTGGCAGCAACCGTCAACAGATTTCGGCGCTCGGTGAAAAAATTATTCCAAGTATAAATTGTGAGCGCAAAATGACCAAATTTGTGTAAACAGTATCACTAAAACACTTACACGTGGTCGGGTTTGGCAAGGGCGTTGGCTCCTTCCTTATATTCGTTGAGGATCTGATCGTGGTGCTTCTAGAGCTCGTCCCACTCGATGGAAGTCCCCTGGTGGCACACGACCGCTCGGATTTTGCAGAAAAGCGGCTCAGAGTCGTACAGGTCCTTCCAATTATCGTAAGGCAATTCTTCAATGGGTCCTTCTATCCTCACCTGAAAGAGATCAAACTCTCATGACTAACTAGAACAGTAGGAAGTTCCAGAGGTGGGGGAAGAGAAGTACGAGGGGCGTGAGGTGGTTAGGAATAGAATATAGAATAGAATAGAATATTTTGGTTTATTATTCTTGGAATAATACACCTATGTTTTCGCGACGGAGGTGGACGACTCCGATCGGCCTCAAAATTTGACATTATCCGTTTCAAGAGGTCTACATTCTAAATCCGAAATGTCCGTCCGCCGTCCGGGCCGTTTTGGGCAGTAGAATTTTTTTTAAATCTGAAGTTTTGACAAAATACTCGCTTTACCATCTAGTTGTGCCCGCAAGGTTTTCAGCCCGATCGCCCAAACCCGTGGGGCGCTATGGGGCTAAAATGGGGCTACAGAAGGGGGTTTTTGAAGGCTTTCGGCTATGGGATCGAGTCAGGTGTCGTTTTCGAAGTATTATTGGACGTAGAATCCATTTTTTGGGGTCCCGCAGCGATCCGATTTCACTGTGGCGATCTATAGGGCTTTCATGGGGCTAAATATGGGATTTTTGAAGGATCCCTGGAGGTTAAATATTTTTCGAGTAAAGAATAAAGAATTTTTGGAAAAACAATTTTTTTGAAAAAAAAAAAAAAAATCCAAAAAATTTTTTTCCAACATTTTTTCTTTTGACTCAGAAATAATTTTTGCGCAACTAACCTATATCAAAGAATAATAAACCCTTGTGTAAAATTTGCAGCGTTTTTGGTTTATAATTCTTGGAATAATACACCTATGTTTTCGCGACCGGGGGTCGACGACTCCGATCGGCCTCAAAATTTGACATTATCCGTTTCAAGAGGTCTACATTCAAAATCCGAAATGTCCGTCCGCCGTCCGGGCCGTTTTCGGCAGTAGGAATTTTTTTAAAAATCTGAAATTTTGACAAAATACTTGGTTTACCATCTAGTTGTGCCCGCAAAGTTTTCAGTCCGATCGCCCGAACCCGTGGGGCGCTATGGGGCTAAAATGGGGCTATGGGAGGTTTTTTTTTGAAGGCTTTTAGCTATGGGATCGAGTTAGGTGTCGTTTTCGAAGTACTTTTGGACGCAGAATCCATTTTTTGGGGTCCCGGAACGATCCGATTTCACTGTGGCGATCTATATGGCTTTCATGGGGCTAAAAATGGGATTTTTGAAGGATCCCAAAACAATTTTGAAAAAAAATCCAAAAAAAAAATTTTTTTGGAGATACAAATCCAAAAAAATTGTTTTGTTTTTTTAATTTTTTCATTGATTTTCTTATTTTTCTAGGGCCCACTCGGGCCCCATGTAAAAGTCCGGGCCCGGGGCAAAATGTCCCCTTTGCCCCCACCCTCCCTCTTCCAGCCAGCCGACGAGCAGCGATTGACTTCACAATCAAGCCGGGAGCCGCCGGGTAGACCCCCCCCCCCCCCCCTCCCGATCAATGAACGCAGTGAAGACAGTTCGTTTTGCACGACGGGGTGCCCGACGTCCTGCGTTCATAGATAAGGGGGGGGGGTGTCGTGTACCCGGCGGCTCTTCCACCATCATTGGCCATGATTGTGACGTCAATCGCCGCTCGTCGGCTGGCTGTGGGGGTTTCTGGCAGTGTGATAAACCCAGAGACATATATATATCCTATATACCCTACAGCAAATACTTAGTCCAAGTTCCTTGGCATCATTATTGATTGAATTTTATCGTTCTCCTATCATCATCCTTTGGTGTCGTTTTCGAAGTATTTTTCGACGTAAAATCCATTTTTGAAGGTCCCAGAACGATCTGAACAATGATTTAATGGATTTTTGAAGGATGGCAGGAGGTAAAATATTTTTCGAGTGGATTTTTTTTTAAAATTTTTTTCCTACTTTTTTTTATTAACACGGAGTTAATTTTCGCACAATTATACCTATTTAATAGGTTTACCTTGGTTTACCCACTGGGTTACAACCTATATGATATACTGCTTTTTGCAGTACAGTAACCTATACATACTTACTGCTTTAAGGTATGTGATACTGCTGACACAGAAATCCCTATGTACTGCTTTTTGAAACTAGTGGAGTTTTAGGGTTGCTACTTCCTCCCCACTTACGCACTTGACAATATCGTCCAAAGAATGATGGTCCCCAGACGCCCGGACCCTAAATTAAAACCTATATAGAACACCTCTTATCAATTAGGGGAAGACTGCGAAGTGGGTCTCTGAGCGGCTCAAGAGTCGCACGGTCGTACGGTTTTTGTGGTTTTCAAATTTCAAACCGTTTATGGTTTCACTAGTTTTTAAATGCAAACGAATTGTATTGATTTCTCAGTATTGATCTCCTTCATGAGATATAGACTATAATAATATAGCTATATCTCATGAAGGAGATCAATTATATGATATTATCATATATGAGTCTTTTTTTTAAGCTCTGAACTTGGGAATCACAATCCCGAAGCACGGGGGACAAGCCCACCGTCATGGCTAGACGAGGGCGTCCCTTCATCCTGAGAGGAAATTGATCCCCTACGGCACTGCAGTCCTCAAGTGGTCTGATTGTACGCGATTGAACTTCAGATTCGACGCATCCATGTGTTGATGTTCTATGTCCCTAGGCCAGGTTTTATCTCATACACATGTCAACATGAGATAGAGCCGCCGGAATTACACGTTTTGCCAATTTTCATTATTGTATTTGTCTGGAAGTTCAACGAGAACTGTGAAAAGGAAAAGGACAAAAAACATGAGTCATAATATATAGTCATAATATTTTTGTGGCCAGTGGCAATGATTGAACCTAATGAGACGTTTTATTAGACATTAAAACATTTTTGTCTAGAGTTCGATGACTATTAAATAGTTGAACAAATTTTGTTCAATGTACTGCTTCCTCGAAAAAAAATCTGGCCACCCTACCTGTATCAAAGAATAATAAACCCTTGTGTAACATTTGCAGCGTTTTTCTTTTGTGATCAGTCGGTTGTAGTCCATTTCAACATCCTAGCTCATAAAGGGATTGTAGTACTGAGTTTTGATTACCTACCTAAATGATCAATCTACCTAATTATCTATCTAACGTTAGCTCTACAGCTTCACTCATCTCGTGTCTTCCATTTTGCAAGTTCTTGTCGCAATTTTGTAACTCATCAAGTCCCTTTGTGCCCATAAAACTCTATACAGCTGCATGAGTGACTGCATCCATCAAACGACAGTGGAGCCCGATTGAGACAACAATTTAAAATGTCAAGATAAGATGCTTTTAAATTTTTTTCGTCTCAAAGAGAATGAAAACAGAGAATCTTTCCTGTCAGAAAATGCATTTATCACGAATGTGACGAGCGGCTCTCCAGCTAAAACCCCACCACTCAAGGCTGCCCAGGGACTTCGTTTTTATTACATCGAGACAGCTCATTCGTTGCCTTTCTACAGGTAACCAGGAAATGGAACTAACCGATTCAGGTGTTATCCGGCAATTGAGGTAGTACCAAGCAACAGTTGACTCAAAATTCAAGAGCGGTGCCACATCACCTATTCTATGAACTCACTATGGGAGGGATAGTCACTCCGTTTTTATTCAAGGTTAAAACAAGAGCCACAATAGATCCATTCTGATGCGTGGTGACGCAGGAGATGACAGCATCCCCCACTTGTCAGTTTTAGAAAAATGAATAAGTGAATAAAAAACATAAAACAATCATCTAAAAAAAACTCTATTATCGTGTTATTTTGTTTCGTCTTAGAAGTTTTTGCTCAACGAAATGAGGATTAAAATACTTTCTGGGATTGTGCACTGAGTACTTACCCGGTTTACAGAAATATGATGTCAAGGAGTAGGTATGAGAAAAGTTGGAAAATACGCAAGACTATAACAAGGATTCTTTATTGAAATATTTAGATATGTTGTTTTGTATGGTTCGACAGAATGGTATTCTTAGCACGGAAGCGCAGGTTTGTAGGTAAGGCTAGGACTGGAGGCTTAACTAGGAACTAGTTCAATAATATTATGGTCCGTCAATCAATGCAACAGACCACCGCCAAAACCGCCGCCGAATCCAAAACCGCCGCCATATCCGAGTCCGCTTCCGTATCCGAGTCCGATGCCTCTGCCCCACCCGCCGCCGTATCCGAGGCCGCTTCCGTATCCGAGTCCGATGCCTCTGCCCCAACCGCCGCCGTATCCGAGTCCGATGCCTCTTCCCCAACCGCCGCCATACCCGAGGCCTCCATATCCGAGTCCGCCTCCAAAGCCGAGTCCTATGGTCTCAGAAGTCTCCAGGCTCTCCTTTTCCGCTACTGGAGCAGCCAGCGCCGCTGCTACCAAGCAGACCAGAGACACCAATATGACCTGAAACAATTCACGAGCTTTTAAAAATTTGATCGATGTAATCAATAAAACCTACATAATTATCGACTTCGTCTCATCATGATTGTTTTCAAGGATATGCATATCCTTGTAGTGAGCACATGTGATCGCTACAAAAGCTCGCTAAAAAAGGATATTATTCGGTTTTTCTATCCATCATGTATGTGCAGAAAAACTATTTTACTGCACACACATTCATGCACACGTCCATGTAAACGTCATGACGCAGGCTGGTAAAACAGCCCAAGAGTTGGCTCCCTCTTGCATCGACTTCATGTCTAAAGTTCGGTGCCTACCATATGGCCATTTAATGTCGGTCGTTCTCGCAAATTCGTAAGTACATTTCTAGGTCTTTGGTTTTAAAATTTTCAATCCTCACGTAAGTATACATACGAGATTGACTGATGGTCTAAGGACTGAGTGTCCATCAGTCAATCTCGATCATGATCATCCATTGCAATGGATTATGCGTCCAAAATTCTCTGAAAACAACATCGCATTCGACTTCCTGGCGTCCTTCAAAACCCCCGTTTGTAGCCCCTTGATAGCGACATAGATCCTCACGGTGAAATTCGATCGTTCTGGGACCCCTAAAAAATGGATTCTACGTCCAAAAATACTTCGAAAACGACACCCTACTCGATATCATGCCTTAAAACCTGCAATAACCCTGCGGTAGCCCCTTGTTAGCCCCGCGGGGTTGGGCGATCTGGCTGAGAACCTTGAGGGCTCAACTAGATGGTTTTAAAGTGGAGGACCCAAATGAATGAGGTAAAATCGGTACATGTCGACTTCACAAACCTTAGGTGTGCATACCCGTTCACCTCAACAACAAAGTCATACCGCACGCAAACGAAACCAAGTACCTGGACATGACCCTCGATGCTATGCTTCGGTGGAAAGAACATGTAAAAAAAAAAAAGAGAAGGAACTAACCACCAAATTTCGGAAGATGTATTGGCTAATGGGGCGACGATCATCCTTGTCAATCCACAACAAGCTAACACTATACAATCAGGTCCTTAAGCCAGTCTGGGCCTATGGTGCACAATTGTGGGGCTGCACCGCTCCGAGCAATCGCTTGATCATTCAGCGATTTCAAAATAACGTGCTACGAGCATGCGTAGATGCGTACCGTTACACCAGGAACGAACGACTACACCAGGAACTTCAAATTCCTACTGTCGAAGAAGGCATCAAAAAACAAGCATTAGCCCATCAGCAGCGGCTTCGGGGACACATCAACAGCGAGGTTGTCCAGTTCCTCGACGTTGAAGGCCTGCTCAGAAGACTTAAAAGAACAAAACCTCATGACCTGTGGGAGTGGGGTGCCCTGTGAAGTAATTATAAGCTCAGTGAGTAATTACTAGTGCGTCAGTTGCACAAAACAACAAGTCGCATAGAAGCAGTGATGTGTCATAGCTTCTTGCAAGTCATTTAGTATACATCAATTGTAAAGTGCTGATATGTTTGCTAACTTGGTGCAATAAAAGTTTCGAAAAAAAACAAAAAAAAAAACACTGGATTGTGGACCGAGTATTTTGTCAAAATTTCAGAGTTTAACAAAACGTTCTACTGCACGTTTCGTTTTTGGAATCTACACAAGATGTCGTCTTGAAATGTATAATGACAAATTTTGAGGCCAATCAACATTTTCGACCTCTGACACAAATACTGACTGTTGATCACTCGTGAGTAGAGACTCACTGCATTCAGCAAACTGAACATTTGGGTTATGGCGGCAGGGACTGACAAAACCAAACGTTTCCGGCAGTGTAGGGGCTGATGCAGCTTGTGAGCTGACTCACGTTTTCAAACACATGTTTCCCTCACAATGTGAGGGAATAATCTTAATAATAATATGCCATAATCTTGATGTGCGCTGCAGAATCAGAATACCAAGCCTAACGTGTAGGGGCAGCATGATTCATCACTGCTTATGTGAGGATACCGACTTCAAGGCCTTCTAACGGCGGAGAGACCCTGAAGGCAGCAGGGACTGACGCTCCCTCGGAGACACACAATTTTAATTTAAAAAAGCTCTTTTGAAGATGAAATTGTATCTTTTGGGCTCCAAATTCAGAATTTCGAGAAACAATTGGACAAAATGAAAAAAATAAAATAAAAAAATTGTTTTTGCAAAATGATAAAATTAAGGCCTGTGGAGGGTGGCTGAAGTTGGCTTTGTTGATGGGGGCATTGAAAAAACGTACCTAAGTTTTTAGTTTATAATTATGGTTTTCGTAATTAAGCAGTCGTTTCATCATTTTGAAATGTGGTGTGCCAGAAAGAACGCTAAATTTTATTTCAGAAACGTCCCCTTTTCAGTTGGGAGAAAACAACGTAGTCTACATGAACGTAGGTTTTTTTGTGAGAATGACCCATAATATGTATATATTATATAAATTCACAAAATGGGTAAATTTAAGAGATTAAATTCGTAATCGCATCATGAAACACAAAGGCACATAATAATATCATTTGCTTATATATTCTTCTTTTTAAAGTCAATCCCAATTTTCAACGACTTTCGCCAAACAAATGTTGATTACTCATACCCACCAGAAGGAAGTACCTAGCGCTAGCAAAACCTACCAACTTTTGAGACAAATCTATTATTCATCACCAGGTAATGACTGAGCCCTGTTCAGAAATAAAAATTAAATTAAATTTATTTAATGCATCAGATGTTTTGTAAGGCGTAATTTAAGGCGGCGACGGTGGTTAGAAAGGAACTTTAATAATTACCAACACCAGGAACAAAAAAAAAAGTGTACGGTGCCGAGGAGATAAGGGTTGGTGTTGGGGTTTTTCAGTATGATCAATCCAAATCTGAAATCCGTTTATCGCTATCAGGTCTAGTTTTTGGGATATAGCTCATATACCTAGGTACCTATTTTCTAGCTAGCTACGTTTGAGTGTTAAAAATAGCTCTACAAACATCCCAATTAATTTACACTTTCAACCACTCCTTCTATGTTTTATGAGGTACAGAATCCGAATTTGAAACATACATACATTTGTAAATGCAGTTTTTGAAAGAACAACGGCAGATAGAAAAAGTCTGATTACAAAATCGGATTCAACATGAAAAATGCTGTAAGAATTGCTCTCATTTTTCAAATTTTTCAAACCTCATAAAAGTGTCGCTTGCATTCTAATTATTATTTATATTGCTGTTCAGATTTAAATGGAAAGCATTGTTTTTATAAATTCATTAATTAAATTGTCACACATTCAATGTACGAGTACCTACACTGAATGTGAAGGTAACAAGTTTAGTCAAGTGCCCCAATAATTTAATACAATGTCATGCTCCTTGGTATAAGCACGTAGGCGACTCAAGTTAATCCAGTTGAACGTACCTTCATGACTGACGTGTGCTACAACGTGAGAGGGGCGAGGGCTACTAAATTCTGCCGGCCGATTGAGATCCTTTTATAAGGCGACAGGAGGGGATACCCTTTGTTTTGTTAAAAAGATACACCACATGAGAATACACTAAGTTTCGTTTCGGGAGATGTTGTCCGGTTAGCGGACGCGTACCAGTCAATGGACCTGTTCACCTCGGAAGCCGATGGACAATCGCTGCTTTTCCCCCATGCGAATCCATAATATCAAGAGATCTTTAACGTATGAGATGAGGTTCAGTCATTAGGGCTCGTCAACCTATAATGACCTAATACAGTGTACCTATTGAGTGATCTCATAGGGTGTAACACAAGACTGGCCCTGCATGCCCTTGCAATGTTGACGGCAAGGTAAATTTTTAATGCAATCTAGATGACGATGAATTTATATTTTTAGTTTGTGTTGAAATTTAATGTCTTTGCTTTGGTACCTACACTGAATCGAAAAATATCCCAAATAAAATTGTCACGTTTAAATTCACCCTATAAACCGTGAATAAGCTACCGGGGGGGGGGGGGGGGGGGGGGCGGAGTTCGTTCCAAATTGGTTGGTCTGAACGACCAAATTTGTACATAATTCAAAGAAGAATTCTCTTGGATAGTAAAAGAAAACCCAGATTGCCTGGTTACAACAAAACATACTTCACCCAGGTAACGAATTTGTTCTCTCATTAAATTTCAATATCATACATAATTTAATGAAGCAGGCCTATAGTAAAATTTAATTAGGTATATAGCTCCTTTGGCCTCGTAACTTAAAATAGACAACGATCCACACAGAGCGAATCTGAATCCTCTCTGAACTGGTTGGAGTTTCTCACCGATTTTGTGTTTCAACTGTGGCAACTATGGATTAAATCCATGGGGCGCGGGGCGCGGGGAAGAACGATCAATGTCAATTTTCTCAAATTCTGGGAATTTCATGTTGAAAGTTGGATAATGAACGTTCTTTGCCGTCACACGTTATCTTCTTTCTTCCTTCAAGCGTATACAATGATCTTTTTTCCCGGCTTCGACTCAGGGTGCGATAGGTACCCAAACAAGCTACAAGATAGCACCACAAACTCGTTTTCTCAAAAAATTGACATTGATCGTTCTTCCCCGCACCCTTCCAAATGGAAGAGTTTTGTAAGTTCATTATCGATGCTCCTTTCTCTAAACACACAACCGATAAAGAAAAGTCGTGCGAGAAAAGGGTGCGAGCGCGGGTTAATTACAGACATAAAAAGTCTCAATGTTTAAGCATTATTGTAGGATTGTTGAAATGCCGGTCTTCAAAGGGAAAACTGAAGGCGACTTTCATTCAATCCTTTAAACTTCAAGGTTTAAAGGAACGTGTTGCGTGTGTTTTCATTGTCACAAGCAAGACAAACAGACCTACAGACGATTAAGTTCCTTTCTTCATTGATCGGAAAACATGAAAAAATTCTAAAATACACGAATGGATTTTTTGTGAATAATCCATCTAATAGCGGTTTTAACATTAGGAAGTATTTTTAGGTGTTTTTGTCTATGTATCGAGGGGGGTTTACGAATTAGAAGTCCAAACGCCAGGAACCCGCGGGCAGATCCAGATAGGAAGCGTTTTCACCCATGCCAACACCAATCGTGAGGAGAGGATTTGGCCAGCCAACCCCCGATACCAACGACCTCTCCCACCTGGCCTCAGACCCCGTCTACTCGTTTTCCCACGTTCATTAAGCTATTTTCCTAATAGAAATACAAAAGGAATTTGGTTATCCAAAAACCAATTTTTTTTCTGTAAGTACCTACAATGTTTGGACAGAAGTGGGACCTAAAAAAACGGATTTGACGACCAAAATTACTCGGAAAACGACACCTTATTTGACCTCCTGGGATCCTTAAAAAATCCAAATTGTAGCCCCATGACAGCCCCATAGATCCCCACGGTGAAACCGGATCGTTCTGTTACCCCCAAAAATGGATTCTACGTCCAAAAACACATCAAAAAACGACACCTAACTCGACCCCATAGCCGAAACCCTTCAAAAAACCCTCTCGTCGCCACATTTTAGCGCCATAGCCACGGGGTTCAACTAGATCGTAAACCGAGCATTTTATCAAACTTTCAGATTAAAAAAAAAAAAAAAAAAAAAAATCCTACTGCCCAAAACGGCTCGGACGGCGGACGGACATTTCGTTTTTGGAATCTATACGTCTTGAAACGAATAATGTCAAATTTTGAGGCCGATCGGAGTCATCGACCACCATCGCGATTACATAGGTGTATTATTCCAAGACTAACAGTGTCCTGGCGGTGGGGGGACGAGACAAATTTTGATTGTTTCCTCTCGCTAGTTCCCGTTGGACCCACTTGGACTACTCATCTCTTGATCCTCTTTTGGATGAAAAAATATAAATGTGAATATCATGGAAAAATATAATATTTGAATTCCGAGGCCTGGAGGAAGTACCTACGGGTACTTGGAAAGTCGTCGACACATAAACTGCTGGAAAATGGTCGCGGAAGCATTTTTTCCAACTTTCTGTTAGTTTCAACTCAAGGGTTGAGAGTCATAGAAAGAACAGGCATTGGAAAATCGCCGCCACATAAACTGATTGAAAATTCTCTTAGTTTCAACACCCCCTGTTGAAGCTGAAAGATCGAGTCAAGTCTTGGAACTGGGCGCCTGGAACTGAACGAATATTCCTTATACCTGCTGAAATGTGAGAGGGCAATCACCCCATACTGAGCTCCAAATGACCCCGTCTTGCATGACACCTGCTTTTAAAGGGGTAGAATCTCAATGCTCAAGAAAATTGAAGTAGGCTTAGAAGCTAAGCTTTACCGATTGGAACACCTTCACCTAGAATAGGGTTTCAAAGTTTTTTGTTGTTGTTTTTTTTTTTTCAAAAAAATTCTGAAAATACAAACCCCACTAGATTGATAGCTGCCCATCGATTTAGATGTGTGCCAATTTATTTGGCACGCGCCAAATTGGAGATAATGACCCTAACTTTGTTATAACAAGTGGGAACCCCTATTTTTGGTTTATTATTCTTGGAATAATTCACCTATGTTTTCGCGACGGGGGTCGACGACTCCGATCGGCCTCAAAATTTGATATTATCCGTTTCAAGAGATCTACATTCAAAATTCGAAATGTCCGTCCGCCGTCCGAGCCGTTTTGGGCAGTAGGATTTTTTTTTTTTTTTTTGATCTGAAATTTTGACAAAATACTTGGTTTAAACCTATTACCATCTAGTCCGATCACCCAAACCCGTGGGGCGCTATGGGGCTATAATGGGGCTATGGGAAGGGGCTTTTGAAGGCTTTTGGCTATGGGATCGAGTTATGTGTCGTTTTCGAAGTATTTTTGGACGTAGAATCCATTTCTGGGGGGTCCCGAAACGATCCAATTCCACTGTGGCGATCTATAGGGCTTTCATGGGGCTAAAAACAGGATTTTTGAAGGACCCCAGTAGGTTAAATATTTTTCGAGTAAAACCTAAATAATTTTTGAAAAAAACATTTTTGAAAATAAAAAAATCCAAAAAACTTTTTTGATATAAAATTTAAAAAAAATTTTTTTTTTTAATTTTCTTCATTTACAGAATTTAATTTCTGCACAAGTAACCTATCATTTCAAAGAATAATAAACCCTAGTGTAAAATTTGCAGCGTTTTTATTGCAGATTCGGATTCTAGGGTAAACGTTCAATCTTTAATACCTAATTGCCGAACTTTAGTGAGGCCTGTACCTTGATTCAGCCTGCATTTACGATTTCTTTTCGTTGTCATTATTCGGAGGGGTTTCGGCGATTGTCGAAAATGGGGTGTCGATCATTGTCAAGGGGGTGTCGACCACTGAATTTTTGGACTTTTTCCGGTACTTTTCCGTTATACCCCCCCCCCCCCCCCCATCCTAAGGCCCAAAATATTTCTGATTAGAAAAACCTAATGTCCGCGCGTAGTTTCAGCCGTGTCTCCATCATCCTCATGACCAAAATATTCCCAAGTTGAAAAATACAATAACCGCGCTATGTTTCCACCATTTGTCCATCCTCCTCAGGCGCAAAATATTTCTAATGGAGATACCTTATAGCACCCGCGTGTAGGTAATTGTAGACAAGAAATATCAAAATTGCTTGTTCATATTTGTATGCTGCTAGAACGACAAATTGCCTTCAGAAGTAATAAATGCATAAAATTATAATTAAAATTAGTTAATTGCGGTCTGTAACGCGTCACAGACAAACAGACAGACTGAAAAGTGCAGATCAAGACCAAGTAGAGCTTCGTTCGGCGAAAAGAAAACATCAAGTATATTTTCAAATAATAGTTATTTTTGTTCAACATTACTTGAACTTTGGTTTTTCATTTGGGAATGCATACCTACACGACAAAAAGCTTGGCAAAGGAGGATGGCCCCCGGCAGAGGGTTGGGGTTTGGTTTAAATTAGGTCCCGCACGGTCAGGCAGGTAGCGGATTTTCAACCCTTTTTTCGACGGAACGCAGGCGATCAGTTTTAAAGGGGTGGGTTTTCGCTGTACTTCAACACCTGCTGTTGAAGAACGGCGAAAGAATTTTCGCTCAGTTTATGTGTCGATCACTATCCCTGGAACCGTACCTACATGACTTGGACTACTCATCTCTTGATCATCTTTTGATTGGCCGAGAAATCTCTCTCTCTCAGATTCATCTACGATCGGTAGCGACAACATGTCTGACAAGTGCTCTGTGTGTTTGAAGGGTTTTTCCCATAATTCCTATCGTCTGTCGTGTGCAAATTGTGCGAAACAGTGCCATGCGGCGTGTGTGAACATTTCTAATGAGGAATTCAAGCAGATGAGATCCACTAAAGCCAGTTTTACGTGCGTGCCCTGTGACGAGAACCAGGCATCTGACGAGAAGGTGGCCGACGCATGTAAGTCAAAAGACATTGATTCGCTCGTTAATGTCATCAAAAGCCTCGTAGAGTCCAATAAAAATTTCACAGAGGCCCTAAATAAGTACTCCGAAGCTGTTACAGAGAACACAGAGGCCATTAAAGTAATTAACGCCAAATTAGATAACCTCTCTACTCGTATTGACTCCGTCATGGAGGGAAACGTGGCTCGGGATAAACAAATTGCCGACCTAGAGGACAAATTTCATGATTTGGAACAGGCCCAGCTTGACAACCAAATCGAGATAAGAGGCTACCCCGTTACCGAGGATGATGACGTATTCTCCATTGTGAAAAAGATCGGCACAGTGCTCAATGTTGACATCGCAGAATCCGAGATAAACAAGTGTTATCGCACTAGAGGAATTCCCGGTGTGTCCACTCCGCCCGTTATCATCGTTGACTTTACCCGTAATCGTCTCAAGCAGCTCATTCAAACCAAACTAAAGGCCAAAGGATCCCCATTGACGACTCGTGACTTCGGATTTATGAATGGGGAACGAGAAACCATTTACATCAACAACGCACTGACATTCCATCACCGCAAGCTTCTTCGCGACGCCAAGGAAGTAAAAAGGGAGAAGAAGTACAAATTCCTGTGGTTCAGCAACCGAAGGCTCCTCATACGAAAAGACGAATCAGCCCGTCCAATCCTACTGAAAAATGCGAAGGATATTAAGGATCTCAAATGATTTTTTCTTCGTTCATATTTATTTTGATGTTCGTACAATGGTGCAATTCTTCGCTTTTGTTTTTCCATCGCTCTCATGTCAGAAGAGGTAAATTATTTTCATGACTATTCCCAAATCGATTTTGAGGATTGCAAGAAGCACCTTAAAATCGCGCACACCAATGTTGAGTCCCTTGTAGTTCACCAACCCGATTTCCTTTACTGTTATGACAGCGAAATCTTTGATGTCATAGCTGTCAGTGAGACATTTCTGAAGCCTGTGCTGCCTTCTGCTGCCTTTCAGTTGCATAACTATAAATTCCATCGTAATGACCGACTTGGTAAAGAAGGCGGAGGGGTCGGTATGTTTGTTCATGAAAATCTTCAATGTAAAATTCTAGGACGGTCAGACGGAAACTATAGTAAAAGTATAGAATACATGATAGCACAGATTTCCAATAATTTCAACAAAATACTAGTATCAGTTGTGTACCGCCCTCCAAAAGCTTCAGGTTTGAATGATTTCTTCTCCCAAATAGAAAATTTCGCCGATTCCTACGATAAAATTTTTATCATTGGGGATTTTAACATCAATGTCAATATATCCGCTCAATCCCAGTATAAAACTCAATTACTAAATCTAGTAGACAACATGAATTTCACAATATTGCCTTTGGAACCCACCTTCCATAGAGACAATGTTCACTCCAGTTTGGATTTGATTATTACAAAAAACGCTGATGCTGTCCACAACTTTGGTCAGTTTCCATCTACTGGTATATCGGGTCACGACACTATATATGGCTGTCTGCCTTTCTGTAATCGTCCGAAAATTCATAAGATAATAAAAGTTCGCAACTTCAAGAAGTATGACATTAAAGCTATAGAAAATGATGTTAGCAATTTCGACTTCTCCCCGATCCTTCAATCAATTGATCTTAATGAGAAAGTTTCTCTCTTTACTAAATTTATGCAGAAGCTAATGGACGAGCATTTTCCTCTTCGTGAAATCCGAGTAACTAAGAAACCAGCCGTTTGGTTAACGCCCGAAATTCAAAGGATGAGGAAGGAGCGAAATAAAATTGCGCGTAGATCTCGTCGGTATCCTGAGGACGAGGATGCTCGTTCCTTATATAAGAAAATGAGGAATAAAGTTAAAAATGTAGTCAGAAACGCAATTTTCAAATCAGCTAAAAATCAAATTAAAAATGCGAAGAATCATAAAGAGCTGTTTAAAATTTTAAAAGAGCAAGGTATTGGTAAGGTCAACAACACTGATAACGAAGATCCAAGAGTTAATTTGGACGGTTTAAATGAGTATTTTTGTAAACTTGGTTGTGAGCACAATGTGGATGTCAACCTCATAGATTACTACGAATCAATAGGTGAAGTCAATCCTGTACGTTTTGATTTCGCACCCATTGTGCCCGACGAGATAAAAAAGTCAATAATTGGTGTCTCATCGAAGGATGTTTGGCTATGGGCCCTGACAATGTATCGTGTATTTTAATCAAGCTAATCTCGGATAAAATTGTGGACGTTCTCGTTCACATATTCAACTTTTCTATATCCATTGGCACTTATCCTAGTGAATGGAAAAGTGCGTTTGTTTTGCCTCTCCTTAAGAAGAATCCGGCAGTCTGCTACAAGGATTTCAGACCAATAACGCTGATCAGTGTCTTAGCGAAGATATTTGATAAGACTGTTTATTATAAATTTGCTGCGTTTGTGGAAGAAAACCATATTTTAGATACTTTCCAATCAGGTTATCGTAAGAATTTCAGCACTCAAACATCACTGATAAAAATCACTGATGACATTAGAGAGAACATTGACAACAGTGAATTAACGTTGTTTGCCAGCCTCGATCTAAGTCATGCCTTTAATAGCGTTGAACATGATGTATTTTTGGCGATTTTGAGGTCGGTGGGCTGTGGTAACGTGGTTGTGTCATGGTTCAAATCGTACCTGAGTAATCGTACGCAACGCATTCGAACAGCGAAGGGCAGCATGTCATCCTGGTCAACCCTGAATAGGGGGACGCCTCAGGGCACCACGTTATCCAGTTTAATTTTTGCCCTTTATTTGAACCGTATTTCCGAAGCAATTCATTCGTGCAAAAGAAGTTTGTATGCCGACGACTTGAATTTATACTTACCAACCAGAATTAACTCTATTGCTCCAAGTGTTGAACTGTTCAATCAAGACCTTAAAAATGTGTGTAACTGGTTCACGAGACATGGCCTGGTGGTAAATCCACGGAAGAGTTCCGCCACAATTTTTGGTCACTCTCGGCTACTGGCAAATCTGCCGGACACGGGAGTGCCCGGACTTGTGGTTGACAATGAGCTGCTCGTGTACCAAAATGAAATAAAAGTGCTTGGCGTCGTATTGCAGCGGAACCTTTCGTGGGACCGCCAGACCAGTGATGTTTGTCGTAAAGTACGGTCCCAATTATATGCCTGTAACAAACTCCTAGCGTACAAGTCACTAAACATAAAAAAGAACTTATTCTATGCAATGGTTATGCCGCACCTTACTTACTGTCTATCTGCCATGTGTGATATGAGTTACGAGTGTAGACAAAAATATCAGAAAATATTATTCTCCTCTGTTAGATTTATTCTAAATCTCAAGTTCGATGATCGAATACACGACAAGTTCAAGAAACTAAACATTCTCAAAGCCGACGATCTCATCACGCACAGTATACTGACGACTATGCGTCGAATAGTATCCACAGCAAAGCCCCCCTATCTTGCCAGCAAATATGTAACTTTCTCAGCCACCCATAGCCTCAATACCAGAAATAAAGATGTAAATTTTGTGATGCCATTATGTAGGACCACCGCATTTAACGACTCGTTTATTTGTAAGACCATCCGTCACTTTAATTGTTTGCCATCAGCCCTAAAGCTGATAACTAACCAAACCACTTTCAGCCGTAACTTAAAAACTAATTTAATTTCGCACTATTAGCACACCAGTCCGTAAAGACTCTTAAAATTTATTTCAATTTGCAATTTGTAAGCTATACTTACTTTTATTATGTATCAAGATTTCGATCGTAGTTGTGTATAAATCAATGCTGTAATTCATTTCATCTGGTTAGTTGGAAGAGTGGCCCTCAGAGGCCAAAACTTGCCAGATTTGTAAATAAAGCGATAATCAATCAATCAATCTCTCTCTCGCGGCTATGCAAGTTAGCCAACTTTGCTACCTATGCGAAAAGCCGACCCTGATAGTCAAAAATCGGGGTAATCATCAGAAAAGGTCATTCAAGATCGAGCATCGAGTTATCATCATAGAAGGTTATTCAAAATCGACCCGAGTCGAGTGTTTTTATTTAGATTCCGTTCAGATTAAATCTGAAATAAATTTTATTATTCAGCGCTCTGGTGGCTCGCTTTCTTCCCCCAGGGGAAGTGCACTTATAAGTGCACCATAAAATTTATGGTGCACTTATAACCATTTAATGGTTCTTCAATCTTCTTTCTTGTCTCTACCTACTATTCCACCACCTCTTCGTCGTGTTAATCATTATTGAATGATAAAAAAAAAAACCGAAATGTTACCAAAAACCGACATTTTTTTGTCTGGCTGGTCCCTACGTGATGAAAACCTCCATCCAAACGTCACATATCAAGTTTAATGGTTCGATAGCAAATTTTGTAAGCTTTCACATAAAAACAAAAACAACACAAAAATTTGAATCGGACCAGTTGTTGTCTGATTGTAGTTAAAGGAAGGCTCGCCCACCACAGGGGCTATGCCTCTCCCGCCGGGTGCAACCACGCCGGCATGACCCATCGCCGGAAGGCGTGGGAAGCCCAGCGCCATTAAGACGCCGGTACTTGTTATTAGTAACAAGTAGGACCGAGTGTCCTAGCGCACTCTACCAGTTGCGGATCGGGTACCAGAGTTGAAGACTCATCACCACGTCCACCTCGAGTCCGACACCAGCCCGAGGGGGGCAGCCAAGGACCGACAGGATGACCCCACCGATCTGAGACCGCGGGCTCCCCCTCGCCCGAGGTACTGGAGGAAAGGAGTTTTTCCAAGCTCGGGTGTTAGTGCTTCGTACTCAGACCATCTTTCAAACGTTTTCTTTCAGATCGTCTTTCAAATCATCCACATCATTGAAAAAGAAAAAAAAAATTCAATTTATATTATATTTACAAAAAAGTAATCCACAAACAGAACAACGAAAATTGTTGAGATTTGTCTGCAACTCTGAAGAAAATGTATTTGCCCTGTAGATAGACACTAACCAACCACGGGCGAGGTCCTAAAGTTAACAAGCGTAATCAAATCGATCTCCCATTGAACTGAGATGATACCGATGATTCTGTTTGCCTCCTGGTGGTCGAGGCTCAAATAAAGTGATGGCTACGACTGTAGGTCAGTCAACAAGCCAAGGTCTCGGTAGCCCTCATATTTAACACCCCCCCCCCCCCCCCCCCCCCGCAATAACCTTAGATTGCTGTGCCTAACGTTCTCAGCAAACAAAGGCATATTTTGACAGGTACACCACAAATGTATTCCTTAGCACTCCCAAGAAGTTGTGCAGATTAGATCCATCCATCTTGTCCTTGGCTTGCAGTTCCCTCTGTAAATTCTGGTCCCAACCCTGGATGAGAGCACGATAGGGAATTGAGAAAAAAAAAAATTCTCCGAAATATATATAATAGACAAATGCTCATGACATATTAACACACATTGAATGTTGAAACAAGTATCGAGGCAATCTTACTCCAATCAATAATAAGAATTTTTGGCACATTCATTAATGTTTATAACACACATTGCCTTGAATTTTCTATCAAACAACTCTCAATTCATAGGTAATTCAAATAGTACTCAAACACATTAACTTAATGGTTTTGAAGTGCCTAAATGATTGAAAATATCAAGTATTCATCCTGTTGATGTTGTCTTAATCAACTTGATGAATACTTTTTTACAGATATGGGCCAGACCTAAGAAGAATTTGACCTAATTATACTTCAATTATTACTAATAATAACAGTAACAGTATAATAACAGTTATTAGTGTAATTATAACAACAGTTACTGTTATTATATCTAAATTTATTTGGAACCAAATTATTATCAATAATTTACCTTTCAGTAGGTACGAATGCGTATAGGTACGCGGACGTATCTAGTTACTATATAAATCAAAGAAATATTTTGATCTTTGGTCAAAACGTTGTAGGTACGTAAGGCAAAGGGACAAGTTGATAACGACTTAATATTTTTAAGGTAACTATTTGAAGTGAGGTACACGATTACAAAACTAATCTATCATAGAAGATTGATTAGATCTAAACCGGAGGATCCCGAAGGATTTTGTACATAAACTATCAATAGCTTAGGTACAAAATGATCCTTTGAGATCCTTCGTATCATAATAATAATTAATAATTTGTTTTTCAAACGTTTAACCACTTGGTCACCAAATTAATTTTTAAACAATTATTTTACGTCGTTTTGAATAGTAAAATAATATCAGTAGTAAACATATTATTTAAAAACGCGAATAAAATAGTTCTAATGCGTTTTTCTCTGTAGAAGTCACAACAATAATAATTATTGTTAGGTTCGCACTTCATATTCAAAAAGTTCTATTTCGTTTGGTCCCAAATAAATCTATCGCGATTGTAACTTGGAATATTTAATATCTAACAATAAATAAATTATCATAATTATTATAATTGCACTCATTCTCACTCTAAGAAGTGTGGTAATATCTGTCAACACAACATACCATAGGTTATTAACAATTAACAATTGGCTAAAACTTTAGAGAACAAAGGTGACTATTTATAAAATGTATGGGAAGCACCATCATGCTGTGTAATCTGAGAATGGAATGTCAAACATAATACATCTGATCCATCACATCAAGTGGAAGTAGCATAAAAATGGATGGACAATAATTGTCCAACTTGTAATTAAATTAAGAAAAAAAAAAAAACCAAAGGAAAATGTGATTTTTATCACAAAGAATACTGGTTCCACCAAGAAAACTAATTTCTTAATAGTTTTCGTTTATCTTATCAAATATATAGAACGTATGGACGGAAAATATTGCAATCCTTAAATGTTTATAAATTCACATTCAATCCTTGTTTAAACACACTAAAATTGAAATGCAATCACATTTAATGCTGATTTTAGTACCCTCATTTCATCTTTGGAAATTATAAATCAAACATATCATGTAGGTACAGTGGACTCAAAACTCGAACGATTCAGGAAGGACACTCAGAGCTTGGCAGAATAGCTATAAAAGAATTTTTAGCAGCACCCTCGCAAACATATTTTCAGGTCAAGCATTTGAGTAGATTGGGAGGAATACAGAAAAGGGAAATAATTGCGTAACTCTGAGTGAAAAAGCTCTATCTACCTACTCCTAGCTCACTTATTTCCTCGGCAGGAGAACTTTTTATTTATTTTACAAGAGAAGTAGGTAAAGTGCCCTTTACAACGCCGTTCGGTTTTTTAGGTATTCTGGGAAAACCTGTTTCTACAGCGGCAGTCGAAAATTTTGATTACCGTCGAAATTCGTCCTTCTCTTTTTACGAATTTTTCACTCTAGCGAGACTGCAATAGACGTAGTCCAGCTAAGGTAAAACCAAAAAAAAGTAAAGTAAACAAGATCAGCCCAGATGTTATTCTGATTCTCACTCGGCCACCCCCACATCCAGTGTCACTTCGCCTAGCAACAAGTCTGACTTTGGGCTCCGACCCGCTCCCCAGTGACTGACACATGAACTATGACCAGAATTCGAGAAGTTTGGTGCTGTGCATTGGTCAAATTGGTTCCCGTCCGTTTGTTTACAGCCGTGCACGTTTTGAGTGATAATCGCCGACATTTGTTGTGTTGTTTCAGTCAGGTCGTTAAGATGGATAATCACCAATCTTCGGGAACTTTAAAGTAGAAAGTGCTTCGTCGGCAAGCCCTTGAAATTGTCTTTATTTGGGAGAGCAAAAAGAAACCGGCCAGCTTCAAAATCCGCGACAATGATATTTCATTTTCGAAATATGTAATAGTTAACAGTAAACTTAAGCGAAATCGATAGATTAACCTGCAGAAGAGGCGCTTGGATTGCGGGGAGAAACTACTTCCATGAGTGCCGCTTCAAAGGGATAAAATCACCCAAAAAAGGGCACAAATCGGGAAAATTCCCCGTTTTTTTTGGTTCTCTCATCAGCCGCTAGGATCGGGTCCGAGCCCAACGTCATAGCAAACAGACTATAGGTACAATAGCATCAGGGTCAGGCCGTTCTCCGCGTGCTAACGTTTTAAACGTGCTACAGACGAGAAAATCGGTGGTTAGTATGTTATAAAACTCCATTAAATACCGGGCTACCTGTGCCTCAGGTTGGCAGAAGTGTAACAAAATCATACTGATGATGAATTTTATCCCCACCTAATTTCCACATTCTGGGTCATATTGAACCATGTACACTCCCGTAGATATTCGGATGGTGTAAATAATAAACCATCTGAATACGATCCCATTCAGAAGTCAGCAATATACAATTTGAAAACTGAGAGCTTAAATAACAATAACGAACTAAATCGTTTCAGTTTTGATTACTGTCAAACTAAAAACAATTTAAAATAACTAAGAAAGTCTACAGAAAGAGAAATGTACAAAAGGAATTTATCTACACACTGGCATAAAATTGAAACTAACAGCAATCTAATCCTCGATCAAAAGGGGTAAATACTCACTATGTCAATGTTCAATAATAAAAATCCCCATTAGTGCTGAAGGCGTGTCCAAATCGTTAAGTACAATCATTGGTTCAATCTCTTATCCAGTTATCGTTGAAAGACAGATCAGTCTCTGCAGAAGGCGATTTTATGCACAATGACAAGAAATGGTGGGCGGAAAAGAAGACTAAAAAAACAATGCAAAGGGCAATACACGGCCAAAAGTTGGCTTTTTGTTGATTCCAGTTTAAAGAATAAATTATGAATATTACTTTCAATAGTACATATCGTTCGTTGCTACATTGGTACACAGAGTTGAAAATATTGATAGATACATGAATTATTAAAACCAATCAATGAATTCAGTATTTGAGTAAGTGGTTCATTCGAGTGAAAGATTATCGTGACAGTGGAAGTGTTAAAAATTAAGTTGCGTTCACATCACTAGAAACACGAAACAAGAAGTGAAGCGAGATTAGTCAAAATATCCCATCAATTCAAATCCCCACGAATGTGGGTGATACGAATTGGCACATCACACACACCAGTAAGACGTACAATGGGTTCAGATAAGATGGGCTGCTAAAAAGAAGATCAAGCAGGCATGATTTTTTTATGAAGTGAGGAGAATTGTGCTTCAATTGGAGAAAGACATATAATTATAATTATGGCAGCCGTAATAGCAGTAACTCCGACGATATGGAGGAACAGCAAGAACTTCCGGAACCCGGAGAACTGTAACATTGAAGAACGAACAGTGTATTAGTATAATATAAAATAAATATTATAAATTGTGTCATAAGTTGAATGCTATTTGTGGCCTAGAAAACCCACTAATGGTACGATTTTTGGTGTTTGGTGTGTCAGGCTGTGTCAGGTGTTTCATTCAGTCCTCCTATTTTTTTATGTTTGGCTAACATAGGCCTACAAGAAACTGTTAAACGTTACTCTAGAAATTACTCAATGGATATCCCAGATTCGGGGTTATGTTGGTATCACTGCCCACTGGACTTGATTCCTTCCCCTTTTATCTGGAGAAACAGTTTGCTCAAATTATGTTCAATGAATACAATAAAATAATCACAACAGAAGGAAGATTAGGGGCTCTTAAGTAGCAACCAGTAGTATAATACCGCATTATTGCCACAAAATGTTGACATTGGAATATTCATGCTTTATTCACGTGGTGAGGTATTAAACCATTAATAATGTTAATTCACTTCAGTTACTGACCGGTGCATCCATCCTTCGTTCAACATTGTTCAAAGCACTCCGACTTGTGTTCATATCCTTTAGAGCGAATGTATTGATCCTTTCCTCTCCTTTTGAGTCACTGACGCATCCCGAAATCTGTTCAATCAATGATGAGTGTCAAAGTCTAGTAAGTTCAAATAGTCCAAGTCATACATTTACAGGGTGTGGCTCAAAACCTTGTAAATAACACTACGTGCAAGAGATCGCCAGTGCCCATATTGAACAAGAATAAGACGAAGAACAATTTCAGGAAGGCACGAAATACATTAAATGTATTTTGAGGAGGTCATACATTTTATGACCTTAATAGATAGTAGCTTGTACTGGGTTTAGTTCAATAAGGCCGCACAATTATACTGAGGTTGAGGATTACTCTGCTAAAGTTCGATATGGCGCTATCCAGTTTGTACGATCTAGATGTTTGCATCTTGAAATGTCGTCGGATTTTTCCCACAGTCCTTGATAGCGTCACCGGATAGGATTTCATGTACTTATGCTCCATCAGCAGGTCGATCTTGCTAGACCACCTGACTAGGTCCTTAATTGCCTTCTTTATGAAATGAAGTTTCTCACGCTTGTGCCCATGTAGTTGCTCCTTGAAGCGGTCGAACTGAGTGTTCAAGTCGAACATCTGGCATGACGCCGAATTATTACGTTGGTTTTCCGTGGCCTCCGTCATTATTTAATAGATAGTAGCTTGTACTGGGTTTAGTGGGGCCTTATTGAACTAAACCCAGTACAAGCTACAATCTATTAAATAATGACGGAGGCCACGGAAAACCAACGTAATTTTATGACCTCCTTCACGCCAGAGACTTAAGATTTAGTTTACTAGGGAGATGCATTAGTACACTCTCTTAGTCACAGGCCACGGGAAGCGCCATCGGCGGTGTGATTGGGAAGTCCAGCTTCTTTCGCAAGCGGGAGTACCTACTGCTCATTACTCGGATGGTCCCAATCTCACTGCCGACTTCATCATTCACTGACCGTATTATTTTTATTGTGACATCACAATGATACAATGCAGTGCGATTTTGATAGGACCCCGAGGACTGGGCCTTCGTCTAGGAAAGCCAGGTCAGCGGATCCAATTTTTACGCATGAATCCATTGCCCAGGCAACCAATGTTGACATTTCAACTGCGATCGCTGGGAGAGCGGATTTTGGAAACACGGTGTCAGCAGGCCCGGCCTCCCTTGGCGACAATTTTGTTTAAATTGACAGAAGGCTGGAAATGAACACTAAACGAGAAGTCAAAACTCTGATAGGTAGCATGTAGATGTGAATTCAAAAAAACTCTAAAAATGTTGTAGAATTTATGAAAAACTGAAACTTTTGGCGGGAATGAGGGCTCCCAAGGAATTTGGCGTTCCGACATCACTCTGCAACCCAACTCTAATGGTTGCTGATTGAAGCTCGTTCGCAGGAGCTTGGTCAACAAAAAATTGCAATTCTCAAATTCAACGCAACACGTATCAAGACACTGCACGCGAATGTCAAGAACCTATTCGTCAAACTCACATAGTTGAGGAATTACAGCTAAAAAAAGTGTTGAAATCGTTCAGAACGACAACGTTAAATACTGTCACACAAATGATCCACTTCTAACATCGATGTACCGGAAACTAGCAATCAGACGTAAGGCCTCGCTTCGCTCGGCCAACCACTTTTTTGGACAGGGGGCCTCACTTCGATCGGCCAAGAAACGCCGACTCAATCGGACCATAAACAAAAAAAATAAGAGATAGTTGCACGAATTTGCGCGCGCCAAAAATTTCGCTCAACGCTCTTATCAGACGTAGAATTGAGCGGGGAATCCAAATTCGCCAAAAAAATGTAGGAGTTCACATTTAAAATAAGAAAGTAGGGCGCAAAGGCGCCTAATTGCGCGCATCTTGGAGGGTTCTAAACCCCCCTATTTGGAGCTAAACGGTTCACGGAACCCATAGGAAAAATCGCGGTATTTTTATCGCTTACCGTTTAGGAGGAGAAGGCTCATGACATACCCACACACATAGCCACAGAGACGTTGAGAATTAGTAGTATAGATAAGCCGGATAGGCCAACTATTGGAACATGCCTAAAGCTACTGGCGCTTTCCTCCTAATGGAGGTAAATATAAATGGAGCAGTAAGGTTCGTAAGTGTGCATGGTTTTCACTTATACAATTTATTAATGAATACCACGCAGACTATGTCATACTCGGCTTAATTTTCGTGAAAAAGGGAGCGCTGGGGAAGAATAAAAATTATTTTATCTCGGCAAATAATCTTTATTCTATCGTCAAATAGTCTTGTTTGGGCAAAGTTTTCAAAAATGTATATTGAATAATTGGATGTAGTCCACTAAATAATGTATCCAGTCAATAGTTTTAATTAAAAAATTATAAACAATTATTGTTTCTAGTCACCATGTTTAAAACTCCGTTTGATTCAAAAGCAACTTTCTTCACCAGCCAATGGAATTTAAAACAGCCCTTCTTTTATCATTAAATCTATCATTTGTTGCCCAAACAAGACTATTGTCTCTTGAAATGTTTGTTTCTTGAAATTTCATAAAATGCAAGATGATCGAATTTTTAAGAAGTATGGGAAGTGAATATTTCACGGAAGGTGAACTGAACGGATCACCAAGGAATGCAAAAATCAACTTAATAAATCACAATAATAATGACGAATTTTAATAAAACACACCAAGTTGACGACTGTTTAGTAGGAGCAGTGAGCATTCGTTTCTAAACTTCCAATTGAGCGCTGCCTGTAAGTTTCCTAAAAACTCAGCTGCTTCGGTCAGTGTTCACAATTCAGGGACATTTCCCACATTTGTTTATGTTCGTACGTTACCGTGTTCGGCCAGATCAAAGATGCCCTTCGAATGTTTGTTTACCTACCCAACCTAATACATCGGTAGATACTTACAAGGCACGTTGGAACTGAAGGCGGAATTTATTCTGGCGCGATTTGAACGAACAACAATAGGAAGATTGAGCTAAACAAATGAAGAATAAAGCAGCTGGTTTGTAGGCAAACTGAAAGGATACATGAGGGAACTGACGGACAGCGCTCGATTGGCAGTTTGAGACACACTTGGGGAAGACAGTCAGGCCAAGGTGCCTTGAAATTCGTCAGTTAGAGAATTACCTATTGACTGTAAATACTTACGGAGAAAATCAGGTGAAGTCCAACATATAGGACGACGTAGCCAAACAATACCCAGTCAAGCCAATTAGGGACTTGGGCCTTCGGGATTTGAGTAACGAAAAACAACGTTATAACTGAAAGAGAAAACACTTTGGATAAAGTTGACTGAATCATTAAATGTAAATTTTACATTCGAAGATACGTGAGGCGTTAATACTGCGGGTTAATCAAACGCATTTGATACTTTGATTAAAGCCCGAATAGACTAATTGATGAGAAACGCTATCAAATTTTAATAGCACTAATCAGCAATCGGCCTAGTCCGGCTTTAATCGAGATAGCAAAATTTGGTATCATTTAAATTAAATGACAACGACGCTTAAGCCTTAACATATCCTATCTCCTACTTTACTACGTTGAGATAGGATATGTTAACGCTTAAGCGTCGTAATGCATATTGTGATAAACCCACCCTAGGAGTCTCAAGTTACCTGCACAGCAATGAGCTGCATTCCCAATGAGCCAATGCATCCAATTGAAGAGTGGTCGATTTCTCGCAGAGGGGTGGGGCCGGAGAGCAGCTCCTATCGGTTGAATAAAACATAGAACGGTTGTGACACACCCGAAAATCGCATGTATCAAATTTCCATAATTATCATCGCTCGATTTCACCCATCCTCCCACGTCAATGAATATCAGGACGAACGCAACCATGGTCAAAGCCCATGTTATCAGCATGAACAATCGGTGCCACTGGAAAATGAAGTCAAAGCAACGAATTAGTTTTCTTAAGACTCCAGCTCTGAACTTGCACTAATCGCGAGACTTTCGCCCATTCGCAAACTTACAGCAAACCATAAATCCTTGGCACACAATGAACTCTCGACCCAAGTCTGCTTGAAGTATCTTGCCAACACAATGCCAATGCTCGCAGTACCAATCCAAGCTGCCACCATAAAAGAGCCGTGCAAACGGACGAATAATTTTGACTGAGAAGTGACAGCAGCGACCTCTGAGAGAAATCTGCTTTGACCGCTCACACTAGCGAAAATGTCGTGATAACCAACTCCACCTTCTGTAACATCAAACAATGATGACCAAATGACAACATATGAAGTTATGAACGTAATTACTCGTCTTACTTAATAAGCTAAGGCATTCTGACCCGTGGTGGTAAATTTAGTGTGCCTTAATTTTAGATAGTTAGGGAAGAGTCCCCGAACATGTTTGTTAATGGTTTGGCGGAAAACCAAAGCACAAAGTCGAAAAAGTACACATACTTTTCAGAGAACTCCCAGACGCCAAGAGCATGTAGTATTTGTCTTGGATAAGATCAAATGAAGTTTGCATCACTTGCGTTTTGGGTTCCCTCGTGAATTCACAAAATATAGTGCCATCAATAAAGCTGCTGTTGAGGAGCTTCAACGCATTTTGATTCTAAAAATAAAAATGCTGGATTACTTAAACATGTTTGTGCATGAGAATAACATATATTGGGTATACTATAGGTACTTCCCCTCCAGTAGCAAAGCGAATAAAAACAGCAAGTACGGAATCACACGTTAGTTACAAAAAAGTTTGGAAGTTCAGTTTGGATTTGATTTTTCCGGTGATTCCGATACTGCGAATTGCAAAGTTAATTTTGACTATTCTTTTGAGCGTACGTATTGAGTGGAGTCATAACACTGGTGACCCCGACGTGATCAGAGGGGAATGGCAAACCAACAGCAGCCTCAACGCGGCCACGAGGAGCCAGAACGAGTGGAAGTCATAAACTCGAAACCACCCGAGTTCCTTGAGGAGGACCCGGACCTGTGGTTTCTTCTCCTGCAATCATATTTTACCAAGGAAAGGGTAACTTCCCAGGCTTCAAAATTTCATATAACTGTAGGCGCATTACCGCGAAAAGCATATCCCCAGGTAGGCCACATACTTAGAAATCCTGGGGAACGGCCGTTCGACGCTTTAGAGGTGCACATTCGCAGGGTCTATGGGATGTCGACGGAGCAGCGGCAGTGCTCAACGCAACGTCAGACCCGAGCGCGAAACCGTCTCACATACTGGGAGCAATGAGGTATGAGCTAGGTGAGACGGCGGCTCCAGAGGTCGTGAAAACATTGTGGATGAAACGACTATCTGGGGAAACTCAACGAGCGCTGTTGGCGGCAAACACTACAGATCTGGAGACGCTAGCTGGTATTGCCGACCGACTATATGGAGCCAGGGAGGATATGATCCACGCCATAGAGAAGAAAAAGTCGGACGAAGAACCGTCATTGAGGCAGCTCATTGGGGAGCTGGCAGAGGCGATGAAACAACTGGCCACCAGAGAAAGAGCAAGATCAAGGTCGAGGGAAGTGCAGCAGGAGAGGACGAGCCAGAGTCGGGAACGGCGCCCGGACGGGGACGCGACCGGAACAGGGTAGAGGCCCGAAGACAGCGACGAGCACGCTCGCAATCGCCGGAGGGACCGACGTGTTTCTACCACCGGCGGTTCGGGGAGAAGGGTTACCGGTGCGAAGGACAGTGTAGATTTGGACAGGAAAACTAGAGACGGCGGGAGTGCTGACAGGCCACCAACCCGCCGGGTATAAAAGACTACACGTAGCCTGTACCGCTAACAACATCAATTTCTTGGTGGACACCGGAGCCACGTCCAGTATCCTGGCCTCACACCTCTTTCCCCGGCGCAAAAGCACCGCAGAAAAGGTGGTGGCAGCAAACGGGACAATCATCCCTACCTTTGGACGGGTGAGAAAGACCATCAACATTGACAGGAGGCCCTTGGACTGGACATTCCTGATAACCAAAATAGACAGGTCCATAATAGGAGCCGATTTCTTGTATTACCACAACCTCATGGTGGACCTGCGGAACCGAAGGTTAGTTCCAATACAAAGTGTAGAAGAAATACGGGCGGAAGAGAACGTGAGAATCGCACGACTGGCAAGGGAGTTCCCAGACGTCACAAAGCCGCTAGACCCAAAAGCTTTGGCAAAAGTCGGCGTATACCAACACGTAGAGACTACTGGCAGGCCAAAAGCAGCCAGGCCTCGACGGTTGGCACCTGGGCGGCTAGAGGCGGTGAAAAGACATTTTAACATTCTCCTGGAGCAAGGGATTGTCCGACCTTCTAAGTCACCGTGGGCATCACCAGTGCATGTCGTGCAGAAGATGAACGGGGAACTGCGCCCCTGCGGTGACTTTCGAGCGCTGAACGCAATGACGAAGCCGAATCGGTACTGAATACCAAATATCAGGGACTGTAACGCGGCGCTAGCAGGACGACAGGTTTTCACTACCATCGACCTGAAGTCAGCCTACCACTGCGTACCCATGCACAGTAGCAAAGCGAATAAAAACAGCAAGTACGGAATCACACGTTAGTTACAAAAAAGTTTGGAAGTTCAGTTTGGATTTGATTTTTCCGGTGATTCCGATACTGCGAATTGCAAAGTTAATTTTGACTATTCTTTTGAGGGTAGGTATTGAGTTGAGTCATTGAGTGGAGTCATAACATGCAATAGAGTAGAAGTGAGGTTAACATTTAGTTAAGTCAACAATTTAAAGAACTCACAATATTTTTCCTGGTGTTTGATTTCTCTCCAGGTATGTTCCATGATGCGTATAATTTAACAGCATTGTTTTCTTGAACACATTCCATAACAGAATCACCACCCTGAAATCCAGATGCAAGCGATAAAAAGTACAGTAACAGTAAGCTTAGAAGTGTAAGATTTATGCTTATATTGAAATCATCAGTTTATTCTCTCAACGACTAAAAAATGGAGATATCAATTCCAGCTTTTGCTAATTTCTAACATGACGAAACTTGAAGGGCACTCGCATACATGGATTTAACCATATTCAACTTTCTATGATTGGTACAGACCTAAGGACACAATGCGTCATGTCATGACACCAAGTATGGTATTGATACCAGCATCAATACGTAAGTAAAAGTCGACGTCAAGCAGGGTTCACATCCATGCAGAAATCCTTCAATGCGTGAACGCGTCAGCAGTGGTGAGCAGTGGAGGGGATTCCGGCATTCCGGTCAGACGTTCACAAGCGTCCGGCAAATTGTCATTGCGTTGCAGACAGCTGTTCCGCGTGTTGCTGATGTTGCTATGGCGACCACAACAACCTGGATGCTCATCGCTATTATCATTGCGTCAGTCCGGTAAAATATCTGATTTTTCGAATGTGTACAGTCAGCTTCGAAAGTGCTTCTCCGTCAAAACTAACTTCATCCCGCCCGCTGGCATCGGCCAATCAGCAGACCGAACGGAATGATGCAATATCGCATTGCCGCATGGATGTGAACCCTGCTTAAGTCTTGGTCAAGTATTGATACCTGTTTTGATCAAAGCAAGAATATACTATATAGGCTTTTAGGAACTAATTTCAGGGCTCTTTTCGACTAATATAGAATTCAAAAACATAAAGGCCACATATTTTTCGTAATAACCATTAATAGGAGTAGAACTAAGTAATTAGCACATCAGCCCCTACAACTTACTACAAGAACATACAACCCTTCCTTTTCCACTCCCCTCACGAATAGTTTCTTCAGGTTATTGAGAAAAACACAGTTTCTTTCGATGTGTCGAGGGTCTCAAAGCCATGTGTATCACCAAAAATACCAAACAAAATTTAATCTTGTTTTCAATAGAATTTTTGATTTCGATTAAACAAGTTTAATAATATGAAACTGATGTTATCATTTTCATTCTATAAGTGCCATACCTAATAATATGAAATTTACTCAAGTAAAAAAGTTTTAATACGGGAGGGGTTTCTTGAAGGCTTTTAGCTATGGGATCAAGTTAGGTGTCGTTTTCGAAGTATTTTTGGACGTAGAATCCATTTCTGGGGGTACCGGAACGATCCGAATTCACTTTGGCGATCTATAGGGCTTGGGGCCATGGGGCTACAAATGGGATTTTTGAAGGATCCCACGAGGTCAAATATTTTTCGAGTAAACAACAAAAAGTTTTTGAAAAAAAAAAAAAAATCCAAAAAAACAAATTCTATTTCCAAAAATTTTTTTCATTGACAGAATTAAATTTTTGCACAAGTAACCTATATAAAAAAATAATAAACCCTTGTGTAAAATTTGCAGCGTTCTCCATGGGGTGTCTAGTTGATGAATGGGAGTGTAAGATCGTTATGAACCCCCTCACCCTCCGGCACCATCACTCACCATCATCTCCCACCATTATGAACCCACTTGGTGAGCACATGGTCAGGTGATTTCATGATCCCCTCCCCCTTACAGCTCAACTAACCAACCAGCACCTTTTCACACCCAGTAGACCACCCTGTTAACAGGAAATGAGTAAACAGTCAACTACACGACATCGTATCTGCATAATCACAGCGAATAATGACCATAGAGTAAAATTAGACTTAATCTAATAGGTACCATGGTGCTAAAACTAATAATGTATCTGTTACACCAATAAGGCATGTCCCATGAACTTTAATTTAACCTTCTTTTTTTAAATCTTTCTGTATTAACTGTACCAAACCGGACTGTACTCACATTAAAAATGTAATTCGCTTGGTAACTTGAATGTTAAAAAATATAAACAGTTTTAAAACGTGGTGCAGTCCTCAGGACTGGGCGTGGGACGCAAAGGGGGACTGGAGAGCGCGGATCCCTGAGGGTTAACAGGGAGGATTATCAAGAATCACAAGCATTTCCCTGGACCAAATTTTAACCTTTGAACATAATCGGCAGTTACCATTCTATCTTCTGAGGACAGTCCAAGGGCTATATAAGCTCCTCCCTTTGATTTCAGTTGGAAATTGTAATTGGTTCCTTGAACAAGTATTGAAGCGACTCCTTGACAAGACTGGGAAGAAATACAACCATCCGGAAAACCAAAGCAGCTCCTTGTCACACTACACCCATCATAAAAGTTGTCGTGAATCATAACTGGTGTCAAATCAGAAAGTAATCTCGAGTCGAGTGATGATAGATAGGCAGTATCATGGAATCCAATTTTCCCTTCTGGAAATAGTTAACATTAGTTGGCATTCAATTTTCACTGGTTATTTATTATTGATGATGATGTTGGGTGGAAAGGTGTTGAGGTTTGGTTGAATATCTGTAAGACAAGGACTGTTCACCTCGTGTCCCAGCACTTTTACTCCATAATGATACGAGAATTTATCTCTTGAAACGTCGGTACATTCTTCGTTTCAAAACCTTTCCACCCTCACTTGTTATTTTATTTATTAATTTTTTTTTCCAGGTATTTTATTTTTATTTGTTCACCTGAAGTTTTAGTTCCAGCGGCAAGAAGGAGGTAGAAAGGTGAGTTATCTATATCAAATGACACATCTCCAATGGTCGTGAGGGAGTCTAGAACCACTTTACAATACGTGCTTCCATCAATATAGGTTCCATTACGTAAGGTGAATCCATTTTGAGTCTGAAATTTCAAACACCAAAGCTCTAATAAAACATTTCTTGACAAAAAAAAAGTTCTTTTGCTACGTTGTGAAGAATTACCTTTCCTGCGTAACTTGGGCACAATTTGAATGACATACGCAGATATTAATTAATTAGTTTGGTTTTGCAGCTTTAAATACTTGAATAAATGAGTCGGAACGTACTTCTAGTCGTTGGTTAGCCTTCTGATTTGGTACATTATAGGATCGATAAGCGTTGACTCCTTCAAATCCTTCCCGGTGGTTTTCGTAGGCACATTCCAGCACAGAATCTCCACCCTTGAAAAAGCGAAGTAATAAAAATAATTCTCAGAGGTAACGCATGGTTCATAAGTGTCCGAACCCCCATTTTTGGAACTCACCATCTTGTCGTCTAGAGACAATCCAACTGCTATGTATTTGCTCATCAGAGCCATCATCTCGAACTCATAATTTCTACCACTCCTGGACACGGCAATTAATGAGTTACAATTTCTTTGTGATGTACATCCCGCTGGAGACCCAAGACAGTTCTTTCTAGTTCCACATCCATCATACAAACTCTGAAATCACAAGAAAACACTGTGATAGTGCATATCTTTGATATTTGAAAATGTAAGACATACAAAATAACATTGGACATTCCGCCGCCTTTTTGATAAATCACTCATTTTGTAAAAAGCCTAGCCTTATGTGGCGAGATATTGTAAAAAAGCCAGGCTTTTTACGAAAAGCCTGATTTCATAAAAAGGCTACGACAGACAAGTGACATTGAGAGATTTAGCTGTAAACCAACCTGAGGGATAGATGGTGCCTGACTACTTGAACCCGCTGCCCTTTTGACTTTAACTGGACTGGAAGCTACACGAGTCCAAAACGTTTTGTACTCAAGTACAACAGTAGCTCTGGGAAAATAAAAGTTGTTTATAAACATCATCATCCTCAACATATGAGTAGGTAAGTAGAAATAAATATGTATTGCGTTCTATTTTCCTAGGTAGAAAATTTCAAGTTCTTTCATCGTAATTCACTTGGAGTTGGACACAGTTCTGGATTGGAAGGACAGGTTTGGGAATCATTTCTACGTTCAAAACTTATTCAAAACTGAGACACGATCCTTGGCTCCCCAATCCACTAGTTACCTAAGATCTTTAAACTCTTAAAAACTCCATCTTTGCTCTATTAAACCCCATAGAAATCCGCGTAGCTGAGATATTGGGATTAGAACAACGATGTGTACCTACCAACTATGGGAATGGAAATTCAAGGGTGAGGAGGTGTTCCTAAAATTTAATTTCAATATTTTTTTTTTTTTTTTTTTTTTTTATCTCTTTATTTTCAGAAAAAGTACATAAACAAAATGAAAACACAATACTTGAAAATTAGTTCCCCTAATGAGCCAAGCCCGCGCTAGGGGTAACGAGCCGCAATGAGCCATTTTTCCATTTCTTTAAATAATCATTATCCAAATTTATCCTTACAATTTAATGAAATATACATTTTTGATTTTCTTCTCAAGTTCAATTATTTCACTATAAATTCCCTGTAATATGTTCACTTTAATCTTATATTAGAAGCTACATCCACGCTATCAATTCTCATCCGTTTGAAGACCACTTTGCATATCCAAGAAATGCTTCTTCAACATCCTTTTTGTTTTTAGTTTTTCTGGGTTCGCTACTAGGTGGTTTTTAATTTCGAAAGGAAGGTTATTAAAGACTTTGATTCCCGAGTATAAATATGAGTTCAGGAGAGCTGATGTGCGAAACAATGGAACCGACATGTGACCCATAGCTTGCGTTCTGGTGGTGACCTCATGCTCTGGGTGGGTAAACTTCTTTTCACGCAGCACTTGCTTCAAGCTTTGCATTTTCACCAATTTGTCCAGCCTGAGGATACCCAGCTGTGTGAACAACGGGTCAGTGTGCGCCAGATAACCACTTTTGGTCACGACTCGAAGAAGGATCTTCTGACAGGTGACAATCGGCTGCAATGACGTGAGATATGTTCCGGCCCATACTGGCAAGCCATAAAGTATTTGCGATTGCGCCAGCGAAAGGTACATCAACCTCATCAGTTTACGGTTCAGTATGTTACTCAGATATGAGAATACGTAAATTAACTTTCTCAGTCTTTTACAAACGTTGGAAATCTGTGTTTCCCACTTCATATTATTTTCAAAAATAACTCCTAAGTATTTAGCGTTCTCGCTTCTCTCCACTATTGGGCAGGAACAGCTTGCATGTTCACAGCCAGGAGAGTGCAGATGGAGGGTCACATTTTTGTCTGGCAGTGTCGAGGGAGACAGGCAGAAAGGGACAAAGTTAGTTTTGGTAATGTTGAGCGAAAGCTTATTCTCAATTAACCATGAATAAACTTTTTTGAGTCCATCCTCAGCCAGAGCGAAAGTGCTTGCCCAATTTTCAGACTCAAAAAAGAGAGCAGTGTCGTCAGCAAAAAGTATTTTCTCACCACCTGTATCGATATGACCCAAGTCATTTACGTATATGATGAAGAAAATAGGGCCTAAAACTGTGCCTTGCGGGACTCCATATTCTTCATTACACATGTATGAGCCCAATGACCCGTTCAGCTTTACGCACTGGCTTCGAGATTGAAGATAACTAGCCATCCATTTAAATTCATTTCCCTCGATTCCTAGAGCTTTCATCTTTTGTAATAACTTATTGTGCGATAGGGAATCGAAGGCTTTAGCCAAGTCTATAAATAATGACATGCTTTTTTACCCATATCAAGGCTGTGCATTACTTTTGACGTGAGGAAGCATATTGCGTCTTGTGTATTCTTGGACCTTGAATTCCATTCCAAGGATTCTTGGAATGGAAATATCATTGATGTATGAAGGGCGCTGAGTCCTTGTACACGCAAACAAACTACGAGTTAGCGATAAAAAAAAAAAAAAAAGAGTAAAGTGGATTTTATTGTGTTAACCTATTAGGTTTTCACAATAGAGCAGGAGCCGATCCCACACTTTACTTTGAAATGATTCTGAAATGCCTCGTTCCAAAGAAGCACTAACCCTTCCTAATGGCAGCGCTTATCTCTTTCACCCCTCATAATTTCACGTTATTGAATAGAACCTATCGACTTTTTATTTTAGTTTTGTTGTTATGCAGTTATTATGAAGAATTAGGAATGCCTCAAAATAAGAATAAAAAATAATTTGTTTATTTTAATTCTCTTTTACTCCACTCAAACAGTTTCAGAAAATGAAAAGTTTTTAATTTCACATGATTGAATAGATCCTAAAGACTTTTATTTCATAGTTTTGCTGTTGTGCAGTAATTATATATAGGAAGAATTAGGAATACCTCAAAATTTAGAAAAACTAGTTCAATGATAAATTGCGCAACATTGTAGACAATTTCCCTCGGCTGAATCATCAACGGCTTTCCCCGAGAAATTTTTCTCCCCGGAGAAGAACTGGGAGACGTGACCGAAACGACGAGCGAGCTGAGATAAAGTTGCCAACGGAAAAACTCTAAATCCCTTTGCAATGGCGGAGCGCAATAGTCTTGTGGGAGACCTATAGCTATGATTATCCTACCAAACCCTCTGAAGGGAGTTTTTACCTGCCAGTGGTAAATACTTTACTACTAAGTAGTCCAGTTCATCAGACTCCTGCATCGGATCCTGAGATTCCTCCTTATGAAATTGCATTTGACAACATATTTAAAAAAAGCTTAATAAAATGTGAATAGAGAAAACTGTCAGGCGTGGGGGAAAAATGGGAGTAATCCTGAACCGGCGACTGCGACCTGTTGGAAAGGGGCGGTGTCCCCATTTTTCCTTTCAAGTGAAGCGAGATCTAGCAGATTGCCGGCGATCTCAAACCAGTTTTGCCACACATTCATGTTAGCACCGGGTTATGAATTTTTCCTACACCATGTACCAATTTAATCAAAATTTAAGATATTCTGAAAAAATCGCCAATGCCGAAAGAGGCGTGGTCCATGGAGAGAGCGTTAAATTTCGATAAAATTTCTCGAATCAACCCATCTAAAACACACATTTTGAGCCAAAGCGAAGTTACCGTCGAAGTTGCACGAACATAGGTTGTAGAGGAAAAATAGTGGTAAAACAAAATGTAGGTATATCAACTTACACAAATACAACTTCACCATCAAATCCATCAGGAGCTTCCCACGTTAGGGTGACCTTGTCTTTGGTAGATGAATCAGTATGTGTGACAGCACTTTTCTGAAGCAGTAAACCATTAAGGTAATAATCTTGTCAAGAAAACATTCTCCATAATATGAAACATGAGAGGAAATTGTGTAAAATTGTAATAATCAGGAACAGTAGTAGAATATTGAAGTACTTATTTGGTAGACCGTTCCAAATCAGACTTTGAAACCCCGTTGATGCAACTTAACAAACGAACAAAGGGATTGACATACCAACCTGACCATTGCAGTTCAAGCTCTGGAGGTTGTCAGGAATCGAGTCAAACTTGCCGATGATCTCTCCTTCCACTTCACGTCGACCTTCCAGCATCACGCCAACGAACTGCTGAGATCCAGACACGGATACTCTCAGTATGCCGCAATCGTCGGTGCAAGTGTTTTCCACGGATATGGCATAGGGCGAAGGAGTCGTTTGAACCGGGGAACCCGCATGATGAGGCATCATGTCCTTGCACATGGACGGAGGGGCACCAGCTTTGAACGCCCATGTTTGCGTCACCGCTAGCAAAGGCACCACCAGGAAGAGGATGGCCATATCTGAAACATAGTGCAGTTGTAGTTTAATTGTAGAGTAGACGTAATGGATCGGTGGGGAAACGAATTAAATTTTGAAAAGCACAGAGGCGAAGTCGATACTTATCACGTGCATGGGATAATTTTGATCCGACCCTACGAAAAATTGTGAACCCAACAGGAGTACCTACACAATTAATACACGTTAATGAGACATTAATTTCTTGACTTATGATAATATAGGTGATACGTACATATGTATTATAATTGGTGATGATGATGTTGACCGTTTCAATGAATGAGGGTGGAAAGTTGTTAGGGTCGGTCAAATGATCATTTGACTTTCCCCCCACAATATAAATATACATAATATTATTATAATATATTATTATTATTATATATTTGATGTTCATGAAAGACCGCATTTTCCCATATCAGCGTCACCATCAAAGTACGTAATTGGTATAGGAGTTAGTTAGCTAGTTAACTCTTCATTCGATCTCCGAAATTCAAGTCAAATATCCTCAAAACACAGCCAGTTCAGCGGAACACAAGTAGGTACAGGAATGCAGCGGCCGTCCGTTCGGACCCTCATAACGAGGGCTCGGATTGTTATAGGACTCGATAAAATCACTAAACATCCTCGAAAAACATTTGAATAATTCTCAATAGATATGCTCAAAAATCCCATTATGTGCCCCTACATATGCTCGAAAAAATACCGAAAGGAAATTGAATTGAAAAAATCTACTACTTATGGGTAGGTTTCTTCCAGGTCTGACAGTGGCTGTCGACAGCTGTCCCAATGCCTTCTGAATCGCTGATGAGTTCCGTCCAACAGCGCACCTGCAGACCTGGAACACTGGGTTTGTTCCAGATTTGACGGACTGTTAACCGAAATCGATGGAGACATGCGCAGTTGAGATAAGCGCCTTAACTGCTGTTCCAGGTTGCTCAGTTGGTGAACAGCCGCTGTCGCCGCGGCGCGCCGGCTATTCCAGGTCGATCTGTAGGTTGACAGCAGTTCAACTGCTGTCGGACGGGAACCGAAAACTCGAATGAGTAAGGTTGGGAGCTGTCAACTTTGATAACCCTACCCAGTTGAAACCTCTCTCATAACCTTCTCACTTTATTTCGGTGCTCCGTATGTCAAGTTATCATCAGATGATAACTTGAAACTCTAGATGATAACTTGACACGCCGGGCACCAAAATAAAGTGAGAAGGTTATGAGAGAGGTCTCAACTGGAGATTCCGGAAGAGATGAGCGTCCACTCATCTCTTCCAGATGATGATCTATGAGGCTTTCATGGGGCTACACATTTTGTAGCCCTACAAAAAGCCCATAGATCCACAAATCAGATGGGTCTGGGACCCCCAAAAATGGATTCTAAAACAACACCTTATGAAATTTACAGTCACGTGGTTCACCCTGAAGTAACGCTACAACAGATTGTTGACAGTTCGGCGTTCCAGGTAAGCCGGTGTGCTGTTGGATGGAACTCAACAGGGATTCAGAAAGCATTGGGACAGCTGATGACAGCTGTCAACTTTTGTCGACATTCGCCGTGAGACCTGGAACAAATCTACTGAAACGTCAACAAACTGTTACAGCGTTAGGTACTTCAGGGTGATTCTCGTGACTGTAAATTTCATATGGTGTCGTTTTAGAAGTATTTTTGGTCGTAGAATCCATTTTTGGGGGTCCCAGAACCATCTCATTTGGGGATTTATGGGTTTTTCGTGGGGCTCCAAAATGTTTAGCTCCACGAAAGCCCCATAGATCATCATCTGGAAGAGATGAGCGTCCGCTGATGACAACTTGTCACGCCGAGCACCAAAATAAAGTGAGAAGGTTATGAGAGACGTTTCAACTGGGTAGGGTTATCAACGGCGACAGCTCCCAACCTTAGGTACTCATTCGAGCTGTCGGTTTCCGTCCGACAGCAGTTGAACAACTGTCAACGTGCACATCGACCTGGAACAGCCCGCGACGGCGGCCGACCGCCGACCGAGCGACCTGGAACAGCAGTTATCTCAACTGCGCATGACATTGTCTCCGTCGATTTCTGTTAACAGTCCGTCAAACCTGTAACAAACCTGCAGGTCTACCATGATGGATGCAGTACTATCTATAGACGGCGTTTTGAAGGGCTTGGGCCAGTAAAAGGAATGATGTGTCGTTTTCGAAGTATGTGTGGACGTAGAGTCAGTTTACAGGGGTCTCAGATCCATCGACCCTCACCGAGGATGTGTGGGGCTTGTATTGGGCTACATACGTTGCTTTTGAAGGATGTCAGAGTTCGAATGAAGCGTCGTTATCAGAGTAATGTTGGGCATAGGAACCATTTGTGGGATATATATCTGAGTCTGTGTATACTCAGGTATACATTTTTTGAATTTCTGTCTGTATCCTATCTGTCCAAACACTACTCAGGTACATATACATTTTTTGAATTTCTGATTTTTTTTAAATGATTTTTTATTGACCGATTTCCAGAACCAGACATTGACGACGATGTAAGGTGGATTTTTTTTTAACTCTCAATTATTTTCTTTTTTAACCACTGGGGGTGTCATCTGCCTTAATTTTCTTTATTCTTGAAACATTTGCAAGAATATTATTCGAATACCCTATCGGCATTTCCTTGCAGGTACCCAAGTTCAGAAGAGGGGGTAGCTTTTTGGTCAATATGCGGTGTAAAATGTATCTAACTGCAAAATTATTGGTATGCACTGGAGTGTTTGGTAGGTACGTAAGTGACCAAATAAGTTTTTTTCTTTTATCTCAATTCAGTAGGATTTAATAGAACGGAATTTTCAAACTCGAATTTTCCACTAATTTAGGAAATACCCTTCAATATGGGAGTTTCAAACCATAGTCGGGGCCTAAATTCTGGGGAAATTTGATGAAAAGCAAACTATTTAGATGAAAATTATTCTGCATTGATTTATGCATTTACATGCTCGATTAACTTAAATTCTGTAGGTCGCAGAGAGGTGAAAATGATACTAAAAGGTTTTTTCAATGTTTACTAGACAGGAAAAAAAAGCTGATCAGTTCGAATCCGAGACCTAATGATATACATACGTACAGCTACTAAATTATACGGCAGAAAAGTTAAAATTTAGGTCCGTTTGATGAGTACCTACTAGACGAATGAACTTTTCTTACAAAATAAATCACCAATACTAGTAGTAGGTACACAAGAAATACAAAGAAAAGCGCAGGCAGGTGCTTCTATGGACCGACTAGTACACCCACTACCATGACCAGAAGAATGAAATTGAGGTTATGCACATAATTTTTGTCTTGACGCTTCCCAGATGGCTGGTGAAGAAATATGGTGGGGGGGACTGAAACCAGAGCTCAGTGGAGCCAATCATTCCTCCAATAGGGTTATTGCTTCCCTCCACTGAACGAACACTAGGATCCAGATGAATCAATGCAGATCCCTGGTAAGAACGATATTCAACAGCGGTTACTAATTTCCATTATCCTAAAGACAAATATTCGTGATCTTCAGGCTTATGTGCACTGCTACGTATTTTGGGTGATTCTCCTCCTTATAAGTGACAACCTCAAGGAATAGGCAGGATGAATGAAAAATTTACCATTCAAGCCAGATTTTAACCATGAAATATTGAAAGCCACCTAACGATATGGACGACGCACAGTGTTTCAGAACACCGATTTAGCGCGACAAAAATCGGGTGGTGGGGGGGAATTGGGATGAATCTAGTTTTACTACGGTGTTCAGGGAGGTCTCAAGAATAAATCCTGACCGCGAATGCGCTGTTGAAATTTGTGCGGAAAAAGTTATACTCTAAATTAGCCGGAAAAGAGGGGTATTTAAAACATATCATAGAATAGGTAATTATTTATTGTGCCAGTCCTCACGATCGAATGGATCAGAAGATTTCACCCTTTGTTTCGCGTCTAATGTATACCATATGTATTCAAGAATCGACCTACACTACAGATATTTTTGTTTAAGTTTCCTTACCCATGACCGATTTTTGTCGCGCTAAATTGGTGTTCTAAAACACTGTGATACAGCTGCTTCACCCTTTAATCATACGATTCATAGTTCACCGATTTCCAGAATTTCAATGTGCATTCACCCAAATGAATGCCAACGGGCTCCACTGTACGTGAACAGTATCAATCCTACCTGATTAATCAGAACTAAAGCTAAGAGGCATTGCAAGTTAACTAATTCCAATGGAATTTGGTAATCCCAGCTCCAGTGAAAAGTAAGGTATTGATTATTGAAGTGATACAATGTATGTCATACTTGAATAATTTTTGATCATAATGATCAACAGATGTCCAGTAAAACGTACGTTATTGCAATCGCTCAACACACAGCAGCAATCCTCGCACAGGATACGATTTTTTTAAATTGTTATATACCAGTGGAAATGACGAGCAAAGGATTGTCCGGAAAAAATATAAACGGCTAGAGGCAGGTGGTTTTGATGTTAGCGCGGGAAAAGACCAGATGGCTGACTCTCCCTAGAGACTAGGGCGGAACTAAAATGGTCAAGTCTACTTCCTGGATCCCCCCCACCGTCACATGCGCTCTTCGGCGTAATCAAAAGTGGTTCATGTGACTGCGTTTGGTTACCTATTGATAAGTTATCAACAGGTTATCAAAGATACCTAATGCGTAGGTATTTTAGTTTCATTATCCGTAAGGAGCAACTTTTAAGAATGGAACGTAATGAACCAATTTCCACACCATTAAACCTGATGTTTGGGGAGTGAAATAAATCCTAACGACTCATACATGGTGAATTATTGTTCGCCCCACGTTTCCATAGAAACGACGATAGTGACAAACACTCCCGCCCCTAGGATTCATCATTAATACAGGCACGTGAGCATTCAAACAATGCAAAAAAGACAGAACAATTCAAAAACAACACAGCGCGATGCAGTGGGACGTCCACCTCAAGGAAGCCAAGACACAGAAGATAAATGGTCATGAGAAGGCTAAAATCGTGGGAATGAGGATTGATTACTTTCGGGCACAAGTGCGAGCGCATCTTTCACGTTTCCTAGGTCAGGGACCGGTCTGAGGGAGTTTCACAGGGGGTCGACACGGTTCATAAATACCGCACCGATGAAAAGGTGTGTGAAAGGCCCAATGTGTGAAATCTGATAAACTGTTATTATTCAACACTCGCAGAATCGCGTTTCTGGAGTAAGCTTACGCTCAACATAGATGACAATTTTAAGAAATGTAACCACCAAACGTCTAGAAAGATTTGGAGCGTTATTTTTTCTCGTTTTGGTTTATTATTCTTGGAATAATACACCTATGTTTTCGCGACGGGGGTCGACGACTCCGATCGGGCTCAAAATTTGACATTATCCGTTTCAAGAGGTCTACATTCTAAATCCGAAATGTCCGTCCGCCGTACGGGCCGTTTTGGGCAGTAGGAGTTTTTTAAATCTGAAATTTTGACAAAATACTTGGTTTACCATCTAGTTGTGCCCGCAAGGTTTTCAGTCCGATCGCCCAAACCCGTGGGGCGCTATGGGGCTAAAATGGGGCTATGGGTAGGTTTTTTTTAAAGGCTTTTAGCTATGGGATCGAGTTAGGTGTCGTTTTCGAAGTATTTTTGAACGTAGAATCCATTTTTGGGGGTTCCGGAACGATCCGATTTCACTGTGGCGATCTACAGGGCTTTCATGGGGCTAAAAATGGGATTTTTCAAGGATCCCAGGAGGTTAAATATTTTTCGAGTAAAAAATAAAGAATTTGGAAAAAAAAATTTTTTTTGAAACAAAAAATCCAAAAAACAATTTTTCTAAAAATATAAAACCCCAAAAAAGTTTTAATTTTTTTCATTGGCAGGATTAAATTTCTGCACAAGTAACCTACCTATATCAATATCAAAGAATAATAAACCCTTGTGTAAAATTTGCAGCGTTTTTATTTTACAAGTACCTAGAATGATGCGGCAATTTCAACCAAGTTCAACGTAGTCTCTGAACAACAGAAATGTTCTTCGAAAAATTTGAAACAAGCCCCAACGATGAGCGGTGACGGGCCATTAGTTTGCCATGTGTTCCGCCCGGAAAAAGATTGGCATCCGTGGAAGAATAAAGAGTGGTAAGTATGAACAACTCGAAGGGCGCATTAACTTCTAAAAGTATGATGCAGAAAACGAATCAAAGATATTCATTCTATATGAAAAGAGGCCTTTCAGAGGCCTTGCATTTTCGGCAAACTGAGCATTGGGAAATCGAGGATGGAGAGCAACGATCGTAAAACCGCTTGGCCATGAACACCAAACTGGGTAGGCCAAGGTTGGGCATGACATAATAAGCCTCCCACTCTTAATATTACCCATTTGTTAAGTAACAAATGAGTAGGTACTCCCTTGGGCAGCCATTAAAGAAGAATGGGGTGATAATAATAATCAACTGTGGGCCCGCCGAACAATGAGAAATACTGATATAAGAACATGCACACCTCTTCATTCAGGTCAACTCCGCTGACGATGACCCTAAAATACCATGAAAACGGTCACTTACAACCACAGACAGCATTGAGTTGCCAGATGAGATTTTTCAAGTGCGGTTGAGGAATCATTTCCCTGGCTAAGGTCACTAGCGAGTATGGTGTAGGGTTGCCATACGTCCAAAATCGCACAAGTTCGAGGCGGGGTGCTGGGCAAAGAGACACAAGTCCATATCGACCAATCATATTCCACTAACGAGTCACATGACTAAGGCAAAATTAAATTATTCAGAAATTCTCGATCGAACCAACTGAAAAAAGAGCATTAAAATCCAATGCTCACAGGGAGTTTTAATTCAGTCACAGGTCCATGTCGTTCAAGCAAAACATCACAAGTCTAAACTCAAACTTGAAAATTACATTATTCTTTCCGTTTTTTGATTTGAAAGGAACTATTCTACCGCGATATTAGGCAAGAATAAGTCAGAATAACCTATACGCTTTTGCTTGCTACCTCCTCAATGATGACAAGAGAATCTAAAGTAGAAGTAGACCCAAAAATACTGCCTTGTCTCCATCGCTTTTCAAAGGCTTTTCTATGAACAAGCGGTTATTTTTGATACGTTCAACTAATATTTTGAGGATTTGGAGTAACTCCAGTATAATGGGTGCGTAGTTGATGCATAGGTAGTTTAGTGTGGGTGCGCTTCCTGATCCAATTTATCCTTGTTCTGAAGGTAGGTACGTAAATGGTGTAAAGTTGAATAATTGAATGACTTTTGAATGACGACTTTTAGCTCAATCCGGAAATTTCCCATAGAGAGATTGAGTTGGAGGACTGACGGCAATCTCCCGGGGTCTTGCACGTATTTACGTATGTACCTAAAAATTCAAATGACTAAAAAGTCTGATAACAACAAATTAACCCGTAGAGGTCGATCCACACATTTCAGTGATATCAGTGAATCCTCGGCAATCAGTGATCCGTGCCCTTCAATTGCATCAATGATAAATTGTCCACACACCAGCTGTACATGCCGCACGGAGCACTGATGGCCACGGATTCAATGAAACGCTGAAATGTGTGGAGTGGATGGTGTGGATGTGGAGCATGGGCGTACGCAGCTCTTCCTTTAGGGGGGGGGGGGGGGCTCAAAAATATTGCAGGTAGACATGCTGCCAGCAAGGGTACCTGGTTAAATTAAAATTTAAAAAGCTGTAAATTTTACACAAGGGTTTATTATTCTTTGATAGACGTTACTTCTGCGAAAATTAATTCTCTGTCTTGAAAAAAAGTAAGAGTTAACACAAATTATTATTACTTACTTACATACCTTTTTTTTTTTTTTTTTTTTTTTTCTTTCAAAATCTCGTTTTTACATTTTTTTTACTCGGAAAATATTAAATATTTTTTATAAAGAGATCAATTTTTGATCTCTTGGTATCCTTCAAAAATCCCATTTGTAGCCCCATGAAAGTCCTATAGATCCCCACAGTGAAATCGGATCGTTCCGGAACCCCCAAAACCGGATTCTACGTCCAAAAATACGTCGAAAACGACACCTAACTCGATCCCATAGCCAAAAGCCTTCAAAAACCCCTCTCGTAGCCCCATTTTAGTCCCACAGCGCCCCACGGGTTTGGGCGATCGGGCTGAAAACCTTGCGGGTACAACTAGATGGAAACCACGTATGTTGTCAAAATTTCAGATTCTTAAAAAATTCTTACTGCCCAAAACGCCCTGGACGGCGGACGACGCACGGTGGCGCAAAACGGCCATATTTTGGGGGGGAAAAAAACTCTGAAAACCCCATACTTATATATAGTATTCGTAAATTTGACGCTGATCACGAATATACCCCATGACCCTGTACCTAAAATGGATTCTGAGGCTTTTTTCCCAAAATACCCTTAAAAAACACGTTTTCAGTACATTTTCCAGTGTGCGAGCCAAGTAAGGATTCTCCTGAAGTTTGTACATAAAGAAAAGTTGTAGAGCAATAATTTTCGCGTCGATTGAACACCGTAAAATTGAAAATTACTACAAAAATGAGGAGGTCGAAGATGATTTCGATCGAACACTCCTATGATTTCTGATGGAACCCCGTAACATTGGTGAATTCCATTGAATACCCTAGAATTGAAATTTTTCTACTTGAAGACGGAAAATTGCTGAGCCAGATTAGTTATTTTCATGACTTTTTAAGGTAAAACAATGTGGCCTTTTAAATTAAATTTTGTTTCGAAGGTTCGAGCCAGAAATATCTCGCTGTAACTTATTATTTTTTATCCACTGCAATGACCCTAAATTACTTTCTTGTAGCTGAGTAAAAACTGAACAAATTCTATGTCTAACGAATTTTTTCACGTGCAAAATGAGTCGGCTACGATTCTCCGTAAATAGGTCTAATACTGCTCCCGTCAACTCACAATTTTCCAAAATCGAGATAAGTAGGTAGGTACCTATACTGCCCGAGGCAGGTCTACAGTTACTGTACGAGTCAAGTTGATGACTTTTTGATCCGAAAACTATTCATATCAACCCTCCAACTAATACTGAATGGAATATAATGATTTTGAAAGGATTTAAAAATATTTTTTTATTTTTTTTTTCACCTGTGGACCACTGTGCGGCAGCGGTTCCATTTCGTTTTTGCCATCTGGACCTCTTGAAACGAATGATGTCAAATTTTGAGGCCGATCCGAATTTTTGACCCCCGTCGCGATTACATAGGTGTATTATTCCAAGAAGAACAAACCAAAATGATCGTAACTTTGCATGTAGGTATTTGGAGTGTGGAGTATATGGCGTGATAGGTACCCTATATCGTAAATAATATTACGTACACCGCTTGAGTAATAATACAAAATAACATACAAATAATTTTTACAAAATCAAGTGTTGTAGTTCACTTTTTTCCCCTCTTAATATAAAACCTTTACACAAAATGTACACAACATAAGTAGGTATCTACCCAGCAATGTCAAGTTGATTTTTTTCACTTTAAATTTACAACATGAGCCGCCTCGGGTTCTCTGCAAATTTTTCAACCACTACTTCCTCTTTTTCTTTATTTTTATCTGAAAGTGTATATATATTTTTCGTTTGTCTAGGGGGGGGGGGGGGCCCCTAGCCCCCCCCTTGCGTACGCCTATGATGTGGAGTCCTTTTTTCAGTGTTGTCACAAAAAACTAACACCATTTAGAATCAAATGCCCATACCTACCTAATGATTTGAAACTCTGGGTAGTACAAGTCTTTCGCCTTGACTAGAAGAGCCCGAACGTTGAAGCAGCTCAGACAGGTACCTACTTCGTGACTAAAAGGCAGTAGTTTAATCTGTGCTAAAAGGGGAGTTTTACAAGAAGATAGCGGTTTTATCAAAAACCTTCAAGTGACTCTTCTCCAAATTTTCACTAAAACGTCGGACTGGGGTCTTTTTTACGATGGTACGAAATAGATAGGTGACTTTTTCGATAGGTATCTAAATTTTCAGAACTGCCCTCAAGCCATAGTCCTCGCTAATTATGTAAACGGACACACATGACCGGTAGGTACCTACTTAGCAAATACCCTCGAGTTCTCAGCAGTTCGACTTCCCAGTGGGCATACTAGGTACTTTACAAAACTTAAAACGTCTCGTAAAATGCCATAGGTCTCTCATGGAATTAAAATTTAATCCTCTCCTCAAGATTTCGAATTAATGGGAAATTTAGGTACCTATATTACTATTAAATAACAATTTTAACTGTATTTTAACATAAGCCAGGTTTTCGGTCCTCATCCTCTCTTCGACTAGGGTGGGTATCCGCTCGTGAACTCGTAAACGATACCTACCTACTGATGATCGGTTTTCAACACCTAGGGGCTAGTTTCTTAGGAGGCGAAGTCAAATAGCTGCAGAATGAACCTTTCTTGGTTGCATACATCTATTTTCTGATTTTTCCTACACCTTCAAACTTTCAATCGCGAATTTCTCGAAATGAGAATTTTGCAGTTACGTTCGTTTCTAGTCGTGGAAAAAGGGTACCTATGCCACTTTGTCATTTTACCGACGAAATTATCTTGGTCAAAATCCATAAAATCAGCCATTTTATTTAGTAAACGGAGAATATAGCAGGATTGAAACAAGTCAAATTAATTCAGATTTATTTTATTTAAATAGGATTTCTTAAAAATTAGAACACTAAATTTTTCTGGTTTATTATTCTTTGAACCTACGTTTTGATCGCCCTCAAAATTCATCATTTTAGGTTTCACAAAGTGCAGTTACTAAAAATGCAATGTCCACCGCACCAGCCATTTTGGGTTGTAGAAATTTCTTCAAAAACATGAAATTTCGACAGTCTCCAGCTCATTGGTCGACTATCTAAAAAACCCGAGTTTGACAGCTTCAAGTCACTTTGGGTCTGCATCTACAGCCTGTAGATGGGCCTAGCCGGCCGAAATCGGTCCCCACACTAGATTTGTTCATTGCACACAAACAACACGACCAATAAACAATTTAGCAGCCAGCAGAGAAGTCGTCAGTGCCTCTAATTCTCGGATTGGACCTCTGCACCTTGGGCAAACACTTGATTTCGAATGAAAGGATTTTGGCTCATTGTGAAAATAATAATCTTCACAATAAGCCAAAATCCTATCATTCAAAATCTATAACGCCGTAGATGTAGTCAGTTTTTGAAGATCAAATCGGAAAAAATCTGTTCAATACAATACTTACCTACTTACATGGTGACAATATTCGGCAATCGACCATTACCTTTTGCACAGAGTTGAGCAGAGGGGCCTGAACATGAATCGCAAATGATGATGAATAAAGTATCCCGGTAATAACTCCTTAAGGAAACTGGCAAGCCCCTGCGAACCAGATTCTTAGAATCAGGGCTTCCCCCAGACCAGCTCCCCTGGGGAGGCAATTTGTAACGACCTTTACTACCATTGATAACAAAAAAACCAGGTAGTAAGCGGGGAAAACGCAAGGTGAGTCATGCACAAGGAAGAGACCAACCGGGCGGGCATATTGTTGTATTGGGGTGTAGTCAGAAGTCGTGCGCAGGAGAAGGGTGTAGCGGACTCGTAACCCTGGCAAACCCCACATAGTGTGTCCTTCGCTCATGGAGGTAACAATCAAAATACCAACTTCCTAGAGCCCGCTGATTAGAAGATTGGAATATTCAGACCAGAAGATGAAAATGAGTTGAACAAACCGGACTCACCAACTGCAGTTGATATTTGATGCACTGTTGTTTGAGTCGATTAACAGTAGCTAATAGTTTCGGGCTGTCACCAGAACGTTGTCAGAAGAAATGAAACCTTCCCACACGTAACAATTTGAGGATCGGCACGAGATCTTGATAGATCGGACATTCACTAGGGGGACCACTTGTTGCGAGGCCGACCGACATACTAAGCTATGCGACTTGAGAGGAGGTAGAAGAACCGACCTGATGAGGACCTGTAGTGGTGGACGGGAATGGAAGGAGGTGGAAGAAGGGAACGAAGGTGAAAGTATACCTAGTCCTCGCCCAAGTTCTCGTGAATTCTTTACTTGCCAATCCCAGATACTCTGACTGTTATCATAGCTCTATTGTGGAAGATTCGAAAGCACTAAGATAAGAAAGCTACAACGAATAATAACAAATACCTATTAGGTATATGTTCAGCAACTAGTGAAACCAAGTCGAACTGAACCACACGTGGCGTGTCAAAAGCCCGCACTCTTAAATACGAAGAATACAGAAATATCCTCTCCCAACTTGGGAATCGATTTATCATTGGAGGCGACTTTAATGCAAAAAACACGTCTTGGGGATCCAGGCTGACAACTGCAAAAGGGCGTAGACTCTATCAAGCAATCGTTGAGTACAACTGTGAAGCACATTCAACAGGGAAGCCAACGTATTGGCCCTCTGACCCAAGGAAAAAACCAGATTTGATTGACTTTTTCATCACAAAGAATATCTCAGCAAACTATCTACTTCTCGAAGAAAACTACGACCTCAGCTCAGATCACTCACCTATCACTCTAACCCTCAGTGACAGAATTACACAGAGGCCACACAATCCTGTTTTGGTCAATCACAAAACAGACTGGGACAGTTTTAAGCAGCAAATCTGCAAACATGTGGACCTGAGCAAGCCGCTGAAAACACCTAATGACGTGAAACGCGAACTGGAACACCTCGTCTGCAGCATCCAAAGTGTTGCACATGAGAACACACCCACTTTGGTGAAAAGACTCAGAGGTTTAAACTATCCACGAGAGATAGTTGCCGCTATTAAAGAGAAACGGAAGGCCAGGAAACGCTGGCAAGCAAGCGGAGCCCCTCATCTCAAATCTGAATGGTACAGGAAGGCCAGAGAATTAAAAATCCTGATCCAACAAATCAACGATGAAACTAATGAGCAGTTTATCTCTGAGTTGACAAGTCATAGGGACACTGAGTACTCGCTATGGAAGGCAACCAAATACCTCAAAAGACCCATCTCTCATGCCTCCCCCATTAGGAGTGCTGATGGGACATGGGCAAGAAGCAATCAGGACAAAGCAACTACTTTTGCCGATCATCTCGCGCACGTACTTACTCCAGAGCCAGCAGTAGTAGATGTAGATGTCATAGAGAACACCTCTCCCATAGAACCTGAAGTTGACATCCCGATAGTCACTATTAAAGAGGTACAAAATATCATCAATACCGAAATCAATACAAAAAAGGCTCCTGGCTATGACCTTATTACTGGCCAGGTACTGAAGCAACTGCCACGTAAGGCTATAGCAAAAATAATACTGATCGTCAATGCAGTTTTCAAACTTCGCTGCGTTCCTCAGTTGTGGAAGATTGCTGAAGTCATCATGATCCCCAAACCAGGCAAACCACCTGATACACCAAGTTCTTATCGACCAATTTCTCTACTCCCAGTACTGTCTAAGTTGTTTGAGAAGTTGTTACACAGACGTCTGATGCCGATAGTGGAGGAGCGAAAACTAATCCCGCCGCATCAGTTCGGTTTTCGTCAGAAGCATTCTACAATTGATCAAGTACACAGGATAACACACGTCATTGAAAAAGCCCTTGAAGAAAAGAAGATCTGTTCGGCTGTATTTCTGGATGTTGCTCAGGCATTCGACAAGGTCTGGCATGAGGGACTCAACTTTAAGCTGCGTAAAACCCTGCCATCAAAGTACGCTGAGCTACTTCAATCATATCTTACCAATCGCTACTTCAGGATCAAGCAAGAAGATGCCTTCTCTGAACCAAAACTTGTCAAAGCAGGCGTCCCACAAGGGAGCGTACTTGGTCCACTACTGTACTTATTGTACACCAGAGACCTCCCAGAACCAGAAATGAACACCATAGCAACTTTTGCCGATGACACGGCGGTGTTGGCGATAGGGGAAAGCACCAGGGAGTCAGTCACCAATCTAAACCGGTCAATCATCCGCATTCAGCAATGGACAGCGAAATGGAGAATCAAGCTGAACGAATCTAAGTCAGTACATGTTGATTTTACCAACAAAAAAATCAACTATATACCGGCTTACCTCAATGGGAAAGTAATCCCATACTCAAATGAAGCGAAGTATCTCGGTATGACGCTTGATGCTCGGCTCCGATGGAAAGCCCACGTCAAGAAGAAGAAAGAAGAACTTTTGCTCAAATTCAGAAAGATGTACTGGCTAATGGGGAGACGGTCTAAACTGTCCATCCAGAATAAGCTTACTCTGTACAACCAAGTCCTCAAACCGGTGTGGACTTATGGAGCCCAGCTGTGGGGCTGTACGGCTCAGTCAAATCGAGAGATCATCCAGCGATTCCAAAACAATATATTAAGAAACGTTGTCAATGCACCATGGTACTTTCGAAATGAACGTCTCCACCACGAGCTTCAAATCGAAACAGTCAACGAAACCATCAAGCGGCAGGCCGTGCGTCATCTGCAACGGCTAAGATCTCACGTCAACGAGGAAGCTGTCCGTCTCCTTGACACATGTGATATCGTCCGAAGACTTAAAAGAACTAAACCACTCGATCTTGCTTACTCGTGAAGCAGCGCGCAGTGTCGACATATTATCATAGAAAACAAAAACTAAGTGCTGTACCTTAGTTTTAAATACTTATCACCTAGTATCAAACCAATATTGTTAATAAGTAAATTTTACTTGGAGCAATAAAATTCTCAGAGAGAAAAAAAAAAAAAAAAAAAAGCCCGCACTGATAAATAATTCTCCGCAGTCGTTCTGACACCTGTAAATCGTTGATCATTATCCCTAATTGTCATCCATTATCATTCATCTCCTATTATTGGTTATATCGCTACCTCTTGTAGCGAAGAGAACAAAGGCTCCGCCGGCTTAAGGGGGAACCGGAGTGGGGTTTGGTGAGATTCGCAGATAAGAGATGGCGCCCCAGTCGCCCCGAATTAAACCCAATTTTCGCTCAAAAGTAGTTCCAAATTAACTCAGCAACCAAACAATATTTTTTGAAACGGGCAACGGGAATCTCTTTACTATACTTATCAAAAAGAGGCCAACGTGCAACATTTTCGAAATTGCTTCTATTTAAATAAATATTTAATTTTGAACTTTAGCCAATTTTTGAATTTGGCTCATTATGAGGTGGAGGAAGAAATTCAGCTTATACCACCCTGAAGAACATCAAGAAATGAACATTATTCGCCGAAACTAATCATTTCATCAAAAAACGCGATCGGAATCCGGTTTCCAGAATTATGCTAAATGACGGAGTGAGTTGAAACGGGCCGTGAAGGAGGACCTTGGTGACTCATCACACCCCCCCCCCCCTTCCCACACCACAATCACCCCACTCACTCAAACCAACAACACCAGGATGCCCTTTGTACCTGCGGCAAGTTTTTTATTGCTTCCGAGTCTGCGAAGCAGCGGAAGCCTTGTGTTCACTTTCGGCAGCCAAAAAATTTTTGTTTTCCGAATTTAAAATTTTCACTCGCATTTTGCGTTTCATAGCCTACTGAACAAATTTGGTTCCGTGTCTGTCGGTCTGTCCGCATTTCCTTGTTACAGCCATAATTTCCACAATTTTGAATGAATTTAGCTCAAATTTTGAGGGATTATGCGGATAAGGCTCCTTGAGGTCCCATACGAATTTCATCACAATTGAATCAGCGGTACGCTCTGCGCACGCGCTAACGTGAAATTCTTGAAACAGGCATAACTTTCTCAATTTTGATCGGATTTCAATCAAATTTTCAGGAATTTTGTGCGTATAGCTCTAAATGGTACCCTGTCAGTTTCATCACGATTGAATCAGCGGTACGGTCAGCGCATGCGTGAACGTAATTTCCTTGCAACAGCCATAACTCCTACAATTTTGATCGGATCTCAATCAAAGTTTCAGGAATTGTGTGGGTATAGCCCTAGATGGTTCCCTATCAGTTTCATCACGATTGAATCAGTGGTACACCCTGCGCATGCGCGAACGTAATTTATATATATATTCTTGAAAATCTCGAGAAATTCAAAAATGATGTACGTTCTGAGATAGGTTGAGCGCCCTCAAGGATTTTTTCCGTTTTCCCCTCCTTCAACACCCTCTCCTTCCCTAAAGAAGGGAAGGAGTGGGGATTTCAGCCAATATTGATCCGATTTTGATGGAATTTTCAGGGATTACGCGGGTAGTGCCGTAGATGATTACCCAGGCTTTGGTTAAAAAACGCTGCAAATTTTACACAAGGGTTTATTATTCTGTGATATAGGTTACTTGTATAGACATTTAATTCTGTCAATAAAAAAAATTAAAAAAAATTTTTTTTTGGATTTTTATATTTCAAAAAAACTTTTTTTGGGGGGATTTTTTTTTTCAAAAATGTGTTTTTTCAAAAATTCTTTAATTTTTACTCGAAAAATATTGAACTTCTTGGGATCCTTCAAAAATCCCATTTTTAGCCCCATGAAAGCCCTATAGAACGCCACAGTGAAATCGGATCGTTCCGGGACCCCCAAAAATGGATTCTACGTCCAAAAATACTTCGAAAACGACACCTAACTCGATCCCATAGCTAAAAGCCTTCAAAACACCCCTCCTGTAGCCCCATTTTAGCCCCATAGCGCCCCACGGGTTTGGGCGATCGGACTGAAAACCTTGCGGGCACAACTAGATGGTAAACCAAGTATTTTGCCAAAATTTCAGATTTTTAAAAAAATTCCTACTACCCAAAACGGCCCAGACGGCGGACGGCGGACGGCGTACGGCGGACGGCGGACGGACATTTCGGATTTTGAATGTAGACCTCTTGAAACGGATAATGTCAAATTTTGAGGCCGATCGGAGTCGTCGACCCGCGTCGCGAAAACATAGGTGTATTATTCCAAGAATAATAAACCAAAATTGAATCAGGGGTACGCTCAGCGCATTTTATGATCGTGTCACTTTGATTGTAACGAGGAAGCTGCTGTGCCATCTCCTTGGCAGTGTATTTTTACATACTTTCTTTGATTCCTCTTTCACGCCAGGTGTTTCAGCTTGAGCCTGAGAGGATTTGACGCAGATGGCGATCGAAATTTTTAGGCTACCCTAAATTTTTGGTTTTCTATTTTCACGGGCGGCTACAGATATATGCTAATCATTTCATCAAAAAACGCGATCGGAATCCGATTTCCAGAATTATACTACATTAGTGATATACCTAGATGAGCCGAGTGGGTGAAACGGCGCTTGAAGGAAGAGCTTGGTGACTCATCCCCCCCCCCTTCCATCACCTCACCTCAACCACTTACTCAGACCAAACACCAGGATGCCCTTTGTACCTGCGGCAGGTTTTTTATTTTTACAAACGGGCTAGACTACCTAACTCTGTCGTGCCAGTACATCAGTCTCTTTACTACTCTGTGTAGTCTGTAAGTGAACTTTCGTCATGAAGCATAAATACTCAACGAAGAGACGAAAAGAGTTGCGTCCGTCAGCCGCCTCCAAACGAGGACGGCCGAAGAGAACGTATAATCTGGAAGCGGCGTTTGCTGCACGGTAAGTAACTGGTTGTTTCGTTATTATCATTACTAATTTTTTCACTTGTTTACTCTTACTGTCAAAAACTTCCATGAACCCTCGTCACCCAAAAAATCACCAGATTTGATTTTTGTAAAAAGTAGAAAACACATGAAAAGAAATGTTCCTTTTACTTGTAAAAGACACCTAACTCAATCCCATAGCCAAAGCCCTTCAAAAAACACTCCCGTAGCCCCATTTTAGCCCCTTAGCGCCCCACGCGTTTGGGCGATAGGGCTGAAAACCTTGCGAGCACAACTAGATGGTCTACCGAGTGTTTTGTCAAAATTTCAGATTTAGAAAAAACTGCTACTGCCCAAAACGGCCCAGGCGGCGGACGGACATTTCGGTTTTAGAATCTAGAGCTCTTGAAACGGATAATGTCAAAATTAGAGGCCGATCCGAGTCGTCGACCTCCGTCGCGATTACATAGGTAGGTGTATTATTCCAAGAATAATAAACTAAAATCGGCGTATTTTTTATGACTTACCGTTTAGGAAGAGAAGGCTTGTGACATACCCACCCACAATGATAGATAGGCACTGACACGGTGAGAATTAGTGGTACCTAAAGATTGTTTTCGATTTTCAATGGTAATTTCGATATCACCTTTATCACGGGCATACTCCTGCAGCATTCGCCAAGAATGCTACCTACGGTCTTCCTTGATAACCCTGATCAAACATAGCTGTTGACAACTTCCAGGGGCATCACATACACAGGTCGTTATCAGTCAAGAGGCGGCGAAGTTGCTGAGAGCGTCCAGAATTTGAATAAAATCACTCGTAAAACCTACGAAGACATTTCGACGGCAGGTGCTTCTGGCTCTAGGTAAGTTGACAAGTAGCCCTCAAAGGAACGCCAGCCTGAGACCATTTTCGGGAGCCTAATCGGTGGGAAGGGCCAAGTATATGGGGGACAATAAAGAACACAGATCCTTCAAGTAGATACAATAAGTAGTAGGTAGCCTACATGTAGGTAATATGATAGTAGAGATCACAATATTGCGAAAATTGTTAATTAATTGTTTCCAGGAGCCCAGGTAATGTTGATGTTCAGGGAAGAGAAAAGACCGGAAACACGGAGATCGATAGCGCAACTATACAACAAACGGATGACACAGGCAACGCAGATCTGGAACCAAGCCCTCCATCTTCTTCACGGTTAGAGCGAGACTGAACGTTGCGCGTACTTATATATTATACCGTAGCGAGCCTATAGAATTTATATGTACGAGCATGTTTTGTATTTTTCAGGCCGAGAAAGTTGAAGCTCTGCAAGAAGCGATTGGCGAGAAGAGTGCCCCCAAGTCTGATGAACTGGCGCATAACCGAGAACTCCCGCAAAAAGTGAGTTGAAATTATAACTGTGCACTTTTTCTGATGTTTTTCATTTAAATAGCGCATTCCAAAGAGAGCCCATGGCAACGGTACCAGGGAACCATTCTATACGGCGCGGCATAGAAAAACACTCGACGTGGTATCGTACATGCCAATGTCAGCGACGTGCGCGTCACTGTTTGCTAATGCTGTTCAGGTTCAATTACCCTAGTGGTTTGAATCGACTTTTACGACTAAACATTGGGTTTATTATTTTCAGTAAAACAAGTTCGGAAACCAATGCTCTAGATTTACCGAGTGATGCCAGGGAAGACGTGTACTCCCTCAGCGACTTCCAGGAGCATTTTGGCCAATCTACACCAATTGTCAACAAACACACCGATGATAACTCACAATATATTCTCTGCAAGCCGCCACTATTGCATTTTGAAGACGACTCATCAAACATCATTGCTGAAGAGATGAGAATGTAAATTTCCATGACCATTTTGTGCACGTTTTACATTCTACATTTTGCACATACATATTATGTACCTACTACTGAATCATAAGTTGTGAAAATTAATTTCCCCTTTTTTGTATGACATCTTTACAGAGAACAACATCAACTGATCATTGAAAGAGGCCCTTCAGATGCTTCTAAAGATGATGCAATAAACTCCATCTCAGGCCGATATATTGTCGACGGGCAACATTTCGTTCGTGCAATGCGAAAGTTGGAAAATCACCGTTTTGAATGTCGCAAGTCCAACAGTGGATATTTCAAATTGATATCAACTGAAGTCAAAGCTTTGGTGTGGACGCTACGCTTCGAATGTCCTGAATGCAAGATACTTGAAACCATCCACAGTGATCCTGATCGTGGATCGAATCGTTATTCCGTGACTGAGAGTGCAGTTTGGGGGACTCTCGCTACTGGAGGAGGTCACTCAAACATGGTAGATCTCTTTGCAACAATGGGTATCAAGCCAATTGATCAGAAAACCTTTCAGAAGAAAGAAGATGATTTGGGTGAGGTAAGCCTTCATAAACACTATCGCCTAACCTACCCCTACGTGCAATATCATCTTGCTAGCTTTCGCATTGAAAATCATATCCCCCTTTCACTGATTCTAGGTATGGCAAACCCACTTGTATGAAACAATGATCCAAGCAGGCCGAGAAGAAAAGGAGTTGGCGATGGAAAATGGTGATATTGGAGAGAATGGTATACCCTTCATAACAGTGATTGTTGATGGTGGTTGGTCACACCGGTCACATGGACATCGCTACACATCGCAGTCGGGGGTCGCATGCGTAATCGGCCAGCGCACTAAAAAGTTGCTGCACGTAGACGTGAGGAATAAATACTGCAGCAAATGCAAATTCCTGGAAAGTCGCGGCCAGCGAGCTGAACATGATGACTGCTGGAAGAATTGGAAAGGAACCTCACAGTCCATGGAAGCTGACATGATAGTTCATGCCTTCAGACAAAGTGTAGAAGTGCATGGCGTAGAGTACAGGTGAGCTGTACCTTCATAACTAGTAATTTATTCAGTACTTGGTCAATGCCAAATTTCCAAACGTACATAGGATATTTATAAGCCAACAGGACATTACATTTCCAAAATTTGTTTATGCAAGTAAAACAGGGACAGACGTGCTAGAAAAATCTAGAGCTTAGATAACAAAATTTTCTAGACGTTTCGTCATTCCTTCAGAGTCTGATTTTCCTGTACTGTTCTGACAGTTTGTGATTTTACGTTTCTAGGTGTGTCATTGGGGATGGAGATTCAAGCGTGTATGCTAAGCTCAGAGAAAACGTACCTTATGGACTGAAGATTCAGAAAACGGAATGTGCTAACCATGCTGTCAAGAATTATTGTAAGGCACTGTTCAACCAGAATCGCCTGCCCCTTGGAGTAAGGAAAATTCTCGACAGGTCTACTGTGCTAAGACTGAAGAAAGATGCGAGGTACGCCATATACCAAATAGCTGAGACCACCAAAAACGTCAACGAACTGATTGAAGACCTAACAAACGGCCCAGCTCATGTACTCGGCTTGCACGAAAAGTGCAAAGAGTATTACTGCAGGCATAACAACGTCAGCGAACACGAGTTACGAGGATTCCGCCTAGGCGCGTTCAATTACGCCCAAGAGTGCTTGAAGCCACTCATCAGAAAGGCAAGAAGGTTGGTCACGAATGATACGAGTAACCTCGCAGAAAACCTCATGTCGCTCGTCGCCAAGTACGGAGGAGGTAAGCAGCTGTTCCATTGTAGACGAAGCTCGTGGAATCACCGAGTGACAGCTGCCAGTCTTGCGTACCAGCTCGGTACATACTGGACATACGAATCGATGAAGCTGGCAAAGGGAAAGAGTCCCTCGTCTGTTGTGAAGAGGACGGCAGCACGGAAGCAGAGGAGGAAGATCAGATCACAACACTCGGTGCTGAAAACACGTAAAGCTCGTAAGAGGCTTCATTACGAGTCACAACTACACGGAGACCCCTCTACATCCACCGAAGCAGATGAGGGACTCAGTACCAAGGTAGCTCTGGCTGATCTGGTTGAGTCTTCCACAGATCCATGCCCGCCCCAGCAGTCCACTCGGCCTCATGTTCCCACAGGAAGTCAAGACTATGGTCCCCTATGTGTTGAGCCCGATATGGACAAAGAGGACTACGATAGGACGGCCAAGGTCGTAAAAGACAGCCTCCAAGTCGACCAGACAAAGCGGCTTCAGCTGGAGGAACTGACAAGGGGGCAGTCCTCGAACGAGTTTTGGTTTGCTGAACGGAGGCAACGGCTGACGGCATCCAATTTTGGTGTCATTTGTAAGCGCCGTAAAAACACCAAGTCCGCCAAACTCGTGTCTTCCCTTCTCTATCCAAAGAAATTTGAGACGGAGGCAACGGCGTACGGGTCTCTGAATGAATATAATGCAAGAAGGGACTACTCATCAAAGTATCCGGAAAGAAAAGTGCAAGAGTGTGGGCTATTTGTTCACGCGTTGTACGGGTTTCTGGCTGCTTCGCCAGACGCTCTTATTGATGATGACGGAATTTTGGAAATCAAATGCCCGAAAACTGCTGAAAATCTTTCTTTCCAAAATGCCGTCTCAACAATAAAAGGGTTCTGCCTGGACAGAGAAGGAAGATTGAAGAAAAATCATAACTACTACTTCCAAATCCAGGGGCAGTTGGAAATCGCTGATAGAGACTACTGTGATTTTGTAGTGTAGTCTCCTACGTTCAATGACGTCCATGTGTGTCGGATTGAGAGAGACAGGGATTTTTGGCGGGATACAATGTTGCCTAAGCTAACCGCTTTTTTCGAAAATGCAATACTGCCGGAACTTGTAGACCCGAGGAAATGCCGATCCCTGCCACTCCGCGACGCATAGGTACGGTACTATAGGATGTGGGAGGCTACACCCAAAATCACAATGGTGTAAAATTGGCAGCGTTTTTGCAATCGTTCTTTTCCATGTGTAATCGCGCTTCATTATTTTTCATTATGTCCGTGTGAGAAATAAATGTGTCGATACCGTTATATTCACCAATTGCAGCGGTTGAATTTTTCGGTAGGTACCTACTGATTTCGACGCACTAATGAATAGTTGGTTGTTGTTTGTTGAGTTCCACTTTGTCTTGTTACCGTGTTGAGAAAAAGTTGTTTCTTGATGGAATATGGAAAATGTTACATAATAAAAGTTATAGAGCGTTAAATTTAGGGTAGCCACCCACAGTTTGTCTACCGTACCCCTGCAGCTCGGACACTATTGGTCTGCTTCGAATTTTTTTTTTTTTTTTTTTTTTTTTTACGTGAATGTTTATTAAATTTCCTATCAAACCTGATACGTGGCGTTACGATGAAAGCGTCCATCTCGTAGGGGCCTGCCGGATAATAGAATATAAGAAAATCTGCGTTTTATAGCGCAACCTTTTCCCAAAAAAGGAAAGGTGCGCTCGTTTTGTTGAATTTTATGAATTGAAGTTTTTATTACTTTGTTGGAAACTGGTTTTTGTTATCTCTGGTGCGGTCAAAATAATTCAAAATCGTCAGTGCAGAGCATTTAGCAACATTGAAACAAGCTGAATAAACGTTCCGAGAAAAAAAAGAAGAAAAAAGAAAGCAGCATCTATGAAGGGGCGAAGTCCACCGAGGTTTCTCCGAACTTGCGCGCCCCAGCCCCCCTCGCCCTATTCCAGCCGAACTCTTATTCGAAGTGACTGATTTTGGCGGGAAACCGGATTCCGCTGCTATCTGAAGGTTTAAATTGAATTTGGAAATACCTGCTGATTCCTTAGGTTCACTGCAAGGGTGGTATAAGCCAACTTTTGAATATTTCGATCAATTAATCACCGAAAATTCAGTAATAAAAATTGATTAATTTGTAATTAATGACTAAATCAATAATTAAAAAATAAATTCAACGTTGGCCTCTTCAGGATTGGAGTCCTGAGCTCAAAACATTTTTCAGAATTGGAATTGATCAATTAGATGCCGAGTTAATTTGGATCTACTTTTGAGCATCTACCCTCTCTCTCGCACACTTGTTCGGCAAATCCACTCCGGTTCCCCCTTAATATGGAATATATGCACAATCATTCGAAAAAAAACCTGCCTAATATCCACATGATCTATTCTACTATATACCATAAATACTTCGAAAACGACACTCCGCTCGATCCTCATACCTTAAATCCTTCAAAAATACCACTTCTGCCCCCATCTTTAGCCCCATAGAGCCCCTTGTGTTTGAGCGATCGGGCGCATTTAGACGTCTTATTGTCGACACTTGACTTTGAGCGTTGGACTACTGCGTCAAAGGTTGCTATGGTCTAGTTACAAGGGGAGGAGCATAGCCAAGAAGATCCTCTCAAACAAACCTCTATGAGGTATAATATAGTGTGTTCTTCCTCCACGAATGACCTAGGTATATCTAGAGTTTAGCATTGCATGTTCACAAATACCTCGAATCCTATGGATAATCCCAAATGGTCAGACTCACCAGAGCAAATCTCACGAGTAGGTATACTAACAATAATTCGCCCTAAAAACGACTTCAACATGAGGCAGCTACCTGGCTCGGACCGTCGTTATTTGAATAATATTAATTGAATAATTAATAGTAAATATTATTTACTACCCTCAATAAAAACTACAACTTATCCGAAACTTGAATAATATTAATTGAATAATTAATAGTAAATATTATTTACTACCCTCAATAAAAACTACAACTTATCCGAAACTTGAATAATATTAATTGAATAATTAATAGTAAATATTATTTACTACCCTCAGTAAAAACGATAACTTATCCGAAACTTTTAAAAAAGGAAATTTATAGATAGGTACCTACTTGATGGACGATAGGAAAGCGAATATTATAAGTAATATATATAGATTGTAAGACTTGTAAGTCTATAAAGTACTAAGCAAACTTAGTACTTTATAGTTGTAGTATGTAAGAAATTTTGCTCAATGTTAACACCTGATGTCATCTTACTTCTGAACCTTCTCACAAAATGTCATGAAGAATAGGAGAGACACGTGCCTGGACGTGTCTTCGACCTTTAGGTCCCGATTAATCTCAAGACTAAGATTCAACAATTACACATAATGCACGAGGACACATAAACATTGAGAAATGTTATTACATAATTTAATAAATAAAAATGAAAAAAAAAAAAAAGATGAGCTGGCCATGCTTGTCGGGCAGTGGCAGGAGGAGTGGGCTGCTGAGTCCACAAGGAGTTCTTCCCATCTCTGGTTCAGCGGGTGCGGATGCCGTGGGTTGTCACTGATCACAAGACCTCACAGCTACTGAACGGCCAGGGGGGCTGGACCAGGGGCGGTGGCCCCTAAGGCTCAGCAAAGCGCTTCGGAGTTTCCGGGTATCAGGCTTTTTGACCCTGAAATCCAACTCGTGGATAACAATCCCTGATTTGGGGGGGGGGGGGGGGGGGGGCATGCTTAGTGGCTCTTCGTACCAATGAAAAGTTAGACCTCTCCAGCACACCTCCCATTATGGGTCTACCTCCGAGCTAGCGCATCCAAGTGTTCCTAAGCCAGATTTCAATACACAAGTCAAAATTAGAATCTAATATCTATATTATAGCCGCTGGAATTGCATGTTCTGCCGCTTTTCAACGAATGGCTTAAGATTATCAAGAACGGATTTTATCGACCTCTGAGACCTGAGACCTATTGACTGCACGACCACTCTACGGCATTAATATTTAGGTAGGTACAACTTGGTACTACTACTACTCTACAAATCTACTTCTCTACAGAACTCTACAAGGCTGTTTAAACAGCCGGCCATACTGGAAAGTAGGTATGTAGTCTCTTTTACACTGTGGTTGGTTGGTACTCACTACACAATGCCACATGAGATCCCGCTCCCTCAGTTTCAATAGGTACCTACCATCAAAGTTGGGAGGACTCCAAAGGAGGGATTCGCCGAATCCGATTCGGATGATTTAGGTGATGAATCACGGTGCCCTCATTGTAGAAAGGATTTACATCGGCGAAGGTGAGTGAATAACTTCGTTTCATTGGTACCTACTTACATTCGAATTTGACGGTCAGATGACATCTTGACGAATGTGGGTCAGACTCGCAGGCATTTAGTAAAATTTAATACCATTTAGCACTAGACCTCGGAACTATTCCGTCGGAATGGAAAGATTGGGGGCAGTCCGGAATTGAATCACAAACACAGAGAACCTGGTGGACTTTAAAGCAGTCAAGGAAGCTCAGAGTAACAGAGAGCAAAGGAAGTACCTAAGTGATCAGTATCGATTTCCGAACACAACTATAATCGATCTCATCCCGGGTGGTGTTTTTTCCTACATTTCGGTTTATTATTCTAGGAATAATACACCTATGTTTTCGCGACGGTGGTAGACGACTCCGATCGGCCTCAAAATTTGACATTATCCGTTTCAAGAGGTCTACATTCTTAATCCGAAATTTCCGTCCGCCGTCCGGGCCGTTTTGGGCAGTAGGAATTTTTTAAAAAATCTAAACTTTTGACAAAATACTTTTGACAAATACGACGTAGGTACCGTTGGAAATGAATATTTTCCCCGCTACCTACCCAATCACCAAAACGCCGCAGAATGTTGGCCGCGCAGAGGGAAACGTTGACATTTTCCCATTTACATATTTACCTAGATAATGTTCCCGAAAAAGGTCTACAGAAGTCGGCTAGTAGGAGGGAGAAAACGTAGGTTGCATTGAAACGGGGAAAATGAAGAAGAAGGCACTTCCTATAACCTCCTACCTATTTAACCTTCCTAAAGTTTGTTTATGTTTACCCGGTTTCTTAGTTGATTGAGATTTCTGTCTTTCCTCATTAGTTAATTTCAGTTAGCATTAATTTCTGGTAAGTTCATTACTCTCTTTAATGCCATGAGCTTCAAATATGTTATGTATTTCTCTTAGTAATTGAGAGAAACGTCACTTGGCGTCACATTGCTCCCCACACAATGGCATGCTGTGAACATCTGTTAGGTAGACTTACCGCTGCTCGTTTAAAATAAGTTACTTCTTGTCTAAGGGACGAGGTTAAAAAAGAGGAAATTCCATCCCTTATTTGCAGGTCTACGTCGTAAATAATATCAAACAACTCTTTCATAATGGAACCTGGAAGTCGCGGAATTACCCAGAAGCAGTTTAATGAGCTGGTCATGGAGAATATTGATGAACTTGAAATGGACGAGGGAGATGCTGTCGAGCTTGCTGTAGAACAATTGCTGGCCCAGGTGAGTCCTGCGTACCTAATTTGGCCTTTAGATGAAGTGACGCTCAGTTTGTTTCCATTACTGTTCAGCCCCCACAGTCTGATTTTCGGTTTATTATTCATGGATCGCGTAATCGCGACGGAGGTCGAACATTCAGATCGGCCTCAAAATTTTACATTATACCTTTCAAGATGTCTAGATTCCAAAACCAGAATGTCCGTCCGCCGTCCGAGCCGTTTTGAGCAGTAGACATTTTTTTTTAAATCTGAAATTTTGACAAAATAGGTCCTTGGTTCACCATCTAGTTGCGCCCGCAAGCTTTTCACCCGATCGTCAAAACTCGTGGGGCTCTGTGGGGCTTAAATGGGTCTACGGGAGGGCTTTTTTGAAGGGTTTCGGCCTTTGGGTCGAGTTAGATGCCGTTTTCGATGTATTTTTGAACGTAGAATCCATTTTTGGAGGGGTCCCCGAACGATTCGATTTCACCGTGGGGATTTATTGGGGGCTATCATGGGGCTACAAATGGGATTTTTGAAGGATCCCAAGAGCTCAAATATATGTCGAGTTGGTAGTTTTGGACGCATAATCCATTTTTCGAGGTCCCTCATCTGTCCAAACAATGTACAGATTTTTTTTTTCCCAAAATACCTATTTGTTTATTGACACAGAATTAATTTCTGCACAAGTATATCAAAGAATAATAAACCCTTGTGTAAAATTTGCAGCTTTATTGACCAGGGATTATTTGTATGTACCTATTATTTACCCAAACCTCGGATAAATACCCAACTCTTGAAATTTATAGTAAACATTTTCAATCGCTTTATGTATACCACGGGAGTTTCTTTTCTCTTCTTTCTTTCTAGCCTATTCAGTCAAGCTTGGTTTTGGAAACCTGAAAAAGTACGTGATTCAACTCATACCTACTACTGGTGCTTTTCCTTTTGTAGAAAGTGAACTTGGCTAACATCGTTCCTGACATCACAGTCGTCAAAGGAGAAGACCCTATCAGCGAATTTTGTGAAAAATACGGCCACATTCATTCGCTCAGCTCTATTGAGAGTGGTTTCAATTTAGATGAATGTCTAGTTAAGATGAAGATTGCAATAGAATTTTCAGACAAAGGCCTAAATTACAAGTTATATGCTGGCAATCGAAAAATTGATGATATCATCTTGTCTATCACCAAACTGGAGAACGCCCAACAGAAAACGACCAAAGCCTGTCTTGAATGCCTGATTCTCTTGTATACCGGTGAGTGTTTATTTAAAGTCTATTGGATCGAAATAATGGTGCGCGAGCATCATGAACACAATACGTTTTAACATAAATGAGTGTTGCGTTTGATGTTTACATATTTTGGGCAGAGTTCTTTGTTGAAATCGAAGTCATAATTTAATTTACAAATTGTGTTTCTTGTTTGCCTTAGGTTATCCAGATCTTATGAAGGATGAGACGGTTGACTGGCTTTTACGATTGTATGGTCGAAGTGACGCCCAAATTAAGGTTCTCGTACTTATGCTGCTCAACAAGGGTTGCACTGCTCATGAAAACAATAAACAAGTAAGTCTAGTAGTTGTTCGTAAATTTTCAACAATTTCTGTGGAGATGTGAACTTGAGTAATATCTACTTGAATTTCTAGCTACTTTTTTCAAAGACTGATTTGATCGAAAGCCTGCGGAGTGTTATTGACTCGGCTGATGAAAAATTACTACCTCCAGTTCTTGAAATGATCGGCAACTTCTGCAAGGACGATGACATTAGAGTTGAAGTGTCCAAGGCTCATGAGCGTGCTGTGGGTTTGGCCGAAGGTCGTCTGTGCACTTTGTACGACATGGTTAAACGTAAGTGCTCTCTTTTTTTCCCCCGAACAAATTTGGTTCTTAAACCCCTTAAAAAATAGCTTGCCACGTCTAAAATTAGATGTTATCTGCTTTTTCTGGTGTCCATCCTGCCTGTTTACGTATTAATATGTAATTAATTAGTGGGATCGCCGACCAGGTGTTATGAAACTAGAACCCTGATGCAACAGCAATTTTTGCGAGAAAAAACTCATTTACTACGAATAACCACAGCGGCTTACCTACTCAGTGGGCACACAAATTTACATGGATATTATCCACTGATGCACCTACCTACCAGTGATATTTTTCACGTGACTTGTTTCATGTTATAGAACCCCATCCGTTAGAGGTGCAAGTGCAACTTCTGAGGGTATTGGCATCCCTCACTGTAACCAATCAATTGGCGTTGGAGGTTTTCCATCATGACGAGCAGTTTTCAATCATGGAAGGCGTTTTAAATGGATATATCAAAGACAAAGTATGTTCACGGCCACGATTCTACGCGTTTTGAAGAATTTGTGAAAATTGAACAATAAATCACTTTGTCAATTGTGAAATAATTGTTTCCAGGATGTTATGGCATCTGCTATGAAGTTCTTAGTTGCACTTGGTGGAAATGATGATGCCAAGTGCGCTATGAGGCCACTGATCCCTCTTATTATCAGCACTATCAATCATCTGCTGGTAAGTATTGTACTGAGATGGTATTATTTTCTATTTCACGAGGGAAGTTCTATATCCGTGGGTTATCTGCAGGTTCAGAAACGAAAGGAAAAAGGAATCGCGGGTGTGACAGGCAGACATCCCAGAATGGGCTTTCTTGAATTAATTGCTCACGTTCTTTTTTCTTTCTTTCTGGGAAAGTCTTTTTTCAAAATTACAGTTCGTACAGAAAATCGTCACAGGTTTGAAAGGTGCTGAATCCAAATCGAAGGTTAGAGGGTCCTGTTAGTGTTGGAGTGGTTGGCTATCCGGTTAGGGTCGGCGAATAAGCAGAGTGATGACAAGGGGCAAAGTGGTGATGAGCGGGATAGATGGGGAAAAATGTAAGTGAGGTGCAGCTCACTGCCAACCTGCCTGGGAGTTCATCGTTCAGGTCCCGCTCAGAAAAGGGGAAAGCATCGATCAGGTCCCGTCGAACCTTCATCAATCAGGTCCCACTCTTGTTCAGGTCTGGGAGTGTATCGCTCAGGTCCCGAGGAGAAAGAGAACTACTAAAAGCGAAAATACTACTTACTATATAATATATAGTAGATAGATATTATCTATCTCGCCGCCTTTTTGTGAAAAGCCTAGTCTTATTACAAAAAGCCTGATCACAAAAAGGTGGCGTATTGCAAAAAAGCCCATTATATTATAAAAATAAATAGTGTAGGTATTATTATGTGTATTAAAAGAAAAAAAAAGCGCTTAGTTCGGACTTGGTTTAGTCCTTGGCATTCCACATCTCACTCTCGGGTTCTACACGATCGGTCCCGTTCAGAGATAATTATTATTGTACACGATGGGTACCGGGAGAAGGATATACACCATGGGTCCTGGTATCTGGAGGTGTATTTAGCGTAGTGATACATAGTGATATTTAGTGATAATCAAGATTGTGGAGGAAAATCGTGCTCTCGATGTCAAAAACGCTATACATTTTTTTCCTTTTTTCTTTTTTCTTCTTGTTATGGCCCACTTAATAAACCAATAGAATTTGTAAGTTTTTCACGTTTCATATTTTCATATTTTCAATTTTTTTCAATTTTTTGTTGTGTTGTCCCACTGGTATGGCAGTGGACTGAATGAAAGCATTCGTTTCGAATTTAATTTGGCCAAGAATCGGACTATCCGAGTTGCGGTCACGAGCTCACAGTCCATTAGTGAGATATAACAATTGCGGTCCTGTCTTCGATGGGTAACATCCGATTTACGGTCCAAGGTGAGATTGTAAATTAGTCAATACAATCAATCAACACGTCTAGGCGTTGTCAGAAATACCACCATGTGGGAGCAGCTAAGGAGACCAAGCTTCAAGACGGTCAGGGCATAATCCAAGATCACAATAGCTGCAACTGGGAATTCTCCAGGACTAGCACCTCTGACCACCCTTGCCCCTTCGAATACCATCACCGCCAGACAGACACGGGTGTAATAGGGTTCCTGGATTCCCAGGAATTGCACTCTGAGGGTGCAGCAGTGGGGAAGGAGTTCTGCAGGGACGGCTGCGGCCCAGTCAACGTTTAATTGGGCGGCGGTCCAGGCCACCTCAGGCATCTTGGCGTCTCCACTATTGGGCTTGACAGTAATTTGCAGATCTTTAGCATTTTGGTACTTTGAGGTTAGAAACTGCGAAGAATCGAAAGAAATTTGAAAAGGTCTGGATGATCTGTGTAGGACAACTTGTTCAGCTTGCTGCTGTGAAATGATTCACAAGCATTCGTAGTTCGAGTGATGCTGAAAATGAATTCTGCCCAAAAAGCACATGGTTCCTTACTTTACCATACAACAGGAGCAACTGGTGATTTTGTTGCTTTGAATCGACTACCTTCTTATCTATCATAGTTCAGCTTTTGCCCTTGTATCACCATACGGACGTTCGCCTTCACCTTCGGCACTGTTATTAGGAACTTTAGTTTCTTGCTTGTAAACATGAAGTCATGAGAACTTGTTTGACGACTACGAGTTACATTCCGCTGACATTCGGTTATTGGATGGGACCCAATCGTATATATTATTCTCCTTTTCCACCGTCCGGCCCATTAAAATCTTCTCCCTTCCCGGGACCCATGATGTATAGGTACGTTTTAATCGTTAATAAACGTCCGGGACCCATCGTGTATACCATCCTCACTCTTCGAGCCGTTGCCTTCAAAAGTGCCATCTTACAAGTTGGTTTTGGTTTATTATTCTTGGAATAATTCACCTATGTTTTCGCGAAGGGGGTCGACGGCTCCGATCGGCCTCAAAATTTGACATTATCCGTTTCAAGAGGTCTACATTCAAAATCCGAAATGTCCGTCCGCCGTCCGCCGTCCGGGCCGTTTTGGGCAGTAGGAATTTTTTTAAAAATCTAAACTTTTGACAAAATACTTGGTTTACCATCTAGTTGTGCCCGCAAGGTTTTCAGTCCGATCGCCCGAGCCCGTGGGGCGCTATGGGGCTAAAATGGGGCTATGTGAAGGGGTTTTTAAAGGCTTTTAGCTATGGGATCGAGTTAGGTGTCGTTTTCGAAGTATTTTGGACGTAGAATCCATATTTGGGGGTCCCGAAACGATCCGATTTCACTGTGGCGATCTTTAGGGCTTTCATGGGGAAAAACATTTTTTGAAACAAAAAAATCCAAAGAACAAATTTTTTTGAAATGGGTATAAAAAAAAAATATTATTATTTTTTTTCATAGACAGGATTAAATTTCTGCACAAGTAACCTATATCAAAGAATAATAAACCCGTGTAAAATTTGCACCGTTTTTGAAGTTGTACTTCGTAACTATAAGCTCAAGCCATTTACCGTATCTCTTTCTATGTTTAGGGTTGTCCACCAGTATTGCAATTTGCATTTCTTCTAATTTCTGCATTGGCATTGAGAAATAAGGAAAACGCGATGAGCCTCATCGAGTGTAATGCTGTTGAGATTATCCTGCAAGGAATGAAAGTTCACGAGAAATTTTTGAAAGTAAGTTTTACTTATTCATTTCGAACCTTCCCACAATGTTGTGCCACAAGCTCCTAGAATACCAATTCTGCACTCTTTTTTTTTTTCAAGTATTTTGCTAAGATTATGAATGGTTCAAGATTCCACATTTCAAAAGGGTTCTCGTGGTTATCACTCAATAAATACGCATCATCTTCAACTTGTCAGGTTCGACGTAACGGTTGCCTGGCCCTGCGAAATATAGCTTCTACCAGTAAATGCTTGAAGTCATTCGAGGAACTTGGTGTCGCTGAGTTCATCAACGAGCTGATTTCCAGTGACAAAACCAACGTACTCACTGATGTGAGCAAGAGCGTGCTCGTGGCCTTGGGGGCTCCTGTTGATCTGGAGGAGAGGTGGACGGGAGCTCGTGGAGATATTCTGAGTAAGTGGGTAACCATCAATACTTCCTTACATCGGTATATATATATATTTTAATTTTGAAGTACTTAATTAAGTACATAGACATAATAACTCCTTTGTTGTTGCAAATAATATTTTTCCAAATAATATTTGGAACATACTATGTTCTGAACTTTTTTTAAAATCATTTTAGTGGATAACAAATGGCTTGTAGTGTGCATCTTTGTGGGTCTTTACGTTTCTCGGAAATAATCGTACATTTTCACAGCTTGCTTCCAACATGCCAATCTATTCCTAAAACAGAGAATGCCCGTGATTTATATAATTAATTTAAACCTGTATGTTTGTAATTGAAGAGCTTTCTTTCAAAACTGTGTTCATCCACTTTCGATTTTTTCGGGAAATGGCCAAAAACGCCTCACGCTTTCAATACATTTTTTTTTTTTTTAATTCTCCAACTTACCTTATTGGGTGGGTCTGACATCAATTAGCAATTACCCCAAACAGTAGATTTCAATCAAGTTTAAGCACGAAGTTAAAGTAGTTTTCATTTTGGATGTACTGAGTTTTGGTGGGAAATTTGGATAAGTTGAGTTTTGGTGGAAAAAAACCAACATGATAGAGGAAAAACGCTGCAAATTTTATACAAGAGCTTATAATTCTTTGATGTAGGTTACTTGAGCAAAAATGTAATTCTGTGCCAACGAGAAAAAAATTTTAGAAACAAATTTTTTTTTTTTCAAACCCACAGGTTAGTGCTTTGAGCCTTTGGCTAAAATTCGAGAAACATGGAACATGCTTTGCCTAGTCAAGCAAAATTACTATGTACCTTAATTGTAAAATAGCTCCATTGGTATCGTAACTTCCTAATACGAATTGAAAACCACGCGCTACTTTTGGGTCGTATTTTCGTTCCTCGATACCGTTCCTAGATACCGTGACACTTGTTGCCAGTTAGGTCAAGGTTAAAGCATGTTCCACGCTAAAAAAATGTTTGTTTTTTTTACTCGGAAAATATTTGACCTTTTGGGATCTTTCAAAAATTACATTAAAGCCCCATAGATCGCCACAGTGAAATCGGATCGTTCCGGGACCCCCGAAAATGGATTCTACGTCCAAAAATACTTCGAAAACGACACCTAACTCGATCCCATAGCCAAAAGCTTTCAAAAAACGCCTCCCGTAGCCTCATTTTAGCCCAATAGGGCCCCATGGGTTTGGGCGATCGGGCTGAAAACTTTGTGGGCAGAACTAGGTAAACCAAGTATTTTGTCAAAATTTCAGATTTTCAAAAAAATTCCCTCTGCCCAAAACGGCCCGGACAGCGGACGGACGTTTCGGTTTCAGAATCTAGACCTCTTGAAATATACGGATAATGTCAAATTTTGAGGCCGATCCGAGTCGTCGGCCTCCTTCACGATCACATAGGTGTATTACTCCAAGAATAATAAACCATAATTGAAAAAAAAAAAAAAATGCCATCAAACTGAATGGAAGATGCGTGCAGTTTTGGTGAAAAAAAAAACCACCTATGATGGGAGGATGTACCTACACAGTTTTGGTGGATAACTGATACTTTGAGTCGCTCTTACATAGGATAGGATAAAATCGTTTTTGTTTGGAAACCAAGGTGTTACGGGGGGGGGGGGGGGGGGGGTACTTGATGTACCTACCTACGCAGTTTTGGAAGGAAGATCTTCAATTGAACTACTACGTTTCTGTGTCATTTCAGGTGCTAATGAAATAGCGGCTGCCTCTTCGGGCAAAGATTGACTTCGTTGTGTTTTGGCCGAAGATCGAAGATCCTAATCATTCCAAACATTGATGTTCAGTTAAATTCACTCTTCTTGGTTTTTCTATTTCTTCGCGGCTTTAAGCCCGTAAGTATTTGTACCTAATTTATTTACAATCACATTCATGTTCGGAAAACTGATTAAATAATATTATTTGCATTTTTTTACGTCATTCCAATCGCTTTCTTTTCAATCCAATCGAGTCTTTTTCAAATTCGATGCTTAAATACTCATTGCCAAGACTGCGAATCTTTTCATTTGATTCCTGACAATTGTTTATCTAAGTTACCTCACTTTTCCTACTTGGACTAACTCGAGAGGTTGGATGCAATTAACAATTCAAGCTTTCAAATTTGTGATAACCATTAGATTAGTTTTTAATAAACTTATTTAGTTACATGCGTCTTATTTTGGTACTGTGATGTGGTTTCCTACCTGGGACATTCAAAGGGACTCAAAGTCCAATAACCCGCTTGGTTGAATCATTTTTGAAGGACTGAGCAGGCAAAGGTCATGTTTAAAAAAAATTTAAGTAATAAAACATATATAAAAGAAGATATAATACTACGAAAATTGAACTTACACCAAGTCAGTGGCTGCAAAATTGGACAACGTTGCTTTTCTTTGGCTCAATATGAATATGAGATATTCATACCCTTGTTCGTGTAGGAATGAATGGAACTCAGGAAAAGTAATACATAATTACTTTTCCTGAGTTCCATAATTATGTATTATAAATATTTATTGAACATTGTTACCCCACCTGCAGCTAATTTCAGTTTCTTACTTCACTCGTTGTCTACGATTTTGAAGAATGGCCGAGTGAGTGGTTTTATTTTGCATAACGTGAGGGCCAAATGTGGGACGCCACTCTTCACCAGCATTTTTGTTGTCTGAAAGGTAATCAACAAAAACAGTAGGTACAGTAGGGGATTTCACTTGCTAACTGCTCACCCACAAGGAAGTCGACTTCAAAACCATGCCACTTAGCCCTGCAGGACCTCGTGCAGCTTGTACCCACATTGCTATCATCAGTGTGTTCATCACGTGGATCAAATGAAGTGCCACTGCTCTCGTAAAATGGGGCAAGTCCCGCCAAATTCTTGAACATTTTCTGCTTCAATGTTTTAGTATTCTCCCTTAGATAAGAAAGTCAGAAATTCCATGCTGTATGAGGGTTATGTTGAGTACTGGGTTTAAGAGATTGTAACATCTGAGTGTTGTAGCCAACTTCCTTAGCATTCCAAGTTGACAATTGAAATGCTAAAGGCTGAAACGAAAAATCCCGAATTTGATTGCATTGGTATGAATAAACAACCTGTGAGTGTGAGTTAGTGGATAATATGGAGTTGGTATGGCTGGCTCGAGGTTCCTCCTGGGAAGTGGATGTGGCTCCACACTTTGTCCTTTTATGCTGTCAAGCTCCAGTACCTTGAGATACTTTCCAAATACCACTACAATCTCACTTCTGGACCAAATGTCTCTGAAATATTTGAACATTATTCTCTCCGAATCTGAATCATGGAGTTTGATAACATACGATCAATTCTATCGACTATAACATAATAAATAATATTATTTAAAACATGGAAGCGACATCAACAGCCTGACCGTTAATACCCCTATTGTGCATGGGATGTTCCTCCATACCAGCCCTGATCGTATAAAACTCACTTTTTGAATGGTTGAGATATTTCATCTGCATCTAATGTTTTGTCCCAAGTGGGTGGAACAATATCTCTTCCAGGCGTCTCTTCAGTGTTGGCAACCTGTCGTAGTCCAGGGTACAAATTGAAGTGCCCAACTTGTGCTTCTTTTGATTCGACTAATCCGGGGAAATTCAAATGAAGAGTTTGCACACAGGAATGACTCTCCAAGTCCCATACCTTCATGACCTGTGAATACACACATAGCCCACGTACTTTTACCAAATGTATAAGTTTGTGTACAGGAATATTTAATTTTCCCAGAAAAATTGTTATCCTGACGCGGATAACCCTCAAAAAGTTTAATAATACTTTCAAGCTTTTCCATTGAATTAGTTCTTGATTTTGAGGTTGGATACCTAGATCCCGCTTATTCCTTATGGCTTACTGCATTTTCGGATATGCTGATGATTGATTGTATATGTTTGAGTATAGCTATGTCGGCCACTGGAGATGTGTGGCCTTCAAGCTCTTCTATGGGTCCGGTTGTTACAACAGGATTCCACAGCTTGATTGAGTAGTCGCCACTTATTGTTACAAGTAGTCCTATCCTTTTGTCGAGCCGGAACCGTCTCACTCCCTAGACATTAAAAGCTCGTCGAACTATAGACAGACCATGACGTAGGGACAGTGCAAGTAGATCAGCTCATCGTTTGTAGCACTCAGTAATTGGCAACATAGATTTTTTTTTTTTTCAGATTATTGTTTTGACTCAGAAAAATAATCTTATTATTTTGACCCAATAAAATAAGGTAATCTCTACCCATTATAGCTACCTTTTCTACCCTGAAGATGTACGATGACTGTTTCCCATCCTTATGTCTCATAATTAAGGCAGACTTTGGATCGGTGCTACAGCTCACAATACTCTTGTTTTCGGCAATGTATTCAACCATGTTGACTTCACCACCATGCATCACACCGCTCGTTTCGATGGTGACCCACTGTTTTTGGGTTTTCAGTTGCTACAAATCGCCAAATTGAGCGCTTCCTTCATTACTAGAAGTGACATAGTGACCTGATAGTTGATGAAGAGTTCTCACCAGCCAAAAATAGTATGTCGCTTCCTTGTCGGGTTGAGGCTGGAGAAAAGACTTGGACGGCTGGTGGAATTTGAGTGATGTTATGACGCCTTCGTCGTCACCAATTGTCAAAAGTGCTTCTTTGTTTCCGAGAGCACAATAGTGTAAACTGTACGGTATGTTCTCAATTCCTAGGACAATACATTCAGCTACATAACAATCTAAGGTAGGTACTTTTCGATTATCCGGCCGTGTCGTCCCGCTTGGCTCTCACACGACACCATAGGCGTACGCGGGGAACATGAACATACGGAAAATATATCTACACTTTCAGATTAAAATCATTTGCTTAACAACAGTCACGAAATTTTCGCTCCGCGATTTCTAAATTGAAAAACGGTGCTTCAAGTGAGCTTTCAAGGGTCGTGACCAGTTAAACTAATACCAGTGAAGGGGCGGGGCCCAGCATATGCTTCAAACAAGTCGGCGGCGCTAGTGGAGCGGAGCATTTAGAGTATTGGCGGCAGTTTTTTGTTATTTATAGTTTGGGATTAGTTGAAGTTGTTATTGTTGACACGTTTCCTAGACGCTGCGTTGCCACCCATTTTTGCCCTTTAACTCAGAGCCGCTCCGAGATTGAACAGAGTATAGGTCCCACACCTGGAAACCTCCCAACCGTCTGTGATGGGTTCGATGTGAATTCACCACCACGCGTGGTTAACCACGCCCTCAACTGTAAAAAACGCTGCAAATTTTACACAAGGGTTTATTATTCTTTTATATACGTTACTTGTGCAGAAATTTAATTCTGTCAATGAAAAAATAAAGAAATAAAAAATTTTTTTTGGATTTTTATCTCAAAAAAAAAATTTTTTTTTTGGATTTTTTGTTCAAAAATGTTTCTTTTTCAAAAATGCTGTATTTTTTACTCGAAAAATATTTAACATCCTGGGATCCTTCAAAAATCCCATTTTTAGCCCCACGAATGCCCTAAAGATCGCCCCAGTGAAATCGGATCGTTCCGGGACCCCAAAAAAATGGATTCTACGTCCAAAAATACTTCGAAACGACACCTAACTCGATCCCATAGCTAAAAGCCTTCAAAAAAACCCTCCCGTAGCCCCATTATAGCCCCATAGCGCCCCACGGGTTTGGGCGATCGGACTGAAAACCTTGCGGGCACAACTAGATGGTAAACCAAGTATTTTGCCGAAATTTCAGATTTTTAAAAAAATTCCTACTGCCCAAAATGGCCTGGACGGCGGACGGGCATTTCGGATTTAGAATGTAGACCTCTTGAAACGGATAATTTCAAATTTTGAGCCCGATCGGAGTCGTCGACCCCCGTCGCGAAAACATAGGTGTATTATTCCAAGAATAATAAACCAAAAAGGGGGTCTCGTTAAACGAGGCCATGACGAGGTACGTGATGTGGTGGTGGCCTGGGCGATATGGCTTGGGGTGGCGCGACCATTGAACCAGTCATGAGAGAAAGTACCGAAGGTCATAGTGCCCCACATCCGCGTCCCCCTCCCCGACTAACGTTTTTGGGCAGTTAGTTCACAGCTAAAGCATATTCTATGCTAAAAACGTACATTCCAGTAAAGTTTTTGGATTGATGTGGGGCCCCAAAGGGCGGCAGCGAATTCCACCACGGGGTTTATAGCACTGACCCTCTTTATACGCTCAGATCGTATTTGGAATATCTTGGGACTCCAAACCATCCATAAACATCGTCCAACCCGACACCTTGGAATTCCACTCTATTCCACTAACCAACAGATCGAGCCAAAGCAATAATATTATACTTCTGCTAGCAACATGCACTTCCCACGTTCACTTTCCATAACTTCAACTTTCAACGGCGACTTAGCGAAGTAACACACCGAACTACGATCTTTGCATTTGTAAACAAGCGTCAAACCTTGTCTACATTGGCTGGATCCAAAGAGCCGTTCATAAGGTTGAATACGCACGAGGTGCACGTCACGCCCCGTGACAGACGCGAGAACCCCCTTCAGTTCAGCGTGCGAAACAACTCGAGAAATACTAGGTTTTTTCCAGGTCTGACGGCGTCTGTCGACAGAAGTTGGACAGCTGTCGAAAGATCCCAAACGCACTCATTCGAGCTGACGGTTTCCGTCCAACTGCTGTCAAACCTACAGACGACCTGGATCAGCAGTTATCTCAACTACCTACGCTCCTCTCCGTCGATTTCTGTTAACAGCTCGTCAAACCTGGAACAGACCTACTGCAGTCTGCACGCCGGAGGAACTAAACCGACTCGGAGAAGGAATAACAGTTTTTCCTTCTGAAGTTATTCATCAGTCCTTCTTTGGTGAAAGGGAGTGTCGTGTAGCTGGACGATGCGGCCGGATAACCGAAAAGTAGGCACCCAATTTAGTTATAAGCTACATACCACAAATTCAGTGCGCTAATCGTTTTCATCTACTTACTTAACGCTCAAAAATTTCGACTTCAATTTTTATGCAAATTAAGTTATTAATCTCACCTAATACTACGAAGAGCAGTTTATGAACAATCTGAGATGTGTTGTAAAAGTATAAATTCCGAGTGGACGTTGCTATAATAACGCCATTGGCCTCTGCTGCGTAAACTGCGTCGGTGACCCAGCAACTATTAGCGGTTTTGTAACTATCCATCGGTACTGTATACTGTAACAATCGGGCATTAATAACTCGTCTAGTAACCTATACATGACAAAAAAAAAAAAAAAATCAACCTATTACCTATTCTTAGATCAATCGTCACACAATTATTTACCTTGACCCTTACGTCCATGCGTTGCCCATAAATTCCGACGTTTCCTATTTTCGATATAACTACGTAGCAAGCACTGTGAGGCGTTTCTACAAGTAGTAAACGTACAATCGGGCTCTTAGAAACAAAGCGTAATGAGCATATTAGTTTATCAGTTCGAGACATTAGTTTATAAGGGTGGATTGTAACTTGGAGTTCAACGTACTTTACAATGACAAACCAAAAGGTTCTGCTTTTCCTTAACTCGCCTTGAAGGAGGTGCCCCTATAAGCTGAGCCTCCGCACTTCCTCTAATAATGACCTGTGAATGTATTTATTATGACATTTTACTGAGCCCTAAGCTACCCCCAAAATATGAACCTCACCTCAAGCAGGTCGTCCCACCAGATCACTTCACAGCTAATGTGCCCATCATTTTCCAGTTTTTCGAACAGCTTCCTTGCAGCAATTTTATATTCAAGATTTCCTGTAAAACAAGAAGAGGAATGTTTGATTAAGGGTCCGTCATTGGCACTTGGATTGGTACTGTGATTTTTCTGACCCGTCTTAGTTCTGTCTCTAAGTCAGCTTGAATAGTATTAAAAGGATGGCAAAGGATTTCACCAAAAATTCTTTGTGCTCTTTTTTTTTCTTCTCCTTTTTACAGTTGACCTATTGTACCTGCACGTTGTTCACACAGTTCTCAAAATGAAAAAAGAATCAGTTTCGGAATGACTAAGGTGGGTTGATTAGATGCATTAATTTTGTTACCTCGATTAGAGGTATACCTTGCCCTCTTGGGGCAAGAGTTATAACTAGGGCTCGGCAAACGGCATATTTGCATATTTCGTTCCCGATATGCCCAACCTATAAGAAGCCTAAATATACCAAGTTTGTGCAAATCAGATGATCCAAATTCGAGTTTTTCGGGCATATAATTGCATATTTTGGGGTTTTGTTGGATACGAGCATATTTGGGCCATTTCGCTACTAGGCAGCATATTTTCCTATTTATTTCAATATTTCTGAATATTTTAAGATTTGTTGACATCAACACTATAAATCCTCTCAACTAGCATTCTCTCTCAGCGTCAACAAACTCATTTCTGCAGGGAAAGCAATTTTCGTCAAGGCACCTAGCCGAGTGCGCGCCTTTAAATTGGCACATCCCGTACTGCCGCTGCCCCCTGAGCCAATCCTGACTCGATGGGGAACCTGGATTTCTGCAGCGCTCTACTATGCTGAACTATAGGCTGTCAAATCAGTAGTGGATTCGTTCGATGAGAATGACAGCCAATACATAACTAAGGCAAAGAAAAGCATGGCGGACGATTGTGGCCTGGGAAGATTGGGAAAGCTGTTCAAACCAAGCTCGAATTCGTTCTTGGCCGTAACCCAGGCTGGGGTACTGTCGTCAACGTAGCCAGGGTGTTAGATGGTGACTTACCAGAAACGGAGCTCTCCTACACTCCCCATGAACTTGCTTCCTTCAAATTTCTACCATTGGTTTCCGTCGATGTTGAGCGTTCGTTCTCCCGCTTGAAACTTCTCCTGAGTGACTTGCGCCACAGCTTCAAGACCGAAAATATTGAAAAACACTTGGTTGTGCAAGCCTTTGACTAGTAGGTATGTTGTAAATATGTAATGTATATAAGACTTAATATGACGTTAATATGAAACTGCTTGTAACCATGTCAATATTTTAGTGTCTAAATATGTGGTCAATGTGTTTGATAATTTTCTAAGATGACTTGTAACAATAAAAAAGTTGGTTGAGCGCCCCAATGCAATTTTTTCTTGCCTTCATGACCCTCTCACAATTTTTTGGGGGCATATTTTAGCATATTATTAACTTTTCCGGGCATGTTTTAGCGTCATATTTTGCGGGTTTTCGGTCATATTACGGTCATATTTAGGGCATTTATTGGTCATATTTCCGGATTTTATTGGTCATATCCTGCCAAGCCCTAGTTATAAATCTTGCCCCAAGAGGGCACTGAGCAAATCATCAAATGTCCAGGGTAATTAGTATCAAAACAGGGGTCTCACAAACCAGGGTGGAAACCCGAAATTAGACCACCTACGACCTCGGGTTGTAGAACATTTTCTTCTCTCCCTCCGAGACTATTTCTCCGATCGAAAATTCATTGCCAGCAATTAGCCTACTTGAGCTTTTTCTTGAACATTAAATGTACCTACCTACAGTAAATTTTACTGTACATCCTATTCATGGTAAGATTACTGAACCGTACCTATAACTTCAAACACTGCTTTTGCAAACTGTTCCTTGGTCAATGGAATGCCAGAGCCTTCCTCTTTGGAGAACCCCATTTCATGAACCACTTTCCCATGGTTAGAATCCGAAGGGTAGAAGTATCTCCGTATTTCGTCCAAATCACCTGAGTCCAGTTTTTCTGTCAAAACAACTTCTGGCAGCAATGCGATTTCATCCTGAACTCTGGAAGTCATAAAAATGTATCAACTATTCTGGAAAGTAACAACAATTGACGCACAATACTGATATAATCACACCATTTCCTTTATTTTGTCGTTCTTGTTGTTTACTAAGTACCTAGGTATACCCTTAATATGCATCTTAAACATCATGAGTGGTCCACCTGTTCTTTTCCGTTGGTGATGGCGTGTGATCCGGTGACAGGAGGTTCGTGTCCATCGTGATAACGGTGGCGGCAATTTAGTAATTTGTAAACCCGAAATCTGGGCTTGCCCACGAGAAACCACAAAATTAGTATTCAGACGGATATACTGTGGAAGGTTTGGGTTAGAAAGAGTAATTGCTGCCAAATCCTATTTGCCGGTGCGAGGCCATCAGGACGGCTGGGTGATGTAACCGTGGATACGTATAAACTTGGGGTGTTTGTGAACAAACTGACTCATCTTCCATGGATCATAACAATAATAACATTTCTAATGAATCTTTTTTTTTTGGGGGGGGGAGTGAATTAAAATTCTGCTCTAATAATAGAATGCCCATGTGTTTCTAATCAGTAATTAGTAATATTTCTCTTTACTTTGTGTAAACGTACCTCGAATAAAAAAAAAAAGTTATAATTTATAACTGGTTTTTTGAAATTCGTTAGAAGGAAGTATCTAATACTTCCTTCTAACTACGAAAAATATCAAGCAACGATCTGCGAACGACTTCAAACGAAAAAGTGGGCGAATGAAGAAAGAAGGGATCACAAGTCTAGTTAATGAGTATTTGCGCTCCAGCTATTTTCTCATAAATGAGTGGCCATTTCTGAGCCAATATTGACTCAAGTAGACAAACGATGGTGTCTATTGTTTGATTCCGTCAAAACCTTGTCATTTACCGCATCGTAACTGTCAAGCTCGACAGAATGCATCTCCTCTCGATTTCAATTGTGAGTAGGTAAATCGATTCCCACCGTAGGTATCGTTGGTGGACTCAGTGAGGTTTTCATGGGAATCAACTGTTCCAGATGATTTGCTCTTCAGCTTCTCTGTCAGCGGCAGCAGCGTCGTCTAATGAATTTCTACAACAGAATATACACTCTCTGGTAGAAGAGGTGGCAAACGTTTACATGAAACAGGTGAATTGTATGGTTTGGGTCCTGCAGAGGGGAACGCCTACCACCATTCCACCGCATTTATTTCATTTGGTAATCTCATTGGACGATTTGGATGATAATATTTTGCTGCGACGTATATTTTCATTGAAATGCCAGGGGTGAGTGGAAAACGCCAAGACCATTTAGTTGAGTAAGTCGGTAGTTGGTAGGTACTTTCCCGTAACCTCGAATTCCAGATGGATTGTACAAGTGGATAATCCAAGCGGCTTCATGAAGAAATGGAATGACGTTCGGAGAGAGTCCCTCATTCGCTTCAACCCTAAATTTATATTCTTGCCGTGGAATGATACAAATTATGCGTCAGCGTTATTCCAGTCGCCAGAACTAGAATACATACGTGACGCGGTAGCAGTCGAAGTGAAATCGAAGAGTTGCATGAGTAAGGGGAGAAAACCCATAGCTAATCATTGGAGCACCCAACCTATTTTCAGTCGATGGCACTAGATTATACTGCCGTCCAAAGTTAAAACGTCTTATCTTGGTTCAAATTCTTTGTACTGTAGGATGTTTTAACTTAGCATGGCAGTATACAAAGTAATTTGTTCGTCGTTTTAGTTCTAATGCAAGTTAGGTATTGATTCGACATGATTCCCCATCTTCCCTACTTACTTAGTTGATAATAATTGTTTTCAGCACTGCCCTAAATTAGCGATTTTAGGAGAGGAACAATATTGACTAGGTATCTATTAAAAAATTTTGTAAAAAGGTTCATAGACAAGATAGATTGATTCCGATTTTTAATGTGTTTTTGCCTTCTCTCGCAGTTATGACCTTATTTTCTACTTATTATTATCTCGTAATCTGCTCGCCGCTATACGAGGGTACTTTTGGTTTATTATTCTTGGAATAATACACCTATGTTTTCGCGACGCGGGTCGACGACTCCGATCGGCCTCAAAATTTGACATTATCCGTTTCAAGAGGTCTACATTCAAAATCCGAAATGTCCGTCCGCCGTCCGCCGTCCGCCGTCCGCCGTCCGCCGTCCGCCGTCCAGGCCGTTTTGGGCAGTAGGAATTTTTTTAAAAATCTGAAATTTTGGCAAAATACTTGGTTTACCATCTAGTTGTGCCCGCAAGGTTTTCAGTCCGATCGCCCAAACCCGTGGGGCGCTATGGGGCTAAAATGGGGCTACAGGAGGGGTGTTTTGAAGGCTTTTAGCTATGGGATCGAGTTAGGTGTCGTTTTCGAAGTATTTTTGGACGTAGAATCCATTTTTGGGGGTCCCGGAACGATCCGATTTCACTGTGGCGTTCTATAGGGCTTTCATGGGGCTAAAAATGGGATTTTTGAAGGATCCCAAGAAGTTAAATATTTTTCGAGTAAAAATTAAAGAATTTTTGAAAAAGCACATTTTTGAAAAAAAAAATACCCCCAAAAAATTTTTTTGAAATATAAAAATCCAAAAAAAAATTTTTTAAATTTTTTTATTGACAGAATTAAATGTCTGTACAAGTAACCTATATCACAGAATAATAAACCCTTGTGTAAAATTTGCAGCGTTTTTCAAAATTTTCGATGAGTGGAACTACCATAGTGGACATATGTATGGACATAATATATCCCAAAATAGACCACCCTTCACCTCTTTGGGTTGGAGCTGTAGTAGGTATAACGAGGAAAAAAAAAAAAAGCCATCAATTGAATTGAATAGATGAGCGCAACCTTTTTGTTATTACGATATATTTAATGAGCGAGAGAAACTAAGAAACAGTAGGTATCTAGCGACCAAACTATGCCACACAACACATCATCCACGTGATGCTCATTACGTAAACAACTGCACCCTAACGACCGATGCGTAATAAAACCTTATGCCGATCAGAGGTAACGAACGGCTCAGGCTGCAAAAATCGTTTTGGAGTCGTTGGAATCAGCCTGAAAAGCTCATTCCATAGACCCTTGTACCAACGAAATCGGACAAAAACTTTCGTCCCCCTTTTGAGACCTCCTTAGTTACATATCAGAGATAAACAACTTTCGTCGTGAAGGACCTCCCGAAAACCGATGAAGGGGATGAGGGAGGAAAAATCAAGGTAGCCTATAACCACCCCCGGAACTCGCTGATGACAATGAGACCACCCTCATGAAAATCTGTTGAACCGCTCGGGCGTGATGCTCTGTACACAAACAAAAAAAAAAAAAAAAAAAAAAAAAAAAAAAAAAAAAAAAAAAAACACATGTCGAAGAGGTGAGCGCACCTTTCCATTTTTTGGAAAAAGGTTGCGCTAAAAAAACGCTGCAAATTTTACACAAACCCTGGGGTTTGTTATTCTTTTATTTAAATTGTGCAAAAATTATTTCTGGCATTAAAAAATACCTGTTTAAAAAAATGCATGTACCTACCTTGTTTGGACTGATGGGGGCCCCTGAAAAATGAATTATAAATGGATTATGCGTATAAAATTACGCGGAAAACGACACCGCATTATTTGACCTCGTCATATTCTTCACAAGTCCCAGTTCTAACCCCAAAGAAGCCCCACAGATCCCCACGATGGAGATCATTCTGGGACACCCAAAAATGGATTCCTCGTTCAAAAATACTTCGAAAACGACACTTAACCTGATAGCCGAAACCATTCAAAAACCCCCTCCCCCACCCCTTTTTAGCCCCACGGGTGATTGGGGATTGGTTTTCTGGTTTTCCTTAGATGGTATTTTGCCAACATTTCATAATTAAAAAAGATTTCCACTGCTCAAAACGGCCTGGACGGCGGATGGCGGAAGGACATTTCGTTTTTAGAATCTACACATCTTGTCGTATAACAAGACATCAACATTTTCGACCCCCGTCACGAATAATAAACCAAAATGACAAAAAATATACCAGCCCCTCCTCCTCCCCATCAGGCTGTGGCTTAATATGATAGATTCACTCATTCAACCTCTGATTGGCATGTTGAATGGGATAGGCGCTGACGAGTGCAAGCTGGAGGTGTTTTCAATTAATTTCTCAGCCGCGGACAATGTGAGGAACACGACGCCCCAACTGTCACTTGGTGTTTGGCCAGCCGAAACTTCATTGGTGATATTCCCTGATAAGATGGCGAATCTTAATAATAAAGGTTAGCATTCCCATAAATAATATTCATTTAATCGCCCTACTGAAGTGGATGTTACAAAAAATGTCTGTGTCTTCTGAAAGATTATTTGATCATTAATTTTTAGCACTAAGGGTTGCCACGCTACAGTACGTACCATTTTCCCAGTTATTTCCATATCTTGATGGCATCGAAATTAGACTTCTTCAAGCATTTTGCCAAAAGTCAAATTGCACGTTAGTTGCAGTAACAGATGAAGATATGTGGGGAGATATTTTCGACAATGGAACATCAAATGGTGATTCACGATTTTCCAGGCGTAATTTTATATTAACCAACACTAGAGGTACATAATAATAAGCTTTTTTTCCCCAGGTATTCTTGGAAATGTGCTAACCGACAGAGCAGACGTAGGAGTTGGTGCAGTGTATCTGTGGCATTATGAGTTGATCGATTTTTCGTATCCTTATTTGCCTTCGCGTGTCTCAGTTTTATTGCCAAAGCCGTCACAGCTACCAGAATGGCGAGTTCCTTTGGCTCCGTTTGATTTCGCTTTGTGGCTTACATTGATTGGGTCTATCGTGCTAGCGGCGTTAATTTTATTCTTTTCCAACAAATATTTACTCATATATAGTAAGTATAGGGTTGGGTACCACGTTTTGGCATTGATAATTTTGTAGGAGAACAAAAACAGAGCAGGCCAAGAACATCACTATTCAAGTTTTTGTAAATCGTCTGTTGCGTGAATAGGTCCACATCATGTGTCTCCTAGCGGATTTGAGAACTTCAATGGCGTTTTCCTGCGCTCCCTCGGGATGGCTGTACTTCAAAGCCCTGGCGCCGGTTTCAGATCTAGTACTTCATTGCGCATCATATTCACCACTTTCGAGATATTGTTCCTGTTGTACACTACAATATATGGGAGTGCACTGTCTTCCGTTCTAACCGTGCCTTCGTAAGTCTCTTCTTAACCCATAAGATGAAATCTCATGAAAACTGAATCTTAACCCATAAGATGAAATCTTATGGGTTAAGATTCAGTTTCCCCAATAATTCAGCTTCCTCAAGTTTACAAATTTTGCAAACTTGGGGAAACTGAATGGTTGGGAAAAGTAAAATGACCTACCTATTAAAAAAAAAGGGGGGGAAAAAACCTAAATAAATAAAAATAATTTTTGCTCATATCGCTATGTAACCTGTGTCGGGTGAGGTTTTTGTGGAGCAAAAGCATTTTATGTAAGTTTTAATCAAAGAAAAGGCTCACCCTCACCTGCTAGGGGATTCGGACCCATGACCCCTACAATGGTGCCTAACACAAAGATAGTCTTCCACGCTACCACTGCGCTACTGGGGGCCCCTATCTATCTTAAAATTTATAATAGGTTGCGATGTGAAACTCCTACAACCGAAAAAAATGTCAACAGCCTCATTCATTCCTGGTACAAGTAATAATGCACAGAAATTAGTCTTTAACGGTTGTTAAATTGGAAATTTCAATTAAAGGCGAGGGACTCGAATTGACTCATTGAGACGTGTTTCATTTAAATACTGTTTATGGTATACCTTTCGAACTCCTACAGATACTATCCGCCGATTGACAATATGCGAGAACTTTACCTGAGCGGTCTACCCTGGACGGCTGATCACGAGGCGTGGGTTAAGAACTTGAGAGATGCAGACGAGCCGTACATACAAGATCTGCTGAAAAACTTTGAAATTCATGATCAAGAACAATTGGCCAAGTTATCGAAAAAAGGTGGATACGGGTTTACAGTTGAGCTCACCAACGGAGGTAAGAACCACTTAGAATGTGTGCGGAGGACATTACAAATGCGTCTGCATCTATTCCTGCGTCTCGTATTGCAGTAGGTAGGTTACCTAGTAGTAGGCAGTAGGGAGTACCTAGGTACCTAATTACCTAGATACGGCTGCAACCTGAAAGTTGCGTTGAGATTGTTATCCTGTTACCCATTACCCCTGATCGTAAGTGTCCAAATCTTGGTAGGGCCTACCGATAAGTGTCAGCAACTGTTGCCTACTGCTTCTAATAAGCTGGTTAAGTAACTATAATTTCCATTTCGACAAGTGACACATCTAAGGGGTTTCAGGTCACGTAAGCGAAGCGAGTTTTCTTTCAGCAGAAATGATAAACAATCTACACCTAATGAAAGAACAATTGTACCATACATATTCAACAGCAATAGTAAGAAAAGGTAAGCATTTACGCTTCATAAATAAAACGTTGGACGGTAGATTGTGTGGACGTATGGATAGATCTAAGTAATACAATACCGCACGTACGTACTTCATAGGTACCTACCCAGGAAAAATCCGTCGAAACGAAAAAAATCATTTAAACGAAGCAAGATAATATATTATGTAAATGAATAAAACAAAGTGGTTGTTTGCCGGATCCTCGATGTGCAGAGGCCTAATCCAAAGAGGTGGTTGGGGAGAGAAAACGACCTAAAACGACGAAAGACCTCATGTAGGTACTTAATAACAACTTGTTCAAATTTACCTCAGTACAGCTAATTTTTTCAATTTAACTCTTGTATTAGTTTAATTTTTCAAAATTCAACAGTAACTTCAAATAGATTCATGAGTTCAATTAATTCAAAACTTCATAAATTCAAATTTACCCTATGCATAAAATTTATTTAATTCAAAATTAATTAAAATTTATTTAATTCAAAATTCACCTTACCATGTCAACTAGTAGGTAGGTATACCTGATTGACATATAGGTATAGGCCCCCTGGGCTAAGGCGTCAGTGAAACGTCTATTTACAAATCAGTCGGGGCGGATTAGCCTGGTTCGAATCCGGGGACGAACATCAATGTCTGACCAAAAGTTAATCACTTTTTGTAATACCTGTCTTGTAATACAAGTCGGCAGACAATTCACCTCTGAACGCAACATAATGTGAATCCTTTCCATGGAGCAAGAATTTCTAAAGCTTTTTCAAGTACAATGCGGGGTCGGCTCCTGCCCCAATTGGGTGCCGTTCATAAGCGCCAAGTCGGTTTAATCCCTATTTAATGACCGTTCATAAGCGCCAGCTGTGCTCAGGACACTCATTTGCGGACCGTTCATAAGCGCCAAGTCCTGGTCCGAGGCACATTTTGGCTGAGTTACATAAGCGCCAGTTGGAGGGAATGTGGGGAAAAAGGAGGGAGAAAAGGAAAACAGTGAACGAGAGGGCAAAGATGATCAAACATAATATGTTTTATGTATTATGTAAGCAAGAAGAGCTGTTAGCCGACGGCACATTCTGTTTGAACGAAGTTATGCCACATTCTCGCGAATCAGAAGACAAGGTAGGTAGGTATACTAACTTTGGGCCCAATGTTCGAACCATACCTACTACGTCGCGACTACAATACTTAAGGCGGGTAGGTATGCTGAATCAAGCAGTTGACACTACCAAGAAAAATATTAAATAATGAAATTTTGAGTGCGGGACGTGACGTGTTGTGCCACAACTAAAATAATAATTGACAGTGAACTGCAGGGCACTGCAGAGATACTACACTACAGAGAATAACCTATTTTCTTCTACCATGGATGTTCAGTTGAGTCCTGCAAGCATCTCTTTTCCCTTTTTTCCCTCTTTTTGCCCATGAAATGCATTTTTGCCCATGCCACATTGTGGCGCTTACGAATCGTGGGCTTATAAACACATGGCGCTTTCGTAAGGCGTGGGGATTAGGGGCTGGAGAAGGAAGTGGCGCTTATGATCGGTCCTCGGATTGGAGATTTTCGGGAGGGTGGCGCTTTCGTATGGTTTTCGACCCTCTCTGGCGCTTTTGTATGGCACCGCCCCAATTGTCTATACCAGTTGGTTAACACACAAAAAAAAAAAAAAAAATCCACTTTACTTTAATTACCTACTTACTTTACTATTGTCATGTTACCACCATTCTGCACCGGTTTCATCAGTTATACTTTACACTATCAGTACTTGTTCCTGGGTCATTTCAAAATTTCGGTAACATTTATGTCACTGGAGCTTATTGGTAACAAATTTCGCTTAAATGCGTACAGACAATCTTTTTTTAATGATTGGTATCTGGAAGCATTGTTATCATTCGTCATCCAGTAAAAATCGTGTTGTATTGCCCTGGAAAAAAAAGGTAAATTGCTGAATTCTCACTTCCTAGAGTTGTCACAAGGTAGAGGTACTGAACTTCAGCTGAGCTTGAAGTATATCAAATGAATTTTTCGAGCGACCAAACTTGAGCAATTCTGAAGGATCTGATGTCTAAATTCGATATTCACCAGGAATTCGAAAATTTCATAAATCTAAGTCCCATAAAAAGTTGATTTTAAGAATGTCACTAGGGTTTAACCTCACTTCCTAGTCTATTTTGAAAGTGGCCGCCAAACAATGGGAAAAGGTAGTTTCCGTGTTGCTCTGAACTCATTGCCAACACTGATCCCAGATAGAAGAGATGGTGTGGTTGTGGAGGTTCCAAATCTTTCTTCAGTTAGTTGTTTAAATGTGAGAACCTCGGAAAGCTGCTCTCTATTTTTATTCGTTCTCACTACCTAGCCACATGCATTCTACTACTGGTAAGTCTATTTTAATCATGGATTGTACCCTAGATCTAGTGAGGTTGGAAGTTTTGATGAATGTTTTGAATCCACTCGATTTCACTGTCGTCATCACGTTTGTTTACCATGAAAGGGCAAAACTTCACTCTCTAGCACCTCACTTCCTAGATTTTTCGAAAAGTTAGGTATTCTAGAGAGTGAGATTAAAATCTAGGATGTGAGATTTCGAATGTTTTTGGGTTTTAAAACCCCCATTCCAGTTGCAACTTCCTTATTTTAAATGCAGCTAAGCTACCTCTTAGCCCAGTAGGTATTGAGGATTCTGTGGGTAGGATCCTACTGGGGTGACATCGCCACCGTCCCCGTCGGAAGTCTAAGTAAAAACAAATACGCCTGAGTGTCCCTGTCTTGTGCAAGCGGGTATACCTCCCCGTCCCCGTGACGATGGAATAGGTATGCGTGAGTAGTCCCGTTCGGTCCGTTCGGTTCGAGGTTCAAAGTAAGTGGAAATCGTATCAACACTTGGAACAATGAGTTGCGAGTTCAGTTTTGTCGATCACCTCGAGTTGCAATGGAACCTGCCAAGTTTGTCGCCTCGGGCAGTCGTCAGGGCCGCGAAGTGCTGCTCGTCGACAATTATAAATTTTCGTATCAAAAATCATTGGCCTACGTTGCCTGTCGAACAGCCCTGCCATTTTTATGGATGGAACCTTTGATTACGCCGCTAAGCATTTCACCCAGCTATACACACTACACGGGTAATTTATTATTGTTATTATTATTTCTTTTGTATAGAATTTTTTTCCATGGTCTTTGTGATCGTTTCGCAAAAAATTGCTGCACAACACTACATAGGTAGTAAATATTGTTTCAGGTACAACGACGCCGGACTATTCATTCCTCTAGTTTTCTGTCTCCTTCCGGACAAAAAGGAGTCCACCTATGAGAAACTCTTTCATGCTGTTGTTGAGAAGAGTAGTGATAACGGGTTCCAGCTTCAGCCACCGCATTGTGTTGCCGATTTCGAACGAGCAGTGCACAATGCAGCTAAAAAAGTATGGCCCAACACGAATGTCAAGGGATGCAAGTTTCACCTAGCACAGGCATGGTGAGAAAATTATAAATCGTTAGTCATCGTAAATATTATAATTCCAAGTCATTCAGGGTTCGTGTTCATCTTCCAGGTTCCGCCAAATTCAAAAGCTGGGATTGGCCACCGAATACAAGGACAAGAACAGCGAGATAGGTGACTGGCTGCGTTGGTCGTTCGGTTTACCTATGGTCAACCCAGCAGAGGCTTCTGAGGCATTCCGTGGCTGGATACTTAGCGCGCCGAGTGACACAGCTCATAGATATGGACAGTACATACACGATACCTACATAGCAGATGAGTCATTGTACCCCCCCAAAATGTGGGCCACCCGTGTAAGTGACTGCACGCTCAGCACAACAAACGTGTGTGAAAGTTTTCACGCGAAATTCAAAGACAGTTTTATAGGGACCCATCCTAATATATTTGTTTTTTTTTATGCCCTGGTGAAGTAGGTACCAGACTGATGTTTATATAAAAATAAACACAGAGGCTGGCAATTACAGGCGAAGTAGGTCCGTAAAAAAGAGCCTGTGGGTGCAACAACTAATACAAAAATATGACTCGGGACTGATTTCGCTTGCTAAATTTATCAACATTATATCTTTAAAATACCAGCCAAGATTTGAGAATGCACAGGAGTAGACGTTTTTCAAATCTGTTTGACTACTATATTTTTAAATTGACTCGATATTGACTTGATATGTGTGTGTGTTTGTAATGGCATCTCAGACGACTTAATACAGTATTTTCGTATTACCACTGTGGTTTATTCTACTACCACATCAGCATGGTGACGGGACTGGTCGCGTACATCACATGAACGGGAATGGGGACCTTCATGCATACCCACAGTGAAGGTGCGGGGACATCCGCGCATACCCACAGTGAAGGTGCGGGGACGTCCGCGCACAAAAAATTGTAAACGGGGACATTCGTACAAGCGCCCTCCTACTGAGTTTGCTTAATTTATTTCAGAAACATGAAACCATGAAAAAAAAAAAAAAAAAACCGGCCGAGCTGAAAGCTTACAAGAAAGAAGCGGCTAAAAGGAGATTAGAGAGGATTAAGAACGACCCCGTATCACATGCAACACATTGGGACATTTTAGGTCTTTAGTCCCCCCCCCCTCCACATTTCATACCCTCCCCTTTCCCTCTTCTGTACTCCCCTACAAATTACAATTTAGGGTAAAGCATAGAAATTAAGAGCCACTCAGCTGATCCAGACCCTGGGCATAGTCAAGTAAATGTCTTAAAGAGGCTACATACGAAATTACAGCTTCCTAGAGTGTAAAGCATAGAAATTAGCTTCAAGAGCCACTCAGCTGATCCGGACCCTGGGCATCGGCAAGTAAATGTCTTAAAGAGGCTACATACGAAATTACAGCTTCCCAGAGTGTAAAGCATAGAAATTAGCACTAAGGGCCACTCAGCTGATCCAGACCCTGGGCATCGTCAAGTAAATGTCTTAAAGAGGCTACATACGAAATTACAGCTTCCCAGAGTGTAAAGCATAGAAATTAGCTTCAAGAGCCACTCAGCTGATCCGGACCCTGGGCATCTTCAAGTAAATTTCCTAATGAGGCTGCATACGAAATTCCTAGAGTGTGCATAGAAATTACCTATTAACCCTTTTCCGCCGAGAATTCGAAATTACTGAATTTGAAAGGACAGTACCTTAAACCGAGGCCATTAGACTTCAAATAAGACAGGAAATTTATCTATTTCAATTTTACACCCTTAGGGGGGTAGTTAACCCCCGTGCCAGATCTGGCACAGTCGTCACACAGAGAACATTTCCAGGAAGAAGAAGAATGTTGATATGTATCTAGATTTAATCTTTATTTATGCAAATAAATATTCCCAAAACAATAAAATGGAGACAAATAATTATGAATAATTTAAACTCATAAGTACCCGTTATTTGCTACTCGTTATTTAGTATGATATTTCTTGAAACAAGAAACGGGAAGGCCAACGTCACTTTACCAACTTGATTTGATACAAGATGCCCCCAAAAGCTCCAAGACCGACCCTTCATGCCAAAAATAGTGCTCTCAACAGTCATCAGTACGGCAGATCGGACCATTTGATCGGCCAAATTGAAAAGAGAAGGCGGTGTGCCTATGGAACCTGTTCATCACGCCCCGAAACCATTTGTATGAAATTGTTATAACTCGTATAAATACTACATTTTTATATATAACATTTTCATACAAATGATTTTGGGGCCTGATGACTAGGTTCCATTGACCCAACGCCTTTTCTTTTCGACAGGGCCGATCAAATGGTCCAATCAGTATCAAAGATTGAGAGCAACATTTTTGGCATAAAGGTCGGTCCTCGAGCTTTTGGGACATCTTGTATCGAATCACGTTGGTAAGCACGATTTTCCGGAGAAACCCAAGTTATGGTTTTCGCTCTGCTTCGAGTTGAATGATACGCTCGTGTTCTAGCCCATGGAGGAAAGAGATTTCTTTCCTCCATGGTTCTAGCCCAGAGTTGATTAGTCAGGCCACCACCATTTCTTCCCTCTGATACCAATTCTGTACAGATTTATATCCAGATCCATTCGATCAGTCCCACCCATGTTACGGTTGTACTGAAGAATGCAATGGGGTTGGGGAACAAAAATTATCTTCTTTTCCACTCCAGAGTATCTCCTTGGCAAAACTCTTGGGTTCTAGGGCTTCTTGGACGGTGAGACCACCCTCAAGTAGTACTCCTTGCATGAACAAAAAAGTTCTTAAAATTAGACTCAGTATGACGACTGTGCCAGATCTGGCACGGACGATTTTCCATGGCCATCATTACTTATGGCATGATGTTCGAGGTTCAAAAAAGGGTTTATTACCCGTATACAAAACTAAATAATAGAAATAAATCATTGAAACACCAAAAATTAAGTATTTATATAAACCAGAGCACTTAAATCATGTTGAAGTCGGGATTTTTGCCAGGACGAAATCTTGAAATCACTAGAAATTCACTGAACCCAAGACAACTGCTGATAATGGAATGAAAATTTGAGAAGATGTTTACAAGGACATGTCGAAAGTGGGGGCACACCGCGGGTTCGATCATGATCGTGGAGGAATGAACGGAAAATCTGTGAAGTCGCCTCTTCCCCCGTGCCAGATCTGGCACAGTCGGCGGAAAAGGGTTAAAATGATTTATCCACCGCTTCACAAATCAAACCGTTCCCGCAATATTCGGATCACCTGCTATGAATCAAATCATCGATACACCAGCTACATTTCCCTTGCAACTCCGTGAGCAATTTTTCGTGACGTTTTTTAGGTTGCCATAGCAAAGGCATGACGACGCTCAAGTGAACATTGAAGCTACACATGCACAGCTGACTGCATATCAACTGGAGTTGGAACGGTTTCGGGTAGGGAGGACCTTGCGAGGGAGGGGGGGGGGGGGATGGTTGTGATCTCAAGGTGGATCAGACATGTCTGACTCCAAAATGTCAAAAATCTAAAAGCCGAAATTGTCTCGCCTGAGTTGGAAGATTTTGACGGAGTGGTTGGGTGAGGATGAGCGGACGACAGAGGAACCGCCGATCTCTTCCAATGCGTCATATTCTTCCCAAATTATCATAATATGATATTATTAAATTAAACTCGCCATCTAAATTCGCTCATCGTCGGAAGTCGGTTTTTTTGGAATTACGTTTTAAAATTCGGATCTCTCTAAGGAACCAGCCTGATTATTTCTCACTTCCTAGACTCTTACCTCACTACCTAGATAGTTGATTTTATTCAAAACGGTGTATCCATGCTCACGTAAATGATTATGTGTGCTCACTTAGGAAACATACTAAGGGACCCGTACATTATGCTATAACGTAGAAAAAAATTTTTCCTGATGCATTTTTTTTCCAGAAAAATGAAAGCCCAAATGTTACCGAAATTTTGAAATAACCCTCCTATACCTTCAGTATAATATATTTTTATGGTTACCTCTGATGCTAATGGCTAATGTTTTCTGTTAGGTAGGGCTGTAGATGAGCTTAGTTGCTCAAAACCGGTCCCCACGCTACAAATTGTTTAGTTAAATAAACAATTTAGTGTCCAAACCAGCAGAGGAGTCGTTTTCTCTCCCTAACCACCTCATTAAATGAATAAAAACTAACGAGAGTATTAATATACCCTCTGCACCAACGTATTTATTAAACTAAAGGCACGCAGCTTTCTCAACACCACAATCATATATCAGAATATAGTGTATATTTGTTTGTTATGCAAATCAATGGCATCAATAGTAATTCATTCTTACTTGATTAGTGGGTAGGTGAAGCTTAATTTGCCGATCTAACCTCACAACTCATTATTAAATAATATATTTAATAATAACACAAATTTTGTGTTAAATCAGGCTCTCCATACGTAGATAAGTTGGCCGAGCTGATCCTTCGATGTCAGGACACGGGATTGCTGAGACTGTGGGAAAGTGAATTGATATCAAAATTTGGGTCATCGATGATACAAACATCATTCAGATTATCCAGGAGCACTCGGCAAAGCGGTGAATACGACTTGGTGAAATTGAAATTGGTGCACACGCAAGGAGCCTTTTATATTCTCATTGTCGGAGTCACGGCTGGAAGTATCATCTTTGCAGTGGAAATGTTTCGTGGGAGAAAAAAATGAGTATTACCTATTACTCAAAAAAATGATTATTACCTATCTCTCATTTTGTATTTTCATGGATTAAGACAGTCTTGTAACTACTGTATATTGTACTGTAGTGTAATAAAATTTATTATTTAATGTGACAAAGTAATGCGGTTCTTTTCAAATTCCTGGTCCCTCTGACTGATCGTTTTCACCGTGACCTTAACGCACCTACTTAGAAACCTGAATGAAATACCAACACATTTTTTTTTTTTTTTTTTTTTTCAGCAATAGACGCCACTGCAGTCCCTGATGGGTCTGATTGTGGCGGCAGGCAGCGACACACGCCCCTGCCTGCTAGGCTGCCTCCCTGCTTGCGCAGGCACCAGCTACTTGCTGGTTGACCAAACGTGGATTTAACATTCAGTAAGTTGGGCTCCCGAAGGAGCCCTTGGATGGGACAGAGGCCCCTCTATCTGGCCCTGGTAGTGTTTAGGGTTTGGACACTTCGCCCGCCCCTTCAGGCTCTCCAAGTAGGACACACGCCCTACCCAGAGATCCGTGATTCGGTGCGGATTTCCATCCGCACCATTAGCTATTTATGAGGATCGGACTCCAGCCCTTTCCATAACCTATCTAAAATTTAGCTTCTATTTCTACGTTGGCCCATCCACCAGCCTCCACCAGGACTTTATGAAACCCAGGAGATCTACCAACCTTGTTTTAACTATGTCCCTAGGAGAGCAAGTAACGCACCTCAGGGACAGAAAACGGAGCCGTGCAAGCGCACTGCATGTGCACAGTACATGCTCCGCAGACTCTGTTTCGGCATTACAGAACCGACATACCTCAGTGTCTGATAATCCTAACTTATGGAGATGGTACCGGAGTCTGCAGTGGCCTGTAAATAGGCCCACAAGAATCCGCATATCACCTCTCTCCAGGTGAAGCATCTCCCTTGCTCTTGACCTGGAGAATCCAATGAACATCCTCGCTTGCCTCTGACCAGGGAGTTATTGCCAGTGCAGCGCTCTTTCCTTTGTCTCCCACTTAGAGATTTCATTCAGCAGAAAGCGCTTTGTTGTCCCAAGGAATGGCTCGGGACCTATTGGGAGACATGCTGAGCCCTCCTTTGCAAGGATGTCAGCAGCCTCATTACCCTCAATGCCCTGGTGACCCGGACACCATACGAGGGTCACTCTATTGTCCCTTGCGAGGAGCTTGAGTTTGTTCAGACAGTCCCAGACCAGCCTCGATGTGATAGAAAACGAGGCCAAAGCCTTCAGTGCAGCCTGACTGTCTGACAGTATATAGACTTTGGCCCCTTTAATGCGCCGACATCGCAGCCGGTGCACACACGTGCCAATGGCGTTGACTTCCGCCTGAAAGATGGTAGCCATTGCCCCAAGTGGCTCCGATACCCGGTTCCTTGGTCCAAAGACACCTGAGCCGGCTCTACCATCCATGACAGATCCATCGGTGTAGAAGACCATGGCTCCATGCTCGAACTGGGGTCTCCCCTCCCTCCACTTTGACCTCCCATGGATGAGGACCCTGAAGGGAAGGTCGAAGTTCAACTTCTCTGTCATGACATCAGAGACAGCTAACGCTGCCTCATTCACCGGCATTCTGTCCAGAATGCCGTGAAGTGCACGTCGTTGACCTTTACGCAAATGGTCCATGCTCCTCATCCTTGTTGCCTGCAGATAGGCCATTGACAGCTGAAAATCCTCTTCCAGTCCTGCTGAAAATACCTTTGACTGTACTGAAATAGGTAATCTTAATCTTGCTGAAAATACCCTTGTGTGTTGCTCGGCAATTGGGAACGAATAAATGTACTCAAGACACGTCATAGGCGTACGGAGTGGGAAGGATTACTTAGTGGTTGAAAAAATCGCAGAGAACCCGAGGCGTCTTCTCATGTTGTAAAATTTACAACATGAGAAGACGCCTCGGGCTGATTAAATTTCAATTTAAAGGGGAAAAAATTCACTGATTAAATTTAATTTAAAGGGGAAAAAATTCAACTTGACATTGTTGGGTACTTATGTTGTGTACATCTTGTGTAAATGTTGTAAAATGTTGTGTAAATGTTGTAAAAGTAATTTAATTACTAATGAAGAAAAAAAATGTACTACAACACTTGATTTTGTAAAAATGTTATGTATGTCATTCAATCAATCAAAGATTAATAAAATTAATTGTTTCACTAATATAAGTACCAATAAAATAATAATAATAATAAAAATAATAATATGAATGAATAAAATGTGAATAACTAAATAAATAATATGATTGAGTAGGTAGGTAAAGTTCCAAGTTCCAGCCTCGAGTACATAAGTGGAACAAGAAGAAGATGATAACCCTATAACCCTGTAAGGGAAGAAGTTAACGCGAAAAGTGATTAGAATGTCAGTTTCCATCAGATTTGGCTTTAACGTTTGGAGCAGCATAGACGTAAACAATCAAATGTCAGTCATTACATTTAAACTAAATCAATAATCGTGTACAATTCATAATTCAAATAACAACGAATCGAAATGACCCGAAACGATTACGAATATGAGTGCATGAGAGCTGAGCTGCTTGGCCTAGAAAAACCGGATCGAGCGGATTTTGAGGAGAATCGAGCTCAGATGGAAGACGATGTGAGTAAATGTGGATAGTTCTGATGTTTAAAATTATTTGACAATTCTTTGATTTTGGATTAGATACTGATTATCCTAAATAGGTGATTGGGATCATTGATGAAATCCTCGATGGAATCCCTTTGATTCACCTCAAACGCTCATGCGTGTAGAATCCATTATTAGGGTTTCATTTCTATACGTTGATTTTCTAGAGCCTGGCTTGTGATCACGAACAAATGGGTAGAGTATCTGGTGGACTGGATGAACTGAATGCTAGAATCGATTCAACGAAGAAGAAGCTCACACGATTTCAAGTAATCTATTTCTACTATAATATAGTATATATTATACTTTATAGTATATAGTATACTTTAATATTATTAAAGCCGCTGCCCGAGGAGGAGGAGGAGGAGGGTGAAACGATTTTGGTCATCTTTATTCTAGGGCACTTCCAGACGTCGGAAAAATCTGAAATTGGCCTGAAAAAAATCCAGTTTGGCGAGCATAATATGTAGTGCGAGAAAAGCCTGAAACCACCAAAAAGTAGCTCCATGTGGCGTATCTGAGCTCCTAAAGTGGAAAAAAGTCGAAATTAAACTTTTTATAAAAAATTTGAAAAATATCAAAAATCCGTTTTGGCGAGCAGATGACGAGAAAAATATGAAACCACCAAAAAGTTGCTCCATGTGGAGCATCTAAGTTCCAAAAGTGGAGCAAAAATCAGGGTTTGGAGCAGTTGACTGGGAATTGGGATGGTGGTGGGCCAGGGATTGACCAAAGGCTACGCGGAATATGTCCCAATGCATAAAATACACTTAATCAATTTTAGAGGTTGTGATTTTCGGGGGTCTTATAATTTTTTTCCTCTACTAGAGAAGTTGCTTGGTCAACGAACCTTACAAAGTTTCTCTAGAGAAACTTTCGAGGGAAATCCAGTTTTTCTTTTTTTCGGGAAAACTGATAAGCAGGATACCGAAGGGTATTGGTCGTGAAAGTTCGAGTCTCTGCCATTTGAGGTGACCTCACAACTAACTACCTTGCCATGACCCCGAATACAGAAATCAGCAGATAAGAGCACTGTTGTTCAACTGAGCTCATCGAACGGAATTCTGCCTGAAACTCTTGTGACGTACGCCCTCTATAATGAATTAGGTAACTATTTCAAAAACCAAGTTATTCACAAATTTTTCAATTCATATTAAAATTGGAACACAACCTTCACATCGAGCGGCTGCGAGATGACTAAGGCGGGCCAAGGGATGCGAAAATTCCATGAATAAATTGTTACTATTCTCTGATAGGTACAGGTACTTATAGGTTAATTACAGCTGCGTTCACAGATTAAGTTATGGCCGTTCGGAATCCAATCAGAACTCGAACGCTTCCAGGAATTGAAACGGACAGAACTTCGGTCCTCCGCCAACGAAAAATTAGTCCCTACGACGTTACCTCCACGAGATCCGTTTCTCGGTTTTTGAAGGGTTTTGGCTTTGAGATAGAATTAGGTATCGGTTTTGGAGTATTTTATTTGGCGTAGAATCCATTTTTGGGAATCCCAGGTCTGCCAAATTATTGTAGAAGAAATCTCTTTTGGTTTATTATTCTTGGAATTATACACCTATGTTTTCGCGACGGAGGTCGATGACTCCGATCGGCCTCAAAATTTGACACTATCCATTTCAAGAGGTCTAGATTCCAAAACCGAAATCATTATGTCCGTCCGCCGTCCGGGCCGTTTTGGGCAGTAGGATTTTTTTTAAATCTGAAATTTTGACAAAATACTCGGTAAACTTACCATCTAGTTGTGCCCGCAAGGTTTTTAGCCCGATCGCCCAAACCCGTGGGGCGCTATGGGGCTAGAATGGGGCCACGGAAGGGGATTTTTGAAGGCTTTCAGCTATGGGATCTAGTCAGGAGTCGTTTTCGAAGTATTTTTGGACGTAGAATCCATTTTCGGGGGACCCGGAACGATCCGATTTCACTGTTGCGATTTATAGGGATTTCATGGGGCTACAAATGGGATTTTTGAAGGATCCCAGGAGGTCAAATATTTTTGTGTGAATGTAAAAAACCAAAAAAAATTTTGAAAAAAAAAAAAAAATCCAAAAAAATTTGTTTTGAAAAATAAACATCCCAAAAAAATTTTTTGTTTAATTTTTCCATTGACACAGAATTAAATTTCTGCCCAAGTAACATATATCAAAGAATACTAAACCCTTATGTAAAATCTTTTTTTATATAATATTAAAAATGATATATTTAAAAAAAAAAAGTTTTGTTGGCACAATTAATTTTTGCCCAATTTTTCTGTAGGTGCAATCGATTTTATACAATGTGAATAATAAACAACTCATAGAATAAATGGTTGATTTTTGAGTGTTTTCAGTATTTTACATGATTCGTGAGTTAGTCCCTCACTATAATGAATTCGAGGATCATTCTGTATATCGTCAACCACGAACCTCTATGAATGGATTTTTGGTAGGTGTGATTAGTAGCATACCAAGAAGGTACCCCCAAGAAGGTAGGTTTGGTAGGTTTGGTATACTCGAAAAAAAAGAGGTTGAAAAAGTAATAGTTCAGTTGGGTGGTCCTGAAAAGCGAATTTGGGAGAATCGCCCAGGTGTGAGGTCGTCTCAAATAGCAGCACTCAAACATTCATCGGTTTACATCCTTGGACCGAGCAACTTCCCTATTAGCTTGTCCTAGCTAACTGAATGGATTGATGCTGGGTACGAAAAAGGGCCTCCTGATCTTGAAGAAAAGGGGCACAGATGGCCAAAATCCTGTGATGAACGTTCAACAATTATTATTTGTGTTTGTCTATCGATGGATTTTCTCAAGCCTCATTTTTCAATCTCAAACAGAGCTTCCACCGGAAGTTTGGAAAACTATTCCCTGGCAAATCGAAAACCCTCAGCTCAGACACTCCAATCGCATCTAGTTCAGAAGAAAATCTACCCATGAAAACAGGTTTCATCACGTTGAACACTTTCTAAACTGATATTACACACTAATTTTAAACAAACTTTATCGATAGCTGGCACTGTATAGCCATAGTAGTTAAAGTGGTATTTTCAGGAATTTTGAATTTTACAGCTTTTAGCGAATGCCCAAACACTAATGTGTTATTTTTTATTTCAGCTCGATCTCAACCAATGGCGTGCTCAAGCGATTCAAAGTACAAATCCAGCTTGAACTTTGAAGAGTACGAACGTCAGAATGATAAACTGGACGCGCTTTTGAATAAAGCTGAACGAGCTGAACTTTCATTGAACCGAAACAACAAACTGATCCGGAAGTTGGTCAACAAATGAACGTCCCTCTTGCCAACTAGTTTTGGCTGTGGTGGGGAGCCATCTCAAGGCAGTTCTCATGGAGAGTTGAAACTGAAGAGATTGGCGGCTTTATCGACGGCTTCTCGAAAGAGATTTATTAGAAAATAGACTAAGTCACAGCAGTCGGTCACTTCTGCCAATTTTTGACTGTGATATCATAAATATAGGTTCCTTCGTGTTATTATTTTGTACGTGATAAAATGTTTGACGTTTCATAATTTATGTTGCTCATTAGCGAATTACAAATCTCATACAGATGTGCCTGCTTGAGTATTGGTGTTACTGTATTTAATCCCCACCGCATCAACTCTAACGTTAATTATTTACAGCAACTTATGCGTAATAGCGTAGCTGTAGATTTGCACTCAGTCTCCATTTCCTGGAGGGTGACTTATAACTGATTGTTCAACACAAATCAATCAACCCGCTCTTAGCAAATGAGCTACAACATTCAATTTGTTGACGTTGAACGTGTGTCATTTGTTGTACATGATGAACACTTTCGAACGTGGTAAAATTTACGTCCGGTTTCCATTTCAGGGTTCGAAACTTTTTGATGTTGTTGTAATAATTATCATTGTTAAAAACCAGCACCCGGTAATAACGTTACGTCCTGCCTTGCCTCAATCACGCACGATTAAAAAAGTACAGAAATGCAGATCTTCAAGTTGGGAAAAAGATTATATTATCATCTATAATGTGTATTACTTTTTCCCAATTTGCAAATCTGCATTTCTGTAAATATTATTTACTCCTTGATATTCCCTACACTCGGTCTTTATTTGACATTTGAAATATTACATTCCATTAAACATTTTTCAAACGTTCCAACATTAAATTTTATTGCTGGAATCAGACTTGACAAATAGAACACCCTTGGACGCTTTCGTGGTCTGGTCAGTACCTAGGTCACCTGAATTATTTCTGGATAACAGACTCCATCATCCAAACCCAAACTTTGTTGCTTCAAAGAGCTCCCCACAGCCGAAAGGAAACAGACCTTATTGTAAGCGGGGGCCCACGACTTCTGGCGGAAGACGGGGCAAACAACAGCTTCGAGGGTCGCCGTCGGGCGGCCACAGCAGCACCTAGCACGCAGAGGACCGCCGGACTCCGCCTCCTTGACCCCCTCCCACCACGGGACGGGGAATCCACACCCCATCCTAAATCTCTGTCTCCACACCTCCCACCGCCCTAAATCTCTGTCTGCGTCCTCAACAGGGATGCCAGATCTACGGATTTCTCCGATTTCTAGGGATTTTCAGAAGCGTCTAGGGATCTTCTGATAATGACCCAAATCTAGGGATTTTTCCACACTTCTCCAGACTTCTAGGGAATTCCAACGTGTCCAGCCCATTTTCGCATATTTCGGGCCCTTACAATAGAAAAAAAACGCTGCAAATTTTACACAAGGGTTTATTATTCTTTGATATAGGTAGGTTACTTGTGCAAAAATTTATTTCTGTCAATGAAAAGAATTAAACAATTTTTTTTACATCGTCTCAAACTTTTTTTGATTTTTTTTTTTTTTTTTTCAAAAAATGTTTTTTCAACATTTTTTGTTTTGATTTATTACCTATTCTTGGACTATAACCTACACCTATGTTTTGGCGACGGAGGTCGACGACTCGGATCGGTCTCAAAATTTGACATTATGCCCGGGCCGTTTTGGGCAGTAGGAATTTTTTTTTAAATCTGAAATTTTGACAAAATACTTGGTTTACCATCTAGTTGTGCCCGCAAGGTTTTCAGTCCGACCGCCAAACCCGTGGGGCGCTATGGGGCTACGGGAGGTTTTTTTTTTTTAAGGCTTTTAGCTATGGGATCGAGTTAGGTGTCGTTTTCGAAGTATTTTTGGACGTAGAATCCATTTTTGGGGGTCCCGAAACGATCCGATTTCACTGTAGATCGCTACAGGGCTTTCATGGGGCTAAAAATGGGATTTTTGAAGGATCCCAGGAGGTTAAATATTTTTCGAGTAAAAAATAAAGAATTTTTGAAAAAAAAAAATTTTTTTTTGAAATATAAAAATCAAAAAATCACAAATAATAGAGGGTAGGCAGTAGATGGAGATAATCTTCACTGAAACGTGTAGGTACCTACCTACATCTTCTGACAGAAGACAAAAACCCCGCAAAATAATCTCAATTTAGTCAATAAATAGGTAATAATGTCAAACACTCCTTAGTTTTTGGGGTGATAATATCAATACAAATTTTTTTAAATAATTTTTGCTTAAAAAAATCTACTGATTTTTTCAGGGAATTTTCCAACTTGATCTACGGATTTTTTTCTCAATCTAGGGATATTCGAAGTCGATCTAGGGGAAACAGCCCAAAATTATCTGGCATCACTGGTCCTCAATGGCTTGTTTCACTTGGAACCCTGCAAGCTCTAGTTTGTTCCGAAGCATCAAAATTATGTGGTGATTGTTACCATCGTTGGACAGGAAGGCCTCTTTTGGCATGGTTGCAGTCATTTCTTCGTCATATTGTACGCTATAGGTCTGCCACAGAAACTGTGCCTCCCTTTGGCGCATTCGTCTGGAGAAAATAGAACTAGTTATCTCTTATCATCAAGCAGATTCCCCTGCGTACGATAATTCGTCGGGAATTTCTTCCCTCAAAAGTGACATGATTTCCCTCCTCGGGAGGAAGAACTTGAGAGCACACGTTCACAGCACAGCCACTACACGAACATCAAATTTCTCACCGCTCCAATTTCCGTGTCAAGGTTTCATGGAAGGTTGACTCGATCGATAGTTCGCGGATCCGCCACCGAGGGGGCGCCACACGGAGGCAAAGTTTCTGTGGCAGACCTATAGCTGCAGGAATCTTGGAGCGTCGTAGGCCTACGGCGCACAGTGGGGCAAAACGGCTGTTTTTCGAAAAAAAAAAAACCTGTAAAAACTCTACTTACACCTTTAAAAATCTGAAAAAAATCACACGTGGTCCTTGAGTCTCACTACGCATTGTACGTAGTCAGTGGGCCACATTGACCGAATTCACATGGGTCAATTGACCCACCGACTCACTATTTCTCACTATAATTCAACTCCATTATGAGGTAGGTAAAAAGCTGGCAATGTCACCAATCGATTCTAAATATTAAATTTCATAGGATATCATAGTCCATACGCCCGGGGTCAATTGACCTGTAGTGGGTCAATTGCTTTCCAATTTTTTCTTAAAATGCGGTGAGAATCGCTTTTGTAATTCACGGATCACTAAGTTCAATTTAGTTTCATTCAACTTCTCGCCAAATTTTTCTGAAATTGAATAATAATGATTTTTTAAATTATTTGTGAATCATTCAGAGATTTGGTACAATGATAAATACTTGCTTGAACAACCTGGCTTGAGATAAGCCGTTCTACATTATTTGTTAATGACAAATCCTGATAAAATCAGCCTGCAAGGAAACGGTCCAAATTCGCACCGTTGAGCAAAACCTCGCATAATTCGCGATATTGAATTTTGAGCCCTTGTCATTGCGGCGACCACTTAGGATATTGAACTGACTAAATGAATGGTCTGGGAATGACATCTTATGTGAAAGGATCAAAGTTTCTACCGATAAACCTCCAGCTACGGAGTAAGCACCTTATATTCGATCAAGGTCGTTTATCTCGCTGAAAGCGGCTGAATCGGCCATGTTTTTTTTTTTACACTAAAATCAATCCTCTTCCAGATTCGCAAATTTTTGCAGCTGCAATTTTTACAAGAGCTTCCCTAGGGTGTCTACAATCGAAAAATTGCCCCGCCAGAGCGGAGCTCGGTGGAGCTTTTTTTGAAAGCTTAGAAACCCGAGATTACTCGTTAAAAAACGATAAATTACTAAATAATTCAGCCCCCCATGAAGAGCATGGTATTTCAAGCGGATTGAAGGTTCTTAATTTTCTTTAATATATCAGGAACACGCCCAAAAAATTTCAGATTTCTATCTTCAAAAATGAACACACACGAATACTCCAAACTTTATGTTTATAAGTGCCTATTTTCGAAGTCTCAAAAAACTCCACATTGTACCTCTCAGTTCAAGCTGAAAATAAATTCTTCCAGGAAAACGGCTACAGGGATGCATTCTACAACTATTCAACCTATATAAACCATCGGAAAAAGTTCGCAAAACTAATTTTCGTTTTTGAGGGTTTTTTCCGGCATTGCCCCACTGTGCGGCGCTCCGCTGTCTTTGTGCTTTTGGAAGTAGCACCTTCAGGTTACCCGTCAAACACAATGGTGGTTCCTGGCTTGTTGTAACATTTGGTCACAAATGTGCTTCAACCAACAATATCTGCTTGGGCATTCACGAGGAACCAATTCCCTTCCCAACCCTTCCAAACAGACGCTCCATCGAAATATTAAAAAATACGTTCATTTCATTTATCCCACGTCTAGGTACCTACCAACTACACTGAGATGATAGATATTTGACTCAGAATCGCATTCAAAGCGAATACGGGCTGTACCAAGTCGAGAAAGTACAAAAAATCGATTTTTTCGAAATCCGAGGTTTCCCTAATTGGCTTTACAGTTATAAAAAATCTTTAAATTGCCCGAATTTTAAATTTTAGGTGCTTTTTGAACTCTCCGATAGATGCCCTACAACTTTTAGGGAGGGGGGGGGGGGGGGATCGATTATATCTGATGTTCAAACGATACAGCTCATTGAAATCGGGTAAAACTCAATTGATGAGTTGGTAAAAACGGCCATTTTTTGATAAGGCGTGGCAACCACCCCGTTGGTCCGATTTAGGGTTTTTTTTTTTTAATCGACGCAGTATTTTATCCTCTTTAATTCATTTTGGGGTAGATTTTGACGTAAGACCGCTCGTTTCCGAGATATAAGCGAAAAACTGAAAAAAGTCCGAACATAAACATTTCGTGGTTTTTTGGTTCCCCCATCATACGAAGGACGCGGAGAGGGTGCAAACCTAGGATACTTCTATTAGAACCATACTAAAGTGATTGAAAACTTCTCCTGCTTTCCAACAATTATTTTAACCTACGGGCCCCAAGGAGGTCTAATTTTACCGGACTATGACATATTTTCTTCTCTCAATGACTACTCGGGTTCGATGGCGTTCCAACTGCAGTGATTACCCGGAGCAAATTACTTCAACAAATGTGCACTGCTTCTTTGCTCTCCTCGGCTTTCCTTGGGTTCAGAAGGGTCTTCACAATGAGTTGCACACAAATCGCTCGTTGAGGCTTAGGTGGAAAAAGGCTTCTGTTCAAAAACACTAAAACCCAGGAAAAATTCGCATTTATTGAGCTTGAAATAGGTACCAAAAGTATAATATTTACAGAAAAGTGATACTTATTGAAGAACAATATTTAAACATCCTCAGGAAAGATATGAGTACTTACTAATTGAATTACGATTAAACGATTTGAATCCAAAATGCAGCTTAATTTCGGGAATATCTTAGCCTTTTGATTTTCACAAACCTACATTCCTACGTCTCAATAATAAGGGTTCACAATATAAATTTGATTTCATGAATAAAATTTCGTTTAAAGCTAGAGGTTTATATCACATACAAAGGCTTCAAGCCATATAAATTATTTAAATAAAATATGGCCGAACAGGAAAGATTGTGATGAGTGTCCAACTGAATGAATTACACAATAGGGTAGTCAAACATCACCAATCAGCTCTACAATAACCATAAATCTTTAAAGATGAAAAACGTTGTTTGGCAGCGAACACAGATTGCACATTACAAATAGGTATCACTTTATATGGTGGCTAAGCTCTAACTTGAAAAACTGGAACTACATGAATTTATCAATATCACGGAATATTTTGGTATAACTATTTCTGAAAGAAGTTTGGCAATCTATATCACATTCATGGAGTTTTTGCTACGATGGGGGGGATCTAACAACACATTGGTAAGCACACATCATTCATGACATCAAGGAATTACGATTGGAAGCCATGTGCTGGAGCAGAAATAATATAAGCAGGCGCACCAAAGGCTAAATAAGGAAGAAGGATCAGATCTCCAGAAAGATATAGAACGAAGAAAAACGTGAAGGGAGAAAAGAGAACATATATGTAGGAGAAAATAGAAGTGACAAACATCCACCATCTCATAACAGGTAAAAATGTGCAAAGGCAAGAAAAGTTTATACCTTTCATCACTCACATAAAAAATTTACGGCATCACGGAATATTCAAGAAGGTGCATGTCAATTGCAGCAGGTGTAAGTTGTAAGGTCACAAATTTATCAAAGATTTCTTCATCTGCTAATTTTGCACGTATTTCTGTATTCTCAATCACATTTAGGAATAACGTGATGCGATGGGATATCGAACCATAGCAGAGAGCAACACTTAGGTCTCAGGTGACCAATGATGATTGATTATATCAAATTTAAAGAGAGAGTACCGATTGTCTTTAAGAAGTGGTAAAAATGGTCAATTTGAAAATCGGAAATTTATACAGAAAAGAGGGAGTGAAAGTACCACATTTGGTACATTTGATTCCCAATAATGTACTTTCACGCCCCTTTTTTTCAAACATGTTGCTGGGAAAATCAGCCACTACTTATTGCCACTGACGGCATTTTGGACACATTTACGCATTTCAGAATGTTTTTTGTAGGTGAGTATTGTGTATCATCTCGGAATTTCTTCCCTCCGAAATTCCTAGTAAGAAATTGCGGAAGAAGAAGAGGGTTTGTTGTAATTCTTGCCCGCTGTGAACATTCGGAAAAAAGTAGGTATTCGATATTCCATTTCAACGAATACAAACAAATTCGCACAACATTTCGAAAATACAACAAGGAGCACATACATAATATGTTTCCATATTATGGAAAGTCATTTAGAAAGTGAGGACGAAATGAGAGCGCGTGACGTGTTTATAAATTCTCAAGCGCGATTTCCTTGGACAGAAATTGAATGGATGCATAAAGCATTCCTCCATTACATGCAGGTTTTGTATTTATGTACATAGACGGTAGAAAGTTGAGAAATAAATCAACTTTTTCCATCTAAAGGACAATCTGGGTCTTTCCAAATCATCCTGCTTTCAAATAAGTTGTGCACGGTTAAAACGTGGTTAACGAGCAAATTGTTCTTAAGTAGGTAGTAGTGGAGAGAAGTTTAACACATGCTACAAACACATGACATTGAAAGGCAGATAATGCAAAAGGAACGTCGAATTGAAAGGAGGACTCGAGGGCCCTTCTCACTGTGTATGATCACTGGCTTTAATCTATGCCGAATATTACGAACTAGATACTTCCCGACTGGTCCCTAGAATCACCACTCCTTAGTGAAGCTCAGACAAAACCTTCAAAATGAGAGGGGGACTAAATAATTTTTTCTACCCAGATTCTAACCTGAACTACGAAATAAAATAATATTATGGCATTATTCGTATCCACAAAATGAAATAATTATTATGAACAGTCGCGAAACTAATGCTTTATACGCTTTCATTGATTCGAATCAACTTGTTTGTAGCAACCATATTTGGTAACAAAATATCCGGTTTATCAGTCACCCCCCCTTGTAAACTACAGAAAAGCTGTATGTCCTAGCTAGCTAGGATCAATGACATGGGGAGCTGATTTGACATTTCCACTGTTGAATCCCTCCTCACATCAAAATTGAGGAGGACGGTATGATTCGGATGTTGGCCTAGATGCAATAAATAGCATCACCCATTATCATCAACTCAAAACTAATCTTACACCTTAACGTGACAAAATTAAAAAAAAGTAGAGCCAACTGTGGCTAAAACTTCATGGAGGTAGTAAAAAAAACACGTATCACAGTTACACTTCGGTTTAAACAGTTAAAACTTTAACAAATTGAGTCTTGGTAAAATATTTACTTAATATCGGACATCTACAGGAACAGTTGATCATACTAACAACAAACAACTAAAGCACGTGTGGTGAGTAAATACGAATTCCTGTTCAGAATTAATTACCATGAGATTCGAGAGTGGAGTGCACGCAAATCAACGCAAAGCCACCATCCTTCAACGGTTTACAGTGATATTACAGGAGAAAATTTATTATTTTAAACCACCCATTAATGAATGAACTAAATCAAGTCAAATAATTGTGGTGATTCATTAGATTAACTTATAAAAATAGCAACCAACACCTTAGGAGTACATACTGGCATGCCGAAAAAGAAAAGCCAATTTTATTATTCGAAGAGATTATTCGTAGGTACTTAACCAATGGCTAAAGTAATTACGTGTAGGTGTACAGAACCACGCACACCCAGGAGTGCAGGAGGGCTGGTAGAACGCCTCAATCGAACAATAATCAAGTTCCGTACAGAGTTTGTGAACCAGAAACCAAATTATTGGGGTAGGCTTGTACCTCTCTTCCTGCTGGCCTGAGTAAAATACATATGATAATATCATACATATTTTATTTGAAAATAATTATACTACTTGTATTATATTATAATACAAATAGTATAATTATGGTCGCGAGCTCCTGTTACCAGAAGACTTGGTAAGGCCAGTCATGAAGGAAGAGCCACTCTTGGCCCACTATGTGGTCTCACTTCGAAAGCACATGCAGGAAACCAGAGAGTGCGCTACAAGGCTCATGGGGGTCCATGGGGGGTACAGAAAGAACGCTTCGACTGATAGATGACAGATAGGTAATCGAAATGAATCAAGCTGTGATACGTACGGTAAGTTAATGAATTAATTTTCTACCCACTAAGAGGATAGCTAAATTGGAAACACCTCATTTATACCGGAGCAACATGTGATGGCGTCATTCAACTTCTGGCACTGATGAAATTACCAATAGAGAAATTCAACTTGAGAACTAGTAACCGAAAAAAATAATAATGAGATAAAAATGTTCACTCGACTATTAGCTAAAATTATTGAAATAGAAAAATACATTTAATGTATTTTAAAAATTAAACTGATTTTGAACTACCTACTCATTTTCCATAGTCTTCCATAAAAAATTACTACGAAGTTGCATCTTATACAGAATTGGGGCCCCTTGAAATAATTCTAGAATGTTTCTAATAGTCTTGTGGATGAACTGATTGCTCATCAGTTCACCAAGACACCTAAATCGAAGCAAACATCAGATAGTTGGTAATTACGACGATAAAAATGGACGCAAAAATGCATAAATGGAAATTCCTCTCTGAAGTGAATAAACTTACCGTCGAAAACCACTCTTATCTGAACCAAGAGGAGGAACCACCGGAAGAGATAATTTCACCACACAAGCCTCGGGGTGAATGGTTTTGCTTTTCCATCAGCAACGATATTGGACGGTGCGCATACTCGTTTCATGACACTCTAAAACCCGGGCCAACTCGATTCAGGATCAAGTGAAGATCATTTTCCCCGAGGAGTTCCTAATTGATGAACTGGATCTGTTCAGGGGAACGTTATACCATCTAATCTGCATGCTAACAAAATAGCTTCTGTTCCTCAATTCGGAACAAAATTGGTCTCTATCTTCGAAAGAACAGCAATCTAACTTGCTACGAGTCTAGCAAGTAAAAAAGTACCAAGCAGTCTCAAATTGAAAATTCTTGAGCATAAAAATACATACAATTTAAAGTTATAATGATACCAATTTGGCAATAAGCTCACCCATTGTCCCATTTTTTAAACTATAGGCTATGAATTCAGATGTCATAAATACACTAATTCACGGCTATCTATAAATAAAACAAGCTGAACCAATATAAAAGTTACCTACTCAAAAAAATAAACTAATAAATCCTATTAAAGAGGCGAAGATTGACGAACCACCTAAATAGGGTTATGTCCAGTGAATTATTGATGGTTAAAAAAAAGAAGAAGAAATATGAATACAAGCATGCAATGTACACGGTCTTTGAAGGAGACACTCAAAACATCCATTAACTCCTCTAAATGATGGAAGTAGCATGCGACATCTGTGCCTTACATAAACAAACTACGATACATTTTATATTATCAGCATAACAAGTGAGTATTAATATAAATTAACTGGTCAAGCTGTTTGAGTTTTCAGCAACAACTTACTCAAGCTGTGAGAGGGAACAAGCTACCACCTTAACAGAATTCATCATGTGCATCACTTCAATCCATAATTATAAGTTTGTAATATTCTGTTGATTATAATCAACAGAATATTACAAACGTAAAGTTGAATTGTGCACCTTCAAAACAAGAATCTCTTTCGTTCAAACAAAACTTTCATTACAATCCTATTCTATTACAAAATTGTAGTATAATCACAATCACAATTCTTAGTATGTATATTCACAATTACAGTATATAAACAATCATTAATTTCCTTTAACTCCAATTAATTAATTTTTCCATCAACAATTTGATTGCGTGGCAACCACAACATGTAATCACAAGAGTCTAGCGGAAATAGGTTGACAGGAATATAATGCCCTCACAACTACTTCTTTCATATTACGTCAGATTAAAATAATGATTCAGGTGCAGTCGCACCTGAAAATTTATCGATCGCATCAGCAACTCATTTGAGCCTTGTTCATCTAGTATCTTATTAATTATAACTACAAATTACCCGATACTTATTATAAAAGCACAAGAAACCCGATTCAGTTTAAATTCAAATCCTTAAGTTGAATAATCATTTACTAATCACAGTGACAAGATTCAAAATGCAATAAGAAGCGACTGGGAGAAAACATCTACTCTACCTTTCTATAATGCTTTCATCTACGATACATGGCACAAGCCCAATCAAATATTGAGGCAAACAACCCAAAACTGGGGGGAAAGTGGTATGTTCGACGTATCTCAATTACATAGCAACACACAATATGTTGATTAAAGCAATCGATTTCAACTAATGTAGGTAAACGGCTATATGCATATACGAAATCATTATCACATGGTGACAAGGAACTCTGGAGATGTGAATGTATAGACTCTAACATCAAGCAATAATGTGAAGAGACTAAGACTTAGTAGGTCAATACCCGATTGAAATTTGGTCATAGTGCAGTGACATCGCTGCCTACCTGCGTTAATCAACAGCTATCTACATAATAATATTATGTAGAGCTATATTATAGAAACTAGTAGAATAGAAACATAATGGAGAAATGCTTCTATGAGCCAAATTTTCGTTCTTGTTCTATATAACGGACTACCTCTGCATTCATTAAATCTAAGTGTCAACATCAGTCTCAATTATAGTGACATTGGGCAGTCAATAAGGCATCGAGTAAACCATTCAATTGCAATAACACGGCAAATTATTCCGGCGTGAAAATCATTTCATTAAAGTTAAGATACCTCAAAAGGTGATCTTTGTGGTGCTTCATGCAGGCTGCACTTTATCATAAAATAATAGTAGAGAATAGAACCTCGAAGTCTCCTATTTCGAGATTTCAGTATTGTAATTGTCAAGGTTCGTCAAGACATGGACAATTATGAATACAAAGAAAATAAAAATTAAGTTCAATGGCACAAACAAGATGATGCTAATTCTTCCAACGCCAAGTCAATGAATAAACCGCGTTGATCGAGAATAAATCAGTTACGTGTATTTAAGTCAGATCGGCTAACTGTCACAGTGACTGTTACAATAATTATTATTGTGACAGCAATTTTCTTGGGAGTTTAACAGTATTAATGCGGTCGAGAGAACAAGGTTTTCGGTGACAAGGTGTAAACAACAATCGCACTCAAATTCCAAAGTTTGCTTCATCCTTTGAGCGAAAGGATTTGCCCAAAAATCATAAACGTGATGGTTCATCATGTTTCATTCCTTATGAAGATGTATGGTTTTCATGAGGAATAAACCATGAAACATTAAATGGAGGGTCTTTTGGATTTCGAAATAGATCTAGTATTTTTGTTTCTCAGAAATTTGGGAACAATTAGTTGTCGACGAATAATTTGAGATAGTACTAAGTTTTAATCTTTAAGGCAGCGAAAATAATGACTCATTACTATGACTCATTCCAAAAGTAAGTTTCCCTATATTCTTGTACGAGAACCATAAGAGGTAGAAAGATGTGAGAGGGCCCAAACTTTTCGTTTGGATGTAGTGGTAATACTGTAAAAAAAAAAATCCAGTCACTAGGTTGCGTTGTTTCTAACCTGTTGTCCATACACGAAGGTGAACATGGCATCTTAACTCGAGCACGGGTCTGATGCTATTAAATTTCGGATTTGGGAAGTTGTAACAACCGGTGAAATTCTTTGAGAAATTTCTAAACGGTGGTGGTGTAATGAGTATGGTCAGGCGGGGTAAATAAATAAAGAGCCATTACCGCCCCTGTAGTAGATTGTGGAACTAAATTTCAAGTAAACCATATCAATGCAACCTCGATGAGAGACGTTAGGGGATTATCGCATTTTCTGAACAGCTCATATCAGACGATCATCAAATATCAGACGAGTGTTCATAGTCTTCTGATAAAAATTGAAAATCGAAGTGGACACTGACAACCAAGATGAAGACCCTGTGACTGCTTTTGAAAAGCAATCTTGTTCAACACTCGTTTTCGTTAGTTAACTGATGAAAGTTGGATTTTGATCCGACGCTGACATTAGTAATTAGTACCCCATACATTTTGCCCTATGGGGTAAATGTAAAAAAATGGTTTTTGATGCGTTTCCAATGGTTTTGAGCTATCAAAGTAAAGGTTTTTCGTAAATGGTCACTTCATATTGAACATACTGCATTTATTTGTATCAGATGCCTGGCAAATTCAATTTGATTTTAAATAGGGTGGAAAACAGCTTGGGTAAAGTAGGGTGAAAAACAGAGTCAGTTGTTGGGGTAAAAACAAGCTTTTATAACGAGAATAATTGAAAGTGATTCTCGGCTGTCCAGATAAATCCAACTAATCAACTGACTCCGACTGATAAATACCTGTTTACAATTACAACATAGTTTCTGGGGTAAATGTAAACAGGCTCTCAATTGAGATTAATCACCCCCAAATGCAGTCAGAGCGAAAATTTTGAGTTTAGTTAATCTAGAGATAATCACTAGTTGACATAACCCGCAACTTCGTCCTTCTGAGTTAACCCAAGAAGTAGAGGAGAGGTTGAAGTTGAAACATCGCGATTTTGTTAACGATTTTGTTACCCCGCCTGACCCTATGCAAATGGTTCAGAAGAGTAGGTAGGTAAACCTACGAGGAAGGACGTGTTTGGTGAAGGATGGGTAGTGAAGGGGATTGATTTCGACAATCAAACGATCATTCAAACCCGGGAGAAAAGCAAACTCCGTTTTGAAGTAGATGCAAATTAACCAATAGGGTATCAGTATTGGAAATCAGATGCAGAACAAACAATAAAAGTTCGGATGAAACTTTCAGCTGTTATATAAATACCTACTGTTACCGCGCACAAAATAGCTTATGATCCTCAATATTTGTTTTCCCAAATACAGGAAATTTTACTTTTGGAACGCAGGCCATCTTGTAAAAAAATTATGAAGAGCGAGGACCATTCGCACACAAACTACCGACCTGGGAGCTTGATAATGATGACAATCCAACATAATATGTCCCGTTGGGTAAATATAACAGAAACCGAGTAAATCTCGAGGTAAGTACCAAACAGCCAAAAATGAAAATGGTAGCTAACGTGATATTCCGTGGTTGCTAAAGGAAAACACACAATCGAATACAAAATTCCATCTAGGCAGCACAAGGAAACATTTTCTGGACGGTGATCTTGAAACAATAGTAGTTTGGGTTTTATATCACTGAAGAGGCATTTGCTAGATAGGAACTTTTATGTTCCATCCTAATCAGGAAGTCTCACAGGGCTTCAATGGAAATAAAAATTATAGAAAACTAGTTTACGTTGAAAATGAGAGCACTTTTTTTACTTGAATCATCAATAGAATTAAAAAAAGGTTCTGTCCCCAGATCAGGTTCGTTCTACTAATCACTAACTTGTTTTCGTTCAATGGTATACAATTTAGGACCTGGTGGTGACTATTAGGAACGTACAAATATGATTAATCAAAGGTCAGTTTCAAATAACATAACAGAATGAGTTTGCTCTTTTTTCATCGTTCACTAATTTAACCACATTTAAAAAAAATCGTTGGTATTCAGCAGAATGCACGTCTGAACAGTTAGGTTCAAGTTGAAATATTAATTACTCCAAAACATGATTACATTGTTCTTTCTCTCAACTTTTCATACAGTAGCTTGATATTACTCAAAACAAGATGAAAAGTGACTCAAACATTACAATACCTACCATCACGTGTATTCATCATTCACTTCCTTAAACGGTGGAGTGTATCTTTCCACTATTGAGGTGATGAATCACAACGCACAGCATCCGGATAAGCACAACTTGGTTGATCACTTGAAAATAATCAATATGCAGAACTGTTAACAACAACGGTGCCCATCAGAATGCAATAACATCTTCCATATATTCTTAATTTAAGATACAAAATTCGTGAATCGGAATGCAATAACAACTACCAATATCACTTAATATTATATGTAAAATTCGTAAAAGTCAAGCTCGGAGGGTAATTTCAAACTTTAAAGAAATTATTTATAGATCTGAAACTTCTGAATTAGTAGATCAACATTTGATAAAGTGGATTGAGTTACTTCTTACCATATTTTAATGTCTAATGAATATGTACCTAAAACAAGGCATCTCACCTTAAAGCATTGAATTGTAATTAATCGATGTCAAGCTGTGGACAAATCACCAACCATCAGATAACGAATAATTGGCGTTACGACGGCAGACCCAACTTCTACGTTAATACTCTGACCGAATCATTACCATGTTGTGGCGGCAATGGCTTCTTCAATTAATAAATTATCATAGATTGTCGAGGGAAGTGAATAAAAGTAATCTAGGGACATTATAATCTGCAGCAGGGTAAAATAATCGCCGGACGGATCAGCATTATTGTCATCTTCAAACTCCACAACAGGGTAAAATAAAGTTACGAGTGAAGTTCATACACTCCCATTTCTTTCTACTGGAATTTTTACTAATGCAAGCTCGATCGAAGATATCAAGGACCAATTTAACTTGAATAATATGAAGGGAGGCGGATGGTTTAAAGTAGATAAATTTATATCTAATGTGACAAAATTCGAAGCCAATTATAAAACCTCACAAACTAAGCTCTCATTTATTCATACGTCAAACCTATGGGCTTAAATATTGATAAAAAGTCACCTCAATTTGTTGTAATTATACATACGTATGTATGTGCTGAATCAGTTCATTATCACTGGCTGTATGCACTTGTGGTGTCCAACAAATGTCAGGTGTTAGCCGTATGGGTAGCGTTGAAATAACCCACTCTGATGGGCATTAATGTATACAACAAATACAAAAACAGCCAATGATGACGACCAACAGGTTCTAAGGTACATACGATTAACTTATGAACATACCTCTCATAACTATAAAATCAATTTATACACAACCCTGCGCCATAGAATCAATATATGTAATTAGATGTTAAGTGGACTGAAGAACCCACCTTTGATTTGTTTGGAATATGCAGCCACAAGATTGAAAAATGAATTGTTTTTAATGTGGTTGGACATACTAAACTCGCAAGGTTTTCGGACCAGCTAGGATGAAAATTTCTGTTTCGTTGACGTTTGAGTGGTATAATAAGCAATGAACGTGCCTCGATATTAAGATAAACTTGTTTTCGATGGAACGCTTATAGTGAATTTATGACACTAATTGAAAACTAAACTTTTCCTTACAGGTTTAAAGTTCATACATTCGTTCATACCATCAGTTTTTACTTCACGTTAGAGTAATTTGGAAGCCTGCTAACAATAAAAAATAATAGAAAACAATCTCAAGGCGGGTTCATTCCTTACTGTCAAGTTCATAAAAACTGGGAATAATAGTTCAAGTGGTTTCCTCACAAAGAACCAAGTCACATTCTTGGGGATGTACATGTCACCTTTTTTGTTGTTGTTGTAAATTTAGCAGGGTTGTGTTGTCGATTGTGGCACATCAATGCGTTGGAAGTAAATAAATTATGTAACGCTACTGCAAGTTTTTGAAGCAAATACATAATAAGTATTATCATTACATACATAGCTTTGCTATATTTTTACCTCACTTTTTAGAAGCCCTCTGATGTTGGGAAGATGACGCCTCTGTTACAGGAGTCAATGAGTTTTGGGAAGTAGATGGTCTGCAACAAGGGAAAGTAAATTGTAATTAGAAGGAGAACCCACCAATTCCCAAACTGATGAAAGGAATAGTAGAGCCCGCAACTCAAAAATAACTTATTAATTAGAGAGATAAGGAAATTAATAACAGACATGTAACATTCAACGAAGTTATAGACTTTTATGAAGACATGGGGAGATAATTATTAAATACTTACAAAGAATTGAACCAGTTGCAAGACCCAGGGGCTGAGTGGGACCGCCCTGTACAATAAAGTCTCCTCAATCTGGTATCCATGCTGAAGGGATTCTAAAAATGAATAAAGACAATAGGTACGTACTAATGAAAACATGACAAACTTATTCTTGCAATGACAAAATAAAGTAAGTTGTTAACTAACAATCGCCCACATTCTTCTCTTGGCTTACAAGAAAATGGATTTTTGAGCGACGAGGAAACTAGAAAACGCATGCCATCTCTATCGAGGTTGAAGTTTTTAAAATGCCATTCGGCTTCTGAGAAGCATGATGCGGCTTATTTGATTTTCATTTCGAGAAGAAGAAAGCTCACACCATCGTCATCATCCCACAACGAACCTGAAATGAATGTTTCTTCAACATTGCTTTGATCAGTATCAACGTGTCCAGCTTTGGAATTGACGTTACAACGTCACGGATTTCTTCTTCAGTGACTTCGACTAGCTGACAATTTTCGTCTTCCGTTGGTAGGACAAACCTTCCATTTTTCGTGACCCACTTGTGATCCTGCAATCAAAAACACTAGATTTGATTGGGCGAATCGAAACAACACCCAAGCTTTACAACAAACTGCCGCCTATTTTGTGTTCTTCCAAGTTCATACAGGTTTAAATTGAATAACCCAAGAACTATTTTAACTTACCTTTATCTCTTGAAGAGATATCCTCTTGGAAGGATCCTTTTCCAACATCTTCGAGATCAGGTCGTGCAACTCATTGGAGACTTTGGGAGAATCGGGAAATACCAAAGGTTCAGTTCTGATATTGTTGTACACTAGTGGAACGCTGCCTCCATCGAAAGGAACCCGACCATAAACAAATCCAAACAGTGTCACTCCAAGGGACCAGACGTCGTACGCCTACATGAACAAAAACATCAATAAAAATGCTGCAAATTGAATTGGACATAATGGGGCGACAATCAGGCGAAACCCATCAGAGATAAACTGAGAGGTGGAACCGAGCATTATGTCAAAATTTCGAATTTTCATTGAACATTGTACTGTCAAAAACGGTTTACGGCTGACTGACGTTTCCTTTTTTCGAATCTGTACACCTTGTAACACATAAGTAGGTAGCTACAAAGTTTGTGGCTGGCAAACTTCTAATTAGTGACTTTTTCGACAAAACCGAAGTGTTATTATATTTTTGCATCATTTTCGAGCGAGACACTTTACATTGACACATTTTACCAAACAGACTTACCTTGCCACTAAAATGAGTATTAGCTGAAATAGCCTCAGGAGCAGTAAAAGCTGGGGTTCCTGCAGAATTATTCAAGCAAGCGTCAATCCCATCAAACTCATTGCACACGCTGAGATCGGCAATTTGGAGGTGTCCGTTTTCTCCAAGAAGTAAATTGGAAGGCTTGATGTCTCGGTGAATTATACGTTGAAAATGCACTGGAAACACGGAACGTAAGATAATTCAAGATAAGTTCATCCCCAACTCCCATGAAGGCAATGTTTGTAGAGCCACCTTATCACTTTTGACGATCTGCCTGTAATCGTTTAGTTAATAAAAAGAAAAAAAAGTAAAGCGGATTTTAGTGTGTTCACCAATTAGCGTTTCACGATAGAGCAGGAGCCAACCCTGCACTTTACATTGAAATGCCTTGCTCCAAAGAACTGCTAACCCCTTGAAATTTTCAATTGACAAGGCTGGGACGCGAAACCCAGTCCCCCTGGCGAGTTCCCCAAAGTTATAACGCTTTAGCTCCCTCGGCCAAGGTGGTGGAGAAGATCATACTTCTACAGGATCATTTCTGTAGTTGATCTTCAACACTTTACCGATAAATTATCGGCTTTTCGTTTAATTAATATAAAAGCCCGTTAATAAGACCTCGCTCCTTCATGAAGTTGTTTATCATCAGCCATTGACTACCCCTCAACACAACTTACCGAACATTATGCTGTGGCTACTTTCTCTTTGTCAGAATCTACTTTCAGAGTCCATATACAGTTCCATATCAAATTGAAATGTGATGTTGTAACAAATAAATTCAGGGATACTATTCTAAAGTTATTTGGATCCGCCTAAGGCGGATTGTAAGCTTGTGAATGCCCAAGGAGAGCTTCAATTTCGTTGAAGGTAAGTAGCAACTATGCAACTTATCAAGTTTTGAATCAACAAATCCCATCAAACTTGAAATTCCTACAATACGTGTGATTCGGTGACCCACAACTAAATTACTCACAATATTCCAGTCCAAGGACAACATCCCTGAAGTATTCCCACGCTTGGTCTTCGTTCAATGGAGAATCAGTTGGTAAATGCATAACTTCGCCGCGTTTTACAAGATCGAAAACTGTAAAAAGAAAAAAAATTTAAATTGTTAAATTCCTTCACAATGCGAAAGCCCTCAGCAGTTCAGCCTTCAGCTAAATTTTTGAGGATCTTAGATCATTCTATCTTATAAGTACATAATCTATCTCTTTAGATAAACACGTGTAAATTTCTTGCTAATGCTGAATGACACGACTCAACTATTGAAAATCGGCCATTTCGCTTACCCATATACAAATTATCCTCCACCGGATCATCCAAAACTTCGACAAGCTTCACAATGTTGGGGTGGTGAAGTTTTTTCAGTACAGCAATTTCTCGATAAATCCGGTCAAGTGGATTCACCCCTTTTCTATTTTGGTTCTGTACACCTGAATAATCGTACAAGTCTCAAATAACATTTCATTGTTTCTCGTCAGTTTTAGACGAAGGTTCCGTCTAATGATGGTAATGTGGTAAAAGTGGTAATAGTGATGGACTACTTGTGGCATCATGGCAGTTGAGGTTTCTCCTTGAATGTTTGTATTCGTGTGCTCTTGAATAAATTTCATAAAACTGAATGAAAATGGAGCAACTTACCGAAAATTCCTGCTTTCCGAAGTAATTTCTTCTTGGAGAGAATTTTCATGGCCTGAAATTTATTTTTCTGTTAGGACATCTGAGGACACACCAACAATAACACGTAACCAGTGATGACAAAACTCCGAAAATGATTTTTGGGGAATATTCCCCGCCCAAGAACTCATTTTTCTCCTCATTATAAATTATTTTCACTATTCCATGATCGTTACCCCTTTAATCAATCAGAAAGATATTAAAAGCGAAAAAAGTATTTCATAAAATTAAGAAGGGGAAAAATAAACTCCCCACATTTGCCAGGAATTTATATTTTGGGGAATATTCCCGATAAATTCCCGGTGCCCATCACTGCACGTAACTAATAAATACTAATAAACTTAGATATATTTTCGATAAATTGCTGTTCAATACCCATCCCTACTGAGTAGATTAGGTTAGGGAACAAGTTGTCCGGAACTAGTCCTGAGGGGGGGGGGGGCCTCACCTTCATTTCAAATGCACACTTGTTCCGGGCTAGTCCAGAACAGTAGGGCGGAAAAGACCTGTTATGTTTCTTATCCTTTATATTTCCTTCCTAATATTTCAACTTGAATCCTGGAGATACTCACATAATGAGTGTCATCTTCTTCATTATAGGCCAGTTTGACTAGTCCATACGAACCCTGCAAACAACGGACGAGATTTCAATTTGTTCATCGTTGATTTTTCTATACGTTCTATTCTACTACTGTTTACTGTTCCCTAACCAATTGCAACCCTTCAAAGTCGCCCCTTCACTTATCCCCCGGAGATCATCCAGTTATTCACAACATTCTTTTTACCCTTCCAAAGAATTTTTAATCTCCGCGAGGCGCTTGTTTGCACCTCTCGTCGTCCCCGCGTCGACCCCCCCCCCCCCCCCCACCGCAGCGTATTAATAGGTTTGCTCCAGGTCTAACGGCGTCTGTTAACAAAAGTTGAAAGCTGTCGACAGCAGTCCCAATGCCTTCTGAATCGCTGTTGAGTTCTGTCGAACAGCCCACCTGCTGACCTGGAACGCGATCTGTCAACAAAATTTGTTGAACCAAGTAATGCTACAACAATTTAATTACTTCATGGTGATTCACGTGACAGTAAATTTCATATGGAAAAATCCAAGTTATAATTTTTGGTTTATTGTATTCAGAATAATCAACCTTTTTCGAGAGAGGAGTATCATATGAGTCATTTAAAGTGTTTGAGGGTATCTACGAGGACTTCAGGAGGACGTGAGTACAACTTGACCCGCCGAGCACCAAAATAAAGTGAGAAGGTTATGAGAGAGGTTTCAACTGGGTAGGGTTATCCTCGTCGACAGCACCCGAACCCAGCAACCGAACTCATTAGAGCTGTCGGTTTCCGTCCGACAGCAGTTGAACTGCTGACAACCTACAAATAGACCTGGAACAGCCGGCGACGGCGACTTTTAGCCGACCCAGCAACCTGGAACAGCAGTTTTCTCAACTGCGCATGTCTCCGTGGATTTCTGTTAACAGTCCGTCAAAGCTGGAACAAAACTATTAGCTCCTCCACACCCCGTCAACACTGATGGAGGAACAACAATTCAACAATTCCCCCCTCAGCCGAAAAATGGGTACACATTCTTCTGGGATATCAAAATTTTCCCAACTGAGCCAGCCAGTATTAAATTGAACACTGAGCCCGTTTTCTGAGCCATTTTGAGCGGACTTTTTGGTGTTTTCAGACTTTTCTCGTACGATGAAAAACCGAGGAATTTTTTTGGTTTGAGATTCAAATTTTTGCGACTTCTAGAAGTGCCTTAGAATAAAAATGAGCATTCTCCTCCTCCTCCTTGGGATGCAGCTCCAATATAATAGATATCAATTATCCAAAAATTAATTCAATATCTATAAAAACTTTTAATTTAATTACATGTAAAATAAACATGTATACATGTAGGTATAGTAAACGTAAATGTAAATACATATAGCTTGATAGACCCAGCTATCAAGTCGCCGAAAAACGGTATATATTTAAAAACAATTTATTCTCCTGTAAAGTTTGTGGACGGCTGTGAGACCCAGAAAAATAGATTATGCGTCCAAAACTACTCGGAAAACGACACCTCATTCGACCTTCTGACATCCATCTGTAGCCCCTTTTTGGCCCCACACAGTTCCACGGGTTTGGGCGATAGGGCTCAAAACCATGCGGGCGTAGCTAGATGGTAATCCGAGTATTTTGCCAAAATTTCATATTTATTAAAAATGTAAAACTTTGAGGCCGATCCAAATTTTCGACCCCCGTCGCGAATACATCAGTGTATTATTCCAAGAACAATAAACCAGCTTGAGGAAAAATATTACTGTCAACATCACCATCAACTACGAAAAATATTATTTTAGATAGGTTTTATGAACTGAATGGGACAATTTTTTCACAAAGGCAGAGGAGGCAGAAGTGCTACACAAACCCTCCACCATTTCGACTCCACCTCTGAGCCGAATCTGTGAACAGTTTGGAGGCAAAAGCGCACTCCAAACTATTAACGGCTCAAACGGTGAATAGATTGTAAATACTCCGCCCGTCCCACCAGGCCTCTGAATTGGACACACGCCCTTTCCAGCGATCAGTAAAACTGGTTTGGATTTTCATCCGCACAATTTAGTTATTTATGAGGATTGTACTCCAGCCCATTACTCTTCCAACCTAACCACAAGTTGGTTGATCCACCAGCCTCCACCAAGACTTGATGAAGCACAGGAGATCCCCCAACTTTGCATTGAGTTTCGTGTGTTCCTGAGAGGAACACATGACGTGCCTTGGGCATAACCGAGAGAGCGCACTGTATGAGCAAAGTACATGTTCCGTCGACTCTGGTCCGCCGTTGCAGAAACGGCACTACTTGGTGTCAGATAGTCCTATCTTGTGGAGGTGATACCGAAGCATGCAGCAATCAAACCCGCTGAGGGACTCGAACCCTCTACGTCAACCACCACAGTCGGACGCTGTATCGACTGAGCTACGTCGGCTCCCCTAGTAATATCTGTGGTATATATTATGTATAAATTCCATACATAAAACAGTGTTTACCTGACCAATGGAATCCAACAGTCGATACTGGTTTAACTGAAGGAATGCTCCGGATTTGTCGATACTAACGCGCCTGCTTTCTTTCAGAGGTACCTTCCGTTTAACTCGGGGTGAAGAATACGGTGAGTATGGCACATTGGGGTAAATCACTCTTTTCGTTTTGTCTGTAAGGCTGATTCCTGATGCTCCTTCAGAAACGTCGTCGACTGAAGGAGACTGAACGCTGGTGGAATGTTCAAGGCGAGCCCGTTGCCTTTCCATGAGTCTGCTGGGTTTAGTTGTTTCAGGAACTTTAGCTTCACCACTAAAAAAAAACAATAGAATGTCAACTCAACTGATACGCTGATCAAGAATGTAGTGAACGGCACCTCACCACCTTCCATTTTACCAAACACGCATTACTGTTTTATTCTACGTAAACGAAAAAAACGAAAAATAAACTTACTCTTTCCCGTTTACGCCTAATCCAGTCAAGCCCTCGTCCTGTACTGGAGTTCTTGTTTGGGCGTTGTTGGACATTGGTCACACAGGTTGATGGATGTCATGTTCAGTATCTAGTAACTATCAGAATCCCACCCAGCACCATCATTGAGAGTCTTGTACCTGAAAAATGGTGACTGTGATAAAGAGTGGCCATACGAACCCCCCACGTAATTCCATTGTAGTTGCATTGAAGTGCTGGGGAGATGAGGAAATATGGGGAAAATTAAATTTACCGTTTTAGTTTCTGACAACTAGAGGGAATTCATAGAAGTTAACACATACCTGTGATAAAAATTTATGGCACAATTTTTAATGAAAAAAATCTCAAGAATATTGTTCGAGCAGCCAACCAAACGCAGCTAACCATGTTTCAAACAAAGTGCTGGCTGCCAGCAAAACAAACTTACTTGACAAAGAGCTGACATCGACCGCTAGTGAAGTGCAATCAATGCTGCCCACTTGATAAATCCTTCTTTTACACGCACTCTGACCAATATCTCTTTAGGGCTTAGTCAAAGTAGTGCAATCATAATTTTGCATCACAAGTGACCCTATGAATGACAAGCTCCGTCAAGTAATTATTTCTCAAGGGTGGCAGGTAGGAAGTAAAGGAAAATTAGGATAATGTTTGAGGAGTCAAGGGCAGGCACTATCTCATTTGAATAATTGTTGTGGTTCCAACTTGAGGTTGACAAACTCGGTCAGTGGTGTCATTGCTAAGTTGAAATCAATAACAGTGGGACTTATCAAAATGTCCAATCACAACTTGAGAAGGGTCAAAACATAAGTACGTGGCAACAATTGCCATGCAGAAAATAAGAATGTCAATTAAAACACGACGGTGTCGGCGATTTTTGAAACGAAGGTCAAAAAATGTCCCAGTAGAAACTCACCTTGACGCAAGAGAAAACTTCATGAAATAAACAACACAGAGAAACAAATGAATAAAACGCACTACTGTAACACTGATTGTTACTTTCACAGATAATGAATGACGCAGCTCAGCAGAAGAAAGGAAAACATGAGTATTACAGTGAGAAATACGCCGCGTTTTGTATATAAACTAGGTGATAATGGTTGATACTGATAGAGTAGACTGACAACGCCAGCCAAGGATTCGTGAATGGCCAGGAGAGATTCAACTTCTTCTTCGAAAAGAACTCCAACCAACCAAACAACCTCCTCACTTGATGGCGAACACAAACCCTACATTCGAGTACTGGGTAGATAACAAACCAACCCAACCTCCTCATTTTTTAAATCCGCGAACAAAATACATAGGTATATTTCATAAACATGGGAGATATTATGCTGCATATCATGGATCCCACAGAAGAACTACCTACCTACTTCGTGCAATTCGTACAGATCTATCGGCTGTGAGTAGGTACCTATTACAAGATTTACCTAGTGACGGGTGTCAGGCAACTATTCTTGATCTATTATTGGTCGATATATCATACCGAAGTCCTAAATTTCGATATAATTGGAATATAGACGATTGAACTGATTTTATTCCATTTTAATTCATTTCCTCATTTAAATTACTATCGGGCGATCATCACTTGGGCCCCGATCCCTCATCAGACGATAGTGCGAAGTAGTTTCTCGAGCAAGGGGGCGTACAAGAGGGGAGCCGTGTTTACTCTTATGGGCCCCTTCGTGATAATACTCCTTTGCGCCCACGGCTCACCAATCTGGTTAGTTGTTCAATTTTCCCCCAACCATTTTTTGCAACTCTTCACACTTCACACTTCACCTGGACCCCCCCAGTGGATGAGTAGCATCGATGGATACGTTGGAACCCCAACATGAAGGAATTCCCAAATTCGCAGCATTGCAGGGCTCAGTTGGTACAGCTTGAAACATAATAATATTGTCCAACATATTATGTTGGATACCTATATTATGTCCAACATACACCCGTTATTGTCCCCATGGAGCCTACACGTTTGGGACACTAGCTCAATTTTTTATCGTTAGCGTCATCACGGGATATAACAAATCAAGATGGAGAAAGCCGCATCTTCTATCTCTAACGGTTGAAGATAATATCTTCAATATATTATATGGGACACTTGGGACGATCTGGAACACGGTATTAAACCGCATCTCCCTATCTTCAAAGGTTTAGGCTGGAGAGTTGTAATAAGACAAACCCGATTTTATAGAAGACTTACTTAGTATAGATTTTAAGTACCTACAATATTGAAGTCAACACCCATGACGATCTTCATAGGAATACTCATAGGAATAATCTAATCTAATATAGATAATATTATTATGAATTAATTCATCGAAATTGGTAACTTTGGTTTTGATTTATTACTCTCTGAAAACTTGGTAAAACTTGGTAACTTTGATTTTGATTTATTAGGTAGGTACCTAGGTACTCTTTGAAAACCTGCAAATTTTACACAAGGGTTTTTTATTCTGTGATAAACCTACGTTACTTGTGCGGAAATTTAATTCTGTGTCAATGAAAGAAGTTTTAGGAAAACTTTTTTTAATTTTTTTTCCTTTCAAAAAAATTGATTTTTAATTTTTTTTTTGTTTTTTACTCGAAAAATATTTTACCTCCTGGGATCCTTCAAAAACCCCATTTTTAGCCCCACGGAAGCCCTATAGATCGCCACAGTAAAATCGGGTCGTTCCGGCACCCCCAAAAATGGATTCTACGTCCAAAAATACTTCGAAAATGACACCTAACTCGATCCCATAGCCCAAAGCCTAAAAAACCCTCCCGTAGCACCATTTTAGCCCCATAGCGCCCCACGGGTTTGGGCGATCGGGCTGAAAACCTTGCGGGCACATAGACGGTAAACCAAGTATTTTGTCGAAATTTCAGATTTAAAAAAAAATTCCAACGGGTCGGACGGCGGACGGACATTTCGGTTTTGGAATCTTAGACCTCTTGTGAAACGGATAATGTCTGTTTCAAGAGGTCTAGATTCCAAAACCAAAATGTCCGTCCGCTGTCCTGGCCGTATTGGGCAGTAGGAATTTTTTAAAGTGAAACTTTTATTACATCGTCTCAAACTTTTTTGTCTGTGTGTCGCATGTCGCGTTACAGTAACTGTAACAACGCAATAGTCGCAACTGTAACAGTGCATAGCAACTGTTGTAATGCAGCCGAGGCCTCAGTGGTAGACCACGCTACCCCTCAGAGGCCAGAGAGCTTCATTCAATCGCTCTTTTTAAACCAGTCAACAACAGTTACTCTCTCCTTTCCTCGTGTTACCTTTAAATTGTGTGTGCTCTTTTACCTAAACCCTCTGGGATAAAACTCTCCTTAGGGCATTCAAAACGGCTGGCACCCCTTAGATGTGAGTTCCGCCTAAATTCAGACAGGCTCCCCATTGATGCGAGATCCGTCTTACTAGGTTCTTCATTTATGTAATACAGGTCGGCACCCCTTAGATGCGAGTTCCACCTCAAAACCGACAGGCTCCCCTGCGATGTGAGATCCGTCGTACTAGGCTTACATTCAACACGGCTGGCACCCCTTAGACGTGAGTTCCGCCTAAACAACAGACAGGCTCCCCTGTGATGTGAGATCCGTCTAACTAGGTTTTGCTAAAATAGGCTGGCACCCCATAGATGTGAGTTCCGCCTCAAACAACATTAAATTCAGAACCTTTGCAATTTAACTCAACACAGGTAGGCACCTCATAGATGTGAGTTCCACCTCAACAGTGCATAATTCAATAAAGAGTCAATTCCTTTCCTCCAACTCTCCATTAGGCACTTATTAGGCTCCATTAGGTAATTAGGTAAAATCTGGGCACAACACGAATATTTGTATTACGAGGTACCTCTAGGTACCTCGTAGGTACCTCTAGAATAATCAATCTCTGATTTCAGTAGTACAGTATTGCCAAATTGTTTTTTTCAGTCGTTTCACTTGCCATCAGTCATGGAGCCAATAATTGGCTTCTAAAATTATTATTTTAAAAGTGGGTCCATATTCCAAAAATTACTATTGTCAAATTCCCCACCGACATTCTGCACCGGTTTCATCATTTTTACTTTACTCAATTACCTTTTCTATACCTTCAGTATAATATACCGTTATGTTTGTTCTCTGTGATGTTAATGACTAATGTTTTTCTTGTTAGGGCTGTAGATGAGTATAACTGCTCGAAACCGGTCCCCACGCTACAATAATTGTTTATTCAAATAAACAATTCGGTACTCAGCAGAGAAATCGTTTTCTCTCCCTAACCACCTCAATCACCAACATCTCTACGTGTCGGGAAAAAACGGAGGGCAGATTCGGTTTTAGCACCCCAAAAACCTTGGAGATCGATGGTTTTTTCCGAGACGCCTGAATGTGACCTTTTTTTTTTGTAAACCAATTATTGGTCCCTTCCTAATTATTAGGAGGGATACTAAAAATCGATCAACTAAAATATATAATATATATGTTATATATAATACATAAATCGGACTGTTCACGGTTCGACAGAGAGAGCTTGACGACTGGGGACGGAACGTCCGAAACGTCGCGGCTCGTGGGAGGCACACTTGAATATTATCGGAAATAATTTGTAGGCTGTAATTCACTCCATGCAACGCTCTTAGGCCGTAAATCGTGTTCAGCCGAGGTTGGACGTTGGAATGATGGGGAGTCTCCATGTCAGAACTGTTCATCGCTTTTCTGTTCCACTGATAAATTCGTATCACACCCCGTCATTTCACATGAATGAATGGCCAGGCATTGACGCGTATTTATGTCGTCATTTCAACCCCTTTTCGTGTCATCGCGCGAGCTCACAACTTTTCGCCATGTCGGGTGAGGTGGAGAGGAGCGATGGACTTATCGTTAGAAGGTGCCTGCGACACGTACCTACGTTGTTCACTTGCAAACTCTGCACAAGTAGGAAAAAAACCTAAAATTAGGTTTTTTTCCTACTTGTCACATTATTTGCGTTAATAACCTAATTTTAGGTTATAAATGCAGATAATGTGACAATAAACATAACTATAAAGCAACAATAAGATTACGATACGAATAAAATTACAATGCTGAACGGTAACTAAAAAAAAAAAAAAGCGAGTGAAAAGAATTACAGAAAAAAAGAAGAAGGCTGACCTTGAGAGAGTGCAAACATAAAGGGGGGAAGAATACACACTACCCTGCGAATCTAAAACTACTAATGCCCAGAGTGCTTTTTAGGAGAGGAACACTTCGTTTATAATTCGAGTAAAAGTAAAAGCTCTCTGCCGCAATACCGACTGGAGGAACCGCACAAATCTGTTCGTCCAGCCTTCATCATCCAAAACCATCTTTGAAATGATCTCCGAGACATCCAACAGAGGAGCACCAAAAAATCTGCTGCGCTCATAGATGAAAACGAGGCAAGACGAGAGCAAGTGAAGAAGTGAGTCTGGTGATTGAGAATTGCAGATGGAACAAGGGTTACTTACATCAAAGCGATTGATCGTTCTGTGCAGTGCAATACGACAGAAGGAGGGGTTGGCACATCTTACTTGAGCCAAAAGTTTCTTGCTGTACAGGGGAGCCGAACGAGTCAAATAGGGAGCACATTCGCCAATCCCAAACAGTGCGCTTCTTCTACACAACGTTAAAACAACTGAAAAGTTATAAATCACAGGAAGCCCACAACTACATAATCAGTGGATGCGGAATTAGGGAATGAGCGATCGTTTTCGGAAAGGCAATTAATTACCTTAAGCTGCCAGCCTAGGTCCTCATGTTGTTGATGAGTATACCAATAAGATGGGATTCTTTATGCGAATACTTTGTATAATGTGTTTCTAATTCGATTTGTCTTCTTTCCCACAACAGGTTACCTACGCATTCTCAATGCCACAACTGCGAATAAATGGGGAGGTGCTGACACGCAGAGTAATCCGATCATCGAGCTGGTCGCATTAAGCTTCTCGTATGAAAGATGTTTGCGGGTGATTAGAACTCATTATCCGTATCTATTGGTGTATTTTTATGATTTATAATGAGTGAGAACGATCAGTAGAAGGCGGTGGATCAGGGTCACCCACACATTCATCAGTTAATCTGAATATTTTGGACCGCAGTTAGCGCGGACTGAAGGTGTAGGGGAGTCGGATAGGCGAGGATCGTACGAAAGATCCGCGACAGGCAACTCCTTGTGATATCGCAGGCCTTTAGCCCCACACTGTCAGTTCGCCTGCAGGCACCAAACGCATAGTGTGTGCGATCTTCAGGCGATCATATGCAGTTCAGTACGTCCGCCTGCAGGCGGTTGACTGGTAGTGTATGGAGCTGGGCGATATTGGCCTTACGTTCGCCTGTTGAGGCGACGGCCTGCAGGCGTTTGCATAGTGTATGGGGCCCTTTAGATCGTTCAAAATCACCGTACAGCAAAAGCCCCTCCCCGCTACTTTTAATTCTTGATTTTTTGTCCCAGCAGATGCGAAGGGGTTTACAAACTTCTTTTTTCTGGCAGGATTTACGACGATTTTTTTCAAACATTTTTTCCTCAGTTGGGGACACATCTTGCCCTTCGCCGCTTAGGCTGTGGCGGTATGTCACAAAATATTTTGTGAATGGCGAAGGGCAAAATGTGTCCCCAAATTTTATATAAAATTTAAAATTTATTTTGTGACAGAAGTATTTAATACTTCATCTGGGAACACCAAACCCAATTCGGGTGTAGGCGGCCTGGCGCGGGACCTACGCTACTAGGTAGGTACCTAGCGCATAATTTACCCAGTAAAATAGGTAGGGCATATTTTACCCAGGTAGGTAAGCGCGAATACGTGCCCAGGCCCGCCGAGAGAAAAAGCGGGCCCGGGGCAGAAAAGAGCATAGGGCCCCCATGTAAGCGATGGTACGAATAATGGTGAACTTCGATGTTTTCCTTTCGATGCTCCATCCTTCGGCGCTTTGCCGCCGCCCCTCTTCCTTATCCTGACCAGTTTTCTATTGTGATTCACATTGCTTGAGTTTTACAAGGCCTAATCACACGGAAGACTACGTTGCCTGCCAAGTGGCAACTCAGCCATTTTGGTTTATTATTCTTAGAATAATACACCTATGTGATCGCGATGGAGGTCGACGACTCGGATCTGCCTCAAAATTTGACAATATTCGTTTCAAAAGGTCTGCATTCTAAATCCGAAATGTCCGTCCGCCGTACGCTATACAGCGCTTCTTAGGTGCCTTAGGGGCCTAAGGCCATTTCTGGCCCATAACAACCTTTCTCGTACCATCTGCTCTCTCTCTTCCCCTAGGGGAAGTGCACTTATGTTTCCTCACATTAAAGAAGAAATTTTCTTCTTGTTCTTGATCTTCAGCACACCCCTGGGGGGAGTACAGTGGGCCTCAAAATTTGACAATATTCATTTCAAAAGGTCTGTCTACATTCTAAATCCGAAATGTCCGTCCGCCGTCCGGGCCGTTTTGGGCAGTAGGATTTTTTTTAAAACCTGAAATTTTGACAAAATACTTGGTTTACCATCTGGTTGTGCCCGCAAGGTTTTCAGTCCGATCGCCCAAACCCGTGGGGCGCTATAGGGCTAAAATGGGGCTATGGGAGGTTTTTTTTAAAGGCTTTTAGCTATGGGATCGAGTTAGGTGTCGTTTTCGAAGTATTTTTGGACATAGAATCCATTTTTGGGGGTCCCGGAACGATCCGATTTCACTGTGGCGATCTATAGGGCTTTCATGGGGTTAAAAATGGGATTTTTGAAGGATCCCAGGCGGTTAAATATTTTTCGAGTAAAAAATGAAGAATTTTTGAAAAAAAAAAAAAAAAAAAATCCCCAAAAGATTTTCATTGACAGAATTATATTTTTGCACAAGTAATCTATATCAAAGAATAATAAACCCTATTGTAAAATTTGCGGCGTTTTGGTTTATTATTCTTGGAATTAAACACCTATGTTTTCGCGACGGGGGTCGACGACTCCGATCGGGCTCAAAATTTGACATTATTCGTTTCAAGAGGTCTACAGTCTAAATCCGAAATGTCCGTCCGCCGTCCAGGCCGTTTTGGGCAGTAGGAATTTTTTTTTAAATCTGAAATTTTGACAAAATCTCCATGGGGGTCGACGACTCCGATCGGCCTCAAAATTTGACATTATCCGTTTCAAGAGGTCTACATTCAAAAACAGAAATGTCCGTCCGCCGTTCGCCGTCCGGGCCGTTTTGGGCAGTAGGATTTTTTTTTTAAATCTGAAATTTTGACAAAATACTTGGTTTACCATAGTTGTGCCCGCAAGGTTTTCAGTCCGATCGCCCGAACCCGTGGGGCGCTATGGGGCTACAGGAGGGTTTTTTGAAGGCTTTTAGCTATGGGATCGAGTTAGGAGTCGTTTTCGAAGTATTTTTGGACGTAGAATCCATTTTCGGGGGTCCCGGAACGATCCGATTTCACTGTGGCGATCTATAGGGCTTTCATGGGGCTAAAAATGGGATTTTTGAAAGATCCCAGGAGGTTAAATATTTTTCGAGTAAAAAATAAAGAATTTTTGAAAAAAAAAAAAAATCCAAAATAAAATTTTTTTTCCAAAATTTATTCTATCGACACAGAATTAAATTTTTGCAGAAGTAACCTATATCAAAGAATAATAAACCCTTTTGTAAAATTTGCAGCGTTTTTTCTTATTTTTCTAGGGCCCGCTGGGGCCCCATGTAGAAGTCCGGGCCCGGGGTAAAATGTCCCCTTTGCCCCTCCCCCCCTCTCGGTGGGCCTGTCCGTGCCTTAATAATGACAAAATTGACTCAACATTCAATGTTGAGTCTGATCAGAATTGTTGACCCCTGTCTCGAATAGATAGGTGCATTATTCCACCAATCGGTCTACGATTTTTGGCCCCGGCTTCAGAACAAGTAACTGTCTCATACGCGGCAAGAAACATGCATTGTACTTTGTACCTACTTTCGGAGGTTTTGGGAATATAAGGGGATAGAAGTCAGTTTTTACCACGTCAGTAAGATGACCAATGTAGCCTACCCAAATGTGCAACAACGGTGCTAGCTGGTGATATGAATATAAATCTGTGACACGCACAAGCAAAATTTGCTACTTGTGTGTCACCATTTAATGGTGACACACAAGTAGCTGAATATTATAATTTTTTGCATGAACATGTTTATGTTAGCTGGATAAATGTGCCCACGAGAGGAAATAGCTGTCTAGACCACATCATGGTCAAGTCCTCACGCGATGTTTTTGCAACCTCAAAATCTGCTATTTCAAGGATTAGTATTAATACGCGCGTTTTCTGCGTTTTCAATATCATCCTCGGGGATATCTAAAAAAGGTGTAGCAGAAGAATGTACCGTTAAAAAACTAAATAAGGAAAAATTAAATGAATTATTGAACCTAGTTGATTGGAGTCCAGTCTATACATCGGCTGATATTAATCAGGCATATATGCAATTTTTCAATCAATTCTGAAAAGCTCCATTGAATTATGCACTTTTGTAGTTAAACCAACTAATCGCAAATCTCGTAAGCTTAAGCCCTGGACTACCGCTGCTCTAGTGAACTCAATAAATCGACGCGATTCGCTGGCCCGATTAGCTAAGAGGAATCCGCAGGATGCACAACTTCGTAACCTGTACAGGCGGTATAGAAATATACTGCGAGCTCTTCTCTTCAAAACAAAGAACGAATACTTCTGTCATCAAATCACCTTGTCAGATACTATCTCGAAAGTATGGAAAACTGTAAACATCGCATATACGGAGTGACCGAAATTAAAAAAATTAGATTTGTGAAAGGGAACATCTCACCGATATTAGTGATATCGCAAATCGATTAAATGCATTTTTCACAACTATCGGAAGTCAATTAAATTCTGAATTCAAAAGCTATGAACCGAGCAAAGATTTGCCGAGCCATGTGGTATCAACAATGAGCCTGAACTCTGGCTCGGAAGAAGAAGTATACAAAACGATATTATCAATCAAAGGAGGAACAGGTGCGGGGTGGGATGGAATCTCATCGGATCTAATAAAAAACGTGGCCATCTCAATAACTTCACCACTAACCCATTTAATTAACCTCAGCCTACTGAATGGAAAATTCCCAGATGCTCTTAAAATCGCGTTAGTGCGGCCCCTATTTAAAAAAGGAATAAAAACTGATGCGAACAATTACCGACCTATTTCATTACTGTCAAATTTCGCCAAAATTTTCAAGAAAATAGTAAAAGCCCAAATGACTAACTACCTGGAAAAAAATAATCTATTAGCTGCTTCACAATAAGGATTCCGAAAAGATCGGAGTACACAGGATGCCCTAGTGGAAGTAACAGCAGATATCTCAGAATCAATGAACAACAATCTCAAAATAATGGGAGTTTTCATAGATCTCTCCAAGGCATTTGACTCCATAGAAATATCAAGGCTTATGCTAAAATTGGAAAGACTTGGACTTGATGGGATGACCTAAAAATGAATCAAAACTCGGCTCGAAAATCTACGTAAGTTCTTGTAGACCTTACATAGTTCGCGGAACGTCTGAAAAGCCTGTGTTGATAGTGCAATGATAACGGGAGCACTGCCCTTCTTGAGACGATTTTTTTTGCATGGACCTTATGGAACAACGAACTAAGTGTGAAGCCAGAAATGTCGAAATGTGGGGCAGTTCTGGGCACTGCGCACACCCTTCCTTCTCACCGTTCACCAGATGTTAAATCACCTCCACAATCAGTGTTGGCAGTCTCCGTTCATGGGCAGGGAATTTTCGTTTGTAATGAGGGACTTATTCAGGATCTAATCTGTCCCAAATCATGGAAAAAATAGGGGCTTACTTTTGAAATATTTTGAAAACTTTTTGGTGTTGCTAAATTACTTTGTACGGTATGAAATCATAAAATTTCGATCGACCAAGGTTTCTGATTTTTTCAGTTTTCCCACAAAGGTATTTTTTCCAGAAGCTACAGCAGTTGAGGGGATGGCATCAGGGGTTTAGTGTGCTTCCATGTTTTCTGGGAAGTGTTTTCTGAACTCGGTGATCTGCGTTTGTCTCATTTATAAGTTTTTTATTCGTTCGTTTCATTCGATCGTTTCATTGTTCATTTCATAAAGCGTTTGTTGGATAACTCTATTGATTTCATCTTGAGGGAGTTTTCCCGTTTAGGCGTGAGTGATAAGTGTGACATTCGCGACATGGGACGGCCAACCTCATCTTTACCAGGTTTGCAGCGTGTACCCAGGAAATGAAAGGAAACTGGTAATAGTTAATAGGAATTTTTAAACAAACAAACAAATAAATAAATAAATAATGAACTATAGCAAATCTTGATAGTAGGTACTTTTTATCTGTGTTGGGTGCAATAATATTTTCACAAAATATTATCACGAATCCGTGACTGCACCCCCTTGTTCTGCCATCACCAGTCGCGCCTGGTACCTACTAGGCCCTATTTTATTTCTTGGATTCGTTAATGATCTGTTTGCTCTGGATGTCTCAGGCAAATTCGTTGCCTTTGCAGATGACATAGCCATTTTATTGAAAGGAAACTCATGGGAAGAAGTCCATTCAGAGGCGGAACGAGTTATGGAGAAAGTCCTGAAATGGTTTCACTTGAATGGTCGAACCGTGAACATAACTAAAACAAAGTATATCACGTTTTCTATCAATAAGACTGGTCAGCCAGATTTTTCGAAATTAGTAATTCACAAAGATCAGTGCGCGCAAAAAACAGCATACTCCTGTGGAACATTAGAAAAAGTTAGAAGCCTAAAATATCTTGGGCTTACACTGGATCAACATGTAAAGTGGCATGAACACATTCAGAACTTGGAGGGGAGAATTAAAAAATGTTACCATTTCTTCATCATCCTAAGAAATTTTTTATCCAGGGATAATCTCCGCATGATGTACAATGCGTATGTTTACAGTATTCTAATTTATGGCATAATAATTTGGGGTGGTGCCTACTCAAGCAATTTTCGTTGCATTGAGGTGGCAATTAACACTGTGCTACGGATAGCAACCAAATCCGATCAGCGCACACCAATAGGAACTTTGTATTTCAAGCTCGATGTCCTACCACCTAGGGCAACTTATGTTTACAGACTAGTAAATTATGTTTTCAAATCTCGGGACACGTTTAGTCAGCAAGAGGTGATAAAAAGTACAAGGACTAGTCAGACAACCATTTTGCGAATTCCTTATCCAAAAGTTGACTTCTTCACTCGGCAGTTACCCTGGCTTGCGCCTGCGCTATTTGAAACCCTGCCTTTCTCGTTAAGGACCGCGAGGTCAATGTCAATTTTCAAAAAAGAAGCCCTACTTTATTTTAAGAATTTAGAAAATACAAATTGTATTCTAAGTCGCTATAAATTGTAATTTTAAACGGTATGTAATATTCAATAGCTACTAAGGGAATGACAAGCCTGGACAGGTCAGAGACCTATAGGCCATATCAAGAAAAAATGGTTCCTATGTATACAAATCATGACTCTCATCCTTATTGTGAAATTGGATTTTGTTTTATGAATAAATAAATAAAAAAGTTAGCTAAACATGCCTCCACCGGGAAACGAAAAGCCATTTACGCGAGGCCGCGCTGCGCCGTACAATTTGAGGTGGGACCCTTGACTAGGTACCAGCGTGCAGTATACGGTTCAGTATAGATACATACTGACCATGAACCAGATGAATTGAGGATGTAACATGCGCATAGATCCACCGATTTTTCAGTACGGACAGAAACGTCAAACATTGGTGTTCGCCTCGGGACTCGAACCAGGCTGATCAGCGCTCCGACTGATTTGTAAACAGACGAAGCTCTGTCGCCTTAGTCCACTGGGCCACCCTGACCCCACCAAGGAGATAATATTCAACGTATTCATATTATATTCAACGATCATATTATGATCGTTGAATATGTCAGTGAAGTAAGTCTTGTCTGTTTTAGCATTTTACTCCAATTAGGAATGGAAATGCACCCGAATAGAGGCACCCGAGTTTCAGGATGTCCAGAATAAAAATCGAGAATTTGACGATTTTTTCCTATAATATACACACGTATAATATGACACATATAACGTATAATATGCACATATTATGTGCATAATAATATAAGAACCAGGGGGAAAAAACCACTTTAGTCCATCAAATCACATTTTGAGAAAAACGAATTTCAATTTTCAAAAACTTAGAAAACGCTTTAAATATGAATGTAAACATTACAAATCAATTTTATCGGCAAGATAAATACTTCAAAACTCTGTATTCAGTACAAGAAATTTTTAAATGCCACGTAATGGTGGTTTAAGTTAAATTTTGTGAATAAACATTGTAGACATAAGTAACTTATAACTGTAGACATAAGAATATCTGTTATTCTCCCCCAGAATCGTCTATCATTTCAGGGTAGGCATCGTGTGCAAGCTTTGCACTGCAAGGTTCTCTCCGTTCTCTACTGCATTTGGCTTCTTCACTTTCCGATTCTATTTCTATTAATTCAAGGTAGAATTTTCGCAATTCGGATTTATCCAGAAATTTGTGTTTCGGTGTAAAATCATTTTTGGTTGTCTTTGTTAACTGCTTCTAAATTGCCACTAAATTCGAATTACTAGACGAATATAGATGATTCGGGGTTCAACAGTCGTGTAATTTCAAAAAGAGCCTCTTAGCGAAATTTCAGTGTTAGGACTACTTTTGAACTTTGTGCGTATCTCTGCGTAGGAATGAGCGAATTTTAAAATTTAGGAGCTCTCATTACGCGTAATTTGATGCCCTACAACTTTCATTCTATGGAATGTTTTGATTAGAGAAGCCGTTTTCTGATCGCAGACGTTTGAACATGATTCAAAAGTAGTCCTTTTTGTTCTCCAAAATCAAAATTTCCACTCACGTTTTGCGTTTCAGAGCCTCCCGAACAAATTTGGTTCCGTGTCTTTCGGACTGTCGGTGTGTACCCATAACTTCCACAACTTTGATCTGATTTCAATAAAATTTTCAGGAATTGTGTGGGTATAGCCCTAGATGGTCCCATATCAGTTTCATCACGATTGAATCGGCGTAATTTTCTTGTTACAGTGAAAACTACGTTCATTTTGAACCTGACACGAGGAAGCTCATGTGTCATTGCATTGACAGTGTATTTTTTTTTTTATCGATAGAAGGCGTCCAAATAATACTGAAAATGGGGCTAAAACACAAACTGCAAGTTCGTGCGAATTTATAAAATTTATGGAAAAATTGCAATTTGAATTTTTGCGGAAACCCGAGGTCAGCTCCTATTGGTCGACGAGTTGGCCACCATTAAAAAAACTAAAAACTGAAGGATCGGTCACGTCGAATAAGTTAATTTATATCACGAATAAGTTGAGTCAATATGCATGATCACATTCACAAAAAAGCGAACATGGCCATTTTCGCGTTACTCCACTGTCACTAGTGCCAACCACCAAGAAAATCAAGAAAAAAATTTGAAAATCGACTTGCACTCTGGTGTCTTTGATTGGAAACCGGAACCGGTGTAGTTGACGTCACCTACACCGGTTTTTGAATGGGCCAGAACAACTTAAGATGATTATAAACTACGTGAAAGACATTTTGTCACAAAAATGATGTATTTTTCCCTTTTTGACTTCTAGCAGCATGGTACAGGATGATTTAACCCGAAATTTGGGTGCATTTACATTCTTAATTGTTCCTTAAGGTGAGAGGTTCCACCAAAATATCAAGACGATAGAAACAACGTAGCTTGGTACCAAGGCTTCTGGGACTCCAATAGTATTACGATGGCAGACTATTGTTGGTACCTTCAAAGGGACAAACCAGCCGCCACTCCCAGCCGAACGGCTCATACAAAATCGTCTTTGAGCTAAAAATGGTCAGATTTTGATTCCCGACACAGCTGGTTTTCAAATTGTTACTGATGAATAAAACCATCTTTGAATCGTAATGAATTTTTGCCTTATTTATGAATTTAAGTCCAATATATTCCTCGGAAGAAAGTTTCATTGCGATCAAGCTACATTGCCGACTCCAGGACTTCATGTTCTTAGATAATATTATGGCCCAAATCGGCAATAACTTTGAAAAACCATAGCACCCTTATTATGGAAGTTACAGAATCGCGGTTAGACCCATTCGACGCAAAACCAATCTACCTACAAAACTTCGTTGAGAAAACATTTGTAACGGCCTTAGGTTTTACGCTAGAAGGTAAAAAGTACAAAAAAACGTGACTTTGGTTTTGAAAAAAAAGAAGTTTTTTCTACTTTTTTTGGGTAAAATCACACGTTTAGCAGTGATTTTCTAAACTCAAGGCCAAGAAAACGAAAAATCACCAGCATCTCGAAAATTTGGACGTGACCGGAAAAAACGGAGGTCAGATTCAGCACCCCAAAAAATGGTAGGTTCTTTCCGCGGCACCTGACAGTGACTTTTTGGTAAACCTGTGTTATTCGTTGACTAATATAATTTTTGCTATTTTCATGACTGTAAAAAAACTTATCCAACACCCCCCTCCCCCCCCCTTCTCCACCACAAAGAACCCCTCGTCTTATTTAAAATGTTGCAAAACCTTTCGGGGCAGGTTGTGGCCAAACAAGATAATATCTTGTTACCAATAATATCTTGAAAACCAGATATTATCTGGTTTTCTTATTAGGTCTTTATGTATAAAAATTCGAGAATCGGCTGCTGAAGACAAGTTGGATCACGAAGTCCCTTAGTCCGCTGTTGGCGCTTCTTTTTTATTAAAATAAATTGCAATTCCTTAATTTACAAAAAAGTAAATATACATAATTATTATATATATTTCCATGGTATATTTAATTGCCAACAGCGGAGAACAATGAATGATGAATAGCAACTACTTAGGTACCTGTTAGTAACTGTTGCTATTCATGAGTTCCACGTCAAAAGTTGGATATGCACGAGACGTGACACCCTTTTATGTATACTTTATAAATAGATAAATACTGGGAGCGTTTTAAGATATCCTTTAGTTAGGGCCACTTTCGTCTCCAATTACAAACTGCACCGCATATTTGACCGAGCTCTGCCCGGTTTCCCATGTTAAATAGGGCGTTTAACCTGACCACTAAACTCGAGATAACTGCGTGATGAAAGTGGCTCTTGACGAGTTGCTTTTCTCGCCTTTGGATTTTCAAACCGTCTCGCCTGTTTCCATTATGCTATCAGTATTCTGGATAAATTTAGAGCGACTTTCCAATTGAAAATAGTTGTATTGTTTTTTTCACTTTTTCCCCAATAACGAGATCGGGAAGCGGTTATAGTGTGCGGCGGCCTAGAAGGTGACCTAACGTTGAAGCATTAAAGGAAGCCCCAAGATTAGGACCGACTATGAAACGCGATTTTTATAGGATACTCCCTTAGCAATCCTCTTAAATAAGGAACCTAATGAGGAGCCGTTGAAAGAGCTTTCTTGAATACGGCCCATGGACTTTTCAAAAGCATAATTTGTTCAAATTTAGTGAAAAACGCAGATGGTTAGTTTTTGCCCAATCCTTTTCGAGAGTTGCGGCCCAAAACTTAATGGTGGTGTCAGTGTCAGCCCATTTACTGGGACATTTTGGTCGCGTATAAAAGCCTCTTTCTCGCAAATGTTGTGACAGGCATTTCATACCCATTTTGACGCTTGATTATGGCTAAATCGCTGAACCTATTCTGATGTTTAAGGAGGTCATTCGACGCGGAATCCTATGCTCTTCAACTTTGTATTGATTATGTTTTTTGTCAAAGATGAGTAGTGTGTGAGTTATAGGCGAAAAATTCCGAAAAAGTCGTGGTTTTTTGGTCGCCAAAAGTTCTCTCGGCAAAATTTTTGCTACTTACCATTTTTGATATTTTGTAGTTCAACTCCAAAACAAATTTAAAAGGAAAAAGGCTTCTGCACCATATCTTGCACAAGTCAACCCCTCTGCAGACCCCATGGCGACTGGCCTAATATGAATGCATTCGAACCACTGCAACATTTGCGTGGTTCGAAGGCGGCAAATCCATACGTGGATTCTAATGATCTGGGCAGCAACTCACCTATCGTCACCCTTCTCTCCCACCATTCTGGCTGCAACTCGTTCCCGTCCGTGAAAAATGTAGTCGGCAGTAACGATGACCATAAAAACAACAATTGCAAATTGAATATGAAATTTCGTACGTTGCAGATTATTGTACACATACAAATAGCCATCTAGAGGAGGCTTATAAATTTAAATAAAAGAAAGCAGACAAATATTCCAGAGCTTGGAATTTAGCGAAATGCTTGTTAATGAAACCAATCTGCTGGCAAACTTTACAAAGGGTCCACACCATGCCAGAGATTCAACCTGCTTGATTTGATGCTCCTATACAATCGGAATATTTCGCAATTTTATCAGCTAGTACCCGTGATTTTTGTGACAGCTTTAAAAGCGAGGCTAACTGGGTTAAACGACTTGTAGTGGGGATAGATCCGGAAGTAAAGTAGTAACATGATCAGTAACTTATACTTTGTGAAGTGCCGAGACCACAGCTATCTAGCTATGATTGACTATTTTTCATGTTCCCCATGAGCAGAGCATGAAGAGAGGAGAGCGGACTTGCATTGTTAAGGTGAGCCCCAAAGGAGGGGGAGGGGAAGAGAGTTTATTTTGGTTTCTCAGCTCCCACTCTAGCGGCTGAAATCTATTCTTGGTAGACGAACTGAGCGGTTCCAGTCATACCGACGCTTTCTTACAACACTAAACATGTTCACCATGCGCGCATAATAATTTCTCATTTTACCCGTGAACTTCCGGGCAGTGCGACAGGCGGGGCCATCGTGTCTATCGATACCAGTGTAATGGTGAGTTCAAAATAAATGCAACTGTTGAAAATTGATCGCGAATTATGAGAGTGAACTAACTTCTCCTTAACATGGGGTTTGGGTCAGAGCTGATGAATCCTGGAGGTATAATTTAATACCCTCGTATATTTCCAACCGTCAGTGTTTTATTATTATTGCGAACTAAACAGTTTGACTAAGACGTGGAACGAATTGTCCTTTATGTGTTTCCTCGACTAGGGATCAACGGATCGTTTTACCTCGCCCTTGATCAGCTGATCGAGATACTTTTCAACCCGACGATATCTTGTGGAATGGAGGAAGAGGGAAGAGTTGAAGTGACCAGGATGGTTGGTGGGGTGGGGGTGTCTTCAACACAATATTGGGCACGTGTGGCGACCCAACATATCCTTCTTATCATTGCGTTAAGGAATGACCATCCGCCATTGCTCATGACATATCCAAAACAAACCACTACATATTCACGTTGGGTTATCATGAAATTCAATGTTTCACGTAATTATTTTCCATAAATCTCGCTACTACGAGTTTTTGGTTCTCATTCTATGGACAAAATAATTTAGGGCCTCTTTTCATTCGCTTTGCGTGTTGTACAATTTTTATCTTCCGACTTAATGCTATGTATAACTATTGTAAATTTGAAGCAATGCGTATCAAGAACCAGTGCCTATCAAGTGATAATTTTGTTTCCTACATCCCGTTGGTAGGCCCCTCATCACTAACAGTAACTGTTATGGTACTGGTGCGAGCACGATTTTCAGATCGTTGTCTTAACTATTCAACACGCATCGAAAGCCCTCGTGCCAGTACCAAAACAACCGTTGATGACGGACTCTGTTACTGATACTGAAGTAACAACAGCGATGCCGCGGCATTTGTCCACTCACCAAGCTTTTATCAAATTTGGCTTCCAGGCAAAAGTGTTGATCAAAAAGTTGTCTGGACAAATTAATGTCTGTGAAAAATGCGATGTTTCGAGATTCATGTGAATTATTATTTATTTTTAGTCTAGAAACATATTGATGCTAGTTGATTGAGGTAAATTGAACACGAGGGGCACAATTATGACGGTCGGATGCGATGAAAAGGCGTTGCACAGTGATGATTCCTTTCAATTAAAAGTAATGACAACACACATTACATACACACAGCAAACATATTATATTTCTTTTTTAATTAACGTGAATTTACCTGAACATTCAATAGATTAAATGCGTACATCATGATGAGTACCTAGGTTTGATTAAAAAACGCTTTACGCAAGTGTTTATTATTCTTTGATATAGGTTACTTGTGCATAAACTTAATTCTGTGTAAATGAATAAAATGTGGGAAAAAATCTTTTTTTGATTTTGTTTTTTCAACAAAAACAATTTTTTTTTTTTTTCAAAAATGTTTTGTTTTTTACTCGAAAAATATTTGACCTCCTGGGATCCTTCAAATATTTCATTTGTAGCCCCATGAAAGCCCTATAGATCGCCACAGTGAAATCGGATCAATCCGGGACCCCCCGAAAATGGATTCTACGTCCAAAAATACTTCGAAAACGACACCTAACTCGATCTCATAGCCAAAACCCTTCAAAAACCTCTCCCGTAGCCCCATTTTAGCCCCATAGCGTCCCACGGGTTTGGGCGATCGGGCTGAAAACCTTGCGGGCACAACTAGATGGTAAACCAAGTATTTTGTCGAAATTTCAGATTTTAAAAAAAATTTCCTACTGCGTAGGGCGGACGGACATTTCGATTTTGGAATCTATATCCATAGACCTCTTGAAACGGACAATGTCAAATTTTGAGCCCGATCGGAGCCCGTCGCGATTACGTAGGTGTATTATTCCAAGAATGATAAACCAAAATGATGTGACTGCATGTCAGAAGACTCCTGAAATAATTACAAAATTTGTAAATTTTAAATCATTTAATGATTGCAATTGGCCGTTTGGTTTGTTATTCTCCGAATAATACACCTATGTATTCTCGGCGGGGGTCGATTATACGTTTCAAGAAACGTTGATTACAAAAAATTTTTAAAATCTGAAATGATTTCAGATTTGTCAAAATTATTTTGACCAAATACTCGGTTTACCATCTAGTTGTACTCGCAAGGTTTTCCACCTGGTTGCTCAAACACGTGGGGCTCTGTGGAGCTAAAAATGGGCTACGGGAAGGGTTTTTGACGGGTTTCGGCTATGGGGTCGAGTTAGGTGTCGTTGTCAAAGAATATCTGGACGCATATCCCATTCGGGTCCCCAAACATTGTCGGTACAGAAATTTTTTAAAAATATTTTTTCTTTGAAAATAATTATTTATTGAAAGAATAATTAATTAATAATTTTGCTCAATTTTTCTATAATAAAGAATATTAAACCTTTGTGTAAAGCTTGCAACGTTGTTTTTTTAAGGTGGTTATAAGGGAGGTGCAGAGGAGTCGTGCAGGCAACTTTTCGAAGAGCGTTAATTAGAATTTCCATCGTTCCCATTGTTTCCAGGCTCTTGAAGGTGTTATAGCGGTTATTTAGTAAATAAAGCTCCTAAAAACTTCTGTGGGCAAAAAAAAAAGTACTTCCCCTATTTTTCTGAATACAAATTTTCCTCTTCTTTCACACTCAATCTCAACATTTCAAGTTCCTTTTCAAATCTTTAAGATATTTAGGAACTAATAATAAACGTTAATGTACAGGCCCACAGTAAACATGTTCGACCTTCATTTTTACAGTTTTGATATTATCCAAGTAACTACTTACTTCTTAAATGTCATGTTTTTTAAAGTTTGAAATACAACGTTGTTTGGCTTTACCACCAGTCTTTTCGTGGCACTCATGTCGAGTGGGACTTCAACATGTAGGTACTATGGTCTTTTCTTGAGTCGTCCTTTTTGATGAATTGCTCACCTTCAAAACAGCTTAACCCATCCAACGCTAAACAAAATGTATAAAAAAACGAGCATACCTATTTTTTTAAATAGAAAATTGTATAAAATACCCCCCCCCCCCCCCCCCCCCGCTCACACCACAATCACAGATTCGGAGGCTCACTGTACACAATCCTCCTTGGCTCTCGGCTTACCGCAAAGAGTACATGTTGAATGTTATCTGTTTGACGAGGACTGTATCGTTATCTGTTGTCATCACAAGTATACGTCATCAGAAAATATAATGTAGTAGGACTGGTAAAATGTACCTATCGATCAGGTAGAAGGGCAATCCTAAGGTGCAAGAGGGTGGTGCTGAGGGCGGAACCACCTGCACCTGGCGCATGCGCTCGAGCTTGGCTGTCAGTCAACTGTCACTTCTACTTCACCCACATTATTGCTTGACTCAAAGACACAGGTGATCCACCGCACAGATCAGTCCTAGCCATTACACGTACCTGCACAGAGTTGCTGAGGTAAGAAACTCCAAGGAATTGATTGTTGGAGTTGAAAAACGTCTCCGACTTCCTCTAGGTACTATGATGATGTGTAATATTTCTCAACGCTTTCATTGAAAATGTGACAGTATCGAGACTTTGGAAATTTATTGCACCAATCGTCATACAATTAAGATTTTAAAAATACAATTAGGATTTTTAAATTACTTTTCCGCATATAGGTTGTCTTCTTTTATATAGACTTGAAAATTTCCATTTTAAAGTTAACATTCTCGAAAAACTAAACAAAACTGTGGACTTAGGTATCAGCGATTCATATTCGACCTATAGCTAGGTCGAAGTGTAGCTATGGTACAAATGGTTTGGTTTGGTTTTGGCAAGTCGTTGAATAACGCTATAAAATTTTGATAGCGTGGTTGGGAAGTTGTTGAGGCTTCGGTCAAATAAGACAAAGAATGTGCCGACGTTTCAACAGACATATTCTCTTGAAACATCAGGACAGTCTTCGCCTTATTTGACTGGACCCCAAAATCTTTCCACCCACATTCATTCAAACGGTCAACATCATCATTAACAATGTTAATAGCGTCACTCAGTAATTAGCCTACTCGGGCTTTAATCGGGGTAGCAAAATTTGCGCAATAAATTCAATAAATGCGTTAAATTTTGATCAACCCGCCCTAGGTGGGCCAAAGTGTTGAGAGGGGGGGGGGGGGGGGGGGGACTGGACCCGTTGCCCCCGGGCCCGGCCTTCCTAGGGGGGGCCCGGATTTTCTTGATTTTTTTTTCTTTTTTTTTAAAGAGGGGAGCTGTGATTCACGCAGATTAAGCGTGAAATACTTAAGAAATGTTTTTTAAACAGTAGTTCGGAGACGCTTTTTTTTTTTTAGGGGGCCCAGAAATTTTGCCCCCGGGCCCGGATTCTCTCTCCACGGCCCTGGCTGCGTGAACGTAATAATTACAATTATTGTAGTTGTGGGCTCTCTTTTCGAAGTCCTGGGGTTTGCTTCTAACTTCGTGTTCTGGTTCAGCCTTGAGATCAGGATGCAGCATTGATAAACCAGAAGGCAATAAGAATTCTTATTGCCTACATTAATGTAGACAAAATGTTCCTGTTATTGTTCCAAAGTGTTCGAACGATTTTAACATTGTTTAAGTTCAACAAATGTCCGACAGGACAGACAGAGGCCTAACAACAAGTTGATTTATTAAATAAATAAATTTTATTGCTCGTGAAGAAAAATTTGCTGTTTGAAAGGGAAGTTGTGTTCTTCCCGAAAAGCAGCGGCTGGGTTTAGGTTGAGTTATTCCTTTTTCCTCTTGTGTTCTCGAATTGATGTGTTCTCTTTATTTTGGCTGCTGATGGACGTAGATAAAATTCTAAACTACTCCGGTAGCCAAGAACGCTTGAGGTTCACAGTAAATGTGTAGAAGAAAGTCAGGAAAACGTAGGTTAAGAATTCATGTACATCTTTTGGAGAAATTAAAATACTTACAAAATTATTTCGGGGGTCGCGAGGTTCAGTCAAAATCCCAAAGGTCTTCTAGACCAACGTTTCAGTTGATTAATAAACCATCGTTGGGGCTAGAAGAAGAAACCACAAATTAAACCTGACCATGTTTGTAACCTGCTTGAAACCCCTCTCATTGCTATCATTAATGTGTCCCATTAATGTAAGTTGGATGCGGCGAGATAGTGGGAATCCATCATATAAAAAGACTTCTTCGTCTTAAATCGTCATTTTTTATGTGTCCCATTTCCACTCTTGTATCCTGGAACCTAACCTCATCGTTTTAAATAATCACTGAAATTATATAAATATGAATTCCGTTCTGCTAATCTTTGGTGCATGTACCTACCCTTCCTAGGTAAGATTGTCAAGTTTTATTATCATACTAGCCGTCCTACTGACCAGTATTTTATTTGCTGCGAACCAAATGCGTTCCTGGCTAGTGGGACCGGTAATTGATTGATCGGGCCCCCCGAAATATTGATTGGAGGAGTCTACACACATACCTTGATTAAGAACTGGGAATGGAATGAAGAACTCAACCGAACTGAATCAGAACTGAAGAAGCAATGGGATGATCCCGAACTTCAAATTCTGGGAAGCAAAATGTCCCATCTTAATGGCACGTGAGTACACATACATAAGTTCGTGGTGGTGAAGGGTTGATACAAAGGTGACAGGATCTAAGGGTGTATAGTTAAGGAGACAGGTTCGCGGTGTGAAGGAGTGGGGATAGTCGGGAAGGTACGAGGTCCCGTAGGAGGGGGTTTAGTGGGCGGCAGATTCGGCTAGATGGGGTGAGATTGCTCAGTCGGCGTTCAACCACGTTCGATGTGGTTATTCGGCTGAGCGCGGCCGCTCGTGATATTGTTCTGGACTTCTTATCTTGAGATTATCAATAATGTTTATACCTGACACCCTCCGGAGTTGTATGGTAGAGCCTGAAATCTCAACCTACCTTCAAGCCCCAGCATCAGGACAGGTCATTATTAAAAAGTAGTGCCTGCCATGCATGCCAACATAGCCTATGTGAAACAGGTTCGTTTTTATTTTTTCATTTTAAATTTTTTTTTAAGCATGAAATTTTGAATGGAAACTATGGTTAGTATTTGCATATGGGTGAACGTTTTTCTCAAATCTCATTTTCCCTTATTTCGTGTCAAATGCACACCGAGTAGTGCTGCGAATTGGTTGAGCGGTTGATACAGTGAGGACACGTGGTATGTACTCGTGCATCCAGAATAGGTAACAATGGTCGGTAGTGTATCATGTATGTGGTTGAGTGGGGGAATGTTTTGGGTGGGGAGGAGGGGGATGTTTCTATTGGTTGACGGCGGCGGGGGAGGGGCTTAGTGATTGATTTTTTTTTCCTTTCTCTCTCTCACTTTTGAACCCTAGGAGTTGAGGAATAGCGTCGTGTGACGGGGTTGTCACTGTTTGAGTGGTAGTGTTGTGCGTGTTCTCACTTGCGTCTGTGTTTGAAGTTATGTTTCGCGATGGACCCTGCCACAATTATCAACCCAACTGGCCGAACTACATCTATCCTCATAAGGTGATTATTCGAAAGAACATACATTTTTCCTGATAGTTGGCATCTGGGGGATGCGGCGAATGTCATTCACTCGATAAGACTGAGGTGATGACGAGTTGTTACTTGCCCTCCCGTTCAAATCACTGGAGGTTCCTGTAATGTTTGCATGCTAGTACGAGAAACCTCCTGATCCGTTTTTCTGATTAAAGATACGTTTAGTTTAGACTATTTTGAGACAATGATATTATCATGGTTAGATATATTACGGGTACCGGTTCAATATGTAACGCCCTGTAGAAGAATCAGCTTTAGTTCAAAACTTAATGTTTAATTTCCAACAAATTGAGATTTTCATTGCCTAGGCACTTGAAAATTATGGAAGAACTGCATACTAAACTCTCTCGAAATTTTAGATCAAAATATAGACAAAATCTCAAGTCAAAAATTATTCAAATTTGAATTCTAAAAGATATACCTGATATTCTTGGTTGGCATAATGGTTGGTTATTTAATTAACGTTTTCGTGATACTATTCCCAGGATTCATCAAAGGAGCCTACAAATTTGATGTCAGGAGAGCCCCCCTTTTTTTGTAATTTTTTGACCATGATAAAATTCTAAGAGCACGAATTAATTAATAAAAATTACTTAATTAATTAATAATAAGGTACCTATCATTTTTTATTAACTTTCGGTTTACTTGCTAACTTCAAGTTTGGATAAATAGTAACCTACGTGTAACTGAGCAATGGGGTTCGGATTAATTGCATTGCCCGAATTTTCAAACAAACGTTCATTTTGAAGTTGAATGATTGATTTCGACTTGGGAATTATCAAATAACTTGGAAAACGAAATTCATTTTACGAATTTACTCAACGATATTCAAGAGTTACTTTACCCGTTATTGTCGAATTACAATGCTGATCTGTTCTTGCTGCTTAGCGAGAATACCCGCCGGTAGGCGTAAGGATCTGCGGGGTAGATGGCACACAATACAAATCGGACCGGCACCCATAATAGTTCTTTTTTTAAATTCAATATTTAAAATACGCATTGTAGCTAAATACGGCACATTTCAGGCGTCCCCTACCAAATTTCCCCAACAACCTACAAAAAATGTGTAGTGTTTGTGGCCAGCAATAAGTTTGAGAAAACGAACTGGACACAAACCAAACACAATTTTTTTTAAAATGCATAACAAAATGTTAAACCTATAATGATTATGGTACGACAATTATTGTATCCAGTTCCCTTACCATAGAAACCGAGTTTATGACTTGCCCTTTTTCACGAGCCTAAAGTCTGAAGTTGGTATCTACCTATCAATGTAATAAACGTGATGCACGTTTGCTCCTATTTATTCCACATTTGGCGCACATGTGATTCCACTAAAAGTGCAATAATTGCACTTATAATTATTATAATATTAAAAAGAAGTTGCTAGACGTGTTCTTTCACACCGTTGCAATAAAAAAGAATTAGGTACCTATTCCACATGGACAAAATATTCCGCGGAGTTAACCTAACATAACTTTAAAACAAATCAAATCAGTTTTTCCAACACCATGTTGGTGACGATACTTTGAGAATGGTGGTAGATAGGTACCGTAATAAGTACGATGTCATTCGTACGATGTTCATCGAATTGAACTCAAAACATAGAAGTTCTCCGAAATGAACCATTTTTGAATATGTTGTACCCCTAGGTGAGAAAACATTTACCACAAATTTTCAGACCGATTCGTCGCGTTCTTGCTGCTGCTCATGTACAGCCTGCAGGCAGTCCAAGTTTGCGAAATAGGCAGGTTTGTGATCACTTCGCCGACTGCTACAAAAAACCCGCACTTATTCCGCTATAAAAAAATAACACCGCCCGTTTTTTGGAAAGAGAAAAAATCCTCTTTTCTGTGGTGTAACCTTATTCTCAATCAAAATTATATTTCACCTCAAAATTCGAGTTCGTAAACTTAAAAACGAGTTTTCTCACATTTGGGCGTTTTTCAAGGCATTCACTTGTGGAACATCCAGTTAAAAGGGCATCATGGGAAACCAAGTCGTTAAGTGTCAGGAAAAATATATATCTCTGACTTATTTGTCCGAAGTAGCTGTAACTACATGTAGTAACAGCTTGTAGCTGTAAAAAAGAAGCTGTTCGATTGCAGCTACAAACTACAAGTTGTAGCTGCAATTACGTTTTATGAAAGTAGCTGTAGTAGCTGTAACTACATTTTGCAGTTGCCACCTACAAACACGGTGTTTTCTCATTTTTACCGGGTTTTCCATGGTTGCATTGCCCCACATTCTTTTTCTACAAGAACTCCATGGAAAAACGCTGCAAATTTTACACAAGGGCTTATTATTCTTTGATATAGATTACTTGTGCAAAAATTATTTCTGTGTCAATAAAACAAATTTTTTAAAAAATTTTAAAAAAATTTTTGGATTTTTTTTTTCAAAGAAATTTTTTTTTACATTTTTTTTTTCTTAAAAAAAATTGTTTTTTCAAAAATTCTTTATTTTTTACTCGAAAAATATTTAAAGTCCTGGGATCCTTCAAAATCCCATTTTTAGCCCCATGAAAGCCCTACAGATCGCCACAGTGAAATCGGCTCGTTCCGGGACCCCCGAAAATGGATTCTACGTCCAAAAATACTTCGAAAACGACACGTAACTCGATGCCATGGCAAAAAGCATTCAAAAAACCCTCCCATAGCCCCATTTTAGCCCCATAGCGCCCCACGGGTTTGGGCGATCGGACTGAAAACTTTGCGGGCACAACTAGATGGTAAACCAAGTATTTGGCCAAAATTTCAGATTTTTAAAAAAATTCCTACTGCCCAAAACGGCCCGGACGGCGGACGGCAATTTCGGATTTTGAATGTAGACCTCTTGAAACGGATAAGTAATGTCAAATTTTGAGGCCGATCCGCGTTGTCGACCCCCGTCGCGAAAACATAGGTGTATTATTCCAAGAATAATAAACCAAAACCAGTAAAATTGAGTGAAAACATGTTTCGGTTTATTATTCTTGGAATAATACACCTATGTTATCGCGACGGGAGTCGACGACTCCGATCGGCCTCAAAATTTGACATTATTCGTTTCAAGAGGTCTACATTCTAAATCCGAAATGTCCGTCCGCCGTACGCTGTCCAGGCCGTTCTGGGCAGTAGGATTTTTTTTTAAATCTGAAATTTTGACAAAATACTCGGTTTACCATCTAGTTGTGCCCGCAAGGTTTTCAGCCCGATCGCCCAAACGCGTGGGGTGCTATGGGGCTAAAATGGGGCTTTTGGAAGGCCACGGAAGGGGGTTTTGAAGGCTTTCGGCTATGGGATCGAGTCAGGTGTCGTTTTCGAAGTATTTTTGGACGTAGAATCCATTTTTTGGGGTCCCGCAGCGATCCGATTTCACTGTTGCGATCTATAGGGCTTTAATGGCCACATGAAAGCCCTCTAATTTTTTTTAATTTTGGTTTATTATTCTTGGAATAATACACCTATGTTTTCGCGACGCGGGTCGACGACTCCGATCGGGCTCAAAATTTGACATTATCCGTTTCAAGTGGTCTACATTCAAAATCCGAAATGTCCGTCCGCCGTACGCCGTACGCCGTACGCCGTCCGCCGTCCGCCGTCCGCCGTCCAGGCCGTTTTGGGCAGTAGGAATTTTTTAAAAAATCTGAAATTTTGACAAAATACTCGGTTTACCATCTAGTTGTGCCCGCAAGGTTTTCAGCCCGATCGCCCAAACCCGTGGGGCGCTCTGGGGCTAAAATGGGGCTACAGAAGGTGGTTTTTGAAGGCTTTTGGCTATGGGATCGAGTCAGGTGTCGTTTTCGAAGTATTTTTGGACGTAGAATCCATTTTTTGGGGTCCCGGAACGATCCGATTTCACTGTGGCGATCTATAGGGCTTTCATGGAGCTAAAAATGGGATTTTTGATGGATCCCAAGAAGTTAAATATCTTTCGAGTAAAAATTAAAGAATTTTTGAAAAAACACATTTTTGAAAAAAAATCGCCTCAAAAAATTTTTTTGAAATATAAAAATCCAAAAAAAATTTTTTTTTAATTTTTTTTATTGACAGAATTAAATTTCTGTACAAGTAACCTATATCAAAGAATAATAAACCCTTGTGTAAAATTTGCAGCGTTTTTTTCTTTAACACAGAATTAAATTTCTCCACAAGTAACTTATATCAAAGAATTATAAACCCTTGTGTAACATTTGCAGCGTTTCTTCTCATAAATCAGTGATATATATTTTCCTGACACTTAACGACTTGGTATTCCATGATGCCCTTTTAACTGTATGTTCCATAGGTGTATGCCTAGAATCAAGCAAAAAATAAAAAAATATTAAAAACGCCCAACTCATTTTTAAGTTTTCAACCTCAATTTTTGAGGTGAAATATAATTTTTATTGAAAATACGGTTACACCACTGAAAAGAGGAAGTTTTTCTCTTTCCAAAACACAGGCGGTGTTACTTTTTGATGGCAGAATAAGGCCGGCAGCAGCTGCCTATTTCGCAAACTTGGACTGTCTGTGCAGCGGCAAGAACGCGACGAATTGGTCTGAAAATTTGTGGTAGGTATATGTTTTCTCAGCTAGGGGTACAACATATTCAAAAATGGTTAATTCGGAGAACTTTTATATTTTGAGTTCAACCATTGACGTGGACTGCCCCATATTTTTATCATTCTAGGAATCAATCAATCAATCAATCAATCAGTTTTTATTGCAAAAGCCATTTAATTTTGGATCAATTCACTGCAATCAGTTTTTATTGCAAGGATTTAATTTTGGAGCGAACAATTATCTTCTTTTTTGCTTCTTTGCTTAGATGTGGGGATGCGCTGTGAAGAGCGACATAAAATTTAATTAATGTCACTTAGAAGCCCCTCCAACGTTTCCATGAGCAGAGGTGAAATTCAGCGGCGACATATCCGTCTTCCACAATGAGAGTTTTCCCTTTCTCACTTGTCATCATCTCTATTCAACACCAACATCAGTTTCAACTGTTCAATACAATATCAATCAAGTCTCAATTGTCTACCTCAATTTCGATCAGAATTGTCTACCTCCGTCGCGATTACATGGGTGTATTATTCCAAGAATAATAAATCAAACACCAAGTTATTGGCCGATTCTCGAAAAATTAAAACGATCATAATGATATTATATTATAACATATTATGTTCTATAGTTTTTGAAGTTCAGGGGAGAAAATTGTGGGGTAAAAAACTTTTCTTAATTTGGTTATTTACTTTCAGGAGTAGGTACTTTAAAGATTTGAACTGTTCATAGCACATAATGTATCATCAGAAGAATCTCAGCTATGATGAATTGAATAAACTTTGCTTTAAATGAATAACGAGCTTGCCGGACTTGCAGGAGGTACAGATTAAAATTACCTATAACCTTTTGTGCGGTATGAAAGGAATGGAACAACCCAAAAGTCATTGGTTTCTAGTTATAATAAAACACAAATTCCTAAATTAAATAAATATATATACATACATGTTAATTTCCCACTTTTAGGACATTTTTAACACCGGTTAAATTAAGTAGCTTTTAGGGTCGGAAGGTTGAAAGGCTTTCGCTTGAAGTGTTCGGAACTAAACACAAGGAGAGCTCAGTAAAAATGATAACATGCAGTAACACCCCTAATAACTTCACAAATAGAATGCTATCTTCTGAGAATCTTCGGTTTCTTCATGATAATATTGATTTTGAAAAAAAAAAAAAAAAAAATCACTCAGAACGTACGACCATTTTTTGAACATTATGATGAATTACCTACCTCGAATGAAATGGAAATCGAATTATTTTAAGGCATGTTGTCGGTATGCCCGTCCGTCAGGAGACCGGATGCCCTTGACTTTGCTTCGAACAGTTCTTAAAGGTGAAGCAGAAAAGTATTCGATCTTAGTTCAGATAAATTCATTAGTAGCTAAATTGGATCTAGCTGGAACTCGTTTGACTGTAAAACAATATCGATAGGTAATTCACCAAATACCCGAATTTGTGAAATTGTGGAAAATATTACATTTACGGTTTACTTTCTTATTCTTAATTAAGTGAATCTAATCTATTTTGTTGAAAGGTTGGTAACACTATAATTTGTTGTTAGTTTGATGGCCACCTATTTAATGAATAAGAACTGTGAGTCCACCGGAATCGATTCGAACAAGGAGAGCCACTATTCTCATCTTTCTAATTAGGAATAAAAGTGTTTCTGGATTATTTATTTTATCGGTAGAAGGCTTCCAAATAACACCGAAAATGGGGTTAACACGCAAATTGCAGGTTCATACGAATTTATGGAAAAATTGGTCGACGATTTGCCAAGTTGACCACCATTAAAAAATTAAAAACTGAAGGATCGGTCTCCGAGGTTACCCACACATAAAATCAAGTCGATATAAGTTTACTATACACGATCACATTCACAACAAAGCGAATTCAGCCATTTTCGCGTTACTCCAATGTCACTAGTGCCAATCACCATGAAAATCAAGAAAAAAACATGAAAAATCGATCTGCATCTCAGTGTGTTTGGTGGGAAACGAGCCGTCAAACCAGAAGGGCCATACGTGACGCACGTTTTGAATCGACCATAACAACTTTAGATGAACATGAACAACTACGTGAAAGACTTACTGTCACAAAAATGATGTATTTTTCTCATTTTGACTTCAAACAACTGATTTAACCCGTAATTCGGGTACACGTCCATTCCTAATTAGTACCTACACAAAAGTCTCCAACACCTACCAAAGGAGTTTCATTTTCCAAAATCTAATAAGTTTTATCTTCTAATTAAGAGGCTATCGATTCAATTTCTTTTACCAATTAGGGTGGAGTGGGGCAGTTGCGACCCAAAATTTGAAGAGCTCAATATTGATCCTCTATGGCTTTTCTTTGAAAACGCTATTTTGACTTCTTCTTTTTCTATGAGAAAAAGCTTGTTTATAAAAGTTATACAAAAGGTTTACTTGAAGGGTTTTAGTAACGGATAAGCCGTGGGTAGTTGGTTGTTCAGGGCATATATTTGGTTGAATACATTGCCTTGAGGCGCCTTTCGCCCGTCCCCATGTAGGTATGGGGTTGAGGGCTCCTCAGGAAGTTATCTGTCTGCCGGATAATAGATCGAGTGGTAAGTGGCAATAAAAGGTCCTAGCTGTATACAGCAGTAGAGAAGTGATATGTGGATAAATTACCTTATAAATTTTTTTTTTACATCATTAATTTTTTTAAGGTAAAATAAAAGTATTCAATCAAGATGTGATACCTGTCCCTTCCGTTCTCTTAACGATTCTCCCACACCAACGGGAATCCGCGTCTCTTGGAACCTTGGTCACTGCTCCATCGGTTGACAAGTTGCTTGGGCACCTTCCCCGAATCAGATGTAGGCCGGCAAGGCCAGATTCACCGAGTTATGTAACCTTTGAAACAGCTGATCATGTTTCTACGGGCTATTGTGTACGGCGTACTCGCAACTACCTCCACTTGATTTTCAACGAAATGTATCGTTCGTAAGCGCTGTGTACCTACTTTAATGTATCTTGAGCAAAGTTTTGAACCTACAGTATTCTGAGATTATTTGTAACATGACTGACATGCACGACATGACATGCACGCCGTTTTCATCACGTGCTTATTATAAGCATAATAAGTATATTATTATAAGTATAATACTATAAGTATATTATTATAAGTATAATACTTTGAAGGGAAAACTCTTTGCCGAGGGCTTATTCGACGAGAGTCGAAAAAATTGTGACCGGTAAATGTAAATGACAGCAAATCACGACGGGGGTAGAAAAATTTGTCTTTTTGTGATGTTAAATAGTTCGAAAGATACAATGACGGTACACTACTGACATTTACCCAACTTTTCAGGAGAGGTAAAAAACTGTTTTATCGGTTACGCGCTGTTTTTCTCAGTTATGTGCTGTTTCATGGAGGAATATAGACTCTATTCCTCCATGGTGCTGTTTCATAAATTACAAGCTGTAGTCTCGTTTTTATGTTTCCAGGTGATCTTGGCATGGTTACTATGTTCCGGCAATGTTAATACACATCAAATGAAAAACTCATTTTCGTCAAATGTCATGTACGTGGGGTTAGAACTAGAATTTGAGTGACGAAAATTTCTCGAAAATTCTCGCAAAATACTTGGTCCCCTTTCGCTGTGTCTGGAAGGTTTTCAGCCCATGGCGATTATGCATTGCCTCCATTCCAAGTATTTCCCCATTCCCTGTAGACTCCCAAGAAGTTTCATGGGATTTCAAAGAATTTGGCCCACCAGGCTGAGTGAAGTGTAGTTATCAAGGTAATTTTGAACGTAGGTAGAATCAATTTACGGCGGTCCTGCTTCCTTCCGTCATTACCGTGAGGCCTATGGAGCATCTAAGGGTCTTCTGGGGGGTCTTTCGTCGGGCTTGAACCAAGTAGACTAGTGAGGTGTCGTTTTCGAAGTAACGTTGGAGGTACAATCGAGGGTCCCAGACTTGCCCGACTTCTCCGCAATGATGCTGGTTATTGAGAGTAATAAAACTCATGTCTAAACCAATTTGCAGCACCTTTTAATGTGAAAGCTTGCCTCTTGCTTGGACTCTTGCTTGCCAGACTTCTCTGGAACGAATCTTGACATAAAAATAACGAGCTTCGGAATTTTGCATTTCTAACAACATATTTGTATTCAGCACCCACTCTCAGGCCCCGGAATTCAAAAGGGTATTCAATTTTTATTAAGTCCTTATGAAGACAGCTTTTCTGCGATGTTGACCACCCGGTTTCGTAACTTTTGAAGGATGACCTTTTCAGGAAAATTAGAAAGAAATCATTCAAGGAGCTCATTATGTCATTTGAAGTCGGATTTTCGGGACAATCATGAAGGAATCCATCATCCAATAGAAACTGCAAGTTGTACCTCAAGCATGATTTACCCTGGGCATGACGCTGCGGTTGGATGATACTGATAACTACCTACTTTCGAATTATAAAGTTTGAGATAAAAATATTTACGTTCAGAAATATTAAAACCAATCCATCGGTTGCTAGCGGAGGTTGAGGTATTGAGGTATAGGTTGAGGCTCAAAAAGAGAGCAATACCTAAATTTCCTGCCTTAAACTTTGGAGATTAGTTGCTTCATAAAGCTGATGAATCAATGTATTAGTTTGTAAACTGAATTTATAAGGAGGTTGAGATAACAATCTTTGCATTTCAATTTTAACGAAAAAATTTTCAGTTGTTAGAAATGGACCCAAAATGTTTTTTGCGAACTTCACGTTTAATCGTTATGTATACAAGTTAAATTGGGCAACAGTTTGGCTGGGGAGACGTCTGATTAAAATTCAGAAAAAACACAGTTTATTGTTAGAATCTATATTTTAGCGTAGTATTTCATTGCGTTTAGTAGGTACAATGCGTTAATTGACAATCTTTAGAACTTTTTTCAGTAGAATAACACTGAATTTAGCACTTTAGCACTAAAGTGAAATCAGGTAAATCCGCGAAAACGTGGTATCTTACAACCCCACAGTGGGAAATTGCAATAAAAGTCAAAAGAAATTATTTCTTTTGACTGATGGAAACCTACGCATTTTGGTTTATTATTCTTGGAATAATACACCTATGTTTTCGCGACGGGGGTCGACGACTCCGATCGGCCTCAAAATTTGACTTTACCTATCCGTTTCAAGAGGTCTACATTCAAAATCCGAAATGTCCGTCCGCCGTCCAGGCCGTTTTGGGCAGTAGGAATTTTTTTAAAAATCTGAAATTTTGGCAAAATACTTGGTTTACCATCTAGTTGTGCCCGCAAGGTTTTCAGTCCGATCGCCCAAACCCGTGGGGCGCTATGGGGCTATAATGGGGCTACGGGTGGGGTTTTTTGAAGGCTTTGGGGTATGGGATCGAGTTAGGTGTCGTTTTCGAAGTATTTTTGGACGTAGAATCCATTTTTGGGGGTCCCGGAACGATCCGATTTCACTGTCACGATCTATAGGGCTTTAATGGGGCTAAAAATGGGATTTTTGAAGAATCCCAGGAGGTTAAATGTTTTTCGAGTAAAAAATACATAATTTAAAAAAAAAAACATTTTTGAAAAAAAATCCCCCCCAAAAAAAAGTTTTAATTTTTTTTCATTGACAGAATTAAATTTCTGTACAAGTAACTTATATCAAAGAATAATAAACCCTTGTGTAAAATTTGCAGCGTTTTCCTGTGGAGTAATTCTCCATTCAACGTTGAAGATTTAAGTTATTTCATGTAGGTACAACCAACTTTCCTCTACAGCTCAATTGTTTACTTTGTGGCCTCCCCTGTGGTCTCTTTAACCCACTCCTCCTGATTTCATGGGGTGAATGAACTTCATTTTTTAAATAGACTCTATTTAAAAAATGAAGAAGTTCATTCACCCATTCTATTTAATAGAGAATTTTCAACCAGAATCCTTGCTATTTAATAATAATGCTATTTAATAATATAATGGTAATTATTTATATTAGGTACCTATGCATGCATACATAAGACGATTTGTTTTAATGTATATCTTCGGGGTAGGTACTACATATAATTTCAAGAAAATTGAAACGAATCGATCTATAAATAGAAGTTCATGTATTAAAAATAACATGAAACGTGAAAATAATAACATGAAGATCTGCTAGAAAACAAACATTGCGAGTAACCAGAAGTGTAAACCGAATTTCATGACCCCAAATGGTGTAAGAACGAATATTAGTGGGCGAATTGCTGTGATCCGAAAGTGAAAGTGAAAGACAACGATGACGGGTCTTCCTAATTGAGAGGAGCATGGTTACATTTGCGGCACTTGGAGGTTTATATGGTAATATCACCCACGCCTTCCACTCTTGTCAAGGGGAACTCTCTTGAAGGACACCAAGTAGGTATAGTAGCAATCCGTTACAGCGTGCAGTTCGCATTCCAATTCAAATCCTTACTTGATGAACGCAGTGTGATTCTTACTCATAATCATCGTGATATTCTTACCTGATATTACATAATTTTGTTGTAGTGCTATCATCCAGTTGAAATTATTATACCATATGATTAAGTTTCAAGGAATTGAAATATAATAATATTAATGTTCTGACGGCATTTTAATTGTAAGTTAATTGTGTTTACTTCAATATCATCTCACTTAAAATCTGTAGAGAAGTACGGAAAATAGATCTGGAATCGTAAGCTAAACATTTTTCAACATTTTAATTGTAAGTTAATTGTGTTTACTTCAATATCATCTCACTTAAAATCTGTAGAGAAGTACGGAAAATAGATCTGGAATCTTAAGCTAAACATTTTTCAACAGCTGAATTAGGCTAGGATAATAAATTACTTTTTAGAGTGTCATTAGTTTCAATGGGATAATGGAATTATTCGTAACTTCTGCGATCAATCTCCGGGTTTAAGAGCAGATGGTACACCGTCATGACAAAGTCGAATTCAAATTTTTAATGTAGTATTAAAAGTGTAAATTATTTAAATTTGGGTTAAGAAATTGCGATTGAAATGCTTGTTCAACCATCAAGTATCAAGTAGACTTGAAATCATACATTCATAAATGCCATCATGCCCCAAACAGAAAAAAAAAGTTACAAAAAGGCGTAGACAGACTTGAAGGAGATCCCTGATGAGATCCCTGTTCTTAGAATCTAATCCTTGTGGATGCAATAGTCAAGGTGAACAGGGACTAGTTGATTCATAAATAGTTGATTTAGTTCTCTAAAGGGCGTATCTACTCTGAATACTCGCATACCTTCATGAATTTACAACAAAAGTCATTAAACTTTTTCGTTCCCAAGTCCCTTTCTCAACTCTCAAAACTTCTCAATACCTACTTTATTTAAAACCAATATTAAGTGCAAAATGGTTGGTGTCCGGTGCGGGGTGAGGTCGCAATTGACTTATTGTCATAAACGAAAAAAAGATTTCTACAATTTTTTAGCTTGTTCACAATATTTTGAGCATCATATGACGTTAAGGGCTTAATTTATCATAAGGACAGCACGGAACCTTATGCCCCTTGTTTTCTAGTCAACCTTAATAATCATGTGATTAGTAACTGACATTGTAACCATCCTTATTTTTTTCTCCCAGAAAATATTACAAACCGTGGCGATAATTGTGAGCTGGTGACAAGCAACGTATATTTTACCCGAACATATTCATATCAGATGGGTACCTAGGCCAATTATCTGATGATAAACAGAGGGTTGCAAAGTTGAGATGCCGCGAGTTCGGAGTCGTCGGTTACAAATGAGGCAATTTAAAAAACCTAACCTGGCTTCCCTCGGGAGATGCGAGGCGTCCCATGACATCGGTTTGTTCCATTCGACTACTCTGTACAAGAGTCATGTCGGCAGTACATTTCTGTGGCAACAAAGGTTTTGATTCGTCACCTATTCTCATAGTTTATGACTCGATGGTTTAATATGCTAATTTTATGGTTTGAAGGAAAAGGTAGGAAAGTCAATGAAGTAGAAATGAAATTTGAATGCACAACTACCACAATAAGTACCTATTATAGGAAGTTTCGAGCAGTTTGCGTAACTATTACAGGATAGAGAAGCAATGAAGCCAGAGAGTATTTATTCTGTAACACCAATAATTCGATCGATTAGAACGGTTTAAATAAATTAAAACATAGAGAAGATATTTAAACAAGTTAGACTCGGATAATTTCGTTTGTGAAAAAGAGCAGGGAATCTCAAAACACAGAGAAGGTATTTGAACAAAATTCAATCATAAAGTACCTAGTTATTTTAAAAGAATAGTGAGAGTTTGTACTCAGGAACACAATAATTATTCTTTGTGAGAGAAATTCTCAGTGTTCTAGTAGAGTGAGCCTTTAATAATACTCGTAGAAGACATTTGAACAATCAAATCTCAATTTAGGAATAATTCATATTCCCTATTGAGGAAAAGTGAGATTTTGAAATCGAAAAACTATTCTGCCAGAGCGTATTTACGCTGTTTGTTGCCTAGAGAGGTTAATTAATTCAGCGCACGAGTCCAGGGGGCCTTTAAAAAAACAGAGAAGATATTTGAACTGAAATGAAATGAACTGTAGTGACATTCTAACTAGAAATCCATCTCATTGAAAAGAGGTATCTTTCATTAAGCTGGAATGAGATGAGAGCGTAATTAGATCAAAGATAAGACATTTAGACATGGTCAAATCACTCTGAATATGGATTATGCGTCCAAAATTACTCCAAATACCGGCACCTCTTCTGATTTCCAGGTATTCTGCAAGAGCCCCATTTTGGGTTCTACACCCAAAAATACTTCAAAAATGACATCTAACTTGACCCCATAGCCGAAACCCTTCAATAACCCCTCCAGTAGCCCCTTTTTATCCCCACAGAGTCTTACGGGTTTGGGCGATCGGGCTGAAACCCTTGAGGGTAAACCGAGTTTTTGTCAAATTTTCTGATTAAAAAAAAAAGAAAAAGCCAACTGCCGAAAACTGCCCGGTTGGCGGACGGCGTACGGACATTACGTTTTTGGAATCGACGCATCTAGAAACATACAATTACAAATTTTTGAGAAATTTTCGACCTCCGACACGAATACATGAGTGTACTATTACAAGAGTAATGAACCAAAAATAAAGAAATAAATGTATAAATAAGTAATAATGATCTGCCTCGAGTGATTTTGTGTTAAAAAAAAAAACAAAAAAAAAACAGCCAAGACCACTTATGGTCTTGGATTGCTTTTTAATCTTGACAGTAGACAATCTGTAGTACGGATAGAAAGTAGAAATTGTCCATTAACACGGGCTGTATTGGTAAATTACATGGGACCGGTTTCGGGTTTTAGCCCATCATCAGCCTCTACAAATCACAATTAACACTATCGTAAATATCCTGGGCCTTATAACATGATAGGGAGGTATGCTTACATAAGTTTTACAATTTTTTACAGTTTTACAATTTTTTTGACCTCGGATTCGGATTCAGCGTCGAAAAATACATAGGAATACCATACTCAGACCCCCGGATCAGAAGCTTTTTTTTTTTTTTGTGGGGCTGTGTAATTATAATATAATATATTTATATTATATAATATATTATATAATATCGGGAATTTGATATACAACACAGAATTTCCTCCAGCGACTATTATATTATAATAATCGCAGGAGGAAATTCTGTGTTGAGTATCAAATTCCCGATTTTTAGTTGCCGAACTTCGAAAAATTGGAGAAAAATTAGTTTGAATTTTTGAGAGTCGTGGTGGGTCTCATCTGTTGAGAAAAGTCTAAGCTTTCAAAAAGCTACCCCCGATTTTTTCCAGGACTTTTTGGAGCGAGTAAAGAGAGGAATTAAGAAGAAAAACGCTGCAAATTTTACACAAGGGTTTATTATTCTTTGATATAAGTACGTTACTTGTGCAGAAATTTAATTCTGTCAATGAACAATTTTTTTTTTTTGGATTTTTTGGTTTATTATTCTTGGAATAATACACCTATGTTTTCGCGACGGGGGTCGACGACTCCGATCGGCCTCAAAATTTGACATTATCCGTTTCAAGAGGTCTACATTCAAAATCCGAAATGTCCGTCCGCCGTCCGCCGTCCCCAGTCCAGGCCGTTTTGGGCAGTAGGAATTTTTTTTAAAAATCTGAAATTTTGACAAAATACTTGGTTTACCATCTAGTTGTGCCCGCAAGGTTTCAGTCCGATCGCCCAAACCCGTGGGGCGCTATGGGGCTATAATGGGGCTACGGGTGGGGTTTTTTGAAGGCTTTGGGGTATGGGATCGAGTTAGGTGTCGTTTTCGAAGTATTTTTGGACGTAGAATCCATTTTTGGGGGTCCCGGAACGATCCGATTTCACTGTCGCGATCTATAGGGCTTTCATGGGGCTAAAAATGGGATTTTTGAAGAATCCCAGGAGGTTAAATGTTTTTCGAGTAAAAAATACATAATTTTTGAAAAAAACATTTTTGAAAAAAAATCCCCCCCAAAAAAAATTTTTTTTTTGAAATAAGTATAAAAATCCAAAAAAAAAAATTTTTAATTTTTTCCATTGACAGAATAATTTAATTATTTAATAATTTAATTATTAAATTTCTGTACAAGTAACCTATATCAAAGAATAATAAACCCTTGTTTAAAATTTGCAGCGTTTTTGTTCAAAAATGTGTTTTTACAAAAATTATGTATTTTTTACTCGAAAAATATTTAACATCCTGGGATCCTTCAAAAATCCCATTTCTAGCCCCATGAAAGCCCTAAAGATCGCCCCAGTGAAATCGGATCGTTCCGGGACCCCAAAAAATGTATTCTACGTCCAAAAATACTTCGAAAACGACACCTAACTCGATCCCATTGCTAAAAGCCTTTAAAAAAACCATCCGTAGTCCCATTATAGCCCCATAGCGCCCCACGGGTTTGGGCGATCGGACTGAAAACCTTGCGGGCACAACTAGATGGTAAACCAAGTATTTTGTCAAAATTTCAGATTTTAAAAAAAATTCCTACTGCCCAAAACGGCCTGGACGGCGGACGGACATTTCGGATTTAGAATGTAGACCTCTTGAAACGGATAATGTCTAATTTTGAGCCCGATCGGAGTCGTCGACCCCCATCGCGAAAACATAGGTGTATTATTCCAAGAATAATAAACCAAAAAAAAAAAAAACGGCGAAACATTTTTGCTAATTGTTTTTGCAGTTTTTTGAGGTTTTTGATGGTTTAAAAAGGGTTTAGACTAAAAGTAAGTAGGTATATATTCGGAATCTGCAGTAGCTTTCCTATAAAATAAGTGTCTTTTGAAGAAATTCCACTGAACATGTTAAGTGTGAAGAAAGGTCTAAAAACCAAAAAATGCCAATAAAGGACTTATTTGAACCAACCAAAAAAAAAAAAAAAAAAAAAAAAAAAACGGCGATCATTTTCGGATTCAGCACCATCAAAAATCCCTAGAATAGATAAAAAGAAGCCGGCAACCTGTAAGTCTTTTTTTCCCTCTTGGACCAGTGTTATCATTTAACTACTCCTAACTTCTATTATTTCGTTTGGAGATCGCGGAAACTCAAGTTACACGATTGTCATGACCATGACCAGGTCAACCTTCCCGAACTATTCGTATAAATTATTCTGCTGGCAATGTGTTATTTGGGAGCTCGCCTTTTGGCAGACCAACGGAAACACGCCGTTGAGTTTCCCGGCAGTGTTTAGCTGAGACGTCACGTGTCTACTCACGAGGTATATTGGCCTCGATCCTCATCTCTATACGACGTACACAGTTAATGTTGACTCTCTTCCCGCCTTAGTTTCGATGGATGACTTTCATCAGAATTATACAGTGGTGGCCACATATGGCTCACCACTGTATAAATACCAAAGTATGGACAAATCCAAGCCGTTGTTTCAGGGTGTGGTAGAAGGCACAGGTACATAAAAGGATGGATAGGGAAATTGGCCCAAAGTTTTGAAGAGATTAATTAAATAAATTAAAATAATTGTGTGGTTCAAGTAAATTGATAAAGGAGCACTAACGAATAGATAATTAGAGTGATACGTTTTCCCTCGTGTCTAAAAATTGGGGATGCACATTTTTTATGAGCATACTTTTTGATAATCAGAATAATTTGTCTGGCGTGGTGTCCGGTATGCCTCTGGTTAGGTGGCATTGAACTTCATCTTCACATTTTCAACAAAAAGAGTAGTACGCCAAATTCAAACGTTTGGCCTTCTATAAAATAAAAATTAACTCTATCACAAAGTACCTATGTCATACCTCCAATCAATTAATTATGCCGTATCGATTGTCAGACTGATGATGGTCAAACGGGGGGGTTTAATTTAGTGTAAGCCCTCTTTTTAATCGGAGTACTGAAGCTTGTCTGGCGTGGTAAAAGGGTAAGAGTTAATATTAGTACTCGAAGTGAGAAGAACCCAGTGACCTGTTTGTGTTCTTCCTCTTGGTACGTTGCCAACTTATCGATTCTTCCCCTCCTTTCAATGCTGTCCGTACCTATCTCTTGAAAATACGATCAGCAAGTCCTCAGTTTCCACCTCAGATAAACAAACGTTGTCCGTATTGCCTTATGTTCGATGTAAACATTCCACTGTGTCCCGGCTTTTGGAATTTCGTTAAAGCCTTTGGAAAGTAAGAACAATTTCGTATTTTGAGGCTGCCGATTGTTGACATAATCAATTGGTGTTGCAAATCTTATTTAAAACAGTTGGCTATAAATAGCAAAGAATGTGAGAAAAACGCTGCAAATTTTATCTAAGGGTTTATTATTCTTTGATATAAGTTAATTGTGCAAAAGTAAATTCTGTGTCATTACGAAAACATTTTTGAAAAAAATATAAATACATTTTTTTTCTGTGCATTGTTTGGGCAGATGTGTGACCTCGAAAAATGGATTACGCGCCAAAAATTACTCGGAAACCACACCTTATTTGACCTCCTAGGAACCTTCAAAACCCCATTTGTAGCCCCATGAGAGCCCAATAGATCCCCACAGTGAAATCGGATCGTTCTGGGGCACCTAAACATGGATTATACGCCCAAAAATACTTCGAAAACCCCGACACCTAACTCAACCCCATAGTCGAAAACCTTCGAAAACCCCTCCCGTAGTTGTGGTGATCGGGCTGAAAACCTTGCGGGCACAACTAGATCGTAAATTGAGCATTTTGTCGAAATTTCTGATTAAAAAAAATCCTACTGCCCAAAACGGCTCGGACGGCGGACGGGCATTTTGTTTTTGAATCTAGACATCATAAAACGAATAATGTCAAATATTGAGGCCGATCAGAATTTTCGGCCTACATTACATAGCTGTATTATTTCAAGCGATTACATAGGTGTATTATTTCAAGAATAATAAATCAAAATTCAACTAAATTAATTCGTAATAGGGTGAAGGGGGGGTTAGCTGCCCAAGCTACTACAATTATCCTAACTGGACTAAATAGTGTGATTAAACGGTATTTCACCAATTGATTCACCCATAGATTCATAACCTAATTGAAAGGCAAAACTTTGATTGAACAGTTATTAACATAGCGTAAGGTGGATGCGGCGAGATAGTGGGAATCCATCCTATAAAAAGACGATTTCAGACGAAGTAGTCTATTTCCAAGATAAATAAAATAAAAATTTGTAGACGCGTTTCGGTTTACTAAACCATCATCAGTACAATATTGTCTTCGTCTGAAATCGTCTTTTTATAGTTATTAACATGATTAATCATTAGCTGTAAATAAGTAACCATGTTAATAAAAACGCTGCTAATTTTACACAAGGGTTTATTATTCTTTGATATACGTTACTTGTGCAGAAATTTAATTCTGTCAATGAAAAAAAAATTAAAAAAAAAATTTTTTTTTTGGATTATTATCTCAAAAAAAAATTTTTTTTTGGATTTTTTTGTTCAAAAATGTGTTTTTTCAAAAATTCTGTATTTTTTACTCGAAAAATATTTAACATCCTGGGATCCTTCAAAAATCCCATTTTAGCCCCACGAATGCCCTAAAGATCGCCCCAGTGAAATCGCACCGTTCCGGGACCCCAAAAAATGGATTCTACGTCCAAACATACTTCGAAAATGACACCTAACTCGATCCCATAGCTAAAAGCCTTCAAAAAACCCCTCCCGTAGCCCCATTATAGCCCCATAGCGCCCCACGGGTTTGGGCGATCGGGCTGAAAACCTTGCGGGCACAACTAGATGGTAAACCAAGTATTTTGACGAAATTTCAGATTTTTTAAAAATTTCCTACTGCCCAAAACGGCCTGGACGGCGGACGGCGTACGGCGGACGGACATTTCGGATTTAGAATGTAGACCACCCTAAACGGATAATGTCAAATTTTGAGCCCTATCGGAGTCGTCGACCCCTGTCGCGAAAACATAGGTGTATTATTCCAAGAATAATAAACCAAAAATCATTCGAGATTTCTGTGACACGAACAGTTATTACAAAACATCACTTTTCGTTTATTATTCTTGGAATAATACACCTGTTTTCGCGACGGGGGTCGACGACTCCGATCGGCCTCAAAATTTGACATTATCCGTTTCAAGAGGTCTACATTCAAAATCCGAAATGTCCGTCCGCCGTCCAGGCCGTTTTGGGCAGTTGGAATTTTTTTAAAAATCTGAAATTTTGGCAAAATACTTGGTTTACTATCTAGTTGTGCCCGCAAGGTTTTCAGTCCGATCGCCCAAACCCGTGGGGCGCTATGGGGCTAAAATGGGGCTACATGAGGGGTGTTTTGAAGGCTTTTAGCTATGGGATCGTGTTAGGTGTCATTTTCGAAGTATTTTTGGACGTAGAATCCATTTTTGGGGGTCCCGGAACGATCCGATTTCACTGTGGCTTTCATGGGGCTAAAAATGGGATTTTTGAAGGATCCCAAGAAGTTAAATATTTTTCGAGTAAAAATGAAAGAAATTTTGAAAAAACACATTTTAGAAAAACATCCCCCCTAAATTTTTTTTTAAAATATAAAAATCTCCAAAAAAAAATTTTTTTAATTTTTTTTTTTATTGACAGAATTAAATGTCTGTACAAGTAACCTATATCAAAGAATAATAAACCCTTGTGTAAAATTTGCAGCGTTTATTATTCTTGGAATAATACACCTATGTTTTCGCGACGGGGGTCGACGACTCCGATGGGCCTCAAAATTTGACATTATCTGTTTCAAGAGGTCTACATTCTAAAACCGAAATGTCCGTCCGCCGTCCAGGCCGTTTTGGGCAGTAGCAATTTTTTTAAAAATCTGAAATTTCGACAAAATACTTGGTTTACCATCTAGTTGTGCCCGCAAGGTTTTCAGTCCGATCACCCAAACCCGTGGGGCGCTATGGGGCTACAATGGGGCTATAGGAGGGTTTTTTTAAGGCTTTTAGATATGGGATCGAGTTAGGTGTCGTTTTCGAAGTATTTTTGGACGTAGAATCCATTTTTGGGGGTCCCAGAACGATCTGATTTCACTGTGGTTTTTCATCGACACAGAATTAAATTTCTGCACAAGTAACCTATACCAAAGAATAATAAACCCTAGTGTAAAATTTGCAGCGTTTTTTTTTTTTTTTTTTTTTTTTTTTTTTTTTACTGACGTTCATCTTCTCCAATTCTACTTCAGTATCTAGAATGAATCCTCATTACCTTGTAAGCACCTTGCATTTGTGTAAAACTCATCGTTGCAACCACAACAAAGACAAGAGCATATTGAGCGAATTTAATATAACATCACATGATATGTAATGTTATATCCCTTCTTAGATTCGATTCTCTCAGTTACGATAAATTGATGACACCCGCGTCATGACGTGCCACATTGTTTCTATGAAAAGAATAAGACAGTCTTATGTATAGCGAGCACCTGTCCACGATATATCTTCTCGTGTCCGCGCGTTTTCTAAGACCAAGTTAGTCGAGCTATAGACACAAGCATTTGAAACTTGAAGCTAACCCAAGATTCAAAACGTTTTCACCACGCGCTGTGCAGCTTTAGACTGATGGACTTGTGGCTTCAGTTTACTGCACAATGCCATGCTGGTCAGTGGATAACGACTGCCATCGCACACCGAGGCAAATTTGAATATTAAATACTTACAGAAGAGTGTTGCACGGTATATATACATAGTAACAGATAACCAGCAGTTGCCAAAAAAAGTATAATATGCACCTGAGCCCTTCTTGTTTGCACGCTCCTCCATACCTTCATTGTTTAACAACGTCAAATCCTATAACATGATTATTATGCCTCCATCCTTTTTCTTAACATTGATTTTCCCGTGTAAGCACTTGAAGAAAAGGCCATTGGCTGTGTACCAACGCATCATTCTTATGGTTTCTGTTCCCAAAATATTGAGTTAATGACGAGGATTTTCACCGCATGTGCAACGGAATGCGGGTACTACACAGCATTCAGAAGAATTATGATTATAATAAAAAATATAAATGCTACTCATTATAACACCTTACCTGTTAGATGACCAAAGAGTGAGTTTTGAAAAAAAAAATCAGTGATTTACTATTTGGTATTGCGGCAGAGAGAACTCTGGGACCGAGGGTTAAGAAGGCAGGTAGCTCTGGCAAAGGCACTAAATATAACATTGAGCTCAATCCCAAAGTAGATATGACGTCATTCGTCGCAGGTTTTGGTCTAGTCGTCTTCCAATATAATCTTTACTTCCTCCCGTTGTCTGATACTTCCCTTGAAAACGGAATGGGTTGTGTTAGGTACCCGATGACTGAAACTAAACGTCATTTTGCTGGAGGCTGGGGTCTGTGTTCCTTGCCTCGAACAATTTTTTTTTTTTTTTTTTTTTCATTTGATCCAATGCCAAAGTGTGAGACGTTCCTATGCGAAATGCCAGAAACGACGGTGATTACACAGGTTTCCGTCACGATCGTGTCACATATTCATCACACGGTCATCATGTGGAGTGATGAATAGAATAAGACTTTCAAAAAAATTAGCCTTCGCCAAAAATAGCCTTTCAAAAAATCTACCCACATTTGCGACATTTGCGAGCGATTATTCGAACAGAAGAGGACACAGCTGAATTAAAGCTTTTGAGTTGTGCTCACATACCTACTCAACTACCGATTTAGAGATGGTACTGTACTACAGTAACTGTAGGTTATATGACATATAACACACATTTTGTAGGTTATATAATATATTATGTTGGGAATGAGGTAGAATTGCATCTTAAACCTATGAAAACGAGCTGGTTGAATTCCTGCGACGTCTAGAAACTCAAAACTACTAATGGTGAACCCCATTTACAACCAGAAAGGCCATGATAACCTTTTCATGTGATGGTGATGGAACAGTGCCTAGGAGAGCAACTTCAGTTGGGTGGGCGGAAGCAGTAAATATTACCCAGGTGGATGAAAGTTGAGCGTCACCGAGATGACAATGCCCCAAGCGATCTGAGTTGAATAACTAAAATACGTGCACGGAAGACGAAAGGTGCGTTGTCTTCCTCGATATGGCTGTACAGGTTTATTCAAAGGGACGCGATCTGAAGTTTTAGAAAAACCCATCAAGACTGACACGACACAGGCAAGACATTTTTCTCAATTTTAAATCCAACGTGATGATCTATAAAAGATGGTGGAGAAGAACACTTTTAAATGTAATATTTTTGTTTAGCTTCTAAGTACAATCACTTCCAACGTTTAAAGATGTAAGGGAGGTAAACATAAAGTTGCAGGTGCCGAGGAACTAGGAATCTAAAAGCTTTAGCAGACCGGGTTGCAGGAACGGAAACCGTGGCCATCATCCAAACTTATGTTCTCCTGCCCGACACTATTTCGTTCTCTACAAGCTCTTTTTTTGCACCCTCGCCTTTATCAACTTGAGACCATTTTTCAGCCCGAATATATTGACCCCTGCTTGAACTCACCATTTTCGGACTGCGGTAAAATTATGAATCATCCACCCTCTATTTCCGAGAATGTGAAGTTTCCTCTTGCCGCTAAGTCTACGTTGTTGCACAAACTAAATTCATCGATCTGAGCTTCAAGTATTTCTGCAAGGCACGAAACGGCAGGTGCGGAGAGGGTCTTGAGGCACTATAGTTCGGTTTTGCCGTTCAGCCTAAGACCAATAACTGTCCTAATAATTATTATTGTCCCGCGCGGCCTTGGGGACTTGTGACGATCCTTAATGAACTGTCGCATGACCGAATCGTTTCAGGATGTCAATTTCCTTTTCCATAACATGGAAGATTCATAAACCCGTTATCTCAAAGATTCCTTCATAGGTAAGTTTTCCTTCGTACTGATGTTCGTTCTTGCGGAAAAGTAATCGCCAATCCCCTATCACATTCTACAGCCTTCCTATCGACTTCTTCAACCCTTCGCTATCTTACCCTTTACGACACATTAAACGTTAATTTATTTCTACAATCGTTAGTAGGTAGCGCGACCAAAAACTCGCGACAAAATCGATCCGTACACCGTTATAGGAACGTTCAAAGGGGAAGCAAAATTTCCTGTTATTATTACAGAATTATTACGTAACTTTGAAAAAAAAAAAATTAAATCGTGTTGGTGTTCCACTGAACAGCTAAATACACGCAATGTGCAATGTAATAATATTATATAGGTACGTTATAATATAGGTAATGTGAACGTTATATTATAATGGTGTGGTTTTTGCCGACGTTGCAGAGGTCTAATCCAACTCGTTATATTATAATATTTCATTATATTATATTATAACGTACACATTCTGCAAATTAAGTACTATTTTTCTAAATAAAATTAAATACAGTCTCTTCGCGATCTTAAAATGCGGAGGGTTTTCAAATTCAAGGTAGGGAAGGAGTGTGATTGGGCGTGGAATGGGTTAATCGTTCGCAATGGAAAGTACTAACTCAATTATGAATGTTTGGATTTCCGGTGGCTTAACGACAACAGTTTTTAGGGGGAGCAAGGAGAATGGGATCCCCAAGATTTTTATAGCTTAGGCTTCCGTCAGCACCTAGGGTTAGCCTGGCTATACATCACCTTACCCACCGTCCGTAACCCCTGCCGAGAAAGTCTGAGTAGGACAAACAAGTACGAGGGAGGCAGACCGCATAGCTGTTTATAGTTCGGCGGCCTTCTGCATCTTCAACTCAAGAGTGTTTTAGTTTTAGAATGTATAAATCAACAACTAAACCTACAAATAAAAATGGTAAAAAGACAATTTATTTGCATTATTGGAGGGGTACGGTAAAAATTAGTATCAGATTATTTCAAAATTGGGAGCAACACGCGGAGAGCTACTTACTCTTCGTTTTCCAGGTTGTTGTTCTACGAATAAACAAGGCAATAGCAACGATGTTAGTTGTATCAAGTTGACGATTTGTTTTGGCGTGTAGAGGTTCCTTCATACCAGACTCAACCCAGACGGCTTGGGGCTGGCATCGGAAATTTTGGCTGGCTTGAATGCACAACATTCCTACGTTAGTTTCTGGCACACTTGCTCATAAGTTCAAGATATCCCTCAAATAGAGCCAACAGGGGTACGACGCCAGGGCGTATCACAGTAGCCGTCCAAAACCCACTCGTTTCTTCACGTGCATACCCAAACACGCAGAGTCATCTTGTGTAAACAACGATGAATCAATGAACTTATGCTCAGCCTTCGGTAAAACCATATTATGGGTTGGTTTGTCCCATGTCACATTTGTCGAATTTGGTCAAAAAACACGAATTATACCCCTGCTCACAATTATTTCTATAAGTGCGAATGGAGAAGTTTGCATAAATCATTGAAAACCATTGAAAGTTCTTAAAAACCATCGTAATCCTTGAAAACCATTAAAAACTACTTGAAAAAAATAAAAAATAAATAAATAAAATAAATTGAATCCATGAAAAAAAAAAAAAAAAAAATCCTTGAAATTGAAAGGAAATATCTTCAACCCCCTCCTGGAGCTCATTTTTAGCTTTACAGAGCTCGACGGTGTAGTCGTTTAGGTATGAGGCCCCAATAAATTGAATCTATCTAAAATTGACACCTCGTTCGACATCCTGGCCCAAGTCCTTCGAAGAAAAAAAAATTACTGAACGAAACTGGTGACGAGTATCTACACTGCATGCAGATACATCTGAACATGGATATGTCTTATGATGGCAAATAAAATGAATCGAATGTAGCGCAGCTTCGATTTGTTTAATAGGTACTGAGTAATTTCATTTTGAGTTGATGGGTTGCTATGGGCTGCATATAGTTGGTGATAGACGAGAATTTGATAATTCACTACGAGAAACTAACAACCGTTGTTAGTATGAAAAATTAAGTTGACGGGTTGCCACGGGTGCAACCAATAAAAAACGTTGCATTTTTTGTGTGTAGCAAAATTTTGCAAGACCCCAGGACTAAGACATATCCATGTCAAAAACAAAACAAAAAAACATTCACACACATTGAGAGCGTGCAGGAATAAAATCTCTTAACTGTCATGCTTGAACGTCATTGATGAGTACCTACAACGTACTTAGGACGTTCCCTCGCCTACTCTTGTGGAAGTCAATATTTTCTATGGCAGCAACTATTGCTGCCAGCAAAACTTGAGGGTCATTATCTACCCCAGAACGAGGAACGCGGCTGTTGAAATTCCTTGCTCTGTCGCAAATGCATTCCGGTGTGCAGTACCGGACTTCGGGACTGCAGCTGCGAGAAAGCTGGCTTAACTTACAATGCTTAACTTTGGGTAACAATTGATGTGGTGCCCCGCTTGCGAAAACTCGCCCGAGCCAGACTTTAATGATGAAGACAAATCTGAGCTTCTGGCACAACTTTCTGAAAGGTATGAAGACCAGGGAGCTCCAGATTTTTGGGGACTTGTAGATGCACGTGTAGGGGGGGGGGGGGGGGGGGGTATTGGACATCGTGTATACACGATGATTCATGTATCCATAAATTTGTTCTATGACTACCAGTTACAACTTTCTTAGCTAATCTCATAGGTAGTATATTGTACGAAGAAATAATGAAAATTGAAAGTTAGGGACCAAAAAACATGTAGGTATTTTTCAGTTAGTTTTTACATTAAATGCGTTCAAAGAAAAATTTTTTCTTTGAACGCATTAATCGTGGTACCTGTTAGATCAAACAATTCTTTTGACCAGTAAATTTGACTTTGGGTTTTCGTAGCATGCATAGTTTCCGAATTATAGATAAGTACAAAACGATGCAAATTTTACACAAGGGTTCAATCTTCTTGGGTACATGATATGTAACCATTATTTATATTATAAATTCTTCAAAATATTCTACATCAATAAAGCATGACGTAAAAAAATGTCAAATGAATAGAAACTGTATAATATACAGTTTCTATTCATTTGTCATTTATATTTTGTATACCTTCAGGTATACCTGAAGTGTTAGGAGACCCCAAGAAAAAGGGTGCTCGCCTAGAATTACCTCAAAAACGACACCCCATCCGACCTCCTGACGTCCTTTAGCAACATTTGTCGCCCCCTAGATCCCATGGTGAGGTGCGATGGGTCTGGCACCACCAAATGAATCATACCTACAACTGTCCAACAATACCACATAAACGATACTCGACCCCGGACGAATTTGACAAAGGGTATTTAAGCTTAGAATGGGAAATTTCAAGATACCTAGTTCAATTGCAAATAGATACTCATAGTCAATTTATTGATTATTTGGAAAATGTTAAGGCTGTCGCAATACGATGTGGTTGTTTGCCGAAGGTGCAGAGGTCTAATCCAGTGTGGAGAAAAGGGAGATAGATGACTCCTCTTCTGGTGGACCAAATTGTTCATCGATTGAGAGATTCTGGGCTGTAGATGAGTTTAGCTGCTCGAAACCGGTCCCTATCCTAGCTTTGTTTTTGTTTTTTTTAAACGAAAGAAACAATTTGGAACACCAGCAGAGGTCTCCCTACTGCCAGTATTGGATTGAGCCTCTACACTCTTCGGCAAACATCCACCTGCGATGAAAACATTTAACTTGAACATGAAATGACAGTAGGGCGGTAAGCAGCTATTGAAAGGGGAAAACCAGGATGGACCTGTCATGTAGGCTGGGCAGCCCTGGAAGAAGTGGGATAGAGGTGCTTTCAGAAAAAAAATCGAAATTAAAACAGAAAAAAAAACCAACCGAAAGCGACGAGGAAAGGGTGGGTAAAAGCGGCAAAGCTTAGGTGTCCGCTGCCTTTCTACCGTTCGAAACCCGAAAGACCATATTTCAAGGGACTGCAGGGTTTTAATTAAATGATGGTTGAACAATGGTCTAGTACAGGAGAAGGGAGGGCACTTCACCCTTGTACTTGATCTAATACATTGCTTTGCCGCTCCCTTTCCCCCAAAGCTACCGCGCCACGTCTCTACTCCGCATCGCAGAGGGTTGAATTTACTGCCCCTTGTCTGCCGTCGGTTTCTCCCCATAATCACTGGCGTCTACTTTCGTTTGTTGTCTCGTCTCGTAAGGCTAATTCCACTTATGAACATAATCGGTGATCCCCTAAGTGGGGCTCCGATCTGCATAAAATAAATTACACGCCCTTTTAACGAAGGGCCTTTAAAACCAAAACCAGGAAGAAATAGAAAAAGGATGCAAATTTTACACAAAGGTTTATCCTGCTTTGATAATATCAACTTACTTCTTTGATTAAGTGCAAAAATTAATTCTGTCAACGAAAAAAATTAATTATTAAAAATTTTTCTTAAAATTTCTTGTACTGTTTGTGGACGGATGTGTGACCCCAAAAAATGGATTACTCCGAAAATGACACCTCATTAAAGAAAGAATGCAAATTTTGACACCTGGCATTCTTCAAAAGCCCAATTTGGATGGTTTGAAAACGATACCCAACTCGATGTCATACCCAAACACCTCCAAAAACTCCTCCCGTAGCCCCACAGAGCCAACGGGTTGAAAACATTGCTGGCACAACTAGGTGGTGGATCAAGTATTTTGTCAAAATTTCCGATTTTTAAGAAAATGCCTACTACCTCGACGGAGGACGGACATTTTAGGAATCTACACATCTTGAAACGTAGTGTGACAAATTTTGAGGCCGATCCAAATTTTATACCCACGCACAGTGAGTCGATTGTATGGGAATCGTGGACATATTCAATCATTGAAATAGTAGTTTCAGTTTTTGTAATTATTACAAAATATATATATTGATTTCATCATCGCCAGGAGGCATATATATATATATCTATATATTATACATAGACGTCGTTATATAATATACTATAATATACGACTATATTATATATAATAAAGTCGTCATATAATATACGACTATATTATAGTGATTTCATTAGTTCATTATAGATATATTGATTTCATTATCGCTAGTACCCAGGCATTGTTTCTCGCATCCGCATCTTTTCCCAACCGCCATTTTTTGAACAAGGTCCTGTTGGTTGGGATTTGGCCTAAGAAAAATACAAAAAATCATAGAAAAAAAGTTCGCGCCTAGTCGCCTCCAATCTCTAGGGAAATGTGTTTGGGAATAGTAGAAGGAAAAGATCTGAAAAGATCCTTAAAAGGATCTTTTGGGGTCATTTTGAGATATTCACTTTAAAAGTTCACAAGCGAGGAATCTTCCTTATTGAATCCAGAGAATTTTTGGTGCCTAAGTTCTGTTACGTAATCTCAAAAAATTTACTTTAAAAAAATGATTGGGCATGATTAATTACTCGCTTACGATGGGTCGTAACGTCAGGGGATATGTACCGATAGTTTTATGCCCTCATTTCATTATTATCGAATAATCGATTTTTCGACTTTTTCTAATACTCGACGCACTGCGCCCCGTCACAAATACAGAGAACATTATTTCAAGAATAATAAACCCAAATGTGACCCCCTCGAGAAGAAAAAAATAATAAATCGAATCCCAAATAATTGAAATACATAGTATTCTAAGGGTGGGTTTATTTAATGCGTCGTTACCTTGATAAAAGCCCGAGTAGGCCAATTTGCTTAACCCTGAAGTAACGCTATTGGCATTTGATAGCGTACCGGGGCCTTGCTCGAGGTGACAAAATTTAACATTTAATGCATTAAGCATTACCACTTTTAGGACTCTTCAATGACCTCGAACGGTCGTAACTGTAGTTGAGATCCCAGTGATCGGTAAATATATTCCAAAGGAACGTTCTTAAATTTTTGGGAGCCGTGGCATCTGTGTATACTCAAGTCTGTGACAAACTGAAACTAGTATAATACTAGTCTATAATAAGTATAATACTAGACTATTATAATACTAGACTATAATAATTATAGTCTCGAATCAAGTCGTTTCTTGTTGAAGCCATCATGGCTATTTCTAGTGGATATTTGACTCAAGGTTCATCTCCAGTCAATTTAGTTTTAATTATTCAAAAGCGAAGTAGCTATGACTTGTTTACGCTTGGCTCAATTAGGATGCCAACCGTGAAAGATGAGGGGTGGTTGTTTACTTGTTCATGATCCCCGACACCCTCAACTGAATGTAACATAGGGGGGTGGTGGTTTATATAAGTTCACCCTCTTTTACGTACTTCAAGAACTTTGTTTTTCAATGCCCTATTCGTATCACCCGTCAGTTCACCACGCTTGCGAAGACACGAGATTTGATTGCTACCTCTATTGTACATTTTGTAGAGGCCATTCGGATCATTCATAGAACAGTTACGGATTCATTCCATTCAACATTATGGAAAATCAAATAAATGACCTTTTATGAAATAGGCCTCAAGGCCTACTTCTCCCAAGTGTAGGTTCGTTTGCCGTTCAGAATGAATCATTATGAATTGATAGTTTTTTGTACATCGCATGAAATCTTAGCGCCATAAAGTTAATGCCAATATGGAAAAAGTTTTAAATGTACAAAACTTATTTAAGTTTTGTACATTTAAAACTTTTTCAATTCTTTAAAACTTTTTCAATTGTTCCCGGAACTCAGAAGAGGGCGGAAGCCCTTCATCAGTCACTTATCCGCAAGGTTTACTTCATTTCGACAAATTCAAGGCATCATGACGTCACCTGTTTGAAGAGATACGGATGAAATTGGTGTGCTGCGCTTCCCCGAGAGGTTTGATTTAGGTCAAAAGAGTTAGTGGAAGGGAGACGAATCCTATGGTGCGAGAGGGCGGGTTGAGGGCCCGGATTGTTTTGGTGTAAGTAAACAGAGCTTTTGAAGGAGAAGGCCACTAACTCAGTTAGCTCGGTGCCCGCACAACAAATCTCCAGGGCCTCCCCCGCACACAAATCATACAAAGGGTAAATACTCAAATATTTTCTTCTTCGCGGGCTTCTCGCCACTTCTTGGCTTCCCTCCAAAATTTTCGCGCACCCACTCGTTTTCCCTTTAGACCCTCTTTCTATAGTAAAGGGTATACCCTTCCACCCGTCGATCCTTCCTTCACTCCCCCTATCCTCTCAGACTAATTCACCTGATTACTGTTTTGCATTAACAAATTCTGCTGCACTCTATAAATTAAAACCCCCGGTCAAGCTTACGCCAAACACTCCTGTTTTTCCCCACCTTTCTTTGTTATTCGGAGTTATTACGAAACTACTCTAGAAGAACTAAGAAGGAGGTTGTATTATTTTTTCATCCACGGAAGGCGCAACATTCATGCCCCTTCAAATTATTGAAAGGGACATTAAAGAACGTCGCGTTGCGGTTTCTTATTAATACATTTTATTGAAAAAAATACATGTATAATAAATAATTTTTATATGCAGCCATGTTAACTTCATCCTTTATCGAATGTCTTCACATTAGTGATATTCAGTGATAATCATTCACGAATAACGAAAAGTGATCTACCGAGTGCATAACAATAAAATGAATCCGCCGACCACGAATACATAATGATATTTGAGCACCTATATGCAAATGTTTTTTGTACCTTTGACTACCTCTGTGTGATATTGTTCATGTAGTGAATTGTCTAGACATAGGAATGTTAACTATAATGAATAGTTGAGCGTCGTATCGGAACTCCAATGATGAATTTATTCTCAATGTCAACAGGAGATGTGTAAGATTTATTTAAAAAAATTCAATCTTTCATAATTAGGCAGTAACTTCATTTTGTTGATATCACTTTGTCATTACTCAACTAGATTTATTTAATTTATCATGGGTTCTTCGTCTGTTAACGCAAAATGAGAATAAATCGATTTAAGTCAACGACGCTTGACTAAGTAGGATTACGATCACTACTTGTGACTCCTTACTTGTCTTTGTTCCAGGATGAGTTCCATCCATTTATCGAGGCCCTTTTGCCGCATGTCAAGTCCTTTTCATACACCTGGTTTAACCTGCAAGCTGCCAAACGGAAATATTTTAAAAAGCACGAGAAGCGTATGTCCCTCGAAGAGGAAAGGCGATGCAAAGAAGAGTTAATGGTACGTAAGCCCATTTATCAATTTTTTTCGTCCCCCCCTCTTCACAGGCATTTGTCTGCTTCCTTTTGAGAATATTACTGCTTTTTTGGCATTTTTTTATCTCAATAGAAACGTCAATTCCACGGAGTTTTAACCAACAATAGGCTCGGTGAAGGGTTTGCCCTTTATTGTCCTGAGGGCTTCGAGAGTTTGCGCATTTAGGATTTGGTGTGATTCAAGAAAATCAGCTATCATTGAGCTTACATTTGGATACATAAGGCAATCAATTAATTACTTGCCCAGATAAGAAGGAAGAATAACTTTTACTGTCCGTTCGCAGATATTTCAAGGAAACACAAATCACTTGATCCGTTGCATCTCATTCAATTTTTTTACGGTTCTGATACTTGGTAAGCAAACTTTAACTATATAAATGGGGGGGGGGGGGGGGGGGGGGGGGAATACTAGAAACGAATAAGTAGGTAGTTGTATCATGCCGAATAAAGATGATACGTTATAGCAATTTTCAAATTATCCATGGGTATACTTTTGAGTAGACTTGGTCAAACGCCGTCCCCTCCAACTAACATGCTGGAGCAGTAACGGCGAGGGACTTCGATTAAGCATTCAAGACAAGTAATGTTTTCGTGAAGCCTTTGTTCAATTCTATCGTTGACGTTGATTCTCGCTCCTGAGTACCTGGGAAAGGAAGAACTCTGGCAGTTTTTCTCTTACCTCTTGAAACCCCATTTTTCAGAAGTTACCTCATTTTTAAGAAGTTCGCCACTCAATTCCACTCTGTCCCTCCCAACACCTCCACGCTCGTCTTGACGAATCAGACGAATCTCGTAAATTGAATCAAGTCGAATCTTGAAATGATTGATAATTGTGGCGCATCATTCAAGATTCGAACACGACGCTATAATCATTATAGCGTCGTGTTCTCTAGGACATAACCTCAGAATAAGTTGATAACAAATTCTCGGAAATTGTGTAGGGTCGATCAAATGTCGATTCAATGCATATTAAGTATGCAAATGCACCATCGGGGATATAATATTTTGTTATATTTTGTTATAAATATTCGAATGTTCAAAATGCCGCAATAATTAATAAACCGAACCACTTAATAAATTGATGAGCGAACGGTTTATTCGAATTACGTGCTCGTACAGTTCACCCGTTCACAGGAAAATATATACAGTTAGAACTATTTTATAAATATAGGCGGGTACGATGTTCGTGACTGTTATGAATAGTGACTTTCAGCCTCTAAAGCGCTCACCACTCACTCTCAGTGAAATCGCTTCCATTCACATTACCGTAGCAGTTTATGCTAAGTAGGAAATCTTTGTGTTGTGGGCTATAGTCACTAGTCACGAAGGACACTTGTAACATTTGCGACTGGGCTTGGCTATCGGTTTCCAATCGGCCATATTGTCTCTTCACTATCATGCAGGACGGAATGATAACTCTCCGCCGAGAGCAGACCTGCACCACCGGCAAAGATCAGTTTGTGCTTGTTCTTCCTTCTCGTTGGTCTCATTCGATTCAGTTCAGTGTGCTCAAGTGTTCCATGCCACATACCACCCCCCCCCCCCCCCCCCCCCCCCCCCCCCCCCCCCAAAAAAAGCCTACGCTGAAAACCCAGATGAACGGAAACCAAAATTATGGGAATTCACGTTTTTTCTGGAGAAGTCGCATCGAGCAATTTTTTTTTCAATGATCATGCTCCACTTTACTCTCCCAAGCTTGCTTTAGTTTTAGGGATAAGTACATAAAAATGTTTGTCCTCCGAGATGAAAATTGTTTACGTTCACTAAATAGGATATTTTCAATTCCATTGAAATGTTATATTAAAATTTAATATAGAAAGTTTCTCAACTCACACCCTGGTACCTCCTATTTTCGTGGGAAAAAGGGTCCCTCAATTGATTCTTCTATTTGGAAACGACATAGGAATTCGCACTCTATACACCTCATAAAGCCCCAAAAGTGTTACACCGGTGTATGATGTAGTGCTAGGCAAGGCCATAGAATTAGATTAGGAGGTATGAGAGTAAACAATGTTTTACAGCAGGAGAAGACGCTCGGTCACTGCGGTTGTTGTTGTTGGAGGAATAGAAATCACCGGAAAGGTGAGCTCAATGGCTTAGAGATGGTATCCCGAAGACATTCACGCTGGGTGCACGAAATACGAGTGTAATTTATTGTAGCTAAGGGACCCAAACTCTTCATTGGTTTCGTCATCATCTTTCCACAGCAAACAGTGAGAAAACAAGAAATAACAATAAAAACAGCATTGACTTCATTTACGCGATTTGGTCTATTCTTCTTGGAATAATACTCCTATGGATTCGCCTTCCTATGGGCCAAAAATTGGATCGGCCTCAAAATTTGGCACTATACGCTTCACGACATGTAGATTTCAAAACTCAAAAATGTTGACAACATATTCGGTTTGCCGTTTAGTTGTGCCAGCAAGGTTTTCAGCCCGATCGCCCAAACCCGTGAGGCTAAAAAGTGGCAACGGGAGGGGTTTTTGCAGGTTTTTTTAGGTTGCTTTCAAAGTATATTTGGACGTAGAATTTTGAGGGTTCCAGAAGCTTCCGATTTCATTATGGGCGTTGGTTGGGCTTTCATGGGGCTTCTGAAGGTAGCCAGGAAGTTGAATTAGGTGTCGTTTTTTCGACTAATTATGGACGCACAATCCATTTTTCGGTCCCACATCAGTCCACAAACATTACAAGAATAAAAATGCAAATACCTCATTAAATTACGTAGGTAACAATAAGAAAAATTATTTTTCTTATTGATATAACATTAATTTTGGACACTTTCATTAGTAGGTATTACAAACAATAATTTAATAATTATAATAATAATAATAATTATGTTCAACCAATGAGAATTATAGCTAAAAACCTAACTCTTCACGGTCGACCTTAACATGTTGGACGTAAAGGAGCGTGAAGAAAGGTACGAGTCCCTCCAATGTATAGGATTGAATCATTTTTGTCTAGATTTTTACAATTGAACTCATAAATTGAACCACCTACTGCTCCTTCAAACTTACGGCTGACTGGAGGAAAACCGCTAATCTCCTACTCGTCTCTACGCAAAGGCTTTTATTCGCCAAACTAATTTTTTCTTGTTTGAATTTTTTATTATCTGAAAATAAACCGAGGAAACAAATAAGTGCCGGTGCAGATGAAGCGGGAGAAAACAGCTGGAGGCGTGCAAATTCTGCCGCTGATGTTGTCGAAAGTGACCTCAACTCAACCTATGCTATGGTAGGCACAGGCAGAATGGCTGATAACTGAGTTAAATAGCATACCTACGTACGACCAATTTTCTCGAATCAGGCACATTTAAGTTTTAAATTTCGGAACGTAAATACATCGAGAATGCTCCGATCATGATGACCCCTAATATTATCCCAGCTATTTTAATAATAGCAAACAACAAGCAAACTTTCAACATGTTACGTTTCAGCATGTTACGTTATATTAGTAACATAATATAACGTAATATTATTACATTACAGTTACAAATATAACTAGTGGCGTTTCTTTAAATGGGCCATTCCACGGAAAGCGTGAAATCGGACTACCTTTTCACTTGAAATCGCGAAGAAGGTAGAAAATAATTTTCTGTAGAATTATTCTGATTGGCCTCAAAATTTGACATTATATATAATTTCTTTTGACCTATAGGTACGTTTTAAGGTGTCTAGATTCCAAAAACGAAATGTCCGTCCGTCGTACGCCGTCTAAGCCGTTTTGGGCAGTAGGAATTTTTTAAAGAATCAGAAATGTTGACAAAATACTCGGTTTACCATCTAGTTGTACCCGCAAGATTTTCAGCCCGATCGCCCAAACCCGTGGGGCGCAACGGGGCTAAAATGGGGCTACGGGAGGGTTTTTTGAAGGTTTTCGGCTATGGGGTCGAGTTAGGTGTCGTTTTCGAAGTATTTTTGGACGTGGAATCCATTTTCGGGGGTCCCAGAACGATCCGATTCCACTGCGAGGAAATATGGGGCATTTATGGGGCTACAAATGGAATTTTTGAAGGATGCCTGGAGGTCAATTAAGGTCGTTTTCCGAGTAATTATTGGACGCAAAATCCGTTTTTCGAGGTACCACATCTGTCCAGACATCTTACAGAATTTTTTTTCTACTTTTCATTCAGCTCGTCATTACTTCACACTTTAGTATTAATTGAGGTAGTGGAGTAATGACGAATGAACTAATGACGAACTGCTGGTTTTAAAACATATTTTCTACAAAAGCAAAGTTTTTCATGAAACTAATATACCAATCAGCTCAGGTTGACTCAAACTATTTGAGGAAGTTAAATTTAAACATGATTACGGTAACATGCCGAAATGAAGGTGTGTGAAGTAATGATGTCTTGAAAAATACTATCACGTTTCACCGATGACTTTTACTCACTGACTTCCCAGACAAGACTGGAGACGAATGAAACTGATCACTTGATGTTTTGTGGATATTTGCGGTCACAATGAGCCCCCAAACGTCCCGCTTGGAGCGCGGGCGTGTCAAATACAAAAAAAAAAAAACGTAATGACAAAAATTCTTACCACAACCTGATTCCTCATCAGCTGAAAGTAACAGTTCACGTGCAGAAGCAGGGAAGTAGAGATTTGGATTTTAGACATCGGTTTATTGTTCAAAATTTAATGCTGGAGGGCTGCAGGGTGCACTGACATCAAGTCAAACGTGAAACAGTCCAACACCTCTGAAGGCTCCATAAACCATACCAAAGCACCATTTTAACCATTAGCCCACTTAATTGTCTTCCTTATAATCTGTCGACAGACCTAAGCTCTGAATCTTCCAGGAAGAATCAGTGGAGGAAGATTCAGTGGAGGACCTCCACCACGCCTGTTCCAAGTGAAAACGACTTCCAAAACTGTGGTGTTTGGCAGTATAAGACGGAGCACTGTGGATACCTCGCTCAAAATCAATTACCATAACAACAGAGGAATGTAAAACCCGTTAAACAAACCCATAATCGCAAACAATTGATGAAAAATTTGGTGCAATACTCGAACGTCCCATCAGCATACAACCACTGAGCTCGAGTGAGATACTCTAGGTTCGTTTGCCAACCGAAGATGAGGCATTTCAGAGGTGAGAGGAGGAATCATGCCGCCCCTTAACTACAGTAGTTGAGTACTGTTGATAACAAGAGTATACTGTTGACAGTAACTGTCAACAGTACTCGGAGAGGAATCCCGCCATTTCGAACGGAAGAGAGGAATTGTGAGAAGAATCGGGAAAACCCCTCTTACTTTGTTCAATAGACTAAAACCTTAAATTATTCTTGAACAAAGTGTTCATGCTTTTCAAACTTCATACTTTGGGGAACAAATCCCAGTTGCGAAAATGGGAAAATTATGTCTCATGCAAGTGCAATAGCTATTCAAAGTTGACCAAGTCGACCTGGGACACGATGAAGTAATGACGTTTGGAGCATTAAATGCTTTTAGCATGAACATTTTTTTTATTGAATTTTTTCAATCAAATATTGTATTTTCGCTGATAATTGGTCATGTGTCACTTAGAGCTCAACAACATCGACGATAAAAAATAAATAGGTAAATAAAATAAAAAAAGTAGGAAAGATGGGGCCTTCTAAGACCAAATGTCGAGGACATTCGATTTCACGCTTTCCGTGGAATGGCCCAAATAATTTGTAAATGCCACTTTAGTACGGAAAATACTTGTAAATTCTCTTCCTGGAATGTATAAACTAGAAAGTTAACTTCAATGTTCACGTCGAATCATCGTATGGTTTATCTTACCCTTCCCAGTAGGAACACGTTGAGTCCCTGCTGTGCAGAAGCCGAGCACCCCTCGATATAGATTGTGCTAGGATGAGACACTGCCGAGTCGGGGGGTATTGGTAGCTTAGCAAGCTCTTTTAGGATTCTTAAGGGCACCCTTCCCCTCTTCCCCAAGTTACACTCTTTCCCCCATCTTCAGGCTTTCCAATGGGCAATAAACAGGCTGCTAACACTTCACCTGATCCGACCCGGTGTATACCCGGTAGTGATATCGGATTAGTCGTTCCGCCCTCTTAGCTAATTACTTTTAAGGGATGGATATCTCTTCTTTTAACTCCTTTCATTTTAAGCATTCTTTTTTTCCAAATTAAAACTCAATTTGAATTGAGAAGTATTTCATCTCAGTCATGAGTTAGTGGACTTAAGTAAATCGGAAAATCGCCAAAGTAAAAAAAGATTTTTTTTTTTCAGTTGAGAAATTAAAGTTATTGTAGCGAACCCATTCTCGATCCCTGGTGATATCATCGCAAAACCAGAATAATCTACCAAAATGATCCAGGATAAATTATTTGATAAGTTAGCTCGATTTTGGTCGATTTTACTCGTTGTGTGACATCAACCAACGTTGGGTGATTTTCAACGGGGATCGGGAATGAGGTCGCCAAAATAACATTGTCCTCTAAACCGAGCTTTCGAGGTCTGGATTACTCCTTCATCATTCCACTACCAGAGATGATGTTACTGAGTCAGGGAATATTAGGAAATTGCTAATTTGGAAATGGAGAACTTCACAATATTAATTTATCGCCAAACCTCCTAGAGAGATAACATCATTTGTATATAGATAATATATTATAATATTATTTGTAAGCCGTATTGAAACTCGTAAAATAACCGAATATTAGACCACATGTATAATATCATAATATGATATTATATTATTATTAAGATGGCAAGCGTTTGCTTCATGCAGATTGTGCCTCTGGTCCAGATGAAGTAGTAATAAATAGATCTTCAGGATGACGTTCCAGTGGATGACATTCCTGCTTAAAATCTCAACTCTGGCAAAAACATACTACCTATACTTCCGTCAGGGTGGAGAAAAATCTAGATTTGGTCAAGATGTAGTTTAAAAACGTTAACGTTCACCCATCGTCCACACCGTTTACAAGTTATTCGTTTTTGTCAGGAGCGTAGCGTGGCTGGTGAGCAGCCCCTTAGAGAGGGGGGGGAGGGGGCACTGGACCCGTTGCCCCCCCGGCCTTCGTAGGGGGGCCCGGATTTTCTTGAGAATCTTTTTTTTTTTTTGTAAAAAAAGGGGGGAGGAGAGGCAAAATGGGAAAAGGGACAGATCAATATAGGAAAAATTTTCATTTTTCATACCTTTTTTTTTTTTTTTTTTTTTTTAAGGGGCCCGATGAATTTTTCCCCCGGGCCCGGATTTTCTCTCCACGGCCCTGCTGGTGAGTGGCGGGTACCGCACTCAAATAATCCCCCCCCCCCCCCACACACACATATCATAAGTCTCACACTGAGTTTACCTACGCACGAATAGTTTCACTTAAAAAAAGATAGGAATGTGAAGCAGTTCTTAACCATCAAGTACTCCCAGTCCGCCTCCATGGAGGCACCACCCAACCATAGGGAACTTGAGGGCTCTTTTCAAATTTCAATAAAGCGAGAGCAGAGGCCTCGTTAGAGTAAAGTAACAGCTCTGGTGTTTTGAGTAGCTTTCGTCAAAGTCGAGATATTTTAAAATTCAGTAACCCCATGAATTTTTCTCGTTTGAAAACAGCAGGCATGGAAAGCGGGCATGGAACACCTGCCCTTTCTTCTTCTTTTCGTCAGGTACCCGCGGTACCCCTGTATCTTTTTGGTTTTTGTACATAATTTTTTTTTCCAATACTTGGCGTTGACAATAAACTTGTCTTTTGGTTTATTATTCTTGGAATAATACACCTATGTAATCGTTCTAGATTCCAAAAACAAAATCCGTCCTCCGTTAGGGCCGTTTTGGGCAGTAGGAATTTTTTTTAAATCTTGAAATTTGACAAAATAATTGGTTTACATAGTTGTGCCCGCAAGGTTTTCAGCCCGATCGCCCAAGCCCGTGGGGCTCTGAGGGGATGAAAAGGGGTTACGGGAGGGTTTTTTTAAGGGTTTCGGCTATGGGATCGAGTTAGGTGTCGTTTTCGAAGTATTTTTGGACGCAGAATCCATTTCCGGGGGGTCCCAGAACGATTCGAATTCACCGTGGGGATCTTTTGTGCTCTCATGGGGCTACAAATGGGATTTTTGAAAGATTCCTGTAGGGCCAATATTTTCCTAGTAATTTTGGACGCATAATCCATTTTTCGAGGTTCCACATCTGTTCAAACAATGTACAGCACTTTTTTTTCTTTTTTTTAAATGTTTTTTACCAGTAAAAGAGTTTTTACCAGTAAGCTTTATCAAAGAATAATAAACCCTTGTGTAAAATTTGCAGCGTTTTTCATGGTATTTAATATTCACGAGCAAGTGTTCATTTTGAAAGTAAGTTCGTCAAGTATGTAGCTACGAGGGGATCTGTTTTGTCCGATCGCTGTCCTCCAACGTGAAAGTATTCTTATTTCGAAGGTGAATAGGAATGTATTTTTTGGGCATTAGTCATACATAGTAGTGGTTGTACTCAGCTCCCCCTATAGGTTACATATATCATAACATGCAAACATTTCCCTGCAAAAAATCCTTTGATTTACGCATATATGCATATATACTCCCAAATCACAATGATCTCAAACTGGTCATACATCTGGAGTTATCATCACTGAATTCCTACGACTGTTAGGGAAAAAAACAGGGGAGGGCTTGAATTGATAGGTTCTTGTTTTCCCCATCCTCGGCAAATCGTTCGACTGAAGGGATTGAAGGGTATGATGAATTTGATGTCCGCGTGCCGGGACGAATAACACAGGCGTTGGGGAGGGAAAGCGATTGACTGATGGCCGTATAGAGAGCAAAGGGGTTGTCACCAAAGCTGTGATTCCCGGTTAGGGGTTTGCTATCTCCCCACAACACCAATGAAATCAAGCGTGTCTCACTATGCACCCTTCTTTTGAGTTCCATAAACGACTGCAGGAAACTGGAATGACATTACTACATCCCTTCCTGGGTCATCACTGGTGATTGGGGTAGGTCAGAAAGTCCTCATTCTTCCCAGTCGTTTACCCGAAAGCATAGACTAGGGGAATGAGGACAGTATAACATTAATCACAGTAAAAGATGTTAATATTGACATTGTTATCATAAAGGTAATCTAGTTGCAATTATTTGTTTATTTAAAACTCCCAAAATACTTGAGTCTCCTTGCACCACATTTCCGACTGGAACTGGTTATGAATTTCTCTCGAACACACCCAACACACAACCAACACTTGAATGGCCCTGACATTGAAGGTCGTCCAGGATTCGATTCCAACATGCTTTTCTCACTAATGTTCATAAAATTGTTCAACTGAACTCCGAAATGTCACCCAGGAGATTTGTAAAAATGAACTATTTGTCAACAACGTTATCATTTTTGTAGCCTCATTTACGAGTTTCACTCAAGTTAGGTAACGTACCAATTATTGGTACGTTACCTAACTTGAGTGAAACAGGATTATTATAATCCTGTTGCTTGGGATTCCAAGCAACAGGATTTCATCACAAAAAAAGCATAGTTGTGATCCATTCAAAAATATCAACAAAGCATTTTTCTCTCACACTGATATAATATATCACAATAATTGAGTTGAAATGTAAGAAGAATTTTAACTGGTGTTTTTAAGCATGATAGGTACAACCCCCCACTTGGGGGTTGTGCCTAACATTCCCCTTTTAATTCTGAACGACTTCATCAACATGCAGACCGAACATGGGAGTTGAACTTTTGTTTGGTGAATAGGATTTGAATTTTTAGATTTTTAAAATTTTCCGTAAAGAATTTTACCTACTTCAAAAATGCATGTACGCTTCATTGGAACGCAGTACGGAAGAGGCACCAAATTGAATACTATTCAAATTCGTGACGTGGAGGAATTCAACGCTTTTTGATTTCAGTAAGAGTAGAAGGGGGTGAGAAGTTCCTTCCTCCCTTACTAAAGAAACTTCTATTGATTCGTAAGGCGTGGGACAAGAAGGCGCCTGGAAATCCCCAATATGCATGATGCTCCTCATCCTCAGGGATCTCCCTTCTATTCGGTCGAACGGTCTATTTTCGTACGGAATCGCAACCACGATTCCCGCCTTCTCAAATGTCAGTCTTGGGGTGCGTGCGCAGCTACAGTGAAGCCCCAGCCATATGAATCTGTTGGATGTATTGAAGGATTCAAAGGAGGAATAATATGATTCGTTTTTCAATAATTAGTACGGTTGCCTGAGAAATGAATGTGCCTCACAGTAGGTACTTAACTACAAATGTCAAATAGGTAGGTACAGTGTTACCGGAAGGTGAGGGCAACATTAAATAAATTAACAGCGTTGTTCCCTTGTAGGAGTAATTACTTCGAGGCAAATATTTGACTGTTAACTGACAGTCTGAATAATTATTATTTACTGCTGTAACGCAAATACTGCCAATTTGGGGAAATCTCATGAAATCCCTTAAGACGGAAAATTTTACCTTGACCTGATTTTACTTGATACCTCTTCTAGTTCTATTGTCCGGCCCTGATGACTCTAGTTCTAATGACTCTAGTTCTAATGACTGGCCCCTATGAGATTCGCGCATCGTAGTTTTGTTACAACGATTTGGAAATTCAAAATTTGCACGTGAACGTAAGCACAAATTTTCAGTTCATGGAAACCACAATCATGTCTTGATCGAGAAAAGCTATATGCGGCGTGGCTGATCCACAGTAAATTCATAGCGATAGATTCCAGGAAAGAGCCATCACATCTGAATAGCACAGTGGCAGAGGTTTAGACATGAAATGTCGTTAGTGTAAGGAGGGTACGAAGGGAAACGTAGGGGAATAAATGGAATAGAAAGATTGGCGAATGGATAAGATAACTCTTCACAAGGCTAACACCCTCTCACTCCATTCCCAAGTTGGTGTAACGCCCAACCATCATCGAATTTTTATCCTGAATCCTAATTTTGACTCTGTTTGTTCAACCACTGCAGTGCAACAACCGTTCTTGGAGTTAGAAATACAATCAGGCCCAACTTTACAGATGGGCCTTACACATAAAAAGGCCTTTAATTTGTATATATACATACACATTTTTCACTGGTAGTTGTTATCACCTTCAAAACGTGACTCCAATTGCTCATCAAGATGTTTATTATTTGTTATTAAGGCTGTCTTCATACTTTTCGTTTAAACAAGGTTCCTCCTTATCTGAGCTTAAGTGGCTATAGGGGATTATCATAAAAAGGTAGACTTTTCTCATAATTTTTGTATCCATTATCCAGTGTGGTTTTAATTTTTAGTCGTCCCTCGCTGTCCGCGAGTTCGGTATTTGCGGTACAATGAATAGTGACCCCTCCTTCGTTATCTGCGCTTATTGAACTCCGTATCCGCGGATTTCACAAAAAATCAACCTTCCACCTCGACTCAAGAGACACTCGTTGATTCTAAAAATGATTTCAAAGCAAGAAAGGGGTGGAACACTTGAAATTAAGTGGCGAAAGTGCTTCAGCTGATCATGCGGCAGCTGCCCAATTTCATACTTAGTAGCTCAACAAGAAAAACGTGCAAGCGGGAAGAAAGAGTGTCTGTGATGCTATGCTCAAATGCATCTGGCGATTTTTTATTAAAACCCCTGGTCATTCAACGCTGAAAATAAAATTGCAGAAAGAGGCAAAACAGCAGAAAATCACCAGTTTCTTCAAACCAGCTCACCGGAATTAACAATGGTACTTTTCATTTTTGTTAATATCTTAGATTATTCCGAATATTTACATATTTTTCCGCCTTTAACGAGTTTTAAGAATTCTTCATTCTCGCATCCCCTTATTATACATAGGTGAATTATTCGGTATCGAGGGACGACTGTATGTGGTTTTAATAATAATTATTGAAGACGCAGTTTCTCATAATACGAACATCCTAGCACTGTGGTTGTGCAACCTTAACCTACGAGGTCACCAAAGAAGCTTTGCCCTCAAAACAAAGCTTTCGAAGTTTTATTGAACCTTCATCAGTGTCAGGGGAGTGTACAAATAATGGTCACCACAAAGTTTTTTGAAAAATTTTGAAAAAACGCTGCAAATTTTACACAAGGGTTTATTATTCTTTTATATACGTTACTTGTGCAGAAATTTAATTCTGTCAATGAAAAAATAAAAAATAAAATTTTTTTTTGGATTTTTATCTCAAAAAAAATTATTTTTTTTTTTGGGATTTTTTGTTAAAAAATGTGTCTTTTTCAAAAATGCTGTATTTTTTACTCGTAAAATATTTAACATCCTGGGATCCTTCAAAAATCCGATTTTTAGCCCCACGAATGCCCTAAAGATCGCCCCAGTGAAATCAGATCGTTCCGGGACCCCAAAAAATGGATTCTACGTCCAAAAATACTTCGAAAACGACACCTAACTCGATCCCATAGCTAAAAGCCTTAAAAAAAAACCTCCCGTAGCCCCATTATAGCCCCATAGCGCCCCACGGGTTTGGGCGATCGGATTGAAAACCTTGCGGGCACAACTAGATGGTAAACCAAGTATTTTGCCGAAATTTCAGATTTTTTAAAAAATTCCTACTGCCCAAAACGGCCTGGACGGTGGACGGCGGACGGACATTTCGGATTTAGAATGACATTCTTGACACACCTCTTGAAACGGATAATGTCAAATTTTGAGCCCGATCGGAGTCGTCGACCCCCGTCGCGAAAACATTGGTGTATTATTCCAAGAATAATAAACCAAAATTAGTGCAAAAATTCGAAAAGAGTCCAAATTATTGAGAGGAGCGTCAAACCTCGAGAGATAAATAAAATGTATTTATCTCTCGAGGTTCGACGCTACCTACTCAAATTTCATTGCAACTACAACTTTGGATTTCGAAAACTCAAGTAGAAGTTGCAATTGAATCAATATACATACTTCGACAACATAGGTACATATACATATTTCGAGGACTAGTGCTAGCTAACCAATATTATGGACTATAGCCGTCCTGACCCAAGGCCTCGCTTCGCTCGGCCGACCATTTCATCCTGGCTCAATTTTTTGTTCATTTTATGATGAAACTATTTGCCAAAATTTCGCGTCTGTTCATCATAGAATGAACAAACGCCTCTGACACGAATGCCCTAACAAAACTCCGAAAGCTCGGTTAAAGAGGTGGAAGATTCTGTGGCGACCCAGTTCCCAATCCCTGACAACGAAATCTCTAGTACCTACGTGCAGTTAGTTCTACTACCACTCTAGTTGAAACCACCTTAGGACTAAGTCTTGCGTTGATTTCAATTGATTTGATTGAACGAATTAGAAACAATCGCTTTTGAGGAAACTTTTCCATTTAGATTCCTCGTCTGTAGGAGAAACCCTTTATATCACACCATTAGGTTACGATAATTGAATTTTATATGCCCACGTGAACTGAAAAGAATAGATTCCATTATAAAATTCTCTCACCTACCTCTTTTTTCATATTTCTATTACGGGGGACTTTCCCTCGATTCTTATTAATCATAATTAGTAGAATACCGTCATCATGAAAGGTGTGGGTAAAAACAAAGGGTGAATAATAAAAAAGGTCTTTTGTCCCTTTGGATTGAGTGTTATAGAAAGGCGGGAAAGGGCGTTATTTAAGACAGTGGAATATGGAGACTGGCCAAAATTGCCTACTCGAGGACCCCGACCAGTCACCTCCCTCTCCTTAATTTCAGAAAAGGCTCATTCTCTTTTTGAATCCCTTGTTTTTAAATATATTCACATCTTCATGATTTAGTGAAGAGTGGCCCATTATTGCCACCTACTATGGGGACTATTGGAGCATACGTTTTTTATAGGCCATTCTGGGTCGTGCTAATCGCTCCTTAACGTCCTTTCCGTTCTCCCCACTTCCTTCTCTTATCTCTCCCAAGCTCAATTAAATCCAGTCACCCAACCTCGCTAACCAATAGATCCCCCACCCCCTTAACTGCATCCCTTTCCTTAAATCCCTCCCCACATCATCACTCCTTACCTAAGCTCAAGACGACCGGCCGGTCCTCTATTGAGTTCTTCATCGATCGATACCCATCATTTTCTTCTCCCTGAATGCCCCTAATTTATGCATACCAAACCTGTTCAGTATGCAATAGAGTAGCAATATCTTCTTTAGCGAATTTCCGCCGTGACTTAAGCAATATCTATTTTCTCTTATAGATAGCAAGAACGATATCAACCCCCAAATGGTCATGTATACAATTAGTAAATCACTATTAAATGGAAATTTTGTGGGTTGATATCGTTCTTACATTGATATTTCATATCAATGCAGCAATGCTCTCAACGTTTTCCACGTCATGGGGCGTATTCCTGTTAAAAGTTATAGATAAATATCGAAAAACGCTGCCAATATTACACAAGGATTCATTATTCTTTGATACAGGTTACTTGTGCGAAAATTAATTCTTTGTAAATAAAAATATTTATGAAGAAAAAAAAAACCTGTAAGTACATTGTTCGGACAGATGTGGGACCTCGAAAAATGGATTATGGTTCCAAAATTACTCGGAAAATATTTGAACTTCTGGGATCTATCAAAAATCCCATTTGTAGCCCCATGAAAGCCCAATAGATCCCCAGGGTGAAATCGAATCGTTCTGTGATCCCCAAAAATGGATTCTACGTCCAAAAATACTTCCAAAGCGACACTAACTCGGCCCCAAAGCTGAAACCCTTTAAAAAAACCATTTTAGCCCCATAGCGCCCCACGGGTTTGGGCGATCGAGCGGAAAACCTTGCGGGCACAATTAGATGGTAAACCGAGTAGGTTTTTAGACAAAATTTCAGATTTTAAAAGAATTCCTACTGCCCAAAACGCCTCAGGCGTACGGCGGACGGACATTTCGTTTTCGGAATCTAGGCACATTGAAACCGCTAATGTCTAATTTTGAGGCCGATTTGAATTCTCAACCTCCGAGACGGAGCTCCGTCGCGACGCGTCGCGGTTACATGATATGTGTATTATTCCAGGAATAATAAACCAAAAGTAATTTAATTATTTTTAACCACAACAGCTGAACGGTTTAAAATAAGATTTTAAAACTTTTTACCGCTGTTACCGGCTATTCAATAGCTAGGCTGTTTTATAGTGCAAAACAAGTATGTAAAGGTATAAGGACCTTTTATGAACATGGAAGGCTCGCAAGAAAAACGTATGGTTACTGAAACGTAGAATCTCCATGCGATGGTCTTGGGATAGCCTGTTTCGTACGTCAGCAGCGAAACTTCAAGAATATTGTTGAAGTTAATGTTGAGGATACTGCCTTGGGTTTATGAAAGACTAGCCCTTTCTCTCACAAACGAGAAAAGGTGGCTGTTGTCATTTCACTGGAGATTTTCTATTTCTTTTCTAAAGACACCAACCGAGAAACGGCTCATATTTTATGGAAATGACAGATTTATAAACGGGCCGCATCAGTGTGACGAAGGTGTCATGACTAAGCCATTCCGCTCAGACTTCTTCCTGAAATAAATTCTCTCTTGGGTTCCTTCGATTGTCCTGATGACACAGGTCGCAAAGTCTGAACCTTCAAAATAATTGAACCCAGAAGATTAAAAATTTGCCACTAGGAATAATTATTCTTTCACGCATTCTATTAGGGGGCCTTCGTTAAGCCGGCCTTCTGTACGGAGGCCTGTGTTTGATTCCTGTGAAATTAAATTAATTAAAATATTAAATATTTTGTTCTCACTAGCCTTTGCTCCATGGTTCTAAAGCAAATCATTTTAAGGACACACAGGCCGCGAGACCGCCTGACCGCGCGTTGTTCACTACTTTTTTCGTACCGACCTAAATACTTACGGTCTAAATTTTGGAGTCCAAAATTATTCAAAATTTGAACAGATCCTACTTACATGTACAACGTACCAACCAGTATCGTCGAAATCGGCGAAAATCCGACTAGGGCCGGCTGCACGGTGGGTTCCTGAGCAGGGTTCCTCAGCACTGAAGTGAGTTTTCACACATTTTCTGACGTTATTCCTCAAACTACCATTTTGTCTGAATCAATTAGGACTAACTTTGCACACATTTTCAAAGTAAAAATTTTATAATCCACCTGTTCTTGTCGTAATAGGTCATGAATTAACATAATATTATCATGATGATCTTCTTCTTCTTACGTCGTTTTTTTATTTATTTATTTTATTTTTAATTTCCACTGATAAAAAACGAACCCGTTCACCCGCTCGCCCGTTCATGGCGAACACAACCAAAAAAAGTTCATTGCAATCTGTCAACCCTGTCCCGAGAAAAGGTAGGTACATTGGGGGATTCATCAACTCCTTCCCGTTATTTATTATTATATTAATGAATATATTAATGACGTTATTTATTATTATGTTATTATTATCCGTTTCAAGAGGTCTACCTTTCTAAATCCGAAATGTCCGTCCGTCGTCCGCCGTCCCCCGTCCACCGTCCGCCGTCCGAGTCGTTTTGGGGTGTAGGAATTTATTTTTAAATATCAAAATTTAATGCCTACCTATTTTCTGAGTACCTACCAATATAATTTTGGACGCACAACCCATTTTTCGAGGTTTTCATGAAATTATATTCTTATGAACTTATTTATAGTTTACTTTCATTTTTGTATGAACTTATGAGGTTTTTATGAACTATCATCCGAACTACCATAATAATAATATATTATGGTATAATATAATATAATAATAATAATATTATTATGGTATAATATAATATATTATATTATGAACTATTTATATTATACCTACTTTTTATGAACTTGACGGAGAGGAAGAAGTTCTTCCGAAGAACTAACGTGCCGTCATGGCCCCTGATACATCAGGAGCTGCAATCTGCATCTCCTTGATACACCCTCCATGTCATTAGAAAAGGAGACTAAAAAAGTGAAAAGAAAAGAAGAAGTTGAACGACGACCGCGAATGGGTGACTTGTTTTTTTTATTTATTGGTGTCGAATAGTGTTCAAATTCAGAATAAAATAGTTTGAAGTTCTTCGTTCATAATTCAACATGTCTCAGGAGTGTTCGCGAACGAATGACCAAACGAAGATAAAACTGAACAGTGGCGATCGATCGTCGATCATTGAAGCTCAGGGTCTACAATTTTTCCAACTTCTGCAAGTTATCTCCCAACAAGGAAATGGCGAATCTTCAAAGTTCACTCTACCTGAGTTTGACCCACAAAAAAGAGGCACTGGTGCTCGCGCATGGTGCAACATAGCCTATGCTAACCTCTCAGGCGGCAGTTTGATAAGAACTTTTGGGAAAGCTCTGAGAGGAAGTGCTGCGCAATGGCTCTACAATATCTCCGTCCCAGTTATGACTTGTCCGCAGTTTCGGGAGTCATTCCTCGTTCGGTATGACTCAAGTGAGTCACCCGCGTCCACAGTACTGACGGTTTTGAATGGGAAGCCAAAGGATGGTGTGCCTTGCTTCTTATGCACTTAAAAGTACTTTCGTCGTTGACAACAGTCAGACAAAAAATGGACCTGTAACAGGCAGCCACCTCTGTAACCTTGGCTCATATTGCCCAGCTCGACACTCATGTGCAAAGACTTGCTTTCACAACGACCATAAACTCTCGGGACACTCTTCTCAAGGAACTGAAAGCCGTGTCATTCCGCAAGCGGCCCTCCAGCAGTGGATCTGAAGCAACTGAGAACAAGCGCCCTCAAACATCACACCTTGTCCGTTGTGGGGTTTGTGGACGTAATAACCACAAAACTGATGATTGTTTCTTTCGGAACAAGCCACGCCACGCCCTCAAAATCCTGGGCCTGTGTGCCTGATACAACCTCAACTCCAAGGCGACTGACGTGGAACAACCCTGGACACCTTGCCTCTCAGTGCAACAGAGACAAGAATGCACCCGCCTCAGTTCCTCGGCCTTCAACTGCAGCGCCGACTGGACTTCTGTGCAGCAAACCCCTCTGGCATATTAATTCATGATGGTGAGAAGTATGATTTTATGTATATGTTTTTTAAACACGGATGACAACATCTACAACTTTTACGTGATAGGTAGGTAGCAGGCTCCGTTGCAGGGACCGTTATTTCCTTTTTTTCGTTTGTTTTCGGTATTCAGTTATGAAAAGGATAAGGATAAAAAATGAAGAAAAAAAGGCTGCAAATTTTACACAAGGGTTTATTATTTTCTGATTAGGGGATGCAATCCCGTACGTTTTTCTGGATCCCGGGATCCTGGGATTTTTGGAGCCAATCCAATGAGGATTTTTTTTTTTTTTGAAAATCAGAACACTTATCAAAAACAATGAAAAACTTGCATGTATACAATTACTTCTCTCACGAAGGGAAAATTTTACTTATGTACTTAAAAACTGTGCTCCTAGAAAGCAAGGTGGGATGGTCAGGAGATGATAGTACATATACTTAATCTACGGTGACCATCCATATTTTTGAAACGAAAAAGTAGGACCATCCTTCAGGAAAAGATATTGAGATTCTTTCTAACACTTTTTGCTATTGAATTTCACTGCTCATAAACATTTTTTTCATAAAATAATTACTGTAATCCCTTTAAATAATTGATATAAAATATTTTATTGATTTGTAGAAATGCGAGATCCAACATTATTTGAAAAATCACATTATAAGTAATAATTATACTTAATTTATTAATTAACATCACGTTAAAATAATATTTTCATTTCAATAAAATTTATCGATCGATCAAGTATTTAAAATCGATGAAGTATTAAATTTTAATACTTCATCAATTTGTAAAATTCTCTCTATACCCATTTCTACTAAGGTTTGGACGAAAGAAGGACCTTGGAAGTACCATTACTAAACAGTGGGGCCATTAAATGAAATAATTTCATGTTCTTCTGAAGAACTTCTTCAGAGGTCCAAAAATCGAACTACCTTCGAAGAACCTTCGAACTATTTTCTGTTACCTATTTAATGATTTTTTCCAACAAGACTTGAACAATTGACGTACGAGGTGGAACTGATTCTCGAATCCAGGGATTGACTCCACAAATCCCGGGATTTCTAATTGTCAAAAATCGTCCGGGATCCCGGGATTGCAACCCCTATCTTTGATAGAGGTTAAATTAATTTAATCAAATTAAAAAAATTAATTCTGTGAGTAAAAAAAAAGTTGGAAAAAATGTACATTGTTAGGGCAGATGTGGGACCTCACAAACGGATTATACGTCCAAAAATACTACGAAAACGACACCTAACTCGACCCTATAGCCGCAACACTTCAAAAAAGCCCTCCCGTAGCCCCTTTTTAGCCCCACTGAGCCCCACGGATTCGGGGGATTGGGCTGAAAACCTTGCGGGCACAACTAGATGGCAAACCGAGTATTTTGTCAAAATTTCCGATTAAAAAAAATCCCTAATGCCCATAACGGCGCGGACGGACGTTTCGTTTTTGGAATCTAGACCTCTTGAAACGAATATTGACATTTTCAAATGTTGAGGTCGATAAGAATTTTCGACACCCATCGCGATTACATAGGTGTACCTATTATTCCAAGAATAATAAACCAAAATGAGGGTGCTAAAAAAGGGTAGGTATTGTGGAGAGTAGGATTAACTGTGGAAAGGGGGAGACGGCAGCCTCCTCCAGGTAGCATCAAGTTTGAAGGAGTAGGTTGAGTTAGATGGTTACTATCTAGCTATCTAATTTTTACTGTATAAATCTGGACTAAAGTGATACACTCCTACGTTCTTTTCTTCTTCACGTTTTTCCCAGCTTGGTTGTGATAACACGTTAAAAGTACCGCGTCCTCGAGTGGTCGAGTGGCCCATGGTTTTGAAAGTTACGAACTATTTCACTTTCGATGTTTAACATGCTAAGCTTGACCATCAAGACTCCTTTAAAATTGTAAAAAATCTAACTAAATATAAGTAAGGTTATTGTTAGAAAGATTATTGTTTTCATCTGGGTGGTGCAGATGAGTAGGGTCCAGAGTCCCCCCTCAAATTATTAAACAGCCAATTGATGTGTACAATGTGCACTGAATCATGTGCAATGCCAACTCCAAGAAAGACGGGCCAAGATTTTTTTTTTTCATTCACAATCCTATCGGAGCAACCAACGTACGAGAGATCAGTAGGGCGATGTGTTGGTGTCGGGGTGTCCCGTGCGTGGGTACCGATCTGTCCACGTGCCGGTAGAGTTATTTCCGTCTTCACGTCCTTCATCAGGGCGCAGAATAGGTAGATACAAAACTAACTCACTCCCTGTTCTTAATATTCGCCTCAATCTCCAGTCGACTCAAATTGTACGCAGTACTGCTTTGACAGATCAAAAGGAATATTGTGAATAGCTACGGATGAAATGGATTTTGTGTCTTCGCTGGTGATTTTCAAGGCAATTAACGCCATGCATGTCAGTAAAATTACACCTTTTTGCTAAAAATTGCCATTGCTGAGCATAGATGAAAAGAAAAAGAGACGCTTGAGTGATTTGATTTGAAAGTAAAGTGTCACCGCTTGATTTATCAGATTGAAATATTCATTGATAAATACTAATTTAGATTCGAATGAGTAGGAAATTGAGTCGACATATTGGAAATGATTTTGCTGGTAATGGCCTATAAATAATCGTGGCGCGACTTCCCCAAGTCCAAGCGTTGTCAGGCCGCACAAAAGGGAGGGTAAAAATCTCGGCTTCGTCCCACCCCTCTAGCAAAGGAAAAAATTATAACCCGCAAAGTCGATTGTTGGGAACCCCGGGTTCCCGTTTGTTTGGGGACAAACTTGCTCGGCTAATGCATTCTATAAATCTGGGGGACGACGGGGCAATAAGCGAAGCGAGCTGAAGGGTGTGGTGCTGTGGAGGTGGGGAATATCGCAGCAGTTTTTCCCAGAGGCGTTGGGCTTTTGACAATTAGAGCGTAAGTGCGAAGGTTACGTGAGGGGCCTTTTCACGGGTTTACGACTACTGCAGCCATCTTAGAAGAAAACTTGGGGGCATCAATATTCTTTTTTGAGGGAAATCGCTATTGAAATCTGGTAGGTAGCAGGGGTATTCCCCCTTTTATTGGAATGTCGAGTTGGACATTTTTACTCGTTATGGTTCTTTGCGGTTTAAGCTTTACGTCATCATCGTTCCCAACACTCGCTCTCAACCTGTCAAAGATTTCCGTTTACATTTTTCCTAACCCCTTGTTCTAACCTCCTCGTTGGAAGTAAACTTCCTCAACTTCCCATATTTAGGTTTATTATTCTTGGAATAAATTATTCCAAGAATAATAATATATATTCATACTATGTAATCGCGACGGAGGTCAAAAATTCTGATCGCCCTCAAAATTTGACATTTATGCCGCGCCGTCCGCCGTCCGAGCCGTTTTGATCAGAAGGAATTTTTTTTTAAATCTGTAATTTAGACAAAATACTCGGTTTTTGAAGGTTTTCGGATATGGGGTCGAGATTGGTGTCGTTTTCGAAGTATTTTTGGACGTATAATCCACTTTTGGGGGTCTCAGAACGATACGCCTTCACCGTGACGATATAATATATAATATTTTGGGGATTTCATGGTACTACAAATTGGATTTTTGAAGGATCCCAGGAGGTCAAATAGGGTGTCGTTTTCCGAGTGATTTTGGGCGCGAAATCCGTTTTTTGACGTCCCAAATCTGTCCAAACATCGTGCAGAAAAAAATTTTCACTTTTTTCAAAAATATTATCCCAATGACCCAGAATTAATTTTAGCGCATTTACTATATATCAAAGAATAATAATTATTCCTTGATAATTAATAGAGAGTTCCTAAAGCCACTTTTTGCCTAAAGGTGATGAGTTACGGTCGACGTAACTCGAGATTTCGCGCATGCGCAGAAATAACGGTAATAACTTACGTCCTTATGCCTAACGTCGAACGTTATTGCCGTAAAGTTACGGCAATAAGCTTACGGTCTTAAGGATATCGCCGTTAATTTCGAGCAATAGAACGTAAATAGCGGCACTTTAAATTTACCGTGACTTTTGATAAGACCGTATCTCTGTTACGGTCTTATGTGAAGTTAGCTTTTCTTTGATTCTCCCTAGACAAATCCCTTTCGGCGATAAAAATTAACTAAGGCCAACACCCTTATAAAAATTAACGGTCAACGTATCTCGGATGTTTCTTTAGGAACTCTCTATTAACCCTTTGTTCGTTAATTATTAACCTCTGTGTAAAATTCGCAGCGTTTTTCTTGTTAGTTAACGAATGACCTGCAATATTCGGACCAAAACAATATAGTTTTATTATACCTTTGTAATTATTACCACATCATGGTTACGCTTGTGGGCTGTTATTTTAACAACGGAAGATGACAACCTTTCTGGGGTTCAAGCTCACAAAAATGCGGTTGTCTCGATGGATTACAGATTAAGGGGAGGAAAATGTAACTGATATTTGGGGAAAAAAATTAGAGGGGATCCCTCTGGTTTTGACCTTTTAAAATACCCTGCCCTTCTGTGGATCTCCACATTAGCATTTCCTTCGATTACATAGTGCTTTGTCATCAAGGAAATACAAACGCCATAGTAGAGGGGAGTTATTGAGCCGCAAAGTGTTGGATGAACCAATCATAGTACCTGGTGTGAGGCTACTATGATACGGCTGACGGTGAGGGTTACTTCGTGCTAACGTTAACGCACGTTCATGTACCCAGCCCCATTAAAAACGCTGCAAATTTTACACAAGGGTTTATTATTCTTTGATATAGGTTACTTGTGCGAAAATAAGTTCTGTGTAAATAAAAAAATTTTGGAAACAATTTTTTTTTGCAAATAGTTTTTTTTTCAAAATACGTGTTTCGGAAAATATTTGATCTCCTGGGATCCTCCAAAAATCCCCTTTTTAGCCCCATGAAAGCCCTATAGATCGCCCCAGTGAAATCGGATCATTCCGGGACCCCCAAAAATTTATTCTCCGTCTAAAAATACCTCGAAAACGACACCTAACTCGATCCCAGAGGCAAAAGCCTTCATACGGCGGTGTACGGCGTACGGGGGACGTACATTTTGGTTTTAGAATATAGACCTCTTGAAACGGATAATGTCAAATTTCGAGGCCGATCCGAGTCGTCGACCTCCGTCGCGATCACATACCTAGGTGTATTATTCCAAGAAAAGCAAGATTATGAAATTACACCGTTGACGGATATTTTCCCCATTCACTTGTAAGGATAATTTGTATACATTTTATACCCAGTTTGGGACAATACCTTGAAAGGCAATCTACATCAAGTTGACAAGAACGAATATTCGGCACCATGCCTGTAGCATTTCATGTCGAACGAATACGTAATAAACCTGGGTGGAAACGACGAGTGAGTGGGTCATGGCGTCCACTGCTGCAGGTACTACCTTCTCCGCTGCCTCCTGAGAGGAAACTCCCCATAGCAAGAGCAACCAATACTTTGGTTCTCTACTTGGCACGGATCATTTGGCTCACCACCAAACTCTCAACCTCTCTTGCACTGACCTTCCCTAACTGGCCAAGTCTATCATCACCTATATATCAGACATTTATTTGGAAAACACGCGTGAATGCTTCCACCAATAGGGTGAAAGCCTACCAGCACTTTCTTCAAATTTTTATGAAAGTATATTTTTATAGCGGGAAAATATACGGTTGGCAGTAGGAAACTTTCAACTCGTTTTCATTACGTAAGCAGTTTCGATACGACTATCATCATAATATGTTTCATATTATGAAAACCTACTTACGGAGTAAGCGTGTAACTTTAAAGTAACGTTTTGAAAAAAACCCACCAGTGCCACACAAAATCTTACACACTTTCTCCAATAGTGTTCGACAACAACCGATGCAGCTCCATGATATCCGTCTTATAGTTTCATGTCGTAACTGTACGTACAGTTCATCTCTATAGAATCAGAACAACCGATTATTCAAATTGTCCTACCTTCCAACTAACTATTGGCCGTACAACCATCTTACTTCTGACTATAGTGAAAATATGTATGTGAAAATGTGTATGAAATCTATTGTAGATTTCATGATTCACCTGGAAATGAGGAAACATAATAGAACTTTTTGTTTATTATTCATGGAATAAACCTATATATACTCGGTTAAATTTTTCAACTAGCAATAATTACAGGAAATGCGGCCGGATTAGCCGATGGTTCTGGGCGTTAGTCACTTCGCGCTGCATTCTGATGAGGCCTCGGGTTCGAATCCAATTGCAGGCCATGGAAATTTAGGGAATAAATCGACTCCTGTACAGAAAAAGGGCCAAACTGCTTTTGAACACCTATATTATAGCAACTAAAAAACATGTGGAAGAAAAAGCAGCTTGAAATTGGAAGGATGATTCGTTGTAGTAACCGTAAAACGGAGGTGCAGGTCACCACCCTCTACGATAGCCGTACTGCAACTGACTCAGTTGAACTGAGCTTCAAAATGGTTATTGTTCCAGACGCTTCTGATTCTCCACCAGTGGTACCAACTTAGAAAACTTGAAAACTTAAGGGCTCCAAAACGACCCATAGCCCAGATACCCCGAGGCCCAGTTACCCCAACTTACCCTTAATACCATAATAAATTAATTTAATTAATATCATAATACCCAAAAACCTCAATATTCCCCAATATTACCAATAAATTAAATCTTAATTTAGTATTTCTTTCTACTACTTTCACTTTAATTAATTTTCATCGTTAATACTTCACTTTCACATATCTTATAGCGTATAATGCTTCCCCTTACAATACGTCCCCGTTTATAATTGTGTTCTCATCCTCAGTCATTCAGGGTTGACAATCTTCATAAAGAAAAATGCAATCTGTGTGTTATACGAAAACAACTTGTCGCACTTGACATGAATATAATGAAATGTTGCATCATTCTCAGACGAATTAGAGACGGAATCTCATCAATATTGGGCGATTTATAACCTGTCCTCCTCAATTGGAAACGGTATAATTAACTATATATTACCGAGATTGTGAAGATAGTAATCATAAAGTTTAATGTTGTACCGTGCCTGTTTAGTGACCGTGAAGAAATTTACGATCATTCGTGGACTTCGGGGAAAAAACTCCTTTAATTAGTGTCAATGGAGAAATGTCATGCTGACGACGTCAAACCCCCCCAGAATTCGTTTCTTTGGTGAAATGGACAATCAGGTGATACCATCAATCCTTTCCGTTGAATATCCTAAGAAACTGTATTCCCAAGCCCTTCGGAGGACAACAATTCGCCTACAAATCGCATAAATAAATAGGCGGTGTCACTCAGACTGAGGGGGCCCCGGAATAAAGTCAAGTCCTTTGGAATGGAGGACGGTGGTGCCCTTCCAAGATTCAGAGAATCAGGAAAGTCCAGCACGAAATCCACTTGTTTGTTCAAAACCTAGCCCAAGTTTTCAAGTCCTTAAATAGCAATAGGATATTCACGTTAGAGCAAAGACTCTGGTATAACTTTACTGTGTCCCATGCAAGGATCAGCCAATCACTTTAACCCAGAGAACAGTCTAGTCGCCAAGGACGATAAACTGAAAGATAGAAGAAGGTTCGAAGTGGCACCAAGCGCAATAACAGTGAAGCCAGTCGTTCCCACGATACCTGCACGTCTCCGGCCTCTACAGGATACACAACCTGCACATACTAATCATCTATCTATATTCAAACACATGTACATCTCAACTCAAGTGGATTTCAATTAGGTTTACAGTTCCCTAAATCTCCTGCCCGTTTTACGATTTGTATTCCCCCTGAACTGCCCTACTAATTCACTCCCTTGTGAAAGAAAAGAGTTGCAGTAGTTTCTCTAGGTCGCTTTACGAATTGAAATCGACTTGCGTGCAGACGTCACGAAATGAAAGGTGCCTACGGGTTTTTTTTTTTTTTTTTTTCGAAATGCCGAGTCAGAAACATCAATAAAAATGTCAAGTGGGAAATAAGTACAAGTACAGTATCCTAGTACTCGCCTTCTTAAACCCCTTCTCTACATGCATAGCTTCTTAAAAGTAATATGTAGTAATATCCTTTAAAGAAAATTTCTTTCACAATTTTCACAAATACCCCCTACAGGGTAACGTGAGGTCGATTGAACATAATGAAGTGTTTGTAATAAGATTAATGTTGTAGTAGGAGCATAGTTTTGTGAAACTTATTTCTGCTCATTCAATCAATGGCTTGGCTGCATTGACCGATATCAGTAACTGCACCAGTACTAGGTCATGCAAAATCTCGCGCGATCGTTTCCCGTTAAACACTGTTTGATTTTTCCCCACCAATATAGCTAAGCTTCAAGTAATCAAGTCCTCAATATGCCATCCAATTATATCAGCGGTTTACATTAAATTTTAAAATGGTTTTTCTGTGGAAGACTGATAAAGATTGCGTCTAATCCCATTATATTTGATACCCTAGTGTTAAGAGGCCCTGAACTGAATCAGCAGGATTTCGGAATCCAATCGGGACCACCCCTCAACTGGTGCGACCAGAAAAGATGGGAAGACACTGAGAAGATGGAGCTTCAGGGTGTGCGGGAGGCCCAGCAAGATCCCGGGGGAAGGAGAGCCTGGGAGTAATTTGTGGCCTCAACAAGAAGTAATTAACGGGTTGTTAGGGGCATTGCTTCGGTCAGGTGGACCGCTGAGTCACTGTGTTTCCTTAGATTTATTGCTAGCTGCCATCAATCCTCTGCAATCTGATGCACAATACGAAAAAGCTTCCCCTTTCTAATGTTATCACTGACCGGGTGAAGTCTGGGTGAAGATTAGGTTGCACAATAGTTGCCCGTAACAGCTCACTTTTAAAGGTATCCACATTTACACATTGGTGTCTCTACCGTGATTATGGTTTGTTATTGTTTGTATGGCCAACCTGTTTCTGCGACGGGATCAACATTTTTGATGAGATTAAATCTTATCCAATGTACATGGGGTTACATATCATGTAAACCCATTTACATTGGATTATTAGCTTCAATATTTGTATTTCAGGGTAGGTAGTCTTCTACTGTCAATCAATAAGGCCGTATCACTACACCCAAACTTACGACCAATTTTCTCAGCTGTAGCACCTTTAATTAAGACGACAACACGTTGAGAATGGCCCGACCGTGAAGACCCCTTCTGTTTTCGGAGTAATTTTAGGTGCAGTGATATGGCCTTATTGATTTATGGGAATCCCAAAACTGTTCGATTACAATGTGAGGCTTTTACGGTATTGGGATTTTAGAAAGGGTTTGACCAGGGCGGCGAGTGAGGTGTAGTGAGGTGTTGTTTTCGAAGTAATTGCAAACGTAGACGAGTAGACTCAACTGTCCGGTCACTCTAAAACTATGCTTAGCTCTTGAACGATACTTGGCCCATGCAGTCAAATTAAATTTTGCAGCTTCTTCTTTAAATAATTTGGATTATTTTTAAACTAATAGTTTAATAATTAAATTAATAGTTTAATAATTAAACTATTACTTTTATAATTTTGATGTTAATAATTATTATCAACATCCAAATTATAAAAGTACCTGGAGACCTCGAAGAAAACATAATCCGAGAATTGAGATGTTGAGAAAATGAGGAAGTACTTATGCGGCACAAAAAATGACATTTTCGTACAATCCACACTTGTGGAGAGTAGCATCGAAAGAAGGAAAAACGTTTGGGAGGGCAGCAGAAAGGGAAAACAGAGCATAAAAGTTGTAAATATAGGGGCGTTAGATATGAAGGTACGTGCAAGGTAAGGTGAAGAAGGAAGAAGAGATAAAGCTGGTCATGAATTCCCGAAGTAATTGGCCCGTGAAAAATGCTGAATAGGGGTGCGGAGCTGGTTGGTCTATGTGTTTTGAAGGGGGTGGATGTGCCAAGTTGACCCCACGGTCATCACAGGGGCAAATCATGGGCTTTTCTTTTTCCCTCCTTCCTGGTTTACCGACCTCCCCTTCCTCTAATTTCAACCCCTTTTGCTCCTGTTTACATAATCCTACGGGTCCTTCCTATTGCTCATCCTTTAAACGTTTCAATGCATTTGGGGGAAGTGGATCTCCTGCCGTTTGTTTTGCCTCGCCGCAGGGTTGTCGTCTCAATTGAGTGAGTCAACAAAATTCACCCTTGTTACATTTGGTTAAAACATTTGCCCACCAACACCCTTCGAGGAGCTCAAATACTCGGTGCCAACCATTTTCATATTGTGCGTGCGGAAGGTTAGGTTCATAAATAAATACACTGACTGACCACCACAATAGTTTTTCAAGATAATTTGATTATGTGATTACGAAATTACAGGCGTCAAATTTTAATGTTCATGATGAAGGGTAGGTGACGTCCTGAGGCGGATATTCAGGGTATGCTAGTTAGGTTTAGTTACGGGCAATAACCCATAGCAAAACCGACATTTTAATTTCGAAAAATCAGTTTTTGAATGATTTTTTAACATTGAGGGTGATTGTTTTAATTACTACAATTCCTACTTATTCACTATATTTTAGAAATGAATCAACAAAATGAGACTTGAAATAAAAACCTGAATGGCTCAAATTGATGGATTTGAAACTGTGACGTAGGACGCAGGCTAGTGATGCAGTGAATCGATGGGTTTGTATGTATGTATATACCTATGTACATGGTTAGGTGTCGTTTTCGAATTTTTTCTTTACGTAGAATTCATTTTTGAATGTCCCATAATGATCCGATTTCATTGTGGGGATCTATGGGGCTACAAATGGGAAATTTGATGGATCCCAGGAGGTCAAATAAGGTTTCGTTTTCCGAGTAATTTCGGTAGCCAAATTGATTTTTTCGATGTTCCACATCTGTCCAAACATTGTACAGAATTTTTTTTTTTTTTAAATTTTGTCAAAAAATATTTTCTTGAAGATACAGAATTAATTTTTGCTGAATTAACAGAGAATAATAAACCCTTTTGTAAAATTTGCAGCGTCTTCTGCTTCCTTCTGTGTTGGTATTCCAATTCGATATTATCAGTCCGGATCATCGATACATCGATAGTATCGCGTGGGAGATGCTAAAATGACTGAATATTGAAAGCCGAATTTCGATATTTTTATAGTAGGTATTGACGTCGATGACGCATCCCTAGAAATACTTGACTATAATGGTATAAGACATAATATTAATTATACTATATTAACTATAGTATTGGTTGGGACGTTCCGATACTGTTTTTCGATACAATAATATTGTACCGATACCATATATTATATGGTATCGATATCGAGACAATGTCGAAAAATATCGATATGAGTACAAAAAAGGCGAGACGAGGCTATATAGCTGTGAGGTGTTGCGTCTTGTTGTAAATGAAGTTACTATTTCTCTTCAATATTGATGAAAAATAGTAGGTACTCACAAAAACTTTGAATGACGATACCTAATCTAAAAATGAATTACCTACTCACTCGATTCAGCGAATTTGCTTTCAATACGAGTATAATATCGGAGGATTCGTCAATAATTCGATACTATTAGTAGCGAAACAAAAGTATCGATACCTACTCATATCGGTAATAAGAACGTAGAGGTGAACGTTTCTGCTAATTTTCGAAAACTGTTGATCCACATTCAGTGACAGGAATTAACTGTTGAAAACGATAACTTAAACTGTTCAAAAATAACAGTTTGACAGGTTTTAGTTGTAGAAGGGTGTCTGATTTTAGGTACCTAGCTACCCGATGTTCGCCTCAACTATTATTTTACCGTATCCGTGACTTTAACTTTACATAACATTTATTTAATATTCTCGGAAAAGGAGCAGTTGAAATTAACAAACGAACAGATGAAGCGTTGCACTGCGTTTCTGTAGTTTTTTTTTTTTTTTTTTTTTGGTATGTTGGGACAAAGGGAAAACATTTTGGTGGTCCTTCCTAGCTGATTCTCACAGAGAGCTGGAGGTGCTGATTCATCAACTTTCTTTAATTTGTTGAAGTGGTTGGTTTCCCAGCAATCTAGGTAGAGTAGGTGTTGAAACTGATGAAATGTGAGGGACGGTTTAAAAAAAGTATCGGCTTCGATACTATAAAAAGTATCGATACTACGATATATATATATCAGGAAAAAGTATCGATAGTTTTGAAACATCCCTAGTCTCGTTGTCTCTCTTCTACTCTGTAAATTGACTGCCTATCTGTTAGATAATATCTAACAGATAGGCAGTCAACTTCAGTAATATACTATCATTATAATAATTATTATTATCTGAACTTTTTGAGTTTTTGAACCTTCGATTTACCTTCTCTTTTTCTCGATCCAGAGTTAGATAGGTGTTTAGTGTCAAGTTCTTGTTGCACACGACTTGTACCTACATCCCGAAGGATTCCCGACATAGGTACTCAACTAGCATGTAAATGTTCTAATCTCAACGTGATATTTGATATACCTACCTACTAGAAAATGGATATTTCGTCCAAGTCGAGGTCAAATTTCATGGAACCTGGAATTGGTTTGGAATTAACTTGGTTTGAACAGCACCCACTGTACGACATTTGCGGTGACCGTGAGATGAACAGCGTGTGAGCCTGTATTTCACTCGATCAGGGTCGGTTTTTAATCAGACGTCTCTCATCGGCCCTGAGTGATAAAATGTTTACAGGGAAATGCACGAGGGACCTATGATTCAAGCCTGTTTCTTTCAGCGAACGGATCTTATGTTTACTAATGAGCGAAGGGAATTTGAAAGACGTTTCACCTCCTGATCTTTGAAGGGGAGACTTATTTATAGACACATCTCACTCGTGAAAAGTGGGTTTTCATTGAAACCCGTGTGAGGGAGGATGTGTTGCTGAAACCGAAATTTTTATCGCAAGTACAGAATTTATAGACAGTTATAATTACTATTATCCCTTCATTTACCTTCATTACCTATTATTTTTTCAATTGATTAGGTAGTGAGTTTTTCACCTACCTGTCGTGGTTTGTTTTTGTCTGACAAAATAAATTGCACCTCCGTTATTTTCAGGCCTAAAAATGCGCGGTTGGACTCATTCGATGTCCTCTACAAGATGCAGGTGCAAAAGAATTTTTCCAGGCCTAATTTTGTACCTTGGCTCATGAAATGTGTGGAAAAAATGACGACAAATTCGGATTTTTCCACACTTTTCGCAAGTTTTTTTTTTGTGAAAACGGGGGGTTTGAAGCGGTGCAATGGAAAAATTATGGTGATGTTCGGAATCAGCGATAAATTTGACATAAGTTGGGCACCTTAGAAGGCATTTAATTTAAAAGTGTGTTCAATGAAAAATCCTGAAAAGTTTGGGCACAAAAAAAGTGAAAACAAGCTATATCATGGAAAAACGAGCTAAAAAAAACACACACAAAAAAAAAACAAACAAAAAAACACCGGACCTCGGATTCGGATTCAGCACAATAAATAACGTAAGAAACCGGCAAGCTCCGGCCGGCTGCAAGACCACCCCTAAATTTTGTAGAGTAGTGTAGTGTATACTAAATCTACAGTGACCATCCGTATGTATATGGTATACCATTTTTGAAACGAAAAAGTAAGACCATCCTTTAGGAAAAGATATTGAGGTTCTTTCTACCAAAATTGGGTATTATATTCAATATACCTAATACTTTTTGCTATTGAATTTCACAGCTCGCATACAGTTTACAGCACATTTTTCATAAAATAATTTACTCTACCCTACCTAAAAATATTTTATTGATTTGTAGAAATACGAGGTCCAACATTAGTATTTGAAAAACAACACTATAAGTAATAATTACTCAATTTATTTCAGTACTTTATTAACCTCACGTTAAAATAATATTGCTTCCGAGTCTGCGAAGCAGCGGAAGCCTTGTGTTCACTTTCGGGGGCCAAAAAACTTTTGTTGTCCGAATTCAAAATTTCCACTCGCATTTTGCTTTTCATAGCCTACTGAACAAATTTGGTTCCGTGTCTGTCGGTCTGTCCGCATTTCCTTGTTATTACAGCCATAATTTCCACAATTTTGAATGAATTTAGCTCAAATTTTGAGGGATTATGCGGATAAGGCTCCTTGAGGTCCCATACGAATTTCAGCACAATTGAATCAGCGGTACGCTCAGCGCATGCGCGAACGTAATTTCCTTGCCACAGCCATAACTCCTACAATTTTGATCGGATTTCAATCAAATTTTCAGGAATTGTGTGGGTATATCCCTAGATCAGGGGTTCCCAAAAGGTGGTCCGCGGACCCCCAGGGGTCCGCAAACGTTGGTGTGGGGGTCCGCGAGCTGCATCCAAAAATTAATATTTTAAGCTATTCTGCCAGGAACTCAAATAAAAAAACGCTGCAAATTTTACACAAGGGTTTATTATTCTTTGATATACGTTACTTGTGCAGAAATTTAATTCTGTCAATGAAAAAATTTAAAAAAAAAAAATTTTTTTTTGGATTTTTATCTCAAAAAAATTTTTTTGTTCAAAAATGTGTTTTTTCAAAAACTCTGTATTTTTTACTCGAAAAATATTTAACATCCTGGGATCCTTCAAAAATCCCATTTTTAGCCCCACGAATGCCCTAAACATCGCCCCAGTGAGATCGGATCGTTCCGGGACCCCAAAACATGGAATCTACGTCCAAAAATACTTCGAAAACGACACCTAACTCGATCCCATAGCTAAAAGCCTCCAAAAAACCCCTCCCGTCCCGGGTCCGTGACAAAATTTTATTGGGAACCCCTGCCCTAGATGGTTCCCTATCAGTTTCATCACGATTGAATCAGTGGTACTCCCTGCGCATGCGCGAACGTAATTTTCTTGTTACAGTTGTTACGTTCATTTTGAGCTTGGCACGAGGAAGCTCATGTGCCATTGCCTTGGCAGTGTATTTTCATTTCAATTCTTTCATCGATTTGTCAAATTCTCTCTAGAACTCCCTTCTACCCAGAATATTTCTACTTTACCCATTCCTACTAAAGTTTGGACGAAAGAAGGACCTTGGAAGTACCATTACTAAAAAGTGGGACCATTTCAAATTTGGCAGGACCCTTACTTCCAAAAGTAGTGCCTATAACCGTAACTAAATCAAAATGGTGGCATCGGCTGCCTCCATTTTCGAACAGGTTCGTTTCTTTTTTAAATATGCTCAATAAATCTTATCGCATTTTCGCCACAGGCACCTGCTCGTTCATCGGGCACCATTACTAAGCCTTAAAACTATTTTCCGTTACCTATTTAATGATTTTTTTTTTTTTTCAACAAGACTTGAGCAACTTACTTACGGTGGAACTAATTCTCAAATCCCCGGATTCCGGGATTGCAACCCCTACTGAATATACGAGGAGTACACACTTGACCAGGTAATTGAGTGTCCGTCTCCCACCTCATTCAGTTGAAGGGCTTCTGTAAAAAATGAGCTAGGTGGAGTTGAGCGAGCATTATTTGCCCCTTGGGTATCATAATCCCTGACACAGCACCGTGAAAGATTGTACGGCCAAATATATGTGGTGGGTGTGGCTTACTGCCGATAAATCCGTAGTTTTGCGCCTACGGCGTTTGTCGATACTCTACCTGCAACTCACTATAGCCCAATGGTTAGTATGAGGAATGTTTGAAGCAAATGCATACTGCGGACTGCAACAGGAAATTCCCAATAACATACCTAGGTTCAAGTCCGAAAACCGGGCTTTCGCACCTTGAGTGTTGGTTACTCTCCGGATTCACTGACAGATTCGTTAAAAGCTCAAAACACCATGAGTGAACAGAAACTTCAGACTTGAGGTAATCTTGGCGAATGTGCGGATTTCCCGTCTACCAAAATCAGATGATATGAGTCCGAAATGTGAATCCTACAATTTACAATACTATGTGAATCCTATAATTTACTTGGAAAAGTTCGATTGGATGGCATTGAGGATTTTATTTGCTTTCTAAAGAGAAAGCAAATTGATTCATCTAATATTATCATTCCTCTAAACAATACTCTGGAAGTTCTAAGTTCGGTTTTGCTAATCTTCGATCAATTTGACTCGAACAAGATCCCCAAAATGCTTCTCAAAAGTTTGCCCTTACTTAAAGTTTTCGCTTGCAACGGAAGCCACCGACCATAGATGAGAGAGAGAGATAATATCTCATATTATGACATATCTTGAGATGTCTTTGTCTACAAAATTTGTAGATGTAGATGTATTTAATACATCTGCCAAGTTGCTTTCTCTGAACGGCAACTATTGAGATAAAAACAAAGGATTACAAGACTTGTAATCCTTTGTTTTTTATGCCTCTAGACCACTTTTTATGCCATCACTTAGTGGTCTAGAGGGATGAAAGGCCGAGAACCACCGAACAGTGGGCCAGAATGTCAGGATCATACTTACATTCTCTATGTTTTGGCGGTTGCTGAGTCGAATGAAAACTATTCCTGAACCGCTAAAACCTCACGTTTTTGAAAAATACTACATTTATGTCAAAAACGCTGCAAGTTTTACACAAGGGTTTATTATTCTTTGATATAGGTTACTTATGCAAAAATTAATTGTGTATCAATAAGGAAAATTTTGAAAAAAAATGTCTTTTTAATTTTTTTCTATTTTTTTTTTTTTTTTTTTTTTTCACTGGGAAAATATTTGACTTCCTGGGATCCTTCCAAAATGTAAATCACATTCTCATTGCCCGTGATTCATAATATGAGGAGGACTTATATTAAAAGCCCTCCTCATGCCTGTTGTGCTGTAGTTCACAATATTTTTGCTATTCTTGTGGTATCCCTAATACCTCTAACCTATCTGATTGGAAAGAGGGGGCGCTGTCTCCAGTTTGCTGTAGTGGCGTCAGAGAGCGCATTCTCTACAGCTGGGTACCTATTTCTGCAATCAGCTTAGATCGAACATTGGTGAGAGAAACTATACTAAGTATAGTTAATAGGTCTTATTAACTCACTGACCTTCTCTGGTGGTCTTTCTTTCAGCAAGTTGGCTGTTTTCCCAGCTGCAGAGAATGGCTCCATCTCACTCCCTTCAATGAATTTATTTCCTAATATTGAATACGAACAAATTTTGTTCAATTATTTTTAAATACGAGTCTTTAAATCGTACATTGTGGTTTATTATTCTTGGAATAACACACCTATGCAATAGCGAAGGAGTCGAAAATTCTGTTCAAGAGGTCTAGATTTCTAAACCGAAATGTCCGTCCGCCGTCCGGACCGTTTTGGGCAGTTGGACTTCTTTTTTTTTTTTTTAATTTGAAATTTTGACAAAATACTCGGTTTACCATCTAGTTGTGCCCCCAAGGTTTTCAGCCCGATCGCTCAAACCCGTGGGGCGCTGTGCGGCTAAAATTGGGCTGCGGGAGGCGTTTTTTGAAGGCTTTTGGCTATGAGATCGAGTTAGGTGTCGTTTTCGAAGTACATTTGGACGTAGAATCCATTTTTGGGGGTTCCGGAATGATCCGATTTCACTGTGGGGATATATAGGGCTTTCATTGGGCTACAAATGGGATTTTTGAAGGATCCCAGGAGGCCAAAATTTTTTTTCAAAAACATGTTTTTCCCAGATTTTGTTTATTGACACAGAATTGAATTTTTGCACGTGTAACCTATATCAAAGAATGATGAACCCTTGTGTAAAATTTGCTGCGTTTTTATTAGACTTGGTGTGTTTCCAATTAATTCCAATTTAAATCATTTCTCGTGATTTCCAAATAAAACAATGTTTGTAGTTATCACATTTATTAACATTTATTCAATAGCTATTTTTTACAGTAGGTGTTCGCTAAAATTTTGCCACTAAGTGGCATTAAATGCTAAAATGCAAGTCTTGTTGAACAACAGTATTTGCAAGTATTGACAGTATTCGCAGTATTGAACAACAGTATTTGCAAAATGGCATTTGTTGAATGACACTCGTGTTTAATAACAACGGAACTTTCGGTATCTACAAAACTAAATAAATCGGACCGAAGTCCGTGTTTTTGTTAACTTTTTTATATTTGTTATTTATTTTAGCATGTGGTGTATACAATACAATGTATGTATGTATGTATTCAATGCATTCAAAAATGTTATACATGTCATGTATAACATTTTTGAATGGCAGAAAACCTGCATTTACCTGCATTATTTACAGATCAATCATAATGGGCTTTTCTACTCACCTTGGAGTAGTGATTCCGTAGCAAGAATAAAATTTAACTCTAACGTTGATGCTACGGCAATCGAGCATAATGAGGTGTCAGATGAAGAAAACTAGCGATGTTGCAGGTTCACGTCTCATCATGCCCCTCAGGCTAAATATTGGAGCTTCCTCTTTCGAGGTCACCTCAACAACACCTCTTTGAATCCCATTCATAAAAATCCCTGCCCGCTGAATTTCAAATCTCGACTTTTTTCGCGCTAAATACCCATTCTGGCCCACTGTGCACCGCCAGACATTTCGCCTTCCGTACGCGGGAGGATCGATTGAGGAAGAAGTCACGGGGTCGGACGGTGGTATTTGGCTCGGGAAGCCAAGCTCGGTGGATCAGCTGGCAAAGTTGGGAGAATGCCACTACTATCCATGAACCCAGAACGTCAACAATACCAATTGGTGATGTGGAGGGGTGAGGAGTCTTCAGGGTTCGTCGCCCAGCTGAGTTTACTCCCAGACTTTACTTCCAGACTATCCAATAACACCTTTTCAAATACGAGAATGTGCCAATTCCTTGATGGTCAAGTACATCGATTCTGGTTATGAAATGGTGATACATTTAGAAGAACCGGTACATAAAATGTATGGCGTACGTTTTATCACTGTGATATTGAATTAGTGATTTCATTAATTTTAGTCTCGTATTGCGTTTACCTACCCAAAAAGTGATTGTTTTTGGTACCTTCTTTGCACACCCTTCTACCCTTAGCCAGCTTTTGAGTGGAATTGAAACCAACTCCACAAGACCAAGCAACGCTGAGGAGTAAACAGAACCAAAGCTAAACCAAATTGATACTCCGCGTGAGATCATTAGAGCTTTCATACATGATTTTTCGGAAAACCCTATTCATATCCATCTCCCACCATTCCCTGTGGCTCTGAAACGATTTTGTTATCAGGAATCGTTATCGAATTGTTATCAGTAGGATTTATCCTGACTCTTGCAAGAGGCCAGGAAGAATAGCTCCTACCTTTTTTACGCTAGGTATCCTACATTCCAGAAAAGCGGACACGTTCTGTGATGCAGGGGAAGGGTGCTTGACCTAATCACGACAACTGAATGGGACGTAATTCCTGTTGTATTTCACACGGTCAAGGCCATCAGCTTGACGAGACTGCCTCGATAAAAACCCACACATTGCGTCAGAGGATCAATGAAGACGGAAGAATAATTATTGGCGGGTTTTTGGCCAGCATTCCATGGGGGGGAATCAGCTGAGCAAAGTTGGGAGCATGCCACTTCTATGAGAGGCCTTACTATATAAACCTTGAACCGCACTTTCGGCTCTTGGCTGAGCAGCAACTCATTTCGTTTCTCTAATTGTCATCTTTTTTCGAAATCAGGTAGGTCATCCTACTCACCGGGTCATTAGTACCTACTAAATTGTATTACTAGGTATCTTGTGTAGACTCATTCAATGAAGTGGACATAATTTCGGAAATCAATGCTCTTTAAATAATTTAAACCAATTATTTGTAAACATCCCGGGATATCGACCTTTTTCACTTCTTCTTCTCAGGCTGGAAACTCCAATTTTGCCAATACTGCCGTGCGGAACTCGTACATAATTCATGTTCTCGTCCCTATTTCAAGAATTCCAACCAATTTACTCATTAAATGAGTAAATAAATTTTATTGTCTCATTCAAAATTAGAATTTTACCTTTACGTTAAACCGATTTAAAAAAAAAAAAAAAAGTATAATTAAACTTTACAATCTGGACCGGAAAAATTGTACTTGGCGTCACAAACTGTGCAAAACCGAAGACGGATGACTTAATGATTCCCAACATTTATTATTGCATACAGACCCACCCCACGCATAATCCAACACGTGGATGGTTAGTGCACACGTGCTTGGTTGTGCCACACAGATGCCAACAAACCACACGTGTCTATCACTCTAGGAGTCCCACAAGGGGCAACTCTCCCCAGTGTGTCTTTTCTTATGGTACCAATTCATTACCTCGCTTCACTTGATTTTGTTAATATAGATTATGATCCTAATTTAAGTACAGGGGCCTCTCCTGAATATTGTTATCATAGTCCGTGGGGGGGGGGGGGATTATAACTTAACTTAGTTTTTATTTTTTAAACTATTTTATCAAAATCCTGAATACACTAGGGATGTGTTGTTACAACAACATCGATTGAATTTCGGACCCAAAAAATTGATTGTAAAAACATCTAGCAACAAAATTTTGCGCTCCTTTTTTTTGTAAACGTAAGTTTTTGCCAAATTTGGTATAAGGAAATAACAATGGTAATTTTCGAAAAAGCGTTGCCGCCCGCGGGTGTATAGGCAATACATTGCCGCTCGTGATTGTTTCAGCATGGTACATAATATGTAGGGTTGAAGTGGTTGTTTGCCGACGGTGCACAGGTCTAATCCAATGAGGTGGTTTGGGAGAGAAAACGACTCCTCTGCTGGTTTGGGTATCTATATCACTAATTTATCTAAAAAGCAGTAACTAACTGGTGGCCAGTGACTGGCCGCCAGTCACTGGCCACCAGTTAGTAGTAGGACCTAGGTACCTACTACTTTATCAGTTTTGGGGAGGATCTGGTGCTGACCTCACTGATCCAGAATACTATCTTAGAAGAAAAGAAAATCGCTCGATTTTTCAAAAAATCGGCAAATGATAGAATCGATTCTCGATTTTCTTCAGTGGGTGAAAATCGAGTCAAAAAATCGATTTTTCTCTGTAAAAAAGCGATTTTCTAGAAAAATTGGGTATCGATACCCATCCTGGAAAACACGTGCCTCACTTTCACAGAATTATGTCTGCTTATTCGACATTTCGTGTCCACCCAACTTCGAATCTTTCAATAATCTTTGCAGCCATTCCAGCCATTCAATTTCAAACCCTTTTTCCCGATTCTCTGTTTTAGAATGAGAAGGTGGAGGTGAAGCAAAAGTGGGCCTCGAGGTTATTGGGGAAGCTGAGGAAAGACATAACCCAGGAGTGCAGAGAGGATTTTGTACTTAGTATTACGGGGAAGAAACCTGCCATGTGTGTCCTCTCGAACCCAGACCAAAAAGGCAAAATGAGAAGGATAGACTGTCTACGGCAAGCAGACAAGGTAGGTTCATTTTTCTTCTTTTCCTTTTTTTTTCTTTGTTTGGCATGACTTACAATATTTATTTGCCCAAATGTATTGTATGGCTCGTCCTCCGCCCTGATCACTGTAGATGTTCTGGAGTGTACCTATGTGTAGCATGATTATAAAGGCAGGATTCATAGAATCGTGAGCGTCAAATTTTGCTACATTCGATTTAACGTAAATCGAATCGTATAACCGAACTTATTATAACCAAACAGTTCGCCATTCCAAAAATTTAGAGACCCTGACCTCAACATTTTTGGTCCAAATAACCACCTTCCTCCCTCCCCGCACAAAAAAATAATAACGAACTGTAGCCGATCGAATCCCTTAGAGCAATGTCTTGGAAACAAGCAAAGGTGATTTCAAAGGTGATTAAAAAATGGTCATTAAATCAATTTGCACTATCGACAAATTTTGTCGATAGTGCAAGGTGACAACAAAGTGTGCAGGATATCTTCATTGGGAACAGTGTTTGTCAGATAGGTCTTCGAACAGACCTCGAGATTAGTTGAGAAGAACTATATATCTGAACGGGCACCTCGGGAAGAAGTTTCATTAGTTCTACAACTCTCCCTTGCCACCTCCTTTCGACACTCCCTGATTTTTATTGTCTCCAATTCCCTCCCGTTTTCTCTCCCCGTCCCCATAAGCCGGCACTCTCTTTTTGCTCCACCTTCATTCGTACAGCCACTAATTAACTTTGGCTGATGATTCCCTCACGACTTTAAATAACTTTGGTAAACTGCTAACGCCCATGGAGTTTCTCGCCCCTTATAATGGTGTACTTCACTGTCAATATCCCCTTTTCCTAGTGATAAACTGCTACTAATTCAAGACTGTAATGACTTGGAACAGAAACCGGTGGAAGTACTGGACACCTTTGATCCCCTTGTATTTAAGTTCAGTGATTTAGTTCATAATCTGATGACATGGGTGGGTATGCGTCATTTCCAGATGGGTGAATGTAGGGGTAGAGAGTCCGTCAGGTGGACGTACTAACCGATCTAATGATTTTTGCTTTTTTTTTTTTTTTTTTTTTTTTTTTTTCAAACGTCATCTTTCGTTGTTGCATGCAAATGCCGTGATATCAATCGAATTATACTTCTATAGTTTGAGTCTTGAAGAATTTTTCTGTTTCTTTAGTAACTGCTGGCATATCCAATTTGAAATTTCATCATCAAATAGAATGCATCAAAAGAACTTATGGCTATTAAGCAAGAATCTGCGGTTTTGCAATTTCATAATTCCCAGTTCCATTATAACCGTTCATTTGGTAAATATTGGGGGGGAGTAACTGCTAGTGGAGAAAACTAAATTAGCTTGAGTGGGATATGCCGATTTCAGGAGTTGATTGGACTATGTTTTAGACCAGTTAATCGATTGCGAGATATTAGGGTTGGAAAGGGACGTTTGCAAGGCGAGGCTTTACGTAGTATGGTGAGCCTGTTTTTCGGTTCCCGTGTTCCCTTCGAATCTGGCTAAGTGCCAAATCCTAACCCTCCTCCGTCGGCGAGTCTCTCCGCCTCCGCACCCGTCACCTTGCAAGTCGGCGAACCTATGCAAAACCACCCTTTTGCTCATTCATCCCTATTTACCCAAGCGAATCTTCGCAAAAGGGGCTTGCTCTTTCACCGATTCGTTCGCCGGCAATTTTGATTATCATCCTACTGAGAAATTGTCCTCAAGTGATGAAGGAGTGATTCGTAAGAACGAGTGTTTGTGTGATGTGACGAAAACTGCTTAGGTAGGTAATAGTTTCATCAAATTCCGATAACTTAACTTCCAATCAAATCGTTGTTGCGAAAAAGATAGAAGCAATGGGCTCCTTGAGAGGATCGGAGTTCATCATTTCTAACAACATATTCGGATTCAGCACCCTTTAAAACTCCCTGTACAAATGTTTAGTTCGAAACTCTGTATAGTTACGCGCTGTACTGTTTCAGAAATGTTGGGGATTTTGAACTGAAAGCAGAGGGCCTGTGACGTCATACCTTGCCTCGCTGGGCATAGTTGGGCACAGAGCCGTCAGAGTGGTGAATAATAAATTCGAACGGAATCGGAATAAAAACGCTCGGCCCGGATCGATTTTCGAATAACATTCTTGGATGATAACCTAGATGCTCGGTTTTTGAATGATCTCTGATGATTACCTACCCCAATCCTTGATTGTCGGGGTCGGCTTTTCACGTTGCAAAGTTGGCTAACTTGCATCTCTCGGCCAATCAAAAGATCCACCCCCTCCAGAACTCAGATTTCAAATAATACTATAGGGCCTTAGGAAAAATATAATATTATTATAGTTTTCCTAAGGCCCTATAAATAAGAGACGGGTTTCCTGCTATGTTAACCCATTTTCGTAACTTTTGAAGCATGATATTTCCAGGAAAAAAATTTAAAAATTATTCAAGGAGCTCATTGTAAAAATGTTCTGTGAAAATGCCGTACTTACCTCTTACAATGGTTTGTACTATCGGGTTTGGCTGTGGACATCCGCATTTCATCTGACAACGTTGATTTTCTTGACGCTCCATCAACATCACCTGCTTAAGCCGTTTATCGAGATTTCTAAATTAGCGGGACGATGTTAGTTGAGCAAGACACCACCATAGCGCACTTGACTTGCACATCGAGAGTTGCCTCGTTTAATAACAAAATAGTGTCGTGATGTTGCAGGTTTGGAGGCTCGACTTGGTGATGGTAATATTGTTTAAAGCTATTCCCCTGGAGAGCACGGACGGAGAGCGACTGGAAAAAGCTGCCGAGTGCGCTCATCCAAACCTCTGTGTCAACCCCTACCACATCAACGTTTCCGTCCGAGAACTCGATCTCTACCTAGCGAACTTCATCAATAGTCATGGTACGTAAGTGTTGAAATCATCTCTATTCCTTAATTGACGGTTTGCCAAAGGTAATGCATGAATAGGTTTAGTTCTCTTTTCCAGTGGTGGCCCAGTGGACGACAGTGTTTCGTCTGATTACATTTCAGTCGGGGCACTGATCAGCCTGGTTTGAATCCGGAACGATCACCATTGTTTGACTAAAGGTCAATCAAGTGCTTTAATACCTGTCAGTGGACAGTTCACATCTGATGTTTATGTGAATCCGTCGAGATCTGTAAATAATGCATAGTTGAAACAAATAATTGTGACTTCGGAAACAAACAATTATTGTGACTTCGGAAGGCTTACACAACGAAACTATTACATTTTACATACATTATTTCTCTGATGCCATGATTGATTCTATAATATAGAATTTATTCATTGATATTATCAATGAAGAAATGTTGTCATTATAATTTCCCCAATATTTCTATCCGATAAAATCGCTTGTTTAAAGCAACATAATTTCGAACAGATGGATAACATACCATCCACTTTTAGTGCACTAAATTATCCCAACGATGGCTAAGATTGCTTTCGTTCTCATTAAATAAACAGATAATGTAGACAGAACTTGTTATTTTCTCCTTTTCCCATAGGCATTAGAAATCTTAGACATCTCAATAGGATCTAGAAAGGCCATAAAACGAGAGGAGAAGAGATAGGGGGGCAAGCCTAAAAGGGGACACAACATTGATTCGTTGAACTTGCTTTCCAGGGCCATAGGGCGTACACTCCCGCTAGTCGCTACAATAAATAACAATGTGCGCATCCCTTAAGTCTAGGAACCCCGAGCTAACCCCCTACCCTCACTAGTTACCATCCCTGCACCCATGTCTCTGTTTTCCTCATTATAAATCTCTGCTTCTCCATATCATTCCTTTCCACTTCTTGGACTGCTTCTTTCCAACGCAATATCAACCCTTCTCTCCAGCAATGAGGTCAGGCGATTGTGAAGATGTTTTGGGCCGTTTTATTATAGTGCTCTCCATTTTAATTAACTGTAACAGATTACAAGAACTTCCTCCACGACGATCAGCTAGAAAAGTTCCTTCTCAACTAATCTTTTGCCCCTCCAGATCGTAATAACCCTTGCAGATAGTTTCTTTTCCAAACGGGAAAAGGATCACACTCTGGCACAAAACAGTTAGACCCTGATAGGTAGTTATAATTACATTATGTAGGTTATTCCTAAGGTCAACATACCCACTATATGTACACTATACGTTCCGGAAAAAACCCACCATCATTAAATGATAATATCATTAATAAGCCATACATTTTATGGCGTATAAGCCTGGGTGACCGGAGTTACGCATATTACCTGATCATAAGGCATGCATATAGCATCAATGGCAATTCGATTGTAGGGTCCTTCTCGGTCGAGCAATCATGAGGCACCTGGTGGTATGTTAACCTCGTTATCATGAAAAAGCAAGGAGAACGTCATTTGAAGGAATTATCAGGAGTGGAGGAGGGCCAAGTTTTTCACAATTTAACTCGTTACAGTTGTAATCACCTATCCCAAATGGCTTCTTCAAACTTCCGACTAGCTGGGGGAGACTGCTGTAAGACTGTCGTCTCTGCCGTACCCCACTTAATCCTACTCGTCACTTCTCAAAGACTTACTATATTGTCCAAGTCTTGTAGTCGTTACACCAGCTTGTTTACTTGCAAGCCCCATTTTTAATGTTCCTCAACTTTTTCCTATCAAACTAACCAAAAAACGAAAAGTGTGAGTAAGAAGATAGCTGAAGGGAGTGTTCATTTGGTTTTTTAAGAAAGCATGATAACGCAGTCGTTGTCATAAGTTCCCACATCAAACACCTATAACACCAGTTAACAGGTATAACACCTATAATAGGTCCTAGTATAGGTCCAATACTATTGTATGCACAGGTGATAGTTTGTTATCGACTGTAGTAGTCTTTAAGGCGAAAGGGGACCACAAGTGTGCGAGTGAGAGGGAAGATCCGCGAACAAATTAGCGCGATTCCCGCTGAACTATTCATTAAAAAATTCTGAAAAAAATTGAGAAGCATTCTTATGTCATATAAATCTTCGCCAACATGCCGAAATTTAAAAAAAGTTGCTATATCAAATTTTAAAAATTGCCATTTTTAATTTGATGAGTTTTTAGAAATTTCAAGATATTCAAAGCATAGAACGTCATTTTAAAATGCGAAAGAAAAAATCGTTTATTCTCTTTTTTCACTCTATAGCCATCAAAAATTGATTCTCCTGGTAATGGTAATTGGTGCATTGGAAGAAATTTCCTCGATGTGTGAGGGGGGCTGGGCCCCATCCCCAGGTAGGCCGGACGACTTCAATGAGACCCTCTGCGAGCATTCGCATCGTTCAGGTACCTACCCTCGAATACAACTTGAAATGTGATCCCTTCATTATTCGATCATTCCATTCACGCAGAAAAGCGTTTCAACGTGTACATAAACATGAACTAGTTGTACCAGAAAATTACGGCTGAGTCATTTTCTATACACGTCCAACGATAGCTGCACTAAAAAAATTAAAGACTAAAATTGTTTTTTGTTTTTTATATTTAAAATTTTTTTTTTTCTCGCAAAAAATTTGTTTCGTCTTTTTTTCGTTTTTTACTTAAAAATATTTGACCTCCTGGGATCCATCAAAAATCTCATTTGTAGCCCCATAAAAGCCCTACAGATCGCAACAGTGATATCGGTTCGTTGCGGGACCCCAAAAAATGGATTCTACGTCCAAAAGTACTTCGAAAACGACATCTGACTCGATCCCATAGCCACAAGCCTTCAAAAATCCCCTCCCGCAGCCCTTTTTTAGTCCCATAGCGCCCCACGGGTTTGGGTGATCGGGCTGAAAACCTTGCTGGCACAACTAGATGTAAACTGAGTACCTATTTTGTCAAAATTTCAGATTTATAAAAAACGTCCTTCTGCCCAAAACGGCCCGGACGGCGTACGGTGGACGGTCATTTCGGTTTTTGAATCTAGACCTCTTGAAACGGATAATGTCAAATTTTGAGGCCGATCGGAGTCGTCGACCTCCGTCGAGAAATCATAGGTGGATTATTCCAAGAATAATAAACCAATACTTGTCTGATTTTCCTTCTTTTCGTTTCAGGATAGAAAATCTCTATCCTGAAACGATCAAAATTTAATTTTGATGGACTCTTTCGTCATTTTTTTCGGGAGGCTTAGGTACTAGTATTATTGGTACATAATCGGACAATTTTCCCCCGGACGAAATTTCCCGGAGATTTTTTCCCCAAGGGCGGACAAAAAATCCATAAGTTGCCAATAGACTGGAAATCGCATAAATAAAATTTCGTATTTTATTTTGTAGGTAGGTATGCTGTATTATTACATCTCTCTGGCGGGAACTGTAAAAATCCTCCACCGTTTTTAGGATCCTGTCAAGCGAGAAGATCGTACTTACATCGCACCCTTTCTGGGGGACCTCAAGTGTTTAAGTAGGTCAGACCGACCTCTCCTGAAGTTGTAACAATTATTTAACCCCCAGCATACGCAAAACAGTTTTAGACAGGGTTAGAATTGTTCAATTTTGATGAAATTTTTTTTTAAATTCATGAATTGAATGTGAGCATGCTATGTATAGTTCAGAATTTCCAAATTTCTTTTCATTCAAAAAATAAATTTTCTAAATTCCTCACATTTGAAATTTTAAAATTTTGGGCATGTTAGCGAGTTGTGCATTTGCCTAAGGATCTCAGATAACTTTTCAGATTTGAAATTAACGTGGTATTCCGCGAACGCTAGAACGCTAATACTTTTATAGCAGATGTGCTGCGATCTATTATCTGAGAATCACACTACCCAAGGCTCCCCTTTCGCCTTAAGATGTTGACACGCCTATACCGCCGTGCTAACGTAAAGTGCAGTAACTCCACATTTTGCCGGTTTTGAGTTAGACCCCTAGGGGGTATCTTAGATATGTAATGCATCATATGGAGGGTCAAAGTTCACCCTAAATGCCCTTTTTCCCGCCAAAATCGATTAGCAATTTTGCAGTAAGCGCCACGAATATTGGGTATTGCTAAGCTATATAGCAGTAACTCGATAGTCCAACGCTAAAATGCAGTATCTCCAGCTCAATGTTTTGGAGTTACTGCGATATAGCCTAGCAAATGGAGACACTGCAATTAAGCTTAGGGAAATTAGATCGCCTCAACACATAATTGCAGTAACTCCACGACTCAGGAGGCCGCTTGGAATGACAATCTGATGCTGTTCCGGCTGTTACTGCACTTTAGCGTAGTGATTAAGAGTGATTTGCTAAGCCAAAATGCAGTAACTCCAATTACATGGCTGCTACTGCACTTTAGCGTAGTGATTAAGAGTGATTTGCTAAGCCAAAATGCAGTAACTCCAATTAAATGGCTGTTACTGCACTTTAGCGTAGTGTTTAAGAGTGATTTGCTAAGCCAAAATGCAGTATCCGCCCAGCCACATGTTAAATTGTAAAAAAAAAATATATTTTTTTTTCAAATTGCTATAATACGATGCCAATACCAACATATGACGCCACTTTTTGCGATAAAATCATATTTTTAACAGGTGGCCCGGCGAATTGAGGGTTTTTGGCGTTTGTCTCCACTTTCACAATTATGGAGTTACTGCACTTTGCGTTAGCACGGCAGTATAATTATAGAACGGCCTGACACGCCTGTTATAATAGAACGACCTGACTGAATAATTTACCACCCTTGAAAAAAAAACGACAAAAAGTCCCTAGAAAAATCCAAACTTCAAAAATTCCGATTAAAACAAAATCCCCGACCGACCCCGGAAAAAAATCCCCGAGCTCAAATTTTGCTTATGTGTGAGTTTTCCATTATCTTTTAGTGTTTCTTTAAAAAAACCTCTGTTAAAAAAATACTATAGGTACCTTTATTTAAATCGCGCACTAACCGGTAGATTTGAATTTTTGATATGTTTTAAGGTTACTATCAATAGCACTTAGCGCGAACTGCTAGTATTCCTCACAGGTTAAGGGCCATCACCCACTTTTTTTCAACAAAAGTGATAGAGGTGGATCTGACGTTTTGCAGTTTTCATCCACCTCATTCAATTCATTGTGGGAGGGGGGATACTAAAATTACTATAATTTATTATCCCCCCCCCCCTTAAGGTATATTATAAAAATGCCGGCCTACATTCACTGTACCTCTGGATTTTCTTCTTTTTTTTCAAAGGCCCGAGGATTTTTTTTTCCCCCTATTTGTCCATTCTCAACTTTAAGATCGGGGATTTTTTCCGGGGAGTTTTTTTTCCAAAATTTCGGGATTTTTTTCCAGGGAAGCAGATATGGAGTTTTTCCGGGGATTTTTTTTTTTCTGGGGACTTTTTTGCCGCATTCCTGCCCATTATCAGCCCCGGGCCCCTGTGCAGTACCCCACTCTCACTGTGAAGCGTTTCATAACCGTATAAGTTTGTTTCTGCATTGTCCAGATTTTTTTTTTTTTTTAATTTTAGATTTGCTTTGGGCATAAGGCCTTGTATAAAAAAAAGGAAAAAGCCCTGGAAGCCGGGCCTCTGGGAATTTGCCCCCCCCCCCCCCACACACACACACACAATCCTTCACTCACACCATCCAACATTAAATAATGGTGGAATATGTAAGGGGATATTCATGATAACAAAATGTTAAACCCCGATTCGCCAAAATGGGATACAACCTCCAACCGGAAATTAGAAGTTCTGAAAAAAAAAAAGAATATGAAAAAAGCGAGATCAAAATGTCAAACCCTTGTAATCCAAAATAGCAGATTACTACTCCGATTGACATAAATGCTAGGTTTTTGACAAATTCGTGTTTTCCTACTTTTGTTACAGAAGTTCTTAGTGGGCTTTGTGATACTATCACGGACAGAGCGGGAAGCCGACCTAGCCAAGGTAAGGAGTTCATTCGCATTATTTTCCCTTTTTTTCATTTGTTAGCTAATTTTCATTTCTGAACTCAAGGTCGTATGTAGCACATGGATTTCTGACAAATATAATATATTATGCCGTTACCTTAATGCGATTTGACCTTGGCCAAATACATTTTGTCCCGTGTTCGGGCCTTGAATACGATGAAAATGGTATATTCCTCGATCTCCTCATTATCATCCAAAACCAGCTCAAACAAAAAGCCCACAAGTTCACGATCCTCCTCTTATTGTTCCATCTGCATGCAGATAAATGGATCGATATCGATTGAATACAGTCATCACAATGAAGCTTTTCCTGAATGAGTGCTGGATACGACCTTGGTAAGGGATACGGATTTGCAATGTCTACACAAATTTTGCGTAGCTTTTCCTTACTGCTTGTCTGTCAAACAGTACCGCCCTCCAAACGTCTTCTCCCGTAAACTACCTACCTATACCTGCCACGTAACTCAAAAATCTAACAGATTTTTTTTTTTTTTCCTTGTTATGCTTGAGACATTAGCTGCTCTACTTCATCTCCAGTATTCTTTCCTATTCTCACATGCTGAAAATATTTACCTTTGAATTTCAGATTTGCTTGATGTTAACCTTCTGTACATTCTATTCCTCTCCAATCTAGATGTCGTCCTAAGAGCCCACATTATTATGAAATTACGCTTTCGTGTTTGCAAAAAAAAATGAAGTGTGATGCAAACTGCATAGATAGGTACTTTACTAAAGTATAGTTTATGATGTAAAACCATTGCCCTGTTAACTGCCCGTTCCAAGCTCTAATAAGTCCTTTGGGAATAACGCAATCAGTTCACTCATAAATAACACGTAGGTATTCATCTGTTTTAAGTAACGTATCGGTAGTTAGGGTTTTAGGACATTTAGGTACCAACGAAAAAAGGAGCAACCACTGCTGAGTTTAGGTAGTCTGAATTCGAAAAGGTTTCGGAATGGCAGTACAAGATGGTAATGTTGAATAGGGAAGGGGGTGTGTAATGCAATGTAAATAGGGTGAGGGGCGCAAGAAAATATCGGATGAGACTGGCAAGAAGTGGCGGCTAAGCCTTGCGGAAGGTAGATGTTAGATAGGAGAATGAGACCTAAATGTTAACTAATGTTTGCGACTCAGTTTCATTGCTCCCTATCTCCACTCACATTTAGATAGCTTTCCCACGTTCCTCCAGCAGTTAACAACCTTTTCTCAATTGTCTTATCAAATTCTTCCATTAGTTTTTCAATCCCCTCCGTTGAACGCTTTCCTCTTGCTCGCTCCTAGTTGAGTTTTGAATCTTCACAAAATAGGATTAGCTTTGTGATGAGCATCATGGTTTCGAAACTGACTTATTTATTCGATTCGGATTTATTCCCCACCCTTACGCTTACATTCAAAAGTTACTTGCGGATGTTCACCTTACCCCTAGGTGAGTTAGCTGAAACTGTTAGAAACTGCTAAAAAACACTATTCTTTGAAAAAAGTATAACAAACTAGGTCCAATTCTCGTGTTTATTTTCTTGGCTGATAATATGATGAACACCGGATTTAAATGAGCAATATCATTGAATCTACTTCAGTTCACATAAAAGATTGAGAAATTTTCCGCTTGTGGGTATTGTGTTTTAGCATGGTCCATGTGCCTATAAGTATATCTTATGACAGGGAAACACCCCCAGATTAGTAGGTATACCTAGTATGGATCGCTTTTCCCAATTGTAGACTTGGTTTTATAATATAAATTATAATAATATTCAGGATGCATTTCCGGTCAGAGTAGTAAAATGGGGGTCAAGCATCGAGACGGAAGCTCTGTGTGTTGGGAGGGGGGGGGGACTTATTCTTTCTTAGAAGAATGTCTATGAAGTGGGGCCGTTACTTACACGTGGAGTATGACGTTTGGACGCATCCCCTCAAAATCCCAGACCGTTTGGACGCACATTGACCGACCGTTTCGACGCACTTTTATATCTGAGATGAGCACTCGTTTGGACGCACCTATCTTCTTCTTCTCTGGGTGCCATACCTGTAACCAGGCGTTGGCGACCTCTCGCTACTAACTTCTGTTGAGCGGAGTGAACAGTTACCACGTATGATGAAAATGAATTTGCTGATTATCTGGCATGATGGGGAAACCTCCATAACTGCAACGACACTGATTTTTAAAAATCTGTAACATTCTGATCTCCCAATTTTCATTGATGAGCTTAAGACAGCTGTTTCAGAAAAGTTCAAAACTGAATTTTAACAACCTTTGATTCTGACGGCAAGGAGGTTTGAAGTAGACTGTGCACTGTTCCCTTTGAGTTAATGTATTGAGCTTGTTTCAACCTCCTGTTTAGAGAGGGGCTCATGATTGTGGTCATTTTTAACACTTACCTATGATACGGTTTACTCCGTGCTTTACTTCGGCTACCGTAGTGGCTCCGTTTGGATTTCTTACTGTCGGGAAGTTTCTCAATTTTGGGCCGAAAATCATGCGTCCGAACTAGTTGGTGGGCGAGGTTCAATCATAGAAATTGATTGATTTTTCATCACGAAACACTCCATTCCCTGCTTGCTCAGGAACTTTGACTCAATACTAATGTCTATTTTTATCTATCGGCTCGATGCTGCTCGTGATACGATGTGTGTCCAATGAGCCCGTTCGCTGAAAGAGGCAAGTGCGGCCAAACAGGTCAAACGCATCTCGCGCCCAAACGTCATCTCCCCTTACACGGCGCCGCGGCGCATCCATTCTGCAAGTGTGTTTACCCCCGACAAAAGCATGTAACAGGCCTAGGTATGTGTGATGATGAAGTCTGCAGGCAGTATGAGTGAAAGTTGGTGTGTGGTCCCCCTGGCCATCGATTTGCTGTTTTCCTCACCAACAAGTTTCTTTTCTCACCAACAACCAAATTACCAAATTTCATTCAAATAAATAAGTTAATTAATTACACAGGTTTTGGTACAAATAAAAGGTCACTTTCAGGCGCCTCGGAAAAAACTACGATCTATGTGTCTTTTTGGTTGCTGAATCCGAATCTGTCCTCATGTTTTTTTCCGGTCACGTCCAAATATTGGCGATTTTTCGTTTTTTCGTCCTTTTTCAGTTTAGAAACTTGCAGATAATCGTACAGATGCCCAAAAATTCCACAAAAACTCTCTTCTTAATGGAAATGTAGCGCTGATTCCGAATATATAAATGACTTGGAGTCTAAATCCAGAGGAATATGTGATTTTGCCCCCCCCCCCCCCCCCAAACGGGGAAAACCCGTTTCTTCAAAAGCAAAGTCACGTTTTTTGGTACTTTTACCAAAAAACTATGGCTGTTAAAAATTTAATTCCAACGAAGTCATGTTGGTCGATTGTTTCTGCGTCGAATAAGACCAACCGCGATTGGGTAGCTTCCTTAGTTAGGCTACCCTTCCTAACTAAGGAAGCTATGATTTTCAACGTGTTTGCCCATTTTTGCCATATCATAGAACATGAACTCCTGGTGTCGGTAATGCAACTTGATCGCAACAAAAAAATTGTTCAAGTATTATTGGACTTGGAGGCATAAATTCATCACGATTCGAATATAGTTTTATTCATCAGGAACACCGTTATGAATGGAGACTGGCGCGTGTCTTTCAGGGCTGTTATGGGTGACTATAACAGTGGTATCGGACTGGTCATCTCCGCCGAGCCATAGTTCCAAGCTTATCCTGAACTCGGTGGATAGCAGTAATGTGAAATCTATCGTCTCTCTGTCGGACTAGGACACCTGGGTGAAGCTGTTCTTGACCTCAAAGCCATTCTTCCCTCCAACATTACTCCAACCTATAAAATTTAGACACTTGTTGCGGATCGGGTATCGACGGTGCAGGATATGACGTCAGTAGATTCCTGGAGGCATGTCAACTCTGAAGAAAACGCTAGCGGCATTGTTTTACAAGGACTTGTACCGTCCCAACTACCCTGAGATGAGCGCTGGTGGAAGGGTCTAGCTTGGCTCCCACTGGATCAGAAAGCACGGCCATCATCATCATCATAATATTACCTATAGGGTCAACTCAGAGCTCACTGAACTCAAAGCAGCTCTTGTCACTCTCGTTGCCACCTGCAAAGGCCTTGGGATGGAGTACCACTCAATTTGTGGGCTGCAGCCGAAATTTCCTCGGAACGAACAACAAACAGCTGTGAAGATTTTCTCACCAAATGTAATAACAATTTCTCAACTGCGCATCTTCGTATTTTAGTCCAAACCGGCGGAGTTGGTGCGCCCCCGCTGCAATGTGAGCATAAAAACTCATAATCTCTTCAGTCACTTGGGCAAATTCCTTTACAACCTGGGTAATTTCTGCGAGGAACAAGGCGAGAAGTTCCACCAAGATATCAAGACGATAGAAACAAGGTACCAAGGCTTCTGGCACTGCAATATAGTGGCAGACTATTGTTGGTGCCTTCAAAGGCACAGTCCAGCCGCCACTCATAGCCGAAATGCTAATACAGACTCGATGGTCAGATTTTATTTTTCAGTATCCCCACCCAGCTGGTTTTCAAATTGTTCCTGGTGAATAAAACCGTTTAAAAATGTTTTTGTTGCTGATCGTCCCCCTTTCTTACCCCGTAGATGTTTAAAAATATGAAAGTAAAATACACAAATTTCCGTCACTCGAGCGAAGTGTTCGTGGCCAGAAGGTAATAGCGTTCGTTGTTCCAATAATTGAGACAACGATCGCTATTAGCGTTCCTGTAATTATTACAGGATAAGGTGGTCTACCTTTCTGTGCTACTTTATGCTGCTAAACTAGTGGGGCGGCGATAACGTGGAATACAAACAAATGAGTCGGTTCAGTTTCCGAGCCTATAAAGTTTCGGAGGCAAAAGTTCGGGACTGTGGTGGGCGGGGAACGAGGGAAATGTTTATGGAGACTCGCTGGTGCCACAACACGCAATAAAAATCTTTGTCTCGGGTGCCCACAACTCGAAAAGAGGGTGTTGTGTTAGGGAGAAAGCTAGAGGGTGCACTGAGGGTGAATAGAGTAGAGGGTCGACGGGGAAGATGGCCAGAAAAGTGGGGTACTAGTCGGAAGAGTGAAAAGACCCCGAAATCCCTTAGCTAAATGTTGACACTTGACAGCCTCTTTGTAAAAATTCTATGCTTTACCCTTTTCAATACCATTGGGCAATTCTATTCCAATCGAAACTCCAAAATTACTCCTTACTGCAAGTATGGTACGTTCTTCGTGAATGTGCCTGTTTCGTGAATGTGCCGTAAGATCTTGACTCTGATTAATTTTTTATTTCACTACAATAATAATGGAATAAAAGGCATCTAACACGAATCTCTTTTCAGTGGAGTAGAGTAATTATTTAAATTAATAGCTACATCATTAACACATTTTGGTAAACAGATTGCTCTTGATTCTAATTCGGTTACGAGTTTTAATGTGAAAAATTATTATGAGAGAAAGAAGAATTAAACGAGTTGAAAGCAAAGAACCAACTTGTAGACTTTGTTATGATCTTGACTGTGATGAAAAGGGAGGGGTGAGGGATTAAACAGTAGGGAATGAGAGCGTTGGAGGGAAGTGGCAGGGGTAACCCTTCGACCCGTGGCGCCTCTCCAAGTATTATTTGCCTCAGTAACAGCCCTTTTCATCGATTCTATATTTCACGCTTATATCTGAACAACAAAACAACAACAACAACAATCACCTGCAAAGCAATTAAAGATGTGTAGTAAGGAATTTCTTCTTCCGAAATTCATAAAAACTAACAATTTGGATCAGTGACAATTTTCGTAGGAATGCTTTTGAACATTGGCAAAACGGGCGCTTTATTCAAGTAAAGTCGGTTTATTCATTCTGGCACACGACTGTTCAATTCAACAAAAAAATAATTTTTGAGAGATTCCTATTGAACTTGGATAAATTCATGAAACGTTTCGCAGATATGTCAAAAATAATTGTTCGCAGACCACCCAAATGAATCATTAATTGTTCACAGATCTGTGAAAATTTTCTGTCCGGGTTAGATTCAAAAGCAGTCTTATGATGAATATATCGGCAATGCTTCAGATGGAAACCATGTAGGTAGTGTGTCCTCGGAACAGCTGAAACGATCATTTCCTCAAATCCCAGAATGTCATTTCTCTGCGAACTGAGGATTTTGATAAGTAGTCCACATCTAAAAATTCGGAATGTCCTGCTCATCACTCGATTCCTTCCTTGACTTTCCCCTCTGGCATTGTTTGACAGACGAACAGGATGAATGGAAATTATTTAGCGATATTCTAAATTTGCATATCTATTGGAAGTGTATTTATAATCCTCATAGAACTTCGATCGATCGTGGCGATCGAAATGTTGTAAAACACTGGTGAATTGATCCGGTTACGGTTTCAATTTGTCTTCTACAACAAGTGAAAAGGCGAGTTTCATCTGTTAGCAGTTATTAGCAATTGGACTCGTTTTCAACCTTTTCGTTCATATTTTCATTTTTTGTAGTCATCGAATGTGTAAATTTGTTAGCGATGTTTCTCTTTCTAAAAAAGAAGCATTTTCTTTCTTAAAACTTTTGTGTATATTATAATTTGAACTTGACTTATGGATTTTCCTTACTCGTAATATTTTAAACAGAAGAGATAAAATACAGTTAATCAACATCCAACTACTACGGGGTTTTGCCTCGCGAGTCACATGACTGAATCGTTTCTATACAAATATCAGATTCTAGTTGATGATTGATATAACGGACGAAAACCTCGAACTGGATTTCCTTGTGGGCTGTTCTACTAGTTGCACGTTCGTATTTCGGCCAAGTAAAATTGTAAAAAAGTATAAAGGATATTTTCGGGGCCGTGTCAAAACTTCGCTACCCAAATAAACAATTGCTTTTTGTATATTCGGACGTCTATTTTTCCACAACACCTGCTCGTATAACAATTCGAACAACGAAATTAAGTATCCAACCGTAACATGTGCTCATTCATTGAAAACATGACTTTGAATACTGGTGGAACACAAATTTCAACACTACTTATTAGTTCCTAAAAGTGAGTAAATTAGGGAATACAATTAATAGCACTCCGTCGTAAAGGTTTATGTAATGACCAAGGTTTTTGTTATTAGGGTACGCTCACAACCCATACAATGGTGTGGTATGTAATGATACCATTCTAGCGACGGGAGTATTTTCCTCTAAGGAGCTCTGGAGACTGTCTAAAGGTAATGAATTTTTGCCGTATTATCTCGTATGTAAAGGTGTATAAATTTACCTGTAAAATCTATGTGTGCTCTTATATACTGAAAAATGAATGAAGTGTGAATGGATCCTGCCTCCTCAACCTGAGCCCAAGTCTCTACCCCCCCCCCCCCCCCCCAAATCATCCCCGATCCATCGTTCGAAATGTAGAAAACCTTTATAATGACTCAATTATTGTCTCTTCTGAGCGAAACATGACTTTTTCACCTTCGTCATCCTCGAGTCCTTCTGATACTTATGAACTCCCTTTGACAAACACGGACATTCGTATTCCTAAAAAATGTGAGTGACAGGTATTCATGGTTAAATAATCTGCCGATCGACGTTTGTACCTTCGGCAGTTACTATAATGAATACAATTACATTACAAGGTATGCTAAGCTTATCATACATTTCACAGATAACTAGCAAAACCCTACTCTCAATTATTTTGGGATTGTTCCATACAATGCAAAAACTTAACTTTTAAGTAAATTACTGTATGCAATTTAATTCCCATTCAGTTTTTAAATATATATTTCATTGTTTCGTGTCTCCTGACCTGATTAATTGAAAATAGTGGCTAGTTGTACGTTCTCTTTTATAGGTTTCATCGCGTGCTCCATTTGCGTAAATAAATTCCTTTTCACTCTTGATGATTTTTAATTATTTTTCTGCTTAGGTAGTTTGCGAAAAATGGGATTGAAATTAGTATAAATTATCGGGACGCGTTTCCAGGTACGACAGCACTTTCTATAATATAGGTAGATTATGTATCGGGTTTAATAACTATCGATCATGTTGATTGTTATATACAACATAATCATACGTGATAAGTCCTTATTAAATTGATCTGATACTTGCGTCTGCTTTCATGAACATCGCCAATAAATGGTTTACATTCGATTAGGAGAATTTCCTAATTAATAGTCCCTCAAAGCGTACAAACCTAAAGTTTCATGCGGTCGCCAATTTGTGGTATCCAGTCAGGCACTTTCGTAGACTTTCGTTGAACGATTTCTGGTTTAGGAAGCTTCACATCGCTAATAACTACTAACTTTAATAATGAACTGTCCTTGGCCTTACCTACTGTCATCCCCTTACCACATTCACTCAATTCCTTTCCTTGGCGGAACGTTTACTGTGTGACCGGTGGTTTGCTTGCATTATATTCATAGGCTGTATTGCTAAATTGTCGCTTTGTTATTAAAAAGTTATTCATTAGATCATTCATTTAGGTTCATAACTTTTCATCATAAAAACAGAACCGGAACAGTTTTTAGTCTCATCTGATTATATAGGGAATAATAAAACCAAAGTCAAAAAGGATCGAAACGGATGACAGTAAATAATTTTTTTTAAATGGGGGATTGGTATTTCCATCTGATCTTTTAGGCTGCCCCTCCATCAATAAAGACCGTTGAAGGGTGGTTGAAGGGAAATAATGTTGGGCCTAGGGGTGCCATAACATTACATCCGGTCCTTGACGTCACTGCTCACTGAACAGAGAAAGCTTAAAACACCACTTCATTTCAACTAAGCGGTAGAAGTTCCTGTTTATGAGCTGATATACTCATGCCCTATTTATTAAAGGAACGGGTTGGGACCCCCATTGAATTTAGTGATACCCGTCAAAGGTTGCGTGGTACATCTCGATCTACGAATCGCCATTCTTATTTTTTATCTTTTTTCCTTTTTTTTTTTTTTTTTTAAATTGTATTTGTTTGGTTTTGTTACAGCATCTATTGTACAAAACTGCAACGGTATGCAGCCCCCTATTAATGTAATTAAGATAGAAAATCCTGGCTACTACTGCAGCAGCTACACACCCCCAGGTCAAGACCACACCACCATGATCCCATCGGCCCAATATAGTAAGTATTGGTTGGATATTTCAATATTCCTTTCAACAGTCGGTATAGCAGGTTAGCGTAACATTTGGTGCTCCTCAATCTGTGGATATGGTTACCTGAAATAGTGTTAGTTTTACGCAAAAAAGTTGGTATACCAATATACATATTTTCCGCCAGGTATGTGGAAAAAATTGTCCCAGCCAAAACGTCACCACGGAAAAAAACTCCGAAGTAAAAAAGTACGAAATAATCAACTCTTTAGGGAAATTCGTGCAAACAGTTTACCTATAAAAATGGTGCAATGCGACTAGATATAATGTAAATGGCAGGTACATTTGTTAGTAAAAATATTCGACTAAATCTATTGGTATCTGGTCTCATTGCTGTCTTCTTCGTCTTCGTCGCCATTTACGTTATACAGGGTGGCGCAGATAAGCCGGGTGGATTTTAATAGTCGCCATATCGTCAATTTCAAAATTGGAAATTTTAACAATGGGAGATTTTTCGAAGAAAACTAATTTTGTTAATAATTAACAAAATTAGTTTTCTTCGACAAATATTTCATATTTGTTATGAAATATTATGTCCATTAAAGGTTTTCCTTCTTGAGCGATGCATTCATGGAGTCGGTCCTTCACGTTTCGCATAGCTCGCTCAAGCATATTGGTCGGAATTGATCGAGTTTCCGTCTCAAAAGAAGCCTTACTCTTGAAGGGAGCGGGGTTTATTCGTGTACACTCTGGATTTAATGATCCTAACTGTTTGCACGAATTTCCCTAAAGAGTTGATTATTTCATACACTTTAATGGTGAAGTTTTTCCCGTGGTGACGTTTTGGCTGGGAAAGTATTTTCCTAGCGAGTCTAAAATGAGAAAGTTTTTTCCTACATCCTTTCAGTCCAACGGGATTGCTCATAATATGACAACGCTATATTATAATGTTTCGAAAACAATAATCGTTACCTAGTAAATGATTTACTAAAATCAATAATAAAATAAACTGCAAAAATCATAACATTTTCTTTAGATACATTGTTTATTCTTCTATCCATTAAATCATTAGCGTGAGTCCAGTTTAGCTGAAATGTGATCAAATTGTGGACTCACACGGGTACTATTACAAGGTAGTATTTTATTAAATTGTCGCTGGTACCGCAGGTCCGCTGGGGTTACCGAGAAGTGGTCAGAGTCCTGGTGAGCCGCGATCCAAAAGGGTCCGCCGTCTCAGCTCAGCCGAAGACGAAATTGAGCTGGGAGGCGGTGGGGGCGGCGGTACCAGCTCATCCCGAGGGGCAGACAAGAATCAACCCACAGACGTCGCCTACTATGGGCAAAGTCCTGCATCTCTTTCTAGTCAAACCAGCTGGCATTCCGACGTGGAACACGGTAAGATGTGCAATGTCGAATAGTTTGTCACGAAATTCTTCATTTCTTGTATATTATCACCTAGTTACTATGTAATCCAATCTAGGGTGATCTCAAAGAAGTACAGGGTAGCCACACTTGAAAGCATGAATCCTCCTTTGTCAGTTATCATTCATTTCTCAAGTTTACTTCTGAGAGTTGGCAATTATTACATACTTAATCGAAATTGCGTCATTCCTCGTTAATTTGGTGTGATACTTCAGGGGATTTTTCACACACTGTCGATTACAAACCCTCAGACCAAGAAAAGCATCCAACAGTAAATGGTCTAAAGCTTGAAATTTATCGTAGGATTAAAGCTACATATAAAGAGATAGAGAGAATGCTAGTTATCCTTCTTCCCCTTGAGGCATACTATTTGGCACTCAACTCATATACGACTGTTCAGTTATTTTCCCTTTATAGTTTTATTGTTTTCATTATTAATTTGCAAATAATTTGTATTCAATTTTTATTTAGTGTTGGCTCTCTTGGTATAATATTAGGAACTAGAAGAGTGGTAGACATAGGTTAGGTGAAGTAGGAAGTAACAGCAAATGGTTTTGTTTCAGTAACCTCCTTAAATTGCATGATGTCTCACCAGTCTAACCAGGTACTAACTGTGTGGATGTTATTGGTGTTATATATATATATCTCCCTTATAATTTCCTTTCCTCTATTTTTTAAAACCTCTTTATGTTTTTCGTACAAAAGTAAACATAGTGAAGCATTTTAGTGCAGCTTTGACTTGAAACAGAGTAGGAATTGGATCAATAATTTGTTGTAGCGATGATGTGTTCGCCATCAATCTCAAATTTCCCGTTTTCTGCAATATTCAAATATTCATGAAAATCAATGGTCTCATTGCATGATACAATGTCATAGTAACTGTTTTGACAGGATTCAGTCTCATTTCGGTGTACATGAACTATGTATAACTATTAAAATCATCGATGGTGATCGATTTAATTTTTCTCTAGTTCACTGCTCTCGCCAGTTTTCGTGAAGTAATAAATAATTATGCTTTGCCTGATTGATTAAAGAGTTAATATATCGGAAATCAAACTTCAAAATAACGAACCGGATAATGAAAAACGCAGAGGAGTGCTATTACACCTGAAAATAAGTATTCACTTTTTTGCAGATGCTACAACAAAAATTAGTTTATATGACCAAACCTTTAGGCAACCCACTATTAAGTGTTCTTTACGTTTGCTTCTTTAAGTCAATATTTTCTTGATATGGATGTTTGTACTAGTATTCGTGTCAATGGTTGTTTAATATTTGTGGATCTCCATACATTATTATTTTAGCAATCATCATTCAAATCTGCCTCTGATAAAATCATACATGCCTGCTTTCGGTGTACAGACATTTTAGAAATATGTGTTTCAGTATTCCCACCCATTATCCCACAGAAAATATATTGGTACAAAAATTTACCTTTTCAAGCATGTTTTGGATCAATATAACAATGTTCCTCAATATTCCCCTCCTAACAGTATGAAGGTAGGTACATGAACTATAAATATGGATAGAAAATGTAATAATTGGAAAATTATGGGAGGCACCTAATTATTAACTGACAAATTCACATTGCGTTGGTACTGATCAATAACATAAAATTTCTCGACTCGTGTCCTTGTGGTTGAACCATCAGCAACCAATAAATTCAACGTACCTAATTATTTTAGTTTACTCTAATTGAATAGTTCCCTTGATAAAAGCAGGTTTTCAATGTTTACGTCGAAGCTCGAATGAAACCATTTCATAGAGACGAGGCTTATTTGTTCCCTTTATTATTTATTTTGTGACACCTTACGGCGTTCTTTTGTCCATTTAATAACACCAATAACTGTGTACCTTTGCCTCCTAACCGGTAACGGAAAGGAGAATGATGAACTTTGCGATCAATTCACAGCATGAAAAATAAGAACTTCGTGGGATATCATAATATTATTTTTTATTGATACCTATTGATGTGTGTATTTTATCATCTGTCGATAAATGTCTGTAGAGTTGCTATTTCTCCAACAGCATAATGAAAATTATGTGTTATCCATGTTGGCTGTATGATAAGTGTTAGTACTTCGTAACCGTCATTGTTAGATCGTAATTTACATAAGCATTTACTTCTCTACTTGTACATAACGTCAATGTGATCTGCATGGCACAATTTGATGGGTTAATTTATGTTCGATGTTCATAGATTTTCTTATTCACGTTTCAATAATTTTGAGGAGAAATCCTCGTACACGTACAGGATCCTGTAATAATGACGTCTCAAAATCAGCAGTTCAGCGCCGTCTTAAAAGGATTTTGGACGTTAAGAAATCGTGTTGCTGATTTCTGAGAAAGCATGCATAACTGAGTTTCGGCTGTAGCTTGGATGTGCGCAGTTATTTTCAACGTCAAACAATATTTTCCGAATGACAAATGAAAACTTTATCTGACGAAGGCGTCTTATCTAAATCACTGAGCCACACTGCTGTCCAGAAGTTCGAAATTCAATCTTTAATTAGATCAACGTTGAACGGTCGACCACACCGATCGCTACGATGAGGGAAAATTGATGAATCTTGGTAAAACTTACGAAATTGGGAACTTGTTACTCTGTACCAGTGTTTCCTATTTCTTAAGTGACGACTTCTGAAAATTTCGCTTCTGAAAACTTTGGAAGAATCGCATTCGAAGTACGTCAACTTTCATAGTGAGATCACACTTTCACAGAGACCCTCATTTTACACGGTGTCAACGTTTTCGACCACTGATTAAAAATTAAAAATTACTCAAATAGGTTCAAATTGACAGTGATTGCAACAATTATTGTTGCATATTTGAAGTTAACGGATGGTTTGATTAGAAAGTCAACGGTCTACGTTATTTATATTTATTTCCCACATGGGAAATCAAATGGCTAAGCCGAAATTGAATACGACAAGTCCAAGGCAAGTTTCAAGTTTTGGGAACTTGAGCGATTTCGATCTCACGATAGTTGTGGGAAGTTGAGCGAATTTATACAAAATTATCTGATTTTTCACTTTCTTAACAGGTTTACCACCGCAACACGGCAATGTTGCTTCGCTGGCGGCTGCGACGTACTATCAGCAGAATGATCAGCACAGTCCGGCAAAGTATCCTGAAAACGGCCATGACACGCTCTCTGATTTTGTGACTTTTGTTTGCCAAGAGGCCGAAAATGCGCAAAACCAGGTAAGTAAATAAGCAAAGTCGTATGGCCGATAAATAGAGAAGATTTCAAGATTATCTTAGGGCCGAGCATGAGATATTCGAATAAAGAGTTGGGGCTGGATTCATTTTTGGCAGTTTCATCTTCAATATCCAAAGCAGGCCCTTGACCCCTTCAGTGATGAGTTCGAGGATAAGAATAATTTCTTGACCCATAAAATACCATTATGTAATACTGGATTATCTTTCACCCAGGCTGGACCGTCACGAAGCCCCAACAAGTTGTCACAGTACTACCCTAGCTCAATGTTGCCGCCTCCACCGCCACCACCAATGGCTCGCCCAGTTGCTATCATCAGGTCGACTGGTAAGTGTGTTGTCACAGTATGTGACACATTTCAAACTAGTAACTGATTGATAAGAGTCAACCATGATAATCATATCAACCGGCTCAGATCTTGTCAACTTTTTCCCCTCTTGGCCAGTCGCACTATTTCACGTTGTATACCTGGGCGATCGATTATTTAGCCTTCGCGATCGTCATTGTACTCCCTTTTGGGGGTCTGATTGCGGCGGAGGGCCATCGAATAATGAGTGATTATTAAATTTGACCGTAAACATTTATATACGACTTTTCGATACCCAATAAACTATCGAATTGCTCTGCTTGATTTCTCTATCCAGTAGCGTCCAGTTGACTGTTGAGGCAGGCTTAAAATACCTAGAGTTAAAAACGTTGCCGCCTGAGGGTTGTATTGCCGCTTGTGACTATAATATACAATATTATGTGCCACAATTTCGTGTGACTATGTTGGTATGGTTAACTATATTTTTACTTTAGTACTGGGGGACAACCCCTGGATTGTTAATGTTATGATCGAGGATCAAACCAAAGAAACACAGAATGTGTTTTTCGGTAATTCCGCCGAGGGTATCGACTCAGGGTTTGGGATGGGGTTAGAAGGAGTTGCAGTTCTCGGCGGTGGTGTGTGGGGGGGGGGGGGGATCAGGGTGTTGGGTAGGGTTGGTTGTGGGCGGGATCTGTTGACTTTTGACTTACCTTACGCCCAACAACTTCATACCAAATAACCTCTGTAAACACATTTGCACTGTCAGGTAACTCATAGTATGAGTCTCATACAGTATGAGTCATACTGGACTGCATGTTGTTCGAAAGGGCCGAGGAGGCCTCTCCATATTGGAATTCACTTTGAGTGTAATTAGCGCTCTTGGAAGGGGGGGGGGGGGGTCACCCCACTCAGGTATAAATCCTTCAGCAGTGCAGGGGAGTGGTTGAGGGGGTGAGGTTATGTGAAGGAGGGCGGGGAAGGTAGCAGGCAAAGGTGGTAGAAGAACAAGGCCAGGCTCAGGGAGATGCTGCCAGGAAACAGTAGAGCATGAGAGTGGTTGAGGGGTCGAGGGAACATGAAGGAGGGTGGAGAAGCAGGTATCCTTGGGCCTGGGACGGATGGAAGGACGGCACGCATTTTCAAACCGCAAGACCCTTGGAAAAAACACATTCTGTGTTAAAAAAGTTAATGGTACGTTATCGCATGCATACCATTTAACAAAACAGACTTAAAATTTTCCGGTGTGGTTTTTTCCGACGGTGCAGAGGTCTAATACAATGAGGTGGTTAGGGTGAGAAATGACTCCTCTGCTGAGTCATTTCTCACCCTAACCACCTCATTTAAATTTTCCGATTATCACACCACACCATAGAACCACTTAAATCTCAGTTCTCGTTGGCCTAATACATATAGGTCAACCATTTATGGATGTGTACGCATACTGTTCTGAATCAGTTCACAAGGTACCACCAAATTGACTCATTCACGTCCTCTATGTTTTCAATGAGTATTTTCCTCATTTATGTTCATTGTGAGCGACCACGTACTGACATGGCTCATTATGGCTGGCCATATCGTCCCAGTACTATTAGTATGTATGTGTCACTATGAAATGGCTGTGACTGTACTGAATTTTTTCTATTAAGAAAATGAAAAAATATTGAATCCCAATTTACTGTTTCCTTAACATGGATAATTGATACATATTAGTATTTAATACAACCGATATTTTCGATTGTTAAAAGGGATTAAAACTGCGGGCAGGAACTGTTCATAACCACACTTACATTCTCTACATGCCTCCCTATTTCAGCCGAAATGACAAATCGAGAGGTGTGCCAATAATAGTAACTGGACAGTTTTATTCAAAGGTGAACTGAACGTGGGCGGAGGAGGTGGTAATGGGGGTTCGTCACCCCCTACGCCCCCGGGGGACGGTTCGCCGCCACGATCACCCCCACAGCAAAACCAGGATGCACCACAGCACTCGAGATCTGTTGCTTCGAGCCCCTTCTCCCGGGACTACCCCGGCGTCCCTTTCACTCATATACACACACAGCCTGCTCAGGTAAGTGTTTTTCTCAGAATCGGCTGCATCCCCCCGTTCAACACTCCCAAAAATGGCAAGAAATCCCAACGCAAAACACTTCCATCCTCATCCTTTCATGTCACAAGTCGGCCCCGTGAATATAAACAACAACACAATACTAGAGTCCTGTTCTTTTTCGCTTGAAAAATTAACCAGAGATTTTACGTCTTTTTCGAGGAGAAATCCTTTACACAAATCAAGTAATACGTTTTTGATAATTGCCTTCTGATTCCTAGCAGTTTTAGATAAGTTGATAATTATTATAAACTGATCAAAACTGTGATGAATCAGAAAGCCACAATAATTCCAATATCGTTTCGGACCGCGTTAATTTCGATTCATTTCGAGTTCTTTTGGAAGCAATTATTGTCATATCTTTCAACACCATGTAACTTTCATGGCTTTATACCTAGCATAAGCATTCCACTAGAATCACCTGGTCGCAAAAAAAAAAAAAAAAAAAAAAAAAACGCGCTTTGCTAACCGTAAACACTTATGAACAGAACAAAACCGACACCCGATCACTTCTAACTCGAGAAGATCAGCTTTTTTTTATACTCAGGTTGCGAAGCACCTGCACTTTCAATAAAAACGCTACATAAGTGTGCTTTGGCATTTATACGTGTGATGAAAACCAAATTGATGTAAACCAGCATGTTTGCGCTTCTTCCCTTGTGCTTTGTCAAAATGCTCAACAGCACATCTTTTAGGAAACACAACAGTATCGAGTAATAGGTATACTTAGTCCTTTCTGTGCTTCACGTCATAGGGATCTTCACGGTCAAATTTACCACGTACATGTCGAAAGTCGAAAAGTTCTTAATTTTCAAAATCATGAAGCACCCGACTCGAGGACGCGGTATCTTTTATCTTGAAGAACGCTGCAAATTTTATACAAGGGTTTATTATTCTTTAAAGTAGCTAAGATGTGCAAAAATTAATTTTATGCCAGAAAAAAATTATTTTAAAAAAATATAAAAATAGAAAAGAAATATACAATTTTCCTTACAATGTTTGGACAGATTTGGGACCCCTAAAAATTAATTATGCGTCCATAATGACACGGAAAACGACACCTCATTTGACCTCATTACATCCTTCAAAAGCTCCATTTGTAGCCCCATGAAAGCCCCATAGATCCCCTCGGTGAAATCGGATGGCTCTGGAACCCCCAAAAATAGGTACCTAACTGAACTCCTTAGCTGAAACCCTTTAAAAACCCCTCCCGTAGCCCATTTTTAGCCCTATGGAGTCCCACGAGTTTAGGCCATCAGACTGAAAACCTTGCGGGCACAACTAAATGTTGGACCGAGTATTTTGTCAAAATTTCAGATTTAAAAAAAATCCTTCTGCCCCAAACGGCTCGGACGGTGGACGGACGTTTCATCTCGTCATTACGTTTCTTGAAACGTAAAATGACAAATTTTGATGCCGATCAAAATGTTCCCCCACTGACACGAATAGGTGTATTAATCCAAGAATAATACCAAAAGCAGGGGAAAAAGTGAAGAAGAATTATTAATTATTCACTACAATTATTGTTGTCCAAATTTTTCCCAACAATTATTGTTGTCCAAATTTTTCCCAACAATTATTGTTGTCCAGATTTACTCATCTCAATTGTAACATCATATTTCAAACTTACGGCTAACTGGAAGAAGACTGCCATCCCCTTTGCCGCAGTTATTCCTACTCATCGCGTAATTAGGTTTTTAGCACGCTCCATTATTTAACATTTTTATATTCCTAACGAAGAACTGAAAACAAAACGACGAAAAAAAGAAAGAAGCGGGTCCAGATAAAGCGGGAGAAAACAGCTGGTGGTGTGCAGCCATTTGTGTTTTGGTAGATGACACAATAACGAACTTGTTGTTGAATGTTACCTCACTTCGGCCAATGCCATCGTAAGCACAGGTAATATGGCTGATAACAGAGTTTGAGAACATACTTTCAACCAAGTTTCTCGACTATAGCACATTTAAAACGTTGACACGTCGAGAATGGGCCATACCCGTGAAGATCCCTAATGCATTGGCTCTCCAATAATTACCCTGCTGTTTTTCCATAGAATCTATGGAATATCTGATATTGAATGTTTCAAGTATGACGTTCTACGGAACAGAACATGACATGTTCTACTCTGCAGAGATTGAGCTGCATTCACTGCCGTGTAGTTGTTGTCTCCCAGTCTTATTTATTAGTTGAACTAACAGTATTGTTTGCATTGGCATTGCTATTCTTTATGTTTATTTCGTTCATACTCATCAAGTCCCTACGACCTTATAACATGACATCAATGACCAATTAAAAAAACTATACCCGTTTGATCATTATTTTTACATACGTGTGTTTTACATAATATATTGTGTTTGTGCGAAGGTATTAGTAGCTGATCAAGGCACACTTAGTCCGTTGCATCATTCCATTAAAATCTTATAAACATTCGTCTCATTAAATATTATGATGAATCAATATTAACTTTACCATACGCCTGGTAACAAGAATTTCTTAAATTTGTTGGAACGGTGCGAAAATTTCGCCAAAATTTGAAAGGAAATAATATTAGCTAGTCAGTAAACGATTTCATTGGAAAATGCGGTGTTTGGTCTGTCATGGAAGACATTTAGTTCAGGCACAACTTTTTCATTGAATTAATATATTTACTTGTCAATTCCTGACACTTTGGTGGTACCTGCTTATTATAAATTAGATGTACCAACCCTGCGTGTTTGCCGCAAACATGTTTTTTTTTTCCTAAAGGCGCATCCACACATGCCGAATGAGGCCAAGTGGCAGGTTGAATTCGGGAAACTTGGATTGGCCTCAAGGCAACGTGGCCACTGATGGGTCGGTTTGATCTAGAACGAGCTTTTTTGGGATTGATTCAGCATGATTGGGTTTGGCTTCAACGCTAACGTGCGTCCAAATAATATTTGGCATATTATGCCATTGCGGTCGAGTCGTTTGGCCTTCTTGCCTCACGCCTAAACTGAATCGGGCCAAATCCAACCCGAAACAGCTCCGTCTGGATAAAAAAAAAACCCGAACAAGAATTGAAGCAGCAGTCTGGGGCGTACCTACACGCTACAAAATCATAGCCTCATTCAGCACACTAGAGCGCGCCTTGTCACGCGTCACGCACATTTTGTCACATTCATTGTATTTGTCAAAAAATTGGTTATCATGGACTCACAAAAAGCCACTTCCACAAGAATCATTACTTCTTGAAACCACGTGTGCCTAGTCGACAACTTTTACTAATTGGCACCCGACGTTGATGCGCTTTCCTTTGGTTTGAACCGCTTGTTTGATGTGTGATGTCGAATTGTAAGTATTAATATTGTTTGGCACAACCGAAAAACCTGGTTTTTTTTATTTTTTGTTGAAGTACCTAGGTATTAGAAGGGTTTACACTTACCGGTGGATGGTTTGGTTGTCGAATTATCTGAGTTCGTGTTTAATAGACTTTTGAACAAGAAATCAGAAAATAGAATGGTTTGAAAAATTTGTAAATATTAATATATTAAATTATTTTACTCGTGAGTCACCAAGTTTTGCAGTGCTCATCCTTCGTTGCCTATTGCTAGATTTCGATTAGTTGCTCCATCGACTTTTGCTTACAATGATCTTTCTGTCTGCAGCTATTCAGTTACCCAAACTTGAGCCCGATGGGAGGCATGTCAGGGGTGATCAGCCCAACGAATCTCTCCCTATTCTCCACCCCGATAACGGTTGGGTCACCGAGAACAACCTCAAGGGGCGCTCTTCCGCGGTGGACGCCCCCGGGACCCACAGCTCCTCCACCACCGGGCCCTGGACCCCCCTTCATCACGCTAGAGGAGGACTACATGATGACTCCTCTGATATCATCTTCCAACCATGAGACTGCTGCTCTTATTGATGATGGTGAGCTACCCTCCAACAACCATGTGAATTAAATACCTACCAGTGGCGGCTCGTGCTACAATCAAGAGGGGGTTCAACAGCAAAATTTAATCCGTACTGCCGAAAAACATAATAATATTATGTTATTATTAGGTTGTTGCCAGTGACAATTTCCTATTCGTTTTCTTTTCTGTTATTTATTCGGGTATTTGCCTATATTATTCGGGTTGTTGCCAGTGACAATTTCCTATTCGTTTTCTTTTCTGTTATTTCCAGCATAGTGTTCAAAAAACCCCTTCGATTATATCTTAGAGCAATGATTGCTCTATCTCTAATAATCAAAGCAATTATTGTTTTGATTTATTTCAGGAGGATTTGACGATTACAATCCGAATTCACTGGGAATAATATCCCTTTTCCCGTACAAAAAGTCCCTTCCCTTACATATGTGTTTTGGCAATACTGCTGCAAAACGTTTTCCTCTTCTTCCTAACCTTTGCACCTGTGAAAAAACAGCGTGAGCTGCAATGGAGACCAGCTCACACAGCCATTATAATTTCGCGTCACGTGATCATTCCTAGCCGTCCTCCCATCCCACCGTCAACATTCTTTTGCTGATATTGAATAACAATTTTCACTCCTCTCGCTCATTCTCACCTTTCCTCACTATCTCTGGGGGTTCTCTGAACCAGTGAACCCCTGGACGAACTACCCCTGATAACTACCATGAATCTATTTTCTTGATCAAACAGCCAAACCACACCCTCTACATTGACTCGATGTCCATTAATCTATCAGTCCGTACCATGTTGGCATGAATTTTACGCATTTCAACCTGTATTTGACGGTTTTCGTGGAATTCAGTTGATACATACATACACAGTTATGAGTTGTGCTCGGATTCGAGCATATTATAATAGCTATAGCTTTATTTCCTGTGTCGTGCCTGACTTGTACGTGTGTGAAAGAAGAAGCCAATTCAATGGAAATCTGTAGCTGGTCCAGATCGGTGTCCGAAATTTGAATGCGTAGTTTGAAGTTTGCGTGTTGAAATTTGAATGTTGAATGAATAGAGTCTCCCGGCTTTTTTGGTTGTCTACCAGGTGTGTTTTGTCTCACACCTGGTAGCTACGAGCTTCCGAGTGGACCAGCTTCTCCAGATCATTTATTCTGCAAAATCACCAATTGTTAGTCATCTCCCCGATATCCTGTATAGTGAACATTGAAAGAAGCCTTTTGATACAATTTTCGCCTCTCCGGGCCCAACAAATTTTAAAAATAGAAATGAATAAACCAGTGGCCCTCAAAATAAACGCATATAAATATATTCTAGTGGTTTTCGTTTCGTTCGTCGTTTTCGTCTTCGTGTTTTTCATCAAGTTTCCCAGAATTTAGCCCCGAGGTTTGAAAGGGTGGCTATGGATTCCACCACGGACCCTCATTATGAGCTCAGATCGGCTTAGGAATATCTTGGGATTCCACTCCAGGTTGAGAGATCAAACAGAGCCAAACCATCGAACAGATCGAGCCATTGAGCAGCAGGGGTAAAGCAGTGTTCTGTTCTGGGGCCAACCCGGTTTTTGCTGTACGCCAAGCAGAGCCAAACCAACCAACAGATCGAGCCAAAGCAGAAGACTTCTGCTTGACTTCCCACGTTCACTTTACATAACTTCAAATTTCAACACTTCAATAGCGGAGTAACACACCGAACTCCCGACTTGATACGGATACGATCTCAGCATTAAATGCAAATTTTGTCAACTAGTGTGAAACCGTGTCTTCATTGGCTGGATCCGAAGAGCAGCAGTCATAACGTTGCATACGTCGTCCTCGTCTTCCTCGCTCGTCCCCTACCGTGGTGGAATTCCAAGGAAGGACCGACCTGGAGGGATTAGCCCCGCTTGATTACCCTTCAGTTAATGAGCCCCCGGGGTGGAATCCCGTTTGAAACGCGCTTCATTCGACCTCCCGATATCCTTCAAAAGCAACGTATGTAGCCCACAGAAGCCTCTACGTCCAAACATACTTCGAAAACGACAACCACTCGACCCCATGGCCAAAAACCTTTGAAAACCCCTCCTGTGGTTTTTTTTTTTTTTTTTTTTTTTTTTTTTTTTTACTGGATGGGTTTGATGCCCCTAATAAATTATGTCTACTTCCAAAGTTACTCCAAAAATGACACCTCATTCGACTTCGTGGCCTTTTGTAGCCAAAGAAAGAGGTCCAAGGAGAGGGGTTAAATTCACTTAACTGCTTCATTTATTTTGGATTCGTGTTTCTGTTAGTTATCAATGTTTGTTTTTGATCATGTAAGTGCCCACACATTAACTACGCGGACAGTATCTGCCGTACATGTCAATTCGTTGCTGGAATTTATGAGAACAACTATTCGCGTTCACCTAAATGACCCGCTATTAATTTTGATTGCAGATCGATATTTCAACGTCGTTCAAAATAACGAAGCCATGGACACGAGCTTAGGCCCAGGATCAAATAGTTCAGGCGGTGCTACTACACCACCAAAAGGAGCCAGTACATCACCCAAGTCGTCGTAGAAATACAATTTTGAAAATTGTTCGTTTTGTATGTTTTGTAGAATTTTATAACACGAATTTAATTTTTTTTAAAGGAACGATTAAAAATAAACATTAGGAAATATTCAATGGTTTCCGAGTCAAGATTACCAATTGAGAACTTTGCCGTGATAATGTTTCAATAGCAGGTGTACTCATTTACCTTGTATCATTTTCACCTTCATTTATTCGTTACAAGAAGTGCTAATTTAAACACTTGTATAGCCGCCGTGCTACTAAAATGTACCTACTTTAACCGTCAATAAATGAAAGGAGCAAGATGCCCTTTAAAATACGAATTAACACCGGCTACCTGATGTGTTCGTCCGATTTTTTATTTTTTATTTTTTATTTTTTTTCCAAGTTCATATAGAGCGAAATTGATACAAAAGAAAATGCAGAGCAAAATGAGGATGATAATGATCTCACTAATTTAGCAAATTCATGGAGAGCCAATACACTTCATGTCTCGTATTATACTTTTATTCGAGTACCTACCTAATGTTGCTCATTTATCTTGCATATGAAAGAACACAATGGCACTAAGTTCTCGAACTTAGACACCTCTTCTAACTTCTCTGAATATGTAAATACTCTCAACTTTTCAGTTCACTCGTATCACACTCATTCATCAGTTATTATCGTCAAGGTTTTCTTTTCTTTTCTTTTAACAATTATACACAATGTGCGTGACGCTCGCGAATAGAAATTTCTCATTATAGGTTGAGTACCGGTTCAGCATTACCAAGTAGAAAAATCATGAGCTGGAAACTGAATGAAATCGTTTTAAATTTTGTGGCCACTCTCACCATTTACTCAATACACCACAACCTGAGTTTCCTGTCTTTCTCATCTTCTTTGAACAGTTCCTGCCGTTGGAAAACCCCCTATGATATTTTGTAACCTTGGATATTGGGCAACCGGTGAAGATTCTAGTGTTCTTTCGCCCTTTCGAAAATTTTAAATTGGTTCGGGTTGTTATTATGCTTTCTCTGTTGAGAGAAATACGACTGAGTAATTCAAATCGTGGATGAATGTTTTCCCTTTACCGACTAGCAAACCCAAAAATCAAGTGATCAAAGACAAATCAATACGTTGAAAGTTGGTGTCAAATTATACGGGCACAGTAGATATTATCCGTACAACATGCTGGAACCTAACTGTTGATCATGTCGTTCACAATCAGATTACCTATTCCAAGCGCAAAAACCCCATTTTATGAGTTTTGATTGTGTAAAGTTGAAAAGAGGCCTGAGAAGCTTACATCCTAAATGATGAGATTTTCTTCAGTTTCATGGGACCTCCAACTCCGCCAATAGAAGGAATGGGTCCAACTCCGCCAATAGAAGGAGTGAAATGAGCCTCACACATGTTTGTGCCACAGGATCTCAGGGGATTCCAGGATCTTTGATTCTGTAAATTCTGAATTCCTAGATTTCTGGATTTTTTGGATCTCTGGTTTTCTGGAGCTCTGGATTTCTGAATTCCTAGGTTTCTGGATTTTTTTTTTTTTTTTTTTTTTTGGATCGCTGGATCTTTCCTGGATTTCTGAACTTCTAGATCTCTTGGATCTCTGGATCGTTAAGGTCTGGAGACGCTATGAGTATTTCGCCTCAAGTATTTCAAAACCCAATTATATTTCTTTCTAAAATTTAGGGAAACTATGCCTCACTGCATCGTCGACATCCTCACAAGTTTTTTAACAATTAATAATACTGATTGGTGATTTGTAAGGACTGCTATGCAATTTCTTTTATTTCAATGTTACCTACCATAGTTTAAGTATCACCGAGAATGCAGAGAAAAGAGGTATGTGGCCGGTGTGATTCTGGGAAATTCTCATTTGAAATCAACCTTTCTACAAAACTGTACATTACATAGAGAATATTCTCCAGGTATGTTCATACGTATCAAGATTATTTTGTAAAATGTATTAGTACAACCCATAGCTAGAATACTTAACTATCACTATATATACATATAATCTATATTTCAATTTGTAAAAATTGCATAAAAATTTGAATATAGATTGTCACCTATAATGTGTTATACGAGTGCGTAATAGCAATGATTTGTTATTAGCATTGAACTGAAGATGTAATTAGTCATTAAAAGTTGTGTTTAATATAATTTATTTTAACCAGAATGTGATACATTTCTAGTTTTGTGTTCATGCTTCATATTGTTTTAATTTACTCTGTTATATCATTATAATTTTACTATATAACTTGCTCTCAAAAGATTCGAGCTGTAGATACGTTAAAGACAATATAAATTATTTAATGTTGTTACTTAGAAAGAGAAAGTTGAATTTTTTAGTCAGTTTAATTTTCTTTAGTACGAATAAAATTCATTGATATTGTTTTCTTCTTGTTTGTCATTATTATATTTTATCTAATATAATACTTGTTCAAGTAATACGTTTGTTTTCCGTTTTTATTGAAGGTGTAGTTGAGTTGTTGTTAGTGTACATAATGTTCAATGCTCAAGATGTAAAATATGTAACGATGTTTATATGGAGCTGAAATAACGGCTGATTGCATGCAAATGGGAAAAATCCATAGAATGTAATTAATCCATAGAGGTTACGTTGTGTAACCAGTACCTAACTGATTTTTTGCAAGTACCTACCTTAACTGAAAATAAAAGTTGTATTTATTGTATGTATACATTGGATACGTGGTAAATTTTACGTAGAAAATTATGAAATTCGTATTTAAAATCACGGTTGATCTTAATCAATTCAATTTCATTGTGTTTTATTTGTTTTGAGAAAATAAAACATGCGTAGGCTTGCGAGTCACCAATGGATTTAACGAAAAATGCGAATTAGCATAGGTAGATTTAGTTCCACAAAGAGTTACGAAAAAGATGAAAAAACGAAATTATCAAATTTTTCGAAATTTCTGGATGTAGGTTTTTGTTACGAATGAAAATAATGTAACACGCCGTTTTGCGGAGAGTATGATTGAATAATACTATCATTTATCATATTACATTGAGTACAATTTTATACCTACGGGGTACGAAAGTATAAAGACATCCTATTTACTACTTATTCATTTTGTATTATTTTCTCCCCGCAATTTCCTTAAGCTGTACAAAGATGTCATTGCCCACAGTTCTGGACAAATAAAATTGCAATTATATTTGTTATTACAGAAGATCTTTCTTGCCTTGTTAGACATAAACAAACAATTTCTTGCAAACATTAGATGTATTTTATTTACTCCCGTTCCCTTTGAACGTCGATTTTGCGGTTAAGCTATTGGGTTATGGGGTTAGCTGGCGTCGAGAAATGGCCATAGCGTGGCACACTTGACTCCTACCTAAACTAGTTGTGAAGGTAACACTCAAAACGACGGTTTTTTGTTTTTTAATTTTAATTTTTTTTTTTTTTTTTTTTTTTTTTTTTTTTTTTTTTTTTTTTTTTTTTTTTTTTTTTTTTAAGGGTGACATGGCCCGGAAGAGACGATGTTGAGATGCGGCTCCTCGTGGTGTCTCATGGGTCATGCTAAAGTTACTACTCCCACTCCACATAACAACCAAAACATCCCTATTTAACAAACAGCCACAGCAAGTCTCGGTGCGAGACACAACATTTTTGGAAGACCGGTTTCAGTCAAGCTCCTCGTGGTGTCGCATGGGTCATGCTAAAGGGCTGATTTCCCGGATTATCCCGTCAAATTGGCGGGCCGCATCTCACCCTATTCCTGCCGGAAAACCCCCCAAACGGGAAAGAGCGCGGGAAAAAGTGTAGGTGGGGGGGGGGGGGGGGGTGAGTACCTCAGTGCAGATGAAGTTTGTTTGAGAATCGAACACACTCCCCTGACAGTGTGGTGTTTGCCGACGGTGCAGAGGTCTAATCCAATGAGGTGGTTAGGCTGAGAAATGACTCCTCTGCTGAGTATGTACTCAGCAGAGGAGTCATTTCTCACCCTAACCACCTCACACTCCCCTGAAATGGACACAAACAGTTGGCAGACTAAGTTAACAAGATCTCCTTTTTCCATCGGTGTGGACAAACTGCCCCAGAACATACAACAAGAAGGGATAAAGATTCCAACGCGAAAGAAGATTTCGGTGAAATCACCCTCGAAGAATTCTGGGTGAAGCACTTTTCCATATATCCTGGTGTTGCGAGAGAAGCTCTCACGTTGCTTATTCCCTTTGGGGGGTTTTTACTCTGGCTGTCATCAAAACAAAAGTTCGAAATCGTCTAGACATCAAATCTGATTTGACATGTTCTCTTTCCTCATTAACAAAAGGCTTTATCGTTTATTGTCAACCCAAATGAGCCGCTACCATCCTTCACACTAATAATTAGGATGCGAAAATTATTTTCGCATGTAATCGATTTTAATTCGTAAAATGGCGATGTTTAATTTAAAGTTATGATAAAATATACAAGTAGCTAGTCAACAATATTTTTTCCCTATTTAGTAACACAAATTCCTTGATTTTGGGGATTTTGGTGGAGAGTTGATGGGAGGCGGGAGGGGGGGCATATTCAAACCTACCAGCCCAGATTAAAGGATCCCAGGAGATAAAATATTTTCCGATTAATTTTGGACGCATAATTCATTTTACGAGGTCTCACATCTGTTCAAACAATGTACAATTTTTTTCCCCCAAAAATGTTTTTTTATTGACAGAATCAATTTTCGCACAAGTAACCTATATCAAAGAATGATAAACCCTTGTGTAAAATTTACAGGATTTTTTCTCGTCCTCTTGGACGAACGCTCGTCAGGTGCCCCGCCCCCCCCCCCCCCCCCCTTTTTTCGAGTCAAAAAGTTTTCGAGGGGTCCAGCGGACATTAAATTAAATTTACCCCCACCTCCCCTATTGTCCAGAAATATTCATATTCGACGGAAAACATTTTTAATATCAAATACATCGATGTTTTATGAACATCCCAAGCTGACAAGAAAAACGATTGGGATTCTATTAGCCAGAAGACAATTTAAGATCCTATTCACAATAAACTATTGCGATGAGGGGGTTTTATCGATTGAACTAAAACGAAAAAATATTATTTTCATTCAAGTAAATCTGTACCTATTGTTCACTAATTTGCTAACGTCCTGCCAAAGGGAATAATCGCGTTATGGCTACCCTAAACGTTTCTGCTACGTTTGAAACCTTTTTCAATTGCGCGTAATTTTTCCATGTTGGACGAGCCCGGCCTACAATTTTCATCGTCATTATTTCACTTACAACATGCCCTCTTTTCATCAAATATGGTAATCTAGCGTAGAAGCTTGTTGCCAGTCAGGCCCCATTATCGTCATCTCCATTGACTTAGTTATTCTCTGTGTACGACGATCGAAATTCGGTTAAGGACGGCAAGTGCTCACATCGTAGTTGTCGCTTCATCACCATGCAATACCATGCGAAGTCGCTTATACTGACATGTGCACTTACTTTTGTGTACGGGGGAATGTTGAACTGGGATCCTATCCACCAACCTATGTTTGTCTCGTATTACAAGGCTATCGGTATACAGTCGTTAACAATGTACGCTTGTTCGAATGAGGGTAAATTCTCATTAATATCATTTTTTGTTTTGAATAGTGCGCCTGTAACGTTGAATTAAATGGGAAAAAAATTCCAAGTAAAAACATTAATTTTGCTCTGTGTATTTGAACCCGTACCTAACTCGACTACATTATCTGTACAACCATAAGAAACTGTGAGTAAGGACGTGTTTGTTTTGTAAAAAAACCTACACGACCTTACCCTACAGTTTCCGAAATCAGTACCTACCTATACCGGATATATTTTTCTGTTCTTCAATTTAGAAGCCGTTTCCATGGCCAAGTATTCATCTCATAGCTCAGCAGTTAGTACGAGGTTTATCATTCAGAATGCCGAGAAAGATATGACGACTGACGCTCAACCGTACGCGCAAGGTATTTTAATTAATTTGAGCTGTACCAACGATCTTAAAGACTGGGTAAGCAGGAAATTAATACCTACGTAATAATCCAATATTATACTTACATACATGTTACAAAAATAGCCGACATTCTCGCTCAGGGTTCGGGGTGGTTCCAAAAAGGAATAAGAAGAAATTTTACTACCTTAATGTTTAATTTCAAAACGCTGCAAATTTTACACTAGGGTTTATTATTCTTTGATACAGGTTAATTGTGCAGAAATTTAATTCTGTGTCAATAAAAAAATTTTGGAAGAAAAAATGTTTGGATTTTTTTTTTTTTTTTTTTTTTTCAAACATTTTTCGTTTTTTACTTGAAAAATATTTGACCTCCTGGGATCCTTCAAAAACCCCATGAAAGCCCAATTCTTACTGCCCAAAACGGCCCGGACGGCGCGCGGCGTACGGCGGACGGACATTTCGGTTTTGGAATCTGGACCTCTTGAAACGGATAATGTCAAATTTTGAGGCCGATCGGAGTCATCGACCTCCGTCGCGAAAACAGGTGTATTATTCCAAAAATAATAAACCAAAACGAGTCTCACTAATAGAAAATCACCTACCAAAACAGTCGCTTTTATGAAGCATCATATGACATAATATGCCATATTATCATATTGATGGGTTCCTCCAGTTGACCCATCATGTGTTTAATTATTTGGCTGGTAACAGGAGATGAGAAATATAGCATTCGTGATTTTGGTGTTGAACGGAGTCCTTTCTTAATGTGAGCGAGTTCATTTCAATATTTTACAAACGGCTTCTAAATGTGTAAACCCTCTGTTAGCGAATAACATTCCTTTTTTCAGGCCAACAACATGGTAAATACTAGTTTCAAATGGTTAACATACACCAATGATCAGAGTGACCTACGGATTTTATCTCAATCGAACTTCAATTTGCTCAGCGACATAGTTGCCGCTAGATGCATTGGGAACGAGTGCACTCTTTTTGACGTCTACAGAGTACGAAATTCTGATCCGATGGAATTGATTGAGTATGGCCGATGGGAAAATTCCACACTAAGTCTAGGAAGAAGAAAAGAGAAAAATGATGTTCGAGGCTCCCAACTCGTCGGTGGTATAGTAGTAAGTTCATTAGAACATGTTCTAACAACTGCAGTTCTTTGTCTTTGACATTTTAAAGCTGCAAAATTTCAACAGTATTTTTTATTATTTTTTTGTGTGTTCAAAAACCATTGAATCCAATTATTCTTCAACAGTTGACTAAAATCAAGGCTAAAACACCCAATGAGGTACCAGTTGGGATCCAAGATCGTTCCATTTCCACAAGATTTCATATATCTCTCTACCGGCACCTTGAAATACTTTACAATTTCAAGTGAGCATATCAATTTAACCATTTGTAATAACCTATTATAAACACACATTGCATCTGGAGGGGCGTCGTTCTGCTAAGAAAGGTTAGGGGCAGTAGCTGTCCGTTTTTTAGGCCACTATGGGCAGTGCCCCAACTAATTTCCAGATAGAAGGAGGAAACCCCACTTTATTTTGCGCGAGTAAACTCGCAATCTGCATCCATTTGATCAAAAGGAAGTGACCATACTATCCCACAAAGCTACCTGCGTTTCACTGCAAAATTCGGTGACAGCGCTATCTGTCAGAATGTACAGAACTAAGGGCCCGTGGCCAGTGGACCAGTTAAAAAACGCCTTCTGCGCATGTCTATAGTGGCCACCAGTAGACATGCGCAGAAGGCATTTTTTAGCTGGTCCACCAGCCATGGGCTCTCAGTTCTGTTAATTTCTGACAGATAGTGCTGTCAACCTTGTGGATTCTGACTTGCCAAAAGCTGCCTTATTGCGAAAAAGAAAAAGAATTTTTGAAGAAAATTTGCTTTTAAAAAAACTCAATTATTTAGTCCCTTAACTTATCCATTCAAAAAGTGCCCCAGCATGCCCAAGACCCATGAGCCAGGGGTATATTCGGCCCATGTTAGGGGTATATTCGATAGTATGTTCAGGTATCCTCTCGAAATAATCAACTCATCAAGAGCTCAATGCTTTCCTTGTTCAGAAGGAAAATCCGGGAAAGACTGACTAAAAAATATTATTCGCGATCATTTCCTGTGTTTATTGGGCGTGATGAGCTCCTGATGAATATTCAAGAATTCAAAATTTTTTTTATTGTCGCCAAGCAATATGTCAACAAGTCTATGACAAACGTCAGGAATACAAACTCGACAAATACAAACATAAAATGTTTTATAACAACAACGTCCAGTTGTACGCATCAATTTCTTCGACCGAGTAGGTGGCCCGTTCTACGAGCGAAGTCATAGGCATGACTCCTCTGCTGATTATCCTAATTTTTTATTTAAAAAAATTGTAATATACAAATTTAGCGTGGTAGTTACCAGGTGGTTTCGAGCTACTAAGCCCAGAGTGACCTTACATAATAATATTATGCAACATTGTGCAATATTGCACCATCATGCCAAATGAAAGTGGTTAGCCTACTCTGCTAGGAGGCCGTTTTTTGGCCGTGCACCTGTGTTATGAATAGCACAAAAGACTTTTTGGAAGAAAACGAGCCTACGATAATTGAAGGCGAATGATTAGGTATCACTGTGGTTTAAGTGATATGATGTTTTGTTCAGTTCCAGGGCTTGATAACAAAGTGATTATTACGGAGAGGAGTAATACAAGGGACTTGTAGTCGAATGGGAACATTCGCGTTCTCAACCCCATGTGCATCTTCCCGGGGAATTTTCTCTTCACCCCAGCAACGGTTCTCAGAAGGGGGGTGAAATTCCCCCACACAGAAGGGCACAAACATGGAGCTGAGAACAGGTGGTCCCTCATTTGACCCATCGTCTCTGCCTTGTTTACCTCTCGCATACATACTTATACCTAAGTTCATATATGAAAACTTACAAAAAATTGAATGTACAAATTTCCTGGCAGGGGTTTTCCTCTCATTCAGCCCAAGTTGGCCCCACAATGAATCTGTTCCAAATGGTAATAAAGCTATGCTTCGCAAAAAAAGGGTTTCACATTATCAAGTTATTATACATAGTATTTACAACATAGAAACGACTCTAACTCGGCTCTTGAAGTAGCTCCTCAAAATCTTACGGGGAAGGGATTGTATGCTGGCTCTCACATACTGTGACCAAATTTTGCACGTCTCCTGGGCAGTGGACCTACGCAGGAAAACTCTTCTCTTTCAAAAAGCTAGAAGAAGGGTTCTGAGGCCAAATGGGAGAGGTCGAGGGTTAGCTGGCTTTAGCCAGCAGGGGGTAGCCCCCTAGTCTATTATATTAAAACTGCAGCCCGAGGAGGAGGAGGAGGAGAGCTCATTTTTATTCTAAGGCCCTTCTAGACGTCGCAAAAATTTGAAATTGGTATTAAAAAATCCAGTTTAGCGAGCATAGTACTAGAAAAGTCTGAGAACACCAAAATGTCCGCTGAAAATTGCTCAAAAATGTGTTAAACGCTCAGTTTACAAGAATGTTGGGAAAAGTTTGATTGAAGGGGGTTCTGGGATACAAAAGGAGGGCTCGGCGGAGGGAGCGGGAGGCCGTTGGGAAGACAAAGGGGGCGGCTATCCCTAGAAGTTTACCCATTTTTCCGCTGAGGGCAGTCATAGCTCCTCAATTAGGGATGACAGGGCGGTAGGGAGGGCAGCACAGTTGCGGAAACTGCAGAGCTCAAAATAGGGAGAAAAAATGTTGAAGAGGTCCGGGAGAGATTTCCGTCAGGATCCTGTCACCCGTTGAAGATTTCCACAAACTTTGAAGTTTAGCGACGCCATTCCAATAACCCCCCTCTCCCCATAATTGAGGCGACGCGGGGACGACGAGGACTCTGGCGCGAAATAAATAATTATAAGCCAATTATTGGCTTCGCGTGGCGACGGATTCAAAGGGACGTGTTGCTCATAGTACGACTTCAGGCGACACGTCGTCGACCCTCCCCCTCATGTATTTAATTAGTGGGATGTTGTGAGGGGAAAAACCGTATGTTGATTGGTGTGAATTGCATTTAATAAAATATGCAACTCAAGGCGCCTTTTGCTCCTGCCCTTTTGGGATCAGAGCTCTTCAGGAGTATAACATTAACCCTTCAAGGCAAAACTGCATGTTTGCCTTCCCTTCAGAGCGCCTCGCACGGATTTGGTGGTCGTTTTTGGGGTAGTTTAATGTTCATTTGGGATGCCGTATTTAGGGCCTATTAGGGGGTATTTATCGGAAACATGTTGAGTTTAACACGTTGGCTTTGGGGTTACTTACTTACTAAGGGCAGGAGCGAAAGGCGCCTTGAGTTGCATATTTTATTAAATGCAATTCACACCAATCAACATACGGATTTTTCCACTCACAACATCCCACTAAGAAAGATGGAAACCGTCCATACCACGCAGATGTATTTAATTGAGAATAATAAGATCGAAAAAAGGGTACTTATTTCTGTGATCAAATATCCCATACGTTTTTTCAAGCTGAATCCAAATTCAAATTAGAATTTCAAAAAACCCTCTACCTCTATTTCTTTAAGGAAAAAAAAAACTATTCATTTTCGAGACGCGAGAAGAAGTTGTCAAAGGCCAGGTGGGAGAGGTCGGGGGTTGGCTGGCTTTAGCCAGCAGGGGGTGGTTCAAGCTAGTTTACTATATTAAAGCTCCAACCCGTGGAGGAGGAGGGGTCATTTTTATTCTAAGGCACTTCTACCTGTCAGAAAAATCTGAAATTGGTCTGAAAAAATTCAGCTTGGCGAGTAGATAATCTGAAAAGTCTGAAATCGGTACTTTTCCGTTATACCCCCCCCCCCCCCCCAATTCGATTTTGGTTGGCTTTGGGTGCCTTAAAGCCATCGGGAGGGGTGTTTATGAACACGAAATCGAGTGGGGGGGGGGGGGGGGTATAACGGAAAAGTACCCTGAAATCATCAAAAAGTTTCTCCGTGTGGCGTATCAGTTGCTCCAAAAGTGGTCAAAAAATAGGGACTAGAGCAGTTAACAGGATGTTGGGAATCAAACCAAAATCTTACTTTTTTAACTTCTATCGTCTATGTTATATAGTGACCTCCCTATCCTAGTGAAGTAGTGAATGTGGAGGCCGGTTAATTTATTTCTGTCACCAAGTCTTTTCTGTCATACAAATTTTTAGCTTCATTGACAAAGGAGTACAGAACGATGTGTTGTAGTGATAAATGGCGTTTTTTAGCTATCTTTAAAAAACTGTAGGTAGGTATGTACCATCCTTTCAGAAGCGCCCCTGCTACCTACAGAAAAAACAAATTCTGTCAAAAAAGCAACTCTTCTCACTAAGTTTCTTTTCTACTTGTTGGTAGTTTATAGAAAGTCTTTCTATTTATAGAAAGGTTTATAAACCACTAACAAGTGGAAAATCGAAGGGAACAACTTCGAAATCGAAACTTGTTCTTGGGGGGTTTATTCCAGACCTGCCCCACTGTACGTCGTCGAGTGTTCGTCGTTTTGGGGAAAAATTTATTTTTACGTATTTCGTAGATTGAAATTGGTGATATCAGAAACGTTTGGTTACCCACTACCCAATGGATCATATGACGGTTTAGTCGGAGACATCATTAGCGGAAAAATAGACGTTGGGATAACATCCGTTGAGCCACGTGCAGGGAGGGCGGAGCATGTTTCATTTTTGATGCAAATGTGGATAATAAGGTAGGTCGCTAGGTTTTTTTCTGCACAAAAATAGAAAATTGGTGTCCAAAGTTTAATACCAATGTACCTAACAAACATAAGAATTTGCTTATATTTTCGCTACTGTTGCAGGATGATTTTTGTTCTCCGTCAGCCCAGAGCTACAGGATCCTTTTTGGCACTAGTCCACCCGTTGTCCTCAGGAGTTTGGGCCTGCGTTTTCTTCTTTTCGGCCCTTTTTATCCTGAGCTTCGAAACCATTCGTGTTGGGACACGTGACAATACCATATCGCCGTTAGAAGGTTTTGTTCTAGTGATTGGTGTACTTGCACAGCAAGGTAAGTGAGAGGGTCATGGCTGAGAGTGAGAGGAGGGCCCTCGAGAGAAAGCGGAGCCACATATTCTCAGACAGCCAAACTCCTCTGAAATCACTAACGGGAACATCTACCAACTCAAAACTGGTACTTGACTGCTGGGAGTCCATCAGGCGTGTTGGGGCCTCTGATGAGATTTTTCTCAGATAGGTACCTGGTCACGCTGGTATTCCAGGGAACGAGAAAGCAGACGCCCTGGCCAGACAGGGGTCCAGCGAGGACCTTAAGGTCCATAGACAGGGTTCGGGTCCTATAATTATATATATATAATTATAGGACCCGAACCCTGTCTAGGTATCACGGGGGCGCTTTTCCGCGAGGTTTTTGGCCAGTGGCAGCAATCACAGCACCACCGGAGATGGGAAAGAACACCGCATCAGCAGCATGGACACACCATGTTGGGCTGGGCCACACCATGGCTGGGCTGGACCGTAAAAGGGCGAATGTAGGTCTCTATCTACGGCGGACACAACTAAGATTCATAGTGGGTCTGTATACAGGACACGGGAGCTTCAGGAAGCATTTAAGCCGGATAGGGGTTATAAATGATGAACCTGCCTGCAGGTTCTGTTGAAATGAAAAGGAGACAGTGGATCACCTCATGTTTGGTCCGTGGAGCGCAGAAGGTTGAGGTTGTTGCTCGGGATCAGTGGACCAGGGAGAGATACTGGCGCAACTGGACCTGGTAGGAGGGCTATTGAACCTTTTCAAGGGCACAGAACTCCTACTATAGTAACTCCGAGAGGCAGCACAATGCATGGGGGTCGACAGGCCTAGGTGCGAGAGGTGAGGTGCCCTTCAGAAACCCACTTCCATACTCCCTCTGGTATTACTCTAATCTAATCTAATCTAATCTAAGGGAGAAGGTGGGTGATTCAATTTCCTGAGTGTACAACTCCGGTTGGAGCTTTAATATTGTAGATGTCATCTTCCTTTATCAGCGCTAATCTGCAGTTTATTTTCTACTAAAAATCAAATTTCAGGTGTAAAATCATATCACTCAACAACACCTCTATTTTTATTGTCAACTTTACATGAGTTTCCATTCCAGGACTCTCCGTGGATTCCAAAAAAACTTCAAGTAGGATGATGAGTTTCTTTCTTCTTTTTCTGAGTCTTATCGTCATGACATATTACAACGCAGCTATCATGAACGCTCTACTACTTCCTGTGCCCGTGTCCATAAGAACGCTGGAGCAACTTATAGCACCTTCGAGCTCGGTGAAACCAGGTCTTCTGAACATAACATATCTTGTGGACAATAGAGTAAGGTCTCTACAACTGTTATATTTTAGCAAACGTTTCTGCGTTGTTTTCCGGTCTTCAAAGGAAGCTAATTTTTTCCAGAGCTCTCATAAATATGTGCTACCCAATACCTTGAAAGCAGTCAAACGTACACCCAACCCCATAATGGACATTCACTCGGGAATCAAAAGAGTGAAAGATAGTAATTTCGCATTCGCAGCAGAAGACTTGCTTTTGTTCAACGAAATATCCGCAACTTTCACCGATAGTGAGAAATGCGATTTGAGTTATATCGAACTAATCAAACCCTTCAACCTCAACAGTCCGATCGCGAAGAACTCTCCATTCAAAGAAATTATTACGAGAGGGTACGTTAACGAACAAGTGAACCAAAAACGTTTTTAAATAAAAAGCTATTTTATCGTCTCTTAATCACGAGCTGCACCAGGATAATGTTCATGATTCACAACAATTACAACAGCTTTGGGTTTTCAGGATAATTTACATGTACGAGAACGGATTACATGATCGAGAAAACAATTATTGGAAACCAGAAGTACCCAAGTGTTTTGGGAGCATTTCATTTTTTTACGTTTCTTTGCAAGCTGTCGGCGTGTCTTTTGCAGTGCTCATAACAGGATTCTTACTGTCATTTGCGATATTCATCGCTGAATACTACGTAGCTTTGAGGGTAAAGAAGAAACTTAGTGGACAATTAATCAACTGTCTCGAAACCCTTCATTAACTCAAATTGGATACCACAGTAGATATCATACCGCGACCATAATCCGCTCGATCTGTCGACCAAATTAGGGGCCACAGGCTGAACGTAAATACTGTTATAGCGAGCAGAAACCAGTTTCAATCTGCACTAACATGTTTGTGGAGGGCAGAAACTGGTTGTAGACAATATAGTACGTTGCTGTAAACATAGTTCGTTTAAATTTCCCACTTTTCCTACAGGGTAAGGTGCGCGCAAAGATGGGTCGTTTGAGGGTTTTACGTTGGTTTCCCAACTTTCACTCAAAGGATTAGCGGAGTTTGCATCCACCCCCGATTACTTTTATCTCACGTACCGGTCATATTTTCGCCGGATTCGAAGGTATTAACCATTTCTCAATGATAAATTATATTCACAGCTGAAGGGTGTATCAAAATGAATAAGTAGAAACAAAAATTAAACTTTATTAATAAAAAATAAATATACAACTGAAAAAGAACAATCAATATTCACACTATCGAATAAATACGACCCTTATGACCGGGTAGGTACTTTGATATCGAGTTTAAGTGAAATACCAAGGTACCATTGCACAATTATTTAACTTTCACATTAATCTTTGGCGATCAAAATATAAATTTATTTATCATTTCCTATTTTCGAAATAATACATTTAAAATACGAACACGATAAATTGTATACATATTCGACAAAATAATTAAAGCTTAAAAAGGTGGTAACTCAAAGAATGAGTATATAAATATAAAATACTATTAGTAAAACACCTGTAGTTACGCAGAAATAAGGGCAATATAATATCTACAAGTTTTTTTTTTTTCTTCGAATTTCTCATATTGTAACTCAAAAATAGTAGAATTCTTTCCCTACTTTCTAAGGTAAGTACCAGGCTTCTTCTAGGAGCACAACAACAAAGGTTAAGGGAACACTCAGACGTAAGACACCTAATTCACTGACCAGAGGTGCCTATAGCAAAGTCCGACATCTTTTGAAATCCCAAACCGTACCAATAACTTGAAAGCCATTTCCACGAGTTTCCGGCAGGTAGTCCATAACTTACAAGCTCAAGCCACATGCACAAATAATCCCATGCCTTACTGCGTTTGTTTAATGACAACATGGTTCATTGAAACATCGACACGTGTAGGTGTGTACCATCTTGAAACATTTAACACGTTTACAGAAACTTATCAACTACGAGTTCACAAATTAGGTACAATTGTTCGAAATGAACACTCCTGAAATTCTCAAAATCTTCCATGTCTTTCAAATCCTGAGCATTTGATTAAATTGTGACGTGGGACACACTCAAATCGATCTGTACAGCTACTGAAAATAAATTAACACAAATTGATGAAGACAGGGGGAAAGCAAAAGCAAACCCTTGGTGAGATGCTCTATGCTGCAAGAGGGGAGCAGCTAAGTCAACCACCACAGGAGAAACCCATAACATTCAGAGTCCATCGAGGAATTAAGAAAGAACACATGCAGGGGGAAAAGATTAACCAAAAATTGTACCCCACAAACTAATAATCGACGAGACGCTAATGTCAGTGTGGAAATTATAACATCACGAAAGATAATTGCAAGAAGTATTTCGGACGTCAGATGAGTAAGTTAATATTGCATGATGATATTTGAGGGACTAATCATACGGAGCCAATAATTAAAAACGCTGCAAAATTTACACAAGGGTTTACTATTCTTTGATATAGGTTACTTGAGCAAAAATTATTTCTGTCAAAAGAAAAAATTTGGAAAAATTTTTTTTTTGGATTTTTTTTCAAAACTTGGATTTTTTTTTTTTTTTTCAAAAATTCTTCATTTTTTACTCGAAAAATATTTAAACTCCTGGGATCCTTCAAAAATCCCATTTTTAGCCCCATGAAAGCTCTATAGATCGCCACAGTGAAATCGGATCGTTCCGGGACCCCCGAAAATGGATTCTACGTCAAAAATACTTCGAAAACGACACCTAACTCGTTCCCATAGCCAAAAGCCTTTAAAAACCGCCTCCCGTAGCCCCATAGCGCCCCACGGGTTTGGGCGATCGGACTGAAAACCTTGCGGCCACAACTAGATGGTAAACCAAGTATTTTGTCAAAATTTCAGATTTAAAAAAAAATTCCTACTGCCCAAAACGGCACGGACGGCGGACGGACATTTCGGATTTAGAATGTAGACCTCTTGAAGGATAATGTCAAATTTTGAGGCCGATCGGAGTCGTCGACCCCCGTCGCGAAAACATAGGTGTATTATTCCAAGAATAATAAACCAAAACTAAGAACCTCTGAGCATTGTTTGATCAAAGACACGTTAGAACAAAATCCATAAAAATTCTAACTTGTACTTAACATAGCCAAAATACGGAGGATCAACAACCAGAGTGGGTAGGATTACCGCGAGGGAAACTTGATTGTACTTTCTCAAGAGAGAGGTGAATAAACTGGGGAAAATGAAGACAGCAGTGCAACAAAGGCTATGTAAAGGTGACACAGTTGTGGTGAGTGAGGTCAATTTGAAGTGTCCCTAGCCATATGAAGAGGATGAAATCAATTTTCGACATAATTCTGAAAGCAACGGTGGTTCTTGGCAAAAGTCATTACCATTCCAATTGATCCATGCATACAATTCTGAGGAAAAAACAAAGAGGCCGAAAATTAAGTTGTTTTGAATTTGAGACAGACACATAAATGTGGGACTGAAAGAATCAAGTGGCCATAAGAAAGAAAATAACTCCACACTAGCTAAATCAATAGAAATCGCTAATCTATTAACGGATACCAAAATTTCAAGTATTAGTTGAAATGCCCACAAACAAGAGAAATACGATGAAACTGAGGTGATTCAAGATACTGAGTTTACATCGAACTTCTTAGCCATTCCTTATTCACTCAAACTGGTAAACCCTTACAGCTCAGAGGTATACAGTGGACAGAAACGGATAATAAATCATTTGGCTGAGTGAAATGAACAAGTAAAATGAAACAAACATTTGGGCAGCAGGCAATAAAAAAAAAAATCTGAATACAAAACATGAATAACCAAATTAATTTTTGCCCCGGGTTTTTACTCCAAAAATATCCAAACTAAGAAATCAAAAGCATTTTACTAAAGCGAAAGAACAGAAATGCAAGAAAACTGTAAGAAATAAAAAACAATGACTGTTGGGAACTCATGAGAACTAACGTGTAAAAATAAAAAGCTTGTAAAACATACTGTCCATTAAGTTTTTGCAGACACATTTCTTTTGAATAAGAGAGAAAAAAGTTTCGTCACGTTCCAATTTATCAAAGGTTGTTAAATCCCTATTCGTTATTGTTGATAAAGAACATTAACATAGTTTAAAATCAACAAGACGACCTAAGTATCTTGATTTACAACATCATCTTGAACAAGCTAAACGTTTAAAACAGGGTTGGAGATAATTGAAGAGTGCAGTTTTACAAAAATACAAAACGATCCATTCTGATTTTAATTCTTGATTGAATCAAGAAAATCATTATCGTATGTTTCCAAACAGGTTGAGGACAGATTTACACTCCTGAAACAGAACAGAGAAAGTAAAAATTTAGATTTCCATTTTATGTAAAAACCGCCACACAATGGTGATAATGGGGGGAGGGGGGCTTCGCCAATTTAATCTCTAAAGTGTATTCTTTGACCAATCCGCAACAAATGCACCACTAACATTCATTCAACTCAAACATTTAAACCAGAGATAACTATCACCCATGGTGGGGGGTCCTCAAGTAATCTTATTGCTGGAAGATCAAGTGTCAATCCCATAATATGACATATTATGTCATATAACCGAAAATGCGAAAAAAATAATGCGAAGAAAGAATTTTCTATTTTACATCGTACGAAACCAATGGTTTATCGATACTTCAACCCGACATTATCTTATTATATTATCAAGATCTATGTTTGAATGAAAATGCCGAATCAAAAACTACCCGCCCATAGGGTTTTGAATAAGTTTGTTGAACCTCCTGGAAAGTTGGTGAAAATGTGATACGACAAGACTTAGTGGCTTTGAAACCCTCGACAGATTACATGACGCTGAAGTAAGAGCTACTTACCCTGTGAGATCGAACTTTGGAGAATACATTCCAAAATCGGAGTGTTTCGTCCCCAGCACCGGTAACAATAGCTTCACCATCAGGTGACATAGCCAAATAAAGAACTCGATATGAGTGACCAGTAAGTTTCGCCACCTGCGTCAAGGTGGGATACTTCCATACAAGAATCTGGTTTTGTGAGTAGCCATGGGTGCTCACCTAGAAAAAAATTAGAAATAAGACCACATACTGAGTCTCAAAATGCACTTTGGATCTGAACAACATATCAATCCAAACCACTAGTTCAGCCAAGCAGCCAGTAGTTTCGAAATATTCCGATGAATACTTAGTTGGGTAAAACTCAGAATGTAAACATGAAAGCTTGGAACTTACAAGTTCAGATGAATGTTTGGACCAAGCCAAGTTGCAGACCTGGGACCCTGTGTCAACACATTGCATGGGCTGGCCAGTGAGAGTGTTCCAAAATCGGATGCACCGATCTGCTGTGCCTCCACCACTAGCCAATAGTCCATGATGATGCGGTGACCAGGCAATTGCTAAGAGGGAACATAAATATTTCATTATTTATTATAGACAAACTATGAATTTTTGTCCTTATAAAATGATAGTATTACAAAGAACGGAAATAAGGTACCTTTCACAGCAGCAAGATGTTCGGTGTAAGCTTGCACTGGGGTCACAGAATGCATGTTCCAAATGTACAGCCTGTTGTCATTACCACCAGAAGCCAGATGTTGATTATCGGGGGACCACCTCAGACCACAAACCTATTCAAAGATTAATATAATAAATAGATATTATCTATACCACTAATTCATAAAATCAACAATATAAAGCTTTTGCGGTACTTTTCCGTTTGTAGTGTGCGAGGATTCGAGGCGAAATGAGACACACGATGTCTTGATTGAAGTCTGCTTTATTATCGGCCGAGACGGCCTTTATATAGTAGTGTGCCCTGGAGGAGGCATCCCCTCTGTACCTCCAAGACAATGGGAAGGTGCAGAAGGGCACAGTACATATCCCCCCCCCCCCCCCCAGTTTTTACAGATTTGTGGAAAAAGTATCGCATTTCACTATGTTCATTCTGTATGAGGTAGGGACAGTGCTGATGGCCTAAAGACAAGGTGGGCTGAAGGCCAGAAAATTAAATGGTGTGGCTGAAGGCCCTAGGTTGATGCTGGGTGGCTGAAGGCCGGAATCAGCGACGTCGTCTTGAAGAGGGCTGATCGACGGAGCGAACGGCTGGTCGTGCCTGTGACGATGAGCGACGACGTGTAGGCGGCGGCGGCGTGTCCGACGACGACGATTGTTTGGACGTCGGAGATGTAGGAGGTTGTGTCTGCGTCCCCGTCGCGTGTGTGTGAGCAGCTAGGCCAGTTTGTGTTGCAACCATCATTTGTCTACGCCGGGCCCCCTGTATACAGCAACCAGTACCCGTGCCGGCGTATGGAGGGACGGTGAAGTTGATGGCAACCTGCGACGACGCCGACGTTGTTGCCTGGAAGAGAGGGGTACGATGAGGCGGGAAGGGCCTTGTATCCCAACTTACGGCGGCGACCACCGGGGTGGTATGGATGACGGGCTGGGCAGCCTGGTGAGCAGCTGGGCTGGCGTCTGGGGCCCGCAGAGTCCGCGGAGGTTGCTCCGGGTGGTTTGGTCGCGGTTTAACCGGTGTTGGCCGTGTTGGCTCCCTACGAGTAGGAGAAGGTTGCGGATTTCGGCTGACTGAGGCGACAACGGCGGATGTGGTCGTGAGTTGGGGGGGCTTAAGAGCAGCTGCGGCTGGTTCCGGAACAGGTGGCGCTCGGGGTGGGTATTCCAGACGTGGAGGCGGTGCCCGAGGCGTCTGTGTAGTGACCAGCGGGGGCCGTGTGTGCTTCCGGCGCGTCGGGGAGTCATCAGATGACAGGTAGAGATCGTCTTCCATGGCGACCTGAGCACTCAAGTGGCGACGGCGGGGTTTTTGCATCATTGCACAACTTGGCGGCAGGCGATAAAGGTAGTCAGTAACTACAGTAGTATGTGGTCCTTGGGTATAGCGGATGTCAGAAGTAAATTTCAAAATGAACCGCAGATGACGGAGTCGACTAGGCGGCATGGTGTACGTCATGGAGAGCAGTGCAGTGGAAAGTGGCTTGTGATTCATGTAGATGATGAGGGGCCGGCCTTTAATTGTGTCGCGCAAGTGAGCAACAGCGAGGTAGATTGCAAGAAGTTTCTTGTCAAACATTGCATAGTTGCGCTGGGCAGGAGTCAGGGACTTGGAGAAGAAGCCCAGAGGGGTGAGGAGTCCCGTAGAGGTCCGTCGCTGGAGTGTAGCCCCAATCCCAGTGTCAGACGAGTCTGCGTGGAGTACCAGGGTTGCAAGGGGATTTGGGTGATGGTGAGTCGTGACAGAGTGTATTGAAGGGGCTGCAAGCGTGACAGAACCTCTGACAAACGTTTCATTGTCCCCTTTGATAAGCCGGTGATTGGCAAGATCCACCAACAGGTTGAAATGCCCCAGAAAGTCGGCTCCAATGATCGGCGTTTGAACAACTGCAACCGTTAAGTCCCATGAGAGGGGTGGCAATGACGGAAGGACCACTGAAGCTGCAAATTTCCCATAGCAAGGGAAAGAGAGATCCATTTACTGCGAGGAGTGAGCGACATTGTCTGGAGCGAGGTGGTAGTACTGAGGCCGGCAAGAGGCTGAGATCGGAGCCCGTATCGACAAGAAAAGAGAGTTTGTTTTTCTTGCATCGGATGAAGAGCCGCTGGCGATGAGAAGACTGCGCAGAACTTATCGCCAGGCGTTCTGCGCGCTCTCGTTTCCCGCCGTAGATCTCCAAGAACAGGGCTGTTGGCATTTGCGAGCCTTGTTTCCAAACCTGCGATGGTAGAAGCAGTACTCATCTGAGCGTCGTGGTTGACGGTCGCGAGGAGAAGGCTTCTGCTGACGTGGTCGAATCCTCGTACTCTCTACTGATGCGTCTGTGGACTCAAATACTGCGTCGGTTGCTGGGGTAGCAAGTGGCAGAAGTCTGTCAGCTAAAGAAGCCAGACGGTCAATGACAGTAAGATTAGAAGCTGCGAGAGCGAAGCGAACAGCTGGAGGTAACACTCTTTGAAGAAGGTACCGCATAAGAGACTCTGCGAGATCTGGAAGCCTTCTGCGTATTCTGCCGACATAAAACGAAGGTAGGGAATCTCCTAGAGACGTATTGGTGAGCAGTGAAGCGAGAAGCAGAAGGCTCATGAGCCTGTTTCAGCCGAGCAGTGAGCTGTGTGAAGGCTGGTTCAGACTCGGGTGAGATGTCAGCGACTAATTCAGCCGTCGATGTGTCAAGTGCGAGAAAGGCGCGACGAAATTTCTTTGCTTCTGTCGTGAGGCCCTCTGTTGCACAGGCTAATTCCACCTGCTGAAGCCAGATGGATGGACGAGCTGAATCGTATGGTGGCAACTTCGTTGGCTGAGTCATCTTTTTCTTCCTTTTTGCCGGAATTGCTGGAAGAGAAAAGGAACTGGCCCGAATTTCTCCTATTAGCTATAGAACCTGTAGGTTCGTAGCGTTCGGCTAAATTCGGACGGAACGGCTCTAACAGGCCGTCTCAACGCTAAGGGTTTAGCGCTATCCCACGTCGTGTTGCTAAGTCCCACGAAGCTGACGCGTTGATCTCCGTAGCCGAGTGCACACCGATGTGAAGTGTTGTGGAGAAAGTTGAACTGATGGGAAGTTCACTCGTTGGAAGTTGAAGATCTCCGTTGAATCGTAGGTGAAGTTATTCTCGATGTTTTCGAGTCGGCTCTTGACGCTCGACTGCTTTATTCGCCAGATGATCCCCTTTTTATACCCATATTCGGCGGCGTTGGAGGGGCGATTCGCTTGAAGAGGGGCCGATGATGAGGTGGGGGATTGTGATAAGGTGTTCCAATTGTTTTCTGGAGTGCGAAGTGCAGACGAGACGTTCAGAAGGCTGGAGCTCGAGACGAGAGGAATCAGAAGAAGGTTGAGACGGTTGAAGTTCAACGTCGGGTTCACCAATGTAGTGTGCGAGGATTCGAGACGAAATGAGACACACGATGTCTTGATTGAAGTCTGCTTTATTATCGGCCGAGACGGCCTTTATATAGTAGTGTGCCCTGGAGGGGGCATCCCCTCTGTACCTCCAAGACAATGGGAAGAGAGTTCATCACTTGACTCCCAGTCCGCTTCTTCGAGATCACTTTACTCCCGCCAGACGAAAAAACGAAAGTGACACTTGACTCCCGGAGGCCTAGTGAAGTCACTTGACTCCCAGCGAAGGAAAAATCAGACCAGGCGAGACACTTGACTCCCGGTGTCATTATGTACAAATTTTCCTTCCCACTGCACAGACTTAGGACTGTCTACACGCGAACGTGTAGGTGTGGTTAAAAATTTGTGGGTGAGATTGATGATGTCACATCGTCATGTCGTGGGTGAGATTTAAAAAAAAGGTGATTAAAAAAAAAAAAAAAAAAAAAGAGATTTTAAAAAAATTTAAAAACCGTCAGGAGTTGGCTCTTCAAAATGTGGCCTGAGCTTGAAGGCGAGTTTTGCCACAAATTTGTACAGGGGGTAACCGTCTCGCTGTTTTGCTATATTATATCTGTTTATCCAATCTTGATTCTTCACATAGCTTGGCCTGGGCTGGTGGTTGTGGCCCTTGTCGACGGAGTTAATTTTCGCGTATGTGTCCACTTGGGTTTGGAGAAGAGCTTTTTTTCCATGCGGGAGGATTTTTACAGTTCCCGACGAGGGCAACCTCACTTTTTGCGGGAGTCAAGTGTCCTCCTGCCGAACCCAGTTTTATATCTGCCCCGTCGGCTCCGGGAGTCAGGTGATCATGCTCTCGGCCACGCCCAACTCACATTCGTTCGACGGGAGTCAAGTGACTAACGCCCAATGGGAAGGTGCAGAAGGGCACAGTACACCGTTATACCCCCCACCCCCACCCCCTCTCAATTTCGTGTTTTATACAAACCCCTCCCGATGGCTTTCCCGTTATAACGCCCTCCCCCTCCCATTCGATTTCGAGTTTCATACACACCCCTCCCGATGGCTTTAAGGCACCCAAAGGCAACCAAAATCGAGTGGGGGGGGGAGGGTATAACGGAAAAGTACCGCTTTGGCTTCAATCAAAAGCAATATCATAACAAAGTGCAAGAATACTATCGTACCTCCTGTCTGTGGCCAGGAAGCCTTCTCTCAGAATTAGAAGAGTTGACTCTGACATCTCTTTGGAGGATCATGCGATCTCGGCTTCCAGATGACAACACATCTCCACTCCAAGCAAGAGCTCCAACTCTAGCAGAATGTCCCACCAGCTTAGCAACCTGTTTGCTAGAGGAAACGTCCCATATTTGAACGTAACCAAGATGCGTCCCAACGGCCACCAAATTTCCCTGAAACATGCAAAATGAATGTCATTTCCATCTACCTCATTAATAATGAGGTATTATTATAGGTTGTATAATGAGTCATTATACAACAAAAGTCCCAACGCATGCATGTACATCAGCTGCTTCAAACATATTAGCATTAGACTGAATGATTCATATTATAATTGGAAGATTACGATATTGCAGACGCACTCTCTCATTCCAGGAGACGGAAGTAACTGAGTTTGCATCAGTCGACAGATCACACAACCTCGTCACTTGACTGGTGCAAGCAGACCACAAATACACACAGCTACCCAGCCCGACACTTAGCACATTTTGAGAGGACCAGTCAACCAGGTTCAAGTAAAAGTCATCTTGCAATTCCGGAGCGTCCAATACCTGAAAGGGAAATTAATTAGTCGCGTATAATAATACCAATTGCAAAATTGCCCTCCTCAATTGTTTTTTCTTGAAACAACAAATTTGCAAACTTTCTAAGGTGCTCTGGAGTTTTGCTAATATTTCACCTTGAAAGGAATCCGTGATATTTTGCGGGTGGCTTTACGGGGAGACCTTAAAAGCTTTTGACTATTCGGCCCCACAGGAGAGAGTGAATACGGAGCGGTGGCTTCAATGCTGGATTTGGTAGGAGACCGGGAATGAAACTGCAACAAAGAAAAAATGGCATAACTGCTGTAATTTTAAACAGCCTAGGAACTTTCTTGAAATAGAATCTTCCTTACAGATGAAACCCAGCCTTTCTAGTAACGTCACGTCATGCTTGGTGCAAAGTGAAAACTATAGGAAGACACATTGTTTACTAACCTTGAACAGGGTATTCTTATCCTCTATGTTGTTGGAGTTACGCTTGTCATCATTTTGGTTCCTGAGCCCGCAAATGTTCGTGCCCAATATCTCATTCCTCAGCAAGCTTGTGTACGCCACTCCATCACGGTTATCACTGGACGTGCTAGCACCATAACCCTCCCTGTTTCGACGGTGTCGGCTACCAGATGGTTTATTATCCTATAAAGTAAAAACATAACTTAATGTGTGGGAATAATCTTTACCGTTATAAGGAATAAAAACATAAGTTAGGTCAACTATAATAGTTAACCACTTTGTATTATGCGCTTAACCGCTTGTATTATGCGAACATTGCACAGGGATGTTTCAAAAGTATCTTCAGTTGTATTTTCCCCCTGATATATATTGTAGTATCAATACATTTTTTCCAGTATCGGAGCTGATACTTTTTTCTATCCCCCACATTTTATTAGTTTCAACACCTACGACATGTAGGTACTAGACAGTACCACTACCTCTACCTAGATTGCTGGGAGACCAACCACTTGAACGAATTAAAGAAAATTAATGTACCAGCACCTCCAGCTCTCAGTGAGAATCAGCTGTCCTCCACCTAGGAAGAACCACCAAAATGTTAACCCATCCAACCAACCCACTTCAAGCTTGTCTTGTCAAAAAACTAGTGCCCCACAAAACAAAAGTGATTCATTATTTCAGATAATATAAAAGCCAATGTAGATGAAGTAAAAACGTGAGATGTGATAATATCTTAAATTATATTCAGTGTCACGCTGACGGAGAGAAAGAAAATACACTGCCAAGGCAATGGCACATGAGCTTCCTCGTGCCAAGTTCAAAATGAACGTAACAACTGTAACAAGAAAATTACGTTCGCGCATGCGCAGGGAGTACCACTGATTCAATCGTGATGAAACTGATAGGGACCCATCTAGAGCTATACCCACACAATTCCTGAAAATTTGATTGAAATCCGATCAAAATTGTAGGAGTTATGGCTGTGGCAAGGAAATTACGTTCGCGCATGCGCTGAGCGTACCGCTGATTCAATCGTGATGAAACTGACAGGGGACCATCTAGAGCTATACGCACACAATTCCTGAAAATTTGATTGAAATCCGATCAAAATTGAGAAAGTTATGTCTGTTTCAAGAATTTCACGTTAGCGCATGCGCAGAGCGTACCGCTGATTCAATTGTGCTGAAATTCGTATGGGACCTCAAGGAGCCTGATCCGCATAATCCCTCAAAATTTGAGCTAAATTCATTCAAAATTGTGGAAATTATGGCTGTAACAAGGAAATGCGGACAGACCGACAGACACGAAACCAAATTTGTTCAGTAGGCTGTGAAACGCAAAATGCAAGTGGAAATTTTGAATTCGGACAACAAAAATTTTTTTTCTCCCGAAAGTGAACACAAGGCTTCCGCTGCTTCGCAGACTCGGAAGCAAAATTACATTTCCACCCATTTTCGAAAAATGTAATGATACTTTTTATATGTATGGATACGATATTACATTGATACTTTTGAAGAATCAAACAGCCCTAACATCGCATTGCTTCACGTGGTACGAGGGTTAGGTACATAGTCTGCTAGAGTTGGGTATTGATACTCGATTTTGAAATTATTCCATTCTCTCGATAAAATTAGGAATCTTTTTTTTATCGAGCGATTTTTTAATGCCGATTACCTATTATTTTTAATCAAGTGATTTTTTCCTTATGATGAAGTCTACTAGGAACAACCAAGTAGCCCAGTCAGATACAATATAGGGAAACTCTATCTATCGGATTGCTCGCAAGGAGTGGAAGCATCTAACTCATTTGATAAAATTCAATCGTATTGATACATTTTATTGATTTGGGGCCAATAAAACACTAAATTGGTGGTGTTAGTTGTCACAGTCTTCACACAGGTGATGGAGTACAGATTTCCTTTATATCTAAAAAAAAAGAGAGCAGAACGGCAATAACATTTCAAAAATCGATTTTCGAGAAAATCGATTGTTCGGTTCCCCGACTTTCACGCCTATATAAAATTCGATTTTGTTATGATACCCATCCCTATTGCCTGCGTGCATTTGAAAAAAGACTATTCATCCGAATTCGTTTAATTATAGGTCATAGGAGCAGTTATGTGCTAGTGATGAACCCAAGAAGTTTCAACTAACTGGCAGTAGTTGGAACCGCGTGTGCCAATTGGTTCCACAGCGTAGAGGGATGAACCTGTCGCAATCGGGACTGCTCAACGCTTCTGGCTTCGGCTTAGAAGCTTCATGAGCCTGGAAAATAGACAAATATATATTATGAACCTGGTACTTTAACACACATTACCTAACACACGACAATACAACTAAACCCAATTGCAATACCTAGTTGAAGATGAAAACTTGGTTCTAACCCAATTTTCAACCAACAATGTAGGGTTGAGTGGGGTAGTTGCGTATGCTTTTTTCTTAGTTCAACTTTGGGCTTGATTTTCATCCGTCTTATTGCAGGTAATTCCAATCTATTTTTTCAAAACGTAGCTTATTTAATGCTGAACTCAAATATCATCAAAGGTTTTCATTTACCGCTGTTCATAATTTTGATAAGAAAACTTTCTTCAAAAGTCCTCGGGAGTACACATTTCCCCAGAAAAAAGGGGTAATTGTGTAAACTGCATCCGTTTCTCAAAGTATTCGTATTCAAGCATCACGGGGAAAATGTGTGAAACACTGGCTAATAATGAAACACTGACGGTCACAAACAACAGCACCGTCTCAACAGGTGTCCCGAATCCCGCAATATTCTGTGATAAGTCCCATTGAATCACAGAAAACATTTCAACATTGTAGCTTTATTTGGCGCCATTTTATGAATCGTTAACTCATTTAACCCATTTAGACAATTAACCCACTCCACCCTAACGGACATGAAGGGCAAAATCGTACATAAAATTGACAAGAAAAACATTTCCAGACTGAAATGAGTAGAAATTAACTTCTGATTTCCAAGAATACATTTTTTCAAAGTTATGCTAAAGATTACCTCGAAGAACTTCGAGGTTGAAAGATTCCTCCTGGTGTCAGTCTTGGGAGTGCCGTCGTACTGATTCTCTATGTTTTCATTGTAGTTGTTGGATGTAGCGGCCGTAAAGGTTTGAGCCCTTGGAGGTGTTGATTGGTGCTCAATCTCATTTTCGATGTTGGCATAAACAACCTTGTTGTAACTCGGTTGCGGCAATACGAAAGTTGAACTCTTGAGCTGCTGATGCTTCAAGCGCTGAGCAAACACCGCGTTCATATCACACTCGTCCATGGCTGTCTGGAAGAAAAACGAATGCAATTTAAATTGTGAGTAAGAGAAATCAGTATGGACAACATTATGTTAAACAGTTTGTGTGTATAGTATAATATACTATACAAACAAACTGTTTACCATACCATATATAAATATTATTTAAATTCATATTCCACCAAAGTGGGCCATTTTTCCATCACAAGAACGCCTCGTTTCCTCGAGTAGGTATTAATTATATATGATCTACCGCTTTGTGAATTGACACTGAGGTATAATATACATATTATGTTTCACTCCCCAGGCCTGCCACCCGATCAACATAATAGGTTTGTTCCAGGTTTGACGGTATCGCCGGAGACATGCGCAGTTTAAGAACTGGTGTTCCAGGTCGATCGTAGGTTGGACGGAAACCGACAGCTCGAGTAAGCGCGGTCGGGTTCTGTCGACAGACCTGGAACAAACCTAATAATAGTTGCGTTGTGTAATTCTGAAAATCTGTAATTCTGAAAATTCCGAACCGTTCGGCGCATGCGCAGTAGGGCCTTTTGCAAGGGCCGAGGGTGGGGGTACATCGGCTTCCAGGAATTAAACACTCAAGTTTGCTCTCTGTTACGCAAGTTCTGATGCTCTACGAACGCAGAACTCGTTCAGAATCATTCGGATTCGATTCCGGCAGTTCTAATGATTCCGACTGCCTCCTCGATTGTGGAAAGTCACACACGCGCGATCATTTCCTTCTGTGATCTCGTGGAGTTAACTTCGTAGGGACTAATTTTTCGTTGGCGGAGGACCGAAGTTCTGACCGTTTTAATTCCTGGAAGCGTTCGAGTTCTGATTCGATTCCGAACGGCCAGAACTTACTCTGCGAACGCACCTTATATAATATAATATCTTATATTATAAGATATTGTCTTATATAATATACAACGCACCTTATATAATATAGGTACAAGATAATATCTTGTATAATATTATTCAAGTAGGCAATTTGGGTCGCTGCAGATTAGACAATTTGTTTACAGCGACGGTCTACATCGACTCAAATTACCCAAAGTCTTGGGATTATTGATGGTTCTGCATTTTGAAAAATAACCAATGTGGTGGCTATCATAAGTTATGATTGTTAACATTAATGATTCATAACAAGTCAGTTGTCATTTGTACGTAGGGACCTAATTGTCAGGTAGGGGGGAGCGTAGCAAAAAGGTGAACACCTACCGAAGGTACAGTAACAAGCAACCACGGAATAGAATGCTATTCTATTCCGTGCAAGCAACGGAACCTAAACGTTATTTCCGTTGACCGGCTCAACTTGAGCCCTGAAATTCAGGGCCTGAATTCAAGCTTGCGGTGGACTACGGACTACGGACTACTCACAAGAAATAAGCGTTCCATAGGTCAATGTCCAACTACACACAAGCAACCGTACTTGTTACTACTTGAATCGATGAATGTTAAAAGGGCCATTGTCCACGTTTTATCCATTGGACAACGGCCCTTTCAACATTCATCGATTCACTTGTTAAATTGCATTTTGAGGCAACATCTCCGAGGTAGTGTCAGAACTTAGGTAAAGACGTAAAAAATGTTTAGTGGAAGAATATCCCTGCCCTATTCGGGCATGGAACGCTCAACACTGAAGACAAGTCAAACCCACCGCGAAAGAGCTATTAGGGTCTTGCGACAACCAGGTGAATAATCCATAACTTGAGAGTAGCGACATACTAACAAGAATACCTAGGTACCTACATAACATAATTATTCACATACCTATCACGTAACTAACTAGCGAGTAATATAACGCTCATAACAACCAATCCCTCAACACAAATGACCTGGTTTTAAACAGTAACGCGCGTAATTTTCTTGGCTAGCGTTCTTCGGCATACAACCACATCTACTCACCTTTGCGTATCCACCAAAAACCGACTAAAGATGAGATGCAGCCGTTATGACAAGTGCATTTACAGCAAGGGGGATATCTATGTCTACACAGAACACCAGCGTAACTAATATCTAAGCCAAAACAACAGAACGACTCGAGACTCTCATAATAAACAAAATGAGCATCAAATTTTCACGAACACAGCGGAGAGAAGAAGGCGAGACAAGCCTGCTTGCTCTCTACCGAGTGAGACAAGCTAAGAGAGAACCAGGGTTGCCAGATGCGCAATTCTGAAAAAGTTCACCGATCCTAACTGAGTATTCATTACAGAACTATTGAGGTACAATGACCGACACGGGCCGTCTCTCAGGTCTCTTTTACTCTTCAGCTCGGTCTTTAATTGTTCAATTCTTTGATATTTCTATCGTTAATAATTTTTTGAACTAATAATTTTAATAATAGGTAATTTTTAACTTTTTTCAATTTGTGTTTTTTCAATTTCAAGTGGAAAATTATTACCTAATTCAAAATGGTAAATTCTCAAATTAAAACAGAAAAATTCTCAAGTTGAATTGGAAAGCTCTTAATTTTAAATAGTAGATTATATTAAAGAGAAAATCTCAAATTGTAATGGAAAGTTTTCAATTAAGTTTGGAAAAATTTAGCGCAGCAGTTTAATTCATTTCGAAAAATATTCAACTGCGCTTTGAATATTTTTTGGCTAAAAAAAAAAAAAAAAAAGTTACATTATTTTTGCTAAATCAGATTTACCTGACATAATATCTATATTATATTATATTATAACAAATAGGAATTGACGTGCATTCTCCCTCCGGGCAGCACTGACCGACCCGACTGACTGAGGCAGCCTCAGTGAGGCTTGATAAAAAATAGGTGAGATCGCAAAGTAATTTTGAAAATTCCGAACCGCCTTTGGCATGGGCCGTGAGTGGGGGTACCTCGACTTCCAGGAATTAAACTGTGTTTAATAAACACTCAAGTTCTGATTTTTTTTCTATTTTTTTTATTTATTTATTTTTTTTTTTAGAACTTTCTGAACTGATTCCAACTGTCTGCTCGATTCATTTTCTTCAGTGATCCTAGGCAGTGGACCGTGGTCACCTCTGCAGGAACGAACCTAATAAGTAACTTCCTACGGACTAGGCCTACTTTTCACTACCTAGTACATTCATACTTCGCCGTTCTAAAAGTGGGGGGAGTTTAATTCCTTGAAGATTCGATTGCGAACAGTCTGAACTTACTCTGCAAACTCAATAATTTCCACCACGTCAGTTTTTATGAAAACGCTGCAGTTCACCGATTCAGCCCAGAGCTGGGGAGGTGGAGCCGAAATGGTTGAGGGTTTGTGATGCGTTTCTGCCCTCCAAAATGTGCTCTGGTTCAGCCCCAGAGTCACAATCAACAGAATCAACAACAAAAACTTTTCGCAGCATTGTTACTCACAAAACTGTTACGTTCAGTCAGTCTTTCACTGGTGAATGGTCATTAATAGGAGCTACACACTTAGTTTCATCCAAATCTGTTGACGGGAAGTGATGTAAATTGCGTTTTTCCACTTACCCCCACCCTCATAACCCCCCCTCCCTTTTGGTCGTTAAAATTGTAATCCCCCAAAAGGCACTTCGACACACCAAACCTGACTACCAAGTTTCAATGAATTCGGGTGAGCGGTGTGACCTTTACGAGGGTCTAATGCCGAGAAAAAAAAGGAAGAAAGTCCCAAAACATGCATTTTGAGCACCCTGGATTTTGATGATGGAGGGTGTCTAACCCTTCAAATTTGGTAGGCATATTTCTGCTCAGGGCACTCGGCGATCACCGAATATCACCGAACAATTTTTTTCCCGATCGACGGGGAGGTCTCGCGAGGGGGTGGAAGTTGGCCCGATCTTCTTAAGTTGACAGTGTGGTGTGGTGTTTGCCGACGGTGCAGAGGTCTAATCCAATGAGGTGGTTAGGGTGAGAAATGACTCCTCTGCTGAGTACTAAATTATTTATTGGAATAAACAATTGTAGCGTGGGGACCGGTTTCGAGCAACTAAGCTCATCTACAGCCCAGAGTGACTTGAGGTAGGTGGAACGGACAATCAGTTCTTAAGTTGATTCAGCCACCCTTAGCTTCCTTGACATGAATCAATCAATTGAAATTAACCAATCAAGCGAGACGCTAGTCTCGCGATGCCAAGCTAAGAGAGACGCGGCGCCTGTAATCCAACATCCTTGTCAACAATAATCGCAAAGAATGAACAAGAAGGAGAAGACGACGTTGGGAAGGTTAATGTGAGGTTTACTAATCTCATTCCGATCATAACCTTACTTAATAATTGACAAATGAACAAGTAAATTCGTTCGAATTTTCGATAAGTTTGTGGCGGATTTTGTGATGGAATTGGTTGAAAGGAATTCTCTTGTACAACTATATCGTGGTGCTTTACCGTACTCTGTAACTGGTCTATGTCTTTAATCAGTTAATTTCGACAAATTAATTTTAATTCCGAGTTGAGATGGCCAACTCTGCACCTGCAGGAGACAAAACTGTGAATAAAGTCGCTCTGTGTTCAGCTATATTTGCGGGGTTCGCCTACGTCGGTTATTCCGTGGTCAGAACAGCGTTCTGTCGTAAGTTGGGCAGACGGGAGGGAGAAGGTACGTACAATGTTGCCTCTCAAAGTAATACCTTGTTTCGAGAAGAATTCGTTGTCTTCCCCTACCTGCCTGGAACCGTTTTCTAGTCGTTTCTTGTTCTGCTCCAACCAACTGCATCATTAGAATCTCATGAAGGGTTTCTTGTGCATCCGATGCAACTGCCGCACCATTGAGCTAGATCATTGGGGGTTCCACGCGCTTCCCAACTTATTCATTTAGTCCCAGACGAGAAATTACTCTTGTCGATCACTTATGCCAACCGTCCCCGTCATTCAATGTAGATTTGTCATGGAGAACAACGAGGTTATTGTATACAACGTGAGACCGGGTTCAGTTGGCATAAGGGGTCGGTTGTCATAGTCGCCTCTCCTAGAAGAGTGATAGCCACTCTCATCACGTGACTTTTTAGTGGTTCAACCACTGTGGTTGTTCAGTTGCTCACAATGTTTCGTCGGCATCGGAGGAGTTTGCGCTTGTCATTCAAGAGAAACCCCGTTTTTGTAACCAGTAGGTTGCCTACCTAGGTAAAAATTATCAGTTCAACTATTTCTTGTCTGGTATAGTGTTTCCTCAGAACTATTCTTAACGTTGAACAAAAAAAGTTGAGGGTTTTTAAAAATATAATTTTATTTAATTTATTTATTTTAATTCTTGCATGAGTAAAGGTCGATCCACACATTTCAGTGATACCAGTGAATCCTTGGCCACCAGTGCTACGTGCCCAATTTTTCCACCATTTGTGCATCAATTTGTCCACCACCACCAGGGTTAGATGGTGGTGGTGGTGTACAAATTTGTGAAATAGCAGCAGTTAGAATTAGTGCTCTCAATATGTACTGCAGTATGTTGTGTTTATCGTCCTCCCAGTGTCAGAACTTCAACCGTTTTTTTAAATTATGGAAAACCTGTTTTCTTTGATATGTAGGCATAATTGCATGTTGTTTCTTATGGGTGATCTCAATATACATTTTGAATGAACCTGCCCTAACATTTCGTATTCTAGAAGCCGACGCATGTTTGAGAGCCTTCTGGACAGTTTTGGTCTTCATGTTTCTCTTAGGGAGGTCACCCGCCGTCCCATTGCCCTTCAGAGTGGGCATCCAGCTTGCCTCGACGTCATCATCACCAATTACAGTAGCGAGTGGTATTATACTAGAGCCTCTATTATAGAGCCTCAGTAACGCTAAGCAGGTTGACCCAATGTTGGTGGGCTCTCGTCTGTTCAACACTCGTCCCCAGGATATACGAGTGCTCCCTATAAAGTCTTTCCTCTGGATGGTGAAACTCAAACTTAATAGGGCTGAGTTGTACTCTCTGGAGGAATTTATGGAAATTGACTAGGTTGTTTGTTGAGTCTCTCGCACTTTTGTTTGTTTTGTATGCTGAACATATTATGTTCATGTGCATTTTTTATTATTTTTATCTGTTTTTCATTGCTCCTATTGTATTATGTGTCTAAAAGTATTATTTTACATATAGTGAAGTACCTTTGTGATCGACGTTTGTACTGCCTTTTGGCTTTTACAAATAAAAAATATTCTATTCTATTCTATGCCGTACGGATGGCCGAGGATTCACCGCCTTCCCCTGTTCTGGTGGATAGGTGAGAATGGTATCAGTAGTATTATTGCACAATGTTGGTATTATCATATGTAATTGCCGATGATAGATGTGAGGTTAACGTTCATAGGGATGTCGGAGTGCCCAAACCTCCTAGGATCTCACTGTTCGGTCCCACTCCGTTTGGGATGAAATTTTGGTGGCCTTGAAGGGAGCTAGAATCTTTGCACCAAGAATTAGACCAGTCTGCTACTCATTAAAATATCCCCGTTCTATTTTCTTTGCATTCATTGATATTTTCGACCTTCTTGTCGATGTTGTCTAAAAATTTCCAAAAAGGAACCAGACATTGTTCAACTGTAAAATAGAAACAACCATAACATCATATAGCTGTTCTATTGAATTCTTTTTGATTTTCAGTCTACCACGATGAACATCGATTATACTTCAGGAGACTTTCGCAAACGACGCAAACGGACGTCCTTCTTGGGAATTTAGATCTGTCAGGTTCTGGTAAAGTCATTCTCAGGCCAATGACTGTCCAAGATCGGATAAGAGAACTCAATTTGCAAGCTCGAATGTTCACTGATACGGTATTAGCTATTCAAAGCACCTCTACCAATTCTCCAAGGCATTTTGCTGGTCATAGAAGTCTACAGGTGCGTATACCCAGTGTTTCAGTGCGGTTGTTGTATTCCTTTGGTGGCCGACTTCGTTCGCATGAAATTAGTTCGATTCGACATTAAATGTGAGTTCCCAAACGTTCCTCTCCATGGATTCCTATAATTTGTCATAATATAATTCTGTTGTAGTGTTCTCCCTGGAGCTCGCCTAGAATACTTTCACCTGTCGACATGAGGCATATTCTAACAAGTAGATCCACTGAAAATCTATCGAATTTATCAGTTGGTAGAACTGGTGAGCTCACTCTAACATCTCCTGTAAGGAAAAGAGGCACTCGCAGGTCTATGAGGCGGAGAGCACAATCAAGGAGTCCTGACACTCACGGAGAACTCAATCATGAAACTGATAAGTCTATTGCAGAAAGAGAACAACTCAAAATACATCTTGACAACATAGCTCAAAGTCAGAGGTATGTGGATGTAGGGGACCCTGGATGAAATTAACTTAGCGAATAACCCCACAACTTCAGCTATGAAAATGCCCGGGAAACACAATCATTCTTCAGGCAGAGCTGATTTCTAGATTAGTCAGACACATAATATGTATGTATCTCTCCAATCGATTCTGCGTCTAAAATTACTTCGAAAATGATATCTCCCTCGATTCCTATATTTTAAAAATATGACATACTTTTCAAAACGTAGTGGACGGCGGGCGGATGTTCCTATTCAACGAAAATACAGTATATTCTATACAACGAAAAAACAGTAACTGTTTTGTGAGTGATCAACTTAAAACCTTAAGTGCAAATTTTGGGATGAATCCGGATTTTATCTACCTCGAAAAAAGATGAATTGTGCTAGTTACGGGATTGTCACACTGCATTAATTTCTTCAGCTTCTCGTGATAATCATTAAATTATTCTACTCCTATTGAAGGGAGATCCCGAGACACGACGCCAAAAGCTTGGTGATTCTACTTCAAAGCAATGATACTGCTTTGCTTGAAAGGACGCTGATAACCATAAGCAATGGTGCCACTAATTCCAATAACCAGGTGAGTATTCACTTGTGTATACTTTCAAGAACAATCCGGGGCTACTATTGTTTTTTAAAATTTTTATTAAGACTTAATAATTCGGCAGTCTAAGCCGTTGTTGCCATGGGGCATTCTACTTATATTAGTAGAATGCCCCATGGCAACAACGGCTTAGACTGCCGAAGATTGGCTTTGCGACAACTTGTGGGGTAACGCGATAAAAACTTTGGTTCGCTAATAGTTAGTGACTAGAATGTAGTACAGAATTCTACGGAAATCAGATGAGAAAATTTGATTACCTACTGAGGTTGCCCTATTAAAAAAAATAAATTGACGCTTAAACGAAGGATGTATATTATGCTTACTTGCTTCCAACGATATTTTTTGATCTGACATGGAAGACAACTGGTTTTTCGTGTTATCTAAAAAATCGCTCTGAACCAACTAAAAATTGAGTTTTATTTGCTTCAATACCACATTGCTTCGTCGAGGTACTGAAGGTCCTGAATGCAGTTCATGAAGTTTCTATTTTCGTCGTTCTCCATTTGAATTGCGTCTGAATTCAGTTTATACAACAACTATAAATAACTGCATACATCGGCTTGAGTAAGAATTCTTATTCTGTTTTCTCATGCCTATCTCTCCAGGTGACTTTAAGGGAAGTGGGGTGCTTAATTAGGGTTCAGAGGCTTCTCACTCACCCCAAACCTGGCGTTCAGCTTGCAGCAATAACTGCTCTAGGAAACCTAGCCCTTAATTCGGACAACCAGAAAGAGCTGAAAGTAAGCATTGTTGTTGTGGTATACATTCCTTACTTTGGAATAGAGTGGAGTATTTCCCCAGTATTTCCTGGGGTAGGTATAATACTTCAGAGACTTCATGATTACTCCATGAGTGCTCTTACTCTAAAATTCTATTCTTGTGTTCATTTTTTCTGCGTGGATTGTTACAGGATTCCATCCCCATGTTGAGCTCGATTCTTCTTGCTCAGCCATCGGAGAAAATAGCCCTTCAAACATTGATAACTTTGACCAACATAACAGCTTTACCAGATTGGCATGATGATTGTTGCCCGCTGCTTCACCATCTTTACCATTTGGTTGATACAAGCGTTTTTCCTATCAAGCTGCAGGCTTTGAAGGTTTTAGTGAATTTGACGTGCAATATGGATATGATTCCCAGTTTATTAGCAGCCCAGGTAAGGGAAAATCCTCTTTCAAGTCCTACTTTTTTGGAAACCATTTTTCTCGCAATGTTCACTTTCAATTACGTACACGAGTTAAACTAACTCTTCTTATTGTAAAATTTGGGTTTGATTTAAATGGAGCATATTAGAAATTTAACATCTTTCTCACTTTTGTAGGCACCCAAGAAGCTGTTGCATTTACTTGACATATCAACTAATGAAGAGCTTTTGCTACGAGTAGTGACATTATTGGGGAATCTTACCCAGGGGGTAAGGCAACTGAACATTGACCCCATACTAGATTTGCCACTGGAGGACAAAGCACCCTCACCTGACACTATGTACGTTTACTTGTTTAATGCAACCCATGGATGTAATTTTTTGACCTTTTTCAAGGTTCACAAGTGTACTGTTTTCCTATACAAGTTTCAGTAGTTATGACAATAGTTGTTGTGTACAAACGATCATCATTTTTTTATTATACTTATCCTTGTCCAATTCTGATGAAGGCTTTCCTGTTTCCTTTTCAGGTATGCTGCTATCTACGGAGTGAACGTTCAAGATAAAATTTGCAATAAGACCTTCACTATAATGAATAACCACCCTAATGAGGACGTTAGAATTCAATCTCGAAAAATTGTTGACGCTTTGAAACCATGAAAACGTAAATTTGTCGATTAAGCCCAATTTTTCTGTCATTACTAATGACTCATTAGTGTATATTCCATTTTAAAGTTCTTGAAAATATTTTTATTGGTCTATTGTGGATCAATTATTGAAGCCAGTTAAGAACTGAATACCTACTCCTGTTCGTTGTATAGTGAATAGTTAAGCTGAATAGCACTTCTTCTCCACTTCTTCATGCATTCAATGTTCCTAGTTGTTGTGTGTACGCTTTCCATACGCATGCTGTTCGATGGGTTTCATTCGTTAGATCGTTGAGTAATGCAAGTTTAAAGTGCAGGACCTGCTCAGCACGGCTGGTGAGATCTGTTTGTGTTCTTTCTACGCCAGGCTCAGTTATTGGTGGCAATAAGGAACTGATCTAAGTTCTTTCTTTTGTTGGTTTTCGGTATGACTAGTTTGAAAACTTCATTCTGACGAATTCCAATCTGTTGAACACCTTGTAAATTTTATCCACAATAATTTCTTAATTATTATGAAAAGTAACCCATGATAATAATTTAGCGCCCCGTCACATCAGACCAATTAAGTAAAAGATCTTTAAGCTCACTTTACCATTCCCAAAATCTTTTATCCATAATTTATTTGACGGTCTTTTCCTTGAATTGATAGCCTGATGTCGAGAGACAGGGACCGAAGAACTTTTAGTTTAGTGCAATATTCGTCATAGAAATAAGCGAATGGTGTATAGTAGAAGGACCACAGTGTTGGCTGGACGCATGAATAATCAACACTTTGCAAGAGCTTCTGTATGATGTGCCCATGAGATTGTTCATTTTCATTCACCTCATTGATTCTCTTTGATTGTACCTATTCAAAAACCTGCAAACTTGACATTATTTGCGCAATGAGTGTTCTATTTTGTAGGTGAACAGATGAACAGCTTGTTAATAGTTCACATTCGTACGTAGATTGTATGAATTTGAAAAGAAAAGGTTTGTCCATAGGCGCTATGAATAAAGTTTAAAATTGCATGTATTTTTGGAAACGGATGATTGTGTTTGCATCGTGGTGCACCACTTGATCGACTAACAAGGGATTTGTCTTAAACTCAAAGAATCTTCTATTTACTACATTCTCAGTCTGTACGAATAACGCTGATGCTTTTTGTATTGACAAAGGATAATGTAAGCAGTTTTTCATGTGCAATGTCATTACTGAATAATGAAGCATGTCGGTACTTAATTTGCTTTGTACGGGTTTAAAAACGGTTTAATATTTATGTGGAAAGATCAATGTCCATTTAGCTCGTGACTTGTTCTGTCGAGTGTACACTTAAGTTACATGCACAAAATGTATGCGTCAGCGAGTTGGGGATTTTTATTCACTTAGAGTGAAATAGCCAGATTGAGGGGGAGGATTTCGACGATATCCTCTGAGTTTTGGTGGCCAAATTGGGTTGGCTTAAAGTCAACTGAGCTTTTCGCATAAATATTTGTATTGAACCACAAAATAGTTGAGAAGGCACAACCTGCAAGGTCTATTTCTGAGCACTGCTTGTATCTACTTAATACAATATTATTCGTTGTGAATTACCATGTGAATTGCCGATCCAATTTGATTGGATAGCTCAAGACTTCGTCGTTTACCTTTAAGGATTTTCAGCACAACCTTACTACAATTTACTGTGCAGTGAATGGTACTATCTTCAGAATTCGTGTTTATGTTATCTCGTGAAAGTGAAATCAAAGCTTTTATTCTGCTTGGGAGCAAGACCATGAAAATATCGGCAACAAGAGAAATTATCTACTGATATTGACAATTATTTGACTACACGTCCCAAGATGGAGCATTTTGGTTGGGCCGTTCGGTAGATACTTATCGAACTCAGGTCAGTGACTATGGAGAATTGTCGTTTAAGTCCATAGGAAGACTTTCCCTTGAAGAGGGGATAAGCACAAATAGATACATATAAATCTCCCGATTCAAAACTGTACGTTATCAACTCACACCGTACCTATCATAGGTACACATAGGAATACATAATGTATTCCTTCCGCCACTAGAAGTTTTTCTTCCTTATCGATTTAATTAAAATGAAACTTGTTCTACAAGGTTCTCTCTCAGGCTTTGAGGGTTACAAGGATTTGACACAATTTCAAACTATTGATAATATCTATGGGAAATATCGGTAAAATATTGACTATCTGGCAACCCTGGTTGGTTTAAGCGAGCTTGGTCGCCCCTGCCGGTTTATAGGATAGTTATTGGACTTGAATAATTATTATAATTGAAACATTCATAATACTTTATACCGTTTCTTAGATGGTAAAATAATGATCCTGTCTAATAGATTACGGTAATCCGGTCAACATTTCTCCTTTCGAATTTGAAATTTCATCAGCATAATGTAAGGAAGCGCTGGTAAACTCGATAAGTACAGATTTCTAGTAGAGTAGTTCCTCACCTTCGTACGTCTGAGATTATTTCTTCGTAACTTCCTTAGATTCTTAAGAATTCCTTAGATCCGCTTGTCATTTGCTAACAGGGAAGATAGTATGCACTTGAAGTCCATCTACTATTATAAATCCTCCTCGGCTGCCGAGGCGCGAAGCCCAGTTTTCCTCTGCCGGGCTACTGTTTTTCCTGACTTGTACAATTCATTTAGTGCTAATAATGTAAAGAAGGTATCTTACCCTGGTTGCAAGCTGGCGTTTTGACTTCTGGTGTTATTCGCTTCATTTTCTGGTGAGACCCTTTGATCCAAAGATGAACCAAACCATGAGGATTTCGAGTTCATATTTACCTTAATTGTTTCTATTTCATTTAAATAATGAGCTGTCCTTGAGGGTTGTGTGGTTCCTCAAAAGGAACGAAGCGAGAGCGTTTTCTCTGCTTGTGCCGGTAAGTCAGACACGATGTTTCGTCTGATCATTGATAACCACCAACACAAGAGTAAATGTAATGGAGGTTGCTGGGCTCCTCGGTATAATTCACTGCTAGTGTGTTGGTTTCAATAGTCACTAGGAGCGGCTTGTCTTAATTTGGTAATTAATTAACATTCTATAATAGTGTTGCGATAGCTCAAAGTAAAACGTTAATACGAGATGACGGATTCAACATTGAATGCAGGATGTAAATCGCGCTTCCTCATCTATGAGTCATAGGGAACTTTCATTGATATTTTCTGACCGAGGACTTATCTGAGTAGACCATTTTCCTCACCCCAGGAAGCGCAGCAGGTGTTTGCCCACACTGCGTGAGCTTTTTCAACTAAATCTCCCATGAGAGTGATTGCCGAGATTATAATCTGACTTGGGGAGCTTTTGGAAAAAATCTCAATAGAACTCAATTCAAAGACTTTAAACTTTTAGAAATGTTGAATACCCTACTGACGTATTCCTTTTAATCATTTAAACACTTTAAACTGTGCGAGATGATCCGTCTGAATATGGCGCTTGCTTTCAGCTATTGGGTTCTTTCTCGGAGTTAGCAATGGTATTAAAAGTGAAAATAAAATTTATTGCAATGACTAATATTTTGGATTCTAGTGAGAGTTGACTTCTTACTATTAGAATAAGGTAAAAACGATTTAAATTGGCTACCTCTTGTTTTGTTTTTTCAATCTCCACCTGTTCGAAAAACACCTGAAAAAGTCACTTTTATTTCTTTGTGCTTTCTAGCTTCTTCACAACACAGGTACTGCTTTCTATATTCATCAACTCAAAAAAGAGGACACGAAAAGTTCAATACTTGTACATATTCTTGATGCTGCATTATTTTACGCTGTTCTTTCCTTAATGGTGCTGTTGTCACTAAGGCATCCGTGTGATTTCCAGAAAGGCCTTGAATAAGTTCTGTTGGGCTATTTCAGTGATTGAATTGACTGTGGTATTAAATTATTTTCTAAAATAGAAACTAATTAAATCTCTAGTCGCCTCTGGCGGGAAATCTGCGCCGGTACCTTATTTTTATGGTTATTGTTGTGAAGATACCTACTTCATTGTTGCCTAAGTCATAGTAATTTGTAATAAATACATTAGTGAATTTTAGTCATGCTCGTATACATATGTTGACTAATGTTAAGCTATTTAAATCTATTTTGACCTCAGAAGAAAGATCATAGATTATCAAGCGCAGATAATTTTACTATAATATCCCGCCGTCTTTTGTACTTGGAGAAGGAAACATAGCATTTAATTGATTAATTGTAATTGAATCTATCACGGGGTAACTGTTTTAAACTCATTATACATACATGAATATGAGTAATATTTTCATTTTAATGTCGCAATCTCATGGTGATGAATAAATTGAAACGATGTAAAATAGGATGTTCTTCATTAGGTTCCTTTACCGCCAGGGATGAGCGGGGGATAAGCGGTACTGCAATAGCAGAGAAATAAATCGCTTTGTTATTAATCCCATCGGATTTATACGTGTAAATCAAGAACGTTGTTAGAGGGTGGTTTCAGTTATTAACCTGAACTGGCAAGAGCAACTTACCATTGTATCTTTTGAACCAGTGAAGTAGGAATTGTACGGTGAAGAGAGCTTACCCCAATTGAGTTTAAAAACGGATCAATAATTTCATCAGTTACGTTATCGTTATCTATAATTATCGCTCGAAAATATATCTAACACAATCAAGGCTTGATGCTTAGCATGGACGAGCTTCGAGATGAAGATAACCTTTCGTAATCGATTGCTTCCATATAACACCAAGAGTAACCTCATAACTTTAATTACGTGTACAATTTAGGAAATTTTATTATATTATAATATAATATAATACAATACGTAATATTATTACTTATAATGAGAATAGGTATATTATATGAATTCATGGAAAACTAAAAATTCAAGTTGCAGGGGGAACTGAACCTACTGAGATGACGCTCCACGTCATCACAACTTCCCATTGATTGGTGATATGAGCTCCATCAAGGCTAATCACCAGCCACAGCAAGTAATCATCAACCAATGAGAAGCTTCAGCAAGTTACCACCAACCAATGGGAAACTGGGATCCTGTGTGTTGAGAGTTGAGTGCTTGTCTAGTTTGCGAGACACATTCAGAATTTTGACTTCACTTTTAGTGTTATTTGGACGCCTTCTATTGATTAAAAGAACAATCTCAAGGCCTATTCCTTATTATTTCACTCAACCTCGAAGGCATGTGCTAAAAACAGGCGGAAAAGGACAAATTATGGATCAGCTTCACTTCGTTACTCAGTTTATTAGAATGAACGTTCTCCAAACTTACATAGTATGGTGGACCAAGTGAGCAAGGTATACAAACACCATTTTTACACAAGAATAATGGCCCCAATATTCGTACCCACTGGGCCAGGATTGGTGCCCATTAATTGGTCACGAGCCTTGGATAAAGTATTTAGTGACCAGAACAGCCTATGCAGAACTTCAGGTTGATCCAGTAATCATAATAAATTAATACGAAAATATTTTCTGTCAACAAAATCAGCGTTGAAACTTTTTTCAACTGTTGGCAATTGAAATGTATTTTCCAAATTGGAAAATACTGAGCGTGTCCAAATGCAAATAATAAGCCTAAAACTTGGTAATCATTGCTTAATATTGTGTCACTTACACACTTTTGAAACATTATCATGTAAGGGAAGGTAATTTAGAATCATTGTAATGTTTGTTAGGGTATTCATTCAACCCCAGGAAACGACTATGCCTATATTATCATATAACTGGGTGATGCCTAAGAACACCCATAGTTGGGAGATGACAGCAGATCCAGACAGCTTGATATTGGGATAATGAACCCAAAATATACACTTCATATAAAGCTGATACACAGTGCGTATCATTTGCCTGCTATTTCAATTATAACACTTTCAAGACACCAACAGGCAATAAGGGAATTAGCTCTTTATGAATGAATGTTTTTAGTTAGACTTACTGGGAACAAGCACGCTTAGGAGAACTACTCACTTCTAATTTAATTAAGGTTTATCAAATTTGGAGTTTCAGCAGGGCAAACAACACTTAGCTCACAGTCAGATCTATTGGCATTTTAATAAATGTGAACTATTGAATTGCAAAATTTGCAATCCAATATTAGATATTTAGTATCTAATGTACTTCTAAATCTGAACGCACGAGGAGAATAACATCAAGTTCATTATATGAAATGATGATAAAAGATGAACGAGAAGGTCAATATTGAACAAATGTATTTGAAATTGCTTTCCATTACATTCAGTCTCCTGTTCAAATAGTAATTCACATTCAGTACCTCAGGTCAACTCTTTTCAACAACACATGAAGGTAATGAACGTTTCAATAATGGTTATTCCTCAGCGAACGATGAATACACAATTCAAAGAGTAGACTTTACAAGCTCTTAGTGTAGAGCTAAAACGTCAGCTTCAGTACCGGCGCTGAATATATTGGACGGTTCAAACTAAACATTTTTCATTGATCGTTCCCAGGTTAGAACCTGAATTGGGGAAGGGTTCATGTGCAATGAACCGACCAAATTCGTGAGAGATAGTTGATTAAAGAATGTACGAAACTCTAAATTAAGCAGGAAAGTGGGAGTACGAAATGAGGATGGACGATAACACAAATACTGTTCCACATCAAGAGGAATTTTCAAGTGAAATAAGAAATCTTGATGCTGAATTCAAGTATTTAAGTAGAACTTCATTGTCTGTTTCTATTGCATAATTAACTACAATCGTACTCGGAATGACATTAAAACATTACAGGAACAAAAGAGCAACTCTAGTCTATCGGGATACTGCTGAGACATTGTAAATAGACCAGTTCCCAACCTATATTGGGGTTAGTACCAGGAAGACGGCAAAGTACGAATGGGGTACGTTTTTTGCGAAAGATATCTGGTCATCAACTGAAATACGGGCTCCAATTGGGGCACCCAACGAAATATCAAACAATTGCAACAACACTTTTAAAATTCTATTTTAAAAGTGGTTGGGAATCTTTGCTCTATAACATCGATTTGAAAAGGTTTCTCAGCAGTGATATTATAGATACAAACAAGAAACGATCCCTTGATCAATAAACAAAGCCATTCCATCAATATCATCAATTTCGGGGAAAAAAATCGCTGTTAGGACAACAAAAGCTTTCGATCGTAATCTCAAACCAGGAAAAAGACTGTGAACGGTTATAATCCCGAGGCCCTGGAAATTTGTAACAACACAATTGATACACGAAGTAAATGAGACATAAAGTTAAGCGTAACTCGTAGGCTTAATCGTCATGCAAGTAAGACGAAGTTTCAAACTTGAAAAGTGCAATCAAATGCTGATATGGACGATAATGAACAACTATGGGTAAATTAAATAACTATAATCAAAAGGTTGTTTGTGTCATGGATTGAAGAATAAAGTCCTAAGCCTACGATAACATCAATAGCTTGAGAGGACTTGAATATTTGTCACTCGGAGAACGTGATACTATAAAGGCTTTGTTCGAGATGAAGCGTTTTATGGCAATGAATCATAGGCACCATGTAAAAATGACAACGAAGGCCAGAAATTCAAATTGGAAATCAGTCACAAGAAAGGTTGGTGTTGGTATTACATAGATCTAAGGGGCTCTGATGCCCCTGCTTAATTAATAACAAAGCTTGACAAATTGTATATTAAAAAAAAAAAAAAAAAAAAAATTAGGAAAACAAACACATTTCCTAAAATATATTTTTAGTAGCGAGGGAGATTCGTTAAGAAACAAACTAGGATGGGATGCAGACATTGAAACAAATTTGTTACATGATTGGAATGAACGAAAGTTTGTTTAGACTTGAACAGGCCCCACTTCTTCATCTGAGCAAAATGAAGCCAAATGTACAAGCTGGATTAAGGCAGTTGTTTCTTCACAAGAGATTCTGCAATATCCTGATAAGAGGAACCGGAATATCCTTGGGAGGACGAGGCTTCAAAATGGTGGAGGTATGTCCCTTAATTTACAATGTTATTCTTAATTGGTATTTAAAATAACACTGATGACTTGACATTTGTAAAATTATTAAAAATGACCGTTCACCAACGAAATTCGACTAGACCGCGATATGCAACCCAACTGAAACTCCGGTGGCAGCTCGCGAGGCCTCAAAGCTAGCTGCTGACTGACAAATTCAGGCTATAAATTCTGGGACCCCTCTGGATTACCGTCAACAGGTCCAAAAAATCATCAAGCAAAACAAAAAGCAACATGAATCAGATGAATCAGTCGGTCATGAGCGACGAGAATCCTTGCAACCCCGAGAGAAAGGTGTTCCAGACTGACATAATATGTTAATGAACCAAATTATGGTACTTCAGTTCAATTACATGACTATCCGTTCTCCCGACAGATGACATTACTATCTAAGGTTAGTGATGGGTGCAGAGCTGAATTCAGTCTAGGATGAAACGGCAATGCTGGGAGAGGCAGCTGGGCAATAGGCGATTGCTCCCCGAAAGAGTGAAAGTTCCATTAAATGGAACAGACGCAAATTTTGCGTCTATTAAAAAGTGCCGGTTGATCCCGGTGGAGCGGGCGATCGCAGAGTTCGGCGATTGCTCCCCGTCCGGATGTTATTTCCTGACCAGTGTTTGGACAGTTTTGGGCCCCCCATCAAATGGATTTTACGTCAAAAATAACTTGTAAAACAAAACCACATTCCAACTTTAGGCGACCTTCAAAAGCCTCATTGATCCCCTTCGAGAGGGGGCAGGATCCTGGGGAATCAGGACTGAATCTAGGACATCAGTGCCGCCAGGACCCTTGGGTGATCCTACATGGGAACACCTGGCGGGATGGTGGCATCAAGGCAGGGGCAAAAGGTGTATTCTACCTGAACTGCCTCAAGCATCATAACCTGCATAGTCTGCAGGGGGAATCCTCAACAGATCAGATAGACTCTGAGAAAGCTAACCTGGCACTCCAACCCTATGTAAATCAAATCAAATCAAACTGGTTTTTATTTGCAAAATCCATGTATATGACAATGCAAACGTCAAGATTACATAGGTAATGACAGAAACACAAGCATGAAAACAGCAGTAATTTGGGCCCCATAGTACAGTTCACAAACAAACTCTGACAACGTGAGAATGGAGCAACCCGGGCGAACTTATGGGCTTGATATATGATATGCATATGACAATGCAAACGTCAAGATTACAACATTACATCGGTAATGAAAAAAACACAAGCATCAAAACAGCAAAAATTTGGGCCCCATCGTACAGTTCACAAACAAACCCTGACAACATGAGAATGGAGCTACCCAGGCGAACTTATGGGCTTGAGGCGAATGAGATATTATAAAACTCATCAACACTGTACAATTCCGCCTCGATCAGAATATCTTTCAGGGCTCGCTTGAAAGCGGGGATGGGCAAGCTCTACAGCCTCTCTGGTAGCCGATTAAACAGACGAGAGCCGTTCTGAGTTGGGTCTGTCCGCAGCGAGGTTGTCAGACGGACCGTGGGAATGGTAAGGTCCTCGCATTGCCTTGTGGAGTAATGATGGCAGTTAGTGCCCCTCTGCAACGTGTTAACATTTTGTCGCTCAAACATCAAAACTGAGTGAATGTACAGACTCGGCAAGGTGAGGATTCCCAAGCTGTTAAAATGCCCTCGGCAACTCTCATTCCATCCAAGGTGCTTCAGTATTCGGAGAGCCTTCTTTTGCAGGACGAACACACGGCGGCTGTGTGGAGAGTTCCCCCACAGCTGCACGCAATAACTCAAACGGCTATGGAAGCAGGCAAAATACACTGATCTGAGGATCTCAGGGGACACATCGTGACAATCGGCGCAACATGAAATTGCAGGAGGCGAGTTTTGATGACAGCTTGTCGACGTGTTGAGCCCACGAAATTCTATTATCAACCTCTACACCCAGCAGATTCACTGAACGGGTGAGAGGGCCATTCAGCTGGAAGGTTAAGCTCTGGGTCTTTGATAAGAGTTGAGGCGAAGACCATTTACATCACACCATGACTCGATCAACTCTGAAAGTGCAGTCATGTTACTTTCCAAACCCTCAACTGAACTCCCTTGTACCACAGCTGTTATGTCATCCGCAAAAAGGGAGAGGAAGAACGTGTCCTGGCATTGGTATACTAGATCGTTTATATATATTATGAAGAGGCAAGGGCCTAGTCCAGATCCTTGCTTGATACCACATGGAATTTCTTCGGACTGTTCACCATTAAAGAAAACTACCTGCTTCCAGCCCATGAGATAACTCTCAAAGAAAGAAAGGCTAACTGGAGAGATGCCATAATGTGCAAGCTTTTCAGTCAATAAATTGAAGGGAACCAAATCAAAAGCTTTAGACAGGTCAAACAGCCGCAAACCCGTGAGCATCTTGCCTTCAAGGGAATCAAGTGCCTCCACAAGCACTGAACAAGCGGCAGAACAAGTATTTTTGCCCTTTCGGAACCCATGTTGGCGGCCATGCAACAATTCCTTCCCCTCGATGTACGCAATCAAGTCCCCCAAAACCACCTTTTCCAGTACTTTTGCAAAAACTGGAAGCTTTGAGACAGGCCTAAACTCATCATACCTGGTGGGCTTCCCTTTCTTTGGAATAGGTGTGATGGCAGACACCTTGAGGCAGCTTGGAAATTCACCTTGTTTGAAGCACAGATTAATAATGTACGTCAACGGTTCAATGACCAAATCAGCTACATTTTTTAGCATTACTGTGTTCACACCGAAATAATCCAATGATTTGCTGGATTTGAGTGATACTATCGCTGAATGAACTCTCTTTGTAGACGAGCGACATGCCTTCTCCCTCTCTGCCAACACCAGGCAACTGCCACGATCATCCCTCTTGGTCCCTAGAGTCTGTGCGTTGCTGGTAGTGGGATAAAGAACTTAATGGAACGCTGGGGTTCGCAAAAGAGTTGCTCTCGTCATCTCACTGCAAATCCCTCCTTCCTCAACTGTTCCGCTGCACTATCTTATAGTCAAGATATAACCGATAACTTTATCAGGGGGAATCGCCGAAAGTTGCAGAGGGAGCAGTTGACGAACCGGGATCAATCGCCGAAATCTACAGGGGGATCGCCGGTTCCCCAAGCAGCCCAGGGAGGAGTCACTCTTGAGCCAACAATGCAAGAGGACAAGGAAAGGCCAACTTGAAAGTGGAAGGAGTGTGCTAGAGTGGGAGAACTACATTACAGAATTAAATTCTTAAACATTACAAATTTTGTAATGTAGTTATCAAGGCGTATTTAATACTGACCTACCCCTTGCCTCCCAGACAGCCGAAGCAGCAGCAAAAGCAAAATACCAAAATTACTACCAGGCAGCTGAAGACGCTAGGGGACACTCTCTACCAGCTATCCACTGTCCATGACTGTCTCCAAATGGTAGAAGAACCGTACTCCCAAGTCCTGGGAGGGCGGGTCAAGAGTGTGCCTAAAAAATTATCGTAACATGCAGGGTCACTCAGGCTGAGGAAGACCCTCGGAATGAAGGCACTCTACCTTAGCACAGGGAATGAGGAAAGCACAACCTGCTTCATGGTATAGCACACTTACACGGCAATAAATACAGTTATTAATCTATCCCCCCCCCCCCCCCAATACTATAAATGTCAAGTCTGAGTTTTATATGTCAGAGCAGGGAATGGACATTGAATTCGAGTGGCGTGAGCTCGAATGAACAAATTTATGACTGGTGATTTGTACGTGCCAAACTAGATGAGGATGAAAATTGAAAATTAAGGGACACTCGAACCACTTGGTGTACAAACAGAAACCACTATACGATGTAGTTTACATAGGTCAGTACTCCAAGTCTGAAAATTGTGTTCATTAATTTCGATCCAAATGTCTTGATTCAAAAAATGACTTTTAAATAAATAATCTTTTACCCACTTCTAACATACATGATTAATTAAAAAATAGGAATAAGTTGTCAAGCTTAAAAAAAAAGGACTAGAGAGGCATAATCAATCGATCTCTAAAATACAGATAATTAAAAATAGATCTTCGTCGCTTGTTGAACTTAACAATAATTTGCGGCTTCCCAAATGTAGGGATGTTTTATAAAAATTAACGAGTTTGCTAAGAAGTTTTCTTTTCTTATTCTCAATCGATAGTAGTGCTTCCTCAGAAAAATGTTGAAGTGCCGGGAAAAAAACATTACCTATCGAAATAATCGACTTTGCCAATGGACTTAAGCCTAGCAAAATAAATAACCCTATTTTCTACTGCAACATTGGTCAAAATCTACTGTATACGACAAAAACAAACCACCGTTCCCCACTTATTTCGATGTCAGCAAGAGAATATGAAGTTGAGGGAAATGCCTTTTTAACGAACTATCGTTCCTTGCGTTTTACTCGTAATACTCGCATCCAACTATGAATCGTCCATTCATCACTATAAAGTAGCACACAATGTGGTGAGATGATAGCCAACTAGGACTTGAAGAAACCATCACACTCTGGATCTTACGTTAAAATATAAAAAAATATCAGAAAATCTCTGTTGTTTACAAAGCTAACAACAACAATAAAACAAGCGAAACAGCTTCCACTTGTTCCAATTCAAGGAAAATAATGTTTCCCCCAAATCATACACTAATACTATGAGGAAGCATTACTAACAACGCCAACCAGTCGAAACATTGGTTCATTTCGTAAACGGATTTTAAAATATATACAGCTCGAACATCTTTCAATTTGTCACTATACATTATCATATAAATATAGTATAATTTAAAGTCCACACAGACAATAACATCAATTCAAGTAATGAGTGCTATATCAGTCTGTAAATAACAATGTCATTTGCAACAACTTATATAATATAATACATACTCATAAAATGAATAAATTTATTAACCCTTACTAAAATATTCTAAAATTTCCAATTGTACAAGTATTTACAGGGACAATAAATATTATGCTTTTGTTAGTCAACCACGTTGATAATATTATCAGGATTCGTACTATATACAATAGCCAGCAATTTTCAAATAGTAAACAAAACTATTATAAATGACATATAAAAGCTCTAGGGGTTACTCACGGGAGAATTCCAATTCTTACATTACAGGGAATTTCGATATTGACGAATCTACATTTTTATTCTAAATTAACTCTTCTTTAATGCACCCAGAATGTTATTTAAACAAACTAATTGCACAAGTTAGTTGAGAGAAGGCTCTTTTCGTGATAGGTACCTGTTACAATGGTACGAGTCCTCTGTCTTAAACTAGTGATGTGTTTTCTACTTGGATTCACTGTCAAAGCTAAAAGCGTTGAAAGATTCAGCCCACTTTGATTCATTGCTGTTAGCTTTGGAAAACTTATCCATACCTTTATGAGTAGCACTTTCTTCACAGAAAAAGTCATCATCAAACGGATCATTGTTTCTCGCAAATATATTGACGGATTCAGATTTCCTCAGGCTTGAAGAAGAGTCAGATCGTTGAAGACTAGTAGCTCTGGGTTTCGGTTTGGATTCCGTGCTACCTAATTTACTATCCGCTATGTTTTGAGCAATTTTGAGTTCGTTAACCTCTGAATCGGCAAGCAGTTTGTTCGGGATGCTGTTTGGTTGAGATTCGACATTGTTGTTTTTACAATTCCTAGCAGACCGGTCCGCTTGGCTTGCACTTTTAGGTCTTCTTATCATGTCTGATTTAAGAGATTTGATGGGATCGTTAGTACCCGAGAAAAATACATCGTCGCTCCCTCGGGGATCACTCATGTCGCTAGAAGCACTTCTACCACTGCAGCGTCTGGTGTCAGATGGAGCAAAATCGTCTTCGAATGGGGACTGTTGATATGATCGACAAATTTTGGAACTGCCAGTTGATTCCCAAGTGTAGTCCAAACTGTGGACGTTACTTTGGGTATACTCTGTAGGATCCTTGGACTTTACAGATTCATTAAATGAAGGTTTCTTAGTTGATTCCTGAACAAGAGGCGGCTGCGGAGGTTTAGTATCAGGGTCAAAAGCGTCGGGTCCGACTGGGCTGTCCTTTGGGAAAAATTGAGAGGAAAAATCATCTTCGAATGGGGAAGTTTGACTGTGTTTCCGCCGTTGTTTTTGGCTTTGCAGGGTTTGGGTTTTTCTTCTGTAGTCCATGTCTGCACAATGAGCGTCTCTCGTTCTCATGTAACGCCTATCTTGAAACTCACTGTCAGCACTATGGTGCCCCGGGAAGGGTCGCCTACCCCTCTCACAACTCCGGGGTCTCCTAGACCACCTCGTTCCTTCATCGTCACCATGATCTCCATATTCACTATCCCAGTGTTCATGCCCTCTGTCCTTATAATACCTATTACTTAGTTTCATACTTTGTTCACTCCAATCTCGCTCTCTCCAGCTCCTATTTCGGTTGTGGCCATCTTCTTCCCATTTTCTTCTACGGCGGTCCATATAGTTTCTGTTCTGATAGCGTTCATCATCTTCCCATGCTAACGACTCTCGACTACTTTTCCTGTCAACATCACTGGACCATGGGACAGGTTTTCTAGGCTTTCGAGGTTCATCATAATGACGTCTCCTTTCATCCTCTCGGACTTGTGGCCTATGTTTCGGCCGCGGTCTTGGGTCATCTTGCCAACGTGGATTGTCCCATTGGTCCTCGCTCAGTTCCCGGTCGTCCTCTTCCCATGGAGACTGTTCCCGTGAATTCCACGGAGATGCTCTTCTCCTCCGCCCTCTTCGTGGGCTAGGGTAATCCCGCTCCATGTAAGGAGGTGTGTCATCGTACAAAGAATCACCGTCACTCCATCCATTTTCTCTCCAAGACGGACTCCACGATCGTTCAACTCTTCCATCCCAGCCTTCTTCCGATTCCTCATCTTCCTGCCATTGATTAGGCTTGTGTCTCCGTATTTTACGGTGTTTCCTCTTATCTCGGCAGGCAGGGGATTCATTGTCTCTGCTTTCAGTTGACCAAGGAGAAATATGACCTTCACTGTTTATACTAGAGTTATCTACAGCAGGAATTACAATGCTGTCAAACTTCGCCCATGAGGCAGAAGGTTCAGAGGAGTTTGATTCATTGGGAGCGATAAATTTCTGAGAAGGAGAAAAACTGACTTTTTCGTTTAGTTTTCCAATCCTACTGGACAATGGTGGTTGCTCTGTAATTGATGCAGGAATGCTCGATGTTTCTTTTGGATTCTCTTCCCCTGGTTCTTCGGGACCGTCTTCCTCATCAACATCTAGAGCACTGATATCCTCTTCCATGATAGTAGCTTCAATTATTGATTGATGCTCCTTCATTGTTACAGTGGGAGACTCAGTACTTTCACTATGGGGCCGTGATTGAGGTAAAAGATCAGTGTCTTCTTCCAGCCTGGAGGGCTCAATGATGCTATCTTCTTTATCACTCAAGTCTTCGTATTTCTCCTCTGCAACCTCGTCTAGACAAATGTCACGTAATGCTGCATATCTATCTTCAGTTGGAGGAGTGTTCCGTCCAGGAGGTGTGATCTTGGTGTCTTGGAGAGGCTTTTCAACTTCCTCTTCTTCTTCTTCATCCTCCTCCTCCTCCTCTTCCTCTTCTTCCTCTTCTTCTTTGTAAGTGCTTGGAGATGGCGCTTGTCCAACATGGTTTTCATCAAATATACTTTCACATTGCTTCTGCTCTTCTTCCAATAGTTCTCTGAACACAGCATATTTGTCAAACAATGATTCTTCCTCCTTCTTTGTAGGATCAGAACTTGCACTGAAATGAGCGTCAAATTCAGCTTTGAAGTAAGTGGTGTCTTCATCAATAGAATCTCGTAAAGCTGAGTAGCACTCACTACTTATCAACGGCTTTGACGTCCTATTGTCTGAAGATATGTTGGAAAACTGTTCGGAGTCATTGGATAAAGTCACCAGGCATTTTGTAAGATCTTGTAAAGTCATCTTTGATAAGGATGCTGGTGACATGTTTAGCATAGCAGCAAGATCACTGAATCCAGTTTTAGTTAATTGACTCAGAGTAATATCAAGAGATTTGTTGACACCGGATTGGGAAGCAGCTTCTGGCTCATTAACAGAACTGATCTTATTAGTAACACTCTTCTTTTTTGGAGGGGGTAGCAGAGGGAAAGGTTGCAAATAATATTCTGGCTCAGAGGGTTTGTTGGCGTTATTATGCTTGCGAGCTGGTGCAGGAAGTGGAGGGCTGTTTATGTCTCCATATGATGTGGTTTGATAATTTTCAATGTAGTCATAATCTGAGTGAGGGGGGCGAGGAGGGGGTTTGGACGACATAGGAGCAGGTAACCGCTTAGGGGGCAAGGGGGGAGGCTTCATGGTAACGGAATTTAGTGCAGATCTAGGAGGGGGTTCTGGAGCTATGATATCTGCTATCGGCCTATCGACTGATGCGTAATTACTACTTCTCCCTTTCAGAGTTACACCTTCCATAATAGGAGAGCCTCGGTCCCCATACACATCAGACGAATTCTGATTCATAATCCTCACGCGATTTCTTTGTTTGGGACTCGGTGGTTTCAGTACCGAGCTTACAGAATTTGCTTTTTGGAGCCTGTTCTTACGTGAGAAAGATGGGCTGAGAGTGCTGCTATCGTAAGAAGTAGAGCCCAACTTTTCTGGAGGGAGCGAAACCTTCAAGGGTGCAGGCTTTGAATCACTTTCCACAAAAGAGGATTTATACCTATCGTTCATATATTCACGCCCAGTTGATTTAAAGGAAGCAAAATCAGCAAACTTTTCAAATGGGTCATTGTTAGATGGTGTGAAAACAGACTGTGAGAAATCAACTTCAGAAAATGGGTCTTTATCAAATGGGTCATCCTGAAATGCATCACTGAACAGAGCAGGCTGAACTGGATTAGAAACATTTTGATCCGATTTTTCAGATGAGACTTTTTCTAATTCTCTTGTACTAACATACAGTGAAGTTTTACCGTCAGGTATTCCTTCTGTTACTAGATCTTTCAGCACCTTTTTAGGAGGATTTTTCAGATCTTGAAAAAAATCTTTCTTATCAACATAAGGCTTACTTCTTCCCGTGCCAAGAGGATCCAAGTCCGTAAAAACATCGAACTGGTCACGTGAACTTGAATCAAGCTTTTTCAAAGGACCATCTTCTGTCATCTGAAAGCACAAAAGAACGTTAGATCCAGCAGTGAACGTGAGCCATAAAACTCTTTAAAACTACCCGTTGCGAGTAAATCTACAAACCATTACGCTGAAGTACTACTTCTATCAGACAGAACCATAATTACTACTAGGTATAATGAAAATTTTTGACGAGTAGGTAGTACTTCAACAAAACTAGTTTGAACATGCCAGTTTTTCATCGTTAGTTGACGTGCCATTATGATTAACGTAATATTCTTATAATATACTGTTCTATATTATAAAACAGTAGAGAGACCAAACCTAATATATTTTTATAGTCCTGAAACCGGCAGCTCTGGATCAGAGTAACTCTGCCAACTGTTGGCATCATAAAGGGAACGAGGGATGTTCCTATATTTCAACGTACCCCTTCAGATGCGGGGAGTGGGGATGTTGATAATGTTTGGAGAGGGAAAGTCGACTGAGCACTGTTCTGCAGGGATGCCAGAGTATTCGGCAGTTCCGTTTCTTCGAACAGCGCTTCAGTTTCATGGTCGAACCAGTGCTTCTCGGAAGGTTTGGTCCGTTTCCCTGAATCAGGAGGAGGTGGCAGCTTTCCTTTTCTGGTCACAGGGTTGAAGGAGTCTCCAAAAGGGTCAGCAGCAGATTTCGTCACAACTGGAGGGCCAAAAGGATCTGAGGGAGTTATTCTGTCCATCTGGTTGATTCCTTGTTGAATATTGTTCAATTCAAGCTCAAGATCCAACAGATCCATGATATGTTCTTGACTTTCTGCAGCAGACGTACTTGGATTTTCCTTTGCTCGGTCTTCCGTAATGGGCCGGATTTTCAGTGGTTCTACATTAGCCTGCAAAAGGAAAGTATAACATACTGCATAAAATTTATGCATAAACATTTAATACTTATATGGTTATATATTTAGTTCTACAGGTTTCTGAAATCTAGTTAAACCTCCAACCCCCTGTTGCCCCACGAATAATGCAGTTTCATGAAACGCAAACGACACTAAGTAAATAAATAAATTCATGAATTTATTTATTTATTTTCTCATGAGTGTGCTTTCCACATGATTTGATTTGGCCAAAATGTAGTATTAGAAAAAATATTAGAAACAACCAAAATCCCAAAGTACTACTATTTGTCCAAGTTAAATAATTGAATGATAGGTACGAGCGACACAACTCTGAAAAATATATGTTGCGGTTAATGCCCGGGAGTCAGTGAGTGTCGGACTCTCTCTGGTGATTGCTAACATTCACTGGAGCTAGGTATCGGTGTAAGCCCGCATTCTTACTGATCTTCGGGCTTTCACTAGTGAGTGTCGTCAGTCACCGAGGCATGTTGGTGAATGTCCTCAGGGAAAAACGCTTCCATGTTGGGAATTTAGAAAATATGCCCAACCTTCTTTTTACAGGTGTATTTCGACGCTTAAGCGGCAACATATCCTATGTATAACGTATAGAGATAGGAGATAGGATATGTTGCCGCTTAAGCTTCGATTTACCACGCGTCAATTTAAAAAGTAGTCAACAAAGAGTCAAGCACTTGTTGACTAACTCACAATAGACGGGGAAGTCCGCAAGAGGGATCGGACTTCCGCCGGTCCAAGGCGGCATGCCGCGGCGTGTGTTGACAATCACCGGTTCAAGTCCGAATTTCGCACTTTCGACAGCGATCATTGTCCTCTGTTTGGTGGAAGCGTGCATTCACCGGTGGAAGTCCGGCTTTCGACAGGCACCGGGCTATCACCGTAACATATAGACGTTTTACATCTTTCACATGTGCTACACTAATCACATCTACTATGCAGGTAAGGACATTACATGTGAGAAACAAACGTAAGCCAAAAACATTGAAATTGTATGGGCACAACATATTTGTGTAGAAAATCATACATATCCAAAGAGAAATAAGTGCTCTCAGAGATACGGAATGACCATATTTGAAGAAAAATTGTAATAATCCAATGATGGATTTGACGGCCTGCTAAATTTGATTACCTCAGAGGGCTATCTGCCAAACATGAGTGCTGAAGAATGGATTGGATCTGAACATGTAATAAAATTCTAATAGGAATAATTCCTATTATTGTTACTAGCAAACTCGAAGGACTACAAGATATTACATGTCCTTTTGTTTGGAGACCGTACGAATGGTTTTCCATTGGATTAGATAGTTTTTTTTACCGTGCAAAATAACAATTTAAATTGAGCGAAAATTTGCGGAGGCCACCTGAATTTTAACAAATAATAGTTCATTCAAAAGGATGAAAATTCAAAGTAAGCGAGAAAAAAAACTCGCGGACCATGAGGCAAAGATTATAATAACTGAAGTAATTGAAAGTAGGTATATAACTCTTCATGAAGATATTCTCTGAGAACATGGACACACACCTTGCTACTGGTTTCCGGAAACAAAGGAGATGAGTATTTTATTTGATGTTGTTCAATATGTTGTTTAGCCATTTCAATTTCCTTCTTCTTCAGCTCAAACACAACTTGGAACAAATCTCGCATAGTTATCACCACCTGAAAATCATCAATAATTCATTATCGGCATAGGTAAATACAAAATAATATAATAATCATATTATTACTCTTGAAATCATTAAAATGTTCAAGGAAATCCACAGACACTTCAACGGGGAATAATAGCCCCGATAGAAATTGTAAGAGTGAAGGAAAAACAGAAAACAGCAAATAAATACGCACCTGGCTAGCTGCCTTATCGGTTTTAATGCCAAAAAACCGGTGGCCAGTGTCGGGGGAGCCAAAAATATAGCCAAACGCTCGTGAATCGGACATGTCTTGAGCTATGAACGATATCTTATGTACCGGATGATGGTAGAGACAATCCTAAAAAGAAAATAATGGGAAATGTTTGAATAGTTATTATCGACCTGATTCCAGAGAGTGAACGCCCGAGAATCGATAGAATCTAATTATTAAGAAGATTAATTTTATGTAAATATCTTACCCCAGTTTTTTCGTCTCTCAGCCTTAGCCCGTCAATGGCAATGTTTATATTAATTCGTTGTTTGTGCTCACCAGCAGCTCTGATGGCCATCTTCAGATCAGCCAAAGCCTCTTGGCACATCCTATCCCCTCTGGCCTCGCTCACTTCTAGAATACCGATCAACTTGGCTTTGAAGCTCACCCCATCTCCCAGGAATCTCGCTGGCTCATTTTTATCTAGAAAAAAAATCAGGCATTAAATTACAATCATTGATTAAGCCAGATGTGAAGATTCTTCGAAAAATTCCAAGATCTTGATTTCAGGTCGTAAAGATCAATTAACGAAAGCAACTTCCGCCAACAAAGAACATGTTTCGTTTTAATAATCACTTCGCCTTTCGTCTGATTTCTCCACTCAATGTGCTCCTTGAGAAGGTCGGAATTCATCATTTCCATCAACATATACGGATTCAGCACCCTTTAAAACCCCCATACGCAAATTGTTAGTTCGAAAATCTGAATAATTGAACTGTTTTAGAAATGTTAAAGATTTTGAACTGAAAGCGGAGGGCACAGAGCCGCCAGAGCGCTGAACAATAAATCTGAATGGGTCGATTTTCCAATAACCTTCTTTGATGATAAACTTCTTCTGCAATGTTGACCCATTTTCTTAACTTTTGAAGCACGACCTTTCCAGGAAAAAAAAAATCATTTAAGGAGCTCATTATAAACGTAGCGGCCACAGGCAGAAAAAGGCATGAAAATTTTGTCTATAATATGAGTGGGCGATTGTCATTTCCACCCTAATCCGTGACGCGAGGAGGGATAAGCCGTTCAAGGACCCGAGTACCTTGCTGAAACAGTAGGGGAGAGAATCATCACTTCCGCCCAGTGGAACCAGGTGTCAGATCATGCCTTTCCAACAGCTTTAGCTCCCACCTTAAAGTAGGCCTGTGATCAGTCAGTCTAAAGTTGAGGAAACGTTCAAATACTGTTGGGCAATAATCTATGACGGGGGTTTTTACCCAAAACACAGTGGTAGCATGCCGGTTCCACGTTAGCCAAGAGACATGCCAATATGGTGCCAAGCTGGAAAAGGGTTTCCATGATTTACCAAGATGGTCTTAAGATTTCCAGACCTGTCCAAGGCTTGCAATGTTGGTGCCAAGCTGGATAAGGGTTTTCAAGGCTTGCCAAGATGGTCCCCAAGCTTTCCAGACCTGTCCAAAGCTTGCAAGTGCTTGGGTGTACTGGCGACCTTACTTTCACCTCGCTGGGTGTACCAACGTACCAGCCCCACAACCCATGGGCGCAAAAGACTATTCTGTCATAATTAAGTGCGGTAACAACTTCGACCAAGAGGGATTTGAGCGCTAAGGGGCACTGCCCATTTCAGCCTACTGCTGAGTGTTCTCCTGGACCCTCTCCAAAGACCCGAAATGCAGCTAATTAACGGGAAAATATGGAATAGCAAACACGCGAAACATTGTTTATAGAAGAATGGGCTCCTGGAAAAGATCAGAATTCGTCTGGTAGTAGCTATTTGCGTCATTTTCATTCTCTCCCTTAATTAGCTTGTTGCCTTGTTCCACTGTCTAGCATAATAATATTATTATTTAACATATTATGTTATAATTATTGCTAGTATGTCATCTTACACTCAAATTTCTTACACATATCACCCAGTTTAATAGTATTAAACATTATATTATCATATCACAGCACCTCTTTTTCATAGTAAGTAGGTATTTCTTTAAATAATTTCGTAATAGGAGTCTACGACCAAAATTTGCTGCAAAGCTATCCGGCGTTTGGTGAATTTGAAACTATTTCTGAGAGGTTTTTATCAAAATGATAAAAATTGGCGTTTCATAGTCACCCAAACGACCATACTTTGCTCCAGACATTTTACTTTCATCGACCTGTCACTCATTTGCCAAAATTCGATACGGTCTTATGATAAGACTCTTATCACATAATATGGCCACATATTATTTGGCCAGCACTTTTTCATTCGTTGCCTTACCTAATAGTTTTTTTCTATGGTGTTACACTAGTTAATTTTATTCCAACCGCCACATGTGTACCTATAGGATACTTGGATGGATGAGTGAAACCTACCAACTTGTGGTGTTCGTCCTATCAGGAATAGTAGGATTACTGTAGGATTTTGGCGTAACTAGAGCTTAGACATTTAATGTAACCGTAATTAACTAGCAATAGCGAGTAAGTATGGCCGACATTAAGATCATATAAAAAACCTTAAGATAGGTACCTAATTAGTGACCAAGCCCCCACACATTAATCATCCAGTTTCGCTCAAGTTCCCAACGAAAGCTTCATTGCGTATAGAAAGTGGCACTGCTGCTTACTGAACATAGGTAACAGATATTTCAATGTCCGAGGAACGTGTGTAACTATAAACAACCCGATATCAAAAGCAGAACTCCAGCTTGGAAGGGTTTGACTCCCGTACAAAAACGAGTCTTGAGAGGACGCAGTACTAAATATCGGATTGAGTGGTTACACAGAAGCAGATGAATGAGTACAGTAGGCATGTAAAGCGATAACGAGAAGATACACAAAGTTGAAAGATGTGTGCGAGACGAAAGGATGGTTAACTCACATTTGCACGGGCTCGTCTTCTTACGTAGCGTTTGCATCAGATATACAAAGTTGAAAGCCCTAATATTGCACGATGGGGGTGGTGACGAAATTGACGTAAAACGGCATGGTTTGTTGTTAACGACACGGCATAATATTATCACGATGCACACTCCCACCTTTGAAAGGTTCTTTCCATAATAATCGGAGAAGAAACATGAGGGTGAATTTCACCCAATTGATCCAAAATGGGAATGAGGGCTATAGGGAATGGAAGAAGTGGGCAGGAATGTGAGAGCATGCTCAGTGCTTCAAGCCTCCCTTTCAATCAATAATCCCCCCCTCCCCCCCGTTCAGGCCGCCCTTCGTCCATTGTCTTTTTGTTAATTTTCAAAAATATGACAACTAAACGTAAACATTCACCAACAACTAACCAGTTCAATATAGTGTATGTATGCACTTCGGGGGGAATGGTAGGAATTAATGGTTTTTAGGAAGACCCACTGATAAACTTTAGAGCAGTCCTGAATATTATTGAATTACTAGGCATGCTTTGAGTCCTTACCTTTTCTCGTGAGCGTTGAGGAACTGATGAGGGTCTTGAAATATTGCAGGCCTTTGCTTTCTTTGGCATCTTCTTTGCTTTGATGGAAATCATTTAGGCTGAAGGATCCGGAATTACCTTTAAAATCGCTCATCCCGCTTTATCATTAATTTTTCTAAACAGCATAATATTATCATCGTAGGGGCCGCCTGTCAAAATGAATTGTTTTGTTAGCAAGCATCAGCGCACATTGAACTATGTTGTGATCCAGTTAACTGTTTGTTTAGAGATGGTGAATGGTTTAATGGTACATTAATCAAATTTTGATGTCACGAGTGGTAGTGTTATACGAGATGAGGATAGTTGAATAAGAAATGTCATGTAAACAAACGGGTTACCTATGTGAAGACGCGGTCGCAAAGACGTATATTATATGAGAAAACGAGTAACTAAGCAATTTTTACAGCTATCCCCAGTTCTAACTGCTTGGCAATTACAAATGACGTCAATAAATGAAACGGCCTTTCATATCAGACGATGAACTTCTATATGAAACAAAGGTAGAACTCTTTCGAATGAAAATGAGATGCGTTCCGAACACCTGACGAGGCATGACAACAAAATCACGTTCTGATAATCACGAGTAACGCGGGTGAAAGGAGAGCGTACTTATTGAAACTACAAATAAATGAAACAGTTACAACTTGTGTGAAATAAATGACCGTCCAACACTCACTATTCTCCACGGAAATGTACAGCACACCACTAGATCACAAGATGAACGGTTTCCGCTCTCCCGAGTTCATCATTGAAACTTGCACAGCACGAGCAGGAAACTGCTGACGTACACCGAGAACTCTAGCAGGAGCCGACGGAGGGTTCACATCAGGCAAATTGAGGTATCAGAAAATTGGGATGGTAATCAATCCTTGATTGATGACAATATACACTCTCGAATTAAACATAAACAACACCACCCTCGTCCTATCACCGCCTCTCACGGACGTCTCAGCTGAGCGGTAGGTGTAGGGGTAGTGCGATACCACCGACAAGCCTGTATCGATTCCTTCATGCTATCGATAGCTTTTCCACTGATTCAACACATCATGAAAACATCAACAGTTTTTGAAGTTGATGCCACTGTGAAATTATTTGTTTAAACGCTGAAAATTTTACACAACGGCTTATTATTCTTATTAGATATAGAACAACTGTGCAAAAACTAATGCAGTCAATGAAAAATTTATTTCAAAAATAAAAATAAAAATTCCCATACTATGTTTGGACAGATGTGGGACCCATAAAAATGGATTATGCGTCCAAAATTACTCGGAAATCGACACCTCATTCGACCTTCAGACATCCTTCAAAAGCCCGATAGATCCTTACAGCGAAATTGGTACGTTCGCGCATGCGCAGGGAGTGTTAGGTCCTCTATCATCCCTGTGCATCGTGCACTGGCTACACTGCAGTTTACTGCGTAGCAATAAATAATTGCTACTCAGTAAACTGCAGTGTAGCAAGAATAATAATAATAATTATTATTATTCTTGATTTCATATACATTCATGTGCACGTTATTTTGGTTCTAATTAAATAATGATTCAATAATCATTTGTCAATTTCATCAGAACCTAACATGGCGCAGTCGTATTCTCAGCTATCGAACTAGTCAATTTTACATCCGGCAATCAGCCCTGCTCGTCATGGAGTTCAACAAGCCTCCTCCACTGAATGTGTCTTCTGGTGATGTCGCCGCTTCGTTCAAGGCTTTCAAGCAGGAGCTCTTGATTTACCTCACTGCTACGGAAACTTCGAAAAAGTCTCGATAAGTTCAGGTAGCTAGAGTGAAGAATTTACTGGGGACTGATGCATTGCGGTTGTATCTCACGCTACGTAGTGTTGGTGATGGTCAGGAAACTACCACGTCTATATTGGATACACTTGAGGATCACTGCACTCCTCTGAAAAATGAGACTATGGCTATTCATCTGTTTTTCTCCCGTCGCCAAAAACTGGGGGAACCGTTTGAGGCGTTTTACGCCGATCTCATGAGCCTAATATCTGAATGTGAGTTTGGGGACCAAGAGGAAAAACTTCTGCGGTCACAAATCATCCTCGGGCTAAACACACATCTCAGGAACGTTTGTTACGCGAGGACCTCAAGCTGGCCAAAGTAGTGGCCTTCTGTAAATCTGTCGAGCTGGCTGGAAAGAACCTGAAATTGCTATCTCCGTCTCAAGCTGCCGACGTGTCGGCTATCAGCAAAGTTGGTGAGCGTCTGCCTCGTCCCTCGGGTTTCAGGAAGGTTGGTGTGAATCGACAGGTCACATCTTCAGACAAAGAGTCCTCTTCTTCTTCGACATGTGGGGCTGAGAAGGTAACGTGTCGTCGTTGCGGTATGTCCCACCCAGGAAAGCGTTGTCCAGCCAATGGTTTCAAGTGCACAAATTGTGGAAAAATGCACCATTTCCCAACGGTCTGCCAATCTCGCCCTTCGTCTGGTCCGCCTACTTCCTCCGCCCATGAGGTTATGGTTCAAGAGCAACGTCCAGTTCCAGCCTGCCTGCCTCAGCTGCCTTCGAGCCTGCAAGATGCCACTACTCCAGAATACTATGATGTAAGCAGTATTTCCTTGGTTGATCATGTTCACACCGGTCTTATCAAATATTGGGATATTGAGTTGTATGTAAATGGCTGTAAAGTTTCATTCAAATTGGACACGGGAGCTGAAGTCAGCATCCTGCCAAAACATGTCATGGATGCAATTCCTAAGGGTACTGCCGTTATCTCTAGGTGTCAAACTCTTCTCCAAACTTTTGGGGGATTTCAGGTACAATGTTGTGGTCAAATATCCCTTCCTGTTTCATTGGACTGCACTGATTCTGTTTCTTTCGTAGATTTTGTTATTGTTGACTCACCTAAAGCTATATCCATTCTTGGTTTGGAGGCGTGCATCAGGTTGAATCTCATTCGGAGAATGTTGGCGACTTCTGCCTTGCCCCCTTCCTCTAGTGGTCATTCGTCAATCCCGAGCCAGACTGAGTTTCTCAACCAATACAAGGATGTGTTTACGGGATTAGGTTGCTTCCCTGAGATCCTCACATTTCGGCTTAAACAAAATGCTCAACCTAAAAGCTCCCCTGCTCGTAGAGTCCCGTTGAAAATTCTGGATCGCTTACGAAATCACTTGGATGATCTTTTGGAGAGAGGGGTGATTGAGGAGTGTCCTGGTGGTGAATGGGTCAACAACCTCGTCATAGTAGAGAAAAATAAAACTGGTGCTCTGCGGGTTTTCCTGGACCCACAGCACCTCAATCAAAACCTCGTTCGTGATTACGCCAACATCCCTACCCTTGAAGAAATCAGCGCTAAGTTCGCCAACATGAAATTTTTCTGTGTGTTTGATCTCAAGGATGGTTTCCATCAGGTCAGATTGTCTCCAGATTCGGCCAACCTGTGTTCGTTTTCAACCCCTTTTGGCACATTCAAGTACCTTCGGGCCCCATTTGGCCTCTCTGTGTTGCCCGAGTATTTTCAGAGTCTAACTGATAAATATTTCGGCAGTATTCCGGGAACGATAGTCTATTTTGATGACATTGTTTGTGCTGCTGAAACCAGAGAGGAATTGTGGGGAATCGTTCAGGCTGTTATGTTGAAGGCCCGTCAGAACAACATCGTTTTGAATCCGTCTAAACTTCAGTATTTTGTGTCCAGCATCAAATTTCTTGGAATGGTGTTTGGTGAACATGGTATCTGCCCTGATGAGGATAGGGTGAGAGCTTTCCAAACTATCAAGTCTCCAACTTCCAAGAAGGACCTTCAGCGCATTCTGGGGACTGTGAACTACCTCCGAAATTTTATCCCCCACCTCTCTCATCTTGTTGCCCCATTTGGTGAGTTGCTAAAGAAGGGAACTCACTGGAATCGGTCTGATTTCTATGAGTCCCAGCTCTCTAAGGTAAAAGCCGCTGTGGCTAATTTTGCGGTGCTGACTCCCTTTGATGCTCGGAAGCCTATAGAAATCCATTCAGACAGCAGCAGCTACGCACTCGGCGCAGTGATGATGCAGCAGGGTAAGCCTGTTTTCTATGCTTCACGCTCACTTACTGAGCCAGAGCAGCACTATGCTCAGGTTGAGAAGGAGCTCTTGAGTGTCACATTTGCGTTTTCAAAGTTTCACCCTTTTGTCTATGGCCACCCTGACGTCACTGTTCACAATGATCATGCTCCTTTGACTACAATAATTGTGAAGAGCCTGAACAAAATTAACAATTTCCGTCTGCGTAAGCTTCGCCTAAAACTGCTTCCATACTCTTTTACTTTGAAGTACAGGTCAGGTAAGCATAATAATATTATGCTTACCTGACCTGTACTTCAAAGTGCATTATGCATATTATGCACATTGCAGATTTGCTTTCTCGGGACTGTGAGCCTTCGGTATTTCCTCATGATCAGTCTATGTTTGACATGGTTCATAGTGTCAGCTGTAGCGAATTTTTGGAGGGTTCATTGAAGGCTAAGTTTCAGGCTGAAACCCTGGTAGATCCAACCCTCAAGGAAGTCAGGTTATGCTACATCAGTGGGTGGCCTACCTCCATTCCAACGGGCGACTCAGACCTAGCCCATTATTACTCTCTTCGGAATGACATCACCCTCCAGGAGAATCTATTGTTCTACAATAATAGAATTCTTGTTCCAAGCAGTTTGCGCCAATACACGTTGGGCCTTCTTCATGAGACTCACCTTGGTTTTACCAAAATCAAAGCTAGAGCTGTTGAGAATTTCTATTTTCCCGGACTACTATCAGATTTGAAAAGCTATATTCTTGCATGTCCTACATGCAACAGATTTCAACGCAGTAAAATTAAGGATCCATTCCTGCCTCACGATATTCCTGACCTTCCCTTTCTAAAAGTTTCTGCTGACATTGCGGATTTTGGGGGTCACTCATATCTAATTCTCGTGGATTTTTATTCTAGGTGGCTTGAAGTGGAACAAATCCCAAGTAAGACGGCCGCCTCGGTAATCAGGGTCCTCCGGCAGATTTTCAGCAGATTTGGTATCCCACAAAAATTTGAGGTGGTTAGGGTGAGAAATGACTCCTCTGCTGAGTACTCAGCAGAGGAGTCATTTCTCACCCTAACCACCTCATTGGATTAGACCTCTGCACCGTCGGCAAACACCACACCACAAAAATTTGTTTCTGATTTGTTTCTGTTCAACTCATTAGAGTTTAAAGCGTTCGCTCGTTCATGGAATTTTGAACTTATAACTAGCAGTCCTCATTATCCGAGGAGTAGGTTAATGGTTTGGCAGAGAAGGCAGTGGGGATTGCAAAGTCCTTTCTTGCAAAATCAGCGCATGCAGGGGTAGATGTCGCTCTGTTCCTTCTTAACTACAGGAATAGCCCTGTATCTGGGCTGCCCTATTTCCCTGCCCAACTCCTCCAAAGCAGATTACTTAATTCGAAAATTATTTTTAATCCACTCTCCTTGACTCCTAATACTGTCACTGACCCCGCCATCACGGCTAAGTTGGGCCAGGCTGACTCCTACAACAAATCAAGTAGAATGCATGAACAGGATTTTTGTCGGGGGCAGGAAGTATTTGTCCAAAATGTTAAATCCAAACTATGGGAACCTGGGGTCATTGCCGAGGTGCTTCCTAATCGCTCATACATGGTCGAGGTATTGGGGCAAAGACTTCGTCGGAACTCGGTTTTTATTCGCCCTCAGAATGATTCAGCTCGTTGTCTCGAGAGGGAGTCGTTTCGTGATGTGGTGGGCCCTCGTTTAGATGGGTCTCCCCCACTGACAATCCCTCCTGATTCTCCTCCGACCCCGCAGTCGCCTGCTGGTGCGCCTAGCGTTTCTGTGCGCTCAAGGCGTCTTGTTAGGCCTCCTCAACGGCTTGATTTGTAATATTTGTAAGCTGAGTTGTTTTTGTTTTTTAAATTCTTGTTAACAAGTTGCTCATCTTATCATGTTCTGACAGTAAAGGTCAGATTTTTGTTGTAATTTTTGTTAAAAATCATACAATAATATAAAATTGTGTTGGCCGACGGCCGACGGCCGTGTGGTAGCCGTGTGGTTTGTTGGTACGGGATAACGCGTTCCCGAGTGAGTTTTTTCACTTTCCGCTCGCTGGCCGTTTAGGGGGTCGAAAAAATTACGAAAAAATACGAGCCGTATAGATCAGAACTGGAGGAAGACGTCGGTCAAATCGTAAATCCGAAATTCGCCCGGGAAATTCGTCGAAAATTCGTCGAAAAATCGTCTTTCTCCCGTTTGTCCTACGTTTTCCACTTTCAACTCGCGCCAAAGCCCGTTTAAGGGGTCGAAAAAATTACGAAAAATTACGAGCCGTATAGATCAGACCTGGAGGTAGACGTCGGTCAAATCGAAAATCCGAAATTCGCCCGGGAAATTCGTCGAAAATTCGTCGAAAAATCGTCTTTCTCGCGTTTGTCCCACGTTTTTTCGGGTTCAAAAATACCCAGTAAGGAGCCATTTTTTGGGTATGGTATCCGCGAGCCAAATGCGCGCCAAAATATGGCCAATCTGATTCCGAAGTCGGATTTCAAAAAAACCGAGGGGGAGGGGGTGATTTCACGGTGAGAAGACAATTGGATCGTTTTAATTCGCGCGGGGCCAGGGAAAATTCGTCGAAAAATCGTCTTTCTCCCGTTTGTCCTACGTTTTCCACTTTCAACTCGCGCCAAAGCCCGTTTAAGGGGTCGAAAAAATTACGAAAAAATACCAGCCGTATAGATCAGACCTGGAGGAAGACGTCGGTCAAATCGTAATTCGGAAATTCGCCCGGGAAATTCGCCGGAAATTCGTCGAAAAATCGTCTTTCTCGCGTTTGTCCCACGTTTTTTCGGGTTCAAAAATACCCAGTAAGGAGCCATTTTTTGGGTATGGTATCCGCGAGCCAAATGCGCGCCAAAATATGGCCAATCCGATTCTGAAGTCGGATTAAAAAAAACCGAGGGGGAGGGGGCGATTTCACGGTGAGAAGACAATTGGATCGTTTTAATTCGCACGGGGCCAGGGATCTTAGAAAACGGAGGGTCCAGGGAACTTTGATAGATGGAGAGGCCTTTATTTAAAAAAAGTTGAATTGAATTAAAAATAATAATTTCCTAAACGGTAAGCCCTAAAAATACGCCGATTTTTTCTATCGTCTCTGCTACGAATAGGAGGGGCCGAGCGGAGCGAGGCCTTATGTCTGAGTAGGGGTTTGAACGTGTCCTTCGATGCTACGCACCCCACAGGCGGCAATACACCCCACAGGCGGCAATACACCCCACTAGGGGAGCGAGCGAAGCGAGCCAGAGAGACTAGTAAAAAATAAAAAAAGGGGCATGTTAGGTCCTCTATCATCCCTGTGCATCGTGTGTGGTGCACTGGCTACACTGCAGTTTACTGCGTAGCAATTATTATTATTCTTGATTTCATATACATTCATGTGCACGTTATTTTGGTTCTAATTAAATAATGATTCAATAATCATTTGTCAATTTCATCAGAACCTAACAGGGAGTACCACTGATGCAATCGTGATGAAACTGATAGGGGACCATCTAGGGCTATACCCACACAATTTCTGAAAATTAGATTGAAATCCGATCAAAATCGTAGGAGTTATGGCTGTGGCAAGGAAATTACGTTCGCGCATGCGCTGAGCGTACCGCTGATTCTATTGTGATGAAATTCGTATAGCCTTATCCGCATAATCCCTCAAAATTTGAGCTAAATTCATTCAAAATTGTGGAAATTATGGCTGTAGCAAGGAAATGCGGACAGACCCACAGACCGACAGACACGGAACCAAATTTGTTCAGTAGGCTATGAAACGCAAAATGCGAGTGGAAATTCTGAATTCGGACAACAAAAATTTTTTGGCTCCCGAAAGTGAACACAAAGCTTCAGCTGCTTCGCAGACTCGGAAGCAAAATCAGATATCATCAGATATTATATTATAATAATATAATATCATTATGCCACACAAGGACGTACTGAAAATAAATCGCACCATTAACATTTCAAAACCTGGTTCTATTCGTTCCCTTTGCAATAATAAAGAAAAAATAATTATTATTAATACCTACTTACTTAAGTACTTAATTGAAATTCGTATATATATAGATATATATCTTGACTGTAGACGCACTAAGCTTTTTTTTATTGTGGTTTATTTGTTTAATTTGTCCAACCTATGACTAAAAGTTTATTTTATATATACATATATCGGTATATTACAATCTATCGAATCACTACTTCAATGTCGGTATTGTACAATATCGATGTTTAAAAAAATCGTATTGGAAGAAATCGACGTCTTCAAGTTCAGCACCGTCACTAGGTAGGTAATAATCACTGAACCAAGGTTACCCACGCAAGCAGTGCTGCCGGTGCTAACAAAATCCCGTTCCCCGTACCTACCGAGATTTCCCATTTCCCCGAGAATTTACTTCAATAATCATTATGCAGCCTACCTATTATTTTAATAGAATGAAATTTTTTATATGTATACCGATCTTCAGGACGAAATTGAAGGCACTGACCGAGTCACGGACGGATTTCCACGGGCAGGTCAGATTATGTGGGCCCTTCCCATGGGAACCTGCAGTTTGAACTTTCATGAAGTTAAAATTAGGGCCTACATGAATGTTCAGGGTGATACCGTATCGGTCCCCGTGAGGCGTTAATGAGTCCGTTTAGGTTCCTGACTTATGAACCTTGTTGTCTGAACCGCTTCCGTATCGGTTCCCTGTCTATTATTGTGCTCTTTGCCTATATTTTCACGCAACAGGGTCTCGATGGAGTGGGTGCCACGGCATAGAAGCATTTCAGGCAAAGAACATGCTGACGCTCTGGCCAGGGAGGGCTCCCAGACCCTCTTCATCGGCCCGGAGCCAGCAGTTGGCCTACCACAAACCTCCTTCAAAGGCGACATAAATTATTGTAGGTGGATGTCATTACATACAAAAAAGCCAAAAGATGGCAACTCCTCGAAAGGTGTGCGACTTCAAGTCGCCGACTGGAATCAGCAGCTGATGGACGATTTTTCTATTGTTCGGATATCAAGAATAGAGTACTTTTTAACCATGCCTACACTTTCCAAAAAATGCTTGGAAACTGTAGACAGTCCTGAGCCTGTAAATGGGAAGGAGAATGTTGTTAAGTGGGAACCGGGGCAGGTACTTATTTAAAAAAATCTGCACTATCGACAAAATGAGTTTCTTATCCAAGCTGGTCATAACAATGTTTTTCAAACATTTCATAGAAATCGTCCTGTAAAAATTAATGCTATAATAATTTCAATAATTACATGTCATTGCTATACCTACATAAATTTTAATGGTGGGATCCGAAGAACGGAAAAATTTAATGTTAGGGTATTATAGCAGGCTTCTTCTTTTTTATAGAAGCGGTCCTGCAAGATGGCAGTTTGGGCCCCTGGGCACTCTCACTCACCCCTCCTTGCTCTGAAAATGTCAGTCATATACTATACTATAATATATATATAAGGATATTATCATAATAGTAATATGTTTATAATACTATAGTATATTATACTATTAGTATACTATAGTTAGGGTGGCCAGATATTTTTTTCGAGGAAGCAGTACATTAAACAAATAGTCGCCGGACACTATTGTATAATATACCATATATATAGTCTATCTCTATATAATACCTACTATAGTACAAGAGCCTTTTTTTTTTGTCTATAGACAAAATTATTATTATTAGACATTACATTTTTTTTGTCTGTAGATAGAGACAAATTTTTTTTCCATGTCTAATAAAACATCACATTAGGTTAAATCATTGCCACTGGCCACAAAAATATTATGACTATATGATATAATCTACATCTCATAAAGGAGATCCATACCGAGAGATCAATTACACAGGTTTACAAAAAAAAGGTCAATCTCAGGCGCCGCAGAAAAAACCATGAAACTCTATGTTTTTTGGGGTGCTGAATCCGAATCCGGCCCCCGTTTTTTCCGGTCACGTCCAAATTTTCAAGATATTGGCGATTTTTCGTTTTTTCGACCTTTTTCCGTTTTGGAAGTCACAGCTAAACGTGCGGATACCACAAAAACTCTCTTCTTACTGGAAATGTATCGCTGATTCCGAAAATATATATGAGTTGGTGTCTAAAACCACGAGAAATGTGTGATTTTGCCAAAAAATGTTGAAAAAACGTGGTTTTTTCAAAACCAAAGTCACGTTTTTTGATACTTTTTACCTTCTAGCGTGAAAACTAAGGCCGTTAATAAAATTTTTCCAACGAGGTCTTGTAGGTAGATTGTTTCTGCGTCGAATGGGACCAACCGTGATTCTTTACCTTCCATAATAAGGAAGCTATGATTTTTCAAAGTTTCTACCCATTTTGGCCATGTCGTAGAACATGAACTCCTGGAGTCGGCAATGCAACTTGATCACAACAAAACTTTGTTCCAAGGAATATATTGGACTCGGAGGCATCAATTCAGACCGACTCAAAGATGGTTTTATTCATCAAGAACTCACGGAATTGCACTTGAAGCCCTGAAAAACAAGCGCCCAGAAACTTTGAAAAATCATAGCTCCCTTATTATGGAAGGTAAAGAATCACGGTTGGTCCCATTCGACGCAGAAACAATCTACCTACAAGACCTCGTTGGAAAAATTTTATTAACGGCCTTAGTTTTCACGCTAGAAGGTAAAAAGTATCAAAAAACGTGACTGGTTTTGAAAAAACCACGTTTTTTCAACATTTTTTGGCAAAATCACACATTTCTCGTGGTTTTAGACACCAACTCATATATATTTTCGGAATCAGCGATACATTTCCAGTAAGAAGAGAGTTTTTGTGGAATTTTTGGACATCCGCACGTTTAGCTGTGATTTTCAAAAAGGAAAAAGGTCGAAAAAACGAAAAATCGCCAATATCTCAAAATTTTGGACGTGACCGGAAAAAACGGGGGTCGGATTCGGATTCAGCACCCCAAAAAACATAGAGTTTGATGGTTTTTCTGCGGCGCCTGAGATCGACCTTTTTTTTGTAAACCTGTGTTATTATTCGAGAGATAGTATTATACTATTTGGCTGCATTCAGCGCCGGATTAACCTCTCGTGGGCCCCGGGGCTGAGACTTACAAGGGGCCCCCTTTATATATGTACATATACATTTATATTATATATGAAAGTGGATCCTCTGGCCAGGAGCATAACGTAAAAACCACTAGAAAATAGCGTCTGTCGCTTCACAACCAAAAACTGGGTCAAAACAGTTAAAAAACACTCCGAATGTAGGACATTCTATTTTTACAATAATTAGGTAGGTATTAAGAAAAACGCTGCAAATTTTACACAAGGGTTTATTATTCTTTGATATACGTTACTTGTGCAGAAATTTAATTCTGTCAATGAAAAAATTTAAAAAAAAAAATTTTTTTTTGGATTTTAATCTGAAAAATTTTTTTTTTATTATTATTATTTTTTTTCAAAAATGTTTCTTTTTCAAAAATTCTTTATTTTTTACTCGAAAAATATTTAACATCCTGGGATCCTTCAAAAATCCCATTTTTAGCACCATGAAAGCCCTAAAGATCGTCCCAGTGAAATCGGATCGTTCCGGGACCCCAAAAAATGGATTCTACGTCCAAAAATACTTCGAAAACGACACCTAACTCGATCCCATAGCTCAAAGCCTTCAAAACACCCCTCCCGTAGCCCCATTATAGCCCCATAGCGCCCCACGGGTTTGGGCGATCGGACTGAAAACCTTGCGGGCACAACTAGATGGTAAACCAAGTATTTTGTCAAAATTTCAGATTTTTAAAAAAATTCCTACTGCCCAAAACGGCCTGGACGGCGGACGGCGGACGGACATTTCGGATTTAGAATGTAGACCTCTTGAAACGGATAATGTCAAATTTTGAGCCCGATCGGAGTCGTCGACCCGCGTCGCGAAAACATAGGTGTATTATTCCAAGAATAATAAACCAAAAGTTTCTTTTTACAATAAATAAAAATGCTGTAAATTTAACACTAGGGTTTATTATTCTTTTATATAGGTTACATGTGCAGAAATTTATTTCTGTCATTGAGAAAAATTAAAAAAAAAAATTTTTTTGGGGGAATTTTATTTTTCAAAAAAAACCTTTTTTCGAAAATATTTTTGTTTTACTAGAAAAATATTTGACCTCCTGGGAACCTTCAAAAATCCCGTTTGTAGTCCCATGTAAGCCCTAGAGATCGCAACAGTGAAATTGGATCGTTCTGGGACCCCCAAAAATGGATTCTACGTCCAAAAATACTTCGAAAACGACACCTGACTCGATCCCATAGCCAAAAGCCTTCAAAAAACTCCTCCCACAGCCCCATTATAGCCCCATAGTGCCCCACGGGTTTGGACGATCGGGCTGAAAACCTTGCGGGCACAACTAGATAGTAACCCGAGTATTTCGTCAAAATTTCAGATTAAAAAAAATCCTTCTGCACAAAACGGCCCAGACGGCAGATAGCGGACGGCATTGTATGCGGGTTCAATTTCAGTGTGTGTCATTGTATGTGTGTTCAGATTTTATTTTTATCTAGGCTGGTCGTGTTAGTATTAGGGAGGGGAGGAAATTTTGTAGAAGTACTCGCCCTCCACCGGACAAGTAGGTAAACGTGGAGAGAGCAACCACCCATGATCCGAAAACTGCAAGTTACGAGAAGAGTAGGTATGGTCTGCTGCATTCCGCAGCCACCAACGACCCGAACACCACAAATTACAAGAAGAGGTGGAATAGTAGGTCGGTCTGCTGCGATGACTCCTGTCCCGAAGAATTTCGAGCCAACGACCTCCTTTAAAACCCGGCGCCTCAACATTGGTCCAACCCAGGCACACCAGAATGGTGTGGCTAACGCTGGAGGGGACGGGAGGGCAAGCTGTACTTCCCCTAGGGGACATCTAAAGAACAAGGTAGAAGAAAGAAGATTTAAGCAACGATAAGTGCACTTCCTCTGGGGGAAGAAATAGAGGAGAAGGTATGAGAGAGGTTGTGATGGGCCAGAAATGGCCTTAGACACAACCTAAGAAGCTCTGTACAGCGTATGGCGGACGGACATTTTGGTTTTGGAGTGTAGACCTCTTGAAACAGATAATGTCAAATTTTGAGGTCAATCGGAGTCATCGACCTCCGTCGCGAAAACATAGGTGTATTTTTCCAAGAATAATAAACCAAAAATTTAACAAATTATTTTTGTTTTTATGAACCAAATGCGGTACAGAGTCCAACCCGCTTAGCAAACTCTGCACTTGTGCGGGTTGTAACCGCAACAGTGTGGAAAATCCGTGAGGTCTATAACTCGCGTTGGGAGTAGTAGTAAGTGGAAGTTAGGTATCTTGAAACTTTTCGTTTACCTCCCTCTTTTTCAGGAAAACAATTTTTTGGAGATCAGCATAGGAATAAGGAAAACGGTTTGTTAATTAAAAAAAAAAAAAAAAAATCAACGGTGGCGAAGTGGCCCCCTTGGGGTGTGCGCCCCGGGGCTATAGCCCCCCTAGCCCCCCCGTTAATCCGGGCCTGGCTGCATTTAAAGACTAGAGAACCCGTTTGAAAATAATAAAAACCGTACCTAGCTCCACCAACCAACTTCTTCTTCTCCTAGATAAGAAGTGTTGGTGTTCTATCTAAATTATTTAGGGTCCGGCCCGGACCGTCCGGGCGTCTGGGCACCATCATTCTTTGGAAGATATTGCCAAGTGCGTGAGTAAGTTGGCAGGAAGTAGCGAGCCTAAAACTCTACTAGTTTCAAAAAGCAGTACATTTCAGGTGTACACAAGGGTCTCTGTGAACAGCTTTATCACATACCTTAAAGCAGTAGGTACCTACTGTACCTACTGTACCTACTGCAAAAAGCAGTACATCTGGCCACCCTAACTATAGTATATATACTACTATTAGTATTATATTATAATACTATATTATAGTATTATGTTTTTGGCACTGTTCGGATGAATGAAAATAAATTACCTGGCGCCCAGGTCTTATAAAAATACATAAATACATAAACTGAAGAACAAAGGGACTGTGTCCGGAGATGGGACGTAGTGGGAAAGGTGACGGAAAAACGGGGTGGGAATTATTCGATGGGCGTGGCCATCGAAATTTAGCACTGCGCAAGCTCCTCACATCGCCTCAAATTCACACACCAGAACATGGAATAGGGCCATTGGGCCTTTATCATGGAAGTTTTTCAATTTTTTTTTCGAAAGTACATCCTACGAGAATAACAAAAACGACAGTCAGCCGTCTGGAATCGCTTCCAAAAAAATATTATAATTTAGAGAAAGTGGTGACGTTTGAAAATACGCGGGAGTAGAATCGATCAGCTGGGTCAGTGACGTCGTTTGGTAAAGAAGGAGCTACCAACCTCGGCAGGCTGCCGAAGTTGTTACCAGTGTTGCCATCTGACAGCCCATCACAACAAACGCTATCGAATCACCGTCAATCTGATGTAATAAGACGTTTAACTATAAGTGCAATATATTCTGAATTATTTATTCACTATATAAAATGATAAACCTTCGTAAATTCGTATATTCTGAATTATTTATTCACTATATCAAATGATAAACCTTCGTAAATTCCTTCTACAAGCTGCAGACACTAGCGCTCCAGGTGAGAGCTTTGCCTTGTTTGTGACGTCGATTGGTCAAGTCAGCCTCACGGTCAGACCCGCGAAAATTCGAACTGCACGACTCGTTTTTTGCTCTTCTCTCCTCCAACAATTAAAAAAAAAATGATTTCAGTGTTTCTATAACATATGCTTCGGTCCTACAATATAATGGTAGGGTTAAATTTAAAATCGGAAGTTTATGATAAAGGCCCATTCCGTGCACCAGAACAAACCTTTGGTCTCACTGCTGAACAGGCTAACAAATTTGAATGTTATTTTACGTATGGTGCGAAATAGTAAGAGGGAAAGCCAACAACTCTTTTCGTCAACGATTTTATTAACAAATTTATTTGATAAAGAAACTAATGTACGATGTACATTAACATTTATTTTAACCAGCAATAAATAGTAGGTGCCTTAGGAAGGTACTCGGGGAGTACTTCATGAATGAAGTATGAATAATATTACATTTTAGGTACTCAACCAAAGTAGAGTAGGCATAATTGAGATATTATCTCAATCATTTGGCATGCTCATTGGTTGTATAGGTACCTACCCACAATCCTTGGCCTATTCATAATAATAATATTCAATATTATTGAAATTGCTTTTTTTTCGGTTTGACTTGAACAGTGTAATGCGCATATCGCTGTTTGCCACTCTACCCCTGATGTGGTACTTTTTTTAGAGGAACATAGGACGAAGTGAACGACTGGTTAACAACGACTGACTACATTGAGTCAGTTGTTAATTCGTACTTTTGATTCATTACAGTAAGTAAAATTCATAATCATGTCATGATGGTTTGTAGAGGAATTGTTATAAAGTTTTCTGTAGGTAGCAAGTCGAAGCATCTCAACAAATGAACAGTATGTCCCTACCAAATTAGTAAGTCGAAGCATCTCAACAAATGAACAGTATGTACCTACCTAATTAGTAAGTTACTTACACCTGAAAAGGAAAACAATAACTTTTCATTGGTACACAGATGCAAAGATTCATACAGTCATGTCTAGCGTCATTTCGATTCGGCACATGGTCTCTCACTCGCCAAATTCGGGTCATCACTACCCCGAAGACTCGATGAGATTTTTTTTTTCTCATCTGCTCAATTTAGTTCTCAGTACTCGTACTCTTCACTGGACTGTGGAGCAGGATGAAATGTTCGGTGAGGAGGCGGCAGCTGAACCGGTCGCCTATGTTGCAGGGGGATGTTTACCTCTTCAGGAGAGTGAAACACCTGATTAGATCCCCTCACGATCTGAGGCTGATGAGGAGCTGGTCGGGGAGTCTGATGAAACGCAGGTTGGGGTTGCTGAGGACGGGGGCGTGGCGTAGCCTGGGGGATCACTTGTTGTACCTAAAATGGATTAAAACATTTCATTAAGTACTTTATTTATTCTACCCTAGCGACTTATAATGGTTATCGGCTCTGGTTTCGATTAAATTAAATGCGGACATTCAAGAGAAGTTCCCATCATAATGTAAGGTTAAATTACTTGCACGCGTAGCTATTGTGGCAAGAAAATATTTAATATCATCCAACGTCTCAACGTTATCAGCCAACTGGGAGCAAACTGTGGCTCGTAAAGCTCAGCAAGCAGAGATTCAATAGGTTGAAGTTATTCAGTATTTTAGCTAAAAATAATTGGTTGCCTTGCCGCACGGCTGTTGTGGTCCAGTTCGGTAGGTTCGTGGTTGTTGGTTGACCAAGTGTTTGTTGTCATAATTGATTTCTACGCTAACATATTGGTGTAACCTGATGGTAGGTAATTTACGGACAGTAGTCGATATTCTTCAGTATTAATTACTTAGCTTTGTTCTTCCACCTACCCATCGAATCATTTAACGCGGAACTAATAGGTAAAGGTGTTTAGGCGGACTGCAATGCGTTGCGTCCGAGTACAGGTTGAGTAAACCTACTGTCCAGGAGAAAAGACGATGGCGAACAAAGAAACTGAGAAAGCAAGTGCCGAAGCAAAAAGCAGTGGATAATAATTATCCACTGTTTTTTCATAATTATTATGAAAAACATCTGAAGCAACTCATTGGAGTTTTTGGATTTTCTTTTGAAACCCCAATCTGTGAACCTTCAGTAATAGTTAAAAAAAATTACAATGCTCAATGCATTTTTTGTAAAGACACTACCTACCTTTTGTAAGGGGTTTTACAATCTGTCCCAAATTCTATCTTAACACACAAGCGAACATGCACCAGTAACGGGTTTCAGTTAGGTTTTTTGAAAATCAACTTTGGCGTTGAATCGTTGATGTAGCTGGATTTGAGCAATAGGTAGAGATTGTCAATCAAGTGCGATATCGTAAGTTCGGCCTGACCAGTCGGGATGTCCTTTTACCGTTTCGCGTTCGTTGAGTCGTCCATAAACTGTCCACTTAGTTCCAGTTGGGGTCTCCTTATATCTTAAATTTCTACCTGTTCTACCTGCTCTTCTTCATAAAAATTCTCAGGGTAGTATCGGTCGGAGTATCGAAGAGTCACGTTGGGCTTATTGTGCGCTTCTTCTGCATTGATTGGTTTATACAAGAAGTCATTCACGAAATGAAACTGAGATGACTGCGTGCAGATGTTGTCGTGAGTTGGCGGCATACAAATCAGGTGGACCTGAAAAAAAGTTAACCCATGGGTAGTGTTTAAAAAAAATATAATCAAGCCTTGTTATGACTTAATCGAGGTAGACAACAGATAAACGTAGGGTTATCTGTAGGTTGGTGCAAACCAATCAAGGCTCTTACCTGGTGAAACAAAAATCCTTCTGGGCAAATCCACGAGTGCCTAGCATTGTCCTGACAGTAGTGGAAGACTTCACAGTGCAGTCCTTCATCCGCATAGTATCCTGTATTCTTTCCCTGGCAGTTGAACTTAGACTGGGGGAGCAGCTGAGTCAAACGGTCGGGCTCTTCTTTCTCTTCTTCTTCTTCCTCCTCTTCCTGTGTACATTTTTTTAAATTATTGGACCATCTGAGAATTTTTAGTTTGTAACGTTAACAGTTGTTCTTCCATAACTGTTTTCCATTTGTTGTTTTTCCATAACTCGATTTTTGGCAGGTGGTATATTGGTCTATTTTTATATTGTTTTAATAGTTATTGTTTTAAAGGATGGTCTTATTATTAGACCATCCTCTTGGGATTTTTTCCGTCCTATAAAAAATTCAAATGAAGAAATGAGCTAAGTTTAATCAATGTAAAGGTTTGTGGATAGGTCATAAGTGATTTCTTAGCTCTGGTCGAGTAAGTATATTCCTTACCTATTTCAACACAACGTGTACTTAAAGGATGTCGCCCTATAGGGCCCAGTATACTGGGGATTGCGGGATCGGATGCCAAGTCGTAATCAAATGCCCGGTCTCAACTTACTGTCAAGCTCTTGTTCACGCAGCTACAAGTACTGCCTCTCATAATAGGTACCTAACCGCTGCCAACCTCACCGTTTATAATCTTGTCAGCTTTGCACCAGTTAGCTGACACTCGGGCGCTGTTATGATTGTTCAAAGTGGACAGTGATGTTACGTAAAAACAGTGGCTCCGTCCGCCGCGGTAAAATCGCTCTCATAGTCTCCTATGGATAATCCCTCAAAGCCAGGATCCCTGAATAATCATCCCATGTTTTCTAGATGTGTTTGAAACAACCAATTTTGATCAGGCTGAAAATTCGCCCTTGTGTGTTTCAAGATTTAAAAAACGCTGCAAACTTCACCCACGGGTTCGTTGTTATTTCGTACCTACATAGATGATTTTTAAAGCAATCGAACCGGTTTGCGACCGTTGCGACAAGTGATTCTATGTCAGAAATCACACAAAAAACGACAGTCCACTCGGCCCAATGGCCAGAACCTGGCTCATGATGTGGTGAGGGGAAAAACCGTAGGCAGTCTGTGGTGCTAATTGCATTTAAGTAATTGCATACTTAATAATCATTACTGGTCTCTCAAGGCGCCTTTCGCCCCGTCCTTTATCAGGATAAAGGGCTCATCAGGAGTTTAACAATAACCTTTTGGGTCCATTTGGTGTGTAGGATTTCCTTTAGAGTGCCTCGCAAGGTAGGGTTGGGGAATTATTGGGGTATTGTTAGCTGGGTGGTCGTCCTGGTTGTTTAATTGTATGTATTGAGGATTTGGCGTTATATTTCGGGGATTTAGGGGGGTTTCAGGGAATCGGGGTGCATTTAGCACGTTGTTTTTGGGGCCCCAAGGTACCTACATAGGTGTATTATTCCATGATTAATAAACCAAAATGTGTACATACTGCCCAAAATGGCTCGGACGGCAGACGGACATCTGATGTTTTAAATCTACGTATCATGAAGCGTGTTATGTAAAATTTTGAGGTCGATCCAAAATTTTCGACCAATAGTTTCATACCTACCTACTTATACTGACTATTCTTTAAGGAGTTGGCTGAAGGGACTCCCTAACCGGTTCGAATGTTATATAACTCAGCTATACAAAAGAACAACAAGCCCATGGCATGTGAAGCCCATCACATTATGAAGCTCATAGGCTCAATTTGTATTTGTATTTTTCGTAAATATTTAGCAGAATTTCCTATGTGAAAGATTTCGATTATTTTGGCAATTTGCTATTGCCGGATGGAAAATTACATGATTATTTGAAAACAAAAAATTCAGCTGGAGATATAATAAAGCTCCTAGCTATAGCTATTCTCTATAGAGAATGGGAGATTTGTAGCAGGCATGAGAATCCCTCGATCAGCTATGTCTTTCCAAAAGCTCTGTCGTGGAAACAACTTTCACATGTTGCACCGTAGAGACGAACATTTTATGGCAGAAATGAAGCCGGTTCGAAAGGCATTTGTTTCGCCGCTACTGCTTGAGAGCCCAAGAAAAACAACCAGTTTCAAGGTAACCCCTTCACACCACTCGGATGACGGTTCTGCAGAAACTGCTTTATACAGTATGTGGAGGTGAATCGTCAAACAAATTGTCACACTACGGAACTATTGAATCTGCTTACGAGTTCTCACCCAAATTTGGACCGTACGGTGAAATTTGACGCCAAATCAGTGTTTACGAAAATCGTTTTATATGAATCATTAAATAATACACATTTTGTAAAGCACCCATCCGCTCAGTGCCAAAAAATGAATAAATCACCTCAACAACGTTGTAATCTATAGTAGCACAATCTTTCATGAGAAAATGAAATGTGTTGAACGTTTGCAGTAATTTGTCGCGCTCGGTGTTCAACGCCCAACCTCTGGCGAAAGGAAACAAGTATCCCCCATGATGCATCCTGAGTATGTAGGTAGTTGAACGCAATTAGTTTATGAACTACTTATTATAATTGGTAGCCTATTATTATATTAATAAGTTATGGTTGGTAAAAGAAATTATTATGGTTAGTAAGACTTCGCAGAAAGAATTCCTCTCCTATGGATCGTTTCAAAGGATGTTCAGGGACGCTTCAGGTTTCGCTCTCCAGATTATGGTTTCGAGCCCCCTCATCCGTGTCGCTTACTCAATCGGCAATGTCAACTAGGTATATTCGCGATGTCCCGGTTCGATAGGTTTTTAACCTCTGTCGCAAGCCTATTGGATCGATATATTTATGCGCACATTTCAACACAAGCTTTTTCGCTCCAGTGTTCATCCGTAATATGGATTAACATTGGAGCGGAAAAGCTTGTGTCGAAATGGGCGCATGAATATATTATTATTGATATTATCAAGTTTCTATATAATATATTAGATTTCGCTTATAAAAAACGATAATATCGTTTTTTTCACATTTTATGAGAAATTATTTTACTGAAATCAGCATTTACGACTCAAATAGCGCATTGTTTGGCTGATTAATAAACCAGGCGTTGTTGTTAACTAATTAGTGATTATGTATTGTGCTTCATTATCCATCACGGTTAGGAAGGCACCAACTGACAAGACTTGTATACTTAGTAGGTATTACTTGGTAATAATGATCACTTTTGTAGGGCGTACGTACCTTCAAAGGGTTCTTGCCTGGTGGTCTCTTTCCTTGATAAGCAAATTCTTGTGGTCTACCCCTTTGTTCTTGCGGTGGCCGATACTGAACCTGTAATACAGTTACAATTATTGACAATTATTGTCGAATTGATGCAATTGAAATAGCGTGGCGTTGATGAATAAGCAGTATCTGATTTAGACTACAATCATTATACGTAGAAGTCCCTGAAAGTTTTTTCCTAGTGGCAATCTGATTTTAGCTAGGTAACTAGTTCTATCGACGTTCATCAACACCAGCTCTGTTCGCTCATCCTGAAAGGTTTTTCTTCGATCCAGGATATTATCCCTACTTCACTCTTACTTGAATATACCATAATAATTATGGTATATTCATAATAATTATGAAATTAGGAACATGTGAGGGTGTGTGTGTGTATGTGTGTCTTTATTTTTTAACTTTTCTTGTGATAAAATTACGTACCATATTTTTGAAACTTTACTTTATGCATTTCATAACAATGTTTATTACTTTCTCTAGATAGATAGATAGATCGTGTTTTTATGTATCTATCTAGGAATATACCATAATAACAATGAATTATTAATGAATACCACGAAGATATTATAAGATATAATTTATGTTTTTAGTAGTTATATTATAATGATTAAACGTCCATTAAAAAAGACGATTTCAGACGAAGTAGTCTATTTCCACGATAAAATGATCACAACTTGTACACGCGTTTTGGTTGATTAGACCATCATCATTAAAATGCAGTATTGTACTGATAAAGGTCTGATAAACCGAAACGCGATTATAAGTTGTTATCATTTTGTCGTGGAAATAGCCTACTTCGTCTGAAATCGTCTTTTTTAAAGATGGATTCCCATTTTTTCGCCGCATCCACCTTACATAAACGTCCATTAAGGACAGTAACTGTCCTGTTGGTACCCCCCCCCCCCCCCCGCAACGTATATACAGAGTATATACAAAATATAGAGAGGAGCAAACTTGACACTTTTCAATGGCGTTCCGGCATCAATTGCTTGACCTGTACACGAAAAATATTGCATTATTTCAAAAATATGTTTCCGCATATTTTTTCACTAGGAGTGGGCCAATCCACCAACAGTTTTGTTTTTCTATTAATTACACGGAGAAAGGAGAGAGAATAACGCAGGCGCCTTCTGAGCTATTTATAAATAATTATAATTGAAGTTCAAGCATTGTGCCTTAAACCATTTTGTTCAGTATATATACTGAAAAATGCATTATATATATGCAGTTCATTTTAAGAAGAAAAAACAAAAACAAAACTTGGGGGGGGGGGGGTGCCCTTAACATATTTTGCGTGAATAAGGTTATTGGATTCACAGGACGTGTATATTCAGATAAGCGCCATGCAGCACTTTTCCAATTATTCGAACACAAAGCCTGTTTACACATACTTGGGTTTCGAAACTTGGTTATATATATAATTCAGCTTATTATAATCATTACCGGTGGTCTATAGGGTTGGGGGGTAGGTTGAACAGTGTTGCGGTCAATTTCCTCAGCACTGTCCTCTTCGACCTGTGGGGATGCCCTGAAGCCCTGAGGAAGGCCTCCACCCTGATAGCGTTGTCCTGACGGCCGCTGCAGACCACCTCCTCCTCCATAAGGTATTTGCCTCTTGACAGGCTGTTCCGCACTACATAAGCACAGCACCGTGCACACCAACGCCCCCACTATCAACCTCATGCCTGAAAAGCAACGACACAACCCAATCCATAAATTTTCCAGGTTTACTGACTAACAAAAACTTAAAACATGTTTCTGTATAAGTTGCAATTAAACTAGGGTACTTGGAGAAAATTTAATTATTTAAAACAAGGGATTAAGGTAAATCATCAAAAATGTTTATTTTAATACGTACGTACGTACATAACATAAAACCTAAAACCGTAACATACCTATAACATAGAAGTAACCTAACTAAGCAAGTTTGCTAGCTGATACCAGGACCGTGGGGTACCTGACTACAAAGGACAAATCGTAAGTTTCCTTTGCAGATGATTTCCAGCCTTCTTCCAAAAGTATTGGATCCACTTCGAAAATATCAGGGAAATATTATGTATTCGTGAATTTTCTGTGGAAAGGACGAACAGCAGTGAAAATTGAATGAATATTACGAAGTTGTTAAATCCCAACATCTTTTCGGATAAGTAAAATCTATAACCAAAAGTTTCTTAGTGAATGTGATTTCCGCTCCTCCAAAATATTTTGCAAAATGCAAAGTGAAATATTAGATTTATTTGAAATGGAGATATTTTCATAACGACAAATTCTGAATTACTCGTTAACCAAAAGATGAACCGCCGTCATCAGCATGCCTACGTAAAATTATACGAGTTGACAGCGATCAAGTTGACGGAAATAGCGTACTGACCAGCCCCTTCTCTAGGCTGTTTTTAAACGAACTATGTCACCGCTGAGACGATTTTTGCAAATGGCCGGAGGAAGAAACGCACGAGCGGAGAAGAAGGAAGTGCGAGAGATAGTTACGGTTCATAATAATTATGAGATTTAGCCACTCGGTTAGTGAAAGTTCTGTGCGAGTTAAACAGGGACCACAGAGCCAGAAACGTTTTGAGCCCATAAACGGGCCATTTTCTCAGCTTATGTAACATAACTGTGTAAGGGTACAAAACAGAGTTATCATTTCCATCTCAACTTTTTTTCAAGTAGGTAAGATCAAGCTTGACTTGACTTACTTGACTTATTTCCTGTGACTCCTAAGAGGAGCATAGGGCCGCAAGATCAAGCTTGAGTTTCGATCAAATATCTTCTCGTAGGAGCAACATTTCGCTAAATGAGCAATCTTTTAAAAATTAAAAAAATTAAAAATAGGAGTCACTTGAAACCATTTTCAAGTTCCCATCGTTTGGAAACTATCGATTTCTATTTTCGTATCTTAGTTGATCACTTTTCCGTACTTTTTGTAACTCTAGTGGGTTGCTCTAAACATAAACTCTATCTAAATGTCTCGGGATTTTAAGAATCAAGATACCTCTGTCTCCACGACCTTCACATAACTATTAGATATTATCTATATTTCAAATTCTACACATTTAGCTTTCCCAATATGGGATAATCGTATATAGACTCAACAAACTCAACTATGAATTCCTTTTATTTAAATCGGTCCGATTCCTCTTAAACTAAAAACATCAAACAGTGAGAATCTTCATTCTGAATCCGAACGTCCAGATCCGAGAAACGTGTGCGTATTAACATTTTTTGTTAGACATTTTTGAAAATTGAACTGGATCTTTGACATTTGCGGAAAAATCAGTTAGTGTTGTTGCCAAGGGGTGCTTGAATTAGAAATGAATTTCCTTCCTCCTTATGTTATTCAACTCACTCACTGATGAGCCCGTAATTCAAGTGAGAGTTTCTAACCGGTTGCCCGATGGCCGTGATGAGCGTCAATGTCTAGTTCGTCAGAGAGATGAACCTGTTTCCCGTCAAGTTGTTTGGATCCACATCCGTTGAAAGAAGTTGATATCACTCACCTAAGCCTATTTTTCTATATAATTCCAATCAGTTGCTCATCGGTTTGAGGGGAGAAAAATAGAAACGCAGGAAGTACAGCTTTCCAGAAATTATGAGTTTCTGGTGTAACGAGGCGAATGTTGAGGCGGCGAGTTTAGAATTCGCACGAGAGCGTCTTGAATTAGCTGGGTTGCCGATCTGACAAATTGGTAGGCACTGATTATTTGTGCCGACCAATTTCTAAACAATCATTGTCAGGGGTAGATAATCTACCACCTCATAGAAAATTGTGATTTCAGAGAAATCTATGCTATCAGTCAGTCATTCCTGCTACCTACTCATTGGGAGACTGGAGTGGTTTCTACGACTGAAACATTTTAAATTTTTGAATTGTGAAGCAGCGAGTACCGCTTTCTCTCAAACTTGCGTGAAAAAGATATTTGGACATGCTTTTAGCCATCGCAGGTCACCAAACTATTCTTTAATATGAAAATGTCAATTATTTGGCGAAAATTGATTGAGGCACAGACAAAAATTATCTATGCCTCAATCAGTTGCAAATTATTTGCTTTTTTTTTTTCTTCAGTCGTCCAATGTCAGTATTTCAAATTGAAATAAAATTATAAAAATAATATCTATGTACCTATTGATTTACGTGATTGCTTTATTAATATGGCGGAAAAATTAGTAGGTAATTTTTAACCTGTTACTGTTGGGGTAGGATGTTATGGGAGATGATAAGGGCGATTACCACAGAGGCAGACTGCACTAAAAGAAGTGTGGACCGGGTAGGTACAACTAAACGACTTTTGCTTTCACTGCTACCGGCCCAGCCGGCGTTTGGCAATAGGGAACGGGCGAGGCTGAAAAATTTGCTCCATCTTGAGAGGAAGTCGCTGCTTGTCCATTACGATCGTAAACGCACCCTTCTGTTTCCCAACGGTTTATTTCCCAATATTAAACCTGTCCTGGCTGGCACAAGCATTTTCGAACGAGATCTGTAGTAATATGCCAACCGCTTTCCTGATTATTGACCGGATTATCAAATCCTATGGAGCTCATTGAATCTTATAAATGTACAAAAATGTGAAAAATAGCCAATAAACAATGGCCTGACAAATACAGTTGTATAGGACAATGTTCTATGGTTGCTTGAATTCTCACGCGAACTCACTGTGACATCAAAGATGGGATAATATCCCATTATTATATTATAATCGTCATATGCCGGGGTCCCTATTAAACATTTCTATTAGTACCAATCCTGATTCAACATTTCTATTTGACAACTTTTTCTTTTTCAGGTTAATTTGGTAGGTATGTTAGAATAATACCTACTGCAATGCAAGAATAATATTTCATTTCAACGGAATGATACTAATTTTAGGTGTGTTTTAATGCTGAGCTTCTTTTTTAGAGACTTTAGGCATCCGACTTCACTACAGTTCAGTTTTGTGGGCGCACAGGCATTTGGTTTTGATAGACTTTGAAACTTCGCTAAAAGGTTCTGGCGCAGTTTATAAAATGGAGGAGTCTTCCGGCTCGTGCTGTGGTGTTTTATGCTCTTTTAATCCAGGTGTTTTATGCTCTTCTAATGTGGTGTTTTATGATCCTTATAATCCAGGATCCTCCGACACGATCCAGTATGTTATAGAGGAGGAAATATTGTGTGGTAACTGACGGGCCCTTTATCATTGGCCCTAAGTCCTTCAGTTCCGTACCTAATGTGTTAATTGTGATATGTGTTACTCCCCTGCCCCACACCACGTTTTTCCTCTTATTAGGGCCGTTTCCTCTTCCGTTCCTCTTATTAGGACGTCAGAGAAAGGTCAACAATAAAAGTCCGGTCACGCTGCGAGGCAGTTGAAAATCAGGGTTGATCTGAAAAGGTGGCGCAAGATGTTTGTAGCAAAATACGCGCAAAGGCTAAGTCCTTCAGCATGGGGAAAAAGTAAAAGTTTATTCATTTGTGTTAAACATTAAATGTTTAAACAAATTTTGTTTTGACCAGAAGTTCAAAGAGACTCCATGCTTCGGGTTTCCTCTTTCTGTTCTCCGCATTATTGGTTTCTGCTTTTCCTTAAAAAAGTTAAGACATTTTGGTCCTACTTGTATCGCTTTTAATTAATAGTTGTTATTAGTTTTAATGCTATTAGATAAGAAATCTGAGGCAATGTCCTTGTTTTCGTAAATCTGACCATTAATTTCATTACAGTAGAGCTACTGAAAGGCTTACTGGGTTCATGAACTCATAGGCTGAAAGAAATTTTGATGACATAGATCTTGAAACTGTACTGTAACAGTTGAGGCCTGCAGGGATTCTCAATGATAAAGGATCTGGGTACCAAACATGTGTTTTTTGAGTGCAGTTCGGCTTTTGTGTAGGGTCGGTTAGAAGGGGGGTTCTCGATATGTGAGTACCGCAGAAAAATTTGAGTACCTACGTATTATTATGTTGTCAAGGAAAATACAGCACCAAAGTTTTTGTTGTTGTTGTGTGATTAATTACTAATTCTTACCTTATGATTGATCCCGGTGATTGGTGAATAAATGAGGTGGTCACGTGTTTGTGGGATTTCGCTGAGATGAAAAATGCCGACTCTTTTTCACTTGTGAACTCACTACTCCAACACTAAGAACATTCAAGCCCTCGCGAGATGGTGAACTTGCTCTCTTATACGTCGATTCCCACTCCTGTTCGTATTCTTCGCTCCTCGAAAGCAGCAACCCCTCCAGCCTGATTGTTTTTTCGGATTTCTCTGCAGGTTGCGCCCCCGGAGAGCCGACCAGCGTGAAGGTGTAGACGCCTTAGGAGGTTCAAGCGGGGGCGGGATGGAAGCGGGAGGTGTCAGGGGGTAACAGGGTTATGTCATTCTATTCGCCGCTCTTGATACTGTTCCAACCCCAACGAGAGCCGGTGCATTTTATGTAACGGGCTTTGAAAGTATAATCCCACCTAGGTCGTTAACAATACTGATCGACTTCTGTCGGCCTACATTCTCTAATATGTGAGTCATCCACAACTCGTGAAGGAGGCCCACATGCCTCCAAAAAGAGAAAAATTATTTAATAATCCATTTGAGGGTGACGAATAAAATTAAAATCTACACGTATAAAACACATTTAATAAACCGAACCGTTGGCCTAGACGAAGAGTTACCTTTGTTGACTGAACCTCAAGATCCCACAACATATTTCATTTTACATGTTTTAAAATATACCATCATGCATCTATACATAAAAGCTGGGTGAATTTCCACAAGGCCAATAATTTGACGACTTCTTCCCGTCATTGTTTTGGTTTATTATTCTCAAAATAATCTTTTTTTTTGCGAAGGGGGTCGAACAATTTGATTTACCTCAAAATTTGTCTTTTTATATTTCATGTTCTACATAATAGACTATCTATGCATCATGAAGATTCCAAAAATGAAATGTCCGTCCGCCGTACGCCGTTTTTTTTTTTTTTTTCAGAAACACTAAAAAAATCACAAATCAGAAAATCACAATGTAGTTATGTACCAACTCGGTTCTCCGTCTAGTTGTCTCCGCAAGGTTTTCCATCCAATCGCCCTAACCCGCGGGGCTCTGTGTTTTTGGCCACGAGGTTGAGTGAGATATCGTTTTCGAATTATTTTTTTACGTAGACTCCATTTGTGGAGGTCCCAGACCTATCCATCCTTAATGTGGGAATCCATGGTGCAAATGGGTCACTGATGGTCAGTAGGTCGAATGAGGTGTCGTTTTCGAAGTAAGTTTTGGAAGTTGAATCAAATTTGGGGGCCCCTCATCTTTCCAAACACTGCAGATATACAGTTGAAAATATTTTTTATTAAAAAAAATAATAATAATAATAATAATAACTCATTGACATTAGTGGCTGCATGGGCCGAACTCAATTTTTAAATTCGCCACGGGAAGCGCCACCCTCGGCGGCGTGATTGGGAGGTCCAGCTTCTCTCACGAGTGGTTTCACCGCTAATTACAAAGACCCTCCCAATCTTGCCGCCAAAGTTATAATACACTGACGGGTTAATATCATGATTGCTCACAGTTGGGTGGATCCGAAGACCGGGCCTCCCCTGCTGTTATTTCAGTTAGGGAAGCCAGGTCAGTGGGACCAATTATTTCGCATGGGAACGTTGCCCAGGTCACTATTGCTGACAGCCCAGTAGTAAAAGCCGGGAAATCGTGCCTTTGTAAGACAAAGTCAGCGCACCTGGCCTCCTTTGTCTACAATTCGGTTGTGGAAGCCAGTCCTCTGATTTCTTGTAATACTGCGGGCATAGAGAGAACTGATACCAATGTTGACCATTCATCTTTGATATCAGATTCCCATTTGCACCCTTTCAAGGATCAACGGATTCCAGGTCAACCTACACTTCGCGCCAGCTTGGTGATAGTGCATGCACTATGGATCCTCCATTTATGCGTCAATATCACCTCCCAGGTCAGTAGATCACGACATGCATTCGTGTTATGCCCTGGATAGGGATGTTCACGCACTTCTTTCCTCTTCCTCCAAAGACACCGGGGGCGTAATCCCAATAATACTGGAGGCATTCCTTCAAACACACAACACAATTAATGATAAACCAATAAATCAATTAGGAACTCATTTTGTGCATGTAGGTACTCCTTCAACATCTGTTATGCAGGGTATGCTACAACATTGAATTGATTCTTGCATTATTTGTACAAGGAATAAAATAATAGTCCCTTGTGTACAATGTGCACCTTTTGGTTTATTATTCTTGGAATAATACACCTATGTTTTCGCGACGGGGGTCGACGATTACGATCGGCCTCAAAATTTGACATTATCCGTTTCAAGAGGTCTACATTCTAAACCCGAAATGTCCGTACGGCGCGCCGTACGCCGCACAGTGGTCCAGATCGCTAATCTGGCGAGTCAAAAGTCGAAAATCCGAGGCCCTCAATTTTTAATGGTAGGTAGTCAGATCGTGAGGGAGAGGGTACCTGATGACTAAACAGGACCGGAGAGAACCTGATAAAATTTATGAATGGAGATATTGTACTTCATTTGTGGAGGGGGGCCCCAGACGCAAGCTAATTATCGCTTATCCCATTTGAACTTAGTCTCTCAATAAATCTTGTCTGGTGAAAGCTGATTTTTTTTTCTAATTTCTTGTGATATGGATGGACCAAGTCAAGGTAAAAAAATACTATAATAATTGTTTAGCTAATACTGATGAAAATCTGAGTACTTTTGCATTGTAAAACTAGAAATAAAGTACAAAAATCGACTTTAAAATGCTAGGAATTCCACGGAACTTAGTAGAACCTGGAACCGGCTATATACTCGTATACTACAAGTATCATGGAACATATTTTCGTTAATTTCAGCTGCAAATATTTGCAATTCCGGGAAATATAATTTTTTTCGTTTTCCAGGTCTGAAAATCTCTATTGAGAGAAGAGTGTTATTCGGAATCCTAAAAGATGCTAACTTCAATTTTGAAGATGGGCGGACCTCAATAAGTAACTATATAGCAAATTTACACCCTAACCTGCCAATGACCAAAGACTGCCATTCAAAGTAAACATGACAAATTTTTTGAAAATATGCAAAAGATATTGGGATCAATGCCATCGATCTCAATCGTTTTTTCTACTCAAACACGGAAAATGGTTGGATGGAAGACATGTTTTTTCGACACAACTTGTATGACCAGCAGTGTGAAGACTAAGGGGAGGCCTCGGAAACTCTTCAGTGATGCTAGTAAATCCACAAAAAATAGACTAGTAAGAAAACTAGTCGAGGAAAATTCATTGGGTGAACTTTGTCGCGCAGTACAAATTAAAATGAGGCAAGGGGGAAAAAGAGATGCAGCGGACCCAGTAGCTTGCAGCTTGCAACATCCGACCCTTGTAACCCTTGTAACATCCGACCCAGTGATAACCAGCGTGACAATTTTCCCGCCATCAAAGGAGACGGAAGATTTAGACGACGAAGTCCGTAAATTGTTAGCAGATGGTCTGTCAGAATTTGATGACGAAGGAAATGATAGTGATTTAGTATTAAGCGACATAATATGATGACATAACATGATATTATCACTATAATGAATGTTATGGCTCGCGTCTGAATTTTATTTTTCCATTTTTCTGATTTTTTTTCCTGAAAAACATGAGTTATTTTTTCTTTAGTTCGTAATGTGCAATAGAAGGATGAAATCACTTCTCATACTACCCAAATATATTGCATTATCGTTAGAAAATATTGTATTCTTCATTCCGCTTGGTATCCTCACTTTTAGGTAATTATATTTCCTGAACGGCTCAACATAGCCAAAATTTGATTTCACCATCGGATTCAGCGTGAAAAAACCTAGCTAGAGACGTATTCAAAACGTACCAAAATGAAAAACCTGGGGCGCTAACATTTTTGATTCGCTAGATTAGCGATCTGGACCACTGTGCGCCGTCCGCCGTCCGCCGTCCCCCGTCCCCCGTCCAGGCCGTTTTGGGCAGTAGGAATTTTTTTTTAAATCTGAAATTTTGACAAAATACTTGGTTTACCATCTAATTGTGCCCGCAAGGTTTTCAGTCCGATCGCCCAAACCCGTGGGGCGCTATGGGGCTAAAATGGGGCTATGGGAAGGGTTTTTTGAAGGCTTTTGGCTATGGGATCGAGTTAGGTGTCGTTTTCGAAGTATTTTTGGACGTAGAATCCATTTTTGGGGGTCCCGAAACGATCCGATTTCACTGTGGCGATCTATAGGGCTTTCATGGGGCTAAAAATGGGATTTTTGAAGGATCCCAGGAGGTCAAATATTTTTCGAGTAAAACCTAATAATTTTTGAAAAAAACAATTTTGAAAAAAAAAAAAAAAAATCCCAAAAAAACTTTTTTAAGATATAAAAATACAAAAAACTTAAAAAAATTTTTTTTTTCATTTACAGAATTTAATTTCTGCACAAGTAACCTATATCAAAGAATAATAATCCGTAGTGTAAAATTTGCAGCGTTTTTTCTTGTGCTGTGTTGTCAGTGACCATTGGGTTCCCACCTGTTCACTAGACATCCCTTTTCAATGAAAATACGGTTTTTCTAGGGTTTACGTCAAGTAAGGTTTTAAGACACGAAGCCCTCTGTGTGGAGGAGACCACACTTCCTCAATCATTTGAAGTATAATGATTACCCCATGAACTAGTAATCGAGTTAGCTGCGTTTTACATCCGATTATTCATGAACAACGTGTTTAATTTTCTTAACTCCTCGTTTATAAGGTCGAGTGGGTGGTTGTTTTTAGGATGTATGGTATAAGCAGCAATGTAGACTCTTTTGATTTGTAACTTTTAGGGAGAAATTGTAGTCATGTAGTCATAAATGCACGTACAGTTCTCTTATGTTGCCAGAAATACTAACATAATCTGTAAGTGAGTAGAAAGTAGTCAATGATTTTAGTCGTTAGTAATTTGAAATAACTATATTGTTAGCATCGGAAATTAATTCATTATAGGTTTCACCGATTAACATCAGCAACAGAAATCGCGATGCAATGATTCCACAGTCAATAGTACAATTCACTCAAGTTCTAACGCCACGTAATAATTAAAATTATTGACATTTTGACGAAAATGAGTTTTTCATACCATTTGAAAGCACCAAAGCGGAACCACCACCATGCTCTCGGTTACCATAGCCGAAAGCATGGTAACCTTGCCAAGGTCACCTGGAAACATAAAAACGTGGAATACGGAAAAATGACAACGGTGGTAATTGATTTCCTAACAAATCATAGGCAACACCAGGTAATTGCGTTCGCCGGTTACTTGTTTACGTTATATGTCGAAGTGGCACTGAACACTGAAATGTTGAAGACTCGTCCTCGCTGGACGTTTCATCCGGAAAACAAAGAAGTTGTATCCTAGAAGTTGGTTTTAAAATAAAATCATTGAATTCACTTGTTTACTGGTGTCGAGGTAACTGTAGATTTCACCTTCGGGATCTAAAGACTTTAGATAAAGCACTTAGTGCTTTCATGGAGCAACAAAATTTGATGAAGCTTTTGGTGGATGTCAAGAGGTCAAATGAGGTGACGTTTTCCGAGTAATTTTTCGCAATTTTCGGGGTCCAACCTCTATCCAAACACCGTACATGAATCAAGTGTTTTTAATGTTTAATTTAAATTTAAATTTAAAAAATTATTGACGTAGAATTAATTTTTGCACAATTTATACCAAAGAATTTATTTAATAAGAGCTGATTACCTCCTAATTGGCTATTTTACTCACGAGCAACATCACGAAATTGACTATCTCAATGAATAACCTACACCACGTAATAATTACGTCAATTATTGACAATTTCAAACACCAACACCACCTAATTAACAAATTTACGTGAATTTTCAAGATATCCTCAAGTCATATTAGAACTGAGTTTCGAGAAAAGTTGCAAAATTGACTTACTACATTAAAAATAAAACAGTTTTTTGTCTCTCCTGTAAAGTTGCGAAATTGCAATTATGCGGTGTTAGAACTTGAGTGACGATATGATGTATCATATTATGATACTCAACTGGTTCTCTGTCGTTCAGATTCGCATTAAGAACTTTAAAAAACCACAAAGGTACCTGGATAAAACTGCCGACCCGTAGGAAATGGGGGACTTCCGTATGCAAGCCACACGAGAATACGATCCTGGGAGACAGGTGATTATTTCATTGACAACCCAACTTTCACTGAAAGTATAATGTTCAGCCTACATCGTCTCCATTATGCCTTTTGGATAATGACAAAAGAACCTCAATTAAGTATTTAGTTGTTTTGAGCGAAAGTTAGGATTTCAAACTGTCCTTAATAAAATTTATTAACAGAACTGTACAAATACTTTAAATTTAATTTAAAGTATTTTTACAGTTCTGTCAACTCTTCCACTTTTCAATAGGTACCTATTTCATTGAAGGAAACCTGTTTCGTATCACGTACATCCTTCTTTTCTTATTCAGTACTGATGATGTTAGAAACGGGTCTCCGTCGATAAAATGTTCGAAAGGAGATGAGTCAACTTGTTCATCCACGCTTAATACAAATACTATCCTTTAAGAACGAATTAACATCATTGGGATAATCAGATCGCGGTTACATCCCCGATGATTTAAAATCAGCGAACCCCGAGTTACAACAGTTGAATAGTTTCTATGAAACTGCCTAAGGTAGCGGCTATGAACGTGTGGGCTTTGCTCTGCCGAAGTCATATCTGCGGGTACAACCGTAATCCTTGCTACCACAGTTCAAGGCAAGGTGCGAGACCCCATGTCAGTGTGGTTAAATATTAGGATTTATTTTCTTCTTCCAAGCCAAAATATAGAACAAGGCCGAGGCAAGCCCTCTATGTATAAGTGAAGGAAAAAAATCCACAAGTCGAATGTACTTGGCTACATTCTGTACTTTGGGAGGTAAGTTGGTACCTACATCAACTGAATCGCGTTGAAATACGAATGGTCTTGACTGCCGTACTAGCTGCCTCGTTTCCGTGTAGTTTTCTGATTGAACATAGTATTTCAATGAAATGAAATCTCAGTTGTCTGTAGAGTTTGTGAGTATTGTGTCCAGTCGAATTCTTACTTCCTTTCTCAACTCTTTTCTTCACCCCCTAAACCAGAAGGGTCAGGGATATCGCTACGAGGCAATAAGCCTAATCGCTAAAATAATTATATTTGAATTAAGCGTGGAACAGAGCATTGTTCTAAGGGGCGAGGGAGGGTACATTGTCAAAGGCTTGTTCGCGCATTAAAAGTATTGTCAGCTCCGCCCACTAGGTGAAAAAAAAAAACACGTTATTGTTAGATGTCATCATCCTTGTCGAACAATGTGGACGAGACAGATTGGGAAACGCTACAGCGACGAAGGAACTGACGAGTTAGAAGGGGGAGGGGTTGTAAATCTATAGTGTGGGTAATGATGTAATCGCCTAATAGACTATATTATCAAATCAAAAGGTGTGCTTCTAAAAAAAAAGAAGAAAAAAAAAAAAAAGAAACTCGGCGTCATTTATGAGCCTTCCAGCTCCCCTTCGCCTTTGGGTACGATGCAATCTGACTTGGAACCGGTATTAAGAATGAGGACAACTTGTGAACATTCGGTGCCAGGGGTCAACGAGAGGTTAGACATGCAGAATGCGTTTGCCCGTATTATTATTTGTAAATCTCAACATAAAACGATATTTGATATTTGGTATTTTCGCATCGTTCGATACCCAGTGACCTTAAATAGTAAAAAGGCGTGGAACGAGTAACTCGAACGAGTAACGAACTGTTCGTTTTGGGTTGTCAATTTCAGAAGCTATCTAAGCTAGCTGCCTAACTAGTAACCTGCAGTGTTTTTGGAATGCTCACATGCCCTAAATTTCTCAATTAGCTATGATTCACTGTCTAACAAAAGTGATGACCCCAACGTGACGCCTTGGCCGTGGCGGCTTCACCATTCACTCACGTCGCCCACCCACGGCTGACTCACGCATTATCTGACGTGTAAACTTCTCTCTGAGGAGGAGAGTGTTTTGTGACAGTAAGATGAGCCGGACCACTCCACACACAAGTCGGTACGACGCCAGTGAAGCCTGTTGTGATGGCTTCGGACATTGTCAACGCTAAAACTCGCCAAACGCATAACAACAAAATTCATGTACAAACCTCAATAACTTGAATAATCTGGATAACGACGTAGGAAAACAAGTTTTCTTGTTTAATAATAAATGTGGATTAGATTTTCGTGGGCATCTGAATTTAACAGGAACTCATTTACAGCTCCTCTTTATCGTTTACCCATAGAAGACCATTGCGGAACTAGTGCGCTCAAGCAGTAAGCCACAAGACAACTCTCTCGAGATCGTCTGATTCTGTTTAAATGGTTTCACTCAATTTCTCCAGGAAGAAGGTCGAAATATTAGTAATCATGTAGTCGAAATATTAGTAATCATGAAATCATGTAATCGATGCCCCTCTCCGTGATAATGGAGAAAAAATTGTTAAATTTCACTGTATTGAATCGGTCAAAATACCGGCGTCCCTGTAGTTGAATTCATGAATAGTTGATCTAAATTCATCTAAATTATTTTTATAAATGCAATGGAGAAGTGTTACGGGTTTTGTGGTTGAAAGTCAAACCTAATGAAGCTCTAAACGTCCTTAGTAAGCCGTCAAATACAGGTGAACTGATTTTATATAGGTACTATTCTCCTTGGCTCTACAGCTCGGGGCCTCCTGAACAATCCTTCCCCACTCCTGCCTATCCTCTGCCTTCCTCCGCCAGTTCCTGGCCCCTTGTCTTCTCTTCCATGTCATCCATCCATCGCTTTCTTGGTCTCCCCCTCTGTCTCCGTCCTCCTGGCTTGCTATGAAGCACCCTTTTACAAGCTCTTTCCCCAGACATTCTTTCCACATGCCCTGCTCATATCAACCTGTGCCTTTTGATGTCTACGACTGTTTTCATGTCCGTTCAAAACGTACAGCTCTTCATTTTTCCGTATTCGCCATACGCCGTTCTCATACACCGGTCCATATATCTTCCGCAATACCTTCCTTTCCCAGATGCCCAGCATCCTTTCGTCCCTCTTCGTCAAAACCCATGTCTCTGAGCCAAATAGTACGACCGGCTGATCTTTCTGTATGCGACCATATTTGTACCTACGTCTTGACACATGGAATAAGGATTTCTTCCATGGTCTTGACATAACAGAATCTGTTCATCTGATGATCTCAACATCGATTTCCCCTATAAGGTCGAAGGCACGCTTGAAATCCAACTGACGAACGCGGCATTGTCCTGACGGATCCTAACAATGGGCGCCCCCCTCATGTTTATTTAAGAATCGTTCAAATTAATTTCGCCGTCAAAATTCGCCGATTGTCAGAATTTGTTTTTTCGGGATTTTGTATTAAATGTCGGATTTCTAGGTAGGATACAGAGGAAACGCCGACTCGTTCGGACCGTGAACAACATAGTTGCGCATCGACACTTTCGCTCAACTCGCTTATCGAACGTAAAATTGAGTGGGGAATCCAAATTCGCCAAAAAAATGTAGGAGTTCCGTTTGAAATAAGAAAGTTGAGCGCAAATGCGCCTATTTGCGCTCATCTCAGGGGGTCCTCAACCCCCTAGTGGTAGATAAACGGGTCACCGAACCCATGGAAAAAATCGCCATATTTTTACCACTTAGGTATAGTTTTGGAGGAGAAGGCTTTTGGACATACTCTGTTAGATAGATCTATCTATAGATAGAAAATTTAATAGAGACGGTCAGAATTTGTGGTTTAGATATGAATTTTGCTAGGAAACTGATTATTTAGAGCCTCCGATTTTGAATCAAATATTTACCATCACAACCGTTATACGACACCTACCTATGAGTATTATTTGACGGAGAAATTGAATTCCAATTCTTTCTAACCTTTGTATCGTCACCAGAGAATACCACAAACTAGGAAACCCCATGGTATCACCTAATTGATTCATTTTTTTTCTGAATTCGACAATCTCAAAATGGCCAGTTATCTGAGAAGTACCCTAAGTCGTATTGGGCTAAAGGAGTTTTTGAATGGTTTCGATTAGAGTAGAATGCGGCGTCCGATACCTATAATTTTGAACCATTCGTTGTGATCTGTAATCCAACCATGTGTAATCCAATTCGTTGTACCATGTTTATTCCAATTTTCAAAGTTTGATTTCATCAAGATTCAATATACCAATAATTGGTATATTGCATCTTGATGAAAATACTGCTGATATGAAAATATATATCTACTATATTAGTTTTATATTAAAATGGTTTGGAAGTACCCAGTTAACTACCAATACTGTAATTACTAATAACTAATTAGTTATAAACGTTCCTCAACAGGATTTTTTTGAATTCATTATTGTAGTTCAAAAAACAGCTAGTAATTATAATTCATCAAAATAGATTACGATGTAATTGAAACGCATTGTAGGCCACCCCATAACCAACTTAATCCAGTTCTGCTCTGTTATTTTTCAACTGCATCGCATTCGAATTTTTTAAAGAACAAAAAACTACGAAGAGAATGATTTCAGACGGGTAGCTAATTGAGCGCACGAAGAATGGAATGTCGCTATAGGAAAGCAAACGGAAGAGATGCGATTGATAATCAAGAGCGTTACGCAGGATGATCTTGTGCGGTTCAAGGCCCCCAAAAGAGAAAACGACACTTGGTTCACGAAAGTTGTAAAGGCCCCGTAGAAAGCAAACTCGCCTTGAATTTTATTATGCAAACTTGCAAGGCTACTGTCCAAAGAACAGTCTTCAGCGCATTTCAGGAGGCCTTGATCTATTAGAGACAATGGGGTCCAACAACACGGTACCCCCCGGCGAAATAGCGCCGACAACTTCTACACCTGATTTTAAATCCCGGAATTTTACACCACCATTAGAAGTTCTAATACCTAGGTGGTTCTAATTTAGAACACAGTGCATTCCACCTATGGCCATAAATACCAGTTTTATTTTGTAACAAATGTACCTGTTCGAGTGATCCTTTCTCTTTTCACCCAGTTGATTAATTTATGATTATGTCGATTGGTATACCAATTTATGGCTATAGCCATAACGAAAGAAGTATCATGTAATATATTGGGACAACGTACGTATTCGTATTTATTGGCTTTATGTAAACTCTTTGAGCCAATGCTAAGAGCGTTTATAGGCAGCTAAAGGCACATCTCGTCATTTATCAATCGATGACTTTGTATGAGCCGTAAGCTCGTCCACCAAAACGCGGAAGTGTAAAAATTGTGGCACAATGGAGAAAGGTGGTTTTGCCTGAAAGACGAGGAAGTCAATCCCTGTTACGCTTGTGGTTTCTGCATCTATTTTCTTGGAATTCATACCCGTGGGAGTTGTGTTCAGTGACCCAAAAACAATTATGATAGTAGGTACCTTCCTAATATCAAATCTCCGAGGAGCGTTTCGCTGTTTAGCGGTGCTTGAACTGATGGAATCATGGAAACTACCATTGTGCTTGCCAGTAGCCATCTGTGTGTCGTAGTTGTTACTCGATCACTTTCATCTTCCCCAATTCTGTACGATTCGATTTACTTAAAATATTATTTCAATGATGGCTGGCGAACATTTCCCCCTTTATTGCGATTGAGCAAATTAAAAAGGTCCATGGGCTCATCAGATATTCGTATCATGGTTTTCCATGGCAAGACTATATAAAAAAAAAAAAAAAAAAAAAATGCTCCACAGGAGACAACTGGTGGACGTTGCATGCAGAGATCCATTTTTTTGGTTCCGTGAGCTTGTTTATGACCTAGGTCAGTAGTTAGTAACCCAATCGATAAGTCACGCCGGAAACCTTGAAAATCCAGCGAGTTTACCAGACTTTCATTCTACAATCGTTTACTTTCACCCTGATGTTATGTGTTTCGACTCTTCTTCTCCAACTGCATGGGTCCATAGTGTTTTTTCTTTAATCGAAATCAGTGAAAAACAGGTGGAACCCTGAACTTGAGAGTGAAAGGCAGTCTGGCCAGCAATGATGAGACGGCCCGCTTTTTCACGTAGACCGTCTCAGTGACGGGTTTTCTTCTGTTTCTTTATTTTTTTTTAAATTTGCATTCTTTGTTTCAACGGGGGAAAGTTTCCACTGGGACACATTTAATGTATATCTTCTGATATCATCCTCTCACTCAAGTCTCATTCTAATTATCTTAATTGTTCTGTACATCATAAAAGAAAGGTTGCGAAAACCCTTCTGCATGGAATCATGTGCTATAGATATGTTGTTCTAGAGGTGGGAGATATAAAATGTTACTGCTATAATATTATGTAATATTTTAGGTTTTTTATTGTTGCGATCCATTAATTCATTCCTGAGTGGCAGTGGTACCGAAAGAGGTCATTCTTATTTAACAGTATCTATGTCTCGTAGGAGATTCTGAGCTCAAGATCAGAAAGCTGGACAAGCGCAGCCCAGCTCAGCTGGCTTTTCTGTGTCGGAAATTATAATTGCAGCGAAGTGGGCAATACCGCGATAAAGCTTAAATGAACACCAAGTTCATGGGCTCCCATGAGGTCCGATGTTAGGAAGCTTTGGGAGCAAGTGACCTTAAGGGGAACCAGATCATCCCTAAGTTAAAGGACACAGATTGCTGCCTCAAAGGGTACTTGCCCAACTTGTTCGTCCAGATTCGCAAAGTTCACATGTAGATGTGAGGCAATGGTAAGTTTAAAAGACGCGTTAGTATACTATCGACAGGGGTACAGGGGAAAACCCATCAGGGTGCATTTGGGGTAAGTTTTGAGAAACCCTTTTTGAAAGTTCCAAGTCTCCTGGATGTCAACGAAACCACTTGAAAAATATGGAATGCCCCTAGAACCTTTAGAAAACTCCTTGTTTGACGAATAGGATTGTTTGAAAAAAAAAAAAAAAAAAAAAAAAAAAAAAATCCTCCAGTTTCAAGAACGTTAGGTACCTACTTATTGTAAGTTGAGAACCAATGTGCATGAGAAGTGAGTTGCGGGATTCAAACAAACAAAATTCAATAGTTATTGAATTCAATTCAATTCAATTCAAACGAAATGGGGGAACTATAGCCAAGCAGAAATGATACATTAGTGTTTTTGTATTTTTACGAAGTCAGTTGAAGACTAATTATTCCATGTCGTCAACAAATTCATCTTCATCATCCCTGTCGTTGGTACTGTTCAAATTTTCAGAAGAACCCAATATTTTGCGACCTTAATCGGAACTTTGCCAGTGTGAGACCTTGGCAGTGCAATCTTTCTTCTGTTGGCTCGTTTTTTTTTTTGTTTTTTTTAATGGGGTGCTCAAGTACGGGCCGAAGAAATTTGCCTTTTGAAGAAGGAACACCGGTTTTTCTTTTGTCGCTATTCGCTAGTCTTAAAGGTCGCGTAGCAGTCGGACACTTTACGGTGTAAAGTGAAGCTAGGTGTTGAGTCCAGTTTATGAAGTCGAAATTCTCGGAGCAATCTAAAGCTGATGGCTTCACACGGGAATTCCTTCACCAGCAACGCGAACTCGATAAGCATACGAGGAAAAAAAGCACTAGTGGACTCCTCACTGCGCGCCGGTCTACGAGCAACAGGCAATATAGAAATTAGGGGAACTTGGAAACTGCCAGACCAGGAAACTGTCCGAATTTCTGCCCAGAAACCGATTCGGGGAGTTCGCGAAAATGTCTCCGAAAGTATGGCCAGGAAACTGTCGAAAAACAGAAAACTGCAGGACTGTCCGAAAATATTCTGGCAGAATGAAAAATCCCCCTTCTGACTTCGGACGATATCACTTGTGTCTAGGAGACGGACAGCTTCCTCGTTGACGTGAGATCTTAGCCGTTGGAGATGACGCACGGCCTGCCGCTTGATGGTTTGATGTCTTTGTGATGGAGACGTTCATTTCGAAAGTACCATTGACGACGTTTCTTAATATATTGTTTTGGAATCGCTAGGAAGTTGTTGACCGGAACTTTCTGTCCGGGAACTTATTGACCGGTTACCATGTCCAAGGGCGTTGTTATTTTTTTTTTTTTACTCACAAGAAGTGAAAGTCGAAAACTATTAGGTCGTATAAATAACTTGATTTCGGTCGAATAAATAATAATAAACTATTTGGTCGTAAGTTTATCTATGCTCGGTGAAGGGAAGGGCCTGGCAAGAGCAAATACCTATGATTCAGATCTGCTATCAACACCGATATTCCTCCGTCAAGTGCGCAATGGAGCTCGAACAGCCATGCATCAAGCATTTTTCAAGCCATGCATTCAAGCCTTTAAGCCCTTTAGGAATTTAGGAAAGTATGGCTTGCAGTGAAAATGAGACCCTAAGTAGGTAGGGGCATTTTTTGGACCAATAAATTCGGTAAATAAACGCTACTAATTTTACGCAAGAGTAAACTCTTGCGTAAAGAGAATAAATAAACTTATTTATTCTCTGTGTTTTATGAAACGTACCTATAATGTCAAATGTTGAGGCCGATCCAAAATTTCAACCGCCGCACACTCAGTATAATATACTGAGGATATATTATATCCTCATATAGGTATAGGATATATTATATCCTATACCTCAGGATGCTTGCTGAGCTGAGATCACGTTATAGCTGATGGAACCTTTTCTTACTGCCCTAAATATTTTACCCAGCTGTATACAGTTCACGTTCATAAAAATAGGCTCCATATTCCTGTGGTCTACGCGCTTCCCAACTACGACTCCCAAGGAAGGCATGTCATTTAGTTATTAGGTGCTTACATGCTAACCGATTAGGTATACTGAAGATGATAGTACCTTTCCACCACGTCCACCTAATGGACAGCACTCCGAAACGGGTCACATTTTCTGGTCCTTTTCCGGAAACGTCTTACGCGCATTCTGAGATAGGTACCCCAGTGATATTGGCGTAATAATGATATTATCATGATCCCAAACTCGTTATCTCTCATATTTGCCGTGATCCCAAACCCGAACCGCTCGAAAACAAATTCCCGACCAAAATTTCTTCGTCCTCCTTGTACTTGTTGCATAGTAGGTACCAGTTCCTGTAGAAGTGGGGAACAGAAAATAATTTTCTAGATTTTTTCTGGAAGATAATTATTAGGTATCAGTCGTAATTTTAATTAAACAATTTTAATTTTAGTTTTGATTTTTATCAGGTTTTTACTTTACGAAAGTATTTTGAAATACATGTAATACATGTCATGTATCCGTTCTAACATGAACAAATTCACTAAAAATGAATTGAATAAAATTTACTTATATTAAATTTAAATACCTGGATCTTCCAGCAATAATAATTATTGCTGGAAGATCCAGGTATTATTGCTAATTGTCTAATTATTAGACCGGCATAAGTGGAAGAAGCAACCAATCACCTGTTTTCCGCAAAAAGTGTCCTGACTAACCATTATTGCTGCACACTGACACATAAACTCGTTTTAACTTAATTATTTCAAAATAATTGTCACTCATTAAAAAAGCCTGTGTTCAATGACGCGGATCGTAGAATTTACGATAATTATTTTACTAGTAACTAGTTAAATAATTGCTGTAGATTCCATTTCTATATATCTGCCGTAGATTCTAATAATTAGAATTATTCTACATAACTAAGTAATAAGAATTATTCTGCATAACTGCTATACCTATAGGTATTTCCCTACACAGTTAGGTTTTATCAGATATATCTGATAAAACCTAACTGTGTAGGGAAATCCTCACACCCCTGATCATGGGTGTGAGGTTTGTGACCAGGTTATGAGACTTCTTGTTTCACTGGTCTAATTTAGCCAAGTCCACTTTTCCCAAGTCAGGCGGGAACTTACCCGGTATGACATAATGGATGTAACTTCTGGGGATTTTTTTTTTTTTTTTTTTTTTTTTTTTCCGCCTACAACAACCACCGGAGATTTTTAACATGGTACATGTTTTTACGGGCGTTCTCTGGATTGGAATGTGAGTACACCCCCCGTAAACCGTCGTGCCTTATAGGCGCCTAAACGGCTGAACGGATTTTTTTCCTTAGGTGTCACTTAGAGGAAATTTTTTCCGGGGATTTTTTTTTCCGGGGTTATTTCTCCCGCAAACCGAGGACGAGAGGCGCTTGGATGGGAGCGCATTGGTAACTTTAAAACTTAACAGTTAATTTTTAACAGACAGTTACTGTGACCTCTCATTTTTTACAGCTCTTTCCCCAAGGGTCAGAACTGTAAGAAACGTTAACATTTGTGCACAAGGGGTCTTTGGCAAAAATTCTGAATAAAACATTTCTGTCAATAACAATTATTTTAAAATTCTTTGATCTGAATACAGATTTCATGTTCGTCTGCCGCCCAGGCCGTTTTGGGCAGTGTACATTTTGTTAAAAATCTGATATTTTGACAGAACTAGATTCTCCATCTAGTTTTGCCCGCAAGGTTTTCGGCCCGATGGCTCAAACCCGTGAGGCTCTGTGGGGGTAAAAGGGGCAACAGGAGGGTTCCTTGACAGTTTTTTGGCCATGGGATCGAGTAAGATATCGTTTCACTAATTTGTAGGATACCAAATCTATCCAAATACTTTACAGAAACCTTTTTTGTTTTTTTCAATTTAAAACTTTTAAAATGAAATTAAAATTATTTAATAATTTTTATTGACAGAAATGTTTTGTTCACAATTTATGCCAAAGTCTAATGAACCCTTGAATAAAATTGGCAGCGTTTGAAATGTACTGCCGGATTCGATTCTGAACGAGTTCTGCGTTCGAAGAGCATCAGAACTTCAGTGTTTGATTCCTGGAAGCCTATGTAGCCCCACCCACGGCCCTTGCAAAAGACCCTACTGCGCATACGCCGAACAGTTCTGCATTTTCAGAATTATTCTGCGAACGCAGCTTACGTTGCATGCCAAGTGGCAACTCATCCATTTTTTTTTTTTTGTTTTTCTTTTTCCCCCCTTTTTGGTTTATTATTCTTGGAATAATTCACCTATGTTTTCGCGACGGAGGTCGCCGACTCCGATCGGCCTCAAAATTTGACATTATCAGTTTTAAGAGGTCTAGATTCCAAAACCGAAATGCTCGACCGCCGTACGCCGACCGCCGTCCAGGCCGTTTTGTGCAGTAGGAATTTTTTTAAATCTGAAATTTTGATAAAATACCTACTCGGGTTTTCAGCCCAATCGCCCAAACCCGTAGGGCGCTAAGGAGCTAAAGTGAGGCTACGGGAGGGTTTTTTTGAAGGCTTTTGGATATTGGATCGAGTCAGGTGTCGTTTCCGAAGTATTTTTGGACGTAGTACCCATTTTTTCGGGTCCCGGAACGATCCGATTCCACTGTTGCGATCTATAGGGCTTTCATGGGGCTACAAATGAGATTTTTGATGGATCCCAGGAGCTCAAATATTTTTCAAGTAAAAAACGGTACCATTATAGTATGCGACGTACGCTAACTTTCCAGATGCACTATGCGATCTACTCTGAGCCGTGCGACTTACGGTTGTTTTCTTGCTTTCAACGAGAGCTGATGGGAAAAACGAACAAATTTTTTACGTGGTATGATCAGAATCACAGCACGCGTGTTCAAGGCCCGTGGGTGTTCGGCATGTGTTGTAGGCGGGAGGAAATGTTGAAACGGATATTTTTCAAGTAAAAAACAAAAAAGTCTGAAAAACTATTTTTTGAAAACAAAACAAAATCAAAAAAAAAATTTGTTTAATAAAAAATTAAATTAAATTAAAATTAACCTATATCAAAGAATAATAAACCCTTGTGTAAAATTTGCACCGTTTTCCCTTTTGGTTTATTATTCTTGGAATAATACACCTATGTTTTCGCGACAGAGGTCGACGACTCCGATCGGCCTCAAAATTTTCATATTATCCGTTTCAATAGGTCTAGGTTCCAAAACCGAATTGTCCGTCCGCCGTACGCCGTCCGGGCCGTTTTGGGGAGTAGGAATTTATTTTTAAATCTGAAATTTTGACAAAATACTCGGTTTACCATCTAGCTGTGCCCGCAAGGTTTTCAGCCCGATCGCCCAAACCCGTGGGGCGCTATGGGGCTAAAATGGAGCTGCTGGAGGGTTTGTTTAAAGACTCTTGGCTATGGGATCGAGTTAGGTGTTGTTTTCGAAGTGTTTTTGGACGAAGAATCCATTTTTTGGTATTTTGAAAAATAAAAGAAAAGATTTTTGTAAATATTTTTTATTTTTCGCTCTTTTCGGGATCGGAACCGGTTTGGGAGAACCGAACGGGACGATATTTCGAGCCCTGGTTTTAACCCCATTTTCAGTATTATTTGGACGCCTTCTATCGATTAAAAAAAAAAAAAAAAAAAAAAAATCCAGACACGTTTCCATTCCTAATTGGAGATAGAGCAATCATTGCTCTAAGATATAATCGTAGGGTTTTTTGAACTGAGTACAAATAATAACAGTGTTCCACAGGTCGTACATAGTAACATCTCTGTTACAGCTTGAGTTATTCCTTTCGCTAAGCTCACGCGTCACACACAAATTGTGTGTGACGCGTGAGCTTACAATAAATTTTATTGTACCTATGTACCATAGCAGTATTGTATGTACTAAGTATGATTTTCCTTTTATTCGATGCAAATCAAATGGATCATAGAATCTTTTCTTAAATAAATAACTCAAAATTTTCTGATATGTTTCCTGAGAAGTTTCAAGTGTTTTATTCTTGAGAGTCGGTCGGTCCGACCGACTCTCAAGAATAAAACACTTGAAATTTCGTCGTCTGCGGTCAAGAACTCAACACTGCTATTTCCTGAGCAGGAAAGAGAAAAATCTTGGTCATCGGATAACATGCAGGTGACTGCGAGACGAAAGGATTTTCTCGCGATTAACCTAACAAGTTCAGTTTCGTTACTCAACAAAGCTGGTATGGAGCCTTGCCTTGGTGACCTTACCCATTTTGTCTCCAAAAATATGAAGAAAAGGACTGTAGCAATATGTACGCTTTCACCTTCGTGTAGGACCGGAGCGGTGCTGCGTTCTGACTTCATAAAGAGACTGACTGCGTTAGGTAACTGACCAACAATCAATCTATGGCGATATATCTGCCACATATATTGCCAACGTGTAGGCAAGGATTGAGAGTGTATCTTTTGTTTCAATATTCACCTGGATAATATCCATTATTTTAATAATATTATAATATTATTATAAATTTACCCCCTATGAGCTAAATTAGCGGTAAAAGTTACTGCTCCTATTTAATAGGAAATGCTTCAAGTGATACAAGCAAGAAATACATTTAAATAGCCGTTTATATGATTTCTAATTTGAGCTGATAACTCAGCTAATTAATATTATTTTATTTCGATAGGAAATTATTATTTTTTAATGGTAAGAAGTATTTAATTGATTAATTGCTCTTATCGCTTAATTTTCAGCTACTACAAGAAAAAAAATACAAAAAATATATAAGGAATGACTGCAATATAGATAAATGATTCACGGTAACCGGTCAATCAGTTCCCGCCAGAAAGTTCCGGTCAAAACGTTCCCGCAACTGTTCTCCCTAGGACAAAAAGTTCCCGCAGCTAAAATGATGAGGTTGAGGAAGAAGGATGAACGGTTGGTTTGAATTTATAATCTGCTGACCAACCAAGTGCACAGATCAGAGAAATAAGCCTTTTATCAAACTGTTGATGATGATTCGCGTCGTGCAAGGGAGCTGTATGTCAAGGTCACTCGGGAGAGTATTTTTGAATTTACTCACTGAACCATAAATTAGGTATGCAATGGGTCTCTTTCTGAAGAAATACTTGGCACGATTCCTGACGGATGGGTGATGCTTAACCTAGGAAGACACGTGTGTATTGCCAGGTTAGTATCATCGTGCTCCTTATTCAGGGGTTGAAAATATTGAATTATTTGTATGAGTCGAGTCGGCATTGGAGACGAATAAATCTTGCTATCCCGTTTCGTACCTAACAGTAAACGCTGCAAATTTTACACAAGGGTTTATTATTCTTTGATATAGGTTACTTGTACAGAAATTTAATTCTGTCAATGAAAAAAATGTTTAAAAACTGTTGATTTTTTTGATTTTTTTCTAAACATTTTTTTTCAAAATTTTTATTGTTTTTTACTTAAAATGTATTTGACCTCCTGGGATCCATCAAAAATCTCATTTGTAGCCGCATGAAAGCCCCGTAGATCGCAACAGTGAAATCGGATCGTTGCGGGGCCCCAAAAAATGGACTCTACGTCCAAAAATACTTCGAAAACAACACCTGACTCCCATAGCCAAACGCCTTCAAAAAACCCCTCCCGTAGCCACATTTTTGCCCCATAGCGCCCCACGGGTTTGGGCGATCGGACTGAAGACCTTGTGCCCACAACTAGATGGTAAACCGAGTATTTTGTCAAAATTTCAGATTTAAAAAAATACCTACTGCCCAAAACGGCCCGGACGGCGGACGGACATTTCGTATTTAGAATGTAGACCTTTGAAACGGATAATGTCAAATTTTGAGGCCGACCCGAGTCGTCGACCCCCGTCGCGATCACATAGGTGTACCTATTATTCCAAGAATAATAAAACAAAAGTGCATTCTGTAAATTATCTTTTATCATCAGAACCTATCTATTGACAAGTACGAATTTCACTAAGAAATTATTCGAGTCGCGTTGATTTTCAAGAAAAATACGAATGTGGAGGGTGATCTAGTCTACCTAACTGTTTTTTAAGTTCACAGTTATGGAAACCATAGACCGAAATAAATTCAAAGAAAGAATTCGGGATGATGGAATCGAACAAAAACTAAATGTTTAATTCATCAGAGACACCTTTGCCGTGCCAAGGACAGAGATCTCTTCCTTTCTTTTGTTTATTCTCTCTCGTTCATGGCGTACCTACGGGTGCTCATCTTGATTCTGGTACATGTATGTCCCGCTACGCAGAGATTGTAGAAAATTCGAAGAATTCGGAACTTTTCCTGAAGAAATTGCAGTGTAGAAAAAACGATGAACCCTTTTCAGCATTGAAATAAATGTACGGAGGAGATAGCGGGAAAAGTACCCTGTGGAGATCGGCCGTGGAAACGCTGATATGAATGATGATGAATCACGACAACAACATTGGGCAAAAAAAAAAAAACCAACCTACGAGTTACCGGCTTCTTTTCATCTGTTCTATTCATTAATCTATTCAAGGGGCTTTTTGGGGGTACTGAATACGACAATGATAGCCTTTATTTTTTGTTGATTCGAATAGGTAAGGCCGTTTTGGCTTTTTTTTTTTTTGGGGGGGGGGGTTTTTTGGACCTTTCTTTACACTGAATTCTCCAGTAATCTCCGACTTCACTCGAACTTCTTCAAAAGACTTATCTTGTCGGCTTGTTATTGCCTATCTCGTAGACTTGTTCAACTGATCTGATCGCCTTGAAATTTTAGTCAGGCATTTGAGTTGACGAGGAAGAGGTTTGGTAAAAATTTCAAGTTGGTTTTCCACTTCGGATAGTCGCTGGAGAAAATTCGCGTAGAGTATCAAATTCCCGATTTGTAGTTGCTGAACATTTGATAAATTGTAGCTCCCTTAGTTTCAGTTTTTGAGAGTCGTGGTTGGCCTCATTCTGTTCATAAAGGTCTAAGCTTTCAAAACGTTACCACCGATTTGAGGGATATAAGGAAAAAGTGAACAATGTGATTTATGCTTGTTTTAGACTAAAAGTATGTGCATATTAGGAATCTGCAGTAAATTTCCCATAAGATAAGTGTGTTTTGAAGAAGTTCAGTGTAAAGCAGGTACCAAAGGTTAAAAAAAACACCCAAAAAAAAAAAATGCCGAAAAAAAACTCTCATTTTCGGATTTAACACCCTCAAAAACCACTAGAATAGATAAAAAGAAGCAATCAACTCGGTTTTTTTTTTTTTTTTTTTTTTTTGTAGACCAGTGTAATCAATCAATTTGAAGGAAGATCGCTTTCCAGAGAATAAAAAATAAAAAAAAGTTTCATAAAAATGGGGTGCAGTGAGAATAAGGACTCAAGCCGGCCTCTGAACGGAAGTTTATTATCAAGTATAACATAATAACCAAGTTTAATGAAGTGGAAGGATATTTTATTTTATTTTCTTTCTTCTTCTTCTTCTTCTTCTTCATATAAACGAGGTGGTTGAGCTGTTTTATTTAGCTAAACATCACTTGGTGTTCATAGTTAATTTTCCTGATTCTATATTGAAATGTGACACACCAATAACATTTTCCCCTTTCCCACTAGATATCACTCTCAATGGTATAATATAAAGTCATGAGGCACACTTGGCATTGGGTTGGGGCATCACTTTCGATGTGAAGAACCCCCAACATTTGGGTAATCCTCGGCCATGTTGCAACAACAAATAAATACACCGGAATCTCATATACCTACTACGACTAGCACAATGGAGAGATTGTAGTACCTCAGCAAATTGATTTTTGAATTTAGTCTAACCACGATAAGTCGGTACTGACAATATATTTTGCTGCATATGTCTATGAGTAAAGGAATTTTGTAAAACTTATGTATCTAGGCACATATCGAACCCAGCAGGATTCCACTGGGAGTTTACATTTCCCGAAGAAATCAGACCTCAACGTACCTATTCACTGCACATGCACTAAAGTTGATAATACGCCCTTAAGACACAACTATTGTTTTTACGATGTACTTCAACAATATAGGGAAGATCATACGACATTACGTTTTATCAAAGGTATGTAAATGATACAGTTAGGTAGTGAATGGTATGAAGTCATTCTCCCTGTAGGCCCTTCAGTGATTGTTGGAAAGCCAATTTATCTTATGATGAGCATAACTAACACGAAGGCAATGAGAAAATAGACTAGTAGAACAATTTTTCAGCAAATACGAAAGTTCAACTTTGCTAACACCATCTACTGGAATCCATATTACGAATGCACCAAACCAGCAAATAAGATGTCCCTTTGCCTCAGCCATATGACAAGCATAATATCATAAACCATGATAGCCATATCATATTATGATAAACCCCATGTAGATATAATTCAAATCACATTCATGAAATGATCCTAATCACCGTGTAGCTGGATTCTTGATTCATCCACAATTGTACCGTAACCGAAATAGAAAAACCTGTTGTAAACTTTTTCAGCTTGAACTATTAAAACTTTCTCTTGATTTTTCCTCATGATTAATAATAATGAAGGTGAAATAAAATTAAATAAACCATTCTCAACTTGGAGGTTTTTGTGGGTTTTCCTTTAAAAAAATGTTTGTAACACCAAGAAATTCTAGTAACAATATCAGTACAGTTCTGGATTTTTGTTTTTGAGGTATACTATGGAAATGAGCGTTGATAAAGAAATTATCGTCGTCATGCTCTGATGGTCTGTATGTTTCACATTTTAATTTAAACCAACATTCTCCCCATGGTGGGGGTTTAAAATTACAATAAATATACAATACAAAGTTCGTGTATCACGGAACATACAAAAACAAGAAAACTGATTAAAAATTACTATGTAATTATGACTAGCTCTGAAATAGTTGTCTCAATCAGCCTCAGCCATAAAAAAAAAAAAAAAAAAAATAGGATCTGCTATCCTTGAACTCAGGTAAGGATATGCGTATAGTAGCTTTTTTTTTTAGATCTAGATTTAACACACACCAAGTACATGTATAAAACATTGTAAATTGGAATAAAGGAGATTCTCCGGATACAATTTTGATCCGAAGTTTGTTAAATACCAATCCATCACACATTACAACGGTGTTCATTTTCATCATCAATCGTGTGATTCATATTCTGGAATACTATTAACTATTGTTATCGGTTCATATTAAACAACTCCCATTTGAATGTGACAAATAATAATAATTATAAATTGTAATAATAAGTAGGCAACCAATAATTATTTACCTCGATTGAAATGTTCATCATATTCGAGGAAATGTTATGGATTTTTGTTTTTGTATAAATTAATATTCGTAATATTTTTTTCAACAATTTTGATTTGTACAAAAATGTGAAAAATGAACTTGATTTGTGATTTGAAAGCTTCACAGCACTTGAGTCACTTTAGCCTCTAACTTAAAATTTAAAGCAGTACAGTACTTCTTTCAAACCCAAGTTTACAATGACATCACAAATGATTTGGCATGTTAAGCTGATTACTCGGAGTGCGATTTGTTAGATCTTAATGTCATTAATTACAGCCTCAGATCCATCCTCGCTGACAGCTTGATTCGACACCGTGGAGGCTCTTTGGCTGAGTGGACTTAAACTTGGAGGAGTCAATGGTGGATTAGGATATACTCCTTTGGTACTTGCTTCGATTTCCGATTGGTTGATTGTCGTTACCTGTAAATAAATGGATATAATTATTGTGTTGTCTTAACCACTTCTGGCTCTTCTCAAATTATTAAAAAAAGATACGCATCTCTCCCAACTCGAAATAACTTTTACTGCCAACGTTATCTTCATAGAAATCAGGAATAGAGGATTGTTTTCTGGGAATTGGGCCTTAGGTGTGTATGGAAATAGCGTGTTTCTATCCTCTAAGGTTATCGATAGGGGATTGGCAGGGTGATAGATCCAGTCGATCGAAGTTTTTTTGGGATTTTGACAGGCTAATCTTATAGGATTTTTTTGCTAGTTACGCAGTGGACTCAAAAGGATGTTTTCTTCTAATTTAATAAGTCTCAAAACATCACTTTCTTCGTAGAATCGCGAAGGGTGCCCCGATGCACTAATAACAGAAGGAAATAGCTTGCTGAGCGATAGTGAAAAGAGAACCTTGGGGGAGAAAATTTATCATTTTTCATTCATTTAATGGACAAATGGTGACGCTACATATCTAAAGGCTTTCTCACCTCCGACATCAACGGGCAGTCCACCCAGGTGACCCTCTCAGTTTCAGAACCGAATATTACGCTTCAAAGCAAGAGCAGAAAATGCAGGGGCAAGGGCAGGGGCCTGAAAGCGTTATAACTTTTAAATACGACCGTTTTTGATGCCATTATTGCATTAAGGCGAAAGGGGAGCCTTGGGTAGTGTGATTCTCAGATAAGAGATCGCAGCACATCTGCTATAAAAGTATTAGCTCGTGGAATACCTAGCTAACATGCCCAAAATTTTAAAAGTGAAGAATTTAGAAAATTTATTTTTTGAATGAAAAGAAATTTTAAAATTCTGAACTATACATAGCATGCGCAGATTTAATTCATGAATTCATCAAAATTGAACAATTCTAACCATGTCTAAAACTGTTTTGCGTATGCTGGGGGTTAATTAATTGTTATGACTGCAGGAGAAGTCGATCTTAGGTACCAGTACAACACTATTTTCTGGTACAACTAGTTCATGTTTATGTACACGTTGAAACGCATTTTCTACAGATGGAATGATCGAATAATACAGGGATCACATTACAATTTGCATTCGAGGGTAGGTACCTAAACGATGCGAATGCTCGCAGTGCGAGCCTCGCACCCTAATGAGGGTCTCCTTCAAGTCGTCCTGCCTACCTAGAGGTAAGGCCCAGCCCGGTTGCCAAGCCCCGCTCACACCCCGAAGAAATTTCTGCCAATGCAACAATAATTGGCATAATAATGCAACTCAAATTTTTCAGAATTGTTAAATGACTAGTTAAGCGGGAATCGCGCTAAACTAGTCCCTCTCACTTGCACACTTGAGGACCCCTTTCGCCTTAAATGATATAAGACAAATTTTGTAACTTGTCTCTACAAGTTATATGTTTTGCGAATATCGACCTTGCCGTGTGGATCAACGGATCAACCAAATAAGAGTTCCAACACAACATATTCCAGGTCGAAGGAAAGTTGTTCGAATTTTCACTAGGGAAACTTAGGATCCACCTTGGCTCCCACACGAAGTCTTGAAGAACGAGGAAGGGAGGAGTGTGTCCCTATATTTCGTATTCTAATTTCTCAAATCCCCAGCTGTATATTGAATTTCAGAGGTCAAAACTGGTAAATTGATGGTTTAAGAGTTCCGAATCAGAACGTCCAAATTAACAGTAAAAACTAGCGAATCCTGTCTATTATCTATTTTATATAGGTAGGTACATGGAGATGATGTTTTCTTCAATGGTAGTAGTGGAGATGTAATATACTGCAAATCATTTTGCAAAATTTCTGGTGAGTTGTGAAGCATTGCATTTATAACAACCTGAAATTATCAATATTAATTTAATTGTTCAATGGTTGGAGCCACATGCGCAATTGCCGTAAGTAGTACTACAGTTTCAATAAATAATAACTAATAATAGTTTCATAAACTGTACTTGGTGGAAAAAACACGTAGCGGTGAAAACAGTCATACTAACTAGTGCGTATGTGGGTGGAAAGTTGTCGAGGTTCGGTCAATCCCACCCACATTCATTGAAACGGTCAACACCATCATCACCAACTATAGTCCGTTCACCGAGACTAGAGAGCAACGTTGTAAGCAAACAACAGAAAGCTACAACGCATATTACCTGTGCTATGAGGGTTGCATACCTATGGATGGAAGGGAGGAGGTCCTGTTGGTCGTTGAGCGTTGAGGTATGAGGTATGAAAAAATAGAAAAAATAAAAAGATGCGAATATAAACCATATTGGATGGTTTATATATGCCACTAGATACTAAAAAAAGAAGAAGTTACATATCAAACTTGACAAGAAAACACTTTGATGGTTGATAACTTGATATGAGTAATGCTTATAACTTAATGAGGAATGCTAGTGACAAGAAGGACGTGGCTCGGACCATCAGGTATGCAATTTGGCGACATTGGTGGCTTAGTATACCTGACGACTGCTCTCCGCTCTCGGTGAACGGACTATAGTGCTTGTTTCGCATCGTCTTCTGGTTGTGGCTATTGAATTTTCAACGTAACAATATAACCATTTACCTGCTGGTCACTATTGGTCAATGTAACATCGATTGGTATGTTGGTGACGACCAAGTGGTGGACGTTAAAACCGGGTGAATGTCGAGCCAATTCGACTGCCTGCTCGTAAGTGGGCAAACCTGTGACCAGAGTGTAGCTTGGAGGGCCATCTTTCGACAGACGCCTTTCCAAGTCCCCGTGATTAGTATCAGATTCTTCTTCGTCATCTGTATGAACAAGAAATAGTGAGAAAGTATTAGTCACAAATATTGCCAGAATACTTGGGGGTGAAAATGGGGTCGGAAGGGTAACAAGAAAACGCGTGTAGTTATGTCGAGAACTAAGAGAAAGAATGATTAACTGGTTTTGGAGAGTAGAAACCGGTTTTGAGGAGCAGACGTCAGTTTTTCACGAGCAAAAACAGATTTTTAGTGAGAACATACCGGTTTTGTGAAAATGGTATCGTTTACTAATAAAATTAGATACCTACCTACTGTGTACATTAGGGGTCCACTTTGCTGGTTGAATCTTCAAAAATCCTAGTAACGAACTACTAACGTGGTTTTTGCACCCAACGCCCATCTTATCAGAAACTGAGGAGTAAAAAACACCGAAAATTTGACACAAGGGTTTATTATTATTTGACATAGGTTTTGAAAAATTAACTTTTCGATAGCAGAATAGTCATAATTTTCACATTTCTCATCTTATTCTCAAAAAGTAACTATTTGGCTACCAAAAATGATAAAAAAAATTGTCAAAGTACCAATAATTACTCTTCTCAGTAATTATTACTCTTCTCACAGGAGCAATATAGAAAAGGAGTGAAATTTGGCCAGAGGTACAAACTCAGTGTTGGAAATTTCTTCGTGGATCAATAAAATTAATTGTTCTGGTGGCCAGAGGTACGCACATCACACATTTGAAAAAATAAAGTGATTCTGTGATTATTCTTGGAAAAAACCTCCATTGCTTACACACAATTTGTTTTGGATTATTTAATAGTCGATTGAGTTCCTTAGTAAGTTACCCTTACCAAGTTTCCCATAGAAACAACTATACCTACTGATTGCTTACCGTGTATGGAATTGAAGGAACTGTGGAACCTCCTTCTTGTAACTGTGCACCACTAAAACTTTGAGCAGCCTCAAATGAAATTTTGAGGCTGATAACAATTTTCGACCTCCGTTGCGATTACATAGGTGTATTATTCCGAGAATAATAATCCAAAATTGAATCCGAAGGGTAAAATGAAAATAAGTACGGGTTCATTTTCCCCTTGTCTGGGTGACGGAAGAACATCATGCCTCCTGCTTGTGTAGCTTCAGGAAAACTGACGTCTCCCAGATTTTGAAATGTGATAAACGCTAGTAGGTATTCCCTCAACAGTACATTAAATGTACCAAGTGTTGGTGAACCCATACTATGCGGCGGCCAGATTAGCCGAGTGGTTCTGGGCGTTAGTCACGTCGCGCTGCATTCCGATGAGGCCTCGGGTTCGAATCCCGTTGAAGACCATGAACATTTTGGGAATAAGTGTGCAGCTGGGTTAAAGTGAATCATCAAAAAATTAGCACCTCGTCGTGTCAGGCCGATTAGGTCAAAAATCTTGACGTAATCCCCACTTTACCTTTACCATACTAGGTATGCCTATTGTTCTGGAAAATAAATATTAAATGTTCACAGTATAGGTACAGCAGGACCTGCTGTGAACATTTACTATTTATTTTCTATTTATTTACGATTTATACCTGGTATACAGTATTCCATAAACTGTATGAATGTAAAACCGCGAGTACCGTGTGTACTGTGTGTATGTGTATGTACCCTTATGTATCTTGTGATGAGCTACTGTTTCAACAAACACACTACGCAATCAATTCTGAGAGCACTGCGAAACAAATAAGTCGGGCTCCAACCGGCCGGTATGTCTTTGATAAGTTTCTCGCATCACAGCCACCTGGGGTCTTGGTGAATATTACACTGGTTGACGGGCCTTGATCCATCTTCTATAAGGACTTGAAGCTGTACTGCCGGCACACGTGGTAGCCATCACGTAGACTTCTCCGAAACTCGTTTTATAAGTCCCCACACAATCTATCGACCTTCTGAGAAGAAATGTGGGCCGTCCATCCAACATAATTTTAACTTGATTCGTAGCCACTCCAGCCACTCCATTTACTTATCCGTGTCACCTATTATTCACGCTTATTATCATCCTCACTTTTTCTCATGCAGCCCAGTTATCCGCAGGAACTCATGAACGCATCTAAAACTGTGATGTAAGCATCAGATTTCAAACTTATCCTTAGCGATAAACAGTTTTAATCTACACTTGGCCACCCTGCACGGTTGTGAAATCAATCATTACTCTACGAATCTATTTCTAGACACCGCAGATCTGTAGATAGGTACCTAAGGTTCTAAGATGTTATTGTTATCAGCAACGTGTCCTCCCATCAACCCTCTACAATATATTTTGATGTAGAGTCTACATCAAAATAAATTTGTTTAAAATGTTGGAAAACTGAAAGGATGATGATAAGTTTAAAAAACGAAATTTGTTCAACTAGCACGTGGACAGGGAACCTCGCTTCGCTCGTACTGGGAGGGCTCGCATCGCTCGCCCATTAGTGCGCACTTGCGGAAAATATTGTAGTAACAACCCAAAAATAGACTTATAAGTCTATGGTATATATACCAACCTCATTTTTTCGGTCGAGGTATGAACCCCTCCTTCCAGGTTCAAACCGCAACTGGTGGTTGTGAAACCTGCCTGTGGTATCAATGGCGGAAAAATAATGGGGCCCGGAACCGTGTCTTGATCTTTATTTTTCCGAGAAAGTGCTTCACGTCAGGATACGAGAAAAGCGGGGTTTGGGCCCCTCCAGTGCCATTTGAATTTTTGGCGAGCCACCAAAAATTAATTTTTTGAATGGAAGCGCGAACTCGGATTCTGAGTAGAAAGCTGTGTGATTAGCCACTCACTGACCAATGAAAAATCGGACGGGAAGCTGCCAGCTCACAAGCGGGTTATCTAAGTGCACGCTAGATTAAGGTTATTCAAGTTAATTTTTATTCACAACAAAATTTTATGGAGGTTCTCTGCCGAGTGGTGGACATCTACTGTAGATGTCCACCACTCGGCAGAGAACCTCCATTAAATTTTGTTGTGAATAAAAATTCCTTCCTATTCCGTGATTTTTCGGTAGGTAAATGTATTTTTTGTGCCAGTGCGCTAAGGCCAATGCCTTAGCACGAGCACCAAAGGAAAATTGATGGTGGATCTTTTCCGGCATTCTTAATCCCACCCGCGTTTCCTCTTTTTATCAATAGCCTTAAGGGTTTTCGAGCGAATAAATGTGCGGGTACAGCAACGCACAATGAAATCCTCAAAATCGGGGTATTAAATATTAAATAGAAAATTTTTCTCTCGATCCTCCGGCACGCGGCGAAAAACTTGTGGATTTCTGTCTATACGGTCACCATGGAAAGAAAGGAATTCCGTCTCGATATTTTCAACGAATTTTGAGAGTCTTGTGCTCGGTTTCATCAGATTGTCTTTGTAGATTTTGAGTAGCTAACTGTCATTCCGCTGAGAAAGGGGTACCTATCTTTTTCGTCTGAATTCCGAATGTCTTCTTGTCCAGGGAATTTCTTCTTGCAACGATAGGCTAAAATTTATCCGCCGAGTTTTGGATTATTATTCTCGGAATAATAGTTACACCTATATAATCGCGACGGAGGACGAAATCTATGATCGGCCTCAAAATGTGACATTACACGTTTCAAGATGTTCAGATTCCAAAAAAGAAATGTCCGTCCGCCGTCCGAGCCGTTTTGGACAATAGGAATTTTTCTAAAAATCTGAAATTTTGAGAAATACTCCGTTTACCATCTAGTTGTGCCCGCAAGGTTTTCAGTCCGATCGCTCCAACCTGTGGGGCGCTAATAAATAAATAAGCTTTATTTGTAAGACGCTCCTAAGGGGTTACACTGCAGGCGCACCACTCTAAAGAGCTAGTTTACTCCTTATGCTAAAAATTTCTGTCATGGGGGTTGAGCCAGGTTTTGGATAAAAAATTCGATTTTTTTTTTATTTTTTTTTATTTTTCTACACAATCTGCTGGTCATTTTGAAACAAACAAAAATTAAATTGAACCACGGGAAGTCCCTCAAATTGAGTTCGTAAGTTGCTCACCTCCGCTCCGGTCAGTGTTCGCCAGCGCCGTAACATGCATGGTCCGCCTTCGACTTGCTCCCATTGGTCTTCCAGCCTTTTCCTTAAACTTTACGTCGACTACCTCACCAAGTTTCTTGAAAAAGTCCACAATATTCACGATGTCGTTTCTTCACTAGAAAAATCGTCGTAAGCCTCCAAGTTCTCAATGAGCTTCTTTCCCGATGTCGACGATGTAGACGATCCTGATGATCCCGAAGACGTCGACATCCTGTCTCAATCCCTGGGGTTTCACATTTTTCACGGCCCATTCCCCACCTATTGGGAGGTGTAATATTTCTCTTGCGGAAAAAATACCCTTTCCGAGGCATTTGGAAGAGAAACAACGGAAGAAACAACGGAACCAACGCAGAATACAACTTCTGAAGTTGAACTTCAAAACAAAAACGGCTGGTGACACTGTACTATATCAGATAATACAAACACTAACTTATCGGACAGATAACTAATAAATGAAACTTCACAACAACAGCATTCATCAGCTTATTCAGGGTGTTTTTAGGTGCCGAAATCAACTCCATGAAGGACATAACGAGCGGCGAAGGCATGCCGTAGGCTACCCTCTCGGAAAAATCGCTCTCCTGTAAACTTTCATTTTCTCCTGTTTGGGATTTTTTATCTCCTGAACCGTTTGTCGTACATGGCTGAAATTTTTACGCAACGTTCGTAGAGGCAATACAACGAATCCTACCGGATGATTTTTCGATAAACCCATTTTTAAAATTTGTGGAAATTTTTGAAGCTTGAAAAAGTCGGGCCTTTTGCGGGGGTAGGTTCGAACTCATGTCAAAAATAGGCAAATCGTATTTTTTTAAAACCATCCGGTGGGATTACTTGGCATATAGTGTAGAATACGTGGTATAAATTTCAGTCCATTTGAATGACTTGAAGGGGGGGTTTTGTTGTCCCAAAGGAAAAAAAAGGAAATTTTTGTGTTCTGATTTTTCTTATTTTTTTTACTGGAGCAATCATTATGAAATTTTTATAGTATGGTCTTCATAACCCTAGAAACGTGTCACAAAAATTTGAAATCAATAGGATGAATAGGTCAGCTGCTGCAACAAGTGGAAGTCGCAACCGTCTGACCGGGCGGCGCGCCTGGCTCAACCCCCTTAATGGAGTGGGATGGATTTAACGAGTGTCAACTTGAATACTGATTTGGGAATTGGCAAACTCCATGCGGCCACAGACAAATTCCGCCTTGATCGGCTACCAATGTAACACCTTGATGTACCAATTTCGTCCCGTCCTCAAATGGGGGATGAGCAAACTCCGTGCCGCTCATAGCACCCTCCCATAACTTGAAAATGCCTCACCATTTTGTCACCATAAAAGCGCAAAGACAAAATTTAATGATGCGACCATCTCCACTTTGGCGCTCGGTATCAGAATACGCGTCACTCTAAAGTGCAAGTGTGAAATTTGACGAAATCAAGTCTCTTTTCTCATTTCAGTGCTAGTGCGCTGTGGCGGATCGATTTGAATACAGGTATTTTCCTTTGCGATTTTCTCTTCGCTGAAGACCTATTTCCTTTTTGTGACCGACCGTTCCTTTTATTTCTGGCCACTGGAAAGATTTTCGGCCCAACTTGTTTATTTTTCCGACTTAGGAACAGACCCCATTGATTGTTATGATCGAAAAAAGGCGGTGCAGACATTTACCCCGAGTATACTATTCCACCCACCTGCCCTAGATTTGAATTCTTAGAGTAATGCATTTGTCTTATTTATTAGTTCATGTGGCTAATCAAGTGCATTACAGCTAATCCTTAACGACCGATAGCGTGACCTATGAAATATTTTGGACGTTTAGGTACTAGATTCAAGATATGTCTTACCTGTTACCTTCCATTTCTGGAACTTGTAATAGAGAAGGCAGGAACATATGCATCCTACGCATGATAGTATCATGAGTATAAGCACAATGCTAACCCATACATCTGACATGAGGCGAACATTGTTATCGAAAGACGCATGTACTGTTGTCATGTTGAACACTGGCAGGCTGTCGTCTGGATTCGCGATCGACTGATTTCTCACTTCAACTGCCTCCATCACATCCTTGACATATCTGAAAAAGAGTAAAAACGATTTAGAGTGACTGCTACATCGTTGATGGGGGTGAGTGCATCGTCGGAACATTGACCAATTTTGGTTTATTATTCTTGGAATAATACACCTATGTTTTCGCGACGGAGGTCGACGACTCCGATCGGCCTTAAAATTTGACATTATCCGTTTCAAAAGGTCTAGATTCCAATACCGAAATGTCCGTACGCCGTACGCCGTCCGGTCCGCTGTTTTGGGCAGTAGGATTTTTTTTTTTTTTAAATCTGAAATTTTGACAAAATACTCGGTTTACCATCTAGTTGTGCCCGCAAGGTTTTCAGGCCGATCGCCCAAACCCGTGGGGGGCTACGAGAGGTTTTTTTAAGGCTTTTGGCAATGGGGTCGAGTTAGGTGTCGTTTACGAAGTATTTTTGGACGTAGAATCAATTTTTTGCGTTCCCGGAACGATCCGATTTCATGGGGCTAAAAATGGGATTTTTGAAGGATCCCAGGAGGTAAACTATTTTTTGAGTAAAAAACAAAAAAAAAAACAAAAAAAAATGACAAAAAAAATCCAAAAAAAAATTTGTTTTTCACAGAATTAACACAGAATTAAATTTCTGCATAAGTAAACTATATCAAAGAATAATAAACCCTAGAGTACAATTTGCAGCGTTTTCTGCACAGACTAGAGGTGTATTTTTTCAACGATTTGCTCTGAGATTGATTGTACAGAAAACTTGAGAGTTGAGATGGGCAAATGACATAGGTATTGACATGTTAACATACACAAATGACATATTCTATCAGTTTTGGCCTAAATAACATATTTCCATGGTATTGGTAGAAGAGGACATAATAAGTTAAAATTCTATGACATATTTGTGAACTTTTCAGATTTTTTTTTCTCTTTCTCTTTGAAAAGGAACCCTGAATGTCAGTGACGAGGTCATTAAACCGTATGCGGGGTGAAATTCACTGGGCCTAAACCCAAAGGGGCTTTAATTCGAGCGACGCCCACCAGGTAAGTAAAGGTAGGCCGACCTGCAGTCATTCAGTTGACGATTTAGCAATACTGTATTGCTATCTGTAACAGATCGGTTTAAAGGAACTTTTCCAAGCATGGCTTTGAAGTGTTCACAAACTTAGGCACTTGGCACTGGCACTTGGTTGGTGCTACCTTGTTGAGAAAGAGGGTTGCGGATGAGACTCATTTTGCAGTGCATGGCAGCCAAATTTACTGCAAGTTGTTTTGAAAATCGGCAAGTTGCTCTCAACGTAAAAAATACAAACTTTGATGTAAATAACCTACCAACCTACTATTCAAAATACTGGTGGTACCTTTACCTGGTAGGTAAATGTATAGTATAATTGTTCCATTCATTGATGCAATTCATTGATGTTTCATTTCCTACAGTATTTATTCGACAGGAAAAATCAACTGCACTAACACAAAACCGCCAAAATCCATGTCGACGCTTTGGACAATTTGAAATCCACCAATCAGCGACAGTTAAGCCTCAGTGAAAGCACTTCTTTCCACGATTTTCAGGACAGGCAAGCACGACTTTCCGGATTTTGTTGAGGAGTTGGTGGTCTGTTTGATGCAGGAGGGAATACCTCAATCCTGGCTGGCCTCGCATGATGGGATTGAGACACGCAGCGGGGCGAAGTGAAAACCGAGTTGCCTGAATCGAGGAAGCTCCCATCACTTCAGTAAATGTGGAACGATCATTTCCAAAATTGAAGCACCTTCTTTCTGACAAGAAAGCCTAACTGTGGAAAATGTAGGAAACCACCTACTACCACGAGGATGATGAGGATATCGTTTAATTTTTAAAAACCTATTTGTACGTAGTTATAATACCTACCTACCTAGTAAATACTTTCCATGTAAGTAAATATTATTAAATTAGATATAACATAAAGATGAAGTAACGTTAGAGTAGGTAGTTTTTATGAACAAACTCCTATTTTACATAATCTATTTTGCGATTCTTAATGACATATTAAATGCCATATTAAATTTTGGGCGATCAATGCAATCAATGACATAAATGAAGATTTATTTATTTTAACATATTTTTCCACGACAAAATGACATGTTTTGCCCACCTTTACTCTTGAGCAACCAGCATAAAATTGTCTGCTGAAATATTGTCACATTCCTCTACCAAGTCAACGTAGCGTCATACGGCACAGTGGAGACGATCTGTCTCCCTCCCTGCGCCACCCCAAACGTTTCTTGGTTGTGATGACATGTTGTGTATTCGGAAGCCAACTAACTAACTAAAGACATCCGTCACGCGGCAGAAGCACGCTTTATCCGCTAGTTAGCGGGTTAGATAATTTATCAATCTTGTGTGAAAGAAATACCTCCGATTATCTTCCATCGATCTCCTTGTGATGTAGGAGGCGAGAGAATCCTTCTAAAAATTTGTAATCGGATCAGGAGTCGAGGAACTACTGTGACGCTGTTATGTACATAGTTACGGAGAGATATGTGTCAGCTCGTTTGCAGTCGAACGTTTGTCGAAGTACTCATACCTAGCTAGATCAGACTCGAGTAGAAATTCTTACTAACTGGTGGGCTCATCTTTAATACTCGTAATAACAATTTATTTCCTTTTGTTATGCCATACATTACGAGCTTTTGCTATGCCATACTCGTAGCTTCCAAGTGAAGCGCAAAAGGACATTTTGAATGAAATGTTGAGTTCCTAAATACCTGGTATTTAGGAACTCAACATTTCATTCATCCAAAACTTAAACTTCTCGAGTTTTACGTTTCAAAACTACCTAAATAAACCTCTTTGTCTGTCAATCATCCCGTTAAGGTAGAAGAAAACTTTCTACCATGATCAAGTCGATTTTATTACATATAATCCAGTAAAAAAAAAAAAAAAATCATTCTTATGTACGCGTACGCCAGTAAGTTGATACTAGGCTATTATAAAGTTTAGCGAATATTTTAATTTATTGTTGTTGCATAATATTGTGACTGTACAACAATGAAAATTTCATTTCACAGTTTATTTAATGTTATACTGTGCTATGCTATGTGAATGCTACAGTTCCTATTTTAAAAGTAATATTGCAATAAGATACAGTTCAGTGTTATAGGTACGTAGGTAGGTACTAGGGGGCCATCCCCTACTGGCTACCCCAACCAACCCTCGTTCCACCTTGGCGGGTCACTCTCTTCATGTGTTCAGATGAAACGTGGTGAATGAGAAAGGATTAATGTGGAAAGTGAAATCGATTATTTGGCCAACTTTCGGATCTCGGATACGCCACATGAGGGGACGGGGCTCTGGATGTTTTCCCTTCGCTAGCCCCCCTTTTTCCTCCTCCCACCACATTCGGAGCAACCTCTTATTGTGGTTAGTGGATATTTTATTAGCTGCGTTTCTTAAAATGACCTCTGTGCTCTGCAGATAGTGACAACCAATCCTCCATGAGGGGGCCAGGGTGCAGATGAACCTTTTCACCTTCCCCCACCTTTTGCCTCCACGGAGCCAGTCACACCTCCCTCAAACACCCCCTCCCACTCTCCCAACATCCTTTGAACTGGTCTTGCGCCTATTGTCGCACTTTTAATTGGTTCATATGGGCTTCATAGAGCTTTTTCTTTTGGTTTCGGACTTCTCCCGTTTTATGCTCGTCAAAACTTGATTTTTCGTTTTATTTTTTCAATTTTTTCCTAGCGCTAGAAGTACCCCGAAATTTTCTCATGAAGAAAATTGTTCTATAGTGATTGCAATGAAGTTTGAGGAGGATATTTCGTACCAAGGGTACCTAAAGTTCTAACGTCAACAAGTGGCAAGTGAAGGAGATGGGAACACACGATCTGGATAATGGTCCTTGACACTATAAGAAATGTCACCTCGTTCGATTAAAGTCTCTGACCCCCCAAAGGCCTTGCTTCCTTTCTAAACTAAGATCTGAGGTGTTGCCAGAGGAAGGGCCCGTTGAAGTAGATCGCATTTATGCTGTGACCACATACTTAGCTATGAAACGCTTGAGCGATTCTGAGAAGTGAAGGAAGGAAAGAAGAAGCGAAAAATACTCTTCATATGAACTGAGTTTTCATGCCTAGATGGATTTAAATGTTCTCAAGTTTCCCAACCTAGATCACGATAACAATGCGACTAATAACTGTCATAATCGCCACCATCACACTTATGGGGTTTGGTCTTTGATGGAATGAATGGGCAATTGGGCAAGTCATTAACTTATTAACCAATCTGCATTATTAAACATGACGGAATGGCAGTGATTAAATCATTGCTGCCTGACGTTAATATTGTCATTTCGCCAACTGTCTTCGTCAATACATTCATAGCAATAGTTACGAACAGTTCCTCATTTTAATGCATTAAAAAGGTCATGCAAATTCTGATAATTTATCAGACTTTGCATGACCTGGTCGACAGGGAACAACCTTTGGTGAATATTTAGCAAATTGTCATCATTTGTAATAAAAATTCTAAAATAATAATAACAATTTTTAAATAATAATAAATTCTCTCGAGCATTCTTTCAGTGTTTTATATAATAATATTATAATATAATAATATTATTATTATATAAAAAACGTAAATAATTTATTAAATATTACCAGTCACCAGCGGTAACAATTTCGATTTAATAATAATTATGGAAATATAATAATAATTCGATTTAATAATGAATCCTTTATTAATAATACTGAGTAGAGAGATCTCGCCAAGAGAAGGAACCCCCACAAAAACGAAAACAAAAACGAAAACAAAAACAAAAACAAGAAACAACAAAAACGAAACGGCAACCAACAGAAAAAGCCTGGAACAGGGAGCCTGGAGATCCCTCGGTGTTGTTGGAGATGCTCTTGTGCCCATCCGGGCGCCGGTGTTCTGGGAGTTCTTGGTGTTCTTGGTGCCGCCACCGTTATTCGCCGCCGCTCACCTGGACCACACCCGCCCCATCTTCTGTGCCTAGCGTTCGAATCCGCCGGCGCGTGTTCCGGATCCGGAGGCCCACAGCCCTGATGAGAGCTAACTGGGTCTTCACCCTGACCCACCCAGAAACCACGGAATACGGCTTATCCCATTTCTCGGCGAGCGCGTGGGCCAGGCGCTTCAGGTAGCAATTCAGGTATTCGATTTAATAATAATTATGGAAATTATTTCCATAATATATTATCTTAAGCAGTGGGTCACGATGGGATAGTGGGTGGTCGCATGATGCTAAATGATGCTCCCTCACGAATCTTGACCTAGTGCTGGCGACGAGTCGAAAATTACATTTACGAAAAATGAAAATGTTTACGGCCCTGTTTCACATTGTGTGACACTTTGGACTAGTAAACCTTTTTCAAAATCAATTTGTTCCTATGAAGAATTTTGACCTTACTGAGCCATCTAAATTATTTGAGAGTTAGAATATGGAACAGCAGCGATACGAATTCAATTTTGACGGATTTATCGCTGAAAACCCAAATTTTAGGTCATTTTGGTCCATTTAAACTTTTTTAAATGGAAGGAAATGCTGCTAAACGTTTTTAGTTGTACAGAAGAAAGTGCTGTCGCGTGATCCATGCAAGAATCTTTGATGTGCATTTTTAATTATTGACTGTATTTTTCCACATGCACCACAAACTTGAAAGATGAAACTCCAAACTCTGCCACAGGTCAAGGGAAAATGCGTTTCAATCCAGGTTCTTGCTACAGGTGATAGAGCCTAAGTTTGTGAATCACGTGGTCATATTCAATTTGTGTTTATAATGAGTAGGTATTATTTAAATGTGTGCCGAATACAATGTATAGGTAACCAAAATTACCCATGTGTGACCAAAATGACTGAAACCGTGCTTTCTGCAATATGTACCAAAAACATGGATGGTCGCCGTTATATCAAGAACGTTTTCTGAGTTTTCTGGGATTAAAAAAATCACGCTATACTCTTCGAAAATGGAGCCCCAAGAATTGAGTACCTACCAGGTAGGTAGGTCCTACCTATCTAATCTTAATTCCCGCAATCCCCATCTTGAAAGCGAGCCCACGACTTGATATTACATTAGGATAGAATTTTTAATTCATTAAAGATCGATAACATGGTTCTACAGCTCAGTATTAGCAGTTTCCCTCATTTTGGTCACCAGAAAAATGCCCGTAGTGTGACCAAAATGATGATTTTGTGTTTGTGACGTTATATTGGAAATGGGGAAGGAAAGACTGATTAACTGAGTTGGCATCTCACCACTATGCAAGAGAAGCAATCATCTCACCTAGTTAAAACGGCTTGAATTCACTCACACCAATGAAGAGAAGTGTGACATGAATGATCGGTAGAAAAAACACTCTCTAGTTATTGACCAAACTATCGAAAATGACAAGAAACACAATGATCAAATTTTAATTTCAACCATCCACGCCCATTGCCACGATATAAATGAAGATGAAGATGTGTGTCGAAGTGATATCAGGTGGCTCGTCTAATAACAAGCGCGCTCAGCACTTTGGTCCCCAAACTGGCGCTAGATTTCTGGGCACGTTTTTTCATCACTTTCCCGTAATTCAATTACTTCTTTCCTTCAGGATGAATTTTTGCAATACGCTGTTAAGATTACCATACTTAATTATCTGATCTCCACGATCTCATACTCATTGCATTAATTTTCAACATTAATTATCAGTGCAGTTGTGAAGTTTTAGGGTGTGACCAAGGGATAGTGACCAGACGAACTTCAACTTCGGAGTGAAATGACTTATTATAAGAATGGATATTATCCCAAAAAGAAGTGGACAGTGTGGATAGCATTGGACACAGCATTAAATGCTGCTTTAAATTTTAAAAAAATTATGAGAAATTCTGATCGAAATTGACTGCTTTGTGGTCTGGGGACATCAAATTGTATGTATGATTTGGTACCGTCTATAAAAACAAAATAGTGCTTCAAGCTAGGATGCATTTATTTTGCACATTTTTTCAATTACATTAACACAGCTTATCAACGACAGAAAAAGAAGGCTCGCAAGAGGAGCATCTGGCTGGAGCACTGAGTCGAGAGGCTTTGGGCGTTTCTGTCCCTCCTGGCCATCTCCCTTCTACCCCCCCCCCCCCCCCTTCACACGTCCCTTCTCACGTATGGCCACTTCTTGTTCATTTTTTTTTTAATCCTTCGAAACCCCCCAGGTGAATTCGGCTACTTTTGGAACCCCCAAAAATGGATTTTATGTCCAAAAATACTTCGAAAACGACACCTAACTCAATCCCATTGATGAAACCATTAAAAAAAAACCCTCCTGTAGCCCTCTATAGTTCCACCGAGCCCAACGGGTTTGTGCGATTGGGCTGAAAACCTAGTGGGCACAACGAGATAGTGAAGCGAGTATTGTGTCAAAAATGTCAGATTTTTGAACAACTCCCTTCTGCCCAAAACGTTGTGGACTGTGCCGGACATTTCAGTTTTGGAATCTACACATCTTGAATAATGACAAATTTTGGGGACAAACTAAATTTTTTACTCCCGTTACAAATACCAAAGTGCGAAGAAATTTGGAATCGGGCCACTAGTTTCCGAGCTACAGCCGAAAACGGTCAGAAAACCGAGGTTTTCCGCTTAGCGGTGTCAGATTGGGCGTTTCTTATTTTGGTTTAAAATCGTTTTCTCGGTTCGTAGTTTTTTTTTTTCTTTTTTAATTTCAAGTGCTCCCTTAACTCGTAATTCCTTAACTCGTAATTTGATGTTGTAGAGCATCAAATTACGAGTTAAGGGAGCACTTGAAATAAAAATAAAAAAAAACTCGTAATGCTCGTATGTAGAGCATCAAATTACGAGTTAAGGGAGCTCTTGAAATAAAAAATAAAAAAAATTAAAAAAATGTAGAGCATTAACAGTGAGTGACAATTTTTTTTTTTTAACTCACCCCCCCCCCCCCCCCCCCTCACCAATTGTTATGTAATTCTGGAGACGTAACAACATAATATAGTGACAATAAATGACAGAAAGAAGGACGGTTTAAGCTCAGAATAGTGGCCTGTCAACTTTTGGGGAAAAATGACAACAATCGTTAAGATTTTGAAATTAGCGTAACTTTTGAATGATCACTGATAAATTCGTGACTAGCCATATGTTCTTAAAGAGAATTTAATGCTCTACAACTTTTACTCGTACAGCTTTTCTCTCATGTCAACCGCTCAGACGCCAGTCGACAACGTTTTCAAAAAAACGTGAGGTACAAATCTGATTTCCAAAGTTAACCGATTTTCCGAGGCGTATATCTCGAAAACGGTTCGGAATTTTGATAGTGTTTATAATCAAAGTTGTACAGCATTTTATCATCTTTCATTTACTTTTAGGGCATGGTTTATGGAAAAATGCACCGTTTCCGAGATATTCACGAAAAACCTGAAAAAGGGACCTTTGGAGCCCCCCCCTCCTAACGCTGCACCTCCAGCCCCCAGGATTTTTAGTATGTTATTCAAGTTTTGGCTTTTACCCTATTTTTTTTTCTACCTCAAATGCTTCGTTGCCTGTACTATCTGGCCAGACGCTGAGAATGCTCGCAAGCCATCAACATGAGATCCACCAGTTTTCTGTCACTCAGAGTTTGCCTCAGCCTTGTTTTGATGATTTTAAATTTTGAAAAACTTCTCTAACACTCGACTTAGGTCGTTACCAAAACTTTGTAAATCAAAAAGAGAGTTGCATACGATGAGGTAGCACTGTTTTACAACCTTGTGGAACAAATTACGCATTTATTGCACCTGCCATCCACCCTACGAGGAACAAAGCCAACCAGATCCGATTACCTACATATTTTAGGTAGGATACAAATTTTTTCCAGCTTCGACCGGCCCCTCGGGCGTCGCCAGATCGCCCGACCTGCCTTTCGGCTATATCCGCCTCTGGCTAGGTCTGTACCTACAAGCTATCCTCCCCCCTAATCAAGTTCTTATCGTTATACCTATAGCACGAGTTGTCCGTTCATTTGCACAATTACGCCTGCTCAGTCTTTTTTTTTCACAAAGATGAATAAGAATTAGGTATTATAATTTCCCCCACTGTGATGGCATTGTGTCATCACTTGTGTTTTGCGGTAGGCCTTACGTTCGTTGCGTCACCATCAATCCTCACTGAACGGTCTTCTTTGTTATTCAACAGTGACCTTGATTCCTGTTTACTCGCCGTTTGGTCATTTCTTTATCAAAGTAGGTAAGTGAAGAAACTATACTAGAGTATTTTGCTAAAAAATCATGATGGATATTACCTACTCACAGAGTAGAAAATCGATCCTCAAACTTTTTCAACAGTTCAGCGTGAAAGTTTCCGCTTACCTACCACTAAAATATATCGCAATTTTCGTACATTGAGCACCATATTGTTTCGCATGCTCTTTTATAATCATTTATGAAGAGGTGATGATGCAAATTTTCGCTATTGAACCATAAAGTAGCCTTCAATATTTGTTTCTAAAGGTTGGCTGAACAGGTCAACAATTTGAGGTGAACGTGTGTGACTTGAATGCGACTTGGGGTCTCTTGTACATACTTCCTGCACCTATGTGGTTCGAGGAAGGAAGAAATAATCATCAAGGTCTTGACCGCCTACTCTTCACCGGCGAGTGTATAAATATTAAGAAACCGGATTCTCTCAGTAAACCTCCGATCTGAGTGAGTCCACTGGACCATTCCATTCTTCAGAATCTGTAATCAAGAGTTGAAGGAAATGAAGGAGGAATGAAGAATGGAATCTATAGAAGAGTGTCATGTTCACATAAACCAGAAAAATAAATAAATTAAAGAGTTAAAAGGGAATAGTATGGGAGAATATTAAGAGTCAGAAGGGAATATTATTAATAATTATTTGTGATAATATTGTAATATAAATAGGCACATAGGCATATAGGTAGGTACTATAAATTGAAGGACGCCAAACATTTAAATTAATTATATAGCTATTAAAATATGCATTAAAATATTATTTTAATAGCTATATAATCAACTTTAATAATAACTAGCACTCAGACATCACTCGCTACGCTCGGCCGACCACTTTCTCAAACTGCTTCGCTCGCCCAAGTGACAGTCGCTCAATGCGCTAAATTTAAGGGGCGTAAAATTGGCCGGGGAATAGACAGAGAAATCGTCTTCCCACACACCTGAATATACCCGAAAGTAATGTGGAATGAACCTTTTCGCCGTATTTTAATCGCTTACCGTTTAAGAGGAGTAGGCTCGACCCACACTCTGTTAGAGACACGGTGAGAATTAGTGGTATAAAATAAATATATTATATTTCTGAAAGGATTAGAAACTCATCGTACTTCTTCTTGTTTTAAGCCTTTTCTGAAATTAATGGCCGTAATAGTTATCTAACAAGGCCTTGCGCTCAATAAAGGTTAGTCAGCTCGTTACACGGGTATTAGCTGGCCTAGTGATTGCTCGAATTGAAGTGGTTACATAGCTTGGATGTGTGATTTCATGATTTTGGACTGACCCAACAAGGATTTTCAAGTACCAACTAAATGTGACTAAATTATTATTAATTTTCATATGACGGAGGTGTTGATGAAAATCATCACAATATCAACGTCGTCACCTAGGCGTAAAATGAGGAAGGGGTAACGTGTTAGTTTACGAAACAATGTTTTCTATTCAGCTACTATGAGAGACTGTCGAAGACCGTCGAAGTCACGTACCGATGAACATGTTCCGGGATCAGTTACCGGAATGTTGGTGGGAGGGGGAGGCGAGAATAAGAATAAACGAGAGGACTTGAACAAAACGGTAGCTTCTCATTCTCGTACGCCATTGTTGAGCCTCCTGACAGACCTTCTTGGGTAGTGTAAAAGAATACCAATCATATCATTCGTTTTATTCCTTTTAGAGGCCACCGCATGTACACCCCTCCTTTATTTTCGCCGGTATTGTCTTGTGAGTTAGTAACTGCGAAGGTTGAGTTTGTCATCAGGCTTTGATAGGTACCTACTCACTATTGATCAACCGTATTCACTTTTGTCCACTTATGTAGCAGGCCTCATGACAACAGGTAACTTGTGGTTCAACTACCCCCGCAGCTGAGTGGGTTTCGTTCTCCGCTGAAATTGCAATACGCTTGAGAGGAAATTTTGAGATCAATTTCGATACGGAAAAATAGTTCTCATGCAAATCCGAACGCTCAAAACTCGTACTTTTTCCATTACTTTTGAACGACTAAAGCGGAATAAGACCCCTATTGAGTAGCGTACCTATTAGGTATCTACTAGATGCTCCGGCTCGCTTTGCTCGCCTACGCACCCAGCTGGGGGGCTCCGCCCCCCAGACCCCCCGTCCGCTTACGCAGACATAAGGCCTCGTAGAAGTGGTAATAATAATTATTACCACTTCTACAAAGGTAATTATTACCTTCCAAAAGAATATTATTCTTTTGGAAGTGTACAATATTACAAGTACAATATTGAAAGTGTACAAATATTTGTTCGACCCTTAATTGACCAAGTCCTTTACTATTACTAGCTCAGGATCGACCAGATTTTCTAGCATTGTATAACCCAGAGTTTTGGGTGTTAACCCCTCCTAGAAATCTTAGATCACCAGAAAAATAAAAATGTGGTTATTGACCAATCATTGGTACATACCAATGATTGGTCAATAACCACATTTTTATTTTTCTGGTGATCTAAGATTTCTAGGAGGGGTTAACACCCAAAACTCTGTGTAATACAATACGGTACCTACCGTTCTTGTATGCGGTCTACCGGCGTTCCACTGTTGTCGTATGCTTCTGATGTAGGGATCTACATGAAGGATCGAGCGGGGGGTTGGTTTCTCGACCTCTTGAGATGCAGTATACTGTATCCCCTATAGGAGGGGAACACCGAAGGTTTTCAGCACAAAACGGTGAACCACTCCGAACATTTCATAGATCCCCAGTCCGGTGCCCACACCCAAACCATAGAATGCCTCTGCTGAGTCATAAAGTTACGGTATGGGATAAAAGTGAATGAAGCTGGACCCTTACTACACCGAAAACTCAAGGAAGTGGTGGCGATCATTCCGTTCGTGTCGAGCATCCCTTTACTGCCTTCTTCGAGGACATGAAGACGACGTCACTGATGACATAATGCCAACCACCACGAATTCAACTCGAACTTCAAACGAAGTGAAATGTTCAAAGGTAAGCTCTGAATTCTTTTCAATTACCTATTAATAATTAATAATTGAATTATTAATTATTAATAATTGAATTATTCGTCTCTCATGAAGGTTTTGACCATCATAACCCCGGTAGACTGTGTAAGCACCTCTTCGGGGTAGCGTGTTCATGTACTCACATATTTGGAGTCCTCGAAGTCAAACACATCGGGACCTGGATACTTGAAAGAGTTTTCTCTCGCTCTTTTGACCAACCAACATATGGCAGAAAAAAGTTAAGAAAATAAAGAAACTGATCAAATTTAAAAGAGTTGAATATGTGTAGGTATCAATAAAGTGAATTTACTGAATTTATTCTGGTCGAGCGTCTTCGGTCATTTACTTGTCACTGTCATATACCTGGGAATGGGTATTATGCTGAGTTAAACACCAAATATAAATACGATATATAATGCAATATAAGAAATCCTCCGTACAAAGTTAAAGAATAGGTAACTCAAAACTTATAATGAGTGGGAACAAATTCCCTGAATGATGAATGGGAACGGAATTGATTCCCTAAAAACAAAAGGAAAAACCTACTCTAAATGCCGGAACGGCTAAACTTGGGATGACAAGCAAAGTGCTTATCGAATTTAAGGGGGGTTCCAATGCCAAACTAATGGAAATTTACTACCTAACACGATCCTGGAATGGGAACGTTACTCTAACTTTACAATGGATTCAAACCACAAAAAGCGGGAATGGGGGGGAATGTTCTGTTGAATTTACTATGTAAATAGGACAACAATGAACGGGGATGGGAGGGATTTCTACGTTGAATTTACGATGTAAATAGGACAACAAGAAATGGGAATGGGCGGGAATTCTACGTTGAATTTACGATGTATAACTATATATCGTATGTATAACTATATAACTATATCTAGGTGGAATTAGGTTCTAGCAAGAACCTAATTCCACCTAGATGCTGGCAATTTCGGGAATTACTGGAGTAGCAAGTGGGGAGGAAGGTTGGAGCTAGGCGTGCCTTTACCGTGGATGGTGAACTCGATGTCGTCCGTTGAGCCGGTAATGAACAGGTCTTCTTGGTACGTCGGTGTCTTGATCCAAAGCAAGGGCACGGAATGGGACCGGGGACTCGGGTATGCCCCGGGCAAGGTGGTAGAAACTTGGGTTTTTACCTGACCCAAACCGTTCCAGAGGCGTTCCGGGGGCGGCACTGGGAGCGGCAAAGGCGTCGGAGCACGCGGACAAAGTCTTACAACAATTCCCGAACACGGGACTTCACTTCGGACTGGGTGAGCACACCCCAACACGATCGTTCATTCGTAAACTAACGACAACTTCAACTTGACTTCACTTCTGATGAACGGGTGAGCACACCCCAGCACGGTTACAGAACGGCGAACAACACAACAGACGACTTCTCCCCGCCTGGAGACCACCGCTCCAGACAACAACTCACGAAGATCTGACAAGTCCTCTCAGGCGCCCGATGGTTCTCCCTCCCTCTGATGCGACCGTTTGGAGTGGGGAGAGGTCCCTCCCTGGAGTTCTCGGAACAGCTAGCTCCTGCGTTGGCAGCTAGTAGGCGGCTAGTAGTTGTTGCCGCTTGTAGGCGGGTTTGCCCGCCTACAACTGCATACGACAACACTCGTTGTTCAGGGTAGACCACAGATTCGAGGTAGACCGCATACGACAACGGTACCAAATCATTATTTACTATTACCTATTTTGATCCGATACTTTTGCATGGTTACAGGATAGACAATATTAAATTTTGTCCAAAAATATTTATTTAAAAAAGTGTTGCATTTATTTGAGAAAGTAAAAATATAATCTTTCACCGAGATTGGGATCTTGTTGTAGAATTCTCAAAAACAGATTTAAATGGTAATATAATGTGGCGTTCGATAGAAAGTAAACCCCGAAGGAGGCGAGACGATAAGTACCTACTATCTTTCTTCAGCTGCAGGCGATAATACTTATTGCGGGGTTAGGGTTGTTGATTCTCGACTGGGTGGTTCAAAACACGGTGGTGGGATCTTGAGGTTCAGTCAAACAATTGTAATTCGCTTACTGGGCCAACGTTTCGACAAATTTATTTGTCATCATCTGGGCTAAAACACAGCAATGGCACCCGAGGAAGTCAGACATTTGCACAACCACACAGCTCTTTGACACCATGGAGGAAACAACAGTAGAGCATGGCCCAGAGGACCAACACCTTTTCAGACGTCTAAGGCTGCAATACCGACCTACAGCAACACGACTAACTCATCAAATTGGCCGTAATTTCAAGAAACTTGAACACAAAAAGAATGACGGCATCTTCCATCTCCGTTGCAGACTATCCGGTATTTTTCCGTCCCATATTGTTAATGAAATTAAGTGTACATATAGGCTTATGAGATCAGAACAACCTTACTATCATCAGATCGAAAATATGGTTTCCAGTTTCAAAAATAATTTTTTATCAATGGAGCAACCATATTCTCCACCTTTGACCTCAGCTGGGCATTCTTCCAACTACGAATCCGGCAGCAGGATGTGAAGAAAACAGCCGTCATCACTCCCTTCGGCACGTACCAGTTTCTCAAGATGAACTACAGCCTGAAAAACACACCCAAAACCTGGCAACCTCACATGGACTGGGTCCTGCGTAAACTACCATTCGTCTATGTCTACCTCGACGACATCTTGGTGGCTTCACGGACCATTGAGGAACACCTAGGCCATGTCCAGGCACTGCTGGCCACTCTTGCCCACCATGGACTGGTCATCAACAAACCAAAGTGCCAACGATTCCTCGGCCATTTGGTCTCCAAAGATAGCATCACCCCATTGCCTGAGAAGACAGCACTTATTGCCAGTTTCCCCCGCCCGTCCACCGTACACGACCTCCGCACATGACCTCCGCACATTCCTGGGGCTCATCAACTTCTACAGACGGGCCATTCCCAGAGCAGCTCACGCCCTGGCACCTCTCCAGCGCTTGATCCCCCCTGATGGCCGGAAACGCGACAAACGGCCCATCTCATGGTCTCCAGAGAGCATCAGCCATTTCGACAAAGCCAAGCAACTTCTGCAAACAGCAGTAACGCTCGCTCACCAACACCCAGAGCATCCTTTGGCCCTCTACACAGATTCTTCAGCCTACGCAGTAGGAGCAGCCCTCAATTTTTGGAAATATAGCATTCTACAACCTCTAGGATTCTTTTCAAAATCCCTCACTCCTGCTCAACAAAACTACAGCACGTATGACAGGGAACTGCTGGCCATTTACCTCGCCATCACCCATTTCCGTCAGCAAATAGAGGGCCGCCAGCTAACCATCTACACCGATCATAAGCCGCTGACTACATCCTTAACGGCCATGACGAACACAATGCCACCAACACGGCTGCGTCACCTGCGTTTCATCTCGGAATTTACCACAGATATCCGCTACAACCCAGGAGAAACAAACGTGACAGCTGACTACTTATCCCGGCTCATGGCATCAGAAATCTCAATGTCCTCTCCGTCTTTCTTCCAAGATCTGCGCTCTGCACAGCTGGCTGACCCTCATCTGACCAAAATGGACCTCACAGAGATCAATTACAAGGGGACATCTCTCTTTTGCGAGACCTCAGACAGCTCTCCTCGCCTGTACGTTCCCTCTCCACTTCGCCCAGTTGTCTTCAACCACATCCACGGTCTCTCCCACCCAGCATCAAAGCAACGACGGCCCTGATCCGGACGAGGTTCTACTGGCCCAACATGGTGTCATCCATCAAAATTCTGCGCAAGAGCCTGCCCTTCCTGCAACCGCGCGAAGATCACTAGGCACATAAGGGCCCCCATTGGTCAATTTCCCGACGCACATCGACATTGTGGGTGCGCACCCATCATCGAATGGCTACAAGTATGTCCTCACAATGATCGACAGGGCAACAGGGTGGATGGAATGTGTTCCACTACGCTCCACGACATCGGCCTCGGTTATCACAGCCTTCCACGGGCATGGATTTCCCGCTTTGCCCCCCCCCCCCCCCCCGGAGATCATGACAACTGACAACGGGACACAACTCGTCTCGAACGAATTTGAGAGGTTCTGCTGCGAATTGGGCATCGACCACATCCGCACAAACACCTATCATGCGGCTGCGAATGGCCTCATTGAACGGTTTCATCGGGTCCTCAAAGAAGCGATCATGGCCACTTCCTCATCTGCCAGATGGGCCCTTGATTTGGACTCTCTCCTACTGGGCATTCGAAACCGCCCTGGCCCCGACGGTTGTTCACCTGCCCAGCGCCTCTTCGGGACTACTCCACGCCTCCCAAATGACATATTCACCCCGCCGCCTCCCAACGAGATCAACGTGCTCCCACACGGCACATATCGTCGATTTGCGCGGACTTACTTACCCACAACGATGAAAGAAGCCAAAGCAATTTACGTCCGGATCGACACTCCGCGCCTGAAGCTCACGCCGCCGTATGTGGGGCCATTCACTGTCCTAACCAACGACGGGAAGACGGTGACATATGCCACTGACGATGGCACCTCCCAGTCAGTGACCATCGACAGATGCAAACCGGCGCCGCAGATTGCAAAACCGAAGCTCGACGCTGAAACACCATCCACCCCAGCTCCATCCGCTGTGCCTGCCATGCGACTGCCAGGAAACTCCTTCACACGCGGAGATCCTTCTACCCCGGACACCATCTCTCCGACTCCCGGCTCCCACGACATACAACCAGCCGCCCCCATCCAACCAACGCCATCGGCATGGAATCACAAGGAGCCGACAAATTCCATTTACAATACAAAATGAAATCGGGAGGGGGTGGTGTAGTGCCCCTTGGACCTCCAAGCAGATAAGGCGTAGTGGGAATGTGTCCCCCACTACGCCTATCCTATCAATGTAATCTCGCAATTTTATACTATAAAAGAGACCAAGGGGCCCACGAAATACACAGTTCATTACCAGAAGTCGAGGCGTTCTTATTTATCCTTCAGTCACTACACATGTCAATTGCAATTTCACACATTCTAAACTCCGAAAGAGTCCGAAATAGCATACTCCCCAGGATATAATATATTATGGTCTGGTCAAGACCCATAAAACCGGGAACCCATTACGACCAGTGGTGAGTTTTAATTGCAGCCCAACTTATGAGAGTGCCAAGTGTTTAACTTCCATTCTGAATTCTATAACTACCGATACGTACAACATCAAAGATTCCTTTGCATTTTACAATTCAATTAAAGCTAAAATGGTACCACAAGGTTATATATTAGTGTCCTTGGACGTGGTTAGCCTTTTTACTAATGTTCCAATTGACCTGATCATCATTCTGATTCAAGAATACTGGACCTCGCTCCAAGAACACACCAAACTTGATAGGGACGATTTCCTAAAAATGCTTAAACTCTGTATCGAAAAAGGCTATTTGCAGTACAGGAACCGGTTTTATGAAATGAGGTTAGCGATGGGGAGCCCCATTGCACCCATTCTTGCAGATTTATGAACAAGCTAATAGATCAGGCTTTACTTCTACTACCGTTTCAAGTTCCTTTTCTTTATAAATTTGTGGACGATATCTACACGTCAATTCCACAACATACATACACTTTTAGATAGTCAGAGACACGGTGAGAATAATTCTCTCTAACCACTAATTATTAGTGGTTTAAAAGATGAGATTGTAAAACTTACAATGTATTATTTAATAATGTAGGTAATAATGTAATTATTATTTAATAATGTGTAATTCCATCTAACAGGAATGAAATATCCCTCATAACTGAAATGTCCCTGGTTTGATGGGGACAAATCCATAGTAGAGGGGTCTTGCCCTAGCACAAAAAAAAAAAAAAAAATCGTCCATATTAGTATAATACTAATATTATTATGTAGCTGGAATGTTAATCAAAATGTGATAACTCTGTGATAGAATTTTTAAAAAAAGGTTTAAATCCCTATTTGCCACTGATGTACATACAATACAATAATACAATAATAATATTAATAATTATATTTTCTGTGATCTAACTGTGTCCGCCATACCAAAAATGCAACCACGTATAGTAGATTTTAGTATAACCCTTAGTAGATTTTCCAACCACCCTGCTACGAGCTGCTCCGAGCAGTGGAGCGGAGAGAAAGTTGACGGGGGTGGATTCCAACCGGGGCCAGTGTAAGTTCAGACTCTGAACTTCAGAGCAACTTGCACTGTATTCCAAGCGTCCCTCGGGCTTACTCGGAGCTACTCCGAGGCTGGAGTAAGGTGCCCGTAAATTGAAACGCACTTGCAACCAACACTGAGGTCTCATTTTCCATTCCAACCAAACAAGAGTCAGTGTTGCACGGAAGTCGTTCGGAACGACTCGTTCCGAATGACTCTACCTTCACTCTGCCTTGCTCTGGACATATTCGGAGCAGGGTGGTTGGAAAATCCTTAGCAATAACCTTACTGGTACCTTCGGACAGTAACTATCACATAGTATATAAGTGTTATAAGTGATAACATAATAATATTACTTATTATGATATTAGTTATCACTGATAACACTTATAATATAATAATATATTATAATATATTATACTATCACCAATATTGGAAAATGTGGTCATTTGTATCACATCATTCAATTCAATATTTGTTGTGCAGTCACTAATTACATCACCAATGTAATTAGGGTTTCCCGGTAAACACTTCCTTATCTAAAGTAGGTAAACACTTCCTTATCTATGTTGCTACCTCTTTTCATAATAATTTACCTAGTTTTTAAGAGCTGTGTGTTTGTGCCAATGTCTGACTTCCTCGGGTGTCTGTGTTTTAGCCCAGAGGATAACAAATACATTTGTTGAAACGTTGGCCCAGTAAGGTACGTAATTTTTTAACTGAATACTTATTGCCTCAATGGCTATAGCTAGGTAGTGCTCTAGGTCGGGCCGCGCACCCCGGGCTTTTGATAAGATCACTTGATCACCAAACTGATGTTTCCTAGTAATAATTAAATCTACTTAAAGTTGGTAGTTGATCATTTCCAGTGCCGAGCGGCTGTTTTGGATTTTGGTCTACATTTTTCAGACCCTCGGCATCGGCATTACCTATTAGGTATTTATTACCTAGGTATTTTCAGTGTTGCATCGGCTGAAGCCATTGCCTGGGTTCGTACCTACCTACTTGACTTGTGCTTGTATTCGGTCCAGTGATTCGAATGCGACAGCTTCAAGCGCAATCCTACGCAGCGGTCGTAGCATGGCTTGAAAATGTTATAAACGAAGATGTAGGTAGTTTTCCAAGTACTTTTCCCCTCAACATCGGATGTGACTACTGTGACTCAGCATGTGGCGTCGGATGTAGTGTGCAATACATACAAGGCTCCAAGTTTGTACCCAAAAGAATGATTTTGACTCGATGTGATGCACACTTCTCGGTTTCAGGGGTTTATTTAAATGCGATTAAATTTATGGCGATTCCTTTGCCACTTGTTGCAATAAGGGAACACTAATTACTTACTTAGAGCATGATTATTTTAATCAAAACATATTGAGCAGGGTGTGGAAATTTGGTTTCGTTGTTTTTGATGCCATTTCCGTCCAGTAAAAATCTTCCGAAATGTTACATCAATGCGTGAAAATGAACGCCCGCTAGCTTCTTCAAAGGGGACATCATGTCCAGCGGGATATGAAATTGTGGCGATTGGCGAAACACCAAATTTCGTGTTCTTCAAGTCTTGAAATGCAGCCATTTGAGGTTTTTGAGGAACATGCCGAAGGCCGATTCTCTCTCCAATAGTACTGACATGGAGTAATATAATTATTATACTAAATTATAATGATTCAAGATTTGTTCGCACCTGTGTTCGTGAATTGGCGCCGTGTTGCGAGGTTGTATTAAACCACCCTAAACACCACTGTCACTGCCTTGCACTATACTAGCTGGTCTTCCAGACTGGTAGAACTTACGGCTTGCGGAAGCCCAAGTCGGTCTCCTCGCCCCCTCCCGCGACGCGCAGACGATCCCTCCCAGGAAGGCAGCTGGCGTCCTGTTGTCATCGCGACCGTGCGCGCTGCCACGTTTTGGGGTGTTCTGTGTGCGCTGCCATGGCTGTCCTCATCGTAAAAGATACCGGCAGACGGTAATCATTTTAGCGGAAGATGGTCCACGAATAACTGGACAACCTAACAAATGGAAGTTATGAAGCGGCGATGAAAAAGGAATAATTTGATTCGTCTCTTTTTCGGGTTCGAAGGGCATCCGCTTTCTGAAATGGCTCGTTCTGGACACTTCCAGAACAAGGAAATTAAGAATTGGAATGTCGCTAATTTATTGTTCTCTGTTTCTTATCAACATCAAGAATAAACGTATATATTAAATATCATTCTTTAAATTTTAAAGAATGATATTCAATCGGATGATACCGAAATTGCTCCCAAGAGGAAAAAATTCGTGTTGGCTCCGCGAATTTTAAGGTCTTTGCACGGCCGTATTGAGTCCGGCCGTATTAAATAGGTAATCAACAAATTTTGAGAGTTGTTGCTCCCCAGCAGTGGTGGAAGACACGGATATTTATCAGTATTTATACGGATTCTTTGGGTTCTGCACGGAGACCGGTTCCCGGGGTTTTACCGGATATGTATCCGTACTAGGTGTCGCTAGTTCCCTAGCGTCAGTGGTTTAATCTGTGCCTAGCGTTGTGGTTTTGTCTTTTGGCTGGGGAGTGTCGCTAGTTCCCTAGCGATTGTAGTTTGGATCATGATAGGATAAATAATGGTATTGGCTATATTTGGTAAACTCCCTGGGATTCTTCAGTGATCTCACATTGTGCAATTTGCTTCGCCCTTGGGGGGATGGCGAGGCAGGAGAGAGGGAGCGCCCGCATCCCCAGAGGGAGGGGACAGGCGGCGATGACGCATTTAATGCGTCGCATTATTATGACAGTGTCTTGTGTACGAGGAACTTGGTGAGTTCATATCGTATGTGGCGCAGTATTGCGAAGTAATGTGTCCTGTGCACAAGAGGAAATCCGTGAGTTCTTATCCCATGTGGTACATGATGTACATGGATATTTCATAGTGGTGAAATATCCTGATAATTAAATGATATATAAACTGTGTTGCATGTTATACATGATACATATAAATTGTGGATATTTATATTATGGATATTTCATGGTGCTTACATGATACATATAAATTGTGTGGTATATAAATTGTGTTGTATATAAATTGTGTTGTATATAAATTGTGTTGTATAACGTTGTGGTGTTCTGAGTAAACCACAGTCTGAATAGAGCTACAGGGCATAGTTTGTGTTGGTTACAAAGATAACCACAGTCAAGCAGCTATGCATGCTAGCTATGTTGGTTACGAAGATAACCACAGTGTGTACAGCTACGGGAGATAGCTGTGTTGGTTACAAAGATAACCACAGTTATGTGAGGTTGGGAGTGCCTATAAGGGGTTGGAGGAGGGCACATTACACAAAACTATTAAGAGGCAAATTGCTGCCTGGTTTGCTAAACCATACCATATTGTAAATTGTTTCTTATATTGCGTAATACCGTGTACCATACTATAATTCATGTTAGGTCAATTCGTAATCCATGAGGGATTTACGACATGGTGGGAATCACTGAAGAATCCCAGGGAGTTTACCAAATATAGCCAATACCATTATTTATCCTATCATGATCCAAACTACAATCGCTAGGGAACTAGCGACACTAGGTATACGTATTTTCCTCTCTCATTTATATTTTAAAAATAAAATCGAGAAATAATTGAGAAAACAGTGAGAATCATCACGTGTCTTGAGGGTCAGAATTCCGGTGGTCTGTGTCAACCACAATATCAAGTCCAAACCAGCAAAAACTGCTTGGGAGTTTGTAGCAGACGAAATTTCAATTCTTGAGTACGTGGGTTATATTATCCCATGGCAAACTTACAAGTTTCGTTCTTGAAAGTTGACTCCGACGATCAAAACCTTTTTAGGTACTTAGGTGTACCTAAAGTAGGTAGTTTAAGTAGTGTATTAAAGTACCTAGGTACACCTACTTTAATTTGCCGCGACGGGTCAATAATTTTATAACCATGCCTGAAGTACCTAGTACCGAATTATTATAGTCAAAAATCCCATATGTAGCCTCATGAAAGCCTCATAGATAACTATGGTGAAATCGGATCGTTCTGGGACCCCCAAAAATGGATTCTACGTTCAAAAATAATTCGAAAACGACGCATAACTCGACAGCGGACGATGTAAGGCGGACGGACATTTCGTTTTTGACTTCTGAAACGTATAAGTAATATCAAATTTTGAGGTCGATCAGTATTTTCGACCTCAGTCACGATTACATAGGAGTATAAAGTGGTTGTTTGCCGATGGTGCAGAGGTCTAATCCAATGAGTTAGGGAGAGAGAACGACTCCTCTGCTGAATATTCAGCAGAGGAGTCGTTCTCTCTCCCTAACCAACTCACATAGGAATATGTTGAAACGGATAATGTCAAATTTTGAGGCCGATCGGAGCCGTCGACCTCCGTCGCGATTACAAAGGTTTATTATTCCAAGAATAATAAACCAAAAGGTCACGTTCAGGCGCCTCGGAAAAAACCATCGATCTCTGGGGTTTTTGGGTGCTGAATCCGAATCTGACCTCAGTTTTTTTGCGGTCACGTCCAAATTTTCGAGATATTGGCAACTTTTTCGATTTTTCTGCCTTCTTCAGTTTAGAAAATTACAGATAATCGTACAGTTGCCCAAAAATGTCACAAAAACTTTCTTCTTACTGGAAATGTATCGCTGATTCCGAATATATAAATGACTTGGGGTCTAAAACCTGAAGAATATGTGATTTTGCAAACAAACAAAATAAAAAACCCTAAAAAACGTCGTTTTTTCAAAAGCAATGTCACGTTTTGTGTTACTTTTTATGTACCTTCTAGCGTAAAAACTAACGCCATTAAAAAGTTCTTTCCAACGAAGTTTTGTAGGTAGACCATTTTTGGGGTTCAATAACGATTTTGTATGAGCCTTTCGGCTATGAGTGGCGGCTGGCTTGTCCCTTTGAAGGGACTAACAATAGTCTGCCATCATATTGCCGTCCCAGAAGCCTTGGTAAAGTGACCTAAATTTGGTAAAGTGACCTAAATATGGTAAAGTGACCTAAATTAAATTTTGAGTGACCTAGGTCAAATTTTGAGTGAGATTCCCATGCAGATGACTTACGGCCACAGAGTAAGGTAAGATAGGAACACCCGTCCAATGGTTTGGATGTTGTATATAGATACATCAGGCCTCAGAATCTCCTTAAACGCCTCAGCTTTTATTTGAGTAGAATACCAACTTGTGTACTCACGATGAATTGTATATTTGTTCAGCTCTCTGTAGAATTTCCCTTTCATTCATTGTTACACGGTCACGACATTCTCCTAGTTTCGACTGCAAGACATAATAGCGGGCGTGTGAATTTCTTTCACGTTCATTTTTCGCTATTATCTCATTCTTGGGCCCAGTTTCACCCGGATTTAGTGGTGCCTAATGTTTTGCCTTTCTAGAATGAAAACAATACGAATTCGTGGAACAAAGATTAATTTTGTTTTAAAACAGCTGAGCTCAGTAAGTATCATACAAACTAGCATGATAATTAGCTTGATCCAGGGGTTCCCAAACTGTGGTCACTTGGGGGGTTCGCGGCGGGAGTTGCCAAACTCCGTGCAGCCATAGACCAATTCCGACCCGTCCTCATATGGAGGATGAGCAAACTTCGTGCCGCTCCTAGCACCCTCCCATGACTTGAAAATGTCGTGAAACTGCATAGAGACGGTTTGCGATGCCCAAAGCCATTGGCGATGACCAATGTTTATGAGAAACCTTCAGTAGGTAGTAATTATTAATTTAGGGTCCAATATTTGCTCATAAATTAATAAAATAAGCAGGTGTTTTTGGACATACGAGGATTTTTCCAAGAACTCTTCCAGACTTATCAGGATTTACACGTTTTTACAACCCTCGTAGAGCCATTAAGTGTAGACTTAGTACCTTTTGAAGTCAAACTCCTTAATTCGTTTCCGAAATTTTCATAAATGAGCTGCTGAGAGGAAAAGTGGTCCAACCGAAAATTTCTCGATTTAGAGTTAGAGTCTAACTGTTAGACCATTCTTGGTGTTCTTTAGGTCGTTCTACATTCAGAGGAAAAGTGGTATGACTCAAGTTCAAACAGTAACCAAGAAATGGCGCTAATCTGTTGTTCCGCAAACGAGAAAACCTCGCTCCTGGAAGAAAAGTGGTACAAGTCATGGAGTTGTACCACTTCTCCCTCAACATCTGGAGAAACGCGAAGTGGAAAAGTGGTTCAAGTCATGGAGTTGTACCATTTATCCTCAACATCTGGGTAAACACGAAGCGGAAAAGTGGCTCAAGTCATGGAGTTGAACCACTTTTCCTGTACATCTGGAGAAGCGCGAAGCGGAATAGTGGTACCTATGGAAAATTCATGGATCTAGTAAAAGCAGTTGCTGTCATATAATCGATATTTTTTGTATACCACATGTTTTTTTAACTATCCCTGGTAGAGAATAAATAGTAATATAGGTAATGATAAGTAAATAAAGTAGAGTTTGTAAACGTGATGTTTGTTTTCATAGTGATATTTAACGTCATGTCGCGTCATGTATTTAACTCTAAATACTCGATTACTTGAGAAAGAGGGATCCGCAGTAGATATTGTTCCGTGAAAGGAGTCCGCTAGCCCAAAAGTTTGGGAAGCCCTTAATCGATTCCAGGCCCAAAATCACTTCGAAAAAATATTTAATATAAAGTCACTTCGAAAAAATATTTAATATACCTCACTCAACTCAAACCCATGGATCAGATTAAACTCTCCTGTTATCGGATTAAACCTTCATCACATCTACTCTTCATTTCGAATCTCCATTATAAATTAAAAACGCTGCAAATTTTATACAATGGTTTATTATTCTTTGATATAGGTTACTTGTGAAAAAATTATTTCTGTGTCAAAAGAAAATAATTTGGGAAAACAATTTCTTTTGGATTTTTTTTTTTTTTTTCAGAAAAATTTTTTTGGTTTTTTTTTTTCTTCAAAAAAATTGTTTTTTTGAAACATTCTTTATTCTTTACTCGAAAAATATTTAACCTCCTGGGATCCTTCAAAAACCCCATTTTTAGCCCCATGAAAGCCCTATAGATCGCAACAGTGAAATCGGATCATTCCGGGACCCAAAAAAATGGATTCTACGTCCAAAAATACCTCGAAAACGACACCTAACTCGATCCCATAGCCAAAAGCCTTAAAAAAAACCTCCCGTAGCCCCATTATAGTCCCATAGCGCCCCACGGGTTTGGGCGATCGGACTGAAAACCTTGCGGGCACAACTAGATGGTAAACCAAGTATTTTGTCAAAATTTCAGATTTAAAAAAAAAACCCTACTGCTCAAAACGGCCTGGACGGCGGACGGCGTACGGCGGACGGACATTTCGGATTTAGAATGTAGACCTCTTGAAACGGATAATGTCAAATTTTGAGCCCGATCGGAGTCGTCGACCCCCGTCGCGAAAACAGGTGTATTATTCCAAGAATAATAAACCAAAATCAATCTAAAATACAAATCTTCATTCACTTCTCATTAACAAAAATTCATTCTACATTATTTTAAATTTATTCTAAAATTAAAATAAATTCATTCTCTTTGTTTTTGGAATCTACGCATCAAAAAACATTAAAGGTCAAATCTTTTGAGACCGATCAAATTCCCTACCCCCATTGCGAATTCATAGGTATGTTATCATGAAGAATAAACCATGATAGTTGGAACAATGTACGTCCTACAGTAACTGTACATGTATGTCACACCTGGTCACAGTATCACAGTGCTTCAGGAGGTTGGGAATTCTTAGGAGCTCTTAGTTGACTCGTCGACCGCTAGATGGAACCAAGATTCATGATTCGAATTGGTTTCGTTTTAACGTTCTTCATTCGGATGAAGACTACCATGTCTGCAGGACCGTAGGTATAAACAGCATGGGGAGGGCGGGGCGGTGCCCCAGGGCACAGATTAAACTACGGTGCCCCAGGGCCCCCGCCGGGAAGAGGCCCCTGACGACCACTTTTTTGGTCCTGAAAGAGCCTTACCTCGGCAAAGAGTTTAGGGTCTCCTGAAAGTACCTCAAATTGAGTGTTCGCGACCCCTATACCCTAATTCCACTCGCATTTTACGATTCAGGACCTCCTGAGCAAGTATGGTTCTGTGTCGGTCTGTCTTTACGGATTTCTTTGTTACAGCCATAACACAATTCCGATTTCCACAATTTCGATTTGATTTCATTCGAATTTTCAGGGATCATGTCCCCATTAGGGCTCGGATTGATATGCTTGATAAAATCACGAAATATCCTCGAAAAGCATCTGGTACACGCTCGATAGATACGCTCGAAACCTACATTATAATAATATTGTAATGCATATTATGCTTTTAAATATGGTCGAAAAACATCATTAAACAATCTATGAAAAGGAAAGACTAACAAACAAATCTGCAACTTAAGGAGCTATAAATATAATGATGTGTCGTTTTCGAAATAATTTTGGACGTTGACTTAATTATGGGGCTTCCAGACGTGTTCATTAGCACCGTGAGGCTTTGTGGGGTTTAAGTTCGGATATTGGCCCGGGAATATGGTGAGATGTTGTGTAGGAAGCATTTTGGACGCAGAATCAATTTAAGAGGGGTCTCAAACCCATCCGAGTACACCATGCGACTCTGTGGGGCCACAGGAGGGGTTTTTGAAGGACTTTGGCCATGACGTCTGTAGGGGCATCCTATAAAACGGATGTGGAGGGTGTACTTACCTACATGAATTTGTCTTCCTGCATCAGGATATAAAATCATTAAATTTTGTGTTATGTGTTTAGCGGAAGGCCGGTGGCGTGAATCCATGGTTTCGCCGCTCTAAGTTGTGGAGGAAGAGGAATGGAATGAAGGGCAACCTGCAACAGCTTCCACAACAGAATTATCGGCAATGAAGGTGTGTCCGCTCGATCTCAATTCTCTCACTGCTTATCGACATTGCATCTAATGTCACGATAAATGAACAGCAAGGTATCAATGTGAATGTTAAATTTCCCTCATCTCCGAAAATAATGGCTGGGCCACCGAATGGTGAAGAGGGGTTTCTCCCGCTTGCGTCGCGACCGTAGCGCAACCCACTCCTCCCGTCGCACAGTGGTCGGAATCGTGAATCTAGCTTATACAAATTCGAAAATCGAAGGTAGCAATTTTTGTAGGGAATAGGCGTAAACAAGTGCTAACATGCTCCTGAAGACGGAACGAAAACGAAATCGAGGCCAAACTCCATGAGATGAGCGGACGATCAAAATGAACGCGCGTCCAACGTCAACGTTCCTGTTGTAAATGATTACACACAATTATTCAACACGTCGTTTATTATATACTCATCGAACAACTGTTTACTAGCGGGAAACGATATCACTTATCTCTCAGATAGCGACAACAACAACCAGTATCATGCGGGACACAACAGTCTCCCCCTCGCAATTAGACAGTATAAATGTAATTAAAAGTAAAATAATGGAATGTACATTGCAGCCAGAGCTAATCAAGTCAAGGCGTGTATACAGAAGTTTGAAGTTAAAATTGTCATCTCTTCCAATGTTCTCTCTCTCCCCCCCACCCAAAATCGAAAAATAGCGTGACCTAAACAAAATTAAAAGCCGAAAAAACAATCGAAATCGAATTATAAAAACAAATCGCATCAAGGGGAAAAAATCAATTTGAGAGAAAAAACAAACAAATCGAATCAAGATCGAAGCAAGATTGAAGCAAGAAGCAAAGTTGAATTAAATTAATGGAAACAAAATAGAAAATTAATGCCAATCAAGGGATAAGCTGGAGTATATGGCCATTGGCCCAAAACCAACGCAACACGATTTTCACCACAAATCCAGACGACCAGAAGACTCTCTTGACATATCGAAATCTTCAAACCGAGATGGCAGACGTACTCTTCGTTTAGGCCGCACAATCGCAGCAGGGGTGCTCGGAGAGTCGAGGGAGCTTCTTCCGTGAAAGGTTGCTTGTTCAGGCTGACGCGGGGATGCACGAGAGGGGTCCTCTGGTGTTGGTGGCGCAGGGGATCGGTTAGAAGACCCGATATTTGGCAGGCCTGGTACACCAAATACCGTGGCAGGTCCAAACGACACCTCCCGCTGAGGACCAGGTACCAATGTCGACCGTAGCTGATCAATGTGCCGCTTCACCGATCTTCCTGAATCCATAATAACAACATAATGGCAGCGCCCCAACTTTTTATGAACAGTACCAAACTGCCATATGTTCCTGTTGTCAACCATCATCCTGACCTGGACCCTGCTCCCCTCCAGCAAATTTCTAATGTGTGCATCAGATGGTTGATTTGGCGTGGGCTGGTAAGGGAATATAGCATCCAACTTAATCCTGAATTTCCTTTTCAAGTATAGCTCCGCAGGAGAGCTTCCACAGGCGAGTGGGGTGGCTCGGTACCTGAACAAGATGTTTTGCAACTTCAGATGGAGAGGAAGTGGATTACTAGCTGCTGCTTTCAATTTGTTCTTCAGCGTCTGCACACCACGCTCTGCGAGCCCATTAGTTGAAGGGTGTCCTGGAGCAATAAATTTTTGAAATATACCACTAGACTTACAGTAATCATGGAACTCTTGGCTCTGAAAAATAGATGCATTATCAGACACCATGACACTTGGAAACCCATGAGAAGCAAATATCTCATTCAGCAGGGTAATGGTGCTGGCCGTTGTGGGGGCTGACCTTGACATTTTGATCTCGGCCCATTTGGATTTTGCATCAATACAAAGCAAGAAGTAGTTCTGTTCAAACGGTCCTGCGTAATCAATGTGAACCCGGTCCCAGTTGTCCTGTGGCTCTTCCCATGGATGTAACGGGGCCTTCACAGGGTTGGACCTAGTCTTAGCGCAGTCCTGACAACGCTTCACCAGCCTCTCTATATCTTGGTCAATGTTTGGCCAATACACGTAACGACGAGCCAGTTGCTTGGTCTTCATAATACCAATGTGAGTATCATGAAGTTCACGCAAAACTTTATCACGCATGGATGCTGGCACATAAACCCGTTCATTCCTAAAAATAACACCATCATGAAGCGTGAATTGAGATTCAACATTTGTTGTCAATAGATTTTCAACAAGTTTGCCCAGCTCCGGATCCTGTTTGGTTTCCTTCCTCAATTCATCAAAAGTGATACCTACACCTGAAATCTGAAACACTGCTTGAGAACAGAGATGGTTGACCTCATTTCCAAGGGTCATGTCCACCGAACAACCAGCTGCCTCCACAGGCAGCCGCGACAAACAATCCGCGTTTGAGTTATCAGCTCCCTTACGATGCCGAACCTGATAGTCGAAATCTGAAAGAAACGACGCATACCTCAAGAGCCTCGATGTGGTCATCTGGGGCAGGGACTTACTTGGGTGGAATATCCTAGTGAGCGGCTCATTGTCTGTCAACAAAACGAATTCTCGTCCAAACACATAGTTGTAGAAATGTGTGATTCCATACACAATAGCCAAGGCTTCGCGGTCAAGCTGGGAGTAGTTTCGTTCTGCAGCTGACAGAGACCTGGAAGCATATGCAATGGGCTGCTCCTTCCCATCAACCACATGGCTGATGACCGCACCAATGCCAGTTGGCGACGCATCTGCTGCCAAAATCAGCTGCTGGCTCGGGTCATAAGGGACAAGGACACGGTCGCTGCACAATTCATTTTTCAAGTCCTCAAAAGCATCCTGACATCTTGATGACCACAACCAGGGTCGACCCTTGCACAAGAGCCGACGCAACACAAAAGTACGGGAGGACAGGCATGGAACAAAACTAGAATAGTACGTTATCATTCCAAGAAAAGTACGGAGTTCATCAGCATTCGCCGGGGGAGGCATCTCCCTGATGGCACTGACCTTATCCGGGGACTTCATTATCCTGTTACACCCAACACGGAAGCCCAAATAATCTATTTGCTCCTGAAAAAAACTGCACTTGTTCACATTTAGATGCAAGTCAAAGTCACGCAATCGTTGGAGACACATCTTCAAGTTTTGTTGACATTCCTCCATTGAGCCACCATGAACAATAATATCGTCAAAATATTGCTCTGTTTTTGGAATCCCACGGAGTATTTGTGAAATCGCTCGGTTGAACTCTGAAGGAGCAGTTTTCACCCCGAAACTCAGTCGGTGCACCAGGTAAGTACCCCTATGAGTTGTAATGGTTTGTATTCGGCTGCTATCATCATCGACTTTGAAATGCATATATGCCTTGTACAGGTCCAATTTACAGAAATAGCGAGAGTCCCGCAGGCTATTCAAAACCTCATCAATCCTTCTTATGGGGTAGCTGGCCTTCACTAGTTGGTCATTGACACCTGTCCGATAGTCAACACACAGCCTCACCCCCCCATCTGTTTTGGGAATGACCACCAATGGAGATCCCCAATCACTCATTGGTATCGGTGAAATAATGCCTGCAGCCTCCAAAGAGTCGAGCTCCTTATTAACTTTTTCACGAAGGGCATACGGCACAACTCGCTCGCGGGTGAAACATGGCTTAACACCCGGGCGTAACTGGAGCTTTATTTCATAATTAGGAACACATCCCACAGTCTCCCGAAAAATCGGAGAAAACTCTTCCAATATGTCAGTGACCGAAATTGTATTGACTGGCAAAGATGATGCTGGCTTTTTATTGTCGGCATCTATGTCCTGTAAATTAATTCCCAAACCACGTATCCATAGTCTCCCCAACAAGGAGTCGTGGCCTTGAGGAACAATGTGTAAGTCGCTAGTCATTGTTTTGCCTTTATACATTACATCAACCACAACTTTGCCTCTGGATTCAATTAAGTTTCCTGAATATGACCGGAATGCCACATTTGTTTTTTGTGGTATCAGCCCAAGCTCCAATTGCTCAAAAATATCCTCCGGCAGAAGGGAGAATTTGGCACCTGAATCTACTTCAAACTGTTGTGGTTTCCCATTCAGAGTCACTGTAATGATGTATTTGTCAGCACTAGTCGCCAGACCAAAAAGGTCAATGACGTCACGACTTTCTGACACACCGCCTACTTCCTCCACCCTGTTGAATCCATAGGTCGCATCCTTGTACTCATTGCTCCCATTACCGTCGTGCACAGAATTCACTGAGTCCCCCACTGGTTCATTGCCCCTGAGCAACGATGTAATACAAACTTTAGCAACGTGACCCCTCCGCTGACAAGTTGAACACTTGACTTTGTCATATGCAATGCTGCAACGATTTACTTTGTGATTTTCCTTTCCGCACCGGAAACACAAATTTTCTATCCCCAGGGAACGAAAATCAATGGGTGAACCCCGCGGCCAAGGGCTTGAGCGTCGCCTGGTGTAAGGGCTCGGGGAACGGCTGTAAGAACTCGAAGCTGGCGTAGAGGACTGGGAGTCTCGCGATCGTGAACGTGTGCGTCTCTGAGAAAAATCATCATTTTTAGGGCGAGGTCTAGCTCCTGACAACTTACTCACCCCACTGGACAATTGTTCAGTAGCAGTTACTGGCTTTGAACTGTTGGAAACGCTCAGTTCTTTGCTCTCAAGTCTGGACGCTTCCAAAGCTAAGGCCTTTTCCCGAATTTCCGCGAAGGTTTTGAGACCAGACTCCAGCAGTTGTTCGCGCAACCAGTTGTCACGCAGTCCACGCAAGAACTGAGCCCTGAGAAAAACATCCACGATGGAAACATTCTTTGCGCATTCACACTGGACAGAAAATTCGCAATCTAAAAGATCACGCTGTAAATCTGCAATAAACCCGGCAATGGATTGATGCTCACCCTGAGAAATGCTTAGAAAACAGTGCTGGGAAAGTATGACACTCCGCTTCGGTACCAACATTCTCTTGAACTGCGTTTTCAAGTCTTCATAACCAAGATTTCTTACAGGGGTCTGTGGTCCCAAGAAGGCCGCCAAGTTGTTGTAGTGGACAGACCCGATCGAAACACAGAGCAGTTGGGCACACTTGGGTTTACCCATCACATTTTTCATATCCAAATAATTTTCAAATCGTTCCAAATACGACGTGAATTTCTCGATTTCAGCATTGTAATTTTCAAAAGGGGAAATATTCGCAAAATTCTGACCTGTTGAAGATGATGCCGATCCCTCGCCTGAAGGCTGGAGCCTTGCCACTAGGTTGGTAACCAGTTCTGCCTGTTGTGCTTGAAACATCGTCATAAATTCTGTGAATTGGTCCTTATTCATCTTGAAAACCTACGGCACCGTCAAAAACTGGAGTAGAAAACAACACCGATAACGCCGAGTAAAACACCGTCCGAAACACTCAACTGCGTCGACAATCCACAAATTTCGAACAACACTTCAGAAAATTTTCTTCCTCGTCGCCAATTGTTGTAAATGATTACACACAATTATTCAACACGTCGTTTATTATATACTCATCGAACAACTGTTTACTAGCGGGAAACGATATCACTTATCTCTCAGATAGCGACAACAACAACCAGTATCATGCGGGACACAACAGTTCCCCTGTGAAGAAGGACCGACCATCGATGTACCGACCATACATGGTCATTCCAATTTAAAATGTACATTTCGTGTCCTCACTTTGCTGCAAATCTCACATTCATGCTGATCCCGATTTCCTGATTTTTTTTCTTATCTACCGATCCTATGTAACACAAAACGCTAAAAAAACATCAATTATACTGCAATTCTGGGATTTATTATGCCTAGTATGAATGAAAACATGGCAAAATCTCATGTGTGTTACCGTCCACAGTGAAAAAGCGCGCTCATCTTCATTCCCTCAGCAACACCATGAATTTTTTATGAGGAATCTAGCGCATTCTACTTGTAGAGTAGAACACTGGGTTTCAGATTTTTGGAGGCTCGGGGTCGCCAGACATCCTCTTTTACTGTGAGGTCAATGCAAAGGACTGTCCATCACTTTTCAAGATAACTTACCCTCATGTGTGTTACCGTTGTTTTCTTGGCAACAATGAAGTCACTCTTACGCAGTAAGCTCTCTCTTATTGCAGTAGGATGTCTATTATCAGTTTTTGTTTTCCTTGTGAGGAGACCGGTGAGTGGGGAGACGTTCCAAGCAGTTTCTCCAAAAACCTTGGTGCGTATTTTTATTCTTCTCCATGTGTGTTATCTAAGGTGCAACCTCAACAATGAATAATTCACTTTTTCAATGATTTTCCTCCAATAATTGTGGGGTACACGTTTCATTTGACATGTGATTCGGCCTTCTAGGTTGTTTAGGTTAGCTACAATGTCGATTTGAAGTAGGATTCTCATGTGTGTTACCATTCATGTGTGTTACCAGTGCAGCAGTAACACACATGAGCTCCGGGTAACAAACATGAGGTCCTCGCAGACAATTTTGGAAAGTATGATTTATTCGAATTTCACGTTCCTGGGGGTCATTGTTTTGGTTCATTTGAGTTATATTTTGGAGTTGGCGATAACCACTAGACAAATTCTATAATTCGAACATTTTCAAGCGCCGCTGACAGCTGCAGAAAAACAGAGGAGATACCGGGAAAAGAAGAAGTTGGATCCCGTCCGTGAGGCTGCTTTCAGAGCTAAAGAAAAAGAAAGATCGCTTAGTAGAAAGAAAGTGAAGGATATAACACCACGTGAACATCGCCGCATGAAAAAATCTTGGGAAAAAATGGGACAAGAACTGACGTGGCCAGGAGAAACACAGACGGCTACTTGTGACTCCACCTGACTTGCCAAAATAATTTTGGCAATTATTGCCAAGATTGTCTGTGGTAGTCGCGAGAAGTGCACATTGGGTTTCCGGTGGAAGTTGTTTTAGCCAGTGTCTTCACTATTTCTGCCGGCGTTGTATCAGAGAGCTGGTAGCGGATAACTAACGCATGAGATGGTCGTTTGGCGGAGTCAGGAGAGTTTTCGAGGAGGGCCCGGATGCGTTGCTCAGGCGTGGTTCCATACAGCCGGTGAAGGAGCGTTTCGAGCTCGTCGTAGGGTCGTTTACCAGGCTCCCGTAGGAGGTGTGCTATCTGGTAGTACGCCTCTCTTGGTAGTGCTGCGACTGCGGCGTTGAATTTTGATCGTTGGGACGTCAGTCGCTCTGTTGTGAAGAACGTTTGTAGTAGTAGAAACCAGAGGTTTGGATCTTCCTCGAAGAACTTTTGCCCTGTTGACTACGGTCGCGATTGCGGCTGCTGGAAGTTGGGCTGGTGGTTCTGCCATGTGCCGTATTCAATTCATGTGCCTGACTTGTACGTGAGTGAAGAACGACGTGAAAGAAGAACACCAATGCAATATAAATCTGTAGCTGGTCCAGCTCGATGGAATGAATAGAATTTTGGAAGTTGGAATGAATAGAATTTTGTGAACCGTCTCACGGGTTTTTTGGTTGTCTACCAGATGTGTTTTAGTTTCCGAGTGGACCAGCTTCTCCTGATATTTAAGTACTTTGTAAAATCAACCAATTGTTAGGGAAACAGTAATTTCCCCGATAACCAGGAATCAAAATCGTTACCTATTTCCAAATAAATTTCAAAAACATGTATTCCTATTTTTTCTGTGATTTCTATTTTGAATGCAAAGTTAAGTACAAGATTTTTTTATCGGTTACATAAACGTTTTCTGTCTCTAACGTCGTTTCCCTTCGATTTGGTAGTTAGATACTACAGTAGTTATACCACCTGGGCTGTTGCATCAGCTGACAGCTGGGTAGTGTGGTTTTTAAGAGAAATACAAGTGTGCTAACATTGTCAAAATGTGCTAACAATGTCAAATATATCTCGTAAAATTTACGAGTATTAAATACAAATTGTAGTATTAAATTTTAATACTATATTTTGATCAACAATAGGTGGAGTAGCACTTCTCTTTCGACATTGTAGCTCATGTCTGTTACCATGTATGTTACTGTGTCCATTCAAGAAAAGTTGGTCTGGAGGATCAGCTGTGAAAGTTTTGGTACGGACTGACCTTTATAACAGTGAATGAAATGACTGTTGAACAGTAGTAAGAGGTTTTTGAGAGTTTGGGTAGTGCAGTAGAGTATAATCACGAATCATGTGGCCAGCGTGTTTCTTAACGGGTAACACACATGAGATTTAAGGCACAAAATCACAGGTTTCATGGGTTCTGTAGCAGTGAGCTCAATTTATATGATATAAAAAGGGTTCTGCAAAGCCCCTAGAAAAGAATTTCGGCCAACCCGACAGTTTGGGCGTCTTACACTAATTTTTCAAGAATGGTAACACACATGAGGTTGAGACCACGTTTTTTTTGCAAACACTACGGATTTATAGGAATACCAATGGCTGAACTCACGAATTTCGAATTGTGCAGGGCTCTTGGGAGTTGAATGGAGCCAGAAAAAATTTTGACAGGCTTGAAAATGCGTTTGGAAATTTGGTGAATGGACGATGCTCGGGAGGCCAAATGTACATTCCAAATTGGAATGACCCATGTACATGTAGGCCGACCATCGATGTAGTAAACTAACGTACATCGATGTATGTTAGTTTACTACATCGATGGGACCGACATGTCACAAGTGATTTCAGCAGGTTCTGCCTTTCTATTTCGTTTGTTACATTTCAGCATTTTTCTTTCCATCATGGATTATACTCAAATCGAGGGTAAATACATGATTTCAGTGTAGGTATTTTATTTCGTACAGAAATGTCTTATAGATAATTTTGGTTTAATCTGGGTTAAGGAAAACTCAAACCTCATTTTTGAAGGGCTCTAAACTGTTCGGAACCATCGGGAACCAAACGATTAAAAAAAAAAAAAAAAAAAAAAAAAAAAACGGTGCTCTGTGACTGTTATAGTATGCATTGCAATTAGAAATATTGTCTGCCCATGTCAGCTGTTCGAGAAATTCGTTTTTTTTTTTCGTTATCAGGTCCGGTTTTCGCTTTCACCAAATGGGAGCTGTCTGACGTTATTAAGGAACACAATCTAAATTTCCAGGATGGCATCGAAGTTCTTCAAAGTTATTTAGGTGAAACGTACTGACTATCTCTCTCTCGTTCTGGTATGGCTGTATTGGTTAACGTCAATTAGAGATTCATTTCTTAGGTAGGTACCATCTAAATGTTTGATTGTTCTACCTATTGTAATAGGTGTAAACACATGGGTACCTAACAATGTAATTGGTAATACAATAATTGTATTGTATTTTTACTGTTCTACTAGCCCCGACTCCCTAACATGCTTAAATCAAAATGAATAAGGGTATAAGTTTTAAACCAGTTGAGATGTCTAAATTCTGATTTTACCATCGCATTCTGCATTAAAAATGCTATAAAACCCCTTATTTTTTAAGGGGGGAAAACAGGGATATTGAGAAAACAGGTCTTTTGATAGGTAAGCTAAATTCACGATTCCGATCACTGTGCGTTGGTACCACTGCGTCGATGGGGGTGTCGTTTCCGTAGTATTTCAGAACAAATAATGAATGGCAATCAGACTCTGTAATCTTGTGTATTTGGTCTAACACCGAATGTAGGTAGCACCTACTGAATTTATACAGATGACGATTTTTTTTTTTTTTTTAATTAGTACACTCACATTTGTACGCCTACATTTATAAATGTATTACTGTGACTAAATAAATTAATAATGAATGGTCATGGAGCCCGAATATGAGACTCATCGTGGATGTAGGGGGCTACTACATACATTGCTTTCGAAGAATGTTAGGAGTAGGGGTCGCAATCCCGCGGGATACCGCGGGGTTTTCCCAATCTTGCATATGCGGGATTCTCAACGCGGGATCCCGCGGGGTTTTGCGGAATTCCTCTTGTTTTAAAAAACCCGTGTTTTTTGTGGTGTGAATCACAGCCTGCACACTGTAAATCACATGCCTGTGATTCATATAAGTCCTCCTTATGCCTGTTGTGCTGTAGTCCACAATATTTTTGCTATTCTTGTAGTATCTACGATCCTATCTAAAATCCAGATACTATCTAACCTATTTGAGGGCAAAGAGGGGGCGTTGTCTCAAGATTGCAAAATATGCAATAGAGTATATTATACATTTTGTTTGGCAATTCCCCCTCGAGTGTGGAGTCAGAGAGAGCATTCTCTACAGCTGGGTACCTATTTCTGCAATCAGCTCCTATCAAATTTGGGCGAGAGAAACTATTAACTCACTGACCTTCTCTGGTGGTATTTCTTTCAGCAAGTTGGCTGCTTCCCTGCTGCAGAGAATGGCTCCATCTCACTCCCTTCAATGCACTTATTTTCTAATACCTATTTGTCGAAAATTCGTCGAAAATTCTGTTCGGACTCAAAATTTGACATTATCCGTTCCAGGATGTCTCGATTCCAAAAACAGAATGTCCATCCACCGTCCGAGCCGTTTTGGGCAGTAGGAAATTTTTTTTAAATTCTGAAATGTTGACAAAATTCTCGTTTTACCATCTAGTTGTGCTCGCAAGGTTTTCAGCCCGATTGCCCCAACCCGTGGGGCGCTATGGGGGTAAAAATTGGATTTTTGATGGATTCCAGGAGGTCAAATAAGGTGTGGTTTTCCGAGTAAGTTTGGACGCAAATTCCGTTTTTCGAGGTCCCACATCTGTCCGAACGTTTCACAGAAAATTAATTTATTAATTTCTTTTTCTCAAAAGTATTTTCTTAATGACACAAAATAATTCTAATTATTAGTTTTTGCACAATTAACCTACGAGTACATCTAAGAATAATAAACCCTTGTGCAAAATTTGCAGCGTTTTTATAAAGAAATTGCGTTTTTCTAAGCAAAGATATTTTACTAATTACAGAATCCCGCGGGATTGAAAATTGTGCGGGATCGCGACCTCTAGTTAGGAGGTCTAATGAAGCTTTATTTTCAGAGTAACTTCGGGCATACAACATAGAGACAACATTTTCTAAAAATCATTTGTCTTATAAACTTGTTGGTGTGATTGCAAATTGTATTGTTTTGATAGCACCGACAATAATTTTTACGTAAATATTTTCTGAATTTGAATATGCATCTACGGCGAACCCCCTTAGGCTTCGGTGGTTTTCAAGGTATGTATTCACTCGATCAGGTGTTCATTAAAGTCAAATGGCGTCGATACTGTATCCTAATTTTTAAATCGGTTCTGAATAATGCAGATGAGGCCTAGAAGGAGTCTGAAGATTGCTTGAATAACAAAATTAGCCATAGCATGGCGGTGAAAGGGATTTTTTACTCTCTATCGGTCCCAAGGGTAGCATAAAAGAGTAGACATCCCCTTCATCATAGACCGTGAACATGAATTTGAGATTAGGAAAAGATTAAATTAAAAAACTGTTAAAGTGAGAGAAGAATGAATCTGTGAGCGGGCTCCCAAGAGAGACATTACTTACAGCTTTCCATTGCTTGGTTTTGCTGCAGAATTGATCGGTAGCCTCTTTCTTCACTACAGAGGTGAAATTTCTGTTCAAAGAAAAAAGTCAATAGTTGGCTACTTCTAAAACACCTGTTTACCTCAAGTCTGTACCCAGCTCCTCAGATATATGAAAGGTTTATACAAGTTGAGAATTAATAGTGAAGAAGGGAGGAATACGGATTATTTAATAAGTATACTAAATATATATTATTAAATATATTTAATGATAAAATTATATTACTATTAAATTATATTTCTATTAAATATATTTAATGATTTAGTTTGTGCTTCGAGGGGTGTCTCAAGGTGAATACGAGTAATACAATAATATTGTATTATTCATGAGAACTACATTATAGTTCTCATATAATAATATGCCATCCCTTCGTTTTCACACCAGATCGGGCTCTGCCAAGATCTTTATCCTTCATCACCTGGGATGGTGCAAGATAGCTTCACGAGATACACCTAGTAGACCATCTACCTATTCATAATTTCAGAATCATCGAATGTGTTATATTGATGGAGGGTTGAATGAACACAAGTGGAGGGTTGAATTGAAATTCAAATCGAGATGTTACAATCATTTCGTTGATCGTCTTCGTGGATGTTTCAAGTGAAGTTGGGGTGGCTGATTGATCTGCTGTTTACTGGCTAGCGTTCCCTTCATATTTACCGTGGACCGAAGGGTAGGGGGTGACGTCATATTTGCTCACAGTTAGTTAGTTTGTCAATGAACGTTAATACTCTCGCACTCCTGCACCCCAATGTTCCAATCAGCGTTCTCCTTTGGCGCCTCCCAACGTCACAAATCCCTCATTTGCATCAGCTATTGCTCAAACACCAGCTTCCGTTCGTTCCTTTATTGAATTATTTTCGTGCCATTAAGGCCAGTGTATAATTAGTGAAAAGAATTTCTGAAAGTAGCCTACTAACGATCGTATATTATATATCATGAATGTGGTTGATTCCTGTTCTGCTTCATTTTTCAATCACTCGGTCCGAAGTTTTTCCTATGCTTAACACTTATAACTTATGGAAAATTATGTAATTGGTACTCATAGCCCCCCTGTAAAGTGCTAATTTATGGTACTTTGGTACGTTCTCAGGTAAAATTGCTGGTTGGAAGAGAGTAGAAAACAAAAAGCTCTATGTATACATGTTAAGCTGAGAGAGGGTTTGAATTCAGGCAAACGAGGGAGTTAGAGGGCGGAAAATATAATTGAGAATACCGACCGCACTAATGGTAGAACGAACCTAGCGAAGACCTCTCTTGCTCCCGTTCGCCCCTACTCTGGTCTTTTTTATTATTTACACTTAACCTCACACCCTCAACGTTCAATTTCATTCATCTTTATTATTATTTCATTTGGTCTGGGGAAATTGTAGTGGTGGTGGGAGGTTAGTAAAAAACAGGAACCCGAATGTTTCCACGATAACAGTTACTGGGCTTGGCAAAAGTAATCTTTCAGACTAACGGCGATTCAACCGGAAAAGTGGAAATACAATGTACTTGAAAGTTTCATTTACGGAATGTTCTTTAAAGCGTTACTTTTTAAGCCTACCTTCGAAATTTATTCATTAATTATAACAACATTTAAGGAATCTGCTATTATTGACCAAGGTAATAATATTATCTTAACACTACAAACATATTACGTTTTTTCCTACTTTACCTACTGTTAAACATAATATGTAGGTAATATTATGGTTGATTCTCTGAAATGAGGGAAATTTAAGGCCACAGGCTGCGACGGATTTCGCGTTCATTTCTGGACAAACATTTTTTCTTCTATGCAAGGGACGATTTTTTTCAAATTTGATGCTCCATCCCCCCCCCCCCCCCCTCTAAATTAAAAAAAGTTGTAAAAACTGGTCGAATGTTCACTCCTTCACTAAGTCCGATAGTGAGGATTCCTGGAGGTCGAGGTTGTTGTTGTTGGTGTGCTCAGGAAAGTTGGTAGGATCTGTCACTATTCATCAGTTTGGCGTGAGGTTATGAAAGAGCTGGTCGGTGAGTTCATTTGAGAAATAGAAGAGTACAGAATGTCTGTTTAACTTAATCGTTAATTGAATGAATTTGAAAGTCATGGTTGGGTTGTGCTGGCCCTCACAGGGGCGGATAGGTAGTTTTGACCGGCCCAGGCGATTCAATTTGACCGGCCCTCCCCACATCGAAAAACCAACAAACGAGGGGGTCTTCTTAATATTATTTTGAAAAACAAGCAAATGAATAGGAACGAGAAAACATTTTATTACTATTAATGCCTAGGTGAGAGAAAAATAACAGCGCCTTTATTAAATAAATTTCTAAATTTTAGAAAAATAAAAGTGGCGCGAATTAGTTGGTAGGTACCGTCTATACAAACAAAATAGCACTTTAAGCTAAGAATCTTATGCATGTGATGCACTTTGCACATTTCTTCAGTTACATTATCACAGCTCATCAACGATAAACAAGAAGGCTCGCAAGAGGAGCTTCTGGCTGAAGCACTGAGCCGAGAGGCTTTGGATGTTTCTTCACTCCTCGCCATCTCTCCTCCACCCCTTCTCTCGCATGTTCATTTCTGACTGGTATGCTCATCGTTATCAACTTTTTAGTGTTCATGTGCTAGTCCCTCACTTTGATCTCACCTGAATTAACTATGTGTTCCTATTATGACTGTGATATTAGTATTAATATCACTGGAATCAAAGAATAACTGAAACTTTCACCTTGTCAATTACATTTCATTAATGAGTTGACCTGATGATGGCCGGAGAGCGGCTGAAATCTATTGCCTAAACGAGAAATAATCAGCGTAGAACAGAAGTAATTTCAATCTTTTCCATCCCAATGAAATTGAAGGGTGCAACAATCCAAAAATTGACTGTTCATTAAATGAACATTTTCTTTCGAATTTTTCTTTCTTCGAACATTTCTTTTGAATTCATGGCTAAACCTCAGACCAATGGTGAACTTACCTTCTACACCTATTTGTGTAAATTTAATTAATTTAAAAAAAGAATGTTTTTTAAATTTTCATGTCAAGTGTTTGGGCGGTTGAAGGACACCAAAAAGTGAATTATCAAGATTACTCGGAAAACGAGTCCTCATTCGACTTCTTGGCATCCTTTGGGATCTCCTGAGTAACGTTGTTGGGTAGATAGTCTCATACCTCTTATTTTGAATATTATACTTCGAAAACGACACCTAACTCGATCCCATAGATGAAATACTTCAAAAACCCCTCCTGCAGCCGCTTTTTAGTTCCGCAGAGCCCCGCGGGTTGGCTGAAAACCTTGCATGTACAACTAGAAGGGACTCAAGCTGTAGGCAATGGTGAGGAGGGCCAGACATGACCGAAGCCACTCGGCTCAGTGCTCCGGCTAGACGCTCCTGCTCGCAAGCCCTCAACGAAGGATACATTTTCCCCCCATGCCCCATTTGCCTATGTACTCGTGAAAATATTATTTTAGGTAGGACACTTTTTTTTCAAAATCGCCCGAACCGCCTATCCGCCTCTGTGCCGTCAGGTCTAATTTTGGGTGGATGGGGGACTACTCCAGCCATCATAACCTCTCTGGTATAGATGAGATTAGATCAAAGCAGATTATGTTTATGTTTCCCAATTTCCAAAGTAAATTCATTTACCTTTTGTTATTACTAATCCTACTAGAATACAATTTTATTTAACTGAGTGTTCGTTTCAAAGGTATTTTCGTATTGGCGTGTGTATAGTACGATTTGACTTAGGGGTCTCAGAGGGATCTTTGCTCCTGAGTAACGTTGTTGGGTAGATGGACTCATATCTCTCATTATGAATATTATTCGTTTTCATAGTCTTATAGATAAGATCTGGTAGAAGTGCACGAGGTCCTGTTGGTTTAATCACAGTGTACTTTTATCTCTAAAAGATTTACCGATCGTTGAAGCCGTGCTTATAGTAAATAAGAAGAACTTCTGTATCAATGTATGTAGCGGGTAGAGATAGTGTAACGTGATGTATATCGATTTCTAAAGCGCATACCCATCCCTTTCCACCTCACCATTCCCGACTAACTCCTACAGTTGAAAACCTTCTTTCATTCTCCTCCCATTGCTTTCCACGCCCGTTTATTGCCTCACATTAGGGGAAATCTCGTTTATGTAAATCCACACCAAGTAAGAGAACCCGATGGGGACGAGTTTCTTTTACTGTTAAACCAATCCCAACTTATTCCTATCCCTTAACACCCCATTCTTTTGAGAAGTTTTTTATCATGTTTTACGACCAGCAATTCTGGCCCCTCGAAATGTATTCGAAATGAAAGCGTTGAGGAACAACAACACATTCTTTCATTCTAAGCAGGCGTTGAAAAATTGCATATTATCGTATGTAGCTTTTTGCCTGTATGTATATCGTATGTAGACTTTTCAATGCCGATTAAGAATCATAACAACAGTAACGGTTACTGTTGTGGCAAAAGCATCGGGATTAGGTCCAAGCAATATCATGATTAAAAAAGACAAATTAAGACGAAATAGTCTATTGCCACGATAAATTTCCACTACCTATTTATCGTGGAAATAGACTATTTCGTCTTAAATCGTCTTTTTTAAGATGGATTCCCAATATCTCGCCGCATCCACCTTACAATATCATGATTTAGATTAATTATAGTGTAAGAGCATTTGAGGAGTTTACTTTCAAAACGGCCTATATCCATTTTTGAAATTTTCCGTTTTTTTTTTTTTTTTTTTGCATTTTCAGAATCTTTAGGATGAGCCCCATCGATCTACGCGTTGTGTTGTGGTCAAAAGTGTTTTTATCCTAGTTAAATAGTGACTTGAAAAGTCAGTTTGTGACCAAAACGGCTTTCATCCTCCCTATGTAAGAATTTGCTTTTTTCACACCAAAACGGTCCTTACCTATCCATCTGAAATGCAACGCTTGAGATTTTTTTTTTTTTCAAAAGGGCTCTCATCCAAATGAGTGGTTTCACTCCGAATTTTCAAATAAGTTCACGGTTACCCGGTGGATGGCAGCACAATGCAGGACGCTGGAACTCAAACCTCAACTTCCGCGCCAAACAGCTGATTTTGTTTGGCGCGTCTTTTGCACTCAGGTTAGACACTGTGCGTCCTCGTTCTCGGGTCCCCATTTTTCTAGGAACGCGTCGCCCGTGTTTTCGGCCCTTTTCCACTCGGATTCCGCCCTGTTCCCACGGATTTTTCTCGCGCCTTGACTTCGCCTTGACTTCTCGCCCACTGAAATTCATTTCTGATGAAATTCTGTGACTGTGGATACCATTAAAACGTCTAAATCGTGTTTCTAATCAAAATTTAGTGATCTCAAGTTCATCAATCATTATTCTAATATTAATTTAGTCACACATCGTTCAATTCACGTGTGCAATAATAAAAAAAAATTAAAAAACCAAAAAAGGTACCGACTTTTTATATTTTTTATCATTTATTCGGGTCTTGCCACGGTGTTTGCGCGAAGGGTCAATTAAAGATTATACGGGGATGTGTTATTTCTGTTACCTATATAATTTGAAATATATAAAAATGTTTGGAGAAATAAGTATTTTTGTCAGATTTTCACCCGTTTTTCGTTCAAAAGAGCCTATATCCAAATTTCACACCAAAACGGCTCTTATCCAAATTGAAAATGGCTGTAACTCCCTGAAATATTTGTTTAGAAATCTCACGTTTCGGGAACTTTCTTAGAGATCTAAGACCGAACTAATTTGGTAGTTTTGAAAATTGGATCAGTTCTATCATGCTCGTTAAAAGTTTTTTGCGATTTCCCAGAAAAAAGCAAAAGTGGATATAGGCCGTTTTGAAAGTAAACTTGTAAATTTTATAAAATTCATGTCTAATAGACATTGTCTATTATGTGAACCGACCCCACCATGAGGGTGTTAAATAAGCCTACACGTGGTTGTGTTCCTGACGATTTGAATTTTGTTCGGTCGGTGGATTTCCGAAGACGCTATGTCCAAAATCTCGCGGCCACTTGTGGTTGGAGGAATGGGAAGTGAATGGGCCTGGTTAGCTTTCCCAGAGTCCACGCAAAGTGAGATCGTGGGTTCCCTGTGGCTGCACAGCTCAGGCACCAGTTGGTGAGGCATGTTGGGTGAACACTGTGGTTTCACTGGAGATGTCCAAATACTCCCAATTTTCTGCCGTAGCCTCTATGCCACACCCAATTCCATCCAACTCTACGGATGTGGGAATTACCAAAGGGTCTTGAGGACAGGTCCCTAGAGGTTCTGGGTTCCCCAGGTCCGAGCTCAAACAATCGTTCTGAGATCAGACAAGGGGTCACGAGGACCTCCGGTGAATCGAGTACCTCCGCTTCCGAACCTAGGAACCGAAAGCATTGTTTCCACTTTCGAGATCGAAAACAATTTTGTCCTCCTAAATGAAAATTTTCCCTTGCATTCTGGGTCTCAGAGCCTCCTGAGCAAATTTGGTTACGTGTCTGTCTGTCTGTCCGCACTTTCTTTTTACAGTGATAAATTCCACAATTTTGATCCGATCTGGGTCAAATTTTCAGGGATTGTACAGCCATAACGTCCACACTGTTTATCCGATTTCAGTCAAATTTTCAGGGATTGTGCGGGTACAGCCACTTGAGGTAGGTACATTATAAATTTTATGAGGATTGAGTCAACAGATTTTTAACCCCATGAAAGCCTTATAGACCGCCACAGTGAAATCGGATCGTTTCGGGACCCCCAAAAATGGATTCTACGTCCAAGAATACTTCGAAACCGACACCTTACTCGATCCCATAGCTAAAAGCCTTCAAAAACCTCTTCCCATAGCCCCCTTTTAGCCCCATAGCGCCCCACGGGTTTGGGCGATCGGACTGAAAACCTTGCGGGCACAACGAGATGGTAAACCAAGTATTATGTCAAAATTTCAGATAAAAAAATATTCCTACTGCCCAAAACGGCCCGGACAGCGTACGGCGGACGGACAATTCGGATTTTGAATGTAGACCTCTTGAAAAGGAAAATGTCAAATTTTGAAGCCGATCTGAGTCGTCGACCTCCGTCGCGAAAACATAGGTGTATTATTCCAAGAATAATAAACCAAAAGGTGGTTCGGGTCATACGTATTTAGGGCGGTTTGTTTACGCAGCCATCGATTTTTTAAAAATCTCGACTCAAAATTCAAAGAGGTTAGCTATCCAAAGAATGAGGTGCAGTGTCTTTGTCTCAGCAATCGAACTCGAAGAAGTACCGCATTGACACTATTATATAATTGTGGCAATGCGGTAGGTACTGTAGGTACCTACCTAATGTAAAATTGTTCAAGATCCGTAGTGGAGGGAGGGGTAATGCCGCGCATCGGGTAATGCCGCCCACGACAGTTTCTGATATTTGAATCCTTCGAAGAAAGATGGGAATGATCGGAAAATGCAGAGGAAAAGCGCGCAAACTAAGTTGTTTATTTTCATAACCTTTGAAGCTACCTTCCTGGTGTAACAGCAGTAAATCGTTTTTCGCCGGTTTCGATCTAATTTTCGGTCTACAGGAAATAAGCAATGTAAGTCCCATTTTTAATGCTTTACTTGATTTTTTTACCCGTTTGGACGCAGAATTTAATCAGCTTTCTGATGCTCTAATCAAATTTAAGTTTCGAGCGTAAATAAATTCGGTGTGAACGAATTACCAAAAATATAAACATTGGGGTAATGCCGCTCATTTTATTGGGGAAATGCCGTGCACTTTTGAAATGCACGGGATTACCCCGGTGTAACATGTTTGAGCTTTTCTTCTCCTTTTTTCTCGGAAATGTTTCTTTACCTGATTTTTTTTAGATGCCCAGAAGCAGACCAAGAACGAGTAGTGTGGGGTCCTGGACGGAGCAGAATTTACTGTGACTTGTTCAGGGAAGGCAACAGTGGTCGAAGTCATTTTTTGGTTGAGAGTTCGGGTGAAGTGGTGCAAGATATTATCTTATAAGTAATAGGTATTATTATAAAGAAAATCGTGAACGATCTTGCCCCAAATCGACGACGATCTTGCCCCAGAGGCCGGGACAAGTTCGCCTATGGAAGTCTGTTGGATCGTTCACGATTTTCTTAATTGATTATCTTTATTGCAGACCACGCAAAGCATTCTAAAGCAAAGATAAGCGTGCTCAATAAGCCTAAACATTAATTAAAATTTAAAATAGCTGTGGGATAGGGAAGAATTTTCTCATTAGTTGGCTGAAAATGCAAGGCGAACTTGCCCCAGTCATGATGAAATATCGCAGGAAGTTTCAATAGAAACGTTGTATACAACGACAGAAATGCTGGTTTCTTGGTAAAATTTAAAACCAAAAGATTTCTAGAAAGTAGAAACATTTTCGAACTCCATTTCCAAACGACTGGAATAGCAATTTCCACAGAAATAAGACATTTAATGGGTAAAATACCATCGTGAACATGTATTTTTTGGCGCTCAACGCACTCGATCCTACCATATGTTTGGACAAAACTATTTTTCCAGCTGACAGAAGACATCTGGCAAATTTACATGTGGTCAATAATAATTTTCTAGAGGAGTCAAGGCGATAAATAGAGGCAAAAGTCGATCTTGCCCCACCTCACCCTCCTACTTTTTCAAGGAGTCAATTATTTACCATTTCGTTTCTGTAGTCATTTTTCTAGCCATTGTTCGTTTTAAATAAAGTTTATTGATAGTTTTTATGTTTATTGCTGTTATAAATACCTACATTAACCCTGAAAATTCAGCGCACGGCATTACCCAAGGGGTGCACGGCATTACACAAGGGGTGGGCGGCATTAACCCAGAGTGCGGGTAATGCCGCCCAAAGACCTTTTTCCACCTTTTTGACTATTGTTCTTTTAAGAAACATTTTAGGTGGAAAAACTCTTGCCCACTTAAAATAGAATAAATTTTGAATCCATTCATGTAAAAAAAATATTTCTATGACGTTCTGTCCCTTAACTGTAGTGTTCCAAAGTTAAGTGCACGGCATTACCCCTCCTTCCCCTACACTGCTAAAATCTCTCCTGCTCACCCTTGGACGTTGAAATTTGAGAAGGAGCCCTTCTGGGAGAACAAGAGACGATTCAAATGACGGCCATTCTCCTGATCAGCTGAGTGAGCTAAAATCTCTCCTGTTCACACCACTATATATATTATAATATAATGTGGGTACCTAATGTAAAAATGTTCAAAATCCGTACACTGATGAAATCTCTCCTGCTTATCCTTGGACGTTGAAATTTGTGAAGGAGCCCTTCTGGGAGAACAAGAGACGATTCAAATGACGGCCATTCTCCTGATCAGCTGAGTGAGCTATAATCTCTCCTGTTCTTACCATTGCGCTTAATTTTGTCACCTTGTTGCTTCTGTAAATTTTAGCGAATGTATATGGGGGTAATCTTTGAACGCGAGGAAGCTATGTGCCATATCCCCCTTGGCAGTGTATGTATATAGGCTATATATTTATTTAGGATATATTTTCAGTTAATAAAGCATGTTCCATGTTTCTTGAATTTTAGCCGTAGGCTCCAAGAAAAAAGAAGCGGGGTCCAGGGGGCCTTGCCTTTTTTTTCTTTTTTTTCATTCAGTGACGGGACTTTACGGGACAGACTCGAATATCATGAGTACGAGTACCCAGAATCTAGTTCCTATGTAGTCATGTACCAGAGTTGGGCAAAAAGTAGTTCTGAAACTAAAACTAAAAACTAAAACTAAATTAGTTCCGAAGTGGAACTAAAAACTGAAACTATTAGTTTCAGTTCGACTTTCGAAACTAACTTTTGGAACTACATTAGTTTCATTTTCAACTGTTGAAACTGAAACTAATTTAGTTGCAAAAGTTAGTTTCGAAGTTGCGAATAAAAACTAAAGTAGTTTCATCTTTTATTCGTAGTTTCGGAACTAAAAATGAAATAATTTTTTTTCCTCGCGTTTTTTACTGATTTGAAGGGGATGTGTGTTCGTGTGTGTGTTTCAACGAAATGTGGGTGATGGGTGCGAACAAGTTCTTTTTTTCAGGGTCGTAGAAGAATAGATTAAAGTTTCCTCCCCTCCCCACCACTTTGAGTGGAACATCAAACGTTTTCAGAAACGTATCGAAGAATTTAGGGTGATGAGTCATTTATTATGTCTGGAGGAAAACATATTGCGAGGAAAAAAAATGTCTGCGAGGAAAAAAAATTTAGTTTCATTTTTAGTTCCGAAACTACGAATAAAAGATGAAACTACTTTAGTTTTTATTCGCAACTTCGAAACTAACTTGTGGAACTAAATTAGTTTTAGTTTCAACAGTTGAAACTAAAACTAATTTAGTTCCAAAATTAGTTTCGAAAGTCAAACTAAAAACTAAATTAGTTTTTAGTTTCACTTTCGAAACTAAAAACTAATTAGTTTTTAGTTTCAACTTTAGTTCAACTAAATTTTTATTCGAATAATCCCAACTCTGTCATGTACAATGTCATGTTCCTCCGTGAAGACCCCCGCGGGTGATGTTGAATCAAGTGTGTCATTGTGTAGTAAATTCATGGGATAGATGTTGTAATTGTAAAACTGATAATTAAATCACATCATGGGTGCATTTTTGAAAATATGAGCGAGTGATGTAAATTCCATTAATAGGTACGCCAACAATCTTTCGAAGCACTTATTTTGGCAATCTCATCCTCCAAATTATTGTCAAAACCATCGTCGATCTGGATAAGCTTTCTTAGCCATGGCCGGTGCACTTCTTTTCATTAGAATCTGATTCTGTGATATTAGAGGTTATAGCGATTTTCAATGGAGCGGCGTGAGAGATTTTTCTCCTGTATAATTTAGTTTTCAGGTAGGTAGGTAATTTTGTAATCGAGAAAAGGATAACTATCTCAAAGTCGCCAAAATTTAAACACGTAGGTGCTTCAAATTTGAATTTACGAGGATGGGCCGTTTCATTTTCATAGTAGTCTATTCAGTAAATTTTATGGCCCTACAATATATGCCCTATATTTACTATTATATATATGTCAATGATTATTTCTTAAATTTCAAGATGTTAGCAATATTGAACAAGAATGAAAAACAAAATAACAACTATTATTAAATTTTAATAATAGTTGTTATTTTGTTTTTCATTCTTGTTATTTGTTTTGTCATTCCCCTGGATCCACTTGCTCTGGGTGAATAAAAATGTAAATAATATTTAATAATAGTGGCAACAAAAAGGAAATATCGAAATACTAATAAAGGGTTACCATGCATATTTAGTTTTTGTTGATAATATAAGGTGGTCTTAAATCGTCTTTTTATAGTTTTTGTTGTGTGGGGGGTGGTAAAGGAATAAATAAGCGTAAAAAGTATTTTATGTATTTTTGCGTACTTTTTACTTTTATAAAGTACAAAGTACATACAGTAGGTATTTGAAAACAAAACAAAAAGATGAAAAACACGGGTGGAAACAAATAATTAATACATTGGTAATTGAAATATGTACTATATATGGTTTTACAAATAACTTGAAGTACCTAGGTATATAATGAATTGTGGAGAGGATTATCCAAACAACTTCTTAGTATCTTTTTTACTGAAACGTTTGGACCTATTGACACCTGTGAAACATCTAATTTTTGAACTTCCAGGTTAAACGTTTGCGCATTTCATTAAATACTAGCACTACTACTTTCAGCATGGGGACCAATTTTTCATGTTCAGTTTCGATGACCTCTAAATCAATAGTCATGAACGGACCTATGGCATTCACGGTCACATTAGGTAGGTAGTGGCTTGTAAGGATAAATCTATTTTTGACACTCATATTATATTGTTAACTTGAATGAAGGTGAACACTTAAAATTGAGGACTTGAAAGTGATCTGAAGACACAGACGTAACACGTGAAAACGTTTACACGCGCATTAAAAAAAAAAAAAATCTACATAGATGTACCTATATAGATAAACGTGAAGTGGTTTAAATTCCTGTTTCATGTGAGAAGCACCTAAGTGGCTCAAATGAAACCATCATTGCTAAAAGGCATCCGTATTGTATATTATACAATACAGTGGAATCCGCTTAAGAGAGACACATCGGGCGAACTTGTTTTGTCTCTCTTAAGCGGCTGTCTCAGAAAGCCGAAGTTGGCTCCATAAAAGCAAAATCAACACATTTTTCCAACAAACACCATGTTTATTTGGTCAGTTCCTATATACTCGTTTGGCTTGTCACTCTCCGCCAGCTGTCAGCGATAAATTGAATTGCCTGTAAAATCGAAACTTTAGAGCTCAGTTCCTTGGCTGTAGCGGTGGGATCCACAGCGTTGTTTTCAATCTCCTGAAGAATATGGTGCACCAACATGCCCCTGTAGTGAACTTTTAAATTTTTTATGATGCCCATGTCGAGTGGTTGGATGAGAGAGGTCGTGTTGGGGGGTAAAAATTCAATGTGGATATTCCTCAACTGAGCACTTGGGTGAGTTTTGGGTGCATTTTGTCTCACTTAAACGACCTATTGTATCAGTTTGTATCAGTAAGGCGAAGGTTAACAACACAGATAAGATACGTTTGATTCGGGGATTCCAGTTTTGTCTCACATAAGCGGCTGTCTCTCTTAACCGGTGTCCCTCTTAAGCGGATTCCACTGTATTATGGTTGTCAAATAAGAAATATATCAATTCCCTGTAACAATGTTACATTTATTCGGAATTTATTCGGAAAGCGTTAACAGAACGAAACAATCATGTAAGGTAAATGGCTTTCAAAGTTTGCTGGAAATCCTCTTATTAAAGTTTTACATTTTGCTACATGTTAGCGAAAGACAGATATTACTATGCTTGGAGATGCACAGTCTTTCTATTATAATTGAGAGTAGTTTTCCCAATTATCGTAAGTTTGATAATCCATGAAAAAAAAACAAGGGCCTAGTTAAATTTTAAATATTGCACAGATAAAAGGTAACTAAATTGGATCTTACTTCTAAATGATGACGAATCAACAGAACTTTCAAGTAGGTTCCTTCAATGGAAAACAACCATCCTCTGATTGAATGAGAACTTCTGGATAACGTTTTTGGGGATTGATAACATAGTTGCCCAATTACTCAGTTTACTGCCTTCAAAGTACAACGCTTATGTACTCTTATAATAAAATGAACTAATAATTTTTGTATCATATAATGTCCTCGGTGGCTGGTTTCCAGAATGAGTTAGCAGTTAAACTTATTCGTCTCGATAATGGCTCAGAAACAATAACAACATTATGAGGAACGTGTACCTCAATATAAATTAACTAAAACCCTCTAAAACGAAATAATAAGCTTTGGCTTTACTGCCAAAAATATCTCTAAAACAGATTTCTTCTTATAACGCGATTTGTATTAATCTCGAATCATTGATTTTTTTTCACAGTTCAAAACCACAGATCGGCCCAAACTACAAAAAACGTAAAAGAAAATATAGATGGTGATCAATTACTGACATTGAGTTAATTGTTATAAATGAATCAACCGTTATTTGGGAAATAACTAAATATATGTATGAAACGTCACGAAAATTAAAAACGCTGCAAATTTTACACAAAGGTTTCTGATGATGGAAAAATTCGTTTTAAAAATAATAAATGGCACGTTTTAAAAAAACGTTAAATTAAAAAAATTGAAATGTCAAATTTTCAATTGTTCACAGCACCTCCTAAATATACATTGATTTTACCTATACCCTAAGTGTTATGCATGATAACAACAGATCCTGTAATTATATTGATTTGCTATGGAAGGTTAATGTTCCAAAATATCCGAAAATGCAAACAAATGAAAAAGTAGTTCGAAATGTTAACAGTTAACACCATAGTTACTGTGGTTTCGGTTAAAAAAAAAAAAAAAAAAAAAAAAAAAAAAAAACTTGCTATAAAGTAGGTGCTGTTCTATATGTTACACTGTTACAGTGTTTTTATATCGACGCTTTCTGAAATAATCTTGGCTGTATAGTTTCCTGATAGTTCCCTTCAAGTAGGATGTAGTACATTTGAATTGAGAGTTTTAATACCAAACCCCTTTTTTAAGCATGATCAAATTTCCGAAAATAAAAGAAACCAAGTTAGATTTGATTTTGGTTTATGATCTTCGGAATGATACACCTACGTATTCTCCGAACAATTTGATCGGCCTCAAAAATTGTCATTATACGTTTCAAGATGACACATTGTGTAAATTCCAAAAATGAAATGTCCGTCCCCCGTACGAGACGTTTTGTGTTGTAGGAATTTTTTTTAAATAATATTTTCATATTCATATTCATATTTCATATTATGAAATTAGCGAAAGTACTCGGTTTACCACCTAGTTGTGCCAAGGGTTTCAGCCCGATCGCCCAAACCCGTGGAGCTAAAAAAAGGGGCTGTGGGAGGGGTTTTTGAAGGATTTCGGCTATGGCGTCGAGTTAGGTGTCGTTTTCGAAGTTTTTAAAATAGAGAATCCATTTTCGGGTGTCCCGTTCCGATCCGATTTCACGGTGGGGATCTATGGGTCTTTCATGGGGCTACCAATGGGACTTATGAAGGATGCTATGAAGTCGAATAAGATGTCATTTTCCGAGTAATTTTGGACGCATAATCCATTTTTTAGGTCCCACATTTGTCCAAACATTGTCCAGGGAATTTATTTTATTTTTATTTTTTAAATATATTTTAATGACAGAACTAATTTTTGCAAAATTAACCTAAAGCAAAGAATAATAAACCCTTGTGATAAATTTGCAGCTTTTTTTCAACGAATGGAACAGTATACTACAATTTAACATGAGTACATTGTACTCATCATGCCAAATAAGTGAGCTGACAATTTCACATCTTTATGGACTTTTTCCATTGAGTGCTAAATAATTTAGCTCTGAAAATTATTTTTGTTTACATTATAAATTGATTGAATGAGAACATGTTAAATTTGAATTCACATGCATATTTCACGTTGTAGTGTTGACCCCTGTGCGGGCAGAACTATATTTAGCGGTGGTTTGGCGAGACGTCAAGTAGGGTTATGTAGGTACATCAAGTACCTACAAAAAAGCGTCCGCTATCTTCGGTAGGCTCGGGGTGGGAAAATGGTCTAAAGGGGGCCACACACTATAAAACATGCTTGACAAGCATGGTTTGCGAACCTCACTTGTCAGGCGTATTTGTTGGTGTGTGGGATCATGTCAAACATCTGGGAGATCAATTTTTAAAAGTTCGGCCTTTCGTGTGAAATGCGTCATACGGTTTGTTCAACATACATGGATAAGATTCTTTATAATGACATGGGATTTAGTTTTTTGAGATATACATTTTATGGATTTCCATTGAATATACGTACATTTCGTCATCAAGTAGACAACGTCTAAGCTCTACGCGTTCTTACTAAATTTAATTCCTTACATTGAAACTGACCGTTTTAAGTAGTAAAGAATAAAAAATTATTTACATTAATTATTGTTGGGAAGGATTACAACAATTCAGGAGGATTCGAGAAAAATGTGGAGGTCAAGGAGAAAAGGATACTTGTGCCCAAGGGGCACATTTGAGTGGGAAAGGGACGATGGATTCCGATTAGGGATGGTGCAATAAATCGAAAACAAAAATACATTAGAGGTTCTCTTTCTCCCTATCTAGCTCGAGGGCTTCCGCGTGTTTCTTCGCTTTCAGGCGAAGATCTGCTATGGATGAATTCTTAGTTAAAAGGCGATCGTGGTGGAAGGCGGCCAGAGCTGCCAGACCATACTGCGGGCAGAACAGAAGCGGCCCACCGTGTGCGTTGCTGCTGCTGAGAGCTGCGGCGGCTGCGGCAGCTGCTGCATACTGTGTGAAAATTTATAAATATTTTAGAAGGCTGATTATGATTTGATTGATATAAATACCTTAGTTAAATTACCTCTTTCCATTAGGATTATCCTACTCAGATGGGTTTATTGGATAAAATACTAAGTAATAAAGAAGTCTTCTTTATTTACGTTTATGTACCTTCACAGGCAAAAGGGAAGGATACGCCGAACCCGAAAAGAACTTTCTGAGAGTATTCCCGCTTAAGAAGGGTGGGGGGGGAGTTAGAATGGCGTGTAGCGAGATGACACGTTATCGACCCATCTGAACCCACCAAGGCCGACTCGTCGTAAATATTTTTACGAGCATAGAACATTGAGAGGGGGATACTATGATTTAGAAAGAGTATAGAGATGCATTGATTGAGTGGTACTTTCCATTCTTATTTGTTTCGTGGAGCCCCATCGTGAAGATATGATTTCCATGTAATAGGTTACACAATTGGTTCTCCCCAAAGCTCCAGAATTACAGCATCCAGGAATGTACCTATCCGTGTTATTTCAGCAGGTTAAACCAACAGTATACGGCATTTTGTAAGCCTTTAGTCTAGTTCGAGCATTTCTCCCATTTACCATTGTTATTAAAGCTCATAATATTTGTTGATATTTCCATTGCTCGTACATATAAACTAAATATCTGCACATAATACATAACAATATGTATCTAAATACGAAATGTCCCAACATTAATAACGCACCTAAAATGTTTAGGTTTTACATCCCAATTAGTGATCAACATTACATTTTTCTTACTTGAAAGAAAAAAATTAAAAATTAGTTTAAAATTATTATTTTACTATACCTATATTTTTGAAAAGGGTTTTTGGAGCATTACCTGCTGTGCTGCGGAAATAATTGCAGGGTCGAACGCAGAGAAGGTGTTGGAAGGTGGTGGAAAAGGGATATTAGATATCCGGGGAAGATTCACATAAGGTGCAACTCTGCAGGGTTCTAGAGGTGTTGATACAGGAGGCGTTGAATGAACTTGTGATGAAAGCATCAACCCCGCTGTAACAACCGTAAATGAATCCTCAAAACATTACACTTCCTGTAAAAACATGTTTCAAGGCGCATTATTAGTAAATAGTAGTCATGTCATTACTGATAGAATTATTACTGTTAGTCACAATTTTTTTCGGACTATAAACGCAATAAGAAACACAAGAACAAAAATGGGCCAAACTTTTGGTGAATGTCTGCACTTAATACAATGAGTATTATTGGGTTCCTTTACGTGTTTGTAAAACCTGACGTGGCATAATATAATAGGTACATTCATGACTTATAATCATTTTTAATTAGTTGTAATTCGGTATCGTCTTATGTTGTTTCAGTCTTTACCTGACTGCAGTGAATCGGAAGTTATTCCATAAATATTACTATCATCTATTACTTGGGTTTCCCAAACAAATTCGTATCTCTGGTTTTCATCTAAATTTTGGGATATTCAAACACGAGGAAAAACGAGTTTCTTATTGGTGTGTACTTTCCTTATAAAGGTGAAAGCGTTCACTTACTGCCTGCTAATGGATTGGGTTCTCAACCCCTTGGTAAGGTGAGGCTCCCTAAACTCCATCTTAATTAAAATGTGCATGGTTTACGAAGGAGTAAGACTTGATTAAAACCTCCTGTTCTTCAGACTTCCACTCAACTTCACAATTAACCTAATAGCCAATTTGTTTCAAGGAATTACTCTCTTTTGAACATCCATTTTCCAGCAAAATCTTCTGCGTGGGCTTAAATCTTAAGCACCAAGTTTCGGTTGACAGAAGAAAAGGGTTCATTAGCTTTAAATTTTATACCGAAATACACACTCATTTGGAGATTCCTTCACTTTCCTTTCCACCCTATGAAGCAGGGTTATAATTTTGTGAGTAGGAGATTTATTTAAAAAAAACACGCATAAAACGCTGCAAATTTTACACAAGGGTTTATTATTCTTTGATATAGGTTACCTACTTGTGCAAAGATTATTTCTGTGTTAATGGAAAAAATTTGGAAAAATAAAATTTTGGGTTTTTTTTTTTCAAAAAAATTTTTTTTTGGATTTTTTTTCAAAAATCCTTTATTTGTTGCTCGAAAAATATTTAACCTCCTGGAATCCTTCAAAAATCCCCTTTTTAGCCCCATGAAAGCCCTATAAATCGCCAAAGTGAAATCGGATTATTCTGGGACCCCCAAAAATGGATTTTACGTACAAAAATACTTCGAAAACGACACCTAACTCGATCCCAAAGCTAAAAGCCTTCTAAAACCCCTCCCGTAGATCCCATTTTAGCCCCATAGCGCCCCACGGGTTTGGGCGATCGGACTGAAAACCTTGCGAGCACAACTAGATGGTAAACCAAGTATATTGTCAAAATTTCAGATTTAAAAAAAGATTCCTACTGCCCAAAACGGCCAGGACGGCGGACAGCGTACGGCGGACGGACAATTCGGATTTTGAATGTAGACCTCTTGAAAAGGATAATGTCAAATTTTGAAGCCGATCTGAGTCGTCGACCCCCGTCGCGAAAACATAGGTGTATTATTCCATGAATAATAAACCAAAAACACTGCAAATTTTACACAAGGGTTTATTATTCTTTGATATAGGTTACTTGTGCAAAAATTATTTCTGTGTCAAAAGAAAAAATTTTTGGAAAAACCTTCTTTTTTTTTGATTTTTCGAAAATTCTTTATTTTTTGCTCGAAATTTCCATCCATTCCATTATATTCCATGAATAATAAACCAAAAACGCTGCAAATTTTACACAAGGGTTTATTATTCTTTGATATAGGTTACTTGTGCAAAAATGTTTTCTGTGTCAAAAGAAAAAATTTTGGAAAAAAAATGTTTTTTTGGTTTTTTTTTTTTTTTTTTTCAAAAATATTGTTTTTTCAAAATGTATTTTTTAACTCGAAAAATATTTAACCTCCTAAATATTCCCAATCCCTAAAATCCCTAAAATCCCATTTTTAGCCCCATGATAGCCCTATAGATCGCCACTGTGAAATCGGATCGTTCTGGGAGCCCCAAAAAAGGATTCTACGTCCAAAAATACTTCGAAAACGACACCTAACTCGATCCCATAGCTAAAAGCCTTCTAAAACCCCCTCCCGTAGCCCCTTTTAGCCCCATAGCGCCCCACGGGTTTGGGCGATCGGACTGAAAACCTTGCGGGCACAACTAGATGGTAAACCGAGTATTTTGTCAAAATTTCAGATTTAAAAAAAATGTATACCTACTGCCCAAAACGGCCCGGACGGCGAACGGCGGACGGACATTTTGGTTTTGGAATCTAGACCTCTTGAAACAGATAATGTCACATTTTGAGGCCGATCGGAGTGGTCGACCTTCGTCGCGATTACATAGGTGTATTATTCAAGAATAATAAACCAAAATCGATGATAAGGCGGAAGTAGCATCTTTGGAACACATGATCGTATCTAAGTCGAAAGTTACAAATCCTTAAGTAATAATTATTAGGGACGTAATGAACGTTGATGAGCTTCCGAAAAGCAAAAAAATAAAAAATAAACAAATAAATAATAATAATAGTAATAATGTAATAAAACAGTTCTTCGGCATATTTTCCCCGGGGCTGACTGGGCTGCTAAAGGTTTCGCAAGACCGTTGTAGTCTTACTGATCACGGTTAGAACTTATTCTCATATGACGTAGAATAGTGTGAACTTACTTAACCACAATACGGTTATATGATTGAGGTAGATATGGTCCGAGTTTCAAACTGCCGGCAGACCCTTGCGAACTAAATGATGGGTGAATAAGACTCACGGCTTATGCGGTTACATTATTCATAGCTCAGAGGAGGGAGGGTGAGTTAATGGTATTAGTGAGCCAACCGGCTGTATATCGGTCCATAACGGGGGAGGGCATAGGTGATATATCTGGTGACATCGGCAGTGTAATTTGTTTAAGGGTTGAAGACAATGAGGAGGGTGGAAATGAAATCTTTGAGCGGTTCCACTCTTCCCCAGCTACCCATTATACTTGATTACATGCCAATATTGAATTACAGAGTACCATACCAACAATCACAACATCCCTTTTATGTTTCTCACTTCTCCATATCCAACCCCTACGTCATAATGTTGTCCTAATGAAAAAAATAAAACACCAAAATCCCAAGTGAAGAGCACAGGGGAAAAACGTGTTAACTCTGTTTTTCCAAACTTTTCAGGAGGGCAAATTTACTATTTCAAGATTCACTATTCGATCATTTGTCACCAGAAAATAATGTTTCTTTACATTTTAGAATCTCTAGTAGGTAGGCTAAGTAATATAAACACCTGATTGTGAAAAATCATTCATTAAAAAAATTCTGGAACAAAATACTGTATGAAGTGCACTTTTTACGGGGGAAAAACGTTTAAGGCTTGTGGACAGCCGGGAGTTAACAAGTTGCACCGCTTTACCCTTACATTGTAAGTGTGCATTATCAGCTTCAGCCTGTTTTGTACCATCTTGAGTCTGGCGGTTCTCATCACCATTATCACATTCATTCGTAAGAATTGGGTGGTCATCAATAAATACGATAAATCAGGAACTGCAGCTCTTTTCGGGTGCTTATGGAGGGCCGTATGCTCTCTTAGAAAAGGCAACAGATTCGAAAGGTTACAAAACAAGTCAAAGAACTATTTACGAAACTAAGAAAGTAATCAAAGTCTTGGTACTCCTGCTGGCCATGTCTTACTTGCTGTCAACTGTGGAATTTTGGCAACTGGCATGGATGCATCAGTATATTTTGTTATCAAATAGAACTGACTTTTTGTCAAGTTGGAGTAGGTCACAGTAACAAATAATATTTGTCAGAGTCAAAACATTTTTCTGTTTTTCCTAAACTTTTCTGGTGGAGGGAAAATTTACTACCTATTTCAAGATTCACTATTCGATCATTTTTCACCAGTAAAATAATGTTTCATTACATTTTAGAAGCTCTAGTAGGTAGGCGAAGTGACATAAACACCTAAGTGTGAAAAATCATTCATTTACAAAATTCTGGAACAAAATACTGTATGAAGTGCACTTTTTACGGGGGAAGAACGTGTTATTAGAGAGTTTTTGCAGACCCTTCCACCGATCGGTAGGAGGAAATCCGTAGTACGAATCTGTAAGGAAAGGGGGAGTGCGCATGCGCGAGGACAAATCGGTAAGGAATCTGTAGCAGTAGGCGGTAAGAATCCTTATTCCTACGGGTTACCAAATCTGTATAGAAATCAGTATGAAAAGCAACATAACCTGACGCTTGTGTAACCCCGTTGTAACCTCAAGATGTTTTCTTGTAAACAAACGGGCTGGTACCTATTCTGCTTTGTTATTTTTTGTTCTCAGTTCGCTTTGTTCTCTTCTGTTTTATTCTGTTCTACACTCGATGGATGAATTGGAAATTTTTATTCCACCCATTTCCTCTTCACAAAAAAACGAGTGGCAGTTGGAGTCCTCGTAGGACTTGTAATAAGTAGGGCTGCCAGACGTCCTCTTTTTTCCGGACATGTCCTCTTTTTCACACCCTGTCCGGGCGTCCTCTCTTTTTTCATTTTTCGGGCAAATGTTCTCTTTTTTTTAAATCTCTCATTTTCTGAAATTACCTCGAAATTACCTGAAAATCGTTTGGGCTACCTACCTATCTGGAACAGCCTGCTTAGAAAAAATCTTGTTCTTGTTAAACCTATGTCCATCGTGGGCGTTGACATCGAATACAGGCAGCTTCTTCGCCACTCCAAATCCCGTTGGTTGTCGTTGTTTCCCTGCATAAATCGTGTGCTTCAAATGTATGAACCTCTGACGTCGTATTTTATGTCTCAGAGCAACCCTCCTATCCTAATAAAAAATCTGTTTGAATAGCCAGAAAATGAAAGTGACTTGTGGTTTCTACATTCATTAATGTTTTCTTTCAATGAAAAGATTAAAAAATTGGAAGCCAAACATAACTCAGTTTTGGAGGTGCTAGCTTCGTTGGAGGAAGTCGAAGATTTTCTGACTGAAAGACTGAAGGAGAAATTTCTCCCTAAATCTAATTTCTCACTAAATTTAAAGCCATGAACTGAAGTCAAAGATGGTGTGAATATTTCCATCTTGTCGACCAATCAGAGAAACACTCACAGCTTCTCAAATTGTGCCAAATTGTTTTCGCCATTCCTGCCCATAATGCCAACGTCGAGAGAATATTAAATATTCTCATTCCATCAGAGAAAATTTTTCTCTGATGAACTCTCAGTGGATGAGAGGAACTGACTACATGTCCCCACAGTAAAGGTTTTTCATCAATCAGATGGATGATGGTTTGTTACCTACCTAATCGGGTATTATAATAATATCTACTTCAAGTTTTTAGTTTCAACATTCAACATATTATGTTGAATGTTGAAACTAAAAACTTGAAGTAGATTCTATTCCTATTAGAATTAGATCATTTTCTATAATATAATATTATTATATTTTCTATAATATTATTACATTTTCTATAATATAATATCATTATATTATAGAAAATGATCTAATTCTAATAGGAATAGAATCCACTTCAAGTTTTTAGTTTCAACATTCAACATATTATAATACCCGATTAGGTAGGTAACAAACCATCATCCATCTGATTGATGAAAAACCTTTACCTTATAATTATATTATAATATAGTATGTGCATTTTGTAATTTATACGTTATATATCTTGATGTCCTTTTTTTCCTTTTCTCTCATCAGGCAACCCTAGTAATAAGAAATACTTGTGAAACACTCAAACGCAACAAGTCAAAACTTCACGGCGACCTTTTTTTTTTTTTTGGATTTTCATCCATTTTCCTCTTCACAAAAAACCGAGTGGCAGTAGGAGTCCTCGTACTTGTAATAAGAAAATTTCTTATTACAAGTATTTAATACTTGTGAAATACTCAAACGCAACAAGTCAAAACTTCACGGCGACCATTTTTTCTTGAGGTATGTGAGAGTGAAAACAACGTGCGCGTCACTTTAGTAGTCAATTTTTCCATACGGATTCGTAAGGAATCTGTAGTGGGGTGGTTGAGGTGGTTAGCTTCCAGTCATGGTCGGCCTAGACAGCCCATACGGATTTCCTGCTACGGATTCGTGGAAAGGTCTGCAAAAACTCTCTATTAAGCTTGTGGGCAGCCGGGAGTTAACACGTTCTTTCACGGAAGCGCCCCGATAAGCACGTTCTTCCCCTGTATAGGAATATTTCACCCTCCAATTTCACCCATTTGAACTCGTTTTTCCCCGGAAATAGCACCACCAATGGATTTCTCGCATGCCAAACCTTAAGGAACCATAGGTACCTATAAATCGACCAAAAACCGAGTTAACACGTTTTTCCCCTGTGCTCTTCAAGTGATCTTTTACAAAATTGAAGGTTTGAAGTCACAATCAAAACGCCTGCGGGTGTTTTAGCATCGTACACTGTCGTGAAAGATCGTGGATAAGTCTTGTGTTCACAACCGTTTGTCACCAAAGATGTTTAAACAATAATTATTGTTACGCGTCAAGGAAATCATCACAGTATGGTTACTGGTTTTACTTGACCCACCTCCAATAGTCACCACTTCAACACCACTTTAAACCACAACATATTAATATATTAATCTTATATATCAAGCATAGAATAATATAATATCAGGAACGTTATGCCAAGGATCCTCTGAGAGAACAATCCTACATGTTCTGAGCTGGTTTTGGTGGGATTTTCGTTACTGGCAGTATTTTTAACTAGGAACTCTCCATGAGGATACCTCTTATCTCATTATGAATCCCTAGGATTTATAATATAGTAGATATTATATCATACCTATAAATATTCATATTATGGATGATATAATATGAATAGGTTCATATTATGAATGATCCTTGAACGGAACCGTCCGTATGCAGTCTACTTGTGCGAGCGTATTAACAACACTCAACTTCGATCCTACAAAATTTGTTATTCAACAAGAAACAAAACTCAGTGACCAGGAAAATACCAGAAGTACATAATAAAATTATGATATTATCCTATGTGTCTGTCCTGGAGGCTGAGGAGTTCCCTGACGGCATGAGGGAACACTCGAGCAAGTATGTCTCCAGCCCATCCCGGTACAAGGCGTTTGTTGCCTTTGCGGCAGCAGTGAGGATTCCGGCGGCAACAAGGCCCCTGAGGCAACAGTGAGCCCTGAGAGGAACGACAGCTGGTCTGACTCCCAATAGTCGCCCCCCAGGGTTTGCTTGGGTCATACCCCATAGTAAGGGTGGTTGAGCAGTGGCTCCCACTCAGGGTATAGCTAACCCCAGTTAAGTACATATCCCTTAGTCAGTCTGGCGTAAATCGTTGAATAATGTCAATAGTGTGAATATTGTTAACACAGACACTTGAAAGGATAAAATAGCTTACCTTTGTGCATTTGGCTTTCGTGTTTCCTACACTTTGCTCTCCTGTTTTGAAACCAAACCTGCAACGATACCAACCTTGTAGATTAACATACCTAACGGTGCATAAAAACAAAAAAAAAAAAACAAAAAAAGTAAAGCCCCTACTGCATTTTCCTAGGGAACTCAGTTTTCAACCAGTTATTGTCAACCTCTAATTTTTCCTCAGTAGGTAGGTTTTTTACTCCGAGGCACACTATTAGTCGTTTAGTTTTCCACAGTTCTTGTATAAAATCCTGCCCGAGTCCAATGTGGACGAAAACTATTTTACTGGATATTTTTCTCCGCTGCTATAGGAAATTAAAAGCGAACCTGAACTCTGGCCTCGCTTAGCCCTAACCTCTGGCTTAGCTCTTCCCTCATGAAAGCATCTGGGTAGTGTGTTTCGTCGAATAACCTTTCGAGCTCGTTCAGTTGCTCCAGCGTGAAATTCGTTCTGCTCCTTCTTTGTTTGTTACTGTTCGTTTTGTTCGGGCAAGGAGATGTTCGGCCCGAACCCATTTCTGCAACATAACAAAATCGAATCGGCTGTTAGGGCATTCTTGCTAATAGTGCTGAAGACGACATGAAAGATCGAATCATGTTCGATGGAAGTAAGAATGTATAGAATTAGTATCTCTTGAATTAGGCAGGCGATTGGTTATCCGGAATATGGAACACCCATTCATGGCTTGTTTTTGTTTCATTGTTACTATTTTAGGAAGTAAATTATAATATGATCAGATACGTATCAGGAGTTGTTGAGTACTATCGTAGTACTCACCATAATGGTGATCAATGATGGCTCTTTAACAACAACACATCTCAGAGTTGTGACGATGTTCTTGTGTGTAAAAAGAGAGTAGGTACGAGATTTACGCGTCCCATTTTGACATGTCTATGTCTAATTGACCTGTCTAGGCGAGGGGGTCAGGAAAAATTTGTCTAATCACTGAAAACATGCAACGTTTTTTCGGAGACTTCACGTTGTGCTAGAAAGTCGAAATTTGGTGTGAATGTTCTGTTTGGGATGTGTTTGGCTGAATTTCCTCGTTTTGGTTTATTATTCTTGGAATAATACACCTGTTTTCGCGACGGGGGTCGACGACTCCGATCCGCCTCAAAATTTGACATTATCCGTTTCAAGAGGTCTACATTCTAAATCCGAAATGTCCGTCCGCCGTCCGAGCCGTTTTGGGCTGTAGGATTTTTTTTTTTTTTTTTGGGCCGATTCGATTTTTTTTAGGACACACAAAAAAAAAAAAAAAAAAACATCCGCAATGCAAAAAAAAAAAAAAAAAAAAAATCCGCAATATGCCGTCCGGGCCGTTTTGGGGAGTACGAATTTTTTCTTAAATCTGAAATTTTGACAAAATACTTGGTTTACCATCTACTTGTGCCCGCAAAGTTTACAGCCCGATCATTTTAGCTTTGATAAGGGAGGGCAGGCATGGCAAAAGAAAAAAACGCTGCAAATTTTACACAAGGGTTGCGGGCACAACTAGATGGTAAACCAAGTATTCTGTCAAAATTTCAGATTTTGGTTTAATATTCTTGGAATAATAAACCAAACCTATGTAATCGCGACAGAGGTCGACGACTCGGATCGGCCTCATAATTTGACATTATCCGTTTCAAAAGGTCTAGATTCCATAACCGAAATGTCCGTCCGCCGTACGCCGTCCGGGCCGTTTTGGGCAGTAGGATTTTTTTTTTAATCTGAAATTTTGACAAAATACTTGGTTTAACATCTAGTTGTGCCCACAAGGTTTTCAGCCCGATCGCCCAAACCCGTTTGGCGCTATGGGGCTACAGGAGGGTTTTTGAAGGGTTTTAGCTATGGGATCCATTTAGGTGCGTTTTCCAAGTATTTTTGGACATGTCAAATTTTGAGGGAGATCGGAGTCGTCGACCTCCGTTGCGATTACATAGGTAGGTGAATTATTCCAAGAATAATAAACCAAAATCAAAACTAGCCTCTTAGTACTACAGGAAGCTGAAAAAAGGAATATTAAATATTCATTAAATTTTAATCACTCTTTTGGCTATCCTGAACAATTGGGTGTATTTGAGTTGTGTCACTTTTCTTGCGGGGCCGCGACATAATATATTAATATTATATATGTCGCAGCCCCGCATAATATATTATATTATATTTTATAATAATAAATCACCTTACTATATTATAATTATTATCTACGTAATAATATACAAATGCATTAATATTATTATAATAGTTGTCTAAACGTATTGCAACTAAACTCTCTAGAAGTCACAGTGTGGTGTTTGCCGACGGTGCAGAGGTCTAATCCAATGAGGTGGTTAGGGTGAGAAATGACTCCTCTGCTGAGTACTAAATTGTTTATTGGAATAAACAATTGTAGCGTGGGGACCGGTTTCGAGCAACTAAGCTCATCTACAGCCCTGAGTGACTTGAGGTAAGTGGAACGGACAATCAGTTCTGAAACCGGTCCCCACGCTACAATTGTTTATTCCAATAAACAATTTAGTACTCAGCAGAGGAGTCATTTCTCACCCTAACCACCTCATTTCTCTAGAAGTCGCTTAATTAATCCGTTCATGGTCTACTGTGGATATAAGCTATTCACCTAGATGGTAATTTTGACATGTCTACTGGGCGAAATTCGCAACTCGCTTTCGGTGGAACATCGGCGACCAGTTTTAAATTGTCTATATTGACATGAATGTGAAAATTCGCTTTCACAATTTGTTGCATCACTCTCTATTTATTTATTTTTTTAACAAGCGCTCAGAAAAGTATACAGGAGCAGCAGTGGATGTTAAGGCTGCACTACGAGATTGGCTACTCTGGTAGGGGTCTTCATCCCCCCTGAATCGATTTCCTCAGATTCTAATTGTATTAACTCCCACTCTGCTGGCCCTTTGCACGTTCAGACACTTTGATAGCAAGGTCTGTTATTTCTAAGAGCCGATGTAATCTTTTACCCTCCTCTTTCCACGTTCTCCACTTGATTTTCATTCACTTAACCTTTCTATAATTTGAACCGCCGAAACCCCACTTTATGTCGGGTGTAGTTATAAATCGTTTCGTATAGTTAGATCTTTGATTACGTACTCTATACATTAAGTAATTAACCAGAGTCAACAAGACCTTTTTTTTTAAATCCAATTAGGTACTTCGCGATGTTCTTGTCTTGACGATATTGGTAGCTTAGTAACGAGATTCAGTTCAAAACGCTGCAAATTTTATACAAGGGTTTATTATTCTTTGATATAGGTTAGTTGCGCAAAAATTATTTCTGAGTGAAAAGAAAAAATGTTAGAAAAAAAATTTTTTGGATTTTTTTTTTTCAAAAAAATTTTTTCTGGATTTTTTTGTTCAAAAATGTGTTTTTTCAAAAACTCTGTATTTTGTACTCGAAAAATATTTATCATCCTGGGATCCTTCAAAAATCCCATTTTTAGCCCCACGAATGCCCTAAACATCGCCCCAGTGAAATCGGATCGTTCCGGGACCCCAAAAAATGGATTCTACGTTCAAAAATACTTCGAAAACGACACCTAACTCGATCCCATAGCTAAAAGCCTTCAAAAAAACCCTCCCGTAGCCCCATTATAGCCCCATAGCGCCCCACGGGTTTGGGCGATCGGACTGAAAACCTTGCGGGCACAACTAGATGGTAAACCAAGTATTTTGTCGAAATTTCAGATTTAAAAAAAAATTCCTACTGCCCAAAACGGCCTGGACGGCGGACGGCCATTTCGGATTTAGAATGTAGACCTCTTGAAACGGATAATGTCAAATTTTGAGCCCGATCGGAGTCGTCGATCCCCGTCGCGAAAACATATTATTCCAAGAATAATAAACCAAAATTAGGTAAAAACTCGGGGATATGGAGGTTCAGTCGAATAATGCAAAGACTTCTAGAACAACATTTTGGTCCATGAAATAGATAGGTTGTAAATTGTGTAAAAATTTACTTTTTATTTAATGTGATGGTTTACAAATACACCGAAACGATTGCCTTGAAAACCTTTTTGTTCTTTGACTGAACCTCGCGTCCCCCAAATTTTGGTTTATTATTCTTGGAATAATACACTTATGTTTTCGCGACGGGGGTCGAGGACTCGATCGGCCTCAAAATTTGACATTATCTGTTTCAAGAGGTCTAGATTGCAGAACCGAAATGTACGTCCGCCGTCCGGGCCGTTTTGGGCAGTAGGAATTTTTTTTTTTAATCTGAAATTTTGAGAAACTACTCGGTTTACCATCTAGTTGCGCTCGCAAGGTTTTCAGCCCGATCGCCCAAACCGTTCTTGGAATAATACACCTATGTTTTCGCGACGGGGGTCGACGACTCCGATCGGCCTCAAAATTTGACATTATCGTTTCAAGAGGTCCACATTCTAAATCCGAAATGTCCGTCCGCCGTCCGCCGTACGCCGTACGCCGTCCGCCGTCCAGGCCGTTTTGGGCAGTAGGAATTTTTTTTTAAATCTGAAATTTTGACAAAATACTTGGTTTACCATCTAGTTGTGCCCGCAAGGTTTTCAGTCCGATCGCCCAAACCCGTGGGGCGCTATGGGGATAAAATGGGGCTACAGGAGGGGTGTTTTGAAGGCTTTTAGCTATGGGATCGAGTTAGGTGTCGTTTTCGAAGTATTTTTGAACGTAGAATCCATTTTTGGGGGTCCCGGAACGATCCGATTTCACTGTGGCGATCTGTAGGGCTTTCATGGGGCTAAAAATGGGATTTTTGAAGGATCCCAAGAAGTTAAATATTTTTCGAGTAAAAATTAAAGAATTTTTGAAAAAAAAATCCCCCCAAAAGTTTTTTTTGATACCTATATAAAAACGCTGCAAATTTTACACAAGGGTTTATTATTCTTTGATATAGGTTACTTGTACAGAAATTTAAAAAATTTTTTTTTGGATTTTTATATTTCAAAAAAAAATTTTTTTGGGGGGGATTTTTTTTTCAAAAATGTTTTTTTCAAAAATTATGTATTTTTTACTCGAATAACATTTAATCTCCTGGGATTCTTCAAAAATCCCATTTTTAGCCCCATGAAAGCCCTATAGATCGCGACAGTGTCATCGGATCGTCTCGGGACCCCCAAAAATGGATTCTACGTCCAAAAATACTTCGAAAACGACACCTAACTCGATCCCATACCCCAAAGCCTTCAAAAAACCCCACCCGTAGCCCCATTATAGCCCCATAGCGCCCCACGGGTTTGGGAGATCGGACTGAAAACCTTGCGGGCACAACTAGATGGTAAACCAAGTATTTTGCCAAAATTTCAGATTTTTAAAAAAATTCCTACTGCCCAAAACGGCCTGGACGGCGGACGGACATTTCGGATTTTGAATGTAGACCTCTTGAAACGGATAATGTCAAATTTTGAGGCCGATCGGAGTCGTCGACCCCCGTCGCGAAAACATAGGTGTATTATTCCAAGAATAATAAACCAAAATCCAAAAAAAAAATTTTTTTTTAATTTTCTCCATTGACAGAAATAAATGTCTGCACAAGTAACCTACATCAAAGAATAATAAACCCTCGTGTAAAATTTGCAGAGTTTTTGGAGGATTTTTGTTTTTTTGATTTTTTTTTTTTGATCGACATACGCACCTCTGTTGATTAAGTTCAAAATTTCCAACTTTTTACCTCTATATTACAGGTCCGACACGAATTTAATTTACAAAATTTTAACTTCAACATTTAATGTTGGTATTCATAAGAAAATGGCAAAAAACTAGTGAATCAAATCGGTAGTATAAAAAGGAACAGAGTATAAATAAAATATTTCGACGTCATTTCCAATAAGTTACGTATTATTGTGGAGAGGAGGCATACAATAAAGTATAGCGAAAGTTTATGGGTTGGAGCAAAGTGGAGGAAATCTCATTCAAGTGGTCGAAATAGGAAATTGAATTGAACTCTGTTTTTTCGTGCATCATCATAAGGGTTGCAAAGAGGGGTGCGCTTCCACCCGTGTAGGGGAAGTGTAACTTATGTTCACCCATCTGGTCTTTCACCTTTATGTTATTTTGGAGGCTTTGGGTCTCAGTGCGCATGTGTTGGCTCAAATTCGGTTTCGATCGTTCAATTCAATTTGTCTGACCTTAATCACCGAAAAGTAATCCCAACGGACCAGCACCCCCTATTCTTCAGATTTGGGGTATGTTTTTTTGGCATTGACACGTGGGATACATTTTTTACAGACACCCAAATCCACCACTCAGCTATTTCTCTAGGTTTGAGGAGAAAGAAGAAAAAATACTAACAAATTTCATTTGTTCTAACATACGTGTATTTATGTGCACATAAAATGAAACCTACTGATGAACTCCGTGAAAAATATGACATGGTTGTCATCTATTTCCTCCATCTAGGTTCTCAGAAGGCTTGGGTTGTGCGCTTGGCATGGGAATTCTACGACAGATGGAATGGTGCCTCGCTGATATGCCGTGGATTATCTTATCCACATGGATGCAAAGAATGCTTAGATTGCTTAGATTGCAGGATGCCAAAAATACCTATAGAGGTGAGTAATCTGGACAAGCTGTTGGGCTAGGGCTGTGGTCCGGAATCACTCGGAGCTCCTTCGACCAAGCTTCACGAATTTAACCGGCCTCCTCCAAGATCACAGTATGGCGGAATTGCGCTGAGTTGAATCACCGACCTACATTTAATACCAGGAATACAAATTCAATGTGCTTCCCCTATCTTTATCACTGAAACGCTTTCGACGGGGATTGATTTTAAAAATTGACTCAATTGAACAAATAATGTAAAAGGTTGTGAAGGGGTAAGCAATAGGGTGAAAATTCCTTCAGTCTATTAGTGTGCTGGGTAGGTGTGAGTGTGTGTGTGTATACAGGATTGCTTCCAACAAATTACTTAATGAAATGTTCCTCCCTGAAGTTTTATTAGGTCCCTCTACAGCTATTCTCAGCTGTTTACCCACCCACTTAGCTTCCCCTTTTCTAATCACAATTACTTGAGCCCAGCTTCTGTATCACTTTATGTGCAATGTTAGGGTCCTACAATATCTATACATTTAATGTATAGAGGGTGTACATAGAGCAGGGTCCACATTTTCAGAAAGAGCGGGAAAATGGGAGTGAGGCATACCGGGTGGTTGTATTAAAAATCAGTTAGTCACGTCGAACTATAATTAACCCATTCTTGGTAATCTAACTTGCAGCCTTTTAAATTTAATCAAATGATACTAGGTCCTTAAAAAGCTTCAAATTTGAATCTTATTGAACAATTATTGTTCCTTTACATTTAATGTTGGTGTTGACCATTTGGATGAATACGGGCAGTAAATATGATGAGGGTTCGGTCAAATAACGCCCTGAACATGCAGACATCAGAAGATACAAGCAGCTTACGTGTATTTTAAGCGGCTTACCTGATTGCAGAGTTGATAAAGCTAGGTGAAATATGAAAAAAATCCGTTAACGTGAGATATACCTACTATTGAGATTTTTTCTAGATTAAATTTTTACTTCCCCAGTTTAAAGATGGGTTAAAATTGTTATTACCACAACATAAAGGCTTTATTTCATGTTTTTGCACTGTAAGAACGAATTTTTCCCATGATTTTCTTCTGTTGGGGTATGGGGGCAAATGTCCGCAAAACCATTTTTGACGAAAATATGCGTATCTCTCAAACTAAACACCTTTCAAGGCTGGAGCTTTTATGAAATGATGAGTGACATCCTAAGCTTTCGATTCCATACCAGAAACCGAATAAAAACATCAAACTCTGGCTTGCAAAAATTCCAAACCCAAAACTGCGGACAGTCCCCCCCCCCCACCTACCCTACTCCCAAAATTAAATGGAAAATGACACCTCCTTCAAAAGCTCCATTTAGCCCCATGGATCCCCATGGTGAACTCAGATGGCTCTGGGGCCCCATAAATGGATTCTACGTCCAAAAATACTTCGTAAACGCCGCCTAACTTGACCCCATAGCTGAAACCCTTAAAAACCCTCTCCCGTAGCCCCTTTTTTAGGCCCACAGAGCCCCACGGGTTTTGGCGATCGGGCTGAAAATTATGTGAAAATCACTAAAAAAACAGTGTTTAGAGTGTGCTCTTCCAATGTGCTCCCCACAGTCGCGTTTCGCTTCCGATTTGTGCCCCACAGTTCGTCGGGTTCCAAAAGCGCCCCACATTAGGCTATGTTCTACTTATAGTACGAAAATGGTTAGGTACATAGTAGAATCGACTGGGAAAAGTCAGAAGAGTGTCATGTTACATACACAAGACAAGAGTGTCATCGATGGTGTCATATGATAACCTCGTATCTCAGAAAAACCAAACTTTTCAGGAGAGGTAAAAAACTGATTATGGCGTCAGAAATGTTGATTTTTATTGCATCAACCGTCCACTCAACTATTCCAGGCTCCCTGTAGACATAGAAACTAGAATAAATATCGCAAAACCGATTGGAACTATTTTATTTCGTAGTTACGAGGTTCCTATCATTTTAGAACAACCAGATATACGCCAAATATACGTGGTTATTCCCATATTATGGGTTATTCTCAGCAAATCGTAAATCTATTGTGCTTGTTTGAAAATATTTCTGATGTCATTTTTACGGCCCAGTTTTTTTGTCGTACTACTTACTGTCCATGGATACTCAAAGAAAACAAGTTACCAGCAGCGCACCAGCAAGCTTATTTTTTAAATTAAAAATAATTGTTAAAAATGGGTGAGTGAACCAATGACCAGAATGAATGAAACCATTTAATTCTTATTTAAAGTAATTAAAAACCTAAAATTACGGTTCACACCTACCGTCCTAAACGCGAAGTCCTATGAAAACATTTGAGGAAGACGCTGTCACTTTGGATTTTAGATTTTAATTTAAAATAAAATTACTTCTTTCAAGGAGGTCATTGGTTCACTTGATTTGTCATCGGTTCACATTATACGTGAACCGACCACGTTAGTGACCCAATGACAAAACATGTGTTTTTTAATAATATCTTCTCAAGAAATGAACTTTTCTCGAAACTAATGGCAACCGTCCAACAAAAAAACGCCTAATGACTTCTGAGAAGAAAAAATAAGTTTATTAATGTTTACATTAATATCATGACTGACGAAGTGTAAGTTGAGGCGGACGGATGACAACAACGAAAAATACGGCCATGTTTTCACACTAACCCATCACTCTCAGCGTCCCGGTGTAAACTGAAAAATTGAAAAAATGGCAGCGAACCGTCGAGGGGAAGTAACGTGACGATGTGGCTCATCCAGATTCTCAGAAACAAGGCGTAGTGAGCGAGCATTCAAGAAACCCCTCAAAATGATCCAATCACGCGATCTTGATTGGACATGTATATTGCAATTTATTTCAAAATGAAGCAATCGTTTGAAAATGATAAAATTCAAGATTTGTAATCTTCTCAATCTATTTAAAAAGTTGTTGGGTGGAAAGATCAGGTAAATGTTTATCGGAAATTGCTGCACCCAATCATCGTGGGCAAGGCCTTGATGGGGACATGGTGATCCAATGACATTTTCGGTATTATTTTCAAATTTTTGTTTAGAAATAATGAGTTTATATATATTTTTTAATATATGTACCATGTTGAGCGCGAAAATATCATTTGGAAACAAATTACTTTTTGAGAATAAGAGGTAGGTACTTAAGTAGGTGAAATTGCACTGGAAGCCCAGATTTACTTTTGGCTGAGAATGATCCATTTCTGGTTGTTCTAAAAATGATAACCTCGTTACTATGGGAAATTGGTTATCAAAAATGGCGCTAGAGAGCAGAAAAATGCATTTCCGCCAAAATTCAAATACTGCCCGATGAGATACGAGGATTTCATTAAGAAAATGCAATAGAAAAAAAAAAAGGCAAAAAATTATCATATTAGGTTATCATAATATGAAGGTAGGTATTCATATTATGAAGTCAGAACGAAGCGTCTCCTGAAATAGGTATACTGCGAGTAACAGACATTTTACGGGATTTTCCTGAACTGTACTAGAAAATCCTAATATATTATATAGGATAGAGATATATATCTCCTGAGCGGAAATTTAATCAGCTTTTACGTGGACACAATGAAATTTTGATCGGGGGAATAGTTTCAGAGGGAGAGAAGGAAATGTTCTGAAAAACGGTGATCAAATTTCTGGTTTCCACCCATTCCGACGAATACTAATCGCCCTTTTGTGGTCTCCACAGAAATGCAATGAACCGTCCCTCATACAAAATTTAATCAGCTTTCCCCAGAAAAAAAGAGAATTAAGATCGGACTAACCGTTCCTGAGTTATTGGAAACAATGTGCAAAAAAACACGTTTTTGTCCAAATTCGCAATTTGTTTCCAAGCCCCTCCCTTATCAAAACTCGAATCGAAATTTCACATAGAATAGCTGCGATGGGGATTTTATTAAGCTTTCACGAGAAAGAAAGAAAGTTGGAATCGGGCCACTAGTTTCCGAGCTACAGGCTGTAGCCTACAGCCGAAAACGGTCAGAAAACCGAGGTTTTCCACTTAGCGGTGTCAGATGGGGCGTTTCATGTTTTGGTTTAAATTCGTTTTCTCGGTTGGTAGAAGTATTTTTTTGAATTTCAGGTGCTCCCTTAACTCGTAATTTGATGCTCTACAACATAAACTGTGAGCCAATTCATTTACGTTAGCCGTTCACCCCCCCCCCCCCCTCCGACAGTTAAAAAAATCTCAACCCCCCCCCCCCCCCCCTCTGCAATTGTTATGTAATTCGGGAGACGTTACAACATAATAAAGTGACAATAAACGACAGAAAGAAGGACGGTTTAAGCTCAGAATAGTGGCCTGTCAACTTTTGGGGAAAAATGACAAAAATCGTTAAGATTTTGAAATTGGCGTAACTTTTGAATGACCACTGATAAATTCGTGACTAGCCATATTTTCTTAAAGATAATTTAATGCTCTACAACTTTGACTTGTAAAGCTTTTCTCTCATGTCAACCGCTCAGACGCCAGTCGACAAAGCTTTCCAAAAAACGTGAGGTAAAAATCTGATTTCCAAAGTTAACCGATTTTCCGAGGCGTATATCTCGAAAACGGTTCGGAATTTGGATAAAGTGTTTATAATCAAAGTTGTACAGAATTGTATCAACTTTCATTTACTATAGGGCAAGATTCATCGAAAAAGGCACCGTTTCCGAGATATTCACGAAAAACCTGAAAAAGGGACCTTTGGAGACCCCCCCCCTCCTAACGCTGCACCCCCACCCCCCAGGACTTTTAGTATGTTACTCAAGACACCTCCCCCTACGTGTGTGCAAATTTTCGCTTTTACCCTATTTTTGTCTACCTCAAGCCCTTTTTTCGTCTTCGTTGCTTGGACTATTGAACGTGTTTGTTTTGTTGTGAACAGAATGTTTTGTAGTCTAGTCATTAGGTGTTCCGTATGGAGAAAAAGGCAAAAAACTGTGGTTTTTGAGTACAGCGCAAAAACTATTAACTTTGTGTAAAAAAAACGTTCAGATGTTTATTAAAGACGGTTAAATTTGCAATCGTTTGAGTGCAACCGCAGCTCTGTAGGTCCAATGGATCCCGAGACACAGCACTTCAAAATTTGGCCAATTTTCTCAAAAAGTGCAATTTTTAGGTTTTGACAATCTAGCGAGCCAAATTTCGGCAGGACCACCTCCTCCTAGAGAGATGTTATCGGAAGGAAAGTTGTAGTAAATGTAATTGACTTTAATTCAAGTGCAAAACGAAGTCGGTAGACCCAATGGTTCTCTTGCAATCTTAAAAAATCCGAAACAAGGGAAATGATGTTTGTTGAGGCTCCTGGTAGGTTACTCTGAAACTTATCAACTCTTTGACAAGATTTTTTTTTTTTTTTTTTTTTTTTTTTGTGACGTCAATTGACATCAAACCTTGGCTTTTTGAACTCCCTTGTCCCACCTAAGAATATAAGTCGAGCTGAACATCAGGCATTGCGAGATCACAAGGCGGATACGTCCATCTTAACCCTTCAGAACTCGCGCTATATTCACACCCTCGAGCACTCGCGTCGGGTCCTTTTTGTCCGGACCGATTCAAATTCAAATTTCATACGGTATAACTGAACTGAATTAGGAAAATGACTGCTTTGGTGATAGAGAAGGTAATTATCTTCGATATAAAAAAAAAATCTTGATGAAAGACTCATTATTAATGTTTCAATTCGTTTTCAAAAATATCATGTCAGTAACGTCAAAAATCACAGAAGAGCACACTTTGAGCACTTTTTATATACATACAATAATTCATTTAATCGTTTACCACATTCTTAATCGTCATATTCTAGGTTGAAAAATCACAAAATCAAAGGGATCTTGGATCCGATAAGCGGCGTGCAAAATATCCTCATCGAAAAATTGACATTTTGGAGTATGTAGGTAGTATTCACTCCTGTGAAACAATATATTATATTGTTTCACAGGAGTTTAATTTTTATTTGAATCCACGTATTTCCACCCCAATCTTATTAGGAACTAGCCGGATACCCTTGCGTTGCACGGAATTCCCGTGCGTTGTATCAATAGGAACATTCGTTCATCATGACTACTTAGAGCACGCTAACCAATGAAATGAACTTCCTATATTCCAAGAATAATAAACCAAAACGAAAAAAATTCCAAGCCCAAGAAATAAACAGAAAATTTTCTATATGAAAAGAACAAAACTAGGTAGTCTAGGAAAAACTATGCATATATGTATATATATATGCTCATGTATGAGCTTCTTTCTTCAAGATTTTTACCGACTTCTAATAGAAGGAAGTACGTACTCAATTCGGCTTGTCCTTTTTTTCCTTTCAAAATAAATCTTTCACTTGAGTGTTGCTTCGAATAAAAGAATTACGTTTTCAATAAAGGATGAATCGAAAGTGGAATAAAGAGTGAAGAAATGACACAAACGTAAAACAAAGAGTGGAAAAATAATCCAACGTGAAATAGAACATCGTAAATATTTTAGAATGCAGTGTATTCAATAAAGAATGAATCGAACGTGGAATAAAGAGTGAAAAATTACGGGAACGTAAACACTCGCGTCGGGTCACTGTTAGTTCCACGAAAGTTCCTCAGCCACTCGCGTCGGGTCAAAATTGCTGTTTCTGGTGCGCGATTGATCTCATGACACCCGGAACACGATCAAAAGGGGGAGGGGACGCTTCTAGGAGATTAGCAAGGAGGGCTGAGGAAGGGATTAGTTCTAGGACATGAATATCGAAGGAAATAGGAAGGCTCGGGTCACTATGACCCGACGCGAGTTCTGAAGGGTTAATCACACAGGCGGATAAGGGCTCCACAGTCGTTGTGATGCATTTCTCCGACTACAATCGAGAAGTTATCAGGCAGCTTGGTGATACCCAGTCGTATTGTATACATTTTCAAGCCTATAGGCTTGAAAATGACCCTACTAATGATTATTGCACCAGGCTGAGGGGTTTCTTGCGTTCTAAAGCTCGATCGGAGGGCTTAACGGCTGAGGAGGTTTCCCTCATGGTCCCTGTTGAGCCCCGGTGCCCTGTATTTTAAATTTTACCAAAATTGCAGAAGCCATACAGCCTACCGGAGACTCCACCACCCTGGTCGTCCCATAGTGTCGAGCTTTGGCTCTCCAACTGTGCGCATTTCGGCGTTAGTTGACTCCCACCTGCAACCTCTGGTCATGGAGTTACCTTCTTACTGTAAGAACACTTACCATTTGCAGACTGAACAGCCAAGAGGCAGCCAAGAAGAAGGTGGAGAGGAGGATGAGTATCGTGGGTGTGAGAGGCTGAGGGGAACGAGCTGATGTTTTCCCATTTTTCATGCGAGGATGTACAGGGCTGGTACTGTTAAGTATTCCCGCTCTAGAAAAACATCTTTGCAGTCCTCCCGATACCTGAGGACCTTGATTGCTCTGACAGCTCTCCTTTGACTGCTGAATGAATACAAGGGCGCTGTGTGGCGAGTGGCCCCAGCAAAGGATGCATTAGTAGGCAGCAAGAACGGCAGTCTTAGGAAGCTTGTCGGAAAGTCTTCGCAAAAGGAAGGAAATTTTAACGTAATGAGGGTTACCAACACTCATTGCCAGCGATAAGTCCCTTAATCCAAAATACATCACATCCGTTACAAATTTTGTTATCTATTTAACAGCATTTTTCTACTTATTCCTCTTCTTGCGTTTTTGTTTAATTAATTTAATTCATATTCATTCATTTAACTTCATTCCCAGATTATTTACGTTTTTGAATTGAATTTCGAACGGTAATGTCATGTATATGAGCTCCCCGGCCAAGCAGGAATGGATGGGGATGCGGTGGAGGCTCAACTTGGGGTCAGAAGTGACGTGTAAAAGTTAAGGTGTAATGGTTGGCACAACTTCGATATCAATGCTTTTGATGCTTGGCATCTTTTTAACCCCTGTGGGTTTGGGGGGGGGGGGGGTTAATTAAATTAAATAACCGGTGTACGAGATATCTCTCAGAAACGATTCTTCCACAATAAGCGTCATCTAGTCCCTCCATTTTCCCACTTCAAAACTTTTTACCAAATTAGAGCTTAATTCACTAGCAGAAAAAAGGGAGAAATCCTCGGTTAAGGTGAGTTCAGCTAATCTGTTTTGATTTATAAAGACTAGGGAAAAAGAACGCTGGCTGAAAAGGGAGGAAATTAAGATGGAAGAGACCTGCAATTAAGAAAGGAAGAAGAGGAACAATTAATTAAAAGGGTTAAACAGAAAAATTGTCTGTGTTGGTTAGCTCTCGGGTAGTACACCTTTAAGGCGTAGAGAAAGTGGAAATGCAAGATGGAGGGGGTAATTCCATTAGGTTAATGAAGATACGGAATACGTAGTGGGCTACAGCCCCCTTTTCCTTCATTACTGCAGTTTTATTACATCTATTTTACAAATTGGAACCCCCTTTACGTTCTCCCCGTTTTCTTGTTTAAATACCAAATCCCAGTACTGAAGTGGAGAAGGGTGTGCCCTTAACAATGATGACTTGAGTAAACACGTGACGGTCTCGGTCTCTCCATCCTTCTCATTCGTTCTCGCTCTGCTATCAAAACAATCCTCATCACACAAATTTGAAAAAAAAAAAAAAAAAAAAAAATCCGCTATTAAGTTCACCTTGAGACCGAGGAATTAGCGGTAATTAGGTATTACATCGTACCTACCTATATTCATATAAATATAATTTGAAAAGACAAAATAAAAAAATTAGCCTACTTCACGATTTTTACAATTTATTTAGGTTACATAGGTACCCCTTCAATCACAAGAGCATTATAATTCAAAATGCCGTTCCTATCTTGACACTCGCTACGACTACAGCAATTTATTCTGCGATAGATCGAAGCGGCGCTGTTTATAACTTCTGAAAAAGGTTCGTCCTCCAAAATGAAAATTCTGCGTGACTGCATGTACGTTCTTCGTACTTCTATTATAGATACAAAATTTTTACTTATCCCAGCGTACAAATAAGAGCGTAAAAACGCCAAAGACTTCGTATTTAAAAGACTTCGTATTTAATACGAAGTCTTTGGCGTTTTTACGCTCTTATTGGTACGCTGGGATAAGTAAAATTTGACCTTATCCATTTTGGTTTATATTCTTGGAATAATACACCTATGTTTTCGCGACGGAGGTCGACGACTCCGATCGGCCTCAAAATTTGACATTATCCGTTTCAAGAGGTCTAGATTCCAAAACCGAAATGTCCGTCCGCCGTCCGGGCCGTTTTGGGCCGTAGGCATTTTTTTTTTTTTTTTAATCTGAAAATTTGACAAAATACTCGGTTTACCTACCATCTAGTCGTGCCCGCAAGGTTTTCAGCCCGATCGCCCAAACCCGACTTGACGTTCACCCAACACCTGTAGCCCCTCACCTAGGGATTGCAATCCCGGGATCTCGGGATCCCGAAATCCCGGGATCCCGGTCGATTTTTGCCAATTTGAAATCCCGGGATTCGTGGAGTCAATCCCGGGATCCCGGGGTTCGAGAATTAATTGCACCTCGTACGTAAATTGCTCAAGTCTTGTCGGGAAAAATCTTTTAATAACGGACAATAATTCGAAGGCTAAGTGAAAGTGCTCTAAGATGAAAACTGTGAAGTCCCCTGAAGAAAGGATTCGGAATTCTATGAACCAGCCGGTGCCGGTGCCGAAAATACGAAAAGATTTATCGACCACAATTAAAAAAGAAAAAAAAAATGGCCTGTTCAAAAATGGAGGCAGCCGAGGCCACCATTTGGATTTAGTATACAAAATTTGTGGATATTTAATATCTCCTGTTAGGCCGGTCAGCGGACAAAAAAAGGGGTCCTTAGAACGGAAAAATAGACACGTTCTAATTTTTTTTAAATGTTGTCAGGGACGGTACCAGCTTCGAAACCCTTGTGCTAAATGCTGGATGCTCAAAAACCCGCGAAATCGGATTTTTTTTTTTTTTTTTTTTTTTTTTTCAGTTCTAGGCTCTCAACTTCAAAAATGTGCGCCCTAACGAAAAAGTCACTGTATACTATTTTCAAGTAGACAAGATTTGCTACCATTTGAGCGCAACGGCAGCTTTCTAGGACCAATGGGCCCCGAGATTAACCCTCTTCAAACATTGACCATTTTCCCCCAAATGTTAGAAATCGTGGTTTTATCCTTCTTCAGTACGGAATATCGACTAAAATATTCATCCCACGAGGAAAGTTATGAGGAATGAAATTGTAGAGCAGTGATTCAGCTTCAATTTAAGCACAACCAGAACACGTAGGACTATCCCACTGACCTCCGTAGAAGGTGAGAGGGTCTTTGGGGTAGCAGGACTATTTTCGACAAAGCTAAGAAGCAAATTGGCTGATCCAACTTTGAGTGCTTTCTAAGATCCAACATTATGATTTCTAAAAGCACATTTTTTGAGTACATACGTGAAATTTTTCCTTGATGAGAGAAGTATTATTTTATATAATTTACAATTATTGTAAATAAACAAGTTTTTCGTCGTTTTTAATCAATTTTTTCACGTTCAAACAAAAATCATCAATCCCGGGATCCCGGGATTGCCCCTGAAAAATCCCGTGATCCCGGGATTCAGAAAAACGTTCGGGATTGCAATCCCTACCCTCACCCCGTCCGCCAATCAACCACACAAACTCAGGGTTGCCAGCGCTGTATGTGCCTTCGTAGTGGAACTTCCAACTTTTGGTTTATTATTCTTGGAATAATACACCTATGTTTTCGCGACGGAGGTCGACGACTCGGATCGGCCTCAAAACTTGACATTATCCGTTTCAAGAGGTCTACATTCAAAATCCGAAATGTCCGTCCGCCATCCGCCGTCCGCCGTCCGGGCCGTTTTGGGCAGTAGGAATTTTTTAAAAAATCTGAAATTTTGGCAAAATACTTGGTTTACCATCTAGTTGTGCCCGCAAGGTTTTCAGTCCGATCGCCCAAACCCATGGGGCGCTATGGGGCTAAAATGGGGCTACAGGAGGGGTGTTTTGAAGGCTTTTAGCTATGGGATCGAGTTAGGTGTCGTTTTCGAAGTATTTTTGGACGTAGAATCCATTTTTGGGGGTCCCGGAACGATCCGATTTCACTGTGGCGATCTATAGGGCTTTCATGGGGCTAAAAATGGGATTTTTGAAGGATCCCAAGAAGTTAAATATTTTTCGAGTAAAAATTAAAGAATATTTGAAAAAACACATTTTTTTTTAAAAAAATCCCCCCAAAAATTTTTTTTGAAATATAAAAATCCAAAAAAAAAAAATTTTTTTTTAAATTTTTTTTATCGACAGAATTAAATGTTTCCACAAGTAACCTATATCACAGAATAATAAACCCTTGTGTAAAATTTGCAGCGTTTTTTTACCGGCGTTTTAGTTACTTACCAATCTATATGAAGACCACAGGGAAAGAAGGGGGAATGTCACTTTTTTTTCGAAAATGAGTTAAGGATGCCAACAAATTCTCCGGAGGGTCTAGTTTCATTGTATGCCTTGAAAACCGGAAAAAAGGGGAGGATCTGTGAGATATAGCCTGTGCTAGATTTGAAAATACTGGGATAGAAGGTGGAAGATCCGAATTACGGGGTAAGAAAGGGGAAGGTTTGAAGAAAAAAAAAGGAAAAAAAGGGGAAAACTTCGGAAAAATTGTTCATTATTCTTTCTATTAAAATTTACTCAAGGCATTAATTATTAATTTACCGTGAGCCTTGAAATTAAGTTCACGTTTGCGATCGTCATTTCCAACTCGTGTCCGAGCCTTACCTGCTCTATTGTAGCGATAATTATATGCAACGATAATTATATTATAATTACATTATTATATTAATTATACAATAAGTTATTGTATTAATTAATAATTATTGTATGCAACGTTTTTCAGACGAACGTTGCGTGTTTCGTACAACAAACTTCAAGGGGACTGGATTCCTCTATCGGCCGTTTCCAAGCATTGAAATTCCGCTTCTGTCTTGAAGGTCTTGCGTTCTACTCTTAACAGTTAAGAGTAGAACGCAAGACCTTCAAGACTCGAAGTCATGTTTCTATTGGAGATGTGTTTCAAACACGTCGATGCTTAAAAAAAAAAAAAGTCGCACCTCAGGTTGCTAGCAAAGTTCCCTTTGAACCTGGATCAAAGAATAATAAAAGCTTGGGTAAAATTTGCAGCGTTTGTTAGTGATTTTTGATCGATAGACTAGCTACCGACTTTTTGCGTAATCTACTGAATTTGTGTGAACAATCTACGGAAAAGTGGTTTCTTGAGTTGGCATCCCTGAGTTTGCGGGTTTGATTGGCTGACGGGGTGGGGGGCTACAGGTGTGGGGTGAACGTCAAGTCCAAACCCGTTGGGCGCTATGGGGCTAAATGGGGATACTGGAGGGGTTTTTTAAAGGCTTTTTGCTATGGGATCGGGTTAGGTGTCGTTTCCGAAGTATTTTTGGACGTAGAATCCATTTTTGGGGATCCCGGAACGATCCGATTTCACTGTTGCGATTTATAGGGCTTTCATGGGGCTAAAAATGGTAATTTTGAAGGATCCAAGGAAGTCTAATATTTTCCGAATAAAAACAGGTAAGTAGGTAGGTATTTTGAAAAAAAATTGTTTCCAAAATTTTTTTTATTGACAGAACTTATTTTCGCACATGTAACCTATCAAAGAATAATTAACCTTGTATAAAATTTGCAGCGTTTTACATTTAATATAGATCCCCCCGCGGAAAATCTAAAGGAAAATGAGAACAGCTTCAATAAAAGAACTGCCCGATAGTAATTAAGACTTATGTTTCAGTGTACTATACTTTGTAAATAGGTTTTCCAGGATCAATTGAAAATTTTCCAAAATGAATTGAGAATTTTCCATACTGTACTCTCCATTTTAATTTAAGAATTTTCCGTTTCCCTTTCTTGAGAAAATTCTCACATTGAAATGGAAAGTTCTCAGTTCAGATATGAAAATTCAGTTTGCAAAATTCTCAATTAGGTTTTGAAAATTCTCAATTCATCATTTTGGAAAATTATTAATCGAGCTCGGAAAACCTACGACTATAATAGCTTGGAAAACTATAGTATTAGCTCCTAACTAGTATTAAGCTCTATTTGAAGTAGTAGGCTGGCTGTAACTAATCAAATTTATGGATCACCAAATCCATAACTAATAAATTACTCGTAGTTTAATTTTTGACGGTGGATGTTTTCATAAGTTGAGAACTTTCTTGTCACATCTGTAGCTGTTGACATAAAATAGAGAAATATTATTTCTCTACTAATGCAGTGTTTTGACCCCGAAATAATATAATATCTAGCCCAACTGCGGAATATGGTTCCAAACTGTTCTCTCATTTCCCTGAAACAGACGACTAAGAGGTGATATATTAGAGGGGGATAAACCGTCTAAAGGGCATTGGATGATTTACAGAGAGACAGGGTTGGGGCAAGCGAGGTGTAGAGGGTTATAGGGTGAATTGGCGGGGTGTAGAGACCGTTTTTGGTCGGAGAGGAGTGAAATGGGGAATCCTAATGCCTGCTTTGTTATCTTCATTACAGATACATTATGGCGCATGGACTATGGGGTGGTTTCCTGGGATGGAAGGATTGCGCAGGCTCAGGCGCCTCGTCCCTTAGCCAGCTAACGGATCTTCTCACCCCCTTCGGGATGTTTGGAAATTCCCAGCATCCCGAAGATGATCAAATAGGCAAAGCCAAGTATGTATTTTGGAGCCCTTGAAACAGGGCAGTGTCCACCAGCCACGTGACTACCACAAAAGGAAATTTGATGGGCCAAGGGATTCTGCAGTGTAAGAAAAGTTCATTTTCGGTTCGTAGCAACGAATTACCCAATTGGCGGTGAAAAATTTTGGCTTAGGTAGCAACTTAAGTAACGAAAGTCACACGAATGCAGAATCAGTTTAGCTTAGGTTACTTCGAAACGATGCGTAGAATGGAACTACCAATGAGTCCAAGGAGATTTTGAAACCCCTGAATAATGTTGGAACGGAAGAATAAACGGCAAATTTTATTGGGTTAAAATAAAATGAACTCCAGAATAGGACGTCAGCACTACGGGCGTTTCAGAACGTCTGATAATCACATGGAACTACGGAACAATTCCAAAGGTCCCGCTACCTCACGCACTCCTAAACAGTGTGTTCAAACTCAAAGATTATTGGGTCCCCCTCCGATTCAAATCATTCAACTACAGAAAGTTATCAGTGCTCCCCGAGTTTTTTCCTAAGTCGTCTTCGTCAGGCAAGGCTGCAGTTGTCATGACAAATTGTGCACAAAGTAGCGTGCATTCTCTTGGAAAGTGAGACAATTTCGACTTGTTTCAACAGGTGTACTACGGCACTTGGAAAATTACACTTAACACCCGAGCATTTGAGACATGTCCAGGGCCGTGGAGAGAAAATCCGGGCCCGGGGGCAAAGTTCTTCGGGCCCCCTAAAAAAAAAAAGTTGAACCTAAGAAAATTTTTCCTATATTGATCTGTCCCTTTTCCCATTTTGCCTCTCCTCCCCCCTTTTTTTACAAAAAAAAAAAAAAGCTCAAGAAAAAGGCCCCCTACGATGGCCGGGCCCGGGGGCAACGGGTCCAGTGCCCCCCCCCCCCCCCCCTCTCTACGGGGCTGGGGCACATGTCACATGTCTTATGTATAAGATTGCAGCTGCCCATATTTCGCTAAACGCCTGCTAAAATGTAAGCGGGGGAGGCCATGCAAGGTGAAGAGTGCCCTTTTAATTTATTGATTATAGGTAACTAACTATACCGAGACTGTGAACCCTTCGACGACTGTAGATTATGCCTACGTATATAAATTAAAGATTGTGGTTCGGAATAACGTTTTTTTAAAAAGAACGAACTTTTATTCCGCACAAAAACTTTATTGTCAAATTTAGAAAATCCAAGTTTCGCAAACTGCACTACCACAGGCAAAAGAACTGACCGGGAGAAGTTCCGACAAACAAGTGCCGAGCTCGAGGAGAAACCCGAGCGAGGCGGCTGGAAGCCAGAAGGGATTACTGCTGATCGCAGTGATTTTGGTTTATTATTCTTGGAATAATACACCTATGTTTTCGCGACGGGGGTCGACGACTCCGATCGGGCTCAAAATTTGACATTATCCGTTTCAAGAGGTCTACATTCTAAATCCGAAATGTCCGTCCGCCGTCCAGGCCGTTTTGGGCAGTAGCAATTTTTTTTTTAAATCTGAAATTTTGACAAAATACTTGGTTTATTCAGCAAGTGTTGTGAATATAACTTATATAAATGATATCTAAGTAATTCCTAAATCAAATACGAATGTAGTCGTGTTAACTCATTAACTGGTGTGTCCATTCAAGTCGTGCAACAAATTTTTCTGATGTGCGATTAATTTTTCTGTCGTTGATAGATTAAATCGTAGTGAAACTTTTTTATTGTGTCGTTCATTCCCTTTAACTGGAGTGGAAACATTTTTCTGTAGTGGATGGATTTTTTCGTAGTGAAAGTGCGTATCCTCGTAGTTAGTTCGCCTTATTCTGGAGGGCGATTAAATCACACCCAATTTTATTTATGTTGAAAATAATTTAAAAATTGGAATTATTCCCACGTCACCTTTAAATATCAGATAGTCGTGTTGGAAATGAATTGTAGTTGCATATTGATTGATTTATTTCCTAATAATTTTATTATTTCATAATGAATAATTATATGAAATGTATTATAATACAATTATAATAGGTACCTATTATTTTTTTAAGATTCCATCATATCGTTTCAGTCCGGTTGTTGTTGATGTCAGTGTTCGTATGCATAACATGTCATAAACCCGTGAAAGAAAGATGATATTTTAACCAGGTGGTGACTGGATAAATTCGAATAATAAACAAGCCCACGAACCAACCAAACCAACTGAATTGGAAAAGTAAGAGGAATCTCCGTAAAGGGATTTAGGAAGTTCGTTTGAGGGGATTGAAGAGAAGGAAAGGGTGGCGAGAAGAGTAGATTAAGGGTAGCAAGTTAACTGTAACCCCAATCTGATTTGGGAACACATTCCACCGGGTGACAGAGTTAATAGAATTCCTGTTATTAGAATTTGAATTTGTAAACAGCGTTCTTGATTGGATGTTGCCCCCTTCCCCGGTAGCTAGTTACCTATGCAAATCCTGTGGCTTCAATCATACGCCCTGCGCCCTTGCAGTAACAAATTATTCTTGTTCATCATACATCCGGCCAATCATTGTTCCCGGTCTAATCAACCCCATTACGAGTTACCTACAGGCGAACATTTCCGTGAACACCCGATACATATCGCTTACATCTATTTTATTCGACGGCGCTAGGCAACTCCAAAGAATAATACTTCAAGCTACTATGAGTGGAAAGATGAATAGTGAGATGATGACAGAATTCACTGAAAGAAAAACACAAAATGTAACATTTAATGTTTTTGATAGTGGCGTGTCACTATCTCAAGACGAGAGGGAAATCTGAATGATGACGGTGCAGAGGTGCTAATCCAAGATGGGGTTTGGTCACAGATTAAACTTCAGGTTTGTTGACGAAATGACCCTTCTGCTACGTACTTCATTTAACTTTTGTATTTAGTGAAAACTGTCAGTATTGCATGTGCAATGAAATTAAATTATACTATAAATTATACTATTAATAACTAATAGTATAGTATAATTATTATACTATAGTAGTAAATTTTACTATTATAAACAGTTTTTAGGCTATTATTGGATGTAGAGGCTTCTGAGTAGGGATTGCAATCCCGAAAGTTTTTCTGAATCCCGGGATCCCGGGATTGAGAATTTTTGTTTGAAAATGAAAAAATTGATTAAAAACGACGAAAAACTTGTAAATTGTTTATTTACAATAATTTTAAATTATATAAAATATTACTTCTCTCATGAAGGGAAAATTTTACTTATTTACTCAAAAAATGTGCTTTTAGAAAGCACAATGTTGGATCTTAGAAAGCACTCAAAGTTGGATCAGCCAATTTGCTTCTTAGCTTTGTCGAAAATAGCCCTGCTGCTCAAAAGCTTCTACGGAGGTCAGTGGGATGGTCCTACGTGTTCTGGTTGTGCTTAAATTGAAGCTGAGTCACTAGGTACTCTACAAATTCACTCCTCATTACTTTCCTCGTGGGATGAATATTGTAGCCGATATTCCACGATTCATAACAATTGGGGAAAAATGGCCAATGTTTGAAGAGGGTTAATCTCGGGACCTATAAAATAATTGAACCTAAAAGCTGCCGTTGCGCTCAAATGGTAGCAAATCTTGTCTACTTGAAAATAGTATACAGTGACTTTTTCGGTAGGGTGCACTTTTTTTTAAGTTAAAAGCCAAAAACTGAAGAAAAACAAATTCCCAACATTTCGCGGTTTTTCGAGCACCCAGCATTCAGCACAAGGGTTTCGAAGCTGGTACCGTCCCTGACAACATCTTAAAAACAAATTTGAACGTGTCGATTTTTCCGTCCTAAGCCGTTTTGGTTTATTATTCTTGGAATAATACACCTATTTTTTCGCGACGGGGGTCGAGGACTCCATCGGCCTCAAAATTTGACATTATAATGTCAAGATATATCTGTTTCAAGAGGTCTAGATTGCAAAACCGAAATGTCCGTCCGCCGTCCGGGCCGTTTTGGGCAGTAGGATTTTTTTTTAAATCTGAAATTTTGACAAAATACTCGGTTTACCATCTAGTTGTGCTCGCAAGGTTTTCAGCCCGATCGCCCAAACCCGTGGGGCTACGGAAGAGGTTTTTTTGAAGGCTTTGGCTATGGGATCGAGTCATGTGTCGTTTTCAAGGATTTTTGGACGTAGAATCCATTTTCGGGGGTCCCGCAACGATCCGATTTCACTGTGGCGATCTATAGGGCTTTCATGGGGCTAAAAATGAGATTTTTGATGAATCCCAGGAGGTCAAAATTTGACCTCAAAAATTTTTTTCAAAACTTTTTTGTTTTTTTACTTGAAAATTTTTTTTATATACCTACCCAGCTTAATATCCAACAAAAAATTCTTTTTTAATTTTTTTCATTGACAGAATTAAATGTCTGCACAAGTAACCTGTATCAAAGAATAATAAACCCTTGTGTAAAATTGGCAGCGTTTTTTTTTTTTTTTCTGTCCGCTGACCGGCCTATCAGGTGATATTAAAGATCCACAAATTTCGTATACTCCATTTTTGAACAGGCTCGTTTCTTTTTTAATTATGGTCAATAAATCTTTTCGTATTTTTGGCACCGGCACCGGCTGGTTCATCGATTTCCGAATTCTTTCTTCAGGGGAATTCACAGTTTTCATCTTGGAGCACTATCACTTAGCCTTCGAACTATCTTCCGTTATTAAAAGATTTTTCCAACAAGACTTGAGCAAGACGAGGTGCAACTAATTCTTGAATCCCGGGATCCCGGGATTGACTCCACAAATCCCGGGATTTCAAATTGGCGAAAACCGACCGGGATCCCGGGATTGCCACCCCTACTTCTGAGTAAGACTTATTCACAAGACTTGACTGGAAACTTTTTTTGTTTTTATTGGCCGTTGTGAATAGTACTTTTTAATACATTGTTTAAAAGGAATGCAAGTTGGAGAAGTTTGAGTTTGCTTTCTGTTGATCTCTGGTGCTCTGTAGGAAGTCGGATACCTTCTCAGCCGCTATGATGATGGCGCACATTTATTACATTTTTACGTTCTCGTTCGCAGTTTCGATTTGCTTTACTTCCTGTATAGGAGCGTTTGAGGATTACTTGCATCTTAATCCTGAACCACTATTGAAGCGGGGGGAAGAAGTTAATACATCCCTCGAATGACTGATTCTAGTCAATTAATTAGACGCCATCTGTTAAGATTGGGGTGAAGTGAATCCCCCCCTCCTCTCTCCCCTTCTTCACCCATTAAATAGTCCGGCTCCTTTGTAAAGTGATACAAGGACCACGCGCTTCCGCTGGCTCATAAATGTATTAAGACATTTAAGAGGGAGCTGAAGGAGGGCGGGCTACCACGAAACACCCAATTTCGTGGCATCAAACTAAAGCGAGCTACACACGCCATGAAAGTTAAATCAAGGACTAATGTTGAAACAAGCAATTTTCATTTGAATCTATGCTATGCTATAGTTGCAGTTTACTGTAAAACGAAAATGGCACTCCCCAATAAAATATACGGGAATAGACCAGGACAAAGTGTGGTTCGCGGATGAAGGGGAGTTTACGTCCAAAAGGGCTATTATACATTTTTACTTGTTGTTGAGAAACTGAAAAAAAGCTATTAGGGGCCCGAATAAAATTTAATGGTTTTCCCAAATAACTTAGGTAAATGCTTTTAAGTCTTGGTTCGAGTGATGAATAAGTATATAGAAGTTAGGAGTTTTCTAATATTTTCTATGGGATGATTTCTACATTTTAAATTTGGATAAGTGCCCTTCTCGTGAGAAACTTGGATAAATGCCTTTTTGGAGAAAAAACGCGTCCAACCGAAAACTACCATTACATTGGTGGGTTTATATTAGTAATATTAGTTATTATTAGTTGACTGTCTTAAGTTAGTAATATTAGTTATTATTAGTTGACTCTGTTGACTGTGAATTCACACAGGAGACTGAGAATAGCTTTCTAAGGGTCAGGCTCTCTTTTGGCAACCCGATTCTTTGAGAATAAATTTGTCAGGTTCGATTCAAAATCGAGTCAAAAATCGATTTTATTATACTGGTAAGTACCCATTAGTAATGGGTATAGTAAGTAAAGGGGTATAGTAATGGGCCATTACTATACCCAACAACCAATTATCTCGAGACACGGTTCAGTTGTGCTTAGTGGTTTAGTGATGCTTGACCCCATTAACATGAAAATTGTGTTGAGAACAGTACCAGGTCCGCGATCATGGCGCACAACCAAAAACGCGTGCACATGAGCCCCCGTTACGTGTGTCGCCACCTGTTTTATTTAGCGCGGGAGTTATACAGGTGAATCGTATTCCCAACAAGTGCTGCACTCGAGTAGTTACTCCGTAAACCACAATAAAATTCATCAGGAAACACACCTTTTGGTTTATTAGTCTTGGAATAATATACCTACGTAGTCGCGACGGAGGTCGACGACTCCGATCGTCCTCAAAATTTGACATTATCTGTTTCAAGAGGTCTAGATTCCAAAGCCGAAATGTCCGCTCGCCGTCCGGGCCGTTTTGGGCAGTAGGCTTTTTTTTTTAATCTGAAATTTTGACAAAATACTCGGTTTACCATCTAGTTGTGCCCGCAAGGTCTTCAGCCCGATCGCCCAAACCCGTGGGGGGCTACGGGAGGCGTTTTTTGAAGGCTTTTGGGTATGGGGTCGAGTTAGGTGTCGCTTTCGAAGTATTTTTGAACGTTGAATCCATTTTTGAGGGTCCCGGAACGATCCGATTTCACTGTGGAGATATATAGGGCTTTCATGGGGGCTACAAATGCGATTTTTGAAGGATCCCAGGAAGTCAAATATTTTCCGAGTAAAAAAAAATTTTGAAAAACAAAACAATTCATAACGCTCGGTGAGTATGAGTTTGAAGGTGTCGAGAAGTTTAAATACCTAGGAAGCATCATCACTGCTCAAAACGTTATTTCGGGTGTAATCGAAATAATATTAATGGTAACCGCGCGTAACCGCTGGTAACCGTGCGTTTTTTGGCAATATAAAAACTCTACTTCCCAATTAATAATATCGAGGGCCACGAAACTATGATTATTCAAGACCCTCGTACGCCCTCCTTTATCATAAGGATCCGACACCTGGACGCTATTGTCGAATGATGAAAGAAGACTGAGGATTTTGAGCGAAAAATAATAGGATATACGGAGGTATATAATAATATAATATAATATTATTATGTACCTCATATTATGATGGTGGCAGGTAGAGAATGCGAACGAATCGGGAAATTGTAACCATACTAGAAAACCAAGAGCCGTTTTCGAGAGATGAATACTGTTACCCATCGCAAGAACATTGCCTTCGGCACTCCACCTTTGGAAGTGAGATTGGAAATCAACCGCATGTGCCGTATGTAGGGACGTAGAAAGTGAGTCGGTTGTATTTTAAAGTGAATCTTTTATTACATCGTCTCAAACTTTTTCGTCTGTGTGTCGTTTTTTGTCACATCACATCACGTCACACCACGCTTAAAGCGACCGTAATTTGTACTCCACGCTACCCCGCCTCAACGGTAGAGCCTAGAGAGACGGCGTTTTTTCCGTCGGGTTCCGCGTTGGTGCGGCTGTGTCGTAGGCCATATTAGATTCGTCGAAATTCATCGAAATTCGTCGAAAAAATTCGTCTTTCTTGCGCGTTGTCCCACGTTTTTTCACTTTCCACTCGCGCCAAAGGCCGTTTAGGGGGTCGAAAAAATTACGAAAAAATACAAGCCATATAGATCAGACCTGGAGGAAGACGAAGACGAAGAGGGTCAAATCGAAAATCGGAATTTCGCCCGGGAAATTCGTCGAAATCCCCCTCGAAATAATCGTTTTTCTCGCGTTTGTCCCACGTTTTTTCGGGTTCAAAAATACCCAGTAAGGAGTCGGTTTTTGGGTATCCGCGAGCCAAATGGGCTTCAATCTATGCCGAATCACATTCCGAAGTCGGATTTCAAAAAAACCTTGGGGGAGGGGGCGAGTTCACGGCGAGAAACGAGTTCATCGTTTTAATTCGCGCGGGGTGAGGCTTGAGTTGCGTGGCTGCCGAACGTCAGTGAGCTATTTATTGAGACTCGAACAGATTGTCCCCCCCCCCCTCCTTACACCCATCCAGCACCCCTTAATATTATATCATTTATATATTATTCTTGAAAATCTCTAGAAATTCTCTAGCGATATGGAATATTATTCCGAAATTTTTTTATTGAAGGTGGAGTTTTCAAATTTGATTTCACTAGCACTTTGACAGGGCTGGGGGGCCTTGCTTCGCTCGGCCGATCATTTTATCAGCCAGGGGGTTGATGTTGAAGGAGCAGTTGACCTTGATGCAGGGTTATGAACGTGTCCATCGATGCTACGTACCCCACTAGGGGAGCGAGCGAAGCGAGCCGGAGAGACTAGTGTGAAAAAAGTTTCACTTTTACCGTGGTTTCATAAAACCACACAACCAGTTTTTCTTCTGAAATAAGACTTCTTGCTAAAGGTTCCCGGTCAGCAGACCTACTACGACTATAGGTGAGTATACTAACCTACATATTCGGGTGAGTATTAACTAGGTAATACGAGTATGTATGTTATACGGCTGTACGTAGGTATTAAATTGTGCTGTTGAACCACCTCTTGCATGTAGCACGAGCCACCACTGGTGCAGGGACATGCAGGAAATGATCAATTTTCATTGGCTTCTGACATGAGCTTGACTGGGGGGGGGGGGGGGGGGGTCCGCCGAGGATTTTCTCCTGAAAACGCTGCAAATTTTACACAAGGGTTTATTATTCTTTGATATAGGTTACTTGTGCAGAAATTTAATTCTGTCAACGAAAAATTCTGGAAAACTAGTTTTTTGGATTTTTTTTTTTTTTTTTTCAAAACTTCGGACTCCGAAAAATGGATTCTGCGTCCAAAATTTCTCGGAAAACGACATGTTAGTCGACCTCCTGGCATCCTTTGAGAGCCCCAGTTATAGCCCCATAAAAGCCCTTTAGATCCCCACGGTGGTCTTGGCTCTAATCCATATTGCATAGTTCCAGAACTCCCAAAACTGGATTCTACGTCCAAAAATACTTCGGCAACGACACCTAGCGGAAACGATACCATAACCGAAAACCATGAAAACCCTCTTATGTAGCCCCTTTCCAGCTCCTTTTTAGCATCTTGGAACATATAATGACATGATTTGAGGCAGATCAAAATTTTCGATTAGGTATTCCAAGAATTATAAATCAAAAGGTGCCAAACCCGAATTTAAAATAATTTGTTAATACCTATTCGCGAAATTCGTAAAGTTCGACTGGAGAGCAGATCAGGACACGAGGTGTTTCCATTTACCATTTACAACTCGGTGGTAGCCAACATGGAATAAAATCGAGGAACTCAACCACTCGCACTCAAAAACTAAAACATGTCATATCAATGCAACCTACATAACCAGAATTTTCGCACTACATACCTACCTTGCTCAGAGAATGGATGCCAGAGAGTCCGATTAAAAACGTCAAGTGAAAAATTCAAATTCAAAAAAGTACGGCATCGTTGTAATGGAAAAAATTTCACTATTAGCTGACCTAAGAACTTCGACTGTTCTTAGTTCGATGATGATATTAACCAACTGTTGGTACCAGTCATACCGATGAGATTTTTATTTCATTATTCTTGGAATACTGCACCTATGAATTCGCGACGGGGGTCGACAAATTGATCAGCCTCGAAATTTGTAATTATACGTCTCAAGATGTGACGATTCCAGAAATGAATGTCCGTCGACCGTCCAGGCCCTTTTACGGCCGGAGGCCTTTTTATTTTTTAAATCTGAAATTTTGACAAAATAGGGGACAAACTTGGTTCCTCATCAAGTTGAGCTCGCAAGCTTTTCAGCCCGATCACTCAACCTGGGGGGCTCTGTGCGGCTAAAAAGAGTGACACGGGGGGGGTTGCAGGTTTTCGGGTGAGATATCGAGTGGGGTGTCGTTTTCGATGTATTTTTGGGGGTCCCAGAACGATCCGATTTCACCGTGAGAATCTATGGGGCTACAAAATTTGACGGGTTTAATGGGACTTTTAAAGGATGCCAGGAGGTCAAATGAGGTGTCGTTTTCCGAGTGATTTTGCAAGTTGAATGTTTTGGGGCCCCACATCTGTCCGACCACTTTGGGATTTTTTTTTGGGAAGTTTTTAATTGTGTAGCTAAAATAATGTTTTACTGACAACATTAATGTTTTGATATTTTATACCTACAGGAAAATAATAATAAACCCTTATGTTAAATTAAATTTTGCTGCTGATTTGTTACCTGATTGGTGGCGTTGGTGTTAAAAACAATAGCCAACCGTTTTATTAGTTAATAATAACGCTCAAGTACGTGTGCGACCCACTAGAGTCATTTCAATGATGTGAGGCAGTGGTATAGCATCATAACGTATAGGTAGTACAAATTTAATGAATAGTAATAATTACTAATGATATTAGTTAATAGTAATTATTACTATTAACTAATATCATTATCAGTAACATGATGGAAAAGGGTGGCCAGTGTACTAAGGCGACCGTGTTCATTGAAATTCTGTAGTGATCAGCTTGGTTCGAATACGGGACAAGACGAATGCACCACCGTGGACTTCGACTGCCATGCTAAAAAAGGGTGAGAAAATGTGAAACATCGCTCCTACAGAATCTGAATGGTAGCCATTTTTTGCTCGTAATGCGTGAAAGTCGGTGTTGTTCGAAGAATTTCGTCAAGACAGTAAATTGTGTACTACATCAATAACGGGAAAACGCTGCACATTTTGCACAAGAGTATTTTTATTTCGTTTAAATTGTGAAAACATTAATTATGAGTCAATTAAAAGTTATTTGTAAAAAGTTGACAATTGAAAAACAACCGGTATGTTTTATAGTGCAAAACAGTTCTCTACCAAATTATTGATGTACGGGAATCGCTACAAAATCATTTTATTCCGTTGCCCAAAACCGAAAAATACAGAAATAGCATAAGATGCTATTCACATAATATTATTAAATTCAGACACACGTATCATCGAAAGATAGCGTTTCAATAAGATTCTTGATGACAGGAGTTTCTGTGATTGGGCCGACCTCGTCCCAGTTTACAGAATACCAACTCAAAGAAAATATTCCTTATCGACAACGCAACATTTTTGGCTGAGACGGGCCAGTTGTGCAATGGGTAGTTGTCAAAAGAGCCGGTTAGCGTTTTTTTTTTTAAGCAATTTTCATTAATAATTCATAAGAATCGGTTATTTCAGAAACCACCTAAGTGCGCTTTTTTCAACTTTCGGGAAACTAAAAAAAAAACTGTTTTGCAGCTTAAGTATAGGTCTAGTCTCCTTCAAATATGTTTTTACCAAATCAAGAACATGCTATTGGAGTCATCTATGTTTTTTATTTTTTTCCCCTTCAAGTTTTTGAGTTATAAATTTTTGAAAATTTTTCACTTAGGTGGTTTCTGCAATAATTAAAAAATTAATATTGAAATTAAGTCAAACGATTAATTTTTACCTGTTTTGGTGTCAAAGCTAAGTAACAAGAGTGTTTTTATTAGTCATATTAAACGGAAAATTAGGCATATTAAATTTTTCACTTAGGTGCAGTAACACTGCAATAAATTAAGTGATCGCGAGTGAAATCTACCGCAGAAAGAACCTATGCGACGGCGCTTTGGGTTCTTTCTGAAATAAAAGGATTCTTTTCAAGGCTGCCAAATAGCATCGGTGATATGGAACGTAGGTTATTCCTGCACTAAACGATGTATTCACCTCCGAAGTGAACAGTACCAACAAAAACACATTTTTGGAATTTTTGTCGCTTAGGTGGTTTCTGAAATAACCGATTCATTAATCATGGTTTAATTATTAAACCAGCCTTTAGATTAAATCTTCATCTTGAATTACAAAATGTAATTCTCTACTCACAGCTAGTGCCGTAGAAATTACATGTATAGATTGATTGTACTTAGAAGATCTTCAAGAATGCTCAGCAACATATCGAATAAAATATATCATTATTTTTCTAATAAAATGTTACAGCAACTTTTTTAATAAAATTTTTCATTATTACTAAATAATTATCAAATTTCAATAATAATGATATGGATCTTGGGTGATATGATATGGGTGTTGGGTCAACAATAAATGTTCTTGCTTTGTATTAAAAAAGTACAAATTAATAATAATAATAATATTGTTTCTTAGTTTAGTTAAATAGAGATCTCGACGGACTCACAACCGACGGACTCACATCAACGACAATTCAGAGGTGAACTGTGAAGTCATAACATGAATTTTGGCTTTTTGTGTGTAAAACTGCGAAGATTTTCCGCGAAGTGTCCACTCGACCACCTGCCCTAAATTCTCCAAAAAACCCCTCCTGTTAGCCCATCTTTAGCCTCGTAGAACCCCACTAAATTGAGCGATCGTGCTTAAAACCTTATGGTCACTATGTGTCCACAAACGTCATCTAGATGGAGAATATACTTTGCAAAAATTTCAGTTATGAAAAATATTCGGATCGCCTAAAACTACATGGACAGCGGAGAGATGTATATCATTTTTAGAATCTACAAATTAAGATTCTTATGAATCTTTCCACTTCGCGGAAAATCTCTTATCTCTTCTCGGAAAATAATCACATTTTGTAATTAATGATGAAGATTTAATCTGAAGGCTGGATTAATGAATGAAAATCGCTTACAAAAAAAAGAAAAGCTTAAGATTAAGATTTAATCTGAAGGCTGGTTTAACTAATGAAAATGGCTTGCAAAAAAGAGCTTAAGATTTAAGATTTAATCTGAAAAAAAAAAAAAAACGCTAACCGGCTCTTTTGACGCCTACCCATTGCACAACTGGCCCGTCTCAGCCAAAAATGTTGCGTTGTCGATAAGGAATTTTCTTTGAGTTGTTATTCTTTTGGCTATAAGTTGAACTCATAGAAAATATCCTTCCTATATACTTTTCAGTTTTGGCTCCAATGCTTTTCAGATGTTATTGCTGTTGATGATCTAATATCCCTTCAAAACGAAGATATCTATTAACTACGTCAAAACTGGGATTCTGTCGATATGAATTGTGAAATAATTATGTGGATTATGAACAATATATAAGGTCACCAGCACTCAGTGAAGACAGAGTTTCAGTTTGAAAATTGTTCGGATGGTTTTTCGCGTCGGACCCAGAACACAGAAAATTGGCAGTTCGGGCACATTTCACTCAAATTTGGTGCTATTGGTGGAATGAAACAAACCAACTTGACGGCACGGATGTAGATGAATTCTCAAAACTATTAACCTTTCATCTAAACTGCAATGGTATTTCCATGCTCCTCATTCTCAGAAAAAAAGGCACCAGCCTACAATAAAATACAATCATTTAATGATTCTAGTTGGAGCTGACAACTGGCATTTTCAACCATTAGCGCATTGGTGGGGAAAAAGAGGTACTATGTTACAGGTACGAAAATTTTTAATGTTTAAGGAGTACAATAAATGTTGTGCATCAAAATATAATGCGATCCTGGTAGTATAATGTGCAGAAAATATCATTTGGAATGTAAAGGTCACTATAGTCAACAAGTGGTTGCACGGTTTGGAATTTTAAAAACGAAAACAAGATGTCCACTTTAGCAGCTTACGCTTGTACCGTCAATATTCAACACCAATCGACTTGTAAATTTATTTTGGTGCTCCTGATACATGACCATGAAATGCGCACTCATATATCTCCCGAGCACGGATGTATTTTACGCTACTTTCTTAATGTGGGCTAGCAAGAGGGAAAATTGGTAGACAGTAGTGACAAAACAATCGCGACTCGACTTAGTTGTATCATATTCATGTTATCTACTTGGTTAAATTTCCCAGAATTAAAACAAATCCACAAAAACGAAACTCCGCGTGTACGTAACGAGGGTCAGTATGCTTGCGTAGTTCATCCTGATTTCGTAAACATGAAAACTATAAGCCACACACTTCAAATGTCTCACCTATGAACTGCAATGCTGGAGGAGATTCAGGAGGTTCACTTCTACTATCCTCAGGATCTACGAGAGGTGACACTGACGATCGTGCTGAAGATGCCCACGACGCCTCTGTGCCTTCTTCGAAAGATTTAGTCACGAACTGTGTCAGTTGTTCCATGATGTCTCTGTTAACGGGGGTGGTTTGTTTCAAACCCCTTTCTCAGGGGTAGTTGGGGGCGGGGCTTGATGCAAAGCTCCGCCTCCGACACCACTCCCCAGTCCCACTTTAATCGAATCACTATCTCGAATTACGAGGGAAGGGGAATAGCTATCCCTTCCAAAACCAACTCTCCTACATTAAAAGTGAAATGGGGCTGGACAAGGGCCGAAATGCTCATCATAACAACACTGACTATATTCACCATACCGAATAATACACTTTTACAGTTTTACCTTCCTTTTTCTGAAAACATTCATTTCAATAGAATGGGAATTAGTGCAAACTGCAGATCACAGCCAACATCCTGTAAATACCTTCTGAAGTTCGCAATAACAATCCAGCATCTTGAAACAATCTTGAAATCCAGGAATCACTCGACACTCCAAATGGATATTTCTTCAATTTTGGGTAATTCGTTAATTACATCAGGACAATAAACAGTTGGGGGCATCGACGAGTCTGTTGGGCAAACTCTGCTCCCGTGTGGGAAATTGGACAAGTCTACTCCAGCAACCGTGTACAAGACTTCGTGTGCTCTCTTTGCACTACACAAGTATTCTCCCACTAAGAATAGAATAGAATAGAATTTATTAAATTCCATAGCACCAAACATAAATATGGTAGAGCTCAACGTCACACAATAAACGAGTTACAGAAATAATTATAATTATAAATAGGTACATGAATTAGTCATTGGACTTATAATTGAAAAATTCTTCGCGTGCATAGAACTCGCGTTCAACAAGAAAATCCTTGAGACGTTTTTTCAAATGGGTGGTTGTTAATTCGCTCGGAATTTGCCGCTGCAGGAATTGGGTAATATGGTTGATGATTTTCGTCGCATTATAATCAACACTTTTCTTGAAAAACTCTCTCCTATGGCGTGGAATGCGCAACAGATCATCGCAGAATCTGGTGTTGTGGTCGTGGCTGAAGTGATCGAGTGGATTAGCCGACAAGTGATTCCGGTGGAACATAACAGTCTCAAATATGTACAGCGAGGGAACCGTAAGAAATCCTTCTCTTCTGAAGACGCCCCTGCAAGACGTCAGAGGAGGAATGCCTGCCATTATGCGTATTGCTCGCTTTTGCAACTTGAAAACAATATCCAAATTGTAGGGGCTAGAATAGAAGATGAGCCCGTACCGTATTCGAGAAACGAATAGCCCAAAGTAAGCTGTCCTCAAAGTTGACTTAGAAGTAATTGGGCGTAACCTTCGCAAGCAGTAGCACATACTACTGAGTTTTGAGACTAGTTTATTCACGTGGACGCAAAAGAGAGGTGGTCATCAATGGTCATACCCAGGAAATTTGCCGAACTCACAAGCTCCACATCTATTCGACCTAGATTGATGGGCTCCCGGGGCGGATCTTTATTGTGAGACCTGAAGAATAGCAATTCGGTTTTCGTCTCATTGAGTTTTAGCTCGTTCGAGGAAATCCAGTTAGTGAGAATTGTGTATTTACCTTGGAGACTCGCCACACACTCCTCCAAAGACTCACCTCTGATCAGGAAGTTCGTGTCATCAGCAAAGTTAACAACCAGTGAACCATCGCCGTCCAGGAGAGGAGGTAAGTCATTGACCATTATCAAAAATAAAATTGGTCCCATTAAACTTCCTTGCGGGACTGAGCGAGTAAGGTGTTGGACCGATGAGAGGCAGGGCCCATCATCCCCATTAATCTTCACCTGCCAAGGTCTCCTTTCCAGGTACGTCCTAAACCATTTAAGGGAGTTGCCTCTTATTCCAATCCTCTCAAGTTTCGCAAGCAAAATCACGTGGGAGGCAAGGTCGAACGCCTTAGCTAAATCGACAAAGCAACCAAGAACAACATTGCCCTTGTCAACAGCATCATAAATGAAGCGAGTCATTTCCCAGATGGCGGTGTCGGTGGACCTATTTTTCAGGAAGCCATGCTGTGAGTGGCTGAAGAATTGAAAGGACCCGAGATAATTCATCAATCGATCCAACATGAGGCTCTCTAATACCTTAGCCAAGAAGCACAGGAGGCTAATTGGGCGGTAGTTGTTGATGTCAGCTTGGTCACCCTTCTTGGGGGCAGGAACAACATGACAAGATTTGAGAATATCTGGAAAGACTCCGGAGCAGAAAGATGAGTTGAAGAGCTCACAGACAACGGGAGCAATCACATCAGCAACGTGCTTATATACCTTGGCTGGGATTCCCTCAGGACTACCATATGTATTCTTCAGTCTGTTAATTGTGGATACAAGCTCAAACACTGTAACAGGGCGAATAAAGAAACTATCAAGTCTAGTTGTAATATGGTTTGTACAGGATTCAACACTTGTGCTGTCTCCAGATGCAGGAGAGCTGCTGTAACGTCCAAAGTGAGTGGCAAAAGCTTGGGCAAGAGAGGTTGGGTCATCCACCTTCGTTGAGAAGGAGACGAATAGTGTTCAATGATGAGTTGACAGCGGAATTTTTGATCAGATTCCATAAATCTCGGTTTCGGTTATCAGAACACTCGATTCTAGCGTCGTTCGAGGACTTCTGAATGCGGACCAGGAGCTTGGAGTGCTTCTTCAGTTGACGCCGGTATTTTTTCTTACATTCACCGTTGCTAGGTATCATGTACCTCAGCGATCTTAGTCGTTCCCTGGATGAAGCCACCTCTGCCGAATCGCTGACAGAAAGTCTGGCTATATGTTGATTATAATTACTAGTGCGCACCCTTTTTAAGGGAAAGTGCTCCTGAAATAGCTTCTGAAATTCTCGGGAGAAAGCAGAAAAATTTCCATTGATGTCCTCGAGTGGGTTGAGCACAGTGGACCAGTCAGTACGAGCTAGGGAATCACGGAATAAAACGAGTGATTCAGATGTAAATGATCTCTTCATTTTGAGCGTACTACCGGCGAGGGGTACTGCCGTGATCCGAATAGTGACCAAAACACAGGAGTGGTCGGATAAATGGTTGTCCTCAACCAAGTAATTCTGAATGTCTGTGTTAGATAGAACCAGGCGTGACTCGTGAGGATGGCAGCGTCGCAACTGCACCCCGCAGAATGGCGAGAGGGGGGGCTAAGTATTACCTACCTAATTAGTTACCTACCTAAAAATGAATCAAAACTCGGCTCGAAAATCTACGTAAGTTCTTGTAGACCTTACATAGTTCGCGGAACGTCTGAAAAGCCTGTGTTGATAGTGCAATGATAACGGGAGCACTGCCCTTCTTGAGACAATTTTTTTGCATGGACCTTATGGAACAACGAACTAAGTGTGAAGCCAGAAATGTCGAAATGTGGGGCAGTTCTGGGCACTGCGCACACCCTTCCTTCTCACCGTTCACCAGATGTTAAATCACCTCCACAATCAGTGTTGGCAGTCTTCATTCATGGGCAGGGAATTTTCGTTTGTAATGAGGGACTTATTCAGGATCTAATCTGTCCCAAATCATGGAAAAAAATAGGGGCTTACTTTTGAAATATTTTGAAAACTTTTTGGTGTTGCTATATTACTTTGTATGGTATGAAATCATAAAATTTCGATCGACCAAGGTTTCTGATTTTTTAAGTTTTCCCACAAAGGTATATTTTCCAGAAGCTACAGCAGTTGAGGGGATGGCATCAGGGGTTTAGTGTGCTTCCATGTTTTCTGGGAAGTGTTTTCTGAACTCGGTGATCTGCGTTTGTCTCATTTATAAGTTTTTTATTCGTTCGTTTCATTGTTCATTTCATAAAGCGTTTGTTGGATAACTCTATTGATTTCATCTTGAGGGAGTTTTCCCGTTTAGGCGTGAGTGATAAGTGTGACATTCGCGACATGGGACGGCCAACCTCACCTTTACCAGGTTTGCAGCGTGTACCCAGGAAATGAAAGGAAACTGGTAATAGTTGATTGGAATTTTTAAACAAACAAATAAATAAATAAATAATGAACTATAGCAAATCTTGATAGTAGGTACTTTTTATCTGTGTTGGGTGCAATAATATTTTCATAAAATATTATCACGAATCCGTGACTGCGCACCCCCTTGTTCTGCCATCACCAGTCGCGCCTGGATAGAACATTATCGAGGCAAGTGCCTGAATCGGGACGAGTGGTCGCCAAAAAACTGGGTTTTAATGAAAATGACTCAAGTAGGTTCATTAAACAATTCTTACTTTGGGAAATCCCCAAGAGATCAATATTGAAGTCTCCAGCCAGAAGGAGTAACTTACAACCCTCACTCACAAACTTACCTTCTCACTTTTACAGGACTGTCTGAAGGCGTCCAGGTGTGATTAATGTCGATGTGTGAAAGTCATTCCTGAATCGTAAATCGTCAGTCAATAAAAAAAAAACCGAAATCACTTCCTCTTTTTGTTTTGATGGTCTACCATGTGCACATGCTGATCATAACGAAAGAACATAAAGAGGATGTTCATCATGCGCTTCAAGGGTCTCTGTTCCGATGGTTTTGACCTATCCTTACACGAACGATTGTGTGCACATTTCCAACGTTTCGCTCCACCCGACAGAAGTTTGTGAAAACTAAACATGTAGCCATTTCGGAAAATTACAGTCTCCCCGAACTTGCTCCTTTCAGAAATTAGGCCGAGCAACAGCCACCGGAGCAGACTCGTCATCACAGGTCGGGAGCTTATTGGTGTAACATGTACACCATCGCCGGATTTTTCTCGACGAAATCAGTCTTGTAAGCAGTCTTTATACGCCCGCAGGTGGAACCATCAGTTTTACCAGTTCCTTCACGCATTGCGTCAAATTTTAGTCGTTAAAGTACACGAAGTGAAATGACTCCCAAGTTTTTCCGCACGGCTACAAACTTGAAACTTTTACATATAAAAAGAAAGCAAAGGATTCACATACAACTTAGTGGGTTTTTGCTTAGGCATAGGAATAGGAAGTACATGACCAATAGCTTTGCCTCTTCTTTTCATTGTGGACGAAATCAGCCAGAGAGGGGTATTTCTTTAATATTCTGACAATGTAGATAGTTCACATTTTTATTACAAATCTTGGAAAACAAGAGTTGAACATTCTGTGTACCAAATTTAATATTTTTAGAGTGAAATGCGAGACTTTCATCATGTAGAACTTGTCTTCGTTATTTTTAATTAATTAAAATTAATTAATTTTCACTCTTTTCATTACCTAATAAATAAAAAATATATATATAAAATTAATTAATTAGTTTGATTAGGTTGGTTTGTTAGTTTTGGTTGTATAATTATCATACTATGGCATCTATTAGATTAGCTAGTAATGGGTTTTATGACCATGTACATTATAATAATATTAAGTGCATTATATGTAAGAACACTGTATATTATACTCGTACAATACAAGCAGATTCAACGACATTAAATGTCGTTGAATCTGCTTGTATTGTACGAGTATAATATACAGTGTTCTTACATATAATACACAGTGTTCTTACATATAGTTCGATGAGTTCTGAACAGCGTCTTCATAGTATGAAATTTTCATACTATGAAAACGCTGTTCAGAACTCTTCGAACTGTCTTCAATTTCTATATTGGTTTAATATTATTATGGTTAGATTAATGTCCTCATTAAGTTCAAATTTTGATCATAATGTCATAGGACACTATAGTTTCTAAGCATTATCTTCGAATCGGGTGTAGTCATTGTTGCCTCTCATTCCGCCTCTAGACGAATCCATTCCTAATCAAAATTGTATGTTTTACTACAAAACAAAAAACACTGTAATTTGACCCACGGAGTAGCTTCTAAAACAGTTTTATAAAATTGTGTCATAAATGAGGAAGCGGCCTACCAAGCTGGGTATCCCAATTTGGCTCTCCCTCGCACTGCAATTATTTTTTGCTCCAAATAACTCAACTGTTTCATTACTGTTTCGTTACTGTTTTGCAACTATTTTTTGCTCCAAATAACTCAACTGTTTCGTTACTGTTTTGTTAGTTGTTACCTATTTATTTTTTCAAGTCCCAACAAAGATTCTTGGCGAACTTATTTTCAACGCGTGGGGCCCAGATTTGTACTTTCGCTAATTCACTTTATTAGAGATAGAACCAGCAACATTTGCGTGCCTCTGCCACCAGAGCGCTCTGGAATTTGCCCCGTGCACGAGCCCTATATTATAATTATAATATAATTAACGTTAATTAACGTTCTGTATAATACCCAACACCGCACGGAACGTACGTTCCTATACTGTACAGAACGTTTCTTGAACGCGAGACTACATTAAATGTAAACGGTTAAGTTTTACCGTTCAAGATGAGGTGTGTTCATCGGAGAAATTCATGTTTCAGAGATTGTCAGAGCCCTTCAAATGCCATATTGCCTTACAAAAATGCCATATTCAGCCGATTTTTTGGTAAAATGCCATATTAAATAATTTTTTTAAATTAAATAATAAATTTTTACCGATTATTTGAAAAAATGCCATCTTTTGCCATATTTTTTGCCCAACCCCGAAAAAAAATGAAATGAATAAATAAAGTTGAAGTGAAAATTTGTTAAACTTTACTGTGAGTTTTGCTAATTTTGAAATGAGGAGGACGTCCTGTTTGTGTGAATTTGAATTTTTCACTCTCATTCAATATGTCAGTCTTTAAAATAAGTGGATATATGGAAACAACGATTTCGCCCTAGAAATATTCTGAAAGTTGTGTACGAAAATGTGTATGTTTTTAAAACGTCTTATCTCACTACCCCTTGGGATTGGCCATTATTTCATTTTCTAACCAACTCCCTCGACCCCCCCCCCCACCGTACGAGGTACTCTACAAAGGGTAAAATTCGTCCTAAGTCGCCAAGTTTGCACAGTATCCATTTCAAGTCCACATTTGGGGTGTAGTTGGTCCTCCTAGAAATTCAATCTGATCCAATTAGTTTTTGGGTGACCACGAAGGGTCCAAAATTTGGCCACGTCTGAAAAAAAAAAAAAAAAAAAAAAATCAAAATTCAGAAAATTTGGTCAAAGAAGGGGTCTAGTTGGTCCTCCTAGTAATTCAATACGATTCGATTAGTTTTGGGGTGTCCAAAGGCTCAGAATAATAAACCCATGTGTAATTAAATTTGCAGCGTTTTTTGCTACTTTTTGGCTTGATTTTGGTACTTGGTGGCCCCCGGGCCTCTTCCAATTTCCAAAACAAATTCGCTGGTAGGGTTATGGCCGGCATGAGCAGTATGACTGACTGATTTAATTATTTGTAGGAGGCCCAATGAACGTTCCATGGTCGTTTATTAAACGAGTCATGCGGTAAAACTATTCCATAATTCCAGCAAGGGTTTGACTAATCGGTGTGGGGGGTCACAGCTTAGATTATAATTGAATTATTTTTCACTTCACTTCATCACATTAAGGTCGCCTTGAACGGAAATATTCAAATGCAGTGGGGTTGCCATTCGCCCAACGAGTTTCGACCTTCCCTTGTAACTTTAACCTCCCCGTTTTTTCTCAACTGTCCTACAACCCTCAACATCTATTTTAATTTAGGGCGTTTTCAACGAGGGGTAGAAAATGTGTATTTAGTGGTGCCAAGTCCTTACAAAATAACTTGGTATAATATTTTCTTGTGCTGTTCCTCACACCTTTCCTAGCTGGCAACACACGAATTTGTACAACCCGACACTTCGAAAATTTGTTATTATTATTGTTGTTGTTGTTGTTGTTGTTGGAGTTGTTGTTGTGTGCCACCAATTCTTCTTCGCTCCTGCGCTTCTTCTCTTGCCGTACCACTTGCTGCACTCTACAACTCGTCCCTGTCTCTTGGTCGGTTCCCCACCAGCTGGAAGTGCTCATTCATCACTCCCATTTTCAAGAAGGGCGACAAGGCCGACGTTAGCAACTACAGACCAATTTGCTCTTTGTCAAGCATCCCTAAGATTTTTGAGATGCTAATCGTCGAGCGTATTACGCCTCTTTTCTCTTCCCATCTTGCCATTGAACAGCATGGCTTTGTGCGGGGCCGATCAACTGTGACAAACCTGCTTTCCTTTCAGGAGTACACCCTTCAAGCGTTTGAGGCAGGTGCCCAGGTTGACATGATAGCCACGGATTTTGCCAAAGCATTTGACAGGTTGCCCCAGTGCGTCATCATGTCTGTGTCTGTGGTTGAGTCTTTGGTGGGTGCGTGACTATTTGACGAACCGCACACTTTGCGTACGAGTACGGGAGGTTGTCTCTGGGCCTTTCACTGCCACATCAGGTGTTCCTCAGGGCTCTCATCTGGGACCCCCACTATTCCTTCTCGTGATGAACGGTGTCACGACGGATCTCTCTCGGGTCGACTTCTTGATATTTGCTGATGACCTCAAGCTGTTCCGTGGTATAGAGTCCCCGTCTGACAGCCGGCTCCGTCAGGAGAGTCTCGATGGCTTGTTGGCTTGGTGTGCTGGAAGCGGTCTGGAGGTTAACCCGTCAAAGTGCTCCACCATAACATTTGCTCGTGCCCTTTTGCCTCATGTTCATGACTATCTGATTGGGGGTGTGCAGCTGGCTAGGTTGGGAAGTGTTCGTGATCTTGGTGTCCTCCTGGATTCTCAGCTCACCTTTAGCGACCATATAGCCGAAGTGGCGGCCCGGGAGTTTGGCAGTGTCCCTGCCTTGATAACTCTTTAGAAAGCGCTCGTCCTGCCTGTCACGGAGTTCTCAGCGGTGGTGTGGAGCCCCTTCTACCAATGTCATGTCGACCGCCTGGAGCGTGTGCACCGTGCCTTCCTGCGGTTCATGGCCTTCAAACTTCGTATCACAAGGGAGGAGCTGGATTGCGCAGGGCGCCCAGCTCGACTTGAGCTCTTGCGGCCTTCCGATCGACGCTTCATCGCGGACATCTCTTTCCTCCATGGGCTCCTGGCTGGCTGTCTGCATGCTTCTCTTCTCCTGCGCAAGGTTGGCCTGCGCCCGCCTCGACTGGGTTCCCACTGTGCCGAGCCGTTCGCTGTGCCTTTCTCGGCCACAAATTACCTGCGGCATCGCCCTCTCTCTCGTCTGCCCCGCTTCGCAAATTTCCTCGAATCAAACTACCCCTCAATCGACCTATTTCATCAGCCGCTTCACGCTATCAAGACAGCCCTGCACGACGTTCTCCTTCAGCACCATCTCCAGCTTTAATTTTTTTTTCCTCCGTAACAGCACAATTCTATCTTCTGACTTATAAAGGTATTTCTGTTATATTGGGCTCGACCCGTACATAAATGAATAAATAAATAAATAAATACTACCCGGCGGACTTTTGTTCCATTTTAAGGTACCTACCATGAAATGAGTTCTACTTGAACCTGGCCTGCGGGAAACGTGCTTGGTCTGACAGCGGGCATTTTCACGTGTTCAGACAAATTTGAGTTATTTAACTATTGATGAAATTGCATGTGGAATTTTCGAATGAATTTTGAGTCTCGGATTCTTCCCCTATGCAATTTAAATACGAGTAAACCAATTTATATTATGCTTATTCATTTGTAGCCTAAGCTTTGCCCGCCAGGACTCAGGTGAGATGATTGTATGCAGTCTCCAACGTTTCACCATGGTACCTTATGGCATCTTCAGGGGCTTAGGGCAACCAATCTTCAATTAGGTAGGCTAGGTAGGTTTTTTTTTTTTTTTTTTTTTTTTTTTTATAACGTAGGTAGGTACTCCGTTCAGGCACATTCCTCGTGGTGTCCCCTGGGATACGTACGTAGATAGCTGAAACGTTGAAGAGCTTATCGAAAGGTATATCAATAAAAGCCTGCATAAAAACATCTCCCCTTAGCCCTGGTGGACATAATATGATTGATATTGTTAAACAAGTAGCTTTCAGTGAAATTTCGAGACGAATGAATAATTTATATTTTTTGACTGCAACCATGAACACCACTAGCAACCTAACACTATTCCCCTCCTTTAAAGAGTCGAAGACGGTCTGCATGGACGACTCTATACCTTCCATTCGTCATCTTAACCCGGAAAACGACGTCGGAGATCGCTTTTACCACTTCGCATGGGCCATTCCATGGGGACTCCAGCTTCGGGCACCGCCCTACTGCCCTTCGTGGGTTGTAGCACCATACCTTGTCTCCAGCAGCGAACTGAGGATCCCTGCATTTGACATCGTATCTCTTCTTCGTTTTTTCGGCTGCATTCAGTAGTCTTTGTCGAGCTAGGTCATGGACTGTCATCATGTTATCCTCTAACACACTTGCGAATTGTGTTCTGCTCTCCGTGTGGGGTGGCTTACCATAGAGTAAGTGAACGGGAAGATTGAGCTCTCTACCGAACAACAGGCGTGCGGGGGAAAAGCCTATCGTTGCCTGTTCCGTCCCCCGATAAGCCAGCAGCGCTAGCGGTAGCTTCTGGTCCCATTCCCTTTGTCGGCCCTCAGTGAGCTTCGATAACAGGTCCCAGAGCGTTCGGTTGAACCTCTCGACCTGACCATCGCTCTGGGGCCGCATGGGAGTGGTTCGAGTTTTCCGGATGTTTAGCAGGCTGACCACCTCACGGAAAATCGTGGACTCGAACGACCTCCCTTGGTCAGTGTGCAGCTCTCGGGGTACTCCGAACCTCGCTATCACATTATCCACAAGACAGCGAGCCACAGTTTCCGCCCTGATGTCAGGCACCGCAAAGGCCTCTGGCCACTTTGTAAAATAATCCACCATTACAACAATGTACTTGTTTCCCCAGTGGCTCATTGGCAAAGGTCCCATGAAGTCCAGGCCCACTCTCTCGAAAGACAGCGCTGCGCAGTCTGCAGCCAACGCGGGAAGACGAAACCACCAAGGGCACCAATGTTAAACAAGTAGCTTTCAGTGAAATTTCGAGACGAATGAATAATTTATATTTTTTGACTGCAACCATGAACACCACTAGCAACCTAACACTATATTATATCAATTTGCATGTAAACATTGAGCGTCGTCTATGTGGTTATCGCCGAGCTTATGGATATTTCTTCATACTTTCGTCAAAGTGTTGGGACGAATGCCTGTGCCAGCTCCTCCGATTCGGCCTTCTGGAAATTTCAATATGTGGGTAGACGTAGGCAACCATTGATCTATTTAAGCGTCACTTTTGATGTAGTATTGGGTGTTGGAACCAATTAAGAACTTTTCACAAGTGAAAAAAGTTGAAAACCTACTTGCGAAGTCAAATTTTCTGAGTTTCCAATTAAAAATTCTCATTTTTGAGATATTCAGGTAGGTAGGTAATGGATCCAGCTCTTGCTGTCATCCTGCAGCACAAAACATTAGGATTGTCACGCGTACTTTCTTTTTAAAATTACCTGTTCACTTCGTACATTTTCGTGAGAACAAGAGTGTGAACGAAATTACCTTTCCTTTTATCAAGGCTCACTATAGGATTTTCCCATACCCTGTGTCCAGAAGGTATCGAAATTTCCGTTTCGCTACTTTTTTTTCATGCATTTCACTTTTAGAATCTAGACGTCATGAAACATAATAATAATTTTATTATGTTTCATGACGTCATATAATACAAAGAGACATAATATTATTATGTCTCTTTGTATTATAAAGGACAGGCGATCAAAATGTTTGACCCCTGTCACGAAAACATAGGTTGATTATAATTATTCTGAGAATAATTACTTAGGTAACCAAAATTGGCACCGTACGGACACGTCCGAACTCCGACATCTAATTGCTGCCTCTCAAGGGCCTGCTAAAGTCTTTTACCAGGGGGAAATAACAAAAATGCTGTTTCACTCCGATTGTCAGTTGGTATTCGTTATTTGTGTGGGTCTGCTAGGTGGTAATCGAATCAGGAATGTTAGCCTCCTGCCTCGTTTCCCCTAAAAGTGTTGTTTCTATGAAATCAAGAGGGGCAAGCGGGCACTAAATCTTCATTTTGTGAGTGACCCTTCGAGTGAATCACTTTTGAGCGAGTCACTCTTGTCCTTCGATCTTGTCGCAAAGGATGCTGAGCAGAGAGCATCAACGACATGAAAATTTTTCTGCGTTTCCATTCTCATAATGAAAAACGGAAACTTATTTCCTGGCATTTTCTTGATCTTATCATACACGGTAGGTACCTATGTAATTTGAAAGTGAAAGTGGACGGTTAGTTGTAGTCTGGGATAAAACTGAACTTTCTGGTCTAAAACTATGAACACTTAGGAAATCGGGCAGAGACACTAAAACCAGGATAATATTCTGACGAACACATCAAATCAAAATATTTCTTTTCAAAATCATCAAAATTCTTCTTCAGTTATTGCTAACCTAATGTGCTTCCATGACACCATCTCATTGTGATGAAGACGGTGTGTGGTGGAAAGTTAAGAGACCACATCAAAGAATTCATAGCAATTCTGGAATCTTTTCATGCGAAAAACATAGTTTGAATTTGAAAATACTGTTCAAGTGTCGCGAAACGTCATCGCCAAAATACTAAACCAAAAACATGGTTTGTTCATAACCAAATTCATGATTACTAACGTTTGAGTCGTTTTGAGGGATGATCCATTATCTAAATTAGGTTTTTGAGGTGTAAAGATCTTTAAAATTAATTCAGGACCAAGCGAAACCATTTAGCTTTGCGAACTTAATTGGACACCGCTTCAGCCGCTTTGGAACATCTCCCAACAACTCAATCCCTATTTAGATATAACTCTCCAAAAGCTCAGCGCTAATCCTCAAACACTTTTACTAATTACATTCATAAGCCTTTCCAATAATTAAGTGTAGCTAATTTTTCTTATTACCCATTTCAGACCTATGTATACCTACTTTCAAATCGTTACGTTTCTTTCTTATTGCAAATTTGGACAATTCGATTGAAGTTGAGTCCATCCCCTCGTCCGATTTATTAGTAATATGAAATGACTCCGATACCTAATGGAGATTTTGGGTAAAATAAGCGATTTATTCTTACTACAGAGAACATTCAAGGAATCATAAATCAGCAGTGTTCAAGGTTATTGTATTGACCAGACAGTAAATATGCTTGCGTGTTTGCATGACTTTCGAAGTAAATAAAATTTATGAGTCGAAGACTACCTACATAATATGTAGTAAGACTACATAATATTATTATGTAGTCTTCAACTCGTCTCGACTTGCACACCGTACGTATTCGGTCAGGTATTAGGTTAACTCTACGATTGCACCTTGCGTTCGCTTGTTTTTATGAAACAGAACCAATGTAGAGTTGCGGAGTTCTCCTCACTCTGCACTCTTCTCTTCACTCTACCTCTTCAACTCTTCATGAATGTTTATGAAACAGAAAACTGTATGCAGTGTGTGAGTTGTGGAGTGAAGAGTTTTATGAATAGGGCCTAAAGGTTGCCGAACGGTGAGAAACAAAATCATTGTGACGCCTGAATGAATGCCAACATTTAACCTGATGTGCCCGCAAGGTTTTCAGCCGGATCGCCCCAACCCGAGAAGCTTAAAAGGGGCTACGGGAACGGTTTTGGCTATGGGCTTGAGTTAGTTGTCGTTTTCGAATTATTTTGGGGGTTCCAGAACGATCCGATTTCATCGTAGGGACCAATGGGTCACAAATGGGACTTTCGAAGGATGTGAGGAGGTCAAAATTTCGAATTTCAAATGGATTATGCGTCCAAAATTACTCGGAAGACGACTCCTCATTAAATTCTTGGATCTTTCTTTATAAGAAGGACCCAAAGAATCCAAAGACCCCAAACTTTTCTGAATCCCCAATATCTGCACTCGCTCGTTTGAGCTCGAATTCTCCCTTTGGTTCCGAAAGCTGTTCTTCAGGTGTGTTTTTGGTTTGCCATTTGTGAGCCCCGAGGAGGTGATGACGGACTGCTTTACCGATGACTTGATGGCAATAAAACCAGTTACCTCACCAATTGATAAGTTCCCCGATTATCAGGACATAATATGTCCTAATAATATAATAGGACATATTATGTTCAAGACGGTACGCTCTCCTCCACCCCTCCCCACCCCCCATCACTACGATGTGGGCTGAGAACGCTCCCACCCTCAACCGCACTACACTATAATAGTTTAGAATCAAAACCGGACAACTCCAAAATTTCAGAAAATGATTTTTTCACATTTTTTACAAGTTTGAACAAAATTTGTGCATTTAATGCTATAGCATAAGTATACTTATGCTCTTAAAAGTGTGGGTTCATAACTGGACTAAAACCATGAGAAACAATATGCCGAAATGTCGGGTTAGTTTCAAAAGCGGACAATTCCAAAAAAAAAAAAAAATGTGAAAAAATCAATTTCTGAAATTTTGGAGTTGTCCGGTTTGATTCTAAACTATTATAGTGTAGTGCGGTTGCTCAACCCTCAAGGGTGGAATAATTATAGTTGCGAGAGTTACCATCACATGCCAAGTTCAATACGAATTTCACCTCTGCTCACCTCCACATTTTCGCGCTAATAGAAACAAACTTTGGCGGGGTTTCAAAGTGATATTTACGTTGCTCTTCGTAGCGCAGCCCCATTTTTTTAGAGAACGCATGTTAGCGTATACGTTACTATGCATAGGTACTTAGAACTTAGTGGGAGCATGACCAGGTTCGATTTTCTGAAGGAGGTGTCATCAAAATGTCTTCCAACTCCTAGAACTAACTTACTACAACTTTTTGACATTGCAGAACACATTTTTCGGAGGCAACCCAGCCAACCTCCTCGTGGTGTCTCCTGGGTAACGCTAATTAGCGTATTAATACGCTGGACCCAATTCATGCTCCTGACGAAAAAGTGGGGGACCCAACTCGAGCACAGAGGGAAAGTTGTCGGGGCCCTACTAATGCATTTTTCGGATTCCGGGACCCTCAAGAAAACTAAGTTAATTTTTTTTTTAATTATAACAATCATTATAGTATACGACAACAATCATAACAACAACAATAACAATCAACAACAACACAACAATCATGTGTAACAATCATTATACGTATAGTGTACTCGATTACAATAATAATTGTTGTACAATATTAGTTATTAATAATATTGTGATGGCAACCATCACATGGGGGGTTTTGAATCAGTCAAAAGTAGTTGTGGTCAATATGTTTACACGTTGTTGTTGAACATTGTTCAAGAGTGTTTTGTTACATTTGGCGCCCAACGTGAGATTGGACTCCCTCATGTCTCGGTCCCAGCCGCCGAGGAGGACGATGGCTACTCGTCGTACGCCAGCCATTGTTGACGAGGTTCCACAACTTCCTGAGCCCGAGGCTTCGACGACGCGGTCGACGCGTCGCACACCTACCGCTGTTGGCGACGTGCCCCCGGCTTCGACGACGCGTTCCCGCCGGGTGGTAGCGACTGCACAAGACCGCGCGGCAACGACGAGCCCGCGATGACGCAACGATTGGCTACAGTTGAGGCGTCGTTAAACACCGTAGAACAGCAGCATGTCAACTGGTAGCTTTGTTCAATCGCAAACGTTGAGTGGTTTAGCCACCCCGCAGCCACCCTTCGCACCAGTGAATTCGCCGTCACGTTCTGTGAGTACGCTTCGACCAAACAGGTTTGATGGGTCAGTCTCTTGGGAAGAATACCAAACACAGTTTTTGGTAATAGCAGACGCCAACATGTGGACGACGGACAGGGAGTTGGGGGAGCACCTGGTGGCCTCCCTGTCGGGCCCCCCTTGTCAGTGCACCGTAATCTTCCCAAGGAGCATCAGGCAAGTTTCACAAAGCTGGCAGAGGCTCTTCAAATGCGCTTTGGTTCGGAGCATGCTTCACGTCCAGCTGGATATGCGACGGCAACGAGCTCATGAATCGCTGGCTGAACTAGCAACCGATATCGAACGCTTGACACATGGGGCGTTTCCTGACTCCCCAATTCACGCTGTAGAAAGAATAGCAGTGCGCTCCTTCATTCACGCGATCGACTGTGAGGACGTGAGAATGCCGGTCAGTATTTCATCCCCGAAGACATTAATCCATTAACATCCCCGAAGACATTAAGACATTAATTCTATTAAGATAGGCACTGCAGAAGGCACAAGAACGTGAGGCTGAGCTGTCAGTTCATGCGGCTGTACAGGAGAACACGCCAGTGAAGTCCGAAGAATCTGAGGATTGATTTCAACCGAGGAAACGAGCCGTGTCCCTCAACCCAAAGTAGAACGTAGGTAGAACGCCTCAATCGAACGATAGCCAAATTTCTGACGAAATTCGTCAACCAGAAGCAGAATGATTGGGACAGGCTGCTACCACTTTTCCTGCTGGCCTACAGGAGTGCGCCCCATGTCACGACTGGCTTCTCGCCAGCATTGATGGTGTATGGTCGCGAGCTCCAGCTAGGTACCAGAGTACTTGGTGAGACCCGTCATGAGGGATGAACCACTCTCGGTTCCGTATGTGTTCTCTCTTCGGAAGCACATGCAGGAAACCAGAGAATCATGGGGGTCCAGACGCGGCAGGAGAAGGAGCGTTTCGACCTTCGAGCCCTCCAGAAGGAGTTCAAGCCTGGGGACTGGGTCTGGCTGCATGACCAAAAACGAACGGTGGGGCGCTGCCAGAAACTCCAGCCACAATGGACAAGCCACACGCCTCATGGGTCGTGATGCCGAAGAGGGAAGTAAGAGTGTAGACATAGACGACTCCATGAGGTGTTCCAGTTTTAGTGTAGTGGAAGGTAGGTAACTTGAAACTTTCCGTTCACCTTCCTCTTTTTAGGGCAAAACATTTAGGTATTGGAGATCAGCATAGGAACAAGGAAAATACACTGCCAAGGCAATGGCACATGAGCTTCCTCGTGCCAAGTTCAAGATGAACGTAACAACTGTAACAAGAAAATTACGTTCGCGCATGCGCAGGGAGTACCACTGATTCAATCGTGATGAAACTGATAGGGAACCATCTAGGGCTATACCCACACAATTCCTGAAAATTTGATTGAAATCCGATCAAAATTGTAGGGGTTATGGCTGTGGCAAGGAAATTACGTTCGCGCATGCGCTGAGCGTACCGCTGATTCAATCATGATGAAACTGACAGGGTACCATCTAGACTCTAGATTCTAGAGCTATACGCACACAATTCCTGAAAATTTGATTGAAATCCGATCAACATTGAGAAAGTTATGCCTGTTTCAAGAATTTCACGTTAGCGCATGCGCAGAGCGTACCACTGATTCAATTGTGGTGAAATTCGTATGGGACCTCAAGGAGCCTTATCCGCATAATCCCTCAAAATTTGAGCTAAATTCATTCAAAATTGTGGAAATTATGGCTGTAACAAGGAAATGCGGACAGACCGACAGACCGACAGACACAGAACCAAATTTGTTCAGTAGGCTATGAAACGCAAAATGCGAGTGGAAATTTTGAATTTGGACAACAAAAATTTTTTTTCTCCCGAAAGTGAACACAAGGCTTCCGCTGCTTCGCAGACTCGGAAGCAAAACGCTGCAAATTTTACACAAGGGTTTATTATTCTTTGATATAGGTTACTTGTGTAACAATTTAATTCCGTCAATGAAAAAGATTTTGGGAAAAAAATTTTTGTTTGGATTTTTCTTCCGAAAAAAAAATTTTTTTTTTCAAAAATTAGGTTTTTACTCGAACAATATTAAATATTAAACAATGTTAAATTTTAACCTCCTGGGATCCTTCAACAATCCCATTTGTAGCCCCATGAATAATTTATTTATTTATTTGTAACATTAAATGTTACAAATAAATAAATAAAATAAGTAAATAAATTTTACGTAGGCCTCAGGGGCCCTTAGGTTGTAAAATCAATGTAACGACATTATTAATTGCAAGTAACAAAAGCCCTATAGAATAATGAAAGCCCTGTAGATCGCCACAGTGAAATCGGATCGTTCCGGGACCCCCAAAAATGGTTTCTACGTCCAAAAATACTTAAAAACGACACCTAACTCGATCCGTTTTTTCGAAAACAACACCTAACTCGATCCGTTTTCGAAAACGACACCTAACTCGATCCGTTTTCGAAAACGACACCTAACTCGATCCGTTTTCGAAAACGATACCTAACTCGATCCGTTTTCGTAGTATTTTTGGACGTAGAATCCATTTTTCGGGGTCCCGGAACGATCCAATTTCACTGTTGCGATCTATAGGGCTTTCATGGGGCTACAAATGGGATTTTTGAAGGAACCCAGGAGGTCAAGTGTTTGAGAAAAAAAATGTTTTTTTTAAAGAAATTTTTTTAAAATCATTTAATGATTAACAGGACGAATCCATTTTTCCCCGCCACGTCACGGTAGACGGTACGCAACATAATCGCGAAAACTATAATCTCATGATTGTCTGTAAGGACGATTGGCGGTTGGTTACAAGTAGAAGGTCGAAATTCCAAGAGTTTAGAATGAGGCGTAAAATTAATCATCTATCCGTGGGTCTACCGTCCGTTTTTTGATAAATGAAAATCCAAAAAAAAATCCTAAATATTTCTAAAATTTTATTCATTGACAGAAATAAATTTCTGCACAAGTGACCTATATCAAAGAATAATAAACCCTTGTGTAAAATTTGCAGCGTTCTTATTTATTGTAAAAAGAAACTATTCTTTTGTTAATTGTGAAAATAGATTTCCCTGCATTCTGAGTGTTTTTTTACTGTTTTGACCCAGTTTTTGGTTGTATTACGACAGACGCGATTTTCTAGTGGTTTTTACGTGATACTCCATGCCGGAGGATCCAAATTCATATATAATATAATATATTATATGTGTATATATATAGGGGGCCACTTTCAAGTCTCAGCCCCGGGGCCCACGAGGCCCACTGTTCGTAAATCCCCTTAGTTCGATTTCTCGTCAGCTATCAAAAGCTAGTTAAAATATTAAAAAAACACAAAACGTCAAGTTGTGACAAATTAATTGCGGATTCGAAATTGTCTTTGGAGGAAGTTTTCATTATTCGAGAGGAGACACGTTTGGAAGTAAAGCAGTTTCTTTTATCGACTGGATGGAGAAATAGTAATAATATTACATTTATGTAATAGTATAATATTATAATATTATTATGTTATGATTCTGTTATTCAATGTCAGTTATTTCTTTCACCGAATTACCGACTCCAGTTTTTCAAGGCCAAGAGATGTTTAACCAATTCTTGGAGGTGTATCCACCAGCCAACAGAACAATCGGCAGTTAGTTCAGTTCCAACACCCGAGAGCTGTCTAGCGGACAATGCTGGAACCCAAAGCTTTCGTTCGTTGCCACGTTGGTGTACCATCATCTTGAGACCGAGGACGCCAACTTCAAGCTTGCATAGATCGTACCTCGGAGGGTGGGATCAAAAAACTTGAAACATGGCGCTGGGATTCTTGTCTCTAGGCAGAGACGAGTAATAATTTCCTGAAAAATCGCTAAAAAGCAAAAAATTAAAAAAAGGTAATTTTTAAAAAAGCTGCAAATTTTACACTAGGGTTTATTATTCCTTGATATAGGTAACTTGTGCAAAAATTAAATTCTGTGACAAAGAAAAACATTTTACAAAAAAACATTTTTGAATTTTTTTCGTTTTGTACTTACTTGAAAAATATTTGACCCCCTGGGATCCTTCAAAAATCCCATTTGTAGCCCCATGAAAGCCCTATAGATCGCAACAGTGAAATCGGATCGTACCGTGACCCCAAAAAATGGATTCTACGTCCAAAATTACTTCGAAAACGGCACCTAACTCGATCCCATAGCCAAAAGCCCACAGGAACTCTTCCGCCTCATAGAGATGAATTAACTCCATGACTTCCTCGGCACTCCTCACTTTTTTCGCCCCACTCATTTTTGGTAAATAGACGAGAAAAGAATCGAACAAAGAATCGAAAAACAGAAACAGAAACGAAAAACAGCAGTCTACCCGTGTCAGCACTCCCTCGAAGTCTCCAACACTCTAGGGATGTGCGATACTTATCGATATGGGTAAAGTATCGGGTATTTCCTTTCGATACCGGGTACTTTTGGTATCGAATCCTGCCATTCGATACTACTACTGGTATCGATTATTTTTCCAGTATCGGAAAAAATACTCAAATGGAAACAGATGTACCGACTTAAAACTAAAATAACTTTACTTGAATCATTTATTCATAAATTTATAGGTACTTGAATCACAGGGAAGCTCTCTACCAATAAATTATATAGGAACACTCACACACATAAGTTATGTGACAACGTCTCGTCTGAGTCTGATGTTGAAGTTGTTACTGTGTGTACTATAGGTATGCCTCCTTGGTGCTATAACCTACACGAAAAGCGAGGAATCTACTCGCCACGCTCACCTCTGTCGGCCAACACAGATAATATCTGTACATATTATGTACTAGACTACATAATCACATCGACATTTTTGATAAAAAAGTATCAAAAAGTATCGATACTTTTATGAATCGGTACTTTTGGATACTTTTAAAAATGCATTGGACTAAACTAAAATATTATAACCATGGTTTAATTTTTTTTTCTATAAACATTATAAGCAGGGAGTTTTTACTGACGATAGCGACGCTAGACTCAGGCGGTGTTCTCAGATTGCTTATTTTCATTAAATGAAAATTTTATCACAATCGACCTCGTGGATTTTTAGGTAAATAATTTTCGAGCAAACTTATTACTGAATTTTGAGAAAAGGAACATTCTCGGTTGTCACCAAAATATGTTGACAAATTGTGTTTTCTGAGAGGCACATATTTTATATACAATATTTTCTTTATTAAATGAATATAATATCATTCTTCTTCTTCTGACTCTTTGAAGTAACAATAATGATAATAATAATAATCAACAATAATAATGATAATCCAGGATTCGATTTTCAAACTGTCCCTATTCAATACAGAAATTTTCTTTTCTCTTAATAAAAGTACCCATATGATCCAATACTTGTAGGTATCGAATACTTGCTTCCGATACTTCGATAGTATTGCATACTTTTTTCGATACTAGTATCGGGTACTGGTATCGGGTATTGTATAGTATCGCACATCCCTACAACACTCGGAAAAATCTCCTGGCGCTGATGGAAGACCGGAGACCGAGTCTCGAGTGCAGGCAATCGCATGTAGGCCTACACTTGTGACTCTTCCACTCTCGGAGACATGACCAGACTTGTCGCGGATAGGTACTGCTCTCGGAAACGATTCGAGTCTCATGACCACTCTCGAGACTGTTTTGTCTCAGGTGTACACTTAGCCTTTATTATTGCGATTTATGTCATTTATTCCATGTCATTTATGCCATTTATTTTTCGTGGTTTATGTCACTTATTCGACATAAATGGCCATTTTATGTCATTTATAAATAATTTCATGTCAGTTATTTTTCATGAAACTTGCAAGCTTTGGCTATCCTAGAAAGTTCTAAATCATTGGAGAAAAGGAAAGACATTTTCCCAACACTTTCTGTAGGTAGGTATTAATGCCGATTTATTTCAATAATAAGTTTACAAGGAATTCACGAAATTTACGAGGAAAATTATTCTAGAATCATGACAACAAAGGGCCGGTTTCACCAACGAGTCTGGCTTAACTTAAGAATAGATTAAATCAGTAATCGGCGATTTACACACGAATCGGGTTTCACCGAGGCCCGCTTAGCCTAAGCGAAGCTCAAAATCGCCTAATCTGAGAATAAAGTTAACATCAGTGTTGGTCGACTTAAGCGGGAACCGGAGTGGATTTGCCGAACAAGTGTGCGAGAGAGAGGGTAGATGCTCAAAAGTTGATCCAAATTAACTCGGCATCTAATTAATCAATTTCAATTCTGAAAAATGTTTTGAGCTCAGGACTCCAATCCTGAAGAGGCCAACGTTGAATTTATTTTTTAATTATTGATTTAGTCATTAATTACAAATTAATCAATTTTTATTACTGAATTTTCGGTGATTAATTGATCGAAATATTCAAAAGTTGGCTTATACCGCCCTTGCAGTGTACCTAAGGAATTTGCAGGCATTTTCAAATTCAATTTAAACCTTCAGATAGCGGCGGAATCCGGTTTCCCGCCAAAATCAGTCCCTCCGAATTAGAGTTCGGCTGGAATAGGGCGAGGAGGACTGGGGCGCGCAAGTTCGGAGCAGCGTTGCCAACCTGCCGAGAAGAAATTTCCGTTCCGCCCCTCCAAAATTTCCTTTTTTTCGGTCCGATATCCGTACGATATCCGTACACATGAGCTCTATTTCCGTACAACAAAATTCGACCTTTTTCCAGTTCTCATAGCTAAAAACATGAGTACCGATAAAAATAACTCTTACCTAAGGATATTTTCCCCTAAATAAAACATCAAAATCGTACTGTTGGTGGTTTTGAGGGTTGTTAGGTACATATCATGGAAGTAGGAAGAGAGCTCTATTTCTGCTTCCATGGTTCATATAATTATGAACCATGGAAGCAGGAATGTAGGATTTAAAATTAAAAAAAAAAAAAAAAGGGCACCGTGCACGGATCACTGAAATGTGTGATTGTACGGGAGGGTTTGGACGTTTCACATTTGAAATGTACAGCGCCTATTGAAACTTGGAACCGTTTTCCTTTACTTTAGCGTTCTACTTTAGGACCTAGATTATGTAACACAGTCCAAGATCATATAAATTATGTATGGTGTAGAATGAGTCAGAAACCAATTATAGGCAGTCAAGTGAGCTTGTTTATTGCAATAAAAATATAAATGGTTTCATCGTTGATAATAATCTTATTATGATAATATTATGATATTATCATAATAATGAATGAACATAATATGAAGTATTTTCAATATTAGTACAATACTATACTCTATATAGCGAACCTGGCCGTTATTCTTTCCACACACAAAAATTATGAAACCTATTCAAAAATTGATTGGTTTCCATTTCCCCCAGTATCTGCATTTCCCCCTAGCTACGGGTAAGTAGGCACTTGAAGTAAGTAGGAACTTGCCTCTTACCTTCCTCCCAACAGGCAAAAAGCAGGAAAACTTTCTCACAAAAAGCAGGACATAAAGCTTGGCAGGACGGAGGTCTAAAAAACTGGACTATCCTGCCAAAAACAGGACGGTTGGTCGCTTTATCGTAGAAGAAGAGGGATTCATAAAGAAGAATGAGCCGAAATTCCCTATTTGAAAATGTGTGGTTGTCTGAAAAAAAAAAAAAAAAAAATGAGTTGAAGAATTGAAGAGATCCTGATTATTTTCGAGGGAAGTCAGCGACCCAACGAAAATTTCCGTACAAATTCTGCTCGTTCTCCGTACAGACCTCTAAATTTCCGTACAAACAGGCCATCCGTACAAGCTCTATCCGTACTCCGTACTGACCTCTAAATTTCCGTACAAAACGGATATATCCGTACGGGTTGGCAACGCTGGTTCGGAGAAACCTCGGTGGACTTCAGCCCTTCATAGATGCAGACTTTTTTTTTTTTTTTTTTTTTTTTCTCGGACCGTTTATCCAGCTTGTTTCAATGTTGCTAAATGCTCTACACTGACGAAATTGAATTATTTTGACCGCACCTGAGATAACAGAAAGCCTGTTTCCAACAAAGTAATAAAAAGTAAAATTCATAAAATTCAACAAAACAGATCCAGTTTGAAAAACGCTGCAAATTTTACACAAGGGTTTATTATTCTTTGATATAGGTTACTTGTACAGAAATTTAATTCTGTCAATAAAAAAAATTTAAAAAAAAAATTTTTTTTGGATTTTTATATTTCAAAAAAAATTTTTTGAGGCGATTTTTTTTTCAAAAATGTGTTTTTTCAAAAATTCCTTAATTTTTACTCGAAAGATATTTAACTTCTTGGGATCCTTCAAAAATCCCATTTTTCGCCCCATGAAAGCCCTATAGATCGCCACAGTGAAATCGGATCGTTCCGGGACCCCAAAAAATGGATTCTACGTCCAAAAATACTTCGAAAACGACACCTGACTCGATCCCATAGCCAAAAGCCTTCAAAAACCACCTTCTGTAGCCCCATTTTAGCCCCAGAGCGCCCCACGGGTTTGGGCGATCGGGCTGAAAACCTTGCGGGCACAACTAGATGGTAAACCGAGTATTTTGTCAAAATTTCAGATTTTTTAAAAAATTCCTACTGCCCAAAACGGCCTGGACGGCGGACGGCGTACGGCGTACGGCGTACGGCGGACGGACATTTCGGATTTAGAATGTAGACCACTTGAAACGGATAATGTCAAATTTTGAGCCCGATCGGAGTCGTCGACCCCCGTCGCGAAAACATAGGTGTATTATTCCAAGAACTATAATAACATTTAACCTGATGTGCCCGCAAGGTTTTCAGCCGGATCGCCCCAACCCGAGAAGCTTAAAAGGGGCTACGGGAACGGTTTTGGCTATGGGCTTGAGTTAGTTGTCGTTTTCGAATTATTTTGGGGGTTCCAGAACGATCCGATTTCATCGTAGGGACCAATGGGTCACAAATGGGACTTTCGAAGGATGTGAGGAGGTCAAAATTTCGAATTTCAAATGGATTATGCGTCCAAAATTACTCGGAAGACGACTCCTCATTAAATTCTTGGATCTTTCTTTATAAGAAGGACCCAAAGAATCCAAAGACCCCAAACTTTTCTGAATCCCCAATATCTGCACTCGCTCGTTTGAGCTCGAATTCTCCCTTTGGTTCCGAAAGCTGTTCTTCAGGTGTGTTTTTGGTTTGCCATTTGTGAGCCCCGAGGAGGTGATGACGGACTGCTTTACCGATGACTTGATGGCAATAAAACCAGTTACCTCACCAATTGATAAGTTCCCCGATTATCAGGACATAATATGTCCTAATAATATAATAGGACATATTATGTTCAAGACGGTACGCTCTCCTCCACCCCTCCCCACCCCCCATCACTACGATGTGGGCTGAGAACGCTCCCACCCTCAACCGCACTACACTATAATAGTTTAGAATCAAAACCGGACAACTCCAAAATTTCAGAAAATGATTTTTTCACATTTTTTACAAGTTTGAAGAAAATTTGTGCATTTAATGCTATAGCATAAGTATACTTATGCTCTTAAAAGTGTGGGTTCATAACTGGACTAAAACCATGAGAAACAATATGCCGAAATGTCGGGTTAGTTTCAAAAGCGGACAATTCCAAAAAAAAAAAAAAATGTGAAAAAATCAATTTCTGAAATTTTGGAGTTGTCCGGTTTGATTCTAAACTATTATAGTGTAGTGCGGTTGCTCAACCCTCAAGGGTGGAATAATTATAGTTGCGAGAGTTACCATCACATGCCAAGTTCAATACGAATTTCACCTCTGCTCACCTCCACATTTTCGCGCTAATAGAAACAAACTTTGGCGGGGTTTCAAAGTGATATTTACGTTGCTCTTCGTAGCGCAGCCCCATTTTTTTAGAGAACGCATGTTAGCGTATACGTTACTATGCATAGGTACTTAGAACTTAGTGGGAGCATGACCAGGTTCGATTTTCTGAAGGAGGTGTCATCAAAATGTCTTCCAACTCCTAGAACTAACTTACTACAACTTTTTGACATTGCAGAACACATTTTTCGGAGGCAACCCAGCCAACCTCCTCGTGGTGTCTCCTGGGTAACGCTAATTAGCGTATTAATACGCTGGACCCAATTCATGCTCCTGACGAAAAAGTGGGGGACCCAACTCGAGCACAGAGGGAAAGTTGTCGGGGCCCTACTAATGCATTTTTCGGATTCCGGGACCCTCAAGAAAACTAAGTTAATTTTTTTTTTAATTATAACAATCATTATAGTATACGACAACAATCATAACAACAACAATAACAATCAACAACAACACAACAATCATGTGTAACAATCATTATACGTATAGTGTACTCGATTACAATAATAATTGTTGTACAATATTAGTTATTAATAATATTGTGATGGCAACCATCACATGGGGGGTTTTGAATCAGTCAAAAGTAGTTGTGGTCAATATGTTTACACGTTGTTGTTGAACATTGTTCAAGAGTGTTTTGTTACATTTGGCGCCCAACGTGAGATTGGACTCCCTCATGTCTCGGTCCCAGCCGCCGAGGAGGACGATGGCTACTCGTCGTACGCCAGCCATTGTTGACGAGGTTCCACAACTTCCTGAGCCCGAGGCTTCGACGACGCGGTCGACGCGTCGCACACCTACCGCTGTTGGCGACGTGCCCCCGGCTTCGACGACGCGTTCCCGCCGGGTGGTAGCGACTGCACAAGACCGCGCGGCAACGACGAGCCCGCGATGACGCAACGATTGGCTACAGTTGAGGCGTCGTTAAACACCGTAGAACAGCAGCATGTCAACTGGTAGCTTTGTTCAATCGCAAACGTTGAGTGGTTTAGCCACCCCGCAGCCACCCTTCGCACCAGTGAATTCGCCGTCACGTTCTGTGAGTACGCTTCGACCAAACAGGTTTGATGGGTCAGTCTCTTGGGAAGAATACCAAACACAGTTTTTGGTAATAGCAGACGCCAACATGTGGACGACGGACAGGGAGTTGGGGGAGCACCTGGTGGCCTCCCTGTCGGGCCCCCCTTGTCAGTGCACCGTAATCTTCCCAAGGAGCATCAGGCAAGTTTCACAAAGCTGGCAGAGGCTCTTCAAATGCGCTTTGGTTCGGAGCATGCTTCACGTCCAGCTGGATATGCGACGGCAACGAGCTCATGAATCGCTGGCTGAACTAGCAACCGATATCGAACGCTTGACACATGGGGCGTTTCCTGACTCCCCAATTCACGCTGTAGAAAGAATAGCAGTGCGCTCCTTCATTCACGCGATCGACTGTGAGGACGTGAGAATGCCGGTCAGTATTTCATCCCCGAAGACATTAATCCATTAACATCCCCGAAGACATTAAGACATTAATTCTATTAAGATAGGCACTGCAGAAGGCACAAGAACGTGAGGCTGAGCTGTCAGTTCATGCGGCTGTACAGGAGAACACGCCAGTGAAGTCCGAAGAATCTGAGGATTGATTTCAACCGAGGAAACGAGCCGTGTCCCTCAACCCAAAGTAGAACGTAGGTAGAACGCCTCAATCGAACGATAGCCAAATTTCTGACGAAATTCGTCAACCAGAAGCAGAATGATTGGGACAGGCTGCTACCACTTTTCCTGCTGGCCTACAGGAGTGCGCCCCATGTCACGACTGGCTTCTCGCCAGCATTGATGGTGTATGGTCGCGAGCTCCAGCTAGGTACCAGAGTACTTGGTGAGACCCGTCATGAGGGATGAACCACTCTCGGTTCCGTATGTGTTCTCTCTTCGGAAGCACATGCAGGAAACCAGAGAGTGCGCTACAAGAATCATGGGGGTCCAGACGCGGCAGGAGAAGGAGCGTTTCGACCTTCGAGCCCTCCAGAAGGAGTTCAAGCCTGGGGACTGGGTCTGGCTGCATGACCAAAAACGAACGGTGGGGCGCTGCCAGAAACTCCAGCCACAATGGACAAGCCACACGCCTCATGGGTCGTGATGCCGAAGAGGGAAGTAAGAGTGTAGACATAGACGACTCCATGAGGTGTTCCAGTTTTAGTGTAGTGGAAGGTAGATAACTTGAAACTTTCCGTTCACCTTCCTCTTTTTAGGGCAAAACATTTAGGTATTGGAGATCAGCATAGGAACAAGGAAAATACACTGCCAAGGCAATGGCACATGAGCTTCCTCGTGCCAAGTTCAAGATGAACGTAACAACTGTAACAAGAAAATTACGTTCGCGCATGCGCAGGGAGTACCACTGATTCAATCGTGATGAAACTGATAGGGAACCATCTAGGGCTATACCCACACAATTCCTGAAAATTTGATTGAAATCCGATCAAAATTGTAGGGGTTATGGCTGTGGCAAGGAAATTACGTTCGCGCATGCGCTGAGCGTACCGCTGATTCAATCATGATGAAACTGACAGGGTACCATCTAGACTCTAGATTCTAGAGCTATACGCACACAATTCCTGAAAATTTGATTGAAATCCGATCAACATTGAGAAAGTTATGCCTGTTTCAAGAATTTCACGTTAGCGCATGCGCAGAGCGTACCGCTGATTCAATTGTGGTGAAATTCGTATGGGACCTCAAGGAGCCTTATCCGCATAATCCCTCAAAATTTGAGCTAAATTCATTCAAAATTGTGGAAATTATGGCTGTAACAAGGAAATGCGGACAGACCGACAGACCGACAGACACAGAACCAAATTTGTTCAGTAGGCTATGAAACGCAAAATGCGAGTGGAAATTTTGAATTTGGACAACAAAAATTTTTTTTCTCCCGAAAGTGAACACAAGGCTTCCGCTGCTTCGCAGACTCGGAAGCAAAACGCTGCAAATTTTACACAAGGGTTTATTATTCTTTGATATAGGTTACTTGTGTAACAATTTAATTCCGTCAATGAAAAAGATTTTGGGAAAAAAATTTTTGTTTGGATTTTTCTTCCGAAAAAAAAATTTTTTTTTTCAAAAATTAGGTTTTTACTCGAACAATATTAAATATTAAACAATGTTAAATTTTAACCTCCTGGGATCCTTCAACAATCCCATTTGTAGCCCCATGAATAATTTATTTATTTATTTGTAACATTAAATGTTACAAATAAATAAATAAAATAAGTAAATAAATTTTACGTAGGCCTCAGGGGCCCTTAGGTTGTAAAATCAATGTAACGACATTATTAATTGCAAGTAACAAAAGCCCTATAGAATAATGAAAGCCCTGTAGATCGCCACAGTGAAATCGGATCGTTCCGGGACCCCCAAAAATGGTTTCTACGTCCAAAAATACTTAAAAACGACACCTAACTCGATCCGTTTTTTCGAAAACAACACCTAACTCGATCCGTTTTCGAAAACGACACCTAACTCGATCCGTTTTCGAAAACGACACCTAACTCGATCCGTTTTCGAAAACGATACCTAACTCGATCCGTTTTCGTAGTATTTTTGGACGTAGAATCCATTTTTCGGGGTCCCGGAACGATCCAATTTCACTGTTGCGATCTATAGGGCTTTCATGGGGCTACAAATGGGATTTTTGAAGGAACCCAGGAGGTCAAGTGTTTGAGAAAAAAAATGTTTTTTTTAAAGAAATTTTTTTAAAATCATTTAATGATTAACAGGACGAATCCATTTTTCCCCGCCACGTCACGGTAGACGGTACGCAACATAATCGCGAAAACTATAATCTCATGATTGTCTGTAAGGACGATTGGCGGTTGGTTACAAGTAGAAGGTCGAAATTCCAAGAGTTTAGAATGAGGCGTAAAATTAATCATCTATCCGTGGGTCTACCGTCCGTTTTTTGATAAATGAAAATCCAAAAAAAAATCCTAAATATTTCTAAAATTTTATTCATTGACAGAAATAAATTTCTGCACAAGTGACCTATATCAAAGAATAATAAACCCTTGTGTAAAATTTGCAGCGTTCTTATTTATTGTAAAAAGAAACTATTCTTTTGTTAATTGTGAAAATAGATTTCCCTGCATTCTGAGTGTTTTTTTACTGTTTTGACCCAGTTTTTGGTTGTATTACGACAGACGCGATTTTCTAGTGGTTTTTACGTGATACTCCATGCCGGAGGATCCAAATTCATATATAATATAATATATTATATGTGTATATATATAGGGGGCCACTTTCAAGTCTCAGCCCCGGGGCCCACGAGGCCCACTGTTCGTAAATCCCCTTAGTTCGATTTCTCGTCAGCTATCAAAAGCTAGTTAAAATATTAAAAAAACACAAAACGTCAAGTTGTGACAAATTAATTGCGGATTCGAAATTGTCTTTGGAGGAAGTTTTCATTATTCGAGAGGAGACACGTTTGGAAGTAAAGCAGTTTCTTTTATCGACTGGATGGAGAAATAGTAATAATATTACATTTATGTAATAGTATAATATTATAATATTATTATGTTATGATTCTGTTATTCAATGTCAGTTATTTCTTTCACCGAATTACCGACTCCAGTTTTTCAAGGCCAAGAGATGTTTAACCAATTCTTGGAGGTGTATCCACCAGCCAACAGAACAATCGGCAGTTAGTTCAGTTCCAACACCCGAGAGCTGTCTAGCGGACAATGCTGGAACCCAAAGCTTTCGTTCGTTGCCACGTTGGTGTACCATCATCTTGAGACCGAGGACGCCAACTTCAAGCTTGCATAGATCGTACCTCGGAGGGTGGGATCAAAAAACTTGAAACATGGCGCTGGGATTCTTGTCTCTAGGCAGAGACGAGTAATAATTTCCTGAAAAATCGCTAAAAAGCAAAAAATTAAAAAAAGGTAATTTTTAAAAAAGCTGCAAATTTTACACTAGGGTTTATTATTCCTTGATATAGGTAACTTGTGCAAAAATTAAATTCTGTGACAAAGAAAAACATTTTACAAAAAAACATTTTTGAATTTTTTTCGTTTTGTACTTACTTGAAAAATATTTGACCCCCTGGGATCCTTCAAAAATCCCATTTGTAGCCCCATGAAAGCCCTATAGATCGCAACAGTGAAATCGGATCGTACCGTGACCCCAAAAAATGGATTCTACGTCCAAAATTACTTCGAAAACGGCACCTAACTCGATCCCATAGCCAAAAGCCCACAGGAACTCTTCCGCCTCATAGAGATGAATTAACTCCATGACTTCCTCGGCACTCCTCACTTTTTTCGCCCCACTCATTTTTGGTAAATAGACGAGAAAAGAATCGAACAAAGAATCGAAAAACAGAAACAGAAACGAAAAACAGCAGTCTACCCGTGTCAGCACTCCCTCGAAGTCTCCAACACTCTAGGGATGTGCGATACTTATCGATATGGGTAAAGTATCGGGTATTTCCTTTCGATACCGGGTACTTTTGGTATCGAATCCTGCCATTCGATACTACTACTGGTATCGATTATTTTTCCAGTATCGGAAAAAATACTCAAATGGAAACAGATGTACCGACTTAAAACTAAAATAACTTTACTTGAATCATTTATTCATAAATTTATAGGTACTTGAATCACAGGGAAGCTCTCTACCAATAAATTATATAGGAACACTCACACACATAAGTTATGTGACAACGTCTCGTCTGAGTCTGATGTTGAAGTTGTTACTGTGTGTACTATAGGTATGCCTCCTTGGTGCTATAACCTACACGAAAAGCGAGGAATCTACTCGCCACGCTCACCTCTGTCGGCCAACACAGATAATATCTGTACATATTATGTACTAGACTACATAATCACATCGACATTTTTGATAAAAAAGTATCAAAAAGTATCGATACTTTTATGAATCGGTACTTTTGGATACTTTTAAAAATGCATTGGACTAAACTAAAATATTATAACCATGGTTTAATTTTTTTTTCTATAAACATTATAAGCAGGGAGTTTTTACTGACGATAGCGACGCTAGACTCAGGCGGTGTTCTCAGATTGCTTATTTTCATTAAATGAAAATTTTATCACAATCGACCTCGTGGATTTTTAGGTAAATAATTTTCGAGCAAACTTATTACTGAATTTTGAGAAAAGGAACATTCTCGGTTGTCACCAAAATATGTTGACAAATTGTGTTTTCTGAGAGGCACATATTTTATATACAATATTTTCTTTATTAAATGAATATAATATCATTCTTCTTCTTCTGACTCTTTGAAGTAACAATAATGATAATAATAATAATCAACAATAATAATGATAATCCAGGATTCGATTTTCAAACTGTCCCTATTCAATACAGAAATTTTCTTTTCTCTTAATAAAAGTACCCATATGATCCAATACTTGTAGGTATCGAATACTTGCTTCCGATACTTCGATAGTATTGCATACTTTTTTCGATACTAGTATCGGGTACTGGTATCGGGTATTGTATAGTATCGCACATCCCTACAACACTCGGAAAAATCTCCTGGCGCTGATGGAAGACCGGAGACCGAGTCTCGAGTGCAGGCAATCGCATGTAGGCCTACACTTGTGACTCTTCCACTCTCGGAGACATGACCAGACTTGTCGCGGATAGGTACTGCTCTCGGAAACGATTCGAGTCTCATGACCACTCTCGAGACTGTTTTGTCTCAGGTGTACACTTAGCCTTTATTATTGCGATTTATGTCATTTATTCCATGTCATTTATGCCATTTATTTTTCGTGGTTTATGTCACTTATTCGACATAAATGGCCATTTTATGTCATTTATAAATAATTTCATGTCAGTTATTTTTCATGAAACTTGCAAGTTTTGGCTATCCTAGAAAGTTCTAAATCATTGGAGAAAAGGAAAGACATTTTCCCAACACTTTCTGTAGGTAGGTATTAATGCCGATTTATTTCAATAATAAGTTTACAAGGAATTCACGAAATTTACGAGGAAAATTATTCTAGAATCATGACAACAAAGGGCCGGTTTCACCAACGAGTCTGGCTTAACTTAAGAATAGATTAAATCAGTAATCGGCGATTTACACACGAATCGGGTTTCACCGAGGCCCGCTTAGCCTAAGCGAAGCTCAAAATCGCCTAATCTGAGAATAAAGTTAACATCAGTGTTGGTCGACTTAAGCGGGAACCGGAGTGGATTTGCCGAACAAGTGTGCGAGAGAGAGGGTAGATGCTCAAAAGTTGATCCAAATTAACTCGGCATCTAATTAATCAATTTCAATTCTGAAAAATGTTTTGAGCTCAGGACTCCAATCCTGAAGAGGCCAACGTTGAATTTATTTTTTAATTATTGATTTAGTCATTAATTACAAATTAATCAATTTTTATTACTGAATTTTCGGTGATTAATTGATCGAAATATTCAAAAGTTGGCTTATACCGCCCTTGCAGTGTACCTAAGGAATTTGCAGGCATTTTCAAATTCAATTTAAACCTTCAGATAGCGGCGGAATCCGGTTTCCCGCCAAAATCAGTCCCTCCGAATTAGAGTTCGGCTGGAATAGGGCGAGGAGGACTGGGGCGCGCAAGTTCGGAGCAGCGTTGCCAACCTGCCGAGAAGAAATTTCCGTTCCGCCCCTCCAAAATTTCCTTTTTTTCGGTCCGATATCCGTACGATATCCGTACACATGAGCTCTATTTCCGTACAACAAAATTCGACCTTTTTCCAGTTCTCATAGCTAAAAACATGAGTACCGATAAAAATAACTCTTACCTAAGGATATTTTCCCCTAAATAAAACATCAAAATCGTACTGTTGGTGGTTTTGAGGGTTGTTAGGTACATATCATGGAAGTAGGAAGAGAGCTCTATTTCTGCTTCCATGGTTCATATAATTATGAACCATGGAAGCAGGAATGTAGGATTTAAAATTAAAAAAAAAAAAAAAAGGGCACCGTGCACGGATCACTGAAATGTGTGATTGTACGGGAGGGTTTGGACGTTTCACATTTGAAATGTACAGCGCCTATTGAAACTTGGAACCGTTTTCCTTTACTTTAGCGTTCTACTTTAGGACCTAGATTATGTAACACAGTCCAAGATCATATAAATTATGTATGGTGTAGAATGAGTCAGAAACCAATTATAGGCAGTCAAGTGAGCTTGTTTATTGCAATAAAAATATAAATGGTTTCATCGTTGATAATAATCTTATTATGATAATATTATGATATTATCATAATAATGAATGAACATAATATGAAGTATTTTCAATATTAGTACAATACTATACTCTATATAGCGAACCTGGCCGTTATTCTTTCCACACACAAAAATTATGAAACCTATTCAAAAATTGATTGGTTTCCATTTCCCCCAGTATCTGCATTTCCCCCTAGCTACGGGTAAGTAGGCACTTGAAGTAAGTAGGAACTTGCCTCTTACCTTCCTCCCAACAGGCAAAAAGCAGGAAAACTTTCTCACAAAAAGCAGGACATAAAGCTTGGCAGGACGGAGGTCTAAAAAACTGGACTATCCTGCCAAAAACAGGACGGTTGGTCGCTTTATCGTAGAAGAAGAGGGATTCATAAAGAAGAATGAGCCGAAATTCCCTATTTGAAAATGTGTGGTTGTCTGAAAAAAAAAAAAAAAAATGAGTTGAAGAATTGAAGAGATCCTGATTATTTTCGAGGGAAGTCAGCGACCCAACGAAAATTTCCGTACAAATTCTGCTCGTTCTCCGTACAGACCTCTAAATTTCCGTACAAACAGGCCATCCGTACAAGCTCTATCCGTACTCCGTACTGACCTCTAAATTTCCGTACAAAACGGATATATCCGTACGGGTTGGCAACGCTGGTTCGGAGAAACCTCGGTGGACTTCAGCCCTTCATAGATGCAGACTTTTTTTTTTTTTTTTTTTTTTTTCTCGGACCGTTTATCCAGCTTGTTTCAATGTTGCTAAATGCTCTACACTGACGAAATTGAATTATTTTGACCGCACCTGAGATAACAGAAAGCCTGTTTCCAACAAAGTAATAAAAAGTAAAATTCATAAAATTCAACAAAACAGATCCAGTTTGAAAAACGCTGCAAATTTTACACAAGGGTTTATTATTCTTTGATATAGGTTACTTGTACAGAAATTTAATTCTGTCAATAAAAAAAATTTAAAAAAAAAATTTTTTTTGGATTTTTATATTTCAAAAAAAATTTTTTGAGGCGATTTTTTTTTCAAAAATGTGTTTTTTCAAAAATTCCTTAATTTTTACTCGAAAGATATTTAACTTCTTGGGATCCTTCAAAAATCCCATTTTTCGCCCCATGAAAGCCCTATAGATCGCCACAGTGAAATCGGATCGTTCCGGGACCCCAAAAAATGGATTCTACGTCCAAAAATACTTCGAAAACGACACCTGACTCGATCCCATAGCCAAAAGCCTTCAAAAACCACCTTCTGTAGCCCCATTTTAGCCCCAGAGCGCCCCACGAGTTTGGGCGATCGGGCTGAAAACCTTGCGGGCACAACTAGATGGTAAACCGAGTATTTTGTCAAAATTTCAGATTTTTTAAAAAATTCCTACTGCCCAAAACGGCCTGGACGGCGGACGGCGTACGGCGTACGGCGTACGGCGTACGGCGGACGGACATTTCGGATTTAGAATGTAGACCACTTGAAACGGATAATGTCAAATTTTGAGCCCGATCGGAGTCGTCGACCCGCGTCGCGAAAACATAGGTGTATTATTCCAAGAATAATAAACCAAAAGCACACATTATACATAACTAGTCTCTCTGGCTCGCTTCGCTCGCTCCCCTAGTGGGGTGTATTGCCGCCTGTGGGGTGTATTGCCGCCTGTGGGGTGCGTAGCATCGATGGACACGTCCAAACCCCTACTCAGACATAAGGCCTCGCTCCGCTCGGCCCCTCCTATTCGTAGCAGAGACGATAGAAAAAATCGGCGTATTTTTAGGGCTTACCGTTTAGGAAATTATTATTTTTAATTCAATTCAACTTTTTTTAAATAAAGGCCTCTCCATCTATCAAAGTTCCCTGGACCCTCCGTTTTCTAAGATCCCTGGCCCCGCGCGAATTAAAACGATCCAATTGTCTTCTCACCGTGAAATCGCCCCCTCCCCCTCGGTTTTTTCGAAATCCGACTTCGGAATCGGATTGGCCATATTTTGGCGCGCATTTGGCTCGCGGATACCATACCCAAAAAATGGCTCCTTACTGGGTATTTTTGAACCCGAAAAAACGTGGGACAAACGCGAGAAAGACGATTTTTCGACGAATTTCCGGCGAATTTCCCGGGCGAATTTCCGAATTACGATTTTACCGACGTCTTCCTCCAGGTCTGATCTATACGGCTCGTATTTTTTCGTAATTTTTTCGACCCCTTAAACGGGCTTTGGTGCGAGTTGAAAGTGGAAAACGTAGGACTAACGGGAGAAAGACTATTTTTCGACGAATTTTCGACGAATTTCCCGGGCGAATTTCGGATTTTCGATTTGACCGACGTCTACCTCCAGGTCTGATCTATACGGCTCGTATTTTTTCGTAATTTTTTCGACCCCCTAAACGGCCAGCGAGCGGAAAGTGAAAAAACTCATTCGGGAACGCGTTATCCCGTACCAACAAACCACACGGCTACCGTCGGCCAACACAATTTTATATTATTGTATGATGATATGATATGATATGATGATATGATATGATAATATTAATAATACTAATAATAATAAAATAAATAAATAAATATAAATAACATATGAAAAGAAGCAAAAAAGATAGAAAGAGACTCGGGACTAATCTGGAATTTTGAAAATTGCAACTATAGAAAACGAATAAAGTAGGTAACTTAAAAAGTAAACTTATACCAAAGTAACTTATCAATTTCGGGGAGGGTATCAAATTTTATTGAAGTCCAAATCAATGATGAAAATTATAAAGTCCCTCAGAAATTTTCAGCGTGGATCTCTATCAAAATTTACTAATGCATTTTATAGGAAATTTAATGCTCGTTCACTTTTGGTTTATTATTCTTGGAATATTACACCTATGTTTTTGCGACGGAGGTATACGACTCCGATCGGCCTCAAAATTTGACATTGTCTGTTTCAAGAGACTACGGGAGGGTTGTTTTGTAGGCTTTTGGCTATGGGATCGAGTTAGGTGTCGTTTCTAAGTATTTTTGGACGTAGAATCCTTTTTTTGGGGGGGTGCTGGAACTATCCGATTTCACTGTGGCGATCTATAGGGCTTTCATGGGGCTACAAATGGGATTTTTGAATGATCCCAGGTCAAATGTTTTATAGTAAATATTTTCCAAGTAAAGAACAAAAATTTGTGAAATGAATTCGTTTTGATACAGAATTAAATTTCTTCACAAGTAACCTAAATCAAAGAATAATAAACCGTAATGTAAAATTTGCAGCGTTTATGATAGTGAATTACGCAGAACGCATAGTTTCGGAGTTACCTACACGAAAAAAGTGAAAACGCTGCAAATTTTACATAAGCGTTTATTATTCTTTGAAATACTTGTGCAAAAATTATTTCTGTGCCAATGGAACAAATTTTGGAAAAAACATTTTTTTGGATTTAAAAAAAAAAATTCTTTTTCAAACACTCTCTATTTTTTGCTTGAAAAATATTCAATCACCTGGGATCCTTCAAAAACCCCATTTTTAGACCCATGAAAGCCCTATAGATCGCCACAGTGAAATCGGATCGTTCCGGGACCCCGAAAATGGATTCTACGTCCAAAAATACTTCGAAAACGACACCTAACTCGATCCCATAGATAAAAGCCTTCAAAAACCCGCTGCCATAGCCCCATAGCGCCCACGGGTTTGAGCGATCGGGCTGAAAACCTTGCGGGCACAACAGTTGTCTAGTTACTAGATGGTAAACCGAGAATTTTGTCAAAATATCAGATTTTTAAAAATTTCCTACTGCCCAAAACGGCCTGGACGGTGGACGGCGGACGGACATTTAGAATTTAGAATTTAGATTATAGATTAGGCACAATTATTGTAATACAATTATTATTACCTAGTAAGTATTATTTCAATTATTATACACTAAGTTTATAATAAGTCTTATTATACAATAGGTATAGGTATTGTAATAAAAAGCTAAATCATAATATGATATTATGTTGGGTAAAATTCAAAGTTTTGTAATATTTTCCTCTCAAAATAATATTCAACTACATACAAAGAAGATATCATCCACCTAATATAATATATCTGTAGCCGCCCGTGAAAATAGAAAACCAAAAATTTAGGGTAGCCTAAAAATTTCGATCGCCATCTGCGTCAAATCCTCTGATAGGCTCAAGCTGAAACACTTGGCCGCCAAGTCTTGGCGTGAGAGAGGAATCAAAGAAAGAATGTAAAAATAAAAAACTTGCCGCAGGTACAAAGGGCATCCTGGTGTTTGTTGGTTTGAGTAAGTGGGGTGATTGAGGTGTGGGAAGGGGTTTGGGGGGGGGGGGGGGTGAGATGAGTCACCAAGCTCATCCTTCACGGCCCGTTTCAACTCACTCCGCTCATCTAGCATAATTCTGGAAACCGGATTCCGATCGCGTTTTTTGATGAAATGATTAGTTTCGGCGAATAATGTTCATTTCTTGATGTTCTTCAGGGTGGTATAAGCTGAATTTCTTCCTCCACCTCATAATGAGCTAAATTCATAAATTGGCTAAAATTCAAAATTAAATATTTATTTAAATAGAAGCAATTTCGAAAATGTTGCACGTTGGCCTCTTTTTGATAAGTATAGTAAAGAGATTCCCGTTGCCCGTTTCAATAAATACTAGATGCTCCGGCTCGCTTTGCTCGCCTACGCACCCAGCTGGGGGGCTCCGCCCCCCAGACCCCCCGTCGGGCCTCGCTTCGCTCGGCCGACAGCTTATTGTTTGGTTGCTTATATTGTTTGGTTGCTCAGGTAATTTGGAACTACTTTTGAGCGAAAATTGGGGCGACTGGGGCGCCATCTCTTATCTGCGAATCTCACCAAACCCCACTCCGGTTCCCCCTTCAACCGCAGCTTTGCTCGAAAAAGTTAAGCGCCTCTTTGTGCGATGAATTTCGTTTTAATCGGCAGTTTAAATCTGAGCTTACCTACGCTAATTTAGCTGAGCAGCTTTAATTTAAGCGCAGCTTTGATTGTTGGGTGAAACCGGCCCTGAGCGTTCACCTTCACGTTTATGTCATTTATTTGAAATCTCGGCAATTTATGCCATTTAATCGCTGCCGGAGGAAACAAGTAAAGCGGTAGGTAACCACTGACTGCTTTTCCGTACCTATATGGGGTTTCAGGCATAGTAATAGTATACACGTCCTTTTGCGCCGGAGCCTTTTTCTACTTCTGAATTTTGGGGAAAAGCCCAAAAACGTCCGATTTATGTCATTTATTCAGAATTTTGGCAATTTATGTCATTTATTCGAAACATTGCCATTTTATGTCATTTTAGTGTGTCATTTAACATTTATGTCATTTACTCGTCTCTGCTAATAGGTAATACAGTTCTACGATCTCTTGTCACTGTAAACTGATTTTTAAAACACATAATGTTATAAATTCTACGCCAAATTTTCGGGAATGATTACCTATTATTATTTTTAATTTAAAAAATAAAAATAAAATAAAACAATATGTCGATCTGTGATTGGACAGATTTACGCAGGACGAGATTTAGATCAAGCAACGAAGCATTTGAGGTAGAAAAAAATAAGGTAAAAGCGAAAATTTGAACACACATAGGGGGAGGTGTCCTGAGTAACATACTAAAAGTTCTGGTGGGTGGGGGTGCAGCGTTAAGGGGGGGGGGGGGGGGGGTGTCTCCAAACGTTCCTTTTTTAGGTTTTTCGTGAATATTTCAGAAACGGTGAATTTTTTTATGAACCTTGCCCTATAGTAAATGAAAGTTGATTAAATTCTCTACAACTTTGATTCCATTCACTTTATCCGAATTTCGAACCATTTTGAGATAAACGCCTCGTAAAATCGGTTAATTTTGAAAATCAGGTTTTTACCTCAGGTTTTTTTGGTCCATGTATTAACTTGTAATTAGCATCCTAGATAATTATTGAACTCTACGGATAATTATTTTCTATAGTGTTCAATTATTACCAGTAACTATTGGTGTTCATCAGCGTTCAGCAATAGGGTGAATGAATTAATGTCGTTTTTTAGGAGAGAGCCAGGAAACCCTTGAGATGAACAAGATTATTGACCAGAGAGTCTCTGGCAGTGACTAGAGGGAGGCAGGACTTTCGAAGTAAATAGGTATGTAGTCTTCGACTCGTCTCAACTCGCACACCATAGGTTCGACATTTCTTCCCACTTTTAGCCTCATAGGCCATGGGCTCTACAGAGTGAGGCTAAAAAGGGAAGAAATGACTTTATAAAAACACCCTCTTAGAACCTGCAAGGTGTCACTATACTCACTTCATTATGCATTTCACTAATTTCAAACTATGAATTTGGGCTGACTTAAAAAATACAGGATTATGAGGGGTAATAAAAACACTCAAATGTTTTTAAAGCTTCAACGTGCTCTACACACTGGTCGCGTGGTGACTAAAAAAATTTTCATTAGTGCAAGTGATAGAACGGTTCCCAACGTTTCCATCCGTACAACAACAAAAAAAGTCCTAACTTTATCACCCATGGGTGATTGAAAGCAGGTTTGAACAAATTTTCCAGGAGAATGAGCCCTAAACCTTGTGACAAACCTAAATACCTCCCCCCTCCCCTTGAATTTTGTCAACTGAATTAATTGCAAACACTTGGCACAACACCTCTTTCAACCCAGATCCTGCCATGGTGTGCCCAATGCAGCCCATAAAGGACATGAGAGCGTGGAATCCATCTATCCTCACAGCAATCGTGCCGAACTGTATTTCTTGCCTTATAAAGGTATAAAGGCTGGTCAAACGTTACAAAACAAACTGTGGCTCCTAGCTCCTGACTGTTCTGGTGAGCAAACCGTAACGCGGTGTAGTCACTAGGGGGGGGGGGGGATTTATGAATGGAAGAAATGTGACTGAAGTTGTTTTGGTTGGGAGCCGTTTGTACACCAACTGCATAAATCCCTTCCACTCTGGGATGGCAGGCACTTCTGAGGTAGGCTCCACATCCTGCAGCCACTTACCGATCATCCACAGTAAATCTGGAATGCTGGGAGAGAGCATGTCAGATGGGATAGGATTTTACGCGCTTTAGTCCTTGACAGTCACATGCTGTAATGCATTGGTTGCAGTAGCCTCGAACGGTTGAAGCTCCAGAAGTCCAAGATGGCCCACTTCTTCCTGAGTGGGAGCTGATTTCAGCCTGGTCACATTTGAGAATGGAGGGAGAGCACTGGCTGGTGTCACGCACTTTATGCCTCCCATGCTGTGGAAGGTATTCCAGCCATCGAGAGTAGCGACGTTGAAATCTGCATTATCGAAAACATATTTACAGAAGGTCTTTTGTGGGAGAGGCTGCTTTGGTTGATGGATGGGGGAAAGCTCCAGCTGCTGAGCACTGTGGTAGCTTTCACTCAGTCCCAATTTGGAAAGAAGGGACACCAAGTTTTTTGAGCCACACTTTAAGTATATATATATAGATTTCTCTTTATATATAAAGAGAGCTATGCTGTTCAGAATGGGTGATAGGAAAGAGCGAGGGCGAACAACAGCAATTAAGGCATGGGCAATAGCGGTAAATTTTGTAACTGCTGATTCTCTCGACCTTTTCTTCTTCCTGAGGCAGTCCATGAAGGCACGGAGAGATTGATGAATCATGTCTTCAGTCCCATCGCGATGCATCGCAGAAATTGGAGGATATTGACTGGTGTCTCAATCCAAGCCATGGTCTCAATATCTTGCAAGATAATTTCCGCTGCTTTCCTAACAATCCTGACACGCTCAGATTGTTCATTTTTACACCTAGCAGTGTACCACAAGTCATTCAACATTTTGTAGCCAGCACTTCGTAAGCGGATGACTGTTTTCTTCCCTTGGAGTGTACTAATTACAATTCGGTCTCCATACTTCTCGTTCAATCTGTTAATTAGATAGATAGATAGATAGATAGATAGAAAACGTGTTTATTTAAACATTGACATTAACAAATACTTTTTTTCTTATTTGTGAACACGATATGGCAATGGCCCATTGCGATGCCATTGCCCATGGCAATGCCGCATTGCCATGGGCAATGGCATCGCAATGGGCCATTGCCATATCGTGTTCACAAATAAGAAAAAAAGTATTTGTTAATGTCAATGTTTAAATAAACACGTTTTCAATGGGCCATGCCCGTCTGCCAGAGGATGCCCCATAAACGACAATAACAATAGCAAAAATATCAGAACAACAACCTAGCGAGTGAGGAAAACAAGATGCCATAAAATTATACCTAATAATAGAAATGTACAAGAAAATCAACAAATTACTGAGACAGGTAGGGCTGCATCTCGTGGGCGAGGATAAGGTGTCAGTCCCAATTAAGGGGGAACCGGAGTGGGGTTTGGTGAGATTCGCAGATAAGAGATGGCGCCCCAGTCGCCCCGAATTAAACCCAATTTTCGCTCAAAAGTAGTTCCAAATTAGCTGAGCAACCAAACAATATTTTTTGAAACGGGCAACGGGAATCTCTTTACTATACTTATCAAAAAGAGGCCAACGTGCAACATTTTCGAAATTGCTTCTATTTAAATAAATATTTAATTTTGAATTTTAGCCAATTTTTGAATTTAGCTCATTATGAGCAGGAGGAAGAAATTCAGCTTATACCACCCTGAAGAACATCAAGAAATGAACATTATTCGCCGAAACTAATCATTTCATCAAAAAACGCGATCGGAATCCGGTTTCCAGAATTATGCTAGATGAGCGGAGTGAGTTGAAACGGGCCGTGAAGGAAGAACTTGGTGACTCATCTCATCCCCCCCCTTCCCACACCTCAATCACCCCACTTACTCAAATCACCAAACACCAGGATGCCCTTTGTACCTGCGGCAAGTTTTTTATTTTTACATACTTTCTTTGATTCCTCTCTCACGCCAGGTGTTTCAGCTTGAGCCTATCAGAGGATTTGACGCAGATGGCGATCGAAATTTTTAGGCTACCCTAAATTTTTGGTTTTCTATTTTCACGGGCGGCTACAGATATATTATATTAGGTGGATGATATCTTCTTTGTATGTAGTTGAATATTATTTTGAGAGGAAAAAAAACAAAACTTTGAATTTTACCCAACATAATATCATATTATGATTTAGCTTTTTATTACAATATACTATTGTATAATAAGACTTATTATAAACTTAGTGTATAATAATTGAAATAATACTTACTAATAATAATTGTATTACAATAATTGTGCCTAATCTATAATCTAAATTCTAAATGTCCGTCGGCCGTACGCCGTCCACCGTCCAGGCCGTTTTGGGCAGTAGGAAATTTTTAAAAATCTGATATTTTGACAAAATACTCGGTTTACCATCCAGTAACTAGACAACTCTTGTGCCCGCAAGGTTTTCAGCCCGATCGCTAAAACCCGTGCGGCGCTATGGGGCTATGGCAGCGGGTTTTTGAAGGCTTTTAGCTATGGGATCGAGTTAGGTGTCGTTTTCGAAGTATTTTTGGACGTAGAATCCATTTTCGGGGTCCCGGAACGATCCGATTTCACTGTTGCGATCTATAGGCCTTTCATGGGTCTAAAAATGGGGTTTTTGAAGGATCCCAGGTGATTGAATATTTTTTTATATATTTTCTTTAATCCAAAAAAAGTTTTTTCCAAAAATTGTTCCATTGGCACAGAAATAATTTTTGCACAAGTAGGTATTTCAAAGAATAATAAACGCTTATGTACAATTTGCACCGTTTTCACTTTTTTCGTGTTGGTAAGTCCGAAACTATGCTTTCTGCGTAATTCACTACCTATCATAAACGCTGCAAATTTTACTTTAGGGTTTATTATTCTTTGATTTAGGTTACTTGTGAAGAAATTTAATTCTGTATCAAAACGAATTCATTTCAAAAATTTTTGTTCTTTACTTGGAAAATATTTACTATAAAACATTTGACCTGGGATCATTCAAAAATCCCATTTGTAGCCCCATGAAAGCCCTATAGATCGCCACAGTGAAATCGGATCGTTCCGGGACCCAAAAAAAATGGATTCTACGTCCAAAAATACTTAGAAACGACACCTAACTCGATCCCATAGCCAAAAGCCTACAAAACCACCCTCCCGTAGCCCCATTATAGCCCCATAGCGCCCCACGGGTTTGGGCGATCGGGCTGAAAACCTTGCGCGCACAAATAGATGGTAAACCAAGTACCTATTTTGTCAAAATGTCAGATTTAAAAAAAATTTCTACTACCCAAAACGGCCCGGACGGCGGACGGAAATTTCGGTTTTGGAATCTAGACCTCTTGAAACGGACAATGTCCAATTTTGAGGCCGATCGGAGTCATCTAGCTCCGTCGCAAAAACATAGGTGTAATATTCCAAGAATAATAAACCAAAAGTGAACGAGCATTAAATTTCCTATAAAATGCATTAGTCAATTTTGATAGAGATCCACGCTTAAAATTTCTGAGGGACTTTATAATTTTCATCATTGATTTGGACTTCAACAAAATTTGATACCCTCCCCGAAATTGATAAGTTACCTACTTAGGTATAAGTTTACTTTATAAGTAACTAAGTAACAGTTACTGTTACTTTATTCGTTCTCCATAGTTGCAATTTTCAAAATTCCAGATTAGTCCCGAGTCTCTTTCTATCTTTTTTGCTTCTTTTCATATGTTATTTTTATTTATTTATTTATTTTATTATTATTATTATTATTATTATTATTATCATGTATAATGTGTGCTTTTTTTCTGACTGGATCTGGTTTGTTGAATTTTATGAATTTTACTTTTTATTAGGTACTTTGTTGGAAACAGGTTTTCTGTTATCTCTGGTGCGGTCAAAATAATTCAATATCGTCAGTGTAGAGCATTTAGCAACATTGAAACAAGCTGGATAAACGGTCCGAGAAAAAAACGAAAAAAAGTCTGCATCTATGAAGGGGTGAAGTCCACCGAGGTTTCTCCGAACTTGCGCGCCCCAGCCCTCCTCGCCCTATTCCAGCCGATCTCTTATTCGGAGTGACTGATTTTGGCGGGAAACTGGATTCCGCCGCTATCTGAAGGTTTAAATTGAATTTTAAAATGCCTGCTAATTCCTTAGGTTCACTGCAAGGGCGGTATAAGCCAACTTTTGAATATTTCGATCAATTAATCACCGAAAATTCAGTAATAAAAATTGATTAATTTGTAATTAATGTCTAAATCAATAATTAAAAAATAAATTCAACGTTGGCCTCTTCAGGATTGGAGTCCTGAGCTCAAAACATTTTTCAGAATTGAAATTGATCAATTAGATGCCGATTTAATTTGGATCTACTTTTGAGCATCTACCCTCTCTCTCGCACACTTGTTCGGCAAATCCACTCCGGTTCCCCCTTAAACTGTGCCACCAGCTCTGATCGATAAGTCCAAGCGGCCTGGCAAAATCTAGTGAGAGAGAGCCAGTTCGCACCATTGAGGAGGCTAATGATGGAATCCAACGACAATCCAGCCTTTGAACGGCCTAACACAGATAGAAACAGTGCTCCCACACTGCCTCAATCAATTTCCCCCATGTACGAGCAAATTTCCCTTTATTCCCTCCATACTTATATCATGTCTCTCGGCGATTTCCCAGAAGTGAGAGCCAAATTCCCTCCTTACAGGAATACTGCTTATCTTTTTTTCTTTTTTTTTTTTTTCAAATGTATTTCTTATTTTTGGAAATTATTGTAAGTAGTATTTCATTCTGAATACGTACAGGTATAGTGGAGTGACAATAAAAGACAGAACGAAGGACGGTTTAGGCTCGAGGACACAGAAAAGTGGCCTGTCATCGTTTGGATGAAAATGGCAAAAATCTGTAAAATTTTGAAATTGGCGTAACGTTGCCTCACATCCTTTTTCTACGAGAACTACAATGGACTTCATCTGCCACTCATGAGCTTTCCCAGGCGGTTCCAATATCAATTTTTTGTTTTCGTTTCTGCTCATTTGACAGATTGCTCATTGCACTAGAATGTAGGCCATTATCTCCTTAGTGTGAGCTTGCACGTCTAATCTTGTCTTTCTTTCATATCGGACGCAGATTAGATGATTGGGCGTGAGAAAAATTGAAGTCTTGGGAAGCCACGGCCGTAAGGTGCTCGTGCTGACACACAATCCAACCGATTGGCAAATCATCAAGTATTTGATTATTTGATTTTCTTTTGCCAGTTTGCGTACTACAGGTACGTTAACAGTGCGTACGTATCTGTAGGTACTAGGTAGGTACGATAACAGTGTAACATATTTACTATGGATTCTTTTCGCTCTCGTTGTCTTAATCCATTTAATGAGCCCCATGAGACACAGTTTGGTGAGCTACAGGCGTATCGCTAAGTACCTACCTATTGCGCAAACATGAAATTTGGCAGGAAAAATGTCGTATGTGATAAATGCAGAAAGGGCGTCTTCACCATCTCCTCCAGTTATAATATATTACCTATTAATAAGTAACTAATGAAATCTGGACCGAATAGAAAGTGTTTAAATGCCTATAAATTAAGACAATTTGAATTGTGAGAGTTGAAAAAGAGATTTTGAAATATAAAAATATTGGAACCTACTGAGAAATCTCATGAGTCCAAAAAAAGGGAAAGCTGATGAAGTCCATTGTACTCTGAGTTGTCGTAGAAAAAGGATACGAGGCAATGCAACCATGGAAAAACTGGTAAAAATGAGAAAAACGTGTTTTTCCTCATAAATCAGTGATATCGTTTTCCTGACACTTAACGACTTGGTATCCCATGATGCCCTTTTAACTGGATGTTCCACAAGTGTATGCCTTGAATCAGGCAGAAAATAAAAAATATTTAAAATGCACAAACGAGAGAAAATTCATCTTTAAGCTTTCAAGCTCGATTTTTCAGGTGAAATATAATTTTGATTGAGAATAAGGTTACACCACTGAAAAGAGGAAGTTTTTCTCTTTCCAAAACACTGGCGGTGTTATTTTTTGATGGTGGAATAAATGCGGTTGCAGCCGGCGAAGTGAACACAAACCTGCCTATTTCGCAAACTTTGACTGCCGGGCAAGAACGCGAAGGATCTGAAAATTTGTGGGAAATGTTTTCTCACCTAAAAGTGGTAGGTATAACATATTCAAAAATGGTTAATTTCGGAGAACTTTTATTTTTTGAGTTCAACCTGTGTGTTTTTGTCCGTCCTGTGTTGACGTGGAATGTCCCATAATATGTTGCATATTATACAAGTTGCAACTTATATAATTAAATAATAATTGTATAATATACATGTATATTATACAACTCGAAACATTATAATACTACTTATGTTATTCTATTAAATAGAATTTTGATTAGGTAACACTACTGATAACACTGGTCGCAAAAAATGTGACCTGCGAGTTGCCGGCTTCTTTTTTTCCATTTCTAGGGGTTTTTGAGGGTGCTGAATCCAAAAATGATAGCCGACTTGTCATCCGGTGTCATCCGTTGTCATCCGGTGTTGTCTGCCAGTTGTCATTTTTGGATTCAGCACCCTCATAAAACTCCTAGAAAAGGTAACAGATACCGGCAACTCGCAGGTCATTTTTTCTCGTAGACCAGTGTAATATAATAGGTAGGTATTATTGAAGAAAGATTTGGAAGCAGATCAAAAGAATTTTTTTCTGACTCACGTCGCGAAGTCATACCTACCACCATAACCGATGTGAGCAGTAGACGTTTGCAATCTTTTTAATAGTTTGGAATTTTTTATGAACCAATGTCCATTTGTACTAAGGTACCTACCCTGGGTTTATGGGTAGGCTACCCATAAACCTTTCTTGAACTAACGAATGTGAAATTTTCCATAACATATTTTTCATAATAATTATGAAATTATGATCATAATAATTAGAAATTATGATGATAATAATTATTATTATCATAATTTCCAATTATTGTTACAATTTTCAGTTCTAATTAGGTACCTTTTTCTATAAATAGAAATTTCCAACATCCCTGTCGTAATGGAATGAGCCAACACGGCTAAAACCTCCCTACAATGAGCACTGTTTTTAGTCATGTTGGCCACACTGTTTGGTGAGTTGAACATAGAACTTCAACAGCTTTGCCAAATGCCAATGGTATCAGGTGGTTTGTTATGGTAGTTCATTCGAGGGTTGGTCTACGCGAACAGATACACCCACTCAGCGACTTGTGACCAATTTCATGCGACGCACATCAATATCAATCAAGTATTAGCGGTTCGACTTATATTTTCTTGATTTATACTTAGTGATAAATTGAGCTGCGGAATTATTCTAATTTTATTCATTTCGCTGAAAACTACTGGGAACCAAGGGGTTCAGCAGTTCTTTTCCGCTTGGAAACAACACGAATTGACAAAAGGAAGAAAAATGTGTTTGAACATTTAATGTTCAAAACAGCGAAAATATGGGTCCCCTTCCTTTCTGAGAACCCTACTTTTTTGTGCTGAGGCTGGCCTTTTTCCTCTACTGCGAAAGCTTTGAAAATTAAATAGGTAATTGTGGAATATTAATTTTTCAAATTCGACCCTTTATTTTTCATGTGGAAACTGTAGGTACCTAGTGAAATCGGATTGCCCGAAGAAGTCAAAACACCCAAATAGCCAAAATGTCAGCGTGACACTTATTCTAAATTTTGGCGTAGGTACCTATGGGTAGGTATACTAAGCCGTAGTATGGAATAGTTTGGAAATAGTATTAAATATAATATTATTAAATAATATTATATTTATGTTGCAACGAATCCTTCATTAAATTTTAATGAAGGATTCGTTGCAGCGAAATTAGAATTCCGACTAGAGTTGATTCTCCGAAATTAGGGAAATCCCAGTTTGGAGCTTCCAACAATCAATAATACAAAGGTAGTAGGTATGGGGGATGTAAAAAAAAGTCATCTAGACGGTGTTCGCTGCTACAATCTCCCTCGGGACATTTTTATGAGCAACTTCTCTGTGTATTTGTAAATAATTTACATTTATTATTAATAAATGACCGAATCTTCAGGCCCTCACATGTCCCGCAACTCGATTTTTAGACTATAGTGAACTGTAGTTCCTTCTAGGTTACTTTTCTACATTTTTCAGTTGAAGGTTTTTGGTTCTACAATACCTGAGATATATCTCCTGCTATTTTCTCACTGCCACATTTCATTTATTCGTGCTTCAAAAGCATCAAATAATAATTCTTTTTGCTTTCTTTTTTTGTTGTTGTTGTCTTGATGTCAACTGTGTTATCCACTTATACACCTATGTAATCGCGTCAGAGGTCGAAAATTCTGATCAGCCTCAAAATTTGACACTATAATGGGTAAATCCGTTTCAAGATGTCTAGATTCCAATAACGAAATGTCCGTCCGCCGTAGGCATCTGACCGATATATTATATTATAATATATATTATATCAACAGAGAACCATACTCGTTTTGTCGCTTCGAGCTGTCTAGAGAAGAGCAGAGGGGTGGGAAGTTGGAAAGCGGCATTTTTACCAGTACCTACCTACAGTTTTTTCGCCGTGGCGAGCCCCACATATTAAGTAAGTCTTAAACCACTATTGATTTGTGTTCAGGCTATGTATCCGAAGACATGAAAAATATTCTCTTAATTAAATTATCTTCCTCGATCTTACGGATCAAAAAAGCTGAAAAAAAAAAAAAAAAAATCGAAAAAATGTCGAGGTGTACACGTAATTAATTACACGGAGTTTTTCTTCTTCTGTGTGTTCACTGAGGACCCTAGAATGAGATTCTAAAGTCAGATCGTGCGCAAGTGAGCGCATTAAAAACGCGAAAAAGAGGGAAAAAATTATTTTATTTTTTTGTTAAAAAATTATGATAAACAGCTGCTGTACATTTATATTATGCATTGTTCATGTGAAATTATTTTAAATTTGAGCAGAATTATTTATCGAAAATTATTTTTCTTTTTTTTTTTTGCAAATTATTATAAGTTTTATTTTTTTGTCGAAAAAAGATGTCAAACAGCTAAACATTTAGATATTTTATGCTATACCCATCTCTAACAATCAGTCTGTCGTGATGAATAATTTCCACCACCTTTTTGCGTCACTGTACGCCCTCCGCTGTAGGAAGTAGGATTTTTTTTTTTAAATCTGAAAATTTGAAAAAATACTTGGTTTACCATCTAGTTGTGCCCGCCAGGTTTTCAGCCGGATCGCCCGAACCCGTGGGGCGCTATGGGGATAAAATGGGGCTACGGGAGGGGTTTTTGAAGGTTTTCGGCTATGGGGTCGAGTTAGGTGTCATTTCCCAAGTATTTTTGGGCGTTGAATCCATTTTTAGGGGTCCCAAAACGATCCGATTTCACCGTGGGGATTCCAAAAATTCTTTATTTTTGACTCGAAAAATATATATACTTCCTGGGATCATTCAAAAATCCCATTTTTAGCCCCATGAAAGCCCTATAGATCGCCACAGTGAAATTGGATCGTTTCGGGACCCCCAAAAATGAATTCTACGTCCAAAAATACTTCGAAAACGACACCTAACTCGATCTCATAGCTAAAAGCCTTCAGAAACCCCTTCCCATAGCGCCCCACGGGTTTGGGCAATCGGTCATAAAACCTTGCGGGCACAACTAGATGGTAAACCAAGTATTTTGTCAAAATTTCAGATTGAAAAAAAAAATTATTCCAAGAATAATAAACCAAAAGTTTTTTCTAAATATTTTCTTATCCCTTTAATTATTTTTTAATGTTTCAAAAATATTGGGTCAGAAATAATTTTTGCACAACTAACCTATATCAAAGAATAATGAACCCGTTTGTCAAATTTGCAGCGTTTTTCACTACCTATTATCACTTTGGCTACGTTCACCAGTGGTTGCTGGGATTTTTAGGAAAGTAAATTGGTTGCGAGATGGATGGGTGGGGGGTATCTCTTATCTCAGAACCTCACCATATCTCAGAATCTCCGTTCACATGAGCCTACAAAAAGTCTACAAAAAATTGCCGGCACCTTTGACGTTAGAAAACCGGCGCGGTGGTAGGGGAGATGGCGCGTTCCTTTGATAGGTTAACCAGAAGGTTGTAAGAGAAGGTCCTCAGTGATGTGACGCTGTACACCTCTGAGAGGTCTATGTCATGGTAGACGTGCAGGGGGGACAGACAACTCGCCTCAACCAGCCAGTTATGGTCCGGCATTTGGTGAGGGCGCTGTGCTGTCGTCGGTTGTTGAATCGTATGCCAGGGGGGAGTGAATTTGTGCTTTTTCCTTTCATCCCTTGATGAGAACGTTTTTGTTAGTTCAAGTTTCCTAGCAGTTATATTTCGCGTGTGTTGTTTTACTGTATCGTGCTGGTTGGTTTTTATACTTGCACCAATGAGAGTGTTGAAAGTGTTCAGCCCCAGTGAGAGTGTCTAGGTGACCTTTGTTTTGACCGACGAATAACGATTCGGGAGAAATGATTGATTCCTGAATTGTTTCTCCAATCCTATATGTGGTAAAATTATAACAAGTGCGGATGGTGCTGAAATCATCAACTTCATCATCCCCGTCCACCTCTTCAGCTCCAATGGAACTGAAGCTTCACAGCCCTGTTGGTGCTGAAGCTGTCGTATATACGTGGCCGTTGACATCCGGTCGTGGATCTGTGAGTATTTTGTCTCCATTTCCCTCTTTTCTTCTGCTGTGTGGACTGTCTTTCTCGACTCCTTTTGCAGGTAGCACGCAACGATCCGACGATGTTTCCTCTTCCAGGGCAGGAACTCTTGTTTGAGGTTCTGCCTTGTAAAACTCATTCGTCTCGTTACTACACAGCTCTGCAATCATTAGTTATCAGAGCTCATCCTTTATCACGTTAAACGGATAGAGCTGTTTGATAAGCCTCACAAGGAATGGGTGTCCATCTTTGTACTTGGATAGGTGTATTTCGGAAACCATGTTTCTACTGTTGAATCTGATTCTACTGTTGTTCGTTGAACTTATTTTGTTCATCGAGCGATCTGGCGAAAATAGATATTTTCATGAGGTCGTGGACCACGACTCGTGGTAAAATCCTTATCTTGTTGTTGATAATGTAGTTACTTACCTACCTACGTACCATGTTGAGTGTTTAGTCGCTAGGCTGGTGGTTCAGTAAGTAGATGTTGTAGGTATTCTGAGGAAAGCGCGTAGACACAGACAGCCACACCTTCTTGTTGATTACCACTAGGTAATTACCACCTAATTACGATATCTTTGTCTGATGGTATTCAAACGACAAAAGTAGGTAAGCATACTTATAACTCTACTGGGATTTCTTCTTAACTCGGTTTTTTGCCTGCCGTTTTGCTTGTACGGTTGAAAGACCTAATCATTCCAATTTTATGTGAGGCCATGAGATAACAAGGCGCACACAAGGTCTTTTTCCGCCTATTAGGTTTCTATACTTTTTGTTTTGACTCTTACCTACGTCTTTTTAAGGATCCCTCACGTTTCAGTAACAGGTATGACACATTGCATACCTTCACAGTCCTCCGGTCAGAAGAATAGCCTCATTATGTCCACGCTATTTTTTTATGTCTCTGATTAAATGGGTTGAGTGTTCGATTTTGGAAGCCGTTCAATCGATTCTGCGTCCAAATTTATCTCGTAACCGATACCTCACTCGACTCTCTGGTCTCGCTGAAACTATCATGGGATGTACTTCGACTTTCAATTAATTTTGTAGGACTATGAACATTTCTATTCATATCCCCTATAATATAGGAGTATATTATACCTATATTAAAATAGTTATATTATACGTATATTAAAAAATGTAGCCAAAGTGATACCTGAATGTGAAAAGGCTGCAAATTTTACTCAAGGGTCTGTTATTCATTGATTTAGGTTATTCTGAAAAAATTAATTCTGTCAATAAAAAAATATTTTTAGAGAGAGAGAGAGAGAGAAAATGTGGGACCTCGAAAAATGGATTATGCGTCCAAAATTACTCCGGAAATATTTGACCTCCTGGGAACCTTCAAAAATCCAATTTGTAGCCCCACAAGAGCCCAATGGATCCCCACGATGAAATCGAATCGTTCTGGAACCCCCCATAAATAGATTCTACGTCCAAAAATGCTTCAAAAACGACACCTAACTCGACCCCATCGCCGAAACCTTTCAAAAAAGCCCCCCGCCCCATCGCCTCCTGTAGCCACGGTAAACCGAGTATTTTGTCAAATTTTCATGTTGTTAACAAAACTCCTACTTACTGTTCAAAACGGCTCGGACTGCGGACGGACATAAAATGTCGAAAATTCAGATCGGTCTCAAACTCCCATCACACCCGTTTTGAAATGTCTAGATTCCAAAAATGAAATTTTCGAAAAACCTAGACATCTTGAAATGGGTTTTATCGTTAGTTTGAGACCGATCTGAATTTTCTACCTCCGTCGCGATTACATAGTTGTATTTTTCCAAGAATAATAAACCAAAAGCCGTGTTACCACAATTAGGAAAATTGTCGGTGCATTAATAATCGTTGACTGGGTTGAAAAAATCAAATTACTTGGAGTTTGAATCATGTAGGTAGGTAATTCGGATTAAAAAAAAATGTAAATTTACATTTATACATAATTTCCTTTCATCAATGTTCGCATAAGTTTTACTTCTTGTGGGTAAATGATGGTACGTGGTTCATGGTGGGTTCCTTGAGAAGCGCCATGTGATATTTTTCTATCTAATGATGATAATATCAATGATATTAGATCAGTACACTCATATTATGAGTGTACTGATCTTCACAACTGTTGGTGGAGTCCTGTGTTATCTTAGCTAAGGGCCAACATCGGCAGAGCTCACCAAAAACAAAACAGCCTATGACTGGACATGTTTGGACACGTTTGGTACGTCAGTCATAAGGATGCTTTGTGCCATTTCCGATCAACTTCAACTATTGGCGAAAAAATGTTCGCTGTTTGAATCAATTTTTTTCGTATTTATTCATTTTTGTAACTTACTAAACGCTTCATTTAAATCGCTATTTCCATTCGCCGAATTAAGTAAGGAATGGACGTGCACCCACCCGAATTTCTGGTGAAATCATCCTGTGCCATGTTGTTAGAAGTCAAAAACAAGAAAATACTTCTTCTTTTGTCACAAAAAGTCTTTCACGTAGTTTATATTCATCTGAAGTAACATTAGTCTTTAGGACAACTGTTGTCCTGGTCGATTCAAAAACCACGTGCGTGACGTCATCTGTGGACCTTCACGTTTGACGGCAGGGTTGCTAACTCAGAAAACCACTTTTTCCGTAGATCGTTCCCATGAACAATCTGTTGACATTTTGAAACCAAACTAAGGATTGGCTCAGGGGCCAGACGTTTGTAGGATCTATTGCCAGGCTGATTTAGCCAAGCTGTCTTGGCAGACTAACGGACGTATGTTAATAACAATAATATAGCAAGTTGAAGGGGAGAGGCAGGTAATGTTACTGCGAAATGGGGCGGATGCAGGAAACAGGAGCGACGAGTATTTTTAGACAATGGCCCCTCACGCATGCTGGCCGGAATAGGCAAGTTTGCTGTTCGCTGGGCAGTTGAAGTCAAGTTTTCCACTTTAACTTACCCTTCACCTGAAAAAAGTCATTCACGCCATCAATCCAAACATCCAAATGTCAGGGATTAAATCAAATTTTGTAAAAATGACGGTAGAAACTCAGTTTTCCCTGAGGCTGCATTGTTTTTATGAATTAACTGCTAGTATTCTGCAATTCCACCATCAGACACACGTTAGTGGAACTACCAACTCGTGTGTGTGAGTATTTCAGAAAGTTCATTGATCCGCCAGCGTCACTGTCATGTTTACCACTCAAACTCCCGTCACCTTCACTGTGACTTGGAGAAAGTTAGTTTCCAAAAGACTCCAAGGAATTCGGCGGCGTATCTTCTCAGGCTTCTTAGTGTGGCTTTCAAGTTTTTGAAGAACGTTCCACTGTATAGACATAACATTCCAAAACAACCTGTAACGCTAATCATTTTATAATCATTGAAGGTGCGGATTAACTGAGGGTGCATAACACTATTAAATAACCTTTAAATCTTCCTGATACTTTACCAGACATTGTCACACCAATTTGGCTGAACCGATTTGTTTTTATTATTCCCTGACAAGTTAACCTATTTTGGCGGTCATTCCACGACTACTAAAATTCCTATCGATAGACTTCCAAAGAAATCTGGAAATAAGGCCAACTATTCTGTACGCATTCTAGTTGGCCTCACAAGAGTTCAAACCCCAACCACATTTAATGAGGTTCAATGGATGGGGGATTTGCAAGAGTATAATACTATAATTCTCGTCCAGTGTGCAATTTCTAACGTGAAACTGATTGAAAGGAGTTATAGACCTGACCGACCATTCGCTAACTATGCTCCATGAAAAAAAGAGAAGATGATCAAAAATGGTGTATTTAAAAAATCCCCTTGTCAAAAAAACCGAATCCTTAGACCGGGTCGGGTTGGTTTATAAACGACAACTGTTGACCTCGTGATTCGCTGTGAATTCAACTAAATAATCTTGGCGGACAATTCGGTAAAGGTTTCATCGCCTAGTTTGCGAAGTGATACCGAGCGATAAAACTGTTTACGGTCTTTTGGCTCAAGGGGCACTTGGCTCGTATTTTTCCCTTATCAGCGACCGCTGACTCTGGTCGATGTGAAACGGCTGACGCGAGATACTGTGAACACGTAGCGAAACGACTTCATCTTTGAGAATTTCTTGTCTTGGTGATAGTGGTCTGTTCCCAGAACCTTCTGGATCGTACATCTAATACTTTCAAAAACAAAGTTAATCTTTTTCCGTTAATCCCCCCCCCCTTACTCGATTTTCGAGTTTTTCGCGCTCGCCCGATGCCCGCACGGGGATGATATATTTCACATTTCACACCGTTTTTTTATGTTTTATTTATTTTTATATTTCGGCACCCAAATTCCTACTCAGAAGGGAACATTGACACAAAAATGAGAAATTAAGGTGCCTTCAAGCCATCTGGCGGGGTGTATATGAATAGTCAAGTTTGCGTAGTGGTTATTGCAAATAGTATAAATATTTTTTTCCCCGTAAATGCCGTGTAAACCTGTTATCCGAGAGTAGAGAATAGTTTCGTAATGATTAAAAACCTTAAGCGGCCGAAACGCAACCAAAATTGAGTGGGGGGGGGGGGATAACGGCAAAGTACCAAAGTTTGTAGTGCCCTTGCATATTTGCATTTGAAAACATGCTCAAAATCTGGTCTTGCCTACCATATTTTGATCTGCCTATTACATTGGCACGAATTCGTGCAGAAGGTTCAAAACACCTGTATACTTACCACCTGATGGCATTTTTATTGATGGAACTGTTCAGACTGTTGGGGAGCATCGCTGACTACCGTCGGGGCCGTTGACTCGACTAAAATGTGATTCTGGCGTTACGGAATGAATCCAGCCCCTGTGCCCTTGAACTTGGTCTGTGGGCGGCGTGCTATTGTGTCCCATACACCCTTGGGGTTTTTTTTCTGCAGCTTCATTATTTATTACTAAATGTTATCGTCGAACGGGTTGAGCCCTCTCAATTTATATCTGAGGCATTGTATGCAATTGTCTTGTGTACAATTTCCAGATATTTCGAGTGGCTCATGATCAATCATCATTTATAACTTTACCACCATACATAATACATCATGTGGGTTTCATGCACCTACATGCGCATCTTGACTCTTGTGCGTACCCACTTTGATATATTTTTGACTCTTTATTTATTTTGCAGGATAAACATGATGGAGCTCTTGAGATTGTTGACACCATCCGGTAAGTCCATTTCATTCAACGGTCCATTCTTCTCTAAAAGTGTCTGAGCGTTTTCTTCATTAAATGTTTTGTGTATTTATACTGTTGATAGGTGTTATATTTACAATATTACCAAACAGGGTCGCTTGAAACCCATGAGGGTGTAAATTCTCCCAGTGAATAGTTTTCATCTCCATACCTCGTTGAGTCTGTCATGACTGGCTGTTTTTGAGACGGTAGCTTGCGCGTTCGAAGTGAAGCCATCACCGGCCATTGTACTCCTCTCCGTTAAATGCCTCTCAATAGTGCCTTCACATCGAAAGTGTTCGCCACCAGCACAAACAGCTAGTGACCACAAGACCAACAGGTATGAAGGGAGTTTGTACTATCTATGCACATGGGGCAAATTCACCGACGTAGGTGGACAAAATTATGTATTTTAAGAGCCTATCTTACAGAAACTCTGACGCTGATTTAGAATGTACAACCCCCCCCTTAATAAGAGGGTGTAAATAATTGACCTGATGGAGAAAATTTAAAAAAAAAACGCTGCAAATTTTACACAAGGGTTTATTATTCTGTGATATAGGTTACTTGTACAGACATTTAATTCTGTCAATAAAAAATAAAAATTTTTTTTTTGATTTTTATATTTCAAAAAAAATTGGGGGGGGGGGGGGGGGGGGGTTCTTCAAAAATGTGGTTTTTCAAAAATTCTTTAATTTTTACTCGAAAAATATTAAACTTCTTGGGATCCTTCAAAAATCCAATTTTTAGCCCCATGAAAGCCCTATAGAACGCCACAGTGAAATCGGATCGTTCCTGGACCCCCAAAAATGGATTCTACGTCCAAAAATACTTCGAAAACGACGCCTAACTCGATCCCATAGCTAAAAGCCTTCAAAACACCCCTCCTGTAGCCCCATTTTAGCCCCATAGCGCCCCACGGGTTTGGACGATCGGACTGAAAACCTTGCGGGCACAACTAGATGGTAAACCAAGTATTTTGCCAAAATTTCAGATTTTTTTAAAAATTCCTACTACCCAAAACGGCCCGGACGGCGGACGGCGTACGGCGTACGGCGGACGGCGGACGGCGGACGGACATTTCGGATTTTGAATGTAGACCTCTTGAAACGGATAATGTCAAATTTTGAGGCCGATCGGAGTCGTCGACCCGCGTCGCGAAAACATAGGTGTATTATTCCAAGAATAATAAACCAAAACGGAAAAATACGGATTTGATGGAAAAACGCTGCAAATTTTACACAAGGGTTTATTATTCTTTGATATAGATTTTTTTTTTTTTGATTTTTATATTTCAAAAAAAATTTTGGGGGGATTTTTTTCTTCAAAAATGTGTTTTTTCAAAAATTCTTTATTTTTTACTCGAAAAATATTTAACCTCCTGGTATCCATAAAAAATCCCATTTTTAGCCCCATGAAAGCCACAGTGAAATCGGATTTTGATCGGGATCAAAAAATTGTTTTTTCAAATATTCTTTATTCTTTACTCGAAAAATATATAACCTCCTGGGATCCTTCAAAAATCCCATTTTTAGCCCCATGTAAGCCCTATAAATCGCAACAGTGAAATCGGATCGGAGCGCCCCATCTATATCAAATATATATATCGCGTTAGAGACTCACTCACGATTTTCACGGGGAGACTCCCCGAGCGGCGAGCGGGGGGGGGGGGGGGGGGGGCGTCCGTATAAAAGCTTCGCTTCAAAAACCCACCCATAGCGTCCCACGGGTTTGAGCGATCGGGCTGAAAACCTTGCCGGCACAACTAGATGGTAAACCGAGTATTTTCTCAAAATTTAAGATTTTAAAAAAATTCCTACTTACTGCCAAAAATGGCTCGGACGGCGGACGGACATTTCGTTTTTGGAATCTAGACCTGTTGAAACGTATAATGTCTTACGTCCTTTCTTTGTTGGCACTCTTCCCATTGGAAATTTTCAAGGAATACCTCCAATCCTGGTCTGTCAGGCACTGAGTTCCCTTTGCTTCGCCAATCCTGCGACACACAAAGCCGACAAGGCGCTCTTTCCTTGCCGCCTTGCTCCATCTTTCCCACTCTTTATAAAAATACAAATCTTGAAATGTGTGTCGTTCCTGAAAATCGTCAATATCTCTTGAAGTGCAGGAATTCGCCAAAAACGGTTGTGATTTTTAAAAACTGCATTAAATTTTGAACAAAATCTTGCAAGATTCTCCATGGGGAGAGGTATTTTTAATTCGACTGAATAGTGAATCATTGCAGTAATAAGAATTATTCTTATCACTGCAAATTCTTAAAATATAATATGCACTTATGTACTGGTCTGGTTGACATCCATTATGGATGATATTGCCTTCAAAGTGTGACTGAAGACGATGCGAAACATTCTAACTTCTGTACATATCGTCTTGGCACGATGAAGACAGAAAGAAAGATGAACTTGGAGCCGATCAAAAAACACCACTTGTTCGGAACAGGGAAAAATGTGATTTCGTAGGTTCGCCTCTTCGGCGGCGGTGAGGAACGCAGTCATCTTATCATAACAAAGTGATTTATGGACTTCAATACCAATACCTAAAGTAAACGTGTGTATACAATTTTTTTTTTTTTTTTAATCTTTCATTTTGTCCACCTAAATGGCTTATTTACCCCAATGTCTATGTGGGAAATTTCCTCTAGGGAGCTTACATCAAAACCATTCTTTTGAATCAATGACAATGGTTTACAATAATAATTATTGTACATAATTATTATGTACTGAAACCAATATGGATGTTTCTGATTTGGTTTGACGCTGAAGAGTGAATCCACAGTATGCTGTAAATGTAGAGACATTGTCTCACAGTGTCTTGATTCTTTAGTTAGGCGTTTTAGAATGTTACTCAAGACAATAAAGTATTCTAGTCGGTATGACCTCAGTGTGGTTTGGAAGCTTCAAAGGGGCTATTCCCTCGCGTCTCATGACAAAGACGGCGAGGCGGGTGATTGCCCCTCAGGCCGGTCATTTGAGGGGAGGACCGGTCACTCAGTAATTTTTTTTTTCTTTGGCCCGTAAGTGGCGGGAGGGGGGAGAATAGGATCTTTGACCGAATCGCCTCGAGTTCTCGCCGTCGTTTTCCAGATACATTCGTGTGGTGAAGGGGGGAAGGGGGCGGCTCTCGGTATATAATGAGACCGGAAAAAGAGGGTGGATCAAAACACGAAGGGGGCGGTTCCTCCCAGAATCGATCTCGTCTTCTTCGGGGTTATGCGTGGGAGAACGTTGAACCTGGGGGTTAAATCAATGTTATCGATTAATGTGGCTGGACGACCTGTGGTGGCATAAGAGGGGGTCCTTCGTGTAGTACCTACAGGGTTACGAGTGGAAGGGAGGAGCGCTGGTTGTGGCAAAGAGCAGGCGCGCGGTTTTTGTTGTTACGGCCTTGGTGCATAGGTGAGAGCTACCACCAGCCGTGCCACTTCCTCGCTGGAATGTCGCCAGCAACGAGCTGGTTGGCGGACAAGGTTTACAATACCTCACTTAAAAATGAATGAACTTGGAAGCATAATGAACACTTCATGATAGTCATAGAAAATATTAAACTACGTGTTTTTTTTACGTAGGCCCACGTGTTCAGTGGTGTAAATTTCGACCCCTTTCTCTTCGTGGGAATTCCTGTTACTCGTATGGCTTTTCTATTTTGGATTCCAAGACTCGAGGCCTTTCGTGACAACAAGGAATTTGTAACCGTCCTCATTCAGGGGAAAAGTAGTTTTACACAAGGGTTTATTATTCTTTCATATAGTCTACCTTGTGCAAAAATTATTCCTGTGTCATTAGGAAAATATTTTGAAAAAAAAAAAAGGATTATAAATACTATAATGTACCTTGTATGTCTCTACTTAATAGAGACATGCAAGAGGCTCAAAGTATGTAATTTAAGGCGGTATACACAACTGGATTAGGATGGAAAGCAGCCGCTCAGGAGTGTTTCATACATTCTCGTTTAACCTAAAGTAGGTCACATCATTTATGCTCTGAACGCAGAATTAGATACTCTAAAACTTCCATTGAATGAGATTTTACGCGGGAGTTACCTACCATTTTCGAGTAGCAAACTTTCAAATTTGAAGTTATTGTGATAAGTGAAAAGTGATTTTTCGAAAAGTTGGACAAAATCGACATTCTTTGACAGCCCGTCGAGCCCTTACGGCGGAGTCAATTTTGACTTTGAGGTAGCTCATTCGACGCAGAATTTGGTGCTCTTTAGTTTTCTATCCGCACTCTTTCAAAGTTAGCCGTTAAAACCCAAATAAACCCGCATAAACTTTAATTTTTTTTTTTAATTTTTACCGTTAACACGCAAAAAAAGTCATGGCATGGATATGTCACCAGGTGAATAGCGTCACCAAGAGATAATTTGTTTATAGGTTGTAGCGTTGCATTTTTTGGCTATCTTCCGCTTCACAAATCAAACCGTTCTCGCAATATTCGGATCACCTGCTATGAATAAGTTCCATTTCCCTAGAAACGGCTTGGGACAATTTTCGTCAACAGTTTTCGTGACGATTCTTGAGTTTATGTGCCAAAGCAAAGACATAAAATGTCAAAAATCTGAACATTGTTCAGACAGATAATGGACGTATAATCATACATTCGAAATAACTCGGAAAATATTTGACCTCCTGGGAGCCTTCAAAAATCGCAATTTGTAGCCCCATAGATCCTCATGGTAAACTCGAATCGTTGTGGGACCCCGAAAAGGTATTCTACGTTCAAAAATACTTCGAAAACGACACCTAACTCGACCCCATAGCCGAAACCCTTCAAAAAAAGCTCTCCCACAGCCCCTTTTTAGTCCCACGGGTTTCGGCGATCGGGCTGAAAACCTTGCGGGCACAACTAGATGGTCAACCGAGTATTTTGTCAAATTTCAAGATTAAAAAAAAAAAAAAAAAAAAAAAAAAAAAAAAAAAAAAAAGAGAAAAAAAAGGTACTGCCCAAAACGGCTCGGACGGCTTCAAATTTTGAGGCCTATCAAAATTTTCGACCTCCGACGCGATTACATGGGTGTATTATTCCAACAATAATGAACCAAAATCCATGAATGAAAATTTGATTTACTTTTAAATAACGGGATTTTGTTCTTCGTTCGAAATTTGTTAAATTAAGAGAATTTTATCCCACGTCAGTTTAAATAGTTTCACCTATTTGTCTGGGTACAGATGGGCTGGTGATGAAATGTGCTATTTGACTCTAAAATCAGAGTTATCAACGCTCAAAAATTGCTGTATAAGAGCTATTTCTCTCTCAGTTCCATTAATAGATGGAAACGTGAACGTGGTTGCCCATTTATGCGCTTCTGTAGTCTTTCATGCGGTCTTGACGTGAAAATTCGTTTATGCTCCATGGATGTTGTTTTTGTTGGTGATACAGTAACATTACTTTACTTTCTTTCACTGTTTGGCGCCTACTTTCATTTCAGTGATGGTAATGAACTTTTTCTTGGGACAGGTGTTTTTCATTACTTCGAATATTACAAACTCCAAAATCCGTTAGGGACATAACAGTTACATAGTTACTATGAAAACGTGTTCGCACACCCTTACACATGATAAAACCCTGTAAGACATCCCCTCACATGGCTCCTGTTACTGTAAAAACACACATTGTCATCGTCATAGGACAGTTACGGTAATGACGTTTCACAACTTTAACCTTCCAAAAACGACATAATTTATAAGAATTTCGATAATTTGAATGTGTTTCCTTACAAAACAACATCCTACCTTGCAACCCATGACCAAAAATTGTACTTTGTCCTTCAAATAGGAGAATCATCAATACCGAATGCTAAAATGGCCAGTTATCTGAGAACCACCCAATGCCTTCATTAACTAATGAGTATGCAGGCATAATGGTGAAGGAATCAAAACCCCTTTCCACGTGAGTTCCTCTTCGCATGTAGAAATAGGGGTATTTTTTCTCAGTCAGTACCCTCGCTTTTGGCTATTTCTGTACTGTCAAAATACTAGAGTTGAAACACTCCTCAACCCCCCCCCCCCCCTACTAATTTCGATCTGCAATCCATAATTGGGTAGGATATGCTGATAATCTAACAGATTTGAGGACCTTTCAGAGATGTGTCACCCAATACCGAGTTCGTAGACAAAATATAAATTTCAGCTTGTCTACTGTCACATCATGTGGTGTACACCTCAAAATAGCACACCACTTCACTAGCGCACCATATTTAAAAGCTCTAGATGGTTGTTCCGTGGAATGCATTACCTACTATGATTTCAAGTGGCTGTATATGGAAAGAAGAATTACTCTGTGATAGGTATTTGACATGATTATAATCGTCATCTATGGTGAAAAAGCGACGACTCTTGTGACGAGTTAAATTATATTCCGAGATCGTTGGCGGATTATTGGAAGTTATAATAATTATTGAAAGTATTAATGATGTTGCCTGATGAAGAGGAGTATTGTTGAGGTAGGTTACGGTGGTTGGGGAGCGCCACTTCCGCTGTTGGAACTGTTGCGAATGTCGTGTTTCGCAACTCGCCGATTGTTGAATAAACGAGTTTGACAAACAAATAAAGTTTGAGTTTAAAAAGAAGTTCCATACTAACTCAAATGCAAAAATTGGATTCTCTTTCTCGTTCGAATTAGCGTGCTACTTTTTTCTACTGTTGCGAACTATTTGTTGAGTAATAATGAAATGCCGAATTCGCTCAAGAATTGATCCAACTTCCTTCGCATTCAAGTTCATAGGAATCAAGGCCAGTCTGCCTGTATGATTGGACATCTGATGTTAGGTGATCACTGATCAGCATCGTCATGTTGTGGCTGGCAGCAAAAATAATACAACTTTCATTCAATGACGATGTGAACATCGAACTCCTAGCCAGTGATGGGCACCGGGAATACTCCCCGGGGAACTGGGAATCCGTCGGAAATATTCCACAAAAATATAAATTCCCGGCAAAAATAGGAAGTCATTAGGTAAATAATTTTTTTCCTGTTTTACAATCTTTCTGATGGATTGATTGGCCGCACCTTTGCTTAAAATTTTGGCTGTAGGTACTATTGCTTTAAATCTCTCCAATTGTTGCTTAAAATCTTGCCTTAAAATAAAAAAATAATAAAAACTTAAAATTTTGCTCAAATTTTGCTTTGAGTCTTTCTCAATTTATTGCTTTAAATCCAAGCCCTACCTTTCTTTTTTTCGCACTTCCTACTTTTATGGAATAATTGTTGTAAAACATAATAATACATTATAAAAATTCCTAAAAATTAGCTATCTCAGTACTTTTGAATAAATTTCTTATTTAGAAATGTTTTGGGATAATTACTGGAGTGCTGCACTATGATATAAGAACCATCGATTTTTAACCAAAATGTTTAATTAAAAAATTCCAGGTGAGGATTATTCCCCAAAAATGAATTCCCTGGAATTTTCCCATCACTATTCCTGACCAATCAAACATATTTCATTCCGCTATTCAATTGAAATGAGGTATTTGGTTTGTTGAGGTGTGTCGGGATACAAATGGGTGGTCGGTTTTAATACTTGAGGTAATCGCTCAAACTTCATGTTGAAGTTTTAAACAAATCATTACCTACCGTCGTAAGTATTAGTTATTCTTCCTCTTCCTGTTTTCTGCAAGAGGTCTGGTTGTTGAATGAATGAAGCTTCGCTTGTGTCGATCAATAGTGGAGCATCGATTGTTTGGGACATGTGATGTGGGGTGAAGGAGTCGTGGTAATCGCATAGTAAGAGGGGGAGGGGAAGGTTTATTTCTTCTCTTTTTATGTGAACTTGCTTTCAGAGGGGTAGAAAGGGGATCGAACACTTGCACATTCACTCCCCCACGTTTCGTTTCTGATGAAAAGCACGAAAGACGTCAACGATGTTGGAGCAGAAAATGTTGAATTCATGCTTCAATTCCTTTTATACTGGCGTGTGGCCTTTGAAATGATTTTGTGATGGTTATATTATATAAAATGTGTCTTAAAATATAGCATGTCTTATAAATGTAGCAAATTTTGCTAGAGGTGACAGACAATCTCGTAGGAATGTTATCTCCCATGTTTCCAAAACTTTGGAAGCCTAACTTTTTCGAAGTTCTACGATATCGAAACCATTCTTTCCTCCATGAGTAAAATGGAAAGCTTCTTCTGCATTGTTCACTTACACTCGGGGTTGGGAAGGCCTAAGGGTAAGGGCAAGCCTTCAAAATAGGCCAAAAGGGCATTACCTGATGTCGATCACGTAGGCATACGAAAGCATTCAAAACTTATCCTACAGTTGATGCCGTCAGGCGTTTTGCAGCTGTTGCTCCCTTTCACGGGTAGAAAAGAGGGTCTGACTAGACCTAGACTGATTTTAGACCTGCGGAAAGATGGAGCTCCCCATGTGACTGTAAAGGTGCAAGTTCCGAGGGATGCTACAACATTTATTTTTTCTTACGGCCTGTATTTTACCCGTTCACTGAACATTCATTGAATTCATTAAATAGTACACCCCCTTAGATTGCAGAACCCCTGGCCTCATCATGGGTAATCCATTTGTGATAAAAATGTAGAAGGTGTTACTAAGTCCATTGAAATTATTTTATCATGACGATGAAAAAGTTGAATCTTCAAAATGTTCATTTTTTTCCTGTATTCGTTCATCGTTCATCAAATGAATGCGGTGTTTGTTTTTAAGGGGTGATGACCCTTTGGTTCGGTCGATAAGAATTAGCTGTGGAAAGGACGGGAGCGTATGCCGGGTGCACGCGTTTTAAAATAAAAATGTTGACTTGACATCAGGGAGTAACCTCGTGTGAAGGCAGTTTGGAACTAATATTAGAATGACCTCTGTTGGAAGTGACGTCGATAAACCCGAGAGCCTACGCGTGGGAGACCGTAAACTGGGCTTTAAATACGAGGGATCACAATGTGATCACTATGTCATAGTGAGTGTTGCATCTTTTTTGTATTTTTCCGAGTAGTATTATTTTTTGTGTCTGTCTCTGTATCACAGTGATGCTGTCGTCATACGTCGTACATAGCTGAATGAAGCAAAAAAATTTAACTGACTCGAGACCCTGTATTGTTGAACGATAAAGAATAGGTACTGCGCTAGTAATAATGACGTCTTACGATGACGTTCTGATCGATTTGAAGACTGAGAATTGATGATGAATTGATCTGATGAAGAAACGTGGGTTTGAACATTTGGCGTCAGTCGCCCATCGACATTGTCAGATTTACTTGGGCTAACCATTATAATAGTATACGTTACGAGTAGCTTGTTAGTAGTCGTTGGCGGAGTCAGGTGGGAGAGGTAGCCCCCTGACGGGTTGATGGAAAAAAAAAAAAAAAGATAAATTACAGATCCACTACTGATCCGTTAATCAGAATATTCCAGTTTTTAATAACATTTCCGCTGGACGTTGCGTGTGGTATCATTAGCTTAATTCATCATCATGGAAGAAGGAGATCTCGTTCTTCCATGATTCATAATTTAAACTAACTTTCGCTCGATGGGGACCAGCCCCATGGAATCCTTTGGGGCATTTTTATGGAAAGTATTTTAATGTAAAGTTCGATCGTAGGCTCTTGGTTCCCGCTCGACTTGACCCAATTTTATCTCACTTCATGGCAAAATGTTTACTCTCAAATAGGGTCGTTCTGTCAATAATTGACTGAAAAATATGATAATTATACAACTCACCACTTATTTAGCTTTCCGCTCAAAGGAAGCTTTCTAAATCTTCTTATACCTCGAGTTTCTTTAATTTTTTTAAAATATTTTCATGTGGTTGTCGATTATGGGTAAGATAAATAATTCTTGTTCGTCGCGCTGTTGGATCAAATTTTCGCACATTGCAGTTCTTGATTCACTGGTACATTATTATTTAATAGTAACTATTTCCTCGTTATTAGAATTAGAATTGCCTTACTTGTTGGTCAGACATTGTAGCGCTTGACATCAGCGGGGGGGGGGGGGGGGGGTGTAATGTTTGGGGCCTCCCTATCTTGAAAGTAAAATCACCATCGCTTCCCCCGTCTTTGGATATTATGTGAGAGGAGAGCCGGGAAGATTCTAACAACACGTGGTCGGCTTTGAAGAAGCCTGAGAGATGATCCCCTTCACCCCAGCCTTCCTCGTACCGTTATGTCCCTGCAAGGTATGGCAACAAGGCGATTCGAGTAGCGCTTGTCTTACCATTAACAGCGTTGCCAAGCCAACACTTTCAGAAACCAGCTGTCTTGAAAAGGGGGGAGGGACTCACCTGTGCCTTCAGAAGACTTTTATTTATTTTATTTTTTTCGTCTTCCGAGTCTTCCTTCTATAATCGTACAGAATTTGACGTCAACAATTGACCTCTCGCGTTAAAATTGGTCCCACTCCCCCTCTATTTGCCTTGCTGTAAAAGTATAATGCACAAAATTTAATTTTGTTTGGAAAAAAGGGAAATGACTATCGGAAATAAATACCTTTTAAAGTGATAACATTTTTATTTATTGATGAGCTTAATTTTTCCGTGGCACCGCGTATCCTTCGATGTTCTCGGTAGGCGCATACACTTACGTGTATGTATTTATAAAATGCTATTTGGTTGCTTTGAGAAGCACTGGATTCAGTGACCGCGGGCTTTTCAGGTGTTAAAACCCCGTTAGAGTGGTTCAGGCCGAATTGTAACGTGTGAATGAACCGTGAAAGTAAATTTTTCTATGGGTGAAGATAACATTGGGTGAACGACCCCAGGTGGAATCATGACGTAATGAAGATGTAGAGGTAGCTCAGTGCACTCATTCACCGAGCTAATGGTCTTAACATCAGAGGTAGTTCTATTATTGTTCTTGTTGCCACAACTTTTAGGTGTTAGCTTCAACGTTAACAATATTATTTTTTGGTCACTGCTCATTTTCCAATAACAGTTTGGATGTTTTGTTTAGTTTTGCATGTTTAAATCTCCACTCTGTCAACTCTCATCTAAGAGAGGGAGAGAGAAAGAGAGAGAGTGGGCAGCAAGAGCTGTATCATTTATTGCGCTCCCAGGGCGTATCCTTTCTGGTCATTTAATTCTGTTTTTGCACTGTCCAAACTCGGTATTTCTTCGACGGAGTGATGTTGGAAAATTCGCTTTTTCCCCTGAAACTCTATCGATGTTCATGATAATATTTTAAATAAATATTTTAATGCATTTCTATATCGTCTACCAATTTCGGTATCGCTCCAACAAGCTCTTTTAAGCGCGTATTCGGTATTGGGTTGGTTACCCTGGTAAATATTCCTTCCAAAAGAATTCAGTTGTTATGTCAAGATACGATCCGGGCGAGCGGATGGCAAGGGCTTGTGGCCTAGGGGGCATTGCCTCTAGCTTTCCCTTCAACGGCTCGTGTCGGTTTTACTTTCATTAGTACATCAACTCACCACGGCCCAACCTCCTGGAACGAGTTCACGTTTTTAGCTGAGCTTGCTAATGTACGGCTCCATGAGTGCATCGGTAGATTTCTCACTCAGCAGTGAGAAATTTAGACCTGTCTGTGTAAACTGTCACGTAGAATACTCAACGTATTATCAACATAAATGGTTGAACGTGCAACTGCAGTGCCTATTGTCCACAACTCTCTCTTAGATAATGACATCATCAATCATTTTTGTGTTGACAAAAGCAGTTTGTGAGCACATATTAAAATTTAATTATAGGAAATCCGTAATTAAAGTCCACATATTAAAATTTAATTATAGGAAATGCGTAATTATGCTTAATTTGACTGGGCATAATGACGTTGATATTTGGTCAGCCAATTTGACTTGCTAACTTGGAAAAAAAGAAAAAGAAAAGCTTGCCGATTGGGTGTGGCACATAACTTTCATAAATGGCGCTGTTTAGGTAGGTCAGACCGACGAGGTGATTGTAGCGGTTTGACTTATGAGTGATGTTTAGTAAGCCACAGTGACAGGTACCTACGTAGTTTGTCATAATGGAGACCTGCAGTTTAGAGGAGGGTGGTGGGGGAAGCTGTTGTTCTAGAATCGTATTTCTCGCAAAACTATGCAAAAGTACATTATTATGGGCTTGCTGTGATATATACGTAACTGACCCCCTATAACTATAAGTATCTACCTAGATTCTTGTAGTCACAAGCTCCTGCAGTGTTCTTCTACGATTTTTCCCCAAACCAAACCCAATACTGGCTGTGTGACGTATTACTTTCAAGTTTTCGATACCGTAAACTCAATGGTAAAATTCATTGCATGCATTGTGTGCATTTTCGTTTCGACATGATAAACATATTACTTTCATGTCCATCATCATGTTATATTTATATTCCCTCGAAAGCATTTCATTTGTTCTTTGAGAGCAGGTCTCAGTTCAATTTTGCCACCATATTGTAGTTTTGTTGGCGTCTCCATGTAACATCAATGCCCGATATGTAAGTCAGAGTAGCAATAGGTCCACGGCTCTTCCAATTATTATCACCGACTTTTCAATTGATATTAGCTTGGCTGCATTCTATGGATATTCTGTACAAGCCTACGACACGGTCTTCTAAAAATAGCAAACTTTATTCCTGTCTCACCTACCGGACAGCGCCGTGTCCCATAGAAACGTTCAAGTGAGGAAAAGCAGAGGCAGATGCTGCAACAGTTCTGAACGTCTAAGTTGGGCTGAAAAGTATCAAATATGGAGTAGTATCAAATGTAATTTTGTTTACATTTTAATATTGCATATTTTGTCGAAATGAATTAGTTGAAAACTTGACACTGATGTATTTTGGTGACTCAAAATATCAGGCCATGAGTAAAGCTGATCTAATCGATTGGTGTTGTTGTGATGGAGTTTACATGGGTTGGTCATACGGGTTTTCACATTTCCTGACGTTATTTTCTGTAAATATGCATGTCTTCTACTTTTGGTTTATTATAGGTGTATAATAATACTATTACCTATGTAATCGCGACGGAGGTCGACGACTCAGATCGGCTTCAAAATTTCACATTATCCGTTTCAAGAGGTCTAGATTCCAAAACCGAAATGTCCGTACGCCGTACGTAGTACGCGGCGTACTATACTGTACGCCGTCCGCCGTTCGGGCCGTTTTGGGCAGTAGGGATTTTTTTTTAAATCTGAAATTTTGACGAAATAGGTACTCGGTTTCCATCTAGTTGTGCCCGCAAGGTTTTCAGCCCGATCGCCCAAACCCATGGGGCGCTATGGGGCTATGGGAGGGTTTTTTTTTTTTAAGGCTTTTAGCCATGGGATCGAGTTAGGTGTCGTTTCGATGTATTTTTGGACGTAGAATCCATTTTGGGGGGTCCCGGAACGATCCAATTTCACTGTGGCGATCTATGGGGCTTTCATGGGGATAAAAATGGGATTTTTGAAGGATCCCAGGAGGTTAAATATTTTTCGAGTAAAAAACGAAGAATTAAAAAAACGGTTTTTTGTTTTTTTTTTTTTTTTTTTTTTTTTTTTTTAAAATAGAAAAAATTTTCCCAAATTTATTCTATTGAAACAGAATTAAATTTTTGCACAAGTAACCTATATCAAAGAATAATAAACCCTTGTGTAAAATGTGCAGCGTTTTATAAAATATTCTCAATAATGAGGAACGGTTGTTTATCTTCGCGAGGGAGTTGGTCGAAGGAGGGCTTGAGGCCGTTCCCAGGCCCACGGCCGGCTTGGCGATCACGAGGCTCGGTGGGATGAGGGAATTACCCAATGCTGTCCTTCAGGAGATCCTGTAAGGTAAGAGTGGTGGAGGATGTCGAGAGGGAATCATGGGCGGGTTCACTGAACCTGGAACGAGTTAGCAGTTCCCGCAGTTCCTTACCTCCTCCGACCGGACTTTTCGGCTGGATACCAGAAGCCCGCTCTTCCATTCAGAGCATTCACTCCTTGGGAAGCATATTTCGTTTCCTCAGAATCAAAGTGACAGTAAGCTGAGCCGTCACAAAAAAAAAAAAAAATTAATTAATAAATAAATAAATAAAATAAATCGAGAGAGGATAGCGAAGGCAAGTGTTTAACAAACAATTTTACTTTTGTTCATTGAATCGGATTTAGCACCCTTTACAGATATATTGAGGTCTTAATCGTTTATTAATTTCGCCAAATTAACGATTAATAATACACGATAATCTTTGTGTTTAGCCTCCTCGTGGATAACGTGTGCCAAACATTAGGTGGTGCAGTGTCTCATATTTATGTCTTTTTAAATAAACATACACTGCCAAGGGAATGGCACATGAGCTTCCTCGTTCCAGGTTCAAAATGAACAAAAATTTTTTTTTCATTTCGAAAGTGAAAACAATGTTTCCTCTGTCTTGCAGACTCGGAAGCAATATGAGGCTCTTGGTCACCTAATAACGTGCCACCTTATTGCTAGATAATTTCACGGATTAATGTGAGCCAGGAAGGATACCAGGTTGGGATTTTGTGTCAAAACATTCACCTCTGCGCATTCCGTGTCACGTGATCTGGTGGATTGATAGATGAATCCCGATATACCTCATTAATTAAATTAACAGTGATGAACGTTGGTTCCTGTCCACTTTGCTTCCGTTTCAATTGTACATTGCTTTCGTTGCAGTACGTATTTTATTTGTCCAGGGTCAGCCCTCTCAACAGATGAGGGTGAACGTATTCTGTCCTGGTAGCGACGAGGGGGTCCCCTACAGTGACCTTGGAAGGTCACATCTGTCAGGGTTCTCAGGTTGTTTCGTGAGCCTTTCTTGTAACTTGCTCATCGTCAGGCCTTACGCCCAATATTTGATCGAATTCCTTGGCAATAGCTCTCTCTACTTGGGCTCTGAATAATCTGTGAACCGTTAACTAGTTGCTGATGGAAATACAATAAATATTTGATGATGAACATTCATTGTAGATGAAGGATAGAATTAATACTCATGATCCTACAATTACTGCCTTGGCTGTTAGAATTACAGAACTGACGTCATCAAAAAATCTGTGCAGTTTGTCATAGGTATATTAAGTGGTTCATTGCCTCATATACCTAGTATGTATTAATATGAGACTCTGCGCCTCCTAATAACGTGCTAATTGCTCGCTGGTTATTTTCATGGAATTAACGAACGGTACGGATTGTTTTGGAAACATCAGCACCACTGATGCCAAACACTGTCTTCCATATATTTTTATCGCTAACCAGCCGATAAATTTATAGAATATAAAGATTTATGCAGTATTAAGTTTGTATTATAAACTATCAAAAATATCAGAATATTCTACCTGTGGAGTTGCGTGAAAGTTGACTAATAGTATCTCATACTCCAACCACCGTAAATCAATAGTCATCATCGGTTGTACCAGTACAGTACTTAGGTAGGCAGTCATCGTTTAGTATTTTCTACGTACTATACCGCCTAATGAATGATGCGTAGAGCTCCGCTAATAATGATATAATATATCTGAAATTATCAGTTTCGTAACCAGCTGGCCAGTTTAGTTCTCAAACATTGGACACAAAAGACTAAAGATTCATTGTATACCTACACCTGAGCTAGGAAGGAGGTTAGTTGAATATTTATCAGTGTTATTTTCGGTCGCTCTCAACGCGGCATGGTTGCGAAATAACCCACCGCAGCATCGTTCTGTCAAACATTTAAATTTTCTTCATTTGTGGATCTGTTTTTATACTGATCATTATCTACGTAACATGCCGATTTTTTTTTTTCATAATAAGTATTATTAGAATAAGTAATACAGCTGACGGAAGTAGAAAATTTTGATTGGCAACAAAGTTCCTTGTACCTTTTATGAGTAGATTCAAAAAATAAAACGTAGTCCGCCGTACACGACGTTTTGGGCAGTAGATTTTTTTTTTTTTTTTTTTAATCGAAAAATGTAGACAGTATACTCGGTTCTTTATCTAGTTGTGTCCGCAAGGTTTTCAGTTCGATCCTTACAACCCATACAACCATTTCATTCATTTTTCATTTTCTCATAGCTTTCTTTCATGTATATTTACCTTAATTCAATATAGCACCAATGTTAAAAATCTATGTTATTCGATGTACAATTTATGTGATGTGAATCCCGTGTACAATAAAGTTTATTTGATTTGATTTGATTTTGAACCCGTGGGGCTTAACGGGGCTACAGGAATGGTTTTTGGAGGTTTTTGGCCATGGAGTCCGGTGGGGTATCGTTTCCGAGGTATTTAGAAGACGTAAAATTCATATACTTGAAATAATCTTTTATTGATAAGTAATTAATTTTTGTACAATTTGTACCAAAGAATAATGAACGATCGCGAAAACGATGCAGCATTTTGGTTTATTATTCTTGGGTAATTGTATTATACACCTATGCAATCGCGACGAAGGTCGAAAATTCAGATCGACCTCAAAATTTGACATAATACGTTTCAAGATGTCTAGATTCTAAAAATTAAATATCCGTACGTAGCATTTTTGATCTGTAAAATTGATGAAGGCCAATTTAATGAAGAGAATATCTTTAATGTCTTCGGATACATAGCCTGAATACAAATCAATCGTGGTTTAAGGCTTAATTAACATATGGGGCTTGTCACCGCGAAAAAGCTGTACTGGTGAAAATTCCGATTTCCAACTTTCCACCCCTCTGCTCTCCTACAAACAGCTCGAAGCGACAAAACCAGTATGATTCTTTGTTCATATACCATATTATGTCAAATCAACTTTATACCGGTCGGCCATTTGCGTTTTTAATTCTTCAAATTTCCGCCACCTTTTAGCGTCATCGACTGTGCGTCGTCCAAGTTGTTTCGGGCAGTAGGAATTTTTTTTTAAATCTTAAATTATTAAAAAATACTCGGTTTATCATCTATACTAGCTGTGCCCGCAAGGATTTCAGCCCGATCGCCCGAACTCGTGAGGCGCTATGGGGGTAAAATGGGGCAACGGGAGGGTTTTTTGAAGGTTTTCGGCTATGGAGCCGAGTTAAGTATCGTTTTCGTAGTATTTTGGGACGTAGAATTCATTTTTGGGTGTCCTAGAAAGATCCGATTTCACCGTGGGGATCTATGGCTATGGCTTTCACGGGGCTACGTATAGGATTTTTGAAGGATCCCAGGAGGTCAAATAAGGAATCCCGAGTAACTTTCGACGCATTATCCATTTTTCGAGGTCCAACATCTGTCCGAACATAGTACATACAGAAATTCTATTTTTTTTTTTTTTTTTTTCAAAAATATTTTCTTAATGACAAAATTAATTTTTGCACAATAATTGTTTGATATAGGTTAATTATTAACCTATATCAAAGAATATTAAACCGTTGTTTAAAATTTGCAGTGTTTTTCATAAAAAAATTGTCAACTTCTAACTGTTGGTAGTTGAAAATTTTTTTATTTCATATTTGTGGTACGACCGTTTTGATGTGTTTAAACTTATACCTAATGAATGTTATTTAGAAGTTTACGCGCTCCATTTCGAACCACGTTTAAGGACGTTAAGGTTCCTTAACGTCCCATGGTATCCATATGGATACAGATTTTCAGCTGGGTTTCCCGGTAGTCAGAACAAAGGATTCGGGCATTTTTGGGGACTTTTTTTATGATATTGTATTGATTTTATTCTCGTTTTTCAGGTGGGTCTGTGAAGATTTCCCCGAGCTCAAATTGCCTATGGAGAACAATATTCTGAGTGACTTCGACACCAAGAGGTAATTTTTTTGGAGTCTACCAATTGATTACACTTGCCCCTCGATAATTATACCATCATCTTCCGTCTCCTTGGTGGGTTTAGAAGAACGCTCAACTCGAGGAAAACAGCCTCATAGGCAATGGGCCGTATTCAAGATCGCTCCTTAGCGTTAGGACTTCCTTAAAGCTAAGGAGCGTTCTTGAATACGGCCCAATATCTTCTGATTCATTACGCTCTGAATTATTACCTATGTTTTAGTGACGGTAGAAAATGTTTATTTACCTCATAACTCGTATTTAAGGTTTTCAAATTGCTAACTCTTGTTGTTCCTTATTTTGTTCTTAGAAATCTTGAATTTGGTCCAAATACTCAGTAGGTCCTATAGGGTATTACCTATTACCTATTCTCCTTCTTACTCAAGTGTTCAGGGAGTAAAATTATCGGACAGGGGGTACTGCCTACTTTTATGCCGATGTAGAGAAGTAATAATAATTATTACTTCTTACACAATTATTGTGTAGCTGACCCATATTTATAACAGTATAACAGGTCCAACTCCATCGTCAGGTTTTCAAATTAAAAAACTTCCATTCCAACCAGGTTCATAGTATGGACTTTCCCGAAACTGAGAGGAGCTTCTTGTCCGTGCTGGAACGGTTTCCAAGTGGGAATTACAAGTTCTTTAGTTGAAAATGTAAATGTAAAAGGTTAAAATAATAGTTAACGTTGAGCTTTTTATCTAACCCGCCTGATATGACGGAGCGCTACTTATATTCACTTAAAGCTAATCAGTTGCTCTGACATACATGGTCAGCAACAGGGCCCTAACCTCGGCAGGGAGCTTGATGTGCCCAACAACCAGAACGGCTAAATGGACTCCAAAAATTTTTATATTATTCAGAAGATAACAAATGGTTGGTGATTCGTGCACCATGGGGGTAATTTTTAATTAAAGCCTAAACCGACCCCAACCAACTTCCAATTCACTCTGCGTTCCTGATTCACCCGATGTTCTCGATGGTCTTTTTTAGCTCCGACGAAGGATTCTAACCATGCTGCGCAGAGGCCTTTCGTTACATTCTTGGTAGAGACTTTTGTGGATCCGACAGTAATGATGATGAACCTGCAGGCATAGGTTCTGCCGTATGTTTGGCGAGTTATTACTTAGTATGAACTGAGACGTGGGAGTAGGTTCTTATTTGAACAGTCAACTCCAGGTTTCTTCAACCGTCATATTGTAGGTACCTTTCCATAAATCTATCTGGTAGGCAGTAATTTACTACTTGATTCTTCCTGTCAACGTTTCAATGAGAGTTGTAAAATTTCTCTGGCCCCATCGTAGAAATGTCGACGCAGGGTCTGTCTTCAACAAAGCCGAATGGTAATAGCTGTGACGGCCCTCACTTCGTCCCATCGATTTCTTTTACAGTCTTCATTTTGTGGCTGTTTAATGTATTGGCGGTTTGTGCAACGCTGGCACCAGTTATGTCGGAGAATAAACCTTCAGCGCATTTATAGGACTTTCCCGCATTTTTTCCTTAATTTCTTATTTTCTTTTTATTTGTGTTGATTTGTTACTCCCCTAGTGGCTCTCTAAAATTCAAACAGATTTTGCTCTGTTCAAGCTGATCGATCACCGGGTTCTGGCAAACGTTGTTGTTGAAATTTGGAGAAATTCTTACTTATCACCGTGAAGTGAAATCGTTTTCGTCCAACTTTTTCGTGTTGAGGACGGGCGGTGCGGGATCGGTCTCGTGTTTGTGAATAAAACCTAATTTTTGTTGCAGTTTCGAGAGTATGAAGAACTTGTGCGATCGTTTCAACAGAGCTATTGACTCCATGGTTGCATTGGTAAGAAACTATAATTTTTTAAGAAAAAAGACACTGTCCTTATGAGCGAAACAGTGTCCAAAATTTGTCTTGGATTATAAATAACTGTTTGAACACGGTGGCGGGTAGATTGTATTTCCCACTCGCAATGCCAAGCACAAGTAGTAGTGATAAGTTGTTGTTGTTGTTTAATTATAATAGTAGTATATAATAATAGTATATGTTGTTTAATTATTATAGTAGTATTTTCTATCCGAACTGAAATTTCGTCGTTTGTCCAAATAATTTCAACGCGAAATGAAGGGTGTTCTATGAAAAAGGAAGAAAAGCCGAAGCACATTATGACCGGGTCAAAAAATCGCTTTAGTATGATCGGTAGTGGACACAATTCACGTCCGTCCTAAGAATAGTATCACATCGAGGTCGTGGTGTGAAGAGTGATAGACTAGACTGTTTGGGTTCCTTGATAAGGAGTGGGGGACGGTCCATATGATCCAAGGCTGTATTGATCAGCTACAGGGGGCAGTGCCCCCGCCCACTCTGTTTAGCCACCGTCTCCGACATGCGGTGCTCCTCCCAAGATGGTCTCAATGTATTGATTCTTCTGCCCCGGAGGCGGCAGGAGAGGGTGGGTCACAGCCATGGCCTACAACTTGTCACGCACGTACGCATCCATCCCTCCTTCCCTCTTTCCTAGACACTCTTATTATACCGTTATTCAATATAATATATATCCTAGGATATTATCCTAATAGTTTGATAAGTTGAATCCAATTTCGTCCAAGTATCCCACCTAGGTCCCATGATATTCCAAGCTTCCTAGCTTATCGGGCTACGTCTAACGTTTGGTTGGAATGATTATTATAACCGGCTCCCTAAAAAAGTAGCTTAGATCTAGGAGGCCGCAGCAATGTGAAAGGCGTGGGCTCTTTTGTACCTTCAGCTCTTAAAACGAAGAACTTCAACCAGACTCAGGTGTAAAAATTCTGATACTTCTGGAGTGAATGGCGGATAATTCTCCAGTAACTGATGCTAGTCAGACGAAAATGATGACTAAAATTCCACGTATACGTACTTCTTAGTTTCACTTTTACCCTTTATTGGTACATAGTCATGCTATTATGATATGATATGATATGATATGATATGATATGAGAACATCTTGATTATACTAATCTTTAAAAAATCTGGGGTGGAATGTGAAGTAGACTTCCGGATGGAGCTGTTTACAAACATAACTATATTTAGATGGCTCGGCTGTGGGTTTGGATATTGATCGCACTGCCCCAGATTCTTCCCCCACTGAAAGGTCTGCGCCGCATTTCCGTGGTTACTTCTCCCTCAGAAAATCCTCACCCTTCTCTGAAAGAGTCGAGATGTGATTTTTCAAACATTCGATAGGGTGGGGTTTCAATAATTTTTGTGAAGTCTTCATTTCTAACATTACCTTGTTTTAACTATGGGAAGTTATTTCTGTCATTACAAAATTGTTTGCCTTAACTACTGTTCAATAGCTGCTAGTTAAGCTGTTTGGTGTTGGGAAGGCGTCAAATTGTTTGGCTCTATTAGGATTTGCGGAGTTGACTATTGCTCTGATGTCTAGTCGATCGAACTCAGGAACATTTTCCTTTGCTAAGGAGTAGAACCCTGGAATGGTGTTTCGTCTGGTACTGATTTCTTACAAAACCAAAATGTGTTGAATGGCCGTCGGTTTTCCCACTGGGCTTCAGGAGTTCATATGGCGCCCTCAAGCCGAACAGGTGTCTGAAAAATGTCGAGAGGATGCAGCTGCTTTCGATGTCCTTCGATCCTCAAGTTGTTTCAAAGGCTAGAGCTAATGTAGGCTCAGGTTTACTAGCAAATTGAATTTGATTTGGTATAAAGCTCTCTATCACCTTCTATCCATGACGGGCAATTTTTCATTGCTCAACTTGTAACAAATAGGTACGAATGCACATAAAAGTAAGTATAAATTGGGCGCGTTCGGTTTTTTATGGTTGTAACATACTTAGGTCGTGAAGATACTTAACTTTGTGTTCTTCTTTTAATAATGGATCTCTCTTATTATTTTATTTTAATACAACCTTAAAAGGAAAACCCTCTTTATTTGTGAGAAGATCGTCTCTTGAATTGTTGATGATGATGATTTTGACCTTTTCAATGATAGTGGGTGAAAAGTTGTTGACCGAACTTCAAAAACTTTCCACCCACATCGTCTCTAAAGATTTTAGACAACGTTGATGATTATGAAATCAACTTCATTCAACTGCAGAACTATCGGAGTTTTTGTTGCAGTCTTCGTCGCAATGACAGTACAATAATATCGTATTAAATGATTATTTCGTAATATTTAAATACGATAATATCGTATTTGAATTAAATTATTATTAAATATTATTTCGGCTCTACGGCGGGTGTCTAAATCGGTTCATATGATGTATCACTAGGCCTAGTAGTATTTAAAATGTTTTAGAATATGGTTCAATATCGGGAGGCCGTGTAGGGTCAATGGCACATCAAGGTGGCCTTGCTCAATCCTTCACCTCCTTTTAAGCCATTCACCCCCTCCCCTCTCCGGGCCTCTGAGTTGGCGCTAATTTTATTTCCTCTCATCTCTTCGAAGTGACGATTGACCATTGATTTGGTTGTTTTTGTTGTGATATGAGGGTTGTTAATCTCATCGATACTTTAGAGTCTAAAGTTTAGACCATTACATCGATTTCCATAGTGAATTCTCATCCTACGTTCGGCAGCCGCTTTGATTGAACTGTTGTTGGTTCATGATTTATCATACATCAAGTTTTGAGGAATTACGGCGTGGACGTCAAAGGTTTTTCCTTTGTCTTGTGATAAAATGAAATTTTCTATGTTACAGAGTAAAGGGACTTCTTTGACTCAGAGAAACAGTCAGAAAACATCCCGAGGGCTTCTGAGGCACATCCTTCAGCAAGTTTACAATCAAGCTGTCTACGATCCGGAGAAGCTGAACCAATATGAGCCCTTCTCACCAGAGGTAGCGTCAACTTGCTTTAAATACGGCCGATGAGGCTGACAAGAAAATTGTTTATAAATGGATTTGTTAATCTAAATTTTCTTTGCCTTTTTATTTAGGTGTATGGCGAAACATCGTTTGACCTTATATGCCAGATGATCGATCAAATCAACGTTACCAAAGATGATGTCTTCATTGATCTGGGATCCGGTGTCGGTCAAGTTGTTTTGCAAATGGCTGCAGCGACACCGTGCAAGATTTGCGTTGGTGTAGAAAAGGCTGAAGTTCCATCAAAGTATGCGGAGGTTAGTCCAACTTCAATTGACCATTCGCCATGCAGATTAGCTCTCCTCAACAGTAAATATTTAATTTTTGGTTGACCCAATGCTTCTCAATATATTAACAACATGTTTTTCTTCAGGGAATGAACTTGCACTTTCGCAAATGGATGGGGTGGTACGGGAAAAAGTACGGCGACTACAAGTTGATCAAGGGAGACTTCTTGAACGAAGAGCATCGTGAGAAGATCGTTTCTGCCACCATCGTGTTTGTCAACAACTTCGCTTTTGGCCCGACTGTTGATCACATGCTAAAGGAGAGGTTTGCTGATCTCAAGGATGGAGCCAGAATCGTCTCATCGAAGTCCTTCTGCCCTTTAAACTTCCGAATCACCGACAGAAATTTGACTGGTATGCGTGCTGTTGAGCCCTAACTTGATGATTAGTGTTAGATTCGTTAGGTACTTTTCAACTTTCTAAAAGGATAACGTAATGTCTGAGTTACTTATTACTTCCATAGTTTCTCAGCAATTCCTCTTTTTCATATGGAAACTAACTCTTTGGTAGGTAGTAGGTACATTCATTCCCCTCCTATTACATTCTGTTTCTTCCTTTTTCCTCCCTTAACTTCCTCTTTCCCCCATTTTGGTTTATTATTCTTGGAATAATCCACCAATGTAATCGCGACGGAGGTCAAAAATTGTGATCGGCCTCAAAATTTGACATTATACGTTTCAAGATGTTCAGATTCCAAAAACGAAATGTCCTTCCGCCGTTCGATTCGTTTTGGGCGATTTTTTTTAAATCTGAAATTTTGACAAATACTCGGTTTACCATCTAGTTGTGCCCGCAAGGTTTTCAGTCCGATCTCCCGAACTCGTGAGGCGCTATGGGGCTGAAATGGGACAGTGTGTGAGCTGTGGAAACTGCTATGGAGCGTTAGCTATCAGCAGGCCCCCCGCAGGGAGCTCCAACCCTGCGGGGTCTTAACCTTCCGCGGGCCTCCACTTCCCAGCAGGCCCCACGACCCCCTCGAGTCCGACACCAGTCCGAGGGGCGTGGCCAAGGACCGACGGGATGACCCCCCTATCAGAGACCGCAGAATCCCCCTCGCACGAGGTACCGGAGAAGAGGAGTTGCTCCAAGCTCGGGTGTTAAATGCGTTAATGGGAGCAACTCCTCCCCATTAAGGCCCCTCCAGTCAGAGGCCCGAAGGGACTAGCCCCTCTACCGCTTTGCGTGCCCCCAACACCTCAGCGTTACCCGAGGTATCAGCCTGAACATTACAGGGGTGGACATGCGGGACAAGAGCCGAGTCCGCCAGTGAGCCGTAGCACACTGGCATCAACCTACGGCCCCCGGGAACGGTACCCAGGCTGAAATGGGACAACGGGAGGGGTTTTGAAGGGGCTAAGGGGTCGAGTTAGAAGTCGTTTTCGAAGTTTTTTTGGGCGTAGAATCCACTTTTTGGGGTCCCAGAACGATCCGATTCTACCATCGGGATCTATGGGGCTTTCGTGAGGCTACAAATGGTATTTTTGAGGGATCCTAGGAGGTATAATAAGGTGTCGTTTTACGAGTAGGACTAATTTTGGACGCATAATTCATTTTTCGCGGTCCCTCATCTGTCCAAACATGGTACAGAATGTTTTATTAAAACAAAAATTTCTTAATGACACAGAATTAATTTTTGCACAATTAACCTATAATAAAGAATAATAAACCCTTGTGTAAAATTTGCGAGGAGGCCCAGGTTCTCTAGAGGACTGTAGCGCCGAGGAAAGAAGAAGTGTAAAATTTGCAACGTTCTTTCATTTCTTTTCTTTGTCCTCTTTGATTGGACTTCCGGGGTGGGAACGCATTATTTACGGTATGCTCTGATATATCCTACGCCGTCTTATTCCACAAGATTCCAGCCTTTTTATTGTATTTGCGAGTTCATAAATTGTTATACTCTTTCAGATATCGGGACGATTATGCACGTTTCCGAAATGCAACCTATTGGAGGATCTGTTTCGTGGACTGGAAAACCCGTTTCGTATTATCTTCATGTCATCGACCGAACGAAGGTTGGTATCCCAACTCAATTGAATTATTTTATTCAGAATGGAGTGAATTTTTAGTTAGAATTTGCAATGGCAATGCTGTACTCAATTTCTGTCTGAGCTGGTCGTCTTCCGAAGTGAGTAGCATAGGATTCACTGTTCAATTATTATCTTAAATATATGTGAGGTTGCAAGTGTAAGTACGTTTCTGAATCACGCGTGTAAGCTTGCTGTGAATGCAAGACAGCAAGCGTGGTGAAGTGGAAAAGCTGACTTCCTTTGAAAAGTTCATAATTGGTATCACCCGGACCAGTAATTATGGGTAGGAAAGGATTGAAACTTGGAAGTGACATGGTCCCCTCTGAGGGAACTCATATTTCTCAAGGTTTGGAACTGTTTAATTTTGTCCCTTCAGGAACCTGGTTTAGTATACACGTAATTCAGATTAGGTTGTAACCATTGTGTCTGTAAACTGGATGTGATGCTTACGAAAGGAATAAGGGCAACAATCTCTGTCGGAGAAGTCAATAATATTCACTGATTGAGACAATATTATGTTCCTACCTTCTTTATTGTGTACTAGATAATTTATCCCTACAAAAACTACAGAAGGAATATTTTATGTTCAGTTGGAACGGTACTTCCAGAGACTGAAAAACCCCAGGACAAAGGTGAGTATCAATACGAATGTGTTTGTTTTAATATTAGCTCTAGGGTTTGGAGAAGTATTTAACAAGCTTGTGTAATAGGTAGCTAAGGCGAGAACTTACTACATCTGTTATTTGGTGATCAACAAACATTTGCTTCTTAGCGTTGGTGATGATGTAGTAAGACCTCTTGTTTTTACTCATTGTTTTCGCTACATTTAATTCCATTCATCACTTCTGATTGAACTTCTCAACATCACGCAAAATAACAACAAAATTTGGCTGATTGCGCTAATCCAAGCTCACGCTGCTGTGGAATCTCATCACTTTTTCATTACTTGGGCTTTGGTGGCTGATTGTATATGAGCATAGCTTACACACGTTAAAAAAAAACTTCATTTTTGGGCTATGAGCCCCCCCCCCCCCCCCCAACCAAACCCATAAAACTAGTTTGCTTTCTACGCATTAGGTGATGGGAATGGCAGATACAAAGTTGTTTGAACTGAACTTGAAGGGCAGTTACTTTATTGACTTGGTACAGGTACTGTCTAGTTGAGTACAGTTAATAACAACGATACATATTACTTGGAATGTGCCCTTGGAACACAGTATTAAGCATACGGTATAACTCGTTCGCTTTCGAGTTCACCCAACAACCCCCTAATTACATTCTATTTTGGCTAGTGTAATTTCGATTCACTTTGCTTAGGTGTGGTTCATAATGTGACACAGGCTAGTGGGTCTTGTAGCTAATATTTAGATAATCTGCATACATTTGGTTGGTTTTGTTTTGGATTTGAATTTTCAGAATGCGTATTTGGATCAGTTTCATATGGTATTAAATTAGCACTGAATTCATTTAGTGCGCATGACAATTTGATTGGTTGTTGACTCAGTTTCTCATCAAGTTCTGTGATGTCGTCGTTCACATGGTCATCATGAATACAAAATGTCCATGTAGCATGTGGGTAGTTCCTCAATTGCATGAACTGAAACCGAGAGAGAATTTGAGATGGAGATCGTTTTGTTAATTCAGATTAGTTGAACGTAGGTATATTATAATATAATATGATGCAGTATATTATATTATATTATGAATATTATGATGACATAATCATCTTATGATGCTATTTGATGGGTATCCATCTTGAATACTTAATTTGATAACGCTCCACCAATTTGGTTAATTGTATTCTTGAACTTCTTGTATTTGTTAGGGAGGGTTGAGCACTTTCTTCAAGATTTCTCAGAGTTGAAAGAAATACAACAGGCCGTATATTATCATGAATATTAAATATAAATTTTACTATATTGATTACTATACTTGCATCCATGCAAAGTATAAGGACGATCCAAATGTAAGGTAATTTCCCCATTGAGGAATGGATTCAGCATTCTCAAAATCCCTTAGTACCAGTTTTTAGCTTCGAATCTTGAATAGGTTGGAGGGAGCGGACTATTGAAAAAATTCAGACCTTCAGACATTTATTGTCTGACGTTAGCAGATAGATACTCTTTGTTGTGTTCTCATGTTCGTACGTGAAGTATACAACCCCGTATTCTTCACGTCAACTCGTTAGAGACCCATCTCAATGTGCCTTTGTAAAAAAAGTCCATTATTAAAATTCCTGTATTATTTAAGTATTTCTCTTGAAAATGATAATTTTTTTGGTCTGTGTATGAATCTGATCAATCCGAATAGGTTTCATTCATGGCAAACGGAACTAATGCGAAATGTTAAATTTTGACTCTTCATCTCTCCATATTCTTCAACACTGAGCTGATACTGAGAATTTCAATTGCGAATTCATTGCAGAGGACTACGCTCCGTCTCTGCGCCAGCTAGTAATTCCCTTACTGGAACTGCCTGCATTATGGATTAGTTACCTTCATTATTATTCCAAAGGATTGTTGTCTAGTAGAGCTGTAATAATATATAGAGAATATTATTCTCTAATCGACACGTTAATTCTATAGTTGGTTCGCTCAGTAACTAACGTAAATGGTGATAACGCGAGCTGCGAATAGATAAAACACATTGGCTTGTATTTTTGTAATGGCAGCGGAATTGGTTGATTATTACCTATCACCCTGATGAGATCTTGTCACCACGATCTTTGTCATAAAGAACTGGAAACCATGTTTCGCAAAGACGAATTTGGTAAAATCATTTTTGTGTCTGTCTGGCCTTTGGGATTAACGTGTGGATTTTGCTTTTTTTTTGTTTTTTTGTTTTTTTCACTAACTTCTGGCGTCACTCAACCGATTTCCCCCAAGTTTTGCAATAATTTTTCTGTCCGCAGGCTGACAAGCTGAGCGGTGGTGATTCTTCGGAGCCTGTCGAGACGAACCTTGGAAAAAGGACGTCAAGGCGTGAAAAAGCTATGGACTGGTCGTCCGAAGATGACATCGCATCAGATGGAAGTGAGCCCCCTCGTGTCACTACCCGGAGAGCATGGTCTGATTATTGTACTAAAGGCAGGTCATCGCAAAGTGACGAGGATAATAACAATAACAGTGTGTACTCTTCTTTACTTACTTACATACTAATGATCCCCTAGCTTTTATAATATATCATGTTCTTTGCATGAATGTGGATACTGGCATGATTGTTTTTCTTTTTCGCACTTCATCAGATCATCTCATTCCATCATATTCATTTTTCTGATATTCGGTCAAACCGGGTTTACGATAATATAGTTAGTTTATAACAATGGGGTGTATCTCCGTGTTTCTAAATCGATTATCCATTCTAGTGCGCGATCTACTAGAAACATCTGTTAATGTGATGTAAAACTTGTGGTTTCCTTTGAGATTAGTTCAATCTGGGTTTTGTGAAATGCCCTTTAGCAAAGCCTTGACATGGAGATCGGAGATCCTCAATCTTGCTTGAGGACTGTTTCATTCACTTAATGTTACTTTTACGTTAATGGTGGATGACCGATTTGGTAGCATGCTAGGAATGGGGAAGTGTTGAATCATTATGATTTACATAAATTACACTGTTACCAATAAAATAGCTCGAAATCTTCAGGGGTTGGTTATACGTTAGATCTATTGGTAAATGTACTGGTGAGGTTCTTGTATTGAATATACTTCTAATACTAATTAATATAAGATGTTATCTACAAATAATCAATTTTAGGTCGGCTGTAGTTGGTACAATATTTTCGTTTTTGTAAAAAGAGGCACGAAACGTGTTTCCTATATTTATCATGCTCGTGATTTACCAGGTCAGGAAGGAGTTCTCACTGAAAGCTTTCACCCGGCCACAAGATCAAACGCAAATAGATCCGTTCAGGATTGTAAAGGTACAAGTTTTGTTTTTTGTTTGTTTTGTTTTTCGTTTTCCAACAAATTGATCTCAAGTGTCTTTTGGTGACCAACCGAGTCACAGTTAGTTTTGGTTACCTCGATTAACTGTAATTAGTATTGATGCCATTCTTTTATTCCTCAGATTTAATGTTGACATAAGACCTATGGTTTCGTCGGTGTAATGTTATAAGTTATAGCGGATTATTTCCGTACAATTACGATCTATGTTTAAATTAGTTAGAGCTTGGTCTATTTTTCATTATTTAAATGATTTCTTCACCATTCTCATAGTACCTCATTCCATCTCTTATGCCCGTTGGTGCGATTCCATGCATGTGCTTCATTCGTCTGGGTGTTCAACTAGAACGTTCATTGTCGTCACTGTTCATAATTCTTGCCTTTCTCGTCATTATTCCTGCCGCATTTTAACCATGTCACGATGGATTATATCTCAAGCTAATATGAGCGTAAGACGTCATTTTATTGTATGATGAAGTCATACAACGATGGGAATCTGCTTGGAACGTGATCTAACATTTGTTATGCATGTGAATAATTGATTTTACAGATCGTGGGAGGCCCCGAGGTGGTAAAAAGAAGCTTCGCCGAAAACTTCCAAGAAACGGTAAGCAGAATGCTGCCATCCCTAACGACTTCGTGCCCCCTCTGAAACCCCCTGTGAAGAAAGCGAAGGGGAGGACCAAGCGAGGGAAACCGAAGAAAGCACTGAAGATATCTGGCTTGGATCTGTTACATAATGAAACCCTTTTGAGCACGTCACACTTAGGTGAGATTATCAATTTAAGCACTATTTGTTTTCTACTTTACTTTCGTATCAAGTACTTTCGATATCAAGTAAGGTTTATTATGGTTTATTCTTATTTGGGAATTTGTTTCTTTTCAAGATGGAAAGAAGCCTCCTCCTGCTCCTGGATGTGTGGACCAACAACTCACCTCATTGACAGCCACTGCCGGACCTATTGTTCATGAAGAGCTCGACATTCCTCCTGCACCCGCCAGCACTCCTTATTCATTGCAAATCCTTTTGGACATGTATCGAGAACAGATGATGTCGATGTTGGAAGCAATGAAAGACAGGCAGTTCAAGCAGCAAGTTGAAGAACAAATTGCTCAAGAGAAGGAGCGTAATGAGAAGCTGAAAGGGCGTGTTGCTTTACTTGAAAAACAAATAAAAGTACTAATCAACGACAGCGTTGCTCTTCTGTTGGCTCGAATGAATGAAATTGGAATCAATGCGAACACTCCTGCTGATTTATTAGCCAAAGCCAAGGAAATCGTTACCAGGCACAAGGATTTGCAGGCTCAAGTTTCATCTCTTCAGTCCACTGTAAGAGTCGCTGCATCACTCAGTACAGTTAATAACTCAAGTTCATGTTTGGGTTTTCCTCTGGAGCCATTACCTTTTTGAAATTATTGTACTTCTTTATTCTGTTTTACAGGTTGCTACTCTTGAAGAAGAGAACACAAAGCTTGTGAATGACAGGCACGCTGAAATGACTGCAGCTGCACGATCTGTGGGTATCACAACCCCACTTACGAAAGAACATCTCTTGCAAGAGATCATGACTACCATGTCGCAGAGGAAGAAACTACACTCACACGTTAATCGACTTGAATCAGAATGTACGGCTTTGCAGCAGAAGGCTGTACAGCAAACTAATGTAAGTGTCGGAATAATACGGACCTACAGTATAAAGTTGAATCATTTATTTCATCTTTGATCAACAGAAACCTTCAAAATATAGCACTTAATTTTACGAAATTTTACACTAAAAATTTGGTAATGTGGCACTTATTTTGGCCATATGTGGCATTAATTTCAGCCGATATGGCATTTAGCTCATATGTTATTATTTCTTCTTTAGGTGTAGTTTATTTAGTGCTTTCAACTTCATGGGTCATTTGAAAGCGTTTCTTTGAAAGGCATAATAAACATTGTCATGGGAATTTTCCCACAATGACTTGGTTTCAGCTAAAAACCATGAGTTGTAGGTAATCATGAAGCTTGGCCCGAATGAGGTATTTTCCCAGAAATGAACGAATTTCGGAGTCTTACCGAAAAATAATAATAACCGAATTTGGCATTTTACTGTGGCATTTGAAGGTATCTGGGGATTTCTTTCAATTTTATCTTGGTGAGGCCCATAAGTACTGTGATGCCAAGACTCAATCGATCACAATTGATGACTTCGACGTGCATGTTTTTCACCTTTTAAACTCTCGAATGTGAAATAGCAGGGTGAAATATTGCAGGGTGTCAACAAATCATCCAACGAAAAGTTAGTGAATGGCGTCAAATCTGGCCGTAAGAATCGAGACCACCGTTGCCGTTCCCAAGATTGGCCGGACGTCCCTGATGTAGGAAAAATTGAAGAGAACAACCCAGAAATATTAGCGCAAAAAATCCTGGAGACTGGTCGCCAAATAGAAGCTGGAAAAATTCGAGAAACTTCTAGAAGTAAAGAACCTCCGGTCATTAGGCATCCCAATCAAGTAAGTAATGTTGATTTCACCTTTATAAGTGGAAAACTTAGTAAAATTGTGCTTTGTGGTTCAACGTAATACGTTGAACCAATACTATTGGTTATCATGGTCCATATTTCCTATATAAGTATTTCTTCTTCAATTTCTATTAAAAAAAAAAAAAAAAAAAAAAAATTTTAATAATTATTGAACCGTGATTAGGTGTCAAAAATTATGTAATGTGAGCTAAATACTTTCACTGTATCATTATGCCTGCGACCTGCTCAATCATTGTCCGTCTTGTTTTTCCAGACTCTGAAACCACCGTCACGACCCCAACCTCATACGAGCACAAGTTTCACATCGAATCGAGCGCAGGAACCTCCGAGAGTGGCCAACTTTGAAGATCGCTTGAAGAGCATCATCACGACCGTTCTCAATGAAGATCAACATGCCAGAAATCACCCGAATGCCCGCGAGAGGGAGCGCAAAGTGGGGATTGCCAACCCCCCTCAGCTTATCCATCCAACGATTCATTCCCTACCTCATCACGCGCAACCGGACTACACTCAGGTATGTCAATCTTGAAAATGGTAGACCATTTTTTTTTTCTTCAACTAAGATCATTTTTTTAATTTATTTTCATTTCATTGCATTTTTTACATCGTGTATCTTACTGTCAGAATATATCCTAATGTGATTCCTGTTTCTCTGACTGCGCAAGCACACCTTTATTTTGCTGCTACAATATGTTGGCATAGCATCTTACGTTTCACTTTAGACATTGCTAGGTGTACAATGCATTCTAAATTAAGACTTAGTTTGAAACCCTTGTTCGCATGCGTTAGTCTTTACCCACTTGACAGTATTGCATTAGGATAGTCCATACTCACAAAGATAGTCCTTCAAAAAGCTGATAGTTACGATGTAGTGAAAATTTAACATAATTTATCTGCGTAGATATTTTCTAGCGACTTCAAGTTCTGATTCCACTCAGCATTTCAGGGTAATTCAAAAACCACCTTCTAACGATACAATATAATTTTGTGTGTTGGCCCAGCGTTAGTTCCTGTGTATAATACTTTTCTATCGTCATCTGGCTGTCGGCCTAGCTGCCACATTTTTACTCTAATTTCAGTAATTATGTCAGTCAAGGCCGAAGTAGTTCTTCATGGTGTCGTCCACTTGAATCAATTTCTCTAGGATTTAATGTACATTGCTATAAATTTAAACCGCTTCGATTTACGGGTTTCACTGAGAATTTTGAATGAGGAAACATTGAGATTGAAAAGTTAGGAATCGATCAGCGAAAAATGAAACGAGAAAGTTAAAATGGAAACCAAAGCATTTTTCGAAGGATAAGGATTAAATCCACAAGTAAAAGAGGCGATTTTCAAAATTACTTGGATTTTACCTTCTTCAGATTATGCCTGATATTTTTGACACTTACGTAACATCCTCGAGGAGCTAATGCAATCCAATTCAAAGAAAAATTAAATGGAGCTAATTTGTACAAATTCAAGGGAACCTAAAATTTAAATTTGAACAAAGTTAAAAGATTCATTTTTGAATGAACAAAATGAAATCGCGTGTTATGAATATTGTATTACCTAAACACTTTCTTGATAATGCCCTGTGGAAATCACATACTTGGAAAGGTCCTGTTTAATTTATAATTAGGCTGTTGCTTCACATTTAGTTTCTTGTTCAATTTTATTCAATAGAAGAAATCATAGCGAAATGAAGAGGATTCAGAATTCTCCAAAACAATTTTTTTTAAACAATTCATTTTATTGTTCACCCCGTTCCACTCAAACCTTCGCCTGAGATGAATCTGCGAGCACAAAACAAATCGAAACTTGATACCTACCATCGTTTCACCTGCTTATTTTATTTCCACGTTCCCGTCTTTTGTGTTGTTATTTCGTTTACGTTTGTGTATTATTTTTATTCAATTTTGTTCATTTTGCATTTGACGGCGGAGTTGATTGTGCTGAATGCAAAGTTTATGTTACAATGTCTCTGATGCAACAATGGTGCAAAATCAACTCGCAAAATTGCAACTATCTCAAAGGAAGGATGTAATCGACATCTTATTTTTCTCCCTCTAAATAAAACCTTATGGACACGTATCTTTTATATATAACCTCTTGGAAAGAAACTCTTAACGCCTCTTTGGATCTCTCGACAGGTTTCGCCAGCCAAACTCGCTTTGAGGAGGCACTTGTCTCAAGAAAAATTGGCTGCCACTCACACTCAACAACCATCGCCTTCACCGGCTCCTTGTAACGGGGGAGGCATTGTTGGAACCCGGACTATAGGCGATTTAGTTAATGGAGAAATTGAGAGGACATTGGAAATTTCTAACCAGGTTTGTCAAGTTATCAATTGCCCCAATCATCCAGTGCCACTCTCAGTTACCAACTAATTGCCTCTTCCCGATATCATCCACTCATAATTTTCTTTCACGCTGGTGCTTGGAATGTAACATCTGGTTCAAAACTTGATGTGTCCAATTGGTTGTGACCAGAACCGCTTATTTGATAAAGGGATGCTGTAAACTAAACTTTAGCTTACAATTGAACGTATGTTTCTTGGCAGTTTAAAATGTGCTGTAAATTATCCCTTAATTTTGTTCAGAATTTGTTTTCAATTTCCTTGGGAACCTGTGGAAATGTCGCCTACTTCACCAATAATGGTGCGAGTTTCATTCCTTAATTCACATGAATTCGGTTTTCCTCGTATTGCAAACCCTACCTTGTGAAGTAGGTACCAATAACCACCACCACCTCTTGTGCACAATTAATTGTTGTATTGGAGATATTTTGCTTATGTATTATTATCGTGCGTGCTACATGTTTAGAAAAGCTTAATATCTACTTATTTCAGCCTCCCTATTCCTTATACCTGATAACGTTACCTAATAACTTTATCCTTTCGATCATTGTAAATAATTAATTTGACATGCTCATGTACATAAATTAACTTCAAAAATGATTTCTCGTCCTGAGTTTGTGCATTGTGTTAATTTTGTGGTCTATTTATGCCGAATCATTGGTTCAAATCTCACAATTTTACTTATTTTGTTTCCAGAGCATAATAAATGCTGCAGTGGATATGAGCACGCATCACAGTTCGGTTTTGAACATGCACATTCCTGCGAGACCAGAGAGGGTATCACCACCAGTCCCTCAAGTGTTTATGCATAGTCGGCACCCACTTCCTCCTCCCCTTCCACCACAGGTAAGCTATCAATCCCTAAATGTAATTTGAATGCTGAATTAGTGTACCGAGAGCACCTACTGGATAGAACTGAAGACTGGGAGGTTGAACGCCTCGACACTCTTTCCCTTTATGATCAAAATCGTTTTGTTTATTCAATACGCAGATTAAATGCATGCATTTGTGAATGTATTCCTCTTGTCAATCACACAAATTTATTGCTTTTCACTTTCAGGTTTCAGCCAACATGCCTTGTAGATACACACCTGTACAGCTCCCTCGTGCTGAAATGAAACCGTACCACGAGTCGTACTTCTCAAACGTCAAGACTTATCCTAGAGAAGAACCTGTTGAGGGGTAGGTAGAGCATAATAATAATTATTATTCTCTAATATGTAGTAATCATTACTGTTCCAACTCGATCAAGAATCAGATTGAATGTGAAACCTCTCCTCGGGATTGACATTATCCTCTTAGTCCTACATTAGAGGGCTTTTTTAAATATATCGGGCTTCGTTGAGGGCTTCGTTTTAAATATATTTGAGATTTGTTATTACTTTTCTCAGGACCACTTTGAACAGTAAAAATTATGCCATATTATGCTCACTCGGGTGTCTGTAGAATGACATTATATACCCAACAGATTGAATGCAATAAAAGTAACGTTCAATAATTGAATACTCATCGCAAGCGGCAGTGAGCCCCACAGCTTACTACAGAAGTCATTAATACTTTATTGATTGTTTAAAAATGGAAGTACTGACAATTGTACTTGGTATGGTTATAGGCTTGCCGCTACGCTGCACGCCCGAATCCTACATGGGGAAGAGGTAAAGCCCGAGGTCCCAGCCCCATTTGAGCCTCCTTTGTTGGAAATCAAAACCGAACCTGGCCAAGGCATTAAACGAACGAGCCCTCAACAGTTTTCGCCTGCCAAGAGACCGCACGTGGAACAGGAATTTACATCATGTCCAGTTCCATTGTCTCCCCACCGCCCCGAAGAAGGTATTATACAAGTGATATATTCAGCTTAAAAACATTCCAACCTAAATGATTTATAGTTGTCAATCAATCCAGTCTGTAGTACTTTCAATTGAAAAAATGAAAATAAATGAGTGAATATTTATTTTAAAAAAAAAAAAAAAAAAAAAAAAAACGAGGAAAGACTGGACGGCTGGACTTGAAGGGCAGATTCATTGAGTTTATTATAAGCTCACAATCTGCCCAAACAGTTCTGGTGTTGACACCATTTCGAATAATGTTCAACATTTAAATTCATTGTACTTAAATGCCCCTATAATGAAATATTTAGTTAAGATCAGTGTCTCATATATTATGTGTTTGATTCTTCCGGAATTAATCCAAAAACATTTGTATACTTTTGATTCTTGGTTAGTCATTATTTTATTTTATTATAATTATTTCTTTCTTTTTTTTTTTCTTTTCTTTTTTTGTTGTTTTTTTTTTTGTTTTGTTTTTGTTTTGTTTAAAAACCTGTTTATTATTTAAATTTGTTCCAGGCATTGACAAATGGCAAGACAAGATTAGCTCCGGTTTTGACAGACTGGTTGCATTTGCTTCTACAGAATTAGACAAGCGGAGGAGGAGTACGGAAGGTGGAGTTGGGTGCAACACCAGCCCTGATTCGGGGATTGGTCATTGTGAATCATCAGTCATCAACAAAGACAAGAAAGTGACTGGCCCGCCGCAGCTGTACAGGCCGACGATCTCTCCTGGTCGGGATTCACCACCCATACTGGAACCGCCATTGGGGCCACCCAGAACCCCATCTCCATCGTCATCGCCACCTCCTCCGCTTCTACCACTTGACGGCCCGTACTCTCCCGTTCCCTCTCACAGCCCTCCGTCTCTTCCATTGCGCTACCACAGGGCCTCCGCTGAACACCACCATCATCATTTCAAAAAGAAGTTCTTTCACCACAAAGGGAAATTCCGTCCCAAAGGCAAAGACTGGGACTGGCATCACCCCCCTGAAACCCAGCCTTGGTGCTAACCTACATCGTGACTTTACTGACCCAATTTCCATGGAAGCAACCCGTTTCACCTCATTGCCAACAATATTTCCCTAATTATGACAATAGACGTAATATGTTACCAACTGGTTTCGATAACACCTGACGTACTTTTGAACCAACATTTAACGTTACTGCACCTTAACTTTGTCTCCACAGTTGCAAGTCTGAACAGGTCAAAGATAGCAGAACCTTATTGGCAATTGCAAGAAAGTTCATCATTTCGTGGGATGGAAAACATGTTTTGCATCACCTCATGAAAAGAGAAAACATCTGTAACCAATCACTTTTCAGGTACCTATCATACTGTAATTTCAATGTCTAGGTGTATTATAATGTTGGTGTACACTTGTTATGACTCATTACGCTACGTGTGTTTCTAAACTGCTTTATTTCATGAAGAATGTGCAATTATTTTCGATTGTATTTACTGTTTATAAGTATCCAATGAACATGGCTCAATCTTGAGTTATGTGTTGTTAATAGTTTTGTAAACTTGAGAAGCCATAACTCCAACCCCAAGAGTTGTTGTTTTAGGAAGGATCTCTTTATTTTGTAGATTTTGGTAATGATAGTATTACAATTTATTTTGAGTTCACAGAAGTTCATATAACCTATTTGTTCCTGATCTTTGTGTACATAGCAAACGTTTCCGATGGAGCTTTCGCTCGTGAAAAAAACTATTTAAAAAAACATCTAGTTCCACTAAGAATCACTAAGACTGAAAATGACACACATTAATTGGAACATATTAGTGCTCAATAAGTACCTAGCTGTTCAATCATATTGGCATAATTCAACTAGTTTTTCTATGTACACATGTGTATCGACTTGTTTGAGAATTGATAGCAAACCTTCTGCTAGGATTCATCATTAAATACTAAACATTGTTAAAGTAGTACCAAAATATTGTCAAGTGAGCTTTCAGACAAAAGCCGTCTGGTAGATGACCCGTTGTGTTGGAATTGAGTTTTGTTCGATTCAATACATGCTATTTTGAACTGCATAAAAATGGTACAAGGAGGATGGTGATGTCGGTAGGGAGTTCATCTTTGTTTTGTGTGTCAATTGGCGTATAATTTAGGAGCAGGATTGACAGCTATTCCTACTGTTTTGATTCTTGGCGCCTAATTTGATTGTCCCCCCCTTAAAAAGTCATTGATGATAACTGATATCCCCTGTAAGCCTCTGTGGTGGAAATTGACGTGCATTTGTATGCATTTCGGTGATGACATCTTACTGGAGGGTAATTACGAGCCTTGTTCATTTACTATAGGTCCCCCACAAGAATATTGCGCTCCGACACTGCATTCTGGTGGCAGAAATCAAACTAATCTTCCCACGAAATTTCCCCAGTCTCTCTCGTTTTTCCCTTCCTAGTGGCAGCACTTCTCTTTTTCTCCCCTCAAACGGGGGTTTTAATTGAAAACGTTTGAATTTCACATGATTGAATAGAACCTAACGACTTCTTATTTTAGTTTTGCTGTTGTGCAGTTATTAGGAAGAATTAGGAATACCTCAAAATGTAAACAATAGTAACATCGCGAACGTTAACTTAATTCTGTTCTTCCTCCGCCCTGGCGATGAACGTAGACAATTTCCTGGCAACTTTGCAGAGAATTTCCTTCGCCTGACTGCAACGACTTTCCCCGAGAAATTTTTGTTTTCTTCTTTTACACAAACTTTTGAATTTTGAACAATTAGGAATACCAAAATACCAAACTACACAACCGGGAGACGTAAACAAAACGGCGAGCAACCTGAGACAATGTTGTCAACAAAAAACTCGAAATCCCTTCGCTAGTCCTCGGCTCAGGATGCCACATCGGTGTTTCCTTTTGCGGCCACCAGACTGCAGTGTCGGAGCGCAATATCCAAGTGTTCGATAACTTTCTCAAGTGTAGAATGAAGAATTGGGATTGAAATATCCAATCTACTATCAACTTCAGTATTGGTGAAATTCTCAGTTGACAATATTTTCACTCGCATAAGTTGAACGTGGAGACACAAAATCATCCAGCGAGTGATTCTAATTATTAAATCTCAAAACATGTTTGTTGGAACAGTTGCGTTGCCACGTCCGGTGAAATTCCAGGATTAGGAAACTACCGTCCCAATGGCAAGTCAACTGGTACGAAAAAAACACCGATACTTGAATGTAAAATCCAGATTAAAAATGCAGTGTAATTTGTGTGTGTAACAGTGTAACGAATTAGATTGTGTTAGGTGGGGTTTCGTTTTCATTAATTTTGCATTGGTCTGAAATAAAAACTATGAATTTATAGGTCTCCCACAAGAATATTGCGCTCCACCACTACATTCTGGTGGCACGAAATTTCCCCGCTCCCTCTCGTTTTTCCCTTGCCAGTGGCAGCACTTCTCTTTTTCTCCCCTCAAACATGGTTTTTAATTGCGAAATTCTGAATTTCACATCATTGAATAGAACCTAACCACTTTTTACTTTAGTTGTGTTGTTGTGCAGTTATTAGGAAGAATGGGGCTGGTGTACAAGTGACAACAAATTCAGGCATGTGATGTATCGTGGTTATCAGTGGCTCAGTGGTTTGAGCGTTGGACTACTGAGTCAAAGGTTGCTGGTTCGATCCCAGCAGCCGCAAGACATCTTCCTCATACTGATAATCACCTTTCGGAAGGCAATGGCAACCCACCGAAAGTATTCTGCCGTGGAAAACCTCTCAAATTTGCCGTTCGGAACCGGCGTTAAGCAGTAGGTCCCTACTACTTCTGTATTAGCCGGTCAACACGCTCAACAGATGTTAGTAGCGAGAGGTCGCCAACGCCCGATTACGGGTATGGCACCCAAAGAAGAAGAAGATGTATCGAAGGTACACCTTCCTCAACAGTCACCAACAGTAGGTGCCCAAATGGGACTGAAGCAGTTCGCAAGTTGTCCCTCTTATAGGTATTTTCAAAATCTTTACTTTTGCATCGAGCCACGAGCGTTCATAGCAGTTGAATAAAGATAACATTCAACTTTGCTTTTCACAAGTAGTTAGTGTGTCGGGTGTTTTGGAACCCGACGAACTGTGGGGCGGACATTGGAAGAGAAACGCGCCCGTGGGGAGCACCCTACGTTCACACTGAAATGATCACCTCTGAAAATGCGTCATTTCCGGAGTTAAATAGGACATGTAAACCACGGGGGACAGCGGGTGGGTATTCGTAGATTTTCCTACCGGCTGTGCCACAATCACGGAAGAACGTGAACTGGCTCTTCTTCACTACTTCTTACCTTACTACTAAGTCAACACGCGAAAACTGCTTCCTGATGGCTACTCAGCAGAAATACACAAACTAATTCACGAATTTAATATCTGGAAACTGTAACTGGGTGCTTTAAATTCAGGCCTTGAATCAGTGGTGCCAAATGTCTTCAACCAAAACCCACTGCATCGCTGAAAAAAAAACCCTAAAAATTATAAAATTCCCCTCCAAAAAAAAAATATCTGAAAATGTGTGAGTGAAAAGGATAAACATGAATAAACCTATGTAATTGGGACCCCTAAAAATGAATTCCACGTCCAAAAATACTTCAAAAACGACACCTAACTCGACCCCATAGCCAAAAACCTCTCCTTTAGTACTTTAGTGAATTGAAGTCGGTAATTCTTCCTCTTAGATTGATAATATCAATGTTTGATATTATAATTAGGAAAACTGCACTTTTTTGTTCTAAATTTTTGATGTTTGCACATTTATGTGCGTCATTCAGTCCAAGTAGGTAATTTCAGTAGTTGGATGAGTCGTCACCCTCACGCTCCGTAGTTTTACCTTCTTGTTAGCATTTTTAACGTTTCATTGAAACATTGAGCATTAAATTGAATCGAACATAGCAAATGTTTGAAATCGGTCTGTAGTAGCTGCTGATGAAGTGTTGTGTCTCGGAAATAAGTAGGTTAGAGGAATCGTTTTCTGGTTTTGTGTTTTCCTTTAACTTTTCAAAAAGTAATAAGTTCGTGCCAAATTCTAATTCAAACGGTGAAATGTTGGCTCACTTTAATTTGTTACTAATCGTGTTTGCATAATTATTTTATATTTTCCAACTCAACTAAACTTGAGAGAATGACAATGAAAATACATTTTGCTCAAACTCATTATATTCTGCATTCTGTATTTTGTTTGACTCTTGACTACCATGCGTTTTGTGTGACTCCCATTCAAGTTTTGGGATTTGGCTAGGCAGTAGAAAAATATGAATTGTTGTATGTTGTTTAAAAATATTTTACGCCGATCCCTCGAGATGTCTGGCCCATGTCGATCTATTACACCGTATTGTGAATTATGTATATAACTAGAATAGTGTGTTAATATGAAAATAGTTCGAGTTACGTTTCGTTTATTGGGAAACGCGTTGTCGATGTTTGGAGAATATTGGTGGATTTGTACTGTACCACTGGTGAGTCAAGAACATAATATGGAATATTATTCTCCGTGGTATAAATGTGCCCTTCTGACAACATTTTGGTTTGTTATCCTACATATAAATGTCTGAATAAGTGTCGAAATGGTTGAATAAAAATATATAGGTAACCTTCGGCTACGGCTACGTGTTGTGACTCACTTTGTATTATATTGTCATGTTCACAATTGCCTCATCTTTGAATTTAACTGTTGCATAAATCCCCAATTTCTCGTCCTCTAAATAAATGTTGATCCGGATGCTGTTTGATAGTAAATGTTGTAACTTTGTGCTCTGACTAATTTCCCGTAACTTGTTCATCAACCACGTTCAGTCATTTCATTCATTCTCTGTTTATGAATGGGAACAAACGTTTGTGATTATATAACAACCCCGACATGGGGTTTTTTAATTATTTTTATATTTTAGGCCACCACGTGTGTATGTGTTATTGATTGAATAGTTACCAATGATAATATTTTATTTGCTGGTGTTTTTTATGTTTTATTTTGTAAATGATAGATTCCAACTTAATCTGTACCTTATTCCCTCCTTTTTATAATAAATCTCATCTGAACGATTCAAATTCATCAATTAAAACTAAATAAATGACTAAATACGACTATGCTGCCGATGAATGTAACACTGCCATCATGTTCTTGTATTAATTTGTAGGTTTTAAGAAAACCATTCAGTATAAGTAGGTATCTACTGTTTATAATGCGTAAAACTATAACATTCCAGTGATATCTCTAACTCAACGCCATGATTATAAAGAAGATCGGCAGTTGTCAAGGGAGTTTTCTGTAATGGAATCATCCTTTTGACTACCTATTTATTTTTATTTATTGTGTTTTTTCTGTTAATAGTCGATTGAAACAAAGGGATAAATCTGAGTTACGCCAGTTTTTATGAGCAAACTTTTCAATGTATATTATTTTACTATAATGTAATTATAGTAGAATCTGTGAATATATTCTAAATTACAAAACTTGTTTCACGTTTTTCTTGTTATCCCTCAAACGTTCTAACGATTGAAATTTAAAGTGGACACCCTGAGGACCCAGGGGGTAAAATGAGTGTGGCACGTTGGTGAACGACATTAAATGTAGATGATAAATTTTATCATCTGAAGGATGAACAAGTCGCTCCTTTTTACATGAAAGTTCATTGACATCGAAAATACAATGTATTGTTGGATCATCGTCCTTTCTATGTAGGTACAAAAATGGTATTTTGGGCTAGGCGTGGGGGGAGAATTGGGGAAACCGGGAAATGGCTAATAGCACCAAACACCGCTATATATTGCTGGTCAGTCTCCCGTATCCCTCGATCAGCGAAGTTGAGCAACGTTGGCCGTGGTTTTTTATTTAGATGGATGGCGCACAGTGGGGCAAGAGCGGCAAAAAACCCCTTTTCCGAACATGCTGATTTCGATTATCTGGCTCATCATTCTCACATTATATTAGCCACAGAATCCAGTTTCAGCAGGGATTTTACCCGGAAATCAAGTTTTAGAACGTAAATTGGGGCTGAAAGTTAAAAAAAAAAAATTTTGGTACCTATGAATTCGACTTTTGAGTCGATGAGGATTATGTAACAGGAAAAGAGTGGGAAAAACATGAAATCTTTCTTAATGTTGTAGGATGCCCATCTATGCAACAAAGCCGTCAAACTTGGGAAAACATTTTTTTTAGCCCGTTTCAGGAGGATAAGTCACGAATTTTCCGTGCAAATTATAAATCAGCAGAGCTGAAAAAAAAGGTCCGGTTCGATCTGCGCTGGGATTGGTTTCTTCTCGCTCCAGACATGGTCAGTCAAAGAATTAAAAAAAAAAAAAAAAACGCTGCAAATTTTACACAAGGGTTTATTATTCTTTTATATGCGTTACTTGTGCAGAAATTTAATTCTGTCAATGAAAAAATTAAAAAAACTTTTTTTTTGGATTTTCATCTCAAAAAAAAATTTTTTTTTTGATTTTTTGTTCAAAAATGTGTCTTTTTCAAAAATGCTGTATTTTTTACTCGAAAAATATTTAACATCCTGGGATCGTTCAAAAATCCCATTTTTAGCCCCACAAATGCCCTAAATATCGCCCCAGTTAAATCGGATCGTTTCGGGACCCCAAAAAATGGATCCTACGTCCAAAAATACTTCGAAAACGACACCTAACTCGATCCCATAGCTAAAAGCCTTCAAAAAACCCCTCCCGTAGCCCCATTATAGCCCCATAGCGCCCCACGGGTTTGGGCGATCGGACTGAAAACCTTGCGGGCACAACTAGATGGTAAACCAAGTATTTTGCCGAAATTTCAGATTTTTAAAAAAATTCCTACTGCCCAAAACGGCCTGGACGGCGGACGGCGGACGGCGTACGGCGGACGGACATTTCGGATTTAGAATGTAGACCTCTTGAAACGGATAATGTCAAATTTTGAGCCCGATCGGAGTCGTCGACCCCTGTCGCGAAAACATAGGTGTATTATTCCAAGAATAATAAACCAAAATCATCTGCACAAAGCTGCCTTTCCGGTCATAGCGCACGTTCGAACTTCTTTCACTCAACGAGTGGTTTTGTTCGACAGGAATCGAATTTTAAGGGGGCGATAGGATACTGCTCAGCAGTTTTATTTATTTATATATATACACACAAATCATCGACTGAGGCTCTTATTTTTCTAGAAAATTTAATTTTCAATTTTATGATGTTCCATTGAATTCATCAATGTTACAGGGTTCAATCAGATATCTTTGGGGTGTTCGATTGAAATCTACTACGCTCTTATTTTTGTAGCAATTTTAAATTTTAGGGTGTTCAATCAATGCAAAATTTATTGCTCTACAACTTTTCTGCTTGTTCAAACTTCGTGAGAATCCTTGTTGGGCTTCCATACTGAAAAATGAGTTGTTTTTTTTTTTTTTTAAAGGGAAAGGAGCAGTTTTAGGTATTGGGACATGGGGGTATATTAGTGAACAGCAAATTTCCTATAAGTATGAAGGTTTTCAGGTTTTCTTTTTCCAAATATGGTCGTTCGGCCCCACTGTGAGAAGCGAGGCCACCGGTTCAATCATTTTCTACGTTCAATCGGACGGCGAACTCCTCCCAACCCAGGGGGACGAGGCAATGGAAGCTAAGGGCGCAATCGTCAGAACGAGTTCCGATCCTCCTTGAGAGAACGGCTGACCGTCGGCAGCAGCAGAGTTTCTGAAATGGACCTCACGAATGAGACATGAGGACGAAATGGGCCCCAGATTCCAGTTATTCAACAAGGGGAGCCGATCCCGGCCGGCTTTAGCCAGCCCACCCCCGACCTCTGCCAACTGGTTAATGGAATTTTTTCCTAAAGAAATTCGGAGCTACCGGAGCTCAGATGCGCCACATGGAGCAACGTTTTGTTGGAAGATTTGATGCCTGTAAAGCCAGACATTCTCAAGTTTGCATTTTGTAATTCCATGCATGATATTTACGTCAGAGAAGAATCTTCTGCATGTGATGCTCAATTCGCGCAACAATTACTTTCACTCTTTGATTATTTTTATTTGAGGGGCCCATTTTGGTTCAGTACGAATTCTAAAAATTAGGTCAATGTTTTTCTAAGTGTGGTCCGGGACCCATTTCATTCTCCTCTCGGGCCCATTTCAGCTCAATAGGTGAGTCATGGGGCCTATCGGTCGCAGCGGGCAGCAGCCAGTCGGACGAAAATTCAAGCGTGAAAATCTCTTGTTTCATTTCATTTTAATTCATACTGGTCTTTTAGGATCAGGCATCTGAAGAGAGTTTCTTTGGAACTCTTCTTTTGTGCACGAGACGGGGAGCATGTTAGCTGAGATCAGGCAGTAGACCTTAGGGGTGACTACGTAATAAAGCTATGTATTTGAATACTTACTGTGGTGTATTTAGCTCGTTTGATGGAGGAGGACGCGTCATCGGGGGAGACGACACTCACCTCCTTGGTGGAATTAGCGGCCCTCAAAGAAACCACGTTGGCCGATCGCCAGGTTAGGGCTAACCCACCGACTTCAGCGGTCAAAGTTGAGGCTCCTGACGACATACATTACACCAGCAAACAAGACTCTGGTCCCAAGGGTCAACGCCAGTCACCCAAAGGCCGTAAGTCTTACCGCAACCGTCCAGACGGAGATAACTCAAAGAAGACCGACCAAAAATGCCAGCACTGCGGCCGGAAAAACCACCTAACGGAAAAATGTTACTTCAAGGATGCTATCTGCAACCGGTGCTTTTTGGCGGGACACCTAGCTTCAATTTGTCCCATACGACACCAGAGGACGTCCGACACGAAGTACCTCGCCGATTCAGGACACAGCGCAGCCACAGGGAGTGACGGCTCATCTGAGGAAGAAGACGAAATCCGCATGGAAGACTCTTTCTTTCACTTAAGTACCGGTCACACTAAATCTAATAGCCATGTCATAAACGATAAAATCGAACCTCTTACTATTGATGTCTCAATTGGAAAAAAACAGGTTAAGTTGGAAATTGACACGGGTAGTGCAAATAATATACTATCAGAGTCATTCTACAACGAACACTTTCCGCAAATCGGAATAAAGCAGAACAACACTGTATTACGTGACTACGTCGGGAACCTGATTTCCCCTATTGGAAAAATTCAGGCACCGATTAAGTTCAACAATAAGATGTATATTTTGCCCTTCTTAGTGGTCCCGAAAGGTGGGCCCCCCCTAGTTGGTAGAATAGGGTTAAAAATTATGAAAGTTAACTTGAGCGCACATTCGCCACTAAACCATCTTGAATCTGACGACATTTCCAAGTTGAAATGTTCTGGAGATATCAAATCAATTTTGTCGAAATTCCCCGAAGTTTTCAGCACGGGACTTGGGACCTACACCAAAGGTGAAGTTAAAATTCGAGTCAAGGATGGGAGTGAACCAAAGTTTTTCAAGCCGAGGCCGCTCCCACTCGCCCTGAAATCGAAAGTCGAGGCTGAACTTGACCGATTGGTCAAATTGGGCGTTTTAAAATCAGTGGATAATAGTCAGTGGGCCACACCGATAGTCCCCGTACTGAAGGCAGACGGATCGGTACGCATTTGCGGTGATTTTAAAATTTCGATCAACCCAGTGTTAGTGGGCACCGAATATCCCCTTCCTAGAATCGATCACATCTACGCCAAACTGGGCGGTTCGACCTATTTTAGTAAGGTGGATCTTCGGGATGCCTACGTCCAATTAAAAATCGATTCTTTATCAAAGCAATATTTAGTGATCAATACCACAAAGGGCCTCTTCGCCTACCAACGACTATGCTTTGGCATTGCATCTGCTGGTGCCGAGTTTCAAAGAGTCATGGACTCTCTCTTAAAGAATTTGGACAAGGTTCAGTGCCTTTTGGATGATGTGGTGGTCGCAGGCTCAACCATGGACGAGCACAACGAGAACTTGACTAAGGTATTGGCAATACTTCAACAAAACGGCTTGAGGGTCCATGTCGGCAAGTGCTCTTTCGGCCTTAAAAGCATTGTGTACCTTGGTCACCAAATCGACGGCTCAGGCCTGAGACCAACCTCGGATCACATTGAGTGCATCCAGAAGGCACCACCACCGAAAACCCCAGCGCTACTGAAGTCATTTCTTGGGCTCGTGTCTTACAACAGAAAATTCATCCCCAAAGCTGGTGATCTACTCAATCCTCTTTACAATTTGTTACGCAAAGACGTCGAATGGGACTGGTCGAAATCCTGCCAGGACGCTTTCGATAAAATTAAAGAGATTTTGGCCAGTGCCCCGGTTTTGGCCCATTACGACCCCAGTAAACAGTTGAAATTATGGGTCGACGCTTCGCCTATCGCCGTTTCTGGCATCCTGTGCCAAATTTACGACAAACACAGTGAAAGGCCAATCGCCTATTTTTCCAGGGTCCTCTCGAAAGCCCAGAGTGCCTACAGTCAGATCGAGCGAGAGGCGACTGCGATTTATTTATCAGTCAATCATTTCCGGGATTACTTATGGTCCCGTAGATTCACGTTGGTGACCGATTCGAAACCACTTCTCTATATTTTTGGAAGCAAGAAAGGCATACCTATTTATGCCGCGAATCGTCTCCAACGTTGGGCCTACCAACTCTCTACTTACAACTTTCAAGTGAGATTCATCAAATCGGAGGCTAACATTGCCGATTTTTTGTCCCGTATTGAAATACCGGGCAAAAGCCCGACTGACCTCCTAGAAACAGTAAATTACCTCCAGTATATAAACGAGTCGACCCCCTCCCTTTTGAACTGGCGCAAGATTAGAGACCTTACTGCGACAGATGGTCTGCTGAAAAAAGTTGTATCATGTGTTCACCGGGGCCTGTGGCCCACCAAAATCGACCACGCTGATCAACTATACCCGTTTTACCTTCGTAAACTCGAATTGACCGTAGAGCATGGATGTTTGATGTGGGGGTATCGTGTGGTGATACCACAACCCCTTCGGACATCTGTACTCAAATTGCTGCATGACTCCCACCTGGGCATTGTAAAAATGAAAAGCCTAGCCAGGTCATTTTTCTGGTGGCCTGGGCTCGACAGGACGATTGAAGATCTCTCTGCAAATTGCAATGCGTGCATTCAACTCAGAAATGAGCCTCCGAAAGCGGTTCTTAACCCGTGGCCCTGGCCCAACCAACCATGGGTCCGCCTTCACGTGGACTTCCTCGGCCCATGGAAAAACCATCATTTTTTTGTAATTATGGACGCACACTCCAAGTGGGTTGAATGCTACATGACCGGCTCCCCGTCAGCGGAGGTTGTGATTGACAAACTCACAGAGTGTTTCGCCCGGTTTGGATTACCACGAACTGTGACCTCCGACGGCGGCACCTGTTTTACCAGTCGGCAGTTCGGAGAGTTTTTGATCCACCTCGGTGTGAATTTAAAAACGGGCGCCCCATACCACCCCCAAACGAATGGGGCGGCGGAATCCGCCGTCAAATTGGTTAAGCATTTTCTAAAAAAGAATTCAGAATTGACCGGCTCCGCTCTGGTTCGGGCACTCCACAATTTTCTTTTTTTGTACCGTGCTACGGTGCAAAGCACCACTGACCAATCCCCCTCCAGACTCCTGTTGGGGCGGAATGTACGCACGATTTTTCATAAATTATTACCTGATACGGAAGGCATTGTTCTAGAAAATCAACTAAAACAGCAGGCAAATTATAAAGGTAAACGCACCGTTGTCTTCGAAATAGGCGACCCCGTTCTGGCTCGCGATTTCCGAGGGAGTACGAAGTGGGTGAAAGGTGCCATTATGGAAATTTTGGGACCTCAGTTGTACATGGTAAAAACTGAGAACGACCTAATGTGGAAAAGACACATCAATCAGTTATTGCCTCATCGTGAGGTACCCGAAGCAGAGCCACGTCCTGGCCCTTCCTCCCACTCCTCGGTTTACCCCGTTTTCAAGGGCGACTCACCCAAACGTACTGAGCACCCCATCATTCGACGTTCAAACCGAGCCGTGAGACGTCCTGAGTTTTTTCAGTCATCATAACCGACCATGTTAGTCTTAATATAATAAGATGATGATATTATCTTACCCATTATATCACAACGATAAGATAAGGCTGATTTATTTTGCATAACTTGGTATGCTCTCCAAAAGTTACGGATATATTATTTTGTATTGACCTTTCTAGATGTAGAAGGAATGTATCTAGATGTAGAAGAAATGTATTTATTTTAGCGGGGAAGACTGTGGTGTATTTAGCTCGCTTAAGACGTGCTGTATTGCGGGACGGCATAACATGTCCCTAGACGTTACACAGGAGTTCCCCCTCGGGAGGTTCCGGGTTGTAGTTGGTGAATAAACCATTCGATTTCCGATCTTCATACTAAGACGGGTCTCATTTATTTCCCCCTTAATTTCCAACACTTACTCTAGCAGTATTTTTCTTCTCTCAAATCGAAATAACCTACTGCCTTCTTGGATATCTATAGATATACAGCTGTGGGTTGAGGCCAATGAACTGTTAAAAGTTGGTCATCCTGAGGCAGTGAAGGATTTTTGAGTGAGTAGACCCGCTCCAAATATAGATGTTAATGCGGCTTGTTGGGAAAATCCCCTCATAGCAGAAATTCTGCAATGCTAGATCTGCCTTTCATTTCGGGCGAATCGTTCGTCTTCTCCTCTCCAGTGAACGCTGATTTGGACGTGGGGAAGTCTGAGTCCATTACAACTGCCAGCTCCTCCGGATACGCGGCAACTCCGAGGTTCAAGCTTTTTTCCGCTTCTCAGAATACATTTTTAAATGAGGTTTAAAATTGGAGAGTTTGATTATTTACTCCCATAGGCTCAAAACCAAGGAAGCAAATCGCTACCCGTAAATTTATGAGAAGGTGAGGCGAAGTCAAAAGGAAGTTTGATCGTGTACACTCGTGCCTATTAGACCCGAAACATCCAAACAATTTAATGATTCTGGGCAAAAAACCCAGCGAGTTGGGGCAAATGCATAAAATTATAAATTTTAGAATAGGTGAAGTGGACTTGTTGGACTTGTTCGTGGAATGTTCGTTACACCAATCGAGTAGGGACGGGTGTCAGTATTGAAATACTTTTGAAAGAAATTCGGCATGTAATTTTGACAGAAGCCCAAATAGCGTTAAGTTCTATAAAATTGTACATAGAACAATGGCACCATATGGTGTCATATTATACCTATTTGCAGGGAATTTTGGTACAGGTTCAAAGCACAAGGTTGTTCCTTGGTTCCGTGGTTCCATAGAGTTCAGACACTAAATCGGATGCTTCTGTGAAATTAACATTGGGTGGTGATAATAGCTCAAAAAGTGCCACTTTTTTCATGCAGTAAGGCAACTAATAGAACGTCTCCGGAAAAACTTAGCATTCAGAAGTGATTCGTTGAAAAGAAATAAAATTTATTCCTTGAAAATTTTAACTTTTCATTAAATATGATCACAAATTTTTTCAAGTATGAACAAGAATTTTCGGAAAATTTGGCATAGGTATAACAGGAAATACGTATGTATCAATGTTTTCATCGAGAAGGGATACTAATTAGAAGTCTTTGGGGAGATTACGCATTGAGAAGTGATCCAAGCTCGAATAGCCTTAAATTTAAAAATTTCTTAGTGCGGAAACAAGTTAGGAACAATAATTATTGTTCGATTATAATCGAGTAAGGATACAATTTAAAGACTTTTGAAAGAAATTTGTCAACTATATTATAATAGTGACACAAGCTCGAGTAGCGTTAAACTCCATACACCATATTATATTTTCAGAATTGTGATACTGTTTCGAAGATTAGGGATACAGTGAGCTCAAGTACGGACACGAACCGAATGCTTGTGAGAAATTTAGCGGGAACCTAGTGATAACAGCTCAAAAGGTGCCACTTTTGGTTAATTATTCTTGGAATAATACACCAGTAATCGCGACGGAGGTGGAAAATTCCGATCGGCCTCAAAATTTGACATTATCCGTTTCATGACACGTAGATTTCAAAAACGAAACGTCCATCCGCCGTTCAAGCCGGTTTGGGCTGTAGGACTTTTTTTTAATCTGAAATTTTGACAAAATACTTGGTTTACCATCCAGTTGTGCCCGCAAGGATTTCACCCCGATCGCCCAAACCCGTGGGGCGCTATGGAGCTAAAAAGTGGCTACGGGGGGCTTTTTTTTTTCTTTTTTTTTTTCAAGTGTTTCGGCTATGGGATCGATTTAGATGTCGAGTTCGAAGTTTAAATACTTCGAATAGGACAAAAAAAAATTAATAGAACATAAATTTTATGAACGAAGGACTATCTTTCCTCATTACACTCATTCTAAACTTCCTGCAAATCCCGAAATCAACTTGTTCGAATCAAGTTGATTTCGGGATTTGCAGGAAATCAACTTAAGTTGATTTCGGGATTTGCAGGATCTTCGAAATTGACTTCGTTCACCTCCAAAATTATTAAACAATTCATGTTTAATAATAATTATTAAGCAATAATAATTATTATTATTATTCATGTTTTTGTGAATAACAATGAATGATTGAAATGAGCCGAAAGCATCAGATCTTAATCCCATTATTTTAACTACCTACCCGGGTTCAACCTATAGGAACTGAGAATCTCAAAAAAAGTAGGGGTAAGTGGAAGTGAAACAGTCTTGTTAGTGTAAAATTAGTGAACATTCTAGTAGGTAACATGTTGAGGTTGAGATTACTCTGGTAACATTCTAGGGTGCAAAAGATCAGACTACAGAATCGAGGAAGATTAGTTTTAAAAATACTGAAAATTCATTTTGTTGCAAAATGCTTAAAAGTTAATTACCTAGGTATTCTATTGTTTATTCAGATAATAATTTTAAATGATATAGGTATGGAATCAAAAAATAAAGAAAAAACCGCTGCAAATTTTACACAACGGTTCATTATTCTCTGATATAGGTAACTTACGCAGAAATTAATTGTGTGAATGAAAAAATGTTGAAAAAAAAAAATCGTTTTCAATTATTTTTTGCAAAAAATATTTTTGCTCGCTAAATACGACCAAAAAAAAAATTTGACGTGTTAAAAAAAATTCATATTTGACCTCCCGGGATCCTTCAAAACTCCCATTTGAAGCTCCATGAAAGCCACAGATTAAACTACTGAAAGCCCACAGTGAAATCGGATCGTTTCGGTCACAATTTAACTAGGTACTTCAAAGAATAATAAACCTTTGTGGAAAATTTGCAGCGTTTTTGGTCTATCATTCGGGCTAAAATATTTTCATCAGCCTAAAATCTGTTCCTTATCATTCCCAACTCCCTACAAATGTAGGTGCTGTTTTTCTCAAATTTTTCAACTTTTTAAAATTATTTTTATAAAAATAAATTGGTTCCTACAGCATTAGTTTTGGCGCAATGATAATTCTTTTAAAGAATAATAAGAAATGTTGACAAAATACTCGGTTTACCATCTAGTTGTGCCCGCAAGGTTTTCAGCCTGATCGCTTAAAACTGTGGGGCAAAAAAGAGGCTATGGAAAGGGTTTTTGAAAAGTTTCGGCTATGGGGTCGAGTTAGGTGTGATTTTCCAAGTATTATTGGGCGTAGAATCCATTTTTAGGGGTTCCAAAACTGCTGGTGCTTGGAATAATGCCAGGAGGTCGAATAAGGTGTCGTTTTCCGAGTAATTTCGGACGTTTTATCCATTTTCGGGCTGATACATCAGCGATATATCGCTCACCGGGCTGAGTTTTATTTTCTGAGCGAAAAAATATCGCTCAGAAAATAAAACTCAGCTTTTGAGCGATATCTTTTTCGCTCGAAATAAAACTCAAAACGTCATAAATCCCTTATTTTGCTATCGAATATCAAATCTTACCATACCGTTGGAGAGGCTTTTCAATTCCCTATCTCACTGGTACCACAAAAAAAAAATTTAGGCAGACTTCATAGGAGGAAAATCAACCTGAAATCCGAATTTTCGAGGTTTCATCTTGAAATATGACCTTCTTACGACTTATGAAAACGAGTGGGGTTTCTTGTGAGTCTCTCAGTAACTTTTCACGCAGAATGGGTTACTCCCGAGCCTAGCCGACGGCGAAAAATGTCCTTTTTGGCTCCTGTAACTTCTTGTGGACATGATTACCAGCGCATCAATAGCAGACTCAGAAAATAAAACTCACTTGGGATTTTTTCCCGCTCAGTAAAATAGAAGGCTGAAACCAGAACACTTCGAAAAAATTCTTCTCCTAAAATTGAACTCGGGCGCGAAGTGATTGATTTTTGATGAAAATGATACGTTACGTTTGCAATTTTGAAGTAGAAGTTTACGAGTATGTTCCTCTTATTCAGTAACTTTTTTTTTAATTTTATTTTTTTTTTCGGGATCAATCAATTAAATTTGTAATTGACGGTACCTAGTGAATAACTTATTCATTTATTGTATTACCTATTCTTATTATTATTTTATTCAATAAAATTTATTCGTTTAAACCAAAATGATTAATTGTTCTTAATTTGGCCTAGAGTTCAATGAGCTGCACGTGGAAAACTACGTCAACGGTGTCTTATCGTAACTCGAGCCGTCCAAACCATCAGAAATAATGTGTAGGATTTTTACAGTAGCAGTGCTTTCGATGAAATCTATGACAAAGATTTCCCCGGACAAAAATTCCCGCAGCTGAAATGATTTTAGCTTGTGGAAGAGGGTTCAACGGTGGGTTTGTATCGATAATTATCAATACAAGCAGATTGTAATCTGCTGATCAATGAAGTTCACGAGATCAGAGTACTCATCACACTCTTGATGATGAGTCGCATCGTACGAATCGACAGGCTCTGGAGCGTCTCTCATTTTCACGATGAAGGTCTGATGGGTATGTTACATTCGATTCAACGTACAAAATTGCGCAGGTAAATATCCACCATAGAATCCTCCAAGTTCTTTGTCATGCAGTTTTTTTTTTTTTTTTTTTTTTTCAATAACCATATTAATGTGCCAAAAAGGACATTTTTTGCCGTCGGCTAGGCTCCGGGAGTATCACCATCCCATTCTGTGTGAAAAGTGACTGGGAGACTCACAAAAAACCCCACTCGATTTCATAAGTCGTAAGAAGGTCATATTTCACTATGAAACCTCGAAAATTCGGATTTCAGGTTGATTTTCCTCCTATGGAGTCTGCCTAAAAACTTTGTTTTGGTACCAGGGAGATAGGGAATTGAAAAGCCTCTCCAACGGTATGGTCAGATTTGATATTAGATAGCAAAATTAGAGATTTATGACGTTTTGAGTTTTATTTTGAGCGAAAAAGATATCGCTCAAAAGCTAAGTTCTATTTTCTGAGCGATATTTTTTCTCTCAGAAAATAAAACTCAAAATCAGATATTGAGCGGGTTTGAATAATGAAACTCGCTCCAATTCAAACTTATGGTGTTCGGACTCCAAACACCATAATGCAGTTTTTTTATATTTTATTTTATCTATGTAAAATCGATTTTCGAACAATTTGTACCGAAGAATAATAAACCCTTGTGTAAAATGTGCTGTGTTTTTTTTACGAAGAATCTTTCGATACGCCCCTTGAAAATATAATGACTTGTATGAATATGCAATGAATTTGCATGAAAATACTATTTATGTAGAATTATATGTAGAATAATATAATGTATTTTCTACATATAATTATGTAGGTATATTATGTATCACAGAATAATCCAAATCGCGGAATAAAGATTGATGGTATGCGATCGATCCACCCTCGAGTCCCGCAGACCGGACCACCCCCAAACCTAATGAGAGGAAGGTAGGCGCGGCCTCAGAACGCGGCCTAGAACTTGAAGGGGGCCGAGAACTTGGAGAGAAGTTCATCTCCTTTGGGGCCCCAGAACATCGGGGAAAGACTTTTGGAATACCCACATAAGTTGGGGAAGGGTAACCTGCTAAAAATCCGAAGCATAAAACGACCAATGGTGGCGAAAGGTACGCGGGGGGGAACCCAGAGGCGTGCCAGGGTGGAAGGGGCAACCAGAGCGTCTTGTGCGGACTCAAGTCCTCTTCATTGTAACCGCAACATGCTCCTGGCGAGGTGCGATCTTTCCTGGGTCGTCTTCCTATTGGTCGCCGGCTTCGTGTCGGCAGCAAAGCCCCGGCAATACGTCACTGACGATGCAGTCATCCTGGAAGGTACGGTAAATCTTACCACTCCGAATCTCGTCCTGATATTGTTCGTTAAGATGAAGTTAAATTCCCCAAAATGTTTTTCGGCAATGAATAAATTAAGTGGGCCAAATGGATGAATCAGAATGGCAAATTCTCTAAATCAACCTGCGTTGAAAAAACTGTAGAACTGAGCCGTGCGCAATAAAAATAGGCGATAGTAAAACTCGGCATCCAGACTAGAGACAAGAGTGCCAATGTGTCAATGTCAATGATGCGGCAGACCTTCTGTTCACAATACAATGGATGCTTTCTACCAATGTGTATTGGTCCAATTTTTAAATTTTCTTTCCAACCGAAAGTTCAATCAAAGAACAGCCAAAGGTACTTATAGATAGGTAGATTAACGAATTAATCACTCCTAATCTCAATGTGCCATCCGTACAGTTAAATAATTTAATTATTATATTCACGAATTGCTTTATGCATGAGCGAGCGCAGCGAAGCTTCAATTGCATAACAGCCTCAAATTGGAATAATCAAGTCTAAGGGATGAAGTGGTGAGGGTTTTATAGGTCGAACACGGGGGGGGGGGGGGGGGGGGGGGGTAAATACTAACAGTGGAGGCATAGGAATCTAAGGGAGCAAAAATTAATCGCGGTCCAGTGCTACTTTTAATTTGTAAATCAAAAAATGAGACTTGTAAAAATATATTTTTTCTTAATCATCAAATTTAAATCACTGGGGGGGGGGGGGGGTGTATATATGTATTCCCATCAAGTACATTATTAATGTCATTCGTGCAATAGTACCAATAGTAACCAGACAAAACCAATCAGGAGCTTTCATTGACAACCTCAGTAGTTGTTATCACCATCAACCACGCAAATTTGAGAGGCACCAATTGATCAGAGTGGATAACCAGTTCTACTCATCAAATTGTTACCCATTGTAACTCGTCAGGTGCTTCTGCGTTTGAATTCTTCCATTATGATAATTGTCGTATTGACTTAATTTAAATTGTTTTTGGCAGTAATGGGGAACCGTGTGATGAGTAATGAATGCCTCAAGTGACGTTTGATATGTGTATTAGGTAGTTTTGGTATCATCCTGCGTGGTATGAGCCTAATTGTTATGTCATCGAGTAACTTCCCCTTGCGGGATTTTCAATCATCGTATATATGTATTATGTAGCATATATGTATGTAGTAGCACGTGTAGTGTGATTTCGCAAACATGAATTTTATGAACGGCGAGGTTTGATCTTGAAAGTATCTATCTGGAGGTTTGATCATAAAACTTGGAAAATTTCCATGTATTAAATAACTTACATTTCACACTAGGGGGGGGGGGGGGGGCTGAAGAAACTATAGAAATTTGCGAAGATTAGACGATGTAAGATAATACTTAGGTACTGATGTAATGACGTCTGAGCTGTACGCTCAACAGCCACAAACTCCCGAATTCTATCATTGCCTTTCATATCTCTAAGAATTTGTTTGCCTACCATAATAGAAGCCAATGCAATAGGAACAATAAGAAGCGATAACATACAAATTGTACTGTTCCTCGTTAGAAACAGTTCAATTTATTGTTTCGCTCTTAATGATATTAATACATATATAGCTGCTGTAATGTAAGAAGGATTCAATAGAAGTCGTGAGTCATACTTTTTAACAGATATAATTTTGGGGGAAAAGCCCAAACGTAAACTCCTTTGAAACGTCAAATGCTATTGCAGTAGCTATTGTGCTTCTAGTTGAATCAACTTATCAGTTTCATAATGAGGAACCTCCTCATCTTAGTTCGGATTTCCCTTTCTTTCATGTCAAACAAAGAAGCCAGTGAAAGTAGGTAACCGTTGAAAACTATCAGACCTGAATCTCAATTAGGAGACTCATTCAGAAAAATTGTTCGGCAAAGCGCTCAAAAAACCAGTTGGATTTGAAACCATTTACTGACCTACTGTTCGCGAATTGTTCACATAACATAACAGAGTGGAGAGGCGCAATATTTTCATCAGAATGCGCTTGACACGTACCGACTGTAATGATGTGCTCTTGAAACGTTTGTCGATCAACAAACAAATACACCTCAGTGTCCCACAGTCAAATTACTTTAAAAATCCTATCTCTAGTTGATCCCCTATTGATACAAAATTTATACCAATTTAAAAAAAAGTCTTCATCTTCTCATCAAAAATTAACAAGATAAACTGACGGAGAACTTAGTGAAAATCAAGTAGGTATAATTGAAAATTATTAATACAAATTACATGAAAATACTTGGGTTTGGGGGGGGGGGGGGGGGTACATTAAGGCGACCAACTTCTGAAAACAAAAAACAGGACACCCAACACGATGCACCTATAATATATTATGTATATATAGTTTCATGTTTATAAATCTTAAATATATTAACTTCATGAAAATATTATTGGCAGGTTATACCGATGTTATATAAAAAGGTTGTTCCTCTCTTAAACACAGCTGAAAACAGCAAAAAGTGTGTTGAAAACGTTTAAGATAGGAAATGCCATAATATATTATATTTATGCATTCATAGTCAAAAATTATTTTTTAACACTTCGTGCACGCCATTTTCTCCAGTACCTTGCAGTATCTTCTATAGCGACCCTGAACCCACCATGATAACAGTTAGGTACCTACTGTAAAATGCCGTTATTTTTTCCACACAAACAGGAGAAAAAATCACACACAAAAACGTGCATTACTCAATTTTAGGACATGTCAGTGTTTATACAATTTGTCTGAAAAATTCCTTCGTTTTGCGTAAGGGTTCCTTATGTCCTTCTCACATCCAAAAGTTCCTACGCGTAGGGAAACGTCACTACGTCTGTCAAGGGCAACCTCCCTCCTTCCTCTTCAGCTTGATTGGTTTCTATTTCCCCCAGTAGCTGCATTTTCCCCATGCTGATGGGTTTGAAGTAGGTAGCTACCCCCCAACAGGCAAAAATGGGGAAAAAATTTGTCCTGATTTAATCAGGACTTTCTCACAAAAAGCAGGACATAACGCTTGGCAGGATGGAAGTATAAAAAACAGGACTATCCTGCCAAAAACAGGACGGTTGGTCGCCTTATGGTAGGTACACGTATCTCAAACAGTACCTATCTTGAAGATTTCACGTAAGAACTTGTGTTAATTACAGTTTTCGTTTACGTCGATCCGTAGGGGTAGGGGTTATATTTGTCTACTTATTTCCCCATTGGTACCATAAAGGGATGGGAAGCACGTTTGCCCTCCTAATTGCAGAGTGAAACTAGATAGCCTGAAATGAATAAAAAAAACCGCATTTCTTTTAATGGTTCATTAACCTAGGTTTTCACGAAAGGGTTGGACGATTTTGATCAAAAAATGTTTTCCTCGTATCAAGATAGGTACCTATGATATTATGTAGATGCAAAAAACTACATTTCCAGCGCCATTCATGCGTTTTTTTGTTTGTTTTTTTTTTTTTTTCAGTAAGTAAGTAGGATTTTTTGTAATCTGATATTATTATTATTTTTTTTAAAATCGGTTCACCTCCAAGATAAGTGCCGTAAATAGGTTTTCATCCCGATCACCGAACCCCGAGGGGGCTCTGTGGGGCTACTCGTTGTGTTTTCATGGGGTTTTGACCAGGGAGTCGAATGAGGTTTTGTTTTCGTAGTAACTTTTGACCGAACAATTTACGTGTCCGACCTGTCCGACCACCTTGGACTTGTGCTATGGCGGGCTATTTATAAATATTGAGATTTATAAATCGACTGAGGTGTCGTGTTCGAAGTGATCTTGGACGTATAATCGATTTATGGGGTTCCTGGACTCATCCGGGCCCTCTCCAACAATGTTCGATTTGTAAGCGTAATCCAATTTGAAGCGTTTCATAACTAAGTAATTACTACTAATTAATGACTTAGTTATGAAACGCTTCTAATGTATTAATACATTATGTAAGAATTAATTAATACATTTGATTTCCAAATCTTAATCTGACAGGATAAGAGAGAAAATGATTTGTGACTTGCAGAGGCTGACGATGGGCTAAAACCGGAAACCGGTCCCTTACTGAAACTACCCAATAAAACCAGTGTGAAAAAACGATATATACTCTCTCTCCTTAATAAGGAGTTAGTAAATCGATAGTAAAATCAGTATAATATACTTACTTATAGAACTCACACAATACCAGGGCACTATACAATCATCTTAACAATGAAGAGTCCATGCCGTAATTTATCTCAACTTTATGTTTATGTGATCCTTATGATCTTATTCTGCTCCCTTGAGTTTTCTGCGGATTAAGATCGCAATAGATAGTATTCTGAATTGGTGCTGAATAATTTTGAAATAAACGTTTGAACGATGATTTCAAAAACTAAAGATGATTTTTGGCTAAACACCCTACTAGATGTGGTACATATTGGGATGTTTTAATCGCCAAATCGGAATGTTTTAATGACTTTGCCGCAAGTTTCACTAGAGCACGCGAATAAGCAAACCGTTTTACATGATTAAGTATGTGGTATTATTTCTCGGTAAGTCTAAATAAGTGCTGCTGAAACACACGAATTCACGATTTTTTAAAGCTTGGGGTAAGTTCCCGCTCGTAGATGTTACGCACTTCTCGTCAAAAGGCGGTCGTTATACCGAAAGGTCCTAAAAAGTCCTTAGAGGTCGTACTGAGCTAACATTTCAGTTTTATTGAATAAATTCGCTCCTGCCGGATCAAATCTCACTTTCCATGTACCACGGCACCTGCACAACCGAGTAACTTAACCCTTTTCCTGGCAAGGTGAACCCCAGGCATTTGGTTGTGGGACCAAGTAACTGAGGGTCAAGCATCAACAACCTAATAAGTACCTACATTCGAGGGTATAATATACCCTCGACGTATATTATAAGACTCATAACCTACTAATCACATTACGTAGCCTGTGCTTGGAGAATTCTGGTACTACTCTATTCGTTCGATGATCTGGTTCGATATCTATTGGTAGTGAATGAAAACAGGTACGGTTACCTACCTACCTCTCATCTTTCCCCATTCACGGCCACATCAATAAGGCCTCATAACTTGTAAATTGGTTTTCTCAGCTCGCTGGATGCATCCCCATTGACTCATCCTTTCTCCAAAGCAAATGCCTTTCATGAACTGTTTATGAATTATGAATGGAACGCAACGACTAACCTGCACCTGGACATATGTGTGTATGTTATGTGTATAATGCAGGCATTTTCAAATATCACCCAATCAAATATTAATCACCTTGACAAGGAAAAGTAGGTTACATTTGAGCGTTTTTTTAATATAATAATTATAGCAGCTTATTATAATAGCTGTTCACAATTGAGGCGCTTTGATTTTGCAAAAGGGTACTAATAAAAAAAGTGAATTTTCAGAAATCGAAAAAGACGTTTCAACCCTTTGCATATTAAGTAACTTAATAACTGTTATGAAAAACTTTTTCTTTCTTATGAATTTTCTCAATGGTTAGATTATGTCTATACATCACAATGATACCAATATCACCTCTATCCCATCAAAAAATAAACATGAAAATGGGGCGGTTTTGCAAAACGGTACTAAACACAATTTTCACTCCGGCACGCGAGTGTTTTCACTCGCATTAAGAGTTATTCCATGGATTTTGTGCATTCAATTCAAAATAGTAAATTTATTCCACCTTTATTTAGATTTGATTTGAGTGAGAAATTAATTCCAATTGAACTCATTGGAAAATTTTAATAGGTATAAAAAATATGGTCATAAATAAACTAAACCCCCTTCTTCTTCTTCTTCTCTTCTTTTGAGACTCGTCAGCCCAGCTTAATCGATTGAAACGAAAATTAAACGATGAAAATCGATAGACAAGTTGTTGAAAGACATAGGTAATATATTATATTCCAATCTGTCCTCCAAGGATTTTTGTACCGTTTTGGAAAAACTCAAGGAAACAGTACCGCTTTGCAAAACCGCTCGAACTTTCCCGCTCGTTTAAGGTGGGATTCGTCCCGTATTGACAAACCGCGATGACACCAATCGATTCCTCGTTAAGTTTTACATAAAAATCGATATCTAACTCAATTTTTTCCATTTTGGCACTTGTAGGGGCCTACTCGTTTGCAAAACCGCGCAACAATTGTGTTTGATAAGTTGTTTTTTAATATTTTCCGTTCGATTCATGTTATGTGGTCATTCTGGTACCTAATGCAATTTGTATGTTGCTGGAATTCCATCGCTGGAAAGCGGGATTTCCGCGTGGGAAATTCCGCAAGAAAAAGACCGGAAAATCGGAAGCCCTAATGTACACCCTCTTAAGTAAAAAACCCAAATGCGTTCATCGTAAATTCAAGATTTAATCGAATGAGAAAATTCTAAGTGCGCGAGAATTGATCGGGGATCCTCGGCTGCCGCGCCAGATATCCCAAGAAGGCTCATGATACGTCACAAGTTCAACCTGGCGTCCTTGGGGCCTTCAGGGGTTCAACGAACAGCTACCGTCAAGAGGGCATGCCAGAACTTTATTTTACGAGTCTAGGCCGTCGGATGTCGTCCTGGAGTAATCTATTGAGGCTTGACCTCTCCCGTTGTCGTAGGTTGCAAGGTTGGCTCCATCCTGGCTCTGTTTCCCTAAACAACTAACTCCAGACCGGTAGGTCAACTTCTGTTTTTAGACAGTCATAAATGTAACTGTATGTGTAGGAAACCTGTTAGTAAAGGGGACGAAACCTGCCACAATACGCGAATTACTTTGGTTCCGATTCGCTTGGCTTGATTTCTCCTTCACGTATGTCGTTTGAAAACGGTGGTGATGCACCAGTCCTTACGGTCAGCACCGTAATAGCCATGACAATTGTCACCAAACGGCATTGAAAATTGGTGCCAATGTTACCGATACAAATGTAAGAGTAACTTAATAAATATCAGTAAAGTTGCTCACTTGAAAACATGCTAGGTTTGAAGGATAAATTACGTAATAAGGGATTTCCTTCATTGCCGATATCCCGGTTTTATCGCCACGTTCCGTTCTACCTTTTAAACACCATGAGCTCATTTTAAATCTATTTTATCTAAATTTAATTATTTGTTTATTTAATTAAATTAATAATAATAATAATAATAATACTGTAGTTACACATTTGTGTGTATGGTGTTCTCATGGTTTATCTTACAGTGAATGATCTCCTGATAAATGTTTGTTATAAGTTTTGTCAATGATTTTGCACATGACGAGTGGATTTTGGCAATGTGTGATAACGCCGAAAAACAAGAGGAAAACCATATGGGTGTTTTGATGCACGAACGAACGTAATTTTAATTTAATCATAGTTACCTATGCACGAAAAAAATCCAAAGGGTTTAGATCTGACTAACTATTGGTTTGGGGGGGGGGGGGGGGGGTATCCACCACACATTTCCGAAATCCTCTCGTCAAAATTCTTGACGGGTGCGAGACAACTATTTACAAACATTTGTCAGAAGATTTTTTCGCTGTCACCTGAGAACACCATGCACGTTTGAACGTACCTATAACAGGTGTATTATTATAGGTAGGGGTAGATATTGAAGGAGGAGTCGTGAAATACCAATCCTTAATACATATCAGAAGTAACGTTCTTTGCGATTTGGGATTCTTGTTATTGTGAACCCGCCCCCACTCAAACAGATATTAATTTATGCATATTCGAAAAGTTCGGCTATGTAGGAGGACTATTTTGCTGTTCATGCGAGGTAGTATAATTTTGACTTGGAGCAAGGTCAAGCAGGATAAATGTCAAGGAGAAGACACTTTTATTTTGAGACCACACCTAACTGAGAAATAACAGCTCAGGAGCTCTCTTGATTCCCTCCAGCATTCGATGCCCGTCCACATGAATTTCACTCGTGGGTAATCGTTTACTTCCAAGAACCGTCCTGGAATTCGTTGGCGAACACCACTACGTTTAGTAGTCGCGATTCGACAAACGGGTGATTAAACCCTTAATTTTGTTTAGAGAAAATTGAATTTAAAAGTTTTGAAGTTTTAAATAATTTAAAACTTCAAAACTTTTAAATTCAATTTTCTCTAAACAAAATTAAGGGTTTAATCACCCGTTTGTCGAATTTTCTGTAATATTATTGAATCTGATATATATGATTTCTATAGAAATCATATATATCAGATTCAATAATATTACAGAAAATCTTGTAGGTAATTCAGTAATATTACAGAAAATCCTATCCTTTAATAATACAGAAATCGTAAATGGGCATTCCACGTCAAGGTTGAACTAAAAAAATAAGAGTTCTCCGAAATAAACAATTTTGAATAACATATTATGTTGTACCTCTAAGTGAGAAAAAATTTCCCACGAATTTTCAGACCGTTTCGTCGCGTTCTTGCCGCTGCACAGGCAGTCAAAGTTGACGAAATAGGCTGGTTTGGGTTCACTTCGCCGGCTGCTACCGCACTTGAGGTCCACACATTTCTGGGCTCCGTGGTCATCAGTGCTCCGTGTCCTTCAATTGCATCAATGATTAATTGTCCACACACCAGCGTTACATTCCGCACGGAGCACGGATGGCCACGGATTCACTGAAGCACTGAAACGGCCTTTATTCCGCCATCAAAAAAAGTAATACCGCCAGTGTTTTTGAAAGAGAAAAACTTCCTCTTTTCTATGGTGTAACCTTATATTCAATCAAAGTTATATTTCACCTCTAAAATCAAGTTTGAAAACTTAGAAATGAGTTTTCCCCCATTTGGGCATTTATTAATATTCTTCATTTTTTGACTGATTCAAGACGTAGGTACACCTGTGGAACATCCAGTTAAAAGGGCCCCATGGGATACCAAGTCGTTAAGTGTCTGGAAAACGATATCACTGATGTATGAGAAAAACACGTTTTAGGTTTGGTCCGTGGTTGTATTGCCTCACATCCTTTTTCTACGAGAACTCAGTCTAGTCTACAATGGGCTTCATCTGCTGCTCATGAGCTTTCCCAGGGGATAATACATTTTTGCTTCCGAGTCTGCGAAGCAGCGGAAGCCTTGTGTTCACTTTCGAGAGCCAAAAAATTTTTGTTGTCCGAATTCAAAATTTCCACTCGCATTTTGCGTTTCATAGCCTACTGAACAAATTTGGTTCCGTGTCTGTCGGTCTGTGGGTCTGTCCGCATTTCCTTGTTACAGCCATAATTTCCACAATTTTGAATGAATTTAGCTCTTTTGCTAGATTTTGAGGGATTATGCGGATAAGGCTCCTTGAGGTCCCATACGAATTTCATCACAATAGAATCAGCGGTACACTCTGCGCATGCGCTAACGTGAAATTCTTGAAACAGGCATAACTTTCACAATTTTGATCGGGTATCAATGAAATTTTCAGGAATTGTGTGGGTATAGCTCTAGATGGTCCCCTATCAGTTTCATTAAGATTGAATCAGCGGTACGCTCAGCGCATGCGCGAACGTAATTTTCTTGTTACAGTGACAACTACGTTCATTTTGAACTTGGCACGAGGAAGCTCATGTGCCATTGCCTTGGCAGTGTATTTATTTTCGTTTCCGCTCATTTCAGCAATCGCTCATTGCACTAGAATGTAGGTCATTATCTCCTTAGTACCTAATTGTCTGAGCGTGCACGTACAATGTTGTATTTCTTTCATATTGTGAACCCCTCTTTCACACCGGGCGCAGATAAGATGATTGGTCGTACGCTATGTCCGCGTATCGAATTCTTGGTAACCATTGTTTTGTTGAGTTTGTTGGTTTTTCGGCCCGCAAAGTTGTCCCGTTTTTGTAAGGACACCCCGCCTAAAAGTGCACGAAAAGGTGAGAAAAGGTGGGTAGCCATACTAGCTGAATCTTCGATTTTCCTCGGGCCTTAGAGTGAAATTTCCGAACTCAGTTCCGGGCGACGAAACATTTTTTTCCAAAGTAAGTTTTTCTTCGTTTTCCAGTTGCTATACACAACATGTAGCACGGAAATGAATGATTCTCGGAGCTCAAGTCAAGGAGACAGGGTGGCATGCCTGCATTGCTAAAGTCGATTTTTGCCAATTTGAAATCCCGGGATTCGTGGAGTCAATCCCGGGATCCCGGGGTTCGAGAATTAATTGCACCTCGTACGTAAATTGCTCAAGTCTTGTCGGGAAAAATCTTTTAATAACGGACAATAATTCGAAGGCTAAGTGAAAGTGCTCTAAGATGAAAACTGTGAAGTCCCCTGAAGAAAGGATTCGGAAAACTATGAACCAGCCGGTGCCGGTGCCGAAAATACGAAAAGATTTGTCGACCACAATTAAAAAAGAAACGAGCCTGTTCAAAAATGGAGGCAGCCGAGGCCACCATTTGGATTAAGTATACAAAATTTGTGGATATTTAATATCTCCTGTTAGGCCGGTCAGCGGACAAAAAAAGAGGGCTTAGAACGGAAAAATAGACACGTTCTATTTTTTTTTTTTTAATGTTTTCAGACTGTACCAGCTTCGAAACCCTTGTGCTAAATGCTGGATGCCCGAAAAACCGCGAAATTTTCGGATTTTTTTTTTCAGTTCTTGGCTTTTAACTTCAAAAATGTGCGCCCTAACGAAAAAGTCACTGTATACTATTTTCAAGTAGACAAGATTTGCTACCATTTGAGCGCAACGGCAGCTTTCTAGGACCAATGGGCCCCGAGATTAACCCTCTTCAAACATTGACCATTTTCCCCCAAATGTTAGAAATCGTGGTTTTATCCTTCTTCAGTACGGAATATCGGCTATAATATTCATCCCACGAGGAAAGTTATGAGGAATGAAATTGTAGAGCAGTGATTCAGCTTCAATTTAAGCACAACCAGAACACGTAGGACTATCCCACTGACCTCCGTGGAAGCTGAGAGGGCCTTTTGGGTAGCAGGACTATTTTCGACAAAGCTAAGAAGCAAATTAATTGGCTGATCCAACTTTGAGTGCTTTCTAAGATCCAACATTATGATTTCTAAAAGCACATTTTTTGAGTACATGAGTGAAATTTTTCCTTCATGAGAGAAGTAATATTTTATATAATTTACAATTATTGTAAATAAACAAGTTTTTCGTCGTTTTTAATCAATTTTTTCACGTTCAAACAAAAATCATCAATCCCGGGATTCAGAAAAACGTTCGGGATTGCAATCCCTACTAAAGAGACTGTGCAAGGGGCTACATCCACCGCCACATAAACTCTCAACATCCGAACGTCCCGTTCTCCTACATCGCTGGATCAAGACCAAACGGCGGAACCGACACTCATACCCAATCCTTCTCATTCGTCCTTCCAACCCAGGCACAACCCGGACGAGTCAACGCCTCGATTGGGGAGGAATCTGGAAACCAAGTCAGCTCCAGACCTCATGATAACCTCACTCAGCATCAAGCTGTCCCACAATACGTCAAAGACCACTTTCTTGAAGGGTTCGGTGCCACGCAGTTGAATTCAGACGGTGGGCACACGCTCCATGGCAGAAACGATGGCGAAGAGCAATGCATTTTCAGGGAAAACAGTAGGTACCTACTTGGGTCGCAACATGGTAGACATGCTGTCGGAGGAGATCAATGCAGTTCACAACGGATCAGAGGACTCTGAAAGGATTTTCTTCTTCTGCGCCACTGTTCTTCAAAAGGAGCGCAGGGTGGACAAGGGTGCTGACCACAGAGTAACAGAGAGCAAAGGTGCTGACGTAGGTACGGCGGCTTCTCAAAAGAAAGCTCGACATGTGGCGACAGGCAGGGCCGCCGAGAGAAAAAGCAGGCCCGTGGCCAAAGAGAGCATAGGGCCCCCATGTAAGCGATGGTACGAATAATGGTGAACATCGATGTTTTCCTTTCGATGCTCCATTCTTCATACCGCTTTGCCGCCGCCCCTCTCCTCATCCTGACCTTTTTTCTGTTGTGATTGAAGCAAGGGGTTTATTGTGATTCACAATGTGATCAAATTGAATTTCAATTGCTCGAGTTTTACAAGGCCCAACCACACGGAAGACTACGTTGCCTGCCAAGGGGCAACTCAGCCATATTTTTTTGAAAATGACATGAACTCGACATGTACTGCTCGTGAGCAGTAATCTTCATCACTCTACCGTTTCCAAAATCGTGCTCATCCGATTCGTAATGTTTTGTTGATAAAAATAATACAGCACTGACGCTGATATTCGATTCTGAATAAAAACCTAATACTATTTCTGAGGAAACATGAGCGATTTGGTTTCTCCCATAAATATCATGGTTGTTATTCGTAACGAAAACGTTTTCATGATGTGACAAATCACCAATAACCTATTCAACAGATTTGCACCAATCTTACACAATAGGCAACACCGCATATGATCTGCTCCCTCCAATAACGTTTTGAACGTCTTTCGCTGAATTGCCAGCTGGATGGAGCTGTCTTACCAATGTCAGGGTGTTAAGAGTTACCAAAAATTCAAATTTCATTCGAAAGCGAAGTTTTCAAGGGGAAAGAGAATGGAATGCAAATAGTAGCCACAGATGGAAGATGCTGCTCTGGGATGGTATCAGGTGATGGTAACTTGAATAGGAGGAGCTTCGTAAGATGAGATGTGGAAGGCGTGGGCAGGGTCAGTAATGAGACTAGGCAGTGCCAAATCTCGAACTGGTCCCCCGTCAGGTCATTGCTCACAGCCAAGGATCTTTCCACTCTTCCTTCCAGAGGTGCCAGGGGCTAATGGAGGGGAGAAAAAAGTGGCAGACTAAAAATTAGTGAGAACTGAGCAAGAGAGAGGTAGACGCTGATCTTCATAACGGCCCCACAAATGGAACGCAGTCGCCAAGTGAATCCGTAATGTTCGCAAACCCGGTTTATTAAGCAAATACTTGACTGGCGGCACGTAACAATACCTAGCGGTACTGAGTAGGTAACCTTGCTTTGACCAAAACACCATCTTGCCGTCTTTCCGACAAGTATCATGAACTTACTCAAGCAACCATTGACTTCGTTGAAAATGTGAACCGCGAGGAAGAGTGATTTCAAACAAGTATTTCCAAGTAATTGACGACTGATTGTGGTCACCACCGTCTGCACCCCGAGAGAAGGGAATCTTTTAAAAATGTTAAATCAAAGAAAGCGACCAATCTCAATTATTTCCGAGTGAGGTAATTACACCAAACCACCTCCTTCTGTAAGAGGCAAGCGAGTTTTCGCAATCGTCAAATTATCTCTTCCTTAGGTAGGTTCACCGATATTCATCGACGAACAGTTGGCCTGCTTTGCGTGCTTAAGAGGTTGTTATTTAAAAATAGTCAATAATAGTTATACATCACATTGAGAATATTACTTCAACGTTTTAAATGTGACGAGTAGTTGAGCAAACTGACACATAATGAAGTATGGAGCCAAGCGACTTGATCACTTGTAATTCCACCACTTTGACAGGGCTGGGAAACTCTGAAGCTTTCTCCATCGTTTGTATCACAGCTTTTATTCGCCCATCATTTGAATTCAGGACCAGGTGGACAACTGAATCACAGCAGTCGCGCAATATTGTTTACCTCGGTGAAACTGTTTGTTTAGCAACCTGCGTCCGCTCCTGAGACTGGTTTGAGTAGCCTATGCCGTCATCCGACTGCTCCTGAAATATAAGAGATGGTCCGTCTCCCTAGGTCATGGACCAACAGGTTCGTTCACCCCAACCCGTCCATTAGTAAGCTCCGCAGGACCTTGTCAGCACGCGATGGTCTTAAGGAATTTGAGATTGGCCCTTTTCCTTCTGATAGATCATTTGATTCTTCTAATGAGCGCTTGGACATAATCGCTGCAAATTGGATTACACTTAATGTCAATTATTAGTTCTAATTGAACAAAGTTGTCAAGTGTCCGGGCAGGTCGGGAATCCTCATAAATCGCAAGGCTCGAAATTGCATCGTAAACCATCTTCAAAAGTCCTTATTCATAAACTGCATGGAGTCCGACAAACCTTGCTGGATGAAGAAGTAGGATACTTTGCCAAAATTTAAAATTTTGAATTTTGTTTGTTCAAATTTGAAAAGCCTACACCCAAAAATGGAACTCGAAAACGTAGGTATACCTACGTATATTGATGGTGATTATTTAGAGAATGATGAGCCAAAAATAGATAACCAACAATAGATCCAAACTACAAGATAATCACATGTTAACATGATTTGACATTAACCGTTTCAAGAGGTCTAGATTCCAAAACCGAAATGTCCGTCCGCCGTCCGGGCCGTTTTGGGTAGTAGGAATTTTTTAAAAAATCTGAAATTTTGAAAAAATACTCGGTTTACCATCAAGTTGTGCCCGCAAGGTTTTCAGCCCGATCGCCCAAACCCGTGAGGCGCTATGGGGCTAAAATGCGGCTACGGGAGGGTTTTTTTAAGGCTTTTGGCTATGGGATCGAGTTAGGTGTCGTTTTCGAAGTATTTTTGAACGTAGAATCCATTTTTTGGGGTCCCGGAACGATCCGATTTCACTGTTGCGATCTATAGGGCTTTCATGGGGCTACAAATGAGATTTTTTATGGATCCCAGGAGTTTGGTTAGGGAGAGAGAACGACTCCTCTGCTGAATACTAAATTGTTTATTCAGGTAAACAATTTAGTATTCAGCAGAGGAGTAGTTCTCTCTCCCTAACCAAACTCATTGGATTAGACCTCTGCACCATCGGCAAACAACCACTTTGTGATCCCAGGAGGACAAATATTTTTTTCATTGACAGAATTAAATTTCTGCACAAGAAACCTAGGTATATCAAAGAATAATAAACCCTTGTGTAAAATTTGCAGCGTTTTTAAAATAGGTTAAAACTTCTTTTTTTTATTTTTATTATGAACACCGTTAGTGAACTTGTCCTTCGTTGTAGAAGTTTTAGTCTTAGGATGGACGTGACGTCCAATACTAGTCTTCGTGAATAAAACAATTAGCAGAAGACAGCCTACTAGTTAATTCCAGATTCTGTACATCCTTTTGCATCAGGCATAATTAATCTTCGCTCTTTTTCTCCTTTCTTCATAATTAGTTTTCCCACTTCATTAGCTGTTCGTCCTCAGTTTGGTTCCGTATCTTAATTTTCCTCATTTTAATAAGTTAAATGAATCAGCAATCAATGTTCATGTAGGTATTGAAATTTAATTAAACATTTCAATTAGGCACAAATTTATTTAATACATTTTTGTACTTACTAGAAGTGTTTTCCCCATCTCGTAACCCGTAAATTTTCAATTTAGTTCAACCACTGCTTACAATGAAAATTTTGGATTTTTAGTTGAATTTCGAATACATGCAGCAGCTATGCCAAGAGTAGCATGATTCTCGCTTGGGTAATCCTGGTCCCTTGTATTGTAATCATATCACAGTGATTTTGTTTTAAAGAGATCCTCCTTATTGGCTCATGTAAGTAGGCATCTTCCGAAGCATTCTAAGCATCTTCCGTTATGCCCTCGAACGGAAAGAAAGTTCGTGACTCAGAGGGGTCCGTCATCTTGGGGCTACCCCAATCGGTAGTTCCCCGAACTCAAAAATTTAGTGGGAGTGGCTCCGAATGATTGGTGATCATCTAGCTTCGAGGCAAATACGCCTCGTGAGTACGATAAACTTTATTTTCATCTTTCATTTTGTCTTCCTTAATTTCGGGTACCTAATCACGACATCCGTTTAAACTTCAAAACTATAATTTCCACCAACCATAACGTTAGACGTATTTGATAAAATCTATTCACTTGAACAATAGGAGTTGTTTCATAGTTACTCCCGTGAAAATGAAACAACTTACGGAAAGACATTGCTAATAACCAAGGATTTTCATTTTTCAACGTGGAAAACGTGATCCACTTAAAAAACACAGATGTTGATAGCAAGGTGATGAGGAACAAAACAACAGTTATTTACCTACCCCTTTTAGCCAACCAGAGAGGCGATATTCGATTGCCGCTGAGAAAATATTCCCTCCCAGCTCGAGTTCAAGTAATCGACCATGATGATGGGCCAACGGCCTGGCATCCAAGCAGAAAGAATCCCTAGGAAAAGGGCTACCCAGCTGAACAAAGGAGCGGCATCTTTCCGCTTCATGTTTCAAACCGGAAACCATTTAGGACAATAGTTCCTTCAATCACCGAGCACCAATCCAATCATTTTCCGGCGCTCTATGAGCAGAGGACAGGTGTTGTTAATTTAGTGAAGTTGTTAATTTAGAGGAAGTAGGAAGGCAGGGGGGTTTAGGGGGAGGAGACCTCCTACCTGTAGGTTCTCGTACCGGGTATGTCACCCGGGAATTATTTTCCTAATTTCATATAAATTTCATAAGCACTGATTTTAGTTTATTATTCTTGGAATAATACAACTACATAATCGTGACGGAGGTCGAAAATTCAGATCGGCCTCAAAATTTGACATTATCCGTTTCAAGATACATCTCATTCATGGGAAATGTCCGTCTGCGGTTTTGGGCAGTCGGGATTTTTTTTTTTAATCTGAAATTTTGACAAAAAAAAAGGTTTACCGTCTAATTATGCCCGATCGCCCAAACCCGTGAGGCGCTATGGGGCTACGGGAGGGGTTTTTAAAGGCTTTTGTCTATGGGATCGAGTTAGGTGTCGTCTACGAAGTATTTTTGGACGTAGAATCCATTTTTGGGGATCCCGGAACGATCCTATTTCACCGTGGGAATTTATGGGGCTCTCGTGGGGGCTACAAATGGGATTTTTGGAAGATCCCAGGAGGTCAAATATTTTCCGAGTAAAAATTTTTTTTTTTTTTCAAAACTGTTTACTGACACAGAATTAAGTTTCGCACACGTAACCTATATCAGAGAATAATAAACCCTTTTGTAACATTTTCAGCATTTTCTTTTATTCTCTTCTCTCTCCATAAGGCCCAAGAAAAACGCTGCAAATGTTACACAAGGGTTTATTATTCTTTGATATACATTACTTGTGCAGAAATTTTATTCTGTCAATGAAAAAATTTTAAAAAAATTTTTTTTTGGATTTTTATCTCAAACAATTTTTTTTGGATTATTTTGTTCAAAAATGTGGTTTTTTCAAAAATTCCGTATTTTTTACTCGAAAAATATTTAACATCCTGGGATCCTTCAAAAATCCCATTTTTAGCCCCATGAGAGCCCTATAGATCGGCACAGTGAAATCGGATCGTTCCGGGACCCCAAAAAATGGATTCTACGTCCAAAAATACTTCGAAAACGGCACCTAACTCGATCCAATAGCTAAAAGCCTTCACAAAACCCCTCCCGTAGCCCCATTATAGCCCCAGAGCGCCCCACGGGTTTGGGCGATCGGACTGAAAACCTTGCGGGCACAACTAGATGGTAAACCAAGTATTTTGTCGAAATTTCAGATTTTTTAAAAAATTCCTACTGCCCAAAACGGCCTGGACGGCGTACGGCGTACGGCGTACGGGGTACGGCGTACGGCGGACGGACATTTCGGATTTAGAATGTAGACCACTTGAAACGGATAATGTCAAATTTTGAGCCCGATCGGAGTCGTCGACCCCCGTCGCGAAAACATAGGTGTATTATTCCAAGAATAATAAACCAAAAATCGGAGGTAACGTTTTGAAAGCCTAGAACTTCCTGAACAGAATGAAATTGAAACTTACAATTTTTAAGGTTTGGTCCCTACATACCTAACTAAAAACGCTGCAAATTTTACACAAGGGTTTATTATTCTGTGATATAGGTTACTTGTACAGACATTTAATTCTGTCAATAAAAAAATTAAAAAAAAAATTTTTTTTTGGATTTTTATATTTCAAAAAAAATTTTTGGGGGGATTTTTTTTAAATGTGTTTTTTCAAATATTCTTTAATTTTTACTCGAAAAATATTTAACTTCTTGGGATCCTTCAAATATCCCATTTTTAGCCCCATGAAAGCCCTATAGATCGCCACAGTGAAATCGGATCGTTCCGGGATCCCCTAAAATGGATTCTACGTCCAAACATACTTCAAAAACGACACCTAACTCGATCCCATAGACTAAAGCCTCCACACAACCCCCTCCTGTAGCCCGATAGCGCCCCATGAGATTGGGAGATCGGGCTGAAAACCTTCCGGGCACACCTAGATAGTAAACCAAGTACCTATTTTGTCACAATTTCAGATTTAAAAATAAATTCCTACTGCCCAAAACGGCCTGGATGGCGGACGGACATTTCGTTTTTGGAATCTAGACCTCTTGAAACGAATAAATTGTCACATTTTGAGGCCGATCAGAATTTTGACAAATGTCGAGATTACATAGGTGTATTCCAAGAGAAACCCAAAAGAATGGCGATATTTGCATAGGTTTATAGGTTTGTGAATGGGCTGCACGTGAGGCACAATAAATATTCTAAATAATTTAGAATTATTAGGCGCCAGCTTGAGCCTCATCAATTGGCCGCCAGGAGCGCAGGTGCCGCGACACTAGGAGCTGCAATCTGCATCTCCTGCCTCAGACCCAACAAATCTTCCCCATGAAAGCCCCATAGATCGCCACAGTGAAATTGGATCGTTCCGGGACCCCCAAAAATGGATTCTACGTCCAAAAATACTTCGAAAACGACACCTAACTCGATCCCATAGCTAAAATCCTTCAAAACACCCCTCCTGTAGCCCCATTTTAGCCCCATAGCGCCCCACGGGTTTGGGCGATCGGACTGAAAACCTTGCGGGCACAACATGGTAAACCGAGTATTTTGTCAAAATTTCAGATTTTTAAAAAAATTCCTACTGCCCAAAACGGCCCGGACGGCGGACGGCGTACGGCGGACGGACATTTCGGTTTTAGAATGTAGACCTCTTGAAACGGATAATGTCAAGTTTTGAGGCCGATCCGAGTCGTCGACCTCCGTCGCGAAAACATAGGTGTATTATTCCAAGAATAATAAACCAAAATCGGGAATTGGTCATTCTACACAGAATTTCCTTCAGCGACTCTCCCAAGAGGAATATCAACTCCAAATTTGTATAGGTCCTCTTTCTCGTCAACCTAAATGCCTGACCAAAATTTTAAGGCGATCAGTAGAACATTTAAGACTTCACATGTTGTATAATATAGGATACAACATATACAACAATTGTATATTATACAACATTATTGTATATTATAGGTAATTCAGGTAGGTTTGTATGTTGCTTGCCTGTCTGTCTCACGATAATGAGCCTTTTCACGGACCTTGCAACTCAATGCGAATTCTAAAAACCGTCGGCTCATGTTTGTGCAAGGTTTTTAACTGCACGTAGGGGAATCAAACAGGGAAATCCGTTTATTAACATCAATAATTGATGTTAATAAACGGCTACGATTAAAATTATTTTAATCGTAGCCTCGCTCGAATCAACTGCTATACGCTGCAGTATACCTATATAATATATATTCATATTATGAATTCCATTCTTATCTTCCTACATCAAATATTGAAATTTAATAGTAATGAAATATTAAAATTTAATTTGTATAGGTGCTTATTATCTTGAGACTGACTACTTTAAAGTTATTGTTGATTTGCAAACATCAATCTTTCAACATTTACGAGAAATACCTATGTAAGCATACTCTCTAAATTAGCGAAGCGTTTCTCACGTACCTACATGAGACGCGAATTTCGTTGTTGTTATAATTTTTCAAATTTGAAAATGGAAAGGAATGATAGTTGGGGAAAGCTCTGTGCCCCCGATAAATACGGATTAGTACGCAACAATCACCTTTGAAAAGAACGGGCAGTGTGCCTGCCCGACGGACAACCGTTGGGATGCCGTCTCACTGTTTGTTTACTTGGCAGATCAGCCAGCGGTCATCCGACTGGGGGCATTCACCTTTGCGATTCCGTTTAGCGAGAGAAAAATTTACTTGGCATCAGGATGGCGGCTGGGTCAAATGCACTGCGCAGTGTCAATATTGCTGTTACGAACGTTGAACATCGCCATTTTCGTCTGCATAGCACTACAAACTGGTAATCTTTGGAAAAGGCAAGCGGTTCGCACTTCGCGTTATGTTTGGAGCCTTAACTGGGTGTGGATCACATTGTGGTTTTCTGGCTACTCTAGAGAGGTCATCAACTCTAAATAAGCTCGGCCAACTCGCGATTTACATAATCCCAATGGAACCTTGGAAGTTGAAGGTATAGGTTGGCACCTTCAATAGATGAAGACGTTCAGGTGTTCGAATATTTCTGCGCTATGAACAGGTTCGTTAAACCACTCCCCCCCCCCCCCCCCCCATTGCAACGTCTTGTCCTATTCATCCCCACACGGATCTGGCCAAAATACGAGTCCTCCAACACAGCAAATCATCTCAAAGGAGCTGAAAGAAACTACCATTTGTCAAGCTGAAGAAGATGGTGTCTGTGTAGAAGCTTCGCCCGTTCTGTGTCGTCTTTGAGCGTTGGAGGAGTTATGTTTTCTTTTAGGAGGCTCTGTTTTTTATAAGCACTTGACAGCGATTTGAGCGTTCCCGAGTATCGAAAAGGAACGCATTCCTCACGAAGTTTTCCAACTCTTCAAACGGAATTCTCCAATGAAGAAAGAAAGGAACATACGTCCTTTTCTCTATTGCGGGTAAACGTTGTCGTTTATGAGGACGTGTGCTACTTGATCAGAAGGGTAGGTATTAAATAATCAAGTCAAGATGTTTGAAAACGGTTTTATTTTCTGGGTCGAGCATGAGCACGCAGAATTGAATAGACGCAGATCAGGGATCGTAAATTACACTAGGGGGCTACGCCAGCCAACCCCCGACCGTATCCCACCAGGCCTCAGACAGGAGATGCAGATTGCAGCTCCTAGTGTCGCGGCACCAGCGCTCCGGGCGGCCAATAGTAGAAGCTCTTCCCCTGTTATCAAGGCCGCCTTCGGGCCTGTTTCGCTAATATTATCAAATCGTCGCTATTATTATTACATTGCGTTCCTAAAAATACGTGATACCTTTCACTTTGATCTGATGATGTCTGGGATTAGAAAAAATAAAATAGGTCTTAAGGTCGATATACACAGTTCAGTGATCCGTGGCCGTCCGTGCACGGTGCCCTTCAATTGCATCGATGATAAAATTTATTCGCGAGATTATTCTTCTGTCCGTTCTGTTGCTGTAATGTTTCAGAAAATATTTGTGTAGGTTATAAAATATGAAGTTGTTAGGTACCAACCAACTCATCTGTCTTTCCCAAATAAAGACGTTTTCATTTTCATAATATGGCCATTTTTCGCCTTGAACTCTATTCTGAAGGGACCAGGTTACCAGTAATTACTAACTTGGTAACCTGTTCCCTTCATTAAAGAATGTTGCGGTTACTGAGCATAGCTAAGTTTCTAAACCTAGGTTTAGAAAAATTCTGCAAATTTTACACAAGGGTTTATTATTCTTCAATATAATGTTGAAAATTAATTCTGTGTCAATGGAAAGAATGTTTTTCAATTTTTTTTTGTTTCCCCACAGTGAAATTGGATTGTTCCGGGATCCCCTAAAATGGATTCTACGTCCAAACATACTTCAAAAACGACACCTAACTCGATCCCATAGACTAAAGCCTCCACACAACCCCCTCCTGTAGCCCGATAGCGCCCCATGAGATTGGGAGATCGGGCTGAAAACCTTCCGGGCACACCTAGATAGTAAACCAAGTACCTATTTTGTCACAATTTCAGATTTAAAAATAAATTCCTACTGCCCAAAACGGCCTGGATGGCGGACGGACATTTCGTTTTTGGAATCTAGACCTCTTGAAACGAATAAATTGTCACATTTTGAGGCCGATCAGAATTTTGACAAATGTCGAGATTACATAGGTGTATTCCAAGAGAAACCCAAAAGAATGGCGATATTTGCATAGGTTTATAGGTTTGTGAATGGGCTGCACGTGAGGCACAATAAATATTCTAAATAATTTAGAATTATTAGGCGCCAGCTTGAGCCTCATCAATTGGCCGCCAGGAGCGCAGGTGCCGCGACACTAGGAGCTGCAATCTGCATCTCCTGCCTCAGACCCAACAAATCTTTTTCCATATTGTACAGTTTTTTTTCCCTAAAAATTACAGATTTTTTTTATTTTTGGTCCACATAGCTAGTCAGAATCAGTGCAGATCACAGTTCGGAAGAAGTAGAAAGTGGAAATATTATGCATGCCTTTCTTCTTCATTATTGCATTATCATCCTCTTTTGTTTGCAGGAGGTGAAGGTGATTCGCCCAATTCTCTCGAAGAACGTTCAAAAAGGCAGTTTTCCAATTGGCCCGTGATCAGTGTTGGCCCGTGCTACACGTCCAAGGGGAACTACGGGAAATGCACCAGCGTCAGACAATGTTTCCCTTACTTCAAGCTTCCAGAGCTCAACACATGGGAAACTTGGGTTCTCGGCATGTACGATACCTGCACGTACTTTACTGCTACAGGTAAACAGGTATGCAGGTCGTGCAGTTTTTTTTACATTATTATTCGGGGGGTTCTACCAACATAATGGAGATATGAACACGGGTGAAGGTTAGGGAACATTTGAATCTATCATGAGGGTGTTTGGTAGTAATGTAAAGCCTTTCAAGGTCGGTGAAATCTGGCTTTTAATTAGATCTTATAAAATCAGCAAAACCGGACAAAATCCGTATTTATTCGTAAAATTTAAATGTTAAATTGTATTGTATTCGAACACATGACTGACTGTCTCACTCGGGGCTAGTGTTACCAGAATGCTAACACGGCATAGGTTGTCTTTGCAATTCATTAAATTGACGTTTTTTAGGAACTCTCGTTCCTACGACCCAGCAGGAGTTAAGGAATCATGATTTCCCAGTATCAAAGCCAGCCGCAGTTGGAAAACATTCTCAGTCCTCAGACTTCTGGCCCAATTCCAGAACTTCCTCCGGTTTTGGAAAAATGGCGAGCAATGACATTATAAAAAGACAAACCCGTATTTCATAAAGACTATCAGGTGAGTCGTGACGAGACGTGCCACCCCAGAACCCCACACCGTTGTGCGGGGAAGGAGCAGCACTTTTGTTTACATAGCACACCAAACCCAAACCCACCACTGACATGCGGCGCAGAGGCGAACTGCTATCGATCTAAATACTTACTAGGTACAGAGGGGAGAGCCCCACACAAGCCTCAGTTAAATGACAAAGCACTTTCAGTAACACGAAAAAAAGAAAATAGTATCCCCCCTGTTCAGGTCAACGCCTACATGACAGGATATTGTTGAAACCCCGGATAATGAACTCCATGAGGTCCTGACGACACACAGATTTGTTATTATTTTTCTTTTAGGAATACGATGTGACATCAGATTCTGATGGATAAAAATTTGCTATAAAGTGTACCTACTGTACCAACCGATCATATAGTTTCTAGGCTCATTATGGCCCAATTAAATCTATTCTGCTCCTTCGACGCCTGTATCACTTAGTGCTTCAATTATAAACGTGGCTCTAGTTCTTCATACATGTAATACAGGGGGGGGGGGGGGGGGGGGGGTGATGAATGTTATCTGATGGTTCTGCTTAAAGAATCGCCATGGAGGTCGCCATCGTAGACCTCCTAGGCTGTAAAAGAACGGCCCAATCAACCAACAGCATGATGGAGACGCTATAGAAAGGATTTTAGTGTGCAACTGCACAATGGAGGGTCTCCACTCTTGCCTACACTCTCATGACAGCCGATTGATTGTTTAAATAAGCTTGAGTTGAAACTTAACCTTATTCGCTCATAATTTTCCTCACTATCCAGATGTTTGGAGTATGCTGTGATACACCTATAACTGAAGGGACTTCGTCGACGACCACGCCTGCTCCACAGCCAGTGCCACCATACCCACCAGAGGGCTCTAGGCCTGCAAATCCCGTCCCACCCAACTGGCCTCCTCCATTGCCCACCCACCCTCCAGATCATACCATACCGCCTCTTCCTACTCATCCTCCGTCTCCTGGCTATCCCGGCATCCAGCAACCGCAGCCACCTACGACAAGCCGTCCAACAACACGACCACCTCTGACTCGTCCTCCAACTCGCCCTCCAGCAACACAACCCACCAGGCCACCTACTCGGCCGCCATCACAATGGCCTGGCTACCCGCCTACACCCAAACCACCAGTTACAGCTGCTCCAACCCGTCCACCAGTAACTGAAGGTTCTAACGCCCAATGTGGCGCTAAAAACGGATATCAGGATCAAGAGAGAATTGTAGGGGGACAGAACGCTGATTTGGGAGAATGGCCTTGGATTGTAAGTAACTTACAAGGGTTACACATTTCTGTATAATCATATTATAATAGCAAGTAGCACTCACTCCCTGCGAGATAAGCTCTAAAAGATCTAACATACAAACTGTTTTATCTTTCTGAAATTTCTGTTTTATTTTTCCGGAATATTTTCTCGGATCAATATTAATCATTGATTCGGTGATCTCATCCAGTGGAATGTGTTTACAGGTGGCTCTCTTCAACAGCGGAAGGCAATTTTGCGGAGGTTCTCTCATTGACAACAGCCACATCTTGACTGCTGCCCACTGTGTTGCCCAGTAAGTAGTCCAAGTTTTCACTGGTGGAAATAAGTTCAGGACTTTCCTGGCACCCAGCCCTTACTCTTTTTTGAAATACCACCAACTAAACGTCAATGAAATTTGGTAACCTTTGAATTTCGAGCACAATATTACCCATTTACAGCATGAGTGCATGGGATGTGGCACGGCTAACGGTACATTTAGGAGATCACAACATCAAAAGCACTCAAGAGACAAGGCACCTGGTTAAAAAAGTGAAGAGAGTCGTCAGACACAGAGGATTTGATTCGACAACGTTGGTAAGTCCTGTTCCAGGGCAGCTTCATTTTGGTGGCAGACAATTAAGTAGACTACAAATTAAACCGTGGTTTAATCAAACCTGTGTTGCAGTACAATGACATAGCAATCCTGACTTTGGAGTCACCAGTAACATTTAGCAAGCAAATTAGAGCGATATGCTTGCCTTCTGGTGGAGCTACGTACGCTGGAAAAATTGCCACCGTCATCGGATGGGGTAGTTTGAGCGAGAGTAAGTTTCCACAAGAATTAATGCTATAACTACACCGATATCAGAGGTTAAAACAATGGAAATTGGCTGTATTATCACTAAAACATAATATTATGGGTCTTCACAGTCAGCTGTTTTCAATGTGTTAACGTAAATGGGCTAGAGTTAAGAAAATTGGTCAGGAGTCCATTGTCATCAAACTGTCATCAGCCGTGAGTTCGTTTTTGGCGTTATGAAAAGGTAGAGTAGAGTAGCTGTGTAGTGACGAGTAGGAAACTGTGGCAAGGTGGAGAAGACAGTTGTGGGAACACATCAACATTCGGATGCTGGGTGTGTAGGTACCTACATGTTTTTGTGTACCTAATTTGGAAGATAAATTCCCTAAATTTAGGTTTTGTGTGTTTGGCGGAGAGCCGGAAGCATGAATCCTCGATTTCGCCGCCAGTGTTTTGGAGGAAGAGGGAAGGAGTGGTCCACACTTACCTGGGAACGCCCCCGTGGCTTCCTTGGTCGCCTGGGAGGCCTGGGCAGCGAACCTGGGGTCGGGATCTCTCTCGCTGACTCAACTTACCTGAGCAAATTGTCGGCGAGGGAGGCCTGGTCGTCGGGATTGATTACAAGCACAGCACATTCAATGATAATGAACACGCAGAGAATGGTAATTTGAAGTGAGGAAAGTACCTCCTTCCATCATAAGGAAGGCCGTCTCGGCGGCGGGAGAAGAGGGGTTTCATGCCGTCGCGTCGCGACTGTGGCACAACCCGTCCCCCCTGCCAGTACTATATCTGACAAGCTGGCGAGAGCGAATGAGGGGGGGGGGGACAACAGTCTTCCTCCTGCTTGCCGTGAAGATCCCTAATACGTTTGAGAGATATGATTTCTTGTTTCTCATATCATGACAAAAGAAGTATTTATATTTACTTACTTATAAGTTGACATACGTTAAACTAATACAAAAAATAGTATAATTGATTTTTTATAACAAAACAAATTAATGCAGTGTGCAGTAAATAATCTATAATCTCTTCTGTTAGATGGACCACAGCCATCCATTCTTCAGGAAGTGAACATACCTGTATGGACGAATCGAGAATGCAGAGGGAAGTATGGACCAGCTGCTCCTGGAGGGATAGTCGAACACTTCTTGTGCGCTGGAGAAGACCGTAGGGATTCATGCAGTGTAAGTATCAAATTTTCATCTCAGCTGATATCCATTTCCGACCAACTTGAAAATACGAGTAAAAACCATTTTCGTGCTTGCCTTCGTCATGAAGTGGACTTTTTTGAACTTGTCAACATCTCACGTCAATGTGATACCTCGTTCCAGGGAGACAGCGGCGGACCTCTGATGGTAAACGACGGCAGGTGGACCCAAGTCGGGATTGTCAGCTGGGGGATTGGATGCGGGAAAGGACAATATCCTGGCGTCTACACGAGGGTTTCTCACTTCCTCCCGTGGATCGCAAAGAACATCAAATGATTTTGAGAAAATTTGCTGAAGGATACAGCGCTATGGCGTTTCATGGTTTCGATAATTCTTTTGAAAAAACAGCAACGTACACTCCCATAGAACAATAAAAATGGTATTTCAACGGCTAAATTACGGGTGATATTACCTCAAAAATATGGAAAATGTTCCCCCATTCATAATGGGGTCAACAAATAGCAGCCTCACTGTGTTAAGCGTTTGCTTTCTATGATAGACCTGAAAGCCTATTCTATTAAAATGCCATTCGAAGTGTACAGTTAATTCCATGGTATTAGATTACTGGCTACGATCGTGTTGTAACGATACCCACAATGTCTCTTTGTTTCCTTCAAGGATAAAATTGTTATAAAATAACAATATTAGGACAAGATCGGATAGACGAAGTTTTCGAACTTCACACTCCAAGTTTGGGGTGTTTCGTGATAGCTCGAGGGTTATCCGAATCATTAGCTATGCATTTATATTGTGTAATGCTGACAGATCAAATTTAAAAAATGTACCCGAGGGAGAGCGGCATTGGTTCCCACAAGCACAACTATACCTACACCTCATCCTTAAGTTCAGCATTAAGCATTTCATAAGCATAGCCAGTGTTGAATAAGAATTTTGGTTCTATGGATTTTTGAGCGACCTGTCTCGTGGAATTTACGTCAAAGCGAATTACATAACACACAAAAACGTCCAGATGAAATATCTCAACAGCTATGCCATCTCACGCCAGAATACGTTAAATAATTTCGTATGTTAATATGAAAACTTCTTAAAGATACATACTGAAGATTGGGACACTGTAAAGCGCTTCCTCTCCAGTGATACTATAAAGCATGTGATTTGGGTTAATATAAGTAATTTTATACTTAATTAAGAAATAAGATTTGACATATTCTCACGATAGTATATTACTCGCTATGCATAGTGAGGACAAGCCACCATGGGGGAAGAATAATACATAAAAAGTATTTCTATTGTCCGCGTTCCATCTAACCGATTGCAATCGGCGGTGTTGCACTCTAAAAATAATAATTGGTCGGTTCAGGAGATACAGTTTGTAGGTGAACATTGATTCCCGAAGATACATGAAACGAGTTGGTCAATGCTAAATGAATAGGTATCGATTTGTCTCTGTCAATTTTGAGTCAACTAACGATCAATTGATAGGTAAAACTGTGACACTAAATTAAAAAGCAGGGTTACTGATTTTGTTCCCTAATCCTAGATGTCACACCCTTTAAACTGCTAAAACCTGCTACCTTCTGGGAGGAAGTAATACAAAATTTGACCGCTCTATTACTTTTACTAATCAAGTTCGAATAAAAGCTAACACCAGTTTGTAAGCTGACATAGAAACGACAATAGAGGCTCCCCCCAACTGATTTGTCCTCAATAACATTCAGCGCAGAATGTAGTGTTCTGTAGATTCAAATTTGACTTGATGTGATTTTATGAATTGCGCGATTTGAGTGCCATCACATTTGAATAACTGATAAGAATTTTGTATTTATGTTGTCCTTTTAATTTTATAATTAATTAACTTATTGACAAGCCCAGTGATTGTTTATAGTTGTCTGTATATTTGGGTTCGGCAAATAAGTGCCCATTTCGTTTTTTGAGTCTAAATCACTATTATGGGTACCTACCTGCATACCTACCTGCAATAATATGGAACATGACTTGAGACATTAGTGTAAAACTAGAGTTTACCATGATTAGTGATATAAAAGCATTAGGATTAATTTTTTCTTACTAGAGTTCCATGTAAATCAAACTAGATTGGAAGAGAAAATTCTTAATAAAGCGTCGATCATTTTACCCTCAACGAATCAAAGCTGCCAATGTTCCCCATTCACATATTTTAAAACACTTAAATAAAACAACGGAAATGCACCCCATCGTTGTGTGGTTAATTTATCAATAACAAATGGTTAAACTATATTAGTCAGCCTTGACTCTTTATGTATTCAGAGGAATTTTTCATACAATCATACTCTCACTTCCATAAAAGCAAGCATGTAATTGAAAAATATAACAATATCAGGTAATTCTAAGACTTATCAATTACCAACATGGAGAAAATAACCATATAAAAAAATATAATGTAATCAATTTCATTTGCAAAATTCCCTTGTACAATAAAAAACTCCTAGAATGAGATCAAACACAGTACCCAATCCATTGCCAGATGTGAACCACCTACAACATATCGCTCCTCCGGAACAATAGTATATTAATGTATGTCACCAATAAGTGAGTATCACTGCCCTCTGAAACTATGCAAATAACACTCACCATCGTAGCAAATTTATTTTCGTTGGCTCTCACCACTGCTCGTGTTTTCTTCCACGGATTTAAGCATTTTCAAAAGAGGGGCCAGTCTTTCGTAGAACACCTTTATTACATTCACAGGTTTGTGCTGCAACCCGGAGAAAAATGCGTTGTCAGCAAAATATACTATAACCCGTGTTAAGTTGGCAAATCGATGATGAATTTGAAGGATGTGATTACCTGAAGGATGTGAATCCCAGAACTGGTGCAAATTATCAGTTCCTTAGCGCCATCACTGGAGAGATCGGTATATCCAATACCATGAACCGCGTGAGAAAATTTTCTTTTCCCGAAGAACTTCCACTTAGTATCATATTTATAAACGAGCAACATCTGAAAATACATTAAATCAAAATATTGTAATGGATTTACATTATTTATGAGCAACATCATTGCACGCTCTGGCAACGGTGCGCTTGCATAACGTAATGCAAGTGTAGTTGCAACTGTACGGATTTTGGTTTATTATTCTTGGAATAATACACCTATGTTTTCGCGACGGGGGTCGACGACTCCGATCGGCCTCAAAATTTGAAATTATCCGTTTCAAGTGGTCTAGATTCAAAATCCGAAATGTCCGTCCGCCGTACGCTGTCCGCCGTCCGCCGTCCAGGCCGTTTTGGGCAGTAGGAATTTTTTTAAAATCAGAAATTTTGACAAAATACTCGGTTTACCATCTAGTTGTGCCCGCAAGGTTTTCAGCCCGATCGCCCAAACCCGTGGGGCGCTCTGGGGCTAAAATGGGGCTACAGAAGGTGGTTTTTGAAGGCTTTTGGCTATGGGATCGAGTCAGGTGTCGTTTTCGAAGTATTTTTGGACGTAGAATCCATTTTTTGGGGTCCCGGAACGATCCGATTTCACTGTGGCGATCTATAGGGCTTTCATGGGGCTAAAAATGGGATTTTTGAAGGATCCCAAGAAGTTAAATATCTTTCGAGTAAAAATTAAAGAATTTTTGAAAAAACACATTTTTGAAAAAAAAATCCCCTCAAAAAATTTTTTTTGAAATATAAAAATCCAAAAAAAATTTTTTTTTAAATTTTTTTTATTGACAGAATTAAATTTCTGTACAAGTAACCTATAACAAAGAATAATAAACCCTTGTGTAAAATTTGCAGCGTTTTTGAAATGAAAATTCGAATCAGGCGGTTTTAAAGGGTGCTGAATCCGAATACCTTGTTAGAAAGAATTAGAATTTCTATCTTTTCAAAGAGCGCACTTGCTTGTGATACACGTTCAAAAGGACTAATGAATATAACTAGAGGACCACCCGCACCAGCATCGTCAACCTCCCCGCTATGGCGTCTTCTGCCCACAACGTCCAAATGGTCCAGCCAGTATGTTTTGGACCCTTTGAACCATTTTTTTAACCACTTTGAGGCAACTTTGTGGTGGTTTCAGACTTTTCTCGTACTATTCTCGCCAAACTGAATTTTATGAGACCAATTTCAGATTTTTCTGACTGCTAGAAGTGCCCTAGAATAAGTGTGGTCATCCTCCTCCTCGGGCTGGAGCTTCATTATAATAGGAGTAGGAATTAATACAAAGGGATTAACTTGTAATGTAAAGCTCCCACACTTTGTAGCCCAACCAGTTTTTGAAACTAAATTGACATAGAAATGAAATAAAGGGAGATAAAAATTCACACGTACTTGTGAGTAGGTACCAATAATCACTTCGGGTTTCCCATCCATGTCAATATCGGCCAAACAAGAACTAACCGCAGAATCGAATTTTTCACTATCAGGCAAACATGATTTAGCTTTCAATCCGTTCTCCTCTACATTCCTGAAACATTAAAATGAACACATCAGAAATAGAATGCGATGAAAGGAATAAACATCTGATTTCTATGAGGCCGAAACATATAATAAATATTTGAAATGCTGGTTTATACGTGATTCAAAAGGAGTCATTGCAATCTATCTACCAGACAGTTTTTGTAGAGAGGTTCAGTAGAGTGAACAACATAATATGAAAATATCATTTTCGTCGAATAAACGTATTGTATTCCCCATTCATTGAATGAGAATGTAAGTCACCTTACAATGAACATACATGAACACAGCTGAAGCTCTTAATGTATTCAGTACAAGTAAGTGAATAGGAACTTTTTTGTCTTCTCCTACTCTTAGCGTTTGAGCACCGTCATGCCCAGCTGGAATACAACAAACAAACATTTGGCAAGGAGTTAGTCAATCGTTTTATAAATTAAAGGGTTGATAGGTGTTTATAATGTGAAAGAATATCATTAAGTGAGTCTGTTTAACTTACCATAAACTGAAGGAAACACTAAATGGGTGATTCCTAAACTAGGGGCAATTTTGATCAGAGAAAAATGTTGTAAAATGAGTTTTGAAAATTACCGAAATTTTTTTATATATTTTAGTTAACCCCCCCCCCAAGCAAAAAACGCAATGGCAGCTCATGAATCACTTCTAAAAGTCCAAAATTTGAATTCAAATTCGGGTCCACGACAATGTGGATAAATTTCTTTTCGTGGGAGTAACAATTTTGGTTTATTATTCTTGGAATAATACACCTATGTTTTCGCGACGCGGGTCGACGACTCCGATCGGCCTCAAAATTTGACATTATCCGTTTCAAGAGGTCTACATTCAAAATCCGAAATGTCCGTCCGCCGTCCGCCGTCCGCCGTCCGGGCCGTTTTGGGCAGTAGGAATTTTTTTAAAAATCTGAAATTTTGGCAAAATACTTGGTTTACCATCTAGTTGTGCCCGCAAGGTTTTCAGTCCGATCGCCCAAACCCGTGGGGCGCTATGGGGCTAAAATAGGGCTACAGGAGGGGTGTTTTGAAGGCTTTTAGCTATGGGATCGAGTTAGGTGTCGTTTTCGAAGTATTTTTGGACGTCGAATCCATTTTTGGGGGTCCCGGAACGATCCGATTTCACTGTGGCGTTCAATAGGGCTTTCATGGGGCTAAAAATGGGATTTTTGAAGGATCCCAAGAAGTTAAATATTTTTCGAGTAAAAATTAAAGAATTTTTGAAAAAACACATTTTTGAAAAAAAAAATCCCCCCAAAAAATTTTTTTTGAAATATAAAAATCCAAAAAAAAAATTTTTTTTAATTTTTTTTATTGACAGAATTAAATGTCTGTAGGTACAAGTAACCTATATCACAGAATAATAAACCCTCGTGTAAAATTTGCAGCGTTTTGGTTTATTATTCTTGGAATAATACACCTATGTTTTCGCGACGGGGGTCGACGACTCCGATCGGGCTCAAAATTTGACATTATCCGTTTCAAGTGGTCTACATTCTAAATCCGAAATGTCCGTCCGCCGTACGCCGTACGCCGTCCGCCGTCCAGGCCGTTTTGGGCAGTAGGAATTTTTTTAAAAATCTGAAATTTCGACAAAATACTTGGTTTACCATCTAGTTGTGCCCGCAAGGTTTTCAGTCCGATCGCCCAAACCCGTGGGGCGCTCTGGGGCTATAATGGGGCTACGGGAGGGGTTTTTTGAAGGCTTTCAGCTATGGGATCGAGTTAGGTGTCGTTTTCGAAGTATTTTTGGACGTAGAATCCATTTTTTGGGGTCCCGGAACGATCCGATTTCACTGTGCCGATCTATAGGGCTCTCATGGGGCTAAAAATGGGATTTTTGAAGGATCCCAGGATGTTAAATATTTTTCGAGTAAAAAATACGGAATTTTTGAAAAAAACACATTTGTGAACAAAAAAATCCAAAAAAAAAATTTTTGAGATAAAAATCCAAAAAAAAAATTTTTTTTTTAAATTTTTTCATTGACAGAATTAAGCTTCTGCACAAGTAATGTATATCAAAGAATAATAAACCCTTGTGTAAAATTTGCAGCGTTTTTTTCTTGGGTTGATGAAATGAAAATACAGCATTGTATTTGGAAAACTCGTTTCTTAAGTCAATAGCCGGTTAAAAAAAATTTTGGTGTAAAAAATATTGGTTTTGGTTTATTATTCTTGAAATAATACACCTATGTTTTCGCGACGGGGGTCGAAGACTCGGATAGGCCTCAAAATTTGTCATTAGCCGTTTCAAGAGGTCTACATTCTAAATCCTAAATGTCCGTCCGCCGTCCGGGCCGTTTTGGGCAGTAGGAATTTTTTGGTTTATTATTCTTGGAATAATACACCTATGTTTTCGCGACGCGGGTCGACGACTCCGATCGGCCTCAAAATTTGACATTATCCGTTTCAAGAGGTCTACATTCAAAATCCGAAATGTCCGTCCGCCGTACGCCGTTCGCCGTCCGGGCCGTTTTGGGCAGTAGGAATTTTTTAAAAAATCTGAAATTTTGACAAAATACTTGGTTTACCATCTAGTTGTGCCCGCAAGGTTTTCAGTCCGATCGCCCAAACCCGTGGGGCGCTCTGGGGCTATAATGGGGCTACGGGAGGGGTTTTTTGAAGGCTTTTTTTAGCTATGGGATCGAGTTAGGTGTCGTTTTCGAAGTATTTTTGGACGTAGAATCCATTTTTTGGGGTCCCGGAACGATCCGATTTCACTGGGGCGATCTTTAGGGCTTTCATGGGGCTAAAAATGGGATTTTTGAAGGATCCCAGGATGTTAAATATTTTTTGAGTAAAAAATACAGAATTTTTGAAAAAACACATTTTTGAACAAAAAATAAAAAAAAATAATTTTTTTTGAAATAAAAATCCAAAAAAAATTTTTTTTTAATTTTTTCATTGACAGAATTTAATTTCTGCACAAGTAACCTATATCAAAGAATAATAAACCCTTGTGTAAAATTTTCAGCGTTTTTAAATCTGAAATTTTGACAAAATACTCGGTTTACCATCTAGCTGTGCCCGCAAGGTTTTCAGTCCGATCGCCCAAACCCGTGGGGCGCTATGGGGCTAAAATGGGGCTATGGGAGGGGGTTTTTGAAGGCTTTTAGCTAGGCTTCGAGTTAGGTGTCGTTTTCGAAGTATTTTTGGACGCAGAATCCATTTTCGGGGGTTCCCGGAACGGTTCGATTTCACTGTGGCGATGTATAGGGCTTTCATGGGGCTAAAAATGAGATTTTTGAAGGATCCCAGGAGGTTACATATTTTTCGAGTAAAAAATAAAGAATTTTTGAATAAAAAAATTTTAAAAAAATCCCAAAAATTTTTTTTTAAATTTCTTCTATTAACACAGAAATAATATTAATTATTAATTTTTGCACAAGAAGAAGAAAATCCAAAAAACAAATTTTTTTGAAACATAAAAATTAAAAAAATTTCTCGTTTTCTTCTCAACCTCTCCTCTTCTGAAATTCTCTGCTCCCCCATTTTTACACTTTAAATCATAAGTTGCGCCAGTCACTAAACAAGTACCTTCGTAGTGGTGCCTACATAGTACCAAGGGTTGGTAAAAAAATATGCTTACCTAATTTTAACACTGTCGTGGACTTTTGATAATTTTGAATGTCCACGACCATGTTAAAAACTAAAAGCCACGACAATGTTATTTTCAACTTCAAGATCACATTGTGTCAAAAACTACTCATGTTTCAAAGCTCCTCCAATGCTAATTAATAAGAGCCTCTTACGAAGTTGTGAAAACATGCATTGGATGGAATTTTGATTATTAAAATCATAGAACCAGATGCGACCATGACAACGTTACTAATAAACCTACGCACCTGAAATATTTCCTCTGTAAGAGTTGGTTCGGCACTGAGTGGCCACTGGCACTTGGTGCGCATGATGGCAAAGACCGACAGGATGCCCCCTACTCTGTGACGAACTTCAACTTCCAAAATATGCTGAATGCCCTTTGCCCAGCAGAGGATTTCTTTTAGCCACGACAATGTTGAAAAAAGTTGTTGACAGCTTTGAATTGATCATAATTGTTGACATGAATTTTACATGAGCATTGCAAAACCTCTTTTCAAGACCTAAGATCCCAAACTTGAATGAGGAAAAAAATCGCATTCATAGAAAACTTATAGGAGGATGAAAATCAACTACTGAGTCGAGTATTTAACTTTTAGACCAACCACGACAATGTGAATAGGTAGGTAAATGACCTTGTTACGTTTCTTCCTTTCCTTTTTTTTCCTAAATGGTATTGAAGAGCTCATCAGAACCTGCAATTGGGGAAAAAATCAAGGGCATAGGTCGAATGAGTGAAATTTCACAGGTTGTAGACCCGAATTTGCCCGTAGTTTAGGAATCACCCAAATACCTTATTTTCTAGATAACGGGAATGACTCTTCTATCTTAATGCATTCAAATATCAAACTACCAGCTACGGTACTGAATATATCTTTACCAAAGTTGTGTATATTTCGAGTTTCCAACATTTTGCTGAAGGAAAAGAAACGCACGCAAGACACTGGGGCATCGTAGTACTCCGTGAATTCACGAAGCACTCGACTAGAGAAAGAATCTACCATCATCAATCTCATAACACCGCATTCAAGCCCATAAGCAGAGAATCTCCTGAAAATTGTTCCGATTTATAAATTACGTTACAATCGAACGAGAGTCGCAAAAAAGAAAATTAACATACCGTTTGAGATCTTGAGTGTACTTTACGTCCATCCACAACATAACACTGACAAGATCGTTAAACTCAGGAAAAACCTCTTCGATTTCTGACTCACAGTACGTGTGATTCAGAGGATCTTCTCGAAACAAATGCACCTTCAAGTCGCTTCCAGAGAGCAGCCAAACGATCTGAAAACGGGACATAATATATAACTTCATCATAAGTACATGGGGTTTATGTTTTTATGTGCAGCAGATATGAAGTAAATTATTGTGTTGGGGGAGAAGAACCATTATAGATCGCTAGGATATGGATCATCTATTTAAAAAGGATAGCCAGGTTGTCTTGAAAAATATGGCTTTCCCAAAAACACTGGTTCCTCCGCCGGCGATGTATCAAGAAAAACGCTGCAAATTTTACACAAGAGTTAATAATTCTTTGATATAGGTTACTTGTGCAGAATTTAATTCTGTCAAGATATATATATATATTTTTTTTTTTTTTTTTTTTTTCTTTTCAAAATGTTTCTGTTTTTTACTTAAAAAATATTTGACCTCCTGGGATCCATCAAAAATCCCATTTTTAGCCCCATGAAAGCCCTATAGATCGCCACAGTAAAATCAGATCGTTGCGGGACCCCAAAAAATGGATCCTACGTCCAAAAATACCCCGAAAACGACACCTGACTCGATCCCATAGTCAAAAGCTTTAAAATAACCCCTCCCGTAGCCCCATTTTAGCCCCATAGCGCCCCACGGGTTTGGGCGATCGGACTGAAAACCTTGCGGGCACAACTAGATGACTAAACCAAGTATTTTTTCACAATTTCAGATTTAAAAAAATTCCTATTGCCCAAAACGGCCCGGACGGCGGACGGGCATTTCGGATTTTGAATGTAAACCCCTTGAAACGGATGATGTCAAATTTTGAGGCCGATCGGAGCCGTCGATCTCCGTCGCGAAAACATAGGTGTATTATTCCAACTTGGAATTTCTTATTCTTGGAATTTCCAAGAATAATAAACCAAAATGTAGCTAGTCATGCATGAGCTGGTAAAATAGAAAGTGGCATATGAAATGAATGATGAGAGGTTTGGAAGCCCTCCATTAAGTGAATATTTATAAACATAACAGTTGGTTGAGTTCGTGAAAACCGTCTAGTCTGGGAAGACATCATTGTCGGGCCGTGGAGTAGCACACAGTACCACCAGCATCAAAACAACCAGTATTGACGGACAACATTGATATTTTTACCACTAATACGTTAGATTTAGGGGAAACGTACAAAAACATTTACTTGCCACCACTTTGCCTTCCATCGGCACAAATGAATGTACGTCGTTCGATAAGATCTTGTAATATGATATTGTAAAGGGGTCTTTATTAATTTATTCTTACAATAAATAAAGACGATAAGAATGTATTTAAAGTAAACCTACCTCTTTGGAATAATCCGCTTCATCAATGACGTAGGTATGGAATAGTTGGTAGGGAATAAAATTCAGTTCCAACATTAAACAATTCTGAGCAATACTGTCCAGGTTGAGGGTTTCCTTTTCTTCACCATCCTGTTCTGTGTAGACGTTCAAATATGTTTCTGTGGTTTGTTCAGCTGTAACCTGCACAGTGAGATTGTACAGATTTATTTATTTCTGGTTGGGAGAAATTTTTATTTAAAACAGTAATTAGGTACAATTGCAAAAGTAGGTGGTCGTAAAGTTATTCTGTAAGCGGGAAAGCGTAACATAATTGAAGATTATTCATTTCTAGCAAGGTACAAACACCAGCCAGTTATTATAGCTAAATTCAGCTAATGTAGACAGAAAAAAAGAAGTATACCTATTACTTCCCAGTTAGTTCCAGTTCATTTCAAAGGTAGACTTCGTCCACAGTTAATCGCATTTGAGTTTTATGCAAGCCAATATAAGGGCCTATGCTCCAAGTGTTTATGTTAAATTTAAATTGGACTATTTCGCTACCAGAAAAATTACACCTCCGAAATCCAATGACAAACTGAAGCTTTAATCGTGTGAGCCAAAATCAATGAACCGACAATAATATAACCGGTCTTCACGGATGTAACCAGGGAGAAGGCCAAAGAGGGGCGCCAGGCCGATTATGCCGGGAACCATTCATCTATCTAGCGGTCCTGCTTCCATATTGCAGGAAGTGATATGTTTTTTTTTTTTTTTTTTTTTAATCTGAGGTCGTGATAATAGACCACTCTAGCAGTACAGCCAACGTTGCGTAAGTATCATACGAGGGAGGGTGATGACCGATACTCAGGAAGTTGACGGTCATCCCAGCTGCGTAAGCGTCTAGCCTTCGTCATTAGCTGTCTCAGGAGTAATAATTACTATTCGTGAGTCTTCGTAGGCTGATTCCTGGACGGCATCCTCTGAAAGGCTTACCGGAGGCTACTCACATAATTCTTTCTCCACCTCAAAGATCTCTTCAATCGCAGTACCGGCCTCAGTGGTATAGATTCTTGTTCCTTCTCCTTGGGGAGAACCTTCCCAATTCCCTTGGTTATGAGGGCCAAGATATCCATGAAGATCTGCTGGCCTTCCAGTTAAATCACCTTCGGAGGTTGTTACATCTCACTAGCAGGTTTCTTCCGATCATAGACCTGAGCAACATCATGGGTCGCCACCATGGTGTGGCGATCGTGCTCCAGTACTGAGATCCTCGAGGTCATCTTCTTGCACAGGAGCCAGGCTCCTTACCCTTGGTCATTGTCTTCTTCAAACAGAGAGGTGTTTGCCTTTGGCACCACTTTCGCGAATTTGTCCCTGTCGAAGGCATAGTGGTGCTACACAACAGGAATCATGCAACCATCCAGGCTCATCTGGCCTCCGGGGGCTCTCAAACTGTAAACGAACTCGTTCTTGTCTCAGTTCGCAACCATTAGTGTGCGAGTTCAGCAAATTCGATCTGGAGCTCAGACCACTACTTCAGGAGATGAACCTGCGAAGCCTGGGTTAACATCGGCCTGGAGAGATTTACCCGCTCCAGTCTTGTCCTTGCACTGCGTGTCAAGATGTTGAGGTGCTATAATATAGCAATATAATATACATAATAATATATTATATTCCCCGTGTTTCTCCATGGCTGTGAGAGCTGGACGCTGGATCCAGTCTTGGAAGAAAGGATAAATGCCTTCGAACTCTACTTTAACCATCAAAATTTGATGGTTAAAGTTTAATGCTCCGTATACTGTGGGTAGATAGCGTTTCAAATGATGAGGTCCTTTCAAGAATGGGAAAGCAGTGGGAGTTGGTTCTTGGATTCAGGGAGCGTAAAGTAAAATATTTTGGCCACATCATGAGAGGGGAGCGATATGAGCTATTAAGACTCATCACCCAAGGAAAAATAGCCGGAAGGAGATCCATTGGGCGCCGCCAGAATTCCTGGATGAAGGATTTGAGACGCTGGTTCGGGTGCACTAGTGTTGACATCTTCGGAGGCGCTACTTCCCGAGAGACGACTGCCAGTTGGATCGCTGACCCCCATTCGGAGATGGCGTAGAATATAATAGAACGGAATATTTTTTATTTGTAAAAGCCAAAAGGCAGTACAAACGTCGACACCGTCGTAACAAGAAGGAGAGATAAACCTCAATTACTCTCTTCCAACCGTCTACCCTTCTACCCTTCATTCATTGATCGGCGTTAACAAACTGTCGGGAAAGACATGATGACCGACAACTTGCCGGGACGACAAGTGAGGGGAAAAAGGGAAATATGACGTTGAGTATGGAAAATACAACACTGTTGCAGCGGCCATTATGGCGTCACCCTCTCCTCCCCACATCTGCAAAGGCCCGATGCCCGACAATCGCCGTGTAGTCAGAACTGTCCTCACTGGATGTTTCTGACTGTGTGGTAACCGCATAATGGGGGTTATCACACTGTCGGGAAAGACTGGATAACCGACAACTTGCCGGGACGACAAGTGAGCGGAAAATGGGAAATATGGCGATGAGTACAGAAAATACAACACTGTCGCAGCGGCCAGACCATTCTTCAATCCTATAAGTTGGTCCAGCTTTTCAACCACGGCCGCCAGCGCCTGATGTGACGGCCTTTTCTGAACATCTTGTTCCAAGAGTTATACTTCGCCCAACAGCAGGATCAAGAGGAATACAACAAATGTCGGGGTCAACAAAAATGTTAACTACTATTTTAGTTAATGGAACGACTACGACACCCCCGAATTCCAATGACAAACTGAATCTGTTTAATCATGGTGGGTTACTTTTATAATGGAGATGCCAATGAAGAAATGATCTCTCTCTGCACTCCGATTGAAGACATCCATTGATATAATTTCTGCTCCAGCTGCAAGTGCAATTAAAATTGTAGTGCAGAAAGAGAAATAATGTCGTCACGAACAGGAGGAAAACATTTAATGTGTATAATTTAATTGGTATAATTTGAATTCACACTGCCTCCTACATTCCCACATGATAAGCTATTGTTATGAGGGAATGTAGAGGGATTGTAATACTTCAAGTTAAATTATATAAGTTTTGTTCTTAGAACAACACTTCGTACCGATCTGGAAATGTTTTGCTCACATTAATTTTCATTTTGTGAATATGAAGTGAAAAATAATTCATTGATTAGGAATACGTGCTAAGGTGGTTCTCAGATGACTGGCCATTTTAGCGTCCGGTATGGATAATTCTCCCATTTGAAGGGCAAAGCTCAATTTTTGGTCATGGGTTGCAAGGTTGCAAAGATGTCATGCTGTAAGAATTTAAATTAAATGATCGAAATTCCTATAAATTATGAACGTTTGTTAAACTTGTGAAATTTCATTACCGTAACTGTCCCATGACGAGCATATCGATTTTGGTTTATTATTCTTGGAATAATTACACCTATGTTTTCGCGACGGGGTTCGACGACTCCGATCGGCCTCAAAATTTGACATTATCCGTTTCAAGAGGTCTACATTCTAAATCCGAAATGGCCGTCCGCCGTCCGAGCCGTTTTGGGCAGTAGGAATTTTTTTTTAAATCTGAAATTTTGACAAAATACTTGGTTTACCATCTAGTTGTGCCCGCACGGTTTTCAGTCCGATCGCCCAAACCCGTGGGGCGCTATGGGGCTACGGGAGGGGTTTTTTGAAGGCTTTTAGCTATGGGATCGAGTTAGGTGTCGTTTTCGAGGTATTTTTGGACGTAGAATCCATTGTTTGGGGTCCCGGAACGATTCGATTTCACTGTTGCGATCTATAGGGCTTTCATGGGGCTAAAAATGGGATTTTTGAAGGATCCCAAGAGGTCAAATATTTTTTAAGTAGGAGAGGTCGGGGTTGGCTGGGGAGTCATACCTCCTCAATAAGGGGCAATGGATTGGGGGAGGGGGGAGTGGGATTGAAGGCGTAGGAGACGGCTTCTCGCGGGATTCTAATGGTGCTGTGGGAGAATGAGGGACACACGGGACAAAGAAAACCCTGTGAACCCACACCGTGGAGTTTGATAAGAGAGAGACAGTTGCAGAAACTGTGGAGCTCAGAATAGGGAGAAAAAATGGCGAAGGGGGTCGGGAGAGATATCCGACAGGATCCTGTCACTTGTTGACAATTTCGGGTTCCAATAACCCCCCCACAATCCCCTCATGTACTTAAAAACGAGGACTCAAGCGCGAAATAAATTGGCGATGCGTGGCGACGGATTCTAAGAGTTGTGGAGCTCATTATGAGCTATGATAGTACGCCATTGGGCGCGACGGCAACTCTCCCCCTCATAAATTTAATTGAGAATAATAAGATCGAAAAAAGGGTACCCTTTTCTGTGATCAAACTGGACAGTTTCTCATCTCTTTTATACTATTCAGGACCCATACATTTTTTCAAGATGAATCCAAATTCAAATTAGAATTTCAAAAAACCCTCATCCTCTATTTCTTCAAGACAAAAAAAAAAAAACTTCATTTTCGAAAAGCGAGAAGAAGTTGTCAAAGGCCAGGTGGGCGAGTTCGGAGGCTGGCTGGCTTTAGTCAGCAGGGGGTGGCCCCCTAGTCTAATAGTAGGAGGAGGGTGACATGATTTTGGTTATCTTTATTCTAGGGCACTTCTAGCAGTCGGCAAAATCTGAAATTGGTCTTAAAAAATCCAGTTTAGCGAGCATAGTGCGAGTAAAGTCTGAAACCACCAAAAAGCAGCTCCATATGGCGTATAATATACGCCATATGGAGCTGCTTTTTATTTTTATTTATTTTTTCTAAAAATGAATATTTCCCAAAACAACCGTTATTCGAAACCATACCTACCCATCAGTATTATTAGACGGGGAAATTGAATTCTAATTCTTTCTAACCTTTGTATCGTCACCAGGGAAGACCACAGACTAAGAAAACTCATGCTATCACCGAATTGATTCACTTTTGGTTTATTATTCTTGGAATAATACACCTATGTTTTCGCGACACGGGTCGACGACTCCGATCGGCCTCAAAATTTGACATTATCCGTTTCAAGAGGTCTACATTCAAAATCCGAAATGTCCGTCCGCCGTCCGGGCCGTTTTGGGCAGTAGGAATTTTTTTAAAAATCTGAAATTTTGGCAAAATACTTGGTTTACCATCTAGTTGTGCCCGCAAGGTTTTCAGTCCGATCGCCCAAACCCGTGGGGCGCTATGGGGCTAAAATGGGGCTACAGGAGGGGTGTTTTGAAGGCTTTTAGCTATGGGATCGAGTTAGGTGTCGTTTTCGAAGTATTTTTGGACGTAGAATCCATTTTTTGGGGTCCCGGAACGATCCGATTTCACTGTGGCGTTCTATAGGGCTTTCATGGGGCTAAAAATGGGATTTTTGAAGGATCCCAAAAAGTTAAATATTTTTCGAGTAAAAATTAAAGAATTTTTGAAAAAACACATTTTTGAAAAAAAAATCCCCCCAAAAAATTTTTTTGAAATATAAAAATCCAAAAAAAAAATTTTTTAAATTTTTTTTATTGACAGAATTAAATGTCTGTACAAGTAACCTATATCACAGAATAATAAACCCTTGTGTAAAATTTGCAGCGTTTTTTCTGAATTCGACAACCTCAAAATGGCCAGTTATCTGAGAAGTACCCACTAACTGCTTAACGAGAAAATGACGCACCTGGAATGTAGGTGAAAGGTATTTCTTTGACGATAGGCATGAAGTTGTCTCCATTGTTGGAAAACTCACAGCAGAAAACCTTTCTTTTCAAAAGGCTAAAAAGATGTTTGTTAGTTCCGTTCGTCAACGTAAGGTTGACACTAGTGTACACGTTACCCTGGGAAGGCAGGCTGTAATAATGGGCTTCTTGAAAGGTATCCATGTAGCTGACGGTATGAAGTGTCAATCCAATTTAGAATCTGAAAAATATATAAAATCTGAAACGTGGCGCTGATGCTGCCGCCAAGCACAGTCCACAAAAGACGTTCGGAACTTGGCTCCTCACTGGAATCTGTAAACAAAACCACCCAAACTCAACCTTTTTCAATACGTAAATCATCGTAATTTCCTGCTTGAGTACCTACGTACATAATAATTAATTTTAAAACGCATTTAAAATCTTTAATTTACCAAGAGGAGACAGGCGCGCCGGGATCAAATTCACGAACCAACTTGTACTGGTAAGAGGTACCGGTGAGATGTCATCAATGTTTTCGATTAGACTGTATCAATAAATTGAAATACCAATGATGACTCCAAACACGCGATGTTAACTCGCCGTGTTTTGTTTTGGTGTAAGTTTCATCCGGAGGTTTAGCAAAATAACACTATCAACGGGCTCGGCTCGTAACTACTCCACTATCACTAATAGTGTTGACAGTCAACAATAACAACAGATAGGGATGTGAACGCTATCGATATGTAGACGAGATGGTTTCCTTCCTCCAATAAATCGATACCTCCTTGTGACAAAAATCTTGCAGGAAATCTTACAGATATAAACAAATCGTTACACTCTTAATAATTTTTCAATAATTATTCTCAAATTGGGAGAGAAAAATATCGGGTTTCAACAATAAGTTTAATTAAATTTGACACTGTTGCATCGAAATAGAAAATATCGCTGAACCATATTGATCGATATGTTTCGAATGAGTGTATCGATATGCCGATATATTTTCAACATCCCTACCGGATAAGAAGTCGTGACAGAGCAGCTTCTGATCGTCTAGTTTGTTTACTTGGAATTTGACAGCGATTTATTCTTGACTTTCTGCAGGTAAATTGTTAGGCGCACTTACCCTTTGGACTTGTTTTCCCTTATATAACTTGTATAATATACAATTTATATATAATTACATTATAATTAGTTGTCAACCGGGTTGTTGTGATGAGCTCGTTTGAATTTGCTGCGCCTACGGAGATGGCGTGGAATAGATCTCATGTTAAATATGAGAATTAAATTAAATTTTTGAGATGAATGCGTTGAAAAACTTGAGAACTCGGATGTTATGGACCTGTCAAATCATTAGGAACGTACCCGCAGAGTTGTCCTGTCAAACTTGCCAGTGGCTTCAGCAAGAAACCGAGAAGGTAGGTAATTTAGAGCTCCGCTACACTTATTCGGGTCATTCTCACAAAAACGTACATTTGTCGTTACTGGTGATTTTCATGTAGACTACCTACCTACGTCGTTTTTCCCCGACTGGAAAGGACGTTTCTGAAATAAAATTTAGCGTTATTTCTGGCCTACCTCATGTCAAAATGATGAGACGACTGTTTAATTAGAAAACCATAATTATAATATAATAGGTACTGAAAACGTTTTTTCAATGTCTCCATTCAACAAAGCCAACTTCAGTCACCCTCCCTGGGCCCTTAATTTTATCATTTTGTCCATTTTTTTCTCGAGATACGGAATTTGGAGCCCAAAAGCTACAAATTCATTTTCGAAAGAGCTTTTGTTAAAAAAAAAAAGTTAGTCTCTGAGGTGAGCGTCAGTCCCTGCCACCTTCAGGGACCCCCCACCCCCTACAATAAATACAGTTGGAAGGCCTTGAAGTCGTTATCCCCCCATAGGCAGTTATGAGCAGAGACGGGAAAAAGTCATAAACGTCATAGTCATAGGTTCTTATCACGAATTTGCCAGTTTTGGGATAAACGTCATAAAACGACACTTTCCGGAATAAACGTCATAAACTAGCCCTTTCTAGTTGTTTAAAAAAAATTAATTTTATTTTGCTTCCGAGTCTGCGAAGCAGCGGAAGCCTTGTGTTCACTTTCGGGAGAAAAAAAATTTTTGTTGTCCGAATTTAAAATTTCCACTCGCATTTAGCGTTTCATAGCCTACTGAACAAATTTGGTTCCGTGTCTGTCGGTCTGTGGGTCTGTGGGTTTGTCCGCATTTCCTTGTTACAGCCATAATTTCCACAATTTTGAATGAATTTAGCTCAAATTTTGAGGGATTATGCGGATCAGGCTCCTTGAGGCCCCATACGAATTTCATCGCAATTGAATCAGCGGTACGCTCTGCGCATGCGCTAACGTGAAATTCTTGAAACAGGCATAACTTTCTCAATTTTGATCGGATTTCAATCAAATTTTCAGGAATTGTGTGCGTATAGCTCTAGATGGTACCCTGTCAGTTTCATCACGATTGAATCAGCGGTACGGTCAGCGCATGCGTGAACGTAATTTCCTTGCCACAGCCATAACTCCTACAATTTTGATCGGATTTCAATCAAATTTTCAGGAATTGTGTGGATATAGCCCTAGATGGTTCCCTATCAGTTTCATCACGATTGAATCAGTGGTACTCCCTGCGCATGCGCGAACGTAATTTATATATATATATTCTTGAAACTCTCGAGAAATTCAAAAATGATGTACGTTCTGAGATAGGTTGAGCGCCCTCAAGGATTTTTTCCGTTTTCCCCTCCTTCAACCCCCTCTCCTTCCCTAAAGAAGGGAAGGAGTGGGGATTTCAGCCAATATTGATCCGATTTTGATGAAATTTTCAGGGATTACGCGGGTTGTGCCGTAGATGATTACCCAGGCTTTGGGTAAATAATTGAATCAGCGGTACGCTCTGCGCATGCGCTAACGTGAAATTCTTGAAACAGGCATAACTTCCACAATTTTGATCGGATTTCAATCAAATTTTCAGGAATTGTGTGCGTATAGCTCTAGATGGTCCCCTATCAGTTTCATTGAGATTGAATCAGGGGTACGCTCAGCGCATTTTATGATGGTGTCACTTTGATTGTAACGAGGAAGCTGCTGTGCCATCTCCTTGGCAGTGTATTTTTATTTTATTTTATTTTTTTTGTGTGTGTGAGTAAAGGGATGACACCATGGCACATCACGAAAACAACTTTCAGCTCTTCATTGTGTAGAAAAGAGAATGTCCGTTAGCGCAGATCGAACGGGAGCACTAATCCTTGCGAATGGGGCGTATGAGCGTTTACTCCCGTAGCAGCAAAAGGTTGGGAGTTAACACTACACTCAGTTTGGAGGGCTGAGAGACCCGGCGAAAAATGAAGATGCTACTCCGCCCCAGTCCGTTGTTATTGTTTACTCCAACGTTCATTATCAGCAGGTTTCGAGGGCCAGGGATCATTTAGTGATATTGATCTCATCTTCATTTATCATCGCAAGAAGTGATAGGAATTTATGGGTCAGGTCAGTGTTTCCAAAGCTATGGCGACGTGTTCGGTTCCTGGTGGCTCGAAAAGAGGTGGTAATGTGGTGTTCCACAACCAGTTTAAATTTAATTACCATTTATGGCTTATAAGCGTAATGTGAATTGGCTCGCAAGCTGCATCAGGCCCTACCACGCTCCCGCAAAGTTAATAGCAATGATATTTCCGATTTTCTTCAATATCTCATTACACTCTGTCCCAATGACATCATCTGGTATACAGATGGGTCAAAAATGGAGACAGGCATCGGCGTCGGGGTATATGGGGCTGCACCCAGGTGGAGCTACTCAGCTCCACTAGGGAAAATCGCCTCAGTTTTCCAAGCCGAAGTAATTGCGATCGACGTGGGGGCGAGAGAGAGAGAGTTTGAGAAGGGGGCCCACTGGAGCCCACATACGTTTAACGTAACGCCTTAAAGGCTAATTTACGCGAGTCGAGTAAACGGTAGAGTAGAGTGGTAGAGTAGAGTGACCTAATTGCACTCTACTCATGTAAACGTTTTCAGTATAGTAGAGTTCACTCTACTGACTTGTAAACGGTAGAGTAGAGTACTCTACCACTGTGGTAGAGTTACTCTACTCTACCGGCTCCCCCATGGTGGGACCACCAGAAATTGGACTCTCCTGTTCACTCAACTGCCTACTCTACGAATGTAAACAGTTTTGGTAGAGTACAGTAGAGTAGGCGGTAGAGTGACAAGGACTCTACTCTACCGTTTACTCGACTCGTGTAAATTAAGCGTAACAGCCCCAACCATCTCGTCAAAAGTGGTACAAGACTGTGTGCAAATACTCAATACCTTGGCGAAACGCAACAGGGTCTCCCTGGAGTGGGTGCCAGGGCATAGAGGTATTCCAGGTAACGAACATGCTGATACTCTGGCCAGGGAGGGCTCCCTAACCCCCTTCATCGGTCCGGAGCAGGTGGACGTCATTACAAACCGTCAAAAGATGACAACTTCTCGAAGGTCACGCTCACAGCAAGCGCATGGTGGCAAAATTCAACACCAAGACTGCAGATGAGCTACTCAGATTGAACCGCAGGGAACTCAGAAGACTGGTTGGTTTGATAACCGGCTTTGCCCCCCTGCGATTCCACCTGAATCGCATAGGGATAACACAACCGTCAACCCTATGCAGGCTGTGCGAGGAGGTTATTCAAACCGCCACACACAACGCAGATTTGCCCTCTTAGGGGAACATACCCCCATGAGGACATACCCTTGCGACCACCTAGTCAAGAATCTAAAAACCCTAGTAAGGGGAATAGGTATCCTGGACTAGACCAGGTCACTCAGGTAAAGCACACAAATCTACAATCTACTTAGGTGGAAAGGTTTACTGAGATATTTTTACAGCCATTTTATCAATATTGCAACAAAAATTACAGCCCAAAACGTTTGGTTTTGTCAGTCCCTGCCGTGTATGCCCCTGCGTCATGGGTAGGGTCTGACCTTTTCTGGTAGGTACTGACGAAGACATTTGGTTAAAATTAATTTTCATTTAAAAAACTTTCATTAAATGTTGCCAAATTTCCTCTAGTCTTCTAGTTTTCTAGTCTTTCTAACAACTTCTTTCGGAAGAAGCTTTTGTGAATCTTTGAATGCGGTTTATTAAAACTTTAACTTTATAGTAAATATTACAATGAATAACAGCAGGGTGTAAGCTGGTAGATTGGATAGTTAGAAGGAAAGAAAGGAAGAAGGTGCTGGAAGAGAGGGGCAAGAAAATGAAAAGAGTTAAAAAATGGTCGTTTAAAATAACATCGTCACATGAGATTTAAATCAAGTGACGGGAGTGCACGAATATTAAGAGGCAGGGTGTTCCTAAGTTTTCCTCCCGTCACGCGGAATGATGATTTCTCCCTGGGTGAATTAAATTCTAAGGTAAAATTAATTATAGTCAAGATTCAATAAAGTTGGAAATGCGAATAGGTACCTACCAATGTTAACCAATCCATTTCAATGAAATGGGTATCATTAAGGATGGTGATTCGTTATCCTTTTGTCTGTTGGGAACACCAGTGCGAGTCAAGTTAGCTTTTAAAACCCAACAAATGTGAAAAATACAAAGTTTGACTCCTTCGTGGCTATGCACAGCTGTGCAATAGGATTTGATCAACAATCTTTCAGCCACAAATAGGCGATGAAATTGTTGCTTGTAATTTTTGTCATTTTCGATTATTTTTCATTGTTCGCTTCAATTCCAGTAATCGCTTGACTAAAGGATGTTCGGCGGATTGAAAGCAAAATTCAAACAAATGGTTTTTTCCGCTGACAACGAGCTTCATCACACAAAGAATCACAATTTCCCTTCTCCTAGTTCACCTGTCGATTCACCCGAGAAAATCATGATGGAGAACCTGCAGTTCAAGGATATGGTATACAGTAAGTCAGGGAGCTCCAAGTACAAATTGCTATTTTTCGCAGCCTTCGTGCTTCCGAATACATTTCAGGATTGTTTTAGACATCATCCGGAACATAAAGGATCCTGAAAAACCTTGCTCTCTTGAGGATCTGGACGTGGTCTATGAAGAAGGAATTGTGGTAGGTGTCTACAGGTCGTCTCAATAGAAACTCAGAACGTTACCATTAAATGGTAACGTTCTGAGTTCCTAGCTAGAGGAACATCGAAATAGTATTGACAAATTTTGTCAATACTATTTAGATGTTCCTCTAGCTTTATTCTTTCAATGCCTCAGGTTACTCGGAACTTTGACAATACCATCTACAAAGTCACCATTGAATTTACGCCTACTGTACCTCACTGCAGCTTAGCCTCATTGATTGGCCTTTGCATCCAAGTTAAACTTCAAAAACTGATACCGCCTCATTTGAGATACAAGCTGCGGGTGATATTGAAGAAAGGGACTCACAATACAGAAGCTGAAAGTAAGCCAATCAACCCCCCCTCCCAGACTTGAGTACTCTGTACGGTGTCACTTAGATTAATTATCACGATAAAATTTATCGTCACATTTAATGTGACTGAGTCCCTCTACTGGGTAACTTATTCGATTTAATCAGGCTAGCAAAATAATAAATTTGTGTATTATCAAAATAGCTTAAACTATGATCATATCCTACAGTTATCAAGCAGATCAATGACAAGGAGCGGGTGGCAGCTGCCATGGAAATAGGAGGGCTAAAAGAACTGGTCAACAATTGCATATCGGAAGATGACTAAAGCCGTTCCTGTTGAACGTTTTACTTCATCACACACAAGCCTTATTCAGTTGTAAGTATTTTTTTGGTGCATTTCGTGTGTATGAGCAGTTGTATGCAGATCCAACCGACGTGAACTATTGGGGTAAGAGTCAACAATTCTTCATCTTGTTTGCCATTACCATGCGGTCATTCCACCGCACCGGCGCGCCGTGTTGAAGAAGAGGAAAATTCAGGAACATTTTCTTTGATAACGGCAAAAAATGAGCTGGAATCTAAGTGAAGAAGATGAATATTACCTGCTCATCCAAGTTGGGATCTAGAATTGAATTCAGATGAAATCTAAGCTTAAAAATAAACCAGGGGGTTTAAAGCCAGCCAACCGCCAACCTCTCCCACCTGGCCTTTGACAACTTCTTCTCGCTTTTCGACAATATAATTTTTTTTCGTAAGAAATAGAGAATGAGGGTTTTTTGAAATTCTAATTTGAATTTGGATTCATCATGAAAAAATGTATGGGATTCCGTCATCCTGTATTTGATTCCTGAATAATAATATTATTCAGGAATCAAACAGTACAGTATCTTTTATATTATAAAAGAGATGAGAAACTGTAGATTTTTATCACAGAATTAGGTACCCTTTTTTCGATCTTATTATTCTCAATTAAATACATGAGGGGGAGATTCGACGACCCGTCGGCCAATGGCGTACTATGAGCTCCACAACCCATCGAATCCGTTGCCGTGCATCGCCAATTTATTTCGCACTAGAGTCCTCGTTGTTAAATACATGAGGGGGAGAGGGGGTTATTGGAACCCGAAATCGTCAACAAGCGACAGGATCCTGTCGGAAATCTCTCCGCTCCCTTCACCATTTTTTCTCCCTATTTGGAGCTCCACAGTTTCTGCAACTGTCTCTCTTATCAAACACCACGGAGTGGGTTCTCGGGGTTTTCTTTGTCCCGTGTGTCCCTCATTCTCCCTCAGCACCCTCGTTCTGGGACCCCCGACAACGGATTCTACGTCCAAAAATACTTCGAAAACGACACCTAACTCGACCCCATAGCCGAAACCCTTAAAAAACCTCCTGTAGCCCCTTTTTAGCCCCACACAGCCCCGCGGGGTTGGGATATTGAACTGGAAACCTTCCGGGCACAACTTGATGGTAACCCATTGTGTCAATTTTTCAGATTAAAAAAAATCATACTGCCCAAAATCCTAAACGGCTTACGGCGGACGGGCATTTCATTTTTGAAATCTTGACATCTTGAAACGTATAATGTCAAATTTTGAGGCCGATTGAATTTCCGACCTCCTTCGCGATTACATAGGTGTATTATTCCAACCAAAAGTGTGCGTGTGCATATTATAGCAAACGAAAGGTACCTACCTACCTACAAATTCTGAATTCCGATAAATAATTTTCATTATAGATCTTAATCTTTGCCTCTCAGAATTATTGACCTCCGCCTTTCGCGCTCTTTCCTGCCTCACGTTTAATCGCACAGAATATAAAGTGGTTTCTATTCCGTGGTTTAATCCCAAAAACTTTTTCAATACCACATAACTAGAACCTTCTCTTACGATGAACTCTGCCTCACAGAAAAATCTAATAAGTATAAAAAAAAGACATGCTCACCGTGTCTGTTTCTGGCTGGCAGAGTATGTCACAAGCCTCTCTTCTGAAAAGGTAAGTGATGAAACTAAGGCGATTTTTTCTATCGTCTCGGGATCCCGTTTAGCTACTAATTGAGGGGTTGAAATCCTCCCAAAGTATTCATGTTCTTATTTAAATAGGAACCCCTATTTTTTTGCGAATTTGGATTCCCCGACCATTTTTACTTCCAATAAGTAAGTGCATTGAACGAAATTTTTGACGCGCGCAAATCCGCGTGACTCCTCTCTTCGTTGTTTACAGTCCGATTGAGTCGGCGTTTCCTCTGTATCCTACGTAGAGATCCAAATTTTAATACTAAATCCCTATTATTTAAATGGGCGAGCGAAGCGAGGCCCCCTGCTTCCAGTGGGGGGGGGGGGGGTCGTTTGCTGGCGTTCGCAAACCACCGGCACGCGTCGGGAACCCGGCGATCTTTATGCCAGTATTTTTGTAACAGTTTAAACACATTTTTGAGCCATTTTGAGCGGATTTTTTGGTGTTTTCAGACTTTTCTTGTACTATGCTCGCCAAGAGGTATTTTTTTTAAATACCAATTTCAAATTTTTGCAACATCTAGAAGTGCCTTACCATAAAAATGAGCATTCTCCTCCTCCTCCTCGGGCTGGAGCTCCATAATAATAGATAAAAATTCCAAGTCTAGCTTCAGCTTTTCCATTTGATTTTCTCTTAAGAGTGCTTTTTGGTTTATAAAACCTGTTTCATTTTTCAGGAAGTTGAGCAAGTTCTTCCCTCCTCCTGGGATGATTAAACTGAGGAATTGGTGTCACGGAACGTTTGACCGTCGAAAAAATAGAACGGGGATAGAAAGAGAATTGATAAGGTTGGTGAGGTGGCGTTGGATTATTGTTATTGTTGTGAATTATTTTTTGAGCATTTGGTAGTCCATAACCAGGGATTTGTAAACGACGAAGACAAGATTCAATTTATTGTAGGTATTCTTGCCAGTAAACGTATTGGCTCATTGTTCAAATTGAGTCTCAGAACTCACCAGGTGCTCAGCGAGGTTCGGTAAAATTTGTGGTGTCCCTTTTCATCTCAATGAATAGGTGTAGAAACTTAAACCCGTACAAAAAGACTGCAACGGAATATTTTAGAGCTCATCACGTTTTTATTTACTTATTTATTGATTTTTTTCCCCAATATGTTTGAGTGTCATATCCAGTTGAGTTTATTTCAATTGAGGAAGCAATAGTTATTATTACTACTACAATAACTATTAAAAGCTTCATCAAAATATCTGTTGAGCCATATGTATACGTTAGAGTATAAATAGAATCTATTTATACTAGTATCTGATACTAGTCTTTATTATGTTATACAAGTAGTTAATGGTGAAAATGTTGGTGTGACGTGTTTCTTATGGTTTTAAGATTTTCTTATTTACATTCTGCTGATGTTTGTGACAAATGCTCATGATGTAACCTGGATTTTTGTGTAATATTTGTAAGACGTACCTCGCCATTCTAAGTACAAGCTCTTCAATGAACATATTATGTCTCTGGTTAGCTAACAGTATTCAGTAGTACTGAATCAGTACTGCTGTTGACCAAATTTTGGTGCTATTAGTAGGTATGTATACGAGTACATAGTTTACTCAACGAAATTGTATATTTTTGTTCTTACTGAGGATATTTATCAAAATATCTCATTTCTTTTTTGAAAGATGTGTAAACAAATTTTTTTTATGTTCAATGTTTCTAAATTTACCTAAAGCGACGGATCCTAGATTTGTCATGGGCATAACCCTGAAATGTGTGCATAGATACGGTTGTTCCCCGCCTTTTTAACCCACCGGGCATATACGCCACAGTAGTAGTATTATTTTATTAGGTGCTCTTTACCAATACCACTTATGGTAAGTATGCATCTGCTACCAGTGCATAATCGTTCTAAACATTCTCAGTGCTTGGCCATGAGATTTTCCTCTGATTTTCTTAAGGCTCGTCCACGCTATGCAACGCGGCAGTGTGGATGCACCTTTAGATACTTGCTCAGGTTCAGCAATGGAGAGCTAAGAGATGTAAAAGCTCTTGTGAAAATATCAATAATTCAGGACCTTTTCTTTTTTCTTTGTCCAACCATGAATTTGCAGTTGGTACATCTTTATATGTAGGGCCTACATTGCAGGCATTTACTTGTTATAGTTTGACATCGTAGTTAGTGGTTTAAAAAAACGTACTTATTTTATTTGACCCACCAATGTTGAAAAAGACTTGACAAAAGGTATCTTTTTCTATTTAATAGAAAAAGATACCTAATAAAAATTATTTTTGCAGTCTTCTACCACTTATGTTTTTGTTTTACCTTCACCCTATGTTTTATTCGGAAACCATTTCACAACTTGAAAAACGCCTGATCGAGTTGCCGTCGTTGATTGCTGACGTCAGGTCAACACCATCTGACAGAGCGACTTCACCCAGACAACGAATCACGCCCGATAAGTGGGAGGAAAATGCCCAGGGGCCTGGGTTCTTCTTTTTTTCCTCGTAAAAAAAGCATAGCTGTACTATAATATAGTAAATATATAAACTATAAAATATATAAACTATAAAATGATATTATCATTTTTAAATAATTAAATTTAAACAGATAGGTACCTGTTAAAGGTAAATTTACCGTGGGCCTGAGGTTGAGCCCAGAATTTGAAAGAAATGAACAAGGGGGTGGGGGGCGTACTTGAGAAGGGGTGGAGGGAGATGGCGAGGAGGGCTGGAAACGCTCAAAGCCTCTCAGCTCAGTGCTCCAACCAGATCACAGAGTAAGGTAGTAAAGAACCAGATGCGAGGAGCAGAACTCCTCTTGCGAGCCTTCTTTTTTTACGGTAGGTACCTACGTATTAAAAGTAATAAGGTGTGTTCTTGTTCCTGATCATTTGCTTGTTTTTACAAAATATGAAGAACCCTTCGTTTGTTTGTCTTTGGATAGACCTATTAGTTTCCTGTAACTATAGTTAATGATGGAGGGGTTGTTTAAAATTTAAACAATTTAACAATTTAATTCAATCGCCCGGGCCGGTCGAAACCGCTTATCCGCCCCTGCCGATCTGTTTCTGAATTTTAACAAGTTTTGGTTTATTATTCTTGGAATAATACACCTTTGCAATCGCGACGGAGGTCAACGACTCCGATCGGCCTCAAAATTTGACATTATCCGTTTCATGAGGTCCATATTCCAAAACCGAAATGTCCGTCCGCCGTTCGGGCCGTTTTGGGCAGTAGGAATGTTTTACAAAATCTCAAATTTTGACAAATTACTTGGTTTACCATCTAGTTGTGCCCGCAAGGTTTTCAGTCCGATCGTCCAAACCCGTGGGGCGCTATGGGGCTACGGGAGGTTTTTTTTTTTACGGCATAATATATATTATATGGCTATGGGATCGAGTTAGGTGTCGTTTTCGAAGTATTTATGGACGTAGAATCAATTTTTTGCGGTCCCGGAACGATACGATTCCACTGTTGCGAACTATAGGGCTTGCATTTGGGACTACAAATGGGATTTTAAAAACGAAAATGTTTGAAAAAAAATCCAAAAAAATTTTTTTTTTCTAATTTTTTTTTCATTGACAGAATTAAATTTCTGCACAAGTAACCTATATCAAAGAATAATAATCCCTAGTGTAAAGTTTGCTGCGTTTTTGAATCTAGACATCATGAAATGGTACCTGGTAGGTACGTAGGTAATGTTAAATTTTGAGGCCGATCTGAATTTTCGACCTCATTCGCGATTGCATAGGTGTGTTATTCCAAGAATAATAAACCAAAAGTTTAAAATTTCTAAACTTTTGATTAAATCAAATAAATAAATAAATTTTATTTAATGCTACCTACTCACTTTTGGTTTATTTAATGCTACACTAAATTAGGAAGGTATGTCGTGGTTAAAATTGTGAATAAATAGAGTAAAAATGGAAATCAGCGTAAATACAGCTGTACACTCACGTGTGTGTGGTTGGCCAATTACTGGGACTCGGAAAAACCCCTAATGGCCCAGCAGTGGGCCTGCCGGCCAATTATTGGGACTTGAGCGGTTTCAGTAGGTAGTTGGCAACTACTACTACTACTAGTTGCCCATGTTGGTTCAGTTAATATTAGTATTTTCCCCTGCCTACATTCTTCGATGAATATGTGCAAAAAGAATTTATTGTTGAAGAAAATTCAATGAATTATAATCGCTATAGCGATGAATCGATTCTACGAATCGTAAATAGGTATGAATGAAGCCATGTTTACGAAACAAAATTAATAAAAATCGCGTCTAAACGAAGATCATCAACTTTAAACACGCACCGGCAAGCTAATTTGAATCTTATAGTTGAATAGTTTCAAAAACGGCCTTTAAAGGAAATAAGTCCGGATGACAAACTACTGGTGCTCTTCCCTTACGTAGGTTCTACATATCGGGTTTTATGCCCAACATTACTTCGAAAACGGCACCAACAGCCTCCTCAAAAGTGGTGCGATCGGGCTGAAGACCTCACGGGCACAACATTAAATTTTGTGCTTTAGTTAGTACCTACATGGAAGAGAACAGTGAATTTGGTGGAAAATTCAGATTAAATTGAAAACCCTTTTGCTAAACCCGGCGTCGACATTTTTTGAACCTACAAAATAGGTAGGTAGGTACAAACACAATGTGTACGTAGATTTTGTGTTTAACGATAATATCTATTGTCCATGATCATGATAATATTATTATCATGATCATGGACAATAAGCGACAAAATTTGTTAAAAATTTAATCATTATCAGCATTTTCGGCCTCATCATGAGATCATTACTAAGAGAATGTGGCTTATTACATTCTCTGAGTTGTTGTTGTTGTTGGACTCTATTTCTTCTGGCGCTCTCAAGAAGGGTGTGGCCATTACTGATGTGGTTGTATGACGTTGTTTGAAGGGAAGTGATGAAGGGGAAGGGGGGATTAAAGGGGGATTAAATAAGGGGAAAGGGAAATAAGAGAAAAGAAAAAAAAAGAGTAAACAAATAAATAAATTTAGAGGGAAGAAAAAAAATAAAAAAATAAAATAATAAAAAATAAAAAAAATAAAAATTAAAAAAAAAAAAAAATAAAAAAAAGTAAAAAATAAAAAAAATAAAAAAAATTCAGAGACGAATGTTTTTATTCTCTAGGAATTCAATTATTTGGTGAAGGGAGGATTGGTTGTCACGGAGGGCCGACCTCAATGTGCTCAGAACGAGTTGGCGGGGACTCAAGTTGGTTTCAGAGCCGCCCTGAACAATTCCAGACGGCAGGAGAGCCGGGGAAAGCATCGGGCACTCAACCAGCCAATGCTCGGGGTTTTGGACCAGCTCCCGCTCCTCCCCATACATCTCGCATTATGGGCTATCCCGGACCCTCATTCGAAACCGCAACAGTCATGACTGTGGCCCAAGAGGAGACGATTGATGGAGGTAATTCTTCTAATGGAGCTACTCATGTCATTCTGGAACCATGGCTCACCGAGCGGGTCGTCCACAATCTCCCGCGTACATTCTCTGAGTGTCGGCAACACAAAACTGAACAGGAAGAAGAACACGAAGGAGTGGAACCTCTCGTCTATTTATAACCTGACAAGTGTGTTTACAAAGTGATGTTTTGATTTATATCCACGACGCAGACCTTGAACTGGGGTTCAGTTTTATATTTTATATTTTGACTAAAATCACTTCATGCTCGTCCAAAGTGGATAGGCGTAGCTGGCATAGCCGAAGGTGTCAATGAAACATCGAGACCGGTTTGTTAGCGCGGCGTTCGTATTTTACACGTATCCATGGCTCGTATTGTACAATTATTCCTACCTCCCATTGAATGAGCGTCAATTTTATCAAGGATGTACCCTAGTGATGAGGTGAGTAATAATATTATGTGTTGAGAACTGATGTCATTAGTTAGTTTTCTTCTGCTCTGATCTCATGACCCGAGATAGTGAACTGGATAATCGTTCCCTTCCGAATCTAACGATTGAATATTAGTATTCGGAAGGGAACGAAATTTGTGGACTGTTCTGTTGGGATGTTTTCCCAACACCGTGGGGTGTCCAGTACGAAGAAGCCGTGTATTGGATGTTCGAATCGAGAAATGGGAATAAAAGAACTCTCATTCGAGGTACCTATGCGTAGGGTGATCGTACGTACGAATCGTGCATGCATATTTCATAATCCCTGTGTATTAAATTTTGTATCGGGCTAAAGGGGAAAATAGCCAAGTTTGTACCTACCCAATTCATAAAAAAAAAAAAATCGGCTATAGCTACCAACCTAGGTTGAATACAGCTGTATTTCTCTCACAAACGGCAAAGGAAACGTGTCTTAAAAAACGCTGCAAATTTGACACAAGGGTTTATTATTCTTTGATATAGGTTACTTGTACAGACATTTAATTCTGTCAATAAAAAAAATTAAAAAAATTTTTTTTTTGGATTTTTATACCTATTTAAAAAAATTTTTGGGGGGGATTTTTTTTTCAAAAATGTGTTTTTTCAAAAATTCTTTAATTTTTAGTCAAAAAATATTTAACTTCTTGGGATCCTTCAAAAATCCCATTTTTAGCCCCATGAAAGCCCTATAGATCGCCACAGTGGAATCGGATCGTTCCGGGACCCCCAAAAATGGATTCTACGTCCAAAAATACTTCGAAAACGACACCTAACTCGATCCCATAGCTAAAAGCGTTCAAAACACCCCTCCTCTAGCCCCATTTTAGCCCCATAGCGCCCCACGGGTTTGGGCGATCGGACTGAAAACCTTGCGGGCACAACTAGATGGTAAACCAAGTATTTTGCCAAAATTTCAGATTTTTTAAAAAATTCCTACTACCCAAAACGGCCCGGACGGCGGACGGCGTACGGCGTACGGCGTACGGCGGACGGCGGACGGCGGACGGACATTTCGGATTTTGAATGTAGACCTCTTGAAACGGATAATGTCAAATTTTGAGGCCGATCGGAGTCGTCGACCCGCGTCGCGAAAACATAGGTGTATTATTCCAAGAATAATAAACCAAAATGAATAAATAAAATAAAATGAAAAACGCTTTGAATTTTACACAAGAATTTATTATTCTTTGACATAGGTTAATTGTGCAAAGCTTTAATTCTGCGTCAGTAAAAAAAAAGTTTCAAAAAATAAGAATAAAATTAATAAAATTTTCCTGTACAATGTTTGGACAGATGAAGGACCTCGAAAAAATAGATTTGACCGATAAATTTGACCTTATAAGCCCCATTGATCCCCACAGTGAAATCAGATCGTTCTGGGACCTCCAAAAATAGATTCTACGTCCGAAAATACTTTGAAAACGACACCTAACTCTACCTCATAGCCTAAAACCTTCGAAAATCTCTCCCGTAGCCCCATAGCGCCCCGCGGGTTTGAGCGATCGGGCTGAAAACCTTGCGAGCACAACTCGATAGTAAGAGTATTTTGTCAAAATTTCAGATTTAAAAAAAATTCTTTATGTACTGCCCAAAACGGCTCGGACGGCGGACGTCGGACGGAAATTTCGGTTTTGGAATCTAGACACCTTGAAACGTTTAATGTCACATTTTCAGGCCGATCCGATCCGATCCGATTTTTGACCTCCGTAGGAGTCACATAGGAGGGAATACATAGGTGTATTATTCCAAGAATAATAATCCAAAATACACTGCCAGTGCGAGGCACACACAAGGCACGTAATATGAGATATTATCTTCCTTATTATGAAATATAATAAATGGGTTTTACCACGTGATATTATCTTCCTTGCGTTCAAAGACTATCTGCATATTAATATTACCTACATATTATGTAGGTAGCCGTACCGCGTTATAGTTGTATGCGGTACTGCTTGGATTTGATTGCTGTGAACAGAGATGTAAAATACCCAGGGTATTCTTTAAGTTTTCTTTAATAAGCCACAAAGAGAATACTTTTTTTAAACTTAGGCTTTCAGTTGATGTGTTGAACTTTGCCTACATAGGAACCGTTATTACAATGCCTAAACTCTCTGTTATGGTACCTATAGAAAATTTACATTTGAGTGAGACACTTCATCTGCAGATCCAATTTGTTATTTATGTATAATATACATAATAACATTGTATAGATAATTTATTACAAACGGTGAGTTACTGAACTTGAAATAAAACTATAAGTGAGTAATCATTAGTGATAATATTTACCTAGACAAAAATTACTGGTAGGCATTTCATTCGGCATTGATCAGTGCGATTTCACGATTCAGAAACCTACTGATAAAAATTCTTTTTCATTGCAGCAGAATTTCGGGGTACTGGCAGCAAATACTGTGTATGCGTTGATGAATCACAAGTACCACGTGTCTAGAAATGAACGAACTCAATGGTTTTTCCGTCATCTTAACAAAAGCATTTGCTTGCCCCCTGACAAGGAAAAGGTAGGTACTTGAAAGCATTCTAAATGACACCCATTAGGGGATACGACCCACCGTGTGATACGATGGCCCAGTTTTTTCAAACGTTTGAAACGCCTAGTTGAATTCGGAAATCATTTCCAGCTCAAGGCAGATGCAGAGATTGCAATTTTGTCTATCTACCCTCATGACCCACCAAGTGAATGGAACCCGAACACAAGACACAACTACAAGTATTTAATCACCCAATCAACCAATGTCGTGTACTTGTCTAAAATTAACAAAGCCGTGTACTGCATCGACATGAGCCCGTCAATGTCAGCTATTGTAAGTACTTTTTCTCATTTTTTAATGCCTACATCCTTTTTTTCGTAAGCCAAGTCTTGTAACAGCAAAATTTGCTTGTACCTGGTGTCTACGCCAAATATGCCCTATGAATTGTTTTGTTTTTAAGTACGCGAGTGAAAGGTGAAGTTTGGATTGTGTTGTGAATTTTATCATCGCCGCGAGGCAGGAAGGAAGGAACCTTACCTCCCCTCTCCAACAATTCACCAGATCGCCAAGGTGGACAGCCGACCGCACCACGTTGTCACTTTTCCCTAATTTTCATTAACTTTTCGGGTCATCAGTATCCCACCGTTCAACCAAATTTCTTTCTTCCCTTTTTCTACAAATCAGTCTTTCCCTTCAAGAGGTGTACCGGGCAGCACCGCTTCTCAGAGTTCTCGCTCGTCAGTGTGTATCGTCCGATCGTCAGTCGTCGTCATCGTCTCGCCAGAGCTTGCCGTCGTCGTCGTCAGTCGTCATCCACACGCGCGTGTCCCCAGCATCCTCCCACACGGTCAGACTGTTAATATTTTTTCTCCAAAAATTACCGAGAAGACAAGCCTTCATTGTAAATAGTTAAGTTAGAAGGAGCTCCTTAGTATATTTCTTTCTCAATTTTAATATTTAAAATTAAACCACGTTTGTGCCTTAGGTAATTGGTTTTTATCGCTAAAACCCCACCTTTGGTACCAAACATTTTGGTAGCAATAGCGTGGTTGTGTAGGTACCAGTTTTGTCGGGTACAATTTCATGTTGTGAAAACATCACGTATTGTAATTGCAAGGTCCTTGACCCAGATAATCTCCTAATCTTATCTTCCTTTCTGACCTTGACATTCATTTCCGGATTCCAACGTCCCTCCTTTAACACCTGTATCTAACCATCTGTCATTCACAATGAGTGAACAAGATCCCAAGAGAACTTTTGCTAAATTAAAACGTAAGATGGCTTCGTTTATCAATGAAGTCGCCAATATTCAAGCTACTGCGAGGAACGCTAAGACGACCCCCTCAAGGTACTTGTCACTTCTTCAAGCTATGATGCCGTCTCTTGATTCATATTATAGCAAGTATGAAGACGCTTATGACGAGTTACAGTTTCTTGCAGACGAGTTAAAAGATGTTGTATTTCCTGGTGAAGACGACAAGAAAGATAGGAATAATATGAGGAATGCGTATTTTGACATTCGTTCGACATTTTTGTCAGAAAAGGAAAAATCTTCATCTGGGTCAGCCGACGCGAGTAGTGGAAATACGACTACCATAGTCCAGGATGTTTCCGCGACCCATTTACCAGATATTCATTTAGAATCGTATGACGGTGAAATTTTGAATTGGCCAAGATGGAGAGATGCTTTCACTTCAATTGTTGAAGAAAACAAGTTGCTCTCTCCCATGAAAAAATTTCACTATTTACGATCATTAGTTAAGGGCCCAGCACTAGCCTTGATCAGCAAGTTTCAATTAACTGAGGACAATTATTCATTGGCTTGGAAGGCTCTAGAGAAGGCATATGACAAAAAGCGCCTGCTGGCCGCAGCTTACCTTAACAGAGTCCTCCATTTCAAGCAGTTTCAAGGTAAACCTACTTTGGAATCATTGAAATCGTTCTCCACCTATGTGACCGACAGTATTTCCTCTTTTCAACAATTGGGAATAACAGGAGAGTCAAAATTTATTCTGTTTCACTTGGCGTTTCGGTTATTAGACCCAGAGACTAGGGAGCAATTTCAGGACGCTCACAAGGACATCGAATTCCCAACTTTCGACAATCTTGCGAACTTCATTAGGGATAAGTCCTTTTCTATGCAGTTGTCACACGACATCAGCTCCACGTTCGAAAATTGTCCCTCTACATCTAACCGAAATAACTCCAAAACCAATAAAAATAAAAATTTTGACAAAAGGCAATTGAACAAGTCGGTGCGAAGCTCAAGCTTGGTGGCTAATCAGTCCATTTCATCGCAACGCCAAAATGAATCACAACCATATAAGTGTTTTGTGTGTGAAGAGTCGTCACATGGGCTGTTGAGCTGTAGGAGGTTCTGCGGCGCTGATGTAAACCAGCGTCTCGCTTGGTTGGTTAATTGGAAGGGTTGCAGATGTTGTTTATCTTACAAACACGTCACTAGAGAATGTAAATCCAAATGGAATTGCAGGTGGTGTAAGCAACGCCATAATTCGCTAATATGCGAAAGTGGTAGCCAGAGCAGTCCTGCATGCTCCAGCAACCCTGCAAACTCCAGTCATGCCGGAGCCTGCTTTACGACTTCCGGTAGATGTACAGCCACCATTGACAAGTCACTCCACTCCCAGGTAATGTTAGGTACATGCTTAGCAGAGGTTCTCGACACACGAGGCGCTTATCAAACTGTTCGGCTAGTCATCGACAGTGCCAGTCATTACTCATTTATGACAAATAAATGTGCAACTCGGCTAGGGCTTGTATCTAATAGATGCAACATGAATATTTCTGGGATAGGCGAAGGAAGTGAAGGCATAAAAGGCTTCGTAAATTGTATCATCAAGCCTGTCAATAAACGTGCCCCTCATTTGACATTGAAAGCACTTCTCTTGAAGTCAATCACTTCGCATTTGCCAACAGTCACGCTGCCTCGTAAGCTATGTAATGAATACCTCAGATTTCCATTGGCTGATCCGAAATTCTACGAGAGCAGACCTATTGACATTTTGATAGGAGCCGATTTATTCGCCGAACTTTGGGTCGGCAGCTCCATAGAAATCAATGCAAATTCACCCAAACTATTTCCAACGATTTTTGGTCATGTGGTTATTGGGAAGTTTACCGAAACTTCTTCGAATTCTTCACAGCAGAACTGTGGCACCTCTCTGGTTGCCACTAGTCCAATTACCTCCTGTGATTTAAATTTGAATTTACAGCGGTTTTGGGAACTCGAAGAACCAAAACCTGCAAAAGTCATCAACGTCAAGCCAGGAAGTGACGGCAAAGTGAGAGCTGCAATTGTGAAGACTGGAACTTCAACCTTCACCAGACCCGTCGCCAAGCTCGCGTATTCCCGGAAGAGCCAGCTCTCTATGAACCACCAGAGCAAGAAAAGAAGAGATACCTGCAGTACCACAGGGGCGTTCCATCAGCCATTAATGCAGAAGTTATAACATAAAATTCCCTTCTTTTCTGTCCCTATCCCATGTCTTTATCCTTCCTTGCAAAGTCAAAAATTTTCTTCCAAAATTTTTGCGGGCAGCATGTCTACGCCAAATATGCCCTATGAATTGTTTTGTTTTTAAGTACGCGAGTGAAAGGTGAAGTTTGGATTGTGTTGTGAATTTTATCATCGCCGCGAGGCAGGAAGGAAGGAACCTTACCTCCCCTCTCCAACAATTCACCAGATCGCCAAGGTGGACAGCCGACCGCACCACGTTGTCACTTTTCCCTAATTTTCATTAACTTTTCGGGTCATCAGTATCCCACCGTTCAACCAAATTTCTTTCTTCCCTTTTTCTACAAATCAGTCTTTCCCTTCAAGAGGTGTACCGGGCAGCACCGCTTCTCAGAGTTCTCGCTCGTCAGTGTGTATCGTCCGATCGTCAGTCGTCGTCATCGTCTCGCCAGAGCTTGCCGTCGTCGTCGTCAGTCGTCATCCACACGCGCGTGTCCCCAGCATCCTCCCACACGGTCAGACTGTTAATATTTTTTCTCCAAAAATTACCGAGAAGACAAGCCTTCATTGTAAATAGTTAAGTTAGAAGGAGCTCCTTAGTATATTTCTTTCTCAATTTTAATATTTAAAATTAAACCACGTTTGTGCCTTAGGTAATTGGTTTTTATCGCTAAAACCCCACCTTTGGTACCAAACACCTGGTGGCTAATATCTTCAAATAGGTGCAGGTGGTCTTTCGTACGAGTACGAAAATACGTATCAAAATATATCATATTATGATATATTATGAGGTTAGCGCTCTTGTAATTGTCATAAATACTTCATGTGAAAGAGCTGTCTTTTTATTTTACAGGATATCCAGCATGGGGAGGTCATGCTGGATGAGATAGCTGGAGCGCTAAAAAATAGCGTTGAAGGAGTGGTGAGGCCAGTACGTATCTACAGTATTAATTTATACATTTTTATTCATTTTGATATGCATTGTATTGGTTACTGTTGTGCCTGACTTTTACGTGAAAGAAAACACCAATTCAATGCAAACCCGTAGCTGGTCTAGCTCGATGTATGCAGTTTTTAAGTTCCGGATACTGACTAGCATTTTTGAACGGTGTTGTCTACCAGGTGTGTTTTATTTCACATCTGGTAGCTACTAACTTTCGAGTGGACCAGCTCCCGAGTGGACTTTATTTTGTAGTCACTGAATGTTAGGGGAACATTCCATATACCTCCCCCTGATTTCGAAAATGAAAGTTGAAGAAAGAAAAAAATGCACAAAACAAAACTCAATAAAAACGCCTCACTGGCGTCGACGAGGGTGCCCCGGGCGCTGACTTTCCGCGTCCCGGCGTTTATGAGGGCGCCGGAAGTCCGCTTCTGTAGAGTCTTGTGGACTGGCGTACAATGTGACCGTTTTATCACGTCCGTCTACCAGATAAACGTGGGGTAAGGTCTGTGCGGGCTTTGTGCGGTCGATGGAGATTTTGGTAGGTCTAGCGCCGATTTCTACGTCCACCGTCTTCCCATCTTTCCGTAAGACCTTGTAAGGGCCGGTGTAGGCTGGCGAAAATCCGGTCGTGGCGGGTCCAGCGCGGACGTAGACGTATTTTGCGGAAGTGGCTGTTTTTGGTAGATAAGACTTGTAGGAATGGTGCAGCTGGTTTTGAAGTTCCACGTTCATCTTCATTGGCGACGGTGTTGACGGCTGCACGACGTCCGAGGGTAGCCTAGGTGACCAATGGTACATCCTTTAGACGTATTTTGCGGAAGTGGCTGTTTTTGGTAGATAAGACTTGTAGGAATGGTGCAGCTGGTTTTGAAGTTCCACGTTCATCTTCATTGGCGACGGTGTTGACGGCTGCACGACGTCCGAGGGTAGCCTAGGTGACCAATGGTACATCCTTTGGGCGGCTGACAGGCCGTCAGTCTGGCTCGGTGTGGTTCTCAGTCGAAGCATGATCATGGGTAAGTTGTCTACCCATCTCTCTGAATTTAGGTGAGTTTTCAACGCGGTCTTAAGGGTCCTGTGGAACCTTTCCACCTTACCGTTTGCTTGTGGGTGATATGCCGTCGTACGGTGTTTGTCGATTCCTAGCATCTTGAGAGTCTCCTTAAAAAATGTGGACTCGAAGTTTGTCCCTTGGTCAGTAATGACAGTGGCCGGGGATCCAAATCTGGTAACCCAGGTGTTGACGAAGATTTCCGCTGTGGTGCGGGCGTACGCATTCCGGCCAGGAGGTTGCTCGGTCAATCATCGTGACGCAGTAAGCCATCCCACGAGATTTGGGTAATGGTTCAAAACACATCAAAGCACCACTCTCCAAATTTTGCCCGTCGAACGCCGGCGAAACCGTTCATTTAGATGTCATTGGAGTGGACCAGCTCCCGAGTGGACTTTATTTTGTAGTCACTGAATGTTAGGGGAACGTTCCATAGTTACCAACTTTCCCATTTGACATCTTTATCATGATCTGTAGGTGACAATTACTTCCCGTGCTATATTTTTTTCAATTTTAAATTGATCTAATTGCTGCAAGACGATACTATACATGGTAACAGCGGTTCATGTCGCCCTGTAATTTTATAAGTGGCTGCTGTAGTGTATATTTGTGCATTTTGTTTTACCATTTTAGTTTTACATTGTATGTAACTCGTGATTTATTGCATCCTATAGTTCGAGATTCCTGGAACCAGCTTTGTGTTTGAACCGAATCTATTTGTCACCGTAATCGTCCACACGCCATTCTTTACAACTCCGGCTCAACAGGTGATATTTGAGTTGTGATCAACTCACACTGAAATTTCTGTCTGAATTATATCTTGAACACATCAAGTCTTGGTAGCGAATGGTCAAATAGGTAATAATATTATAGGGTTCAGTCAGTTTTCTCAACTATTGCTTCCTCATAATATAACTTCCTTTACTTCTGAAAGCCATTTCATTTCCTTTACAAGACCTTGATTTTATTACTTGAATTGGCATCCACTATGACTGAGTACCTACTGAGTTGTCTTAAACTATTTGCTCAAAACCCAGTATTCCATTGCTACACCACTTTTATTACATTTTTGGATAGAATTTGATGACGTCTTCATATAAAATGTCTACAAAGCTTTTCATTTCAGGTTCTTGTCCAAGGCTGGAAAGTCACTTCGGAAAATGTCGATGAATTTTTGTCGGCCATTTTCAAACAGCTGGAAATTTTAGAAAACACTATAGCGAAGGTTTCTATAGTATTTCATGACGAGATAGATGAACATAGGAGGCAGCAGGTGGGTTTTTCATTGATTGAATGTAAACTTCGTTCAACAGTTGTACTTGAATGAACGGTTATTTGTTTTGCAGGCCGAATCTGAAAGGCTTGTTGGTAAATTGTTTGAAGAAGTACCCGAAAAACAGATTATTGAGACTGGGATTTCCATGGTCAGCCCCGATTCTGGATTCATCAACCTCCTTCGCTATGGAATGCTTGCTCTAAGACTGTTACCTCAAAGTAGTCTGTCAAGTAAGCATTGCGTACACAGTAGTATACTTTAACAACCTTTTGGGGGAAACAATTAGAGACCCAGACGTTAGCTAATCGTTACAAGCTCGTTATTGCGGAAAATCATACTATGATATTATGATATTATGTTACTACTGTTGTTTTGGCGCTACTTTAGGGTCGAATTTTGGGTCCTCGATATTGTAACGTTTTCTGGCTGGTAGCTCATGGCTACAGCATGTTTCGTGATAATTTCCCACCACACGTGAGGGCCACAGTACTCACCCTTACTATATTGTTCGTGTTTGTTTGTTGCAGATCTCATTGTTATCACAGATGGGATGATTAACTTACCTGATATTCAGGTCTTGGAATCTGTTCTTTCCCAGTTGAGGAGTAATGCTGTGGCAGTTTCATTTCTTCAACTCGGAAGTCAGTTCCACCCAAATTGTTCTCACGGTCTTGTTCCATATTCAGAACTATTGCAGTTCATTGCCTCCGCCACAGTTGGTGCATACATTCCTTCCCCTAAAAGACTGGTATGAGATATTCATCTAATAGTGGTGCTTAAATACGTTGGAGGGACTGCATGTTGTTTTAGCCGAAGAAATAATATTTTGTATATTATCTATCAATAACAACCATTTATTGGCTATCACATTTTCCATTTCTTGCTGCTGATCGAATGAATCAATCATCAAGTTACTAATGGATAAAACTCGTTAGTAACAATCAAGTTTCACCTCATTAATTTTGAAACATTTGAATTCAGGAAACCAATGGTGGTTATAATGTTTACCAAGAGGCTTTCGTTACTTGGAGTCTCACGAAGCGACGCTTTCAACCTGAATTTTGTGCCACTAACAAAGACGCTGATGGATGGTGAGGTTCATTATTTTAAGTAGGGAGTTGTGCTGTTGATGCCAAATTAACCCATCAGAATATGATAATCAGATGATACAAAGAATAGTGTAGTGCCCCCCACATTAATAAATGTACATAATAACTAATTATGCAATAAAGCAGATAAGTAACAGTTACTTAGGAGTTACTGAGTTACTAAGGAGGAGCGACTAGCTAATTTTAAGAATTCGATTTAGACTGAGGAAACGGGCCCTTGGCTGGTCTTTACATAGTTGACCAACCTCCACTGCGGCTCACCCCTCTCTGGGTTGCCCCATGTGGAGGCTGAATCTTGTAGCCTACAAGATGTAGGTGGGGTGCCCTCTTCAAGCGTCTCTGCATGGGGTACCTATGTGTGCTCATTCTTACCTGCTTTATTTCGTAATTACTTATTATGCATATTTATTTATCTCAAAGAGATTAAATAACCCTCGCTCAATCCCTGATTGATATTTATTTATGTGAGGGGCACAACTGATTGTATCATCAGAGGGGGTATAACTGATTATATCATCAGTTACTTATATACTTATTTATGTAATGTATTAAGTACTTAACCTTTGAATTGTTTTTCTTAAAATAATGAAATTACTGTATTGTCGAGGGGACAGGGTGGCCCCGTGGACTAAGGCGACAGAGCTTCGTCTGTTTACTAATCAGTCGGAGCGCTGATCAGCCTGGTTCAAATCCGGGGCCGAACACCAATGTTTGACCACAAGTCAATCACGTGTTGTAATACCTGTCTAGTCGGCAGACAATTCACCTCTGAACGCAAGTTTATGTGAATCCTTTTTCTGGAGCAAGAATTTCTAAAGCTTTTCTAAGTACAGTGCGGGGTCGGCTCCTGCCCCAATTGTGAAACCCTTGTTGGTTAACACAAATAAACCCACTTTACTTTACTTTACTGTATTGTCTCAGCGAAAATAGTTATCATGGATTTGGAGAGCCACAGCTCTTGACAAAAAAACATTGTGAAGATCACCTGTGTGGAAGTTTGTTGAACGTGATCTGCTGTCGTCTTCATGAAGGCTATCTGATCAAGGTTAATGTTTTACCACCTATTATTTACCATTATTTAATGACGCTATTCATACGAAAATAGCAATTATTATTTTAATGCAGACCATTATTATCAAGTTGTTTTCCTACTTTTCTATATTTCAGACTGTGAACTTGCGTGACACAAATCTCGAGATTGTGATGGTCCTACCCTGGTCTTATCAAATATATATCGAGTATATTATAAGAACTGAGTGGCCTGAGAAAAAGGGCTCGAAGAATATCATCTTTTATATTGTCTTCATTAAGGGTTAGTTGAGCTGACACTATGCTAAGCTGCGGTTTCACCAAAATGTAAAAACAAGATTTAACCCTCAAGTGTGGTTCACACGAAGGCACCATTTTAGCGTTAAATCTCGGTTTTCTTCTTTAGGGAAACTTTGATGGTGGTGATGGAAGAAGCTCCTGGGTGATTGTTTTGTTTTATAGGAAGTTAATTATTAAACCGATGTTTGCCGAAGGTTCAATGGCCCAGTACAATATGGGAGACGTATATGAGTATCTATAGTAGGAAGTCGTAACATACTAATGCATAATTAATTTTCCCTTTCAGCGTCTTATGACTTTATGTGTGATATAACTGGTCTGATCCAGAAAAAAATGTCACCATATCGGCAAGCTGTTATAACGAGGTTTTGGTGTACTCTGAAGACACTCACTCACACTGACAAGTTTCTTTCTCATTTGGACTCATTCTCTGAAAACAATGTGGCATTCACGATTCCTGAAGGGATAAAGAATGGTGTACCATTGTTCTATTTACCGACTAATAGCTCTCTCCCTGAAGTATCCACCAGGTAATGTTCCGTTTAATGTTTATGAAATTTATTTGATTAATTTCTACATGTCCTTGATTTTCCCAACTTCTAGGTGTACAACAGCAATCCTAAAAGATGGGGAAATCACGAACAAGGAGAGTCTTTGACACCTATGTTTCCCTAAAGCCTGTCTTATTCGACATCCAAATTTTTGTTTCAGTGGAGCTATTTGTTCTCAAATCGCTCAGTTTTGGCGGCCGGTTGTAATGCTGGAACCCAACGTTTGGCCCAAGTGGTTCCACACTTACCGGCTGGGCCTCATTCTGCAGCCCGATCAGCCTTTACCTCATCTGTTTCACACTGTTCCGAGCAACTCACGCCTTCATACCATCCAATGCAGGCAAACTGAGGCTGCTCTGTACGGATGCCTTAAAAAAATGACTTCTTTCACACTCATTGAGAACCATTCATACATCAAGATTCTTTTCACCAGGTTTGTGAATTTCTAAAGCATTCACCTTCTGTTTCTATTTATTTATTTTCTGCTTATTGTTAATTGTTGTGTTTCATTCCAGTGAAAACGAAGTCTCAACACCAAAATGGTTCTACATAGTACGCGTTACTTCTAAACCTCCGTGTTCTGTAATCCATATTGCCTTCCTTGGTGGTACTCCTGGACGTATTCGACACGAGGTATAATTTTCACAACTCACTGTCCTTACTTTGGTTTTAAATTACGGTACTTCCCTTATTATATTTTTCCGCCTAAGTGACGAGTATGCCGTCGCCCATCTCTTGCCTTTTCGAAAATCTTGCAAAATTTGTAAGATTTTAAAAGCATTTAATGCTTTTAAAAAGTAAAAAATGTGTAAGATTTTGAAAGCATTTAATGCTTTTAAAAAGTAATAAAGTAATTTTCTTGTTAAAAGGTGGTTGAAACAATCAGAGAAGAAATCAGTAAGTTGAAAATTCCTCAAAGAACTGAGGGGATGACGAAAAGAAATGATTTGGACGTACATGTTCGGTTTGAAGTGGAATGTTGCACAATCATCAATAAACCACTGGAAAAAATACTCATCAGGTTTGAACGCCCAACGACCCAAGAGTTAGATTGAATACTAGGAGTATGTGCCGGTTTTGTTCATGTTTTCATAATGGTTTTCCAGGTATGGACGTATGCCTTGTGAATTTGGGACTGTCGTATTCCCTGACGGAACTCAGCCCGTGAGTGCGGCCAAGCCACTTAAACCTACTAGTACTCTGATTACCACGCTATCTCGTTACCTACATCACAAAAGATCAATATGGGATGCTCACACACCATCTGCCTCGCACAACAACCTACTCCCCACAATGCTGACGACATTGACTAGGTGAGTGAAATGAAGTGAGGAGGTATTTGAATTTCAAAAGAAATAGCGCAGCTGCCTGATGGGGTGCAGAGGCGAAGTACACGACTCCTCCGATGTTTGGCAAATAGCATTGGAGTTGTCTTCTTTGCCAAACCGCACTGTATTTGAGGTACATTTCAGTATTTTTCCGTAGTTCCACCAATTTCAGTTATTATCGTGTAGGTCATGAAATACCTGGCTCTTATATTTATGATTCATGTTTATTTTTGTTTGTTTCCAGGATGAGAATGCAGGAAGGGTTTCGCTTGTCTCATTGCTCTGCTGGCATTATCAATATGGTGTTGGAAGTGAAGATGAAAGTGAGCAATCTTTATAATAAGTTATTTTGATAAGGTGACAATTTGAATTATTATCGATGATGTAAATATTATTGACGTATGGCGTTTCCATATTTTCAGTGCTACGATGAAGATGATCCAGAGAAAGAATGCACTGGACGGTTCCAGCCTTGTGTGATTCAATACGTACTGTTCCCTCCTCATGTTACAAGCACCAGTATGAAAAGCAGGTACATACTTGCAGATCACTGCTGACTTACAATTGGCTTATTGAATAATTTTCAACTTATTATGTTGAATGTAGTCTGTTGCTGTCGTTATTATGTATGCATAGCCTATCAGATAGACTAGATAGATTCTACTTTGCCAATGTGCAACAAAGTAGGGGAAGGTATCCTAACTGCATAATTAGGGAAAATTAATTCAAACCTTCATCTATTACCTACCATCTAAACGTGACCTAACTTTATCATAGTTATACGGAACTATGATAAATGACTTGACAGATCGTTCGGCGATAGATAGTAATGTAGTCAGTCTATACCTATGAATGAATGTCAATCTATTTGAATGGACTGGCATGAATGAATAACTATTATTATTTGCATTATCATTGCTATTGTTATTGCATGACGTCGAATTAGAAAATGTTCACCCAAAATATCGGAATTTCTTTTCCCTTTCATATTCTTCATTGGTGGGCAGCTAACAGGAACGATCCGAACATTGGAAGAACATGAGTCAATTCTAAATTTTGTTCAATTTTTGTTCTAGTATTTCTGGAGAAGACACCGGTGACGAAGCTGAAAGTGAGCTCAAAACAGAGCTCATCACAGAGTGCTGGATAGAACCACAACATGGTGTTGTAACTAGCAGCAGTTCATCCAAGAGGCATTACATTGAGACCATGCACTACCATCAGATCGCCGATCACGTGAGTGAACTATCATCTTAGACCCCATAATATTTTAATAAATTCGCAATGGGGAAATTTCATAATTTTTTTTCAATTTTTTTTTCGAAATACATCCTACGAGAATAACAAAAACGACAGTCAGCCGTCTGGAATCGCTTCCAGAAAATTATTATGATTAAGAGAAAGTGGTGACGTTTGAAAATACGCGGGAGTAGAAGATATTGTTATTGATATCAGCTGGGTCAGTGACGTCGTTTGGTAACGAAGGTGCTACCAACCTCGGCGGGCTGCCGAAGTTGTTACCAGTGTTGCAGTCTGACAGCCCATCACAATGAACGCTATCGAATCACCATCAATCTGATGTAATAAGACGCTAAACTATAAGTATAATATAATATATTATTCTATTAGAATATTATTCTGAATTATTTATTCACTATATCAAATGATAAACCTTCGTAAATTCCTTCTACAAGCTGTAGACACTAGCGCCCCAAGTGAGAGCTTTGCCTTGTTTGTGACGTAGATTGGTTAAGTCAGCCTCGCGGATAGGCCCGCGAAAATTCGAACTGCACTACTCGTTTTTTGCTCTTCTCTCCTCCAACAATTTTCAAAAAACTGATGGTATTAGTTTCGTATGCTACCTACCGACACTTTCATCGTGTCGTATGCTACCTACCAGGCCCGCATGCTACCTACTCCCCTAAAAAGGTCTGTTGGTGTCTTACCTCTAATTTAGTTCTCTTCAAAGAAGGAAGATCGTCGACAGTCTTCAAAACTCGTTCTCATTGAGTGGTTGCCCTCAAATCGTTGAAAAAAGCGTTAAATTCGTTGTCTGGGTTGACCGACCACCTCCACCATTCCTCTATGAGTTGCCGTTCCAATAAACTTCCAGCCCTTCTCTCCTTTATTTTATACTTTGCCTTCACGTGCCTCCACAGGCACTCAATAGTTTGGGTATGGGCGCCAGTACGAGGATCAATGAAATTTTCAGAGTGGTTGACGGTTTTATGAAGGAATCCGTGGTTACTAAGGGTTGCGTATGCTTTCCACTGGTCTGATAAAATTCCAAGTCCAACAGTCATAGTCACAACGGATGGTCACAACAAACATCGATAGCGATAGAGATTACAAAGAACGGGAAAGCAGAGTAGGTAGCATACGACACGCTGCAGTGGCCCTCGTAGGTAGCGGACTCTCGGTAGGTAGCATACGACACTACTACCAAACTGATTTCAGTGTTTCTATAATATGTATAATATTATATGCATATGCTTCGGTCCTACAATACAACAGTAGGGTTAAATTTAAAATCGTAAGTTTATGCAATTTCCCCATTAAACGCATGAGACCACGCAACTCGCCCTTTTTGTGTAACTTCGCACGTAAACTATATTTTTCAACTCTAAGGTCTCTCCTTTTTTCCAAAAGTCTGCTAATCATCCGACACACATAAAGGTAAAGGTGAAGGTAAAGTGAGGTTTACGTCAAGATTTTGGTCCGAATTTGCCTTACATGTCGGGGCGCTAATTAATCACTTCAAGTGATTCACTTGCACCCAGCCGCACATTTATTCCGATACATTCCACGGTCTTCAACGGGATTCGAACTCGTGATCTCATCATAATGCACCGCGAAGTGACTAACGCCCAGAATCACTCGGCTAACCCGGCCGCCTTCATCCAACACATGTGTTCACCCGTTACTTTACAACTTGAAACTTAACTGTAGACACCCAAGAATGTCTATTTGGACCTCTATAGAGGATTATTATAACTCTTTGTGCCCTCACCCCCACAACAACCCAGACAGGATCCCCGTGGAGGCACTGAAGTGGCAGCGAAATTTCAGCCTGAGATTCTTCTTAGAATGTATAATGCCTGCCTTACAGAGGGCATATTTCCGGAGCGATGGAAAGTTGCAAAGCTTGCCCTCATAGGCAAGGGAAAAGGAGACCCCAGCACAGCGTCGGCTTATAGGCCCTTGTGCCTGCTGGATACGGCTGGAAAGCTGTATGATAAGCTGCTGAAGCGACAAATCTTGGAAGCTGTGGAAGAGGCTGGAGGACTGTCCCCGCGCCAGTTCGGATTTAGGGCAGGGAGATCAACGGTTGACGCAGTCAGGGAGGTTGTTACAGCTGCTCAGTCTACTTGGACGGGCAATAACTGGAGCAGGAATATGTGTAAAGGTGTAACGCTGGATGTGCGGAACGCCTTCAACTCGGCAAGATGAGGATATCCTTGACGAACTGAGTGGCCTTAATGTAAGTGCATACCTCCGTCGAGTCCTGCAAGACTACTTGAGGGACAGATGGCTGGAATGTGACACGAAGGAAGGGACAGTGAGGAATAGAGTCACAGCAGGCACGACCCAGGGTTCCGTTCTGGGAGCGGATTTGTGGAACCTAAACTATGATGGAATCCTGCGCATTGAGTTACCAGAGGATACATACCTGGTGGGCTACGCAGATGACATTGTCGTCATTATCAAGGCAAGGACTACTGAGCACCTTCAGTTCAAGCTCAACCAAGTGATGAGGCGCATCATGGAGTTGATGCAGTTTAGGTCTCTTTCTCTGGCAATACAGAAGACCGAGATCGTGCTACTGACAAGGAAGAGGGTTGAAAGGAATATTCCAATGCTTGTGGAGGGGCAGACTATCGAAACGTCCAACGCCAATAGATACCTGCGGGTGATGTCTGACGGGAAGTGGAGCTTTAGGGACCACATTTATAAGTTGGCGGATAAGGCAGCGACAGTGGTGGGAAGACTGAGCCAACTCATGGCAAATATAGGCGGTCCTTCCCCTTCCAAGCGTAAACTCCTAATGAGGACTGAGGAGGCCGTAAGGCTTTATGGAGCGGAAGTTTGGGCTGAGGCACTTCGTTTCCAAAAATACAGAGTGAGGATGGAGTTGTTTCAAAGAAGAGGAGCACTGCGCATTAGGGTGGCCATCAAGCATAGGGTAAAAAAATCTTCAAATCCTTGCTCTCACCCCCCCCCCCCCCCCCCCAGATGGTGCAAATAGGTAAAAAAATGATATTGAAAAAGTTTCAGATCGATCGGATAACGTTCTGGGCGGCTGTAAAGTCACCCCGGCCGACCGTGTTTTTTGTAAAGTGACCCCGGTTACAATTTGTAATGTCACCCCGCAGTTGTAAAGTCACCCCCGTACCCTGAAGTTTGGCGAAAGACACGCGTCAAACTAACGAAACATTGAAATGGAAATAGCTTTATTGTTATCCAAAATTCTAATAGTCAGAATATGAAACAAAAATGGTGGGTAGGTGTCCGTACATAACTCGAAATGAGGACGAAGTTTGAATGAAATTCTTTTCATGAAATCGTACAGCGAAATTTCGTGGTTTTCATATTTATCTATCACCTTTTGGACCCACTGCCTCTTCTTCCTTGTGTTGGACCGGGTGAAATCGTTAGATCTACGTCTTGAAATGCCAGGAGAACATACACAAAAACGAAGATATTGGGATGAGGTGATGTGAAATGCTCATTGAAGTGGGCGTTGAAATATTCACAGGCATTGGTTGTTTTATTTGTATCACTTGTCCTAGAGGCCCATGCAGTGGGTGGGTACTGCGAACGGGGGTTAGTTTACATGGTTTGTCAACAACGTACGGGGTTCTGTTTACAAAATCTGAGATTGTCAAACTCACACCGGGGGTGAGCTTGCCGTCGCCCAACGTTCTGACCCTCCTCATCGAGGTTGAAGTTTTGAAAAACTGAGATTTTTGGCAAACATTCCTAGTTTTTTTAAATAACTCGAACACCACTTGTCGCAGAATTCTACTTAGGTCTCATTCTATCGGAGATTTAGTTGGCTACAACTTCTACTCCTGGGATGATCATGCTGAAACAAATGTCAATTCAATGTCAAACAAAATTCAATGTTATGGGCCGTTGTTAAGTTAAAAACTGTGAGGTAGCCGGGATTGACAGTCTTGTTTCGTCAAGATTTGTTTTTGTCAACCCAGCACCCACTTTGGCAGCTAAATATGGTCTTGAGTCGTGACCGGGAGGATCTTCCTTACGTGCTGCCGATCCTCCTTTTATCCTGTCCCCAGGTCCTCCTCAAACTCCCTTGATGGAATCAGGCTAATGAGAAAGACAATGTTTCAATATATGACTTTTATATTGATTGTTGAATTGATCAGCCTAATCTCTCCACCAAATTGAGGAATTTCCCTACCCGTGACCCGGACCAGAGGCGAATTCTCTGGCAAAGCAAGGTAAGCACTACTTGCCCAGTGCTTGCCTATTTTTTTTTATTTTTTTTTAATAAGACTTATTACTTAGGAATAATTTTTTGATTTATTGTTTCAATTTTTGAACAATTTTTCAAATGATTTTTACATTAGTAGTGGAAATTTTACTATTAACTCGTACCCAAAATCTGTGCTCATTCTTATGAGCAATGGCAACGAGCTCCAGCGCAGCTAATTGACCGCGAGAAGAGAGTAGAACTACCGTTTGAGCATCTTCCCCCCCTAGTCAAGCACAGGCGGAGCTGAATGCCTTGGCTCGACGAGGTAGAACCAGGAAAACAGCTGGTTTCATAGACCTTGTGGGGGCAGAGCCGCAGGTCAGTAGTAGTCAAGACAAGCAGAATGTTTAGTGCTTCCTCCGCTTGGGGCGTTCATCTGACTTTTCACTTATACGCGGTAGGGATGTCAGATTCACAAAAATGAATCGATTATTTAGAAAAGTATCGAAAATAATCGTGATTATTTTCCCAAAAAATCGATACATCTGAGAATTGATTCTTTTTCCTAATTATTTATTAAATTTCAAAATTATCAGAAGAAGAAGAAGCATTATTACACTATTAAACCTGAATTCCAATTACTAATACATCCAACTGCTAGCCAGCACTATTAAGTAGGCAAAAGGTAGGAACTAGGTATGTAGGAAAGAATAAAAAATATTATTAACAAGAGTTCAGCTGTTACCTATGGTGACTCAGTTTAAAAATAATATTGATTCTTTTAAACATGGATCTGATTTACAGAGCAGCTGAATACGAGAATACTTGTTAAGAGCAGAAAAAATCGGTTTTCGATTCTGGAAATTTATATTAGATTCGAATAGGGCAGATTTTTTTATAAAAGAAAAATCTAAAAGAATCGATTCTTTTTCAAAAGAATCGATTTTTTAAAGAATGGATTCTTTTTTAGCATCCCAACCAATACTTGTTAAGAGCAGAAAAAATCGGTTTTCGATTCTGGAAATTTATATTAGATTCGAATAGGGCAGATTTTTTTATAAAAGAAAAATCTAAAAGAATCGATTCTTTTTCAAAAGAATCGATTTTTTAAAGAATGGATTCTTTTTTAGCATCCCTAGATCGCGGACATTGATCCTCAGTTTGCAACTTCTCCACTAGTTGTTTACTTTCTGAAAGAGTTCTTTCTGTGATCAATTTACTTGAATTTTACCTTGTTCTCGTTTTATTGCCATTATTACTAGTGTTCTTCGTTTTTTTCTGTTTTGTGTATCGGGTGTGTGAAATCGGCAACCAGAATGGCTTCATGCAGCTGTGGAATACAAGCACTGCTGCAGGCCCTGTTGTTTTTCTGTAAGTTCGCTGTTGGTAATTGAGAAAGTTGCTTATGAAAGAGTAGGAGATTTTGAGGTTTATCGTGGGGATTTCAGAGATGAGCGAAGGTGATGAAGTGGGAGGGGGAACCCAATTGTGTGCTTGCCCAGCCTGCCAGCTCAGGATTCGGCCCTGACCCGGACGCGAAGCGCGAACCCTTCGGAGGCAATTCGGAATTAACGAAATGTTTGGTAGGATCTGACTTGAGTGTTTGTGACGAGGGTGGCCTGTACCAAAGGCCCTTGGCTGTAGAACCTCGGGGATCGTCGACTTGCTTGACTTCTCGATCCCGCACGACTGACCGCGAGCTTTGTTTGTGCGTCTCCCTCCTGCCTTAGTTCCAACTGCTGAATCAGCGTCGAAAATCCAGATCAGCCTCAAAATGTGACATTATACGTTTCAATACGTCTAGATTCCAAAAACGAAATGTCCGTCCGCTGCACAGTGGCGTGAAATCCCCGATTTTGGGGGAAAACCCTAATTGCCAAATTTTTACCATCTTTGACAAAGTTTCAACGTAGAAAACCATACCTATTCACAGCCCTGAATTTGTTTTATTTGCAAATAACATCCCGCAACACCTAATTTATGGACATTTTTCACAATTTTGTGCTAAAAATCACCTTTGGGCTTAAAAAAAAAAAAAAAAAAAAAAACACATTTTACACAAGGGTGTATTATTCTTTGTTATAGGTTAATAATTAACCAATAACAACAATTATTGTGCAAAAATTATTTCTGGGTTATTGAGAAAATATTTTTGAAAAAAAAAAAAAAAAAAAATCCTACATTGTTTGGTTAGATGTGGGACCTCGAAAAATAGATTACCTATGCGTCAAAAATTACTCGGAAAACGACACTAAATAAAGTCTTTATTTGACTTCCTGGGATCCTTCAAAAATCCCATTTGTAGCTCCGCAGATTCCCACAGTGAAATCGGATCGTTCTGGGACTCCTAAAAAATGGAATATACGTCCAAAAATACTTCCAAAACGACACCCCACTCGACCCCATTGCCAAACCCCTTCAAAAACCCTCCCGTACCCCCATTTTTGCACCATAGCGCCCCAAGGATTTGGGCGATCAGACTGAAAACCTTGCGGGCCCAACCTTATGGTAACCCCAGTATTTTGTCAAAATTTCAAATTAAAAAAAATTCCTACTGCCCAAAAACGGCTCGGACGAGATCGCGCTGAGTGGACGAGAGGCGCTTGGATTGGAGCGCATTGGTAACTTTAAAAATTAACTGTGACCGAATAGGGATGAAAAGGGATCTCAAACAGCTCTCTACAGCTCTTTCCCAAGGGTTAGAACTTTAAGGAGAAAAAAGTGCCAGACCGCAGGAAGGTGCAGCTCAATTCGTACGCATATCTGAATCCAAATTTCGCCCCAAAAATCGAACTTTTGCTGATTTTCATTTCGAAATTCATCTGAAAATTAACTTTCGTATTTTTTTCACAGATACTATAAGACTTCTACTCACAACAAGTATCTTCTTTTTTTTTCTTTCTAAAATGTCTTAGGAAGGGGAGATTTTTCTAAATATTCCCTTCCAAAACCGAAAAACTCCTTAGCTCACATTTCATCTTAAATTTCGCACTAATCGAACACTTCAACCGGAAAACTATTAGTACACGACGATTCTACAGGTAATTAAGTATGGAAATATTGCACAAGATCATTGAAAAAACGACTTTGGGAAATTGACTTTTTTCCGCTTCTACGCCACTGTGTGCCGTCAGAGCGTTTTGGGGAGTAGGATTTTTTTTTAATCTGAAATTCTTACAAAATACTTGGTTTACCATCTAGTTGTGCCCGCAAGGTTTTCAGCCCAATCGCCCTAACCCTTAGTTACCTTACCCCGTTGCGCTACAGCTCGTGAAGAGCCCTGGCCAAACCCGTGGGGCTAAAAAATCTTTTCATTTAATTAAATGAAAAGATTTTTTAAACAAATTTTGTAAGTACGAGCAGAACTGATAACCAAATCCTTATTTCGAGTATTAACAGTAATTGCCATGAGTAACAATAATTGTTATTATGTGTTAATAATTATTATTATTTGCTGTTCTTGATTGTTCACTTCCGATTTGAGCGGAATAAAATATCGATATAGACATGAGGAAGCAAGTTGCCTCCTCTGCTGATGTTCTAAACTGTCCATGCAGAAATTGAAATACACTGCCAAGGCAATGGCACATGAGCTTCCTCGTGCCAAGTTCAAAATGAACGTAACAACTGTAACAAGAAAATTACGTTCGCGCATGCGCAGGGAGTACCACTGATTCAATCATGATGAAACTGATAGGGAACCATCTAGGGCTATACCCACACAATTCCTGAAAATTTGATTGAAATCCGATCAAAATTGTAGGAGTTATGGCTGTGGCAAGGAAATTACGTTCGGGCATGCGCTGATCGTACCGCTGATTCAATCGTGATGAAACTGACAGGGTACCATCTAGAGCTATACGCACACAATTTCTGAAAATTTGATTGAAATCCGATCAAAATTGAGAAAGTTATGCCTGTTTCAAGAATTTCACGTTAGCGCATGCGCAGAGCGTACCTCTGATTCAATTGTGATGAAATTCGTATGGGACCTCAAGGAGCCTTATCCGCATAATCCCTCAAAATTTGAGCTAAATTCATTCAAAATTGTGGAAATTATGGCTGTAACAAGGAAATGCGGACAGACCGACAGACCCACAGACCGACAGACCCACAGACCGACAGACCGACAGACACGGAACCAAATTTGTTCAGTAGGCTATGAAACGCAAAATGCGAGTGGAAATTTTGAATTCGGACAACAACAAATTTTTTTTCTCCCGAAAGTGAACACAAGGCTTCCGCTGCTTCGCAGACTCGGAAGCAAAATCTAGCATGGGGACTGGTTGCGAGCTGCTAGGCTCACCCTGAATTTACTGTTCAACCGCAGATGGTCTTAGCAGCCGTTATTGTTTTCTGTCAAATATGCTTGATGTAAGTAGAACTGGGGACATTAAAAAATTATTACTAGTGATAATCTAGAACAATGAAATGTCTGAGGGTGCAGTAGTTATACAGTGGAGATGGACGTGAAACCCGTTGCAAAAACAACCAAATCAATTAGCCAATAAAGTCATACTATCGAAATCGTACCAAAAATGGAAAATTTCAAAGATATTTAATGGTTCACGTGGCCTATTGATGTTGTGACAAATCTGTAACACTGGCGGATTTCACGGCTTCGAAATGCATGTGAAATATTACGTAGTATTACACTTTTCATTCTAAAATAATTTTGAATGTTGTTGACATGTACCACCAACAAGTTGATGTTGGTTCAATATTTAGATTTATTCGAGTTGCCATAAAATAATTCCCTTGCGCGTTATTCCACTACCTTGTGAAATATTTCACTTGTGGCGTAGAAGGCCTGTTTGATTAAATCTCACCTTCAAAAAATAAGTGGTTTTCTGGGATTATAGACGGTTTTCGTATTTCGTAACAATATTGATGAGCCGTTATAGAGAATTGGTGATATCAGTGTAAATAAACCGGTGTAAGATATAGCAGATAGCCCGTCTGTGTAAATAACAGGTTACCCTGAGCCACATACCTTCCTTCTTTGCTACGATTCAATATGACGGTGTTTCCCCGGCTATGGCCGAATCGTATATTATACATCGATGTACTGGATTGCTTCGTGCCTATCCCGGGACGGTTCGAGACCCGAGCCGTTCTCTGTCACTCATCCCCCACCACTGAGGGGCAACTACCTGAGGGGAAGATTCGTCTTTTCCTTATTTTTCTAGTTACTCAGTGTGATAGGCTCCGAAGTTTCCTAATTTTTGCTCTGAGTTCCTCAACTTTTATGTTCCTATTTAATTTTGAACTGTTTGTATGATGAAAACGCAGCAAAATTTACACAAGACTATTTACAAAATTATTCTTTGATATAGGTTAATTGTGCGAAAATTAATTCTGTGTCATCAAGAAAATACTTTTGAATAAATAAAAATAAATTTTTTTTGTACAATGTTTGAAAGGATGCGGGACCTCGAAAAATGGATTTTGCGACCAAATTACTCTGAAAACGACACCTTATTAAAAATCGTCTTTTTAGACACCTTATTAGACCTCCTGGGATCCTTCAAAAATCCCATTTGTAGCCCCATGAAAGCCCCATAGATCCCCACTGTGAAATCGGATCGTTCTGGGACCCCCAAAAATGGATTCTACCCCCAAAAATGGATTCTACCCCCAAAAAACTTCGTAAACTACACCTAACTCGAGCCTACAGCCGAAACCCTTTGAAAACCACTCCCATAGCCACATTTTAGCCCCTTAGCGGGCACAACTAGATGGTAAACTGGTTTACCATCTACCATTTACTTGGCCAAGTACCTATTAAGTATTTTGTCTAAATTTCAGATTTAAAAAAATTCGTTTCGGCTTCATGGGGTTCGTCCAAATGTACATCGACCGTTAACTGAGTACCTACCTAGATATTCTGTAATAATTACAAATATCTTCTAATAATTATTATTCTTTCCTGCGAGATTAAGAAATCCTGAAGTGATAGATCATCGCCATGAGACGAGTCGGTTTCGTTCCCAATAATCACTCGAGATTATGGGGAAAGTAATTTTGTTCAATAATCGGTGGTAAAAAATTAACAATTTCTTTTTAACTATTATATTATTAAGTGTACCTACCTACGCTAGTCTGTAAGTAACTTCCAATGGAAATATGCCCTCGTTGAAATAAATTATTTTTACAAACTCAAAACAGAAAACGGTTAATATTGTTTCTACCCCAAATTACCTGTTCTCTTTATTTATTCTGTAGGGTTTCATTGATGAATTATCATTATACGAAAGTCCCTCTTGGGAAATGTGGACTATCAGATCAAGAGGGTGATCAGCATTCAGCCTTCGAAGGATATTTAGTATTCATTCACCAATGATTCCCCTAAAAATGAAGGGAATCCTTGTTGTGAGCGCGGGCCCCTCAGCCGTCTTGCCCCTCAGTGGAGGGGGGAGGCCTCCGAAACATCGGACCGCCAGCCTTCCCGGCAAGAGCAATCCAGTTATTTTACTACATCGATGATATTATACTAAGTATAAGTCTTGCTGATCGTTCTCTGATAGGCTGGTAAGGGGGAATAAAATTCGTTGGTCTATGTACCTCTTTGAACAAGCGATCCCAGGGTATTTTCGCGATTTGCCCGGAGTGGGCAAATATTGTGTTAATATAACATTTGAAGTATGTAAAACAGATCTGAAAGATGACATTTCGTATGAGTGAAAAATCCACACTATACACGACACTATCTTTTAAAAAAAAAAAAATAAAAAAATAAAAAATAATAATCAATGTAGGTATCTACAGATTAAAAAAAATCAATTTTTCCTTTTTTTATTTTATTTTTATTTACTCGGAAAATATTTATCCTCCTGGGATCCTTCAAAAATTCCATTTGTAGCCCCATGAAAGGCCAATAGATCCCCACGGTGAAATCGGATCGACACCTAAATCGACCCCAAAGCCAAAAGCCTTCAAAAACCCTCCCGTAGCCCCATTTTAGCCCCATAGCGCCCCACGGGTTTGGGCGCTCGGGCTGAAAACCTTGCGGGCACAACTAGATGGTAAACCAAGTATTTTGTCAAAATTTCAGATTTAAAGAAAATTCATTCTGCTCAACGTTCCGGACGGCGTACGGCGGGCGGACATTTCATTTTTGGAACTACACCTCTTGAAACGTATAATGTCAAATTTTTAGGACGATTAGAATTTCCGACCTCCGTCTCGATGTAATACAATCCAAGAATAATAAACCAAAAACGCTGCAAATTTTACACAAGGTTTTATTATTCTCTGATATAGGTTACGTACTTGTGCAAAAATTAATTGCAAATTTTTTTTTTCTATTTTTTTTTTACTAATTTTTTTTTTGCAAAACTTTGTTTTCTCGGAAAGTACGACCAAAAAAAGAAAAATTTGACGTATAAAAAAAATCGTATTTGACCTCCCAGGATCAAAAACCCCATTTGTAGCCCCATCAAAGCCCTATAGATCCCCACAGTGAAATCGGATCGTTCCGGGACCCACAAAAATGGATTCTACGTCCAAACATACTTCGAAAACGACACCTAACTCGATCCAACAGCCAAAAGCCTTCAAATAACCCCTCCCGCAGCCCCATTTTAGACCCATAGCGCCCCAGGGTGTGGGCGATCGGGCTGAAAACCTTGCGGGCACAACTAGATGATAAACCAAGTATTTTGTCAAAATTTCAGATTTAAAAAAAAAAATTCCAACTGCCCGTTTTGGGCAGTTGGACGGACATTTCGGATTTTGAATGTAGACCTCTTGAAACGGATAATGTCAAATTTTGAGGCCGATCGGAGTCGTCGACCCCCGTCGCGAAAACATAGGTGTATTATTCCAAGAATAATAAACCAAAAGGGTACCCTCCCATATAGGATGTTCAATTGGTCCTAAATTGGGACTTGAACCCCACCCCCTCACAAGCAAAATCTGTTGACGGGAAGTGACGGTAATTGCACACTATTCACTAATTGTGACCCAATAAATTATTCTGACGCGTCCCAATCAATTATTGGGTCCCAATAAATTATTCTGACTCCCTTCCTCGAATCCAGAATATAACGATTTTATTCCCACCAAAGTAGGTTTTTGCTGAACCGTCGTCGCATGCGCAACATCGCGCATTGATAGGAATTAATATTTTCGGACATCTTCTAAAGATAAATTTATGGATTTATCCATAATCTAAAGATGGAATGGATTTATCCATTTCATTAAAGAGGCCATTCCTTTTCATTGCCAAAAATTTTATTTATTTCGTTTTCCGGTTCTCTGAATTAAATTTTAGTGGCACAACGGTATATTCTATGCGTCATTATAAAAGAATTTGAAATTTATTTAATCGTGGTAGGTACACTTGGATTCATCCCTGGCAAGTTGACGCGACATAACTAGGTATTAATCTATCTAAATGTATTGTAAAATGAGGCACTTCTCGCCAATATGAGAATTATCTTGCGTGAGTTCTGTTTACATTGAATGAAGGCTGGATAACATTTATCGAGATAGTTGAAACAGTTTGGTGTTTTTTCTATGAAAACACTTCACCTGCCCTATTTCCGTCGCCCGTGATCAAAAATCTGAGGTGATTTCCCAACTAGGTGGCAGAAGATGGCCGCCGAGAATTTGTAATAAATTGATCGCTCAACAATGTGGACACGATAAGCGACATTATCGCCGATATTATATTGATTTTCTTCTCAGTTATCTGAGAGTCAATGCCATGCAAGTGATGAAAGCTCATTGAGTTTTTTTTTCGCATGGCCAAATGAACATTTATTCCACGTAGAGTTCTTGCAGTAGAGTACCAGTGTATTAATATATAACTTACTTTAATGTAGTTATTATGTAATAGTTGAATATTAGCTGGTAACATAGAATAAATAATATATTGTATTACAACGATTTTCTACGGTTATCCGATCGTTCTTATTGGTTTAATTAATTAAATCTAAGGTTTCGTGCTTCTCATTCTATACCATGGTATGGTTAATCTCAAGCCTATATATACTATACATACATAATATATTGGATTTATATATAAATCCTATATATTATGTATTATGACTTATGTATTTGAAAAAATGACTATGATTGTTTCTGTTTCTTCTTGAATAGTTTTCCAAAAGAGGTAACTTTGTTTTGAAAATAATGAGTTAGAGATGAGTTAATTGAATCGGAACCTTTTATTAAATAAAAATAAAACAAATTTGTTTCCTGCTTTCCTATTACTTGGCACTACCCGCCCGTTTCAACCATGCTGATGGTGGAATGGAATGTGAATAAATAGTCGAAAGGATACATTCTTCTTTGAGTGCCATAACCGCTAACAGGCGTAGGCGACGTCTTGCTACTAACTAGTAAGGATACCTCTTCTTGATTAATAAGAACAATCGGAGAGAGTAAAGTTCGAATTGGTGGGATTTCCGTGCTCCTTGTGACACCCTCTGGGTTAACAAAATAGTATAAATACTATTTTCTTTTCTTTATAAATAAATTTTCTTTTCTTTAATAAGAACAATCAAAATTAGCAGACTAATATGTTGGGGGGATGAAAAGATTCTCTCAGATCCTGATATCGCTCTGAAGACACAACCGTCTGATCATGGAGTATGTGATTTTCCTCCCGCAGATTGCTTTTTTACTTACAAATTAACTATGGATGAGTTGATTCACTTCAGTTCAGTGAAGTGGAATATTTTACGTAGGGCTTTCCTACTCTTATCTGCATACAGTGTGCAAACCAGTTCTTGTCTTGTGTTTACTGCTACCCCTCCCCCAAATAACCCCACTGCGGTTACAAAGATGCCAAGCATCAAATCATCAAGCCTTGATATCAAGATTGTGCCAACCAATCGATAGAACCATTACACCCCAATTTTTACATGTCCCCTCTGATCCCAAGTTGGTCTCCCACCTCATCACCATCCATTCCTGCTTGGCCAGGGAGCACATTCCTGAAAGGGTGGGCAGGACTATCATTATTATGAATACTCAATTAATTAGTGATTTTAATACTATTTCCATTATAATTCTTTCGTAACAGTTACTGTTAATCATACTTGAAAAAATGAAATTAATAAATTAAAATTTTTTATTAATTTTATTTAGCAATTTAGTGTAGATGTACCAGTTATCATCACCTTAAGAGTGCTCCTTCTGGTTTTAAACTATTTATAGTAATTTAATTAATACTAGTAATAGTAATTTTTTAAACTATAGTATTTGTAATTTATAAATTACTTAGCATTCGGTTAAATCGTTGATCATCTGACATCCACCTTTCCACAAACATCTGGCTGACAAAACGCAGTCTTTTTTTCCTCCAATAAATGTACTTTATGGTGGTAAAATGGGAAAAATCCAGAGGTGGACCTTTTTGCAATTTCCATCATGGGTTCCAGTTATCAAAAAAAAAAAAAAAAAAAAAAAAAATGTAACAAGGGAATTTCACCCTGAATTTTCGTCCGACTGGCTGCTGCCGTCGCGGACGTCGACAGCCGTCCTCTCAAGGAGGATCGGAACTTGTCTGACGATTGCGCTCATGGCTCCCCATTGCCTCGTCCCCCTGGGTTGGGAGGAGTTCGCCGTCCGATTGAACGCAGAAAATACTTGTATCGGTGACCCCGCTCCTCACGCGGTCACTCATCCAAGTACTAACCACGCCCGACGTTGCTTAACTTCGCTGATCGAGGGAAACGGTAGTTTACCCAACGCCACACCGGACGACCGGTTCCAGTTATCATCACCTTTCAAAAATCCACAATAAAAACAAAATCAATGATGATTTGAAATCGTTTAATAAAATTTAATATTTAGGTATGCCTCAAAATATGCTATACAAAATAAATTGGTCAAGTTCATAGGTACAGTCATTACGTAGGAACCATTACAATAATTATTATTAAATAGTACTTATCACAAACTTTCTGACTTGCCAACTTGGTAACAATAGGCACCTAGGTTTCTTTGAAAAAACAATAAACATTAGTTAGGCATCACAATAATAGTGAAGAATGAAAGTATGAATAATTGATGCAAGCTGTTTCGTTGGTACAGTCAGATAGAGGAAATTAAAGAATACTTCAAAATCAAAACTCAAAATAAATCCTACAAAAATCTTAATCTACTTAACAACATTTTCATCAATTTTGTTGTATTATTCTTGGAATAATACACCTATGTAATCGCGACGGAGGTCGACGACTCCGGTCGGCCTCAAAATTTGACCTTATCCGATTCAAAAGGTCTAGATTCCTAAACTGAAATGTCCGTCCCCCGTCCGAGCCGTCTGGGGCAGTAGGAATTTTTTTTTAATCTGAAATTTTGACAAAATGCTTGGTTCACCAACCCCCCTGAACATACGGAAAAATATATATTATTTTGACCCGAGGCGGCTCATGTTGTAAATTTAAAGTGAAAAAAAATCAACTTGACATTTTGGGTACTTATGTTGTGTCCTGAAAGGGTTGCCTTTCAGGACACAACATTATTATGACTATCATTATTATGAATAATCGGTTAATTAGTAATTTTAATACGTTTTATAATAATTTATAATAGTAATCCGTTTTTCGAGGTCATCTATACATAGATCGTACAGAATTATTTTTAAATGTTTTCTATGAAACAGCATTAATTTTTGCGCAATTACTCTATATCAAAGAATAATTATTCTTTATATTTTATATAAACCCTTGTGTAAAATTTGCTGCGTTTTCATTTTAGAATGAAATGACTTGATGAATTCTGAATCCTCGTGCTGAATAATCTCTTTCCGTGTTGGGTACTTTCCTGTTAGGGGAACGATATTACCAGTATTTAAGGTTAGAACAGGAACCCCCTTAAGGATAAGTATAGAACAATAGAACGATATTACCTGTATTTAATACTGGTAATATCGTAACTTAATCATTTATTAAATAAATACAAACTAAATTTTGGTTTGTAAAATTTACATGACAGTAATTTTTCGTCTTGGATTGTTGAGCTTTGACCTAATATTATTTCCTTGACGTCCGTCTTGCCCGATTTCGTCAAGTGTAACGGCAAACATTAGTCGTATCTAATCGAAGATGGGTGGAGTCCGCCCAACCCATCGGGAGGGCGCCTCCATGTGAATCTTGGAAGATATAGAAACAGCAAAACCGTTCGTTAGGGAGCAAAATCCGTTATAATATACCTAACATATTATGTGGCGGGTGTTAATTTTCCGGTGCCTAGCAAGGGTATTGGCGCCTATTTCCCAACTACAAACTGCTGAAATACCTCCTTGGGCTAGAAGTACCTACCTAAACTCCTTAGATCTCCCAGCCCTATACTTGTTGTAAAAATCCGTGAGTTTCATATTCAACAGTTGGAGCTCTAATTGCTACTGCTTTCGTTGTCCAAAAGCAGGCATCACAACTTGTGAACAACTTTCCTTGATTCTCAAGGAAAATTTAATATTAAAATGGACTCGCGAAAAACAATATGACCTGGTTTAATATGATTTACACGGTATGGAAAATTACGTAATAACAATTGTGTTTTTTTTTCACAAACCACAGTATTGAATGATTATCTAATATTGAAACGAAAACACCAGCTTGAATTTGCAACAACATTCGCTAGAAAATGAATAAGCATTACCCATTACAGTGGAAAGGGTGGATATGAGAACTGAAAAAAGGCTATACAGTGATTTGCAACATCTAGAAAATTAAGTTAAATTATTAATTCTTATTATTTTTAATTTTTTTTTTTCAAAACAATTTTTTTTTACTCGGAAAATATTCGACCTCCCGGGATTTTTCAAAAATCCCATTTGTAGCCCCATGAAAGCCCTATAGATCCCCTCAGTGGACTCGGATCGTTCCGGGACCCCCAAAAATGGATTCTACGTCCAAAAATACTTCGAAAACGACACCTAACTCGATCCCATAGCCAAAAGCCTTTAAAAAAACCTCCCTTAGCCCCATAGCGCCCCACGGGTTTGGGCGCTCGGACTGAAAACCTTGCGGGCACAACTAGATGGTCAACATTCTAGATTTAAAAAAAAAATTACTACCTACTGCCCAAAACGGCTCGGACGGCGGACGGACATATCGGTTTTGGAATCCAAACCTTTTGAAACGGATAATGTCAAATTTTGAGGCCGATTGGAGTCGTCGACCTCTGTCGTGATTACATTGGTGTATTATTCCAAGAATAATAAACCAAAACGGTGTTACCCAATTAGCCAGAATTTCGAGAATCACAAGTCGTTTCCAGAGTTACAATTCTAAAAATTCCTTCACCCAATTGCAGTCAATACGTGCCTCTATCATTAGAAACGCAAATACAATTGAATGAAACGATACGATGTTACTTACTTACGATGTTACTTGTTGGTACTTTTTGTTACGCGTGTCCTTACTTACGATGTTTTAAAGTAAGGACAAAATACAAGGGAACACGCTAAAAACTTTAGGAACAATAATAATTATAATGGTAAAATATTTAAAAACTTTAGGAACAATAATAATTAATAATGGTCCATTGCGCCCCTGCGTAATTGAACAATTATTGTTCAATTACACAGGGGCGCAAAGGACCATTCTGTCTAGGTTGCTAGTGATGATTAAGTGGGGTAACCAATTCGACCAAGAGGAATTTGGTCGCATTAGGTACCATTGGAGCACTGCCCGAATGGTGAATAATATGAAACCGATTACTAGGTCTATTCTTGAAAATTTTTCAAATTTATCTACTTATTTCAAAAAAAGCTCTAAAAAAAAAAAAAAAAAAATCGATCTCATGCTTCAAGAGGTCTGATAGTGGTCCTGGGGGTTTTCGAGGGTGCTGAATCCGAATCCGAGGTCCGTTTTGCCCCTAGACGCAGAGGTTCAGCTGTACAGTACCCAAATGTTCAAAAAATTTACTTAATTTCCAACTTCATTATTTTTTAGCGAGCAGGTGCTATTCTTACAGGAAATCTAACGCTGAACACGCCCATAATATTTTAGACCCATCAACATATATATTATATAATCAACATATTATGTTGATGGGTCTAAAATGCTTCCTTCGCGTGTTTTTTTGCCGAAAAACTACCAAAAAAACGTGGTTTTCCCCTCATACTTGAAGATTTTTGTTCACTATTCTGACGATTCTACAAAACCTACAATACTTAGCCAAACCAATAAAATCTCGCCATATACTTGGTACATTTCTGCGTCGAATGCAACCAACCGCATCTCGGTAAGTGCAATTGCCGATTTTTGGCGACTGTTTAAAACTGGCAATTTCTAAACCAGGTCTAAACTGGGAATTCGGTGTTTTTTTTGCGATTTGGGTTAAAACTTTAAGCAGTCGCCAAAAATCGGCTATTGCACTTACCGAGGTGCGGTTGGTCGCATTCGACGCGTAAATGTACCAAGTAGGTATATGGGGAAATTTTGTTGGTTTGGATAAGTATGGTAGATTTTGCAGAATTGTCAGAATAGTGAACAAAAATCTTCAAGATTGAGGGAAAAACCACGTTTTTGGTAGTTTTTGAGAATGACACATGAAGGAAGCATTTTAGACCCATCAAGATGTATATTATACATATTATGGGCGTGTTCAGCGTTAAATTTACTGTAAGAATAGCACCTGCTCGTTGTAAAATAATGAAGTTGGAAATTAAGAGAGTTTTTTGAACATTTGGGTACTGTACAGCGGAACCTCTGCGTTTAGGGGAAAAACGGGCCTCGGATTCGGATTCAGCACCCTCAAAAAACTCCAGGACCACTATCAGACCTCTTGAAGCATGAGATTGATTTTTTTTTTTTTTTTTTTTTGTAGTGCAGTGTTATTTATCTTTCAATTTTTCGCCTTTCCTATTGTTTCTGAACCGCTCCCTGTTTAATACCTAGTTCCTCATCTCTACCTACCATTACACCTCCTTCCTTCAACTACTCTACAATTCTAGCGTTGAGAGTGATGTGTTTTGCACAAAATGGGTACATCCAATATTCCCATCACTACCCTGGGCCAACGCGAGATCATCTGAGTGAAAACATTGTCGAAACGTCTCCGTACTTTTATGATCAAGTTCATTTTTGTTCATTTTCATCTTCCTGTAAAAATTCAATTTTTTATATCAATGTCCATGAATACAGCAATAATTATAATTATTATTGGTTATTAATTAGGTGGATTATTCTATTATAAAGTGGTGGGTAACGTTCACGTTCTCGCTTTATCATAGTAAAATTATATAAAAATTGAATACTTATTCTCTATTGTTTGTATACCTAATAGATACGTATATTTACTCCTACCCGCTTATTTATTTTTATATGGCTCGAGATTTCACTTTTTCTTTCACTTATACTCAGAACTTCACCCTTCTCCTGACAATATCATTGAATTCTACCTTCGGGACTCCCTAATACGGAGTGACTGAGAACGGGCGAAGCATCAAGAGATGGATTTTTTTTCGTTAATAACTCCTAGCACCTTGTTGGCCTGTGGGCTGGGTTTTGGCCACCCCTGGTCTATACCTAACTTTTTGACTAGGTTTATATCTGCAGTATTCCGATTGTTAGTCCTAGTAAATTGGTATCGTAAGGACGAAAAGACCAGATCCAACTCCGTACCGTTTGTCAGGCTTTGCTTCTAACAGATACTGTAACTGTAAAATTTTCCTGGTATAAAAACTAAAGCCAATGCCATCTTGAACCGAACTGCTAAAAATTAAATGAACAAATTTTGTTCATATGTTCGTAATGTGATATCGCCTATTTTTCCGCTACTTTCTAACATTTTTAATTTCGTTTTTGTTTCCGAGCCGTAGGTAGAAGCTTTGTTTTTGGTTTTTGGGCCTGCGTAAAGACGTGTTCCGCATCAATTCAATTGTGATTAGCAACTTCATGTTACGCTCTAGATGCAATTTCTTGATCAAATAGAGGAGGTTCATTGGTGTAGTAGTATAGGTGTGGTGGCACCCATATCTATCGCACCTGACTCGTATGAAGGTGGTTGGGGCGGTGCGGTGGGCAAATATTTAATTTTGATTATCTGATATAACGACTCTTCGCCCTCCCACCTTTTGGTGAGGACCGAGATAATACTGTACACCCTATATATTCCGCGTTTTAGTACTTTCAATTTTAGTCTTTCCGGAGTTCGGCGCCGATTTTTTGGTTTCTTTCAATTCTGCAAGTTTGAAAATATTACTTATATGCCTATTAGAATGCCGCGTCAAGTCATTAGAATAGCTTTTTCGTGAGTTTCCGCCGTGCCTTCTTATTCGTCGCAAGTTTTTTCCTGCATTCCGCGTCTCAAAAAGCGCCTGTCTCTGTCAGTTGGAAGTGGAGATCTTGACAGTTGTCTCTGCCAGATCTAACTCTTCCAGCCGACTGAGCAGCTGCACTCATCTCTACAAGCATGGAATGGTTTCTCATGTATTTAAGAGAGATTGGCCATCAAAATAATGACTTTTATTCTATGTGTGGTGCGCCAACGAGATAAGTGGAGAAGTGGTGTCTGCACTTTAGTTTCGCACAAGTGAGATTCAACTCCTCCTACTGATCTCTGCCACCTAATTCAGCGGAGTCGAGTGTCTTCTCTTTTACTATTTTTATTTTAAGTGATTTATTTCATTGAGAGCGTACCTTATGCATTTTCATTCTCATTGCACGCTGCTCTTTCCGTATACTTATAAGGTATATCAGTTATACCTATAGATTCTATAGCATGTATGTTGTACCATACAGGTATTATTTATCGTATATTATATCATTATTTACTTATTTATTTGATATTTACCAAAATTGGATATAAACAACTAATTTTTTGCGTTAGATAATAAATTAGAAAGACTTAATACATTTAAATTGATTGTTAGGTACCTAATTTACTATTGTAACACTATATATAACACTATAGTTTTCTCTAAGTATTATTGTCGCTTATGTTACCGCTTATGTTAATCAGTAGTATATCCTTCGATTTACTTGAATGTTAGTGCACGCTAGTAAAATACTATATACGACAAACCACTTGAAACAAGCTCATGTACATAGAAATAACAAAGTGATGTACACCCACTTAAGAAAATAAACCTTCTTCAATAATTTCCTTTTCAGAGAAGTACTCTAAAACTGAACTCCGGCGTTGGAAAATCTGATACACGGATTCGACTGTGTTGTCAATGACAACTTGTCATGTTGATCTCATGATGTATTTCGAACACAACCGGAGGCGAATTTTACTTCATCCCGGTAGAAGGGAAATTCCCCAAAAGGTCACATTTTTTAAATTTATATCCGGCCGGTGGATACGGCTCTTATATAATCATCGTTTTATTTGAGCAAAATGCAATTTCTCCGCCCTCAAACCTATACCATGCAGTTTTCCTGTCCTTCGTAAATTCTCTATTTCACCGTCTTTGCATAGCAGTTTTATCCCAATACGAAAGCTCAAATCCCCTGGGTCGCCGACTCTATGAATAGAATTACCCTACTGATTTGATTTATCGATAAATTGACAGTTTTGGAGTATGTCAATTCATCAATATTTGAAAAAAATTCAAATTAAAGCGTGAGGTAGGATCACTACAAGGTACCTCACCATAACCAATGTTACAGCTATTGTTTATAATCAATTCGTTCCTCTTTCACCACAGATTCAACCGGATGTTAATTCTAAACTGTCATTAACTCGAGTGATGTTTGACTTAAATAATAATTATTTTATTATTATATTTCATGTTTCTTAATTAGAACAAGTTATTCAAAATACAAAAAACGAGTTATCGAAATACAAATTTTGTATATTTGACATTGTCCAATTTGATATCATCGCCGAAGGGATCCATAAGTAAATCAATAAACTAAAAAATTATTAACTCTGTTTATATACCTCACTCATGGTTTTACTGTCGGCTTAGATGTATGATATTACTTGGGATGTTGTGATATTACTTAGAGATTCTTAAAATTTCTTGATCCTTACATTTGCCAGTGATTGAATAGCCGTATTGGTACTGCGGAGTTTTGTTTAGAATACAACGTTCACAACAGAAGTTTTCTAAATTCCCCCAAAAGGTTTTGAGGTTGATATACGTTTGCTAATTTGACTTCGCTTGATTCTTGCAGACTAGGTATCATCAACTGCTGGTTTCGTTTACGTTTTTAGTAGTTCTTGAAACTGCGTGTTCGAAGATTTAAAACAGGTGGAGGGTCTCTACTTGCAATATGAGCTCATGACACATCGTATCTTTAAATGTTGGAGTGTGAGCAATGCACGAGATCGAGAGACGACTTTGGCACGGCTTTGGCTTATCAGCACTCAACAACTGTTTGAACTAAGATAACGAGCTCGCTATCTACCTGCTTGTCCTTTTGCCACTTCTATCTGACAATCCCGTTTTTATTTTGTACGTGTTTTTATTTTCCATTGCTATTTTCACGTTATACATACGTGGCATATCACGTGAAATTAAAAATCCAATTGTACTATCTAGTGCCTTCTGTTTCCTTCTCCGGCGTTCCAAATAACTGCTTTTAAACGAATAACCAAAATGTATGGGACGGGTAGAAACTGTCACCAGAATTTTTACTACAAAACATTACTGAGTCATAATATGATGATTATATTATAATATAATGTATTAGGTATATTATAATATAATATACTATATTATAAAGTCCACAAAGAACTGTACAAAGAAGATTCGATTGATGCCGTCAATGAAAGCAAGCAATATCAGCGATGTAGTGGTTTCAGTGAAGAAACAATTCTTTCGTAATTAATACGCAATAGAAATCGCTGCAGTAATAATTACTAATGATTAATTAATTAATTACTAATTAATTATTATTATTAGATAAATGATCCAATCACATAGACTTCGTAAGGCTACCGTTTCAGTGCAGGAAAAACCAGGGAACCCAGTGAATGCCCGCCATTTGTAAAACAATAACAATTTGAGGTCTTTCCAGGATTTTTCGTTCAACTTGAAAATTTGGGATCACGATTGAAGCAATACGTGAACCTTTTTCTTCAAACATAAGTTGAACGGGGAAGGGATCAAAGTAAAACTACACAAACTACTACCACTACTGCCGAGCTTTCCGGAAATTTCTTCAGGGCTTAACTGGGCTTAGGTATAAAATGTTCTACATCTTACCCTATGATGGGCATTTTCCAAAAGCTCGGCAGAAGTGGAAGTTTTATTAGTTATACCTCTTTCCCGAACCTCGATCCATCAACCTATTGTTCTATCAAGTCGTCTTATTCCAGTTTCGATAGTGCATTTTTTTCTTTTCTAAGACAGATTCTGGTCCAAAGTGGGGCATCATGCTGAAACGTATTATGTAATATTATTACTTATTAAAGAGTAATACAAATATACAAATTTTGTAAGGAATTGTTCGTCACTCGAATTCGAGGACTCAGTGACAAACATGCATCCCAAGGTAGGTATGCGGAAAAGGCTTTCCCGTTTCAGACTCGCTAAGAAATAACTTTCTCAGCCGAGACGTCATTACGGAAAAAACTTTCCCAAGTAAAAGTGTACGAAATAATCAACTCTTTAGGGAAATTCGTGCCAACAGTTTACCATTCGCCAAAATATTCAACTGAATCTATTGGTCTCTGGTGTCATTGGTGTCTTCTTCGCCATTTACATTATACAGGGTGGCGCAGATAAATAGTCACCAAATCGTTAATTTTGAGGATATCGGGTGGAAATAATTTTAAAATTTTAAGTAACAACAGAAATTTGTCGAAGTAAACAAATTTTGTTAATTATGAAAGATTATGTCCATTCAATGTCTTCCTTCTTGGGCGATGCATTCATGGAGTCGGTCCTACTTGTTTCGTGTAGCTCGCTCAAGCATATCGGTTGGAATTGATCGAATTTCCGTCTCAATTGGAGCCTTTAAAGGTCGATCCACACATTTCAGTGTTTCAGTGAATTCGTGGCCATCAGTGCTCCGTGCGGCATGTAACGCTGGTGTGTGGACAATTTATCATTGATACCATTGAAGGGCATGGAGCACTGATGGCCAGGAAATCACTGATACTTATCACTGAAATGTGTGGATTGATCTTAACTCTTGAAGGTTGCGGGGTTTATTGGTGTACACTCTGGCTTTTAAATGACCCTAACTGTTTGCCCGAATTTCCCGAAGGAGTTGGTTATTTCCTACACTGTTTCTTGGGAAAATTTGTTCCGTGGTGACGTTTTGGCTGGGAAAGTGTTTTCCTAGCGAATCTAAAATGGGAAAGTTTTTCCCTACATTCGCTTCTCTATAGTCTTACTTTGGTTTGTCGTCAAGTCCATTTTGTATCGTAATGAAACGCTCAGTGTTTGCCAAATCTGAAAAAGTGGCGTAAAATGTATTTTAAATTTACATCTGCTACTATTCAATCCCGCCTTGACTTCGTTTTTCAGACCCTTTTGTTCTGCATGTGTTGTGAAGTATGTCCCACGAGTTTCTGTGTCGTACGCCTGACGTGGAGTACCTTACTCATGTTTCAGATATGGCGCCTGGATGCCGAGTGTATATCGAACTTGCTGACGTTTGATCACCTTCAATTCATGTGCCACAACCAGGAGGTTTGTCCTCCAATGGCACTTGACCCTTTGTCTCATCACAACAACCCACTAGAGTGAGAATATTCCCTTTATCTACTGATAGGGGTCTTCACTGCAGCATGCTGAGGTTACTATGTTGACAGTTATAAGTAGAAAAGTTCGTAATTTTTAAAATCACGAGGCACGTGTTATCACGAAAAATCAGGGGAAAACGTGAAAAATAACATTGGAATGAATAGTTCTTGTTCAGATTTTTACAATTTAACCCATTACAATAATTGTGGCCACATGGTGCATACACTACAATTAAAATCCCTGTCCCTAGTGGTCCCGATGCGGGCCATGGGAAGCGCCACTGTCAACAGCGAGGTTGGGCGGCCCGCTATTCCCATGAGCGGCTTCACCGCTCAGGACCCGGACCTTCCCAATCCCACCGCCGAGTTATCTTACACTGTCCATTTATTTGGACCAATAAATAAATCTAAACTGTCCAAATAAATGGACAGTTGTATATTATACAATCTCAACTCGCAGCGATCTTTTTGGTTGGGCCCGAGGACCGGGCATCCTTTGGCGCCACTTTGCCTAAGGAAGCCAGGTCAGCAGGACCAATTATTTCGTGGGGGGTCCGTTGCCCAGGCCACTATTGTTGACAAATCAGTCGTAGTACCCGGGTCCAGCCTCCATTGATGACAATTGGTTCGTGAAAGCTAGCCTTCTTCAGTTTTCGAGTTATACTGCGGGCTCAGGGCGAACTAATGTTAATGTTGACACTTCAACTTCAATATTGGATTCTCCTCAGCTCCCTTCTGAGGATCAACGCATTCCAGTCCAATATGGCAGTTCGTGCCAACCTGGAGATAGAGCTATCAGCTCTGATCCTCCAATTATGCATCGATACCGCCTCCCAGGTCTGCAGATCGCGACACTAATCCGTGTTCTGCCCTGGGCAGGGATATTCATGCACTCCCTTACTTATACTCTTCCTCCAAAGACACCGGGATCGTAATCCTAGATACGCCGCTAGAGGCATTCTCCCAAAAACACAACACAATTAATGTCCTAAGACCTAAGAATCAATTAGGAACTCATTTTGTGCATGGAGGTAGGGGACAGGGTGGCCCCGTGGACTGAGGCGACAGAGCTTCGTCTGTTTACAAATCAGTCGGAGCGCTGATCAGCCTGGTTCAAATCCGTGGCCGAACACCAATGTTTGACCAAAAGTCAATTACGTGTTGTAATACCTGTCTTGTCGGCCGGCAATTCAACTCTGAACGCAAGTTTATGTGAATAATTTCTCGGGAGCAAGAATTTCTAAAGCTTTTCTAAGTACCCACTTTACTTTACTTTTTACTTTTACATGTAGGTACACCACAACATCCGTTATGCAGAATGCCCTACAATAATTATTACTGTAATAACTTACCTCAAACTGCTCCTTGAAATGTACTGCTAACTGAAGGAGGACTGCCATCTCTGCCTTGCCACAGTTAATTCTACTCGGAACGTTAACGTTTTAACTAATTAGTTCTACGACTTTTTTTTCTTCACACTTCATTTTTTACAACTTTTTTTTTTTTATTCAAACAATTTGAGAGAAAACAGCTGGAGGTGAGCAACCATTTTGTGGGTAGATAACTGGGTTGAAGTGGAAAGTTACCAAACGTTGACTTATGCTATGGTAAGCACAGCTGATAACAGAGTTTGAGATTATACTTACGACCAAATTGGTCGTAAGGAATTGGTTGGAGGAAATTCCTCGACTCTAGCACATTTAAAACGATAGCATGTTGAGAACTGTCCAACCATGAAGACCTCATTTATACCTACTGTAATGTGTTACCACGTTACATGAATATGATAATAGGCTGTGTGCAATGAGCTTAAAAACTGTGTTAGGGTTTTGTGCTAGTTTTACTACGGGGACCGGCGATTCCTTCCCGTCTGTTAAAAAGCATAGCGATTCCTTCCCCCTAAAGTACCTAATGGCACCTTCCGGTTACTCAATTCCTACCGCAATAATAGCAAAAAAATCCTTTGTCAAATTCCTTTTTAATGTCAGTTTATCGCTCAAAAATCACCCAAATTTCACTCAGACCCTTTTAGCAAACTAGGGGACCTCCCCCTAGGCTGCGCCAGCCGCCCGGCCGTATCCCACCTGGCCTCAGATCCAACTACTCTTTTTCCCATATTGTGTAGTTTCTTTTTCTTCTCACTACCCTCCGTAAAAACAAAAAACGTGTCGGCAGCACCTTGGTCCGTCATTGGTTACAACAAACTAAACTCGCAACTCGGTTACATTCCGAGCGCCTCCTCATGATTTTTCCCCAACATTTTTTCATGCTAAATCCAAATGTTGAAATTTGGATTTCCAAAAAACTGTTAAGTATCTGTATTTCTCTAAGATAAAAAACTATACATTATCCTAAAGCGAGTAGAAGGAGTCGGAGACCTGGAGGGATAATATCCAGCCAGTAGGGGTGGTCCCCTACTCACTTTGAGATTGGAGGGGAGGCAATAGCCAAACCTCGGCTATCCCGGAACCAGCCTCACGCCGGAAGCAATCGCCATCTCCCTCGGGCTGCTAGGTCCAACTTTCACTTTTATGGGAAGGAATCGCCTGTCGCCCTTCTACAAAGCAGGCTTTTTGAAATCGACTGTTCCTACCCTATTTTGTATTTAAAAAAATGTCATGATGTATTGGAATAAACCAATTTTTGTTCCTTCTTAGGAATTGGCCTCACGCTGTTGCCATAGAAGATGAAAGGATACATCGGATCCCGTTTGCATACAACTTAATGAACCTTTTGCCGAAATGCCAACAAGCCGAAATCCTGAACGATATGTTCGTGCAAGGTACTTCATTTATCTGTTCATGCAAAATGAGTATTATCTAGGTTTCTTAAGTAAGAAAACCTACTTGAAGATGTCTGTGTGAGTGTGCTCAACATGATTCTTCCACGCATTATTTTTCAGCGCTCAGCGATGATTGGAACAGCCGTACCAGAAATGACGCGCCAAATAATCTTCTCATGGAGAACATACTGAGCCAACTACAAGATCTCCATCACAGAGAGCTCCATTTGAGTGAGCACGAGTCGGTCCAGTTGCTTGAGCTTATCATGGGCCGTGACCGGGATTCCTCTCAGCATCCTATTCCATTCATCAAAGGTTTTACCCAATTTCAATTATGTTGTAATTAAGAGGGAAAATAGTAATATTCTAATTTTTAACTCAGAATGTGTTTTTACGGAGGTTATTTGGTTTAGTGGTGTTAGTTAAGATTCAACAGAAATATCCCTCCCCATGCCCCGAGTCGATCCCCTCCTCCCGTGACACCCCTCCCCCAGTAAGACGCGTCACCCTGCCAACATAATAATAGATAATCTTGATGGTTCTCCATCCGAAGGTCCACTCACCCTGTATCGCCTCTTCAAATTAGTCGTTTCTGTGTCTGCTGACCCAGGTGCTGCAATTTAACTCGACCCCATTGCTAAAACTCTTTAAAAACGCTTCTATAGCCCCTTTATAGCCCCACAGAGCCCCACGGGTTTGTGCGATCGGACTGAAAACCTTGCAGGCACAACGCTCGTGGTGTTGGAGATGGAAGGAAGTAAATTCTAGAAAAACCAGAAGCCTTGGTTGTGTGTGTGTTAATGTAAGTATAGCTGAATGACTGATTACTTTCAGGTGCCTACCTATTCCACCAGCTCTCTGTGGAATCACCGAAAACACATTCTGTGTTCCATTGGTTTGATCCTTGAACATAACAGAAATAATCAAGGGGTCTGGGGGTGTCCCCCAGTACATCATTGAAAATATATTTTATTAGGATAATTTCGATGATAATTATCATCATCATAGCGAATAAGGCTTTATCAGAGTGAGGTGAATTATTAATTTTTGGAAGTAATATTGAGGCTGAACGTTCTGTTCTCTGTGAAAGCAAAGTACCATTCCCCCATAGCTATTGCAAAAGCTAACATTTCACCTTTATCTATTTACTATTTTTGGCAATGTTGACAACATTTTACCCGTTTTTCAGGTTGCAACGATGACACTAAAGTAACCCCGAAGTCGAACTCTGCGCAACAATTATCGAAGAATCACAAGCCTCCGGTAGCGAAGTGGAGATGTTTCGTGAAGAGTATGGCGTCAAGTCATTGTGTACTTACATTCATTCCAGCCTCATTCCACGATTTGAAAATGCTAATGCTGTCCTCGGAAAGTAAAATTTTTAAACACTTCGAATCACAGTGCAGTGATGGTCGTGACAGTAAAGTGTTATCTGAAATGTATTGCGTCTCAGAAAATGACTCTTTGTCGATGAAAAACAATGCGTTCGTGAATTCCAAAAATTCTAGTCGGTTGGACTTGGAGTCACATTTCAGTGAGGAGGATGGCCTGTATGACCCTTCGTTTCATCATTGTGACAGGTCTGAACAGCCGTTTAGAACCCGATCAAGCTCGTGGGATCCCATGAAAAAACAAAACGAGCCCCTCAGAATGGACCCGAAGCGCGTCCGAACCAGCTCCGTTGGCTCTAAAATGAAACCAGCCAACCTTATAAAAACTGTTATTGAAAACAATCTTGAATATTCTCGACAGTCGGAAGATGATGCGAAACCAGTTTTTGGATCCATAACGCTACCAATTTATGTGTACGACTGCCCTCTTGGGAACTTGATGGAAGCATTGATTTTCAAGTCAAGTTCTGACTGGAAGGCGGATTTGTTCTATGACGAGAAATCAACTGCATATGGCAACGCTAAGGAAGACTCTACTGCTTCTCCTGGTTAGTAGCTACGAATTTAGAATTTTCAGTAGGCCGAATGAGTATGCTTATGTTGTCTGTTGGTCTTCCGAAATACTGTTGTTGCAGTTTTGTGTTGCCTTCTGGGTATTTTATGTGGGAGCCTTCCGATCACTAGAGGATAGAAAATTAAACGAGATAACCGATGAAATAACGTTTAATGAAATGTAATAAAATGGCTCACAATGAAAAAGCTAAATTGTACTTTTGTACGTATGTTTGATTATGTGATTTCACAGATGAACTGGATCTACAGCATCATTGTCGATTGATCACGAGGATGTACAACAAATGCTTCGTCCTTGCCCTTTTCAAATCTCTCCATCTTAACCATAAAGTGAACAACCATGATGTCAATATCGCTGTGCAAGAATGCACTGAAACACTGCTTGAAATAGACATCACCAAGTATCTCCAGGTGATATATTCGTTGTATTCTATTTGGTGTTGGATGTACGAAACATTGGTTACGGAATTGATGCTAGAGCACAACCAACTCAACACGAAACCTGACATTCTGCACTAATGAGAGGATATAGCCTTATTGCCCCGTAACTGTGAATACTAATTTGGTTGTTTGACATAAATTACATATTGATCGGGTATTCCGACTCCTGCTTATGTGATGGTGCTTTTTTTCATTTACAGACTGTTTGCGGACACTTCAAGTATGCTAATAACAATCAGTCTAGCAGTGATTCCACTATCCAGTTTTCAAGAGTTTTCGAGAACCTGTGCTTGCCTCAGGAAATGTCTCCACTCCATAGGCTGATCAAAAAGAGGTTCTTGGAAATACTAACAGTATGTTTCAGGCCTATCCCATCCAGTCCTGATTTCTTCTTCTGCTCTCCTCCACCTCAGATATCAAGAATGGTATGTCTCAATATAATGCTAAAGTTATAAACACAAAGTTATATGCATCACTCAACTGTTAGACTGTCCCCATGTGAGTGACGATATAAAGCTCGTCACCCGTCGTCGTACAAAATCGCTGTTATTTCATGGCAGGGTGACACTGGTTTGGATCTCACTTCTCAGAGACTGAACGACATCGACTTCGATGCCTATACGTTGCAGTCCGATGTTATCGATTTTAGCAGCCATCAAGCCAGTATAGTCGGTAAGTGAACATTTCTAGTGTATTTTGTCGTTACTACTACGATGACTCAAAATGTTCTTTCTTTAAATAATTAAATCGGCCGATGTGTTGGGCTGATGTATCTGTATCCGTTTTCTGGTACGTATACTTACACAGTTTTGAGGTTTGAACAGGGACTTGGGAACGAGGAGGAGTGGATTCAACTATAGATGATGCGAGGACTTCATTGCTTTCAAACATGGACTCTGACAGCGTCAGTGATCACTTGACTGACATTGGCGATGATCTCTTCCCGTTGTTCTTACACCTTGTGTGTTCGGTGTCAACGTCAGAGAGAGGCCTTTGGATCGCCAACCCAGTCAAAGTTCTTCCGACCTGCTTCAGTAAGGAAGAACCAAAATTGAGGCCCACTCCGAATTCCTCCTCCCTTCTTTTTTATCCTGTAAAGTTTTACAGTAGTATCCTTGCATAGCTTCCAGTTTACCATCTCCGCTATCTTCGTGAATTGACTGTTTTTCCCTGCCGTCTCCTCATTCCATTGCTTCGCTTTGTTCACACACCATTCCTTTCCCTTAATAATTAATAATCCCATCTACTACTTACACTCTTTTCATGATTTAGGCCATTTATCCTTTTCAGACCGTCTTCATGTCATGTAATATTAGATATTTGTATTGTCTGTTGAAGATTGGTTAGTCTTAGATTTGTTGCTTAGCTTTTTATCTAACGGTTTCAGGTGAACCATTTGCAAACACCCGCGACTTATCGGATGCCAACTTCAGCAACATGAAGATAACTCTGGGAATGCACTGCCTCTCGCTTCCCCCTTCATTATTGGTTGACACAGCTCAAACTGATTGTACCCTTGATAGCAACACGCTTGCTTCTCATTTCTGTGATACCAGTCAAACGACACAGTAAGTTGCACAACATGCTTGACAAAACTTGGAAGAAACCTCCTAACATCAGTCAATTGTAATCAGTTTTGAATATTCTTACAGTGAATCTGGTAAAGGAACAGAATCTCTGCAGCATCTACCAGAGCAGCAACACAAGGCAGTCCTTAAATGTATTAGTGAGGTAGTACATTACATACATTTATAAATACATTTATAATTGTATAATGTATGTAAAGGCTGATAAGCCTTTAAACCAAATCCCTATTCCTCAGATATTCCAGTTTATTGATAAACCATTTATAACCATTAATTTCAGATTGAGTGGTTCCTACAGGATGAAATCACTTTGTTCCTCTTGGATTCTCATCCTATTACTGCGTCCACGTTGGATTTTGTAGTGAAGCACATTTCGACTTCTGATAGACGTCACACTTGCACTATGAACACTGTTAACTTGGATTTTGTGTATGGAGCTGAACATAGCTTGGAAAAATTCATCGACGTACGTCTTTAGTTGACCTCAGGTTTTTTCAGTAGTAATTTCTAGCTTAAATCATGGAAAATTAGGTACAGTTAATTTGTTTCCTATTAGTCCAGTCATTAGGTGTCCAAATGTAGTGAAACCGAGAAAAAATACCTGAAGAATTTTTCTCGGCGGATCTATACGTTTTTGGGGGTGCTGAATTCGAAAATTTGATTATCTACTAGACTCGGATATTGCTTCACCATGAAAAACCACAAAATGCCGGCACTTTGTTTGGTTTTTCGCCTATAACTCAAAAAACTCAAAAACCATGCCTCCTAGCGACATAACTACTCCATACGAAATTGAAGCTGATTAAATTTCCCAAAAGCTGAGGCCAAGGAAGCCTCGCTAGCTTCTTCCGTTTAGCCGCTAGAGCACGCTGACGTTTGACCCTGTTTTCTAACTATGCCAAAATCTTCGTATTCCTGACTTCAAAAGCTTATTATACACCACAATCGGTCACCCGAACCCCCACATAAGGTACCCTGACCCCCCCGAAGGTCATACTACTCCCTGCAACTATTATAAAATAAATTATTGTAGTTAAAATAATTTATTTTGAAAACATCAGACTAAATTGATTTTAAACATTTAAACATTAAATGTTCTGTGTTGTCAGTGATTTGCTTGCTCGCTCAGTCGGCTTCAGACGTTGACCGGGAATTTGACCGTTGGATTATTATTTTGGGGGCCGTGGGTTTAATTATTTTATTTACCGTGGAAATAGACTACTTCAATCCCGGATGGTCACTTCCTTTCACTTCCAGTCCAATCCGTCGACCGATTTGGGGAAAGTATGGGCTGTGATGCCCTCAGCACACCTCCAAGGAACGTAGGTTTCAAATATTATTTCCCTCGTCGCGAATACATTGGCATATTATTCCAAGCATAATAAACCGAAAATGCTGCCAATTTTGGTCGATCAAAATGTTTGACTCCCATGGGGAATACTTAGGCGTATTTTTCCAAGAAGAAAGTGAAATAAGTTCCTAGGCCATTATTGGAAAAATCACCACCATTTGACGAGACGAAGTGGATTCCTTGTGCATTTAATATTTATTCTGCAGATTTGACGTGATGAGGTGGCTCATGCCACTGATATTGGAGGACAACGTGAGCAACCAACTCGTGGTATCCTCTGGGTCAAACTGAATCAGTTTAACTGATAGCTCACATAATTTTGGGAGTGCAGTGGTATCAGCTAGTTTCCATTCGGGGAGTCCTGTGGTACCGGGAGTGCAGTGGCCTCGACCCGTCGGGGAGCGCAGTGGTCCCTTTCTCCGGGCCCGGGAGTGCAATGGCTAAACCCGTGAAATCGTCTTTTTATATTTTTTCTATTCCAAACTACCTACTGGCTGGACTATATCTGGAAATTTTAAAATATTTTGTCTCTTTAACGGAGTAGTAGGTGTCATTTGATATTATGGTTGTGTGTGGGAGTGTAATGGAGTGGAAATCTTGAGTTGTTATTTCAATTCTCCAGGAGTTTTCAAAGATGAAACTTCAGGGATATCAGTTGCAAAAAACTGGTGACTACTATTATCTCATCAAGAACTGCGAAGTGCCCACTAGTTCTGGAAGATACCGGTTGTGTTATCCTAGCAGGCACAGTTCCAACAACCAATCAGGTATTAACATAAGAAGCGAAGTTCTTCAGAAGGTCTGAGCGCTGGTTTTAGGATTTTTATATAATGCACGTTGATGTTGTTGTTTATATGAAACAATATGATAATTACAGCACTACTTATAAGTTGTGAGTAATATTAAATATATTTTATCAACTAATTGTATTTTTATACTGTAGCAGATGAAGAGTCAACCAGCAGATGTTTGCTTAATGATTTCAAGTATGTTAAAGTCACCTAACATTTTTAGAGTGCTTCTGAATTACAGAAATTGCTGCAATTCAACTAAATCATTTACTTGTTCTAATGCACTTATAAACTATTTCCAGACACGAATTTTCGGATTCATTAGACAAAGGTATTTCATTTATGCAACTTCTACAAACATCATTATACCAAAGTTTTTCATTAATTTTTAGATTTATTTACACTCTGGAGCCCGTATTTTTACCGGGTGCTGCTTGGTGGTTCCTTTTATGATTTTAAATCTTCTCGTTGGATATTCAAGTTAATATTTTTCAGCCTACTACGCGAGCAAGTACAAGTGGATCAAGGACCTTGGAAGTTATCGAACCAGAATGCCTAATTTTTGGCTTATTATGAAAATAAATGATGTCAAGGTGACAGTTTACTTCCATTGCAAGTAAGTTCATCAGCAGGAAATTCCGTCACAATCTCTCATATTATTTTGCTAGTGAAATAAATAATTGAATCGATAATTCACTGAGAAAACCCTGTAGCCCGACAAGAAGGTGAATTCAACTGATCAACTGATGACTTTAATTGAACTATTTTATGTTTTAGATTTTTAGAGGTTCCCACTGAAGAGGTCCAGCATTACAAAGACATTCATTTGAACATATTGGATAACATAGAGTCGGTTTGCAAATCCGTAAATCAGACTCTGTTGTTGCAAAGTCTACACGAAACAAAAATGTGTGAATCTCTTCTCGAACCTGAGGAACCTGAAGAAGTATGGCGGCCTAACTCATACGACACGGGTAAATTACGTATGTAGTGGACATTTGTTGTAATACAATTGAATGCAGTCAACCGCTATAGCTTTTTATCTGTTTTTCCAGATAATGTAGATGTGGACGTCCGAGGGAACCTTTTGGCACTTATGAATAAGTACCATCCTGGGTATTTTTCATGCAAAGTGGTCTGGCAAGCGCATTTCGTTCTACACCCTCGATTGAAAACTGGTCCAGGGAAACCAGGTTTGTCAAGGGCGATACAAGCCCTAAGGACCATTTTGAACCGATTCTCCGTGAACAATCGGAAAAACATGTTCGTGTATCAGGACAGCTCTGGGAACAACGTGTTCTACCTCAGGTGATTCATTTATTTGTCTTATCGTCCGAAAAAATGTCATTTTGTTAACACAGGCGTCAGAAGAACAACGAGTATAAGCTTTAATCAAGCACATATCACAAAAACGAAATCTTTTCCCTCACGACACAACACCTGGCCATTGCTTTGCCATGAACTATAGGCCACCTCTTAACGTTATATTTTTACTTATTATGTATGAACGAAAAACATTTATTTACCTACTAATAACCAAAATATAATGTATTTTATGACGTATTTACGGTTTAACTGACCCTTTTCCAGGTTGCATGAAAATGTTCGTCATTTGAATCGGAGTGGGTGTGTGGATGAAGATAACTCACCCAGTTCCGTTTCTAGAAGCTCGTCCATAAATTCCTTGAATAATAAACGAGGTCAAGATGATTCGTTTAGTGTACCAGTAAGTTTCAGTTAACGACTAGATAGTGTCCCATGGTGTATCTCCTCCATCTCATGTGCTTGCACGTGTTATTTTTTCTCTCTTCGTATATTTAAAGTGACTTTCTAGCGGAAGTCACTAAATCAGTTTTGAACTTATGAAAGAAAGTTCCACTTAACTTAATAAACCACCATTTATAGAGCAGTGTCATTGATGTAATCATCTTGTTATTTAGGTTCATGTGTAAATAGATGACCCATGGCTCTTCATTCAATGTTAATAAAATGCTATTTGGGTGTTTCAGAGAGAAATCCGTCCTAGGTTGAAGTCTATGGGTGAAAGTATGGAGCCTTCTTCCCATCAGGAAGATATTCTTACATTGAAAGTTCATGGAATAGCAGATGCAGGTATGTAACCTCAATTCGTCTATACTGTCTGTTGGACTTGGAGTAACTGGACCAGGTTCCCCGAGATCCGAACGGAATTGGAATCCAAATCTACTGGAAGGATGAAATCAGCGAAATCGGGAAACTTGAATCCTTCTGCATTCACCAGCTCTCGTCGGGCTACTCAAGGGCTCAAACTCAAACTCTTAATTTGCATATTTCCCCAATGCAATTATGATATCGCAATATAACCTGAGTCGGTTGAGGGTTTGGTGGAACGATAGCGTTTTAGATGAACTTTAGTCAAAGGGACTCCCTCACCTGCCATGGGATTCGATAATCTACTGCAGTTTCCAATAATCTTGTAGCTTACCTTGGGTCTTGAATGTTGTTGACCTTTCGTCGACTCCAATACTGTAGAAATTGATGGTGTATGGATTACCCAGCCTGTTCTGACCACAAGCCAAATCCTTCTTGTTCATCTAGGAATTCTAAAGATTCCTTGAGGTGACAGAGTGCAATATGAATTTTCAATGTTTCCGTAACATTCGTGGCGATAAGTGCAGCCTTAAGTGCCTTGATGTGTTGGCCTAAGTCCGTCGGAACTCTTTTTACGCCCAAACAAGAATGTACAATCTTATCCATGGCCCTGAATACTCCTACGAAAGGAAGGAGCGGTATTGGACCCCCAACATCTCGACAAATATCACGTTCCAATAGTTTCTCAGATGATTTGAGTAATTTCCTACAGGCGTTGCCTTCGAATGATTCGACGTGATAATTTTTTGAAATAAGATTTAGACGTTGGGACCAGAGTAAAGCCTTATCTCTTCCTAAAAATGGCACTGAGAAGTTTTTAAAGAGTTCAAGGTGCATTTTAGTTAGAATATTCTTTAATTTTCAAACATATAGAAATCTATAGATTTAGACGTAAGTATTTACCCCTTTGCTGAAAATGACCAATTTCAAGGGCAATCATGCTCATGAAGTATTAGGTTTTCGGCGATCACAGGCTTTTTTTGTTCAAGTGTTTCCCCAAATGCTGACATAGGTATCGCAAATTTTGCGGCACCATAGCCAAACCTATTTTTCATTCCAGACACCCGTGATCGGCATCACAATGATATTCCCCCACGCTACCACTGCGTGACCGGGGGGGGGGGGGGAGGAGGATAAGATACAACAGTTGTATCAGTTACTGGTCGCATAGGCATTCCTTCATTATGGATTTTAGGGAGACAAGTTAGGAGAGGAGGTCTAGGGTTCATTTCAAATATGCCACGTTTCCAAGCCCCTTGAAAAATACTACTGGAATTATTCATCATTCTTCTCACATCAGCCTGACATTTACTTGTTGGGTCACTTCTTAACTTTTTACAATCATTTTTACGTATAAACTCCAATGTTTTCTACACATACACCTCCTTCTTCATCAAAACAGTAGTATTTCCTTTGTCAGCTTTCAACACAGTCGGTGTATTCAGTTACTTGTGTATTTCTATAGTCAAAAACTTCATTGTATTCTTCAAGTCGAAAAGAGTGAATGATGTTTTATTCCCTTTAAAATTAATTACATTCTAGTATGGGTAAGGAGAATGTAAGGCGCTTGGACCGTGGGGACGGTTTGAGGGTGGCTAATAGCATAGCAGTTTGAAGTGGTGCGGGTTGGGTATGACTCGGGTATTGTAGAGTTAGGGTGATAACCAAATAAAAATGTTTACGTTGCCGAAACCCCTCTTGACCAACTTATGATAATAAATAGTTTTGGATGGGATTGCCATGATACAAAAGATTAATTATCCAGCTATTTTCCTCTGTGGTGTACCAGGTGGTGAAGTCACGCACGAACTGGTTCAGGTCCTCCAGAATAGGCTCGATGATGCCGTTCTTGAGGTGGTTTCAGTCATGCTAGCCCGGAACCCCATGTGCAAACTGACTCCTAACGACGTTCATTTCATCCAAAAACCTCACCTTCAAGCTGGACACATAATTCAAGTAAGAACAGTTGTTAATCATTGGATGTTATTGCTTCTGCAAACATTGCATTGATGTATTTGTTGTGCAGTTTACAGTACCTCCCGCTGCCCGAAACTGTTTAGAAGCCCTATCCTTCTACTTGAGACAAAATCTGCTTCAGTTTTTGTTTCTGCCTAAATATACCGACACCAGGCACACATTCCAGGTACTACATTATCCTCCTTTATACCTCGTTCACGTATATGTTATGCCCCATCTCTGAAATTACCCATTCCGCGGAATGTTCAGAATTTAGACCATTTCATGAAGTACACTCTGTAATGGGTCATTTCAGAGATGGGGCGTAACATATATATAGTTCTTAGGCATTTCAACTTGAAGTTAGTATGGCAATGGACAAAAATATAATTCGCGTGTCTTTAGGATTTTTCTCAGCCTGAAGGGTCTTATCGAAGAATCAACGATTCCAACATCTATTTGTACAATCAAAGCCCCGCTTCTGGGAGTAAAGGGATCGCGTGCCTTGCTGTCGCTGTTGTGGATCACAAAGGGAGGATCATTAGCAACCGGGACATGTGTAAGAGTATGATCACCTGTGGGACGCAGCCTTTGGATCCAGCTGTTCTCCAAGGCATTGAAATTCTGGAAGTGGACGTGGAAAATTACAGTTCTGGTAATAGATAACGCAATCCAACATTATTAATGCGAATAACCCAAGGAGCACAATGTAGGTAGTGTCATTACTAGAGCCTGGAATTATATGAAAAAAAAAAAATAATAATAATAATAATAATAATCGCCCCAAATATGCAACAAGAAGTGGAAATATATGCAGACCCCCAAATTCCTCAAAAGTATGCAAATCCTCCGTCATTATTCAGAAAATCATTAAAGCTGTGGCATATGGGTAAGGTAGATGTAGCCAATCAAAGTAGGTAGGTACTGCACAGGTACTCAAGTCTGTATTATTCACATCTTTATTCAAAATAAGTCTAATCAAAATCAACTTCATTAAATTGAACAATCATGTGCTGCTCAAGATGCTCTGTAGTCCAGTCATTAGGTAGTTTGGAACGGAAAAAATACCTGAAGAATTTTTCTCGACGGATCTATACGTTTTCGGAGGTGCTGAATCCGAAAATTTGGTTATCTACTAGATTCGGATATGGCTTCACCATGAAAATGGCGAAATTTTGGTCCTTTTTTTGGTTTTTTGCCTTTAACTCGGAAACCATGCGTCCTAGCGACATGACTACTCTATACAACATTAAAGCTGATGAAATTTCCAAAATAATGAGACCAAAAACGCCTCGATAGCTTTCTCCGTTTGGCCGCTAGAGCGTGCTGAAGTTTGACCATTTTTTCTAACCATGCCAAAATCATCGTATTCCAGACTTCCGAAGCCTATTAAACACTATTGAACACCACAATCGGTCCCCCGAACCCCACATAAGGTACCCTGGCACCTTATTGTCATAATATGACAATTTCACTGGTCAAATGTTTTTTTGACCGAATAGCTGCTAAGTTACAGCCGACTCAATGTAATTTGATGAAAGCTAGGCGTTGAATCACAACTTTGAAAGAAAATGCAGATTGCAGAACTCCAAAATATGCATAATATACAAATTTAAATTTGAGATTTTGAACCAGAGATGGGTGGAAATGATCCAGAACGTCGAATCCCAACGATATACCTACTAAAAACCAAATATGCAAATATGCAAAATTCCAGGCTCTAGTCATTACAGTGCATACAGTGCATTACAGTGCAGCCGATATATTATCACTGTATTTTATAGTACATACTAGTACTCTCTTCACTTTAGTTGTGATCCATGGTAATGTCGACATTTTTGTTTTCAGGGCCTAAGACAGTTATGGAAGTGCGTCTATGGAAGCAGGGCAGAGTTAACAAGGATCTATTAGTGCAGCGGCTGAAAAACATCCTCCAGTACTCTCTTTGGGATTTGATCACAGAGTACAACATCTTGAACACTCCCATCAAACAAAAAGCAGCTGGTAAATTGTTCATGGTTGTCCATTTATTAACTTATAATTAGCATCCTACATAATGATTGAACTCTACAGATAATTATTTTCTATAGTGTTCAATGGGGTCTGATACTATGTCGTAAAAATAAACAAGTTTGACCAAAAATCTTTCCAGTGGTCTAAATTAAAAGGCACTGGTCAGTCATGAAAAGGGAATAGGTCTTCAGCGAAGAGTAAATCGCGAAGGAAAATACCAGGATTCAAACCGTACCGGGAACCTTTCCAGAAAGGCAAAACTAATCCGCCAGAGCGCACTAGCACTGAAATAAGAAAAGAGACCTGATTTCATGGTTTGTTCTGTTGGTCAACTTGGTTTTTAACGACCTTGCAATGATTCAAATTACACTGGAGGGGCCCAAAACCCACTTTTCTCGTATTCTGACGTGACCCCCCCCCCCCCCCCCCCGGATCAAAAACCTTTTTTTTTTTTTTTTTTGTGGGGCTGTGTTATTGGTATTCAGCAACAGGGTATTAATAAATGAATGTCTTCTTTTCTTTTAGGAGAGAACCAGGAAACCCTTGAGATGAACAGTAAATTCTATGATGTCATACCAGGTTGGCTGCAGAATGGTTTCGATTTAAATGTTCCAGCTGTGAAGACTTTCTGCATTGAATCATCCACCAGGTATTTTTTATCCCAACGTTTGGATGTATTACGAGTACAATTTAATCAGCTAGGTGATTTTTCTATACATCCTGATTCTTAAAAATCGATTTTATAAATATTCATGATCATGATAATTATAAAATTTTGTCGATTTTATGAACTTGAATTATAGTACATGGACTCCGAGGACGTTTTACGAATTGCAGTAGCTTTGAGCTACCCACTAATGGCGCACTTATCAGGGAAGAAAAGAAGGAATACCGCCTCAGACTCCCTTGATCCCCTGAGTGTGTCCGCCATGACCCCCGGTTTACCCACCATAGCTCCCGATAACCTCAATGTCGTTTTCGCCACCCGCATGGCCACTTGCGAAATTTGCTTCTCGGTGAAATTTAACCGTTTTGAACAATTTTTCTGTTATTCTCCTTTTCATTTTGTGTTCTTTCGAGCGTCCGTGAGCCCGTGAATGTCGGGAGTAAATTCGCGAACGTCGCGTCTTGATATGCCACGCCAATCGGCGTCCGGCCGTTCGGCGTGTTCCACGCCGTCTTCACAACGCCGTCAGGACTCTTCGGGCGGGGATATGGGTCCACCGACAGCCTCATCCCATGTGGGAGGTCCCGTCGGTGGTGAAGTACGGGAATTCTCCCGTACGCCTCATATCTCCGCGGCGGCTCCAGCAGCTACGCCACGCTCGCCGTCGCCGAATCACACGCCTCCGTTGGCCGATTGTTGTGCCCTGGCCTTCCTGCGATCGCCGTCAAGACAGCCGGTAAGCGGGGAGGAGGATTGATTCTCAATCAAAGATTACGAGACCGATTTTGTAGACTCAGTGTTGCCACGTCCCGTGGTTCGGGCGGTTTTACCGCCGGCTGGTTCACCACGTGTGGTTTCTCGGGCGCCGCCTAAAAAACGACGCAGACGTGACTCTTCTGAAGAAACTCGCCGCGACAAGCGCCGCACACGCCGTCGCCGTGCTGGAAGACGACGTTCGTCACAAAAACGTCGTTCCAACAAGCATAAACGGGGCCGTCGTCGACGGAGGCATTCCTCGACGTCTTCAACCTCGTCAACGTCATCCTCTTCGTCGTCGTCTTCGTCCGACTCCTCGTCGTCCTCCTCGTCGGCGCCGCCCCCGGCGGCTAGACGTGAAAGTGCTCCGGCGCTGTCAGGAACGCTGGAGGCGTTGGTTTCCGCTATCGGGGAGCTGCCCGCACCTCCAATCCCGGCTCATCCCCGTGTCCTCGCTAGATGGGAGCAACTCATCGCAGGAGGTTTGGACGCAGAAACCTTCCGAGCCCTGGCTCGTGTGTATGACCCGACAGTCCATTGTGCCTCTCTCGCCCCGCCGGCCATCGATCCCATCTTGCGTCGTCGAGTTTCGCGTTCGCCGCAGGTCGACCATCTGGACTCCAGTCTACAGAAATCCCAGCTTCTGTCTGCCCAAGCTTTGGTCGCAGTTTCGGCCGTCTTTAACTCACTGTTGGCCCCGAATTTGGAGGCGGTTCAGGAGACCATGCAGGCTCAGCTCTGGGATGTGGCCCAGATGTTATGTGCGGACCATTTTCGATCCACGATGATGCGTCGGGCTCGACTCGTTCAGTTTTTCAAACCTCAGTTCCAGGCTCTGGCCCGTCAGCAGCCGGTGGGTAATTCTACCTCCATAATACCTCTTCGGGGATGCAGCGGAGACCTGGGCGAAAGAAGCCACAGACGTGGCCAAAACTGAACAGTTACTATTGACGACCCCCTCTGCTCAGCGGAACCCCGATGATCGCCGCCAGACCCTGGCCAGGCCGGAGAATGCTCCTCGCCAGGATTCTGCTCCCCAGACGTCCCGACAGTTGGGAAACGCCTCGCGGCTGTCTCAACGTCAGCCGGCGTCGAGACAACAGGGCCAAGCCAGCTCCAACAATCGAGGGGCGCCGTCCCGGAAGCAGCGCTGGCGTCACCGAGGCCAACAGTCCAACCAGCAACAGAAATAACCGAGGTAGGTTGTCCCCTCCCTTCTAACATTTCTGATTGTCCGAGGTCCTTCGTCTCCTGGTGGGAGCAGGCTGACAGGGCCATTCCCACACTCTTGGCGGGTAGAATTCGGTTTTTTCGACGGGGGTGGGAGCGAATTACCGACTCTCCGCTGTAATTACAGTGGGTAGAGGGCTATCGCCTTCCCTTCCTCTCCGTACGCCCCCCCCCCCTTAGGGTGGCGGATTCAGGCCCCCCTCTCACAAATTCACCCGGGATTGAAAATATAACTTCTCCAACTTATAGAGTCTTCTCCAACTGTTGGCGTCTTAAGTGTCCAAACTGTGCGAACTGGGGGTGATCGAGGTATGGCCGGCTGACCGGCCGTGTTTTCTGTCTCCAATTTTCGTTGTACCCAAGAAAGACTCCGCTGAATATAGGTTTATTTTCAACCTTCTGGGTCTTAATCGTTTTTTGGTTCAGCAACACTTCCGGCTAGATGACTATCGCTCTCTCTGTACGCTGTTGAGAAGGGGCAACTTCATGGATAAGATTGACTTGACAGACGCCTGTTTCACAGTCCCCGTGCACCGGGATGACCTCCCTTGCCTGGCCTTTCGCTTGGGGGGGGGGGATTTACGTCATGACGGCGCTGCCTATGTGTCTATCCACGGCCCCCTATGAGACCCGTCATGGCAGCTCTCCGGTCCACTGGTATTTCTCTGGTAAACTACCTAGATGATATTGCACTCCTGGGAGACTCAGAGGCCTCATGTGCTCGCGCTGTAGCCTCCACGTGTTGTCTACTCGCCCAGCTGGGGTTTATTGTTAATACCTCCAAGAGCATACTCACTCCTGCACAGTCGATTGTCTTTCTAGGCCTGTCTTTTGATTCGGTTACCATGAGCATATCCCTCCCGGATATGCTCCAAGGTGCTGTCCCTCCGCTGTCAGGTCGAACGGTCCCTTTCCAGGTCTAACTGGTCCATTCCGTCTTTGGCTCGGTTGATCGGATATCTGGTAGCTTGCCTTCCGGCGATTCGTTATGGACAACACCATCTCCGAATTTTGGAGAGAGAAAAGGTACGCGCCCTGCTGACGTCGGGGGATGATTTCTCAGCGCGATGTACCCTTACTTTCGAAGCTTTAGACGAGCTTCGTTGGTGGCTCACGGCCCCCTCCCGCGGGCCGTCTCCGATTAGATCTGACTCATATGACCATTGTTTCTGGACAGACTCATCGCTGACAGGCTGGGGGCATTTTCCGTCTCACCGGATTAGCGGGTGGTGGGGGGCAGAAAAATCACAATGCCACATCAATGAGCTAGAACTGTGGGCAGTTCTGGAGGCTTTAACTCATTTTGCTGATTCCCTTTCTAACGTTTCTATCCTGCTTCGGATTGATAATACCTACCACGGCGGTGGCCCTTATTAATAGAATGGGTTCGGTATCTTTTCCCCGTCTCCATGAAATTGCCGCCAAAATATGGGGTTTCTGTGAACTTCGCAATATATGGATTCGGGCGTCTTACATTGCCACAGGAGATAACTGCATTGCAGACGAGGAATCGCGGCACGACCTAGGGGTAGGGGAGTGGGGGTTATCCCACGACGCCTTCACAAAAATTGTACGATCCATCTCCCAGCCGGAGATAGACTTTTTTGCGTCGGCCTCACTCCACCATTGTGCTCGCTATGATTCTTTTCGTCCGGATGGCATGGCGGAAGCCATAGACGCTTTCACGATCCCGTGGGGAGATTTTTTCTTTTACTGTTTTCCCCCATTTGTACTATTACCCCGAGTTCTTAAAAAAATTAGAGACGACTCCGCCTTGGGAATTGTAGTAGCTCCACGCTGGCCCCAACAGCCTTGGTTCTCCTTATTCCTGGAGATGGTGACCTCGGACATTCTTTACCTGGGACCTGATCATAATTTGCTCTTTTCTCCTTCTAGCTCTCGTCGGCACCCTCAGTGCTCTTCCCTCCAGTTGATGGCAGCGATTATCTCCGGGAAGCGCTCATAACCAAGGGATTGTCACTAGACGTGGTTACCACATTGTGCAGGTCAGTGGCTCCTGGAACTTATCGCCAATATTCATCCTCTATCAAACAATGGGCAGCCTTTTGCGCCACAAGAGAGGAGGATCCGCTGAAGGTCGACACGACACGAGTGCTTGCTTTTTTCCAACACCTGTTGGACTCTTCCAAGGTATCGTTCAACTCATTTAACACCCATAGGGCAGCTTTATCTTGGCTGGCTGATTTTGACTTGGGGTCGGATAAGCTCGTCTCTCGGTTTTTGAAAGCAGTGTTTAGGCTCCGCCCCCCCAGGGCGCGATATGAGTCGTCATGGGACCCAAGCGTGGTGCTCCGGTTCCTGCGGGGCCTCCCGTCCGCCAAGTTAAGGGACCTGGGACGCAAGTTAGCCGTTTTGTTGCTTTTAGCGTCATGCTCAAGGCTCCAAACGGTCATGGCCATCGTCCGCACTAACATCCAGTTCCACTCGGACGGTATTTTTCGGTATTTTCGTACCTGCACTTCTTAAAACGTCAAGTCCCGGAGCTCCGGCCCCAGTTTTACGTTTTCCCTGTTTGCCTTTCGAACCGTCACTATGTATTCCTACCGTCCTCAAGTCATATCTGGCTCGGACCTCTTCCGCTCCAGCGGAGGGCCCATTGCTTGCCCTTCCTCGTCCCGCCCCATCTCCTCTATCATGTTGAGGGGCTGTGTGTCATCGGTTTTGGGGGAGGCGGGTATTGACGTGTCGACCTTCACGGCATACTCCACACGACACGCCTCGGTCAGCTCAGCGGCTCGACCGGGGGTTCCACTGGATGTGATATTCAAGGCGGCCGGATGGTCGCAATCCTCGTCCATGTTTGCATCCACTTACAACAGGCCCCTATGTTCACAGGGGGAGTTCGCTGCCGCGCTGTTGGACCCAGGCTCATCGCCGTCGCTGTCATATAGACGTGACACATGTCCAGGAGCCCCGACCCCATAAACAATATGTACTGTATTTCTAGGAGCGTTTTTCCGTTATTATACTAGCTGCCTAGACCTGGTTGTTTTCCTTCAGTCCTAATCCATACTCTTTCCTTCTTTGCCTTCAGATTTATTACACTCTTCCCTTCTTTGCCTTCAGGTTTCGTCCACGGGGAGAAGAGTTAGGATGCCGAGACTTCAGGGGGAGGGGGGGGGGGGGAGTTGCTGTTGCCAACCCCTGCAAGGGCTGAGGAAGACTCGGAAGGGCCATCGGGCAGTATCCCTCCAAAATACTGCCCTAAGTTTTTCTTTCCCTGCCTTCCGCTGTTATCCTTCTTCCTTGTTGGTCCATGCGGATGGCTGGCTCCTTGGAGCCTCCGTCGGCCGCGCTGGACTTTGAATCATCTGCAATTCGTAAAACGTCCTCGGAGTCCATGTACTATAATTAGTGCTCAGCCTACATTTATGGATAGGCTGAGCGTGATTATAGCTAATGGACGGAGAGGACGTTTTACGTCCCGCCGCTCTATACCGGCTGCTGATTGCCATCTCCAGCCGGTCTGCCCACCCAACCGCGCGGCCGTTTATCGGTGTCTGCGAACGGATTGAGGTTATTGGGAGCTATGGTGGGTAAACCGGGGGTCATGGCGGACACACTCAGGGGATCAAGGGAGTCTGAGTAGGTATTCCTTCTTTTCTTCCCTGATAAGTGCGCCATTAGTGGGTAGCTGAAAGCTACTGCAATTCGTAAAACGTCCTCTCCGTCCATTAGCTATAATCACGCTCAGCCTATCCATAAATGTAGGCTGAGCACTAATTATAATTGATAATTTATTTAATAATTATTAAATCTGTTGATTTGTCCTTACCCTCTTTGTGTAGACACGCTGTTGGGATCACTTTGAGAGAAATGAAGCATATAATTTCTCTTCACGACCTGTCAACTCACGTTTTTGTGGAAAAAGAAGACCGGACAGGAGCTCAAGTTCACTCGACAGAATTGGACTCGGCTTGCACTTTAAAATGTTTCATTATATCTAGCAGCTTCAACCAGAATATTCCAGATCCCAGTTTTTCAAAAGGTAAAATGTCATAAAATCTCATAGTTTTCATTTTGCTAGTTGATTTTGATTTTGCGTTGATAGTGTGGTGTCAGAAAATTTGTAACAATAAAACCAAATCCATTTTTATCCGTGGTTATGGATTGTGGCGACGCCTCTCTTAATTACAGCCTAAGCCACGCGCTGTTAGGAGTCGCCTCACTAACATCAACGGTAATCGAAAAAAAATCCCCCGAAAAAAAATCCTGCAGGGCGGAAAATAAATCCCCTGAGAATATTCAAGGGCGGAAAAATAATCCGTAAAAACAAAAATTAAAAAATTAAAAGAGGGACGAATGGAAAAAGGGGGGAATCCGTAACTATAAAATACTATAGGTATTTCATAATAATAATAATAATAATAATTAATAATAATAATACAAATAATAATAATATAATAATAATAAATAAAATCCAAATATGGTTTTTCGTTAGGAGGTTTGTAAGCCCAGACTCAGGAATCATAAAGTCTGAAAAAACGCAAACATACGAATTCTGCCATCATTCGTCCCGGAACCTTTGAAAACTTTAAAAAAAGATAAAACCGGTACCTAGTCACAGAGAGAGCGGCGTAAAACAAAAACAAAAAAAAATGACTGAAAATCATTGACCCATGTAATTAAAGTAGACGGGGGCTTAAAGTAGACGTCAAAACCAAATTTTCAAATACATAGTGCACGATGAGTGGGTTAGCCAGAGCTTTGAAATTGAAACTTCAGGAAAGATAAGACTGTTCACCCGATTCTACGGCTCCAACTGCTTACCTTACCCCCTACGATAACACGTAATATTATCATCTCCTGTCATTTCCATTCAGTCATCGCTATCCAGGGATTTTTTTCCGTGAATCACATCAACGGGGTTGCTGGGGTGCTGGAGCAGGTTTAGAGAACTAGAGAAACGAATTAAATTTTGCTTTTCATCAACTTGTAGGGCAGAGCCATTTCAGGCTGTCCGGAAAGCAATTTATTCTGGTCCCAATATTTGGTTAAAATTGTGAAAATTTGACTTTAAAATATTCAGTTACAGAACCTTCTCCTAGAAGTGGCCATTGGCAGTACTTACCCAGACAAAGATTTTTTATTGCCATCATTACAAAACAAAAAGTAAGAATATGGTTCGAAATTTTGTTGTACTATAAAGATAGTAGTGGTTTTTTAATATCGTTTTTCATTTTGAATATTTTTCAGGTTGTTGCTTACATGTACAATTGGCCTAAAGACAGAGTTGAAGATCTTACAAAACGGATGTCCCAGTTGGGTGTGTGGTTGAGTTCTCGTTCCAGCTTCCTTATAGGATTCTTTGGCCAGAAAATGGGATTATTCCACAACCACCCTTTATCTAGAAAAACAGTAAGTTGGGTAGAAGCTCTGCGTCTAACCTCAAAAGCCTTTTATTCTCTCTTTTTTCCACTAAATTTCATTGAACATTTCTGGTACCTTCTATGTTCTTCACAGCCAGTGATTGGAGATATTGACAATTTGGAAAACCTTCTGACGTTCTCCATGCATTCCACACCCCGAAAAACTCTTTTGGTAGGTGGTTCCGCCACGAGACACATTCTGCGGGATTCTGATCCTCTAGAGTTCACTATTAGGCGACCCTCTTCAAATGATCCGGTGGCTGCCAGCATCGACCAGATTGTTGGAATCAAGGCTGCTGATAGAAAAGGTAGAAAACAAGTGCAAAAGAAACTATTTTTAACATGGTTTGTAAATTAGAAAAATCACAGCATGGCTCGAAGCTTCACCCCAGATTCTGAAGTCCCGTGGAGTCCTTGTGAAATGAAAACACTTTGGATCTCTTGAAACTATCTGGAAAAAACTGAATTTTATTTCTTACATTCGAAAATCAACTGCTGATTGTTGGGTATAATAAATATTGGGAAGTTATTTCCAACATACTCCCGCGAGAGGAGATTGCCGGCGAAGCCGCTTCAGTATCCTCGTCCCTGGCGCCTTCTAGTAGGTAGATAAACTCAAGAACATGGCTGGCGTCAAGGTTTGTTGATCATCTGGATCTTCACTGACCTAGGTTAGCGGACGACAGTTCATCAGCATCTCACAATCGCATATATGCTGATATATCAGCGTCATGAGCTCTTCCGCGTTTAGCCGAGCTTTTCCCAACGTCTTTTTCAAACGCTTCACGTTGTTCCACTCGTCTTCGGGGGGTCCTTCTTCGGTAAGTGCTTGTAGACCTCAACCTTGAGCGAGATCGGCCGCGGTATCTCTTCGGAAAACGAGATCTTGAACGAGAGTGGTTCCTCGATACTGACCTGCTTCTAGATCTTGAAGAGGAGGAACTTGAGTCAGATGGACTTCTCCTGGACAGTGAGCGTGACCAGACGCTCCTAGCTCTGCTACGACTTCTGTGAGAATATCTTCTTCTGTCTTTGCTCCTCCCTCGAACACGACTGGAGCAGACACGACACTGAGGATGAATCTAGATTCTGTCTTTTCGCTACTAAGTGAGTCTCGCCGTCGCTTGTCTTCGGTCTGCTTCTTGGGAGGAGACTCCGTACGAACTTCAGCAACGCAAGTATTTTTCCTCTTCAATAGCTTCAGGTTCATCTTCCTTGTTCGGCAAAATGGCTTCTTCGATGGTACCGGACTTGACGGGAGAGCTCAACCTGGCGATTTTTCTTCGGGTTCTGTACTTATCCGATTTTCTTCTTTTCCATTTCTTTTTCTTGATCGTACGTGGGATCGTTACTGACCAGCTGATTAGGAACCTTAGGTTGGGGTTCGCTGAATGTTTCAGGAGTATTAGGGCAGTCTTCTTTCTCTATCTTTATTCGGACATCATTGAAGGTTTCGACGGGTTTTGCCTTCTGAGGCCACTTCTTATCCAAAGGGCTCTCGCCAGCGTCGCTAACGTCTCCCGACTCGAGACCGCTATCCCGTTTCGAATTCTTTTCCCAGTTGCTCCGGGCGTTGCTCGAGGCTTCGCTGGGGGACGGTGACGCAGTGGGGAGGCTGGTCATAAGCTCCTGCTCGTTTTTCAAAACCCATTCGTCTTTTCGTAAACGGAACCGCCCTCCACCCGCCGAATGGTTCTCGCGGGCAGAAAGTAGCGAAGCGGATTCCTCCCTGACACATACTGATTTCCGCGCATTGTACAGGGCCTGTATGTTGTAGAAATAGAACTAGTATTCGTCAGCGCCTAACGCATCTACTTCCGGCTGACCATCTGACACGTTTACGTCTTCCAAAATTGTCTCGCGTAGCGCCCCTGTCCCTGCACACGCTTCATGTTGGCCTCTATTCCGTCCCACTTTGCATGATCGACTTGCTCGGCTGCTAGTTGAACCCTCAATTGATGTACAAACCTAGTAAATAAACTCCTCTCAGTCTTACGGGACCTCTTCAGCCGCTCCACCCATTTCCTCGCCCAGGGAGCCACAAAATGTAAATTAGAAAAATCACAGCCTGGCTCGAAGCTTCACCCCAGATTCTGAAGTCCCGTGGAGTCCTTGTGAAATGAACACACATTGGATCTCTTGAAACTATCTGGAAAAAACTGAATTTTATTTCTTACATTCGAAAATCAACTGCTGATTGTTGGGTATAATAACTATTGGGAAGTTATTTTCAACAATGGTTAAGGGGACCCGTAGGGTAGTCGAAAAAGAAGGCGAAAACAGGGTAACTTTAGGAACCTGCCCTGCCCTTAATACTGGTCCAATCTGGCTCAAATTTTTACCACATTATCAGAACATAGTCCACTCAAAACGCATGGCTTAGGTTTTTTTCTAAATTCAATTCCCAATTTAGCGCGGAGTTTTCAAAATTTGGTCACTTTTACCCAGTGAGTTATGGTCGACACGGCCGCCCCACGAACGGGGGGTAATTATCAATTATTACCCCCCTAGAATTGTTGTTAAAATCCCATATTAAACTGAAAGCTCCACTTAAATTTTAATTAGGGTTAATCGCAAAACTTCCTGATTTGTCATTCAAACGCCGTACCAACGGCGGTGTTTATTTTAGTAATCAATTTAAATTTTGATATGACACAGCTATAGTTTTACATTATTTCAGAACAACAAGACAGACTTCAGATCGTGTGGCAGAGCAGAGGCATCACCCCTTACATTCCTTTGTCTGACGAAACATTGGATTTGTTTTTACGGCATTCGCGTGTTTTTCATTATTGCTTGACTCCGTTCCTATTTCATCCCAGGTATGTTAAACTTGAATGTTTTAGGAGTTTTATGGACAGCGAGTTATGTGGATTATCTTCGTTTTTTCTCTTTTCATTGAAGGTGGCGTTACAAAGCTGCTTCCACTCGTGATCACAAGCTTCTACACATCAACCCAGTAAGACGTGCATCAGATGTACATGTTCTTCCTTCGATTTTTTTTTTTTTTTTTTTTTTTTTTTTGACATTTACTCGGACGTTATTCAATAATTCATTACACTTTTTGAAGGGCTTGCGGTACAAAGGGCCTATGTGCTATTGGAAAACACTGGCACTTAGCCCTTTGTACCGCAAGCCCTTCAATCATTATATTTATTTGTCAAGATATGCCATCAATCTGGTTCCACAGAATCATTCAATACTTGAATGCTTTTCAGCTTCCAGAAGTACCGAATGAGGATCTGTCATGGCACCAATCCGTCTGTAGTCATTTCATCAATGATTATAAACAGTATCTGCAGTCGTTAGGTTACATCCCAGTTCAGACTGCACCAACTACTCCTAGGATACTGTACGTACAATCATTTCCATTTAACTATCAAATTTAACGTTACTAATTTGTTTAGTAAACTCAAACCTAAACCTTCCCCTTTCTCGTACATTATGTGAACCTACTCGTTAAAATATGTGTAATGAATTTCATTTCACTCTCAACTTGAGGATTGAGGATTAGTGCGAACAAAATTAGTCATTTAATGATCGTATTTAATATGTTTGAACATTTCAGGAGGAAACCAGAAAAAATTATTACTATGGAAAAAGACAAGAAAGCCTACTTTCAAAAGTCACTTATTGGCGGTATCATCATGCTTGAGCTAAGCTTATGTGAACCGTTTCTTCAAATAAAGTTACATGTAATTGAGTGTGCACGTCTTCAGCCCAAGCCACTTACAAATCTCATTTTGCAGGTACTTACTAGGTTTATACATGCTGGTGACGTTTTTTAGATTGGATAAAATTCTACTTCTATTTACGAATGAACCTTTTCATTCAAATCAAAACATAACAAATTTCAATTTTTGTTTCTGTTTTTCCCCTAGATCACTCTAAATTTTTTGGACGAGTGTTACAAAATCCGGACAGCCGTGCGTCTCCATTCCATCACCTACGACTACCACTTGAAGAGTCTGGAGTGGTACGTGACTGGCCAAACGTGCTACCTCCCTCGAGATTATCACTTGACCAGCTTCCTGGATGATTTCCTTCAGTATTACCCTAAAGCACCAAACGATGCCAGCAGTTTGTTGTACAAGAGTAAGTTTGTGTGGAACAATACAATCAGTCATTCATTTATATGGCACACTGTGCAAATGGAAAAATCTTTGCGTTTTTTGAGTTGTGTGTTAAGATTTTATCAAGTTTTAATAACTTAAATATTCAAACTAACGTTCATTGAATACATCAGGTGAATCCTTGTAGGTATATCCTTACTAAGCCCAATGTATAGGTACTAGGGGGCCATTCCCTGCTGGCTACGCCAGCCAACCCCCGTCGTTGCGGCCTGGCGGTCCGCTCGTTCCGCCCTGAGGGGGCGGTCGTTGCGGCCTAGCCTGAACATTTCATGTTCCCCACCATTCTCCCAATAATCGTTTTCCTATGTTGTGCCTGTGTTACCGTGTAAGTTACTTCGCTCCACAGTGCTTATGCCTCAGTGTGTGACAGCTGCTCGAGCTCGATGGTCGGAGGCCGCTCGGAGCTTCGATGGCTTTCGCCTCTCGAATAGCCGATGGCCGAGACCCCTCGTTTCTCAATGGCCTAGGCCCCTCGCAGGCCGATGGTCGAAACCGCTCGAACCACTGATGGCTTTCGCCTCTCAGATGGTTGATGGTCAGGACCTCTCGGATTACGATGGCCGTTCTACACGATCCTCTCAGTAATTCGATGGCCCTGAGGCCGCTCGATTTATTGAGGGATTTATGGGCTGAATTTAATATGAGAAGGAGAAAGAAAACGCAAGGTTAACATCGGACAGAGCACCGGCAGAGGTTCTCCCTTCGTGAGAGAGAGATTGAAAAAGAATGAAAGCGGAGGCGGCGGCCGGCGGCCTTTTATACCCGCCTCGGCTCGTGCGGAGCTGGTCGGTCAGCTGTTGCTATGAGACGTGGAGTGTCCCGTCTGCCGGCTCTTTTATATTTCGTGAGTTTTGTAAAGTGAGGGTGGAATCCTCACATCCTACACTTTTTTTTCACCCTGAATCTAAATTTGATATCGCATTTTCAAAATACTTCATCCTGTATTTAATTCCGGAATAATATAAAAGATATGAGAAACTGTACATTTTGATCAAAGAGATACCCTTTTTTCCACCTCATTATTCAAAGTCCGCGGATACGGTTTTCAGGGGGATTAGTGCCATTTACCGACGTTCGTTCGCGAATTGCGGTCCCTGCCCACCGCCCCCGCCCCGTTCAACTGAATCCTCGTCAGCCCACCGGCAAAATTGGCATCTTTTTCTCGACCTTTCATCCTCCGTCATTAACCGCGGAAATTGGTGCCAATTGCCGGCACGCATTCGGGAAACCGGCGATCGCCGTCCACCCCCGCCCCCGACATTTTTGTCAACTGAGCCATCCAGTATTTTTGGAACACTTTAAACACATTTTTGAGTCATTTTGAGCGGACTTTTTGGTGTTTCCTGGCTTTTCCCGTACTATGCTCGCCAAGACGAATTTTTTAAGAACAATTTCAAATTTTTCCGACTGCTAGAAGTGCCTTAGAATTTAGATGATTCTCCTCCTCCTCGGGCTGCAGCTCCAATATAATAAGATAATATCTTATTATATATTAATCTTAGTATATTATACTTTTTAATATTTAGCCTTGAGTCCGTTTTTTGTATCTCAACAACCAATGCAGCCAGCGCACTACCAATTTCTTTCTTCACATTTCAGATAATTTAGTCACACCTAACCTGTCAACATCTCCAGCTCAGCTCTACGACTTTTTATTGAGCCACGAAAAAGATTATGAATTGGATGTTATGCGGATGGTGCCTCTCTCCGACAAAGGGCCCCGATCAAACATTTACACAACGACGCAGGTACATGAGTCGCCCAATTCCAAAAGCCTCCATGAACTCATTTTGAGATATTCGTGTAAAACTGTTAGGTATTTCAGAATGGGGTTTCAGCCAATTTTTTTTATATATTTTTTAAATTACTTTTCATGTAGGATATATTTTGAAAATCCCTGACCTATACTTTTTTTTAATCCACTTGAAAAGTTGGACATAGTGGGTTTTGGAACTGTATGGTGGACATGATGGGTTTTGGAACAGTATCCTTAGGACGAAGTGGAATTTGAGAACAAATCACACCCGTTCGGTAATGACAATGTAGGTTTTTATTAAGTACAAATATATAATATATAAGTAAATAAAAAGTATGCACACATTTTAATTTTTAGGTACAATTTTACTTTGAATTTAAATTGTTCGGCTATTTTTATTATATCATCAAGATTGTCCTGAAATTCTGTCACTTGCCCTTCTTGGTCTTCTTCTTCTTCTTCTTCTTTGGGTGCCATACCCGTAATCAGGCATTGGCGACCTCTCACTACTAACTTCTGTTGAGCGTGTTGACCGTTTCTTACAGAAGTAGTAGGACCTACGCCGGCTCCTACTTGGTAGCAATGATTCAAAAAAACATTGCTACCAACCAAATATATATTCTGTCATTTGTTAGCTGCCTCCAGCGATGAAAAGATTACTAAAGTTCGAAAACTAATTTTTTTTTTTTTTTTTAAACAGAGAAATGAACACAGTGGAAAAGTGAGTTTTGAAACACAATGATAAAGAGGGGTGCCTAACAGTGTGGAGAAAGTGGGTTTTGAAACAGTAGAAATAAGATGGACATGGCGGCTTTAGGAACTCCATTCCCTTTGGACATAGAGGGTTTTGGAACGCAACACGACTCTACAGGGCCGTTCTGGGAGGGACACAGTGGGTTTAGAAAGAAAACAACTTCACCATTCGATTCGTTACCTTCGATTTAATGAAAATCGATAGTTATCTCAAGTTTCCCAAAAATTGGACAAAGTGGCTTTTGGAACTGGACGACTATTTTGCTCCCACCGTCCCAATTTATTTTTGAAAATCATATTGTAATACAATAGGTATATTATATTGACGCTTTTGTATTTTATCATTTTGCAGGAAAACGAATTTGTGCTGGTGAAGCATCGAGAGGACATTTTCAAAAACAGCTCAATTAACAAGCTTCACCATCCTTTCAGCCATTTCAATATAACTCTCGTCATTGCTTATGACAAAGGCTCCACGAACAATAAGGCTAAACTCAACTACTATATAATCTTGACTTGCTCCAGGTAAACGGACTTTTAGAAAGTAAATAAAGAAGGAAATGATCTTCCTATGAAGATTTTCGTGAATTTTTCAGTTGGAATTGATTAACATGGATCATAAAATGTTCTCTGTTTTACGTTGCATTTGCTCACGCTCTTACAATCCAACCCGAAAACGAGCTTCCTAACCTTAAAAATCCTTTTCCCCGTCGCACCGAGTCGCGGCTAGCTTGTTCAGGCTTTTAACGAGCTGACACCGTCAATCGATTCAATTCCAGGCGTTTTCATCCAAAAGATGATGGGCGGTTGAGGCACGGCAAATTCTTCACGGTCACCACTGGCAACCGTCTGAATTTGGCTGTAGCCATGGGCGAATCATCTCCTCAGTTCCCTGCCATCCACGTGGAATCGGAACCTATTGGAAAGAGGTTCCCAATCTTAGTGATCGTTTTCTTGCATGTTGTGCACTTTTTTTTATTCTTTTGTAACTTTTTCTATAGTTTTTAGGACTGCAACGTTTGATCACTTTGTATTTTTGATTGTAGGTAGGTATAGATACCTTACGTAGATCTACGTAAAGGCTTTTCATGTTGAGTAGTATATACTATATACTAGTATAGTGTTCATGTTTTAGTTTATTCTACGGCTCAGTTTGACCAAAGTTGACGCGGAATAGGCTATGTTATCTGTGTTGAAAACGGCCCTACGTATCTTTAAAAAAAAAAAAAAACAGTACTGCTTTGAGCCTTTGGCTAAAATTCAAGAACATGGAACATGCCTAGTAACGTTGCCAAGAAAAATTACTATGTACCTAAATTTTAAAATAGCTCCTTTAGTGTCGTAACCACCTAATACGAATTGAGAACCACGCGCTACTTTTGGTTCGCATTTTCGTTCCTCGATACCGTGACACTTTTTGCCAGTTAGGTCAAGGCTAAAGCATGTTCCATGCTAAAAAAAATTATTGTTTCCGTTTGGACCGTATTGGATCCTCTCATAGATTTCTGCTGGAGGCGGTCTCTACCCTTAAAAAGATTCGATGTCTAGTGATATCTGCTGTCTCCAGCGCAGGGATGGAAAACCAAAATTAATCTTCGGTTATTGGATGAATCTAAAGCATCTAGAAACGGTCCGATGTCTGCTGTTTTTCTGAAAAAATCCTTAGGTATCTAATCGAGAATAGAATCGAGGTCGAGCAGACGCCCTCTCGCCTTCTGCTTTATTTTCAAGCAAATATCTTCGATTTTCAGAATTTTTGAAAAAGTTCGGATATCCGATACACACATCCGGTTACCGGATATTTCAACCCACTTCTGTCCGGCAACAACCTATCCGGATATTAAAAAGAAATTTCTGGTCACGGCCTTTCCATCCCTATTTTCTCCTCATCTTTGCATAACCTACATTTGGGTTCTTCGTTTATTTCCCAAATCGTGTTGAGATTTTTCTTGACGCTCCCGTGTCCTGACTGTAGGCCCTCGATGAACCGCAATTGTTTCTGCCGTAGGAGAAATTCGTCTAACCTTTTACGGTCTGGACCAGCTATCATGATGTGTCCTTGCTGTCGAGGGATTTTCCCCCCATCTTTTGCCACCTCACGGATAGTGCCCCTTAATTCCAACGCAGTATCCAGGTCTTATAGAGTGCTTGCTGGAACCCTGTCTAGCCTGGCCGTCTGGTTTCCCATTCCTTGGTACTCGGTCGTGTTCGGGAATCCAGCTAAGAACAATCTCTTTGGAAGCCTCGACACCTTTGAAGCCAAAATATCAATACTTGCCTATTGATTGATAAATAATGAATGCCCTTCTAATAACTAGCCTCACTCAATGAGAAGTTGATACGCTTGAATGTGGATCATTGTTTCGTTTTGTTGACCTTGTAAGTTGAATGTGCATAAGATTTTATTGAATAATTTGTGATTCCTCTTGAAACAGAGGAGCTTAAAATTTTGCGTTGTTGAATATTATGTTTCCTTTTCTTTTCGTTTTTTTATCAGCAGTTAATTTGACCTATTTGGCTTTGACGAGGTGTGATCTGCTGATTCTCACCTTATATTTCATCAGGATAGATTGGGGCGTCCTTCGCGTTGTATTTATTGGACGTAGAAATTTATGGGGGTCCCAGACTCGTCTGACCTCACCGGGGGATCTATGAACATTCTATTGGGCTTTTGAAGGATACCAGGAGGTAGAATGAGGCATCGCTTTTCGAAGTAATTATGGATGTAGAAACATAGGAACAGTACATTTGATTTATTTTTTTAATGATATTTTATTGACATGGAATTAACTTTTGCCCAATTTATAAAAAATTTATTCATTCAATGTTTTTATTCAAAAACAATTCTAACAATAAGGACACAAAATATTGAAAGAAAGTCGTGATTTGTACACACACAAAAGTAAATAAAAATAAACCCTCGTGTAAAATTGGTGGCGTTTTTATGCCGCGCACATAGTTCGTATTATAGGTAAGAATGGATATGCGGAAAAAAAGTCCCCCCCAAAAAAATCTCCATTTTGCTACTTGGAAAACAAAATACCGAGGTTTTGGGGAAAAAAAACTCTCCGGGAAAAAAAATCCCCGATCTCAAAGTGGAGAACGGACAAGTAAGAAAAAAAATCCCCGGGCTTTTGGAAAAAAATCCCGAGTGCAATGAATGTAGGCTGGCAGGCATTTTTATTATTATTTTATATTTTAAGGGGCGGTTTATAAAACGTATTACATTTTATTACCCCCCCCCCCCCCCCCCCCCCCGAATTGAATGAGGTGGATGAAAACTGCAAAACGTCAGATCCACCACTTTTCTGGAAGAAAACATAGGTGATGGTTGGCCTTTAACCATTGAGGAGGACTAGCAGTTCGACGTCCTCCCTAACGATTATCACCGATTCAAAAAAGGGGTTTTTTGGAGCGCTACCTTAATATTTCAAAAATTCAAAATCTACCCGTTAGTTTGTGATTTTAATGAAGGTATACTATTGACTGGCCTACATTCCAATAATTGGAAGATATCTAGATTAGGTATCTATGAAAGGAAAACTTGGAGAGTTCACTAACATTTAAAGAAGATTTTTTGGAGCAGGTCACCTTAACACGATCAGTTAACTATCAGCACTTGCTTCCTTCTCAAGCTCCTTCTTAAGCAAAATTTGAGCTCGGAGATTTTTTCCGTCGTTCGGGGTCTTTTTTTCCGGGGATTTTTTCCCCTACATTCCTAAGATTGAAAACTCCCGATGAACACAGCAAACTTGGCTCTAAATCCCACTTGTATGAATTAAATTTTGAGAAAACGTGGGGGGTTTCTCATACCCATCCCCCAACGTAGTCACGCCTTTCAAGTTGGTTTTTTTGGCCGTAATATTGCACTATGGTAAAAATCCTATTCTGTTGGTCACAGTTTTAGCACCGGTGGATTCGCGTTACCTTTCTTTTCAAGTGTAGATATAGGTATCCTCAACTTTCAAGTTTAGATTCTATGCTCAGTTCCCTGATCTATCAAAATCCCGAACAGCATCAGACTAAAGCTGACTTGTGCTGAGGTCAGTTTTTCGTTGTCTGTCACTGATGGCTCTGACACAAACGGTTTCATAGTTATAACAACTGTTCGGAAGTGTTGAAACTATAATTTTGATAGAAGTTGATAAAATTTAATCAAAAACATAATTACGTATTATTTTGTTTGTGAGGACATTGATTCAATCTAACAACGTCTCACCGTTACGATTCGACCTGTTAAAAATGCCAACAGCATATGCTTAACAAGGATTATTCGTGTTGAATACTTTATTGTTGAAGACTTTGGTCACGTATCACTGCTTCCATAAGCTAAAAACAATCTTCTTGTTCTTGATTTATCTAGTACTAATCATAAGTATCAAGAACTAACCATACCTACCACGTACACAATGCCATAATATATTATATTACATCAATTCCTAAAGATTTTTGTATATTTCTGTTTCAGAAATGATTCAGTAAACTATTTGGGTTACTATTCCTCGGAAGAACAACTGCTAATGGGGATTATGTTAGCTCAAGCCCGACAAATTCGTTCGGAAATTGAGCAAATTCTTAATAAGGGCTCCGTCGATTGCAGAATTCATCATTTGTGGAACAAACTTCTGTCGAATTCACCAACGGTAAGAGATAAAGGATGACTTTTGGAATACTTATTAAATTTTGCGAGCACTTTATCGTTCCTGTGTAAATATTTAACATCAATTTCATATTATGAAAGCTACATATTATTTGGTAGGAGCTCTTTTAGCTAGTTAATTCTCTGAGCATAATTTATTATATTATAATAAAGAATCAACTGACTGGCAATAATTTCGCATTCGTACGGTTTATTTCAGAAAGTGCTGTCGTATTCCAGTCTTATGGAACTCAAAAGCCTTGCTCGTGTCGAAGCATTGGCTGATATTGATAAAAGTCTGCAACCTTTGCTCAACCAGCCATTCACTTGGTATATGGGGTTCATGAGAGTATTGAGCAACAAGTACCCTGCCGACAGATGCAAAACCTTTGTATCCCCAGATAATTCTACTCAACATCTTATCATCATGCATCCACGATTTCTTGATGGATTCGTAATGCTTACTCTGGACTACACTGTCTCTAGCGCGGTAAGTGTGTCAAAATTTGATCTGCGAATACGTGCGAAACGTGTTTTTTTTTTTTTTTCGCGGCTCCTGGTTGCAGCATTGGAGCATGTGACCTACCCAACTAAAACTAAAAACACGATTCCAAGGTATTCCCAGGGAGAGCCGTATTTTTTCCTCAACTCATTTACTACAAATCCCGACGTTTCAAAAGCGTGTCAGCTTCCATCATCAGGGCATCTAGCAACATTACAAACCAGGCATTAGGCTAATGCCTATATTTGGCTAATTGTTGCTGTTTTGATGCTTGTGTTTTTTTTTCATTACCGATGTAATCTTGTAACCTTGACGTTTGCATTGTCATATACATGTCATAATATGGCGAATATACATGGCGAAAAAACGAAAAATCGCCAATATCTCGAAAATTTGGACGTGACCGGAAAAAAAGGGGGTCGGATTCGGATTCAGCACTCCAAAAAACATAGAGTTTGATGGTTTTTTCTGCGGCGCCTGAGAGTGACCTTTTTTTTGTAAACCTGTGTAATGATCGAAAACAGCGTTTTTGAAGTTGAGTCCCTCATAGGTATTCTCATACTATTATTCCTACTAGTATCCCAGTCACTGTGATTTCAGAGCAAAATCCTTTTTACGAACTAGCTTTATGCTTGAGAAATAATAAGAATCTTTTTTTGAGTAAATATACAACAACAAAAAGCTCGTTTTAAACCACGATCATCATAATAATAGTAGTATTTCTCAAATAGATTATAATATATTCTATTAAAATGTGGGTTTTATTGTGTTTAACCATTTTTGGTTCTCACAAGTGGGGCAGGAGCCGACCCCACAATGCGCCCAGATAATCACGGATAAAGTTAGAGAGTCTTAGATAGTCTTGCTCCAGAGAAAGGATTCACATAAACTTGCGTTCAGAGGTGAATTGTCTGACGACAAGCCAGGTATTACAACACTTGATTGATTTTTGGTCAAACATTGGTGTTCGGCCCGGATTCGAACCAGGCTGATCAGCCGACTGATTTGTAAACAGACGAAGCTCTGTCGCCTTAGCTCACTGGGCCACCCTGACCCCCTAATATATTCTATTATATAACATTATTATGGTTTCCTTGTATCGCAGCAAGGCTTTAACAATTGAACCTTTTCATTTTATTGTATGATGGTCATCGATTTTTTTCATAATCACATTATGTTAAGAAAACTAATTGTCCTTTTGCAGGATCTGAGCATCGTTTTCCGCCAAACTGACGAGCAGAAACGAGAACTTGACAAGGAAAATATTTATTGTCTGATTGAAGGAGTCATTAACGCTTCCGCCATCCCTTTATGGGCCTCCATGCTCACCTCGTGAAGAGTTTTTCAATTTGCGTTATTAGTTCTGATATTCCATCGGACGTGTGCCTGCTCGTCCACCAATCTGGAAATCAGTGAGAAAGTGTCAAATGGAGACCGTCGAACTCGTCCATCCACCAAAGAGGTGCAATCGTCCAACTCGCCCGCCGAGATCGTTCAGCTCGTCCGCCTATACCTCTATACCAATCAGGAAAACAGTTTGCTGGTAACGGAGGTACCAGTTTTTTTAATAAAGTTTGCTACCTATTACCGACAGTTGGTTTGATCATGTGCAGCAATGGAGTTGTCGAAGTCTTCGACTCGAAGATGATGAGTCAATGTGGCGCGGAACTGCTGTAACTGCTTTTAACGACGAAGTAGAGTACCTAGGTACTGCTTTTCTCAGTTTCTAGCCACCAAACCGCCAAGTGTCGAAGTGGATAAATGAGCGAGTATCTATGGATGTACACTTACACAAATTTCTCTGTAATATGACTTCATTAGGCGAGAGAGAGAGAATAGTGTTAAGCCAGTGGTTCACTTTACCAGTTCGCTGTAACGTTGCCCACTTCAAATTTAAGGTGGGCGAGTTCGACCATGGTTGATGTGGGCGAGTTCGACAGTCAAAGTGGGCCAGCTCGACCAAGTCACGGAGTTCGACGTTAGTGGACGAGTTCGACCTCTCCCGTTCCATCATTTCGGATTCCTTTTTAGGAAGACCGTTAAGGATTGGTTTCGTCAGTGATCCTGTGAAATGCGTTTTGCAGTCAAATTAAATTTTAATCATTGCCTCTTATATGTGAGGATCGCCAGAAGTTGCTGATTAGTTGAAATTTCTTTACGTAAAACTGACTTTACCTTTACTATTTTTCAGATTGTTCTTATATTGTTTATTGCACAAATGCTCAAAAATCAACGTAATTTTATAACTTTGCTGTATTATTACTGAAAATTCTTATGGTTCATGAAATGTTGATTTGTGGATGTCTTATTACAGCAGTGTGAAATCCACCCTTAATTTTATCTTTGCGTTTTTAAAATCACCGTTGAGGTAGATTAAAAAAGTGTGTAGGTGCAGAGGTGTAAATAGGAATGTGTGAAGAAACTATTTTTAGGGGAATCCTCCTACTCAAGGTTTGAATGTTCTTTCCCGCCGTCAAATTTTTTATTATTTGATGTTGCGCACCAACGCCATACAGTAGCAGGCTATGTTACCTAAATTTCTCTTAGACGGCTAATAACTATTTGACAAATGGGAGCTGGCGTGAAGGATTCTTCTTCTTGATGCTGAAGCTTTCATACTGCCTGCTCTTCATCCAAAATAATGGATTTAACTTGCATATTTTTCCGGGGGAAAATATTGTGATTTTGTGAATATACTTTTCTTATCAAAGACATTTGTTTAGTTCTATGCGCACTTGATTGGTTGTTTATTTTTAGTTACATATTGAAGGGTTTTGTCTCATTATGATGTTGCATTTGGCTGTGAACATTTATAAAGGTTACCTGCCATCTGAATAAGTATGCGCATTAGTATTCTATTTATATTTTATTGTCAGGGGACCCTACTGGTGGGTCTCATCCGTATACTGATCGGCGTTATAACTATTCTTATGAGCATATTGAATTTACGCTAGTATTGACTCGTTGCGTTGATAAGAAAATAATCTTTATATGTGTTGCGTTTGTATTAATTACTATTGGATCTGCTAACCAGGTCACTCGCTCAAACCTCTCTAATTCCACCATCTACCATTTCTGCTCGTCGAAGACCTGTAGTAATGCGCTGTTTTTAGTGCTCATCATAATCCCTCTTATGAGAGAATGAACTCAACAAGCGTCTGTTCCGTTGCTGTGAATTAAAAACGAAGGGGTTGTTTTCGGGAGATTAGGGAGAAAGAAAATTAAACGAATCTTGCGAAGGGACTGTTTTAAAGCTGCTACACCCATCGCTACAGTGATCGACTGCGCCAAGTCACTCTGGGCTTAGCTGCTCAAACCCGGTACCGAATTGTGTTCATTTTTGAATAAACAATTTATATCACCAGCGTAGCCTGCTCCTTAGCGAATTAAAAACAACCCTCTCGTTGAAAGTTTCAACATCGGATCACAAAATTCATTCAAAAATGATCAAAGTTCGCTACCGTTTCAACTTGAAACGGAATGTGAAAGGTCCTGTTTCCAGGTTTCGATGGTTTCGCCGTGAGGCGAAGCTCAAAAAGCTAAGAACTATTTCGTTTCTCTGCATCTCCACTGTACAAATGAAAATTGGGTAGGTAGATGAAATTCCGAGTTCAAGTTGATGTTGTCTTTAACCTGATGAACACACAGAGGACGAGACACGGCAAAACCTTATAAAGCTGTTTCAAAATGCTATTTCCTCAATAATGCCTTCTCTTCCGGCCTAGGTCTACTACAACGACATGGAAGACTCCATTAAATTAATTAATTTTATACGTGCAGACCGGAAAAATTCAATTACTTCTGTTCCTAAATCTGGTGCTTTATCTGTACGCTTGTTGAGGGTACGTATCGCTAATCATAAGAAAGTCGAGTGTTTACCTGGTTATGGACATTTCTCTTAGTGTATATTTTATCGAAGACTCTTTAGAGATGTGAACGTAAGTAGATTGATAAGATTTTATTCGGTTATAACCGATAAATGTATATTTTTACCCGTAAGTTCAGTTTCAACTTGATGGATATGGAGTTTTTCCCTTGATTCATTTCCTCCCAATACATTGTTTTGTATCTTTCATCGGCCTCAAATCAGCTGTTCGAAATAGAGGTAGGTAATTGTTTACTGTTACTTTGACACCTCTCAATTTTTTAATATAAAGACATTAAAGTCAAATTTTGACTTTTTCATGTTTGAGAAGATAGGATATACATTTGATAAGGCCCGGAAAAGTAAGAAAAAAAAGTGATGTATCTTCAGATGAAATGTTGTCGTTGGAGTCCGGAATTGGTTCCTCTATTATCCTGTTGTTCCGGGCCAAAAAATGTTCATCTGTCGTTTGTATTCCATTCTTCGATGTTAATCGATTTGGGGAAAAGAGCGGTTGAGCCTAGTGGCAATCGATTTGAGCAAAGGGCAGCAAGAGAGACGCGATTGAATTGGGGAAACGTTCTTATCGGTTAAGTACTTCTGTACGATCGCGTTCATCATAACAGCAGACGCAGAGATGGGAAAGAACCCCGCACATATTAATATTCAGTACCTAATTAATTCTGTTTATAAGTATTAATCTAATCTAATCTTGTCAGTGGTCTAATCTTGTGGTTATCAGTGGCTCAGGTTTGAGCGTTGGACTACTGAGTCAAAGGTTGCTGGTTCGATCCCAGCAGCCGCAAGACATCTTCCTCATACTGATAATCACTTTTCGGAAGGCAATGGCAACCCACCGAAAGTATTCTGCCGTGGAAAACCTCTCAAATTTGCCGTTCGGAACCGGCGTTAAGCAGTAGGTCCCTACTACTTCTGTATTAGCTGGTCAACACGCTCAACAGATGTTAGTAGCGAGAGGTCGCCAACGCCCGATTACGGGTATGGCACCCAAAGAAGAAGAAGAATCTTGTCAGACTTTGAGCAATGTATTGACAAGGAACTGTGGCCCTTGGAGAACATGTGGCCAGCATTATGAATGCTGGCACTTTGGTCTTGGCCTTTGCTTGGCAAAATATCCCTACTATGGGTCTTTCATTTTAGAACTTGATTTGTGCCTACCCTTGTAGTAGGTTCCTGTGATGAAATTTAGTTCCTATTTGAGCCTCCTGTTATGAGGACAAGCCTTTTACGCCCATTTAGGACTACATTTCATAGATTTTTGGCTTGGATATAATTTTTTCTGCGTAGGAGATAGCAGGAAACACGACGAACGACGGATCAACCTCTCAGTTGATGACTCACGCGTTGACAGTACCTACTTTCCCTTTTCCCCAATTCGATCGTTCCTTACTCACAACAGTTTTCCCGATTGCGTTTCAGCCCGGTTTTCCACAATTCGAATACCACCCATTCTTGATAACATATCGTCACTCAAGTTCTAACACCACGTAATAATTATTGACATATTGATGAAAATGAGTTTTTCATTCCATTTGATAGGTATTAACATAGCCGAAGGTACCTTATCCACGCCGAAATCACCTGGAAACATATAAACGAGGAAAACTTGAAAATGACTACAGCGCGTGTTTGACAAAACAGCGCATAACTGAGAAAAACAGCCCGTAACTGATAAAGAAAAGCGCGAAACTGATAAAACACTTCGTAACGGATAAAATAGTTTTTGGCCTCTTCTGTAAAGTTGCGTGAACGTGGTGACGATATTTAAGAAGAACTTATATAACGATATTTCAGAACTTAAGTGACGATATTTGAAACCCAAAAGAATTTGAGCTGAAAAATTAATAGAGAACAATTGCCGAAATAAATTCTATTTTTTGAGTGCCCCATGTTTTCGGTTTTGTGGAGTAAATGTGCCGTGACGTATCTGTCAACTCTATCCATCCCCCTACCGCCATCGAGTCAATTTCTGCGATTCTCAAACAACGAATTTGATGAGTGATTAATGTAATTTGATCGAGATGTAGTTGAGTATGAACCAAACAGGTTGCAGTGCATACCTTCAAACTAGTTCAAGTTAGTTTGTAGTATAACCATTGTTTACCAATTTGTGATGTATGTGCCATGGTATTTTACAGCCTCTGAAGTGCTAATTGTTAAGCGTTGTTCAGTGTATAGATATTGTATTTATTATAAAATCGCTATGTGCACGTAACTTTTTAGTTTTTTAGGTATATAACCTTGTTCACCTCACATTAAACATTATAGATTCGGAAGGAAAGAAATATTAATATCTGAAATTATTTGACCTTTATTTTTATTGTAAGGATTGTCACTTGTCATGAGTAGAAGATGACTGCCAAAATCGTTCGGGTGCGCTTTTTATTATAAAATACCATTATTGCTACATGTCAGTTGAAAAATTGTGAACTCGGTAGTTTTTGTTCCAGCCTTTCAACTGTTGATCTCATTCATTTTTGAAATTGTGGTGTGGAAATGTTCACCGACTGATAAAACTGCTTTAAATTAGAAAAAGCGCTGTCCCCTTGAGGTTCTTGGTACTGGCCGCGATTAATCCAAGGCTTGTTGTCATTGGAGCATCGAAAATTAAAACACTCTTAAAATTTTCTTCCTCGCAAGGTGCTGAACGTACAAGAAATCAAATGCCAGCCTCTCAGGGAGAGTATTATTTTTCATTTTTTGAAGTACAAGTATAATTGACTGGAAAATCTCTTTTTTTCAATTCGTTCGTTCTACCGACGTCGACTGATAAGAGTAACAATAACTGCCTCACCTTCCATTTCTTATGATTTACTAGTCAGTAATTATTGATATCATTTCTTTTTATTATAGTTTTAATTGTTACTTATAAATTGTTTTCTGTTAAAAATCCCTCTTATTACTCAGAACTAGCGCCTTGGCTAGTATACAAATTGATTATGTAGCACAAGCAATTGCTGGGAATTTTAAATGTTCACAATTTTAAATTCATTGCTTCGAATGTGTCATTATCGTTTGGACGAATTTCTAATGGGCTAGGGATGCTCTCAAAGTTGTAGATATTTCGTGCACAATGTATTTGTTTTTAAGCCAGACTAGACCCAAGCCCAGGGAGGTGTACCCAATTTATTTTTAGACCTGGTTTTTAGTTGGGCAGTAGTTTGGCCCAGATGTGGACAGACTGGTAACATCCTTCAATTTGGACGTACCATGGACGCATGTTTGTGTACCGATTAATTTCGACACTCGTGTATAAAGTTCAAATTCTGTAGTATTGCAAATTTTTATCGTTGATTTTTTTTTCAGCAGGCTCCCAATAGTTATTCTTAAGATCTACAAAGATTTCCATAATGTAACTGTGCTCAAAATATGATTACTCTTTTCTTGTGCCTGTTTAAAATTATATTTTTATTATAAAACAAACGCGATAAAAATATATTTTATGGTAATTTTAAAGTATTGTTGTTGTTTTTTTATCACCACCGTCGTGCCTAACACTTTTGAAGAACATGTCGTGAAATCGACATCTGTGGAAGAGATGGGTGCTCGAATGGCAACTGGAACCCTCGCAGCGTACACTGAACATCTTTATTGATATAAATTATAATTTATATTTACATAAATACATGGAAACAAATTTCCTGAATCAAATTAATAATTAGCAGATATTTAGGATAAAAGTAGGAGGTATACCAAGAGGTAATCGGTTTTTCTACTATTTGCAACTGTGAATGTCGACGGTTTTGTAGCATTGATTACACTTGACGTAGCAGCACCAGTGAAATGTGCAATCGCATCGCTCGCCCAGGTTGACTTTCCTCGTGTTGTACCCTCTCCCGCAGCACATGAGGTTGCATCCATCCATTCCTTGTGACGTTCGGTTGCAGATCCTTCCTTGTGTGCCTGGGTGAGAGTAAAAACCGTTAGGTACATCCAAAATAAACAACGATTTGAGAATGAGAGGGGACCGCATTAGAAAATGCTGGTCAAAAACAACAGTCATACCTAGTGAGCCGAGACTAGGGTTTGGCACACAATAATTGGGAGACTCGTCTATATAAATGAGATCATTAGGAGTCGGAAGCCCAAATCGCGGGTCTTTGATTTGAAGCTTTCCCCTGCTGTTTACTTTGACTTCGGTTGCACCATCATATTTATCCATGATGTAATCTCCTGTAAAATAATCATTATCATTATTGCATTCCCATTATTTTTCTGCATCTCCTGTGTTAACAGCTTGTTAATTTAAGTTCGAAACTGTGTTTGGTTCTCGAGGGTTGGTTCAAGTGAAAAACGTTGTTTTATGCCAACGTTTCAATGTATTTATAAATACAACTTCTTCAGGTGTAAAGTTAAACAGAGGAAACAAAATTGATTACATTTAATCTAAACAGCTAGAAACGGGCCTTGAGTCGACATGGTTTTGTAGGTGTTAGTTTAATTACCTTTGAACGATTTATTGCTTGTTCAGATGGAGTAAATAATGCTGCATCCAGGTGAACAGGCGGTGACAGAAAATAGTAAAAAACTAGGTGATAAGAGAGATACCCATGTCGCCACAAGGTCCATTTCCAGCTGTTTGTAAACATCAAATGAAACCAAAATGTGGTTTTTCAAAACATTTACTTTTAATGTAAATGTAAACAATTTTGTTGTTTCCTCTGCTTATCTTTAGCGCTGAAGAATATGTATAAATACATTGAAACGTTGACATATAATAACGTTTTTCATTTGAACCAACCCTCGAGAACCAAACCCAGTTTATCCAAGTGGTCAAGAAATCTGGAATCTAATGTAAGTTCGTAAAACAACAATAATTACTTATTATTATAACACAGGCTGAAAATTAAAGTTGTTACCTATATTTTGTTCAGGACTGTGTTGGAAATGAATCATTACTGAGATAATAGGTGAACATCACTTTTTTACATTTTTTTTAAACTACTATTAATTAACTGAACAGTTTCTGTTCAGTTAATTATATATTCAACTCAGATGTTCCAGTCAATTGAAATTGAAAGTGAGATAAAATGACTGTACAGATTTTACCAACCTATTTCCCTGAACGTGGAAAGTTGCTGCCAGCATGTAATTAGGCTGCAGGACCCGGACACTCCGTGACATTTGCACGTGACTTTTGACATTTTAATCACAGCCTGAAATCGAAGGAATATCGTTAAACAATTGGCCCAGGAAGGTCGTGGCGCTGGTTAAAACGACGTCCAATGAAAAAACCCCGGCTCTTTGGGCCTCGCCAGTACCCCCGGATGCCTTTTGCTTAGAGCCTACGGCTGAAATTCAAGAAACTTGGAACATGCTTTATTAACCGTGGGATTGAAACCCATCTTGCGAGTTTGAAAAGTAACTGTCCAACGCCGAACTAGTGGCCTAACGTACGACAGGTGAGGACGCCAAACTAGTGGCCTAACAGTAAGACAAGTGAGGATGCCGAACTAGTGGCCTAACAGGTGAGGACGACGAACTAGTGGCGTAACGGTAAGACAAGTGAGGATGCCGAACTATTGGCCTAACGTCTATTTATATATTAAGTAATAATAATATTATTACGTAATATATAAATAGACGCGGTAATAACATTACTTATATAGGCCGGGAGGGAGACGCGGGAGTGTCACTTTTACAATGTAATATTATGTAAAAATATACCTATGTCATATTATGTAAAAGTGGCACTCCCGCTTCTCTCTCCCGGCCTAACGTTTTTGGGCAGTTAAATCACGGCAAAAGCTGTTTTTAGCATTTTTTTTAGCTTAAAAAAAACAAAAAACGGCCGCTTTCTCCTTTGGTTGTTAGTTTGTGATAAAGGTGGACGGTAGCTCCTCAATTGAAATCGTTCGTTAGTTTTAAATGATAAATAATTACCCGCCTTCCAGCTTCATTGTTATGCAGATTCATGAGTGCCCGACCGTGCTCGACGCTTCCTCTCCTGTACCTTTTTTCTCTCTCTCTCACGTCCACGAAGCTCTGCGTGAATCTGTAACAATTGATGGCAACATTCGTAAAATTTTTAATGCACTTAATGTTTTCATTCACTCATTCTAGGGACCTTTCCTGTTAGCCGCCGGCCACTGCCAGCCAGCCACTGTGGGGGTCCGCGGCAAACTTCGAGAAAAATGAATATGTAAATAAATAAATAATGGCAGGAATTTCATTACAAGTGACGTTGGCCGAGGCTGTGAAAAAACTAATGCCACCAAATGACCAAAAAGTGGCTTAGACAATCGGAAAAAATCCTTAAATTTGATAGAACAACTAATCAGCAAGTTCGCAATAACGAGGGAACTATGATCTCGATCCCTGATCAGTGGGAGAACCCAGTTTTTTTTTTTTTTTGTTTTTTTTTTTTTGGTCTCTCTTTTCGCTCTTCAGCCAGCACGACAAAACGACCGCATCGTCATCGGAATCCATCACGAAACTGACGCTTTTCCGTGGAAAACCGTTTCTTCTGTATACATGCTCGAATGAAATGGATCGCATGAAACGCGCTTTTCCAGTGTGCGCTCCGCAATCCCAGTGGGTTGTAGGCGTGGGTTGTAGTTGTGCGAGTTCTTTTATAAATCGAATTAGTATGACCTACTTGAAGCGTATTTCCAAAAAGTGCCGTAAAATTCCTCCAAACTGTTGGAGGCCAGTGGAATGATGGTCAGCCCCTGACCCTTCCTAGGACTATTCAACTCAAGTGCGGTGGCTCCTGTAGATTCAATTGATGACGAACACCCAGTAGTCAGTATTCGAACATGAAGGCGACCCTGCCAACCCGCCAGGGGGATATTGAAGCAGGTCTGCTTCAATATCCCCCTATAAGGACCTGTCCCTTACTTGGGTGAATTTTTTTCAAACCCAATACATATTTGGAATTTTCCTACCTAATATCGTGTAGATTAATAAATCTTTTTTTTTCTTCTTTTTCAAAAATTCGATTTTTTGGTAAAAATGTTTTTGGGAACCCCTTAAACAATTCTCACTTGTAACCGTATTCCAAGTTATCTCCGCATCCACCCCAAATCCATTGATGGTGCAAGTCCTTTGGCCTTCCAGCTCGGGAACAACTACATGATGACAGCTGTCCATCTCGGCATCTTCGCCCAATGGTGTGAGTAATACCCGCTGCCATGATAGCGTGGACGAACGCCGACTCTCTACTCCCTGCAGAGAAACAATAAAATGCCTCATTAGAAATAATAATTTAATATTGTAATGTATGAATCGATTCATTCGATTTCGATCGAAAACCTCAAAAAGTAGATGTTACCTACGGGTTTTTGCCGTTTTCTTCGATGTGTAAATTACATAAACATTGTACGGGGAGGGTCGTGTGCTGAATAACCTCGCAAGGTCATGCCCACAAAAATGCGTATCACACCGTCCATTCCCCATGATTGATTAATAATCACTCCTCACCTATGGCATTGAGAGGTCCGAAGACAGACGGGTCGTCTACAGTCGAGCAATTCCACCGTCGATTGTTGAACTGGTGCTTGCACTCGAGAAGGCCGTTACTTGTACCCACAGCTATGCCTTCCATGTGATCATTGTACACTTGGCACAAACGGACTTGCCCCACGGAAAATCCTTTGGCTGCCTTACAACCATTGAACTCGGAGTTGGTACCAATACTCCTGTAAAAAAATGTACGATGAATTTAATGCAATGTAGGGAAACTACTGTAGATAAGGTGACGATGACGAGAAGCAGAAACGTTATATTCCAAACCACTTCACTTAGTAGCTAGGGTATTATCAAATTCCCACTGTGCCCTCTTCGAAATAAGTCCGAAACCCAAAATATTTATATCTCCGCTCAAACGTCTCCAACTAAGTACTACCTTCAGAATGAAGCTTCGTTCCGAAGAGATTCGTGCCAAACGCTTAGTGTTTGAATTCGTCTCGGCTCGTATAGATACGAGAGATACGCAATATTCTAGAAATCAAGTTCTGACCATACTGCGATTCAGTAAAAAAAAAAAAAAAAAAAAATCATCAATTAAATTCAGTAAAACGAATGTGTCAAAGTTCCCGATATTTGTAGAATGACCCATCTCTTCTTGAAAAATTATCGCATACAACATAAATCCCTTCCTGCGTTACTGGGATAATGAATTGGTGATATTCTACCATCTAGTGACTTTTTGAACTGAGAATGACAGGGGAGACGCTTTACAGAGAGGTGCGTGATAAGGAGGAAGCAGCTGGGGAGCTTAAGAAAGCACAATAGGCCAGTTGACTGGTTGCCCTCATCCTTCCAAAAGTTCCACTTCAACAATTGTTGATGTTTTGAGGAGGAAGGTGATAGTTATGGTTGTTCCTGACACAGGCTTATCTCAACAGCGACAGAATGCAGGAGACATGAGGGGTATGCCGGCTGGGGGATGTCGCCGCGGACTCAGATCTCCCGGAGATCCTGACTGGAAATGATTCATTATTGTGCTGAAATTTTATGAATGGAATGAACGGGGATCCCCTCCTTTTGGGGAGCTATCGAACAAGGCGATTAGGGAGATCAAAGGGAACAATCGTGGTGGTCGACAGACCCCCCACGTTAGTTTAATGGAGCCCCTAACGTGGTCAGTCAGGCTTGAAATTATCAGTGTTGTATCTTTAAGGGGAGGTTCCAGCTGGGGAAGAGCTAAGGGTTGTGGCCACTTGGACCGGAATCATTAAGGCCAACTATTCCAACTCAGTCAAGCACAGGGAACTGGTTTCGTCTGACTCGTATGGAGTTCAAAATCTCTGTCGTTAAATTTGATTGAAGGAACTCCAAGGAGATTATTTCAAAATCAGAACCGAAACTTCACGTTAAAAAAAAAAAAAAAAAAAAAAGGGGGGAAAAGCTGCGTTTATGGATTTTTTTCCAAAACATTTCGAAAGTACCTACTCATTACACCTTTGGTATGTTTCTCAGTTTTATCAAGCCGAATGGGTCATGGCGCTGGCTCCAAAATATCGCCAGTTTTTATTTTTTAATTTCTTAGGTTCACAGCGCAAAAACCTTATATATGTAAATGTGTGAGGCGCCTGGTCTGCAGACGCGCTAATATAATGATAATTTTACAAGTTGAAAAACCTTCACGAAAGCACCTTTTTAATGTCATCAATGCTTTGAATGATAAGAAGTGGTTTTAAATAATGACAACTAGCACTCAGAAATAAGACCTCGCTTCGCTCCGCCAACCACTTTCTCGGACAGAACTCCGACTCAATCGGACCATAAACAAAAAGATAGAGATATGTAGTTGCACGAATTTGCGCGCGCCAACAATTTTGCTCAACGCGCTTATCGGACGTAAAATTGGCCGAGGAATACAAATTCGAGGAAAAAATTAGGGGTTCCCATTTAAAATAAGAAACTTGGGCGCAAATTCGCCTATTTGCGCGCATCTCAGGGGGAGGGGGGGGGGGGGGGGGCTCAACCCCCCTAAGAACAACTATACGGGACGCCGAACCCATAGAAAATACACTGCAGTGTTTATCTCCTTGGCAATCCCCTGATTCAATCTTAATGAAACTGATAGGGGATCATCTAGAGCTATACCCACACAATTCCTGAAAATTTGATTGAAATCCGATCAAAGTGAAAGTTATGCCTGTTTCAAGAATTTCACGTTAGCGCATGCGCAGAGCGTACCACTGATTCAATTTTTACCCAAAGCCTGGGTAATCATCTACGGCACAACCCGCGTAATCCCTGAAAATTTCATCAAAATCGGATCAATATTGGCTGAAATCCCCACTCCTTCCCTTCTTTAGGGAAGGAGAGGGGGTTGAAGGAGGGGAAAACGGAAAAAATCCTTGAGGGCGCTCAACCTATCTCAGAAAGTACATCATTTTTGAATTTCTCGAGATTTTCAAGAATATATATATATATAAATTACGTTCGCGCATGCGCAGGGAGTACCACTGATTCAATCGTGATGAAACTGATAGGGAACCATCTAGGGCTATACCCACACAATTCCTGAAAATTTGATTGAAATCCGATCAAAATTGAGAAAGTTATGCCTGTTTCAAGAATTTCACTTTAGCGCATGCGCAGAGCGTACCGCTGATTCAATTGTGATGAAATTCGTATGGGACCTCAAGGAGCCTTATCCGCATAATCCCTCAAAATTTGAGCTAAATTCATTCAAAATTGTGGAAATTATGGCTGTAACAAGGAAATGCGGACAGACCGACAGACCCACAGACCGACAGACCCACAGACCGACAGACCCTCAGACCGACAGACACGGAACCAAATTTGTTCAGTAGGCTATGAAACGCAAAATGCGAGTGGAAATTTTGAATTCGGACAACAAAAAATTTTTTTCTCCCGAAAGTGAACACAAGGCTTCCGTTGCTTCGCAGACTCGGAAGCAAAATCGCCGTATTTTTATCGCTTACAGTTTCGGAGGAGAAGGCTCGTGACATACTCTGTTAGTTAGATAGATAGATAGTCAGTTAGTCAGAGACACGGTGATTTTAACACTACGTAACCATCACGTTAGAACAATAATTATTATTGACATTCACGCAACTTTACAAGAGAGGCAAAAAACTGTTTCATCAGTTACGCGTTGTTTTATCAGTTACGGACAGTTTTTCTCAGTTACGCGCTGTTATATAAATTAGGTACGTTTTTATGTTTCCAGGTGACTTGGCATGGTTACCATACCTTCAGCTATGCTAATAGAGAGCTTTTGTTCTTCACGTGCGAACTTTTCGTTGAAACGTGGCGAGCAGTGCCTAGCGCGAGCACTCGAAGATGATAACTATTTCACGTTTTCGCTGGGGCTACTCTATAAAGAAATAGTAGAAAAGGAAGGAATCTTATTTCGGAACAACGAGAATCAGAATCAGAATCAGAATCAGAAAGCGTTTTATTTGCCATATTACACAGAGTGCTTTTGACAATGGTCACGGTTAATTAAAGTTAGGCCTGAAAATACAAAGTAAGATGGTATACCAATTATAACGTTAAGTTATAACATTAAATTTTAATCGTAAATTGATGAATTAAGGGCATGTACACGTTAAAGACGTTTCACTGGATTGATGTTGAGAAAAAAGTCTTCAAATGAGTACGGCACCATTTGTGACAGTCGGGATTTACATGAGATTCTACATTTTGGCACAGGCTCTTCTCGGACAGATTTTGGAAGGGCATTAAAAAATTTTATTCCCCACCACGATGTAGAAGTTCTACTGACGTCCAAACGAGAGTGGGGCAACGAAAGCTGACTGGCACTTCGTGTATTGTGAGTGTGTGAGGCTGAGGGGAATGAGGTGATGTTTTTCCGCACATAGGTAAGGCAAGCGAGGATGTACAGGGCTGGTACTGTTAGTATTCCCAGCTCCTGAAAAGCATCTCTGCAGTCCTTCCGATAGTTTAGGCCCATGATAGCTCTGACAGCTCTCCTTTGACTGCTGAATACAAGGGCGCTGTGTGGCGAGTGGCCCCAGCAAAGGATGCAATATCCAGCCCTACTTTGAAAAACTGAATAGTAGGCAGCAAGAACGGCAGTCTTGGGAAGCTTGTCGGAAAGTCTTCGCAAAAGGAAGGAAACGCTATTTAAGGAAGCGGCCAGCTGTTCACAGTGAGGCCTCCAACTCAGTTTCGGATCCAGTACAACACCCAACATTTTAACGGACTGAGGGTTACCAACACTCACTGCCAGCGATAAGTCCCTTAATCCAAAATACATCACCTCCGTTTTTGAATCATTAACAGCGAGACGGTTTTTATGGAACCAATGTCGAATAGCGCCGACAGTACTATCTGCATTTTCTACCAGGGCAGCCAACGAAGAATCTGATGAAAGAACCGTTGAGTCATCCGCAAACATAACAGTCCTTTTATTTGAATGTTGAGGAAGATCATTTGAAAATATCAGGAAGAGAGTGGGTCCTAGAACGCTACCTTGAACTACGGATAAGTCTCCGATTTGTGACAATTCGGAGACAGTACCATTTAGGCGGACAGCTTGGACTCTATTATGCAAGTAAGACTTAATCAAGGTTGCGGCTTCAGCGGAGAATTTGTACGATCGTAATTTTGCCAGCAACAGTTTATGAGGCACACAATCAAAACACTTTGAAACATCAACCATTGTTGCTGAAACATAGTGACCTCTTTCCGTTCGCTTGATGTAGAGAACCGCTTGATGTTCGAACGTGGGGGACCGTCTTCCCGTTGGTACGAAAAACCCATACGTTTGCACGAATTTCTTCACGTTGTTGGCGCATGCGCAGTTAGTTTTTTTTACGTTCCAACGAAATGATTAGCTACGTAGAAAACTAAAACTCTCAATAGAGATAGAGTATTATAATACCTATCAAATGGAATGAAAAACTCATTTCGTTAAAATGTAAATTACTTACGTGGTGACGATATGAATATTGAAGATTCTTTAAAAACCACTTGAAACAAGCTATGATTAGCAAATATTTTGCAACAATCTGATATGTGTGGAGTGGTACGAGCAATGCAATTCTCAGCAATTCACGACGAAGGCTTATTTTATCTCTTAACCAGTGACGTCACATCTGTCAAAGTGAGGAAAGAGTTTCCGACTGACAAAGGTTCCAACTGAGGACGAAAAAAAGCCTCAGCCATAAGGGATTTGGTTGTGAACATAAATTTATCGAACATGTTGAGCAATTTTAAGGTGATCATTCAGAAACGTGGGGAACGTTGAAAATGTCAATGCAAAATTCGTTAAATGCGGCGTTTGATAAGTGAACATTCACGCCCAAACCCCTTGAGGACTGAGCGTTTGTTTGGCCCAAATGGCAACCTCCAGTTGGTAACTCGGAGGTTACGAAAGGAAAGCCTGTTATATCCTTGTACGTTTGTCGTTTTGTCTTGTGTGATGTGACGTCAGACTTACACGGTCTATTGAACTAGGATCATACTACGATTTTCAACTTATATTTCGATTTCCTATTCGGGCTTTTGTTACCAGCCGTAAATCTCAGGTCTAGCCAAACAAAAGTTGAAGTTATCCATTATTTTCAAAAAGTTTCTTGGAGCTTACTGACAATAATTTTTGATAGGTTAACTTTATATGAAATTTTCATATAAAAAAGGGAGTTGTGGATAAGTTGTACTTGTCCTCATTTCTGGGTGCTGATGTCCTACATTTCTCAAAATGAATCTGGCCACCCTACTCGAGCTGTATAATCTTATGCACTTATTACAGATGGTTACGTAACTACTAGTAGGTGCATTAACTACATACTAAAAACGCAGCACGCGGCCGTCGTGCAAAATGGTTGGGCCTAACGCCGTATCTGAAATTTGCCAGCCTAGAAAACTAGCGATCGGTACCTAATCATTTTAAAGAAACGACCTGTCATGACCTACCTGCCATGAACTACCTGTCATTAGATGGCTAGGAGATCTAAATCCGGCAGTTTGTACGTGTGAGATTGTGTGTAGGATGTGTGCTACTGGTAACTGATGAAATCTTAAGGTTATGGTGTGCTCTTATTTTGGTCCATGCGGTTTTCACCCCGGTTGCCCTACAGGGCAATAAGGAGCTGCTGTACGTGGGGGTTTTGAATAATTTTGGAAGGGGGCTTGAGTGTCAATTTCGAAGTATTCAATCAATAATATTATTATGATAACAATTCTAATATTAGAATTGTTATCATAATAATTTATCGAATTTTGAAGCATTTTTTCTCTTGCGCAGTAGTATTCGTTCACATGCCTTCCTCTTGGAGCACAAATGGGCCCAGCTTTGAATTTGGTTTTACAGACTCCCGTTCAAATGTTTGTAACCGTACTGATGGGAAGGCATGTGTACGAATACTACTGCGCTTCGCTCGCTCACTTCGCTCGCCCTTCCTGCGAATGGTTGGGTACAATCCCGTGCGCATAATGATCGTCCTTCGAGGGTAATGTAACAACTCCGTGCGGAGGCTCGAATGGCTCATTGAACCCCTTGACGGGGTGGCCCGACTCCATGAGGAGCCAGTACTTGTATTACTGGGCCACAAGTGAGACCGAGTGTTCTAGCGCACTATCCAATCTAAGCAGGCTGGTAACCCGAGTTTGAAACAAAACTCACATGTTGCCAGTGTGACAGACAGTGTTCAGCTTCTTATCATGGGTTTCATTATCAACCTTATCATTCCTACTATCATCTTGCTGTTTTTACCAAGTAGCAATACCAGTACTGAGTTGCCACTTCTTTCTGTGAAAAATTTAATGAATATTCCTACTAAGTTGACTCAACGCAGCCAAAATGAACCAAAAAAAGAGGTGGTTAGAGTGAGAAAGTGACTCAAAAAAAAAAAAAAAAAAAAAGTACTCAGCAGAGGAGTCATTTTCTCTCCCTAACCACCTCATTGGATTAGACCTCTGCACCGTCGGCAAAAACCAGACCGGGAACCAAAAATTGTTCAAAAATAGGAACAATGCGTGCCAGGAGGGGGGGGGGGGGTAAAAACTACCTATTCGTTATCGAAAAGCAAGTAGAAGAGGTCTGAGGCCAGGTGGGAGAGGTCGGAGGTTGGCTGGCTTTGGCCAGCAGGCGGTGGCCCCTAGTCTTCTTTTATTTTCTCTGAGAACTCAACGAACTGTACGAGCTGCACTCATGGGAGGGTGTTAGCAGCGGCATGGAGTTTGCTCATCCCCCATTTGAGGGCGGTACCGAATTGGTACGTTGCCGATTTGAAGGCAGGATAGGTAGGTACTTATTGAATTTCTCAGGGTTTTTTTGGGGGGGGGTTATTATTCTTGGAATAATACACCTAGGTATGTAATCGCGACGGAGGTCGACGACTCTGATCGCCCCTAAAATTTGACATCATCCATTTCAAGGGGTCTAAATTCCAAAACCGAAATGTCCGTCCGCCGTACGCCGTCCGGGCCATTTCGGGCAGTAGGATTTTTTTTTAAATCTGAAATTTTGACCAAATACTCGGTTTACCATCTAGTTGTGCCCGCACACAACTACGGGGCTACGGGAGGGGTTTTTCGAAGGGGGGGGGAAAGCCTATGGGATCGAGTTAGGTGTCATTTTCGAAGTAATTTTGGACGTAGAATCCATTTTTGGGGATCCCGGAACGATCCGATTTCACTGTGGCGATCAATAAGGCATTGATGGGGCTACAAATGGGATTTTTGAAGGAACTCAGGAGGTCACATTTTTCGAGTAGGTAATAAAAAAAAATGTTTGAAAAAAAAAAAAAAAATGTCTAAGAATCAAAATTCAAGAAAAACCTTTTTTCCACAATTTTTTTTTTTTTTTCAATGACAGAATTAAATGTATGCACAAGTAACCTATATCAAAGAATAATATACCCCTGTGTAAAATTTGCAGCTTTTTATTTTTTCAGTGATTTTGTTCGGGACGACAAAAGGAGAATTCCATTGAAACGCAGCAGTGAAGATCTCACCACCTTCTCCAACACGGACTCAATCGACTGAAGGGGGGGGGGGGTGGTCTTGATTTGGAAGAAGCCGAAAAAGGAGGAAGAAAAAAAATCATGAAAGGAGATTCCTACGGCTCTGAAGTACATATTACCTACCAACCTCTCCCCGATCGTCTTGGCACCTCCCCTGGTCTCACCCCCAGCGTATATCAACAGGTCTCACAGCATAGAGTGAAACGGATGGAGACCTCGTAACAAACGTTAGTCACACTAAGTGCAAGTCTGCACACAAAATGCAAGTCTTACAACATGCATCATCGCCGACAACGCGAGAATAACATTAAAAAACATCGAAAACTATTCCAAACAAGCATAGATGCCAAATTTTGGTTGATTTTGTTTTTCGTCATATTTAACGTAGGTACCCCTCCAAAAACCAGGAGTGGACTACCTACGAGCTATTCCAACTTGACACTCTAGTTAAACATCTAAAAGGTAATTGATCAAAAGAAGATAGGCAGATGGTGGTGCTAGTCATTTCAAACCTACCATTTCCCATCACCAAATGTTCCAGTTTTGTTCCACGTTCACTCTAGACGTCTGATATTGATTAAAGCTCCCAAATGAATTCCCGTTACTGAAATATAAAAATATCAAATATCCCTACAATGAGAAGTTTTATTTAAATCTTTATACTTTAGAGTGTATCGATTTTACCGAACTTCCTCACCCCTGCTTCCAATAGGTGGCCATTTAGATCCAAAAGATCACCCTCAAATTAAGTGATACAGAAAGAGGAAAATCACCTTTTGTGAGTGAAGATGATTTTGAGTAGGTAAATATTTTTTTCTAATTCAGTACTAATTAATGATTTTTGACGTTTTTCAACGAAAAGCGGGAATTTCAAAAGAAAGCGCTTCAAAGTTGAAACTGTAGTTGTATACGATTCAAACAACTCTCCGATAGTTAAATACCGCAAAATAAATTTTACGCCTGAAGGAGAGGTTCCCTACTTCCGCATTCCGATTTGATAAATATATAAAACCGATATTTTTATTTTTGCGGTTCACTACTTCTTCTCAATATCTAGGTACTGCTAGGAGTCTACTAGGGTTTTACGAGGGTTCTAGGATTCAACTAGGGTTCATCCATTCGCAACTTGGGTTCCACCAGAACTTGACTCCAATAGTACCGAGGGTTCTACTCCTTCTTCACAGAATCCTGCCCGGTGGAGCTTCCTAGAAACCTTTCGCCATCTCAGCCCATCCTTACTGCTTCTAATAGCTCTATAGTATGGACCATTCGATAGAACTTATGCCCTTGGGTGCAGTGCCCATCATTTGGTCCCTGAGAGGAAAATTTCCTCTGAAAAATCGGTGGCATTTAATGCTACCGATTTTTCAGGTAGCCCAGCAAAATTTGAGCGAAAAAATTGTCAGTAGGTATAACAGCATTTTTCACAGGAGTCTCTTAGCTTTTCTATTAGTAATTTTAGATAAATAAAAAAAATCCTTAAATAAAAAAGTTCCTCAGAAAAGTACCCACTACTGGTGAAGAGTGAAACACCACCAAGTGGGTCATGATTGTGTGAGGGACGTGTGCGCGGAAATGGCAGGCCCCGCCTGGAACGGGGTTAGAACTGAACCCACCTCAACTGGGACCAGGTATCTAGGAATGCTGAGTCGACGAAACATGCAAAAAATGACACCGCTGCTGAAGACTTAAGGGCTTGATTTTCCCCACTGGTATGTGCATAATATGCACATATTATGATGCACATGGGGAGAGAATTCCAGCGATTCAATCGACAGCTCGCGTCGACTCTGGCTGAAAAGTGGGCTCGTCCATTTTCCCAAGTAACTGCATGGGTTCGGGTGAAGCTGCAGTTTGCTGTCGTCCGGGCAGTGGCATCCCGTGAGCGAGGTATCAGAAGAAAGTACCGGAAGAAGGAGCGGGCCTCCAGTTCTGGGACGAGTAGTCCACGGCGCCCATGGCCCTCCTTTGGCTTTCGGCCATTTGATGTGTGATGTGATTTGTTTTTGTTTCTTTTGTTGTTAGTTGTTATTATGTTTTTCATTCTTGTTAAATGTTGTGTTTTGTCATTCCCCTGGATCCACTTGCTCTGGGTGAATAAAATTTTAAAATTTTACTCCTAAGTGATTGGATGGGCTCGTGTTCGCGTGCTGTTCGCCATCGGATGAGGTGAGCTCGACGGAAGGTGAGAAGTTGGGACTGGAGGACGGAGGTGGATTTCGTGGTGTCGAGTACTGATTGCCTGAATTCCCGCCCATTGCTACGATCAAGTCCACAGAGGATTTAAAAATATAATACATTATATTTAAACATACAAATAAATGAAATGTATCGAAAAGAAAAAAAAGTCAAATGGATTGTGAAACCTGAACGAAATTTTCAAGGTAGGTACCTACCTACTCTCTTTTTGCAGTATGATTTTCAGGCGAAAAGACAATAAAATTTTGCCATTGCGTCCTAAAATTGGATAAACATTTTTGCCGAATTCGAAGCACCCTAACTAGAGTATACTAGTATTGATTTTTCAGTATTGAATTATCGGTGAGTCGTTGGAAGCATAAAAAACAAGGGTTTCAACTGCAATTTCAACAGTTGGGTTTAAAGTTACGTAAAAGCGTTTTCTCAACTTCAAAAAATCATAATTTAGTCAGTTTTTGAGATAGAAAGGTGACTCTGGCGTCGAAATTACCAGAATACAGTACATATAGTATTAAAAAAAGCAACATTCTTTCACAATTGAATTATCCCACAAAAGGTGACTTTTCTCTTTCTGTACTCAACACAAACAAAAACATAATTTGGATTATGGAACCAGATGGAGTTGATATTTTGACAAAATCGCTTTGAGGGTGTTATTTTGGGTCTAAAGGCATCATATTTTCCCTATTGGAACCAGGAATAAAATAAGTTCGGAAAAATCGATCCACCCACAGTTCTCATGACAATGGAATAATAATTTAATTAAATATACCTATAAAAGGCCCAAAGTAAACTTCGTAGAATGCTGGCCATGTCATAGAGTACGTTTCACAGGTAAAACGTTCTGCTGACCGTACTCCAGACATTCATCTCCATAGATTTCCTCGCCCTCTCGCCCCCCATCATCACAGTTCAGTTGTTCACACCGCAGGCCACAGAGCATTTACGGAGATCTAAACAATGGTGGGTGGATGGGGTAGGTAGGTGGCCAGGTGGTGGCGGTGGGTAGGTGGGCAGGTATACACCCAAATGCACATTCGAGTTCCTCCTTCAGGTAGTATTTCCTGCTCTTCACTATTTTGGAGAGACGTCTTCCGAAAGGGCTCGTTGCCGGCCTCGAGCTCAAGTACAGCAGGTAAACAATCTGATCAACTAACAAAATACCTGTGCAGAACACTACGTAAGCCCTTTTTTCCAAATTATTGATTTGTATAGGAAAGATGAATGGAAGGACCATTATATTTGTTTAAATATTAATAAACGTTTACGTTCACTCTCCCATGGAGATATAGATGCGTTTTTTTTCTGATGCTGTTGCAGAATTCGTGCCTAAGTCTTTCAAACTCATAAGGACCCAATAATTATACTCCTTATAGGTAAAAATATATCAGTCTCTAGTATATAAAATGTGACTAAATTCAGAGGTTCACATCATGTCGGAATAAATGGTGCCTCTCCGCTCGACCACGAAAAATTCCAGTTCCAACTCTCCGTCTGTACTGCACATGTCATTTCTGAGTATTTAAACTAAATGACACTAATAATCAGTATTAATGTAGCACGAGTGATAAAAGGTGAAAACGGCAGATAAAAACTACAGTTGCTGTATTCAAAAGATTCTGTTGAAAATTTCAGTGATATCGGGAATTAGTTAAAGTTTCCCTATTATTTAATAATATTGACAGCTGATTTGAATGGTCGTTTTTGTAACCCTAACGAGACTGACTTTTATTTATCCCTTTTAAGGAGATTTATTTTTTTTACAAATTTTTCGTCGTTGTATATAGGATATATAAGTTATATACGTTATATATACCTAAGGAGTTTATTTCTTACATTCTTATATTATAAGAAATATCATCCTGACTAGCTACGTGGATTCGCTCACGACAAATGTCATATCCACGCAAACATTCCATTTTACTTAATATTCTGCGAATTTACTTCAACGTTTTAACATCATCATTTAACATCATTCAACGTTCATAAAAGGATTGTCCCTGTATCCTTTACCGACACACTTAAGTAAGTAATAACTTTTTTCTGAATCTACAATGTTTTGAAAACGCTCGGTACACATCGTCGTTATGACTGTTCCTCTGAAGCTTTTATGGCGGGGTTCAGAGTCGAGAGAGGTATCAATTTCATAGTTATGGTTGAATCGATTGGAGGGGCCGACACACCTGTCCGAGAACTGGCTCTAAAACTTGGTTCAGAAAAATGACAAAACTCGTGTGAAACCAAGCAGGCGGCAAACTCTTATGCACATGAGCGGGACGGTTACTAGTAGTTTCAGGTCCAAAATCGGAATACTAGTCGTGAAATTTCTACACCTTACTATATCATCACCTTGCATACAGTAGTGTATTTTATTGATTCAAACTAAACTTGTTGAGTGAACTGAACGAATTCGACAAATGTTTATATTCGTGATCTCCGCTCTTGCGTTGAATGTTGACGGAATATATTTGAGTGCAAAAGTATGGCTCAGGAACCAGATGGTTCATGAACGTATGCTATTTTTACTTTCACGTATTTTTTTTTAATAGGTAGGAATATGAAAGCTTTTACTTTGGATTGTTTTTCTTTATTACCTACTACCTATTCCCGTTTGTAAGTTGTTGCTGGCACATATTGATCTTAACCTGTAGTTTGATGATGAACCGCTGCGTTTGGTATCAGTGAACATTATGAATTGGACACGGAGAAGAAAATGGCATATAATATATGCCATAATATATACATATTATGTATAATTCATCTTGAGAAGGATTTAATTTTATACAAACGGTTAAATTAGTTAAATAAATGTTATCCCAGCTTACATTACTTCCTTACCTACTCGTATTAAATCAAAATATGAAGCGTACAGGAGGAAAGGGTATGACTCCATTTTACAAAAACGTTCAGGAGCGCAAAAATAAACTTTATTAACTCATGGTAAGTAGTCTATTCAAGTTAAAATTATCATAAATTGCCACCAACACCGTATAACCCTAAATGCAGTTACATTCTAACTTGAATATACTACTCACCGCACGAGTTAATTAGGTTTATTTTCGCATTCCTGAACATTTTTGTAAAATGAAGTCTCACCCTTTTCCCTGTACCCTTCATACCTTGACCTATACAAACTAGCAAGCTATCTTGATTTACTTGAAAATCATCGATTTATAAGGAAAGTACCTAATTAACATTATATCGGGTTATTGTTGCCAGGACGTGAACTTAGTGAGTCATCAACTTGTGGGGTCATAACGTACCAAGATGAAGTTGAGATTATTATGTTGTGTACGTTTTTCTAAGGTAAGTAGTTTTGTTGTTAGTTATGTTTTAGCCAACAGCCGGCCAGTAGGTTAAAATTTACATACGGTTGCTTAATAGATCATGATGGTATCTAAAGAGATTTGTGGCAACTCTAGAAGATAAAGATACTTGTTAGTTAGTGAGCGATCTGAGTGATCAACTACATGCATACTGTGCACGTACCCTTGGTATAGGAAAAATCTCCTCTATGAAGCTAATTCACACTTTCTATGGTGATTTGAACGGCTGGAATGGTTTGACTCGCAAAGGCCGAATTGAATCAGATGTTTATGAAAATCATTAAGAGAATGCTTGAGTAATTGAATACTTACAGCCAAGAAGGAGATGAAGCGTGGACTACAGTGATGATGGTAACGATCAAAAATGTAATCATCTAAATGACACTGAACAACATCAAAGAACACACGAACCGAGTCTGATAGATTGTACTTTTGAAAGGTTGGATCTCAAAACGATCACATAAGGACTTTTTGGTTTTTGTTGTCGGGTTAAAAAAAAATCTGTTTTTGGATTAAAAAGGGGAATTAGTGATCATTAGTAAGGCCCGGGTGTTGGTTGCCGGGCGAGATAAGTGGGGGTTTGTTTCGGGTGAAGATCGCGCTAAGAGAAGAAGGTTTTGGGCTCTGGAGCGATTCGGGGGAGTTGTAGAACGGGTTTGAGAAGATGAGAGACTGAACACTGAAGGGAACGCAAGCCGGCTAGGCGAGTCTCAAAAGAGCAGCTACGCCGCTGCAACCCCCTCCCGCCTTACCGGCAGACTCAACACCCCCTCACGGTGGTTGAACACGGGTACGACAGCGCGCAGGTTTCGTATGTCCTCCAACTTGTTACGTTCGTCACTCACCCCTCACATAGCCGCTGCTGAGCTATAGTGAACGCAGATAGTGAACAATAATATACAAACTGAAAATGAATTGACTAATTTATATCGTAAACTTAATTACAACAATATGAGTTAATTGGTATGCTCTAATCTAAGTTGTGCTCAGTTTTGGGGTTGTAGGATTTTTGTTTTTTAAATCTGAAAATGTGGTCACATATTCGGTTCTAGTTGTGCCCGCACGGTTTTCAGCACGATCGTCCAAACCCGTGCGGCGCTAATGGGGCTACGAGAGGAGTTTGTGAAGGGTTTTGGCTATGGGGTCGAGTTAGGTGTAGTTTTCGAAGTATTTTTGAACGTAGAATCAATTTTTGGGGGCTCCAGAACGATTCGATTTTACCGTGGGGATGTTTTGGGCTCTCATGGGCTACAAATTTGTGGCCATTTATTGGAGGCATTTATGGGATTTTTGAAGAATCCCAGGAGGTCAAATATTTTCCGTGTGATTTTGGACGCGTAATCCATTTTTCGAGGTCCCACATTTGTCCGAACAATGTACTTTTTTTTCATACATATTTTTTATTGACACAGAATTATTTTTTTGCACAAGTAATCTATATCAAAGAATAATAAACCCTTGTGTAAAATTTGCAGCGTTTTAAATACACACTTAGAATTTTACACTAAGTTGACAAGTCTTGTCAACTGTAAAAATACTTGGTATTTTTATACTTAGTACTTTAACAGTTTCCAAAAGACATAATAGGTACATATTAAATATGTGGCAATTTTTGTACCTACATGGTTGTAGCAAGCGAACGAAAAATGCATTGCATCAAATGCCTGCCTGCTGCTAATCAAGGCCTATACAAAAGGTTGACTGATCCCACCTGCTAGGTTATGGAAAAGTGATGGTTCCAACTTCTGGGTGAACTCCATTGCAATGGAGTTGATGTATACATGAAATGTATTGCAAATTTTGTTGACAAAAACGTTTTCATCTCGTGGGATCAGGATCTTGGGAAGATTTTGACTTACTTTTGATTGACCCCCCTCGGGATATTATTCCCTGAATAACCACCTCAAGTTTACGACCGATATCGGAAATTACGACTCTCCTAAAAATTGTCTTTTTTTATTTCATCGTAGATAAAAAGAAAAAAAAATCTATCTGCCATCGCCTCTACCCCATCCGCCGTCCACCACGATCGGAAAAGTGTTAGGACCCCTAAGAATGGATTCCATGACGAAAGTTACTTCGAAAACAACACTAAATTCGAACGTAGCACACGAAGATCTCATTTTGGAATCTACACAACCTGACACGTTTAAGGAAAAAGTTTGGGGCCGATTTTGGGGTTGACTCCCGTCGCGAAAACGGGTTGGTTACCTATTCTGAGAATAATTCACCAAAAACGTTCAAAATTGTTTTCTTTAGATTTGAACCAAAAGATCGGTTTCACGTTTTGGTTGATCATTTTCTAAATAATCAACATAATATGTTATATTTTCGTGACGGGCCTGAGAGCGGAACGTGACGTTCTAATTTTCACCCGTTTTTATTGGTCCGGGAGAAGCAACTTGCTATGCGTCAGGCCGTTTTTGTGCATCATCAATTGTAAAATAATTTGTCACCAACCTCCAAATTCTTACAGAACTTTCTCAAATTTTCCTCCATTTTCCGTCTCCTTCTTGGAGACGTGAAATGACGTGAATAGTGTTGCTGTGTCCTGGCTCTGTGGGGCGATAAAGAGGCTGCAAGTGAAGTTTTTGAAGGATAATTGGTAGGGAGTAGAGAGGGGTGTCATTGACGAAGTATTTCTGGACGTAGGATCCATTTTTGGGTGTCCTAGAACCATCCGGGATTGAAGCCCCGCTTTCATGGGGGTTTTGAAGGATGCAAGGAGGATGAATGAGGTGTTATTTTCCGTGACTTTTGGACGTATAATCCATTTTTTGGAGTCCCACAACCGTCCAAACATTGTGTAGAAATACCTACAGTTTTTCAACTATAAAAAAAAATTAATTTTTTAGTGACATGAATCAGTGTTTACACAATTTGTATGTACCAAAGAATAATAAACCCTTGCGCAAAATTTGTAGCGTTTTGATTTACTATTGTTGGTATAATACCTACATCTATGTTTTCGCGACGGAATGTGGATAGTCCTCAAAATCTGTCACTATATCAACGTTTCAGTAGGTAAGTGTAGATTATAAAAATTAGATGGCCGTCTTGGGCAGTACCTAGGCATTTTTTTTTAAATCGAAAGTTTACCATCTAGTTGTGTCCGCAAGGTTTTCAGTTCGATCGCACATACCCGTGGGGCTCTATCGGTCTTAGGGGGGTGAAGGGTATCGGCTATTGGGTCGAATTAGGTGTCGTTTTTGAAATATTTTTGAACGTAGAATCAATTTTTGGGTGTCTCAGAACGATCCGATTTCACCGTGGATCCATGCGGCATTCGTGGGGCTAAAAATGGATCTTATGGTGGATGTCATGAGACCGAATGAGGCGCCATTTTTGGAGTAATTCTGGACGCATAATCCATTTTTCGGGGTCCCAAATCTGTCCAAACACAGCAAGAATATGGGGGGACAGGGTGGCCCCGTGGACTACGGCGTCAGTGACACCTCTGTTTACAATTAGCCGGGGCGCTGATCAGCCTGGTTCGAATCCGGGGCCGAACACCAGTGTTTGACTAAAAATCAATCACTTGTTGTAATACCTGTCTTGTCGGCAGACAATTCACCTCTGAACGCAAGTTTATGTGAATCCTTCTATGGAGCAAGAATTTCTAAAGATTTTTCAAGTAGGTACAGTGCGGGGTCGGCTCCTGCCCCGATTGTGAAAACCAGTTGGAAAAAAAAAAACAAACAAAAAAAACCAAGAATATGTCTTTTGATTTAATTGTTTTTAAAGTAATTTTTTATTAACAGGATTCATTTTTGGATAATATCTACCGAAAAATAATGAACCCTTTTGTAAAATTTGCAGCATTTTCTTCTTTGTTGGAGATTGACTCAAAATATGTCAGGCTGACAGAAAAATTGGGGAACCTCTTCTGTCAATCGGTGTACTCTTTTCTTCGTTCCGCACCTTCTTTTCCTCTCCTATTATTACCACGGTGTTGTTCTCAGAAAATAAAGCATGTTTTCTTTTCAGCCATCGAACTCCCAGGAGGTTGAAATAAATACGAGGACAACAATAAGCACTACAAAGAAAGCCATTTTCAATGAGGTCCCTTCTTACCTCGTTTTCGTCCCACAGCAGAAATATTTCAAGATCACTGAAAAAACTCTTCAAAAGATTCTTGTTTGGGAAGAACACACAAAAACTTGTTTTCCTAAAAATAATAATGGGCTTGCTTTTGTTCGTGTGCAGTAATTATTTTTTCCATAATTCACCCCGAGGGCTTGGATACCCATTCAGGAAGAAACTGCTAAAGCTGCTTGATCATTCGTAGGATAGTGGGTAATAGGGGTGATGAAAAGCTTCAGAAAAAGAGGAGCGGGAATGGATGGGGGTATACAGAAAACTCAAGTCTCGAGAGACAGAATTATAATAATCACTAGGGTAGCCGGGTTTAACAAGACGAGACCTGAATCAAAAGAGGTTTTTTCTATACATCTTTTTCTGAATAAAGAGGAATGCAAGACGCGAAAAAGCGTCTTTCTCATTAATTTACCGCAATGGGAATACGGAAGAGGGATGAGCGCTGGTGAGGTAGGTTACTGCAGAGAAGGGGGACTGGGGTTAAAAAGATAGGAGGTTTCAATAGACGAAAAAGAACAACAGGAGAAACACACAACCAGAAAGAGATATCCAAGGAGCAAATAAACAGAAAAGGGTGAGCCAGGTTTTGTTTATGATGACGGCCGCCGGTGGGGGGTTGAGGGAAGCGTGGAAGAAATAATGAGACCAGCTTTCTATTTATCTAAAGAGCTTCGGTGAAAAACATTATGGAGCCATCACCAGCTTGAGGTGTTTAACATAACCGTACATAATATGTACATATTATGTTCGCTATTACCTAGGTACTATTAAAAAAAACAAAAAAAAAAAACCTACCAATTCATTGTAATGAGACAATGTCATGGATACTAGAAATAATCTGCTCTTTCCACCCGGGCTTGGCATCTAGTTCTTGACAGTATTTGAGTATGTTATGATCTAAGAGTTCAGTTCTATTGGGATAGGATCCACTCTCAGGTAAGTCAAGTTTATTTGTTTTGACTTGAAGTCATTAAGCTTTATTTTAAACTTTTTGTTTCTTTTGTTTTTTTGGTCGATTTATGGATGGAGTTTACTGACTCCTGCAGTTTCTCGCTGGCTCCCTCCGCAGTATTCCCTGATGGCCGTGTCGTAAACCTGCGAAGGTGGCTGTACTGTGACAGCTTCAGTTGTTTGGGGATATTCGTATTACACCTAGATAGAGAAATAGCCTGTTGATAGCGGCGTATACACCTTCGCTCCCACAGATCGGAAAGTGAGCGGCGTTAGTGAAAATTGTTTCCTACTTGCTCCCGGCCGTTTCAAAAAGGACTGTCCTACTTGCTCCCTACCGTTTCAAAAAGGACTGTCCTACTTGCTCCCGGCCGTTTCAAAAAGGACTGTCCTACTCACTCCCAGCTCGGCAATGAGTCCTACTCGCTCCCGGGCGCGGCGAATCGCTCCTGGACGTGTGAGCTATCAGCGTTACCCATGGGTAGAGCAGAGGACACCACGAGGAGGTTGCTCACGTTGTCCTCCAATGTCATTGGCACGAGCCACCTCGTCAAGTGATGTTGGTAAAAAAACTTACAGGTCCACGTCATTCGGTGAAAATGGGCCTGGAGAACTGTGTATTCCAGTGTAACTTAACTTTAATAGCATGGACTTAGGTTTTTATTACAAACTGTGCATATATCACATAGAGCCAAACTACCTGGATTTGTCTGCCTGGAGCGAGGAGGACTTTCCTTTTATAACTGGACGGGAGCGAGGAGGAGGACTTTTCTGTTTGAAACGGCCGGGAGCGAGTAGGACTTTCCTTTTTGAAACAGCCGGCAATGAGTAGGACAAATTCGCCGCGCCTGGGAGCGAGAAGGATAACTCCCGTCGATAGGTTGGGTACACCCACTGCTAAAATTAGGTTAGGTGATGCGACGAATCGTAGTATGTTTCCCCCCATACCGAGCAAAAGAATGCGACGTAACGTTAGCCACCGCATAGTTGAGCTTCGTTTTACATCCACCTTCTAATGAGTACGGATTGGTTTTTTTAACACCCTTCCGTATTTGGGTAATGAGTAACCAACTAAGTTGTGCAAGGTATTGAATATTTTATTTGGCAGCTCTATTATGTAGTAATTATAGTCAAAGATGTCTCCAGAAAGTTACCGTTGTGCAAAAAATACTCCAGTCCATTAAACGTTCTCAATGGTAGACTGTATCAGCAGCGTTAAATAAATTGAACCGCTTAGTCATTCACCGATTCCAATTATTTTATATCATCCTTAGTTTACATTCTGTAATTGAGACGATTCTCTGGGGACACAATATAAGATAACAGAGCTGAATTAATATAGCTTTTGCCGACTAAGCAGACGAATTTATAGAACCCTTCCAGCTATAATTCATTTCTCCCCTAATACTTTACCTCCCCGCGTTATGTAAATGCCACCCTCCTTGGATGCCCCCTTCTTCGTCCATAATTCACATTGAGGTATAAATTATGTGAGTGCATAATCGACGCCCATGGAATTGAATCTTGTCAATGTTGTAGCATTATACTATGATAGCTTTGATCTAAACCTTGCCGCCTGTGGAATGTATTGCCGCTTGTGACCATATTATGTGCCATATGTGACTATGTAGGTATGGTTACCTCTATTTTTACTACAGTACTGGAGGACACCCCAGACCCCCGGATTGGTAATCCTATGATCGAGGATCAAACCAATGAAACACAGAACGAGTTTTTCGGTACCTAATTCCGCCGAGGGCTGGTGGAATACATAATCATGTTTAAACAATTGTTTAAATACACGATCTATCTATCTACCTGCATAATCATGTTACTTGAATGTCTGTACTTGAATTTATTAAAAGAGACTCAATAATTATATCCTTAGAATAGAACCATCTCATTAAAGGTATCCCAGCTTAAGACAATTTAGAAATAATCAAACAAGAAGTATAAGGCTAAGACTTAATGACATTCCCCATATCACGAATATCCTGAGAATTACCTACTTAAAACGTGGATAATTAACCCAGCACACAAAAAGAGTAAAGCCTTAAAAAAACATGAATAAGAAGGTATATAAATATGTAAATACAGCTAATAAAATGACAAAATATTAAAAATATAAATCTAGTGCAGGAAGAGATTGGGGAGATGATGAACATGTTGAGGTCCGCAAGAGAGGAGAGGAGCAGGGGAATGGTTGAGGGGCGAGGGAACGTGAAGAAGGGCTGAGAGGGCGGAGAAGCAGGTATGCTTGAGCCTGGGATGGACATTTTCAAACTACAAGACCCTCGGAAAAAACACATTCTGTGTTAAAAGTGCGCGTTGAAGGGTTGATTGCCTCATGAACTTCCAATGGTGCGAAGTATAATCTGTGCTTAAAATTCATTGCAATTACACTATATTATAAAATTGTTTTAGTTGGTTTGAATGATGATGACCACTGTTGTGCACACGCCGGCAAGAATCTGAAATCAAGTTCAATATTAAACAATGTAGGTAGGTATATTATACTCGAACGTGCCATCGACTCGACGGTCATGACTATCTCGGCTAATACTTCAGGGTAGAATATTCAGAACGGGGGAAAATTAGGAACGATTCTTACTGAATGACTGTCATTATCCAGAAGTTTGTGACTGTTCTAAATATATTTATCTAGCGAACGATAGCGCAACCGTCCGACAAATATCGGCCGGATTTTTCGCCGGTTTGGAACTAATTCAGCCCTCCGGTAGCATGTTAGATCGAGGTACCATTTCGAGTTCTTCCGTGTGTATTGAATAGTCAATGATGTGACAGAGATTTTCGTTCATAGAGCCAACGGATAGAAAAATTTTCTAAATTCATTCAATGTCCCAACCCCACGCTTACTGAGTGAAGAAAACCATTGTTAAGCGAGTATGTTCGACCAGCTGTAAACACCAGTTTTCGCTTTCGCCCCAGGTGCACCAAAAGCCGTTTCATCAACTGCAAAGGAATGTTCCCATTTTTAGCTTCGTTATTGTTGGAACCAAATTTTAATCTGTTGAGTAAACCCGTGCCAGAAGACGCAGAAGATTTAATAGCTACTAATACTTACATCATTTTCCTTACTTCCTATGCCATTTGTTGACGTAACAAGGTGGTACAACAAGGAATTGAATTTATCCACCTGTAACACGAACACGAACGACACTTGGTAGCACGGATATTTCTCATTCCAATCTACAGATAGATCTTGCGTTTACTCGTTCACACTTCGAAAACATTCAGAGCCAAACAAAAAACTGTATAATACATGGTAAACCACCACGTTTATTTCGCACTAGAAAAAAAAATATATAAAAAATATTTCCCACTAAAATAGTAATAAAGTATTTCCCACTAAAATACATATTGCCCAATCGATCTAGACCAGGGATTCGCAAACTATTTTTGGAAAGAGACCCCTTTCCATAATGAACTGATACCTCAGACACCATAACCCATATTGAATAACTTTGAATTTCAGTTTTTTCCTGTTGATACGGAATCCTTACCAATTTAAAAACGTTGTAGTTGGCCAAGTGGGTAAACTGAACATAATTTTCTAATCAAAATTTAACAAAATTAGTAAACATAGAATTCAGTAAATACAAAATACGTCAAAATACTTGAGTAGATACTCAACTTATCCAGTACCTATCTTGAAATAGGTAGGACCTACCTAGTTCTTATTTAAATACCTACCTGGTAGGTATTTAATTAAGAACTGAATTTGATAGAGTTCGATTTTCAGACCTTGTCGACCCCCAAAATCAGTTTTCGTTTACGTCGACCTCTTGGTGACATTGGTTTTCTATTTTAACGACTTTTAGACAATTACTGATAGCCTGCTTTTTCTGATCACTACAATGGGGCTGGTGCACGAGTGACAACAAATCGGAAGGTTTCACGGGGCTAGGTTAGGTTGCTAGAAATTTCGATCCGAGCGGCAGAAGACCGTTGTTTTGAATACCTAGCATACGGTATTCTTTTCTCTTCTCTCCCTCCAAGACTATTTCTCCGACCGAAATTTCATTGCACCCACGCTTTTTAAAATTTAATCAGCTTTCACCTTAAAAGAAGAAAAGAAAGATCGGACCAACCGTTCCCGCGTTATAGGCTAAAATGTGCAAAGAAACACGGTTTTTTCGAAATTCGCCACTTGTTTGCCGCGCCTGCCCCTCCGTTATCAACGCTCAAATCAAAATTTCACACAGAATAGCTGCGACGGGAAATTTATTTAGCTTTCACGAGAAAAAAGAAATTTGGAATCGGACCAATAGTTCTTGAGATACAGCCGAAAACGTTCTGAAAAACGTGCTTCCGCCGTCTTCAGGTCATCAACTGCAGGTTCACATTTTGGAAAAAATGGCCTATTTTCAAAGTGCCGTAACTCTGAAACTAATTGACCCACACAGCTCCGGTTGGGCTTAAATTGTCACACATTTAATGCCGTCTAATGCTTTGATATAATACTTTGAAAACGACACCTAACTCGATCCCATAGCTAAAAGCCTTCAAAAACCCCCTCCCATAGCCCCATTTTAGCCCCATAGCGCCCCACGGGTTTGTATTGGGCGATCGGACTGAAAACCTTGCGGGCACAACCAGATGGTAAACCGAGTATTTTGTCAAAATTTCATATTTAAAACAAATCCTGCTGCCCAAAACGGCCCGGACGGCTTATTACGGCGGACGGACATTTCGGATGCGTTCACACAGGAATAATCATCAATCTAAAATGGGTGATTCCTAAACTACGGGCAAATTCGGGTCTACAACCTGTGAAATTTCACTCATTCGACCTATGCCCTTGATTTTTTCCCCAATTGCAGGTTCTGATGAGCTCTTCAATACCATTTAGGAAAAGAAAGGACATTTGGTTTCTGAAGAAACGTAATAAGGTCATTTACCTACCTATTCACATTGTCGTGGTTGGTCTAAAAGTTAAATACTCGACTCAGTCGTTGATTTTCATCCTCCTATAAGTTTTCTATGAATGCAATTTTTTTCCTCATTCAAGTTTGGGATCTTAGGTCTTGAAAAGAGGGCTTGCAATGCTCATGTAAAAATCATGTCAACAATTATGATCAACTCAAAGCTGTCCACAACTTTTTTCAACATTGTCGTGGCTAAAAGAAATCCTCTGCTGGGCAAAGGGCATTCAGGATATTTTGGAAGTTGAAGTTCGTCACATGTAGGGGGCTTCCTGTCGGTCTTTGCCGTCATGCGCACCAAGTGCCAGTGGCCACTCAGTGCCGAACCAACTCTTACAGAGGAAATATTTCAGGTGCGTAGGTTTATTAGTAACGTTGTTATGGTCGCATCTGGTTCTATGATTTTAATAATCAAAATTCCATCCAATGCATGTTTTCACAATGTCGTAAGAGGCTCTTATTAATTAGCGTTGGAAGAACTTTGAAACATGAGTAGTTTTGACACAATGTGATCTTGAAGTTGAAAATAACATTGTCGTGGCTTTTAGTTTTTAACATGGTCGTGGACATTCAAAATTATCAGAAGTCCACGACAATGTTAAAATTAGGTAATCATAGTTTTTTACCACCCTTGGTACTATGTAGGCACCACTACGAAGGTACTTGTTTTAGTGACTGGCGCAACTTATGATTTGAAGTGTAAAAATGGGGGAGCAGAGAATTTCAGAAGAGGAGAGGTTGAGAAGAAAACGAGAAATTTTTTTTAGGTTTTTGTTTAAAAAAAAATTGTTTTTTGGATTTTCTTCTTCTTCTTGTGCAAAAATTAATAATTAATATTATTTCTGTCAATAGAAAAAATTTTGAAAAAAAAAATTTTTTTTTGGATTAAAAAAAAATTTTTTTTTATTCAAAAATTCTTTATTTTTTATTCGAAAAATTCTTTATTTTTTATTCGAAAAATATGTAACCTCCTGGGATCCTTCAAAAATCTCATTTTTAGCCCCATGAAAGCCCTATACATCGCCACAGTGAACTCGAACCGTTCCGGGAACCCCCGAAAATGGATTCTAGGTCCACAAATACTTCGAAAACGACACCTAACTCGAAGCCTAGCTAAAAGCCTTAAAAAAACCCTCCCGTAGACCCATTTTAGCCCCATAGCGCCCCACGGGTTTGGGCGATCGGACTGAAAACCTTGCGGGCACAACTAGATGGTAAACCGAGTATTTTGTCAAAATTTCAGATTTTTAAAAATTCCTACTGCCCAAAACGGCCCGGAAGGCGGACGGACATTTAGGATTTAGAATGTAGACCTCTTGAAACGGCTAATGTCAAATTTTGAGGCCGATCCGAGTCTTCGACCCCCGTCGCGATAACATAGGTGTATTATTCCAAGAATAATAAACCAAAACCAAGATTACCTACACCAAAATTTTTTTCAACCGGCTATTGACTTAAGAAAAGAGTTTTCCAAATACAATGCTGTTTTTTCATTTCATCAACCCAAGAAAAAAATTGTTACTCCCACGAAAAGAAATTTATCCACATTGTCGTGTGCCTCAATTCACATTGTCGTGGACCCGAATTTGAATTCAAATTTTGGAATTTTAGAAATTATTCATGAGCTGCCATTGCGTTTTTTGCTTTAGGGGGGGGTAACTAAAATCCATATAAAAAAAAATTCCGGTAATTTTCAAAACTTATTTTCCAACATTTTTCTCTGATCAAAATTGCCCCTAGTTTAGGAATCACCCAAATGCATGTTTTCGGGTGGGGACTCGTAAGTTGACTTTACGGTTATCCAAAACTGAACCAAAACTCTAATCTTTCCTATCGGCTCTTTACTTGCCGCAATCCCGAAACAACGTGAAGTGCCTCTTCATCACTTCTTCTGACCCTATTACTTGGTCAACTCCAGTAAGTTGGATTAGTAAGCAGTAATACTTTCTGTTTGCTCTTGTACAGAACCATTTCTCGTGACACTAGCTCACCACGTTCGGCAGATCTAACACGCTTGACGATCTGTGCTACTCATGTTTGGAATGGGCATGATTAATATACCTATATTATAGTGGCGACCAAAATAACATTTCTACTGACCTTCATCCTACTACTTATCAAAATTTGCTTATTTAATTACGCTTCAGGTACGCACGAGAAGGTAAATAAGGCGAAACATACAAACGATACAATCACTTTGCTTAGTTCATTTCAGTACTCGAATATTTCACAATGAGTAAGGGAATGCTGATATACGGGACAAATAACCGCATCTCAAATAGGGAATCGTCAAGACGCGGGACAAATTTTCTTTCATTTAATGAAGAAAGACGGTTGTAGCTATCATGGAAAATCCGGGCCCAGGGCCCTGGTGTTTTTGAGTGCGTTCACGCAGAAATAATCATCAATCTAAAATGCTTCTTTTCCGATGGGGACTTGTAAGCTGGCATTTTCTCGTAGCTCACCACGTTCGGCAGATCTAACACATTTCAGTACATAACCCAATAACTAAATACATTTCAAGCAATAACAACACTTACAGCTCACTGATGGCTGCTCCTGGAGCATAGGAGAATAACACGAATACACAAACTACACTGGACAGTACCCGAATTTTCTTTTTAACCCTTCCTGATGTCTATACGGCCGAAATAACCAAACGAATAAGGAAAATTTCGTATTTAATACTACACGAATTTATCACGTGAAACGGGAACTGAGTTCCTGAGTGCAGGTTTTGCCTTTGATAAACACAGAAGGTTCCGCCATCTTGCACTTTGTTTTGCCGGCCACCTCCTTTGTTTACAAACTGTTTGTTGACATGTTGCTGTTATTACCACAATTTGTATTGCCCCCGAGCACTACCCCTATTGTTCTAAAGAATCAAGAATCAAAAATGTATTCATGGTAAAAGCCAGAAGGCAGTACAAACGTCGAAAAGAGTACATACATTACCAGGATATTCCCAGAGATAGATAGAACACATTACTTACCTACTGGAACAGCATAATATTATTCAGAAAATACAAAGGACACAAAGGATACACTGCAAAGGAGATACTCTTAGTTCCACACTACCCAGTTAATCCCCCCAAACCCCTCAAGAGCGTACAACTCAGCTCCAATAAGACTAGTCTCACAGTGCTGAGGAAAGATTTGATAGAGTGCTCTCGTATTTCATCGTATAAAATGAAAATGTTGGGATTTAAATGACCAAATTGGTTAAAACTAAAATTAATGTCATCATTGAATTTAGTGTGAATTAACAGTTACAAGTCGTGTGGTGAAAATTTGATTTGATGGTCCAATTTTCGTCTGCTTTGGAAGTGGTCGACCAAAAAGGGATGTGGAGTCAATTGTGGAAAATTTAGCGTTGATACCTAATCTAAAATAAAAAATGGTAGTTTCCCGATAGCCTAGATCGATCGCGCACTAGGTATCGATTTAGTTTGAAACGTTCCTCAGGGTGTTTTTGAGTGCGAAATAAACCAGACAAAAAGGGTGAGCCACTCTTCTGTGGACACCCACGCTGTTTCCGTGGCATACCCTAGATTCGCATTCCTGCGTGTAATGCGAAAGTTCATAAAGACTCCACAACCAATGTAAGAAAAATGATCCAGATTTAAGACACTCCTCTAAATCAAATCCTCGTCTCCTAGAAATGATTAGCAACATGAAAAAACACAATCATATTCATTAATGTAAACATATATGAAAATTGACAGCATCAGACTCGATATTGCTTATTAATATATCAATTGGGGTTTTCTTCAAATTTCATCATATTTGGAGATTTTATAAAGCATATTATGCTCTATAAAATCTCCAAATATGATGAAATTTGAAGAAAAACCAAGTATTTACACGAAACAACTAGAATATGCTTTTAGTTTTATATACATGCATTTATTCTGAAGACCGCGGTTTTGTGCATTTGTATGCTCGATAAATTTAAATTCTGTTGTTCCGAGAGAGGTTAAAATATTACCTACCAAAAGGCTTCTTTACTACAGAAGAAATAAAGTGCAAGCATGCTCGAATCCGAGGTAAGTATACCTATTAGCAATATTAATAGGGAAAAAGCTGAAAATTTTACTCGAGGGTTTATTGTCATTATTTTGTATAAATTGCGTAAAAATGGATACTCCGTCTTTTTTCTTTATTTTTAGGTCGTACAGTGTTACAACAGAAAAGGGACCCCCAAAAATTAACTGCTTGTTCTGTTTGCCCCGCTTTTCCATTTCATAGAAGCCAAGACTGGACTTCAAGCTGTTACCGATTGAAAATCGTCACTAATGTACGAAATGGTACATACACTACGACCTCCTAAAATAATTGCCGAAACGGCACAAGTTAACAATTGAACAATAATTGTTCAATTATTGAACTTCACCTGCTCATAAATGAAACATTAAAATTATCATAATAACGTTACAAAATGCGGCTGCAAGAAATTGTAGATCGTCGGACAAGGCACGCAAAAATCGAGATGATTAGAGCCATTAGCGATGGTGACCAAGCCGAATTTATCAGCACGCTAGCCTCGATGAGTTGATCATGTGCTTCCATTACTGCCTTGACATCTTCATGCCATCCTAACAAACCGAAACCAATCCATTAGTCCATTGATTATTTGCTTGTCCAAACCGGTATTTTGAATTATTAGAAATTTATTTAATCGCAACCAAATAGTACGATCTTCTGACATCAAATAAAATTTTCCAACAGGGGCGGATAGGCGAGGAGTGGCCAGAAACACTTGAAGTCTCTCGGCTCAGTGCTCCGGCCAGACGCTCCTCTTGAGAGCCTTCTTTTTTATTGTTGATGAGCTGAGATAATGTACGTAGGTAACTGAAGAAATTTGCAAAACACATCATACCTTAAAGCGCTTTTTTTTATTTTTTTTTATTTATTTTTTTATCTTTTATTTTCTAAGACAATACCGAGTAATTTACTAACCATCGTCACTTTTATTTTTTCTACATACAGGGCCGGTTATTTTTCTCTTTCACGTAACTATTTAGTTCAACTAGGTATTGAAAGTAATAAAATGTTTTCTCTTTCCTATTCATTAGTTTATTTAGTTTATTTTTCCAAAATATGAAGAACCCCTCCATTGTTGGTCTTTGGATGAGTAACTGTTGGGGGGGTCAACTTAATCCCCCCGGCCAGTCAAAACCGCCTATCAGCCCGTTTCCAACGAAGTTTGATTGGGTTTGGTATGAGTACCTACCTACCAGTAGTAAGTGGGTACGTTGAGCACACTTTCCAAACCCGCCGACCGGCGATCCCTCCTCCTCCTCCACCCACGTCAGGCCCAATTTGGCTGTTGGTGGTTGGATGTGATTCACAATGTCCACGTACAACCAAAATTCTGTACAGGAGGAGCGGGCACCACATCCAACCACCAACAGCCAAATTGGGCCTGACGTGGGTGGAGGAGGAGGAGGGATCGCCGGTCGGCGGGTTTGGAAAGTGTGCTCAACGTACCCACTTACTACTCCTACCTATTCAAACTGACCTCTACGAACTATATTCGTATACTTAAATGGTGTTTTTTACTTCTTACCTCGTTGATTACTGTTCCATCCTCTCACCAGCAACGTCTCCAACATTTCGAACCTTCGTTCAATAAAGTGGACCATGCAAGTGAACTTTCTCAAGCAAAGGTCTCCTAATGAATGTAATAAGAACGAGGCAATCGTAAAATCCCATTCTTCGCTGGGTGTCACCACTCTTGTCAAATAAATTCGAAAAAAAGCGAACATGGATAATTTTATAATCATACTTTTCCAGAAGAAACTGTTTTTCTCAGGTATTTGAGTTTGCCACAAATATATGTCAACAGTGGTAACTATTTTCACCACCTGCAAAGTATTTCAATGCAGTCAGTTTCAGAGTACATCAACGGACGAACACCAATACCCACATAATTATATTAACATAATAGGGAGGGTTTCACCAAGATTTAAAACCAATTTTACGCGAAAAGGGCAGTTGCCTTCTCCTTCACTGAAATCGCCGTTTTACCGTACACTGGCTGGTTAAATCTTAGTGAAAGGACGATTGAATAAAATAAACAACCTTACGAATGGTTTTCACAACGAGGGAACAGCGAACAAGTGTGAACGCCACTGCAAGCCATGCGAACAAGGCGGAGACGCGGAACAGGTCGCTGAATGAATCTAGGTCTTTTTTTTTCATTAAGAAAATATGGTCAGCAAACGTTGGCTTTACAGATAGCAGCAAGACAACTGTTAAACTGAACGTTTGTGTAACAATGGTGAACCACTTCATTTCGGCGTCTGCTAACGATCGAAAACACAAAACGTCGTGAATTGTGTGAATTTCTTCAAAAAACGACCGCATGATTGTGTTTCAAAGTTTGAGGTTATAGACTGGATTTTATAAGGGACAAAACACAATAAAAAGTATTATGGAGTACGCCGTTGCTCGATCAATATTATCACTATCTTACTGATGGTGCCAAAAGGGTCAGGACGAAGTACGACCACCATCCACTTAGTGAGATGGCGATAATAAAGTGTTCAAAGGCACGTCCTACCTAGAGTCCGCTGATGGCAGATTATGAACCGTTAGGTGGCATTTTGATGTATTCCATTGTACGTCGGATCACTGCGTTGTCATTTGACTATCATACTGGGTCATAATCCACCCCTCATTAGTTGAAATCCAGGTACCATAGTTTTGTTTTTTGTTATTGTGATTCAGAAATGTCTAGGTACTGATGTATTTTTAATCATTTGTAATGTTATGCCTATTTTTGTAACTGTGATATTTTTGTTATACTTGTACAATTTATACTTGACAATTCCAGTCATACTTGTTGTGAGTTATTGGAAATAAATACATTATTATTATTATACCATAAGGCCTGTGAAATTCTCATGAAGTTCTGAACAGCATTGAAATGGAGAGATGTTCAACGGAGTGGTTTATCTATCTCATGAATGGTCGAGGCTTGGATTATCACTAATAGTATATTCTGCAGATGGAGCACACTGGAGCTGTTGTTTCAGGTTTCTCTTGTCTTGTTTTTTTTTTTTTTTTTTAATTTGGCCCCCGACATAATTGAACATTTGCATTCCGATTCTACCGGAATCAGAATCAAGACACGTTTCTACTTCCCATTTTACCATACCATTTAAGGGACCCCTTAAAGGGTTTAACGCTTTTGACAATGGACAGTTTCATAGAGACTAGGGAAAGAACACGTTTTATTGGATGCAGATTTTGGTAACGATTGACCTGAAATGGTCGAACATTTTCGTCCAGTGCGATCCCATCATACGAGAAGGTTGCTAACAGTTTTCTGAAAGAAGGTAAGGCACGCGAGGTTGGCTGGTACTGTCAGGGCTTTCAACTCCTCGAGAGCATCCCTTCAGCCCTCTCTGTAGGCTAAGCCGTCAACTCCTCATTTGACTGCCGAACACAAACCAGCTTTGCGGCGCGCCGAGGCGAGTCGATTGACACCTACGGTGGGCGGCATTCGAAAAAAAGAAATAATTGTTCCAAAATATCAGAAACTCCTGATGAACATGCTAAGTGGCGTAGCCTGTGCAGAAATTGCAGTACATTTGAGGTAGTATGGCCGACGTGAAAAGTATAGAATTTATAAATTCTCTCTGAACATTGTATTAAACACAATGTTCAGAGAGCCTTTGGTACCGTTATAGTATGCGGTCTACCTACCCGAAATCCGTGGTCTACCCCCCGACATGCCTTGTTATAGTACCTACCTATGCGATCGACTTAGCTCTCCGGCAGTCTACGTACAATACATGCAATGTGTTTAGTCCCTCTGAACTTCTCTTCATTTGTAGGTCGTCGAGAATTTGTGGCAGAGTGTAGTGAAAGCAATTGTTCGACTTTCTCGGAGGTTTGGCAACCTTTTCGGGTACATCTCAGACATTTCGTATTCTACGGTTAAAAATCTCACCATCACTGTTACGATCGGTAGACCGCGCTTGTCCACGAAGTAGACCACAAATTCCTATAATTTAAAAGTAGACCACAAATGGGCCCCGGAACCGACTGTCGAATAATACTTTTTTCTGAAAGAACTTCATAATTTGAAGGCATAGCAGTGAGTTTTGGGCTCCTACGGTGTAATACAAATTTCCAGGGCACTGTCGAAAATTTCAACTTTGAATCTGGAGGGAAAAGTGGCGCCACTCTCTCATTGGCTGCTCACGGCCGCCATTTCCGCCGTCACCTCCGGCAGATTCCCGTCGGTCCCTTCTTATGCTAGCGCACTCTGGCGGATTAGTTGTAGTGCCACCGCGGGAAAATTCAAAACGCCAAATATTCGCTAGTGATTTCCTCTGCTCAGACACCTAATTTCTCAGTGCTAACTGTACTGAGTACTTCGTTCATTACTAGTTCAACTATGTTCGGCCGAATTTTCCCATTTCTCTGACCTAGTTCCGGGGCCCATTCCTCATTTTCATTTTCATTCCTCATTTTTTCCCACTATGGGATACGGTGGGGGGTTGGCTGGCGAAGCCAGTAGGGGATGGCCCCTAGTCATTTTTAAAATCGTCCCGTTTTTAAATAATATTTAAAAACGACATATTAGGTTTGTTCCAGGTCTGACTGCGTTTGTCGACAGAAGTTGGACAGCTTTCGACAGAACCCGACCGCACCCTACTCGAGCTCTCAACCTACGATCGACGGACGATCATCGACCTGGAACAGCAGTATTATGTCGCTTAACATTACGCAATTTAGAAATATCATAGGTACGTGGTGTTGGGGATAAGTAGTGACAAATTTTGGACTAATTACAATTAGTCACGTGTTATAATAAGAACTAATAATTATTATATTCTAATTATTTGTGAGTTGATCATGAAAATTTCATATATCTATGATATTTAATATCTATTAGTACCTATAGGATCGGCACCTGTTCCGAAAACTTGAAATCTTCTTTATACATGTAGGAGCAACTAAGTTCTTTTGCGAAAATTTTGGGGTTCTGCTCCTGAAGCTTCACGAGAAGCCCCCTCAAGAAGCACTATTTTAGGCGCGTTTTTTTCCTGTTATGTATACCTACCGCCTATTTATGCGCCCTGTTATTTATTTATTTATTTATTTTCGTGAAATGTGTACCGCCTATTTATGCGCCCTGTTTTAAAAGACATTATTAGCGGGGTTACACACGAATCGCCTGACTCATTTGAACAATCAAACAACGCAACATAAGTACATAATAAAAATAAAATTATTTATTGGAACAGTACAAAATAGCTCAAGTGAAAACAATAAACGTTTCTCTAGGTATATCATTACTATGTAAACAAACGAAGATCACTTCATTAGGCCACAGTCTATTGTTCGGAGGAAGTCTGAGACAAACCAATGTGCCCAGTAGGTATATCAGGCACATTTTATTCACTCCCCGTCGTATTCGCTTCACGTCAGCTTTTCAGAGGCGTTGAGTTGAGGGCGTCTCGCTCGAAGAGCATCACTGGAAGTCAACCCATGATCGCCCTTTTTTGGCTTAAGCTGAGATCAAGAAGTTATCGTCGTTGGAACTTTCCTGAGAGCTCGTGATTTGATGTTTTCCATCGTTCGAATGATCATCCACTCGGCAAATGCAGGCGACAATGCTTCCATCAGCTCTATGCATTTCAACTAGAAAAGAAAAACAAATTAGATGAAGCTATTAGGAGTGTTTGCTTCAAACAGTGGCTCAGAATCTTCTCTCAACTTGCCACCTATGGGGGAAAAGACGTACTAATAGCGTATGTGGATAGTAGCCTGTCGTGTGAGTTTCAACTCCAACAGTAGCCAAGGCTTTGCGTACGTAAACGGTCGGCGAAGGAGCCATCCACGTGGGCTTTTTGATTTTGCTCATTTTCGTGGCCACATAGCCAGGAACCAGGCATTGCACTGTGATTCCCATTTTCCTGTATTCACTTGCGAGGTCTTGGGAGAATTTGGAGACGAAAATCTGCAACAAAATTTAACGTGCATCTTTACTTTGGGAGTAAAATCATGAAATTTCGAAAACTAAATTAAGGAACGATATAATATATCTGATATGCTCGTAAATCATAAGTTGCAGTTACTTGATTTATTGAATTGCAGATCCTATACAAATGACCAAACGCTTTATAAAAATTGCTTCGTACGGTAGCTATACAAACCTTGGAAGCACCATACACAGATAAGAGCGGGCTTGGGATATCTGCAGCTGTAGACGATATATTGATGACAACACCTCTTTTCCTGTCGACCATGCCCGGCATAACAATCTGACACATGCCCAGCATGCTCTCGATGTTGCATTGGACGATATCGTGGTAGATTTTCTCCTTCTTGTCCAAATCCAAGAAATATTGCGGGTGGGGGTAACTGATGCCGATGTTGTTGACCAACACGCCGATCTCGAGTCCAAACAGCTGTTTCTGAATATTGCCGAACACCATTTGACCTTGAGTAAAGTCTGCCTCTACGGTTTTTGTCTGGACTCCGTAGGTCTCTTCTAGAAAATTAAGAAAATCACTTTTCACATGTAATGTCCACAGTGCCCATGTTTCAATCATCTCATTATATCGTGGCATGTGTCTTCATTTTTCGTATTTTGAAGTAAAACAAACCAAGCTCTCGAGCAACGCTGTCCAACTTCTCCTTCGTTCTGCTAACAATTGCAATATTTAGTCCCTTAGCCGCCAACTGCAATAAAATTATGAAAAATCAAATAAATATGAATGAAAAATACTAACACTAAAAATAAATTAGTTCGAAACCCTCCTCAAACCCGTGGGGCTTTTAGAGGTAAAAAGGGGCTACGGCTTTTGAAGGTTTTGGCCATAGGTGTCGTTATCCGAATAATTCATGACGAGGAATCCATTTTTGGGGTCCGACGTCTGTCCAAACACTGTACAGGAATGTACTCTTTTTTTAATGCTTGTTTATTGTTGTAGTATAATTTTTTGCCCATTTTGTACCAAAGAATAATAAACTCTTCTGTAAAATATTCAGATTTTTATTTTATTTTTTAAATTGGGGTTGTGGTACTCGTTGGAGTTGCCTGATCTTACGTCTGTATTACACCTCTAATGGGTATTTCTGGTATTTCCCACCCTAAGGAACAGAATCTGGTGTCATTGTGGATTTTGTAAACTGAACTTCTAAAGTTAGTTTTTCAGTTGATAGCCAATATTTTTAATTTTAACGGAGTTACAAGATTCCGCTAAACAGTTAATTATTTTTTTAAAAAGAATGAAGAATAATGAATGAAGAATTCTTCACTTCGTAGCTGCTAAGAGCTAAGCGATATAGAATATCTAATAAACACCACGTCATTGAACACAATAATCAATGTAGGGATCAGCTTTGTAACTTTTATCTTCTCTTCTACAGCCACTGCAGCAGTGGGATTAATAAAATGAAAATTGTAATTTATCTCAATGAGATGAGATGAATAAAGGCATGGCAAAATCATACGTTGATCCCTCGAACGACTATAGCATTGCATACCTATCACAAGTTTAATTCCATGCCCTTCCATTTATGTGACCAGTACCTTTCTTCACGGTGAACAATTTTCCTCACCTTCGCAATACGCCATTTAGCTTTCTTTCCGGTCAGATCCTTTACAGTCTCAATGCCAGTGGTCTCACTCAGTGGAAAGTAACTATTTGAATTTCCCTCTTGGTGCCCCCCCCCCCCCCCGACCAACCAAAACGATTTTATTCTGGCCTCGTGACTGAACATTGAACCTATTCTCCCTCATAGTCGAGGAGGTTTTGTTCTCAGCGTAAATCTCTCACGTAAGCACGCAACACTCATCAGTAGGTCTGGTTTGGCCTAACCTACAAGATACGGAGTTTTGTTTGCTTCCGAGTTTGCAAGGCAGCGGAAGCATTGTTTTCACTTACGAGATGAAAAACATTTGTGCGCTCCAAAATCAAAATTTCAACTCGCGTTTTGCGTTTTGGGGCCTCCTGAACAAATTTGGTTTCGTGTCTGTCCGTTGGTCCTTCCACATTTCCTTCACAGCCATAACTTCCACAATTTTGATTGGATTTCAATCAAATTTTCTGGGATTGTGTGGGAGTAGCGCTAAATAGTAGGTATGAGTTTCATCATGATTGAATCAGTAGTACGCTCTGCGCACGCGCGAACGTAATTTTCATGATACAGTCACAACGATGTTCATTTTGCGCGAGGAAGCTCATGTGCCAATGACTTGGCAGTGTATTTTTTAATTTTTTATTTTTTTCGCAGTCTATCTTACATGAGAACCTGAAAATGAAGGTTTTTTTCGAATTGGATGTTCAGGGTGTTAGTACTTGGTGGCTAGAGGTATATCAATTAATTCCTAAAACGAATTAACTTCTTTAAATCATGAAATGATTAAATTTATTAAATTTATAAATAATTCATGCTAATGTGACTAAAACAGTGGCGGCTACTTGCTACATGCAAGAGGGGGTTCCACAGCAAAATTTAATAGGTACCTCCGTACTGCCGTATACCATAGGTACTCGTATTAGGTACCAATTTAATACACACCCGAATGTATTGTCGTAGTAGGTCTGCTGACTGGAAACCTTTAGCAAGAAGTCTCTCTAATAGGTAAATAAAAATTGTCTCTCCTCTCGCTCACTCTAACCTTCCCCCTCTCTCTCTCAAACAATCTTTGGGGGTTCCCAGTGAACCCCTGGACGAACCGCCACTTTATACTCTAAAACTCATTTATTCATCAAAGTGAAATTCGTAATCGACTCTAGCCAGAACTTTGGAACCTAGACTGCTTTAGAAAAATGTTTCATCTCCTTTTAGCAAAATTTTCTAAAATTAGTATTAGGAAAATACTTGAATAGCGAGAATATGCACAGAATGAGAAAAAAGTAGTTCTAGGAATTCTAACTCCATTAAAGGTGGTGTAATACACCTTTTGGTATATTATTCTTGGAATAATACACCCATGTAATCGCGACGGAAGCCGAAAATTCTGATCGGCCCAAAAATCTGACATTATACGTTTCAAGATGTTTACATTCCAAACACAAAATGACCGTCCTCCGTCCAAGCCGTTTTGAGCAGCAGGATTTTGGTTTATTATTCTTGGAATAATACACCTATGTTTTCGCGACACGGGTCGACGACTCCGATCGGCCTCAAAATTTGACATTATCCGTTTCAAGAGGTCTACATTCAAAATCCGAAATGTCCGTCCGCCGTCCGCCGTCCGCCGTACGCCGTACGCCGTCCGGGCCGTTTTGGGCAGTAGGAATTTTTTTAAAAATCTGAAATTTTGGCAAAATACTTGGTTTACCATCTAGTTGTGCCCGCAAGGTTTTCAGTCCGATCGCCCAAACCCGGTGGGCGCTATGGGGCTAAAATGGGGCTACAGGAGGGGTGTTTTGAAGGCTTTTAGCTATGGGATCGAGTTAGGTGTCGTTTTCGAAGTATTTTTGGACGTAGAATCCATTTTTGGGGGTCCCGGAACGATCCGATTTCACTGTGGCGATCTAAACGGTTTTCATGGGGCTAAAAATGGGATTTTTGAAGGATCCCAAGAAGTTAAATATTTTTCGAGTAAAAATTAAAGAATTTTTGAAAAAACACATTCTTGAAAAAAAAAATCCCCCCAAAAAATTTTTTTTGAAATATAAAAGTCCAAAAAAAAAATTTTTTTAAATTTTTTTTATTGACAGAATTCAATGTCTGTACAAGTAACCTATATCACAGAATAATAAACCCTTGTGTAAAATTTGCAGCGTTTTTTTTTTTTAAATCTGAAATTTTGACAAAATACTCGGTTTACCATCCAGTTGTGCTCGCAAGGTTTTCAGCCAGATTGCCCTAACCCGTGAGGCTATGGAAGCGTTTTTAGAAGGGTTTCCACTATGGGGTCGAGTTAGGTGTCGCTTTCGAAGTATTTGTGGACGTATAATCGGTTTTTTTTTTTTTTTTTTTTGCCCCATAACGATCCGATATGGGGCTACTGATGGGGATTTTGAAGGATGTCAGGATGTCGCATGAGGTGTTGTTTTCGGAGTAATTTTGGACGCATCCATGATCCATTTTTCGGGGTCCTACAAACTCTATAAGAAAATTAGAAAAAATTGTTTGATAATGAAATTAAAAATGTTTGTATTGATATAGAATTAATTTTTGGATAATTTATATCAAAGAATAATAAACCCGTGTGTGAATTTGCAGCGTTTTTGTTCTCTCTGTTGTGGAGTTTGCAGTGCAGTCGCAATGTATGTAACGGGTTTAGGGAGATGCGCGGCAATCTTCCGACCAGGCGTAACGATGTTATCAAACTGTCATCAAGTCCGAACTGCTACGAATTACGTAACTCTGCCTGCGTGTTGCCATTCAGTCTATTCTTCAAGGAGTATTAGCTTTTTCATCACGTACTAATTTCGTTGTCGGAATAAACGCTCAACGAAATGAAGGAATGAGAGCGGAGGACCATTTAGACTTACGTACCAATAAATAATGATTAAAATGGATACCTTTTACCGCCTTATTGCTCTTTCATCTCTACCTTACCTTTACCTTTACTACTTGCAGTTGATCAGAGTGGAAAGACAGGTTGTAGAAAGCTGTCGAGTGAAAGCAAAAGCTCTGTGCTCAGTGTTGAACCTTAAACTTGAATCTCCCTCAAAAATTCCGGCTAGTTGATTATCTTCGATAAACTGGGCACTCACAACACGTAATATGCGTAACGGTGCTCGTATCTATCGTATGACTTAAATTTCCTCGTAGTACATCACGCCTTACTATCAACTAACCCACTAGTTTAATAATTCAACTAATAATAGGTTTAGTGATCCTAGTCAAACCGCAGCAATACCTCAGGAGACAAATCCCATAATAAGGATCGTTTCATGTTTTCAGGTTGTTCCCATCCTGCATAAAATGTTTCAAAAACCAAACTCATTTTAGAAAAATCTCACTTTAATCAAGATACTTTCCGCCGAAAACATGATGGAAACTATAGTAAAATTTAATTTGAATTTCTCTTTCTTTCTTTTTAATTTGTATTATATTCAACTCAAGGAGTATAAATGCTCGTGATAGTAATAAAATGTTACGTAAGGGCATCTACTGACCTGCTGAGCGAATGCTTTGCCGAGACCATCAGTTCCACCGGTGACCACTGAAACAACGACGAATTTACATTAATCAGGCGAATTGAACAAACAACAAAAAATCGGGCGGAATACGTTTGATTAAAAAAATTCAAATTTTTAAGGGTGAACGTGAAAAAAAAAACGCTGCAAATTTTACACAAGGGTTTATTATTCTTTGATATACGTTACTTGTGCGGAAATTTAATTCTGTCAATGAAAAAATAAAAATAAAAAAAATATTTTTTTGGATTTTTTTTTTCAAAAATTCTTTATTTTTTACTCGAAAAATATTTAACATCCTGGGATCCTTCAAAAATCCCATTTTTAGCCCCATGAAAGCCCTAAAGATCGCCCCAGTGAAATCGGATCGTTCCGGGACCCCAAAAAATGGATTCTACGTCCAAAAATACTTCGAAAACGACACCTAACTCGATCCCATAGCTAAAAGTCTTCAAAAAAAACCCCTCCCGTAGCCCCATTATAGCCCCATAGCGCTCCACGGGTTTGGGCGATCGGACTGAAAACCTTGCGGGCACAACTAGATGGTAAACCAAGTATTTTGTCAAAATTTCAGATTTAAAAAAAAATTCCTACTGCCCAAAACGGCCAGGACGGCGGACGGCGGACGGCGTACGGCGTACGGCGGACGGACATTTCGGATTTAGAATGTAGACCTCTTGAAACGGATAATGTCAAATTTTGAGCCCGATCGGAGTCGTCGACCCCCGTCGCGAAAACATAGGTGTATTATTCCAAGAATAATAAACCAAAATTGAAAAAGAAAAGAAAAAAAGTTCTTGTCATAGGGGATTAAATTGTTAAGGGACCCGACCTCTGCCGTGGCAAGAAGAGTTGTGTTCGGCGTGTTTTCAAGGAAACTTATCATTCTCGGTCAACTGTTACAGTTGTACTACAGTAGTAGTACTGAGGTATACAATACAGTAGTAGGTGGTAGGTATACAATTCCCATCGGGTACGCCTCCCCCAAAACATAATATTCTATTATGGTACATATTATGGTACATTTTTGGTTTATTAATCTTGGAATAATACACCTATGTTTTCGCGACGGAGGTCGACGACTCGGATCGGCCTCAAAATTTGACATTATCCGTTTCACAGATTCCAAAACCGAAATGTACGTCCGCCTTACGGCGTCCGGGCCGTTTTGGGCAGTAGGAATTTTTTTTTTTATCTGAAATTTTGACAAAATACTCGGTTTACCATCTAGTTGTGCCCGCAAGGTTTTCAGCCCGATCGCCCAAACCCTTGGGGCGCTATGGGGCTAAAATGGGGCTACGGGAGGGGTGTTTTGAAGGCTTTGGGCTATGGGATCGAGTTAGGTGTCGTTTTCGAAGTATTTTTGGACGTAGAACCAATTCTTGGGGGTCCCGGAATGATCCGATTTCACTGTTGCGATCTATAGGGCTCTCATGGGGCTAAAATTGGGATTTTTGCAGGATCCCTGGAGGTTAACTTTTTTCAAGTAAAAAATAAAACATTTTTGAAAAAAAAATTCCCAAAAAGATTTTTTTAAAATAAAAATCAAAAAAAAAATTTTATTATTTTTTTTCATTGACAATCAAATTTCTGTACAAGTAACCTATATCAAAGAATAATAAACCCTGTGTAAAATTTGCAGCGTTTTTTCAATTGGTGCAGAACTTACTAGCCTGTCAATTGGCTGTGTCCGGCTGGACACGGATGCTTGACCTTCCGAGTCACTTTCATCTTGCACCTCGGAATCGGCCTTGTACACGGATCTGTCTACCTGCCGTGTTTCGCAGTTCAAGTCCACGGTCAGAGCAACTTCCCCGATTCGTTGATTTATTTGGCTTTAGAATCAAGTTTACGCTTAAAATATGCTCCCAGGTCTCCAGACAAGATTAAATCTTTGCAAAAAGATGGCGCATAATGTTTGTGTTGGTAGGTACCATTTCGATTCACCAAAACATTAACCGGCTCAGTGGCTAAAAAAGAGGTAGGTAATCGTGGAAGCCGCTTTAAGAGAGCCCTTTTTGTCTCACTTAAGCGGCTGTCTCTCGCGAAGTTGGCAATTTTCCGGCTTCTTTGGAGGATACATGATTCATCATCGGCAGATTCACCAACAAAATCCTCGCTGAGCAGTTGCGGTAACCTAGTTAACCTTCAATGTTCAGATCCAGGTGAATCGGCACTAGGCTTTTCTCCGTGAGCTCCCTTCAGCTTGATGTCACGCCGGCTTTTCCAACGAACCACCCAATCATCCGATACTACAAAATCTTCCATTTTTGTTCCATTTTTCTTCCTTCCAAAATGTTCCATTTTTTACGCCAGTTCCTCATTTTGAGCTTTCAACATTGAAGAGAATGAAACCTATTTGTCGATGCCGTTTGATTTCGGACTTCGCATTTTATCTCTGCTAAGCGGCTCTCTCCGTTAACCGGTTTCACCCATAAGCAGCTTCCACTGAAGTGGTTTCGGGCGGCCGGATGAACTGAGACGCTTAGAATCCCATTGGAAACCATGGAAATTTAACCGCAATGATTGAATAGTCACATGTCAGGCAGAGTAGGAAAACATTTATTTTTTGGTAAAAAATATTTCCTATAGAAATCCAAGCTCTTGGAGCCGTTTTGTGTCGGACGAGATGAGCGGGATAGGTAAGGACGGGGATGAGTTCGTCTTCTCTGGAGGAGTTGGAGGTGGGGGTCCTACCATAGCGTTTTCTCTCTCCGGTTACGAAATGCCTTCGGAACCTTTAGAGGTCTAGTTCTAATTTTCCACGGGTTCAGGCGTAAATTTCGTATTTATACGAGATCTGCCAATGGCCCAAAACACCCTAAAGAGTCTCAAAGTGTCTGCAGATTCCTGTTACCGGATTTGAGAAAAATGAGGATGCTGAAAAAAAAACCACGGACTCAAGTGGGGGAAGTGACAATGCCGATTTCAAATGCTACGCCTGGCGGTTAGAACTGAGATCAATCAGACATAAATAAAAAGATCTGGCTTATTCTTGAACCGTGCTGTCTTCACTATCTAGGAGCAATTGTCAACTTTCCACGCAGGTGATGTAGGGTGTGTGTGTAGGAGTGTGCAGGAAATACAGGAAAAAAATATTTCTAGTCACTCTTTTGAAATGAGGTAATTAGGAATGAATCCATACAGGTGGTGAGGTAGTGGAATTTCGAACATAACACGATGATGTAAGGAGAGGTCGGTGCCCGTTCTGATGGGTGCTCTAGACAATCACCCACGAGCCTTCTGGTCTTACGCGCTAATCTAATGGACAACATTTCTCATCTCGCAGCTTCTTGTACAACGCGGATGATTGATGAAGCCAGTGAACGGGGTAAGTGACACCAGCGTGTATTACAGTCGATGGTAGTGGCTCATTGATTGTATTTAGGTTTTTTTTTTTTTAGTTTTCGCTTCTTTCGTTGTTATATAATATATATTTTATTCCGAAAATCTAACTACGGCAAAGAAACGGGAAAAATCTGCTTATCAAAAGTGAACCGGTTGAATGATGAGGAACACTTTTTTTTCGTAGAGTTAAAGGCAACTAACTCGTACGCTATTTTTACAAGACACTAAGTGTCTAGCCAAGTCTTGGCTTATATTTTGTGGTCACCACGGGTGCGGTGGGAGATCGGAATTGTGTGGTTTCGCTACCTCAAGCGCAATTCCATCGTAGCAGTGATGGAGTTGCGCCGAGCAGGAAACCCGTTCAAAAACCGTACCGCTGGGTCATGTCAAAACATGTAGGATATTCTGTGGTATAGATCATAAACAACCATATACGGAACCTACTATATACCGAAAATAGGGAGAGAATAATAAGAATGCAATTTGCCTAACAAAACTCAATATAGAATGGGTTGGTGATGATATTATAGAATTATCTAACCTCTTGAACTCTATTCGTGTTGTTCTGATCTACCCCCATTAATACCTATAACTCTACCGCTAAAGAATTAAAAAGACAAATACCCTGGTATTCTCTACAATTTGTATGACGTATAAAATTTGTATTTTATATTTCAAATAAAATACATTGTATTTATATCACACTTAGTCATTCTTTTGTGTGGTGAAGTTACCAAATTGGCTGTTGACTGTTGTTATCACAATAATTCCTCCATGAGCATTATTGTGAGTTGGGAGTTGGTGAAAGTTCCTGTAGGGTACCGCCTGGTGAATGTGAGGGTGTGTACGTACAAGAGTCGTGATTCCTAGTTGATTATTAATTAAGTAGTGTGGGTGGCGGAATGTGTACGGCGCAGCGTCTGTGGTTACGCCGCCAGTGTTTTTGGAGGCTGCGGGAGGGAGTAAAGGTGGAGATCAGTGGCATGACACAATCTGTTGTGATCTGCTGGCACTGAGAATATTCCAGCTGCAGAAATGGAGGATCTGGGTTCCTTAGGAATTCCCGAAGTGTCAGGTTTTCCCAAGTACAGCAGATCCCCGGAGTGAATGGGAGAAAACTGAGTTAACCAGCACGAGAGGTCGTGTTGATTAATGTTTTCTACAGCCGTGATGTAGAAACCACCAAGGGGTGGTTTCCTGGCTTCCAATCTTGATTTGTCAAGATGAACGCCTGGTTGACACCCCTGGTCTTGCATGCAAGTCTGGTCCTGCCTGCAGGAGACCGCTTTTCCGGCTTCCAATCTTGATTTGATGGACAACGGCCCTCTGCGAGTTTGCTATTTCCTCCCCAGAAATCCCGCCTGAAGGGTCAGGAGGAATTTCCGGATCGTCAATAGTGCAAAAATGATTGTGATCAGACATGACGTTGATTCACATGGAAATAGAACGACCTATGACAGCTGGTCATGCGAGGAGCTACCCGAGTCGGCTGGAGCTAAGCCGATCGCGGGAGAACGAAGCGAGCGTCAGCGCACTGGCACGCGACGCGTCGGCTCCTCGAACCTGCGTGAATGGGACGCACATTCGAAGGAAAGACATCGAGAAGATGTAGAGTTCTCTACAGTTTCTTTCCTAAATATACCTCTTTGTAAACTAGATAATAGATAATAGAAAATATCAAATAGGGTAAGTGTCCCAAATTCCGCCTACCCTAACTGTTTTTCCTTGTAGTAGCTTTGTTTTCAGGTAAACCCGTCCAAAAAAATGCTGAATATTACCAGTGGGGTCCTGTCATTGATTCCTGAAGCCCACATTGCTGTTGAAAAATCCTGCTAGAAGTGATTCTAGATAAAGTGAGAAAACCCAAAATCGTGATTCCCAAAAAAGTGTTCCCAATTTCGCCCCCCAGGTGTTCCTAAAACCGCCTGGCAGGCGGAATTAGGAACAGACGATAGACTAGGGTTGTGAAGAGCTAAAACTTGGTTTGAAACTGAATATAATTCAAATGAAATTATTTTTCCATAGGTACTCGTATTAATATAAATAATATACTTCCAAATAAAGTTAGTAGGTATAGGTATCATAATGCTCGAAGCGTCCCCATTTCCTTGCGTTGTACCGCCTCTACCGCCTTCTTCAAGTCTTCATCTTCAAAAGAAGCTCGACGAAGCGTCTTGTCTTTCTTTTCAGACATCTGTAAATTGTAATAGAAGTGTTAAGAAACAATTTCCAGCATCTTCCTATTTCCGCCCAGTAGGCGAAATTTGGATCTGTTTTGTAGGCGAAATTAGGAACAGTGATCACTCCACACACATCACATGATAAAACCAACTAGGTACGGTTATTTTCAAAGCTTAATACACCTGTGGAATCTCCATATCACAAGCTTCAACGTGGTTCAAGAGAAAAAATTAAAAAACAATACTTACCAGGTGTTTCATTTGGATAAAGTTGAGAGAGAAGTTCGATCGGCGATCATATGGAAACAATAATGTGATTCACACATTTCTGAGCAACAACAACACTTCGAACCCTAGCGCCCCTACTTAGGCAATCTATGAACTTGATGTTACTGCCTCAAACTTGCAGAAAGCGTTGTTAGCCTCTTCAAAACACGAGTAGGCGGAATTAGGAGCCTAGGCGACATTTGGTGCACTTACCCTACCAACCTACATCGAAACGTCGACTGAGGATCTGAAGAAGTTACTCTGATTTACTCCGTTTCCGATATATATCTGTCAGATGGGTCGTGAACTTGTCCCCCATATCAACTCGCCCTCTGAGGATGGAGGCGAGTTGATCGACAGTATTTTCAGATCGGTACGAAGAATGTCAAATATCTCAATTGAGGCGGTAGCTGCAAAAAGGGCGGATGTGCTAAAATCGAAATTTTGAGAGTAAATAAATGAGACCTAGAGAGCGCGTTTAAAGCGGTCTCCGCAAAATTGGAGTGGGATCATCCGCTCTTTTTGCAGCTATCGCCTCAATTTCAGGAACACCATCAACATGGAAAATGGTCAAGTTGTAGCAAGACATTGACAAGGGAACGGGCTAAGGCCCGACTTAATTTCGGGTTGAGAAACAGTTCAACCCGAAAATTGATATGCCCTCGGACAGGTCGGAAAATTGACCATTCTTGAGTTCAGGCAGGACGAGGGCTGGAGGGATTACAACGTTGTCGCGTGTGCGACCGTTTCCTGTGTCATCCGCCAGTTCGGTCACACGGTCAAGTGGATATCGACGGGGTACATCCGTTATTATTCATGTACGACAATTATTCAAGGCACAACACATGCGCATTGTTGTATGCACATTAGAAGACTATGTACTAAAAATCTTAAATTTCGGCAGACCATTCAATCACAGTCGTGGGAAGTACCAATCACTCACTATAAATTGCGGTTTTCCATTTTTCAGCGTTGCAAGTCTAAAATTGAACACAAAACCTCCAATTATGATACACTATGATCATCTGGCCTCCTAGCTCGGATCTCTGCACTGCCTGCATAGTATTCGATTTGGTATCCGAAATAGCCTTAGAACCAGTTCTCCAACTCGGAAGGTGCACACACTCCGCTACACTTTTTAAACTATCAAGTTTTTCAACTCGTCCTATTCGGCTCTCTGGAATTTCTTCGTCGTTTCGAAAGACCGTAGACCTGTGATCAAGTATCCCAAAAAACAAAAACATCTCCTATCTTCCTCGAAGAGAGAAAAAGTCCCTTTCAGTTTTATTCATAAACGAAGTTTTTCATGAGGAACAGTAAATGTTCCCCAATGAAAAAACCCCTTCCTGCAAATTTTGTACGAAGGGGTTTCATTTATCAAGGTTAGGGCGTTTATTGCCCCAGTACTGTTCATAGCGGGACATTGGCGGTATGAATACCCTATAGGGGAAGGTAAGTATGTAATCGGCACACATGTCTTGGAACATAATGAAACTGAATGTCAAATGATTTTGTCGTAGGTACTTAGGCGTTATTGATGCTGCCCGTAATTTAGGTGAAGCAGTTCTTTTTGTTCATCTCCACTCCAATTTGATCTTACGTGTAGTTAAATTTATTTATTATTACCAATTCTTTGAATAATACACCTATGTAATCGCGACGGAGGTCGCAAATTCTGATTGACCTCAAAATTTCACCATGTACGTTTCAAAATGTCTAGATTCCAAAAACGAAATGTCCGTCCACCGAATGCCGTCCGAGCGGTTTTGAGCAGTAGGAATTTTTTTAGAATCTGAAATTTTGACAAAATACTCGCTTTACCATCTAGTTGGACCCGCGAGGTTTTCAGTCCGATCGCCCCAACCCGTGAGGCTCTATGGGGCTACGGGAGGGGCCGAAGGGCTTCCGCTATGGGGTCGAGTTAGGTGTCGTTTTCGAAGTATTTTTGGACGTGGAATCCATTTTCTGGGGACCCAGAATGATCCGATTTCACCAAGGGGATCTATAGGTTATTCATGGGGCTACAAATGGGATTTTTGAACGATCCCAGGTAGTCAAATAGCGTGTCGTTTTCCGAGTAATTATGGACGCAAAATCTGCCAAATAGTCATTTTGGTTTATTAATAATAATAATCATTATAAAAAAAAGCGGAGGTATTTGTGTCGGAGGTCGAACATTTTTATCTGCCTCAAAATTTGTCATACGTTACAAGCTGTCTAGATTCCTAAAACGAAATGTCCGTCCGCAGCTCGAGCCGTTTTGGGAAGTACCTACGATTTTTTTTTTTTTTTTTTATGTAAAATTTTGACAAAATACTTGGTTTACCTTCAAGTTGTGCCCGGACGGTTTTCAGCCCAATCGTGCAAACCCGTTGGGCTCTGTGCGGCGAAAAGGAGGCTACGGGAGGTTTTTTCAAATGGTTTTCGGCTGGTATCGAGATGGGTGTCGTTTTCAAATTACCTACATATTTTTGGACGTAGAATTAATTTTTGGGAGTCCCAGAATTATCGGATTTCACCGAGAGGATATATGGGGCTTTCGTGGGGCTCTCAATGGGGCTTATGAAGGTTGCCCGGAAGTTGAATGAGGTGTCGTTTTCCGAGTAATTTTCGACGCATAATCCCTTTTTTAGGGGTCCCATATCCGTCCACAAACTTTACAAGAAAAAAAAATTGTATGTAATAATTAACTTAATTTTTTTTATTGTAATAGAATTAATTTGTGGATTATTTATACAAAAAAAAAAAATGCAAATTTTACATAAGGGTTTATTATTCTTTGATATAGGTTACTTGTGCAGAAATTTAATTCTGTGAATGAAAAAAATTTAAAAAAATTTTTTTTCTTTTGTGATTTTTATCTCAAAAATTTTTTTTTGTTTTTTACTTGAAAAATACTTGACCTCCTGGGATCCATAAAAAATCTAATTTGTAGCCCCATGAAAGCCCTATAGATCGCAACAGTGAAATCGGATCGTTGCGGGACCCCGAAAAATGGATTCTACGTCCAAAAATACTTCGAAAACGACACCTAACTCGATCCCATAGCCAAAAGCCTTCAAAACTCCCCTTCCTTAGCCCCATTTTAGCCCCATAGCGCCCCACGGGTTTGGGCGAGCGGGCTGAAAACCTTGTGGGCACAACTAGATGGTAAACCGAGTATTTTGTCAAAATTTCATATTAAAAAAAAATTCCTACTGCCCAAAACGGCGTACGTCGGACGGACATTTTGGTTTTGGAATGTAAACCTCTTGAAAACGATAATGTCAAATTTTGAGGCCGATCGGAGTCGTCGACCTCCGTCGCGAAAACATAGGTGTATTATTCCAAGAATAATAAACCAAAGGGGGGGGGGGGGGGGGGTTAGGGTTTATTCCCTCATGTAAAATTTAGAACATAACATAACGCTTCACCCTCGGTTAAGTCTGTGAAGGAGAGGGGGTCAACAACAATACCATAATTGAAGCAATAAATAAAATGTATTTGCATTTAATGCAAATATGCACACACACAAAATGCATAAATAAATAGGTGTAGTAAACAATAAAAATGTTTACGTTTATGATATACCTATAGGTACCCTCCAAACTGTGTGAAAATAAACCTACTCTATTGCGATTCCACCCCCTTCCCAGCCATCGCCTGTCAATAAAACGCGTAATTTTCACTAGATGCTCGAAATTGAGAACAATACCTACTGTAAAACCTTGTAATATAAGAAAGAAAAATTGGCATGTGCCATTCCGAAGCATTCGGCCGAATTCTGAACGTAGCAATGAATACTATCACTGAACGAGCGTATAACCGCCTGTGACAATAATAGATAACAATTTCAGGAAATACGGGAAGTGGACTTACCGGCCCAGGAGCCGCATTTCTTCAAATTTATATTCAGGTGTAGAAGGGGGGCGGTAAAGTGGTAGACGATGCTGACGATCGATCGGAGTATTTTTACTACTATGAATACGATGCACACTAAACCGATTTTCTCAAGCAGATTGAACATGTTGATTTGGAAATTTATCTGGTCAAATTTAGTCAGAGGACCGTCGCCAGTCGCAGTCCACGTAACGTGTGCAGGAGGCAAGCGCGTATCGACCCGCGTTCCGGAATCAGACGTTGCAGGGTCGTAGAGGGACGAGGGAGATCCAGAGGGGTAGACAGTGCCGAGGCAGGGGGTTCTCCACGAGGGGCGGACTAGAGAAAGTTCTCTCCCTATAGGTACCGCTAATGCTTTCCAACACGCTCTCACTGTCCTCCCTCCTTTCTCCAAATACTGACAGCTTTGGTTGTCAGCATCTTCGGCGTTCGTGGCACCTTGCCGAGGAACGTGGATGGTTGTCCACGCTCCGTAATATCACATCAGCCGACTCACCCACCCAAGCTCACAGTGGGATCGCAAGAATTATTTACATCACCCCCAGAATTTTCATCATTGTTTATAGCTGTGCAAAACATAGTATTATCATTTTCAATTCATATTGAATCTATTTTCACACTCCTCAATGATCGAATATAAAATAAAAAACACATTTATCATTCCAAATCCTTGAATCCTGGAAACAAAGGTTGATCATTAATTTTTGTAATTCATCATTGCATTCATTACTAAAATTAATTTGAAAAAAAGTCATTCAAAGTTAATCATAATTTAAAACCGAGTACAAAGTCGAAATTTACCTTCAATATATACGTACTAAGGAAATTAATAGTGATTAAAACAATGAGACACCTGTTTAATCATGTTAAAATTACTTAAGTGGAATCCTTTCAACTGGCAACACAGTGCATTGTACCCAAAATATGAATATTAAATTGAGAAGAATGAAGTAATTCGAAATTTCAAATTATTTTACATCGTGTAACATCAAATATCATTAGGTACGGGAATTTGTTATTTATTAAGGCTACTGCTATTACTGCTCTGAAATTAATGTGAACGCCTGCTTCCAGCTGTATGGGTCCTATGGGGCCGGAGTCAAGAGTTTTTTTATTGCCAAGAACACAGAGTGCAAAGACAAGGTCAAAAATTTCAGTACAAAATTACAGCTCACAAAACTTACTTCAAAACCGGAGTCCCGCCTTCTTCAAAACTCTTGGAAGGACGCTAGGTCCTTCATTCGAACTTTGGGTCCTGCTGTGGTCCCGTGTTCAATGAATAGTACCTACCTGTATCACACAATGTCATGAAAAAAGAAATGGAAGAAAAACAGTTACTGTCATTATTTTTGTGTTCTTGGAATAATACACCAAAGTAATCGCGACTGAGGTCGAAAATTCTGATCGGCTTCAAAATTTGACGTTATCCCATTCAAGATGTCTAGATTCCAAAAACGAAATTTCAGTCCGTCGTCCGAGCCGTTTTGGGCAGTAGGTTTTTTTTTTAAAAATCTGAAATTTTGACAAATACTTGGTTTACCATCTAGTTGTGCTCGCAAGGTTTTTAACCCGATCGCCCAAATCTGTGGTGCGTTATGGGACTACGGGAGGGGTTTTTGAAGGTTTTCTGCTATGAGGTCGAGTTACAATTTTTTTTTTTACTTCCTGGGATTAATTTTTCAAAAATCCCATTTGTAGCCCCATGAAAGCCCTATAGATCCCCACAGTGAAATCGGATTGTTCCGGGACCCCAAAAAATGGTGGTACTTTTCCGTTATCCTCCCCCCCCCCCCCCCCCAATCGATATCGTGTTTCATACACACTCCTCCCGATCGCTTTAAGGCACCCAAATTTCGAGTACTTTTGGTTTATTATTCTTGGAAAATGAAAAAAACCCAATGTCTTCCCAATGTTTTCGCGACGGGGGTCGACGACTCCGATCGGCCTCAAAATTTGACATTATCCGTTTCAAGAGGTCTACATTCAAAATCCGAAATGTCCGTCCGCCGTCCGCCGTACGCCGTCCGCCGTCCGGGCCGTTTTGGGTAGTAGGAATTTTTTAAAAAATCTGAAATTTTGGCAAAATACTTGGTTTACCATCTAGTTGTGCCCGCAAGGTTTTCAGTCCGATCGCCCAAACCCGTGGGGCGCTAGGGGGCTAAAATGGGGCTACAGGAGGGGTGTTTTGAAGGCTTTTAGCTATGGGATCGAATTAGGTGTCGTTTTCGAAGTATTTTTGGACGTAGAATCCATTTTTGGGGGTCCCGGAACGATCCGATTTCACTGTGGCGTTCTATAGTGCTTTCATGGGGCTAAAAATGGGATTTTTGATGGATCCCAAGAAGTTCAATATTTTTCGAGTAAAAATTAAAGAAATTTTGAAAAAACACATTTTTGAGAAAAAAAATCCCCCCAAAAAAGTTTTTTTGAAATATAAAAATCCAAAAAAAAAATTTTTTTAATTTTTTTTATTGACAGAATTAAATGTCTATACAAGTAACCTATATCACAGAATAATAAACCCTTGTGTAAAATTTGCAGCGTTTTCCGTTATAACACCCCCCCCCCTCCCCCCTGGATTTCGCGTTTCATACACACCCCTCCCCCCTCCTCCTTTGGGTGCTTTAAGACACCCAAAGTCAACCAAAGTCGAGGGGGGAGTACCAAAATGGATTCTACATCGAAAACGACACCTAACTCGATCCCATAATATGGGATCTACAATCTATAATATTAGATCTACGATCTAATATGGGATAGCTACATATTATGTAGCTAAGGGAGGTTTTTTTTTTAGTCCAATAGCGCCCCACGAGTTTGATCGATCGGGCTGAAAACCTTGCGGGCACCAAGATGGTACACCAAGTATTTTGTCAAAATTTCAGATTTAAAAAAAAAAGCCTACTGCCCAAAACGGCTCGGACGGCGGACGGCCATTTCGGTTTTGGAATCTAGACCTCTTGCTATGGATAATGTCAAATTTTGAGGCCGATCGGAGTCGTCAACCTCCGTCGCGCAAACAGGTGTATTATTCCAAGAATAATAAACCAAAACTATTTTTATTTTGAGAATACAACGCGCAATACATACAATCACTGCTGGTCACTATACTCGCGCTCGTTGGAGGCGGCGAACGGTGGACGATGTTAGTTCAGATTTTGATTGCTTGATTATTGTGAATAGCCAAATGTAATTGTACTTCAAATGAGATTTTTTTTACATGAAACCTCGACCGGTCGGCAGACATAGAACCAGCGACAAGTGGAGAGCAATAACACCAGAGAAAATTTATATTTCATAGAACAATGAAATGAGTTTTCGAACAAGCGAAGACAATCAAATCAAGTAGGTAGGAATATCCTAATATAAGGGCCGTCTGCAAACGTATAGCATAAGCGTTGCGTACATAATAAGTTTATATATTATATAAAGTCTTATTATAGGGAAAAAAGAGAAAACTCCTATTGTTAGGGATAACACATGTATTGTACTTAATAGGTATTCATAATATGATGGTGCAGTACCGGTGGGGCAATAATGGTGATGGGATGTCTCGGAGTCCGTGCCTGGGTCAGGTTTGCAAGTGCTGCTCGCGGACAGAGGAGCGAGTTGAGCAAGGTGCGGAAGATTGGATGCTAAGTTAGTTAAGGGACTAGCCTGAAAACTGGGAGGCATTTCAGAAGGAAGAAGCAGTCCTCAGACAGCTGATTGAATGGAAAAACGTGGGATACTGCCCTCACTGGGAGCAGGTTTTGTCACAGTCCACCAGCTTGAAGGCGTATCAGGCCTCTTAGGGTCTCGGCCTATGGTAAGCAAGTAGCGTATGGTGTCAGGTTTTTTACTGGGTCGGGGTGTATCAGGACGTTCGAGTTTTCGTTCTCTCATGTACCACTTGCAATGTGGTCGTCGTTGGCCATTTTACTAAGGGCTTAGAGGGGTTTGTTTTCGTTTTTGGAATCTAGATATCTTGAAACGTAGGTACATGGTGAAATTTTGAGGTCAATCAGAATTTGCGACCTCCGTCGCGATTACATAGGTGTATTATTCAAAGAATTGGCAATAAAGCAAAATTTAACTACACGGAAGTTCAAATTGGAGTGGAGATGAACAAAAAGAACAGCTTCACCTAAATTACGGGCAGCATCAATAACGCCTGAGTAGGTACGACAAAATCATTCGACATTCAGTTTCATTATGTTCCAAGACACGTGTGCCGATTACTTACTTACCTTTCCCTATAGGGTATTAATACCGCCGAATGAATTCATACCGCCAATGTCCCGCCATGAACAGTAAACATAACCCATACCATTTTGTAAGAGTATTACTATAATGTTAATGAATTACTATAATTACTATAATAATAAAATAATACTATAATTACTATAATGATAAAATAATACTATAATTACTATAATAATAAAATGAATAATTAATCGATTATTCATTAAATGGAAATCATCAACAAAAAAAGTGAAAAGTGAAAAGTGAAAATCGTTGAAAAGTGAAAAACTCTTACAAAATGGTATGGGCTCCCCAGCCAAGCATGAATGGATAGTCCAAACTACATAGGTGGTGGAGCAACTTCAGAAAGAACACGCAAAAGTTGGAGTGAAGAGTTTCAACCAATTGGTTGGCACAACTTTGATATCAAGGCTTTTGATGCTTGGCGTCTTTTTAACCCCAGAGGGGTATTTTTTGGGGGGATATCAGTGATTTTTTTCCATCTTCGAAGAACTGTGACAGCCGAGGTTTTGATACAAAGATTTAGATTTCGTATATTAAGTAGGTATATATATACTTATATATAAGTTGGCCCGATATTCTTAATTTAACAATTTGAACCCCCCCAAAAGGCACTTCCACACACCAAACCTGATTCGCATACCAAATTTCAATGAATTCGGTGGAACCGTGTGACCTGTACGAGTGTCTAATGCCGAGAAAAAAAAAAAGAAAACACTGATGACGAGTATCTACGCTGCATGCAGATACATCTGTACATGGATATGTCGTATGATGGCAAATTTCATTTTGAGTTGATGAGTTGCTATGGGGTGCATATAGTTGTTGATAGACGGGAATTTGATAATAATTATTCACTACGAGAAAGTAACAAGCGTTGTTGCTATGAAAAATTAAGTTGACGGGTTGCCATGGGTGCAACCAATAAAAAACGTTGCATTTTTTGTGTGTCGCAAAATTTTGCAAGACCCCAGGACTAAGACATATCCATGTCAAAAAGAAAAAAAAGGAAGAAAGTCCCAAAACATGCATTTTGAGCACCCTGGATTTTGATGATGGAAGATGTCTAACCCTTCAAATTTGGTATATTTCTGCTCAGGGCACTCGCCGATCACCGAATATCGGGGAAAATTTTTTTTCGGATCGACGGGTTGGACTCGGGAGGGGGCGGAAGTTGGCCCGATCTTCTTGATTGTATTATCAGATAATATAGATTCTATATCACTAATAATAATATAATAGGCACCGCGTCTCTCTTAGCTTGGCATCGCGAGACTAGCGTCTCGCTTGATATGATTATAATATAATCATATTATGATATCATCATAAAAACACACCTGACCCGAAACCCGAGACAGTTGTGAAAGTACTGGTTGCAATGTGGTGTCCTGCTTCGAAGTCCCAGGGGAAAATCTAACTGGTCAGGGCACGAATCCGAAGTGTTCCAGGAAACGTTGAATCTGTTGGGGACTGCGCCTCTTCATTCTCAGAGCAATGGTCTTGTCAAAAGGTGCAATCGGACATTTGGGAGCTCATAGCAAATAAGGCGGACCAAGACCAGGAAGAGTGGGATCGTCACATTCCTTTATCGTTGTTGGTTTACTGGGCATCGGAACATGCAAACACGGGTAGGTATGGCATGATGGCATTTGAGCGTGAACTGTCACTGCCAGTAACATTGCTTTGAGGGGAGGTGCCTTAGCAGTTCCGAGGTTCGGAGTCGGTTCTGGGGGGAAGATTACAAGCTATTTCATGAGCTGGAGCAGACACAACTCCTAACCAGCACGCTTCAACTGCACAATTCAACAGTAGGTATATAACTATATAAAATTTTTATAATATACATATTTAATTATTTATACGTTCTTGGTTATTAGAGGGGCTGATAGCAAAAATCCCATTAGTCAGAAGTGACGGATTTCGAAAAAAACAAAAATAACCTCCGTCATTTGTGGACTGAAAAATGTGGTATTTTACACGATAAACTCTTGGCACCAGAAATGTGTTGTCACTATTTTCATACCTAACCCAAATTTTGGTCCTTGTGGAGGAGAGGGGGAAAAAGTATTTGACTTGTTGGGTTTTGCTGGAATTCTGGCAAAAACCCCAATAGAAACCTATTGAAAAAACCTTATGGTCAGAAAACCAGTGTTGAGACGCTCGGTTGCTGTAATTGCAGTAATAACTCGTGATTTTATGCCACTCAAAACGTCATAAAGAACGCAAAACGTGATCAGACCAGTCTGAATTCGGTTCGTGGGTGACATATGGGCTTCTTGATATCAACTGAGAAGACTAATGGGGGTTTTGCTGAATCGCCCTGTCTTGAAAGCTTTGTTGGGCTCGATTTGTGTTGTTTTTACAGAATTTTTTTTTTTTTTTTCCGTGGCGATTGTAGTCCATGGTAAAACAACTAGATGGCACCTCTAATGAGATATATCTCATTTTTCGTTTTCTGTGACTAATGGGGGTTTTGCTATCAGGCCATCCAATTGGATACCATTAAATGGTATCCAATTGGATGGCCTGATAGCAAAATTTTTATATCGCATCGTAGGTACAATCCTCGTATCGTACCCACCGCCCGAGATTTTAAGGTTATACTAACCACGTATACCTTGAACGTTTTGAGGGTGAGGTAGCTCGCTTACCCGGACCAAATTCGTCCCTATAATAATTATTGCCCAATGTGGGTGGTATAATAGCCTGCACTTGCTAGCCAATCCTTAAGTAGGTAACGTCTTTCAGTATTAATCTGCGTATTAAAAAAAAGCCGAAAAAACAAACGTAAAGACTATCTAGGGTTCTATCTAAGATTCAAATTAATAATTAAAGCGTGGAAAATCAATTTTAACGTACGGCCTGGGAGTAATATCAGCTTGACGTGAATGTTTATAGTATTATGCATTCATATGTTGTGTGTATACTCGTATACCCATGAATTCATATGACAATTAATCTCATCTTCTATGGACGCCAGACCCGAAACCAGGCGTTGGCGACCTCTCGCTACTAACTTGGGTTGATCGTGTAGACCAGTTATTACAGAAGTAGTAGGGACCTACGCCGGCTCCGAACGGCAAATATGAGAGGTTATCCAGGGCAAGATACTCCCGGTGGTTTGCCATTGCCTTCTGAGAGGTGATTACCAGTATAAGAAAGATGTCGGGCGGCTGCTGGGATTGAACCAGCAACCTTTGACTCAGCAGTCCGACGCTCAAACCACTGAGTCACTGATAAACACCTTTTTTTTTTTTTTTTTTATTCTTGGAACAATACACCTATGTTTTCGCGACGGAAGTCGACGACTCCGATTGGCCTCAAAATTTGACATTACCTATCCGTTTCAAGAGGTCTAGACTCCAAAACCGAAATGTCCGTCCGCCGTACGCCGTCCTGGCCGTTTTGGGCAGTAGGAATTTTATTTTAATCTGAAATTTTGACACAATACTCGGTTTACCATCTAGTTGTGCCCGCAAGGTTTTCAGCCAGATCTCCCAAACCAGTGGGGCGCTATGGGGCTAAAATGGGGCTACAGGACGGGTGTTTTGAAGGCTTTTGGCTATGGGATCGAGTTAGGTGTCGTTTTCGAAGTATTTTTGGACGTAGAATCCATTTCTTGGGGTCCCACAACGATCAGATTTCACTGTTGCGATCTATAGGGCTTTCATGGGGATAAAAATGCGATTTTTGATGAATCCCAGGAGGTCAAATATTTTTCAAGTAAAAACCAAAAAAAAAATGGAAAAAAATTTGTTGAAAAAAAATAAAAAATAAAAATAAAATAAAATTTTTTTTTTTTTTCAATTTTTTCCATTGACAGAATTAACATTCTTCACAAGTAGGTAACCTATATCAATATCAAAGAATAATAAACCCTTGTGTAAAATTTGCAGCGTTTTTTAAAAATTATCTGATAGGCTTCCACCAACAGCTCAGCAGTTACATCTTGAGGCACAGTACATATTGGAATGGTTTTGATAGAGCACGCCTCCAATTTATTGATGATTGCCATGCATCTAAGAACGATAACTGAAGAGGCAGATTTTGGAAGATTACATGCTCAGTGGAAATACTTACCCGACATCTTATCTCCTCCCTTGTCGAGTAACTTGGCTTTAAATCTAAATAGAATCAGTAATAATGATAACTAGTAAGCGTAAGGGGGGGGGGGCCTCGCTTCGCTCATTCGCTTACTGCGGAAAGGGACCATTCATGTCCATGAACTACTGCAGTAGACCACATTTTCGCGCACTTTCGACCCTGCTGGTGTTGAATAGATCAACAACCCAACAACCAGTGGCGGCTCGTCCAGGGGTTCACTAGTTCAGAGAACCCCCAAAGATCTTGCTCGTGCTATCTAAACTTTCCTCTCTCTCATGCCAACAACCCCAGGATTTATCAGAAAGTGGTGAGGAATACTACCGACCCACTAAATCGTACAAATGCTTTAGAAATAGGTTGCTCCAATTTTTCGCCCTTTTTGCTCGCCCTTGTTGCTCCAATTTTTCGCCCTTTTTGCTCGCCCTTGTTGCTCCAATTTTTGCTTTTTTGCTCCAATTTTTTCGCTCCAATTTTTCGCCCATTTTGCTCCAATTTTTCGCCCTTAGTGAAGATGAACCCACGTTTCATACGCTAGAAGCACGCATCCCGTATGTCAAAGAATTATTCAAATTTTAATCTCATCGAGAAACCCTCCCGGTTGTTGGAATTCGTTCATTCAAAATTTGTTATTGAAATTCGAGGAAGATGGGAGTCCAAGCACCCGCTCAATCGGACTGTAAACAACAAAGATACAACATTTTCTATTCAATAGTTGCGGCACCTACTAGTGTTCTTTGAGCGTATCGGACGGAAAATTTGGCGTGGAATCTGAATCCAGCACAAAATTGAGGGGTTATATATCATATATATTATATTACCATGGTAACAAATTTTAATCTCAACCTGCCCTGAGGAGAGGCAGGGATTTGGTTGTTTAGGGGAAAACGAGTAGTTTTATCGCTTATCTTTATGAGGATTGGTAATATAATGGTAATTGGTAATATAATGGTGATCGACCCACGGTCCCAGTTGATCGGGAAAGGGGTCGAGTAGCATTATGTTGAACCCTTTCCTGATCAGCTGATGAATGATCATTTCTCAGAATTTTCGCAAAAATTGAGAATTTATTTCTAGATAAGCATCTTCGAAGAGATCGTAATGGGCTAGGGTGTTCAAATCCTCACCTTGGTGATAAGACTTATCATACTTAGGTACTTAGTTTATACTTACTTAGTAAGTAATAAACTCATATAGACCGTTAAAAAAAACTATGTTGGACATTGTCAAAAAGAAATGAAAATAGTACAGAATTAAGTAGTTATAACTAATATAAATATTAATGATAATGTGACTAATATAAATATAGTGACATTCTCTTATCCATGGAAAAGAGAATAGGTGAAATTTACTTCAATTCGGACGCAGTGTTGGTGCGTAAAGGTTCAAGAATAGCTGTTTTGCGTGATTCGGCTATACACGATAACCAATCGACAGAGAGAAGTTATTATATATTCTTTTTTTTTTAAATAATTTCAACCGCCTAGAGACGCTGCCACATTATATTTCATCACTGAATCAATACCATGGCACTGGAAAAAAACCTCATTCAACAAAATATGAAAGACAAATTTTCACGGCAATTTGATTTTTTTTTTTTTGTTAATCCTCCTTTCCTGAAGAATACAAAATTCATCATGTAATGGTCATGACATGGATTTGTGTATAACACCTCATACTCTTTAACTAATAATATGACATGTTTAAATAGTTCCAAGGAAATTAATCTTCCATATGAGCAAACACGCTCATGGCGGAAGATGAGTCGCGCTAGGTAGACACATGAATAACATGAGTTTGATAGGAACATGTAAGCATAGTATAAGCTCGAAGGGAATATGTACTTCATTTTGGTAAAATAGAATAATGTTATTAGAGTAGCGACATTATTTTTGGGCCTATGACACTGTTATAATATAATCACATATTATGTCATTTTACCCTCCTCCAACTCCAATAATCAGAATTAGAGGAAAGCAAAACTTTACTAAAATTTAATTTATAAGTCTTAAACATTATTTTCCCCTATTCATTGGCTTTATCTGTATGCAAAAAAAAAAAAAAAAAAAAACATTCTCTGAGTTGATCTTTATCAGCTCGTGTATACACGAGCATACATGCTTTTGTTGTGGTTGTTATGATAGTTTTGTTGTAGTTGTACTGTAGTTTTGTTGTGGTTGTTACTGTTGCGCGCACACAATAGATTTTGATATGTATAAGTCTTCATATATAAATATCTTTGGAAAATCATTAATTGAGAAAGTAGGATTTCGAAAGATGGACCCTCATCCTCAGCAACATTGGAATAAATGGATTTTAACTTTTATGCTGCTATTGTGATAGCTTCTTCTTACCCTCAGCTAAGGATGATCTAACTGTGACGCAACCGTCAAATAATCAATTGGGGAACGCGTGGAATAAAGGTTTGGTTCCGCTTCAACTCAATTCATAGGTTACTGATACGAAAGTAGGTAGTTACCCCAAAACTTTTCGATAGAAAGTTTAAGAATAGGATTATAGAAGAAAAAAAAGATGGATGCAAAAAAAAAAAAGTTGTGAAAGAAGGGGGTCTGTTAGGTATAGGAATGGCAGTCACTTTCCTTTCCAAACGAAACGGATTATTTGCGCTGGGAGGACCAACCAGGACCTGAGGAGACGCTGCTGAGGGTGGTGGCTAGTGAAAGCTGAGGAAGTGTGCCGGCGCGGCGGGAATCTTTCTCCATAGCTCAGCCCCCCTCCCCAACCAAAAACATCTCAGATGTGATCCAGCTATGAAAACAAAATGACTAATGCTTTCCCATTTAACCTCAATTTCGGCCTCATGAGCGTACTCGCGTAATCGTGTTCGTTAGTGTTTCTGCTGTCGAATAACAAGGAGAAATACTCTGCCAAGTCGTCATGGCACAAAGCTTCCTCGCCTTCAAAGACTACCACGATTTTCAGCCACATTGGTAATCATTTCAGCCAGATTTTAAGCACCGAGTCCGTATTTGTCATTGTCTGAAGTGAGCGGAAGCTCTGTGTTCACTTTCAAGGTCGAAAAAATGTTTGTACCTACCTACCTACTCCGTATGGAATGAAAAATTCCAATTTACGTTTCAGGACCACCTGAGCAAGGGGTGAACTAGTAGGTAGAATCATGTGAACGAGATTTTCGATTCACCCCAACCTTTAGTGTTTTCCGTAGGTACCGTAGTTTTCGAGTAGGTACAAGGCCAGATGTGGTAACCCAATAAACTGGTTTTAGATCCGAAATTCTCTCCGAAAACGATACCTCACTAGGATCTTGGCCCTCGAAATCTCAGCGTCGTCCCAAGATGGGTCCCGAGAATTTTGTCAAAATTAGAACTGTAAAAGAATTCTTTATACCAAAAACAGCGTACGGTGTATGATGGAAGGACATTGGGTAGGTACCATTAAAATGTTATATTAAATTAAAATTTAATTTAATGTAATTTAATGTTATCAAATCACTCACTCAATAGGAAAGACTCGTGAAACACACAAATTTTGAGACGAATCGAAATTTTCAACCATTACCACGAAATCCTTAGATTGTTCAGGGAATAGCAAACGAAAAGGGCTTTTCCGAAGATCAGTGGTCCACTATATAAGGTCAAGATTTGGCTACATGCATAGATTTTTAGCAGTGGAATCAAAATGAAGCTTCCGTCGATAATATACAGAGCGCAACATGAATGGTATGTTTACATACCATTCATGTTGTTCATGTAGTTACAACTACCTCTACTTAATCGTTTTGTTTCTTCCATTTAATTTATTCAGTTATAATTATTCATCTGTTATACTTACCGTAAAGTTTAGGGCAGTAAACCCTGCTCAACTACAATTTCCTGTCGCGACGAGGCTATAACGCTACGTAAAAGGCCAGCCGGTGTTTGTGTTTTCGTTCTCTTCTGACCAGAGTTACATCAGGAGCCCAGCCGGACCGACTGGAACCCAGTCAGGCGAGACAAGATGCAAAAGCTGGCCATCGGTCCATCCTCTTATTAGCGGTTACCTCACCTGATAAGGTCAGCATCCGAGTGGTTTCGCTGTCACGGTCTCAGACACGCGCACGCCTTGGAGCACAGGTGTGGTGGATCGGTTCATAGACTTTGTAAAAATGAACTGCCTTTCAGTGATAGGAGTGGGGTTTCTATAGGTTTGTATTGACTTCCATCCGTCCTCTGCAGTGAGTAATCCAAAAGGTCTGGCCTGCTGATTTAATAATTGCCTACATTCTCAAAAAATCAATGAAACGTAGGATGGGAGAGATTCTCTTATCGATTAATCCTTTTTTATGCAAGTATGTAAGCCTTATTAGCGTTATGTCTAATGTTTGATCGCGATTCCATGTGTAATGTAGGATAACTACTAGGTAGTGGTTATTGTAGTACAGTAATCCCTCGTTATCCGCGGGGTATACGTCCTCGAAATTTCCCGCGTATACGAAAACCGCGGATACCAAGTCTATTCACCTAGGTTAAAATGGGGGATAGGAGAATGGCATTTCAAAATTCAACAAATTTGAGAAAATAAAGTTGTAATTATTCCAGAAATTGTAATATCTGACTATCATGAAAACATTGGAACAAGCCGTTATTGATTTTGAAGAGCTGGTTTGAAGAAATGGGTGATTTTTTGTGGTTTCGCCTCTTCCTGCAATTGAAGTTTCAATGCTTTGTAGGGAGCCATAGCATCTCTTCGAGCGACAGCACCGCCTGAACATCATTTTTGAACTTGTTTTGTGTTGTTCCGTATTCTTGAGCTTCTTGTTCGTCTCCTTCTTCTTCTTCGTGAGCAGTCCCTAGACAAGACTCTAGAATTTCTGAAAGCTCCTCCACACTTAGATCTTCATCACTCAAAAGTTCCCTCTCTAATTCATCAGCCGTCATATCAGCGAACCCTTCTCCTCCAACAGCGTGGGCTACTGATGGAATTCGGTTAATGTGGGTGGGGCTTTCATTTTGTAGTTCAGCCAACTCTTTCAGCAGATCAGGAAGAAGGGTTTTCCAACAGTTTTTCAGGGTGGATGGACCCCTTGCTCCCTCTAAAATCATCTCTCACTCTCTCTCAACCCGCGGATACGAAGTCAAACGACGCGGTTAACGCGGGAGGGGTTGCTATTTATCGAACCGCGGATACGAAATCCGCGAATACGAAACCCGCGGATAACGAGGGATTATTTTACTATTGTAGTGGTCTAATTTCAACTGACAAACAGATCTAACTTAGAACTGGTTTCTATAGGGTTTTGTAGGGGCCGCGATAACTGACACGCCCATATTGGTGATATGAAGTGGTAGAGTAAATTTCCAATACCCGATTTTTTACCATCAAAGCTCCTTTTGGTGTATTTTTATTATTCTAAGAAAAGACTGTTCTTGAAAAATTGATTACAATCTTGCTGTGATTACTGCGCCATCACCCATCGAGCAATCTGCTTCAGGTTTTGAGCTCTCTTTTAGATAATTCATCACTAAAGTGTCTATCAAATTGAACCGATCGTTCGAGGAGCCACCGACCTAGTGATACCGAACATCCTTGACTGGATTTTCAAGTTGAGCTGACCTTAGAACAAGACTCTTTCTTTCTCTTCTTTCTCCGATATAAAACCTCATCTATTAAACCAAGTGGAACACTCACTGCATCTTGGGAGAAAAAATCACTCTCGGACAGACCATAAAAATCTTTTTACACTTATCGACCTTATAAATATGTGCCACAACTGATACGCCTAAGAGAGCTGTGGTAATGAATAATTTATAATTTCATAAGAAAGCTTATAATATAAGCTAACCCAAAGCTTATAATATAAGCTAAAATATTATTCCGTTTAGTTCATCAACCGGGTAAACTCTGCACATTGGCAGCAGTAGACAGCCGTACACTACGTAAATCGCCTAAATTTTACAGCAATGTGGTTAATTCACCATTCTTTCATTCAACATAACGAGAACCTATTCTAGAAATTATGCACAGAACTTTTTGATCAAGCCCTCAATAATGTACCAACATGCATGCTGAGTTCTAATACATGCTGGAAAAATCAAATTAACCACATTGCTGTAAAATTTAGGCGATTTACCTAGCAGTGTACGGCTGGCTGTCTACTGCTGCCAATGTGCTGGTTTTACCCGGTTGATAAACTAAACGGAAAATGCCGACTCATTCACATAACGAGAACCTATTCTAGAAATTAAATAACTCTAGAACCCTTATAATTAATTATTTAATTTCTAGAAGGGTTCTAGAAATGATTGCAACCAAGAATATATCATAAAGTATGTATTTAAAATTAACGAGGTAAAATTCTAATTAATTTAATCAAGTTGTTGAAGGGTTTCAAGCTATAATGGGTCTTCGAAAGGATCAAAATTAATGAGGTTACGATTATTAATGTTACCTACTCGATTTTTAGTAGGCCTTTTTCATGACTCAGCAACGGTAGTCCCAAATTTATTCAAAAAACGCTGCAAATTTTACACAAGGGTTTATTATTCTTTGATCTAGGTTACTTGTGCAAAAATTATTTCTGTGTCAAAATAAAACATTTCGGAAAAAAAATTTTTTTGGATTTGTTTTTTTTTTTTTTTCAAAAAAATATTTTTTCAAAATTTCTTTATTTTTTACTCGAAAAATATTTAACGTCCTGGGATCCTTCAAAAATCCCATTTTTAGCCCCATGAAAGCCCTATAGATCACCACAGTGAAATCGGATCGTTCCGGGACCCCCGAAAATGGATTCTACGTCCAAAAATACTTCGAAAACGACACCTAACTCGATCCCATAGCGAAAAGCCTTCAAAAACCGCCTCCCATAGCCCCCATTTTAGCCTCATAGCGCCCCACGGGTTTGGGCGATTGGACTGAAAACCTTGCGGGCACCAAGATGGTAAACCAAGTATTTTGTCAAAATTTCAGATTTAAAAAAAAAATTCCTACTGCCCTAAACGGCCCGGACGGCGTACGAGGGCGGCGTACGGCAGACGGACATTTCGGATTTAGAATGTAGACCTCTTGAAACGGATAATGTCAAATTTCGAGGCCGATCAGGGTCGTCGACCCCCGTCGCGAAAACATACGTGTATTATTCCAAGAATAATAAACCAAAATTATAGTGCAAGAAAAAACTAGTGTGTGATGCATCCATGGAGCTTGGCGCAGGAAGAAAGACGTTCCATATCGAGGAATGAAGTAATAAAATGCCTGCTTTGTGTTTTTGAAAGCAAACTAGTTTTGAACATCGCGTTCAACCTCAGTCCGCAAATCAGAGAGAATAAGGTTCACAAAAATCGGCTAGGTGACGAAAACGAGCTTCATATTTTTGAACCACGTTCGAAACTAGTTTTTGTAAACAAAACACATAGGTAGCAGTAGGCTGTGTAAGTAACACTTCATTCCTAAAGTTTTAAAAAACCGCTGAAAATGTTACACAACGTTTATTCTCTTGTGTAGGTACTATACCGGTAGTATTCAAGGAGAACGACGGAGGTCTTGCGCCAACAAAAACGGCTGGTGATTTTTCCTCTCTTTATTCGTCAAGCTTTCGGCTTAAGCGCCATCTAGGTGCCACTAGGTACTATACGAATATTAATTCTACGTCAATAAGAAATTATGTTATCGAGAGAACGACATGTTATTCGACCTCCTGACGACCATCAAAACCAACATTGAATGTCGTACAAATTTAGTAGCCCCGCAGATTTAGGATTGGGGTGAAAACCTTGCGGAAACAACTAGATGGTAAACCAAGTATTTTGTCAATAAAGAATGTTATATAAAAAAATTATCATAAAAAAAGCTACAGTCCAAAACGGCCCGGACGGCAAATGGAGATCATGTGTTAAAATTGAAATTTTAAACCTAACACACACGTACAATCTGTCAAGAAATGTATGGAAATGTATGTATGGACGGCAAATGGAGATCATGTGTTAAAATTGAAATTTTCTTTTTTTAAACCTAACACACACGCACAATCTGTCAAGAAATGTATGAGGACAATAACCAGAAGGACAAAAACTAGTTTTAAACGCTATACGCTAGAAATAGCAGCACTATTTCTTTCTATTAGGTATTAAAATTTTTGCCGATAAATTCCTGCTAAACGGCATTTCCTGAATGAAACCACAGCGAAATGAAATTTATTTAATAAACTTGGTACGTATCGTTTATCCAAAATATTTATTCTGTTAATTAACAAGATTTATTATTGTTTAGTTTTTCATGGTAAACGGATCATCCATGATTATTATTAAGGTGCATATTCAAATTTTGCCTTACGCCATTGATTAATCGAGATGGTTTGTTAAATTTATCGAATAAATTAAAGATAAAGGTTTATTGCAAAATTTAAAAACCTATTTAGTAATCCTATTTACTTATTATATAAAGGTTATATAATTCATTCACTTATAATGTAGGTGCTATGTATTACTTATAACATTCAATCACAATGGATGCTCCTGACGTCGTAGGTAAGTCGCTTAAAAGACAGAACTAAAAGCAGTTGGTTTGGTTCATTGGTAGGATCAACCAGAACCAATGTGGTGAATGTCTTTATACTCGTCTTCCTTTTTCACCAGCGAAAATTGCGAGAGTGTGGAAGAAGGATGTGGCCCGCAGACGTCAGATTGAGGAACAAATGTACGGCGCCGTGCAGCTGCTCTTTCTCTGGTCACGGTCGGAGGAGGGATCAATCGGCAATTGAAATGACTGTTGCAGAGTACGTGCCTCAATTTGTAGTTCATCTGGGGGTTACGTGTAGATGTCATGAAATATTTGCGCTATGGGTGGATTTGGAAAATCGAAATGACTAATTGAAATAGTGAGCACTAGCGAGAAACTTACAGCCGAACTCCAATAATGGGCAGCGAGCGTAGGGAGGGCTAACTGCTGATTATTCTTGTTTCATCTGAGCCGACATAGTTATAGTAATTTCTTGAGTTGAAAGTCAGTTTCATGAATAGGCTATCAACTCGAACTTGAAGCCATCAATTGTAATTCTTCCACCTTGGACATATCCAACCCCGTCCCCGATATAAGTCCAATGTAAGGGTACACTGGTAAGTAGCTCAATAGGTTTCATTAACTTATCAAATTAATCGAAAGGTTAGACGTAACCATGGAGCTTAGCCCTTCGAGGAGGTGCAAGGGCCAAGAAGAGAAGGCATTTCCCGTTAGGCCCGCCACTTCGGGAGACCTGCCGGTGGTAGGAGTAGATGGAGGGTAGTGGGTCAGGTTTAGGTGGTCCTTGGTAGGGGCGGACTCCCGAGGATCCGAGTACGTCCACCCTGTACAACTCCAGTCTTGATACAGCCATGGATCTGGGATTTTTGGGATCCATAGTGAACACGGGACAGTATCTCTATGATTACTACCTATGGACGCTCTCCCTTGCCGGTAAGTACCTTCAACGTCTTGAAAAACGAATCTCAATTTCTACTGGTTCTTTTCTGAAGGTTTTGTACGTTCGAATTTTAAAACTTAAACTAAACGTTCTATTTGTCGTTAAATAATTACTTAAATTGTTCTTATAGCATCATCGGATAAAGGTTAGGCACAAGAATACTCATTCAATGCCAAATTCGCAGGATTTATTGCATTTTAGTGGGGTTAAGAACAATCAATTTGGTTTTTCGCAGTAGGTACATTTTCAATTCTTATTATTTTTCATCACCAAGGAAAATCTGCTCTGCAGTAATGTCAGTTAACAGTTGGAATAATTCCAATAGGAATTTCGTAATTATTATAGTATTTGATGGTAAACGCGCCAATATTGTCACACATGTGATTATAGGATCCTAGCCATTTAATGTAATGCAGACATGACCGGTACGTAGTATGAAATACTACGTTTTCCAAATTTTGGAAACAATTTTAAATACTACCATGCTTTCCAAATTTTGGAAAACATCAGTAGCTACCTACTGGTCGGTTTTACTCACTCGTGCAAGTCTCATTAGTTGGGTACACTAAAATGTTCGCAAAGGAAATATCCGTGATAAATGTGTAGAAAAAAAAGTTGAATTATTACAAAGACGATTAAAATTCATATATTAACTTCAGATAATGTATGCATTTCGATATATCTCAACATGTTCAAAGCGGTGGTGGGTATGGAAAATCAAATACCTGCCCGATGCCTATTCTTCTTTTAGTTGGCAAGCAAAATTGTACACCTTACGTTTCCGACAACTTATCATATAGACGGAAAGACGGATGCCCAGAATAATATTATGTTAATCATAAGTTCTTGGTGAACCTATAGGTTCTATAGAACCTATGAACCTATAGGTTTCTATAGAAACACGAACTGCTGTTGAGCTCTCACATAACTAACTCATCAGGTTCGTTATTCGAATGGTAGGATTGGTAACTAGTTACCTTTTTATATCCGACTTGTTTTCCCCGCAGGTCAAAAGTAAAGGTATTGAACATGTATTTGTATAAACGATGTGTGAAGGTGCCGTCAGATTCATAGATGGTATTTGCTTCGCGTGGGAGGTTATTGCTTGAAAGTAAACATGTTTCTTTTTGGATCAAGTTAAAAATCAATTTTTCCAAAAAAATTAGAGTTAGTTACTTAAATTAATACAAAATTATTCTGAATAGGTACCTATCTTCTTCGTATTACCTACGTATTTTCCAAACAGCACACGGGCCCTTTTCTCTCTGCACCGGCTACGGCCCTGATTCCATAAGACATAATTAATGTAAGTAGTATAATTAATTAGGTGTGCATTGCTAGATAGGCAGGTAAGCAAAACTACCCAAAACGATTCACACGTTTTAATGTACCACATTAGTAACTAGTGCAAGCAAAGTGCAACGTACGCCGAAGGCTTTTTAGTGTTTCCTACACCACAGACTTAACTAGTGTTGTAATTACATGACGTAAATGATCATTAAATAAACAGAATGTTGACATTCTGTCTGGCGTCTCACCCATGTCCCTTTCCAGCCACGGTGAAAGTGAAAACTCGCCCTTAATAGTTCAAGGACCCATTGTCGGTAGAAATCCGCGATTTCTGCGACTTTCATTTCAAGGAAACGGTTGTGTCAAAAAGTGAAATTTCACGCGTCATACAGACAGATGATGCTCCTTCGATTCTTCTGTCCAAATTACCGGAGGCATCCGAATCGGGAAAATCTTTTGCCATGATGCTTCTAAAGAGCGGATTTTGTCATCGTAGATTTCAGTTATATTAAAACCGTACATATTAAAACAAGTTAGACTTACTTCTAGAGTACGTCGTTATTTTATTCCATTTTTTTAGTACACTTATGAAATGAAGTGGCGTCGAGTTGTCGGATCAACAGGCAAGAGTTATTTTATGGGAAAAACGTGACAACAACAAAGACCTTCATACAGTCCTAGTGGCCTCAATGGACTACTCACCTTAAGGATGAATCGTCGTTAACGCTCACTAATAATGGGGAATTCCTTATTTACCTATTTTTATGAATAACAACATACAAACTACAATGAGTAATAATCACATGACACATCAGGGAGAATAGGTATAACCCGGGGGATTTAGTGGATCACCTGTTTGCTACAATCGAAGTATTCATTACTACTTTCTATAGAAAAACAAAACATGATTGAGGCAAACGATATTCGCCGTTTGTATTTCCCCCAAAGTTCAGACGAGGAGACTTTCGGAGATCAAAATCTAATCATAGTATGTAACTAGGGCAATAACTACTAACAAACTTCATTAAATTATGCATACTAACAAACTTCGCTCACCGTCCACAACTGCTGTCATGTGGACGGCGAACGAAGTTGTAGCTTCACCTGCTTCGCAACTAGGTGCAAAGTGTCAGAACGTATTTTGGAGGAACGCATCTGTTCAAACTTTTACTTTTAGTCGCAAGAAATTACAACTTTACCACAAGCGTGCTCTGTGCTTCCTACTCAAGCCTCATTATTGAGCATTTATCAGTCGAGCAACCGGTGAAACGAACAAGGGTTAATGAATTGTAATAACGATGACAAATGAGAATTTATCGCTTCTGCAAGTCATTTGAAAGCACCGAATCATGTTAGAAAGAAGACTGATTAGATTTTTCGCGCAAACGTTGAACATACTGCTCCTCATGTGAAAGCATAAACTCAAGCAACAAACTTTTCCATAAAATACTTAGATTACTTCTTTTAGTACCTAGAAACATAGAAACCTAGGTACATAGAAACTCGTTTTGTATGAGCATGTACCTGTTCATTATAATTCGCTTAACATGTATACACGATTGGCGTAGTTTTTCGGATTTTGGCTCGCTCTTAATGTATCAACAAAATTTTTCCTCAAAGCACTTTTCCTTGTTCCGTACATTGTGCTTTCTTCTGAATCGATCATAATTGTTCGGTTCGATGGAACAGCTCCATAATTGCTCGTGGTTACGGGTAGGTTTTGTCTGAGATTGTGTGGTCAGACGTAAAGAGGGGAAAGTATCAGTAGCTCTCAGGTACCTACCATCTACGCCTAGATTTTATGAGGGGTGGGAACAATTTTCGTGCAGGATCAAATCGACCAAATCAGCCTGCGAATGTGGAGTTGTTGAAATTTGGTGTGTTAAAAATTCGTTTCACTGATAAAAAAAAAAAACGACGATATAGTGCAGAAACGGTCATAAATGATGTGTGTTCTGAGGAAAATGCAGCGAGTCTTCCTAGGATGGTCCTGTGATTCTTTTAGGTGAATTTCAGTTATGAATCTAAGGTGGTGAAGAAGGATAACTCTCCCCCAAATGGCTCTTTCCTGGGGCACCAGCCATTTTCAACGATGGTCTCCTGCTGGCGCACATTTTTTCTTTCCAGCCGGAGAAACTTACAACAAAATCCAGAAATGAACTGCAATGTCGCAAAGGGAATGGGAAGGAATCGATCTATCTGGATCGGGGCGCAGTGGTCGCTGATATAACCTCACCTGTTCCTTCATTCACCCTTCAAACCCACTTATACTCTCACCGCCATAACTTGCGACCCCCCTCTCTCAACCGCCCTCGCCGTGTGAGGTGCAGGGTGCCGGTGTCATCCCTGGGTCAAGGATATCGGGCTTTCTTCGACGACGACTCAGGATCTTCTTTGAAGCGCATCCCCGGAATTTACTTTTACCGTCACCTGAAGATCCCCTTTCTCCCAGTCTCAGGGATTTCGGTCTCGCGACTCTCCGTGAGTTCGCCCACGTATGTCTTCACTTGTCTCCCCCCCCCCACCCCCCCAAAAGTCTCTTCGTTTCGCCGATCTTTTTTCATCGTTTCCCTCCATCATTGGAATATCTGACTTCCATTATAGTCCTCACCTTCATGACCTTCTCCCACGAAACACTTTGGCATCGTTATAAGGATTCATGTCCTTATTTAGGTGTGACAGAGTCATAAATTACCCCCGTCTGGGTGAAGAGAAATTTACGATAAATTATCTTACAATTTGGGAATAACGCTGTCTCTTAAAGCCCTCTATACAAACTGGAAGCCCGCTAATTTGGAACAAAAGAGACTTGAACTACCGATTTTTCCAAGCAAATCGTTTCATAGACACACCCCCAGAATTCTGAGTTAGTTTGACTAAATGGGAAGCTCCCAGAAACTGGTAGTTTCTTGTCAAATGTGTTTTGGTGAGTGCTGATAGATACAAGACTTATACCCATCAGCATATTTAGCAAACAGACTTACCTAACGCTGGTGTTATTTCTATCTTAAACACTTCGTTTTCCACCTATGGACTGCGGTGCTTTTTACTGTTGAAAACAAAATACCTAATCCTTCTTCATCTTACTCAGTAGCAAATTCTGCACCGACAAACAATCCCCTACCACCCAAGAGTAACTCGTAAATGTAATATGAAAACCGTAACAAAACAATAAATCAACTCTCTTCAAGTAACACTGGGAGCTTTGCAAGCACCCTCGTACCGATCTGAACAATAATTCACATTCTCCATCTCGCGCTAATCTTCAAGCAGCTCCCGAATTTCCCAAAGGGCAAATAAATAATTTTCAGGGACGTAGAGACGTGTTAGTTCTCCGGAGTATACATTCAAGTCGGACTGAGGTAGGTTCGGACTGAGGTAATATATCACTGCACGTATAGGATTTACGAGTTGGGTATATGCGCAGTATCGAGTAACATGCGCTATTATGTAGATTTTACTTCTGGCGATGTGCTTACTATTACAACGTTTCCTCAAGGGAATCTACAATCCCTCTTACCCTAAAGACACAAAGAAGCAGAAACACAGATATCAAGTGAATAATTTTTATGCAATCACATTTTTTCGGGATCACCGGTTTACAAAGAAAACAGTAACTTTCAGGCGCCTCGGCGCCTCCATCGATCTGTATGTTTTTTTGGGGTGCTGAATCCGAATGTGACCTCAGTTTTTTTGCGGTCATGTCAAAATTTTCAAGATATTGGCAACTTTTTCGATTTTTCTGCCTTCTTCGGTTTAGAAAATCACAGATATTCGTACAGTTGCCCAACAATTCCACAAAAACTTTCTTCATAGTGTAAATGTATCGCTGATTCCGAATATATATAAATGACTTGGGGTCTAAAACAAGAAAAATATATGATTTTTCCAAACAACGCTAACAGTTTTTTTCAAAACCAAAGTCTCGTTTTTTGGTACTTTTTACCTTCTAGCGTACAAATTACGGCCGTTAAAAATTTGATTTTAACGAAGTCTTGTACGTAGATTGTTTCTGCTCCGAATGAGACCAAACCGCGATTCTGCACCTTCCATAATAAGGGAGCTATGATTCTTCCAAATGTTTACCCATTTTGGCTATATCGTAGAACATGAACTCCTGGAGACAGCAATGCAATTTGATCGCCACAAAACGTTATTCCGAGAAATATATTGGACTTGGAGGCATAAATTCATTACGATTCAAAGATGGTTTTGAGCATCAGGAACTTCCTGGGAAATCACTAGTTTGAGAATAATGCAGACCTTGTGAATGATAATATCATTCACAAGGTTATATTATGCTAAAAAAATTTCAAAAATTGGGGTGCAATAGGAGCATAAATGCTGCAAATTTTACACTAGGGTTTATTATTCTTTGATATAGGTTCTTGCGCAGAAATTTAATTCTGTGTCGATGAAAAAAAAAATTATTTTTAATTTTTTAAATTTTTTTTTTTTTTTTTCAAACATTTTCCGTTTTTACTTGAAAAATATTTGACCTCCTGGGAATCTAAAATCCCATTTCTAGCCCCATGAAAGCCCTATAGATCGCAACAGTGAAATCGGATCGTTCCGGGACCCCAAAAAAAAATGGATTCTACGTCCAAAAATACTTCGAAAACGACACCCCATAACTCGATCCCATAGCCAAAAGCCTTAAAAAACCCCTCCCGTAGCCCCATAGCGCCCCACAGGTTTGGGCGATCGGGGGCTAAAAACCTTGCGGGCACAACTAGACAGTGAACCGAGTATTTTGTCAAAACATCAGATTAAAAAAAAAAAAAAAAAAAAAAAAAGCCTACTGCCCAAAACGGCCCGGACGGCGGACGAACATTTCGGTTTTGGAATCTAGACCTCTTGAAACCGATTACTTATGTCAAATTTTGAGGCCGATCGGAGTCGTTGACCTCCGTCGCGAAAACAGGTGTATTATTCCAAGAACGCTGCAAATTTTACACAAGGGTTTATTATTCTTTGATATACGTTACTTGTGCAGAAATTTAATTCTGTCAATGAAAAAATTTAAAAAAAAGTTTTTTCAAAAATTCTCTATTTTTTACTCGAAAAAAATTTAACATCCTGGGATCCTTCAAAAATCCCAATTTTAGCCCCATGAAAGCCCTAAAGATCGCCCCAGTGAAATCGGATCGTTCCGGGACCCCAAAAAATGGATTCTACGTCCAAAAATACTTCGAAAACGACATCTAACTCGATCCCATAGCTAAAAGTCTTAAAACAAAAAAACCTCTCGTAGCCTCATTATAGCCCCATAGCGCCCCACGGGTTTGGGCGATCGGACTGAAAACCTTGCGGGCACAACTAGATGGTAAACCAAGTATTTTGTCAAAATTTCAGATTTTAAAAAACATTCCTACTGCCCAAAACGGCCTGGACGGCGGACGGCGGACGGCGGACGGACATTTCGGATTTGGAATGTAGACCTCTTGAAACGGATAATGTCAAATTTTGAGCCCGATCGGAGTCGTCGACCCCCGTCGCGAAAACATAGGTGTATTATTCCATGAATAATAAACCAAAAAATAAACCAAAATGCATTTTCTCTTCAGACACTGGGACAAATTCCCTCTCAACCTGGGTGATTTCCGCGAGAATCAAGGCGAGAGGTTCCACCAAGATATCAAGACGATAGAAACAAGGTACCAAGGCTTCTGGGACTACAATATGATGGGCAAAATATTGATGGTGCCTTCAAAGGGACAAACCAGCCACTCATAGCAGAAAGACTCATACAAAATCGGTTTTGAACTAAAATTGTGGTCAGAGTTCGTATTTTAGTTTCCCGACACAGCTGGTTTTCAAATTGTTCCTGATGAATTGGCCCCGGAACCGACTGTCGAATAATACTTTTTTCTGAAAGAACTTCATAATTTGAAGGCATAGCAGTGAGTTTTGGGCTCCTACGCTGTAATACAAATTTCCAGGGCACTGTCGAAAATTTCAACTTTGAATCTGGAGGGAAAAGTGGCGCTACTCTCTCATTGGCTGCTCACGGCCGCCATTTCCGCCGTCACCTCCGGCAGATTCCCGTCGGTCCCTTCTTATGCTAGCGCACTCTGGCGGATTAGTTATCGTGGCTACCGCGGGAAAATTCAAAACGCCAAATATTCACTAGTGATTTCCTCTGCTCAGACACCTAATTTCTCACTGCTAACTGTACTGAGTACTTCGTTCATTACTAGTTCAACTATGTTCGGCCGAATTTTCCCATTTCTCTGACCTAGTTCCGGGGCCCATTGAAGCATAATTGAGTCGCACCTACTGAATATATGCCTTGAAGTCCAATATATTTCTCGGAAAAAGTTTTGTCGCGATCAAGTGGCAATGCCGACCCCAGGAGTTCATGTTCTACGATATTTACGAAAATCACATATTTTTCTGGTTTTAGACCAAGTCATATCAGTATTCGGAATCAGCGATACATTTCCGGCAAGAAGAGAATTTTTGGGTGCCAGTTCGGTATGCGATCTACGCCATCCGCTCGATCTACCAGTCCCCTTCTATTGTCCCCCGTGATCTACAAACATGAACCTCCCGATTCAGATAGAACCTTCATCGGAAGGGGTACTTTTCCGTTATACCCCCCCCCCCCCCCCACGCGATTTTGGTTGGCTTTGGGTGCCCTAAACCCATCGGGAGGGGTGTGTATGAAACTCGAAATCGAGTGGGAGGGGGTGGGGGGTGTTATAACGGAAAAGTACTCGAATTTGGGTGCCTTAAAGCCATCGGGAGGGGTGTGTATGAAACACGAAATCACGGGGGGGGGGGGGGGGGGGGGGTATAACGGAAAAGTACCTCGGAAGGTCCGGGTTTTCGGTCTGGGATCATGGGGCGGAAATTCAACGGGTTTGGGACAAAAACGCTACGGGTTTGGGATCATTCAGTTTATGCAGACCAACGGGTTTGGGATCATGAGAAAAAACGCTTGCATACGAGTCTGCAACACATTGGGACATTTTATGTCTAAACAAGTTCCATTTCCCTAGAAACGGCTTGGGACAATTTTCGTCAACAGATTTCGTGACGATTTTTTTTGTTTATGTGCCAAAGCAAAGACATAAAATGTCAACATCTTGAACTGCGTGCATTTACTCGATTTTGGGTAGGTACCTGCTACAAGTCGGAATGATTAATTCGTCGTCTTTGTTGTGTTGCCCATCACATGTCTTTCATTTGAAATTGCTCATTCCTAAGAGCCACGCTGAGGAGGTATGTAGTCGAGCACGTCGTTGTCGTTGTCATATTTTTTCCAAGCTTCATTCAAATATTCGAGCATGTCTCTGGTGGTCTTCTTAGGCAAACAGACGGTCCCTACACAGATACAGTGAATGCCCTATCTGAGACGGGAGACCAAAATATTTTACTTGGCCCTTGCGCTTTGATCCCAAACCAGTGATCGATCTCAATCTTCGATGATCCCAAACCCGTCGCCTCGCCAGCCCCCTCCCCAACGCCTTGATCCCAAAACCTCTATCCTCTCGGTCTGATTGTCGATATTTCCACGTTCATGGACTACTACTATTGCTGGCGAAAATACAGAACTGAAAAACGCTGCAAATTTTACACAAGGGTTTATTATTCTTTGATATAGGTTAGGTACTTGTGCAAAAATTTGATTCTGTGTCAATGAAAAAATTTTTGGAAAAAACTTTTTTTTTTTTTTCTTCAAAAATTCTTTTATTTTTTACTCAAAAAATATTTAACCTCCTGGGATCCTTCAAAAACCCCATTTTTAGCCCGATCTGATTTTTAAAACAATTCCTTCTGCCCAAAACGGCTTGGACGGCGGACGGACATTTCGGATTTAGAATGAAGACCTTTTCCAAGAATAATAAACCAAAACCGGACCTATATCTTGCCCTGCTGATGGAAATCAAGGATTTTTCCTATTTTCGATGGTAGATCGCATACCGAACCGGTTACATTCGCAGGTAGATCGCATACCGAACCGGCACCAATTTTTGTGGAATTTTTGGGCAACTGATTCGATTGATTATCTGTGATTTTTTGAACTGAAAAAGACCGAAAAAACGAAAAATCGCCACTATCTTGAAAATTTGGACGTGAGCGGAAAAACGGATTCGGATTCAGCACCCCCAAAAACAAAGAGATCGATGGTTTTTTCCGAGGTGCCTGAACTTTTTTTCTTTTTTTTTGGTAAACCAGTGTAGATGGCTAAATTGGTGGTGCCTTCGATACTTCAACATTTGAACCCCATTACTTAATAATTAAGAAATACATTTCTTAATTATTCCCTATAGGGTTACGTTCTATTGCTATTATTGTAAATTCGGGTTCTACGCAATTCGAAATGGTCATAGGACTCCTAAGCCTCTTCTCAAGGGTGACACTTGTTTCGCGACAGGGGTCATTTTGATCGATCTCTAAATTCGTTCGTATACTTTCGTGATAATAACTGGAAATCTTATGTAAATCCCAAAACTGAAATGTCCGTCCGCTGTCAAGGACGGTTTGAGCGGTACCTAGGCTTTTTTTAAATTAACAAAATACTCGGTTCTCCATCTAGTTACCCCGCAAGGGGTACTCTATTGCCGTGGGGCCCTGTGGAGCTACAAAAGGGGTACGGGAGGGGCTCGTGAAGTTTTTGACCATGGGGTCGAGTGGGGTGGCGTTTTGTTAAGTAGGTATTTATGGACGTAGAACCCATTGTTAGGGGTCCCAGATCTAACCCCATCTAACGCCTCCGTGGGGATGTTTGGGGCTTTTCTGCCAGAAAATTTCTGGGACGACGAATGGGGCTTTTGAAGTATGCAAGAAGGTCGCATGAGGTGCCGTTTTCAAGATGAACGTAAAATCCAATTTCGAGGGTCCCATTCATCTGTCCGAACATACCTGTTCAGGTGTATAGGTTTTTAAAATTTGTTTTCTGGCGTTCAATTGGTTTTTGAACAATTTATATAAATTCAAAAAACGCTGCAAATTTTACACAAGGCATTATCATTCTTTGATATAGGTTAATTGTAAAAATTAATTTTGTGTAGTTGTTGGAAAAAGTTGTCGAAAATATTTTTTTAAATTATTTCTCTGTACAATGTTTGGATAGATGTGGGACCTCGACAAAAAAAACAAAAACAAACGGATTTTGCGTCCATAATTACTCGGAAAACGACACTTTATTTGACCTCCTGGGATCCTTCAAAAATCCCATTTGTAGACCGATGAATCCCAATAGATCCCCACGGTGAGAATCGGATCGTTCTGAGACCCCCAAAAATGGATTCACCGTCCAAAAATACTTCGAAAACGACACCTAACTCGACCCCATAGCCGAAAACCTTCAATAACCTCTCCCGTAGCCCCATAGCGCCCCACGGGTTGAGGCGATTGGGCTGACAACCTTGCGGGCACAACTAGATTGAGAACCTAGTAGGTATTTGGTCAAAATTTCAGATTAAAAAAAAAAAAAAAAAAAATCCGACTGCTCAAAACGGCTCGGACGGCCGACCTTTTCGTTTTTGGAATCTATAAATCTTGAAACTTATAATGTCAAATTTTGAGGCAGATCAGAATTTCCGACCCCTGCCGCGTTTACATAGGTGTATTATTCCATGAGTAATAAACCAAAATAAACACTAATGGAAAATTTGCTGCGTTTTTTAAAATATTGTTTTAGATAGTGATTTGCTCGCATCGTTAATTTTCGCATTTATAGATTCAACGTGAATCACCAAGTAATAATACAAGGATACGATAGAGTAGTATGACGTCCATGAGACCACGATGCTTGCTAGAATGACGTTGGATTGACCCCTCTTCTCGTCACATCGTTGGCGGCAAGTCGAACAAAAGCCGATGAAAGGAACGTGATGAAGGGTAGCCGATAAAAGGATTTTTGTACGTGATCAAAGCACTACAACCTTTAGTTTTGTACGGTTCGGCCTTGTGTCTCATGTGCAGGGAATTCCGGGTTCCATTTTGGTTCATCAATACAAGAAAGGCTTACGCGAAAACATTAACATCACAAGTCAACTTTCTCTTGCCAATTTCTCTTTAGCTCCATTACTTCACAGATCGATGAAATTCCCAATCACTACCGTCCTTTACCGCGAGTTCGTTTGCAGTACGGACAGGTAATACTAGAGTTGCGAGCGGACCAGACATGAAATAACCCATTAAGCTTCTTCTGGACACTGAAACGACCATGATTCTGCGCGTCAACATCCTTCACTCTCCTTCGTCTTTCTTCGATATAGAACTTTTATTATTATTTTTACCACCATGTGAACATACGGGGAGATGACATACGACTAAAACATTCCTATCAGCTCTCTACTCAACGAGAGACCTGTATTCGATTGGATCCAGGTGTCGACTGTTCGATCCTACTGCTTGTAACTGTTATTCCCAAGGGATCTGGTTTTATTTATTTATTATAGTGGAGAAAATCTTCACAATTATTAAGAAAAGAGGTCTACAAACTATGTCATAACAACTATGTAACGAACTTATTTTTTTCGGTTTTACCTCTCAACATCATTTGGCTCCATGTGGCCGATTCCTCATAAAATAAGAATACTCATTTAATCACATTAAAAATTATCATTTTGTCCAGTGAAAGCAGTTCCACGCTGGGTGGGCTTCATCATCCTTGAGCTCTGTTCCACTAGGCTCAAAAGAGGTGACTTGACTCCTTCAAGAAATGCGTAAACCTGCAAGCCTCTCAAGTATTGTGGGTCATAGTATAACCAGTTTTACTCACATCAGGGAAAGTCAGCAGCATTGGGCACAGAGTAATAGGTAGGTAGTTAAAACTGTACGCTGAAAGTGAGCTTCAGTTGTCACTGCGGTGATGCTCGGAGCATCATGCTCCTCCGCTAATTATACCGTATCAGAGATCTTAGTGGTTAGTCACTTCGCGCCACATTTCGATGAGGCTACGGGTTCGAATCCCGTTGTTCCCTGTGGATTTTTGGTTTATTATTCTTGAAATAATACAACTATGTAATCGCGACGGGGGTCGAGCTAGCTGTCGTTTTCGAAGTATTTTTGAACGTAGAATCCATTTTGGGGGGTCCCAAAACGATTCGATTTCACCGGGGGGATCCATAGAAAATCGGTGAAATCGAATCATTCTGGGATATAATAGAATGGGCTCTCATGTGGCTACAAATGGGGTTTTTGAAGGATCCCAGGAGGGCAAATATTTTCCGAGTAATTTTGGACGCATACAACAACGTACATTTTTTTTTTTTTTTAATATTCTTTATTGACACAGAATGAATTTTTGCATCTATATCAAAGAATAATACCCTTGTGTAAAATTTGCAGCGTTTTTTTGTGAATGAATGTCGTTAAGCCAGGTTAAAGTGATGAATACAAAAATGGTATAATATACCATGTATTTAAAAACAAACACTAAATGGTATATTTAATATATTATATTAAATATACAATTTAGTGTTTAAATACGAACCGCGGGAAATTCACAATGAGGGGATCCTTATTAAATAAGGAAGAAATTTTCTTATGAGCTGCTGACCAATGTTGGAGGTGGTTTTATATTCTACATTACATAGGTATTTTCCGAGGGCCTTGCCAACTTTTTGGGAAACTGAGCCAAAGAATGATAGGGAACCAAAAGGTTTGTCAGGTGGACCTGTTTGTGCTGGGGAAATGCTTGAAATTGCTCGTTTTGTATCTTTTCTTCCTACAATAGAGTCGAAGACTGAGGGTAAGAAGCCATTATTGAATGACCGAACTAATAATTAGTTACGTCAATAATTATTATTGACGACGAACTAATCATAATTTTTATGATTAGTTGTCGTCGTAATCCGACCTGTTGTGAGGGATGGTGAGTAGCCTGTGTACCAACGAATTGAATGCTGCTATTTTATGGAAATGAGGGTGGCTGGAATTCTGGGGTATAATTGAATCTGTCTGTGCCTGATTGGGAATAACGGTTTTTTTTTTTAAGTTTCACAGCACCATACAACCTAGATGGGTGAGGATTGATGTTGATGATTAGCGCTGTCTCGAACGCATACAATAATGGCTTCTCACCCTCAATCGTCGACTCAATTATAGGAAGATAAGATACAAAACGAGCAATTTCAAGCATTATCCCAGCTCAAACAGGTCCACCTGACAAACCTTTTGGTTCCCTATCATTCTTTGGCTCAGTTTCCCAACAAGTTGGCAAGGCCCTCGGAAAATATGTAATGTAGAATATAAAACCACCTTCAACATTGATTGGTCAGCAGCTCATAAGAAATAAGGATCCCATCCCAGGAAAGAAGTGGCATTAATGAGCTGAAATGCCCATGCCATGATAAATCCTATATTGGGCGCACATACAGGTAATTTAGTACTAGGTAGGAGAACATGAGAGCTCATTCCGATTAAATAACGGTAAATCAACCTATGCGCAACATCTGAATCAAGAGAACTCTCAATTCGACCAATACAACCTCAGACTACTGCATTTCCGCGATCGAGGCCTAATAGATTAGTTGGAAATAGCTACAAGTAGGTATACCTACGTGATTATGTATGTTTACAGTGGCTGATGATGGATCAATGTGATCCAAAACCGGTCCCATTCCTGTAACCTTGCTTATAGTAAATAAAACTGTGTGGAAGCGACGACGCCTTTTAGTCAATGAGCTCCTTTAATGATTTTTCAAAATGTTTTTCCTGCAAAGGTCGTGCTTCAAAAGTTGCGAAAACGGATCCATATCGCAGAAAACCCGTTTCAATTATTTATAGGGCCTTAGGAAAAATATGATGTTTGAATTCCGAGGTCTGGAGAGGGTACATGACGTGGGCTGCTTCGTCGTCTTTTGATTGGCCGGGAGATCCCTCTCTCTCTCATCTATGCAAGTCAGCCAACTTTGCTACGCGAAAAGTCGACCCCAAAAATCGAAAATCGGGTTAATTATTATAGAAGGTCATTCGAAAATTGAGCATCGAGGTTATTATCAAAGAAGGTTATTCAAAAATCGACTTGGGCCGAGTGTTTTTATTCCGATTCTGTTCAGATTTATTATTTAGCGCTCTGGCGGCTCAGTGCCCAACTACTCGACGTCCAGCCTGGCGAGGTGTGACGTCAAATATGCCCGGCGTTCATTTCAAAATCTCTAACATTTCGAAAACAGCTCAGCACGTACCTATACGGATTTTCGAACTAAAAATTGGGGTTCATGGGTTTTAAAGGGTGCTGAATCCGAATATGTTGTCAGAAATGCTTAATTCTGACCTTTTCAAGAAGCCCATTCAACTCACTCGTCACCCGTGATCGCGAACGGCAGATCACAGGAACGGGAAATCGGGACGCCACCCCTTCACTGCACGATGTAGTCTGCCGACTACATCGTGCAGTGACTGACGGAATGTTTGAGGGACTCGGTGGTATCCTGAAAAAGGAAATATTTCTTTTGGCTCTCCTGAACAATTTGGTGATTTGAGTTGTGTCACTTTGCTTGCGGGCCCGCGACATTACCTCAAGCCTGGCTGACTCACTACCTACCTGTCAAGGGCAGTCCTCCCATTGGCTTCTTCGTTCAACCCATTCACTTATTACTTTCCTTACTAATGAGTTTGTGCTTAGTAATGACTGCAATCGTTCATAAAATAAAAAATATACTTTTCTCATAAAATTGTATATCATAAAATTTATATGCGATTTGTATCATATATTAAATGTATTATATAAATCGCACATAAATTGTATGATTAAATTTTAATATAAAATCGTGGAAACATGCACCATGTGCTTCAATCCTTGATCTAAACTTAAATAATCTGAAGGTAACCCCCCTCAGCCGCAAGTCGTAATACAGCATAATAATATATTATGTAAGACAGCATAATCTAAACCAGTAATTCTCACCGTATATATAATGCATGACATTGTATACATTGTATTACGTGCCTTGCTGTGACATTCACAGGAGGTAACTTCTTTTTTTTTTTTTTTTTTTTTTTTTTTTTGCCGAATCTCCTCAACTCTGATGAAAATAATCGATAAACAGTATTGGCTTATGATTACAGACAGAAGGTCCAAAGGATGGCTGATGGTGGACTCGCCGGTGCCAACTTTGCTGTACACAGTAATCTACCTCCTCATCGTGGGCCTCGGTCCTCGGATTATGGAAAAACGAAAACCACTTCATCTGAATTGGTGCCTCGTCCCTTACAACCTTGCCATGAGTTTGCTCAACTTATACATCGGTATTGAGGTAAGAAGTTTACTATTCAAAATTTGAATACTTGGTAACACGTGTTATCAACATCAGCACTTGAATTGAACGGCTTAGAGAAGAAAATTTATCAAATCTCGATGGCCGAATTTTCTTCTTCTATCCGGTGAAATATAATGATAAATCTATACCACTAATTCTCATCGTGTCCGTGGCTGGCTGGCTGGTAATTAAATAATTTAATCCATCAAACTAAGCCAAATTGGCAACAAATCGACAACCTCTTCCCTATGTCCATGTATGTATACCCACTTACACGACTTTACAACTTCACTGTTCATTGAGATTGTCAATGATAATAATTATATATCAAAATAATAATTATATATTAATTTATTTAGGTATTTATAATTATTATAAATACCTAAATAAATAATTTAATGTCAATGATGATATCAATGAACAGTGAAGTTGCAAAACCTAACTGTGATAAATTTTATCATTATTATAATTTCTTGATTTATAATTATTAGCCGTTCCGGCTCGCCTACGCAGACACATACTTGTTTTTATATATGTATTAGATTATCATTAACGATATCAATATTAGGATTGTATCAGAGGCATGGTAAAAGCTAGTAATACATAAATTAGGAAGAGTATTAACTTAAGTTAATTAACTTTAGTAATTTGGACTACATAAACCGATTTTGGTAAATGTTAACATTCTCCAACAGGGAAATCCGCACATTCGCCATGAGAGATTGGTTCAAGTCCGAAGTTCCTAATTCACTCGCGGTGTTTCGGAACTTTACCGAATCGTTCAGTAAATCCAGAGATTTATCAACTCTCAAGCGGCGAAAGCTAGGTTTTCGGACATAAACCAACGCTATTGGGAATTCTTAAGATTCTCTGGTACATCCTAACATTTACCACACTTCGGGATTATACGGTGACATAATACACTAGATATAATACTGTATCTATACCACTAAGACAAAGGGGCTCCCTCACCTGTTATAGGATTCGAGCTCATGACACATCGGCAACGCTGCAGGAGTGCTCCTTGCTCCCACTGCGCTACCGAGGGCCCCATATTTACCTGTCTTATATTTCAATATTGTGCTGTTTCAGCTGTTGATAGCTTCTACCAAACTGAAATACAGCTACGTCTGCCAACCTATCAAGCATTCGAATCACGAAGAAGAAATGCGGGTGAGTGTAGTATTTGCTATAAGTCACAGTTTTTTTGGTACATACTAAAACTGCACTTGAAATAGTCACACAACAAAACAATTTCATTTTCATCCTGTGCCTCGAAATGCCTGTAACCCGAAAAATGTCTTCAAAAAATGAAAAATGATCCTCAAATGAGAAATCTGACGGTAAATCTTCGCTACAAACGTGAGACCATGTCGTTACGAACTAATACACTGTTTGAAAAGCCGCCAATCTGATGGCAATCGGAGATTGCTATCTACGACCTTATAGTGCAATCACAGAGCCTAGCAGATAAATTATCCATTATTGTACAGTTAACCTGGAATTTCCCACGGAACTTTCACTTCTAGAATACGCAACTGTGTACGACACACAATCGACGTACCTATACAATTATTCCTAAATATGTAGGTACCCACTACTGCCAAACTACGTTACGAGGGGCGAGGGGCAAGATTCAATTTGTGAACAAAAATCACTTAGAAAGTAATTAAATTCGGCGCTAAAGCGAAATTGTCTAGCTTTCAAAATAGTACCTACTATATGACATTGTATTGGTACGATACGTACCAACAAAGGCCTCACTGGATGGAAACGTGTTGTTTCAAGAGTGACCTTTGAATATGGCTGTTTTCCGTGAGAATGAAAGAGATGTACCTAATAAATTTCCATTTGTTGCCATTATGATTGCAGATAGTGAACGCCGTATGGTGGTATTATTTTTCGAAGCTCCTTGAGTTTTGCGACACGTTCTTTTTCATCCTGAGAAAGAAAGAGAAGCAGCTAACTTTCCTGCACGTGTATCACCACTCGACGATGTTCTCCCTGTGGTGGATTGGAATCAAATGGGTCCCCAGCGGGTCAACCTTCCTCCCGGCCATGGTCAACTCTTTTATACATGTGCTCATGTACGCATACTACGGACTGTCAGCGTTCGGGCCAAACATCGCCCGATTTCTTTGGTGGAAGAAATACCTCACTATCCTCCAACTGGTAAGAGCTCCTGCTGTTCATATTTACAATGTGATGACTGGTAACGCCCAAACGAATACATAATCGCGGGTATAGCAACTAGAACAAAAACATGTCGGGACTATTCAAACTAATTAATTAATTAATTCCATAGTTTGAATAGTCCCGCCATGTTTTTACAATAACAATAATTATTATTCAACAAATCCCACATTCAGGCTTATCCTGGTTCCCGGATCTTTTTTTTTTCTTTTTTTCCTGATCTAGGTACCTATCTGACACAGAACACTGAAAAAAACATCAATCATACGTCTATTCAAGGATTAATAATTGTTAATTAATAATTGTTAATTGTTGTTGTTGTTGTTGGATTAATAATATTGTCCTTAGATTGAACCTATAATATATTATATTATGGAATATGCCGTACTGTGTAGACTTCTGAGAAAAGGGTCTGTTTAAATGTAATTCTGAAATGTAGCATATTTCCATTTCTTTCGCAAAAAAGAACAGTAAATAAAATCGCCACAAAAAACAAAATATAAATTTAAAAAAATGAAAATAAAAATAAACCATAAACCGCCAGTTTTGGATGAAAAAGAAAAATATAAGAAACTTCCTGAGCCCAGACTCCCTAAAGGTAGACACTTTTCCTGGTTTCCAGATTTTTTTCCCCCTGATCTACCTATCTGACACAAAACACTGAAAAAACATCAATCATACGTCTATTCAAGGATTAATTGTCCTTAGAATGAACCTATATATTATGGAATATGAACCTATATATTATGGAACGCTGCAAATTTTACAGAAGGGTTTTATTACTCTTAAAATAAAAATTATGCAAAAATTGATTTTGTGTCGTTAAGAGAACATTTCCATATTTATTTGGAAAAATAAAAAAATAAAATTGTTCTACAATGTTTGGACAGGTATGAATCTCGAAAAAATGGATTTTGCACCCAAAATTACTCGGAAAACGTTAGGGAGGGGGGAGGAGGCTTTCCGCGAGCTTATAATATAAGCAGGCCAATTATGGCTGGCATATTATGGCCAATACTTTTCAATATTGAACAGTACCTAGTGAAAGGTTTTTTAGAATTCAGGTGGTGTAGTTGAATATTATCATGATGAAGTAAATGGCCAACATAATTCTTGGAGGGTTCATGGTACAAAATCATGGATTTTATAGGCTCTTTACCACTGAGCTCGTGTTAAACGACTTATAAGTAGTTCTACATAGCCCGTTAAAAATCCTTGATATATGAGTTTGGAAATTTGGTAAATGGACAATGCTGGGAGGGCCAAATGGACATTTCAAATTAGAATGACACTACAAATTTGAAAATTAGTTGAAGCTCGGTTTCACCAAAATTTAAAAAACTTTTCTTATTTCTAAAACGGCGATTCGTCTAAGCTTTAAATTTGATTTTATGGACCTATCCGGGAAGCAAGACAAACTATGAAAAGATTAGCAGCTAAGCCCTTTCTAATCAGAACAGTTGGCTGGGAAGGTTCCCCGCTGCGACCCGGGAGGTAAGACGAGCCAAAAATGTCCCGTCATCATTGCTAACGTTGTATTAGGAAGGGTAAAACTACAATGCCAGTCCACCACCTTATCCCTCCATCATCTTTGCCACTCCTTACTTTCCCTACTTTCTCGACACCATTGAAAGAGAAGCTCAATCGATTTGGCGACTCCAGATCTGATGTAAACATCAGGTCATCCAATTTTCGTAGGCACAACAACAGCACTCAACGGTCCGTTTTATTACTGTGACTCGGACGCCCAACACCTATCACTAGGCGGAACCGGCTGAGAGCCCAGGAAGGTTCTTGGCTTAGTTTTATTGACTCTTTGACGTATTGAGTACGACCGTCCAAATATTCAACGACCATACGATTAAACTTACAGGCGTTGTTTTGCAAATATACCTCTATTTCTAACTATTATTAAGCTCGTCATGAAGGAAACGTTAACTGCCTTCTGATAAGCGTTAAAATCAAAACGAGGCGAAGAAATGTTATAGCGGAGAAATGAATATACCTACATAAGAAGAAAATATCAATCGTCGTTCGTTAACAACATAAAGAGGCCTGAATTCGTCTAATTGTGTGTGTTGTCATCCGCGTAAAAGTTCGACAGACCAAGACAGCTGAGGGTTTCTAAGTTTAAGTCTTCAATTTCTTAAGTCACGATCCGTGAGCCACGTTGTTGTAAATAAGTGGGGCCCGTTGATGCAGAGATTTGACTTGCTCACTCTCACGCTCACAATCAGTACAGGCTTTTCAAGTGATACCCAAGTTGGAAGTGAAAGTTTTCGTCAACAGCGAAACAGCGGGACCGTTTTTCTCACTCGTGTATATAAACATGTGCGTGAAAGGAAATGTGGGATGCGAAATTGTACAAACGATGACGATGGTGGTTTAGGGGGGATCTAACTACAATACGAGGAGATAACAAAATTTTTAATCTCCTCGTATTATTTAATACACATTTAGTAGTACCATACCCCCCTAACCTAACTCATTCCCACGTTTTGCACCCCAAAGGGAAACTGGAGATTGGTTAGTTATATGATCTTTTGGCAACTATGTTGTCTGATTAGGTTCAATCATTTACACAATGTCAAATAGAGTGGCATTATTCAGTAATATTCAAAAGGATGCTACAAAAGAACTATATCGTTATAGTTCTATGGATGCTACCAATTAAACGATTTGCTTATTAATGCCATTCAGACGTTGTATTAAAATTAATGGAATATAGGAGCGGAAAACGTCTTAATCGTTAAAGTTCTATGGATGCTACCAATTTAACGATTTGCTTATTAATGCCATTCAGACGTTGTATTAAAATTTAATGGAATATAGGAGCGGAAAACGTCTTAAACAAGGGTCCGCCTAATTTATCGAACTATCAGGTACAGAATAATTTGAACCTCTCTTTATCAAAGTACGTATACGTCTTGTAAACAAGCACGTACTTGACGAATGTCAGTTGCATTAAATTTTAATAAAACTATTTTCAGTATCTATTTCAATGATTTTTTTTAGAGCCTCCCATCCTCTCAGAACTCCCCCAAACACTGATACTTTTTCGAAAAATCGAAAACGTCACAACGTCAGTAGTACCTACCTATTGGCGAATTGACAGGAATAAAGTCGGACCCATGGGTCCCACACAAATAAATTATTTGTTAATAAACAAATAATTAAATTATTAGTTTGAGCCATCTTACGAATAACTTTGTAAATATTATAGATTACACGCAAAGAGTGAAGATCGTTAATTTACTGGGCAACAAAAGTCGTTAATGAAATTGAATGTTTTACTTAATTTTGGTTTATTATTCTTGGAATAATACACCATTGTAATCGCGACTCCGATCGGGCTCAAAATTTGACGTTATCCGTTTCAAGAGGTCTAGATTCCAAAACCGAAAAGTCCGTCCACCGTCCGGGCCATTTTGGGCAGTAGGAATTTTTTTTTTAATCTGAAATTTTGAAAAAATACTTGGTTTACCATCTAGTTGTGCCCGCAAGGTTTTCAGCCCGATCGCCCGACCCCGTGGGGCGCTATGGGAGTACGGGAGAGGTTTTTAAGGCTTTCGGCTATGGGATCGAGTTAGGTGTCGTTTTCGAAGTATTTTTGGGACGTAGAATCCATTTTTGGGGGTCCTGGAACGATCTAATTTCACTGTGGGGATCTATAGGGATTTCATGGGGCTACAAATGGGATATTTGAAGGATCCCAGGACGTCAAATATTTTCCGAGTTTTTTTTGGTTTATTATTCTTGGAATAATACACCCATGTTTTCGCGACGCGGGTCGACGACTCCGATCGGCCTCAAAATTTGACATTATCCGTTTCAAGAGGTCTACATTCAAAATCCGAAATGTCCGTCCGCCGTACGCCGTACGCCGTACGCCGTCCGGGCCGTTTTGGGTAGTAGGAATTTTTTAAAAAATCTGAAATTTTGGCAAAATACTTGGTTTACCATCTAGTTGTGCCCGCAAGGTTTTCAGTCCGATCGCCCAAACCCGTGGGGCGCTATGGGGCTAAAATGGGGCTACAGGAGGGGTGTTTTGAAGGCTTTCAGCTATGGGATCGAGTTAGGTGTCGTTTTCGAAGTATTTTTGGACGTAGAATCCATTTTTGGGGGTCCCGGAACGATCCGATTTCACTGTGGCGTTCTATAGGGCTTTCATGGGGCTAAAAATGGGATTTTTGAAGGATCCCAAGAAGTTCAATATTTTTCGAGTAAAAATTAAAGAATTTTTGAAAAAACACATTTTTGAAAAAAAAAATCCCCCCAAAAAATTTTTTTTGAAATATAAAAATCCAAAAAAATTTTTTTTTAATTTTTTTTATTGACAGAATTAACTGTCTATACAAGTAACCTATATCACAGAATAATAAACCCTTGTGTAAAATTTGCAGCGTTTTTTTTTTTTAATTTTTTCCATTAACACAGAATTAATTTTAGCACAAGTAGCCTATATCAGCCTGTAGCCTTAGTAGCATTACTAAACGACGTAGGTATTGAATATCAATTTTTCAAGTTGTGTACATCTGAACGGTGGCCCTAACTCAACATGGCCCAAAATCGACTTAGACGTTCTTGTACCTTTACAATCGATGTGTGCAGCTAATAATTTTAGCTGCATAAATCGAAATCGATTTATGGGGTCATTCTCAGTTAGTGTCTGCATAAATCGAAATGGATTTATATAAATCTTGCGAACAATGATGAATAATTAAAATGTCTTAGGGGAGACCAACTAGGCTTCAACCAGAGCAGACACAATGTAGATCTACTCACTTAACGATTACGTTTGAAGCAGGCCAACTTGTTTTATTTTTCAGATCCAGTTCACGACGGCCCTAATACTCGGAATTAATGGAATCAGGTCTGGATGTGATTTTCCTTTATGGATGCAGTACGGACTCGTCCTGTACATGGTCTCCTTCATTGTTCTCTTCGGAAATTTCTACGCCAAGGCATATATTGAAAAGGTATTGTTAGTTTAATCACGAACTAAAAAAAGAGTGAGGATATTACGAGTATAATTAAAATGAACATCCGGTTCAACCCGTTTCTACCTGGAAAATTGATTTAATCAATAAATGTTATTGGCCGTGAAAAACATTTACGTCTTAAAGTAAACTATTCGCTTGCTGTTGACTACTAGGTAGCTTCACTCTAATAGATCTGGCCCACTTGGAAACTGGCTCGGTACCCTGGCACGACTCGTACGACCCTTCGGTTGTTCGTGCGGCAACTGAAATGGTCTCCATGAAGTAAAATTTACTTCATTTTAGGAAGTAAATGGCGATTTTGTTTTTTATTGCGAAACATGAAACTAGAGGTTCAAATGCATAGGTTGACGTGACAAACTGTTTGTCGATGTTCCTTCCCATTTAAATAAAAGCTTGAATGATAGTGTGTATTTTAGAAACGGCAGTTGCCCTTTCTTTGATGAGGAGAACTGCCCTTTCTCAATTATGTTTGGGAACTACCGTCAAAAAAATATGAGGCTTCAGCGTCGTTTTGCCGTTGATTCGTCCCGGTTTGGATCCGTTTATTGACATGTTTCATGTCTTCAGGATGGCCCGCAAATTATTTTCGCAGAACCGCGAGGCGGGACGCTCTGCTATTAGCAACTGCTGACATCACAGCAAACCAATCACAACCAATCAAAACCGCAAATCAATAATTTCTTATTAGCCGATTCATTTTGAAGAAAGCATCAGTTACGATTCTAGAAATCATTGTAAGTATTTCTAGAAAAAAAATAAAAATAATAGTAAGAAAAAAAATTAAGAAAAAATTAAAAATTGAAAATTTGAAGAAAACAAATTAAAAATAAGATATAAACAAGTAGAAAAAATATCTAGAAATGAGAGAGGAAATCATAGTTCCATTTATTTTTAAAACGGTACCTATTTGTCCATAAACTAAAAATGGCCGTTGGAGAATAATGCTGTTTATTGCAAATCGATGATGTCAGATATTAATTCATTGGATCCTTGTAGAATGTTACATATTTTCCCCTTAATTATTGCTCAAAAGTTGGGAAAACTAGGAAGTTTTTTTTTAATTTCCCACAACCTCAAGAATGGACAAAAGCCCTTCCTAAAATAACAAATTCAATTAGTCGGTGTTCTTCATCAAGAACTAAGCGAAGGAACATTTTTTTGAAAAGGGCTCTTACGTTTTTTCGTACTTTCGGGAAAACGCAAAAAGCTGCCTCATGTGGTTAAAACGGTCATGCTGTTTTAACCACATAGGGCAGCTTTATGCTGTTTTTGCTAATTTTCCAAGAGAGCGAAATACGTAACAATTTTTCAGAAGTTTTCCGATTATTTTCAGCAAGGCGAAGTGTGCCAAATTACAATTTAAAATTCGTTCAAAAAATCAGTTTTTCAGGATTGAAATAATTGAATCGGTCATTGTGAAAAGGGTTTATCTCCTATTTTCTAAATTTGGAGATGAACCCTTTTCAAACTGACCGATTCAATTATAATGAGCATCTTCATTTATCGAATAAAATGTATTCGTACGAATGAACTCATAATCCGATACTGATGAAAGGTATGCATAAAGATCGACACTTTTTATAAAGTTAAAAACTTCAGAAAAAAATTCCCTGTACGAGCCCTTCATAAGTACACACAGTCTCTCAGTCACTTAATCACATGGGAGAACTCCCGCTTGTAGCCCCTTACAAGCTTCGGACAGGTCTGGGACGAATCTACGCCCAAAAACGACACCTCACTCGACCCTGACCAAAGCCCGTCAAACCCCCCGCCAGTCAATAAAAGCCTCAAAGAGGAATTGCAATGCACTGTCCATGGACAGTGATCGATCTCCGACAGGGATCGACGTTTTTTGTGTAAATAATTATTACATATTCAGTAACGTGTTGAAAACATTTTACTCCAAATGTTAGCGTTTCAACGACCCTGATATTCCCCAATGAGCAAGTTTAGTTGTCATTTGAAAGGGGTGTGGCGCACATAGCCCTTATGTGCGCCATCGATGTATGTAACCTGGAAATCCAGAAAATGAACATGGCCAAAAATGACATACGAATCGCTTCATGCAAAAAGGGTCCTTAATGGGCTTAGCACCACATGAGGCCGAATCGCGATTATCGGGTTGTTACGTCTTTACCCTCGGTTCCACCGATTCATGCAGTACGGGACCTTCTCCCCGCACTAATTCATCTAGGAAATGGCGGGCGTGTTCTTCATTTCATGCGAGAAGGGGCCCTATTCCAGGATTAACGACCCTTCTTGCACGAGATCGATCACCTCATTGTGGGAGACACTGTCCAAATCGAACACCCCATCAACACGCCTCACCAACACATCTGGTCGGTACGTGCAGAAAGGGACCTTATTCCGACAGCTGTTTGTATTTTTTACCTAAAAACTACACAATAAATTAACAAAAGCAATTTGGTTTCCAACAATGGTTACCTTGAGGAGCGCGTAGTAAAAATTTCATTGAAATAACGCACATATTTCAAGAGAAAACCAGTTTTTTCGATTATCTCGAAACGGGGAAAAATGCGTAAGGGCCCTTTTTGCATGAAACGACTGTATTACAGTCCCTTAAAAAAAAAGTTCATTTCATTCAGTCATCTTATCATGAATTGATGTAATGTTGGTGACGGCCTCAGAAAAACATGGGCGCCTTGAACTCCTTCCGCCGTCTCAACACTCCCTACTCTCTAATTTTTTTTTTCTTTTTCAACAGGGGAAACAGGCTTACAACAACAGAATGTCTCACATGGCCTCAACCAGTAAAGTCGAATGAGATGTCGACAAGACAGAGGAGTCGACAAAGAACCATTGAGCTCAATAATTCCGTAATATTAGGTTTGTCAGACGTTGTTCATGGACAAGAAATACAAAGCCTGATTGTTATGCACTCGTATTTATCACTGCAATGCTGATTAAAGGAGAACCAAAGATGCAGCCTCAGACCGAATAGGCTTTTTAGCCATGTTTTCTTATCAACAATCTTTCAATAGTATATTTTTATATCAGGGTGAAGTCAAATAGCTTCGTAAATTTCTCAAGAGTTAAATTGTGTTCGACGACTGACCACAAATTGAACATTTTGGGAGTTTTTCCAGAAAGAAATAATTATTTTGGAAATGTTAGTAAGGACCTCAATGAAAATGTAGATAAATTGAAAATATCAGAACTTCCGGAATCCACGGGAGTGTTCTTAAGATCAAGCCAGAATAGAATGAAACCCTTACCTTATAATATTACCAATTTCATATTATTTTGTTAGTTATCTATGTGCCTATTTATAATGTTGCTTACCGAATCTTTATTATGTTGTGCTATTAAATGTGAATGTTATATTCTTGTAGAAAGTGTTGATTCATTGTAGGTACGTTTCCTCAACATTCTTAACATCGAAACGAAGCCAATTTTTAAGAAAACACGAACTCAAAAGCTTATCAACAACAGTTATCCATATGCTTCTAAATTTGTGTTTTATAAGCTTTTGAATTTGTTTTATAAACTTTTGAATTTGTGTTTTATAGATACCTACTATAATGTCATAACTAGAGCATTTACCAAAAACGGTAATAAGGTGGAGAAGAGTAGGTAGCATTATACTGCGAATTGTAAATCGATGCGATTGAAAACGCCGCCTATATTTAGAAATTCGGTAAAATTGAATTTCTAGAATATTACGGCTGGAAGGGTTTTTAATGAAATTTATGATAAATGATAGGGGTTAAGAATCATGCAAAATTGCAGAAGGGAACGAGCAAAATATTGAAGCTCTGCTACCACCCAAATTTAATGGTATTTGGGGACCAATAGTTTTCCTTTTCCTGGGAAAAATGTGAATGAATTAAATTAAATAATTCTTGAGCAGAACCTTCTCCCCAACCAAGAAGTGAGGTGTAAATTGATAAAATGGGTTAAAAATACCGAATGTACTCGCCGTAAATCCTTTAGCTAACATACATTGGGTAAAAGTTACACGCCCCAAAGGGGGGCCGAAAATGGTAGGGGTATAAAATTACCCTTAATTAATCGATTCAACCTCATCTAAAAATGTCTCTTGAGACTGAAATGCAGACGGAGAATTGCAGAGAAGTAGGTACAGATGATTGAGGTCCTCGCAGAAATGAATTCGTGTTGAGGAATTTAGGAATAGCGCTTAATTGACCAACCTGTGTGTGTCGACGGTTTTGGTAGACGTCGAGGGTTTCACGCCCGTCAGGACCATGACGGGTGTCGTGATAGCCGATTTAGGTATCGAAATCGGCAATTAATGTTCGGCGGAAGCTCGCACGATTATGCTGGAAATTTATCGCAGCACTTGTCACATCGACGGGTTGTCTGGCGATGTGTTGGTGGCCGATCCAACGACGTACCACGGCCGGAAGTGATTTTACGTGGGGGTTGTTTGAAACCCACGGAGCCGCGATTTGTACTGCATGGCTTGACTCGACGGACTCGGGAGTGGAAATCGGCCGTAGTGGTCTTTTACGTGGGGGAAGACCCCACGGAGCCGCGGACGAGACTTTTCTCGTTGAATGCTGTGGACGGACTCAACTTTTTTCTCCGAGAGGGAGGTGACTTAGCTGATAGCCGACAGATGTCGCAGCATGGCTTTGATGGTCCCAAGGAAGGAGAAATTAAAGGGATTAGGAAAGAGGCGGGGAGGATTTTACCCCGGTGAGTTCATTTTTCACGCACTGCACTCACTTTCACACTTAAATCTCTTATTGATTAATTATTAATTTAAGCCATTAAAAAACTTGGGCAAATTGGTCTGTAATTAATCGCTCGTCTTAAGAGCGATGAGCTGTAAATCGAATTCAACTCAGCTGGTACCGACTTTTCAATTGGAAAATACACTTTTTCTTTTAAATAGTAGTTATTTTAATTAAAGGAGTAGTTAGTAAGGCCATAATATTATTATATATTATATTATTAATATATCTATATATTATAATATATTATATTACAACCAATTTCCGTCATTCAATTTTAATGAAATATGAATATTGTGATCGAGTCGTGGCTGCCAGCAGTTTTTTACTTCCACCGATCAAGTGCAGTCAGTGAGCAGGATTCGGGTTGATGATGTAAAAACAAGATACTCAGTTTTTCAAAACGGAATTCTATTTTTGGAACATAAATAAACGTAAGCTTATTGATGAAAACGCCATCAAAACAGATTATTTGTACATTTCACGGCCTACCTACGAACAGTTAAGCCCAAACATCAGGCTTTTGGATAACAATAGTTCCTTCAGACACATTCAGAGAGATAGGATTTGGGGGTATACTGTTATTCACAATGCAGTCACAAAGTGGGAGGCAACGTTTGGATAGTAGTGACGTCATCACGAATTGTATCGCAAAAAAATAGATTACTACGTTAGATTTCCTCCATTAAGGGGACCATGCCGTGTCGGTACTGATTTTTTTCAGCACATCCTACTCAAACAGATTGCAGTTATTTATGGAGAATCCGGCCCCCTTGAGAAATAAATAACACTTGTAATTGAAACCTACTCTGAATAAGTGAACGTGGGCAAATCGCTTCGACCTTTCCCCATGTCCACGAAGAAAAACACAATTTTAGAATTTGTTTGCAACATAAGGCCCAGGAGAGTGAACTGATTACACTAGCAAGCATTCATTGGAGTGTCTCTTATTGCACTTTCAATCAACAACCGGAGAGGAAAACGAAATAATTATTTAAAAAAAAAACACTTCAGGCGAAATCGAAATTCAGCCAAATACATGAAAACAGAATATGCCGATAAATCATCCAGGAATACTTTTTATACTTACCATGTTGGAGAATTTTCCTACCGACGAATCGTTTGTGAAAATGCTAGGCCTAGATTCAACAGATCTAAAAGAAGTACAATTCATCACCTTCAAACTGGAGGTATTGAGAATTCTTGAACCCCTTTTTCAGAAAAAAAAAAAAAAAACAAGTACAAAACTAAATTGAATAAATAAATAGAAAAAAAACAGACGAGATTTTAAAACGTAAATAATTAAAAAAACAGAAAAATCCATTTCCGATGAGAAGATGATCGACAAAATGGAAACTCCAGCTCATTTGAATTTGTTTTTAGTCAATTAAGGAAATGAGAGTAAAAACAGCAAGGAGATTGAAAGCTTGAAAAGAAACGTGACACCAAAATGAAGCCACTTACGTCCTTTGTGTACGGAAATATTAACTCTATAAAAGTAAAGTCAAAGAACGGTGTATAGAACTAGAAAACAACGTACAAAACCATTTTCATCACAGGTGATGCAATCATAATATACATTATACATGTGCTAACGAGTTTACAGGAACCAATAAATGGTTAAAAGCTGCCAGCTGAATGGGGAGGAGAATACTGCAAACGAATAAATAATAAATCAAAATAAAACTCTTCTTTCAACTATTAAAGGAACTTCAATTTATTATTTCCAGAAATGAAACTTCTTTCCAAGGGGTCGGTTGACATTATTCCAAACAAGTGTAAATTCTACAAAGTACCGCACAGAGCTGAAAATAATCAAATCAAAACAACAGCTTACTCTTTCAACGGCCTGGTTCGAGATTATCTCATCAGATTCTGACAAGACATGAACACTTCTTTACAATATAGTTAATTTTGTTCATATCAGTTAAAAAGTGGGCGACGATTCTCTTTGTGGCCCACTTCCTCAAAAAGGAGTCATTCGACAAATATAAACTAGTGACATAATGGTAGCCACAAGAAAAATTAATAACGGGGGCGTCCTATAATATTGGATTGGCTACGTGGAAAATTGAAAGACAATAAAAGTATAAAAGAAAATGAAAACTTCCGGTAAAATACTAGAATTCGAGTGTGAAATTATGAAATCAAAAGAAAATAAATAGCACTGTCGCCCATCGAGGTATTCAATCATTATGACTTTGGAATTCAAATCAAATCCTATAACTAACGCCCCCCGAATTATAGTTGGAGAGCTACGAAATCATAGTAACACGAGACCTCACGAACATTTGAGCGTCGCGTTAGGTTACGTCACGGGTGTGTTAACTACCAAGAATAGTTAGGATTTCTGTTTCAAAGTCCTACAATGATATTGTTTGTAAACCGAAATCCTATGTTTAAAAAAAGTATCAAAGTTCTCTGTACACCCTCTTTAAAAGTTTCCACGCTAAATTCCATAATATTAGGGAACGGGTGGAGAGGAAGATATAAATTCACAAGCCTCATGTAAGAGGGCCACTGGTATTACCTGTAACAGAAAAATTACACTTGGATGACATCACAGGATAATAAAAGGAACCATCAGAAAAACAACAAAAGAAAACAAATAATAAAACAGATGAAAACATACTACCTATGTATTGATGCAATGTTTTAACACCCCATCAACTCACCTAAAGTTGAATTGCTCTGAGTAGTCGTCATAGCCAGCTGCCTTTCGCCTCTTACAGAATCTAATGGAAAAATATCACAATAGCTGAGAAGGAGAACTTTGTTTGACATTCAGCATACATCTCAATACAGATGTCCTTTTTTTTTTGGAAAGAAAATGATTTTGGAAGATGCAATCTAATCGAGGGCTTCCCAACACCCACAAAATAAGGGCGATTCAATTAGCTTAATCGTTGGTGTACATACCAAAATAAGGGTGCTCCATGGCTTCTTTGGCTGTAAGCCGTTCATAATGGTCGTACCGCAACAGTTTATCAAGGAAGTCAAGAGCTTCAGGAGAAACGAGGTGCTGGTTTTCACTGTGCACAAATCTTTCCCATCGCTTCTTGGAATGCCTAAAAATGGCATGATACACAAAATTAACACTTACAGTAGGTAGGTAACACAAGGAAAAGTATGTCAACAGCACCAAACATGAGTCCAACATAATGCAGTCACGTAGGAGCGAATTTTCACATAAGTAGTGAAAGAGAGTTGAACATCAGAGATAGATAGAGATATTTATTGATAGCACAATTCAAAACGTGGAATAAGCCCCTCAGATCTTCGTGAGGAGCCCTTGACACAGCGATGACATGGGGCCAGGTAAAACTTGTAACGATTTGAAAGATGTTTACAGTGACGGATGAACAACAAGAATGTTTGGCTGGTTGCTACGCTTGCAAACTGTAGATGAGGGGTCAGATCAGAGGAGCAGTAAATGAGGATAATATAAATAATAGAATATATTATTTACATATTATTATATCATATTACGCATAGCAATGAAGAAGGTGCGAATAAACAGAACAGCGAATTAAGAACCAAATCAGCAAAGAAGTGACGAGAATCCAAATTAAAGTAGCAGAGATTGACGGGCCAAATCAGCAGGCCGGTCAAAAATTCGCCATGGTCGTTCATTGGAAATTCGGAGTGTTTTTAACAGAAATATCCTTGTATTGATGTATCTGCATGAAGTGTTGATACTCTGAATTAAACTACAATTTAAGTTAGTGCTCCTTCGATTCAACTATTTCTGTTACCCCGTCTGACCCACAATTTCCATAAGTGAATTCTGCAGAAGTAAATTTTTCCACTCAAAGTTGAACTGCGAGTTTTCAGACCAAAAGGCAAAATTAAATTGGCTGACAGAGGTTAGAAGAGGATAACTACCAAATCATCCAGCGTGCTAATTCAACTTACCTACATGAATGTATGCTATCACTACATCGTACTAATATGTACAAGGTAAAATAGACGACAAAATTCATTTTGAGTTTTAATATAAAATTCATACGGAAATTGAAACTAAGAGAAAAGTTTGGGTATTTACCTTCCCAGGATGTCGGAGAATCTGGGGTCCAAGTCTATGTGGTATTTGTCCAAGTATTCGTACAACTCTTCAGTGCCAAGGACCTTGGCAATTCTAACAAGCTGATCATAATTGTCATGGCCATGGAAAAAGGGTTCTTTTCGGAATATCATGCTAGCCAGCATGCATCCAAGAGACCACATGTCGAGAGAGTAATCGTACATCTGAAAAAGTGAGCGATTGAGCGAGAAATAATTACAAATACATAATGATATCAAGAAATTTATGAATTTAGAACCCCCAACAAAATAGCATAATTGCTGTCGATGACATTTACCTGGTAATCAACAAGGAGCTCAGGGCCCTTGAAATAGCGAGAAGCAACACGAACATTGTACTCCTGACCTGGATGGTAAAATTCAGCAAGCCCCCAGTCAATCAGGCGCAATTTCTTGTTCTCATGGTCAATCATAACATTGTGAGGTTTCACGTCTCTGTGCATTATACCCATACTATGACAGTAATCTAATGCCTGGAGACAGAAGAGATGAGCATTAGTTATTGAGTATTCATCGCTACTATATAGCCCAGGCATATTAGGTAGTGCTAAAAAGGGATCTAGCCCCTAAAAATTGTTCTAGAGCTGGTAATCGTTTGAACCCCTTCTGGGGGTGCTGAATGACGGGTACCTATCTGAGTTTGCGACGGTTTCTAGGTTGTGCTTCAGATTTGGGAGCCTAAAAACCACGAAATTTTCGCACTTTTTTCAGTATTTCGCTTATAACTCGAAAACAACGCATCCTATAGAAAATTTTACTCATTTCTTTTTCAACTAGCATTAAATGTTGCGTCAAACGGCTTTTGAAACATCGAAATCGGTCCAGCCGTTCAGCCGCAATTGCCCGTCAAAAATGGAGAGCAGCACCCTATTCTTTTCTGCAGTTACTCCTGGGGTCCTTTAACAGGATATTTCGGGAGGGGGCTACGCCCGAGGCTTTTGGGAAGTCACTTATCTGGCCATTGAAGAAAAAAATCAACCTCAATTCCTTTGATAATACCCGAGGTATCGCGCTAATGACAGCAATGGAGAAACTCCTGGTGTCAATGGTTATGGCAAGAATAACTAGGTGGATGGATTCCGGTGACATCCTTAACGAGGGCCAGGCAGGGTTTCGTAGCGGATATTCAACCAACGATAATATCTTCGTCCTCCTTACGCTGGCTGCTGAGAGACTCCATTCCAAGGGTCAAAAGCTCTACTGTATGTTTATTGACCTCAGAGCCGAATTCGACCGGATAGACAGGGCGGCCCTCTACCTGAAGTTGGCAAGACTGGGCCTGTCAACAAGGGTCATCCGGTTTTTTCAAGCAGTTTACTCGGGCTCGCGGGCGGCGGTCTTCCTGGATGGCAGCCATTCAGAATGGTTCGAGACTGCTACTGGGGTCCGCCAGGGCTGCCTCGGCAGCCCACAGCTCTTCTCGCTCTTTCTCAATGACCTCTGGACGGAGGTGGGTGGTGGGGTGCGACTTGGCGATGGCCGGGTGAAGATACTGGCGTTTGCGGATGACATAGCCCTTCTGGCACCTGACCCTGTGACGCTGCAGTTTATGATTCGGGATGTCCACAGCTACTGCACCAAGTGGAACCTAGTAATTAATTTGGCCAAGTCAAAGGTCGTCATATTCAAGCGTGGAGGCAGGAGAGCCAGGGGAGAGCGCTGGGTGCTGGGAGCCGAGGAGGTCGAGGTGGTTGGCTCCTATAGGTACCTCGGCATCAACGTAACATCCACCTTGAACATGAAGCCGCATTTCCAGGACAAGCTGCTAGCCACAAATTGCGCCTTGTCCCAGGTTCACTCCCTTATCTCTGGAAACAAAGTCCCACTGTCAGCAAAATAGAAGCTGTTCGATGGAGCAATCAGGGCAGTTATGATGTATGGGGTACAGTGCTGGGGTGCCAGAAAGAACGACCGGAAAGATGCCAACACAACTTCATAAGGAGAGTATTCAGCCTACCCTACGACTCCCCGAAGTACACACTACACCTTGAGACAGCGAGACCTTCGCTTTTCCTCCAGTTCTTCCCGACCCATACCAAATACGTTCTGCGCGCTTTGGCTCAACCTCCGAGACGCTTCATCCATCAGGCCGCCAAGCTAGCGACCGAAAAAAACATTTTCTGGGCAAAAGACTGGCGGGAGATGGCCCGGCGACTCCAGCTGTCCCTGGATCTCTCTCTGCCTCTTCGTCAGTTGAGACCTCAGGTACAGGCTCTGCAGGAGGCCCTCGTGGTCGAGGAAAAGAACTATCTCATCCACCGAACTGAGATCTCTCAATATCACGCGCACTACAGGGAGGTCCTTAACATAGAAAGCTTACCAAGCTACGATAACTTGCCTGCTCCGCAGGCTGTCTGGCTGTTCAAGGTACGAGGCGGTCTCATGTTCCTGAACTTCAAGCATTGGAGGAGTGAAGAGGCCCGGAGATGCTCAATGTGCAACCTGGGGGAGTGTGCCCTGTGTTGACCGAACCCAGATTCTCCACTTTTGGGCGAGCCGTTTTCAGCCGGGAAGAGACCCTCAACCTGATCCGCTCCTCGGACGGGCGAAGGATTTCCGCTTACTGCCGCACTGCTTGGAGCTACCGCTGGGAACTAATAGCCGAATTCAACTACTAAGACCGAAGACCCGCTCAAGATTTTCCCCCGGAATGCAGAAGCCCACCCCTTGAAGTCCACTGATACACGGCTGCAAAAGGAACCCTGCCCAGGACCTGAAGAAAAGCTGCGGAAAACAAGTCAATAACAAACTAGTTCTAATTTCGAAACCAATAATTAGCGTTATTCTAAATATCAAGTAAACAGTAGATCAAATAATTAGGTATTGAAGAACAACAATGTCTTTCACAAATATGGGCAAACATTTTCATCAAAGCCAACCAGACGATGGCCTCGGCTAAGTCTTAAGTAGGTATTTCAATTTAAACGAAGTCAGTGCTATTTCTTTCTTTTAATGTGTGGGGAGTCCCTTTCTTTTGTACTATATAGGTACTGATTTTACTGTTGTTCGAAATAAATACCTTATTCATTCATTCAATGGGCAATTTTTACCAACTTGGCTTAGAAGCTGACAACCCTCAACTTGTAACGCCGGTAGGTCGAAAAGGACTGCGCCGATCGAAAAATGTCATAGGACCAAACTTGTAGGAAATTTAATTGTGAATCAGATGCTTTTTAGAATTTGAAATTCGCTCACTCCAGTGCTGAGATATGAATTTTAAACCGAAAGAGTTTGTAGCGTCAAATGTACGCTAATGCAGTCCCAACGCAGGAAACATTGTGTTGTGTGGAACACAGGGGAAAAGTTTTCGGCAGTCATTGCACAGTACTTGAACTACGTTCAAAGTAATTTTGGATCAAATTGTTGTGTTGTTTTTTATGGGTACCCTGAGACTTCCAAAAAAGCACCAAGTCGGCTGAACGAGCAGCATAGCTCACCTTCTGTCATATTTGATGAATCGATGGCCGCACCAATGCCCGAAGAACGATTTCTTGCCAACGAAAACAACAAGAAACGCCTAATTGCCACTGAGATTATAATATATTCTCAATGGCATAGGAATATTATTCCTAATGAAACGCGGGAAGGGCAGTCAGCAAACCGTGATCTACAGTCCACACAACAGCGAGCTGTCCTTGGATGCAAAACAAAACATCTTGTTTCTCTATGCCTTCAGTGGCTGTGACACTACATTGTCATCTCCATCCTCATGCCAGATGTCATCCTTCTTCCGACAAGGCAAGGTCAAATTTTTCAACACTCTTGCCAAAAATCCTAACCTCCTAGGTGTTGTCTCGATTTTCCTCAACCAAAACGCCACTCCTGACCATATTGCTGATGCTGGAGCGAAATTCACAGCAGCAGTGTACACAGGCAACAGAGGACAGTCTCTCAACCAACTCATATTTCAACTCTTCCAAAGGTTCCTCTCAAAAAACACTTTCAACTTGCGTCGTTGCCCCCCACGGAACTGGCCACTAACCAACATTCGTTCAGGGCGTTTTTGCAGGTGCAGATGTGGAGGGACCGAGAGATGAATGAAGAGCAATGGGGATGGAAATGCGGCCCAAATGGTTTGATGCCTGTCCAAACCACTCAGCCTCCAGCACCCGAGGCATTATTAAACTTGATTTCCTGCGCCTGCAAAACAGGATGCAAAAATGCATGCTCCTGCCGAAAAGTTGGGATCAACTGCTCAGCCATCTGCGCCCACTGCAAGGGGCATGCATGCCTCAATTCAGTCAGTGAGCAGCGCAAACTAACCACTGACTCCTCGGAACTCGACAGTGCTTCCGAAGACGAAGATGATCTGGAGAAGAGAAGAAGAGCTCAGAAGTAGAAGAGAAGAAGAGCAGCAAGAACTGGGGAATGAAGAAGAGCAACCCGGACCCTCTAAAATAAGGCGAACCCACTAGACATCTTTTATGGTAAATTATTTGGCAATTGAGAATTCATTATTTGTATTACAGCAAGTCCTGATAACACAGGTCTACAAAAAAAAAGGTCACGTCGCGCTCGAGAGGTTTCGGTGGTTGCTCTCCATGTTTTGGGGTCTGCTGAACACGAATCCGAAGCCCGTTTTGCGCCATCACGTCTAGTTGTTTTTTTTTTTTTTTACACCCTCGTTTATCCAGAAAAGCGAAAATTCCCTTAATTTCGACTCTAAGTTGTCTGGTTTCTGTAGGTAATTTTTCTGGGTGCTCTGAGGTACGCTATACTTTAGATTTTTTGCGCTGAATCGAATGAGACCAATTGCAAGTCGCTAAGATGATTAGTTACGGAGATACGACCTCTAGAAGTCATTTTTTAAGTCGGAAAACGCTATTTTTTCCACTGTTTTTTTGCACTTTTCTATTAACACAGTAAAAAATAAGGGTCCGGGGGAATCGGCTGCAACTACAAAGTAAAATGTGGACATTTCTGCGTCAAATGCAGCCAACTGCACCTCTGTGAATGCAATAGCCGATTTTCTGGCTCATGTAATTATTCATCCTAAGCGTTTAGACTTACGGTACCCTACAGAACTTTTTGCGCTGAATCGAATGAGACCATTTTCAAGCCGCTACAGTGCAAATTTTTGGGAATACAAGCTGTGAAAATCATTTTTACAGTCAGAAGATTGTCTTTTGCGATGGAACGCATATTAGAGCACTAATAAAGGATCCCTAATTTGCTGATGCGTTGGAAGGTAATGAGCTCCAATCTTGTAAGACCTTCGTTGAATTAATACAAAATTTCCTCAGCAACCGAAAAGCAGAAAATTACGAGGAACTTGTTGAAAATATGCTCATCAATTTTAAAAGAAATTGGGTGCAATATGAGCATTAAAGTTCACCACCTCTTCAGCCTCATAGACCGCTTCACTTACAACCTGGGGGACTACAGCGAAGAGCAAGGAGAGAGGTTTCACCAAGAACTGAAAACTATGAAATTTCGATACCAGGATCAAAGGGATGAGAACATGATGGCAGACTACTGTTGGAACATTCAACGAGACAATCATAGTGCTTCTAACCGAAGAAAATCCTGTAACAGTTGAGTAAGTGGGTGCGACATTGTGATTTTATTTGGACTTGACTAGATTTTGATATGAAGTACTATATGCTATGTAATTAGAAATGTCTCTTCCGTAGCTTATTATGTTATTACCTACTACATATGTTGTTTTGCAGAATAAGATAGAGCAAAAACAGTTGCAAAAGACAATTTTTTGACTGTAAAACTGTTTTTGGCTGAACGGCTGGACCGATTTCGATGTTTCAAAAGCCGTTTGACGCAAAATTTAATGCTATTTGAAAAAGAATTGAGTAAAATTTTCTGTAGGATGCGTTGTTTTCGAGTTATAAGCGAAATACTAAAAAAAAAGTGCGAAAATTTCGTGGTTTTTAGGCTCCCAAATCTGAAGCACAACCTAGAAACCGTCGCAAACTCAGATACCCGTCATTCAGCCCAGAAGGGGTTAAAACGATTTCCAGCTCTAGAACAATTTTCAGTGCCTAGCGCAATAATATGCCTGGGCTAATAAGTACGAGGGTGCATTATTTGCTGCGTTCGGACATACTGGGAAGAGGAATTGACAATAAGAAATTGGATCAAGACTTCGAGGATGTCTGTAATGGAAAACAACAAAAAAACGCTGCAAATTTTACACAAGGGTTTAGTATTCTTTTTTATACGTTAGTAGTGCGAAAATGATTTGTGTGTCAATAGGAAAATATTTTTGAAAAAAAAAATCATTTCTGAACAACGTTCGAACAGAATTGAGACCTCGAAAAATGGATCATGCGTCCAAAATTACTCGGAAAACGACACCTTATTTGATCCTTCAAAAATTGATAGCCCCATGAAAGGCCCATAGATCCCCTAGCCCATAGAAATTACTCGGAAAACGACAACTTATTTGATCCTTCAAAAATTGATAGCCCTATGAAAGACCCATAGATCCCCACGGTGAAATCGGATCTTTCTGGGACACCCAAACATGGATTCTACGACAAAAATACTTCGAAAGACCTAACCCGAACCCCACAGCCGAAAACCTTTAAAAAAACCTCCGGTAGCCCCTTTTTAGCTCCACACAGCCCTACGGGTTTGGGCGATCGGGCTGAAAACCTTGCGGGCACAACTAGATGGTAAACCAAGTACATATATTGTCAACATTTCAGATTTTTTTTTTTAACTCCCACTGCCCAAAACAACTCAGACGGCGGACAGACATTTCAATTTTGGAATCTAGACATCTTGCATAATTTCAAATTTTGAGGCCGATCAGAATTTTCGACCTCCGTCGCGAATACATAGGATAATAATAAACAAGAATAATATACCAAAAAAGGAAAAACCAGCTTACTTTGAGCAGCTCGTACAGATAAAATCTTATGTCTACGTCAGTGAGGGTTTGATAGAGCTGTTTGAAATCGGTGTTGTTGACATGCTCAAATATGAGTGCAGGTGTTCGAGACACCGGATCTTTCACAACCGCTTTCAATGTTATGATATTTCTTCCACCCCGGAGGTTTTCAAGGATTTTTATTTCTCTCTTGATTTTCTTCTTTTTCACCGGCTGAAATTACCAACAGTTCAGTTACCCACGGGGCTAAGTCAAAATTAAAATCGTGTAAGGACATACTCATTCATGACAGTACGTTTCGGTTATCAATGATAATTCAACATTATAGACCGGTAGAATTCAAGGAGAACGACGGGGGTCTTGCGCCAACAAAAACGGCAGGTGATTTTTCCTCTCTTTATTTGTCAAGCTTTCGGCTAAGCGCCATCTTCAGGAACAACTGTGCAATACACGTAAAGGTTACTGGTTATGAATAGGGAATATAGCAGCTTAGTTTACCTAGAGTCATCTATGAACATACTTAGTTGTTGTTAATCCGCCTCCGACCGTCCATCCGTCGTTCCTCCTGCGAGTCCCAAGGGGGGTCTTTTAGTTGTAAAATATGCATGAGGTTTCTGTAGAGTGTTGAAGAGTTATTAGGGGTTGAAGTTAAGGGAATAGGTATAGGTAGATATGTCGTTATTTACCTTGTTGGCTGGTGGTAAGGGGTAGTGCAGAATTGCTGAGTGGCAAGTTGATTAGGGTGTGACTGATGAGGGGTTTGAATTTAGTTACTGCCTAGAATTTACATATGGGATTTTTTGAAAGAGAGATGAAATTAAATCGGCATATTTAATTTCATCTCTCTTTCAAAAAATCCCATATGTAAATTCTAGGCAGTAACTAAATTCAAACCCCTCATCAGTCACACCCTAATCAACTTGCCACTCAGCAATTCTGCACTACCCCTTACCACCAGCCAACAAGGTAAATAACGACATATCTACCTATACCTATTCCCTTAACTTCAACCCCTAATAACTCTTCAACACTCTACAGAAACCTCATGCATATTTTACAACTAAAAGACCCCCCTTGGGACTCGCAGGAGGAACGACGGATGGACGGTCGGAGGCGGATTAACAACAACTAAGTATGTTCATAGATGACTCTAGGTAAACTAAGCTGCTATATTCCCTATTCATAACCAGTAACCTTTACGTGTATTGCACAGTTGTTCCTGAAGATGGCGCTTAGCCGAAAGCTTGACAAATAAAGAGAGGAAAAATCACCTGCCGTTTTTGTTGGCGCAAGACCCCCGTCGTTCTCCTTGAATTCTACCGGCCATGAAAGCCCGACGGGAACATACGACACGTACTGTCTACAACATTATAGACGGGTAAATAGATGGATAGAATTGGACTGTCGTAAGGGCATATCAGAACTTACTTTCAGTATTTTAACAACGCATTTTTCGTTGGTTATGACGTTGTACCCTTCAAATACTTCACTGTACTTTCCTCGACCAAGCTTACGAGCCAACTGGTAATCATCTTGCTGCCTAGAAACCAAACCAAATGTTTAGTAAGCCAAACCTCATAGAACAAAAAAAATGGTTTCTGCTAGGAAGAAAATGAAGTTCAGTAAATTTACTTACCCCCAATCGACAGCATATGACTCATAATCCCAGTACTCTCGAGGTTGCAGAGAGTTAATGTCAGCATATACACGCGCTTTACTAGCGCAAGCCATTCCTAATTCCTGATTAGGGACCACAGAGCATTATCAAAGTAGTTCAACCAATTTAGAGACTGAATCCTGTAACAACACAACATTGATATTAGACGTTATAGAGTTAACAAAATGGTATGGATACGCTTGCAACCCTAAGTCGATAGAGATGTATGTTAGAGCAAGGGGTTAAACCATTAGAGAGCTCTTGAAACGTTGTGCCGAAAATTGGGTGACCCATCAACCCCATAATAGACAAAAATTTCGTCAGAATATTTAATATTCCAACCTCTTGGCTTGACGTTAAAACTACGCTTTTTTGCCAATTTAAGACCACAGGGGAAAAAGGGGGAAACTCCATTTTTGAGAAAATTGAGTTAAGGTAGGCAACAACACGAGGTCTAGTTTCTATTAGATACCCCAAAAAAGGGAAAAACGGGGAGAATGCCGCTCATTATGGCGATTCTGGTTCTGAGTTACAGGGGAAGAACGGGGAAAGGAACGCGTTTTACGTTAAATGTAAAAAATTTAACAAAATTTGAACATTAGATGTTCAAAATGTAAACATTACATTTTGAATTGCCAAAAATCCGAAATCTGGAGTTTCCCCCTTTTTCCCCTGTGGTCTTCAATTTTCAAAGGGTCTCAAATCGTCAAAAAATTTTAACGTTTAACTACATTTAATGTAGTCCTCGTTAAAGTGTTGTGGGTATTAATCATAAAAAAATGATACAGAGCAAAAACTGAAGAGTCACAAATTGTGCTACGGAAATTCCACACCATTTAGAGAGTTGCGAACTTGGATTAAAAGCACCATCATGGGTCCGAACAACGAACTAAAAACGCTGCAAATTTTACACAAGGGTTCATTATTCTTTGATATACGTAATTGTGCAAAAATTGAAATCTGTCAATGAGAAAAAAAATTTTTGGGGTTCTCTCTCCCTAACCAAACTCATTTTTGGGGAATTTTTGCTTTAAGTAATGTTTTTTATTTGAAAAATATTTGACCTCCTGGGGTCCTTCAAAAATCCCATTCGTAGCCCCATGAAAGCCCTATAGATCGACACAGTGAAATCGGATCGTTCCGGGGCCCCCAAAAATGGATTCTACGTCCAAAAATACTTCGAAAACGACACCTAACTCGATCCCACAGCCAAAAGCCTTCAAAAAACCCTCCCGTAGCCCCATTTTAGTCTCATAGCGCCCCACGGGTTTGGGCGATCGGGCTGAAAATCTTGGGCACACAACGAGATGGTAAACCGAGTATTTTGTGAAATGTCGGATTAAAAAAAAAAATTCCTACTGCCCAAAACGATCCAGACGGCGGACGGACATTTCGTTTTTGGAATTTAGACCTCTAGAAACGAATAATGTCAAATTTTGAGACCGATCGGAGTCGTCGACCTCCGTCGCGATTACATAGGTGTATTAATCCAAGAATAATAAACCACAATAATTGTTTCTAATTATTAGAAATACATCACATTTTGCGAAATTGACTGGCCTATACGAAACGTCGGCATATTCAGCAGACATTTTTGACGGACCAGACAGATGCGACTTTTGTTTTATGCAACTTTATCTAGAGGGTTCATTAGTTTTGAGTAATATCTGGCGGCCACACATTGCTCCTAACTGATAAACCAGATTCAGGTCTTGTCATAAGACGAGAAGTTCACAAACATGAGTAAAATCGCACAAATAGAATCATTTATAAATTTTATTAAAAAAAACTGTAATACATTTTATAACACAGAGGAAGAAGGTGACAAGGATAGGGAAATGACTGTAACTTAAATGCACCTGGCCCTTACGGCTCCACCGTCAATACCCCATCGCGAAAACTCTTTGAGCGACACCCTTGCAAGTACCTACACACGTCAACTACTATAACATCCATGAAAGACACATCGATAAACAGGAGGCACCCAACAAATTTGGTAAAAGATAATTGGTATAATTTCGTAATCGACTTCGATTGGTATAACTTCGTAATCGAGATACATACTACGGTAAAGTAACTTGTTATAACTTGTTAATGTTAGTAATCCTCACGGAAGAGGGATACACGGAGCTATTCAAACTATCTATAAAACAAGTTGCACTTGATCAGATTATACGCGCTGGTACATATTATATTATTAATATTATTTGGATTGTTGTTTCCGCAACGCAACCAAGTGAACCCGACAAGTGCAGGAAACAGGATAACAAAATTTTCCAACACTCAAAGGACAATGGAGGGACGAAATGCAAACCTCAGACATAAATATTGTACACTGAGCTTTTTGTAATTGAACTACCATAAACAAAATTCAAATTTATTCTAGTTTCAAGTCTACGCTAAAAATTGCTATTTAAACAACAACAAGGGAACAGATCGGACTAAAAGCGTAGGTGATCAAATGGGAAGAAGTCCCCTAACCCTTGAAAAATCTTGATATTGACACAATAAACATTCTGTTTCGGGATCAAATTCTTCTTACAGACTACGGCAAGATTAAAAAATGTACTCACCGAAAGAAGAAAACTCACAGTGAACATTTCACAAATGCACTCGGTATGAATGACTATTGACACCGTCGGGAGCTGTCAACTTATTACGCCATTTAAAAGAGCCGAATTTGTAGCTGCGAGCGGGTTAGGAGCCCGAAAGCACGAGGTAGTATGAAGTTCCCAAAGGTTTAGAACGGAGAGCCCGGGTGGAATATTTTAGCCCGTGGCCCAGCCGTATGAGAGAAAGCAAATGAGAATACAAAATAGGAATAATTTACAAAATAAGGAAGCTGGGAAAAATTTAGAGCGCCGGCTGGGCGACTAGACGTAAAGGAAAGGAATCGGGTTTGGTATAAAAATGAAATAACCCTACTGCACCAAACAACCGAACAGTGATGCCAAATGACTTCAACCAAAACCCCCTGCATCATTGATAAACCCCTAAAAATTATAAAACTCCCCCCACAAAAACCCCTGAAAATGTGTGCGTGAAAAGGATGAATATATTATATTATTATATTACTTATTAAGTAATGGGTATACGTAATTGGGACCCCCAAACATGGATTCCACGTCCAAAAATACTTCGAAAACGACACCTAACTCGAACCCCATAGCCAAAAACCTCTCCCGTAGCACCATGGGCGATCGGGTGGAATTCACAGTCGTCCCTCAAGGGGAATTTTTTTCGACTCAAGCCAAGTGCGCTCTCATCTGGACCTCCATCACCCAGAGTCCAATGCTAGCCACCCTCCACTCAATTCAGGCTCCCCTCAACTTGAGTTAACTCTACTCGCACTTGAGTCAAAATTGGCAGTCCTGACAGTGTAACCGTAGCGGAAGGTTATGATGTTTTTGTTATTTTTGCGGTTTTGTTATTTTATGCTCGAAGGAGTGTCCGGAGGGCACCCTGCAGACACTCCTCGCTCGATCATGTTTCTCGTCTCTCGTTTTTCAAAATGTCAGGAAAGCGGCCAGTTTTCAGCCAGGAAGAAAAGTGTTCATCTTGGAGGTGGAAGCTCATTCTGTGACGGGAGACTCGCTCCATCGCGGTCACCCATCCAGATACTAACCACCAGAGTTGGGCAAAAAGTAGTTCTGAAACTAAAACTAAAAACTAAAACTAAATTAGTTCCGAAGTGGAACTAAAAACTGAAACTATTAGTTTCAGTTCGACTTTCGAAACTAACTTTTGGAACTACATTAGTTTCATTTTCAACTGTTGAAACTGAAACTAATTTAGTTCCAAAAGTTAGTTTCGAAGTTGCGAATAAAAACTAAAGTAGGTAGTTTCATCTTTTATTCGTAGTTTCGGAACTAAAAATGAAACTAATTTTTTTTTCCTCGCGTTTTTTACTGATTTGAAGGGGATGTGTGTGTTTCAACAACATGTGGGTGATGGGTGCGAACAAGTTCTTTTTTTCAGGGTCGTAGAAGAATAGATTAAAGTTTCCTCCCCTCCCCACCACTTTGAGTGGAACATCAAACGTTTTCAGAAACGTATCGAAGAATTTAGGGTGATGAGTCATTTATTATGTCTGGAGGAAAAAAAATTGCGAGGAAAAAAAATGTCTGCGAGGAAAAAAAATTTAGTTTCATTTTTAGTTCCGAAACTACGAATAAAAGATGAAACTACTTTAGTTTTTATTCGCAACTTTGAAACTAACTTGTGGAACTAAATTAGTTTTAGTTTCAACAGTTGAAACTAAAACTAATTTAGTTCCAAAATTAGTTTCGAAAGTCAAACTAAAAACTAAATTAGTTTTTAGTTTCACTTTCGAAACTAAAAACTAATTAGTTTGTAGTTTCATCTTTAGTTCAACTAAATTTTTATTCGAATAATCCCAACTCTGCGTTGCCACGGGACGCGGTAGTTTTCCAAGGACACACCGCAAGGCGGATGAGAAAGATGTATGGATTCACAGCAAGACTTGCTGTAGTATACTTAGTATGATTTTTGATTACGATGGGAAACGCACAAATTTGTTTATCTGACCCTCCCTTCCGTCCGCCGTTCAGGGCGTTTTTAATCTGAAATCTACAAATAGGTAATTTAGGTAATTAAATTTTTTTATTGATAAAATAATAATTTTGGTTAATTTATAACCGGTGGGGAGGCGGGGAGGTGTTCACCACAATATTCACCTTCCAAAGCCATTTCCATGTCCAAAATATCAAGATAATCCAAGTATTCCATCACAGAGCAACTACTTATCGCACGTCCCCAAGAAAAATCAACTGTGATGGGCAAAGCTAACCTCAAAACGTTCCCTTAAGGGTGGTTTTCACGTACCTCGGCCTGAGGGCGGTTGGAACCCCGCTGAAGTCGAAAAAATACTCCACTTGGATGCCAAATGAATAACGGTCTCAAGGGTCTGCTCGAGTCCCCCGCTGAGGGCTCGCGACTGTGAATAGCCTGAGGGCTGTCACGTCAACCTCCACTCAGAACTTCCCGCCAGCCCTCGGTCAGCACACTGTGAATAGTCCGAGTGGCCCACGCCCCCTCAAGGGTTCCTTTAAGGGGTCCCTCGATTCGAGTGACGAGGGTGAATTCCAAACTTTGCTGGCACAACTAAATGGTAAACCAGTATTTACCTCTGGTAAACAGAGTATTTTGTCAACATTTCAGACCTCTTGTAATATATTGTCAAATTTTGAGGCCGATCAGAATTTTCGATCTCCATCACGATTACATAGGTGTATTATTCTAAGAATAATAATCCAAAAACACCGGAAAGAACAAGCCAACAGAAAAAGGCTCTTGTTGATGCGTGAGCGCTCGGACGTCAAGCAATCCCAGAGAGATACTTCCATATCGATATCTGTTACTGTTGATCTACCGTATATCGAATAACCCTCAGTTCAATAAAATTTTGTGTAAAAAATAATTAACTGGTTGCTAAATTAAATTTTGCAACCCAATCCTGCCAGAATATCATCGATCAATTCCTTCTCCTCTTGTTTCATGTTAACGTGATCGTGAATAATATTATGGGACAGCATGTTTTCAGTAATGATTTTTCAACCACACTGCTCCGAGTAGTAAGTCTAGAGCAAGGCAGAGTGAGGCTAGAGTAATTCGGAACGAGTTCCGTGCTACCCTGACTCTTGTTTGGTTGGAATGGAAAATGAGAGCTCAGTGTTGGTTGCAAGTAGGTTTCTTGTTACGGGCACCATACTCCAGCCTCGAGCCGGAGTAGCTCGGAGTAAACCAGAGGGACGTTTGGAATACAGTGCAAGTTGCTCTGAACTTATACTGGCCCCGGTTGGAACTGTCTTGTGCAATGTCTGTCTCAGACAGAAAATTGGCTTGAGGTTGGAGCTTGGCATGAGTGAAGTGTGAGCGTGATTCAAGCCAAACCCACGATCACGCGCAGGCGCACCTGTTCTCTTCGGGAGTGTGAATTACATTTTTATCACTCATTTCACTTTATCAGTCTTGCCAAGCGTCTTATCAGCTATTTTGCGTTCAAGTTCAAGCTGCGATGCAGAGCGAGAAGGAACTTCTTGTTGAATAATTCATGGCATGTATTATTCATAGACCTGCAGGTATACATGTATACGTGTTTTCCTTGTTTGTGGAAAGTAAAGTGGAAAGAGTACAGTGACCGTTCTCTATCCTTTCCGTACGTTTTGATGCCAATTTTTTTGGTTTATTATTATTGGAATAATACACCTGCGTAATCGAGATGGATGTCGACGACTCTGATCGGCCTCAAAATTTGACATTATCCGTTTCAAGAGGTCTAGATTCCAAAACCGAAATGGCTGAATCAAAATCGGATCAATATTGGCTGAAATCCCCACTCCTTCCCTTCTTTAGGGAAGGAGAGGGGAAAACAGAAAAAATCCTCGAGGGCGCTCAACCTATCTCAGAACGTACATCATTTTTGAATTTCTCTAGATTTTCAAGAAGATATATATTGGTGTGTATATATATAGAAGGTTATCGGGTGGCAAGGGGGTAGATGGGCGAAGGGTTTACGGGGGGGGGGGGTTGACTCGGCATTCCAACACGATTCGCGCAAATTCGCGGGGTTTCGCGCGTCGCGCGGGATTTTAATATAGCCTATGTTGGGGGCAATCGCACCCGAGACCGTTAGAAAAAAACCCCATTCAAATCCGTTCAGCCGCCTATAAGGCACGACCGACACACAGACAAACAGACACACAGACAGAAAGCTCAACATCTCAAGGGGGGCTCGACCCCCCTAAGCATACTTAAACGGTCCACCAAACCAATAGAAAAAATCGCCGTATTTTTATCGCTTGCCTTTGAACAGATGGGCGAAGGGTTTACGGGGGGGGGGGGGGGGGGGACTTCACTCACATTCCAATCCAGAGAACGCCCGTAAAAACATGTACCATGTTAAAAAGAAAGAAAAATATTGCCGCCTGTGGGTGTGTGATTAGTGTAGATCATGGTACATGATTGTCTTATGACTTACCTGTGGGACACCCCCAGACCCCCGGATTATCTAAGTTTTGATCAAGGATCATTTTTGGCCCTATGAAAGCCCTATAGATCGCGACAGTGAAATCGGATCGTTCCGGGACCCCCAAAAATGGATTCTACGTCCAAAAATACTTCGAAAACGACACCTAACTCGATCCCATACCCCAAAGCCTTCAAAAAACCCCACCCGTAGCCCCATTTTAGCCCCATAGCGCCCCACGGGTTTGGGCGATCGGACTGAAAACCTTGCGGGCACAACTAGATGGTAAACCAAGTATTTTGTCAAAATTTCAGATTTTTAAAAAAATTCCTACTGCCCAAAACGGCCTGGACGGCGGACGGCGTACGGCGGACGGACATTTCGGATTTTGAATGTAGACGTCATGAAACGGATAATGTCAAATTTTGAGGCCGATCGGAGTCGTCGCCCCCCGTCGCGAAAACATAGGTGTATTATTCCAAGAATAATAAACCAAAATCACCGTATTTTTATCGCTAACCGTTTAGGAGGAGGAGAGGAAAAACCATGTACCATAAGAACAAAATTTCGAAATTTCGCTGGGTTGCGCGCGTCGGGCTGGGTTTTAATATAGCCTATGTTGTGGGCATTCTCACCCGAGATCGTTAGAAAAAAAAAACATTCAAATCCGTTCAGCCGTTTAGGCGCCTATAAGGCACGACGGTTTACGGGGGGAGTACTTCAAAACTCTTACATTCCAATCCAGCGAACGCCCGTAAAAACATGTACCATGTTAAAAGAGAACCACCTGGTCCATACATTTGCACAAACTGCACAACTGAACGTGTAGACACGATCAAGTTGAACGGAACTTTCCGTTTGCGCAAGCCAGTTTGTGCAAATGGCATGAGCGTGTAAACCTGTATCAGTACTTTAATCTGTGGTGTAAACCCACCTTAAGAGAAAAGTGGATGCAGAAAATGGCTTCGTTGTGAAGATGGTAGGTAGGTACCTAATCATCAAAATGCTTAGAATTAATTCGATGGAGGTACGATTTCTCAGTTTAGTTATGATTGTATTATGAGTTGAGAAGGCTCTAGGGATGGGAATCGATTTCCGATTTTTTGGGAAAATCGATTTTTTGTTCCGATTTTTCGATTTTTTGAATCGATCTTCGGGTTCCGATTTTTTAGGTGAATCGATTTTTTACTTCCGATTTTTGTAAAAATCGTGAATCGATTTTTACTAATGATTTTTAAAAAAATCTTGAATCGATTTTCGTCATTTATAAAAATTAGTTTATCATTTCAAGTGATTCAAGCAAATTTCGAGTCTTAGGTCGATTAAAAATTATGATAATAGCTAATAACAACAAAACTCAATAGTTACCAGCGACGTCCGCCATGGCTTTTTCAGACAGAGAAACTGATTACTCGTCTGATTAAATGTTTATTATCAAAATTTTTGAAAACTAATGCAATTTTAATTTTCAATAAATTTTTTTAACGATTTTTTCTTGAATCCTACCTACATTAAATATATCTACCGTTATCACTCATTAAAAAAACTTTTTTTTGTAAGACTGATTTTTGAATCGATTTTCCAAAAAATCGATACTTTTATGGCGATTTTTTTGGGAAATCGATTTGGAGCATCCGATTCTGAATCGATTCAAAAAATCGATACTTCTTACCGATTTCCCATCCCTAGAAGGCTCTCTCGACTACAGCGTACGAAGTCGGAAGTGACAGTAGCGAGAGAGCGAGCGAAATTCCCGTTTTTCAACCTATAGTTCCCTCTGGCGACTGATACACTTCAACATTTTCTAAATGGCTCCACTGACATGGAGCCATAATATGGCGTTCTTTTATTCTTTTCGGCATTAAATCCAATTTTTATTTTTGTTTTTTCCCATTCCATTATTTGATTTCCCCCCAAAATTAACCCGTGAAATGAAATCCCCCTAAAAAATCCCCTCGAAAAAATTCCCCCTTCACAAAAAACCCTAAATCTGGGGGAAAACCCCCGATTTGCCAACACTGCAACCGACCTGCTGAGAGTTTGTGGCCAAAATTTCTGGCTCAACAGCGTTAGGTGTTCCGTATCCTTTTTTTAGAAGAATCCCGTCGCCATAAAATCATTTGAAAACGAAAAGAAACAACAGCTGTTGATAATAAGTTAATCATTTTTATTTGAAAATAATATAGTATTATGGTATGTCTTCCTGTTTTAAAGATTGACCATCCTCACCTAAGCGTTAAGGCTATAAGCCAGGGTGGAAAGTGTCATCACTCCTTTCTGTAGCTTTCGGCGTCACAATAATTATGTGAATGATTAAGTTATTAATTTTCCTAGTAAATTCGTTAAATTGAATTACTTTGGATAGCTCATAAGGCTCCAAACTCTTTTGAATGGACACTTATCATGTAGGTTAATAGGTAGTTCTTTTTATTTATTTTCCTGTTCGTCGGGGATTCGACTCGATTATGAAGAATCGACTTCCATTTGTACAGGTAGGGTAGAGTTAGGGATAAGCGATACCATCCATAGTATCGATACCATACTTATTAAGCAAGTATCGATACCAGCTCGGTATCGGTCCTAAAGTATCGATAACTAAGTATCGAGTATCAATACCGGTAATGAATCTTTTTTATTTTAAATATAACGTTATTAAACGTTATTTCACTTTTAATACTCATCTCCAAGCTCTTTTGGGCAACAAAATAATGTGTTCAAAAAATTGAAGATACCTAACATTTTAATGTTAGTTATTATTATTATAAATAACTTTCAAAAAAATACTTGAACCCACCATATAAAAAACGCTGCAAATTTTACACAAGGGTTTATTATTCTTTGATATACGTTACTTGTGCAGAAATTTAATTCTGTCAATGAAAAAATTTAAAAAAAAAATTTTTTTATGATTTTTATCTCTAAAAAATTTTTTTTTTGGATTTTTTTGTTCAAAAAAGTGTTTTTTTCAAAAATTATGTATTTTTTACTCGAAAAATATTTAACATCCTAACATTTTCTGCATCATTTCGGTTTGTACATGGTCAGAGGCTCAGCGAATTTTTTTTTCCTTTCGATACTTGACCGATACCAGAGATTTCTTTCGATACCGGTATCGAACGATGAGTATCGATTCCAAAAATACTCGGAATCGAAAGAGACGTATCGATACCATACGCATATCGATAATTATCGCTTATCCCTAGGTAGAGTACATACCTAAAAGGTTAAATATCCAAGCATTCTAAGCCTAATTCGAAACGTTGTGCAGGTGTTTTACATGATTTTGGAAAAGTGATGGTTAATTATTAAATTCCGGTGCATTACAATTGAAATGAGCGTTTTTTCTTGGAGGTTTCGCGAGTTTCCGCGCTGATTTGACTGTCGGTGTATCGGTGAAGTTGTGACTGTAATGAGAGGTTTGGTGTGCTTCTGTCCGCGCTATGTTGGTGTTTCACTGTTAAGGTACATACTAAATTCAGTTCGGTATTCGTACTCTTGCAGATTACCGGAATAGTTTTCGTGTTTATGAAGGGATTCGTTTTGGAAATCGCTGTAAATTTCGTAAAATGTTGTGTCGATTGTTGAACAGGTGGCGGTGCTCCCCATTGAGGATGGTCTGACGATTGCGAGCTGGCTGAAACGGATTCGCTAAAGCAGTGACAAGTTAGAGATGGAACATTGCCCAGAGACAGCCAAGAGCTGTTTATTACTTGGGGAGCCTCTCCGATGACAGTCAAATGAGAATCAGGGACAAGACACAATGTGGCAATATGTCAGATGAAGCGATTGGGGAATCCAACAAACAGGACACCAACCATCGGTCACCCAACCGCAAAACCCAGTCTAGCCCCTCCCGGGAAGCCGAAGTCACTCCTTTACTCAGCGGAAAGTTCAGAGTTTGCAGAGGTAATAATAATATTTATAAACACATGAGTGTTCTGATTGGTTCTCAGTTTACGTTAGTCGTAGTGTGGTAGATATGGTCCGATTTTCTGAATCAGATTCTCCTACGTCTCCTGAAAAAAGTACTACAGTTAAAAGATCCTTTTTAGTCGCAGAGGTTTAGCTTTTTGCTAAAAACCCCTTCAGTTTACACTGGTTTTTAATGACCCAATGTTCTCTAAAGGTGCGCACATTCTCCCGTTCTTCATTCCTGAAACCACTTGAGTAGGTACTCTACAGTCTTTCAGAATCTGTTTGAGTTAATCGAAACATTTGTTTTGCGTGTACAGGGCGCACATCGTTTCCAAACGTCAATATCCTGCCGTTCGAAATGGATTAGAAAACGTTTACAACAAATTTAATTAATTTCAATCAATTGCAATTCTTCGTCAAATTTACTAAATAATTTAGTACAACAGGAAGCCCCCCCCCCCCATAATTATTATGGGGAAGGGGGTCTTCCAGTTGTAGGGAACATTTTATCGCCTGAAAGCACTCCTACTTAAGATTTTGTGGAAAATCGTTCAAGAATATTTTTGTGATTATTCTAAGGTAGGACTACGTGTCAATCAATCCCAGACGCGTAAAGTATCGTACATCAATCCCCTACACATAAAATTTATGGGTAGGGGATTGATGTACGATACTTTAGGTATTTAATACCTCTGGCCCACGAGCACCAGGTTTGATCCAGGTTTGTCATGCGCAGTTGAGATAACTGCTATTCCAGGTCGCTCGGTGGGCGAAAAGTCCGCTGCTGGTTGTTCCAGGTCGATTTAACTGCTATTCCAGGTCGCTCGGTGGGCGAAAAGTCCGCTGCTGGTTGTTCCAGGTCGATTTGTAGGTTGACAGCAATTCAACTGCAGTCGGACGGGAACCGACAGCTCGAATGAGTTTGGTTGGAAGCTTCGACATTGATAACCCTTCCCAGTTGAAACCTCTCTCCTAACCATCTCACTTTCTTTTGGTGCTCGGCGTGTCAAGTTGTCCACTCATCTCTTCCAGATGATGATCTAAAAAGTTTGTAGCCCCACGAAAACCATATAGATCCCCAAATCAGATGGTTCTGGGACCCCCCAAAATGGAATCTACGACCAAAAATACTTCTAAAACGACACCGTATGAAATTTATGTCACAGTGAAGTCACGGTACATACAACAGTTTGTTGACAGTTCGTGTTCCACGTCTGCTGGTACGCTGTTGGACGGTATTCAGATGGCATTGGGACTGAAGTTGACTGAAGGCGTCCGTCGACTGAAGTTGACAGCTATTGGGACATCTTCTGAATAGCTGTCGACTTCTGTCCAACAGCGCACCAGCACACCTGGAACATGAACTGTCAACAAACCACAGATTAAACCACTGATTCGCAACAAACTGTTGTACCGTTACTTCACAGTGATTCACGTGACTGTAAATTTCATGGTATCGTTTTAGAAATATTTTTGGTTTTAGAATCTATTTTGGGGGGTCCCAGAACCATCTGATTTGTGAATCTATGGGGTTTTCGTGGGGCTAAAAAATTTGTAGATCATCATCATCATCATCATCTGAAAGAGATGAGCGGACAACTAGGAATGGAAGCGTTTCTGGATTATTTTTTTATCGATAGAAGGCGTCCAAATAATACTAAAAATGGGGTTAAAACACAAACTGCAAGCTCGTATGAATTTATAAAATTTATGGAAAAATTGCTATTTGAATTTTGGCGGGAACCCGAGGTCAGCTCCTATTGGTCGACACGTTGGCCACCATTACAAAACTAAAAACTAAAGAATCGGTCATTGGAATAAGTTAATTTATATCACAAATAAGTTGAGTAAATAAGCATGATCACATTCAAAACAAAGCGAACACGGCCATTTTCTCGTTAGTCCAGTGTCACTAGAGCCAAACACCAAGAAAAAATCGAAAAAGAAGAAAAAATCGACCTGCACTCTGGTGTCTTTTGATTGGAAACCGGAACACCTGTAGGTGACGTCACTCACAGTGGTTTTTGAATCGGCCTAAATTACTTAAGATGATTGTAAACTACGTGAAAGACTTTTTGTCACAAAAATGATGTATTTTTCCCTTTTTGACTTCTAACAACACGGTACAGGATGATTTAACCCGAAATTCGGGAGCACTTCCATTCCTAACTTGACAGGACGAGCGCCAAAACAAAGTGAGAGGTTATGAAAGAGGTTTCAACTGGGTAGGGTTATCAAATTGGCCGCAGCACGTTAGGGGAAAACACTAAGACACGTTAGGGGAAAGGATTTGTGAGAGGAACGACACGATAGGGGAACACTTCATTTCACGAAATCAGCCCGTAGGAGGGTAGCAAATTTTCCTTCCCACTTATCCAGACTTAGGACTGGCTACGACCAAAGCGTAGGTGTCGCTAAAAATTTGTTTTCGTCATTATCGATGGGATAACATCTCGTCGCGAATCAAATAAATAAAAAGAGAAAGAAAAAATGTTAAGCCGTGGGGGCTACGTTGTTACCTATTTTCAAGAATGTGAGGGCGTCCTTTGTCTCCTGATAAGTTCCCCACTCACTAACCAGGTATTCCGGGTGCTCCTTGCTCTCTCTTCTTACGACGTTGATGGAGCCGGCATTGAGGCTCTGAATTTTGAGGAGGCTCGCCATAGCGCTTGCTTCATAAATCGAGTTACGAAGTAGGCGAACATCGGAGTGTTCAAGATTGGAGGTGGTTACCTTCAGCAATTCCTGGCGGATGAGGAATGGTATATGGTATATTTGGTTTGACACTCACTTCATCTGTGGCCTTTCTTTTGCTTTCGGAGAGAGTTATTTGATAGTCCATTATTCGGCCACAAGACAACAGTTGTCTTAGTTATTAGTTAGGTAGGTACTAATCTGACTGAGTCTAATCTGACGGCTCGCCTTTACCGATAAGTGTCGAGAGATAGCTCTTTGGCCCTTGTCCCCTAGCGTGGTTTTTATAATTTCCCCTACAGTACTCTTTTTCTTGCGCCGTGTAAGGGTCTCGTTTCCCCTAACCTGTTACGGCCATCGATTTCGGCAGCTCCCAACCAAAATCATTCGAGCTGTCGGTTCCCATTCAACGGCAGTTGAACTGCTGTCAACGTACAAGTCGACCTGGAACAGCCGGCCACGGAGACTTTTCGCCGACCGAGCGGCCTGGAACAGCAGTTATCTCATCTGCGCATGTCTCCGTCGTTTTGTTAACAGTCCGTCAGACCTGGAACAAACCTGATAAGTGGTACTCTTATTTAGCACTGTCTGGGCGAAGGTACTCTTACTGTTTGCAATTTTCAAGCAAATATATTTGAAGTAGGTATTTAAACTGTTAGGGAAGAAATACACCTAAACTTCGGTAGTTGATAGTTTGGTGTCATGTCTCAGCCTTATCTTTCAATATTTCGTAAATTTTACTATTTTCAGTCACGGTTTGGATTCGGTGCACTTTTGTTGTGCAGTTGTGAACGAAAGGATTGCTGTCCCTGGAATGGAGTACCGCGATCTTGACAATACTTCTTTTTTCCATTGTCTACGAAAATTAATCTAAGAATAATAATATGTAAAATCATTTTCAATGATGTACATTCTATTCATTTACTGGTTGCATGATACCTCATGGGCCTCATACCTAGGCCAATTAACGTGATATCATGTGTTCCGGTAAAAGAGCGTATGACGCTATCTCAAACAAAAACAAAAAAAAAACGCTGTAAATGTTACACAAGGGTTTATCATTCTTTGACATAGGGCCGAAACGAAGGCCCTGATACCGGCTCGTTTCTTTTTTAATTATGCTCAATAAATATTTTCACGTTATTCTTCGACATAGGTTACTTGTGGAAAAATTATTTCTGTGTTAATGCAAAAAATTTTGGAAAACAAATTTTCATTTTATTTATTTTTTTTCCAACAAATTTTTTTTTTTTCAAAACTTCTTTGTCTTTTGCTCAAAAAATATTTATACTCCTGGGATCCTTCAAGTATCCCATTTTTAGCCTCATGAAAGGCCCTATAGATCGCCACAGTGAAATCTGATCGTTCCGGGACACCCGAAAATGGATTCTACGTCCCAAAAATACTTCGAAAACGACACCTAACACGATCCCATAGCTAAAAGCCTTAGAAAAAAACCTCCCATAGCCCCATTTTAGCCCCATAGCGCCCACGGGTTTGGGCGATAAGACTGAAAACCTTGCGGGCACAACTAAATAGATGGTAAACCAAGTATTTTGTCAAAATTTCAGATTTAAAAAAAAAATCGTTCTGCCCAAAACGGCCCGGGCGGTGGACGGACATTTCGGATTTAGAATGATTTACCTCTTGAAACAGATAATTTCAAATTTTGAGGCCGAGTCGTCGACCCCCGTCGCGAAAACATTATTGGATTATTCCAAGAATAATAAACCAAAATTAATACCCATTATTGTGTTTCCCTATATTCCTCGAAATCAGGAACTAAACCATGATCGTTTCTCAAATAGTAGGCCTACCCTACATTACGATTGAATTTTGTGGGTTGTATGTGAGTTTGTAGAAATTGCAGAATTACTACAACCCCCAAATATGCCAGGAAAGGGCACGCAGATTTTGAATGTTGGTTGATAGGTATTTCTCGCGGCTAGTCTAACCCCTTATCCTCTGTCCGGTAAATATCAAGAATACATTGGGTGTTGTTTGTATTGTCTGGCTCGGGATAGATGTTTCCAATCGCTTACTTTTCGACGAAGTTCCTCATACCGGCAGAACTTTACCCTCTGACCATCGCGGATTGCTGCAATTAACTACTCAAGTGAAAACCCTTATTTCCCTCCCTCCAGAATCAATAATATCAGATATTATAATATAATAATACCTGAGATTCTCTGTTGTAGGTTACACCGGAAATGTACCATATTACGGTATATCCGCAATAATATACTATGTATATACGCTAGGTAAATTGGCTTTGGATGGGTATGGGTAGATTTGAAGTAACAGCGGTAAATATCTACAAGGCTGTGTCCTAGTAAATGTAAACGAGCACTTATCTCTCGCATTTGGATCTCCTGGCCCATATAAAGAGCAAGGCCGACTCTGTTAACTCACATCAAAGCCTTCTTTTACGTACCTCTGCCTGTGGAAGGGAGGAAACACGTTTGGCCACGAAGACCTCTGAAGGGAGCCAGGAGAGGCAACACAATTGGCCACACGAACAACGACCAGTCTGGTCTCCGGGGCATTGCGATCCACTCCCCTTTCGGACAAAGGTAAAGCGGCTGTCGACTCCGTGGAGTGCGATCGACTGTCCTTTTTGGAATCCGCCAGGACATGCCTGGAAAGGTTGGGACCATCTTGGTAAGCCTTTAAACCCCTTAGCTAGCTGGAACCAGCTTTGCAAACCTTGGAAACTGTTTGCTTGGCACCAACTTTGCAAGAGTTCGACAGGTCTGGAAAGCTTGGGACCATCTTGTTAAGCCTTGAAAATCCTTACCATAGTGGCATGCCTTGGAAATTCATATTCAGCTTGGAACGAGCTTAGCAAGCCTTGGAAACCCATCAATGGGGAACCCATTGGTAGGTACTACCAATTGGTAAGTGATTCTCCAATGAAAGCAGTAATTCCTTGGCCAAACGTGTCCCCACCCTTGCCGTATTTGTTGCCAAACGTGATACTCCTCTTTGGAATCCAGTATGGCCCGGAAAAATCTCAACTCAACTGCCAAATCATGTCAATAAATATTGTACACAGAATATGGCTGAGATGCACGTTGAGCAATCTCGACTATGAATAGCTTGAGGAGCCCATAACGCGCCTCCACAAGCGCTTCCTCCCAAAGGCAACTGAACTGTCCTCGACTGCCATTTATGAATGACGTTAGTCGCTCAAACTCTCTCGAGGCCCCGTTTTGAAGAGGTCCTCAACCTCAAGGAAGGACTGAGACGTAGCCTCTAAAGAGTTAACTTCGTATGTATCTACATACCTGTACGATGTTTTTCAGGACTTAGAAATGACAATTCTCACGAAGGCGAGAGAGACGGCTTATCATCTCCTGCCAGTCCAAATTTCTGTGCAGAAGACCCACACACAAGTGGAGGCGGCAGACTGAAATTTTTTAAAGGTGAGCAGAACGTACTCAGTGAGTACTACTCACGCGCTAAATTTTATGCTCATCTTGATGTGAAATACACTTTTTATTCATGACTTTTTGGACCATTCCAGATGGAAAGTTTATTCTTGAACTGAGCCATCGTAAAGAAGGAGAAAAGACATGCTGGATCCCTGTTCCAAAGAAGACGTTTTGGCCTGTTGTTGGTTCTCCCAAGCAGGAAAGTTCTGCGTCCCTCAGCGGTAAGTTTGGGCATCTTCCAACGGTAAACGAATCTCTCACTTACCTTTATCGATTTGAATGTTGGTCGTCACGAATGTGTTGTAATAATAATGACTAATTATACATTATAAACTAGCGTTTAATATAAGCGTGAGAAGTGTTATAAACTAGATTGATTCGGTTCGAGTTATTGTTTTTCCATTTGGATTTGGTTTTGACGTGAACGTTATTGAAATTAATCCGCCGGGCCACAATGCCCAAGATGGTGCATACTACCAGCATTGACAATTAAAATTTGTCCATTTTCCCGTTGCCGAATTGTGAAATCGGGTTTTGATTTGAGATTTGAAATGTAGATCGAGCATTAGTTTAATCTATTCTGCCTAAATCAAATTTAATTTGACTGAATGATTTCATGTGCCATGTTCAGTTTCAGATGACAATTCCTCTATACAATCATCCCCATGGCAAAGGGATCATTGCTGGAAACAAACGACGCCTAAGCACAATATCAACAAGCAGAAAGAGTTTCTGCTCATCGGTTGTAAAAGGAACCGCAGCTTTTTGACGAAGGCGAAAGTACTGCGCAGGAAGCCCTTTGCCTCCAAATTCCCCAAGGAAGCCTCTCCAGTACGTTTACTTTTAGTTTATTCAGACGAAGTTGGAGGATTTTTCTGAGAGGATTCTTAAGTTTTTTGTTTGGACCTCCAATCCATTATAGGTAGAGGCTAGTGCTCATAATAGCAGAGAATCCTCCAACTCATAGCATCATTCAATTCAATGCGATCAATGATCACGACCTATTTAGTGTGAATGTTATGATCATTTGCAGGAATCAACGGCAAACAAAGCACACAGCAGATTGCCTTTAGGGAGAATCCTGCAGTCCTTGTGGGAAAGAGTAATGACCACATCATGCAAACCTGACTTGGGGATTGTGTCTCCCCGTAAAAGAATCCTGAGAGAGCTGGAGCGATTCACCCTCGAGGAGGCGACCAAACGGCAAAGGGCCCGCGCGCCGCTGAGGAACAGTCACTCGATATCGTCTATTTTGGCAAAGGAAGGGGAGTCTGTCCTACGTACGCTCCTTAGATCCCCGTCTCCAGAAAACGTCCGACCCGCTCAGGCCACCGCTTCCCCAACTAGTTCGTCATCTGCCGTACCTTTCGTCCCTCCTTCATCCCACAATATGCACCATATTAATTCATTCCTCGGCAATTCCAACAACTACTACCCCCCTGTCACAACATACCCACCCCCAATGTGGCCTGTTCATGATCCTTTTTCTAGTCCCCCACCTCCACTCCCTTCGTATTATATACCACCTTACTCACAATCATGGCCTCAGGTTCATCGTCCTGTTTCTTCTGAACCCTCTTCAGGTGAGTTCATGTTACATTGTAAATTGAGCGCTTTGTAGAAATGACAATTTCACGTATGCTCAGGTGGATTGTTTACGCTAAATGAGAACGGATCTGACTAACTTTAATTGCATTCATAACCATTTTTGGTAAGTATCGCAATATAACCTCGATCGGGTGATGTTTGAATAGTAGCGAAAGCGTTTATCAAGTCAAAGGGAGCTCCATCACTCACCATGGGATTCGAACCCCTACATCGGCAGAGATAACAGTCCCCCACGCTGCCACTGCACTACCAGGGGCCCCAAACGGATCTGACTCTGCAAAAACTATATTATCGTAGGGCCGTAATCACCAAGCATAGAAGATAGATAGTTTATCTTATTTGGATTATTAGGTAAAATTGCAATAGTCTGGCCGATTTTTGATAAGCATTTGATACACAGGGACCTAGGTGCATTAGGTAATTTAAATACAATTATGTAGGTACACTATTATGGTACATTAATGTCTCCGAATAATATTCTCGTCCCTAGGAGTGAATATTTTTGGAGAGATCCCCGCATCACTGACTGAAACGACCAGAGCGCATTGCTCTCTGTTTGAGAGGGGGGTAACTTCCGTCTCCTCTACCGTCCTTGTCACCCAGTATCCATCTCGCGCACTTTGGTATAATATACCTACTATACTAGGTAATAATCGCATTTTGTCAAAATGCAGATTTAAAAAATTCCTACAGCTCAAATCAGTCCGGACAGCGCAGCGTACATAGCGTTTTTCGAACTCACATAATCCAGACAATTTGGAACTGTTCGGCGCATGTAGGGCGTTTTGGAAGCGTCGAGCGTGGGAGGACCTTGGCGTCCAGAAATCAAATCTTCAAGCGTGGATTCACTGCCAACGCAGAATCGTTCGAAATTGATACTCATGATTTTGCTGCTTTTTAGAACTTCCTGAACGGATTGTAACTGTCTCCTCGTGAAATTCTGTACCAGTGCATATTAGTCTCTCATCTCGCATTTCATCTTCTCTGACCTCATGGGACTACTTTGTAGTTTGCCGAGCAGCAGCAGGTATGGCCGTTTTAAAAGTGGAGGGGAGAGTTGGATTCCTGAAGGCGTTCAAGTTCTGATAAAATTCCCCAGATTTTGCACCGCGAACAACCTAAATTGAACCTTCTACATCAATATTTCGCTCACAGAGATAAATTCAATTTTACTTCCTTACTTTTTTTCCATTGCTGAACGGGTTACCTACTTACGAGCATTGCATCAGTAGCTATAGTGGTACAACCAAACATTGGTGGATCTCGCTGTTTGGGATTTTCACCCAACCAGCCTTAATCGTGTGCTAGTTTCTATTTCTACCCTTTGGTGTTGTCAAAATTACGAAACACCTACCGGGAACCAAACCAGAGTATTTTTAGTGATTGAGTAATGAAAATCAACGCTTCAGAAAAGGCGTTAACTCTGTTTTGTGCCCCCTGATCGTTGTTTCCGGCTTTTGCAGCTATGAAGTGGAACGTCACTGTGGTATATAGTGAACTTATTTATGATATAATTAAACAGTTTAAGGAGGAGGTAACATGCAAAAGCGCACAAGTCTCAAAATTGAAAAAAAAAAATGAGTTAAGGTTGGTTTCTGGGTCTGTTCCGTCATTCAAAGAGCTTGGAACAGTCAGAATCGACCGAAACATCATACGTTCTCGTAAAAACCAATGGCAGTGCTGAACAAAATCGCACAGATCCGAGGCGGGGTGCTGGGCAAAGAGGCACAAGTCCGTTTTGACCAATCAGATTCCACTAACGAGTCACGCGACTGAGGCAATATCAAATAATTCAGAAATATTTTGAAATCGAACCAGCAGATTTAATGCTCCCAGGGAAAGTTTTGATTATAAAAATAAGCAGATTAAAAAAAAATTGCTGAAATGATTTATCAAAAAAATTTGATTTAAAAAAAAAATCATAAATTGTCCCCAACACCCGAAGTATAATTTAACTTGACTTTTACCCTTTTTCCTCTGTACCCGTCATATTGTTCAGGCTAAATCTCACAAGTAGATTGAGCAATGAGGACTATGTGGGCTACGCTCGAGCAAAACGTCACAGGTCCATGTCGTTCAAACAAAATATTACATGTCCAAACTTAAACTTGAAATTTCCATTATTTATTTTTTTAAAAATTTGAAAGAAACCATTTTACCGTAATATTAGGCACAAATCAGTCAGAATAAAAAAAAAGGAATATGAATATTGCTGGTAGAACTCAAGAAAACCGTTTTCTGCCCTTACTGAATAATCAGTAACAGTGGACCTAAGCGCTTTTACAAGTGACCTCCTCCTACAGTTACTGTAGTCTCATGTTAACAGACGATACCCATCCCCATACAAATTGTCAGTTTATTCCGTTAGAAATTTTGTAAATCAACAGTTCTGGTGGACCTATGGTTTAAATTAATCATCAGTTCCCCTAAACCGATCATCTTTGGTGAATACGGCCCTTTGTCTTGAGGTAGGTAACATTAAATTTTGCTCGACTCGTGTTAAAGTATGGGTAAAATGTTCCTGTTTCGGCCATGGAGAGTCCGAATAGTAATAAGGGGTAACTGAAAGACCAGTCTCAACTAATCCCCAACTTTGAGTTAAGTTAGTTCGACCGTTATATTACATTGTTATAATGAGCAGACGAGATGAATTAATTCATATCCCAACACTATACACTCCTTCGTTCTTGAGAATGTAGACTGCTGTCCATGGCATTGGTTTCATAATAGGTGAGTTTGCAGAGTAAGTTCTGGCCGTTCGGAATCGAATCAGAACTCAAACGCTTCCAGGAGTTAAACTCTCCCCTCCACTGCCAGAACTTCGCTCCTCCGCAATAGCCGCATAGCCTTCGAACAACACCCCTTGTCCCACAGCATCCAGTCAAGTACTCCAAACCCTGATTTTTGCTCCACTTTTGGAGCTAAGATGCGCCACGTGGAGGAACTTTTCGGTCGTTTCATAATATGAATATTATATTGTTTAATATTATTAAACAATTTTCTCGTCATCTTCTCGCCAAAACGGACATTTTGTATTTTTTCACTTTTTTTTTTTTTTTTTTGAAAAAGTTTAATTTCCCGTTTTTCCACTTTAGGAGCTCAGATTCGCCACATAGAGCTACTTTTTGGTGGTTTCAGACTTTTCTCGCACTATGCTCGCCAAACTGAATTGTCCAATTTCAGATTTTTTCTACCACTAATTGTGGATTTCACCACCTCGGCTTAAGGTTCGGCTTACTGGTAAGCCGAAGAATAAGAAAAAGATGCGTTTCACCACTCCCGCTTAGTCTTAATCCTCGGTTTACGGTCTGAGGTTAAGCCTCAGATTTTAGTCCCTACTCATCCACGTCTTAAGCGTTAAATCTGAGATTTACGCGTGTGTTGTAGTTGTTGTTACAATTATCACCAACAACAGCAGTGCCCATTTCGTTGATATCGGATATGATAGTTGGATTTATTCATTATCATTTTTCCTCGAACGGTGTGATTTTCGCTTTTTCGACCAGTGTTAATTATTTCGTTCGTACTGCGTGTTTGGGAATGGCATACCGAAGAATTACATTCGAGGATGACGACGAGGAAATTGAGATGATTATTCAGTTGCAAAGGCGGCCGGGAGTCTTCAAACAGATCGAATTATGTTTCTCTTTTCGTCAACTGTTGGAAAAATTTGGACAGAGTCCTCAATAAGATAATATACCCTAGTCCAATTTTTTTTAATGACTAGTCCATTTATCGACTGAAATATGCAGAAACTTTGGAGATTCATTTGTAATTTAAGTGCTTTCGCCTTCCTATCTTTTGAATAATAAAATTTATTTAAAAGGGGTTAAGATTTAATTTAATTAAATTAAATTACCTGAAAAAAGTTAATTTTTCTCAATTTATCAACCTTTTCCTTTGAATGAGAACTTATTCACAAAAATTAGCATTCAATAATTTTTGAAAATAAGAATAATCCGTGTTCTTCTCCCACTTCTTTTTGAGATTTCACACGAATTAAGACAAAGCATTACTTGGACTTTTCGAAAAATAATATCGATTATTCCTGCAGCGAATTATATATTTCTGTACGATAATAGTTTAATAATTTTAATTATTCTGGATTTTCATTGAAAACTTGGATTAATTTCATTTAAATTTAAAATTAAGTAATGAATAATCTTCATTATTTAAAAATAATAATGCAGTTATTCATTAAGCAACACCGGCTATCTCATAATATAGTAAACTACAACACACGCTAGGTACCTATCTCAGAATAAACTTTGCATACTACACCCGCTAACTCAACCTTGCAAACACCAACGCCGGCTATCTCAGCTGAATTTTCATTATTATTTATTTTTCGATGTTTGGTTTATTATTCTTGGAATAATACACCTATGTTTTCGCGACGGAGGTCGACGACTCGGATCAGCCTCAAAATTTGAAATTATCTTTTTCGAGAGGTCTACATTCTAAATCCGAAATGTCCGCACGCCGTACGCCGTCCGGGCAGTAGGAATTTCTTTAAAAATCTGAAATTTTGACATAATACTTGGTTGGCCATCTGGTTGTTCCCGCAAGGTTTTCAGCCTAATCGCCCAAACCCGTGGGGCGCTATGGGGCTAAAATGGAGCTAGGGGAGGGTTTTTTGAAGGCTTTTAGCTATGGGATCGAGTTAGGTGTCGTTTTTGAAGTATTTTTAGACGTAGAATCCAATTTTGGGGGTCCCGGAACGATCCGATTTCACTGTGGCGATCTACAGGGCTTTCATGGGGCTAAAAATGGGATTACTGAAGGATCCCAGGAGGTTAAATTTTTTCGAGTAAAAAATGAAGAATTTTTGAAAAAAACATGAAAAAAAGAGAATTTGAATGAAAAAACATGAATATTTGAAGAAAAAAAATCCCCTCCCGCATAAAAATTTTTTTTTGTAATATAAAAATGCAAAATTTTAAAATTTTTTTCATTGACAGAATTAAATTTCTGTACAAGTAACCTATATCAAAGAATAATAAACCCTTGTGTAAAATTTGCAGCGATTTTTACGTTGAAATCAATCATTGAGGACCTCCTTGTCCTAAGCTTCTGACTTGCGATAAAAGTCGGTCCAGGGATTCAGAAATCAGTTTTTAGGCACTCCTTAAAACCTGAGGAACATGAGATACCTAGCAGATGTTGCCACTAACGTGACGATTTATCACGGCCTTATCACTTTTTTGTCACTGATTACCGAGTTTTCCGCGGGAACATGAGTCTGGGGCAACCTGTTCCAAAGCTAACCGAGGCTTAGGTAAGCGCCACCTTCAGTGGCGAAACGGAATCTTCCCTAAGTCGGACTTAACGTTAAATCCGAGATTTAGCTAAAACGAACTTTAAGCTACACTTGGTGAAATCCGGCATAAGTAGAAGTGCCCTAGAATAAAGATGACCAAAATCGTGTCACCCTCCTCCTCGGGCTGCGGCTAGGGGGCCACCCCTTTGCTGGCTAAAGCCAGCCAACCCCCGACCTCTTCCACCTGGCCTCTGACCTCTTCTTCTCGCTTTTTGATAATGGGTAGTTTTTAACACGTTTTAAGAGTGACGTGACCCGTTACTCCAAGATCCGACGCGGAGATACGACCTAAAAATGCTAGATCGTATGTATATCAATTTCGGTTAGTATCAATTTGGTCGCCTTAGGTACGGCATCCGTATTCCAAGTGATCGTATCCACTAGGAACTCTCTATTATGAATTAGCATGCGTACAGGGACCCTAATCCCAGTTGAGCCCTCTCCCGGGAGTAGGCTAGTGGTTGTCAACTTGGCAATGCCTAGCAGTTCCGGAAACGAAAAATGGAAGTTCGGAAGTTGTTCGGTTTCCAACAAAACGTTTTTACATAAGGAGAAAACTCTGCTCAGAAACAAAACAAAAAAGACACAAGTAATAATTACTTGTGTCTTTTTTGTTCCAAATCTCCCTCTGAACCGTTTAAATTTACTGAAATCCTACTTGGAACTGTTGATATTAAAAATAACATTTTTTCCACCAAACCTCTGAGGCTCAGTCCTTGATAAGATATGAGAAGTGAATTCATTCCTGAATCACCCTTCTGTATCCAGCAATTTCAGAAAGCCCACCCACCACAAGACTTAATTTAAATTTACTCCATAGTGTGTTTTATGTTTGTTGCAGATGTTCCACTGAACCTCTCAAAAAATCCTGGGTAATTGGCTCGTAGTACCGTTGTCCCTAGTATCAGACGTAGAGGAAACCCTTCCTTGATATCTACTGAATGAGACTGGATTTTTAAGCGAAATTTTATATGTAAATTAGTATGGATATTTGTGCCTTCTAATCTTATGGAGGAGTTAAAATTGTACAGAGAATTTACCTAATTAAATTTAATTTATTATTATTTATGCAGTTTGAATGTAAATTTTAACAGTGGCGTTATCTCTATTTAATCCTAAAAGGTTGTAATATTATTATTTATTTATTAAATTCTTAAAAGAAGAGAATTACATGCGAATGCTTTAAAAATACATATGATTATTTCTGCGTATTTATTCAATATATTTCCCCTTCAATCAATACCACCGCAGTAAAGCACAAATGAGGGACCAACAAAGCTATGACTTAGCCGTACAGATATAGGTAGGTTACATAGATGTCAACAAGCACTTGATATGCTGAACATTGTGAAACCGTTATACATATTGTATCAGTCCGAACTGGTTTCTTTACTCTACATTTTGTGGTGCACGTGCAGTAGGGTGACCTCCACAACGAAACAACGCTCCTAAGCTGGATCATCACGAAAACGAGACTACTAGGATAGACTAGGTGGCTGCTAACATAATATGTTAGCAGCCAAATATTATTTCGCTGTGAAAGTGAAACATAATTTCAACTAAACGATCAACGAGGAGTCGAGAGGAATAATCACTCATCGCAGCAACTATGGCTGACTAAAGACTAGCATCGTTCCACAAATTTGGTCCATTTGAGATGCACGAAAGTAGTGGGGATCACCCTACACGGCAGGCACTAAAATCTAAATTGTCGATAACATCACAATCAAGGGGTTGATAACAAAAAACCCCATTAGTCCCAGAGCTTATAATTACTAATGTAATATATATAACTTATATAACCTATGTGATTTATATAATATGTAAGAGCGGGTTTTTTTTTTTTGTTCCTGCAAATTTGAATTTTTTGACTAACGGGGATTTTTTTATCAACCACTCAATTGCAATACAGACAGTGACAATCAGATACACAACACATCGATCGAATAAGTAACAGAACAAATCACTTTTTGTTAGAGTTTCGCCTGAATTTTGACCGGTTCTTCTTCTGCTCCCGGGAAGTCGATCTTTTTCAAAAATCCGTTAATTTCGCTCAGATATTCTTCAGGGTAGATGATGTAATGAGAAACGTGTTTCGACTCATCCCAAATTTTTATGCTTGTCTGGAATGAAGAATTTTTTTACATCAAAGCACATGATGGGTTTTTTAATGGAAAAAATAATTAAATAAGAGAATAGCCGCACAACCGTATGAGAATGAAAGTAACAGAACACCATTTGAAACTTGTTCGCCAAATTATCACGTGTTGTTCATACCGATGGCTAAGCGCCAAAATTTCATACACAAACTAACTAAGGTAGGGGCCATGGGGACCAGCCCCTACGGCAGGAATGGAGGTCCTCCTAGACCTACCACCCTTGGATATTTGGGTGAGATCCGCAGCGGTGAAGACGACATACCGTCTAAAGTACTGCGGGAAATGGAAACCAAATTCTACGGGGAACCTATCCTTGACAAGATGGGCGGGAGCCTAGTCACCCTCATGTCCACAGACTTTGTCAAATCAAATCAAGAGTTTTTATTGCCAAGATCACAAAGTGCAAAGACAAGGTCAAAATTTCCATACAAAATTAGAGCTCACATAAACTTACTTCAATAATACAGCGGTAGGTACATCATGAACAAGCTATTAGATGGTAATAATTTCCAAAACCTATGCCTAACTAGAGCTCTCTTACATTCTTTATACTGAGGAAAATTCATTAAAATCAAAGGGTGCGATGGATTTTAAAAACTTGACTAGTTTTGGCCTAACGTTTGTTGTCGTAAATTTCGCTCGCAACTCTTAAGGGATGGCATTGAAAAATTCAATACCCCACCATCAACTGCTGATGCGGGATGATTTCAAGCGGTGATAAGGCACCAGCAAGTCACTCCCATGCAGTGTTCTATACCCATGAGTGGAGGTATGATACTCGTGTAAGTTGGAGAAAACGTAGCACGTAGCTTCGAGTATGTAAACCGCAGGGATGGTCAAGATATTTAATCTTATGAAGGCTGGCTTACAATCCTGTTGGTACTTCAGCTCAGCGACCACTCGTACAGCCCTGCGTTGTCATGCGAAAATTGCGGCAGCCGACGCGGCATGACCCCAACAGAGGATGGTATAAGTTGCCCGACTCATAAAAGCAGCTGGAATGCTGTTACGACTGCAGTTTCAGTCAAGGCGAAACCCCTGCTGGATGGGAACTTTAAGGTTATCATATCTAGCAGGGAGGATTGGAAGAAAGGTCCACCGGGATCAATGGGAGTGCGGTCTGGGGACATAGAATGGTACACAGACGGCTCCAGGATGTGTAACAGAGCAGGTGCCGGGACGTACAGCCCACAGCTGAAATGGGAGTGCGCCAGCCCGCTGGGTAAGTGGGCCACAGTATACCAGGCTAGCTAGTGCTTTTAGCTCTATGCCATAAAAGCATGCATGGCGGCTGATAGTGATAGGAGAGCCCTCGTGAGAAGGCGGATCCATATATTCTCGGATAGCCAAGCTTCTCTGAAATCACTGGTGGGAACATCTACCAACTCAAAACTGGTACTTGACTGCTGGGTGTCCATCAAGCGTGTTGGGGCCTCTAATGAGATTATTCTCAGATGGGTCCCTGGTCACGCTGGTATTCCAGGGAACGAGAAAGCAGACGCCCTGGCCAGACAGGGGTCCAGAGAGGACCTTATAGGAGCTGAACCCTGTCTAGGTATCTCGGGGGCACTTTTCCGCGAGGCTGTTGACCAGTGGCAGCGATCACAGCACAGCCGTAGGTGGGAAAGAACCCCGCACCAGCAGCATGGACACGCAAAGCTGGGTCGGCTAGACCGTAAGAGGGCTAGGTAGGAGGACTATTGAAACGTGCCTCCGTTTACGGCGGACACAACTGAGATTCATGGTGGGCCTGTACGGAAGTTTCAGGAAGCATTTAAACAGGATAGGGGCCACAAATGGGATCAGGGTTCAAGAATCATCAGCCAGAAATGGGGTGGGTAGGTACTATCGATCGATTAGAAAGAGTTTAAAACAGGAATGTATACAATGTTTGAGCAAATTGAAGAGGAGAAAAAATAAAATCCCCATTTTTCTCGGGAATTTATAATTTGGGGAATATTCCCGATAAATTCTCCGCTCCCCGGGGAATATTTCGGGGTTGGTCATCGTAGTGTCATGATGTCCCTTCCCTTAGCCATCGATATGATAATATCATTACCTATATTAAATATACCTGCCTACTAAATTTTAGAACCAAACTCACCTTGATACCCAGCGACTCCCACGACTTCTTCACGTTCATGTTCGATCTGACTGACGCAATTGGATCGTTTCGACAAATCAACATGAGAATTGGTGCTTTGCAAGGCGTGTTGTGCAATGCTTTGCTACTCGTGAGGTAATGCTTGGTCGCAAACGGATAGAAAAACAGCAGATGGAACCTGAAATCAATGAAGGTGGTATTGTTTAAAGTTTCAGAAGCCCTCAAAAGTTGTGTAGATCCCATTATGCGGTGAATTCAATTTTTATAAAATTCGTGAGGCACATAACTCTGAAGGGTAAAATCAAGTTTGCTTTTAATTAGTAAATTAAAAATTGTAAAAATTTTACTTTGTGTGTTTATATTCACACTAAGTGAATAAAGTCTTTATAATATACCTACAATTCAAGTACCTGTATTCTATGGAGAGGGATGTTAATTACCAAACCAGTCGTTTACTTCTTTTCTTTTCTTTACTGTGCGCAAGCTTTCGGTGCCATGATGGCCACCCTCAAGAAGTAAACGACTGGTTTGGTCAATCATCCCTCTCCATTTTACACCGACCAAGTCTCAGCACAACAAAGTATTCCTGTATTCTATATTATTCGGTAAACGAAAGGTATGATTTCACTTACGCAACATACGATTTAATTAACGCACGCAGCGGCATGTTATGAGGTGAAATTGCCATTGGCAGTCCTTGAATGGTGTCCTTGAAATCAGGCGTTGAGTCCCATATGACGCCTTTGAATCTTCCAACTAACTCGGAATACTTCTCAAGGTCAGACCTGATTTTCAGCAGAACTTCTCCCCAAAAATAAGCTCCAATTGAAAAACCATGAAGCAACAACGGTTGTTTACCACGATTCGTGAAGTGGTATAAATAATTGAGCAGGTCCTGGGCAACCACCTGAAATCAAATCAAATTAATTATATATACCTTTCTTCAACCTCTTTTTTTTTCTTTTTTTGTACCTACAGGATGTATTTTCATTTTTATAATCCTAGAGGGAAATGCGAATAATGAAGAACGAGGGAAAATGAAAGCAGCAATCTTGACAGTGAGGACGCTAGGATTTGTAAAACCCAATGAAAACCAATGAACCAATGAAAATCGTTCGAACAGGGAGTGAAAACAGTGTGAGAGAAGGTTCGCAATACAAGGGAGAAAAACGAATCCCCTGCTGGTGCTTCGAATTGTTTATTGTTAATAAACATATTTAAAATGGGGACCGATTTCGAACACCCGGAATAGGAAATCCCAACCCGCGAGATCCCGTACATTTTTGAGTCCGTAATTCCGCGCGGGATTCATTTAGAAATCCAGCGCTTCTCTTTTAACCTGATTTTTTACCAACTTTAACAAGTAACCTCTGAAAATAAGACTTCTAGAACTTTATAGACTTACTGAAAATAAAACTTAGTTTTAGGGGCAAAAAAAAAAAAAAAAAAAAAAATCAGCTTTGTTGACTTTGGAATGATGTTGGGTGATAACAAACGATAAACGAGAATATTGGTAGAATGTCGTGATTCGATTCGACTACTGGTTATGAGTTACTCTTAGTATTAATACTGTATCATTTGAATATTGAAAAAATTGTAAAAACATTCACACGCAAAAATTTGGTATAATCATATAGGAACATAAACATAAAATTCTCTCTCGAACGATTCCGTCTTCATTTATTCTAAACTTAAACTTGAATGAAATATCGCGCAAACAATTTAATTTTATGTTTATGTTCCTATATGATTATACCTGACACATTTAAGAATGAAGTTTAAGTACCTATGTTTCGTGTGCCTAAAGGCAGAGAGGGACTAATGGCCCTATTTATGTATACGTTTTTCAATATAAATATTCAACTTCAACTTCCAGTTTCCCTATTGGATTGGACTCCTGCGCCTTCGGCAAATACCCACCTAGGTATACAATACATAGTTCATTCATTGAAGAATCAACTTACCTGTGAACCACGGGTGGGAAAAAGAAACTGCCAACCGTCTATGGTAACTGTCAAAACATCGTAGCCCTTGCTCAAATAGATACTGCTATAAAGATCCACACGTTTCTTTCTCGCATTCATCCACGTGAGCATCACAACCAGAGGGCGTGTTTCTGGGGTGAACCGAGCAGCAGCTTTTTTGTTGACGTATTCATCGGCCGACAAAAGACGAAAACTCTTACTCAGTAGAGGCATTTTCACAGTCTTTTCGAGAGGTTGCTGCCAATTGGCAGCACTGACATGGTAACCCTACAAAACATGGAGTAGGGTTCATAATTAGGTACGTGAAAGATGTATCTTGTATACAATCGTTGAAAGATATCAAATAGTTGGAAATGTAATCAACTGAAGGTTTAGGAAAATATGCCGGAATGAGCGGGCAGAATGTACCTATAACTAACTGCTACCTATACCTGTACCATAACTAACTGCTACTCCAGACCGCTGGATATACGAGGACAAAAATTTCAATCTACAAGAGGAGCTGGTTATATTTAATAAATACAACAGCTCCTCTTGTAGAGGAGTATTTTCAAGAGGAGTATTTTCAATCACCATAATATGGTGATTGAAAATAATCTAATTTAGAAATGGACGTGCACCCGAATTTCAGGTTAAATCATCCTGTGCCATGTTGTCAGAAATCAAAAAGAGAAAAATACATCATTTTTGTGACAAAAAGTATTTTGCGTAGTTTATAATCATCTAAAGAAGTTCTGGTCGATTCAAAAGGACGTGCGTGACGTCATATAGGCCCTTCCGGTTTGACAGCTCGTTTCCCACCAAAGACACCAGAGTGTACTTTTTTTGTAGATCGATTTTTCATTTTTTCTTGATTTTCTTGGTGATTGGCACTAGTGACATTGGAGTAACGCGAAAATGGTCGTGTTTGCTTTGTTGTGAATGTGATCTGAGATAGTAAACTTATATCGAGTTGATTTAATGGAATTATTCGATCCTTCAGTTTTTAATTTTAATGGTGGCCAACTTGGCAAATCTTCGACCAATGGGAGCTGATCGCTGGTTCCAGACGCAAATTCAAATTGCGATTTTCAATAAATTCTATAAATTCGTACGAACTTGCAATTTGTGTTTATCCCCGTTTTCAGTGGAAGCCCTATATCGATTTTACAAAATTATCCAGAAACACGTCCATTCCTAATTATTAGGAATGGAGTAAAAGGAGCCCAACTGGGTTCTACACAATTATTGTGGGCTCCTTTTACTGCACCGTTTTTTCCAAAGACTTCAACGAATATATCTTTTGATTTTTAGGTATTTGAGTTTTTTATTTAAAAATTTTGAATCCCTCTCACCATATACAAGGAAACTTTCGGAAAAGTTAGGCTGATATCATGAAATCTCCGAGTAGATGGGCTTACAATAATTGTAATTGTAATAATTTAGAATATTTTAATTGGTGCAGGTAAGGATTATCTACAAAATTCCAAGTTGTCACATGGTAAGATTGGTAAGTCAAGTAGGTCAAAGTACTTAATAATTATTATAATAAAAGTGGACATTGTTAATGTAACTGGATGTTAAATAATTTCGAAATTTGTAATCCAAAGGTTTCATGGTAACGAACACAGTATGATTAGTAGTTCGGTATCAATTTACAAAGGTTACCTTGTAAGTTTGGCTTCTGAACGAGGATGCTATGTGTCTAAGTGCCATTTTTGGAACCGAAGATTTGGTTCTGAAAAAAAAAAAAAAATCATGGTTACCTTCAGCTGGGCAGTTACGTTCGAAAAATTAAGGAATGTAGAGGCGATATTCTTCAACTTTTGATTCAAAAGTCATATTTCCAAGGCCTATGGTTAACGTCTAGTTCGTTTGGCTTCCTTGTCCTTACCAGAGCATTCGACGTGGCCTGATTTTTTGAATGATTGGCATTGAATGCTATTGACTAACAGACCGTGCGACTTCAGACAGCGCAAACCATCCCAACTTATTTCAATGGGTTTGGCCAAGGGAATCTTTAACATGATAACCAAAACTTGGATGGGCTGCCAAGCCCAAACTGAAAGTATTCAAATTAATGTAGATAATAATGAAATTATTATCAGTACCTGTGTAATTGTAACATTGTAATTTTACCGGCTGTAGTTCATTTTCCTAGTTCAAATAGAGGTTGTAGGTTAGCCAACTAGACATACCTACTTAAATACTCGCTAATATGTTCGCTAATTAAACAGTAGCCAGATTTTTGTCCGACTTAGGCTGCTCTTGAGACGCTCAGGCATTATTATGGTCATCTATAAGGCGGTTCATGCCGGATCAATATCACTTAGCTGGGTTCCGCAGCTCAACAGATGAGCATATCGTCGGTCTCAGTGCAACACGAAGAAGGTACCTATCTTACATTTTCCAGGAAAGCGAAAAAAAAAAAGAAAAGATTTTCAATGACCTTTCAAATTAAAAGATAGAGTTTCAGAACACGCATTTAATGCGTGATAGATGACATTTTACAACTATTCCATGGTATTTTTTGAAGTATCAGTTCAATTTTGAAGAAAAATTGTATGTTGCGTGGTGTTGTTCCGCAGAGCCAGGCTAATACGTGGTGTTGCGAGGCTGATACGTAGAGGGTTTATATCGAAACCCTGTTCAATTTAGCTTATTTAGCGCATCGACTGAAACAGTAACGTTTTATTAAAATTCTTTCCAAACTCGAACTTGTAGTTTATATAAATTAGTCTCACATTTCACATTGAAGGATTAGGAATTGAAAAATAATAATTTCTGTAACCATGCAACTTATTCTCATAAAGATTTTTATAGAATACCTAGCCTTGGCGTTAAAGCCACAATTGAACACACACAGCCTTACAATTGAAGCCATAATCTGACATAGATAGCATCTGATGGTAAATTGCGTTGAAGCGGTGATAAATTATGGTGTCGAATTAGGCTCATTTTGTCTCCAACTCCACCAGAAGTGTTGTGGAAAAAGGGTAGGGGACAAACAGTTGAGGGGGTTTTCCCCCCTAAGGGCGGAGATCTGGCAAGTTCGAGTTGAGTAGGCCAGAGGTTCCCAAACTTTTTAACAGAAAATTGACCGGTTTCGAGCAACTAAGCTCGAAAACGGTCCTCCCACGCTATAATTGTTTACCTAAATAAACAATTTAGTATTCAGCAGAGGAGTAGTTCTCTCTCCCTAACCAACTCATTGCTTTGAAGTGGTTGACAACCATACAAAATTTTTTTAAATCTGAAATTTTGACAAAAACTTGGTTTACCATCTAGCTGTGCCCGCAAGGTTTTCAGTCCGAACGCCCAAACCCGTGGGGGGCTATGGGATCGTGTTAGGTGTCGTTTTCGAAGTATTTTTGGACGTAGAATCCATTTTCGGGGGTCCCGGAACGATCCGATTTCACTGTGGCGATCTATAGTACTTTCATGGGTCTAAAAATGGGATTTTTTAAGGATCCCAGGAGGTTAAATATTTTTCGAGTAAAAAATAAAGACGTTTTTAAAAAAATAAAAAATCCCCAAAAAACATTTTTATTTCAAACTTTTTTCCAATGACACAGAAATAATTTTTGTACAGTAACCTATATCAAAGAATAATAAACCCTTGTGTAAAATTTGCAGCGTTTTTACTTTTTACTCTATTTTTGGCAAATGTTTACGTTTCTGAGGTTTTGATGAGAGAAAAAAAACGCTGCAAATTTTACACAAGGGTTTATTATTCTTTGATATAGATTACTTGTGCAGAAATTAAATTCTGTCAATGAAAAAATTTAAAAACAAATTTTTTTGGATTTTTATTTCAAAAATTTTTTTTTTTTGGATTTGTTTGTTCAAAAATGTGTTTTTTCAAAAATTCTTTATTTTTAACTCAAAAAATATTTAACATCCTGGGATCCTTCAAAAATCCCATTTTTAGCCCCATGAAAGCCCTAAAGATCGCCCCAGTGAAATCGGATCGTTCCGGGACCACAAAAAATGGATTCTACGACCAAAAATACTTCGAAAACGACACCTAACTCGATCCCATAGCTAAAAGCCTTCAAAAAACCCCTCCCGTAGCCCCATTATAGCCCCAGAGTGCCCCACGGGTTTGGGCGATCGGACTGAAAACCTTGCGGGCACAACTAGATGGTAAACCAAGTATTTTGTCAAAATTTCAGATTTTTTAAAAAATTCCTACTGCCCAAAACGGCCCGGACGGCGGACGGCGTACGGCGGACGGACATTTCGGATTTTGAATGTAGAACTCTTGAAACGGATAATGTAAAATTTTGAGGCCGATCGGAGTCGTCGACCCGCGTCGCGAAAACATAGGTGTATTATTCCAAGAATAATAAACCAAAATCGGTTCTGATAATGTGGAAATAATTTTTTCACGATATTATTGTGAAGATAAACAAAGTGGTTGTTTGCCGATGGTGCAGAGGTCTAATCGAATGAGTTGATTAGGGAGAGAGAACGACTACTCTGCAGGATTGAATACTAAATGGTTTACCTAAATGAACAATTTAGTATTCAAACCGGCAGAGGAGACGTTCTCTGTCCCTAACCAACTTATTGTGAAGATAGGTAATATTCGATCAAGATAGTCAATAAGAGATCAAGGTCAAGATAGTCGAAAATAAATTTCATTTCACAACCAAATTAGAATAAAATTTGAATCCAACACGTCATTCATTTTGGTTTATTATTCTTGGAATAATACACTTATGTTTTCGCGACGGGGGTCGACGACTCCGATCGGGCTCAAAATTTGACCTTATCCGTTTCAAGTGGTCTACATTCTAAATCCGAAATGTCCGTCCGCCGTACGCCGTCCGCCGTCCAGGCCGTTTTGGACAGTGGGAATTTTTTTAACAATCTGAAATTTTGGCAAAATACTTGGTTTACCATCTAGTTGTGCCCGCAAGGTTTTCAGTCCGATCGCCCAAACCCGTGGGGCGCTCTGGGGCTATAATGGGGCTACGGGAGGGGTTTTTTGATGGCTTTTAGCTATGGGATCGAGTTAGGTGTCGTTTTCGAAGTATTTTTGGACGTAGAATCCATTTTTTGGGGTCCCGGAACGATCCGATTTCACTGTGGCGATCTACGATCTCTCATGGGGCTAAAAATGGGATTTTTGAAGGATCCCAGGATCTTAAATATTTTTCGAGTAAAAAACAAAACAAAATTTGAAAAAAACATTTTTTGAAAAAACAAAATCAAAAAATCTTTTTTGGAAAAAAAAATCAAAAATTTTTTTTTTAATTTTTCATCAACACAGAATTAAATTTCTGCACAAGTACCTAACCTATATCAAAGAATAATAAACCCTTGTGTAAAATTTGCAGCGTTTTTCTCTCCTCCTACGCTTCGAGGCGGGCAACAATCATACATGGTGCAACTCAACGTTAATGGAGCTAACCCTATTATTACATATTCCATTCATTTTGCGAACTTTCCTCCTGTTCTTGTTCATTTCAGGTTCATTTATTACTCATCTACAGGAATAACAATGTTATTTAGCATGTCATGCTAAACCAACATGAAAAACGCAATTTATTCAGTATTAAATACTGGGAAATTTTCTCACGTTGTTGGGGGACCACCATCAGTGCCGACAACCTATCAATGGGAACTGGGGATGATACGTGGTGTTGCTGTGGCATATCTGATGAGTGGTGTAACAGCGCTTTCTGTTGAGAAAATGATAAAATTAAGGTGTTCAATCGATCTGCCACGAGATTTCGCGTCCAACGATACCAAAAACTCATTTTTCACAAAATTAAATGACAAGTAGGTAGGTACGTGGTGATGCACTGAGACCAAAATAATGCAAAAAAAATGCCCAAGTCGCTCATGTCTATAAATAGATGTCTATATATACCAATTATTTAGGTACCAGGTAACTGATTATCGACGGTAATATTTCATTGTTAGATCGATGTTACATAACGATAAGTAGCTGGAGTGGATGAACAGCAGACTGAATGTTCATAAGATAGGGAGATAAAACCGCCCGCGGGATATTGGGGGCCCTTCGCTTCGGGGGCGGGTCGATCAGAAATGATGAACAAAACAAGAAATGTTGAACACAATTAGAACAATTTATTAAAGATTAACTAAAAGCCTAAACAATTGGATTTATTTTTGTTTCAAGTACCTAATTCAAACCACAGAATTAAACCGGATCTCGCTAACGAAGGTTGTTAATAACAAGTATATTTGCTCGATCGTGATGATTCGGTCCTTCAACTTGTTGAGATTGTTCGAGATTTGTAGTAGACATATTTCCACTCTTCGGATAATAACTAACCATGCATAATCTATCATTATACGGGTTCAGTATCCGTACACCAGTCCGGCCATTAAATTGAATTTTCGTCTACTCACTCAACAATAATAATATCAGATGAGATCCAGAAAAAGTGAGTACGCACAATACGATGAAGCCATACAGGTTTACGGCCCACCGAGAAACTCGACTTTTTGGATGAAGATATTTAGAAAAAGGAATGGAAATCGCGCTCAAGATTGAAATCACTGAAATGAAATAATAACCCCGTCGAAGGATTCTGTTGTCATGAATACTCCAATGTCACCGGAACAATCCGAGAAAAAGTGAATTAATTAGGCATGAAATAGTCGTGACAAATGGGTTTATACTCACAAAATACCTACCCACGATCGAAACGAATGACGTCGGCTGAGCCTAGAGATGCTATTCAACTCCCAGAAATGAAACAACTATTGTCTCTCTCCATTGCCAGTCGAGTTAGACCAAGACAGGACCAAATTCACCGCGAAGCAGCATTGTTTACTACATATTGTTTACGGCATTCTTATCACCATGGTGATAAAAAGGCTGAGTTGGTAGTTTCACCTCTTGGAACCCTTCGGCTCCTCATTCAAGCCCTTGGAAGAAGGAGGTTGGGGTCCTCTCTGTTACTCTGTGTTGGGGTCGCTCGTATCGAGAGCTTTTACCTACCTAGAACCCATCTGTTCTCTGTTACTCTGTGCTAGAACCCAACCAACGTCATCTGTCTTGAATTTAAAAAAACAATAGATAATTGTTTTCATTATTAAAACAATAAGGTGGTGAACCCACTGGCATCTAGGTCTCTTAATTGTATGTTCAGAACCGGGCTCTTTTACTCTGTGTTCGGACCTTAGGATGAAGATACGGCATGGATGATATTCCTACCGTGTTCCTTCCGTAGATGAAGATTCCAGTCTAGGATGTAATTCTAACTATGGACGTAAAATACTAGGTACTGATCGGGTACACATTTGAGATGTAACATTGTCATATTATTATTGGCAAAACACCGCGAGGGATCAATTTGACAGTAGGAATGTTGAATTAGGAATTGAAACGTGTCTGGATTGTTTTTGTTTTTTTTTTATCGATACAAGGCGCCCAAATAATACTGAAAATGGGGTTAAAACACAAACTGCAAGTTCGTACGAATTTATAAAATTTATGGAAAAAGTGCAATTTGAATTTTGGTGGAAACCCGAGGACAGCTCCTATTGGTCGACGAGTTGGCCACCATTAAAAAACTAAAAGGTTTGTTCCAGGTCTGACTGCGTCTGTCGACAGAAGTTGGGACAGCTGTCGACAGAACCCGACCGCACCCTACTCGAGCTCTCAACCTACGATCGACCTGGAACAGCAGTTTCTAAACTGCGCATGTCTCCGGCGATTTCTGTTAACATTCCGTCAAACCTGGAACAAACCTAAAAACTGAAGGATCGGTCATGTCGAATAAGTTAATTTCAGAACAACTTAAGATGATTATAAACTACGTGAAAAACCTTTTGTCACAAAAATGATGTATTTTTCCCTTTTTGACTTCTAACAACATGTTACAGGATGATTTAACCCGAAATTCGAGTACATTTCCGTTCCTAATTATCTAGTTTTGAACTGCCATAACCTGTTTTCCATAAATATAAGATGTTGGACTGAAAAATACCCGTTCGAAGCTTTTCAAATTCAATCCGAACTGCGAAACATCTGATGCCGGATCATAAAACAGGCTTTTTAGCTCATGTCACACACAAATGGATCAGATCCATTAGGAGACTCTCCTAATTTGTTGAGGACCCGTAGGTGTTGCTAGGGACTAATACGAATTTCGACCTGGCAATCATTTATTTTTTACGCAAGAGCATTCTTTTATTTATTGGAAAAATGGTATAATGTTAGCCATAGAATGGGGAAATGTCATAAACTTCCGATTTTGAATTTAACCCTACCGTTATATTGTAGGACCGAAGCATATGTATAGAAACACTGAAATCAGTTTTTTTTTTTAATTTTTGGAGGAGAGAAGAGCAAAAAAATTTTCGAATTTTCGCGGGTCTGTCCAGGAGGCTGACTTGACCAATCTACGTCACAAACAAGGCAAAGCTTTCACTTGGGACACTAGTGTCCACAGCTTGTAGAAGGAATTTACGAAGGTTTATCATTTGATATAGTGAATAAATAATTCAGAATATTATACTTATAGTTAAACGTCTTATTACATCAGATTGACAGTGATTCGATAGCGTTTGTTGTGACGGGCTGTCAAATGGCAACACTGGTAACAACTTCGGCAGCCTGCCGAGGTTGGTAGCACCTTCTTGACCAAACGACGTCACTGACCCAGCTGATAAATTCTACTCCCGCGTATTTTCAAACGTCTCCACTTTCTCTAAATTATAATAATTTTTGGAAGCGATTCCAGACGGCTGACTGTCGTTTTTGTTGTTCTCGTAGGATGTACTTTCGAAAAAAAAAAAAAATTGAAAAAATTCCATGATAATTCCCCATTGTAAAAACGGCTTGACGCACCTACCTGCAAATAACCCGTTGTTATGGAATGTAACTTCCTCATTTTCCTCCCACAAAAATCGTTCACAACTCGCTGGGAATCTCATTTTATACAAATTTTTTGGACTACCTATCCACATCATTATACAAATCAAGTCTAGAGTTACCTAGATCCCACGTTGTAAGTAAGTTGTATGTAGGGGAACACGGGGTGAAAGGGGTCACTTTTTACTAAAATTGAAATTGCTCGGGCCCTTTCAAGTTTTCTTCAACCTTGACCAAAATACTTCAAACCCCTGGAATCTCGGCTTTCCAAAAATCACCGACCTAACTTCATTAAATTGTTTGCCTGCTCATAATTCACGATACCATGCCACCTTTTTTCACCATTATCAGATAATGGCAATCGGCAGTACCAACTTACTTTTATACGTGGTTTTGCCGATTAGCCGACGTGGGAGTACCTAAGTGGTATCTAATCTGGAGTTGACAATAATGAACATAGCCACAAAAACAGCCAGTTGCCACTTTCTCCCATGACCCCGTGCTCTCCTACAAACAACATTCGTTTGGTAGGTAGGTATATCAATACATGAACACGTGAATCATTTTATCCCTATTCAGACTCGTTTCGTATCCCACCTTCTGCACGTTCAGGAAAATTTCTTACGTGTATCATACACATACATTACACGGTGTAATGTATGAGATATAATAATATCAACTAATAATAGCAACTCCCAAAACTTGATTATGAAGGTATATCCAGCGCCAAAACCAATTACATGACATGACATTTTCATGTAATTATAATTACAATGTATACATTGTAATTACATTGTAATTTTAAATGTGTAATAATATTGTGGTAGTGTAATTCATAATAATTTAATGTGATTTTTTAATAATAATTAATTATTAATATTAAATTATTTAATGTCATTATTTTTTAAATAATTTAATGTCATTATATCTGTCAAAACCAATTACATATAATTTGAAATGTGTGATATGGTAGGTAGTGTAATCCATAATAATTTATTTTAATAATTTAATGTCATATCCTCCGCCACATTTTTATTTATTTTTTATTTATTTATTCACATAAATTTTTATACATAAATTTGTTTTTCGTAAACTTACAATGGAGCTTTCCCTATTCCAGTCTTTTCGATACCGGCCTAAAGGTCTACGACCCGTCCAGGCCCGACTCGAACAGCTCTCGTTGTACAATATAAGTGTATGCGATTAATGCATATAACTATTACATTTTTAATTACAAAGTCCTAAAAGTAATTCTAAAAATAAATTACAGTCCAACTATACTACTACTAAGTAAGTAGGTACTTAACTAAGACTAATTTTACCCCTGATATACATATTCCCCTTAAAACTTGAATTTTTGAATAATGACATTTGTGTTTGCTTGTTCCTTCAGGTAGGCCAACACTTTTTTCTTAAACTCTAACATAGATGTAGCGGATTTAATAGTATACGGGAGATGTTCAAAAATCGCTGGTGCCAACCAAGGCAGCTGTCTTGTAAAGAAATAACTTCTAGAGCGTTCTATTGCCAGCATGCTAGTCATTGTCGATCTCGTGAACCTACTTCTTTGATACTTCTGGAAATCATCTTTAGTTTTGTACACATACTTACACTGCCAGTCTATATATATAAGTGATTCTCGGAGGTAGTATTTCAAGTGTGCTATATAGGTTCGCAGAGGATGAGCGCCTGTTCGATTTCAATGCTATTCGTAAAAGTGTGTTGATTGCCACAGTCAAGGAGCTGAAATTATTCTGGTACGCAGCGCCCCATGCAAGTACTCCATATATTATTAAACTATGAACAAATGCGTAGTACGCCATCGTAATATTTCTATTATCTTACCAGTTTCTAAGAATAATGAATATATGAAATGTTTTCCTAACTCTAGCTATGAGTCCATTGATGTGACTCTTCCATTTTAGATGTTGGTCTAAAGAGACGCCTAGTTATCTTATCTCCTCAACTCTATCTATTCTCTCACACTTACAGGATCTGATTTCTTGTTCATGGCAGTTTTCTTGATGAACAGAAAGAAATGACTCATTCGGCTGTCCTGCTATGTTTATTGAGAATGTAATGTATTTAGTTTTTGATACGTTCATGGTCGTACTATTTAGCGCAAGCCAGTTTGTTATTTTTTCCAAAGCCCGTTCAGCATCGAGGTGGACCTGCTGCCATGTTTTTCCCTTTATAATTACAGCCATATCATCTGCAAATGCAACCATACTCCTATCTATATTTTCACTAGATACCTCCAGTAATTTGTTAGGTAGCTAACATGTCATCCCACGTAATAGAATGATATTTGAACATAAATTCTATTCCGTGATGTCATCCATAACAGAAAAGAGAAAAAGAAGTTTGGGTTAAGTTAGTTGAGGCCTACCTGTTAGTCGGAAACCTCTTTCCTCTCTGTTACTCTGTGGTCGGAAACCTCACGGAAGCCTTCCTTTTGCAAATATCCGAGACGAAATTTAGATTGCATTTTGAGTTCCTAATTTTCATGTAGAAATTCTCGAGGATTCTTTCGTGAAAGCTATCCTGAGGATTGTGTGGGTGTTGGGAGATGAATTCCGAATAAGATTGTGTTACGATTTTGGACCCAGCTGAGTGAAATGGTTGACAACGTTATGTCGGCCCTCAAAGACAGCATGTTGGATTCGGATGACAGTTCCGAAGACACCGATACCGCCTTGTCTGTTATTCTTCAAAAGCTTGCTTTTGTAAGCATCTTCCAAGTGTTTTTCTAGATCACACCTCACTGTATAAAGTTACTCCTGCTGACTAGAATATTGCAATGCCTACCCTGGAAATGAAAGTAGGTACCCGCTGGAATACAAAGCCGCATAGCAACAGGACTTCTGCTATTCTAAGTGCTCAGAACCTCAGCTTATTCTTCAGTTGTCAGCCCATTCTACCTCATTCTCAGCCCTTCTGGTTTATTATTCTTGGAATAATACACCTATGTTTTCGCGCCGGGGGTCGACGACTCCGATCGGGCTCAAAATTTGACATTATCCGTTTCAAGAGGTCTACATTCTAAATCCAAAATGTCCGTCCGCCGTCCAGGCCGTTTTGGGCAGTAGGAATTTTTTTAAAAATCTGACATTTTGACAAAATACTTGGTTTACCATCTAGTTGTGCCCGCAAGGTTTTCAGTCCGATCGCCCAAACCCGTGGGGCGCTATGGGGCTATAATGGGGCTACGGGAGGGTTTTTTGAAGGCTTTTAGCTATGGGATCGAGTTAGGTGTCGTTTTCGAAGTATTTTTGGACGTAGAATCCATTTTTTGGGGTCCCGGAACGATCCGATTTCACTGGGGCGATCTTTAGGGCTTTCATGGGGCTAAAAATGGGATTTTTGAAGGATCCCAGGATGTTAAATATTTTTCGAGTAAAAAATACAGAATTTTTAAAAAAACACATTTTTGAACCAAAAAATCCAACAAAAAAAATTTTTTGAGATAAAAATCCAAAAAAAAAAAATTTTTTTTAATTTTTTTCTTCAACAGAATTAAATTTCTGCACAAGTAACGTATATCAAAGAATAATAAACCCTTGTGTAAAATTTGCAGCGTTTTTTATTCCGTCTTGGCCGATGGAGTCTAGTAATTATTACTCTTCGGTGATAGTTAGGGGAGTTAATGTAAGAACCCTTTTTAGAACGGGCTAGCGGTATTCAATCTTTCCTTGAAACGAGTACCTAATTTTGATTTGTTCTGTAGACTTGTACTTAGAGGGGATCGATCTCCTTAGCTCAAGCCGGCCGTGCGCGCTTGTGGTTTGTTGTCTCACCAGGGGCTTGAAAAAATTGTTTTGCTTCCCCTTGGTCCACAGCTCTGGTACAATAATTGTACCACAATCCCATCCCTCGGTCCCGATGGCATGTCCGCTTTGCCGACGAAAAGCAAAGACGCTCAGTGCGGCTCACAACAATTTTAAAAAAATGAGAGATCCTTTCTGGCTGTTGGAACCCGTTGGAATCAGCTGCCAGAACCTGCCTATATGGAAGTTATATCGATTCTTGGAAAAAAATAATAGTAGTATGTAATAAAAAACGCTGCAAATTTTACACAAGGGTTTATTATTCTTTGATATAGGTTACTTGTGCAGATATTAAATTCTGTCAATGAAAAAATTAAACAAAAAAATTTTTTTTGGATTTTTTTGTTCAAAAATGTGTTTTTTCAAAAATTCTGTATTTTTTACTCAAAAAATATTTAACATCCTGGGATCCTTCAAAAATCCCATTTTTAGCCCCATGAAAGCCCTAAAGATCCCCCCAGTGAAATCGGATCGTTCCGGGACCCCAAAAAATGGATTCTACGTCCAAAAATACTTCGAAAACGACACCTAACTCGATCCCATAGCTAAAAGCCTTAAAAAAAACCCTCCCGTAGCCCCATTATAGCCCCAGAGCGCCCCACGGGTTTGGGCGATCGGACTGAAAACCTTGCGGGCACAACTAGATGGTAAACCAAGTATTTTGTCAAAATTTCAGATTTTTAAAAAAATTCCTACTGCCCAAAACGGCCCGGACGGCGGACGGCGGACGGACATTTCGGATTTTGAATGTAGACCTCTTGAAACGGATAATGTCAAATTTTGAGGCCGATCGGAGTCGTCGACCCGCGTCGCGAAAACATTGGTGTATTATTCCAAGAATAATAAACCAATAGGAAAAAAGAATTGCCCAAGCCAAATACAGTGACGAATCGTCACTGACGATGACGACACTTATTCCGACGATGAAGCACCTACTTCCTTTAATTTATTTACCTATTCTTTATTATTGTGATACGAGCTCTATTTCAGTCATTTTATGTAATACCTGTCGATGCCGAAGATTTTCAGAGTGATGACCTGTCTTAGCATTAGGCCACTAGTGCAGTGTCCCCACCTGTCGTACGTTTGGCCACTAGTTCAGCATACTCACTTGTCTTACCATTAGGCCACTAGTTCGGCGTCCTCACTTGTTGTACGATCGGCCAATAGTTTGGCATCGTCACTTGTCTCACCGTCGCCGCTAGCTCATCGTCGGACAGTTACTTGTCCAACACGCAAGATGGGTTTAATCCCACGGTCAATAAAGCATGTTCCATGTTTCTTGAATTTCAGCCCTAGGCTAGAAGCAAAACGCATCGGGGGGTTCAGGGAGCTTGCCCCCGTAGGGCCGTGGTTTTCCCCCCTAAAATCGGTTGATTCCTCCCTAACCAGTCGTCCTACCAGTTTTTGAACATTATTTTCGTGTTCAGCACCCCAAAAAACGTGTGTACAATGAATTCAGGGGTTTTGGCCAGGTTTCTCGTAGGTAATTCCAACCGCTGTGCGTCGGCGGAAAGTCGGCGAAATCGCCGCCCAGTAAAGTACCGTCGGATAGTTTGATCACCATCATCCACTGATGCTGACCATAGCCCGTCGTTGGACCGACGATCTGTGTGACGTCTGATCCCATGTATCGTCGGGCTATGGTCATCGGTGGGTGATGGTCGGTCGAAGGATCACGACGACGTCGGCCCCATGTTGGGAAATGATCAGGCAAACCGTCGGCAAAGCGGACATGGGAACTACTTGTCATTTCTCCAACACTTCCAAGGAAGATACGGGGTCGGCTTTCGCTCCATTCTGAAAAGCAACTCCATCACCACAATAAAAAACTACTTTAAATAACATGTACTTGATATTCCGTTGAATTACCGTTCATTATTCATTACTCGCTTTTCTCTTTTTAAGGATGATTTATCAATCATGGATAAACCGAAAGAAGACTCTTGCTCTTGTGAGTTCTGCAACGAGAGGAGGTATGTTTACATTAAATGTCAAATTTTGCGCGTTAACATTTTAAGGGCAGGTCGTTGCAACATTGAAATAGATGACATAGTATGAATAGTTTGTTGGAAAAGATTATTTTCATTTTCACGTACCTATTCATAGTTCAATTCAATTTATTTGAAATTTACCCTTTGATTAGCCATAAAAGCGTTAATCTCCCTAGGCTGAAAATTGTCTTGAGGATACTTGAATCACGTTGAGAAAGTTCACTTTATTCAGAAGAATAAAATTCGCTAAGTCTAATGATTGGATAGGTCAATCAACTTTTTAGGTGTCTAGATGGATACTACAGCTCCCTATGTTTGTTCAAACTAATGTATGCTGCTTATGGACCTAATCTACTCGGTCAATTCTTTGTCGGCTGCAGCTTCTGTTGTTCCACCTCGCTTAAGTATAGGTATTATTATTGTTATTATTATTATTATTTTTATTTTTTTATTTTTTTTTTTTTTTAGGAATATGAGTTCGAGTAAGGTGGAAGAACTCAAGATGATACAAACTTACTGGATGGAGTTGCGACAGTACATCAGAATGGTTTACCGACTGTCAATGAAAGGCTCTTTGAAGTCAATTGATGACGAATACCGTTGCTACATGAAAGACTTGGTTGGAAGGTAACATCATAATAATATTAGTAACATCATATTATGACCTGCTGTCTCCACTAACTTGATTCGTTTGCGTCGGACACCACTTTAGCATTTATATGTGACCAATCAACTTATTAATTCTCGTTTCCAGATTATATGAACTTTGTAACCCTCACCAACTGTATCAACGTTTGGAAGCTCTAGTCAGGGAGTTTGTGGTTGAAATCAAAGTGAGGTTGCTTCAACTTATGGATCGCCTTGCCGAGAACTCCCAACTCCCCAAAATTTTCATTTCTGGTATGGCCATAATTAGGAATGAACGTGCTTCTAGATTTTTTTTTTTAATCGATAGAAGGCTTCCAAATAACACCGAAAATTGGATTAAAACATAAATTGCAAGTTCGTACGAATTTATAGAATTTATGAAAAAACGCTGCAAATTTTACACAAGGGTTTATTATTCTTTGATATTGGTTACTTGTGCAAAAATTTAATTCTATGTCAACGAGAACAACTTTTTTTTTTTTTTTCAAAATGTTTTTGCTTTTTTACTCGAAAAATATTTGACCTCCTGGGATCCTTCAAAAATTCCATTTGTAGCCCCATGAAAGCCCTATTATAGGGCTTTAATAGGGATCGCCACAGGATGGCAACTCGGGATCGGCAACTCACCGTATGTTGTTGTACGTTTCTTTCGGCTGCTATGTCTCCAACTGCCTCATACGTCGTTTCTTTTAGGAATGCTTGAACGGTATAAAAAGATGATGGTCGCCGCAGAAGAGTTGACTCCAATCCTCTACCAACTGGAAGCTGAACATTTGAGTAAATTCAATTTGACATGGAAAGTGTTGAACCAGCGGTTGTTTCAAACCAGTATTTACTCGGATATGTTTTTTCAAAATAGCGTCCCTCTTTTCATCACCCAGGTATGTAGACCGTGTGTTTAGATATCGAAAATATACCTTAGAAAATAGAAGTGAAACTTACATGGGTATTGCCAATAAATCACTTGAAAATGATTATGAACGACCATTTTAGAAGTGCCGATTATTTCACAGCTTGGAAAGGGAACTAATTCAGATGAAAATAAAAGCCTAGTGAAAGAGTTCCTCCGTTTTGATGATGAAATCACTCTAGTCGAAAACATGTGGGCTGAAGTAGAATCCCGCATAAAACATTACACGTGAGTTGTACTTCACCACCACTTTAATCAGTCAAAATATATTCCATAATTTTAATTTCTTGAAATAAAGGGAACTTTTATTTGGGTACGTTTTTACGTGGCTTTTTACATACTTCAAGTAAGAGCATCATCGTGATTTTGATTTTAGACAAAATCAAACACTCAACTTCGCCAGACACAGGTTTCTAACTGACGGATGGCATGAAATCAGCAAAAACTTCCAAGGGCAGGACAAATTATGTTTCAAACATGCCAAGTATGTAAAATCGTTGTTCCCCTAATGTGAAGCTTTCGATGCCCTGTCTATACTAATTCGGGTTGTTACACTTTCGACAGAGCTCTTGAAAGGTATTTGTGCTCTTCTGAAGTGGATACTAGTACACATGATGAGAAAGATACCATTGTCTTGGGTTCGTGTGAATGCCACGTTTGCTTTTCCACGGAAGAGGTAAATTAGATTAATGTATTTTTGATATTTTCTTCATAACCCGTGGTATTATTAGGATTAATAACTTTTCTTGGCGTGGACGATGATTTGCTTCAACTCAATCTATAAATCGATGGATGCTTCATAGTACTCTATGTTAGGTACTTGTCGTTCATTCTTTCCAAATTAGATATTAGAATGCACCCAATGATTGCAGGTTGGTTCCTCTGAGAACGAGACGGGTACTATCTGTGATGGCAAATGTGGTTCGTACGAGCAGCCGTCAGCAGCGAGTCAGAGTACGTTTTGGTCATTGAATTGCATTCGTATGAAAACACGACAGGAAATATAATGCATAGGGCCTATACGCTTAGACAGTGCTTAGGTAATTGTGTGCTATTTGTCATTCACCTGCGATTTTTATGTAATTGAAATGTCACAGTGTGGTGTTTGCCGACGGTGCAGAGGTCTAATCCAATGAGGTGGTTAGGGTGAGAAATGACTCCTCTGCTGAGTACTAAATTGTTTATTGGAATAAACAATTGTAGCGTGGGGACCGGTTTCGAGCAACTAAGCTCATCTACAGCCCAGAGTGACTTGAGGTAGGTGGAACGGACAATCAGTTCTGAACTGATTGGAACTGATTGTCCGTTCCACCTACCTCAAGTCACTCTGGGCTGTAGATGAGCTTAGTTGCTCGAAACCGGTCCCCACGCTACAATTGTTTATTCCAATAAACAATTTAGTACTCAGCAGAGGAGTCATTTCTCACCCTAACCACCTAATTGAAATGTCTTACACTGGCTGTAGTTTGAATGATAAAATAGATTAAATAAAAAGTCGGAAAGGTAAACAGATTGAAATATTTCTCATAGTTGGTTGAAATCACAGTATTTTTCACTTTCGAGCATCAGCAATCGTTGTGTTGGTAGTTACAATAACAATAAAATGGAAACATGAGACAAAATAGTGAAGATAAACATCGGTTTCTCACAATCAAAGTCTGCTGATGAGGGCACCTCAGACTGCCCATCCGCGCTCGCTGCCAGTGTTAAGATGACTTCGTTCTGTGCAGGTCAATGAACAACGAATACATAACCTTTTCGTTGCAATTGGCCAGTTATATGACCCAAACAATGCAACAAACCCCAGTGTTCTTAACTTCAGTCCTAACAACCAGATACTTCTGACGACAAATTCTACGGTTGGTTTTCTTAAACTCTCGATTTGTATGCCTTTACGACTTTTTATTTAATCTATTTTATCATTCCAAGTAACGTCAGAGTAAGATATTTCAATTACATAAAAATCGCAGGTGAATGACAAGTAGCACACAATAATTGTGTAATTATTACTGGAAGGTCGCTAGTACGCCTGGCAGGGAGAAGGTTTGATGATGCGACTAAGCAAAAAATACACCAATAAAAATATTATTTAAAATGTTTGTTATTGTGTTTATGACCATGTGGTGGACTATTGACTAGTGAAGGGCCTGCTGTACAATGGGCGTATGTGCCAAAAACGTGATACAGTCGGACCCCAACATTCGCGGACTCAACATCCGCGGATTCAACATTCGCGGGTGAAAAAATAGCTACCGTGCTTCAACATTTGCGGGTCCCGACCCCCACATCCGCGGTTCGAGCGGGTGGCCAGGGCCGGTTTGTTGGCGAGAACTGAGTAATTGTTGACGCTTCAGCGATCTTTCATTACATATTGAGTCAAAGATCGCTATATTATCACTATTGACTCGATCCACAAATTGTGAACCCCATCAACCCTCACGTCACAGTCAAATTCCTGCCTCCGAACACCACTTCGCTCATTCAACCATTGTATCAAGGGATCATTTCAACTTTCAAAGTTTATTTTAGCCACAGAGCGTTTGAAAGAATTCTCTCTGCAATTGAGAAAGATTCACAAACTCCTGTTGTTCAGTGTTGGAAACAATATGACATGCTGCAGTGTGTCAAGTACATCGCTGATTCGGCAAACGAAATCAAGAATTCCACTTTAAATGCATGTTGGAAGAAGTTGCTTCCGAACATTATCGTTGAGACAGATGTGAGCCCACCCTTCATTGAGCAGTTGGGAGAAATTTGTTGCCGAAATCATAGATGAGATGTATAAAATATAGGAATTTTTCGCAAGATTACATGATTACATGGAATAATTGGGTCCCAATCCCCCTTTTAACACAGGATAATAGACCCAACATTCGCGGGGAATCGCGGGGATCTATACACGTGATATGTATAGATAAATCTCGATATATAGGTTCACGCTCCCTATATATTTAGTTACTTTTTATTTAAAGCTCCCGGCTTTGGCAGATTATCACCAAAATGACACTAGTACGCAAGCCTTAATTTATTCTGGTGTACGGTGTTCACAGCCTGTGCATCATAGGTCTCTCTACTGCTTTTTGAAAACGCAGGTTATACCTACATTTCGAGTTTGAATCCTCTCATTATATCGAACCCACTATGATTTTATCTATTTCAATCAAAATGAATCCCATTAAATAGATTTTTTTTCCAACCCTGCTCAGAAGGTCCTTTTCATCTCAACATTATGGTCACCGTATTTTTATGGGCGTTACCATGGAGGAATAGAGGGCGTTACCTAACTGACTCCCGAAGATTCAAAACTGAGAGGACGTGGTCTCGTGATAGATCTAACTGACTCCCTTGGGCCCTCAGCTTCGACGAAAATTCAAACCCCGCAGATCTAACTGACTACCGTGAAAATGCCCGGAAGACGATCGGGAAGAGGGCCGAGTATTTTTTTAATGTTGATATGGCGTTTGATTGGGAAGAGGTGAGAAGCGCTAACGCGGTACAAGGACGACACAATGAGGCATTTGCATCACGCTACTTTCTCTTTATTTTGTTGCCGACAGTAAATGAACAAGGGTGTTACTAACGCATCGCGAGTGTACTCAAGTGCTCTCCGTCTGGGTGTACTGTGTAAAATTGTACTCGATTTTAGCCAACATGCCTGTTCGTTGAGGTTGTACTAAACATTGTCGGGATGAAATGTTTGAATTCAATTCTCTGAGGCGTGCAGCACCTTTGGTATAGTCCTTCACCACCCTCACTTAGGTATAGTATTCAAAAAGACGTTCATGAACATGCCAATAATTTGTGGTTCTATTTCTAGAGATTAGGAGCAGTGCAGCAGAAACGACTGTTGATTCAAGTGATAAAAACTATGTAAGAAAACTATGTTTTGTATGTGTAGTGCATTAGTATTATTATTATAACTCAGTTCAAATCACAAAGTGGTTGTTTGCCGATGGTGCAGAGGTCTAATCCTATGAGTTGGTTAGGGAGAGAGAACGACTCCTCTGCTGGTGAAAACAGGAGTTGTTCTCTCTCCCTAACCACCTCATCACTTCAAATCTTCAGACTGACTTGCTTCTCTCTTATATACATATTTTTTGTTTTTAATAGGGGCAGACAGCGTCTGACAAACCCACCATTAATGTGGATTCAGTTAACCAATTATTAGGACTTGGAAAGGGGCAACCGTTCAAACGTGAGTACGATGCAGTTTTTTCTATTATCAAAACCCAATTTTTGGTACATATTTGTTACTCTAACAAGTCTTAATTCTAATTTTAGTCTCAATGTTAAGCATCTAAATCTTATTCTATTTACTCCTTATTTTGTGTGTAGGAAGAGCAGAGCAACTGACAACAGGCGATCACGAAAACACATGTACTCTTGAAAATAGGATAAAAGGTGAGAGTCTTAATTTCACAATTTTTTTTTTTTTTTTTTTTAGGCTGAGACATTTTTTCTCAGCCTAAAAAAAAATCGTTAAGCATAAGATATTCAATACCAAACATTTGTTGGTATGATCATAATTAACAAGCTGGGTGGAATTATTGGAATTGTTAATTATTATAGGAGGAGGTATTCTCCATAGAGACGCGCTATGGCTCCAGGATAGCATTATGCCCAATTCCACCCAGCTTGATTATTAGGACCATACCAACAAATGTTTGGTATTGAATAGCTGATGCTTAACATCTCGTATTGTCAGAACGCTTCTGTACCTACTAGACAAAAAATTATTTTTTTGGGGGAAACTCTGGAGTAAAATCTAATCTCCTGGCATAAGGAGTGAGAATGGTATAATAAAGGGATGAGAAAATTACGATTTGGACGTCTTTCAGTTCTGTATACTCTTTTTCCATAATTTTTCGTCATTTTTTTTTTCTGCTGTAGCATCGAAAATATTGAGAGAGTTCTCTTGCACTGATTTCTTACTTCCGCATTGCCTGAAACACGGTCACAACAGCAAAAGGCTGGCTTGTTCTGAATGTAAGTTTGTGTTCTGTGCGTGTGGTCACCAATGCGCGAGTTACTTTTATTTTCGCACCCATTCACTAATTAAAGTACCGTGAAAGATCCAGCTATCATAATCTAATAGTCATCCGAAGTCGCATTGTCAGGATTGGGATATCATGATAGGTTAATGTAAAATAAAATACATGCTTGGAACAGAAGTCAAATGAAAATCTGACTATGTGGAAGTGTCAACGAAATAATATAGATATTGCTGCATTATAATTTTAGTCTCATGCTTCACTTGCTCAAAGATCAGTTTTCTGGGACACCTTTATCATTATTCCATTCGTCGGCTTTCATCATACGTTGTCCACAACTACATTTGGTCAGTAGGTACTCCTTAAAGGGTCATTCCACAAAAGTCGTAGAACTTTTCTGGTCTAGTTTTTTCAAATATCAAAATCCACCGATGCATCGCGATGGGGCTGATTACTTTTGGTTTATTATTTTTGGAATAGTTCACCTATGTGATCGCGACGGAGGTCGACGACTTGGATCGGCCTCGAAATTTGACATTATCCGTTTCAAAAGGTCTACATTCTAAATCCGAAATGGCCGTCCGGGCCGTTTTGGGCAGTAGGATTTTTTTTTAAATCTGAAATTTTGACAAAATACTTGGTTTACCATCTAGTTGTGCCCGCAAGGTTTTCAGCCCGTTCGCCCAAAACCCGTGGGGCGCTATGTGGCTGAAATGGGGCTACGGGAGGGGTTTTTTGAAGGCTTTTGGCTATACCCGAGTTAGGTGTCGTTTTCGAAGTATTTTTAGACGTAGGATCCATTTTTGGGGGTCCTGGAACGATCCGACTTCACTGTGGGGATCTATAGGGCTTTCATGGGATTTTGAAGGATCCCTGGAAGTAAAATATTTTCCGAGTAAAAAAAAAAATTGAAAACTAATGTTCGAAAAAAGGTTATTTTTTTTTTTCAAAAAAATTCATAAATGCTTCATACATTTTTTATTGACACAGAATTAATTTTCGGACTAGTAACCTTTATTAGAGAATAATACACCCTTGTGTAAAATTTGCAGCGTTTTTCTTCTAAAATGTCGCGAGTAAGGGGAGAAAAGCGCTTGTGACAGAAAAGTGGGGGACTTTCTCGAGAAAGGCCCATCCTGAAAAACAGCATCCGGTACTTTTCCGTTATACTCCCCCCACGCGATTTTGGATGGCTTTGGGTGCCTTAAAGCCATCGGGAGGGGTGTGTATGAAACTCAAAATCGAGTGGGAGGGGGGGGGGGGGTTGTTATAACGGAAAAGTACTCGAATTTGGATGCCTTAAAGCCATCGGGAGGGGTGTTTATGAAACACGAAATCGCGTTGGGGGGGGGGGGGGGGGATAACGGAAAAGTACCCAGCATCCTTCTGTTCTATCTGATGGACCCTGTAGGTGTCCTTATGGGTTGAGTTGTTATAACAACTCCAGTTTCCCCACAAATGTAGACATTCTAGACATTCTAATTTGTGGGGAAACTGCGTTTGTCCAGGTGGTTGGTTGTTACAGAAATTCAGAGAAACTGAAATTCTCCAATGATATTCCCAGAGGGGACGCCCCTGGCGGTGACGTTTTCGTGTTTTCAGATTATATACACTTGGGTATCCCCCTCACCACCTTATTTCTCACACTTTTTATATGAGTTGCCTACTAGGAAGAAAGGTTCAGTTCGGTAAATCCCTTGTCCAACTCCAGAAACAGCAGGACTTATGGAACATCAAGTATATTTATTTTACTATCTCCAAGTATAAAAAAGGGAGCTACCCTAGTTTTTTTTTGCATTTTTCGGTTTGGTGTTATTAAACATTTTGCATTTAATAAAGTATTCAGTTACTAGTTTGTAGTTAGTTTGTTTTGATTACTTACTTCTTGAATTAAGGTCAGTTTAAACTACTAATAATTAGAGTAAGAATTATTCTTACTCTAATGACTGATACAGTATGAAACCAGTTTTCAAAGGTTTCATGCTTCACCAGGTTGTAGATGCATTTCGTTCCCTTCCCATTAATTTTAGGGAGCTTGCTTCCCCACGATGGCTTTGGCGGATCCAAATGTTGTCCGGGAGAGGGACTTTTTGCTCAGCTGCCCCTTTTACCTTTTATTATTTATTATTTACTTACCCTAATTGATTACCTTACCTACTAATGTATTTATATTTTATTAATTATCCCCCCCCCCCCCGATGATTTCAATACTGCATGATGACATCCATGTTTCCCTCATTGTCATTGCGTGTCTTACGAGTGTACCAGGTCTCTGGATAATGTAGCTTTGAAAATCTCTCGTTGGAAAAATTCTATCATTCTAAATATGCTCACAATAACCGTTCTATTGGCATTTTCTAAAATGAGTTTGAATGTACCTAGTTTACTATTTTCAGAAAATTATTTTCTGATCGTCTTTTTTAAAAATTACAGATCATCCCCTTAATAACTTGGGCCATATTCAAAGTAACGTCCTGCCAGATTCATATTCTAATGAGTCTCAGCATTGTGACTGCTGTTATTGTGAAGTTTTCGGACATGGAATGGTAATTAAAATTAAATGGTTAACAAAATTTGTTAACTGAAAAATACTGTTTCTTGATTGAGAATGAGACTTGGATTGTGGTGAATCTGCATTTATACTCGTCCTAATGTTCCAATTGTGTGAAGCGATTGAAGTTAGACCAATTGAATTTCAGATAATATAGATATTATATTATCTCAGTAGATCAGTAGATCACTAGATCTACCATATGATGGGAGATCCCATGGGCAAAAAAAACCACCCTGATTGTCGATTATAATTCTTAAGCCAATTTCACCTCATTCCTTGTTCTCTTCGCCATTTTCTTCTAGTTGAAAAACAAAGAATCAAAATAAGTGAGGCATTCTCTCCATTTAATTACACATTCAACTGACGGGATTGTGATAATTTTTTAAGCCGGCCTCCGCCCCAATGAGCAAGAATTATAAGGAGATGAGAGAGAGGTTAAGACTTTTATTGAATAAGAAGAAATCAAAGCGAAGGACTCCTGCAGGACAAGGTGGCAACAATGCGAAGTCACATCCAAACGTCCCTGTTGTAACTCCCACTCCCAAGATTACGAAAAAAGTTTCAACTCCAGGTAATGAATAATTGATATTCGATCCGAATTTGTTTGTTCCATGTCTGTCTGTATTGACGGTTTTAAATTCGTTATAATTCCGTGTTTCTTAGTAACATATTGGAAAATATTGATCTGTTCTAGATAAACCTCCTGTGATTGAAAAGGAAACTCGTTCTCTTGAAGATCTGCTAGATTACATCGAGGGCACTGAAGTTAAGTGTCGGAATGAAAAGAAAGCTGCCAAGAAAGCTCGACAAAAAGAAAAGAAGGCAAGTTGAACATGAGATGCTCTTTTGAATACTAATATGATTCTTTTTCGTCTGATAAATGAGGAGGTTGCAAAAGGTTAGAAGGTAAGGGGGGGGGGGGGTGCAAAAACGGGGCAATTGTGTAAGTGGGATGTAAAAATGCTTCATAACAATTTTCACTGGATGCAATCCAGTGGTGACGTTTGAATCTAACTATATGCGTGACATCACTTATTCGCCGGATAGTATCAACGCAAATGATAACCTGGCTGGTAGGATGTGAAGTCACAGTGTGCCATTTCACTCAGATGCCAAGTTCAGCGCTCTGTTTTTATAGTGTTCCATCCTTCAAATTGATGAGTATTTTCAGGGGTTTTAAGTTTGTTCATAAGTTCAGTAGTTGTACTTCACTCCTATATTTGAAATTCTGTCTTCTCTTTTTCCATCAATGAGTTGGGCCCTACCATGCACTTACCCATTATCAAGAAGGGGCATGTGCGTGGTGATAGTTCGAGAAAGTGTGTGATGCAGGGGGGTGGAAAAGATAATTGATAATTGATGATACCTGAAATATGTGGATCAACCCACGAAGAACGTCTGCGCCCAGTGATTGGGATTGGGGCCAAGCAGAAACTTCACCTTCTTTGCCGAGCTTTCGGTTATATATAAAACCTTCATCAGGGCTCAAAGGAAAGTTATAGTGTGACCATTGACTGACTGGTCACGAATTTTCCGTGACTGTCAGTAATGAAAACTGGGTACACTATTTTGATAGTGAAATAGTGTACCCGGTTTCCATGACTGATAGTGATCCTTTGAGACCTGATGAAGGTTTAATATATAACCGAAAGCTCGGCAAAGAAGGTGAAGTTTCTGTTTGACCCCCAATCCCATTCACGCAGAGATTGATGATACCATGCACTTCCCACCAGGGGTAAACTTTCTTGTACGTTATCTCACGCACTGTTATTGGTTTGTTTAGGGTTTGCTATGGGTTTCATTAAAGTGGATGTAGTACTTTTTGCAATGCAACCTCCTCAAACTCTAACTAATTATGTTGCTTGTAGTAATTAGAGGGGCTTTCACTTGTTCTTCTTTGCGTAGCAATTGCTTCTAGATCAGCTAAGGAAGGAGGAGGAGGAAAAAGCTCAAAAACTGGAAGAGGAACGTCTGCGGAAAGAACGCGAAGCAGCGATTCTCGAGGCCGCAAAAAATGCTCAAAAAATGGCTCTGAAAAAGAAAAAAGCTAAAAGCAAAAGTAAAGACGATTCAGTTACCAACGAAAACAAAAACAACACCACGAGTTACGGCAACCAACCTTATCAGATCTCTGGTGGTATTAGTTCTGGTGGCCAAATGGTGACCATTAAAAGAGTAATGGAGCCTCATGAATCAGAACCGACCGTTACAATTACTTTGAGAGGTGCAACGCCGAAACAAGATAAGGTCCTCTACACCCTATTTAACGGACAAGGTGTATATTTCGTTATTATCATTTTGTTAGGCCAAAAACATATGCATACCTCCCAGCACGGTATTTTGTATTAAATTTTCAGTATTCAAACTAAGGATTAATAAGATATTTTCTCATGACTTGTCGATTTCATTTTTCAGTTTGTGACTCCTCAGTCGGTAAGAGCACAAAAGCGTCTGCCCCTGTTGCTAAGAAAGATCCGAAAGCTCCGCCTGCACCCTCCAAGAAGTCTTCTGGGAAAAATGGCACTCCAACTCAAAAGGTGGCCTTTGACATGAAGAGAGAACCCACCGCCATTGGCTCTAAACCCAAACTTTTGAAAGATAATTACAAAAGTATTAAGTCAGTTCCAACGAAAGAACCAGCGACGTCTGCTCATAAAAATGGGTTCCGGGATGTTAGCTTGAATGACATCAAACTCCCTCCTGGCATAACTATTACCAAAGTAGATCCTGGACATTCGAAGGTGAAATCAACTTCAAAAGTAAGTCCGCCAACTAACATGGAAATCATAAATATGAGAAATGAGTAATATTTTCAATATCAAATGTTGATACGGGAAACCAGCAGTATTGGACATTTAATGATGATCGCTCTGACATCACGTCATATACCGGGAACAACAATTTTAACCCCATTTAATAATTCTGTATTCCTTTAAAATACCTCCATAAACAGTATTGCAGAATAAAACCCATTGGAACACATTAGAATATATTGACTGGATAATGAAACCAGCGGGTACCTGATTGCATCGAAGGTATTGGTAGCACAATCTGGAACTTCTGGCCAGCCGCCTGTTCGCCCTGAGGGTCATCCAGCTGGATATTTTCAAAATAGACTTTGATGAGAATGTATGCCAGATTTCAGAGTTTCCAGGGGCGAAGTTTTGTCTGTCCGTTTGTTGACTATGCGGATTACGTTTTTCTGGGTTCTGGTCGGGCACAGAACAAAAAACGATCATCTTTTCGGAAACAGATCTTTATTATTTGTTGGGATTGAGGAAATATTATCGTTTCCTCAAAAACATTCTCTCCAAAAATCGAGAAAATCTATCGAAGATAGAACAGTTTGAATTCCCCTCACGTCACGTAGCCTGGGCCATTCACAACATTCCAAATACCTAAGGACCCGCACAGTGACCAGATGTGTGGCCATTGATTTCATAGTGGACTGACAAAGGTGACATGAGTTTAGGTTGGTCTAGCTGCCTTCTTTCAAAATCCCACCCCCCCACTACATGGAGCATGTTTGGGCGACACATGAAATGGACGACATTAACAGTTAAGGAACTGCTAGTTACTAGCAGGGAACAAGCGACAGGAACCTAGTTTCGAGCAATCAGGTCTCCATTTTATTTCCATTTTATTATGCAAATCAGGTGATGATTGCATATGTTTTTTCTTTTTTCCTCTCAACCCTAATTGAATTCTGAATCGCTTCCCTATCAATAAATAATATTTTTTGCCTAATAAGGAATGGACGTACACCCGGGTTTCAATCATCAATTTCGTGTTAAATCATCCTGTGCCATGTTGTTAGAAGTAAAAAAAAAAATTAAATCATTTTTGTGATAAAAAGTCTTACACGTAGTTTATATTCATCTAAAGTTGTTCTGGTCGATTCCAAAAGTACGTGCGTGACATCACCTACCTACGGAGCTTCTGGTTTGATGGCCAGGGTTGCCAACTCAGAAAACCACTTTTTCCATAGATTCTTCCCAACCTCTTGACATTTTTAGAACTAGTAGCCTTTCTAATTGAAATAAAAATGAAAGCGTTTCTGCTTTTCACCTCAACCCACGAACGAATCAAAACCGTGGAGTCTCATCTAAGCTTCACCATAGTTTAACCTCAGAGACCCTTCAGTTTTTAATTTTTTTAAATGGTGGCCAACTTGGCACTACGATGGAATTATCGACCAATGGGAGCTGATCACTGGTATTTGCCGAAAATTCAAATTGCGATTTTTCCATAAATTCGTAAGAACTTGCAATTTGTGTTTTAGCCCCATTTTCCGTGATATTTGAAAGCCTTGTCTCGATCAAAAAAAAATAAATAAATAAATAAATAAATAAATAAAATAATAATAATAATAATAAATAATAATCCAGAAACACATCCATTCCTTATTGCATATACACTTGCCGATCCATTCCTTATTGCATATTATGCAGTTACGCTTGCCGAATTTGTGACCCCTGCGTTGTGAATGGTTCTGTTGAAACCAAAAGTCACTCATTTATTTCCTTGTGGTGTTACAGAGTCATAAACCCGTGCAAAAACAGGATACTACTCAGTCTAAAACAGTGGCAGCAGATAACGCTAAGGTATCATCTAAACCGGCGTCATCGCCTGAAGTTATTGTCGTCTCGACTAGTAATAAATCAAAGGCTCAGCCCAGTTCATCGTCCAATGATCACAGATTTGGTGAGTTTATCAAAATTGAACTAGTAATATCAGGTCATGAAATCTTTCTGGTTTGCTTTCAACGCATCCACCAATCTCAGTAGTATTGTACATTTTATATCTACTCATTATAATTGGAATCTAGTATAACGTTTCGATTGTTCTCTGTTTTGATAGTCGATTTTTATTAGCACCATTATAGAATGTTGACAAAAGGTGCTATCAATGGTGTGTGTTCCTGTGCGTAGAAGAACCTCGTCCAGTGTCGTACAACATGTCTTCCAAAAAACTGAAAAAGAAGAAAGAACCCGAAACTCGAGGAGAGCCACATCGTGTGACTGCCGCCTCAACTACTAACAGTAGCTCCCGGTCAGCCGATCTTAGCAGCCAGATCTCTATTCTCTCTCTGGAGGATAACGACAAAACCGCTAATGGTGCAAAAAAGAAGAAAAAGAAGGGAAAGAAACTATTGAAACTCGATCCTACTGTAGATGCTGAAGAGTGGAGCTTATTAGGTGGCTAACAATTGGTTAATGTGAATGTACTACTCTCACATTCATAGAAAACTTGTACTTATTTCCAATGTTGCGTTTTTCTTTTCAGATAACGTTTTTGCACCTAAAGATCTAGATCTGAACGACGGGGACATCGATGATGCAGAACGAGAATTGGAGGCTTTTAAATTGTTCTGCTTGCAATCAGTTCCTTTGCAACAAAAAGAAAAAGTCAACCTCAATTTGAAAGATTTGGTGCTGAAGAAGAAGTCCCCTATAACGTGCAACTGATAAACTAGATTTAACAACACCTAAACTGTGTTCTTCAAAAATCAAGACACTAGCGCAATTACTTACCATCACTGAAGATTTCTGTGGTGTGGATGTGTAAATAATTTTTATTATAGTTGGCTGTAATTGCTCAAAAGTTGGGCTTTGTTTTTAGGGCATCGAGTTTTCGTTGTTAGGCGAGGTAAAAATCATTTTCAATCGTACCCAGTTCCTTTGACTATTGTGACACGACAGGGCTTGCTCCATGGACCCGGAGCATGAAGAAAGCTGGCTGACTAGGGTTTCAAGTTGTGGGGCTCGCTGCATCATTCTGTCATGAGAGTGCCACCTGAGCATGCATTTTAGCATTCCACTTTTTATCTCATGTGATTCAGGCCGCACCAATTCGCTTATCGGTTGTTAAACGTTGATGGCAAGTATTTGTTGATTAGCCCATTGTCAAGTTCGGCACCCACGACTGGAACCAGTGTGTGAATGTGTTCCTCCAGAAGATGAACCTCATATTCGAGTGGAGGAAACGTCCCCCGTGGGAATGTCCCACGACTTACTCTAGCCTAAGGGCTATTGCGAATAGATAGAAGCATCATGGAATCGCTCCAGCAGGTTTAATTATAAAATATACCTACTTGCTCCATCCTCTTGAAACTTTGGCTGTACAGACCGTTGACTTCTACAGACGACTTGTTAAATGTGTACAGTGGTGATGTGCTGTACGCCCCTTGTTGTTAGGCTCAGCACACAAACTGACACTTAAAACACTAATAAGGAATACTACTTCGGTACCGCATTTTCCAAACGGTGTCAATATTCAGTATTAACTTACGTTTTTCAAAAGGTGCAAACTTCAACATTCTCGAACTGGCGAGGCTAATGGGGCGATACAATACCTCTGTAATTCGATTCTCTTGTGTTGTCAACACTTTCTTTTCTTATTCTAATTAGTCACCGATACTTATTTCGAAAATATCGATCCTTTTTTGCTGTTTGCACTCAATAGTATTGACATAATCATGATTAAGGAATAATCAGGTCATGATCACTTTGGAAGAAATTGACCTAAATTTTACTAAAATTTATTGTTATTTATCACAACCCCATTTTCACTGTTCAATTTTATTAAAACGTTTAGCAATTTTGATACCGGTGAATATCGAATATTAAAACTTTCAAAACCATTGCATCGAAAGAAACATCGATTTTTTTTAAACCTTTGAGGTATCGTACCGTCCCTATTGTTAGATCAAAGAAGTTAGAAATACCATTCACTGTAAACGATACCTAAGCATTTCAAACTAGACAATTTTTTCAAAGGGTGAACTTTTGAATTAACAGCAACTGATAGAGACATCAATTCTTCCATTATTTCTTTATTTATTTCATTTTATTTATTTTTGATAAAGTATTGGTTACTATTAGAGTTGATAGAAAAATCCACAGTTGTATTGGAACCAGTTCTTTATAACTATAAATTCTCCTTTACAACTGAATGATTGAACCTGAACAAGCATACGCATCAACTTGCTGGAAGGTTAACATCGAACAATATTGTGGAAGTGAGAATGTAAATTCGGCGAGATTTTTTTTTTTCTGAAACGTTCAACTCAAAACATATCCTCTGAAAAATTCTGGAGACACCGGTGAGTCTTGTGTGATTTCCTTTCTTACTGGCAGCCTCGTAACCAAAACATGCAAGCCTCAATCATACCAACTCTCATTCTCACGAGGTCGTATCTTAAAATCATTAACATATCTGTGAACTCTGTAGTCCTAGTTCGGTCTCACTCCCTCCAATCCGTGTGTAAAAACATTCTGATTCAGTCTCTTAGATATATGTTTGATGTATGATTTTCATCGTGTCATTGCTGTTGAAAAATAAAAAACAAAACAAAAAAAAACAATAATTTGCTCACGATCACCCGTTACTTACCTATTGGTTCATAGTGACGAAGCTACCAGCTTTTAGGTCATAATCTTGTCATGTTCCTCGATCGTATATTTTTAAATGGTACTCTCCCTACTTATCTGTGTTAGAAAAAAGTCCCATCGGTGTTTAGGTAATACCTTAGTTACTTACCTAGTATCCATGTTTAATTTGAAATAAGTGTTTAATAAGCTGCTTTTGTGTCCGATGTTATTGGGTATTATTGTGAGGCATGAACTGAATTGATTACTACTTCTATTGAATAAAGTTTTTTAATTACCTATTAGGTGTATTGCTTTTTTTAAACATACGATAGCCTCCTGGGACTGGGAGAAGTAGTTTTGCCATCTCAAAATCAAAATACGACTGATCCGATGCTACTCTGTGACTCAAAAGACCAGAACTGGAGGGAAAAGCGCAACATTTTCTCAGACCGCTAATAAATTAAGGGAAATGTGTAACGTGAAAAAATATCGTAACCAACATTTTTTTGTTGGTTGCTTTTACAGTAAATGAATTTGAAAATTCGCTAGCATGATACCATATTGTCCACCACCAAATGTTAGAAAAAGAATGAAACTAAAACCCAGAATAAACCAATGTACAATAATGCTGTACAATAGTAACGGACATGATTATTCACGATTCCAAGGGATTCCCAGGGAGAGTTTAATTATGCCGTATATTAAACTCTAATTAAACTCTCCCTGGGAATCCCTTGGAATCGTGGATACGAGAATATGGAAGCCAACGAAGACCAACGGGACATGATTATGAAAACACTACTGAACTACGAGATAGGTACTATTAAAAAAACTGAAAATCTGAACAAACGTTTATTAAACTAAACGAAAGAAATTACAAATAAGTTAAGGCATTATGAATTAAGTCAGTCAGTTTTCCTTCGATTTCCTGGGTTTGGAGAATGTGTCGTACTTGGACTTGCTGGACCACCACAAGAAGAAAGGGATGGCGAGAGAGGGGAAGGTCATGACGGCGAACGCACACCAGTCCAACTGTGAAAAGAAGGCAATAGGTTGATCAAATACGGTCTGTGGCCCAAACTCGCGAAGTTCTGAGTTTGAATGCCAAAAACTGAGGTTGAAAAAATATACATTTACATACCAAGTGAGGGGAGAATTTCTTGTCGTAATCTCTGAATGCAACAATGTATCCTTCACCAGGTTCACTGCTGATCGCAAGTTGGATCTGAACAAAATAATAATATGAACGTCAGTAAATGATGAATAATTTTAAGGTATTCATAAAATGGTTAGTCACGATAGATCCATTTGGAAGGTCGCGGTGAACAATAATGGTAGACGATGGTTCGTGAGAATAGGGCGCAATGTCATTCCAAAGCCAAATTCACTGACCTGAGAGGATTCGTCCGAGTTTTGATATCCGATTTCAGCGGCGGTAAAGTTGTAGAAGCCAACCTGGGTTGGTTTCAGAACGACAGTGTGGGTCACGTTGGTAGCCGGTGGAATCCTCGGAATTTTGATGCTGAGATGACCCCCAACCACATTGAAGACTTCTTTGTTGAAACTGTTGTCATTGAGAACAACGTTGACGGCAGGGCTGCTACCGACGTTATACAGAGTGTACTGAAAAAAAAAAGGAAAATAATAATAGCCGACCGTCATAATAGGAATCCAATGCTACCCACTGCGACTTCAGCGGCTGTTAGCGAATAAGGTTATTTCGGACGACCAGCAAAAGCTCTGATTTCCTTGGGGTTTCCAGGTGACTGGCCATCATGTTATTCTACCATTTATTGAGGCTGGGGGTTGTCAGAGACCTCCGAACTCCCTCTACTTAGATCGAGAAAAGATTTTTCCAAGAATGAGGATTAAGATGAACAACACCAACCTTGACTATGAGATCCATGTCTTCTACGATATATCTGTTTAATATTTGCTTGGATACCAACAGCCTGGCTCCTGTGTCGCTTTCTTCTAATGACAAAGAACCAATCGCCAAGGTGCATAGCACCAGGAGACACCTGAAAAATAAGATATCAATATATTATAGTTTATAATAATATACAATTTTATTTCATTTATACTACTCTTCTCAACTAAAGTAGACTATATTTCATTGATGTAACAATATTAATATATCATTTACCAACCAGCCATATATATTCAAATACAAATAATATTATTATGTACGGTAGTGAATTATTCAACAACACTTTAGTGGGACGACAGGATGAGGAACTACTCCTCATCCCTTGTCCATAAAAATACTGATCGAAAGAGAACTGGTAGAATAGGGTCATTATGCCACGTGGGTCATTAGCCCATTTTGTTCAAGATGGGCAGAATCGGAAAATAGTAAGTCCGTTTATCGTCCAGAGTTTACACAGTATTGGGCGGTAGGTTTGTGTCTCTTATCTCTTTTAAAGCATCTGGTTCATTCCATGAAAGTCCACCACTTATCTGGTCCAGTTTTTTCGAATATTCATTCTCCTGGTACTTAGAACTCGTTGGTGGTGTACAGAATTATTAGCTATTTTCACAAGGGTATTTTCGATGTATCGTATCGTATGGGGCTGGTTTTTTTTCACAAGTATAATTTGTAACGCTTTTGTATAATAATATTATATTCTCTTTTTTCGAACCCCGAACGAAAAAGATTTTAGTATCATTATTTTTCATCATTTAATAATGAAAACATCGAGACATCTGTTTTTGAGGGAAACATCAGCGAAGAAAAGTGCTTCTAACTGAAAAGAGGAGGACTTTCGTGAAATGAGGCGGTTCGTCACGGAGACACATCATGTCATGATTCAAGCACATCTGGTGGTAGTTCTACAATCCTACTCATGTGATCTGCAGGGCTAACCAAGTAGAATACGCGTTGCTACTTGAGCCCCTGGTTTAAGCCTTTCAGATACCCCACCTGTTACTGCAGTAGTCCGACGGGGTAGGGACAACTAGGAGGGGAACCGAGGATTTAGACAACATTTCAGATTCAATAAATTCTTACTAACAAATTGCATACGGCGGTCGGTGGACGGACACAGCATTTTTCTGTATTTTTTAATTTTTTATTATTATTATTTTTTTTTTACTGCACTTGGAAACACAAAATTAGGTAGGTACGAGAAGGCCTTCGATCGGGTACGTCATCCGCGGCTGCTGGAGGTTCTTCAGGCGTGTGGAGTGGATGAGAAGGATGTCCGCATAATTCGAAACTTGTATTGGAGCCAGGTAGGTGAGGTTCGAATTGGGAACTTGTCGAAGCAGGAGATCAGTATCCAGCGAGGAGATAGGCGAGGTTGCCTGTTATCCACCCTTCTGTTCAATTTGTATGCAGATCGCGTGTTTAAGGAAGCCACCGAACATCTAGATGTTGGAAATAAGGTGAATGGTGAGCTCATCTTCATGTGCTCTTTGAAGTCTTTGCAGTCCGGAGACGATACTGTGTTGCTGGCGGACAGTGTGGACGACCAGAAGCTACTTTTGGATCGGCTCTCTGTTGCTGGCGAGCGTGCTGGGCTAACCATGAACGTGGCGAAGACCAAGCTCATGGTGTTCAGCCGCCGGAGTACTACTCCTGGTGTGAACGAGCGATTTAGAAGGTGAGGGTTTTTTTCCTTTTCTTGGGATTATTGAGTAGTTGTTGAATTTTAACAATAATGATTCTGTTTCTTCCATTATTTCACAATGTTAATTCTGGCTCTTGTAATTTTTGTAATTATTGTACATTTGTGTTAATTCATACTGTCCAGGATATTTATGATGGGTACGAATTGTGTTTTGCAGAGGCTGATGATGGGCTAAAACCCGAAACCGGTCCCATTTCTTATACCAATAAACCCGTGTGAATGGACAATTTTGATTCTCTATCCTTATTGATAGATCTCACACAATCCCAGGACACCATACGATCATTTTGACCAAGAGTAATAAACCAAAAGTTTAGGTTTTGAAACGAACTGGATCCCCTCGAATTAACCTGAATTAGGAATGGAAACGTGTCTGGATTTAAAAAAAATCAAAATGGAGTTAAAACACTGCAAGTTCGTACGATTTTATAAAATTTATGGAAAAATTGCAATTTGAATTTTGGCGGAAACCCGAAGTCAGCTCCTATTGGTCGACGAGTTGGCCACCATTAAAAAACTAAAGACTGAAGGATTGGTCACGTCCAATAAGTTAATTTATATCACGAATAAGTTGAGTCAATACGCATGATCAGATTCACAACATAGCGAACACGGCCATTTTCGCGTTACTCCAGTGTCAACCACCATGAAAATCTAGAAAACATTTGAAAATCGACCTGCACTCTGGTGTCTTTGATTGGATACCAGAACCGGTGTAGGTGACGTCGCGTCGTGTTGTGGCCGTTGATTGTACACCAACGCGTCGGTGTACAAATCATCGGCCAGAACAACTACCATGTTGTTAGAAGTCAAAAAGGGAAAAATAGTACATCATATTTAATATTTTGACTTCTAACAACATGGTACAGGACGATTTAACCCGAAATTTAGCTGCATTTCCATTCCCAATTGGAAGGATTGTGGGAAAAACTAGTGAACTCTCCAGATTTTCTAAATTCGCCTGTTGAGCCAGATTAGTTGTCATCAAAGCTTTCTCAGTGGGATCAATGGAAGGGAGTTCAGAGAAACAACGTTGTACTTGCACAGTCAGATGGAGAGTTATGATATAACACCAGAGGTCTCATTATGTCGTTGAATATAATACATTATCGTGTGCAACGATCTACAGGTACGTGAACAGTTAGTTCGTCACGTATGTAGAACACCTAAAACGCACGAAATACAATCGGGCTACGGACTTCTGTCGCAATAACATTGATTCTCGCTTCTCAGTTACCTAACTAGGTTAAACCTTACGAACATGATTAAATATAGGAGAAACGGTTATTACCTCTTCAACATTATGTAGGATGATCTGTTGTCTAAAGGTGAGCAATAGCCAGCTTCACAGCCAATCGAATTAACGCTGCTTCAAAATCTAGGCCTAGCGGGATGATCTGTTCCTCGGTACCTATCAAACTGGAGGGCTAACCAGCAACTCAGATCGCGGTCAACGTTTGAAAACAGTGCCAACAAACCGAAACTGTCAGATGCCGTCGTGCCACGCTCGAGTTCTAGGAAGGTTTCGTGAAAAAGGTTACGTTGCCGAATCCGATATCGTAGGTGTATTCTGAAGGTCTTCTTGTAGAAGGAGTTCATTCCAGTGACGTCATAGCGTGAACTTGAATCAAGTCATTTCCACGTCGATTTCCGATGTTTGAATATTACTTATAAGTAATAAATTCTGTTGATCCGATAACGGCAAAATCAACGGTTATGTGCAGATTTTTCTCAAACTATGTAGGGATAAATCAACCTCACCTCGAAGTCATTACACTATTAGTGGGTATTCTAGGTTCGGAACGAGGTAGTAGGTAGGTAGTACCTACCTACTCCCTCGTTCCGAACCTACGAGGTAGCCACAAAGGTGAAGAGCTTTATGGGGAAAGGTATGGTAACATCCAATCCCCTATATTTATTAATAATAAATTGATCGCCTTCATCGATAATAAATTATTATCAATGAAGGCGCAATAAAATCTGTTATTCGATATGATTTTTTAAGACCAATTTCAGATTTTTCCGACTGCTAGAAGTGCCCTAGAATAAAGATGACCAAAATCGTGTCACCCTCCTCCTCGGGCTGTGGCTTTAATATAATAATAAGACTACGGGGCCAACCCCTGCTGGCTTAAGCCAGCCCTCTCCCACCTGGCCTCTGACCTCTTCTTCTCGCTTTTTATAATGAATAGTTTTTCCCCTTGAAGAAATAGAGGACTATGGTTTTAGAATTCAAATTTCAAATTTTGGGATGCCAGAGAATATTCTATGTACGAGGAATAGATGAGGAGTGTTTTTTCAAAAGGGAACATATCCATTTGCAAAAAATGTTGAGGAGGAGATAAAAACGAATGGCACAGCCAGGTTCATATTTTTTTCAGGGTTGTTGGGCGTATTATTGTACAAACAAGCATAACGTACATTATCCCAAAATATTAACTGCTTGCATTCAAAAATGGAGGAGAAATCGCCATTTTAATGTTGGATATGTGCCCTTTTGAAGGAAAAATGTCATGATGTGCCCTTTTGATTGAAACCCTGAATTTTGAGGAAAGATAAGATTCTCCAAAGACACAAAAATTCTTGTTAAATCAATTAATTAGAGTAGTGGGCGTATAGAGTTGACAACTAGAAACTAATGACAACTTTTTACCTAGGGGAGGCGGGCGGGGGGGGTTACTTTAAAAATAAGAAAAAATATTATGTATACGAACAAACAGCGTTTAATTTGAACTAGGTTGGTACACCAATATACATATTAAAACCTGTTTGGAGGCATTATTAGTCACCTTCGACTTAATAATATGTTGGAGCAATGGGGGATAATACTATTATAACAAGAATACAGAACAACGAATAAAATTATTTTATTTCGAAAATTCACGAAACTTTTTCACTTTTTTGGACATTTTTAAAATTTAAACCCTGAACCCCCCCTTTTTTTGAACACTTTTTACTTAGAAATAGGGAATTATCTGTTTTTGTTTTTGTTTTTTTTTTATCGTGAAGAACGAGTTTTAATTTTAATTGAATTAAATGTGCATATCACAGTCCTCCGTTTAATTTGCTTGAGATGCGTCAAAGTCGGGTCTAAATCGCTGTACTTCCCCTCTCTTGCTGCCTTGTTCAGAAGCCTGCATGGAGGAATAGAGGAGGAATTCCTCCATGAGAAGCCTGTGTACCTACTTGTTTCTTCCCGCGACTTCCACTGCTAAGTTCAACCACTGTACCTTCCATGCCACTATTTAACACTCGAATTCACGAAGGAACACACAGAAACACTCGATTTACGAAAGAGAATTACGAGCGGAAAAAACGCGAAATATAAAATCGGGTTCGGGAGTCACACCACGCGAGCTTATCTGATAAACCTGTTGCCGAAGGGCGGAGCTAGCGCTCTCTGTGGATAGCTATGCTAACCTTGTCTAAGAAACATAAGGTAGGTACCTCACGCGTCATCTATTGGCTCGAGTGTCAATCTATCAATTACTAGTTCTACCAGTAGGTTGCAGTCTTGATGCGGTGGATACATGCCCTTTTGAAAAAACTGAGTTTCAATTCAATGTGTTAGACTAAGGATATCGACAGTGAATTGGCAAAACCATGTACGTATTTTTCCCGAAAATTCACAGGAGATGAGAAAAACTTCGTAGTGGGTTTCCATCAAGTTTGCTCGTGAAACCATGTATGTCTAGGAGCCAAGCCATACAAATCCATGTAAGTCTAGCCGATTCTCACGCGCCTTCTAGAGCTTTTTTTTTAGTGATAGCGCCAACTTAATGGCCTCACTTTATGAACTCACTTGAGGATGTGCGAAACCGTGAAAGAATAACCAGAAAAAACGGAAAACTTACCTTTTATTTTGACTTGCACTCGGCAGCGCGAAATTCCATAGACTTACACGGTCATACCACCACTGGGGAAGGTTATAGACTTACAGGTTATTTCATTCGAGCACAGAGAAGAGATTATTAAGTAGTGGTGAAGACGGCCTACGTTGGTGGATCAAGTGCCTTCCAAAGTATCAGAAAAGCTCAAATCCTTATTTTCAGAAAAATTGAGACTTACATGGTTTTGCCAATTCACTGTCGATATGTTCCTTTTTGATTGACATGATCTGAAAAAATTGAAGGGAATGGATTTGTTACCTTTTGGTTGAAACCCCTCACTTTTCCTTCAAAATTAATAGGGATATGTTCCGTTTGGAATGCTACAGCCTGGAGGGTTCGATGAGGCTCATACAACAGACCCAGAAAATGCAAAAAAATCGGTTTTGCAGAAAAGAGGATATGTTCCCTTTCGAAAAAACACTCCTCAGATTCCTATATTTAGATATATTATATCTCGGATTCCAAATTCTCCGACGCCGCCAATTTTCAAGCTACCTATTGCAAAATTTAGTGCATGTAACAGGTAGGTAGCTTTTCATAAAAGAATGGTAAAATTGATAAGGCTTTCCATTTTTTAAGTAGGTGATTAGATTATTTTACTTCAAAATATACCGATAAGTTCATTTTTCATACAATTTTCAATTTTTGCTCATGGTAGGACTCACAGACCACCAGGGATTTCACCAATATTTATTTAGATTCAACTCCTGCCAGTTTCAACTACATTTAAAATTGAAATTTAATTTACGTTTTAAATGTTGGTGTAACTGGCCTTAAGTGGTACCTAATATTACTGCAGTACAATCGATCTATTTAAACTGCCCTTTGTGTTAGGCTTGGCTTTTGCAGCCACGAAGATGTTTTATAAATCATTTAATGATGAGATGCATTTGCCTTTCTCGGACAAGGAGTCTATTGGATAATGCAACCCACTCCCCTGGCCATTATTTTGAGTAACTACCCCCTCCCCTAGAAAATAAAGTTATAGTTTTTATAGTTACTGTAAATCCACCCTTGCTACCGTAGGCTGAAATGCTAGGGTAGAGATGAGGTAAATCCACGAATATGCGGCAACTTTCTGAATGAGAAATTTACTATAGTTTGAGAACATAGTTCACAAAGTAGGTATAAACTAAAGGTTAGAGAATATGCACTAGAAAGACGAAAACCCCTTTCGACTAACAGCATTTTCCAAGAATTAGTAAGTATTTAAAATATTAATTTATAGAGGTTTTTCCTAACAACAAAATTGCAAGTAGGTACCTATTATCCAGATTACTGGCTGGTCTCACCAATTTTTACATCATTTTTTTTTTAACGCTAGAACAGTGACTTAAGTCACGGCGAAGAAAATTTAAACCGCCATTCTACAATTAAAGCTCAGTTTTAAATTTTGGTGAAAGCGGCTCTGAGTATGTATATAAACGGTTAGCAGCTAACCAAACAGGTGAGTCACATATCCGGTGAAAATATGAAGATAACTTTTGATTTCATATTTTGGAGTCATTTGACTCCACCCTGACTGGGTATCACTCACTTCAGGGTAGTCATAACAAATCTAATTAGCTAGGTACCTACTCTTACTTGCTAGTAACATACGAAAGTTGTTTGCATGTGAAAAATGTCAGGAAATGAAAATAATAGCTCTTGTGCTTGTGGGACTCACAGAACATCTGATAAGTAGGTTCCACGAATTGTGGCAGTTGTTAATACAATATTCAGGCCCTACCTAATGTAAAGCGTACGTATTTATATCCCAATAATTATTTCAAAAATCTGTCAGGGTAAAATAATTATTTTTTCAGCTACCATAAATGCAAAGAAACCTTACAATTTCCAATAAACGGTCATAATGCAAACCTGTTCACTGAAATACGTCGCCTTATTTTCAATCGCTGGAAAATTTATTTCGACTAATTTCGTGTATATCGTACACATATTAGGCTTCAAAACATAGAGGTACCTAGCTATATGAATAGAATGCACAGTAGGTTCAACATTTCGAGGGAGTAGCTACCCACCTAAATCATGATCGTTCATTGTTTTCTTTCTGTCTCTTGTTGCGCATCCCTCAGTGCTGGTCGTGAGCGGTGACTTGATTGTTCGTCTGTTTAGCTGTAATGGAATAGCAGTGCGGACGGTGTCCTAAGTGGAATGTAATGTCGATTGCCTCCTTTTGTCACCATGTAGTAATCCCGACCATTTATCTTCATCTGAACTTGGTCTCTCATCGCCAGAAGTTTGTCAGCGTTGAGCCGTGACTGGAACATCTGCTGTTTTTTCATGGAGGCGAGGTTCGGACTTCGATGCTTCTTGTAAAAAGGCCACACGACTTCAATGAGGAATATAATAAATGCAACCGAAACGCCAGCGAATACCACGCAGTAGGTAGTCCAAAGGTCCGAATTTCTGAGTTTCCTCTCCTTGTTACCCAAATCTTTGGGACAGATTTGCGCATCTGGCAGATCCAAATTGAGCTTGTGCTGGAGAATGCCAGATTCAATGAATCTCTCCAACCTAAAATCATCACATGTTAGGTATGTTATAAATCAGGTACATGGGAAGACAATCCTTACTTTGATACCTACATAATATGTGAGTATCAAAGGATTGAAAACGAGGATTAAATATTGTTAAGTGGCGAGTGAACAAATACACAACAAGGTTCCACAACCAAACTTGAACTGATATAATTTCAAACCCAACCCAATACCTAATGTCTATGCCATATGGGTAGCAACCAATAGTCCCTTGGAGGCGCCCGCACCACACTCGTCCCTCCTCAAAAGAAGAGGGACCCCCCAATTCCTTGAGACGCTTATACCTCCACCATCGTTTGGTCACCAGCTCGTGCAGATTGGTGATGGAGGCCTTAGCGTCTTTAGCGGTCGCCTTAGCCACAAATCTGTAGTCTCATCTTGCACCTGGCGTTTTCGCGTTGGATACGCGTGGCTTCGTCGGGCTCCTGTCCACGATCTCATCTTTTCTTGTCGACAATGACAACGACGACGACATCTCTCCCCTGCTGCAGGGGACGCTGTCCTTGAAGACTCTGCCATTGGACGAGCTGCTCCGCTCCAGCGGTTTTTTTCTGAAATGACCTCGAATTGTAGCAAATAAGGCTCCCAATCAGCGGTCCCGTCGAAGGTTCGGGGTCTAGTTTCCCTCCCTGTGCTTGGCACACCACCTGCTGAAGGCAGAGCCAGTGGCAATACTGGGGCTGTCTGCTGGGCTTGGGCCGCTCTTTCACCTGCCGGTGGGGACCCCCTAACCATATCCCTGACTTCCGCCCATACAGTATCAAACATTCTCCATACCTGCTCCGCTACGTACTTCAATTGAGCAAACCGATTCTTCCTGCGCCAGGTGATACTCGTCGTCACCTCCATCATCTTCCTGTTGCACGGGCGCCGCAGCTGGCGGCTGGTATTCCTGTTGCACGGGCGCCGCAGCTGGCGGCTGATATTCGTAGCCCGATCGAGTAGTCATCATATCCCACACCGCTGCCACCAATGTTAAGCGGCGAGTGAACAAATACGCAAAAAGATTCCACAACCAAACTTGAACTGATATAATTTCAAACCCAACCCAACACCTGAGGTCTATGCCATATGGGTAGCAACCAATAGTCCCTTGGAGGCTCCCGCACCACAATATTATCTTTAAACCTCGTTTCCAATCCTCATTAGAAAACAAATTGCCGCCTGTGGGGTGTATTGCCTCTTGCGACTATGTAGGTATAGTTTACTATAGACCCCCGGAAGACCTGCGTACGCCCTTGTCGCTTCAACGTTCAACTACCTATTGAACGAGAAAATGAGCGCGTTTCAGAAAAGCAAAAACTCTTCTTCAGTTGTATTTCATCTAAAGCTGAAGTTCACATTCGATACCTATGTAATTGGATATTGTAGCGACATAATATGTTGCCACAATACATAATATGTAATATATAATATTATTATGAGTGATCAGTACCTCAGGTTGTTAGTCATCAAGAAGATCGCTTAGATAATATTATACCTAGGATACCTAGGTATTGATCATTTCGTTTTTCACTTCGTCGTGTTTGGTTATGGGAAGTTTTTACAAATTGAAATTTTGACAAAATAATCTGCATGTAAATGCCGATTACCCCACAGCGTTTAGTTGTATACAACTGTAGTGCATAAAATATCTATCGCACTCACACAGGATTAAATAAATCTGGAAGGGGGCTGTCTTTTTGGTATGCAAAAGCGAGAGATCTGACCAAAAAGGACTTCTCTGTGAGCACGTAGGCACATTTTTCATGTTGTTCCAACGATTGTTCAGCTTTCTTTTTGTAATCGTCGTACATCATTCTCGTCAAGGAGTAAGAGTCGTCCAGATAGTACCAACCTGAAAAAATATTTCAAATCCGTAGTAAGAATATTGTGGTAGGATATCGACATATAGCTATTATAAGAACAAATTAGACGCGTGACTTAATTAAGCATCCAAATCAACTTTTTATTCTGCTAGCATACTTTAAAAAAATGCCACCAAATCGTAATCACCTCCAAATATCTTTTGCAGGATTTCTTTCTGCTGCTTGTTTTGTAAAAATGTCGCCCGTCCTTTTTGCCAGGATTCTTTCAGTTTCCTCAGACCTTCATCTTCTTTGTCCTAAGAACAGTTGGCTTTTTAGTTATCATGAATAAATTAGCTCGCAACAATGAGACGAATGAATAACACAGGTCTAAAAATCTGATCCGTGACTCTCATAATCTAATTTTATCAATTCAAAAAACGTTTTCCAAGGCTAAATTGTTGTGCTAAGGGTTGGCTGGTGTGCGACAGAAGAATATTTTGTAGAGATGAAGTAAAGGTCCAAACGTGATGGTATACTTTTATTGCGTGTTGGACGGGCCCTCCGTCGAGGGCAAACCAATGCCTCGTTTCCTTCGCCACATCGTTTATCTCTTTGATCGGAAGAGTTGAAATGGAAAGAGTTAAAAATGCTGTTAAGTTAGCAGTGTAAAATGCAGTTAGGATGAGAATGAATATCCACCATGTTGCAAAGACCATTCTTGCCGAATCTGAAACAGATAGATTCATTAGAAGGCAATATTTACAGTTTCCAAAGCTATTTCAATATGCACCACAAAATTTATGGTGCATATCGCAATGCACCATACATTTTAATATTGCAATGCAGACCTTTAGTAAACATAAATGAAAATGAAAAGAGTGATTTTGGTGCGTTTTGACTTTTTGAAATGCTCACTTTTGGTTCTGCCTTTATTTAATTTTGAAGAAAAATGCAAATTATTTAGATTCATTCTAGGATGAATCACGGGGAAACTTTGATTTGAACGTGCTGCGTACTTCCACTGACCTGCAATGGGATTGAGGATTGATCCTTGCTTCATCAGTGCTCCGTAAACAAACCACACGCATGTTGAAAGTGGATATATTTGATCTATATCACCAGGACAAAGACGAACTCTCAGCCACATAACTCCGTAAAACACTGGTCCAACGACGGCCAGAGATAACAGTATCAACAACCACACCTTTAAAATAGAAAACAAATGAAATGTAATGAGTTGCATGAGTTTGGCGGGTTGTTGCATCAGAATCAAAGTTGGGAGAAAACCTATGGAGGATAAAATAAACCCAACACAGTGCAGTGTAGGCTAGTGATTACTGCTTCACTTTGGTCCTAGTTAAAATTAAGTTGGCTTTTCCACAATTATTGTGAAATGAGACAATATTTACAGCGAGGTGAATAAAAACTTGGGTCTTACGATTTTATCGAATGGAGCTAAAAGTCCACTCCCAGAATTAGAATCCTGGGGTCTTCTCAGCATGACGTAGTACGAAGCCTGACTTAAATCTGTCCCATACTGCATGTACTCGTGGGAGTCGGGTAGGACAGGAACGAAGGCGGCCACCATATCGACCTCCTGCGATAAAAAAAAAGCTGCTAAGTCTAATTGTCAACTCCTTCAGGAGAGACTTAACGGTTTATCAGCTTGGTGTGTTACAAGTGGTCTTGACGTGAATCCGTCAAAGTGCTCAACAGTAACAGTTGCTCGCACAATGTCGCCCCATGTTCATCGTTAGAACATTGGGGGAGTGTGGCTGGCTGGGTCGGCGAGTGTCCGCGACCTCGATATTCTGCTGGATTCGCAGCTCACCTTCAGTGACCATGTGGCCGAGGTGGGCGCCCGGGCATTCCGGGCTCTTGGATTTCTGAAGCGCTGCGCTCGAGAGTTTGATAGTGTCTCTGCCTTGGTGACCCTTTATAAGGCCCTTGTGCTTCCCGTGATGGAGTACTCGTCAGTGGTGTGGAGCCCCTTCTACCAGTGTCATGTCGACCACCTGGAGCGAGTACACCGTGCTTTCCTGGGGTTCATGGCATTCAAACTCCATATCCCGTTGGGGGAGCTTGACTATGCTGGGCTGGGCACTCGGCATGGGCTCCTGCGGCCTTCGGATCGACGCTTCGTTGCGGATGTCTCTTTTCTCCACGGTCTCCTGGCGGGCCGTCTGGATGCTCCCCATCTCCTGCGCTGCATTGGCCTGCACCCGCCTCGTCTGCGTTCCCGCTGTGCCGAGCTGTTTGCCGTACCTTTCTCGGCCACTAATTACCTACAGCGTCGTCCTCTCTCTCGTTTGCCCCGTTTGGCGAATTTCCTCGCGTCGAGTTTCCCGTCAATTGCCCTGTTTCACCAGCCACTTCATTCTGCCAAGTCCAGCCTACACGACCTTCTTTTGCATCACCGCCTCCAGCTTTGAACTCCTCCTGGAGTTTACATTCACAGAGGTTTTTTGTTCTACTCGCTCTGCTTTTTCCTATTAAAACTGTCGGTTTCTGTCCACGAAAAGTAGAAAATTCGTTTCGAATTCTCGTGAAGTTATGACTCCGTGATAGCTATGACGACTTTAGAAAGTAGGCGGCCGAGCGACGCGAGGCCCCCTTTTCACAGTACTAGTCGAAAACTCGGACACGGGGCCTCGCTTCGCTCGCCCATTTGAAGAATAGGTGAAGTGATGGGTGGGGAAGGATAATATCCTCTATATTATCGAGGAAACACCGACTCAATCAGACTGTAAACAACGAGGATAGGAAGTTATCGGATTTGCGCCCGTCGGAAACTACGCTCAATGTGCTTATTAGACGGCTTATTAGATATTTGTGGAATAATTCATTAAAATTAACAATCAAATTCAATTTTCGCTCTCAAAATAACAACCAATGAGAGTTTTTATTCCATTCCCTTTGCGGGCAAAAACAACCAGTCAATTTTTTTTAATTTTATTTACTGGATTTATCACTGAAACCCGCTCCAATCGATTTAGGCAAGCGAAAACCCTTGAGAAAATATCCGGGAGTTGAGGCAGTACCAATCAGCATCCAACAGAGGGCAATAAAAATTGAGCGCAAATCTTCAAAAGCCGATTGCTCAGAACTAAAATTTGGTACATTGATTGTTGTTGTTCCAAGGTACAGATATATTATATTATATATATTGGGTAGAACGAGGGTAGAACTATTATAATATTATTCATATACATAATATATTATATGAATGAGATATACAAAGGAAATTTACATTAAATGAAGACAGAAGAGAGAAAATTACAGACTTGTTGTTGTATACAAGAAAAATTAGGGTCGTGGTGAGTGCAAACGTGTCAATTCATCCATAATAATGGTTCACCAAGAGCCTTGTCGGCTCCCTACTCCACGCTTCCTAGTCCCCTATCACATGAATGAGGATCACCCTACCGATTGAAAAGTATTTTCTATCCTCAGGTAACTGAAAAAGAACACCTGCCTCTTTGGGGTTTACATTCTCTTCATTGGCATGATAAGAGCCTCAATAAAATGCTGTAAGATTCTGTAATTTTATCGCTCACGGTTTAGAGCTTGTAGCGGGAGTGTACAAACTCCGTGCGGTCATGTACAAACTCCGTGCCGCCGTCAAATTAGGAATGTACAAACTTCGTGCCGCAGCCAAACTGAGTATGTACAAACTCCGTGCCTCTACCTATATGCAGTCCTTTTAGCGCTACCCAGGGTGCACCTCGAGGAGGCGAACTGATTCACACCGCAACAGCCTCGTGGAAAATCGCGAGTTGTCAAAATGTTACGATCCGAGAGATCTTGCCCGAAGAGTATGCAAGCATCTGCTGCCTCAGAAATTCCTCTTTTTTTCCTGATTTCGGCTGATTTTTCGGGCTTGGACCGCATTTTTACCGAAGTCTGAATGTCCTTAAGTGCTTCAATAAACTTGAAGATGTGCGGATGACTTTTGGGGAACATTTGATTAAATTTGGAGTGAAAAGCCTCACAGCTATTCGTCGTCCTGGCCGTGGAACAGGAAAATTCGCTCCAGAGAGTGGGTGGAAATGAGGCATCGTCAGCTATGTACGTGTCTAACAGGTAATCCAAAAATTTGTCGAGTTTACTGTGGCCGAAAATCAGCCTCGAACACTGTCCAACCTCCGAATTGACGTTTTTAAATTCTGGGGCCAGCCGTTCGTTCTGGATTCGTCGCCACCAGCTTTGACATAAGTGTACCTACCTGTAGGCCGCACGGAATTTGTACTCTACCCTTCGAGCCCCCCGCACGGAGATTGTATTTTTGCTTCCGACGACGGTGATTATCCGCACGGAAATCGTACATAGCCCTTGTAGCATGTTCTGAATTAGGGGTAGGTATAGATTTCCACCTCCTTGTAGTTTCTGACAGGGTGAGAACGCGCAAAAAAGTAGGCCTTTTCTATCAAATTAACTGGTTGGTATTGATGAAGATCAGATCTTCATCAATAATAGATTCTATTAATCAGTAAGATCAATAATAGATTCTATTAATAAGTAATTCACATACACCACACCACCGCCATTCAATATTCCGCCACGAATTCAGTCACGGGACAGGTAATTGAACGTTCCTTATCGAATGGACCGGCCTTCCACTGGTAACCAACATCCCATAAAACCAGTCTCCATTATAAATAATGAGGATAGTTAACGTGAATTCCTTTCCTTAGGCTCATAAATTTATGAGCCTAAGGAAAGGTGACCTGCACAGCATCATCTTTTTTTATTGGTCCAAGAGATGGAAGTTAGCAAACGTTACCACGCGGCAAGCCGTTTTGAGGGATAAGAAATGTAAAATTGTAAAAATGTAAACTTGTCAACGACCTTCTTATGGGACGTTCTCAAACTTTTGTCATTCAACACAAAGAATTCATCCTCATTATGGGAGACGCGAAGGGATGTAAACAGCGTCGCCATGTCGTGTGTTTAGTAAAAAAAAAAGCCCAGCAAGGCTCAATGACATTGAGTGATGTCACTGGCATCAGCTGTCAGTTCAAAATCTCAAAAATGTCAATAACAGCCTTGCGCGTAACTATATTATATTATGAAGGGGTAGGGGTATTATATTATGAGGGGGTAGGGGTATGAAGGGGTCAATAACAGCCTTGCGTGTAACTATATTATATTATGAAGGGGTAGGGGTATTATATTATGAGGGGGTAGGGGTATGAAGGGGTTATTATTATAGGGGTAAGACTCCTAAGTAAAACATGTCCAGGAATGCAAAAATAAACTTTGTTAATTCGTTGTAAGCACGTTTTTCAATCACAAAGTGGTTGTTTGCCGATGGTGCAGAGGTCTAATCCAATGAGTTGGTTAGGGAGAGAGAACGACTCCTCAGCTGGTTTGAATACTAAATTGTTTATTTAGGTAAACAATTATAGCGTGTCATCAGTTATACTATAACATCAGTTATACTTTACACTATTTGTACTTGTTCATATACCTTCAGCATAATATAATTTCATGGTTTTCTCTGATGCTAATGACATATGGTTTTCTTGTCAGGGCTGTAGATGAGCTTAGTTGCTCGAAACCCGTCCCCACGCTAACTAAGGGCCGGTTTCACCAGCTGTTGTCTCCTAGTTACCAGGACGGTTAACTTCCACTTTTTTAACTTGCGGATTTTCGGAAGTTATCTCGTTAACTTGAAGTTATGTTGTTGTGTGCTAAAACTGATTTTATGTTAATCTCTAACCTCAAAATAGCTAACTTGAACTTTAACATGAGGTTGGTGAAACCGGCCCCAAATAAACAAGTTAGTATTAAAACTAGCAGAGGAGTCGTTCTCTCTCCCTAACCAACTCATTCGTTTTTTTAATCGCTCTAGTTACAATGTTTTAACATTTTGGTAATACGGTGACGATGGCAATTTATGATAATTTAACCCTCTGTGTGTAGACCTACCACGAGTTAATTAAGTCAATTTTTACGTTCCTGAACAATTATGTATTTTGTTAATCCCCCGAAACGTCGAGACATCAAGGTTTGAGCCTCCAACAAACCCCTAACGTTTCCGCCAATCAATTTGAATTTTGAAGCGAGCAGAATCCTATTTCGATGTCATTTAGTAGTAACAAAGATTCAGGGTTCCTCATCGAATACAGGAATCAGCTTAACTACGAGTAGGTGTCAACTATAGACCAACCTTTGTACTACCAATAATATTGAATGTATATTTCACGTACCCTGGATGCTAGTCTACTGAGAGCACCCTGAGATTCATCCCCAACCACAGGCGGCATTGACTCGACTGTGTATTTGAATCCGAATTTCTCCCGCAACGTTTCCACCAATTCGAAGGCGACTCCTTCGCCAATCGTCACTCCATTGGCGTCTTTTCTGGCTCCACTAAGAGGTAATTCATCCTGAAAATAGAGGCAAACAAAGCGATAAGAACTCCATACTTAGATCATAAAATGATTTAATCAAATGAGACATTTTCGGTCTTTTGAGATGCTCAAATCCAACTAGTAGTACAGCCACGAGTTTATTAAAATTATTTTGAAGACACACGTTCCGCACTTACAGCATTCACGGGGTGGGGGGGTTAGGTACCTCGCAAAATTTAGTGATCATTTATCTTCCATGTTTTGAGGTGTGCTGAAACTGAATGTGAAGTGTGAAGTCTGATTTTTGCCATCATATCAAAATTGGGTTTAGATCTCAATTAGTCCGAAAAAACGCAAATTTCAGTGATTTTGACTCAGTGACTATTGATTGTTAGGGTTTTAAAATTTAATGAGGTACATTTAATGTACCTCGGTACTAGGTTTGTTGGGCACAATGAATAGCTTGACCAAAAGTCCCCTTTTGAAGGGGACAGCCCTTGTCCCAAGAGAAAGCAAAAATGTCCCCAAAACGTTCCTCCACGTTGTCCAAACGTGATGGATCATCTCATCACCAACCAACAGACTTTCCATAATGTTGTGAAGGACCAGGACATAGAAATGAGAAAGTAGAAGAAGAAGAAGAAGAAGATCATCTTATCAATAACGCACCCAATCACTATCACTCATTCATCCTAGTGCAGTGTTGCTAAATCCCCCCCCTCCCCGCAATTTAGGGGATTTTATCTGTAAAGGGGGAAATTTCGGGGGAATTTTTTCTAGGGGTTTTTTCAGGGGGGTATCATTTCACGGGAGGAATTTTGGGGGGAAATCAAATACATACCTAATAACGGAATGGGAAAAATCGTAAGAAAAATTTTGTTGAATGCCGAAATGAATTGGTTAGGGAGAGAGAAAGACTCCTCTGCTGGTTTGAATACTAAATTGTTTAATGAGTTGGTTAGGGAGAGAGAACGACTCCTCTGCAGGTTTGAATACTAAAATTTAATACCTAATCAATTTAGTATTCAAACCAGCAGAGGAGTCGTTCTCTCTCCCTAACCAACTCATTGGATTAGACCTCTGCACCATCGGCAAAGAACCACTTTCTAAATTGTTTATTTCACTAATTAATTGTATCGTGGGGACAGGTTTCGAGCAACTAAACTCATCCACAGCTCAGAGTGACTTGAAGTAGTTGAACCTTCATTAAGGTCTCCTGAAGGTCACTAAACAATTTAGTATTCAAACCAGCAGAGGAGTTGTTCTCTCTCCCTAACCAAGACTCTTTTTGTACTCGGTCGAGTAAGTAGGTGTTTAGGTGCGAAGAGGGGCAGGGGGCTGTGTTATGTCGGTGTCCCCTTTTAAGCTCAAACATTTTTGGTCACTCTAACTATGAAGCAAGCACATAAATAGGTTCTTGAGATTCGAATTTCTAAAATCACTTCAGGAAGGACTAGGAAAAGGAAAAAAAAAAAATTCTTTGGACCAAAAAACATGGAAAACCCTCTGGTCTTCCATTTCAGGATGAACTTTTCCGTTTCCTTGGTCTATTTTATATTTAGGTACCGTAAAATACTATTACTACTACCTACTTTTGAAACAGTTTACTTACAAATGTGAGTATCTTGATCAATTTTCCTTTGTATACCTCCCTTCTGATTTGCTCTTCAGACTTCAATGTGCAAGTGAAATTAGTGTTGCCATCTGTAAAGCAAAAAACCACTGATTTATGCCTCTTCTGAGGAGCGCCATAGTGCAACTGTGGTAGGCCCTGAAGCCAGTTTGACAATCTGATAATAGGTGGTTAGAGTTAATGTAGTTGAGTAAACTCAATTACAATTGCTTGTAGATCACATGTTCTAAAATTTTCGATAGTACCTAGGTACTGGAAGTTTCGAGATAGTCACTAGGGTTTTTGGTTTATTATTCTTGGAATAATACACCTATGTTTTCGCGACGGGGGTCGACGACTCCGAACGGGCTCAAAATTTGACATTATCCGTTTCAAGAGGTCTACATTCAAAATCCGAAATGTCCGTCCGCCGTACGCCGTAGGCATTTTTTTTTTAAATCTGAAATTTTGACAAAATACTTGGTTTACCATCTAGTTGTGCCCGCAAGGTTTTCAGTCCGATCGCCCAAACCCGTGGGGCGCTATGGGGCTATAATGGAGCTACGGGAGGGGTTTTTTGAAGGCTTTTAGCTATGGGATCGAGTTAGGTGTCGTTTTCGAAGTATTTTTGGACGTAGAATCCAATTTTTGGGGTCCCGGAACGATCAGATTTCACTGGGGCGATCTATAGGGCTTTCATGGGGCTAAAAATGGATTTTTGAAGGATCCCAGGATGTTAAATATTTTTCGAGTAAAAAAAAAAAAAAAATGAATTACCTACCTATTGAAAAAAAAAAACATTTTTGAAAACAAAAATCAAAAAAAAAAATTTTTTTTGAGATAAAAATCAAAAACATTTTTTGTTTTTAAGTTTTTTCATTGACAGAATTAAATTTCTGCACATGTAACGTATATCAAAGAATAATAAACCCTTGTGTAAAATTTGCAGCGTTTTTCGCTTATGTGTCAAAGTAAAGGCATAAAATGTCAACAAAACAAACATTTACAACGGCTTGCTGAGATCCATCTAGTCAAAAAATGGACGACGGATTCAACCACGCTTCGAAGATTAAGCAAACTAGTAATTCGTAGTCTTAGATAAAATACCTAGGTACATAAAAATTGAGCAAGAGTGTAGGAACCCACACAGCACCAAAGGTTACGGAAACGTTTCATGGTGGTATCAGAAAGTTTCAAAAATTTTTTGAATTTTTTGAAAAGCGCTAATGATACGACTCAGAAACGTTTCTGAAAAAAACGTTACGGTTATGATGTTTCAGAAACGATACTTCCTAAACCTTTTTGAAACGTTTCAGAAATGTTATATGGTGTATAGTCAAACTTCAGGATTATCTCCAAAATGCTATATTTTCAAAATCACTGGCTGCAACCGTACACACGTGGTGCTAACATCTGACTGGACATCCCTCAACTAGGAATGAACAACCACTACAACAGGATCAACAAACCCAAAAGTGCAAATCCTTACAACATTATAAAAATGTTATATTTAATGTTGAAATGATACGTTTCATTGTCGCAACAAAAAACACGTAGCATGCTACGTTTCTGCAGAAACGTCTAAAAAGAAACGTTTGAGATTGATACTTCCGAAACCTTTTTGAAACGTTTTTCAGGAAACGTTTCAGAAATGTTATAAATGATGAAATGAAACCTTAGAGGCTCTGGCGTCGGTATAAATCTTTTAAGACTGCCAACACGCGAAAGAACGTTGGTTTCCGAGCATGGGAAAGTCAATATCAACGTGAAAGGGATGAGACAAGAGGAAAAGTACCGGTTTTCAAGCGTCAAAGTACTTAGGTACATACCTACTCCGTAAGTCCCAGCAGATGCGAAGGGGTTTACAGACTTATTTTTTCTGGCAGGATTTACGACGATTTTTTTCAAACATTTTTTCCTCAGTTGGGAACACATTTCGCCCTTCGCCGCTTAGGCTGTGGTGGTATGTCACAAAATAAATACTTCATCTGGGAACACCAAACCCAATTTGGGTGTAGGCGGCCTGGCGCGGGATCTACGCTACTAGGTAGCGCATATTTTACCCAGTAAAATAGGAAGGGCATATTTTACCCAGGTAGGTATGCGCGAATCCGTGCCCTACTAATGACAAAATTGACTCAACATTTAATGTTGAGGCTGATCAGAATTGTTGACCCCTGTCTCGAATAGATAGGTGCATTATTCCACCAATCGGTCTACGATTTTTGGCCCCGGCTTCAGAACAAGTAACTGTCTCATACGCGGCAAGAAACATGAATTGTACTTTGTACCTACTTAAAGTAGCGATGCCAGACGACTCGCCAAGAAAGTTTCTACGAGCCACTAGAAAAGTCTCTACTTTTCCCTCCAAATTCCCTATATCATCTCCAATTTCCCTACGCTGAACATCGACCATTTATTTGCAAAATACTCTTACTTTACTCTTACCTATAATTATTATAGGTAAATCCTGATAACATGTGGATTACGCATTGGCTTGCCTCAAGATATGTAAAATATTTCTTTCGTTGTTTTATAGAGTAATTTCCAAAAGGAGACAAAGACAGTTCCATCAATCACAAAAGATCACTATTTATTGTTTCCATTTAGTTTTTACATTGAAGAATACACATTAACATTAAATTATATTACTATATCGGATGAAAGAATTGAATATCGATGCCTTGAATCGATTAGTACCTACTGCCCCTATTCGAAACCGGAGTCAGAGATTGGTATCGTTACAAAAACGCTGCAAATTTTACACAAGGGTTTGATTCTTTGATATGGGATGCTTGTGAAAAAATTTAGTTCTGTGTCAATGAAAACAAATTTAGAAAAAACTTTTTTTTGGATTTTTTTTCAACAATTTTTTTTTTTACTTGAAAAATATTATACCTCCTGGGATCCATCAAAAATCTCATTTGTAGCCCCAAGAAAGCCCGCAGTGATCGCAACAGTGAAATCGGATCATTGCGGGACCCCCAAAAATGGATTCTACTTCGAAAACGACACCTGACTCGATCCCATAGCCAAAAGCCTTAAAAAAAACCTCCAGTAGCCCCATAGCGCCCCACGGGTTCGGGCGATCGGACTGAAAACCTTATGGGCACAACTAGATGGTAAACCAAGTATTTTGTAAAAATTGCAGATTTTTTGAAAAATTCCTACTGTCCAAAACGACCCGGACGGCGGACGGACATTTTGGTTTTGGAATCTAGACCTCTTGAAACAGATAATGTCAAATTTTGAGGCCGATTGGAGTCGTCGACCTCCGTCGCGAAAACTTTTTTTGGCAATTTCAGTGTTAATTCAATTTGTCTGAGAAATCCCTACTTTTGCGTAGGGATTCCCTACGTCCTTCTCACATCCAAAAGTTCCTACGTGTAGGGAAAAATCCCTACGTCTGGCATCACAAGTAGACTACTTTCGGAGGTGTTGGGAATATAAGGGGTCTATCCCCAACCTATAGTCAGTTTTTACCACACAGTTAGGGGATAGAAGTCAGTTTTTACAAGTCAGTTCGCTAAACATGCCTCCAACGCGACTCGAAAGACCATTAAATGGTAAATTTTACTCGAAGCCGCGCTGCGCCGTACAACTTGAGGTAGGTAAAGGACCCTTGACTAGGTACCAGCGTGCAGTACAGTGAAACCTCGATAAGTGCAACCTCGATAAGTGACCATCCTCGATAAGTGACCATAAAACCCAGTTCCCTTCACCTTGGGGCCATTTCACATTGATTTTTAACTCGTTAAGTGAACATGATTTGAAAGTACAACCTCTTTAAGTGCAACGTGAAATTCGGATTCGAACCTCGATAAGTGACAGAAGACTCGACCTACCTCGATAGGTGACCATTTCCCTCGCTAAGTGACTATGAGTCGGCGGAAACCTCGCTAAGTGACCTAGGCGGAAGGTGGGTACAGGCATGCGAATTTGTTTGTGCAAATGTTTGTTTGCTTATCTGGGGTCAAGACCTCGTCACATATTTCTGCGGACCCACTGCATTGGCCACGTCAGTACATATTTCGTATGCCCAAACGGATATGAGCATTAATGTACTGCAAGCCATGAGAATGGCTCGAATGGCGTGGAGCAAAGTCGAGAATATGACTGTTCGGAACTGCTTCAAACAAGCCATCAATTGAATTGAATAGATGAGCGCAACCTTTTTGTTATTACTTATATATTTAATGAGCGAGAGAAACTAAGAAACAGCAGGTATCTAGCGAGCAAACTATGCCACACAACACATCATCCACGTGATGCTCATTACGTGGAGGTGAGCGAACCTTTCCATTTTTTGGAAAAAGGTTGCGCTAAAAAGCTGGGTTTTTTGGTGCGAATTCTGTAGCGGTACCAAACCACGAACCCGTCCATATCCCCGATTTACTTACGTGCAGTTTCTGATGTTGGGGGGAAGTTTTGCCGACGACAGACCTTTCAAAAGCTATTAACACCCTACGCTGCATGTCGGAAAGCAACCCCGAAGTTCCCGATGAGATGTTTGACCATCTCATAGAAATCGAAAACTATTGAAAAAGAAAGATCTCGTCCAAAAGAAGATGAACGATTATCAAAGTTGACCACTTACCTAGGTACCGTTTTATGCTTTTAAGTATGTATCTATAATATTTATTACGACGAGTCGTATAATTAAATATGATCAGTCGGAGCGCTGATCAGCCTGGTTCAAATCCGGGCCGAACACCAATGTTTGACCAAAAGTCAATCACGTGTTGTAATACCTGACTTGTCGGCAGACAATTCACCTCTGAACTCAAGTTTATGTGAATCCTTTCCCTGGAGCAAGATTTTCTAAAGCGTTTCTAAGTACAAGTGCAGGGTCGGCTCCTGCCCCAATTGTGAGAACCGAAAAAATGGTTTAACACAAAAAATCCCACTTTACTTTACTTTACTTTAATTAAATATTTACGATGAATAAAAATTGACGGATCAATCTCTTCAAGACCTCGTTAACTGAAAAATTTTCCCTTCTGCCCTCGATTAGTGCAAAACCTCCTAAGTGAAAAACCTCGATAAGTGCAAAGAAAATCTTGTTCCCTTGCGATTGCACTTATCGAGGTTTCACTGTATACGGTTCAGTATAGGTACATACTGACCATGAACCAGATGAATAATTCAGTGTTACCTCCTCAATTATTGAGGAGGTAACATGCGCATAGGTCCACCGAATTTTCAGTACCTACGGACAGAAACGTGTTTTTTTCTTTCTTTTTAGATTTACAATATTCCCTCTTTTTCAAGTCCATACTATTGAGAGGATTGAACAAACCTGGACCAGGTCTTCCAATATATTGGAATCAGGTTTGTCAATCAATTGTTTCAATCCTCTCCAATAGTATGGACTGATGTTATTTGAAACTTCACTCTCTCTGACTGAATTGACTCTGAAAACTGAATTGACTTCAAAAGTTAATACAAAAAAATTTGTTTTTTCATCAGGCGGAATCTGATATCCACGCACCTGCCAGTCGCCATGCAGTCCCGGCGGCTGGCGGAGTCCTGGAGAACCTGGTTGGAAGTAAGGCACTCAAAGATTCACGGAGAAGGGTTGTTCGCCCTTCAAGACTTCCACCCAGGTGAAATGATCATCGAATACGTCGATGAAGTAATAGTATAAGTCTTGTAAAGTAAAGTAAAGTAAAGTGGGTTTTTTTGTGTTACCCAATTGGAGAATAAGTGGGGCAGGAGCCGACCCCGCACTGTAGATAAGCTTTAGAAATTCTTGCCCCAGAGAAAGGACTCACACAAACATGCGTTGAGAGGTGAATTGTATGCCGACAAGACAGGTATTACAACACGTGATTGACTTTTGGTCAAACATTGGTGTTCGGCCCCGGATTCGAACCAGGCTGATCAGCGCTCCGACTTATTTGTAAACAGACGATGCTCTGTCGCCCTAGTCCACTGGGCCACCCTGACCCCCACCCAGGAGGATATGAGGATATGATCGTTGAATATGTCGGTGAAAGTCTTGTCTGTTTTAGCATTTTACTTCAATTAGGAATGGAAATGCACCCGAATTTCGGGTTAAATCATCCTGTACCATGTGGTTAGAAGTCAAAAAGGGAAAAATACGTCATTTTTGTGACTAAGTCTTTCGCGTACCTAGTTTATAATAATATGACATAATACATTGTATTAAGTTGTTCTGGCCGATTCAAAAACCGGTGTAAGTGACGTCACCAACCAAAGACCGTTTCCAATCAAAGAAACCCGAGTGCAGGTAGATTTTCAAATTTTCTCTTGATTTTCTTGGTGGTTGGCACTAGTGACACTTGTCCGTGTTTACTTTGCTGTGAATGTGATCGTGCGTATGTATTGACTCAAATTATTCGTGATATTAACTTATTCGACGTGACCGTTTTTAGTTTTTTAATGGTGACCAACTCGTCGATCAATAGGAGCTGATCTCGGGTTTCCTCCAAAATTCAAATTGCAATTTATAAATTCGTACGAACTTGCAGTTTTCTATCCTTATTTTCAGTACCATTTGGACGACTTCTGACGATAAAAAAATAATCCATACACGTTTCCATTCCTAATTGGGCAACACATTTTGTGTTATGGGACGAAACCGACATTTCTAGCGGGTCAAAAGTCGAAAAATGAAGTATGTATTCCTGTGGAATCATGATTGTTACGATTTAAAAAAAAAATTAGAAAAAGCGTTTATGGGCTGCGCTTACCAGGGAATCTAATGGAATGTCCAACCAGAATTTTTTCTCGTTCTAGGAGTGCCCCCAAACAGAACCTTTCATATTTCGATTGCCGGTTTTTGTGTCATGGAGGAAATTGTAACTTTTCAGAACGAAAAATCGTGGCAAAAAGGATTTGCTTAGCGGAAATATTACGAGGAAGTATTTCGGGATTTGATCATTAAAAACGCTGCAAATTTTACACAAGGGTTTATTATTCTTTGATATAGGTTACTTGTACAGAAATTTAATTCTGTCAATGAAAAAAATTTAAAAAAATTTTTTTGGGAGGGGTTTTTTTTTTCAAAAAATTTTTTTTTAATTCTCTATTTTTTATTCGAAAAATATTTAACCTCCAGGGATCCTTCAAAAATCCCATTTTTAGCCCCATGAAAGCTCTAAAGATCGCCACAGTGAAATCGGATCGTTCCGGGACCCCCAAAAATGGATTCTACGTCCAAAAATACTTCGAAAACGACACCTAACTCGATCACATAGCTAAAAGTCTTCAAAAAACCCTCCCGTAGCCCCATAGCCCCCCACGGGTTTGGGCGATCGGACTGAAAACCTTGCGGGCACAACTAGATGGTAACCAAGTATTTTGTCAAAATTTCAGATTTTTAAAAAAATTCCTACTGCCCAAACGGCACGGACGGCGTACGGCGGACGGACATTTCTCTTCTTCTCTTTTTATTCTTGGAATAATACACCTATGTTTTCGCGACGGAGGTCGACGACTCCGATCGGCCTCAAAATTTGACATTATCCGTTTCAAGAGGTCTACATTCTAAATCCGAAATGTCCGTCCACCGTCCGGGCCGTTTTGGGCAGTAGGTTTTTTTTTTAAATCTGAAATTTTGACAAAATACTTGGTTTACCATCTAGTTGTGCCCGCAAGGTTTTCAGTTCGATCGCCCAAACCCGTGGGGCAGTATGGTGCTAAAATGGGGCTACGGGTGGGTTTTGGTTTATTATTCTTGGAATAATACACCTATGTTTTCGCGACGGAGGTCGACGACTCCGATCGGGCTCAAAATTTGACATTATCCGTTTCAAGTGGTCTACATTCTAAATCCGAAATGTCCGTCCGCCGTACGCCGTCCGCCGTCCAGGCCGTTTTGGGCAGTAGGAATTTTTTTAAAATCTGAAATTTCGACAAAATACTTGGTTTACCATCTAGTTGTGCCCGCAAGGTTTTCAGTCCGATCGCCCAAACCCGTGGGGCGCTATGGGGCTATAATGGGGCTACGGGAGGGTTTTTTTGAAGGCTTTTAGCTATGGGATCGAGTTAGGTGTCGTTTTCGAAGTATTTTTGGACGTAGAATCCATTTTTTGGGGTCCCGGAACGATCTGATTTCACTGGGGCGATGTTTAGGGCATTCGTGGGGCTAAAAATGGGATTTTTGAAGGATCCCAGGATGTTAAGTATTTTTCGAGTAAAAAAATACGGAATTTTTGAAAAAAACACATTTTTGAACAAAAAAAATCCAAAAAAAAGTTTTTTGAGATAAAAATCCAAAAAAAAGTTTTTTTTAAAATTTTTTCATTGACAGAATTAAATTTCTGCACAAGTAACGTATATCAAAGAATAATAAACCCTTGTGTAAAATTTTCAGCGTTTTTTTTAAGGCTCCGGGGTATGGGATCGAGTTAGGTGTCGGTTTCGGAGTATTTTTGGGGGTCCCGGAACGATACGTTTCACTGTGGGGATCTATAGGGCTTTCATGGGGCTAAAAATGGGATTTTTGAAGGATCCCAGGAGGTTAAATATTTTTCGAGTAAAAAATAAAGAATTTTTGAAAAAAAAAATCCCCAAAAAATTTTGTTTTGTTGGAATATAAAAAAAAAACCATGATCCAAACCTGATCCAAAAAAAAAAAAAAAAAAATTTCATTGACAGAATTAAATTTCTGTACAAGTAACCCATATCAAAGAATAATACACTCCCAAGGCAATGGCACATGAGCTTCCTCGTGCCAAGTTCAAAATGAACGTAACAACTGTAACAAGGAAATTACGTTCGCGCATGCGCTGAGCGTACCGCTGATTCAATCGTGATGAAACTGACAGGGTACCATCTAGAGCTATACGCACACAATTCCTGAAAATTTGATTGAAATCCGATCAAAATTGAAAAAGTTATGCCTGTTTCAAGAATTTCACGTTAGCGCATGCGCAGAGCGTACCGCTGATTCAATTGTGATGAAATTCGTATGGGACCTCAAGGAGCCTTATCCGCATAATCCCTCAAAATTTGAGCTAAATTCATTCAAAATTGTGGAAATTATGGCTGTAACAAGGAAATGCGGACAGACCCACAGACCGACAGACCCACAGACCGACAGACACGGAACCAAATTAGTTCAGTAGGCTATGAAACGCAAAATGCAAGTGGAAATTTTGAATTCGGACAACAAAAATTTTTTTTCTCCCGAAAGTGAACACAAGGCTTCCGCTGCTTCGCAGACTCGGAAGCAATAAACCCTTGTGTAAAATTTGCAGCGTTTTGACATTTTATGTCTTTGCTTTGGCACATAAACAAAAAAATCGTCACGAAAACTGTTGACGAAAATTGTCCCAAGCCGTTTCTAGGGAAATGGAACTTGTTTAGACATAAAATGTCCCAATGTGTTGCAGACTCGTATGCAAGCGTTTGTTAAGATTTTTAACAAGAAACCTACATCAAAGAATAATAAACCCTTGTGTAAAATTTGCAGCGTTAATTTTGTTTATGTTTTGGCTTGTTAACTTGATATAGGAAATATAAAATTTTCTACTGGCTTCCCGTATCCCCACTAATAGTGGGGTTGAGATCCCCTCTTTCTTATTTTAATTTTTTTAGAGCTTCCCGAACTGATTCCGCCTGCCTCGTTGATGGAATGTCATACACGCGGTATTCATTTCCTATTGTGATCTCGTGGACTTCGTAGGGACTATTTTTTCGTTGGCGGAGGACCGAAGTTCTGTCCGTTTTAATTCCTGGAAGCGTTCGAGTTCTGATTCGACTCCGAACGGTCGGCACTTACTCTGCGAAAGCAGTTATTACCTATCAAACTTAATTGTTCTTTTACGAATAATTGGTCAGATTTACTCCTGTGCAACATTAAATTATTGGCTATCATAGCCAATGGGAAAAGTCGGTTTTGCCCAAAATTTGGCAATATAGGTAAGGTGTTATGGGCTAGTTTTGTAATAATACCTGGTACTTTAAATTATTAGCTAATTTTGATCAAAATTAAGTATAAAGGTGGAGTAATAATCTTATCTATTAGGTTTGGTGGGTTGGAGGGTTCCAGCATGACATGCAAATAGTGACATCCGAATGACGATGCTTTCCAATCGAAGAAGAGCATCGACTACTATTGAACTGCGACGATGGGACAAAAAGGAAAACCAGAAAAATTCCAACAATGATAAGTACTTACATAATTGTACTGTACATGTACAGTAGGTACTGTTCTTAGTCGACGTCTAAGGGCGTTACAGAAGTTCTCTGGTTTAAGGTCGATCCACACATTTCACTGATGTTAGTGAATCCTTGGCCATCAATGATAAATTGATTCAATGGCATCAATGATAAATTGTCCACACACCAGCATTACTTTCCGCACGGAGCACTAATGACCACGGATTCACTGAAATGTGTGGATCGCCCTTTACAGGTAGGTACTAATTTATGTATAACCCATGTTATAACCCATGTTTTATTTACTGTTATTGGGCATTCGTTTTTGAAGATGTCATGGGCAGTGTCTTACCGGAACCTGCTGAGTCAGCAATGCTGACGCAGGGCATGAATAATTATTGTCCCCTGTCAAGATGATTAGTTTTATTAGGCTCGTCAGAACCTTAGGATTCTGCAAAGCTGTTAAACCTCAATGAGGTTGTGAGCTGTTAAACCTTAATGAGGTATCTTGGGCCACCCATGGAGGAGGAAAAAATTCGAACAACGGTTTTTCATTAACCTTCTATAATGATCAAGAAAACTTGATGTGGTGGCAAGCTAAATTAGTTCCTGTAATGGTGAAAGACCCAGAAACGCCGAGAGTTCCATCCGTCGTATTCAGGCGGAAATGAAAAGTGGCATTTTTTGAATACACAGCAGATTCTACTGTATGTTCAAAACAAAATGCGCTGGTTGTGGTAGATTTTGAAATTTCACTGAAACGGACTGGCCCAAGTCTTTTAGCAGGTGTCTTCAAATCCCCATCTAGACCTACAAAACGTAAGACGTGGTAGGTAGACGTGACGAGACAGTGAAAATCCATTTTCAATCGAGACGCATAAAGAATTTTTCTTTTGTTCATCTCGCTTGCAGATCAAATGCTGTCCCGAACACCCAGAGTTCCAAGTCTCTCTCTTCCAAGCGGGGGGGGGGGGGGGGGGGGGGGGGTTGTAGCCCCCCCCCCCCCTAGACTTTTGGGAACACAACAATAAATTGTGCTGGACTTATTTAATAGAAACAACAGAATTGAATGCGTAGGTAGGGGCATGGAATGGTATAATTGAAATTTGGGAACACTAGCACTCTGACAGAGGGCCTCCTTTCGCCACTTTCTGCAGGGCTGTGCACAGGCCCGCCGTCTGCAAGGGGTCTGTACGGTCCCAGATGTGGAGCCCCACCAAGCCTGTTTACAGGCTGGGAGTAGGGATGTTTGATACTTCTAAAGTATCGATACAGTATCGTATCGATACAGTATCGTATCGATACATCCAGACAGTATCTAAAAGTATCGATACGATACTTTCAATAAAGTATCGGTATCGAAGTATCGATACTTTTCAAAAACGCCTGCAAATTTTTAGTCAAGGGTTTATTATTCTTTGATATGCGTTACTTGTGCAAAAATTAATTCTGTCTCAATGAAAAATTTTTGAAAAAGTTTTTTCTATTAATTTTTTTTTTTACTCAGAAAATATTTTACCTCCTGAGATTCTTCAAAAATCCCTTTTGTAGCCCCATGAAAGCCCTTTACATCCCCACAGTGAAATTGAATCCTTCTGGGACCCCCAAAAATATACTCTACGCCCAAAAATACTTCGAAAACGACACCCAACTCGAACCCATAGCCAAACGCCTTTAAAAAAAACTTTCAATTGCCCCATTTTAGCCCCATAGCGCCCCATGGGCTTGGAAGATCGGACTGAAAACCTTGCTCCAAGCCTCGGGGGGGGTAGGTACAGGTAGCAAAAAAGGGGAACATTCCCTCGTTTGGTGAAGCTGTGGCCACACTAATTTCTACTGTGATGAGTGAGTTGGGTTGGTTGGTTGGGCCAACATTTTGGTGGTCCGCCCTTGATCGAGGACGGCTGATTCTTCTGATATGAGAGCTGGTGCAGCTCCAGGAGGTGGTGGTAGGTACCTATATCAACTTTCTTCAATTGCTGGTCAAGTTAGAGGTACTGTCAACTACCTATATGCCGTAAGTTTTGAATCTGATGAAATGTGAGGGATAAAAAAAGTATCGGCGCCGATACCGGAAAAAAAGTATCGATACTACGATATGTATCGGGGACAAAAAGTATCGATATGTATCGATACTTTTTTGAAAAGTATCGATACTTTTAAGTACTTTTTCAACATCCCTAGCTGGGAGTGCGAAGGTTAGGTGCGTCCGAAGGTGAGATGCGGCCTTTTCTGACTACGTCTGGGAAAACTACATCGCTCCGGACTCCACATTCCCTCCACGTATTTTCTAAGTTGAACGATGCTTGACGTGCTCCTGGGGGTGCAGGCGGAAACTTATGCTAAGTGCAGGAGCAAGGGACGAAAAACTAAAAAAATCTCAGAAAAGGAAGAATTCGTACGAACGGCGATGGCGAGGCTGCAGAGCAAAAAATCGAGCGTTTTCTCGATTTCAATTCGTCAAATTGTTGAGCTTCAAATTTTTGCCCTGAGATCGAAAGGATTGACATGTAGATTTTCCAAGCTCAATTGAGAATTTTCCAAACTGAATTGAGAATTTTCTAAGCTGATTTGAGAACTTTCCATTTCAAATTGAGAATGTTCTGTTCAAATTGAAAGAGAAAATTCTCAAATTGAAATGGAAAGTTCTCAATTCAGTTTGGAAAATTCTCAATTGAGCTTGGAAAACTTATAATTGCAAAATGATGGCAAATTGAAATAAATGATGACTGAATTTGACCTCAACCTCATGGGGGACTACTCAGCCATCCTCTTCGCGGTGTCGCCTGGGTAATGCTAGTAGGCTGATCGTCGGGACGCATCTAACCTTTGCTCGCCTCGGGCCGTGGAACGCATCTAACCGTCATTAAGGGGATCAGGACGCACCTCACCATACGCACCGCACTATCACCACGAACAACCTCAATACACCAACACCAACCGAGGGGGACGGCCGGTAGCACTTCACGGTTGTATTTTCTTGGGTAGGGGGGCCTGGCTTCGCTCGCCCATTTGAATAATAGAGATTTAGTACTAAAATGTGGGTCTCCAGGGTCTCCAGGTAGGATACAGAGGAAACGCCGACTCAATCGGACTGTAAACAACGAAGATAGGAGGAGTTGCGTGGATTGCGCGCGTCAGAAATTTCGCTCAATGCGCTTATTGGACGTAAAAATGGCCGGGGAATCTAAATTCGCAAAAATAGTTCTGATTTAAAATAAGAAAGTGGGTGCAAATGCGCCGATTTGCGCGAATTTTTGGGAGGATCTCATCCCCCTATTAGTAGCTAAACGGATCCCGAGACGAGAAAAAATCACCATAGTTTCATCACTTACCTGCCTTTTTCAGAGGAGAAAGGCTTGTGACAAACTCCTCAGCCAGAAACAGACACGGTGAGAATGTCTTTGATGATACCTACCTATCAGATTTATTTTGTGAGCCAGAGTAATAATTCCTTACACCTATAAGGTCCTACATCTGTTCAATGTAGCGATGTTCAAATTTGCAGCGTTTTATATATATGTAAAATCCCCCCCCCCCCCCCCCCCCCCCCCCCCCCGGCTAAATCTGCCTATGCCCATGACTATCAATAAGATCAACTCAAAAGAATAATAACCCATGCGTAAGGAATGTTTTGTGTTTGGTGATAGTTCTCTGTTATTGGGCTTTCACCCGTGAAAACAACTGTTTTCGACGATTGAAAGGCGACAACGAAATTGTAGGTTCTTGAAAAAGGGATGGGCTCCTCCAAAGGAAAGTAACTCTTACCGATATAGACCAGGACGATAATTCGCGCACATTGTCAATAACATATAGTTCACAAAAGGTAACATCTTCACGATAACGAAGTCAGAAGTAACTGAAAGCACGATATGGATAAGTGAAGGGGACGCGCCCCTCGTTTTAGGTTCGATTATAAACAAAATTGGAAATCAATTTATCAGGCAGCGAGACTTTTGTTGAGGGTTGAAAGGTTGCAGTCACCGATGGGGTGGGAGTGAAGGTCATGCGATGGATGAATGACGTGCTGGGGTGGGGTCTCGCAATGTTAGTTTACCCACCATCAACCAATTTGTGAGTGTTTACCCACCATCAAACAATTTGCGGAAGGCCGAACATCAAAGAATTGCATCTCTACGTTGCTTGTTCAGTGTTCTGAGGGGGGAAAATCATTTATCCAAAGTTGTTTTTTTTTTGTTTTTTTTTTTCGTGAAGTAATTTACTTCACTTTAAAAGTTCTTGAAGGTTTTGCCTGAATTAGGTACCTGGTTATAGTGATTAATCATTGTAAGTATTTAATGCCATTATAAAAATTGTGAAACAGTTTTCATTTTCAAGAAAGTTGTTATTGTGAAACCCTTTTCCACCCACCAGACGTGATATTAAATAATATTTAATTGTATATTATACAAACTTTGTATTCGGGCACAAATAGTTCGTGAATCATTACCTACGACAGCAGTCATTGTGGTCGGCTTGTCTGTTGAATGCTTAGTGTGCCTTGCCCGGGCACCCGTGATCAACAAACGGATCTCATTGACGTACATCCAAATTTTGGATCCTAACCCTGACAACAGTTACTATTGTCTTCTGATCCGAGCCCTTCCAGCTTTGTTGCTACGACCCTGCTAATCAATACACAGTAAGCTGGAGGATTACATACAACGTTCACCATACAAAGGTATGCCAACTAGTGTCAATACTACTAATTTGACGTTGTTTCATGTTCTGACTCTTAAAGGGTGCTTTGATGTTTTTTTTTTTATTTCGTTCACACACGACTCTGCAGACGTCACGTATCGACTAAAACCCTCATTTTCCAAGAGCATGACATATAGTGTGTTGAGGTAGCTACGACGCAAAATCTTCAACCTATACCTACTTTAAATTATTGGCTACTATCAAAACCACACGCAAAGAATCGCAATATTCCCTGTATAGACACTTAGAAACAGGATGTTTCTATTATCATACCGTAGATACGTTCGAGTAGGCACACACCTAGCTGAAAATTGGTTCAATGGAAAACATCATTCGTGAAAGTCATCCGTGTTGCACGCTCGTTATCGCTGCTGCTCCAGTTAAAGGTGCCCGTTACACCCCAGATCTCCCGAACCTAATTTTGTACCTATGCCAGAGATTGCGTGAAATTAGATGGCGTAGCAAGTGGTTGGGTAGAGATACGACAAATCTGAAAATGTTTAATTAAATTAGGGAGAAATGAGGCATGCAGAATCGGTTTCAAGCTCGGCAGACCGCTTTGAAATCAGATTTCAAAGAGGTATGCCGTGCTTGTTTCAGATCGTGAAACATGATGAAATTTAATATTTCAAATTTGACCCACTTATAACCTTGATGATAAACAGTCGACAGTTGAAATGATACACTATAATATTCTAATGAATACAAAATTCTAATTAAAAATGAATTTAAAAAAATCATTGTTTTATTATAACAAAAAATAGGAAATATTTATGTAACCAACAGTTGAGTTACCTACTCAAAATTGATATGAACTTTGAAATTATTTTAAAATGAAAATAATTATTGTCGTAATGTTTTCGGGTTTATTATTGTCGTAATGTTTTCGGGTTTATTATTCTTGGAATAACACACCTATATAATCGCGACGGAGGTCGATAATTCTGATCAGACTCAAAATTTGACATTATTCGTTTCAAGATGTCTAGATTCCAAAAACGAAATGTCCGTCCGTCGCACAGTCGAAAACTGATAATCTGACGTAAGAACGTAACGACAAGAAGAAAAATACACTGGCAAGGCAATGGCACATGAGCTTCCTCGTGCCAAGTTCAAAATGAACGTAACAACTGTAACAAGAAAATTACGTTCGCGCATGCGCAGGGAGTAGCACTGATGCAATCGTGATGAAACTGATAGGGGACCATCTAGGGCTAAACCCACACTATTCCTGAAAATTAGATTGAAATCCGTTCAAAATTGTGGGAGTTATGGTTGTGGCAAGGAAATTATGTTCGCGCATGCGCTGAGCGTACCGCTGATTCAATCGTAATGAAACTGATAGGGGACCATCAAAGGCTATACCCACACAATTCCTGAAAATTTGATTAAATTCGGATCAAAATTGTGGAAGTTATGGCTGTGGCAAGGAAAGGCGGACAGACAGACAGACAGACACGGAACCAAATTTATTCAGGAGGCTCTGAAACGCAAAACGTGAGTGGAAATTTTGATTTTGGAGAACAAAATTTTTTCATTTCGAAAGTGAAAACAATGCTTCCTCTGCCTTGCAGACTCGGAAGCAAAATTTGTAAATTGTTGAATAAAATTAAAAAAATGTATCAATTTTGCGGGTGGAAAATTCATTCATTTATTGAAACGGTCAACATCATCATCAACAAATTATCAATTTTATTTTTTCAAGACTTGAAAAACCATACATACCTATGGTACCTATGGTTTTAGTTTTTAGATCTTCCGCGACCTTTTAGCATAACGGCTGTTTTTTTTGGGGGGGGGGGGGGGGGGGGGGACACTCTAATTGCACCTTTAAAAATCTTTAAAAAATCACAGGTGGTCTTTGAGTCAATCTACACATTCGACATAATCGGTGGATCACATGGATCACATTGACCCACCGACTCATAATTTCTCACGATAGGTAATTAAACTCCACCATTATATACGAAGCTATGTCACCAAGCGATTCTATAGACTAAATTTCATAGGATATGACAGTCTATACGCAAATGTGCATAGTCAATTGACCTGTAGTGGGTCAATCGCAATGTGATCTAAAAGTAGAGGAATATTAACATCTTTAATATTTGATAAAAGTTTTCGAAAAGTATTCTTGTTGCGGCTGACGCTTTCAATTTTTTTCTTAAAATGCGGTAAAAATCGTTTTGGAATTTCACCGTACACCAAGTTCAATTTAGCATCTTTCAATTTCCCGCCGCATTTTTCAGAAATTGAATAATATTGATTTTTTTCTCAAATTTTTGCGAATCAGTCAGAAATTTGGAACAATAATAAATTTATGCTTGCTTGAACAACTGTTGTTACAGGCTTGATGAGCTGTTCTACATGATCTGTTAATGACAAATCCTGATGGAATCAGCCAATTTACCTCCAACGAAACGGTCCAAATTCGCACCGGCGAGTAAAACCTCGCATAATTCGCGATGTTGAATTATGAGTCCTGACATTTTTGCGGCGAATGTAATTGAGGGGTTGATAGCAAAACCCCCATTAGTCACAGAACTCGAAAAATTGTTCAAGCCACCATCGCGTTGTTTACGGCATTCCACACATGGTTACGTAATCAATTCTATTAAAAAACCCACTTGCCGGAGTGTATAGGGCACGGAAAATACAGTGATTCGGCAAAAACCTGACAAGTCAGGAACTTTTCAAGCAAGAACCCCACTAGTCCCAGCATATTTAACTTTCCACAGCCAGAGGATGCATTTCGAGAACTCAGCACTGTTACTGATACCTACAGAGTTGATTAAAACAAATATAAATACACTGCCAAGGCAATGGCACATGAGCTTCCTCGTGCCAAGTTCAAAATGAACGTAACAACTGTAACAAGAAAATTACGTTCGCGCATGCGCAGGGAGTACCACTGACACATTCGTGATGAAACTGATGGGGAACCATCTAGGGCTATACCCACACAATTCCTGAAAATTTGATTGAAATCCGATCAAAATTGTAGGAGCTATTGCTGTGGCAAGGAAATTACGTTGACGCATGCGCTGAGCGTACCGCTGATTCAATCGTGATGAAACTGACAGGGTACCATCTAGAGGTATACGCACACAATTCCTGAAAATTTGATTGAAATCCGATCAAGATTGAGAAAGTTATGCCTGTTTCAAGAATTTCACGTTAGCGCATGCGCAGAGCGTACCGCTGATTCAATTGTGATGAAATTCGTATGGGACCTCAAGGAGCCTTATCCGCATAATCCCTCAAAATTTGAGCTAAATTCATTCAAAATTGTGGAAATTATGGCTGTAACAAGGAAATGCGGACAGACCGACAGACCCACAGACCCACAGACCCACAGACCGACAGACACGGAACCAAATTACTTCAGTAGGCTATGAAACGCAAAATGCGTGTGGAAATTTTGAATTCGGACAACAAAAATTTTTGCCCGAATGCCAGACGTTCTTGTCTTCTGGTAGGTATTCCGTCTCATTGGATAGAGATAGAGTATGTACCTAGAACAATCAGACGTTCAAACTTCCCGAGCACTTTTGCGGTCAAACTTCGGTACCTGATCGATTGGGCAACATGCTCTGCGGTTGAACATCCACCGATTATTCTTGCGGAGGTTTAATGCTGTAGGTACTTACCTCTTTCTTCTCAACCGGTTATCGTATCCGGATAACGGCTCAAAAAGTTGTTATAGTACTTGTAGTAATATAGTTGCACTAACTGTTCTGTTGCCCCCGTTTCCTTGTGTGAGGAGTGTGAGTTCAAATTCACCTCGTTTTGGGGCCTACGGTCTCATCCTGAGAACGAGTTCTCGCCTTTTTTAAAAGCATCTTGCTACTCAAACTAATAGGATTTTAGGGTTCTATGGAATTTCGTTAGCTTGTGCTAGGCGGGGAAAGAAAACTGACGTTTGCAGTTTTTTAAACTGATTTTTGGACTGAGGGTGGATGCGATCGAAACGCGTCTCACTGAATAAAACGAAGCAAAAGACTACCTATCTACTGCTTCGTTCCATAATAATTCAGAATACAATAACTATAATATAGTTAGTGATGACAATGATAATTCATATTATAATGCATAATATAATAATCATACAATGATACATATATGTATCTATTAATGCAATAATAATTGTTCATGTGTACATCCGTCTGCGTCAGGTGCCACAACACAAGCCATTATTTATTAAATTTATCAAATACAAGATTTTGTGTTTACCTACTAGTCCTGTAATATTAGGATTTTAAGGATGTTGAATGGATGTTGAGCTCTGGGAGCGAAGAAATAAAACCAAACTCAAAAAACTTACCACACCGGCACTTCTCCGTTATACCCATAGAACATAGAAAGAGAATAGAACTCTTTCTATGTTCTGTGGTTATACCCCACCCCACGACTTTCGCGACTGTTTCACGCCCGCCCGATGTTTCTAGGCATTCCCTCTTACTTAGATTTGATATTTACGTGACAATTGTAAACTGTGAGAAGAAATTGTATTATTTTTAAAAAAGAAGGGGAAAAAACAATTAGCGTGTTTTCAGAAGTTGCCGATGTCGGTGAGGATTTGTTGAAACAAATAATTTGTTACAATTATTGTAATAATTAAAATTACCACAAATTGTAATAATTACAATTACCACAAACAAACGGGAATAATAATCATTATCATTTCCGTTCCTTATCTCCTGACCTTTGTGAAGAGATTACTAAACCAACAGGTTCATCGGGGAAGACATTCGACACAAGCAAGCCCCCCGGTGGCAATGGAGTTACCCTCTTGTTTTTCCAAGAATTCACCGACGCCTCTTCACTCTTTCTATCTGTGCGTACATTAATGAAAATGTGAAAAGAGATCATTACCGGTGCCTAGAAACATCGGGCGGCGTGAAACAGTCGCGAAAGTCGTGGAGAGTACCACCACACCCGTGACGTAACCCGTATTAGCGTTGACATAATACTTTCTTAATACGATACAATTTAATTATTCTCAATAATTAATTAAGTAATTCAGTTTATTTAATTTAGAAAATATCATGAGTCCATTTCAAGAAGCTCTCGATTCAGAAGACGTGCTCGATGAGGATCATAACAATCAAATTGGCGTGAAAAATTCAGGGGACATCGACATTGTTGGGCTACTGGTAAATATTTCCTATTATCCAAGCTTGGTAGATCACGGACCAATGATTTTTTTTAAATAACCCTATTACGCCTATTCCAGACTCAAGTTGCAGATACTCACGATCTTCAGTCAGTACAGTCGATCAAGTTGAAAATAATGACCAAGGACCTTCCCCTCCATAGCATTCATCGATACCTCTTGGGTCTGAAAGAGCTGGATTTGGAATGTAGCAACGTCAATTCCCTAAGGTACCAAATAACATCTGAATCATTAAGAACCATATTTGAATCTGAATCTTGAATCCGTATCAGTTCAATTGTCTAAATTTCGATTCTAGAGAGCTCGGGTCCGACTTGAGATCACTGCAAGTTTTGCGTGTTGGCAGATGCAGACTTGAGTCACTAGACGGAATCCTCGCGTTCAAGAATTTGAAGGAGTTTTCCGCTCCTTCTAATTACATAACTCATCTTGGACTAGCCGGTCAACTACCTCATATTATATATTTTGATATTTCCCGGTATTTAAACATAATAATAGTATGTTTGAAACGCTGCACTACCTAAAAATAAACAACTACGTGCCGTCCGTAGAAAGTTTATTCATGGTTTTTGTCTCAGAAATTTTATTGACAACTGGAATCAGCTTTCCTTCTTTAAAGATGCAAGTTCATTGGAGGAACTGAATTTTGAAGGCAATATTGGAGCAAAAGGTGATGACTACAGGAATAACGTTGAAAATATTCTGCCACAGCTGGTGGTTTTGGATGGCGAGCGAATAGGTATGTTTATAAATAAACACGAACACTCGTCTCCCCCCCCCCCCCTTCCATTCGGGCCTGTAGTATAATACCTACTGTAGGCATACTTACATCATTAGGTAGTTCACGTTTACATTGAAGGAGATCCGAAGACGTTATTATCGTTTCAGAAGGAAGAAACCCAAGAAAAACCTCTCCAGTTTTGAGGGCTCCCGAACAAAGCTCGAAATCCAAAAGTGAGTTTGAAAAGGTCATTAAATGATAGTAAATGATAGTAGAAGTAAAACAGTCCTGCTGATTGGAGTCTAACCAAATTTTGGTTAGACTCCAATCAGCAGGACTGTTTTACTTGCTAGTGCAAGCGCGCACGCGCGCGTGCGTGCGTGCGTGCTACTCATTGGATTGTTTGTAAATTATGACAAACAAATTGAGGAGGTTGCATCAAAAAAAGGTACTAACCGCCAAATTTTTCAATTTCGGACTAATGGTTTTTTAGGCGTTTTGGGAACCGTTTCTTCACGAAAATGAAGTCGTTTCAGCTCCAAGTATTCTATCCATTGAAAATAAGCATTTTAAAATTGAGTTTTCAACCAAAAAGTACTAAATACCTACACATGAGGTATGTTCCAAGCAAAATGTACTCTTATCAATTTATCAATCAAAAAGTATGTAGTACATACTATTTACTACATCCAAGGCATCCTTTACTTCCTTCACACTGTGAAGGAAGTAAAGGATAGTGTGAAGTTCACACTATATTCAATCAAAAGGTACTTCACCCGCATCTCCAGTGTTGTTTCCTGGTTCACTTCGCTTTTACAGCTTTTGTTAATATTAATACCTCTTCTGATTCATTTTTACCCCAAATGTGTGTTGGCCACATCGTGAAGAGATGTCATAGAAAAAATTATTTGCGACAACAACCCAATCACCTCGGTCAGTACTGTTTCGGTTTCGTTTCGTGTCGTGTATTTACTCAATTTCCAGCTAAATTCATGGTGGCGCATGTTTTTCGTCTTTTGAACTTCAAAGAAGAGGAGTTAGGTATATTATGGAAGCCACAAAAAGCGGAAACTTTGGAGAAGGCGGGGTTTCTGGTGCTCTTCCAATATAGGAATATAGGTAACAGGAATATAGACTACATCATCGACCTCATGTTCGGCGCATGAGTGGGGCGAGCCGACGGAAAAGCCCGGTAAAGCACGAAAAACATGAAAACATTAATAACAAAACAAAAAGTAATATATATAAGTAGTAGGCAATAAACAAAAAATCGGAAAATTTAGACTTGGCAGAGGATGAGATTATCGTACACTATCCTCATATCGACAAACCGGTGTTTTTCAGTCTAAAGGTGCTATCCCAAACTGTCTGTTTACAGTCAAAACGTACTCAATCCGTCTGTTTCAGTCAAAACATATAGTAATACTTTATCCATGGCCTCAGAATTTAATTTTTGACGTAACTAATCACATAACCACTTATCAAACAGTTTTGCCACACGATAGGGCGACAAATTATGCTCAATCTGAAAAAAAAAAGTTTGGTTCTATGAGCTATGATAACTTTACTTCAGTTTTTTGCGGTTCCTGTAAAATTCACTCAAGTGGATATAGTGCTTTTTTGTGATGCAACCCCTTCAATTGTCAACATAAAATGTATGAGTGAACTTGTTTACTCCTTGGCGTAAACAAGTTCAACCATAAATTTACTAGCAATTTTCTAGAGATGTTGCATAAGGACCCGAAATAGTATGTCAATTTGTGTTTTTTTTTATGTAGGCACCAAGAAACTGCTCATGAATGACGATCTATGTGGTAATCTTACGTGTGCTCTAGCGCACAAGAAACGACAGAAAAACATGGTAAGTTTAGTAGCGTTTAGTAAGCGAGTTTAGTTGAGTCAATTAAGTGAGACTGAGATTACTTTTGAACGACGTAAAGATTTCCATTCACCGTAACTATGGGCTTTAAATAAAACTTAACCATACGTCATTCTCGGATTTGGTCATCTTATAAGTACTTTACAAAAATTAATTGATCAACAGGAGAAACATGCAGAAGGCAGAGGCCTGGAGAAGACAAGAAAGCTGAATGAACCAGAAGCAATGCTGAAAGCAGCAGAGATGTGGAAAGACGCATATGACAACTATTTAAAACAGAAATAATTAATCTTAATTAAATTCGAGATAATCTCGTTATTAGGTTCGAGATGATCTCGGTAAACAAATAACCAGTCGCCGATATCATCTCGAACCGCCCTTAGTTCTTCCACCTCTTCCTAAGAACATCATTTTGTAGTGACGAAATTGAGTTATTAGGGCCGGGGGTTCATTTTCTTTAAATGGAATAAAATTTATTCTACGAAATTACGAATCCTATTACGAATATATATTTAATATCGTCATAAGTTTAAAACCCCTAATAGGATTCGTAATTAGTTCCGCATGGAAGTGTTTAAAAAAATATTAATACATTTAAAAAAATCCCACTTCCGCTATAGAATCTATAGCATCATCTGATGATTCCGAGGTAGCAAAACGCTCGATGGATGATAACTTTCTGTTCAGGCGCCTAAAAGCGGTGAAAGCTTCTGTAACGGGGTCCCGAGGAGACGTAGCACTCCTCACTATAGTAGTTGAGACGGGAATGGAAAAAGTCGCACAAAAGCGTAACAAATTGGTGATGGTATACGAATTCCCGATTTGATCCGAAGCCTCTCACATTGAAGGGGAGTCCACTGGTACACCATAAGAAAATCTCCGTCTCTCAAGTTTCGCAGTTTCTTTTTTCAGAGAAAAGCTATGGAAGAATGGCCGGCCGGCTTTAAAAGCTGGGCAAACGACTGTCCAAAGGTTTAATTTGTAAAGTGCAATTTATTAATATATTCATTCATACCCTATTAATGTATTCACAGGGTTGTGTAAACCTTTCGACGTCCCACATAACTATTCCCTTTTGAACTCGAGTTAACTTGAGACGCTGACTTTTTCCCAGCGTGGTATTCGAACCCAAGGAGAGAGTAATTTTGTGCCTGGAATCCATTTTCTGGATACCTATCTTATCTGCCCAAACACTACCCAGATAGGTATACGTTTTTGACAAATTAGTTTTTATTGAACTAATCAAATTTTTACAGATTTCATCCAAAAGAATGATAAAAACTTGAAAAAAAAAAATTCTGAGAATAATCAACCTGTTTTCTTGACGGGGGTCAAAAATTGTGATCGGCCTCAACATTTATCGATATCCTTTTCTTGAACTCTCCGTTACCGAGGGTTGGCGATGTCTTCTCTAGAACGGTCCCGATTCTGAGCCAGATGGAATAGCACGGCAGCACCCCCGATCCCAGTTGGACGCTCGCCTGCCACCCTTCTCACGTTGGACGCTCGCCTGCCACCGACTCCTCTTCTTCCCAGAATGGAGGACTTCATACTTTGAGCCACTCAAAATGTGACCTAAATACGCTACTCTGCGCTGCTTCACCGAAGACAACAACTCACGGTCGAGGTTACTATTCTGAAGAATGAAATCGTTCATAATCTTCAAAGTTCAGGGAATCATCAACATCCGGCGCACACTGATCCGGATCGCGAATCTTAGATTCGCTAGACTAGCTCAAAAAACCCCTCCGTCTTCGAATTTAACCTTTTCACTTGCATGAAACACATTCTTCAACAGATTATCTTACGCTGAATACGATGGTGAAATCAGATTTGAGCTATAACTTTTTTTTTTTTTTTTAGATATTTGAGTTCGTACAATGTATAAAAGATGATCTTCACTTTTCGGGCGGTTAAGTGAGGGCTTAAAAAAATTATACCAATACAGCAAATTTATTAAAACTGGAACTTTTCTCTTTTCCCTAATTGCATATATATATGGGTGGTCCTTGGTGAAGTGGACACTTTTTTTACCTATAGGTAACTAAAATAGTGGAGCGATTTTCAATTTTTGATTCGCGATCCGGACCACTGTGCGGCGTATGAGTCATACGGTCTCAAATGCCTCCATTCCACCTATTCAAATGTGACATCTTCAGTGGCGTTATAGATACGTTTCAAGATCTGTAGATTCGATACAAAAACGCAAAAAATATTACTAAAAAATTTATTATGCTTTGGCATTAATTGTGCAAAAGTTAATTCAATGTACTGTTTACGATGTGTTGTTTCAGAAAATAAATGAACAGACAGTTCGCCGCGCCGTTTTGTACAGTTGGAATTTCGTTCTAATCTGGAATGTTGACAAAATACTCTGTTCTCAGGTTTTCATCTCATACAAGGTTTTCAGTACGATCCCTCAAACCTATGCGATTCTGTAGGACTGAAAACGGGCTACGGGGTCAGGGGTATTTTGAAGGCTTAAGGGTATGGGGTTGGGGTTAGTGTCGTTTTCGAGGTATTTTTAGACGTAGGATTCATTTTTGGGGGTCCAAGATCCATCCGATTTCACCGTGGGGTTCTATTCAAACAAGCGCCACGGACTTTGAATTTTGAAGAATACTTGGAGGTAAAATAAGGTGTCGTTTCCGAGTAATGTTTGACATAACTATAGGTAATCAATTTTTTTTTTTGAGTCCCCCATCTGTCCGGTATAGGAGTAGTTTTTGGTTTATTATTTTAGGAATAATGGATGGAATGGAATGGAATTTTGGAACACCTATAGGTGTAACAGCGACGAGTTCGAATATTCTGATCGGCCACAAATTTTGTCATTATACGTTTCAAAATGTACAGATTCCAAAAACGCCGTGTACGTCCGAAGTACGCCGCACACTGGGGTAGAAGCGTAAAAAAGTCAATTTTCCAAAGTCGCTTTTCCTTTGCTCTCATGCACTATTTCCATAGTTCCACCAGTAGAATCGTGCTTTACTAATAGTTTTCCGGTTGAAGTGTTCGATTAGTGCGAAATATAAAAATGATGAAAACGCTGCAAATTTTACACAAGGGTTTATTATTCTTTGATATAGGTTACTTTTACAAAAATTTAATTCTGTCAAAAAAATTTTTTTTGGAAAAACTAATTTGTTTTTTGGATTATTTTTTTTTAGAATTCTTTGTTTTACTCGAAAAATATTTGACCTCCTGGGATACTTCAAAAATCCCATTTTACCACCATGATCGCCCTATAGATCGCCACAGTGAAATCGGATCGTTCCGGGACCCCCAAAAATGGATTCTACGTCCAAAAATACTTCGAAAACGACACCTAACTCGATCCCATAGCTGAAAGCCTTTAAAAAAACCCTCCCATAGCCCCGTTTTAGCCCCATAGCGCCCCACGGGTTTGAGCGATCGGACTGAAAACCTTGCGGGCACAACTGGATGGTAAACCGTGGATTTTGACAAAATTTCAGATTTAAAAAAAAATTACTGCTGCCCAAAACGGCGGACGAACATTTCGGATTTAGAATTTAAACCTTTTGAAACGGATAATGTCAAATTTTGAGGCCGAGTCGTCGACCTCCGTCACGATCACATAGGTGTATTATTCCAAGAATAATAAACCAAAATGAGATAGGTAACGAGTTTTTCAGATTTGAAGGGAATATTTGGAAAAATATCTCCTTCCTACGACTTTTCGGAAAGAAAGAAAAATTATACACGTTGTGAGTAGAAGTCTTATAGTATCTGTAAAAAATACCAAAGTTAATTTTAAGTTTCGAAATGGAAAAAAAAACGAAAGTTCGATTCAGGCGTAATTTGAATCAAGATAATATCTTACGCATATTATGTACAAGAACTGAGCAGCGCCTTCCTGCGGCCTGGGAAATTTTTTTTTTTCTTAAAGTGACCGTTGGGAAAGAGCTGTAGAACTTTGAGTCCCCTTTTCGTCCCTATTCGGTTACAATTAATTTTTAAAGTTACCAATGCGCTCCAATCCAAGCGCCTTTCGTCCTCTCACCGCGCTCGCGTCCAAGCCGTTTCGGGCAGTACATTTTTTTTAACAATCTGAAATTTTGACAAAATACTCGGTTTACCATCTAGTTGTGCCCGCTAGGTTTTCAGTCCGATCGCCCCAACCCGTGGGGCCCTATGAGGCAAAAATGAGGCTACGGGAGTGTTTATTGAAGGGTTTCTCCTATGTCGAGTGAGTTATCGTTTACGAGGTAATTTTGGAAGTAGAATCAATTTTTTGGGGTCCCAGAACGATGCGATTTCACTGCGGGAATCTATGGAGCTTTAATGGGACTACAAATGGCCCAGGAGGTCAAATAGTTTCGTTTTTCGAATAATTTTTTTACGTATAATTTATTTTTCGAGGTCCCACTTCTAACCAAACAATGTACCTACAGAGGTTTATATATATATATATATTTCAAAAATATTTTCGTAATGACCCAGAAATAATTTTTGCACAAAAATGTATTAACCTAAAAAATAATAATAAACCCTTGTGTAAAACTTGTAAAATTGTTTAAAAACTGTTTTTAGCCCTACAGTGATTTTCAGCACAAAATCGTGAAAAAACTGCCATAAATTAAGTGTTGTGGGATGTTATTGGCCAATAAAACTCTTTCAGGGCTGTGAATATGGGTTTTTACGGTGAAACTTGTCAAAGATTGCAAAAATCGGGGATTTCACCCCACTGTGCGTCGTCCGAGCCGTTTTGGGCAGTAGGAATTCTAAAAATCTGACCTTTTGACACTTGATTTACCATCTAGTTGTGCTCGCAAGGTTTTCAGCCCAATCTGCCGATAATATCGTTTTCCGAGTAATTTTGGAGCCATGATGATTCATTTTTCGAGGTCCCACATTTGTCCAAACATTGTACAGAAATATTTTTTTTTTTTTTCAAAAATATTTTCTTAATGACACAGAATTAATTTTTGAACGATTAACCTACCTATATCAAAGAATAATAAACCCTTGTCTAAAATTTGCAGCGGTTTTTTTTTTCATTTTTTTAAAATAATTTTTTATTTGCATATACAATTAACTTTTTCTTTTTTTTTAATAGGTACCAAAGACCCCCTTGTGCAAAATTTGCAGCGTTTTGTTTTGTCCACTTGCTTCTGCCCTTCTCCTACCAATTGGGAACATAAGAAGATTATAGCCATGTCAATTTTTCGGGTAGGTAATGGAAGTAAAACCTTCCGATTCCAATGAGGAGAGCTCCTCACCCTATTTATGAGGGTTTTTTCTGTGTACAAATGACTTAATAGTTGTTGATTGATCCAATATACAATATAGGATCGTTTCTAGCATATCATGTGAAGAAGGTTCAACAAAGTCGCTGAAAGGATTGAAAGGCCAAGACAATGAGTTATTGAGGTGGTTTTAGTAAATAAAAGAAAGAATTGGACCAATAGGTAATTCTCAATTATTAATAGGAATACTTTGTTGGTTGGGATTTGCGAGTCAGACGTTCGAATAATTCAAATGAATAATTTTGTTGCCCGCAACATCGTAATTTAGGACTCTTAAGGCCTGACACCTAAACCACTACTCTACCCACTTTCGCTAAGTGGCCTCGCCCGTTTAATAAAAAAATGAAATTAGGATTTGAGCGGAACGTTACAGCAGTCAGAAAGGTGATGAATAGAATGTACTGTTATCAGAGGAACCCGGTAAGGAGGAGGCCGGTGGATTCGGTGGGAGGTGCCGGTCCCCCAAAGAGGTATCATCTAGTGGCACACGCTCCAGTCTCGTAGTCAGACGTTCAAGGTCCGCAAACCCGATCGTGGAACATACCTACTCAGTGCGATGGCTCCGACCGACGGAAAGGAATCACAAAAGAGTGCTGCAGAAAAAATTGAATACGCTTTGCGTTTCTACGTGTTGCCTACCGCGGTCAATGTGTTCGTATACTCAGTTGCGCTCATCTGGTCGGTCGTTGTAATTTTTCGAGTAGCCGTACGATACTACCAGCGACCAGCTAAGCTTTTCAGTTACAAGAAACGTCCTCTGCCTCCCAAGAATCTCAACGATCCCGAATATGGCAATCACTGCTACATCCAACTACCAGTAAGTCAAAGACATCTCACGGTCTGTAATAAAAACAATTTAATTAACAACAAGTAGGGCATTGAATGAGCCATGTAGTTCCTGCGCTAGCTGGTCTGCTGACGTAGTGTTCGTCCAAGAACTTGAGTTGGAGCATAGTCCGAAGTGAGCTCCACCAAAATCTGTCCACCATCCTTCCGAATTGGCCAAGTAAAACGGTTGTTTCTATTTCTAGTATTGCGCTAATAGCTTGTTTGTTCTTCTGTTATTCAACCACTCAAGATGACATTGGTATAAGTAGAATGTAAAACGCTGCAAATTTTACACAAGGGTTTAATTATTCTATTCTATTTTATTATTCTTTGATATACCTAGGTTACTTGTGCAGACACTTCTTCGGTGTCAATAAGCAATTATTTTGAAAAAAGGACCTCGAAAAATGGATTATGCGTCGAAAATTACTCGGAAAATATTTGACCTCCTGGAATCCTTCAAAAATCCCATTTGTAGCCCCATGAGAGCCCAATAGATCCTCACGGTGAAATCGAATCGTTCTGAGACCCCCCCCCCCCCCCAAAAAAAACCGGATTCTACGTCCAAAAAATACTTCGTAAACGACACCTAACTCGACCCCATAGCCAAAACTCTTCGAAAACGCCCTCCTGTAGCCCCTTTTTTGCCCCACGGGTTTGGGCGATCGGGCTGAAAACCTTTCGGGCACAACTAGACGGTAAATCGAGTCATTTGTCAAAATTTCAGAAAAAAAACAAAACAATTCCTACTCACCAAAAAGGGTCGGACGGCAGTCCGACATTTTGTTTTTGGATTCTACGTGTGTATTATTCCACGAATAATAAACCAAAATTTATCCGAATTCTATTGTGGTAACTTGCCAGTTTGAGTACGTAGGTATACCGATAGTATGTCGGTATGTCTGTGGATGGGGCTTAGTATTGCAGTCTAATGTTCCAAAAATAATTACTGCTTTGAAATTAATTAATGGTAGCTAACTAAATTAATAAAAAAATAATCATGCAATCTTATCTCACAAAAATTATTTCTATTTTTGAGATTAATTATAAAAGTTATTATTAAAAACTACTTCAAGGTGCAAACTAAACTTGATCGATTTCCTAATTACACAAAATTTGGCTAAATAGGTAACTGCGTCCAAGGTGTGAATAATTCAATCATTGAAGGGGTCCTTCCAAGAACGTCCAACCTGCATTTTATCTTATGTATTAGATTATAATCCTTTTGCATTCAATAATGATAATAAGAAAAATCTAATAATTATTAGATTTTTCTTATTATCATTATTGAATGCAAAAGGTTTGATTTTTATTCTATTGTGTTATATTTCTAGAATATCAAGTTACATTACGTTGAGTCAGGCGACAAGAGCAAACCTCTAATGATACTCCTCCATGGGTTTCCCGAGTTCTGGTTCAGCTGGAGACATCAAATCAAGGTGTTTTCGAAGGATTACTGGTATGTGTATTTTGCACGTCCGCCTTACCTTGTTGTGACAAAATAGAACCCATTCTGCAGAATGGTATTTAAACTATCACATTCTGAAGAATCTCTTGCCAAGAGCTTGGTTTATTGATTCAAGGGTAGTTGCTGTTGACATGAGAGGATATGGGGACTCGGAAAAACCTCCGAACGCCAAATACTACCACATGAAATATCTCGTTGATGATGTGAAGAATTTAATTGAAGGGATCGGTAAGTTCCTGCTCACGTTTTCTGAGCTTACTCAAACCTTTAGCAGATGCTAGGTTTGCTAGTAGGTAGTTTATCAAATCACTAGAGAACAGAATACTTTCCCGTAGATTAGACACTATTTTTTCATGCGCCCAGCAACGAGCCGAACTTAAAAAAAAAAAAATAAATAAATGTCGGTGACCCGAAGTGATTGAAGTAGGTGTTGAAGTAGATCAACTGAAACAAGATGAAGGCTTGTTTTCAACTTTGGAAATTCCATTCCATAGTTTTTAGCAATTATTGCTAAAAACTATGCAATTATTGCACTTTGATACTTAAGTATTGCACTATACATTTTTAAGTTATAGTAATAAACAATTTTTCTTTCTTTCTTTCTTTCTTATTCCGTAGTTTGCCGTAATTGCGGTAATGTTTTCATAATTCATTTTTGTAAACAGGTAAGGATAAGGCGATCATTGTCGCACACGATTGGGGTGGTGTCGTTGCTTGGAATTTGATTACGCGATACCCGGAAATGGTTGAGAAATTTGTCGTTTTGAACATACCACACCCAAAAGCATTCAGGAAAATGTTATCATCCAGCGTCAATCAATTTCTCAAGTCATGGTGAGTGAAATGTTCCTCAAATTGTATGTCAAATCGAATGCGATAACATGTATCTTACATTATTGTTGATTCATGAGGTACCTACTCCTTTATCTGCCTGCATTTCAATGATTTTTATACATCAATAACACCCACTCAGAACCACTTATTTTTCGCTAGTCATCTCTCAACTTTGTTATGTTATTCTAGGTATATGTTCTTCTTCCAACTTCCATATCTACCGGAATTTTGGCTGCAAGCAGATGATCTAGCTAATTTCAAGCTCATGTTCAGAAGTAAGAAGAATGGTAGCGTTCTGAATGAAGAAGATCTCGAGGCCTACAAATTCGTATATGGAAAACCAGGTAATGGATAAAAGTGTTACTTACTGGTTTTACACACTAAGTTCTTTGCATCAAATCCGTTTTGGTAAAATTATAACACAGGTAAAAAAAAGTGTTGTTAGGCGCCGAGGGGATAAGGGTTCGCCTTATCCTTACCTGTTGCGGGTTTTCAGTGTACTGAATCTAAATCTGAAACCCATTTTGGTTTATTATTCTTGGAATAATACACCTATGTTTTCGCGACGGGGGTCGACGACTCCGATCGGGCTCAAAATTTGACATTATCCGTTTCAAGAGATCTACATTCTAAATCCGAAATGGCCGTCCGCCGTCCAGGCTGTTTTGGGCAGTAGGAATTTTTTTAAAAATCTGAAATTTTGACAAAATACTTGGTTTACCATCTAGTTGTGCCCGCAAGGTTTTCAGTCTGATCGCCCAAACCCGTGGGGCGCTATGGGGCTATAATGGGGCTACGGGAGGGGTTTTTTGAAGGCTTTTAGCTATGGGATCGAGTTAGGTGTCGTTTTCGAAGTATTTTTGGACGTAGAATCCATTTTTTGGGGGTCCCGGAACGATCCGATTTCACTGGGACGATCTTTAGGGCTTTCATGGGGCTAAAAATGGGATTTTTGAAGGATCCCAGGATGTTAAATATTTTTCGAGTGAAAAATAAAGAATTTTTGAAAAAGAGACATTTTTGAAGAAAAAAAATCCAAAAACAAAATTTTTTTGAGATAAAATTCCAAAAAAAAATTTTTTCTTTTAAATTTTTTCATTGACAGAATTAAATTTCTGCACAAGTAACGTATATCAAAGAATAATAAACCCTTGTGTAAAATTTGCAGCGTTTTTACCTATCAGGTCTAGTTTTTGAGATATAGCTCATAATATGAGCTATGTACAGTTATTATCTGTACCTACCTACCATCTGTTTTCAAGCTACGCTTGAGTGTTAACTTCAAAAATCCCAATTAATTTTTCACTTTCAACCACTCTTTCTATGTTTTATGAGGTGCAGAATCCGAATTTGAAACCCGAGTTTAGCTATCTTCTTCCATTCCACGGGAAACAGCGCTGAAATTGACACAGTACAAAAAAAAAACCAAAAACACTGTTTTATACATTAAATTCTTTATTACAATAACTTAAATGTTTTATACAATAAATTTTGCAAATGCAGTTTTTGAAAAAACAACGGCAGATAGAAATAATCTGATTCCAAAATCGGATTCAGCATGAAAAATCCTGTAAGAATTGCTCTCTTTCAATTGTAAAATCTCAAAATTTACAGCCGGTGTACTTAACTCACCAACAAGCGACACTTTTTTGAAATTTGACAAATGAAAGATAGCAATTCTTGCTGGATTTTTCATGCTGAATCCGATTTTGGAATCAGATTTTTTTCATCTGCCGTTGTTTTTTCAAAATCTGCATTTGAAGAGTACAGGGGAAAAACCGGGTAACTCAGTACTACTTTACTACAGTACTACCCGGTTTTTCCCCTGTACTCTTCATTTACAAACGTATAAAATTGTGTTTTTGGGTTTGTTGTGTGTACTTTGTCAACTTTACCGCTGTTTCCCGTAGAATGGAAGAAGATAGGTAGCTAAAATCGGGGTTCAAATTCGGATTCTGAACCTCATAAAACAGAAGAAGCGGTTGAAAGTGAAAAATTAATTGGGATTTTGAAGTGCTATTTTTAACACTCAAACGTAGCTAGAAAATAGGTATATGAGCTATATCTCAAAAACTATACCTGATAGGGTACACCGGGTTTCAGATTTGGATTCAGCACACTGAAAAAACCAAACATCAACCCTTATCTCCTCGGCACCAAACAACACCCTTTATTTGTTGACCAGTGTAATCAGTTTTGAACATTGAGTTATTAAATTAAGAAATAGGACATAAATGAATAACCAAGTTTTTAACATTAACACAATATTGTCGTTTACGTTTCAGGCGCTGCGTTTGGTCCAATAGCATACTACCGAACAAATGCATTCCTAGGGTTCAAAAGTAAAAAAGCTGCCTCCACTAGTGAAACGTCTCAACCCTCAGACCTTCCCAAAGGACTGTTTTTGTTTGGCGAAGATGACGTAGCCTTAGACATCAAAGCTGTTGAACTTACGAAGAAGATCTATCCAAACTTGACGACGGAAATCATCCCAGGGGCTTGTCATTTTGTACAGGAAGACGAGCCTACAGTCGTCAATACTAAAATTAAGGAGTTTCTCAGCTCGTAAATTCTCGGCTCACTATGACTGCGCTAACTATTTTAGATACTAGTTTTGTGTTATGGTGTGAGATGTTTGTCATTTTATAGTTAAGTAAATAATAATGTCCCGTGTCACGCATCTTATCGTAATTAACAACTTATTAAGAACAACCCAAGTCTGTTGGCTATTAGGTAAAGTATTTTAAATTATTATTTGTTAAAAATTCAGTGAAATAATTGCTGGCGATTGATGTTTTCCCTCTTCGGCAAGGAGAAAGAAAGCAAACACTGATTTCACCTGAGCAGGTCGAACTACTTCGCATTTATCTTATGGCAATTTGGAAGCTTTGTGTTGTTATTGAAGAATTGTTGTTATTTATGTATTTGTTAAGTAGGCATTTATTTAAACAAATAAATATATTGACTGAGATGGTTTTAAAAGGTATATTCCTAATAACTGTTGGTGGATACGTATTTTTGGGCATATTATATGGACAGATAAGGTAAGTGTTCTTTTAGAAATGCTTCGAGGGAACACAATTATTCTGAAAAAGAAAAAAAAAAAAAAAAAAAAAAAACGCAGGATGGCGTTGGTGGATCGTTCCTTGGGTTGTGTTGATGAAGTTTTGAACTTGACCCTTTTTCTGCAAGCCAATTTGCATTTTGCTCCTGCGGCCGAAGAACAATAATAATCCAAAATCCTACAGTAAGCAAATAAACTAAAAATTTGAAATTCTATTCTAAATTTCATTTCAAACAACGCAGAAGCTACGATGCGAACACTGGCGTTCTCGGATACCAATCGAACAGAGTTTCACTTTGTTACAACTTAATTTTCCAGGCTTGGATAAACGACAGATGATTAATTTTGATTTTATTTACAAGAATAACAGTAGGGCGTAAGGAATTTCTCGCTTACAGTAGGTAAAGAAAGCGTATTCTCGCTCTAAAATATTTTTGTTTTTGGGGGTTCTCTCAAACGTTGATATTCATTCGCAATTATTGCGTATGGACCACCACTAGCGAAGGGTTTTATTGGGGGTCCGCTAACCAACGTATTAACGTATCGAGGTCCAACTCCAGTTTTGCTTTCAAAAATTTTGAGATTTTTTTTTCTGAATGAAAACCACAAAGTGGTTTTAATCTAATGATAGGGTACGAACTTCAAAACCAGAAAAATGTTGCTATAACATTTTCAGAGGGAATTTCGGTTGAATAAAAGATGTGAGCTTCGAACAACATCGAGCACACTATATTTAGAATACCACAACAGCAACAACCTAGTTGGTTGTTCATCTTATTTACGGCCCTGGAGGTTGGCCTACGGAGAATACAACCTCCCCCCCCCCCCCCCCAAATTTTGAACAATTCAATTTGAAGAAATGCACTGGCAAAAATCGAAGTTTGTTAATAAATAATGACAAATTAGGCATGATGGAACTACCAACCAATATTTTCCGATTTAAGATTATAAATTTTAGACAAGAAATTGGAAATTTTAGAGAAAAAAAAGCAAGTATACTAAGGAATACAGGTAGTTAGAATAATCCAGAACTTTGAAATTTACTTTTTTTTTTTTTTTTTTTTTAAAAAAAAGCTCTGAAATTCAAACTTGGGAATCACAATCCCGAAGCAGGGGGGACAAGCCCACCGTCATGGCTAGACGATGGTGCCCCTTCATCCTGACAGGATTTTGATCCCCAACGGCACTGCAATCCTCAAGTGGACTGATTGTACGCGATTGAACTTCAGATTCGACGCATCCATGTGTTGATGTCCTAAGTCCCTAGGCCAGGTTTTATCTCATACACATGTCAACATGAGATAGAGCCGCCGGAATTGCATGTTTTGCCAGTTTTTATTGTTGTAATTGTCTGGAAGTTCAACGAGAGCTGTGAAAAGGAAAAGGACAAAAAACCTTATTAGAGACAGCCTCGAACTCCAGACACCTGAGTGTGGACCCGGCATCATAACCACTACACCATCGACGGCCCCTCTTGAAATTTACTTACACACATGTATGTATACAACTGTAGATTTCGAGGAGGTTTTGATTCCCAACCTCATCTTCTTTGATGAATTTGGTCTCCTGTTGGGGATGGATCATGCTGTCAAACTGGAGCTGGTAGGCCGTGAGAATGATCGTTTGCTACCGACAGCACTCGCGACACACTGCTATCGGCCACTACCCAGGCTTTACACTTGTATTGCTTCCTAGTCTGCAAGGCAGAGGAAGCATTGTTTTCACTTTCGAAATGCAAAAAACGTTGTTGAATTAAGACCAACTTCATTGGAATTCATCCCAATATATTTTTATTTTTTGATGCTTTAGTTGGGTACCAAGTGGACGTGTACGTCAAAATTAATACTTCGGATGGGGACTATAGGCGGAAGAGATCGGTCCAAAAAAATAAGTGACTGGAAGACTTAATTGCCAAATATGACAGGGGGAATTACCGTTGACCCGATTTGTCCAAATTGTGGCAATAAAATATCAACCGCCATGTTGCATAATATAAGTTTAGTTATGTTTTTGACGTGAATTCTCGTCAATTTCTACTTGCTGACGACTGTTGAGAAAACAATATATATTTTAATAACAATTTAGTCGTCACTTGCACTCATCACATCCCCAGAGGACGGGACCGTTCGTACGTAGCTGCATTTGGAGCACGGGACCGTTCGTACATAGAGGGAATTAGTGGACCGGACCATTCGTACATACCAAACTTCCGTCGGGACCGTTCGTACATGCGCCCATTTTAATAAATTTTTTTTTTTTTTTTTTTTTAATCAAAAATTTTTCCCTGACTTGTGACCGATTTCCCTGACTTTTCCCTGACTTTTCCTGAAATTTTTCATTCCCTGACTTTTCCAGGTTTTCCCTGACTTTTCCAGATGGCGGCCACCCTGCAGTCAACTGATTCCGATTTGCCTAATCCCATGGCTTTCCGATCTTATCGCGCTGAAGATAACTTGCCCAAAAACATTGCTCACCTTTGCCCTAGGTCATTGCGATTTCAACAACCTGTCCATTTGCCCAAAGCCATTTTCCTCTGAAAAGCTGAGCTGAAGGGTTCAATGTAGTTTTTTAGCCTCACTGCGTTGTCTGGTTTTGGAACGATGATGAGTGAAGAGCACCAGTCACTGGGGTTGTCTTTCTTGATTATCTCCTCACCTTCAAGGGCGTCCAGCTCTTTTTCCACCTTTTCTCTCGCGGCGTAGAACACGTCCCTCTGGCGCATGAAGACAGATTTGGCGCGAAGGTGTGGTGAACAAGTTGTTCGCACCTGGAAACCAGCCAGCATCAGGTTTGTAAATAGAAAAAAAAATGCATCCAAAATTGATATAAACACGTATGTCATATAAGTTATAACTGATGCGCATCCATTGATTCCGATTGCTTGTAATATATTCCGGAATAGTTGTCGGTCGATTTGAACCCTTCATTCGAACAAAAATCCACCTCGTCACCAATATTAAATATGTTATAAGAAATTTTGTTATAACTTTAATGGGAATATCGGTAGAATTTATTCTTTTTTATAAAGAATTTATTCTTTTATATAAGCACGTTGGGCTTCGAACATCAATGAACACACTATTAAATGCTGTTGTAGTTATCAAAATTTTTGATAACTACAACAGCAACAACCTACAAAGTTTGTACGTAGTACATTTTATTTACGGCCCTGGAAACTAGCCTATGGAGGACAAAACAAATATTATTCTAGATACTTTTATTATTTCTTGAAAACAAAGAAAAGTACCTATTTAATACTCTCAGTTTGTAAAAGCAAAGCCACAGCTTTAAATAGTTAAAAACAACTTTTATATTTCTTTTAGGGAGTTTTTGGGTTCATTTACGAATTCATTCATGACCTCATGGCGGACGATCCGAGTGGGTAGTAATATTATACGGTCCGGAAACACCCTGTGCCGTTCCGATATTTTTTAGATATTATTTAGATTTAGCAAAACCCTACGAGGGGAACGCCTGTCTATTGAAGGGAGCAGCTCGTGCCTAGCGTTCCGGTGTTGACGGCTGAGTATAACTCGCCAAAGAAAGGCTCGCATAAACTTATTTCTAGGTAGGTAGTCTAGAAAAGTATAATAATTATTATAATATGTAGCCTACCAGATTATAATATAATTCCTTTTATAGTACGTAATATTTTCCGTCCTTAAAGACGCCATCGATCTTATGAGGCGGAAGCGATATCTGCGATATACCGCAGAAAAATGTTACCTACCGAATCCTCTAGGTAGGTACTCTCAAGATGTTCACTACCTACCTAGTGTTTTTCCCACACGTTTGCACGAAGAGGTGCCCAGTTTATATAATGATGAGTCACATTAGTAATGAACATTTTGGAACCGTCATATTTTAAGCTTCTACCCAGGTGCCAGGTGGTTGTAATATGGACAAATTACTTTGCTGTGTTACCTATGAACAAAAAATTCGTAGGTATCACTGTAATACGAATGAAATAGAACCCTTTTTTTGTTGATTCTAGAGATACGCACCAATAAATCAAGCTAGTTTTGCATCCGCGACTTCGGAAGCATTGTTTTCACTTTCGAAAAAAAAAAAAAAAATTGTTCTCCAAAATCAAAATTTCCATTCACGTTTTGCGTTTCAGAGCCTCCTGAACAAATTTGGTTCCGTGTCTGTCGGTCTGTCCGCATTTCCTTGCCAGACCCATAACTTCCACAATTTTGATCGGATTTCAATCAATTTTTCAGAAATTGTGTAGGTATAGCCCTAGATGGTCCCATATCAGTTTCATCACGATTGAATCAGCGGTACGCTCAGCGCATGCGCGAACGTAATTTCCTTGCCACAGGTATAAATCCCACAATTTTGATCGGATTTCAATCAAATTTTCAGGAATTGTGTGGGTAGGTATAGCCTTTGATGGCCCCCTGTCAGTTTCATTACGATTGAATCAGCGGTACGCTCAGCGCATGCGCAAACGTAATTTCCTTTCCACAGCCATAACTCCCACAATTTTGAACGGATTTCCTACATTCCTAGCATGCGAACTCTGGTGGCGCTAGGACGACTCACTGAATAATGGCATGTCACCCGCCCGCCAGATGTAATTTTAAGCGCCCGGCAACATATATCTATACATAATATATACCTATATATACCGGCCCGGCAACATATATCTATATATATATATACCTGTTTATTCTGTTTATTCAGTTTTCTTCCAATTATGTCCATGTTGGGGTTCAAAAATTAGAAATTGAAGAAGAATTAGTTTGTTAAGAGATAAAGATGCAGTTCCCGGTTGATTTCGCAGTTTCGCTATCGTCCCAAGAAGGAAAATAATCATCTGTGCGGACAGACCTCGACAACGATCATGCCGGGGGCTTTTTGGTGTGTTTATGGGTGTAGTTCTCGGGCACTTCAAGGCTTTTCATTCTACCGGTTCCCTAACGATAACTCCAAGGTGGATATCGAGGGAAAATCGGGGTTAAAAGAAGTGGTGAGTCGACGCAAAAGCTGGCAACTTCGGCTGAAGATGTCGAAGAAGCCTTCTGACCGGATGGAAGTGTGATCTCCATGAATTACTTCACTGTAAGTTTCTTATCTTTTGTAACGGTGCATTCACGGTGTAAACGTCCAGCGCGGACCATACGCCAGTGGTCGATTGTATAGCTCATCTTTGAGAAAAAATGCATTGGTGATTGTTTGTTGTAAAGGTTCCTTTTCGGAGTTATGCACGAATTAAGACTTTTTAAACTTTGCAAGTTTTGTCTCCTTTAAATGCCCATAACTCCCGCTGGAAAACGATTGAATCAGAATCAGAATCAGAAAGTTTTATTTTATTACACAGAGTGCTTTTGACAATGGTCACAGTTAATTAAAGTTAGGCCTGAAAGTACAAAGTAAGATGGTAACATTAAATTTTAATCGTAAATTGATGAATTAAGGGCATGTACACGTTAAGGACGTTTCACTGGATTGATGATGAGAAAAAAGTCATCAAATGAGTACGGCACCATTTGTGATAGTCGGGATTTATACATGAGATTCTAAATTTTTATACAGGCTCTTCTCGGACAGATTTTGGAAGGGCATTAAAAAATTTTATTCCCCACCACGATGTAGAAGTTCTACTGACGTCCAAACGAGAGTGGGGCAACGAAAGCTGACTGGCACTTCGTGTATTGTGAGTGTGAGAGGCTGAGGGGAGGGAAATTGGATTTGATTATTAGGCAGGTAAGGACTTAACTGTTACAATTAAGTAAGGTTCTGATGAGTTGGTTAGGGAGAGAGAACGAATCCTCTGCTGAATACTAAATTGTTTATTTAGGTAAACAATTATAGCGTGGGGACCGGTTTCGAGCAACTAAGCTCATCTACAGCCCAGAGTGACTAACTCTTGAGGTAGATTGAACGTACAATCAGGTCTGAATGTACATTCAACCTACCTCAAGTCAATCTCGGTTGTAGAGGAGCTTAGTTGCTCGAAACCGGTCCCCACGCTATAATTGTTTACCTAAATAAACAATTTAGTATTCAGCAGAGGAGTCGTTCTTTCTCCCTAACCAACTCATTGGATTAGACCTCTGCACCATCGGCAAACAACCACTTTAAGATTCTGATGACGCTCCTGCCTTGCATGAACACTGGAACGATAAGATTTCCTCGGCATTTTGGCTTATTAAATGAAATTTTTACCTTCCACGACGTGAGATCGGTCACATAATTTCGTTGACTGCAGAACCAATGCATATGATTTATGCACACATATTTAATATGTGTGCAAATATCGTCTAGAGGGCGAACGCCACAGACGATTAGGTATCTGACCAGTAATAATAACTGCCTCCCCCTCACAAAAATTACGGGACTCCATAGAGCAGTTTGCAAATTTGAATACTGTAGTTAATCTAAGCATTACCTGGGGAATAGGGAAATTGGAACTGGAACGAAAGGAAGTAGGGGAAGGACCGATAATTATTATTTTCTCAGAGCTGAAATAAGAGAGATAACAAATTCCTTATTTCGGTTTATTATTCTTGGAATAATACACCTATGTTTTCGCGACGCGGGTCGACGTCTCCGATCGGGCTCAAAATTTGACATTATCCGTTTCAAGAGGTCTACATTCTAAATCCGAAATGTCCGTCCGCCGTCCGCCGTACGCCGTCCAGGCCGTTTTGGGCAGTAGGAATTTTTTTAAAAATCTGAAATTTTGACAAAATACTTGGTTTACCATCTAGTTGTGCCCGCAAGGTTTTCAGTCCGATCGCCCAAACCCGTGGGGCGCTATGGGGCTATAATGGGGCTACGGGAGGGGTGTTTTGAAGGCTTTGAGCTATGGGATCGAGTAAGGTGTCGTTTTCGAAGTATTTTTGAACGTAGAATCCATTTTTTGGGTCCCGGAACGATCCGATTTCACTGGGACGATCTTTAGGGCTTTCATGGTGCTAAAAATGGGATTTTTGAAGGATCCCAGGATGTTGAATATTTTTCGAGTAAAAAATAAAGAATTTTTGAAAAAGAAACATTTTTGAAAAAATAAAAATAAAAATAAAAATTTTTTTTAGATTAACCCTTAAATCCAAAAAAAAATTTTTTTTTTAAATTTTTTCATTCACAGAATTAAATTTCTGCCAAGTAACGTATATCAAATATCAAAGAATAATAAACCCTTGTGTAAAATTTGCAGCGTTTTCTTCTTGTCGTTACGTTCTTACGTCAGATTATTTAGTTTTCGATTTTTCATGCCTCCATTGAGTTTGTGAGTGCCAACAAGCATTTATGAGCGATTTTGTGAAGAAATTCTCTGAATCGTCTCTTGAGATTGAGGCAACTTGCTGTGAGTGGACGCCCATTTTGGAAAACGACTTCAGCGCTCCAGTGGTAATATAAAACGCGAATTTACTATTCGTTCTTCTTGAATAATAATTATTCTACTTATTTCTTGAATTATTCAAGATATAAGTAATTTTGAAAAAATAAGAAGACCACAGTGAACAAAAATTACTTGTGGGTAACTTGTAGGTAGGTACATAATGCGAATTACTCTTTATTCTAAAGAGTAATATTAGTACTTTATTTAAAGAGATTATTATAATCTCTTTTAAGTGTCTCTTTTAAGAAAGACAGCAGTGATTAATATTATGCATGTATACGACGAGAATTATTTCACTTGTAATGCACAAGAAATAGGGTACTTATATGGTATTAACCCATTTCCGGCCAAGGGTAGAAAAAACGAAAAAATCAACGATTGCATGAGTGATGGGTCTTTTGAGGTATTTGGTTGCCTTCCATAGCGAGTACTCAGTGTCCCTATGACTTGTCAACTCAGAGATAAACTGCTCATTAGTTTCATCATTGAATTGTTGGATCAGGGTTTTTAATTCTCTAGCCTTCCTGTACTATTCAGATTTGAGATGAGGGGCTCTGCTTGCTGCAGGAAACGCTGGCCTTCCGCTTTTCTTTTATAACGGAAACTATCTCTCGTGGATAGTTTATACCTCTGAGTCTTTTCACCAAAGTGGGAGTGTTCTCGTGTGCAACACTTGAATACAAGGTTGATTTTATTCTGTCACATGTTTGTTATGCACATTGAACAAATCAATGCAAGACAGAAATATTTTGCGAAAATTAATTCTGACAATGAAAAATATGTACTTATAAAAAAAAAAAAAAAAAAAAAAAAAACTTGTAGGTACAATGTTTGGGTAGATCTGGGAACTCAAAATGACCTATATCGATCTCAAAGCCGAAACCCTACAAAAAACCCTTCTGTAGCCCCTTTATTGCCCCACAGCAGAGTTGGGCAAAAACCAACTGCAACTAACAACTAACAACTACAACTAAATTATTCGAACTAAACCTCAACTACAACTAAAAGTTTAGTTGTTAGTTGAAAGGCTCAACTAAAATTTTCAACTAAATTAGTTGTAGTTGTGAGTGCAACTACAACTAAACTAGTTTTAGTTGTGAGTGCAACTACAACTAATTTAGTTGAGAAAGTTAGTTGAGACCTTCAACTAAAACTTTAGTTGTTAACTGTAGTTGTACATATAACAACTAACAACTAACAACTAAAAAAAGAGTGAACAAAAATTTTTCAAAAAAATTTTTTTTGAAAACTTCCGGTGCACTTTTTTTTCGAAAAATTTCTTTTTCAGTTTTTTCAAAAAAAAATTTTTTCAAAAAAGTTTTTTCGGAAAAATTTTTTTTTCAAAAATTTTGTTTTTTGAAAACTTTTTGTTTTGAAAAAAAAAAATTTTTTTGAAAAAAAAAATTTTCCAAAAATAAGTGAAAAATATTTCGAAAAAAATGGTTTTTTCAAAATTTTTGCTTACTTTTTTTTAGTTGTTGGTTGTTAGTTGTTATACGTACAACTACAGTTAACAACTAAAGTTTTAGTTGAAGGTCCCAACTAACTTTTTCAACTAAATTAGTTGTAGTTGCACTCACAACTACAACTAGTTTAGTTGTAGTTGCACTCACAACTACAACTAATTTAGTTGAAAAAGTTAGTTGAGCCTTTCAACTAAACAACTAAACTTTTAGTTGTTAGTTGAAACTCAACTAACAACTAATAGTTGTTAGTTGAAAATTTAGTTGAACTAAATTTTAGTTGAACTACGCCCAACTCTGCCCCACAGAGCCCCACGGGTTGGGGCGATCGGGCTCAAAACCTTGCGGGCAAAACTACATGGCATGGTACCATCTAGAAATCTGAAATTTTGACAAAGTACCTACTCGGTATACCATATAGTTTTGCCCGCAAGGTTTTCAGCCCGATTGCCGAACCCCTTTTGCGGTTACGGGAGGGGGTTTTACAGAATTTCGGGTAAACAACGTCAAAATCGGGTAAATCATTTCATGATATCGAGTGGGGTGTCGTTTTAGAAGTATTTTTGGACGCGTACTCCGTTTTTGCGGGGTCCCATACAGGACAAAAACAGGATAAAAACTTTTAGCCTAATTAAATTTAAAAAAAAAATTGCTATAGAATTAATTTTTGAATAATTTGTATGAAAAAATAATAAACCCCTGTGCAAAATTTGCAGCGTTTTGGTTAATTGTTCTTGGAATAATACACCTTTGCAATCGCGACGGAGGTCGCGGGGGATTTTTTGAAAATAAAAAAAAAAAAATTTTTCATTGACAGAATTGATTTTTGCATATTACCTAAATATAAAATTCATGAATAAAGAAGATTCATGAATAAAATTTAATTTTATGAATAAAATCGATGCGATGCGGCCCGACACACCTGTAGTGTGCGCTTACTCCCGCTGGGCCGCTACTCGCATAGATCTATGCGAGTTGCGGTAGATCTACGCGATTTGTCTACTTTACGTGATGTCTACTATAGGTAACATATAATATATGTATTTATATATATTTTTATATGTTATATAAACGTTGCAAATTGTACACGAGGATTTATTATTCTTAGGTATAAGTAGGCCAATAAAAAATATTTTTGAAAAAAGAAAAAAAAAATCTGTGCATTTTTAGAACAGATAATGGGAACTCGAAAAATGGATTATGCGTCCTAAATTACTCGGAAAATATTTGACCTACTGGGATCCTTCAAAAATCCCATTTGTAGCCCCATTAGAGCCCAATAGATCCCCCCCGGTGATATGGAATCGTTCTGGGACCCCGAAAATGGATTCTACGTCCAAAAATACTTCGAAAACGACACCTAACTCGACTCCATAGCCGAACCCTTTCATAAAAACCCTCCCGTAGCCCTATTAGAGCCCCACAGAGCCCCACAGGTTTGGGTGATCGGGCTGAAAACCTTGTGGGCACAACTAGTAAACCGATTAGCTGTTGTGTCAAATTTTTGAGATTAAAAAAAAAAACCTACTGCCTAAAACGGCCCAGACGGCATACGGCGGACGGGCATTTCGATTTTGGAATCTATACATCTTGAAACGTGTAATGTCAAATTTTGAGGCTGATCTGAATTTTCGACCTCCTTCGCGACTACATAGGTGTATTATTTCAATAATAATAAACCAAAAGTATGCTTGCTATATTATGAAAGGTAACTACAAATTCTGAATTCCGAGAAATAATTTTCATGATGGATCTTAATTTTAGCTTCTCTGAATTATTGACCTCCGCCTTTCGCGCTCTTTCCTATCTTACGTTTAATACTACGTAACTAGAACCTTCTGTTACTATGAATTATTACTCTGGCCCTCAAAAGAAATCTGATAGACAGACAGATAAAAGACATTCTCACCGTGTCTGTTTCTGGCAGGCAGAGTATGACACAAGCCTTCTCCTCTAAGGTAAGTGATGATTCAGTTACTATGGCGATTTTTTCTCGTCTCGGGATCCCATTTAGCTAATAGGGGGGTTGAGATCCTCCCAAAATGCGCGCAAATCGGCGCATTTGCGCCCCTTTCTTATTTTAAATAGGAACACCTAATTTTTTTGCGAATTTGGATTCCCCGGCCATTTTTGCGTCCAATAAGTGCATTGAGCAAAATTTCTGACGCGCACAAATCCGCGCAACTCCTCCTATCTTCGTTGTTTACAGCCCGATTGGGTCGGCGTTTCCTCTGTATCCTACCTTGAGATCCAAATTTTAATACTAAATCCCTATTATTCAAATGGGCGAGCGAAGCGAGGCCGCCCTGGCCAAGAAAGTGGTCGGCCGAGTGAAGCAAGGCCCCCCTGACCTAGAATGTGGTCGTCCTAGCGAAGCGAGGTCCCTCCTTCCCTCCCGCCCTCCATCCCTGTATCCCGTTTTTTACCAGTTGGCCGATGGTATAACGTAGTTTCCTTTGAAAGGGAATAACATTGAATGAAATTCTCTTCATTCATTGCAGCGGTACGATTAGTGGTTGTACTCGAGAGTGGTGGTGTTTTAATTGTCCGCTCTACCCCTGCTTAATGCCACCTTGTGGTAACCTCAAATTAGAGCTGTGAAAGAAATCGTACGTTCCTACTGCTTATTAGGAAAGAGGAATGCTTCGGGTTTTCCGCTCAAAAAGGGGAATGAAAAGCCTCCGGGGGGGGGGGGGGGGATGATCGGGTGAACTCGTGGGGAGTCGGTTATGGAACCCTACGACAGGTTCCCAACCCTTAGCGGCAGAACTAAGGGTAGGAGGTCGGACAGTCTGGTTGAGACTAGCGAGTAGGGAGGTTGCGTTGCCAAGCCACCTCCGTCCCCTTCCCCCTGGCACGATCGCGATCGCACTCAAAACAAAATTTTCGAACCTGCTCTCGATTTTAAAAATCAACCCTTAATTATTAACCCTTATTTTTCTAACATTAATACAAATGTTACGTCGTCGATTTATGTCACCGGCTTCTTCAAAATGATGGGTCGCGCATTTGTGTACATCCGTCCTTTCTTTCCCTTTCTCCCGCCAAACGCTTGAAAAAAAACAAAAAAAAACTATCACGTAAGACGCAATCACGTGACACGTGTCCTATGCATCCCTCACTTTTTGTATACACTTTCATCTTCACGAGCATGTACTGAAACAAAGTTTCTGTGCTTCATTGTTTGTACTTCACAACGTGTTCGTCAACAATTATCAGGTGACTAGAACTCATAATTTTATTAAAATTCTTGTCTGTATTCATTGTATTTGTTTGTTCATTTGACATTGTTGGAATGTTGTTGTCATTTTGATTTGTTTATTCAAAGTAAGAAAATACTACTACTGCTAATAATACTATTCAACTTTTCAATCGTCCCCGTGTTCGATAAAGCAACCCATGCTGTTATGTCAGCGCGAGGCATAAACTTGTTTGTCCAGGATAAAACAGTTGTTTGCTCTCTGAATTCCCGGCTACCATTCTAACTGTTGTTTGCGTGTTTCCTCCTCTACACCCTTGTCTGCCAGTTTTTCCCTCTCGTTCCCCCATTGTATACACAGAGAAAGACCGAACTTTCCTCAAGTTATTTTCACCTTTTCCGCCCCAGTGCAGTTGTGTTTAACCCAGCACCGATTACGTGGCGCGACGCGGGACAATTCCTCATTGTTTGTTTACTAGCGTCGAGGGCTCGAGGGTGGCCAGAACCCAAACATCCACATCTACAGTTTGTACTCACAAAATTCGTTTATTACTCTCAAATTGTACGACCACTTATGAGAAAGGGAAAAATCCCATTGTTCTGCATACCTACCGCTCTGAAATGGTAGATGGCTGTGAATGGTAGGACCGTACATTTCGAGATTTCCCTCATTTGAATCAAAAAGAAATACTTAATCTGCTGTATTCGTTAGTGGGCACTATTCTGTAATGATATCTGAATGATCTCAAAATTCATTTTTCTAAATAATGTACGCACCGGCGTGTTCACTAATAACGATAGTCTTTCTAAAATCCACATCAATGGCTAGTGGAGAGATCGTATGGTGATGGATATTAATACTTGGCCATCCCACGATTAAATGTCTAATCAAATATTGAGAAGTTATGATTTTTCCCTCATCATTTCTTTGCATGAAGAAGGCATGTTGTTTGTTTCCAAAAACACCTGGAATTTTTCCGAGACATAGCCAATAAATGCAGTAATACTCGTAGCTAATGACTTTGCCTGGGTATCACTACTTACACGTATCGAGGTAATATGCAGTGTGTGCAACCTGAGCTACTTTTGCCGGTTATACCCGGTTATGAATTGGTTTTCGGATTTTGTTGGGGAAATGTTGAAAACCCACATTTCGCCCACATCAAATGAAACAATTTTCTTCATACCCTCAAATTTTTTCAAATGCCCGTTGAATGGTTGAAATTCTGTTGGTAGTTTACATTGTTTAGTAAAAATCGCGATAAACGAAAGAGTTCAAATCCCTCTATTTTATATGGAATATTTGTTAAGTTTTCATAACAAACAGTAACATTTGATTGATAGCTAAATTTATGTTTTCATTATTCAAACAATGAAAACATAAATTTTAGTAAAATTTTATTACTTTTAGTAAAATTACGACTTCGTGACTTCTGGAGTAGTCGGCCAGGTCTGGGACCCCATTAAGTTCATTCCATGTTCAAAATTACTATGGGATTGAGACCACTTTGGACCCTCCTTTCGTCAAAACCCAAAATTTTTCAACCACTAATAGTCTGTTCTAAACACGCGGTATGGTGTAATAGGGAGAAAACCTCGCGGACACAACAGTTCTGTTTGGTCTACTTCCTCTTAGGGGTTTATTACTACTATTTCTTACTTGGTTTATTACTCTCTGAATAATCAACTTCTTTTGGTAGCAGTGGTAGGAAATTCTGATTTCCTCTACATGCGTGTTTCATGAGGCTCAAAATAGTCCTTTTGCGTTTCATGATGGTCCAAAAATGCCGCCCCCGTCCGCTGTCTATTTGTGGCAGTAGGATTATTTTTTTAAACCTGAAATGTTGACAATTTACTCCGTTCCCTTTCTAGCTGTGCCGCAATGTTTGCAGACTGATCGACCCACCCCGTGGGGCTACAACGAGGCTTCAGTTGGGATTTTTGAAGGATTTTGGGTCGAGTGGGATGTCGTTTTCGGAGTTTTGATTGGCACCTCATCTAATGATTTATTTTCGACATGGAATTCAATGTCGGCTGAATTTGTAAATTATAAGTTATTTAATGACTTACTAGATGCTCCGGCTCGCTTTGCTCGCCTACGCACCCAGCTGGGGGGCTCCGCCCCCCCAGACTCCCCGTAGGGCCTCGCTACGCTCGTCCGACCGCTTCAGCAGACATAAGGCCTCGCTCCGCTCGGCCGAGCGCTTATTCGGACAGGGGGGCCTCGCTTCGCTCGGCCGGGGAGGTGGGTTCAAACCCCTACTCAGACATAAGGCCTCGCTTCGCTCGGCCGACCGCTTATTCGGACATAAGGCCTCGCTCCGCTCGGCCGAGCGCTTATTCGGACGGTGAGAATTAGTGGTATAGATAGACCAGCCACAGACACGGTGAGGATTAGTGATTTAGATAAGTCAATAAAGTAATGAGCTCTCGTGTAAGATTTGCATAGTTTTGGTGTATTATTCTTGGTCCTGCTAGAACGATCGGCCTTAGAAATAGTCCTTTCATGTTTCATGTTATGTAGATTTCAAAAATGCATAGTCCGTACCGTTTTAGACAGTAGGATTTTTTTTTTAATTAGCAATTTTGACAATATTATTGCCATAATTTTGCATACCTACCATAATATTGTTATACTTACTTGGCTAGTAATGTCCGCAAGGTTTTCAGCCCGATGGCTTTAAGCCTCTGTGGGTGGGGAGCAGGTTTAATTCAGCCATTAAAAATCGTGATAATAACCCCCGCGAAAACGGCCAAATTCGTGCCCCAAAATCTCGTCACTCCCTGGTCCGATTTTGTTGAATTGTTTATATGTATGAAAGGCCTTCTAAAGATCTAAAAATTTGCGGAAACAAATTTTGAAAATATTGATCTGGAGATTTATAACAGAGGAGCAAACTTGACACTTTTCAATGGCGTTCCGGTGTCGCTTGCTTGACCTTCAGGTACACGAAAAATATTGCATAATATCATTTTTTAATATTGCATAATATCATTTTCCGCACATTTTTTCATTAGGAGTGGGCTAATCCACCTAAAAAAAGAAAATGTAAATCGGTTGACTGGTTCTCGAGATAATGGGTCAAATGCGTCAAAAAATTCAACTGTTCAGGAGAGTAAAAAAAAACTGAAAAGTAACTGTCTGAGCGTGTTTTGTTTTTCCATTACATAATTAGACGGAGAAAGAAGGAGAGCCAGAGTATGATAATGCACCTTCGGAGCTATTTTTTAATTATTATACTTAATTTAAGTTCAAGCATTGTGCAATATACCATTTTGTTCAGTATATAATGTAGTTTATTTTAAGAAAAAAAAGAAAAAAAATCGGGGGAAAAAATTGGGGGTACCAACTGCCCTTAAGCCTAGCCTGAGGGAAATTAAAAGAAAAAAAATTAAACTTGAGATTACTACGAATGCAATTATCTCATATTTTTCTCTCGCTAAAAAGACAAGGCTTGTACCTTCCTCTTCGGGGGTTGGATATTCCGTCAGTAATTCCGTCATTCAATCATCCAACATTGTGTGTGGAGTCAGTTCGCAATAAAACGCTTGCCACCAGCACCAAATCAGCGATAATTATTATCACTGATTTGGTGCTGGTGGCAAGCGCTTTCCACGTGAAGGCGTCTAAAGCCTTTGGGCAGTGTAATTCAACGTCATCACATCAAAAGTAGTCGTCACCACTACAAAAACAGCGAGTGATGACTGACTCCGTCAACATGTATGTTGGCCATTAATATGCAAAATATGTATACAGAATGTTATTCCGTTCATGTAAAAATCACGGGGCACTTCTTATCCCATGTCACCAACAATTTCTTGAAAACACATATTATGAGGCTACAAATGGGGCATTTGAAGGAATCAAGAAGTCAAATGAGGTGTCGTTTTCTGAGTTAACTTGGACGCATAATCCGAATAATGTTTGGAGTCCCACATCCGTCCAAACACAGGTTAGGTCTAACAAAGAAAAAAAAATGTAATAAGAATAATTATTAATATTACTCAAATATATAATAGATTATTACATTATTTATACTATGTATTACATAATTACTTTATATTATCACATAATTATAAAGAAAATTATTACATAGATGTAATTATTGCATTGAGAATTTTTTTGACAGAATTTGCAGGGTTTTTTCTTTTCTTTGTTTAATCCTGCTTTTTTCAAGCTTGTCTGTGGGGCTTTGAATGGGTTTAGGGTAGGGGGTTGAGTGGGATTTTGTTTCCGAAGTATTTTTGGACGTAGTATCTACGTTAGGCCGTCCGTTATAAGTCCTAGCTGGATACTGGGAAGTAAGTTGGAAATCACTCGAATTATCATACTGCACGGTGTGTTCAGCTTCACGCAATCAATTAATCAAAATACGCGAAGCCGATGCCTCGCCGGTGTATCACTGACTATGAGTGGTGATGGGCTGAAAGAGTCATTTAATAGTGATGGATGAGTCGGAAGGCAAATTGAACTTTTGCCCTTCCGTTTGGAGGACAAACGTTCCAGGTGTTTCGATTGCCACCCGTCAACGAGGTACATATCAAATTCTCCGAAACTCCCCCCCCCCCCCCCCCCCCCGCATTCGCTCGCCTAGCGTCTGACAGAGATGTGCCCATGCAAATGAAATATACTACATACAGAGAACATCATAGTCCATACATAATGTATTCATTCACTCAGGGGATGGGTCAGACCATAATATGGTCTGACCCATCATGTCAAATATGTGATGCCTATATAATGTAACTGGAAGTTTTGGGCAGTAGGATGTTTTTATTAATTCTGAAATTTTAACAAAATACTTCTAGTAGTAGTTGTGCCCGCCAGGTTTTCAGCCCGATCACTCAAACCCGTCGGGCTCTGTGGGGCTTAAACGGGGCTACGGGAGGGCTTTTTTTGAAGGGTTTCGGCTTTGAGGTTAGGCGTCGTTTTTTGGATTGTGTTTGGGCTTGTCTCATTTTCGATTATTATTCATGGAATTATACACCTATGTATTCGCGACGGGGGTCGAAAATTGGGATCGGCTTCAAAATTTGACACTAGATTTCATGGCACGTAGACTTCAAAAATCAAATGTCCCTCCGCCGTCCGAGCCGGTTTGGGCAGTAGGATTTTTTTTGTAAACCCGAAGTTATTGAAAAGTACTAGGTTAACCATCTAGTTGTGCCCACAAGGTTTTCTGCCCGGTCGCCCAAACCCGTGGGGCTCTGTGGGCCTAAAAAGGGGCATCGGGAGGGAATTATGATGGGTTTTGGATATTAGGTCGAGTTAGGTGTAAAATATGTGAGGGTTCCCGTTCATTCATTTTATAACATTCCACTTATTTCAGTTGTGAGTCATGCAAGGATATACTTACTTTTCATGAAAAGCCTCACGCCCATTGTATTTTAGAAAAGTTTTCCTTATGAGAAAGATGTCTCCAACATGATCTTTGTGTCCTGTTCTACGGAGATGAAATCAATTTACAAACTTATCAAGGCCACACTGGCCTTTGAAATAAAAAAGTAAGCATTTATCAACTTATTGATTTTCAGATAAGGGATCTTCTTTTCGCGACGTTTACCAAAAATGTGAGCGGCCGACTACACTTTCATCTTTCGAGTAACGTAAACAATCCCATTACCTCTTGCTGAAGGGGTGGGGTAGACTGGGAATATAGCTTGAAGGGTCAAAGGGGCTCTTCAAACGTCGATTCTTTCCGGTATGATGGATGCGAAGGTGAACCATTACTCATTCCCAACTCCGACGTGATAGTATCGAGATTTCCTCATGAAAACCATCAAGCGTAATGGGTGGTTGAGCGGCGGGATCTCATGGCCGAAAAACCATTTGGCCGTTGATTTCTTCGCAGCAGAACGAGATCATTGCAAGTGTACTTTAGCGCTAACCCAATTTTCTGTGAGTCCTTCATCTTATCTTGTATCTCGAACTTAGTGTTATATAAGGTATGTCAAAGTACATACGAAATTCGCACATTCTACTTATTATTGATTTTATATTGCAAATCGTGGTATGAAAGATAATCCAGGAAAACTTAACGATTCCGTTGTTTACCTAAGATACCCTTTTGGTTTATCACTTCCTGATTGTCAATAGAAAATATGATCAATATACGTATACAATGTATACCGGGTGTCCCGGACACATCTTGTTATTTTACAATACATATGTCGCTGGCCCAGTTCAAGACCGGCTTAAGTGCAAATTTTGCGTTTTTCGGTTTTTGAGTCAGTCTTGCTCAATTTTTTGCGCTCTTTCTAATGTTATAAGCGGTTTTTTTCTAACTTTACCCAATCGCCGCCAGAGTGCACTTGCGACATTCTACACTGAACACAATCTCTCTGAACCCCAATGCAATAGTGGCTGATGTACAGTTTCGCGTTGACCTTGGAGATGAAAGGTGTGTTTTTCTGTGCAAGAGTGTCTCAACAGCACTCCACTACCCGATAGTCCGGGTAAGACCGTCCCGGGTAAGACCGTCTCATCTGCCACTTAAGACTGTTTTACATGCAAAGATAAGGTTATTTCCATATTAGTGTAATTGTGAAAACTGTCTTATCTGCACTCTTAAGTCTGTCTTACAGTGGGGAGCTCCAATCCACTAGTATTTATTTTCATGCAAGACAGTCGTTTTCTGGTAACAATTTTTTTTTTAAATTCTTTATCAGTCTTTTTTCAAATTCACAGTCTTAACATTGGCATAATTGTATAATTGTTTAAATTTAATTTTGGTTTTGTTTACTTTGAGCTGCAGATACTCGGCCTACCTTCATCATTAAGTCATGAGTAGCTGTTTTGATGCATCTTAGAAGAACTGCATAGAACTGCAATCTATGTACAAGAGAAAGTACCTGTATTAGCTTCTAACTGCCCAAACTATTTTAAGATTGCTTGTCACGTTCCTATTCATGTGTTCGATGCCAATTGTTTAGAAGACTGATTCAACTCACATATTCGGTGATACTTGTTATGGTTGGTGGGAAAATTGAATGATTTTACATTATTTTCTCAAAACTTCTATCACACTCCAATTAAAACAATTCCCAGATGGATTTGTAATTATTATTCAAATATTATTTACAAATAAGTCGCTCTTGCACGGTCTCAATTTTCAGACTAGCTCAACATATTCAGGACAATACTGTCTTATCTACTAATTAACTCTTTAATTACCAGACGGAAAAATCTCAAATTCGCAGGTAAGTATACCAAGACCATACTGAGTCGGTGGCCAAAGTTTCAAGGCGCTGGCTGCATTAGCTCCAGAGAAATTCAACATTGAATTTACAATGCTTTTTTAAACGCGCTTCCTGAAAAATTTGTGAATTTGCACTTAAGCCGGCCTTGAACTGGGCCAGCGATGTATACTATACATATTGTAAAATAACAAAATTTTGAACTAACGGGGCTTTTACTTTTTTGACAACGTGAACTTGGGGATATATCTCTTGAAGTTGATGAAGGACGCCTCTAGGTGTCGAATGTAGTTTTCGGGTTTAATTTTGAACGATAATAAATTGTTTTTGATCCCATATCTGACCAAATGCAGTACAGGAACGAAATTTGTAATTTTTAATTAAAAAAAAGGAGATTTTTATTGTTGTAATATTAACTTTTACATAATTTATACCAATGAATAATAATCCCTCGCGTAAAATTTGCGGCGTTTTTGGTTTATTCTTTTTGGAATAATACACCTACGTTTTCGCGACGGAGGTCGACGACTCCGATCGGCCTCAAAATTTGACATTATCCGTTTCAAGAGGTCTAGATTCCAACAACGAAATGTCCGTCCGCCGGCTTTCATGAGGCTACAAATGGGATATTTGAAGGATCCCATGAGGTCAAATATTTTCCGAGTAAAAAAAAAAAAAAAAATTAAAAAAAGATTTTTGAAAGAAAAAAATTAAAAAAAAAAAAAAACTTTTTTGTTCTAAAATGTTTTTTATTGATACAGAATTAATTGTAGCACAAGTAACCTCTATCAAAGAATAATAAACCGTTGTGTAAAATTTGCAGCCGTTTTCTATCTTGACAACGTTAACACGTGGCCATAATATATTATATTATATACCCCACGGGCACGTTCATCACAATATAATATATTGTGTATTAAATATTATTCAAAATTAGGAAAATTTCCTTTAAAGATTTAATCCTGGATATAATAAGATATCAAATTTTGAGTTGCTCGAAATAATTTCCTTTCCTTTCCTTCAAATTCATATTCGAAAAATGCAATACCCTTCAATGTGGATGATTCATTCGATTCTGTCTTATAGGCCGAAATTGTGATTGAGGAGGTTTCGTATACTATGAAAATGATAAGTATGCACACACCGCACAAATACAGAAGCAATCGACGAAACCACCGAGTTACAAATTTATATCCTGGAGCCGTCAAAGTCGTGAACATTACTTATGATTATTCTTACTATTGAGTGAACTGGGAGGGGAATCAATTTAAAATGGGAAAAGTTAAGGCTGGTACGCTACCTGCGTTTTGAAAGGCAGAGACGACCTAGCGTAACAAGTTTCTGAATATTTAATAAACTGGCTTGTCCCTTGCTTTCCTACCTTCGTTTTCTTATTCAGGCGAGGTGGTAAGTGGGTGGTTAAATTTTATCCCACATCCCCGAACGTTGGGTTTACATCCTTGTAACGTTCTTCACTCCTCATCCGCGAAGGGATATTCCCAAACAAAAACCTACCGGGTCTCTCATGAATACTGAACAAACCCTTTCCCCCACCTACCAAAACACCGCATAGTAGATTCTTCCATCTATTTCTCGCTGTAGGCGTCGAAGGGTTCGGGTGTAAAAACTATCAAGCCGTTTGGGTCGTGCTAAGGAACAATTCAGTTTTGATGCCCTAGGTTGACATCCCCCTACGCAATTCTCACGTCTCGCCATCCATGCAATACTAATATTATGCAATCGAACGTTTTCTTGATCCGCCGAAAGAACCCAACTTCTGCAAACCAACGAAGAGAGAGGGAAAAACAAAATGCAAATTTTCAGGCGGTTATTGGTATCGGCGAGAAACAAATGATACAATGGATTAACTAATTATAAAAAATTGATGAAAATGATGGAATAAATTTTCGCCTAATTTGTCAAGAAGGCCGCGGCGCTTGGAAACCATCTGACAGTCCCCGCCCGTTCAGCAGGCCTGGGAAACGACTATATCATTCTTCAAGTGACCTCTTAAATTATTTCACCTAAAATCTATAAATGAATCTACAAGTTCGATGAAATTGAGTCCTGGATGAAGCTCCGTGATCCAACATTAATACCGTTGTAGAAGCGACGGTTTTATTTTATTTTAATTCTCTGGATCTATGGAATACTGCCCCATGTAGTTTGCATTGATCTGCGGAATCATCATCCGAAAAGGCCTCGACTAATTTCCTAGGCGCGGCAGAAACTTCAAGCCGCTCTGTTCAAAGGTAGAGAACGCACGCTCATTTCACAATGATTCATAATTAATGGAGCGGGATTATGAGAGAATGCAAGTGTAATGAATAGCGCGGGAATCAGTGCAACAAGTCTGTTCGGCCTGAGCCTGTTATGGGTTTTGAGGGGTAGATAGGCACGGGGACTTTCTGCACCTCTATTGGCCTAATGGAGACCTCATCCAGTTACCTACTAGCAATGACATAGGGCCCTATTCTAAAACGCTCCTTAGCGTTAAGGAAGTCCTTTTAGGGAGCCTAAAACGCCTCCTAAGGACTTCCTTAACGCTAAGGAGCGTTTTTGAATACGGTCCATAATCAGAGGAATTGCAGAGCAATGCCCCAAATGCCTACGTGCCAGGGTATCCATTGCAGAGCCACGGTTGCTCCGCCACTAAGCAAGCAGTGCTTCAAGCAGTCTCCTACCTTTTGGGGCATCATGGGAGTTCGTTTCGCCGTTGGTGCAGCCAGAGAGTCGCACAAGATGAGGGCCTGTGAGAAGTCCACAAATTGGAGCATCTCAAGCGCCAGCATGAACGCTCAAATTTTGCCATCCACATTACTTGCCAAGCCACCAACTGGTGCAGCGATAGACCTAACGGCCGGAAACACCCGCGCCACCGTTTCATCGTGCTCCTACGGCTGACCCATTGGTATAAACTCGCAGCCATTGCTCTTTTGGAAAGCGGGTGTGTATGGTCTCTAGTGCTGCGGCTTTCAACTCTGGTGCTGGTGTAGTTTGCTTCAATACTGGTGACATCAAGGTGGTCCAGTAACTGGCAGCTTGGCAACTTGGTCTGTGGTTGACGGAAAGTTCTCGGCATTGTGGAGAGTATCTGTGAGATTATACTCGTTTCTCAGGCCATCGTTCGTGGGGAATAAATTCCTGAATTATGAAATCGTTTAGAAAATAATTAAACTCAACTGTTATGATCTAACTGGAGTATTGATTGTCGAATTGTCATATAATGCACGAAAAAACCACCCTCACGCAGATTAGAGACTGGCTTGTGGAGTGGCCATCTACTGAACTGTTGATTGCGTTAGAATTTAATGTAAATATTTATAACAATTAGAAGTATCAGAAGCTTACATGTTTCTTAATTATTTCAGGAGGGAATGATTATGGATGGCACGCGGAGGCTTGACCAAAAGGTAAGCAAAAGTGATTGATAAGACTAATGCAGAATCCACTCCAAGAAAGATGGGGGTCAGCTGTTCTTGAATCTGAAAAAATCTATGTACTTAGTTTGAAAGTTTCAAGAATCGTCCATAGTATTATGAAAAGTTTAATAACATTTGTAGATGATGCTACATGAAGGGTGTATACATATACCCGTACTCCCTATGGTAAGTAAAGGGAAACTGTGGATTATTTTTGGGAAATATTGAATTTCGGATAATTTTAGGCGATAAACAAAGAAACCCCCCTCGGAAGAAAGACGAATCTCATCGAAACAAATAGGCGAACGAAAATTGAAAAAATACAGCCAATCAAATTACCTACTACAGTGAACTGTTCTCTGTAGGGAAACAATACAGTTACTGAGAACCAAAAACTGCAATCGAAAAAAAATATAGGTTATGTACATAATATTGACTTAGCTGAAGGAAAAAGACGGTAAACCTCAAAATAGAAGGAACATTACGAAAGACGAATAAAACTGTTCGTTCTCTATTAAACAAAACAAATTTTGCATTTTACCCCCTTGTCTTCGCATATAGCAGTCTTCTTCGCAACGTCACGTTACATCTCGGACATAATCTTTCTTGCATTGTCAGGAACTGACTTTCATCCATCTTGCGTAATCCGTTTACGAATTACCAATTTCATGTGGAAACGATAGTTTAAATAAATCAAAGCTTAATAGGGCGTAAGCCTTTGCTTCTTACCTGACTTCTGAATATTCAAACTTTGGAATATATTGTAAGTGATCCGTATCCTGAAAATTGGCTTCCAACCGTCCTGCATTGTTAAGATTTACCTACCTGTGCGTTTATTGGAAATTCAAGTAGGTAAGTCTAAATGGATGCTGTGCTGGATGGCTCAACAACACCATCGCACCATGTATTAGCTATATTTTATTCGTAATATTTTAGTCAACGTATGAACATTTTTTTAGTTGTTGTAATCCCTAAACTGAAACCTATTGAGGCGTACATAATAAGATGGGGATATCTGAAGCCTTGGCAAAGAAATAGGAGAGGGATGAAGGTAGTGGAAAAGGAGGGATGAAGGGCATTTTAGGAAAATGGAAGCTACCAACGTGGTTCATTACGAAGAAATATGACGACGTCTCAAGAAAGAAGGTAAAGGCGGAAGGAAAACTTTTACGTTTCCCTGTATTATTTATGTAGCGTGAAAAGGGAGGAAAATATTGGGGGGAGATTGCTTGACAAAAATGTATTGGTTCAAAAACTTGGTCTGAATACTAATGACAACACGGCCCAGTTATGTGCGATACATTGACGTACCTTTCTCGATTGTTTTCACAATCATTTATGTACTTTTTCTGAAAGAAGAGATCAGGAGAAACGCGTCGAATTGATCTATAACAATTTTAGCCATTGATTGGAAATTTGTATGGATGCTGTGCTGGATGGCTCAACAACACCATCGCGCCATGTATTAGCTATATTTTATTCGTAATATTTTAGTCAACATATGAACATTTTTTTAGTTGTATTAATTCCTAATCTGGAACCTATTGAGGCGTACATAATAAGATGGGGATATCCGTAGCCATTGATTGGAAATTTGTAGGATTTGTAGGAAATTCGGGCTTCTATGAATCCATATCATAACAGATTGATCATAATAATATTATAAAACATCAGATAAGACAAAAACACAGTTACAAACATAAGTTATTATCTTAATAATGTTTCTGATATCATCAGAAACATTAGATTCTAATGTTTTGTTGTATGCTAATATCATCATTTTATATTGATTTTATAATATGATTACCTAAATAATTTGGGTAAGCGTCATGTTATTATGATTATTTGAGTATCTATATATCTATATCGACAGTGTATGATTTGGGCATATCGAAAAAGTCTTTTGTCGGGTTCGGAAACGGATTAGGGTGGAAATGGTTTCTTTAGGGCTCCAAAACAAAGTAGTTTCTACGAAAAAATGTTTAGGAGTGGAGAATTGAATTCTACTGGCCTTTGACATACGATTTCATCATACTAGTTACCTCAGAAGTGTCGGAATCGCCGAAGGCATCGGAAAACATGCCGATCCCAGTAATCCTGTATAAGAATAATACATAATAATGATACAATAATGAAAGATGATTGAATAAACTTAATATTCAAAATAATTATTGTACCTTGAGACACGTGAAAACAATTTTTATTTCAAACCTGCCATTATCCTGCTACATTAAATGCTATTTGGCTAGGTAGAGCTACATTGGCAAAATTCGTTATTTCGGACCATAATATGCTCAAGCAGCAGAATCTGCTGCTCACATCTGATGTGAGTTAAAAATATTGCTTTTTTCCCTGAAACCACTTTGTTTTGAGCCCTAAAGGAACAACAAATTATTTCCACCCTTGTCCGTTTCAAAATCGGACAACAGCTCGGATGCGTTTGCTTGACACGGTTCGGGAGGGGCCGCCGAAAATAGGAAAGAAAATCTACTAGCCTCATCAACCCACAAATTCACGTGCAATGAACTCCTCAATTCAGATTTTTGACGGTAAAGGTACAAAAGGCTTCCAATACTTACCGTAAGTAACTAGGATTGAAAGCGCTCGCCTGTTGGCCGAGTTATTCTCCCCGAGTAAACCTCACTACTCAAACCTTCTAACTCCCCAGTATCATTTGGTACTGTTGATAATCAGAACTTCAACTCGACTTACTACCTACCAAGGAAAATGTCCAAAGACGCGGAGCATGTAACACGAAGGTCTTGAATGGCTCGCCTGTTACTCGGTAGAGCTGCTTGCCTGTTAAACGTGGCTTGAGTCTTGTTGGTCCAAAACCAAAACAGATTGGGTTAACCAAATGAACGCAAGAAAGCCACTAAATGGAAACCTCATTGTTTGACTTGAACATATCTTTTAACTGGGGCCAAGAAAAAAGAAGCTGCTTAAAATTGAAGAGAAGCTGGGAAGTGCCTAGTTCTGGACTTCCTAGCTTGCGTTAAGGCGTTGAGGAGCGTAACTTCTGAACAATCCACATTTTCTTTTGTCATGGGCGTACTAAATCTCTCGGCCTTCCTCTTATCCTTCCTTATGGTAATATAGCCGTAATTCATTCTTTTCACAATTCTATTCTCCACCGAGAAAGTTTCGTTTATTTTTTCAGAATTTTTGTTACCCTTCAGCATCGGGCAAAGAAAGTGGAAATTTGTTTTTGAGAGTATTTGGCCAAGCTTGAGCCTGTTTCATGAATACCGAGCAGCTTGACAGGTTAGTTTTTGGGTGTAATAATTGCTGATAGCTATAGCTATCTATCTATAGATTAATAAAGCTATACGATCTATAGATTGCCCACTGACCAGGTGCTTGTCTCCTAATCATATGATAATGTGTTCAAATGTGACGCCATAAACTTGGTTTTCTTATGAAGAGTATGTTCCCGTTGAATCGGCGAAAAATACTATTCGTACATTTTTTTGGTTTTTTGGAGGAGTTACAATGATGAATCCATATTAAATATGGATACATTTTTTTTTATGGACCTACTTTGCAGTAGGCAGTAAAAATAATATAAATATTATTTATATTACGGACACGCCGTATTTTCAATTAAATACTGTGTGTATTAGAAATTAACCTGTGTTTTCCAGTGACCTTTAACCTTTTTCACATGCCATGTTGAAAGGTGAGTGGAAACCATTTGTTTATTGTACCATTTAATGGTTTCCATGGCGTTCAGTTGCAAAATCTGGTAGGTAGGTCAATTTTTTCGGAAATTGAGTTTGTGTGTGTTTTTGAAGGTTTTGGTAGCGAGGAATCCGATGGTGCAGGTATTTTCTTGCAAAAGATGATAGATCTAATAGAAAAAGAGGGTACAACCTTTACGTTGGTTGGTGGATATTGGTGTCATCAACGTTGGGAAATTAATTTTTCTCCAAGTCAGGTTGTACATTTCGGTGTAAACTAACTGTAGATCAGCATTTTTCGTTGAATAGGACCATATTTTTAATTACAAACATAGAATGAACAAACGAGTTGCGGAATCAGTTTTTACATGGGGATTTCATGGACCAGGAAAAAAAGCTTTAAAAAGCTTTACTCTGGGACCATTTTCCCACCATAGAGCATGTTTTGCGCAAACGCTTAAAAAACGGACTTGAGTATTGTTGAAGTGTACGAATACAAAATTTGTATTTAATATAAAAAAACTAAGTGTTTGAGATAAGGTTGAACACAAACATTCTAAAGGCAATGTTGAACGTCTATATGGAAATTCATGATGGACTAAGCGATTATTTGAGCAAGAAACGCTTGCATACGAGTCTGCAACACATTGGGACATTTTATGTCTTTAGGCCCCCCCCCCCCACTTCCTAACCATTTCTCCTAACCTCCCCTTTCCCAGTTCTGTAATCCCCTCTATCTACGAATTACAATTGAGTGTAAATCATAGAAATTAGCTTTAAGAGCCAATCAGCTGATCCGGACCCTGGGCATCGTCAAGTAAACGTCCTGTGTGGCCCTCCACTGGACGCGCTTTGGGGCGACGCGATGAGAGAGGCGTTTTGAAGCGACGAGACAGGCGTTTCGGAGGCGACGGAGGGTCCTCCATTGGAAGCGACTAGTCACGCGTTGTCCACTCGCTACAATGGACGTGGAAGATATATTTTTGCTCGAAAGCACTTATTTGAATTGCAGAAGATGGGTTCCGAGACGGGGGCGGTATTGAATTCACCCAATACTTGTCAAAAGGGGTAGTTTGGGAGAGCACCACCACCTGCATGAAGACCTGAAGAGGCAACCCGAAAAATTTTTAAAACGAGATTGATTGATTAATAATTAATTATTTATTGATCTACTTATTACGATCACAAAACTTTTTTCCATTGGGGCTAGAGATTTTATGATCAATCTATTTTTCTCCCTTTCAGAAAAACCACCGCAGTCATATTCATTCCAATCACTTTTTTAAATTTTACGAAGAGATTTTAAAAGAGAAAAATGATAGAATAACATGAAACTTAAAAAAATACCTGTTGAGGATGGACGAGCGGGGGGGCTGTTCGCGCGTATACGGTAGGGATGGGTATCGATGAACAAAACATCGATGTTTGGACATCGATGATTTTTAAAAAAGAAACATTGATGTTTCAAAAACATCGGAGAAAAAACATCGATGTTTCGATACATCGATGGTTTTATATGTACAACGAGGGGGGGGGGGGGGATGTCATGAAAAAAAAAATTTCTCCATTGTAGTTTTTGTAGAAAATTCGAAAAAAGTCATTACAACTTGAAACAATGAAAAGAAGTAGGCAGAAAAAAAGTCGGTAAAGAATAATATTATTAAATAATTTTTTTTTAGTAAATTTTACTTAAAAAAAAAATTGACGCCAGTTCCTCTGAGAGACGATTTCTCAAGGAGCTTAAAATTAAGCCTGCTTGAGAGAATAGCCTCTCAGAAGGAGCTGATGTTGCTACGTTTGGTTCATTCTTGAAAACAACTTCGGAGATGATACTATCATTTCCGAAGTTGTTTTCAAGAATGAACCAAACGTAGCAACATCAATTCCTTCTATTAGAGTTGCCCGCATGACCATCTAAAACCCCAAAGTGTTCTGTTCGATTTTTTTGTTGGGAGCGTTCAGTACAGCGCAGAGTTGGGATTATTCGAATAAAAATTTAGTTGAACTAAAGTTGAAACTAAAAACTAATTAGTTTTTAGTTTCGAAAGTGAAACTAAAAACTAATTTAGTGTTTAGTTTGACTTTCGAAACTAATTTTGGAACTAAATTAGTTTTAGTTTCAACTGTTGAAACTAAAACTAATTTAGTTCCACAAGTTAGTTTCGAAGTTGCGAATAAAAACTAAAGTAGTTTCATCTTTTATTCGTAGTTTCGGAACTAAAAATGAAACTAAATTTTTTTTCCTCGCAGACATTTTTTTTCCTCGCAATTTTTTTTCCTCCAGACATAATGAATGACTCATCACCCTCAATTCTTCGATACGTTTCTGAAAACGTTTGATGTTCCACTCAAAGTGGTGGGGAGGGGAGCAAACTTTAATCTATTCTTCTACGACCCTGAAAAAAATAACTTGTTCGCACCCAGCACCCACATTTCGTTGAAACACACTCACGAACACACATCCCCTTCAAATCAGTAAAAAACGCGAGGAAAAAAATTAGTTTCATTTTTAGTTCCGAAACTACGAATAAAAGATGAAACTACTTTAGTTTTTATTCGCAACTTCGAAACTAACTTTTGCAGCTAAATTAGTTTCAATTTCAACAGTTGAAAATGAAACTAATGTAGTTCCAAAAGTTAGTTTCGAAAGTCGAACTGAAACTAATAATTTCAGTTTTTAGTTCCACTTCGGAACTAATTTAGTTTTAGTTTCAGAACTACTTTTTGCCCAACTCTGGTACAGCGAGAGCTCAGCAGGGATTGAACACAGATAACGACTAGTGACAACGAATCAACATTAAATGTTTATTGAAATTTTCGATAATTACCTACCTTGAAATTACCTACCTATTGAAATTTCCGATAATTACCTACCTACTATTCGATCGACACATCGATGTTTCTTGAATCTGTACCTATAGTATTATTTTTATAGAAAAATAATAAACAACCGAGTAAGCATTTATAAAACACGAATAATTATTGTTCAGGTATAAAAGTACCTACTATTTTTACATAAACGACCAACAAAACAAATTTTTTTTTTCGCGAAAAAACATCGATGTTTGGGGGAAAAAACATCGATGTCTAAAAACATCGAAGAGTAAACATCGATGTATAAAACATCGATGTTTGAGAAAAAACCGATGTTTTTGAAACATCGATACATCGATACCCATCCCTAGTATACGGACGAATGATCCGCCTGAAATGGGATCCGTCTCGCCCGTCGCGTGAAACCGCCTGAAAACGCCTCTTCGCGTCGCGTGCAGTGGAGGACCCCCAATTCATTTTCACACAATGGGATTAGTCGCGCGTATACGGACGAAAACGCGTCATCGCGCCGTCGCCTCAAAACGCGTCCAGTGGAGGAGCACCCTTAAAGAGGCTACATACGAAATTACAGCTTCTTAGATTGTAAAGCATAGAAATTAGCTTTAAGAGCCACTCAGCTGATCCGGACCCTGGGCATCAACAAGAAAATGTCCTAAAGAGGCTACATACGAAATTAGCTTTTAGAGCCACTCATCTGATCCGGAAATTACCTATTAAAATGATTTACCCACCGCTTCACAAATATAACCGTTCTCGCAATATTCGGATCACCTGCTATGAATCAAATCATCGAAACACCAGCTCAATGAAATCATGATCACCTGAGTGTAAACAATTATTCAAATAACCATGCTCATAACTCAGCTTGTTGGCCACGCACTTCGCAGTAGTTGGATAAATATGGTTGGATAAATCGAGAGCTTTCGAACGAATGGTGAACGAATTTAGTGGGATGAAAAACGACGAAGTAGCCTACCATTTCCTAGCGACGAAGTAACCTACCATTTCCCTAGCAACGACTCGGTTGTAAGCGGAAATCATCGGATAAAACCGTAACACTTTCAATGCTTTGAACGCTTTTTTCGTTTATGTGCCAAAGTAAAATGTCAAAAAATATTGAAAGTAGGAAAGAGTGCATGACCTTTACTTTTTGTTGTCGTAAACGTGTTAAAAAATGAAAAAGGGGGTTTAATGCAGAAAAAGTTGGGATTTTGAGTATGCGAAAGTTTAAAAACTTGAATAACACAAAATCAAAAGCTAATACTGAAAAGCGGACATCTGATTTGGATTTAGCACACCGAAAAACATAAAGTACCATCACGGTTGCAGCCTGCTGGACCGTTTTGGGGTTTTCGGACAAAAATTGCCCTTTTCGACCACTGTTCGCCGCGCCGTCCGACCCGTTTTGGGCAGATAGTCGGTTAATCATCTGTTGTTCCCGCAAGGTTTTCATCGCTCAAACCCGTGAGGATCTGTGGGGGTAAAAAGGGGGTTATGAAGGGTCTATGGCAGAGGATCGAGTGGTATGTCGCTTTCGAAGTATTTCTGGACGTAGAATCCATTTTCGGGGGCCCCAGAACGATCCAATTTCATCGTAGGATATGCGGTGCTTTCATGGGGCTAAAATGGGTCTTGTGAAGGATATCTGGTAAAATGAGGTGTTGTTTTCCGAGTACTTTTGGACGCATACCTAATTCATTTTCAAGGGTCCCACATCTGACGCAGGAAAAATTGTGCAGGGAAATTTCATTTAATTATATTTTGTTTGTTTTTTTAAATGACAGAATTAGTTTTTGGATAAATAATACCAAAGAATAATGAACCCTGGTGTAAAATATGCAGCGTTTTTGTGTAATGTCATAGATGCGCAGTTTGTAATCAAAACCCGATAAGTCCATACTAATAACCACTTTTCCTGCAAAATAATCAGACTTCCAAGCTTGGAACCTTTGGAGTATCAACCTATAAGACCTTTTTGAAATAATGACCCATGAAATGCACTCGATTCAACGTTCTATTATGTTCTATTAGTTTTTGTCCATTTTCTCGAAAACTGAAAAAGTGGACTTATCAGGGTTTGCAACTGAACGTGAAAATGGTCGATTGGGGGTGATGCCGCTTAAGCGACGTTTTTTTTTATGGACCACTATTTGCAGTAGGCAGTTAAAATAATATAAATATTATTTATATTACAGACATCCCTGATGTCTTTTCAATTGAATGTAATAGTGTGTTATTACTGTGTGTGTTAGAAATTAACCTGTGTTTTCCATTCACCTTTTACGTTTCCACATGCCATGTTGAAAAGTGAATGGAAACCATTAAATAAACATTATTGAAAGAGAAATGCAAGCATGTGTTGGTGTCTCTAGAGATACCCATTCAGTTAGACGGAGCTTCCTCATTATTTTGTAAAAAAATTTGCGTTTGTGTCCGAGAAGAAAAATGAATAACTTACAAACGGTATTATTTTAGTAGAATTTTCAAAAGCCCGCCATAAAGAGGTGTGTGTTTGTCCCCTGCTGAAGGTGATGACTATTGTGAGGCACATAAAGAGGTGAATTTTAACGTTGTTGCAGTCCCAAGTATCGTATCTTTTAGATTCACTGAAGAAAATTTACTCCCGAAGAAAAACTCATTTTGTAAGTTTCAAGAGATCCTAAAAGGACCGTTTAACGCCCGGATCGAAATTAAAAACTTTGCTTTTACTCGGACCGGTGAGTAGAGCGGCATTACTTCGAGTTCTTGCTCTCATTTCTCTCCTTTCAAGAGACTCTGGTGTTACCTTCCCCTTTTTCGATCTTTGGAGGTTTAGCAGATCATGATGGGAGTTCATTAAAGAAACGCATTAAAGAAGAGGTTTTTAGTCCTCTGCCATAATGAGCTTAAAATTTGTTTAATTCCCACTATAAAATCTACGCTGAAAGAACCTTAAATAGGGCAACTGGCCCAATAGTTGGACTACGGTGGCATTCCCACTGAATTCTCGCAATTAAATCAAATTTGGATCAAATTTCGTTTTATTTTTTCCTCAGTCTGAAAAGAATCTGTAAGAATATGATTAAAAAAAACATTTTTATATAGGTAATTAGATAGTGTTTTTTTCAGACTTTTTTTTTTTTAGATAGGATAAGTGTGGAATTTCGTAACAATAATAATACTTATTATTATTATCAATTGATAATTGATTTGATATTGATATCAATGCCAACTTATGCGTTGATTCCAACGAGTCAGCGGTACAGTAAAACGCTGTGCCTTCAGCAGAGACCTTCAAAATGTGGCACGAAAAAATGCGGCAATGTGGCATTAAATAAATAAATTTTATTTTTTCAACTTTTCACCTCGTCCAATCGTAAAACGGGGTTAAACCATTAAATCATGCAATCTAAAGCTTATGAATGACTGTATTAATATTGGTTAACGAAGTACAATTTATTTACAAAGTTTAAATTCAATTATAAATAAGCTTCAAGTGGGCGTCTATGTTTTCCATGTTGAAATTCATCCGACGATCGCTCAACATGTATTTTAATTTTGAGAACCTCTCATAATCTGGAGAAGTCGCGGTTGCGTACTTCATTGAGAGGACGTCTTCGGTGTTCCACTCTTCCTTGATAGGTGAAGATGAGTCTTTCCCTTCTTGATTCGCGGCTATACTCTTGAAGTCCGGGTCGTCAATTATTGCTTTTGCCTTCTTCACTGCAGTAGCATCGTCATCCTGAATCACATTCTTGAAGCATTCGTAATTCTTGGCGTACCAGGACACTGCCGTCAACCAGGTGCCTCATCTGGTTATCACTGGTTCAGGGGGAAGTGGTACGCCAGGCAAGTGTTTTCTGAATATCTCAACCCTCTTTGGTGCTTTCAGAAATACCTTTTTACCGGCGGAGATGAGTTTATTGACTGTCGGGTGCTCCTCTCGTATCGTCTACGCAACGCGATGAAGCTCATGCGCTAGACACTTCTCGAGAATATTTTTGGGTATAAATCCTTGAGGGTCTTCCCTGCACTCATCATGTATGCATCACTATCCCTGACTGAGCACTAGTAAGCGTTCAGTGGTGTTCGAAGCTCCTTGCCACAAAATACCTTAAAAAAAAAAATAAAAAAATAAAAAAATAAATACTTAAATAAATAAAAATATAAATAAATAAATAAAAACCCCATCAGCACGCCTATAGGCACCTGAGAAGCAGTAGGGCGGTACTAGTAGTAGCTGCAGCCGCGGTGGTGTAGAAAAAATGGAACTTACTCAGGGCTTCCTGGACAGTTTAGACGTTGGTTCAAGCATTCTTCAATTGAGCCACATGGATGAGATGACCTTTTTGGGCACTGTCAAGCGGTGTCTAAACGTGCAATATTATTGTGCAATATTCTGGTATGTACAATATCGTTTGAGGTGAGATTGAAAGATTGTGCAATATAATGCGTGATTGATGAGAAGTTGTCAATATATTGCACAAACTGGAAAAGATTGAGCCGTCTGAGGGCAACATTGCGCAATATTCCTCCGCCCTTGCCTAGTATCAACAGTCTTCGCGTCTTCTCGTACTTCTCCCTATCAATAAACCATTGCTTGGCCCATTTTCTCCCTTTCTGAGAGCCTTTCTTGCTTTCTTTTTTTTTTTTTTTTTTTGCACTTGAAACCACAGCATGATTGCAACATGATAATGTTGACCTGATGGAATCCTGATGGGTACTGTTTGCACAATGTTGTTGTACGTCTGAGTGTGACATTGCGCAATATATTGCACAACCTTCAATGTCGCCTTCACACGGTACAACATTTTGCACAAACGAAAAAATTGTGCAATAACATTGAGCGTCTAGGGGCTGCCTCAGGGCCCAATTTTCCTCGAGCTGAGTGATGACTCATCACAGTAATTTGGCTAGGTACTTAAAACTGGCTTCGGGTAGCTCTTATATTTTTAAGAGCTACAATTTTTAAGGGCTGCTTTTTCATTTAATGAAAATTGCTTCTGTAATAACCAGTACTTCCGACAGTCTAAGAAACCAAACTACCTTTTGTTCTAGCATTTATTCCTTTGACGAATTAACGGGTTTACTTGAGATGAACGATTTTTGGATGACCGTGGAGTGGATGAGAGTTGTAGTGACTTCAATGAAGTGAGTAATATCAAGGTGCAGGAGCCCACTTTTTCCCTTCTTCAATCTCCGATCGAGGGAGTCTCATCAGTTTGTGATTCAAGTTTAACCATTCCGGAAGTAATATTCTTCAGCATCATTTTCCCGATTCTGGTCAGAAAGAATATCTGTTGATTTGCAAAAGCACGTTGAGAAATGGTGGAAAAGCGCGGGTGAGGGGTGAGGGGCCTTTAATCTTTTCCTCCTAGCTTTCATTGTTGGGAACCTTTCAAAGCAATTGTTCACTTTTATAAATTCCCCCCATCACCCCATCGCCCCACCTATCCCAACCCCCTCATTCGCCATCGTTGCCCTTTATCTTCAACGCTCAACCCTCTGCAACGTTTCCATCTACATTTTGAGACTTCACCTAATCCGCTTTGTTACCCCCTTCCACCACTACGATCATTATTCTTCTCTCCCCTATTTCTTCCTAACATAATGACAAAGTTTCAAAGAAAGTAAGGTAGGTAGCTTAAAGGGTGAAACTTGTGATGAAAGAGATCTTCTTTTATTGTATATTTGAAACCATTTTGAAGATCATTGCCAAGCTCGATAATATAGCTCAGCCCGGTGATGAAGACTGAACAGATGCCGGAACGGGGCAGAAAATGAATGCCAGCACAAAAGGTAGTTTGGCTTTGTTGGCATACTAGGCTCGTAGGTTCATTGGTTTACCACTTCATCTACAGCGAAATTCGACCAGGTATACCAACGGAATACCTCTATAGATCCCTTCCCCCATCTTCTAACTCGAATCTCTCGGATGAGAGTATCCGTAGGCTGGAAAAAATACTGAGGAAAATGGAGCTCGTGCGAGGAGATCAGGTGCGTCGATAGAAAATATAGAGAGGAAAAGGTAGCGAAGAGGAGGAAGACTGAATCGCGGGATTCCGGAGTATAAAGGAATAGTCGGTAGATTTTAAGGATTGCGAGTAATCGTTGAATCGTGAGATACCTTTTCCTACACCACCTTTCACATCTTTCTTCACCCCCAACTTCCGTCCGTTATATTTCCAGGCAGCAGCCACGGAGTGAAAATCGTTTCTATTACAACGTCAGACATTCAACTCACATTTCCTGTCCTTAGAATGAGACACGTTCGCTTATGAACGTTTTATATGGGAAGCTGGTAAATAAAATTTACATGAAATATATATGACGGCGATAGGAAAATAATGGGGAGAAGTTGTTTGTGTGCACACTGGAAACTACTGTGAGGGCCGGAGTTCGATGAAAGAAATGCTGCAAATTTTACACAAGGGTTTACTGTTATTTGATATAAATTATGCAAAAATTAATCTCATGAAAAGAAACAAATTAAAATAATTTTCTGCTGTACAATGTTTGGACAGATGTGGGACCACAAAAAAAAAAAAAAAAAGGATTTTTGTCCAAGATTACCTACTCGGAAAACCTTATTTGATCTCCTGGGATCCTTCAAAAATCCCATTTGTAGCCCCATCAAAGCCCCATAGATCCCCACGGTGAAATCGGATCGTTCTGGGACCGCCAAAAATTGATTCTACGTCCAAAAACACTACGAAAGCGACACCTAATTCGACTCGATAGCCGAAACCCTTAAAAAAACCCTCCCGTAACCCCTTTATAGCCCCTTGGAGTCCCACGGGTAGGAACGATCGGGCTGAAAACCTTGCGGACACAACTAAATGGAGTATTTTGTGAAAATTTCAAATTAAACAAAAAGAAAAAAAGCCACTAACCAAAATACAATGGTATAGGTAATACAGAGGAACTTGAGAATAAAGACTAACAGCAGCGGTATCCTTTGCTTTAGGTTGGTGAACCAATTACTTATGTAATGAATAGATTTCACTTTTATTCGTCTGGATTTGATTTCTACATTTTTCTCATTTTAAGAGAGAAACGCATACTTTACACAGGGGTATTTATAATTCCTTGTTATAAATATTACAAAAATTAATTCTATATCAATGAAAAAAAAAAAAAAAAAAAAAAAAATTGGTACCTAATTTATGTACCAATTAACCTATAAAACAAATTTGTGGATGGATGTAAGACTCCGAAAAATGAATTATGCGTCCAAAATTAGTGGGAAAACGACACTTATTCGACTTCCTGGCATCCTTCAAAATCCCCATTTGTACCCCTATCAAAGCCCCACAGATCCTCAGGGTTTGAGCGAACGGGCTGAAAACCTTGCGGGCTCACTAGATGGCGAACCGAATATTTTGTCAAAATTTCAGATTTAAAAAAAAAAAGCTACTGCCCAAAACGGTTCGGACGGCGGACGGACATCCAATTTTTGAAATCTTCGTGTCTTGAAATGTATCGTCGTGAATCGCCATTTATGGCGTTTGACAAGTTATGGAATGTGACAAGTAGTTTACTACTAGTCAAATTTTGAAGCCGATCCAAATTGTTGACCCCCCGTCGGGATTACATAGGTGTTTTATTCCAATAATAATAAACCAAAATGGGATGATATGACAATGAATAAATGTTGAGGGATATTTATTTACTTCTGGATGTAAATGATGATAAAAACATGATAATGATGAATATAAGTACAACTTGATAAATTATAGTTATACATATATATATATAATACATAGTTATAATATAACATCTATATTTATATTACATGTGATGTGATATAATGATGATAGCAATAAATGATTATTATGTTACAAAATAAGTGCGTGCGAAATTTATCGCCAAAACTGCCAAGTCTTGTGGGGGAGGGGAGGACACCTCATCATAATTGTCATTCGACTATAAACAAACCAGGTGAACGTTTCATTTTTATATTGACTTTTTGTTCTAATCAAGGATGATTTCCACCCACTTGGGGTCGTGGCGGCTTGTTAGGAAAATGAGAGAGAAGAGTTTTCTGAATTGAGCGAAGCAGAGTCGTATTCAGCTAATGATGTCGTCCAATACTCTTATGCTATTCTAAGGAAAGGACAGATCTTTGGTGGGAGATAAGAAAATGAATTGGGGGCGATTTACAAGATTCTTGGGCAGAACAGACGATCTTAAATAAAAGGGATGTTTGCTGAGTAACCGGATCCCCAATGATTGGGATGTCGACGTTCGAATTATAAATTTTGGTTGCTAGGCGCAAAACACCTGTAGTGTGTGTGCGCGTCAGCGACAGGTGTCAGTCCAAAGTCAGGGGAGTCACCGCAAATTTTGTGCGGTCCGCTTCCCTCGAGATCACCCGGGAGCTGTTACAGATTCTGTTGGTACTTTGTTTCCTCTCGTCGTCTCTCAGATTGTTTTGATCGCTGCTTTTCGCATCGAGAATAGATAGTGGTTGCGTGGATTGTTGTCCACTTCGTTAATTCGAAAAGAAGTGTGCCATCTTGTTTCAACGTGCCGACGGCAATTGTAAATGATTACATCAAAGGATTACATAGGTACGTTTCGTGAGTACACACCACATTTTTCAACAAAAAACTAGAGTAGGTTTCAACCCGGGTGTAGTTCTAATGATAGTTTTCCCTGCTTTCCATGCCTGCTGTTTTCAAACGAGAAAAATTCATGGTGTACCGGATTTTCAAATATCTCGCCTTTGACGAAAGCCGCTCAAAACACTAGAGCTGGTACTCGAACATGGCCTCTGCTCTCGCATTATTATTATTGAAATGTGGAAAGAGCCCTCAAGTTCGCTGTGGTTGGGTGATGAAGGCGGACTGGAAGTACTTGACAGTTAAGAACTGCTCTAGATTCCTGTCTTTTTGAAGTGTAGGTAAGCTCAGTGTGAGACTTTATGATATCGTGTGGAGGGGGTGGGGATTATTTGAGTGCGGTACCCGCCACACACCAGCCACACTACGTTCCTGACCGCAATATAATAATATTATTACCGCACTATATTATATCAATTGAGGATCTCGCAACACCCAATCATCGGTAGCATAAACAGTTTATGTGACCATGACATGATACTATCCATAACAGTCCAATACTATTGTCGTACATAATGTCCGTAATGTGTCAAAATGTGGATATAGCAGCTGGCAATGGCATCATCAGTCGGTCCTCATGTGTTCTCGAACTGATTCGCGTCTCCTTTGAGACATGTGTGATAGGTAACGGATGCCTTGACCAAACCTGTCACATGCAGTCCATTGTCGCAACTTATACCTTGGCAAATCTCTCCGGTAGGTTGCAGCCAAAAGGGGTTTTGGAGGGTCATTCAAAGGGGGTGAGTGGATTCAAAAAGTGTTGGTTGATATTGCCTAATGCAATTATTCATTCAACTAATTTTACGTTATGCTTATCCATTTGTGAAATATGTGTCCAAAAGCACATCTGCTTGTTAAAAACGGCGGAATAGTCCCATTTTATAGTCTGCTTTCCTCCTCTGATCAATATTGAGCCTGATATTGCTCGGCGGACTTAAAATGGGGTGAAAGAAAAAAGGCGGTCATTAAATCCGAGGAGCCTCCGATTCTCGTACAATTAACGATTGGGTTGTATATTTGCGAATTACACCCCTCTCTTTTAAGCAATAAAAAAGGAATTATTTCGCTCTTGGCCCCAAAGTTTAATTTATATTTCCATATCTAATCTCTCGTTGGAACCCATTGGAGAATAAGAATATGTGACTAAGGCTTATAGGAAATATATCCCGCTGGTCTGTCTGTGGGCAGTTGCAGCCTCACAGGTTCCTTCGGAAAGTGAGTAGTTAAATATCGGGCGTAGGTAAGGAGAACTTTCCGCGTTCGTAGCCATCGCACTTGATTCGATTTATTAAATAAAAAATTGCCTATTCAAAGACGTAGAACGGTTGTCTCCACCAATTGAATTGTGAAGGATTAAAATTCGTGCTTAATAGTAGTGTACCTACCTAGGTACCAACTACCTACGGCTCAATGATTCTGCTTCGACAAGCGTGATTCCCAACGGACAGTGCGGCCTATTAAAGCGAATAAAGTGCAGGTTCATTTCTATGAAACTTGCCGACACATTTTGCGTGGCATCCGCTACCGAAAATGTCAACTGGAATTGATGATATTTCGGATAGAATGGACAGGTCTTTCCCTGGACGTAGCACCGTTTTATCAACCACTACCGTTGTGTAAATAATCCATCAGCCTTTTTAGAGCGAATCTCGGCGTCCCCGTTACGCGAAAGGAATATGTGTGCGTTGGGGCCTATTGTGCGGCATTTTTTAGTGTACGTTTCCGAATGGAAACCCGACGAGACGAAAACGGTTACCTTCCTACGGTGTCGAACTTCCCCTGAAATCCCAAGTTTTCGTGGACGCTATTCAAGCAATTCAATGACGAGCGATTGAGCGACGAAACTGATACCAGCCAAGCAGAGCTGCCAAGCCATGATTGATGAACATGATCCTGATGTGTCCTATAACTCCCTTCCTCCTTTCACCGTTCCGCTTATCTTCGCGACGAGTGCTCTATCACCACTCCATACTCCATTATATTCTTTCCTCAATATTCTGATACAATTCAATTCCTGGCAAAGTCATGCGTTCAACCAGAGAGCCTCGTTTAATTTCATTTCAACAACTACCTAATTGATTTATCGTTGTTCTGTTTCAAGTCTTCATCTCCAACTGCAGCATCGTAATGGGGAAAAGAGATCCCTTTGAAACATATAGCCAACTTCCCGATTAAACGCTGCAAATTTTACACAAGGGTTTATTATTCTTTGATATTGGTTACTTGTGCATACATTTAATTCTGTGTCAATGAAAAAAAGTGTTGTTTTTTACTCGAAAAATATTTGACCTCCTGAGATCCTTCAAAAATCTTATTTGTAGCCCCATGAAATCCCTATAGATCGCCACAGTGAAATTGGATCGCTCCGGGACCCCCAAAAATGGATTCTACGTCCAAAAGTACTTCCAAAACGACACCTAACTCGATCCCATAGCCAAAAGCCTTCAAATAACTCCTCCCATATCCCCATAGCGCCCCACGGGTTTGGGCGATCGGGGTTAATACCTTGCGGGCACAAATAGATGGTAAACCGAGTATTTTGTCAAAATTTCAGCTTTTTCAAACCGAGTATTTTGTCAAAAAGATTCCTACTGCCCAAAACGGTCCGTACGGCAGACGGACATTTTGGTTTTGGAATCTACACCTCTTGTAATGGATAATGTCAAATTTTGAGGCCGATCGGAGTCGTCGACCTCCGTCGCGAAAATATAGGTGTATTATTCCAAGAATAATAAACCAAAAGATAGCTAAACTTGCGTTGGTACCGTAGATTTTATTAGAAGACTTACGATACTAAGGAAAAGCTGTATGAAGGGTTACATCCGCTTTTAAACTTCAGGCTAATTTGAATGCTCAGTGTTTCTGTAATGTAAATATAAGGCTTTAAAGGAATTCAAGGCTTCTCAAATATCACATATTCAGATGCGCCTTTAATCCTTGGCGAACTTGGGAACAACTTAGTTGAAACCTGCCTCCAAGTTGGGAGTCACACAAGGAAGCACTTGGTTACGGTTGACGTAACTTGAACAAGTCCTGCCTTCATTTTCAGAACTTGCTCGCTCCAATTTCACGTCAAAATTAAGGGAGACGATAGTTTCATTTCTTCTCCTTATGACGGTATGCCTGTTTTAATTGTAAACAGTGTAATAAAACACCGACTTACTTGGATTACAGTAAGTATCAATACGTTTCACCGTCGATCCTTTTGGAAGGTTAAAAGCTACAGGTGGGATCAATATCATTCGTGGAACAGATCATTGGAACAAATAGACCTGCAGCAAGGTCGAAATAGAGGGTCACATTTTTCTACGGGAGACGGATTAGCGAGCAACTTCCACAGGAAGTGTGAAATGAGGGCTTGTACGTTACCTTCGCTGCTGTTGCATCAGTGTTGCCCACAATCACATCTTTAGTGTCAGGGTTTCACTAGTTATAGCTGATTTGAAGGTGGACGGTTCATGAAAAACAGACGGAGAAAATAATTTTACCAGTCGTTGAAAATTGGGGTCATCCAAGCATTTGTATTGTGGCGTGTAGTCTACTTGGAGAGACTTAAGTCCCGACTTAAGTTTGAAGCAACGAGGGTTCTTACTGTTGCCGATTACTAGGTAGCAATTTTCTTCTTCTACCCATACATGGCACTGGCTCTCTTTGCATCTCTTACTCGAAGGCTGGTTTCGTCGGCGTTAAATATGTGAAATGAGGGAAATTTGGATAAATAATTAGGCCAAACATCTTTCAACCAAGAACATCTGCATCACCCGATTCAGTAGTTTTTGTCTTTCGGCGATCGACAAATCACCGCGTTTTCGACCACTCAAGTTCGATGCACAACAGGTCGTGTGTGAGTTTCAGGAAATCTGAGCCCAAGTAAAACCGCGATAGCATTTCAACGAACTCCGATAACAATAAGCGAGACAATTCCTAAGTATGTAGGTAGGTACGCCCGTTCCGTTCTAAAAAATATCGTTTTTGGTGGATCGCCTGCTTCGGCGTGTTTTTAAAGAAGCCCTTGGAAGGTCTTTGAATTATTGTTCCTATTATTATAATAGGAACAATAATTCAAACTACAATTACTATAATAGTAATTGTAGTTTCCCCAACGGGAAGTGAGAGCATGCCTACTTTGAAGTTTCTCTGTTCGATTGAACTCCATTCGCTCAGTCCTAATTGCTGAGTTGTTGTTGAAAAAGGGATATTTTTGGGACGGGGGAGGACCTATAATGATTTATCGGTCGAGTGTTGGCCTTCTTTTTGCAAACAGCCGCGAAACGTTATTCAAGCCTGCTTTGTTCGACTTATTCCTTTGCGTATTCAAGGACCCTCTCGCATTACGCAGAGCCCCTCTCAAGGATCTGCTTATCCATTACGTTAGTTCCCAGGGAAAACACTCGGAAATCCACGAAGCCAGGCTTTTCAACCAACTCTCTATGAAACTTCCCACTCACTCTGTTTTTCAGTTGAGTTGCCCACATGATAACAAAGCCAAGTTGAGCTGCCCCACTCTTCTGTACCCCGCGAGCCCTTTCTCACCCAAATCAATTCCCTCTCTTCTTCCCTTTTCACCCCATTGATCAAACCAACATCGTCTTCGTCTTTTTCTTCTTCAGAAAAACTTTTATATCCCCCTACCCTACCGGTCTCTCGCACTCCAATTCTCCTGCTCTTATCCAAAGGCTTGGCCATCCCAAAGTTTTGAACAAAGTCAGTCTACCCAACTACATCATACACACCCACCTAGTTGTCCTTTCACGGCGTGGTTGGTTAAGAATCTAGTTTATTCCAGACACTGCTTATATCTTGGCACATGAACTTGAAACATGAACTCAGCCCACACTGATTCGTCGAGTGATACTCGATCTAAGCAATTTGAACGATGATCGTAAACTACATAATGTAGGGAAATACTACACAGTGTGGTACCATTGTTTCATAGTTGTTAGAATTCAAGATACAATTACATCAACTTCGTCATATACTAGAAGGAATAGTTACGTCGAGCGAAAAAATAGTATAGGTCTGCCACAGAAACTTTGCATCCCTTTGGTGCATTCTTCTGGAGAACATAGAACCTAATTATCTCTTATCATCATGCAGATTCCCGTGCGTACGATAATTTTTCGGGAATTTCTTCCCTCAAAAGTGACCTGATTTCCCTCCTACTGCAGCTTGAAATTCACAATTCGTTCACAGCGCAGACACTACACGAACATCAAATTTCTCACCGCTCCAATTTCCGTGTGAAGGTTTCACCATGGAAGGCAGACTCGATCGTTAGTTCCTGGATCCGCTATCTAGGGGGCGCCACACGGACGCAAAGTTTCTATGGCAGACCTATTATAGTCGTGCAACAACATCTTAAGTATGAATGCCGACTAGAGTCGGAACACCATTTTTAATAGATTTTAGCAATGTCACTTTCTCAAAATGAGGTGGGTCTGCTTGATGATGCAGTGGTGCTTATCCAGCTAGCAAAGGGTTTGGCGAAGAATGTGACCCCTCTGCTTTTCCTCTATTTGGAAAAGCAGAGGGGTCACACTCGGGGTGACACTCACAAGGGGTCCCAAACCCTTTTAGCAATGGTGAATTGAAGTAAAATAAACCAAAACGCTGCAAATTTTACACTAGGGTTTATTATTCTTTGATATAGGTTACTTGTGCAGAAATTTAATTATGTGTCAATGGAAAATATTTTAGAAAAACAATTTTTTTTTACAAGAAAAATATTTGACCTGGGATCCTTCAAAAATCCCATTTGTAGCTCCACGAAAGCCCTATGGATCGCCACAGTGAAATCGGATCGTTCCGGGACCCCGAAAAATTGGATTCTACGACCAAAAATACTTTGAAAACGATACCTAACTCGATACCATTACCAAAAGCCTTCAAATATCCCCTCCCGTAGCTCCATTTTAGCCCCATAGCGCCCCACGGGTTTGGGCGATCGGGCTGAATACCTTGCGGGCACAACTAGATGGTAAACCGAGTATTTTGTCAGATTTAAAAAGAAATTCCTGCTGCCCAAAACGGCACGGACGGCGGACGGCGTAGGTACTCAGTACGACAGACGGACATTTCGGTTTTGGAATCTAGACCTCTTGAAACGGATAATGTTAAATTTTGAGGCCGATCGGAGTCGTCGACCTCTGTCGCGAAAACAGGTATATTATTCCAAGAATAATAAACCAAAAGTAGGCACATTTGAATAAGTTGGACGCATCTAGGTCCCCCTGAGTTACTGGCGGTGGTGCTATAGTATAATTCAGGGGCGGATAGGCAGGTCGGGCGATCGGGCGACGCCCGAAGGGCCGAAGGTCCTGAGGGGCCGGTCGAAGCTGGAAACAAAATTTGACCTTACCCGAAATATGAAATCGAGACCGAAAAGGAAAATCCAGACACAATGAAGGCGATCTGGTTGGCTCTGTTCCTAACAGGGTGGATGTCAAGTGCAATCAATGCGTAATTTGCATACAAGGTTATAAATCCTCATGGCCTCATTGTATGAAATTCTCTTTTTGATTCACCCATTTTTGGTAGGTACCTACCTACCGCTTTCTACCACCCAAGCTGAGTGTTAGAGTAGTTTTTCAAAATTGAAAATCATCAAAACAAGGCTGAGGCTAGATTGTAGATTGTAGATTGTATGAGGGGTTGCTCAGGAGGGGGTGTTTGGGAGGCCCCCAGCGCGGAAGCCGTTGGGCTTATTGTGCTTTGCCTGAGCGCCCTGGTTCTAGTCCAGGATATCTATTCCCCTAATTAGGGTTTTTAGATGTTTGACTAGGTGGTCGCGAGGGAATGACCTCATGGGGGTATGTTCCCCAAAGAGGGCAAATCTGCGTTGTGAGAGTGCAGGGCACTCAAAAATTACGTGTGTGGCGGTTTCATGATCCTCCTCACACAGCCTACATAGGGTTGATGATTGTGTTATCCCTATGCGATTCAGGTGGAATCTCAGGGGGGCAAATCCGGTTATCAGACCAACCAGTTTTCTGAGTTCCCCGCGGTTCAGCCTGAGTAGCTCATCTGCGGTCTTGGTGTTGAGTTTTTCCACCATGCGCTTGCTGTGGGCGTGACCTTCGAGGAGTTGCCATCTTTTGGCGGTTTGAGATGACGTCCACCTGTTGATAGCGCCTCTGTAGGAGGTTTGTGGTAGGCCAACTGCTGGCTCCGGGCCAATGAAGGGGGTCTGGGAGCCCTTTCTGGCCAGAGTGTCAGCATGTTCATTGCCTGGGATGCCTCTATGCCCTGGCACCCACTCCAGGGAGACCCTGTTGCGTTTTGCCAGGGTGTTGAGTATTTGCACACAGCCTTGTACCACACTTGACGAAATGGTTGAGGCTGTCAGTGCCTTGATCGACGCTTGGCTGTCTGAGAGTATACCTATATGGGCTCCGATGGGCCCCCTTCTCAGACTCTCCCTCGCCACCACTTCGATCGCAATAACTTCGGCCTGGAAAACTGAGGCGTTTTCCCTAGTGGAGCTGAATAGCTCCACCTGGGCGCCACCCCATATACTCCGACGCCGGTGCCTGTCTCCATTTTCGACCCATCTGTGTACCATGGTACATCTGCAGATGATGTCATTAGGACAGCACTTGGTTACCTCCGGCCCTTTCCACGTCAGGTTTGACTTGTAGCGGTGGGGTTCTGGGAGGAATTTGGGTGTGGTGTCTGCCACCATTTGAAGTAGTGGGTCCTTTACTACACCCATGATGCTGGAATGCCCGGGGTGAGGAGATTCCTTCCAGGTTTTGTTCCACTTTTGCCTTAAGGAAGCCATGGTTGCTTCCCCCTTTATAAAGATATCTAGGGGGGTTAGTCCCAGTAGCATTTCCATTGTGGCGGTTGGTGTGCCGTGCATTGCACCTGTGATGGTCAGGCACGCAAGGCGCTGAACACTGGTTAGGGTGTTAATCGCCCCCACCTGGTTTGCCTTCGGCCACCACACAACACAGCAATATGTGAGAATGGGCCTTACTATCGCGGTGTAGATCCAGTGGACCATCCGCGGGTGCAGGCCCCATGTTTTCCCACATGCCCTTTTGGCGCACATTATAGGGATGTGCGATATTATACAATACCCGATACCAGTACCCGATACTAGTATCGAAAAAAGTATGCAATACTATCGAAGTATCGGAAGCAAGTATTCGATACCTACAAGTATTGGATCATATGGGTACTTTTATTAAGAGAAAGAAAATTTCTGTATTGAATAGGGGCAGTTTGAAAATCGAATCCTGGATTATCATTATTATTATTTTTTATTATTATTATTATTATCATTATTGTTACTTCAAAGAGTCAGAAGAAGAAGATTGATATTATATTCATTTAATAAAGAAAATATTGTATATAAAATATAATTCTACCACCATTCGTCGTCTGTGCCTCTCAGAAAACACAATTTGTCAACATATTTTGGTGACAACCGAGAATGTTCCTTTTCTCAAAATTCAGTAATAAGTTTGGTCGAAAATTATTTACCTAATCATCCACGAGGTCGATTGTGATAAATGAAAATGAGCAATCTGAGAACACCGCCTGAGTCTAGCGTCGCTATCGTCAGTACAAACTCCCTGCTTATAATGTTTATAGAAAAAAAAAAAATTAAACCATGGTTATAATATTTTAGTTTAGTCCAATGCATTTTTAAAAGTATCCAAAAGTACCGATTCATAAAAGTATCGATACTTTTTGAAAAATATCGATCCAATACTTTTTGATACTTTTTTATCAAAAATGTCGATGTGATATGTATCAATACACGATAATATCATCACTTCAAAATGTATTGATACATATTATGTATCAAAATAATAAAATCAAAATAAATTTTGAAGTAGGTAGGTACCTTACATCTCTAGGTTTGACTGATAATCTCTACTAGAGATTCTCTAGTATCTGTGTTGGTCGACAGAGGTGAGCGTGGCGAGTGGATTCCTCGCTTTTCGTGTAGGTTATAGCACCAAGGAGGTATCATACCTCCTGTACTATAATAGTACACACAGTAACAACTACATCAGACTCAGACGAGACGTTGTCACATAACTTATGTGTGTGAGTGTTCCTATATAATTTATTGGTAGAGAGCTTCCCTGTGATTCAATTACCTATAAATTTATAAATAAATGATTCAACTAAAGTTATTTTAGTTTTAAGTAGGTACAACAGATTCTGTTTCCATTTGGGTATTTTTTCCGATACTGCAAAAATGATCGATACCAGTAGTAGTATCGAATGGCAGGATTCGATACCAAAAGTACCCGGTATCGAAAGGAAATACCCGATACTTTACCCATATCGATAAGTATCGCACATCCCTAATTGGCTATATATCCCAGGTGTCTGTTCCAGGTTAGTGTCGGATCTAGGTAAACACCCAAATATTTCACCTCCCGACTGAACGGCACCCTGGAATTGTAGAAGAGGGGTTCTGAGAGATCATCCAGTTTCCTCTTTCTGGTGAAGGTTATTAGGGTGGTTTTGCTGGGGTTGACTTTAAGCCCCTCTACGCCACACCAATCCTCCACCACAGGCTGAGGCTAACTCTGAGTGATAACAATCTGGAGGATCTCATGTTGATGGCTTGCGAGCAGGAGCGTCTGACCAAAGCACTGAGCCGAGTGGCTTCAGTCGTTTCTGGCCCTCCTCGCCATCGCCTACCGCTTGGTCTCTTTTCCCTCATCAGCAAGTGTTTCGTCTGTGGGCGTTATGTGATCACGTTTTGGTTAAATATTCTTTGAATAATACACTATGTTGTTATCTAAGTCCAAAATGTTGATCGTCCTCAAAATTTGTCATTATATCTACGTTTTAAGATGAGCAGATTCCAAAACTGAAATGTCCACGACGTTTGAGCAGTAGTAATTTTTCTCAAAAATATGAAACTTTTGACAAAATACTTGGTTTTTCTTCAAGTTGTACCCACACGGTTTTCAGCCCAATCGCACAAACCAGCGATGCTCTGCGGAACTAAAGAGGGCTACATAAGGGGGTTTTGAAGGGTTTCATCTATGGGAAGGAGTTAGGTGTCGTTTTCAAAGTATTTTTGGGGGTCCCAGAAGCGTCCGATTTCGCCTTGGCATTCAATGCATCCATCAGACTTTTGAAGGATGCCAGAAAGTCGAATGAGGACTCATTTTCCGAGTAATCATTTTTGGGTCCTTCATCCGTCCAAACACTTAACATGACAAACTTTTCTAGTAATTGAATTTAAACAGCTGTAAAAGGTAAATTTACCATGGGACAGGTTGAGCCTAGAGTTCGAAAGAAATGAACAAGCAGGGGACAAATATGAGTAGGGGAGGAGGGGGGATGGCGAGGAGGGCCAGAAACACCCAAAGTCTCTCGGTTCAGTGCTCCAGCCAAATGCTCCTCATCAATACGCTGTGATAATGAAGCTGAAGAAATGTGCAAAAATTCAATCCATCCTAGCTTCAGTCGCTATTATGTTTGTATAGACGGTACCAAACTAACACACATACCACTTTTATTTTTTCTAAATACTTATAGGCGCTGTTATTTTTCACTTAAGTACTTATTAATAAGTATAAGTTCACCTAGGTATTAAAATTAATAAAGTGTATTCTCGTTCCTATTCATTTGCTTGTTTTTCCAAAATATGAACAACCCCTCCTTTGATGGTCTTTGGATAGGTAACTGTTAAGGCTAGGGGGGGAAGGGCCGGTCAAATTGAATCGCCCGGGCCGGTCAAAACCGCCTATCCGCCCCTGGTATAATTAGGTTCCAAGCGACAGCCTGTTTGTAACGACGTTGGGTAGGTATATAGTTGACAAACAGAATCTACTTATTTTACACCTTCCTGATGAGGCGGTTCCTTGGGTGGAAGTAACTACGGAAAATGGAGGAATAGGGACTTTTGGAGGTGATGGTAGATGTCGAGAAGAATTTATTGAAATTCAATACGTACTTAATCGGGTTACTTCTGGCTCTAAAAGCCCGGCGAAATGAGTAGGAGATGGAGGGATTATTCCGAGGACCGTATGGATATTACATGTCGAAGGCGTCAGAGTAACATCCCGTATCTTCATTTTGGCAATTTTTTTTTCACTTACCAGCTACCTATTGGTTTTTCTCAAAACTACGACGTTAGATCGGTATGTAAAACTCACTTCACCGAAAATTACAGTGAATAAAATTACTCGCATGCAGGATACCCTGTGTCCAGCCATAGTGCACAGAAGCCAGCCTCATTTACCTAGCGATACGCTAGGCCGCGTTCCCCGTGCGTGAAAACTAGGACGCTTCTTCCCCATACAATAGGGTCAACGATAAGGTGGCTCCCCCCATGCGGCCCAGGCGCCATGTTTTTACACTTTTAAAATGTCATATCATGCATTCCCATCAGGTCTGGAAGAAACCCAGGGCCCGCATACAGTCTGAGGCCGCCGTGTCATTTCTTGCGAACGCTGGCTTTGACTTGGGGAACTCACAGAACAGTACCAGGACCCTCAGCCGCTCCCTTAATTACAGGCAGAACTGTGGGAATCGGTCGAAAGGGTGTATCGAGTCTGGTCACCTCCACTGAAATACTCTGATCGAACCATCCGCCTCCATCAGAAAAGCTCCACGAAACACCCTCGACGTTTCGAGCTTGGTCCCTAGGAAACCTACTCTAGAACTCCAAGTCATTTCCAACAACAGAAGCCAAGGGGAGACTTGCATAATGTACCTTCGGGTGTGCTCTCACCACACAGCACAATTCTAAATTAGCCTCAAACTCAAGGCACTCAACCACATCTTCGTTCTCATTACACACGTAATTTGGATTCAGTTCCGATAATATTTTAGCGCATTGCCCTGGCGCCCTGATGCTACAGTTGATGCAGTCATACAAAAAAATATTCAGAAGTCTCCTGTGGTTCGGAAGGAAAACAGCTTTGTGAACTCTTCTTGGGGTGTTCAAATCAAAAACCATATCATGTCAGTCTTGACTTATCGGTAAAATACAAACAAAAGAGGAGTTTCCTCGCTGGATACCGAACGAGCCTGAATCAGAGTCAGAGGCCGCCGCAAAGTTCCTTTGCTCTTTTGTTCCACGTACCTAAAACAAATACCCGGCAGGATTGGCTGATTTGTAGAAGGTAAACAGATACAGGAGTTGAAGACATGTGGACGAGACGCTTCCATGAATAAAGATGAGGTCGCACATTGAGTTAGGGGGCCGAGATACTACCCCACCACCCTTAGCAATCCCGGAGTCCTTCTCGCCCCCTCATCATCCACATCGCGCATTTCAAAACGTCAACGCTCGTTCCTGCCGTATACAGTCGCTGAAGCCCCTTTTCTTCTATTCAACGTCACCTTCGCACAGGTAAATTAAACCAATTATTCATAACGCAAGTACGAATGAGAACAACTCCCCGTTCCCTCACTCAACATCGCTTTCCTCGTGTATGATCTAGTTTCTTTTGGTTCGTTCTTCAGGGAATAATACATCTATGTATTCGTGTTGGAGATCGAACATTTTGATCGGCCTCAAAATTTGCCATTATACGTTTCAAGATGTCTAGATTCCAAAAACGAAATGTCCGTCCGCCGCGGCGCGCTGTCCGGGCAGTAGGAATTTTTTAAATATCTGAAATTTTGATAAAATGCTCGGTTTATCATCTAGTTCTGCCCTCAAGGTTTTCAGCCCAATCGCCAAAACCCATGGGGTTCTGTGGGGATAAAAAAATGACTCCGTGAGGGGTTTCTGATGATTTTCGGGTATGATATCGATTGGGGTGTCGTTTTCGGATTACTTTTGAACGTAGAATCCATTTTGTGGGGTCCCAGAACCACCGGATGATAGGTTAAAAAAAATCCAATAGGTAAATTTTTTTCATTGACAGAATTAAATTCCTGCACAAGTAACCTATATCAAAGAATAATAAACCCTTGTGTACAATTTGCAGCGTTTTTTATCGATTCCCGCGTGATCAAAGAGCAGCTTCGTATCTATCAGGCCGCCGTAAACAAAACGCTGCAAATTTGACCCAAGGGGTTATTATTCTTTTATATAAATTATCCAAAAATTAATTCTGTATCAATAAAAATGTTTTTAATAATTGAATTAAACTTTTATTTTATTTTATTGATATAGAATTAATTTTTGGATCATTTATATCAACGAATAATAAACTTTTGTGTAAAATTTGCAGCGTATTGTTCACGGCGGTCTGATAGATAAGAAGCTGCTCTTTGATCACGCGAGAATCGATACAAACGTTTTCAAATTGAATTTCTCCTTTCCATGGTTTTATTTCTCGAAGAAACTGAGCTGATTATCGCTCGATTGAGCCAAATATTCCAAAATTCGAACCATTCGACCAATCATCCAACGTTATACCCCTTTTTGCTTCCGAGTCTGCGAAGCAGCGGAAGCCTTGTGTTCACTTTCGGGAGAAAAACAATTTTTGTTGTCCGAATTCCAAATTTCCACTCGCATTTTGCGTTTCATAGCCTACTGAACAAATTTGCTTCCGTGTCTGTCGGTCTGTGGGTTTGTGGGTCTGTCGGTCTGTCCGCATTTCCTTGTTACAGTCATAATTTCCACAATTTTGAATGAATTTAGCTCAAATTTTGAGGGTTTATGCGGATAAGGCTCCTTGAGGTCCCATACGAATTTCATCACAATTGAATCAGCGGTACGCTCTGCGCATGCGCTAACGTGAAATTCTTGAAACAGGCATAACTTTCTCAATTTTGATCGGATTTCAATCACATTTTCAGGAGTTGTGTGCGTATAGCTCTAGATGGTACCCTGTCAGTTTCATCACGATTGAATCAGCGGTACGCTCAGCGCATGCGCGAACGTAATTTCCTTGCCACAGCCATAACTCCTACAATTTTGATCGGATTTCAATCAAATTTTCAGGAATTGTGTGGGTATAGCCCTAGATGGTTCCCTATCAGTTTCATCATGATTGAATCAGTGGTACTCCCTGCGCATGCGCGAACGTAATTTTCTTGTTACAGTTGTTACGTTCATTTTGAACTTGGCACGAGGAAGCTCATGTGCCATTGCATTGGCAGTGTATTTTAAATGAATTTCTGAGAAGGTTCTTCTTGAAGGTTCTCGGCACTGGTAAAGCAAAATGGTTCTCTGCAGGAAATTTCTCCGCTTTATGTTCTTGTGTTTATGTTATCTTCTTATGTTTATGTTATGTTCTACGCATTTGTTCATAGTTTAATAATATATGGAGTACTTGCATGGGGCGGTGCGTACCAGAGTAATTTCAGCTCCTTGACTGTGGCAATCAACACACTTTTACGAATAGCATTGAAATCGAACAGGCGCTCATCCTCTGTGAACCTATATAGCACACTTGAAATACTACCTCCGAGGATCACTTATATATATAGACTGGCAGTGTATGTGTACAAAACTAAAGATGATTTCCAGAAGTATCAAAGAAGTAGGTTCACGAGATCGACAATGACTCGCATGCTGGCAATAGAACGCTCTAGAAGTGATTTCTTTACAAGACAGCTGCCTTGGTTGGCACCAGCGATTTTTGAACATCTCCCGTATACTATTAAATCCGCTACATCTATGTTAGAGTTTAAGAAAAAAGTATTGGCCTACCTGAAGGAACAAGCAAACACAAATGTCATTATTCAAAAATTCAAGTTTTAAGGGGAATATGTATTCAGGGGTAAAATTAGTCTTAGTTAAGTACCTACTTACTTAGTAGTAGTATAGTTGGACTGTATTTTATTTTTAGAGTTACTTTTAGGACTTTGTAATTAAAAATGTAATAGTTATATACATTAATCGCATATACTTATATTGTACAACGAGAGCTGTTCGAGTCGGGCCTGGACGGGTCGTAGTCTGTCGAAGGGGTTGAAATTGAGTGATTTTTATTTTCGGGAATCGCTCAAAATCAAAATTTGAGTTTTATTTTTGACTCAGAAAATAATGATTATTTTTTGATTTTTATTTTTCTGCTCAGAAAATAATGATTATTTTTTGAGCGATATTTTTTCGCTCAAAAATAAAACTCAAAACGCTCTAGCTCCTAGGCTATTGCACCTACAGATCTGCGGTTGGTCTCATTCGATTCAGCGTTAAAAATACTATAAGAAACCACCTTGATCACTTCAAAAACAATATTACGGTGGCTTTGCTCTCACCAAATATGCGAAATATATGTCGAATCCGAGGATTTCGCTCAAAAATAAAACTCAAAACGCTCTAGCTCCTAGGCTATTGCACCTACAGATCTGCGGTTGGTCTCATTCGATTCAGCGTTAAAAATACTATAAGAAACCACCTTGATCACTTCAAAAACAATATTACGGTGGCTTTGCTCTCACCAAATATGCGAAATATATGTCGAATCCGAGGATTTCGCTCAAAAATAAAACTCAAAACGCTCTAGCTCCCAGGCTATTGCACCTACAGATCTGCGGTTGGTCCCATTCGATTCTGCGTTAAAAATACTATAAGAAACCACCTTGATCACTTCAACAAAAGTATTATGGTGGCTTTGCTCTCTCCAAATATGCGAAATATGGGTCGAATCCGAGGATTTCGATGAAAAATAAAACTCAAAACACTCTAGCTCCTAGACTATTGCACCTACAGATCTGCGGTTGGTCCCATTCGATTCAGCGTTAAAAATACTATAAGAAACCACCTTGATCACTTCAACAAAAGTATTATGGTGGCTTTACTCTTAAAATATGCAAGATATGGGTCGAATCCGAGGATTTCGATGAAAAATGAAAACGCTGCAAATTTTATACAAGGGTTTATTATTCTTTGATAATATCAATTGATTCTTTGATCATAATATGATCAATTTGATATTATCAATAACCTATATTATAGGTTACTTGTGCCCAAATTAATTCTGTGTCAATAAAATATAGTTTTGGAAAAAAATGTGGGACCTCGAAAAATGGATTATGCGTCCAAATTTCTCGGAAAATAGTTGACCTCCTGGGATCCTTAAAAAATATACTGAACGCTGAACCGAATGAGACCAACCGCAGATCTGTAGCTGCAATAGTCTAGGAGCTAGAGCGTTTTGAGTTTTATTTTTCATCGAAATCCTCGGATTCGACCCATATTTCGCATATTTGGAGAGAGCAAAGCCACCATAATACTTTTGATGAAGTGATCAAGGTGGTTTCTTATAGTATGTTTAACGCTGAATCGAATGGGACCAACCGCAGATCTGTAGGTGCAATAGCCCAGGAGCTAGAGCGTTTTGAGTTTTATTTTTTTTATCGAAATCGTCGAATTTGACCCATATTTTGCACATTTGGAGAGAGCAAAGCCACCATAATACTTTTGTTGAAGTGATCAAGGTGGTTTCTTATAGTATTTTTAACGCTGAATCGAATGGGACCAACCGCAGATCTGTAGGTGCAATAGCCTCGGAGCTAGAGCGTTTTGAGTTTTATTTTTGAGCGAAATCCTCGGATTCGACATATATTTCGCATATTTGGTGAGAGCAAAGCCACCGTAATATTGTTTTTGAAGTGATCAAGGTGGTTTCTTATAGTATTTTTAACGCTGAATCGAATGAGACCAACCGCAGATCTGTAGGTGCAATAGCCTAGGAGCTAGAGCGTTTTGAGTTTTATTTTTGAGCGAAATCCTCGGATTCGACATATATTTCGCATATTTGGTGAGAGCAAAGCCACCGTAATATTGTTTTTGAAGTGATCAAGGTGGTTTCTTATAGTATTTTTAACGCTGAATCGAATGAGACCAACCGCAGATCTGTAGGTGCAATAGCCTAGGAGCTAGAGCGTTTTGAGTTTTATTTTTGAGCGAAAAAATATCGCTCAAAAAATAATCATTATTTTCTGAGCAGAAAAATAAAAATCAAAAAATAATCATTATTTTCTGAGTGAAAAATAAAACTCAAATTTTGATTTTGAGCGATTCCCAAAAATAAAAATCACTCAATTTCAACCCCTGGTCGTAGACCTTTAGGCCGGTATCGAAAAGACTGGAATAGGGAAAGCTCCATTGTAAGTTTACGAAAAACAAATTTGTTTAAAAATTTATGTGAATAAATAAATAAATAAATAAATAAATTATTTTTCCGAATGCTGATCACAAAATTGTCAAAAATGTCAACTTAAGTTCAGTCTGAATTCAGGCCTGTCAGAGTTCACTAAACGTAAAAAGGAAAACTTTTCATGTTAGCTTCCTCGAACGTTACAATCGCTGTGGTTCCCCATCATAAACATAACATCTTATCCCGCTGATCACTGTTGGAAGCACTGAAATCCTTTGTTTGCTATCATAACAGGAGGTACCTAACTGTAACAAGCTCCCTCGGCGTGCGTAAAATAGATGACGGTTTGGATTTACTCTGTTCACTATTATAATTCCGTATACAAATTTACATAACTTGAAGGCAGGAAAGGTTTTACAACCTGCTCATTGCATTGCTCCCCAGAGGGAAGCTTGCTGCACTTTCCAAGATACCCCGCACTAATTATGAGAGCTTCAGAGCCCCCCAAGTGTTGTTCAGTATCCAATCAGGATGCTGAATAGGCTATTTATCCAGCCTTCAGCTTTCAGTTCATTTGCATTGGAGTGATTCCACCATTTCTTTCTTCAATTGATAACGTTCAAGCTTTAAATTCTTTGAAGGTCTGGAAGTCCGATCTCGATCCATAAAACATCTCCCGAAATGAGTAAGTGAACCATACCACCTTGAACTGCGAAGAGAGGCAATAAGGAATGGTCACCAAAGGGGAAGGCTTTTCAAGACAAGACGTAGATAGTCTGATGGAATGCCGTGGAAATTCGTAATTGCGAAACGAAGATTACAATCGGGGAGCACTGAAGGGGAGTGTAGCGAGAAGGAATTTCCTTATTTAGGCATCCACTTTAACAGTAAACTGAGGATGGTGTGGGAAATATGAGGTTGAACGGGAAGCAATGAAACAGGTCTGGTGAGGGAAAGAAGTTTATTTTTATTAGGCAATATCATTATAAATAACGGATAAGGGAATTAGAAGTAAGAAACCAGGCGCAATGAGGTTTCAGTTTTTTCAAGGCAGAGAAACCCATCCTGCACACAGTTGCTGTAGGTAGGCTTACCAGCTTGTACAACTTCAATAGAAGCGAGCCATAGAAACTTGTTTCTCATTTCGATTATAACACCTTTAGTAATAATTACTATTTAAATTATTTAAATAAAAAGTAATATAAAATCCGTATACATAATCGTGGTGTTGGATTTTGCGTGCGGTGAAGAAGTGGGGGCTTATTCGTCTCTCTTCAATTTCTATTCAACCAGTATGAGTAGTATAATTTAATATAATATAATATTATTATGTGTTGAATGATATAATGTGATGAAATAATTAATTAAGTTTTTCAGTCATTCATTCGAATCATTCCAGATCAAATTCTATTTTTAATCGGATTCACTTTTCGTAGCATTCAATTTCTACTGCAAAAAAAAAAAAAAAAAAAAAAACTGAAATAACCGGAACAGAAAACGGGCCTCAGGTCTTTCGCTTAAGATGACGTAAGCCAGTTAAAAAAAGCAATTCTTTTGAGTTATGACTCCCAGCCTATTCTCTCTTGCTCTCCACCTTCATCAGGGCGGAAACTAAAGCGTTATTAACTTGGCGCGCGTCGTAATGAATTTCTTTCAAGGATTTTCCAGCGCATGGAAATGAAACAGAATGAAAATATTCCGGGAATAATGAACCAAAAGCGAAGAAGGATGTATCCTTAACATGAGGTAGATACTTAATTTCATCTGTCCTTGTATTCAGTTTTTATTGTGCAAAACAGCCTGTAATCTAGTCTGTTCATTCAGAATTGAACACCATTAGTTCTGCCAATACTTTGATTCCAGCTAGTTCCGATGGGCAGGTACAAAATATGTAAGTTGATCAACCTGTTTCTTAAAGATGTAGATCGAAACGGTGATAGCAGCAGACTAATCCTTTCCATCATCAGTTTTTGGTACTAAGTGATGGACGAATAGGATGGTAATCCGATAAAGTGACAAGAGACCACTTACATCTCACTGTTTACTATGCACACGTCGTGTGTGCGTCGCTCCTATCCTGAAATCGCATGTAAACTCGCCATTGCCTCAAAATGGAAGATGGGATTCATTCATCCATAAATCGGACGCTCTCACCATCACTCGCTCCAACACAACGCGGCGTCTTTCCCTCCTTTGACTGTTAACTCGGCTTTGATCATACCGATGGGGTGAGGTTGGAAAGGCTCTTTTCCTCACCGCCTCGATCCATCTTCAACCTGTTTGGGCAGGTTGGAAAGTGAGGGGTCGGAAAAGCTTAGTATGGCAGCCGCAGAGGAGAAATAATGTGATAGAGGGGACGGGTGGGTTATTGAATGAGAAGCCAGGAAGCCAACATACGAGTGCCTCTACCGATTTTTTCATCGTTTGATAGGTTACTGAATTTTATCTTCTTCTAAATTTTGAACGCTCTAAACGACTTTATCATGAAACGGGTCATTCCAATTTGGAATGTACATTTGGCCTCCCGAGCATCGTCCATTCACCAAATTTTCAAACGCATTTTCAAGCCTGTCAAAATTTTTTCTGGCTCCATTCAACTCCCAAGAGCCCTGCACAATACGAAATTCGTGAGTTCAGCCGTTGGTATTCCTATAAATCATAGTGTTTGCAAAATAACGTGGTCTCAACCTCATGTGTGTTACCATTCTTGAAAAATTAGTGTAAGACGCCCAAACTGTCGGGTTGGTCGAAATTCTTTTCTTGGGGCTTTGCAGAACCCTTTTTATATCATATAAATCGAGCTCACTGCTACAGAACCCATGAAACCTGTGATTTTGTGCCTTAAATCTCATGTGTGTTACCCGTTAAGAAACACGCTGGCCACATGATTCGTGATTATACTTTACTGCACTACCCAAACTCTCAAAAACCTCTTACTACTGTTCAACAGTCATCTCATTCACTGTTATTGAGGTCAGGCCGTACCAAAACTTTCACAGCTGATCCTCCAGACCAACTTTTCTTGAATGGACACAGTAACATACATGGTAACAGACATGAGCTACAATGTCGAAAGAGAAGTGCTACTCCACCTATTGTTGATCAAAATGTAGTATTAAATACTCGTAAATTTTACGAGATATATTTGACATTGTTAGCACATTTTGACAATGTTAGCACACTTGTATTTCTCTTAAAAACCACACTACCCAGCTGTCAGCTGATCCAACAGCCCAGCTGGTATAACTACTGTAGTATCTAACTACCAAATCGAAGGGAAACGACGTTAGAGACAGAAAACGTTTATGTAAACGATAAAAAAATCTTGTACTTAACTTTGCATTCAAAATAGAAATCACAGAAAAAATAGGAATACATGTTTTTGAAATTTTTTTGGAAATAGGTAACGATTTTGATTCCTGGTTATCGGGGAAATGACTGTTTCCCTAACAATTGGTTGATTTTACAAAGTAAATATCAGGAGAAGCTGGTCCACTCGGAAACTAAAACATATCTGGTAGACAACCAAAAAACCCGTGAGACGGTTCACAAAATTCTATTCATTCCAACTTCTAAAATTCTATTCATTCCATCGAGCTGGACCAGCTACAGATTTATATTGAATTGGTGTTCTTCTTTCACGTCGTTCTTCACTCACGTACAAGTCAGGCACATGAATTGAATACGGCACATGGCAGAACCACCAGCCCAACTTCCAGCAGCCGCAATCGCGACCGTAGTCAACAGGGCAAAAGTTCACCGAGGAAGATCCAAACTTCTGGTTTCTACTACTACAAACGTTCTTCACAACAGAGCGACTGACGTCCCAAAGATCAAAATTCAACGCCGCAGTCGCAGCACTACCAAGAGAGGCGTACTACCAGATAGCACACCTCCTACGGGAGCCTGGTAAACGACCCTACGACGAGCTCGAAACGCTCCTTCACCGGCTGTATGGAACCACGCCCGAGCAACGCATCCGGGCCCTCCTCGAAAACTCTCCTGACTCCGCCAAACGACCATCTCATGCGTTAGTTATCCGCTACCAGCTCTCTGATACAACGCCGGCAGAAATAGTGAAGACACTGGCTAAAACAACTTCCACCGGAAATCCAATGTGCACTTCTCGCGACTACCACAGACAATCTTGGCAATAATTGCCAAAATTATTTTGGCAAGTCAGGTGGAGTCACAAGCAGCCGCCTGTGGTTCTCCTGGCCACGTCAGTTCTTGACCCATTTTTTCCCAAGATTTTTTCATGCGGCGATGTTCACGTGGTGTTATATCCTTCACTTTCTTTCTACTAAGCGATCTTTCTTTTTCTTTAGCTCTGAAAGCAGCCTCACGGACGGGATCCAACTTCTTCTTTTCCCGGTATCTCCTCTGTTTTTCTGCAGCTGACAGCGGCGCTTGAAAATGTTCGAATTATAGAATTTGTCTAGTGGTTATCGCCAACTCCAAAATATAACTCAAATTAACCAAAACAATGACCCCCATGAACGTGAAATTCGAATAAATCATACTTTCCAAAATTGTCTGCGAGGACCTCATGTTTGTTATCCGGAGCTCATGTGTGTTACTGCTGCACTGTTAACACACATGAGTGGTAACACACATGAGAATCCTACTTCAAATCGACACTGTAGCTAACCTAAACAACCTAGAAGGCCGAATCACATGTCAAATGAAACGTGTACCCCACAATTATTGGAGGAAAATCATTGAAAAAGTGAATTATTCATTGTTGAGGTTGCACCTTAGGTAACACACATGGAGAAGAATAAAAATACGCACCATGGTTTTTGGAGAAACTGCTTGGAACTTCTCCCCACTCACCGGTCTCCTCACAAGGAATACAAAAACTGATAATAGACATCCTACTGCAATAAGAGAGAGCTTACTGCATAAGAGTGACTTCATTGTTGCCAAGAAAACAACGGTAACACACATGATGGTAAGTTATCTTGAAAAGTGATGGACAGTCCTTTGCATTGACGTCACAGTAAAAGAGGATGTCTGGCGACCCCGAGCCTCCAAAAATCTGAAACCCAGTGTCCAACTCTACAAGTAGAATGCGCTAGTTTCCTCATAAAAAATTCATGGTGTTGCTGAGGGAATGAAGATGAGGGCGCTTTTTCACTGTGGACGGTAACACACATGTGATTTTGCCATGTTTTCATTCATACTAGGCATAATAAATCCCAGAATTGCAGTATACTTGATGTTTTTTTTTTAGCGTTTCGTGTTACATAGGATCGGTAGATAAGAAAAAAAATCAGGAAATCGGGATCAGCATGAATGTGAGATTTGCAGCAAAGTGAGGACACGAAATGTACATTTTAAATTGGAATGACCCAAACGTAACTGGCCAAATTTAGATTTGAAATATAAAAACGCTGCAAATTTTACACAGGGCTTTACTATTCTTCGATACCTATAGCCTAATGACTAATTAGTAATGAGCTACATAAGGACGGCTGAAAATCGCAGTTTTTTCAGTTGAATCCCATTCTGTAAACACTTTGTAATCGAATACCACACTGTACACAGTCAGATACTTGTTTTTATACCGTCTGCACAATTTTTAATTCTCTACGGACATTAGGGGAGAGTATGAAAATAATCAGCGTTTGAACTTTTGGCGGTAAGATTGACCTTCCAAAAGTAGTACAACACAACGCCACCATGGGCGCTGGCATTGAATGTACAGATTTCATGTCCGCGAAGGTTGGCTAATCTGAACCTTCCTTCAAGATGGCTGATTGTTTAATAATCAATTAGGTTAAAACCTAACATAATATGTTAGGTTTTAACCTTCACTGACACAGTCGGTTTCTATGGATATTTGGAGAACTGTAGTCAGGTCTGCTTTCCGGTTCAGGACAGTAAATGACGTAATTTACCGTCCTTTCGGTTTCAACCTTCCAACTTCTTTAAGGTCCTGAAGGATATATCGGGACTTTTTTTTTTGCGGTATCAGTGCGTTATTAGTCATTTCATGGAACTAGCTTTCAATTACAATAAACAGAAAAAAATGCTTATATATCTCATTGTGCAAAAATTAATTCTCACCAACTGCCCAGTATGAACAATCAGGAAGCCGACTACACCACACCTAATAAAAATTAATTCTGCCATTAAAAAATATAAAATACATAATATTTTATTTCTTAACTAGCTGACCTGGCGCGCTTCGCTGCACTTCTAAAGATTTTGAAAATTCATTATTTCATAGCTGGGACACCCGTGCGTCACACGAAACATCAAATTCCCGCCCATCACCTATCGATGATGCACCCGTGGCAACCCGTCAACTTAATTTTTCATAGTAACAACGCTTGTTGGTTTGTCGTAGTGAAGTACCTATCAAATTCCCGTCTATCACCAATTATATGCAGCCCGTACGTCCCTCACATCCCATACATCCCACACACCATCCCATACATCCCACACACCATCCCATACATCCCACACATCCCATACATCTCACACACCATCCCATACATCCCATACATCCCATACATCCCGCACATCCAATACATCAATACGAAGTTAGGGGTTTTTCCAATCACATCATCATTCTGTTCGTAGGTAGCAACCACACAACAATAATAATCAGGAGTTAACTGATCGCATAACTCGAGAACGTGAAACTTACATACCGTACAAAATATTTGCGCGTAAAAAAAAAAAGATAGATAATTACCTTCCTTAAGCTTTTGCGAACATTATTAAAAAAAATTATTGAAATTGGTCCAACCGTTCTCAAGTTATGCGATCAGCAACAAAATACTGATTAATTTTTATAGCGAGAGGAACTAAGAAACAGTAACAAAGTAACAACGCAAGTTGGTTTCTCCTAGTGAATTATCAAATTCCCGTCTGTCACCAATTATATGCAGCCCACACATCCCATACATCATCCCACACATCCCATACATCATCCCATACATCCCACACATCATCCCATACATCCCACACATCCCATACATCCCATACATCCCACACATCCCATACATCCCACACATCCCACACCTCCCAAACACCATTCCATACATCCCACACATCCCATACATCCCATACATCCCGCACATCCCATACATCATCCCATACATCCCACACATCATCCCATACATCCCACACATCCCATACATCATCCCATACACCATCCCATACACCATCCCACACATCCCATACATCCCACACATCCCACACCTCCCACACACCATCCCATACATCCCACACATCCCATACATCCCATACATCCCATACATCCCACACATCATCCCATACATCCCACACATCCCATACATCATCCCATACATCATCCCACACATCCCATACATCATCCCATACACCATCCCATACATCCCATACACCATCCAATACATCCCACACATCCCATACATCCCATACACCGTCCCATACATCCCACACATCCCATACATCATCCCATACATCCCACACATCCCATACATCCCATACATCCCGCACATCCCATACATCATCCCATACATCCCACACATCATCCCATACATCCCACACATCCCATACATCCCACACATCCCATACATCATCCCATACACCATCCCATACATCCCATACACCATCCAATACATCCCACACATCCCATACATCCCATACACCGTCCCATACATCCCACACATCCCATACATCCCACACATCCCATACATGCATCGTATGATCCATGGGTACGTATGATACATGCATCGTATGATCCGTATGCTGATGGGTTTCAGACCCACGTTGTAGCACATCAAAACCTTCCTTAAGCTTTTGCGAACATTATAAAAAAAAAATTAGCCAAATCGGTCCAGCCGTTCTCAAGTTATGCGATCACCAACAAAATACTGATTATTTTTTATATATATATAGATTTTGTTTGTGTTATGTTTTAATATATTATAATATAATATATTTTAATATTATTAAAAATAAATAATAATAATATTATTTTATTTAAATATAAAAAAAACTATACAATGGGGACAGATGAGGGACCTCGAAAAATCGATTATGCCTCCAAAATTACTCTGAAAACGACACCTTATTTGACCTCTTGGCATCCTTCGAAAGCCCATTTGTAGAGCCATGAACCACGGTTATTTTTACTCAACGTCCTCATTAATTTTGGGTTGGTTCGTGTCGCAAGTGCGATCCAACGGGCGAGCCCTCCTTCGCCAGAGCGGCCGAACGAACCGAGGCCCCCTGTCCACATGCTAGTTCGAAAACTCGATGGGCGAAGAAGTGTTAGCGAACTGGAACATGACATGTTCCAGAACACATCGTGTTCTGTCCAGGTGAGATTGGATTAAATGTAGAAATTACACGCATTTTCGAAAAGACTACGGCGGACAACAATGGACGTGGGAATTATTCATTAAAAGATTGAAGAAGCACAATGTCATAAAGACTTTCCCGACTGGTTTTACTATGGGGTTATAGGTTGTCTGTATAAAATAAAGATAACCGGAGCGAAATAACTTCTGTAGAAACTTGCCTGACCTATTATAGGTCAGGTAGTATACTGCCTATAATAGGTAGGTAGTACCTATACTACGGTCTATTACTGTAATAGACTTGTAACAAGACTTCCAAATTTTAAACCCATTACGAAATCATGTGCATTAACGTTGGATTCACGAAAGTATGACTGTTTTTGCGAGGTTTAGGGGCCGGTAAATTTTAAACCTCGAAGGACCAGAGGGATAGTGGAACACTTATATGGGGCACTACACAATTGAAATTAAGGACAAAAATTACCTGCAGTAAGACGAACAGTCAATTTGGAAGGAATTCGTGGATGTGGAGCAAAATGTGGTTGAGGAGGAAAGACACAGTACCTTACAGCGACGAGATGTGACGACGTGAGTAAGTTGATTTTGAACGACGAATGCAAAATATATTACGGATTCGTTATTTGAATCTAGACCTCTTAAAACGTATCTATAATGTAAAATGTTTGAGGCCAATCAGAACTTTCGACTTCCATCACGATTAAATAGGTGTATTATTCCAAGAATAATTAGTAACCAAAATTGAAAATTTGGTACTCATGATACAAAACGATGGATGTACCTATACCACAACATGCAGTTGGTAACTGCAATTCCCATGGTAGGAATTTTTAAAATTTTCCCACCTTCAATCTTCTCTTTTCAACATAAAACTATAGATGATCACAGGGGACTCTAATAATAAGAACTCGCAAGTCTCATAAATTGAAATTCATTACTTATATATGGTTCCAAAAAAATTGGGAACCTATAATACATAACTAGAATACACATTTTGTATTCAACTCAGTCTTACAGATTACCTTTGAAATGACTGTAGTCCTATCGGCACATCTTGGTACCTTTGGGTTCTTAATAGCAGTTAAGGAACCCCTAATACACAACCATAATTGAATCACAAACAACAAAAACAAAATATAATAACAAAAAAAAAAAAAATGAATGAATGATGATTTTTTGTTGAATTAACAAAATATAATAATATATATTATATTATATTCATATTAAAAAATATAATATATATAATATTATAATATTTCCACTTTCACCTTCTTTGGTGGCGTTTCGTAACCATCACTACTGTCACTCATCACGATAAAAGATAAAGCAATAAATCACGATAAAGAGATCAAGTCCGACTACTCATCAAACAAAAAAATTTTTTGTAGGTATTTAATACCTAAACAAACCAGTTAACCAGTTAAGTCCAGTAACCATCAGTCAGTGTAACCTGCCTTCGCTCCATCTTCCATCATCATCTTTTCTTCACCAATTGCGTTAGCGCGTCACATACCTGGTAGATAGTTGCTGGGGGATGCTAGGTAGGTATATTTATATCTATTAGATAAATACTTAGGTACTACTACTTCTTAGTATAACTACTAATTTTTTTAAAAATCTAAACCATTTGGGGGAAAAGGGGGGACTTATTTCCGAAAAAGGGTACTTCTGTGGAGGGGGGAACATGGGGGAACCAAGCTATGCTTGTTGCCTTCTCATCCATTCGTTCAACCACTCTTCTGTCAAAATGAAAAATTACGAGGACGGCATTTCTAATTTCCTCTCCACTGGGCTATAGAAATCCTAGGGGTTCTCCGCTCGAGTTGCTCGCCCAATGAGCATATTCCAGTGAAAGAATTGCCCCAGTGCGGAGGAGTGCAGGAATTTCAGATCCTTAGACCAAAAGTTTAAAGGTCGGGATTGGGTTTTGGGATGCTGGTGGGGTATTCGTCTACTTGACCTGTTTCAACACACATTAACTCCGGGAAGTGGGAGGCTTCCAGTCCCAGCACCACCCTAGTCTCTCCACTTCACCTTCGCCCTCCGTTTCCACTGCTTCTCCTGAAGCAACCCAACCACGTGATGGTCGTTTTGCTCTAACCCTTAGCTCCAAACGCTACCATTTTGAATGCCAACACCACTTTCAGTATAGTGGGCAAACTGATCATTAGCGCCGAGGTACTTTGTTCTAAATCGATTCGTTCAGCATTGGTTTAGAATTTCTTCCTCTAATATTCTGGACGATGCTTGTGAAACAGATATTATACCCCGTGGGCCTATGTGATTCTCACATAGCATGCTCTCCGACTGAGCATGATTGGTTCCTCCATGCCAAAATAATTGGCAATACACAAACCATTCTCTCTCTTCGAATCGTGTCTTCCATAGTTTCACCGGCTATTGTTCGGACCAATCGTTCTCGTGTGGAAGCTCAGTCTCAGGCCACGGTTCGGAGATTTATTTGAAACAGTCGTAGGGTTGTTATTTGTACCAATGCAAAAGGTCTTTACGCTTTTTTTCACCAAAATGATTTGTTTCAATCCTGAAGGGATTCCAATTCATATTAAAATAAAACGTTTTCATGAGAGGGACGAAAAAACGTTTTGAATGCTTACTGCGGATGTTGATTACGACTAATAACAGAGAATGCCGAGTTTCCCAATAGCCGTAACCCCTTTCCCAATCATAAAATTTTGTGATATTTCCGAGACCTCCTTCACGTCGAATATTCCCTTTCACGCTAACCCGAAGTTCACACAATAATAATCTATAAGTCGTCACAATAATTATTATTGTGACGACTTATAGATAATAGCAAAGTGACGCGAAAAGTGACTGTCCTGGGAGGTGGGAGTCCGATTTTAATTAGTGTAATGGACCCGTACAGTGAATTCTTTCGCCCTCTTCTTTTCTGACCTTCTTCTTCTTCCGACTGAGCTCCCCATGATTATAATCACGAATGAAGTGCTCAAGACAGTGTAAAGACCTCCCATTGAGAGGAGGATGTGTTACTCTCATCTAAATTGTCGATAAATCATGTTTGGGCTCGTTACACGTTTTAGTTACACGAGCACATCACTATTATAATATTACTATAAGGAATATGATAATATTACTATAATATTATTGTAGTTCTAAACTTTTTAAACTGAAGCAATTAAACTTCCCAACTCATTAATGGTTGGATTTAATTAAAATACCTATTCAGATTTTAAACAAACTAGCACTCTGACAGGGGGGGTGTTCCCAGTTTGCGCGCATTTTGGAGATCTTGACCTCCCTAGTGGTTGTAGCTAAACGGGTTACCGAGACGAAATCGGCGTATTCAGAGGAGGCACAGACACGTTCGGAACTGGTGGTATAAATGTAAACGTCTTAAACGTCTTACTCCGCATTAAATTTTACAGAATATTACATAATATAAGTAAATCAAATTTGAAGGAACCTATGCGTTTAAAGGACAACGCTGAAAAGATTCGATGCCTTTCTTCCTTTCCTTCTTTTTTTTAGGTCTAAAAAAGAAGGAAAGGAAAGTCCTTTTAGTAGTAAAGGCATCGAATCTTTTCAGCGTTCCAATTACATATAATGTAAAAATATAAATCAATATTGGATACATATTTACATTATGAATGGTAGTAAATTTGGCATATCTACTACTATGGCAAATTTACTACCTACCTTATAAGGGAACCCGCTCCATTTCTTTTGATGACGCAAACTACCATACAACAGACACTAGGTGGCTTAGCATCGCGTGACGTTGGGTCGACGACTTGAGAAAGTTGCCGGACTTCGAAATAATCCGAGGGAAAACTGTTTCCTCACTTTAATTCACCGCGTTGTGAATAATTCACGTACCTCGATAGAATTATTCTATCAAGGTACCTACCTACGTGCTGCTACTCTTAATGAACCCAATCCAACCAGGAAAATAGCGGAAATGGACGAATTTTACTTCATACGGAAGTTCGGAGATTGTCGATGGTCTTAAACTGTTCTAATGCATCAAATGTATGAATTGAAATCTTACATAAATTATCTTCCAGTAAGACAGTTTTTGCCCAGGCGGTCTTTGGCCAATCATAGAAGACACCTGTGGGTCGAGAGCTGGCTTTTATTGTATCAGCAGAAGTGGCTGATCGACTGTGAGAGTCGAATTTTGGAAGATCACTAGTGATATATCACTATAGTTGACATAATTCATCACATGTATGAATACCTAACCATTAAACTAGATCTGTGCCCTCGTCTTCATTTCAAGTAAGCCAGAATTTGTACAATAATCCTCTGGGATACTTTACTGGCTGAAATATGCAATGCGCACCCTACTTTAAATTCTATTCTTAAAGGCCTTTTAAGAATCCTGCTCAGGGGCCTTTGAATAATGAGAGCCCACATATTTACACGCATCTTTAAGTGAGAAAAACATCAAACCCAGACATTCGGCGTATATATTAACTACAATTCCTAGTACCTACTAGGAATACTTATTTGCTCTCGTCAGGAAAAAGTTCAGATTTCGAACCGATGATAATAATCTGTGCTTTATAGGATGATACATTCCTCCCTATCGATTCGAGATTTTACTGTTGCATTCAGCAATTTTTGTGTGTGTGTTATAATAGGTACTTGATGGTTTTTCGTTGCCCCTGTAAACTACTAGGCTCACGAGATATCGATTGATTGCCTATTTATTTCGGACCTTTCTGTGAATAGTCGATTCAATGACCTCAGCGATGTCCCTCGAGACTAGAAACATTCATTCTAATTTAATAACCACTTATGTTTGTCATTCCTTCACGCTCAGATTCGTGCGGACCGTCATAAAATGCCTTTCCCGAGAATTCTTATCCGCACCGGGCAGAATTAAATTGAGTTCGGTTGCTTCTACCCTTCCATTCGATGTTTATTGTGAGACAATAAAGGCCGTTCGCTGTGTTCCCAGGCAGTCCCTTCTCTTTACCAAGCATTCCTCAATTTATTGCCGAAAGCTTCTTATTGTTCTGCTTATTCATTTGAGTTTCGGGATATTTCAAGTTTTTCCATCATTGAATCTTGACGTAAATACAGTAAATACCTTTTTTTATTGAATGGATCCTCTGGTTGAAAATCAGATAGCATTCACAAAGCTTGTTTAGTATAGCTGCTCAATAACTCTGATGCACGTAAATAACCGCATTCAGTATTATTGAAAGAACGAGTAGGTGCTAACAGCAAGATTTTTGAGACTTGGTAAACACTGATTATAAGTACAAATAATTCTGTCATATTTTTGGCTTATTATTCTTGGCATAATACACCTATGTAATCGCGACGGAGGTCGACGACTCGGATCGGCCTCAAAATGTGACATCCGTTTCAAGAGGTCTAAATTCCAAAACCGAAATGTCCGTCCGCCGTCCGGGGCGTTTTGGGCAGTAGGATTTTTTTTTTTTTTTTTTTTTTTTTTTAATCTGAAATTTTGACAAAATACTTGGTTTATCATCTAGTTGTGCCCGCAAGATTTTCAGCTCGATCACCCAAACCCGTAGGGCGCTATGAGGCTTAAATGGTGCTACGGGAGGGTTTTTTTAAGGCTTTTGGCTATGGGGTCGAGTTAGGTGTCGTTTTCGAAGTATTTTTGAACGTAGAATCCATTTTTGGGGGTCACGGAACGATCCGATTTCACTGTGGCAATCTATAGGGCTTTCATTCATTTTTGAAGGATCTCCGGAGGTCAAATATTTTTCGAGTAAAAAGCAAAACATTTTTGAAAAAAAAGAAAAAAATTTTTTTTCCAAAATTTTTATCTCATTGACACAGAATTAAATTTTTGCACGAGTGACCTATATCAAAGCATAACAAACCCTTCTGTAATATGTGCAGCGTTTTTATACATTGCTTAGTTTGTTTTAATCCAGCACCGCTCCTAGGGGGTTTGTCTGCGGTCGCATTAAAAACTGCTGCAAATTCTACAGTAAGGTTCATTATCCTTTCCCATGAATTGCGCCAATCTTTAATTCTATCTCTGAAAAAAAAATTAACAAATAAATAAAAATGAAGAATTGAAATGTATACAGGTCTGTATAAAGGTTTAGGGACTACTACGTCCTTTACCTACTAATAAGGATTCTACGGCTAAAAATACTTGAATAGGTACGACACCCCACTGGACCTCCTACCAACGGACATTTCATTTTTTTTTAATGTCATGAAACGATGATTCGCGAAACTTAACAATTCAGCGAATAGTAAATCAAAATGGAATAAATCCTGTTAAATTTCATGGCTGAAATGAATAATTCGCCTATTTACTTATGATTATTTTTACTAGATAGGAATGTAAAAGGAAATGTAAAAGGAATTTAATGGTAGATTTTTAATTTTTCAACTACAATCTTTCTCTGCCTAACCACCTATCTGAGTTTTAAGTATAATGCTGTGCTTGTCTCCGTTGTTATGGGTCAATTTGTATACCCGTTGAACCTTATTTAATTAGTCTACTGCACTTCAAATGACGTAATTCCATCGAGCAGGGCAGTCTCACGTCATGTGGATCGATGGGGTGTATTTGATTTAATTAAGAATGGTAGGTATAACATAATATGTTATATTTTACCCATTGTCGCAAAAACAAAGGGGATAATATCGGATAATATTATTATCCGATATTATCCCCTTTGTTTTTGCGACAATGGGTAAAATATTTTGATCGGCCTCACAATTTGTCCTCTTATGTTCGTAATATGTAGTACATATTATGTACATACAACTTAGGTTCCAAAAATGAAACGCCCATCCCGTTGGTACATCACGCCGTCTTGAGGTGTAGGAATTGTTTTGTTTTTAATTAGGAATTTTGACGATAAAAACTTAAAATTCATATCAAGAATGATATACTCTTACGTAAAATTATTATCTTTACTAGGGAGGGTTCGACTGAGTGGTCGAAAAACCTTTGGAAGGAAGCTGACCGTGAAGGTGGGGGCCAAAATTTGTCACCCACACATTAAATTTTAAGATGTGCGATCGAGCCCTCCCTCCAACATACTATCGAATTCTCCCTGGCAAAGTGCCCGCACCCCCTTTGCATTAAATACAATTTTTATAGCCAAGCGAAGTGATCTCCCTTCATTTAATCGCAGTATGTATATCCCCTTTCTTTTCGCGACGAGGGGTAAAATATTTTGATCGGCCTCAAAATTTGTCCACTTATGTTTCCATTCCAAAAATTAAACGTCCATTTCGTAGTTATAGGATTTATTTTTTTAAATTGGAAATTTCAGTGGTTATAGTTTAAAAGTCTTATAAAGAATAATATACTCTTGCGTAAAATTATTATTTTTATGTGGGGATTCGACTCTGTGATCGAAAAACCTTTGGAGTGGTTATGACCGTGAATGTAGGAGCCAAAATTTGTCACACATTAAATTTTAAGATGTGCGATGGAGCCCTTATTCCAACATACTGTGAAATTCTCCTGACAAAGTGCCCGCACCCCCTTTGCATTGACTAGCCAAGAGAAGCGATCTCCCTTGCTCGAATGGTACTGCACTATCTAGGGCCGTTTTCACCATAGGGATTAACGGAAAATAGCAGTTTTAGCGTTAAAATTTAACTGACTTTTCGTGTCAGTGTTATTTTAGTGTCAGTCTCAGTCTTATATCGGTATAGATTGCAGAATTAATACATTGAAGTGCTCAATTATTTGTATGTATCGCTCGCATACAGCAACAGCTCTCGAATTTGTTAATGATTTTAAAACTAAAATGCAATTTAATCCTGATAGGGATATAGTTATATTCATGGGAGATATCAACTTAAATATATTAGAGGCTAGCCATAATACAAGCATAGCAGAATATTATGATTTTATGAACGAAGAAGGTTTTATAAGCTGGATCAATGTACCTACTAGAGGTGAAAGCTGTTTGGATCATATCATGGTAAAATCTTCAAGTAATAACTTTGCGCTTTCGGGATCTGCGATTTCAAGATTTGCAATAACAGATCATGCGCAAGTTGCATTCGCAATCAAAAATCACGATAAACCCTCTGAAAATACTGCAGTAGATCGCCCACATAGGAAGTTAAATATGACAAAATTGGAGGAGCTATTGCACTTGGTTGACTGGTCTCCTGTCTATATGTCTTACGATGCAAATCAGGCTTATGAGCTTTTCCTCTGCATCTTGCAGAATTGCATTGAACTTAGTACTTATCACGTTATGCCGGTGAATCACAAAACTCGGAAACTAAAGCCTTGGATCACAGCAGCTCTCGTTAACTCCATTAACCGGCGTGATGAATTAGCAAAAATATCGAGGAGGTTTCCTGGTGATTTGCTGCTACGTGCGAGGTACGTAAGATATAGGAACAAGCTTAATTTCCTCTTGGAAAAAACTAAAAACGACTACTTTACCGAACAGATAGCCCTTTCGAGCACACCCTCTAAAATATGGAATACTATTAACACTGCATTAGGTAGAAACCCGGATGAGTCGGCCCCAATAAAAAAACTGATCTGTGAAGATAATGAAACGACGGATCCGCTAGAAATAGCGAATCGATTGAACGCCTTCTTCACCGCAATTGGGAGTAAATTAAATGCGGAATTTAGTAACTATGATCCAAACTTACATTTACCTAGTCCCGTACAATCGGCAATGAGCCTCCGTACAGTCACTGAGGAGGAGGTTTACGGTACGATTCTGTCTGTAAAAGGGGGAACTGGCCCAGGGTGGGATGGTATATCGTCAAATCTGATTAAAAGTGTGGCACTAGCAATAACCTCGCCCTTAACACATCTGGTGAACTTAAGTATTTTATATGGGGAATTCCCCAATGCTCTAAAAATAGCCGTGGTACGTCCTATATTTAAGAAAGGCTCTCGGACCTCAGAAACCAATTATCGCCCTATTTCTCTATTGCCTAATTTTGCCAAAATCTTTGAGAAAATCATCAAATCTCAACTTGATCTTGCAAATGATCTAATAGCTAGTTCACAATATGGATTTAGGAAAAACTTGAGCACTCAAGATGCACTAGCTGATGTAGTATCTGAAATTTCTAATGGAATAAATAAAAGTGAGAAGGTAATGGGAATTTTTGTAGATCTCACTAAGGCATTTGATTCGATTGAAACATCTCGACTATTAGGTACTAAAACTGGGGAGGCTAGGCCTGGACGATGTGGCACAGAGCTGGTTCAGATCGTACCTCACAAATAGGAGGCAATATGTCAAAACTTCAAGCGTTCAAAGCTCAACAGAAGTCATAAACTACGGAGTTCCGCAAGGATCAGTACTAGGCCCCTTATTGTTCCTTATACACATCAACGATATGTTTTCAATGCACATAGCAGGCAAGTTTATCGCTTTTGCTGATGACGTGGCTATCATCATTAGAGGAAATACTTGGGACGAGACCCATGAAAACGCACATACAATTATGAGAAAACTAGTGAATTGGTTCCAACTGAACAGCCTCACGATCAATTTATCAAAAACGAAATATGTAACAGTTTCTATTAATAAATCTGGGCAACCATCTGATTCAAAAATAGTTATGCATAAAGACAGCTGTAACACTAGCTGTATGTCGTGCCAGTGTGAAGGTCTAGAAAAAGTGGTGTTCATCAAGTATCTAGGAGTGTTACTTGATCAGCACCTACAATGGAAATTTCACATACAAGACCTTGTGAAACGGATAAGAAAATCATTCCATTGTTTTATTGTCCTAAGAAAATGGATGGCACGTGACACTCTTAAAATGATCTACTATGCGTATGTATATAGTCTCCTAATATATGGGATTTTAGTATGGGGAGGGGCGTATCATAGCAATTTCCTCTGTCTGGACACGGCAGTCAACACAGCTTTGAGAATAGCTACAAAATCGCGTAGACACACACCCGTTGAGACTCTATACAGAAAGTTAGATGTAATGAAACCTAGAATATCCTATGTATATAGAATAGTGCTGTACGTTTATAAAAAATTGGCAATTTCGTTAAGCAACTGGACATTAGACCTACTAGGGCAAACTTGACTGCAATAACAGACATTCCACGGCCGTATAATGATTTCTTCACTAGGCAACTACCCTGGCTAGCGCCAAAAATTTTTGAACAGCTACCCTACAGAATGAAAACAGCCAAACACTTCGGTACTTTCAAGAATGAAGCTAAGAATTATTTGAAAAACAGTGAAAACGCCAGCACAATTCTGCAAATTTTATTATAAGATTTATTTAGGTAGCACTATGTAAAGCTGTTGCTGTACTGCCTAGAAATAATTAACATAACATATATTAAGATAAGCACACATTAATCGGGAGAGATTGAGGCCTGGACAGGTCCCTGACCTATAGGCCTAGACTTAAGTATTGGGAATGTACTCAAAACAATTTGGAATACGAACGAATTGTAAATGTATATCTGTAAACATTTGTGAATAAATTGAATTGAATTGAAAAAAAATTATCTCATTAGTGGGGGCCCCCGGTAGCGCAGTGGTAGCGTGGGTGACTGCTACTGCCTTGTCGACGTAGGAGTCATGGGTTCGAATCCCATGGCGGGTGATGGAGTTCCCTTTGTCGAGAAGTACCTCACCCGACCCAGGTCGGGTTCATATTTGCGATGCCAAAGTATGGTACGTAATTATGCAATCATAGTTTACTTAAATTGAACAATTTTTTCGTTAAATTTCAGTGAAACCGGGCCTATACTTATAAGTCAATTCCCTGTGACCCCCCTGGCTTATGGCATGTTTACCATTTGGCCTCTGATACAACTTGAGTGTCCTAAACCTACAGAACGGTACTTGTGTGTGGTACGTACGTTCGGCTTGTGCGTTGCTTGAATGGAATCGATAATTTTGTTTATAATGAGGGTGGTTCATTATTGATGGGGATTAGATCCAGTTGAATGGGATTAGATCAATTAGTTGAACTTCAGATAACGAGTTCTGACAAGCGGGGGCTGTATCAATCCGTCGGATTCAGCGAGCCAGATCATCTCACAGAGAATCACTCTGCATGTACACACTACGATGTTGACATTAAGCCACAACTCCCCATCTAGTTCTGTGTTAGCTGTACCCTTCAGCTCCTCAACTTGGTCGATATGTAACAGGTGAGATAGAGCTCCCGGTTTTAGTGGTTGAGTGGCTGCGCCTCCGGCGCGGCGCTTGGGGTGAGGTGGGAGAGATAGAGAGAGAGAGAGAGAGAGTGCTATTATGCGGAGGCTTACAGCCTTTTAATTGGCCGTGAGATCGAAGGGATCTCGATAGTATAATTGGATCTTTATGTGAGAGCACTGAGCGTGCGGTATCTTGACCGGAGTGCATTGAGCATCATTCCCGAATTATCAAGCCGTGCGCAAGTCGAATGATTCCAGTTTCCAACTGGAGGAAATTTCATTGGCGTTTAATATGTACGTATCTTGTTTCCGCGAATGGAAAACGGGTAGAGACTAGTTAACCGTTAACTAGTGTTCGATTATTGCATCAAGTTTGCAAGTTAAAATTCAACATCGTCCGAGAGATTCTAGGATGAAAAGTTGTGAAGTGAGCCGCTCAAGTGAATTTTAAATAGTCCCATTGGGATTGAAATTTCATGAGATTACAAGAGGATGATTTATAGTATCAACTCTGCAGCATCTTGGATCATTGGTTATCTGGAAACTCGGTCAAAGGGCGAAAGTTTGTGTAGACGCAGTGAACAGTTTAATTAGGAAAAATTGTTCTTGAATAGTTCATTTAATGAGGCCAAGCGCTGGGTTGAAAGAGGGGCAACGGGAAACAGCTTAGGGGCCAAGGGAAGGGACAATTAGAAGAAGGGAAAAAGTGGGGTTAATGAAGCTTATACATGAGGCAGGTCATCCGAACTGATTATTCCTTCTCAACTTATGCCTTGATGTGCGTTTGATTTCAAATGCCAAGCGTTCATTAAGTTTATGGACATTGCCCTTTCAAATTTCTGAAAACTGAATGATTTGATGTTGATTCATCTTCCCCAGAAAAGTTGTACGTATTGTGTTATCGTGAATCATACAATAAATGTATTCCGGACTCCGGAATACATTTATTGTACCCGGCGGACCCAATTCGAGCTGATGGGAGTGACAACTAGGGTTGCCAGATTTTTTCACCAGCATATATACTATATATAGTATATTTTGGCCAAGACCGTAAAAAATATATTAATTTCATAAAAATTATAGTAGATGAAATATAGTATTAAATACTATATTTTTCTTTCAAATTTTGAAAGAAAAATATAGTAGGTTATAAAATGGTGATTATTTGTTTTTTCGGCATAATTAAATTTTGTAACCTTCAACACTCTGAGTCATGTGACTATAATAAATACCCTGAACACTTCTTTTTTTTCATGTACCTAATGATAAATTTATTGTTAAAAATATCAACTTTTTCCGCTATGATCATTTTTGTAGAAAGCCCAAATAATTTTATCACTGCACTTATTTTAAACCCCCTTAATTTTATCACTGCATTTCAGTCATACATTATTAATTACTGAAATGCAGTGATAAAATTAAGAGGTACCTATAACCCTACAGGTGCAGACGTAGTATCACCTCTCAAATTCAGTTGGTCATCAACATTATGAAAGCTGCTCACCTGCACAAAAAATTACCTTTGTAAGCCCCCAGCAGTAAATACGGCTACAAATAATTAAAGTTTGTATTTTAAGCATCAAAGTACGTAAGAGGTATATAAAATATTCCTCCCGCTTCGACACTCTTAGACACTTTAGTAACTAAATCAGCAAAACAATATAATATATTGAGTAGATATTATCTACTCAAGTATGAAAAAAAAAAAAAAAAATCCTTTCCGTTTAAAAATTTATGGAAATAAGTTACACAGCCGTTTATCGTCTCCATAGATAAAAGGACAAGAAGTTTTTCGTTGAACAACATAACTAAGAAACATAGAATACAATACAGAGCAGAGGTACCTATGTAGCTTTCCCTCGATAAAGAACAACTAGAACCCATAGAACGAACGTAATATAGTCAAAAAGGAAGCGTCATCCTATAAAGGAACCAATATGAAAAATAATATGGAATGAAATGAAATTAAATAAATGAAAAGTACAAAACATTCCACTCGCTATATCTTTTGTTCTGACTAAATCAGCAAAACAATACAAAATGTTAATTCCATTCAAAACTTATATAAATAAATAACATACAGCCTTTGCCACATGTTCATCATTTTCGTAGTCACAAACGTACCTAATACAGCTAAAAAAAAAAAAAAAAAAAAAAAGCTTCCGCTGCCATGCAGTCTCGGAAGCAAAAAAAAAAAAAAAAAAAAAGACTAGACCTTCGTTGAAAAACAGAACTAAAAAATTTGACCATGAGCGCTAGCTAGACTTTCAAAGAAAATTCGCTCAAATTGAAAATATAACAGAGCAGAGACTAGGTATATTCCTCCCGCTTTGACACTGACATTTGGCAGCATTGACTCCAGTCATTACTGAAAAGTATGGACGGATGAGAATTAATTTCCAACTCGGGCTTATGCATGTATATGAACCGTGGTGGAATTTGATCGGTCTTTAGGACTTAATTGGCCTTTATTACTCATTAATTTTTTATGTTTTCTGATGGAACTCAGTTATTGGCAAGGCTATTATTTATTGAACTCGAAAAAAATCTTTCTTCGTGCACATTTATGGACAGTGTCCATTGGATACAGTGATTTTACGCTGTGCTTATCGGAGTAAATCAAAATACAACGTCTGTTATCGATTATGGTTCCGCAAGCGCCGTCCAAGACCTCATGCGACTACTGACGAACCCATCTGAAGTACTGAAAACCACTCGTTTAGTATCTGGTTTCAAAATTTCAGATGACGTTTGTCGGCGGTCATGCAGATATCGGCAATTCATCTAGCCAACATCACATCACCAACGTAGTGTGCGAGCCGGTGCCAAACCATCTTTAGTTCTGGATCCTACTGTATTAGAATCAATGGTTCCAGGGCTGAGGGTGAAGTTTGTCTTCGGCGGCAACGTCTGCACAGCAGCTCAGAAATCAGCAGCGACAGCGGATTCTGATTTGTTTGTACCTGGTCATGTTCGCTTATTCGAATGTAATTTTCAGGTAATCTGTTCAAAATATTTTGAGCTATAGTCAAATTTCTATACTTAAAAATATAATTTGATATGTTGTTTTTTCACCGTTATCAAATTCCTAAGAACGTTGTTCATGTAAAATTTACATGAAAAATTAATGGGTAATTGTTTACTATTACCTTGTCACCTCTAACTTTTTTAGTATGAAGACATTTGACATATTTATGTTTGTTAATAAAGAATTTACATTTATTAAGGCCCGGAAAAGTGAAAAAAGTAAGATACTTACTTTAGAAGTCGTCTTCAGATGAGGTACTGTGCCGCGGTACGGGAACAGGAAACATCATCTAGTTGGGCAACTTGCAGAATTTTTCTTTAGAAGAACATATCCAGACTATAATAGCCGTATTCACGCTCTTTTTAAAGCCATTGGCCACTTGTACAACGGCGAAGACAATACCCAATTGTCGCCACCTTGTGAAACATCTCCGGACTCCAACGCCAGTACCTCATCTGAAGACGACTTCTAAAGTAAGTATCTTACTTTTCTTACTTTTCCGGGCCAACAAACATGTTTATCTGTCATTTGTAGGCCATTGCTGATAACATATTCAAGTAGCAAACAAGTTGAAGGTGACAAGGTAATAGTAAACAATTACCAATTAAGGTAAAAGTAACATTTAATGTTAATTTCACACCAGGTGTCCTATGTCTTATGTTTCATGTAAAATTTACATTTAATATTAGTTTTGCACAAGTGTCTTATGTCCTATCTTATGTTTAGTCTTTTACACAGGTGTCCTATGTTTTAAGTGTGTCAAGTCCAAAAAACAATTTTTATTAACTTTAATGATTCATTACCTGATGTCGAAAAGAAAAAAAAATTTCAGTTTTTTCGTTGAATACCTGAACTTTTCATACTCACGACATCCGATGAGAATGAGCATCAGCGTGCTCCTCCTGACGAGTGGAAATCTGGACTTGGGATCAGAAAAAAATAACCTCCAGACCACGGTTGCGAGACTGGCCGCACCTTGAAGTGGTTGGAAAACTTTCTTCATAAGTACTTTTCTCGACATCTGAGACCAGTTTTAGCGCGTACCTGATATGTTATTAAAAAACGCTGCAAATTTTACACAAGGGTTTATTATTCTTTGCTGCAATTAACCACTTGTGCCTAAATTAAGTAATTCTGTCAATAAAAAAATATTTTTGGGAACAAAAAATATTGGCGGGGGGGACCTCGACAAATGGATTATGCGTCCGAAATGTCGGAAAATCGGAAAATATTTTATCTCATGGGATTCTTCAAAAATCCCATTTGTTGCCCCATGAGAGCCCAATTGATCCCCACGGTGAAAACGAATCGTTCTGGGACCCCCAAAAATGGATTCTACGTCCAAAAATACTTCGAAAACGACACCTAACTCGACCCCATAGTCGAAACCCTTCATACATGCTCTCCTGTATCCCCTTTTTACCCTCAAAGAGCCCCACGGATTTGGGCGATCAGGCAGAAAACCTAGCGGGCACAACTCGACGGTGAACAGAGTATTTTGTCAAATTTTCAGATTAGGGGAAAGTGGGGGACATTGATACAAGGGGCACATTGATACAGTGACAGTATCTAGGCAATGGACCAAGTGATAGGTTCATTGCTATGACGAGAGATAGCACTACAGGAGTGAAGTCTTCCAGCGAAGTTTCATCCTCCACCAGTTGAATAGAAGACGTAGGGAGAATGCCATGTGATTTTATTGTCACGAAGTAATTTTTTGCGTTTTGTTTGAGAATACCCAGCAAGTGAGAAGTACTGATTATCAACTTGAGTTAAATGCACTGGGAAGAACATGGCTATAGTGAAGTAAATGCCGATTTTTTATTTCTCATTGCTCGTTACTTTTCGTCAAGAAAGCAAGGTGTTTTCAAAATGGCGTAGTGGGGCAGATTGATACACTCAGTGGTGGGGCAGATTGATACGCATCAAAGTGCCGCACTTCCAAGAATAATAAACCAAAAGCAGCAGGAGCGACATCGATAAACCTGCAATGTCTTCTGCAGTCAAAGCTGTAACTGAAGGGTTGTTGTCCTTACGTAAGGCGGCTGCATTTTGTAAGAAGTTTATGAAGCATGTGTAAGTTTATTTCCCTTGACAACTTGAGAGGTGCAAAATGTTATTTTCAAGTAGTTGTAAGAAAAATTGCTTAAGAAAGAGGTTTTCATGATTCTTATACGGGTTTTGTTGTGGTTTTCAGAATTTTATCAATGTACCCCACCGTGTATCAAACTGCCCCAGGGCCCGTATCAATGTGCCCCGCATATGGGGCACATTGATACAAATGACTTTTTCCAAAAAAACCTCAACATGGGGTACTTCGCTTTTAGCAAAATAGTACAACGTTTGTAGATGTTTTCGACCGAAATCGAGATACGCATGCGCTGGGCCAACCAGAGAAAACAACCGTTTTCCTACAGATTTCTCGTACGATATCAGCGTTTGTTGTGTTGCCTACCCTTTTCGGACACCGTTTTGTCATCATTAGGCTTGGTTATCATGGCAACGTAGTACTTGTAGTTTTATTTTACCCAAAAGTACGCTTGTTTAGAGTTTTTCCTACATACTGATTTTACGATTCTTTATTGTAAAATCATTGTTAGATATGCCGGCCTATTGTTGCTTCGGTAGGTATTTGTAAGGACGATCAACAACGTTACCCGAAAGAAGGGGTATCATTCTATCACTTATTTCAGTTTTTGCTCTATATCTAATAAAATATGCATTGTCCGACGAAAAGTACTATATGAGTTTTCAAATAGCATTAAATGTATGCCCAACCGGAGCTGTGTTGGTAAATTAGTTTCAGAGTTATGGCAATTTGAAAATAGGCCATTTTTTCAAAATGTGAACATTTTAGTTGAAGACCTGGAGACAGCGGAAGCACGTTTTTCAGAACGTTTTCGGCTGTAGCTCAAAAACTATTGGTCCGATTCCAAATTTCTTTTTTTCACGTGAAAGTTAAATAAATCTCCCATCGCAGCTATTCCGTGTGAAATTTCGATTTAAGCTTTGATAAAGGAGGGGAGGGCACTGCAACGAAGTGGTAATTTTCGAAAAAACCTGTTTCATTGCACTTTTTGCCTATCACGCGGGAACGGTTTGGTCCGATCTTACTTTTCTTCTTTTTAGGTTAAAGCTGATTAAATTTTATAGAGGGGTCGGCACATTGAACAACAAAAGTGCCATTCGTATTCGTCGGAGAGGGTGGAAACAAGATATTTGACCCTCTACGACCACGTTTTTCGGAAGATTTTCTTCTCTCCCTCCAAGACTATGTCTCCGATCTAAATTTCATTGCCCCCACGCGAAGCTGATTAATTTTCCTTTCAGAACTGATACCTATTATGATTTTCGGAGACCTCAGGAAAACAGGTAAAATTGTCGATTCCCCGCAAAATTTTCAAAGTGCTCTTCCAGCAGTTATAACGTTGAAATGATTAGTCCTAGTAAAAAAAGAAAAAAAAATTGCATTGAATGAAAGTTGTAGAATCTACTTTCATGATCTGATCATGAAATTTTACATAGGTAAGTTGATCATCCTAGTTTTCAGATTAGCTGCCATAGCGGGCATTACGGTGGAATTACGGTGGTTTTGCGACCTGCTAATCTGAAAATTGTCGACGGTAGCATGCCTTCTTTGTCATTTCCACACACACACACACACACACACCCTCTCACACACAAAAAAAAGAAGATAGGTACCTAATAAGGTTTTCAATAGATAGCAAATAAATGGTTTTGGAACATTTCTGGAAAAATGCGATTTTACGTTATATCGATTTTTGAGTTTTTGAAGGAACTAGAGGGCCTACTGACCCCGCTCTGCGCTTAATTTGATACTAATTAGATTGCCTACGATGTCTGTTCCATGAGTTTTATACTTAGGATTAATGATTTACCCGCAAATTTGGTCTAAGGAAGGTCTTCAACTAAAATGTTCACATTTTAGAAAAAATGGCCTATTTCCAAATTGCCATAACTCTGAAACTAATTTACCTACACAGCTCCGGTTGGGCTTAAATGAGCACACATTTAATGCTATTTAAAAACTCATCTAGTACTTTTCGTCGGACAATGCATAGTTTATTAGCTATAGAGCAAAAACTGAGTTAAGGCTGAAAAAATCTCGGTTTTTCGTGTGCTACGTGTGAAGCTTTGGGGAAATTGCAAAATTGGGTTAACACTACCCTAATGGGTCCGAACAACATATGTACTAAAAACTCAGAGATACATCTCGTTTTGCGAATTTAGCTTTTTATTTTCTTGAATGGCTGTTGAGCCACAGCTCTGAACGAATTATTTTATGGGACGCAATTATAGAGTATCACATTTCCACGTCATAGATTTTATCACAGCCCTTTTCATCTCCTCCTTCCTCGAGTTGTTGGGTTTCCTACTTTTGATGGCCTCGCAACTATGTCCGCCATCGGCATGCGCAGAACGGGTCGGTAAAATCTACTATTGTTCCCCATTTTCCCCCGGTTTCTATGAAACATACTTAATGGGTTAACAACAAGAACGTCCTCAAAATCCGTCTGACTAAAAACTACTGGCTTCCCCAAAAAAAGTGTATCAATGTGCCCCACTTTCCCCTAAAAAAAAAAAAAAAAAAAAATCCTACTGCCCAAAACGGCTAGGACGGCGGACGGACATTACGTTTTTGGAATATAGACCTCTTGAAACGGATAATGTCAACGTTTGAGGCCGATCAGAATTTTCGACGTTCGTCGCGATTTCATAGGACCTATGACATAGGTGTACTTATTATTCCAAGAATATGTAAAACGCTTCGTATGATTCGTCACCTACTTCGTCATCAGCTCACTCCGTACAAAGGGACCCTTTGTAGCTTGCCCCTCTGTCCCGTAGGTCTTGTGTTTTATCCTTCCGGCACCAGTCAGTGTGATCGAGAAGAGGTTCAATTAAACACCCCGATAGAAGGCTTCTTCGTTTCGATTCGTTTTTCAGGTTGGTTATTGTTCATTATTATTCTCGATGTTATGTTATTATTCTCGTTGGTTATTAATCGTTATTACCTATTGTCGACAATAATCATACATCATATCATATCATATCATCATCATACAATAATATAAAATCGTGTTGGCCGACGGTACGTGGTAGGTGGTAGACGGCCGTGTGGTAGCCGTGTGGTAACGCGTTCCCGAGTGAGTTTTTTCACTTTCCGCTCGCTGGCCGTTTCGAAAAAATTACGAAAAAATACGAGCCGTATAGATCAGACCTGGAGGAAGACGTCGGTCAAATCGTAAATCCGAAATTCGCCCGGGAAATTCGTCGAAAAATCGTCGAAAAATCGTCTTTCTCCCGTTTGTCCTACGTTTTCCACTTTCAACTCGCGCCAAAGGCCGTTTAAGGGGTCGAAAAAATTACGAAAAAATACGAGCCGTATAGATCAGACCTGGAGGAAGACGTCGGTCAAATCGTAATTCGGAAATTCGCCCGGGAAATTCGCCGGAAATTCGTCGAAAAATCGTCTTTCTCGCGTTTGTCCCACGTTTTTTCGGGTTCAAAAATACCCAGTAAGGAGCCGTTTTTTGGGTATGGTATCCGCGAGCCAAATGCGCGGCAAAATATGGCCAATCCGATTCCGAAGTCGGATTTCAAAAAAACCGAGGGGGAGGGGGCGATTTCACGGTGAGAAGACAATTGGATCGTTTTAATTCGCGCGGGGCCAGGGATCTTAGAAAACGGAGGGTCCAGGGACCTTTGATAGATGGAGAGGCGGGGAAACTGGTCGGCCGAGTATACAAGTGATTTCACTAGCACTCTGACAGGGGGGCCTTACTTCGCTCAGCTAACCATGTTATCGGCCAGGGGGCTCGCTTGGCTCGGCCATCCATGTAGGTAGATAGTTCTATTATTATTGAGGGAAAACTTTTCAAATTTGATTAGACAGAGAGGGGGGGGGGGCGTTGCTTCGCTCGGCTGTTCATTTTCTCGCCAGAGGGGGGCTCGCTTTGCTCGGCCACCCACATAAGTAGAATATATATAGTTTCTTGAAAATCTCGAGAAATTAAAAAATGATCTACATTCTGAGATATATTGAGCGCCCTCAAGGATTATTTACGTTTTCTCCTCCTTCAACCCCCTCTCCTTCCCTAAAGAAGGGTAGGAGTGGGGATTTCAGCCAATATCATTTTATCAGCCAGGGGGTTGATGTTGAAGGAGCAGTTGACCTTGATGCAGGGTTATGAACGTGTCCATCGATGCTCCGCACCCCACTAGGGGAGCGAGCGAAGCGAGGGGGAGGGGGCGAGGTCACGGTGAGAAGACAATAATTGGATGGTTTTAATTCACATGGGGTCTGCAGGCGGGTGATTTGAGGCACAGGTTTCTGTGTCTGTCGTGTCTTATAGGCACCTAAACGGCTGAACGGATTTCTGTGTAGGACGGGTGTGTAGGCAATTGGATCGTTTTAATTCGCGTCTGCAGTTCCCCGCCCACCCGCCGCGATCACTCTATACCCCCCCACCCCCCACCCCCCCTACGCCCTTCCAGCACCCTTTTCAAATTCAAGGGGGCCTTACTTCGCTCAACTAATCATTTTATCGGTCAGGGGCTCGCTTTGTTCGCTCCCCACATAGGTAGTTATATTATTTCAAATTTGATTTCCCTAGCACTTTGACAGGGGTGGGGGGGAGGGGGCCTTGCTTCGCTCGGCCGATCATTCTATCAGCCAGGGAGGTTGATGTTGAAGGAGCAGTTGACCTTGATGCAGGGTTATGAACGTGTCCATCAGCCAGGGGGGTTGATGTTGAAGGACCAGTTAGCCTTGATGCAGGGTTATGAACGTGTCCATCGATGCTACGCACCCCACTAGGGGAGCGAGCGAAGCGAGCCAGAGAGACTAGTTGTTCAATAAACGTTTTTCAGAACGCATCGCAGTTGCCTTCCTGACGTTCACACTTATAAATAATAAACCAAAATCGTTCAAATATTATTCGAACGATTTTTTCCATTCAATTTGGACGAAGTGTCGTCAAATTGTACTTGAAATATAATTTTCTCATCGTCGGATTCACTTGAAAAACTGAGATCACCAATCAGCAATGCTCTTCTGACCCTCGCCCATTCCCTGTACGACAGAGGTGACTGTACAGGGGTGAATCACCCACTTTCCCTAAGAGGGAGAAAATAACAAATTTACAGTTGGTAGTTAGTACTTGGATGGGGGAGACCGAGTCAGTTGCGGTTACTCTTCAAGTAAATGATGGATACACACGCACCTTTATCAGTCAAGCAAACGTGGAGGCCCATACAATGGCCACGAAAGAGGAATCTGAAAACTGAAAGGTAAGTAGGTACACGAAGCTGGCGGCGGCTGCCTCTGGAGTCTATGGTTTATTGCATTCTAGTATGCTGATGATTTGAGCACAAGTTACCAGAAGAGGTGACCATGTCACAGGGCTCATTCAGCGATTTCAAAATAACGTGCTACGAGCATGCGTAGATGCGTACCGTTACACCAGGAAAGACTACACCAGGAACTTCAAATTCCTACTGTCGAAGAAGTCATCAAAAAACAAGCATTAGCCCATCAGCAGAGCCTTCGGGGACACATCAACAGCGAGGTTGTCCAGCTCCTCGACGTTGAAGGCCTGCTCAGAAGACTTAAAAGAACAAAACCTCATGACCCACAGGTTCATGAGGAGTGGGGTGCCCTGTGAAAGTTAGCTCAGTGAGTGATTACCAGAGTCGAGTAAATGACATAGATGTTAAATGACATACTAAAGTGACATAAAATGGCAATTTTTCGAATAAATGACATAAATTGCCAAAATTCGGACTAAATGACATAAATCGGACGTTTTTGGGATTTTCCCCGAAATACAGAAGTAGAAAAAGGCTCCGGCGCAAAAGGACGTGTATACTATCACTATGCCTGCAACCCCATATATGGTGGTTCCGTATACATACGGAATAGCAGTCTTGTGGGTGCTGCTTCACTTGTTTCCTCCGGCAGCGATTAAATGACATTATAGAATGTTTATTAATAATTAATTTTATTAAAATGGAAATTTTTCGAATAAATGACATAAATTGCCGAAATTCCGAATAAATGACATAAACGTGAAGGTGAACGCTTAGTTCTCATGATTCTAGAATGATTTTCCTCGTAAATTTAGTGAATTCCTTGTAACATTATAATAATTATAATTATTGAAATAATAAGTTCAATTATTGAAATAAATCGGCATTAGTACCTTCAGGAAGTGTAATAAAAGTGTATATCAAAGAATAAAAAACCTTCGTGTAAAATTTGCAGCGTTTTATTGTAGAAATTCCGAACATCATATAGTCAAACGTATTAAGTTATACGAAAGTAGGGAATTTAGGAACTCTTATTTTCACCTGCATTTAAACAAGAATTATGGGGTTTTTCTTCTGGAGTTCTATTTTGGATGGCCCAATAGGACTCCTCCCCATTAATATGTTTATTTTAGGTGAAAATTGAAAATTTGGGAAATTGGGCAGTGAGGGAGATAGAGGGACTTGTGAGGGAGATAGAAAACTGCAAAAATGATTAGTTGGGGAGACAGATCTGTCTCGGATCATCTATGATGAATGAGGAGGATAGCAAACACTCAAAAAGTCACAAATGTTTTGTTTTGCCCATAAATAACGATTTTAGCACGGGTGCGAAACCTAGCGGTTGTGCATTCTTACTCATTTCTATCCTCCCTCATTTTATTCAAATGTGAGGGAGATAGAAATAGAGGCAAAATTTGCAGTATTTCATACTGAAGTTTCAAAGAGTTGACTCCAATATTCATCAACTCGAAAGGTTGTTTTCACTTCCTCTCGGCAGCCGCTACTAGGAGAAAAATAAATAAAAAGCGTACACACGTAGTTTTTCGAGAGTGAGGGAGATAGCGGTTCAATGACATTGTGGAAACGTCGAAATCACACTGGAAACCACAGTGAACAACGAAAACGAACACTCGTCGAATTGCCGCGGCTTTTGAGTTAAGTTTCCCTTGGCTGTGGGTGACAGGACAACGAAAAAAAGGATGCGCATCTGATTCGCCCGGAGTTCATGCGCGTTATTCTAAAAAGTGAGGGAAATAGGCGTCACAGCTGGGACAAACATAATATGATCATATTATGATCAGCCGCCAACATTTCGTGATGAACTCCAGGTGATTAAAAGGATAGGTATCATCAACTAGAGGGGACTCTGAAGCCATTCGTGTGGGTGGTCTTGAACTCGGCACTTATTCCCCTAGGTACCCATTGAGATGTTTGAATTCGGCACTGTGCTCCCTAGGAGCCCTCCTCCCAGTTTATTGAATTCGGCACCAAGCTTCTATTCGCCCTGCTGTAAGATTTTCTAATTCGTCACCAGTACCGGTTCTCTTGAGAACTGTACCGTGGAACCGTTCGTAGGAGTAGGGTGGTGGAACCAGTCTCATACACCCACCCAGTATCACCACTTGCATCTTCAACTTCAAATAATAAGAGTTCATGGCGGTCTATAAATAGGTCTACAAATTTGCTTCCCTCTGAACTAGGAAGTTTCCAGTGGGTTTATCTAACGGCCCTCATGAGAACTTGAAGCACTGAGGAAGGTTTTTTTTTGGTCATTTGGTGTTTACCAAGGATACCTCGTGGTTCATTCCTTTCATGGCGTCGCCGTAGCATTTTGGATAAGACGGTAAGCTCTAGGTTGCTTTTACTTTACCACCCATTTTTATCTTACTATAATCCCCGAAACTTTCAAAAAATCGCATTTTTGTTATTTTAGTTAGTAACTAACTGTTAGGACTTGAAATTTACCCCCCCCCCTGGCTGGCTGGCTGGCTGGCTGGCTGGCTGAGTATGTCAATCGCCTACTCTGACTAAACGGTAAGCCCTAAAAATACGGCGATTTTTCCATTCGTCTCTGCCGACCGTTTAAGTGTCTCTAGGGGGGGTCGCAGAACCCCCCCGGCCGAGCGAAGCGAGGCCCCCCTGTCCGAATAAGCGCTCGGCCGAGCGAAGCGAGGCCTCATGTCTGAGTAGGGGTTTGAACGTGTCCATCGATGCTACGCACCCCACTAGCGGGGGGTCTGGGGGCGGAGTCCCCCAGCTGGGTGCGTAGGCGAGCAAAGCGAGCCGGAGCATCTAGTAGCAATAAATTGATCACCGCAGGATGACGAACGTAGGTAATTATGGAAGCGGATTCACGGTGTGTGGGACACGTGAGGGAGATAGAGTTGAAGCTATTTAATTAATTATATGTACGCTGTATAATAATATTTGGAGAATCCAAATGAATCAAACCATTAGGGTTGCCTCTTAGAATGATTTTAGGAAAAAAAGTCCCCCCAAAAAAAGGCGCCGGAAAAAAATCCCCAGTATTTTCCGATCCCGGAAAAAAAATCCCCGTAGAAGAAATAGCGTTAACTGAATGGAAATGAATAGAAGATGATACTTATGTAAGTATTAAATACTTTTGTTGTCGTAGGGGGTCAACACTAAGCAGTAGGTGACTGGTGTTTACAATGACTCGGTCAACGTCTAATGTTGTATAATACAACAGTAATTGTCCTTAAGATGAGTGGCTTCATCTCATCTTTTATCGGAACCGTTTACCTATTCAGTGTGTACCTACTTGTGAGAAAATTAATTCTGTCAATCAATAAAATTTAAATAAAAAAAACCCAAAATGGATTCTGCGTCCAAAAATCCTTCGAAAACGACACCTCACTCGATCCCAGAGCCCCATCAAAAAAACCCCTCCCGCAGCCCCATTTTAGCCACGGGTTTGAGCGATCGGGCTGCTTCCGGGCACAACTAGAGGGTAAACCGAGTATTTTGTCAACATTTCAGATTTTTTTAAAAATTCCTACTGCCCAAAACGGCCCGGACGGCGGACGATGTACGGCGGACGGACATTTCGTTTTTGGAATCTAGACCTCTTGAAACGAATAATGTCACATTTTGAGGCTGATCAGAATTTTCGACCCCCGTCGTGATGACATAGGTGTATTATTCCAAGAATAATAAACCAAACGAAAGTTAGGGATATTGTGTTTTGTTCAAGATTTTTTCACTTTTTCTTTTGGGGGATTTTTTTTCAGCCCTTGAGTATTCTTAGGGGATTTTTTTCCGGGGAGTTTTTTTCCGATTACCCTTAGAATATGGGGAAAACATTTTGAACCAAAAAAGTCCATCCAACCTCAAAAGAAGCTTATGGACCGAAAAATTCCCTACTTTCGTTGGGAGGAGATGCGCGTTTTCGGATTGAAAATCGAGTAACTCGCTGTAATCATCCAAGTACAATAATTATCGCTTCATTTCGAGCTGCCCCGCGGTGGCCAACTGTATTGCGAAGGGGACACATGTCATAGCCTTGAAAGAGCATACCAAATGAGAATCTAGGGTACTTTTCCGTTATACCCCCCCCCCCCCCCAGTCGATTTCGTGTTCATAAATACCCCTCCCGATGGCTTTAAGGCACCCAAATTCGAGGCCTTTTCCGTTATAACACCCCCCACCCCACACCCCCCGAACTCGATTTCGAGCCCCTCCCGATGGCTTTAAGGCACCCAAAGCCAACCAAAATCGAGTGGGGGGGGGGGGGGTGGTGGTTATAACGGAAAAGTACCGAATCTAGCGCAGAAGGACAGATTGTATTGGGTCATAATTAGGTAGTGTCAGAAACAATCGAATGGCTCGGTAGTACCGAGTCGGTACAGCAATTCATCCAGGGGGACGGGGCAAATTACTGTACCAAAAACTAGTATTCAATGTTAGTTTTGCAGGCATGTTAACATAAAACAGTAACATTCTTGCATAAAACATTGTACAGTTACATTCTTGCTTATAAGGTAGATTCTCCCCAACTTTGAACACCCATTTACAGTACCGTCACGGCGGGTGACTTGTGTACAGTTTGGGACATTTTCTGGTGTACCTCTGTTGATACAAGTCCAAATCCAAATTTTTTGGTCTAGTTTTGTTCCTTAGGATTTGCTTGTCCTAGTGATACGATCCCCCCAACCTCCTATCCCTGGATGCCGGGGTGAAGTTACCACTACTCAATTTCCCTTATCAACGGTATATTAATAATTAATATACCGTTGATAAGGGAAATTATTTTATTATTTTCTTCACAGTGTTCACTCTTTTCCTCTGAAGGACAACTCACGACTAGAGCACCGTCATCGGGTCATCCCTCTCACCCCTTCTTCGTTGCCAATGCACTTTTGGCGTCCCGTCTGTGCTGATGCAGCACACAATAACTTTCGCTCAATCTGTTACCCATTTTGTGCACGTAACAATCGATAACTTAGGTAGGTACCTAACAAAGAAATGGCTCTTCGTCTTCGCTGAAAACAGGTTGCCCACCAGCCTTGAGAGGGTTATTGCTCTTCAAACGATTTACCAGGGTATTTTTCGGGATGTTATACTTTTCAGCAACAGTTTCTTCGCCGTAACAGCCCTCACTGCGTGGGTAACATTTTCAGCCGAGTAAGCCTACATTCGGCTACATTCAGGTAGGCTTAACCATCACTAATGATTATTCATGCCTATCCAATCACGAAGGACGGAGGATGACGCAGTGACGATTTTGTCTTTTGTTTTCATCTATGTATGTTGAAATTTAATCTAAATAAACGAATTAGTGATTGACAACACTAATGATTTATTACAGGAATGACTTGAGGGAATTTATGACCTGCTTCCCTCCTGCAGTGTTTTATTTTTGGGGAAGGGAGGAGTTATTAAATTAAATTTAAATTCAAACAGAATTAAGTTGAAATTCTAATTATGAATCAATTTAATTTAAGTTATTCAAGCAATCAGAAGGGGAAGGCCGAAAAATTTATTGGGCCCCAGGTGGGACTCGAACCCACAACCTCTGCATTACATGTGCAACGCTCTAAACCAACTAAGCTACAGGGAACCGCAGCTGAGAAAGAGCATTGGAGATTGAAGGCTCAACTGTCCTCTGCCCCCAACAATTGATTCGGCCTTATCATATTGTTACTTTTTCTCCCCCTCTGAGCCCTGATCTGATGTGAAGCCAGTAGACATCCTACTTTTGTCCCTCATCCTAGGGGTCCCTTAATTCCCCAGGAGGAGTAGTTTCATTACAGGAATGACTTGAGGGAATTTATGACCTGCTTCCCTCCTGCAGTGTTTTATTTTTGGGGAAGGGAGGAGTTATTAAATTAAATTTAAATTCAAACCGAATTAAGTTGAAATTCTAATTATGAATCAATTTAATTTAAGTTATTAGTCAATTGTTGGGGGCAGAGGACAGTTGAGCCTTCAATCTCCAATGCTCTTTCTCAGCTGCGGTTCCCTGTAGCTTAGTTGGTTTAGAGCGTTGCACATGTAATGCAGAGGTTGTGGGTTCGAGTCCCACCTGGGGCCCAATAAATTTTTCGGCCTTCCCCTTCTGATTGCTTGAATAACTTAAATTAAATTGATTCATAATTAGAATTTCAACTTAATTCGGTTTGAATTTAAATTTAATTTAATAACTCCTCCCTTCCCCAAAAACTAATGATTTATTGAAAGGAAAGATTAGATCAGAGATGAGGTAGGTAGGTTTACATGCATACATGCATTTCACGAGTCAATTACTGACTTCATTTTGCCTTATTTTCACAAATTGCGTTTTGAAATACAGAACCAAAATTCAAGTTTTTTTTTTTTTTGCGTTCTGAGACGCTGAAACTTTGAAACTTTCAGAGAACTTTCAAATTGAAAGGAACTGAAAAGAACTGTCGGCGGGTGTTCTAGACACACCTTTCAAGATAATATCTCATGTATTATACATTGTAAATGTTACACTATTGCACTGAGGCGGCGATATCAAAGTTGGGAAGGTCGAACCTGGACACGGGCGGAGAGACATGGCAAATAAGAGACACGCGCATTTAAAAATATCCCGCATGGTCGAAATGTTCAAAAAGTACCTACAAAGGTAGCTGGAGATCTGAACTAAAAGTTGAGGGGGTCATTCGCTCCAACAGCCTCTTTCCCTGGCAACACTGGCCAACCTACGAAGAACCTCCCCATCAACTTCAGATTCCCAGTGTCTCTTATTTTTCGGTACACCATTTTCCAGTCCGTGAAGACGTTCGTCGGTGCTGGTAAGTTTTTCAAAACGCTTATTCTATGAATACGTTGAATATCCTTGAGCCCTATTTCCGTCAGATTACTTCTTCATTTTTTATGACGATGTCTCTTATTCACCCCAGCTGTTGTGCAGTTGGGTCAATAGTAGACGGTCTGTCTCTTATTAATCCAAATTTCATTATCGAATGTTTCCTGTTTGTTTCAGTTCCATCATGGGTCCAAAACACGCTGGCAAGGGAATTCGGTGCAACTATAATCGTGATTTTATACAAACAGTGATATTTGCCATAAGAAAAGACTGCCTTAAGCGAGTGCCTTCACTCAAACAGTGATATTTCTTACAATTTTGTAAGTTTATTTATTCTTCAAACATTTTGATCTCAATTCAATCTTCTAAATATTAATTCAATTTATTCTGTATTCAGATTGTGATTTGACTGAGAAAAGCCTGCCTTCAGCGAGTAATTTTAGTCAAACAGTGATGTTTGTTAAAATTTTGTAAGTTTATTTATTCTTCAAACATTGTGATTTTGATTCAATCTGTTCTTCCTACTTAATTTATTATAATAAAACGTTTATACATTCTCAGGACTTGAGAGCCGAAAGTTTTGGCTGACCTTTTATTCGCCTAAGTTTGAAAATTCATAACTTTTTTTGGTTTGAACCAAATGCGATGAAACTTTCAGGGTTGCACATGTAATGCAGAGGTTGTGGGTTCGAGTCCCACCTGGGGCCCAATAAATTTTTCGGCCTTCCCCTTCTGATTGCTTGAATAACTTAAATTAAATTGATTCATAATTAGAATTTCAACTTAATTCGGTTTGAATTTAAATTTAATTTAATAACTCCTCCCTTCCCCAAAAACTAATGATTTATTGAAAGGAAAGATTAGATCAGAGATGAGGTAGGTAGGTTTACATGCATACATGCATTTCACGAGTCAATTACTGACTTCATTTTGCCTTATTTTCACAAATTGCGTTTTGAAATACAGAACCAAAATTCAAGTTTTTTTTTTTTTTGCGTTCTGAGACGCTGAAACTTTGAAACTTTCAGAGAACTTTCAAATTGAAAGGAACTGAAAAGAACTGTCGGCGGGTGTTCTAGACACACCTTTCAAGATAATATCTCATGTATTATACATTGTAAATGTTACACTATTGCACTGAGGCGGCGATATCAAAGTTGGGAAGGTCGAACCTGGACACGGGCGGAGAGACATGGCAAATAAGAGACACGCGCATTTAAAAATATCCCGCATGGTCGAAATGTTCAAAAAGTACCTACAAAGGTAGCTGGAGATCTGAACTAAAAGTTGAGGGGGTCATTCGCTCCAACAGCCTCTTTCCCTGGCAACACTGGCCAACCTACGAAGAACCTCCCCATCAACTTCAGATTCCCAGTGTCTCTTATTTTTCGGTACACCATTTTCCAGTCCGTGAAGACGTTCGTCGGTGCTGGTAAGTTTTTCAAAACGCTTATTCTATGAATACGTTGAATATCCTTGAGCCCTATTTCCGTCAGATTACTTCTTCATTTTTTATGACGATGTCTCTTATTCACCCCAGCTGTTGTGCAGTTGGGTCAATAGTAGACGGTCTGTCTCTTATTAATCCAAATTTCATTATCGAATGTTTCCTGTTTGTTTCAGTTCCATCATGGGTCCAAAACACGCTGGCAAGGGAATTCGGTGCAACTATAATCGTGATTTTATACAAACAGTGATATTTGCCATAAGAAAAGACTGCCTTAAGCGAGTGCCTTCACTCAAACAGTGATATTTCTTACAATTTTGTAAGTTTATTTATTCTTCAAACATTTTGATCTCAATTCAATCTTCTAAATATTAATTCAATTTATTCTGTATTCAGATTGTGATTTGACTGAGAAAAGCCTGCCTTCAGCGAGTAATTTTAGTCAAACAGTGATGTTTGTTAAAATTTTGTAAGTTTATTTATTCTTCAAACATTGTGATTTTGATTCAATCTGTTCTTCCTACTTAATTTATTATAATAAAACGTTTATACATTCTCAGGACTTGAGAGCCGAAAGTTTTGGCTGACCTTTTATTCGCCTAAGTTTGAAAATTCATAACTTTTTTTGGTTTGAACCAAATGCGATGAAACTTTCAGGGTATTAAGAGACGCGTTGCTAATTGTCTCTTAATGCCCTTTAGGTCTCCTAAGACTTTTTCTGACTTCTCTAACAGTGATTTCGTGATGTGTCTCTTATTTATCACTTTCGGGAATAAGAGACATTGACTGTTCCCAAAAATTTCACGATTTTTCTCTCTTACCTGGGTTTTTCTATGGATCTCAAAAAAATTGTGGGTTTTCCATTTGTCACAAACAACCTACACAAAAATTTACAACGGAAAAAAGTCAATGGTTCGGCTGAAAAAAAAAAAAAAAAAAAAAATTTGTCTCTTATTAAACGTTTTGTCTCTTATTCGCCCACCTTCCCCTATTTCAACTTTTTTTCTCAATTGGATGAACTAATAAATCGGAAAAATGAGAAAAGCGGTTCTAGATAGAGTCAAATACAATAATTTAAAAAAATGTCAACTCAAAAATTTATAATGGAGCTTGGAAAACGCTCTGGACATTAAAATGTCGCTTTCAGGGAGAATGGCCCATATGAGGGCTTCAATGGGGCTACAAATGGGATTTTTGAAGGATGTAGTTTTTCGAGTATTTTTGGACCCAAAATCTGTTTTTCAAGATCATCTATCCATCGTACAGCATGTTTTTCTTTTTTAAATTTATTTAAATTTAATATTAAATATTTATAAATATTTTCCTAATGATACAGAATTAATTATTAAGTACTCTATATCAAAGAATAACAAACCTTTGTGTAAAATTTGCAGCGTATTTGCAATTAAGTTTTCGTTGCTACAAAAAACATCGATTTTCTTTTTGTAGCAACGTCATTTACCTTGCATTATGTAGTGTTTTGCCTTGTAAAATACAAATCAAACCAAACAAACCTTACAAATAAACCTTATCATTTCGTTAGTTTCATTTCAACATTTTGAGAAACATCACTGGTTGAGTTAAGTAGTTTGTAATCAGCCAAGCTAAACTTTAATCGTTAAATCGTCATAATACATTATCCAGTGTTTGCTTGACTCTAAAGCCAAGTTAATTGGAAAGGAATGAGTACGAGTGTGGTGGGACGCTGGGTCAACGCCAGACCGTTCCACTCTGTTGACAATCAGTTGCTATTGTTGACGGGGATGGGTAGAGAAGGTACCTAATTCCAAACCCCGCTGATGACCGCGGAGTCGAGATCGAAAGATGATTCAAGTAGGAAGAGAAGGGTCGCTTCAATTCGGCTGTCGTATCTCATAGTTTAGACGAACAAACAAACACAGGGCCTTGCGGTTGGTTTGGTCGAGAGAGAAGGAAGAGAAATCGGGTGTGAGGGGGGTGGAAGTTAGTCGAGAGACGCCATCTCAGCAAATGCAGTTAGCTCCGAGAAATGAAATAAAGGGACGCTGTTCCTCCCACACCGTAAAGTCCATCCAGATTGTAGATTTTTCTCTGGTATCATTTTCCCCTTTTATTAAGGTGTATGCTTCTTCGGGAATTTCATTTCACAACCATTACCAATTAACAGAACCCAAATCATCTGTATAATTGAATTTGTTATTTTAGGAAGGACTAGGAGAAAAACTTCCTAGTTTTTTCAACTTTTGAGGAACGATTATGGAAATGGGTCATTCTAAAATTATGGGCCTTTTTGAGGTGACGAAAAAAGTGAAAATGAAAAGTTGATTTTCAACATTTTGTTGGTTCCTAGAGTTTCTGTAGGGTCTCCTCAGTAATACCCTGAAGTGGGACCACACTTTACCTCGTAGTTTTTGAACTATTGAATTTTAAATATTTTGTCTATTTTACCATTTTGTAGGGCGTGAGAATAATTTGTAGGTTGTGAGATAAATTCCAAATCCTTTTTTCTTTCTTTTAACCCGTTTTATTTTCAACAGTGTAACAATATCAAAAGTATGAAAAATAAATCCTTTTGAGCTTGTTGATCACAAAGGAGTGTCAATAACAACTAGCATACCGATTTTGGGAAATTCTTAGTGACTATAATATATCCGCTGCGCTTGGTAAGGACCAATTGGTCCTAGTATGGATAAGCTGGGATCCTGCCTCCTGTAAACCACTTGTGCCTGAAATGCTGGAATGGTTGGAGGCATAACATGTTAATGTTTTTTACGACCTATCCTTACGACTAGGGAAACATTGAGGTGGGTCCCGACTGTAACTAGGCTCATGTTGAGATAGGTCCCATAGGCCATGGAGGATACATTGAAGTGGATCCCATTCCAGCAGTCATTTAGCAACGACCCAGGAGACTGATGGTGACATTTCTAACGTTATCCCTAATAACTTTGATAAAGCGACAAAAGTAGTCTATGTCCCCAACAAGAGCAAACATCAAATTTTCATCTGCCGTTCTTTTTAGGCAGCCCCGACTCCGTCAGGAGGTCCCTTCCCGTGTCCAGATTCTGTGAAATAATTGCATTGTAATTCCACGTTGTGATTTCCACTGCAATAATTGCAGTCAATTATTGACTATTGAAGCGACTTTGCCAGAAGGTAAAATATTGTTTTATTTCGATACTGTGGGATAGGGCTGTCCGTTAAAAAGTGGAGAACTCGCACATTTAGAACAGAATCTGTTCTATGTCTGATATGGAATCAAACAAACTAATTCTGAGACAGTCTAGTTACAATATGGAGTAACTCTACATCAATTTCGAACATGAAAACGCTGCAAATTTTACACAAGGGTTAAGAAGAATAATTATTCATTGATATGGGTTACTTGTGTGAAAATTAACTCACACGGTCAATAAAAATATATTTTTGAAAAGAAAAAAAAACTGTAATAATTACTACTAGGTACTAAAAAATACTGTAACAATTATTGTTCAATCTAGGGCTAGAAAAATGGATTATGCGTCCAAAATTACTCGAAAAATATTTGACCTCCTGGGATCCTTCAAAAATCCCATTTGTCGCTCCATGAGAACCCAATAGATCCCCGCGGTGAAATCGAATCGTTCTGAGACCCCAGAAAATGGATTCTACGTCTAAAGATACATCGAAAACTACACCTAACTCGACCCCATAGCCAGAAACCTAGAAAAAAACACCTCTCATAGCCCATTTTTGGCCCCATAGAGCCCTATGGGTTTGGGCGATCGGGCTGAATGCCTTGCGGGCACAACTAGATGGTAATCCGAGTATTTTGTCAAATTTTCTGATGTTAAAAAAAATCCTACTGCCCAAAACGGCTCGGACGGCGGGCGGACATTTCGTTTTTGAAATCTTGACATCTTGAAACGTGTACCTAATGTTAAATTTTGAGGCCGATCTGAATTTTTGACCTCTGTCGCGATTACATAGGTGTATGATTCCAAGAATAATGACTCAAAAGCCAGCATTTACAATGAAAACGAGTGTGATCGCATTCGGAAAATTCTACTTCTCACACCCTACAATTATTCTCACAACCTACAATCTCGACTTTCCCCACTTTTGTAGGGCGTGAGGGTTGTAGGGCGTGAGATTTCTCATGTTTTCATGGCGTGCTGTCCACAAGAGGGGATATTTTGGACAGGAAAAATTTACATGCAAATGATACATCAATATCTATAGTAACTAACTGTAATTATCAATTTAAACTAATTAATAAATTAATTTGGTCGTTGTAGGTTGTGAGAAAGTATAAAACCACGCTCATGAAATTGAGGATTAACCGATTTTTGCTGCAGACAGGCCACGACTAATCTGATCATCAAGTGGGTGCTTGTGAAGCCATGATGTAACAGTGTTGGATCCTCCTATACTAATTTCATTGCGAAATTTCACTTTTCCTGGTTTTGGGGGGAGATTTTAAAAAATTGTAGGTCGTGAGATCAAAACCATGTGACAGAAGAAAACCGGTATGAAAGTACAGTCCAAAGACGGATTTTATCTTCAACCTTCACTTAATATTGAAGAGGAAAGTAACCTGAGTCTAAAATATTTTTGCTGTTGTTTACAACGGGGTTTAACAGGCTCAAAATAATTTTAGAAGTAGACAACCTATACCTTGTGACAGTTGTAGGTCGTGAGAATTGGGGTATTCAGCTTATCCTGATTAAATGTGTGATCACCTATTGATACAAAATTGAGAATATTCATGTAGAAGCTGTAATGTTACACCCCCCAGAAAAAGAAAAAAAATTCTAGCTCGAACGGTATAGGCGTGAAGGCTTTGTGACATGAAAAGTCCCATAATTTTAGAATGACCCAAATACACTGCCAAGGCAATGGCACATGAGCTTCCTCGTGCCAAGTTCAAAATGAACGTAACAACTGTAACAAGAAAATTACGTTCGCGCATGCGCTGGGAGTACCGCTGATTCAATCGTGATGAAACTGACAGGGTACCATCTAGAGCTATACGCACACAATTCCTGAAAATTTGATTGAAATCCGATCAAAATTGAGGAAGTTATGCCTGTTTCAAGAATTTCACGTAAGCGCATGCGCAGAGCGTACCGCTGATTCAATTGTGATGAAATTCGTATGGGACCTCAAGGAGCCTTATCCGCATAATCCCTCAAAATTTGATCTAAATTCATTCTAAATTGTGGAAATTATGGCTGTAACAAGGAAATGCGGACAGACCCACAAACCGACAGACACGGAACCAAATTTGTTCAGTAGGCTATGAAACGCAAAATGCAAGTGGAAATTTTGAATTCGGACAACAAAAATTTTTTTTTCTCCCGAAAGTGAACACAAGGCTTCCGCTGCTTAGCAGACTCGGAAGCAAAATGATGTAACACTACAAGGGCCATATTAATATCTGATTTCATCAATTTTCAATAAATCGCATTATTCCCCAACTAGCGGCCATTTCGGTTTATCATTCTTGGAATAATATACCTTTGTAATCGCGACGGAGGTTGACGACTCCGATCGGTCTCAAAATTTGACATAATCTGTTTAAAGAGGCCTAGATTCCAAAACCGAAATGTCCGTCCTCCGTACGCCGTCCGCCGTCCGAGCCGTTTTGGGCAGTGGGAATTTTTTTAAATCTGAACTTTTGACAAAGTACTCGGTTGGTTTACCATCTAGTTGTGCCCGCAAGGTTTTCAGCCCCATCGACCAAACCCATGGGGCGCTATGGGGCTACGGGAGGGTTTCTTTTTTATGGCTTTCGGTAATTGGGTCGAGTTAGATGCGGATCTATAGGGCTTTCATGGGGCTAAAAATGGGATTATTGAAGGATCCCAGGAGGTCAAATATTTTCCGAGTAAAAAAAAAATATAAAAAAATAAAAAAAATAAAAAAATAAAAAATAAACCCAAAAAATACCCTGCCAAGTGGGATATGGCCCATAGCTTCCTCGGATATTTTATGAAATGTTGAACGAAATTTTTCATCAATAGGGCACAAGTTATGGCTGTTAGCCACTAACTCAAGCAAGATTTTTGCTCCCCCCCCCCCCCCCCTTGAGCTAGATTTTAGCTCACTCAGCTGACAGGAGAATACCCGTCATTTCAATCGTCTCTTGTACTCCCATAAGGTCTCTTTCTCCAATTTCAACGTCCAAGGGTGAACCGGAGAGATTTTAGCAGATTTTGAACATTTTTACATTACCCACATAATATATATTATAGTGGGTAATGTAAAAATATATTATATTTTTACATTACCCACTATAATATATATTATATAGTGGCAGTGCGGTACTGCTTCGAGTTCGATTGCTGTGAACGACACTGCACCTCATTCTTTGGATCTCTCTCCTCTTGGAATTTTGTCTCGAGATTTTTAAAAAATCGATGGCTGCGTAAACAAACCATCCTATTACATAGGTGTATTATTTCAGGAATAATAAACCAAAAGGGCGGTTGTCCTCATCAGAGTTAGGGACAGCTGCCGTTTCTATAATAGACACTGTAGAATAAGATCATTCAAGCTTTTATTTCAATGGGAAGGAACATAGACAAACTGTCGTTTTTCGCGTCAACTTATGCATTTGAACCTCTAGTTTCATAATATGAAACATATTATGTCGCAATAAAAATTGTCAAATAAATCAATAAAGCATCGTTGTCCACATGATAATATTAATAGCATATTCGTTGTCTTTCCTGTCTGTAACACAGACTCTGTGTTACAATGTGTCTCCGTCCGTTTGTTATCTATATCACTAATTTCTACATTTTTGCTCCGATTCGGCGATGCGTCTTCATCAAGTTGTTTGTACAAAAATGCAGAGTTTTCCACGTTGTTCGTCATCTTCGGGCCGCGCAAGAAACCTTTGTGACGGTATTCACCTGTACAACTGTAGCTATAGCTGCAGCTAAATTAACTATTATCTGACCGCGAAAATTCTATTGCGGCTCATAATTTGTTACTAATTTCATAGGATTCTGGAACGGGCTCTCCGAATTGCTTTTTGGCAAGCTATGCGTATTGATCGCGACTACTATAATTACCTTAGGCCAGTTTGATATTTATACGGCAGGAAGGAGGAAAGCAGGGCCCTCGATAAAGGAACAACTATTTTCGTCTGACAAAATAGTAAAGCTTGGACTCTCAACTGTTAAAGGCAAGCGAATAGGAACTAAATGGCAGGAGTCCAACTGAAATGTGTTTTGAGTGGGGACCTTTGTGTCCCGTGTGCGAGGTTGTCTGTTGGATGTTTGTATGTATTAGTGTTCCCAACAAATCACGTATCTCGAACAATAAATCTCCAGTTGGTGATGTTCGAAAGTTATTGGGCCAGTCAGTTTCCTCCCTTTGCCTTTCTATCACCCTGCGTTTCACTGCGTGATTCGTAAGTAGGTACTTCCCGTTCAAATCGCATTGACGACCTGGTGAGCGGCGCTTTTATCTTTGTAGGGTTTTCCGTCCACCCATTTAGGCCCGCGCCTGAAAGTCAAATTTATTAAAGCCCTGGAGCAAGTAAGATAGGGCGAAAATTTGAATTCCACGCCCCCAAACTCGTCTAGATTCCGATATTCATGATTAAATCATGAAAATGTTTCACTTTCTCGCAAAACGTATGTTTGGCTCATCGCTAAAACGTATAATGTGGAATTGAAAGCTTTCTGGGTCTTCTTTACAATCGCGGTACAATATTCGTTTCAAGATGTGTAGATTCCAAAAACGAAAATTTCAACAACAAAAAAAAAAAAAAAAACGCTGCAAATTTTACACAAGGGTTTATTATTCTGTGATATAGGTTACTTGTACAGACATTTAATTCTGTCAATAAAAAAATTAAAAAAAAAAAAAATTTTTTTTGGATTTTTATATTTCAAAAAAAATTTGTTGGCGGGATTTTTTCTTCAAAAATGTGTTTTTTCAAAAATTCTTTAATTTTTACTCGAAAAATATTTATCTTCTTGGGATCCTTCAAAAATCCCATTTTTAGCCCCATGAAAGCCCTATAGATCGCCACAGTGAAATCGGATTGTTCCGGGACCCCCAAAAATGGATTCTACGTCCAAAAATACTTCGAAAACGACACCTAACTCGATCCCATAGCTAAAAGCCTTCAAAACACCCCTCCTGTAGCCCCATTTTAGCCCCATAGCGCCCCACGGGTTTAGGCGATCGGACTGAAAACCTTGCGGGCACAACTAGATGGTAAACCAAGTATTTTGCCAAAATTTAAGATTTTTAAAAAAATTCCTACTGCCCAAAACGGCCCGGACGGCAGACGGCGTACGGCGGACGGACATTTCGGATTTTGAATGTAGACCTCTTGAAACGGATAATGTCAAGTTTTGAGGCCGATCCGAGTCGTCGACCTCCGTCGCGAAAACATAGGTGTATTATTCCAAGAATAATAAACCAAAAAAAAAAAAAAAAAAAAAAAAAAGAAAAACCAACATTTAATGTCCGTCCGAGCAGTTTTGGGAGGTGAGAATTTTTTCAAACATCTGAAATTTTGACAAAATACTCAGTTCACGATCTAGTTGTGCCCCCAAGGTGGTCAGCCCGATCTCCTAAACCAGTGGGGCTCAAAGGGGTTACGGGAGGGGTTTTTGATGGTTTTCGGGTATGATTTCTAGTGGGGTGTCGTTCGCGAAGTATGTTTGGACGTAGAATCCATTTTTGGGGGTTTTAGAACGTTCCGATTTCCGTGAGGATCTATGGGGCTACAAAAAGGGATTTGGAGGATCCCAGGAGTTCAATTAAGGTGTCCTTTTCCTAGTAGTTTTGGACGCATAATCCATTTTTCAAGGTCCCACTTCTGTCCAAACATTGTATAGAATAATTGTTTTATTTTTTTCCAAAATTTTTCCCATTACACAGAATTAAGTTTTTCACAATTAACGTACGTAATAATGAACCCTTGTGTAAAATTTGCAGCGTTTTTGTATTTTGGGCGGTGGCAATGGTTGGCGTTCACTTTCAGATTTGCTTGTTTTTACCATAATATGGTAAAATGCAATAATATGCAATTGCATAATATTATGCAATTGCAATGTTAAAAAAAAATTTGGATAAAATATTCTATCCGTAAGTTCACATTTAAGTAGTACCACATCCGAAATGATTCACATAACTATGTGCTTTAGATCTTGTACGCCAGCAGAATATTTATTGATATTTTTCATATAATAGAAACAGCTTCTGCTGGTCGGGAACGCGCGGTAAGTTCAAGTTAGGGTTGATGCTAACGTCGGACGTTTCCAGTTTTATCACCACCATTTCGACGTGAGCGAACTACATACTCCCTACCATGCTTCTTAGCGCGGCGCGATATCAGTTCGGAAAATACATCAAAAATACATCCCTGAGGATATAGCGTATAGTGTGTATACTGCTGTAGTTTTAATAAGCTATTATACAAGACGTTGGTAAGCAAAAGCGTCTTATTTCTGCTTGATAATGAAACTTGTAATTTAACTCTAGGGACGTAGGACTCTATCTCACCACCTACATGCTCTTGAATAATATTATCTAGTTTGAATGTCGCTGTTGTCTAACAGAAAGGAGAAGACGAGGGGCGTAACACTAATTCTCTAATAGCCTTGCACTGTTGATCTCTGGGTTCCTGGGTAATGTAGTCGTGAGCCCAACAGCCCTAACCCCTCAAGAAGATGAGAGGCTCCCCACTTCACACATCCAATTTTCCCTTCTATCAAACGAGGGTAAAACCAGGGTGGGATGAGGAGGGCGGCTTGTGATGGCAGCCCAGTGATTTGCAAGACCAACATTGTACATAATCATTGTTAATAAACAAATACATTAAATGCAATTAATTTTGCTATGCAACGCGTTCATACGCAATAACCTGGCATGGAGACTCCCGTGAATAATTATTTCAATAAAATCAATTTTGCTTAGGTATCAAAAATAATGTTTTTTAAAGAAGTAATCTAAAAGGATGTGATACGGGAAAGCGAAATTGCGAGGACTCAACGTCTCTCGTCGCCCGAAGGAACACCGACGGGATTTCCTTTTTCCTAATCGCGTGTAGAAAGGTTACCCATCCAAAGGGGAACCTTAGTACCTTCGGATAATACGTTGATCCGGAAGGAAGTTTCGGGGTGGTTCAAGAAATGTGGCCCTTCTCGACCTCTGGGGCATTGTGGGCAAGTAAAGAAGGTAGGCCCAATGTAAACCCCCTGGCTTATATCTCAACAACATCGTCTGGTAGCGGGGGAGAATGCGGTGCTTGGCCTACCACTATTTGGCTCCACTCCACTTGGACTACCGTCAACAAGATGAACCCTTGTTCTCCCACGGAACAGAGAACACCCACCCCTCCTCGTTGTCACCTGATTACGATAGGAAACCCCTGCTTGATCACGAATTCAATAATATTGAATACATCGTTTTCGTTAAGTAAATTACCAATTATTCACAGGGATCTTCAGCATTATTGAATATCATTTAACAATGATTCAGTTGACAAATTATTCATTGTATCGTAGTTCTTTATGATGTTTTATAAGAAAGTAGTTCATAAAAGTTATTTTTAGACCAACAGAGTGTCATGACATCAGTGACTGACACAGACACAAGTCAGGTTGGACCGTACCCCTTTTTTTACTCAAAAATAAACGAGTGGGTTCCTGTGCAGTACATCCCTCTTCTTGTGTTCTATATTAAAGAGTAGCATAGGGGGGGATTAAAAAAGGAGATCCGTTGACCCTGTAATAGTTCACCAGTTCTATTTAATACAGGAGCGGTTGTAAATCGAGCGCAATTGATGAACTAGGGGGGAGAAACTTCGAAATGCAATAAAAGCCAGTTGTTAAACGAGCGTAGGAATTTCGCATTTATGTCCCCCTCATGGTACCAGAGCTGCCACCACGTGGCATCACCAAAATGAAGCAATTTCACTTGGAGCTAAATGACTAACTTAATTTTCAATCTGGAGTGGGACATAAGTCATGTAAATCGAGCGCTAGGAAACCAACGAAATATTGAAGGTGAAACCCACAAAAACCAGAGCAATTTAAACTTTCTACAAGTTATGAATACCACGTTCATATCAATTTCAGCTAAATTTCCACCTACAGCTTGGGCTTCTCCGTCAGCTGAATTGAATTTAACGGCGAATGCCTACGAATCGTTTTATTGCCACCTCAAGGAAAAATTCTCAAGCCCCCATCCTAATATCTACCAGTTTACCCTATTTTTTGTCGAGTACCAGAAGGAAGTATCAACCGCTGTGGCGAGGACGAATGGACCAAGAACGCGTACACATGAGTATCGTACTGATGATGGTCAAATCAACCGAAACGCGTCTACAAGTTATATTTTTTATCGAGGAAATAGACTACTTCGTCTTAAATCGTCTTTATATAACATGGATTCCCACTATCTCGCCGCATCCACCTTACATCACGTACACATGAGTTCGTACAAAACCATCTTGACCACACCACCACCATCTTGGTTTCTGGTCCTGGTGGGACCACACCATCCATACGACCCTTGCCATGGCCATGCAATTCAAATTTTGCTTTATCATTCTTGGAATAATACGCCTACGTAACCCTTGTGTAAAATTTGCAGCGTTTTTACTTATTTTGACTTTGACTTAAGGCTAACTGTTGTAAAAACCTTTGCAAATTAGGCTTTATTAGTCACAATAAACGTGAAATGTAACATTAAGAAATTGGGAGTGAAGACACATGCCAGTGTCTAACAACTGGAACGGTTATAATAAAACTGGATGATCATAACATTCTTCCTGCCTTTTAAAAGTTCAGTTCATAGTCCTTTAGGCGAGCAGGCGTACGTCGCTCTCTTGTAGAACGACGCGGGGAATTTTCTCGAGGTTGCGAAGAAACTGTCGGGATTTCTGGGGTGCCCTCGGGGTCTTCCTGGTTTTCTTCCGGTGTAAGGTATGCTGGAGGTTCGATGTCGTGTTGCTCAGTTGTCTCAGCTTCCACTGATTCTGGCTCAATCATCGTACCACCAGGAGGTGCCAGGTGTTTCAAAGACACCGTCGTCTCCCGTCCATCATCGAGGCGAACCCTGGCATACTGTGGGTTAACGTCAAGGATATCGACTTCCTCGACCAGAGGATCGTACTTGCTTGTCCGTACGTGCTTTTTCAATAGAGCTTTTTTCGATGGTGAAAGCCAAGTCGGAAGCGAAGTACGACAAAACCCCCCTCTGTTGTGGCGGAACATCCTCTCGTGAGGCGTTTCGTTGGTTGCCGTGCATAATAGAGATCGGATGGAATGGAGTGCATCCGGAAGCACCGATTCCCAATCCGAAGGGTCCAATTTTCTGTGCTTGAGAGCAAGAGACACTGTGCGCCAGATTGTGCCATTTTGCCGCTCGATTTGGCCGTTTCCCGTGGGGTTATAAGGGGCCGACATGGAAGTAGCTACTCCTCGGGTATGAAGAAATTCCCGTAGCTCCTTGGATGCGAATGAGGTTCCTCGATCGGTGTGAACGTATGAAGGTAAACCAAAAGTGGTGAAAAGGTTAGTAAAGCAGTCGATTACAGTTGAAGAGTTCATGTTGGGACAAGGATAGGCGAAAGGGAATCTTGAATACTCATCGACGATCGTCAGGAGGTATTTATTCCTCGACTTCGACGGAAGTGGGCCCTTGAAATCCATGCTGATTATCTCGAACGGATGCATGGCCTTCACCAGAGTGAACTTTGAATTCTTGTAAAATTGAGGTTTCACAATGTTACAAGACGGGCATGAGGCAGTCATCTTTTTAATGTCCTCGACCGAATAGGGTAAATTACGAGTTCTTACCCAGTGAATCATTCTGGTCACTCCGGGATGACATAAGTCACAGTGTAGGGAGTATAATAAGTCTATCTGTGTGGCGTTACATGCCCTGGAGAATATATCCGCTACCTGATTCTGTTTTCCCGGCCTGTATATGATCTCATAATTTTAACATGACATCTCTAGCCGCCACCTCTGAATCTTCTCGTTCTTGATTTTATTCTGATGTGTCATATCGAACATGAACGACACAGAACGCTGGTCAGTAATAATCTTGAAGAATCTTCCGAGTAAGTAGTATCTCCATTTTTTCAGGGCGCTCACAACAGCGTATGCTTCTTTTTCGACGGCCGAATGTTTACGCTCGCTGTCGTTTAGTTTTTGTGAGAAGAATGCTACTGGCCGCCCACATTGAGATAAAACTGCTGAAATCGCGAAATCAGAGGCATCGGTTTCAACTGTAAATGGTTCCTTGTCATCTATGGTGCTCACTACTGCTTTGGAGATTTCAGTTCTGAGCTGGTCAGTCTGATACAGCGTCTGGAGTCAAGGGAAAAGTTGTTGAGCTGAGTAGACGTCTAATTTTGTCTGAATAGTTAGGAACCCATCTGGAATAATGTGCAAACATTCCAATCGTACGCTCAAGTTCCTTTCGACTGGCTGGAGGTGGAAGACTGAGCAGTGGCTTAACGCGGTCAGGATCAGGAGATATGGTTCCATTTTCAATTTTATAGCCTAGTAACTTTATCGAAGTTTGTGAATATTTGCTTTTTTCTTCATTAATCGTGAAGCCATATTTTCGGACTGCCTCTGAGAAGCGCTTGAGATCATTATCATGCTCCTCTTGCGTTTTTCCACAAACAGTAACGTCGTCGAGGTACCTATAAGTTTGATTGAGTCGTTCGTGTGTGATGACGTCATCAATGACTCGCTGGAATGTGGGTACCCCGTCGGTCAAACCAATAGCCAGACGACGAAATTGGTACAAACGGCCACATGCCTCAAACGCAGTAAATGGCCGATCCTTCTCCCGAAGAGGTACTTGGTGGTAAGCACTTTTGAAATCTATCGTGCTGAAAAAGGAATTTCTGGACACCTTATAAAAAGTTTCCTCGAGATTCGGGAGGGGATACGCATCGAGTTGTGTGTATCGATTTATGGTTTGCGAGTAATCAATTACCATCCGCTTCTTGTGATTATCGCTCTTTACAATGAAAGCTTGGGCCCTCCACGGAGACCTACTTTCTTCAATAATTTCGTCAGCAAGCTGTTTCTCAATTTCTTTCTTCATAAAATCAGTATCTTCTAAAGAATGCTTTCGAGACTTGGTGACTATAGGCTTGACATCGTTAGTTAGGAATTCAAAAAGGGGAGGTGGTTCTATTTTTGCTGGAGCCAGGTAACTGATAGTCAATGGGGGTTTAGTTCCACCAAAGGAGACCCTGAGCTCAGAATGCTGCTTTAATAGATCATGTCCAACAATAATGTTAGCACACAAATCGGGTAGAACACTGAGCTTTGTTTTAGCGTAATGGTGACCTAACAGCTCCAAGTGTGCAACACAGTAATTCGAAATGGGCCTACATAGAGATGTAGAAGCCATGGAGACACTACCAGTGGTGGGGTACATTTTCAGCTTACAGTTATCCGCAAAGCGCTTTGATATGAAAGTCTCCGAGCTCCCCGTGTCTATCAAAGCAAAGGTAGGAGTGTTATTTACCTGTACCAGCACCGTAGCTTTATCAAGGACGGCTGAGGCTGCGATGAGTGCTGCTGATTTGACGTTTCAGTTGATTTGCAGACCACTCGCCAGTGACCCGTCTTCTGGCACTTTCCACAGGTATCATTTAGAGCGGGACACTGCCGACGAAATGCATGCCGCTGCCGACCACAAAAATAACATTTCTGATATCCGGAATTGCTGGGCCTGACCGCTGCCAAATTCGCTAAATCTTCAGATGAATTATCATTTTCATGAGGCAAACATGATGAGGCATTTAGAGTTAGTTCGGAAGAGTATGAAGCTGACTGGTTCTTGGCAGATTCCAAAGCACGAGCTTTTTCAACAGCTTCATCGAGAGTTAGCTTGTTGAACTCCAATAGTCTCAGCCTAATTTGATGAGAATTGAGACCACGGATAAACGAGTCACGATCGTACGTCTTCCGATGAGTGTCTGCATTGACGTCCGCAAACTGACAGTTTTTGCTTAATTGTTCAAGAGCTTGATGGTATTGGTCAATTGTTTCATCGGGAGACTGTTTACGTGAAGCCAGTTTGTGTCTAGCAAATATTTCGTTTATTGGCTTCACGTACGTTGCTTTTAGTACTTCAATAGCCGACTCATACGTTTCCTTGTCGGCAATCAAGAGGTTCACAGAATGTGAATTGAAGTTAGTGAGCAATCGTAGCTTACTTTGTTCGTCCACCTTCCCGAGTGATGCAATAAAGTTCTCAAACGTCTTTAGCCAGTAACTCCATTCTTGAGTAGGTAGCTGTAGGCGCGTGTGGATCACCGTCGAACTTGTCCGGTCTCAAAAATTTATCCATCGTTGTAAAATAAATTGTTGTAAAAACCTTTGCAAATTAGGCTTTATTAGTCACAATAAACGTGAAATGTAACATTAAGAAATTTGGAGTGAAGACACATGCCAGTGTCTAACAACTGGAACGGTTATAATAAAACTGGATGATCATAACACTAACTTTACGTCTGAGGCGCTCATTTATTGTTTATTATTGATTTTTATAGCCCTGCGATTCCTCTTTAATTACATGTTTGACCAATGGCCAACTGCGTATCTGCGCTCATTTTACACACCTTGAACCATGCATGTGAATGTCCTGAACTCATTTTACATACGCTCTCGAAGTAATTAAGAGAAAGGCTCTTTTTACATAGAATAGAGCGAATAACCTTAGAATTTCTCTTTATTGAAAACAGGCGTATTGAGCAGACTAATCGCTGTCCAGGTTTCCAAATATTTCCAGTGGGTGATGCTGAAGGGTTGAGAAGCCTTCTTAGAATCTCCCTTATTGTCCACTTTGAAAGGACTTTTTTTGAATCTAGAACAGAACCACTCGGGGTGTAAACTTAGATACGTGTATCTCTTCCAGAAAGCATCTTGCAATGTTCCTATTCAATACTCCCGATGAAGCCATTAGTGCCGAATGAAACTTCTCAATTTTTCCCATGCAGTCTTTAAAAAAGTACCATCTATTAAATAGACAAATTTTGTTTATGTTCTAGCGTTTCTCTGTTCTGAACGAGCACTTGAACTTGTGTGCTAGAACGAGCTCAGGTAATCTTTGATCCGCCGGTTCCGGGAATAATAGTAAAGCTGCTGCAAAACGTACCATCGAATCGGTTCATATTGATGTGACTCTGAACACCGAGCCTGACTCAGCTATGAGTGATTTTCAAATTAGGAAGGGAGCTGAATCATGGCTTTGATCATTTGAAACTGGAATTCCATACTTGAGGTTATGATAGCGTTAAGCACTCATAATGCTGAAGCTAACGGTGCGTTTCAACCCGTATTTAGTGCTTAACTACACCGCTTTTGAGCTCCGAAATTTGAGGATTGTGGAGGAATAAATGCTATCCGTTAGGAAAGTCAAGGAGTATAATATAATTTCTGTACATATTATATACATTTTTCTATGGAAAAATTAATGATATCAAAAATGAAATCTTCGGTTTTATTATTCATTCCGCAATTTGTTGCCTGCGCTAAAAACCTTTAAACTTAAAAAAAAAAACAACCTTAAAACATTAATGTTTTATAAAATGACGTGAGATCCACAACCAATCACGGTTTTTTAAAACCTTTATCCCTAGCTCACGTAGTTTATTAGAGAAAAGTAGGAGTAGGTACAAGAAATGTACTGTTTCGTAGATTCGGCGGTCGCCCACGAATGTGAACTTGTCAATAAATCATTCCTGATTCATCCATCAATCAAATTCACAATTGTTTCCTGTTATCAACGTTCAATCTTTTGTATGTTTCAGATAGCACAGTATAGCTGGTACCGGCATAGTCGGATCACCGTCATTTCCCATCCCCGATCAATGAAAGAAGACCGAGGATCCTGTCACAGCATCCTGATAAAAAAAAGATGAGGTCCAGAAAAAAATGATCGCGATGGGAAAGGCGGGATTCGATGGGAGCGTCTTCCGGGACGGGAGGTAATGTCATGTTCCACTATTTTTCTTCTCGTAAATTATGATTCTACTTTTACTAGATTTGTTTTCAACCCCGGTTCGTGTTTGTAATATAAAGTCGTATTGAAAAAAAAAAAAAAAAAAAATTCTGCGTGATATTTAAAATGGATATAGAAAGCTTTAGCGATATATTTCTCTTCAAAGTAAATAATCTCCACCACAGTATATGATGTTTTATAACAACTACCTGATTCTTCCTGTTGTGCCGAACTTCGGTATACATGTTTAGAGTCAGGCCAAGAGTTTTATTTGATTACGTAGAGGTCGAGGGATTGTACAAGGATTGATCTCAGCAAGAAAGTAACGCTATTCATTAGCTGGTGACCCATGTGGGGCGTGAACGTAGTTTCCAAGAGGGCTAAGGGAATCCCGCCGCTAACGAACCATTCAGGTCTTAATACCGACTAACTTGATCAAACAATCAGGCATTAGGTACCCCTTGGCTAGAAAGGCCTTTCCAACTCGGTGTCTTTTTCCGGCGTTGACTCGTTTTCAGCTGTCTTGACAACCCAACCCTCTTTATGTACCTATATGTCGCCGCCTTTTTGTCAAATCTGCCATTTTGTAAAATGCCTACCCTTATTATAGCCATATTACAAAAAGCCTGATCCCGAAAAGGCGGACTATTGTAGAAAGCGACAAATGCATTTGCTTGAATACTCCAAATTACGAAGTGAAATACTAGTAAGCATAAACAATTGGACGACATTCTGTAGAAAGGAACCAACCCCAATTTAAATTTTTTTTTTTTTTTTGGTAACTATTCAAACTTTTTGAACCATTTATTTAAACGAGTAACAAGTAAAATCAAAAACAAACATAAACAAGGAACAAGTTATTTAGGTTTATTATTCTTGGAATAATACACCTATGTTTTCGCGACGGGGGTCGACGACTCCGATCGGCCTCAAAATTTGACATTATCCGTTTCAAGAAGTCTACATTCAAAATCCGAAATGTCCGTCCGCCGTACGCCGTCCAGGCCGTTTTGGGCAGTAGGAACTTTTTTAAAATCTGAAATTTTGGCAAAATACTTGGTTTACCATCTAGTTGTGCCCGCAAGGTTTTCAGTCCGATCGCCCAAACCCGTGGGGCGCTATGGCGCTATAATGGGGCTACGGGTGGGTTTTTTTGAAGGCTTTGGGGTGTGGGATCGAGTTAGGTGTCCTTTTCGAAGTATTTTTGGACGTAGAATCCATTTTTGGGGGTCCCGAGACGATCCGATTTCACTGTTTTTCTACAATTTTGGTTTATTATTCTTGGAATAATACACCTATGTTTTCGCGACGGGGGTCGACGACTCCGATCGGCCTCAAAATTTGACATTATCTGTTTCAAGGGGTCTACATTCTAAAACCGAAATGTCCGTCCGCCGTCCAGGCCGTTTTGGTCAGTAGCAATTTTTTTAAAAATCTGAATTTCGACAAAATACTTGGTTTACCATCTAGTTGTGCCCGCAAGGTTTTCAGTCCGATCACCCAAACCCGTGGGGCGCTATGGGGCTACAATGGGGCTATAGGAGGGTTTTTTGAAGGCTTTTAGCTATGGGATCGAGTTAGGTGTCGTTTTCGAAGTATTTTTGGACGTAGAATCCATTTTTGGGGGTCCCAGAACGATCTTATTTCACTGTGGTTTTTCATCGACACAGAATTAAATTTCTGCACAAGTAACCTATACCAAAGAATAATAAACCCTAGTGTAAAATTTGCAGCGTTTTTACTTGAAAAATATTTGACATCCTGGGATCCATAAAAAATCCCATTTGTAGCCCCATGAAAGCCCTATAGATCGCAGCAGTGAAATCGGATCGTTCCGGGACTTCAAAAAAATGGATTCTACGTCCAAAAATACTTCGAAAACGACACCTAACTCGATCCCATAGCCAAAAGCCATAAAAACCCCTCCCGTAGCCCCCTTTTAGCCCCATAGCGCCCCACGGGTATGGGCGATCGGACTGAAAACCTTGCGGGCACAACTAGATGGTAAACCAAGTATTTTGCCAAAATTTCAGATTTTAAAAAAATTCCTACTGCCCAAAACGGCTCGGTTGGCGGACGGTGGACGGACATTTCGATTTTGGAATCTAGACCTCTCGAAACGGATTCTGTTCAGATCCTGGAATTTTGCTGAGAAAATGCCGACATCCACGTGAGCGCAAGTTGACGCCAGTCATGTCAGGCCGCTCATGTTGAGATAATATCTCAACATGAGCGGCCTGACATGACTGGCGTCAACTTGCGCTCACGTGGATGTCGGCATTTTCTCATTCATATTATGAAGTAGAGCTTAAAGGTGATTACAACATAGCTAACTATCCATCAGATATAGTTACTTACTCCGGATGTTAACGAAAGGGTAATTGAAGAATAAAACTCGATCATTTGTGCATAACTCATTAATCCGGGTTGACTTATTTAAAAATCAACCAAGCTATTAATGGAAAACGCTGCAAATTTATCACAAGGTTCATTCTTTGATAGTTATATCAAATGGGTGTATAAATATATACCCATAGGTGAATTGAGCAAAAATAAATTCAATAAATGGAAAACGGTTCCTAATTTTACCTTTTGACATCCTTCAAAACATTTGTAGCCCCATGAAAGCTCCATAGATCCCCACGGTGAAATTGAATGGTTCTGGGTCACCAAAAACTGATTCTACGCCGCGAAACATAATTAATTTATAATACTTCGAAAATGCCAGAATTATACTTGCTTTATAATACTTCGAAAATGACACCTAACTCTACCTCATAACCTGAACCCTTCAAAAACCCCTCCCGTAGCCCCTTTTTAGCCCCACAGAGGCCCACGGGTTCGTGCGATTGAGCTGAAAACTTTGTCAACCCAACTAGATGGTGAACCGAGTATTTTGTCAAAATTTCCGATAAAAAAAAAAAGTCCTATTGCCCAAAACGGCCTGCATGGCGTACGAACATTTTATTTTTGAAATCTATACAATATGTAGATTTCAAAAATGAAATGTCATCATGGAAACCTCGCAGACAAAAAGAGTATTTTTTGAATGTGTAACCGCGTATTTTGTGAATATTTCAAATGTCCGTGTGTGTTTTGTGTTTTTAATGTCCTTCTGAAGACAAGGAGTTTGGGTAAATTTGAAGAGAAAGGTTCCGTATGGATCAAAGCGTCTGTGTACGAAGTCACACGCTTCGCTCGGCCGTAAACCGAGTACTGAGGAAGACGGCATTGACTTCATTAAGTAAATAGGTAAGGACGACTTTTTGAGGCTGATCAAACTTTTCGACCCCCGTCGCGAATTCCTAGGTGCATTATTCTTCATTCATTCATTATTATTAAGGTTCATAATTTTCAAGAACCAAATATGTAGAAAACATTTTGTCGAACTATTCATAGACGAATAATTTGGATTAAGAGTCTGTGGGGGAAGCTATTAGCCGACGTTCGACTTACATCATGACATGATTCACACATTGTGTGAATTCTACTCATTGCGTGGAATTTCAACGACTGAGCTTTCAAAGAAAATGGCGCGCTCCTTCCAGTTTCGATGTGATGGGGTGGAATCATTAAAATTCTCCCAGGCATTGCACTACAATCGATTCAATTGCCTGCAGAACACTCTACCTTTCCTAAAACGTTAATGGCCCAAGTTTAAGTAGGACATTTTTCGCCTCTCAGAAAAAAAAGAGGGGGAAAAAACACGCTTCATTAGGACAGAACGAAATAGATGGGTGGAGAAAAGGTTGAGAGGAGCGAGCGTTAGACAGAAAGGGGAGTTCAGATAAAAGGAGAGGGTGGAAGAAAGGGTGGTGCTGTAAAAGTGAAGGCGAGATTGGCCTGTGTAGTTAGGGGATTAATTCGGGGATTTCGGATTAACGGCGTTGGTTTAACTAAGACCGGGATGACTCCAAACCACTCAAACGGTCCCTCCGAGAGAATTTATGTGCTATATTCACCTGGTTAAAAGCAGCAATATGGCCGTAAAGGCTTTTATGTAGCTTACACAGTTTATCACCACCCACTCCTCGGTCGTCCTCATTTGGAGTCGGAACGTATATCGCTCGCTAGGTTTGAAGAGAATTTTCGGAGTCCAAAAGGAAGAGGTTGGTCAACCGAACGTTACCTAAGTGGGCTAATCCATTCGTTTTTAGATCATTCTAACGTAAGCTGAAAATCCCAATTTCCCCAAATAACTGTTCCTTCTTTTCACCTTTTCTAGGGGTTTTTGAGGACGCTGAATCCGAAAATGATAGCCTTTTTTTACCAATTGGGGGGGGGGGGGGGGGGAATTTAATGTAAATTCCGAATATATACTTACATTTAGTCTAAAACCTTTTTAAAACATCAAAAACCTCGAAAACTGCAAACAAGTTAGCAAAAATTACATTTTTAGCATGGAACATGCTTTAGCCTTGACATAACTGGCAAAAAGTGTCAGTTTTTCGGGAACGGTATCGAGGTTCGAAAATGCGAACCAAAAGTAGCGCGTGATTCTCAATTCGTATTAGGAGGTTACGATACCAAAGGAGCTATTTAACAATTTAGGTAAATTTTGCTTGGCAACGTTACTAGGCAAAGCATGTTCCATGTTTCTTAAATTTTAGCCAAAAGCTCAAAGCAGTAACCTGTGAATTTTTTTGTTTTTAAATTCCTCTCTTTACTCACTCCAAAAAGTCCTGGCGGTAACTTTTGAAAGCTTAAATCTTTCTAAACAGAATGAGACCAACCGCGACTCTCAAAAATTGATATTAAGGGAGCTCCAAGTTTTTCAAGTTTGGCAACTAAAAATCTGGAGTTTGATCCCTACTCTACATAGAATTTCCTCCGGCGACTCTCCCATGAGGAAAATCAACTTGAAATTCTCTCAGAACTTTTCCTCGTCAACCCAAATGCCTGACTAAAATTTCAAGGCGATAGATCGAACATTTTAGAGTGGAAATCCTTAAAAAACCTCCCGTAACCCCATTTTAGCCCCATAGCGTCCCACGGGCTTGGGCGATCGAGCTGAAAACCAAGTATTTTGCCAAAACTTCAGATTTTTAAGAAAGTTCGTACTTATGTACTGCCCAAAACGGACCGGACGGCTTACATCGTTTCGGTTTTGGAATCTAGACCTCTTGAAACGGGTAATGTCATATTTTGAGGCCGATCGGAGTCGTCGACCCCCGTCACGATTACATGGGTGTATTATTCCAAGAATAATACACCAAAAACGGTGAAAAATGTAAGTTTTGCCTACTTGTTTGCAGTTTATTGAGGTTTTGATGATTTAAAAAGGTTTTACACTAAATGTAAGTGCCTATATATCGATCGTTTGTCGTTTGAAGAAGTACGAGTGTATATTATATATAATATACACTCGTACTTCTTCAAACGACACTTATCTTATAGGAATGTACTGTAGATTCTGAATATTATTAAATTTCCTATCAGAAGACTGTACCTACTTAGAAGATGTTCGTGTGAAGCCGGTGATTACTGGAAAATTCAATGTAAAGGTCAAAAAAAAAAAAAAAAAAAAATCGAACCAACTAAAAAAATGGGCTATCATTTTCGGATTCAGCGCCCTCAAAAAAACCCTAGAAAAGGCAAAAAGAAGCCGGCAACTCGCAATTTATTTTTTCGTAACTGGTCTAAAATTGTTTACACATGAAGAAATACGTTTATTTGTTTTGAGAGTTTATTTGTTCAAATAATTTTACGGTTAAGATTCAAGTTTGGGTCACTTCTATCTAGCCAACCGATTAGGTTTTCACGAAGGGCTGGAGATAGTTTCAACCTCTTACTTGGGAAAGTTAAAGAAATAAGCCTATAAAGCCTGGTGTGCTTAATATAATCCGCCCATGGTCTGGGAGTTTAACCCTAGAACACATACACCAGCCCTCATGCCCGGTTTGAGCTCAGGAGTTCCTCAATTATTACTATTGTTGAAATCATCTTGAGTATTATGGAAAACTAATGTTGCGAGATCGTGAAATAGGATAATAATGCTCATTACTGAGGTGGTAATTTTTAATCAATGTTGTCATTCTTTGCAATAATTTTTGTTCTCTTCTCAGGTCGGTGGAATTGCCTCTGACGGACACGGCCACGGCCACATCTCCAAAAGCCGCGGTATGTTGAATCATTTTGTATTAAAAATTAGATAAGTGAAATAATATAATATACTGATACATTAAATGTATCAGTATATTATTAATTATTAAATCAGTATATAATAATATTATTAAATTTTAATAATATTAAATATATCAACTTACTCAAATGTTGAGTTATATGTTACTTAGTGGACTTTGAATTTACCTTGGTTTTTAATGTTTAGAAAGTATTTTTTCAAAACGCTAGGTACAAATTTTCACTATGAGAATTGCCTATGAACGCCTAAATTATTCAGCCGTTCTTATGGCAATTGATGAAATATTTGAATATGCGCGTCACCAACAGGTATTTTAATAAACCAGTTACTGTCCTGAGCTTTGAGCTTGAGCTGACAAGTCTCGGCTGAAGAAGCGTGTAATCCTTTCGAAGTTCGTGATTCCCGGGGTTATGATAGACCAGTTGGTTCAATAACGAGTTCATGGTCAATGGCAATCTCGTTCCTTCAGCCTGAACATGGTGAAGTGTTGAACTAAGTAACAGTTGGTGGATTTCATTCATGCGTATTCCGTTCCTCGGGAACTTCTTTCAGTTGGCTAACTCCTGCAGATTCCTCGAGGAGATTTTTGGTAGAGCTATATAAAGTTTAGTATCGTGTGTTCTTGAAGTCGTATGAACTCAAAATATTAAGCGATTTTCTTCTAGAGATTCGTTCAAAGAGTTGAAAAGTTGAAAGATAAAAGACTGCTAATTTTACTCAAGGGGTCATTATTCTTTGATATAAATTGTGCAACAACTAATTTAATTATTTTATATTTCATTTTAATTCATTATTTAATTATTTAATTTTTATTGATTTAATTTTTTTTAAATTCAATTATTTAAATTTTTCCCTTGAAACATTTTTGGACGGATGTGGAACCCCGAAGAATGGATTATGGGTCCATGATTACTCGGAAAACGACATCTCATTTGAATTCCTGGCATCCATCAAAAGCCCCATTTATAGCCTCATGATAGCCCTTTAGACCCTCACGGTGAAATCGGATGGTTCTGTGACCCCAAAAAGTACTTTAAAACGACACCTAACTAGACCCCACAGTAGAAATCCTTCAAAATCCCCTCCAGTAACCCGTTTTTAGCCTCTCAGAACCCCACGGGTTTGAGCGATCGGGCTGAAAAATTTGTGGAGAACTAGGTTGAGACCCCAATATTTTGTCAAAATTCCAGATTTGTCAAAAATAAATAAAAAAATAAAAATAAATAAATGAAAATTCCTACAGCTGGGGTGGAGGACGGACATATGAATCACAACTCGAATAATCACAACTTTTGAGGCCGATAAACATTTTCGACCCTCCGCACAGTGCTTCAAGGGTTGGACAAAAGTCGAAAATTCGCTCACCATTTTCTGTCCTGGAAATGACGTGGATCCACCTTCAGCTAATCAGTGAACCCATAACAAAAAAGTTTCTGATGAATCAGGCATTTTTGAACCTATCTCAACGAAGAACTCGACGTTTGTTTACGCTTGCAAATCTTTACATATTACCGACATCCGATATCGCCCAGTGAAATCTTCAGTGATGTTCGTGACTTCGGTTCGAGCTGATCTCCGTGTTTTGAACTACTCAGAGGACGTAAGAATGATTCAAATAATAATTTAGTTCAAAAAAATGTTTATGGGATCACTTTTAATAATATTGTATTTTCCGTAACGGATTATGAAACTTTGATGGACCCAAAATGGTCAAAATATTTTTGAGATTTTGGAGATTTTTGAGATTGAGAGACCATTAAATTTTATTTTAAGGGGGGGGAAGGGAGGAGCTATTAAATTCAAACTGAAATTTAAATTGAAATTCAAGTTATGAATCCATAAGCTATTTCAAGAAATCAGAAGGGGAAGGCCGAAAAAATGTATCGGGCCTCAGGTGGGACTCGAACCCACAACCTCCGCATTACTAGTGCGACGCTCTAACCAATTGAGCCACTCAGGACCACAACTGAGAAAGAGAGCCGGAGATTGAAGGCTCAAACTGTTCCCTGCCCCCAATACTGATTCGGCCTTATCATATTGTTGCTTATTTTTCCCCCTCTGAACCTTGATCTGATGTGAAGCCAGTAGACATCCTACTTTTGTCCCTCATCCTAGTAATGCGGAGGTTGTGGGTTCGAGTCCCACCTGAGGCCCGATACATTTTTTTCGGCCTTCCCCTTCTGATTTCTTGAAATAGCTTATGGATTCATAACTTGAATTTCAATTTAAATTTCAGTTTGAATTTAATAGCTCCTCCCTTCCCCCCCCCTTAAAATATAAACACTGCATGAGGGAAGCAGGTCATAAATTCCCTCAAATCATTCCTGTAATCATTAAATTTTAATGATCTCCCCCAAACTTTGAAGGTTCATTTCTGTGGTATCCAAGAAGGATAAACCACTTCGATCAGGTGCGGTAGTCAGCGGCTTCGAGGGTCATAACAATTTTTCTATTTCAAGGCGCAGAAGATGAAAAATCAGAACATTTTCGATGCTTCGTTAGCGGGCGCAAATGGACTGAAAATGTAGTATCAAACAACGTTTTTCCCGAGGGGTTTTTGGTTAGAGAGCTAAATTCACTGGTTTCTACGTCTGAAAATGCTTAAAACTGTAAAAAAAGGGTTTTGTGAAAAAAAAAAAAAAAAAAAAAAAATCGGTCAAGATCAGGTCTGCGACCCCTAATGTGGGGTATATTCGTGATCAGCGAGAAATTTCCTATAGGAATCCGCGGAAATCAGAATTTTGTCCAATGCGACCATACAACTGACGCACTGTGCTCCGTCTCGAATGCCACTCCACCCTCGCAGGCGTATTAAATACAAAATTTTTGGAGCTTCAGCTAAGACAATTTCAAGAAAACCCAACGCCCAGCTGTTATGACACGATCATGCTTGTGAAAGTTCAGCGACTCCACAGTAGGTGCAGTCTTCTCATTTTCAAGATCACGGAGTTATCTTTCGACATCAGTTCGAAAATAGGAAGAATGATATAACTTGTACTCAGAATCGAGGGAGCGTTTCTTCTATCCCCACGGTGTGCGTGTATGTTGGTGAACATACGTGCTCCGTACTTACTTCTTTATGAAACCTGCCTCCACACTTTTCAGCTCGCTTCAGTAGGGCAAGGTTGTATCAAATAAAGTTAGGCAGAGTTGGAAGCAATGCCACGGGGAAAGGGAAAGAGGATAAAGTAAGACGGATAAAGTAGTAGGCGGAAAGGGAACCAAAAAGAGAGAAGAGGGTAGAATGGATAATAGTCGGTGCGGGACGGTGAAAACGCTTCTACCGGTGTGCAGAGTTCCCGAATGAGAAGTAGAAGGGAATGGAGAGTTTTAAGATAAAGGCCCCCGGTTCAGGATGGGCGAAGTACTGAAGGGGCTTTTCAGATTCATTGTTAAAACAATAAAAAGAGATAGGGGAGAGTGCTCGGGTAGGAAGAAGGTTGGTGCCGTATACCAACATCCCACCCACGCCACGCACCGAATTACCCATAGTGGGTAGGACACCAACAATCTTCAAGGGAAAGTAGATGTGCACTCTCAGTCAAAGGACCTTTTTCTTCTTCCAAAAGGATTTTCACGTTTACCTAACGGATGTTCACTGCATCAGAACGTAGTGACTGCTGATGCATATACGTTATTTGCATAGGTCATGATGATAGGTAATATTATTGAACATTTCAATCAATCACAGTCTATCAGTGAGAGTATATATTTCGGTTTGTATGCTTTGTTTTATGAGCAGTTAACTCAAAATTCATTCAAAACCGATCAGAGCAGGTTGATCTGTACAATACACCACATTCATAATCTTCATGGGCTGCAGAATAGTTTTCACAGGAACCACGCTCGAGGGGTACTTAAGTGGTGGAAACGGAGGGGTTGATCAGAGTATTTTCACTGGTGACATCCATATACGATTCCCCTTCAGGCCCATGGTCATCGCCGATTCTCTCAGTTTGGCTCGTTAATACGAGAGCTGCTGAGGGTCACGGTGACAGTGCTGTTACAGTAGTTCGATTTCCCCTAGTCAAAGCTGACGTTTCGGCGGAAAGACAAGGGTTCTTCAGATTCGAGCACCGGATCCGGAATCGCCACCAAATCCTCGAAGAATACTTTCATTGGCGTTGAAAAAAGCCAATCAACATAAAATGGTCAAGAAGACAACTGAAGGGCTTGCGGTACAAAGGGCCTATGTGCTCTTGGAAAACGTGCGAATTTTACTATTTTTTTAACGTGCATCGTCTCTGATATAATATATCAGAAATATTATATCTTTGCGAAGTAAAGAATGGGGGAGCCAGTTGATTTTTTCCATCATCCGGTAGGTATGTGTAAACAGCGAAGTAAGTTTCAAATTATAAGAGTGATGACGTTTTTAAATGAATTTAAAAAATATAAAAAAATGTGGCGAAAAAGCAACTTCCCACTTTCTATCAACTAATAACAAGTAAAAGCAAAGGAAACAATGTCGAAATTGAAACTATTTTTAGAGTATTTTCTTTCTTTTTTTGACACTCAGCCCGGTTTTGATGCACTTCAGATGAGTGCAGTGTAGTCTGCTTGTAGGATCGTACAAAATTATTAATAAAATGATAATTATGAATCATTATTACCACATTTACACTATTACATTATTGCATTACATCATTACCATATTTTGGTATCCTTGTTTCGTTCCTATTGAGCTGAACAAAGTCAAACTTTACCGTTGACCCTTCCTTCTCTATTCTACTCTTCCTTCTCGTTTGGGCCTATTGAGGCAGCAACCCTCCCAGGAAGTGAATTTCGCGAGAGGAAACTTCTGACAAATCGGAAGGAGGCTGATAAGGATTCGTCAAAAGGGGGAGAAAAAGTAAGGTCCTCTGAACACCCTCTGCGGTCGGGAAGCAGATGAAATGATGGCAAAAGGATGGCGTGGCGCTCTGCGACACGGCAAGGGGTGTACAGCTGAGATCCTGCGGTGCGGTCGTAGTGTGAGAAGGAAATGCCTGTGGTGGATGGCAGTGATAGGTATGGGTACCGGTGGCGGTGGTGATGGGTTCTGGAAAGGGGGATACCAGCCTGCCGATGAATCTCTTCCTCCTTCGGAGATGTGCCATAGATCAACCTCCCCTTTTATGAGAATATCGACCGCCTTTTTTCAGTGACGCGTTGGTTTTATACGTCCTCGTTGCACGAGGAGACAGTAGCTACTGCAGCACGGATATAAGTGATTCCATGAAATTTGGAGACGGTCGGTGTACATTTTTAGTAAAACTTCTTCCTTTTTTAAAATTTTGTCATCTATCTGGAGTGTTCAGATGATGTTTAACAGAATCTGTTAAACTCTGATGATGTTTTCAATCATGCAAGTTTAAGGAGAATACAAATGTTTTGTTTGAAACCCAACCTCCATTCATCAAGCACGGGCACCCAACCCTATTTCCTACACCAGTCTTGTAAAATAACCCCAACCATTGAGGATTCCATCTCTCTTGTAATATGCTTCCTACTAAAATTGTAAAAATAGAAGGCTCCTCATCCTCTCATTCTAAACCTCATTCTCTCATTTATGATTAAAATTAGAGAATGAGAATGAAGGAATGAGGTTTTTGGCTTGAAAATATGATGTGATTGCACACATGGTTACTACCGTCGTTTTCAAAAATCACATGTTACAAGCCCCTTGCAACGCTAAAATATGACTAATAATCTAATTTTAATCACTTACTTTTGTCGGTTTTGGTTTATTATTATTTGAGTAATACCTAACCTATGTAATCGCGGCGGAGGTCGAAAATTCTGATTGGCCTCAAAATTTGAAATTATATCAGGTAACTCCTACATTTCAAGATGTCTAGATTCTAAAAACGAAACGTCCGTCCGCCGTCTGAGCCATTTTGGGCAGTAGGATGTTTTCTTAAATCTGAAAGTAATTTTGGACGCATAAACCATTTTCTGCGGGATCCCACATCTGTCCGAAAATTGTTTAGGAATTTTATTTTGTTGAAGAATAATTTTCTATTGACAGAATCGATTTTTGCACATTTTTTCTAAATCAAGGAATAATGAACCTTTGTGTGAAATTCGCAGCGATTTTTTCGAAATGGCTTATATCCATTGTTTTACAAAAAGCGGGCTTATATACGGGATATATCCAAATTAAAAATGGCCGTGTCTCCTCCAAAACGTAAGCCACATTTTCATAACTTTATGGTATAATTAATGGTTCTTTATCCTAACTACCTATTTGGAAAATTTGGGAACCCTAAAAAATTTGATTCGTCTTGAATTTTGTTTTTCGCATTTTCTCCAAAAAAATGCTAAGTGGATATTAGCCCGTTTGAAATAAAACTTCTCTTATATCTATAAGGTACACTGTTTTTTCACGAAAATAGACTCAGCTCCTCATCAGCAGCTGTTGAAGCAGGAAACCTTGAAAATGGGTCACAAGAGAATGAGGATTTCTAACGTTGAGATTTAATTTCATACATCCATATTTTGGGAACGAGATAGGTCGAACAGAGAAAATGTCCGAAAAGTCAAGTAGGAGAGCTACCATGCTTAAATGACTTGAAATTGCCGAGTTTCGTGGAATCGCCCATATAAAAAAGTCGAAAACTAGGCGTCAGACGTGAAAGAACTTGAAGAATAAAACCACGAAAACTCGCCGTCTTAGTTTGATTGGTCACTGAACAATCAAAACTTATGTTTTCACGATTAAAATTGATGAGCCTGAAGCGTAGTCTTCTGCGTTCCAACATGTGTAACAGACCTGGCTGAACCAGCCTGTGCTGTCACAAGAAAAATGAGCGTTGTCCTTCCAAGTTTTATCTTTTCCTGTAGCCTACGAATCAACAACGATAATAAGCTTTTTCGTGTGATGAAGCCTGGAACATGTGTCTGCATCGATTCTATTACCCGTAATAACTCCTCACGCCAAAAACACCTGCGTCATCCTCATCGTCTCTCATTCTATCGAATTTGGCACTTCCGTTGGTCATCATCGTATATAGGAGCGTCTCATGATTGATGATACATTTTTGGAAGTTGTTGCTACACTGCTTCCATTCTTATTACGTATGTAGAATATACGATTCGTACTAAGTCTTGAATTTGTACATGAAGGTGACGTGTAGTCGTAAAATTCATGGAAACCTCATTAAGTTATGTCTTTGACTGTTATAAAATTTAATACTCGTGGGTACTATTTTGCGTCTAAGCTTTTGTCAAGAGTAGGTAAAGTGGTAAACAAATTCTGGCCGCCGCTTGAGCTTATGGAAGGCACATAATATGTATATCATACAACTTTTACTTCTTTGGAAATTACGATTGCTGCTACTCAACAGTTCTCAATTAAGTTGGATGACAATTCAGAGAACCCAGACTTTCGGGCTATATTCCAGCGGTCTCCAACCTTTTTTCATGGTGGGCCGAATGGAAACTTTTACTCGATTGCACTGGCCAAACATTATAATATAATAATTATATTATAATGTTTGGCCAGTGCAATCGAGTAAAAGTTTCCATAAGATAATTATTATCTTTAAATCTCTCTTCTTTTCTCTTATATTATAAGAGAAAAGAAGAGAGATTTAAAGATAATCAGGAATAAATAAGGTTACCCTGTACCCTGCACTTCCTGCAACATGTAACATTGCAGAATAATTGGAGAGGACTTTACTGTGAGGTTTGGCACTGTTTGTTGCTCAAAATATTTAAGTTAAGTAATTTGGCTCAAATTTTGTCGTTCCTAACAGCAGACTCGTTTCCGAATGTTGTGAAGAGCGAGATCATTGCGCGGGTTAAGTCTCTGAGGTTTGGAAAAGTTTTTTCTGGTAGCGCAGCGTTGAATTTTTCGATATCTTTATCTTTACAATTGTAGATGTCGTTTGCCTGCAGTTCAGTGACTTCCAGTTGAAAATCAGGAGGTACATAAGTCTATACTGCTTAAGTTGAAAAATTGGCGGGTTCTGAAAAATCCTGATGTTCATAGAAGCTTCCTCTAAAATTTAGAGGAAGCTTCTATGAACCCCTTACATTTAAAAACCCCAACATTTAATGTTGGAAAGGGGACTCGCACAGGTCTCGCAGACACCTGATAAGATTTAAGATAAATTCCCTCGGAAACTCTTCATCATTTTCGGATTTAAGGGTGTTGCAAGTTGGAAAATGGATCAGGTTTTTCATTTCTGTGTGTTTTTTTGAAATCGGCCAGTTTCATTTTAAAAGCTTTGATTGATATGGAAGAACTAATCAGTTTCGTGTTCAAGTCATTCAGCATCAAATTTTGAGTTTGCTCGTGTTATTCATAGTAATGGTACACCAGCCTACGTAGGCCTAAAGTCTCTTTTCATACTATGTCTGAACAAAAATCCGTTGGTCACGCCCGAAATCTCCCACCTGACTGAGCAAAAAATACGAAAAAGTTCAAACCCGATTTATCACTATATGCAAGTTCTTCTCTCCTTTTGCGAGGAGCAGAACTGGAAACTTGGTATTGCAAACCGTAGTTGGATGATGGCTGTCGTTTTCATAGCGCAAGTTTCGCTCCCGCCGGGACTGGTCCAAAACACCAACTCGTATCGGTAGCTTTTCAAACTAATCTTTTGCTTTGCTACTCACCGCGAAATATTTATCAAGAAAGTCCTTCTTAACGCCAACACCAGGTTGAAAGATTTCCAAGCCATCAGAACTATTCATTTCTGTGGCATTTCGATTCCACTTTACAACCTTCAATTCACATCTCGCGTTAATAACTTATGTTAACCCACTACCAAAAATGCACGCAAAAATTATCACGGAAGCCACAATCGTTCGAAAACATAAAATCCGTTGAATTGGGATAATCACCCAGTAGCATTTTTGCTACCGTGTGGTCACGAATTAATAGCGTCTATTTTCAAATTAAGGGTCATTTCAAATCAAATTTGTATTTAATATAATCGTCAAAATGTGGCTTATCCTTTTCTTCCGCATTTTCGTGAACACGCCTACTCTCATCAAACAACTTGGAACATAATTAATGAAGCCTTTAATATGGGGGAAAATATGGGATGAGAGAAGCCCTTTCCATTGGAGGGAACTTTCTAGTTGAAAAGGGTAGCAGAGTCATAAATGTAATCTCCCTCTAACTTGCCTCACTCTGTCTTTTGCTTCCTCTTTGTCCGTGAGCTGACTACCTTTAAATCTAGCGATATGCAATTTTGTAAAGTGCTCTCCGTGATAAAGAAAGAGGAAAAAAAGGTGGTGGAAATCTTGATATCAGCAAGCCCACTCCAACCGAATGGAACCTCACGGCCCTACAAATCACTGGCTGCATTGAAAGATACTCTGTCAGTACTGATATAAGTACGCCCCATTTTCTTTAAGTCTATGGAGAGAAAGGTGATGTTTGAAGAGGTGTAGCTTCACATATAGGTAATCCTAATCCTTATTGGTAATCTTAAGTAAGAAATAATCCAATATTAATTCTTTGATGATTTATACTTTGTCTTTCAAGAGGAGGTAATGAATAGTTCCTACAAGAACCAATTATTTAAATAAGTCCAAAATTTAATCTTGAAAGAACCGGGTAAAGGCGCCATTTTGTTCAGAATCACATGTGAGGCGCCATTTTGGACCTATTTAGTTCTTGTAGTAATTTTGGACTTATTCGGTTCTTGTAGGAAGCCCCATCAATTGATGATTCCCATTCCCATCTAGGGCAGGAATAAAACTTCATACCCCCTTAAATATGAAACTTTATCTTTGGCTAATGCTCTTCACCATAAAGTTTCTTTAGAGTCTTGAGTAGCAGGAAAATTCTCTCGATCTGCTAAAATGTTAAGAGCTTCATATTTTTTTCGGGAAGTTATTTCTTATACAGCGTATTGTTAAAAAAAAAAAAAATCCATCCTCCTATAAAAGACGATTTTCGACGGTATCGTCATTACTTAGAACGATTGTGACCGGTTTCAATTGTTAGTCTCTCATCCCTGGTTGACGGGGACAATACTAAGCGACCAAATGGCCAATCAATATCGTTGGTTTCAAATGTCACTTGCCTTGTGTACGTGTGCTATAATGGAGTCTCGTGTCCCACCTCCTCACAGAATGAAGAGTATCAATGTTCATAAACAAATTTTTGTTCAATTTACGTTGTGCGTCGCATTGCCTCGAAAAATCCTTTCTCTGGCTTCTCTTACTCATCTGAAAGGGATATTGTCTGAGTAACATGGTTGAGTAGCTTGATGAATAAAACATCAGCGGTTCGCATGCTATGCAGACACGAGGAACAAATTGTTTGCCAGCGCATCCAGCTCTGTACCATAATCTATACAGTACATTCCATGGACTTTCTCCTTCCAAATTTCAAGGAGAAAGAGCTAAATTGACAAACTAGTGAAAAAAATACTGAGTGAACGTAAAACTTCGATTCGTTTGTTTGTGCAGCCAGATACAGTAAAGTATACAGTAAAGAAAATTAGATGAACAAAAATGACGCCTGTTTGTTAGAAATAGTTTTTGAATGATTTTTGTCGGGTTATTTAACATTCCTCGAAGTTTTCCCACTTCCATTAGCCGTGCCCATTAAAAATTATACAAGGCCAGTTGCCCAGCTTATTATAATCAACTTCTCTAAAAATACTCGCCAACCGTCGCCGATCTCAGTTCTTTGTTCAGAGCCACTGGACACTGTCGCCGCTTTTTATCACCCATCTCTTGTATCATCTAGCCATTTGGAAACTAAAAACGTCAGAACTGAAAGTCTCAGCTATGTTACGTATCGTTTCGCACTCGAACTATCTCCCATCAGTAGAAAAAAAGGTGGTGGGTAATTTAAAACCTTGCTGGAAATTTGGATCGTTTTTTATTTGAGTAAGAGGAATTGGTGCCACCAATGCCACTTTTCGTTGTGGTTATTGTACCTCTCCCCTCCACCAACCTATACAAAGTCGCCCACGTCTGCTACGTCTTCTACTTCTTCTACTACACCCACTTACTACAAAGAACTGAGATCGGCGACGGTTGGCGAGTATTTTTAGAGAAGTTGATTATAATAAGCTGGGCAACTGGCCTTGTATAATTTTTAATGGGCACGGCTAATGGAAGTGGGAAAACTTCGAGGAATGTTAAATAACCCGACAAAAATCATTCAAAAACTATTTCTAACAAACAGGCGTCATTTTTGTTCATCTAATTTTCTTTACTGTATACTTTACTGTATCTGGCTGCACAAACAAACGAATCGAAGTTTTACGTTCACTCAGTATTTTTTTCACTAGTTTGTCAATTTAGCTCTTTCTCCTTGAAATTTGGAAGGAGAAAGTCCATGGAATGTACTGTATAGATTATGGTACAGAGCTGGATGCGCTGGCAAACAATTTGTTCCTCGTGTCTGCATAGCATGCGAACCGCTGATGTTTTATTCATCAAGCTACTCAACCATGTTACTCAGACAATATCCCTTTCAGATGAGTAAGAGAAGCCAGAGAAAGGATTTTTCGAGGCAATGCGACGCACAACGTAAATTGAACAAAAATTTGTTTATGAACATTGACATTAAAGTTGAATTGTAAATTTAAAATTTCATCATTTATAATTTAATGTCAATCAAATAGGTGCACATCACTTCCAAAGAGTGGGGAGCAATTGCCAATAATTGCCAGGTTTGATGATCAGGGATTCCTGAACAAATTTGGTTCCGTGTTTGTCCGTCCGCGCATCTGTCAGTCCACATTTCTTGCCAAAGCCACGACTGCACCAACTTTTATCGGATTTCTGTGAAATTTTCCGGAATAGTGTGAATTAAGTACTAGATGGTTCCCTATAAGTTTCATCATGATTGAATCAGCGATCAATTCGGCGCATGCGTGAACGTAATTTTCTTGTTACAGTCACTTATGTCCGCCAATGTTTTGATGACCGATAATCACAGATTAAACTACTGATAATCCAGTTTGGTGGTAAATCTGACCGATTAATCGGTGTATTTGGCTGGAGAGGTTGAACGCGAGGACACTGTGCTATGTCCCCTCGTCATTTGATTTTATCCCTCCGTTCAGGTATTTTTTTTCGATCATGAAGAAATAAGGAATTTTTAAATAAAGAAATAACTTAATTTGAGCATTTTTGTTCAATAGAATTTTTTTAAAACCCATTTCTACCTAGTTGGGGCAAATCCCTGCACTGCAGGGGTTTGCCCCATTTTATGGGGCAAAGCCCTGCAAAATTTTTTTTTCTTAAATATTCAATTTCTCCTTTACTATTGACAGGAGATGACTGTGTTTCCAAGGGGTTATAGATAATAGCCCAACCTAAAATTCAAGCATAAAATTTAGAGGAAATCTGCTTCAAATCGGTTGCAATGGTCGAAAACCCGGAAATTGCAGGGCTTTGCCCCCACCTACCCTATATACATTTTAAATGCCTAAAAACCTCCCGATCTTTGAAGGGTAGGTAAACGATTTCTCGAACCGAGCCATGGTCGGGATTGAGGGAGGTCCCTTCAAGGTCCTTCAACTGCACTGGCCTGACAGACCGGATTCACGCGCGTCGGAGTATCCGAAATCGTGGGAAAGAAAAAACGTCTCCCCACTGTCAACAGACCTCACAGACCTGAAGAAAGGTCGGCCCCATGGGTCTATTCCTCCATGGGTCGGCCCCTAAGGTCGAAGACACCAGAGAGACTCACGCACCCAACGAACGCGGTACAGACCTGACAGACCCCAAGAGCAGACGGGCCCCCTATGTTTATGTTGAAAAATTTGGATCCCCAGGTATAGGATTTAGTATTAAATTTTGGATATCCAGGTATTATACTATAACAGTTGGACACACAGGAAACGCCGACTCAATCGGACTGTAAACAACAAAGACAGGAGGAGTTGCGCGGATTTGCGCGAGTGGGAAATTTCGCTCAATGTGCTTATCAGACGTAAAAGTTTTTCGGTTGAGGGAATTCACTCCAAGAATAGTATACTAGAAGTACAATAGAACTTGTTGCATCAACAGCGGACTAAAGCGTTGGTCGCAGCAGTCGCCATGTGACAAATATCCCTACCATTATGATTTTTTCCCTGTCAGCGGACCCACTAATACGTAGCTACCCTTTAAAACCCAGGTGAACGTGGTCCTTCCTCATCCCATTCCCGGATCCCTGCCGCGCGCCCACAGGAAGGAAGTTCCATTGATCCCTAAAGATTAATTCCTTCTCACTCAGGGAATTACGATCTTTGGGAATCTGTGATGACACATTATTGAAAATCACTATAGTAATATAATATATAATATATATTATATTGATTGTCCAATTGACCCCAACCCTACTTATCTCATGGCCTTATCTTGCACTGTCGCCAGTCATGTAGTTTGCGGTTTAGCTTGTTGCGTTACCGTCTCGAAGGAGAGATAAAAACTATAGACACCCACGTTCCGCCGCCCCCGCGCTTTGGTCTACCTTTCCTCCACCTCCCTTCTCACTTCGGGACGAAAATGGCAGTCCCTTCTTGTGGACAGGTGGAGGGTGGCCGAGTGGGGGATTCAGACTCGTGGAAGAATTTCGCGACAGCTGGCCCTCTCCCACCCCCGGCGTTCTTCACACATCAGAACTACGGAAATAGGAAACACCGCGTGGTGGGGGCGGGCGCGCTATCAGGTGGCGGCCAGTTGTTTGCCGCGTCCCCGGGAGATATGTTGTGAAAAAGTTAATTATTAGTGATTAAATCTCAATTAAATATACTTAATTGGAAGGACAGAGGATTCAAATTATTCCAAGTGTTATTGGTGCTTCGTATTACAAATATTGCAGTGCACTTCTTTCACCCACTCCAACGTCCACCTTAGTATTAAGATGTGGTAACCTTCTCACAAGAAAATGATCAACTGGTTTGTGAGTACCGCTTTATAGTTCGCTATCTCATTTCCAGACATCGAGTGTTGAATGTCTGCATCAGGTTTCATGCTTCAAGAAATGTGTAAGATTGTTTGAAGAAATGAACGTTGTTGGCAAAACTCTTAGTTCTACAATAATATATGTACCACATTATGCTGCTCTGGTCCATTTGAGCCTTGCTAAGGGGGAAAGGTACATTGCCCCGATAGCGATGTATTACAAACGCATATTGGCCACAAGCACACGCTGGGGCACATATTGTTCACCGATGAATACATAATGAACTTTCCTCCATCCCCGTTAAATCGATCTGTTCAGAGCCCAGGCATAATTTTACTAGTTATTGCCCATAATGAATGTTGCTCTCCAATCTATCGCGCGCCATTCTTTACTCATCAAGTGTCCAATTTCAGTAGATAATGATTTCTCTTGGTTTCATGATGCAGTACTTAACGACGATTTCCTTGGCACTGTATCAAAACCTTGGATCGCATTGATGATCACAAATGCTCGTTTAATCTATGTATTTGTTTTTCTTCAAAATTTAGGCTTGTTTCACTCATGATTGATATAACGAGTTGTTCTTCTCCGCAAACTAAGTAGTTGTGGTATTGATTAAACTAATTTTTTTTTCGTTATTTCGAAAAATGTGGAATCGGCCGGAACAGATACCATTGTTGCATATAGCTCGTTCGGTTCAAGAATTGATCATAGTAAGATCGTAGCAACATTTAAATGAAACTACTATTTGACTCATTGTCATGAACAATCTACCAACTCAGATCAATCACTTTTTTGTTGTTGTTGTTGTTGTTGTTGTTGTTGTGAGTTGACTAAAAGCAAATGACTGTCGTAACTATGAACGGGTTAGCTACATTCACAAAACGGGTAAACTCACTTCACAATAACACACATGTTCCTTGGTAGGTACGTGTTACTGAAGTGTGGAGGTTGGTGGAAATAAAACATACAGCATAGTTATTTTATAGGTAGTTCATAATAATATGTTATAATATCAAACATAATATTATTGTATTTGATAGTTCATAATAATATGTTATATTTGATAGAAGGTTCAGCAACTGAATTACTGCTCCATTTCAACACTAAAGGCATTTTCTATTTTGACAAATAAACCCAGTCATAGTATTATTATATAATACTTCATACGTATATTATTCATATATAATATATACGATTATATACGTATGTAATTCATATTCTTTTCTATTTAGGGTATGTTGACTTTTAATGCCTCACGAAATGGTCGAGGGGACGCTCGAAGGCTTTGAAAATCGGTTGTAAATCTTCATTTTTTGCTCCAGTGTTTTGGCGTTGTCGCGACGTATTCATTCTTCAGAAGAGTTTTTCTCGGATCTACCTATCGCGAAAAGGAGTTGGAAAAGAGCCTTAAAGCGTAGAACTCTTGGAATGATCCATAAAAGTTGTTTGGCTCATTTGACACTTCATCCTTTTTTTTTTCTCCTCTTGATATTAGGCCTATAAACGGTTGCGGATTTTATGATTCCACCGGTCTAAGCACCCAAGTAGGTCGTACGGTGGAAATATATGTGACCACGTGCGCGTTCTCAGAGCAACTCTCCGTTCAAATCTGTTCAAAAGGCAAATTTAGGATTAAAGGCATGCTTGAATTACTTGGGATGGTTTTGCAGCTAAATTAATTCTGGGTTCCCAAACACTAAAAGAGTATCTAATCCTTGAAGAGTATCTATCCTTAAAAGAGTATCTAATCCTTGAAGGTTCCAATACTTAGCTTGTTCAAAACGGAAAGGCAGTTCGAAAACCACACTACACTCACAGGACCGAGGAGGAAGTCAGGTAGTCTGAAGCTCGACTACCTGTGGTCCCTCGTAGGCTCGTTGTGGTGTCAGTGTAGTAGTAAGCTCCATCTGCCTTCCCGTTTTCAACATGGTATAATATACCATATATTATGTCCTGAACAGTAGGAACCAACAGTAACATTACAGGCAATTGTGGTTGTCTTGCCAATAGCCTTCGTCAAGCCTCACTGTTTTTGAATCTGGAAGAAGAATGTTACTAAACTGAAACCAATAACGGTTTCTCTAACGACGTCGCTCCCAGCTATTCTGGCTAGTTCATGCCCAAGGGTTAGATATTGACTTCACCTTCGCAATGCAGTTCCTTTTTGACTATTGAATTGGCTTGTCACATTTTAACCTGGCGGTGGTTCATCATTCATGGAATATTCATACTGTGTTTTGGTGATTTTGTTATCTAATCTATAAACAATAGCTCCTCTTTTGTGTAGATATTTCTTTTACGACATTTATGTGTGTTAAATATACATGAAAATTTTGCATTGGATTGTAAAATAAATGGTAATAAATACGTGAATTAAACTAAACAAGTTTACATTTCTTCTAACGCAAACTCAACAGATATCGAATTGTTCTGGTTAATCTACGAATCTACTAATTTAGTAGATTCGTCAACAAGGAAAGAGGGGTAGATTCGTTCGGAAAGGTGGAACAATTTAGAAGCTAGTGCTTACAAATTCCACCTTTCCGTGCTTTCCGAATGATGAATACGCCAACACCTCACGCAACGCCTTGATAACCAAGCTACATAGTCATCTGCCTCGCCTTCATCTGAGGTTCCTCTTGTCAGTTTTGTTATCAGGGATAGTCTTATTTATGCGAATAAATTTTTCCGTGCTTCCACTCCCGATTGTTATTGGGATCAATAATTTCTCAGTATTGAAACGATGGGGGAGCCAAGGCCTGCTTTTTGAAGGCGTGGAACTCATATAAATGAAAATAAAAATAAAAACGAATGGGTGGGTATTGGGAGAAGATGGGGGAAACTGGGATCCAGTAATAATATGCGCGCTTGAAAGAGGGAAGGAAAAAGAGTTTGGCACGTTGTCGATTCAACGGAAACTGATTCCATATTCACCTCTTCCTTCATTGAGCAAAGGGTCATATTCGCCCTTTCCTTCATTGGGCTGAGGGTCATATCGGCCTTCGCCTCATTTGTACAGTTTCCAGTGCCACCCGTTCCGACCACTTTCTGATTACCAGATGCTGACTCAGTTTGACTTTTTTTCTTTCGCTGCTTTTTGTCGATGTTTTTTTCCCCTCGGGTCTCTTGCCTTGTTGCCGGCACCCTCTTGAACTTTATTAAACGCTGACTGTTCCTGTCTCAGTTATCTTTCTTCTTCAACCTATTTAATTATCCATCTTTTTATCGAGCAAGTTAGTCGTGCATTTGAACCGGCTAATAGTGAACTGAAACCAAAAGGCGATTGTAATTAATAACGCTGCAAATTTTACACAAGGGTTTATTATTCTTTGATATAGGTGGCTTAGTTGTGCAAAAATTAATCCTGCGTCATAAAGAACATATTAAATATGTTAAATCGAGGGCTACACTGCAACACCCCACAACGTCATTTTGGCAACTTTCGAGGAGAGGCAAAAAACCAGTTCTCAATGATTTTCTCCGCACCAAGACAACCCTTAACACACTTAAGATGCTTTTCACATCTCAAATAGCTCTGTTTACCATCTGACTAGCATTTTTCCTTATGAGGCCCATTAACAAACAAAAAACGTGACATTATGGCGTGTTGACCATGGTGATGCATCACAGCTGTGACGTAATGGCCTGATGACTGAACCAATTCAGCAAAATTATTACCGATGCATTATGATCGTTAGGCCCGATTACCTTGAATAATTTTTATTGGACAAGAATAAAATATTAACCCTTTCTGTTTTAAACTTTGAATTTATTTTTCACCCCGCAACGTCTCCCAATAATTAGAATTATTCTAAGTTGCAAACAGGCCACAATGTCAGTTTGGAACTGGTAAACAAGCCATAACGTCATTACACTATTCATCTTCCCAAAAATCCTTCAAATACGCGGGAAATTCAAGTAATCTACCCGACGAGTTTATGGAAAAATGATTCAAGTTTGATGTGGAACAAGAATAAAGCTCAAAATTCCATTTAAAACTTTGAAAAACTCAACTTTTCGCCCGAGGTTCAAGGAGCTCAGCTTCACCCTAACAGAATCCCTAGTTCTACTGACGTAGTGGCGTGTTTTTAGTACGACTGACGTTATGGCGTAAACACATTTTGCCGATTTTAGCGCTATCTATTGAACTTTCACTCAACCAACCTAGTTCAACAAATCCGTTGTAAGAACGCGATTCCAGTGGTACCAAAAACTCCAAAACGTCAAAATTGACGTTGTGGGGTGTTGCAGTGGAGCCCTCGAAATACGTTTTCAAATTTTGAAAACGTATATATTCTGTACAATGTTTGGACAGATGTGGGACTTCAAAAAATGGACTATGCGTCGAAAATTACTCTGAAAACGACACCTTAATTGATCTCCTGTGATCCTTCAAAAATCCCATTTGTAGCAGCATGAAAGCCACATAGATCCCCACGGTGAAATCGAATAGTTCTGGGACCCCCTAAATATGGATCCTATGTTCAAAATAATTCGAAACCGACACCCAACTTGACCCCATAGCCGAAAACCTTCTAAAACTCCTCCTGTAGCTCCATTTTAGCTCCATATCGCCCCACGGGTTGGGAAATCGGGCTGAAAACCTTGCAAGCAAAACTAGATGGTAAACCTAGTATTTTGTCAACATTTCAGATTCTTTTAAAATTTCTACTGCCCAAAACGGCTCGGACGGCGGACCGAAATTCCGTTTTTGGAATCTAGAGCTCTTGAAACGTATAATGTCAAAGTTTGAGGCGGATCAGAATTTTCAACCTCCGTCGCGATTACATAGGTGTATCATTCTAAGAATAATGTAGCAAAAACCCTGCAAATTTTACGCGAGGGATTATAATTCATTGGTATAAATTATGCAAAAATTAATACTATAACAATAAAAATCAAAGGGGGACAGGGTGGCCCTGTGGACTACGTCTGAAGCGTCTGTTTGCAATCAGTCGGGGCGCTGATCAGCCTGGTTCGAATCCGGGGCCGAACACCAATGTTCGACCAAAAGTCAATCACGTGTTGTAATACCTGTCTTGTCGGCAGACAATTCACCTCTGAACGCAAGTTTATGTGAATCCTTCTATGGAGCAAGAATTTCTAAAGCTTTTTCAAGTATAGTGCGAGGGCAGCTCCTGCCCCAATTTTGAAAACCAGTTGGTTAACACGCACACACACACACACACACACAAAAAAAAACAAAAAAAAAAAAACCCCACTTTACAATAAAATAAATCCCAAGAATAATAAACCAAAATGGATCTCACCATTGAATTCTGCTTTTCAAAAACGAATTCAGTTGTTGCGCCGATGAACATTTTGGAGAAAAACTCTGCCTGATTTCTGGCCAACTCAGGTCAGGCTCAGGTTCAAACGAAATAAGTCGATTCACTTATTAAGGATCTAATTTGTACTTGTGGGGATTATCGAGGGTTCCTAGATGAATTTGAAAAATATCTTGGTGTCACCCTTTCTACCGGGCTCACCATGTCAACGACAAGAAATCAGCGGCCAACACTGCGCTTACAATGCTCTGGCGAGATGTATTCGAGATGGAGGAGGATTCCGGGGAAGGAGGAGAATATTCTCCACTTCCTCGCCCGTTGCCCTATACTTGCGGAGATACGGCTGCTTTGGCTTGGTAGGGCAAGGCTGACTACGGAGGAAGCGCTTGGCCTTTTCGTACAGCATGATCCATCAAGGATTGCTGTTTCCGCGAGGGAGGCGTGGTTCTACCGCTGCCCCCTTATCCAACTGTTTATAAACACCAGTTATAATCATAACTGGTGAGGCCATAGGGGGATTCGGACACCCCCTCCCCCCCCCCCCCCCTCTTCGTTAGTCTGATGCCCGGCACCTTGGCGATCTCAAATTATGTTGCCAAACTGAATTATGAAAATAATACTTTTAAAAGATTATGTTGCCACAATTTGTTCCTAATTCTTTAAGAATTCAAAACCTTATTTTGCCGAACCTCATAATACATTATAGTAAAGAAGAAGAAAAAAGTTATTAACAGTTTACTTTAGTTATTTACTTTATTCTTGCCTCACTACCTATTTAGCATTGACTTACACTTGTTGAGCCAACCCGGTGAACGGCTTCAAGCCACACCAACAGATCTTGTTTTCTTTTCTATCTTTCGTATTTGAAGAATCAATAAATTTTTCATTCGTTCATTCAGATGAATTTGAATTCACATTTTTTCATCCCTTTAAGGCTTTTATACATCGCCGAAGTTTTCAAAGTTCGCGTAGTTTTTTATTATGAGTAACATTTGAACATTCGCTTTTGGTTGATTATTCGTGGAATAATACACGTTTGTAATCCCGACTGAGGTCGACGATTGATATTATCCGTTTCAAGAGGCCTAGATTCCAAAACCAAAATGTCCGTCCGCCGTCCGGGTCGTTTTGGGCAGTAGGAATTTTTTAAGTCTGAAATTTTGACCAAATACTTGGTTTACCATTCATACTTGGTTTACCATCTAGTTGTGCCCGCCAGGTTTTCAGCCCGATCGCCCAAACCCGTGCCGCAATGGGACTAAATTGGGGCTACGGGTGGGGTTTTGGCTATGGGATCAAGTTAGATGTCGTTTTCGAAGTATTTTTGGACGCATAATCCATTTTTGGGGTTCCCAGAGCGATCCGATTTCGCTGTGGGGAGCTATAGGGCTTTCATAGGCTATAAATGGGATTTTTAAAGAATCGCAAAATGTAAAAATTTGACATTTTGAAAATATTTAATATTTTCCGAGTTAAAAAGTTTCAAACAAAAATTTTTTTTCCAAAATGTTTTTATTGACACAGAATTAATTTTCGCACACGTAACCTATATCAAAGAGTAATAGCCCTTATGTAAAATTTGCAGCGTTTGCTGTTTCGTTTCGTTACCAAATATTTGTTTCGGTTTTGAATCATACACAATCATCTGCTGCAATACAACACTCGTATGCATTTATTTTGTTTTATTTGTGTGTTAATCTGAGATGATTTATTTGCGTTAATAATTCTATCATTTAGAAAAAAAGAAAACCTAGCACTCTCAGATTTCACAGTAAAGAGAGTATTTGAAAATAATTACTGGGCCAGTACGCGAGGAAATTCTCACTGGTGCCGGCAAACTCGGTTGAGGGGGGTGTGGGTCCCGTAGGGATCACTTATAACCCTACAGGCGGTTCTCTCAAGGATTGGTGATTGGTGGGTTATAACCGGCAAGAGGCCACAGGATGAATCGAGTTGAGTTTCCCCAGTCATTCGGTCGCAACAGGACCGCTTTGCAAGTCAATGGAATGCCCAAGGCACATAAAATATCTGCGCCGAGATGGATGACTTCGAATAACAGTGCTCAGGCCGATTGAGATAACGATTTGCTTTTTCCCGAAAGTAGTGATGGTAATTCTGCCGCGAAAGAAGGGATTGATGTTGATGGGTGGACATTTTTTTTCCAGAGGAGAGGTAAGAGAGGATGGCCGGACAGTAGGGGAGAGCGGGGTAAAAATTTTGGTTTTCTATCTAGTTGTGTCCGCAAGGTTTTCTGCCCGATCGTTCAAACCAATGGAAACCGTTTGGGTTAGGAGTCGTTTTTGAAGTATTTTTGGACGGAGAATCCATTTTCATGGATCTCAGAAGGTTCTGATCACTCAGTGGGGCTTCATGGGGCTACAAACGGGGCTTTTAAAGGATGCCTAGAGGTCGAGTTAGGTGTTTTTTAATTTTTTTTTCATTTTTTTTCGAGCGGCCCAGGACGTGGAATCAATTTATTTGGCATCTTACATCAGTCAAAAGATGATTGCAGTTTTTTAATTTTAATTTATTTTAAAATAATTTTTTATTGTCTGAATTAATTTTTGCTAAATTTATACCAACGAATAATAAACCCTTGCGTTTTTGGTTTATTATTCTCCGAACAATCTACCGTGAATCCAACGTTCATCCGTCTTACTGTAAACGCTTATCTTGGCATCATGTTAACCATGTGGTAAAAGAGCTAGCCGTCGCGAAGGCTGATGTGGTAAACTGATTCCTAAGCTTCGGAAGGAAGCTTATCTTCAACGTCAAGAAACATGAGTGATTGGTCTTGGATTTATTTTTCTGCTTGAAAAGTCGCCGGGACGTGCTGTTTCGTTCAACTTGGTGCTACCTCAGGAGTCGTTACAACGACGGAACCTGTGAAAGGAGGTCCTCTCGGCATTACGAGGACATGAGGCGAAGTGAAATAATTTTGCACTTCGCCTCAGGCCCTAACAATATTATAGTTCTTCTCCGTCCAGTTACAATAGTTACAGTCAATAGAGAATAACCTTGAGCAAAATTTTCTCAAGAGCGAAAAAAACTGTGTACGTACGAACTCTTCCAATTACATTCGTGGTGTCATTAAACATGAGCTTTGAGAGAATAAAACGCCGGTCGGATGATGTCCTTATCTTTGAAAAAGGGAAGTGAAACGAGCCATGAGCTAAGGGTGAGTGAACGTTAAAAACATGCTGAAGCGAAGGGCTCTTTCGGATGGTCTTTAATTAAGCGATTTTAGGTGAAAGAGCAGTGCTGGTGGGTCTGAGGTGTATCTCACATTATTACGCACCTACCAACCATGTTGCCTACGCTGGAGCATTTAATTTTTAAGGCTTTGTCAGTTCCTGTAGTAACCACTTGAGCATTAAAAAACGTTCTGCTGGTTCTTTCTGCCCCTTTTGGTTTATTATTCTTGGAATAATACACCTATGTAATCGCGACGGAGGTCGACGACTCGGATCGGCCTCAAAATTTGATATTATCCGTTTCAGGAGGTCTAGATTCCAAAATCGAAATTTACGTCCGCTGTCCGAGCCGTTTTGGGTAGTAGGATTTTTTTTTTAATATCTCAAATTTTGACAATACTTGGTTTACCATCTAGATGTGCCCACAAGGTTTTCAGCCCGATCGCCTAAACCCGTGGGGCGCTAAGGGGCTAAAATTGGGCTACGTGAGGGGTTATTTGAAGGGTTTTGGCTATGGGATCGAGTTAGGTGTCGTTTTCGAAGTATTTTTAGACGTAGAATCCATTTTTTGGGGTCCCGGAACGTTCCGATTTCACTGTGGCGATCTAAAGGGCTTTCATGGGGCTAAAATTGGGATTTTTGAAGGATCCCAGAAGGGTAAATATTTTTTGAGTTAAAAATAAAGAATTTTATGAAAATAAATTTAAAAAAAAAAAAATTTTTTTTACAGAATTATATTTTTGCACAACCTTGTATCGCCGGAAGGCCTTTACAAATAAACCTTCTCATTCTCATTCTCAATTTTTGCACAAATAACCTATAGCAAAGAATAACAATAAACCCTTGTGTAAAATTCGCAGCATTTTTATATAACGCCACCGGTAGTATCAACCTATTGGATGGAAAATGTGGTATTAGTCGCTGAATTATTTATTATTCGCTATATATAGTTATTATTAACTCCATATATAATTATATATTATAATTATTAATAATAATTATAATAATTATAATTATTAACCAAATATGGTTAATTTATTATTTGCGATTTCTATGAGGAGTATTGGAATGCTGACCATCTATACTTCAAAACTCAAGGGTCACACCCGTCATGAAGTATACTAAGTATACAATTCTTGTGCTAGCGGTTGAATCTAATACTTGATGAAGCATTTCATCAATAACTCTCATATAAATTAAAATACTTATCAATGAATGGATTGGACGGTGTAACTGCAACATGAATAATATGTTATGTAATATAACATATTATGAATAATGAATGGATTGGACGGTGTCACTGCAACATGAATAATATGTTATATAGTATATCGGCTGTTCATGTTAGTGTCTGAGTACGAACTACAACATAGGTACATAACGGCTAAGCGGTTGTGAGTGGGTGTTCCTCACCAGCACAACCAAGCGGTCGTGAGTTCTTAGTATCAATCCTCCCGCTTCATCCCCGACGACATACCCCGTCAATTATTTAGAACCCAATTTCGTCGCATAGGTCTAATGATGTCGACGCTTAACCGTGACACCCTTTCAGCAATTCAGTTGATCCGACTGTCTCTTTTCTTCCTCAAGCGTCCAATAGCCTAGTACAGGGCTTCCCAAACTTTATTCCTCGCTGACCCCTTTGTTGAATGACCATTGAAACTTGGTAGCTCATGGCAGAAACCTTTGGAAGTTGATAATTAAAATTTAATAATAAGTTGATAATTTAAATTTCCTGTTTATGGTTTGAATTCTCATGATTTATCGTCTATAATTATTATAAATTTGACATGCACCCCTCACTTCACTTTTGATCCCCTTTCGCCTTAATCCAGATTTCCTCCAGACTTCCTTTGTACTCTTGTGTAGCAAGTATTGTTCATTGCTGCTGCAGCAGTGTAGCAGGCCATTTCTGATTAGTGGAGAGGGGACTTCGTGCAGAGGAAAATAATATCACGGTGACTTTTCACATGGATATGACATCCATGTGCCATATTTTCTGGTGATTATCAGTGGCTCAGTGGTTTGAGCGTCGGACTGTTGAGTCAAAGGTTGCCGGTTCGGTCCCAGCAGCCGCTTCCTTCCTTCCTGGATACCTCTCGGAAGGCAATGCAAACCACCGAGAGTATCTTGCCCTGGAAAACCTCTCATATTTGCCGTTCAGTGCCAGCGTTAAATAGTAGGTCCCTATGGCCAACTTTACATTTTACGACCTCACATATCATGTATATATACAGGGGAGATTGGTAGCGTGAGATAGAGTAACATGTCAGAGCTTACCAGAGTAATCAAAAGCTTTCCAAATATTCTAAATTTTCCAAGTAATGGGTGCGGTCGATCCATATTGCCCTTAGTACCTATTGGGAAATTCAGAGATTCTAGAAGAATTCTTCTTATTCTTCTAGAAGAATAATAAACCCCTATGGGTCATAGCAGAGTGTATGATAAGTATTCAGAGTATTTTATTTCATAACATATAAAATATGTTATTATGTAAAATTTTGCTGGCTGTTTGAAGGTTTTCTGCCATGGGGTCGAGCTAGGTGCTGTTTTCGATGAATTTTTGGACGGAGAATCCATTCTTCGGTAAGGTTGTCTGTCCGATCGCACAAAACCCGTGGGGCGCTAAGAAGGGACAACGGGAGGGCTTTTTTGAAGGTTTCCTCCTAAGATCGTGTGGGGTGTCGTTTTCGAAGTATTTTTGGATGTATTATTCGAATTTGGATGTCCCAGAACCATCTGATCTCCCCGTGGGGATTTATGGGGTTTAATGGCGCTACGAATGGGACTTTTGAAGGATGCCAGGAGGTCGAACAAGGTGTTAATTTCCGAGTAATCTCGGACGCATATTCCGGTCCCACATCCGTCTAAAAACATTAAAGAAAACGTACAGAAAAAAATTTAGTTATTTAAAATAATATACCTAATAATATGTTATAGTTGACCTGGAATTCATTTTTGCACAATTTAGATTAAAGGATAATGAACCCTTGTGTAAAATTTGCAGCGTTTTTGTCGATTGTACTCGTAGACCACTAGGAACAAGTCGGCGGACCACTTTGGGAAGCCCTGATCTAGTAGAACTTTATATCATTCTAATAACTGTGTATTATTCCCAAAACGATTGAGAGGGTACATTCACTCATCAACATGACCAACTGTCTGAATTCAGAAGACCGATTCGAATGGTTTCGGATTTCATATAATTAGGAAGGAAAACTTGCTAGTATTTTTGTGTGTGATGTCTTTGAACCGGCGGCATGTTCTTAACTGTGTGGTCATCTCCCGACTCAGACACTCCGCCCTTGATCTCTTAAATGATAATAGAAATATAGGTGCTATAAATAACCACGCGAGAGACTCAACAAGCCACCAGTAGTTTGGTTTTTATCTTCAACAGTTTATTTTTCCCAGCGGAGTTTTTTTTTCAAGCAGATTCGAAAAAGAGATCATAAAAGTGCTCCGAAACCCAACTTGATTTAGACACCACCATTTTTTTCACCATGGAATCTCAAATTTGCCACACGTTCGATGTTGTTCGGATGGGGAAATTCCCACGGTCACTTTGGCAAAGACCTTTTAGGGCCGGTGTGTCCTTCTTACTTCTATCTACCTGGTTGGGTTCGACTTTCCTTTCGCAATTTTCCACCCCACCCCCTCCCCTCTTGGAAAAGGGCTTCAAGGCTCACCAGGTCATCAGCCTCGCTGAACGACCAATCACTCGTACGCCTACAGTCAGCCTTCCTTATTGCAGCAATTCTATTACTACGAGATATCCAATCCTTCCCTGATCTAGAATACCCACTTTCTATAGCTCGGATTCTTCCCCTCTATACAACCCATTCTGTTGTTTACTTCTTATTGAAACGTATACAGACTTTCTTATGACCTCTCTTCAGAAGTGGGATTTCGGTATTGTACTTTATAGGTTATAATAAAATTTCTTCCGGGACAGTTATGAGGAGCTGCCGTTTCTGATTGTATCGGAATACCTACCTTATGTCCGATTTTACAATCTGATCATTTTGATCGTTCTTTATCGTGGCGTAGTAGAGATGAAACGAGATTGCCAATTTCGATGTCAATCCAAGCAGACCTCATAATGAAATTGTTATAAACAATATTTTCGTTTCTATTGACAGGTGTACAATTATTATTTTCGTTTCCAGAGCGAGAGCGGGCTTATGGAAAGCTCGAATACGAATCTAAGGCCTCGAGAAGGTTCATCCTCCATCAGTACGGTGAGTGATTTTTAATGCGTTTTAAAGTTTGTTAGTTCAGTTTTTTGTGATAAGACAGGCAATCCTTACGAAAAATTCCGTTTATATTAAAGTTTATTGGAAGTGTTTGGATGTGTGCAGTTCGAAGTTCGCCTTTGTTCTGTGTGCATAATTTCATTATCTCTTTTATACTGTTCTTGAGCATAATTTGATATTCACCCTTTGCAAATAACAGTGAAATATAACCACAAACTTCGACGTCGGCTTGAACTCGTTTTAAAAGTCACGTTTTTTTGTGTTTTGTTTGCATCAACTTCGTTTTCGTATGTGGAAGGAAAAGTGGGGTAGGTTTCTTTTAGAAGGCAGAAAAACATCAGAGCAGAGAAAGTGGGAGAAACGCATTTTTAGAGCTCAGCTTCTGGATAATATTCACATTCTGGAGTTATGCAATATTCAACGTGCGTGAAGCGTTAGGATATTTGGTTCCTAACAGCAAGAGATGGAAACGGAGTTGGAATTGCGCAGCCCTCGTTGTATGATGTACTCGTATGGTCGGGTTCCAAGAGTTTCCATTCGTATCATAAAGAATAAATAGAACCCTAGAGCCTGTTATGAATTTTCATCATCAGCTACAACGGAGTGAATTTTTTTTTCTCTATCTCGTGGAAAAAATATTACAAAGTTACTCACTGAACAATAAACATCAAATCACAATGCCCCACAGCTGGTAAAAAATCAGAATCAACTCAAATTGACTATATATACTTGTATGTTCATCTGCTGAGTCGATTTATATTATAAGCTAGTTGATAGAAGGGTTGGCTTTTACGTATTGTCAAAAATAGCTGGAGTATGACCAAACAGGAAAAAAATGGACTTGAGTCGTACTGAAGAGCTCTTTATTGTGTGAATAAAATGAAACCAAGTAGCTTTGGCCAAATAAAGATGAATAAGTAGGTAAATATAATATAATATATAAATATATATGTACATATCAAAAAATATATTATATTTTTTGATGAAAAATAAATGAATGTTCCCGGGGAAAAGGGGTAAGACTCACAATTACGAAAAATGTTTAGGAACGCAAAATAAAATTTATTAACACGTAATAAGTAGTTTATTAAAGTTGAAATGTCATTACATTTGGTGACAATTGAATGTTGAAATGTCATACAGTGTTGGTGACAATTTACTATAATTTAAATTCACCACAAGTTAAATACGTTTATTTTTGCGTCCCTGAACATTTTTATATTAATTGCTAGTCTCTCTGGCTCGCTTCGCTCGCTCCCCTAGTGGGGTGCGTAGCATCGATGGACACGTTCATAACCCTGCATCAAGGTCAACTGCTCCTTCAACATCAACCCCCCTGGCTGATAAAATGATCGGCCGAGTGAAGGAAGTGCCCCCATCCCTGTCAAAGTGCTAGTGAAATCAAATTTCAAAACTCCACCTTCAATAATAATAGAAGTACCTATGTGGGTGGCTGAGCAAAGCGAGCACCCTCTGGCTGATAAAATGACTGGCCGAGCGAAGTAAGGCCCCCCTGTCACAGTGCTAGTGAAATCAAATTTGAAACGCCTTCCCTCGATAATAATAGAACTACCTATGTGGGTGGCCGAGCAAAGCGAGCCCCCTAGCCAAGCAAATGATAGGCCGAGCGAAACACGCCCCCCCCCCCCCCCCCCTGTCAAAGTGCTAGTGAAATCAAATCAAATTTGAAAACTCACAGGAAAAACCCTTGGGGCGCTATGGGGCTAAAATGGGGCTGCGGGAGGGGTTTTTTGATGGGGCTGTGGGATGCAATAGGAAATGCACTTTTCTATAATAATCGCTGCACTCCGTTCATCACCGGGCAACGACGCTATTTGACCCGGGCGTCACCACCAAGTGACAGTCGCTCAATGCGCTAAATTTAACGGGCGTAAAATTGGCCGTAAAATCGTCTTCCCACACACCAGAATATATCCGAAATTAGCGTAGAATGAATTGCCCCCCCCCCCCCACCAAAGATGCCCGCCTCCTCCACCTTTCAAAGGTCCCTGGCACCCCCGATCTCCCGTCTTGATCTGACGTCCACCCTTTCTGTCTTTCCGAGGTCCTTGGAACTCTCCCAAGGCGCGCGCCGAATTAAAACGATCCAATTGTCTTCTCACCGTGAACTCGCCCCCTCCACCTCGGTTTTTTTGAAATCCGACTTCGGAATCGGATTGGCCATATTTTGGCGCGCATTTGGCTCGCGGATACCATACCCAAAAAACGGCTCCTTACTGGGTATTTTTGAACCCGAAAAAACGTGGGACAAACGCGAGAAATACGATATTTCGACGAATTTCCGGCGAATATCCCGGGCGAATTTCCAAATTACGATTTGACCGACGTCTTCCTCCAGGTCTGATCTGTACGGCTGGTATTTTTTCGTAATTTTTTCGACCCCTTAAACGGCCTTTGGCGCGAGTTGAAAGTGGAAAACGTAGGACAAACGGGAGAAAGACGAATTTTCGACGAATTTCCCGGGCGAATTTCGGATTTACGATTTGACAGACGTCTTCCTCCAGGTCTGATCTATACGGCTCGTATTTTTTCGTAATTTTTTCGACCCCTAAACGGCCAGCGAGCGGAAAGTGAAAAAACTCACTTGGGAACGCGTTACGACTACCACCTACCACCTACCACGTACCGTCGGCCAACACGATTTTATATTATTGTATGATATGATGATATGATGATTGTGACAATTTCCCCCCTGGACCCTTTTCAAACGCTAAAAAGCAAACAGAATAGAAATCACGCGTTTGATCACATTGTGCATTTTTTGCATCATCACAATTTCGGAGTCGTAGTGCTTGTATATAATATATACAAGCTATATATACATATTATGTTGGTTTTTATGGCTTTAGGTTTTAACATCCGTTTTTTATTTTTTATTTTTTTATTTTATTTTATTTTATTTTTTTTGTTAGCTTTTTAGGGTGCCTTAACGATGACCTTCTAACACAGCCTAACTCAACGTAAAAGGGAGAATAAGGCGTTGTTAGAAGGTCACAGACGAAATACACTGCCAAGGCAATGGCACATGAGCTTCCTCGTGCCAAGTTCAAAATGAAAGTAACAACTGTAACAAGAAAATTACGTTCGCGCATGCGCAGGGAGTACCACTGATTCAATCGTGATGAAACTAATAGGGAACCATCTAGGGCTATACCCACACAATTCCTGAAAATTTGATTGAAATCCTATCAAAATTGTCGGAGTTATGGCTGTGGCAAGGAAATTACGTTCGCGCATGCGCTGAGCGTACCGCTGATTCAATCGTGATGAAACTGACAGGGTACCATCTAGAGCTATACGCACACAATTCCTGAAAATTTGATTGAAATCCGATCAAAATTGAGAATGTTATGCCAGTTTCAAGAATTTCACGTTGGCGCATGCGCAGAGCGTACCGCTGATTCAATTGTGATGAAATTCGTATGGGACCTCAAGGAGCCTGATCCGCATAATCCCTCAAAATTTGAGCTAAATTCATTCAAAATTGTGGAAATTATGGCTGTAACAAGGAAATGCGGACAGACCGACAGACCCACAGACCGACAGACCGACAGACCCACAGACCGACAGACCCACATACCGACAGACACGGAACCAAATTTGTTCAGTAGGCTATGAAACGCAAAATGCGAGTGGAAATTTTGAATTCGGACAACAAATTTTTTTTTTCTCCCGAAAGTGAACACAAGGCTTCCGCTGCTTCGCAGACTCGGAAGCAATATAATGAAATGAAATTAAATAAGGGATTTTCACCCTTGAATTTTCGTCCGACTGGCTGCTGCCGTCGCGGACGTTTTCAGCCGTCCTCTCAAGGAGGATCGGAACTCGATCTGACAATTGCGCTCATGGCTCCCCAGTACCTCGTCCCCCTGGGTTGGGAGGAGTTCGCCGTCCGAATAATCGCGGAAAATAATCGACTAACTTTGAAATAACTTTGCTGATCGAGGGAAACGGTAGATAGTTTAACAAACGCCACACAGGACACACGAATGATGTGAAAAGAGATATAAGTAACCTCATCCTGGCTGGCAGTTTTATGTCTCGTCCTTCGTTCCAGCGTCATCGAAGAAGCTCTCCCTCACAGATTCCTCAACTATGTCTACATCCAACCCACGTGCTGGTTGCACCATCCGAGAGACCTTCGAAATTCTATTGCTTCCGAGTCTGCGAAGCAGCGGAAGCCTTGTGTTCACTTTCGGGAGAAAAAAAATTTTTGTTGTCCAAATTCAAAATTTCCACTCGCATTTTGCGTTTCATAGCCTACTGAACAAATCTGGTTCCGTGTCTGTCGGTCTGTCCGCATTTCCTTGTTACAGCCATAATTTCCATAATTTTGAATGAATTTAGCTCAAATTTTGAGGGATTATGCGGATAAGGCTCCTTGAGGTCCCATACGAATATCATCACAATTGAATCAGCGGTACGCTCTGCGCATGCGCTAACGTGAAATTCTTGAAACAGGCATAACTTTCTCAATTTTGATCGGATTTCAATCAAATTTTCAGGAATTGTGTGCATATACTATATGCTATATGCCATATAGCCCTAGATGGTACCCTGTCAGTTTCATCACGATTGAATCAGCGGTACGCTCAGCGCATGCGCGAACGTAATTTCCTTGCCACAGCCATAACTCCTACAATTTTGATCGGATTTCAATCAAATTTTCAGGAATTGTGTGGGTATAGCCCTAGATGGTTCCCTATCAGTTTCATCATGATTGAATCAGTGGTACTCCCTGCGCATGCGCGAACGTAATTTTCTTGTTACAGTTGTTACGTTCATTTTGAACTTGGCACGAGGAAGCTCATGTGCCATTGCTTTGGCAGTGTATTTTTCCCTGCTAATTCTGCAATCTTGCCCACTGTGCGCCCCTGTAAGACTTTGGCGATGTTATTAAGCAGCTTGCGGAAACTTCAGTTGGTTTATTTGTAACATGCGAATAGAGAAATTTGTAACATCCATTGCAAATAGTGTAATTTGTGTATGATTTGAAATTATCAACAAAATATTTGCCATTAAAAAAAATCAAAAAAAAACAAAAAACTAAAAAACAAGTGCCAGTCCTAATTCTCAAATCGGCCAATAGGTACTACTAAAAGTTCATAGGAAAATTTTCTGAAATAACGGCACGAAACTACCAAAACACGGCAAATTGTTATTTGCTTATTTTCTTCTTTATAAAGAAGGGCTATAGTCCGACATTTGAAGTGGAATGCCCCATAATATACAGTAATACCTATTATTATGATGTAGGTTGGTCCAAAGTGTATGAATCTCGATGGAGCGTACAAGCAACAGCAAGTATGAGCCCATACAAAGGCTTGCTTTGTCGGCCACGAGGCCCTTTCGTGGAGCAAACAACCACCACGAAGTAAACCTTGCAGGTTGTTTACCTTCGCTGTTTGACCTCTTGGAACGACGTAGACGGGAAGTGAAGTTACCGCTTAGCATTTCGGTTTGATTGGTACAGCCGGCTACTACTTGGGTTTACTCAAACTCAGCAAAGATTCTTGCTTGCTCTACCAACTCACCTCTTCGCCTTCCTGTTTGGTTAGACCGAGGGATGGTGGGAAATAACAATCCTGCATATCCGTACGCGAGATTTATATGATATGCGTTTCATGAGTTTCATATCATGAGAAAATTTAATGTTTGCGAAAATACGGCGTTTGTCTCATTTTTGGTTTAATGTTCTCTGAACAATTAACTAGATAACCTGTTTTTGCCATGAGTGTCAAACATTTTGATCGGTCTCAAAACTTGTTCTTACTATGTTCTTTTTATGTTTTATGGATTCAATTATGACAGTTTCGTCCGCTTCACGCTTTTTATTGGGCTGTTGAAATAATTATTGTTTTAAAGTCTGAAATGTTAGCAGTATACTCAGGGCCGCCGAGAGAAAAAGCGGGCCCGGGGCAAAAGAGAGCATAGGGCCCCCATGTAAGGAGGAGCTAGGGGGTAGTTCCCAATATTGAACTTTCAATTTTCATTCTGCACAAGTAACCTATATCAAAGAATAATAAACCCTTGTGTAAAATTTGCAGCGTTCTTCAAATGATTTGTCTTCATCAGTACCTCATTCTGAATGGGTATTTAAAGTGTTTTGATCTCAAGTCACGCCCCCCGATTTTTACAAATGAACGAACGAAACGAAACGAAACAAGGGAATTTCACCCTGAATTTTCGTCCGACTGGCTGCTGCCGTCGCGGACGTCGTCAGCCGTCCTTATCAAGGAGGATCGGAACTTGTCTGACGATTGCGCTCATGGCTCCCCATTGCCTCGTCCCCCTGGGTTGGGAGGAGTTCGCCGTCCAATTGAACGCAGAAAATACTTGTATCAGTGACCCCGCTCCTCACGCGGTCACCCATCCAAGTACTAACCACGCCCGATGTTGCTTAAATTCGATGATTGAGGGAAACGGTAGTTTCCGGACGGCGGATTTTTTCAAATGATTTGTTTTCATCAGTACCTCATTCTGAAGGGGTGTTTAAAGTGTATTGTTCACAAGTTTCCAGAAGTTTTCACAGCCACTCACAACGCCACAAGCGTCACCGATTTTTTATCGATTTTTCGTGATCGAAACTCAATTTTTTCATATTTTTCTACAGATTTGAAAATGTTATCCTTTATTCTACAGATCTTGAAACGCCCAAAAAGCCGAAAAATGTCATTTTTTGACAATTTCTGGGTCTCAAAAGTGAATAAAAACATGATTTTTGGAATCTGCGTACTCAAAAACACAAGACCTACTCATTTTGAAAGCAAAAGTAAAAAAATTAAAGTCGCTAGGAGTTTCGATCACGTTTTCGGGGGTTCTGGACCACTGTGCGGCGCCACGAGCGTCATCGTCGTCACGACGCCCGATTTTTTCAAATGATTTGTCTTCATCAGTACCTCATTCTGAAGGGGTGTTTAAAGTGTATTGATACAAGTTTCTATATGTGTCAGCAGCAACTCAAAGTGCCATAATTATGGCTTAAGCGTCACCGGCGCCACGAGCGTCATTGGCATCACGACGCCCGATTTTGGTTTATTATTCTTGGAATAATACACCTATGTTTTCGCGACAGAGGTCGACGACTCCGATCGGCCTCAAAATTTGACCTTATCCGTTTCAAGAGGTCTTGATTCCATGGAATTCGGTTTTGCAAAACCGAAATGTCCTTCCGCCGCCGGGCCGTTTTGGGTAGTAGGATTTTTTTTTAAATTTGAAATTTTGACAAAATACTCGGTTTACCATCTAGTTGAGCCCGTAAGGTTTTCACCCCGATCGCTTTCGAAGTATTTTTGGACGTAGTATCCATTTTTAGGGGTCCCGCAACGATCCGATTTCACTGTTGCGATTTATAGGGCTTTCATGGGGCTACAAATGAGATTTTTGATGGATCCCAGGAGGTCAAATATGTTTCAAGTAAAAAACAAACAAACAAAAATGTGTAAGTAAAAAATATTTTTTTAAATCTAAAAAAAATTTCTGAAATATAAAAAAAAATTTAATTTTTTTTTATTTTTCTGGGGCCCGCTGGGGCCCCATGTAAAAATCCGGGCCCGGGGCAAAATGTCCCCTTTGCCCCCCCCTCTCGGTGGGCCTGAGTATACTCTGTTTGATCTAGTTGTGACCGCAATCGTTTAAGCCCGATCACCTCGCCCGCAGGGATCTGTGGGGCTAAATGAGGTTTTTTCTAAGGTTTAAGAGTACGGGATCGAATGAAGTATCGTTTTCGAGGTAATTTTGGATTTACGAGTAGCATTAAATGCAAATTTTGTTGGGGGGGGGGGGGGGGGGGGGGCTCTATCTATCCTAACTCTGTAGTTGAAAACTGCAAATTTTACACATGGTTTTTATTTTATTTATTCATTCTTTGATATAAATTATCCAAAAGTAATACTATGTATATCGATGAAAAAATTTCAATTTAACTATATAAAAAAGTGTTTTTTTTTCTCGTAAAGTTTGTGGAAGGGATATGGACCCCGTAAATGGATTATGCGCCCAAAATTACCCGGAAAACTACACCTCGTTCGACTTCTTGGCATCCTTCCGAAGCTCCATAGATCATCCCCACGGGGTTGAGCGATCGGGCTGAAAGCCTTGCGGGCGCAACCAGATGATGGACTGAGTGTTTTGTCAAAGTTTTAGATTAAAAAATCCAACTGCCCAAAACGGCCCGGACGGCGGACGGTGGGCGAGCATTTCGTTTTTGGAATTAACATCTTGAAACTTATTTCTAATTACAAAGTTTGAGGCCGATCAATAATTCACCGACCTATAGGTCGGTGAATTATTGATCGGCATAACATATATGTATAGGTGCCCTTAGTCAATAATTGTTTTGGTTTACTATTCAGGGAACCAAAACAATAATTATTATTAACTAAGGATTCGTTTTATCGCATCTTATAGATACAATAGAGTAATAATCCTTGTTTTTAATTCGAAGCGTTTTTTCGTATTGATCATTTGAGTATTTTGCGCGAAATATCTCCTGTGATACCGAAACAATATGTAACCTTTAAGACAAGGCTTTCTGTAATATTAATGTTACATATTACATAATTTTGTAGGTAGCTGAAACGGAAACTAAAACCAAAACGAACCCTATCTAATCTTTAACACTAGCTACTGTTCTGATTCAGCGGGAGCTTGTAAAAGAAACTATAAATATCGTATCTTTCGTTTAATCAGAAATGCGGAAGTACGGGCGCGGCACCTGAAGTACTGGAAGATGGATTGTCTCTTGAAAACAAGATGTTGTTGGGAATTAGGCATGTCCTAAAACCGCAGCGTCATAGAATTCTGTAGCGTCTAAATTTAACTTCATCTGCCGTGAGCCTTTAAAGCTCAATAACCTTTGAAACGGTGCCAGTGTTAGGTAACTTCAGATTCAACCATACCTTCAACATTTCAAACCAAGAGATAGAATGAAGAGGGAAAGCACCAACAGAAACAGAAACAGAGGGTGTTGGATGAAGCGAACATCTTGCGTTGGATCCCTCCCGTCGCATTCTTTTTCATTTAACTCAAAATCAAATTTGCGGCCAGAGCAATCGTAGAGGGTGAGGAACTGCAGAGGGTTGCAAAATGAGAATTGCGTAACTTTTGAGTGCTAACTCGTTTGTAACACAATTTCAGGAGTCATTCCGTTAATCTCTTCTTGGTGAAAATACGAGACACCGTCAAAAGATATTTTATTGAACAACCTGTTCGGCGGTAAGCTTCTTTTCTTGCGCCACCCCTTCTCTTTTAAATGTAAAACGTATTTATACGTTCTTTTCCAAGGGAGGCTTGGGTGGTTTGGTGTCAAGTTGTTTTGAATCGTATGGGATGATCGTACGATCTGCGTATTTTCTACAACAACAAAAAGTGTTGGAAAATATAGCTTACAGGTAAGAAAATAGGAATTAGGAAAATGTAGGTCACACCCGCTGTACTTACAGCGTAGTTGATCCTTGCTTTCTGTCGGCGTCAACTTACTTGCTCGACCACTACTCGCATTTCGACTCACATTTCGACGAATGCTTGAAGACAAAATACTTTCCCCACTTCCCGAAGCGTGACAATAACCTCAGTCCGTCCCCTGTGCAATCGCGTGGAAAGGGACGCGCCCTGGGGAAATTATAGGGCTTATGCAAAGTAAGCGTGGACACTCCTATAATGTCGGGATGTTGGCCGAACCATCCGCATTCTACCTGCAACCCTCTTTTTCTATCCCATCCATTGAACTTCTGGTCGGTGGGAGTAATTTCCGTCGAGTTAATTTAATTGCTATATTGGCGAGTAATAGGTAAAAAGTCATGAAGGAAAATTTCCACGCTCACCGTCGAGTCGTATTCCATTGTAATTCTAAATGTTGAAATTACGTTTCATAAGCCAACAACTTTTAATTACATTTCGTTCCTCCGCTTTCGCAGTCACATTCAACCATGTGAAAGCATTGTTTCTCGACAATCAGCGAACTAATTAGGTACTTTGATATGGGGTTTCACGCACTGAAAGAATAACTGAGGGTGTTGCCGTTACATCTCTAATTCCATTATAATGGAATCCTATAGGATGAGGCCTTCTCTCATTTCAGAGACACGAAACAGTGAATTGAAGCACTGATACTCCTTAAGTGATCTGAAAAACAAATCAACTTTACTCTCAACTTTACCTTTTCATTTCATCAGAATATAAAGTGAATATTATAAAATTCCCCATTCCAATTATTTACTCAAAACTCTCCCTCTAGCCGGTCAGCTATGGAAATAAACTTGGTTGGTGTACTACTTCCTCCGGCAAATGCTTCGTCCCAACACTCGACGAGACTACGTGATATGCTTTCCACTGTTATCGGGTCCACGCGAAAGGAATAATAAAACATCTCTACGCTTGTTCCTCTTTGGCCATCTGCAGTTCTTACTTGGAAATTTTGTTAAGCCAAACCGCTATCTGCGTAAGCAGTGAACATTTCCAACATTATTTGTCGTTTTTTTAACTCGTTGAATTTGGGGTTTTTGTAGAAAAACATTACCTTACGTTATGTGCTACCGATCATGCATTTTTCTTGCCTCCAAATAGGTGATGCACCTACTCCTACTTTCACTATGTTCTAAAGTTCATGCATGTTTTGTGAATTCTCATGCGTATTAAAATGAGCGAGGTAAAAATATAACTTTCGCCCGATAGCGAATTTTTCAATCTCCGGAATTGGAGAAAGCGGGGACTCGAATTTACATAAAGTAATAGGGGATGGGTTGAGTTTGAACCTTCCTCTGACTACCTCCTGGTTCTCTCAGGAGCTGTAGCCCATCACACCCACTGTGTATAATCTATCCTTTATTTAAATGGCGTGGATCAAGTCCCATGGGTAAAGAAGAATAGAGGCGGAGAAAGTTACACGTAAGACGTTTTCATACTCTTTTCTCTCCTTATTATCATTCCGCCTGTCTCTGTTTAAGTAGGTATATTTTTCGTAGATTACCTACAGCTGTCGCACGGAAAACTCCCGTTCTTCGCTTTGCGTGTCAATGTTATTTCTCCCAATACTAGAGTGAGGCTTGTAGATGTGTGGGGAATGTTCCTGCACTGCGCGTCAATCAGTGAACGGAAGACGGAAGTGCTTTCTCACTCACCTGGTCGATCGCGAATGACCGATTCCGGGCTTGGGAAACGTAGGGCCGCTCCTTCCCCACACTTCATGACCAACAGCCACGAAGTTGGTTTCAATCGTGGGATCCCTCGCGCCAGTAGTTTACGACTAATTCTGTGGTCGCTTTTATGTCCGATCACTATATTTTCGCTGGAAAGAGGGAAAATCTGGACCAGAGCAGCGGGCCTTGTGATCTCTTGTCTGATCTCTCGATGGTGGGCTTGAACCTGAGGAACTCAGGACCTTCTAGAGCCCCGTCACCAAGACTCTCTGGTGGTCCCACATCCGATAGCCGGATTTACGAACTTGTTCCACCAACCCGAGCCCTCCGTTACCCAAGAAAGGTGATCTGACCAGTTGTGACAACTGGCGGGGCATAACCCTTCTCACAATGGCCAGTAAGGTTCTGTCAAGAATAATCCTTGAGAGGATCAAGGATCACGTTGAGAGTCTCCTCCGTAAAGAGCAAGCTGGTTTCAGGAAGCACAGGAGCTGCGTTGACCTAATCAACACGCTCCGTATCATCCTGGAGCAGAGCGCGGAGTGGCAGAGCCCACTATACGCTCTGTTCATTGACTTTCAGAAGGCTTTTGACTCAATCAAACGAGAAGCAATGTGGAGAGCTCTTGAGGCTTATGGGGTTCCGGGGAAGATTCAGCGGTTGGTGCAGGAGATGTACAACGGATATACCTGCCAAGTCATCCATGATGGTGTGCTCTCATCTCCAATACCCCTCAGTGCGGGTTGCCGACAGGGCTGCGTGCTCTCCCCGACTCTCTTCCTGTTAGTGCTGGATCTCTTGATGAGAAAAACCATGGGGGGCAGAAAGAGAGGGATTCAATGGGGCTTGAGGGAGCGGCTTGAGGACCTGGACTATGCGGATGATGTATGTATGCTGTCCCAACGATTGAGTGACATGAGTTTTAAACTCGAGAAACTCACGGAGCTGGCGCACATGGCGGGACTCAAGATCAATGTGAAGAAGACGAAGGAGATCCGATTCAACGTGGAAAGGACAGACGACCTCGAGGTGAACGGGAACCAGTCGAGCGGGTCGAGGCCTTCCAGTATCTGGGCAGCGTTGTGGACGCTAGGGGAGGGGCAGAAGAAGATGTGAAGAGCAGGATTAGAAAGGCCAATGGCGCTTTTGTTCAGCTGTATCCGGTGTGGAGAAATAGAAATATTTCTCTCGGAACGAAGCTGCGGCTCTTCAGCACGAATGTGAAATCAGTCCTTCTCTATGGTTGCGAGACCTGGAAAGTGACAAGCTCCCTTACACAGAAGCTGCAGGTCTTCGTCAATCGATGTCTCCGACGTATCCTAGGGGTGTTTTGGCCAGACGTAATTTCTAATAGCCAGCTTCTGGAGCGAACTGGTCAAAAGCTCATGTCGTCAGAGATTAAGCGATTTTGATGGAAATGGATCGGCCACACACTCCGCAAGGATGAAGCGTCCATAGAGAAGAAAGCTCTGGACTGGTCCCCTCAGGGATACAGAAGAAGAGGTCGACCACGAACAACATGGAGACGATCTGTCGAGGCGGAGGTCGAGCGAGTTGGGAAGTCGTGGAGGGAAGTCAAGACTTTGGCGAACAACCGCGAGGGATGGCGAAACTTTGTAGCGGCCCTATGCTCCTCTTAGGAGTCACAGGAAATAAGTAAGTAAGTAAGAGCCCTCCGTTGATTTTGGCAGCAGAAAATTACTAACTCGTGACCAGGGAAATCGTTCTTAGGAGCAGCCGATCCACCCTTTTCACCCTGTTCCCAGGTCCTTTCCTTCAAACACCTAGATGGAATTAAGCAAGTGAGCACACAGTGTTTCAATGCGTAAAATCTGAATTGTCTAACCTCATCATCAAAAATAAAGAATTACCCTTTCCGAGCACCGGACGCAAAACGCGAGCCCGTCGGAGGCAATTTGGGATTTCCTTAAATTAAATGGTAGGATCTGACCTGAGTGTTTGTAACTGGAGTGACCAGTTGGTATATAGCCATAGAATCGCCACCTGAGAGTCACATAGAATGATACACTTTTGACAGTTCATTTAAGGGAAGAATTGCTGGTTGAGTACACACCTGCCTTTCCATTACAACTTGCTCCTGTAGCTGGTCCATCGGTCCACCGAGTGCACCGAGTACATGTACACTCGTAACCATCCGAGAACCGTTCTGGGAACCGGGTGAGTGTAGTTTTCAGTGCCACTGTCTTAAGCCTTTGAGGTTGTCGATTTTTAAACTGGTGAGGTCAGTGTTGAGAGCACAGTGCTGTGCGAAGAGAGAAGAGCTCACCAGCGGACGGAACCTGCTCAGGGTTTTGAAGGGACTATGTCCGGCCATATTCATCCCTCAGGGATTCAATCTTCACCAGGAATGTGGTTTCGGTGGACAACCTGGAGACAGCAAGACTGTATGACTTCCAGTGTTCGACGTTGCTTCGTTTAAGTCGCTCAGTTAGCACCAGAGCTGCTGCTTATCTAGTGTAGAGTTAACGATCAATCCCCCGTTTGCAGTTCCATAGTAGTGATTGGGGTTGACACGGTGCCACCTGTGGTGAGTCGAAGAGCATGGTTCTGAGCCACATCGAGCATCCTGGTCGTTGTGGTTGAAACAATTACCATGAGCTCGATTCTATATTCCACGGAGGATCACAAATAGCTCTTGTATGCAAGTGTCAACACGTCCTGTGAAACTCCCCATTTCGAGCCTGTCATTCTTTTGAGTATGCTCAGTCTCTTGATGCCTTCCTGTGCAAGTTCCAGGTCAAGCCCAGCTAAACCTCAAGGTACTGCACAACTTGCGCAGTTGGTTTGCCCCAAAGGCCAAGAGATGATGAGACGGGGGAAACTTGTTCGATTCCTTACTGTCATCTTGTCGTAATGCTGAATCAGCGTCTGAGGTTATTTTTTGGCGTGTGAAGAGGACCACGAGAAGATCGGAGAGATTCGGTGGCTGCATTGAATTGAGGCTCCAGCAGAAGGAGTGTGGTATCTCCCGTGAAAACACACAGTTCACCCCCACTGCTTCCACGTTCAGTGCCTGCCCAGCGGACCCTGGGAAAACCCTCGACACCTCGAACGTGAACCCTGGGGAAAGCAACCTGGACATCTCAATCATATTCCAGCCAGAAGTGGTGGCGTGATTTTGATCTTAGCGCTTGTGGATCTCCGCCTGTCACATAACACGCACCCCAAAGTATGTAGTTGGGTTTAGCTATAGCTTTGGCATGGCGTTGGTTTAAAGTCCATCACTAGTCCGTGGTTAGGTTTGCAGTGCTCCACAAATTTCGCGGCCAATCGGTACCTAATGAATCTTAGAGGGATAACTGTTTCCACTCATGGACTCATACTCTCAGCTACTTCGGGAAGTTGGCTCGTCAAGAGGTGGATAGGGAGGCGTAAATAAATTTAGAAGGGCTAATTCGGAAGAAGAGGGTGTCTCGACCCCACCGGAAGGATTTGTGGCTTCAGTGTGGGGTGAGGCGAGGGTTGTAAAGCTTATCCCAAGGCAGTGCTCCCCAGTGTGAGTGACTAGGGTGAGACCGCCGGTGAAATAGTCTTGGAGTGGTGGGTCGGTGAAGGCGGGGAAGGGAAACGTGTCGGAAAGGGAAATTGCGAATCTAACGATGGAATAGAAATGAGGCTGATAAGTACTATCGTAAAAAATACGACTGACGTCGCCACATCTGCGCTGATTGGGACTGATTGTCCCCAACTTTGAATCGTAACCAATCAAAATCTATTTTACGAAAATGTTGTAAAATTTTATTTATTTAATAATGTATAACAACACTCTCAATTCGTCGGTTGTATCGGGATTAGGATGCAACGAATGATAAGTGTCGATAATTGGTACTATTGTATCATAAGAATTTAAATTTAACATCATTGATGCAGGAGCAGAAAGAACTTGTGATAACTATAAAAGTGATGATGCTTATCAACGATCAATGTTTGCTTATCACATTTATAGTTAAGAACCCTGGAGGACGCAACCTGACGGCGTTTTGCTGAAGTAGGTATGAATGGCTGGCTTAGCCTTTGATATAGTGACCGCCATAGATACTTTTTATTTGACCATGAAAATATTATCATTTTATAAAGCGTTGTCTCACGACTATTAACGAATTGTGTTCAGTTTGAAATGACAGAGCAGCCATTTCTCTTCGCTAATTTAATACCTATTGTTGTGATTTATTCGACTTATTCGTGTGTGAGCATTTCGTTACCTTCTGGAAATTATTAAATTTCGCGTTCGTGGAGATCGACATACATGTCCCAAGAGTAGGTTACCTATATCGCGAATTTTTAACCTGACCTGATATCAAATTAAAAAAGTAAAAAAATGTTTATCTTCTAAAAATTGAAAAAATGAATATGAAAACAAATTTTAAAAAAATGTACTAAAGTAAATGTCTGAAGGTGATAGTTGTTCTGAAAATTTACCACAAAAAAAGACGAAAAAAAAAAAAAAAAATTATTGTGATTTGCGTATGAAAAAGTATGCTCTCTCGCTTGATCGTTCTCATTGCTTATTGCTCCCACAGGGAATGGTGAAGTCGAATTCGGGCTTTGTGCTCAAATGGAAAAAGAACGAGAGTCAGGGAGCGGACAAATCATTCATTATTAAAATTCAATTTTAGTCTGGAACTTATGTTTGGATAAGGAAAATTACAGTATTGTTTGAATTCCTCTACTGATAATACGAAACAGAATAATTCGTTCAATAATTAAAAAGCTTCTGGGGGGGAAAAAAAGGTTAGGCGGGGTGAAAGTGAAGTGAAACACTAGAAGAAGAATAATGTATATTTCTCAAGCTGTTTTTAGCGCTTCGGCAGTTACTTCATACGTTTTTCCCTATGATTTGAATCTGCTAGTGGAATCACTTACATTGAGGTACTCATAGGTACTCACGTTATTGATTTTGCATGAGTTTGAAAGGTTATAGTAAGTTGGGAGATGTGGATGAATAACACTGGTAAAAAAAAATGAAAAAAAGTGACCTGCGAGTTGCCGGCTTCTTTTTACTTTTTCTAGGGGTTTTCGAGAGTGCTATCCGAAAATTATAGCCGTTTTTTTAGTTGGTTCGAATAAGTCCTTGTTTTTGCTTTTTTGTTTTGTTTGGTTTTTTGGACCTTCCATTACACATTGTTTTCCCGACTTCACTCAAACTTCTTCAAAAGACACTCATCTTACTTTTAGAAAATGCTTTCTTGTATTGATTAGTAAGTGACATTAACATTTAATGTTATATACTTCAAATTGTGAAGTATTCAATAAGCAATTACGCGTAATGGTTCATAATAGAAAAGTTTGTAAAGGTTCTTTCATTACTTTTCTGTAATGACCATTACCTTTTTAAATTGGACTGTTTTCCCGAAGATGAATTATCCTGCTGGAAAAAAGATTGGAACTGGGCCCCTTGTTTGTGGCCGGGTATCTGGAGTGGTTTCCCAAAAGTTCTGTTCTCCCAATTCCTGCTAGAAATCTCTCTCCCGACGTCGAGCTCGGCATTAAGTCACTTAGATATTCAGGTGCACCTGGGTACTCCGCCGCGGCACCCCTTCCTTTTCCAACAGTTCACTGTTCAGTGTTTCTCGGCTTCGCAAGTTCCTTTTTCAGCACAAATTGTTCGAGGCTATAAATATGAATCTCTCGGTCCCCGCTTTCCACGTGTACGAGGCGACGGGAGGGGTTGGATGGTTGGTGGAATCCGCAAACCAGAAACCCCCCAAAATCCCCGGAGTTATAATTCAATCGGAAACTCCTCGACAGATTGAGATGTACGGGCGTGCGAGATGGCAATTAGAAATTCGTCATAAATAACAATATTTTCAGTAGTTGGAATTCAATGGGCCTAACTTTTTTCATCCCATCTCTAAATTCTCTGCTCTCTGATCGGGAAATCCCCACCCCGCGGAGATTAATTCTGTGGCGTCGATATTTCCCTGAAGTTACGTTGGTTTTGAATATCTTCTGTAGTAGATTTTTCATGTAAAACAAAGTTGATTAAATGAAAATAAATGTTATTGTAAACTCACGATTACAACTCATCTTCACATGGCAGCGCAAATGCGACATGTGTATTTCAGGAGCCCTTGTTGTAAAGTTGTAAAAGCGCGCGGCGACGATGGATCTGGCTGACTCTCGTCTAGTCCTAGGGATGAAAATTAGTTTCCCCAGGCAACTTGAATTGAATTAGTTTTTCTTTGGAGAAATATTCAAGTGGTGGAGAAAGTGAACTTGGAAAGGCAACCAACTGAATGACAGCGTTGACCGCTCGTTTGTACGAGCAGAACAGTCTTTTGACTATGCATTTTGTCAATCTTTGTCATGCTAACTTGAATTTGTTGATAGTCGAGGTGAAATTGAAGAATGCACTTGATGAAAAAAGAATCGGAATGTCCGTTTTGCATTGAAGTTAGGAAAGAACGTCAGACTCGTTGTTTACTACTTTTCTCCTACCGACATTAGTCAATTTCATTTTCCCACCATTCCATGGTGGCTTTTCCATTGAAAAGCCATTACACGTAAGGAAAGCTAAGCTGATTACGAGAAGATATTTTTTCCGAGTGTGTAAGAACCTTTCAGAATGGTGTTCGTGCTTGTTAATCAATTCTCTAGATTAGCTTCTTAGCAAGGGGTTTTCAATGGATGGCGGGAAGGTGAAATTCACTCATGTAAGGCAGATGAAAGTTTAGACTTAGTTGAAATGAGATAACTAGTTGAGATAGATTCCATTTAATGCCAGATGCCCCTAGAGGCCTTTACTTTTACCAATCACTTATTCCTCAAGAGCCGATGATTCAAGCTTTGAGGTGGATGGGGGGGGGGGGGGGGGGGGGATCGTACGATTTCTATCCCTCTACTCCCTTGATTTGTCAAACCGTTGCACCTCCAGAACCATCAAGTTTTACTCGAGCTTCCAGCAAATCGAAACAGTTAGTTAGAGGAACTTGTTTGTGTACGCAAAGGATTTGAAAACTAGGAGGTATCTCAAGGCTTTAAAGTTCACCGTCAAGTTCTAAGTTGTTCGGAAGAGCTGGTGGAGAAAGCACCGCTGCGTGACGACAAAATCTCTTTCGAGAGACTTCACTCATTTATTCACGTCGTTCGAGGCAATGAGATAAAACTTTACTTGCTTACCGATTCCTAAAGCATCTCAAAGCGTCATGGGGTTTCGAGAAAATTGAAATTACTTATATGCATTTTAATATTGGTTTCTGGTTCTATAAATATTAAACGTATGTGGGGGTGAACAATCGTGTAGCTCATAAAGGCCACAAAAGAGCTATAGGGAGGAGGGTCGAACGTTTTTGGCGGAGGCTCTGTTGAGGTGTCGGTTTTCCAAAAACCAATTAACGGGGCTCAGCCTTTTCCGATCGCTCCATCGGCCTCTGTGGGCTAAGGGGCTCGGTGGGGAGGTTACACGTCGAGCTAGGTGTCGCTCACGAAATAATTTGATAGGTACACAGAATCGGTTCGCTGATCGAGAAGAATTTCGTGGGCTCCTCGCCAGGGTTTTGCTTCATCTGAGTTTGACATTTCACGTCATACCCGTTATGATTGTATTAAATTGTATTAAAATTTTATTTTTGCATGGTACGATCTGTAAGTTTATTTTAATTGGGATGGGGTTGAGCTGCCTATAAGTAAAGTAAATCTGAGTTGTTTAGGTTACATTCCTTTTTTTTTTTTTTTTTCATGTGTCGATGAAGTTTACGCAACACTGCAATTTATTAGTGGCTTCATCTTTTGTATTCCAAGATACCAGAACAGCTGTGGCAGTAAAGGTCGCTGTGCCTGCTTTTGTACATCTGGGAAGGCTCCTCCTGTATGTACAGGAGTATGTACATATACACTACTCTGGGGTACCCGTTCTGTGCTCTTCTTCGAATAGTCATCCTCCTGTCATACACTTGTGTCTTCTTTATAACAAAGAAACTAAGTAAGAAAGTCTTGTAAAACTTCATCAGCAGAAAATGCGGCTCAGGGGGAGTTTTTTCCAAGGGCCCTAAGCCAAACATTGACATTGTCAAACGTCAAGGATAACTTCAGTGCAAATTGTCTTCTCCTCTAGGTGGTTTGTCACCGCTTGTACTCTCTTGTGAACTTAATCAGTGCTTGAATGTTATCCCCTAATCCTGAATAGTTGGCTACGAATCAGAAGTCAATGCTCAATGAAAAGCTTCATTCTCTCGTGGAAGCCTCTCAAAGAACTGTTACAGAGATGGGGACTCTGAAATGATTTACCATTGACTGATTTTCCGGATTTTTATGTTTGTATGACTTCTAGCCACCTTCATGCTGGGTTGTTGTCACTGTCAACATTTAATGCTCTTTGTACATAATGTAAGCTTTCCGGTCTACGTAACCATACTTAAGAGTATTATGACATAATGTACATTATAGTAATATTATAATGTACGTGCTCGTACATTGTACTTTACTGACCCTCACCGGCACTAGTTTCACAATTACAACTAGTTTCATGGCTGATGAAGATATTGTTATTGTTTTTCTAATTCAATTTAACCTCATCATTCTGACTTTCACTCTCCTGGGGTTTCAAACTGAGAACGAAAACCTTTCTACAATTACCTGGAATATAATTGTATTTATCTCCTCGAAACCGAACTTTGGGGCTGAGGCGCTAGGATTTGCATTTAAATTGCATCCTTATCTCCCTGCTCAGTATATCAGGCAACGTTAGGGGGCTTTTGGTTGTATTAAAAGAAACCTAGGCTCTATTCTTCTTATTTTCCTCCAAGGCCATCCAATAATATTGGGGTGCTAATTGCCAAACAATGGAGGTCACAATCTAGTTGGAGCTCTCTTTTCAGTACTGCGGAGCATCAGCCATTACCGTTGGATTTGAAAATCCTATCTGGCCATTGGGAAAAGAGCCAAACTCACTTCAATTAATTATTCAAACGGCATCCATTAACCGTAAGGAAGTAACAAGTGTCAAGGGCTATATCTTCACGGGGAAAAAAAATCTGGCGATTTTGTTCGGTAAACTGCTTCAGCAGACATTTTAACGTACTAGAAAAAATATGAAGATGAACCTAACAACTCGATTTTTGCCGTGCGATTAACCTTGGTTACCGTAATGGACGCGTCTTCTCAGCTACCAAACAATACAAGAAATCATACAGAACATAATATTATTCTTGCCAGAGATAACCGAACAAACTGAGAGCAACATTTACCGAACAATTCGATTGTCAACTGCACAATGAAGTCAGCTCGGTACAAATGTACCTCACATCAACCATGCATGCGAAGAAGTGAACAAAAAATGTCCCGAGCAACTTCACTATCTTCATAGAAAGGTTAATAATTACCGAACATTAAACGTGGGCAGTTTTGTCTACTGTACGCCAAAGGCCATACGGTAAATTTCAACCACACATGTAGGCTAGGCGGAGACAATGCCTCACTCCTCATTCCCGCATGGGCTATTTGACTGGCCTGAGCAGGAGTGAGGATTTCTCCGCCTCACCTTTCAGTTATCTCTGTAGTTTTAATAAGTCAGTTACATATTATTATATTATAATGCTGGCACGCAATGTTTCGATGGGCACCTCGGGGAACCGAGAACCCAACGTTTGAGCCCTGGACCCCCGCCCCGTTCTTGACTACGACGTATTTTCCTGTGTTGTTGGAAGGTTAATATCCACCTTACATTTCGACGTTGGAAGTAACAGGAACGGTAGTTCCGAGTATGCTCATTGTGTTTAGTGGGCCACTAATTTACGGAACAGTAACAGTAAACACAATGAGCATACTCTAAACTACCGAACAATTTAAGTGAAAATGTTGGGTAAAAACTCTCATTCTTGAGCAGTAAAACAGTTTTGAAGTTCGGTAGGGATCATGAATTGAAATGTTCGGTAACCGGTAATCAACTGCGCAAGTTCAAAATGTTTAGGGTTGCCACATGGAAGAAATAGTTCCTTATTCCATGGGGTTGCCAGATACATTTCGAGAAAACCAGGACTACAGCACCCAGAAATCAGGACAAGCACATTTTCTTCACATACTTCTTTTTATAAAAAGACGATTTCAGACGAAGTAGTATATTTCCACGATAAATAAAATAACAACTTGTAGACGCGTTTCGGTTTACTAAACCATCATCAGTACAATACAGAATGAGGAAGTTGTGAGAAGTTCCTTATATACAAAAGTGAATGTGCCTTCTTATGGGCGTGGCATTAGAAAGGTGGCAAGAAAAGAGAATGTGAAAGGCAAACAGGTGTAAGGAGAATTCACAGGAAAATATCGATTAGAGGGGAACCCCTAATTACATCCAGGTCATTAACTGATATTCCTAAATTGTAAACTTTCTGAATTTCCAAAGATTCTAAAGCATCTAGTTTTGGACCTTTTTGGCAAACATGAGCTATCCCAATGGCTGGATTATTATTACCTATCTCATAACTGATTCTATGGTTTTCTTCTGATAAATGTTTTTCAAAAGCTTCCCTACCCCTTCCCAACCTTGGGGTTGGGTTGATGGTTTAGTAAACCGAAACGCGTCTACAAGTTGTTATTTTATTTATCATGGAAATAGACTACTTCGTCTGAAATCGTCTTTTTATAGGATGGATTCCCACTATCTCGCCGCATCTACCTTACGTTATACCTCTTTTTATTATTGATTTAAGCACTTAATATCACAAAATATTTGATGACTCTATATCAAAGGAACTTTTTCAAAGTAGGCAATCCATTATTTTCTAATATTTATATGACTGGAATCGAGTCACTATAGAATCACTCGATAGAAGGAAACATCCTATAATATTATATAATAATATTAGGTAATAAGGTATAATAGGTATTAGATAATAATTATAGGTAACTTCACGTCCAAAGTATGTATGTATTTGGGAAAATTCATTGGCACTTCAGCATCACAGGGGTTGACAGGGGCGCTAGGCTGCAATCTACATGGAAAATTTCCAAGTCAATTTACACCTTCAAGATAATTTCTAATAAAGCTCACTCGTACATATTTTTGAGCAGTTGGAACAAGGAAGGAGCAGCTAGAGGTAGTACAAGAAACTTAAGAACTCTCGGCTTGAAGCCATGGCGGACACACCAGACAGCCGACGTTCAATTTTCCGATTTTGTTTTTCTGATTATTGTGCTCGTGCTCCAGCTGAATTAATAAATCAGGACGCTTAAATTTTTAGTCAGGACAGTAAAGAAATCAGGACAGGACGGTCAGGACGCCCTCAAAATCGGGACATGTCCTGATAAATCAGGACGTCTGGCAACCCTAAAAATGTTACCTCACGTTTTTGTGTTGTTACCTCTCTATTTTCCCGAAATTGCGCGGTTGACCACCGGTTACCGAACATTTTCATCCAAGTTTCAATTGAAAAGTAGTTTCAATCCTTCGATATTGAGAGACTGCACTGTTTTACTGTTAGGTTAACTTTTTTTTTAATGTCTCATTTTTAACCCCAAGTTTCGAGACTCCTACATTTGGGCTCCTCCCGTCGGTTGAGTCCAGCATCTATTCCTTCGGGGACGGAGATTACTCGCGCCGATAATCTGTCTTGGGGTATGGGGACGACTCCCCGTCTCACAGGTGGCGCTGAAGAACTGCGTAGGGACGTTGATTGGTAGGGGAGATTCTCCATCATCATCAGAGCAATTAGGGTGGGGATGAGGAATCACACCCAAGGCGCAACCTATCCACTCCATCCTCACCCGTCTTGTGTTTTCCTCCCTCATGGCCAATCGACCAGCTCCGGGACGGCACAATCGCCAGAAGCCTGCGTCAATCGCCTTTCCCAATGAGCCCAATATATACCCCCTTCCCACAGTCCTACTGGCAGTATGGATGAATCACATGGGCAAGCGGGGACCACCACGGTCAAAAAAATCCATGGCGTCCGAATCCATTACCAGCCGCGTAGTAAATTACCATCTCACCATCCTAGCTGTTTAATTGAAAACATGGCTAATTCTTGCCATACCATCAGAGAAGATGGTAGGAAATGAAAAATTGACAGGTGGGATGATATCAGCCGGAACAAAACACTCAAACAAGCTCAACGAGCTCTTTCTGCAACAAGTCACGTTATTGATTTGGCTCTACTCAAGTCAACCTGTTCCTTTGTTTGTATTTTCAATGGTATTGAGAGATATTCTACCAGATATATCCAATGTATTATAGGTATCGGACATAACAATATACCCTAGTCTGATATCCGATTTATTACATTGGTGTATCAGGATATCATTCGTCTTCAATTATTGAATTCAATTATTGTCTTTCAATTAAATAATTCGTCTTCAATTATTGTTGATGTTAGTCCTAAACCATATATACCTAGTCTGTAATGTATACATTGCTGACAAAACGATAGAGTTTCTTTGCTGTTTCCAAGCAGTAGAATCTAATTAAATAGTGAGCGATACAAATTAAAATTATAATAATACTAGCCAGGTATACCCGTTCGTTGCACGGGAGCACATACAGGAGCGTATTTAATTATAATTAAATACGCTCTATTATAATAGAGGGTAAAATTACCTGTCCTTATAGGTTCACTGCCAGAATGGTTCAGACATTATGGAAACCACATCCGCAAGCCGCTTTGACTCAGCTCATGTGCTTCCCATAGCTCATGCACCCGAGTCTACCATCCTAATCACACTTACAACTATTATACACGAACCATAAGTAAGAGATGGGACCTTGTTCTGTCGGTTTTGCCGCTTCGTTTTATTTATTTATTTTTTATTTATTTATTTTTTTTTATATTTTTTTTTTTTTTGGTGTGTGTGTGTGATTTGTGTGTTTTGTACCTGCTTATATTTACGTAATGACCAATTCAAGGGTAGGTAGCAGTTTACTTCTGAGCTTGTAAGTAATTAGGTAGGAGTTATAACTATGACACACATACATAAATATGACCAATAAACTCGTAATTTTCCAATTGTCAACTTGTCCCAATATTTATGAAAATGTAAAAGGTAGACATGTGATTTTGAAGATGACTAACATCAAATTAGGACCTACCTAGCAAACTACCTCGAATCGAAGATTCCGGCACCGCTCCAATATGCTACCTACCGACCTATCGCTACTACCTACACCGAAATGATACCTACCTACCACACTGTTAATGAAAATTTTTTTTTTGATTTTTACTTATTTTTCAAAAAAGATTTTTTGAAATTTTGTTTTTTTCTTCAAAAAACATTTTTTGAAATTTTCTTTGTTTTTTACTTGACAAATATTTTACCTCCTGGGATCTTTCAAAAATCCCGTTTGTAGCCTTCGTAGCTTTCGGCTCGTTCTTCAGAACATTCAAGAAGAACTAGATCCTCCTACGGTACGAGCATTTTTTTTACTCGGAAGATATTTGACCTCCTAGGATCCTTCAAAAATCCCATTTGTAGACCCATGAAAGCCCTATAGCTCGCAACAGTGAAATCGGATCGCTGCGAGACCCCAAAAAATGGATTCTACGTACAAAAACACCTCGAAAACGACACCTGACTCAATCCCATAGCCAAACGCCTTCAAACAACCCCCTTCTGTAGCCCCATTTTAGCCCCATAGCGCCCCACGGGTTTGTGCAATCGGGCTGAAAACCTTGCGGGCACAACTAGATGGTAAACCAAGTATTTTGTCAAAATTTCAGATTTAAAAAAAAAAAATTCCTACTGCCCAAAACGGCCCGGACGGTGGACGGCCTACGGCGGACGGACATTTCGGATTTAGAATGTAGACCTCTTGAAACGGATAATGTCAAATTTTGAGGCCGATCGGAGTCGTCGACCTCCGTCGCGAAAACATAGACCTACGTATTATTGTGTATTATTCTAAGGATATAAAACGAAAATTTAAAAAAAATTATTTTTTTTATTTTTTTTCAAAATTTTTTTTTTTTTTTTACTTGAAAAATATTTGACCACCTGGGATCCTTCAAAATCCCATTTGCAGCCCCATGAAAGCCCTATAGATCGCCACAGTGAAATCGGATCGTTCCGGGAAACTAAAAAATGGATTCTACGTCCAAAAATACTTCGAAACCGACTCATAGCCAATAGCCTTCAAAAACCCCTCCCGTAGCCCCATTTTAGCCCCATAGCGCCTCACGGGTTTGGGCGATCGGGCTGAAAACCTTGTGGGCACAACTAGATGGTAAACCGAGTATTTTGTCAAAATTTCAGAGTTAAAAAAAATCCTACTGCCCAAAACGGCCCGGACGGCGTACGGCGGACGGACATTTCGGTTTTGGAATCTAGACCTCTTGAAACGGATAATGTCACATTTTGAGTCCCATCGGAGTCGTCGACCTCCGTCGCGAAAACATAGGTGTATTATTCCAAGAGTAATAAACCAAAATTAATAAATACTTACGACTAGTTTGATAATAGCATCATTAATTAACCACTAAACGCTATTATTGGATTAAGAAATCGTACGACGGGACGTGGTAGGCTTGTATTAGACATTGCTTAGTTATTGTCAAAATTTGACAATAACTAAGCAATGTCTAATATATAAATTATATTTAATATAATTATGAATGTTGCATCTAACATGGCCAATTTCTTGTTTCTAGGATTCATGGCGAATATTCAAACTTGATACAAATTAGGGTGAGTGCAAGTGGAGCAGAATAGTGGCAAGCAGAGCTTTGGTGTTCATGCTAACTGGTTTCATAACAAGTGCGTCGCAGACGTATTACTCGTGGATTCTCATGTCGTTTGGTCGTAGATAATATTATTAACCCCTCTACTGAGCGTTCCTCATACTAAATGCTATTAGCTTACAAATCTCGCCTACTTAACATTTTAAAATTTGAGAACAAATATTCTTGAATAACGGTTTTAAGACATTGCAACGAAAGTACCCAGTTCAACTTCATATCCTAGGATGCGTTATATACGTATCACCTGTGTACATTCCAGTAAAATAAAGTGACTTTTATTGTGTATAACTTTATTGGTGTTTTACTTGAAATTGCTTGAAAAGTTGTGGTATTCAAACCCGTTACGTTTCAAGGCAAAATGTAGGTACAGTTGTCGGTTTGTGAGTGAAAACCATCTGATAGACGGGATTTAGATTAACTGTAGTCCCACTCAGTTCATTACTAAATATGTGAATAAATTACCAATAAATTACCTACTACTACAGTTGATGAGACGGAAAAAACGATCCTTATTTGACTTTTTGAGGGTATTAGGTTATTTTACGAGCGCAAAAACGAGTAGAGGTCCTCTTTCAAATACAGGGTTCATGCTTTTTGACGTATGAACAAATTTAAAGCCCTCAGAGACTGTTAAAGATCCGAGACAGGGAGACTTTTATTTCTTACTGGAACTTTTTATTTTCCCTTTGAGATGGTTGTTTTCTCTCATTTTCTTTGTCCATCGTTCAATACAGCACCAAAGAACTTGGTGGATCCATCGTACCTGTTATTGAGTGTCACCTTTTGTGGAAGCCTGATTGAAGAAAACCGAGAACCAGATGACGCCAAATCTGTTCGTTAATCACAAGGAAACTGTCGGACACAGATCGCCGGGAACGGCTCATTTACAAAGAATCCAATTTCCGATTTATCCCCCTTGTTTCATGCTGCTCAACGATCTTACTATTTATTCTGTTCTTAAAAAAAGAAGAAAAAAAAAAGTTATAGAAGATGTTGAACTGACATTCGGACGAGCTGACAGGAATTTGATTGATTGAATCGAAATTTTATTTCCAAAACAAACCAATACCTAGTCCATGATGTAGGTATTGGATGGGCTGTCTTGGCGGACACTATCGATGAAATCACGAACAGATAAAAACCTTGACTTGAAACTCTGACAGTTTATTTGATAATAAACAAAGCAATCAAAAACACAATGGAACAATTTCTTGAATGTAGACAATAGGTATGAGAACATCAAATCTTTGCACGAGGTCAGCTGTAATCCTTCGAGGAAGATGAAATCGTCGGTTTTATAAGGATTCGAGCAAACTACAGGGTGTCGGGAGCAGTGAAAGTGAGATAGCCTCAATAATCGTTACCGTTGCGGGTTAAAGAGCCTCCCAAAGAGGACCATTCTCTAAAACAAACGAAATATCAACTTTCTCACCATCACTTCCCCCAGGCAGTTCTTACTCCAATGTGGTTAGTGCACCTGCATTACTTGCTTAGTTTGGGACTAACGATTATATATAATCGTTGTTATACATAACAACCATTGAACATAAAAATGGGAAGTCATACAAGGTTCTAAATTGTCATAAACTGTAAACCTGACTACAAGGTTCCAGGGGGGGAGGGGGGGGGGGGCTCAACCCCCCTGGAAACCCTCCAAGGATAGGTATAGCAGAAAGCAGAAGGCATAGCAAAAATCGCGGTATATTTATCGCTTACCATTTCGGAGGAGACGGCTTGTGACATTAGCTGTGTTCGCACCTCCATAAGTTCTGGCCGTTCGGAATCGAATCAGAACTCGAACGCTTCCAGGAATTAAAACGGTCAGAGCTTCCGTCCTCCGCCCACGAAAAAATAGTCCGAAGTTAGTACGAAGTTACCTCCTCAACATCACAGAAGGAAACGAATCGCGCGTGTGTAACTTTCCACAATCGAAGAAGCAGTAGGAACCAGTTCGGGAAGTTCTGAAAAAAAAAAAAAAAATCAGAACTGCCGCAATCGATTCCGAACGATTCTGAACGAGTTCTGCGTTTGCAGAGCATCAGAACTTGAGTGTTTAATTCCTGGAAGCCAAGTACCCCCACGGCCCTTGCAAAAGGCCCTACTGCGCATGCGCCGAACGGTTCGGAATTTTCAGAATTAGGTACACAATACTCTGCCAGCCAGCCAGCCACAGACACTGTGATAATTAGTGGTACTTTCCTTCCTCTTTTTCTTTTAACATGGTACATGTTTTTACAGGCGTTCTCTGGATTGGAATGTAAGAAGAAGTAACCCTCCCGTAAACCGTCTTGCCTTATAGGCGCTTAAACGGCTGATCGGATTTGAATGGTTTTTTTTCTAACGATCTCGGGTGAGATTGCCCACAACATAGGCTATATTAAAACCCAGCCCGACTCGCGCAACCCTGCGAAATTTCGAAATTTCGAAATTCTGTACTCACGGTACATGGTTTTTCCTCTCCTCCTAAACGGCTGAACGGATTTGAATGGTTTTTTTTCTAACGATCTCGGGTGCGATTGCCCACAACATAGGCTATATTAAAACCCAGCCCGACTCGCGCAACCCTGCGAAATTTCGAAATTTCGAAATTCTGTACTCACGGTACATGGTTTTCCCTCTCCTCCTCCTAAACGGTAAGCGATAAAAACGCTGCAAATTTTACACAAGGGTTTATTATTCTTTGATATACGTTACTTGTGCAGAAATTTAATTCTGTCAATGAAAAAATTTAAAAAAAATTTTTTTTTTTGGATTTTTATCTCAAAAAAAATTTTTTTTGGATTTTTTGTTCAAAAATGTGTTTTTTTCAAAAATTCCGTATCTTTTACTCGAAAAATATTTAACATCCTGGGATCCTTCAAAAATCCCATTTTTAGCCCCACGAATGCCCTAAACGTCGCCCCAGTGAAATCGGATCGTTCCTACCCCAAAAAATGGATTCTACGTCCAAAAATACTTCGAAAACGACACCTAACTCGATCCCATAGCTAAAAGCCTTCAAAAAACCCCTCCCGTAGCCCCATTATAGCCCCATAGCGCCCCACGGGTTTGGGCGATCGGACTGAAAACCTTGCGGGCACAACTAGATGGTAAACCAAGTATTTTATCGAAATTTCAGATTTTTTAAAAAATTCCTACTGCCCAAAACGGCCTGGACGGCGGACGGCGTACGGCGGACGGACATTTCGGATTTAGAATGTAGACCACTTGAAACGGATAATGTCAAATTTTGAGCCCGATCGGAGTCGTCGACCTCCGTCGCGAAAACATAGGTGTATTATTCCAAGAATAATAAACCAAAATCCGCTGTACGCCGTCCGCCGTCCAGGCCGTTTTGGGCAGTAGGAAATTTTTAAAAAATCTGAAATTTCGACAAAATACTTGGTTTACCATCTAGTTGTGCCCGCAAGGTTTTCAGTCCGATCGCCCAAACCCGTGGGGCGCTATGGGGCTATAATGTGGCTACGGGAGGGTTTTTTTGAAGGCTTTTAGCTATGGGATCGAGTTAGGTGTCGTTTTCGAAGTATTTTTGGACGTAGAATCCATTTTTTGGGGTTCCGGAACGATCCTATTTCACTGGGGCGATCTTTAGGGCATTCGTGGGGCTAAAAATTGGATTTTTGAAGGATCCCAGGATGTTAAATATTTTTCGAGTAAAAAATACAGAATTTTTGAAAAAACACATTTTTGAACTAAAAAATCCAAAAGAAAAAATTTTTTAAATATTTTTTTAAATTTTTTTTTTGACAGAATTAAATTCCTGCACAAGTAACGTATATCAAATAATAATAAACCCTTGTGTAAAATATGCAGCGTTTTTCTATTGGTTTGGTGGACCGTTTAAGTATGCTTAGGGGGGTCGAGCCCCCCTTGAGATGTTGAGCTTTCTGTCTATGTGTCTGTGTGTCTGTGTGTCTGTCGTGCCTTATAGGCGCCTAAACGGCTGAACGGATTTGAATGGGGTTTCTTCTAACGGTTTCGGGTGCGATTGCCCCCAACATAGGCTATATTAAAATCCCGCGCGACGCGCGCAACCCCGCGAATTAAATGAAATTCATGATTCATTTAAATATACCAATCCGAAAAACATGTACCATGTTTCCTTGCTATGATCCTTGATCAAAACTTAGATAATCCGGGGGTCTGGGGGTGTCCCACAGGTAAGTCATAAGACAATCATGTATTTTACGGGCGCGGGAATTATAGGCCGCTGCCCCTTCCCCATACGACGTGGTCGGCAGTCAGGGGTGACTCCGTGGTTTTTCCCTTCGCCGAACATGGACCCGGCAGAGTAACAAAACCTACGAAACACACATAGGGGAGAGTAGGGTATAGTGGGGTTGCGTATGAAGTGGGGTACCCTTTGGTATGGGCCACAGAAAGTCCGTGATTATGCTTCAATTGCATCAGACTTTTTATGGTAGTTAGGCTAACAGGTGATCTAAACTGTGTACCAATTTGGACGTATTTGAGGCGTAATCACCTGATCTATGGGGAAAATACAAGAGAGTACCCCACTTCATACGCAACCCCACTATACCCTACTCTCCCCTACCCGCATGCTCTGCTGACCTCCTTCGCGCGCAGCTGGCTTGCCATTTTGGGAACTAGTTCGCGCTCAACTGGTACGAATTACCTGCAGGTTTTGATCATTTGCGCGCAACTGGCGCTACCCCTGATAGATTCGACACATTATTCGACTTTTTATCTAACTTGTCGTACAATGCATTCTGGTCAGAACAGGAGTAAACTCGGGATGTGAGTCACATCATGTGACACAAGGGTCTGTCAACTCTTTGTCCTCTCTGATAAAAGCCATTGGGAAGTCAGACTCCTTTACTATTGCTGGTTCGTCCGGCTCTGCGGCAGCTCCTTTATTACAGCACCAGTGAAATTTCTCTGAACGAACGTTTCAACTCCACCGCTTGACGTTTTAAACGTGTCGTTTGGAAGAGCTACCGTGGAACATCCTGTAATTTCCAACAATACAAGGAGCAGTGAAAACTTGGAAACAGCGGCTGCACTTTTCCGCTCATCACACAACACAACACAATCCTAACTACTTAAAAATTCAATTTTTCTCAATATTTATTGGAGTAAATATAACATTTTTTCCACAACACTTCTTAGGATTAAATGGCATACCTCGGCGGTATTCAGATTATCCAGATATATCCACTAAATGAAATGTAATTGTCATAGGTAGGTACCTGCTCGAAAAACATCCGATTCAGGTTTAATCCCCTACATTAATAATGGTGTAACGAGAGACCTCATGCCTGATCTATGTATGATGTGGGATTCGAAACTCAGAACGCGATGTTCCTTTTCTTCATCGATATCGACCCCTTTGGGGTCCATATTAGTTGTCCATGGGTCGATATAAATGAAAATGAGTTTGGGGTTGGCGAGGTCCCTATACCTACACTAGAACCTACACAAGTTCTTAGTGTTACTTTACGAATTAGTTTTACGTAATTACGTAACCAAGTCTAATTAACAATTAATAATACAAATTATTTGTATTAATAATAATTATTAATACAAATAATTTGTATTATTAATTAACAATTATTGTTAATTGTACTTGGTTTTGGTTGAATTGATGTCTATTTATTTTGTCAATTTCCAATGAGAAATAGATGGGAAGTCTACTCACGAAACCATCGGCAATGTGGGATACATACATTTATTTTGTATCAATAGATTTAATTGAAAAAATTTGGGGGTGTAAGGTCTCTTGCCCAAAATAGTTCGGATAAATTTAATTATTCATGCTGTCATTACGTAGTTATATTAAAAAAACATGTACCATGTTAAAAGACGCTTTTCACCTTAAGTCAAAGCTGTCATGAATCCTGGTAATTCATTCAGAAAGTGAGTGAAAAGGAGTATGGGGAAATGAGAGGTCATACGCACGTATAATAAGGAGAAGGAGCTTCTAAGCGTATAACGGGAAGGAGGTCACTAGAAATTAAAAGGCAACTGCTCTCCTCCCCTTTATACCTCCCAAAGGGGGCTTGAAACAACTACACTTTGCTCGCCCCCACCACTGCTCCCTTTTCGCACTTAACACCGGGACCCAGCAGAATAAAAAAGGACCCCCTCCGCCTCGACTGGTCGACCATCCCGATTTAAAATACGAAGCACCGCCGTATATTTGCATAACCTTTTTCTCTCGCTTTTATCCTGGGAAAGGTTCGTAGGATTCAACTCCGGCCCATCGTAGCTCATTCTTGTTCTCCCACTTTTTCTCTCGATTGTAAATTAATTTTGGCATTCTTTCCACCCACGTATTGCCGCGGTCACGTTGACGTTACGTGACGATCTAGTTTTGTGATTTTTAGAGATTTTTTATATTAAGAATGTATTTATTTGTTTTTATTTTATAGATTCATCAAAACTTTTCGTTTCACTACTCTGAATCAGAATACGAAATCGATATTGACTTATTATGGTACTGTTTAGATGGTTTCTCTCTGTTACAAAACAATATTAAGCCAAAATTTCCAGATGCCAATTTCCGGTTTGCCTGTAAAAATATTGTAGCGAATTTAAGGGCAAAATTATAACCCGATCCGTACACAATATAAATTTCTTTTGCTCGCCCTAGAGTGGAGATGGGAGGGGTTAAAAAAAAATTGAATTTCGAAACCAGCTTGCTATTAGCAAGCAATAACAGTTATATTTCATTCAAAGCAGGTAAAAATTAAAGAAAAAAACTATCTTCTGATACGATTTTTTTTTAAGTTCAAAATTCGAGCTTGTATCGAAAAAGAAACAATGACATTAAATATGCATAAACAATTAGGGTAAAACACCCAGTCGTTGGACACCCCCCCCCCCCCCCCCCCACCAGTCGTTGGACAGTGAACGGTTTCCAGGTTTTTCTAAAGTTGTGACGAACATTTCGTAGTGTTGTAATATATCATCGAAAACTGTGAAGCTCGAAGAATAAGAAGGAAAGAAGGTTACAGCCATGCAATAACCTCACTAGGTTTTATAGTTGTGAAAAAGTCGAGCGGCCGCGAATGTGTGGATTCCTAATGAAAATGGCAAGCTGACTGACCCCTGTTGGTAAGCGTTGAAAAATGTTGAAAGCGATTTGTAATTACCAACCTTTATTCACATCCGATCTTCAAGGTTATTAATGAATAAAATGTCTCACACTTCCCAATAAGTACCTACCTAGTCAAAATATGAACCAGGAAACACGGGGAAAAGTTTTACGACGAGAATTTCCAGATGTCCAACGACTGGCACATCGCTGTCCAACGATCGGAAACATTGTCCAACGACTGGCAATTTGGAAAAAAAAAAAATGAAAGCTCAACTTTGGACAATAATCACAAAATTATCATAGTATGTAGGCTATTTTTGAAAAAAGTGGTGTCTTCGTGAATTCATACAAAACAAAACGAAAAAAATATCATACAAATCCATCCAAATAATAAATGCATGTAAGTAAAAACGTGAGAGTAGTGCACTTAAGGTGTCCAACGACTGGGTGTTTTACCCTATTTTTATCTTTAAGGGCAGGTCCGTACCTCGAAGTTCCGGCTTGTGTGGCTCGGATTTGTTCCGTCCATCACCATCTCGATTGCTAGAAATGATTGGAACCAGGGTCACAGACAGGTTCGCAAGGAGACCGTAGGACTCAGCGTTGAATGAGGCAACATTGAGCAGAACGAAGAGTCCAGGAAAAAGTTTTTTTTTTTTTAAAGGTTTATTACGAAAAAAAATTCCACTTACAAAGAGAAACATGAATAAAGTAAAAAAAATTCAACTTAGGGAGTTGGAGTCGCAGCTCAAAACAAAACAAAAATCAAAATAATTCACCCATGAAAAAAGAACGTTCCCAGCACCTTACGAAGCGATTGGCGAAGTGGAGGGTTGTACTGTTGGAGATCCGGAAGAGGCGAGGAAGGCCCAAAGAGGGCAAAACTCGTGAAGTGTAGGTCAAGCAGCATCTGAATTGTCGTTTACCACAAGAGATTGACTACCGAGGAAAGCCGTAAGGAGAGTAGACTAGCGAGGGCACCGATGTTGCGGCCATGGCCAAACACTTGACTGTGATACGGAAACACCAACAACACTAAGATTCGAGATAGAAGATGAAGTCCAGCGACCACGCTTCGCCAAGAAAAAATAAAGTGCAATATTGCAAAGGATTAACGTAAGTAAAAAAAGAGATTCCGACGGAGAAGATGGCGATGTCAGTTCCTCGAACGCTGGTCCAGATGGATGATGCTGGGCACGCACGCCTCGAACAAACTTTATAAGGTTCGTCCTGGGATGAAATATTATCCAGAAGAGACTTCCTGGGTAGAAAAATTCTCGAGGCACAAAGGCCAAAGAGTCCAAAGACTGCGACAAAAAGGGGACAGTGCCGTGAATACTCGGCGAATAGATACTGGGGTTTTCCAGCCGCAATCATGTTTTGTTGCATACCTACTGTGCAAAACATGATTGCGATGCGCTGGGAAGGGGAGACGCGATAAGCCGATGACAACTTGAAGGGACAATTATTGTCCAACCTATTATAGGTTGGATAATAACAATAAGGTGAGCGGTTGGAAGCGATTCAGTGTGATAAACAAGATCGAGTAGCTGGATCAGACTACAACTTGGTTTATTTATATGTACCTACCTTCATTCAGGACGATTTTTATTATTATTATTTTTTATTTGCTTTTGTTGGTGTTCTGCATGTTAGGTATTACATAACATACTAATCATGATTTAGTTCCGAACGCCCAAGTGTCAACGGTAAAGAATGGTGCATAGTTTGAACCACGTTTTCTCAGAAATTTCACTAAGTAGTGTGCGATACCTTCCCATCCGCTTCGGCAGGCTGTCTTTCCCACACGGATATTCCATGATCCGCCTATAACATAGCTATGTGGCATAAATTACTTTACTGATTATACGCTCTTCACCTACACAGGCAATACTGTGCCACCTGGAGAAACTTCCTATGTACTTCAATTTACCTCTGAGCTTGAGTCCCTGCGCCAGAAATAAGGAGATAAAACTTTGGGAAGGGAGGGATTAGAAAGTTGGTTGTGGGTACTGATTATCATAATGGGTCCGTCATCTGTGCTACAATCCTCAACCCCTCAGCACCAGCCGGATCTCTGAGGCTTGTCAAAATTATATACTTGGTCGGGCAGAAGCTTCTTTTACATACTTGGCTTCCCCTGACTTCATTATCTTTTTTTATGAACCTAACAGGGACACGCCAGAATTTTTTTATTATTTTTATTTTTTTCATTTTTTCATCCTCCCTGTTTTGCCTTCCCGACCCCACCTTTTCACTGTAACCATCTTTCTCCGCCCTCCTGGACATTTCTCGCACCGGCATCCCGTAGCTTTTCCGGCATAGCTTTTCATCAACATTATCTTTTCCTTCCCTCGTTCATGCCGTGTTTTGAAAAGACGGCGACGGGGAAAACACTTATTGCTGAGTTTTAAAACCAAGTGGAACCACTTAGCTTTTTCCGCATAAAAATGTTCCATAAGGTGGATTCACTTGGGCGTTATATTCTCTTGGTTGAACCAGATGACAAAATGATTGAGTCTTTAAGCTGATAACAAATTATGCTCATATTCTCAAACGAAAACGCCATGGGCTCGTCATCGGACCGATTAGAGTATTGAAACTCATTATAACGATCTCCGTGGATAATTATCTCCTTTCTCACCTGAGCAGACCAGTGGGCACACGGTTTAAAAAGTTTCTTTTGGGTTATTGTTCTTGTGTTGAGAAGTGTAGTATGTTCTCATGATGGGGGTCACAAATTTTGATCGGCCTCAAAATTTGTCATAATACTTTCATGACGTGTAGATTTTAAAAGTTCATGTCCATCCGCCGTTTTGGGCAGAAGCAATTTTTTTTTAAATCTGAAATTCTGACCAAATACTTGGCTCTCCATCTAGTCGTGCCCGCAAGCTTTGCAGCCCGATCGCTCAAACCCATGGGGCTCTGGGGCTATAAAGAGGCTACGGGAGGGGTTTTAAGGTTTTCGGCGATGGAATCAAGTTAGGTGTCGTTTTCGAAGTATTTTTGGACTTATAATCCATTTTTCGGGGTCCATCAACTGTACGAAAACTGTACCTATAAGATTTTTGGTTTATTATTCTTGGAGTAATACACCTATGTTTTCGCGACGGAGGTCGACGACTCGGATCGGCCTCAAAACTTGACATTATCCGTTTCAAGAGGTCTACATTCAAAATCCGAAATGTCCGTCCGCCGTCCGCCGTCCGGGCCGTTTTGGGCAGTAGGAATTTTTTTTAAAATCTGAAATTTTGGCAAAATACTTGGTTTACCATCTAGTTGTGCCCGCAAGGTTTTCAGTCCGATCGCCCAAACCCGTGGGGCGCTATGGGGCTAAAATGGGGCTAGTAGCCCCGGGCTACAGGAGGGGTGTTTTGAAGGCTTTTAGCTATGAGATCGAGTTTGGTGTCGTTTTCGAAGTATTTTTGGACGTAGAATCCATTTTTGGGGGTCCCGGAACGATCCGATTTCACTGTGGCGATCTATAGGGCTTTCATGGGGCTAAAAATGGGATTTTTGAAGGATCCCAAGAAGTTAAATATTTTTCGAGTAAAAATTCAAGAATTTTTGAAAAAACACATTTTTGAAGAAAAAAAATCCCCCCAAAAATTTTTTTGAAATAAAAATCCAAAAAAAAATTTTTTTTACATTTTTTTTTATTGACAGAATTTAATGTATGTACAAGTAACCTATATCAAAGAATAATAAACCCTTGTGTAAAATTTGCAGCGTTTTTTTTTACGCATTGTCAATTAGGTAGCTCTTTCAATTGAGGACCTACTGCTAACTCTCTAAAGAGAGCTTTCAATTCCAAGAATAATAAACCAAAAGCGGACCGAGATAGGTAATAGAAAAATAAGAGAGTAATAATAGAAAATTAGAGAGGCAAGGAACAGAAAAAAGCAAGAAATCAGCTCTATAAATTCTGAAGGGAGGGTCCTCAGTTTTTGGTTCATTATTCTTGGAAAAATACACCTATGTTTTCCCGACGGGGTTCGACGACTCCGATCGGCCTCAAAATTTGACATTATCCGTTTCAAGAGGTCTAGATTCCAAAACCAAAGTGTCCGTCCGCCGTCAGGGCCGTTTTGGGGGTAGGATTTTTTTTTTTTTAAATCTGAAATTTTGACAAAATACCTACTCGGTTTACCATCTAGTTGTGCCCGCAAGGTTTTCAGCCCGATTGCCCAAACCCCTGGGGCGATATGGGGATAAAATGGGGCTATGGGAGTTTTTTTTTTTTTAATGGCTTTTGGCCATTGGATCGAGTCAGGTGTCGTTTTCGAAGTATTTTCGGACGTAGAATCCATTTGGGGACCCCAACCGCAACGATCCGATTTCATTGTGGCGATCTATAGAGCTTTTATGGGGCTACAAATGAAATTTGGATGGATCCCAGGAGGTCAAATATTTTTCAAGTAAACAACAAAATAAAAATTTGAGGAAAAAATAAAATAAAAAAGAAACATTGAAAAAACATTTAAAAAATTTATTTTTTAAATTTTTTCATTGACACAGAATTAAATTCTGCACAAGTAACCGATATCAAAGAGTTATAAACCCTTTGTGTAAAATTTGCAGCGTTTTAAGAAGGGGGATCCGGAGGGTACGACAAAAAATCGACTCATTAAATGTTATTTAATTTAAATTGTAATTTAATTTTTTCTATTACATAACCGTCTTTGCTAATATCATTGAACGTTTGGCTGAAGTGTTTTTGAGCAGTACCTATTTGGAGAGTCAGTGAGAGGCAAATTGGGTTTCGAAAAGGTAGAAGCAGTGATGATGCAATTTGTTTTATGATGAAGACTATATTGCGTGTATTAGATGCGGGAGAAAATGTAATGTGTATACATCAGGATTTAGCCAAGGCCTTTGAAACTGTGCACGTTCAAAACTGATTTCCACAGTGTACTGTGTCTGTAGACGAAACAGGTATCAACCGAGGTTTTATCAAGTTGACTGCCGGAGGATAGATCTATCTCATTTTACTAAAGTTGGTGATGTCACTAGTGAGCATGAATTTTGCAACTTTAGAATCCCTCAAGGAACTGTCCTCGGGCCTATTTACTTCATAGTATTCATTAACTTAATATGGAGCCCGAAGGAGAGTCAATGTCTTTCGCCGACAACACGGCCTATAGTAACATATAACGCCTGGGAATAGGTCGACATAAAAGCTGAAACATGTCTGACCCGAATCCTTCACTGTCTCAAAGGAGTAGGAATGAAGATCAACATTTCTACAACTAATTTCCTAACTTTCACGTTCAAGGAAAGTGACATCCCGCAGATGAAGAACCTAAAATGCCATGTTCCGGAATGTAGAGATCAGCGTTGCTCATGAACTCGTACATGTTACTTCGGTTCGATACCTAGACGTGGAACTTGATCTGAACCTCAACGATCACACTTTTTTGAGGTATGGGACAAACACCTGAAAAAAAGTTACATCCTCGATGAGGAAGATGATCCACACGTGTAGGGAGCTGAGAAACTTCTTAGACATTGATAGGCGTAGACTGGTTTACTACGCGCGCTCTCAGTTGCTCATGATCTATGGCGAATCTGGTTGGGGAGGATGCAGCGTGTACCTTCTTGATTCATTATCCCTGAGCCAGAAGCTATTATACAAAGTCTTACTAAGTAAGCTTTCGTCGAATATCTTGTCCTTTTATCAAGACTTGATAAAATCACCCAAACCTATGGGGCTTTCGTCGGGCTACTAATCGAGCTTTTCAAGGATGTTTGAAGGTAGAATGAGGTGTTGTTTTTCGAGTAATTTTGGACGCATAATCCATATTTAGTGGTCCTACATCTGTCCAAACATTGTACTGGAATTTTTTTATAATAATCTTTTATTGACAGAATTGTGCACACCTTCTATATTAAAGAATGTAGAAGAACCTAGACAAACGTTTGTGTAAAATTTGCAGCGTTGCCCATTTGTCGCAGTGGTTGTCAACCGCCCTATCTCCATTGAAAACATTTAGGTATTTCATCTGTGAGTCCTCTGCCACCAGCTGTTCTTTCCTAACATTACAGTCCTTCGCAATAGTAGGTACTTTAATTTGATGTCTGAAGGCAGTCGCGTAAGTATGTACTTCCAGTGAGGGAATGCCTCCCACTCCATTACAGAACATTCACCTCCCGAATACCGAACCGGATCGTGGTGCCAAAAACGGAAAAACCATTCAACAGTGATGTAGCTATCTCGGATTTCGTTGTTAGCGCCCGGGGCCGCTTTTGTTCAGCAAGTATTGTATCCTGACTGAGCGGGCAGGGGCAGAGGTTGGTATTTCATTCGAAAGGATTTATAACTGTTACAGATTCCCGCAGTAACTGGGGAGGTTTATCTGGAAACCGGAGCCGTTGAGTTGTTGGGGGACATGGAAGAGGGGAAATTTGAGTGGAGTGATCCTTGTCATAATATAGATATTATCTTCGTATCAATTTTTTCGCTGATGACAATCGATGTTGTATTAAGGTTAGTCGACGTTTAGGGTGTCATCATTGGGCTCTTGTATGAGAAACTTTAATTTGTTTGTATCGTCAAATTCATTATAATATTTTTACGAAGTCCTGATAAAAACACCCCAAAAAAATCGAAACCCGAATCAAAAGAAGCCGTAATCTCTCAATTCAAACCAGCATCATCATAAAGTAGCCCATACCTAACATGCGTGACTTCAACTCCTTAAGGGTAACGAGCACCACATGTGACTAGTCTCCCATTTTGAGACTTGTCCACCCTGCTGACCTCATCTGCTGCTTTCCACGGCACTTGTTTCCACAATCCGCTGGGTAGTCGACCATTTTAACCCTCGCTTGCTGCTCTCGGTGTCTATTAGCCTGTCTACTGGTGGCAGTTCCAAAACAGCTCCTCCATTGCCTTCCAATGAGGTCTAGGGCAACCTTCTGGGGTTCCCCCACTCTTCCACATTCACTAACCCACCCTCTACAGCAGAGCTGATTAATCTCACGTCTTCTACTGCATCCAAACTGTTCACGTGAACGACGGTAGTGTTAACTTCACTGATGTGCTTCTTCGTTTTCATCTACTTGTACCTCACCCTACTCATCATAGTCTTCCACTTCCACGGCCCTGCCAGCGTCTTGGAGAGAATGACATTTTCGAAGAACTTTTGGAGTTGGGATCCATAAAATGGTTCCAAAATCCGTCCACCTTCCTCAGAAAAATGTAATATGAACATAAATTGCAGCGTTTTTTAATTAGTTCCCAACAACATCTTATCTGATATCAAACATTTTTAATTTTTTTACCGCTCTTGTTTAATAATTTGCCTAAACAACCGGACGGCTCCTAGTTTCACGTAGTGTATCTTAATCTTAATTTATAAGAGAAAGTTTTTCTTGGAATTAATGAGGACCGTTTATTATGGGGGGAGAAATGATATGAGTGCAGGGGAGGGAGAAAGAGACTTCATATAATATTCGTGTTTCCGCTCAGCGACAAGAGAAAGCGGGCCTTGATCCCTCTCCCTTATATTTATCGTTTTAATAACAGGAGAAGAGTATTCTTTGAAGAGCCTTGTGCACCCTGGCTTCCCTCGCCACCGCCTTCAACTCTTGTCTACTTCTCTTCTGTTCTTCGTGCAATATTAAGTGATGATCCAGAAGTTGCCGACTCCCTTTCCTGACCTTTCCTTTACCCACCTTACCCGGAGCCTTTTGAATAAGTAATTTGATTTCACCGGGCGCCTTCAACACACCCCAATTATGGTTTGCCCGTTGTTACCCACTTTTCAATGGAGCTTTTGTAATTCACTCCTCAGAACGAGATCAACTCTTCGCGGCTATTTCACCGCTTCAACGCCTATTATGGTAAGGACTTATCGTACCCTGAGACGTACCTATAGGTACGTGGTATACCAGACTGAAGGAAATGCTGCTAATTGAAACAAACCTTTGGGAAAATAAGAAAACCCCCAAATTATCGCGATTGAATTCCTCCCAAATTCAAATTTAATTAGGGAGGAAATATTTACCCATTGTTTGAAATTTCGGATTGCCATGTTTATGATGTTACTAAATAGTAGAAACGACGCCAATTTCACCCGAGAGTTTATTATTCTACGGTATAAATCATTTAAACGCTGCAAATTTTACACAAGGGTTTATTATTCTTTGATGTAGGTTACTTGTGCAAAAATTTAATTCTGGGTCAATGAAAAAAATTTTAGAAAACAAATTTTTCTTTTTTCAAAAATAATTATTTCTCTTTCAAAAATTCTTTATTTTTTACTCGAAAGATATTTAACCTCCTGGGATCCTTCAAAAATCCAGTTTTTAGCCCCATGAAAGCTCTATAGATCGCCACAGTGAAATCGGATCGTTCCGGGACCCCCAAAAATGGATTCTACGTCCAAAAATACTTCGAAAACCACACCTAACTCGATTCCATAGCTAAAAGTCTTCAGAAAAATACCTCTCATAGCCGTTTCAAGAGGTCTACATTCTAAATCCAAAATATCCGTCCGCCGTACGCCGTCCGCCGTCCGGGCCGTTTTGGCCAGTAGGATTTTTTTTTTTTTTTTAAATCTGAAATTTTGACAAAATACTTGGTTTACCATCTACTTGTGCCGAAAGCATAAGTTGATTATTCGGTTAAACCGAAAGCCAGTATTGATTGAGTTAATTATAATTATATAACTCACACCTAAAATAATTATTTAATTACACTTGAACCTAATGGAGAGTTATCTTAATATGAACGGTATGTAGCAACATTAATTCGTTTCTAAAATTTCGCAAAGTGTATGTATACTTTCCAACACTTTCTCATTGCGTTCGAAGCCCCAACAAGTCCTTTGTTAGGTTCGTAAGTCTGTACGTCCGTCCGTCCGTCTGCATGAAACCATCTCTTATGAAGGGGTGATCACACTTTGTTGATGCTTCGGAAGACATTAGCATGACCCTCCTTGACAATTCCATTCTTTAATATCTAGCTGCATCATGAATTAGGATGATCTTAAATTTCATTTCACTCGTGGTCGAGTTTTATAATAGCAGCCTGTATAGTATTAGCAGGGCTTACGCGAACGAGTCTGGCGCTTGGCCATTGATCAAACGAACTGAAAAATCATGACGTCGCGACGCATCGGCACAAAATGATTTCAGCTGGACGGAAGGACATGATGGCATTGACGCGTTTTCTAATACTTACCTACGGGTGCATAACAATAAATTCTTTTCATCGGATCGCTAAGTAATTCTCTGCACTAGAGTGGCGGAGGCGGAATTTTCCCGTCCAACACGATAATTGTTTTTCAGTGAAAATCACAATAGGTATATGTTACAGGATATCCGAGAAAATTCAATCTGATGATCTGGTAGCAGGTGTGTAAGCCACTCTCCGGCGAGGGCGTTATCAAAAGTAAATTAGAAGATAGAGTATGTGCTTGGAGTTGCAAGAGGAATCCACTTTATCAGCTACCCAGCACGTTCCTTCCTCGTATCACCTAGATTTAATTTTCCTTGCCCATTTTACCTGGTCGGAATCCAAGCTCAGCTCTCCTTCCTGGGAATGAACGACCCAAAGATTTTCATTAAACCTACTAAGGCTGCTAATATATTATTTCTAGTTTGCACCTAGAAAGAAAAGAGAACTTGAAGGAAAATTATTTCCTTGCCTGTTCGAGATGCGAGATAGGGTGAAAACAACGAGTCATTGAACAACTTTGCGCTATAAGGCAAATAAATACCTAAATAACAAATTGAAAGAGATGGATTTCTAATTTGTCAACATAATATGTTGACATATTATGTAACTTGTGAGTGTGTATGTTTCCTAAGTTGTCGCTTGGGAAATTCCCAACAAGACGCGAGACGCTGACAAGCTCCATGAGACTGTAACTATTAGTAAAAAAATAGGTAACTGTTATTTGCAAGACCAAAAGATTTTCCTTTCTGTATCCGGTGCAGCCGGGTTTTTTCTTTTCAAATCTGGAATGTTGACGAAATACTTTGACCTTTATCTAGTGGGACTAAAAAAGCGCGCGAAAGATTTGGTATGGGGGGGTTAAGCTATAAATGAGGCTCTAGAAAGACGCCAGGAAGTCGAACGAGGTGTCGTTTTTCAAATCATTTTTGACTTGGAATCCATTTTCGGGGGTCTAGAATAGGCTAGAATTCATTTTTGCGAATTCCAGAACCGCGGGGGTCTGTGGGGCTTTCATGGGGCTACAAAGGAGACTTTTGAAGGATCACAGGAGGTCAAATGAGATGGTGTTTGCCATGTAATTTTGGACGCATAATCCATTTTTCGAGGTCCCACATCTGTCCAAACATTGTACCCATTTATTTTTTTTATTTTTTATTTTTTTAATGGCACAGAATTAACTTTTGTACGATTAGACTATAGGAATATTAAGGAATAAGTAATAAACCCCTGTATAAAATTTGCAGCGTTGTTTTTCTCCCATAAGTCAATCGCAACCGCCATTTCGCTCGGCCGGTTTCATTGGAATTTTATTCAAGTTACGTTTTATGTCAGGGTGTATGGGGTTCCTACTGTTTACGATGAAAAGGGGAAATTAAGGGAGAAGGGATGGATGATAAAATCTGGGTAATTTAAATGTAATTTAGCATTAGTTCCTGTCAATAATCAACTATTGGTTTTCACGGGCACAACCTCAGAACGCGTCACTTTTTCGACTAAATTAGTCAACTTCATAAAGGTATGGGTTGAATGGTAAATCTGGAATGGATAGTACCGTCAATTTAAGTGGCTTAAATGGGGCCCGGAAGAACTCCTCAAGCTAGATCAAAATATACTAATAACTTACTAATCAATTGGTTGGTACAACTTTGATATCGAGCCGTCTACGCCGTCGTACCTTGTCGGTTTTGTAAGGTGCAGAGTATAACAAGCCCCTCGGTGCGACGAACTCTCAACTACGGTGTTCCTTGATTCGACTTATTCCGTCTCTCTTGGTTATCTCTAACATTATTCCAACCAACTAACAGAGAAAGCAAGTTGTTGAAAATGTTATCCACGAAGGTCGACGAAGAGAGGCAAAGTTTTGTGAGAATGTCTTTTACCCTCGTTAACGTACACCCTGGGGGCTAAAATCGTAGTAAACAGGTACATCAACCTGTTTATAGACATTATCGTGAAAAAAATTCGCATTTACATGGTTCGCAATATTTCTTTCTAACTTCCGGTTCGGATTTATCCTCAAATGGTCCCCATCAAAATATAAACGGTAGAATACGTTTGTTTTAATTGCATATTTTACTGATGGTAGGTACCATAAATGCCTGGGTTGTGTGGAAAACAACACATTTTGCGGAAAATTAAGGGAAAGGCCGAATCATTTTTTTGTTGCCTGTGTAATAGAATACTTTAATATAACAGATTCGTCTTTTATATAATGTATTATCCAAATAAGAACTCATTAGACGTCGGAGAGTTCATTATCTCATACTGCATTTACAGTCCTATCGTATCTGCATTAACCTATTCGTAATTTGAGTACAATTATTGTAATAATATTACAATAATTGTACTCAAATTACGAATAAGTTAATGATATTATCTTAGTTATTAATATTATATATTAATTATGATTTAATTAATGATATTATCATTAATTAAATATTATTTCTCCTGGGTGCGTTTATTGATAAATTCATTGGTTACCAGATAGATTAAATCTACAAATTTTGTACTTGCCGGCTTGTACTGAGCAACGTATGGATGATGGGTTTTCACCGCTTCAATGCGGCTTTGGAGGTTTCAACGATCAAACTTGTTATGAATTCCACTAGAATATCTGACAGGTAAGCACTTCAGAAGCGTGAAAAATAACTTTCTCGGCTTCCGATGGATTTGAATATTTTCACGCCTTCGTTGGAGGGGAGGGAGTATTTGGAGATGGCATGACGTGACTCGGTTAAGCTTCTAATAACACTGGAAGTCGAGAATATTTTTCAAACTTTCTTCCAGTTATATTTGTTTTTATCCCACAACAAACCGCGGAGTCAACAGCCTGCACTGATGTATCTCTTTCAAAATTCCATTCCTTTTGGTTTATAACTTTCCGAATAATCCGTCTTCTTCTCGAAAATTGGTCCGTTGTTTTTGATGTGGATTTTTAACAAACGCAATGTTTTTTGTTTTGTTTTGTACCTACCTACCTACCTCAATACAAAATTTTGACAAACTACTCCATTTCTTTCTTAATTGTGCCTCGATGGGCCCGATTAGTCCTCACTTTGTATCCTAATAGAGTATTGTATACAAATATAGAAGCTGTAGCTTCTAAGGAAGAATGGTTTTGGTCAAAGTGCCGAGCGTGAAGGGGCGTTTTCGAAATAATTTTGAACGGAGAATCCGAAAACAGGAATGAAGAGAACATAATCATACTTGTGTACTTTCATTGCTTCAGCACGTGCACCAGCTTATATATTAACTAACGAGCTCAAGTGATGGGCGGAAAATTGAGTACCTAATCATAGGAACCGCCTCCTTCACCGGGAACACCCATCCGCTAATTGTTTACGAAGAGGAAGTTAATACGATTAGCAGAGGTGTTCGGTCTTCCACCTTTCATCGATTTCAAAGCTGTTTACGGACGGTAAATTCAACGGAAAGTTATGTGAACTCGAACAGAAACACTTCAACATAATCGGATAGTATTACTTATTAAATAACAACAACAATACAATACAATCCGATTATGTGAGAAAAGTACGGGTTCGAGCAACAAATTCAGGCGAGTGCATTTACCAGAATATGACATTCAAGTTTAATGTCAGTTTCACAGGTTCCCGTCAAAGTTCTCCATTTGTCAGAACCTTCGTGAATAAATCACAAGGTATTTCAAGAGTTGAGCTGATTCAAGCAGAAATGTCTAGCCGAAAAACGTTAAGCCGAGGGAGAGCAACGGAGTGAGAGGATGTGAGAGCTCGAAAGTTGGAAGTTGTATAATTATGTTGGCTTCAAGAAGAGTTGGACTTGAAGAGAAGTGGAAGACCATTTGTCAATGATAAGATAGCAACTTTGGAAGGAGGGCTGAGTCGAGGGGGGAAGAGAGGTTGCTGAAGGGGTTTTCAGTGTAGTTTACTATCCGTGCCTTCTTTCCTTGAGGCACACCCCATCCCAACCCACCACTTGACATCAAGCTCTCCTAAACACCCACTTCTACCAAAAACACCACACTTCTCGCACAGCCCCTTCGTCATATCTATTTGTCGGTATATCCCCAACTGCTTTTGACGTTTTCTTTTCCGAGGTTTAGCATGAACACGGTGCACACGGACGGGTCATTAAGTTTTAATAGCGCCTCGATCTTCTCTTGTTCATCAAAACTAATAATGAATTTATTGTCTTCGGCTTTCAAGTTACATTATATGTTACAGAATGATATTATAGCGTAGTTAATTAGATTCTGCTATAGAGCTAACCGCCTTCGGAATACAGATTTTTTATTTCCTGAATTTTTCAACCATTTTTCAATTATATCGTTTCTACATTCCACACTCAAGGGGGTAATTAAATCATCGGAAGTGTTAACTATTAGTTTAGTGACTTAACAAGACTTAGTACTCCTTCGAATTCCAAAGACAAACTGCATCTTTTTAATCATGTGAGTTGTTGAACCGAACCTTGAACCTGAAGTGCCGTGCCAACATTATCCTGGCGCGACAGGTCTTCACGCCTCAGGGTTTTCACGACCAGGGAGGAGATCACATATTTGCTCATCATGCTCAGCAGATTTTTTTTCAGTAACCCAGCAATTAAAGGTGTTTCTTGTCTTTCTTCTTTTGCTTCCTCGTCCATCTCTTTCGATTCGTACACTTCATACACGGCGTCTTCGTCCTCCTATAGAATATTCCATTCTGTCACATAATATGTGACAGCATGACATAGTATTATTATGTCATATTATGTCATGCTTCTCGAAGACCTCTTCAGACCTCCTCTTAGACACGACAGAAGACATGGCATGGTTACTGTCTTTAGGTTCGGGAACCTTCCTGATTTCTACGGTGCCCATGGAGATCTGTGGCCCTTATTATGGCTGAGTCACTTTGAGTTGACACAGCAGGAGGTTCGAAGGCTGACTTGTTCTGAACATCAGTTTTACGAACTTAATAGCGCTGCACCATGTCGTGATCTTCCACCAGCACAGTGTTCTTTTCAATGTTGCCTTTGTCTCTATGCTCTTCGTGTTGCAGTGGGGCCAGGCTGCTTGTTAATGGACTTGTTCATTCTCTTCTTTAAACAGAATTGTGTTCTCTTTTGCATCAACTTTCATACTTGCCCCCATTGAAGACACGGTCGTGCCCCAGAACACGAACCACCTGGCGACCGTCATATGTCTCAACAGGTTCATCTGACCTCAGCCACTGCAACCTACGAGAGACATATTCTCGCTTTTGTTCCAGCTCACAACCATCAGTCTTTCAGTTCAGCAAATTCGATCTAGAGCTTTTCCCTCACTCAGGTCATTCCTCCCAGGCAGCAGGGGGACGAACCGATTCCTGCTTGGCCTCGGTTCACATCGGCCTGGAGAGAACAACCTCGTGACCTCTCTTCCAACCATCGTCCCTTCGAGACTGCCGAATTACCAGAACGTTCACACCTTCTGTGAGCCGGTCCAGCGTTTCTAACATCGCTGCTTTGACTCTACCTTGCGGCATTCTTCGCCCAACTCACAAGAGAGGATCACTACAAATGTCGGAGTCATCAAAAATGTTTATAGTTACGGAACAAGTACACTTCCGAATTGCAAGAAACTGAATCATGAGAGTTATTGAACTGAAATCTATGGCCGAAAATAATACACCGAACCGCCGTGGCAACATGAAGTTTTCACTACATCTTTATTGGACTGCAGTACGTCGTCTCGGAAGCCGATATTAATTCATTGAAAATATGATTAGTGAGATGTGGTTTTGGTCCTATTGTTTTTATCACTAGTGTTGTAACTGTCTCTGGAGGTGTAAGATTTTTTGTTAGCCTACGTAATTATCCCCGCACTCTTCCTTCCTTTCATAATTTGCCCCCCCACAAAACTTTCTCGCTCCCTCTTTCCGTGTCGAGCGCCCCACCTCTGTCGCTCCCCTCGCACTTCCATCACCCTTCTACCCCATCTCTCTCGTGCCAACTAAAACTTAATAAACATCAATCTCTTCTTTCTATGGTGAAACCCCCCGTCGTTTTCACCACTTGAAAGGGGGACCGCTTAACTCATTTGCCGGATAAGAGGGAAGGCGTTTAAGGAAGTATTCGTCTTGTCCACGTAATGACTCCTAGATTGGTCTTCTTCTCTGACGAACAATGTGCGATCAAGGGGAGTTGGGTATATTTTTTTCAATTACATAAATGCCATAGCAAATTTTGAGAAACACCCTGTACAAAATTCCTTCAACAAAGGAATCTACTTAACCCACTGATTTAATTCGTCTCTGTCTGATTTTTACGACACGTGAAATCGTAATACTACTTATAAGTAGTACGAAGAGCAGCAGGCTGATTTGTTCAATGATGTGGGTCTCGGGGACTGTCGACTTCTGTTCAACCCGCCACACATTTGGTCCAGAACGCTGATCTATCAAGTCAAGAATCTAAGTGCACAAGTTTTTAAGTTTTGGCACCCTTTCAATAGGCCTCGATTAATTCGACGGCAAAACTAAATTTGGGATATGTTCAGAAACGAAGGAGGAAGGTTGTTAGTATTTAAAAATGAAAAAATGAAAATATAAATTTGGGAATTGAGGAGATTGATTCCAAAAGTTACTAAAACCATTTTTGTCGAAATTAAGTTATCACACTCATGGGGTTTTAGGGGGGTCGTTCTTCACAAAAATGCGATCGTTTTGGAGCAAAAAAATGCTCTTCCCTTTCAAAACGCTGCAAATTTTACACAAGGGTTTATTATTCTTTGATCTAGGTTACTTGTGCAATAATTTAATCCTGTGTAAATGGAAAAAATGTTGAAAAACATTTTTGTTTGTTAAAAAATTCATCTTTATTTTTGAGGAGTTTTTTTTTTTTTTTTTTTTTGAAAAATATTTGACCTCCTGGGATCCTTCAAAAATCCCATTTGTAGCCCCACGAAAGACCTATAGATTCCCACAGTGAAATCGGATCGTTCTGGGACCCCCAAAAATGGACTCTACGTCCAAAAATACTTCGAAAACGTTTGAAATCAAACCGAATATTCATTCACGTTTTGGTTTATTATTCTTGGAATAATACACCTCGGTATGTAATCGCGAGGGAGGTCGACGAGTCCGATCGGCCTCAAAAATTGATATTATCCGTTTCAAGAGGTCTAGATTCCAAAACCGAAATTTCCGTCCGCCGTTCGCCGTCCGGGCCGTATTGGGCAGTAGGATTTTTTTTTTTTTTTTAATCTGAAATTTTGACAAAATACTTGGTTTACCTTCCAGTTGTTCCCGCATGGTTTTCAGCCCAATCGCCCAAACCCGTGGGGCGCTATGGGGATAAAATTGGGCTATGGGAGGGTTTGTTTGAAGGCATTTGGCTGTGGGATCGAAAAGTACTATCCATAAATCCGAAATTTCAAATCTCCATTCAAACTATTTGAAACGTTGAACTAATTTATAATTTATAATTATGATGTTAAAAAATTATATTTCTAATTATTTGAAATATAATTTTTTTTTTTAACATCATTGGCTTATAGCACTTTTTTTCAAACCGTGGTTTTTTCGCGTTTTTCTCACATTTTACCGAAACGGATTCAGTACCTTTTGGAATCAAACTCCTCAAGTTTGAAAACGTCCTTTCCACTTCCACCAGGGATCATGGGGCAAAATTTAAGGTGAACCATTTCTTCAAAGGTCAAACTTGTGAAGGGGACTACAGTTGCTTTCAAAATCGAGTTGACTCCCTTTATTTCTACCCAGCCAGGAGTAATACACCTCGTACTTTACATGAAATGATTCAGAAATGCCTTGCTCCAGAGACCCATTGCTAGATGCTAACCCAAGATGCTAACCCATTGAAACTGACTAGGCAGAAACGAGAACCCCAGTCCCCCAGGGCACGAGTTTACTATAATATGACGCCTTAGCTTGCGTGGAGTGTTTTTCTGTATAAAATGCAGTATTTCATGCATTTTTACGAAAATATTTGATTTTGATGTGGTAAGCCTAAAATAAGATTTTACAAATAGGTCTTTATACTTTTGGAATCAGGAGGGCGTGAAACGGGTAAATCACTTGTAATTTCTCGAAAATTTTCAAAGGAATAGAGTATGCATTAACTTGCGAATTCTCCTCCTCGTTATAACAGTTATAAGCCTACGAGCTAAAATGAAGGCCTTAGGATTAGTGTCTTGAGTTGCTAGTTTAGCGTTCTAGACCGCTGTGCGCTGGTGGGTTTAAGCCGATCAAACCCCCGTGAAGGCGAAAATTAGAAGACTCATGTTAGCGACCGGTTCCGCTATAATAGAAATGTTGTTTGGAATGTACGGTGTGTCTTGGGGCCTGCGGTAGGATGGCCGTCGTGAAGGTTTGGTATGAGGAAATCTAACCGAACACCCCGCAAGGTTACGTGGGTGACAGGAGATGCCCCTGTGACTGGGAGCTGAGCGGTGGCCGATGACGAGGGTTCACCCCAAGCGCACGTGCTCATTACGACTTGTACAACACCGAGAGATCCCCACCAACACCGCTGCCGCCGCTCATTTTACCGGCATGGAAACCACACGGTGCTGGCTGTTCACCCCTACAATCCCAACAACTTTTGTTCTCGGTAGGCGATTTGACACATCCCAATCTTTATTGTGCTCTCATCTGGCCAGGTGAATTTATGGAAATTTTACTGGTTCATAATAATAAGTAGTATGACAGTATACACCCTTTAATGCATAGATTCCCTACTATTGGCAACGGACCCCTTTTCCCATGTGACTTACGAAGCCAAATTTCTTTTTAACATCCTATTTCTTTTTTTCTATTGATATAATATATCAATAGAAAAAGTATTTTGCATATTCATATTATGAATATGCAAAATACTTACCAATCACGGTTGCTTTAGTAGGTAAACTTGACCAAATTTTTTCTCGTCGAAATTGTTACAAAATTCATTAAATACTAAGTTTTTCATTTGTACGAAGATGTGTACGCTTGTCGAGTACAATGTTGTACTCGACAAGCGTACATGTGTAATCATTGTTCAATGATTCTTCCTAATAAAAAATTCGCCATTCTCACACATTTATATCAAAGTTGGGGCCTGCGCGTAACACAACATATTCAGTATTACAGTATTATGAACTTTTGTTAATTATTAGGTATTGATTTTCAGACCTCGTCGTCCCCCAAAATCAGTTTCCGTTAGAATGGACCCCTCGGAAACCCTTTATCGACCACATTGGCGATCCCGCGTCTTCACCTTTTCCTTTCAGGTGACCCACCCACCTTCTCCTTATCTTACTCTTTGACCAAGATAATTAATCGAATCGGTGGGACGGTCTTTCAAGTTATTCCTTCACCACCACAGGTTCGGCCCAAGTTGTTTATTTTTTTACACAATGGTTTTTTATTATTTGTTAAAGGTTACTTGTGCGAAAATTAAATCTGTCAGTAAAAAAATGTTGAAAAAATTTTTTTTTCCATTTTTTTTCGAAAAATATTTGATCTCCTGGGATCCTTCAAAAATCCCATTTGTAGCCCCATTTCAGCCACATACCGCCCCATGGGTTTGGGCGATCGAGCTGAAACCTTGCGGGCACAACTAGATGGTAAACCAAGTATTTTGTAAACATTTCAGATTTAAAAAAAAAAAAGCCTAATGCTCAAAACGGCTCGGACGGCGGACGAACATTTCGGTTTTGGAATCTAGACCTCTTGAAACGGATAATGTCAAATTTTGAGGCCGATCGGAGTCGTCGACCACAAAAGTGTATTATTCCAAGAATAATAAACCAAAAACGCTGCAAATTTTACACAAGGGTTTATTAGGGGTAACAAGGGTTACACAAGGGGTAACCTATTCTTTGATATAGGTTACTTGTACAGAAATTTAATTCTGTCAATGAAAAAGATGCTTTTTTTCAAATGTTCTTTATTTTTTACTCGAAAAATATTTAACCTCCTGGGATCCTTCAAAAATCCCATTTTTAGCCCCATGAAAGCCCTAAAGATCGCCAAAGTGGAATCGGATCGTTCCGGGACCCCCGAAAATGGATTGTACGTCCAAAAATATTTCGAAAACGACACCTAACTCGATCCCATAGCTAAAAGCCTTCAAAAACCGCCTCCCGTAGCCCCATTTTAACCCCATAGCGCCCTACGGGTTTGGGCGATCGGACTGAAAACCTTGCGGGCACAACTAGATGGTAAACCAAGTAGGTATTTTGTCAAAATTTCAGATTTAAAAAAAAAATTCCTTCTGCCTCATGTCCACCCCTCATAGCCCTCTCATAGCCCTCATGTCCACCCCTGTAATGTTCAGGCTGACATCTCGGGTAACGCCGAGGTGTTGGGGGCATGAAAAGCGGTAGAGAGCCTTCGGGTTCACGGGCCTCTGACCGGAGGGGCCTTAATGGGGAGGAGTTGCTCCCGCTAACGCAACTAACAACCGGCTTGGAGCAACTCCTTCTCTCCCCCACCTTGGGCGAGGGGGAGCCCGCGGTCTTTGAACCGGTTGGGTCATCCCTCGGTCCCTGGCCGCCCCCCTCGGACTGGTGTCGGACTCGAGGGGGTCGTGGGGCCCGCTGGGATATGGAGCCCGCGGAAGGTTAAGACCCCGTTGGGTGGAGTCCCCTTCGGTGGACCTGCTGATAGGCCTTAAGGCCAGTTTCCTACGTACGCAACTGCCCAAAACTGCCAGACGGCCGACGGACATTTCGGATTTAGAATGTAGACCTCTTGAATAATGTCAAATTTTGAGGCCGATCGGAGTCGTCGACCCCCGTCGCGAAAACATAGGTGTATTATTCCAAGAATAATAAACCAAAAGAGTGAACGCCCGGAGAAAATGGCGGTTTTGAGTTGCATCTGACAGGTTGGGTCTGGCAGTTATCTCTCATGAAAGCAATTTGGTCAAGTTTCAAAGCTTTTTCTTTGGCTTTTGTGGACCTTTTCCGTTTTCGTCCCTCCGCCCGATGCTGTGTGCGGGAATAACACCCCCACCACCACCCACCACTCGATTTCGACTTACACACACTTATACACACCCTTCCCGATGGCTTTAACGCACCCAAAGCCAAGTAAAATCGAGAGGGGGGGGGGGGGGGGGGGGTATTGGATCGGGCGGTTTCGGGCAGAGGGACGAAAACGGAAAAGGTCCAAAAAGGAATTTATTTCTCACAAAAAAATGGAAAATGCTCTGCACGACCAAGCAGTAGTTAAACGAGTCAGGACGAAGAGTTAGACACCTTCATAAGCTGCAGAATTTCCTCGGGTTCTGACAAAAATGCGTTAAAGGAAATGAAAACGTCGGATAACAAAATATGCACCGACCTGGTTGCGAGGGGAAAGAGCGGCGTCGCGTTCTTCCCTCTCCCGAGATGTTGCCTTCATTGTTCATATAGTCCTAATGCCGTCTACAGGTGATTCTGAACCAGTTGTGCCGCAATAATTGCAATAATAATTATTGACTGCAAAGTTATGCAGTGTAGGGGTTTTCCCTGAATATGGCATAAATTGAAATTGAGGTGTTTAGGGTGAGAAATGACTCCTCTGCTGAGTACTAAATTGTTTATTTGAATAAACAATTGTAGCGTGGGGACCGGTTTCGAGCAACTAAGCTCATCTACAGCCCTGACAAGAAAACCATTTGTCATACTGTTGAATTTTTGAGAAGTTAAATTTTTATAAGAGCTAGTTTTTTCAGCGGTTTTCATACATAGGTAAATTTGAACAAGTGTTAATAGAGAGTTCCTAAAGCCACTTTTTGCCTAACGGTGATGAGTTACGGTCGACGTAACTCGAGATTTCGCGCATGCGCAGAAATAACGGTGATAACTTACGTCCTTATGCCAAACGTCGAACGTTATTGCCGTAAAGTTAGAGGTAGGTGGAACGTACAATCAGTTCTGAACAATTGGTTAGGCGTCTGAGAGTTTAAATAGGTACCTACTACCTGGGTGGGGACGAGGGATTACCACTTAACTTACCACCATTTAGCTTCTCAAAAATTCAACAGTAGCTTCAAATAGATTCATAAATTCAATTAATTTAAACCTTCATATTCAAATTTACCTTTTGTATAAATTCAAAATTCACCATGTCAACTAGGTCACCTAGGTATGTCATCTTTTTCTGTAGTTTTACTTATCAATTGTTTTTTAAATAAGAATAATTCCAACCTAATCTTTACTATTACCAATTAGAACCAATAACCTTGTCAAATGGGTCCATTTTTAAAATTACCTCTGACTTTCTTACCTATAATTTCTCCTTGTCACTACTCACATATCGAGTATTTGTTTTGCCTCTAGAATAATAAACAATTCTCATTTCAGTACCTTTAGTATAGCCTAACTGGTTTTTCAAATGGTTCAGTGGCCATCATATTCCATATTCCATATTCCAAAACTACTATTGTCAAGTTACCACCATTCTGGACCGTTTTCATCAATTATAATTTCCACTATTTATACCATTGTCATATACCTTCAGTATAATAATATTATACCAGAATAATATAGAATAATAATAGAAAAACCATAAAATTATATTAACAAAGTAACAAAGTTATATTATAACTTTGTTACTTTGTTAATATAATTTTATGGTTTTTCTCTGGTGCTAATGACAAATGGTTTTCTTGTCAGGGCTATAGATGAGCTTAGTTGCTCGAAACCGGTCCCCACGCTACAATTGTTTATTCAAATAAACAATTTAGTACTCAGCAGAGGAGTCATTTCTCACCCTAACCACCTCATTGGATTAGACCTCTGCACCGTCGGCAAACACCACACTGTAAATTGAAATTCCACCTCGGTACACCTTTTTCATTAAAGAGGAAGGACTATATTTCCACGAGAGGACCGAGATTTTTTAGAGTGGACTCCGTATTACATGTGGGGGTCGTCGATGGTGTACCTAGTGATTATAATGCCGGGTCCATGACACAAGGGTCTGGAGTTCGAGACTCTCTCATGTCAAGGTTTTGCGTCAAGGTTGTTTGTTAATTTCGCTGAGGCAATCACAGCGGACTATGTGCAAGAAATTTGAGAATCTGAGCCGAATGGTTCGCCGAATGGGCCGTATGTCTTTCGACCACTGGAAGCACTTTCAGAACCGTGCAATCTATCGCAGCAGCTGTAGGATCTGCCGCCATGTGACGCATATCCCTACCATTATTATTTCATGTTACACATAGAAAGGTTGAAACACCCCCAAAACATTCCTACACAATCAATTCAATTACCATATCATCTGATGGTGTGGGGTTTTAGGTAGTCGAAAGCGTTTATTAAACTAATTATGACATTCAACACCGGATGTCCACTGTAGCCAAAACATGCAGCCCCCTCATCAAGAGATGGCGAACCTGGCCTGATATGAGAACATTCTTTCTCTACGAATAGCGTTTGTTGGCCCATCAGCGTAGGAGGTGGATTATCAAACGTTTCCACTAAGCTTAATGGCACTCTCACCTTTATGTATATCTACAGAACTAAGCGCTTCTGCAGATGACGTAACCACCATTTATCAACATCATTAAATTTACGTTGTCATCCCAATTTTTATTTAGGTATAAAGGAATACATTAGGATTATCACTGAAAGGGCTCAAGATGGCTAGAGCAATTCGAGAGGAAGAATGGGCGGATATTAAACCTGGGGTTACATAGCCGTTTGGAGCGAGGGATTCGAATAAATTGCGGCCGTTCATCACGAAAGGCTGGCAGGACCGGTAAAGGAAAGTTGAAGCAAAGAACTGTGAGGTTCATTTCCCGCCCTGATAAAGAGCTCTTTTCGGATATAATTGTGTTGGTGAGAGGAACAGGTCCGCTCAAAAAAGGACATCTTGGAGATCCTTCAGAATCTTGCTCCATTGCAATAACCACATCCTGCTTGTCTTGAGTCTTGAAGGTCAGTCAGGTTACTGTAACAACGTCAGACCTGATATTCAGCTGGCTTAACTGTCCTGAATACTGTTCTTTCTAATGATCAACCAGAATGATTATAAATTTAATTTGTTATAGGTAATTTACTGAAGGATTTGAAGGTTTGTGAATAAGGTGTAAGAAAAGTACACACTGCTCTAAAAACTGTTTCGACTGGACGACACGTTTCGCGACTTGAAGCAAGTGGTAAAAGTCACTCAAGAGTCTCAAGTCTCTTTTGTCCACTCGCTCTTGACATTATCGCTCAGCATCTTCTTGCTTCAAAACTCTCCCTGTTCCAAAACAATTATTTGCTCCAGATAAGGAAAAGCTGGACAGCACAAACCGTCTTTTTCATCGACGGTATTTACCCGGCTTCTGCAGCCCTCACATTCATGAGTCTTGTCACGTTCCTCTGATCTAATAACTAGGAGAGGAATAGTCTAATCACTCTGTCCTCCCTACTGGGCAACTGAGACTAACACAATTAGTTCACCTTTTGGCTTCCCAAGTTCAACGGAGTTGTTAGAGATTGTAGAGAACTAATGTTGCTCCAACAGTAAATCTTAGCTTGTTCTGTAGAAGTAACTAATTCTGCACAACCAAGAAGTGACAGGGCAGTTTCTGAGTTGCTCGGAAATCCTGAGTTTTCCTTTGTTAGGTATACCTCTCATTTAACGTGTTATGCAGTGGCGGTTCGTACAGGGGTTTACTGGTTCAGAGAACCCCCAAAGGTAGTGTGACTGACTGATTTGTTAATTTATCTGTACATTTTCGGGCCTACTACGGCCCACTCTTACAAACATACAGAAGTAGTAGGTTTATAAACCAGCAGTAGCAGGTTTGTGTGTGAGAGAGAGAGAGAGAGTGTGAGGGAAGGTTAGAGTGAGCGAGAGGAGAAAAAATAATAGCTTCCCATTGTGCCGACTGTTGATGCAAGTTGGTAACTAGTTCATTTTTTATAACAGTTCCATTCGGCTGGGTAATGACGTCAGAATTTGGAGCTGACTGTCGTTGAAATGAATCAAAACAATTGGAGATAGAGCAATGATTGCTCTAAGATAAAATCGTAGGGTTTATTGAACAATATGCTGGAAATAACAGAGAAGAAAAAGAAAAGGGAATTGTCTGTGAGGGAATTTTTACTGGCAATAAGCGCCCTCCTTACATGCTGCCAGGTTGTTTTGGTAAATTTTGCCAATTGTTTTGCCTCCTTTTGTTTCGTTCGAGTGGAGTCTAATAATTTTCGAGACGTTGAATTGTTTATTGTGTGTGTGATTTTCGAGAGAGATGACTGCTTTTACCCATTGCAAGTACATTGCCCTCGGCACTCCACCCTTGGAAGACAGATTGGAAATGAAACGCATGTAGGGACATGGAAAGTGAGTCGGCTGTATTTTTCTTCGAAAATAAGACTTCTTGCCAAAGGTTCCCAGTCAGCAAACCTACTACTTACCTACCGTAGTAGTACTACGACTATACATTCGGGTGTGTATTAACAAGGTAATACGAGTATGTTATATGGCAGTACGTAGTTATTATAATATATAACCCCTTAATTTTGCTATTGAAGTCCGGTTGAACCTCCTCTTGCATGTAGCAGGAGCCAGTTTTATGAGTCAGTTAGTTTTGTCACTGTAAATTAAATTGTTTTGGTTTAGACTGGAGTCTTCAAATAAACACTTCCTATAAAGATAACCTATTTCGGTCAGGGTCGTCTTCGTTTTCTTGTTTTTCCCGAATTCAATCTACCTTCTTCCTATCTTCCAGCTTCGGATTATTGTCCAATTCCGCTTCAAGAGTTAACATCTGAAGGAAGTGAACAATTAAAGCGAGTTTCAGGTTTTGTTGTAGCGAAAATTGGAATCTTATTGGAAGGGAACCACAAACAGGAATTCTTGTGTCGATCGCCGAATCGGTTTGAGAGTCCGAGAAACCGATCTGAAGGATCACTAAAGAACGCCTGTCACTCCAGGGTTTAATTAGAGCTGATTGTTCTGTTCGAGTGGTCGAGTGTATATCCGTGTATTATGAGAAGGTACCCGTTGGGAGAAGGGTTTGGTGGCGAAAGAAAAGCTTTGGGATAGTGACAGTGGGTGAGAAGGGAGGGCCTTTCTATTCCAGGGTATTAGGAGAGTTATACGTGGGACAGTAGGTGTATGATTCTTCGGCTGAAAATGGCTGGTGGTGCGGTAGTGATGGTGGTGGGACTGAAGGGGGGGGGGGGGGGCTTCTGTTACAGGAGGGTGCTGTATTGGGTATTACCTCTCATACTCAGAAACACTTAGCTCCTTATTCGAGTGCCCACCCTCCTCCACCAACTCCAACCTCGTCTCACGAACCACTCTCTGCCCTCCTCCACTACGGTCACCTTCATCCAATCACCCATCCTCCACTTCACCATCACACTCTTCCCCCATCGTTTTGACTATTTTCCGCCCTTCTCGATCATCTTTTTCAGAAGCCGGCTTAGGAAATATTAAGGCGAAAAGGGACGTATGGGAATTACTCAACACTCGAGGTCCTCATGTGCAAGTGATTTTTACTTGATTTGCGACATCGGAAAATTTATGATCTAGTAATAAAAAAAAACAAAAAAAACAACAGGCTAATAGCAAACGTATTGCAATTATTGTAATACGTTATATATTATATTATATACGTTATACGTATATTATATACTATGTACTGCAATCTCAGGCTCTTTGTGCTTGGCACCTTATTTTGTCCAAAGAACCTTGGCTTGAACTTAGGGATGCCTAAACCGTGAAATAATATCAATATGTCAAAATATATCATTTTCAGTAGGTAATTAGTACCAAATTCATTTAGTAGGTAATTAGTACCTAATTCAATATGTCATTAAAAAATATCGATTTAACGATGTATCGCTCATTTGTTCGAAATTCCCATTTACAAATGAGCTCCTTAAAAAATTCGGAGTTTCACATTAAATTTTCTAACATCAAATTCGGATTTAGCTCCATTAACAACCCCCCTCATACCAATTTTCAGTTCGAAAATCCGTATAATCACGATCAGAGCTGCTATAGAAATTTTTGAGATTTTGAACTGAAAGCTGAGCCGTTCGGCGCCGAGCCAACAGCGCGGTGATATTTTTTTTTATTAAGTCATTGCTTGTTTAGTATACTAAACATGCACGACACAGCAACCCTGTTTACATCAGTTCATGTTTCTAAGAACTTCGGATCGTGAATTCCTTGTGTTGAATGAGAATGTCCCGTAAGAATTTAAAGGTTGGTGACAGGTGATATTACATTAAATGTAATTCAAATTTTGATGTCGGTAAAATCGGCTTGACGCAGCAACGTTGGCTAACATGCATCTCTCGGGCCATTAGACAATCGCTGCAAATTTTACGCAAGGGTTTATTATTCTTTAATATAGGTTACTTGTGCAGAAATTTAATTCTGTCAATGAAAAAAAATTTAATTTTTTTGTTTTTTGTTTTTTATTTAAAAATATTTGACCTCCTGGGATCCATCAAAAATCTCATTTGTAGCCCCATAAAGCCCTATAGATCGCAACAGTGAAATCGGATCGTTGCAAAAATTAATTCTACTGCTGTAAAAAATTATTTGGAATAAACAAAAAAAACTAGAAAGTAAAAACTATTCTTGTAAAGTGTTCGGACGGATTTAGAACCCCCCAAAAAATGGATTATTTTTTCAGAATTACTCGAAAAACAACTCCTCTCAACTGCCTGACATCCTTCAAATGCTCCATTTGTAGCTTCATGAAAACTCCATAGATCCCCACGGTGAAACCTTATATATATCTTTCTGGGACCCCGAAAATGGATTCTTCGTCTAAAAATACCTCGAAATCCGATATATAGGTATTGAAATGAAAAACGCTGCAAATTTTAAACGCTGCAATTTGTTTATTATTCTGTGATATGATATAGGTTACTTGTACAGACATTTAATTCTGTCAATAAAAAAATTAAAAAAAAAAATTTTTTTTTGGATTTTTACCTATATTCGAAAAAAAAATTTTTGGGGGGGATTTTTTTTTTTTTTTTTCAAAAATTCTTTAATTTTTACTCGAAAAATATTTAACTTCTTGGGATCTTCAAAAATCCCATTTTTAGCCCCATGAAAGCCCTATAGATCGCCACAGTGAAATCGGATCGTTCCGGCACCCCCAAAAATGGATTCTACGTCCAAAAATACTTCGAAAACGACATCTAACTCGATCCCATAGCTAAAAGCCTTCAAAACACCCCTCCTGTAGCCCCGTTTTAGCCCCATAGCGCCCCACGGGTTTGGGCGATCGGACTGAAAACCTTGCGGGCACAACTAGATGGTAAACCAAGTATTTTGCCAAAATTTCAGATTTTTTTAAAAATTCCTACTGCCCAAAACGGCCCGGACGGCGGACGGCGGACGGACATTTCGGATTTTGAATGTAGACCTCTTGAAACGGATAATGTCAAGTTTTGGGGCCGATCCGAGTCGTCGACCTCCGTCGCGAAAACATAGGTGTATTATTCCAAGAATAATAAACCAAAATCGTATTCTTATATCAAGTGAAAAATATTGATGTTTTAATGCACCTATCGATATTTTATTAACATCTCTTGCTTGAACCAAGTGGCGAAAGGTTTGTATATCCCTCGGTTAGCGGTTCTTTATTTGTACTTTTGGGAGTACACTCTATAGATAGTCCTAGTTCAATCAGCCCTGATGCGGTTTCGTGGACTGCGATGAGTTGACTCTCATCTACATCTACTCTGTTATCTACCACTTATTAGACAACCTACCTTTTTTCTTCGGCCCTATAAAATCCCTCTACTACTTTTCGATTCAAATGATCCACCCAATCACCTATAAAGGAGTGTGTGTTCAATTCCGCTTAGATAGAGTCATTGGGTATTCCATTCAATCCCTATCGTCCTTTTGTACATTTCTCCCTTTCACCCCCCCCCCCCCCCCCCCTCCAACTCCTCCTTTACCACTCCTTCATCGACCACGTTCAGTGCTACTCTGCTCCATTCAACCTCACCGCTGCCTCCGGTTCTCACAACTAAGTTTTAATCCTCCCTTGCGCTTACACCAGAGCTTTTATATCACGCAGTCTCTTTCACCTCTCGCCGCTCTGTTTCTCGGCTCTCCTCTTTTCAGGATTTTGAGCTGTCTGAAACCTAAGGGGGATCTCAACTAATTATGTTAATGGCGAGCGGAAAGGACGCAGAAGTAAACTGTGTTCCACGACAAACCAACCAAATGCTTGGCAATTGTATAGCTGCCTATTTAGTGAGCGACCTCATTATGTACCTAGTGAATTTCATATAGCAAACAAATTAGGTAGATTCGTGCGGTTAATACGCGTATAGTTCGTGAAAAGATGATTAGCGCTATATATTATAGCGAAATATTGATGAGTTCGGTTTTACATCGAAGGTGGGGAATGCGAGATTCGTAAAGTGGGAATCGAGACGAGAAGATGCTTGCTCAGTTCAATCATCGGCTCAAAACGGTGTGAATGCGAGGAAGCCAGGCGGGAATGGAATACGAAGGATATTGGAAGCTCATTCTACAGCTGGCCGACTATTCGCCCACATCCTTCAAGGTGACCCAAGGAACCTCATTTTTCTGACAGCCCCTGCACTTGACGTTGCCGGGTGACAGAAGACGAAAACCTGAATACCCTTGGCGTCGGGTCGGGAGCCGAGGATGCTTTCAAGGGTCGCAGTTGTAGAGGGAGAGGAGTAGAGCAAAGAGTGGAGATGAAAAGTGGGAAAAAGCGTGGGGGTTTAGCGTGGAAAACCCTTCGAATCGTTAAGCGATCACTTACCGCCGAGAAGGAATATCGTAGGCGGCTGTGACTGTGACCCAGCCCGGTCATTTCAAAGCGGTATCTTTTGTAGACGACCCTACCGAATGAAGCCATTAAAAATACGTATAACTAGCGATTTACTATTACTTTAAAAAAGTGGGGCTATAACCCGTTATAGAATTCACCCAGAGTTGTGCCGTTTGAAACTTTTTCGCTATTCCTTTTAGCTAACGACCCTTACGATCTAATCCTTACCAGGACTTCAAGACGAGCATAATATGCAAGAATAAGGCTTCGTCATGTGTGAAACCCGGAAACCAAATTCGTTGTTGACATAATAGGTCGACGAGAGCAAGACTAAGATCTGTTCCAAGTACCTATATATGGTTAGCTGAACTCACTACGTTAAGTTCTCGGTTTCAATGTGTTGGTTGGGGAGGGAGAACGAAGAACGAGAACGGTGGAGACCAGAGGAGTCGTTCTCTCTCCCTAACCAACTCATTGGATTAGACCTCTGCACCATCGGCAATGAACCACTTTGTTCTCGGTTTCATTCAAAATTCATTTTTTCATCTCTTTTTATTAAAATATAATATTATGTTACTAGTCTCTCTGGCTCGCTTCGCTCGCTCCCCTAGTGGGGTGTATTGCCGCCTGTGGGGTGTATTGCCGCCTGTGGGGTGTATTGCCGCCTGTGGGGTGTATTGCCGCCTGTGGGGTGTATTGCCGCCTGTGGGGTGCGTAGCATCGATGGACGCGTTCAAACCCCTACTCAGACATAAGGCCTCGCTCCGCTCGGCCGAGCGCTTATTCGGACAGGGGGGTCTCGCCTCGCTCGGCGAGGGTCTCCCTGGCCCCTCCGTTTTCTAAGATCCCTGGCCCCGCGCGAATTAAAACGGTCCAATTGTCTTCTCACCGTGAAATCGCCCCCTCCCCCTCGGTTTTTTTTTAAATCGAATTTTTAAGGCGAAGTAAGGCCCCTCTGTCAGAGTGCTAGTGAAATCACTTGTATACTCGGCCGACCAGTTTCCCCGCCTCTCCATCTATCAAAGGTCCCTGGACCCTCCGTTTTCTAAGATCCGTGGCCTCGCGCGAATTAAAACCATCCAATTGTCTTCTCACCGTGAAATCTCCCCCTCCCCCTCGTTTTTTTTTTAAATCCGACTTCGGAATCGGATTGGCCATATTTTCGCGCGCATTTGGCTCGCAGATACCATACCCAAAAAATGGCTCCTTACTGGGTATTTTTGAACCCGAAAAAACGTGGGACAAACGCGAGAAAGACGATTTTTCGACGAATTTCCGGCGAATTTCCCGGGCGAATTTCCGAATTACGATTTGACCGACGTCTACCTCCAGGTCTGATCTATACGGCTGGTATTTTTTCGTAATTTTTTCGACCCCTTAAACGGCCTTTGGCGCGAGTTGAAAGTGGAAAACGTAGGACAAACGGGAGAAAGACGATTTTTCGACGAATTTTCGACGAATTTCCCGGGCGAATTTCGGATTTTCGATTTGACCGACGTCTATCTCTAGGTCTGATCTATACGACTCGTATTTTTTCGTAATTTTTTCAACCCCCTAAACGGCCAGCGAGCGTAAAGTGAAAAAACACACTCGGGAACGCGTTACCACACGGCTACCACACGGCCGTCTACCACACGGCTACCACACGTCGGCCAACACAATTTTATATTATTGTATGATGATGATGATTGCAGAGCAACGCATTTCGGACTAGCACATGATTGCTCACATGATGTACTTACTCACAAGTACAAATATAGATGAAACGTAGCAAAAAAAGAAAATGAATAAACAAGAGGTTTCTTCGGTCGAGCTTACCATGTTTAGACATAGTGTGGAAAGTCGAAAATTTCGTCATTTTCAAAATCATGTGGCGAGGACGCGATACGTTTAATGTGTTATCACGAAAAACCAGGGGAAAACGTGAAGACGAGGGAGAAGAAGCAGGGGGGCCGAGGAGTGAAACATTTTCGTTCAAACTTCCACAATTTAACTCATTAAAATAATAATAATTTTAATACAAGTATTGGAGCTGGAGGAATACTGCCGTCTCCGGCTTGCCGTAGTTGATCGTACAGGTACGTACGATACGACGATTTAATCTGTGATACGACGATACGACGTACGTACGTAGTAGGTCTACTCGATGCTACGACGAGTTTTTTCGAACACTATTATAGTATATTGATATGAAAAGAGTTTTATAAATAATATACTTAATGTACTATAATATATTTTTATATTTCCTAATCTTTTGCCAACGAATGAACATGAAACGAGGAAAAACCAAAAAAAACAACCGGCGCCGACGAAGGAAGAGATAAACAGCTGGAGGTGAGCGGTCATTTCGTTTTGGTGGATAACACGTCAGCCTTGGCTAGGTGACCAGGTAGCACGGCTGATAGTGGAGTTTGAGAACATACTGACGACCAATTTTCTTGACTCGAGCGCATTCAAAACGTTAACGCGTCGAGAACGGGCCGTTAAGAACACTCCTACTGTAGGAGTAGTCTAGAATTGTAACAATTCTAGACGAACATAAAACCTTCCCACATCTTGACCCTCCCTATATAAATCTTTTGTATGCAATAGGGACGTATTAAATATATTGTGTTGAATATGCTAAATATGTTCTCAATCTGTATGAAGATTCAGCATGGAAAAGAATTTCTGGATAATCTGTTCCCGCTTAATGCCGAATTGGGATCACTTACTCATCGAATCGGGTTCACTCTCAATGCTGATTTGTCTACCGCAGCTTCATACTCGAGAGGGTCTGTTGTCGGACGCGGCTTAGCCTACGAAGAGAAACGCTGCCAAGAAGGAGAATGCCAAGTTAATCCTACCGGGCAACAAACCATTGTCATCGGACACCTAAGATTATAATAATCTATGGTAGTTGACAACAATACATCACGCAATCGGGAGCGTCATTGTATGCCGCTTTAGCTTTACTCGAGTTTCTTCTTCATTCACGTGATTCTAGCCTATCTTCCGAAATTACCTTGAGCACACCTCTACCCCGATAATATGACAAGTTCTTTTAGTCCGGGCTGGGAGAGAACTAATCTCCTTTTTTGCAGTTTTGAGATGGTGTACAAATTGTGCAAAAATTAATTCGGCCAATAAAAATTATTTAAAAAAAAAAATAAAAATCGAAGAAAAAACTGTATTCCCGTACATTGCTTAGACAAGGGCCCTCAAAAACAGATTCTACGTCCAAAATTACTCGGAAAACGACACCTTATTAGATCTCTGACAACAGACAAACGCCCCAAACAGACATAGATTCCCTCGGGGAAGTCGGATGGTTCTAGGACCTCATCAAAAAATGGATTCTGTGTCCAAAAATACTTGGAAAATGACACCCAACTCCACCCATGGCTGAAACCCTTCAAAACCCCGTTCTGTATCCTTTTTAGCCCCACACAGACTCACGGGCTCGAGCGATCGGGCTGAAAACCTTGCCGGCACAACAAGATGGAGAACTGACTATTTCGTCGAAATTTCTGATTAAAAAATGAATTCCTTCAGGCCAAAACGTCCTGGACGGTGGACGGACATTTCATTTTTAGAATCTACACATCTTTAAACTTTAAGGACGAATTTTGGGACCGATCAACATTTTTGAGCCCTGTCGCGAAAACATGAGTTGATTATTCTGAGAATAATAAACCAAAATACACTGCCAAGGCAATGGCACATGAGCTTCCTCGTGCCAAGTTCAAAATGAACGTAACAACTGTAACCAGAAAATTACGTTCGCGCATGCGCAGGGAGTACCACTGATTCAATCGTGATGAAACTGACAGGGTACCATCTAGAGCTATACGCACACAATTCCTGAAAATTTGATTGAAATCCGATCAAAATTGAGAAAGTTATGCCTGTTTCAAGAATTTCACGTTAGCGCATGCGCAGAGCGTACCGCTGATTCAATTGTGATGAAATTCGTATGGGACCTCAAGGAGCCTTATCCGCATAATCCCTCAAAATTTGAGCTAAATTCATTCAAAATTGTGGAAATTATGGCTGTAACAAGGAAATGCGGACAGACCCACAGACCGACAGACACGGAACCAAATTTGTTCAGTAGGCTATGAAACGCAAAATGCGAGTGGAAATTTTGAATTTGGACAACAAAAATTTTTTTTTTCACCCGAAAGTGAACACAAGGCTTCCGCTGCTTCGCAGACTCGGTAGCAAAATACTGGATTGGGAGTTACCAACGAATTTTAACATGGTACATTACGGTTTTTACGGGCATTCTCTGGATTGGAATGTGAGTACACCGCCCGTAAACCGTCGTGCCTTATAGACGCCGAAACGGCTGAACGGATTTGAATGGGGTTTTTTTCTAACGATCTCGGGTGAGATTGTCCACAACATAGGCTATATTAAAACCCAGCCCGACGCGCGCAACCCTGCGAAATTTCGAAAAATAAGAGTTTTTGGATGTGAGTACACCTCCACCCCCCCCCCCCCCCCCCCCTTAACCCTTCGTGCCTTATAGGCGCCTAAACGGCTGAACGGATTTGAATGGGGTTTTTTTTCTAACGATCTCGGGTGAGATTGTCCACAACATAGGCTATATTAAAACCCAGCCCGACGCGCGCAACCCTGCGAAATTTCGAAAAATAAGAGTTTTTGGATGTGAGTACACCTCCACCCCCCCCCCCCCCTTAACCCTTCGTGCCTTATAGGCGCCTAAACGGCTGAACGGATTTGAATGGGGTTTTTTTTCTAACGATCTCTGGTGAGATTGTCCACAACATAGGCTATATTAAAACCCAGCCCGACGCGCGCAACCCTGCGAAATTTCGAAATTTTGTACTCGCGGTACATGGTTTTTCCTCTCCTCCTCCTAAACGGTAAGCGATAAAAATACGGCGATTTTTTCTATTGGTTTGGTGGACCGTTTAAGTATGCTTGGGGGGGTCGAGCCCCCCTTGAGATGTTGAGCTTTCTGTCTGAGTGTCTGTTTGTCTGTGTGTCGGTCGTGCCTTATAGGCGCCTAAACGGCTGAACGGATTTGAATGGGGTTTTTTTTCTAACGGTCTCGGGTGAGATTGCCCCCAGAATAGGCTATAATACAGCCCGCGCGGGATTTTAATATTATTAAAATCCCGCGCGACGCGCGCAACCCCGCGAATTTGCGCGAAACGTGTTGGAGTGCGGATTGGAATGGGAGTCAAGTCCTCCCCCCCCCCCCCCCCATAAACCCTTCGCCGATCTACCCCCTTACCACCCGATAACCTTCTATATATATAATATATATATCAATATAATTTTTATTTTTTTTATTTTTTAATTTTTTAATTTTTACTTTCAACACTTATTTTTATTATTTATTTACTTTATTTCTTTATTTAAAACACTTTCTATTTTTATTCTTATTTTAAATTTATTTTATCCAACATTCAACCTTTTCTCCTACCTACCTTCTTCCACCACCTACCTTCCTACCAGTCAGTTTTCCCGCTCCTCACCAGCTCCCGTAATGTCTTCCACAACATTCTCTGAAGACAACATTCTGGAAGCCACCGCGAGAGCCAGATACTGATGACGACTGACGTCGAAAATTTTATCGTAAGGTAGTAACCAAAGTTTTTCAATGTTCTTATCCATTTGATACAAATTTTATCAATATAATATATATATTGTATATATGTTCTTGAAAATCTCGAGAAATTCAAAAATGATGTACGATAGGTTGAGCGCCCTCAAGGATTTTTTCCGTTTTCCCCTCCTTCAACCCCCTCTCCTTCCCTAAAGAAGGGAAGGAGTGGGGATTTCAGCCAATATTGATCCGATTTTGATGAAATTTTTTTCTATTGGTTTGGTGGACCGTTTATGTCTGCTTAGGGGGGTCGAGCCCCCCTTGAGATGTTGAGCTTTCTGTCTGTGTGTCTGTCGTGACTTATAGGCGCCTTATCGCGAATTTAAATATACCAATCCGAAAAACATGTACCATGTTCCTTTGCTATGATCCTTGATCAAAACTTAGATAATCCGGGGGTCTGGGGGTGTCCCACAGGTACCTAAGTCATAAGACAATCATGTACCATGATCTACACAAATCACAAGCGGCAATACACCCACAGGCGGCAATATTTTTTTATTTAAACAGGTCAACAGTCTTTATTTAAACTGTGGAAGACTGGAGTTCATGGAACTTCATTGTTGGCAGAAAAAGGGAAGAATTTAATTCCACAACTATGGTAACTCACTACGTATGTATGCACCCATTCCCATACCTAATCGGATAATCAACTTCTAAAAACCATAAATCATTTCTTCCACTGTACGTGCCCAAAGATTCTCCAAATTTATTTATTTGTACTTATTTTACTTAAGTTTTTTTTTTTTTTGAAACTTTTATTGCACCAAGTTAGCAAACTTATCAGCAATTTACAATTTATGTATACTAAATGACTTGTAAGAAGCTATGACACATATTTTACTCAAGTGCGTAGGTAAATTTCAAAAATTTCTTATTCGCCAAATTCAACAAGAACAGTAACAAACTAAAAGTCACGGTTCAACACGCAAAACAACACCAAAATCACTTACCTGTCCAGATTGGGTACAGTAGGTAGGGGTTTTCCCGATTCCTCTCATAATTCCTCTCTTCCGTTCGAAATGGGCGGGATTCCTCGCCGCGTACTGTTGACAATAATTAAGAGGCGGCATGATTCCTCTCACCTCTGACCGCCGTATCTCCGTTCCAGTTCCGAGGCAGTTACTTGTTGTCACTTGTTGTCACTTGCGTATTTACCACGTTGACCACAGTTTTTACACTTAAAAAAATTAAGTTAAAATGGTGTTTTGGTATGGTTTTTTTGGAGCCGTCTGAGGTGTTGGAATGTTTCACTTTTGACTTGATGTCTGTACACCCTGTAAACGAGCTGACGACCAAATTTGCCGATTATCTTGTCAATGAGTACGTATCTGAAGATGCCACATTCCCACCATCCGTGTGGGCCACTCATTCAAGTTCGTTGCAGTTGACCACCAAAGCGTGCGAATCTTTCCATTCGCATTTGGCCAAATCTTTTTATTCCGCGCACTCGTATATCCCGCTTTTTATTAGTGTTTTATTGGACTTTCAGAATGACAGTTATATTAAATTCAATAGTACCTACTGATGTAGGGAAAACAATGACAGCTGCCAACAGGAAAAAATTGCTTTCGTTGAAAAATGTATTTCAAAGTTGAACGAAGGCAAATTTGACAGGTTTCTGTTTGTCAAAACACTGTCCTACTACCACAGCCATAAGGTTGCCCCCGCTTGACGAATGTACAATACAAAACTGTAAATTTGACTGTGAATTTTGTATATTCACTATTAATTTATTTTTTAAATTTGTGTACTATATATTAGTATTTGTGTTAAATTTGTTAATTTGTACGAATCAATAAAAAGCCATGTCTAAATTCCGAATCTCTACTTTCCTAGTTCTGCACGGGAACTGTTACTTTGAGCTTATGAAAGTAACTGAGAGGAATCAGGTTGTGGCGATGAGGTCAGGGCGGTAAGTGCGAGAGGAATCGGGATATGGGGATAATCTCTTAACCCCGGGTGGTCCTAATTGGAGAGGAATCGGGATCCGTCCGTAGGTATACAACATAATAATATTATATTGTAAAATAATGACCCAAATACAGCAGACAACGACCTGTATTCGCTTCTCAACTCCAAACTCAACGACACAATCAACTTAACATTCAAAAACAACAACTAAGCTTTTTCGAAGCCCGATTTCGCCATTTTCTCAGAACATGACATGTGATGTGTGCACCACATTGCTCCCCTCTTTTCTTTTCGTCGTGCCGGACATTGGCTGGGGCTAGCCTGTTGGCATGGAGCCTTCTTCGCTTTTTCGTCAACTCCACTTCGAATAGGACGTCGTTTAACCTCTTGATGACGACCCAAGGACCACTCCACGTCGGCTGCAAGTTGCAGCCTGCAACTTACGGCAAACCCCCTGCTGCCGTTTCGGCCCCCCAAATACCCAAACCCAATCGCCTACTTGGTAAGGTGGGGAGCGGGCCTGACGGTCTTTTTGCGTCCTCATGTTCAACTTCGCTTCTTCATTGGCAAACCTCCGCACAGCGTCGAGGTCCGCTCGCAGATCCAGAGCATATGGTACTGCCAGCTTTGTCTCTTCTGACTGTCGCCTAACCAAGACGTCTGGTAATCTGAGGTCACAGCCATATACCAGCTGGGCTGGGGCAAAAGCTGTCGTATGACGAGGCAAAAGAGCTCTTATGATGAGGCGTTGCACAATATGCCATAAAGAAAAGTGGGATTTTTGTATCCCAGTCACGCTGGCTTTTCCCTACAAACATGGCCAGATGGGTTTTTAGCGATCGGTTGAGTCGCTCCACCATAACAGCGGATTGAGGGTGCAGCTTCGTTGTTCCCGTCCAGTGGAATCCTTCAATAACTGGGACTCAAAATGACATGTTCTGAGAAAAAGAAACATTGCGTCGGTTATATTATAAGAATATTATTGTAGTGCCCTCGCATTAATCATGGTAGACAATAATGCCACCCACACCACAGGAGCCCACTAGACCCTCGTTTATTCAAGGTTATCATTACAACTCATCATATTAATTTACAAAAACAACCTAATTTCTCAATTAAAATTGCAGGCCAATAATATTTATCCTGGATTTAATCATGAACAATTTTCGACTTAATATTCCTCAGCTGAATCGAGTTAGTTGCCAAATACAAAACTAACGAGTGCTCTCAACTTGAATATTTAATTTCACGGAATTAGGTATCGATTAAATAGTATTAAATATATAAATAAATTTGATTCAAAATGCTATTGTTTATGCCAATATTAAAAGTAAAACTTCAAACTCGAGTGATGTGTGAGGGACTCTTCAGCATCTTCATTGCGCTTTTCTCCTTTGTCAGTCCTTTTAGGTACATATCTAATCCTCCTTCCTGTTTTTCTTTAGGTGAAGATGCAGGACGGCCAAAGTTTTGTGAGTATCGGCCTTATGGTAAGATTATCAACAGATAAGTAAGAAAATTTCCTGTAAATAGATGTACGCATCGTTGTGGTTCATTGATATTTAATTTGTGCACTAACGTTATCCGCTTTCCCCGTGTTACAACGTGTCGAATGAATGAATGATTCGTTTCTGGTGGTTGTATGCATGACCACACGCTTTCCTAGCTTTATTAGTATAGCCATTGTTTTGTGTTTCTATCGGAGATACTCAACCTTTCCCTATCGGGATGGCATGGAAATTAATGGAAAATATTGATTGTCTGGTTGGGTTCCTTTTTCCCGTCCATTTTTCTCGATATAGGTACGCTGTAAAAGTATTCTTGCTTGGGTTCATGAATTTCGATAACGATAATCGTTGAAAATGTTTTGAGCTACCCTTCTATTTTCTCGTTCAGTTGCTTTGTGGTTGTTACCGTCTAGATTTTTCCAGCACCGCTTACATAATTGTTCTCACTGAATTCCGCTTAGGCAGTCTTTAGCGAATGTGAGTTTTTTTATGTAGTGGTTGCATCACGGAGATTCAATAAATGTTGATGAATTTGTTGAAGTTCAGTCAAGGAATACGCAAAAATTTAGCGTGTGTTGAATATGCCAACTTTTTGAAACTGACGATAGAAGAATATTATCTTCTGAAACGTCGGCATATTCAGCTTTATAAATGAATTTTATAATTCATGCTTGATCTAAGTTGGCGAAATGGCATTGGTTGGAGTGAAGATAAACTGATGCAAACGATGAGGAAGATGAAGGGAATTCATTCATTCACGTTCATTACCATAGTGTGTAAATTGTGATGGAAGTTGGTGAAAATTTATTTTCTATTAAAAAATGTCTTCGTTATTATATAGTATAATATACTATATACTTTATATTATAATTTATTACAGCCTGTTCAGTTTCTACCCATTGCTTGGAATACCAAAATGCTGCTTTTGAGAACAGTGTAATTGAAACAAATTTAATTATAATTGATGATTTTTACTTTTAAATATAATCATTTTCTTTTCGAGAGTGAACCTAATGATTTTGTTTTCTTATAGATTCCTAAGCAATATTGGGAACTCACAAGGAAACGTACTCGTACGTTCCTTCAATTCAGAACTTATAAGTTCTTATAAGAATATATTATATAATATATATGTAATATATATTACATATTATGTAATATATATTACAATTATATTATATTCCCCCGAGTGGTGGGCATAGTTTACCCACCGGCAGACTAGTTTTTGAAATTTGTTATAGATTTTAGTGTGATTCACAAAGTCTTCTTCGATTTCAATTGATCGTCGAGTTTTGCTACTAGTGCTTAGCAGAAGAAAGTAAACTAAAATGATGAATTGCCGATTTCTGGCAAAACAAATTATTCATAGGTTGGGGTTGAACTCTCCCGTAATATTTCCAAATTTCCAAATTTTAGTTCATTTATTCTTAATTGAAGTGCCCTGGATTGATATAAGAATTGAACCCGAGGCTGATAAGATTTGTGTTGAGTTGTTCCTTCAATTTTATTAGAATTTAAAATTGTGCTGTGTGAAGGGCAGAGAGTATAAGGCATGCAATCCTTGTTATCGCTTTGCGTTGGAAGATGTGGCTGATAGTTGCAGGGTAGATTTCCCACACACGACGTTGAAAACGCCAAAGGTGCCAAGCGCTTCTCCACTATAGGCGGTGGAGGTCGTGGATCGGCTCAGAGTATTTTCGCATTCGTCATAATATTATTACGTCGTCTTATTAAGATGCTTCTACCTCGGAAGAGAGATCGTGGTTTTCCGCAGGTTGGCCCTGTAAATACGGGAGCTGCCACCAGCCCCTACGACCCGGTTGTACAGAGTATGACATCCGAGAGTCAAAGCCGGCGGACAGTGGGCCAAATGATCGATTCAGGTGGAAAAATTTATTTTCTTGTGGTTTCCCTATCAAAATTTAATGCTTATTTCAGGAAAAATAACAAGAAAATTCATTCTTTAAAGGATACGGTAGAAAAACAGAATAATATTCTATATATTATATATTTTAATTTTCATGAATTTCCAATAATTGAAACCAACAATTATTGCTGGTGTAAACACCACAATAAACTTATTGAAGTTCCACTACCTTCAAGTTCGTAATTTAACTCTTAATAAGAATACATACCTGCAAATGTAACCATCCACAACCCCGCAGCCTTGAAAAATAAGGATAAAAATAACTGGAGTGAAATAAAAATTAAAAACGTAAGTAAGTAAAGTGAGTTTTTTGTGATAACCAACTGGGTTTCACAATCGGGGCAGAAGCCGACCCCGCACTGTACTTGAAAAAGCTTTAGAAATTATTGCTCCATGTAAAAGATTCACATGAACTTGCGTTCAGAGGTGAATTGTCTGCCGACAAGACAGATATTACAACACGTGATTGAATTTTGTTCAAACATTGGTGTTCGTCCCCGGATTCGAACGAGGCTGATCAGCCACCCGAATGATTTGTAAACAGAGGTGTCACTGACACCTTAGTCCACGGAGCCACCATGTCCCTTAAAATTAAAAACGTGAGATAAATAAAACAATAAAACCCTGCAAAAGTAAATACTGTTAAGCGGCGAGTGAACAAATACACAACAAGGTTCCACAACCAAACTTGAACTCGTGTAATTGCAATTCCTACCTAACACCTGAGGTCTGTATCAGATGGGTGGCAACCAATAGTTCATTTGGAGGCACCCGCACCACAATACGAAAACTACCACAGATCTAAATGTAGGTACCCGTTTGTAGAGAAACTGATAGAAATGAGGGTCAAATGATAAACATGTGTAATATAATATAATATATAATATTATTATGGTACAATAATTATTATGGTATAAGATGTCAGATAGAAGGGAGGCAAGAAATCTGAAGCAAGTCAAAGGATCACAAAACCACTTGCTTTCGCGACGGTCTTTCTTCGGCAGCATCCTCCATTCTTCCACAAACTGCTTCGGTGGGACCGTCACCGTATTCCTATAAACCAACCAAACATAAATATTATTTAATATCAAGAAAAACCCAGAAAATCGCAAAAAAGTAATTGAATAGCAAAACTAGAACGTTTGAAGAAGTGGAAAAACCAATAATGTGGCAACTCGTGCTAATTTTACGGGATTTTTAAAATACTTTTTTCCACCTAAATCGGCCCTTTTGCCCATTGTGCGGGGTTCGCTGGAAACACAGACCTGCATAGAATCTCGAGTTACCACCATATCCGATGAAAATGGGTCAAATCTACTGTATTAAATCGCCGATCAACAAAATAAATGGAGAAACTCGTCGGGCGAGTTACTCGACGCCAGCGGGGAAGAGGCGACGCGCCGCCGCGTCTCTATTTTTCACGCACGAGGCGAGAAGCTGCCGGCCATCTCAGAGCGGTTTTGCAGCACTTTCACGTGCTAGGATAGATTATTTTCCTACATCCATCCACATTCTTATTCTTCTGATATATGAGTACATTCCCTACATACCGAATGGGCTCTTCATGAGAGATGGGGATGTACATAAAATTTTCGGTAACGTGCATATTGGACGGGCTCGTTCTCTGATAACTAGTCACTTTTCTCCTCAAACCTTCTTGCGGTGATTTTCCTGAAAATAAATCACTTGGACGTTCTTCTGGAGAGGCATTGTCACGAGAAACAGTCCGATAACTATGTGGTTACGACACATGACGGGAATAAGAGATAGGAAGTGAGAGGGAGAGAGAGAGAGAAAAAAACCAGCGAGGAAGGAGAGTTAAAAAAAACGGTGGGTAGAAGATGGGGCAGGCAAGTTTCCTGTCATGCTGGGAAAGGAGGGATCTGTATGTTTGATGGTGAGGAGAGGGGTGCTGAGATTTGTGATGCGAAGGGCGACCGCCCATTAACCTCGCTGACCTGGACACGTGACGTGACACGGTCAGAGAATCATCCCCCTGGCTCATGAGCACGTAGCCTCGGGGGGTGATTATGAGGGCGATCTGGATCGGATTGTTCGGGAAAGAAGAGAAATTATCTCTCATATTCAAGTTCAACTACCTCGTGAATGGGTTGCTGCCGATCGGCGAGAAAGCACAGATAGGATTAGCCGTTCAGTTGAACGCAACGAACTATCGATCAAAAAGGCCCAGAGCGAGGTTATATCCGGAATTGTGGAACCGTTTTTGATAATGACATGACTGTGTGAGATGAAGGTGCGAGGGATCATTATCATGGAGTTCACGTCCTAACGAAGTGAACTTCATTAAGGCCGATTCATCTCTGGCTGTCAGTCGTTCTGGTTCTGGTCCCTTCCCAACATTCCCAATTGAGACCCTGACCCATCCAACACCGTCCCTGAGAAGAACAGAACCCAACCATCTACCGTACTCCTTCTCTTCCTTCGCCGATTCCCCGTTGTCAGCATGTCTGTCTATCGAACGACATGTACTAACATTCCTTCTCATAACAACGTACTGCCTCGCCTGGTCAAACATGAATCCCTTAGGATCACTTTTATAAATAAGCAATACAACAGCGGGGTTGTTCGTATTGTTTCTTCGTTATTGTATGTTTTATCGAGCCCTCGCCATTCTTATAATAGGGATGGTATACCATGTATACATTTACCCGCTAGCAACAAAAACATTTCGTTTCGTTTTTAAGGGGAGCTATAAAACCCTACTTTTTGCAAAAAGTTTCTCATCCGAAACTGTACACAATCAAACTGTAATTTTGAGAAATCACAGCATTGAAACTTGGATCCTCTATTTTGACTTGAGAGGAATTTTGGAAATGTTGATACTTACGCTGATACTGGTGTTGATACTATACAATTTCCCTGCTCGATCGGTTATTCAATTCATTCTATATTCCAAAGGAAGTTCGTAAAACTAATAAGACTTGGGCCTAATGTGAACAGAGTTTGAGATAACGATGTCGTAGGCTATACATTTTTGTTCGTGCCTATCTTCATACTAAAAGCAATAATCTCGATCTGAAGCAGGAGAGAATCTATAGGTGGATAATGTCAAAACACTCCACCTACCTCCAATTTTCTAACGTCATTTTTTCTTGGAATATGAGCGGCGAGAATTGTCTCAATAACGAAGCAATCTCCTTGTACTCGTTGCTTAGCGATAGTAAGACATCAACTTATAAATAAATGCATAAATGCTCATATATGACTCAACTTTCTCGAGCATAAATTCAATAATGTGAACATTGTAAACGTGTTCACAAATTGAATTCCCAGCCTCTGGCCTCTATAAGACATTAGGCTCCAATATAACGCCTTATCGATCTCGAATGTAAACGTTGAAGACATGTAGCGGGTAAGTTCCTGATAAGCCCATCACATCCGGTGGTCCATGTCGTATAGGTTGAGGCTTCTAAAACGGGTGGAGGTTTGGAAGTGGTCGTGACGGAACGTTGACTGTTCGTTATTCCATCTTCGCCAGTTAACTTGGGAAAGGGAAAACACGGGATATTTATAGGGTCTTAGGCTGTTTATTTGTTCAATTTCAGCCATCCCATTCATGGGCAGTCAGGGCGATCTATGAAAAAACTCTCCCAACGTTTATTCTCAGTTATTACCACTAATAGGGCGAAGGAGGTCGGTTCGGATTTTAGGGGAACCGGCGGCCTAGCGTGACATCCGGAAACACCATTTATGAGATCACTAAGGCCAAGTCCAGCATGTTTATTGCGGTATAAAAATGAGAGAAGGACGAAGTGACATTATATTAACGAGTTTCGTTAAGCTCTTTCTTTATAGAAGGAGAGCCTTATTTGAAACTCCCGGAAATCGCTCATTGACGATGGAACGGGAAGATCGGAGTTGGGAGGAGATGCCATAACCATGAAGAAGTTTGAAACGAAGATCATCATCCGGCCAAAACCTTCCATTCGTCCGCCAACAAGCGACTACGGCGGGGTGCTGAAGGTGAGAGTGGTATAAGTTACGAACTTCTGTATCAACTCAACTTATTTGCCGCCCCGTCACGTTCTTCGAAGTGCGAGAAGTCGGGGAAAACAATTGCTTCAACGCCGGCCAGAAAACACCTCGAAGGATTGGAACGATTCAGAGCTGAATTGTTTGTTCCCTCCAATGTTTTTACATGCACGTTTAGTAGAACAGTGTATGCCCAGTCTATCTGGGCAAATCTGGAATCCCCTACTGGTTTTTCCAACAGATTTAATCACGCTTGAACCGCGAAGGCTCGTCGGCCGCAGATATCTATCCTGAAACCTCACCATTGTGGGCTTATCATTTACCATCCGCGTGCGCATTTTCCACGAACGTGATTTGGGAGCCAGTACTCCATTCATGCTATGGGCACGCTCCTCTCATGTTGGGTTGGTATTATCGTGATAAGGTGAACGCTACAAGCATTTGATAGAGGCTACAATCGGTTTAATTTGTTCACTTAAGCCTCTGCTCAAGCACGTTCTATATGCCTCCCTTGCTGTCTCCTGTAAAATGTCAATTCAGGGGCTAATATTGCACAATGGCTTGGTAATATTAGCTAATATTAGTATTTATTCATTTTTAAATGTACGGGCAAGCCCAATTTACAGTTAGATATTGAAGGTACAGAATAATTTGAGAATATAAAAAGAAAGAATGTGAAGCAGGCTAATAATAGAGGAGATTGAAAAAGAAATGCTTTTGGTATTAACGGCGTAAAGACAAATGTAAAGAACATAAAAAGAGAATATTAATTCAGCACAAAATCAGAAATAAATCGAGGAAGAGAGAATAATTGATTTTAATACATTTTGGAAACACAAGAACTACATAATACTACTACTTCGAAACTATCCTACATGTAGAAATGCAAGTACCCATTGACTGCCATTTTTGGGTTGGACAATCCTTCTGTATCTAATAGTGTTAGAAGAATTCTACAAGTCTCCACTGAGAAAATATTAGTCGTACGTTCATCATACAGGTAGTGAGTACAATAAACGTTTGGTGTTACTAAGTATTACAAGTCTTGTGTTTTGATAGGTTAAATATTACCCAGTTGTAGTGATCATTCCTTGGATTTTTGTGGTATCTGAATAACCTGTATTTTCCGTCGGCCGTTCTCGGCGTTTTAATAAATTTTCAAGAAATTGGCATTTTAACAACGTGAAGATTTCTGATCTATCGCACGACTAGGTCCTCTGTGAGGCTACAGATGGTGATTTTGAAGGGCATTGGTCAGGGAGTGGAATGATAGGTCGTTATGGAAGTAATTTCGGACGCAGAATCGATTTAGGGGGACCTCAAACAGTCCGTGGGTCACAGTGAGGCTTTTGAGAACCGTCTTGTGGGTTTTTTGAAAGGATTGTACTTGGGTGAGTGAGTTGTATTGTCAAAAACTATATTTGATTATTGGGAACAATAAACCCAAGTGAAATCCAATTTTCTGAGTTCTTGTGTAGACAGGAAGAAAAAATAAACTGAAGGGGTTCTCACGAAGTTCGAGTCTTCGAAATTCTGCCGGATGGGGAATAATAATAAATCCATCAATAAAGTTTCCAACGTTTCTTATTCGTACTTAACTTCGAAATTGACTATAATTTGGATACAACCTCTCTCTTTTTATACAAAATCAATGACCAATGTAAAGTTACTGTATGCTTGAACAATTTTCGGGGACGGCCACGGTTGACCGGAATTATCGGGTTCACAGGTGCCCACATCAAATAGCACGTCTTCCAACATTTAAAAACAATATCAACCTAAAACACTCATGGAACGAACACTTTTCCAATTATTCACCTCAGGTTCACTTCACTTGTTGGAAAATTTACAAGAGAAACTTCTCTTGTAGAGAAATTATTAGCGTCCATTTCAATCAACGCTACAAATGTAGGAGAATCTGATTGTGCAACAGTTACTAACAGTATTGGTAAAATCGACTAATAATATTAGCGAATTTTGGTATTACTACTTGTAAATAAAAACGAGTAATAATTTTAGCGGTTCCAACTCTAAATAGGATCGATACGTTCAATACTCAATGCTGGGAATCAGTTTCATACCCTTCAGTCCCGCTAGGCGTCGCATTTAAAATGCGAGCTCGCAAGTCCGAGATGACTGCCCTGTTCCTCACGTCCCCCTGTATTCTCTGAATGAAACTCCAAATCTGAGGGAGGATTTATAGGACTTCTTGTCTTTTTGGCTGAGTCCTTGGAGCCATCGGCAGATCTTTTATTTACGAGCCAATCCAGGAGAGCAAGGACTGCTCATCCGGGAGCTTGAAGGTGTGGCATGTCTGGTCGAACCCAATGAAAACACTCTGACCTGGCTCTCTGCCCGCAACACCTCTAGCAAAGCGAATCCTTCGACGAATCGAATACATCCTTGAACTCCCAATCACGTCCTTGGACTTGGACACAGCCTGCAGCTTTACGCCAATCACACAACACAAATTTAATATCAAATCTAGGAACACTACCTCACATTTGCCTCACGAATTTGAAGTTCTTTCTTGTCTCCGATTGTTGGATGGGTTTCAACACTCACATTTCTCCGACATTGAATTTGTATGTGAAAGAATAACCTGCAGAGGATTCATCATTCCCTACTCTTCAAAATTATATTGGGACTACACAAATAATTATTTAAGCCCTTTTACGTCGAAAAACGTAGGCCCTGAAAGTTAGAAAGAGACTGTAGGTAGATCCTCCATACCGGGTGTGGAAGGTGTACCTACATGAGCAATTTGTGTACCTAAATTGGTTATATTGTCCCTATTGGTTGTTTTGTGTGTTTGGGAGAAGGCCTCTGGCGTGACCAAGATTTCGCTCCCTGTGTTTGTGGAGGATGAGGAGGGGAGTGCGCAAACACATCTATCTGGGGCTTGACACAATTTGTTGTGATCAGCTTGTCCAGTAAATAGTGTCGGGGCAATTTGGGGAATTTCGCAGTCCCCAATTTGACCAAACGGATTTAGCCTAATTGGGTCGCGTTCGTTCCCGGAAATGAGTCTGGTCGCAGGATCATCTGAAGACAATAAATTGCCTCCATCAGAACCGCGGCCCAGATCTATACCTGAGACAATCAGCTTCTGAGCTACACCGAGCGAAGTGTCAGTAGGAGTGGCATCAGAATCAGATTGCTCCTGACGAGGGGTAAATTTCCCGGCTGATCCGAGCGAATTGTCGGTAGGATCGGCCTGGGCAAGTACCCCGCGTGAATTTAAAATAGAGACCGCTGAGCCGGCTTCCCCAACTGAAATGTCTTCAGAGGGGGAGTCCTGGCAAGCGGTCTCAGCAAAAAGTGTGCGATAGATATCCAAATCTACGATAAGTAGAATGGGGATCCCAAGCATAAAGATAAGGATAAATAAGGCGCCGACGTACGAGAGGCCCGAGTGAACCATGGGGAGCTCGCGGTATCGGGAACGTAATCCCACCGGCCTCCCGCACGTGGGCGCCGGGAGCTGGCCGGGAGCTGCTGCCCCCCGTGAGCGCGCTGCAATTGAATGCAGTGGCTGCCGACCAATTTTAAGGAAAATACCGTGGGGTCTATACTGAATCCCCACAGAGACTGTTCCACGTAGAATCATCCAGACCTCATAAAGCATGGCTTATTTCTTGTTCATCGGTGTAATTCTATGGTATAGTCGCTATTGATTGCCATTACGTAGAGAAATGTGCACGCCAGGGGGTTAGCATGTGTGTAACGTTTCGGTGTAATGTATGTGCCTGACCAGTAGACAGCACTCTTGAGACCTTTCAAATGTTATTTTAAGGGGAAGAAAACTTCTTTCCACGGTTCGCCGGAATCCTCCAAGATCACGACCTCTTAATATTACGAACAGCGCCGGTTTTAAACTGTACCTTTCATACAATGTTGCCTAGTCTCGCAGCACCGCCTCCCTTATTCCCAACATCCTGCTTTCGGAGGAAATAAACGGCGTTAATGGAAATGCTGCCTTACTTGCCGAGGCTCGCGTTCGTAAAGGAACCCTCATCTTTGCTGTAATCGTTCTGCTGTTTAGGTGAGCCAACTGCTACTCCCTACTCCATGCCCTAAAACCCAACATCACCTATTACCTCGGGTTATTACACAGCGATTCTGGGGATCGTTTTGCTTATAAGACTTAAAGTGCAGAGTTCGGCTTGTAAAAGAAACCATCACGCTTTCTGACGTTCCAATAAGGAAGGAACCCAAATCGCAGTAAACCATTGACGACGCCTTTCCGTCCTCACTTGAACTTTCCATGTAATTTGACCGGAGCATTTTCACAATCATCACACTATATATTCTGCACGTTTTATTTGCCCTTCTGGTGAAGTTCCCTCACTTGACGCAAAAATGGTTTAAGTTGCTAGTGAAAGGTGTTACAGCATTAGACAGTAATACATTTTATTAAAGTCAGTATTTTGGCGGCAGTTTTGGATTTTGTAGGACGAAAATATTTTGTGTCCTGATACAGACAACTAAGTTTCAGTTCCGCTTGGAAGTAGAAAGAGTTGACTGGAATATTCAGTAGTGGGAAGTGGGAAGTGATGTTCTGAAGATGATGACCCTCTGGAGTGTGAAACTATTGTCCGAATTAAACCGTTGAACATTGAATGTTTAGAATTTTGAAATATATGTTCACAACTTACGTTTTTTTCATTATCCATGGAAACTGAATTTGGTTCTCACGGTTTAATATTCCAGACGCGTCGTTATGGGGCTCTTGGACACGACGAGGGCGTAGTTGGGGAGAGACGCCTCTATAATCAGAATGGAGGGAAAAACTGGTTTTAATAATCCGTTTTTGTCTGGCTGAGGGATACGAAACGTTTTGCCGGGTGACCCGCTGCTTCGCTCTGTGGGAGGGCCACGCGAGATTGGAGTACAGGATTGAACTTGTCCAGAGGCTGGGAATGGCTTACGATGGCGTGAGAGGGGGAGAGGGTTGACTTTTTGCCGATATGCATCACTTCACCCTTCACACGAGTTACCGGCATCGCCCACTGAGAGACCCCCTTTCCCCCATCATTTCCACCACAACCGACGTGCCAACGAGTATGGAGTCCCACTCCCATCCCCTGTCCTTTGGCAAGCTCTTGCTGATTGTTCTTATAGCTTCCTCTTCCTCGCTAATCAACTCCATGACCAAACACACCTTCCTGGCATGCGTCCAAATTCATATCTCCCCCGCTGCCATCCCCCGTTATTCGATCCAACCAACATTTTTTTCGATGAAAACACAAATTTCGCTCTCGAACCTGACAGAGTAAAATTTACTTTTAATGTTGCCAATTGAAAATCCAGCTTTTTTTTGTTGTTGTTGTAATTTCTAGTAAATTTTCCTCAATGAAATGTACTTATTCCTACAAATGCTGTCATGTGAAAATCTTAGTCTCTAAAAGCTAAATTTTCAACAAACCGCATCTCGGCTGATATTTTTTTCTGATAGAACTTAATTATTTGGAGCAATAACAGCTGGTTTTGTGCTCTTTCGGTGTAATAAAAACCTCCAGGACACTTTCGATACGCAATTTTAATTTTGACTTGGAGTGGAGGATTTGGTATCTCAGAACGGGGTCTAGTTTGACTATGTTCTGCCGAATTTCTCAACATCACCATTTCTTTGACTTTGTTCTTTAGCCCATTGCTACAGAACACTTTTTTTTAAGATTTAAAAAAAAATTCCTACTGCCCAAAACGGCCCGGAAGTGTAGCTTAGATCCTATGCTTTTTAAAATGAGTCAAAGGAAACAAGTTTTCACCGTATTGTAAGTACCTTCTACTGGTAGCGTATTTGGTGCTCTACAATATTAAATATTGTAAATTTTACCAATTGAAATAAAATCAATAGCTGATCACCTGACGTACTGCTTGGATTCGGGAACAATTAAATGTACTGAATCAGACACGTTACTTCCGTACGCTAAATATAATATAAATTAGATAAGAATATTTACAAAAGATATTATTACAAAAATATATAGGCGTATCTGTGTATAAAAATATACAAAGGCTATGTGAAGAAGAGAAGTGGAGTGCATCTACAACAGATGGGGTGAGAAATATATACAAAAAGGAATGGGTGTATCCCAAATGGATACACATAAGAGCTTTACACAATCTTCTAAAACCCGAAAGAATTCCTACCATACAATTTATGCGGGGGTTGGATGGCGGAGGTACTCCAATACATAATCTCACTGAGATACCTACAAATGTACTGAATTTCGGTCAAGTAGCTGGGCCAGGTCCCCAGCCCTGGGGCATATTCGGCGGTGGCGCCTGAGTCCTGGGTCCAGTTACTCAAAGGGCTGAAGGTAGTCATGGGCGTATTCTGAGATAATAAGATAATAATAATAATAATAATATAAGAGTGCCTCGGAATGCTGAACGTACCAGTTGAGCGTGCTGGTAGTCGAGAACAAGCGCTGAGGGCCTCGTAAGTCGAAGCTATGGAAGACCTGGATAAGGCTCAAGGGCCCGAAAATCCAGGAGCATCTACAGCGAATGGTGGGCAGAGATACTTGGGCGATTTGAATTCCTGATTATTACGTCATGAGAGTAACTCGTGAGTTAGAATGCTAGTTAACCTTCAAAGACGAATGATTGCAGTTCGATATCGCATCTTGCGGTGATCTAGCTCACATCACATAAATTATTTAAATTAGTGAGATTTGCGATGAGAGATTAGACCCCATTTCCATTGTTATTTGGAAGCCTTCTATCGCCAAAAAACATTAATAAGCGCGTCCATTCCTTATTGTTGGGCTGTAAACACCCAAAAAGCTCCCCTACCCATCCTTTTGGTTCAAGCCAAGGTTTTCAATTTTTAAAATTATCAGAAATCGGTCAGTAACCCAAATACAACTATAACCACTTTGCCAACCAATATATCACCATTTTGCCACGTTTTTCCATCATGAGAAAAAAAGATGAATTTCATTTTAAGCCCTTGCCTCGGGCCTCCTACCAAAATGACGAGATATCTTCACTCTGGGGGCACGAAAAAAAAAAACACCTTGTACGCCCCACGTCTTTAATTGCCGTCGAAAAAAAAAACATATGGCTCTGTATGGTGGTGTAGGTACATAACAAGACACATCATCGTTCTGATAATATGGAGCACCCACCGTATAAGGAAGGGAATTATTCTCCTAAGCGGCCTATTTATCCTCGTCAGGATGTGCTAGGGAACGTTTGTCTCTTTCTTTTTCCCCTCCTCTTATTTGTCTATGCCAGTTCATATTTATGTCATCTACAGCAATGCCATCTCATTTGGATGTGCCACCAGTGGTGTTTGGGAAAAAATGTATTTGCGCTAGGAATGTTCTCCCGTTAGATATGAATAGAATCTATTCATTCTATTCTTTTAACTGATGAAAGATTATTGAATAAATAAAGTAATAAAAGGAACTTATCACGAAGTTGCTCATGGGGGCTTAAAATGTATTTAATTCCATCACTATATTGTTGGCAGCAATTTCTCTGACTTCCCGATTTCACCGAAATTTATAAAATTACACAATTACCTACTTGACATTAAATTTTACTCAAAATTGTGATAAACCCACCAGACGTTTTCCGTTGAATTTTTGAAATCTAAACCACTAATTCAGACCGTCTCTGTATATGTGTGTATGTATGTATGAAAATCACTAGCCTTCTCCTCCAAAACTGTAAGTGATACAAATACGGCGATTTTTTTTTTTTTACCGACTCGGCCTCCCAGACATAACCTACGTACTGGGGGTGTTGAGATCCACAAAAAATACGCGCGAATAGGCGCATTTGCGCCCAACTTTCCTATTCTGAATGGAAACCCCTAAATTTTTTGGCGAATTCGGATTCCCCGCCCACCTTTACGTACGATAAGCCCGTTGAGATGAGCGCAACTCTTCCTATCGTCGTTGATTTCAAGCTGATTGAAACGGCGTTTCCACTGTGTTCTACCTAGCGATCCGAATTTCAATAGTTACCTACTAAATTTCGAACGAACGAATTCCGACGATCGGGAGTTGTTGACGACGAGCTGAGTGAAAACGAATTTTAGGGATCGCCAGTTGGCGCGCAGGACCGGCTTTTGATTCATGAGACATGTAGGAGCTGGCCGCGCTTGAGGTGGATGAGGTCTCCCAACTCGGGCGAGGCATTTTCCAACAATTGGCTTTTGGGTATTTTCACGCCTTCCACACGATCAGATTAGAGTTCGAAAGATCGCCTATTATTCAAATTGGAGAGCGAAGCGATCCCCCCCCCCCCCCCCCCCCCGTCTGACAGAAGATCTATAGATCTTCTCAATAACTGGGGGATGAGTAAAAATCGGTTGGTGCCATAAGAAATTTCGGGTTTCTTGTTGCATACCATATTCAGCATCATTGATGGAAGTCGTTAGAGTGAGTAGGTAATGTGTGCAGTGCGAGCCGAAGAGCGCATCAACAGCAACTGATGGTTACTGAAGATGAGGGATAGAAGGGAGATCAGTCAAACACTACCGTACTTCGGCAACAATCCTCCATCCTCTCTCAATCACCCCCGCGTTCCCTTTTCCACAACACTTACTGCCAACCCCTTCTATTTCTATTGAATTGGAGTATACTGGCTTCCCCACTTAAGGGGGTCGGGAGGTCAGAACCTGGTCATGCGTGAAGGATTTAATTGAAACTCTCTCCAACCCTTTGATCAGTCAGCTAATGTGAAAGCCCTAAAGCTCTTCTTCGTTTCATAGGCCAATGGAATCATGCCCGAGCATAACCCTCATTGATAGCACAACTATTTCTTCTGAAAACGCGTATCACAATGGCAAAAAGATCCAGATTCAACAATAATTGAATGAACCCACTTGTCCCTGAACGGAATTTTCCCCATTATATAAAAATCCCTGTCACTAATTAGAAAGTAGGTATAATGGCTCGGGCGTTCATAAAATATTTGCTGGGAAAACTAACGTGACATCATTTCTTGTTTAAAGTTGTTTCTGTGTTTTGGTACGAGAAAGGTTGTAATGGGCCAGAAATAGCCTTAGACACAACCTAAGAAGCTCAGTACAGTGGGTTATAAATGAAGTACCGAAATTTGGAAGGAAAATTATTCACAATAAAGACTATTAATAATTTATTAATAATACACTTGGTGTATTAGAGACTGACTTATCGTCTCGCCAGCCTTCTTACACCCCGCAACGAACCTGGCCATAGCAATATTATTACGATCAACGGTATAGATTAGGAATAGCTCAACATTTTCGTTTTTCCCAAGTTTTCCGTCACCATCGAGCCACATTAAATTTTGGAATCTGTCCCCGTAGGTACCTAGGTACGTAGCTACCAGAATTGGAACATGGCTCGGTGATTTCGGTACCCAAGTTCAAACTCTATATAGATCAGTATATACCCTGATATATTACAATATACCTACTCTATAAGTAGGTATATTATAATATACCTACTCTATAAGATAATACAACAACTCCACTATAAAATAAAATGTCATCAGGTAATAATAATAGTATATCTTCTGGAGTGAAGAGGCCAAGCGAAGCAAGGCCAGCGTGCTAATAGTAGGAAATGCGGAATCGTTGACAAGAATTTCAGTACCTACCTAACCCGCGTGGCCCCTTGAATGTTGAGTGAACTGAAAAATGTGGAAGGCGTGGCTGTAACAAGAATCTGAAAAGACACGTATACATACTTACTTTCACATTTGTGGTTTCCGATTTCATTGATTCTACGAAATAATCACGAGTCAGAAACATTTTCTTTTAGAACTTGAATGGAGTGTTGAGCCTCGTTATACAGATGGCGTCAGTGGAATATTCCTCGAGAAATATATGCGATTTCAAAGACACTGCAAGCTATGATTGATGAAATGCGCGAATTAACAGAAGATAATGAAGGAGAGTCCTGAAATGAGGTCTCGACAGTACAAAGGGCGAAAACCCCCCTTTTGTAGTCATCCAGTGATTTCCCACTGACTTGTGCGCGGAGTGAGGAGGAGGCCTTTAGTTGTGTTAGGCGGAGGCGAGGAAGCAATAATGGTGAAGAACGAAGTGGAGGATGGGGGAGTTCTGGGTTTGAACCCCATTCAATTGGACGGGGAGTAAGCGTTGTATGTCAGTCACTATGATCGATATCATTAAGTGACTGGCGAACAAGATAGGTCTAACAAGCGGGAGGTCCCAGATACTCTGCCCGTTCCTTCCGTCAAGGGTTCCCCTCTCAGTCGTACTAATTGGTTATCACTGCTCTGACTTTCCGACCCATAGCATCCGCCAAGTGTCTCAATTCTTCCCCAATCGCTCAGAATAACATCATCATGCTCATGACTGAGTATCACGTGTCTCAGATCTCTGAGATTCATTAGTTCCCTATCAAAAGTAGTTTCCAACATTAGGTGATGGGGGTGACATGGGATTCATCACCTAAATCCCATGTTCTTTCTATAATAATATTATAGGAAGAACATAATATTATGGGGGACATGTGTAAATAATAGCAAAGCCCAATAGCCGGGAATGGCTTTCTCAAAGTCCGTCTGGAGAAGCTCAAACCTCAAGTCTCTCTGGCAAGAGATTGCTCAAGCAGGAGTGGATTGCGAAATACATACACCGACAGCAAAGCGAGGGCCATCTTCTTAATGATTTCGTCAAGAAGCTGTCATCAAAACTCCTCTTCCACTTCCAAGGAGAGGAAGACCCAGTACCTGAATAGTATACTTTTTATCATTATTTTACGAGGTGTACAATGTGAGCAACCTACTCTTATGTTACTCCAATAGCTCACTGGGAGTCTGCAAACTTGCTCCCAGTAGCGCGTTCACTAACCGACTTGCTCCCAGCCTGTTAAAAATGTTCGCATGACCAATTTGCTTCCAGAAATGTGAACTTCAAACTTGCTCCCAGGGTAAGTAAAAATTTCAAATTTTCCATTTTGGAATATGCTCACAAAATAAATCTATACTACTCGTAATTCCTGAATTGGAAATCGTCTTATAATATCCGTATAATATAGTATATTATACTACTTCACTTTTACCGAGGTTTCATAAAAACACACAACCAGTTTTTTTATTATTACCTACCTATTATTATTATTATTTTTTTTTTTTTTCAACAAATTTTTACAAAAATTTTCTATTTTTCGCTAGAAAAATAGGTATTTAAGCTCCAGGGATCCTTCAAAAATCCCATTTTTAGCCCCATGAAAGCCCTATAGATCGCCACAGTGAAATTGGACCAATCCGGGGCCCCCGAAAATGGATTCTACGTCCACAAATACTTCGAAAACGACACCGAACTCGATCCCATAGCTAAAAGCCTTCAAAAAACCCTTCCCATAGCCCCGTTTTAGCCCCATAGCGCCCCACAGGTTTGGGCGATCAGGCTGAAAACCTTGTGGGCACAACTAGATGGTAAACCAAGTATTTTGTCAAAATTTCAGATTAATAAAAATTCCTACCGCCCAAAACGGCCCGGACGACGGAAGGACATTTCGGATTTAGAATGTAACGGATATGAATCTTGAAACGGATAATGTCAAATTTTGAGGCCGATCGGAGTCGTCGACCTCCGTCGCGAAAGCATAAGTGTATTATTCCAAGAATAATGAACCAAAAATAGAAATGCCTTTTTCCCGCTGAAATCGCTACAAGGTACTGTCTTCCTACCGATCCCTTTAGTCTGAAAATTTTATCTTAGGTACCTCAAATTTTGCTCTCATTATTTTATCTGGAATATTTCAAAGAGACGTGGTTCGATTTTAAGAAGAAAGGTCAATATTTGAGCTACCTATGTACCGACGACAACATTTTACCATTTAAAAACGCTGCAAATTTTACACAAGGGTTTATTATTCTTTGATATAGGATACTTGTGCAGAAATGTAATTCTGTCAATGAAGAGAATTTAAAATTGTTTTAAATTTTTATTTTTATATTTAAAAAAAAATTGGGATTTTTTTCGAACTTTTTTGTTTTTTTTACTTGAAAAATGATTGACCTCTTGGGATCCATCAAAAATTTAATTTGTAGCCCCATGAAAGCCCTACATATCGCAACAGTGAAATCGGATTGTTACGGAACCCCAAAAAATGGAGTCTACGCCCAAAAATACTTCGAAAACGACACCTGACTCGATCCCATAGCCAAAAGCCTTAAAAAAAAACTCTCCCGTAGCCCCATTTTAGCCCCATAGAGCCCCATGGGTTTGGGCGATCGGGCTGAAACCTTGCGTGCACAACTAGATGGTAAACCAAGTACCTACCTATTTTGTCAAAATTTCAGATAGTGCGAGTCCCTTGACCATGTGCCTCCTTTTTAAAAACCAAAGTTTTCGGATCATTTTCTAAGCGTTACCCAGTACGTACGAATAGGAAAAATAGAAATGCCTTCTTCCCGCAGAAATTGCTAGGTACTACCTACTCTCTTTCTACCGATTCCTTGAGTCTGAATTTTTTATCTTAGGTACCTCAAATTTTGCTCTCATTATTTTATTGGGAATATTTCATTGAGACGTGGTTCGATTTTAAGAAGAGAGGTCAACCTTTTCAGCCTCAGATACTCAGATTCTCCTGTATTAATTTCGAGCGACTTTTTTGAAATCCGGAGAGATCAATCTCTAATCATTTGGAACAAATAAGTTTTAACAAATAAAAATAACGTAGAAAAATCTGCTTTCCTGAATGGCGAAAAATGGAAGTCGTTGCCTGCCCCTAGTGGAGTAGGTAACTGGTGAATGGGCGTAAACGGCAGCCATCAGCATGAATAATTCATTGATCAATTATTGGTCAAATGAAATCACTACAAAAATAAGTTATATCTATATAACTTATTACCAGTCTACCTATAACGGTTACGTGAAAAATGAAACCCAGGACACCATCCACTAATACCTACCTACGTTTTGAAGTAGATAGGTACGGCGTTCATGGGCCGTAAAGGCTATTTTCGCATAGGTAAATGTCCCATAGAGCGTATAAAATGTATAACATGAACGTAATAATAATTATTACACTCAATTACTGAGCTAGAACAAAAGTAGAGACTGGTCAGCGGGTCGAAAAGTGATTGGTGGATCGGGCGGCCCGACTCCGGCCACACAAGGAGGAAAGAGGAGAACTTTTCAATCCCACAAACGGGTGAAAAAAGTATGTATGTAGAGATGTAAACATTAGAGGGCAAAGAGCACAGAGTAACAGAGAGCAAAGAGCCTAGCAACCCCCCGGGAGGGGAGGGGGGTTGGCCGGTAGCTCCCCCCCCCCCCCCACCGGTGGGTAGGAGGGGGTCGCAAGCCACGCTTGCGGGAAGAATTTCAGCCTCCTCACAAAAGTCACGTTGCCGAGTTCTACCATCAGGTTTGCTCATTGACGGGTGGATTTTTGAAAGTCAAAATTTCCAAAATTTTTGAGGTATAGCTTCTTGAGCATGAAAATACAGACCCAAAAAATTTTATTTAAAAAAAATCGGAGCACTATAGCGCCAGTAAATCCAGGAAAACGGGCAAAAAACGGGTTTTTCCGGGAAAACCAGTGGAAAATGTGCGATATTAGAGAGTTCCTAAAGAAACATCCGAGTTACGTCGACCGTTAATTTTTATCACCGTAAGGGATTTGTCTAGGGAGAATCAAAGAAAAGCTAACTTCACATAAGACCTTAACAGAGATACGGTCTTATCAAAAGTCACGCTAAATTTAAAGTGCTGCTATTTACGTTCTATTGCTCGAAATTAACGGCGGTATCCTTAAGACCGTAAGTTTATTGCCATAACTTTACGGCAATAACGTTCGACGTTAGGCATAAGGACGTAAGTTATCACCGTTATTTCCGCGCATGCGCGAAATCTCGAGTTACGTCGACCGTAACTCATCACCGTTAGGCAAAAAGTGGCTTTAGGAACTCTCTATTGTCCAATTTTGGTGGTATAGCTTCTCAAGGACCTCGATATGAATGGAATGAGCCTTGAATCATCAAAATCGGTTCAGTTTTACGGAAATCATTCCAGGAAAACGATTTCAGGGTACTCCCGCGCCCCCTTAAGGGGCTCGGGAGTCAAGGGGAAAGCTTCCAATATTATTCTCTATAATTAGGAACCTAATATTATTATCTATCATCGTTCAATTACGGGACAGGATGGCCCAGTGGACTAGATCGTCAGTGACACGTCTGTTTACAAATCAGTCTGATCAGGCTGATCAGCCTGGTTCAAATCCGGGGCCGAACACCAATGTTTGACCAAAAGTCAACCACGTGTTGTAATGTATTACAGGTATACCTGTCTTGTCGGCAGACAATTCACCTATGAACGCAAGTTTATGGGAATCCTTTCCATGGAGCAAGAATTTCTAAAGCTTTTTCAAGTAGGTTGGAAAAAAATCGTCCCAAGGTTACAAGACTTTCCCAGTGCGGAGTCGGCTCCTGCCCCTCCCTGGGACGGTTGAAAATCCCAGTTTTTTCAGTCGAATCCCATTCTGTAGAGTAAAATACTTGTTTTTATACCGTCTGCACAATTTTTAATCCTCTACGGAAATCAGGAGAGAGTATGAAAATAATCAGCGTTTGAACTTTTGGCGGTAAGATTGAGCTTCCGAAAGTAGTAAAACACAACGCCACCATGGACGCTGGCATCGAATGTACAGATTTCACGTTCGCGAAGGTTAGCTAATCTGAACCTCCCTTCAAGATGGCTGATTGTTTATGTTAGGGATGTCCGATTGTCCATCGCAAGAATTATGATAGCCAAAAAGAGGAAACAATGTATTAGAGCCGGGTTTTGAGCAGGGAAGTAGTGAGAACATGCCCCTCGTCACATTCGGCGATTTCATTGATTGGTACGCCAACAGTCTCGACTATCAGAGCGCTGAAATGCGGGGACATAGAACATTAGGCAAGTAATAATCCCTCATTTTTACTGTTCGTAAAACCCAATTTTACTGGGAATCAGCAATTTTCCCTCTGAATACCTATTTGGGGAGGCATTGTAGGGGCTTTTCTTGAGATCTCCGGGAAAATCCTAATATCGGTTCTCAAAGGAAATTTAATCTGCTTTCGCGTGGGGGCAATGAAATTTCCATCGGAGAAATACTATCGGAGGGAGAGAAGAAAATGTTTTGAAAAACGTGGTCGTAGAAGGTCAAATTTCTTGTTTCCACTCTTTCCGACGAATACTAATGGCACTTTTGCTGTCTCAATAGAAATGCAGTGTACTACCGTCCCTTATATAACATTTACTCAGCTTTCACCTAAAAAAAAAAAGATAATTAAGTTCGGACAACCCGATCCCGTGTTGTGGACGAAAATGTACAAAAGGACTTCTTTTTTTTCTCAACATTTTCCTTTTTTTGCCGTGCCTACCCCTCCCTTATCGAAGCTTAAATCAACATTTCACTTAGCATAGCTGCGATGGGGAGTTTAATCAGCTTTTATCAGGAAAAAATAAATTTAGAATCGGGTGAATCATTTCCGAGCTTCAGCCGAAAACGTTCTGAAAAACGCTTCCGAGTGGTGTCAGACTCGGTGGCGTCAGGCGTTTCTTGTTTTGGTTTAAATTCGTTTTCTCGGTTCCTATTTTACCTACAGAGTTCTGCTAGTGCTCAAATGAAAGCTAATAATTAGCTTTCAAGGGTATGGGTTGATAGCAAATCTAAATATTAGATTTGCTATCAACCCGTACCCTTATGTATACCCTTACGTACCCTTACCTATTATAGGTAAGGGTACGTAAGGTGAGAACGCATCAAAACCGAGACATTGGCTGTGAAAGACGAAAAATGGGTGAAACCAGCACTTTCTGGCGAAAATAAATTTTTTTGAAGGGCTGTTTCTCGAAAACGGTTTGGAATCCGTATACAACGTATATAATCAAAGTTGTAGAAAATGTTGTTCTTTACTTTATTATACGGTCAAGTTTTCTATAGGATTGACCGTTTTCGAGATAGGGGCGAAAAACGGAAAAAACCGGAATTTTTTCGTCTTCTTTTTCGTGCTTTTCGAGTTGCATGATGAGATGAAACACCTTTTTGGTTTATTATTCTTGGAATAATACACCTATGTTTTCGCGACGGAGGTCGAAGACTCGGATCGGCCTCAAAACTTGACATTATCCGTTTCAAGAGGTCTACATGCAAAATCCGAAATGTCCGTCCGCCGTCCGGGCCGTTTTGGGCAGTAGGAATTTTTTTTTAAATCTGAAATTTTGGCAAAATACTTGGTTTACCATCTAGTTGTGCCCGCAAGGTTTTCAGTCCGATCGCCCAAACCCGTGGGGCGCTATGGGGCTAAAATGGGGCTACAGGATGGGTGTTTTGAAGGCTTTTATCTATGGGATCGAGTTAGGTGCCGTTTTCGAAGTATTTTTGGACGTAGAATCCATTGTTTGGGGTCCCGGAACGATCCGATTTCACTGTGGCGATCTATAGGGCTTTCATGGGGCTAAAAATGGGATTTTTGAAGGATCCCAAGAAGTTTGATATTTTTCGAGTAAAAATTCAAGAATTTTTGAAAAACCACATTTTTGAAGAAAAAATCCCCCCCAAAATTTTTTTTGAAGTATAAAAATCAAAAAAAAAATTTTTTTTTTAAATTTTTTCATTGACAGAATTAAATGTCTGTACAAGTAACCTATATCACAGAATAATAAACCCTTGTGTAAAATTTGCAGCGTTTTTCTTTTTCCCTTCACCCCTTCCGGTATCTAATTTCATTTCCATTCTCGGATTGGAACGAACGAACGAAATTCAATGACAACAATAGAAAAAAAACACCTACAATAATTGTAGGTGTTTTTTTCTATTGTTTTTTCTATTTTTATAATTATTATAAACACCGTACACAAATGAAACCTTCCACACTAAAATAACCTTCGCCGATACAGTTGGTTTCTACAGATATTTGGAGAACTGTAGTCAGGTCTGTTTTCCGTTTCAAACCTTCCAACTTCTCCTGAAGTCCTGAAGGATAAATCGGGCCTTTTTTTTGCAGTATCAGGGCGTTATTAGACATTTCATGGAACTAGCTTTCAATAATTGAAAGCTAGTTCCATTGTAATTATTACAATAAACAGACAAAAAATATCATAAATAATATAATATATTATAGCTCATTGTGAAAACACTTGGTTAACACACCAAACAAAAAACAAAAAAAAAAAACAAAAAAAAACCCACTACTTTTTTCGTCGATAAATTTACCTAATAGGACAGCAAAATGGGAAAATCGCTTCTTCGCAGTTAGGAAAACTAAAGAGGCCTACATGAGGACCACATATTGCTGAGACCCGTCCACGTAGGGTTTATTATTCTTGGAATAATAAACCTAAACGCGTTCGTGTCGGAGGTCGGATATTTCGAGCGGCCTCAAAATTTGATATTGTACGTTTCAAGATGTGTAGAATCCAAAAACCTTTTAGCGTCGGAATTGCCTCGTTCTAGAAACTTTGACTGCTCAAAGGCAACGAATCACCCTGAAACTGCGTGGGATATCTCACCAAGGGATACGAAACCCCCAAAAGTTTCGATTTTCGAAGTTTGGCGTGGAATGTCCCACATAATATTATTATCTTGTTTCGAATTGCCTTGACTAGAAGGTACCGTGTTAGACGCCTTATAAATACGCATTGTCTGAATAATGAGAAATTTAGTCTGCGCCGGGTAAATACAATCGAATTCCTTTTCGTGATTAATTAGGGCAGAAAGAGTAGGTGGGTGTCGGGGAGGGGATAGCAGACTATGATGTTCTGTTTTGGTGGCGGGGGTGTGGAAGGAGGGGCTGGTCCTCTGCCAGGTGGAGAGCGCCGAGAAGTGGCTCACTGCCAAAGAACCAGTTCCCTATTTACTACTAGGGCGATATCGGTGAGGTCCTCAAGTGTGCGAGTATGCTATTTATTCCGCCGGAAGCCCTCACATCATATCGCCTACTTTTCCATTGATAGGTTCGGTGAGTCGTGAACTCACACTCGCACTCTCCCACGCCCGACGAATGCTCATCTATCATACGAGTAGGTCGGCATTCGCTTGAGCGAACACGGGACTTTCAAAGCAGGAAAGGGCGTCTCTCAGGTTTTCTCAACAATTTACTGCAGGACGGACATTCTTAGTTTTGTACGATGGACATTCTTAGTTTTGTTGGCCCAGTGTCATCTTACCATAGACAGTTATTTAAACAGTGCATTATGACAAAAACTACTTTTTAACTCTGTGGGTTCGCCCAATTTAACGGGTGCAGGGCGTATACCTACAAGTTCAAATTGTGTCCCTACCATTAAATTGTCGCTATTAATTTGAGTGGTATGTGTTTGGGGGTAGGCCTCTAGCTTAATTAGGATTTCGCCCCCGGTGTCTTTGGAGGAACGAGAAGGGAGTGCTTGAATATCCTTATCTAGGGCATGACACAATGATCTGCTAGCCTAGGAAGTGATATCGAAGCAGTACTGGAAATTCTGCTATCTCCAGCCCGACGAGAAGTGTCTGGGTAGACTGGAATGCGTTGAATTTCGGAAGGGAGTACAGGAGATTTTAATACCGAAATTAATGTGTCAATATCGGCATTAATTCGTCCTCGATCCACATTTGATAACTCAATAAAATGCTGAGCTTCCCCAAGCGATTTGTCGGTAAAGGAGGCATCAGATTGAGTCTTAACGAAGGTTTCCTCTCCCGGCGGTTACGAAGGAATTGTCCGTAATAACTGCCTGGGCAAGAACCCCGCGCGAAATAATTGGGCCCGCTGGACCGGCGTCTTCAGATGAATTGTCATCAGAAGATGCCTGATCAGCGGCTCCAACTAAAAATGTATCGCGTCACTTCAAGGAAACCTCACTCGTTAACGCGTAAGTATGCCTACATTCTTGAAAAATCCGTTCCAGCAGCGCACAGTGGTCCAAAGCGGCCATATTTTGAAAAAAAAAAATAACCTCTGAAACCCCCATACTTATTGGAAATTTGACGCTGATCACGAATATACCCAAGGTTCCTACCTAAAATGGCTTCTTAGCCTTATTTTTTTCCAAAATACATCAGCAAACCACGTTTTTCAGTATATTAAATATACTGAAAAATGTGGTTTGCTGATGTATTTTTGCGTGTATGGGAGCCAAGTAAGGGTTGTCACGAATTTTGAAAACAAAGAAAAGTTGTATAGCAATAAATTTGGCGTAGATTGAACACCCTAAAATTGAAAATTGCTACAAAAATAAGAACTTCGTAGATTTCGATCGAACACCCCTATGATTTCTGATGGAACCCCGTAACATGACATGAGCAATCTTCACATTGTGTAGATTGCAAAAATGTTATGCCCGTCGGCCGATTGAACACCTTAAATTTCAACATTTTTACTAGAAGTTGGAAAATTGCTGAGTCAGATTACTTTTTCCATGACTTTGTAAGGTAAAACAATCTGGCCTTTTATATTAAATGTTGTTTCATAAGTTTGAACCAAAAATATCTCGCTGTAATTTAGTAGGTATCCACTTCGAATTAATTAAATTTAATCCACTGCAAAAAAAAAAAAAAAAAACCTGTGTAAAACCTGTTGGTTCTACAGCCTGTACGAGTCAGGATGACAACTTTTTAGTCTGAAAACTTTTGATATCAACTCTCCTAACTATACTGAATTGAACACTACTACTGAATGAGGGATTTAAAAATGTTCGTATGGTGTTTTTTTTTTTCACCTGTGGCCCTGTGGGGGTTTGATATGTTGTGTGCTAGCATCCTCACGCCCACACTTACATCCCCTCATGCTCACACTCACGCTCCAGGAACAAACATTATTATGTATGTACACGCATAATATCGCTATTGTGAGTTTATAACTAAGCTATGAGCAACTACATAATTCTTAGTTGCAAGTTAAACGTTAATATACCTTAGGATAATATGAATTGGGAAACTATATAGTTTGGTTAAATACTCGTGGATGGGTGATGTTTGTGAACGTGTTGAAAGGTTATTTGGGTTGGCTGAAATTATGTTGGTCAACTCAGTTATCTGCCATATTGCCTGTGTGCTCACCACTGCGTAGGCAGAGGTGTGGTAACTTTCGTTTTCGTGTTATACCAAAACAAAATGGCCTCTCACATTCAGCTGTTTTCTCTTAAATTTTCATCAACTAATCATTATTTAATATTTAAATTGAAGAGTCCAGGGGAAAAACCCCGTCATCGACATTTTGGGGTGAATCAGGTACGAAGTGGTTTCTAAAGGATTTTGAGGCGTAGAATCCGACGAAGCCCTCGGTTTTGGAGAATAACCCCATCATCTCAGCGAAATATTGGGTTGAATATTAGCAGTACTGGGGAAAAACCCCGTCATCGACAGCGCGTGCAGGGAAGAACCCCGTCATTGCAGTTTAAAAGGCCCCAACCAACGCTGCGGCGTGCGCCCCTCCTTATCTCATCATCTTGTGTGTTGCCGTTTTGGGCAGTAGGAATTTTTTTAAAAATCTGAAATTTTGACAAAATACTCGGTTTACCATCTAGTTGTGCCCGCAAGGTTTTCATTCCGATCGCCCAAACCCGTGGGGCGCTATGGGGCTAAAATGGGGCTATGAGAGGGGGTTTTTGAAGGCTTTTAGCTATGGGGTCGAGTTAGGTGTCGTTTTCGAAGTCCCGGAACGATCCAATTTCACTGTGGCGATCTATATGGCTTTCATGGTGCTAAAAATGGGATTTTTGAAGGATCCCATGAGGTTAAATATTTTGAGTAAAAAAAAATTTTTTTACAAATATTTTTTGAAAAAAGAAAATTCAAAAAACATTTTTTTTTTTCCAAAATTTTTTCCATTGACACAGAAATAATTTTTGCACAAGTAACCTATATCAAAGAATAATAAACCCTTGAGTAAAATTTGCAGCGTTTTTGAATCGTAGTTTTCGTTCGTAAAAACCTTTTTTTTTTTGTAAATATTTTGTAAAACCTAATACAAAGTGTACAAATTGTACAAAGCAATTTTGGTTTATTATTCTTGGAATAATACACCTATGTTTTCGCGACGGGGGTCGACGACTCCGATCGGGCTCAAAATTTGACATTATCCGTTTCAAGAGGTCTACATTCTAAATCCGAAATGTCCGTCCGCCGTACGCCGTACGCCGTCCGCCGTCCGCTGTCCGCCGTCCAGGCCGTTTTGGGCAGTAGGAATTTTTTTAAAATTCTGAAATTTCGGCAAAGTACTTGGTTTACCATCTAGTTGTGCCCGCAAGGTTTTCAGTCCGATCGCCCAAACCCCTGGGGCGCTATGGGGCTATAATGGGGCTACGGGAGGGGTTTTTTGAAGGCTTTTAGCTATGGAATCGAGTTAGGTGTCGTTTTCGAAGTATTTTTGGACGTAGAATCCATTTTTTGGGGTCCCGGAACGATCCGATTCCACTGGGGCGATCTTTAGGGCATTCGTGGGGCTAAAATGGATTCCAGGATGTTAAATATTTTTCGAGTAAAAAATACAGCATTTTTGAAAAAACACATTTTTGAACAAAAAAATCCAAACAAAAATTTTTTTTTGAGATAAAAATCCAAAAAAAAATTTTTTTTTTAAATTTCTTCATTGACAGAATTAAATTTTTGCACAAGTAACGTATATCATATCAAAGAATAATAAACCCTTGTGTAAAATTTGCAGCGTTTTTTTTTTGTGTGGTATTTTGTGGATATTAACATAAGTTTTGCATTCTTCAAAATACTTTATTCTCTCCATTGTTTGGTTTAGGAGTAAAAGAGGGTTAAAATTCGCATTATAAGTTCAGAATTATGTATAAAATATCATTTAATAGTTTGAAAAATGGTTATTCGGGAAACATATTGTGAATCTGCATAGTTGATGGTTCAAATAAAACATTTTTTGTATTTTTAAAATCGTTTTTGAAGTTTCTGTTAGTTGGTAAACTTTAAAATTCATTTTTCTCAAAATCAGCTTTGTATCAATGACGGGGTTTTTCCCCTGGACTCTTCAATTTCTAGTGGAAGTACCGTTCAAGTATCGTGCCAAATACGTGATTTTTGTAGGACAGTTCTCCTCGGCGAATATATTTTTATAGTTTTCCTAGTTTGTAGAGAGGTGTAAGTGTTTGCTGAGGTGCTTCAGCGGTACAAATTTTAGTATAATATACTAAAATTTGAACAGTGTATGAGCAACATTTTATAACAATTTTCCGTGTGAATTTATCAGACCACTACGCGAAACGGTCCTTCCGCTACCGATTTGGCGAAATTCCCTTCTTCTCTCTTTGAATTTTTCAGTGTAGCTTTGAGCTTATAACGAATGAATGCAAAATCAACACGCTATTGTTGAAGGCGTTGTAAGTCAACTCGGACTGTCTGAAAATATCCATAAAAAATGTCGCTAATGGCCTTCTTCGTATGAGAATTCACCACAAACAATGAAGGCTGACATCGTCTGAGGAAACCAGTTCTATTTTTATAGGTCCGTGAGGAAGAAAAGAAAAATATTCAGCGAAATGATTTGTATTCTATTTGATATGTTGTATCTGGGCAATGAATTATCTCCCGTGTCTGGCACCGATCCAGTTAGTGCATTCTTCCCTGCTTTATTTCGATTGACCTTGTTTTATAATTTAGTAACGAGTCATCATGGGGGGGGGGGGGGGGGGGGGGGCTCTTGAATCCAAAATTTTGCTTATCTTTCGTCTCACTCGGGCGGTAGTCAACATTTATGGCGATTTATAATCTTTTCATGATCTCTACTCCGTGTGTTCACTTCGGCTCTTCCACTAACCAGTAGACAAAATATTGTCACCCCACATGGTGTCAATATGCACATTGTTCAGACAGATGTGGGACCTCCTGGGTCCTTAAAAATCTCATTTGTAGCCCTATAGAGACCAACAGCCCCCCCCCCCCCCCCCCCCGTGGCATCAATCAGGGACTCCCCAAAAATAAATTCACCGTCCAAAGATACTTTGAAAACGACACCTAACTCGACCCCTTAGCCGAAACCCTTCGAAACAGCCCTCCCGTAGCCCCATTTTAGCCCCACGGGTTTGGGCGATCGGGCTGAAAAACCTTGCGAGCACAGCTAGATAGTATCACCTACGTCAAAGCACGATGGAAAATGTTGAATAAGTAGGACTGGCATCGCAATGTCTACTCCTTACAGCCTGAAGAAGGGGACACAGCCCTCCCTGAAAGCTAGCTCATGACTACTTAGGGGTCGCAATCCCGCAATGCGTGATCCCACAATCCCGCGGGATCTCGCGGTGTTTTTCCAATCTTCCAAATGCGGGATTCTCTAGTCGGGATCCCGCGGGATTTTGCGGGATTCCTCTTGTTTAAAAAAGCCGCGTTTTCTGTGGTGTGAAGCACATCCTACAGACTGTAAATCACATTCTCATTGCTTGTGATCTATATCACTAATTCATATAAGTCCTCCTCAAGCCTGTTGTGCTGTAGTTCACAATATTTTTGCGATTATTGTGGTATCTACGATCCTGTTCAAGATCCAGATTCTATGTAACCTATCTGAGGGGAAAGAGGAGGCGCTGTCTCCAGTTTGCATAATATGCAGTAGAGTATAATATTATTGTACATCCTGTTTGACGATTCCTCCCACAAGTGTGGAGTCAGAGAGAGCATTCTCTACTGCTGGGTACCTATTTCTGCAATCAGCGCAGATCATATTTGGGTGAGAGAAACTATTAACTCACTGACCTTCTCTGGTGGTCTTTCTTTCAGCAAGTAGTCTATTTCCCTGCTGCAGAGGGGATATTTCCATCTCACTCCCTTCAATGCATTTATTTCCTTATATTTGTTCAAATATTTTTAAATACATTTTGGTTTAATATTCTGGGAATAATACACCTATTCAATAACGACGGAGTCGAAAATTTTGTCGGCCTCAATATTTGACATTATACGTTTCAGGATGTCTTGATTCCAAAAACAGCATGTCCGTCCCCCGTCCGAGCCGTTTTGGGTAGTACCTTTTTAGGCTTTTAGGCTTTTTTTTAATCAGAAATTTTGACCCGTAGGGCTTTCATGACATCTGCCCAAACATCTCGCAGAAAATAAATGTTATTTATTCATTATAATAAATATATATAATCTTGAGATCCTGGGTTAAGGCTAAATGTCCCCCCTCATAGTACCAGAGTTGGCCACCACGTGGCAGCACCAAAATGAAGCAATTTTATTTCAGTGATTGCAACTAAAAGAGTCACTAGATTTTCAATCCGAAAACGCGAATCTTCTCCCAACAGTAATACCTTTGGATGTAATTATGTTTGGGATCGCTAAGATTTAAATTAAGGGGGGGTGAGAATTTCAAATTCAAAAAAACGTGTTAAAACGTGACATTTTTGCAAAACTGGTCAAAGGCAAATGGTGGGACACTATTCAAGATTTTATCACCTGAATCTCAATTTTTTAAGTTCAATAGTAATGTCTCTAGTAGGATAATCGTGAGGCAAAGCATGATAATTTTGATCAAGATTTGTGGCATAGAAGGAAAGGTGGCTCTTCCCCAAGGGGTTCTTTTTATACCTGTACTGCGGCCACCCGTTTTTCATCAGATGAAAACAGATTCTGTAGACCGTTCGGGCAAACCAGCTTTCAATACATAACTGAGAATTCTGACTCACATCTTGACATGAATAGGTATTTCTACTTTTTCGTCTCGCTTTTTTTAAAGTGCAAAAGTATAACGCAAGTGGGACGAGTACAATACATTTTGGAACAAAACATCTCTGCCAATAAAAATTATTTTAAAATTGAAAAAAAAAAAAAATAAATAAACAAAACTATTCCCGTAATTACAGTAATTAGACAGATTTGGTTCACTAAACATTGGAGAAACGATAGGTACCTTCCTTGATACCATGGCCAAAAAACAGGGGTTTTCCGGTTTTTGGCTAGGGGGTCTAGGTAGGTGTTCTCTTTGAAGGACTATCATACGTAGATTACATTTTTCAGGATCCTCCCGACCAAATGTTGTGCAAAAAAAAAAAAAAAAAGAAGAAGAAGAAAAAAGTATACCTAATAATAATTATTTTCATCGCCTATTCTATTGACATGGAATTGGTTTCTGCACAATTTAATAAATTGTATAATAGGAGATACCTTTATCAAAGAAGAAACCCATGTGTTAGACGTTCCGATGGCCGCATATTTTGCAAGGATGCGTACCTATTCAAAAAGCGAGTGAAAGGCCACCGTTTACCATCGGTCTCTTCTGCATTGTTTTCCCCACTTCGCATTGCAGGTAACCCCGCTGGTAATGCCTCTCTTTGGTGGCACCAAGCCGCCCATCTCATAGTCATAATGTAATCATGGAAATACCTAACCGATCGGTACATCCTCTGATGTGATGAAAATTGTGAAAATTCGGTCTGTCAGAAAAATTCACTCTACGAGGGAAATGAAGAGGCCGACTATGGCGAAAATGCAGTCCAGCCGGATTATGATGAGGACTACAGGAAAGATTTGATGGAAAGGAAGCTGTTAGCTCTGTCTCTTACAGAAAAAGAAATTACCGAAATCGAAGGTTTAACTAGATTTGATAAAGATGTGTGGAAAGAAGAAAGAAGAGACCGGCTGACAGCGTCAGTATTTGGCAAAATTTGCAAGAGAAGGTAAAAAAATGGGCTCCCTTGATAGGGCTAGCTCGACAGTTGTTGTTTTATCAAAGTGACTTTGGAGGGAGCGAGGCGACATAATATTATTAAATAATATGCCATAATATAAAATATTATTACGGCAACTCCATGGAATCAGAAGCAATAAAAAGTTTTTGTGATAAAACAAAGTTGCTTGTTGGGCCGTAACACGTTAGGGGAAACGAGACCCTCAAACAACGCTAGAAAAGGAGCACGTTAGGGGAAAAGATAAATAACACGGCAGGGGAAATTTTTCTGAGGGCCGTCTCTCCAAGAAGAGGGCCTTCTCAAAATTCATAGTTTGAGCTCGATCAATTTCATAGGAAGAGAGCAGAAACAAAGAACCTGCAATGATGGATGAAAATGCAGCTATGGTCCATATTGTCGGATTAAATGCCTACCAGTTTTGTACGAAATACTCTATTCCCAAATTCGCCCACCGGTTAAACTTTTGAAGACACTGAGATGTAAACATTATACTTTCATTGAAAAGTAAGTTCAATGAGAGGGTTGCATGTGGGTTGTTCGGTCATCGTGAATTCGGGTTTTTAGGGGCTACCCCAGATGACCTCATTGGCGAAGATGCCATTTTAGAAATTAAATGTCCGTTTTCGGCTCGGCTTCCCAACTATATTAATAATATAGTATGTAGTATCATCAATTGTTAAATTCAAAGCCTAAATTCGTGTTTTGTTCATTTCATTAGGCCCTGATGATAGGAGAATATATCTCTTGAAACGTCGGCAAAAATCTCGTCTTATTTGACTGACCCTCAACAAGTTTCCAACAACATAATATATTATATTAATAATCATCATTATAAAACAATGATAAAGCAATTTATGCTATGAACGTGAGTTTGTTTTGAACTCACTGTCATGAGAAAATCACAATGCGATATCCTTATTAAATAAGGACAATTTTTCGTCAGCTAGGATAGGCGTGGTTAGGAGGGTGCCGCTTATTACACGATTACGAGGGTCTCTGAGATTGAGGTCTCTTTCCAGCATGTAGGGTTCACCCAGGTACACATCTGAAGGTTCGAGGGGACGGTCTTTGGGACCCATAGACTACGATGTAAAAAGACTCCGATCCAGCTATGTTGATTGGCAGGGATTGATTTCTCATTACAACTTTATTACGCTGATTTGATTCATTTAGAGGTGTAATTTCATTAGATTTGATGCATATTTGTGTTGCTCAAGGTGCGTACATTCACTGTGGAATCTCCCATTTCCGAAAAAATTGATAGTTTAGAAAATAGAAATTAAAAAACCTAATTAATAGCATCCTACCAGCCCCAAACATAATTACATCCAAAGGTATAGCTATCCTGAGACGTAATCAGAAAGAAAAGTGAAAAAAATCGCAGCCATTTAGGCTTAATCACGGAAGTAAATTTCACCCCATAGGTGCTGCGATCTGTTGAAAAAAAATCTCACCATTGTCGGGGGACATTTAGCCTTAAGAAACTGAGACTATGACCGATGGTTCTCCTTAAAAGAAATCATTTATTTGTTAGTCGTTCATCATAATTGGTAGGAAGATGAATTAACACTGGAAAGTTCCTTACCTTAAAAGAAAATCGGTTTTTATAGTCTTTTCGTTCACAGAATCAAGAACTAGATATAACACAAGAAAATACCCTTGACCGAAACCATGGGAACCATCCCTAGCCAGATATTTCAAAAAGCCAGCTGGTGTTGTCACTGAAGGCCGTAGAAGAAAAAGTGAAGTGAAGTGAAGTTCACTTTTACATATATTTTTTATAAATAAATGCGGGATCCCGTGGGATTGAAAATCGTGCGGGATTGCGACCCCTACTCATGACAGAATAAACACTCAACAAACTACCTCTGGCTCTCTCTTCCACGCTCACCAAGAATAATAAAACCCTGTAACTGTACGCACCTTCATCTCACCTCAGAGATTTCACTTCGAAATGAATCAATTTGTGTGTACTGTTGACAAGCACAGTTACCATCTTACATTTTGGAGTTGGTTGGTGAATTCTCAATGACCCGATGAAACAATGTTTTATCGGGCAGAAACACCGCGTGAAGAACCACATTTGAAATAAGAAAGGAAGGCCAAAAAAAAAAAAAAAAACCTTTGTTTTTTCCTTCAAGCTTTTATATTGGGCTCACCATTCAATGGAGTTCAAATTATCCGAATGTCCGACCTCCTGACTCGGATACGGAAGTCATCGGGAAAGCTGAGGAAGCGGCGGTGGAGGGGGCGGGATTGGCGCGTCGCAATGAAAGCCAGGGCAAACAACACAGTGGTTCGTCACGACTCCATTGTTAGTGAACCGATGGGACGGTGAAGGCATGAAGGGGGGGGGGGGGCTTTGAATGATTTGAGAGGGGGGTCGGTTGAGATTAGGGAGAGGTGGGGAAGCAGCCAGAAAGTTATTGTTGCTTCGTTGCAGAATTTCAGAGGTGTACATTGCCCGTCCTTTACTTCTGATCTCCCCCCCCCCCCCCATCACCATCCCACACTGTTCCATTTTTCATGATCACGTTCTACGTTTTACGTCCTTCTCCTTAAAAAAGTCTCTTAATTAATTTAAAACGACACCTCACTCGCCCCTTTGATCGAAATCGTATGAGAGAGTATATTAGGGTGTCCCTTATCCTTTCGACCTCAACCTCAACATCACACTTCGCATCTTACCTCATATCATGTTGCGTCAATGAGCCCGTGTGTACCCGCGAAAAAAAGAAATCCGATCTTTTCAGTTCAATAACTTTATCCGCATGGTGTGAACGTCGTGGGGGGGTCTTTGTAATCTGGTCGACTGGTAGGTCGACGGGAGGAGAAGAAAAATTGATGGATCCCTTCAAAGGATGCCATTATGTTGATTAATTACTATCATTATGAAAGATAGAGGCGGAAAAGCGGGCAAGGAGGGACAAAAATCAAGAGATCCTTTCTTCCTTATCGATTACATCTTCTCATAAAGGGGCCAACGCTCTTGGGATGGCTGGAGACGAAAGAGTTTCCCTCTAGGTTTTTGATTTATCATTCTTAGGGCGGGTTTATCATATCTAATGCATTAAATGCTTATGATAAACCCATCAAATTTTGATCCTCGGTTACAGGTTAGGCTGATTAAATCAGAAATTTTATGAGTTACACGGGCTGTAATAATTACATCAAATGGATAGGAAACCTCCATTATTGAGGTTACCTATCCATTTGATGGGAATTTTGATAATAAAGTACATATTATGTAGGAGAGTGGGTGGGGAGGACATTTGACCCTTTTTCGCATTTTCCATCCTGCAAGGTTGAAAAAACGAGATGTCTTTAATTTCTTTCTCCTATCGTTAACTACAGTATTTTTGCTATTCACATACATTTAGTTCCTTTTTTAATCTGTTTGCCAAGTATTTTTCTTTATAATTTTTCAATATGCTTAGGAAGTGAAAATTGTGCCCCACCGTTTGGGGCACAATTGACATGAGCAAGGGGCACTTTTGACAGTTCACAGAAAGTACCTTAATAATTATTCTATACTAATCTATCCAAAACCCCACGGAACGTCCAGCAAATCATCATCTGGCAATAATGTTGAGTCAAGCACTACAACTGTAGACCCTACGGCCAGTAAAAATTACCACTACCCCACCCACTCTTCTTTCTCGAAGGAACACCAAGATTTCTGGATTTCGGATATAAGTAACAAAAAATAATGATCAAAACAACGATCTTTATTGAAAAACGTCTGGTCGAGTAGGTATTCGAAATCCTACGACCACTTAAAGCTTACAAACTTCATACACTGAGAGAAAAGATTTTTTTAGTGGCTAGGTTAAATCCGAAATAACCTCGAAAAGAAATTGAAACCACCTAGAATCAATTGATTCAACCTAGAAAAAAAATAGGTCCAGGTTAAAGTAACATAGAAAAATATTAATACAACCTAGACCCATAAAGAAACAACCTAATCCGTTATTACCTGCCCTCTGACCATAACCTGGAATAAAAAAGTGTCAACCTAGACCAAATGTGAAGTTCACATTTGGTCTAGGTTGACATTGTGAAGACCTAGAAAATATATTACTTACCTTTGACTTTTAAGTGGGGTAACCTAGAATCGAATGATTTGACCTTCCATATAATTCCCCTCCATTAAAGTCTCAGTTGTACAACTGAAAACAACCGAGAGATTTAAAAGGCGAGATTGTTACTTTAGGTAACAACCCAGAAGAAAAGTTAGAATTTCAGTCTCGGTTAAAACTACCGTAGTACCACAAATAGGTTTAGGTTTAAACAACAGTGATTGTAATTCATTCAATAAATTCCAGGTTGTTTCTACGGTACGCTAAGCGGTCGCGGAGAGCGCCACTGTAGGCGGTGGGCGTTAATTCTCGTTGTCTTGGCACCCCTGCTATTTACCCAAATGAGGCCAAATCTCTGTCAAATTCTAATCATCTATTTTCTGTCACTATGTGCAGTCATATTATGACGTCACATTCAAATTTATGTACTGAGTTGGAAACAGAGACATCCCAGAAAGATAGTTGAAGTTGACAGAACAAACCTGCAATGGAAGTGGAGCAAATCTAGAAAGAAAAGTGGATCACGGTGATCCACTTTTCTTTCTAGATTTGCCTCACTGAGGTGATCCTAGTAACTTATTAAGACCAACCTGAAAAGAATAGGAAGCTACCTAGAATTTTAACTGGTACAACAGGGATAGTAATTGAAACAACCTCGTAAATAAAGGGGCACAACCTAGAGAAAAAAGGGTTCTAGGTTAACGCGCCATGGCTGTAAATTGTTTGAGGTGGGGTGAGAACGTTTTCGTTTTAGGGTAAATCAACCGTCTATGAAAGTGAAAAACATTGAATACCAGGGTGAGACAACCAAGACATTAACCTAGACTGTAAATGGATGGAGGCGGCGGCACACACCGTGAACTTAACCTAGAACTAAAGTGTGGGGGTGGCGCATTTTAAATCTTGGTTGTTTGCATTTGTAGGACGGTAACTTCACCAGTATTTTCAATCTAGGTTAAATGATATTCAACCTAGACTAAGTTGTTCCACCCTAGAATGAAAACCAAAAAAAATCTAGGTTGGCAGCATTTCACCTAGAAAAAAATCGAAAAATAACCTAGAATAGGCCCTTTTTTTCTCTCAGTGTAGGTATATAAAAATATTAAAACTGTCAAAACTGCCCCGAGGGTAGACATTATAGAAAATCCCATGGCAACCTCAAAGATAAATTGTTTTGAAAAATCCAAGGAAAACACATGCAAGGATGAGCTACATGTGAGAAAATGCTGAATCCACTCGGTAATCGACGAAAAACGAAAAGAAAAAATACTTACTTTTGAAGGGCCCAAACACTCAAATCGCCCAGAGCCGACTGGATGATTTAGAACCTGCTCGCTTTCAACCTGGAATGGTTCTTCTTCTTCATCCTCACAATACAAAAACACGAAATCGCGGTAAAATTCAAACCTTGAGAGAAAAACAGCCATTGTCAAATGTGCCCCCCACTCCCCTACTCCCTCGAATCCCTGCCTACCAACGTAGCAGGGGATTACGTGACTATTATGCAGTCTGCTCGCCACTTTTTACACAACCAAGACTCGATTCTCCCCTTACGTCAACTATGTCCATCCTGTCATTTCCTATGCCCGGCCCATTTTGTTAATGACCAAATTTCCTCTGGAATAAATCTACTCGAAATTGCAACTATACGAAATTGTCGATCCCCCAAAATTAAGCAACTCTCCTCCAGGATGTGAACCAATAGGTATTTACTAGTTTACTAGTTTGGCGAATCCGTTACTTCAGGGAGTCTATTTGGTTAAACCAAATGGGTCAGAGCCTCTGACTCAGAGGTCGCCTACCACGACAGAGTTTTATACGCGCCTCGCCACCTTTAGGGGACTTCTCATCTTTAACTCCCGACTCCCTACCGACTTGCCAGTATACTACCAACCCCCTCAAACCGAATTGAAATTGCATACTTTAGATCTATCGCCCGTATACCAAAATTCGGTCACCCCTATCAATCGCTTGACGGTTTCGAATCTTGTGACCCCGAGCGTGTGGATATTGTTGCTGCATGTCTTTCTTATAGCCCTTGTGCTCTATGCCATAGTCAATTTGTCGGTACCGCCGTTCATTAATTATAACCTCAACATCTCCCGAACAGGCCGGCTCTAAGATGAGCCCCTCGATGTACTTTTACCGTTACTTTTGTACTTAATTAGTATTTTGTACCTTCGCTGTAAGCTCTTGTACTTCGTTTTTCGTTTTTGTACTTTTGTACCCTTTGTTCCTGTCACGGTACCTATCTTACAAGTGGTAAAAATGTTTTTGTTAGTTGGTCACTTAAATTCTTTTGACACTGTAACTTTACAATCTAAAAGCGCGTGTTTTTGTAGTGATTCTCTCTGTTGATCAAAGACAGCAATATCAGTCGATAGATCCCTTGAAAGGTTAGTTATCTCTACACTCAATAGGTAGATGTCGCGAAAATGAATAGCCCCCTCACCTGTTGAATAACCTTCCAAAGATCAGCTTTTTGTTGTTACGAGATAACAGGCTACTGGGATTCCCCTCTCATTCATCAAATAGGGATGAAACATCTTAAGAAAACTACAACAACAATTGTTGTTTACCGAAATAAACAATTTAGTATTCAAACCAGCAGAGGAGTCCTTCTCTCTCCCTAACCACCTCATTTTAGAGCAGTGTTATTAACGCATCGACTGGTTGTTGACGTAGTCGGTAAGGGAGTAGGTAGCCCACTCTAACACTAGACACTCACTAATCGCCCCCCAGACAATATAATTAATTATATGTGTTGGTCAGCAAATAACACTTCAGCTCGAGGACCCACAATCCAACCCATTCAGACGTTATGAAGCCTCGATATTACGATTTGAACTAGTGGAGTTCAATTAGTTTGGATTAGCTTTTGGTATTTTGGCATTCATTCCAGAGCATTGTTGAGAACCATCGAAATTGGTTGTGGAGCAATTTAGAACGGGGCTACGGTAATAATTGCATAGTAAGTTGTGAACAGGTGAAAGATGTAATTATGATGGGGAAGAGCGGGATTGGGAGGTTTGAGCGGGTAAATTGAGAGGGGACGGTCAGGTGTGGGAGGGACGGAGGAGATGTGAGTACGTTATCAATTACAGCTAATGATAACGTATCGGGGACCTCGGGTTTAATGGCGGCCGTTTTAGACTTTAGTGGTGAGGGGTGGTTTCGTGGTGTTAGGTAAGGGTTGGCCGGAGGGTGGAAGAGGGCTAGTGGTTAGGATGGGCCTTGTGGAGGCGTGGGGGCAGTGCGGGAGTGGTTAGGATTCTCTTCACAGTTTACCTTGCCTCCTCCCGCCTTTAGAACCATAACATCCCCCCGACCCGCCCGCCACCTATGGTACCATCGTGTGACCACCCACAACCACCCTACCTTCGCCGCCTTTGCCTTTGACGCAGCGTCTCACTACCCCCCCCCCCCCCCCCCTCCAATTCTTTCCTCTCCTCGCAGACCTCTCTAATACCTAACAGACACATTCATATCACACTATGCGCTCGTTAGTCCGACGATAAAACCATTTTTACACTCCCTTCCCACAGCTTCTTGACACATATTATTTCCCACTTCTGACCACAACCGCAACACCCTTAGCTGTTGTAAAACTGAGACATGACGTCGAATAATTATTATTAACCTTCCCGTTCTACCGTATCCAACTTTTGTGGTTGGTTGCTTCCACCCAAGTGGCAGTCTCTCCAAAATAAAGCGGCAAAAAGGAAAAAAAAAATTTATAATTTAAGGTTTTTAGGGGTTTTCACGGTCAAGTTTACCAAGTTAAATGTCCGAAGTAGAAATGTTCGTATTTATCGAGATATTGAGGCACCCAACGGAAAGGTGCTGTTTGTTAAAAGTTTTACCGCGAAAAAGCCGGGGAAAAGTGAAGGAGAACGCGATTTAAAAAAGACGATTTAAGACGAAATAGTCAATTTCCACGATAAAAATATATAAACTTGTAGACGCGTTTCGGTTGATTAGACCATCATCAGTACAATACTATTGTATTCAATTGTATACAATACAATACTACATGTACAATACTATTGTATTCATCAGTACAATACTATTGTATTGTACTGATGATGGTCTAATCAACCGAAACGCGTCTACAAGTTTATATATTTTTATCGTGGAAATAGACTATTTCGTCTTAAATCGTCTTTTTTAAGATGGATTCCCACTATCTCGCCGCATCCACCTTACATTAGAACGTGATTTGAAAGAATTTCAACTCTTCACAATTGTACCTCAAACAACTACTTCAAAACGTAGATCTAACTGGAGGAAAAATGCCGTCTCTGCCCAGCCCCATCCCTACTCGGCGCTCCACGATGTGTTTTTCCCCCACACGTACATTTTGTTTTATTATTATTGGAATCCTACACCTACGTTAGCACGAGTGAGGTCGATAATTCTGATTTCCTCAAAAGTTGACACTATCCGCTTCATGGCACTTAGATTCCAAAAACGCTGCAAATTTTACACAAAGGTTTATTATTCTTCGATATAGGTTACTTGCGCGAAAATTAATTCTGTGTCAATAGAAAAATATTTTTGAAAAAAAAAAAAGAAGTGTGACCTCGAAAAATGGCTTCTACGTCCAAAAATACGTAGACAACGAGCCCTAACTCGAACCCATAGCCAAGACCATTTAAAAGGGCCCCCCTTTAGCCTCTTTCTAGCCCCACAGAGCCCCACGGGTTTGGGCGATCGGGCTGAAAACCTTGCGGGCACAACTAGACGGTAAACCGATTTAAAAAAAATTCCTTCTGCCCAAAATAGTGGAAAAACAAGATGTTCAGTCGATTCGGAGGCCTACAAGGCTAGACGAACAATTTTACCGGCACTTCCTCGAAATATTCAACAGGTTCATGATGTAGTGAGAAGCAGTGCAGATGACGTTCTTTTATACGACGAGAAGAACAACTGCGTAATATTAAATTTTTGGTCATGCAGCGAACCTTCAAGCTCTTAGTCAGTGCGACACAATTTATGTAGATGTTACAAATGTCAACCTATTGACGTAAGTATTTCTAAGAATAATAATTATTCTAGATTAATAATTAAGCCTAGATATGAGCCATGCATTTAACAGCATAGACCAGGAATTATTCATGGTCTATGCTGTTAAATGCATGGCTCATATCTAGGCTTACTAAGATCGTCACCTTACATTCATCCATATTTTTCCTGATCTTATCGCATATCTTGATCAGGGCTGTCTGACAACTGTGACCCTTTCTACAGCCAGATTGATAATCATCCAATACATTCACATCCAATACATTGTTCACTTCTACATATGATGACAATTTTGCAAAAATTACTTTATCGAAAATTTTAGCCAGGAGATTCAAAAGGTTGATAGGCCTGAACGAACTGCAACTCTCTGGTGGGAATTTTTTGCACAAAGGTAATTCATATGCTTCCTTCCACCGTTCGGGATATCTTCCTTGTCTTTTTTTTTTTTTTTTTTACTATGTCACTGCATTATTTGGCAGTTCAGCAATTCGCGTTCTTGCAGCCCAATAGAGACCCGCCTTGCGATGCCAGCGAGTGTCGTCGCCTGATGGTGATGTCTGTCTTCTTGCGTCCTCCAAAGAAGAACACGCGTCCAAATGTTCGGAAGTCATTTCAACCCCTGAGTGGCACAGAGGGCAAAATGGGTCTCATGCCTTATGGACTCATTAAATATGTGGCTTAGTTCTTCGCTCAACGTTTCTTTAATGTTCTTAATTAATATACAAGAAATACCTTCAGGTCCTGTGGACTTAGATTTAATATTATTTATTGCTACACGTACTTCACTTTTAGTTATATTACCTACTTCAAAGTGGAGCGTTCGGCGATCTGGTGACAAATGATTTTTGTAGAAACTCATTACTGAAGGATCGATATTCTGTTCGTCCCCCAAACAACAGTAAAATGAATTCAATTCGTCTGGATCCACCTCAGGTTCGACCTGGTTTTTATCTTTCCGAAACCATATTCCTTTAGTACAGCTTGGAGTTGCTGAGGTGTTTTGACCTCTCCAAACGGTTTGCGGGCAAATTAAAGAGAAAGACGGCTTTTATTGAATCCGGCTTTTATTTTGAGGGTGAGAGATAAAACAAATTAAAAAAATACAGAGATGTTTTCCACGAGTTTCCGCTCCATTAAGGTGTCTTCTGAGCCATCACGTCCTGTGATTTTTAAAAAAAGTCTTCCTTTAGGGGATAATCTTAGCAATTACTTTCGTAAATTAATACTGCTATTAACAGCGAATTCTAAATTAATTTTTGTTTACCTAGCTGTCGTTGTATATTTTAAACGATAATTCCCTTGTAATTGAAGTCTTCGAATCAAACTAATTAAGTTGATGGCATATGATTCTGAAATTAACGCTATTTTATTTTCATTTATTTTCATTTGATACATTTCATAAATAATGGTTTGAATTGATTTCAAAACCCTTCCTTCGACCCAGGTTTCAAAACACAATGGTTTTTTTTAAAATTATATAGAGTGGTAAACTTAAGATTATCGGTTACACCTACTCGTACATAAGAAAAATAGCTGAAAATGCTGAAAGCCAGTGAGTATGCCCAATAAAATGCTGAACTAGTGTACCGAGTTTTATTGAATTGCTCCGATGAAAAGGGGCTTCGCCGCTTTTTGTGGAGGGGTTTGCACCACTGTGCGCCGTCCGAGCCGTTTTGGGCAGTAGGTAGGTTTTTTTTTGTTGAAAATATGAAATTTTGACAAAATACCTACCTACTCGGTTTACCATCTAGTTGTGCCCGCAAGCTCTTCAGTCCGAGCGCTCAAGCCCGTGGGGCTGTGTGGGGTTAAAAAAATGGGCTATGGGAGGGTTATTTTTTATGTATTCGACTGTCATAACGATTGGGGTGTCGTTTTCGAGGTACTTTCCAAGGTAGAATTCATTTTCGGGCGTCCCAGAATCATTGGATTTCCCCGTGAGGGTCTATGGGGCATTCATGGAGCTACAAATTTTCGAAAAATGCCAGAAACGAGTTCCTTGTCGTTTTCCGAGTAATTTTGAACGTAGAACCCATTTTGGGGGTCTCACATCTGCCAAAACACTGTACAGGAATACTTTTTTTAAAATTTGTAATTCATTCAACATTGTTATATTGACGGAACTAACTTTTTGGATCATTTACAATAATCATTGTGAAAAATTTGCTGTTTCTAAACAAAAATAATAACCCCCTGTGTCGAATTGGCAGCGTGCTGCACGCATAACAGTATTGAAGTATATTAGAGTATTTTCAGTGGGGGTTAACGCCATCTATCTAGGCAACATGGAGTGGAAATCATACTGTCCTCGGCCATAGCGGTGACATCCGAGACTATACATCACCCCATCGAGTTTTCGAACGGGATTCGAGGGAGGGAGAATCCGGGATGCCGTTGCTCATTCTAAATCGCCTCCTCGAGATTTATGAGCTTTAAAGATTGAACAGGAGACTCCTGCTGGTGACGACGGTGGAGGAGGAAGCGGAATGTTCGGCCTTCATCTGTATAGAGACATCCTACATTGTCCCAACCCCTCTTTCAGTCCCTGCCCAATCATTCATATATCACGACGAAGTTTGTTCATCTTTTCTATCAGATCCAGCGTGAAGGGACGATGCGCTGGGTTACGCTTTCTGTCGATTTTTAATGGGTAGTATATCGCACCCGTCGTGGAATAAGGGAACAACTCAAAATACGCCATTTTTGAGTTAGCACCGGAATTGTATCACTGGAGGGGTATATTTTGTCCGTCGAAGATCAAAACGGGGCTAGTTAATTCCTGCTCCACGTGAGAGCAGGCGTTTCTTTGTTCCACGGATGGGAGGGAGCAGGTGGCGTCCACAGTAAACAGTCACTTCTCCGCAGTCTGGGTAAGATTTTGAGTTGTACCTTTTTTCAATGGATGGTTTTGATCAAATTCTTAATTGTTTCTTTCTTCTCTGGATGACTTCAATAAGATTTAGGATTGGGATTACAACTCACTACTTTCTTTTACAGAAAACTTGACTCATTTTATGGAAGTAATTCATTATTAATGAATACAGAGACGATTAAATGACATAGAGGTTAAATGACATACTAAAATGACATAAATTGGCAATTTTTCGAATGAATGACATGAATTGCCAAAATTCTGAATAAATGACATAAATCGGACGTCATTGTGCTTTTCCCCGAAATACAGAAGTACAAAAAGGCTCCGGCGCAAAAGGACGTATATACTATCACTATGCCTGCAAGCCCATATACGGAATAGCAGTCTTGTGGGTACTGCCTCACTTGTTTCCTCCGGCAGCGATTAAAATTTAAAATTTATCATTTAATGATATACCTGGTACTGAAATGACATGAAATGGCAATTTTTCGAATAAATGACATAAATTGCCAAGATTCCGAATAAGTGACATAAACGTGAAGGCGAACGCTTCGTTTTCATGATTCTAGAATGATTTTCCTCGTAAATTTCGTGAATTCCTTGTAACAATATTATTGAAATAAATCAGCATTAGGGAGTACCTATTCTACAGAAAGTGTTTGGAAAATTTCTTTCCTTTTCTCCAGGTTTTACAATGATTTAGAACTTTCTAGGATAGGCAAAACTTGAAAAATAACTGACATGAAATAATAATTATTTCTAGATTATTTATAAATGACATGAAATGGCCATTTAGGTCGAATAAGTGACTTAAACCACGGAAAATAAATGGCATAAATGACATGGAATAAATGGCATAAGTCGCAATAATGAATGACAAAATTTGTCATACATTTAATGTAACGTCTCTGTTCACGATTGACAGTGTTTAAAATGTGATCTAACACCGATGTTATTGACTCCTTTAATGAAATTATAATAAATTATACTGGTAGGCATGAGTTTGATACGTAGGTACCTACTTAAGAAATTTGAAGATTGAAATTGAGAGTAGAGTTAAATTGTGATTGGAATATTATCCAAGACTGTGATCAAACGTGTTAAAACTGTGATAATCAAATATTGTGATTTTTTGATACTATAATAAAATTATTTTCTCAAAGTGGTTGTTTGCCGATGGTGCAGAGGTCTAATCCAATGAGTTTGGTTAGGAAGAGAGAACGACTCCTCTGCTGAATACTAAATTGTTTATTCATACTAAATTATTTTCTTATAAATTATACTGGTAGGCTTGTTAGATACTTATGATTCAAAATTTGTATCATAAGTATCTAACAATTTAATTAAAAATCGTTCTTTCGTTTTCGCCGTGTTTCATTTTTCCAGTGGGTGGGGTTGATAAATTACTAAAGAAGTGGGAGACGGAACACGTACCACTGGTTTTTTCTGCAATTATACACTGACTAGATCTCAGGGAATGAGTTTTTCTGTTTGATACAGTGTTGATTGTCCTTGAAACTAATTGAAATCATCCATAGTAAAGGGCACATCTCTGAAAAATACACAAGATCGTCCATGAAAGAGGGAAACAACTCAAAAAACCATAGAAATTTGACAAATAATCCTCTCCCCACTTTTTCTACTCGACCGGAAAAAAAATGTCTGTTCATCAGCTGTTGAAGCATTAGTATCTAAACCCGTTTTAGCAAGAATTAATACTATCTAACTGGTTGCCAAGGAGATATGGCCATTGGCGATAGGGCAAAACTTTGAACGCGATTTCCCAAAAATCAGCTTTTTTTAGATGTTCCCTTATTCCACGACGGGTGCGATATCATATGACAGGAGACACTTCGTCTCCTCTGAAATGAAAACCGATTCGGTGGCACGATAGAAAAACCGATACAATATCTCAAATCAAGCTTTGGCACTGTCGAATTCCCCCAACAACTTAGTGAATGCAGGCAAAGATGATGAAATAATATTATGTCGGGCCCGCAAGAAAAGTAACACAACTCCAAAACACCAAAATTTGGTGTTTAATTGTTCAAGAGAGCCAAAAGAAATCGTCGCTTAAGAAGCAACTCCACGTATCTAACTTTTGGCAACTTTTCAGGAGGAAGAAAAAACTGGTTTTAAACATGCATACCGGCAAGAGTTAGATACGTGGTATTGCCTCATCAGAGTTAGATACGTGGTGTTAACATTTAAGCGATTTTAGAGCTTTTGGCGGCGTTTTAACGAAACACCAATGTTACCATTCTACGCGGAGCGATCCAAGGAGCATCCAGTGATATAAAAACCTCATTAAATCAAAAAGTTAGATATGTGGTGTTGCTTCTTTTAAGCGACGAAATATTTATATTTCCCTTTTTCAGCTTCCTGTAATACTATTAGGCCAGTCATACAGTACATTAAAAAAAAGGCTAAAATCGCAAGCTAACGGGTAGTTTTGATTTTTTGATAATATTTTAAAAAACACGACATATTATGTTGTTTGGGTTGTTTCAGGAGCTTGTACTCAATTTCACAGCTAAAAAAATCGCCGGGAACTTTGTGAGCAGCTCGAAAAGCCGCCAAATTTTCGTAGTTGTTTTGATTTTTTGGTTATATCTCTTAAACTAAGCGTTTTAACGAATTTTTTATACGTACCTGCTTTAAAGCAGATAAAGTTCTCCAGAATTCGAGCACAACGCGAGCTCAGTACGACTTATGGTTGTCATGATACAGCCTTTTGAAAAGAGGCGATTTTTCCAAAAAATTTCAATTTTAAGTTTCTGTCAATTTCAGACCCGAATTACGGCCAAAATACCTATTCTACGAGGATATTTGTTTCGAGTGAAATTGTAGGAAATCTATTTAGCTTTCATTTGAGTAGAAACTCTGTAGAAACTAGTAGATCTCTGTAGGTCAAATAGGAACCGAGAAAACTAATTTAAACCAAAACAAGAAACGCCCAATCTGACATCGCTCGGTACCTAACCGGAATGTCAATTTCAGAACGTTTTCGGCCGTAGCTCGTAAACTATTAGCCCGATTCTAAATTTACTGTTTTCCCTTGAAAGCTGAATAAATTTTCCACCGCAGTTATTCCAAGTAAATTGTGATTTGAGCTTTGATAAGGGAGGAGCAGGCATGGCAAAAAAATGGCGAATTTTGACAAGAACGTGTTATTTCGCACATGTTTGCCCATAACTTTGGAACGGTTAGTCCGACCTTAATTCTTAATGTACTGCCCCTTATATAAAATTTGATCAGCTTCCAACAGAAACAAAGAAAATTAAGATCCGACTAACTTTCCCCGAGTGTGTCTAAGATGTGACGTTGTTCAAGAGCCATCACATTCCGTTTTCGATGGCGGCAATCATGGAGAAAAGAGTTTCTTTCCTCCATGGGCGGCAATGTGACACATCGCTCACTTTAGCGGTTATCCGTGCGTTTATGTCACTTTTCCTGTTGCAAGATATGAATAAACCAATCCTATTTGTGAAATAAAACGAAAATTGTAATTGAATTTTGTGCCACTTTTCTTGCGGGCCCGTGTTATGTGAGTTCGAACAATTTTCAGTATAATCATTTCACCCCGAAAATTGGGTGTTCGTTTGCACTTGTTAGAGCCAAAAGTGTTTGTCCTCCAATAGCTCTACCAGCGTTTATCGAATCATTTCCTACCATATATGGTAATAATTACTATTATTCATAATAATAATAGATAATAATTATTCATTAATAAGGAGGATTATTTAATCATTGAGAGGTTGGTTTCGTTTCAAGTTGTCGTTTTCTGTACCTATCATATTGTTTGAGTAATTATAAATTTACGTATTTACTTCAAAATATCCTTGTCTCACCTTTGCTATTTTGTGCTCTAGCCTAAGCCTATTAGCAATCTTTTTAAATTGCGATATCCCGCGGTATTGGATTCTCTAGAGTGAAACATAATATATTATATTTGGAGTTAATACTGGTATACTGGTGTTCGTTATTAGTGGCGAAAGGATGTTTCTGTTAGTAACCACTGATGAGAGACATTAAATTTAAACTGATACCTCGATCCATTCAGGATTCACGAAGCGGCTGAATGGAACGAGCGCGTCGGTGGGGGTGCGCGGGAAGCGGTTGAACGTACCCACCGTTGTCTGGTTGGCGGCAGTGGAGCTTCTTAGGAAGCACAAAGGCGTATTAGGGAGATGCTTGTAAATTTATTGAGGATGATAATGGTGGGAACAGCCACGAGGTGGGGATCGGCTGGTGGAGGATAGCTATCGCATTGTTTTCAGTTCTACATCATGGTTTCAATACCGCCCCTGTTAACATCCTTTCCGGAAGATCTACCGACCGAGAATTCCGCGGGTATATGGTTTGAGAATCCTACATTTCGGCGAAGGTATGTATTATGAAATTACATTCGCCTGCAAGTAGAATCAATCAAACCTGTTGTAATCGTGACATTGTGAGAGGTGGTGATTACCTTTCCCAGAATTTCACTTCATTTTAACCCAGCTGCACAGGTTTGTTCAGTCCTCATGCTTTATTTCACAGCAATGATAAAGAACTCTTCTGTTGGTTTATGTTGGCCTCCATAATCACGTATTATCGTTTCTGAGGGATCTCTTTGAACAATCCCTGAGATCCCTCAGAAACGATAATACAGAACTCTGCCAAGTGATCATGGCACTTAAGTGTTGGCGTAACAAATTAGCATAAGGCTTAACAGAGAGAATAAAAAATGGGCGTATTTGATTTTGGTTTATTATTCATAAACCTATGTATTCGTGTCGGAGGTCAAAAATTTTGATCGCCCTCAAAATTGGCCATTACACGTTTCAAGATGTGTAGATGGGTCATTCTCACTAAAAAGTCATAGAGGAATAGAGGCTCTATTCCTCCATGGAAAAAGTGGTAAACGAAAGAATAATTTTTTTCCGAGAAAAACACAGAAACTGAGAAAATTACAACACTGGCTGAAAAAGAAAAAAAACACAGATTTTCCAGATAGTCCCCGGAATTGAATCATATTTGTTTCCAATCTATTTTACATCTCCTTTGTTATTTTAAAAAGTCTTCCAACCCTTTGGTGCCTCTCAACCTCTGTCTACAACTACACACACACACCATATAATTGTTATTTATTCAAATTACTCTCCAAAATTCAAGTGGCGACGGAGTTTAACACAGAGCTCGACGACGGCCAAAACTGAACACAAATATTATCACGCTAACTAACCTGCAACATTTTCCCGTTTTCCCTCTAAGTAAATAACGAGTGTGGGGGTTTTACTCCCCTTTTGGTTTATTATTCTTGGAATAATTCACCTATGTTTTCGCGACGGAGGTCGACGACTCCGATCGGCCTCAAAATTTAACATTATCCGTTTCAAGAGGTCTAGACTCCAAAACCGAAATGTCCGTCCGCCGTCCGGGCCGTTTTGGGCAGTAGGAATTTTTTTTAAATCTGAAATTTGGCAAAATAGTCTGTTAACCATCTAATTGTGCCCGAAAAGGTTTTCAGCCCGATCGCCCAAACCCGTGGGGCGCTAAGGGGCTACGGGAGGTTTTTTTTAAAGGCTTTTGGCTATGTGATCGAGTTAGGTGTCGTTTTCAAAGTATGTTTTGGACGTACAATCCATTTTTTGGGGCCCCGGAACGATCCGATTTCACTGTGGGGATCTATAGGGCTTTCATGGGGCTAAAATTGGGATTTTTGAAGGTTCCCGGGAGGTCAAATATTTTTCAAGTAAAAATCGAAAACGTTTTGAAAAAAAAAAAGTCTAAAATGTTTTTCATTGACACAGAATTAAATGTCTGCACAAGTAACCTATATCAAAGAATAATAAACCCTAGTGTAAAATTTGCAGCGTTTCCTTCTCAATCTCGCCATCGGGAGGAGCGGGTCCGAGCTACGGTCGGGGCAGCCGTGCGTCAGCCTTCCCGTTGGAAGACAGGCGAAATTAGCAGCATTGAATTGACATTCAGTGTGTATCTTTTGCAAATTCTATTATGTCTAAGCGCAGTGATTATTCAGCGTTCGATCCCGCTAACCAGGCCTCCCTTAGCGACAATTCGTTCAGGGAAGCTGAATTAGCGGGAGAGTTCCCGACGCTTCAGTCCGTTGCTCAAGGCTCAATGTGACAATAAGGAAGCCACTGGGGCGTTCCCAGGTGAGACCGGGTTAGCGGATCAGCCCAACTTTGGTAACATTTCGTCTAAGGTAGCTGTAGCCTCTTTTCCCGGTATAACTGCGAGCACAGGGAGAATCAATACCTGCCACGACATATCGTGTAAGGTATTGTCTTCCCCTCGGTTCCCTTTCGGAGATGTCGCCTCTGCAGTGGGCCCTGATATATCACGTGAATCAGCAGTAAGTGAATCTCCTTTATCTGTGGCTGCATCTTCCTCCAGGTCAGCAAACCAGTAGGTACAATTCGTGCGATGCCTGAGCCATGGAGTTTACTCCCTCCAAAACGCTGGCCGCGAGAACGAGGATTCACGCCTCCGGATCGCCACAATACACAAATATAGTGAAGCTAAATTTCAATTTAGAAACACGAACACACATAGGTACACACCCATCACTCACAGCATGGGGTGTTCCCTCATCTTCTTCTTCTGCATCCACCTTCCACAAAAAAGATAACACGTTTCTATGACTAACATTTTCCCGCGTTTTTAAAATGTCCCTGGAGTGGAAAAAAGAGTTCGGACATACTTTGCACCGAAAGCTTTCATGAAAGTTTCTTAAAGTTGCATGTTTTACACCCTTATGCAATTACTAATGACACTTAGTTCCAACCAAACTGAAATAGGTATCCGATTTTTCAATTATAAATTAAAGTTCTGCGATTTTTTTCCCCGGGTACGATGGTTAAGGACAGCGACGGAATGGACACTTCGCCCAGGAATATAGGCATTCCTTCGGAAATTAATGAGATTTGGTGCGTAATGTACTCACACCGTTACTTAAGCCACCATGAAGTTTTGATTGTTTAATTAATTTTCCTTGAAGGATAAAAAATAATGTGGACAGCGTTTAACACTTTTTACTGAGAATGGCCCTAATTCCAAAAACGACGTCTTTCCGCCGCCAAGGCCGGTTTGGGCAGTGGGATTTTTTTTTTTTTTTTTTTTTAATTTCAAATGTAGACAGAATTTTCGGTTCACTGTATAGTTGTGCCTGCAAGGTTTTCAGCCCGATCGCCCAAACCCGTGGGGCTCTGTGCGGATAAAAAGGGTCTACGGGATGTCGTTTTCGAAGTATTTTCGGACGTAAAATCCATTTGGGGGAGGGGGGGCTGAGCCATCGGATTTCACCGTGAGGATCTCTCTCTCCCATGGTGCTAATGGGGGCATTCGAAGGATGCCAGGATGTCGAATGAGGTGTCGTTTTCCCGAGTAATTTTGGACGCATAATCCATTTTTCGGAGTCCTACATCCGTCCACAACATTACAAGTAAAAAACTGTTTTAAATCATTTAATTAAAAAGTTGTTTTTATGAGAATCTCATAAATTCTATCTGATAGAATTAGTTTTTGGATACTTTATACCAGAGAATAATAAACCCTTGTGTAAAACTTCTAAAAGTGGAATCAAAATTTGACTATTTAATACTACAAAGAAAGAAGTCAAATAGTTCTAAGATTAAAGTAAGTTGTGATATTTATCAATTTTTGGAGTTGTGGCATTTTCTGTATCATTTTCCATCTCTGAACATGTCGAAATGAGCGGCTCAGACATATTCGTGAAAAGACAAGAAATTGAGTAAACACAAATAAACTGTTAGGGAGAAGGCCGTCTGTTAACAGTCTGCTGTCTCTGATAGTTTCCGAAGTCCGAGCTATTGGATAGAATTCAATGAGGTTTGGCATGGGATCGGAGTTTCATTTAGGTCCTAACGGATTTAATCGTGTCTTGGCGACACCGTCGGGTTTCGTCTGTTCGCAAACTTGACATTAAGTAGCATTACCTTAAGTTCCCTTGACGCAAGTTGCAACGATCACTTTTCCTTCACTTTATTGCCGGAGACCCTTTCTCTGAGAATTCTCTCGAAGCCGTTTTCTGTGAGTTAGCTTTTTGTCATTATCTGTTATTGTTTTTGTCTTGGAGACAAATATTTTGGCAATCACTTAAACAAAAAGAGGTTTTACGATAAGCTGAGATGAAATTAGGGTAAATTCCGAATGAGGGGAAAAAGTCCGCAAAACACTAACCAAAAAAAAAAAGTATCTACCCTATATTACTATCTTGCCGTGATGATATTATTAGGGGTGATCCTCCATATCCTCCATTACTACTTTCCCGGCCATAAAGCATACCTTTTGATTTCTGTAAATCCTAAAATGTTGCCTCCCCCTGACAGACTCAAATTCAAAATGAGTCATTTGGAGGGTCAAATTTCATGAACTTTAGGGTGGTTGAGCGTTTATCACACAAAAAAGGCGTCATATTAGGCATATTAAATATGCCTAATATGATAAATTTTATCGTTTTCAGCAATCCAAAAAGTCGTTCCATACCCCGGTAGACGCATTTCGAAATATTGCAATTGTGGATTGGAACATTATTTTAAATCTGAAATTCTGGCAACTCCTATACTCGGTTCTCCAGCAGTTTTCTTAAAACAATATGTTCAATGTTTAATAATCGACGTAGAAATACATTTTTCACGATTCAGTTGTACAGGGGAGTATTAAATTAATTAAATAAATATTAATTAATTAAACCTTTGTGTACAACTTTCAATGTTTTTTTGTTGTTTTTTTCTACCAACACGTTGTGGAGTTTTGTACAATGAATTCTCAAGAGGAGATACAAAGCTATCCATTCGGGTCGGTGATTGGAAGTTGAGTTATGGCCTTTTTTACGCCAAATTTGCTGAACCTTTATCAGACCTACATCAGGATTTGTTGAAATCTGTGAGCCCGGAGTTAAACTAACGTGTACTCTAAAGTAATTGTTATAACAATTCTGTATACAGAAAACTTACAATGATGTTAGCCGTTCAATATAATATATCTGTTTAAATCCTCAAACTGAATATTATTCAGTTTGAGGATTTAAACAGAAGCGTGTATCAAAATCTTTTGGGCATAAACTTGGTTGGTAACTACCTAACTTTCTAACTGAAAACTTTGGCAATTAGGAATGGAAAAAGTCTTTCACGTATTTTATAATCATCTTACGTTCTTCTGGCTGATTCAAAAACCGGTTCCGGTTTCCAATCAAAGACACCAGAGTACAGGTCGATATTCAAGTATTTTTTTCTTGATTTTCTTGGTGTTTGGCACTAGTGACTTTGGAGTAACGCGAAAATGGCCGTGTTCGCTTTGTTGTGAATGTGATCGTGCGTATAGACTCAACTTACTCGTGATATAAATTAACTTATTCGACGTGACCGATCCTTCAGTTTTTAGTTGTTTAGTGGTGGCCAACTCGTCGACCAATCGCTGACTTCGGGTTTCCGCCAAAATTCAAATTGCAATTCCATAGATTTTATAAATTCGGACGAATTTGCAGTTTGTGTTTTAACCCCATTTTCAGTATTATTTGGACGCCTTCTATCGATAAAAAAATTATCCAGACACGTATCCATTCCTAATTGCTTAGGAAACTGGTTCGAAGCAAGTCCTGATATATTTCAACACCTTTCAACGCCCCGTGGCAGTTGCTTAATTGGGTGCTTCGAACGTTCGTGGTACGAAATTTCTTATAATTGTGATTGAATGTAGGTACATACTAGGTACCTAGTTTAAAAGCGCCTGGCTACGTTTTCTCGTGTTTGGTAAACGTGACAGTAACTGTTGTCAGTCCTCCTTGTGTATTATTACACGGGGGATCAAAGAAGATATGGGGGTTGTAATAAATGTTTTGGGGTGTGCTGAACACGAACCTGATGTCCGATTTTCGCTTGAGGATTTCCCCACTTGCAAGCGACACTTCATGTTCCTATCGACATACGAAACGTGACTGAGGTCACTTTGTTTTCTGGTGGTGGTCTGCTTTGGGTGTTACCCCCATACTTGACACCGGATTTTCTTCAATCAAACATGTCTTAATGTAGTGATGGGATGTCCCTAAAGCGTTGGGAACGTTCTTCTGTCTGCAGGAGGTGGGCGAGGTGCGGCTGGAAGGGACTTTCACCAGCAGCTCCCCTGGGAGGACGTTGTACATGTATTCGGCGACTACAACTCCGGGAGAGCCCGGGGTCACCCTCCAACTACGAGACCCCGAGGACCCTGAAGACAAAAACGAGCTGTCTTCCGTTTTGGCCAGGATACAACAGGAGGAGTCTGGCGCCCTGTCCATCAGTTACCACGAGGGCGACATTGACTCCTCCATTGACGTCCTCCTCGGGCCCAACGCTCTCCCGTCAACAGGTCAGTCCACTTTTATAGTTGATATACAACTTATCAATCCATTGCATTTCGAGGGTCTCCACACTTTTCACACAACTTTTCAGGAGAGCCAAACAACAGATTCAAAACCATGCTGGTGTTGAAATATTAAAACTTTTTTTTTAATTTGTGCATATTCATAATGTATTGGCACTTTTTAAATGAAAATCAGTGCAACTCGTTCAATTTTAAAAGCTGTTGGTAGGTCCTACTTTATTTAATATAGTAAAGATGCAAATCATAAAATACGTAACTTAATCACCAAAAACAAGAAAAAACTTGAGAGGGACCCTGAGCTGTCAGAAGAGGTCCTTCACAAAAAGTGGAATGGGGTTTGATACGACCTGTGGGCTAGTAGTTTTTGATAGGATGGTTGTAAGACCCAGAAATGAGTATGTCAACTATTCACGCTCTCTCTCATCGTGTATAATATTGAACTCCGGTACAATGGGATCGAACTCCCTGTTGAGGATAGTTCCACTTATCTTGGGGTCGTCCTGGAAAAGAGGCTCACTTGGAGGAAACACGCGGAGAGGCTGAAGGCCTGTGGGATGTCGAGGCTGAGACTTTTGGTGAAACTGGCAGGTGTGACCTGGGGAGCTAATCAGGACGTCTTGATTACCACATATAAGTCTGACATTCGGCCCACGATAGAGTATGGAACAGAGCTGCTTTTCACTGCCTCTCGTTGCATTCACGAAGTGCTGAACAAGGTCCAGAACCACGCTCTGAGAGCAATAACGGGCAGCACAAAATCAACACCTATAGCCGCTATGGAACTGCAGACTGGGCTGGAGCCTCTGGGCTTAAGGCGAGACATAAGTACTCTTAAGTTGGGGGAACGATTGGAGCGCCTTCCTGTCAATCACTGGACAGGATATTTGCAACCCGCGACCAAGCTGAGGACCCAAAAAACCATGCTGTCTACCATAAAAGAGCTGAGGGACGCGTAAGAGCTGACGTGGGAGGATCGTGAGCCCTTCGTCCAACCTGGAACTGTCACTGGCATACAAGGAATGTGCACACCTGAAGTCCACCTCTCCTTATTAATGGGATACGAGGGAAAAAAAGATGGTCTGAGTCTCCCTGAGCTCAGGGCCTTGGCCCATGAGACCATCTCTAATAGATTCCCCAGCGCCTCCTGGATCCAGGTGTACACAGACTGATCGTATGGCAGAACCCTGCGACGGGCAGGTGCTGGATTCACAGCTAAGGGAGTCTTTGAGGGCTGTGTTCCCCTGTCAGCCCACGCCACAAACTTTGACGCAGAGGTTAGGGCGGTATATGAAGCTGCAAAGAAATTGTCTCTTCTGCGATATCCCATCCAGAGGTGCGTCTTCCTGATTGACTCCCGGGCAACTATCCTGGCCTTGATTTCTACCAACCCTCCTGCAAGCAAACTGGAGCAAGACGCACGTGGATCCGTGAGTGATATGGTCGGTTCATGCTGGGAACGTGCCTGTCAGTGGATACCAGGCCATGTGGGAATCTTCGGGAATGAAAAAGCCGACGCTCTAGCCAAACAAGGGAGTACACAGCCCCCCTTAACCGAGCCTGTAACATTCTCCAAAGGATTGAAAGTCCAAAATACATTGAGAAGCAAAGGGCACTCAGTGAGGCTGCGGCGCAGGGTAAAAAATGAGAGACCCTCGATTCGTACAAAAATTACTATAGTAGGTGGTTTGAAAAAAAAGTTTTTAGGGTCGGTTCCAGTAGTATTTAGTCATTTTTGCAACTTCAAAAGCTCGAGGCTAACTCTGGGATACGCTAAAAACCGCTATTTTACCATGGAACACGCATTTACCGAGACCTAACTACCAAAAAAACCACCCAAAAATGTGTCACGAAAGTAGCATCAAAACGTTCGTCTGCCAACGGCCATCATAATAATATTATGATAAGCCAATGAAGCGTGTTCAAGTTCCTCCAATGTTTAGTCGTAAGGCTCAAGGTGACAGCACCCGGGGGTCTGGGGGTGTCCTCCAGCAGTCATAATACAACATAATACGTTGCATATTATGTACCAGGATGAACACACATCACAAGCGGCAATACACCCCTTTTTTCGAACTTTTCCAGTTTTTGCTCCGTATCTTCTGAAGTACTCGTTCTAGCCCAAAGACCACTATCATCTTCATTAAACCGCAGATCTTTTGGTCTAATACTTTCCGAAATACAGCCCTCCGAATTCGGGCCACTTTTCCCCAAAACCATTTTTCCCTTAGGTTAACGTATCGTCCACGTTCCGCTGAGACGTTGTGAAAAAGGATTCCTTCACTGCTGCTAGTTCGTCTGGAAACCGTGGGAACCAGCATTCCAAAGGTCGCTTAGGTTTAAACATATCTGGACAACTCCAGGGAAGTTTTTCGAAATGATCGCCCACTTCCAGTGGGAAAGCCCCAGGCATCACCTTTGACGTTTCAAACTAGTTGTTTGAAAATCCTATCCAGGAACACCCAGCCATTTCCTCTATCTCAATGTAGCGCCTGCAATGTTCCGCCCATCACACATCCCAGTTTTTAAATTCAAATTTGAAATACCTACTTCTAGATTCACAAAATACACCCACCTCGGGTTCCATAGTAGTTTTAGCCTTCGATGTGGATTGAATTGATTATCACTTGGCAACGCCCCAATTCCCTCTTCGGAATTAATGCAATTTTCCATCAATACAGCGTTAGAAACCTCTGCTTTTCGGGGAGTCTTTTAATAAGGCAATCAAGTGACCGCTTCAAGCTAGTTGGTGTCATTGATTTTCTTGTTGCTTGCGAGTGTGTATTTTGAGAGACTAATTTTCAAACTGTTTCAAACCATGCCCGTCAATGTTGTTCGTGTGTAACAAAATTTGTTTGATAGCAAATAGGAACTAGATGTGTTTTACTAATTTGCTGTTTGAACGTTAGGAAGAAGTATTTAATTTGGTTTCAACCCGCAGAGTGGAGACTAACCATTGCGCTGAACGCCTACCCGATTCCGTTTCCCTTAATGAACTGATTGAATGGAAGCTTAACTAATGGATGCTTCCAGAGGATTAGCACTTACGCTCACATGAGTGGGCGGCTTTATTGAACTACCACACGTATATACAGTTGCGATATTCCGTATTCAAGATTGTATTTAAAGTCTGTATTAGCACTACGATCGAAGTTTCAACTCCTGGGTCAGTGAGCTTTTCGATGCAAATATTTCTCCGGGAATTATCGTTTGAACTCGTGCGTGAAGGCCTATTGGCCCGTAGTTGAGGGATTAAACCGTACGTAACCTGCATTTACACGTTCCCACCGTTATTTGCTCCGAACGTTCCCAGCGTGCAACGGAAACCATTCAAAAAACGTTTCTTGCGAGGTCCCCGAAGGGCGGTATCGTTTTTTCGCATCAGTTCACCGCACGCGATCCATCTTTCACAACTGCGACGAGTTCAGTGACAAGCGGAGAGACAACCTGATGGGCCGACATCCAGTCACCCCGTGTAAACAAGAGGTGTTCATTTTGTCTCTTCTAAACTGGAATCAGGTTGACTTTACGGGGATAGTGCCAGCCTTTTTGGAGGTGAACTAGAATCCCGGCTCCCGTTGATATTTGTGTGCGAGGGTGTGTGTGAGTGTTTGTGTGTCAGGCGTTTACGGCATTCAAATTCTTTGTTTATTGTTTGGGTTCTTCACCCATTCACTTCAAAACATCTTCTGGGTCGTGATCAGTTCGCATTGAGGCGAATAACCACTAAATGTTTGATTTATTATTCTTGGTATCTATACCACTAATTCACATAACCTACTCCTGTGTCATGTTACACCTAGTAGGTATTTGCGACGGGGGTCAAAAATTTTGATCGACCTTAAAAGTTGTCATTATATGTTTCAAGAATATGTAGATTCCAAAAATGAAATTACAACAGTGGAAGACATTTAAAAACTAGTGTTTAAGTAGTGTTGTTAAAGTAGTGTTTAATGAAAGAAAGTATGATTTTAAAGCAATTGTATAAATGAAAAAAATTATTCACTTATATATATTATTGAATTTCGTTATTAAATAAAATTTATTCAATATCAAAACTCACTAATAATTTAGTTTAATACCTACTATCAGATTACATAAGATCGATCCGAAAGATTCTTTCGGATCGATCTTAGCCAGAAATTGGATAAAAGCGATCCTCGTCATGGTTATTCAGCAGTAGTGGCAGCGTACATCACGTAAATCTTATTAGAATATATCTTACTTCTTATTAGATTTTTGTTCATGTTCCTCATCAGTTAAACGTAAAAAAAAAAAAAAAAAAAATCGTAAAAAAACGCTCCAAATTCCACAATAGGTTTTATTATTATTTTGTTACATTGTCTATAAAATTGTCAAATAAAACAATGAAAAAAATCAAAATAGGGGAGCCCCGAAATCTAGTTTCACGTGTAAAGTCACTTCAAAAACGACATCCCATTCGATCTCCAGGCCAAAATCTTTTAAAAGCCCCATTAGGTAACTTAATAAAATGTTTAACACAGATTCTCTTTTACAACGGCCATTTAATCGTGAAAGTCGAAGTTGTCAAGTGTTTTATTATTTTGTTATGTTATGTGACAGAATAGCGACACGGTGGGAAATACAATAAAATCATTGATATACATTACTTGTGCAGAAATTTAATTCTGTCAATGAAAAAATTTAAAAAAAAAATATTTTTTTTTGGATTTTTATCTCAAAAAAATTTTTTTTTTTTTTTGGATTTTTTTTTTAAATAATGTGTTTTTTCAAAAATTCCGTATTTTTTACTCGAAAAATATTTAACATCCTGGGATCCTTCAAAAATCCCATTTTTAGCCCCATGAGAGCCCTATAGATCGGCAAAGTGAAATCGGATCGTTCCGGGACCCCAAAAAATGGATTCTACGTCCAAAAATACTTCGAAAACGACACCTAACTCGATCCTATAGCTAAAAGCCTTCAAAAAACCCCTCCCGTAGCCCCATTATAGCCCCATAGCGCCCCACGGGTTTGGGCGATCGGACTGAAAACCTTGCGGGCACAACTAGATGGTAAACCAAGTATTTTGTCAAAATTTCAGATTTTTAAAAAAATTCCTACTGCCCAAAACGGCCTGGACGGCGGACGGCGTACGGCGTACGGCGAACGGCGGACGGACATTTCGGATTTAGAATGTAGACCACTTGAAACAGATAATGTCAAATTTTGAGCCCGATCGGAGTCGTCGACACCCGTCGCCTCCAAGAATAATAAACCAAAAGGAGTAGAACATAAATTAAAAACGCTGCATATTTTACACATTTGTAGCCCCATAGATCCTCACAGTGAAATCGTATCGTTCTGGGACCCCCCAAAAAAGAAGAAATCGTCGCTGTGGAAGCCACATCTTCCCAACTTTACAAGTTACACCAAAAACTATTTCATTTAAAAAAACTGTTTCATGTAAGTTTTTCGTGTAAGTGTTCCATTTAACTGTTTCATTCAAAAACCGTTTCTTTTTAAAAGCTAATTCATTTTAAAAACAGCTGTTAGGTGTTGGGTTAGGTGTTGTAGCTTCTACAGCCAGGAAATAATTAGTTCTCATCTCTTGTATTAATCAACTATTCAGTTACGGGTTTGGTACGATTCGTCAATACGATTGGAATTTGACAAGGCATGAAATGTGATCTGAATGGATTCGTATCAATCGGTGGCGTAACGTAGTGGAGGCATGTAGAAGTGAGAAAAATTATATTTAAATCTTCTCCCACGGAATTCAAATGCCCTTCGTTTTAACTGATCTGAGCCACTCGGCTGTCCACTAAATTCGTCATGTGAGTCAACCTTCTGAAAATATCCAAAATCTTGTGAGTACACTTCTTCTTCATGTACCGCTAAAAGCACTTTCCTTGTTTGGTGGTGGGTCTGGTGGGTTGTATCACACTCTTTAAGTTTTGATTTTGTGTTCTTAACGGGAGTCCCACTGGAGGATGTTGTTTTTTGGGGGTACGTCCGTGTTCTCGCTACCGAGGTTTTTGGAAGAAGAGGAACTTGGATAGGACAGGTTTCCCAGATTTTCACCTGATTGGAAGTTGTGGCAGGAGTCGATGTGAATGAGTTCGCCGCACTCTTTGGCGTTCATAGACCGGACACAAGCCCGAGATAGACCGCGAATTGTTACGGTCCATCATTAAGTATGGGTGGTATTATACCAACTATAATAGTTGCCACACACACTATAGAAAACTGTTTGGACCGCCACAGACATGAGAGCCTCTCCGGAAACTGGCAGTCCTTCAAGTGAATACAATAGCTATCGCTCTTCAGTAAACTTTTACTGGGAGCGGTGTTGCAAAGGTGGGAATCCGCCAGGTGACTTTCTTGTAACGCAATAAAAGGCTAGAACTGATGAGAGTAGGTTACGTGGCTATGGGGAAGCAAAGAGAAAGAGGAGAAAGCCTTTCTAACGAACGGTCGGCAGCTCTAAAGCCCGTCTGGAAGCAAGTGCCTTTGGTTGAGAGCGAAATCCAACATCCAGTGCAGCCTTTCAGTTGATAGTCCGTTGGGGTTTTATATCGATCTTACGTCCTTTGCGTCGTATCATCTACCTTCGGAATTAAAGAAATTGGCGATTCACTGAATTGGGTTTACGCCCCTAACGGAACGCCGAATGAAGCAAATCACGGCATTTCCTAGTGAAACTGGTGTAACACTGCCATACAACGAGTGTCATCAATACCAAATAAAATCGTATTTACTTACTCACATGAATAAACCATTTTATGACGGCCGTCTGCTCTTGTAATACATTCGGTCCACTTCCCTTCGATCTATGCAGTTGTACTATTCCCCTTCCTGTCCCGATTCCCTCTTCATCATTTTCTATCCCAATGAATTTCTGCCGTTCGTTGAATAAGATAGCCTCACATTAATAAAATATGGCAGGTACGACAACAGACATATTATGTCTGTTGTCGTACCTGCCATATTTTATTAATGTGAGGCTACAGTAGGTATACGCTTTTAAGCGTATTTGGAGGATCGTTTTCGAATAGTTTTTGCACAAATAATCATTTTATGAAAGGCCCAGAGATTTTTTAAAAGCATCTAAAATTGGCACAAATTACTCGGTACCAAACCGAGTAGGTCCCTGAAGTTTTTCAACCCGTTAGCCTCAACCCGTGGGGGTCCCAGACTGACTGCTTTCTGGTCAAACATTTGCTAACTGACTGCTCCGACGGGGTCAAAAATTTTAGTCACCCTCAAAACATGACCTATAGGTATATTTCGAGACAGCGATTCCATAAATGAAAGTGAGAAGTGTTGCTTTTTCGCCAGACCGTTTCGCTATGGTAGTGGATGCTTCTGAAAAAAACAGTTTTTCAAGATAGCTAAAATACTTCATCTACACTAAAAATTTTGCTCCATATGCCTTCGCCAATGAAACTAAAAATTTGAAGCTTATTACCGTTTACTAGATTGAAAATTAACCGGCTCCCACGATGTCTATATTCTCAGTAACTGTTATGTATCCTCCAATAGTGGTGTGTTCATTACAAGCTCGGCCTTCCGTCACTCTGAAACTTTTACCCACAAAAGTCAACAATAATTAATATTGTAGTAATTCATAATTATTGTTCCCTCAAAAGTCTACGTATCTAGATGTTCCGTGAATTTTATTTCCGGCCTCAACCGGCTATGATGTCAGTGCCGTTTCACACTTCATTCATTAATGAGTGGGTTTGTTCTTGGAATAATACATATATGTTTGTAGGTGGTAGGTTGCTGCTAAGGGATTTAGTTTTTCGACACAAATCATCTGCTTCTCTCTTATATTATATTTGCAGAAATTTTCAATTTCAGGATGTTCAATCGCAAATCGTCAATTACTTACTTTATTTTCAAGACCACACAATTCCGGCCCTCAACTCCATCTGATTTTCACAACGTGAGGGCCTGAATAGAATGTTCTGTGGGTCCTACAAATAGGTATATAGCTAATTTAAATCTAGAATGTGTCAAAGATGAGTTTCATGTTGTTTCGAGTTCTGGTTCTGGAGAATAAGTACATTAGTGATGATCCGATTACTTATCAAAAGTGGTCAGTGAGAAGGTCACTACTACAATGTTCAGTCTCTTCTATGAGTCAGTCCCTTAACAGCGCAATTTAACTAAAATCAGAACTTAAGAAAAAAGTAGTACATTCTGTTACCAACTTTTTTCGAATTTCAACTCTAGCCAGGGGAACTTTTGAAAAATATTGGTCAAAAATGTAACTTTTAGTTCTTCAAAAAATGAATAACCCTACTTCGGGAAAATCGCCATTGTATTCCTGTTTTGTTCATCCCTCATTTGTAGCTCTGGCTAGAACGGGTTTTTTTTTAACGTCAAGAAAAACATGCTGCAAGGTCAGCCATATTATATAGTACCTGGTACAGCTCTACAAAATGGTTTTAACAACTCTTACAGTAACAAGATGAAAACTTGAGAAGTAATTTGGACGATAATGGTTGAGCGCAATAAACAATGCGGAGCCCTTTTCAGACTGTTGTTGAAAGTACAAAACGGATCCAATTTTCCATACTTCGACGGATAAAGTTGAAGGCGGTTGTAAGGGCTTTCTCCAGTGATTTCTTCTTGAATTACTACACAAAAGGTTGTTATGTCTCCTTTGCCGTAGTTGGAGTTCGCCCCTTTCTCCACGGTTTTCCCCGTCGGCCCGAAAAACTTTCCATCGATACTTCAAATGTACACTGAACATTGATAATTTAGAGTTTTCGTTGGACATAAAACCTTCTTTACGGATCCCCCTCTTCCAGGCTGAAGTGCTGATGAGGCCAAAGCTACTTTTAACAGCTCTGCTCTCGTGTTTATAAACGGGACTAACGTCTTGAACATTATTTATACTCCATAAAGTCAGTTATCCCCCTCCATTCAACTTTAGCTCTCATTTTCTTCGCCCCTTATCATCAAACTACGTTTCCCTTCTTCACTGAGGTCCTTACTTTCCCATACTCCTCATTTTTGGTATCTTTTGACGAACTCAAGGTTATTACTTATTAATGGAGAGACGATAAAGAGCAGATCTATCGAGTACATCAATTGTTATCTCAGTTGGTGGCATTAAAACCAACAAAGTCAATGGGTGGGTACCAGTTCCGCTCTTTTACAAGTTACAATGTTACAGTTCCGCGCCAGACAAAAAACTGTACCTAGGTGCCAGTTCTGCGCCAAGCCGTGAGATAGCTCCGCGCAAACCAAAGCTGAGGTTGTCAATATTTTAATGACGAAATCATTTCTGAAAATCATGAACGAAAAGAAACCAATCAATCAAAATTACTCACGATAAAAACGCTGCAAATTTTACACAATGTTTTATTATTTTTTGATATAGGTTTCTTGTGCAAAAATTAATTCTGTTTCAATTTAAAAAAAAAATTTGAAAAATAATTATAATTTTTTTTTTCAAACTTTTTTTCACTCGGAAGAATTTTCCGAGTGATATTAAATAATATTAAATTTTAATATTAAACCTCCTGGGATCCTTCAAAATCCCCATTTGTAGTCCCATGAAAGCCCTATAGATCCCCACGGTGAAATCAGATCGTTCTGGGACCCCCAAAAATGGATTCTTCGTCCAAAAATACTGCGAAAACGACACCTAACTCGACCCCATAGCCGAAAACCCGGGCTGAAAACCTTGCGGGCACAACTAAATGGTAAATCAAGTATTTTGTCAAAATTTCAAATTAAAAAAAAAAAAAATCCTACTGCCCAAAACGGCCCGGACGACGGACGGACATTTCGTTTTTGGAATCTAGACAGATAATTTCAAATTTTGAGGTCGATCAGAATTTTTCAAGAATAATAAACCAAAATCAGTAATGGTGACGCAAATTATTTCTATTCGTTCAGTTGAATAACTGTGAAATTGCGTGAAGAGAATGGAGGAAGGAAAACTTGAATTTTCACTCACGAGGTGCAATTGGGAACCACAGGAATGGTTCAGAGGATTTCAAGATTACGGAAAACAAAGGAATTGATATTCCTTAGATTCTAAGCATAAAATTAGATTGTGTGGCAAAGGAGGAGAAACAGAAAGAGGAATAAGGAGCTTTGATAAAGAAAAAAATGTACGAAAGAAGTTGGAGTAAGCTAACGAGCCCCGCCGATTACTGGCTGGGGCACAATCAGCCTAAGCCCCATAAACTCAATTACATTCGCCTTTGATCAATAGTATCCATCGTTTCTGGTTGTATCACGCATCTGAATGTCTGAAAGCGATCTTTGTGAGATTGAATATATTTCTCAATGGTGAACAAAAAAAAAGAAAAAAAGAAGAGGATTCAAGTAAATCGTGCGCTTCCTCTTTTTATACTTTGCCGCTTTGGTAGATTCGAGAGTAATATTCTGGAAAGGAACGTTGAACAAGAGAATTCTGTATCTAATCCGAATCCTGGTCAAATAAAACGGCAATCTCTACAGGATTTTGTGGTCTCGCAAATTACATCGAGCCGGAGACAGTTTTGGCTTATTATTCTGTAAATAATCATAATTTTTTCCATGATCCTCCTACCTTTAATGATGTTTCGATTGTTAAAATGCCCGCCCTCCGACGGCGCGTCCTCCTCCAACACCGTATTGAACAGTGGGGGCCTTGAATTTTTTGACAATGAATACCAATGAATAATGTCAATAAATGCGAAATTGTGACAATGTATTCAGTTCTTCTGTTGCGGATTTGAACAACAGGCAACATTTAAAATGGTTGTGGTCTTTGCGTACAGAGTGCATATGACATTATAAACTGTGTGAAGGAGAGGGATGGGGGGGGGGGGGGGGACGAAGCGTCCATAAAACTATAGAATAAAACCAAATGTGAGGGAAAGAAAAACCAATTAATAATAAAAACTAAAACAAAAAAGGAATATATAAAAATAAAATAAAGCGGGGAAAATATAAAATCAATGAAATAGTAAAGTACCTACTTGTGTAAATGCTTTCAGTTACAGAGAACTCTAACGAATTAAATACGACTATTTCTCAGATCCCCATCTTATTGAAATTTCATATAATATAATATATGTATATTATACATTCTCCAGTGATCAGAGCCTAACAGATTGAACAGAAATGACAGTGATTATTATGTTGACGTCGACTGATTCATCGACTTATTTGATCGAACCTCAACAGCTTTCTACCCAATTTAATTAATAAAACGTAGTAGGTATAGGAAACTAGTAGATTTTTGGAAACATTAGACGAACTTTTTTTCTGTACAATGTGACAGATGTGTGCGGAACCTCGAGAAATCAGATTTTGCGTCCAGAATTACTCGGACGACGACACCTTATTAAATTAAGTGTCGTCAAATTTTGACCTCCTTTTTTTTACTCGGAAAATATTTGATCTCCCGGGATCCTTCAAAAATCCCAGTTGTTGCCCCATGAAAGCTCTATAGATCCCCACATAACAGTGAAATCGGTCGTTTCGGGACCCCCAAAAATGGATTCTACGTCCAAAAATACTTCGAAAACAACATCTTACTCGACCCCATAGTCAAAAGACTTAAAAAACCCTCCCGTGGCCCCTTTTTAGCCCCACAGAGCCCCACGGGTTCCGGCGATCGGGCTGAAAACCTTGCGGGCACAACTAGATGGTAAACATCTTCATCAACTAATTAATAATTTCATTTTTTCAAGTATGGAAAACAGTTATGAACATTATAATGAAAATAGTATTATAATTACTAATTAACCGATTATTCAAAATAATGATATTCCTGTCAACCCTTTCACGAGTGGGCTCCCCGTCCAAGCAGGAATGGATGGGGATGCGGTGGGGGCTCTACTTGGAGTCTGAAGGGACGTGTAAAAGCCGGTTTGTATTGGTTCAATCGATTGGTTGGAACTTTGATATCAAGGCTTTTGATGCTTGGCACTTTTTTAACCCCTGTGGGGTTTTTTTGGGGGTTACCTACAGTATAAGTGCAAAATAATATAAGTATAAAGTATAAGTATAAGTGCTATAAAGTATAAGTATAAAGTATAAGTGCTAAAGAGTCAAAACGGAATTGAATCTCCCTTGACGTCTTATTGTCCACGATGAGTTCATTATTAACTGCCATGTTGGGATTATATTAGCAATTTTTGCTGAACGAAATGAACAGAAGAGTTTGACCCAATTACCGGCAGAGAAATAGGCGCACTAGCTGTGAAGATATATCTTATTTATAACGACACTGTGGGCTGGATTCCGGTTAATATTCCACGACCCTGAGTTGGGATTGAGCCAATTCTTCGCGACTTCCATTTCGTCTTCAGGCCTTGTAACGAGTGAACCATTTTCTCATTGAAACAAACACGCTGACACACACAGTAACGGACTTTGAAAGCATCCTGTAATGATTGAACGGTTAACTTGGCTATCACATTCGAACTCCGGTTAAGCACAACAAACCTTATGTAAATAACTTTCAAGAGGCCGGAAGGGAGGTGTATCGTTTACTTTCGGTAAATTTTACGTTACGTATCGTCGTACCTATTAGAAAGGCTCTGTACCAGATAAATTAGAATTAAAATCAATACCGCAAACGCGAGAGAAATCTTTTGGGCTGATTTATTTACTTCGTGGCAGGGCTTGTATCAAAACGGACGATCAAATGAGGTAACTTATTCCAAGCAACTCCAACTCTGTTGCTCATCCCTACGGATACACATTTATTGGGGATGCGAGGGAAGTTGGATGTTGGAGTTGCCTATCTTGAAATTCGTAACCTCGAAGGAAATTCGTTATAAATTAGGATCATGGAAGAGGCTCAGGGAGTCGGTCTTCCCGATAAGGAGTTCGCAACACACGTGTCTCTCTCCCCCTAAGTCGGGAATAATCATTTGTTTCATACTCCTGGCCCAAACTTTGAGCGAGCTTTCAAACTTCAAAGGTACCCGTTACCAGGGACGGAGCAAGATGGTTATGGAGTACTCGCCAAATACGATTCACCTAATCTATATAGAGATGTATACATGGGGAGAGATACAACGGAGTTTGATACAAAACGGACGATATGAATTGCAATTTAGGCGTTAGAGGTTTATCGTAAAAATCTAATTATTGGTGTTACGTTCTCATTATTTTGCGCCGTGTATTAATAAATTATGTATCGAACTATTTAGTTGTACGAAGGGGCAGAGACAAATCCAAGCATCAAATGGCAGTAAAGGGATGTAATGTAAACTTCTACTCTCAACTAGGAAGGGTCTTAAAAGCGTCCGTCCACATGCTTCAAAAAGGTATTGCTGTCTGTAGGAAACTTTGGTCTTATTGGCAAACCAACTGAGTAAATGTCGTAAGGTTTTCCTTTCCCAATTCAATTGGATCAATACATTACAGGAAAGACCGCTGCCCGGTCGGACGTGGCCGGTTTACCGGGGCTCTCCAGGTTTAAGATAGCATTGCAAATGCTCTTGCGATCCATCACGGGCGGGAGGTAAGCAGAAATCAGACGGGAAACGTCTGTAGGTCCATTCGATTGATGTGTGCAACGTGTCGGGAATCCCCGCGCCACTGAGCCCTCTCACTTCCATGTTAACATGCAGTGAATCCGTTCGAAGGTTTTGACCACCACTCAGGATGAGAGCCCAAATTATTTTCCTCTCCTCTCTCACTCGTTCCTTCTTTTTTGCCATCTTTTCATTGCAACTCATCAAACTAAAAGCAGCGTTTGGAACGCATTTACCTTGAATGGAATTCCCAAACTATTCGGAAAAGTACTTTCAGATGAACTGACTTACCTCCCCCCAACCCTCAAACAAAAATTCGTGGATAGCGTTGGGCGTTGTTCGTTTGGTTTTTCGTTTCAACCCTCTACTCTATGCCGTTAATATTTCAAACATTGGACTTGAACTTTGCTCACAAAAAGTTGTCTACCTGTACCATCCCTGGGTTAGGAAACTGAATGAAAAGCTGGGTAAATTGACCTTTGATAATATAGTCAACTATGACTGAATGGAATGGCTAAAAAACATATAATCAGACAGATAGAGATACATCAACCCAACGCTGCTCACAGGCACTTCACGTTACTTGAAGTGCCTTCGGGACACTCCTACGCACCACCACGCCAACCACTCCTCCACTGCAATACGCCATTCAACGGGACAGACGGGAATAATAATATTTGTGTGAAAAATCTCTCTGTACCCAGCCGTAGTACATAGAAGACTACCTCACTTACTTGGCAATCTGTCCGTCGTCGAAGCCGTTTTTGTAGTAGTGTATTTGGTAGTAGGAATGTTTTTTTAATCTGAAATATTGACCAAATATTCGTTTCTCTATCTAGTTGTGTCGGTATGGTTTTCAGCTCAAATTGATCAAACCCGTGGGGCTCTGCAGAGCTAACAGGCGCAGAGTTATTAGCTAGAGGATCGAGTTGGGTGTTGTTTTCGTGAGTTACGTTTGGACGTAGAATCCATTTTCCCCGGAACGATCCGATCTCACCTTGGGGCTTTAAAGGGCTTTCAGGAACTCAATTTGTTATTTTGAAGGACGTCCAGTGGTTGATTGCCGAACGGCACAATTTTGAGCACTATAGGTACACATTACACGTATAATTTCAGTTCCCTTAATAATATTGTCATAATATCTATATTAATGTATATAATCTATATTATAGATCTCCACTTTCTTTAATATCAAAAGGAATACTCTTTATGTCTCGAAGTGGTTGTTCGCCGACGGTACTGAGGTCTAATGTTGGGTCTAAAGTTGAGACGATGTAAAAAAGTTTCACTTTAAAAATAACAAACTTATATTCGATTCCGATAGCTTCTTCTAGCATTAAAATTACTCTTATAAAATCCAGTAACGTTATCATAATTATCACAGGCTGAACCATGCTGAGCTTTTACTTCGAAGATATGAGAGGAAACATAAATCCTCTAAGGCTAGTAGTTTTTTAAAAATTTCCATTATCCCCGACGCTACCCTGTTCATGAATAATTTAATATAAGGACTATTGTTAAAGTGGGTGGCCCTCCCACCATTGTATTGTGCGTGGCATGAGATATTTGTGGCTTTCCCGGTATTTCATCCTCATACCACCTCTTTCCAACACTACTCGCCGAAGCTGCCTCCCACCTCTTCCATTAACAAACTATTGTATTTCGACTTAAATAGTTCCCTACTTAGTGTACATTTTTGTTCCTCTCATCAGTCATTGAGGAGTGTTTATTTACATGCTGGTAAACCTCTAATGTTTTTGTATTTGAAATTAATCGGATGAAAACAATATCTTGGATAACAAATTAGAGGGGTCCTACACCTGTAATTTTAGCATTTTTGGTGACAGGCGTGGATTAGCAAAAGTAATCATTTGAACAGATATAGTGAACGTTTTTCCAACCCTTTTACAAAAAAATTTGGCAATCCGAGGCTTTCCTTTCCAAAAATGTTTGTTAAGTTGATAAATCTTTTACGATGTGGAGGTAGACACGAATGATCGGCAGCTTTAGGTATAAAAACGCTTGCGACCGATTTATATTTAGACAGGAATATTGCTGATGTGGGTATCATGCGAAGAAACAGTAAGCAAAAACGAAGGAACCTCAAAGGCTTTCGCTGGGGAAACAATCTGCGGCTGGAGGAATGGGCGATGCTTTACATCTCACACCTTTCACTTCAACTCCATATATGTTTTCTTTTCTGAGGAAACCTCTTTTGCACTACTTCGCACATGAAAACTGACGAGATAGGTGCTTAGAATTGTGGAAATGCCACTGGAATTTCCGTCGGGCTCCATTTGAAATAAAATTTTTAACAGCAAAGAAATATTATTTAAAAGGTACCTGTTGAATAATATTCAACATATTATGATACATATTATGTATCTTGCACACAACAGTGATGAGTAGGTTCACTTCGTTCTCGTCCTTCACAATACGATCTTCGTTAAAATCGCGCATTCGTACCAAATTATAACACTGGTCTCCGAGTTGCCGGCTTCGACCTTGAAATTACTGTTTACTTAGGTTTGTTGTTTAGATTCCTGTAATCCCTTTCAAATAGTCGTTAAGCTCATTCCCGCGGTCAAGTTGACTTTGCGTTTCTGCTTATTAGGAATTCGATACTCACGTCTTGCGGTCAGTGTCGCAGTATGCGATACACCAGAAAATCTACCTCTACGAGCAGATTGGGCTTGAGACTATTTGGGTAATTCTACCGAAGTAGGGAGATTCGAAACTTCGAAAGGGAACTTTTCGAAATGGTGACAGCACTGAGATTTCCTGCTATAATATATAATACATTTTATGTATAGCAACCCGCAAATCACCTTCCATTGAACTCGTATACGACAACAACGAAAACGTCGGGTGTTCTGTCAATCGCCTCCCTCCTTTTTCTGTTCCGTTTGTCCAAACTCATATTGGTAAGATTTTTACATCAAGCAGTGCAAAATTTCCTGGAATCTCGAATGCAGAAGTAGTGACCATCCCTTGAAAACTGAATCCTCATTCCATCGTGTACCGTTGCCGTGACCATCCGATTTATGGGAGCTGAGACCTGAGAGCTGAGGGCTGAGACCTGAGAGCTGAGCCATTCTGAGAAGGGGTATGACGTCAACCCACTGGTTCCCGCCATAAACTCAAACTTCGATTTTCTTCCAAATTCTATGAATTCATACGAACTTGCAAAATCAATGTTTTGACACATTTTTTGGTGCCATTCGGAAGCCTTCCTTCGATTTAAAAAAAAAATGCTGCAGCGTGTCCTATTCATCGGTGGTTGAAGGCACACAAGTCGTAGGTGTTACTTATCTGCTATTTGTACTATGTCCCCAACGTGAGAGAAATAATAACCAAAAAGCCCGGCAATGGACCGGGAAGCAACCCCCTCCCACCACTTAACAACGTGATATTTCCCTCGGGAAATTGCGAAATGACAACGGTTATGGTGGTTTAACCGTCTAAATCACATATCTGTAAGAGTCGCGCGTCTTCCGTTATATATATTCTTGTCTTGTAGTATAGTTGTTGACTTTTACCTCGGCGAAAAACACTGTTTATACCTCTATTCGTTACAATGTATCCTAATTCATAGGTCCTTCAAATTCAACGTTGACAGCTACAATTGTTGATGAAAAGATGGATGTCAGAATGAGGGCTGCCGCTAACACTTCTTCCTTGCCATCACAGCCAATCAGGAAGTTGGCTTCTTTGAGGAAGCTCTTCTCGAGAAAGGAAATCCTTGAAAATGTTTGACAAACAACTTTTACAAGGTTAGGGGGAAGCGGACAGTGTAGGTAGTTTAGTACCAATCGACTCATTCACCTCTGTATATTTTTGACATTTTATGTCTTTACTTTGGCACATGGACCCGAAAAGCGTTATACGATACCGGTAAACAAAAGCGTTACAGTGAGTAGTAATGGAGACTAAACAAGGAAAGGACGGCGGGATGCCGGTTTCTAACCGACCACAATGTTTATTAGCGCGATCCTTGGATCGCCAAGGTACTCCAATCAAACACCGACATTCAGTTCATCCTCGATGAATATTCATGCGCAATATTTCAATAAACGTGTTGATACCATAATGTTCATCCTCAAATCAAATTCGTATACTGTATTGACTCTAAAGACATAAAATGTCCCAATGCGTTGCAGACTCGTCTGCAAGCGTTTTTTTTGTTTTGTTTTTTTTTCTCGCTTTTATCATTCTGAAGAAGTTCGGCAAAAATATTTAACGCATTCTTTGATAAAGGTTACTTGTGCAAAAATTTTATTCTGTCAATGAAAAATATTTAAAATTTTTTTTTCCTTTGGATTTTTATATTTCAAAAGAAGTTTGTTTTTTTACTTGAAAAATATTTGGGATCCATCAAAAATCTCATTTGTAGCCCCTTGAAAGCCCCACAGACTGCAACAAAGAAATCGGATCGCTCCGGGACCCCCAAAAACGGAATCTACGTCCAAAAATACTTCGAAAACGACAGCTGACTCGATCCCATAGCCAAAAGCCTTAAAAAAAACCTCCCGTAGCCCCATTTTAGCCACATAGCGCCCCGCGGGTTTGGGCGATCGCGCTGAAAACCTTCCGGGCACAACTAGATGGTAAACCGAATATTTCGTCAAAAATTCAGATTTAAAAACAATTCCTACTGCCCAAAACGGGTGTAGCTCCCTTCGGGGGGCCTGCTGATAGCCTACAGCTCAATATCAGTTTCCTACGTACACAACTGCCCAAAACGGGCCGGACGGAGGACGGCGGACGGACATTTTGGATTTGGAATCTAGACACGGATAATGTCAAGACACTTGAAACGGATATAATATATAAACCCGATGACTTGAAAAAGTACAGTCTTATTAAAAATTATTTATTGCCCCACAGTGAAATCGGATCGTTCCGGGGCCCCCAAAAATGGATTCTACGTCCAAAAATACTTCGAAAACGACACCTAACTCGATCCCATAGCTAAAAACCTTCAAGCATCCCCCCCCCCCCCCCCTTGGCCCAATTTTAGCCCCATAGCGCCCCACGGGTTCGGGCGATCGGACTGAAAACCTTGCGGGCACAACTACATGGTAAACCAAGTATTTTGCCAAAATTTCAGATTTAAAAAAAAAAAAAAATCCTACTGCCCAAAACAGCCCGGACGAACATTTCGGTTTTGGACTCTAGAAACGGATAATGTCAAATTTTGAGGCCGATCGGAGTCGTCAACCTCCGTAGCGAAAACAGGTGTATTCCAAGAATAATAAACCAAAAAAAAGCTGCAAATTTTACACAAGGGTTTATTATTCTCTATACAGTGAAACCTCGATAAGTGCAACCTCGATAAGTGACCATCCTCGATAAGTGACCATAAAACCCAGTTCCCTTCACCTTGGGGCCATTTCACATTGATTTTTAACTCGTTAAGTGAACATGATTTGAAAGTAAAACCTCGTTCAGTGCAACGTGGAATTCGGATTCGAACCTCGATAAGTGACCAAGAAGACTCGACCTACCTCGATAGGTGACCATTTCCCTCGCTAAGTGACTACGAATCGGCGGAAACCTCGCTAAGTGACCTAGGCGGAAGGTGGGTACAGGCATGCGAATTTGTTTGTGCAAATGTTTGTTTGCTTATCTGGGGTCAAGTCCTCGTCACATCTTTCTGCGGACCCACTGCACTGGCCACGTCAGTACCTACATATTTCGTGAACCTTCGAGAACTATCCGTCATGCCCCGTCCAAAGAGAAACTTGAAGACGCTGTCAGTCGCGGAAAAGATGAAAGTTAAGATTTTGATCCGAAGAATGTGTTTAATGCTGACGAAACCGCTCTCTTTTTTAAATGCCTACCGGACAAAACGATGTGCTTTAAAGGGGAAACATGCCAAGGAGGAAAGCACAGTAAAGAACGAGTCACTTTGCTGCTATGACAAAAACCGTCATATCCTTCTCATCATTGATAATTGCTCAGCTCATAAGAATTTAAGCAACACGAGTAACGTTACGGTTAAATTTCTTCCTCCTAATACGACAAGCAAACTTCAACCCCTCGACCTCGGCATAATCCAGAATTTTAAAACTTTCTATCGCAAAGAAGTAGTCGATCACGTCTTATGCGCCATAGAAAATAAAACGGATATGAGCATTAATGTATTGCAAGCCATGAGAATGGCTCGAATGGCGTGGAGCAAAGTCGAGAATATGACTGTTCGGAACTGCTTCAAAAAAGCTGGGTTTTTTGGGGCGAATTCTGTAGTGGTACCAAACCACGAACCCGTCGATATCCCCGATTTACGGGCAGTTTCTGATGTTGGGATTTCATTTGAAGACTATGTTAGCGTCGACGATAACGTGGAAGTATGCGGTGACCTGACTGATGCAGATATTGTTGAGAACCACAAAAACACACCTGCTGATGATGAAGATGATGCTGACCATGAGACCCCCTCATGTGAAGAAGTTTTGCCGACGACAACCTTTCAACAGCTATTAACACCCTACGCTGCATGTTGGAAAGCAAGGCCGAAGTTCCCGATGAGATGTTTGACCATCTCATAGAAATCGAAAAACTATTGAAAAAGAAAGATCTCGTCCAAAAGAAGATGAATGATTATCTAAGTTGACCACTTACCTACCGTTTTATGCTTTTAATTATGTACCTATATTTATTACGACGAGTCGTATAATTAAATATGTACGATGAATAAAAATTGACAGATCAATCTCATCAAGACCTCGTTAACTGAAAAATTTTCCCTTCTGCCCTCGATTAGTGCAAAACCTCCTAAGTGAAAAACCTCGATAAGTGCAAAGAAAATCTTGTTCCCTTGCGATTGCACTTATCGAGGTTTCACTGTAATTGGTTAATTGTGGAAAAAATTACATAATTCTGTGCCTTAAGAAAATATTTTTGAAAAAAAAAAATCTGTTCAATGTTTGTAAAAAATGGGGTTTGCGTCTAAAATTACTCCGAAAACGAAACCTCATTTGACCTCCTTGGAACCTTCTGATATACCATTTGTAGCCCCATGAAGGCCTATAGATCCCCGGAGTGAAATCGGATCGTTCTGGGACCCCCAAAAATACTTAAAGAATGACACCTAATTTATACCCCATAGCCTAAACCCTTCAAAGCCCCTCCGATGGCCCCATTTTAGCCCCAGAGCGCCCCATGGGTTTGGGCGATCGGGCTGAAAACCTTGCAGGCATAACTAGATGGTAAACCGAGTAGTTTTTCAAAATTTCAGATTTAAAAAAAAAAATTCCTACTGCCCAAAACGGCCCGGACGGCGGACGGACATTTCGGTCCTGGAATATAGACCTCTTGAAACGGATAATGTCATATTTTGAGGCCGATCCGAGTCGTCGAACTCCGTCGCGATTACATACCTAGGTGTATTATTCCACGAATAATAAACCAAAAGTACGGATATCCGATACACATATCCGGTTACCGGATATATCAACCCACTTCGATCCGGTACAATCTATACGATATTAAAAAGAAATATAATCTCCGGATAACGGATATATCCGTTATCCGGAGATTATATTTCTTTTTAATATAAAGACCGTGACCGGATATATATATACCTATATATATATCCGGTCACGGTCTTTCATCCCAACGGAGGACTGGGCAAGGCGGAAGGGGCACCCACTTTCTGGGGAAAAATTTTAAGGTCGCTCAAAATGTTAACCTCTGGGGCTAGGAGGGGCAAAAAGGGGCTACGGGAGGAATTTTAGCCGGTTTTCAGCTATGATATCGAGTGGCGTGCCGTTTTCGAAGTATTTATGGACATATAATCCATTTTTTGGGTCCCAGAACGATCCGATTTATGGGGCTTTCATGGGACTATAAATGGGATTTTTGGAGGATCCAGGGGAGGTCAAATAAGTTGTCGTTTTCCGAGTAATTTTGGGCGCATAATCCACTTTTCGAAGTCCCACAGCTGTCCGAAGTTTTTTTTTTTTTTTTTTTTTCAAAAATATTAAATATTTTGATTGATTTTCAATAACAACACCTAACCTATATCAAAGAATAATAAACCCCTGTGTAAAACATCCAGCGCTGTTTCATTCAATCTGGGGAAAAAATATAGGGTGAAAACGATAGGTGGGACTTGAAAAAAAAAAAAAGTTTGTTCTCCCTTCGTTGTTTCCTTAGGTAGTCAACGGTACTCATTGGTACCTCACGTGTACATTTCAAAAGTGTTAATGATTAAGCGGGGAGATGAGACTAAGGAATTATTCTGGGTCGCTCTGGGAAGTCATGAAATAGAAAACTAAGGTTATCTGATAACATTATGGTTGATTGGTGGTGATTATGGTTGAAGTGAACGAGTGGAAGAGAATGCCAAAATTTGGTGGAGGGAGGGGATAGGGAGTACCAATCAGTCTTCTACACAGTGTCTCCCTCGTTTGAAATTAAGCGAGAAATAATAACAGGGGAGAGGAAGAACAGAAAAGCCAGACGTTGATTCGGGAGGCACCACCTCACCCTCCCTATCACTTCACAACGCGATATTTCCCATGGGAAATTGCAAAATGGTGACGATTATGTTGGTTTAACTGTCAAAATCACGTATCTGCAATAGCCATGCGTCCTTACCTCGTCTGGGGGTTTGCTCACTTTTACTTCCACGTTGACAGGATCGGGAACAAAACCATCCAATGCCTAAAATGTCGAGGTCCAAGACGTTCTACTGTTTCACCTGTATGTAACAGAACAGTAATTTTGTACTCCAAGATGTGACAGTATAAAATGATTAGGTACCTACCTTTATAGTCCAGTCAATAGAGGTTGAAGGGGGGGGGGGGGGGGGGGGGTTGAAGCCAATCGGAATCGTCGACCTCCGTCGCGATTACTTAGGTGTATTATTCCAAGAATAATAAACCAAAAGCTACAGCTACTCGTTATTTTTTCAGTATGGAACAAAAGTAGCTGTGGCATTTCGCCGTATACTGTAGCTTGAACTGACCGCTAGAGCTACTGTAGCGTCCTCAGAAGTAGCTATGGTTTGCCGCTACAAGCTACTAGCTGTAGCTGTAGCGGCATCAAAATTCCCGCTACAGTAGCTGTAGTGGAAGCTACTTTTTGCCCAACTCTCCATCTAATGTGCTACGGCAGAAGGAATATGTCGCCCTCAATGTAATACATCACGATTTTCCAAGCCTGAAGATGAAATATAAATATTTCGAAACGTCGGGCTGAAAAAGATGTCCATTAATTGACCATCCTTCAAGAACCCAAACAGACGTTATGTATAACGTGGTGTATACACCACTGGTCGAGAACTACAACCCTTATAATCTAGAGGAAGACCAAACGATACAAGTATTTCCAACAAATTTAATGCATCAAGTTTTTTTTTTCTTAAGCCTTAAAAAAAACCTCCCGTAGCCCCGTTTCAGCCCCATAGCGCCCCACGGGTTTGGGCGATCGGGGTTGAAAACCTTGCGGGCACTACTTTTTGCCCAACTCTCCATCTAATGTGCTACGGCAGAAGGGAATATGTCGCCCTCAATGTAATACATCACGATTTTCCAAGCCTGAAGATGAAATATAAATATTTCGAAACGTCGGGCTGAAAAAGATGTCCATTAATTGACCAACCTTCAAGAACCCAAACAGACTTCATGACATGTATAACGTGGTATAATGTATAACGTATACACCACTGGTCGAGAACTACAACCCTTATAATCCAGAGGAAGACCAAACGATACTTCTCGTTTCATCGACATGGCCCAGAAAATCGTGATTCATCATCTGAATCCGTACCTACATTCTGCGGCAAGTTCCTCTGAAGAGAACATTTCGCATAATATGGGAGAGTACGGCGATAATGCGTTGTACTTCCAGTATTATCGACACAAACTTCCTATGTCCACGTCCTACGCTGCAGGGGCGTTCCAGCTGAAGACTTCATTTCAAACCCTCTGTAAAAATATTTCGCGTGAGTTGTAAAATATTTCTTATGTATCATTTTTTCCAGAATTGAGTCTCGTACCTATCTAAAAACACTTTTTACCAATAATCGATTTTTGGTCATTTTCGCGAGCTTGGGTCCCTCTAACGGGTTTCATCTGCTACGATTAATGGATGCTTGCTCCTTCAGTTGTTCTTCGAATCTAAATATTCTCAAAGCCGATGATCTCATCACGCCCAATATTCTAACGGCTATGCGTCGAATAGTTTCTAAGGCAAGGCCCCCTATCTTACCAGCAAATATGAAACTTTCTTAGCCACCCATAACCTCAACACAAGAAACAAAGATGCAATTTAAAAAACCTTTTAAAATTATTTCAAAATATAATTTGTAAGGGTTACCTATGTTTATTTTTAACCAAGGTGTGTGTCTCGACTGCTCTAATCAAATAGTTGAGGGTAGCGAGGTTCAGTCATAATAAGCTTCCAGTTCTTCTACGCCAACGTTGCGATATATTTTTACACCATCGGACTAAAAAATACAAACAGCTCAGAAACATAGAGAACAGCACAGACAATACACTAATTGAATCTAAATTGTTTAATAATTTGACTCTAAAATAACATTATGAAAATTGCAGAAACACATCTTACCTGAGAAGGGACAATCACCACCAGGTCATCAGAAGTAAAGGTAACATTAAGAGGATTAAATTTAGGTAAAGAAAGCTTTAAATTGAAGTAACAAAGCACGGACGAATTTCCACAAGGTGGGCGGGAAGGTTTCAACCAGGTTACCTGTCATCATGGACCTCATGTGATGAGAAGTCTATGATATTGAAAGAGTGGTTACTTGGTATAGAGCATTAAATGCTCAAATCAAATCAAATTTTGATTTGTGAAGTTTATTTCTTTGTATATTTAATATACAATTGGGGGGCTTTGCCTTAGAAACTATTGTTGGCATACATTTACCCAAACCATTCATGAATGGTGTGGGTAACCAACAACTAGAAGAAAACAGAATCTAAACAATTTGAACTAGGAACAACAGAAACATAATATGTTTACACATTATATTATAATGGTGTGGGGGAAATGTATGTTCTCCTTGTTTCTGAGCTGTATGTATTTTGTATCCCTGAAGATGGTGTAAAAATATTCCGAAACGTTGGCGTAGAAGAACTGGAAGCTTTTTATGAGCTCGCTACCCTCAACTATATTAATTTTTATTGTGTATTAAGATTTTCTGTTTCGATCGTAGTTGTACATACATTAATTTGTCATTCGCTCATCTGGTTAGTTAGAAGAGTGACCCTAGGGCTCTCTCCCTCTCACCCTTGATGACGAAAACGTGGATTCATAACTACCTACTTAATGGGCCTAAACGACATTAAAAAAATGAAAAAAGAAGAGATGTTCATCTCTAGTTGCAACATCAAACTGCGCTCTGGGCAAAATCACAAAAGACGCACATTTTCTGTTTCTCTTAAACTTGCCCCCACTCCTACCCATTGCTCGTAAATTTTGTTTAGACATGGAATTTAAAGCAAATTAAATCCTCTGCAATCATTCAATAAACGTTTTGCGGAGATACAGTCTTCTTTCTGTTTTTGAGGTGGGAACTGGAATGGAAGTGAAGAATTTGCCGAATTGCCTGTTTTGAAAACAGTGTTTTCCTCCTTTTACGCCCTCTCGTAGTTCGAATACGCATGCTCACAACAACAACAAAAAACTACCTATGTAACTTCATATCAAATTTGTTGGAAATTTTGTAGTCTACATTTTTATGGGAGGGGGGGGGGGGGGGATCACAAAAACGCACTGGGGTGGAGCGATAAGTCAAAAACTAAAAAAGGTGCCGATTTTTGGCGTTTTTTATTTCTAGATTACGGACGAAATAATGGGGGGAGGATGACGGAAACTTGGATTCATAACTACCTAATAGGGACATGAAAAAATATAAAAAAGTTGCTAGGTAGGTACATTTGATGTAGGGTGGACGCCTTCTATTGACTGGAGGTCTTATATTGGCTGTTTTTCCATAGTTCCAAGGTTACTGAGTAATGTTTTTCTTGTGGGTGCTGTGGAATTTAGTTAATAAAATTTATTAAATGTCGTCGAGGGAAAATTCATCCGATGAAGCCACTTTTCTACCTCTCAGGAGCTGCCAGGTCTTGGGTGAAACCGTTTTTTTATTTTATTTTTTATTTTTACTTTGCTATTGTTCAGTGAAGTTTTGAAAGTATCTTACCTCATCCCTGTCTCTTATATACATTTTTCTTCTTCTCCTTCTGCGAAATTCTACTTTGGGGGCCAACACGGGACATTTCTCCAACCTGAATCTAATAATCTAATAATTATTGCAAACACAGGTAATCCTCACTGCCCCGGCGAGTCAATTAGTCAGGATTAACCGTGCCAGAGTCACCGTGGCCTCATAAATCAGGAGCCATGATGTTTTAAAAGTGTCCCTTAGCGCTTCATTGTTACAGCTCATCATCACTTGCAATTACAAGTCGAAGCCGTGAAACCCGAAGGTTGGAGGCTGCCGGTGTAGTGGCGACAATAAACGTCCGGTGTAATTTACTTCATGCTGCTTAAGCACCTATCGGCTTGCACAATATACTTGTCACGCCAAAAGTGAGTGACGCTCTGTCTCTTGAGGGTGTGGAAAGTTTGATATTTTCAGAGGGCCATTTGACCTTGTTCACTATGATTGCATCACGGTTCCACGAATAAACCAAATCTTGTTTCAGCGCCGATGCACTCATGCACTACAATAGTTATTATATTCTGCTTACCTTCCCATAAAAAAATAATATTTTGAGTACATTCAACTTACGTTAACATGTTCAATTTCATTGAACATTGCAGTCGCCCAACTCCATTCACTTGCGCAGGTTGGTGTGGAGTTTGGAGGAATAGTTTCAGATGCGGCGATAGAATCACGAGGGCAGTGAAGAAACAATAGGGATGATTCATTTGGCTCCGTTCCCACATTTCTCAAATAGCCCGCACCTGTTCATCGTGTCATGCACAATTCTCTGGAAGTGTTCAGATTTTATTTCGCTTATTATTAGCATGGTCTATTTCGGTATCGTCACGAAACCCATAGGAGTTTTGGTGCCTATAAACAACTGGTTGGAAGCTTACATAATGTACACCGTGTTGGGTCGGAGAGAGGAGCGGGTTTATAGACTCTCGATTTGAATTGTTTTTCAGGAAAAACGACTCCTCGCGGTGTATTTCTTTCTCTAGACATACATTGTTCCATCTTGAAATTTTGGGTCTTTAATTGTATGGCGTATCACATCGACCTTAGGCAGTTCGGAGTATGGAGAACAGTTAAGCGCACAGTGACCTCGAAAATTAAATGTATTACCAACTGGGAGTGGGAGGAATATTCAAACTCACAATCAATTTATTGGACCCAGTAGTTATAATTAATATCGCTTTTAGGAAGTAAGGTAAAAGAAAGGCATAAAGAGCTTTTAATAAGCGCCTCTCAATCTTATCACACTTTCCAACGCTTGATTGTGCTTAAACGAATTTTAACCTTGAATCTTGATGCGAAAAAACTCTTGAGACACCACCGTCCGTTACCTTGTTTCTAACCCCTCTCTACAAACCAAGTTACTGACTTAATGAAGAAAGTTTTTATGTATACGTTCTTTAATTAAGAACTTCAAAGAAGCGAAAAAAAAAACTTCTTTGAAGTAATATATACCATTTTTAATTCCAAGTGAATGATGAAGCCCGTAACTTGATAACTAACTCTGCCAAGCATATAAATTTGCCTAATACCTTCAAAGTGCAACTCAACTTATAGAACAGTTGCCATTGGTGTGAAGGTCGATGTGGAAGTTTGTGTGAGTGTAATCGGACCGGCCACAGCACGTTATAGTGCGAAAACCAGAACATGAATTGTTACCTACTGCGTGAGATGAAGCAACCAGCACGCTAAAAATTAAAAGCTAAAAAAAATTAATACAAGATATTATTTTCAATTATTCAACGTAAGAACCAACTTAATTCCGGGTCATCACGTTTTCGTTTTGAAGGGGAATCGGTGGACTCTTGCGTCAACATCTCAAACATAAATAGGTACTTGAAAAATATTTAACCTCCTGGGATCCTTAAAAACTCCTACTTTTAGTCCCATGAAAGCCCTATAGATCGCCACAGTGAAATCGGATCGTTCAGGGACCGCCAAAAATGGATTCTACGTTCAAAAATATGTACTTCGAAAACGACACCTAACTCGATCCCATAGCTAAAAGCCTTCAAAAAACCCTCCCATAGCCCCATTTTATCCCCATAGCGCCCCACGGTTTGGGCGATCGGACTGAAATCCTTGCGAGCACAACTAGATGCATCGAGTTACCATGGTAAACCAAGTATTTTGTCAAAATTTCAGATTTAAAAAAAAAATTCCTACTGCCCAAAACGGCCCGGACGGCGGACGGACATTTCGGTTTTGGAATCTATAGATTCAAGTCTATAGACCTCTTGAAACGGATAATGTCAAATTTTGAGGCCGATCGGAGTCGTCGACCTCCGTCACGAAAACATAGGTGAATTACCAATTCCAAGAAAATAAACCGAAACGGTCTTGTGGTGTGTGAAATGACGAAAACACACCATGGATACAGCCAATTGATGGCGGTACTGTTCGTAGCTTGCAATTCCCATTTGAGGTGCAGGTGCAGCATCGTGTAACGGAAGTAAATATTGCCCTCCAACGTTTTCTGTTCCTTCCCTCTCCCTGCCATCAAAAAGAACCTCCCTACATAATTACTTCGCTAATGAGAAAAGAGTTACAAGCTGTTTCATGGAGAATTCAACAGCAATAATTAGGAGTCGGATCTCGGCGGTACTTTCATTTCCTTTGAGACTACTTATAAGTTATAGACTTAAGCTATAACTTCGTTTGAGATCCGGCTGAAAGATAAAGCAATTTCTTGTCTAGTTATTCGGAAGAGGCTTGTTCATGTCGATTAGTTATAGATGGTAAGCTACAGGGAATTGCGTTGGACTTAGGTACTGGATTTTCATTGTCCAGCTGAATGATTACTTGCTAGTTGAAGTATATGATTCAGTGAGGATTATCATCTCTGTTTTGACGAGATTTCCGCTATTGGCTACGCCGAGCTGTCTGAACCACTTGGAAAAGCTTGGAATAGGTAAGTTAAGTTGATCAAAAAATTTCCGGGAAATTTTTTAGGTTCAAGATTTGCTATTCTTAGAAAAATCAGCCTATGTTCAATACATGTACAAAACTTTCATCGGCCACTTTGTCTCCATACATTTCATGATGTGTAGATTTCATAAATAATATCCGTCGTCCAATCCGTTTTGGGCATAGGGTGGTGGACCTGTCTCATACACATTAGTGGAAGATCTCCAGTTTTTACTCAATATTTTGGTATGACGTCGTCTTACGAGCTTTGGACAGGTTGATATCGTTAGACCAACTCTTTAAGAAAATCTAGAAACCAAGAAAATGTCAAAATTTGGTTCCTATGAATTAAATTTGGGTTTTATTGTGTTTAACCATTTTGGTTCTCACAAGTGGGGCAGGAGCCGACCCCACAATGCGCCCAGATAATCACGGATAAAGTAAGAGAGTCTTAGATAGTCTTGCTCCAGAGAAAGGATTTACATAAACTTGCGTTCAGAGGTGAATTGTCTGCCGACAAGCCAGGTATTACAACACTTGATTGATTTTTGGTCAAACATTGGTGTTCGGCCCGGATTCGAACCAGGCTGATCAGCGCTCCGACTGATTTGTAAACAGACGAAGCTCTTTCGCCTTAGCTCACTGGGCCACCCTGACCCTGGTGCCTATAAATTACAATTAATTCATTTCGAAAGTAGGTTTTTTCACCAGAGTCATACAGGGTGAAAAGTGGGTGTCACCAGTGTCATACGCCCTTTGGAACCAGTTTCATACACATCTCATAAAACTTTTTTTTTAAACCGTTATAGTTGAAATTTAAGGATCAAGAAAAGAATATAAACGCACATTATACTTTATGTACACCCTCTCAAATCATGTAAAAATCTATTCTTTTGACAAAATTATCGATGGAAATGAATTCTACGAGTCCAAATACATGAAAAATCGCCCCTACAGGATTACAGTAAGATAAATACACTGCCAAGGAGATGGCACAGCAGCTTCCTCGTTACAATCAAATTGACACCATTATAAAATGCGCTGAGCGTACCCCTGATTCAATCTTAATGAAACTGATAGGGGATCATCTAGGGCTATACCCACACAATTCCTGAAAATTTGATTGAAATCCGATCAAAATTGTGAGAGTTATGCCTGTTTCAAGAATTTCACGTTAGCGCAAGCGCAGAGCGTACCGCTGATTCAATTTTTTACCCAAAGCCTGGGTAATCATCTACGGCACAACCCGCGTAATCCCTGAAAATTTCATCAAAATCGGATCAATATTGGCTGAAATCCCCACTCCTTCCCTTCTTTAGGGAACGAGAGGGGGTTGAAGGAGGGGAAAACGGAAAAAATCCTTGAGGGCGCTCAACCTATCACAGAACGTACATCATTTTTGAATTTCTCGAGATTTTCAAGAATATATACATATAAATTACGTTCGCGCATGCGCAGGGAGCACCACTGATTCAATCGTGATGAAACTGATAGGGAACCATCTAGGGCTATACCCACACAATTCCTGAAAATTTGATTGAAATCCGATCAAAATTGTAGGAGTTATGGCTGTGGCAAGGAAATTACGTTCACGCATGCGCTGAGCGTAACGCCGATCCATTCGTGATGAAACTGACAGGGTACCATCTAGAGCTATATTCACACAATTCCTGAAAATTTGATTGAAATCCGATCAAAATTGAGAAAGTTAGGCCTGTTTCAAGAATTTCACGTTAGCGCATGCGCAGAGCGTACCGCTTATTCAATTGTGATGAAATTCGTATGGGACCTCAAGGAGCCTGATCCGCATAATCCCTCTAAATTTGAGCTAAATTCATTCAAAATTGTGGAAATTATGGCTGTAACAAGGAAATGCGGACAGACCGACAGACCCACAGACCGACAAACACGGAACCAAATTTGTTCAGTAGGCTATGAAACGCAAAATGCGAGTGGAAATTTTGAATTCGGACAACAAAAATTTTTTTTCTCCCGAAAGTGAACACAAGGCTTCCGCTGCTTCGCAGACTCGGAAGCAAAATTTGTGGTAAAGTGAAAGCAAGTAGAGCTTACCGTCTTATCCAAAATGCTTATCCACTGGAAACTTCCTACTTCAGAGGGAAGCAAATTGACCGCCATGAACTCTTATTATTTGAACTTGAAGATGCAAGTGTATGACACTGCACCCACCACCCTAAGGAATTTTTTTAAGCAGAAATTTTGACAAAATACTCGGTTCTCCATCTAGTTGTGTCCGCAATGTTTTCAGCCCGATCGCTCTAACCCGTGGGACTCTGTGGGACTGAAAAGGGGCTACATGAGGGGGGTTTAAAGTTAGGTGACGTTTTTGAAGTATTTTTGGACGCAGAATCCGTTTTTGGCGGGTGTCAAAACGATCCGATTCCACCGTAGGAATCTATGGGCATTAGAAGGACGCCCAGAGGTCGAATGTTGTTCCGAGTAATTTTCTATGTAGAATCAATTTTTGAGGTCCCACATCTGTACAAATATTGTACAGGAATGCTTTTTTTTAAATAGTTTTTTCAACTAGGTAACGGTTTTTTTAAACATAAAAGTTTAATATAATATTATATATTTTGCACAATTTAATACTGTATACGAATAATAAAACTTAGTGTAAAATTTGCAGCGTTTTAAAATAAATATGAACTTCTTTAGTTGATTGAAAACGTATAGCGCCGTTTCTAGCTTTTTAGGGTTAAAAACAAAAAATAGTGTGGTGGTTGATGCCGAAATTGGTGCCTTTCACTGATTTTAAATTTAACAGCGAGTATTTACTTACGACACAAGCAATTTATGGTTGTCCTCCTCCTCCTCCTGTCCGGTCTTGGGCGCTAAAAAACGGATTATTTTATTAGCAGAAAAAAAACGACTAAAAACTGAAAGTCACATTTTATTCTTCCAAGATGGAACCACTACGATTCCACCTTCAATAAGAAAATACCCACCTTCTCTTGTCAGCCAAACTACGTTTGCCAAATCGAATTTACTTCAGTGTTTTCTCGTTCTTTCCCACTGGCTGATTCCCGCTCTCGTTCGCCGACACAACATGTTCGGTTTTTTTTTCCTCACGAGTGCTGATCAATAGCATTTCGCTTGTTCCTAGGCTTGTTGAAAACGATTCCGAACGATTGATCACGACATCGACTTGGAGAAGGAGGTGCCACGAGGAGTAGGTACCTACTACTAGTGAGAAAGGAGTTGCTACGGCCTTTTGACTCATCCAATTCGATAAATTTCATTAGGCTTGTTATTTCCTTTTACGCGACTTGATTCGAGTTGAGGGATGAGTTTCCGTGTGAACTCTTGTTTTACCAAGTTGAAAAATGGGCGAGTTCAATCAACTGTACTGATACACCCAAACTTATATTACACTATGATGATGAATCATCATGGTATCGTCAAAGTTTAATGTGAATAGGTTGTTTCCATCGAATAAATCCTGGGTGGTCAATGGAGTTAGGAGAAAACGTAAATTCCGCAATTGGAAACGTAAAGACAGTTTAACGTGAGCATAATCCCCACACTAATGCATCTTTCTTCATAGTCAGATAACCCAGAACAAACGACTAGTCCCCTCGGATGCCGGTTTACCACCCTTGCCGGAAGCCAGTAAGATCTCTCTGCAGCTGAAGCGCATTAAAATCGCATTCGTTCTCGGAATGTCAGGCCGCACACCGTCACCCTCTCTCACAGGCCTGACCGTTTGCTAAAGGCTGCCTACTGGACCACACATCATTCTATTACTCTTGAATACCGAGTACTTAGTCAAACAATGCTCGTTTTAACGCACAGCAAAAATTTTTTGCTGGGATGTCAGATTCTCAAAAATGAATCGATTTAAATCGAATCGATTATTTAAAAAGTATCGAAAATAATCGCGATTATTTTTTCAAAGAGAATCGATACATCTGAGAATCGATTCTTTTTCCAAATTATTTATTAAATCTCAAATTTATCAGAAGAAGAAGAAGAAGCATTATTACATTATGAAACCTGAATTCCAATTACTAATACATCCAACTGCTAACCATCACTATTAAGTAGGAAAAGGTAGGTAGGAAAGCTTCAGCTGTGGCAGTGGTTGTTGTGCAAATGTTTCCATGTCTTCAGCTGTTACCTATGGTCGTTGCTAAAAGGTCAGCAAAACAACACCCAGCTGGGGGGCTCCGCTTCGCTCGGCCGGGGGAGTTCTCAAAGCAGACCGCTTAATCAGACATAAGGCCTCGCTCCGCTCGGCCGAGCGCTTATTCGGACAGGGGGGGTCTGCGACCCCCCCCCCCCCTATTCGTAGCTAAAAGTTCGGCAAAAAAAAAGACTTGGCTTCAAAATTTCCCCGCCTCCTCCACCGTTGTAAGGTCCATGAAGCCCCACCCGTTCTGAGTACGTCTTTCCGACTTCCTTGACAGCGGCGGGTTGGAAGAGCCGAGACTCACGCGAGACTCACTATCACGATTTTCACTGGGAGACTACCCGAGCGGCGAGAAGGGGGGCGTCCGTATAAAAGACTTCGCTTCAAAAAAGACTTCGCTTCAAAAATAATATTGATTCTTTTAAACATTGATCGGTTTTGCAGATTAACTGAATATAAAAATACTTGTTAAGAGCAGAAAAGAATCGGTTTTCGATTCTGGAAATTTAGAATCGAATCGGGCCGATTCTTCAAAAAAATAAAGAATCTAAAAGAATCGATTATTTTTCAAAAAGAATCGATTTTTTCAAGAATCGATTCTTTTTGAGCATCCCTAGCAAAAAATACCTACATCAGATGAGCGGTTGAAAAAAAAAAAAATCACCAGTAGGCAGTTTTCATACGTTCTCCACTCGTTGGAAAGCTCTCAATTTACGCCAACATTTTATGCTGACTGCTTGGTCATAAAAAAACAAAATTTGATTTTGGTTAATTTAATAAACCTTGTCAAAACATGGGTAACAAGGAAGGTACCTACCTAACTCTGGTGACAAAATCTCGGAATTTGAAAAACGATTGCCCCTTGTGGGGTGTATCGCCGCTTGTGACTATGTTGGTATGGTTAACTATACTTTTACTGTTGTACTGGGGGACACCCCCAGACCCTCGCATTATTCCTGTTATGATCAAGGATCAAACCAATGGAACATAGAATGCGTTTTTCGGTGATTCTACAGAGGGCTGGTGGAATAGGTAGGTACCTACCTAAATGTAATCAGTCATTCAGCCATACTTACATTAACGCACACACAACATTTGTTACGTTTACACATACACACACCCTCACACACATACACACGCATAACAGCCTTAAGCACCAAGAGCGTTGTGCCTGCAAGGTTTTCAGTCCGATCGCACAAACCCGCAGGTCTCTGGGGGGCTAAAAAAAGGCTATGGAAGCGATTTTGAAGAGTTTTAGCTATGTGGTCGAGTTAAATTGCAGCACCTGGGTCAGCCTAATTTGAAAAGCGTTACAGCGTCAGCGGACCTTCGGACACAACTAGATAGAGAACCGAGCCGTATTTTGTCAAAAATACGTTTTTAATGTAATGTTGTAAATTTTCAGTTAGGAAACCTAGCAAGAATTCTGACAAAGTTTGAACACGTAGAAAAGTTGTAGAACAATACATTATGCGTCGATTGAACGCCCTAAAACTGATAACTACTACCAAAATAGAAAAGCTGCCGATGATTTGTGTCGAAAAATAACATTAAATGTTGTTGGACATAAATTTTATGTCCTATCGACAAACTTGAAAAATTCATGTTCGAACAACATTTTAGAACGGCACAAACCTGTACCTACACTCCATTCAATTTGTGCAAATCTTACTTTTTTAACGTTTGTCGTCTAAGCCATCAGATGTGTGTAAACTAAGATTCTAGTGGATGTGTGTAAACAGCTTAGTAATTTTCAGAGTTTTAGCTTCGTAGACAAGATTTTACGAAACGAATTTATTTTGTAGGAAAGTATCAACGATGAGGGAACGATGGGTAAGACGGGATACCATCATTTTTTGGACGATTGTGACTACAGTAAATTATTTCATTCAAATGTAGCTAAAAATGACGAATTTGGCTGATGGATGTGCGTTACATTAGCGAAGAACCGACCGTTGACATCCCAGGTTGCTGTCCATCTTGCAATGTCTATCCGACTGACTTCCTGTTGAGGCATTTCGAGCATACCCTAAATATTTAAATTCAGGCAGCATCATCTTCAATTAAGTCGGAAAATACGTTACAGAAAGAATGTTGTTGGCATAATTTCCCAGTTTGCAAGGGTTTTTGGAGGGGGGCTGGGGATTCCGTGCATCGGCGAAGAGTCTGGGCGCACAACCGCAAGAAATTCTGATGAGCTAGCTGTCTGGGGCTGTTTTCCCCTTCAGCCCAAGGAAGGAAAATATATTAAGAAAGTTGGTACCGTGGGTTCGGGGACGCAATTAAGATGGAACAGCGGCAGATGGTGGGGATAATAATTGAAGCGTGTCCCTGCAGGTGGCGCCCTCACCCTGAACGCACGCTTGGAGCTATTTATATAATTGGCAGTTCATTACGCGACGTTATGGGGCTGCCTCGACGATTCCCCCAACTCTGTGGTGATGAACCATTCGAGAGGGCTTGAGACATGTTCGATACCGCGAAGGTAATATGGGAGACATGATTGTTTCAACGGGTACCTATCCATAAAGAGAGATTCAAGGATCTCCCGACATCCCCTACCCTGACAGTCAGGTTTAATGACTCACTGCAAACACCGTGTTCACCTTCTTTCCAAGGCATTAAACACGCTTATTTGATGGCATTGCATATTTCCTAGTCTTCCTTAGTTACATCAATTCCCGGGTCTTCCTGGACTAACCATGAATATTCAGGAATGAAGTGGACGACTGTCTTCTGCTAATGGTTTATTCAAGGAGACTTGCTTTAGACATCTACCTACGTTAAACCTAGATTAAATTCAAAATTGTTATGCTAAGTAGCGTTTGTGAACTTGTTCTATGTTGTAAATTTCTCGAACTGAAGATGGACGAGATGACAGAAATCATCTCCGGTGGAACTTCATTCATGACTGGCTTGGCTTGAAAAAAAAAAAAAAAAAAAAAAAAAAAAAAACCTCACGTAGCCCCTTTTTAGCCTCACGGGTTGAAAACCTTTCAGGCACAACTAGATGGTAAACCAAGTGTTTTGTCAAAATTTAAGAGTTAAAAAAAATGCCTACTGCCCAAAACGGCCCGGACGGCGGACGGACATTTCGGTTTTGGAATCTAGAAACGAATAATGTCAAATTTTGAGGCCGATCAGAATTTTCGACCCCCGTCGCGATTACATAGGTGTATTATTCCAAGAATAATAAACCAAAAATAATAAACCTTTGTGTAAAATTAAATTGTAAAAATTTTGCAGTTTTTTTTTTTCGTTTTTAGTTCGTGTAATTTTTTATCTACATGAAATCAATAGGAATCTGCGCAATTGTACTAAAATAAAGAATAATGAACCATTGTGTGAAGTTTTCAGAGTTGCACATAATAAGTGAACACTCAATTAGCCGTAATCGGCCAATGACTGACCTATTGTTGATTACTCCTCAATATATTGACTTTCAGATACGGAGAAAAATCATCGATTATATAAATTTTCATTATTATTCCTAATTAAAGCTACGCGTCCCTTTCCATCCCGTAAAATTTATTAGTTTCTTTTTTAGAAAATAATAATAATAATCTCACTATCGTCAACCACTGAGCAAAGAAGTGTTGAGGTAGGGTCCTAGTGTAGCGAACTTCAATGAGAAATACGAAAGGTCCCTTTTTTCGAGCGGTCGGGAATGCCAGCAATTTCTATAACTGCAATCTTGGTTTATTGGCGATGTAGCTTTGGGGAAAGGCTTACTAGGCGGGATTGGGTTTGGGGGCGGAATGAACGTATTTTCCTTTATCAACAGCGGGTTCTTCCGTGTAAAAGAGAGGAGGTGAGGGAGGGTAGAGGTATGTTCATTTCGGTACATTGACGCCGGAGGAGCCGGAGCGAACCGATTGGATGTGAGTGCACGTTGGTTTAAGTGAGACATTCCCAATGGAAAGGCCCTTTGGAACGCCAAGAGCAGGCGCTACCGCAAATAAAGCCCCACACTCCAGGACCCCGTGTTCCCTCAGCCACCCCTAACTTATATCCAACGAAAGAGGAATCCGCTTAGGGGTTGAGGTTTAAGTCGGACGGTTCCCAAACAAGGAAGACATTTGGGGCTCCTCCATCTAAAGTACGGTATCCCCTCTTGGGCGTCCCACTCCTAGAAATAGTTATCTCACTAGTTTCCTAAGCTGTCTTTAATCAGTATTCAAGCATTTTCAACTACTAATCTTCCCAACTGAAGCCTAAACCGCATTAAATCACAACTGAAAACAGCAATTCTCTCACCCCACCCCAACTCCACCAATGACTGACCAACTAACTAACTCTGGGACTTGATAATTACGTTCTGATAAAGATTGGAAGCGCTGAAAAACCCACCCTCGCTCAAGCTAAATGAATAGAGACAATACTCCTGGATTGAGATTGGATATTCTCAAAGAAGAAGTTGACTTGATTAATGTTGGTGTAAGAAAAAGGAGGGAGGGAAATTAAACGCAAAGCTCCGCTGTCGTTCGTTAACAGAGCCCAGCAGTTTGTCAGATGACAGGTACTTAGCCCCAATTAACGTAGTAGGTTCCTGTACCTACCTAATCTCTCCGCGATTAATTTCACCAAGTTCATAACTCAGACATACCGAATATTACCTCTCACGGCATTCCTTAGTTTCTAGACAATTTCATTGCATTCAAAGGTCAAATCTATCAACTTGAATGAAATTGCAATGTTAATAATTACTTGCAATAATGTAAGGAAGCGGAGGAGGCTGGTTAAATGAATTTCTTAAAGGTTAGAAACGGTTGGTGAACCTGGGCTAATTACGTAGGGTGGAACAAGAGCTCCTAAGAGATAACTAATTACCGTAAGTTTGCAGATTGAAACTTACGGGGGTGTGGTCATTTTAGATTAAAGAGGGTTGCATTTTTTTTCTGACTGCAGTTAATCAAATGGATGATGCCATCTGAACAGGTTTGCCATAAAATATTATGTCTTAAGACTATCCAACTAAGTAGTTGGATAGAGAGCATATCCTTCCCAGAGACCGTCTTGGGTCAGTTCAAGGCAAGATCATGGATTGGACGCACGACATATCCAGGATGAATGCCGTTTTGTTAGTGTAGTGAGTTGTGTGTGATGACAGCCAAATAATTAGATTGTTAGTGGCCTGTTTTCGTTTTGAGTTCTGATTTACAATTTTATTCACACCCTTGCAATTTGAGAGATGAGATACTGCAAAATAAATTGTGGATAGTACATTATATTTGATTTCCTATGTAGAAAGTCCCTAATTTTCTCACACCACAAGTATTCTGGATTGAACATTGGCCCTTCTCAGAGACTCATGGATGGAGGATCCAGTAGAATGTGGAGATTGGACTATCCGTAAGACATTCTTCGCCACGTCTTGATGAAGCGCAGCAAGCCCCCCACCTTGGCTTTGGCTATGTCTTCGGGAGTTCATGACATGAACTCCCACAGTAACTTCCAAGGCATGTAGAATAAACACTATAGGCAAGGGTGTCGTTATTTATTTTATTTTCATTCATTTTGGTTTATTATTCTTGGAATAATACACAGGTGTATGTTTTCGCGACGGGGGTCGACGACTCCGATCGGCCTTAAAAATTGACATTATCCGTTTCAAGTGGTCTAGATTCCAAAACCGAAATGTCCGTCTGCCGTCCGCCGTCCAGGCCGTTTTGGGCAGTAGGAATTTTTTTAAAAATCTGAAATTTTGACAAAATACTCGGTTTACCATCTAGTTGTGCCCGCAAGGTTTTCAGCCAGATCGCCCAAGCCCGTGGGGCGCTATGGGGCTACAGAAGGTTTTTTTTTAAGGCTTTCGGCTATGGGATCGAGTCAGGTGTCGTTTTCGAAGTATTTTTGGACGTAGAATCCATTTTTTGGGGTCCCGCAGCGATCCGATTTCACTGATGCGATCTATAGGGCTTTCATGGGACTACAAATGGGATTTTTGAAAGATCCCAGGAGATAAAATATTTTTCAAGTAAAAAAAACAAAATTTGAAAAAAAAAATTTTTTTGAAACAACAAAATCAAAAAAATCTTTTTTGAAAAAAAATAATAATAAAAGTTTTTTTTTAATTTTTTCATTAACACAGAATTAAATTTCTGCACAAGTAACTTATATCAAAGAATCATAAACCCTTGTGTAAAATTTGCAGCGTTTTTTATTATTTCGGACCTTGGTTTATACGTTTCCCCTTGGCTAAGAGAATGCAGTTTGGCAAACACCTCGACTTGCAACAGGCAGAACCTCGAGATTTCCGGGCCCATAGTGTCGGTGGAAACTATGCATCATCACCTACGTATGTATTGTGAATGTACTCTGCAAACTGCTGGGCGCGGTGTTCGTTGGCTGGCTTCTCCAAAATCCAGTCGCAGAATCGCTTCTACTTCGCTTGCGTCTCAGTACGGCATACCGAATACCAATGGAGCCACTTCTATTCCCTCCTTTCCCGTCTGTTTTGTAGCACGCATCGCATTGATAAGGGTGTGAGCAGGGGTTGAAATTGAGTGATTTTTATTTTTGGGAATCGCTCAAAATCAAAATTTGAGTTTTATTTTTCAGTCAGAAAATAATGATTATTTTTTGAGTTTTATTTTTCTGCTCAGAAAATGATTATTTTTTGAGCAATATTTTTTCGCTCAAAATTAAAACTCAAAACGCTCTAGCTCCTAGGCTATTGAACCTACAGATCTGCGGTTGGTCTCATTCGATTCAGCGTTCAAAATACTATAAGAAACCACCTTGATCACCTCCAAAACAATATTATGGTGGCTTTGCTCTCTCCAAATATGCGAAAAATATGTCGAATCCGAGGATTTCGATAAAAAATAAAACTCAAAACGCTCTAGCTCCTAGACTATTGCACCTACAGATCTGCGGTTGGTCTCATTCGATTCAGCGTACAAAATACTATATGAAACCACCTTGATAACTTCAAAAACAGTATTATGGTGGCTTTGCTCTATCCAAATGTGCAAAATATGGGTTGAATTCGACGATTTTGATAAAAAATAAAACTCAAAACGCTCTAGCTCCTAGATTATTGCCCCTACAGATCTGCGGTTGGTCTCATTCGATTCGGCCTTCAAAATAGAATAAGAAACCACCTTGATCACCTCAAAAACAATATTATGGTGGCTTTTCTCTCTCCAAATATGCGAAATATATGTTGAATCCGAGAATCCTAGAGTACAATTATTGTACCCGCAAGGCTTTCATCCCGATCACCCAAACCCGTGGGGCGCTATGGGGCTAAAATGGGGATACGGGCGGGGTTTTGAAAGTTTTCGGCTATGGGGTCGAGTTTGGTGTCGTTTTCGAAGTATTTTTGGACGGAAAATCCATTTTTGGAGGTCCCAAAACGATCCGAACAATTTTTTAAAGGGTTTTTTGAAGGGTGCCAGGAGGTAAAATATTTTTCGAGTGGAAAAAAATTAGAAAAAAAATTTTGTTCCTAAATTTTTTTAACGGAATTAATTTTCGCAAAACTGGTTAACCTATATGATAAACTGAATTTTGTACTACAGTACTGCTGTAAGGTATGTGATGGGTACTGCTGTACACAGAGACCCTTGTGTACACCTAAAATGTACTGCTTTTTGAAACATCTGGCCACACCACCTATATCAAAGAATAATAAACCCTTGTGTAAAATTTGCAGCGTTTTTATTTTGGTTTATTATTCTTGGAATAATACACCTATACATAGGTGTATTACATGTAATCGCGACGGAGGACGACGACTCCGATCGGCCTCCAAATTTGACATTATCCGTTTCAAAAGGTCTAGATTTCAAAACCGAAATCCGTCCGCCGTCCGTCCGGGCCGTTTTGAGCAGTAGGACGCTAACATTAGTGATTCAGAATTTTATCTTAAGGGGGGAAACGGTATAAAAACCCCAATTCTCGAGTGAAGAAAATCGTTTTTTCAATGCAAAATCTACTTCCTTGAAAAATCGGGTATGCCCGATATATCGATACTCACCCATCCCTAGTATGAGCATAACAAACGCTCGGCCAACTACGCTTCGGCATTGCAGAAACTGCACTCGTCGGTATCCGATAATCCTATCTTACGGAGTTGGCGCTGTAGCGTGTTAGAAGCCTGTGAGAAGGCCTTCAAGGAATTACATACCACTTCTCTCCTGATCGGGTTATGCTCCCTTGCTTTTGATGTGGAGATTATTATACAACGAACTCGCACGCCTCTGACCAGTGCATCGCTCTATTTTGCCATTTGGAGTTTTATTTTAGCTGAAAACTCCAAGTTGCGCTCGAAAAGGGCTCAGGACATAATGTGAGACTTGCGGAGCCCTTCTTTTGCAATAGCATCAGCACTGTGTGGTCTTTGCCGACGGTGCTCTAATCCAATGAGGTGGTTAGGGAGCGAAACCGACTCCTCTGCTGAGTGGTAGTTTAGTAGTACTCAGCAGAGGAGTCGTTTTCTCTCCCTAACCGCCTCTCAGCATCAGCAGCTTCATTACCCTCAATGCCCTGGTGACCGGGGTCACTCCGTTGTCCCTCGCCACGGATTGATTCGGAGAGCCATTGCCCAGCACTGATGTGATTGAAAATCAGCCCAGTGCCTTCAATCTAACGGTTACTTTTAGACTGATGGCACAAGGTACAAACTGTAGGTACCTATACGTTGTTTGCATTGATTAGTGGCAGTGAATTATGTAAGAAGTAAAACTTTTATTGTGTATTACAACAATATTTAATATTGTTAAACTAACGCAAAGCGACAAAGATTACATTTAGGAGATAGGTATGTAATGATTTGTTTCTGACGGTGTTGCAAAACGGGTTGTTCGGAAAACCAGAAAGAAAAGAAAACGGTCCTTCATAACTCCCTCCTATCCCGCCATACCCCACCCATTCACTCTTGCTGACGTCCTTTTGGCTGCAGCAAAAGTTAAACCCGTTTTCATTACGCTGGAAGAACCCATTTTCTTGTCATTACGTAGGATACAGCGTAGCGCCGTCACACTTAAAACTCACTTAAGCGGAACCTGATATCGTTTTTATATCATCAAAGTGCAAAAAAGAAGTGGTGCGAAGGGAAACGAACGAAAAATAAAATGCCATTTGCGAAAACATTACCCTTCCCCTTTTTCCTACTCCATTACAAGTTGCTGAAATAATGTGGAAGTAATTTCATTGGAATTAGTCGCGAAGTGACAGTGAAAAGTTTATAAATATGCCTTTTTGTTTTATTATTCTAGGAATAATACACCTATGTAATGACGACGGAGGTCGACGACTCCGATCGGCCTCAAAATTTGACATTATCCGTTTCAACAGGTCTACATTCCAAAACCGAAATGTCCGTCCGCCGTCCGAGCCGTTTTGGTCATTGGGGATTTTTTTTTAAATCTGTAATTTTGACAATTGTCAATTTTAAAATACTTGGTTTACCATCTAGTTGTGCCCACCAGGTTTTCAGCCCGATCACCCAAACGCGTGGGTCGCTATGGGGCTAAAATGGGGCTACGGGAGGGGTTATTGAAGGCTTTTGGCTATGGGGTCGAGTTAGGTGTCGTTTTCGAAGTATTTTTTGACGTAGAATCCATTTTTTGGGTCCCGGAGCGATCCGATTTCTTTGTTGCAATCTGTAGGGCTTTCAAGGGGCTACAAATGAGATTTTTTATGGATCCCAAATATTTTTCAAGTAAAAAAACAAAATTTTTGAAAAAAAAACTTTTTTTTTAATATAAAAATCCAAAGGAAAAAATTTTTTTTAAAAATATTTTTCATTGACAGAATTTAAGAAGTTGTAAACCAGCCATGCAAAACATGGTATACCTTCATATGAAAATTTCTCGCATGTACTTCACAGAATGAACATAGGGTTCATTTCGTAATCGTGTGCATAGGAAATACCTAACTGCCGAGTGAGTGTGTAAACATTAGGGTGTCCCTTATATGAGGCGGAAAATTTTTTTTTTTGGAAAATCAAAACGCATACCCTCTCATTTTTTCCCCTTTTGGTGTAAAACTACCGTGTACGAAATTTTTTCACCCTAGGATGACGTTAACCCGTGTCGAATTGTCACCAAAGTTGATATAATGAAATCTGGTAAATCTGACCCATGTCAGGGGCACTGTAAAATTCCCCCGCCCTTTCCCGCTCGTTTGTTCAACCCGAAATTTTTACCAGCTAATAAAGGTCATTAAAGATGCGGTAAAAATTTTAATTTGATTGGGAGGGTTGGTAGGGGTAAAATTTTTATTGGTACAAAAATGACATTTTTCAAAAAAGACATCCAGAGGTACATTTTTTCGTCCTATTCTTCCTCAAATTTGTTAAATCCTGAGTTTAAAAAAAATATATATATTAGTGACGAAAATGAATGAGAGAAAAACTAGCCTTTGATTTTAAAGAATATTTTTAGAGTACTTTTATTCCAGAATAATACCTAGTAAACATTAAACCTGAAAATGAGAACAGCCAGAAACATCATGGACCTGGATACTTCGTGTTCTTTTTTTTACAGTTCGAATAATATAATATGTGTGCAAAAATGTATAAGCTCGGAACTAGGTAATATATTATAATATAATTTCCTGTGTTCGCTTACACACCGTAGCACAAACTGCTTTTGTCTTCATCGGCTGTGAGTAAACCATGAAAATCTTCGATCTTGATGCATTGTACCAGTTGGCCTGATTTTCAGTTAGCTCTCGTACCATCCTCTCCCAGGAAAATTATCGACAGTTCAACTAATTCACGGTAGTCGTCTCTAATCTTGCCTTTCTTTTCTAGTTCAGCTCGATAAAAATTTACCAACGCGTCAATTACAGTTTTGGTCCGGTTTTGGTTTGTTGATGAGCTCGGTACATAATTCGACATTTTGTGATTCAAAATGCAGTGCCACTTTTCTTTGAACAGGGGCATGTCTGGGATTGAGGTGACTCAAAGGCTGGTGGTCAACTGGCACCTGTCACGTCCTGCTAACATCTTCGTACCACGTTTTGACTTCGGTAAGGATGTTGAAGCGTGTGGCTGCTGGGACGACACTAATAATGGGCGCTCGTCATCGTAAAAACTGAAGAACTTCTATCTATAGATAGAAATTACATCTTCTTTGGTTTTATAAAACTAAAGAAGACGAAGAAGCCGCTACGAATCACAGTCTTCGATTTGCTTCTTCTTCAGCTCGTTGTCTTGCCCGTTTTTCTTTTGCTGACAAAATTTTGTCCACTCCACCCAAGCAACCTGGCCTCCCTGGCTCTCTCTGACGATGTTGGAAAATCTTTGATTATTGCGAGAGCGTCAGCATGTGCTATATAACAAAATATTCGAGTACCTATTTAACTTCTCTCAGGTTACAAAGTAGTACTGCCAGGAGTTGCCGGTTTGACGGAAGCTTGGAACCCATGATTTGATTACTTATTGAAGTCACCGACCAGAAATATTTCTTAGCGCTACGCAAGCCTAACATTTTGAAAAAGATGAAACGGCACGTACCATATAATAATGAGGGATCATGCACAATGTGCATTTCACCTGCACACCAAAAAACAAGATTTAACAGATTTGAGATATAATAGGAGCCGAAAATGTGCCTCCGGATTTATTTTTTCTAAAAAATTGCCATTTTCGTATCAATTAAATTTTCCCCCTACCATACCTACCATCCAATCGAATTGAAATTTCAACCGGACCTATATCAATCGTGCCTATATACTTTGTAAAAATTTTGAGTTAATCGGATCGGTCCGATTTGCCAGATTTCATGACATCAACTATGGTGGCATTTCGACACGGGTTAACGTCATCCTAGGGTGAAAATATTTCGTACACGTTAGTTTTGGTCCAAAAGGAAAAAATGAGAGGGTATGCGTTCAGAAAAATTGAAGTCGAAAAATAAGGGACACCCTAGTATACATTGACGTTACGAGAACAAGCATACTTTCAACTCTGCCAAAAGCGCAGTATCGATCTAACCCATCATTTGTATTCGTCTGAGCTTCAGTGGCAACCCAGTTTAGTGAACTTTTCATTCTTTCTTGCACAACGGTTTCTGTCTGCATACCGTTTGATAATACCAATATTAAAAGTCGAGTCAAACGTAGACTTTTAAAAATTCGAATTTTACAATAATTACCTATTAGGTCTAAAATTAAAAACTCCTTAACTATTGGAGTTTGAGGGGGTAGGAATAGGTTTTTCGGAGACCTCACTGGCGCATTGAACTTTATATTTTCATTTCTACATTCATTCATACTACGTTCTTCGAATAGGAAGAATAATAATTATTCTTCTATTATATTCTAATTATTAGAAAAAATATTGGATAGAGAAATTTAAACAAATGAGTGACATGTTAGAGATGATCAGTTGTTCCCCTTTAATAATAATAGTTATTATTATTATTATGAAAAAAGTAATTTAAAGTAATCTTTTACGGTTGCGGCCTTGTTCCTCCAAAACCTCAGGATGAATGAAAGCCGATCGTCTCCGCGAACTGTGACGGCTATACGGCTGTTCAAACGGTACGGGTGTTGTGACTTGAGAAGTCCATTTGCCTCCTAACAGTTCGTTTCACGGGCTGGAGCATTTTCAATGACAACATTTTTCGTTTTTCCGCTCCTTCGATTTCCAAATTCACTCAGCGCATTAGAGTTCCAACCAGTAAAAGGGTAAACAAGGTCCTGCACATTGGAAATGGGGATTTGTAGGGAAAGAGCTCTTCCCCCTGTTCAAATTGAGAAGAAAAAAAAAAAAAAAGAAAAGAACGTTAAAAGAGGTGTAGAAGCAGAGAGGGCTCTTAAGTTAGACAGGATTCCAGGGTGGACGGATTCAACATGATTCATTCCTAAATGAACCACACGAACACACAGTGTTGTCAATGAGAAGTCTTCTCATTGACAAGACGTGTTTTCTTAATAGCTTTGTTTGCTCACATCGTCTTTCGTTTTTATGCGTTTACTCCTGAATTTCTGGTATTGTAGGTACTTTTCTTCTCGCTTGAAGTTCGAAATCAAAACGTAGAGTGGGCATGAATAAGTCCTTGAAGTGCACTTTAATTGCGTCAATTGATCCCGTCAATTGCTATCGTCGACAATTCTCTAATTTATACCGTTCAGTACCAATTTTGGGGGAAAATAGAACGAGAGGATTTCTATTCCTTCAGATTAATCAAGGTTTGAACCAATTTTCATAAAATCCGGGATAGCACGGTATCGTGAACGAAGGGACCCAAAAAGCTTTGCGATATGTTAGAGATTAAATCACTAACATATCGCAAAACTGTATTTTGAAATTGAGACTTCCGGAAGAGGGTAGGAGGTTCTTTTCGTACAACGAGTCAATTTTCATACCTCAAAGGAATTATTAGTCCCGAGTTTACCATCGCCCGCGGTTAATTTCGACAAATTCTCCTTTCCACTTTACTGTGTCTCCACGGAAGGTCGTGCAGGTGTCTCCACACCAGAAATAAGACACAACGGTACGTGTTTGCCACGTTGGGATCCGCTTGCTATCATTCGTGTCAAACGAACACGCCCAGAAAAAGTGTTCTTATTGATCCTTCGGGATAACGCCCGAAAATTTACTTAAACAATTGTTTAAATTGATCAAATTATCTTCCGTTTCTCGAGCGTATTTATTTGATGGATAATTAAATTATCAATAATTGCTCAAATTTTGAGCAATTTAAATAGGTACCTGTTCAACTAACTTTTTATGCATTACGTGCTCAAAGATGTCTGACGTACATCAAAAAATAAAAAAATTAAAAATTAACCGCGTAGGCACAATGAGACGATGACATTTCCTCATAATTTTTGAATGACCCAAATGCGTTTCTTTCGATGTGCATGACAATTCAATAAATGGTACGACTCGGTATCACCTCGTCCGTTTCGATCACATCGATTCCACCCAGGACAATTTGAATATAAGTAAAGATGTCCCCAACCTTTCCGTGGTATCCAGATTCCGAATCCGCACTCTTGAGGGACGATAGTACGAACACAAACGTCGGGTGAACCGACGAAGGAGTTACGTTGGGAGACGCGGAGGGAGCTTTTTTACAATGTAAAACCTTATTCCGTCGCTCCAATCAGATAAGAGACTGGGGCTAGGGATTGGGCAACCCCGCTCCACACCCTCGGTTGATCCTGCCTTGCCATCCTCCACCCCTGAGCCCCAGAGGTTCCTCCTCTGGTAACAAGGTGAAATATTCATGACTTAGTCACCGTGAAGGGAACGCTGTCGGCTTTTATAAAGTATTCAAATGGTGATAATTCAATAAAACTAGCTACTTTCTTCTGTCCTATGCAATTTCACCTGAATTGACGTTCTACCCTTAATCCGTTCTCCTTGAAGGAATTTCATTTCCTCATTTGTGAAATTAAATTGTTCGTTACCTTATAATACGTGTACGTATACGTATTTATGCATAGTAGGAATTATAATTCCTACTATGCATAAATCCTTTGATTCTTCACGATTTTAGCACAGGTTGTAATCATATAGGCGATAATAATAATTATTATCGCCTATATGATTACAACCTGTGCTAAAATCGCTAAATAATAATGGTTATAATTATTATAACCATCATTATTTATAATAATTATAACAATTATTATGAGTGGTTCAGAAAATGTATTCTATTATTGTACCATTCTTACATTTTTACCGAGGTTTTCGAGTGAAGGCATAAAACCTATTGAAACGATTTGAAACCTTGCAGACCGTTGCCTGGCAATTTATAAACTCCGCTGAAGCTTACTAGAGCCACTTTCGCTGGTTAACGTTAGCAACTTAGGGTTTGCTTCTACAATTCAGATAATATCTTGCACATCATGCTATCTCAGCATATCCCTAAGGGTTGTATCAAACCTTTTGCTCAGTAATGAGATGGTGACTTTTTTCTCTCTCATGTCCACAATAAGTTTTATCTGGCTGTGCTTTCTGCCTTTGGAAGGTAGAAGGTCTCTAATGCGCATTACAGTTAGCTCTCTCTATGGAGGTATATCGCCACTCAGACGCGATTCTTCGTGGTGTCTTTATCAACAGGCTGACTCGCCAATCCAGTTGAACATGCGCTATATACTTTGGTAAATTTAAGCAAAGGGCTAGGAATTTATACAATTTAGAATAAAATAATATATTCGGTTTTATCCCATGTTTACCTTTCGGTTAGCAGACCTGCGGGTTCTGTTCATCCTCTCTGTACTTTTCCTGCGATACTGGTATGTAGGTACTTGTTTTGCTGATTGGTTCCCTGAATCGTGATTTTCTGTTGTGTGCAGGGCAGACGAGCTCCAACGGATTCACGGGGCTCTTCAGCGGCGAGGAAGGTGGAGACCTGGAGCTGTCCCCTTTGGCCGGCACCTCGGATTCCTACCCGAACGACAACTCAGCCAGCCCACCACTTTCCAACACCGAAAACGACGCTGGTGAGTAGTTTTTATTAGTCTTTATACGAGAAGGTAGTTGAATATTAATAGAAAACACCGAGAAGAGGACGCGTTTCTGATTTGTTGGCTTCGCTCACACAAAACGACGCTTAGATTTAAATCAACGCATTGAAAAACATCAGGTGAGTGTTATTCATCAATACAAGCAGCTCAATTTAAAATGAATTATCGCAGTATATAACACGAGGGAAGCCTGCATAAACTTCTATACTCCATACTTGTCCAATTAGGGTCCCACGGAGGCTGATTGGGTCTGTACACAAGACTCAAGCCGCATGCAAATTTTCCCTAATCATGGGAAGGTGAAGAGGAAGCTGTCTCCCATCCAGACCGGCTAAACCCACTCAGCTCCCTGTCTATCTGGTCACCCATTAATGAGCCAACTGAGGTAGTCACAGCATAGCTGACGCAACCTTCGCGGTTGAGCGTTGTTCACGTTATCACGGGTCGAGGACCATCATATCGTTAGGGATAGCAGAATGCCACTACCAACATTACCGGGACATTACCGTCGACTTTCCTCAAATAATCCATTCCCTATCATTTTGCTGTAAAATGGTACTTCGATGGGAATGTTGATTCCGGTTTGGGGTCTCCCCTCCTAAAACATCAGCCTGAAGGTTTCCATCTAGTTCTGTTCCAGCTTTCCCAATTCTGTGTCCACCCCGGAAAGTAACTATTTTCCCCATTCTAGATGCGGGGAGTGGTATGGCTGTACAATAAACAGGATGTAATAAAAATAAAAAAATTGCCACAGCAACACTTTGTTTTATCAAAAAATTTAATTAGAGTGCACCTAAAATAATTTGTTTTTATAAAAAATTATCGTAATAACGAATTATGAGCCCTTTTCAACGAAAATAATGCATTACAATATAATATGCTATTTACAACTTATTATGCTATTTCCACGCTGCCACTAATACAAAGCTAAGTGACCCTCCCGTGAAGCAATCCTGGAATGGTTGAAGATTCTTCAGCTTAACGTTTGGTGGACAACCTGAAGAATTGGTAGGACGGGTTATCTTCTCAGGAACCAAATTATGGCTCCGACGCCCTAAGGCAAAACGGCTAACTAGTGGCCCACCCAGAGGATCAATTGAAGCAACAAGGGCGTTTGAAGGGCCGGGCATCAAGATATATTCGGTCACGGCGGATACGCCCAACTGTGAGGACTTGAGGCCTGATCACCAGCCGACATAGTGAAGTGAGAGACGTCATTGGGAAGATGAAGAATGAATGGCTGCTAAGAACTCCTCATAACTGCTCATCGAGAAAATCAGCCAATAGTAGTTATTTGTTTATCAAAGAACCCAAGGCATAAAGGTGAAAGCGTAAAACATCACGTAGAGTGCATCATCGAAGAATTTTGATCCAGTCCTTTTGCTTCTCCCACAAACTCACATAATATATTATCACATTGACTCTTGATGGCGTTTCCATGGCAGTAGAATTCACTTCGAGACAGATTGCAACAACAGAAATTCCTCGAGGACTAAAGTGGGGATGAAAATCCACCAATGGGGTACGGTTCTATAAATAACGTGATGAGATGATACTACATTCTTGTCGTTTGATCTGCAATGGAGTGAAGACGAATATTTAACTACGACGAGGAAGAAACCCCTATAGATGAAAATACGGTAAGGGACTGTAGGGCACCCCAGGTGCTTGTGTTGTGTGTGTACCAACATGTTTTATGTTTCCGAATAATGTATTAGGTTTGTGGTGTGATTGGCGGAATGCGTCCAGCACAGCGTATGAGGTTACGCCGCCAGGTGTTTTGGAGGATGCAGGGGGGAGTAAATTCATCAGAGGCATTACGCAAGTTGTTGCGATCTGCAGACTCTGGGGATTTTCCACGTGCAGAAATTAAATGGAGGATCTGGGTTCCGTAGGCTCACTCGAAGTGTCGAGATGTTGTAAGTCCAGCAGATCCTTGGAAGGGTTAACAGATTAACAGTTATACTGCCACTGGGTTAACAGATTAACAGTTATACTAACAGTTAACAGATTAACAGTTATACTGCCCCACCTGGCACGATGTGTCGTGTCCAGTCCATCCACAACAACTCGAGTAAGGAGGCCAGCGAACCGCGTCTTGGTAAAGCACGACACATCGTGCCAGGTGGGGCAGTATAACTGTTGACTATTATAATGAATCAGTATAAGCCGGGGAAAGTGGACCATGGTCTTACAAGGATCCACTTTCCCCGGCTTCCAAACTTGAGTTGTCAAGGATGAACTCCTGGGCAACGGACCCTCGTGAAAATGCTATTTCCCCCATCGCATGTAAATATATTGCATTAAATTTCAATCCCAAACAATCACAACTCCAAGTTTTCCAGTTTTTTAATGATTCCGGTCGCCTCAGAAACGTTTCCGACATGTGAAGCAATACCTTTCCGTGAACGATTCATGGGCTAAATCCGTTCTTCAGCCGTGTTCACGAAGGAACCAGAGTTAACTCAGGAAAGAAAGATAGAGAAGAGAAACGGCTAATAAGTAACTCAATTTATCTTGTTGGGATGGAAGGGTAGAACTCTGGCCTCGTGCGTGTTAAATGGAGGCGTTTAAAAATTACATCGCCCATTCCCCCCTTTTCGGGGAAAAAATCTTTTCCGGCTGATTTTGTGGATTCAGGTGATTTTTCCTTTTCCTGGATTGGGGGATTAAGTTGTAGCTGGGTCATCTCGTCAAACTCATCGAACATCAACTGGTATGAAAAACGCTGCAAATTTTACACAAGGGTTTACTCGGAAAACGACACCTTATTTGACCTCCTGGGATCCTTCAAAAATCCTATTTGTAGCCCCACGAAAGCACCGTAGCCGTGGGGATCTATGGGGCTTTCATGGGGCCACAAATGGGATTTATGAAGGATCCCTGGAGTTTAAATAAGGTGCAATTTTCAGAGTAATTTTGGACGCATAATCAATTTTTCAAAGTCCTACAAGTGTCCAAACATTGTACAACAACAACAAAACTTAAATTTTTCCAAAACCTTTCTTAATGACACAATTAACCAATCATCAATCACCTATATATAGGTGATTTATTATTCTTTTATATATAAAAGAATAATAAACCAATAAAATTTGCAGCATTTTTTTGCAATGTGGGAAAGTGAGGGAAACCCGGACATATTAGGTTGTGGAGGAGAAAATACGCCAACAACAGATAGAATTTTCCTTGCGGCATCCTTTGGCTTAAACACAATGACATCGGTTTTACTTTTTTTCAAACATATTATTCGATCCGTTGATTTCAATGGAGGTTTCGTCGAAACAGGCTTTTCATACTCAACAGAGGCGTTAATTAATTTAGCGGAAGCCCTCTGGTCGGTTAAGTTAAATGGAAAATTGATTAATCCCAGGACGTGCAGGAAGCCGCTGCCTTCCATAATATTTTATGGTTCCACTCAGTAGTAATAGTGGTAGTAAATACTTTCGTTCTACGTATTTTATACAGTAATTTTTCTTGACAACATAGTACTGATCGTAAAACATCAGAACCAATTCAAAAATATTCTGCCTAGTAACAAAACCGCGATGAGGGCGATTTGCATGCGCGACTCCACCCTGGCGGACCCGTTACAACTTGATATTATTGTGACAATGATATAGTATTGTCACGCATTAATAATCTTATTGATAGAACCAAAATGACTGAAATATGCATCTTGGGGTCGTCTGGAATGAGGTCAAGTATTGTTATTACCTCCTACCACATGGTCCTGCTTCCCTCGATATAATTGAAAGCCCCTTCTCCACCACACTCCCTCCAAAATAGATAGGTAATTCAGTTAGGAATCCTGGTCATATATACACCAGTCTACGTCAACTCCAAAGCAATAGATTAACGCGAGGGCGCATCGGACAGTAGGGGAAGCGTCTCTCCTCTGAACCCCTTGAATATCAAACCAATCTATTTGCATAGTTACATGGAGTTGTGCCGACATTAGTCCACTTCCTTCAGCGATTGATGGTTTATTCTGACCACAATTAGTTTCCGATTGCAAACGGGTTTAATATAGGAGGAACCAGTAGTACTCACCCCACGGTAAAACATCGTTTTCTCTTGTGGCAATTACCCTTTCAAGCCTGGATTTATCGGGACCCTTGAAGAAAAACTTTTTTCCCCAACAGTTACGGTTCCAATGGGAAGGAAATGGGGCAGCGTAATTATACTATTAATTTTAACCCAAAGTTGCCTAATGGCTTTTACCAATGCCCCACCCAGCATCGATTGTTTCATTTCCACGGCTTTCAGAAATGCCTCTGCTTTTCTGCCCCTCCCCTCTAATTGGGTGTCATTATAAAGTTGCACTTAATTAATGTGTTTCCCAACTGACTTTCTTACTAATTGAGAAAAGTCCTAGGGTTTTGCTACTTTCGCTCAAAAGACTGACGGAAGCCTTAGGGGGTTTTCTTAGGAAGGTTCCAAAGCAAGGCTGAGCAAGTTGTGCCGAATTCCCCAAGATAACCGTTCCGAGCCCCGAGCAAAACAAGCTAGTCAGTTTATTAATGCCAGTTAGGACATGGAGCGCTTAAGCATTACTTCTGATGAGAGCCTGTCGTTGCTTTTAGTTAGTAATTGCTCTCGTCTTCAGGAGGGTTCGCAGAGTTTTAGATTTTAACGACTTAATAACTAAACCCACTCAGTTCCTGTCCTTCTGAGATTTTAAGCTGCTTTCCTCAAACGTTCGTTCTTATCTTGTCAGTAGTGCTTACTGGGAATTACATGTTTCTTGTAATTAATAACAATCTCTTGTTGTTCCTAAGAAATATCCGCTCCTCCCAACAATACTCCTCAATGATATGTTGTGTAAACTCCTTAGCGTCATCATAATTCCCTTGAGAGGGGAATCGCCTGAAGTATTAAATTTTGGATCTTTCTTGAAATATGCGGCTATGAAATTGTTGGGGCAAACTCAACTCCGTTCATTGTCTCTTGAAGAGCATCTTACACGTTTTTAGTACTTTCCATCTCTTCCGACGTTTACGAATACGAGAATAAAATTTAATAGACCTAGTAAAAGAGAGAAGACATAGAAAAGACGCTTCAAATTTCAAACTTGAGCTTTTTATTTTGAAGAAAATAGTTGGACTGCTTCCAGGGCCAATATAGATCTGTGATTTTGTTGGACTGTGTAGGTAATTATGAGTGGGATAAAATGAATAGTGATGAGTACCTGGAGAAAAAAATCATACTCTGCACAGTGTGCAGTAAACTGCACACACGAGAATGCGGAAAATTCGTTTCTTGTCTACGCCGCCCCTTCTCCCCCATTACGTAAACAGGGGGTCACACAAATTAATTGGTACGGGGGGGGGACGCATTGTCAGTCAGAGGATAATTTTGGGGAATCAGCTATTTTTCGTTCAATACGGTCGATAAAATTTTTTTTTACAAATTCCTACTGCACAAAACGGTTCTACGCGGTTTGTAGCCCCATGAAAACCCCATAGATCCCCATGGTGAAATCGGATCATTCTGGGCCCTCGAAAAATGGATTCTACGTCCAAAAGTAATTCGAAAACAACACCTAACTCGACCCCATAGCCAAAAACCTTCAAAATCCTTCCTGTAGCCCCTTTTTAGCCCCACAGGTTTGGGCGATCGAGCTGAAAACCTTACGGGCACAACTAGATGGTAAACCGAGTATTTTGTCAAAATTTCATATTTTAAAAAAAGAAAGAAAGAAAAAAAAGCCAGTGCCCAAAAGGGATCGGATGGCTTTCTTTGAAGTAGGTACGCACCACAAATTTCGCAGAGCTCCCATGTCTACATCCCGTTTCCATTTGACGAAGTCGGCGGTTGATAGATCGTCAGTTTTGCAGTCTTCGTCGGCAAGTCACGGTGGGACAATAAAACATTTAATGTTTCTAAAATTTGTCGTTGTCGCAAAAAGCCGCAGCAGCTACCTGTAGCAGGAGTAGGAACTACATCGAAACTGGGCCATCCATAAGAGCAGACGCCGGTAACATCTGACTGAGCGAATTTTTCCATGTGCCTTTTCTTGTTTCGACGGTCGGCAAATTGTATAATGAAGATCTCCCACTGCCACATCAAATTCACTATAATTACACGGAATTACGGTAAAATTATCTTGAATTACATGAAGCACGGAATAGAGGATTATTATTCCCTCTATTCCTTGCATGAAGTAAACAAGAGCGTGTGATAAGGACACAGAGTAACAGAGAGGATAAGGATAAGGAGCGCGCCTCTTTGACGGCTCCCGTTGTGTACCGAACGTCAAGTCCTACCTATCACTAAGTGATAGGTAGGACTTGACCTTGAATCTACAACTTTCAAGTCTTGAAAGTTGTAGATTTTTTCATCCGTGTGTAGATTAGATTAGACTAGCAAATCTTACTCAAGGGCTTATTATTCTTTGCTATAGGCTATTTGAGAAAAAATTAATTCTGTGTCATTAAGAAAATATTTTTGAAAAAAAAAAAAATTCTGTACCATGTTTAGACAGATATGAGACCTCGAAATAATAGAATTTGGGTCCAAATCACATAGGAAAACTACACCTTATTTGACCTCCTAGGGTTATTCAAAATCCCATTGGCAGCCCCATAAAAGCCACACATAACCCCACGGTGAAATCGGATCGTTCTGGGACCCAAAAAATGGACTATACGTCAAAAAATAATTTGGAAACGACACCCCACTCAACCCCATCGCCGAAAACCTATATATTAAAAAAAAACCTCCCGTTACCCCATTTCAGCTCTATTGCGCTCCACGGGCTTGGGCGATCGGGCTGAAAACCTTGCGGGCACAAGTAGATGGTAAACGGAGTATTTTGTCAACATTTTAGATTTAAAAACTGGTTGTGCGGTTTTATGAAACCACGGTAAAAGTGAAACTTTTTTTCACATTATGGACATTTTTAAATTAAAGTAGGTAGTTAAAACTAAAAATTTTCGGAATAATATTCCATTAAGGGTATAAAAATTTTCTCGGGACAGGGTTGACGGGTAGCAATGAACTTTTTTGAGATGTGTTCGCCATGAACAGGTGAACTTTTTCCATCAGTGGAAATTGGAAAAAGCCAATAATCAGAAGAAGTGGTCATGTGACAATAACCGATGGATTGTGGAATTTTGACTACATATGATTCGCACAGTTCGTAGAACAAACTTCGTCCTATTCGAATCAGGTGATTTTTGTCTGATGGTTACGGTTGTGGAGATGTGTAAACCAGTGCTGAAAAATGTGGAAGTGTAAGTTGAGGAATAGCGTCTGCGTGGAAAAGGAACGTAGGTAGGTGTAACATAAATGTGTAACTACACATACATGTAAAAACTCAAGCCAGCAGGAGCCCACCGTTCAGTCGGCCCTTGTCGGAATTTCGCCAATTTCAACGTACGTTGTACATAAATAGGATCTTTTCAAATGTTGAATAATTTTGGGCTCCAAAAACGGTTGGCCTGTCGTGCGGCCCGTGTGTTCTCCCAAATTTTCCGTCGTTTTTCCTACTGAACGAAGTCCCCCACAGAGTGATTTGTCAGGCCTGGGATCCCCTTAAGTATAAATATCAGAATAATTTTTTAATAGGACACCTTACTCCGATAACTTAACTTTGCACAGACTGCGCATACTTTGCATACAGCGGACGGGCATTTTGAATCAACACGTTAAGGGTTAAATCCCAACTTTTAGCAGGTTGATGTCAAAGTTGTCTAGCCCCTTCGCGAAAACAAGTTGAATAATTTGAGAATAATAAACCAATTTATTTTCTTGAATAGCCCGAGTTCCCTCTTATTAAATATCAATACATTTCATAACCACGCCTGATTTTAGCAGAAAAGTCATAGCTTACGAAAAACCATAACGAGCGCGTGAATACCTTATAAATATTTTCGCCCTCGATAGGCATGTCTTCCCTGAGCGATTTATCAGGTTTACCTTCGGGGACAGGAATATTTATACGTCGCTGTCGAGGAGGGCTGGGGCGGTGTAAGGGCGTTCAGCTGTTTACTCATGAGCACACTTTGTTCTGCCCTCTCACACAGACACACGAGGGATGTCGATCGGGGGTGCCGAGGACGGGCAAGTTCCCAGTTTCCCAATCCTCCCTCGCACCGTTTAGATAATACCGTAAATTACGAGATTGAAAACCACCGAGGGAAATCTCCACCATACAGATGACCTCAACTAACCTCCAACTCGTCCGATCGTACTCAGTTTGGTTCCATCCATTATGCGAGCTCGAATCACGTCCTTTACATTTTCAATTTTCGTCCGAGGATGATTAGTTTATGAATTGATGGATTCGATAAGTTGCTCTACTGATCAAATGCTTCATAATAATTATAAGATACCTAATCGAGGGTCCAACAGCAACACCACGTACTGCGTTTTTAGCTACTTTTCAGGAGAGCCAAAAGAGTCTCATTGAAAATGAAGACAGTCCGTGGTGTTGCATCAAGTTCTGGTTTGACGTTTTTGTGATTTCTGCGCTATCTATTGAGAAATTATCCCAACTTATATTTTTACCTGATCCGCCGGGAGAATACGCTTCTAATGGTATCCTCAACTCATTTTGGCCAAAAATGACAGTCCGTGGTGTTGCTGTTGGACCCTCGTAATAATTATTATTGCCGTCCCGAATCACTCCATTAACTTTTCATTATTTTGATTTATAAGAATACCCTACTGTCACATATTAGGTATGTAAGTATGTATTAACCCGTGAATCTAATTTTAATTGTAATGATGAACGTTTATCACAATGCGTAATACGCATAGTTTATAATAGCCGGTGGTTTTCAAGGATTACGACGGGGTTTTTTTCGCCAACAAAAACGGCAGGTGGTTTCTCTCTGTTTATTCGTGTTCAAGCTTTCGGCTACACGCCATCATCAGGAAATATAGTCTGTAAAACACGTTAAGATTACCAGCTAGGACTAGGGAAAGGTAGCACAGGTTTACTATTTACAACAATTGTTATACGTATAACAAATATAGCCCAAAACTCACTGCTATGCCTTCAAATTATGAAGTTCTTTCAGAAAAAATATTAGTCGACGTTCGGTTCCCAGGCCCATTGCATACAATAACAGTTAGTACAATAATAGTACCTATTTAGTATGTAAACGTTACCGGCTATGTTTACATTCTGGCATTGTGTGCAATGCGTAGTTACTACGCATTGCACACAATGCCAGAATGTAAACATAGCCGGTAACGTTTACATACTAAATAGGTACTACTTTTATATCTTATGTACATATACAGCCATGTATATTATATATGGCTGTATATGTACCTACAGTACAATATACCTGGTTCATGTATATATACATTACGTTATCATATAATATATGATATCATATTATGATAAGGAACCTAATATTTATGATACGGTAGATAATAGACTTTTCGAATCAAGTTGGAATCGTCCTATTTTCAAGAATTTCGGGGAAATCTGTCTTCAAATAAAATCCGACAATCTTTTATTTGTCGTCAAACTCTAAAACAACAATTAGAACGGTAGGTAGGTCAAATATAATACTGAATATTAGCTTGTACAAGAGTAGTGTTTTTTTTTCCTTCTTGAAAATAATGTTAGCACAATATATTACAAACATATTTACTAACTCATATCATTAGGATTTTACTTATGCGTCATTTATTTAGATATTACTGCCAGCTGGTTAAATAGTTGATTGGTTTTTATTACTGAAACTCCTCGGAAGAACACAAGTTCAATGAAAACTTAGCCTTCCGTGGGCACGTTATAAAATTTATTGTACTGAGGATGTTAAGTCAACAAATGTTTTGATTCATCATATATTTTTCATTACCTTATATGTATGTCATGTGAAGTGCCAATGAATAATAAAAACAATAACATAAATCTCTTCTTTTGTATTAAATACAAATTTATCAAATCTTTTTTTGTATAGAATTAGTTGATAATTGAAATGCTTTTCATCTGTATCATAGGTACCTTTATCTCAAATGAAAATTCGCTCGCGTAAGCCTTTTTTCGGTGCGTATTTTTGCTAATAATTAGCAAGTATACGCATTAAATAATTATTATGTAAACTGTAAAAAGTATTACCATACGCAGTTTATAATGTAAATAGTAGTTTGTACTATTCGCTTCATACTGTCTGATGTTAAGAACGATCGGAGGATGATAAAATGAAGCAATACGGATTTGTCATTGGGTATGCAGTGCTTGTTGGGGAAAACATTTCTGAAGAGGGGACGGGAAATTGTTATTGAAATCGAAAGTTACAGATGAGTTTTCCCCAGCAGTTCATCGCCTTACCATGAAAGGGCACAAAGGGATACAATATTGGGGCTGGAGGGATGATTCTATTCGAATGAACTTCTTACTATAACTTTTCGCTTTCTGACATGAGAAATTCTAAATTGTCGGGTAATGATTGGGGGGGGGGGGGGGGGGGGAGGTAAGAAAATAAAATCTGGGAACAGAACTCAAAAGTGAATGGTTCGGGCGGTAGGTATGATTTTGGGTGAAAGACTTCAAAACGCAGTGACTTTGGGCCCACCCTTGGGAGCTAAAGTAATGGCATTTGACCAACTGGAAGCACTCAAAAGTAATGGGTTTGGTTGCAAAAGTTAAGGACACGCAATGGGGATTGGGTTTGGGCCAATTTGTCAATATTTATCAAGTCAATCATTCATTGGTAGTAGTTCATTTACGTCGCACAGTGGGGCCAAACGCCTGAAAAACCGGCGGAAATTCTAAATTTTGAAATTGCATCGGGTCGATCGGTTTTTCGTGGAAGTGTTAGTCTATACGTATGTGAACATGGAACTAACTTGATTTAGACGTTTAAAGGTAAGTGAAGGTCTGAAGGGACGATGAAAGTTGGGGTTGAAGCACTTTTTTGCAAGAATTGGAATTCCAGTTTTTTAGTTCTGAGAAGCTTTGTGTCACAAATGCGTTTAAAAAACGACTGAACCTCATTAATACTAATGTACTAAGACTGGAAAACCTGCTTTCACAATTTTAATTCGTTCATGTCGAATTTTCGATAACGTGGTCGCTCTCAACAACAGTAAAATTGGAAACAGCTATCAAAAAAGTTTCTGATTCCACGTGATTCCGGGCAGGTTCCAATTGGAGCATGTTCAGTGGGTTCCCTGGAATGCACCTCAAAAGAAAAATCTAGCACATACTTGCACCTACTGAAAATATAAACATTTTTGTAATATCGCCGTGGCGAGCCCCACATATTAATTAAGCCTTAAACCACGATTTATTTGTATTCAGGCCATGTATCAGAAGACATTAAAAATATTCGCTTCATTAAATGGGCCTTCATCGACTTTACAGATCAAAAATACTGGGAAAATCAGAAAATCGGAAAAAAATTCGTGATGTTCACAAAAGTGCACGGAGTTTTTTCTTTCTGTGTGTTCAGAACGTGACTCCGAAGTCCGATCGTGCGCGAATTTGCGCATTAACAACGTGCAAATAAGGAAAAAATGATTTTAAAATTATTATTTGTTTAAAAAAAAAGATGATAAGCGGCTGAACATTTAGATTAGGCATTGTTTATGCAAAATTATTTTAAATTTAAGCATAACTATTTATGCAAAATCATTTTTCTATTTAAATTATTTTAAATTTTATTTTTTTTTGTTTAAAAAATGATACTAAAAAGGTAAACATTTAGATTTTGCATTTTTTATGCTAAATCCATCTCTATCAATCAGTCTGTTACCTTGAATAATTTCCGCCACCTTTTAGCGTCACTAAAAGCGCGACTGTGCGTCGTCTTATTAAAATTTAATGATCTTACAAATACACCTAAAACTGATTGATCCATCCATCAGCCATTGTGCGGCATTCCTTGAATTTAAAATTGTTAACCACAACCATGACACTTAGAGTGTGAGGCTCTGAAGCGCAAAAGCTCTGGGATCAGTGGATTAGGAAGAGATACTGGCACAACAGACCTGGTAGAAGGGCTATTGAGCCAAGAATCCAGCAGCACAGACCTCCTACTGTAGTAAACTCCGAGAGCTTAACAATTTCTTTCCATTGGAGACATCCATAATCGAACTGGATCGCACACTCAACTGACTCAAACCGTCGCACAATAAAACGCAGCTAATTCGCACCTAACGCGCTCATCCTCGGAGGCTCGACGTTGCGCTCTGGCCCAAAATCGTTACTGAACCTTGGCCCTAAGCTTCCGACGACCTTTCACTTTCATTTGGCCCAAAGTCGTAACCAATTGTTCAAAGTAGGGTTAGTTTTTTAAATTATTTTTATCGTGTAATACATACGCACACAGCAGCCTTAAAGAGTTTTAAAAATTGATTAGGGTACATGTCTAATTATGACAACAAATTGGTTATTATCCCCTACGATACTAGGCCGAAATTGGCAACTCGTTAACGATTGTGCTGCCATGCAGTAGATTAGCTTGTAAAGAAATTATACATTCAATTTATCAACATGGATAAAGTAAATGTTGTTTATTAATTATATTAAATTAGTACACTAAATTTTAGTAAAAAAAATTTCTGGCGTTTTGAAAAATGAAGGTCTAGTCCCATACCAAAAGTAGGAAGGGAAAGTGAGGATATACATTAGGTATATATACCTAGTAGTAGACACAGTAGACAAACAGGGGATTCAATTTATTCCGTAAGCAGTCGATACACGACCTCTATCTAGAGAGTAGATGAACCCAGCATCGAATTTCTTACTCTCCTTCTTTGAACCTAAGGATCTCCTAAGAAAAATAATTCTTTGAAAAAAATCACCTCTTGTGAAGAAGACTTTATGCGAAACTTTTCCTCATTTTAGACTCACTGAAGGGAAAAGTTAAATAACCAGAGAAAAGAAATGCCTGGGTATCAAGGTGGAGTGAAAGTCAAGGAGGTGGAGATGCAGGTAGGTATAGGAAACCCCGATAAACTGTCGAGGTAAAGTGAGCCGGAGAGTCAGGATACGCCATAACTTGCTTTTAAATTCATTTTAAAAAGAGAAGATTTAGTGGACAGACACCAGGCCGTGGGTGAATGTGAATTGTGTGCACTTGTAGTCACATTCATGTGACTCCTGCCGGCAAATTGGCTTTTCTAATTGGACGTACAGCAAGCACGTTTTTTACAAGCAGAACTTCAAGAAGAATTTTTTTCAAAATTAATGGTTCAGCCAAATGTAGTATCCGCATTCATTAACATTACAATATTTCTAATTTGGAACTGATTTACAACTGTGATAAACTACTAACGAGTAAATTTGTAATGTAAACTAGGTGTAAATACACGAGTTCTTTTTCGCTCGCCAAAACCACAAAAAGGTATTTATTATGCGCTTTTTGCGTCGCTAAAGGTAACTGTCTCCGCTACGTTTTTCACGGCAGCCTTTTAAAAGTTGAATAACGCAAAGTGCTCATAACGAGCCAATTAGAAAATGGTTCCTCACTTAAGGTTTAAAAAACGCGGTAAAGCACCGCTCCTCTCAAGAGGAATGAATAAATAAGTTGTGAATTAAGAATGAAACTGCTCCGGAGCAGGGTGCGGTTAGTCCTCTCATCTCACTCCTCAAATGTAGTGAATGATTCAGGTGGATCGATCTTACCTTCTTTATGAGACAGAATCAAACTGTGTCGTTGACGTAGTCATAAGAGTAATCGGCTTGTAATTGAGGGAATATCAGATGTATGTTTTTCTAGTCTGAGAGATATTTTCAGGATTGATAAAAATCCCAGGAGACACCTGGGTCGAAAATTCGATGTTGTTGTAAAATAATCTTACTCATGGCATCGAACCATGCGGATTTTGTAGTCATTTTAATGCTTCTCTGGCGCATTAGGGAAAAACACTGCATAATTTTCTCCAAAGTTTATGATTCTTTGATATAGATGAATTGTGCAAAAATTGATTTCATGTCACCGATAATTATTTTGGGAAAAAAAAAAAAGGATTAAGCTTCCAAAATTACTCGGAAAACGACTTCTCATTCGACTTCCTGTTATCCTTCAAAGCTCCATAAATCCCGTCGGTGAAATCGGGTGGTTCTGGGACCAACAAAAATGGATTCTACGTTCAGAAATACTTCGAAAACGACACCTAACTCGACCCCATAGCCAAAAAACTTCAGAAACCCCTCCCGCACCCTTCTTTTAGTCCCAAAGAGCCCCCCGGATCTGGTTGATTGGGCTGAAAACTTTGCAATGCCAAAATTACCCTCGGTTCTTCATATAGTTGTGCCCGCAAGGTTTTCAGCACTCTCAACCAGATCCGGGGGGCTCTTTGGGACTAAAATAAGTACCATTATAACACTAAAAGGACTACCCATGATTATAATGACCCCTTCCGTAAAATTTACAACTTTTTTTATTTAAAAGATTATTTTATTACAACTACCTATTCATTTTTAGGGGAGCTCAAAGTTGCTTTTTTAATCATTTAAATCTAATAATCTAAAATCGATTAAATTCGAAATTCCATCATGCTGTCTAGACAGTTTTTAACGTGTCACTTTAATGGATTCCGAAGTTCATCACTGGTTGTTTATACTGTTTTCACATACTGTGTACATCACTGGTTGTATAGCGAGCGTTTTATTTCTCATGACATCACTGCCTGCCATTCTTTCCTAACATCCTTGGGGGCTTTTAAGGGCTATCGGTGAGGGTTTTGGCCAGGGTGTTAATTTTAGTGTTTTTACCGCATTTAGTTCCATAGTCGGATTCAAATTCATTGAAGCGGTTCTGTTTTACTAATGCTCCTGCTTATGGATTTATTAAAATGTACAATGCAGTGCGTTAAAAACGTCAGTTCTATTCCCAATCTATCCTCCCCAGCTCCATTTCGAGGGCTACACTGTAACACCCCACAACGTCATGCTGACAACTTTCGAGGAGAGGCAAAAAACCAAACCGTAATGCCGTGTACGACTGACGTTACTTTGTAAACACATTTAAGCGCTATCCATTGAATTTTCGCTCAACCTACCTAGTGCAACTCCTCCGTCGTAAGATCGCGAGTCCAGTGGTAGGTACCAAAAACTCCAAAATGTCAAAATTCACGTTGTGGGGTGTCGCAGTGGAGCCCTCGATTTGAATCTGCTCGGCTTGTGACATTGGAAGTTTGAGCGGTTATAGTGCATCCAAGCGAAAACTACAGAGCTGACAAACACGAGTACCTACGCGTGGATTCACTTGGATGTCACAACCTTCGTACATAAGCTCCCATCATTGGATCTGCCAACTATTACCTTATCGAACACTCATCTCCAGTGAGTGACAGGGCGTACTTAGCTTGATGAATCGGAGGGTTTATCGTGTGATAATCAGATTGCAGTTCCTGCTGGTGGGGTATTGTGAGGCGTATAGGTACTATTCCCTACCTAGTACGTATGAGTAAGCATTTGAATTTTCAGAGGATTTTGGATAGTGAACCAAATCAATGGCATGGAAAATACGAACGAATCATCTTTCATTTCACCAGTTCAATAAGTTTCATCTACCTTTGTAGATGAAACTGAAATGTCACTCCAGGGACATACAAGTTTAGAACTCTCAAATTGAAAGTAAAAATATTGGACCCCGACTATAATATATCTGGTTTGTACGTCCTAGTAACTCATGTAATTTTGATAATCAATTTGTTTTATTCCTTTTATTAGGCCCATACATTCAATTATGAGTATTTAGTCTAGGCAATAAATGATTCTATGTGGAAATGATGAGAGCTAGACCGATTTCTTCATCGATATGTTTAGACCGTGGAGGGATTAAAAGGACATCGCCTGTCTCGTCTCAACTTAATTGCACCGCCTGATTAGGGAGTTAAAACCACGGCATGACTCGTCTCAACGACCTGATGTGTATAGCACGACTCGTCTCAAGGGAAAGGAGTATACTATAGAAGTAACAGTTCCGTACCAAATATTTTAATAACTTCCAGCAGTAACATTGAATTGCATTATTTATATTCTAATAACTTTTACTACCAGAACCCAGATCACAAATCACATTTCTTCTCTGAGGGGTTGAGAACTAACTTTCTCTCCGGAAAATGTTATTGATTTTTTGAAGTATTTTGGGAAACTTGGCCCATTTCTGAACCTACGTAACTTGGTACCTATTTGATCGAAAATTAAACTTAGGTAGTGCAAATTGTTTAGAATTTTGTCCTTTTTAACTTTTAATGCGTCCAGGTTTTCGATTGGTTGGATAGGAAAAAAGTTATAACCCAAAAACTGAAAAACGTTCCCAACAAAATCGTGGTTTTTAAGGCCCCCAGAGAAGAAGGTCTGTTTTTTCGTATTTTCGCTCCTTACTAGAAAACGGTAGGTCCTACAGAAAAAATCAACTAGGTACTTATATGAAAAATGAAGTTCACCATATTTGCTACTAGTGGATACAATTTCAAAAACCCGCTATTTCGCATTTTATTTTTTGCTCACAGCGCCAAAACGATGCATCCTAGCGGTAGGGGCAGTGCCCATTGGGCACTATTATATAATCAAAACTAAATTGTGCTAACCGTGCTAGAACTAGACTAAAATGTAATGTGCTAGAACGTGAGCATAGGTACGGCTTAGTAGGTCAAATATGAACCGAGAAAACGAATTTTAACCAAAACCAATCGGTAAGCGGAAAACCATGTTTTTCAGAACGTTTTCGGCTGTAGCTCAGAAACTATTGGCCCGATTCCAAATTTATTTTTTTCTCGTGAAAGCTGATTAAATTTCCCATCGCAGTTACTCCATGTGAGATTTTGATCTGAGCTTTGATATGAGAGGGGCAGGCGTGGCAAACAAATGACAAATTTTGGCAAAAACCTAAACCGTGGTGTAAAATTTGCGTATTTTTTTATTGAAGTGACTGACAAAATTATTCTTCTCGTTCTCCAATCTGTTGCAGGTGAGTCCCCGGACATTGTTCGATCTACTTCCTGATCTTTAGTAAGTGAACTGCATGATACTGCTATTTTTGGTAGGCACTACAGTTAGCATTTTCTGGACCTACTCACGCTATTTGAGGTTTTATCGTCCTATTTCAATGAAAATAAATTCATGTCATGGCCCAACCACTTGCCTCGATTGTACTCTTATTGGCGGTGGCGCGAGGCCCCCATTTTGTTTTCATCCTATATCTCCAACATAGTCAACATCGAAGTTGGTCTGAAAAATGAAAAACCTAAGGAAACTATCGCGTTACATCTCAACTTTGATAATTATAAATAGGTAAAAATTCACATGAATCTGGGCAGAAAAAAGAGCACAAGTGTCTTAACGTAGGTACGTTGTTCAAACATGGCCAGGCGGAAAATGTTCAGAACGGGACCCTATTATCTTTTCTTACCTACGTAATAAATTCCACCCCCTACCATTACCCGATACCTGATAGGACTTGTCTATCCCAGGAGGGATGGCCCGACTTACTCCCTATTACTATAATTGATTTGTAGTAAACTACAGGTATTGAATCCAAAAGTCTATAGCGGATTCAGTCATCGCTTAAGATAGTTTCCCATGTTGTGCTGACTGAAAACATAATCAAACGAATAAAGTTCTTGCTGTTTACGTAGGTTAAATCTCCATAGCCTCAATTTCTTGGAAAATTCGCAAATCGTCAGTTCGACTTCAGTAACTCGGCTATAATTCGACTTGAAATGGGTAATTTCGGGCATTACCTCCCTTCAGCTGTATATCCTCCCTTTCTTTCCGCATAGAAGCAATCGGTTGGGATTGCGAATGGTTTCAACGCCTCCAGATTATATGGCACCTATGGGTGTATTCCAACCTCCTCCCTTCGTCCAAACCCGCGCGGTTTCCCACATTCTCCAACGCCCTTCGCCCCCTTCTTCCAAACCCACCATCATTTCCATTCATATTCTCCGAGCAACAAAAAATGGTAATGTTGTTATTATACATCCCCCGCTTTCCTTGTAGCATACCGACCTCAATTCCACTAAAACTTTATGCCAAGGCAACCCCTTATCCTCCGCAGCTCCTCGTCTCGTTTTCTTCCCTTAATTAAAATTTGTATTAAAACTCATCGTGAATGCAAACTGTTTTTGCGGTGCTCACACTGTAAGCCACTGATCTCTTCTTTCCCATTCCGTTCCTCGAAATCGCCAGACAAACAGTCTTTCTGGAGAGGTACACCCTATAATCTTCCCAAGGCTCAATTAAGGCGTGTACATGCGTATTTCCGGCTGTTGAAGGGAACCAACGAATTAACATCTGTGAGCGATCCTCTTCTTGTCTTCTAAGCGGAAAAGTCATGAGACTGAAATAACATAATGGTGTTACGCCCAGGATGTTAAAGTCGTTGAGAGGTGTACGATTACGGTTGCCAGATTTTTTTCACCAGTAGGTATATTGTACATTTTGGCCAAGACCGTGAAAAATATAGTATTTGCATTAAAATTATAGTAGATAAAATATACCTAGTATTTGGAAGAAAAATATAGTAGGCTATAGCCTTATATATAAAATGTTGATTATTTGTTTTTCGGCATAGTTTGTAAGCTTCGACACTCCTGGTTATGTGATTATATATAATATATATATACCCTGAACGCTTCTTTTTTTCCAAGTATTGATACATTTATTGTTAAAAATATTACATTTTTCCGCTATGATTATTTCAGTACCTAGAAAGCACAAATTGATGACTGAAATGCCGTGATGATCCCGGGTACGATTGTGCACAATATAGGCAATATTAGAATCCCGCGCGACGCGCTGTGCTTTTTTTAAAATGTAGGTAGGTATGACCCCAATTTTTTATCGCGGATGCGAGTTCTACGTTCGAAACACCCGTCGTGCGTTATCCGCGCATAGCGCAAACACCCGCGCGTGCGCAGTTAAGCGCAACTTCTCGATTCTAAACGGCCGAGGGGCTTTGTTGAAATAGCCCGATTTCGATGAAATTTGTGTGGTGGGGGAGGGGGGGGGGTCGCAATTAACGTCACATCCCATCAACAGATTTTGATGAAACAATTTTTAGTGTGTGGGTCGGCTTTCAAGTCCCGAATGACCGATTAGGGTGAGAGTGCTATGGTTGAGTGGAGGGAGGGGGGATTTCCTACGGATAGCTCGATTTCAATGAAATTTGTGATGTAGGTCAGATATCACGTGTGGAAGTGCCTTTTCAAGACCTGAATGACCAAGTTGGGTGGTGTTGCTGTAGTTGAGTGGGGGGAGGAACAATTTGCTAAGAAAAACGTGGGCAAATCCGCGCAACTCTTCCTATCTTCGTTGTTTACAGTGAAATCTACAAAACGACCGGTTCCGGCACAAGACGTCACAGTAATCTTCGTATTACAAGTTACAAGGTAGGTGTAGGTATTCTGCGCTTCCGGGAGTTGTGTGGGGGAAAAGTTTCACGATTTTTTGGGGGGATTTATTTTTTCCTAGGCTTGAATTTGGGGAGGGGGGGGGGGGGGGTATTCGGACGGGATTTGGCAGCACTAACTCCAGTCATTACTACATGGACGGATGGGAATTAATTTCCAAAACGGTTAATAGTTTGTAATTTTTTTTCTTCAATTTTCTGTTTTCTAAAAATATAGTAGATTTGCTACTTTATTTTTTTGATACAGTATATATACTGTATCAAAAAAATAAAGTAGCAAATCTACTATATATAGTAGTTCAGGGCTAAAGTATAGTAGAATACTATATTATAATATAATATAGTATTCCTACTATATTATAGTAGGCCTGCCAACCCTATTAAAGATGCACCTCTTCACGCTCTTTCGATTCACGTCTGGCTGTCCTGAGGGTTCTTAGCTATTCTCTTTTTAATAAATGATGTTGCCTTAATTCTGAAGTTCACCACGTGTAGTTTGTACTGCTTATGATCCAAAACATGAAAAACAAAACGTTTTGGTTTATTACTAGTCTTTTTGTATTGAGAAACTCCATTACGCCTAGATGATGAGGTAATTAACAATAACTAATTATTAGTTTGGCATGAAAGACAGATATTCCTGCGGCTTCTGGATGAGAAGACCTGACGGATTTTGATTCGCATCAAAACGCAGTCTGGTAGTGAAATATACTGACACGCTACAAATCAGTACCGATATTGAAGCCCGTCGGATGCTAGTGAAATGTTCATTGTTTAGAATGCTCGTGTCAGATCGTAAACGCGATGCATAATCAATTGTATCAGGATCATGACGTGAGCTTGAAATGATCAAATATTAATGCCGAGGGGGATGGGTTTCAAGTACATCATACGAACTCCATTTGTATCGTTAACTGCAGTGATTTGTCCATTTTCACCGTCTCTTTCCAAGTTGCGCCTTCTAAACCGATAGAAACACTGGCGCAGGTTGTAATCTATCTGGTTTATTGCAACTGATGAACCACAGTTAACAGCTTCAATTGATTGGGTTTTGGTGTGAGAGGATCTCTTTCGTGTTAATGTTTAGAAACGAACAGTAGTCACGAGCGGGAGTCGGTCGGTGGAGAGATGTACATCGTTAGCTCTACGTAGTTTACTTGTGTTGCTCCAGTAATTGATGACAAGATTTAAGGGAGCCGGCTGACGGAAGCACGTTTAAAGGAGAGGAATCGCATGGTGTAATGAGAACCATCCTCATCAGCTGAAGAGCGGAGAGAAATTAAGATCGGTAATCAGGAGCCACAAAAGTTTGACATCCTTGAGGCGTGAGGTTTAGGAAAATTGAAGCACATGCATTATTGTCGAAGCACGTTCATCTACATGATGTATGACTTGTCAGCTTCTGTGGGGAAAAGGACTAACTTCATCAGCTATAAGTTCAGATCCATGTACCTTTTAGAATGTGTTATTTATGGTTGACTGTTCTTGAATCTACCGCCGCCTCCACTAAAGTTTATGGCGAGAAATCTTGCGATGCTGAAACTTTTGTTCGGGCGTTACGTCGATTTCCGGAAATTCCAAGAAGTGAATTTTTTACAAATGGCAGTTTTATGGAAAACCACGCGTTGAAACTCGTATGCATGCGTTGGAGTTTGAATGAGCCTAGTCAGCGGGCCTATGAGTTATAATATGCAGATTAATACAGTCCTTGTTGTAATGATTTGAGATCAATTTACAGTGCATTTATCACTACCATAATATGGCAGTGATACATGCGCTGTATTCTGTATTAACCTGCATATTGTTCCTCTTCATAATAGGTTCTACATTTTGGACGCACATCGATCTTTTTATTACCCTCTTATTAAAATGCCAAGACATGAGAGTCTTTTATTAAAGTCCAGATTCGTGGCTAGCCGTCTCACTTCATGGCGTAGCTATAGCTCTTATAAGATATTGAGTGATTCAACAAATTGTGGAAATTAATTTGAAAAAAAGATTTAATTCCGAGCGTGAAATGGAATGAGGGAGTGTGTTTGTTATGTATCTGGTTTCCACCTTCCTATCGTGATTTATTGCCAACCGAAGGATGCCCCTGCCCTCCCGTACGACGGAGTTGAAAACCAGATAGCATGTAGCCATGCGCTATGACCTCCAGCACGTTCGGCCAACTGATGAGTACATACATTACATAGTTTATAATGCCTCGAAAAATAGGCACCTGTTCGTGAACGTTTGTACGTTATAGAGACAACCCAAATGAATCTCTGCATTAAATTTCAAATCCGTGTGTTGCGGTATTATGTATACATATATATGTTTCATAGGATATAATATGTATCGGAGGTTTGCCATGAATTGACCCTTGGAATGGGGTTTGTGGAGAGAGCTCATCGTTTCAGCGTTCCAACTTAAGTTACCCGATTTCATAATTTTATAATTTTATGCGTTTCTGGCTAATTTGCCATGACATTTCTCCGCCGAGTTTTCGTACAACTGCGACGAATTTCTAACAGCTGAGTTTTCCGTTAAACCAAAGGAGACGCTACATGGAAAATCTCCGTGTTTTAATCAAGAGCTCTGTATTTTTCGGTGGAACGATAAATTATTTCAGTCCAGTCTGAATTCTGAACGTACTTGACTTTTCATTAAAAAAGGGCTCGGGAAAAATAAATAAAATGCGTGCAGATACTTGAAATTCTTTCCCTGCGATGAATTGAACTCCGAGTTCGGTACATTTGATCTCGAGGCGATTTAATTGAATCTCTGAGAAATTATTTTACTCAGTCACCCTCTTCTCGGCCACGCCTGTATGCGGTTTACCCGAATGAAACCTCCCACCATAATCCCTATTAGTGCCTACCCATGCAAATCAGATTAAATTTAATTTATCATGTAAATTTCTCCCGGATTATTCAAATTAACAATCTAATGCCACATATTAATCCAAAAGCTAGGACTGTTCGTAATCCACTAAGATTTAAATCAACTCTGCTGTTTTGCCGTAGAGAAAGAGAAGGATGAGAGGAGCTGTAATTTAAACGGAGCATTAACAAATCAGGATTTTGTTCATTTGGCGAACTAATGAACAATTAAATTCTGACCGGCTTGATGGAACAAACAGACGATGGAATAAATCGGGCAGAAACAATAATGCAATCATTTCATTTTGGGTTTGAATAAATTAGACCATTGATATATTTCTATAATAATTATTTTAATTACTCAGTTTTCATCACATGAAAAGCACAACATGTACCTCAGAATAGTCCTGCACAATGCTAAACACTACGTCATCCAGACTGGATGACTGGATGACGTAGTGTTTAGCATTGTGCAGGACTATTCTGAGGTACATGTTGTGCTTTTCATGTACTGCAGTACTGGATCATCCAGTACTGCAGTAATTGCATGCTATTACATCACCTTTTTTAGCTTCTTGCTGAGCCAAGGTAGGTACACCATGTTTTCCATAAACGGGGAAAACAATTTTGAACGGCTTTAGAATTTGTTCTTTTACGTTTCATGACGAGTAGATCACGAGTTTGCCAATCACCCGTTTTGGGAAATAGGAATGTTTTATTTTTTTTTATTTTAATTATTTTTAAATCTGGTGTTTTGACAGTAGGTATACTTTTTACTCGAAGAAGAAGAATTCTTCTTCTTCTTCTACTAAGTAGTACTACTATTTTTTACTCTGTCTGGTTGTTGATCCCGATCACCTAAACCCCTGTGGGCTCTCAGGGGCAAGAAAGGGGCTACCGGAGGTCGTGACGGAATCATCGATGGGGTTGAATGATGGGTCGTTTTCGAAGTCTTTTTGGACGCATGATCCATTTCTATAGGCCCCTTATGCGCACTAGTGTCCCAGTGCGAACACTATGCAGGTATTCAGTTTTTTTATTTGTTATTTTGGTTTATTATTCTTGGAATAATACACCTATGTGATCGCGACGGACGTCCACGACTCGGATCGGCCTCAAAATTTGACATTATCCGTTTCAAGAGGTCTAGATTCTAAAACCGTAATGTCCGCCCGCCGTCCGGGCCGTTTTGGGCAGTAGGATTTTTTTTTTTTTTTTTTTTTTTTTTTAAATCTGACATGTTCGCAAAATACTTGGTTTACCATCTAGTTGTTCCTGCAAGGTTTTCAGACCGGTCGCCCAAACCCGTGGGGCGCTATGGGAGTCTAAAATGGGGCTATGGGAGGGTTTTTTGAAAGGCTTTTAGCTATGGGGTCGAGTTAAGTGTCGTTTTGGAAGTATTTTTGGACGTAGAATCCATTTTTGGGGGTCCCGGATCGATCCTATTTCACTGTGGGGGCTTATGGTGCTTTCATGGGGCTAAAAATGGGATTTTTGAAGGATCCCAGGAAAAAAAAGTTATTGACACAAAATTAAATTTTTGCACAAGTAATCTATATCAAAGAATAATGAACCCTTGTGTAAAATTTGCAGCGTTTTTCGAAAGATGATTGACCATAGTTCACTCAAAGCCAAAACGGGAGAATCTAGCTAAAATGTAGGTGAGTTTTAATAAATATTTGGATTTAATCCTGGTCATTTTACTACCTTCGTAATATCACCAGCATAGTTTCTTTGTAGTAGAAGCTTTACTGACGACCGACCATAAAGGTCGCCCCCGTAAACATTGAGTGACCTGCTAGTGGTAAATTGATTCGTTGTATTATCGACTCGCAGATTACTTTTTACAACTGTCCACCCTTCCGAAGGAGAGGTGTGTACAGTGGCGAGCGGTAGCTTTAATGATTAACTTTAGTAATTTTATGATAATTTGGGTACCTAGCCATGATTTTGAAATGATGATTGATAGCGATAAAGGCCATTCGCATTTGGGGCAGAGCGTTCTTTGCAACATGGATTAATAGTGAAATAATTTCACTTAAGGAGAAGGGCACCTGACAGAAGCTCGACAGGAATCACTCCTGTAGATGTCTCACACATGAGACGTGTGAGACATATGTGTACATATGTGTCCTCATATGTGTACATATTTGTACATTGAGATACAAAAGACCCCTTTGATAACCGAGCTACACGGGCAGCGTTCCTTACTTCGGCCTTGCGTGGATATCTCAACAGAAAACAATCAAGCGTACACTCTTCCTAAACTCTCATCACCAATCTAATCCTTATCCTATCTTGTCTAGCCAGAAGCGAGTGAAAACAAAATGAATCACGATATATCATAATAATAATAATCATATTATGATGTATTATGCGGCTAAAGTAGAAGATGTGTGAAGGTGGATCTGATAGGAGGCTGTTGACGCGGTTCTTGACTTGACTTGACTGTTCCATGAGTCAAGTAGGTAATTGATAAACAATACGAAAAAGAGGATCCCGCGAAAATCAAAATTGACAGCATGTAGTTGAAAGAGGAAATCTCCGGCTCAAAGAAGAGGTATCGGCTTTCAAATCCTTCGTAGTCACTATCGATCCGACTATTCCAATCTTTTGGATACCGGCCTAAAGGTCTACGACCCGTCCAGGCCCGTCTCTAACAGCTCTCGTTATACAATGCAGGTGTATGAGATTAGTATATATAATTATTACATTTTTAATTGCAAAGTCCTTTAAGTAATCTTAAAACTACATTACAGTCTAACTATACTACAGTAGGTAACTAAGACTAATTTTACCCCTGATCTATTCCCCTTACAACTTGATAGTCGATAGATGTGAACGATACATACCAATAAGGTAGAACCTTTGGATACCAATTTTAAATTTTTTTTGCTTAGTGCCGTCACACCCGCTATGTCCCATTCTTCCTGTTCGTCAATGTTTATTCCGTCCATAGTGAAAATGATGACACCACTCGCCTTATTTTTATTATAAAAGGTGTCTATACCTTCAAATGTCTATTATAGACATATTATAGATATAATATCTTCGTATATTTCTAATCGGAGCTCCACTCCGAATATCGGGGGAAAAAATTCGGATCTGCGGGTTCGTCTCGGGAGAGGGCAGAAGTTGGACCGTTCAACTTTATTAAGCTTGGCATGCGAGACCAGCGTCTCACTAGATAGTAAACTGAGACGTGCAGTCTGGTGGTGCGGAGGGAGTTGTACTTCTGAAGAGATGACCTGGGAATGCTAAATTTATATAAATATGTTACACTATTTACCCCGCCAAATGCGCCAATCATCACCCATTTTAGGGATGGACCACAAGTGTGTGATGAGGCTCTCACTCGGGATCCTACGTCACAAGCTGGAAGTCGTCCGATCATAGCATATTTATGCGCGAAAAGGACAAAACCCCTAAAATTGCCCGACAACAAAAGTAAAAGATGGGTGTTCGAAAATGTACGAAGCCGCGAAGGTCTGGATGAAGTGGAAAATATCATAAGTACGTACCATTACTACATTTCCGGAAAGATGTCGATCGTCAGGAGTTTAGTAAACCCAATCATCAAGTGAATGAATCAGGCAGTCCAATGGCTATTTGGACAATTTACCATGAGTGAACTAAACCTGACTATAAAAATCAGGGGCATGCGGCAGGTCATATCAGAGGTATAACCTGCTTAAATGCTGAAATGCTAACACACACCGGCATTTTGGCAAAGAGGCTTTCGTCTTGAATGGAACCTAATGGCATCTTGAAGGAGGTTTCTTATCATATTATAATATATCGTATGCATTCAATTTGTTGTGATCTCCAAGGCTTGCCTTAATACGCAAATACATGGATTTTTAAAATACTTCGAGGAATTTCTTACTTTCTGCCATAAATGCTTGTGAAACCCCCTTTTAACGAACATTTTCGTTAAGGTTATGTGAACTGAAACCCCATGAAAATGTATTTTATACAATTAAATTGTAAACTACTTTTTCAAGGTTTTTCTGTCATTAGTTACTTTCAATCTAAAATCTCTCAAGCAAAGGGATGGGTTGTAAGGAAAGAACAAAGGTTTAGGTTTTAATGTCAAACCATACCCAATTTAAGTACGTGTTGAGATTTTTAAAAAAGTTCGCATTATTTACATTAAAATTTATTCAAATTCTATCACATCAACGACTGAATCATCTTCTTCTCACTCCGATCTACTTGCTGATTGAAATTATAATTTATAACTAATATCTCTAGGGATCTGTAGGTTGTCGACCTTGAAACTACGTCTGTTTTCTCTTTAAAATTTCTTTAGTTAGGTGAAGTGACCCAAGCAGAAGGTATTTAAGTTAGAGGATTGCATCTTACGAAAGCGTCGTAAGGATTTGGGCCTTCACAGACAGCCTGGTTTCCTGCATTCTTTTGCAGTTGAATCTTGAGTTGAGGCCAATCATTTCGCTTTGAAAATGTTTATAGAAACCAAACAAGGGGGTGCTGTAACTGCTGGTTAAATTATCTGGCCTATGGAATTTCAGTATCAATTTGGACAAAAACTAAAGCCTTTTCGTCGGAAAGGTCCATCCGAATGATGAATGTCATATTAATGGCAACCCAGTCGACGTTACTAACCACTATAAATTCCTGGGATTGTTGCCTAATTACGATTTAGACTGGAAGGCTCACTTTGAGCTAAAAGTATTATTGTCTAAACATGGTGTTAACGTTGTGTAGAATATTAATATTCAGTGCCCACTCCGGTCCGGTGCCGGTAAAATTTAAAAATCACTATTGCAGTGGTGTCACCAACGGCATTCTATGCTCGCCAGATTTTGGGGCGTTTGGATCTAATTAAAAAGATTTGGCAATTCCTTGTAAAGAAAGTTCTGGGGGCACCTATGACTATTTTGCTTGGCTACACGTTACCCACGGAAACCCCTTCGACACGTTTAACGCCGTGCTGGGGAACCCTACCATGTCCTTCAACACAAAAGGCAGCGAGAACAAGGACGTAACGCTTTCCACTCTCCGCCCTTCATAGAATACAATTTTAAATTCAAATAAAATTATAGGAAATCCTCCTCTTCCATAGTGGCTTTATTGTAACTCTCTTCTAGCACTTTGTACATATTGCCTTGCCGTACCACATATCATTGAATGGCACGTGGTATCATTTAATTAAATAATAAAATTCGTTTTTCATTCATTCGTGATTTCAATTCCTGATGCAATTAAATTCGGTACTCCCCTTGTATGTTACCTACCGGGAGCTCGATATCTACCTGTCGAGGCCGATACCTACCAGGTGCTTACATGTTTAAAATCCCGACAAATCATCTACTTATATCTAAATTATATTACATATAATATTATTATGTTTGCGTTTAAATTTGGGACAAACTTAAGAGAATGGGCGGTGTGGGGACGGAAGAACAGGTAGCCTACGGCACCCTAGGCACCCAAGGTTACGTCCACAAACCGTGAACCATTCTTAAAATGTCATGGACCCAAACACTGGAGCACATACACAGGCAATAGAATGCCAATGGAGAGTGGTCAAATTTTGCTTTGTACGGTATTAAGCAGCATGGTGCATCTTGGAACGAAAACCCATCAAGAATGGTGGTGATCACTTCATCCAGACGACCCTTTCGACGCTTTTTTAGACGGCGCTCTTCCAATATGCGCCCCCCTGGCACGTTTCTCTTCCAATATGCGCCCCCCTGGCACGTTTCTCTTCCAATATGCGCCCCCCTGGCACATTTCTCTTCCAATATGCGCCCCCCTGGCACGTTTCTCTTCCCATATGCCCCCCCCCCCCCCCCCCCCCCGTCAAGAAAAAACTAGTTTCAAAATTTCGCACAGGGATAATTTTACAGTCATCCTACCGTTTAAATCCGTGTAGTGGAAAAACTTGTTACCCGATCGAACCGATCGCGTGGTTTTACACTGTTTGTTGGTGCAGCGGAGTACTGGATTGGCTTCGCCACGTCTATTTCTTTTACATCCCTCGACCATTACAGTACCGCACTTATCACAGGGACCTGCTTCCACTAACCGATCAATTAAACCGCGCTCGCGTAAAAAATTGGTGGCCGATTTTTCGTCACTCGCGACATCTTTGATCTTTGTAATTGAGAATAAATACATACAAACAATGACAACGACGAGGCTCCGAGGAGAAATACGAGGAGGCGCACTTGCCTCGGGGGGGCGCATATTGGAAGAGCACATTTTAGACGATATGAAAAACACCACCCTTATGAAGTGAGAACGAGAGGACCCACACGTGCTTCTACTCGAAAAGAATAAATTACTTTTACGCTTTGGAGACCTACTCATGTAGGTAAATTACTTTTACGCTTTGGAGACCTGTCTCATCGATTCGGTAGGTAGGTAACATACTAGGGGATCGGACGGGCGGTAGGTAACATACAAGGGGAGTACCTTAAATTCAAAGTAATTTCAATCAGAACTCTTCAAGCAGATATGTTTTTAGTTGAAAACTGTTAAGGACCCGATGTGTTCATTTCTTTATGTGGAACTATCCATGAGTTTATTAACTTTCCAAGGTGTGTGTCTCGACTGCTCTAATCAAATAGTTGAGGGTAGCGAGGTTCAGTCAGATCTGACTGAAAACCTCGCTACCCTCAACTATTTTATTAACTTTGTTACCAGACGTTCTTTTTGGCTACGGGGAAATGGAAATGGATAGATAGTACGTGTGATATTGACCTACGATGTTTAATAGTTGCAAGAAATTCCCATTTCTGATTCCCTTCGTATAGAATAGGCGGGAAGGTTGCTTGCTCGGAATACCTTGTCCTGTAAGGCTGCACCGGGTTAGCGCGTCTGCTCCATAAAGCTTTGAATTACGGCCGAGTCTATTTGGATTTTATGGCGGAAATGAAATAGGTGCCACTCTGAATGGCAATATCAAATTATGAGCTCTCGGACTAAAAGCTCTCTGAGTGAGGTGTTATACGATGGTGTTTACTATTCGAGTTATTATCCTTGACAATTTTTCGTTCAAGGAAACTAGTTGGTCTACTGACGAGGTAGGCGACACTTTTCACTCGGAATTATTTTATGATTATTATGTTTCAACAAAGACCACTGGAGAAAACATCGCGTGGCTCAATGTGTGTTTATGTAGGATGGACGAAATTATTCGAGTAGAGTTTTGGAGCAATGAAAACGTATGGAATTTACGCTACACCTAAAATTTGCATTCTTACTTGGCTCACTTTGAGAATAAAAATTTAATCCTGAAATTTGTTGATCTGATCTCGCGAATTATTCCTGAAACCCCCAGCGGTTAACCTAAGGTTTAATCCCATCGTGTACCGGTGAAATAATCTTATCTCGACCAGACGGTAGGATTTCCCTGGACATAACTTTGGCACGGCTTCCAACCGCCCATTACGAGCGTGCGTTAAGCGGAGGTCCAGATAAGGGTTGAGTGGGACATTGTGGGAGCAGGTGAATCGCAGGTAATGTGATCAATCAAGACAGAATAACCTTCCGTCCCCCGCGCCTCGTCGCGGTTTCGGGAGGGCTCAAAGGGGGACAATGGGACACAATGGTCTAGATGATCATTATTAAGCGATCGCTCGACCACCCCCCTCTCACGACCCTTCTACCCTGAAATACTCATATAGCCCTTTTCAGACGCCCTTCACTGCTTTCTTTACCAGACGACATCGTTTTTCCAACGAGTGGGTATTGATGACTCAATCCGTCTCTTTGATGGAGTTCACGAGCTGATTTATGGCCCCCCACCCCCACCCCGGGAGTTCTCCTGATATAGACCAACGAAACCCCCCAATTTTAAAGTCCTCAGTATCAACCTTCATGCAGACCACAAAGTTTGGAGTAGTCTACCTTTTTAAATTAATAATTACTCCAGGAATTGATAATGATTATTACTATTGTTACTACCTACGAGTGTTATTTTGGATCGAAAATAAATCTGTGAAAGTACACAAACGGTTGCGGTCTTGTAACTCATTTTATAATTCCTTGATGGATTTTTTTTTTACGAGATGGAAAATCCTTTATAAAGGATATAATCCATATATGGACTGACAGCAGGGAAGTCCCCACCCTTCGTGTGGGAGTCCTGCTTACCTCAGTATACCCACTAAAAAACACTCTCAGGAAGCTGCCCCGGAACTACGTAGTTAGTATTACTTCAGGGCAGTTCCTTTGGTTGGCCGCGTATGGCCTCTTCTTGTAGTCAGTGTAAGTCCATGTCTCCTGTTTTTGAGGAGGATAGGGATAGTGTGGGAGGGCAGGTTCTTCAACCTTCCCCTTCCCTATCTCCATCAACCAGTCCTGGCCTTCTGTTCTGCCGGTTTTTCTCCTTTTCATGGGGTGGTCATTCGTCAGATGAGAGAGGGGATGATGGAAGGGTTGGTCCAGCACCAATTTCCTCCCACTCCCTGTCACTGTCAATATAGCTACGACGAAAGTGTGCACGGCGTCCCAATTGTCTTTCACCGCCAGCATCTTTGCTACAATGGTTTCTGGCTCAAAGACTTTGATCTCCTCCATCAAACCGCTCCGCAGCCTTTGCCAGCGGGGGCACACAAAGAAGGTGTGATGGGCGTCGTCATCCTCAGTGTGGCAGTACATGCACTCTGCTTTTATAGTCTTTCCTATCTTTTTCAGGTATGCTCGGAAATAACCATGGCCTATGAGGAACTGGGTGAGATAGTAGCTCGTCTCCCCGTGCTCGAACATTGTTTATGAGCTGTGCCGTCCATCGTCCTCGGCTCTCCGTCCTCCATCTATCCTGCCACTTCTCCATGGTCATTCTCCGTTCTTCTTTCTTCACTGTTGCTAGCGCATTTTCTCCTTTACGTGAGTGATTTCTTCTCCTTTCGTCCGCTAGGAGGTCTATTGGGATTGCTCCAGCAATAGTTTGCACTGCTGCGGCCGATACTGTTCTGTATGCACTGCATATGCGCAGTGCTCCTCTCATCCGCACTGATTCCATCCTTTGCCTATACATTTGGAACCTCAGTGATTCTGACCAGATTTCAGCTCCATACAGCATAATGGCGTCCGCTGTTCGCATTAGTAACCTCCGTCTTGCTGAGGAGGGGCCGCCTATGTTAGCCATAAGACGAGACAACCTTCCCACAATGATTGTTATTATAACAGCCGCTTTATCTACAGCTCTGCATATGTGCGTCCAGAAGTTTAGTTTCTGGTCGGGCATTACTCCCAGGTATCTAATCGCATCCGAGGATTCAATAGTTTGTCCGTCGACTAGCATGGGTATGTGTCTATCAATCCGTTTCCCTGAGAGCATAACAATTTCCGTCTTATGTACTGCGAGGGAGAGGGATCTAGGCTGCATCCACTCCATTATGCGCCGCATAGTTAATTCCTTACTGGATATAGCTATTGATAAATATAATAATAATAATAATAATAATAATAATAATAATAGAATAAAATATTATATTTATAATAATATAATATATAAATATATTATTTATAAATATAATATTACCTTCATTCCATGTGTTATTCGGATAATTAGACCTTCATATTTAAAAATATCCAATAAATTGTTATTTGAAGTATTTTAAAAACTGACCCATTGTGCTCAAATTCCCCTTTGTCGAAGTGGCTGCCCTACTCAATTATCACTAGCAATCCAGACAGAATAGTCTTTTGCGCCTCTGCGTTGTGACCATCACGTAGACTATTGCCGTTTTTTAATAACGCCAAAAAAAATTATTGAAAGCCATATAAATCTGAGGGAGTAGAAATCTTCGTATTCTGTTTCCCCCTAAAATAGGTACTAACGTCATTGAGGGCGCCAACCTAGAATTCTTTCAGGTGAAAGCGTTAAATTTTCAAAATTGTAAATCAGCCGAGGGGTTGGTGAGATGTTTGTGAAGCGCTAAAAATATAGTTCTTTCTCTCTCATTTGTGTTGAAGTGGAGCGCATACCTTTAAGGAATAAATAACTACATAATGTGTTATATATTATATTAGTTTTAGTTTGACTTCAGAAGATATTATTCATGTTAAAAGCATGTATACCTATAACCTCTTTAATTGAAAGAGTGGCCAGAAGGCCAAAATGTGCGAGGCTAAATAAACCGTTAATCAATCAATAAATCTCTCGTTTGCTGACTCTCATGTCTCTTTCGCAAACTTGTGCACAAGACATGCCTTTTGCCTTCCCGTCTCGCCTTGAAGTTATATTCCATATCCAAAAGCAGTAGACTGCAGAAAAATTCCTTTGAATAATTACAAATCCGCGAACTCTCCCCTCCACCAACCTACGTATTATAACGTATGTTCATCTCCTCATAATTTAGCATACAAAAGGAATACAAGAGGTAGAAGCCAACACCAGGGCGTCTTGACAAGTTGCAAGTAGTGGTCCAGCTTTTGGGAATCGCATCTGCTTCCCACCCGGTGTAAAAATCAGGGCGGCGAGGTGGGAAAGGAGTAGAACCTTAAAAGTGTCAAAGTGGCAGTATCAGACCGAAGGATAAACAGACCTATAAATATCCTTGTGGTAAAGAATGAAGATAGAGACTGTGGAACAAACAAGTTTCCACGGTTCCAACACATTTCCTCTCTATTCTAACCCCCTCCTCTAACAGCCTTTCAGCTGCCTTTCTCCACAACGCACTGTCATCCCTTTCAGCACTATTTTCCTCCTCACCTTTTCTTTCTTTTTTGTGCATCCGCTGTAACCGAACGTTTTCCTGATTCTTCCAATGACTTTTGTTAGTTGTATTTCCCTTGAATCTTCGTAATTTGGGCGAGGGATGATATTAAAGCATGGTGCCACCGGTACTCAGTACCAAAATACATCAGCTAATCCGTTTCGGGCCCAACCTAAGAATTCTGAAAACAGTCTTGGGAACAGGAAAACAACTCTCGTCCCAGAAGCCTTTGGACAAAACACCGAAACACATTGAGCCCGCTCGGTATCTCGTGGGGAACACATTGTGGGACCCGGGAGATGGGAAGTGGTTCTGCACAACAAGTAAGTGGTATTGTGCAAACCAACAGCTAAGGAAGAAAAAACAACTTCCAAATCCCCCAAGCTTGAGTGCTCTTTCGCTTTCCCAAGTTCTTAGTTTCTGAACAAAAGTCCAAGTTTCAGGTAGATTAACTCCACCTTGGGAAACCCGCATCTCAGCTTGATCCGTTTTGGTCGGAACCTCAAGTTACAATGCAAACATTTTTCCGCAGAATTTACGAATAAAAACACTCACGATGCGACATGGCCCTTTGAGCCATATTGATAATAATCTCATCAGCCTCCTTTCATTTTGCTACACCAAAAATATGCAAGTTGACGGAATGAATCACAATTAATTAGGCTTATCGTAGCACAATATTAAAAACGCTGCAAATTTTACACAAGTGTTTATTATTCTTTGATATAGGTTACATGTCCAAATATTATTTCTGTGTCAACAACAAAATTTAAAAAAAAGGTTTTTTAAATGTTTTATTTTTATTTTTTTTAAAACAACTTTTTTTTACTCGGAAAATATTCGACCTCCTGGAATTTTTCAAAAATCCCATTTGTAGCCCCATGAAAGCCCTATAGTTCCCCACAGTGAAATCGGATCGTTCCGGGACCCCCAAAAATGGATTCTACGTCCAAAAATACTTGGAAAATGGCACACCTAACTCGATCCCGTAGCCAAAACCCTCCCAAAAAAAACCTTTCCTAGCCCCGTTTCAGCTCCATGGCGCCCCACTGGTTTGGGCGATCGAGCTGAAAACCTTGCGGGCACAACTAGATGGTAAACCAAGTATTTTGCTAAAATTTCAGATTTAAAAAAAAATTCCTACTGCCCAAAACGGCTCGGAGGCTGAATGCTGATGGGAGGTGTATTATACACCTCCTATACCTCCTATAATAGCAGTTATTTATGAGTTCGGTATGCGGATAGGAAAAATTAGGGAACCAATGAAATGATTGGAAAACAGTTTTGTGACCATACCTAAGGTAGGGATTATTAGTAAGTGGATGGTTGAGTTGAGGGTTGGTTTAGGAAAAGGGCAGGAGTGGACGCTGCGCGACGTGTCACCTCCGTGTGTCGTCACGCCACGTCACATTCTTCTTGTTTTTTAACAAGGAAATCACGATGTAATCTATGTTAATTCTTTGGCGCCCATATTTTCTCGAGAACGATGAAACCAAGCTTTCCTATAGGACTATGGTATAGTTACTGTATATAATATATATTATTACACAGTAACCTTTCTCGCAGAATCCAAATTGAAACCGGATTTGCGTTTGGACCTCTTGGCTTTGAGATAATAGGTCCAATGAAACAATAGATGGATTCAAAAAGGATAATAAGCCACTATTAAAGTGGCTGGGTCCCAAACCAGTCTGACTACTTAGCCGCTATAATAGTGGCTAAGTAGTCAGACTGGTTTGGGACCCACATAACTTGATTCTGCATCCAACTTCATTACGAAAACGACAGCTAACTCAACTCCCTGGTCATCAAAAGCGAGGATTTCGACGGGGATGGTTTGTCCCAGCACTGTTCGTCGTGCAACCAGGGCATGCCCGAGGGCATTCTCTGGTGAATTGTCAGGTAGCATTCAGTGAAGAGCTGGTTAGCCACGTCTGTAAGAAGCTAGTGATCCAAAGCACTGAACGTAAGAAAGTCGGGCTAGATAGATCAATTATGACGAAATATTTTCTGTAATAATGTTGATAGTGGATTTTCCCCGATCTGGCAATAGAACGGAATGTCCTGTTTCAACTGAAGAAATTTTGCCGCTGAACTTATTCACTATTGATCCCCCCCTCCACTCCATTGCTGAATTGATTTTGGATTTCTAGTCTATATGTATATACTGCAGATCGTTAAAGAGAGGATTGTATGAGCTGCGCATAATCAGAAGCGTTCTCACCACCATATACCTACTTCGTTTCACGCCTTACCACTCTCACATTGCAGTATTACAGTCGCCTCATAATGGCTTCCATTAAGTTGGCTTCTCTCTCGTGAGCATCAACGGATGACAGAGAATCCCAACGGGCTTAGGTTAATTCAACATTCTCAATCCAGGTTGATTCATTCTGGGCCTCCCCTTCTCGTTGTAGGCCGCCATTCCAGTCCTTGATTTACACTTCATTACCCGGTTATTGGTATTTATATTGCCATTAGTGCAGTTATTGAGGCCCGCTCAAGAGTTTGTTTGGAAAAGTTATATCACTTCATGATAGTTTTACCCAAGCCGCAATAGTGGATCCTCCTCTTGTAAAAGGACGAGCGAGAATTGGAGGAACTATTTTAAATTAACTATTTTATTGTTCCTCTTCTTAACATCGGGATTTGGAGCGTGGTGAATGACCGGATGAGGTTTTGTTTCGCTGGATGTCTCACTCACTGATGGGGCACCACCATCCTCCCTTTCAACTGTGTATTATGTAACATATTATGTTACATAATACACAAACTGAATATTTTATATCATGTCATGTTAGAAACACAATTAAGGAATTGTGATTCGACGATCCCAACGTTTCCTCCTCTATTTTACTTGGGCCCATACAATGGGTGCCCACTAATTCGGTATCAAACTTGCTAAGATCTGGGGTTAACATTGTTGGGGCTTGCATGAATTCGTCACTGGATAAGTCGTTACTGCAATTATTTGGTCGTTAAATACATATTATGTGAATCCACTTCTCCATTTGGGCTGATTTGTCTGATTCCGTCCATCGAACCTCATACGGCTGTGAATCCTACTTTTCCTCCTGAATTCCCAATTCTACCAAACCACCAAGATGCCATTCAAGACGTGCAAATGTCGACTTACTTGAGCATAATTGTAGAACTTCGGATACCAGTCGCTCCAAAATCAAAGACCTTGGAGTACGAAGAAGAAGCATTTTTAAGCAAGAAAATTTAACAGTATCAATCTGGCATGATATCTCTGCTTCAGTACGTGTAGATACTTGGGTTATTTTACGGGCGACAATCAGTAAAGTGAATCAGGCGATCCTGCTTTCTCGGTTCCAGCACTTTTTCTGCATCGTGTAATTTGGATTTATAATAAATTCTTTAGTGTCGAGTTTGTGTCTCATTTTTATACCAGTTCTACCCATTGCCGAATTCATGTTTGACTGACATGGCCTAATGAGGTCCAGCCCATTTAATTACTTCGGAAGAGTCTGCCTAGTTAATCAACATGAATGTCACATCTCGCGAAAAGTTCCCTAAAATAAACTTTCTTATATATCATACTTTCAAAATTTACGGAGCATCTTAATAGTATTTTGTCTAAAGGTCCCGCATAAAAGGAAAAGCGGAAATAAGGTATGTAGTTGACTTGAAATCAGGAATGAAATGAATAATTCAAACGGAAGGGAGGGATTCCTGAAACAAGATGAAAAGTTGACAATTAAGTTCATTAATAGACTTGGTCCCTTCAGAATGGAGTGCTGTGAGGCGAACTTCACGTTCCTGAGATAGGTAGCTTTCAGAATTATGCAGAACACGAGGTGCCTATCATTTTAATGGGCATTGTCTTTGATTTAATTTCTTCCCTTCCAATGTTTTCCATCTCCGTGAACCGAGTTGAGGAGGCGACAGTGATGAGAGTTGTGATTGTCCTCGTTCTCGAGATGAATGCGTCTAGTGAATAATCTGGAGACGTTCACGAGAAGGTTGCAACTCAGTTCATCAGCAATACTTCGCCGATTCCTTGATACCAAAAATGGCGTTTTATCGTATAATATACGATACGAATATACGTTTTATAATATAATATACGAAAATATTATTTTCGAATATTTGCTTGCACTTATTCCTGAGCTTTTGCATTTTCGTAGTCGACACTTCCCTACTATTCACATTACAGGAAACTCACTAATAACTTTGAATTACGCCTTGATTTTTGATGTGGTGATTCGAAAAAATCCAGACTAGGCTTGCAAGAATTATTATTCGAAATATTATGCTCTACCGATGGTTCGATCCCTGAAATTGATATTGAATGGAACTAATCAATTCGTTATGTACAATAATTGTACATAAAGCTCATGTGTACAGACAAATTATTCACGAAAAAATTCCGAAATTATTTCCATTAAATTTAGGGAAAAATTTAATTATGATTGTTCGCTTGAGGAAAATATGATCTCGATTATAATCTCGTAAGTGTGAAGACATTTTTTTTCAAGGTATCGATCGCGGGAATGACTTGGCTAATGTCGTTGCTGGTCGACCCTGGAGTATTTCAATTCCGTCCGTTTCCCCTCAGATGAGCCGTTCACTGAGCCAACGGGGTTAATTGAATGCTTGATTATAAGCATTAAGTGGGCGGTTTTCACCTGAAATTCTAAGCACGTGTATTTAATTTCTCTACGCAGTTGAATCATTTCGTTCACTCAAATTCGCCTACAAAATAGGTTGCATGTAATTTCCATAGAAGCTCTTTTCAGTATTGACGGATGGAATCAGGTATTTGGTGTCAGTTGAGTAACGTCGAGGCACGTACCATTGATGTTTGATGAAAGTTTGGTTCTCTTTGAAATTTTTTAGCGTTCACCCACTAAGCACAAAGGAAGGAACAGGGATCGAACGAAACAGGGGAAGTTTTTACAAAGTTCTGTCAACGTTACATTGATTTTTCCATCCGATCTTAACTGATCTTCCGGTAGCTCTATTAGAAGACATTCTAGTGTTAATTCAATGAGGTTTTTAAACATATTTTTTGAATTTTCTTGTTTTGCGGTTTGAAATCAGCTGAGTGAGTTCTTCGTACAGAATTCGAAAGCTGGCGCAGGGCTGAAAGGACGATGTTATTAGCAAAATCAAGATGAAACCTGCCACTTATATAAACCCAACATCGCGTTTTACTGACCAAGCTAATTAACGCAAACCCATCTCAGGGACGATTTTTGCTGGTGTTTTTTTCCCTTCCGCTCGACCTGTCCAGTTTCAAAAGCAGTTTCGAATATTTCTATTGGTTCGACCATTTACCTCTTGGTTGACCCTCACACTTTCCGAAGTCCTACTGCGGGCATTTGGATTTAGTTGGTATTTACATACCTACCTATATTAGTATATAGTATGAATTCCTAATTTATGGTGTGGATTATGAGAGATAGAGATTCCTGGCCTCGGTAGTCGGATGATATTTCTCAACATTTCTGACACTAGTTGTAGCTATCAACTCACTCATCTACGAAATTGGTGAGTCCTAAGCTTCCTGTGCATCCTTCAAGTCTGTCGTACAACTTTACGGTTCGATCTTGAAATATAAATGATATCGTACGGGAGAATATCTTCTTGGAAAGCAAGCACGAGTTACGTCCTGTCGTGCGTAGTTTATTTCAGCGAAAATCGCGAAAATCGAAAGAGCTGCGAGCAAGTAGGTTAGCTAACCCAGCGTAAATAGTTCGCACTAATTGGGGCAACTTGAGGGAAGCAGAGGTTCGAAGTTGTGTCGGTCTGCGTGCAACCTGAGCAAGTTGGTCGTTCGCAGGTTCAACACCTAACTTCCTCCCAAGCGTCTTACATCACTCATTTTGGAGGGTGAGACGGGCCGACGTTAACCCTCTCTCCACTCAGGGTAGTTGCATACGGTCGGCCTTCACCCGCGGAAAAGCTCTTTCTCCTCCCCTTGTTCCAAACTGCCATTAGCGGACTTCGGGCTCCTTCTTCACCCCCACCACTGGCAACGCTGTCCTCCGGTGCTCCTAACTTGCCGTTAAATGGATAATTAACCGGGTATTTACCGTTTGGTGAAAGTGGAGGTTGGGTCGTTGAGATGAAACTAAGGTTAACCGTTTACTGTTAACCAGCCGGTAGTCCTAACTTGAGCAATATTAGGTTACGAGATTTCGTGGTAAGTGGAATGAGAGCTCTATTGACTAGATCTGTATTCCACTCATCCTTGATTCATCTACCGATAGCAGTGGGATTGTTTCCACGTCGAGTTATCAATATTTACAAATGCTAATCCCCGTCTTGTTCCAATTGCGACATCGGGCATTTTAATACTAATTTCGGTAGAAGCGCCATCCCAATGAATTTAATGGTAATTTGGTCCACTCAATAAAACATCAAATTATTAGAGAGGAAAATATTAATGTGATCAACAAAATCTTAACCTCCCAGTTGACAGAAATTTGTACCTTTTGAGTGTTACTGGCGATTATGGGAACTGAATATGACTCGGGTATTTTAGGTTTATTATTCTTGGAATAATACACCTATGTTTTGGCGACGGAGGTCGACGACTCGGATTGGCCTCAAAATTTGACATTATTCGTTTCAAGAGGTCTACATTCTAAATCCGAAATGTCCGTCCGCCGTCCGGGCCGTTTCGGGCAGTAGGAATTTTTTTTAAATCTGAAATTTTGACAAAATACTTGGTTTACCATCTAGTTGTGCCCGCAATGTTTTCAGCCCGATCACCCAAACCCATGGGGCGCTATGGGGCTAAAATGGGGATACGGGAGCTTTTTTTAAGCCCTTTGGCAATGGCATCGAGGTAGGTGTCGTTTTCGACAGAATCCATTTTTGGGGGTACCGGAACGATCCGATTTCACTGTGGCGATCTATAGGGCTTTCATGGGGCTACAAATAGGAGTTTTGAAGGATCCCATGGGGTCAAATATTTTTCGAGTAGGTAAAAAACTAAAAAACGCTGCATATTTGACACAGGGGTTTATTATTCTTTGATTGGTTACTTGTGCAAAAATTATTTCTGTTTTAATGGAAAAAAATTTTAGTTATAATAGTTTTCCTTTTTTTACTTGAAAAATATTTGACCTCCTGGGATCCTTCAATAATCCCATTTGTAGCCCCATGAAAGCCCTATAGATGCACCAGTGAAATCGGATCGTTCCGGGACCCCCAAAAATGGATTCTACGTCCAAAAATACTTCGAAAATGACACCTAACTCGATCCCATAGCCAAAAGCCTTCAAATAACCCCTCCCATAGCCCCACTTAAGCCTCGTAGCGCCCCGCGGGTTTGGGCGATAGGGCTGAATACCTTGCGGGCACAAATAGATGGTAAACCAAGTATTTCAGATTAAAAAAGAAAAATTCTACTGCCCAAAATGGCCCGGAAAGCCGACGGCTGACGGACATTTCGGTTTTGGAATCTCGACCTCTTGAAACGGATAATGTCAAATTTTGAGGCCGATCGGAGTCGTCGATCTCCGTCGCGAAAACATACACCTGTGTATTCCAAAAATAATGAACCAAAATTGTTGAAAGAAAAATTCCAATAAATTTTCCAAAATTTTTCTTCATTGACCGAGAATTAAATTTTTGCACAAGTAACCTGTATCAAAGAATAATAAACCCTTGTGTAAAATTTGCAGCGTTTTTTTTTTTTTTTTTTTTCGCCCATGAAGTGTTGCATTCTAGATGTTTCCTTTCTCTTCAGACGGGCTTACTTGTATTCCAAGTGATGAATGTGCTCAATATTAGGGAGTGAGAGAATAGTTAAGATCGTTTCTTGATCTGATTTATCATCGAGTCTCAAGATGGAGGCGGTGGGCGGTCTACAAGCGTCCTAGCGAGCACAGTGCTTCGTCACTGAGTATTTATCATCACTGACATCGGAAACAGTTGCACTCGGCAGTAAAGGATTCTCTGGAACTGATTAATTTCATTTTAGATTTCCCTCACTGAAAATAGTAAGTAGCCTGATAGACCCGGAAAAAGTTAGTAAATCCCATCATATTGGTAATTCTGTGCTCATAATATGAGCACCAATATATTATATTGGTTGAAAAATGTTGATTAAATTGTGTTTAACACTCCAATTTTGCGAGGAGCCATTCCCTAACAGTATAAAACTATGACTTCCAGTTTTGCTTTGAGTTTAACTGCGCGTATTTGAGTCAGATATTAGCGTGTCGTGAAGAGGACGTGCTGTTTAAACAATACATCGCTGTCTCAATGGTGATCATTTATTGTTCTGGTCTGCTTGGTTCCTCCGACTTTCCACACTCAATCGCATGAATTGTTCCGTCGATTTGTTACAAAAGCTGGACTAATTAACCCGCAACAATTTCGTCCAACGATTCTCCAATATGGCGGATAGGGGTCACCCAAAGCTAATTATCCATTACTACGAGGCAAGCTGCGGGTGAATGTGACCTGGAAGCTGAGGTTCTTCAAGTCCGATAATGGCCGTTGGCAACAAAGCGAAACCCCCAGTTTTGTGTGAGTTGCAAAGGGCTAACTGACAATGTTAACCGTAAGCGGGAGGCGTATGAAAACTCGGAGAGCATTTGTATTTTGTTGTTTTGTCAAATTGAACAGTTCGGTGGATAGTATTTAATGCTAAATAGTGAGCAATATTTTCTTTTTCTTCTACCCAGCTTGTACACAGCTTGTATTCTAACCACAGAGTAAAAGAGACCGGATTCTCACGTTGTTGTTTTTTGAATCCTCGCATAAATTGATGTTGCCTTGTTTCTTATTATTGCAGTATTAGCTAGATGGAAAATCTAAAAAAGAATACAGTTCTAACACGGACATGATAAGGACATGGCAGCCCATTTAAAATCTTGCCTCATTCCTTAACCCATGATCCTTTTTTAAATTTTGTAGAACGTTTTGCACTCTTATCATTTGAAACCCTCTATCAATTTTTCCAATTTCAATTCGAATATTTGACTTGATTCAAACTACTTACACAGATGAGCGTCAGGGAATCTCTGTACAGAGCCCTTTTTTTATTAAAAACGAAAAGGTGCTCACCAACATCGAAATTCTGATCCCCGCCTTTTTACTAATGAAAATGAAAAATGTTCATTTGATGTTAACAAATCAGCTCTATATGGGGAATGTATATTTGGTTGGTAATAACTTTGTCATCCTTTATGTTTCGATTCAAACTGTTCAATTGAGAACACAAAAGGGAGAATACGCAAAGAAAAAAGAAACTTAATTTACTGTCCTAAGGGTGCCCCCCCTCCCACTGTTTTACCTAATCTTTGCAGTCGCGGGAATTGAAAAATCTAATGGAACATTAAAAAGTAACGATCACTACTGCCACTCTGAGCCGGAAATTAAGTTCGACCTCTTAAAAACAAAGATGTTGTCAGTAGAATATCCTATCCCTTCCCGCCCAAAATTAAATTCTATCCTAAACGGGGTGACCAAAAGGTCTTTTCTGGTTGAAAAAAAAGTGAAAGGCGTTGAAGCAGTTCTGGTCAGTCCACACTTCTGAATGACGTATGATTTTAATTTTTGTTTGAATATCTTGTGTTTGGGGGGGAGGGTCTTGATGACGTTATAAAACTGGCCCCCTTCAATACTTGGAATTTCATTCATAGCTTATGGAATGATTATCTTCTCTACTCGTCGTTCTAAAAGTTAAGGGTTTTGAGGTGAACATTTTAGTACGAAATTTTTTGAAAAAGTGTAAGGGTAACATTGCAATGTTCGCACCTGGATCATAGAGACCTGTAGCTGGTTCATCTTCTACCCAACTTTTGATGTAATGAGTGGAGGTAAATTTAGTTTTTTGATTCTATTTCGTTATTCATCAATTCTTCTAGTTCCGTATTATTCGCAATTTTTATATTTTTTTCCTTATTACAGACTCATTAGAAAATTTCTTGGTCCGGCAGAACGATTCTGGATGCATTCTGCCTGGCTTACCTATTTTCTCACAATGAGAGCAGGCTTTACGTTCAGCGGATCCAGTTTTATTGAAATACGAGTTTTTACTACTGCTGGTGGTCGTGGTACTATTTGAAAATGGCTGAAAAGCTCCATCTAGTTGGTTTCATTTTATCATTAGTTTACTATCTATGGTTATTTCGTCCCTATTCAATCCGCTCTTGATAGACTAAGGAAGCCCTATCGCAATAAAACATACACGGGTATTTTCACTTAGTGTAGGGTCAACGTCGACGAGCAAACTGAGTTTCTTCAACGCGTATTCAGAAATGGACCCCCTTAATGAATTTAAAATTATAAGCGTAACTCACGTTTGACCAGCCCTTGTTTGAAAAATTATCGAGGAACGATTGTTTCCAGGCAAGCCCAGGTTGCGGTTCTGAGAAGGACTCTGTTTGCTGAATACCAATCGTTTACAGGTCCCTCGATGACTTCCGGAATTTCCAACCGTGTGCATTCAGTCTCCAGAGTTGTGAGCCAGGTTGTAGCGTTGAGGGTTTTCCCGTTGAATTTGCTGAGGACGATAACAATTGTGATAGATTGCAAAGATTTTCGTTCAGGCGTTAACTCATTTTGCAAGGGTGGGTGGGTGTGTTCTGCCGGTGCCATTTCAGGTTTCGTGGGGCTTGAAAATTCCTCCAAGTATTCGCCTTCGAAACATGGGTTTCCTTCTTCGTCGAGATATGCTTTCTGTAGATCGCCTGAGAGGGTTATGATAAGGTTTCGAAATTGGCCTCTTAGTTTGATTGATTTAAGCGCGCTTTTGATTATTGCGTTTTTGGCGAGTTCGAGATGTTTTCCGATCGGCTGCTTGTTTGGCGGAAAAACGAAAACCTCTTCTTCGCCAAGAAGCTGGAACCGTTTGACGAGGAGTACCTATCATACCATAATGATGGTCTGTTATCTTCACTCGCCGCAGCAGTTTCCTACAAGGAATTTTGCGCGAACGTTCGTCATAGTTGGAAAAGCGTTTTTGATTTTTAGGACTGGGGGTTGGCTTTCACAAACCGAAAAAAACACTTTAGAATCGATGCTCAAATTTTATCTCTTCAAATTGAGAATCGAAAACTAGGTCAATTCCAACCAAAAATACACTGCCAAGGCAATGAATGGCACATGAGCTTCCTCGTGCTAAGTTCAAAATGAACGTAGTTGTCACTGTAACAAGAAAATTACGTTCGCGCATGCGCAGGGAGTACCACTGATGCAATCGCGATGAAACTGATAGGGGACCATCTAGGGCTATACCCACACAATTCCTGAAAATTTAATTGAAATCCGATCAAAATTGAAGGAGTTATGGCTGTGGCAAGGAAATTACGTTCGCGCATGCGCTGAGCGTACCGCTGATTCAATCGTGATGAAACTGACAGGTATCTAGAGCTATACCCACACAATTCCTGAAAATTTGATTGAACTCCGATCAAAATTGTGAAAGTTATGCCTGTTTCAAGAATTTCACGTTAGCGCATGCGCAGAGCGTACCGGTGATTCTGTTGTGATGAAATTCGTATGGGACCTCAAGGAGCCTTATCCGCATAATCCCTCAAAATTTGAGTTAAATTCATTCAAAATTGTGGAAATTATGGCTGTAACAAGGAAATGCGGACAGACCGACAGACACGGAACCAAATTTGTTCAGTAGGCTATGAAACGCAAAATGCGAGTGGAAATTTTGAATTCGGACAACAAAAATTTTTTTTCTCCCGAAAGTGAACACAAGGCTTCCGCTGCTTCGCAGACTCGGAAGCAATAACAAGTTAACGAACACGTGTGCGATACAAGACAGATCAGTCCGGAAAGACCTCAATAACACTCCACACAACAACTCGATAAGGTTCCAAAGGTCGACCAATCAATTAGGTATAGCAATACAACGATAGTTTAGCGCACTTGCTATTGGCAACAAATAATCATACAATAATATAATATATTATAAGATTATAAGATGAGAGTGGGCTTATAAGATGGTGTTATATAATATATAACATATTATGTAAGATTCTCGATTACATAATATATAACATATTATGTAAGATTCTCGATTACATAATATGTTATATATTATATAAGTATATCGATTACATCGGATATAATATTATTATATCCGATGTATAATATACATATTATACAGCTTCGTGGTAGCACTGGGGTAACAATCGAATCTAAAAAACGCTGCAAATTTTACACAAGTTGCGCAAAAATTATTTCTGTGTCAAAAGAAAAAATGTTGGAAAAAAAAAATTGAGATACGTTACTTGTGCAAAAATTAGGACCTTTCCTGTTATCCGACCACCGCCCGATCCAATAACCCCCCCCCCACGCGATTTTGGTTGGCTTTGGGTGCGTTAAAGCCATCGGGAGGGGTGTGTATAAGTGTATGTAAGTCGAAATCGAGTGGGGGGGGGGGGGGGGGGTGTTAATTCCGCACACAGCATCAGGCGGTTTCGGGCGGTGGTCGGATAACAGGAAAGGTCCAAAAATTATTTCTGTCTGTAAAAAAATTTAAAAAAAGTTTTTCAAAATAATTTTTTTTTTCGATTTTTTTTTTTACTCGAAAATTAATCCCATTTGTAGCCCCATGAAAGCCCTATAGATCCCCTAAGTGAAATCTGATCGTTCCGGGACCCCCAAAAATGGATTCTACGTCCAAAAATGCTTCGAAAACGACACCTAACTCGATCCCATAGTTAGCTATTAGCCTTTAAAAAAACCACATAGCGCCTCACGGGTTTGGGCGATCTGACTGAAACCTTTGCGAGCACAACTATATGGTAAACCAAGTATTTTGTCAAAATTTCAGATTTTAAAAAAAATGCCTACTGCTCAAAACGGCCCGGGCGGCGTACGGTTGTTTCGGTAGATAACACGGTAAAGGAGATGTTGTAAAAATTCCATACCTACCTCGGTATGCTATGGTAAGAACAGGTGTGATGACGGAGTTTGATATCTTCGGGCCAATGATCACCCCTCTTGCACATTTAATACGTCACACATTCATACGTCGAGAACCACCCCTACTATCTTCTCAACGTATCTGTGATAAGTATTTGTGTGTACAAACCACGAGCTCACCTAGATCACCTTGTGTAATGAAGCTCGTCGTTGAGCAACTTTGCAATAAAATGATGTATGTAATTCCAATCTCCGAGTATAGATATTCGCTCGGTGCATGAAATTGATGTCATTTTTTTTAAATATACGCTGTTGGGAGGAAGATTAATGTTTGGGGTTGGCTAAAAGCCAGAGGTCTCGCAACGTGTCCTCTCCTCCCTTAAGGATGACTCATTGATTTTAATTTTCGCTGTCGACTTGGTGGTTTTGTGAACGCTGTGGATTTAATTGGCGAGGAGCCTTTTGTTTTACTGCCACGTTACGAGGAAAATAAATTTGTATTTCTCATCAGTGAATATGAATCGAATAAATTTGATACCCATTTATTAATCACGATGATTATTTGATTTTACTAAAGAATTGGCCGATGATTGTAAACTGGATTTTCCAAAATAATCTCTGATATGTACATATACATATTTTTTTGATAGGTATAATAGCACTTTATGAAGTGACGTAGTTATTTTCGTGCCGCAGGGATTAAATAAATGAGTGTAAGTAAAAATCGTATCAAACATATGAGAAAAAAAGAAAAAGCATTCTCGTTGAACTTTCTTGTTCAAAGAGGCGAAATTGACACATTTGTGGACAAGGGGGATTTCCCACTCGTCTTTCCATTCCACATACTGGGATTGGCTCGTCACCGACCAAACAGAGCGGGTAATCGCCGATTCTGTCGTGCCAAGCGAAGCGATTTTGCAGTCAGCAGGCATCCGATGGTGCTAGGAGGTGGATAGATGTCATTAACCCTCAGTTCCAATTCTCTCACCATCTTTAGCTCGGGCCGGAAAGACACGTCCGTTTGCAACAGTGGTGATATTGATATAATTTTTAAAGTACAGAAATTATTTTTATTGATGTCCACGATGACATTTTTGTGGGTAGGTAACTCATTGGTTATAAACTTGAAAGACCTCAAACTCAGCAATCCGAGATTCGATACATTGCTGTTGCAGCTGCAACATTCCGTGTAAATGAAGAGTTAACACTCCGTTTCACGCGCTGTATCCAGGAGATACATGGTGAGATGTTCTTTGTCAACGGTGAGAAGACGCACGGGTAGAAGAGCATCGTTCTCAGTCTTTCTATTCCTCAATCTAGTTGCTTGAAAGTTCAGCAACCGGCCGTTGTGCCTCCTGTACAGCAAAGGCTCGTTCCGGCAGTATGTATCTCACAGAATCTGTACCTGATACTGCGCGAGCAAAAATGTAATTATTTCAAAACGATTGATTTTTGGATAAAGCTTTCACTTCATTATTCCTTTTTTCTATATTTTTGAACTTCTTTATCAAATTTTGAATATGCCTCTTTTATCCCGAGAAATGATCATCTTAGTTATGTTTGGCAAATATTCAGTTGTGTCTCACAGGTGCAGCGCGTGTGTCGGTGTTCCATCAGGGGGCGTGTGTGTTATGGTCCATAACTTATGGAGTGTAGTTGTGTGCCTAATGTTAGGGGCAACCCACGTCAGTGGATGTTCCACAGGTGTAAGCCTTGAATCAGGCAAAAAATAAAAAATATTAAAAATGTCCAAATGGGAGAAAACCCATTTTTAAGTTTTCAAACTCGATTTTTGAGGTGAAATACAATTTTGCTTGAAAATAAGGTTTCACCTCAGAAAAGAGCAGGGTTTTCTCTTTCCAAAACACTGGAGGTTTTTTTTTTTTTTTTCATGGCGGAATAAGTGCGCTAGCAGTAGACGAAGTGAACTCAAACCTGCCGATTACGCAAACGTTGACTGCCTGTGCAGTGGCAAGAACGCGACAAATCGGTATGAAAATTTGTGGGAAATGTTTTTCTCACCTAGGGGTACAACATATTCAAAAATGGTTAATTTTAGAGAACTTATATATATATATATATATATATATTAGTTCAACCTTCGACATGGAATGCCCAATTAACTTCCTTCCTCTTATTTTATATATTTATGACCTTCTTTATTTGTCTGTACTCCTTTTCTCTCCGGAAATGCAAAAAATTAATTTTTGGCCATTAACCGGTGTTCCATCAAGGGGCGCGCGTAAACGGAATGTTAAATGTTTTTGACCCCGTCATGTACAATTTCAAAAGCTGCTTTCTTACCAAAAGCGTCTCGTCTTTGAGTAAATCTCCATAAATTTCTTCTTTTTCAGAGTACGGTATATTTCACTCTCGCTAGCTACTTTGAGCTCCACGTAGGCAATTATAACTATTAATCGAGTTGTTTTTTTTTTCCTTTCTATTTCAGAGAGCAACGAAGAAGAAAAAGGGGGAAGTGACGCGAGCAAACTGAGCGTAAAGAAACCGCGGTCAAAAGCCAGCTCACCCAACCGCCAAGGGCCACAGCAATGCCAGGTATCGCCTTTCTGACCACGTTCTCTTTCGGAACATTAGAATTGATCGCTATGCGCGAATATATATATAAATGACTTTCATTACGCTACTTTTATCCCGGACGACGATTTGTTTCTACCGACTTAGTCTGAGGGTTGATGGGTACTTGGTGGACAGAGACGTTGGAAGCGAACAGAGCGCAGACAACTTCACCACTACAGACAGCCAGGAACCTTCCCACACCATTGAAATACGCGAAGATGGAAAGAGATGGGGGGTATCAGGTCCCCCACTTCACAGGCAACCCCACTATACCCTCCTCTCCCCTACTATAAGACTTGTCACTGCAGTTTCATAATATACACTAAGTGTATATTACAAGAGCAGGTCCACAACTTTTTTGCATTTGTGTGAATTTTTCCCAACATTTCACAGATGTTTAAGTCGAGACTATGTCGTCAACATTCTACAAATTTGTACCACAAATCTTTTTCTGTTCATTCCATTTGGCCTTGATGGTAAAAGGGGAAGTGAGTTTTACGTAAAGATATTTGACCTAATCGGCCTAACATAACAGGGCTCTAATTTGTTGATTAATCTCTAACCCATCTGCACATTCATTCCCAAAATTGCCCTGGTCCTCAACGGGTTTCGAACCCGTGGCCTCAACAGACTGCAGCGCAGATCCCCTCCATGGGCTAATCCGGCCAATGTTAAACATTTTGTCCTTTACGGTGATGGAATAAACTTTCCATTCAGAAATGTCGATTCCATTCTGAAAGATTTATATCGTCTTATGCCGAACCTCAACAACTTACAACCCTCATAATTTAGGAATGATTTCAACAGTTCATACTACTTGATAAAGCGGTGGAAATTGTGAAAAGACAGACTAAAAATTGTATTTGGAATTATACGCTTAGGTACCTACCTGATTTTCGCTAAAGATCAAAACGCTGCATTGGTTCCTCAAGGGTCTACTCAAAAATGGTGCAAATTTTTTTATTTTTTAGGTTTATTATTCTTCGACATGCGTTAATTGTGCAAAAATTAATTCTGTGTAAATAAGAAATTTTTTATTCTGTACTAGTGTCTCGGACGGCAGATGGACATTTCGTTTTTGGAATCTATGTGTCATGAAACAGATAACGTCAAAATTTGAGGCCGATCAGAATTTTCGACCTCCCTCGCGATTACGTAGGTATATTATTCCAAGCCTAACAAACCAAAAGTCTGTTTTCAAAGTGTTAGGATAAATGCGGCACTCCAAAAATGGATTCTACGACGATAATTACTTCGGAAATGATACCCCACTCGACCCTCACTCTTTTTTAGGCCCTCGGAGCTCGACGGGTTCGGGGCCCGAACTTCGGGCGATCGGGCCGATAACCTCGGGGACACAACTAGAGAGCAACCTAAGTATGACTACGTAATACAAGTCTTGTCTACTGTAGACCCTACCATTCTCAAAATTTGAGAATTAAAAAAAAACCGTACCTTCTGCTCAAAAAGGCGTGAAAGGCGGGCGGACATTCCAATTTCGGAATCTGAATAGAACGTCATGAGACACGGAAGGACAAATTTGAGGCCAATCAAAATAATTTTGACAATTATTGTCGGCCTCCTTCGCGAAAACAGATTGATTGACCAGAAAATGAAGAACCAAAATGGGTTAAACAAAATGAATAATTGGACACTGGAATGATGGACATTAGTCACCCTGGTTGATACATCTCATCGAATTCCGTTTCTTTGTGAATTACTCACTCCAAGACGTGAAAATAAATTTTTGTCATCACTGGGATGATGTACACCGCTCAGGGGACTAACTCGATGTACTGCTTTATATTGAGGTTGGACGTGTCACCTCATACCGAGTATATTATGTAGCCTAATTCCACAAAATACAATTTCTGAAATTATCAGAAATATGTAGGTATTTTTTATGCGTTGATTAAAATGGAGTTTCGTGAGATAAGACGGTCTGCATTAGTGTTGCAGTAAGTTCTGCATGAATGGATTTCCTAAAATGAGACTTGTAGTGTTTTATCATTCTGCCGAGCTTGAATATGCAATATTCGACTTGCTCAAAGTCACTTATCGCATCCTCGCGTATCCTCACTTCAATAACGATTTTGAATGATCACGAGAGTAATCATTGCAATTTCAAATCGGTGACAGATCTCTCACTACCTTTGCCATTAATTTTTTTTTTTTTTTTGTACATCTCTTCAAAACCTAATGCTACAATTCAGTCTCCGGATCACATAATGAAATCCACTCTTCTTTCAAAGAGGTTATTGATTAAACAGAATTAATGGAGCGAAAAGTATATTTCTATGAGACCGAACAGAGAAATGGATTGACATTAAGACTGTCCCACCCCCACCCCATCGGCCCATTCAGCTCTTCTTTTCTTCTTCCTTTTTCTTCCTTTCTCCTCCTATAATTCCTCCCTGGAAACGTGTAAGAGAATAGCATTCTTAAGGAATCGGCTTTATGCTTAAAACCTCTTTTCAAAGGCAAATGACCCCCTTGATCGTTTAAATGAAGTGTTTTCGTTCCCGAGTGTTTCTCTTAAATCCTTTTCCACTAAGTCTTAGTTTTTCTTTTCCTCTTTCAGTCCACCCTCAACCCACCATTCTCCCTCATCTCCATATTGGATTGGACTTCTGTACCTTCGGCAAACGGCAAACGCCCACTACACTTTCAAATATGCTCAAGGGTCTGACAATACTACCATGACATCAAATTTTACTAATAGGTCCATGATCGCCTTTTCTAACGAAGGGAAAAGTGACTCAGATATCTTGGATGTTTGTGTACCTTGTGATAAATACACATGTGTGTACGCACCAGAATCAAGCCATTTATTTTAAACAAAGAGTCGTTGCGTTGTAACCAATAGGAGAGCTTAGAAGGGGTTAACCAAAAATAATTCTCTCCTTGGTTTGTTTTGGTTGGGGACCTGCATCTATAAAATAATAAAATAAAATAAATAAAACGCTTCTGAAGAAAAACTGGTCAAGGCCTCTTTTGGTAAATAATAGGTTGGTATTTGCCTTCCACAGCAGTGCATCTTCGAACTGATCCGTAAGAACTCAAATAAGCTCTTAATATTTGGTAAACCTCTTTTTCAGAGGTAAGAGCGAAGGAAATGGAAACGCCTGGGAGGGGGAGGACAATTCAAAAAGAATGCGGAAGAGAATGGAAGGATTGACTGGACATCGGATTGATGCTTTGCACGCACCATTTAACTATTCAAGTTGTGAATATCCCCTACCAACCCTTCCCATCAGGTTCAGAGTCAGTAGACCCACTAAACTTGGGAAAATGTACGGAGCTTTCACTTAGTACAAACTGTATTCTCAGTAGGTTTTTTGGTTTATTATTCTTGGAATAATTCACCTTTGTAATCGCGACGGAAGTCGACGACTCCGCTCGGCCTCAAAATTTGACATTATCCGTTTCAAGGGATCTAGATTCCAAAACCGACATGTCCGTCCGCCGTCCGGGCCGTTTTGGGTAGTAGGATTTTTTTTTAAATCTGAAATTTTGACAAAATACTTGGTTTACCATCTAGTAACTAGATGGTAAACCAAGTGTTGTGCACAACAACAACTGTTGTGCCCGCAAGGTTTTCAGCCCGAACGCCCAAACCCGTGGAGCGCTATGGGGCAAAAATGGGGCTACGGGAGGCGTTTTTTTAAAGGTTTTGGCTAAGGGATCGAGGTAGGTGTCGTTTTCGAAGTATTTTTGACGTAGAATCCCATTTGGGGGTCCCGGAACGATCCGATTTCACCGTGGGAATCTATGGGGGCTTTCATGGGGCTACAAATGGGATTTTTGAAGGATCCCAGGAGGTCAAATATTTTCCGAATTAAAAAAAAAATGGGAAAAAGAATTTTTTTTAAATTTTTTTTATTGCAGAATTAATTTTTGCACAAGTAACCTTTATCAAAGAATAATAAACACTTGTGTAAAATTTGCAGCGTTTTTTACGAATAGAAGATTCGCCTCCGCATATTCCAGTCGGTTCTTTCCTTTCACACCAATTCTTCATAAACCTAGTCTCCAAAAAGCGAACCACCCTTGCTGGGCAAGCAAACTTCCAGCCGGAATAGAGAAAGATAAAGAAAAAGCAGTAGTTGGAAACGACTTGAGCGGCAGAGGATAGCTTGGCAACAAGATTCATGGGAAAGAGGTGAGGAGCAGCGGGGCATCCATTACTCCAACTCCTGGCTGGAGGAGATACGGAAATGAAAAGCCCTCGAGTAATGCGCATACCTTCTCCTCGTCCTCCTTCATGACTGTCCACGATCAACCGGCAAACATCCGTCCCCACGTCTTCCCTCCTTCAAACTCTACTACAACACCTATACACCGTCATCTATACCTCAAGGGGCAGCCGACGATTTCCGAATAAAAGTATAATAATAAAGAAGAAGAGAAGGAGAAAAAATCTGTTTCCTCTATGCATTGGTCCAATAAACCAACAAAAATCCTTTTTGTTGCTTTCATACATTTATTTTCTGGAATATAGTGGCTTTTATTTTGATTATTTATTTAATAGCGATTTCCCTTCCTCATTTTACCTTCAATACTTATTGAATAGAAATAGAAAGACGCTGGTTCAATGGATTCAGTTAAAACTAGAATTCACTGATTTATTTGACAAGGCCCAGGATTGGATACTGCGGCTTTGTTCTGATTCCTCTATCTTAGTTAGTGACCTTGTTGATGATGTAGTCGTAGCCTGATGATATCACTTATCATGCAGTACAGGTTTATTCTTAACTTCCAGGATCACCTCACTATGTTCATCCAGCTACGTTCTCTATAATGCAAACGAGCTGTATCATTAATATAGCTAGCTATACATCAATATCATAAATTTTTAACCACACCTGCACGTTCTACTCGTGGAGACAGTACTATGTCGAGACTGTAAAGTGAGAAGGACAATTTGTGGAAATCACACGTGCTGTAACCACTGGAAGTCAGTTGGCACAATTATTTCAGTTTTTCGCTCGTGGGGAGACAGTCGGGACTGGTGACCTCTGGGGAGTCAGATGGTCTTTTTGGCGGCCGCCGCGGCTGTCAGTTGGGAAACTACTCCGCGCTACAAGATTTTTCTCAACTTAATATCTCCGGTAAGCCATTAAGCAGGCACATTCTACAACATAATAATAATATAATAACGAAACATAACGATCATTATATCGTGGTTTTAACGTTTAGTGAATTTATGTAAATGTATTGCACTTGAGGAGTTATGCAGTCATGACTGCACAGAGGAAATATAGACATTCATCAATTGATCGAAGATTCTTTTTAATTGTGCAAATATCTATGGATTAGTTAGCAGACATTATTGCCCCCAACCGGCGGACGATTAAAAAAAAAAGTATTAGTAACTTTTTTGTTCAACTCTTTTACATTTTCCAATTGTGTTGTCTTTTTAATTCCTTATGAGAATTAACAATATACGCATGCAGCGCTGCATAAAATGTCAACTTTTTCCACTGCCATTGGTCAGTTATTTGGGAGGCGTCAAGTCATCCACCCCGAAATTCTCTGATAATGTTAAATGCTACAAATTCTGATTAACACTTTCCGTTTTTTTTTTTTTTTTTTTAAGGAATAGGACTCGATACGGGTGTTTGTTGAATACCTACGTGAGGTAGTCCTTAAATCAGTTGTTTCCGCGTTCACGCGCCGTGTGTTAAAACACCGAAAGGTGATGAAGGGACCGGGAGTACCAGGATTGACCCTGTTGGATTGTATGCTCAAAGCGTTGAGATAGCATCCAGGATTCGCTTCACCAGAGGTGTTAGGGGCAGGAAGTCTGGTCAGAGAGCTTTCAGTAAAGTCTTCAGGTACGGCAAGCCTCCTCAAATGGTGCGGCAGTCCGGGAAATCCATGGTTTGGCTAGAAACTTGAAGATCTGCCGTGGGTCTCTCAGAATCAGTAGATTTAAAGGAGTCGGTTTTCCCAGAGCTTAAGCCACCAGCCATACGAAGGTTTTCTGTAGAAGAAACATGTATTTGACAATAATGCACGTTCAGTCACAAGACAAACTCACATGAATCGAGTACACTGTGGGGGCGGGAAAACGCGAGAGGGTCACCCTGGAAGGACTCGTTGTGCGGAGAAGGGTCGAAGCGGCACCTGAAATAATTTATAATTAGGAATGGAAGTGCTCCCGAATTTCGGGTTAAATCATCCTGTACCGTGTTGTTAGATATCAAAAAGGGAAAAATACATCATTTTTGTGACAAAAAGTCTTTCGCGTAGTTTACAATCATCTTAAGTAATATAGGCCGATTCAAAAACCACTGTGAGTGACGTCACCTACAGGTGTTCCGGTTTCCAATCAAAAGACACCAGAGTGCAGGTCGATTTTTCTTCTTTTTCGATTTTTTCTTGGTGTTTGGCTCTAGTGACACTGGAGTAACGAGAAAATGGCCGTGTTCTCTTTGTTTTGAATGTGATCATGCTTATTTACTCAACTTATTTGTGATATAAATTAACTTATTCCAATGACCGATTCTTTAGTTTATAGTTTTGTAATGGTGGCCAACGTGTCGACCAATAGGAGCTGACCTCGGGTTCCAGCCAAAATTCAAATAGCAATTTTTCCATAAATTTTATAAATTCATACGATCTTGCAGTTTGTGTTTTAACCCCATTTTTAGTATTATTTGGACGCCTTCTGTCGATAAAAAAAATAATCCAGGAACGCTTCCATTCCTAATTGGGATCGAGTCGTTTGCTACATAGTCGTTTTTTGGTAGTGAGATGAATTCGCTTCTCTCTCCAGGATGCCTGCTTGTAGTTGGCCTCGATTTTTTTCGTTTCCCTATCAGCTCCTGCATGTTTTATGCGGTAAGATGGGTAGCATCAGGGGTCGATAGTCCGCCAATTCAGCATAGAAGCTTCCATATTTTTGCCGCATGCGTGATAATCATTCGTGATATCTCGAGGACCACGATGCGCGGGAATCTTCGTACGTTCATGCTAAACACATTTTAGAAGTAATCCAGACGCGGCATGAGTCAGTTATCAAAGGAAATTCTACCACATTGCCATGGGTGAGGGTTTTAAAGAGTTATCGCCAGAGATTCGATTAAGAGGGATGTCCAGAATGTAATTCTTTAGCAACGGGGGTATTTGTGATCGTCTTGCCAACCACTCTATAGATTGTGATGATAATCACAACCAGAGCATTCCTAGTAATTTTTAGTACGTGGGGTTTCTTCTTTCTTTCAACGTCTTCAAATAACGTGTGTTCGCTTAGTTCATTCGTTTACCGATAGTCATACTCCCGAAGAGCGTTTGAAAAGAAAATACAAAGTGAGGGATTTCTTTGTGGAACGTCACTAGTTGAATCTGTGCTCTTGCTTCCACGCGTGGTGACTTAGGGAGCAAAGCACCACTTAGTTCCCTCTCATTTCATTGTGTTACCTGCTAATCTTTTCGAATTTCGGTTTTGAAAATGATAGCGAGGAAATGATCTACTGAATCCGATTTCCAGATCCGTCAATAGTATTTTAGAGGACATGGCATTCAATGTGTCAATGTGTAACGAATTCAGAAAATCCAACCACTCGTCTTTCATCTTCATCATACGGAAGATCTTCTCCTTATGTATAAGATCTTGAACTGTACGTTTCTCAATGGTTTCCTTCGAACTCCCTCACTTCCCATAACATGAATACAAGAGATAATGTAGGGAGGAGGCGTGACATGCAAACTAAAAACACGAACCAGTATAAACCTTTTGGACAGGCGATGAAGGAATGGGTCTACTGTGGTGCTAGTAAGGGTATAGGGGACCCCGCCCTTGGGCCCATCCATTCAGTTGCTTTCCGACTCGCTGAAACCGATACGAGTGTGAAGATTTGCTAGTCCAGGCACGACTGTTGTGTTTTGAAAAAAGGAAGCCTCCCAAGGTAAAGAACATTTTTTCCCTTTATTTTCTCCCCCTTTCTTGGACTTTTCCTCCGTCCCCTCACATTTCTCCATACTTTTCCTTCTATTGCTTCCTCTACCTTTGCTACCCGCGTTCAGGCCTTTTGCAGCCGCCTGAGCATAAATGGAGCCAGCTGTGTGCTTAGTACGGTACCATCTGATAACTTTTTTCACAGGGAAGAGTCAAGTATACCCTGAAAAAGGTAGGTAGATACAACACCGCTAATGCGCTGGGGCTCAATAGTGAAACTGACTTGCTACTTTCTTTTGTCTTTTTTAAATTGAATTATGAAGCGTTTGAACTGGTTTTCCCCCAAACCACTCCGAGCATGTCCTGTGATTCTGGGATTATTCCATTGTATGAACCAATCTATTAACTTGAATTTCTTTCTTGGAATAAACTTTATATTCATTCAGTCATTCATTCAACTCACATATAGGTTTATTTACTCCATCGGCAAATTTGAAAATATTTCATTCACTTTAGGTAATGTGAGTTTAACATCAATCTATCTGAATAATAGCTATTCAAGAGCTGACCATTCGGACAGATATGGGGTGCTGTTAAAACCCCTGTGTGGAGAAACGATTTTTAAAATGGGGGGGGGGGGGGGGGGGGTTGAGGAACTGGCGGTTGGATTCGAATCGAATGCTTAAGGGAGAAATTTTAAGAAATGATTGTTGAAGTGAAAAAATTCCAACTCGCCTGAATATGTAAAATTGGTTCTTAAAAGGCCCTTGAAAGAATCTGGCAAACGTATAATCCGTGTATGGCCCGCTAATAGCTGTGGACCCGTGATAAGAAAGTGAGCCAAAATGTAAAAGATACAGACGAGTTAAAATTATTACTGGAAAAAGCATCTGATCATGTATAGGTATGTAGTATTTTTTTAAATAAAAAATAGTATATATATAATTAATGTATTATTATTATTATTATTATTATTATTATTATTATTATTATTATTAGTTAGTTAGTTATTTATGTTATTATAATATAAAATAATAATATATTATATTATTATTATTGAGCTTAGCATGGTGGTGTCTCCGCGAAGCTCTCGCATCCTAGATGTCACATAGTAGTTGTTTTTTGGTTGTTCTGCATTCAAATGAAGAACAGTAGGTAGTTCCGTTCGAAAAGTAGAAGTAGGTCCCTAGTAGGTCCGTTTCAACCGAACTCCAAGGCTGATACCCTATTGGTTTATTTGCTTTCACATTAAAATGGAGAATGTTTTTCTCCTTCATTAGAATAATTCACAATTCATTCGGATTATCATTCGATTATTAAATCATACGTTTTTCCCACTACTATCAACAGCGTTGGGACAGACAAAGTTGTCCGACGTCCAACGACTGAATTTCCCACGTCCCGCTCAATCGCCCCTTCATTTATATTGTGTTATCATTTTTTCTCCTCAAGTCCTTAGGTAGTGCGATTTTCAAAAAGTAGTATGTTTCAGAGAGAAAAAACGCTGCAAATTTTACACAAAGGTTTATTACTCTCTGATATAGGTAACTTGTGCAAAACTTAATTCAGTGTAAATGAAAAACTTTGGAGAAATTTTTTTAACTTTTTTTATTTTATATTTATTTTTTTATTTTATTTATTTATTTATTTATTTATTTTTTTTTTTGCAAAATTTGTTTTGCTCGAAAAATACTACCAACAAAAAACGAATTTGACGTATTAAAAAAAATCGTATTTGACCTCCCGGGATCCTTCAAACTTCCCATTTGTAGCCCCATGAAAGCCCTGTAGATTTTGAATGTAGACCTCTTGAAACAGATAGTGTCCAATTTTGAAGCCGATCGGAGTCGTGGACCTCCATCGCGATTACATAGGTGTATTATTCCAAGAATAATAAACCAAACATTGGAGAAATTATTATTATTATTATTTTTTACTCGGAAAGTATTTGACCTCCTGGGCTTCTTTCAAAAATCACATTTATAGCCCCAGGAAAGCCGTATAGATCCCCACAGTGAAATCGGATCGTTTCGGGACCCCTAAAATGGAGTCTACGTCCAAAAATACTTCGCAAACGGCACCTAACTCGATCCCATAGCCAAAAGTCTTCAAAAAGACACTCCCACAGCGCCCCAAGGGTTTGGGCGTTCGGGCTGAAAACCTTGCGGGTACAACTAGGTGATAAACCGAGTATTTTGTCAAAATTTCAGATTTTTAAAAACATTCCTACTGCCCAAAACGGCTCGGACGGCGGACGGACATGTCGGTTTTGGAATCTGGACGATCGCAGTCGTCGATCTCTGTCGCGAATACAAAGGTGAATTATTCCGAGAATAATAAACCAAACGAACAAGGCCCCCACAGGCAACAGTGAGCCCTGAGGGGAACGACGGCTGGTCGAGTATTGACTCCCAATAGTCCCCCCCACGGGCTGCTTGGGTCACACCTCATCTAAGGGTGGTTGAGCAGTGGCTCCCACTCTGGGTATCGCTCCCCCCCCCCCCCCCACAATTTCCCTTACCTTTCGGCTCCTCATGTCGTGGCGCCCCTTAATGTGGGGGCTGGCTGATAGCTCCAATGAGCTAATACAGTAGCCACTGGAAAAAAAACGCCCCGAACGGACATTTTGGTTTTGGAATCTATACCCTTGAAACGGATAATGTCAAATTTTGAGGCTGATGGGAGTCGTCGACCTCCTTCGCGATTACAAAGGTATTATTCCAAGAATAATAAACCAAAAGTAGTGCGCAGGACATTGACCAAAAAGTAGTACGTCTGGTCACCGTGCCCATATCCCCACCACCCACGTCCAACTTGGATTCATTGCCACCCACTTTCCAAATTCTATAGCAATAGCTCCCCTTTCCTTATAATAATAACCTTTTCCAGAATTCTAAAATGTCGGGATGTTACTCGCAGAAATGAAATGTGGAGAATGTGTTGACTTTGATTCACCCCGAGCAAAAGTCAGCCACCCAGTTCTTTCATGCAAGATATTTTTTGGTTATCGACTGTTCAATGTTAATGGACCCTAAAGGGAGAAAAACTCTCTCTTTGGGAGCACAACTCGGGATGGGATCCCCGTTGGGTAAATAATGGAATAGTATTTGCGTTCCGGAATGGTGAATCGGTGAACAGATCGAGAGAACTTAAATAAGCACTCAATCTTTGGGAAAAACTCCTTCGAAGAGTATGAGTGAACGGGAGAGAAGGAAATGTAATAGACCTGGAGGATGAAGGTTGGAATGAAAGAAGGCGAAAAATATCAGGAACAGTATGATTGGATCGAAGCTATGCGCACACCATTTAACCTTCGAAAGTTGAGGACACCCGGCACGTAGCACTCCTCCCACATCTACTTTAGTCCCAAGGCATACCTATCCCCCTTCGTCCGAATATCAGTAAGGAGAAACTCTTCCCTTGGGAGTAACTTTGAATCGCAACAACCAAAGCGAATGAAAGCTGATAAAAGTTGGTCCGTATAATGTCAACTTCCCTTCTAACTAAATGGGGTGGTGGCAAAATGTTACGGCGTTGGGCTCGACGGATTCGGGATTCAGTCACACTATGTACCACTTTTATAACCATTCCATTGGCGTTTCAATGTAGCAATAAGAGAAACGTATCATTCGAAGGAGAAAATGAATGTGAAAAAAAAAAAAAAAAAAAAAAAAATTAAAGGGCTAAAAATAGGGTACCTACAGGAGGGGTTTTATGATTCAGGGTAGGGGTTCGAGCCAGGTGTCGGTTTCGAAGTGTTTTGCACGTGGGATTCACTTTTAGGGGTCCCAGAACCATTTGATTTCTGATTCTTTGATATCTTATTTCAACTCCAGGGTGTCTGTATGATTCCAATCTCTGTTCAGTGGAATGTTCACAAGTGGATTATGCCCGCAAGGTCAGATCATATCTATGAGACCTCTTCAGTGAAAATTCTGCGCTCATTTTGCATAAGCTCTCAAAGTAATTAAGAAAAGTCCCTGCGCTCAATTTACAATCGCCCTCGTTCGTTGAATCGAATGTATCAGTTAACGAATCGATGAAATTAGGCTGATTCTGCTCTTTGTGTACAAAACGTACTGGCGTAGTAGGGAAGAAGCAGCAAAAAGAAAATCAATCAATCAATCAACAAAAAATATCAATCAATCAACCAACTATCATCAATTTGCTGTTGTGGTCTCTCTCTCTCTCTCTCTCTCTCTCTCTCTCTCTCTCTCACACACACACACACACACCCTCACACCCTCTCACACACACACACACACACACAAACACACACCCTTATCTCTAGGCTCGATGTAGCACAGTTGTGAATCACTTTTTCTAACTCCTTCGGCCGATTACGAAAGATCGATTAGGTACCGCAGTACGTGTTCAAATAATTTCACTTTCCAATACCATTTCATTCCCCCAACCTCTTAGTTGCACTGGCGATTTCATATGTGGTCATCTGTTAATTGGTTTTCCGGTCTCATGGTTACTTGAATAACACAATAACAACGGATTCGCTCCGTTTTGAACTGCTAACCAACTCCAAAAGCTCTTCATATAATTGGACGTTCCCGTTCTCTTTTTCATCCCCCCCCCCCCCTTCAGTATTTGTTGACACGACTCGGAGGTAGCACCAAAACATGCCAATGATTCTTACAGCGCCTGTGGGCATTTACGCGTACGGTATGCTAGAAAAATGACGTGAAAAAATCCTGACTTCAGAAAATGGCCTCGTGAACCCCCAAACATTTTACAGTAGCGACGTCACACCTTCTTCAAACTCAATAACTGGCGTCTTAATATACTGAGATGTTCACGTTGTGGTATTCTTAAAATAATTCACCAATGTATTCGCTAGGGGGTAGCAATTAGTCGTTACTCACGAGTTTATGTTTCATGGTGTGTTCGATTTCGAAAATAATATGTCCATCCGCCGTCTTGGTGGTTCGCTATCTAGTGGCCGCAAGGTTTTCAGGCCGGTCGGTCACGGGGGGAGTTTATGACGGTATTCGGTTATGATATCGAGTTAGGTGTCGCTTTCCGAGTTATTTTGGACGCACAATCCATTTTTCGGGGTCCCACATCTATTCAAACTCTGTACAGGAAAACTTTTTGTTTAAGAAATGTGTAATTTTTCATTGTCGTTGAAATAATTTGTGCACAGTTTATATCAAATCATGATAAAACCTTGTGTAGGAAAAATTTGCAGCGTTTCTCTTAGTAAACTTTATCAAGCATTTTCATGTGTTATCAACATTCGAAATTCACTATCCAATTGGTTGGTCGATGTCAACAATAATGTCAGCAATTATTGCCATCGTGAAGAGTTATCTCACCACTTGCTCATTTTACAGCCCGCATACCCATTATCAGTGATTTTGTGGTTATCAGTGGCTCAGTGATTAGAGCGTTGGACTGCTTAGTCAAAGGTTGCTGGTTCGATCCCAGCAGCCGCTCTCATCACCCTTATCATCTTCCTTATACTGATATCACCTTTCGGAAGGAAATGGCACCCCACCGATAGTATTCTGCCTATAAAACCTCTCAAATTTGCCGTTTAAGTTCGGAACCGGCGTTAAACAGTAGGTCCCTACTACTTCTGTAATAACTGTTCAACACGCTCAACAAAAGTTAGTAGCGAGAGGTCGCCTACTTCCGTTTACGGGTATGGCGCCCAAAGAAGAAGATACCCATTATTGAAACATGGTGAAAAAGCCGATAACCTCAGGCGAGTCGCATAGCTCCCCGGTTAAGCGCAGCTCCATTTACATCAACCCACTGCACTCCTCCGCATGTGTGGTCGGGTTCCCTCTACTTTCTCAGCGCCATTAATCCAGGAAAAGTAATTTGCCCCCTGAAACTTGATCTAAGGCCCTTAAGTGAAACCTGATATTATATAGCCGAGTGACTAGCAGTCCATCCAGGTGAAACCTTGGAGAGCATCGATGCGTGCATTTTTCTATTATTATTTTTTATTCACATGCAGTACATTTTGAAAAAAAAAAAAAAAAAAAAACAGTTGAATCCTTTCCCTGAGAGATGAAAACTTCTCTTTATCAGTAACACGAGCTTATTCGTAAAAATACCTCCAAATCGACACACCATTCGATATCATATCTAAAAACCGTCAAAAACCCCTCCCGCAGTTTTTTAAGCCCAGAGAGCCCCACGGATTTGAGCGGAAAGCTTGCGAGCACAACTAGATGGAGAACCGAGTATTTTGTAAGAATTTCATATTTAAAAAAATCCTACTGCCCAAAACGGCGTAGGTACGGCGGAAGGACATTTCATTTCTGGAATCTACTCATGTTGAAACGTATAAGGACAAATTTTGAGGCCGAGCCGATCAAAACTGTTGACCCCCTTCTCCCCTAGCGTATACATAGGGGTATTGTTCTGAGACCAAAACTTTCAGTGAGTTTCAGTATTCAATCATGAATTATTCAAAATGCTGGAATGGACACAAAAGCAAATCAAGTAGGTGAGCACTTGCCTCTTTTCATTGGAACGAAGAGGTTAAAATAAATGAACCAATAAGAGAGAATTGCGGGGACGAGAAAAAAAAGGGGAAAACGCACTAATGAAGTTTGCTTATCATTAACGTGGAACTTGCTTCATCCCGCTGTCAATACTCGATCGTGGACGAACTGGGTTTTGAATCCTTCTAACTCGTTTGTGGAAACTTTGGGAGTTCATTCGTTGAAACAATTATTGTCTCTAGTCCAGTGCTTATTTAATCGAACTCATCTTTAATTTGATTACATTGTTGTACATTCTTTGTACCTAGTACAGTATATTATGGGGTACTAAGCGGATAAAACCCTGCCGATGGTGTTTATGTTTCAACCGCCAATGAGTTTAGTTCGACTTTCATTATTATCATTAGGTACCATAAGGATCAATTATTTATTCCGAATCCTGCAGGCTTTTGCTTGTATTAAATACATCTACAAGCAGAGGCGAATAGGCAGGTCGGGCGATCTGGCGACGCGTTGATGGCTTACGAGCAGAAGCGTCTGGTAGCATTGAGCCGAGGGGCTTCAGTCGTTTTTAGCCCCCTCCTCGCCATCGCCTACCGCTTGGTCCCTTCTCCCTCATCAGCGAGCGTTTTGTGATCCCGATTTGGTTAAATATTCTTGGAATACTTAATACACTTTGGTATTTGCATCAGTGGTAAAAAATTTTGATCGTCCTCACAATTTGTAATTATATATAGGTACCTACGTTTAAAATTTTATGGATTCCAAAACTGAAATGTCAGTCCGCCGTACACGTCGTTTTGGGCAGTAGGAATTCATTTATAAATCTGAAATTTTTGACAAAATACTTGGTTCTCCTGAGCGCACAAACTAGTGGGGCTCATCGGATCTACAGGAGGCTGCAGGGGGGTTTTTTGAAGAGTTTAGGTGTCGTTTTCGAACTATTTTTGAACGTAAAATCCGAAAGCATCCGATTTCACTTTGGGGACCCATGGAGCTTTTGAAGGATGCCAGGAAGTCGAAAAAGGACTCAGTTTCCAAGTAACCTTGATAATTGGGTTTTCTCAGGGTCCTTCTTTCTTCCAAACACTAACATGAAAATTTAAAAAAACAAATTTAAATTTAAACAGACATGTAAGGTAAATTTAAACAGACATAAATTTATCATGGGCCTGCGGTTGAGCCTAGAATTCGAAAAAAATGTACAAGTGGGGGACATACATGAGAAGGGGTGGAGGGGGATGGTGAGGAGGGCCAGAAACGTCCAAAGCCTTCGGCTCAGAGCTCCAGCCAAATTCTCCTCTTGCGAGCCTCCTTTTGGTTTATTATTCTTGGAATAATACAACTGCTTTCGCGACGGAGGTCGACGACTCCGATCGGGCTCAAAATTTGACATTATCTGTTTCAAGAGGTCTACATTCAAAAACCGAAATGTCCGTCCGCCGTACGCCGGACGCCGACCTGCTGTACCGAGCCCATAGATTGTGCCTGGGGCCAGTTATGGCCCATTACAATCTCTTCTAGTCCTTCTACACCTTATTCATGTTCTGCTCTTCCTTGAAGGCTTGGCTCTTGGACTTATCTTGCCATTCCTGCTGGGGGTAGTGCGGCCTTACGCCGACCGCCGTCGGTGGCCGTATTGGGCTGTAGGAATTTTTTTTAAAATCTGAAATTTTGACAAAATACTTGGTTTACCATCTAGTTGTGCCCGCAAGGTTTTCAATCCGATCGCCAAAACTCGTGGGGCGCTATGGGGCTACGGGAGGGGTTTTTTGAAGGCTTTTAGTTATGGGATCGAGTTAGGTCTCGTTTTCGAAGTATTATTGGACTTAGAATGCATTTTTGGGGGTCCCGAAACGATCCGATTTCACTGTGGCGATCTATAGGGCTTTCATAGGGCTACAAATGTGATTTTTTAAGGATCCCAGGATGTTAAATATTTTTCGAGTAAAAAATAAAGAATTTTTGAAAAAAAAAATTTCATTGACAGAATTACCTAAATTTTTGCAGAAGTAACGTATGTCAAAGAATAATAAACCCTTCTGTAAAATTTGCAGCGTTTTTTATGTAACTAAGCAAAAATTGCCTCATGAACGATGCCAGCTTCCTGTAGGGTCGGAACTCGTTTTGAAGGTTTTGTCGCGTTCGGAATGAGCATCGAGGACACAGATATCGAGACCATTTATATTCTTCCCGACACGTTCTCTTGGAATTCTGTTGTGAAGCCCCAAACTCACCTGGTTAGTTGGTGCCAGCTGCTTTTCATGTCTGACAAGATTTCTCTGAGCCGTTTTGGCAGCAAAATACAATATTTTATTGTCGGCGCGTGACTTTATCGTGGGAAATTCAATTTGTATTAGAAGAACGCTATCCAAATCTTTTTAGGTTTTTTTTTTCTTTTTGTTTAGATGTTACAAGGACGATATCTGGAAATACGTTCGTTTCCGCTACCAGGGCCGTACTCGGGACAATTTCGAGCAGGGAGAGAGGAGTAGTTTTATGATGACAGATAGTCTGCGACGGGATCGGGATGGGTGGTGATACATCAAGAACTGTTTTCAGGAGCCTGATGGGGAACAATTCCAAGAAAAATAGGGATAATCTACGTTTGTGGTTCGCATTACTCCCTTCCTCAAAGCCCTCCTCCGCGCTCTACAAAGTGTACACAGTTATTACGCTGTCACAACCAACGAGCACAGGTTATTACTTCATATGTATCCGACCGTTACCCAGGTTTTCTCTGACTGAACTACAGAACTTATTCGCAACTTGCATCGCTATAATTGGCGTGTATGCGATTCAGAAGACTTCTGTGCAAATTCCGTGTAGGTGTAGTAGGTACGGTACAGTCTACGTAGGTTTTTTATGATAATTATTTTTAGGTTGGGGGGGGGGATATATTATTTAGGTAGCAAAAATTGAAGAAAATTGAAGAAAAACATTTCACCACTGCTATTCTCGCACTTTGCCAGTATGGCCCATTATAACAGTAACTGTTACAGGATTATAACAAGCCATAGCATTCACACGTCTAATCTTTATTAGGAAATAGCAGTACTTATCACGTTTTCCCAAGTTATCTCTTCTACGATTGAATAGTTAGGGGTAGGTATCGTTCAAATTGTTATGTGAGAGTATGTAGTGAATGAGGATCTGAATCGAGCGTAAGACTTTTCCGCCCAAATCCCCCAGATTAAGTCATTAACGAGGGGTGCTATTTTCTCAAGCTCCAAAACGATGCTCGAGCAAAGTGTACTTTTCCGCCCCAACCAGTGTAAAATACGTGTTTCTCGATTCTTGATGACCTTTGCTAGGTCAACACAAACTAAAGCTTTCTCAAAAAGTCGACGTTTCGGATTTAGAAAAAGTTATACTGCATGCCGTTCATGCCGCTTTTCTTCGAACCGAATTAGAAGCCTGTAGAATTTTCTGCAGGTTTGATCCACTCCACGAACGCCTGTCAAAACTTTCACAATTATTTTTATTTTATTTTACGTTTATTTATTAATTTATTTATTTCTAAGGAAATATACCTACGGACACACGAGCGACATTGGGCTGTTTCCAGTAAACCTGGATGGGCGGAAAGGTCCATTTCCTGATGGCCCGAAATGACCACTTTGATTGTGCAGGGGGGGGGGGGGGGATTGATTATTTTAACGATGGGATTTGGGCGGAATGGTAAAACTCCCGCTGAATCAGCAGAGTGTTCATTGAGAAGCTAAATCAGTAAAGTAGTGAGTGACGAGCTAAATCAGTGTTGTTTGGATGAGGAGCCGAATCAGCGACGTAGTGAACGACTCAACAGAGCGGCCCCGTCATCGTCATACTATCCATGTATTTATGTGTGTATTCTCGGAATTCTTTATCCACACTATTTACCAGAGTTACTAAAAGTTTAAAAAATATGGTAAAAGTTTGCAATAAGTTTGAAAAATATATATTTGGATCAAGCTTTGACTGGTGCACCTAATTGGGTTCATTGATGTGGTACTCAACATAAAATTTGAAATGTACACACTTATTTATTTTATTTATTTATTTATTCACATAAATTGTGTACACAAACTTCACTTTCATATTCATACAATGGATATTTCCCTATTCCAATATTTCGGATAACGGCCTAAAGGTCTACGAGTCGTAGTCTACGACCCGTCCAGGCCCATCTCCAATAGCTCTCGTTGTACAATGCAGGTATATGAGATTAATATATATAATTCTTATATTTTTCATTGCAAAGTCCTTCAAGTAGGCTCCTAATCTTAAAACTAAATTAAAGTCTAACTATACTACAGTAACTAAGACTAATTTTGCCCCTGATCTAATCCCCTTGAAACTTAAATTTTTTAATAATGACATTAAAATGACAAATTTTGTGTTTGCTTGGTCCTTCAGGTACTTAAGCCAACACTTTCTTCTTAAACTCTAACATAGATGTAGCGGATTTAATAGAATACGGGAGATGTTCAAATACAGCAGGTGCCAACCATGACAGTTGTCTGGTATAGAAATCACTCTTAGAGCGTTCTATTGCCAGTAGATGAGGCATTCAATTTATTTCTGCCTATTTTGCAAACAAGTATTGAATTGTGCTCCGCTTACGCTAAGCCGAAAAATAATAAGCACAGAAGATTAAAACCATGGACTACTGCAGCAATTTTCAATTCCAGAAACACACTACAGAGATGATTTAGCCAAGAGAATAAAGAGGGATCCATTATAGTAGATACAGGAATAAACTTGAAGTACTCATCGTCAAGGCCAAAATTTATATTTAATATACTTATTGCTTCCAGTTCACTCGACGCGTAACAGTAAACACGAGTTCAAACCACCACGAACTTGTTCTTACCTAAGTATTACCTAAGTCTTAGGAATAAAATCATCAAGTTCCAGATCCATTACCATGAAAAAGTTGAAGATATATGTATGATATATGTAAATATCAGGATCATGAACCCTGTGATGGTAATGAGCGAGACGAAGAAGTTGAACCGTGCCGTCATTTTATCCCCGATCCTGTGAAGAAAAGCCGACAAATACTCAAGGTGGGCTCGAGATATCGAAGAATGTCGATGAAAATAGATGTGGGTGCACAACGAGGGGATTTCACTTACATAAATATGTTACATAAGGCTTTCCCATTACTTAGGGGCCATCCCTTTTGGGATTCACGAAAAAAAAAAGTCCCGGGAAAAAAACCCCGGAGAGGAAATAGCGGTGAATGGATTTGATTTGGATGCATTATGTATTTGAAAATTTTAGGGGCCCAAAAGTGTGGCCTTGACTTCTACTTTAAGCCCCCGTCTCCTTTAATTTGTGGGGGGGGGGGGGCTAAAAACCTTTATTTCCGCTTGTTTTTTAAAAATTTATTTCCCCTCATATTGACCCCACCCATGTTGGGTGAATTATTTTCAGTCTTTTTTCGTTTTGGTTTATTATTCTTGGAATAATTAGGTGTATTATACACCTATGTTTTCGCGACGGGGGTCGACGACTCCGATCGGCCTCAAAATTTGACATTATCCGTTTCAAGAGGTCTACATTCAAATTCCGAAATGTCCGTCCGCCGTACGCCGACCGCCGTCCGGGCCGTTTTGGGCAGTAGGAATTTTTTTTTAAATCTGAAATTTTGACAAAATACTTGGTTTACCATCTAGTTGTGCCCGCAAGGTTTTCAGTCCGATCGCCCAAACCCGTGGGGCGCTATGGGGCTAAAATGGGGCTACAGGAGGGGTGTTTTGAAGGCTTTTAGCTATGGGATCGAGTTAGGTGTCGTTTTCGAAGTATTTTTGGACTTAGAATCCATTTTTGAGAGTCCCGGAACGATCCGATTTCACTGAGGCGATCTATAGGGCTTTCATGGGGCTAAAAATAGGATTTTTGAAGGATCCCAGGAGGTTAAATATTTTTCGAGTAAAAAATTAAGAATTTTTGAAGAAAAACATTTTTGAAAAAAAAATCCTCCCCAACAAAATTTTTTTGAATATAAAAATTTAAAAAAAAATTTTTTTTTAATTTTTTTCAATGACAGAATTAAATTTATGTACAAGTAACCTATATCAAAGAATAATAAACCCTTGTGTGAAATTTGCAGCGTTTTTGGTTTATTATTCTTGGAATAATACACCTATGTTTTCGCGACGGAGGTCGACGACTCGGATCGGCCTCAAAACTTGACATTATCCGTTTCAAGAGGTCTACATTCAAAATCCGAAATGTCCGTCCGCCGTCCGCCGTCCGGGCCGTTTTGGGCAGTAGGAATTTTTTTTAAAATCTGAAATTTTGGAAAAATACTTGGTTTACCATCTAGTTGTGCCCGCAAGGTTTTCAGTCCGATCGCCCAAACCCGTGGGGCGCTATGGGGCTAAAATGGGGCTACAGGAGGGGTGTTTTGAAGGCTTTTAGCTATGGGATCGAGTTAGTTGTCGTTTTCGAAGTATTTTTGGACGTAGAATCCATTTTTGAGAGTCCCGGAACGATCCGATTTCACTGTGGCGATCTATAGGGCTTTCATGGGGCTAAAAATGGGATTTTTGAAGGATCCCAAGAAGTTAAATATTTTTCGAGTAAAAATTAAAGAATTTTTGAAAAAACACATTTTTGAAAAAAAAAATCCCCCCAAAAATTTTTTTTGAAATATAAAAATCCAAAAAAAAAATTTTTTTTTTTAATTTTTTTATTGTCAGAATTAAATGTCTGTACAAGTAACCTATATCACAGAATAATAAACCCTTGTGTAAAATTTGCAGCGTTTTTTTTTTCTTTTGTTTTACGCCGCTCTCACGGTGACTAGGTACAGGTTTTATATTTTTTTTTTACGTTTTCAAAGGTTCCGGGACGAATGAACCATGTTTCTACCCAATTGGCTCCTTGAAAAGGCCGGAATTTCGCAATTCCAACATCATATTCAGCACCCCTTACAACAATTTCCTGCTCAAATATCTATATGAAGGCTTCCGCTGTTATAGTTTGTTTGGTGATTTTGAACTGAAAGTGGAAACTTGTTGCGTTACGCATCGAGCCGCCATAGCAAGGAGTGGTGTTTTGCAATCGATCTTTGATAGGTAAATAAAGTTGAATATTCTCGTGTAACATTGGAATACGTAATTATTCAAGTAGAGTCTTGGGACCATCTATTAGGTACGCGTGACGGGGTTCCACTCCACAATAATTGTAGTACAATTATTGTAGTAATCAACACTATTTTGTTGGACTTAAAATTGCGACGTTGGAAAATGTGGAGCTAACCTGGCAGATGACAGTTTTACACATACTACGAAAGGGTGACTTTGGCAGGAGAAGGTAATTCAAAAATCTAGCATCGAGTTATCATCAAAGAAGGCTATTCAAAATCAACCCGGGTCGAGTGTTTTTATTCCAATTCCGTTCAGATTTATTATTAAGCGCTCTGGAGGCTCCGTGGACAACTATAGTGGAGATTTTGAAACGAAAGCAGAGGGCACGTGACGTCACCAAGTATAATTGGTGACGTCACGCGCCCTTTGCTTTCGTTTCGAAATCTCCAACATTTCTGAAACAGTTCTGCACGTAATTATACGGATTTTCGAACTAAAAATTTGTGTAAGGGGGTTTAAATGGGTGCTGAATCCGAATATGTTGTTAGAAATGATGAATTCCGACCTTTTCAAGAAGCCCATTGTAGTATCGTACTCCAAAATCATGTTGAACTTCTGGCCTGCAGGTGGGGTTATACCAATACCATAATTATGAGGTTAATGGCTGGAACGAAAATTCAGGCACACGTCGAGCACGCCGCACACCCTCGTCGGCTCACGTTAGGCACATGTTGTATACCTAACCAAAAATGCAAAAAAAAAAAAGTGTGTGTTAGCTATTAGGTACCTACCTAATCGATAGGTTTTCGATTTTGCATCGTTTGAAATTAGGGTTTATTGACATCTCAACCTGATATTTGGTATCGAAATCGACGCTCCCCGCGTGGTTTAGAATCTTTTTTTTTTCTACGCAAGGTAGTCTCTTAATTCATAAGATCACATTCTCATCGCTGGAGGGGGGTTAGCCATCAATGCAATTCTAACTTTAATAGATTGTAATATAACTTAACAATATTGAAATATATTTTTATTTTAAGATTTTACGTCAACAATTTGCTCGTCACCTGCATGTTACGTGTTCCTTACGGGTTGCTGGCGTTTGTGGAACGCACTAAAAATCGTAGACGCTTTTAAAAATGCAATAATTCAAATGGAAGGGACGGAAGATTACAAAATCGTTAACTGTAGCCCGTGAAATTATTCATTTAAATGGTGCCTGGCATCATTGGGATGTTCAAGGGGTTGGTGTATATGAGGAAGAGGGAAAGAGAGGATGATGGGAGAGGTGGCCAGAGGTGGAAGAGGGTTAACGGTTGGCGGTGAATAACTATTCGTCACTTCAAGGTAATAAATTAGTAAAGTGGGGCTTCCCATTACTGTGAGAGAAGGCTTTCCAAGAGGTCTGAGCACGGGGACGGGTAGTGGGAGGCTCCCGGGGTCTCGGCCTAAAAGCACCGACTCCGAATTGCAATATTCATTACGAGAAGGCAAAGAAGGATAATTTCTCGACCCACTGGCCGCCCAATTTCATGGCCCCTTTGTTGCGAGTGGGCACAATGCTATCATTTAGAAATTTTATTGTAAAAAGGATATGGTTGTTAGGAGAGGAGGGGGATCTGGAAAAAAACTCTAATGTGCGAGGAAAGACCAAAACATTTCTGTCTCATCTGAGGAGAAAGGGAGTGAGACGGTCTTTAATTTCAAGACATTTCCTAGACCTTTGAGACGATAGTGTTTCAAAAGGATATTTTCCCCTTTTTCACGCCCCGCGTTCCAATCTTTTATCCTCCTCCTGATTGCAAATTGATCGAAAGAAATAAATGCATTGCCTCCTCCAGTCGGGTTATTCCAACTATACTAGGTTCATCTTGGTTAGTGGTGGCTGTTTCGCCGGCTCTCATATCTCGTTTGGACACTGAGAGAGCCTCGGGGTCCAATATAGGATGTGTTGTCGATGATTTTGCGGTTATCGGTGCTTTCAGATTAAACGATTGATCTGGGGAGTTCAATCAAGAATTTCCATCTTAATGCATAGACGCATTTCTTAATTTACGCACAGACATCAAATTTTGATATTGCACACGCCTAATTGGTGTCTGATGCAATCATGGTTGAGTGAATTTTGAATTAAAATTTTAATTTCAAATGTACCTATATCCGTCATTAACTACGTGACAGTTATTTAGGGATTTGTAGGAGCTGTTGGATTCACAAAATGTCTGTTTTCCCGCCTCCTTTTTCTTCCCAACGAAGTTGTTGAGAAGGTATTGGTAACATTAAGGCGAAAGATTTGAAATGTTGAAAGAGGGGGGAGGAACGAAGAGGAAATACAAAAGAAAAAGGAGGAATAAAGGCCCATGGGGAGGATGCAAAGGATAAAGGGATGCCAAGTTAAAGAAAAGGCAAGAGGAAGGAGAGGAAAGGGAAGCGCAAAACAAGGGCTGGGGTCATTAGAGGCACACAAACGCTAAGACAGACCTAGTAAATTTCTGCTCCACACCCTACAGTCACGGCGACTCCCTTACCTCCCCCTACCACTATGTACACGCACGTGCAAACTCGCACACACAGACCAAGCGGCCCCTATATCACAAGGAAAATGTTACCTCTACCCCAACCGTTCCAAGCTCCTTGTTAGGACAACCTGTGCAGCTGTAATTTCTCCTTTTCCCCCACCCACCACTCCGGAGCTTCCATATTCCTTAAAAGCAGTTATTTCCTCCGACGGTTACTCTGGGACCTGTGCTGGGAGTTTTGCTTTGTTTTAAGGTTTTTACCGACTATAGTCGGTAGCTATCGTCTGTTACTCTTTATCTAGGGGGCACCTCTTTTCCTGCCTTCCGTGGCGGGCTATGATGTAGGTCCACCTAGTTCTTGTGAAGCACAGGCCCCAGCAACAGACCATGAATAGTCAGGACCTTCGCCTTTCAACAAGAACCTCTCCGAGATCAATAAGGCAATGCAATTACACTTTTGAGGTCACTTATTATTTGGGATCCTTTTATATATTCAACAACATTTCAGGCACATCTTTACACGGAGAAAAAAAATGGCGGTATTTTAGACGAAAATGTTCGGTAATCGGTGGTCAACCGAACAATTTTTCGAAAAATGGAGAGGTAAAAACGCAAAAAATGTAAGGTAAAGTGTTGAATTTGCGCGGTTGACCACCGATTACCGAACATTTTCATTCATCTTTCTACCGAACACCAAAACTGTTTTACCGCTCAAAAATCGGAGATGTTACCGAACATTTTTACTTAAATTGTTCGGTAATCCCTCTGTCCCGCAATGTTTACCGCTCATACCAAAATGTAAGGTGAATTTTAACCTTCCAACCTCAAACCTTTTCGATTATGAGCGGTAAATTATAACCTCTCAAAGTTAAAGTGCGCGGTGAATTTTCACCTTCCATAATTAATGTGAGGTTGTAAAATTACCTCCCCTACTTCAAATGTGCAGTAAGAATCACCTCCCACAACTCGGATGTGCGGTGAATATTCACCTCTCATTTTAAATTTCGAGAAACATTGTGCGGTAAAAAATTACCTCCCACACGCAATTGTGCGGCCAGTATTCACCTCCCTAATTTCAAATATCGTTCGGTAAACGTTACCTTCCACACCTAAAATGCGCGGTAACTAATCACCGAACAAATGGCAAGAAGTACCTCTCAACGTAGTTTGAGAGGTAATCGTACCCAAAAAGTGAGGTAATCCCTTGTTGGTTTGGGCGGTAAATGAACATCAATGAGTTACCTTTCATTGATGTACACTTACCGCCCACACCAACAAGGGATTACCTCACTTTTTGGGTACGATTACCTCTCAAATTACGTTGAGAGGCACCTCTTCCCATTTGTGAAGTAATCAAACCACGAGTCGAACGGATAGGATACCTAAGGAAGAAAAATAATTCGGTTATGAATACAAACCATGTTTATTACAACGCAGAACGATACACAACATAATATAACGTATAAAATTATAATTAACTGTAAATTAAAGGATAAAAGATACAGTAAATTAAAACTTAGGCATGATCCAACATTATTAAATCATTTAAAGTACAAATAATTTAAATTTTAAGTAGGTGCACGACACCCCACTAGATTTGTCAAGAACTAAAATTATTTATCAAGTACCTATCATTATTTTATCAAGTAGGTACAATGCTATTAACCATGGGTTCGATTTTACATTAAAAAATGGGGAAAGTCGATAAGTTATCAATGATATGATGAATATGATAACTTATCATATTCAATGCCGAACCGGGGACATTCTATTTCTCAACTGTTAAGGATAATAATATATTATATTATATTATAATATAATATATTATTATCAAATCATTGATATTATCAAATAAACACGTGTACGTCTATTGACATGATCCAACGTATTCGTACACGCCTACCAACTAGATTAAACCAGAGCAGAATCTGTTCTTGTTCAATCTAGTAGGGAGATATAAATATATCTGATATAAATACAATTATTTTATGAAGTAGGTAGGTACAATGCCCTAGCCATGGGGTCGATTTTACTTACTCAAGTAACGTTCTTAAGTCAGAAAGTAAATTTCTAGGGTTTTGTGGGACCCCAAAAAGAGGATTGTACGTACAAAAAGACTTAGAAAACGACACCCCACTCGACATCATACCCAAAAACATGAACCCCCCGTAGCCCTTTATTAGCCCAATAGAGCTCCACAGGTTTGGGCAATCGGCCTCTTGCGAGCACAACTAGATAGTAAATTTAATAAGTAAAATATATTTTTTCAATATTTCAGATTTAAAAAAAAAAAAAAAAAAAATCATCCAACTGCCCAAAACGGCCCTGACGGCGTACGGCGGACGGACATTTCGGTTTTTGAATCTAGACCTCTTGAAACGGATAGGTAATGTCAAATTTTGAGGCCGATCGGAGTCGTCGACCTCCGTCGCTTAAACATAGGTGTATTCTTCCAAGAATCATAAACCGAAACTGACTAGAGATTGCCAAATTCGTTTTGGAAAAAACGCTGCAAAATGTCCACAAGGGTTTATTAAATAAACTAAATAAGTGTTATACTAAAAAAATACTACCAAAACGACACAATAGCCGAAAGTCTTCAAGAACCCTCCCGTAGCCCTTTATAAGCCCCACGGGATAATATAATAAACCATCCCGGGAATAATATACCCCTATGGAATCGCGACGGGGGTCGACGACTCCGATCGGCCACAAAATTTGACATTATCCGTTTCAAGAGGTCTACATTCTGAATCCGATATGTCCGTCCGCCGCCCGAGCCGTTTTGGGCAGTAGGAATTTTTTTTAATCTGAAATTTTGACAAACAACTTGACTTAGGTACCATCTAGTTGTGCCCGCAAGGTTTTCAGTCCAATCGCCCAAACCCGTGGGGCGCTAAGGGGCTAAAATGGGGCTACGGGAGGTTTTTTTTTTTTAAGGCTCTTGGCTATGGGGTCGAGTCCAGGTGTCGTTTTCGAAATATTTTTAGACGTAGAATCTATTTTTGGGGGTCCCGGAACGATCCCATTTTAATTTTAATTATTTTCTCATTGATATAGAATTAAATTTTACCTAACCTAGATAAATCAAAGAACATTGAACATTTGTGTAAAATTTGCAGTGTTTTTAGACATTTCCACTGCACAAAACGGCCATAATTAAAAAACCAAAAATTTTGGTTTAATGTCGTAGGTACATGCTACAAAAACAGGGAGAAGCCATTAAATTGGGGAGGACATAAAGTACTTGTACTTATGTTCATAATGAGAGAACAGTAAACAGATTGAAAATGATGGCTCATGACCGTTATTTGGATACATAGGACTTCACGAAAAGATAAATGAATTTCGTAAACTTCTTTTGGCTCTGCTGAACAGTTGATATAATATTATTTTGCATATTATGATGGTTTACCTTTGAGGTACAGATACGCGGTGCACAGGTATAGGCACGTGCGACGGTTTTCTTCGATACAGCCCGGCCAACTTGGCGGTCCTGGACGGTGGCTTTTTTGCATATCAGGCCGAAGACGTAGTAAGGCAGCAAACATAAGAGAGCTCTTCGTTTCAGATGAACATCTGCAAGTGGAAATGGAATGCTGTTAATAATTGCCGACAATTCTGTTTTGTGATTTCTGGACTTGACACACTACCAATTAAAAAACACTTTTTGAGGGACTATACCTAACTGAAGTGTGCTCTGAAGCTTACCCGATGTAGCGGTTCTTCTGATAGAAGGGTATTCCACCTCGATGATCGGACGAATTCCACAATTCTGGGACCTTATTCGTCGAGCTTGGAACTCAGGAGAGGCTCCTCCACCCCAAACCATCCGAAAAGGGTCTGCGTGAATCTGATTTAAGAAGGCATAAAAACATGAGATCAGCTTAGGGGAAAACATCAAAAATTGCATGCAATACACCAATGACGCATGGAATAATGCTTACACGTAGGTAGGTACTTCAGATGGGAACGATATAGGGACGACACTGCAGCGACATTTTGTCAACACCCACCGATGAAATGAGTCGATCGACGCGTAGTCCGAGGCATTTTCCCAATTTTGAAAATGTATCGAGTAACTGTAATCACAATTGATTTGCATTGATGTTAGGTATCGACGAATAAGCATGCAAAATGTTCATACATGTACCTTTTCAGTAGTGTCCAGTAACTGAATTTTCTTGAATGCTTTAAACTGCTTTCAGTCTTTTACGAGAGAAACAGGAATTCCATTGTCTACGATCGAATTGAGCCTTGGGTCGAACATGCGAGAACACGAAAAAACAAAATTACAAGCACTCCATTATGTTAGCATCATACATACCTCACAAGCTGAAAATCTACGAAACTGACAAAAGATAATTACCTTTTTCGGATGTTCCAAACAGTAAATTCACTAGACCGATTTATAACCGTCACCAACGACAAACACATCAATACTAATGGCCGCCACTCGGCCGAAAACCCCAGCAAAGCCCCAACGCAAGCGCTTCCAAGCGCCTATCTCAGGTACTACTGTACGGTAGACATTTACCGCACTTACTTTTGTGTACGGTGGAAATTTACTGCCCACGTCTTATGTTCGGTAATTATAAACCTTTCTGTGAAGGGGGTAAAGTTGGGCGGGAAAACGTTGGTGATGTGAGGTAGAAATTAACCATACGGCCTTTGGTAGGCAGTAGACATTAAATGTAAATTTTACTGCCCACGTGTTATGTTCGGTAATTATCAACGTTTCTATGAAGAAGGTAAAGTTGGGCGGTAAAACGTTGGTGATGTGCGGTAGAAATTAATCTTACCGCCTTTGGTAGGCGGTAGAAAGTTACCGACAAGGTGTTATGTTAGGTGAAAATCTGACCCAACATATTCGATAGCTTCATAGACCGGTAAAGTATCACCTCTCCTCAAAGGAAGGGAGCTTGGGCGGTAAACTGTTGACGATGTGAGGTTGAAATCTACCTTACAGCCTTTGGCAGGCGGTAGACATTTAATGTAAATTTGACTGCCCACGTGTTATGTTCGGTAATTATTAACCTCTCTATGTAGATGGAGAAGTTGGGCGGTACACGTTTACTTCACTTTTTCGCATGTGAGGTATGTTTGTACCGAACTGGCTTCCTTGTGCGGTTGATAATCGAGTTGTTCGGTGAATGTAGCTCTCCGTTTGTTCGGTTAGTTCTGGCAAGGTAAGATTTCTTGAATTGTTCGGTAGCAGAGAAGAAATGTTCGGTAAGATCATCGAGTTGTAAGGTAACCAAGGGTAATTGGGCGGTAAAAATGAAATTGTTCGGTAGATTTTCACCGCTCACGCGGTTTTTTATACTATAAAATGGCCGCCAAAGCGGTTTACCGAACAAAAACCGCACTTTTTTTTCTCCGTGTACTCGGACGGTCATTGAGGATTCCCGAATCATCCGAATATGCTGTTATAAATTTAAATAATATTTGACTACCTATGGCCTCAGGCGATTCAATTTCTCCTTGGCAAGAACCTCAGCGTTTGTATATTGATCAACGGTCGTTAACAATATTAATAGTGTTTCGTGGAAGGATCCTAAAACATGTTCTCAGCCAAATGAAAGGGGACCCTATCATAGAAACTAAGTTTCAACGGAAGGGAACCAAGTTTGATGGTCATTTGTTGTATTACAATGCTGCATGGAAGACTATTATGGAGAGTTCATTATGATAGTGGAGTAGTGTGACGACCTGTTCACTTCTGCTTTGGAGTTACCATTTTGTATAAATACAGCAGAGATTTCGACTAGTTCAATGGATCCTACCCTGCTCTTAGTCATTACGCCCCGTCATTCACTGGTCACCAAGGTCGTAGGGAGAAGCGATGTACCCCGGAGGACCCTTAATGATGAATTAACTTTGCTACAAAGTGGAGTGTCACTGTTGTAGAATCGAATATTCACCGAGGCTGGCGGGGTTGTACTCGTAGTTTTCATTCAGTCGCTGGACAAGACCCACCATATAGAACTCTCTTCAGTCGAGGAAATTAGGTTTTGGGTCCCATTAATTGGTCACGTAATACCATCTTTGTACGGTCTTCGAAACATCAATTCCTTCGTAAAGTTTCCTTACACAAGCGCACACAGTTGCCCCCATTTATTGCCTACTCACCACAGTAGTTCTCTGTGGTGTACAATGGAGGACAAAGACAATGACATCGCGTCATCTTTATAATATAATTCATGAATAATCGATATGTTGAACATCCTCCTTGGCTGTGCTGGCCTACGTGAGTTAGGGTATTACTAGGAGGTGCTTCGGGTTAATAAAAAACTACCCTTTCGTTTGTGCCCCAAGCTTTCGACTGTATTCAGTCATCTTCACAGGGTTACTTAAATTGTAATTCACGGTTGCATTACTAGCTCCCCGCCCCAGTCGTCGGGCACCGCCTGGGTTGTAGTATCTACCTATTATATATTTCAGTATAGGGCATAGGTTTGATGTTTTCTCGGATTGGTGTAGTTGCATGTAGAATCTACATTGTAGATCTTTGGGCTGGTGTTGGTATACTGATTGATGGGGTGAAGTTACGTTTCTGTTGGGCTATCGGGTGCGGTTTAGTGGCGGGACGGGTTAGTTTTAGTGAGGAAATTAAATTAAATTATACAGAATTACGGAAATTAGTGAATGCAAATTTGAAGGGGGGACGTTAGCGTGGATCCTCATCATATCTATATCAAAGAATAATAAACCCTTGTGTAAAATTTGCAGCGTTTTTCTCTTGTTCTTCAGTTTCCGGTTTCATTGTGATCTGATGCATGAAGGGGTTTTGGAAAAGCCCTCTTGGAGTAGAATATACTGTAATTATCAAACCCTATACCATTAGATGGGGCTTAAGCGACAAGTGGGATGACGCCCCTTCATCGAAGAGACTGCGGACGTGGAGCCCTCTTGAAGCCGTTGAGAACGGGCTGTGACAACACAAATGGAGCTGTATAATTCTCTGCCGGCGAAACCTATACAATGGCGGCTACCATTTCTAGTTGGCCACACCTCTTCAAGTTTGCCTATTATCAGCATTTGATCAACCGAGCGACGTTAATAACCAATGGGTGCTACTCGAGTAAATGCTCTTGGATTTTCTTTACTAATTTGTTAATCCTTCAGTTTTGTTCGAGTTCATTAAGCTTTACGAGAATTACCTATTGGTGGTGAGTTGTAAAATGTTCGGTCAAGTAAGAATATAAATATGCCGACATTTCTGAAGATTATCCTCCTTAATAATTACAATTACTAGATGCTCCGGCTCGCTTTGCTCGCCTACGCTCCCAGCTGGGGGGCTCCGCCCCCCAGACCCCCCCCCCCCTTTAGTGTGGTGCGTAGCATCGATGGACACGTTCAAACCCCTACTCAGACATAAGGCCTCGCTTCGCTCGGCCGAGCGCTTACTCGGACAGGGGGGTTCTCAACTCAGACATAAGATTGCCAACTTATCAAATTGTCGACTAATGGGAGCTGATCGCTGGTTCCCACCGAAAATTCAAATTGCAATTTTTCCATAAATTCTATAAATTCGTACGAACTTGCAATTTGTATTTTAACCCCATTTTCGGTGTTGTTTGGAAGCCTTCTATTGATTTAAAATATAGTCCAGAAACACGTCCATTCATGATTGTTTACTCGAATAAACAATTTAGTACCTACTGATGTAGGAGTCGTTTGTTCTCCCCAACCACCTCATTTTACCTCTTAATTTTGTAAATAGGTACTTTCATGTTGTTCATGTGTAATCTTGATAAGTCTTGTTGTTTCCTTTAGTGTCGTATTGCCCCCTACATTCTACGAATCTGTACCACAATCCATTTTCTGTTTACCTATCCGATTAGGTTCTGATGCTAGAAGTATAAATCTTCAGAAACGTCGCCACACTATGATAATATTATATTATAATATTATGTATATTATATTATAACATGATATTATTCATCTCCTCATTTGACCAGTTATTACAGAAGTAGTTACGAACGGCAAATGTGAGAGGTTTTCCAGTGCAAGATACTCTTTAAGGAAGATGTCGAGCGGCTGCTGGGATCGAACCAACAACCTTCGACTCATTAATCCGACGCTAAAACCTCTGTGCCAATGATAACCACAGTATATAAATATGTAATAATTATTTATTATAGTTATCATGTACAGTGAATGTAGATGATAACTACACCAAATTTTAGTAACCCCCTTGCCGTTGCTGGTTTCAGCATTTCTTGACGTTAACCAAACTGACACCAGCCCAATGTAACCAACTTGCGAATTCAGTTCGACTGTTTAGGGAACTTCAAGAGATGGCAATCGTTCTGTTTTAGAATGCCGAGGCCCCGAAAGATGAACGGAAACTTTTTTTAAACCCGTACCTGAACAACGAGCTCGTCTCAATCCCTACGAAGCGAATTCCCTTTATCATCATGCGTATAGGTTTATTTATGGCTCGTGACGCATAAGAAGCGGAAACCTCGATTTTTTCCTACCTCATATACCCATCAAGAGGCCGTGTACTTCAAAGACATCTGAGAAAGATGTCTTGAAATGGAAGGCTGTGAAAAACCTTTAGTAATGTTTCCATTTCTGTTATTCAATTTCTCAGGTCGGAGGGTGGAAAGACCTGGGAGGGAGCAGTGAGAAGAAGACTAATTAAAAGACTCGAAAACTTCAATTCATTTCAACTCTTTCTCCAGAGTTTTGGAATACTGACGCCACAACCGTCGGATTCCACTCGAAGAATAGCCCTTGGTAATGGAAGAAAGGGGAAGGGAGGGTAATGATGTCCTAATATTTGTTTAATTGGTCATTCTAACTGATGGGAATAGGGACTGGAGACGAACTTCCTAATAAACCCAAGTTTCTGTGCTACCAACATTTCTTTGATCGAATCAACTTGCTAATGATCCTGCGAACACGCAAAAGTTTCGTGGATAAGTATAGCATTTCACCGAAGTCTATTCAGAAATAAGTTTGAACAAAAATCACGATCTTTTTCTCCCTCTCATACGCTTGAAACTCCGTCCGTAGTTTTCTCCAATAAATTTGGCTTCGTTACGAAAGATTAATTGTATTCTTCTGTCGGCGGGTTGTTGTACCGCTTGAGTCCAATCGATCGTTTTCTTCTAATAAACTTCCATCAGTATCGCATCTAAGAAATGGTGCTGCCGTCCTAGTAGGCGCACGGAAAATAAACTAACAGAAAGTATTCAGGTTTATGCTGGCGTGTCTATTGGTTGAAATTAATCAAGGCATAGATGCCTTATCGCGTTTTAGAACTACTGGGGTACATGATCTCGATTTGCCTGCTGCTCTTCAGTTGTAGTAGAGTCAATTAATCAAGTTGTGGCTCCTCGAGTTTCACGAAAAAGATCTGTATATGAAGACATAGCCCTAGAGTTTTTGTGTGAAAATGACCGTTTAGATTCGGAGGAAGTGAGTGGGCCTCACGAAATGAACCAAACTGATGAACCCTGATGTTATATATGGAATATTGTCCTATTTTGAATTGCCGTGAAAGAAATTGCCAAACGACATTCGGGCTCGGTCAGAAAAAAGAATAAGATTCTTCTTCTTGTTAGAGACTTTTTTACGTACTATGCGCGCCTAGCTGAATTTCTTCGTTTTTTCTTCTTATTTTCAATATTTTCCTCCTGCCAGATTGGCTCAGTAATAAATATGACCAAAAATGGAACACTCCTCTTTCATCCTGACATTCCTGTGTCAGCCAACCCCCACTTGTTCCACCCTGGAAATTTTACTACGCCGATTCAGATGACCAGATGAATTCGCGGCTACATTTTTATAATATTGTTGAACTTGTTTTGCTGTTCATAATGGAGATTCCCGTTATTCGTGCTGTATCTCCAACAGGAAGGAGGATTGGTATGATATGAGCCGGGAGGTCTTGTATCATTTAGAAGCAAAGCAAAATGGTTGGCACTGCGGAAAATCCTATTCATATTGCCAGATTTGGCCAGATTTGCGGGGCGACGCAAATATAATCGAGGCAGACATTCGCGGGGAAATCTGAGCCCTGAAGAAATTCTTCGCTGCCAGACCTGCATTACCTACCAATTTCAATATAGGATCACTTCAGCCTAAAACGTTTCAAGAAAATCATGTCATTTGGTTGTGGCTGCGAAATTCGAAGTTTCACCACTAGGATTTCATGAGTGTTGTGATGTCACGCCATGTGAGCTTTCGAACGGAAATAATATATTCACCTGGGGACAGTTACGCGCGAGCACAGTGAATCGTGAATTTTAAATTCTAATATTCATCCGAAACGAACAGAAACCCGGGTACAGTGGTGGTCAGCAAATTTTGTGGGTCCTGGAAACACGTCCTGGCGTCATTAGGCTTGGAACCCTTCGTTTCCTCTCTCAGGCTGGCTACCTTCCAATGAATGTAAATACGATGCCACCCCTCTCGGCAACATCCTCTCGGGAAAACTTTCTCGGGAGATGCCATGGATTATGGATGCAACTGGAGGTCTAACTTGAGATACCTACCTCTATATCTCGAAATTAGGTGGTGGTCGCCCTAATTTACTCTTCCATCCAAATCTCGAGGAACGTATTATATATTCTTTTCTTAATCAAAAACCTGCCAGATGAAGTAAGAATTCATTTTCAGAAGTTGAGGCTATCGGAAAGGAAACCAAAATTTATGTATATTTATATTCATGGCTGTTACAGTTCTTAAAAGGTATTTCAAAGAGCCTTTCTAAAAGTCTGTTTAAACGTTTTAAAGTATGCGTTTGTATACTTGCTATAATATATTATATTATAATAATATTATATATATATATATACACACTATATTACAGTAAAAAATTAAATTTCAAGATGGCACCAAGTATCTCGAAGTGCGAAATGACGGGTGTGATCTCAAAACCAATGAGAGGGAGACGCCGGGTACCAAAGTAGTGAACTCTTAAGTGGCCATAAATTTAATCACGTACCTACTTATTATCTGGTGTTTAGGTATATTTGGCTTTTAACAACTTCGGATCCAAACTGCTACCAGTCTTTCAGTGGACTCGTTTTATTGTATCCGCTTGAATTTTGTGAATAAGTCCATGCGTCAAATAATATCTTTAAAGATGGGGCCTTTCAAGGCTTTCAATCGGACGGTTGAATACGGCTGAAATGGGAATTCCGACCGGCTCGTTGGAACAGATTAAATAGTTTTAGCTCGGAAACAAAGAGAACAAGTGACCAAAGTACGATAGATTGTTATACCTGACCAGCCAGAAGGCACGTAATCTATTGCCAAAGCCCGTCAAAAGTTACTAGCGATCAAAACTCACGTACGACACGAAGTTGGGAGAAATAGGCGCAATAGTTGTAGTGGAGGGTGACTGTTGGCGGAGGACGGGTAGGTTTCTATCGTTGAGCTCGTCCCCGCCTCGAGAGTTGTATCGCTATGATCGCTTAAAACGACCCATTTCCGTCGTCCAACTGGCAAATCGCTCGTTTCCCCTCGCCTGATATTCCTCATACAGCCAACTTCCGTCTTCCTGCATGGCGCCTCTCCCACCCGAATAACTCGCTTTTCCCCCGGCGAACTTCCACTAATAGTTGGCCCTTTCGAAAAGACGCTCGTTCCCTTTTGTACATAAGGGCTGATCGTCGAACACATACTGATCGTGAATCAATATTGAAAATGCAGCTTTAGTGTAGTAATATTATGGTAATGTTCATCGCTTTCGTTCATAAGGGTGTCCCAGCTCCCGTCTGTGAATAAGTATTATTCGCACACGAAGACACTACAGAAATTTTTAATTCATTATTAACCAAACTTCTATCTGCTACAGAAGCTGTTTCTAAACGTACCGATATTTTCCTTGGTTATTATAATGCTGAAGAACCTATCAGACAAGTTACTAAAAGCTACAGAAGAGAACGCTGCGAAATGGACCCTCCCTTAATAAAACCCTTCGAAAATCCCTGACATTGGTCGCATACGGTGTGGGTAAGTCGGCCAGAAAACCTTACAGGCCCAACCGCTATGAATGACGAGTATTCTATCGAAAACGCTGCAAATTTTACTTTTTTTTTTTTTTTTTTTTTTTTTTTCAAATAGTTTTGCTTAAAACTTTTTACAAAATTGGAAGTATAAAAACTAGTTTAACGGTATAGTGTTTGAACGGATCACAGACCCCCAAAAGATTCCACACCTTAAATAATTTTAAAAATAGAATCTTTGGTATAGAGCAATTCGGACCGTATACCTGCAATGTTACAAAATCAACACTTCACAGGAGACGCTAAAAACTGTATAGAGACGGTTTGCGATGCCCAAAGCACTTAAAATCGACCAATGTGTATGAGAAACCTTCAGTGGAAATAATTAATTTAGGGGGGTCCAATATTCGCATAATTCAAAAATAAACAGCTGTTTTTGGACATACGAGGATTTTTTCAAAACCTCTTCCAGACTTACGGGATTTACAAACCGAAAGCTGGGACTTACACGTTTTTACAACCCTCGTAAAGCCCTCCAGGCTTAATGGTTATTTCAACCGAACATTGAGACGACATTTCTCACTGCAAATTTACGAAACTTGGCACGATGGATCTAGAGCCTCAAATTTACCCAGAACACTCAAAACCTGTTTTTGGCCAAAAATCGGACTTTGTTGGTATACGAATTATTACTCTGAAAAATTCGCCTCATTCGACTTCTCCATGTAAAAATGAAAAAATTCGTATGTGGGCAACAAGAGTCTTGTTACAAGACATTACCCCAAAGATTAGTGGTGAGGTTTGAAACTCCTCAAATGGATTATATGTCCAAAAATACCCAGAAATGACACCCCACCAAAATGATTTTGGGTCGGCCTGCTCTAATTACTGCAAAAATCCGCATCTCTTACCTCCTTTTTACCCCCATAGAGCAGTTTAAGCAATTGGACTGAAAACGTTGCGGACGCAACTAGAGAAGATTCCATATCTATACCATTATCAAAATTTCAGATTTTAAGAATAAAACTCCTATCCCCCAATAATTGTATTTGAACGAATCAATGATTGTATTTCATGATGTGTTGAATCCAAAAATGGTATGTTCGTCTGTTGTTTGTTCATCTTATGAAGATGAACTCCCCGTCGCGAATGCATAGGTTGATACGTTTGAGAGAATAATAAATCGAAACGAGAAATGGAATCAGGGCGAGAGATGTTGTGGCGGAAAGTGCAAAATCTGGGACTCACCTTCTAGAACGCCTATCTTCCCGTTGACGTCTTAGATGAAGGATGGTTTGCCACACGGGCGACGACTATTAATTCATAACACGAACATATTATGTGTTCGATTCATCTTCCTAGAAAAAGTGTGAAGTTTGGGAAGAAGAGGAAGCAGAAAGATGTACCTACGTGTAAATGTAAATGTCACGCACGCATGTAATCAAGGAGGTGGGATTTATTGAAATCTACAACCTTCAATAATTAGTTACAAATTCGTTAGTTATGAATTTGATTAGTAGATGAAATCAGTTCCAATGACTCGTTCCTAATTACGAGATTAAAGGAATGAGCGGACTGCTTTGAAAGGGTCATTTTTTTCTCCCTGAAGGCTGTTGAAGTACTCGGGCTACCAATCAAGCCGTCTCAGCCGTTTGGTACGAACCTTCGTTGTTATCAAGTTTTTCTTTCTCATCCCCGTTGGCCAGTACGCCCCTCGTTGTGCAGTAACTCCCTGCCCCCAAACCCTAGAATCCCACCCACCGCGACTCCCACGCCCGTCCGAATCGCACCCAAAGGTTACTCAGAACTCGGACTGAGCTCAGCAGTACATGACACATCCTCTTTCAATGGCTCGTTCCATCTACACGCTCTGTAACTTTCCGGCTTGTTTTCTATGGGTTTCCTTCCTCCCCTTGTTTTTTTTTTTTTTTTTTTTTTTTTTCTGCGAAGGGACTTTCGAGCTTATACACCTAGTGGGCTGTTACTGCTCCGAATACGGCTTCTACAGAAACACTCCGCATGTACCCATAGCATGAAAAAATTTTACATACCTAGAATAGGTAAACCTAGAACCTAATTATAATCAAAAGAATAATTTTCAGCATACATTTTGCAACGAAGTGTCTATATTAAATTTTCAACATTCTAAAATTAAAAGAAAATCATATTATTACACCTGGGGCATTCCACGCCATCGTCTCAATAACTAATAGCTCTCCAAAATTAACCATTTTGAGGGGTTTTGAACCCCTCGGTGTGAACAAATTTTCCGCCAATTTCTGGTGGATTGTTTTCTACAGACAATAAATGCAAGCAGCTAGGGTTCTTTACACCAGTTGCTAACTCAATGGTGTACCCTATATTGTAATCACAATACAACTTCATTTCGGGAAACGATTTTGACAATTTAAAGTTTCTTTCCAATCCGGCTTCTGGTTTCTTATTATTACATTATTCAACCTATGCAGTTGCAACGGGGACAACAATTTGGATCGGTGATAAAAAATGCGTTTCAAGATGTGTAGATTCAGAAAACGAAAATTCCGCCGTCTAGGCTGCTTTGGGAAGTACTTTTTTTTCCCCTGAAATTTTGACAAAATACTCGGTTTTCCACCTACTTAGTTGTGCCCGCAAAGTTTTCATCCCGATCGCTTAAACTCTGTGAGGTTTTATAGGGGCTAAGAGAGGGGTTCTTATAGGTTTTGGACTATGGGTTCGAGTTGGGTGTCGCTTTCGATGGACATTTGGACGTAGACTCCATTTTTTGGGATTCTTACATCTCATTCGTTGAATCACTGCTTAGTGTTGAAGTGAATCCCAAAGAGAAACTATTTCAAAACACTTTTGACTCCAACCTTCAACTTGTTACCTGTTTTTCTCAAGCAAGGTGTACAGTAGACTAGCCACATACCTATATTAGGCTCTTATGCTGTGTTTGAACGGAATGTTTAGTCAATGTACATGGCTGAAAATTCAACCAGGCAATACGGATTTGAAAGAGTAGCGAAGATGATAATATTAGTGACTTTTGGTCCTCAGGAGCATGAAGGACACATTCATGCTTATCACCGCTCTCTTCTCGCAGATATCCTCGGCAAAATGAACTTTCACTTTGGACCGAAAGCATAAGTAATAAGAGTATTCCAGGGCGTGCCCTGTTCAAACTCTGTACGGGGATACGGTTTTTACTTCCTTTTCTTCTCTTTCTTTAAAATAATTGTTATTTTAATAATACCTACTACTCAGTTACTATAGTCCTGGAATAATACACCTATGTAATCGCGATGGGGGTCGAAAATTCTGATCGGCCTCAAAATTGGGCATTATTCGTTTCAAGGGTCTAGATTCCAAAAACGAAATGTCCGTCCGCCGTTCGGGACGCTTTGGGTAGTAGGTTGTTTTAAATTTTAATCTGAAATTTTGACAAAATATGTACTTGGTTTACGTCCGGGCCGGTTTGGGCAGTAGGAATTTTTTTTTTAAATCTGAAATTTTGGCAAAATACTTGGTTTACCATCTAGTTGTGCCCACATGGTTTTCAGCCCGATCGCCCAAACCCGTGGGGCGCTATGGGGCTAAAATGTGGATACGGGAGGGTTTTTTTTTTTGTAAGGGTTTGGCTACGGGATCGAGTTAGGTGTCGTTTCCGAAGTATCCATTTTTGGGGACCCCGGAACGATCCGATTTCACCGTGGGAATCTATGGGGCTTTCATGGAGCTATAAATGAGATGTTTGAAGGATCCCAGGCGGTCAAATAGGTACTTTCAGAGTTTAAAAAAAAAAAAAAATTTTTACTGACAATTTTGATAGGTACTTTTCCGTTATACCGCCCCCACTCGGTTTTGGTTGCGTTTCGACCGCTTTGGTTGCCTTAAAGCCATTGGGAGGGGTGTGTATGAAACTCGAAATCGAGTGGTGGGGGGGTATAACGGAAAAGTACTCGAATTTGTGTGCCTTGAAGGATTGTGCGAGTTTCAAATCGAGTCCCATAATGACCAGCGGGATGACAGGCCACCACGCGATTAGACCCCATTCTTCCACATTCATACCAAGTGGTATAGATTAGTATTAGCCGGAAGCAAATGTTCCAACCAAAGCTACGAGCAGAGTAAGTCCGCCAATTAGTTTTCTCGCCAGTTAACCGTCCTAATCGTACTACATACTCGGATATTTATTCTAAAGAAACCGTATTGAATGTACATAGTATATTTGCTGATGTACGGCTGATTGGCATCCAGTTTTGCACTCATGAAAAGATTATACGTTTTGTGAATTTGGTTCATATTTCAATTAGGTCATCTCGCTGCCTCTAAAATTTAGAGTCTAAATGGAGTAACTACAAGATATTTAATACACCATACACTTAGAGACTCCATAACGTATAGTTAGAAATACGTGAATAAAGAAAAACGTTTTTTCTGATGTTATCAGAGCTAATCGATTTTACCTCTGAAAACACTTTACCGCTTTCTATTACCATTCTAACAACCTTCATTAAGCCGAAAAAGAGGAGATCCACTTTTTCCTTACTTTGGCTTGTAGCCAATCTGAAGGCCAGTGCTCTCTATCGATTTTAAACTGAAACTGTGTCGACAAGTCTAAATACTTCAGCCTTTACGGAGCAGGAGTAAAGGAGGGGAAAAGTAAACCTCTTGCCACCTCTACTCAACTAATAAGAAAATTGGTAAGTAACTTGAAAAACGGTCAGAGCCCGTCTACTCACCAAGCATTACAACCATTTTAATTAAAAGAATCTCCTTCAACAAGTTCAATATACTCAGCCAGTTACTTTTCGTGGAAAACTGTATTTGAAAAAAGGCGTTTCATTAATTTATTACCTACCTACCTACCTTACCTTACCTACCTTTCTGTTTTAACTTTTCTCTTCGCATTGATTCGCTCTCTGGTTCTGAAGGAATAAAATCAGTCCTCCGCCTGAACTGTGCTAGGGAATGGTAGGGAGTTTTCTTTCCCAACTTTCCCTTCAATATAACTTTTCTAACTCGTGCGTTCTCGAGTTGCCCGATGCGGAAATTCAGTTTGATGAACCCTCAAGCGCTTCCAATTCTTCAAATGAATTGTTTCGGCCGCGAACCGAGAATAATAGCAAGACTAGCTTTGGCACTATGACAGAGGGCTTGGGTAGCCATTGAGTGTTGACCATTTGAGGAGGTTCTGGCCTCAGATCCCTTCCACCTCTCCGCGTGTATCACCTGCCGGGATGGAACATGCGTGAAAAAATATCGATGTCACCATCGTGAAGAATTCGTCGATGTTCGTTGTTTTGAGAAGCTATACCTGCATACCATGTGTTAGATGGGTTAAATTTCAAAAACTGGCGTCCCTAGAATAAATTTTTAAAGAAACGTTCGCTAGGAATTCTTCTTGAACCAAAAAGTGAGAAATTAAACAATCGCTAAGTAGGTAGCAATTTATTTAATTTATTTAGAACCGAACATCAATAATAATTATTAAAAACTGATGAAGACATCTGACAAAAACGTGGATATTCCTGAAGCATCGGCAGTCAACCACCGATGGTTAAAACATCGAACACGAAACATCGATATTCCATCCCTACTACTTCGACTGCCAGCTCTTTCGCAGTTCTGTAGTTCTGTCCAGCAGTATTAGATTTGCTGGTTCGTGTTGGCCATTTTTTTTTTTTTTTTTTTTTTAAGTGGCAACTGCATGAGCCTGGCAGGGCTATCAGCAGGCCCCCCACATTCGGGGAGCGCCACGACAGGAGGAAACGGAGGGGAGGGACATGGTGATGGGAAGGGGAGGTGGACCTCACAATTGGGGTACAACCCAAGTGGGCCCTGGGGGCGGCTATTGGGAGTCTATGCTCGACCAACTGTCATTCCCCCCAGGGCGCACCGGTCCCCGCGGTGGCCTTGTCGCCGCCCGAACTCTCAGGACGGCCCTCGCAAAGGCCACAAACGCCCTGTAGCGGGATGGGCTGGACACATACTTGCTCCAGTCCTCCCTCATACCGTCGGGGAACACCTCAGCCTCGAGGACAGCCCTTTCACTCTCGAATGCCGGGCAGCTCCGAAGCAAGTGCCTCGCCGAGCCCTCGGGGTCCGTGCACCACACACAGCCAGGCTCGTCGGCCAGCGCCAGTCGGTGGAGTTTAGCGGGGAAGTCCCCATGACCAGACAGCAGCTGGTTGGCCCCGTGGTCGGGGACCACCCACGTCATCTCCATCCGCCGAGCCACTGATGGGAAGAACTCAAAAGTGAGCCTCCCAGTGGACTCGGCAGACCAATCCTCCTGCCACTGCCCCACGAGCATGGCCATCACTTCCCGGAGTAACGGTTCGTGTTGGCCATCATGTTCACGTACTACCGTTTTGAGGATTCTCGGGTATTTTTAACTAGGCCACTTTCTTCATTATCTGGTATTTCCCGCCACTGCCGAGATATTGAACATTCAGTAAATATTAATATGATTCATTAATTAATGATGTAAAAATTGTTGCAAAAGAGCCTTGTTTATATAAGAGGCGTATTTTAGAGAATATACACATAGTGAAAGGAGGTAGTCATGTTTTTAATGTTCGAAAAAATGATTTAAGCGTACTAAACCATAAGTTTTTCAGTCTATTTGAAAAGTAACAAAATTAGGAGTGTGTAAACCTTTCATGTGCAATAAAATACTATAGAAATGTAATGAAAATGAAAATTTTGTCAATATCTACTAGATATTATCTAGCATGTGTGGATGTCTGTCCGCCATGGTGAATAAAAAATCGATGTTGTAGTGGTACGGGATATCATTATTGATAACGCCCTAACCTCGTATAACTTTCATTTGCGAAACGTGTTGCTCTATTTTGATAAATCTTTTATAATTTTGGAAGAACTTATAATACCAATACACTAATTTTTCAAGAATGGTAACACACATGAGGTTGAGACCACGTTATTTTGCAAACACTACGGATTTTTAGGAATACCAATGGCTGAACTCACGAATTTCGAATTGTGCAGGGCTCTTGGGAGTTGAATGGAGCCAGAAAAAGGGAGTTCGACTTTACACGCCCGGGCGTCGAGAAATCATACATTTCACGCCCGGAATGACTTTCCCCGGATTACGTTTCACGCCCCGATTTTGGTACCCTGTGTTACGTTACACTCCCGACGTTTGGACAAAATCACAAAAATCCCGCCTTTTTCCTGCCGCTGAATCCATTTGTCCACCCAACGTTGTGCCTTCTTGATGTTCGGGCGAGGTCCATGCTTGCTTTGGACAGAGTTGAGGTTGGGATAAACGTCTGCTTGGACTTGTCGCAACTCGTCGAAAAACAGGAAAATGTTTGGATGGGGACTGGTTAGGTCTTTATTGAAGAGGAAAGACTCGGATGGGGACTGGTTAGGTCTTTATTGAAGTGGAAAGACTCGCAGGCGTTTGTAGTTCGGGTCACTTCACTAGATTTGCACGCCCACAATGTGGGAGGAAAGAGAGCATCGTCGGCTACATACGTGTCGTGGATGCAGTCGAGGAACCGTTGGGAGTTGACCAAATCGGGTTTCTCACACAACCACTCACAAAATCTGTTACACATTACACCAGAGGGATGTAAAGTCCGTTAATATAGCCATGAAGCGTAAAAAACTGGGTAAAACAATTTGGGGCAATAATCAAAAGTGCCGTCCATGTAAATGATTGGGCAAAGAGCGAGACATTGCAAATTGGAAAGACAGGAAAAAATCAGTAATCCGCACTCAACATCTTCATGTAACAAGAAGTCCTCTCCATGGCGTTATCGCCCATCTCAGTCGAGCAGGGCGTGTATTGATGACCCCGCTCGAACGAACGGGGAGTGTATCGTAGGATGCCCTTTCATACTTTCACTTCATCGGGCGTGTAATGACATACGCCCCAGAAAAAATTTTGACAGGCTTGAAAATGCGTTTGGAAATTTGGTGAATGGACGATGCTCGGGAGGCCAAATCTGCATTCCAAATTGGAATGACCCGTTTGTTTATTGATAAATCACCGTGAGTTTCAACAATTTCAGATTTAAAAAAAAAAAATCCTTCGGCCCGGACGGCGTACGGCGGACGTCCATTTCGGATTTAGAATGCAGACCTTTTGAAACGGATAATGTCAAATTTTGAGGCCGATCGGAGTCGTCGACCTCCGTCGCGAAAACATAGGTGTATTATTCCAAGAATAATAAACCAAAAATGGAGAAAAATGCTAACGAAAATAGATATCAAAAATTTGTAAATTGTTGAATAAAATTATTTTATACATTGATGAAAAATTGAAATTATTTTATATATTATAAATAATATATATTATAGAAAATTTATCAATTTTGTGGGTGGAAAATGTATTGAAACTCACGGTGAATCGCACACACGCCACTCGAAAACTGACAAAGGCCAGTCCTATTCTCTTTTATCTCGGGCTAAAATAAACTTGTTTGGTGAAAGTAAAATTGGAGAATTAGAAGCCAAATAATAATCGCCGACCTTTATGACTGTGGTGGAGGTCTTCCTACGTAATAGATAAGCCTTCCCTCTACCCTAAGTTGTGGAAAAGATTTTGCACGATGAGGGTGGTAAATAGAAGTGGAGAGTATAATATTTGTGGTAGAGAGGGAAAGTCTGTAGCAACCAGCTCTGGTTCGCTTGGATTAGACTTGCTAATGTCCCACGTTTTCGTTTGTTAAGCTAATGTGGAGTGACCCCCCACCCCCACCACCACCATTTCAACCAACGCTTTAAACCTCACCCTCTCCAGGACAGGCCTTTCCCGCACAACGTCGCTCGCTCTTCACTTCAACCCCCTCCGCCCCTAGAAACCTCTACACGGACTCACTGGTCTAATTATCATTAAAAGAAACTTTGTATCTGGTCCGTCCGTCCGGCTGTATGCGAATGTGTTGGACCGCTTCCTGTGAACGTTCACGAGGACCACCCTCATACACACAAACCAGCCGTACCACAGTACACAACCAACACGGCACAAATCATCCTTCTCACCACCGGCCAACACGATAACTCCCGTATTGCTGAAATTACCTTCACGAAAGTCAAATTAAAAATCGTTCCTTAATTGCTCACAGAATACGGCACCATTACTCGATTCAATTTCTCTTTATCTTTTTTATACTTCAAACATTACGGCCCTCCTTTATTATCTCCATCCACCGTGAAACCTCTTCAATCTCCCTTTACTCTAATTTGGGTTTTCCCAGCTGCATGAAATGTGCCGAGCGAATGTATTTGAGTCGAAGTTTCCCCTAATGTGCATCTACCTAAATGATTTTCGTTTTTGTTGCAGATTTGCGGGAAAATTTTCGGTAACGCCTCAGCACTGGCTAAGCACAAACTGACTCACAGTGACGAGCGAAAGTACGTGTGTACAATGTGCGGCAAGGCATTCAAAAGACAAGACCACCTGTAAGTAACTACGCACCTAGTTTGATACGTTGTAGAGGTCTCACGTAGTATAGGTCTTTGGTTTTGTAAATATTGGTACCTACAAGTAGGGGTTGACTCGAACCAATAGGCACACTCCTCAAGAACAAAAATAATCTCTATCCTTCCACTTTAACACTAATTTAGGGACTTAATGTCTCATCGAACTTACGATTTTAACTTGACCATCATTTTTAGTGGTACAGCATTTATTAAGGAAAAGGCGCTGATCACGTACGCACCTCTATTTCGATGCGTAGATACAATGGTTTATAATAAATTGAATTAGTTAGTCTTACGGAAACCAACGAAAGGGAACATTTTTCTAGGATTACGCTACCTTTCGCATTTCTTAGGATTTCGGTTTATTATCCTTGGAATAATACACCTACGTTTTTGCGACGGAGGTCGACGACTCCGATCGGCCTCAAAATTTGAAATTATCCGTTTCAAGAGGTCTAGATTCCAAAACCGAAATGTCCGTCCGCCGTACGCTGTCCGGGTCGTTTTGGACAGTAAGATTTTTTTTTTTAAGTCCGAAATTTTGACAAAATACTAGGTTTACCATCTAGTTGTGCCCGCAAGGTTTTAAGCTCGATAGCCCAAACCCGTGGGGCGCTATGGGGCTAAAATCGGGCTACGGGAGGGTTTTTTTTAAGGCTCTTGGCTATGGGATCGAGTTAGGTGTCGTTTTCGAAGTATTTTTGGACGTAAAATCCATTTTTGAGAGTCCCGGAAACATCCGATTTTACTGTGGGGATCTCTCGGGCTTTCATGGGGCTACGAATGGAATTTTTGAAGGATCCCGGGAGGTCAAATTTTTTCCGAACAAAAAGAAAAAACTGAAAAATAGATTAAAAATTTTTTTTTCCCATTGACACTGAATTAATTATTGCACAAGTAACCTATATCAAAGAATAATAAACCGTTCTGTAAAATTTGCAACTTTTTTCCATATTTTCGTTCATTATTCCTAGGCCTAAAAATTCGTCCTGTTTCATGATGAATTGAATCGAAATGTGAAATGCCCCTCAATCTTACGCCGTTTCGCGCGATAGAATTTTGTTTAAAATTGGAAATGTTGACCGTATGCGGTTCTGCGGTTGTGCTTGCATGGTTTTCATTCCGATCGCGGTGTGGGGCTACCAGGTGGATTTGTGAAGTATTTTTGGACGTTGAATCCATTTATGGAGGACTCAGACTCATCCGACTATTGCCTGCGGGAATGCTATTGGTCTAAAAATGGGAGTTTTGAAGGGCCTTGGCCAGGAGTTCGAATAATGTGTCGCTTTTTCGGTAATTTTGAATGAAGAAACTATTTTTGTGGTTCTCTAATCTATCCTAGAACAGAATCGGAAAATTTACTCAAAATAATTATAAACCCTTGAATAAAGTTTGCAGCGTTTAGGTTAAATAATAATGATTCAACTTGATTAAGTAGAATAATATGTTTTTATACATAATATGTTTTCGCGTCGGGGGTCGAAAATGTTGATCAGCCTCAAAATTTGGCATTTGACGTTTCTTAACGTGTAGGTTTATTGTGAAAACGCTGAATATTTTACTCAAGGGTTTATTATTCTTTGATATAGGTTACTTGTGCGAATATTTACTTCTGTCAATAAAAAAAAAATTCTTTTCCAATTTTGGTTTATTATTCTTGGAATAATACACAGGTTTCTATGTAATCGCGATATGTCGGCCGACGACTCGGATTGGCCTCAAAATTTGACATTATCCGTTTCAAGAGGTCTAGATTCCAAACCGAAATTTCCGTCTGCCGTACGCCGCGCCGTCCGCCGTCTGCGCCGTTTTGTGCAGTAGGATTTTTTTTTAAATCTGAAATTGTGACAAAATACTTTGTTTACCATCTAGTTGTGCCCGCAAGGTTTTCAGCCCGATCGCCTAAGCTCGTGTGGTACTATGGGGCTAAAATGGGGCTATGGGAGGGTTTTTTTTTTAATGGCTTTTGGCTATGGGATCGATTTAGGTGTCGTTTTCGAGCTATTTCTGGACGTAGAATTCATTTTTGGGGGTCCCGGATCGATCCGATTCCACTGTGGCGATCTATAGGGCTTTCATGTGGCTACAAATGGGATTTTTGAAGGATCCCGGGAGGTCAAATTTGTTCCGAGCAAATCTAGTCCTCTTGAAACGAATAATGTCAAATTTTGAGGCCGATCAGAATTTTTGACCCCCTCGCGATTTCATAGATGAACTATTCCATGAATAATAAACCAAATGAAATGTCCTTCCGCCGTCCAGGCCGTTTTGGGCAATAGAAAATCTTTTAATAATTCGAAATTCTGACAAAATACTAGGTTTACCATCCCGTTGTGCCCGCAAGGTTTTCAGCCAGAGTGCTTAAACACGTGCCGCTCAGGGGAGCTAAAAATTGGCTACGGGAGGGATTTTCGCCTATGGGGTCGTTCTCGAAGTAGTTTTGGACGTAGAATCCATTTTTGGGGGTCCCAGAAACATCCGATTTCTCCGTGGGGATCTATGGGGCTACAAATGAGACTTAAGGGTGTCAGGACGTCGAATAAGGTGTCGTTTTCCGAGTAATTTTGGAGGCATACGTAATCCATTTTAAGGTTTCCCTCTTCTTTCCAATCTCTTAACAGAAAAATAATTTTTTTTCCCGACATGGAATTAATTGTTCGACAATTTATGTCAAAGAACAATAAACTCTATATTAAAATTTGCATCGTTTTTTGTATACAGAGACAAAGGCTCTTTGTTCTCTCACTATGACCCCAGTACAACGCGAAATTCGGTGCTGGTGAAAATTGACTTGTTTGTATCTAGTATACTAGAAGAAGTAGGGGGGGGGGGGGGGGGGGAAGTAAAGGAATCCTTGTAGTAATCATTGTCATATTTATAAATATAGAGCTGAGGAACTGTATCAGCATACCTGGAAATCCGATCTCGACACCTCTTTTGGCACCTCTCAAAAACGAGTGCCGATAAATGAATGCTAGTGATTTTTCCCCTTAAAACTGATTTTTAAGGAAAAACATATGTACTTATAGTGTACAATACACAGTACATGCAGTGCAAACGAGCGACCTTTCATACTTTAAACATTAAGAGGGATCTCTCATCGACATAATGACTATGATGTTTATTTCTCCTTCGTCCTCTCAACATACTTACCCTCAATTCACTAAAGTAAACATTCTTGTTAAAGTTTTTACCATCTCATAGAAAATCTGTATGTGCTCAAGAGCCTTGGCCATAAACAACCTTCGTTTCTTTTCCTTTCGTTTGATGTTTTCGTCAGTGTTATTGTTGAACGTGCGTAACTTTCTCTCTGGACATATACCGCTATAGCGGTATCCGTTATTTTGGTTCATAGGGATTTCTTCCTAACTGAAGGCTTTTGACATGAGATCCTACACGAAGGTAAATACCAGTGCGTAAGAGGGACCTTGAAAAATAACACTATGTTTGCCTTACCCTTACCGTTATTATATCGCAGGAGACATATTTACTAACGGGTCGTTGAAGGAAAATATTCACGGGCGACAGTCAACTTGGCAGAAAGAATGTCAACTCCACTCCAATAATTCCTACGTGAAGATTTGAATTAAAGCGAGATTCGCCAGGATTTGACAAATGGAAAAGGGCGGGAACGAATTCCAGACACGGGTGAACTAGTTACATATAGAGCAGCGTAGGGAAGACACGACACAGGATGATGAATACATAGGTTAGGTAGGTAAATGGCAGGCGAGTGGAGGGGGTAAGCCGTCTTGAAGGAGTTGTTGCCGAGAGGGATGGCTCACCGCCTGCATGTTTCCTGTCACTTCATCTTTCCAGTCAAAGCCAAGTGATGAAAAGGGTTTCGTCGAAAATAAATCTTCCCATGAAGCTGTACGTACATGGTTACTGCTGAGAATTCTCTGAATTTCGTTGCCCACGGAGATCGTTTACATGAAAATTATTTCACGCGCAGAAACGCTCCAGTTGAGGTCAACTGCACCACGTAGCGAATCGCCATGTTGTTCATTTCCTACTTTCATTGTTAATGATCGACGAAACAATAACTAACTAACTAGCAAGTTAAAAAAAATATTTCGGCATTTTATGAAAGTCGTTACAAAAATATGTTTTCCTACTTTCTAGTACGAGAACCAAAAAATAGGAAAAGTTGCGAAAAGTCTCAATATTTTTGTCTGTATCAAGTGGTAATACTGTAAAATTAAATTGTATAATGTGTAATGTATTCAATATTTGCTGCCACTAGGTTGCGTTGTTTTTATCCTATTCAGTAGTAAATAATGTTTACTATTGTTATTTACATTTTATGGCAATCGTCCTCGAGTGCGGTTTCGATTGCGAAGTGCGTTCCGTTTTGGGAAGGCTTAACGACAGGCGAAATTCATCCTAGACTTGGCTTTATCTATCCTAAAGTTACACAATTAAATTTATTATTAACATATTATTAGTTCTTGCACAATAATTATGGTTGTGCAAAAATTAATTAAATTATTAATACATGAGAATAATGAACCCTTCTGTAAAATTTCCTGATTTCGCAACATCAACAGTTAGTGTGGACGACGTTAAATATTTAGACTTTTCGCAACTTTTCATATTTTTTGGTTCTCGTACTTGAAAGTAGGGAAACATATATTTGTAATAAATTTTATTATGATGAGGTAATAATAATAAATACCACTTCACCCCAAGCCATAATAATGAAGCCTTTGTTATTTCAGGCTACTGATGATAGATCTTGATATAATACCCACTTCTTACTACCACTTGAATCAAATACTTCATCAATTCATGTAATACTTCAGTCGCTTAGCTAGAAGCGTTGAGTTATTTTGGTCGGTAGTTTGCCCAGTATTAGCAGAGGAGAAATAGAGGTAAACAGCACGAAACGTAAGTAGGGTATTGCTTGCTGGATTTAATCTCCTTAGCTTCGTTACTAAACAAATAATTCCCGCTATCAGAATCACTCAAGTAGCATTATTTTAAGCTTATAAGTAGCATTATTGTTCAGTCAATCCAAATTGCGAAATTCGGAACGGCTAATTGGCCCTGTGAATATCGCCTAATACCGCCATTCAGGTTTCCATCAATAGAAACTGAAGCGAGGACCCAATATCGATTAGCCTGAAACGTTTTCATTCAAATAAATTCAGGGGAAATATTCAAGCACCATTGAGGCGTGGAAGAGAGGGGTTCGGCCGAGCACTTGAAGCTTCCAATAATATTTATGATCTGGAGGTTCTGACGGTGGTCTAAATGGTTGGGGCTCGCCAAGCTTTACCATATCGAAGTTGGGTAAAATTATTACTCGGCCCTCCGGGTTTAGAGTAGCTGCCCATAACCGTAAATTGAGATTCATGTTAGAAATCCAGGTGGACTCGTGCGTTAGTCGGTTAGACACCCACCCACCCAGAGTTTGAAACGGCGGACAGTCCCTTCCCCTCCTTCAGTTCACGCGAGTCTTGCGGGAGAAGTATCAATATCCCCTGTTAGTTTCGCATTGGTCATGGAATGTGAGCCTCACATTTTCCTCGGCGCTGTTTTGCATGACTTAAAAGGCTGCAATAGGGGATGTTCACGGTCGAGCTTACCCTGTTATAAGTCGAATTCGTAATTTTCGAAATCATGAGGACCCAACGCGAGGACGCAATATGTTAAAATTTAACACATTTAATGTGTTAACGACAGAGCATGGAAAACGTGAAGGAGAACGTGATTTGATAGCGTTATCGTGAGCCTCGCGCATACTTTATAGTTTAACTCATTACAATTATTGTAATAACTTAACTTAAGCTGCTTTTTCAAACTTACGGCTAGCTGGAGGAAGTTCTCCGGGCCAAAGTCTTTCAAAAGCCCCATGTGTAGCCCCGGAGATATCCACGGTATAGTCGAAAGGGAATGATACCTATGTGGGAATGGATTCTACGTCCTCAAAAACTATACCCCTTTTGTCCTCCTAATCCTTCCGAAGCCCCTCCCTTTTTTTAGCCCTACAGAGCATTAGAGGTATCGGGCTGAAAGCCTCGCGGACACAACTAAATGGAGAATCGAGTATTCTCTAGAAATTTCTGATCTGGGCAATCATATCGCACACGGCGTGCACAGCGGACGGACAATTCATGAAGCATGAAAGGAAAATAATTTATTTCACCCCAAACAATAACGTAGGTTGATTATTTGGAGAATAATAAACCAAAATGAAGCAAGCCGATAGGATGATAATGTCACATGAATAGACAACAAACTTTCCGTTTGGTGGAGTTTATAGGATGAATAAGGATCAGAACCTGTGGATATCAGAGGACACAGATCGCACAAATCAAGAGGGAAACGCGTGCTGTGCTTATTTAGAGAACTGATCCTACGTGCGATCCTTTTCAAGCAGCCTCCCAGTTGATCCACTGCACAATGCCCTTACGGCTCATATCCCTTGCAAATGTTATTTTCACACGGACCCTACATACCACTGGCCTAAACCGAGTTTGACCTCGGCAGAGCAGAGGTGCTCCAATGTGGTCGGCGCTGTCTATATAGACCGAGAGCTGGTGACAGTCCGATTCAACCGGAAAAATAAAGTTCTGATCAGCACTTAAATTGACTGTGCGTGACGCCTAGAACCCAGTACTGCCTTGCGATATCCGGGGACTACTTAATCTTACGGCTACTTAAATTTTCTAAATAGGGGCACTAATTCAACCGGAAGAATAAAACCTTGAAATTGGTCTCATTTGAAAGGTGTTTTACAGCTGAATACAAATATGTGCGTCTGCCGCCGTCTGTCTGGGGAGTTCACCCACAGCGGCCGGTCAAATTTTCTAAATTGGGGTCACTAACTCAACTGGAAGAATAAAACCTTCAAATTGGTCTCATTTGAAAGGTATTTCAGACCTGAATACAAATATGTGCGTCTGCCACCGTCTGCCTGGTGCGTTCACCTTTAGCAGCTTATCAGATGTTGTAAATTTGAGTACATTTCGACAGTTATGCCGGTCGATGTTTGGGGGGAAAAGGTAACCTAGCCATCTTTTTTAATAAGCAGGTAACTTGAGATTTTTAATTTTATCATTTAATAATGATTAACAGGACGTTTTCCTCTTTTTCCCGTCACGACACAAAAAAGCGTTACACAACATAATCGCGAAAACTATAATCACATGATTGGTCGGTTGGTTACTAGAAACTGTTTCTACTCGACAAGTATAGGTCGACAAAAATTTTTTGGGCACACAAAATTAATCATTATTAAATGATCTGACTGTAGGACCATGGGTCTACCGTCCATTTTTTTTTAAATGTGAATATAATAGCTAGATCTGTAGTACTAATTGTATGTAAAAGTGAAAAGTATTGTAATAATATTTCAATATGTGAACATATTATGTACACAACAAAAAGGCAGTCTTCTACTTAGTATCGTAAGTACTACCCCGCTACCATGAAGGTGCTTACACTACGTACGTAGGTACCTATTTAAAATAACCGAATAAAGAGTATTACCAACAAAGAACGTATTGTAGTTCAGTATCAATAATTGTTACTACCGAAATTGAAGGGGGGATATCCCAAAATGTAAGTGAATTCGTATCTTTTATTCGTATTTTCGAGCCGTCGTCCTCGACAGGCCTTCCACCGTTGCTGGAATTGGTATTGGTTTGAAGGGGTACGTCTTCATAAGTACCTAATGCCTCATATTTGCGACGTCGGCAGTGCGTGCATCCCAGAACTGGCCCTGGATGAGGCTCGGAGCGCAATTTTCCCTCCCGGTGGCGCAGACACAACCTCGCCCAGAATCGCTTGCATCTGGTGCATCGGAATGCCACAATGGTCTCTACGGTCGCCTGGCAGATATATCTGCCCTATAGGGCACGTATACCCACCGTTGAACAAACCACCCCCAGGAGGAAGATTCGGGAACAGCGGTGGAAGGGACGTCGCGCAAGAGACCACAGCGAGCTGTCAGCAGTGGCAGTAGTAGTGACGACGCGGACAACGACCCGACTTGGCCTGCCCCACTTTCACCGAAGGGCACGCTGACGGAAGGACCACCGACGAAACGATTGACAATGCATGTATGCTGGATGCTAAGAAAGCTTGATATCCCTGATGATGAGATTCTCAAGTTGTGGACATGGTTCTTAGCCGAATTGGAGCTCCTGACTTTCACGAATACGTTCACAAACCCCCCTTGACCACCATTCTGATGAAATTTTATGAGCCAGCAGAGGAGCTTGAACAGAGGATCTACTGCTAAATTGTGGCTTCAGTACCTATTTCAATATGGTGACGATTCTGTAAAGGTTCATCCAAGCTGAAAGAAGTGGTGATTCCCAGGCACACATACAATGTGTTCAACAAATGTTACCATACTTCCATGCAGCTGGACACTGTATGTAAAGGCTATGTTGGGCCTGAAATCTAAACTTCCACCTGATGACTTTGATCGATTCGTGAATCAAGGCTTCTTCACCATACAGAGGACTGACAAGTTCTGGTCAGGCGTATGGACCGACATGACCATTGAGCGAGTAGTGATGAAAGCTAGTAGGAGCACTGGTGGGATATCTGGCCGTGGCGTTACTGATGCTGTCTTCACCAAATGGGTAGCTTCCATGCCTGCAATTATGGAAGTGTTCCTTCAGCTTGAAGAGTTTTGCGGAATTTCTTTCAGTAGGTACATCAGAGCAGCACATAGATGCTAGGTTGTCCAGGATGCAAGGGATGAAACGGATGTTGCAAAAATGGAGGAATGACTTGCATTACACGATCCATTTCCGAGTACACAATCGGTAATGTCGATTAGTACAGGAGTTGTCGCCGACGAATTGTCGGGGACAGCACTATAAACTGCCATAAGGCATTGGAAAGAGGGAAAAGAAGTCTGTCACGAATAATCGGAGGAAACTTTGGAGAAGTGAAATTCAAACGCAGCGAAAGAGTGTTGCCTCTGAAGGGTTTCACTTCTCGTGTTACTGTTCATAAGCATCAGGTCCCGGTGAACCCAGAAACGATTTTCAAAAGAATAAAATTCCTGAAAAGGCGGACATGGAATTGAAGGAACTGTTCACGTATGAATTGGCGCCATATCCTTTATCCATTTTTGATGAAAAAGGATTGTGGAAAACCCGAAAGTCTTATGCAGACCCAATGACATTAGTATGAACTGAAAAGAACATTATTAAGTAGGTACATTTCATTATGTCAATCGGTACTTGAGATATTCAACAAATAAGAATTGACTGACTCTTCAGCCTTGGTAAAAAATGTTGTTGGGGTTCCTGGCCAGCGGACCCTCGTTGGTTTTGATGACTAATGGCTCAAAACATGGTTTACAATGCGTTTGAGTACTTATCGAGTAAGGGTGAATTGAAATGGCCAGATGGTCAATTTCGGAATTTTTGAAATTGGGTTCCTGGTCAGCAGGCCCAAATTTAAAATGCTCTAAATTACGTCATTTGACATAAAAATATGATAACTAGGCGATTTGTTATGATTTGGGCGTTGAAAGTGGCTTATGTGGCTTAAAACTCACTTTTAACCCATTTTGGAAAAAATTGCACATCTTTGACGTTCGGTCTCGGGTAGATGGCCTAACTGGATTGGGTCGACAGGGTACTCATTTGACGCAGAATTTTATCCTCTTTAAATAAGGGATGTATAAAATTTTTGGTCAGACGCTTTCTTCTAGGTGAAAATGGCAAAAAACCATAAAAAGTGGAAAAAAAATCGCGGTTTTTGGGCCACCAAAACTTAAGCTCACCTCCCACGATGGTGCAAACTCATATTCCTCACATTTTGGTCCACTAGGAGCGATCAAAATCATTTATAGCTTTCCACCAATTATTTCCGTTTTTTTTCCCCCATTTTACTGGACTACACCTGCTGGAGGAAACAGGACTTCAGATTAGCTGGAGGTGAACGTCCGAGGTGAATGGTTGTTGGCGCTCATTATAAAATATTAATTTGAATACCTACCTACCCATCCAACATAGAATTGTGCTCGTTGAAAGAATTTCCTCCCAAATTCGTATGACGTGGGTGCCTGAAAGTACTCAAATTAACAACATCTGATAAGCTGCTAAAGGTGAACGCACCAGGCAGACGGTGGCAGACGTACATATTTGTATTCAGCTCTAAAATACCTTTCAAATGAGACCAATTTGAAGGTTTTATTCTTCCAGTTGAGTTAGTGACCCCAATTTAGAAAATTTGACCGGCCGCTGTGGGTGAACTTCCCAGGCAGACGGCGGCAGACGCACATATTTGTATTCAGCTGTAAAACACCTTTCAAATGAGACCAATTTCAAGGTTTTATTCTTCCGGTTGAATTAGTGCCCCTTTTTAGAAAATTTAAGTAGCCGTAAGATTAAGTAGTCCCCGGATATCGCAAGGCAGACGCCCAGTACTGGGTTCTAGGCGTCACGCACAGTCAATTTAAGTGCTGATCAGAACTTTATTTTTCCGGTTGAATCGGACTGTCACCAGCTCTCGAACTATACTTCTACTCCTATAGGATACCTATACTGCCGTCCAAAGGAGATAAGCCGTAGCTCAGATACCTTATTTCTACGGCTTTTCTCCGTTGGACGGCAGTATAGGTATTTACAAAATTTGTAAATACCTATACTGCCGTTATTACCATTTAATGGTAATAATGGCTCTCTCTCTCTCTCCATTCGGCCCTCCTATTCCGAATGGATGAGCTTTGATGAACCCGGCAACAATAATGGTAGCGAGAATAATTTGTCAGTGTTAATTTAGATCAAGGGTTCCCAAACATTTTAGTCGGTGGACCACTTTTTCGGGTGAAAATCCTCAGTCAAGCATAGTTGAAACTCAGAAGCTCTTGGAATTGATTATTGAATTATCAAGAATCAGATTTTGGAAGAAACAGCAAATGGCCCCAATGGCGACTAATCCCCACTAACTCGATGAGGTACTTCCTATCATGTCTCGATGTAGCCGTAAATCATTAAAAGCGGAGTATAAACCTGTTTGACGTTACTGAGAACTGATCTGAAGTGGGAATAATCCGGTTTGAAGTAGCTGAAAACAATCTCACCTCTGCTGATCACTTCTCAGTAACTTCAGACCGGTGTATACCCACTCCATCCATCTCAATGTAAACTAATTTTTCATAAAAGATTATTTTATTTCATACGATATTACTCCTTTTTTCCATACTATTTTCAATTTTTGACTCTGGGACTCGAGGAACACCTGGAAAGAGCCAGGGGACCACACTTTGGGAATTTTTGGACGTAGAATCTATTTGGGGGGGTCCCAGAACGATCTGATTTTACTGTGGGGATCTATGGGGCCCTCATGGGGCTATAAATGGGATTTTTGATCCCCGGAGGTCATATAAGGTGTCGTTTTCCGAGTAGTACTTTTGGACGCAAATTCAAGGCCCACATTTGTCCAAACGTTGTACAGAATTTTTTTTTTTTTTTTTTACTTTTTCAAAAATATTTTCTTATTGACACAGAGTACATTTTTGCACAATTCGCCTACTATATCAAATAATAATAAACCATTGTGTAAAATTTGCAGCGTTTGTGTAAAAGTTTGCAATCAAGTTATCTACTATTAGAGAAAGTGAGGAAGACAGCAATAACGCGGTTGTTTGAGTGTAAAAGTTAGTGTTGTCGTCAAGTGACAAACGCATCACATCAACAAAAACGGAAAACGTTCAAAGTTAAAAAAATCCTAGTGCTGAAGTATTTATTGGTATGTGACCCGTCAAGTGCTATAGGCGCGATGAACCAACATGAATTTCAAGGAAACACGAGTCTGCCTCTTTTTCCTGACAATACAAGCGATACAATTTAGCTCTCTTTTGTTAAGACCCGTAATTTCGCCTATACATCGTCACAGAGACCGTTGGGGAAGGACCACTTCCCTCCTTTTTTTTCTCGTGATAGGATACCAGAGACCATTCTTTATAGTCGTAACGCGGTGCGCAATCTTTTTTTTTTTTTTTTTTTTTTTGTGTCCTTTCTTCCTTTTCCGCCAGGACCGCACCTGTCAAAACTTTTTGAAAAGAGTTTGATAACCTGATAGTGAATGGAGAGAAAGAACGGGCTTACAACTATGATGGGGGGTTGTAGGGTAAGAGGAAAAGAATAGAAAGTCCGCGTGAAGAGGACGTGCGGCGAGGTGGTGGGAAGCGGGGAAGGAGGTCTGATGCACGAACGGATATTATTCAAAAATGTATTGCGGGAGAGAGGACTGGGATGGCCATTACTTCCGAGCCATAAGTTTTTTACGTTAGGTAGCTGATAATGATTACATGATTTATTCCTCCCTCCCCCGTTGTCCCTCTTTTTACCGTCGGATCCTCCCGTGTCCCAAAGGGATTTGAAATGTATGGCCACCACCAGGCAGTCCCTACTTCTTCGGTTCCGAGTCCTCCCCCCTTATCACGTCAACCACAGTGTCATGGAATAACGCACATCCTCTATCTATAATCATCCACTGAATTCAGTTCAGCTACAATTTTAAGTTACTTGTAACTGTTAAATCTGTTAGTCACGTGAAAAAAGGAGATCCACCTTGCAAAAATCTTGTGATGCTGTTTACGACCATTAAGAAGTAGTAAATCCAAGTTTTCGTCATTCTCGTCTTTGTGCGTTCATCGCAAGGTTGAAAAACCGTCGAAATTTTGCGATTTTTTCAGCCTATCTTTTGGTCTTAACTCGTTTCCCGTGCATGTTTGTGTGAACCAAACCCCCTTCCTTCACCTTCCCCTTTCTATTGGAACATAGGTAGGGTGGCCAGATATACTGCTTTTTGCAGTACAGTACTGCTATAAAGTATGTGATACTGCTGTACACAGAGACCCTTGTGTACACCTAAAATGTACTGATTTTTGAAACTAGGAGAGTTTTTGGCGAGCTACTTCCTGCCTACTTACTTACGCACATGACAATATCTTCCAAAGAACTTAAATTAGATGGGACAGCAACACCTCTTATCAATTATCGGAGGAAGAAGAAGATGGTCTTTGAGGCTCAAAGTCTGAGTTACGGTTTTTGTGGTTTTCAAATTAGTTCACTGGTTTTTAAATGCAAACGAATAGTATTGAGCTTTGAGTATTGATCTCCTTCATGTGATATTGTCTGCATCGTATAGTCATAATATTTTTGTGGCCAGTGGCAATGATTTAACCTAATGTGATGTTTTATTAGATATTAAAACTTATTTGTTTAGTGTCCTACGACTATTTGTTTAATGTACTGCTTCCTCGAAAAAAAAAAATGTGGCCACCCTAAATATAGGGGTTCGTTGCCTTCGCGGTTTTGCCCTTGTGACTGCCGCAGTGCCCCAATGGCCTGGTAAACGAGCCTGATTTCCCTGAATCAAAACTGGCGTTCGCCGGAAAAAAACCAAGGGTCCTCAAACTCCTGCATCGGATTCTAAGTTTCCTCCAGACCTGGTTATAATGTAAACGACGTGATGAAAGACAAAGTTTTATTTAACAAAACATGGATCGACAATTGAGCAGAAAGTGAGGGAAGAGGTGGCGTATATATCCATGTATTGTGGCGTATATATCCGTGAAGTGTGGTCTGGCGGCTTCTCAGCGAACTCAAGCTGGGATGAGTGCATAGTTGTCAGCTGAGTCGGAATTTTTCCCACGGTAAATAACACAGGGCAACAACAAAAAAAAGATTGAGAAGGAAACGCTGCAAATTTTACACAAGGGTTTATTATTCTGTGATATAGGTTACTTGTACAGACATTTAATTCTGTCAATAAAAAAAATTAAAAAAAATTTTTTTTGGATTTTTATATTTCAAAAAAAAATTTTTGGGGGGGATTTTTTTTCTTCAAAAATGTGTTTTTTCAAAAATTCTTTAATTTTTACTCGAAAAATATTTAACTTCTTGGGATCCTTCAAAAATCCCATTTTTAGCCCCATGAAAGCCCTATAGAACGCCACAGTGAAATCGGATCGTTCCGGGACCCCCAAAAATGGATTCTACGTCCAAAAATACTTCGAAAACGACACCTAACTCGATCCCATAGCTAAAAGCCATCAAAACACCCCTCCTGTAGCCCCATTTTAGCCCCATAGCGCCCCACGGGTTTGGGCGATCGGACTGAAAACCTTGCGGGCATAACTAGATGGTAAACCAAGTATTTTGCCAAAATTTCAGATTTTTAAAAAAATTCCTACTGCCAAAAACGGCCCGGACGGCGGACGGCGTACGGCGGACGGCGGACGGCGGACGGACATTTCGGATTTTGAATGTAGACCTCTTGAAACGGATAATGTCAAATTTTGAGGCCGATCGGAGTCGTCGACCCGCGTCGCGAAAACATAGGTGTATTATTCCAAGAATAATAAACCAAAATCGACTTTTAGGTCCGTTGCTAAAAACCACAACGTTTTTTGAGGTGCTAATCCGAATAATACATTGTAGCCTCCGTTTTCTCGGGATCCCCACTTTTTCTTGAGTTATGGCCTATTTTAGGGGTTTTTTGTGTCATTTCGGGGTTAAAAAATGATAGCCGTTACCTGCTAAGCCCTAAAATTCGTAAAAATGCGCTTCTTATTGGAAATTTAACGCTGATTACGAATATATTTATATTTATAAATGAGTTGGGGTTTAAAACAACGGGAAATGTGCCAAAAACTAAATCTTCTAGGTAGATTGTTTCCGAGTTTGCCTCAGCCTTGTTTTGATGATTTTAAATTTTAAAAGCTCCTCTAACACTTGACTTGGGTCGTGGAAAGCGTTACCTACCAAAAGTTTGTAAGAAAATCAAAAACGGACTTGCATACGATGAAGCTGAGGTTGTACTGTTTTAAAACTTTGTAGCACAAATTACACATTTATTGCACTTGCCGGATGGCTCTTCCCTATGAGGAACAAAGCCAACCAGATCGCCTAGGCCGAACGAAAGAAGCTTCTTTTATGTCTGAGTTTTCCTTTTCGGCCTCGAGTACTTATTTTAGGTTGGTAGGATACAATTTTTTCCAGCTTCGACCGGCCCCTCAGGACACCTGATTGCCCGACCTGCCTATCCGCCCCTGTGAGAAACATCCCCACAGAAACTCTGCAGTGAACATGTGCTGTAATACCAGTTCGGCCGACAAGCCGTGAGGGTCCGCTAGATCTCGCTTTTCATTTCGGGCGCGGGGAAAACGAGATGCTGCTCCTTCCCCACACGACGTGTTCCGCCAGTCCACTGTGAGACTTCCCCTTTTATCTGTTTGCCTTCTAGTCTAATCGATTCGCATTCACAAAATCCTACTTTTACAGAGTCGTTTAATGCATACTTAGGGTGGCCAGATATTTTTTCGAGGAAGCAGTACATTAAACAAACTAGATGCTCCGGCTCGCTTTGCTCGCCTACGCACCCAGCTGGGGGGGTCCGCCCCCCAGACCCCCCGCTAGTGGGGTGCGTAGCATCGATGGACACGTTCAAACCCCTACTCAGACTCGCTTCGCTCGGCCGGGGGGGTTCTCAACTCAGACATAAGGCCTCGCTTCGCTCGGAAGACCGCGTAATCAGACCTTTTAGGGCTTACCGTTTAGGAGGAGTAGGCGATTGACATACCCACACACACACAGACACGATGAGAATTAGTGATATAGATAGTCGTCGGACACTATACTATGATATACTATATATATAGTCTATGTGTATATAGTACCTACTATAGTACAAGAGCCTTTTTTTGTCTATAGACAAAATTATTATTATTAGACATTAAAATTTTTTGTCTATAAATAGAGGAAAAAAAGTTTTTCAATGTCTAATAAAACATCACATTAGGTTAAATCATTGCCACTGGCACCAAAAATATTATGACTATATGATATAATCTACATCCCATAAATGAGATCCATACTATTCGGCTGCATTTAACAACTAGAGAACCCGTTTGGATATCATAAAAACCGTAGCTCCACCAACCAACTTCTTCTTCTCCTAATTGATAAAAGGTGTTCTATCTAATTTAGGGTCCGGGCGTCTGGGCACCATCATTCTTTGGAAGATATTGCCAAGTGCGTAAGTAAGTTGGCAGGAAGTAGCGAGCCTAAAACTCTACTAGTTTCAAAAAGCAGTACATTTCAGGTGTACACAAGGGTCTCTGTGTACAGCAGTATCACATACCTTAAAGCAGTAGGTGCTGTACTGCTTTTTGCAGTACATCTGGCCACCCTATGCATACTAGATGATTAGTAACCTCATGTTCAGTTCCTATATTTTACATTTTGAATTAATCATACTGTCCAATAATAATAATGATAGAAATATATAAAGCTGTAAGGGTTTTCTTTAGGAATAACGCCTTCCAGATTGTCCTTTGAGATCACGAAGGAAAAAACGTACTATAGGGAAATATAAACGTACTACCTAATCATTTCTAGCTCGTTGACATTTTCCCGTATATCGGTTATCAATAAATAACGCTGACTAAACGATTATATTACATTCATAATGGGTCATAAAAACTTAAGGTCGGAAAGTAAAAGGGGGTGGAGGTGTATTTTTTCATTATGATATTGGTATTCTTCTCAGGTTCCGTAGAAGGAAGGAGGATTTATGACTGTTATACCACACCGTTAGAGACTGTAGTGTTGAGCCTGGTCCAATAGCCATTATCTAAGAGGGTTTATGGGGATTAGGAGGTGTGAAAGGTCGGGCAATAAGGAATATATTACACTGGTTTGGGCCAGCGTTGCATATCCTGAGCTGACCATACATAAATCAAACGGGGCGTGTCAATATGAAAAAAACCTTTCCCTTTTTCATTTTTACCCCGTCACCCCGAGAGCAGGGATTCTTCATGCCAATTTCCCCTTTCATTTATCTTAGAAAATGTGTGGGGAAAACGCCAGGCCCAACCGCCCTTCCCTTCCAGTAACCTTGAAAGCAAGTCGATGGGCCTGTAGCGTTGGGAGGGAATGAGGAAACAGGCAATTCACAAGGCTTTCATAAAATATGGTCGCTTGCTCAACTTTACCGCCCCGCTGTGTGACTTTAATGGAAAAACAGGTTGATTGCTTAGCGATGTGTGGCCGGGTGCCGTTCTCACCTCTTCACCAGCGGAAATACTCCGAAGTTTATCAAATTCTACGGTCTCATGAGAAAAAAGAGTCATTCAATTGCGCTACACCAAATAATTAGAAAAACGCTGGAAATGTTACACAAGGGATTATTATTCTTTGATGTGGGTTAATCGTGCAAAAATTAATTCTGTGTAATTAAGAAAATATTTTTGAAAATATTAGGGAAACTTTTTTTTTCTGTACAATGTTCGGACCTCGAAAAATGGATTATGCGTTCAAAATTATCGGAGATTATTTGACCTCCTGGTATCCTTCAAAAATCCCATTTATAGCCCCATGAAAGCCCCATAGATCCCCAAAGTGAAATCGGATCGTTCTGGGACTCTCAAAAATGGCTTCTACGTCCAAAAATACTTCGGAGAAGAAACATTACTCGACCCCATAGTCGAAACCCTTCAAAACCCCTCCCGTAGCGTGAATAGAATTTTTGACCTCTGTCGCGATTACGGGCGTAGGACGTTTGGGCCCCAATCCCTCAGGTCAAGGCGATAACGAGGTGCCTCTAATCCGTCGAGAGTCAAAACAAGAGGAGTCGAAAGTGCCCTGTTGGGCCCGTGCGTGGTAGGAGTGATAAGGCCGCGACATGTTGGAGTAAGCTATGAGTCATAGCCTATGACTGCTATGCGATCATGACTGCTAAACCACCAGTGCTGGCGTCACTAAATTTTGTAAATATTTATTTTCCAACGTCATCAAACCATGGGTATAGCCCTAGATGGTCCCATATCAGTTTCATCACGAATGAATCAGCGGTACGCTCAGCGCATGCGCGAACGTAATTTCCTTTCCACAGCCATAACTCCCACAATTTTGATCGGATTTCAATCAAATTTTCAGGAATAGTGTGGGTTTAGCCCCGGATGGTCCCCTATCAGTTTCATCACGATTGCATCAGTGGTACTCCCTGCGCATGCGCGAACGTAATTTTCTTGTTACGGTCACAACTACGTTCATTTTGAACCTACATTTCATACAATATGCGAGGAAGCTATGGGCCGTGTCCACTTGGCAGTGTATTTTATTTTATTTATTTATTATTTTTTAAATTTAAAATGAATAAAAATAAATATTTTATAATAAATAAAAATTATATTGAATTTTTCGTTGATATTATTGAATTGACCACTAGACAAATGGACTTCGTGTAAATCTCAAGGTTAAATAAATTATTAGTATTATCACTGTCCCCGAACTTCTGGCTATCCTTCACCATCCTTCATTGTGAAAATGCGATTGTGTAGGTAAAATTAGTGGAACATGAGTGAATTACTTTATAATAATAAATTATTATAATTATTATTATACTAAATAATTTGGTGAATTAATTTTATAATAATATAAATTTTTATAATCAATAAAAACAGTTTTATAACAAATTATAATATAATTTTGTTTAACATACCGTCTTCGGATCTGAATTCAAGGCGCAAGCACTAATCTAAAAATGATTTTGAACTTGGAATCAAATTCTCAACCCGTAAAAATGCTTTTGATTTCAGAAACGGTCATATGCTCACTCATCGGAACAAGAAGCCGTATGAGTGTCGAGCAGAGGGCTGCGGCAAGTCGTACTGTGACGCGCGGTCTTTGCGGAGGCACACGGAAAACCACCATAGCGGTATGCAGATTCCCAGCAGCACTACGTCATCCCCTTCGACGCCCGTCGTAAAAGAAGAGGAATCTACGCAAAGCTGCATACAGTACGCGCCGCCGCCGACGTCCAGCTCGTCGACGACTACAACAGGCTCCGATGCCGCTCCGTCCACTTCCAAAACCCATCACGTCTCCCACCTACAGCAGCTGCTCGCCAGCGAGCCTGCCAACACTGTAAGCGCTTCGACGAGTACCTCGGTAAGTGTTTCCGGGTTTCTGTTCCGTACTACAATGATCGGTGTGCTCCACTCAGGACCTGCAAACCTGATGGAACTCTGTAGGGCTGGATACGATTAACATCCACTCTAACATTATGGCGATAAGCGATACGCTCAACATAATAACTTAAAAGAGAAACTCAACTGTTTTTACGAGTGGTGTTACAAAAGTAAGTTCATAACTAATCACTCATTATCACGCGTTAAATCGTCACACGTCAGTTGTAACCGTGGAGACTGTGTCAGGGCCCACTTGTGAGATAGGGAACTGACTCAGGAAGAGCGGATATTGAAACAAGAGATAAATTAACCCCTTTATTCTGACATCAACATTTCCCTTAATTTACCCTACTCTACCGTCTCTCCTCGGATACCTGGAGTTACCGGTGCACTTGCTGGTCCAGACGCAGGTCGAAGTCAGCTTGAGAGTCGAAGCTATCACGGAGAGTGGGCGCTGATGAGTACTACAAGACAGTAGCTATGCGTCTCAGACTTCCTGGCTGCAATAGCGACGGCTTCCTGGCTGCAATAGCGACTTCCTGGCTGCAATAGCGACGGTCAATCGCTCCCTGGTGCAGACGGTTGAGAATGTGAAAACGGAAGTGGCGTTTTTGTGGAGCGCTCAGTCTTTTAAAACATCGGTGGTGAAGCGGGGCTGCTGCTGAGGCCGGTTTCCTCACAGCTGCTGCGACATCTGCAGAATCTGTCCGATTGTGTACATTCATTTTTCTGGCCGCGACAAAATTTTGGTAGGTATCCGAAATAGACAGAAACCCCATTTCAATGCTGATGGACGAAGCATCGTCATGGTTCAGAGAATGAAGAGGGACTTCGAAGAAAAAGGCTGTTTAGGCTGCTGACTTTAGCCTGTTTTCTGGGACTCTGGAGAGATCATATAAATACGACAAATTTATTGATTACCTTGAAAAGTGTACCTACCACCATCAATGACAGTCATTAGGGAGTTCCTTGTGGTGAGATACGTCGTGGTATCTCGATTCCATCCGTATCCTCCTCCAGCAGTGCGCATGCGCGATCGCCGATGGTATCGTATCTGCGATCCGTCGGTGGTATGTTTACGGAAAATACGATACCACCGGCCGATACGGAAGATGGTATCTAGTGAATCCTTATCGCAAAGTAACCTGCCTAATTGATAAACAGCTTCCAAGAAGACATACAAATCGTCGCCAACAACAACGAAATCCGCGAGCAGCTCAGTGCTGCCAGTACCTTTCTCTGTGTTGTCCTGAGTTTGTTAGCCTAACAACAATGTTAGGTGCCGTTAGGTGTTGTTTAGGTGCCGATTTCACGAATCACTGCGGTTTTATTTCACAACAGTTCGTTCGTTGTTGAAATAATTTGGAGGAGCAACGAAACATTACACTATTGGAAGCAGCAATGCAGACAGCCGACCTGGAAGACGGGTAGTGCTACTCGGAAATGTGCGGTTTATCGAACACTGTTACAATCTCACCTCCAAGCCACTGAATTACAGTGAAACTGGTCGGCCACTAATCCAGATGAGTTAAATGTTACAATCATTGTAATTCATTAATTATTATTGATTTGAGGAGCTGAGCTTCAAAACTCTCGCTCGTTCCACTCAATCGCAATTTCCAGAAATCACGAAAAACTCCGTACATCTTTGCAACTGATCAGATCAAAATGGTTATAACCATTCATAAATGAAGTTTAATAAATCTAATAAAGTTTCCTAAGGAGGCACTTTCGACAACAAACCCCAAAAACAACTCCACTTTTAAAGCTGAATACCGCGGCGGTATTACCGCCTGATGTTAATGAACTTGTTTCAATAGTAACGTGACCCGTTACTCCAAGATCCTACTCGGAGATACCACCTAAATGGTATCTCAATCAATTTTGGTTAGCATCGCGCTTGGTTTCCCTAGATATGGCATCCGTATTCCAAGTGGTGGTATCTCGATCGTATCCACTAGGAACTCCCTAATAGAGAGTTCCTAAAGAAACATCCCAGATACGTCGACCGTTAATTTTTATCGCCGTAAGGGATTTGTCTAGGGAGAATCAAAGAAAAGCTAACTTCACATATCACCGTAACAGAGATACGGGGTTATCAAAAGTCACGCTAAATTTAAAGTGCCGCTATTTACCTTATATTGTTCGAAATTAACCGCGTTATCCTTAAGACCGTAAGCTTATCGCCGTATCTTTACGGCAATAACGTTCGACGTTAGGCATGCATAAGGACGTAAGTTATCGCCGTTATTTCTGCGCATGCGCAGACGCAGTTACGTCGCTGTTACGTCGACCGAAACTCATCACCGTTAGGCAAAAAGTGGCTTTAGGAACTCTCTATTGCCAGGTTCTGCATAAAGTGAAAAAGTCTTTTATGAAAAATTAAAAAAGATCGGACGTTTTGTAAAAACAAGTGTTTCCGGCTCCGCGATAAAAATAACCCAGGGGTGCCCCGAAAATTTAATTGGGATGTTTTCTCCCCCATACCAAATGCTCTCCAGACCTTACCCCAAGCGACTGCTACCTTTTCCCCCTGGTCAAATTCCAGACGAGCCCCGAACTCGAGTATACCGTCTAACATACTTACGAAAATCCGACGATGTGCTAGGGGAGAGAATCGAGAAAACTTGAATCCTAATACCATGACGGATTGATGTAGTTGGAGATAACGTATTTTGAAAAAAATAATACGGATGCTCAAGCCCAACAACTTTTTTTTCTTTTTTTTTTTAATTTTCGATCTTTTGTACGAGGTGGTTGCCTTCCAGTGTGGCGATACCAATATTTTCTGCGCTCAATCGGACGACGAACTTCTCCAAACCCAGGAGGACGAGGCTATGGGGAGTCATGATCGAAATCGTCAGACTAATTCCGATCCTCTTTGAGAGGACGGCTGACGACGTCCGCGACGGCAGCACCCAGTCGGACGAAAACTCAGGGAGAAATTCCCTTGTTTCGTTTCGTGTGGGGTTGGAACTCATTCTTGAAACAGTCCTAGGAACAATCTCTGCTTATCTAGAAATGACATAATAGGTATATTAAATTGAATTTTAGAATTATTGTTTACAATAATTGTAAGGAGGGCTATTACCGCTGAATCGGGACGGAGTTGTTTGATTGCATGCAGCCTCCTAGTTCGCAGAAATCTGGATCAGAAATAATATTAACTTAATTCGCCCTTCTACCATCCTCTCATTTTTCGATGAAACTCCGCTTGGGGTTGGTCATTTCCGGTTTTTTCCAGATTCCAAAAATGAAATGTCCATCCGCCGTCCAGGCCGTTTTGGGCAGTAGAAACCTTTTTAGAGTAAGAGGGTAGAGTGGGGTATCGTTTTTGAAGTATTTTTGGACATTAAATCCACATTTTTGGTCCTCTTTTTTTTCTTTGTTAAACAACTTGTTATAAACCCTAGAGTAAAATGTGCAGCTTCTTTTCTTCTTTTTTTCACTTAACGTTTTTTTGCCTTGCCTTATCTAAAATGTAATACTCCCTGCGATCCACGAAAATACGAAGTCTTTCTTCCCCGGCGGATCGTCGACGTTCAAAACGCTGAACCCAGATGATCCTCTCGATCCTCGATGGAAATATAGGTCAAGCATGGATGATCACATGAGTGATATTGTTAGATGGAACACAAGCGTAAACGTCTAATATGTTGCTGGTATTTGTGTACTCAACAATAATAGCTTCGCTTGTAAACTGACCTTGTTGACTCGAGTCAATAATATTACCTAAGCCTCGGAACCTGAGGGTACGAGCGGACTTGGCAGCATTCCCTCGCCTGTTTCGGCCGCTAAAATGTGAACTCTTGGAGGTCAACGTTAATATTATTCAACAAGACAGTTAAACGGGATTTAATTAATAGTAGAGAAAAATTATAATCAAAAAATGTTGATCTTAGACCATTTTATTGTTTGAATAGACGAAAATTGTAATTAGCTCGTGAAGTCTCCTTCTCCAGCCACCATATGTAATACAAAGGATGTACCTATGTGCCTGTTTGCTTTTTATTGCCTACTTTATTTTTATCCCTTTGTATTTCTAGCCCTTGGAGGGTAGTTCATTTCAACTCCTTTGTGAATTACATTGTTCCCTGATGTGTCTGTATTCAGTGACGTAGGGGAAAGTAAGGATATATGACCCCCCTGGATACTTGACCCTCCTCCATTATCTCAGCTCCTGGTGATCGGAATTTTTTTTCGTTTTCAACACTGGTTACAAATCAGGCGATTGCACATTTGGCGGGCGAAACATATCTGTTATCAATCATATCATGACGGTGATTGTGGTCGTTGTGTTTGGGCCCTCCAAAAGTGAAAGTGGAATTGAGATTTCCGCGTTGGAATGAGGAGAGACAAACAAGGAATGTTCCCAAGTTTTTCCACTCATTTTATTCCTTAGGAATTGTAGTTTCATTTCCCATCTTCAAATTCGCTGAAATATGCCTCTACGTCCCACAATACCCACTTTTCCAAGGAGAGTCCCGTTCAGGATACTTGACCCAGGGGCATCCAGGATACTTGACCCCCCCTTTTCCTTCAACTGCAACTTTTTTCGAGCATCATTTTTAGTATTTTTTCCTTGATTTAACTTTCAGATGCACCAGAAATATGTAAGGAAAGAGGGGGTGACCCCTCGAGACAAATTTCCTGCAGCCCTCATGAAGATAGCAGTTCGTCAGGTGTTACAGGGGAAGTCGATCGGCGGTGTTGCCGTTCTCTCATTTTCATCACTTTATTCAATGGAACCTTTCACATAGGGCTTATTACGAGCTCCAAGCACATGGGTGTTCAGATACTGTGATTGGGAAGTCGATGGTCAAGTATTCTGAACATTTTTTTAGGGGGGGGGGGGGTCAAGTATCCCGAGAGGAGGGTCAAGTATCCTCCAAGTTCAGGATACTTGACCCTTTTGAGATATTTTCGAAAATTTGAATTCTTGCTACAAAAACGTTGGGTTTAACAAATTCTGTTCACACATTATGTGGCCGGGTTGTTACTGAGCGGAATGGCACCTTTTCCAGTTCAGTAGCTCCAATAGAAAAAATTGGAAAAATCGAAGACTGAAAACCGGGTCAAGTATCCTTACTTTCCCCTACTCGTAAGGATGGCACGATAGACGTTTTGTTATAAATAACAACCTGCAAGTGGAATATTCGTAAATTTACGAATATTCCACTTGCATGAATATTCAGTTTTGCAAACGACGATCAGGAATATTCAAGTAATTACCAGTGTGGTTGGGCAACTGTTTCTGTCATTCTTGAAATGTACATGTTTTTGTTGCTTGATCGAAAACGAAAATTCTTCATTAGGGGAGAACGGGGTTGGTTGGCACTAGGGGTTGGTTGGCACTGTGCTTCTACAATTTTCTCTCGTCGAGTGGGGGAACTGAGGCGACAGTGACGTGACCTCAGGAGAGGTCCCCACCACCCACGAAATCCTTATTTGGTTCGAGCTTAATGAAGAGGCAGCACGGCGGAAAAACTGTTTTGTTTTTTTTTTTGACAACGCGAGGAAAATTTTGCCATCTTCATTTTTTCTTTCTACCTTACTCTGTTAATGTGATGGGACCACAATCAATGGTTCTCTAGAAAGATTAGGATCTCAGGTTGATATTCCGCTAGGAGTTTTCTCGTTTTTGTGGATGAGCATCTTGTCACTGACATTGATTTCCAAAATGGCGTGTGGGGGTAGGTTGGCACTTTCGAAAAGGGGCTAGTTGGCACTAGTCCCAAACAGCCCCATAAACAGTGCCCCCTTTCTCCCGTGCATTCTCTGTACATAGGTATTTGTATTTTCAAGTGGCACAAACATGCCTGTGTTATCAAGGCTGCACATCCACGGCTGGAGGGGTTTGCTTCAAAACGTTTGCATCATTTCATGTCTTTCGTTAAATTTTTTTTTTTAATTTTTTTTTGGTAGGTTGGTAACAAAATGGTCTGCCAACCCGCCAAAGAAAGCAGCCTACTCGCCAAAGAAATCGGCTAACCAACCCAAGAGAAGGAAACCGGCTAACCAATGTAGTGCCAACTGACCCACACCCTGGTGCCAACCAGCCCCGCGTGCGGCGCTGATGACCCGGGGGTTGAAAATGCTCTTTACAAAATTGAAAAATGAAGTAAAAATTAAGATAATTACAGCAATTTGTATCCATGATAAGAAGCATTTCAACAAATTTTTCAGATTTAAAAAATCAGATTTAGAAAATTAGAGATTCTCTAATCATTGATTTTTTTAAAATCCAAAAACAAAAATCGGTGCCAACCAACCCCGCTCTCCCGTACCCGATTCTTCAATCGTAGGTACTCGTTTCCCTTAGTCGGTGGTTTTCACTTGCAAACTACACGTTCCATGCCCTCTTTCAGTGTTTCACAAAGGAAGTTGATGTGTGATAGGAATAAACAATTCTTGTGAGTGGGATGTTACACCTCGTGAACCTCTCCCTCCCGTGAAAGTTTGATCTTGTTTACACTGAGAGATGCCCCCCTCCATTAGAGTCCGCCCATCAGGCTAACTATGCTACGTGTTATCCTGTAACCGAAACGCGCTTAGCGGTTTCCACAATATCCTTTCTTCCCTCGCAGAAAGAAGGGGAGCGTGTTCTACTCAACTTCTACATTTTCGCCTTTGCTTGTGTTTTAAAAAATTTTTTTTCTTTTAACCCACTAATCGTTTCTATGCGATGATGATATAATGGGGAAAGAATGTGCGATTTTTGGGATTCCTTTGGGGAACCATGGAAAACGTACCAATTGGATAAAGCGTTTGGACTCCTCTCAATAGCGGTTCGCCTATGCAGCTTGCTGGTAAAACAGTTTGGTGTGCTTCATGAAGCCGACTAGTGCCGCCCCATACATCTCCACGCACGCCGGATTCACGTTATTTGATTTTACTATGTCATCACGAAAAACTCCAGATTCAGTCCTGAGGACCCTATATCTTATCCGTACGAACCGACTTTTGGTAGAGGGGAATCCTTTTTAAACCTACCGAGTTTTTGAAACCCCAGCAGCTCTCCTCTTTGCGGACAAAACCGTGGGTAATCGGGTACACAGTATTATTGAAAGTCTTGTGTTTATATGAATACAAATTTTAAAGAATCGCGGGGCATATACGTTCCCTATTTGATTTAGAAACTTGACATTCGCCTCTTCTCACTCAAATTTTCGCATCATTCAACTCATACTTGAATGATAGTTCTGAAATTTGTCTTGTGAGAAAAATTCATTATGCTACAATATTCAAGCAAATTATCATGAAGATGATTCGTTCGTTTGAAAAGGCATTTTGAGTGATGCGCTCATAAGATTGTAGGTAACAGGTTTTGGCTTGGTTCCTGACCATTAAGGTGCCCTCCTGTTTAATAGATCACTCTCAACATGTTTGTTGACAATTCATCTCAGGACAAACAAACGGTGAACATCAAACATACAAGTTGGAAATCATGCCAATGGGTCAGGAAACGAAAAATAAAGTGGCGGAAGGGGTGTTTCGACGCTGTTTTGCTGTGAGCCTACACACAACGGTACGTTCAATCTATGTCACATTTCTTTCAGCTTCTCGTTTATTATTAGCCACTCCTGCAGTAGCGACGAGGGGAAGGGGGACGTTGATACATAAGACGGGTGCGAAGCCGGGATGCTGTTCGGTGATGGAACACGGCTTTCTTTGATAACCTTTCCTGCCATATCCACTTCTTCTTTGCTCCCCCTGCACTTTCCCTTCATCGTCATTTAACCCCCACTTCTTCACCACCAACCTTTCCCACAATGAACACTGCTGAAGATGTAGGATGATTAATTATTGACAACGCTCAAGCTGCGATATTGCGGGGCTATTAGATTGGAAGCGGTACTAAAGAAAAAACGATATTTCTGCTCCGGTAGATATTTGACTGTCATATATCACTTTTTTTTAAATCTTCGGCGTCCCGTTTTATTCAATTTTGCCGAGATATTCGAACCAAAAAGCTGGTTCATCGTGTCAATCCTCGTTGTCTTTCAATACCTACTTCATGGTTAGTGTGTAATGTCCAAGTTTAAATGAAGCTCGACCCGTCCATAATAATTTGTTATTGAAAAACGTTATAAACAGATTAATCAACTTTTTTCCTTGCCAAACTCCACCTCCAAAGGTCTTATTAACCTGATTGAACATTGAAACAGGACGCCTCTAACCCAGAAAACTATTGCTAATGCTTAATTTACTAATGAATTTACAATTTACTAATGAATGATTTGCAAATCAGACAAAATTTACTAAAATTTAATAACACTTTCAATTGAAATTTCACTGAAAAAAATCACGCGTGGTCTTGCAGTCAAACTACACATTCGATGTTGTCGGTGGGTCCCATTGACCCAATTCACAGGGTCAATTGACCCACCGATTCATTATTTCTCGCTGTAATTCAACTCCACTATGACATACGATGCTGGCATGTCACCAAGCGAGTCTACATACTAAATTGCATTGGATATGACAGTGCCGGGGGCCAATAATTGATTCTACAGGTCAATTATTTATCTGTGATGGGTCAATGGCAATATGCTCAAAGAGTAGAAGGAAGAATATTAAAATTCAGTTTCTGGGGTGCTGAGGAAGTGAGAACTTTTTATAGGTCCAAATAACTGTACTCAATCTTTCGAAAAAAACAAAATGTAAGCTCATCATTTATGTAATTAATGAAAATAGTACTTTTTTGGGGGAAGGGAGGAGTTATTAAATTAAATTCACACTGAAATTGAATTCTAATTATGAATTTATTTAAGTTATTACAAGAAATCAGAAGGGGAAGGCCGAAAAATTTATTGGGCCTCAGGTGGGACTCGAACCCACAACCTTCGCATTACTAGTGCGACGCTCTACCAATTACGCCACTGAGACCAGCAGTCATGATAGAACATCGGAGATTGAAGGCTCAACCGTCCCCCTGCCCCCAACGCTTGATTCGGCTATCATGACTGCTGGTCTCAGTGGCGTAATTGGTAGAGCGTCGCACTAGTAATGCGAAGGTTGTGGGTTCGAGTCCCACCTGAGGCCCAATAAATTTTTCGGCCTTCCCCTTCTGATTTCTTGTAATAACCTAAATAAATTAATAATTAGAATTCAATTTCAGTGTGAATTTAATTTAATAACTCCTCCCTTCCCCAAATAAAACACTGTATGAGGGAAGCAGTTCAAAATTCCCTCAAGTCATTACCTAATGAAAATAGTACTGTAGGTCACGGTAGTTGAACTGACTTCTGTCCTAACGAAATATATACGTAATTACCCAGCAAAGTGATAAGCCCTCCTACATTATTTGTTAATAGCAAAACCTGATAAAGTCAGCCTATTTGCGTGCAACAAAACGGTCCAAATTCGCACCGTTGAATAAAACCTCCCACTCGCGAATTATGAGCCCTGGCATTGTTGCAGCGACTGCTTAGGATCTTGAACTCACTAAATGAGTGGTCTGAAATCTTGTGAATGTTCAAAGTTTTTCTACCTATAAACCTCCAGCTACGGAGTGTTCCATCAATCTCGTTTATCTCGCTGAAAGCGGCCGAATCGACCTTGTTTTTCACACTAAAGTGATTCCTGCGTCCAGAATTGCAAATAATTGCAGGTGAAAAGTTTACAGGAGCTTCCCTTGGGTGTCTAGAATCGAAAAATTGCCCAGCCTGAGCGGAGGTCGGTGGAGCTTTTTTTGAAAGCTTTGAAACCCGGGATTACTCGTTAAAATCTCGTTTAGCTACCAAATAATTCAGCCTCCCATGAAGAGCGTGGTATTTCAACAGGGTTGAAGGGTTTTAATTTTCTTTTACATATCAGGAACACATCCGAAAAATATCAGATTTCTATGTTCGAAAATGAAGACCATCAATAATCCAAAATGCATGTTTATAAGTGTTTCATGCCTATTTTCGAAGCCTAAAAAAATTGCACATAACAGCCCTCACTCCAAGCTGAAAAGTAAATTCTTTCAGGACAACGGCTACAGGAGTGTATTCTTCATCTATTCAAGATAGATAAACCTATTTGGAAAAATTTCGTAAAACTAAATTTCATTTTCGAGGGTTTGTTCCGGCTTTCCCCCACTGTGCGCCGTCCGCTGCCCAGGCTGTATTGGCCATTTGGAATTTATTTGTAAACCTAAAGTTTTTACAAAATAGGTTTACTAAGTTTCCATCCACATGTACTTGTGCCCGAAAGGTTTTCAGCCCGATTGCTCAAACCGGTGAGGCTCTGAAGGGCTTAAAAAAAAAAAAAAAAAAAAACAAGGAATGAGTTCTTGAAAGTGTTCGGCTATGAGGTCATGCTAGATGTCGTTTTCGATTTATTTTTGGGGCCCCAGAACCATTTGATTAAACCGTAGGGATCTGTAGGACTTCATGGGCTACAAATGAAATTTTTTCAGGATGCCAGAATGACGTGCATTTTTCGGGTAAATTTTGGACGCATAATCCATTTTTTCGGGGTTCCGCATTCATCCAAAAACCGTTCAAGTAATATTCGTATATAATTTTTATTGACATAGAATTAATTTTTGCATTATTTTTTATTAAATAAAAAAACAGTGTTACAAATTTTGTAACACTCGTACTGCCTCGCAGCAGTTTGAGAAAAGTTGCGTTTTGGCCCGCCATCAAATTATCTGATTGGATGTTATTCGTACCGACGTAGTTTTTCTGGTACGAATCGGGAACATTGTGACAATTTTGCCCCGAGATCATAGGCAGCACTGGCCAACAACTGTACTTAACACCTTTTAATCCGATCATAATATTCGAGAAACGCTACGTACACCTTTTTTATCCGGCTGGAAGAACATCCGCCAACCTGGCAATTGATCCCAGCCGTCAATTGGATTTGCAACAAATATTTACTTTTCGTTGAAAAAGGTTCATCGAGTTTGATATTCGCTCCCTTCCCTGAAAGTAATTCAGGTGAACAAAATCTCTCTATTTCAACTTGATTGGGTCGCCTCGTGCGTTGCTCTGGAATTAAAGTGAGCGGAGGTCGCCTTTCGCCAAAATTCGTTCGCTGGTTTTGATCGTGCATACGCAGTTAATTATCACTGGATGGCGGGTTATTAACGTAATGAAATGAGTTTTTAAAAATAAAACTTCGTTTATATCAGCAGTAGGTAAAGTGAATCGCTGAGTTATTTGTTTTTAGATGTACTACGCATATTGATTCCAATGCCAATAACACTCTCTGATTTCTGTGTGCAACTATACGAAAATAATTAACTCTGCATTTTCACAAAATTAGTTGGGCCAGTTACTGCGATTAATCATCAGAAGTAGGTAAAATTTGCAATTGGCTTCCTCTTTCTGTACCGAATTGTAAACTTGCCGGGACAGATACCCTCAGGCGATTTTAACATAATTTGAAGGCGGTGTCCGTAAAAACTATTGTCGATTGGGGAACGAGAATCGAAGAAGGGGACTCCTCTTGGTCTTGGTAAAAAAAAAAAAAAAAAGTTGGAGAAGCGGATTCAGGAAGTTGGAATAATCCTTCTTAACAGTGAGTCGGGGCACAACGACTGCGGCGCTACCTACCAAAGGTTTTTTTTTTTTTCTTATTCTTTTTTCTTCTTTTTTAATACCAAAGTAAGTTGAGGCAACGTGAAGGAGGAAGGTTGGTCCATTTAAAGTTTGAACTTGTCCTCCCGTTTTATTTTGTCCCAGCACGTTCCACTCGCTAAGTTGGAAGCACCCTCGGACAGGTAGGTTGTATAAATCAAGTGCCCCCACCTCAACCAGTCCTCACCGCGTACACCTAGCGGGGTTTCCTTTCTCTTTCACCTTTGGCACAATTAATTGCAGGCTAAGTCAGGTTGAGGGGTCTGCTGGGGCAGCAGTCCCTTAGCCCAAATTGATATCCCGAAAAGAAAAAAAGAGTTGTTCAATTTTTTATTCATTCGACAAAGACGTCGGACAAGGAGCACTTTACAACGTTCCAAACATCCCAAGACAGTTGAGTACGTTGTAACCATTGTTGAAGTCTTCTTCCAGCATCCACCTTGGAATCGACTGCTCGTGAAATCCATTGCCGAACCAACCAAGAACTTGGAAAATCATAACTAAAATGTTTCAAATACAACTTCACACCTACTTGAACCCATGCTTTTAGAATTTGAGGATCATAGTGGATGGGCGCTTTTATTTTTCATAATAATCATGATAGCATTATTAGATGTGGGTGGAAGTATTATTAAAGAATAGATGGTTATTATCTGTGAAGATAAATTTCAAATAGACGTTCATTGAGTTCAAAGAACCTCCTTTTGAAAATTAACGGAAGTATAGGGAAAATATTGTGGAATAAAGACGTTTCGAAGAAAAGTCCCTTCTCTTTTTAGTCCCTGGAATCCTACTGACGGAGGATTATTTAAAGTTTATATTCTCATTCGAAGGGAACCTGTAAAAAACAACAATGAGCGCCTTCTTTAATTTTATATGAAAGAACCATCGGAGAAAGAAGAAAAAGCCTTCATTCTTTCCTCTCCTTCTTCAACATTTCAGGAATGGAGAGCTAATTTTCAAAACGGAATGAATGCCAATAATTTTATCTCAGCTTATTGAACTTTATATTGTAGGTATTGTTCCTATACAACATCCCGCTTTAACAGCGAGTTCTCAAAGAAAACGCGCTACTTTCCAACCTCAATTGAAGAAACCTTTCATCTCAAATTGTATTATCTTGAAGACTTGTTATAAAGCTTATTGAAGAAAAATTTCTTCTTTTTCGTCGTGCTACCAGAGAAGAAAAGCCGAACAAAATTTTATGAAAATAATACTCAAATCCTACCCGAATCCTAATCGGTCTGATCGTGAATCACGTCTTGTTATTATCACTCATTGGCTAAAAGTAAATTAACATATTTTTTTATCTAAGTACAGGTTTCATGTTTCCAAAATCGATTTCGTCCAATTCTGATGCGTAGGTAATAAAGGCCCCCGGAGGATTGGCACTAATATACGGATATTCGAGTATAGCCCATGTAATTAAACCGCAAGTTATAACGGTGATGTTGAATCGCTTTCACAACAGTACATCCTCACAACCATCAATGTTTTCCTACTAACTGAATTCGTATTTATTGCTCGGAACTGCAATAATCGCAGCCCTTTTTCGGACTCAACATATTTGATTTCGGTGCTCATATTACAGCAGATTGGGATGGGAATTCAAATAGAAATATGTTTGAGGCAGGGAGCATAGTAATTATCGTTATATTGCGTATGATTGATGTTTGTTACAACCTTGTTACAACCTTTGTAACAAGAAATAAAAGTTGTCACATATAGACCTAACTAATTTACCAAAAACATACGTTAACGAATTGGCATACCAGTTTACATAGTGACATACCTGGGTATAAAAAGAATTGAAGAGTTAATTTCGACTTGAATAGAAAAATACACTGCCAAGGCATGAGCTTTCTCGTGCCATGTTCAAAATGATCGTAGTTGTGACTGAAACAAAAAAAAATACGTTCGCGCATCCGCAGGGAGTGCCATTGATGAAATCCTGATGAAACTGATAGGGGACCATCTTGGGCTAAACCCACACAATTCCTGAAAATTTGATTGAAATCCAATCAAAATTGTGGAAGTTATGGCTGTGGCAAGGAAATACGGACAGACAGACACACATGGAACCAAATTTGTTCAGGAGCCTCTGAAATGCAAAACGTGAGTGGAAATTTTGATTTTGCAGCACAACTTTTTTTTTTTTTCGAAAGTGAAAACAATGCTTTCCCTGTCTTGCAGACTCGGAAGCAATACCTCCTCCGAAAGGGACATTAAAAATTAAGGGGTGAATTAAGGGCGAAAAAATGAAAAAGCTGGAATCTGGTGAAGGCCCCCATTATCAGAGGAACTTCCTCACGACGCTGACGGCGGTAGGATGGTAGTTGTGAAGGTGAATTTGCCGAAGAAAACTTACTCGACGATGCCCACGACTATACTTCGGACTGATGAAGCTGGAGGAAGTCCTGGAGGAATACCTGATTTCCTGTAACAGTTTCTGATACACTCGTGGGTAACTCTTCCCCATGCAGAATCGTTCATGTGAATCGCATCCAGCACTGAAATTGTTTTTGCGATCACGTAGCACGGTCCCATACCAGCATCTATGTCCCCGATGATTTTGTTCCACATATCCGTTCGATACAAGGTTTTGAACTTTGAACGACTTGATGATTCCTTGATCGAGGGGTTGGATTATGGAGGTGGTGTTGGCTGGTAGAAAAATGAGCTCTATGTTGTTCAATCGAACGTCCTTTGGATGGGCCGGATAGTCGTCCAAGAGTCTTACAGGAACGCTTGGTATGTGCCATTCCGATATGCAGACAACACTTGGACTGAATCTTATTCATGAAATGACATTTCACTCATTCAAATGACAGTTCTGAAATGAACAATACGCCACTGGTTGTTATGTAACCCTTCTACCCACCTATAATTGTCCGATATAACCGGCGAGGCTGCTGGTACCGCTGGTTTTTTCCGATATACCCGACGGAGCCAGGCTGAGGGCCTGTCCGTTACAACCGGCGGTCTTGTACGGTATATCCGGTAAAAATCCTATAAGCGTTCCGTCCCTGGCAATTTTGTCCGATAAAGGCGGCGCGCCGGTCCGGTATATCAGGCGACGTTATAACCGGCGACCACTGTACATACCTCGAAGTTTGTTGAACAGTCCACTGAAATCCGACCATGACGACTAAAAAAGGTCCGTTCTGTGGGAACAAATCCATGATGGAGGATCATTCAGCTGAGAGTTTTCTCGGCGAATACCACGGACCGCTCAACACCCCACAATCCCAGCGACGACGATCCTCAAAATTTGATACAAAGAGACCGATACTTGGGATACTTGGTAGGGGAGCCTGGGGGATAGCGTTCCCAAGGGGAACAAAAACCGCGTCGAGTTCTTGTACCAAATCAAGATCAGTAAATACTGATGATCCAATCCACCATCAACTCTGTTACCTGGTGCAGGTGAAGGTGGGTGTTATTTGCCTGTCGCTCTCAGAAACTGTAGGCATTAGGAAGATGTGTCGAAGTCTAAACCGATTAAAGCTCTTGCGAAGGGGGTTAATGATGCTCCACCTCCGTCGCTGGAGAGAGCAAGTGGGCGGGCGGTTGAGAAACAAATGTTTGTTCAGGCCAACTTTGAGCGGCACTACGTCACGTTTATGTCTTTATAAGATAAGATTGTCACCGAGGCTGCTACCTTTTATATAAATACCCTTCGTATTGATGAAAATCAATCGATATATTTATCCACGAGACATGCACAAAGAAATTAAAAACTGCTTTGAAGTTTTTGTGACGCATTTCAGCTTTCCACTCCAAGCAATTCCAAGTAGCTTCTCATATTCGTAAATGAAGCCAGATTGCAGTGACACTAACTGGAGACGTTCAACTCCTCTATCGGCAAGTGTGGGCTTAAGTAACTGGAAGTGGAAGAGGTAGTGGTGGCTCCTAAGTAGCGGTAACTTGGCTCTAAAGTGAACTACCGCGCTGTGGACCCATATTGGTTATCTTAATCTCGCAACCAGGTGATTCCGGCCTGATACATAAATTTCCAACTTGTATCGTTATGAAGTCCCCTGGGGCGGGACTCGCCAACTACTCTGAACTGGGAAGCATAGCTTGAATATAAATGTACCAGTACTAGCGCGCAAGTTGGGCCAACCGATTTGAAACACTGAACTACGCTCTATGAACAAACCTACTTTCCCATGGCTCATGTAACCAACATAATCTCAAGCACAATCGAACTTAATTAGTAGCGAGCGTGTTTCAGACATAGCGCTGCTTCCTTCGACATTATTGAAATTCTCCTATTACTACCGTTACACAATCGACACAACCGCAATGAAGGTCAACAACACTCGCGGATTGTCTACATAATTACCGACTATACGTTAGGCCTTTGCAATGTCATCTGATGTATTATCGCATAATGACTCATTGAATTAGGAATAGGAGTCCAAGAGCTTTTCAGGGACAATTTTAATAAACAACAGTTTTGGTTTCTTATTCATGAAATAATACACCAGTTTTTGGCTTCAACTTTCATCGGCCTCAAATATTGTCATTAGTCATTTATTATTGTCTAGAAACGCCTTCTGTCAATATTGTGACGCATTGACAACACAATGTCATTGTGTTGATTCTAAAAATAAATGCCCGCCCGCCGGCTGGGATGTTATGAGCAGTAGAAATTTCTTTAAAAATCTGAAATTTTGAAAACTTACTTGGTCCACCATCTAGTTGTGCTCGCAAATTTTCAGTCCGATCGCCCAAACCTGTGGCTCTAAAAAGGGGCTGTAGAAAGGGGTTTTGTAGGGTTTCGGCTATGGAGTCGAGTTAGGAGTCGTTTTCGAGGTATTTTTCGACGTGGAAGCTATTTTTTGGGGTTCCAGAACGATGGGGCTTTCATGGAGCAACAAACGGGACTATTGAAGGGCGTCAATTTCGTTTTCCGAGTAATTTTGGACGCACTGGTACTCCATTTTTCTGGGTCACATCTGCCCCAACATTGTACAGAATTTTTTAACATCTTTTGTTTATTATTTTCCTTTGATTTGGAATTAATTGTGCGAGGTCTGAGCTGGTGCGTGAAATGGATGAAGTGTTCGATCCCGACTCAGGGCGAAACATTTATTTGCTTCGGAAGTATGTAGGTAATTTCTAATACCCAGGAGACGATTTTATTCCTCACTAATTTCTGATATATTCTGGGGTTTTAGGTATTTTCAACATCCACGGTGTCGGATTGGGAGGGTTTTACGAGTTTATAATGTAAATGAATCATCACCAGAACTGTTACTATTTTTGTTTCATTAAATATTAAACTTGGGTCGTAGGCTCAGCTACCTACTCACTTGCCGACCTCGACTTTTGGTATCGACCAATGGCAGGGCCTGGGACTATACAGATGCTGGGTGGGCCAGGGACAGGACGGGGCGATTTTATTTCTTACTTATTTCGGTTACAATAAGTGATTTGGGGTAATTTCATCACTAGCGGGGTTGGATCGACGGGAGCATGTTTGCACGAGCGTCCCTGACCGGGAAAGTGGGGGGACGATTTGATCTGTTCATCGGGGCCAAGTACAGGCTTCAGGAAGGAAACAATTGTGTATTTTCAGCAGGGTCAGAATTCAGTCAGAACAGATGGGCGAGCGAAGCGATGTTAGATATTGGAAAAATATACCTTTCCAAGGAGCTTATAAAGATTATTAAAAATTAATAAAGATGAGAAATGAAGATAAAAGTTAGGTACTCCTTACCCTCATCGTAGAGGGTTCAAATGCTTGCAGTGTTGAGGTTTCTACGTTCAACATTCAGTGGTTGGCAATTGAAAATGGTTAAAATTCCCCTCCCCCATTTTCGCCAGCCTTGTACTCTTACTTTCCAGCCCTGCCTCGCATCATAAACCATATCCGTTGAAACGTGTTTCAACAACATTTTCTCTACAGCTTGTATCTCAACCAGGGATCCATGCTGACTAGGGATCGATCGAGCTCTAGGTAAAACAAACTCTATTTTGTCGTTGTACTGTACACATTCGACTGGCACCGTGCAAACAACTTGAGCTCCTTAACTCTACACTTCGCACAACGCTTGTTATTGACGCAACACCTTACGTGATATTGTGACGGTATTTAGTCAGTATAAATTGCAGGCACTAAGAAGCAACTACGCAACTTTGACACGAATTAGTGCACAACCCTGTTTGACAATCACTGATTTTAGCTCCACCCCGAGATATATATCTACCATATCTACACTTCGGTTCACTCTGAGGTTATTTGAATAATTTGAATAGTAGAGAGATTTTATCTCGATATACGAGTCGTCCATTCACGCGCTTCCACCTACATGTACTTGGAGGTGTCTTTCAAAACTGAACATGTCCACTTCAGGGTGAAAATGAGTTTTTGTCGAATTTCAGTCAAGATATATCAGCTGTTCCCATCAAAAGTTAGTTTTTGCCATTGTAATAGCACCTCAAACACGGGCACAGAGTAACAGAGAACAAACAACACGGGTGTCTCCTTCTAAGTTGAACAAGTCCTCACTACGATTTGCGAGTTCAGTTTTCAATCAAAAGTGAACATGTCCTCGAATTTTTACTGAACGCTAGTAATCTGTTTTTGTTTTGTTTTGTTCCCCCTCCCCCCCCCCAAACTGCACACACACACTATGCGAAAAAGATTGTCATTCCTTCTCTTTTACTAATTTCCCTCGAGTGATGGCAGCTTCCTTGAGGTGTGATGAAGATTAGTTCCTTGAGCGCCCGCAGGATGGCGCAACTTTACTCTGCGGCACGCGCGGAGGCGTCAGTAGTTTAATCTGTGCGCCGGGGTAACCTAATTTGAACCTAACTGGTCAATATGAATGAAAAAATAGTATTCGCCTTTTTAAGTGGACGTCGTGTTAAATGAGTTCCATTATTTTACCAAGATCTGCTCTTTTCATTATTATTATTATTATTATTATTATTATTATTATTATTTTTTTTTTTTCCAAAAGATGTCAGATGTTTTTCTTTTACCTAACTTCGTTATATTTGATGTTGGAAACGTGGGGTTCGAGGGTTAGAGAAAGAGCGAGGGGAGGAGGGAGACTGTAGTGCGAATAGTTTGCTTATTGAAGTTATGGGGAAGCCGGGGCACTTTATTTTTTTTATTTTTTTGTTCTCCTGTATTATTCTCTGTGGACTTGTCCTGTTTTGAAAGACACTTCCTCTTATTATTTGGTGTGGGGGATAGATAATGTGATCAATGTGTGCGTTATAGTGCTTAAGTATCATCTTCGTGTCATTTGCTCAACGTTCGTAACTAAGTCAAAACTGAAATTTGATAACGATACCTAACGTGTGGAGCAATACATCTTTATAATATATTATATTGATTTTTTTTTTTTACCACCGCGGTTATGCACGCTTGAGAAATAATTTTGCATGTCACTCCTGATTTTGATCCAGGGAGGGTTGAGCTCCAATGAAGGCTTAACCAAACAACAGTTAGAGTTGATACATCAGATAATGCAACAAACACAGCAGCAAGCCGTATCCAAAAAGTCTCCCATTCAGCAGCAAACGCCTGCAAATGCACCTAAGCAGAAGAATTGGACAGTTCAGGCAAGTGGTGACTCCTGGCAAGTGAAGACCTGTGAATGAAGAACTATGGAGTAGGTGTGCTTGCAAACGTAGGTAGCTGAGTATTAGTATGACGTTAGCGGCATTTTTTTGGCAATACTGTGCTATGTGAAAGCTGTATTTCATCGCGTGACAGGGGGTCTTTAGGTACGCCCATGGACGCTGGAAGTTTATGATATGACCAGGAAGATCCGAAAAAGAACTTACACAGGGTGTTGAACCCCCTTCACCTAAACACGTGTCAGGTATAGAAAATGAAAATGTCCTAATGGAAATAGACATCATTCTCAATCGTATTGACACAACCAACACCCTTAAAATTTAATTGTCATTTAGGAAAGGACGTTTAATGTCATTTTCTCAAGTGGCAATTCCTTCTCTTTTGAGGAATCGTCCCATTTTGCCCAAGCACTTGTAATATTAAATATTACAAATTTTGCAGTTTACCAATCCCCCACGTTAAGACCACCTTTAAATTAGTACCTTTCGAGTTTCTACTGTTCATGGGCGAATTTGATAATCCAATGTCTCCAATGTCTAGGAATTAGTTCAAACTTCCTCTCGGACTCTGATTACCTATAATTTGATTTAGAGGTCATTTATAATTTAATTTCCCTTTTCCCAACACTGTCATTGCTGTTTCTGGCTGGAGTATAACGCATTTTTCGCTCTACTTTGTTATAACGTAAATACTTGATCGTGTACAATGCGCAAAAGTCGGCTTGTTTAAATTTTGTTAGTGCACGTCAATTAGGATCATTCGTGGCTTGTTGATGCTTCTATGTTAGAAACTCCTGTAATACTGTTTTTGCCTCTTAAAATTATAAATTGTAAATTAAATTACTTGGTAGAGATAGTGTACCCTCGGTGAGTTAGGTATAAGGGATATTTTCGTCACTTCGATTGACGTAGTGGTGGGTGGACGTCTTTTAACTTGGCAGAGGTTCTAACGATTGGTTTCAGTTGTTCGAAATCCACGTCATTCTGATTGGGTCACCTTTTCCATCCCTCCTGTCATCATTGACCTGTAAGTCGGCCTGTGCTCGGTACGGAGAAAACCCACCCATTGAAAGTCCCCCTTTACTGGGTTGAGAAGACGTACGATCTTTGAGGTCTGTTGGGACTTTATGTCTCTCAAGGAATCGTGCTTACAGCCAGTAAGATATGGATAAAGTTTAGAGCAAAAGGTTATAAGGTGTGTTGCCCCGTGTTAGTTTATAGGCCCTCTGAGAAACCCGTGCTAACTCTGAAAATAATAAATCTCGACCTGAAGAAAAATTGATCTCGTAACAAAACTATTTTATTGCACATTTGTACGTCGTACACTTCTTTTTAGCATATGTCGTTCGTACTACAGGGGTCTTCACGGTCGAGGAATGAGGAAGGTAGTAAAGTTAATTTTCAAAATCCTGAGTCACCCGACGCGTGTATGTTGAACTTGCTAACGTGAAGCATGAGGGATCGTGATTTGGAAGAATTTCACGAGTTGATGGCTTGACTTTTACAATTGTTATACAAACTCATTGCAGTAGCTGCTCCTCTATCTTACGGCTAACTAGAGGACGGTTGCCATCTCCTACTTGCCCCAGATAACCCTACTCATCACTATGAGACTTTTTTTCGCTCAATTTTTAAATTTTGTCCATTACTTAACCTTTTCCTGACAATCCAATCGAAATCGAAAAAGCGCTGGTAGCCCAGCTGATAGCAGTGTTTTATAACATACTTACGACCAATTTTCTCGATTCTTGCACATTTAAAACGTGAACACGCCGAGAACGAACGTGAAGACCCCTAGTATTTTACTGTTTGGTGAAATAGGCCATTGACACCTCGCTTGCTCACTTCCACATACATGTATCAGTCACCTGGTTACTTTCATCTTAATAGGTAGTCAAAGGAACAAAAATCGAATCTCGATAAAGAGCTACAGAAAACGACGTATATTGGGAGCACTTTGGTACCCAATAACATATTTTCGTTAGTGTGTAGATAGTTTGTATGGTAGAAATATAGGTATGGGCTGAAATGTTTAGTGTATGGCTTGATCGCCTTAGATCTGTATTATAAAAATTACTGTAAATAGCCTGCAGTGCAGAATTCAATAAAAAATAGAAGCACATTTCATATATTAAGCACTGAATGTCCGAGGTGATGATTGTAAGTGTCCGAGGGAAAGATCTCACGCACTGAATGTACTTATATACTCGTTCAGTATAGATGTGGAGTAAGTACACTAGTTACTCTCCTTGTACATAATATGTCCATGTACATTATGCTAATCATAGTTATCATGATGTACATTAATCAGAACGCATCTTATGGTTTGTGCGATCAAAGTATGAATGCACTGACCATGCGATGGACTGCGGTTGATTCGTTGTACATAAATGGTATTCGTTATAAATCTTGAATATGCGTAGAAATGGGAAAAATCAGGGGAGGGGTCACAAAAATTATGAAGATCCCCATGAGGTAGATCACATAGTATGTTTGCAAAAAATATTTACTATAGTTCACTTGGTTTACTTGGTTCACTAATATCTAGTTTTTTTTTTTGTTTTTTTTTCAGCGTACCAGAAAACATTGGCGTTTAAAGTTTTTACTGAGTGAACCAAGTCTTTTTTTTTCCATTTCATAGTAGGTAAACTTGTACCTGGTACCTAAACTTGTGGTAAACCTGCCGTTTTCACGTCGAAAGCCCACGAGGGTTGGGGATAAAAACATGTGGAAACAATCTCAGAAATGCACGGAGAACATCTAATCCAATTTTTCTCGTGTTTTGGTTTATTATTCTTAGAATAATAATACACCTATGTTTTCGCGACGGAGGTCGACGACTCCGATTGGCCTCAAAATTTGACATTATCCGTTTCAAGAGGTTTAGATTCCAAAACCGAAATGTCCGTCCGCCGTACGCCGCGCAGTGTTTTTTTCGCCAATCTAGCTGGACAAAACTCTAATTACAAGATAAAAAATTCGTTCCAACGCTAAAAATATGTATTTGACTGTAAATATGATTACTAGGTTCCACAGCCCGATTGCCTCAATTTCAGGTGTCCAAATGTACTTTTTACTTCTGAAAAACGATAAAAATTGAGGTTTCAACGTTACAGGTAGGGGGTTTCACTTTCCTGCAGGAAAGCGAAACCCCCTACCTGTAACGTTGAAATAATACCATGGTGTATTTTCACGAGTCGATTGAAGCCATTCTCAGACCCCAAAGATGCTTGAATAACCTATAAAATAACGATTTTTCGGTAAAAATTCCTGAAAAATGGTTATTATTTTACTGCAGTCTCATACAATTTGTCAGTCTAAATATTATTGAAAGAATTTTTTGATGGTTGTTGGTTTGGATGGAGTTGGTCATGTCGTGACCAACCAACACCATCCAAACCACGACCATCGCGACACGATGAACAATTTGAAGTTACTAGTACCTACTTCTCATAGCCGTAACGCTTTTCAATTCATTAAAACATGCACACATCCCCGTACTTACTTCAGCACTTTCCACCACTTCAAAACACGCAAAAATGCGAAAACATTCAACTTCAAAACGGTTCAGGTTCTCGTAAACCTGCAGCTTCCTGCAGCTCATTTTGGTCCAGCCCAACAAGAAATAACTCAAGTTTAACGTGGTAAAAACATCCGGGTGAACCGAGGTGGACCTCAAAAGTTACAGTCCAATAACTATAGCTCTAACGACGTTTTTCGCTTAAAAAACGTGAATACTTAAAAAATATCGTAAATTCTAAAAATCTCATTGAACCAAAATTTTTCAACGAGTCGTATAATGACATTATACAACTTCAATGACATTGTACAACTTCACTAAAGTCTTGAAAAATTGTCGGAAGACCCTAGGCGAAGCGGCCGGTGAATCACTTGCAGTTGAATGAACATGTTAATAAGATCGGCTTTAGCCAGACGATGAGTGGGGTTTTATCTGCATGATATGACACGATTCTGTGCCTTCTGAGCTTGTTCTCCTTTGTTTCTTACCTTGCCAACTATCTATGAAGAGACTCCAATAGTTATTCCAAAAAAGAAAAGAACGAAGAAGTTTTTTTTTTTACTTTTGTCCAGCTAGATTGGCGAAAAAAACACTGTGGGCCGTTTTGGGCAGTAAGAATTTTTTTTTAATCTGAAATTTTGACAAAATACTCGGTTTACCATCTAGTTGTGCCCGCAAGGTTTTCAGCGTGATCTCCCAAACCCGTGGGGCGCTATGGGGCTACGGGAGGGGTTTTTTTGAAGGCTTTTAGCTATGGGATCGAGTTAGGTGTCGTTTTCGAAGTATTTTTGGACGTAAAATCAATTTTTCGTGGCCCCGGAACGATCCGATTTCACTGTTGCGATCTATAGGGCTTTCACGGGCTACAAATGGGATTTTTGAAGGATCCCAGGAGGTCAAATATTTTTCAAGTAAAAAAACGAAAAAAATTTTAAAAAAAATGTTTTTCTAAAGTTTTTTTGTTGTCTGAATTAAATTTCTGCACAAGTAACCTATATCAAATAAACCCTAGTGTAAAATTTGCAGCGTATTTGTTCTCTATTTCCACGTTTGCATCCATTTTCATTGAAGCCCCTTAATTTATTATATTAGTAACCGCTGTCCACAAAGTAAGAGTATCTACCTCATTTTCTCCGTATAATTCATTTAAGTGGTATTTCTAGTTTATTGGTAAATAAAAACCACCTAAGCATCCTCAATGCTAATTATTAATTTTCCTGCCCGAATGTCAACACAACTAAACAAACACGGTAGCGCCAGTGTAATTCAGTGTCATTATTCCTTACAATGGATATTCTTTACAAACTTAACCAATTTGATTGCTTAGGTACTTACTGTTACTTCGTGAACACGTCCATCCCTATTTTAATCAAGTTCCATTACAATTTGATATTTGTGTGAATATAGAAATCTCATTAAACCATAATGAGTTCGTGATCATGAATATTCTGATAAGAGCACGCTCTGTGTACAGCGTCCACTTCGTTTTATACTTGGATCCGTAGTTTTAAAAATCTCAATGTAAAAATAATCGTAGCGAGAAGTGGGTTCCCTCCACAAAACGTCTATAACTTGTTACCACTCGATTGTTCCATGACCGTGTGTCATTGTGGGCAAGTTTCGAGGTTACAGTTTTGATGAACTCTGCTAGATAATCCGACTGATGCTAAAACTAGGTTAAATGTCAAAAACGTTGAGTGTATAGAATGCTGATTACTACCCTTTTGTAATTTCCGATCATTGAAATCGTTGGACGCGTAGCCCATTCCCGTACTCGTCACTATTGTACAGAATTTAACGGCTTACAATCTACATTCGACGTTGATTGCGCTTTTGTAGGTTAATATAATATATTATATATATATTTTTTTTTTTAGACTTCTTCATCATTGACGAAGACGCCTCCTACGAGTTCAAAACCCGTCGAATGCAACTTGTGTCACCGCAAGTTTAAGAATATACCTGCTCTGAACGGCCACATGCGACTTCATGGTGGTTACTTCAAGAAGGTGAGCTCAATCTCCGTTTCTCGTAAGAGCTGATTAATGCAGCACCGAGCTAGTCTGTTTCTTTAGGGATTTTCCAACCACCCTACTACGAGCTGCTCCGAGCAGTGGAGTGGAGAGAAAGTTGACGGGGGTGCATTCCAACCGGGGCCAGTGTATTCCAAGCACCCCTCGGGCTTACTCGGAGCTACTCCGAGCTACTCCGGCTCGAGGCTGGAGTAAGGTGCCCGTAACAAGAAACCTACTTGCAACCAACACTGAGCTCTCATTTCCCATTCCAACCAAACATGAGTCATTATAGCACGGAACTCATTCCGAATTACTCTACCCTCACTCTGCCTTGCTCTGGACCTACTCGGAGCAGAGTGGTTGGAAAATCCTTTTTATTTGAGTTATACAACGTAAATCTATATATTCTAAATGTACAGTTATGTTTAAATTTATATATTCTATATATATAACTATGCAATGTACTGTTATATACATATTTTAAATTCAACTTTGCTCATTCAGGATTCCGACTCGAAAAAGTGCGAGAAGAAAGAGGTGACTGGACCACCTCTGCAAACAGCCAGCGTCAGTGTGCGAGCTCTAATTGAAGAGAAAATCATACAGAAGAGAACTAATCCAGGGCAATCCAGTCAATCAATGGCTACTCAGCATACTAGCAACCAAGGTGATTCATTAAAAATCTCTCAATTCGCAACAGCTCGTTAACTCTTACCAGAACGCTCCATGCGGGCAATTAGTAACGACGTAGAAAAGGATTACTCATTGTACTGTACTGCTTCCGTCATTATTCCAGTTTCAGTTCCTATCGGTTTGGCGGCAAGCGAAAAGCCTGCTTCGAAAACAATCCAAGTGTCTGCCAACTTCCTACCGCAGAGCAGCCGACCGGCTGATGTCCCGCCTGCTCCAACGTTAGCGCCCGCACAGCCCTGTGTTGACCACCCACTTCTGAAAAAATCCCCGACCAAAGTCTGCGTTAAAAGGGCTAGTTCGGACCCAGGCTTGCTGCAACCGTCATTGACTGAAAGGTTTGTTCTTAAGGCGAACATAAATCGTAAAATCCATAAGTCTGAATCGACAAAGTACTTGGGAAAAAGTGGGTACACCTAGCTGCACGTTCAGGCAGCAGTTAATGCGAAATTTATGCTTTTCAACGACCCTCGTCCGTTTTTATTACACTGCTCTACAAAAAAAAAAGTGACCTGAAATTTGCCGGCCTCATTTTATCATGGATGGGGGTTTTCGAGGGTGCTGAATCCGAATCCGTTGCCCGTTTTTTCCGATTGGGCGATTTTTTCGATTTTTATACACTTTTGTGGTTTTTTTATTACTTTACTGTGCATTTTCCTGGTCATCACGAACTTCGTCCAAAAAAATTATAATGAGGCTAGATTTGTAGAAAATTTCATGCTGAATCCAAATACGACCCAATTTTTTTTTTTAGATTGATCCAAACCTTCCATATCCCCAAACCTATTGAATAACTGTAGAGAGAAACAACTGTAGATTTTTTGCCTATTTTGGTTTATTATAATAAATAATTAGGAATAATTATTTTTGGAATAGTACACCTATGTTTTCGCGACGGGGGTCGACGAGTCCGATCGGCCTCAAAATTTATTCGTTTCAAGAGGTCTTCATTCTAAATCCGAAATGTCCGTCCGCCGTCCAGGCCGTTTTGGGCAGTAGGAATTTTTTTTTTAAATCTGAAATTTTGACAAAATACTTGGTTTACCATCTAGTTGTGCCCGCAAGGTTTTCAGTCCGATCGCCCAAACCCGTGGGGCGCTATGGGGCTAAAATGGGGCTATGGGAGGGTTTTTTTGAAGGCTTTTAGCTATGGGATCGAGTTAGGTGTCGGTTTCGAGGTATTTTTGGACTTAGAATCTATTTTCGGGGGTCCCGGAACGATCCGATTTCACTGTGGATATCTATAGGGCTTTCATGGGGCTAAAAATTGGATTTTGGAAGGATCCCAAGAGGTGAAATATTTTTCGAGTAAAAAATAAAGAATTTTTGAAAAAACATTTTTTTTGAAACAAAAATCCAAAAAAAAAAATTTTTAATCCAAAAACATTTTTTCCAAAATTTTTTCCATTGACACAGAAATTATTTTTGCACAAGTAACCTATATATATGATGTATCAAAGAATAATAAACCCTTTTGTAAAATTTGCAGCGTTTTTCACTTACAGTTTGGTTTTTGTTGACTCCAATGGACGTTGTGGATCCGCCTTCTCTCGAGGGCCCTCTCTCACTCTCAGCCATGCATGTTTTTATGGAATAGAGCTCGGCCTGGTATACTGTGGGCCACTTGCCCAGCGGGCTGGCGATACACTTTCGAGAGTAGGCGTTTTTTCCAATTTAAAAAATAATGATAATTTTTATTGTCATAATATGACAATAAAGATTGTACAAAAATTAATTATATTATAATTAATTTTTGTACAATTTGTACCGAAGAATAATAATACCCTCTGTGAAATTAAAAAATCTTGATATTTCAGTGCTACTACTCAACTGCAGTTGGCCCTGCCCCCCGATACATATTCGTTCATGGATGATGGATATCTCTCTCCACCACTTCCAGACGACGTGCTTGAGCAAGTTGAGCAAGTCCAAGAATCGATGCTACTGCAAGGAGTTGACCCAGCGCAACTTGCGGAATCGATACAAGTCTGTATAGTTGTTTTTATATCCCTCTCAGTAGAGCTTGCTTGCTAAATGGGGAATATTTCGTTTTGTTCTATATTTCAGACGGCCACCTTGCAGGATATAGAGGCTTTGGAAGATTACCGAAGTCCTACACCTAGCCCTCAATCATTCCAACACCACCAAGACATTCAAAGTGTGTTGGACTCACCTCTTCCTGTGGGATTAGCAGATTTCGCGTATGCCCATTCTCAACAGGCCAATTCTGACTCTACCGGGCAACCTTATTCCACCTCGCCTCTACCCTCGCCCAGCTTCACTTACCCTACACCCCCGGCTAGCCAAGAAGGCCATTCCCCGTCTTTCCCTCCGCTACAGTCTGTGATATCTAACGGTAACGTCGCCTCCCCGTTATCAGCCGCCTTTTATACTTCCCCGATGTCCAGTAGCGCGGCCGTGGAAGCAGCACTCAACGAAGTTCTACCTCCTCACAACTATCCGTCTTCCCCTCCCAATTCTCCATTGTCCAACAGTCCTGTCCCTTCGCCTTTGTCTCTTCCTCCCACGTCCACGTCTCCTCTTCCTCATCACGGGCTCCAGTCCCAAATGATGCCTAATTCTGACGACCCCCTCTTATCAAGCAGCCCGAGGGACTTTTGCTCGAGGAAACGTTTCGACTTCCAAGCCCTCAAGCTCCTCACGAGCGGCGCATTGGATTTTGGAAACGCCAGCACCCAAGGAGTCACTGGCATCGTCTTAGACCGAAACGGAGAACTGAAACTCATCCAGACCTCGTGTTTCCAGCCCATGAAGACGAATTCCGTCAATAGCTCACCACTCTACGTGAATACCAAACCTAAAACCGACGGAAGCTATCCCAACGACTGCAATACCGGCTCTGTCAAAACTGTAGCAGTACCGACCAAGTCATTTCTACCACTCAAACAAAAACCCGCCGTTGGTTCCCTTGAGTCGGTGAAAGAGGACTTGGAAGATGTGTTTTTGAGCCCCAGGTTAGATCATAACCGTACATTTGACATTATGAATTCCTCCTGTTCGTTTATTATAGCGTTGTCTTCTTTTCTTTTTTCAGTGTTCCCGCTAGTCCCGTGAGGACCAAAAAAAGGCCTCGGCTGGAAAATCCTATGTTCAATAACTCGTACGTATCCAGGCTACGGAAACCTCGAGACAAGTCCCCCAACGACGATAAGAATTTTCTGTACACCCCTCCCCCCATTCTGCCGCCCACTCGGCATGGCCGGGGACTGTACTGGCAGACGGTTACAACATGGCCGTGTTCCACTACAGTGAAAGGTTCGAAAATACATTAGATCATTGAAAAAACTCATAACAACGGTACTTATTTGTTAATTTCCGACACTTTCGATACAAAAGTGTCGGAAATTAACAAATAATAATGTAATACTTAGTATTACCGGTTGGTCATTTATACTTGATACAACAGGTGTGCACATAGACGAGGCATCCTTGGACATGGTCACGGACACGGAGCCTGCCGTAGAATGTGATAATTCTGCCCATATCAATATCGGAGAGGATTTCCAAGTGACCAGCATTCCAAACTGCTACCCCAACGGCTACCTCGAGAGCAAAGAAGACGTCCACGAAAGACTGTTGTGGGATGCGAATTTGATAAAAGACGCAGTCGACGAAAGCAAAGGTTTCTAAGCCCCATCTATCATATTAGATAAACAAAGTTTTCATTCTATAAATAATTTGCAGTTTTCAATTGCAAAAAAGCACTTTTTTGGTTTACTACTTGGTTTATTTTTCTCGAGGTCAAAAATTGGACATTACACGAGTACGTTTCAAGATGTCTAGATTCCAAATAAACCAAAACGAAATTTCCTTCCGCCGGCCGAGCCGTTTTTGGCAGTAGGAATTTTTATAAAAATCTAAAATTTTGAGAAAATACTCGGTTCACCATCTAGTTGTGCCCGCAAGGTTTTCAGCTCGATCGCACAAACCCGTGGAGCTCTGTGAAGCTAAAAAGGGGCTACAGGAAGGGGTTTCGGCTATGGGGTCGAGTAAGGTGTCTTCTTCGAAGTATTTTTGGGGGTCCCAGAACGATCCGATTTCACCGTGGGGATCTATGGGGCTACAAATGGGATTTTTGAAGAATCCCAGGAGGTAAAATAAGGTGTCGTTTTCCGAGTAGTTTTGGACGAATAATCCTTTTTTCGAGGTCCCACGTGTGTCCAAACATTGTACAGGAAATTGTTTTCTTTTTTAAAAATTATTTTCTTATTGACAGAATAATTCTGTGTGCTAAAATTAATTATTAATTTTTGCACAATTAACCTATATCAATAATAACCCCATGTGTGAATTTTGCAGTGCTTTTGATATTTCTTTGCTTTTGTTTTTCAGTCAACATGTTCCTGGATTTTGCATGTTGTGCTGCCATACCAGGGGGAGGTAGGAACAAAGAATACGCGCTCCACGTGCTTCAATTATGCGAAGGAAAAATTCACGTAAGTATATAATTATTGGTCTCCTCATGCGTCGTTAAAAACTCCTTTGGTTCCTAAGTACCGAATCGGTACTACCGATGAAGTTATCGCAGCCTCTAAGTGGTTCTTATTTTTCATTTAGGACGCAATGTTGAGGCTAATGCAGCCCACCCCAACCCTGCAAGCAGACCATCCTTTACTATCATTTGATTATCCCGATAGTGAGAGGTGGACATCGAGTGAAATCGAAGCTTTCCAATCAGCCATAATGAAATTCGAAAAAGATTTCACGTATATCGCGCAGGAGGTGAGTTTTCCGTGCAAACTCCTCGACAATGTCCATTGAAAGTTTTGCAAGTTTTAGTGTGGCCGTATCTCAATTTTTGTTTATTATTGTGGCGTCTCCTACACACTACCCAACACTTAGTAAAAGGCCCACATAGTAATGCTCCCTGTCACCGGCACTGAGCGTAAACCGCTCTAGAAAGTTTAACCGTCTCCCGCCAGATACCGCCAACAGCTTTTTTCGCGCTAAAACGGCGGAAAATAAGCCGAGTCTCTCGTTCCTTTGATGTTGGTATTGCCGGCCATCCGTGGGAATCGTGTAAGTTTTTGAATCATGACTGAAAGTGCCTCTTTGGATCTGGAGCTCTGGAACTCCAGATTCAATGCACCTTACTTCGACGCTTTCCTCCACCTTACCTCGACGTTTGAACATAGGCTCAGGACGAGCAGAACTTCGGCAGTGGGAGTACGAGAGGCCTGCAGGAGCCCAGAATTTCCCTTCCAATAAGCCATGTGGCGGGTCTTACCTGGACGCTTCAAGCAATATTGCTCGCTCTTTGGATTGCCCCGGTGCAAGTCAGCGTTACTGTAACTCCATCCATTTAATGTTGAAGCAATTTCTAAAATATTCATCCTTAATCCTTTTTGCTTCGATACTTTGAGATGGGCATTTATTGTATTCCTGTTACTCGAAATAATTTGAAAGGAGCCATTTTTCGTCTATTCCTCATATCTACAACTTGGCCGTCGCATTTCTTTTCAGGTTGGGTCTAAAACTGGAAAACAGTGTGTACAGTTCTATTATATTTGGAAAAAGATATGTCCAGAAGATTATAAAAGACTGCGTTCGGTAAGTCGCTATTTGATCACATCTGGTTCAAACTCAACAGTTCGTATTTCGTATGCTCTCTCGTCTTTTCTCAAATGGTTAAATTTTAAAGTAAAAAGGAGTGATATTGAAATGAACAAGTGACTTAACCAAGTACGAGTATGAAAGTTTTGGCGAATCAAAATAGAAACCCACAACAAAACTCAGCTATCTCAATGTTTTTTCCAGGTGAATGAACTTGAGATGGTTTCCACAAGCTCTGAAAGCCGATTGTTTGTGTGTGAACACCAAGACTGCTCAGCAGTGAGTATCACTTGGTGATAAAATATATATGTAGGTATCAAAACAGCATCGTATCCCAGTTTGCAGTGGAGTTGAATCAAATCTACTAACCTGTGTGTGTATGAATAACCTTGTAGTAGTGTAGAGTGTTTTCTCTGTAACTTCACTTACTGTTCCACTTCATATCATTAAATAGGTTTTCAGAGAGGCTGACATAAATAAAATATTTAGGTGCAAACAGCTGAGACTATTTCTAAAATTATGATATTTTGAATGAGTTTTTTATCGTCCGCTTAAGCTCCCAAGTGGTTAGTTCAGCCACTGCTATGGCTGATCAAATCGAGATAAGTTTGATAAATTATGTCCAAGAGTCAAGAGTTAGACTGCATCAAAACTAACATAACGTAACTTCCCATTCTTCAGAAGACGGCTTTGACTCGTTGCCTCGCACATTCAGGATATAATGGACCCGGTCTTTTAATTACGAGTTCTCTTATCAAAAGTTCCTTTAGAACTAGTATTAGTGAAGTTGAAGTATAACGAACAGTAGGCAATCCTCATACTCGAAAACATTATCATTTACAGAGCTTCAATTCACGAGCAGCTCTAACAGGTCACACTCGACTACATTTGAACAGCACAGGCACTCGATGTGCAACACCCGATAAACGGAGTAGCACATCACAACCGACTGTATCTGAAACATCAGAAGAGTTCCCTTGCAAAATTTGTGGGAAGTAAGTTTTCAGTAGAAATCTAGAAATGTCGGTGATCATTAAAGTAAAGGAGCCGCGGCCTTGTAGATGAGCTATTCCATGCAAACTCGAAACTACCCACGAACTCATTCTTTAACTGCGTAAAATTGCTGGCTTTCCCCGCAACTGCATAAAAAGCACCTCATATATGACTAACAGCATGTTCGTAATGTTTCCTGGCGTTTATGAAGTTTAACTCTGCTTTAAAAAATGAGTACCAGCTCAAAATATTCCTCTTTTTTATAATTTTTTCTCGTTACTTCCTTCGGACTGTTTGTTTTAATATCAAATTACGATACTTTATCTGACGCTGGATTTCATTTTTGATGTCGTAGAATTTTCAATAAAGTGAAAAGCAGAAGCGCTCACATGAAATCCCACCGACCGCCGGATGCTGATTCTCGAAAATTAAAAGTGGACTCTATAAAGTGTGAGGCTGGCGAACCGTCGACTAGTAGAGGCTCGCCAGTTGTCAACTCATCGCATCGTAGCATCTAGTAAAGTAAAGTTGCTACTCTCCTCTTGAGAACCGAAGGTATTTATTTATCAGTTGGATCTACTTTGTCAATGGGCTCCTTGAATGATTTCGGTTTATTATTCAGGGGGTAATACACCCATGTATCCGTCGACATTTTTGATCGCCGTCATAATTTGTCATTATACGTTTCAAGATGTCTAGATTCCAAAAACGAAATGTTCGTCTGCCGTCCAGGTCGTTTTTTTTTTTTTTTTTTTTTTTTTTTTTTTTTTCTTCAGAAATTTTGACAAAATACTCCACCTTCTAGTTTTTGAAAGAAATTTTGACAAAATACTCCACCGCAAGGTTTTCAGCCCGATCGCCCAACCCCGTGGGATTGTGGGAGTTGTTTTGTGAAGATTTTTTGGTAAGGGTGAAGTTTTCGAAGTATTATTGGCCGTAGATCCATTGAGGTGGTTAGGGAGAGAGAACGACTCCTTTGCTGGTTTGAATACTAAATTGTTTATTTAGGTCGGATTCTGTTCAGACCTGAATGTACGTTCAACTACTTACCTCAAGTCACTCTGGGCTGTAGATGAGCTTTGTTGCTCGAAACCGGTCCCCACGCTATAATTGTGTACCGAAATAAACAATTTATTATTCAAACCAGCAGAGGAGTCGTTCTCTCTCCCTAACCACCTCATTGGATTAGACCTCTGCACCATCGGCAAACAACCACTTTCTACACTCCATTTTTGGGGGTCCCAGAACGATACGATTTCACCGCGGGGGTCGATGGTGCTTTCGTGGGGCTACAAATGGGGCTTTTGAAGGATGCCAGGAAGTAAAAATTCAATGAGGTGTATTCCGATTAATTTTCGACGCATAATCCATTTCCTTATTTGGCTCGGTAAAAAACATTCAACGCCATTCTTCATACTTAATTCTTTGTCTAGAACGATAGAAAAATACTTTTGCGCGAGCCAAATGCGCCCATGTGGTCGCAATTTACACTACCTAACTTCAGTTTTTCAAATGAGTAGAACCTTCTTTCTTCATACCACATTCGGATTCTACGTCAAATTTTACTGCGTAACTGTACCTCGACGGCGAACGCCCTTTCCTCCTTCGTCCCAAGCATGATAACAACTAACGGTAGGGGAAGCAAAAATTGGGGACCACCCCCTTCGAATGAGCCCTCTCCCACCCTTCTACGATCCCTAGTCGCCACTCAGCGATTTTTTCAAATAAGTAAGTTATTCTGGCGCACCCTTTAAAACTGAAAAGCTGTATCAGAGGATTTTAAAGGGTGCTGAATATTTAGTTGAACATGTGAAATTCCGACCTTTTCAAGGAGCCCATTCCAGGAACCGGTTTCGGTTTTGAAGCATAATTAAGAAGCTGAATCGTCAATAATATACTTCCCGTCAATTCTTCAAAATTTAATAGAACTTGTCAAATCAACAAGTGTTTTTTTTTTTTTACGCCAATTTTTGTTATTGAAAAGCGAATTCAACCTTTTTTTCCCTCAAGTTCCTTCAATGATTCAACTGAGACCATCCGCAAATTTATTTCAACCTTCAATGGTTTCTATATTAAATATAGAAACCGTTGAAGGTTGAAATAAATTTGCGGTCAATATATAAATAAATACAAAATAAATTCTATTGATTGTCAAAATAAATTTTATTGATTGGCGAAATTAATTATTAATTAATCAATTTTTCTTGTGAGGCGTTCATTGTTGTATTGGTTACAGATTTCGGAGAACAATCATTGAATCTTCAGAAGACTTCCTCTTTCATTAAGTGAAATCGTGTTATTTATTTCATGGCCTACTGTCTCTAAGACGAAAAATTAATAAATAGATTTTTAGACTTAAAGGGAAAAAAAGATCTGTAAACATGTTTAGATACCTAATCTGTCAAGGCATTATCTCAATGCCTGAAGTACTAAAATTGGCCTACGTTTGTCCTGCATTCCACTTGCTTGAAGAATATCCAGACCCGGCTGATCATGGGGTCACATGATTGGTCGATCATAATTGAATAGAAGGTTTACTTTGTGTTGTACACATAACTTTATTTTTAGATAGCTCTGAGTATCTTGAATTTTTCATACTAGGTAGATGATATTACATCAACATGCCGTTGTGAAATTTAAATATACAAAGGCAGCATTTAAGCTTGATATGTGGAAATAGTGAAAATGAGGTTGAGAATTTTAGAATGTTGGTGTTCAAATAATATCAAACTCTATTTTTGTAATAATTTATTAATGTTAATTATTCCGAATAAAAAGAAAGACAAAATATATTTTCGCCCTTAAGATACCATAATTAATTAAATGGAATATTAATGAAAACAACCATTATTATTTTGCCATTTCTATGATCAATTATTAATTGTGATAGCTAAGTAATATTTTTAAACATTAGTTTTCAATTTAAATTAAGATGTAAGAACTACAATTCTACTCCTTAGTAAGTTTCCATTTTGAATCGTTTCCATTGTTTGTTTTTTTAGAGTTACCTCTATCGTAAAATAAAAATGGTTGTGCACACAAATTTATATCTTATTATAAATATCTATTATATAAAATTTTCTAATTAATAAAAAACGACTCAAATGAGTTTACTTTATGGCAATAGTGTTACAATCAACACATTAAAATGTGAAAGTCTAATTATGGTTGAATGCTCAAAATAACATATTTTGTATTTTACCTATCTCTCTTAAAGCAATTAATTATTTGTAGTACCCGAGGATCTAAGGACATGCGAAGCGAAGTTATCAATTTTTAGCGACTTTTAAGTGATGACGACATCATGTGCCAATTTCGTAGAAAAATTGAGTTTTCGCCCATAATAGAATCTAAATTTGATTTTTGTAGTTGTCAAATTTTGTAGCCAAAGAAACATGAGACATCGATGGAAAAAGTGAACTTACTCAAGATAGGCCTGAAGCGTGAAAGCTAAAAAAAAAAAGAAATAAATAAAATGCCTTGCAGATCGGCCAAGTGCCGTGTCGCATCTGCTTGCATCTGGTTGACTCAATCCCAAGCTGATGCATCTCAAGCAATATTATTGGCGATAATGAGTTGAATTTTCAATAGACAGTATATGGAATACACAATCTTTTAAATTTAGAGTAGCTTTCTTTCAGCTAAAATGAAATATGTAACTTCATAGTTGAGCGGGTTCAGTAGGGCTGGTTTAAGCCATCATTTCTCATTCCATGTGACCTTCATTTTGGATGAAACGGCAACTTCTGAAATACATTTCAGAGATCTACCTTCAGCGAGCATAATTTTGCTCATCTCGGCTCAACTGGCCCGACAACTATGATTCATTACCGCGTAAACTTTTCCCTTATTTCAGGATATGTGTTGTGATATTTTTATTAAATGTGTTTTAAAACCCATAGAATATAATGGAATTTATAAAAATAATGATAAAAATCCCAAAATATATATGATAATTGCTTAAGTGTTTATTCCCCCTTTTACATGAAAATACTGACCTTAAAAAACTCTTTTTGATGTTGAACGTAATGAAGAAAAAATTAATTAATTGTATGTCCTTAAAAATTAAGTCTATTAATGAAAAAATTAACTTAGGTTATTTGTTAAAATCTAAATGTTTGTTGATAGCTAAGCTATTGTTAGTTTTATTAGTCTTGTAGCGTCAGCATGAAATTTATTTGTATAATTGTTATATTCTATTTCTTTTCGTTAAGGTTGCCTAAATTTAAATTTAATGGAAAAACAAGCTCTAATGAGGTAGCAAAAATGGACACATTCTTTACATGCGTGGTTTCTGTGGCCCGTTTAGCATACATCTTTCACTTCGCTTTCATTTCACGATTATCAACTTGGTAGCTCTTGGCCAAACTGCAGTCTGGTTTTCCTGCCTGCGCGCAAGTACCTTTCGTGTAGCTTGTCAAACAAAAATAATTTTCTTTTTTTCAAGAGTTAAAATATTGAGTGTATTAGGTATTGACGTTCTCTTCTAGTTCCAATGTTCGGATCGGAATTTTTCTTTTTGAATTTTTGTACTAAACGCAACTGGTTTCTTTTGGGTCAGCAAATTGGCTGAGCGGAGTTTGGTTCAAATGTTGAGATTGTAGGAAACATGTGACTTACATTGGCCGACTGTCTTCGATTGCTCGGTCCCGAGCGATTTTAATTTCCCTCCTATCCGTTGGACCTTAATTTTGTTGAATGATCGATTTTTTCTGCATTGCTGGTGAAAATGTCAACCTGTCCCCAGTTTATTGTCACCGTGCTGGAGTTGGGGAAATTCTAAACAAACTGAGAAAAAAAAAAAAAAATCAGTTTAAAATCTCTGCTCATCCCTAACCCAGCCACTCAGTAGTTTTTTTTAAGCATGGAACATGCTTTAGCCGTGACCTAACTGCCCAAATACGTTAGTCCAGGAGGGAGACGCGGGAGTGTCACGTTTATATACCTGTTACAGGCCAAACCCGATTTTAGGCAACACTAGTTTGTCCTAGGCCAAAGTGGTTCTTCCTAAAAATACCAGGCCAATGTAGTTTGGACTAGGACAAACTAGTGTGGCCCGTCAGTGCTAGGATATTCTGGTTCGGACTAGGCCAAACTAGATTGGCCCGACCCCTTTTAGGCCAAACTGTTATTCATCTACGTATATGGGAAGGAGAAAGAAGTCAATTTAGGGTTCATAATAAATGACAAAACAAGTTGCTAAATGAGATGTATTTACTTCTGTAAATGTTATGGGGATAGAAAATTCAAATACGATCATTATTATCGTTAACTCTTGGTTCGATCCCATACATTGCTTTGTATAGTGGCTGCTTAATCCCTGAATGATACGAACGGTTTTTCATAAACTGGACATATCTGAGACCTTCAGCCCATTTTGAACATGATTTAAGGTCGATCCACTCATTTCAATGATATCAGTGAACCCGTGGACATCGGTGCTCCGTGCCCTTCAATGGTATCAATGATAAATTGTCCACACACCAGTGTTACATGCCGCAGGGAGGCTCCGTGACGGAGCACTGATGGCCAAGGATTCACTGAAACACTGAAATGTGTGGATCGACCTTTATCCTTCATCCACACAGCCAGCATGTTTTCTACGTCTTGATTTGCTCCTTCAACAGAGCCTTGACTCCGACTGTGCCTTGGCTTTCCATGAAGTATCTCTGACACTCAAAACTCAATCGTTCGCATCTCCTTACGTGATAACGTGAACTTACACTTTAATAAAAGTTCGTCCTAAAACGCAACCGGCCACACTAGTTTGTCCTAGGCCTAACTAGTTTTCCCTAAACACGTCAGGATAAACTAGTTTGGACGAGGCCAAATTAGTTTGGCCCGAAAGTGTAAGGAGGTTCTAGTTCGGCCTAGGCCAAACTAGTTTGACCTAATAATCGGGTTTGGCCTGTAACATACCTATAAACATGCGTTAGGCCACTAGTTCGGCGTCCTTACTTCTCTTACCGTTAGGCCACTATATAGTTCAGGATCTTCACTTGTCTTACCGTTAGGCCACTAGTTCAGCGTCCTCACTTGTCTTGCCGTTAGGCCACTAGTTCGGCATCCTTACTTCTGTTACCGTTAGGCTACTAGTTCAGCGTCCTCACTTGTCTTACCGTTAGGCCACTAGTTCGGCATCCTCACCTGTCGTACGTTAGGCCACTAGTTCGGTGTCTGACAGTTACTTTTCCAACACGCAGGATGGGTTTCAATCCCACAGTTAATAAAGCATGTTCCATGTTTCTTGAATTTCAGCTGTAGGCTCTAAGCATAAAGCATCTGGGGATCCAGTTTTTTTTTTTTTTTTTTTGTCCCCCGCCCCCTTTGCTTCTGGATAGCTGGACAGTTCCAAGCGTGGTGTGACTACGACATCACCGCCTCTCAGATGAGCCAAACTCGTCACCTCAGCTAATTCGTTTTCACTTTGACTCTGCCCCAATCGAAGTTTTCAAAAGTTTGGAAAAAAAACCTAAGACCTCACGTTCATCACATACTTTCGAATCTTCGCCTATTTTCTTCTTCGACGACAATTTTCTTCGAAAAGCTTCATGTGCCTGGAGGGGAGTTCCTTGTGCCAAATTTACATTCTTGGGAAAATTCTGATCTCGCGCTTTTACCTAATCTTAAAACAGTGCATGAAAAGATGTAGATCGAAACTATATGACGGTTTTATAAGAAAAAAAAAAAAATATATGCCTACTAGAAATCAGTAACATAATCAATAATTGTTGTAATAGTGACAGTGGAATCTTTCCTCACTTTCTAATTGGACTGTTAAACATTTCTGTGCCAATTTTTTAATAGTTTAGTTGAAACGCGAAAAAATCAAAGTCCTGAATGTGATTTGTAAATGCATGCATTTAGCATTTGGAATAAAAAATTATTAAGCAAATTTAAAAAAACAAAAAAACAATTCGAATTTTACTATTGAATGTCAGTATTTGTAAGCATATTTACGTAAACTTTCAAAATAAACCCTTGAACAACTCTTTTGTGCCACCCATCGCAGCCCCTTTGTGGCACTTCAATGCCCTGTAAACTCTAGATCCTCCTGTGTCACGTGAAAAAAAAGAAAGTATTTCTGTGTAATAATTGTTGAATATATGTTCATTGTTATAATTGTACCTACTTCCAATAAATATAATTTATAATTGTGCATAGGTGTTGCCGTATAATTACAGTATAAACGTTACGTGTAGATGAATAGAATAAATTAGTGTTTCCACACCCTGTTACCACAAAAAACGTTTTGTATGCATCTCTTGAGATACTTACATATGTGGGCAATATTATGATGTTTACAATTCAGTTTTAACATAAGTTTTGTAAGTTATGTAATTTCCTTTGCAAGGCGAAAAATGTTCATAACATGGGGTAACAAAAATTTTGTTAATTGATTAAATTTTATTCAAGGATGTATAGCACATGAAAAGGGCTTCACAAGATCCAAAACGTGTCGTTTTGAACGAAAGATTATCACAATATGTATGTACTTGATTTGGGGGAGACAAAGCGTTAGCCTGAAATCCTGAGCATTCTTTATTTCTTAATTCAACGCATTAAGATTTTTACAAGTTCACGAAAGTCAAATTCTAGTCAGAGCTAGTCATGTACACTTCATTCTAGTCAGAAGCGATGACATCTTGTGAGGCTCTCAACTATACCATGGGTGCTAAAAGCTGTATTATATTATTTTGTTATAAACTTAAAACATGACGATTGAAATAAAGACAATTTAATGACTCAGTCTACAATTGTGTCACGAACACATTTACCTACTCAACTGATCTGCACTTTGCTAGACAGGAAATATTTTAAGTTCAATATTGTACTTATACGTTGATCTTAATGTGAGATCACACATTCCAGCCATGGAAAACACATTTTTCCTTTGTTAGAAAATAATTTGGTCCAGCGATGACGAACAAAAATTGTTTTTCATTCTGTTATTAGTACCTACGTAGTTATTGTTCAGTAGGGAATTTAGAAATAAAAAAATCTTGTACCCAAGAAAGTTTTTATGTTGGTGATTTTTTATTTTTAAATCAGGCCACTTGTTTGTTTTCTTCACTTGTACACTTGTATAAAATATCACACCGCTTTTATTGTTATTTATTAAGCTCAAGGACTATAAGAGAAGCATTTCATGTTTGATGTATGTCTATCCAATTGGAAAATCTACTTATGTATGCATGTGGTGGTAATGATACACATATACATGAGTAAATCTTTGTTTGGTCCTAATGGTGTCATTTAGTGCTTTATTCATCCCACGGATATCTCAGTTTTTATCAGTACTAAGACAATACAGAATTGAGGCACTTTGAAGGGCAATATAAAAAGAAAATGTCATAATACATCGTTTATTTCGTTTCTGTAATTGAACTCAAACTCGTCAACATAAATAGGATTACTGAAGTTGATGGACTCCAAGGAATGAGGTTTATCTTTCTTCTCTGCAAAGAAAGATCACAACGAATGAAAGTTTTGCGTGTATACGGGCTTACATAGCATACTCAGGCGAGGACATCTCCCACTAGGCAACGCACTGAAATTTAGCATCACAAAATTTTGTATGCTAAATTTAATGCAACCTTCATAATGAAGGACGCCTAAGAACATACAGGCTGCGTTTAAAATTATCCTGCATTTGCCTTTTTTTAATTCATAAAGAATAATTCTTTAAGAATTAATTCATAAAGAACTGTATTGAACTAGCTATTAGTTCAATGCAGGAGAGTGATGGACCACCCCTTTTGGGTGGTCTAAATAATTTATTGTTTTAATTACTTTAAACAATGAACGAATCTAGTGTGGAGAGCGGACGAATCTAGTAGTGGTAGCGGTAGATTCTATGAAGATCTTGACCCATCTCGGATGTACCTACGTGTGGGTGTGTTCCTGATTTTGTGTTTGTGGTTTGGCGAGAAGTTGCAGGCGTCCAACTTCATACCGCTGTGAGTGTTGGAAGAGGTTATGACAAGAATTCCGGTTAAGATTTCCCAGGTCGCCTGTTCGAAGAGTGGCTACCTGGTTCTACATTCCCAGAGGAGTTGGAGACTGTAGACGACCAGATATTTCACCTAGCCAGAGTCTGTGGAAGTGAAACCATTAGTTCCTGTGGAAGCTGCCACAGTTTGGAGGTTGGTGGTGAGGAATCTGGAAGGTAACCAGATTTTCTGGTCCAGGACCAAGTCATCAGTATGCGATTTGGGCTCCTCAGGCCCCAACGAGAAAATTTAAATTTCTTTTTCTTGTATCATTCAGTTTTCGGATTCTCGTTAGGATCCTCATGCTGCCCGCAAGGTTTTCAGCCCGATTGCCTAAACCCGTGGGGCGGTATGGGGCTAAAATGGGCCTACGGGAGGGGTTATTTGAAGGTTTTTGGCTATGGGGTCGAGTTAGGTGTCGTTTCGAAGTATTTTTGGACGTAAAATCCATTTTGGGGGTTCCCAGAACCATCTAATTCCCATACAAGTGGGGCTTTTCAAAGATGAAAGGAGGTCGAATTTGGTGGTTTTTCGGATAGTTGTGGACTACAATCTATGTTCGGGGTCCCACATCTGTCCAAACATTGTACCTACCAGGATTTTTTTTTCCCCCCAACAAAATTAGTTTTTCCACAATTTACCTATATCGAAGAATAATAAACCCTGGTGTAAAATTTGCAGCGTTTTAAAGTGTAACTCCTAGCGGTGCAAAGATGAACCGTGACTGGCAAGGCACTTTATGCTGTAAGGTTCTGCACAACCAGTTTCTAACTGTCTTGTTGGTGGACTCCCAGGCTGCGATTCAAGTGATTGAATCCCTTGGCCAGACTGACTCGGTGGATGTCATGGAATGTCGGCGGCTGATCCAGACCACAGACAGGTACCCCCTTCAAGTTTCGAGTTACTAATCCCGTCTACATCCTGGAGAGAGCTCATGACATGAGCATCACTTTGTTTAGTGCTCTACCGCTTCAAGTCACCCAGGGCTGTAGATGGGATTAGCAGCTTGAACCGCTTCCCATACTTTTTTATTAACGTGAATAAACAGTTTAAACCACCCAAAAGGGGAGTCATCACTTTACCCAACCTCTCGCCCGGTACCTAATTATGTGCTATTTGCCATTCACCTGCGATTTTTATCTCATTTAAATATCTTATGCTGACTAGTTGGGATGATTAAATAGATTACCTAAATAAAAAGTCGGAAAGGCAGACAGATTGAAATATTTCTCATAGTTTGTTGAAATCATCGTATTTTTAACTTTTGAGCACCTGCAATCGGTGTGTAGGTACTAGATACAATAACATGGAAACAATAGTGAAGATGAACATCAGTTTCTCACAATCAAAGTCTGCTGATGAGGCCACCTCAGACTGGCTGGCCGCGCTCGCTGCCAATGTTATGATGACTACATCCTGTGCGGATCAATGAACAACGACTACATAACCTTTTCATTGCAATGGGGTCTGATCCTATGTCGGAAAAATAATCAAGTTTGGCTGAAAGTCATTCCAGTGGCCTGAAATAAAAGGCACACGTCAGTTACAGAAAAGAAACAGGTCCTCAGTGAAGAGAAATTCGCGAAGCAAAATATCTACCTGTATTCAAACCGAACTGGGAACTCTTCCAGATAAGCGAAAACTAATCTGCCAGAGCGCACTAGCACTGAAATTCGTCAAATTTAGAGGTTTGTTCTGTTGGTCAACTTGGTTTTCGATGGTCACCACTCACCCAATCTCGTATCCTGAAGTGAAGTAATTTGCCGGAAAAATAAAGATCAAAACACGGTTGCGGACCCCATTAGTCCGACCCAAACAATGCAACAAACCCGTGTTCTTAACTTCAGTCCTCAACAACCCGATTCTTCGGACGACGAATTCTAAGGTTAGTTTCTTTTTATTCTCAATTTGTATGCCTTTGTGACTTATGTCATTCCAACTACCACCAGAATAAGATATTTCAATTACGTAAAAATCGCAGGTGAATGACAAATAGCACACAATTATCTACCAAATACACTATATTTGATAGTTTAGAACGTAGCAAATCAATGCTAACCTACCTTGTGCCTCTAAATCCTTCCATGTTTCACTGTTGATGTCATAACTCCTCCTTCTTCTCTGGGCTCTAAGCCGAGGAATGTTGTTGATAGATTCGTGAATAGGGCTGCCATCCACATTGAAACCCTGAAATGTGTTATGTTGGGCAACGATTAAATGCAACTTTAAAAATGAGTTCCAAGTTATATTACATTAAATGATTGAAAATTCTCAACGCGTCAAGCTTTCTAAACAAGGACCCTAAGACCGTTAATAATTATTTACCAAAAACAGTAGTTCCTCTGAGGAACTTCCTCAAGTTTTGTAAACATATTAGAACTCACCAGACATTTCCCTGAGACACAGTATGCGTTTCTCGACGAATCACCCTTGCTGCAGTCAGTTCCAAACGGAAACCAACCCTCCTCTCCGTTGACTAAATAAAACCTATTGGGAACAGTTTCGTCTTGGCATGCAATTTTACAAGCTCTATCATCGTCGTCTGGAAAAAAGGGGGGGTTGAAGTAATACAAATAACAAGAACCGAATTATTCTAGCGTGTAGAGAGAAAAGAAGATGGTTACCTTGAGATTGAACCAGTTGTATACCAAACCCCGATAGTCGGCGAACTTTCTCGCCAAATCGGGTGCATATACCTGTAGCATGCTCTGTAGGTGTCTTCATGTCTTGGCAAAGCTGATAGGTATCAACCATGGAATAGATTAAGGACAAAAATAACTGCTCAAATATACTTTGAACTGTGCGTACGTAAGCGTACGCGCTTTTCAGCGAATTTTGAGAAAATTGATTGGATCCTCAATACAGGAATTACACACAAAGTTGCCAAGAAGCATTTATACCTATAAAATTAGTCAAGATAGCTAACCTTTTTGTTAGGCTGGCAAATTTTTATGCTGGACGTAGTGTTGCAATACCGACAAGGCCTCTTTTCCACCAACTGAAGTCCAACACCGGGCATGATGCAGTTGTAGAAGCAGTCGCTGATTGGCTGCCATATGCCGACTGGAACTTCCCTTCGTTTGTCTCTCGAGAACAGCAATGAACTTGAGCACATTGAAGATGACAAAATAAACACCTCTTCATCATTCGTGCATTTAAATTCCTGCAAACCGATTTCAGCATTTATTGAGTGAGTTCAGATGTATTGTTCGAGTTTAAAGCTGTAATATTTCTAGAATCGGCGAGAGCTCAAATGTTCACGATTTCTCTTATTGGTCGACGGTTTGAAATAGCAGGGCAATAACAACTAGGTACAAAAAATGGATAAATGGTAGTACATTCGTCTCATCTTCAACTAATCCAAGAGTTCCAAAAGTTTCAATACGAAATTAACACCATTAACAACATTACAAATGTTGTATTTTCAGCAATAGATTTATAGATTTTATTAATTTACAGATAATAGAAAAAAATTTCAATAGGCCGCAGTCTATTTGATTTCCACCGACATTCGTCTCTAACTAACTGATCGAACCGTGAACAATGCATTTGGGTAAAATGTTCGCCAAACTCAGCACCAGTTACGCTGATTGGTTACGTGAGTCAACGCAATTTAAAATGGCATCAGTTTTCTTCCCAGTTAACTTCCGTCACAGGTAATTTTGGTTTATTATTCTTGGAATAATACACCTATGTTTTCGCGACGCGGGTCGACGACTCCGATCGGCCTCAAAATTTGACATTATCCGTTTCAAGAGGTCTACATTCAAAATCCGAAATGTCCGTCCGCCGTCCGCCGTCCGGGCCGTTTTGGGCAGTAGGAATTTTTTTAAAAATCTGAAATTTTGGCAAAATACTTGGTTTACCATCTAGTTGTGCCCGCAAGGTTTTCAGTCCGATCGCCCAAACCCGTGGGGCGCTCTGGGGCTATAATGGGGCTACGGGAGGGGTTTTTTGAAGGCTTTTAGCTATGGGATCGAGTTAGGTGTCGTTTTCGAAGTATTTTTGGACGTAGAATCCATTTTTTGGGGTCCCGGAACGATCCGATTTCACTGGGGCGATCTTTAGGGCTTTCATGGGGCTAAAAATGGGATTTTTGAAGGATCCCAGGATGTTAAATATTTTTTGAGTAAAAATACAGAATTTTTGAAAAAACACATTTTTGAACAAAAAAATCCAAAAAAAATTGTTTGAAATAAAAATCAAAAAAAATTTTTTTTTTAATTTTTTCATTGACAGAATTTAATTTCTGCACAAGTAACCTATATCAAAGAATAATAAACCCTTGTGTAAAATTTGTAGCGTTTTTAGCTTGGGAGCTTAATCTCTACTTGATTAAATAGGTAACTTATACGGAAATTGTAGGATGGAGTAACCGGCTTTCGTAGTCAGGAAACAACTTGGAAGATCTTCCAAGCTCGACTTGACCTGACTTGATTAAAAGCACTTCAAGAAAACCCGGCCTTTTCGAAAAGGCCGGGTTTTCTTGAAGTGCTTTTAATCAAGTCAGGTCAAGTCGAGCTTTCGGGTTAGGCTATGAACCCTTCTTCAGGAGTTATTATACATTTCGGGACTATGGAGCACATTTCGGCGAAGCCGCTGTTATGAGTATGAAATGTGCTCCATGGTCCCGAAATTTATAATTCGTACAATTTTACTAAACCTACATAAGTCTAACATTATCGGCCTATACAATCAAATTTGACATAACATATAAGAATCGTTCCTGATGTACTTACATTATAAATTCGACTTGTATTACTCAGCGTTGACGAGGATTGCATCTCACTCAATGTAATTCGATACCGAACATTTTTAAGATCCTGAAGAAGGGTTCATGGCCTAACCCGAAAGCTCGACTTGACCTGACTTGATTAAAAGCACTTCAAGAAAACCCGGCCTTTTCTTCCAAGTTGTTTCCTTACACGAAAATCTTACTTGACAGACGCCCGAAATGCAGTACATGGGACGATGACGACGATGGGTGAGGCACGTGGTGCCATCAGGAAAAGTCCAACCTTTGCTATGTATGCCACCTACCCTTTTATGGCACCATACTGTACAAGCTTCTTCGGCTAAAACAGAAACAATTGAATAATTTTTGTTCCACTACTTGAATTGAGAGCCGTAATACGTTGGGGGGAACTGGGCCTAAGAGTGACGCGGGGAAAGGAACACGATAGGGGGAATCAACGAACACACGTTAGGGGGAAAGGTCTTATGGGGGAATTATTGAATTTATGTTCGAGGTGGGACTCCGAACCCCCCCCCCCCCCCCTCAAATTATATTTCACTTGATACATACCTATTACAGAATACTCTGTAATTGGAAAATTCGTAGTCAATTTCGCACAGGATACGTTTTAAATTTGGATCCAACATCAACAACCTACCAAAATCCTTCTAAACATAGTGCTAGTCAAATTAGGAATAGTTAATTGGGTAGCTACTTACGATCAGAACTTATTTTCTGAAATCCAGTTCCTGTCAACTGGTTGTCCACTTCTCGAGCCCGGAGACAAATTTCGCTGGCAAATGACTGTATCCTTGTTTTGGCTATCTTCTCGCACTGTAATGAAGTCAAAAATCATGTATCAAGTTGATAGTAGAGATCAGGAACATGCAAAACAGTGCTAGCGATTCCTCTCCTCCCAGTTATTCACAAACTTTTTACGCTTTCGTATAAATGGGGGAAGCAGCTCGAACAAAGCAATTGTCATCAAGGAATCGTGAATCAACAGACAGAAAGAAATGGTACCTGGTTTGGTGTGCACGTCTTGTACTTCTTGTCGCTCCCTACACAAGTATCGCCTCCATTCTCTGGCCTACAAACAAGAAATGACTCAATGGGCAAATATCATCTTCAACAATAACTGTTTTGTGTTTTCGAAACGTGATCGAACCCCACAGGGCAGACTGGGTACAAACCTTGGATTATTACATAGTCTGCCTGCAACTCGAACACCGGTACTGCCACCTTGGAGGTTCCCATCGTTATCGTACAAGCATCCGGAAGCACATTCAGAAAACGGCGACCACTCGCTCCAACCTCCCTTTACAACTTGATAGGCTTGTTGCAGGCTTTGCTCTTTGTCTAGGCACCTCCCTCGCCTGCACCACTAGGAAAATGAAATTCGTCGTTAAACAAAAGATAATCGTCGTATAACGGAATGATTATAATATTGTCAAAACTTCAATTAGGGTACCTAGGTAAAATTACCATTATTATTACCATTACAATGTAGAGACCAAAGGAATGGCTGCGTGACCATTCCAATTCCTTTTTTTGGAATGGGCAATGGGAATGGCATTACTCACCCAATCCTTTGGTCTCTTCCATTGTAATGGTAATTGAAAGCCCCGTTCCTTTTTTTTTTTTTTTTTTTGGTGGGTATACATTGGTATACATTTTGAATGAATCGGGAGCTGAATATGGGGGACTAGGTTGGTAGTCAGTAATTAAGGTTTGAATTTTAAATTTTGGCTGGATCTGGGCAGAACGATAACTGCCGTAATTTTTTAGATAAAAATTTCGTTTCAACATTCCTATTCGCAAAAAATGAAAAAAAAAAGCCTAAATACCTAATTAAAAAGGTTTATAAGTTACATCCATCCTAAAATAAATACATTTTTCGCGTTTTCTAAAAATTTTACATGGCCACCATTTTTTAAAGCGCCGGGTTTCAAATAGCAGACTAGCATATTCTCTCTCAGAATCGACTCGATTTTTAATATTTATGGTCAAACCTTCTCCTAAAATGAAATGTGATTTTCGGGCTCGGCTCCAGGATTATACTTATACTTATAATGGAGGTATACCTACCCACATACTTAGCACTTAGGTAAGTATGGACTTTTTTCCTCACTCTGAGCTCCCTACTCTAAAACAGAGGATAACAACCTCTCGGTGGTACCGGTGAATTAAACTTACTCGATTCTTTCCACACGTTGTCCCTTCTAGAGCAGGATGGGACGTCCAAGTATATCTTTCTTTCATACAATGAAGATCTTGGCAGATGTCACCGATGGGTTGGTTGGAAGAATGCCGGCTTCCTCTTCCATATTTCAGCATACCTATTACAATTTATAATTTGACATTAATTACTTATTGTTTCCAAATCCATGGGCAGGGCTCTTTTGGATATTAACCAGTGGGCAGTGAAACTAGACAAGCAAGTCCATCTAAAATGATAGTAACAACTAATAGTCGCCCCACAGAAATTTGCGCGACAATTTAGACTCGAGCTTGCCGTAGTGTAAAATAATCAGTTCAACAATGAATCGTAAAGCTTGATGAGCCCAGGTTTCTCGCATTTTTTTCGTTTTTAGTAGGTTGTTTACATTCTAGTTTTAGCCATTTATACCATTTAATACTCTCTCCACTCGTCTGAATGGAAAGTCGATCCAGGAAGGAAATCACGCTTAACAGTCACACGAGTTGATCTACTTGTACTAGGGGATTTTTCCCCGCTCACCCTCCTCTTTCCCTAAGCCTGAACTTTTGTGCCACGAGAAACGATAATCTATCTATACTTCTATAAAATCGGGTTTCTGTCTGTCTGTGTATCTGTCGTGCCTTATAGGCGCCTAAACGGCTGAACGGATTTGAATGGGGTTTTTTCCTAACGGTCTCGGCTGCGATTGCCCCCAACATAGGCTATATTAAAATTCCGCGCGACGCGCGCAAACCCGCGAATTTGCGCGAAACGTGTTTTTCACTCCCCTATAACCCCCATTTTTTATCGCGGATTCCGATTCTACGTTTAATTCTACGTCCGAAATACCGGTTGCGCGAATTTTTTGGCGCGCGCGAATTCGCTCAATTAATTTTTTCGATTTATTCCGCCGTTAATAGACGGATTTTGTCCGCGTTTCGTCCGTAGCCTACCTAGAGATCCGAATTTTAATAGGAGATATCGACCAAATTCATTCCGACGATGAGCGACTTTTGAGAGCGAGTTGAGTTTTGAAAAAACTGGGCGGGCGTCACCGACCCGTCGCGACGGGTGAAACCCTCTATCCCCCCGCCTTCACTCTTCACTCTGAGCGGGTGGGACATCAGCCTTTAAGGGGCGCTCCCAAGGTTTATGCGCAAGGTCTCCCAGATGGAAATTGATGTAAATTAAATGAATCGATTTAAATTGAATCGATTATCGAGAAAAGTATCGAAAAATTGTATTAAATTGAATTAAAAAAAAATTAAAAAATTTATATATATTCTTGAAAATCTCGAGAAATTCAAAAATGATCTACATTCTGAGATAGGTTGAGCGCCCTCAAGGATTTTTTCCGTTTTCCCCTCCTTCAACTAAAGAAAAGAAGGAGTGGGGATTTCAGCCACTATTGATTCGATTTTGATGAAATTTTCAGGGATCACCCGGGTTGTGCCTTAGATGATTACCCAGGCTTATTTAACAAAAAATCTCATTCTTTTTCCTACCTACCTACACATTCAAATTTACTACCTACCTACATATTTTTTTTTTATCGCGGATTCCGATTCTACGTTTAATTCTACGTCCGAAATACCTTTATACAATCATTACCTATATACAATGAAAAGCCGTTTCGAGCTGTCCCAACTGTATGGATTACCTATATACAATCATTACCTATACACAATGAAACTGTGTATCCCATGTATCCTCAACCATTAGAGATAGAGAGATGGGATGTTCGGGGGGGGGGGGGGGGGGGAGCGCAGTACTTCTATAAAACCGTTGAAGATAGGGAGATACGGTTTTTTCCATCGTGATCTCAGGTATCACATAAAAAGTTTTGGATAGTGTCCCTTAAATTGTCCAAAAGTGTCCTGCGAGTATGAATCCCTCGGGAACGAATGGTTTACCTATATACATACAATGAAAAGCCGTTTCCAGCAGTCCCAATTTTGTACCATATGATGACTCTGGGGTGAGTTCAAATAGTGTCCTGAAAGTGTCCTAAAGTGTCCCGAGAGTGTGAATTCCCCTGAAAAAGGCGAGGGGGGGGGGGGGGATTTATCTGTTTGGAGCTTGCCTAACTGCTTATCCTCAACCATTAGAGATGTAATAGGTATATTCATTCATGAGTCGACACTGGCCTAACCTTCTCCCAGCAGGTTCAGCCAATATTGATTCGATTTTGATGAAATTTTCAGGGATTGATGGTGGACTTTAAATTTGATTTCACTAGCACTTTGACGATAATATTGAAGTACTAGCTGCTCCGGCTCGCTTTGCTCGCCTACGCACCCATCCGGGGGGCTGCGCCCCCCTGGACTCCCCAGTGGGTGAGTAGCATCGATGGACACGTTGGAACCCCCACATGAAGGAATTCCCAAATTCGCAGAATTGCAGTGCTCGGTTGGGACAGCTTGAAACATAATAATAATAATATTGAAACATGTTTCAACTTTATTATTCTACATGAGACATGTTTAAATATTATTATTATTGTTTCAAGCTGTCCCAACCGAGCACTGCAATTCTGCGAATTTGGGAATTCCTTCATGTGGGGGTTCCAACGTGTCCATCGATGCTACTCACCCACTGGGGGGTCCAGGGGGGCGCAGCCCCCCGGATGGGTGCGTAGGCGAGCAAAGCGAGCCGGAGCAGCTAGTATCCTATATTATAGGGCTCCAGTGACTCTCAATGGAGACTTCCTGATACCTCGCCAGAGACTTCAGACAGGAACTTCCTGTCAGGAAGTCATTGATTACAGTAGTGGAGAAAACGAGAGCTGGTTCCAATGATTTTGGAGGTTTCAAAGATTCTATTTTCCCAATATCAAAGCCCGGGAACGCCAAAAAATATAGTGGCGGAGGGGGGGCCTGCGGACTACTAGCCCAGATCTGGAGCTTCCTACCATAATTTACGTACATCTCCTAGTAGAACAATGTTCCATGTCATGATGGATGCAAGTTCACTTACACTGTTGGTCTGCATCAAACCTCTCTCCAGGTAATGTTCCCTCTCCACCATGGTCTAAACGAGTGCTCGCGGTGCTGTGATCCATCAAACAGTGGGATTGAGGGGACCTGTAATAGTGAATGTTTTGTATGATAATCATTTGATTGTAAAGGAGGGTAAAACAAGGTTGAGTTCAAGAAAAAAATCATTCATCAAGTACGAACATTCGCTCGAGTCATTTTTGATCTGCCAGTTACTTCTTATCTACAAAAATTGTTGGTAGCATCACTGGCTGATTTGCTTGAGGCGAGCGCCAATATAGCAAACAAACCAGTGATGACGGCCTCAACCAACAGAGCCCGTAAGTAAGATATTGATGATCCTGGAATGGTCCCTCACCTCAAGAACAGGTTCAAATAGTGTTTGCTGCATGATGACCACGTGATTTTTCCACTTCCGAGAGTTGGTGACATCAAATAGCTCCCTGGGTCACAATTATTATCAGCCACTGGGCCGTCATGTCTCATACCGAGGCTGAAACGGATTGAACTCGAATGCCATTTCTTTTTTAATTAACAATTTATGGTAGTTGGGATTATACACACCTCAAAAGTGCTCCACACTAGAGTGAATAGAGACTCGGGTGCGTTTCAGTTTTCAATAGTGTGAAAAGGACAAATTATATTAAAACCGCAGAAAAATTTAAAAAGACATGTTTATTTCATACAGTACATAATGTTGTAATGTTCCATTACAATAAAGACTAGCATCTAGATATGTCCTGCGCCGTTTGAACTTCGGAATGCATACATACACGTAGGGAATGCCACATACTAATACTGTTCAATGAACAAAATAACAATGAATGAATTTTTAAACACAACGGGGATGAACAGCATCTGTTTGAGAGAGAGTACCACAATGATATTAAAAACCTACTGGTGAGCAACAGTTTCACGAGGTCCCCTAGGGCACGCTCAAGTGCATTAATAATGAAAAGATGAATAACCACACGAATAAAAAGTTTAACCGCGGGAATAAATATAATAATTTTTGGATGTTAACTATAGAAATACCATCTGGTAATCAAGCGGATGATTCGATCAATGAAAGGGAGAACCTATTGTGTAGGCATTACCTTTACTAACCCTCAAAATACTAAACAAAAACTTACAAATACCAAGTTACTCCATATACCTGAAAAAATGAATTGTGCTTAATTTGGAATCCTAAATAAATGTGAGAATTGTGCTTAATCTGGAATCCTAAATAAATGTGAGAATTTAAAACACACACACTTAACGCTTGTTCGAATAACTGAAAACATTCATGTAAATTAAAATATCGTGAACTACAATACAAATGACTGGCACATAGTAATTGAAATATTGTTATTCCTCGAAATTACAATAGGAATGTGTACAATCAAGCTTGGGGATCTAAATAAATTTAACCCCACAAAACGTCTGTTCTTTTGATAAATAAATTACATACTAGTACGTACTACACAAAGTGATGCAGGATTACAGTAGCATCAAACGAGCTAGGATGTTGTATTCATATTGAAAATGCAAAAATCAAAAGGACGCGTTGAAATAAAAGGAGGTTCAATCAAGTTTCTCAAAAATATGAAAATGCTGCTCATGCCTGGCGAGATCATTCCATGTGTGTGAGGCCCGCTTGAAGCACGCTCAATTTTTTTCAAGATGAGCAAAAAGATGAAAACGTTTCCAGTACAATACAGCAATAATAAATGTTCAGTTGGGCTACAGGAATGCCGGTCATAATCTCCACTCCCACGGACCATCTACAGAAGCTACTCAATAACAAATGATGAGACTTGGACTCCCAATGAGTCAAACATCCCTAACAGGCCCACTCATAAGCTTGATCAGAAATAAATACATCACGGTGTATATGTCGCAGGCACATAGGTAAATCAGGCATTTACGTAAATGCCTAGGCAGATAGATAAATGTTCTGGCGAACTCAATGTTTTCTTATCTGCCTAGGCATTTACCGAAGTGCCTGGTGGGGTTCAGGCAGATAGATAATTCATAAGTTGAATCCTTCAGGTAGGTAGGTATATTTGTCGATCACTCAAAATTAAAGTTTAAAAAAAAGCCTCGTCAAACCTAAAAGTACATAGTACGCTACTTGTTGGAGCAAGTGGTTGATGCGTGACACTTGATGAACATTTAAGTTTTTTCTTAAAGCAAACGCATTTGGCCGTTTCACATTTTTTGGAGAGGCTCTTGCAAATACACTTGCTGTACCCCTGGCCATCGTACATTGAAAAAATGAAACTGCTTCCCTAATCGAGATTGTTTTTGAAAGCGGCACATCTCCATCCGTTAACTGACCACTTACTGTGGTTATTTGGTCTCTACCGCACCAATTTTTCAAGACACCTGCAGCTGTACCGAGTTTGAACGAGCTGTCCTTAACAACAAGCACGACTCCTCGAACAGTACGTCCGTCCAAAGGTCCTCTGTCTATCTTGGGTACGGAAACTACAACATTTACACCAATTTCAATGGTTTCGTGGAGTCTGGAAGAATTTGCAATCATCTTGGAAGCCGCACATTTCTGCTTCTCGTGGCAATCAGCTTGAATCGAAGCTATGTTTCTCTCTCGATCGCAGTGTTCGCAGATAAGCTCTGTTTCAGTACAGTCTCCTTGAATTTCCACACCGCATAATGAGCAGGGAAAATTCCATTGTTCTTCTTCTACTCCTGCGATCAGTTCATGGTTCGGTTCTTCATGAAAAAGGTCCTCCTGATAGATTCAACTTATGAGTTATCTATCTGCCTGAACCCCACCAGGCACTTCGGTAAATGCCTAGGCATTTACGTAAGTGCCTAGGCAGATAAGAAAACATTGAAATCGCCAAAACATTTATCTATCTGCCTAGGCATTTACGTAAATGCCTGATTTACCTATGTGCCTGCGACATATATACAGTGTACACACAAGATTAAATCACCAGAATTTAATTTGAACATTCAATATCTTCATTGGAAGTTTTTACTCGAGATCACTGCACCCCCACGAGGTTTACATCTACGCCTCAATGTATAAATCAATATAAACTATAGTATTTAGCACACTCCCAAATAAATTACTTTCAGAGCAGCATATTTTTAGCAAATTAGTAACGAATTAAATAAAGCCAGTAAAAAAAACTATGAAATTTGAAATTATCATAGGAATTTTTAAATTACATCAATTAGAGAAAATATAAACAAAACAATGTAATTTAACATTTAAATCGTAAACGAATTCGTAGCATAATGAAATAAATGCGCGACCAGAGGATATTAGTTGTTTTTGTTTTTTCTAAGTCTGGAGCTGTTGGTTTCTTTTTTGTATTTCTTGGAATTTTCCTTCTTCTGAACTTTGAGGATCCTGGACAGCCTCCAGGCCAGCACCAATGAGATGACGAGGAATGGTGAGAGGATGAGTAAGATCGTAGTAAGAAATCCCGAAGGGTCTTGAGCAGCCCATAGAATAATGTTGTTGATCCAACCTTCCCAGGTGTTTTTATCCAGATTCAAACCGACAACTGGCTTGGTTGTGGTGGCTTCCATATCCAATCGGGTTCGTTGAACTTCCTGAAAACGTTAAATCAAGTACCTGTATTATGTGAGGAAAATTCATAATAAACATTTCTAGGTCAATCATTTGACGTGCCCGGGGCAGGTGGGCTAAATTAGCTAAGTCTTTAAGTGAAGTTCAATATGCACAATTTCTAGTTTTCGTCCTCGTAAACTTTTACTTCTAGAGTCTATACGCGGGACGCGTATTTCCAATCTATACACCGTTTGAGCCCCAAGGCGTGGTCGAAATCGTTAATGGTTTGGAGTGCGCTTTTGCCTCCAAACTGTACACTGATTGAGCCCAGAGCTGGGGAGGTGGAGTCGAAATGGTGGAGGGTTTGTGATGCGTTTCTGCCCTCCAAAATGTACACTGGTTCAACCCCGAGAAATTCCAAGACATAACCTCCTCCCCATCACCAACATATTTCTAAAAATCCCCCTGCCAACCCCTTCGCTTACAAGGTAGGTATTAGAATAAGTCTGCAAGGTAATTCCATAGGTATTAGAATAATACTTAGAGCCTCCAATTAATAGAATATAATTATTCCAATACCAACGAAGATCCATCTGCCTTCTATGCCGTAAACTAGTATGTACTCAACTTATTGACATTCAAAAATGTTTGCTCAAATTTCAGCACGTGTGGCTTTGAATCAATCCGGTTATTTTGCTGTACAATCATGTTAATGGTGAAAAACTTACTCCTTTTAATGGTGAAAAACTTACTGAATGTAACAGCTTTGTGAGTAACAATGCTGCGTAAGATTTTTGATGTTGATTCTTATTGGGGCTGAACCAGTGTACATTTTGGAGGGCAGAAGCGCTTCAAAACCCTCCACCATTTCGACTCCACCTCTCCAGCTCTGGGCTGATTCAGTGTACAGTTTGGAGGCAAAAGCGCACTCCAAACCATTTAACGATTTCGACCCCGCCTTGGGGCTCAAACGGTGTACAGATTGGAAATACGCTACCGGCTACGGGACTGGGGAACAAGGCCGAATAAATAGATAAATTCGGTCAAACGACGTTAAAATGGTAATAAATTCCTTATTTATAAGGTGCTCAGTGCGATCAGCAATGAGAAATTAGGTGTATGAACAGAGAAAATGACAAGTGAAAATTTGGCGTCATGAACTCAATCCGCTCCGCCAAAATAGTGTTCTGAAAAAAAAAAATATTTTTTTGGATTGTTATGTTGGTGGCCATGAATACGTTCTGTCCTCGTCAACGAACGGCCAATGAGATACCCATTCCCCACTCTAATTCAAAAGTGAAAATTTTGAAAGTGTCCTGGACATTAAAATTACACAGTAGGAACCCAAAACTCACTGTTTCAAATTATGAAGTTCTTTTTAAGATCAAAATATTATTCGAGACGGTTCCCTAGTCCCAATGACAGAAGTGAGACGCCCTGAATTTTACGCTTGATTCACTGCATGTTTGATTTTGGACAGCCCCAACCGACTTTGGTTGTTCCAGGTTTGACGGCGTCTGTCGACAGAAGTTGACCGCTGTCGACAGCTGCTCCCAACCACACTCTTTCAAGCTGTCGGTTCCCGTCCACCTGCTGTCAACCTACAGATCGTCCTGAAACAGCAGTAATTTCATCTGTGCATATCTCAGTCGATTTATGATAACTGTCCGTCAAACCTGGAACAAACCTCTTGTTAACACATTTTCTCAAATTTGACTGTTGGGCGTCTCGGAAAGTCCAGAATTTCGGCTAGATTTTTCCAGGATCAAAGACAGAGACGGAACAATTTGTACCTTATAGATAGGGCTCGGATTGATAAGCTCGAAAATCCCATTATAATAATATTAAAAGCATAATATGCTTATAATAATATTATTATGCTCTTAAATATGCTCAGAAAACAGTGTTAAAATCGACAAAATAAACTTAAATGGATATAAAGGGGGATTTGGTATGACTTGAGCCAGGTAGTCGAATGAGGTGTCGTTATCGAAGTAATGTTGAACGCAAAATCCAGGTATGAGGGTTCTGAGAGCCATGCGAATTCGGGGTTGTTGCAGGTCCCCCGATTTCATTTGCAGCTCCCCCAGTCAATTTCAGATTAGCAACTCCCCCGATTATCAACTCCCCCGGCCAGAGGAGATTTACAAAACTCGCCCTGGATGAACACAGATCTGTTATTGCCGCGACGCATGGATTCATGTTCCCTTCGGCCTTCTCCACCAGTTTTGTGTATTGTGTAGTGATGGTCTCTTGAATTTTGGATAGTTGGAGGACTTCCCGGAGCACGTCGTCTACGGTCTAGGGTCTATAAACCTAGATACCGAACTTGACTTTTCCTTGGAAGTAAACCACAACAGAGACCGACGTTGCCGACCTTTCAAGACTACTAGTTGAGCACCGCGTTGCGAAGTAATATATTCGATCACAGCAGACATCATCAGCAACAATAAACAGGTGGCCGGGGGAGCTGTCGGGCATAGATAGATTCTATCTCATTAGTGAAATGTAAACAAGCGGAGTTGATACTTTGGATTATAAACGTCGCTTTCACTTCGGGGGAGGTGCAACCGACCCGCGAATTCACCGTGGGGCTAAAAAGGGACTACAGGAATCATCAAATTTGATTATTGATGAACATTTATGTTCATAATATGAACTAACCGTAATGGTTGTATTAATTAGTTATTCATTTCATAGTAATATTATGAAATGAATTACTAATTAATACAACCATTACGGTTACTCAAGGTGGCAAATTGACAAAAACTTAGAACGCTTCTTTTTTATTATCATTGACGGTTTCATGCATTTATATGCTCGATAAATTTAAACTGTGTTGGTCCCAAGCAGGTGAAAATACTGCCAAAAGGCTCCTTTCAGTGTTAATTACACAGGAAAAAACGCTGCAAATTTTACACAAGTGTTTATTATTCTTTGATATAGGTTACATGTGCAAAACTTTAATTCTGTGTCAATAAAAAGTTTTTCAAAAATGTTTTGTTTTTTACTCGAAAAATATTTGACCCCCTGGGATCCTTCAAACATCCCATTTGTAGCCCCATGAGAGCCCTATAGATCCCACAGTGAAATCGGATCGTTCCGGGACCCCCAAAAAATGGATTCTACCTCCAAAAATACTTCGAAAACGACACCTAACTCGATCCCACAGCCAAAAGCCTTCAAAAACCCCTCCCGTAGCCCCAATTTAGCCCCATAGCGCCCCACGGGTTTGGGCGATCGGGCTGAAAACCTTGGGGTCACACTAGATGGTAAACCGAGGATTTTGTCAAAATTTCAGATTTATAAAATATTTCTACTGCTCAAAGCGTACGGCGGACGGACATTTCGTTTTTAGAACCAATCTAGACCTTTTGAAACGTATAACCATTTTGAGGCAGGTCAGAATTTTCGACCTCCGTCGCGATTACATAAGTTATTACTCCTAGAATAATAAACCAAAAGTGCCGCCACTATGCGTGTTATGAATTCGCCGCTGCACTTGTTCCAAATGAGACCGTTGCCATAGCGGAAGTCATTAGAAAACAGTAAAGTGAGAATGCAGAGATTTAAAGACATCTAAACGGCTAGACGCTACGTTTATCGTACCGATCAATGTTTCCCCTGATTTTTCATTCCAACTGAATTTCAAAAACCCTAATGACACCAAGACCTGACTACGTTGTCACGAGCATATTGTCTTGGGACGCAAGAAGTGATCAGCATGTTTACCCAACCCCGACGAGGATGCAAGCCGCCAGCCGCACTGAAACGAGATCAAAATCATTTGGGGCTAAGTAAGAATTCATGAGCTCGCCAATTCGGTTCATAAGCAGGAACCTGGTGGCGATTTCCGGGTCAAACTGAGTGTTTCTTTTCTAGTTGAGCCAGAAACTCCCAAATCGTCTACTCCAAAACTCGACCGAGTGCTTGAAGCCTTATGGACTAAAAAAAAAAAAAAAAAATTTCTGGATCAACTTCTTGATGGTAACACTATTCACTTCGTAGAACTCCATTTGATTTGGAATAAAAGTCAGTAGCTTCTGTTCTACGCCTTTATTTTTCCTCCCTTCCCCTACATGCGATCGATTTCAACCACCCTGGTCTACCTTACATAATTCTTACATACTAGAGAGCTTACCTTACAGTAGTGTACACGTTGATGGTTTATGGATATTTCAGGATGCCTGACAATGACCAGGATGGTTGAAATCGATCGCATGTATGAGAAGGGAGGAAAAATAAAGGCGTAGAACAGAAGCTACTGACTTTTATTCCAAATCAAATTTTCTGGATTTTTTTTTCAAACATTTTTCGTTTTCGAAAAATATTTGACCTCCTGGGATCCTTCAAAAATCCCATTTGGAGCCCCACGAAAACCCTATAGATCGCAACATTGAAATCGGATCGTTCCGGGACCCCAAAAAAGGGATTCCACGTCCAAAAATACTTCCAATTCGACACCTAACTCAATCCCATAGCCAAAAGCCTTTTTAAAAAACCCTCCCGTAGCCCCATAGCGCCCCACGGGTTTGGGCGATCGGGCTGAAAACCTTGCGGACACAACTAGATGGTAAACCAATTATTTTGTCAAAATTAAAAAAAATAGGTACTACTGCCCAAAACGGTCCGGACGGTCAACGGACATTTCGGTTTTGGAATCTAAACCTCTTGAAATGAATAATGTCACATTTTGAGGCCAATCGGAGTCGTCGACCTCCGTCGCGATTACAGAGGTGTATTATTCCAATAATAAACCAAAAATAAACAAATATGCTCGAATCCGGGCCCTACTTGTAGTACATTTTGTTCGTGTTCAACGGGTCCACTTATGTTCATTTCGCTGGTATTAGTACATAGTTTCACTCACTTAAGCACCCGCCTCGTCTCTTTAAGCCTACCGATTCTCTACACTTACGGCAAAAGGGGAAAAAATAGCACCTAAACGAAACTGGTCTTAGCGGCCTTTCGTTTTTGGCCCATTGAGAAAATCAATATGCTGAGAAATGAAGCAATTGACGTGACAATTCAATAGCCAAAGCAAATAATAAATATGGCATAAAGGCATAAATAATCTGATAAACTGGTGATAATATTGGTACGGTGTAAATGTACTGTGATCTTACCTCAGACAGATAGAGATGGTTCAGCAAACGTAGGGCGTTGCGACCGTTGGTGGGTGGGCCGAAAGAGAATTTCGGTATGAGGAGTGGCGAAAACAATCAATTCACGAAAAGTGGCGATGAACTTATTGAGATGGATGTCTCTAGGCGGAGAGCAAAAATCCTACTGTGGAATGAACAGTTCACGAACTTTACGAGTTACTACGATGTAAGCAGAGTTTGTTACGTTTGTTTGTTTGGCAATTGTTATCTGCATTATTATCAGAAACAGTCCATCGCTACGGTGGCTGTTGTAGCTAGTTTACTGTCCTGAAAGACCGTTCCGTAGGAAAACTCATGGAGGGCACATGAAAGTGGGGCTGATAGGTATTATTTTTATTTTAAATAGGTAATAATAACATTTAATGTTATTATTACCTACCTTAAAAAAGTCAATGAATAATACAAATGATTCATTGACTTTTTTTTGCAATGGGGCTAAAACCCATTGAATGTGCTCAATTTTTTTTTTGTTCCATGTTTTTGAACATTCTATCGATATTCCGATCTATCGACGTAGAAAATATCGATGTATTGACATCGTTTGGACCAAATTTATTTAATAAAAAATAAATGGGCTTTGGGGCAAAAAACACTGCAACTCTATTTTTCGATATTTGTGCCGGTGAAACACACTATTGTCTTGTGCACTATTAAATGTATTGTTATTATTATTAGGTAGGTAGGTATTATTGTTTCCGATACGTCGATACCCATCCCTAAGACAGACACTGGGAAAGTGCTTGCGCCCCACAGTTTGGGAACCACTGCTTTAGATTGAACTTCAATCATTGGAGTGAACAATTTTCCACTGAACGTCACTACTTTGCTAAAGTCGGAGTTTATGTGTTTATTATCAATATTTTGTTGCCCTAGAAGATTTTTCGTCTCGGCTACATACCTAGTTGTGTTCACTGTCCTGGATTTGCTTTCGGTACCTATAGCCTATAGGTAATGAAACATTTGGTCGCTTTACCTTAATTTATGATTGGAAATCCGCCCCTGAGTGGTACTATTGCCTCTACCAGCGCGTATGTCCAGAAGGGAATGGCCCCAACCGGATGTTTAAAGGTGTATTTTGGAGGTTTGCAGCTGGCACTTACTTGTGTCCTATTTCATGCGCAACCACGTAAACGCTTTCAAAATGCCTCCCTTCGTTTACCGTGCAGCTACTCGTTGGGCTGCACATCCCAGCTACTGGTGCCAAACCTGAAAGATTGAGATCAATCGATATTCTTGATTAATGGGCTGATTCATCTAAAATTCAAAGATTTATGAGTTGTAGATATTTAGATAGACTCCTTCAAACTGGATGATCTTGTTTTCGACACGCACCAACAACTTGCTTGCTGATTTTCCCGTTCTTACTTAGAACGTACAGATCCAAACCAGTGAGCATGAGAGCGTGGTCCCAATGCAATGGGTCTGAATCGTCTGGTGGGTTTTCTTCACTTTGCCAACTACAAAAATTACTAAGAAATTTGTCAATGTCTTCCGATCGGTGTAGGGATGGGGGATCGGTGTGAAGGATTTCCAATCTTTTCATAATAAAAGACACCGGACGGCCGAGTGAAGGGTCATGGTATAGAAGCTGAACCTGCAAACAAATTTTGGCAAGCGTAAAGGGCAATTTCAGACATTTCCAATGTCATAGAAAAACACAATATTTGATAGATAGGTATTATAACTCTAAAAGGGTTGGACGGTATATTTTGGGGTCTCGACGAATGTGGAGTGCAAACTAACTCTATCGCCGATAAATCCCAGCAGAACAACTGATTTCAGTGAATTTATGAAAATATACTACTTACAGCATTCACCATGGTGAGAACGAATGTGACTAGCTGCTGATCCGTGTCAGTAGGGAAATTCGTGGTCATGTGGCGGTACAAATCTTGGTCCACAAAAACAGCGGTCTCCACGTGGACCGGTGTCATGTTTCCCTCATCAGGAACCAACCGACCCAGTCCAGCAGATCTTTTGAAGACCATGTGGGGTATTAATGTCCCTCTTCTTTGGTAGATGCTTTCGGGAAGCGGAGTTATTGTGTAATAATTCCTCTCATCGGTCGATAGGATCCCACTCTGAAGACACATGTTTTGAATGGGATATAATAAAATAGGTACTTATTTACACTTTTTTCATGGAGGACGGTTTCTTTTGAATTTGACATAATTCACCAAAAATAAAGGGCCTTAATGCTTTGTATGTTTCCAGGGATACGATGTCCGCAACAGAAGCAGCAGTCGGACGAAAATCCAGGGTAAAAGGATGTGAAGCTTGTTTACTTCCCTTCACTATTCCGTTACTTTACACTTGCTGAGTAGCGTAGGTGGGTGAACAACAAGTCTGTCTACATCATTTTGCTCACCATTCCATCGCACAGGTTGAGAGCAGCCCTGAAGGGCTCCCTGCTGGTGTAGAAGCAAGACGGACGAACCAAATTGTGGGGGAGGAGTTCGCTGGAGTCGTTTCTTCTCGAAATGACCGCAAAATGGGGGTCCAGAAGCGGACCAGCCGGCTCCAGGTCCAACCTCACCTTCTCCCCATGTGTGGCTATCTCCACAGTTCCTCCGCCGTCTTTCATCCCTTCGTGCCATACTATCTCCACACCCTCTGCCAACAAAACCACCTAAATATATGCGTATTTATAGAATACACGGCAGAACGAGGTTTAAATTTGGAAAGAAGTAGTTCAGTTCCAAATGGTACAAATTGACAACCCCCCCCCCCCCCCCCCCATACAGTGTTTTCTCAAAATTAGGTTTGTGGAAATGTACCGTTTGGAACTCAACTACTCAAATCCGGGAGGAGTTTTGTTTTTGTTGCCGGTTGCTAGTAGAACAGACCTTCAACCTCCTGCTAGTAGAACCCTTCAATCTCCTAATCTTTTATACTGTCTACCTAATTGAAAGTTTCAGATTTCAAACCCAAGGGTGGTTCTTTTACATTTAACAGCTGACCTCATTTCGTTTGGCAAAACTCAACATTTGAATAAAGTTCACAAAACTTTGACAGAAATCGAATTTTCTACTGTTTCGATAACCAACAAGGATCAGCATTTCAAGGATTCACTACGGCGATCAAGTAGGTAGATCATCCTTGATCCTCCAAGAAGAAGTAATGAAATGGTTATTATCAGAAATTACTGCTTAGTTACTAGGTCTTACCCACGTCTTCGACCCCAAAAAGTTGGAGCCAGCTCGACTCTTTGAGAACAGTCTTTAGTGTATCCTGGAACAGAGAAGACAAATGATTCGCTTGCAGACCTCCCGTTTGGAGGCATCGCGGTTTTTGAGTTTTCGGAGTGAGATAACACTAACAATTCTTCTAAACTTAAACAATTTTAATTAGTGCCCAACTTGCTGCTATTTAGATGTTATTTAGATATTTCTCTCTCAGGCCAGAGAAAAATATTGGAGATTTGGTCAGAGACAGAAATGACAAAACATGTTGCTTAGCTAATTTTGCGTGATCTTCACGACGGAGGACACCCTGAACTTAGTCGTTCTGCTGTTTAGGATGTCCCCCAAACGACCTCTGTTTGGAAAAAAAAGTGGGTCGATATGTGAGCTCCAGAAGGGGGACGGACGTTGCTTCATTCGGTGATACGCATCACTCATATTATAATGAGTCATTATTAATGACCAGAAATGAGAAGCCAGTTCATTATGCGATTGACCACTGCTCTGCTTGATTTGGACTTGGAAAGCCAAATTTATTCGACTCATAACATTTCCACTTTCCGTATGAGATTCTAAACAATGTTCTATAATATAGAACACACATAATATAGAGCACATATTATGTGCCACGACATCCAGGAAATGTAAACGTTAATCTTATTCGTAAATCTTGGCATTATATTCCTAGTTTATATTTGTTCTTTCTGCGTTGAATCTTATTCTCTAATAATCTAGATAAAGGATGAACTTATTTATACGGTTTAATTGCGTATTCCATCGTCTTTCAGCTTGTTCAATGTTGACTATTGGAGCGTTTGTACCTTATTCCAGTCACTGTCACAGTAACTGTAAGCAACTGTAACTACAATTATCGACATTATTTTCTCTCTCTAAATACTGCACCGAAGTGAGTCTCCCCTTTTCACTCATACTACCTATTTAAATATTGTTGTTTACAGTCATCAATGTGGTCCACATACCGAAGAAGAAGAAGGAAGGAACACCTCCAAAAACCCAGTTCATCGACTTCGGGTTTTTGAGAGTGTGCTGTATAATGCATTATACGCATGTGAGGAATGTGTCGAATATTAGAGATTAAGCATCTTTTCGACTATTTTGAGCCAAATTTCATCACAATTGGTTGAATATTGAGAGAAAATTCAGGATATTCCATGTTTGACACACGTGAAGTCACAAGGATATCAATTATGAGTAGGTAGTACACGTACTATAAGTACGTGTACTTATGTAATGAACTTATTTAATGTCCTTTAACCCAATAACTTGTGCTGTAACTGGGTGAATTGTAACTCAGTGTGCCAGGCGAGTGACATTGAGTGACAATTCTGGGGAAAACATCGGACTTCAAATTCGTGTTCATCACACATGAAACATGGAAGCCTCACAACATCTTTGGCGCTGCCCTAGGTTGTTAATTAGGCTAGAATAATTAAATTATTTGATGTCCCAAAGAAAACCTCCTCCATCATGCAGAATCATAACTTTCAATCTTGGTAAAGTACCTAATGTTAATGAATCCCCTGTATGTTTGATACCTTAGTCTATGTGATAAAGTTGAGTATCGAACGCGATGTACCTATCAACATAGAACGCGAATGACAGGAAATGACTCCAGAGTTTGGGTGATGAAACAATGGAGCAAGCGAGCTACCTACCACCCTGGTTTCCATTCGGCGAGCGGATACTCTATTTTTATTTTGTCAAAAAAGAATGAAGATAACTCTGTACGCACCGTATAAGCACGGTACGGTTAATCGAGATATTAGGCCAACAGGCCAGGCTCTGAGAATGACACAGGTAAATTAGGACCACCTACCGCTTACTTGGAACGAAAAGGATTTTTATCGTATACAATCGTACTATAGTACGCTAGTTAGGTTATCATTATTAAAAACAACACAGGTGTACGTTATTTTTGTTTGAAAGAGCAGGAATGTTCGTCTATTTCTTCGGTAAGGCACTGCAACACGTTGGTTCCCATTTGATCCTCTGGTGTCTCTGTGAAATTGCTGGGCCGACGTCGAGGAAATAAAAAAGTTGACCATTTTGTAAAGGTCGGTGCCTTTGTTCCGGTTATTTGTGTTCACGCTCAGTCAGTTTTACTCCTCACCTTTCTTATAAAAGCTACCGGCCACGTTTTGAGAGCACTTTCCCTATCTCTTTGCTTCCTCTCAATGGAAGTTGCAACAGGGATTTGAAGGTTTTTTCTCCTCAGCCAACCCCTTGCCTGAGGTCGCCGAAAACCCCATTGTATCCCAGAACAAAAGAGAGGGGAAAAATCGATCAATCAAATCGTGTCAAATCCTACGAAGAGAATAAGTGCAGTTCATTTCAGTACAGTACAAACTACTTTCGTGCAAATAAAGCAATGAAGAAACTTGATGTGTCCTCCAAGAAGAATAGAACACGTCATTGAAAGGGGATTGGCCCATGCCACAGAACTAACAAATCGAACGAAAAGCTATTAGATGAACACGTAATTTTCCCAGTGAACCGTTTTTTTTTTTAGTGAAAGACATAGGTAATGATCACAAAATGTGACCACAAGTAGAAATGTCGTGCCCGCTAAGATCCTTTTTAATTTGAAAAGTAAGATTTACAGCCTCCCCTTTGCATGAATTGTATTTTTCTCCTCGTGCCTAAGTTGCACCCACCTCTTTCTTTTTGAAATGTCAAAAAAGGCGAGTTCGTGGATTCGCGAAAATTCGGTAGGTACATAATGAACACCGTTCACGGGCCCGTGCTTTCACACACTTAGGTTGGAATATCGACGTTATTCAGAGCATAAAATGAGGTGAGCTGGGCAGTAGGAGTCGGAAGTCTAGATGTAACTCAGTTTGTTGGGCTCCTTTGAGAAAAAACAAAAAAACCGGAAGACGCTGCCACAGGTCTACTAGTCATTAAGCCCTGACTCCGAGGACCAACAGACCAGGATGGACAGAATACTGTTTCGCTTATTAGGCTACTTACGTGGTTTTCATTTCAGTCAAGTAAAACGTTATTAGCATTGAATTGGGTTACTGGTCTTGTCGTGCTAGTCAAGTCAAGGTCTGGTTTCATCAGTGCATCATCAGTTTATGCCAACCGTCCCCTAATCTTCTAATTTAGCCGCTAGAGCGTTTTGAAACAAAACAAATCCTAACCACCAACCGAGTACTTTATAGGTAGGTACCAATTATTTTCTACCAATAGTTGCTTATTATTGTGATTTTTATATAAAAAGAATTTTTCAAAATGGAGATGAAGCCAATAAATTTGAAAAATTTGAGGTACCTACCTACTTTTGGTTCCCGAATATGGTTTGTTCTATTTCCTATTGGTTTTATATTCCTGTAATAGAATAACACCTAGGTAATCACGACGGAGGTCGAACATTCTGATCGGCCTCAAAAATTGAAATATCCGTCCGCCGTCCGAGCCGTCTTGGAGTAGGGATCCCTAGATTTTTAAAAACATCGATGTTTTTAAAAAATCTGAAATTTTGACAAAATACTCGGTTTACCATCTAGTTGTGCCCGCAAGGTTTTCAGCCCGATCGCCCAAAATCCGTGGGGCGCCATGTGGCAAAATGGGCCTACGGGAAGGAGTTTTGAAGGATTTCGGCTATGGGGAGGAGTTAGGTGTCGTTTTCGAAGTACTTTTGGACGTAGAATACATTTTTGGGGGTCCCAGAACAGTCCGATTTCACCGTGGGGATCTACGGGCTTTCGTAGGGCTACAAATGGGATATTTGAAGGATCCCAGGAGGTCTAGTAAGGCGTCGTTTTACGAGTAATTTTGGACTCATAAACCATTTTTCGAGGTCCCAAATCTGTCCGAACATTTTACAGAAAAAACATTTTTTTACATTTTTTCAAAACTAGGTATTTTCTTGATGACAGTATTAATTTTTGTATAATTAATTATTAACCTTTATCAAAAAAGTACTACACCCTTGTGTAAACTTTGCAGGGTTCTTCTTATCGCCAGCCACGATCAGCACGCTCTTTTTTAGGTGTCACTTCCCAATGATACCGATACCTAGATATTTTTTTAAACGCTGCAAATTTTACACATGGGTTTATTATTCTTTGATAGAGGTTTCTTGTGCCAAAATTTAATTCTGTCAATGAAAAAAATTGTGGCATTTTTTTTCCAAATGTTTTTCAAAAATGTTTTGTTTTTTACTCGAAAAATATTTGACCTCCTGGGATCCATCAAAAATCCCATTTGGGCTTTCATGGATGAAAGCCCTATAGATCCCCAAAGTGAAATCGGATCGTTCCGGGACCCCCAAAAATGTATTCTACGTACAAAAATACTTCGAAAACGACACCTAACTCGATCCCACAGCCAAAAGCCTTGAAAAAACCCTCCCGTAGCCCCATTTTAGCCCCATAGCGCCCCACGGGTTTGGGCGATCGGGCTGAAAACCTTGTAGTCACATCTACATGGTAATCCGAGTATTTTGTCAACATTTCAGATTTTTAAAAATTTCTACGCCTCAAAACGGCCTAGATGGCGTACGGTGGACGGACATTTTGTTTTTAGAACCAATCTAGACATTTTGAAACGTATAACCATTTTGAGGCAGGTCAGAATTTTCGACCTCCGTCGCGATTACATAAGTTATTACTCCTAGAATAATAAACCAAAAGTGCCGCCACTATGCGTATGAATTCGCCGCTGCACTTGTTCCAGATGAGACCGTTGTCATAGCGGAAGTCATTAGAAAACCCTAAAGTGAGAATGCAGAGATTTCAAGACATCTAAACAGCTAGACGCTACGTTTATCGTGCCGATCAAAGTTTCCCCTGATTTTTCATCCCAACTAAATTTCAAAAACACTAATGACACAAAGATCTGACTACGTTGTCACGAGCATCTTGGGACGCAAGAAGTGATCAGCATGTTTACCCAACCCCGACGAGGATGCAAGCCGCCAGCCGCACTGAAACGAGATCAAAATCTTTTGGGGCTAAGTAAGAATTCACGAGCTCGCCAATTCGGTTCATAAGCCGGAACCTGGTGGCGATTTCCGGGTCAAACTGCGTGTTTCTTTCCTAGTTGAGCCAGAAACTCCCAAATCGTCTACTCCAAAACTCGACCGAGTGCTTGAAGCCTTGTGCGCCTTGTGGGGGGAGTCTATGTGAAAATCGCTCAATTGCAAATTTGCTAATTCAATAATTGTATAGTTACAGATTGCCGTAGTAAACGCATGAAATAAAAATGCATAAATTAAAAAATCCCCCCGTACAATCGTTTGAAGGAACGTTTCATCAGTGAATAAAACCTTTTCCATTATTAGGGTAGTAGCTACTAGCCCCAAACGGTTTACTGACAGTTAGTCAAATTAGGTGCTGTACCATCAGTGACCTGATTGGAATACCTAATGAGGAACAGGGTCTTGAAAATTTTGTTACCGGGCTGACTGACAGGGTTTCATGTCTGACAACTATCCACAAAACCGTCTTATGCCTTGGCGATTGAAACGAGACAAGCCGTAGACGTTGGTAGGTAGGTACATTGTACACTGGGGCAAGACGGAGGTACTCTTCAGATGGGTTCTCAGATTAGCCACAACCCCGAAAAAGATATCTTCCACTAATCAAAGAGGGTTTCGTAATATTTTTCCCTTCACGACTCCCGCCAACAAAGTCTTGAATTCTGCTCTTCACCTCGTTTAATCCTCCGCTCAATAAAACCTATTTGAGAACTTTGTAAAAGTAATAGGTAGATCAATTATCTAGATTATTACTTTGATAAACGTAAGTTAAAAAGGTTTCAAAATACATAGCTTTGAAGTTTTGCGTTGTGGTGAAAAACGAACTATTGTTACTTCTCTACTAGTTAACTTACCATGATGAGAATACCGTAGGCAGTCTGTGGTACTTATTGCATGTAACAAAGTATGCAATTAATGGTCTCTCAAGGCGCCTCTTGCCCCGTCCTTTATCAGGATAAAGGGCTCATCAGGAGTTTAACAATAACCTGCCGGCACATTACAACAGTCTTAGATGGAGATTGTGCAAGGAGCAGCCTCACGTTGCACAGAAGTACATAGATCCTTTTATATAAATTTAGATGTAATTTATACTTTTTGGGTCCATTTGGTGTGTGGGCTTTCCTTTAGAGCGCCTCTCAAGGTAAGGTTGGGGAATTATTAGGGTATTGTTTGCTGGGTGGTCGTCCTGGTTGTTTCATTGTCTATTAATGAGAATATATCAGTTTAGTTGTATCAAATAAGTTTGTGGAAAAGGGGGAGTGATGGGATACAACTAAACTGATATATTCTCATGAATAGACAATGAAACAACCAGGACGACCACCCAGCAAACAATACCCTAATAATTCCCCAACTCTACCTTGCGAGGCGGTAGGGTTCTAAAGGAAAACTCACACACCAAATGGACCGAAAAGGTATAAATTGCATCTAAATTTATATACAAGGATCTACGTACTTCCGTGCAACGTGAGGCTGCTCCTTGCAGAATCTCCATCTAAGACTGTTGTAATGTGCCAGCAGGTTATTGTTAAACTCCTGATGTGCCCTTTATCATGATAAAGGACGGGGCGAAAGGCGCCTTGAGAGACCATTAATAATTAATTATTGCAGACTTTATTAAATGCAATTAGTACCACAAACTGCCTACGGTTTTTTCCCCTCACCACATCAAGATAAGTAATATGGAAACCGACCATCCACTCAGAATTATGATGAGAATAGTGAACATTTTACCTCTGGCTTCTTCTGAAAATAGATTTTCTGCTCACTTGATGATATCAGCAAGTGAGTGAGTGATGCTCACCAGACACTAATCATTTCGGGTTTTCATTCTCAGAATAGTCAACCTATGTTTTTGAAACGGAGGTTAAAATTTTTGATCGCCTCAAAATTGTTCTTATATGGACATCAGAAGGCCGATTGAGGTGACGCTTATGGAGTAATTTTTGGGCATGGTCCTAATTCGTTTTTTGGGGGTCTCTTTTCAGTCCAAACACAATTTCGTAACTTCTAATTGTTTAATGACCCGAGTCAAATTTCTGCAGAATTTATGCTAAAGAATGATAATACCATACGTAAAATTTGCAACGTTTTTATCCGTTAACCCCCAAAAGATAAGACTTTGATGGTTATGCGATGACGGCAAATAGTAGTGCATAGTTACTAGTACTCTCAAATAAATTCCATGGATTTGACAAAAAGCTCATGTTTCAGAGGTGTTTATCCACAATACGTCACTTCCTTCTAGAAAGGTCGACTTCGACTAGTTTCTGTGACTTTATTCGCGTGATACTGTTAACAAATAGTGGTTGATGTAGCTTGTTTTTCGAATGAGCAGATTTGTTGATAGTCACCGTTGGGTGGAACGACCATCCTGGCAGACATGAACGCTCGCATGATTTGCCGATCTCAGGCGATCAGATGGCCGGGAAGGTCGACGCATCGGCTTGACGAGCGACAGAAAAATAGAGGTGAACAACTCCAATATGGGTGAATCCGGGCGAGATGCGGGAGAAAAGTTATGGAAAATTACGATATAACTTGGGTGGGGGGGGACGTGGCAGTTTCCGGTCGGTCGTTTTTGGCCATTGTTGACATCGCACGCTCGGTCCCGCAACGTAAAAACTACTCTCATTAAAATATTGTATTACCTGGTGCGGGACGCGCATAATTCGAAGCTTCCCTCATTGCCCGGTTGATTGCCCTGTTCTGCAAAGTTGCTGCGGCGAGAGGAATATCTTTGCATTCAACTTCGCTCCCACCCAGCTGGTGCATATGTTACGACCTTTCGCCATTATTGTGCTAATTTTCTCCAATTGTTTGCCGGAGAACCGTAATGCGACGAGTTCCATTTGTTGCAGGAGGCATGGAACTGTTTAATATTACCGCTCGATTGTTCACCAGGACCAAATGGTCACTTGGTAAATTGAATCTACTATTTCCCTGCACATCTGCCACAATCCCTCTTATCAATATCGAGGGCAACCTGAATGAGAGCCTCGCCCAAACTAGTGCTATTACTAAAAGTAGCCCTATAGCCCCTGTGCGGTCAAGTTCGGGGCCAATTCCAGTTCTTGGGTTCACTTCCCTCACCGTTGGTCTCGCCGGAGTTTTGGTGGGGAAGGAAGAATTGGAATGTGGAGGAGCTACAATCGAATTGGATAAGAGACGTTTAGAAACTGCAGGGTCAGCGGTAACAAATCAAATTCGCTCGAGTGTATGAAGGTTTGAATTTACGCGATTGTGACGCAACCGTCGAAGCCGTAGGTACTATAAATTATAGGTGTTGGAGGAGTGTACGAAATTTCATTCGAAACGACAAACCCAAAATGTATCCTGTATTGTGGACCAGCTGATGAATGCAGCTAAGCCAATAACGAGATTCACTTTGTTCGTCAGTGTACTCGATTGAGAACTTGACTATCAAGATATTAAAAGGAAAAACAAAAAACGATGTATGACAGAATCAGAGCATATTTTTGCCCCTAAGGGCTGTCTGCAATCGCTTAAAACCGGTTCTCCTGATTGTTGGCTATCTTTCGAGCACTTGAAGACATTAATAAGCTGTTTTTCATTAGGCAAGACGAGCAGACTTAGCACGAGGGTGGCCCGCTGTTGAATGATTGGCAAATCCATAGAGATGGTAAAAAATCAATGGGCCAGCTGACATGGGCTCCTTTTTCTCAAGTCACTTACGCGATAGACCCGTTAGCTACAATTATTTTTTCAACTTCAATTCTAATCTAATGAATTTGGAACCTAGAACGAACTCTTTTGACCGTCCAGGACCGTGACCAGGATGGTAGCGACTCCGGATGTTAGGGAAGAATGAGAAGGGAAAGACAAAAAACAAAAATCGCATCTCGCACCAGGTGAACAATCTTTCCACGTGTGACTCTTTTTTTTGCGCCTAGAAGAGAGTAATTTTCTTAGTCGATCATTAAAATGCCTACAATGTACATCTCCGACGCCATTGAGGAAATTATATCTTACTCGCATGACAAGGACTCCCATCATCCCGGTTTCAGGGGACTTCGGCGAGTCACTAATTAATTTCATGCTGCTCTTAAAAGATGATCGTAAGGGAGAGACGAAGTCGGTAAAATAGAGCGAGTAGACCAACCAGTTTTGGCAGAAATATTAGGTAGAAATAACAAGCTGTTAGACATTGGCGGCACACACAACAGTCTTGCACTTAATTAACTTGGACGTGATGGCTTCATTTGTTGACCAACCACGGGATAGAAACAGACCGGTTAGGTACTGACGCGGGCGGTTTGACTTTGGGCCAAAGAGTTAAAAACGCAATGACTTTGGGCCAAAATGTCAATGGTTTTGGGCTCACCCCTGGGAGCAAAAGTAATGGTATTGGGCCAACTGGAGGCAATCAAAAGTAATGGGTTTGGGCGCAAAAAACTGAAGACACGGAATGGGTATTGTCTTTGGGCCATTTCGTCTATATTTACCTATTAAGTGAATTTGTTTTAATACCTAGTGGTTCATTTGGTTGTCTTATTAAATGATCTTACAAACTAATTGAACCGTCAGCGGCTCTATTTCGACCTAAATCTGAAGTGTTTTGTTGTTGGGGGGGGGGGGGGGTCCCGCGGATCAGGTGGTTTTTGTGCGGTGTATTTGGCAGCACTGAGTCAGCCATAGTGCAGCATTCCGAAAATTTAAAATTGTTAACCACAACCATGACTTTTCGAGGGAGAGATACTGGCGCCACAGTAGCTGGTAGGAGGGCTATTCAGGAACCCATTTCCATATCCTCTCAGGTAATAATCCAATCACAACCATGACCTTCCCGCGACGACTTAAAAATATTTTCTCGATGGAGACATCCATAATTGAACGGGATCGCACAATCAACTGACTCAAATCGTCACTCATTAATTAACACACAAATAACTCGCCCAATATCATAACAAACGCGCTCATCCTCGGAGACATTGCACATTGGCCCAATATCGTTGCAGAACGTTGGTCTAATATATAAGCACAGAGTAACAGAGAGCAACGTTGGTCCTCAGTCACTGGGCTTCCGACGACCATTCACTCTCATTTGGCCCGAAGTCGTAACGCCCACTGAAGCCCGGGCCACACATCGGGAGTCGCGTTTGCGTTTTATGTAGGTACATCGATATTTGGAACGTATTTATGACGTCATGAGACTTAGAAGCAATAAAATGAGTATGTGCATGGGCGGCTTTGAAAAAGTACATCTAAAACGACATCTCCCCTGACTCCCAGTCAAAACTCCACCTGTAGTCCATTGAAAGCCCTACAGAATCCTACGGTGTGGTTGAGCAGGTCTCCCCCCCCCCCCCATACATCGAGGCTACGTTAAAAAGTTCCCCGAAAATAACAACTCACTCGACTCTGTGGTGGAGCCCTTCAAAAGCCTCGTATAGCCCTCATTAACCTCTTCACAAGACAGGACCACTCAGGTAGGGTAGGTAGGTATTATACTTGTAGTATAATACCTCGGAATGAAAACCTAGCAGACACAATTAGAGGGTGAAACGAGTAATTTGTCAAAATTGTGATATGAACCTCCTATCACTAAACAAGGCATGGACAACAGGCGGTCAATGTATTTTTCGAATTAACAGATCACTAAACCCAAAACGACGAATTTTGAGATGACTTGAAACCCCAGCAACTATTCCGTCTTTAAAATTATATTTAAAAACCAATTGCGTGGCCACTGGCAGCTAGCCACCATCCGAATGGTTTGGTATTGTAGACCTATGTATTAACACACATTTGCGGAACACTTGGGCCGGCGCTGAATCCATCGGGCTCAGCACCCGTGCGAGATCACATCATCGCCTCACCGCTCGACTGAGCACCTACCACGTTCATAGAGGATGTTGTCACGAGGATAGTTAATCCTGGAGTAGTTGAAACAAATAATAAAAAGAACCGTACTTGTTGGTGCTAATTGTGATGCTCCGCCTGGAAAAACAATTAGCATATCTTGATTGCTTGTCTGAACTACAGAGGTTATGGGTTTGATTTAGGGAGTTTAACTGCCCTCCGCCTCCGCTACATCACTCCTCGATTCAGTTCTAATCTGAATTTTAGTTTGCTTGACTCAATCGCACTCGCCCTGCTAGTTGCAGTTAAGCGTTGTTACGGGTATTTCTGTAGGTAGGTACCCCTGTAGGTGCCTACCTTGAGCTGCTCCATCCTAGATTCTGTATTCCATGGAATAGGTACACTCTCAACAGCTTCCTCCAAAATGGAAGAATCATGCGTAATTTGAACGAAAAAGTAGGAAATATTGTAAATTTCCAACACCCGAAATCAGTGAGCTGGTATTGTAGAGTATTTTGGAATGGAAATCGAAGGATTAAAGCGGATTCTAACCCGTAGGGGGAAGGGCCGAAAGAGCTTTTAAAAGTGGAAATCTGTAATGGAGACTCCTATCAGTACGGTGTATGTTGTATTCAACACAGATAATATTATATTAATCGATCAAATAAGAAAGAAAGTTTTTCTGACTATTGCCCAGGAGAAGTAGGAAGCTTGATCGCAGTACCGCAGGTAAGTGTGCGTAGATTGGGATAGCCGGCTTAGTAAGCCGCCTCTTTGTAGGAGCTTATGACCCGATCTCAGACGAAATTCCCTGCTAAAAAGGGAAGTCGGCATCTCACTACATTGTTAATCTACATTCTTTGTTCGATTTCGGTAATTGAGTTAGATAAAGCCTACATTTAGCAACTAGAAGCGTAAACAAAAAACGCTGCAAATTTTACACGGGTTTATTATTCTTTGATATAAGTTACTTGTGCAGAAATTCAATTCTGTCAATGAAAAAGATCGCAACAGTGAAATTGGATCGTTGCGGGACCCCAAAAAAGGGATTCTACGTCCAAAAATACCTCGAAAACGCCACCTGACTCGATCCCATAGCCAAAAGCCTTCAAAAACCCCTCCCGTGGCCCCATAGCGCCCCACGGGTTTAGGCGATCGGGCTGAAAACCTTGCGGGGACAACTAGATGGTAAACCGAGTATTTTGTCAAAATTTCAGATTTTAAAAAAAATTCGTACTGCGCAAAACGGCCCCGGACGGCGGACGGACATTTCGGTTTTGGAATCTAGCCCTCTTGAAACGGATACCTAATGTCAAATTTTGAGGCTGATCGGAGTCGTCTACCTCCGTCGCGAACACATAGGTGTATTATTCCAAGAATAATGAACCAAAACGCTTAAAATTTTACACTAGGGTTTATTATTATTTGATACAGGTTACTTGTGCAGAAATTAAATCTGTCAATGAAAAAAATTTAGAAAAAAAATGTTTTTTCAAATTTTTTGTTTTTTACTTGAATAATATTTGACCTCCTGGGATCCTTCAAAAATCCCATTTGTAGCCCCATGAAAGCCCTATAGATAGCAACATCGAAATCGGATCATTCCGGGGCCCCAAAAAATGGATTCTAGGTCCAAAAAACTTCGAAAACGACACCTAACTCGATCCCATAGCCAAAACTATTCAATAAACCGTATAAGTACGTTGTTGGGCCTTTTTTCAAAATTACATTCCGCATAAATGGTGTTTAAAACGTATTCCCCAGGGTGCGATCAATGACTTTCTCCACCTGATTCCCCTGTCATGACTGTAATCCGCGGGTTGTGCGGAAAGTCGATCGATTCAGGGGAGGTTACAAATATTGAGCAAAGACGTGCACTGACCTGAGCGGCAGACGTGAGCGGACGTGAGAGTACGAGGACGGCGAGGGTGAAACAGATCATGGTAGTACCGTCTGGGGCAGATCATGGCTCACTCTGATGGAGAAACGAGATCGGATCAGCGAGGATGTGGGAGGGCCCCCACCTCCTCGGGGTCGTGGCGAAGCCCCCGGGCGCCCGTAGGAAAACCCCCTTTGGTGCATGTTTCGACTTTGTACCCTTTCAACTTGAAGCGTTTTCCTATAATTGAAAGGGTGCCCAGATGTACCTACGTCTTATAACACTACAGCAGACTTTTATTTGTGGTCGGTGAATTATTATTAGGTATAGGTGAATATCCTAGTTTTTCAGTGCTCCCGTAGAATTTATAAATCGAGACCCAGGCACTTCTTCCGGGCACCCATTATCGTTACCCTCCTTCTGATAATATCACGTATTACTATGTCCTTTTTTTCTTGAAAATGTATGCACCACGTTAATGCTTATAAACTCGGAAAAATCTTTAATTGGTCTTAAAATATCCTGTTTGGCGAGCATAGTAGCTACGAGAAAAGTCTGAAACCACCAAAACGTTGCTCCATGTGGCGCATGGAAGCTCCGAAAGTGAAGAAAAACAAAATATTAAACTTTATCTAAAAAATTCGAAAAAAAAAAAATCGAAAATTAGTTTTGCCGAGTAGATGACGAGAAAAATCTGAAACCACCAAAACGTTGCTCCACGTGGTGCTCATGCTCCAAAAGTGGTCAGAAAATAGGGGCTGAAGCAGTTGACAGGATGTTGTGATGTCGGTGAGCCGAGGGGTGTCTGACGTGGCTGCCACCCACCTACCACAACCCCCTCCGACCGCCCCCCAAAACACTAAAATCTGGTTAATTTTGGAGAACTTTTATTTTTTGAGTTCAACCTTTGACGTGGAATGTCCCATTTATTATTTTTTTTAATTTTTGAAGTTGTAGAGCAACGCCCCGCTGAACCCCCCTCCTATCGCCTTTCCACTCCCTTATCCTATTCTCTCCTCGAAGCAGTCGTCGACGACGCACAGAGGGGCGGAAATTCGAAAAATTAAAAACACATCTGACCGATCGGTTTGATGTTAATTCTCGAGCTGATATATATAATATTATGAACAAAGAACAATATTGGTTTTGTCGCTTCGAGCTATCTGGAGGAGAGCAGATGGGCGGATTATCCAGCAGATAAAGTTGTTCATTTTCTAAGAATTTCCTCGAGATAAATAATTTAATTATTCAAAGTTTGAATTATTCAAAAAATGGAAAAAAGAGGAACATTTAACATTTAAATTTTATTTTTTAATGAAAAATGGTTATAAACAACTAAACATTTATATTTTTTATTTTTTATGCTAAACCCATCTTTACCAATCAGTCTGTCACCTTGAATATTTTCCGCCACCTTTTATCGTCATCGGCCCCTCTGTGCGACGGAAAGAATCGGTCTGAAGAAGAGCTTGCTCGAAACGTAGGTAGATTTTGTCCCCTTGAGTGTTTTTCTCGTGAAGTTTATTATATTATTACCTATTGAATTTTGTATATTATTAAATAAATGCGGAAATTTCAATTTTGGTGGAAGTTTGGCTCCCGAAAATTTAGATCAACATTTCACTCGCACAAAATAATGAAAATAGTTGAACGAATAAAGATTAGTAACGATTAAAGATCGACTAAATTAAGACAGAACGAATGTGTCCGTCATAAGTTGCTCGCGACAAGAAATGTTAACTACGTTGAGAAAAAGTGTTATCAACTCAGAGTTGACAGCTACTTCCCGCCTTCATTTTGTTGTGATCCTTTGGATCATCCAACGGATTTGTTGTGACCCATAGAGTCAACTTCAGAGGCAATTTTAACTGGGAATGCATTTTCCACGGGTTTAAAATTGCCTCCAGTACTGCGGAGTGAAGTAGGTACACTAGATATTCAAGTAAGTAGGTACTCAACGAGCTGTTATAGCTTCTGTTTTCTTGTAATGTTATGCAGTGCGGGTTCATCACAGTTGAATCAACTTACGGAATATCGTTTTTCATGGAAGGATAGTTCCTACCACACGTTATTGGTGGGCCTTCATATTTTTTCGTGACTGTCCCCCACGATACCTACATCGCCCACGCAGTCAAAGGAAATAACCGGGAAATCGTTACTCGTAGGAAATAACCTGGATTAATCATTAATTTCTTTTCCAGCTGGGCTACTGGCGCAGTGCGTTCAGCTGCTGGTCGGCTCTCATGCCTCAAAACAAAGATAGATTCAACGAATTAGCCAAAGCTCGCTTCTTGGCGTATGCTCTTTATCACAGTCTTCAGGATCTGGATCTCAGGTAAGTAACACGATTAAAAAAACCTTCGTGGTTTGACCGTTGGCGGTGGAAATGTAACATAACAAAATATTTCATACATTCTGCAAGTATTTTTAATTACGTTTGTACAAATTTTAGATCCACCCGCTATTTGCTTTTGGACAAAAAAGCAGACCCTAATTACTTGCTTCGTGAATTTGGAATAGCGCCTATTCACATAGCAGCAGGAATAGGTGATGAAACTTTCGGTACCCGCGCTATGGGACTGTGTCTCACTTTCGGTGGTGATCCTAATGTGCCGTAAGTATCTTCCTACCTATGTAATCGCGACGGAGGCCGAAAATTCAGATCAGCCTCAAAATTGGACATTATACGTTTCGAGCTGTCTAGATTCCAAAAACGAAATGTCCGTCGGCCGTCCGAGCCGTTTTGGGCAGTAGGGATGTTTTTTAAAATCTGAAAATTTGGCAAAATACTCGGTTTATCATCTAGTTGTGCCCGTAGGGTTTTCAGCCCGATCGCCCTAACCCGTGGGGCTACGGGAGGTTTTTTTAAAGGGTTTCGTCTATTGGGTCGAGTTAGGTGTCGTTTTCGAATTATTTTTTGGACGTATAATCTATTTTGGGGGCCCCAGAACGATTCGATTTCATCGTCGGGGGTCTATTGGGCTCTTATGGGACTACAAATGGCATTTTTGAAGGATCCCTAGAAGTCAAATATTTTCCGAGTAATTTTGAACGCATAATCTATTGTTCGAGGTCCCACATCTGCCTGAACAATGTACAGATTTTTTGTTTTCAAAAATAGTTTTTATTGACAGAATTTATTTTCACACGAGTAAAAAAAAGTTGCAGCGTTTTTTTCCCCCCTGAATTCTAACTCGAATCGCGACGGATCGCCTTATCAAATCTTTCGAAGGTTTTCAGGAGATCGAAGAAAATGTTAATTATACGAAGTGTGACTTTGATTCCTGATTCCGCTAAACTGATTTGATTCCTGAAATGACCGCTAAACTACCGATATAAGCACTACTGTCGGTCTTACGAGAAATAGGCTAGTCCGGGGAGACAAAATGTGTTCTTTTATGTAGGTACCTACTTAGTGTTCTTGTAGGCACCTCCTTAACTGCGTAAAATCTTGATAGGGATGAACTGTCGAAATGGTGTGGCCAGCTCTGTAATTTTCTGCAGTGGTATCACAAACATCCCCCTCCCTCTCGCACCCCCTTACAACATTCACTTCCACTTAGATGATACTGACGTCGTTTTGTTCATAGGAGCGTTGATGGGTTAACGCCTGTGCACGTTGCAGCTATCTGGAAGAAGATGGGCGTGTTGGAGCTGCTGATCAGGAACGGTGGAGATATGGCCCTGCGCGATCAGAATGGCTTTACACCTTTGAACTATATGCAGGAGACTAGTAGGTTGGAGATGACTGGTTCTCATCACTCAAGCATATCTCCCCGTGAACGTAAGGATTAGTTTTCTATGGAGCGTAGTAAATAGCTCCCAAACTTATACCTTTGTGAAATCCATTAATCTAATGAACAGCATCAATGCTACTGCATAGTTTCAGTTATAAATACATAAGTGGCCTTATATTTCAGGGGTGATAACCGGTCAGTTGGCTTTGGATGTCTCATGCCAGGTTCGTAGCATGCTAGTATGTAAGTGTTTTTTAAAGAACTTAAAATTACACCCCTTATAGGCTGAACACGTTCAAGTGAATGCCCTGTGGTTATGCCCTGTGTTCTGGTTATCCTAGTTTCAAACTGGCTCAATTATGTTAAGCCTTGTAAGTGACGCACCATCATAATTATGACCAGTTATGGGACCATTATGTGAAGACCTTGGAAGGCAACACTGGTCTTTCTGCCCTGAGGGCTGGCCAGAGAAAACATTAAATGTTTCTAGGTCTACTAGAAAATTTTTCTAGTAGACCTAGTAAAAAATAAGAAAGTAAAGTGGATTTTATTGTGTTAACTGATAAGGTTTTCACAATGGATCAGAAGCCGACCCCGCACTCTACTTTGAAATGATTCTGAAATGCCTTGCTCCAAACAACCGCTAATCCCAGTCGGGCTACCACCACCAGTTGAGCGGAAATACCTTACAATGCCACAAGTTGAGCGCGAAAGCGTTTTTGGCCGCCAGTTGAGCGCAAGATGGACCCGTACGTCAGTTATGCGCGAAAATAGTAGGGAAACCGCCAGTTGAGCACGAAGGACATTGAAAACGTGGACAGGATTTGCGAGAACAAGATTCGAAACACTATTGGAGCAAACAAACAAAAAAGTTGGTTCATAGAATTAATTAAGTATGGTTTAATGGAGTAGGATCGTCTTTCCTTCGTCAAATTTACGTCAATATTCCATGCGCTGATGCACTTCTTGGTTGAGTGGCATATTAAGAGTAGTAATTTCTTCGGACGAGATCGATCGGTTTTAATTCGAAGCTGGTGTATTTTTTTAAATGCAATTGTCAAGAAATTCTCTCCTGTTAGTGGTTGTCCAAGTCCGTGTACGGTTTTTTTTTTCGTAGGCATTCAGGCTGTTGTTTTTCACGTCAGTGGCGATTGTGAATTTTGAATGGCCTAAAACCGAATATGTTTGGGTGCTTGGAGGTAAATTGTTTCCCGAAAAAAGCATGAAAGGACTCGCAAGCGTTTGTTGTTCTGTTGGATTCTGTGGTCGCGCATGCCCATTGTGATGGTGGATAAGTGGAGGTGTAAAAACTTTACCATTGTAAAATGTATTCAGCATAATCACATAGAAGGCCGTCGGTTTGCGTTTCGGGAATTAAATCGAGGATGAGGCAATGTGGAACATCGTCAGGCACAGCTAAAATGTAAGACGAATCCACTTGCTAATATCTGAGTCCTTATCTTCGTATAAAGTAGTTAATCCACATTTTTGAACGAACCTGTACCGAGATTGTGCCAAGTGAAAACGACATCCGTTCGCCTCAGGCCATAGGTACTCTTAGAGCTGCGTTTCGTATAGCGAGTACAAAATCAGCTAGGTACTAATAATGTATATGTCTTGGGGCGAAAATTTTGACAAGGATAAGTTGATTGCAGTAGTTAACCAACACGAATTCGGGTTCACTCCATCTCTTGGCTGTCCATAAAAAGAGGTGTCGCGATCAACTGGTAGGGATTAAGAATTATTCCTGGTTTTGGTCGTTTGCGCTCAACTGGAGCCCCCCCCCCCCCCCCCCGTCCTTCTGGCGAGTTCACCAAAGTTATAACGCTTTAGCTCCCTCGCCCAAGGTGGAGGCTTACCTTGGCAGTAGACCTCAAAGAGGATACCATTAGAATAGAGGAGGTCCGTGCCCCATGTGCCCTTCTTGTGGGGAATGCAAAAATTGATCCGTCATGTTCTCTTTCATAACTGTGCCAAGTTTGGTAAAGAAGTTCCTGTTTGTTTTATTGGTAGCCTGGTTATTATCAGTCGTCCTTATGAGCCCTTCTTGGAGGGAATCGCCTTCTTAGGGGCAATCCTGCTCGATCTCGATAACGCTTTGTATATTTTGTTGTTGTTGTTGTAATTGCCCACTTCATGAAACAATAAAATTACATTTTCAGTACCTACCTGCTTAGTTACCTAGTTACTTATAAGTAGGGGGTGGATTCTTAGGAAATAATATATTTTTTTTTCCTGAAGAAATATTTGAAAGATACCAAGGTACTTATCCGTTTCACAGCACAATGATTCCGAAAATGCGTAGTTATTTTGACATATAAACGCATATTTTGGGGTTAGTGACATATTTCAAGTGAAAATGTATATAAACACATATTTTTTGGGTTTTCTTTCTTTCTTTTTTTTAATGAGAAAAATTAAGGGAGTTTGTGCGTTCATCTCGGGGTGTGGGAGGCCGCGTGAACAACTCAACTACTGGAGTAAAACACTTACGTCAAACTTGTCCAACAAACTTGAGTGTCAGTTGGCTTTCATTAGCTCGCGTTACGATGATTCGGCTACCACGTTTTTGGGGCTGGAGCTCAGCCAGATACAACCTATTTTTACTTCTTGTCAGTTACTAGTTCAATATCAAATTTTGATATTATTCATCTACCTACACCTCTTGTCAGTTACTATGTACTCTGTCTGTCGTTACCAAGAGTAAGACATAACGTAAGTTGGATGCGGCGAGATAGTGGGAATCCATCTTACAAAAAGAGTAAGATTTAAAAATAGTAGAGTTGTTATTTTTTGGGACTAACTAGTCACTTGGTTTACATTGAAAACAATTTTGTAAACGGTAGATCCTTCAAATGACTCAACAAAACATGTGCGAATTCTTCATGTTTTCATATATCAGGTTTATTAAATTTGTATTGAGTGAGTTTTGGTTTATTATTCTTGGGATAATACACCTATGTTTTTGCGACGTGAGTCGACGACTCCGATCGGCCTCAAAATTTGACATTATCCGTTTCAACAGGTCTACATTCTAAATCCGAAATGTCCGTCCGCCGTACGCCGTCCGGGCCGTTTTAGGCAGTAGGTTTTTTTTTAATCTGAAATTTCGACAAAATACTTGGTTTACCATTTAGTTGTGCCCGCAAGGTTTTCAGTCCGATCGCTCAAACCCGTCAGGCGCTATGTGGCTAAAATGGGGCTATGGGAGGTTTTTTTAAAGGCTTTTAGCTATGGGATCGAGTTAGGTGTCGTTTTCGAAGCATTTTTGGACGTAGAATCCATTTTTTGGGGTCCCGGAACGATCCGATCTCACTGTGGCGATCTATAGGGCTTTCATGGGGCTAAAAATGGGATTTTTGAAGGATCCCAGGAGGTTAAAAATTTTTCGAGTAAAAAATAAAGATTTTTGAAAAAAGATAAAAATAAAAATAAATCTTTTCCAAATTTTTTCTCATCGACACAGAATTAAATTTATGCACAAGTAACCTATATAAAGAATAATAAACCATGGTGTAAAATTTGCAGCGTTTTTGTTTAGAAATCTTGTGCTCTTCTTGCAGAGGGTTTCTGCTTCGGGCAGACCGATGGGAGACGTCATTTTGTGTTCACCACAAAAAGGGCATCGTACCCTTTTGGTTTATTATTCTTGGAATAATACACCTATGTAATCGCGACGGAGGTCGACGACTCCGATCGGCCTCAAAATTTGACATTATCCGTTTCAAGAGGTCTAGATCCTAAAACCGAAATGTCCGTCCGCCGTCCGGGCCGTTTTGGGCAGTAGGATTTTTTTTTTTTTTAATCTGAAATTTTGAGAAAATATTCGGTTTACCATCTAGTTGGGCCCGCAAGGTTTTCAGCCCGATCGCCCAAACCCGTGGGGCGCTATGGGGCTACGGGAGGGTTTTTTTGACGGCTTTTGGCTATAGGATCGAGTTAGGTGTCGTTTTCGACGTATTTACGTGTATAGGTAGGTATACTTAATGTACTTATCCTTCATTTGTTTGTAGGGAGGAGAAGGGTTGGCAGATTCAGCACATTCTCTGCTTGATTCCGAGTGTTACTTGACCGCATTCGACGATAGCGAAACTGACATCTTGAACAATGCCTTCTTCGCTGATGACCTTGACGTGTTCGAGAACGAATTCTCCGACGTGGAAACCTCATGTTTCTTCGAATCTTACCATCCACCGGAAGACCCTAGTCCGTCTGGACGGTGTAGCGCCCTGATTGTTCCATTCGTACCAGCAGTTGTTCCAGCAGTTTGTGATAACCCTATTCCCTTGGCGTACCCGTGGAGTCCAGGTCCTGATATTTACCCTGGAACCAGCTTAGGAATCTGCCTAGCGCGTTTCAAGTCCAAATTTATACAAAACGCGACTCCTAGTATGTCCCTCATTTCTCGGTTAGTGGCAATATAACGTTTAAAGGAATTCAATGAATAACGCATCGGTTTAAAATAAAGTTTGTCTATTTTATTTTTCAGGCTTAGTTCGGAATCTGGTACCTACTTTGAAGCTTGTGAACTCGTATCAGATCATTCTGCAGGTAGTTGCGGTTCATCTTTGTCTTAATAATTTGACGTTTTTTAAGATAAGCTAGCGTTTCAATTGTCGGGCTAGTAATTCAACACAGGGCTAGAAGTAACACATTCTTCACGATTCCACATAAGTTTATTTTATTCCTCAGGTTCTCTATCTTCGTGTCCAACGGAACGATTAAAATATCTCCTTGAAAAACGCCAAATACAATATGGCCCACTTGTGAAGAGTACGAAACGTATCTACTTGTATCAGCTCAAAAAAGCGAGAGGTGAAGGTTTCCAAGAGATACCCAAAATCCCACGTTTAGGTAAGGTATCCACGTTTCAGTATTAATGAAATAATGATATTATGATTTGCGGGTTAGGGAGAGAAATGACTCCTCTGCTGTTGTAGGGGGAAATAGGCTAGGGGGGTCCCATCGGCTACAGAGGGTACATTGAAGAGGGGCCCAATTCAGCCGTCAATTAGCGTTACCCAGGAGACCCCAAATGCCCCAGACAAGGAGGGTTGCAGCAATGATGCTCTTCCACCAGAAGAGAGTCAGTGTCAAGAGGGCTTGCAGAAAGAAAAGGAGGCTTTTTAAAACGACGAAACTCGAGAGGCTGACAAGAGACTACCGTGATGGTCGATCCAGACGCTTTTTCCAGGGTATACGCAATGTGAAGGAAGCCCCTCATGGACCGCCACCGCCGCTCACCATTGTAACCTCCTCAGTGACAACGAGGACATCAATGCTGAATGGGTAAGGAATTTCACTGAGCTCTTTAAAAGAGAAGAGACGGATTGGGAGGCAGATAACCGTTTGATGCTCGATAACGCTCTGCTTGGTGACGGGAGGAACGACGATGATGAGGCCACCAGACATGGAGTACCTGATATACATCATCAATAGCCTCAAAAACAAGGCAAGCAGGAATCCGATGATTTTGGTCGCTCAGCAAGGTGCTCAGGAGATGAAAGGTGGCCTGGACATACAGTATTATTATTATGATGAATCATCACCACCCATGGACTCAGGGGCCCATCTTATTCTTGGAATAATACACCTATGTAATCGCGACGAAGGTCGACGACTACGATCAGCCTCAAAATTTGACATTATCCGTTTAAAAAGGTCTAGATTCCAAAACCGAAATGTCCGTACGCCGTTCGAGCCGTTTTGAGCTGGAGGATTTTTTTTAAATCTGAAATTTTGACAAAATACTCGGTTTACCATCTAGTTGTGCCCGCAAGGTTTTCAGCCCGATCGGCCAAACCCGTGGGGCGCTAGGGGCTAAAATGGGGCTACGGGAGGTTTTTTTTTAAAGGCTTTTGGCTATGGGATCGAGTAAGTTGTCGTTTTCAAAGTATTTTTGGACGGAGAATCCATTTTTTGGGGTCCCGGAACGATCCGATTCCACTGTTGCGATCTACAGGGCTTTCATGGGGCTACAAATGAGATTTTTGATGGATCCCAGGAGGTCAAATATTTTTCAAGTAAAAAAAACAAAAATGTTGAAAAACAAATTTTTGAAAAAAAAAAAAAATTTGTTTTAAAATAAAAAAAATATTTTTTATATTTTTTTTATTGACAGAAATAAATTTCTGCGCAAGTAACATAAATCAAAGAATAATAAACCCTAGTGTAAAATTTGCAGCGTTTTCATTTGTGGAGTACCGCCGTTCTGAAAGTGGGGGGGAGAGTTTAATTCCTTGAAGCGTTCGAGTTCTGATTTGATTCTGAACGGCCAGAACTTACTCTGCGAACTCAACACGTACACCATTTTTGAGGAGTGACACTTCACTTGCCAGCGTATCCTGCCCACTAGAGGTATCATACTGGTGAAAGAGTCGTTCACAAATCATTGTACGATAAACTGTCTAAAAACCTTGCTAATGTATGGTGAAGCCCAATTGAAAGTGTCTTCTTTATTTAAACAAAAAGTTCTTGACGTTTATATGCTATGTTGCACGATAAAGAATATTTTATTTTAAATATGGTAGTTTAAATAATATTATGGTATTCTTTGTCTGGTTATTTTCAGAATTTAACGACGTTGTGATTGCTACGATGAACAACAGGCTAATGGAATACATCGAGAAATGGTCTGAACTAGAGCTAGAAATGGTTGACAATTTGGATAAGGCCAAGTTAGAGGCTAAACTCGATCCATCGAAACAGTATTTCACCTACCTGTTGTTGGATCCTCTAGTTTCGGGTTTGGGAGAGAAGCGCCAAATCAGCCGAGATGTCATCAATTTTTGGCCGGAATTTTTGAAATCCGTTTTTTACATCGGGAAGGGGAAGAACTCCCGGCCGCTTGATCATCTCGTAGATGCTGTCAAATCGAATAAGTTACCAACTTCGGAGAAGGTACCTGAGCTAGAATATAATCGCTCTATTTAGTTATTAAGTTTAAGTCTCGCATTTTATTAGTGCATTTCATATTCTCGCAATAATAGCATCACTCCTTTGTTTTCCTCAGATAAAGAAAATCAGAAGCATTTGGGAGAAGGGAGTGGGAGTTGTGACAATCCACGTTTTTCACAACATCGCAGAAGCGGAAGCCCTCACTCGGGAAGCCTGCATGATCCTCGCCCTGTCCAATGCTCGTCTTACGAATGTGCAGAGCGGTACGTGTTACGGCGGCGTGCAAAAGTGGACTCTCAAAAGAAAAAGACAACTTGGGGCTGTACTGCTGTACCGGGCTATGAACCTTATGCTGGCTGAAGGTGTTCGTCAGTTATTCCCTTCTGATTTGAAAAAATGATCACGCCCTGGATCCCTTCGTTTTTGGCGAGAAGGTGGTGTACGCTGTGATTTGAAGCCGTGTGCCACTGATCTATGTTATTGCCATTAAGCTTCAATAACTGTGATACTAGATTAGGATGATCCTTGTTGAAAGGACGGCCATGTTTATTTTGAGTCACCATAGTGTAGAAAGTTGTTCCCATACTGATCAGTCTTAATTATTGTACTTATAGTAGGTTATCTTTTTATATCCTGAGTCACATCTTGACGCAATTTGAACTATTTTTGTGGTCTGGGTTTTTGCCTAGCTATCAATTTTAACAGAAACTGTTTTCGATCGGATTCAGATTTCCGAGCTTATCGGTTGCGCCACTTGAATAAAGTGAGCGAATGGGTTTTTCAAGAACACCGACTTGTTATTTATGACGAGATGGGATTTGCAGCGCACTAGACTGATATACTTCGCTGTGTTATGTACTCATGTGGCTTTACCTTTCGGCTCGTATACTGTTCTACTGCAGCTGTTCGTACGAGCCTCGTGTGTCTAAAAACCGGAAAATCCTTCGAATACTAATTAAAATGAAGCATTTATGTTTCGAGGATCATTGAAGAAAAATTCTCCCTTTTCTGGGGACTCGTGTTAAAGAGGTATATCACAGAAATGCTTGACGGTGTTTGATTCACGTCTGAACCTCCTTGATTTATTTGTGTGCTCCGTCAGAAGCAGGGCAAAAATATACTTTTATGTGTCGTTTGAAAGGCGAAGGTGGGGGCAAAAAGTTTGCACGGGGTAAAAGTTCTAATTTGAAAATGAGTGAGGAAAGTTTCATGGAAAAACTGATAGGCACATTTGTCTGCCCCAAGCTTGTGTTACCCCACCAAACCTCAGGCAGAAGGGTCGCGTGGGGCTTCATGAGGTGAGTTGATTTTCTTTAGTGCTTATGTAATTTTTCCGAGTGGAGCAAAACTGCAATGCCAACCTTTTCTCTTCATTTTCTTCTCAACGACACTTTTTGGGAAAATTTAAAATTTCGTGTCTGTCTTCAAGGAGATGATCCATTTTTGACATTTTATGTCTTCGCTTTGGCACATAAACTCAAAAATCGTCACGAAAACTGTTGACGAAAATTGTCCCAAGCCGTTTCTAGGGAAATGGAACTTATTCATAGCAGGTGATCCGAATATTGCGAGAACGGTTTGATTTGTGAAGCGGTGGGTAAATCATTTTAATAACTTAAACTTGACGATGCCCAGGGTCCGGATCAGCTGAGTTGCTCTTAAAGCTAATTTCTATGGTTTACACTCTGGGAAGCTGTAATTTCGTATGTAGCCTCTATAGGACATTTACTTGACAATGCCCAGGGTCCGGATCAGCTGAGTGGCTCTTGAAGCTAATTTCGATGCTTTACACTCTAGGAAGCTGTAATTTCGTATGTAGCCTCTTTGGGACATTTACTTGACGATGGCCAGGGTCCGGATCAGCTGAGTGGCTCATACAGTTAAATTCTATGCTTTACACTCTAGGAAGCTGTAATCTCGTATGTAGCCTCTCTAGGACATTTACTTGACGATGCCCAGGGTTCAGATCAGCTGGGTGGCTCTTGAAGCTCATTTCTATGATTTACACTCTAGGAAGCTGTAATTTCGTATGTAGCCTCTTTACGACACTTACTTGACGATGCCCAGGGTCCGGATCAGCTGAGTTGCTCCTAAAGTTAATTTCTATGCTTTACACTCAATTGTAATAGAGGGGAGTACAGAAGTGGGAAAGGGGAGTAGGAAATGGTGTTGGGGGGGGGGGGGATTAAAGACATAAAATGTCCCAATGTGTTGCAGACTCGTATGCAAGCGTTTAATATACTCAATACTTTCCTAAAACTATCGATTTTTAGAGAGAAGTTGTGGGGACACCGTAGAACAACACAATACCAGTTTTCGAGCAATTGGATCTTCGGAGAGCATGAAAAAAATGCAATCGCCAAAAGTGCAAACCCTTGCCCCCACCTACCCTAGTTGGCTGGATGCTAACAGCATGGCAGGAAAATAATTTTTCAAAAGTAGAAACAGACTTGACTTATCGATGTCGCTGTACCGTGATTAATTACGTACTTTAGCTAATTTAAGCATTTCAGGTAATTTGAAACCACTCTTCACTCTAGCCAAAGATCAAATTGTGAGTTGTGGGGCGTCGAGAAAACCCTTATGTCGACAATAAATTTGCAAAACCGTGTAAGTCATTTCCGTTTGCTTTTCTGATAGAATGTGAATCCCTTGATCCATCAAACTTCTGGAAAAAATCCATCAGGTTTCAGGAAAAGATCCATCAAAGTTCCAGAAAGGATCCATCCAATTTCAGGAAAAAGGCTTGCAATATAACTGGCCATTTTGGCATCCGGTGTGGATAATTCTCCCATTTGAAGGAAAAAGCTCAATTTTGGTTTATTATTCTTGGAATAATACACCTATGTGATCGCGACGGAGGTCGACGACTCGGATCGTCCTCAAAATTCGACATTATCCATTTCAAGAGGTCTAGATTCTAAAACCGATATGTCCGTCCGCCGTCCGGGCCGTTTTGGGCAGTAGGAAATTTTTTTAAATTTGAAATTTTGACAAAATACTCGGTTTACCATCTAGTTGTGCCCGCAAGGTTTTCAGCCCGATCGCACAAACCCGTGGGGCGCTCTGTGACGTTAAAATGGGGCTACGGGAGGGTTTTTTGGCTATGGGATCGAGTCAGGTGTCGTTTTCGAAGTATTTTTGGACGAAGAATCCAGTTTTTGGGGTCCCGCAACGATCCGATTTCACTGTGGGGATCTTTGGGGCTTTCATGGGGCTAGGAATGGGATTTTTGAAAAATCCCAGGAGGTCGAATATTTTCCGAGAAAAAAAGGCGCTGATTAGCCTGGTTTGAATCCGGGGACGAACTAATGTTTGACCAAAAGTCAATTAAGTGTTGTAATGCCTGTCTTGTCGGCAGACAATTCACCTCTGAACGCAAGTTTATGTGAATCCATTCCATGGAGCATGAATTTACAAAGCTTTTTCAAGTACAGTGCGGGGTCGGCTCCTGACCCAATAATTCACAATTATTGTGAAAACCAGTTGGTTAACAAAAAAAAAAATTTCTTGTAAAAAAGTAAAGTGGTTTTTTTTTGTTAACCAACTAGTTATTTAATGCTAGGCCGTAACTACCACGCCTCAGGGAGTGTGACAGGGTGGCCTCATGGACTAAGGCGTCAGTGAAACGCCTGTTTACAATCAGCTGATCAGCCTGATTCGAATCCGAGGACGAACACCAATGTTTGAGGAAAAGTCAATCATGTGTTGTATTACCTGTTTTGTCAGTTGACAATTCACCTCTGAACTTTTGAAAGTGTATGTGAATCCTAGCAGAGGCTCCGGTGACAGAAGCAGCCAAGGCATCTGTCCTCATCACACAAGATCTGAGGCACAAAGTTTAGAATAAGCAACCTCTCTTGGGACCTCTTACCAGGATAAAAATTTATTTGTGAACCGGTATAAACATGTCTTTGTTTGCTGAGAACATTAAACTAGCCACGCTATCTGCGCGCCTTGGGGGCTAAGGACTGGAGGGGGGTATCAATTCCCCCCAAAACCCCTCCCGGACAGTCGAAGGGGCGGTCGGATTGTGTCCACCCCCCTCCTAACAACCCCCCAAGAAGAGTGATAAGGCGTGTATTAGGTAATTAGGAATTGGACCTCGACCACCCAGGAGGCAAATAGAGTCAAAAACGGGCACTCGGGACTCCCGAGTCGGGAGTACAATAAGCCAGAAGGCTTCCGTACTGGGGGTCTCCCACAAATTATTACCCGCAGTGTTCCGATCTCCCGAAAAGTTTTCATTTTTTTACCCCTCAGGGCAAAACGAGTGGGGATTGGCTGGCGTAGCCAGTAGGGGGTGGCCCCCTAGACCACTACATTACAGCCTCAACAAGAGGAGGAGAGTGACCCAAATTTGGTCATCTTTCTTCCATTCTTTTTTTCCACCTGTGGGAAAATTTTGAAAAAATACCGGAACCAGCGGGGCTGGCGTAGCCAGTAGAGAGTGGCCCCCTAGTCTCTTACATACAAGCCGCTTAGGCCAACGTAGTTGAGGGAACCCCTTCGGACCTCATACTGCGAACCAATTCGGACAACAAATATTTTGCCGGGAACCAAAACGGCTACACTGGACCAAACTGCCAGTCACGGTCCCGACGTTGCTTGAGAGGTCGAGTTTCAGGTTCCTACTTTTCAACTCATCATTTACTGTAGTTTACTATATTTTTTAAAAGCACAATCTTCAAGATTGTTTATTTTTATTTTGAATTCAGTTGTTAGTCCCACTCGCCTCCCGCAAAAATCCTGTAAATACCCCGATTCTTGCCCCATAAAGTTGTAGGTATGTGGCTTAAGCCACGTACAGTTCTACGATCAAAAGACTGCAGTCGGGAATCAGTTACTAGCCGTTCAAAATAAGTTCGGTCGAACCTTTCCCTTTCAGTTCCGTTAGAATTTCAGTGCTGGACGTCGTTAAGGGACCGAGCGTTAATTACGCGAAAAGGGTAGTGCAACGTGTTAAGATAGGGATAGGGGCCATCTACCTGCTTTTGGCCGACGGCAGTCTTTTGATCGTCGAACTGTAGAACCCCGGGAAATTATCTGATCAAGCTGAAAAGTTCTGGGACAAACAAGGTCCCCCGGCAAAAGTGGCCTGGACGGTGGAGGGACATTTAATTTTTTTTTAAATTTCGATGATTGACGAAGTGAAGGTGAAATGTAGGCGAACCCCTCATTCGTAAGCGAGGTGCCTTGTGGGCTAAAATTCTTTTGGGGAAACTGTCTTGTAGGCAAAATGGCGTGGGTGAAACGGTATGAGGATGAAATGCCTGTGGGTGAAATGACATGAAGGTGAAACGCTGTAGGCCAAGTGACTGTAAATCAACAAAATGAATATATGAAGCCTCGAATGTCAACTCCATAATCAAAATCCTGTAGCATTTTGTTTTTGTCGCGGTAATGAATTTTGGAAGATTAATTCAATACAAATCGGAGGATGATGTTCACATTGAAGGTAGGTACCTATATTCAATATGAATTTCGGCAGGTAACTGATTATTTTGAGCCTCTGATTTTGAATCAAATATTCACAACACAACCGTTATTTGACGCCATGCCTGAGAGTAATTACTCGAATATTAATATTTGATGGAGAAATTGAATTCCAATTCTTTCTAATCTTTGTATCGTCACCAAGGAAGACCCCAGACTAGGAAAGCCCATGGTATAACCTAATTGATTCACTTTGTTTTCGGAATTCGACAACCTCAAAATGGCCAGTAACCTGAGAATCACCTTAACATGGTTTTGCGTAACCACTGTCGATATTCTATTTAGTCAAAACGCCTTGAGAATTTGAGGAAGTTTGGATTGATCGACTGACTGTATTGTACTGTAAAAGCACTTCTTGACTGATTTCTATTTAGTCGTGTTATTTTATTTATTAATAAAACAAATGAAGGGTACTGGAGGCGCACGAATGATCATGCCGTTGCCCCGGTGGGGGCCACTCAAAGATGCCCTTCCCCTCTCTGCTCTGACCGTTATTGTTCATCCTGCCGTGCTTACGAAAAGTTGTTGTCCCCGCTTCTCCGTCGTTAATCGCTCAATTGTTATAAATTGTTTAAAACCTCGCTGCTCATAATCGCGCTACAGAACGGTGATCTCGAATTATATAAAACCTCCCCGGATCCCGCGAAACTACCGCGCAGAATCACGCAAAATACACTGTCCCCGGTCGACGTGGTTACTTTCCGGATTAATTGAATTATTGTGCCGAAACCCTATCTATTCCTTACCCTTCCTACCCTCAAACACCCACACCCCTCCTATTTCAGGCAAAAGTGCGGTTTTCCGGAAGGCGAGTCTCGAAGTCTGACAGGGTGAGTTATGTATTTTTGTATTTTTGTCTCCGCTGTCTACCGAAGAATTTAATAATTAATTTTCCCCCGTGATTCCGGGGGTGGTCCTTCGTTGTAAATTCGCACCAACATTATTTTTGGTCCTTTCGGGCGTTAGATTGTCCATAGTTTCGGGATTCGGTAAAATTCCAATTTCAAGGTTAGCCGTCAACGTGCTAAAATTCCTGCCGATTCTTGTCTCACTCGGTCCGTTCTTTCGATTCGAGTTCCCCTTTCATCTTCGGAATGCCAGTTGATAACGTTGCCGATAACGCATTGGAAAATGTTTATTATCTCCAAAGATCGCTTCATACCGCAAAAAAGGAACGAGCGTTCTCCCGGATGCAAACTCTGTATGACGTTTGCAGTAGGCAATCCTTTTCCACTGATACCCGCGCTAAGGCTGATTTTATAACCAAAGCGCGAAGAATAGAATCGCTTCGCAAGGAATTTATCGAAAGTTTGGACTTAGTACACGAGTATGAATATAAAATCGACCCTGCCTACGAAATAGATTATCAAAATTTAGATGCCTTCGATGATCTCTTTTGCATAGTGCAGGAGAGATACTCCGAATTAATTCGCCAGGAAAGGCCTGCTGAAGATCAACGAGAAGTCCGATATGTGCCCCATATGGAAGCTCCTAAGCTTGAGGTTCCTAAATTTTCGGGTGTCGTTGAGGAATGGCCGGTATTCTATCATCTATTCAAACAGAGTGTTCACGAAGATCCTCGCTACACTGATCTCGATAAAGTCACGCGTTTGGCCGGGGCCCTCCAGGGTTCAGCCAGAGTTGTACTATCGTCAATTTCGCCGATAGCCGCTAATTACAATATTTTATTACAGGCTTTAATTGATCGGTATGAGGATAAGCGGGCGCTCGCCTCAATTTACATCGAAAAAATATTGAACTTTAAATCGCTATCCGCTGAATCTGAAAAGGGCTTAAATTCCTTTCTGGAGGGATTTATTGCGCCCATTTACGCGTTGAAGCAGTTAAATTTAGATGATTTGTCCGATTATGTATTTTTACATATCGCGTTAAAGAAAGTGGACCTGACCACGGCCAAATTATTCGAAAATAATTACCGTTCAGTCGCATTTCCAAGTTTGGAAAATTTGGTTAAATTTGTTTCCGAGCAGGGTAAAATTCTTGGTAGAACCTCTAGCTCCACACCGTCTACTGGGTCCAAACCAAACCCTGTTAACACCAAAGGTAAAGGGACCCCTGGTCCGAAAGGAGCCTCCAATCACGCGTTCGTTGCGCAGGATTTAATCACGCCAAGTAGGTACCGATCAAGCTGCCATTGCCACTGAAGGTCAGGATGTGATAACATCTTGTGCCCTATGTAAACAATCCGTCCATCCTTTGTACCGATGTCAGAATTTTCGAAAAATGAACATGGATGACCGTTGGTGTTACGTGAAAGCCAATCGAGTTTGCTTTAACTGTTTATCGGTAAATTCCCATTTATCTTCTGCCTGCCGTTCGTCGAACGTATGCCCGATTCAAAATTGCAATCGGAAGCACCACAAATTGCTTCATCGCTTGAGTAGGAGTAATCCCAGCCAATCGGATTCTACTGTTCCTGCTGCTGATACCCCGTCCAAAACGGTGGTCGCTCCGCAATCACAATCCTCCACCGCAAATGTAGTCGCAACTTCCTCTCTTCAATCAGCATGCTCCAATCATGTCTCTGCTGTGTCCGCTCCTTCTGTGGTTCTACTCGCTACTGCTGTCGTCATAGTAAGGGATCGTTTTGGAAACCCGCACGAGCATCACTGTTTATTAGATAGTGGTTCGATGTCGCATTTCATTACTAAACGTGCTTGTGAGAGGATCGGATTAAATATGGAAGATTTTGAGTCCGCTGTCCATGGTATAGGTTCCTTGCCGCTGAGTATCTCCGCTAACAACACCTTTGAATTTTCCTCTCGATTCGATGAAAATTGCTCCTATTCCGCTCACGCTCTGGTTGTTGATAAGCTCACTGATCGTCTGCCAACTGCTCGAGTTTCTTTAAATTGTCTCCACCACTTCAGAAATCTGGTACATGCTCTCGCCGATGAAAAGTTCCACGAACCCAATGATGTAGATTGCTTAATTGGAGCTGAACTATGGCCGCGGATAGTTTATAGTACTAACTATCGCCGACGTTTAGGCCCTCCTGGATCGCCAATAGCTGTGAAAACTACTTTGGGATACATAGTGATGGGTAGAGCGGAAATTGAGAGCGTGGGTAATTCGAATAGTAGAGTGTGCTTAATGACGTCAACGCCTTTGGAAGAGTTAGTGGAAAAATTCTGGGGTGTTGAGGAAGTTCCTAATCAGAAAATCGCCGCACCTGAGGATGAGAAATGCCAAAAGATGTTCCTGAGCACGACAGTCCGCAACCCTGGTGGTACATTCTCGGTTCGACTCCCGTTTGCTCAGTCTCCATCTCTCCTAGGTTCGTCCAAACCCATGGCTACGGTCAGATTTCTCTCTCAAGAACGTATTCTCGCAAAACAACCAGAAAAACGCGATTTATACGTCAAGTTGATTCAGGAGTATATAGCTGATGGAACCATATCAAAAATTGGGACAGCTTCTGACGTCTCAGGAGAAAACTCATATTTTATGCCTCACCACGGAGTATATCGCCCAGGTCATGTATCGACTCCATTACGTATAGTGTGGAATGCTTCCGCTGCAACTTCATCCTCGTATTCACTCAATCATCTTTTAATGACTGGTCCTAAATTGCAAACCGATGTCCTAGAAGTATTGCTTCACTTCCGATTGTAAAAATTCGCTGTGACTGCAGATTTTCGTCGCATGTTCCTGCAAATTTCTGTCGACAAATCAGATCGTCGCTACCAACGCTTCATATGGAGAGAAGGACCAGGTCAACAATTAGAGGTTTACGAGTCGAATAAGGTAGTCTTTGGGATGTCCTGTTCGCCATTTTTAGCTCAGGCAACCGTACGATTACTTGCTGATCATGAGCGTGATAAATTTCCGTTGGCTGCCGCTGTGGTCCATAGAGATCTATCCCTTGATGACGTCACGAGTTCGATCGAGAGCGAAGAAAGACTGGTTGAGCTGTATCGTCAACTGCGGCTGATGTTCAAGTGTGAAGGTGCAAAATGGTGTTCCAATTCTTCTTTGCTGATGGAACGAATTCCACGCATGGAATTATGTGCCGCCGTCCTCCTATCGAAACTCATGAGATTTGTAGTCGATTCATACTCCAGCCGGCACACATTTTCGAAAGTAGTCGCATTCTCCGATTCCCAAGTTGTCCTCCATTGGATACATTCTGAACCGCATAGATGGAAAACAAGGGTGGCTAATCGCATCGCCTATTTGCAAGAACACACTCAAAAATCACAGTGGAGGCACGTAGCGGGGGAAGATAACCCGGCCGACGTAATTTCTAGAGGGACCGACACTCAAAACCTCTTGAATCACCACTTGTGGACCTCCATGGACCTCCGAGGATCATTGGCCGGCTCCATTGATGGGTCCAACTGAAATCGAGCCAATGGTCGCCAGTGAAGCTAAAATAATTGTAGCCTTCCCCATTGTTTCTCCGGAACTCCAACGGGCAGAAAATTATTGGATTCAATATGCACAAAATAAAGCCTAGTTATGCGGAGGAAATAGATTTATGGAAAAAAGGGAAACCATTACAAACTACCGATAGTCTCCGACACCTTGATCCATTCTATGATGATGGGTTGCTCAGGGTGGGGGGCAGGTTATCACACGCCAAAATTCCCTTCGATGAGAATAATCCAATTCTGCTCCCAACCCGCGGGAAATTAGTTGATTTGATCATAGATCAGTATCATTTCGACCTCATGTATGCTGGTGCTCATTCGCTATTAACCATGATTCGGTTAAAATTTTGGATTCCCGCTGCAAGAACGCGGCTGTGATTACGCTGGGCCATTCATGATAGTGATATCTCGTCAGCGAGGGAAACCGAAATTGATGAAGACATATTTTTGTCTATTCGTCTGTCTAGCAGTGAAATCAGTTCATACTGGATTATGTTCCGACATGACCATTGAGTGTTTCCTCGCGGCCTTCCAGAGATTTTGGCTCATAGACGGCCCTGTTCGTTCATCGTATCAGACGGTGGATCTACATGCGTCGGTGCTCGTCGAAATTTGTCCCTTACCAACGCAGTAGACCTAACACTATATTTATTATTATGTATTGCAAATTTATTTCTTGCTTCTTGTTAATATTGTATTGTTGTTGCTTTCTAGTCTAACATTGTTTGCGCTATTATTGTGTAATTAAATACTAACTTATATTACTAATACGTTTATGAAAATGTTATCAATGCTAAATAAATTCTACGCTATTCCTATGAATGTTCCTACATGATCATTGATCATGTATATTCTGAAAATATTTATTGCTTAATAATGGTTCTACCATTATTCAGCTAACTATTGTGATACTTTCGAGTACCCTCAACTCGCTTCAAAATTCTTAAAACCATATAAAATGGTCTTTCAGAGTGGGGGGTAATGGAGGCGCACGAATGATCATGCCGTTGCCCCGGTGGGGGCCACTCAAAGATGCCCTTCCCCTCTCTGCTCTGACCGTTATTGTTCATCCTGCCGTGCTTACGAAAAGTTGTTGTCCCCGCTTCTCCGTCGTTAATCGCTCAATTGTTATAAATTGTTTAAAACCTCGCTGCTCATAATCGCGCTACAGAACGGTGATCTGGAATTATATAAAACCTCCCCGGATCCCGCGAAACTACCGCGCAGAATCACGCAAAATACACTGTCCCCGGTCGACGTGGTTACTTTCCGGATTAATTGAATTATTGTGCCGAAACCCTATCTATTCCTTACCCTTCCTACCCTCAAACACCCACACTCCTCCTATTTCAGGCAAAAGTGCGGTTTTCCGGAAGGCGAGTCTCGAAGTCTGACAGGGTGAGTTTTGTATTTTTGTATTTTTGTCTCCGCTGTCTACCGAAGAATTTAATAATTAATTTTCCCCCGTGATTCCGGGGGTGGTCCTTCGTTGTAAATTCGCGCCAACAGGTACAGGGTAAAACCCCCATCATCGCCAAAAAGCTGACTTCGAGAAAAAAGCAATTGAAAGTTTACAAATGAGGATTTCTCCCCGGTATAGCGTAACTACAACCTGCTTTGAGGTGTTGACGGGGGTCATAAAGGTGTCTCACTGGTGGGGGGGGGGGGGGTGTGATAAAGGTGTTTTTCGCCGGTAAGGACTGCATATTATTACATGCATAATATTATATTCAGAAAGAACAACTCAAAACGAAAATCAAAGCAAAGTGTTTAATTGTTTTGGTTTATTATTCAGGGAATTATTCCCTGAATTATTATAATACACCTGCGTATTCGTGTCGGAGGTCGAAAATTTTTATTGACCTCAAAATTTGTCATTATACGTTACACCATGTGTAGATTCCAAAAACGAAATGCCCGTCCGTACGCCGCCTAGGCCGTTTATGGTAGTAGGATTTAAAAAAATATTTTGACAAAATATGTAGGTACTCGGTCCTTCGTGTAGTTGTGCCCGCAAGGTTTTCAACCTGATCGCCCTACCCCGACTGGCTCTGTGGGGCTGCGGGAGGGGTTTTTGCAAGTTTTCGGGTATGATATTGTGTGGGGTGTCGTTTTTAAAAGTATTTTGACGAAGAATCCATTTTTTGGGGTCCCAGAACTATTGGATTTGACCGAGAGGATCTACGGGTATGTTGAAGAATGCCAGGAAGTCGATCTAGTCATCATTTTCCGAGTGATTTTGAACGCATAATCCGTTTTTTTGGGTCCCACATCCGTCCACAATTTTTACTAGGAAAAAAAAACTTTTAAAAATAGTTAACCTAAATTAAATTTTTTTTATTGATAAAGAATTAGTTTTTGGATGATTTATATCAAAGAATAATGAACATTTGTGAAAAATTTGCAGCCTTTTTAGAAAATTAATGACGACGGTAGGTAATGGGGTTTGGTGTAGGTAGCATACCTACTTACCGGTACCTGGATACCTACCTCACAAGGAGCCCCTATTCACCACAGTAGGGATGGGTATCGACCAACAAGTAATCTATTAATGTAATCGACGATTATTTCATCTGTAATAATCGGTGTACCGATTAAGCGGGGCATTAAAAATATATTAAATAGATTATTTTTAGAAAGTTAGGTAGAAAAATTGCCGCTTGTGACTATGAATCAGTAGTTTAATCTGTGCTATGAATGTATGGTTAACTATAGTTTTACTGTTGTACTGGCACACCCCCAAACCCCTGGATTATTACTGTTATGATCAAGGATCAAACCAATGGAACGCAGAATGCGTTTTTCGGTGATTCCACAGAGGGCTGATGGAATAGCTAGGAACCTAGAAGTAATCAGTCATTCAGACGGGAATTTAATGTTGGACGCGTCCAACCCATTTCCGCGGATATTTACAAACTGATTATCTTCCAGGTAAAAACAGATTCTGTGTTAAAACAAGAAAATCGCAACAACAAAAATTGTGGTAGGAACCAACGTCAACTTCGTCTGATCCCAATGTTGACATTCGGTTTTTAAAGTTGACATAAAACTTGACTTTTTTTTCGCTACAACTTGCCAGTAGTGGTGTCCGAGACCTCGAAGAGGGTCCTCATCGTGCTCGAGTTAATGCGTTGTTTCGCCGAAGTGAATTTTCGCTCGCGAAAATGGTAGGCGACCAGGTCAGCCGAGTAAGCCTACCTCCTGGCCAACAGACCCATGGAAGTAGTCTGATCTCATAGACTTCTTCATAGCAAAAAACATCAGCAAATTATATAATGGTGGAAGAGAGCTACGACATGAGCTCAGACCATTCACCCATCAATCTCACACTTAGCGATCATCCAAGAACACACGTACACATCCCTACCTTGTAAGGATTAACTTTTATTTAACGGTTAAAATTCAGCTAACCAACTTGTAAGCATACTCGTGGAAGAGTGTGAAATCTATACTACTAATTCAGAACGTCAAAGTGACGGGTGAGCGGATTGTACATCACAAGCAATGCCACTTGCCAACTTCCCCGGAAAGGAGCCACCTCTGGCCGCCAGCCCATCATACTGGAGAAGGAGCGAGACTCTCACACCACAATACCTGAATTTATACCTACTAGAGACGATCTACAATCAATGGGTGAGCGAAGTGATCAATGGGGCCCTCTCTGTTGAGGAAATGGCTGAGCAAACGGGCCACAGGCGACTGCCCCCCGGAAAAGTGAAAGATGTCATTAGCGACTGTTTGAAAATGGCGATTGACCCCTGTAGAAATGCCGATCACCGGATTGATGATAGGCGTCTCCCCCCCCCCCCCCTCCGCCCCGTAAAGGAATCTCGGTAGGTACGTTTCCGATGAATCGAGCTATCCTCCTACATTATGGGGATAAAAAACAGCGGATACTACCAGAACCACAACGCATGTGAATCGTCTAATTACCTAATAAAACAGTTAATAATTAAAACAAGAGTTATTGTAAATTATTTCATATAAAAAGATTTCGGCAGGTGTCAAATGCCGGTTCCCCCAATAGGGGCCAGCGGTGGCAATCGCCATTGCCGGTGCAAGTTGAAGAATCTCCAAGGGGGGCAGCTGACACGTTTTTCCCGCCGCGGGTGTCAATCGCCGGTTCCCGGAGCAAACTGCCTGCGTGCTAGTATAGTGCTAGTATAGTAAGCTTTTAATAAAAACCTGTCATGACGAGTCAGCCGATTGAAGAATTGAAACATTGACGCAACCTGCTATTGATCACACTCAGAATGAGGAAAGGATCAGATTTGACCACAAGATGAGAAGTACAAAAAATCTTTATTTACAATGCCAAAATGTACAAGAATTTCTTAGTTTATAGAAAACGTTCAAGATCACAACGCTCTTTGCATTCACACACATGAATGAGATTATTTGTACTATTCATTTAATGGGAAACTACGAACGGACGGTATCAAATTCCGCTAATCCGTTACCTGAAAGTTGGGAGTGCAATGTAAAAACCGCAAAACAACAGCAAAACGTAGAACGACAAAGCCTGGCAATAACCACAAAAAGATTTTGGCCCTACGGGCCACTTGTCATGTGTAAATAAACTGAAGAAAGCCGAATGGGTTAAACTTGCAAATTCAGTGCCCAAAATAATTGAAGTAAGGGAACATCAAAATTCAATGAGGTAAACGAAATAAGAGTTACAAGGGGAAAGCTAATGACGTGAGATGAGGAGAGATAAACTTTGTGCAGGCGCACTAATCCAGTACATCAAAATTCTTTCAGTTGTCAGATGTTTTGGAAATTCTTGAAACAGGAGGTTGGGAGGGGTGGTTGGGTGAATGCTGCAAACTCTTTTGAATGGGCCAAGGAACTAGGTCAGAGAAATGGGAAAATTCGGCCGAAAATAGTTGAACTAGTAATGAACAAAGTACTCAGTGCAGTTAGCACTGAGAAATCAGGTGTCTGAGCAGAGGAAATCACTAGTGAATATTTGGCGTTTTGAATTTTTCCGGACACTTTTACTAATCCGCCAGAGTGCGCTAGCATAAGAAGGGAACGACGGGAATCTGCCGGAGTTGACGGCGGAAATGGCGGCCGTGTAGCAGCCAATGAGAGAGTAGCGCCACTTTTCCCTCCAGATTCAAAGTTGAAATTTTCGACAGTGCCCTGGAAATTTGTATTACACCGTAGGAGCCCAAAACTCACTACTATGCCTTCAAATTATGAAGTTCTTTCAGAAAAAAGTATTAGTCGACGTTCAGTTCCCGGGCCCATTCCATGAAAAAAAAAAAAAAAAGCCTCAATAACTTTACCACAATCTGTTCTGAGGACCAATTTGTGTGGCGTTATCTAATTAATATTTCCTAGGACATAAACAGCTGTTGTGGTGGCCTGTCGAACCACAATGTACACAAGGTTTTGTATTTTGACAGAGTTGGGCTGTGTGGTTTTCTCGTAAGCACAGATAACATCTTCCCTTCAGCATAGCCCTCCTAGCAATCAGTGTTCTAACTGCACTGCAAGAATCGGGGAAGTGATTGCCTTGACAGAAGACGCAACACATTCGAGCTTGTTTTGTACCACTGCCACCATTAGAAGATGATGAATTCCTGTTGGGCGCAAAACGGTCCTTCCTCCCTGTGAATTGTTCGCCCCTTTGGGGCCGGTTTTCGTTCCTGTGACGTTTTTTTCGTTGATGTTTACTTGGACGTGGTGAAGAACTCTTGCGTTTGTAGTTCTGGTTTGCTTTAGACTGCTGCCCACTATCTTGAGTACGGAGGCCCTCTGTCTTGAATCCAGTACCTTGACGTTGCTGGTTATTTCGGTTCAGTCCGTTAGAATTCTTGCGTATGTTCTGGCTTGAGTTAGCCTGTCGCCCAGGATCTTGAGTACAGAGGGCATCTGTCGAGAATCCAGTACTGGTGGATGGCGGATGGTTATCTGGATTTGATCTGTCAGAATTCTTGCGTATTCTGTTCTGCTTTGCTTTAGACTGTTGCCCACTATCTTGAGTACAGAGGGCATCTGACAAGAATCCACTACCTTGAGGTGGATGGTTATCTGGATTTGGTCTGTCAGAATTCTTGTGGTTAGCATTAGACTGTTGTCCAGATTCAATACCTTGAGGTTGTTGGTTATCTGGATTTGATCTGTCAGAATTCTCGCGTATTCTGTCCTGGTTTGCGTTAGACTGTTGCCCACTATCTTGAGTACAGAGGGCCTCTGTCTTGAATCCAGTACCTTGAGGTTGTTGGATATTTGGGTTTGGTCTGTCAGAAATCTTGCCTATGTTATTCTGGTTTGAGTTAGACTGTAGATCAGTATCTTGAGTACAGAGGGCCTCTGTTTTGAATCCAGTACCTTGAGGAGAATGGTTATCTGGATTTGGTCCGTCAGAATTCTTGCGTATTCTGTTCTGGTTTGAGTTAGACTGATGCCCACTATCTTGAGTACAAAGACCCTCTGTCTTGAATCCAGTACCTTGAGGTGGACTGTTATCTGGATTTGGTCTGTCAGAATTCTTGCGTATTCTGTTCTGGTTTGAGTTAGACTGATGCCCACTATCTTGAGTACAAAGACCCTCCGTCTTGAATCCAGTACCGTGAGGTTGACTGTTATCTGGATTTGGTCTGTCAGAATTCTTGCGTATTCTGTTCTGGTTTGCGTTAGACTGTTGCCCACTATCTTGAGTACAGAGGACATCTGTCAAGAATCCAGTACCTTGAGGTGGATGGTTATCTGCATTTGGTCTGTCAGAATTCTTGTGTATATTGTTGTGGTTAGCATTGGACTGTTGTGCAGATTCAGCACCTTGAGGTTGTTGGTTTTTTGGGTTTGGTCTGTCAGAATTCTTGTGTATATTGTTCTGGTTAGCATTAGACTGTTGCCCACTATCTTGAGTGCAGAGGGCCTCTGTCGTGAATCCAGTACCTTGAGGTGGATGGTTATCTGGGTTTGGTCTGTCGGAATTCTTGCTTATGTTGTTCTGGTTTGAATTAGACTGTTGTCCAGATTCAGTACCTTGAGTTTGTTGGTTATTTGGGTTTGGTCTGTCAGAATTCTTTCGTATGTCATTCTGGTTTGAGTTAGACTGTACCTCAGTATCGTGAATACAGGGGGCCTCTGTTGTGAATCCAGTACCGTGAGGTTGATGGTAATCTGGGGTAGGTCTGTCAGAACTCTTGCATATGCTGTTCTGGTTTGAGTTTGACTGTAGCCCAATATTCTGAGAACAGAGGGCCTCAGTTGTGAGACCGAATTCTGTAAATCGTTGTATACTTACATCAACATCCGAGTGGTGCTCCAAGACGTTGATTATTATTTTCAAAGCATTCATTATGATGCCAACCGTTTCTTTTGAGGGCCTCAGTTTCATCCTTAGATTACTCTGAACAACACTAGAAAATTTCCCGACAATCACTGCCCGCAGGGCGTTGTTTTGACCAGGGTTTTCACCCAACCCGTCTAAGATTCTGAGGTGTCTGTCAATTTCATTAAGCACACGTTTGTTGTCATGCAACTCTTCGTTGGCTTTAGGAACATCAAGCAGGGCTAAATAGTGGGCATCAACGACTATACCCTGTTCGCCATACTTGCTCATGAGAATGTCCACTGCGCACTTATATGTCTCATCATTTGTGGCAAGGCCTGCAATCATGGCTTTTGCCTTTCCACCTGCTACAGCGAGTAGCAGGCATGTCAGTTTATCCTCATTTCTCAGGTCCTGACGACCATCCACATTAGCTGTAAACTTGCTCCAGAATTCGTACCAGTTCAAAACGTTGCCATCGAATTTTGGGATACCAAGTTGAGGCAGGCGACTGCTAAGTACTGGACCTGAGGCAAGAACATCAGAAAATTGCTCGTTCTGGGTAGCCCCAGTTAAATCCAGCCCCAGCTCGATCAACAAGTCGTCAGCTTGCATATGAATAGAAGTTAGATCCCCTATCAGGTCTCCCATTTCCTCTGTACTTGGGCCTTGGTGTTGATACATACAGTTTTGGATTTCGTTCTGAAGCCTGGCCATCGAAACTGTAAGTTTTTTAACAGCCATCTTGTCCGCATCTGACATGGGCTGTCCTTCCCCAACCCTTTCCCCAATATCACGGCACACTCCCATCCCTTCGACGACTTTATCTCCCATGAGTTCCAGTCTTCTTTTAACAAAGCTCGCCATTGGCATCTGTAACAAGATATTCTGTTGAAGACGGCTGTGATGAAACTCACAGTAGGTATGGGACGTTGGACCCTCACTGGAGGTCACCAATCGATTTCACCGATTATTTGGCCCACCACAATCAATAATTGTCTATTTTAATCGACTTTTTATCTTCAAACTTGAACAAATGTTTCACAGAAAAACGGCGAAGTGAATGAATACAATATGTATTAGAAATCAAAGAGGAGTCAAAAATGCAACAAACCTTGAAATACATTCAAGTTAGGTAGGTACATGAGAAGTTATCTTGATTTTATTCATGCACAATTGAAAGATTTTATTATTTTCCCGATGAATTTCCTCAAAATATAAAATTACACTGCTCTAGAAAAAAAAGTGACCTGAAAGTTGCTGGCCACATGGATCTTGGGGGTCATGGAAGAAGGAAAAGGAAGCCCCACTCTACGTTACAAGACGTGCCCAAAAGCTTCCCTCCTTTTCAATTAGACCCCCCACTTGGTCCCGCATTCGACCGCTAGCGACACCTCTGGGAGTATCCTCGATACTAGTAAGGGCCAGGGGTTTGCATCCACAGATCGCACCAGGTGACATCCACAGCTGTCTTATCTTACCGCTAAATAAAATTTAATATCCATAAATAAACATTGTGCTTAGTTTGGGCGGCTTCCATACTTTACGTGCAGGGAGTGGTGAGGGTGAAAGCCGTTGGTTATGTTGTTATAATATTTATTGCATTTGATGAAGTATGCAATACATCTCGAGGCGCCTTTCGCTCTTCCCAATTAGGGTTTTGAGCTCTTCAGGAGATAATTTGGTACCTACAGATGTAGAGAAATCACATGAATCTCCAAGATTTATAGTAAATTCACGCAATATAACATTTATTTATTGCAAGTTTACTAGCCTAGGTTTATTACGTTCTTTTCAATCTTTTAGTTAGTGACATTCGAATCCTCGTCCAAGTTTGGATTCCGGATCCCTTTCAGTGACCATGAAGGTCCAATTTTATTAATTTTATTCCTGAATCCTTTATGGATCCGCTGTCCAGTAGACCTCTGACCACCCCTTATAGTCTACCCCTTTACCTCACGGTTTTATAAACCAGTTATGGTTTCTTTCACCACGTATCCGCGGCCTTTCTTCGACATTTGGATCACAAAACCATTTGTTTTGTGATATCAATTTAGCACATACCTTTTTAACTCTTGCGAGGCCGCATCGTCTCCCAGTGTCACTCCGATCACCCCCTTTTGATATCAATTTAGCACATACTCATTTTAACTCTTGCGAGGCTGCATCGTCTCCCTGCGTCACTCCGATCGCGACACCAAACTACTCCTAAGTCAGTCTTTCAGTAACTGACGCAACTTCTCCCGAAAAGCCGAGTCGCCATCTTTGTTGTTAGTTCACCAACTACCACCAGATCGCTCCCAACAACTAGTTTCTTTTCCCGCCTTTTCGGATTGCCTTTTGGCAACAACAGACACATGATAAATTTTGCTTTATGAGAAAGTTCGAGAGGAAGTCTCACGTCGCACAGGACCGGGTTATTTAACATTAAATGTTATAAATTTTATAAGTAAGGCTATATTTTAATTAACAGAAATAGGATGGTGTGTTACCTTTAATCTTCGTCTGTGCAGGCCCCCGACAGAGCGCCCCTCGACGCCGGGTTTCCAGGTTTATGGTTATTGTACTGCGTGGTGGTCGTCTTGGTTTATTATGCCTGTTTACGGGGGGGGGGGGGGGGGTGTTAATTTAGTGGTATTTAATAAGTGTGGAATAAAATAGGTTTGATGTAGCATGACCACATTGTGGTTCGCCTGAAAGGGGAAAGATGAAGGGAATTGGTTTGGGAAGGGGAAGGTTTATGGTGTAGGCTGTTTATTTTAGTGTGGTTTGTACTTACATTATAATTTTGGGGTTTCTGGGTTTTTATTTGGGGGGGTTTCTTAATAGGGGGTTTCTTAATTTCCTATTCGTAATTTTGGAAGCACATTTTGTTGGTTTGGAGGGGTAGGGGTGGGCTTAGCTGGGTTGGTTGTGCGAGAATTTTAGGTGCCGGAGGGGACTGTGCGTGACATAGAGCTATTAAATTTAACAGCCAAGAACTGGTATTTGAATGTGGATATAATTATTTCGCTGCTGTACCCTCTGTCGGGGGCCTGCACGGCAGACGAAGATTACAGGTAACACACCATCCTATTTCTGTTAATTAAAATATAGCCTTACTTATAAATGTTAAATAACCCGGTCCTGTGCGACGTGAGAATGTTTCTCTCGAACTTCCTCCAAAAGCAAAATTTATGTGTCTGTAGGTACCAAGTTATCTCCTGAAGAGCTCAAAACCCTAATTGGGAAGAGCGAAAGGCGCCTCGAGATGTATTGCATACTTCATCAAATGCAATAAATATTACAACAACATAACCAACGACTTTCTCCCTCACCACTCCCTGCATAAATATACATCTCTGGAACAGGCTTTATTCCGCGAATATTCGCGAACCGCAAATGCCGAGAACTTCAAACCACAAAGCCGGACTCTACCTAGCGGGCACCTGGCAAACTTACTAGTGACAAAGGATACGCGCCCAGACTGCGTTATTCTCGGCCCACCAACCCCTATGAGGTTTCACCTTCTTTTCCTTCTTTCATGGGATGGGGTTTTCGAGGGTGCTGAATCCGAATCCGTTGTCCGGTTTGTTCCGATTGGACGATTTATTCGATTTTTCGACGGTTTTATGGCTTTATCGTAACGTCGCAAATAACAACCTTTGAGAGTTCCGGTTGGTCTCATTCGAAGCAGGAGAGTCTAAACGTTCGAATGGTTGCCCTCGATATATTTTGGCAGGTCCATTGGAGTCAACAAAACCAAAAATGTAAGTGAGAACGCTGCAAATTTTACACAAGGGTTTATTATTCTTTGATATAGCTTAATTGTGCAAAAATTATATCTGTCAATGGATTTTTTTTTTCAAAAATTCTTTATTTTTTACTCGAAAAATATTTGACCTCCTGGGATCCTTCAAAAAACCCATTTTTAGCCCCATGAAAGCCCTATAGATCGCCACAGTGAAATAGGATCGTTTCGGGACCCCCAAAAATGGATTCTACGTCCAAAAATACTTCGAAAACGACACCTAACTCGATCCCATAATATGGGATTAGATATTATCTAAAAGCCTTCAAAAAACCTAACTCGATCCCATAATATGGGATTAGATATTATCTAAAAGGCTTTTTAAAAAAACCCTCCCATAGCCCCATTTTAGCCCCATAGCGCCCCATGGGTTTGGGCGATCGAACTGAAAACCTTGCGGGCACAACTAGATGGTAAACCAAGTATTTGTCAAAATTTCAGATTTAAAAAAAATTCCTACTGCCCAAAACGGCCCGGACGGCGGACGGACATTTCGGATTTAGAATGTAGACCTCTTGAAACGGTCAATGTCAAATTTTGAGGCCGATCGGAGTCGTCGATCCCCGTCGCGAAAACATAGGTGTATTATTCCAAGAATAATAAAACAAAATAGGCAAAAAATCTACTTTTACGGGTTTTCAAGAGGTTTTTGTTGAATTTGGTAGGTTTGGATAATTGTGTGGAAAAAAGGTGTCATATTTGGATTCAGCATGAAATTTTCTGCAAATCTAGCCCCATTAAATTTTTTTTGGACAAAGTTCGTGATGACCAGGAAAATACACCGTTAAGTTGTAATAAAAACCATAACAACGTCGAAATATCGAAAAAACTGTCCAATCGGTAGAAAGCGAACCGCGGATTCGGATTCAGCACCCACAAAAACCCCATCGATGACAAAATGAGGCCAGCAACTTTCAGGTCACCTTTTTTTTTGTAGAGCAGTGTTATTGAATAATATTTTATAAAAGGTTTGTGCATAATATGTGGCGTTTGTGCATCTCGGCGTTTCGCACTGGGACCTCGCGATGGTGCAAGCACCTGCAGAGGTAATCTTCATTCGAACCAATGGAGCAATCAAACACTCACCCCATTTAGCAACAGGATGAATTTTAAATAAAAGTTTGTGATCCTCACAATCGATAAGGAAAAATCGATTGTAAAACATCGATATAGGCACCTAAAGATCTGCCAACAATCGATGATCGATTTCCAACCCTAACATACAGTAGTGGGATGTGAGGCACAACAGGGTTGTAAGGTCGTAGGGTGCCTCTCTAGATGAGCTTCAATAGGTACCTACTCTTTCGATTAGGAGTAGAACTGGCTTTAAATCCTCCTTTCTCTCCCACAATTTTCTATTATCCCCATTACGATGGAGTTGTTTTAAAAGGTTTGGCGAGTGTTAGGGGGAAAAAAGTGTTGCTGAAAACATTGAGATCTTGTTGCTGAAAACATCTTCAACAGATTGTGAGAAATTGAGGGCGTGGGTGGAAGAAGGGCTCATAGGCGCATAGGCCCTTTTTCCGGAAAACGTTCTGATGACCTAAGCTCCTCAAGAAGTTTCCCTCCAAGTTTCAAGCCGAACCAATGATTTTTCGCGTTACTGCATCGCTTTTTGTAACCAGTACTAAGGCTAATTGTGGGGAAACTAATAACTTTGACAGCCAATATCTCAGAACAGACTTATGCGCCTTCTTCCATCTATACCCTCAATTCCATTCGGCAGAAATCCCCCAGTAAAATGATTCTCAGAAACCCAAATGAAACTATTACATTAAACGTAGGTAACAGTTTGATCAGTCCAGTCCAAAAAGGGTTTTCAGCACGTCCTTCCGTTCACCAATTAAATGTGTTACGTCGAATGAACTAACGTTTGGTATGACCCCTGCTTTCGTTGGGAGGCAATCAAGAATGGCTGTTCCTTTCAATTTCACTGGAAACCTCTCTAGAGCGTCGACAGTCGAAAAGTTTGCGTCGTTGATTAATGTGAAGACTGACATGGTTGGTTGCAGAGAAAGCACGCCTTTAAAAAAAAAAAAAAAGAATCTATCTTAGGTATAACAGTTTCAAAATGCGGCCAAATTATTCGAACTTGATTGATCTGCGAGCGAAATTCATTAGGCAGAACTGCTTAATGTTATAGGGTGTTTACTTAGTCACGCCTCGCCAGAACGTTACTAAAACATTTTACCCACCAACTGACCCTCAGTTCAAAAATTATTCATCGCTAACAAATTACCGTGAGCAAGTAAAACGATAGCATTGTCTTCTTTTTGACAGAGAGCAACCAGGTCACCATGTACCATTCCAGATCCCTTGGCCATCAATTGTAAATTATTCGGAAGTCTGTAAAAAAAAGATAAAATTCAGTGCGGCGTAAATAATGTTTTACGAAGCCATAAAATATGATAGAACAGTAAATAAATGAAAAGACAGCAAGCAAATTTCTTTCCTCACTTACTCTCGTGGCTGAAGTTCTTCTCCGTCTCGAGTGTTGAATAAGGAACTTAGGAATTCAACTGCAACTGCTTCTCTCAGTTTTAAAGCCGTCGGAAGAGGAACAGATCTGCAATGCAAACAGCGTATCATAATACGGTGGAATTAATTTAAAATGGAACTACCATCCGCATCAAGGTGACAGGTTGTAGGGCTGTGGGGAGATAATTCAGGCCTCGGGGATGCCCAAGCTCTGACCTAATGTTGATGACTGTAAAGAAACGTCTTGTAAGCTTGTCCTTAGTTGATTTATCAGGTTTTGGCTATGTTTCATTTCTTCAATTTCTTGGGGCCTCTTTGCTATGCACGAAGTAGTCCCTCTCTCTACATAAACACAGTCCGAATTTCGACAAAATTGAACTTTCCAATTGAACATGCCCAAAAATTCAGTAGTTATCCTCGATTGATAACTATTATAACGATAGAAGAACGAATGTAGTGTGGTAATGAAACCAATAGACATAGGAACCAGTTGTGGAGCTGTCTGTAGGATACGCAATACAACGTAAAAGACAGATTTTCCCTGTTTGCCGTTCAAAGAGGGAAAATTTTGATCGATGCATGGTGATGAGATTTTTTCCACCTACATTTATTCTACCAAGTTATAACCAACATTAAAAATAACATCTAAAAATAACATTTAAAAAAAAAAAATCTAAAATCATTTCAAAATAACATCTATCTAATCCTGAAAATATCTTCGTGTTTTCTTTCAATTTCATAAATGCTTTTCACCCTCTTCTCACCAAGACCTCTTCTCATTTCTCAAAGCCAAGGAAAAAACATTGAAGGCAAAGAGTGGGATACATGTGGCGGTAATGAGAATCGGGAACAAAAAAATCATTTCTAAGAGAAATTAGTACCAAGTCTGAAGTGGTTCAATTAAACTACTTAAGAGATCCTTAAAGGCCGATCCATACATTTCAGTGAAATCAGTTAATGTTCCGCCATCAGTGCCCCGTGCCCTTCAATTACATCAATGATAAATTTCCCACACACGAGCATTAGATGCCGCACGGAGCACTGATGGCCACGGATTCACTGAAACACTGAATTTTGTGGATCGACCTTAAAAACCAAAAACCACCTTTAAAAAAACCTGTATAAAAAAAAAAAGAGCGACAGAACGGTGTTTTGAGGAACCCTCTCCACGTGTGAGCTTTTTTTCAGATTACCCATCTAGGACTACAGAGCTGTTCTGTACAAGTTTCAACATGAAGCAAGAACCAATACATAACACATTCAATCAACTCTACGCACCTTAATTGAGTTTTTGCCACTGAGGAGACATCGTGATGGACGTAAGAAATATTATCCGGCGGAGGGATTTCAATATTAGAAATAAACTTCCTCACGAAAGCCGGGGTAATCTTTACGGGGAAATTATCTTGAGGTCTGCGACTGTTCATTTGCACCACGTGGTGAGGCTTGAAGGATCTCACCGCCAGGGCAATGAAATCAACTCCAAGGCCTGAAAAAAAATAAGAAGAAGAAGAAGTTCAAGTACCACGCAAAGAAAATAACATCCACAATTGTCATTCGTTGCTCGATTCAATGCTAAAGCTATGACTTGGGGAATCCAATCCCCAACTATACAATAAAAGGTTAAAAAATCCTTGTACTGATTACATTTTACAAGGTGCTAAGCGTTATAACGCTTATAAATAAACGAAAACCATCGTTTTCAGTCCCTGAAGGTTCCCAGGGAAAATTAAGGCTCTGACTATAAAATAGCAAAAGTGAAAACAAGAGCCAGTTGAAAATAGATCCTGCGCATAAATATAAATTTCTAGCAGTTATACGAAGGATATAATTTGAATATAAAAAGAGAGAGCGTGAAACGTGACCCACCATTTAATAATAATAATCCTCCTTATTGATATATATAATCCTGTATAATCCTTATTGATATGTATTGAGTGTTATAAATAAGTCATTTATGAAAATGATTCACATGAACTAGGTATATAAAAAATATTTTTAGTTCAGTCATTAGGTACCTAGTTTGGAACGGAAAAAATACCTGAAGATTTTTTTTCGACGGATCTGTACATTTTTGGGGGTGCTGAATCCGAAAATTTGGTTATCTACTAGATTCGGATATGGCTTCACCATGAAAATGGCGAAAAACCATAACATTTCGGTCCTTTATTTTATTCTTTTTTTTTTTTTTTTTGGCCTTTAACTCGGAAACCATGCTTCCTAGCGACATGACTACTCCATACAAAATTGAAGCTGATGAAATTTCCTAAAAAATGAGACCAAAAACGCCTCGCTAGCTTTCTTCGTTTGGCTGCTAGAGCGTGCTGAAGTTTGACCATTTTTTCTAACTAAGCCAAAATCTTCGTATTCCAGACTTCCGAAGCCTATTAAACACCACAATCGGTCCCCCGAACCCCACATAAGGTACCCTGACACCATATTACAATTTCACTAGTCACTTCTTTTTTTTTTTTTTTTTGACCGAATAGCTGCTAAGTAACAACCGTAAAGAAACGTCCATTCTGACACCGCGCGGAGAGCGGAAGCGCGTTTTTTTTCAGAACGTTTTCGGTTGTAGCTTAGAAACTATTTGTCTGATTCCAAATTTCTTTTTTTCTCGTGAAAGCTGATAAAATTCCCCTATTTCATGTGAAATTTTGATTTGAGCTTTGATAAGGGAGGGAAAGAAGAAATTTTCCTGAAAAACGTGGTCGTAGATGGTCAAATTTCTTGTTTCCACACTTCCCGACGAATACTAACGGCAATTTGTTGTTTCAATAGACATGCAATGTGCCGTTACTTATATGAAATTTAATCAGCTTTGTGATTAACGAAATTATTTTTGAATAATAGTTGATGGTGATGTTGACCGTTTCAATTAATGTTGTTGGAAACTTGTTGAGGGTCAGTCAAATAAGACGAGATTTTTTTTGCCGACGTTTCAAGAGATATATTCTCCTATCATCCTAATCTCCTCCTATCTCCTAATGAAATGAACAAAACACGAATTTATACTTTGAATTTAACAATTGATGAAACTATATGATACGATACAAAGTTATGATACAAATTATATTTTATATCATATTCATTTGTTCTATGTACACTTTTCACTGTTTCGTATCTAATACACTTTGTATCGTATCATATAGTTTCATCAATTGTTAAATTCAAAGTATAAATTCGTGTTTTGTTCATTTCATTAGGCCCTGATGATAGGAGAATATATCTCTTGAAACGTCGGCAAAAAAAATCTCGTCTTATTTGACTGACCCTCAACAAGTTTCCAACAACATTATTTTTGAATATTCAATATTCGTTGGTAAACGAAGTCTTTCTTGTAATACTATGAAAATGTTATTTTCAGTGGATAATTGAGAAACCTAGTTTACTCGAAGGCCAACTTCTGAGCCTTTTCTTAGGATGATCTCACATGCTTCTTTGAGAGAGGCTGAATTCCTCGCCACAATCCCGATGTCATCCGCAAATGCGCAGACTTGCCACATCCTGTCAATAACGGTTCTGGTTTTCACCGCTTCTTTCACCGCCTCATGGAGTGCCACGTTAAACAGAGTAGCCGACAACCCGTCACCCTGTCTAACTCCGGTGGTAATTCTAAAAGCGTCTCCACATTGGTTTCCCACTCGCACTTTGGATCTGGCATTTACCAGCGTGAGGTCTATCAGGCGGGCTAGCTTTGGCGGAACTCCATTCCTCCTCAAGCACTGCATCAGTTTTGTCCTGTTTATACTATCGAACGCTTGCTTGAAATCAATAAACAGGAAGTGGAGGTCGGTATTATACTCATAACACTTTTCCATCATTTGCCTGAGTACAAAAATTTGATCAATTGTACTTTTTCCGTACCTAAATCCGCACTGATATTCTCCCAACAGAGGCTCCGTAAATACGGTGAGTCTATTAAGAATTATACGGGAGAAAAGGCTCAGAAGTTGGCCTTCGAGTAAACGAGGCAAAAACAAAATATATGGTCATGTCCCCACGAGAAAATCGAAGAAACACCGGCTCCCTGAATGTCCAAGTTGGAAACGCTGACCTCGAATTCGAGAGTGTCCCTTGCTTCACCTACCTTGGTTCGTCCCTAAACGGTACAAACAATGTAAGCGACGAAATTACCTCGCGCATCATGGCAGGTAACAGAGCGTACTACGCTAACCTGAAGCTCTTCACTTCAGAATTGCTCACTAGAGGCACCAAGCTGAAGCTGTATAAGACCCTTGTGAGACCAGTGGTATGCTATGGCGCCGAGACCTGGTGTTTAACTGCCTCGGATGCGAATCGCCTTAAAGTCTTCGAACGCAAGGTGGTTCGGCGAATCTGTGGGGCCGTGTATGATGACGGAAGATGGCGCATCCGAACTAACGCCGAAATCGAGGCCGTGCTTGAGCGTGAAAATATCGTCAACTTCATAAAAGCAGGACGGCTGCGATATGCTGGGCATGTACAGAGGATGCCAGAAGGAAGGGTCCCACGGCAAGCTATGTCAGTGCGGATGGAGGGAACAAGAAGAAGAGGGCGACCAAGGAGCCGATGGGGCGACGAGGTGGACAGGGATGCGCGCCGACTGAGTGTACGAAACTGGCGGAATGCAGCTCAGGATAGGAACCGATGGAGGGAAGTGGTTCGTCAGGCCAAGGGCCACACAGGCCTGTAGAGCTGGAGGGTAAGGTAATTGAGAAACCTAGGGAAAAATACACTGCCGAGGAGATGGCACAGCAGCTTCCTCGTTACAATCAAAGTGACACCATCATAAAATGCGCTGAGCGTACCCCTGATTCAATCTTAATGAAACTGATAGGGGACCATCTAGAGCTATACGCACACAATTCCTGAAAATTTGATTGAAATCCGATCAAAATTGTGGAAGTTATGCCTGTTTCAAGAATTTCACGTTAGCGCATGCGCAGAGCGTACCGCTGATTCAATTTTTTACCCAAAGCCTGGATAATCATCTACGGCACAACCCGCGTAATCCCTGAAAATTTCATCAAAATCGGATCAATATTGGCTGAAATCCCCACTCCTTCCCTTCTTTAGGGAAGGAGAGGGGGTTGAAGGAGGGGAAAACGGAAAAAATCCTTGAGGGCGCTCAACCTATCTCAGAACCAGAGATGTAAAATACCCGGGTATTCTTTTTTAAGGGTAAATACCCAGGGTAAATACCCGGGTAAATACCCATTTTGGGTATTTAATAGGGTATTTTATCTTCAATGAAACGGGATCGCAAAAAAAACCACGTAAAACGTTCTTACTACTCGAGAGCCAGCCTCTACCAAAGTTTCAACAATTTTCGAGTTCAGGATCATCCTCTAAATGAAAGAAATACTCATGTTCGATGGAAATCACACAAACAAACTGCTATAAAATCATAAGCCACTTCCCACTGTACTTAAACAGCTGTAAAATTGACTGCTTTCATGGTCATTAAGTGCCCAAAAACCAAGATGCAATTAAATCTTTTCATCAACCATGTTTTGTGGTAAAAAATAATCGTAAATTAAGATGATAATGTTGGAAATTATTTATTTCCAGCTTTAAAAAACATGTACATTTAAAAAAAATTGCTCAAACTGTTTTTTGGATTTAAATACCTAGCAATCAGAATCAGAATCAGAAAGCGTTTTATTTGCCATATTACACAGAGTGCTTTTGACAATGGTCACGGTTAATTAAAGTTAGGCCTGAAAATACAAAGTAAGATGGTATACCAATTATAACGTTAAGTTATAACATTAAATTTTAATCGTAAATTGATGAATTAAGGGCATGTACACGTTAAAGACGTTTCACTGGATTGATGTTGAGAAAAAAGTCTTCAAATGAGTACGGCACCATTTGTGACAGTCGGGATTTACATGAGATTCTAAATTTTGGCACAGGCTCTTCTCGGACAGATTTTGGAAGGGCATTAAAAAATTTTATTCCCCACCACGATGTAGAAGTTCTACTGACGTCCAAACGAGAGTGGGGCAACGAAAGCTGACTGGCACTCATTCCCTCATCTCATCGGTCTCATCGAATGAAAGTTAGCTTGTAGATGAATCTGAGTCTTCATCCTCATCCGAGCTGGGCTCATCGTGAACTCGCTTCTTGGCTACATTTTTAGGTTACGTTAAGTACCCTTTTTCTTCCTATCAAGTTGGACTCCTTGTTACAGTCATGGAGGACACACTGTAGGTACGTAACAATCGCGTCGTGAGGTAGGAAAGGGTAGTAAGGTGTGCAGAAATGGTCGTAAAACTGACCTTTTACTTGATTTTTTTTGCAAAACTAAAAAAAAAAAATTTTTTTTCGGTATTTTTTTGGTTGGGTATTTAATGGGAAGGTATTTATTCGGCGATTGGGTAAATACCGGGTAAATACCCAGTTTGTAAATACCCTACCCACTGGGTATTTACCCCCTTTACATCTCTGCTCAGAACGTACATCATTTTTGAATTTCTCGAGTTTCAAGAATATATATATATATATAAATTACGTTCGCGCATGCGCAGGGAGTACCACCGATTCAATCGTGATGAAACTGATAGGGAACCATCTAGGGCTATATCCACACAATTCCTGAAAATTTTATTGAAATCCGTTCAAAATTGTAGGAGTTATGGCTGTGGCAAGGAAATTACGTTCACGCATGCGCTGACCGTACCGCTGATTCAATCGTGATGAAACTGACAGGGTACCATCTAGAGCTATACGCACACAATTCCTGAAAATTTTATTGAAATCCGATCAAAATTGAGAAAGTTATGCCTGTTTCAAGAATTTCACGTTAGCGCATGCGCAGAGCGTACCGCTGATTCAATTGCGATGAAATTCGTATGGGACCTCAAGGAGCCTGATCCGCATAATCCCTCAAAATTTGAGCTAAATTCATTCAAAATTGTGGAAATTATGGCTGTAACAAGGAAATGCGGACAGACCCACAGACCCACAGACCGACAGACACGGAACCAAATTTGTTCAGTAGGCTATGAAACGCAAAATGCGAGTGGAAATTTTAAATTCGGACAACAAAAATTTTTTTTCTCCCGAAAGTGAACGCAAGGCTTCCGCTGCTTCGCAGACTCGGAAGCAAAATCAGGTAAAAAGAGAAGCGCAGGACAAGCGGGAATTCTGCAGGATTTTCTGAAGGGATTGGATTCCCTAGCTAAGACCGAGCCTCGTGCACGTATTCCGCCATCATTAGGGTAAGCGAGAACGGTTGCCTGATTATAAAAGTATTTTATGTGCTACGTAATTGTCCGTTTCGGTACTCAGTGAGTAAAGTAGAAAACGCTGCAAATTTTACACAAGGGTTTATTATTCTTTGATATACCTTGGTTACTTGTGCCAAAATTTAATTCTGTCAATGAAAAAATTTTGAAAAAAAAAAAAAAAAATTGTTTTTTACTTGCAAATACTTGACCTCCTGGAATCCTTCAAAACTCCCATTTGTAGCGCCCAATAGATCCCCACAGTGAAATCGGATAGATCGGCCACTTGAAACGGATAATGTCAAATTTTGAGGCCGATCGGAGTGGTTGACCTCCGTCGCGAAAACATAGGTGTATTATTCCGAGAATAATAAACCAAAATTCTCCACTGGTACTTACTCTTCGTCATCCCCATCGTGTTTATGAACCATGGCATATCTTTGCACCTGTTGTCTGACTGGCAAAAGTTAGCAAGTTTCTTGACGCTGACGATGTATGCATTGAGACACTGAATTGGATTCACATCACCCACGAAATACGATCTGGGAACAATATTTCCAAAAAACTTAATAGAAAACGGAGAAACATCCAGTTAAGCTGTTTATTTTGTAGGGCTAAAAGCGAATCTTGCAGTAGATGATATGATGCAGAGAAATTGGGGAAAAATAAAACAAGACACAATTTATATAACAGTTATATAGGTAGTTACTACCTACTTACATAATAGGTGTGGTTGAATGACTGTAGTTAGGACCGATCAGCGGGCTAGAAACAATAACTGCTGACACACAGCCGCCTAACGTGAACTCAGGTTGTCCGATGTCCAAATCTATATACAGGACACAGTCTTTGGATCGGAGCTGTCTATTGATGAGGTATTTCAGGTACGAAGACTTCCCAACTCCTTTGCCACCACAGAGAAGAAATCTTAACTGGTGATCTGCAACACCAATGAACATACTATAGGGAGTGGGACCCTCACTAGAGTCAAATTTCTAGGGTCGCCTTAAGTACTTAACATTCAACTCACATGTCTGTGAAAGATAGGCGAGATCATCAGATAGCTCCTCGAGTTCCGCACTCATGACTAACTTCCCATCGATTCTGGATCCATCCTTAAAGTCCAAAATGGAATCCACGAGTTTTTCAGCGCCTCCCAAGAGTGACAGGCCTACAGCTTTAGATAAATCCGGGAACAGGTCCATCTGGTGTCTCCTGAATGATTTTTGCCAATGGGCATATTCGCTGGTTCTTGAGGAGACACAAACCAAACAGCCTCCGGAAGCCCCAATTCGTTCCAGGATGTCTCTAATCATAGGATGTAACTGAACGTGGAATTCATTCACATCCAACGAGGAAACGTCACTGTTTGTAGCCTCGATGCAATATGCACTTACCCCCTTCATGGAAAACAGACGTAGAGGTAGGCGACGGTCAGCAGCCTCACAGCGATAGCCGTTCACCACAGCGGAGCCACATATTACATTAAACTCCAAAATACCTTGGAAATATAAGGCACATGGGAATTTTAAGCCGATCAGCGTCGTTTTTACACCGGATTGACGGACAAATACGTTGTTCCGCGGGTAGTCGAAGATCTGGGCAGTTGCATGTTCATCGGGTTCGACCAGGGGGATGGACTCATCCATAGTCCCTACGGACAGCCGGTTTCGGGTACCCATATCCGGCTTAGTGAGAAATGTCAGTTTGATTTCAAAATGCAATGCAGTTCAACGCACAACTGACACCCTTTCCCGACATCTAGACAACAATTTTCCCATCACTAAACAGCGATTACACATTCATAACAACGCAGAATACACGAACAACACACACGTGAGGACACAACATTCGTTCTCTGTTACTCTGTGGGACACAACAACAAAACAAACCACATGTAAGCCGTAAACGGTAGGGATATGCAACCGACTTCCGATTTTTCTGAAAATCGATTCTTTCTTGTAAAAGACCCGATTTTTTGAATCGATTTTTGTAAATACGATAAAATCGAGAATCGATACTTTTATCCCGATTTTTCCCAAAATCGGGATTTTAAAAAATCGGGGTAGAGAGGTTCCAAAAATTGGGTTTTAGCCAATTTTGAAAATTATTGTTCTCCTTCAAACATTTTCTATCTCCTCTTTTATAATGAGGGGTGATTTTTTAATTGACTGAATCGGCTTCAAAGAATCGATTCGCAAAAAATCGTTAGCTCGTTTCAAAACTATTATTTCTGCAGGATGTGGAAGATGAAATGTGGTTCGCGCGAATATTTTTTCAGACTTATTTCTTACCTACTAGCTGACCCGGTGCGCTTCGCTGCACTCAATAAAAAAAGTATTTTAATGAAAAGCCGGTTAAACTGCAAAAACACACCGACAGATTTTGAAAATTCATTATCTCATTAACGGCTCGACCGATTTTGTAGAAACTTCTTAAAAACCATCTACACAATGTCATCCACCAAACCTTCCACCTAATCTACCATCTTCACAAACATTCTCACACAATTTGGTGCCAAACACTCCACTGGTTTTTAAGTAGTGAGTCCTCAAACAGATTTGGCAGTCATTTTGGTAGATATAGATTATATAATCCAATATAATATTATTAGATCGATGATCCACTCCTTGAACAAGAAATATAATATATTTCAACAGATGAAAGATAATATAATATATTGTGTACAATCGCCTACCTACTTACTTATTGATTGGTTTATTTACCTACTTATGATATATTTAATTTATTTATGATCGAGTTTGATAAAATTAAAAAAATAAAATAATTGCCGCCTGTGGGTGTATTGCCGCTTGTGATTTGTGTAGATCATGGTACATCTATTGTCTTATGACTTAGGTACCTGTGGGACACCCCCAGACCCCCGGATTATCTAAGTTTTGATCAAGGATCATAGCAAGGAAACATGGTACATGTTTTTCGGATTGGTATTTTTTTACCCAAAGCCTTATCTACGGCACAACCCGCGTATTCCCAACCAGACACACAGACAGAAAGCTCAACATCTCAAGGGGGGCTCGAACCCCCTAAGTATAACGGTCCACCAAACCAATAGAAAAAATCGCCGTATTTTTATCGCTTACCGTTTAGGAGGAGAAAAGGAAAAACCATGTACCATGAGAACAGATGGGCGAAGGGTTTACGGGGGGGACTTCACTCACATTCCAATCCAGAGAACGCCCGTAAAAACATGTACCATGTTAAAAAAAAAAGAAGGAAAAATCACTAAAAACCCGATTTTCGCTAAAATCGATGCTTGAGAGAAACGATTTTTTGAGAATCGATTCATTGCAGCCGATTCTGAATCGATTTTAAAAATCGATACTTTTTTACCGATTGCTCATCCCTCTTTCCTCTTTTCTCTCATTCCTCTTTTTCAGGAAAACAATTTATTGGAGATCAGCATAGGAATAAGGGAAAACGGTTTGTTAATTTAAAAAAAAAAAAAAAAAAAAAGAAATCAACGGCGGCGAAGTGGCCCCCTTGGGGTGTGCGCCCCGGGGCTATAGCCCCCCTAGCCACCCCCCCTTAATCCGTGCCTGACGGGTCTGATCGCACAAACCCGTATGGAACTGAGGACGGGAGGAGTTTTGAAGCTTTTCTGCGATATCAAGAGGAAAATCCATTTTGGGGGATTCAAGAACAATCAAATTTCACCGTGAGGCTCTACGGAGCTTTCATGGCGGCTAAAAGATTTAATGGGACTTTCAGGATGCCAAAAGGTCAAACGAGGTTTCGTTTTTTAGTAAAGTTTTGGAGGTGTTATCCATTTTCGGGCTCTTTTCCAAACACTATAAGGAAATATAGATTTTTCATTTTGAATATTTTTAATTATTTTTTCTTTATTGATAGTATTAATTTTAGGATATCATCCTTTGAATTCGGAATTATTATGAATAATAATTATTATACTCCAATTAATACAATGTATGTCATACCGAAAAATAATTACCCTTTAAGCTTAGTGATACGCTTGGGATGAACGATCGAGTAAAACATCGAAATGGAACCATAGAGAGCTAACAATTTAGATTTTATGTTCCGTACTGCTGTAAAAAAATCGTAATAGATTATTCGATTTTTCACAAAACATCGAAAAATCGATGTTTTCTATTAAAATAGATTTAAATCGGACACTAAAAAACCTCGATTTTTGCAAGGAGGAAAAATGAAATCTGTCTATTAAAATTCATCTAATTTATATCAGGGAAGAATTGCCAGCAAAACAATATTGATCCAATTCAGTTAATAAAAATTGTATTTACTGAAATAATTTAATTATTATTTCAGTCAACAAACGAGTTGGTCCAAAATAATGGTAAAAAACCGCTGCAAATTTTACACAAGGGTTTATTATTCTTTGATATAGGTTACTTGTGCAAAAATTATTTCTGTGTCAAAAGAAAAAAAAAATTAAAATTAATTAAAAATTAAATTAAAACTTTTTTTCACAAAAACTTTTTTCTAAAATGGGCTTCTTGAAAAGGTCAGAATTCAGCATTTCTGACAACATATTCGGATTCAGCACCCTTTAAAACCACAAGTCCCAATTTTTAGTTCGAAAATCCGTATAGGTACGTGCTGAGCGGTTTTCGAAATGATAGAGATTTTGAAATGAACGCCGGGCATATTTGACGGCACACCTCACAGATTAAACTACTGCAGTAGTTTAATCTGTGCCCCTGGCACACCTCGCCAGGCTGGGCGTCGAGTAGGTAGTTGCCAACTACTAGTTGGGCACTGAGCCGCGAGAGCGCTAAATAATAAATCTGAACAGAACCGGAATAAAAACACTCGGCCTGGGTCGATTTTTGAATCACCTTCTTTGATAATAACCTCGATGCTCAATTTTCGAATGACCTTCTATAATGATTAACCCGATTTTCGATTTTTGGGGTCGACGTTTCGCGTAGTAAAGTTGGCTGACTTGCGTAGATGAGAGAGAGAGGAATCTCCCGGCCAATCAAAAGACGACAAAGCAGCCCACGTCATGTACCCTCTCCAGACCTAGGAATTCAAATATCATATTTTTCCTTAGGCCCTATAAATAATTGAAACGGGTTTTCTGCATTACGGACCCGTTTTCGTAACTTTTGAAGCACGACCTTTGCATGAAAAACATTTTAAAAAATCATTAAAGGAGCTCATTCTTTATTTTTTTACCCGAAAAATATCTTACCTCCTGGGATCCTTCAAAAATCCCATTAATAGCCCCATGAAAGCCCTATAGATCGCACCAGTGAAATCGGATCTTTCTGGGACCCCAAAAAATGGATTCTACGTCCATAAATATTCACTTTCGAGATACATTGTGACCTTTTGAGGAAATATCAGACAAATTTTTGTTTCACTTTGGAGGAAGGGTCTCGGATTTTGGGTCAGAACTAGGAGTGGTAAACAACTTTACGAATAACAGTTAAGTCGACAATGTCAAAATTTGATACCTATTGAATTTAACTTTAAGTTGTTCGGAGAATAGAATGTTTAGGTAGGAATTGGAAGGTTTGTTCCAGGTCTGACTGCGTCTGTCGACATTAGTTGGACAGCTGTCGACAGAACCCGAGCTGTGGCTACTCGAGCTGTCGGTATCCGTCCAACCTACGATCGACCTGGAACACCAGTTCTTAAACTGCGCATGTCTCCGGCGATTTCTGTTAACATACCGACAAACCTGGAACAAACCTGGAATGTTTAGGTAGATTTCTCATAAACCAGTTGGTCCTCGTTGTCTGACAGGAGGCAGCTCCGTCGATTTTGGATGGTAGGTACCTATCAATATCCAGTCGAGCTGAAAATCCTTATTTTTGAAACCTTAAGCATACCTATATTGAACCTTTCTTTTTCGATGTTTAATCGATTATTCGATTTTTTTGCTCAAAATATTCGAAAAATCGATTTTATTCTTTCCGGTGCCAATTTTCAACCCATGCCCGCTGTCCGCTCTGTGTTCAAAACCGCCTCGTTCACCTGGCATCCCTGTTGTGAACTTATCAACCAACCGTCGGTGTTATCAATCAGAGTAATCGATTTCAATAAGAAGAGTCGATCCATCGATTCAAAGCCCAGTGGGTACCTTTATTGAAGAGTTTTCCGGAAAAGGAATGGTCTTAGAAAGTTCCTAGAATTATCCATAAGTTTTGTTCTATTTTTTAAATAATTTTTTACTTACCTACTTTACATTGTTGGTTAATTATAGAAATGGTGGTTCTCTCACCGCAACTTTTTTACCTAGTCCTTCTTGATTGCTTCAATTTTTAACTTTCTACAGTGTATAATATACAGTGTATTATATTATAATACAATGTAGGTATATTGTAGATAATATTAATACTCAAGCAAGGCGTACAAAAACGTCAAATAGTTTCATGATGTAGATACTTCTGACGTGAAAGGATACAGGCAGGGGCTGGACTCCGATTCGTTTGATCATTCCAGTTCCATTTCACTCCATTTCTGGCATCATGTCCAAATGTTTTAAATTATTGAAATTACCGATCCCCTAAAAACAGTGAAACGGAAAACAGAATCTTCGTAAGGGAAAGGAATTTGTGTAGACACATTTGTAATCAGGTTCTTGAGGCCTCTTCTAATTTACAGAAAACCATTCAATTCCGTTTAGATTTTAATTAGTTCCTCCGTTCGAAGGATAAGTGGTAACTGGTTACATTCGTGAAAATTTTTGTTTTTCGAAATCAATACTTTACATCTAGGAAGTAGGTATCAAATGAAGAGGAAAGGATCTAGTCAGCAGTGAATCTTCACGACCCGTTCAAAGGTGCCATATTTGATTCGCTGGTCAATTTTTCCCCTTTTCGTGTTGCTTGTTTCCACAATTGGGCGCATTTAAATATCTGCGTTTAATGTTCGTGACCAGTGGTTGTTATTTATCGCGCAGATGACAGGCTGAGCGGGTACCGGGTAGTCCACGGGGTGATTTGCGGGTCGGTCTGGGCTTGACCCTATATTCCAGGTGACCAGGGGGTCTCGGTTTTCGGTTGTCAATAGAAATGAGCCGCCAGGCCATGGGAAAGATAAACGTCCCCGACGAATTCCGCAGTATTCTGCTGGATTTGACTGTTAGTTATTTATTAGAACAACCTAGTGATGTTATCGAATTTGCACTACAACATTTCAACAAACTCAAACTGAAGAAGGAACAAGAGGCTGCTGTAGCTCCAAAACCTCCTGTTGAAGACACCTTATCAACTGATGATGAAGGTATTTCTATCAATTTATGATGATATTAATTACTCCAGCTACATCCCTACTGTGTTTTCCGACTTTCGATAAGCTTGTTTCCCTCGGCAATTGTACGGCTTGTCCACGTCTCTGATAATCACGAGCTTGGTAACGACCATCTTACCCTCAAGATTTCTACCGTGATTTCTATTTCTGTTCTTCAACAAATAGGCTTTTCATTCTCTCTTGTCTGAAAATGGTCAGATGCATGCGGGCATCCGTAAGTAGGCGGTCTGGACACCTACCCGTTTACAGCATCCGGTGTGGTTGCCAAACCAGTTACCTTACTTCAGAAAATTTTTATTGGATTTTATTCCAACTACCGTAGCTTGATCCCAATTATATATTGATAATCTTTATAATAATATGCTCTCAACATCCTTCTCATGAATAAATCTTTGACAGTTGTTACAAATCTCAAGATGCGAAGAATGGAAGTTAGTTCGAGGGTGATGCTAATGAGCTAGTGGCTAGAATAATATTTCAAAAACTACTAATTAGGTAGGTAGGCACCTGAGCTAAAACCTGATTCATGTTTTACCTTGACTTATACATTCCGATGGCGTTCCATACAAGCAGGCTCGCTCATCAGTAAACAAATACCAGATGAGAATGGTAACTAACTGGAGCGGTCAATATTGGAGAGATTACACATATTTCTTAGGAAAAGTGGTATGTGGGGAAATTCAAATCTCGAACAGGAACTCAATTTAAGTTTATGGTCATAGACTGTTTAAGAAAGTCAAATTTAGAGAGTATACCTATTCAAAACTTTCTATGCAAGATATTCGCCCGACGAATGAGTAGCTGAATAAGTATGAGTTGAACGATTTCATTTGATGAGTAACTATCGAGTTAGTGTTAATTTGGATTGAACTCGTATAATACCAGTGAAATAATTATATTTCACCCCAGACAAACAATATCTCGTTAATCTGCAGTATCTTCTATCTTAATTGCCTCCAAGAAAACAAGAACGACTATAAGTACCTACAAATCAAATGATATTCAATTATAGCTACACAATGGTTTTAGTACCTTGGTGAATTATAATATCTTCTATTTCTAAAAGTGTCTGGAGCGTACTCGCCTAATAAACAAAAACATTTTGGCTAAGCGAGCCGAGAGTTCGTTATTTAGCAGATTCGTTGTAGCGGCCTCCATGAGCCCCAGTGCCAAGGGATGATTGGGCTTATTATAGCAATTAATTATCAGTGGATCATCATGGGGGGGGGGGGGGGTTACTGAAAACAGGTGCATTTTTATTTTACTTGTTTTTAACTTTGGGTTGAAACGTATGTATTTCAATTACGTGCCTCTGCTTTGGCCCTCTTAGGGGCCTCATCGTCGCGCTTTTAGCCATTGCACTCCCGGGCCCAGAGTAAGCGACCAGTGCACTCCCCGACGGGTCAAGGGGATTGCACTCCCGAAACCACATCACTCCCCAAATGGAAACCAACCGATACACGTGCAGTGAATTCTTCTCGTATCTGCTCGTCCCAAGCTACCTAAGGATTTCCAAGGAATGCCAATATGGTGCCAAGCTGAATAAGCGATTCCAAGGCTTTCCAAGATGGTCTGACTTGTCCAAGGCTTGCAATGTTGGTGCGAAGCTGGCTTAGGGTTTCCAAAGCTTGCCAAGATCGTCCCCAAGCTTTCCAGGCCTGTCCAAGGCTTGCAAAGTTGGTGCCAAGCTGGGGATGAATTGAATGAACACGAGAGACTTCGTCCAGGGATGGATTGGCTAAACTGGGCCGGATCGGACGGAAATGTTAATGGGGATGGGTGGGTCGCCATGATTTTTCGACGGCGGGGATGGATCGCCAGTTTCCTCGCAACACATCGCTTATATACTATCTATCGGTGATAAAGTTAGGGAGTGCAGTGGCAAAGTTCACATTACGAGCCTCGGCAGCGCCGGGAGTGCAGTTGCTATGAACCTACGAGCGGAGAGTGAAAGTCGGACTCGCTGGGAGTGCGATGGATAGTCCCTGGGTCAGGTACTTACTTTATTTTAGCGAGGTAAATTGTAGATGATTGAGGGATTACTCAAAAAGGGGGATCGGGGTGCCCCCAGCACTGAAGCCTAGTGGCTCTGCCTGAGCGCCCTATAGTTCTAGTCTATTCCCCTGGTCTTTAGGTTTTTGACTAGTTGGTCGCGCGGGAATGCTCTCATGGGGGTAGGTTCCCCTAGGAGGGCACATGTGCGTCGCACAGTGCTTTTTTTCGCCAATCTAGCCGGACAAAAGTCCAAAAAAAAAGTTCTTTTCTTCTTCAAAATAACTATTGGAGTCTCTTCATAGATAGTTGGCAAGGTAAGAAACAAAGGAGAAAAAGCTCAGAAGGCACAGAATCGTGTCATATCATGCATTGTTAAGAGGAGATGAAACCCCACTCATCGTCTGGCTAAAGCCGATCTTATTAACATGTTCATTCAACTGCAAGTGATTCACCGGCCGCTTCGCCAAGGGTCTTCCAACAATTTTTCAAGTGAAGTTGTACATTATACGAGTACCAACACATTGAAAAATTTTGGTTCTATGAAATTTTTGGAATTTACGATATTTTTGAAGTTTTTGCGTTTTTTAGCGAAAAACGTCGTTAGAGCTATAGTTATTGGACTGCAACTTCTGAGGTCCACCTCGGTTCAACCGGATCTTTTAACCACGTTAAACTTGAGCTATTTCTGGATGGAACTGGACCAATTTGAGCTGCAGGAACCCGCAGGTTTACGAGATACAGCGTTTTGAAGTTTAATGTTTTCGCATTTTTTGCGTGTTTTGACGTGGTGGAAAGTGCTGAAGTACGGGGATAAAAATGTGTGAATGTTTTATAGAATTGATAAGCGTTGCGGCTATGAGAAGTAGGTAAATAGTAACTTAAAATTGTTCATCGTGTCGCGATGGTCGTGGTTTAGATGGTGTTGGTTGGTCACGACATGACCAACACCATCCAAACCAACAACCATCCAAAAATTCTTTCAATAACATTTAGACTGACAAGTTGTATAACAAGAGATTGCAGTAAAATAATAACAATTTTTGAGGAATTTTTACTGAAAAATCGTTATTTTATAGCTTATTCAAGCATCTTTGGGGTCTGAGAATGGCTTCAATCGACTCTGGAACCTAGAAATCATATTTACTGCCAAAACACATATTTTCAGCGTTGGAACGAATTTTTTATCTTGTAATTAGAGTGTCCAGCTAGATTGGCGAAAAAAAGCACTGTGCGCCGGACGTGCAAGAATGATGTGGGTGGCGGTTTCAGCTTGCTCACATAGCCTGCATAGGGTTGATCATTCTGTTGTCCCTATACGGTTAGTGAAGTCGCTCGGGAGCAAAGCCGTTCAGTAAACCTACTAGCCTTCATAGTTCCCCACGCTTTAATTGGAGTAGCTCTTCAGAAGTCTTGTTGGGTTTAGCAATGGTCTCTTTTACTCAGTGGTTTAGCCACCATGCGCTTGCTGTGAACGTGACCTTCAATTTGTCGCCATCTCTTGGCGGTTTGTGAAAACATCCACCTGGAAGAGTTTGTTAGGCCGATGGCTGGCTCCGGGCCAACAAAAGGGGCTTGAGAGCCCCTACTGGCCAGAGTGTCAGCTTGTTCGTTGCCTGAGACCCACTCCAGAGTGACCCTGTTGCGTTTCGCTGGGGTGTACTACGCTTAACGTGACGAATGGTGTTGTAAGTGCCTTGAGAGTATTCGAACGTTGGCTCTGGTGTATTAAGGTTTCCCTCGCTCCCGCGTCCCTCTGGAAGATCGGGTTTCCCCCCCACAGGAGCTCTAGTTGCATTTGGGTTAAGCCCCAAGCACTCCAACACCGGTGCCTTCATCAATTTTTGTCCCATCTGTATACCAAATGATGTCTTCGGGGCAGCACTTGGTTACCCCTCCTGCCCTCGCCACGTCAGTTTTGATTTCTATAGACGGGGTTCAGGAAGGAATTTGGGTGTAACGTCTACCACCATCTCGAATAGTGGGTATGTTCATAATTTGGGAATGGGCGGTGTGGGATATTTGCTCAAAACCTATACTGGCTTCAAAACAGGTGCTATAAAGACCCGTTGAAACTTATTGCCTGTAACGTTGTGGATTCTGGCTTAATCGTTTCGATTAATGAGTGTTGAACGAGGACTATCCCGAGAAAAAAATTATCATTCATACCGTTGGTTTACCAAACCACCGCGTTGGGGTGTGGTACCTACTTACCTCATTTTAGCGATGTCCTCTAAACTTAAATAATGAATGATTGATTGATGATATTTTTTTATATCGTGTAATTGTACCACCCGTTTAATTCTACCACGTTGAAGTAACAAAATTTTCCACCCAAACGTATTTAATGCAGGAATGGGTGCTACACCCTCGGTCATACCTACTTGATCAACACATTTTTTTCTTTTTCAGATGATCTACCGCCCAAGTACAACTATAGGAGGAAATCAGTGTTTGCTGAAGCGTATGATCCGGAAGAAGACGACGATGACGCCGCTGCTGTAAGTTTGAGTATTCTTTCGTTTTTTTTTTTTTTTTTTTTTTTTTTTTTTTGTCAAAGATGCCGGTAACCGTCACATCAAATTGTTAAAAATCGTGAGAGCGTTAAAACAAAACAACAAAAATCTGCTGGCTGACTACTCAGCTCAATTTACAGCCCTCTCTTGAAGGGGGAGTTAGGCTCGTCCAGCAGGGACCCTATAGGATCTGAACCCTGCCTTGGTATTATGGGGGGCGCTTTTCTATTAGGTGTTTCGTCAGTACTTGAGAACACAGTACCACCGTAGATGGGAAAGAGCCCCGTATCAGCAGCATGGAAACATCATGATGGATGGGCCCAACCCTGGGATCACTGGACCAGGGTGAGATCCTAACGAAACAGGATCTGTACGAGTACAGACCTCCAACAGCAGTAGTTTCCAAGAAGCAGCTCAATAGAGAGTTTTTGCAGACCTTTCCACGAATCCGTAGCAGGAAATCCGTATGGGCTGTCTAGGCCGAACATGACTGGAAGCTAACCACCTCAACCACCCCACTACAGATTCCTTACGGATCCGTATGGAAAACTTGACTACTAAAGTGACGCGCACGTTGTTTTCACTCTCACATACCTCAAGAAAAAATGGTCGCCGTGAAGTTTTGACTTGTTGCGTTTGCGTATTTCACAAGTACCAAGGTATTAAATAATTGTAATAAGAAATTTTCTTATTACAAGTACGAGGACTCCTACTGCCACTCGGTTTTTTGTGAAGAGGAAAATGGATGAAAATACAACAAAAAAAATGGTCGCCGTGAAGTTTTGACTTGTTGCGTTTGAGTGTTTCACAAGTATTTCTTATTACTAGGGTTGCCAGATGAGAGAAAAGGAAAAAAAGGACATCAAGATATATAACGTATAATATACAAAATGCACATACTATATTATATTATAGAAAATGATCTAATTCTAAAAGGAATAGTATCTACTTCAAGTTTTTAGTTTCAACATTCAACATATTATAATACCCGATTAGGTAGGTAACAAACCATCATCCATCTGATTGATGAAAAACCTTTACTGTGGGGACATGTAGTCAGTTCCTCTCGTCCACTGAGAGTTCATCAGAGAAAAATTTTCTCTGATGGAATGAGAATATTTAATATTCTCTCGACGTTGGCATTATGGGCAGGAATGGCGAAAACAATTTGGCACAATTTGAGAAGCTGTGAGTGTTTCTCTGATTGGTCGACAAGATGGAAATATTCACACCATCTTTGACTGCAGTTCATGGCTTTAAATTTAGTGAGAAATTAGATTTAGGGAGAAATTTCTCCTTCAGTCTTTCAGTCAGAAAATCTTCGACTTCCTCCAACGAAGCTACCAAAACTGAGTTATGTTTGGCTTCCAATTTTTTAATCTTTTCATTGAAAGAAAACATTAATGAGTGTAGAAACCACAAGTCACTTTCATTTTCTGGCTTTTCAAACAGATTTTTTATTAGGATTGGAGGGTTGCTCTGAGACATAAAATACGACATTTGAAGCACACGATTTATGCAGGGAAACAACGACAACCAACGGGATTTGGAGTGGCGAAGAAGCTGCCTGTATTAGATGTCAACGACCACGATGGACCTAGGTTTAACAAGAACAAGATTTTTTCTAAGCAGGCTGTTCCAGATAGGTAGGTAGCCCAAACGATTTTCAGGTAATTTCAAGGTAATTTCAGACAATGAGAGATTTTTTTAAAAAAAGAGGGCATTTGCCCGAAAAATGAAAAAAGAGAGGACGCCCGGACAGGGTGTGAAAAAGAGGACATGTCCAGAAAAAAGAGGACGTCTGGCAGCCTTACTTATTACAAGTCCTACGAGGACTCCTACTGCCACTCGTTTTTTTGTGAAGAGGAAATGGGTGGAATCAAAATTTCCAATTCATCCATCGAGTGTAGAACAGAAGAGCAGAATAAAACAGAAGAGAACAAAGCGAACTGAGAACAAAAAATAACAAAGCAGAATCCAAGCCCGTTTGTTTACAAGAAAACATCTTGAGGTTACAACGGGGTTACACAAGCGTCAGGTTATGTTGCTTTTCATACTGATTTCTCTACAGATTTGGTAACCCGTAGGAATAAGGATTCGTACCGCCTACTGCTACAGATTCCTTACCGATTTGTCCTCGCGCATGCGCACTCCCCCTTTCCTTACAGATTCGTACTACGGATTTCCTCCTACCGATCGGTGGAAGGGTCTGCAAAAACTCTCTATTGAGCTGTCAGGCCTTAGTGGCCGTCATAACCTCTCCCATAGCAATGTAATGCTTAATGTGCAATAAAAATGAGGTGGAAGACCACTATTATTCTGTCTGTGAGTGTCCCATTTTGAGGGAGCGGAAACCTTTCTAAGGGTGCAGATTTTAGTTTTTGGTAAGCCTCTTATGATTTTAGTTTTTGGGAAGCCTCTTATGATTTTTTGTTCACTACCAAGTTGAATGCCCTCTAGATGTTGTTCTTTGAAAGTAGCATAAATTAAGTTATCGGGCTATTCAATGAAGCTTTCAATTCTACTTTACGTTTCTAACAGGTTTTAATTATCTCAATTGATACCTAATTGGCCTTTTATTCTTGCAGCCTCAAATTTATCCTAAATCTGATGAACAGCGCCAGAAACTTGCAGAAAATGTTCGAAACATACTTCTTTTTCGTTCATTGGACCAGGTGAGCTATGGCCATAGTAATACACACAGAACATTTTGAAACAACTTTTACAATAATAATTGATTCTGTTTGGCGAGAAGAATGAGAGAATCCTTGTAAATGTCGTTTGGTGTTCTTTTGGTAAACTATTTTTTTTTTTTTTTTTACAGGAGCAAATGAACGAAGTGTTGAATGCTATGTTTGAGAAAAAAGTTCTGAAAGGTGATGTTATTATCAAACAAGGTGACGATGGTGACAATTTCTATGTCATCGAAAGGTTAGTATCAATGAGAATTTCACTTTTTAAATATCTTATTCATTTGCTAAAACAGTCCAAGTATTCCTCACTTGCGTTTGTTCTTCCGTAAATTATATTCGCTACACTTTAGCTAAACCCATTTGTGTACTGTTATGTTCAGAACTTTGGGCACCCACATTATCAAGTCCACTCACCAAAAATTGGAATTTGACAAATTCTTGTATATAAGCAGAAAAAGCTAAATTAAATTTAAATCCACCCTAAGTTGAGTTGTGTAAATTAGGTGCCGTATCACCTACCATCGTATATGTACCATTATGTGGATTTTTGTTTTGATTAATTTAATTTTCGTCGTTTTGTTGCCTGTCCCGTTGTATTTTAATTCTATGATCTCTTAATTTTAGTGGTACGTTTGAAGCTTATATTAAAGTGGAAGGTGCTGACAAGTTGATTCACACGTATCATGGTAGTGGTAGTTTTGGTGAATTGGCACTATTGTATAACATGCCTCGAGCTGCTACTATCATAGCCGGGTCAACCGGTTCACTTTGGGCTATGGATCGACAGACTTTCCGTAGAATTGTGTTGAAGAGCGCATTTAAGAAAAGGAAAATGTATGAAGCGCTGATTGAATGTGTTCCAATGCTGAAAGCGCTACAGGTAATTAAAGTCAACTTACAACCCCCTCTTTTAAAAAATAATTATAGGGATTAATAAACTAGAATGGTGTGTGATATTTTGTTACAGGCATACGAAAGGATGAACTTGGCAGATGCTTTGATTCCCAAGAGTTACAAAGATGGCGAGTGCATAATAAGACAATATGATGCTGCTGACGGGATGTACTTTGTCGAAGATGGTAAAATACAGATATCAATGCTCGGGGACAACAACAAGGAAGTTCCTGTGAGTCTCCAATTTTCATTCGTTCAATTTCCTAGATCAGGGCTTCCCAAACGTTTTGCCCTGTGGACCCCTTTCACGGAACAGTAGGTATCTACTACGGACCCCTTTTACTCAAGTATTTAGATTTACATACATGACTAAAAAATTGGCTTAAGTAAGTGAAACTGGAGATTTACTAGTTTTTGGCAAATAGCAAAAAAGTGGTCTTATTCAGCGCTCTCTATCGGCTCTACTATTATTCCGATCTTCAACTGTAGTGTAATGACTCGGGTTGATAGAAGTAGAAGGCAAGAGTTCCAGATGTGAACTGGGCCCCTTGGCCTCTTTTATAGTCAGGACAGTACAATAGAAGGATAGGCGTAGTGGGGGGCACATGTCCACCACGCCTTATCTGGCTGGAGGTCCAAGGGGCACCACATGTAGTATGGGCATTTTGTAGGAAATTTTGTTTCCTTTAATTTTGCTCATTGTTTGTTTTCACGAGAAACGCTTTGTTTTCGAAATATGAGCAAAACCCCGAAAAACGTTTGGGGGTTATTTCGACTTTTGACCTTGCAATTTGTACCTTAAATTGCTCCTGTCTCTTTTGCGCTCAGAGCTTGAAGAAGATTGCTCTCCCTGGTCTTGACGTTCCAGGCTCCTTCCAGATGGTCCAAATGGGGATGGGATGATGGACCAATGGGTGTGGACCTTGCAGCTATTCTTTTATGTCTATGGAGTGGTGTCGTAACATCTCACTGCACCCCACTCTTTATGCTAGTTTACTCCACATGCTAAACATTCCTGCCGTAAATGGAGTGGACTGAGCATGGATTTGACGAGTGTCAACTTTGATACTGATTTGTTTATTTTTATACATAGGAGAAAACGCAAAAAGGCAAATGATTTCACAACTATCATCAGACCATTAAAAGTTTTCGCTTCCAGTCTGAGAAAGTGTGGGTTGGTTAAGAGAATAATGAAAAAATGATGGTATTCCATCCGTATGAGGAAAAAAAGGGTTATAACCTTCATAACTCTTATAAGGGAGGATAAAAATTTAAATGAGAAGTTTTCATGTTTTTAATAATTGAATTAGTCTAAAGATCAAAATATTTTACAATTTTTCCGATAAATTTTCCCCCAATTCCCTCAGATAAAATACAAATACCCCTAAAAAAAAAAAAAAAAGACATCGTCCCCCTCACAATCCCTCGGCTACCAAAAACATCTGGGGACTATTTTACCCATCAACTGGTGTTTTCAGTATTCATGGTTATTATTGTATTTATCGATTATTTTCATTTGCAGTTGAATGATTTTTTTAGTTTTTCATTGTAGTTATTTTTCTCCAAGTTGGCCTCGGTTGGTTCTTTTTCTAGTTTTTTTTTCGACCACAGTTTGGGAACCCCTGACCTTGATATAACTTATCTATTTATCCTCTTACCGCCGATTGTTGTACCTGGTCTTCAAGTAATAGTCGTTCTTCTCACATTCAATTTTCAGATCAAGACTGCCGGCAAAGGGGATTACTTTGGTGAGCTTGCTCTCGTGACTCATAGACCGAGGGCTGCTTCTGTTTACGCTGTCGGTCCTGTCAAAGTAGCATGTAAGTATCAGAGTTTGAACATTCCATTGTACCATTTAAAATCGCGGAATAAAGTCAACTCGGAAACCCGATCATTACTACATTTTTCAGCCATACTGCAATCTTGTTTTATTTATCATCAAAGTGATTTCGTTATCCTAAGAAGACCGTTTCTGATTCCAGTTTTAGATGTCGAGGCATTTGAACGTCTTCTTGGGCCCTGTATGGAGATTATGAAAAGGAATATTGATGATTACGAATCCCAACTAGAGAAAATATTTGGAGCTAAAATTAACATGGATGATGTGCGATGAAGAGGTGAATGAACTGACGGCTTCTGATTCTGGATGAATCAGACGAGGATTCAAATTATATTTTATTTCACATTTTAGCCAAGAGTGTAAAAGTCATATTCATTCTGGAAAGGGATGTTGAAATTTTGTCTGTTTGTGTATTATATAGCTTCAATAACCTTGTTTGTTTTGTCTACTTACCAGATTCGGTTGAGGGGGTTTCTTTTAATTAGTTCAGTATAATTCAGTGCTGCAAGTGATTTTTTTTTAAAGCGTGTTTAATGCAAAAAGAAGCTTTGGGATCGACTTCCATTCTCAGGTTAAGCTGTTAGGTGCTTGACTTTCACCAGTCTTTTTTGAGACCAGTAGAAATTAATGTTAGGTGTTTTTTTAATCAAGTTCATTTGTAATACAAATTAGTCTGAATGGTAGTTTCAGTGCCATATGAATATTAATTAATCGATACTGGCTTTGAGAGAGTGCGCCAAAAGTACATATCTCAAATCTAAGGGTTGTTGCCAGTTTGGTCAGTACAAGTATTCTTCTCTATTGAACTTCCTGTTCAAAATATTTTTCTCTAAATCTCAAATAAAATATTGTTGTTTCGTAATATTTATGAATTATATGTTTGAATAAAAGTTTATAAATTGTTTTATTTTTATTTTTTATTTATTCCTAATTTTACTCTGCACTAAGCAGGGACTTGTTGTTTTTGAAACTTGATACTACTCATGTTGAAAGTATTGATTTATTGTTAATGTTATTAAAATGTTATTGTTACATGTGTAATTGTATAATAATCGGTATAGTTGAATGTATAGATAAAATATATTATTTGTCACCTCCATCTTTCGTAGTCGAACAAGATTTATATTTATTTTGCGTTAGTTTATTTTTATCGTTTCCTGTTTATTTTTTGTCGAAATATTTTAAGTTTCCACGCTTAACAAGTGCAGATGCGTTGTTGACTTTAACTCAGACAACGCTTTATTACACCGTGGTAAGTTGTTCATTGCGGATTTTATTTTCTAGACAGAGGATTTAATTTTTGTGTCCATGGATCTGAGTTGAGTTTATGATTGGGGAATAGGTATTTTTAGCATCATCCAATTTCATTGTTGTGTTGATTTTATTGGAACCGAATCTTCCATGTTTTTCATGTCATTAACTTTCTATGATTTCATGTTGAAAGTCTTCTAACTCATAAAAATTGCGGCTAGTTCTATGTTAAATGAAACAAAAAAAACACAAAAAAAAAACAAAAAAAGAAAAAAGAAAAAGAAAGAAAACTAACAAAATTTGTAGGCGTGTAGCGGAATAACAATGCAGATTGCATTGAAGTACACGATTCTTGTTAACCTATTTTGTAACCTGTGATTTAACCCAATCATACAAAGCTAACTGCCAAATTGTCGTTCTCCTTTGTGTATAAACACTAGTTCCTTGTGTGAGTCGTGAAGCCCTTTCAACCTGAACTGACGATGGGATTAAAAATCACATTATACTTCAATAATACGACAATCAAATATACCTACTGTAGGTTATGTATTGTTTTCTAATGTTGCCTCCTATAGGTTCTGTTTTAACACTCCTACCTAGCTGAATTGATTGTTTTGGGTTATACGATATGTATACCATTATCATGGTCACTATGCTAGGTTTTTAAACTTTGTCATAGGTGCTTTTGAGTACAATACGGGACAGGCCCCTAAACATCAGTTTGCTTTATTTGAAGATAACTGAACTTTAAAATTTATTTTCGTGCAATTATGACTAACTGATAGATAACGTGGTTGGCATTTTTCTTTCCCTTATAGTATCATTTGTATATTACTGGAAATGTTCCAAAGCGAAAAATACTGGGTCCAATACAATGTTGATAAATTAGTTTGCCCGTTCTTATGTATCATCATCCTATGTGCAGGAGCGTGAAATGTGGTAGTGCCAAAATATCTATGTGCATCTGACTGTAACTGTTCGGTATCAGTGTCTGAAGCTGGGCTATTGCTGCGGTTTTTTAAGGGAGGTTTTGTAGATGCTTGTAGTTTCTCGATGACGTTAATTTCTCATTCCTCAAAACGCTTAGAGAAGTATATTGTATCAAGGTAGCTTCACTTTTCAAGTATGTCTATCTATTCTCTCATGGGCCCCATATCGTTATTTGTTTTTGAACGATGTACACTTTTTACTGTATGAATGCTTGTAGTATTAGGAGGTCTTTTCTTTATTACAAATGACTGAATTTATGCTTTCCCTGATTTAGAAAGTCTGAGTCAGTCTGAAAATAATGCACATAGCCACAAAAGAACAGTTGTTTTGAGAACAACAAAGGAAAGGTTCGTAATGATATTTTGGCACTAAGCTTCTGTCAATAATTTCCTCCATCCCCACCAAGTAATTTGATTGTTACAACAATCGTGGATAATCTAGTCATCACTAGAAGTATTAAGGATTGCATGTTTCTGTTTGCCATGTTCATTCAATGGAGTTTACCCTATGTAGCCGTATTGGGAAGGGAAACGGTATATCCTTGGGTAAAAAAAAGGTAAACACGAGTTGAAAACGGCCATTTACGCTGAATCTGTAAAATCTTGGAGGAGCTTGATGTTTAGCTATGAATCACAATAATGCTCTAAGAAGCACGAACCCTCGTCATCTACACATTGAAGGACGAGTGGTTCGAATGATGTTGTGATCTGATTATTAAAGTATTTATGTAATATGATTGAGAACTGTGTACATGGTTATTACAGGATGAATACATATTAAAAAGGTTTATTATTCGTAAAACCCAAATGTTATACCTTGATATTTGGTGTTGTGATTGATGTGTTGTTCCGTGGAACATTGTTGAAAAGTTGCGAAACTTGAAAGTATGTTATTTATGCACAATATTTTTATATGCCGTAATAAGTTAGGTATATATTTTTGATGTTTTGTCGTTTCGTAGGTGTTATGATTGCAGTTACTATTTTGTTTTGGTTTCATTTTCATAAAACAAACCTTGTACGATGAATTTTCTCGGCGGATTGTTTATACGCGCGTGCAGCTTAGTTCTGAATTGAACAAAAGTTGGTGTGTAGTATGATCGTAAAAGTTTCAGTTTCATTTTCCTTATTTTATATTTGTGTTGGTTTTTGTTGAATTTCTCACTTGTTATTACTTTTTCCAACGCACAGCATGCACTGCTCTCGATATCCAGCCTGTTTCAGACATAGAATCTGTCGGTTCGTAGAGATAAGTATAGTGTCTAGAATTATTATTTAACATACCATACTAAAAGTCCGCTCTTGTGTGTGTTTTTCCAACCATAAGGTTTCCTTAGTTGAGCCACTTCGCCGTTTGACTTGATCCACTTGGTGAACTTGATAATTTTCCCTTGAAACTCGATACATTGTTGTTTATAAAATTTCGATTGTGTTTAGTTTTGGTTCACTCAGTTCCTTCATCCGTAATATCGTCATATACCCTGGCAGAGCCCGCAAATTACTTTACCAAGTAAGTAGTGTATGGTTAAAGTTTACAATTTCAAGTTAAGTATGTTTTCATTGTTTATTGTTGTTCTCAAAGCTTAAACTCACCATTCTTAACTTGTTTTATGTATTCAATGGCCATTTTCATTAGTTTACATTTACGTTTTTAACATAATTTATATTTTTTGTTGATCATAAATGATGTGGTATCATTTGTTGTATATGTGTTAGTGAAGTAGATAGATAGAACATTGAATGTCAGAAATAGATGGTGAGGATACCCTTCATTGATCCCAGCCTTGATTGAGGTTTAATTTTCTGTTGTACTCCATACTTCAGTTCACTCATCTCCCAGTACCTTTTAGTACCCATTGTAATTTTTAGGTAAATTGAATTAATTGTATTGATTAATTATGGAGAAGGATGCGTATTTCCTGATAAATAAAACCTTAATGTGTCCGATGTGTCATTCTTCAGTGTTCCCTGGTGGGGGAAACGCAGGAAAATGTATGAGTTGGCAGATTGAGTTTGTTCGATGCGGATAATAATTGGAAAAGTCAGTAGGAATGCTAAAATTCATTGGAGTCATGGATATCCATTAGGGGCTCAATGCTATTCACGAGTAGAGTTTTAGACTGGAAAGAAAATCTGAACTCGAGATCTCTACTCACACACTTCCACTGTTCCTTCTTGCATCACAGAAGTTCCTTTGGATGTTCGCACACACTAATTTACTCTCGCGTTATATCGCAATTATACGAGTTTCTTTGCACTTCTCTTCTAGTTGCACTTCATTTCAGTGGCGGCTCGTACAGGAGTTTGAGTGTCGTACTTCTCGCAGTGTTCCCCTATGATCCCTTTGGTCGTACTAAAACATTTACCAGTGTCGGGCTGGCACTGAGTCCCAGGATTGTTACATTCGCACGCTGGAGAAGAAAAATGTTCACTTTATCGCATAAAATGAACAATTCAACGTAGATAATTTCAAATGTTGACTTACGAATGCTTACGCGTGCAATTTCCTCCATTAACAGGCGATCCGTAGTAACCGGGCATGCAGGTGTCGCAGTGCTCGCCTTGGGTAAGGTTGGCACAAGGTTGGATGCATACGGACGAGTAATTGGCGCACGTACTATGACCATTACATTGACAGCCTGGATAGAACATTCATAGTAATTTATGACCTCTTGCTTTAACTTTGCGCTTTCGGGATCTGCTATTTCAAGATTTGCAATAGCAGATCATGCGCAAGTTGCATTCGCAATCAAAAATCATGATAAACCCTCTGAAAATACTGCAGTAGATCACCCACATAGGAAGTTAAATATGACAAAATTGGAGGAGCTATTGCACTTGGTTGACTGGTCTCCTGTCTATATGTCTTACGATGCAAATCATGCTTATGAGCTTTTCCTCTGCATCTTGCTGAATTGCATTGAACTTAGTACTTATCACGTTAAGCCGGTGAATCACAAAACTCGGAAACTAAAGCCTTGGATCACAGCAGCTCTCGTTAACTCCATTAACCGGCGTCATGAATTAGCAAAAATATCGAGGAGGTTTCCTGGTGATTTGCTGCTACGTGCGAGGTACGTAAGATATAGGAACAAACTTAATTTCCTCTTGGAAAAAACTAAAAACGACTACTTTTCCGAACAGATAGCCCTTTCGAGCACACCCTCTAAAATATGGAAAACTATTAACACTGCATTAGGTAGAAACCCGGATGAGTCGGCCCCAATAAAAAAACTGATCTGTGAAGATAATGAAACGAAGGATCCGCTAGAAAAAGCGAATCGATTGAACGCCTTCTTCACCACAATTGGGAGTAAATTAAATGCGGAATTTAGTAACTATGATCCAAACTTACATTTACCTAGTCCGGTACAATCGGCAATGAGCCTCCGTACAGTCACTGAGGAGGAGGTTTACAGTACGATTCTGTCTGTAAAAGGGGGAACTGGCCCAGGGTGGGATGGTATATCGTCAAATCTGATTAAAAGTGTGGCCCTAGCAATAACCTCGCCGTTAACACATCTGGTGAACTTAAGTATTTTATATGGGGAATTCCCCAATGCTCTAAAAATAGCCGTGGTACGTCCTATATTTAAGAAAGGATCTCGGACCTCAGAAACTAATTATCGCCCTATTTCTCTATTGCCTAATTTTGCCAAAATCTTTGAGAAAATCATCAAATCTCAACTAGTTGAATATCTTGATGCAAATGATCCCATAGCTAGTTCACAATATCGATTTAGGAAAAACTTGAGCACTCAAGATGCACTAGCTGATGTAGTATCTGGAATTTCTAATGGAATTAATAAAAGTGAGAAGGTAATGGGAATTTTTGTAGATCTCACTAAGGCATTTGATTCGATTGAAACATCTCGACTATTACTAAAACTGGGGAGGCTAGGCCTGGACGATGTGGCACAGAGCTGGTTCAGATCGTACCTCACAAATAGGAGGCAATATGTCCAAACTTCAAGCGTTCAAAGCTCAACAGAAGTCATAAACTATGGAGTTCCGCAAGGATCTGTACTAGGCCCCTTATTGTTCCTTATACACATCAACGATATGTTTTCAATGCACATAGCAGGCAAGTTTATCGCTTTTGCTGATGACGTGGCCATCATTATTAGAGGAAATACTTGGGACGAGACCCATGAAAACGCACATACAATTATGAGAAAACTAGTGAATTGGTTCCAACTGAACAGCCTCACGATCAATTTATCAAAAACGAAATATGTAACATTTATTATTTAATAAATCTGGGCAACCATCTGATTCAAAAATAGTTATGCATAAAGACAGCTGTAACACTAGCTGTATGTCGTGCCAGTGTGAAGGTCTAGAAAAAGTGGTGTTCATCAAGTATCTAGGAGTGTTACTTGATCAGCACCTAAAATGGAAATTTCACATACAAGACCTTGTGAAACGGATAAGAAAATCATTCCATTGTTTTATTGTCCTAAGAAAATGGATGGCACGTGATCACAGTGTGGTGTTTGCCGACGGTGCAGAGGTCTAATCCAATGAGGTGGTTAGGGTGAGAAATGACTCCTCTGCTGAGTACTAAATTGTTTATTGGAATAAACAATTGTAGCGTGGGGACCGGTTTCGAGCAACTAAGCTCATCTACAGCCCAGAGTGACTTGAGGTGGTTGAACGTACAATTAGTTCTGAAACTAATTGTACGTTCAACCACCTCAAGTCACTCTGGGCTGTAGATGAGCTTAGTTGCTCGAAACCGGTCCCCACGCTACAATTGTTTATTCCAATAAACAATTTAGTACTCAGCAGAGGAGTCATTTCTCACCCTAACCACCTCGATGGCACGTGACACTCTTAAAATGATCTACTATGCGTATGTATATAGTCTCCTAATATATGGGAATTTAGTATGGGGAGGGGCGTATCATAGCAATTTCCTCTGTCTGGACACGGCAGTCAACACAGCTTTGAGAATAGCTACAAAATCGCGTAGACACACACCCGTTGAGACTCTATACAGAAAGTGAGATGTAGTGAAACCTAGAATATCCTATGTATACATACATGTATACTATATATATATAGAATTGTGCTGTACGTTTATAAAAAAATTGGCAATTTCGTTAAGCAACCGGACATTAGACCTACTAGGGAAAACTTGACTGCAATTACAGACATTCCACGGCCGTATAATGATTTCTTCACTAGGCAACTACCCTGGCTAGCGCCAAAAATTTTTGAACAGCTACCCTACAGAATGAAAACAGCCAAACACTTCGGTACTTTCAAGAATGAAGCTAAGAATTATTTGAAAAACAGTGAAAACGCCAGCACAATTCTGCAAATTTTATTATAAGATTTATTTAGGTAGCACTATGTAAAGCTGTTGCTGTACTGCCTAGAAATAAGTAACATAACATATATGTAAGATAATAATTATCATAATTGCCTCAAACTAAACTAAGCTTGCCAAATCATTTTTCTGTATCGTTGCACACATTAATCGGGAGAGAATGAGACCTGGACAGGTCCCTGACCTACAGGCCTAGACTTAAGTATTGGGAATGTACTAAAAACAATTTGGAATATGAACGAATTGTAAATGTATATCTGTAAACATTTGTGAATAAATTGAATTGAATTGAATTGAATTTAATACTAAGACTTGGAGTTAATACTCCAATAAAAAAGACAATTTGAGAGAGATTTTGGCGATTATTTTTTGGCCTACTTGCCGAGGGTGGGTCTTATCAAACAATTAGTTGAAAAAAAATATATACAAAAATTGAAAATTGTTCAGCGGGAAAATTGTTGAGTGAAAAATTGTTCAGTGACATGTTGTAATATTCCACAACTGTAGCAACCACGACACCGACGCTGAGAAATCAGCCATCCTTCACGTGAACATTCATTCAGATGAGTCCCACAATTCTCTGAAATTTTCCCTTTAACTACATTCAAAATCCGAAATGTCCGTCCGCCGTCCGCCGTCCGCCGTCTGGGCCGTTTTGGGCAGTAGGAATTTTTATTTTAAATCTGAAATTTTGACAAAATACGATCGCCCAAACCCGTGGGGCGCTATGGGGCTAAAATGGGGCTATAGGAGGGGGTTTTTGAAGGCGTTTAGCTATGGGATCGAGTTAGGTGTCGTTTTCGAAGTATTTTTGGACGTAGAATCCATTTTCTGGGGTTCCGATTTCACTGTGCACGTGGTGATCTATAGGGCATGGGGGTAAAAATGGGATTTTGAAGGATCCCAGGAGGTTAAATATTTTTCGAGTCAAAATAAAGAATTTTTGAAAAACAAAAAATTTTGTTGAAAAAAATCCAAAAAAAAAAATTTTCCAAACTTTTTCCCATTGACGCAGAAATAATTTTTGCATAGTAACCTATATCAAAGAATAATAAACCCTTGTGTAAAATTTGCAGCGTTTTTGAATGCTAGTCTAGCTACCAACTTTTTGCGTTATCTACTGAATTTATGTGAACGATCTACGGAAAAAGTGGTTTTTTGAGTTGTCAACCCTGAGTTTGCGTGGTTGATTGGCGGCAGTGGTCCAGACACGGATTTTTATCCGTATTTATACGGATTTTTTAGGGTCTGCACAGACCATCAAATATGTATCCGCATTATACGTATTTTCCTCTCCCATAAGTAGGTACGTATTTTACACGGATATTCGAGAAATCATCAAAATCATCATTATTATTATTGGAATAATATACCTACCCATGTACTCGTGTAGGTGAGTAGAAACTTTTTGTCGGCCTCAAAATTTGTCTTTAAACTTTTCAAGATGTGTAGATGTGTTCCAAAAACGAAATGTCCAATGTAGTTGTGCCCGCAAGCTTTTCAGCCCGATCGCACAAGCCGTTGGGCTCTGTGGGACTATATAGGGTCTATGGGAGGGGTCTTTGAAGGTTTTTGGGTATGATAACGAGTGGGGGGTCGATTTCAAAGTATTTTTGGAAGCATAATCCATTTACCGGGGTCCCACATCCGTTCACAAACTATACAAGAAAATAATAATTTAAAAAAAAAACTATTAGTAAATAATTAAATTATTTTTTTCTAACTGATGTCAATTAATTTTTGGATAATTTATATCAAAGAATAATTAACCCTAGTGTACGATTTGCAGCGTTTTTCGTATTTGAATTTCGTAAAACTGACTGTGATAACTATTCATACAATTTCGTACAGTTAATGTGATAACTATTTCGTACAATTGAATGAGATATTCATTTTGACACTTGAATGTGATATTAAAATTTAATATCACATTCATGTGTCAAAATGAATATCTCATTCAATTGTACGAAATAGTTATCACATTAACTGTACGAAATTGTATGAATAGTTATCACAGTCAGTTTTACGAAATTCAAATACGAAAAACGCTTATTTAATAAAAACAAAAAAGAATGTAAGAAATTTTCTTACAATTTAGTACAATTGAATGTGATCACTATTTCGTATAATAATTATTGAATGTGATAACCAGTTGGTACCTATCTTTTTGTTCGAGTTATCTACCTACACTTGAACGCCTATTCCTTCCAGCTAGCAAACGAGCCAAGCTAAGAATTGAGTGTAAAAACTTTTTCTTTTTTTTAGCCTGAAACCCATTCGGAGCATACAGATTTCATACGGATTTATGGTGGTCCACATACGGATTTTTACCACTAACGACACGGATTTACGGTTTTGTGATCTGGCACCACTGATTGGCGGACTGGGTGGGGGTCAGCCCCCGGGGGCTACGACTCGACAATCGGTACCCACGTAGCCCTCCACCCCGTCCGCCAATCAAACCACGTAAACTCAGGGTTGCCAGCGCTGTATGTGCCTTCGTAGTGGAACTTCCAACTTTTTTACCGGCGTTTTAGTTACCAATCTATAATATTGTTTTTTTTTTTTCTCTCAAACTTTGTGATTGATCTTTTGGTTTTGTGGCAGAGTTGTTGGAGTCTTTGGAGTGGAATCTTGTAAGGATATATTGCTGATTGATACTTGTGCGCTATGAGGGATATTGTATCCTATGCATAATAAAGTTATTATTATTATTATTATTAAAATTTAATTTAAAAGGTAACCTATTTAATAGGAAGAATATAATATATTATATTGGTAACTATAGTTTTTATAAAACGCCGGTAAAACTTTTTCACTTATTTGTCAGTTCCTATTCATTTTGTTCACGTTATCTCCAAAAATGTCAGTTTGGGACTAGCCTCCGTCGGCCTTGATGGAGAAGCATCATGCTCCTAAAAAGTCTAGAAGCGGTTCTCAATCACGCCTGGCTTGTAAAGTGTTAGTTTAAGCAACGACGAGATTGAAACACATCTCCAACAGAAATTACTTCGAGTTAAGAGTAGAACGCAAGACCTTCAAGACAAGCGGAATTTATTGCTTGGAAACGGTCAATAGAGGAATCGAGTCCCGAAAAGTTTGTTGTACGAAACCTGCAACGTTCGTCTGAAAAACGTTGCACATAATTATTGTATAAGAAATTGTAAATTAATAATGTAAGGGGGTATAAATAATTGTATAATTATTGTATAAGAAAGGGTTAATTAGGTAATATAATAATGTAATTATAATATAATAATGATTAATTATCGTTGCATATAATTATCGCTGCAATAGAGCAGACCTGCTAACCTGTAAGGCTCGGACACTAGTTGGAAAATTTCCTTGAATTAAATCTCAAACACCTAAATTTCAAGGCTCACGGTAAATTAATTGTCAGTGCCCAGCTTCAACCACCCAAAATGGTTCTGTGGATTTTGGACACGAAATGGAGGTTGCTCATGTAGGATACATGATACCTACAGATCCCATCTCCTATTTAAAAAAAAAAAAAAAAAAAAAAAAACAGGTCCCAGCTCAGGTTGCTAGAAAAGTTCCCTTTGAACACAACCATTGAACCTGGATCAACGAATAATAAACGCTTGTGTAAAATTGGCGTTGGTGAGTTTTGATTGCTAGTCTAGCTACCAACTTTTTGCGTAATCTACTGCATTTATGTGAACGATCTACGGAAAAAGTGGTTTTTTGAGTTGGCAACCCTGAGTTTGCGTGGTTTGATTGGCGGACGGGGTGGGGGGCTACGTGGGTACCGATTGTCGAGTGGGGGCTACGTGTGTACCGATTGTCGATTCACATGAACTCAACACGTCTTCCAGTCTACAATTGGAAGACGTGTTGAGTTCATGTGAGAGAGAATACAGATTGCTCGAGTGAAAAGCGGCCAAAACCTTCACCCCGGCCCCTTTTTGGCCCCAGAGAGCCCCACGGGTTTGGGCGGTTGGGCTGAAAACCTGCCGGACGCAACTAGATGGTGAACGAGTAGGTATTTTGTCAAAATTTCCGATTGAAAGAAAAATGGACTTGATTTTTGAATACTACGCGTCATGGTACGATTGAGTACCTAATGACAAATTTTGAGGCCGACCCCCTTCTTCACCGAAGACATTCGGTGAATTATCCCAAGAATAATAAACATAGGTGAATTATTCCAAGAATAATAAACCCCGACTTCTGCTGATGCGCATGGATTTCATCCAGCATCTCCTTTTCGTATCCAATTATCCCCCTCCCCTTACGCTTTATGCTTCCAGGAGGGAATAGTGCAAGTTCGGCCTTTTGACGTCCCATATAAACTATAATATAGTCATATTATGACGATTGAATCAGCGCAACGCTGCGCACAGGCGCAGGCTCAAAAAGGTGATTCGGGTCATCCTCAGTATGGCGTACAAAAAACGCTGCAAATTTTACACAAGGGTTTATTCTTCTTTGATATAGGTTACTTGTTCAGAAATTTAATTCTGTGTGAACGAGAAAAAATGTTTTTTTGAAAACGGGTTTTTACTCGAAAAATATGTGACCTCCTGGGATCCTTCAAAAATCCCATTTGTAGCCCCATGAAAGCCCTATAGATCGCCATAGTGAAATCGGATCGTTCCGGGACCCCCAAAAATGGATTCTGCGTCCAAAAATACTTAGAAAACGACACCTAACTCGATCCCATAGCTAAATGCCTTCAAAAAACTCCTCCCATAGTCCCATTTTAGTCCCCGGGTTTGGGCAATCGGGCTGAAAACCTTGCGGGCACAACTAGACAAGTATTTTGTCAAAATTTCAGATTAAAAAAAAAAAAAAAAAATCCTACTGCCCAAAACGGGGCGGGGCCGGGGCGGACGGCGTACGGCGGACGGACATTTCGGTTTTTGAATCTAGACGTTTTGAAACGGATAATGTCAAATTTTGAGGCCGATCGGAGTCATCGACCTCAGTCGCGATTACATAGGTGTATTATTCCAAGAATAATAAACCAAAAGACAAAAATAAACGAACAGCCGTTAACAAATAATGGATTTTTATATTAATTTAAACTCTTAGTTTAACGAGTAATTTAAATTATTTATATCAATTAAAGTGATAGGACCTATATCAGATAGTTCCTATTGCTTTAATTGATATAAATAGATTCTATTAATATGATTTAATGTTATACAGGGGATGGGATGCAAATTGGAAGAATCTGATTGAATATTTCGAATCCGTTCCCCCTACTTGCTTTCAGGGATCAATTGACTGGATAGCGTACATATATACCTTTGTACATACATAGAAGTAGCTCACAAATGTTGCAGACTGAGTGAAGTGAAATACACAAGGATTCGAGAGAAGATTAAAGCTGTTGACGGATGGAATGAGGTTGTCGGATAGAGGAGAGGTGGAAGCAGAATATTGCGACCGCCGAATAAATAGGGAGGAGATCAGAGACAATATAGCGAAAGCGGGAGACAAAAGAGGTGGGAGTGAGTGCTTTTACCCAATATAACAGAGTGTATTGTCAAACAGAGGCTGTTGGGCTTACCTCGGGGCCACTGTAAACAATGTAAAACTCATTTCGAAGGGAACAAGAGAAGGAGAGAGGGCACAGTGGGAAGCTCCGTGTGTCGATGGTGTCCTGGTAAGAGAGGGGTGATGGGATAAGAAGATCGGAGGGAAATGGAGAGGAATTTGAAGGAAGAGTTTAGCTAACGAGAAGTCAAGATATCAAGTCTATTGCAATCTTGGAACACTTACCCTTACATGATCAGTGTGCTAGTAGAAATGTAAACGGAAGGAGCATGTAGAGTATGTTGTAAAAGCCTCTATGAATTTAAAAATGAAGTGTGGTGCATATGAGAGATTAGTGTATTTACTGGATAACCATAATATTGTTACCGGATATCAATAGTCATGATTATTTAATTTTGATGAAATTCTACTCCTCTGGTTTCACGATATTGATTCAGGGTGTCAACGTCAAGTGTCAGACAAGTCTTTGACCAGAATTAAGTTTAATTTTGGTGAAAATTAGATTTTAACGTACGATTTGGGTCGATTCCAAGAATGATGAACCAAAAGGGGGTTCTCATCAAAAATAAAGAATTTTTTGGGATTTAAGTTCGAAAGCACGCTGCAAATTTTGCGCAAGGGTTTATTATTCTTTGATATAGCTTAATCGTGCAAAAATTAGTTCTGTCATTAAAATTTTTTTTTTAAGTAAATAGGTTAAAAAAATCAATACTTACAACGATCCCCACGGTGAAATCGGAACGTTCTGGGACCCCAAAAAATGGATTCTACTTTCAAAAATATCCTTCTAAATCTATCCCGTATCCCCATTTTAGCTCCACGGGATTGGGCGATCTGGCTGATAACCTTGCGGGAACAACTAGATGGTAAACCGAGTATTTGATTTTATCAAAATTTTAGATTTAAAAAACAAATTCTTACTTACTGCCCAAAACACAGACATTTCGTATTTTTGGAATCTACACAATGTGTAAATTTGACATTATTCATACGGTTCAAGATGTCATCTTGAACCGTATGAATAATGTCAAATTTTGAGTCCGATCAGAATTGGGAATGAATAATAAACCAAAAGGTGGCCCATCAGTTCGTGTAGACGTTGCATACCTACCGCTCTGAAAAATTGAGTTCCACGTCCTTCATCTCTTCGCCACTATTTTTAAAATTTAATTTTCAATATCGACAGTGAATTTGCAAATCCGATTTTTTTTTCTCGAAAATTAAGGTTATGAGCTTTTCTGATATACTTAATGTGAATCCATCTAACTTCCGAAAAAAATCCATCAAATTTCAGGCAAAAGACCAACTTGGTTTTGAAAATTCACTATCGATATGTTTGAAAATTTCAAATTTTAATGTCTTTCAAGTTTAATATTAACTTGAAGAAATTTCAAATATTTTATACTGATCCTGTTTCATGATGAATGTGCGAAAATTTACGTTGGGGTAAATTAAGCTCGAAAACATGATGCAGGTTTTTGTGATGGTGAAGGGAAAACTGCCACATTCGCCAGTGTCTTGTATCATTATACGTACGTAATTAAGATTTTAAAGAAGGAGGAGAATTTAATTCAGGTTTCAAATGAATTGTGGAAGTGAATCTGTCAAATCTTGATTATGAACGTATGATGATACAAGACACTGGCGAATGTGGCAGTTTTCCCTTTATAGACCGAGAGCTGGTGACAGTCCGATTCAACCGGAAAAATAAAGTTCTGATCAGCACTTAAATTGACTGTGCGTGACGCCTAGAACCCAGTACTGGGCGTCTGCCTTGCGATATCTGGGGACTACTTAATTTTACGGCTACTTAAATTTTCTAAATAGGGGCACTAATTCAACCGGAAGAATAAAACCTTGAAATTGGTCTCATTTGAAAGGTTTTTTACAGCTGAATACAAATATGTGCGTCTGCCGCCGTCTGCCTGGGGAGTTCACCCACAGCGGCCGGTCAAATTTTCTAAATTGGGGTCACTAACTCAACTGGAAGAATAAAACCTTCAAATTGGTCTCATTTGAAAGGTATTTCAGACCTGAATACAAATATGTGCGTCTGCCACCGTCTGCCTGGTGCGTTTACCTTAAGCAGCTTATCAGATGTTGTAAATTTGAGTACATTTCGACAGTTATGCCGGTCGATGTTTGGGGGGAAAAGGTAACCTAGCCATCTTTTTTAATAAGCAGGTAACTTGAGATTTTTAATTTTATCATTTAATAATGATAAACAGGACGTTTTCATTTTTTTCCCGTCACGACACAAAAAAGCGTTACACAACATAATCGCGAAAACTATAATCACATGATTGGTCGGTTGGTTACTAGAAACTGTTTCTACTCGACAAGTATATGTCGACAAAAATTTTTTGGGCACACAAAATTAATCATTATTAAATGATCTGACTGTAGGACCATGGGTCTACCGTCCGTTTTTTTTAAAATGTGAATATAATAGCTAGATCTGTAGTACTAATTGTATGTAAAAGTGAAAAGTACTGTAATAAAATTACAATATGTGAACATATTATGTACACAACAAAAAGGCAGTCTTCTACTTAGTATCGTAAGTACTACCCCGCTACCATGAAGGTGCTTACACTACGTACGTAGGTACCTATTTAAAATAACCGAATAAAGAGTATTACCAACAAAGAACGTATTGTAGTTCAGTATCAATAATTGTTACTACCGAAATTGAAGGGGGGGATATCCCAAAATGTAAGTGAATTCGTATCTTTTATTCGTATTTTCGAGCCGTCGTCCTCGACAGGTCTTCCACCGTTGCTGGAATTGGTATTGGTTTGAAGGGGTACTTACGTCTTCATAAATAATGCCTCATATTTGCGACGTCGGCAGTGCGTTCATCCCAGAACTGGCCCTGGATGAGGCTCGGAGCAAGCAGTGCGCAATTTTCCCTCCCGGTGGCGCAGACACAACCTCGCCCAGAATCGCTTGCATCTGGTGCATCGGAATGCCACAATGGTCTCTACGGTCGCCTGGCAGATATATCTGCCCTATAGGGCACGTATACCCACCGTTGAACAAACCACCCCCAGGAGGACGATTCGGGAACAGCGGTGGAAGGGACGTCGCGCAAGAGACCACAGCGAGCTGTCAGCAGTGGCAGTAGTAGTGACGACGCGGACAACGACCCGACTTGGCCTGCCCCACTTTCACCGAAGGGCACGCTGACGGAAGGACCACCGACGAAACGATTGACAATGCATGTATGCTGGATGCTAAGAAAGCTTGATATCCCTGATGATGAGATTCAACAAGTTGTTCTTAGCCGAATTGGAGCTCCTGACTTTCACGAATACGTTCACAAACCCCCCTTGACCTCCATTCTGATGAAATTTTATGAGCAAGCAGAGGAGCTTGAGAACAGAGGACCTACTGCTAAATTGTGGCTTCAGTACCTATTTCAATATGGTGACGATTCTGTAAAGATTCATCCAAGCTGAAAGAAGTGGTGATTCCCAGGCACACATACAATGTGTTCAACAAATGTTACCATACTTCCATGCAGCTGGACACTTCCTTTACGCCAAATCTGCATACCTGTATGTACAGGCTATGTTGGGCCTGAAATCTAAACTTCCACCTGATGAATTTGATCGATTCGTGAATCAAGGCTTCTTCACCATACAGAGGACTGACAAGTTCTGGTCAGGCGTACGGACCGACATGACCATTGAGCGAGTAGTGATGAGAGCTAGTAGGAGCACTGGTGGGATATCTGGCCGTGGCGTTACTATGCTGTCTTCACCAAATGGGTAGCTTCCATGCCTGCAATTATGGAAGTGTTCCTTCAGCTTGAAGAGTTTTGCGGAATTTCTTTCAGTAGGTACATCAGAGCAGCACATAGATGCTAGGTTGTCCAGGATTGCAAGGGATGAAACGGATGTTGCAAAAATGGAGGAATGGCTTGCATTCAGGCCCGGATTAACGGGGGGGGCTAAGGGGGCTATAGCCCCGGGGCGCACACACCAAGGGGGCCACTTCGCCACCGTTGATTTTTTTTTTTTTTTTTTTTTTGGTTGAAAATTAACAAACCGCTTTCCTTATTTCCTATGCTGATCTCCAAAAAATTGTTTTCCCGAAAAAGAGATAGGTTCTTTCTTCTACCTTGTTCTTCAGATCTTCCCTATGGGGAGTGAACAGCGGGCCCTCCTGTCCCCTCCAGCGTTAGCTGCACCATTCTGGTGTGACTGGGTTGAACCAATGTGGAGGCGCCGGGTTTTAAAGGAGGTCTTATCATGGTGAATTGGCTCGAAATTCTTTGGGACAGGAGTCATCGCAGCGGACCTACCTACTATTCCACCTCTTCTTGTAACTTGTGGTGTTCGGGTCGTTGGTGGCTGCGGAATAAAGCAGACCGTACCTACCTACTATTCTACCTCTTCTCGTAACTTGCAGTCTTCGGATCATGGGTGGTTGCTCTCTCTACGTTTAGGTGGAGTGGGTGCTCTCTCTACTTGTCTGGTGGAGGGCGAGTACTTCTTCAAAATTTCCTCCCCTCCCTAAAACTAACACGACCAGCCTAGGCAAAAATACAATCTGAACACACATACAATGACACACACTGAAATTGAACACGCATACAATGACGTCCGCCATCTGCCGTCTGGGCCGTTTTGGGCAGAAGGAATTTTTTTTAATCTGAAATTTTGACAAAATACTGGTTTACTATCTAGTTGTGCCCGCAAGGTTTTCAGCCCGATCGCCCAAACCCGTGGGGCACTATGGGGCTAAATTGGGCTACCGGAGGTTTTTTTTTTAAGGCTTTAGGCTAAGAGGTCGAGTTAGGTGTCGTTATTGAAGTATTATTGAACGTTCAATCCATTTTTGGGGGTCCCAGAACGATCCAATTTCACTGTTGCGATCTCTAGGGCTTTCATGGGGCTACAAACGGGATTCTTGAAGGTTCCCAGGAGTTCAAATATTTTTCAAGTAAAACAAAATATTTTCGAAAAAAGGTTGTTACAAAAAAAAATCCCCCAAAAAATTTTTTTCTTAACTTTTTCTCATTGACACAGAAATAAATTTCTGCACATGTAACCTATATCAATGAATAACAACCCCTAGTGTTAAATTTGCAGCATTTTTATTTATCGTAAAAAGAACTTTTTTCTTAATTGTAAAAATAGATTGCCCTGCATTCGGAGCGTTTTTTGACTGTTTTGACCCAGTTTTTGGTTGTGAAGCGACAGACGCGATTTTCTAGTGGTTTTTACGTGATACTCCTGGCCAGAGGATCCACTTTCGTACATAATATATATGTATATGTACATATATAAAGGGGGCCCCTTTTAAGTCCCAGCCCCGGGGCCCACGAGAGGTTAATCCGGCGCTGTAGTGATGAGAGCGAGTAGTGATGAGAGCTAGTAGGAGCACTGGTGGGATATCTGGCCGTGGCGTTACTATGCTGTCTTCACCAAATGGGTAGCTTCCATGCCTGCAATTATGGAAGTGTTCCTTCAGCTTGAAGAGTTTTGCGGAATTTCTTTCAGTAGGTACATCAGAGCAGCACATAGATGCTAGGTTGTCCAGGATTGCAAGGGATGAAACGGATGTTGCAAAAATGGAGGAATGGCTTGCATTACACGATCCATTTCCGAGTACACAATCGGTAATGTCGATTAGTACAGGAGTTGTCGCCGACGAATTGTCGGGGACATCACTATAAACTGCCATAAGGCATTGGAAAGAGGGAAAAGAAGTCTGTCACGAATAATCGGAGGAAACTTTGGAGAAGTGAAATTCAAACGCAGCGAAAGAGTGTTGCCTCTGAAGGGTTTCACTTCTCGTGTAGTAACACGAGAAGAACAGTAGTAACAGAACAACAGAACAGTAGTTCATAAGCATCAGGTCCCAGTGAACCCAGAAACGATTTTCAAAAGAATAAAATTCCTGAAAAGACGGACATGGAATTGAAGGAACTGTTCACGTATGAATTGGCGCCATATCCTTTATCCATTTTTGATGAAAAAGGATTGTGGAAAACCCAAAAGTCCGTTTTTTACGATCTGTTCAGTCCCATAACAACAGATGAAATTGGCTTGGAAGCCGCTACGTTTGTAGTTGATGATACTAAAACAACATTTCTGCTTAATCTGTGCTTATGCAGACCCAATGACATTAGTATGAACTGAAAAGAACATTATTAAGTAGGTACATTTCATTATGTCAATCGGTACTTGAGATATTCAACAAATAAGAATTGACTGACTCTTCAGCCTTGGTAAAAAATGTTGTTGGGGTTCCTGGCCAGCGGGCCCTCGTTGGTTTTGATGACTAATGGCTCAAAACATGGTTTACAATGCGTTTGAGTACTTATCGAGTAAGGGTGAATTGAAATGGCCAGATGGTCAATTTCGGAATTTTTGAAATTGGGTTCCTGGTCAGCAGGCCCAAATTTAAAATGCTCTAAATTACGTCATTTGACATAAAAATATGATAACTAGGCGATTTGTTATGATTTGGGCGTTGAAAGTGGCTTATGTGGCTTAAAACTCACTTTTAACCCATTTTGGAAAAAATTGCATATCTTTGACGTTCGATCTCGGGTAGACGGCCTAACTGGATTGGGTCGACAGGGTACTCATTTGACGCAGAATTTTATCCTCTTTAAATAAGGGATGTATAAAATTTTTGGTCAGACGCTTTCTTCTAGGTGAAAATGGCAAAAAAACCATAAAAAGTGGGAAAAAATCGCGGTTTTTGGGCCACCAAAACTTAAGCTCACCTCCCACGATGGTGCAAACTCAGATTCCTCACATTTTGGTACACTAGGAGCTATCAAAATCATTTATAGCTTTCCACCAATTATTTCCGTTTTTTTCCCCCATTTTACTGGACTACACCTGCTGGAGGAAACAGGACTTCAGATTAGCTGGAGGTGAACGTCCGAGGTGAATGGTTGTTGGCGCTCATTATAAAATATTAATTTGAATACCTACCTACCCATCCAACATAGAATTGTGCTCGTTGAAAGAATTTCCTCCCAAATTCGTATGACGTGGGTGCCTGAAAGTACTCAAATTTACAACATCTGATAAGCTGCTTAAGGTAAACGCACCAGGCAGACGGTGGCATACGTACATATTTGTATTCAGCTGTAAAATACCTTTCAAATGAGACCAATTTGAAGGTTTTATTCTTCCAGTTGAGTTAGTGACCCCAATTTAGAAAATTTGACCGGCCGCTGTGGGTGAACTCCCCAGGCAGACGGCGGCAGACGCACATATTTGTATTCAGCTGTAAAAAACCTTTCAAATGAGACCAATTTCAAGGTTTTATTCTTCCGGTTGAATTAGTGCCCCTATTTAGAAAATTTAAGTAGCCGTAAAATTAAGTAGTCCCCGGATATCGCAAGGCAGACGCCCAGTTCTGGGTTCTACGCGTCACGCACAGTCAATTTAAGTGCTGATCAGAACTTTATTTTTCCGGTTGAATCGGACTGTCACCAGCTCTCGAACTATTGCCATCACAAAATCCTGCATCATGTTTTCGAGCTAAATTTTCCCCAACGTAATGAATAATTCAATTATGTTGTTCCTTATATTGTGCATTTTTACAGTACATTTTGTTTTTGATTATGTATTGAAAACACACAGAATTATGGCCGGACAAAAATAGTTACTTATTACATGATATGTGCAAATATTATGTGGCGACTTCACTGTCAATAATTAAAATAAATTATTTATGACGTCAGTCATGCCTCTTTGCTCAAAGTCTGTATAATAAGATTATTTATCGTCTCTGGCCAATTACTTGATAAGTACACCAGGATGTGCGCATGACATCTGTAGAGAAGAATCGAGAAGGAGAGAGAGAGAGAGAGAGAGAGAGAGAGAGAGAGAGAGAGAGAGAGAGAGAGAGAGGACGGTAGATGCAAATCTGAGGAAAAGCGAGAGGCCCAAACATTTTATTACAAAGGGTTTCTGTGTCGAAGGCACGCAAATGATATGGTAACCGAGTTTTGAGGCGGCTTGACGGTAATGGCGTTATATAGTCGTCGTTGTCGTCGACGGCATTATAGTAAGCGAGAGGGGTAGGTAACATCAGTGGAAAAGCAGAGGGTGGAACGGTAGAGTGATGAGGTACATAATCGAATCACATCTACCACGATTACATCCAGTTGCTCCCCCCTTCAGCTTTACCAGAACGCCCCCTTCATCTCACCGAGTTGCCCCCACACCTTTCGCCATCTACCGCCTAATCTCATTCTATACAATCTACTCAATAGTCAAGCTCACTCTGTGTCCTGGAAATTCAATCGATAGAACCCTCTTGCCCTGCCAAGCTTGTGTTTCCCCTTCACTACCAGCCCAATTTACTTCCTCACTTCAACCGATCATGTATACATAACTATAGGTAGTTATGGAGTCAATTGAGTTCTGCTGATGACCAAATTTTGACTCGACCTCCACAACGTTACAGGACAAGGTATCATTTCAAGATCCTTAACGCAGTGGTAAACTATGAAGGCAAGGTTTAGGCTGCTTCAACTTCAAACTTCAACAAGATCAATCTTCTGGGCGTTTGGAGTTAGGATCCCGTAGTCCAACCTTGTGTAGCCTGATCCTGCTACGATCTTGTTTATTGCAACAAATCGCTTCCAACCGCTCACCTTTTGAACGGTTCCTGTTGTCCCTACAAGTTGGCATCGGCTTATCGCGTTTCCCCTGCACAGCGCATCACATTCATGTATTGGGCAGTATGCAGTCGCCGCACTTTCGGAAATAACGTCACGGCGCATGTTTTGCCGAAGTGTGAACGATTGGGGAAATGCCATCTTTTCTCGTGGGGTTGTGACATCCACATGTTGTATGGATGGCATTACCCCTAAAACCAATTTACTCCTGATTTTCGATAAAGACATTGTTGCAAACCAGAAGTCCCTCTCTGCGAACTATGCCAATTGGTGAAGTAAATTGTGAAGGTGAAGGAAGGAAGGTGAAGGTGAAGGAAATTCATCAGTTTCTTCTCTCTCTTAATTTATTTCTCTTCGATATTCAGTTACCTATTGTTTTTTTATTTATTTACTTATCACCTACGTTCTGTGATACAGGTTAAAATAAATTTCATGAGTTCCTATTGTGATTTTTAGCGCAACCTTTCCTCAAAAAATGGAAAGGTACGCTCATCTCTTCAACATGTTTTTTGGTGTGTGTTTTTGTGTATCACAGCATCACACCCGAGCGGTTGAACAGGTTTTCATGAGGGTGGTCTCATTGTGATCAGCGCGTTCTGGGGGTGGTTATAGGCTATCAAAATCACCTCCGTCGTCGACGATTCGTCCGATCCCGAGAAGATGACGAATCGTCAACGAATCGTCAAGTTACGATTTCTTAGAACTAAGAATAACTTTACGGTTTTGGTTTCAATAAAGACCGGTAATATTTCGTAGTAAGTAACAGAAAGGTTGCGCTCATCTATTCAATTGAATTGATGGCTTGTTTTTTTTTTTGTTTTTTTTTAAAGGCAATTTTAGTCTTAGATACTTGGAGATCTAATGGATGGAAATACCCCACAACTGGGATGGCATTACCTCACCCGGGGCGTAATCCCACCCAAAGCACTTTTTTCATTTTTCATAAAATAGTGACCGCCAATGTCACTGAGCTACAATAAAGACTTTGATTTTTCAAAATTGATTAAATTTGCGAAAGGATGAGAATGATGACAACTCTATGATTTTTCTGCACCATTCTATCGCAAGTTGAAGTTAAGGGGATGCAATTCCCCCTCCTTACTCTATACTATAGAGTCTATAGTATCAAAAGATAGTTAAAAATAATAATTTTTTTTTGCCTGCTTTGAATAAATGCCTGTTATTAGCAAGCTGGTTTCGATATTAATTTTTTTTTGAACCCCTCCCTTCTCCACTTCAGGCCGGTCATTATAAATTTATATTGAGTACGGATCGGGTTATAATTTTGCCCCTTAAATTCGCTACACTTGAGTTCCGCAGGCTAACTCAATGTAGTTATTGAAAATTCACACTACCTAAAGCTAAGTGTACCTACACCTGAGACAAAACAGTCTCGAGAGTGGTCATGAGACTCGAATCGCAAATGGAAAGGTTTCCGAGAGCAGTATCCGCGACAAGTCTGGTCATGTCTCCGAGAGTGGAAGAGAGAATCGTTAGAAAAAAAACCATTCAAATCCGTTCAGCCGTTTAGGCGCCTATAAGGCACGACGGTTTACGGGGGGTGTACTCACATTCCTTAAAACTCTTACATTCCAATCCAGAGAACGCCCGTAAAAACATGTACCATGTTAAAAGAAGTAAAAAGTGGGTTTTTTGTGTCAACCTAGTGGTTTTCACAATAGGGGCAGGAGCCGACCTCGCTCTTTCTTGAAAAAGCTTTAGAAATGCTTGCTCCATAGATAGGGTGACCATAATTTCAAGACAAAAAAAGAGTACCATTTCGAAAACAACTATATTACTTTAAATATATTATGATATATCATAATATATTTAACATTATTATAGGTACCATTATAAGTATAGATTGTGTTTCATGTTAGGTAGATACCTAATCTTCAAAATAAACTTTTTTTTCTTATAGGAAGTTCCACAGCATGGTTGGTAACAACAATAAATTGACATGGGATAAGGAACTAAAATAAGCAAGTGATATTAAACAAATGGACATAGCAAACTAAAAAAATCGTTTTTCAACTCAATTTTTTCATTTTTTAAATCCATCATATTTTGCAGAGCCGTGAATGGCTTTGAGCAGCTGTTCGTGATTTTTCAGAAACTCAAAAATCTCTAAACAATTTTTCTCAAAATTTTGGTTAATCTGCATTAGGATTACCTCTTTCAATGTCTCAATGCCTAATCTGGATTTCTCCAGAACTGTAACTTCCAATAGTAGGACTTCGGGAGTACCACTGCAAAAAAGGAGTACCATTACTCTATTTTCGTGTATCCAAAAACATGAGAGGACCCTAACTCGAAAAGTAGTACCTGTCCTCCCAAAAGGAGTACCTCTGGTCACCCTATCCATAGAAAGATTAACATAAACTTGCGTTCAGAGGTGAATTGTCTGCCGACAAGACAGGTATTAATTAATACCTGTCTTGTATTAATACACGTGATTGACTTTTGGTCAAACATTGGTGTTCGTCCCCGGATTCAAACCAGGCTGATCAGCGCCCCGACTGATTGTAAACAGACGTTTCACTGACGCCGCGGCGTAGTACACGGGGCCACCCTGTCACCCTCAGTTATTAAACTATAAACTTTACAATAATATTGTAATAAGGGGAGTGGGGCGATTGCGACCCAAAATTTCAACAGGTCAACATTGATTCTCTATAGCTTTCCTTTGGATAACGCTTCGTGGGATAATACACAAAATTTGACATTATCAGTTTCAAGACACGTAGATTCCCAAAACAAATTGTCCGTCCACCGCCCGCCGTACGACGCCCGAGTCGTTTGCGCCAGAAGGATGAAATTAAGCCGAAAAATTCCCCTACGTTTGCACCAGTCCTAGCGCTACGATACGACTAGTCGTATACCCTACATTTGCGCCAATTCATTTTTTTTTAAAATTACGTTTGCGCCGCTCCAAAAACCATCATTTTGTTGGAGTCCACTCTTTTTACTTTTATCCAAAAGGCTTTATAGAAATTCACGTGTTGTGCGGTTTAGTATATCCGGTAAGGAAGTTTCCCAGCTCTGTTTCTACGTTTGCCTTGAAGGCTGCATAGGTGGAAGCCGGTACATGATGGTGATCGTGGACGAGTTTTCCCGATTCAACACGTCTGTTTTTTGGCGGAGAAGAGTGAAGGCTTCGAAGAATTTAAAAAGTTCTAAATTCTGGCTGAGAAGCAAACGAGAAAAATGATTAAGAAAGTGAGGACAGACGGAGGCGGAGAATTTGTAAATAAGAAATTCTGGCAACTTTTTGAGGATGAAGGCATAAGACATCAGTAGAGCCTGGAATTATATGCAAAAAAATCGCCCCAAATATGCAACAAGAAGTGGAAATATATGCAAAAGACCCCCAAATTTCTCAAAAATATGCAAATCCTCCGTCATTATTCAGAAAATCATTAAATCTGTGGCATATGGGTAAGGTAGATGTAGCCAATCAAAGTAGGTAGATACTGCACAGGTACTCAAGTCTTTATTATTTCACATCTTTATTCAAAATAAGTCTAATCAAAATCAACTTCATTAAATTGAACAATCATGTGCTGTCTTTTGTCTGAAAGAAGAGCCTTCAATGCTTAAAATGACCGTTCTACGTCGACTGAGACGATAGGGAGAAAATTCAAAGCAGCAATATCGTTGGGTGAAAATCCCACTGGCGAGTGGAAATCTCCCCCTTATGAATTTTGGCGAAGTTGACGGCGGCTGTCCAGCCTGGGTTCTTCTCAAGGACTGCTGCCTCTCCGATTTCTCCCGGCCACTCGGAAGTCTTCTTCTGGAACTCTTCCACTGCACTTACTGCGTCCTGAAGTTTCATTCCTCGCGTTTCCAGACGCTTAATCAGTATGGGAAGCGACTCAATGTAATTTGATGAAAGCTAGGCGTTGAATCACGACTTTGAAAAAAAATTCAGATTTCCCGAAAAACTCCAAAATATGCATAATATGCAAATTTAAATTTGAAATTTTGAACCGGAGATGGATGGAAATGATCCAGAACGTCGAATCCCAACGATATACCTACTAAAAACCAAATATGCAAATATGCAAAATTCCAGGCTCTAGACATCAGCAAACCTGCAGCTGCAGCAGCGCCTGTGCGTTTGCGAGCGCGCCAATCGCTCGATCGTGGAACGAGAGAGAAGCATGCTAGGCGATGATCAGCTGCCGAAGGAATACTGGGCAGAAGCTTGTAGCACAGGCGTTTTCCTGAATAATAGAAGTCCGACGAAGGCCGTGAAGGACAAAACACCTCGTGTACGAGGTTTGGACGAGCACAAGACCAAATCTCAGCGACGTACGCATCTTAGGTTGTCCAGTCATGTTACAGGTGCCCAAGCAGAGGCGCCGCATGGGATGTCAAATCAAGGAAGATGATATTCGTGGGGTATCCTGAAGACTCCAAAGGCTTCCGTTGTATGGACGCTGACACGAAGAAAGTTGGTGTGAGCCGAGACGTTGTTTTCCTCGAGGACGCCATGGGAAACTCTCAGTCAGGTCCAGTATCTGCTGTAGAGAAATCACATGAATCTCCAAGATTTATAGTAAATTCACGCAATATAACATTTATTTATTGCAAGTTTACTAGCCTAGGTTTATTACGTTCTTTTCAATCTTTTAGTTAGTGGCATTCGAATCCTTGTCCAAGTTTGGATTCCGGATCCCTTTCAGTGACCATGAAGGTCCAATTTTATTCATTTTATTCCTGAATCCTTTATGGATCCGCTGTCCAGTAGACCTCCGACCACCCCTTATAGTCTACCCCTTTACCTCACGGTTTTATAAACCAGTTATGGTTTCTTTCACCACGTATCCGCGGCCTTTCATCGACATTTGGATCACAAAACCATTTGTTTTGTGATATCAATTTAGCATATACCTTTTTAACTCTTGCGAGGCCGCATCGTCTCCCAGTGTCACTCCGATCACCCCCTTTTGATATCAATTTAGCACATACTCTTTTTAACTCTTGCGAGGCTGCATCGTCTCCCTGCGTCACTCCGATCGCGACACCAAACTACTCCTGAGTCAGTCTCTCAAAAGCCGAGTCGCCATCTTTGTTGTTAGTTCACCAACTACCACCAGATCGCTCCCAACAACTAGTTTCTTTTCCCGCCTTTTCGGATTGCCTTTTGGCAACATCTGCACCCGTCGAAACGATCAAATCTACAGAAACAGTCCTGGAGCCTACCCTGTCATCAGCGAAGTCCGAATCTGAACAGTCCGATGGTGAAGTGTCAGAGGAGTATCACAGATGAGGAGAAGAGGAGTATCACAGACGAAGCCGACGATTACACGCAACGGGATATGCCAATCGAGGAAGACGTCACATCATTACCTAGCCCTGTCTGCTTATCGACACCACAGTGTCCAAGACAGCTTGCTGCCAGCCAAGAGCCAGATGGTGAGGAACCCGTAAGACGTTCCAAACGTATCCCAAAGCCAAACAAACTACATAACTTTGTTTGCCTTGCCGAATGTGTCGAAGACCCTATCACATTAAAAGAGGCCATGTAATCTCAGGGGGTTTCTGCTATGGGGTCGAGCTAGGTGGCGTTTTCGAAGTATTTTTGGACATAGAATCCATTTTTTGGGGTCACAGAACGATCCGATTTCACCGTGGGGATCTATGGGGTTACAATTGGGATGTTTTTAAGGATCCCAGGAGGTCGAATAAGGTGTCGTTTCCCGAGTAATTTTGGACGCATAATCCATTTTCCGAGGTCCCACATCTGCCACATTTTACAGAAAAATAAGAAATACTTTTTTTAAATTTTTTCAAAAATGTTTTCTTATTTACGTAGAATTAATTTTCTCACAATTAACCTGTATCAAAGAATAATTAACACTCCTTGTGAAAAATTTGCAGCGTTTTTTGACATTTTATGTCTTTACTTTGGCACATGGACCGGAAAAGCGTTATACGAAACCGTTATACGATACCAGTAAACAAAAGCGTTACAGTGAGTAGTAATCGAGACTAAACAAGGAAAGGACGGCGGGATGCCGGTTTCTAACCGACCACAATGTTTATTAGCACTGCGTTCTTTCGAAGTGGTTGACCTGTATTTATTTCGTTTTGTGACACTGTAGGAAGCTGTTATTTTGTATGTAGCCTCTTTAGGACATTTACTTGACGATTCCCAGGGTCCGGATCAGCTGAATTGCTCTTGAAGCTAATTCCTAAGCTTTACACTGTAGGAAGCTGTTATTTCGTATGTAGCCTCTTTAGGACATTTACTTGACGATTCCCAGGGTCCGGATCAGCTGAGTTGCTCTTGAAGCTAATTCCTAAGCTTTACACTGTAGGAAGCTGTTATTTCGTATGTAGCCTCTTTAGGACATTTACTTGACGATTCCCAGGGTCTGGATCAGCTGAGTTGCTCTTGAAGCTAATATCTATGCTTTACACTGTAGGAAGCTGTTTCTAACGGACCACAATGTTTATTAGCACTGCGTTCTTTCGAAGTGGTTGACCTGTATTTATTTTGTTTTGTGACACTGTAGGAAGCTTTTATTTCGTATGTAGCCTCTTTAGGACATTTGCTTGACGATTCCCAGGGTCCGGATCAGCTGAGTGGCTCTTGAAGCTAATTTCTATGCTTTACACTCTAGGAAGCTGTTATTTCGTATTTAGCCTCTTTAGGACATTTACATGACGATTCCCAGGGTCCGGATCAGCTGAGTGGCTCTTGAAGCTAATTTCTATACTGTACACTCTAGGAAGCTGTAATTTCGTATGTAGCCTCTATAGGACATTTACTTGACGATGCTCAGGGTCCGGATCAGCTGAGTGGTTCTGGAAGCTAATTTCTATGCTTTACACTCAATTGTAATAGGGGAGTACAGAAGAGGGAAAGGGGAGGGTAGGAAATGTGGGGGGGGGGGGGGGGGAACTAAAGACATAAAATGTCCCAATGTGTTGCAGACTCGTATGCAAGCGTTTACCTGTACATAGGAGAGCTAATATTTTTTAAGGAGTTGCACTCGTCAAGTTTTACAAAAGGTTCTGTTCTCATGTTTGAAAAATGTCTTTTAAAAATTTCGACCGACTTCCGCATTTGCGGGGGAAAATGTGGAAACGGCCAGCGAGGCCCGTAAAACCTGAAGTTGCAGTAATTGGGGAAATGCACACAATGCCCACTATGAGTGATTTAAATGCCGTTCGAAGAAACACTGACCCAGTTAGAGGTGCTGTGAAACTAGATTGAGGGTGTACAACTATTTTAAATAGCCAAAGATACGTATGAAGAGCAATAAACCCAGTTTGAGGAGCTATAAGAGCAGTTTGAGAGTATAAAACTGCTTTAAAGCAGACACGCTATAAACACCTTCAAAAGACCTAAAAAACCAGTTTGATGAGTTGATGATTTTCACCCGTTGCCTACAACTCACCATTGATTTGCAAAAGACACCTTCCAGGGGACGTAAAAATTTTGCTGTTTTAAAATGGTAAACCCGAAGAAACTAGATACGTCCGAGGAAAGACCCGGTATTCAACATGTTCTTGGGGCAATTTTTCCGCTCCCCTAAAACCCCTCAAAACGCCGCAATATGAATAACAATTTCCTGATGGGCGATTAACTTCTCCGCCCTAATCTGTGACGCGAGCAGGGCTGAGCGGCTCAGCCCTGCTCGCGTCACGGATGCAGCCTGAGCCGTTCACGGACCCGAGTACCCTGTAGGGACAGTAGGGGAGAGTTCATCATCACTTCCGCCCATTGGACCCTGGCGTTGGACCGTGCCCTCCCGACAGCTCGATATCTTCTACCTCAAAGTATGTAGGCAGCATAGCTGTCGCAGAATGTATATAATATATACATATTATTCTGCAGCACAAAACGCGAGTTCCTGACCAACATAAATGCATGTTGCATGTCTGGGTCACTATGAGGAACACGAAAGACGAATAGCTGCTGACTATGAAGATCATGCTTGGCAGGAATGCTATGCGCAGAGGAGTGGACCAACGGAGAGCATCGACGCTGCTGAACATTCGTCAATGAACTACTAGAGCAGCAGATTTTTTTTTTTAGATAGCACGGGATAGAGACCGTTTTGGTGAAGTGGTTGCCAACTTCGTGAGTGGGAGGGTGTGAAGTGATGACTTTCACCCACTTAGGGTTTGCTGGTCCCAGGTTTTAATGAGAGTTGACAGAGGATTTGGGCGTAAGTGATGACTGCCCTTTGCTGTTAACTTTATCTGAACACCTTTCTCATTTTCTGTTCTATATGGGGATTGTATCTAACCTTGTACCCTGTAGGTACGACCAATTTGAGTGATTGACCGGCTTCTGGTGCAAATAATATGATCTCGAACTTACTCCCACAATAATTACTTATATATGGCCGGAGGCATCAGTAGCTGAATTGCTGGGATTAATTGGATTGTAACGTCGTGCCTTCCTCCAGGCTGCTCTGAGGAGAGTCAACATCAATGAGGTTTGTCTCAAAGTTTGTATCCCCTGATTAATATTGCGCTCCCTTAAACTCAGACTCAGCAAGCTCTAAGCCTGCAACATTTACGGAAATATTCTCTTCCTCTGTGTTTGTACTGTGATAGACTCCCCACGATGACGCCGCGCGAAGAGCTTCAAGCATGATTGAATAAATTCAGCAAATTTTGCTTCTCTTCTCTCGGTATTAACCTATTTGCTCTTCTGGTTACCTATTCTGTCGTATGAGAATTCCCCCTTTTCACTGGAAATGTGCCCACCCTAGGAAGCAGCTTACATATCACAACGAGTAGAACGTGATTTGCTTCCCTATGACCAATGATGTGTCATCAGCAAAAAGGATTCCCATTATTGTTGAAGAATTTAGAAGAGTACGTAGGGAGATCATTAATAAAAACGCTGCAAATTTTACACAAGGCTTTATTATTCTTTGATATACGTTACTTGTGGAATGTGAAGGAGGACGAATTCGTCTTTTCTGTCGCAAAGCAACCGGACACCATCGCCACGAAGCGAATAGTCTACGGTTACCAAAATCTTCGATCCTATTGGGCTGATCACCCCCATTACGGTTTCGTTCAAAATCCTTATTCAGAAACTTTGGCTGGCTAAGTTGGGTTGGGATCAACCCCTCCCTGAACAGCTCAATAAAATCTGGCGGCAGCTGATTGACCGTCTCGACGAAATAAGCAACCTCAAAATTCCAAGGTGTATCACTGACCCTGAGGCCTCCAGTTATCAGATTGTGGGGTTCAGTGACTCTAGCGAATCAGCTATGTGCTCCTGTATTTACCTCCGGGTCACCTCCTGCGAATTAATCACCGCCCATTTGATCACTTCCAAAACCAAGGTTGCCCCCTTGAAGAGCCAACTTACCATCCCCAAGCTAGAACTATCCGCTGCCCTTTTGCTGGCCAAGCTGTATGATTCCCTACAACAGTTTAGGGATGAACTGGGTAATAAACTTTTACCGCCCGTCATGTTGACCGACTCTATGGTCACCCTAGCTTGGGTGAATAAGCCACCTCCCCAGTTGAAGGTCTTTGTCGCCAACCGGGTCAGCGAAATTCAAAGGCTGACTCCTTCCCACTCTTGGCGTCACGTTCCCGGTCCCTTGATTCCTAGTGACTTAGGATCTAGGGGCGTCACTCCTACTCAACTAGTCGAAAACCAATTTTGGTTTTCCGGACCAGAATTTCTTACACAACCTCATGACCTATGGCCAATTTCGCAGGTGGACTCTTCCACCGTGGTCCCTGAAGTCAAAACCAAGACGTTGGTTTCCCCCATTGCACTCCTGTCGTACGACAATAGGTCCGACTTGGTAAGTTGGATGAATAGATTTTCCAGTTATCGGAAGCTTATTCGAGTTACTGCTCGGATTCTGCTTCTCATCTATTTATATATAAATAGACGGTTATAACCTATCTCATCTACTTATAACCTATAGGTTATAAGTAGATGAGATAGGTTATAACCGTCGCCACAAGGCCTCTCCTCGCACAGGAGAATTTTTGCTAGTGGAGTTGCACGAGGCCTTCATTGCCTGTTGTAAGGCCACACAAGAATATCATTTTCTTAAGGGAAACCCGTCTGAGTTTACTAGAGTTCAAAGGGAGTACCAATCCCTTGCCCCATTTTTAGACCCGTGTGGTTTAATTCGTGTGGGTGGGCGCCTATCGAATGCCCCTATGAATAGGATCTTTGAATAGGATGGATCCTTTGTATAGGATGGATCTTTAAATAAGATGGATCCTTTGTATAGGATGGATCTTTGTATTGGATGGATCTTTGTATAGGATGGATCTTTAAATAGGATGGATCCTTTGTATAGGATGGATCTTTGAATAGGATGGATCCTATGTATAGGATGGATCTTTGTATAGGATGGATCTTTTAATAGGATGGATCTTTGTATAAGAAGGATCTTTGTATAGGATGGATCTTTTTAAAGGACGGATTTTTGTATAGGATGGATCTTTTTAAAGGACGGATTTTTGTATAGGATGGATCTTTGTATAGGATGGACGGATCTTTGTATAGGATGGATCTATGTATAGGAAGGATCTTTGTATCGGAAGGATCTTTGTATAGGATGGATCTTTGTAAAGGATGGATCTCTGAATAGGATGGATCCTTTGTAAAGGATGGATCTTTGTATAGGATGGATCTTTGTAAAATGACATAGGATGGATCTTTGTATAGGATGGATATTTGTACAGGATGGATCTTTGTATTGGATGGATCTTTGTAAAGGATGGATCTTTGTATAGGATGGATCTTTGTAAAGGATGGATCTTTGTATAGGATGGATCTTGTATAGGATGGATCTTTGTATAGGATGGATCTTTGTAAAGGATGGATCTTCGTATTGGATGGATCTTTGTAAAAGGATGGATCTTTGTATAGGACGGATCTTTGTATAGGATGGATCTATGTATAGGATGGATCTTTGTAAAGGATGGATCTCTGAATAGGATGGATCCTTTGTAATGGATCTTTGTAAAGGATGGATCTTTGTATAAGATGGATCTTTGTATAGGATGGATCTTTGAATAGGATGGATCCTTTGTATAGGATGGATCATTTGTATAGGATGGATCTTTGAATAGGATGGATCCTATGTATAGGATGGATCATTGTATAGGATGGATCTTTGTATAGGATGGATCTTTGTAAAGGATGGATCTTTGTATAGGAAGGATCTTTGTGTAGGATGGATCTTTGTAAAGGATGGATCTTTGAATAGGATGGATCCTTTGTATAGGATGGATCTTTGTATTGGATGGATCCTTGGTAAAGGATGGATCTTTGTAAAGGGTGGATCTTTGTAAAGGATGTATCTTTGAATAGGATGGATCCTTTGTATAGGATGGATCTTTGTATTCGATGGATCTTTGTATAGGATGGATCTTTGTATAGGATGGATCTTTGTATAGGATGGATCTTGTATAGGATGGATCTTTGAATAGGATGGATCCTTTGTATAGGATGGATCTTTAAATAGGATGGATCCTTTGTATAGGATAGATCTTTGTATTGGATGGATCTTTGTATAGGATGGATCTTGTATAGGATGGATCTTTGAATAGGATGGATCCTTTGTATAGGATGGATCTTTAAATAAGATGGATCCTTTGTATAGAATGGATCTTTGTATTGGATGGATGTTTGTATAGGATGGATCTTTGTAAGATGACATAGGATGGATCTTTGTAAGATGACATAGGATGGATCTTTAAATAGGATGGATCCTTTGTATAGGATGGATCTTTGAATAGGATGGATCCTATGTATAGGATGGATCTTTGTATAGGATGGATCTTTTAATAGGATGGATCTTTTTAAAGGACGGATTTTTGTATAGGATGGATCTATTTAAAGGACGGATTTTTGTATAGGATGGATCTTTGTAAGATGACATAGGATGGATCTTTGTATTGGATGGATCTTTGTATAGGATGGATCTTTGTATAGGATGGATCTTTGTATAGGAAGGATATTTGTATGGGATGGATCGATGTAAAGGATGGATCTTTGTAAAGGATGGATCTTTGAATAGGATGTATCCTTTGTATAGGATGGATCTTTGTATAGGACGGATCTTTAACGTAAGGTAGATGCGGCGAAATAGTGGGAATCCATCCTATAAAAAGACACTACTACGCCTACACTACTTCGTCTGAAATCGTCTTTTTATAGGACGGATCTTTGTATAGGATGGATCTTTGTATAGGATGGATCTTTGTATAGGATGGATCTTTGTATAGGATGGATCTTTGTATAGGATGGATCTTTGTAAAGGATGGATCTCTGAATAGGATGGATCCTTTGTAAAGGATGGATATTTGTAAAGGATGGATCTTTGTATAGGATGGATCTTTGTATAGGATGGACTGATCTTTGTATAGGACGGATCTTTGTGAAGGATGAATCTTTGTAAAGGATGGATCTTTGTAAAGGATTGTATAGGATGGATCTTTGTAAAGGATGGATCTTTGTATAGGATGGATCTCTGAATAGGATGGATCCTTTGTATAGGATGGATCTTTGTATTGGATGGATCTTTGTATAGGATGGATCTTTGTAAGATGACATAGGATGGATCTTTGAATAGGATGGATCCTATGTATAGGATGGATCATTGTATAGGATGGATCTTTGTATAGGATGGATCTTTGTAAAGGATGGATCTTTGTATAGGAAGGATCTTTGTGTAGGATGGATCTTTGTAAAGGATGGATCTTTGAATAGGATGGATCCTTTGTATAGGATGGATCTTTGTATTGGATGGATCCTCGGTAAAGGATGGATCTTTGTAAAGGATGGATCTTTGTAAAGGATGGATCTTTGAATAGGATGGATCCTTTGTATAGGATGGATCTTTGTATTTGATGGATCTTTGTATAGGATGGATCATTGTATAGGATGGATCTTTGTATAGGATGGATCTTGTATAGGATGGATCTTTGAATAGGATGGATCCTTTGTATAGGATGGATCTTTAAATAGGATGGATCCTTTGTATAGGATGGATCTTTGTATTGGATGGATCTTTGTATAGGATGGATCTTGTATAGGATGGATCTTTGAATAGGATGGATCCTTTGTATAGGATGGATCTTTAAATAAGATGGATCCTTTGTATAGGATGGATCTTTGTATTGGATGGATCTTTGTATAGGATGGATCTTTGTAAGATGACATAGGATGGATCTTTAAATAGGATGGATCCTTTGTATAGGATGGATCTTTGAATAGGATTGGATCCTATGTATAGGATGGATCTTTGTATAGGATGGATCTTTTAATAGGATGGATCTTTGTATAAGAAGGATCTTTGTATAGGATGGATCTTTGTATTGGATGGATCTTTGTAAAGGATGGATCTTTGTAAAGGATGGATCTTTGTATAGGATGGATCTTTGTATAGGACTGATCTTTGTATAGGATGGATCTTTGTATAGGATGGATCTTTGTAAAGGATGGATCTTTGTATAGGAAGGATCTTTGTATAGGATGGATCTTTGTAAAGGATGGATCTTTGAATAGGATGGATCCTTTGTATAGGATGGATCTTTGTATTGGATGGATCCTTGGTAAAGGATGGATCTTTGTAAAGGATGTATCTTTGTTTTGGATGGATCTTTGTATAGGATGGATCTTGTATAGGATGGATCTTTGAATAGGATGGATCCTTTGTATAGGATGGATCTTTGAATAGGATGGATCCTTTGTAAAGGATGGATCTTCGTATTGGATGGATCTTCGTATTGGATGGATCTTTTTTATAGGAAGGGTCTTTGTATAGGATGGATCTTTGTAAAGGATGGATCTTCGTATTGGATGGATCTTTGTAAGATTGACATAAGATGGATGGATCGTTGTATAGGATGGATCTTTGTATAGGATCATTGTATAGGATGGATCTTTGTAAAGGATGGATCTTTGTAAAGGATGGATCTTTGTATAGGATGGATCTTTGTATAGGATTTTTGTATAGGATCTTTGTATAGGATAGATCTTTGTAAAGGATGGATCTTTGTATAAGATGGATCTTTGTATAGGATGGATCTTTGTATTGGATGGATCTTTGAATAGAATGGATCTTTGTATAGGATGGATCTTTGTAAAAGGATGGATCTTTGTATAGGACGGATCTTTGTATAGGATGGATCTATATATAGGATGGATCTTTGTAAAGGATGGATCTCTGAATAGGATGGATCCTTTGTAATGGATCTTTGTAAAGGATGGATCTTTGTATAAGATGGATCTTTGTATAGGATGGATCTTTGTATAGGATGGATCTTTGGAGCAAACAGTCTTTTGCCTAGGCAAACAGTCTTTTGCCTAGGCAAACAGTCTTTTGCCTAGGCAAACAGTCTTTTTTAATCTTATGAAAGGATCTTATATCTATATTATGCCTTTTGGATTTTTTTCTTATGAAAAGGATCTTTATCTTATGAAAGGATCTTTATCTTATGGATGGATCTTTGTATAGGATCTTTGTAAAGGATGGATCTTTGTACAGGATGGATCTTTGTATAGGATGGATCTTTGTAAAGGATGGATCTTTGAATAGGATGGACGGATCTTTGAATAGGATGGACGGATCTTTGTATAGGATGGATCTTTGTAAGATGACATAGGATGGATCTTTGTATAGGATGGACGGATCTTTGTATAGGATGGATCTTTGTATAGGAAGGATCTTTGTTAAGGATGGATCGATGTGAAGGATGGATCGATGTGAAGGATGGATCTTTGTATAGGATAGATCCTTGGTAAAGGATGGATCTTTGTATAGGATGGATCTTGTATAGGATGGATCTTTGTAAAGGATGGTTCTTTGAACAGGATGGATCCTTTGTATAGGATGGATCGTTGTATTGGATGGATCTTTGTATAGGATGAATCTTTGTATAGGAAGGATCTTTGTATAGGAAGGATCTTTGTATAGGATGCATCTTTGTTTAGGATGGATCTTTGTATAGGATGGATCTTTGTATAGGATGGATATTTGTATAGGATGGATCTTTGTATAGGATGGATCTTTTTTTATAGGAAGGGTCTTTGTATAGGATGGATCTTTGTAAAGGATGGATCTTTGTAAAGGTCGGATCTTTGTAAAGGATGGATCTTTGTATAGGATGGATCTTTGTATAGGACGGATCTTTCTATAGGATGGATCTTTGTATAGGATGGATCTTTGTAAAGGATGGATCCTTGTAAAGGATGGATCTTTGTATAGGATGGATCTTTGTATAGGATGGACTGATCTTTGTATAGGACTGATCTTTGTATAGGATGGATCTTTGTAAAGAATGGATCTTTGTAAAGGATGGATCTTTGTATAGGATGGATCTTTGTAAAGGATGGATCTTTGTATAGGATGGATTCCTTCTGTTGCAGATAGGGGTCGATTTTGAAGAAATTTATGGGGTCCCCCCTGGCAGGAAACTGTTAGCGCTGCACCCGGCGATAATCACAGAAGCGAGAGCTTGCCGAGGCGTCAAATGGAGGGAATTTTTTGACGAATCTATTCTCCGCTTTTACGACTGCACTACTGGTAAGATTGAGTTTCGATTTTTTCAATGTCTCTTCACCCATATATCTTTATCCTCCCACGTTTTGAAAATAAGGTAGTAGTTCTTCTGTACATGATTGTAACATAGAATTGTCTCGTGTTTCAGACGCCGAACGCCGAATAACAGCGGCGCTGCTCGCTCGTCCCAATGCCGTACGCGATTGGGACTCAGCGAATCAAGAAAAGAGCGAAGAGAACCCCTACACTATGTATTTACGTTCATTCTGTATAATACGCTCCATGTACATATTTAAATACAACGCTTCATTTAATCTGCACTAACTGTTTCTGACTTCTCACTTGTCCATCATGAATGAATACGAAATACTCAAGTTGAGGAATTTAATTGCTTGATGACTGCGCTTGATAATGGATTACTTTGATTAATAGAAGTAGTATATATGGTGAAATTGTCAAATTTTTGGGTTCATTTCATATATTGATGTTCCGTATGTACACTTCCCCTCATCCTCGATTGCTTTCCTCATTTCGATCCTCCTTCATCTCTGCTCAGTTGGCTTCTCTTTCAATCTCCAATTTATTGACTGCTTTTTGGTTGGATTCTCCCATTTGCCCCCACTTCACTCCTACTCGATGTTGAATCAATTCAGTCCTTTTTCCTCGCCCTATTCGACAGGTTTTCCTCGTCCTCATTTCTGCTTAACCACTTTCGATTTGTGAATGGCCATCCCCGCTATGGCCATTCATAAATTGTATTGGTTGAGCAGGAATAAGGCTGATTGAAAGCCTGTTGGGTAGAGGGAGAAAAAACGCTGGCTTGAATATCAATCGGGTAGGCGTAAGCGGGAGCGATACGGGAGGACCAATCGGGTGGTTATAGGAGCTCGAAAGGTATCCAATCGGGTAGTGGTGAAGCAGGACCCGATAGGGGAAATCCAATCGGGCATGCATAGGGGGGGGGGGGGGGGGGTGTACCAGGACCCGTTAGGATATCCTATCGGGTCATTATAAGGGGGCTAATCGGGTGTAGATGATGACCCGATTGGAAAACAAACGGGTTGTGATGAAAACCCGAAAGGATTATTATAAAGAACCGATTGAAAAACAAACGGGATCATAGCAAAACCCGATAGGATGGGATCGGGTTTGTAAGGGATTCTTATGACGACCCGATTGAAAAACAATCGGGCTGCTAGATATAACCCGATAGGATGTGATCGGGCTGGCATAGACGCACCAAGCGGGTTTTGGGCTAAAACACCCAATTGATTCTTATCACCACGGGGTCAATCGGGTCTTTTTACTATGATCACCCGATTGGCGGGGTAAATATATACATATTTCTCCAGGCGTCCCCTTACGAAGACCCGATTGATTTCAATCCTATCGGGTACCAATAGCGTCCAATCGGGCATTTTCACTAAAATTGCCCGATTGCGAGGCTCTCAATCGGGTAAAAAAAGCCCTTTTTTCTCTCCGTGTGGGAAGTCTGTGTTTATGGGAAGTCCGTGGTATATGGGAAGTTTATGGGAAGTTTATCGAAAGTCCGTGTTTATGGGAAGTCTGTTTAATGGGAAGTCTGTATTTATGGGAAGTCCGTGTTTATGGGAAGTCTGTGTTTATGGGAAGTCCGTGTTTTATGGGAAGTCTATGGGAAGTTTATCAGGAGTCCGTGTTTATGGGAAGTCGGAGGTTTATGGGAAGTTTATGGGAAGTCCGAGGTGTATGGGAGGTTTATGGGAAGTCTGTGTTTATGGGAATTCCGTGGTATATGGGAAGTTTATGGGAAGTTTATCGAAAGTCCGTGTTTATGGGAAGTCTGTTTAATGGGAAGTTTGTATTTTTGGGAAGTCCGTGTTTATGGGAAGTCCGAGGTTTATGGGAAGTCTATGGGAAGTTTATCAAGAGTCCGTGTTTAAGGGAAGTCGGAGGTTTATGGGAAGTCTGTGGTATATGGGAGGTTTATGGGAAGTCTGTGTTTATACGCTGCAAATTTTACACAAGGGTTTATTATTCTTTGATATACGTTACTTGTGCAGAAATTTATTTCTGTCAATGATATGACTATGATATGCAGGATATGCAGGATGTGCAGAATATGATATAAACCATCTCATACTCCCCTTTCACCATCTAACTATCACCCGTAATACTAGGTACCCGTACTTGGTGGGGGCTCAAATTTTTCAATGCCCTCCAAGCGGTCCTGGAACGATTCGATTTCACTGGGATGATCTTTAAGGCTTTCATGGGGCTAAAAATGGGATTTTTAAAGGATCCCAGGATGTTAAATATTTTTCGAATAAAAAATAAGGAATTTTTGAAGAAAAAAAATCTTTTGAGTTAAAAGTCCAAAAAACATTTTTTTACATTTTTTCATTGACTGAATTAAATTTCTGCACAAGTAACGAATATCAAAGAATAATAAAGCCTTGTGTAAAATTTGCAGCCCGCATAGGAGTCACCGCTTTCCCACTCCCTACATTAATTGGGAAATTATCCCTGAAAAAGTCAGCAAACAGATTTTATTTTTGTACCAGTTGACTAAACAAATTATTTCGGCTGGCTGACAATTAATGACACCAGCAGAGCAAAATTTTATGTTGTTGGTAACGCACGCGCTGCATATAGTTGTGTTACCACTGTCGATCCCTTCTCATAGACGGCACCCGTTGTTTGATTAATAGCAGCTTACTGTACGAATAGAAACCGTCGGGGACAAAAGGGATGATTTATAACTGCCCTATTGCCCTCGAAAAATTAATAGCCCTTGAATGGGAACCGCAAGTGAGAAGAAGGGGGCTATTGGTTGGGCAAATCCTCTTCCTTTTCATCACAATAGCAGAAGAATTTATATTAGGAACAATTATTCAACATCATTTCTATTTGTATTCATCAATGCGATTCCCGCCCTCCTAATCCTCTGAATACAAAATGCAATATCGGGGCGAGCAATAAAGTTTTAGGGTTTTAACGACGGGTTAGAGGGTGACTGTGCATAAATCAAGTGTTGTAGGTAGGTAAAGTATTTCATTAGAAGTTGATAGGAATGGGGGGGGGGGGGGCACAGATGGGCGTATTTGCATTCGAGTGCTATTAGATCTCAAACCTCCTGATGTATTTGGCGAGTTTATTAACGTTTAATATATTCTGTGGGTTATTAGCACCGCCTTTTGCTCTGCTCCTGCCTCCCGATGCCTCTTACCACCTCATCAATAAAACAGAAGGAGACGTTAGGGCTGGAGATGAAGGGGAACCTTCCTCACAGGGACCACTTGTTCGTTTCCCACCTCACCACTTAGAGAGCCCTCAAAACGGGCCTCTCTCATTGTCTTGCTAAACTTGTGTCCTCAAATCCTCATCCAGGTACATTCATTAATGATCATGAACGTAAGAAAGCAATTTATCCCTTTATTATTATATCTAAAGAAAAATGTGCGTTTAAGAAGCACAAGCCTCCGAACACTGCATTTCACTACTCCCCGTGGTAGTTCATATTGCAGGATATCGACGTGGACCTACCGTGGTACTACCTGTAGTTTGTTGGTTCATCACTGAATGAGTCAAACATATTGTTCAAAATTTTATTATTTTTATTTTTTGAATGTTTTTTTCATTGAAATAAAATTAATTTGTACACAATTCATAAAAAAGAATAATAAAGTCTTGTGTTAAATTTTCACCGTGAAAAAAGTAGTTTCAAAACCACTGTAAACAAGGCAAGCGGGTTTTGCGTATAATAATAATAATAACACTTAATAATAATAACTCTTTTGTACTGATAGTGCAAAAATTTGTTTCGATAACTTCATTTAAAAACATTGTAAATTAGAAAAAAGTGTATAGGTACCTGTTTTGTTTAGACAGATGAGATATTCCCAAAAATTGATGGAGAGATGCCCAAAATGACATTGACAACGACATCTTATTCGGCCAATGCCGTTCAAGCCAAATTTGTAGCTCCACAGCTTCCTCAAGTTGTAGTGTGGTGGGGTCTGAACCCCCAGAAATGGAGTCTACGTCCAAAAATACTTCGAAAACGACACCCCCTCTACTCCCTATTTTAAATCCTCCAAAATCCCCTCCCTTAGCCCATTTTTAGCCCCAAAGAGCCCCACGGTATGGTCAATCGATCTGAAAACCCAACGGACACGATGTTTTTTGAAATCTGAAATTTTGTCAAAATACTCGATTCTCCATCTAATCTATATGTCATATAGATGGAGAATCGAGTATTTTGACAAAATTTCAGATTTAAAAAAAAAAAAAAAAAAAAATCTGCCTCAAACGGCGCACAGAGGGATGACCCTAAAAGGTGGCGGAAATTCGAAAAATTAAAAACGCATCTCAACGATCGGTTTGATGTTCTTTAGCTGATATATATATATGAACAAAGAACAATATTGGTTTTGTCGCTTCGAGCTATCTGGAGGAGAGCAGATGGGCGGAAAGTTGGAGTTGGCCATTTTCACCAGTAGGTACATTTTTCTCGCCGTGGCGGGCCCCAAATATTAATTACCTAAGCCTTAAACCACTACTGATTTGTATTCAGGCGGTCCATACGAAGACGTGAAAAATATTCTCTTCATTAAATTGGCCCTTATTATTACCGATTTTACAAATCAAAAATGCTGTAAAAATCAGAAACTCGATAGAATTAGTAGGTGTATACACGTGTACACATGCATAAAAAAAAACTCCATGTATGTATACATTGTATACATACATGGAGTTTTTTTTATGCGTGTGTTCACATGAGACCCCAGAATGTGATTCAAAAGTCAGATCGTGCGGAAGTGTGCGCTTTCTCATTATTTTTCACTTTTTGTACTAATGCGCCACGGCAAAAATGCGCTTTAGCTTGAATTGTTAGAGGTTCAAAATTATTTATTACGAGGTAATTATTTATGACGTATTATCCTGAAGATAAAGCTGTTCATTTTCTAAGAATTTCCTCGAGATAAATTCAAAAAATGTAAAAAAGAGGAACATTTATTTTAAATTTTATTTTTTAATGCAAAATTATTATAATAAACTAAACATTTATATTTGGTATTTTTTATGCTAAACCCATCTTTACCAATCAGTCTGTCACCTTGAATATTTTCCGCCACCTTTTATCGTCATCGGGCCCTCTATGTGGCGGGCGGACAATTTTGGAATTTACACATCTTCATAGAAACGTAATTTGAATCAATATTTTCTCTAGAATAGTACGGGGGGTATAGGTACTCTTGTCGCGAATACATTAAATGTACACAACAAATTTTGTTGGTTATTTCAAGAATATTACACCAAAACGTACGCTTTTTTTTTTTTTTTTTTTTTTTTTTTTAGTTTTGATGATTCTGGCATAGTTCCGGAAGCCATTATTATTGCGATATATTTGGAAGAATTCCTTTTTTGCATTTCTTCGAAGATCTTTCCCCCTCGCAACGGCTGTTCAAGAAATAACAAAAATTATGGCAATTTCTATATCGCCCAACAGTTGACGAATGTCGGCAAAAAAAGTGTACACCTAATACAATGTGCCACTAAAACCAGTACCTACCTAATGTACTTTTGCGTACTAATGTACTTTCAAACCCCAGGCCCTTACCTCTAAGAGGTAACTACAGTTGACTCCAACCGTTGTCAACAGCACCTTGAGGGGTCTATTGTTTGATGGTAGGTGGTACATCCCGCGTATAATATGCCTATAGGAATATTATATCGATCTAAAACGTGAAATGTACATTTGATGAAATGAGGAGGTAGGTGTGGAAATCGTATCCGCTAAATCTGACGCTTTGGACTCACTATATTGTATCGCAAACCCTTTGACCGTCCGTTACATTCAATCTGGAATGCAATTGCAGAAGTAGGCATTTGATGTCAGGGGTCCATTGTTGCCCTGGGGTTGTCCTTCAGAGTGTGCTTGTTATTTGTCCTTTCAATATCTTTAAAGCTATTCGTTTTTTGTTAATACCTTTCCGTTTATGAAGAAATTCTTCTATCATTGGTAACTAAGGTATCCGCGTTTATTGAAAATCGCCTTCTTATGAAAATCAATCATATTGCCCCGCAAAAGACCCCGTTCCGTTCAGATTAATACACAAAGATATAATCCCTGTCGATTTTTCCTGTTCTTCGTGTTCTTCTGTTTGTGATGTAAGTACCTACTGAATCTGTTTTGATCTTATGGAACTGAGTCCTACCGGTTAATTCGCACTCGTCTTAAAGCATTATGGAAACTCTTCCTACACTAATACCTACTCTGCCGTCAACTTTGTTTACATGAGAGTGCAGCCAGATCGCTGACAATCGCCGTTAGGCCTCGCTTCTCACTGCCACGCCACTTTTTTAGGGATGCTGTTCACCCGTTTATACTTATTCTAAAATGTTTGACTTGGTCATTGGGATCATTGAGAATGATGAGGTTCATCTCTCGACAGGAGTCGAAGGAAGAAGGAGACTCCGAGTGGAAAAACCGGGAGGTTACTTTTGGCACCTGACTTTATTTATTTGATAAATACGTAACATATAATTGATCTAACAAAAAGGTTCATTTCTCATATTAAATATGAGAAATGAACTTTTTTCAATTTTGAATTTTTTCAATTTTTTCCAAATTTACTTATTTATTTATTCAAATTATTCTGAACATTTAAAATCCTAGAAACTGTATCAGACCCATAAAACTAGTGTCATCGACACGTTCACCCCAATTTTTATTTGTCCAAAATTATTGAAAAATGCGCTAAAAATAACTGCAACTTCTTCATAAAAGGAGTCTGTTGGATGGGGGCCGTACGTTGTCGCAAGAAATTCCTTTAACGTTTGTTACCAGACCGAATTTGTCAGGAATGTGCACTCTACCCATTTTGCGAGGAAAGTAACTGTTGAGGGGTTAAATTGCGAGCTGATAATCGCTCAAAAAAGCAGCGTTTCTCGGTAAAAGTGATAATGGATTGACTTCCAAAAGGCCCAAAAACTTTTTTTACTCCGTCGAGTTCTTCTATAGACAACTAGAAATGAGTCTATGATCGTAGAACAACATTTTGAAAAAATTCCCAATTCAATTGGAAGCTTCAGGGCTTACAATAAACTCAATGCTTTAATCGTTGCCGACCACATATTAATAAAATAATCCACCTAATTAATTACTAATAATTGCCGTATTCATGAACACTCAGTCTTAGTTATTCATCAAAAATTACTCAGAGAACGACACCTTATTCGACCTCCCGGGATCCTTCAAAAATCCCATTTGTAGCCCCATGAAACCCCCATAGATCCCCACAGTGCAATCGCATCGATCTGGGACCCCCAAAAATGGATTCTACGTCCAAAAATATTTCGAAAACGATACCCCACCCGACACCCATAAAAAACTCTCCCGTAGCCCCATTTGAGCCCCATAGAGCCCCATGGGTTTGGCCGATCACATTGAAACCTTGCTGGCACAACTAGATGGTAAACCGAGTACTTTGACCAAATTTCAGATTTAAAAAAAAAAAAACCTACTGCCCAAAACGAGTCGGACAGCGTACGGCGCGCCGCGGCGGACGGGCATTTCGCTTTTGGAATCTACGTGTCATGAAACGGATAATGATAAATTTTGAGACCGATCAGAATTTTCGACCTCCGACATGAATACATTCTATGTATAATACACTTATTCGGTGTCGGTATTATTAAAAGAATAATAAACCAAAATATTATCTTTGGCTACCGTGGATAAGCGCCAATGCCTTTTTTCCTGTTTTTAATGATAATGCAAAAGCGCCACGTCCTCTCTCGGAGGTCATTTCGCGGGAGTTGTAGAAGCGCCAGGTCCCTCCTCAGGGTTCTTTCATTGCACTTTAGCCAGCTGTACACCATACATGCTCTCGCGAACAAGTGTTATGTCCCACTAGCATTCAGCTTCCTACCGTCCAAATCTGCTGACTGCTACGCTGCACTATGGACATTAAATGTCCATGGACAGAAATTTTCTGGTATGGACTTTTAATGCTCCCCTCTCAGTGTCTATTTGATTTTGAACTGGCAGCGCACCAGGGGTTCCAACGCATTTTCCCATATGCCGTCGTTCGTGTTGTTTTTTCCATTTTGGCCAGGCATTATTTCGGAAAGTGCAATATTTGGGCCTTGCTCCTGTAACGATATAACGAGCATAACGAGGTTGGCAGATTCCTGAAACTTTTCTTTGGTCTAGCCTTTTTGCCGCCAAATGATGTAGAAGCTTTTAGGTACTGGAGGTGGCGGTTTTACAAATGACAGTTGTAGGGAATTCTGACTGAAGGTGGCGCTTCTACAACTACTAGTTAGGGGAGGCTGAAAACGAGGGTGGCGCTTTTACACGTTTTTCCCCTAGCACTGGCGCTTTTACATGTTTGCGTTATCTTTTAGTATCATTTAATAACATTCTAGAGTAAACATCTGCAATTCTTTTGCTCTGAACCGCTATTTTCTGTGGATAATAATTATCCAACAGTTGATGAAAATCAGGTTAAAAGAGAAGCGCAGGACTAGCGGGATTTTGAAATAATAGGTCGTTGGGGTCCGCAGCAGCATTCACGGGCGAAACTGCGAAGAGCAACGATCGTCCCTCCGAAGGTCTTGCAGGAGTATTACTTCTAGAGAATCTCTCTGGTGATGATACTCTGAACAAACCTTATACAATCGGAGAGATTGTAGAGGTTGCTCTACTATAGTAGAGAAGCCTCAGGCAACATCTCTCAAACGTGGTGCCTGGAAAACCTACGCCGGAACACAAGCGGCAGTGAGAACAAGGACATAGCGCCTTCTACTCGTACTCTCCGTCCCTCACAAAATAAGAATTTAAATTAAATGGTAGAAACCCAATATTCGATTCAGCGCAATAGGTACGCAATGTCTATCCCTATTTTGAAGAAATGAATGGAATAAACGGACTCCTCATGTCTGAAAAAGGGGCGTTCGGTGTGAAAGGGCTTCTGGGGGCGGCTCGTTAGGTTTGGTGGTTGGGCGAGGGGTAAGTGGGCAGAGAAAAGCGAGGTGGATTTCACTGTGAGGGTCGAAGCAGTTTGAAAGGATGACAATGGGCCCTGGTGATACGACTCCAACCATCATCTTATTGATCAAGTGAGCGTGAACTCAGCCTTCTGCCTTCTTAAAACCCCTTCACCAAGAAATAACGTTGTGGAAGCGGCTCCTCCTTCATCGTTTTCCCGATATTTTTGTCCTTTTATTCATACTGAGTTTTATGTTTGCCAGAAATCGTGAATATTGGATGCACTAGTTTCCAGTAATAAATGAAGTTTAATGATTTCATGTTATATCCTGAATAATAATGTAAATCCTGTTAAATGTCCTGCTTAATATTATCCTGTTATAATATATTGAGGTCTGTACGACTCGGGGTAGAACAAGATCTTGCGTTAACCCAAATCATTGTTAGGTACATTTCAATCTAGAGTCACGCTATTTTCGAGTTTTACATCGCAGCCTTAGTGTGGCATAGAGGAACATTCAAATCTCATGGTCGTGATTCTCGCCTGACAACATTTGGAATAATGTTATGTGATTTACTCGGGATGTTGAATTCCGAGAAGTTTTATAGCTATTAATGCCTGTACTATTAAGATTAATATCACTAGAAGTGAAGAATATAATGTAATTTGACAAGGTGAAAGGTGAGGCTGATAGTAGCCTTAAATACTAAATTATTCTTATTACTCTTGTGATGAAGCTTGTCACCAAAACTAATCTAAAACCAACTTGAAGGTACTTACCTCCTTAATGTTATTGTATATGCTGGAATGTGACTGGTACGAGTGTAGTTTCAGGTGACATGATTATGGCCGGAGAAAGCTTAAAATCGATCGTCTAGACGAGAAATGAACAACGTAGACCAGAAGTAATTGTGATCTTTTCCATCCCAATGGAGTTCGAATTGAATTGAATAGTCCAACAATCCAAAAATTGAAGTGTTATAGCTTGTATTTAATGGCTCGTATGTGTGCTTTCACTAAGTGGAAGTCTTTTGACTCAATCAATCAATCTCATTTTTGGATATCCTTAATCTATTCAAACACCATACAGGCACAGTTTTTTTCTAAACTTCTAATAATTAGAATAATTATTATTGTTGTTCATAAACTGATGTTAAATTGACTGAATCAAATTTTCACGCAATTTATACTATAGAAATAATTTCTAACAATTATTGTTCTATCAACCTCATGTAAAATGTGAAGGGTTTTTGCTTTAAATTGTACTGTGAAAACCGATGAAGAGGTTTTCGAAGTCAACTTTCCACGAGCTGAGGAGCTTCTTGATAATCTTATTTTTGTATGACATCCACCATTCGGAGGATTGTGCATCAGCGTGGACACATCAAAGCAGTTGTATTGCACGAAGTTTGTTTAGGGCGAGGAAGGAATCATAAAAAGGCGTTAAATATAGAAATCAAAAGGATTCCGCCTTCCGGACGGACAAATGTTCCTTCTCCAGTTAAAATAGACATAAGAAGTTTACTTAAAATAATAAATGAGGCGGCTCTCTTTAAGTGGGCACTTTATTTGTAAACTTGGTGGGGTCTCGTAAGCCCAACAGGGGAAACCAAACATCTTTCAACATCCTGATTGTGCTCTTCTGGGCCGATTTGATCCCCTTCTATACGTTTGGCTTGTCCAAAATCGCCAAGAGGTTCTTCTGATAGTTTTTCATACGGCGAATTTTCCTACCTTATTTTATTGGTATCAACGGATCAAATCTCAATTATTATACATAATTTAACAATTTAGATGTGATGAGTCTAATTTTCACAGGGGTTTGTTTAGTAACGGACTATTGATTGCGGACCGAGTGGGATGTCGTTTTTGTAGAATTTTCTAACGAACAATAGATCTAGAGGAACTATTTAAAAAATAGTTCCACAGCCCCTAGCATAATATGGGGCTACAATTGGGGCTTTCGAAGCACTTAGGCCATAACCAACACTGTACAAGTGTACAGTTGTTTATTTTCAATTTTTTAGGGACAGAATTAATTTTTTCACGAGAAGAATTATAAACCCATCTGCAGAATTTGAGGCGTTTCTTTCCTTGATTGCTGTGGAATTGTTGCCTTTCGAAAAATTGCGCAAAACGTTTTGGTATTTGTACCTACCAAATGAAATACAATTAAACATAATTTTATGTTACGCTTATTTCACACGTTCAAATTTACAAAATTAGTAAATTCTTCATTTCTTCTTTCATTTAATGAAAAGTTCTTTGGATATAACTGAAATAATTAACACACAAGCCTTACGTGTTCTACACAAGTGGTAGGTACGAAGAACCCGTCAGTTATCTTGGTGTAAGGAATAATGGCAATCCCAATAAACTAATTTGCCAATCCTGATTACTGATTCTAATGATGATTGGATCCAATGATGATTGAACACGTTGGACAAAAACATTCTATAGCGGAGTTTTTCAAATGACGTAGCACGTTACAACGTTGATGTCGGCAAATCTAGAAGAAACTCATCTTAAACTGTTTACCGTTCCCATCAGTGAAAAAGGGTGACCATCGGAAAGAGGATGATGGCATGTGACGAGCTTTATTTAAAACGGAATTAGCAAATTCTCCAGAGGGCTCAGGGAATTGTTGACTCTAGGTGGATTCATCGGGTACCTTCAAACAAAACCAATCATGCTTTAATCAAAAGATCAAAGGGATAAGGGAGTGAAGGACGGCGTATTGTAACATGTCCTCCCATGTGGGCCCCCCGCTGCTCTTGGGGGTGTCAAAATTAAACTGCGAGGGCGTGATTGCTAGCGCACACTGGCACACCCCTCAAGCCCACTACAGAGCCCCTGGCTTGTGCAATATCGTCTTAACGCTTCCCTCCCAGTTCCAAACATTCCTCAGCCTACTTGTCAACTTTCCTATTAACTTCGCATCATCTTTTCATTGTAATTTGAAAGGAGAGTGTTTTGGGATTTGGTTATATTAAGCAGGGCGAGAGATTTATCTTTCTAATCATTCGAAGCATGGTATGGAAAAAGTTTATCTTTCTAACCATTCGCCAGTGAAAACCGCCGCAAATTGTTTACAAGGGTTTATTATTATGCTTCGGTGTAAATTGTGGAAACGTCATGAGTGATTGAAAGGTTGTGGGACCCAAAAAATGAATCCATACCTAATTCCAAAACTACCTCCTTGCATCCTTCAAAAGCCCCATACATCCCCATGGTGAAATCTGATGGTTCTGGGACCCTCCAAATGGATTCAACGTCCAAAAATACTTCAAAAACGACACCCCATCACACTTTTTTCGTTTTTGAAGTAACTTGAAAACGCACCCGAAAACGACACCCTGAAAACACTTAAAACCTCCCCCCCCCCCCCCCCCCCGCCTCCTTTTTAGCCCAAAAGAGCACCACGGGTTTGAGCGATCGGGCTGAAAAGCTTGCAGATACAACTAGGTGAATTCTCGCTTGCACGTATGTGATTGACTCGTATTTATGTTATAGATAAATAATCGTCATTTTTTGCGAAAATGAGTTATGCTTACCGTTCGACGCGTTTTCTCGTGGCGAATCGATCAAACTTGATGGTTTAAAAGAAAATCGATAGGGAGCATGGTAATCGTTGCTAAGTGAATACCCCCATATCGTCTTTTCATCAGTAATACCCCACATTGTCATCTCATGTCCTTTGTTTACTACTTGCGAGTTTCGGAGTTAGTTGTGGGGTATTGCTTTTTTGTGGTTTTTGGGCTCTCCTGAAAAACTTCAAAAATGACGATGCTGTGAGACCCTCGAAATACGATTTTGAGACAAATCTCAATAATTTTCTTTACGAACGCTTGATATCAGTGATACATTATAGTAGGCTTAAAGCAATTTTCAAACCAATATTAAGAGGCACTGCACTTCTAAATTAATGGTCATGGCATCAATAAATGTCAGTTTCTCTAATAATCTCATTTGAACGAACGTTTTTGAGCGTGCAAAACTTGAAAAACTTGACATTTCACCAGGAGACAAATATGTGTAGAAGGTCTTCAACTAACAGGGGTGAGTTTGGTATGGAGCTGTGAGAAGAATGATGGGCGGAGGTTGTGGGGGAAAATATTTAGAATTCCTATGCCACGAGAATTTCTCTGAAAACCTTCTTCCCGTTCCTTAATAAATATGAAAATTACTCCGCCATTGGGGGGGGGGGGGGAGGGGAGGCTCTAATAACACCTCTCGAGCCCTCAACATCGTATCGTGGTGGTATCTGAGATAAATATTAAAATCTTCAAAACTTACCTTCAACATCCCTCCCTTCTTCCAGTCAAGTGTACCAACGTCTGGAAACGTTTTCAGGTGCTGACTCACATTTTTCACGTTTACGCGGGGAACGTCCCTGGATACAATTGAAACACATTTCAGGAGGACGGGATTTAAGCTTAAGCAAAAAAAAAAAAAAAAAAACCAATACCTTGCAGGAAAATCTGAATTAAGGCAGCCATCTAATGCCGCAAAAAAATTAAACCTCGCCGGAAATTTCACAGGTGGGATTATTATTATTTTGCATTTCGGTCAATCGTTCTCAGAATAATCATCCCATAGTTTCGCGACGGGGTCAAAACTATTGCCGGTTCAAGATGCCGTCCACGGATTTTTGGGAAATACGATTTTTTTTATATCTGAAATTAAAAACTACACTGCCAAGGCAATGGCACACGAGCCTCGTCGTGCCAGGTTCAAAATGAACGTAGTTGTCACTGTAACAAGAAAATTACGTTTGCGCATGCGCAGGGAGTACCACCGATGCAATCGTGATGAAACTAATATGGGACCCAGGGTTGCCAAGTTGGGGGTTTCCCCCCAAATTTGGGGGTTTTTTATCCTGCGTGGGGTTTTTTGGGGGGGAAGAATTGTTTGGGGTTTTTTTGGGGGGGATTCGGAAAATCTTTGGGGTGAAATGGGGGGTTTTTGAATGGTCAACTGCAAGTAAGAGCGAGCCTTTTCTGTATACGGCATAGTAAAAGATAAGATTAGGAATCTGCTCTCCCTTGAGGTTGTCCAGTTCATACTTGCATGTAGGTACTACATGAAGGAAAGGGGGATCACCTGCACAAAATTTTGGACATGTTGTCCAACTTTAAGCACATCATGCACGATCATATCAATGTCAAAGAGCTCGCATTTTGCATGTTCCTGGTGTCACTTGAAAAATGTATTTTTTCGACTTCCACTGTCTCATCTCTACCATTTTCCTACTAATTTTTTCTATTTTCTGGCTATTTCTTTGCCTATAATGGGTACAATTTATTTCATGGAACTTAATTTTGCATGTTCCAGGTATCATTTGAAAAATGTATTTTTTTCGACTTCCACTGTCTCTTCTCTACCGTTTTCCTACTAATTTTTCTATTTTTTTTTTTTTTTTGGAGGGGGGGGGGGGATTTTTTTGCCTTTAGTAAAAATTTAATAAAATGACATTTAAAAACATTGTATTTCATGGAAATTCATTTCGCATGCTCCTGGTATCATTTGAAAAATGAATTTTTTCGACTTCACTGTCTCTTCTCTAACATTTCCTTACTAATTTTTCTATATATTATCTACTATATATATTCAAGTATTTGGGGGGTTTTGAGGGGATTTTCAAGGGAGTCGCGGGGGTTTTTGTGATCGGCACTTGGCAACCCTGATGGGACCTTCTAGTGCTATACCCACACAATTCCTGAAAATTTGATTGAAATCCGATCAAAATTGTGGGAGTTATGGTGGTGGCAAGGAAATTACGTTCGCGCATGTGCTGAGCGTACCGCTGATTCAATCGTGATGAAACTGATATGGGACCATCTACGGCTATACCCACACAATTCCTGAAAATTTATTACAGGAATGACTTGAGGGAATTTATGACCTGCTTCTCTCCTGCAGTGTTTTATTTTTGGGGAAGGAAGGAGTTATTAAATTTAATTTAATAACTCCTCCCTTCCCCAAAAATGAAAATTTATTTGAAATCCGATCAAAATTGTTGAAGTTATGGTTGTGGCAAGGAAATGCGGACAGACAGACAGACAGACACGGAACCAAATTTGTTCAGGAGGCTCTGAAACGCAAAACGTGACTGGGAGTTTCGATTTTGGAGAACAAATTTTTTTTTTTCATTTCGAAAGTGTAGACAATGCTTCCTCTGCCTTGCAGACTCGGAAGCAATAGGTATACCTACAGACTCGGTTTTGGATTATTATTGTAGGAATACCTACGTCATCGCGACGGAGTTCGTAAATTCTGATCGGCATCAAAATTTGACATACGTTCTAAGAAGTGTAGATTCCAAAAACGAAATGTCCATCCGCCGACCACCGTCCGAGCTGTTTTGGACAGAAGGTATTTTTTTTAGTTGTGCCCGCAAGGTTTTCAGCCCAATCGCCCGAAACCGTGGCGCGCCATGGTGCTAAAATGAGGCTACAGGAGGTTTTTTAAAGGTTTTCGGCTATGGGATCGAGCTAGGTGTCGTTTTCGAAGTATTTTGGGACGTAGAATCCATTTTTGGGGGTCCCAGAACGATCTGATTTCACCGTGGGGATCCAAAGGGCTACAAGTGGGAATTTTGAAGGATCCCTGGAGGTCAAATCCGGTGTCGTTTTCCGAATAATTTTGGATGAAAAATCCGTTTTTTAGGTCCCACATCTATCCAAACATTGTCCAGAAAAAAAAAAAAGTTTTTTAAATGTTTTTAAAAATATTTCCTTAATGACACAGAATTAATTTTTGCACAATTAATCTACCTAGGTATATCAAAGATTAATAATAAACCCTTGTGTAAAATGTGCAGCATTTTAATCTAGTTGTGTCCCCAAATTTTTCAGCCCGATTGCTCAAACCCGTGACGCTCTGCGGGGCTAGAAGGGGGTTTTTTGAAGTGCTATGGGGTCGAGGTAGGTGTCTTTTCCGAGGTATTTTTTTGGCGTTGACTTCATTTTCGAAGGTTCCAGAATGATCCGATTCCACCGTGGGGATCAATGGGGCTTTCATGGGGCCACGAATTTTGTCTGTTGCCAGGTGGACGAATGTGGTATCGTTTTCCGAGTAATTTTACACCTATAATCCGTTTTGGATGCCGCACCCGTCCAAATAGGTAGATACAAGAAAAAGTACCTACCTACCGTGGTGGTACTTCTTCTACAAGCTTGTATCTACCATGTAGGTTATTGACAGAATTAATTTTTGTTCCTTTTACGAATAACTTACATACATCAAAGAATAATAAACCCAAGTGTCATATCTTGCAGAATTTTTTCGTGATCAAACCGGTTTTCGTTATTCCTTTAAAAAACGACACTTGAAATAATGGTTTCTACGATTGAAACTACTAAGTCGTTTTTTAAGTCTTAAAAAACGACTCCTCTCTCGATCTCCTGGTCAGAAACCTCTAAAAATCCCGTAGGTTGCCCCACTGACGCCCCATAGAGACCCAATTGATGGGGTGATCGTGCTGGAAATCTTAGCTTTTCGGTGCTTTAATTTGATGATTTCTCGTCCTCGGGTTGCGGCTTAGGGCACATATTAGATAATTTCTAAAATATTTGACATTGTACGTAGTTTCTATTCATACCATAATACTTACTCTGATAATAAAGTCTCCTCTGTGAAAATTTGAATGAGATGTTACAAAACGTTCAATGGCTGCTGTCGGCTGAGGTTTTTTCTGTCTGAAACAGTCGTTGGGTTGCAGAAAATCCCCCGCTGGGATGTATTACTGGAGAGTATCGATAAGTGACACGCGATAAAGTGAGAAACCGAAATAGAAAGGGGTACCTGCTTAGAATTCTGGGAACGGCTCCGAAGCAATATGTAGGGATCAAAGAATTCGAATTGGAATAAAATGAGAATTATTTATTCAGGTTAAGTATTGCGAGAAATCTGCAGGGGTGGGTTGTTGGATATGAAGGGTGGATTCCTTCACGAGGGGCGTCCCCTCAATATATTTACTACATCTCTCTAATAACAGGCCGTGTAGACCTCCAATAACTGTGTTCCCACTGGATCTGGACCACGTTCAGGAATGCCCCTGCCATTACCTATCATTATTACACTCGGGTTATTGCCCAATAAAACTCCGGGAGGGGAAACATTCATATTTGTATGACACATGGAACCCGTTATTTTGTCCCGCACGTAGTTCCTGAGGCCAGCCCGTTAGATAATATCTAATATTATTATGTATCTACAGTAACTTTACGACAACTGTTTCTAATAGGCGCTATTTTTGGTTTGGTCAATACCACTGCACGGTGCTTTACTTTTTTTTTATTCAAACGTGTACAAGGTGTAAAACGAAATAGAATTGTATAACGACTGATTTATTCTCAACCTTCAAAGAAAAATCCCATAGTTTTTTTTTTCTTCAAATTTTGGTGCATGTTAATTGATTCAAAGCTAGAGGATTAAGTCTATCCCAATTTAAGGGCCAAAATGAGGACCATTTCATGGGCCGCAGCACGTTAGGGCGAACGCCTCAATTTCCCTTCCCACATTAACAGACCCCCCGTCTCGAATACATACGTGTATACACGTATTATATATAATACCTTTGGTTATTCGAGGAATAACATCCCAAATGCACGACTTTTGCACCCACCCGCACGACTTTAGTCATGGGTGGTCTTTGCAAATTGTAAATTTGTCTCAGGAACAATAAAGAGTTATTATTATTAAAAAAAAAAAAAAAAAAAAAAAAAAAGTAAATGAAATTAGTTTTACTCAGAAAAATGAAATTAGCTTTACTCAGAAAATTACTGGTAATTTAATAACTTCTTGATGTCCAAAATAAAAGGAATTCATCATTTCAGTCCAGTAGACAGAGCAAAATTTGCTACTTAGCATTTAATGCTAGTAAAAAATTCGAATTTGATGTCACTTTCAGGGGTGCTGTGGGGAGGACCGAAAAACCTCATAATCTCCGGTTCTTTGCTCATAACTTCTAAACTAAGCGATTTTCGCCCCAAAAGATTATCGTTGAATTTGTAGAGCTACGAACTTGACTACGAATTTTCCAATAATTGGAAATTCTTTGTAATTATTACAAAGAGTATTCTGTAATATGTATCAAGTGAATTACAACTTGGGGGGTTGGAGTCCCAGCTCGAGCATAGGTAAATACAATAATAAATACAATAATTCCCCCATAGAATGAAATCTACCGACTTTCCCTCCACTGTTTGGCCCGCCAGCATTCTAAGTGATATTGATACGGTGATCACAGGTAGGTACAGTTCGCAGACGGAAAGAATGCGTCTAGCCCGATTCCTCAAACTATCTTTTCTGAAAAAGTTGTCTTCAAACCGTCGTCGTACCCCGCACCCCGTGCATCCAGGTCCCGTTCTCACCCTTCTGGCTACCTGCTGAAAACCCTCATTGAACCCTTTTTAAATCCTTTGACAATCCAGCCCAGCATTGTCAACAGTTTGCAAACTGGTAGTAGGTTGAGAATCCAACAGGAATACCATTATGTCTATGCCATGGGCATATCTCTCCCCAGCCGCATTCTTTCCGTCTGCGAACTGTACCTACCTACTGTTTCTGAAAGTACAGTTACAACTTGTGGAGTTTGAACGGCGGCCACGAATTCTGCCCCATTCGTCACGTAGCTTGTATGAACTCGACACCAAGACGCATGGGCGTAGACCATGGAGGAAGGGAATTTCTTTCCTCCATGGGCGTAGACATGGTGTGGCAGGGGGGGGGGGGGCTCCCCTAGACTTTGGGGAACACAAAAATAAATTGAGCTGAACCCAAAAGAAACAACAGAATTGAATGCGTAGGTAGGGGCATGGAAAGGTATTATTGGAATTTGGAAACACTATCACTCGGATAGGGGGGCCTCGCTTCGCTCGCCCATTTGCATAATAGGGATTTAGTATTAAAATTTTGATCTCTAGGTAGGATACAGAGCAAACGCCGACTCCATCGGACTGTAAACGAAGATAGGAGGAGTTGCGCGCATTGAGCAAAATTTCTGACGCAAAAAATGCGCTTATTGGACGTAAAAATGGCCGGGAATTCCAAATTCGCAAAAAAACATTAGGGGTTCCTATTTAAAATAAGAAACTTTGGCGCAAATGCGCTGATTTGCTGATTTTGAGGGGGGGGGGGGGGGCGGCTAGTCTTCCATTAATGTATGTTATTGAAAGAGTAAGTAGGTACAATGTTTCTGGAGCTTCTTTTGAGAAAGTGCCGCCCTTCATGTGAAGGAAGTTATTTCATTTACGAGTTTAGTCAACCGAACGAGAGGATGTTTGAAACCGGGTTAGCTTCGACTGAAATGAGTGGCTCGGGTGATGCGTTGAATACCCTACTGAAGGATGAGCTGAAATATTTTGAAAAGCGGGCGAGGCGTTGCCTACCGTAGGGCTTTGTCGGTGACCACACAGGAGACTTGGGCTGAACGTCGGGGCCTTTGAGCTAATTACTTCGATAATCCTAAACGGACCTGCGGGAGGTCAGCTCCGGGTTTTCTCAAGCCGACTGTTGCAAAAAAGGAAGTCTTCTTGAATGAGAATAAAAGCATTAAGAAACACTATTATTGCACCTTTCACACCTTTTTGCCATAGCAGCGTATGCAGTGTAGAATAGTAAAGAACCTCTTTGGAAATCTCTTGCGAATCGGTAGGTATTTGAAAATATTTTGGAGGAAGTTGAAATAAGGATTACAACTTCAAACGAAACGCACCGTTCACTGTGGTCGTCAATCCGTTAAATTAACGGATTAAATCTATTCCCGACCCCCTCCCATCCTTCAATTCTTCTTCATCTCAATAAAAAATTGGATAGAAAAAATGAAATATTTTACGGAGATTGGTACTACAGGGTAGTGGGACAGGTTAGTGCTGTGGAGACTGCTATGGAGCCATTAGGCTATGTGCAGGCCCCCGAGGGGGCTCCACCAGGCGGGGAGTTAACTTACAACAGTAACTGTTGTAAGTTAACTCCCCGCCTCTCAGTTACTGACTTGAATTACAAGATGTCCACTAGCTTTTTTTGCATCTTCTCTCTAGTTGGTCATCATTTCCCCGGTAAGAACATGGTATAACCGACATGGTAGTGTGTGGTACAATCAGAACTAACTCAATATAAAATGATATCAACAACCATTAAAATCATTGAATTCAAATGTCTGTAGTTTAAGTCCCCCAACATTTTGAAATTATCTCGCCACTGTAATTTTTATCGATAGGCGCTGAATATGTCTCTCGAAACGGCTGCGTATTCATCGCCTTATTTAACCAAACCGCTACGAATTTCCACCGACGTTAATTCAAACGGTCAACATCATCAACAATAATAATCATTATTATTATTATTATTATTATTATTATTATTATTATTATTATTATTATTATTATTATTATTATTATTATTATTATTATTATTGACTCTTTATAATTGAGGAGTTTATTTCCAAAATGTAATATAATATGAATATTATCAATTTTTTGAAAAAACGCCGGTTTGAGCGATTCTTCTTTTTTATATGGTTTCTCACAACAACGTGTATCGGTTTTCTGCCAATACTGACTATTTCACCATTTAAATCGATCTCAAAAATCGGGTTTGCAAGAGTAAGTTTTGACTACTATCTATATCCGTCGAGTGATTTGTTCCTAAACCTACTAGTACCTTTCGACCACAACCGTCATAAGAAGAGCGCTCACGCTTTCACAAGCGGACACCTATAATAGTTTCAAGTAATAATTACTTGAAACTTTAGTGGTGAGGGAAAAACAAATGTTCCAACTGGTTGAACATTAACGTTTTTAGTGGAAATAAATTGTTATTTATAATTTTCGCCAACTTTTTACTTAAATTTAATTAGGTAGGTATTTGTGCCGAAACCAACTATATCCAAAATTGAGGTGAATTTGTCGTCTAAAATACTTGCTTTACATGCGATTCCGCATTATACTATTAAAAAATGTTTCTCAATGAAAGTTTAGTCCAAAAAGATGATCTCAAGTTGGAAAGTAAAGACATGATTAAAAAATCCGGTAATCCTACCGGAAAAAACAAAAACTCCCGCGATTTGGTAAAGTCGGAAAAAAAGTCCCGTCGTCAAAAAGTCGAAAACCTAATAATCCTTCAAATGTCTCATTTGTAGCCCCATGAACAGGATTCTTCGTCCGACAGTACCTCGAAAACGACACCCCACTTGATATCATAGCCAAAATCTATTTTAAAAAGCTACAAATTTTACACAAGGGTTTATTATTCTTTGATATACGTTACTTGTGCAGAAATTTAATTCAGTCGATGAAAAAATTAAAAAAAATTTTTTTTTTGGATTTTTATCTCAAAAAAAATTTTTTTTTGGGGATTTTTTTTGTTCAAAAATGTGTTTTTTCAAAAATTCTATATTTTTTACTCGAAAAATATTTAACATCCTGGGATCCTTCAAAAATCCCATTTTTAGCCCCATGAAAGCCCTAAAGATCGCCCCAGTGAAATCGGATCGTTCCGGGACCCCAAAAAATGGATTCTACGTCCAAAAATACTTCGAAAACGACACCTAACTCGATCCAATAGCTAAAAGCCTTTTAAAAAAACCTCTCGTAGCCCCATTATAGCCCCATAGCGCCCCACGGGTTTGGGCGATCGGACTGAAAACCTTGCGGGCACAACTAGATGGTAAACCAAGTATTTTGTCAAAATTTCAGACTTAAAAAAAATCCTACTGCCCAAAACGGATCTAAATTTTAGAATGTAGACCTCTTGAAACGGATAATGTCAAATTTTGAGCCCAATCGGAGTCGTCGACCCCCGTCGCGAAAACATAGGTGTATTATTCCAAGAATAATAAACCAAAAGCCCTCCCGTAGCCCCTTTTGGACTAGATTGTATTACCTATGTCAAAATTTCAGATTACATAAAAAAAAAAAAAAAATCCTACAGCCATAACGGCCCAGACGGTGGACGGACATTTCAATTTTGGTATCTACTCATAATGAGACGTGTAAGGACAAATTTTGAGGCCGATAAAAATTTGTAACCACCGTCGCGAATACATATATGTGTTTTACCTATAGGTGTTTTATAACAAGAATAATAAAACAAAAACATACCTAATTCGTGCTGAACGCACGTGTAATTTGGCAATGATCTATCGCACAAAGTCAGAATTTCAGCAAATCACACCTTGATAAATTTAAATTAAAATTTAATTAGGTTCAGCATTACTTAAAAAATGGGCGAAAGCTTTTAAATTAGTCACTAGTTTTACCACATTTTAAGTACCTATCTACTTATCATAATATGATAAGTAGATACTTAAAATGTGGTAGAACTGAATATTATTCAAAAATAAAAACGAGTCTTTGGAACCTATATTACAATCCTGGCCCCGGGAGTTTTTTTCGCCTGTTCCAAATCGCGGGAGTTTTTCTTCCTAGAACCCAAAAATCGACTCTCCTGAAACATTTTTCTAAAACTGATATAGAATGTTTTGGAAAGATACTCCCCAGTAATAATTATTATTACCTACTCAATTTGTCTTTCAAATTAGCCAACGTTAAATGGCATTTCAATTTGGCCTTTCCCAGTTTGAGTAACATTGTGAAATGGGTCCATTTCTTCTGCCATTTCTTCACCATTGTTGACAGGGTACACTCAAAATTTATTTAATAGGTATCAATTAGTCAAATTATGTTCCTTTATTGCCAACAATTATTGTCATTTCAAAAGTTTAGTCTAGTTTAGTTTAGACTTGCCGTTAGCATTGGAACCCATTTTAGAAATCGGTAAATCTATTTAAAATAAGTAATTTCGGAATTATTCCTCCAACGTCATTCGGACCGGTTATGTCAGTTTAAATTGCCGTCACTACAGCTACTCATTATGTAATATACATACCTTCTGTAAGGGCATTAAATGCACAATTAAGGGCAACTGTAAGGGCATTAAATGCACAATTTTGTGCTTTTGTTTGTGAAGATACTGTAATGCCAATGCTCTTCTAGATAGGGCTTAGCACCTCGAAACCGGTCCCCACGGTAAAATTTAGAATAATAATAAACAATTTAGAACGACAGCACAGTAGACATCTTTTTCCCTGTTCTCCATAACGTATTGTTACAAAAATGCATGATAAGCTGTTGCATGACCATTTCGCCTCATGTGTTTTGAATGCCTGAAAATATTCTTTAAAAAACCGATTCTGAACTAGTTCTATCACGTTTCACGAGTTCAACTTCCTCCCTCAGTGTTATTTCAACGAAGTGATCGTTCTAAATGTGTTCGTTGACATGTTTGTCGTTCGTAACTCACCCTAGGATTCCTGGTTAAACCATTCCGTCAGCGGAATGCACGATGTCTCCTATGATTTCTTTTGAGCCTACCGGCAAAAGATCTACTGTTTCAGATCACCCTAAGTTTGTTGTTTCTTCGCGTGATTGATCTGTTCGAGCTCTTACTTATTATATAATGCTGAAGCCGCCCTTGTTAGCTTAATAAACACTGTTCAGGCCTCCCAAAGTGTTTTTGTGTTGGAACTCTGCCACCGAGGGAACCCCTTTACACTCGATACACATCCCGGCATTGTTTTATAATGTGAAGACCCCTTCACGGTTGACCTTATCTTGTTAAAATTTTATTCATTTCACGTGGAAAGTAGAAACGTTCGTACCTAAAGGACGCGGTATGTTAAACGTGTTATCTCGAGTGAGGACGGAAAACGTGAAGGAGAGTGATTTAGAGTTTTCCTATTTACTTCATTACAATTGTAATGAAAAGTAGAAAAATTACCTGAGTACCTTCAGTGAACTGTTACTGGAAGCTTTGAAGATCGTGCACCTGAAAAACAGGTTTATAAATTTGAACAATAAGTTGGGAGCGAGATAAAATTTATTTGTGCTGTCGCCATAACCTCATTCACAGACGTCATTCTTCCATCTAAAACAAAAAGTCTTAATCTAAAATTAACATCACATTTTGCATGGGTTGCTCGATATGATTTAATTCGAGCCCGATCTGATTTAGTTTGACTCCCGCTGTCACCAAACCGTGATCGAATTACCGATATCTTTTTCACCCTCGGTTCATACACCGCCCCTCAATTGTCTGAAGGCCTCTGTGACGGAGCCTCTTCAAGCCTAAGATTATTATAACGGTCTGGGGGGTAAACAATTGTGTTTTGGCCGGGTTGGCGAGAAGGGTGGACGAGGGTTAGTGGCAAATAAGATAATAGTCAGTGGGGGCCCAGGAGAACTCAAGTATTCCCATCTGTACACTTCGCGGAGTTTTTTTCTTTATGCTAATGGCAGATCCACTCGACCACATGGCGCTCTTCTGTGGATCACTTGAAGCTCAACAGTGGAGAACAAGTGTTAACAACCAAATGAGTGAGATCAATCTTTCACTAACAAAGCGTGAAATGTTTTTCGGAGAAGGAAAATCATACCACCAATGCCACCAGTGTCTTCATTGGCAATTGTGGTGACGAATGTGGCATTCTGTCGGTACTTGGTACTAGGCACAGAAACCAAAATGAAGTATTTATAAATACATTTTTTCCTGCTTCACACCTCTGATGATTTCCAATGCCTTGTTGGTTATTTAACACCTCTTTGAATCGAATTGAAATAAGACCTTTCCGCGTTATTCATATTCCGGTAATATATGAACCAAAAGTATACTTTTGGTTTATTACTATTGGAATAATACACCTATGTAATCGCGGCGGGGGTCAAAAATTCTGATCGGCCTCAAAGTTTGACATAATTCGTTTCAAGATGTCTAGATTCCAAAAACAAAATGTCCGCCAGCCGTCCGAGCCGTTTCGGGCTGTAGGAATCTCTTTAAAAATCTTAAATTTTGACGAAATACTCGGTTTACCATCTAGTTGTGCCCGCAAGATTTACAGCCCGATCGCCCAAACCAGTGGGGCTATGGGGCTAAAATGGGGCTACGGGAGGGTTTTTGTTAAAGGTTTTCGGCTTTGGGGTCTTGACGAGGTGTCGTTTTCGAGGTATTTTTGGACGTAGAATCCATTTCTGGGGGGTCCCAGAAAGATCCGATTTCACCGTGAGGATCTGTAGGGCTTGAATTGTGCTACAAATGGGATTTTTGAAGATCCCAGGAGGTCAAATAAGGTGTCGTTTTCCGAGTAAACTAGATGTTGAACCTTTGACTTTTTCCCTGAACATCACGAAGAATTGTGCGGTTCGGCCTGGAAAAAATCTAGAAGAAAATTTTTGATGACTTTCTATCTACTTTGGAATCTACTTCTATCTACAAGTTGGAATGTAAGTACGACAGAGAACACGACAAAAATACCCAGGAAGCACTGAAAATGATTAAAGACGTTATTTGAAGGTGCGATGTTTAATAATCTTAGAAAACATAATGTTTTATATTATTAACTCAATCCTAGAACTGAATCCCTCAAGTTCGGCAAAATTATGGAACAAACAACATTGAGGGGGCACCTCACATCATGTAAATTTTATGTGGATGGAAAGTTGTTGAGAGTCACCCAAATTATTATTTTTTAAATAATTAATTTTTTTATTTTATTTATTATAATTTATTGATTAGGTATTTGACCGACCCTCAACTACTTTCTACCCACATCCATTGAAACGGTCAACATAATCAGTGATGATCACCCATGTAAATTTTTGTCTGCCGGAGTTGCTTTCTTCATGTTGTGGAAGTATTTTGGTTGGGGGTGTCCCATGTACATTTTGTAAGGGGTCTTTCAACGTCTCATACAACTGCTGTAAGTGATTTTAATTCAATAATTGAATTAAAATCACTTACAGTTCATTGAAAAGAACATAACACAAGCAATCAACAGCTGCTATACCAACAAGTGCTATAAAATGAAAATAATTATTATTTTCATTTTATAGCACTTGTTGGTATAGCAGCTGTTGATTGCTTGTGTTATGTTCTTTTCAATGTGTATGGAAATGGCAAATATGTAATATATTATATTTTAGTTATTTGATTTTCGAAAAAATGAACGAACATCTACTGTATTAAGGTTTATTTACCTTATAGGAGATATTATCTCTTTTCAAAGCGTAGTTAGCTTGAAGTTTGAAGATGGTAGAAGTGACTATCTGGAAGGAGGTGGAGTGGAAAGGTTTGGCCGAGAATCCTGTAAACCCTTTCACTCCCATTCGGTGGATGGGGGTGATTCGGGAAGTCTCCTTTTCCCGCTAAGTTTATCGATCTGACGCTGGATAAAGTACAAGGACCCAGGGAGCAATCAGTGTTGTTGGAAGGTCGCCTTTGTCAAGAAATTGTTCAAGCGAAGGCTCCCTTTTGCGAAAGAGCAAACTCCCACCCACCGATGCCAGCACCATTTTCCTTCCACCTTGCAATTCAAAGCTTATGACAACTCTTTGAGAAGAGAGCGTACATTCTACAGAGAGAGGTTTGCTAATTTGCTCTTTGCTGTAAAAGCGCGGTGGAGTGGTATTGTTTTCTCGAAAATTATTATACCAATTTATCCCCGAATGTTCTGGAATTTGTAATCTGTACTGAGTTTTGTCACTTCTCCAGGAAGTGTCAACGAGCCATCCTCAACTGTTTCAAAGCTTGAAGAAACTGGTTTCAAGAGGTGTGAGCCTGTTGTGGACCACACGCAGTCAACGTCCTTCTACAGAGCCGTGTTGCGTAATTTGTCAAGAGCTCCCTTCTAGGGGTTGAAAAAGGCAACATGCGGTCTGCCGAACCTGTTTCCTGTTTGTAGGATCACGAGTATAAGTTTTAAGGGCTTTAACCTCTTTTTCGTCTCACCAAACATAACAGGTGTTAGCTCTTCTGGATCGGTATAGTTTGTGGTTGGGAGGGGGTAACGGGAGTTGGTTCAGGATGAGCCAAGAAACAAGTTACTGTGGGAGGACTTCCGAAGGGTAGGGTAGGGTGGGGTAAGGTCCCGCACGGGGGAAGTTCCCGCACACTGCTTTGCAAAGCAAAAACTCTCTCCCACAAAAACTTTCTTCGTTGTCCGCCATGGGGCAGGTAAGGGCAATCATGTGACTACTCAGAATGATCAGTTTGGAGAGGCTGCTCAAAGTGAAGCCTTCACAATGAGGTGATTTTCATTTTTTTGGCATTTTGACGTAAGGTAGGGTGGGGTAAGTTCCCGCAGGTTCGAATCATTATTGTTTCTGTGACTCCTAAGCCACTATTCCTCCCATTTCTGAGCAAGGATGATTCATTGGAGCCTTGCTGAAGACATCTAACGCCCACAGCGCAGTTTGACCATTATTAGGATAGTTATAGACCCATTTTTCAATTGCTGCGGGGACTTACCCCATCGCGTGGGGCAAAGCCCCGCAGATGCAATTTTTTGAAAAATGGGTATAACTATCCTAATAATGGTCAAACTGCGCTGTGGGCGTTAGATGTCTTCAGCAAGGCTCCAATGAATCATCCTTGATCCGAAATGGGAGGAATAGTGGCTTAGGAGTCAATAGAAACAAAAATGAATCGAACCTGCGGGACCTTACCCCACCCTACCCTATCCTCACGTAGGTACCTATCTGTAGATGTCCGCAGAAATTCCTGTGATAGATAGATTCTCGAGCCTCTAAAAAAACTATGTTGGAAAAAACTACATAACTTTAATTAATGTAAAATGTAAATTAATTAATGTAATATCTGAAAAACGTTATAACGTTATAACAACAATAGGTTTTGATCCCCGTATTTTATGAGGGGCCGAGAGAACTGTTGAACGGGTGGGAGGGCGCTTGTAAGGGTAAAAACGTTTAATCCCACATTGAGGGCTAGTACAAGTGTTAATGCAAGAGGCGTGAAGGAAATGTAATAAAACTTGTTAATATGGGCACCAGACGTACAAAGGCCGACCCTTCAGAACTACGAGACTTCGGCACGTGGCGCTCATTCAACGACGCCTGGTAAATATTAGCTGGGGTCTCCTAATACGAGCTCTCCTATCAGTTTGATCACTTCACAGGCGCCTCTTGACAATCAAAAGCCTTTGATTCAGCGCTTCTTGGTGAAACTAGGGAACGGACAAAACCTGGTTGCTGGTGGTTGGGGGTGCAGTAATAATTACTGTCCATGATTTAATTGATTGCCGCGAACGAATCCATTCGTGGTGCACGTCCATCTCGCTAAAAGCCAGTTCCGACATCTGCCCTGATGGCGCGAGTGTTGCGGCATAGAGGGATGCACGTTTACCATGTATATGTTCGGGGTAATCAACCAAATCCAGGACACCATCCCAGAATTCATTTACTAGATCCTTCCGGAAATTAAACAGTATCTTGTTCGGCGACTTATTTTGGTTGAACCTATACTGAGGAGATCGATTTACCATTGCCAGTTGAAACACTTTTTGGGGTCATACCATGGAATTCAGTCTCAAACGATCAGTCATAGCTGATGAAACTGCCTTCAGCCTTCCTCACGTGTCCTCTTACGTGCTATTCGCGATTTACATTAACACTGGAGCGCTGTAGTCGTTTCCAAAATGGCCGTTCATTCCCGGCAAGCTGCCTCAATCTCAAGAGGCGATATGGAGGATTTCTTCACAAAATCGCTCATAATTATTTTTTGGTACACCTAAACTCGATGTTGGCATGAAAAATCGATTACTTGATAATCGGACCAGAAGAAGAAGAATAAGGAATCTCTTATCACTCTTATCTCAGCTCTGACAAAATAATAATAATAAGTCCTTTCCGTATTTCTTTTCGGTTCCCTGATTCCCGTAACGGAATCCCGTTCCTATTTACCTAACGTTATGCTTAGGCTTAGTTATATATTCAAATACGCCAATTGTAATGTAGAGTTCCGGAATTTCTGCGAGGTGGGGGGCTGTGATCAATGCTGGCCACATAATTGTGTGTGGTGTTCGACTGCCAGAGGATGTCTGCACCAATAGTTATGCATTGGTTCGCACGTCGTGGAAGGAAGAATCAGCATAAAAGGAGAGTAAATTTTATCATTCCACTGTACATGTAAGGCCGGAGCGTCAGCCGAATGTAAGTAAGTCGTCGCCGTCTTACGTTATTGCAACAGGTTAGGTCCTACCAGCCTAATAATCAATTCTAAGTTCAATCGTTTTCCCCCAAGATCCAAAGTTGTTCTGATTTTACAGTCCAAGAGCTTGTTTGGTTTATAGTTATGTTAAAAAGAGGCTTCCCTGTCCAGCTGGCCTTTCTGACCTCTGACTTTGTTCTCATTTTGACGAGGCACATTGTAAAACCTACTTCCTTTGATCCTGACTTAATAATATGTATTGTTCTCAAGACTGCAAAACAAGAGGTCTCTGAGTTACTTTCCCGTTATCCCCCTCCCCCCCACTCGATTTTGGTTGCTTTTCGGCCGCTAAAGGTTTTTAATCATCACGAAACTATTCTCAACTCTCGGATAACAGGTTTATATGGCAATTACGAAAAACAAATACTCCATATATACTGTACACCCTGGGATACTTAAAAAATCCCGTTTGTAGCGCCATAGATTCCCACGATGAAATCAGATCGTTCCGGGAACCCCAAAAATGGATTCTACGTCCAAAAATACCGAAAACGACACCTAAATCGATCCCATAGCCAAAACCCTTTTAAATAACCCTCACGTAGCCCCATTTTAGCCCCATAGCGCCCCACGGGTTTGGGCGATCGAGCTGAAATCCTTGCGGGCACAACTAGATGGTAAACCAAGTATGTTGTCAAAATTTGAGTATGTAGGCAAAAAATGCCTACTGCTAAAAACTGCTCAGACGGGCGTAAGGTAGGACATTTCAGTTTTGGAATCTAGACTGACCAACCGGCCACCCAGATTATAATTTCCAGCCAGTGAGGGCTTTTCAAAGAAAATTCGCTGGTTGGGTTAACGTTGCCTGACTAGGTTTATTTTTAAACTGGAAGAAAACTGAATAAGAAAAATCCTTGTTTTGCCCTTGTTTTGCTTCCCCTTTTTAAACTGGAAGAAAACTGAATAAGAAAAATCCTTGTTTTGCCCTTGTTTTGCTCCCGTACACACAGCAAAACGCCCCCCTGCATATTCGTCGTCAAGGTCCACACAAATGATTATTTTTCTTTTAGCGAAATTGCGAAATCAACCTCGAACTGCGTCTTTATTTCTTAACAAATTAATAATTAGTGAATTATTCTTCTTCAATTTCCAATTTTCGTACCCCGACATGGCTATAATTGGAAGAAAACTGAATAATTAGGTGCAGGGCGCTTCAAATTACATAGGGCAGGCGGGTGACTTGCCGTTTTTGAGTGAGTCTTCCGAGCGCCACCAGAGTTCGCATGCTTAATGTAAATCGCGAATCAGAGTCAGTACTCTCTCAGAAACTAAGCCCATAGGCTTCCGCGCTGGGGGCCTTCCCAAACCCCCCTCCTGAGCAATCCCGTATACAAATCTACAATCTACTCTCTCAGAAAAAGGGGATTTTTTAAATTTTAAAAAATCCCCTTTTTCTGAGTGAGAATAATTTAATTATTCATGCGAACCCCAGCCCTCATGCCAGCCTAAATAAGCAAAACTGATTTTTAACATGGTACATGTTTTTACGGGCGTGATCTCGATTGGAATGAGGATGGAATGTTGAAGCGTCCCCCCCCCCCCCCCCCCGTAAAGTCCGTCGTACGCAATAGGCGCCTAAACGGCTGAACGGATTTGTACGGGGGTTTTTCTAACGATCTCGGGTGCGGTTGCCCACAACATAGGCTACCTATATTAAAACCCCGCCAGACGCGCGCAACTCTGCGAAATTTGGGCGCAACGTGTATTTCGCTCCCCCATCTACCCCCTTGCCACCCGATCACCTTCTATATATACCTATAATATACCAATATATATATATTCTTGAAAATCTAGAAATTCAAAAATAATGTACGTTCTGAGATAGGTTGAGCGCCCTCAAGGATTTTTTCCGTTTTCCCCTCCTTCAACCCCCTCTCTTCCCTAAAGAAGGGAAGGAGTGGGGATTTCAGCCAATATTGATCCGATTTTGATGAAATTTTGTCTATTGGTTTGGTGGACCGTTTAAGTCTGCTTACGGGGGTCGAGCCCCCCTTGAGATGTTGAGCTTTCTGTCTGTGTGTCTGTCGTGACTTATAGGCGCCTAAACTGCTGAACGGATTTGAATGGGGTTTTTTCTTACGGTTTCGGGTGCGATTGCCCCCAACATAGGCAATATTAAAATCCCACGCGACGCGCGCAACCCCGCGAATTAAATTAAATTCACGATTCATTCATCATGATTCGACACTGGCCTTTTAAATGTATAACCCCCTTTTATTAAACGTATGGCCTTTTTTAAATGTATTTTTTTATTAAGTAACATTTTTTTATCGCGAATTTAAATATACCAATCCGAAAAACATGTACCATGTTTCCTTGCTATGATCCTTGATCAAAACTTAGATAATCCGGGGGTCTGGGGGTGTCCCACAGGTAAGTCATAAGACAATCATGTACCATGATCTACACAAATCACAAGCGGCAATACACCCACAGGCGGCAATATTTTTTTCCTCACTCTAGGGTCTCCCCTGAACACAATCTTTCAAAATTCGCTTGCCATTTTTTGTCGGTTTTGGTTACAATGAGGAAATTGTAACTTTTCCGTTTATTTTTTGGAGGAATGGTTTACTTACCTATTTAAATTCTATTAAATTAAATTGTAACTTTTACATTATATTTTTTCCGTGTAATTTTTCCACTTTTTGACATGGATATGTCTTAGTTCTGGCGTCATGCAAAATTTAGCGACAGCCAAAAAAAACGACACACGTTTTTGATTGGTTGCACCCGTGGCCACCAATCAACTTAATTTTTCATAGTAACAACGCTTGTTAGTTTCTCGTAGTGAATTATCAAATTCCCGTCTATCACCAACTATATGCAGCCCATAGCAACCCATCAACTCAAAATGAAATTACTCAGTACCTATTGTACAAATCGAAGACTCTTGTACAGCTGAGTTGCTCTTAAAGTTAATTTCTATGATTTACACTCTGGGAAGCTATAATTTCGTATGTAGCCTCTTTAGGACATTTACTTGACGATGCTCAGGGTCTGGATCAGCTGAGTTGCTCTTAAAGTTAATTTCTATGATTTACACTCTGGGAAGCTGTAATTTCGTATGTAGCCTCTTTAGGACATTTACTTGACGATGCCCAGGGTCCGGATCAGCTGAGTGGCTCTTAAAGCTAATTTCTATGATTTACACTCTGGGAAGCTGTAATTTCGTATGTAGCCTCTTTAGGACATTTACTTGACGATGCCCAGGGTCCGGATCAGCTGAGTGGCTCTTAAAGCTAATTTCTATGATTTACACTCTGGGAAGCTATAATTTCGTATGTAGCCTCTTTAGGACATTTACTTGACGATGCTCAGGGTCCGGATCAGCTGAGTTGCTCTTAAAGCTAATTTCTATGATTTACACTCTGGGAAGCTGTAATTTCGTATGTAGCCTCTTTAGGACATTTACTTGACGATGCCCAGGGTCCGGATCAGCTGAGTTGCTCTTAAAGCTAATTTCTATGATTTACACTCTGGGAAGCTGTAATTTCGTATGTAGCCTCTTTAGGACATTTACTTGACGATGCCCAGGGTCCGGATCAGCTGAGTGGCTCTTAAAGCTAATTTCTATGATTTACACTCTAGGAAGCTGTAATTTCGTATGTAGCCTCTTTAGGACATTTACTTGACGATGCTCAGGGTCCGGATCAGCTGAGTTGCTCTTAAAGTTAATTTCTATGATTTACACTCTGGGAAGCTGTAATTTCGTATGTAGCCTCTTTAGGACATTTACTTGACGATGCCCAGGGTCCGGATCAGCTGAGTGGCTCTTAAAACTAATTTCTATTATTTACACTCTAGGAAGCTGTAATTTCGTATGTAGCCTCTTTAGGACATTTACTTGACGATGCCCAGGGTCCGGATCAGCTGAGTGACTCTTAAAGCTAATTTCTATGATTTACACTCTGGGAAGCTGTAATTTCGTATGTAGCCTCTTTAGGACATTTACTTGACGATGCTCAGGGTCCGGATCAGCTGAGTGGCTCTTAAAGCTAATTTCTATGATTTACACTCTGGGAAGCTGTAATTTCGTATGTAGCCTCTTTAGGACATTTACTTGACGATGCTCAGGGTCCGGATCAGCTGAGTGGCTCTTAAAGCTAATTTCTATGATTTACACTTCTTCCTATTACTTGTAGCTACCACAAGTTTACAGCCACGGGACCCATTTGATTGGTTACTACCTTCTGTTGTAGCAACCACATTTTTACAGCCCACTATGAATAGTGCTTTTGTTTTCACCTTTCGTAGTGTTTCAACCTTAACGTTTGTAAGATGGAGGCAAAGAAACGAGACTCGGTGAAGAAGAGAAAATCAGTTGCAGAGCGTTGCAAAGAGTATCGCGCACGAGAAAAAGAGGCTAGATTTCAGCGAAAGGTAAATACATTCATGCAATCATTGCCTGGTACTTCCAGTATGACTGAAGAAGAGAGAATACTCCGGTACAATGAAAGGAAGGCGGAAGAAAAGCAGCTTCGGATGGAGGCAAAGAAACGAGAGCGGGAGATGAAGCGAAAAACAAAAAATGCTGAGCAATGTAAAGAGTATCGCGCCCGAAAAAAAGTGGAAAAACGTAAATTCAACACAGTAAATAATGAAAGTTGTGTTGATCCATCTGTTTCTGAATCGCCCCAAAGAATCTTTGTCAACGAACTTCTTGTTGCCGATGGTGAGTTTGAACGCCGTTTCAATCAAAACAAATTCGGTGTTTCTTGCGCTGTTTGCGATCGTCTTTGGTACAGTCGCGACCTGAAAAACATCCCTTCAAAATCCTCAGATCTTTTGCGCGAAAAAGCTCTTCGGGTACGATCTACGGCGTTTTCCAGAAGAGCAAGGGCAGAAAAAATATCATCATCGACGTCAGTTTGGACTAGGTAATGGCGTAGTAATTTCACTGCAGCATTTGCTGCCTTCCCAGTTATGATTTCGATGGGCTCATCACATTCTTCTTCGTTGTGTACTTCGGGTTCATCCACAGTTTGTTGCTCCAAAATTTCTGCCTCACTTAACGACCCAACAACGGCTACGTCATCGTCAAAATGAACAAACTCGGAAAATGTGATGGTCTGATCATTTTGAGGAATGCGGTTCCATTCCATTCCTAAGTCCTCTGAATCGGTGTCCATAGCGACTTCTGGACTTTCCGAACCTTTAACGAAACCGCAAGCCCTGAAACAGTTGGAAATCGTGCTCGATTTAACATTTTCCCATGCTTTATGAGCTCCCATTGTCCGAACTTTGTTCGAATTAGCGAGGGGACCGAAATGCATTTGTTTCGTTCGAATTGGCGGGATTTTCTCAAGGGGCTCACACTTCCATTCGAATTAGCGGGATTTTCGAATTGGCGGGATTCGAAATAGCGGGATTCTACTGTATATGATATTATCATACGACATATCCATGTACAGATTTATCTGCATGCAGTGTAGATACTCGTCATCATTTCCTTTTCTTTTTTGGAGGAATTTCTAATTTTGGTATATTATAATATAATATTATTCGGAATAATACTTCATGTAACCGCGACGGAGCTCGAAAATTCTGATCGGCCTCAAAATTTGACATTATTCGTTTCAAGAAGTCTAGATTTCAAAAACAAAATGTCTATCCGCCGTCCGAGCCGTTTTGGACAGTAGGAAGTTTTTTTTTTTTCACCTGAAATTTTGACAAAATAATTACTTGGTTTACCATCTAGTCCGCTCTGTGACGTTAAAATGGGGCTATGGGAGGGTTTTTTGAAGGGTTTTGGCTATGAGGTCGGGTTAGGTGTCGTTTTCGAGGTAGTTTTGGACGTGGACCTTTTTGGGGGATTCCAGAACCATCCGATTTCACCGGGGGAGATCCATGGGGCTCTCAAGGGGCTACAAATTAGACTTTTGAAGGACAACTGGAGGTGAAATGAGGTGTCATTTTCCGGGTAATTTTTGACGCATAATCCAATTTTCGAGGTCCCACATCTGTCCAAACATTGTATTGAATTATTATTATAATTTTTAATGAGACAGACTTATTCAGTCTCATTAAAAAATGTTGAAGAAATGAGATTTTGAGCGGGAAATGTTCTTGAAACGATTTCCCACAGCTAAGCAAAGCGTTTTCAGTCCAAAACCTGACATACCTATCCCACCGTAAACTAATCACGAAAGTTAGGATTGCTGCCAAAACCTGACTTCCAGCTTCGGCCAATCAGAGGCCGGTTTTTTTGTCAAGTAGCCCTTCTTGTTTTCCCCAGAGCTTCTTGCAAATAACCTTCTTGAGTCTGATCAGCTGATTTTATTTGTTGTGTAGTTTCGGTGAGCTATGGCGGTAAAATCAAATATACCGCCACGGAGCCAAGAAGGAGGGTCTGAAGACGGGCGTCCCTGGAATGGAAATGCTGCCTCAGCGGATTCCGAGGAGGCCAGCGACATCGGCGGCTACGTGCCCCCTCGACATCCGCATTCGAGTGAGTTCCGACGGACCGGTGTGGTTGTGAGTGCCACGTAATTAATAAAGTCATTATTTAAACAAGTTCATTGAATTGTGTATTGATTCACCCTAATCAACGATACAGGGGAAATGAACGTAACAGAGCATCTGTTGTTTTATAGGTCGACAACTTAAGGAATGACACCGTGCAGCGAACCTGGCGGCATCCCGAGAGTGAAATCTGTCCCCTTCCTAGGCACACCGCCGGGGCTCACGTCCCGCATTTTTCAAAAAATTGGCCTCCTGACCAGGCCGATGGGCTTCTCGAACCCTTTCTCTTTTAATTGTCAATGTAGCGCTTCGAAGCGATAATCCTATAATAATACTGTACATCTATTAATTTCGTGAGGTGATAATTCTTTCTCAGAAGCCCCTTTTTTCTTCCTCACATTTAAATAGGTACCTGCCTATTAAAACCAGGCAATACAATTTTTTTCTTTTGTTAATACATCATAATCTGTTTTTTTTTTTTTCAATCTTCATGAAGGCAGATAGGATCACTTTTGACCGCTCCTTGTGTACCGTCTGAAATACTCATAATTAGGCACACTCGCCAAGCGGTCAGAGCTCCCAACGTGGGCGGAGAGACCTGAGTTTTCGAATTACGCGCGCACCTTCCGAGCAGGGGTTACCTGGAAAGGGAAGGCAAACTTCACCTCCGAAGGAGGCTTGGTGACTCCGAAAGTAACTACTTACCTATTTGTTGGAAAATACCGTACGATCGATTTGCTTTATGATACCTCTGGGTTATATTAATGTTTTTCTTCCAGGCACTTTTCATGGTAACCTAAAGCATACCTAAGTTTCTTCCGCGGATTTTTTTTTTTTTTTTTTTGGCAGTTCACAGTTTTGTTCAGTCGGACATTATACCTGTAATCGAAACGAAAAGCTCACATGAAAGGAAAAGGCTAAACTACAGAAACTACAGAAAACTATAGGTCGACAACTTAGCGAATAACTAGTGTTTCTAAGCTAATTTATTTTTCTTTATTGTTACAAACAAGGTTTGTCAATGCTTTCTAAACACTACCTACTTTTCAAAGAAACATTTTTTTTTAAATGAAGAAATTATGTCTTTTATGTTCCAAATAAACTACTGTTTCTAATAAAAATGATTTTTTTGAACATTTTGCGCCAAAACCTAGGTTTTGGATACACCAGCTGGTGTATCCAAAATTTAATTGAATTTATCACTTTGAATAGTTTCTCTAGATCTGCTTCCACTCGATATTAATTGAAGGAAACCAGGAATGAACCAAAGAAAAAAATTGGATCTTCAAATTTTAATATTACACATACGATCATAATATTGGTTTCCCTGTAAAATTTATCAAAGTGGATATGTCAGGTTTTGGCAACAAAATCCTCCTTCGAATTCCTAATAGTTAGGAGTTTATAATTATAATTATAGTAGTAGTTATTATTAATTATTGCACTCGTAATAATAAGGTGTTTATAATAATTATAAACACCTTAATTATAAATTCTTTGGCATAGGTAGGGTAATTGTGCAAGGATTAATTATAATTATTATAACTAATAATTATTAATCCGTCCGCCGTCCGGGTCGTTTTGGGCAGTAGGAATTTTTTTTTTAAATCTGAAATTTTGGCAAAATTCTTGGTTTACCATCTAGTTGTGCCCGCAAGGTTTTCAGTCCGATCGCCCAAACCCGTGGGGCGCTATGGGCTACGGGTGGGGTTTTCTGAAGGCTTTGGGGTATGGGATCGAGTTAGGTGTCGTTTTCGAAGTATTTTTGGACGTAGAATCCATTTTTGGGGGTCCAAAACGATTTCTTTTTTTTTTCATTGACAATTAAATTTCTGCACAAGTAACGTCTATCAAAGAATAATAAACCCTTGTGTAAAATTTGCAGCCTTTTTATGTCATTACCAGAGACGCCAAAAAGTCATAAGCGCCATAGTCATAGTTTTTTTATCATAAAATAGTAATTTTTGTCAAAAAGGTCATGAAATGCGACTTAGTGGAATAAACGTCATGAAACGGACATTTTCGGTCAATTCTGGAGCAGGAATAAAATAATTCTACCCGCAACCATCGTAGATCGGAACTTTTGTACTGGGAAAGACTCCAGAAGTCAGGTAGAGAAATGTACGTAGGTGTACTCGCAACGTAGGCATAATTTGGTGAATGTGTGGGATAAATAATTTCCCGAGGTTCGTTGGCCATTTGGTTGGCTCTTCTCTTGGCCACCTTGTTAGGGAATAGATATTGTCATTTCTCGTTAGACTCGTGACAGAGATTCAAAGAGTCAAACCTGCAGGACAGTGCTTATGCGAAAATGGGTGTCAGCAGAAATCGATTTCTGTCTGGTTGACGAAACGTTCTTCGGCAAACCGTGTGGAAAACAGGCAAGCTTGCACTAGTTGAATGTATTCTTGATCGATTCTCTGAATCGCATGCACCTATGTGTTCTCTTCGGAGGTAGAAAATGTTGATCGGCCACAAAAATTAAATTTTACGGTTTAGAACACGTAAGTTTCAAAAATTAAACGTCCCACCGCCGTCCACGCCACTTTTGCCATTAGGAATTTTTCAAAAAAAATTGGAATTTCGACAATACTATTGAGTCTCCACCCAGAAAAACTTTTCAGCTTGATCTTATCGTATCCCTGGGTTCTTTAGAGGGGTAGGTATTTATGGGATTTTAGAGAGGGAGGCGAATGGAGTGTACATTTCGATGTAATTTTGGCCTACATAGAACCGATTAAAAGGCATCCCAAACCAGTCCGAACACTCTAGAACAACGTTGGTAGTAGACATTTTTCAAAGAATTTGCAAGATCCCGCAAAATTTTCTGCTCTATCGAACAACCCCACGGGGGCGGAAATGAGGTTTTCATTGCTTTTTCGAGGATTTTTGGTGTTTTTCTTATATTGTTTTTTCAATATCGTTCGTTTTTTGATCAAAAATTTTGAAAAAACGATATTTACTTATTTCTAAATCATTACGAATGAATAATTCATGTTTTTGTTGTAGTATTTTGAAGCATTATGTAGCATTATGAAGAGTTATTCTTGTTTTTGTTGTAGTATAACTTCGAGAGGAAATAGATACCAATTGGACCTGCGTTAGAAGTCCATACATCAAATTTGATCTGATTTGATTTGAACAACATTAAATTTTAATGTTGTTGATAGGAAACCGTCACCCTCTTTTGGGTAAAACGTCATGGAATGAGCCATTTTATGAAATAAGCGTCATGAAACAGGGAAATAAAAGTCATAAAAGTCATGAAATAAAGGTCATGAAATGAAAAAATAAAATTCATAAACGCGGCGTCTCTGGTCATTACAGACTTTTGACCCACTAGATTCGGTTTTCGTCCCGTACACGAGGAAAATCCGCGGCAGATTTGATAAATTTTTGAGATTGGTGGCCGATTTGCAGCTCCGTATATTGATGATGCCATGGGGTTAGTGACTGTCCGTGATAACAAACATAAATAAGCCGATTTTACGGCGGGAATTTGTTCACTACCCATAAAATGACTAAGGCAAAATAATACAAGTTTGGGAGAAGTCTTGGGTTTCGGAAAGAAGAAAGCTCGGACACATGAAGTGGTTACCCACCACGTTTCTGAAACTCGTCCTGAGGTTCTGGTAAGTGAGCCTACCATAACCGTTTTTCCTCATAGCAGCTCAGTTTAAATGTAAATCCGTCCGGAAAAATTCTAACAATTACTTACCAGCAGATCTTTATCTCCTGAAGCCCCTGAAGCTAGAAGTTATAGTGAGAAAACCCAAAATCGCGGGTCGCCCGACTTCCGTCTGCCAGTTTGAACTCTCGCAGACATCGCTTAGCCGATTTTCGTATATTTTGTCTTTTCAACGCCCACTCAAAGCACAGATATTTCCCACAGATATTGTTTAAAAACGCCAAATCTACCGCGAATTTCTGCTCGTGTATTGCCTCCTAATATGTGCATCGTGAAGTCGAAATAGGATGTTGACCTCCCCAAAATTAATAAGGGGTTTTGAGGGGCCGAATGTGAGGAGAGAAAGTGAAAATGAAGCAAAGGTTGAGAATGTCAAAATCGTAATTGCTTAATTAAATGCTCTATTAAATGCTCCACATAGATATATATATATAAAAAAACAACGGAATATTCTTTAAATTCGTCGTTTCAATTTCCAGAGCAGTACAGTTTCCCATCAGGATTTTAGGGGATTCAAATAAAATGAAAGTTGATCAAACCTGGTTTGAAAGTTGGGGGCGAGCGGACGGGGTTTGGTGGCAACAACTCTCCACTCAAAAACTTGATAATTCAGCAAACTGGAGGAACAAAGAGTGGCGAGGGGAGAGAAATTTCCGGTCGGAAGCTTAAATGCTTTTTAATTGTGGGGACGTTCCTTCAGGCATTTCCCAATAAAACAGCGAAAATAAGTTAAACGTGTAGGGTGTAAAAAGTATTAGGAAAGCGAACTGCGCTGAAAGAGGGCGGGAAGTTGGGGTTGAAAGGTTGCGCCCCAACTGTTAGAACGGGAGGGGGTGGGGGAGGGGGTGGTTGGAGCAATCAGGGCCTGTAACCTAATTGAAGAGGGTAGCATTTGTGAAGGGCGGTTGAAATGGGAAGGGGGGGGGGGGGGGGGTTGAAGGGGAGTAGAAAGAGAGACTCGAGTTGGGCCTTAATCAAGTTGGTAAGATAGGATGGAGTGGCGGTACGGCGAAGGGAGGGGAGGGATGGATAACAATTTGTCGGAGAAAGGCAACGGGGGCTGGTGGAGATGCGATAGGAAGCGATGGCGAAGAGTATGGCCCTCTCCACACCCCCATTCAACCACCAATACCCCACAGGTACACGGAGGGGTGGAGGTCGGTTTGGTAGAGTTTTTGTGCCGGCCGCCCCCGCAACTTAGTGTCTAGTGGGAAAAGGCCGTTGGAAAAAAAAAGAGCGAGTAGTTGAAAGAGAGTGAGAATTGGATCCCGTCTACTCATCGAAACAATGCTTGGTTTGGAACTGGCTTGAAAATGACAACGTTGTTTCATCAGCAGTTAGTGTAAAATTTACACTATTTAATAGTCCACTACCGTCAAGAAAAGAAACGTAGGTATTGGATGATTACTCTCTGAATAACCAAACTAAACTTTTTGCGACCGAGTTCCGAATTCCGTCCGCCATCCGATTGCGATATGAGGAAATTTTTAACCTAAAATCTTGACAATATACTCGATACTTCATCTAGGTAGGTGCACCAAATAAGGCCACCTTAAGATTTGAGTCCCCTATACAACCAAACTATCAACTTCAAACTTGACATACAGTTGGGCGCCATATTGAACTGCACAAAAAAAAACCGGTTTTCTGATTTTTCGAAATATGTATTTTGCGTTGGCCATTCTCCCAGAAAGCGACTTTTTGATGTCCGGAGCGTTTTCCGAGCCCCATTATAATTTTTCGAGTTGACATTTTTTTTAAATTATACTATTTGACATTACCTAGAACCGCTTTTCTCATTTTTCCGATTAATGAGTTCAGTCAATAGAAAAAAAGTTTAAATAGTCAATTCGTCATTCTCCGTCCGTGTCCAGGTTCGACCTTCCAAACTTGCAAATAGATGAAAACAGAAGACAAATCGTCACCGCGTCATCCTCCGTCCTGGACGTTTTCATTTTTTTTTTTTTTTTTTTTTTTCAAAATAAGTAGCATTCGTGATTGGATAAGCATGAATAATCATTAGTGATGGTTACCTGAATGTACCTATTTTTATTTTTATTTTTTCAAACCGTTTGGAGCATTTCTATTTTTTTCAACATTGAGATTTGAAAATGTCGTTTTCTGGAAGAATGGCCCTTATACTAAAATTCGGAAAAGCTAGTAAGGCCACACACCCCCCACTCATAAGGGGGGTGGCTCCAATAAGGTCACACGATGGTCCTAATATGGCCACTCCTAATAAGGGACCAGGCAATCAACTAAATTCAGAATAAATCATCGCCAATTTTTTTAAAATTTATTTTCGTAAGCAACACCACGTAAGCAAGTAGGTAGTAAGGTACTTTGGATGAATAAGTAAAATTCAATTAAATGTCACAATTCGGGTGACTGTATGCTGGGCTATCGTGTTCCTAATAAGGCCATCCCACACAATATGTCACATCACAGTCAGTTTCAATAGTTTTACTTCAAAGTCAATTCCTGAAACGAAATCAACAGTAAAAATGCTTCATAAAACTTTTAATACAGTTGCTTTGGATGCGCTGTACTTACCCTCACCATCAGCAGATTCTGCTCTGGGTAACTTACTCAGCTCGTGGTTCAGTGCTGTTTGGAAATTACTCGAGCGCCCAGGATTCCATTTACTTTTATCCTTTCCTTTGTTTGATACTCTAGGAAGTTCTACCCGTTGGTGTTCCATGCTTGGCCCGACATGTAATAGATCTATTACATCTAGTATCTATACTCAGAATGGTCCGATAGTACTCCCAGGGTATTCCCAACTTCAAATTGATCTACCTCATCCATGGCAACAGGTTTCATCCAAGACTGGTCAACTACCCCTCGGTAGTCAGCTACCCCTCGGTCCGTGCAATGTAAATTCCCCTTCTCGGTCCTTTTCTGAACGTCCATTCGCAACCGTGAACCCATAGCTCTCACAATATGAATAATTTTCACGTAATGAGAATATTGGCCAAGTAATCCAAGAATTCCTCATAAGTCTGCTTATCATTAACGTAAAAGTTCCCAATGACTACTTTTGCATTGGCATTTCTAAAATTATATAAAACCTTGATACATCAATAATTTTACATTTCCCTGTCGAGTGAACTTTCTTAACCAAGATAACAAGCCGCTTCTTCATTGACGTGTACTTGTAGCCTCTTTTGATGAGCTATGGCTTGAGTTTTGATTACTTCATTTACTGCAGGTATTCGAAGTTCTATGTGGAGTCTGATATTAAAATTTAATATTTTCTATATTTAATATAGAAATTTTCTAGTGTATCGGTATACATCGACAACACACCTCAGTACATTGTTTTGGAACCTTTGAATGATATCGCGGTTGCTTTGAGCAGTGCAGCCCCACAGCTGCGCTCCATAAGTCCAGACTGGCTTGAGGACTTGATTGTACAGCGTTAATTTGCTTTGGATCGACAATTTTGATTTCCGTCCCATTAACCCGTGCATTTTTCTGAACTTGAGTGTCAGTTCCGCCTTCTTGTTCTTCACATGCGCCTTCCAACGCAGTTTTGCATCTAGGGTCATGCCCAGGTACTTAGCTTCATTGGCATGTGGTCATGGAAGAAGGAGATTATCTCGCCATTAAGAAGAACCGGAATATACCCGAGCTTCCTGTTGGCGAAGTCGACATGGACCGATTTCGTTTCATTCATCTTGAGCCTTCATTTCGATGAATTTCTGGCTCGTTCCTTACTATGAGCTTACGAAGGGCAAATTTTGAGGCCGATCTAAATTGTTGACCCCGTCACGAATACAGTTTGTTTTTTCGATTATCCCAAAACATCAGTTTTTGAGATATGACGCAATTACACCGAATTTGGGTTAGTTCGAACGAATAGTGAATCAAACTAGAGAATAACCTACGTACTAATGAGGTTTCACTTCATTTGAATCGATTGAGAGAAGGGATTCCATTGTAAGAAAGTCGCCTCCTCCGGGTAGGAAGTTGTTGAACTTGAAGGGCCAAGCGTACCTTCGGATCTGCAGACTTCTTTGAAGTGATGTTGGTCGTGCGAGGAGGAGTGTTATATGAGTTGGATGGCGATGAGGGTGGGGGAATGTATCGGGAGACAACCCTCCCCTTCCTCAGCGTCGCGTATCCAATTTATCACGCCCCCCCTCCCTCCATCGCCCACCCTTATAGCACCCTTTTGTAGCAACTATCGCGCTATCCATCAACTTGTTACACTAAACCTCCTCCCCCCCCCCCCAACAACCAGAACCAGCCTTCTCTCCTTTCATGTTCCTGACTCACTGCGACTGATAGAGTGGGCTGAAATGCAAAATGAAGTCCAACTAAATTCGCAATTCAAATTTTAGCATGGAACATGCTTTAGCCGTCACTTAACTGCCCAAAAACGTTAGGCTGGAAGGGAGACGCGGATTTGTCACGAAATGGTAAGGTGGTTGTGGTATATACATATATAATGTATATATATACCGATATATTATATCGGAGTACACAAGATGCCCTAGTGGAAGTAATAGCAGATATCTCAGAATCAATTAACAACAATCTCAAAATAATGGGAATTTTCATAGATCTCTCCAAGGCATTTGACTCCATAGAAATATCAAGGCTTATGCCAAAATTGGAAAGACTTGAACTTGATGGGGTGGCCTTAGGGTGGTTCGGATCGTACCTCTCGAACAGAAGACAGTTTGTACAAATTCAGACGACTAAAAGCACTGAAGAAATAATTATTTATGGAGTAGGTACCTCAAGGATCAGTACTAGGCCCTATTTTATTTCTTGTATTCGTTAATGATCTGTTTGCTCTGGATGTCTCAGGAAAATTCGTAGCCTTTGCAGATGACATAGCCATTTTATTGAAAGGAAACACATGGGAAGAGGTCCATTCAGAGGCGGAACGAGTTATGGAGAAAGTCCTGAAATGGTTTCACTTGAATGGCCTAACCGTGAACATAGCTAAAACAAAGTACATAACGTTTTCTATCAATAAAACTGGTCAGCCAGATTTTTCGAAATTAGTAATTCACAAAGATCAGTGCGCGCAAAAAACAGCATGCTCCTGTGGAACATTAGAAAAAGTTAGAAGCCTAAAATATCTGGGGCTTACACTGGATCAACATCTAAAGTGGCAGGAACACATTCAGAACTTGGAGGGGAGAATTAAAGAATGTTACCATTTCTTCATCATCCTAAGAAAAGTTTTATCCAGGGATATTTTCCGCATGATGTACAATGCGTATGTTTACAGTATTCTAATTTATGGCATAATAATTTGGGGTGGTTCCTACTCAAGCAATTTTCACTGCATTGAGGTGGCAATTAACACCGTGCTACGGATAGCAACCAAATCTAACCAGCGCACACCAATAGAAACTTTGTATTTCAAGCTCGATGTCTTACCACCTAGGGCAACTTATGTTTATAGACTAGTAAATTACGTTTTCAAAACTCGGGACACGTTTAGGCAGCATGAGGTGGTAAAAAGTGCTAGTCAGACAACCATTTTGCGAATTCCTCATCCAAAAGTTGACTTCTTCACTTGGCAGTTACCCTGGCTTGCGCCAGCGCTATTTGAAACCCTGCCTTTCTCGACCGCGAGGTCAACGGCAATTTTCAAAAAAGAAGCGCTACTTTATTTTAAGAATATAGAAAATACTAATTATATCTTAAGTCGCTATAAATTGTAATTCTAAATATGTAATATTCATTAGCACTAAGGGAATTACAGTACTGGACAGGTCAGAGACCTATAGGCCAAATCAAGAAAAATTGGTACCTATGTACCTATACAAATCATGACTCTCATCCTTATTTTTTATTTTATTTTTTTTTTTATTGTTTATTCAGCCTGCTTTCAAGCTTGACTACAGGCTTTTTAATCCTCATTGTGAAATTGAGGAATCCTCATTCTCTCATCCTTATTGTGAAATTGTTTTTGTTTTATGAATAAATAAATAAACAAATAGGTACATTTTAAATGCGTAAACACCTCCCAATTGTTGGAATTCTAGTCTGGGATTCGAGGAAAACCCCAGAATATATCCGACATTAGCAAGGAACAAAATCGTTCTCCCGCGTCTAAGAAATTTCACATTTCTGATAAAAAAGTATTTCTCGGACCGTGGCGGGGGTGGGGTCTCTCTTTACTCGCCGTTTTGTGCGAACTTGCACCCGATCCAACCCTGCAGGTGATGAAACTTACCTCAATCACAGATTGCGGGCACATCTAGATGGTAAAACAAGTATTTTGTCAAAATTTCAGATTATTAAAAAAATCCTACTGCCCAAACCGGTCCGGACGGCGGACGGACATTTCGGTTTTAGAATCTAGACCTCTTGGAACGGATTATGTCAAATTTTGAGGCCGATCCGAGTCGCGATTACATAGGTTTATTATTCCAAGAATGATAAACCAAAATGAAAACGCTGCAAATTTTACACAAGGGTTTATTATTCTTTGATATAGGTTACTTGTACAGACATTTAATTCTTTCAATGAAAAAAATATAAAAAAGATTTTTTTGGATTTCTATATTAAATTTTATAAAAATTTTATAATTTTATTATTATTTTTATAAAAAATTTTATTATTATATTATTATTTTTATAAAAAATTTTTGGGGGATTTTTTTTTTCAAAATGTGTTTTTTCAAAAATTCTTTAATTTTTACTCGAAAAATATTCAACCTCTTGGGATCCATCAAAAATCCCATTTTTAGCCCCATGAAAGCCCTATAGATCGCCACAGTGAAATCGTATCTATTTTGGACTATGACCTTTTTACATTGTCCAAAGGAGTAAAAAAATACACTGCCAAGGAGATGGCACAGCAGCTTCCTCGTTACAATCAAAGTGACACCATTATAAAATGCGCTGAGCGTACCCCTGATTCAATCTTAATGAAACTGATAGGGGACCCACACAAATCCTGAAAATTTGTTTGAAATCCGATCAAAATTGTGAAAGTTATGCCTGTTTCAAGAATTTCACGTTAGCGCATGCGCAGAGCGTACCGCTGATTCAATTTTTTACCCAAAGCCTGGGTAATCATCTACGGCACAACCCGCGTAATCCCTGAAAATTTCATCAAAATCGAATCAATATTGGCTGAAATCCCCACTCCTCCCCTTCTTTAGGGAAGTAGAGGGGGTTGAAGGAGGGGAAAACGGAAAAAATCCTTGAGAGCGCTCAACCTATTTCAGAACGTACATCATTTTTGAATTTCTCGAGATTTTCAAGAATATATATATAAATTACGTTCGCGCATGCGCAGGGAGTACCACTGATTCAATCGTGATGAAACTGATAGGGAACCATCTAGGGCTACACCCACACAATTCCTGAAAATTTGATTGAAATCCGATCAAAATTGTAGGAGTTATGGCTGTGGCAAGGAAATTACGTTCACGCATGCGCTGAGCGTACCGCTGATTCAATCGTGATGAAACTGACAGGGTACCATCTAGAGCTATACGCACACAATTCCTGAAAATTTGATTGAAATCCGATCAAAATTGAGAAAGTTATGCCTGTTTCAAGAATTTCACGTTAGCGCATGCGCAGAGCGTACCGCTGATTCAATTGTGATGAAATTCGTATGGGACCTCAAGGAGCCTGATCCGCATAATCCCTCAAAATTTGAGCTAAATTCATTCAAAATTGTGGAAATTATGGCTGTAACAAGGAAATGCGGACAGACCGACAGACCGACAGACACGGAACCAAATTTGTTCAGTAGTGTCAGATCCCAATTTAAGAAAGGGGGAATAAGGTAAAAGTTGATATTAAACACAGAAGATGTTTTAACTCTCTATTGTAACAATCAACCCTTAACCTAACCCTTCCCTAAAGTCCTCCTCCTGTACCTTCCGAAGTCTGATGAATGAAGTGACGATCTTCCTCCGGTGAGATGTTGAAAGAGGCGGGCTGAGCAGACCAGACGGGGCTAGTTGTCTTCGGATCAGAAGTTCCACGGTTCGGAGTACGGTGTAACAACGGCCAATTGTTACCGACGAACGATGGTTGACTAAAGATCACCAAAACGGCGTTCCGTCGTCTTTTAATTCCTCGGTCGGAGGTGGGGTTAACGATGAGGCCGGTTCCCTCGCGCCGAACATCGGGCGGTCCGAAATGAGGCTGCTGCTGAGGTCGGCAGTCCTCACGTTGGAGCCGACAGTAGGTAGGCTATGAAACGCAAAATGCAAGTGGAAATTTTGAATTCGGACAACAAAAATTTTTTTTTCTCCCGAAAGTGAACACAAGGCTTCCGCTGCTTCGCAGACTCGGAAGCAATAATGGATGGTTAGAACTGATTTCAAAGACTGTATTTCTGTAGAAAATTCTGAAAAACGTTAATATCAGCTTGAATTTCCGAGGGCATGTCCGTGGACTGAAGACGTTCTCTTCCGAACTCCATGGTTGAACACCTCGATTCCTAGTTCTTGGAATCGTCGGATTTAATATTATTATAAACTAGGTACCTACGCGAAAGACTTTGTCACAAAAATGATGTATTTTTTCCTTTTTGACTTCTAACAACATGGTACAGGATGATTTAACCCGAAATTCGGGTGCATATCCATTCCTAATTGGAGTAAAATGCTAAAACAGACAAGACTTACTTTACCGACATATTCAACGATCATATCTCCTGGGTGGGGGTCAGGGTGGCCCAGTTGACTAAGGCGACAGAGCTTCGTCTGTTTGCAAATCAGTCGGAGCGCTGATCAGCCTGGTTCGAATCCGGGGCCGAACACCAATGTTTGACCAAAAGTCAATCACGTGTTGTAATACCTGTCTTGTCGGCAGACAATTCACCTCAGAACGCAAGTTTATGTGAATCCTCAATTCGTTCAATTCGTCATTGGGCCGAATTTGATTTCGAGCTATCATTATGTACCTACATTTGTAGTCATAAGTTATCTCTTCGTTACGGAGAATATGACGAACAGCTACTATAACAATTGAGGAGGTTGCTAGCAAAAGTCAACTTGTCCAATTCTCAAACATTTTCAGGAGAGGCAAAAAACTTCCTGTGCAGCCCCCTTTGATGATACAATTAATCCGGTCGGGGAATATTAATCCTGAAGTCAGAGTAAGTTTTTCCCCTGAATACCAAGTTTTTAACATATTATACTTCGAACATACCGACCTAAATATTTTGGACATGTTAAGTTTTGTTAAAAAACTATGGACAAAACTAGTTTTGAAAGAAAAAAATCGTTTTTGACAGGGAAAAATTAAGAATCAGTACGCTCAAGCCAAAACTTCCTTTATAAAATGTATAGAGAGCAAAACATAAAGTAATAGAAATAGAAGATTAGTACAAAAGTGCACTGCGAAGGGACGTGACAACAAGAAAAGATCAAACGATTCCAGAGTTCAAACGTGATAACGCTCGAACTTCCGTGATTTTCTTGATACCCAGTTGCCGCACATGATCGTGCGAGGCATCTTTCGGAGCGCCCATGAAGCAGGAATTCAAACAGGTTAGCAAGTGGGTGCTGCCATCTTGTGAGGAGAAGAGGGAAATTCGGGAAACGTTACCATTCCAAATGGGTTTGGACAAATCGAGTTATGAAAAAAAATGTTTCGCTTAACTGTCGGCAAATACGTGGACAAGTCGAGTTTTGGTGTGAAAAACAAGAGACATTTCCGAGGAAAATGGGATGATGGACAAATCAAGTTTTGGACGAAATGCCAGAATTCAGAGGCCTCTTTACTCGGGAAAAGTTAAGTTTAGCTCGGTGAAACTTCGCGGACATGTGGACATGTGCCAGAGGAACTAGAATATGGAAAAAAATAGATTTCGATCAAAGGTGGACAAGTTGACTTTTGCTAGCAACCTCCTCAATTACTCGCTTTCCATCGATCTTGACTACTTTGGAAACGCACTTTGGCTGGAAATGAGAGAACAATTGGTTGGTTATGCGGGTAACTAACCAACTGAAATTAATTTTTTGGGAGGGATTTTTTATTCAAAAATTTTTTTTTTTAATTCTTTATTTTTTACTCGAAAAATGTTTAACCTCCTGGGATCTTTCAAAAATCCCATTTTTAGCCTCATGAGAGCCCTAAGGATCGCCACAGTGAAATCGGATCGTTTCGGGACCCCCAAAAATGGATTCCACGTCCAAAAATACTTCGAAAACGACACCTAACTCGATCCCATACCCCAAAGCCTTAAAAAAAACCTCCCGTAGCCCCATTTTAGCCCCATAGCGCCCCACGGGTTTGGGCGATCGGGCTGAAAACCTTGCGGGCACAACTAGATGGTAAACCGAGTATTTTGTCAAAATTTCAGATTTTAAAAAAAATTCCTACTGCTCAAAACGGCCCGGACGGCGGACGGCGGACGGACATTTCGGTTTTGGAATCCAGACCACTTGAAACGGATAATGTCAAATTTTGAGGCCGATCGGAGTCGTCGACTCCCGTCGCGAAAACATAGGTGAATTATTCCAAGAATAATAAACCAAAAGGATATCAGATTTGGATTTTGCACACCGAAAAACTTACCATACCTAACCATACATAACTGTTGCAGCCAGCTGGACCGTTTTAGGGTTTTTGGACAAAAATGGCCCTTTTCGACCCCTGTTTGCGGATTCAAGCTCAGTAGCGAAAATAAAGGGCCCCTCACAACCTACGAAAACCCTAAAATGCACCCCTCGGGAAACAAAAGTAGCCTGGAACCAGAAACAATTAGGAGCCAGAAACCAAAAACATCGTGTCAGATGTGTAATCGTGCTCTGCAGTTAGAACATGTTTGACGGTGTCGGAACCCGCAATAAGGCGGTGTCACCCATAGGCAAACGGAAGTTCTCGCTTTTCGTTTTAATGGAAGGAATCGCGCTGAGGGAGAAGGCGAAAGCGAAGTCGAAGAACAAGAAGGAAAGAGCAGGCGACAGTGATCATGGTGGCGGAGATGGGAGGAGGAGGATGGCGTCGGTGACAAAAAGCGGAGTAATTATATCGGGAGGGTGGCAAAAGATTAGTTCGCCGGATTTCATTTGCCGGGACAACCCAACCATGAGGGCAAACGGGGCAAACCTTTTGATCTTGGTTTTACCTTAGCTGTGTGCCTACCAAACAGAGGTTTCTTCTCCAAAAACGTCTCTCTCGCGTTTCTCACTTCATAGTGCCTTCGTTCGCAGGGAAGTAGGTGAAGGCCCTTAGAACTACTCGGTCCACCATCTAGCTGTGCCCGCAAGGTTTTCAGCCCGATCGCCCTAAGCCATGGTGCTCCGAGGGGATAAAAGGGGCTATCGGAGGGTTTTTTGAAGGGATTCCGCTATTTGGTTGAGTTAGGTGTCGTTTTCGAATTATTTATTTCGAGTTTTACGTCCAAAAGTAAAATCAATATTCGGGGACCGAGAGTCATCCGATTTCACTGTGGGGATCTTCGGGGCCTTCATGGGGCTACAAATGGAGCTTTTGAAGGATACCATGAGGTCAAATTAAGTGTCGTTTTCCGTGTAACCTTGGACGCATAACTCATTTTTCGGGGTCCCAAATCTGTCCAAAATTACGGAAGTATTTCTTCCTTTTTTTATATTTCATATATTTCAAAAAATAAGTTCTTATCGACATGAAATTCATTTTTCCACAATTTACTTTCCGCTTTTACTTAAAATAATAATAAACCCTATAGGGTTTACTATTATTTAAACCCTATGGGGTTTACACTATAGTGTAAAATTTGCAGCGTTTTTGATTAGTAGCTCAGTAACGTGGATCAATGATACTATCATGTTACGTACTACGATAGTCACTGTTCCTCGCAATTGATATTTCAAACTTAAACCTCTGCCAGTGCCAACTCCTCAACACTTAAAATAACATTCAGCTACACCCATGTTACGGACTATTCCGAGGTTTACTTTGAAAAGTCTACCATAAAACCGCGGCTCTGCAGAAAAATAGGGTAAAGTGCCCTAATATGGCATACAAAAAGATGTTCCGTCATAAAACCTATAAAAAACGTGATGTATTGTTGAAAAATGTTTACAATGCTAGGTATACTATCCCTCTACCACTTCCCATCGCTGAATTTCCTCGGAAGTGTCTAATGGCTGGTGGAACACCGATTTAAAAAAAAAAAGTCGTTTTTATGCTCTGAAAAAAAGGTTGCCTAATATGGCATACAAGGGGGTTCTTAATATGGTATGGTTTTTGGCTCTTTCCCCATCTGTTTATTGCAAAAGAAATGGATGAAAATTCCAGTGTTTTTGGAGGGTGCAGGAGGGAGTACACGAGGAGATTCATCAGAAGCATGACACAATTTTTTGCGATCTGCTAGCACGGAGAATGCTCCAGCTGCAGAAATGGAGGATCTGGGTTCCATAGGACTTCCCGAAGTGTATTCTAAGTGCGGCAGATCCTCGGAATGAACGGGAGAAAACTAACTTACCCTACACGAAGGGTCGTGCTGGTTAAGGTTTTCTGCAGCCGTAATGATAGCAAGGGGTGGTTCCCTGGCTTTCACTCTTGAATTGTCAAGTAAGGACTCCCGGTTGACTCCCCGGTCTTACAGGGGACCGCTTTTCTGGCTTCCAATCTCAAATTGTCGAGTATGGGCTCCTGGACTACGGACCATTGTAAAATTGATATTAGAGAGTTCCTAAAGAAACATCCGAGATACGTCGACCGTTAATTTTTATCGCCGTAAGGGATTTGTCTAGGGAGAATCAAAGAAAAGCTAACTTCACATATCACCGCATGGGCGTACGCAGGTCTTCCATTGGGGGGGGGGGGGGGGCTAAAAAATATTGCAGGTAGACATGCTGCCAGCAAGGGTACCTAAAGCATTAAAGTTAAATCGCTTCAAATTTTACACAAGGGTGTATAATACACATATTCAGTGATAGGTATAGGTTACTTGTGCGAAAATTAATTCTGTCTTGAAAAAAAAAAAAGAGTTTATAAGAATTATTATTTTTTAAATCTTTTGTTTTTACTTTTTTTTTTTTTACTCTAAATATTGAATATTTTTTATAAAGAGATCAATTTTTGTTCTCTTGGTATCCTTCAAAAATCCCATTTGTAGCCCCATGAAAGCCATATAGATCCCCACAGTGAAATCGGATCGTTCCGGGACCCCCAAAACGGGATTCTACGTCCAAAAATACTTCGAAAACGACACCTAACTCGATCCCATAGCCAAAAGCCTTCAAAAACCCCGTCCCGTAGGCCCATTTTAACCCCATAGCGCCCCAAGGGTTTGGGCGATCGGGCTGAAAACCTTGCGGAGACAACTAGATGGTAAACCGAGTATTTTGTCAAAATGTCAGATATCTAAATAAATTCCTACTGCCCACTAAGGCCCGGACGGCAGACGGCAAAACGGGGCCATATTTGGGGGGGGGGGGGGGGCTCTTAAAACCCCATACTCATAGTATGTATTCGTAAATTTGACGCTGATCACGAATATGTACCCCATGTCCCTGTACCTAAAATGGATTCTGAGCCGTTTTTTCCCAAAATACCTTAAAAAACAAAGTTTTCAGTACATCAGTGTGCGAGCCAAGTAAGGATTCTCCCGAAGTTTGTACATAAAGAAAAGTTGTCTGGCTCAGCAATAAATTTGGCGTCGATTGAACACCCTAAATTTGAAAATTACTACAAAAATGAGGAGGTCGAAGATGATTTCGATCGACCAGTCCTATTATTTCTGCTGGAATCCAGTAACATTGGTGAATTCCATTGAACACCCTAGAATTGAAAATTTCAACTTGAAGACGGAAAATTGCTGAGCCAGATTAGTTATTTTCATGACTTTGTAAGGAAAAACAATGTGGCCTTTGTTTCGAAGGTTCGAGCCAGAAATATCTCGCTGTAACTTATTATTTTTTATCCACTACAAAGACCCTAATAGGGTCTAATATACCCCATAATTTGTTTTCTCGATTTCACTAAACGAGCGCCGTAACTACCTATCACTGGTTCTCTGAAAGGTCTATCTAGGTAAGGTCGAGTTTGAAGAAACTTCAAACTCGATCTGGTGAGATTTAACGTTATCCAACGGCGAGCATACATATTTTTGAAGTTTGGTACCTATTCAGCGACTTTTCGGCGAAAAAACGAATTCTCACAATTTCACGCATTTACCGTAAAATCTGTAGAAAAAACGGACGCCATTTGTCGGAGTTGTTCAGTACATAGGGCACTACATAGGGTACCCAGGAAAAATAGTCGCATACCTACCTTAGCTAGCCCAAGCTCAACTTATGTTGAATCAAATGCACAAAAATCATGGTTTTATGCTTCAAATTCAGCTAAAAACGTGTTGAAACCTGTGTCTAGATTTTTTCCGCAGAAACATAAAATTACTTTCTTGTAGCTGAGTAAAAGCTGAACAAATTCGAAGTCTAACGAATTTTTTCACGTGCAAAATGAGTCGGCTACGATTCTCCGTAAATAGGTCTAATACTGCTCCCGTAAACTCACAATTTTCCAAAATATAAACGCTTTTCAAAAACTAATCAACTCCTAGATTCAATCCCCCGGGAAGGATTATGAACTCAATTAAAACAAAAACTTTCGCACGCACAAATTTAATCGCTTAGAAATCGCGACAACAATAAACGGAGAATATAGACTCTAATCAAAACTGATAATAATAAGATACCGGAGCATCGCTAACCAAAATGTCAGTTCTTTCCGTGAGGGCGCTAGTGTCGCTCAAGCCTCCTAATCACGCTAGGTAGGTACCCATTCTTTACATCCTCCCATCTAATTTCTACGAGGAGAAATTACCACAGTCTTCAGCATCACAGATCAAGTCTCACCGGTGCCTTCACAGTGCGACCATGTCGAGTCTGTCGAAGCTCAGGATCAGTCAACACGGGATCTTCGCCAGCAGGAGAATCTTCTACGAAGGGTGAATCTTTGTCTTCATCGTAGGGTTCTTGATCCAGGGAGTCTTCTTCTCGTACGACATCACTCACAGGATTCTGGTCTTGCTTCTTCTGGGAGTTAGGAGTCACATTCACCTCCAACGGATAAACTCTTTGTAGTGGACGAGTAAGAGTCCCCTTGCAGGTTTTCAAAACGAGCACTCGAATGTCTCCATCTTTTCCTCGCTCTATGCGTTCGATCCGCCCTAACGGCCAATCTACTCTCTTGGAATCATCGGATCCAATGATCACAACTTCGCCGACAGTCGGTGCACGAGTACTACGACGATGGGACCAACGCAGACAACCCAGATACTCAGATCTGAACCTTTGGCGAATATGTCGTTTCACTGACATACGAAAACGGGCTCGTTTTTCCAAACTTCTTTCGGCCAAAGCGTCGTAGTCTTCAGTAGAACAGGTGGTGTTGTCTTGCAAGAAGTCTGCTGGAGTCAAGGCGATGGGGTCTACATTTGATTCTGACATGGAGGTGATTGGTCTGGCATTAACCAAGCTCTCACACTCACAAAGAGTGGTATACAATTCCTCCAGAGTCAAAGCAGCCCTTCCAAGCACGCGCCGCAAAATTCTCTTCACTGACTGTACCATACGTTCGAAGAAACCTCCCCACCAGGCTCCAGTTGGGGGGTTGAACCTCCAATCAATACGTTCGATGGAGCAGTACTTAGACACTTCTGACCAGTCGATGGCATCCAGAACGTTGTTCGCTCCATGAAAACACGTGCCGTTGTCAGAATACATAATCCTAGGGCGTCCCCGGCGGGCAATGAAACGACGAAGGGCAAGCAGAAACGACTCCGTACTCAATGATGAGACAACCTCAAGGTGCACTGCACGGTAAACACCGCACGTGAACAGTGCCACCCACACTTTCTGTCCGTTTCTAATATGTAGCGGGCCTGCATAATCTACGCCACAAACTTCAAAAACCGATGCATCAGAAACACGCGCTTGTGGAAGTGGTGGGGATTCAACGTCGAAACATTTACTAGCAAACCGACGACATACCACACACTTATTGACAATTGCCCGAGTCAGATGTCGCCCCTTCACAATCCAGAACCTCTCCCGCAGTGTACTCCATAGAGTCAAAGCACCAACATGATTCAACTTACAATGTCGGTCATAAACCATTCTTTCAACCACGGGATGATCATTTGGCAGTACAATAGGCATCTTGAAGGAGGCACTGTCATGTCTCTCTGTAATCTTGGTTTTCACGCGGATGAGTCCTGAGTCATCTCTGAAGGGCCGAAGGTCACGAATTCTCTTGTCCGACAGTGACTGGAAGCTTTCCTCTTGAACAAGACGACACACAATCAGTTCAGCAGTCTTCACTTCTTCAGCTGTCAGGCAAGCATTTTCTGGAGTCACCCTACGCCTGGTTTTGTCCAGAAACCGTTGCATCCAACCAACCATGCGAATTATCTTCTCATACTTGGAGAAATACTGATACATCCAAGTGTGATCAAGCTTTGCTGTCAGCATGGTGTTAATTCGCGCTGCCTTCTTGAGAATTTCAGCAGAAACTTCCTCTTCTTGGTAAGTACAATGAGACAGAGGCCATTGTTCTTCATCAGCTTTCAACCATGTAGGACCGTTCCACCACTTGGACTCAATCAGCTGCTCCACAGTACACCCTCTTGAAGGTAAATCTGCAGGGTTCAGGTTTCCGGGTACATGACGCCACTTCACATGGGATGCAAGCTGTCGAATTTCTTTGACCCTGTTTCTCACAAAGACCGACCACTCCTCTCTCCGCTGGATCCACGCCAAAACCGTGCTGGAGTCACACCAACCATAGACAGGAAGATTCTTCAAATTAAGAGCCTCTGTGATTGACGTCAACAGGCGAACACCAACGGCCACTCCCATCAATTCAAGTCTTGGTATAGTAGGATTATCTTTGATGCCCACAATTCTGGATTTCGATGCAACCAAACTCACCACCACCGTCCCATCATCCAATTCACTACGCAAAAATACGCAAGCAGCATATGATCTGGAGCTAGCATCGGTAAAGAGGTGAAGGCTCTGGTCGCTCGAGCTACCCAGATGGCGAGGTATGGCCACTTGTTTCAACAATGGCAACTTTTGCAAGATTTTTTCAAACTCCTGCCGATCCTCTTCGTCTAGCGGGTCGTCCCAGTCTATCTTCTTCTCCCAAAGTCCTTGCATCATCAATTTGAGGTTCAAGGTGACTGGTATCGTGAATCCAATGGGATCGTAGATCCTTTGAGCCATGGAAAATACAGTCCTCTTTGTGTAATCACTCGTCCTGGCCCATTTCTCCCACCAATCCATGTTCAGGCTCAGTGTGTCCTCCTCACGATGCCACTTCATACCCAGCATGCCTGTCATGGGTGTAGAACTGCCATCATGGGTATACTCCCACCCTCTAAGATTGAAACCTCCACGTGCCATGCAGTCTGTTGCGACAGCTTGGAAATCACAAACGTCCGCAAGGCTATCCACGCTGGTTGCCAAATTATCAACGTAAAAACAACGCTTCATTAACTTCAGCCACAAGGCTTCCTTTTCGCTGGCCACAAGGATGCTCTTTTCGAGGTGAAATTCCAACACTGCAGCAAGCATGAATGGACTACAGGTAACTCCAAATACCACTCTGGTGTGCCTATAAGTAAGCCGCTCATCCTGCTGTCCATTCAACCACAGGAACTTCAGAAAGTTGCGATCCTCAGGATGAATTTCAATCATCAAGAAGGCCTTTTCCACGTCAGCAGAAACGCCCACTTTCTTTTCTCGAAATCTCATCAGGATGTCCGGGATCAGTTCAATCATGTTGGGGCCAGCTTCCAGGCAATCATTCAACGAGGGGCAACCCGATGTCTTGGCTGATGCGTCGAAGACAGGCCGAACCTTAGTTGTTGAACTAGATGACTTCACCACTGGTCGGTGGGGTAAGTAATGTCCCTTTCCGTCGTCTTGAATTTCTTCAATGATGTTCAATTGCAGCCACTCCTTGAAAACGGCGTCGTAATCCCGAAAAAGTTGGTCGTCAAGTTTCAATTTTCTTGTGGTTTGACTGAGTCGGGCTTCGGCGACTCCTCGGTTGGTAGGTAAATCGTGCACTACTTCAGTCCATGGCAGCCGAACTCGGTAGCGTCCTCCCACAAATTCCACCGTATTCTTGAAGTGGTCCATCACTGCAGCTCTCCTTGCATCCCGGTCCTTCTTCTCAATTGGATCAGAAATGCCAATCGCCTCCATCTTCCACAAATCTGTCACATCACCCGCTGTGATGGTAGCCATTGTATATGTGGTAGCCAGGCCAGAAAGACATAGAGAGCTAGTACCTTTCTTCTTCGTAGTCCCCATCAGGGTCCAACCAAAAAACGTCTCCACTGCAACAATACCTGAAGGTAATATCTTGCGCGCTCCAGCCCATACCTTCCCTGCAATGTCCGCTCCAATGAGTATGTCGATTGGGCCAGCGGTGTCCTCAGTCAGCGTGATGTTCAGCCGTCCCAACTCAGAGTTGACCGCAGCATCTGGCGTGGAAGTAGGGATAAAAGCAGCAATATTTCCTTGTCCCAATGCTGTAAAATTACACGCATAGTTATTCGACAAACTTTTCAAGTGTAATTTATAACAAAGATGTTTAACTAGTCCGAGACTATTACCACCAAACAGACAATGAACCAGAGTCTCTTCACCCAAGGGTTTGAACCCCATTTCTTGGGCCAATACGTTCAGAACGTAGCTTCTCTGTGAACCGCTGTCAATCAGCACTCGAACCTTGCGTTGAAAATCCCCGTTGTACAACACAGCCGTGAACGTCTGTAAAAACACTTCATTTACCTGAGTGCCACCAACAGTAAGGTTGTGATTTATTGACAGAAGATCCGATCCCTGTACAGCCTGCTCATTTGACTTCTTGCTGCCGGATTCGTGATTGGGTGGGGTAGAATTCTTGGGACACAGAAGTTCAACATGTTTCCCCTTGCAGTCACCACACTTAGCTCGACAACGGTGAACGGGGTGATCGAGCCGAGCACACCCAAAACATGCTTTGGCTTTCCTAAGTGCCTGTTTCTTTTCGTCCTGGGACATGTTCCGCGCCTTACGACATTCAGCAGATACATGGGAGTTCCCACAGAACACACACACAACAGCAGAGGAATTGACATTAGCCAGGTCAGCAGCTGTAGCACGAGGCTCCCCCTTAGGCTCCTGAGATTTCCTTCCTTTGACAGGTTTTGATTCCCCATCCGATTTACTCCCATGCGCCATCACAGCCCGCTCTTCCGCCTGAACCTCGCTTTGTAGAAACAACATCAGGCTTTTCATCTGATTTTCCAGAGGAGCGGAATGGTCAATGTTGGAGCGGTGCCAAATCTTCAAAACGTCATAAGGCAGGCAGGACTCCACCAGAGGGAGCAAAATGGCGGCATAATTGTCAGAAACGATATTCAGGGTTTCAAGTGCCCTTAACTGAGTCTCTAATTTATCATACAGTGAGTAAAGGTTCATTTCCTTACTTCCACTCACCAGTTTGAGAAGTTCCCTGATGTAATGTTCGACCAACAAATCATCACGACCAAAACGAGTCTTCAAGGCCTCCAGTGCTTTGGCGTAGTTTTCCGCAGACGCAGGAAAGCTGTCAACCACAACACGAGCACGCGACTTGGGTACTGTAGCCTGTCGTAGGTACTGAAACTTCTGTTGATCGGAAAGGTCATCATTAGCATCGATTTCGGAAAATTGGGCCCAAAAATTAATCCAGTCTGATATTTCACCACCAAATTTGACGAGCTCCAACTTGGGTAGGTTTAGCTGAGCCCTATGGTGATTGGACGAACTTCCACTTACACTACAAGCATCACCTGCGACTGGCACAACAGCAGATAGACGCTTGAAGGATTCAAACCTAGCTTTTGCGTTATGGTACCTCAGACTATACTCGTCTGAAGCAAGAAGTTCAGCTTGGATTTTGTTTTCTTCCTCCTCCGAAACTTCCGCGTTCTCATCGTACATAACTTCGAGGATCTGTTCATCCAACGAGACCATAGTTCCATACCGGTTCTCAACCACGGCAAAATGCCCAGCAACGTCCTCTAAATTGGGTGGTACAAGGGCCAAAATTCCATCGAACTTGTCCAAAGCTCTGGTGAACGCAGTGCGAAAGGTTCCCCGCTTCTTCACCAAAAGGTTCAACTTTGACATGGTTGCGCTTACTTACAGTTGACTTGAAAGAAGGAGCCGAAAAATATCTCGATCCACCAGCAGAGACTCAGCTTCGTCACAACCAACAAGTCAACGACAGCCTCACGACGCAACATTCACTAGTCAACAATAATCCTTCCCGATCGTCCTGTCACGGTCGCCATGTGAAAAATATAAACGCTTTTCAAAAACTAATCAACTCCTAGATTCAATCCCCCGGGAAGGATTATGAACTCAATTAAAACAAAAACTTTCGCACGCACAAATTTAATCGCTTAGAAATCGCGACAACAATAAACGGAGAATATAGACTCTAATCAAAACTGATAATAATAAGATACCGGAGCATCGCTAACCAAAATGTCAGTTCTTTCCGTGAGGGCGCTAGTGTCGCTCAAGCCTCCTAATCACGCTAGGTAGGTACCCATTCTTTACAACTAATACTGAATGGAATATTGGAATAAGTAGGTAGGTACCTAGCAATGTCAAATTGATTTTTTTTTTTTCACTTTAAATTTACAAATGAGCCGCCTCGGGTTCTCTGCGAATTTTTCAACCACTACTTCTTCTTTTTCATTATTTTTATCTGCATGTGTATATATATTTTTCGTTTGTCTAGGGGGGGGCCGGGCCCCCCCTAGCCCCCCCTTGCGTACGCCTATGTATCACCGTAACAGAGATACGGTCTTATCAAAAGTCACGCTAAATTTAAAGTGCCGCTATTTACGTTCTATTGCTCGAAATTAACGGCGATATCCTTAAGACCGTAAGCACGGCGGACGTTAGGCATAAGGACGTAAGTTATCACCGTTATTTCTGTGCATGCGCGAAATCTCGAGTTACGTCGACCGTAACTCATCACCATTAGGCAAAAAGTGGCTTTAGGAACTCTCTAATAGGGTTGAAATCGATGTTCGATGTTATCGAAACATCGATGTTTTGGCTCCGATGTTCGATGTATTTATCATCGATGTTTAGCTAGTCGATATTATCGGACATTGATGTTTTGGACCCAACATCGATGTTTTAGTTCGTGGTTGGGTTTTCTGTCTTCAAAATTCAGATCATAAGGTGACTTTTTTTTTAAGGAAGCTTAAAAGGAGTGCTCACTCCTGGTATTGGATGGTATTTCGAAAGCCTGAGGCGAGAACGATCTAGCTGGATCTACCCTTGATAGAGGGAAAATCAAGGGCAGATTTTTCGAGGCAAAAAATTTCTTAATTTAATAATGAAAAAATCTCGTTAGCGAGCTGGTGCGTCTAAGATCAATTTTTTTACTTCATGGTAAGCAATACGAATCGAGACTATAAAAATAATTCTGGCTATTTAAATAATTATACTTAGGAGATCGAAAAAAAATTCACGATTAAATTTATTGAACATCGATGTTATATCGATGTTATATCGATGTTTTTGGGCCGATGTTTTTCTCACATCGATGTTGAACGTCCGATGTTGACATCGATGTCATATCGATGTTTTGCTTTCGATGTAATAACCCTAATTGATATTTCCTCCCCAAAAATCCCGTCCGAAAGGGTGGCGGGGATTTATGGATCGTCCGAGTTAGGTCGGGAGGTGTTGTGATTAGCCACGATAGCTAATTTTAACGGTAAGCCCTAAAAATACCCCGATTTTTTCTATCGTCTCTGTCGACCGTTTAACTTCGAATAGGGGGGGTCGAGAACCCCCCCCGGCCGAGCGAAGCGAGGCCCCCCTGTCCGAATAAGCGGTTGGCCGAGCGAAGCGAGGCCTTATGTCTGTGTTGAGAACCCCCCAGCTGGGTGCGTAGGCGAACAAAGCGAGCTGGAACATCTAGTACAGTTAAAATACGGGCTATGACAGCTGGGGCCGGCGAAGGGCTGATCTCGGGAGAAGTGGCGAGCGTCAGCGCGCTGCGTGTCAGACCCCCGAACCTGTTTGAATGGGAAGGACATCGATTGGACTGAGTGGGATTGTAGAGTTTCTCACAGGCGTGAAAATCACCAAGGGACTAGTGGAATGAGAGGAAAAAAAAAATTGCCGCCTGTGGTTGTATTGCCGCTTGTGATTTGTGTAGATCATGGTACATGTATTGTCTTATGACTTATCTGTGGGACACCCCCAGACCCCCGGATTATCTAAGTTTTGATCAAGGATCATAGCAAGGAAACATGGTACATGTTTTTCGGATTGGTATATTTAAACTTATATATAGACCTATTTACAGTATTTAGAGTATTTACATTTCACGGCAATTTAAAGTTATTCATTAATAGACAAGTTCATCACATCAGATATATATATAATTTGATAATATTATTATCTGACCTACATCACAAATTTCATTGAAATCTGTCGACAGGAAGTAACGTTAATCGCAATTTTCCTCTTACTCCCCACCCTCATAACCCCCCTCCTTTGAACAGCGCTGAATCCGAATTTAAGCCTGGATAATCATTTACGGCACAACCCGCGTAATCCCTGAAAATTTCATCAAAATCGAATCAATATTGGCTGAAATCCCCATTCCTTCCCTTCTTTAGGGAAGGAGAGGGGGATGAAGGAGGGGAAAACGGAAAAAATCCTTGAGGGCGCTCAACCTATCTCAGAACGTACATCATTTTTGAATTTCTCGAGATTTTCAAGAAGTGAATGGGGGGGGGGGGGGGGGGGGGGGGAAAGGAGGCGAAAGATTGGGGATTAGAAGGGGGGGGGGGAATAAATAAATAAATAAGCGGAAGAGGAAAAAAAAAAAAAAAGGAGTCGCCCGCCTACCTGTAGATGTTCAGACCGGGAGCTTGGAAGGCTCCCAGCAGGGACTGATAGGCCTGCTCGCTTATCCTGACCGCTCCGCTTATATATATATATATAGAAGATTATCGGGAGGCGAAGGGTTTACGGGGGGGGGGGGGACTTGACTCTCACATTCCAATCCGCATTCCAACACGTTTCGCGCAAATTCGCGGGGTTGCGCGCGTCGCGCGGGATTTTAATATAGCCTATGCTGGGGGCAATCGCACCCGAGACCGTTAGAAAAAAACCCCATTCAAATCCGTTCAGCCGTTTAGGCGCCTATAAGGCACGACAGACACACAGACAAACAGACACATAGACAGAAAGCTCAACATCTCAAGGGGGGCTCGACCCCCCTAAGCATACTTAAACGGTGCACCAAACCAATAGAAAAAATCGCCGTATTTTTATCGCTTACCGTTTAGGAGAAGAAGAGGAAAAACCATGTACCATGAGTACAGATGGGCGAAGGGTTTATGGGGGGGACTTCACTCACATTCCAATCCAGAGAACGGCCGTGAAAACATGTACCATGTTAAAAAATGTCAATTAATTATTGTGTGTGGTGTTCAGCGGAATTCCAAAGGCGCATACTCCATGTCCACGCCATTGAATGAGTCGTTGTTACATCACGGGCTCGCTTCGCCAGAGAAAGATGCAGAAAGCCGGTCAGTACAATTTCACTAGACAAGTCTAGAAACGTTGAAGCGTTGCCAGGAGGTAGAGCGAGGTGTCGTTTTCAAAGTAATAGCAGTAGAAGTAACAGGCTCTCAAAAATGAAGGCGTTCACTGAGGCAACTTCTTTTTAAATATGAACTTTTTACAACGTGTGAACTCCATCTAGTTGTGTCCGCAAGGTTTTCTAATCGCTCGAACCCGTGGGGCTCTGAGGGGCTACAAAGGAGCTACGGAGACCCATCTGACTACACCGAGGGCACTACACCGAGGGCTTTTGAAGGGCTTTGGCCAGGAGATAAAAATTTAATGAAGTGTCGATTGCGAGGTAATGGGACCAGCAGCAGCTCTACAATGCTAAATAGTTTATACAGAAACTATTGACGATTTTGTGTTTAAAAAGGTGACCAATTTTACTAAAGAGTTGGATATTATTTAATTTTTTTTAATCGATGTAAAAAGATGTAAGTAGGTAATAATTAAATTAAAAGTAGGTAATATTTAAATTATTTAAAACAAATTTAAAATAAAACAAATTATAATTTTCAAAACGCTGCAAATGTTACACTAGGGTTTATTGTTCTTTGTTATAAATTGTGCAAAAGTTAATTCTATACCTACCTATTTAAAAAAAAGGTTACTAGGTAATTATTAACCTCTTTTCACTTTGTTGTAAAGGTTTGTGGACGGATATGAGACCCCAAAAAATGTATTACGCGTCTAAAACTAGTCGGAAAACGACACCTAAATCGAATTCCTGGCATCCTTCAAAAGCCCCATTTGTAGCCCCATAGATCCCTACGATGAAATCGGATGGTTCTGGGACCCTGAAAAATGGGTTCTACGTCCCAAAAAACTTCGAAAACGGCACCCCACTCGGTATCATACCTAAAAAGCTCATTCAGAGAGTAATAAACCAAAATTACTGCAAGGTTAATATTGATTATAATTGGTTAATTATGTAACAATCATTCGGTCAATATGCGAAACAAAATTGAAAGCGTTGAGAAAAAAATTTATTTTTAATTTAGGAATGTCCCAATGAGCTCTGCAAACCAACCATCTGTTATGTTTTCAAATGTTTTTCTTGGATTTTCCACACTTTTTTGTGGTTGAAGTCCAACATTTATTCTGTTTTCCATTGATTTGTTTCTTTCTCCTAACACAGCGAACTGGTTCATTTCTGCCCCCTTTGAAAGTCCCACTTGCTTGTGGGCTCCCAGCGTTCCTAATCTCCGAAATCCCTCAACAACAAATCCCTCAGCTCCCAGAAATAACAAGAAGGTGCTCGGGGAATAGTCGACAAGTTCTTGTTTGCCTCCGTCGATTATCTCTGTTGACGCTCTTCCGTAAATTATTATCATAATCTCCGTGTACATACCGTGATTGTGTTTGTTCGCGCCAGTGAGTTTAACCCCCGGTTGTATATCTGCAGGTGGGCGGGTGCATTTGGGTAACTGGGTGACCGAAAACAAAAAACCCTTTTCAAATAACCATTTTTATCTCGAACGAGTTCCTCTTTGTCTCACTATCAGGGCTGTATATTTACGACCAGCTTCCACTCAGATATCCCCGAAGTGAGTGATATAAAAAATGTGACCTGATCCAGGGAGAGAAGATGTCAAATTAAGGGAAATTCACTGGACACCCGTTTAGGTTAGACTCTGTGTGGCGTTTATGGGATAAATAAACTTTAGTAAGATTTCCTCTTGAATTGAAATGAAAAATAATAATAAAAATAATAAAAATAAATAAATAAATAACTGACTTTGAACTTCAGCTTCTCCAAAACCAATAAATCGAATAAATGCTCTAGCTACAAATCTTGTATTTACACAACGTATCCTGTATGTACACAACGAGGAAAAAAATTTAAGTAGGTAGGGGAAAGTCGGGTAATATGGGGAGCGCAACTTCAGTTGACTATTATCCGCCCTTAATGTTAACCTGTAATGTTGTTAGGAAAGCGAAATTTGGAGTGGCTGCTAACAATACGTATCTATGTAAAGTCATATGGCTGGATTTGTGATAAGCGGCTCCAACTAGAGGTGGTAAGAGGTTTTTCAAAATCCTCGAACTCCCCATACTAGAGAGTTCCTAAAGAAACATCCGAGTTACGTCGACCGTTAATTTTTATCACCGTAAGGGATTTGTCTAGGGAGAATCAAAGAAAAGCTAACTTCACATAAGACCGTAACAGAGATACGGTCTTATCAAAAGTCACGCTAAATTTAAAGTGCCGCTATTTACGTTCTATTGCTCGAAATTAACGGCGGTATCTTTAAGACCCTAAGTTTATTGCCGTAACTTTACGGCAATAACGTTCGACGTTAGGCATAAGGACGTAAGTTATCACCGTTATTTCCGCGCATGCGCGAAATCTCGAGTTACGTCGACCGTAACTCATCACCGTTAGGCAAAAAGTGGCTTTAGGAACTCTCTATTACCCTTCTGTGCGGGTTGTATGGGGAGAGTAGGGGTATAAAATGGGGAGGGATAGGGTAATATGGGGATAGCCAATTTTCTGCTTGAAGCAACTGTTGAAAAGCAGTGCAGATGAGATTGTTATGAATAACAGAGGAGCACAACTAAAATTTGTTTTATTTTGAACAATAAATACCTACTTGATTAATTATTATTCAACGTCGAACTGTTACATAACGTTACATAACTGTTACATAAATGTTACATAAATGTTACATAACGTTGTCTCTCCAATGACAGGCACATTTCACATAAGAAAATTTCTTATTTAATCTTCCTCGTCGTCCATTAAACCTATGCACCGTTCATGAGCACTTCCATTGCACATTGCACATTTTGCCCACCCTCCCTCAACGAACCGTTTACAACAGACGATGCTCAGTTCGGCGCTTGTCGGGTTGGTTGTAATAGAATCATCCTCTGAGGACGTCTCACTGTCGGATGCCGCAACGTTCCTCATTTTTCTTGGGTGAGTGTTCGCCGTGTCTCCAGCTGGATCGGCGTCTCTTTTCCCTGTATTCTTACGAGCTTTTGCTTTCCTCATAGTCTTAAGTGAATTCACTTTCAGCTTTCCCATACCTTGTTTTGGAATTTGTACGGCGACTCAGTTAGGATCTCACTTCGTCCCTTCTTTCGAGAAGTTTCCTTTCTTTCACCATGAGGAACCCCGATCACATCCGAAGGTCACACACAAAGCACCCCAAAAGCTGAAGAAGCGTGTGCAGCTTTCCGTGGAGGAGGAAGAGGTTCAACGGAGAGTTGAACTGCTCTCGTTGAGGGATGGCAATTTGATGTTGCTTCATTTGAGGTTGAAGGATGTGGATCCTGGACATTCGTTGTGGGGATATTACCGCTCAAGGGGTTCAAAAATGATAAGATGGTGGTCTTTGAAGTATGTCAAATACTATTTTCCGAGTAAAAAAAATAAAAAAATAAATTTTTGTTGTTGATAGAATTAATTTTTTCACAAATAACTTATATCAAAGAATAATAAAGCTTTGTAAAATTTGCAGCTTTTTTTATTTGTAGATAGCACCTTCCTTTTTGAGATGCTGCTAAGCAGTACCTAATCGAGGTTTCTCGAATTCTCCAATCGCCTTTTGAGCGTCGTTTGCGGCACTTCAAAGGTACTGGATGTTCTGACACAGCCCATTAAATGCCCCAAATTTTGTCCGCTCATCATGGCATTTATGGCTGCTTCCATATCATACTGGCACCACTTCTGGCGAACTTTGGTCCTAAGAACTTAAGATCCATCTTAAAAATAGACAACAATGCTAAGAACTTGCTGAAATCATGAGAAGGTTAATAACTTGTGCCAGAAAATAATAGGACGTATCAAGTACCTATACTAAATTTATCATGAGATAAATTTTGATTAAATCCTCATTCTGTAGAGAATAATAATGTAAAAGATACAGGTGGGTAATTTGGGGAATAGGGCGGGTAATACGGGGATGTCCCCATTATACCCGTACCTCCACCTCCCCATATTACCCGGAAGTGTAGTTTCTAACTAAAATTAACGGCGGCCTTTACCCATGGCTGTGCACAGCCATATTTTCAAAAATAATTATGTCAACAGAATCGTGAAATCCTTCTCTCTCCAACGGTCCCATGTTTTCGTGGCTACAGGCAATAACGGAGAAGCAAACCCAAAATTTGTTGAGACCAAATTTTTTTGAAAAAATGGAAATGGAAATTTTACTTTCCTCGTTGCGAAGTTCTGGTGTGCTCTGCTGATTGATTGAAGGTTTAAAAATGATGCTGGGCGTCACCTGATTGATTATTCACCTGTTAGAACAGCTGGAAACACTCGAGTGGCATAATTTCTGCACCTCCCCATAATACCCGAACCCCCATCTTACCCGACTTTCGAAATTTGAGGGGGAAAAAAAAAAGCATAATATGCAGTTAACTGCATGCAATAAACTGCATAATATAATATATTATATTATATGCAGGTAGGACAAATTATGGGTCCGGGGCACCTATAAATGGACTATGAAATGCTTCGCAAACTCACCCTATTCGACCAAGAGGCCAAAAACCTAGGCACAACTGGATGGAGACCCGAATGTAATATTTTCTACAATTTACATTACAACATAATTTTCATTATTGTTTCATTATTTTTAGCCTTTTAGATTTAAAAACAATCCTACCTACCTATTGCCCAAAACAGCGTGATGACGGACGGCGTACTGTGGCTTTCAGTATGAAGAATGATTGGTATAGAATGTAGGTAGATCTAGTTCATCCATGTACTTGAACAAGCCCTTCAATTTGGGACAATATGCAAGCAGATTCAATGTAAAAAATTGAAAAATTGTCTTCAGCGGTGTATTTGGTGTGAAAAAATCAATTCATTAATCTTATTTTTTCAAAATAGAATCTAACATATTAATGTTCATTCTTGCACGATTATCCACATCAGTTAGCTTTTTCATCCGTGAAACGTGTGAGTCGAGAGTTCTTTGAATCACTTCTATCTTTTGTTGCTCTTCGGTGCGTCCTTGATTGTAGAAATTTCTAGCGGATTCCCAATTTGATTTAAGTGTTTTAATCATGTTGGTGGGAACTATGTGTTTGTTAGTTAGTTCCCACACAGGATTTAAGGGAATTGTTTCGAAAATATTTGCTTGTTCATCAAGGTAACAAGGGGGGGGGGGGGGTGGGGGTATATCTTGTTCTGTAGGTGATATAGAAGAACTTTCATTACCGGTTGGGTCGGCATGTAGAAGTTAAACACGTTTTTGAGAATGGTTGTCCTGGTCCGCTGGATGGGATGAGTTTGAATGTTGCTCTTCTTTGAATCCCAAAGACCGTTTTAATTTTTTGTTTTTCTTACTGCAATTATTTTTCGTAGGAGCCATTATGTAATCACCTATGTATAAGTATTACTGAAATAGGTAAGAAACCTAACTTGTATGCAGGGCCGTGGAGAGAAAATCCGGGCCCGGGGGCAAAATTCATCGGGCCCCCCTAAAAAAAAAAAAAAAAAAAAAAAAAAAAAAAGGTACCTATGAAAATTCATTGGGCCCCCCTAAAAAATATATATATATATGAAAATATGTATGAAAATGTATGAAAATTTTTCCTATATTGATCTGTTCCTTTTCCCATTTTGCCTCTCCTACCCCTTTTTTTACAAAAAAAATGCTCAAGAAAATCCGGGACCCCCTACGAAGGCCGGGCCCGGGGGCAACAGGTCCAGTGCCCCCCCCCCCCCCCTCTCTACGGGGCTGCTTGTATGTAAGATAAGAAACAGTAGGTGATATAGTATGAAGTGAAATCACTTAAATCAAAAATTCGAATTTTGTTGTTGTTGTTTCGTTAATTGCTAAGAAAAAGTTACTTCCTCATTTTCTGGACTAGAGTAGCGTGATTAGTAACGTAATGAAACTAGGTACGAAGAATACCTAGTTTACTCGTAAATAGTTTAATATCCAAGAAAAACGTTTTACTAAACAATAAACAACTTAGTAACCTATTACATTTTTTGATCACGATCACGCTTATTTTGTCATGACATCCAGCAAAAAGACATATCTGTAAAAAAAAAAAAAATTCTTTGTTATTATTTTTGAGAAAAATTAGGATTTCAAGCGCTGGAGAGTTTTCAAAATGGGGATTTCACGAGCCTACTGTTTTTGAAGGATGTAGACCGAGGAATGTAGTGAGGTGTGTGATTTCGAAGTAAGTTTGAACGTAGATTGATGTGGGCCTTAGAACAAACGTAATAGTAGATTATTCTTCAATAATAATTGGCCAATTATTGGCTTTATGAATTTGATGTTAGTTTTGTAGTTTTGTATTCCAAAATTCAATTTTGATATTTGTTTCATAAGCTCCCTCGAGATTCTTCTGCCGTCTTCTCCTCCGAGGCCCACAAAACTTTTGATTAGTTGAAAAAGAAAAAAAAAAACAACCTAAAATTCCTCCGATATGGAGCTTTTCACATTTTGTACGATCGACTGGTGATTTTTCGCGTTTATCGACTGAACAAAAGCGTAAAACGTTCGTTCGTATAAAACAAAAGTCGACAGCACATTAATTTATTTTTTGACTCCAGAGATGGAGCGAAATAAACTTGTTTGTAATGTTCACCAAAAGCATTTTATTCGGTGATGTGTGAGGGAATCAAAATGGTATGTTTTTGAGGGTGTTTGGAAAAGGGCGGTAGAGAAGGAAGCAGCCGAGCGAAAATTGATAATTAAAATTGATGGCGGGGAAATGTTGACCTATTATCCGAAGGATGATTTAGGCGAGATAAAAGTAAAACGATTGTAGAGTGTTTTGAATTGGTAAGCCGAGAGCTCTTGGTTATACGTGATCAACTATTAATTAGAGTTTGCGATGGGAGAGGTGGGGTTGTTAGGATGGGGTGGTTAGCGAGGGTAGGAATAGGGCGGCCAATCAGAGCGCAGGAATAGGTTAGACTCCGCCCATTAGACTCCGCATTTGGTGGGGAGGTGGGTTTGACGTGGGGGCGGGAGGGAGAGTCAGCGGGGAGTTTTGAAACGGGAGCCCTTTGCCTCGTAGAGGAGCTTAGTTGCAAGTGTGACCTGATGATTGTGGGATACAGAGTGGTGATGGAGTACGATACACCGCTAGACCTCAGGGACAGGGTATCTCCGGAGTCGGACCAGGACGTCAACGTCGATTCCGACGATGACATTTCAACTTCGGCGACGAGTCACCCCCAGCAATCCTCCGACGAAGCTAAAAAATCCGCTAGTTCCACAACGTTAGTCAAACCGCCTTATTCGTACATAGCTCTTATCACGATGGCCATACTCCAATCACCACATAAAAAGCTCACGTTGAGCGGGATATGCGAATTTATCATGACCCGATTCCCGTATTATCGGGAGAAATTTCCAGCCTGGCAAAATTCCATACGCCACAATTTGTCTCTAAACGACTGTTTCATCAAAATCCCACGAGAGCCTGGAAACCCTGGAAAAGGGAACTACTGGACGCTGGACCCAATGGCCGAAGACATGTTTGACAACGGCTCCTTCCTTAGACGACGGAAAAGATACAAACGTCAACCGCCGGAGTTTATGTTGAGAGAGCAACAAGCTTTCCTTCCGCCGGCAGCCCTCCACCACCACTACAGTTACCTTCCGACGGCGCCGCTCCCGCCGCACGTGCCGCTCCTTCCGCCGACGGAGCTCGCCCGCTTGTCGTTGGGACTCCTCACAACAACGGCGGCGTCCGGCGGCGGCGCCATTCAACTGCCTTGCAAACCCGTCGCAGTCGCACCGCCCGTCGCCGCCGCTCCCAGGCCGTCGCCAGCTTTCACGATCGAGTCACTGATTGGCCGTTCCGAAGCTGCTTCGCCCCCGCCAGTCACACGGAGTTTTGATTCAGCCTTTACACCTCTACACACAGCTGCTGCTTGGGCCAGGTGAGAACTACATTTCAACTAGTGTACAAAGTCTTTCTTACTTCCCACCTGTACTGATATCATCCCCCTCCATGTACATAAATTGCCCATTTTTCACCATTTTATTCACGAAACTTTTCCTTTCCAAAAATAATTTAACTGTAAATTCTTCTCAAATTTTGTTTTTAGGCTAACTATGCAATTGACCAAAGTGTATTGGCATTTTTCAATAGTAGCTGACTGTAAATTCCATGTACAAAAACCTTAATATTTCTTTCGAAATTAGTTCTAAGAGTTCCTTGATTTCTTTTTTCGTATTTATTCTTAATTTAACGACTGATGTATTAAATAGATCTATCGAACGTTACCAGTTATGTGTGTTCTACGTCATGAGTAGTACTGAAATTGCAATATAGCAATCATAGTCAAAGTACTAACCTACCTATATTGTGTTATTTATTCTTAATCATTATGTACCTACTCACATTGAGCGAGGTTAAAAAAATACAAAATTCGCTATAGCCCTATAGCGCAAAACTTTGAACAAATTTCGAGTCAATGTGTAAACGGATGTATAATGTAGGTTCTAGCGGAAATTGAAAATGTAAGTCTAGGGGACAAAACAAACTTCTATTGTGTGTATAGATTGATATTGATGTGATAGAATTATTGATAATTAAAAACTGAATATTTAAATGGGTCGAATTTCATTCAGTTTGTTTTCTTTGACTTTCCCTCCTTATTGCGGTGTCGTTGTACAAATTGACAAGCATAGCGACATCTCTGTTGGTGGTTATAGTGAGATTAATCGAGTTTAGTGCGTGGGGTGAATGCTTCAACTGTAGAATTTTATAAAGTACCTATCCATGAGTCTTATGATGATTTCGTCAATAATTAGAGGAATTCTTATCATACATAAGTGTGGTTATCTCGAGTCATTTGACAGTTTTAATAATTTTTTTTTAAATTTATCAAATTATATTGATAGTTATGTGATAAAGGGTTTGATGACAAGTGAAATGCGTGACTGGTTTCAAAATTTTCGGCGGCAGAGTTGAGCGCTCATGAAGGGCACGATAGGTTCCAACATGTTGTTGGAAGCGTTTGACTAGTAAAAATGATAAGCAAAAACGTAGGGTTTCATCCTTTTGGCTCTTGTTTCGAGAAGGTGCTGTTTCAATCATTCGAGAAGGTGTTTGGGGACATATCCGCGTAAAATCGCCGATTTTGGTTACTTAAGTATTCTTGGATAATACACCAACGTATCAGCCTCAAAATTTGTCATTATACAATTCGTGAAGCGTAGATTTCAAAAATCAAAATTTTTGATCAGACATTTGAACAAAATATTCGGTTCTCCGTCTAGTTGTGCCAGCAAGGTTTTCATTCCGATCTTTCAAACCCGTGGAGCTATTTGAGGCTAAAAAGGGGCCGCCGGAGGGGTTTTTGAAAGTTTTTGGCCATGGGGGAGTTATGTGTCGTTTTCGAAGTATTTTTGGAGGCAGAATCCATTGTGGGGGTCCCAGAACGATCCGAGTTCACTATGTGGATACATGGGGCTTTGGAAGGACGTCTGGAAGTATACTGAAAGTGTGAAGAAGCTATAGCTAGGTGTCTCTTTCAGAGTCATTTTGGACTTGATAATATTATCATATATTATATTGTAATCCATTTTTTTAGGGTCCGTCATACGTCCAAACGCTGTTTCATGAAACGTGTAGCGTCAAATTTTGAGGCCGATCCAAATTTTCGAACCCCGTCGCAAATACATTGGTGTATCATTCCAAGAACACAAAACCAAAAATTTCCAGTGAGTCATTAGCATCATTAAAATAGCATGATAAAATTGGGAATTGGGGTGACGAAAACTTTTTCATAACGTTATAAGAGTTGGCGATTTCCTCATTATTTTTCTTTGTGTTCTTCCCACGTTCAGCTTTACTTTCATAACTGGGTTTATCACAGTATCGGTACCTACAGTAGAAATTTTAGAGTTAAATACACCTTGTATCGTCGGTAGGATTACAAAATGTGTATAAGATTAATTCGATAAACCTCTTCATTCAAGTTAAATAAACACCTCCGTTTGGGACGTTTGGCCCCACTATTTTGGTATCTCCGTGTTCGCCAAGTTTTACCTACTCATTTTAGTTTATTATTCTGAGAACGGGTTTGCCCAATTCATTTGTTACCGATTGCCTATATTATAGGTTGATATTATCTTCGTGAAGAGGGTCTACAATTTTGATCGGCCACAACATTAAATGACAACAACTTTTGTAGTCATACGTTTCATGATAATATCATGAAACGTATGACTACAAAAGTTGTTGTCATTTAATGGTTATACATATTATGTAGATTCCAAAGCTGAAATATCCATCCACCGCTGTCCGCCGACCAAGCCGTTTTGAGCAGTCGGATTTTTTATATTTTTTATCTGGAATGTTGACAAAATCCTCGCTTTACCATCTAGTTGTGCCCGTAAGGTTTTCAGCCCAATCGCCCTAACCCTTGGGGCTCTGTGAGACTAAAAAAGGACTACAGAAGGGGGCATTTGAAGGGTTTTCGCCATGGGTTTATATACGAAGTAATTATGGATGTAGATTCCACTTCTGGGACTTCCCTTACTGTCTAAACACTGTACACTTATATATATTTTAAATAATTTATTTTTGACAGGTTTAATGGTTGCACGACAAATCGTTACCTAATTGCTTTTACAAAAGAATAATGACCCTTTTAAAATTTTGCAGCGTTTCTTTTTAGGTATGTCTTTCTATGTAGTAGTAGTCCGATAATTCGACTCCATCTAAATTGAAAAAAAAAAGAAGTGTTTTATCATTAATCATAATATGATTAAAACATTAAAAATAATAATAATAATTTTTTAATAATATTAAAAAATTATTATCATTATTTTCATGTTTTAATCATATTATGATAGGTAGGTACTAATCATCCTAATGTGTAGGTAAGCAATAATATTCATTATTGTTCTTACCAAGAAATAACTTCTTCAAAGAACTAAATCGTGGAGACTGATTCATTACATTTTCACCCAAAATTGCTTCTTGAACAGCCTTTATTTCATGAAGACTTTTTAAATGGCAATTATTCTTTTACCTTGTACTTGGTAAATTTACGTTGTTTAAATTGATGTTAGGGAGGTTTTCACAAACAATTGTAAGGGCAGGGTCAAAAGTTCCAAAGGGTGAACTGGGCATAGAATTCGGGAGGTTGATCCTATTGACACCTTTTAGAAAAACTATCCAGCTTCTCCCATTTGCGGTTTAGATCATTGATTTTATGCGCGAATAATGATTATCCAGTTATTGGATTAATGAGCTAAGATGATGAAAACCCCACGGATCAACTATGACAGAGCAGAAAAACGCTGCAAATTTTGCGCAAGGGTTTATTATTATTATTTATTATAAATGTTGTTAAAATCTACATTTATAAAAATAAAAATAAAAAACTTTTTTTTAACATAATGTTTTAAAAATAATTTTAAAAAATCGATTTCGCTAGATTTCGATTGATTTGGATAGATGTGAGACCCCAAAAATGGATTAGGTACACTTTAAAAATATCTCAAAAAACGGCACCTCATTCGACTTCCCGGCATCCTTCAAAAACCCCATTTGCAGCCCCATAGGTTTCTATGGTGAAATCGGATGAGACCCTCAAAAATGGATTCTATGACCAAAATACTTCGATAACGGCATCCGACGTGACCCTCTACCCTAAATCCTTCAAAAAACCGTCCGGTAGCACCCTGATTAGCCCCACAGAGAGTTTGGTCGATCGGGCTGAACACCTTGCGGGCGCGACTAGATGGCGAACCAAGTATTTTGTCAAAATTTGAGTGTTAAGAAAAATTTTTCGGAATCTGCAAGCTATGAAAAATATTTCCAAGAATGAGAATAATAAAAGAAAAACGCTGGAAACAATTGAGAACCGAGTGGGCATATTGTTAAAAGTTCATTTGCTCCTTCCACTCGTCGATTCTGAAGTTCGAACGGAAATTCCTGTCTTGTATCACGGAGGTGCACTTGGTTAGTGGAACCGGATTCAAGAATTTCACACCTATCGCGGCTCCTCTATGAGTAATGATGCTGTTGGGCGACGGGGCTGAAAGGGCTATTTTGGAGAAATTAAAAACCTCGTGAAACGTCAGGCTATACAAGAACCTCTATATTCTGGCTTGAGGTGCCAATTGGAGCTCGCCCAAAGATACATCAGAATTAACTGGCTAACGTTTGTTTTCATCATTAGTATAAATCCAATTATCTGCTCTGTAAAATAAATTGCCTGAAGAATTGGCGGTGAGTGATGGCAATAAAGAGAGGGACCCACTGTAACAGAAATAAGCTTTGATATTATAATATAATATTATGTAGTTTTGTTTATTATGAAGTTTTGTTTGTAGTTTTTACTGTGTTTGAGGAAGTATCGAAGAAACTCGACAATCGGGCGTATCTGATGGAGACTGATCAATAGTTTTAGCAAACTTATGAAAATGTGATTATTTTATACAGAACAATGTTTTCAAACGATTCTTCTTTCTATCGTAGAAAAGTGGAATCTGAGGAAGAATAAAATAAGAGCACTCTTTAAAAATGGCCACCCGTTTCAGTATAGGATTAGGGGGGAAAGGCTGAATAGGAAGTTCAGGTGAATTTCGCGGGTCCCCAGGTTTGTGAATGGAAAATACCCCTGGGAAGGTTTTTTCCCCTTGCTTTTTCTTCAAAAGCAACTCAAGATGGAGGGAGGGGTGACAGGAGCGAAGAGTGCTGGAAGTGGGGAAATGATGGAGGGGTGAAGGGAAGGCCGAGAGAGGATCTGCGCAGATGTAGAACATCCGACCCCGCGACAGCTTCCGGGGTTGGGTTATGGCTAGGTAAGCCAAGCCTACTTCAAAGCCCTCATTTCAAGTCACCCTTCTGGTTAGCCTCGCGAATTTATTTCCCCCTCCACCAGGTTTTCCCCTTCAACGGATTACCGCAGTTTTCCGTAGGATTTTCGCTAAGCCCGAGTTTCATCTTTCAGTCGGCAAAAGAACACACCTTGACATGGCCAAGCCAATTGTTAGCAGATCGATAAACACCCGTACAGCTGTACGAAGTCGTTGAATCGCACATAAATAAGCTCTCTTCTCCGGGAATGAAGAGGAAACCCCCAATTTTTTCAAATGAAAAATGATCGCATTTTTAGAATCAAGTCGTGCGCTTACCTTAGTAACCGGTTCCTTCGCTTCGTATCATGATTAATTTTATGGATTGCAATCTCACGTCACAATTTTGTTTCGAGCTGAGTGGAAACAGTATTTTATTTCCGGGGCCATAACACGTTGTCAAAACTTTCAACAAAAAAATTCCCCATTTTCTCTCCAAACCCTGCTAGCCTGCCTGTCCACCTTTTCTTTTACAGCCACTCATGATTGAACAGGGGGCACTGCGTAAGCGCTAACTTTGTAGCGGAACACGAGAATAAACGTTATTCCCGAATTTAAATCCCTCAAATTTATTTTGCTGGCCTGCTTAAAGAGAGATTCATGAGGGACCTAAAGTCAGATTCATAAATGTGAAAACAATAATACATTTTATTAGGTAAATGCAACGTTATGTTAAATAATTTACTCGCTAAGCTGTTATGGTTTATTGACTAGACAAAGAAGCCAACACAAAGCATAGAAAGTTGGGCAAACATTTCAAAGTTTTACCAGATTCTACAACATATTAAACATTTTATCAGAGTATAATAGAAAATATAACAAGACGTTAGCTTTCGCTGTCAAGAAACAGTTAACAATTACAGGTTAAACATTGAAAAGAAAAAAATACACAATAATTTAAATTGTTCTTTACGTAAATGTTGCAGGAGTTGATTCTATCATTATGAAAATATTTTTAAAAATTGTTGTACCTGCAGTGTTTGAACTGATGTGGGACCTATAAAAATGGATTATAAAACAAAGTGGTTGTTTGCCGATGGTGCAGAGGTCTAATCCAATGAGTTGGTTAGGGAGACGACGAACGAGAAACCAGCAGAGGAGTCGTTCTCTCTCTCTAAACAACTCATTGGATTATAAAAGCCAAAATTCCTCGGAAAGAGACACATCATTCGACTTTCCGGCATCCTTCAAGAGCGAAATTGGCATTTATAGCGCCATGAAAGCCCCATAGATCTCCACGGAGTAAACGGATGGTCCTGGGACCCCGAAAAATGGATTTTACGTCCAAAACTACTTCGAACACGACTCCTAACTTGGCCCAATCGCCGAAAATATTGACCCCCCTCGGTAGCCTCTTGTTTGCCCTACAGAGCCCCCGGAAAACCGAGTATTTTATCAAAATTTCAGATTTTTAAAAAGGTTCCTGCTGCCCAAAACGACCTGGATGATGGACGGTGGTTCCTGCTTTCCGTACTCATAATTTCGAATCAGAGCCAAATTTGCTATCAGAGTAACAGAGTTACCTACTCTGTTGTGAAATATCAACGTTCAAGCAAATCATGCCTTCAACTGCTCCTGTCTCATATAAACCCTCAGAACTTGAACATGCTCTCCCGCTCCAATCCTTAACTTTGAAGGCGCCGGGACGGGATGATGGGGGAACAGTACACAGCTTGCAGGCTGCATGTAGCCGCAGCAGGCATCTCACTCTTCAGGTCGACGACTCCGATCGGCCTCAAAATTTGACATTTTCCATTTCAAGAAGTCTAGATTCCAAAACCGAAATGTCCGTCCGCCGTCCGGGCCGTTTTGGGCAGTAGGAATTTATTTTTAATCTGAAATTTTGACAAAATACTCGGTTTACCATCTACTACTACTACTAGTTGTGAACGCAAGGTTTTCAGCCCGATCGCCCAAACCCGTGGTGCGCTATGGGGCTACGGGAGGGGATTTTTGAAGGCTTTTGGCTATGGGATCGAGTTAGGTGTCGTTTTCGAAGTATTTTTGAACGAAGAATCCTTTTTTGGGGGTCCTGGAACGATCCGATTTCACTGTTGCCATCTATAGGGCTTTCATGGGGCTACAAATGAGATTTTTGAAGGATCCCATGAGGTCAAATATTTTTCAAGTAAAAACAAAACATTTTTGAAAAAAAAAAAAAAAATCCCAAAAAAAGTTGAAAAACAAAAATCCGAAGAAAAAATTTTCAAAATTTTTTTTCATTGACAGAATTAAATTTATGAACACGTCACCTGAATCAAAGAATAAAAAACCCTAGTGTAAAATTTGCAGCGTTTTTTCAATTAACTCCCCAAATGAGTTGTTTTTACCTTCAAAGTGACGAGAAAAAAATATGTTTAAAAAGCAAGCACATTACAAGCACATCCGGCCGTTGTTCTGGTCTATTCTAGCACATTACAAGTGCTAGAATAGACCGGAACAATCATTGAATCAGTGTCAAAATTTGACATTAAATCTTTAGTCGTTTCATGTTAATAAAATGACGATCGAAATGTTATTAACATGAAACGACTAGAGAAAGCTCCTAGATTAAAAGATTCTTCATTAGGGCTTCACGGGATGGAAGCAATCTGCATAGTATGCCTCGCACTTTTTGTCCTTTTTATTTGCCACATCATGCCCACTTACTCTGGAACCTCACATCTAAAAACGCTGCAAATTTTACACAAGGGTTTATTATTCTTTGATATAGGTTACTTGGGCAGAAATTTAATTCTTCAATGAAAAAAATTTAGAAAAAAATTATATTTCAAAAATTATATTTGGATATTTATATTTCAAAAGAATTGTTTTTTGGATTTTTATTTTTCAAAAACTTTTTTTCAAAATTTTTTATTTTTTACTTGAAAAATACTTGACCTCCTGGGATCCATAAAAAATCTCATTTGTACCCCCATAAAAGCACTATAGATTACAACAGTGGAATCGGATCGTTGCGGGAACCCAAAAAATGGATTCTACGTCCAAAAATACTTCGAAAACGACACCTGACTCGATCCCATAGCCAAAAACCTTTAAAAAAAATCCCTTCCGTAGCCCAATTTTAGCCCCATAGCGCCCCACGGGTTTGGGCGATCGGGCTGGAAACCTTGCGGGCACAACAAGATGGTAAACCGAGTATTTAATCAAAATTTCAGATTAAAAAAAAAGCCTACTGCTCAAAACGGCCCGGACGGCGGACGGACATTTCGGTTTTGCAATCTAGACCTCTTGAAACGGATAATGTCAAATTTTGAAGCCGATCGGAGTCGACCTCCGTCGCGAAAACTTAGGTGTATTATTCCAAGAATAAAAACCAAAACCGCGCTTAGGGGAGTCAAGACTGAAGACCCGTGTCCATCCATTAGCGCCCAGGTCACCCATATGGTACAATTGGAAATGTAAACGTTGTAATGCAATTTTATTTTCAAAAAGTACTTGATTCAGTTAATATTCAACCTTTGTAGAAGACGAGAGTGATGGGATAGAGTACCTACAAGGGCCCTTTTGAGTAAGTAACTATTGATAAGTACTTTCATATTTGTCGGAGTTGGTCGAGGTGGTAAAATTGATCAATTGACAAGTAGATGCCTGGCCACTACAGCAACCAGAACCGGAATTATACGCTTTGTAAATATTTAAGGTAAACTCTACCGAATACTGTAAAATGTGGAGATACACTTAACCAGGTCTACAGAATCTGTAGCAGCCATCTGATGCAGCCATAAGCGAATGGACTTGTTTCAGGCGTTACCTACCTACCATATCCGTAAAAGATTAGGGCACACTTCCTACACAAAACTCAAAGCCACACTGAGGCGGTTAAAACTTGAAGCCATTACCATTACATGGGACTATCGTATCTTTTATGACAAAGAAGTTATCAACCAAAGTGGTGGATTTCACGGAGGAACTCGTTGAAAATTACAATAATTCGTCTACTTAGAAACTTGAGACCCTGTTGGTCATTCCAGTTTCATTTTGTGACTATTATGGCGAGAGAGAGGGTGTAACTAGCGTTAGGTAACTAGCCCACTTGGAGTAAAGCTCTTAACATAACTCCATTACGGCGAATATCACTCTGAGAGAACGCCTTAAAACCTGAGCACTTTCCGAGGATTCTTCCTTCTCATTGAAGACGAATTCCCAATAAATACGTAATAACTCGACATGAAAAATGCGCCCCACCTAACGTGAAATACGTAAATATCACCTACCTCTTTAGAACCGTGTTGAGATTCCCAAAATTCAAAATAAGATAATCTTACTATTTACGTAAAAAACCCTCCCTCCCTCCACAACTCAGGACCTGACTGATAACATTATTTTTTCTTCTTCAACAAATCTAGTCTTATCGCGACCGACTGCACAAACTAGACAATCTCCCAACAAACAGAAGTTTATGCTCGAGTCCTAACCAGGTAACATTTAATTGTTTCTCAAGAAAAGTGGATTCGTTCTCGCGTTGAATTGAAGACAACTTGCGTCAGAATCCAGCAAATAGAGTTATATACCTACATCGAAATTAGATACGGACGAGCAAATTATAACAATGACAAATGTTATTTCAGCGCCGTAAAATCTCTAAATGGAGAGAGATGATGGGTACATTGACCTTGCCGAGTAAAATATATGAATTCATTACGTGTATTGCAAAGAACGAAAAATAAATTTTTCACACCGTAGGTTATAAACTAGACGACAATGAAACGCCTGTGAAACTCGCATTATCGTGAAAACAGAATCAATATATCACGTGAATCTCTAAGGCTACACAAAACAAAACCATAAGGTAAAATCCTCCTTCGACCCTGAAAATATACCGCAGAGGCTGCTAATGGGGGCAGAGGGTCAGTATGTTTGTGTAACTGAGAGAAGGTGGGAGGAGGAGAAGTAAAGAAGATGCGAAACCTACCAAGTTGTCAGCGATAGGTAAACTTAGAAGTAGTGGGTTGAGAAACCCCTCAATCCAGGCCTTGTTAGAGATTGTTCTGTCTACATCAGCTGAGAACACTTCGGAAATACGTGTTGCACGGCAGGAGACTGAATATTCAGTTAAAAGTCGTACCGATTTGGGGGCTTAGTCAAATCGTAGGGGTTACTACTCGTACAAATTGTTCCAGAGCCACGTAGCGTTTACATTTCAACTTCGCACTGAGCCTAAGTTTAAACTCGACTGTCTAGCCAAGAAATGAGTTCGCTGTGCGTTAGACTTCTTCAACGACGCCCCGCAATTAAATGCATCGTCTTTGCTTAGTAAGTCGGAGTCCACGGTAAGTACCAAAGTTGAGAAAAACGTACCTATTACAATAGTCCAGTCACCACGTGATTTTTCGATGCAACGCGTGGTGTAGAATTTTTCTCAACGGTTTTATGTGTTTTTGGGGTGCTGAACGCGAATCCGAAGCTTCCCAACAAAATGTCTGGGGCGCTCACCGTCAAAATCGCAAAAAAAAACTCGAAATTTCGGCACGTTTTTCGGTTTTTAACGGATAGCTTTGAAACGGTGTGATAGTTGAAACTGTTCTATATAGTAAATTAAAGAGCACAAAATTCTGCGTCGAATGGGCTACCTTAAAGTTAACATTTACCCAGCCGTAAGGGCGCGACGGGCCGTCAAAAAACGTCGATTTTTTCCAACTTGGCGAAAATACAAGATAACTCCATCTTTGAATGCCTGCTGCTCATAAATGGTAACTCTCACGTAAATCCCCGGAAGTTGTAGAGCATCTAATTCTGCGTTCAGAGAGCACAAATAACGTTACTTTTGTCATACGTAACTTAAAAAATGAATAAATGTTTGGAAGCGGCTGCTTGTCCACTCATATATGACTATATTATAGAACCTTATACAAAAAAGCTCGACCTGGAACATTAATGGAGGTAGTAGCTATTCGTGATATGGTGTTAGGACCTCTGCTGTGATTAAGAATCCAGATTTGCAAGTACGAAAAACGTGTAGAAGCTGTGTGGTAGCCGAAAACCCCCGATTTTTGCACTGTTTTTGATTTTTTGATAATAGCTCAATTCGTAAGTGGTTTATCGAAGAGACCACCAACAGACTTTTCAAAGTTGATTAAATTTGCGACATTGTGAGCTCAAACCGTTCGTTTCTTCGATACAGCCCCTCAAAGATGCCTGGTTTTGGATCCTCCAGCGCCCAGTAGGTGGAAGGCCACGTTTTTCAGAACGTTTTCGGCTGTAGCTCGGAAACTATTGATCCGATTCCAAATTTCTTTCTTTTTTTTTCTCGTGAAATTTCAGCTTAAGCTGATTAAATTCCCCATTGCAGGTAGGTATTCTATGTAAAATTTTGATTTGAGCTTAAGTAACAGAGGGGCAGGCATGGCAAAACAATTGCAAATTTTGGCAAAAATGTGGTGTTTCGCACATTTTCGCCCGTAACTCAAGAACTGTTACTCCGATCTTAATTTTTTTTTTTTTCTGGTGAAAGCTGATTTTTTTTATAATTTGTAAGTAATTGTCAGAAAAGGCTAATTTACACGAGTCGAGTAAACGGTAGAGTAGAGTGACCTAATTGCACTCTACTCATGTAAACGTTTTCAGTATAGTAGAGTTCACTCTACTGACTAGTAAACGGTAGAGTAGAGTACTCTACCACTGTGGTAGAGTTACTCTACTCTACTGCCTCCCCCAACACCAGAAATCAGACTCTCCTGTTCACTCGACTGCCTACTCTACCAATGTAAACACTTTTTTGAGCAGAGTAGAGTGAAAAGAGGAGAAGAAGTGGCTGATGCTCCATGGGTTTCTCTCCGACCGATCCAACTCCTAACCCACATCCTTTTGGTTTATTATTCTTGGAATGTTTTCGCGACGGGGGTCGACGACTCCGATCGGCCTCAAAATTTGACATTATCCGTTTCAAGAGGTCTACATTCAAAATCCGAAATGTCCGTCGCCGTACGCCGTCTGGGCCGTTTTGGGCAGTAGGCTTTTTTTTTAAATCTGAAATTTTGACAAAATACTTGGTTTACCATCTAGTTGTGCCCGCAAGGCTTTCAGTCCGATCGCCCAAACCCGTGGGGCGCTATGGGGCTAAAATGGGGCTACGGGTGGGGTTTTTTTTTTAAGGCTTTGGGGTATGGGATCGAGTTAGGTGTCGTTTTCGAAGTATTTTTGGACGTAGAATCCATTTTCGGGGGTCCCGGAACGATCCGATTTCACTGTTGCGATCTACAGGGCTCTCATGGGGCTAAAAATGGGATTTTTGAAGGATCCCAGGAGGTTGAATATTTTTCGAGTAAAAAATAAAGAATTTCTGAAGAAAAAATTTTTGAAAAAAAAAAAAATCCAAAAGAAAAAATAAAAAAAAAATAAAAATCCCCCCCCCCCCCCCCCCAAAAAAAATTTTTTTTCTTCATTTTTTTCATTGACAGAATTAAATTTCTGCACAAGTAACGTCTATCAAAGAATAATAAACCCTTGTGTAAAATTTGCAGCGTTTTTTCTCTTCTTTCTTCCTCCCTCAACATTTCTTCCAATTCATCCAACAACAAACCCGACACGTTCAATAAACTTCTCCTCACTTTTCCAACGTTTCTGTTTCTGTTCGCCATTTTTCCTTTCAGACCAAGACCAAAAAATATCGACAGAACGGACACAAACACAGAAAAAACAATCACAACGCAACTCTCGGCGGTTTGCACTCGACTGCGTGTGAACGACCCTATACTCTATTCACGTTACCGTGAGAGTAAAAGTAAACAAGCTACATCAAAAATTAGCCAGCGTAACTCTCATGCGAGGCGGGTCAACCTACCACTCACCTTGCTGCCGTAACGCCCCATCTTGCCTTGCAGCATTGGATTTCATTGTAATAAAAGTACAAATGGGAATCCATTTCAGCTTCTCATCAGAGAATAGATTGATAAGGTTTATAAATGCACACAGATAAAAATATCAAAAGGTATTATTTACAAATTATCATTATAATCATAATACTAATACAAATTACTTTATATTTTGAATAGTTGAGGGATCAGTGCTGATCAGTATTTACAATCAATTAAATTTAAAAAAATCATTCAGTGCTGCTGTATGCTCAAAATAGGAAGCACCTTTCACTGTGTGGAAAAGGTAGGTAGCCCCTTGACATTACAATACTTGATTTACTGCTTGTGATCAATTGTATTTCCTGATGAATGATTGTGTCATTCTGAGCTGTTCGAGTATTAAATACTCGATCAAATTTTGATGAGCCCAAAAACAAGATCACGTTTCAATATTCCGGTCATTCAAACCCGCCATGCAATAGAGCGTTGAAGGCTCTGCGTTCTGTTTACGTACTCTCACGGTAACGTGAATAGAGTATAGTTGAGGTCGCGGTAGAGTAGAGTAGGCGGTAGAGTGGTCGGTAGAGTGGAAAGGACTCTACTCTACCGTTTACTCGACTCGTGTAAATTAAGCTAAAGGGTGGAAACGTGTTTGCACCAAAGTGATCACATTTTACCGTAAGGGCTGCTACGGCGGCCAAGTACAAAGTTCAGGTAAAAATGTTAACCCTCGCACTACAACGTGAAACGTCCAGTCATGAACTACAACGTTGGGTCATTTTGACCCAACTCTCTTTTCATTAAATATCATTATTTTCATTCACTGCCTCATGCGGTAGAAACACCAGATACTTCACACTTTACTGCATGAAGATAAACAAGTGAATTGTTGAAAAATCTGCCTACAATGTTGGGTCATAATGATCAAAATCAATTTTACTTTACTCTACGTCGGGTCATATTGACCCAAACCACGTTTTTTCCCCTTCTACCAGAATTATTCAAGGTCACTCATCTTCAGACGAGCCCCTCCTCGGTTGACAGCTGCAGTGAACAAGTGAATTGTTGAAAAATCTGCCTACAATGTTGGGTCATAATGATCAAAATCAATTTTACTTACTCTACAACGTCGGGTCATATTGACCCAAACCACGTTTTTTCCCCTTCTACCAGAATTATTCAAGGTCACTCGCCTTCAGACGTGCCCCTCCTCGGTTGACAGCTGCAGTGAACAAGTGAATTGTTGAAAAATCTGCCTACAATGTTGGGTCATAATGATCAAAATCAATTTTACTTTACTCTACAACGTCGGGTCATATTGACCCAAACCACGTTTTTTCCCCTTCTACCAGAATTATTCAAGGTCACTCATCTTCAGACGAGCCCCTCCACGGTTGACAGCTGCAGGAAGACTGGTTGGACAGGTACTCAAGACCTAGACCCCCACAACAAATTCCCCTCCTCCCTACCCATCATACTTGCTCCTTCGGGTCATTTCTGTCCTCACGTTGTAGTGCGAGGGTTAATACTCGTAAGAGCGCAAGTGCAATGGCAAGTACCCAACTAAATACAAGGACTTGTGAAGGACTACTAATACATAATACCTAGGTAGGTTCTTTAGTTAATCAATCAAGTGAAGCGTCCGTAGCGTTTACATGCCCATTCAATTCGACAATTTACCATTAAATGTTGACAGTTTACTTTGTAACACAAGATCGAGGTATCGAATGAATCTCTCTTGGGAGTCCTCTGGGAGGGCAAAAATTTCTGGTGGACCTGTCAAAACATGCCTTCTTTTGCTGAGAACGTTAAGCTAGCCACAGCAATCTAAGGCTGAGGGGGGAGAGCTGGGAGCCGCTGACCCAGCTTGTTGACGGATCTACAGTCGTAGTGATAAGTCTTTTATTAGGAATTGGACCTCGACCACCAGAAGGCAAATAGAGTCACCGGTACCATATCAGTGAACAATGTGCCGTCCGGGCGTAAGTTCAAGGTGAGACTCCGTTGATTACCTGGTAGGTAAACATCGTGATCTCTCCCATGGTTGGTAGCCGTTCCCACAAATTTATTTATATTGGACGGATGTGGGACCCGGAAAAGTAGATTATGCGTCCAAAATTAATAGGAAAACGGCACCTCATTCGACATTCTGACATCCTTCAAAAGTTCTATTTGTAGCGGCATGAAATTCCACAGAGAAATCGGATGATTCTGGAATCCCCAAAAATTGATTCCAAAATTATTACGAAAACGACACCTAACTCGACCCCATAGATGCAAAATTGCGGGCTGAAATTTTTTCGAAATTTCTGATTTAAAAAAATAATAAAAAAATAAAAAATAAAATAAAATCTTACTGCCCAAAATGGACCGGACGGCAGATGGCTACGGCGGACAGATTCAGTTTTGGAATCCTCACATCTTGAAACGTTCAGTCACAAATTCTGAGGCCGATCAAAATTGTCGGCCCCTCTCGCGAATATATTCGCGATATGTATACATTTTTATACATAGGTGTATTATTCCAAGAATAATAAACCAAATAAAATCCTGGATCGTTGCAAAACCAACTCGTTCTTCGATTCAATTCAAATTTAAAATTGTATAGACATTTTTATTGCCAATAACCCTTACTATTTCACAAGCATAGCTGATTCTTGAAAAATCTCTCTTCTGTAAAATTTTCAAGGTGAAACGAGCAGGTTTTGCAACTATACACCTTAATTTGGATGAGAGATGTCGGTCGGAGAGACTTGAGAGTCGAATCCAACCAACCGCAGATTTGTATGCGTTATATCAAGGGATTCATGATTTGGTTTATTCTGAAGACATATTTTGTTTAAAGTTTGTCTTTGAAAAGAGAACCAAAAGCTATTTAAATGGCTTTGATGTTTAAAGATGACACAGAGATGTACAAATAAGTGAAGGGAAAACGTCGTATAGTATTTCAAAGGCGTTTTGTGTGTTATCTTGTCAACTCCTCAATTGCCGGCAAGTCTTTGGCGGCAGCCGCCCTCAAATCTGAGGCTGGACGTTAGGTATTATGTCAGCGGACCCACCAGCACGTTCTTTAGAGGTGGGCGGACGTTGAGATTTGAGGGAGAAAGAGACGGTTTGAACAGAGGCCGAGTCTTGATGTAGTGCCGAAGGTTTTCAGCACGTATGAATGGGCGAGCACTGAAGCAAGCGAAAGCATCACAGGGGCCGAGAAGGGATGTTGGCCCGCATATTTCGTGAAAAGGGTCAAACACAAGGAAGGAATGGTGCGGCCTGGGGTGAGCACAGAGTAGAGATAATAATTCTCCGCAGCTGTACTCTACTAAGGGCGGACCTGCTCCAGAAGGGAGGGAGGTGTTAAAACCTTCCCTCTTCTACCAATTGAGAGACTGGAACAAAAGGGTTTACACTCAGAAATTTTTCTCTAAAGGACGAGATTTCTATTTACCTATCTGAGAAAAATGTTATCTCAAAGGAGCTTCTAATGTATTTATGCGGACGACGACAATAATTTTTATTTATTTTTAAAAACTACGACTAATATTATGTTAGTAAGAATATAATAATATATTATATTATAATATATGATGTTATATAAAATGGAGAAAAGTCTTAACAATGTGAGTAAAAAAAACATGAAATCGAGAGTTTTGATAATAACAGATTGAGATATCAACAAACCACTGGTTTCAAGCGATGCAAAATCCAACATTTTATCGTTTACAGAAAAAAATATGCCATTGCATTTTTGGTGATACGACATGACATGTCAAATCACATTGTGATTTGGTGTTGACACCCTCGAAATACAACGTGATATTTTAAATTCCTATTCATTAAAAAATACGATTTGGAAAAGCCAGAGGGAGGAGCGATACCCTAACGACCTCAGCAGTCGGGCAGGCAATGATAAGTATAAAATGGAATTGACTAACATTCAATCTGTTCACTAAATATCTCCAAGTATTAAACCATTAACCTATGCGAAAGGTGTAAACATTTTAATTGGCCCCAAAACTTGTCGTTTTATGTTTCATGACGAGTAAATGCGAAGTGATTAGTGTTTAGGACAGTAGAAATGTGTTCGACAAGATGAAATTTTGAAGACGCTTGGTCAATTTGTGTCCAAGAGGTGTTTAGCCCGATCACCACTCGCTTTGGTGAAGATAGGGAGTCGAGCGGTGCGTCGTTTTCGAAGTATTTGTGATCGTGGAATCGATGTAAGGGGGCCTCATAGCCATCAAACTACTTCAAGGGATCTATGGGTCCTCTGCCAGAGTCTGGCAGCCAGACTACAAAAGAAGCGTTTGAAGGACTATTAGCCAGGAGGTCGTCATAGAACGATAGGGTTTTGAGAAACCCAAAACAGTTTACCCCAGAGGTACCACATAGTTTCACATTCAAATAGGGTGTCGAATTTCCTCGAGACTTACCGAGCGAATTGGGCAACGAGGCCAATGGGATTCGATCTTAGTTAGAAAAACAACGGAAGCCCGAAAAGTTCAGAGCAGCGAGTAAGAGGATAGGGACTTGGGATGTTTGCCTTGGCTCAGTTTGTTGCATAACCCTCTTTATTAATACAGCCTTCAACACTCACTTGAAAGAAGTTTAAGCTCGCACTTGAGATGTCCCACTCCATTAGTAATTTTTGTGTAAGCACGCTATTGAATGTATGATCCATTACGGATGATTTAGAAACAAAAAACTGGTTGATTGTTCCGGGAATAATAGATCAAAATACAGAGATTCCAAATTATATTCTTGGAAAAATGGGCTACATAATGTTATACAATAAAATCCGTAGACACATAACTTATACGTATTAAATCATAATATGATTTAATACGTATAAGTTATGTGTCTCCGGATTTTATTGTATAACATTACTAGTCTCTCTGGCTCGCTTCGCTCGCTCCCCTAGTGGGGTGTATGGCCGCCTGTGGGGTGTATTGCCGCCTGTGGGGTGCGTAGCATCGATGGACAAGTTCAAACCCCTACTCAGACATAAGGCCTCGCTCCGCTCGGCCCCTCCTATTCGTAGCAGAGACGATAGAAAAAATCGGCCGAGCGCTTATTCGGACAGGGGGGGCCTCGCCTCGCTCGGCGGAGGGGGGGGGGGGGGGGGGGGGGGGGTCTGCGGCCCCCCCCCCCCCCTATTCGTAGCAGAGACGATAGAAAAAATCGGCGTATTTTTAGGGCTTACCGTTTAGGAAATTATTATTTTTAATTCAATTCAAATTTTTTTAAATAATCGATTCAATTTAAATCGATTCATTTAATTTACATCCATTTCCGTCGGGGAGAGATGTCGTAGACCTAGCGAGCGCCCCTTAAAGGCTGATGTCCCACCCGCTCAGAGTGAAGAATGATGGCGGGGGGGGGGGGGGTAGTGGCAGTTGGAGTGAAGCCAAGCCAAATTCACGTGGGGTCAACTGCTCCTTCAACATCAACCCCCTGGCTGATAAAATGAAATTGGCTGAAATCCCCACTCCTACCCTTCTTTAGGGAAGGAGAGGGGGTTGAAGGAGGAGAAAACATAAAAAATCCTTGAGGGCGCTCAATCTATCTCAGAATGTAGATCATTTTTTAATTTCTCGAGATTTTCAAGAAACTATATATATTCTACTTATGTGGGTGGCCGAGCAAAGCGAGCCCCCCTCTGGCGAGAAAATGAACAGCCGAGCGAAGCAACGCCCCCCCCCCTCCTCTCTGTCTAATCAAATTTGAAAAGTTTTCCCTCAATAATTTTTTCCCATGGATGGCCGAGCCAAGCGAGCCCCCTGGCCGATAAAATGATTGGCTGAGCGAAGTAAGGCCCCCCTTTCAGAGTGCTAGTGAAATCACTTGTATACTCGGCCAACCAGTTTCCCCGCCTCTCCATCTATCAAAGGTCCCTGGACCCTCCGTTTTCTAAGATCCCTGGCCCCACGCGAATTAAAACGATCCAATTGTCTTCTCACCGTGAAATCGCCCCCTCCCCCTCGGTTTTTTTGAAATCCGACTTCGGAATCGGATTGGCCATATTTTGGCGCGCATTTGGCTCGCGGATACCATACCCAAAAAATGGCTCCTTACAGGGTATATTTGAACCCGAAAAAACGTGGGACAAACGCGAGAAAGACGATTTTTCGACGAATTTCCGGCGAATTTCCCGGGCGAATTTCCGAATTACGATTTGACCGACGTCTTCCTCCAGGTCTGATCTATACAGCTGGTATTTTTTCGTAATTTTTTCGACCCCTTAAACGGGCTTTGGCGCGAGTTGAAAGTGGAAAACGTAGGACAAACGGGAGAAAGACGATTTTTCGACGAATTTTCCCTGGCCCCGCGCGAATTAAAACGATCCAATTGTCTTCTCACCGTGAAATCGCCCCCTCCCCCTCGGTTTTTTTGAAATCCGACTTCGGAATCGGATTGGCCATATTTTGGCGCGCATTTGGCTCGCGGATACCATACCCAAAAAATGGCTCCTTACTGGGTATTTTTGAACCCGAAAAAACGTGGGACAAACGCGAGAAAGACGATTTTTCGACGAATTTCCGGCGAATTTCCGAATTACGATTTTACCGACGTCTTCCTCCAGGTCTGATCTATACGGCTGGTATTTTTTCGTAATTTTTTCGACCCCTTAAACGGGCTTTGGCGCGAGTTGAAAGTGGAAAACGTAGGACTAACGGGAGAAAGGCGATTTTTCGACGAATTTCCCGGGCGAATTTCGGATTTTCAATTTGACCGACGTCTACCTCCAGGTCTGATCTATACGGCTCGTATTTTTTCGTAATTTTTTCGACCCCCTAAACGGCCAGCGAGCGGAAAGTGAAAAAACTCATTCGGGAACGCGTTATCCCGTACCAACAAACCACACGGCCGTCTACCACACGGCCGTCTACCGTCGGCCAACACAATTTTATATTATTGTACTAGTCTCTCTGGCTCGCTTCGCTCGCTCCCCTAGTGGGGTGTATTGCCGCCTGTGGGGTGTATTGCCGCCTGTGGGGTGCGTAGCATCGATGGACACGTTCAAACCCCTACTCAGACATAAGGCCTCGCTCCGCTCGGCCCCTCCTATTCGTAGCAGAGACGATAGAAAAAATCGGCGTATTTTTAGGGCTTAGCGTTTAGGAAATTATTATTTTTAATTCAATTCAACTTTTTCTAAATAAAGGCCTCTCCATCTATCAAAGTTCCCTGGACCCTCCGTTTTCTAAGATCCCTGGCCCCGCGCGAATTAAAACGATCTAATTGTCTTCTCACCATGAAATCGCCCCCTCCCCCTCGGTTTTTTTGAAATCCGACTTCGGAATCGGATTGGCCATATTTTGGCGCGCATTTGGCTCGCGGATACCATACCCAAAAAATGGCTCCTTACTGGGTATTTTTGAACCCGAAAAAACGTGGGACAAACGCGAGAAAGACGATTTTTCGACGAATTTCCCGGGCGAATTTCGGATTTTCGATTTGACCGACGTCTACCTCCAGGTCTGATCTATACGGCTCGTATTTTTTAGTAATTTTTTCGACCCCTTAAACGGCCTTTGGCGCGAGTTGAAAGTGGAAAACGTAGGACAAACGGGAGAAAGACGATTTTTCGACGAATTTTCGACGAATTTCCCGGGCGAATTTCGGATTTACGATTTGACCGACGTCTTCCTCAAGTTCTGATCTATACGGCTCGTATTTTTTCGTAATTTTTTCGACCCCCTAAACGGCCAGCGAGCGGAAAGTGAAAAAACTCACTCGGGAACGCGTTATCCTGTACCAACAAACCACACGGCTACCACACGGCCGTCGGCCAACACAATTTTATATTATTGTATGATATGATATGATGATATGATATGATGATATGATGATGATGATATGATAATATCATATCATCATAATATCATATCATCATAATATTATTATGATGATGTAGCCCATTTTTCCAAGAATATAATTATCTCAGGTCTTTTATAGGCACTTTCTTCAGCCACGAAAACTACAGATCTCCACGTTTTCACAAATGCAAACGAATTTAATTTTGCAATTCTTTTAATAAACGAATTAAATTGCAAATTTTGCAACTTTCTTACCTGATGGACCTTAATGAACTTGACCATTTTTGCAACTCAACTACCCATCGTGGAATATGATAGATTATCAGGGCCTAATCGAATGAATGGTCAGAAATTTAAACAACTTTTCACAACAGAAAAGTACAGAACAGTAAACAACAGAAAAAATTTAAATATCTGTTCCAATGTCCCAACAGAACTTTTGTGACCTCAGGCATTTTTGTTTAATCAATCCATTAGGCCCTGATGATAGGAAAAAAAATATATTGAAACGTTGGCACATTCTCATCATCATCAATCTATTAATAATCCTCTACTTGAAAAAAGTTGGCAATTCAGCCCGCCACAACAAAGCTGTCTTTGCTGATCTTGCCAGAAGTCGCGTTTTCAGGATTTTTCACCAGTTTTCACTATATAACTTATGAAGAGGGATGAATCTGGTTACCCCGTCAGAATCTCGTAGATCTATATTATGTTCCAATGCGGTTTTCCCTTGCCGTCAGCACTCAGCGTCCTCATGTTTCCCCTCAACAGATGAACACCACACCAAGCGCCTGCCAAGGACCCCAGGTGATCCCTTTTTGAGCGGCCCTTTTTGTTGGGCGACACTGATTAGTAGATAGTTGACGTTTGGGAAGTCGGGACAGCCACTTCGGGAGTGTCTGATGTCACTTAGCGAGACCCGAGAACCAACAAACATCCACGTAGTCCCCACGGGCCTCACAGAACACGCAACGTGTCGGCTTTACATCTACGGTCGGCACCCGGTTGATCTACGTAATTAGTTTCCTGCTGTTTTCACCCTCTGAAACCTTTCTGAACACGATAACCCGCCTTGTCGTCATCTTCTTTATAAATACCTATCCCTTTCTCTTCAGTCTTTCTCTTTCTTTCGGGATCGAGAAGTCGAGGGGATCCAGTGAGTACACATGGCTGAGCAAAGTTTAATATAACGGACCCTTTGAGTAGCCCCTTTTGGGCTTAGCGCACTTTGTGTACATTATTATTGCCCCAGTCAAAGCAAGCCGTTGACCGTCCATTATGTGAGTACAAAGCGGATCCTACGTCGAAATAAAAGCACCGATTCCTCTTTGTTCACCTTTGTCAACGCAGTAGTAACCATATATCCATGAGCCTGTGTTGTTACTTGCTGGAAGCCATTTCTAACAGAATTCAAATTTTTTAGCTATCACTCTGGGTTTGACTGATCGACTATAAATGCTGAAACACAAAATTCTCCCAGGTTAACGAATTTTCTAACTGGCTCCAGTATGATACATTATCTGCTTCATATGAGCAAACAACATGACTCGTGTGAAAATTAATTCTGTCAATAAAAAAATTTTGTAAAAAAAACTGTTTTTTTTTTTTTTTTTTTTTTTTTTCACTCGGAAAATATTTTACCTCCGCATCGGGGATCCTTCAAAAATCCCATTTGTAGCCCAATGAAAGCCCTACAGATCCCCACAGTGAAATCGGGTCGTTCCGGGACCCCCAAAAATGGATTCTACGTCCAAAAATACTTCGAAAACGACACCTAACTCGATCCCATAGCTTAAAGCCTTCAAAACACCCCTCCTGTAGCCCCATTTTAGCCCCATATTTCTATTCTATAAATTAAACCTGTAACCGTGAATATAAATTATCCAAAATACCTCATTTCTAGCTCAATCAGTATGGACATAATAAGCTACGGAAGAGACTTCTAATTACATTACATGTAGTACCTACTTCATATCAAAATCTAGTCAAGTCCAAGTAAAATCACAATGTCGCACCCACTTACTCAACTGTTACAGGATTTTCTTCGGTTAGCAGCACTAATGTTCCAACAGTAGTCTGCCATCATGTTCTCATCCCATCGACCCTGGTATCGAAATTCCATAGTTTTCAGGTCTTGGTGAAACCTCTCCCCTTGCTCTTCGCTGTAGTCCCCCAGGTTGTAAGTGAAGCGATCTATGAGGCTGAAGAGGTGGTGAACTTTAATTCACAATTCATAATTCGGCACCCAATTCGTTTAAATTTGATGAGCATATTTTCAACAAGTTCCTCGTAATTTTCCGCTTTTCGGGTGCCGAGGAAATTTTGTATTACTTCAACGAAGGACTTACAAGATTGGAGCTCATTATCTTCCAACGCATCAACAAATTCGGGATCCTTTATAAGTGCTCTAATATGCGTTCCATCGCAAAATACAATTTTTTTTACTGTAAAAATGATTTTCACAGCTTCTATTCCCGAAACTATGCACTGTAGCGGCTTGAAAATTGTCTCATTCGATTCAGCGCGAAAAATTCTGTAGGGTACCGTGAGTCTAAGCGCTTAGGATGAATACATGAGCCAGAAAATTTTGTAGTTGGAAATGGGAAAAAGGGAGAGAAAAATTTCTCATATCTTTGAAAAATCGCCAAAAATCGGCTATTGCATTCACAGAGGTGCAGTTGGCGGCATTTGACGCAGAAATGTCCACAATTTACTTTGTAGTTAGAGCCGATTCCCCCCGGACCCTTATTTTTTACTGTGTTAACAGAAAAGTGCAAAAAAAAAAACAGTGGAAAAAATAGCGTTTTCCGACCTAAAAAACGACTTCTAGAGGTCGTATCTCCGTAAGTAATCATCTTAGCGACTTGCAATTGGTCTCATTCGATTCAGCGCAAAAAAATCTAAAGTATAGAGCAGCTCAGAGCGCCCAGAAAAGTTACCTACAGAAACCAGACGACTTAGAGTCGAAATTAAGGGAATTTTCGCTTTTCTGGATAAACGAGGGTGTACAAAAAAAAACTGGACGTGATGGAGCAAAACGGGCTTCGGATTCGTGTTCACCAGACCCCAAAACATGGAGAGCAACCACCGAAACCTCTCGAGCCCGAAGTGACCTTTTTTGTAGACCTGTGTTATTAATGAAGTATTACGAACATTTTTCTGGTTTTTATGTCTCCAGATGACCTTGGTTTGGTCATCACGCTTTCGGCTTGGTCAATACCTATGAAATGGTATGAAAAACACATTTTCGTCAAAATGTCAATTACGTGGAACTTAAGTGACGAATAATTAATCTATTTGTTGGCGGTTTGCTTCTTCAAATTATCAACCGAAATTACTTGTATTTGCGTTCAGCGATCGTCCCAACCAACTGGTCCGGTTGACACGTTCAGGGATTAGCTGTTTAGCATAACCGGCGTATGTGCGAGGTGCGGTAGTCATTTGTGGTAATGGAGGAGGAGGGTGGGGGGTTCACATCATCATGGGGGAACGCTGTTCAGGTGTTGCAGAGATGGTGGAAGGGTGAGGGAGGGGCGCCATTTTGAATAATACAGCTTCGGTGTGTTCGGTGGTTGGCAAAAGCGAGGAACGGATACAATGGCCACTTCCCTCTCACTCTCGCCTTATTTCCCCTCTTTTTATCCCTACCCCGCCGACCACCCCATAAACAAAAATAACAACAACAAAAAGCCCAAATTATTGTTATTTTCAGGAACAAAGTGTCCGACCGCCGGGTTTACCTAACGGATTTTGACAGGCGGCTTATGGTCACAAAGGGCCGTGTTGAAAGGATACTTGGGTGGTAGAATCGTGCCCAATAACCAGGTAACCTAGTTTTTTTCTCAAACGTCTTTAACATAATTCACTCAGCACCATAAAAATGTAGGTTCTTATAGTCTAATCCAGGGATTCCGGTATGAATTATTATTGATAATCAATTTAGTAAATTTACTATTTTATTTGATAGGTATTTATATTACACTTAATATTTAATTATTACACTTGATATTTACTAAATTTGATGTGTATTTATTGTGTTAAATTGTTATGAGAAGGTGGTGTGAATTTGACTCACTTAACCAACCGATGAGCTTTTAAATAATTTAAAACCAATTATTGGTACCTACCTTATCAATGATTAGTTATCATTAAAGCGATAGTAAAAGTGTAAAAGTCCGTAGTGAAGTTTAATTTTTTCAATCATGGAAAAGAAGAGAAATATATATATATAAAATACCGACCTAATTACTATTTTTTGATTTTATTTTTTTTCCACTTACGGACTTATGTACTTTTACTATCGAAAGGCTTGACACAAAATTTTTGTATAAATAGGAAACAAATGCCCCATAGAACCCCACGGTGAAATTGGATGTATTTGGGACCGACAGAAATGGATTGTGCATCCAATAATGCTTCGAAAACGAAACCTAACTCGAACCCATGGCCGAAAACCTTCCAAAACACCTCTTGTTCTTTTGACCCACTCAGCACCACGGTTTGGGCGATCGGGTTGAAAACCTTGCGGGCACAGCTAGATGGTAGACCGAGTATTTCGAAAAAGACGCGCCACGCCGAAATCTGCTCAACCATGCACCTAACTCCAAAAACACCAAAATGGTCGATAGGGTGTTTTATCCTAGGACGGCAGTATAATATTATCTGACTCACCTTACGCCAAAGAGAGCCTTACGCCCAACAACTTGAAACCAAATCTCCGTAAAAACGCATTCTGTGTTAAAAGTAGAGATAGGATTTTAAAAGTACCTACCTAATAATTTGGCTATGGTTGACCGAGGTATCAGTTCATGTTGGAAAAGGGGTATTTTGCCCACAACAGTTTGGGAATCCCTACTCTAATCCGATCTGCAAACCATCTATTGTTTATTCCAGTTAAGAGGGAACTATTATTCACACTGCGATTCCAGAGGAGAGGGCAGGGCAGTATTATGAGCAATTCTGTGCTTGATTATAACTGAAGTCACTAACAAACATCATCAGTGGACCCATAACAAGAGTTTGGAATTGAGTTGACGGGAATCGCTTGATTTCACGTCCCCCAACCGACGTCACAGTTGAATTACAGTGGCTTATGATGGGACCGTGTTTGGTAAACTTCGGATGTTGGGCCCAAAGCTCTCTAAAGCTTGTTGCCAGAGAGTTGAACAGTCATCTCGTCGGAAGGGGACGTTCCAGTAAGTTTGCCTTGGCTTGACTCAACAACCAGTTTGCCATGTTGTTCAGTTTGTGACCCCCTCCACCGCCTTTCAAGCCCTCGCAATCGCTGTCATAGTCGCTTGGGGCCATTTCGACTGTAAATTGAGCCAAGTGAACTTAAATAGATACCCCCTTCTTAGCTCTTCCCTTAGCCGAGTTTATCCCGAATATTAATAATTTATTATTGGACGAATACAGGCTCCAATAATTATTATCCATTAAATACCGAATGGGACAGAGTTAAAAAACAGAAGAAACCAAAAAGGAGAGGAAAATAAAAAAACAAACAAATTTCTTTCTAGAAAAAATACTAATCGATTTTTATGTCAATAACAAATCATTGGAAAAAGTTTTTTCAGGAAAACTTACCGTGGCATTCGAATCGGGTTCACCAAAATTGTGCAAAAACTAATTACTAAAATCACTAAAATTACAACTATCACTAAAAAATTAATTTAAGAAATGTCTTCTACTAATATTCTACTAATATGTCTTCTACTAATTCTACTAATACGGTGTTTGAACGGTTGTGAGGCACAAAAAAATTGGTTATGCGTTCAAAATTACAAGGAAAAAGACACCTCATTCGACTTCCTGGCATCCTTCAAAAGCCCCATGAAAGCCCCTCGGTGAGATAAGAAGATTCTGGAAACACCAAAAATTGATTCTACGTCCAAAAAACACTGCGTAAACGGCACCCAACTCGACTCCATGGGCAAACACTTTATAAAACTCCTCCTTTAACCCCTCTATAGCACCACAGAGCAATGGGGCTTTTGAAGGATGCTAGGAGGTGGAATGAGGTGCCGTTTTTCGACGACACCGGGTGTCGTCAAAATAAGGTCCTTATTTCGAGTAATTCGCGAGTAACTGTGGTTGCATTTGAAGGGTCGTGGGGAAAAAGGATCAAACTCCATTTTTAGGCCGAATTGAGATAGGCACGCCATCATGTAGCTTGGGAGGAGTAGAACCGAAGGCCTGTTGCACTTCTGGGAACAAGGGTCACATTAACACGGTTTCATGCGAAAACTAATACGAGGCTCCGGGGAAAAAGGATCAGATTCCGAGCGCTCGTAGGGAAGAAAGATCAATGTCCAATTTAAATACCCTCTTCCCTCTCCTCTGTATGCCATTTTTTGCGGATAATTTTTCTGGAGATGGCACTAAAGTTCGATACCCTAGAGAATTGTCCAAAGTTAATAACGAGAGTTAAATAAACAATAGGTAAGATGGTGGTTATAACATGGTGATATATAATTATAATATTATTAGGGTGACAAAGTACGTGAAATCACCCCCACAAATAATCTTATTTGTGGGGGAAAAAGATCAAAGTCCATACCATCTTTGAAATTTTAAATTATTTCCGGAAACTATCTTCGATCTACGAAATTTTCTTTCTTGTTACTTGAACGTAATTAAATTCCCTGTCAGGTGGGCCTAGCAGCTCATTTTTTTAATGCATAGCGTCTGTCTGAAATGACTAAGTCTTGAAGTCTTCAAAGTTTGAAGTTCAAACTTTGTTTTTCGATTTTCTCAGGAAAAGAGGAATTTGATCCTTTTTCCCCTCGACCCTTCATTTATCGAGGAATCAAATCTATCCAAACAATAGAGGGAAATTCAGTTGTTGTTTTTTAAATTAAAAATTATGTAAGTAGGTAATTGTAAAAATAATAAATAATAATCATCAATAAAATTTATTTAATCCTTTTACAACTATAATTATTTTTACTGATGTTGTAGGATTAATTGTTGTATAATTTATAATAATGAATAATAATTTCTTATGTAGGCTTTATCCTAAAGTTTGCAGCTTTTTTTTTTCTTTTGTAGTAGGGGTGCTTTTAAAAGTACAGTTTTTCAAGATAGCTAAGAAACGTCATTCATCTCTACAAAATGAATTCGTTCCGTATGCCTTTGTCTATGAAGCTAAAACTTAGGAACTCGCTGCGCTGTTTACACACAGTATGTGTTTACACATAGTAGGGGTAGGTATTACTGAAAAAAAAAAAAAAAAAAAATTAACCGACTCCCAGATGCTCTAAGACTTAGAGTCTAAGTACCTACTTCGCAAGGATACAATTTATAATATATATAGGATATAAGCCATTTAAGGATATAATATTATACACATAAATATAGAAGGATAAAGTTTGAAACAGATCAAAATTGTCGACATCCGTCGTGAATACATTGGTGTATAATTCCAAGAATAATAAACCAAAAGGAATATCACAGTCTAAAAGAAATCAAAAAGCTTCCGCTACTTCGGAAGAGGACTCGAAAGAAGAAAAAAAAACTACAAGGTTGAGATGAGCTCTGGTTTTGAAGGGCCCTAACGATAAGGTTGGCCTAGCGTAGAAAAACAGTTGTGGAAAGGTCAAAAAGAAGGCAAGTGGCAGTTGAAGAAAGGTCGGCCAGGAAAAGGCGGCAAAAAGGGAGCGGGAGAGGCAATAATATTTAGAGGCAAAAAGGAAGACGTCCGCAATACAGCGTGTCAAAACAACCCCCGTCTTCTGGAAGGGTATTGGGGGTCTGGTATTGTATAGATGAGGGATGTTTAGGAGGGTTTTAGGGATGGAGGGGCAGGTAACAAAGTCTAAAAGCTTCAGGGGTAATGAATTGATGAGCGAGTTTCATGGTGACTTAGCTCCAGCAAAAAGAGAACTTAACCCCCCACCAGGGACTATCTTCCCCTCCATTGCACCGGACTGGTTCTCCCCTCATGGACTTTATGGAATAGGTGTTTTTTTTTTTTTCAATGTCTACGGTTCCCCTCCTCTAGACAGACCGTGCAGGGTGATAAAGGGGCTGTATTAAACCTGCCCCTGTCCACACTTTTCATTGTCGTGAGCTTTAATATGAGCATACCCCTCCACCTCCCTTTCATCTTCCCTCAAACAGTGCCCTGAATGGAAAGGAAATACTCCTGAGTGCAGTTATTGGGTCCCCCCCCCTGCCTAACATGACTGATACCTTCCACGTCCAAATGAAAAAAACATTTACCTTCCTAGCTGAGAGGCATTTGACGTCACGAACCACACAAACACCACTGGGAAACTGTCGTCCCGAACGGATGTTCTACCTGGAAATCCAAATCATTCTCATTTTTTGTTGCTCCTCCCTTCCCACAACGAAACATCAAACTGAGGCTTAGCGCAGAGCAGGGATTAAGTGGGATCAGAGCGATGACAGACTTGCAAGACGCTGGGAAGCAGCTGACAATTACATGCGTTTCTCTTCGATTCCTAGTGTTGCGTCGGCGAAACCAAGAAAAAACAGATCCAGCTGGCAACAGGGTGTGGTAGGTTTTGACGTGTTCAAGAAGTAGAACAAACTTCAATCAAACGGGATTTTTGATCGGTTCTCGCCATTTCCTTCACATTCCAAGACCCTATAATTAAGGATGTATTAATAATTATTACATCCTTAATTATTATATTCCTAATTATTATTACGTATTTCATTCCTTACCTAAACATTAGAAGCGGCAGTGTTTTTCCGAAACTATTATGAGCGTAACAACCTGTTTTCGTGACGGGGTCAACAATTTTGATCGGCTTCCAAACGTGACGAGTACATTCCAAAAATGATAGGTTCGTCAGCCGTATTCCGGTAAGTAGAAACATTTTTTAAATCTGAAATTGGGTCAATAATATTATAATATAATATGTTATACTATTATTCTATACTACTATATATTAAACTACTATTGGGTCTATTACTACTATTATTCTATACTACTATACCTATACTATACTACTATTTGGGTCAATATTATAATATAATATTATATATAATATAACATATTATTTTATACAATAGTATAATAAGTATATTATACTTGGTTTTCTCATTAGTTGGGTCCGCACGGTTTTTACTGGCAGAGGGACAAGTTGCGTGTCGTCATCGAACCAATTTTGGATATAAAATCCATTAACAGAAGTCCATGGGGCTTCTTTGGGGTGACAGATGTATATTTTGAAGAATTTTCGCCAGGAGGTCGTTTTCAAGCAATTTTTATTATTTTTTCAAATATTCTATTCATTTATTTTTTATGTTGATTCGAAAACAAATGTATAGGACTCAGATTTCTCACAATGTGATGATGTCATCATTATTGCCGCAATAATGATGTGAGAAACCTGAGTGCTATGATCCATTTAATGGATCACTGTAGCATAATGAGGAAAGGAAAAAAATCCCAGAAGTTACAAAGATGAAGTGGAAACAACTTCGCGTCGGACCTAAACGCCAAAATAAATATTAATCGATGAATAAATTTAAATCAACGCTTTAAATTAAGTTATTATTATTTTTAAATATTAATTGAGATTGACGATGATGATGTTGACCGTTTCAATGGATGTGGGTGCAAAAGGGTCGGTCAAATAAGACGAGAACGTGCCGATGTTCCAAGAGATATAATGTTATTCTCATATCATCAGGGCCTAATGAAATGAACAAAATTACAGCTATCAGAAAAATAACTTTGGATGACATTGGAACAGAGTTTAAAACCAATATTGAAACATATTGAAGATATTAGGATTTTTTTTGTTTTTTTAATGGTTTTAGGCGATTTTTCCTATTTCCGATTAAGTATGGCAGTATCACGTGTGGCCACTGAGGGGTGAAAACGCTACACGTTTGGCAACTAACGCGGCTAGCGTGGGAACCCGTTTGGCCACTCAATGAATTCCGCTTTTCACCATCAGAGAATCACGTACCTATTGGTTTACAAGGCTTATGAAGATCGTACGGAGCTTTCCACAGCTGTCCAAGCCTTGCTAAGCTCCCCCCGAGCTGGCTAAGGGTTTTCAAGGCTTAACAAGATGGTCCCAAGCTTTCCACACCTTTCCGAATCTCTCTAAGTTGTGCCAAACTGGCTATGGGTTTCCAAGGCTTGCAAAGCTGGTTTCACGCTGGTGAAGGGTTTTAAAGGCTTGCCAAGATGGTACCTTTCCAGAGATGGTCCCAAGCTGGCTAGGTGGTTGCAAGGCTTGCAAGGATGGCCTCCACGCTTTCCAGGCCTGTCCGTCGAGCCGACAGCCGTTTTAACTTTGTCCGAAACCGAAATCGATCGCCGGGGCGGATCGCAATACCCCGGTGGCCAGACGGGTCGTTCTTCTTGTGGCCGATCTTGATGCACCTCCAGGCTCCCTTTAGAGGTCTTTGTGGCAAAACGTGTTTCCCCGCCGATTATTTCTGACCCAGAAGTGAACATGTTGGCGATAGCTGATTCATTTTCCACGACCAAGAATACGATTCAGCAATTAGGTAGTTGACAGGAACATGTTAACTTCAAAATGCCACACAAACCTTTTGCTCGCAAATTTAAGCGTAAAACGAGTTAGTAAAAACATTTTACAGGATGACATTTATATCTGAATGACTGGAGGTGAGACCTACAGTGTGAGATTGTGTTCATCTGGGATTGTGTCCAGTGTGTTCTTGCCAACATCGGTATTGTTGACATTACTGAATATTAATAGCGGTTATATGGTGTTATGTACATTTCCTTGTCCCGTGCATTGACATAAATTTCCCCGTCTTCCTGAACCCGAGGGATCCCTTTGCAGTAATTTCCGAGCAACATATTAATTTAAGATGCTTATCCATGCCTACCGTCGTACTTGTGTAGACATCAGGTATGCAGGCTTCTGAAGGAATTGGGAGGGGGAGGGTGGGGAGGTGTCTCCGAGTGTGAAATTTTGTTGGATGTCTGAAGGCGGAAGGGATTTACGCAACATTAACCGGAAAAGGGGTTCAATATCATCTTCCGGGGGGGGCTTCAAGACCCCCTTTGTTGAAATACATGGAAGTGTACTGTTGACACAAAAGCTCGGGGTTGGCGGTGGTTGTCTATAGCAACCGACCCTCCTCCCCACACCCGACGCTCTGCCACCCTGTCCTACTACAATATGGCCTTTATCACAACTCCTGAGTCTTCCCTCTGCGCAAATATTAAAATATCTCTCATCTGACGACAAAAAGGGGGAATTAACACGTTTTACTCTGATATGAAAGGACGATTATTTTATGTGTTTCCTTTTTTTCCAGCAAGTATGCACGTATTTCATTAACAGCCGTATAATATATATATTATACGATATAGTATATTATACCATATATCGTATATATTATACGGCTGTTGCAGTACAATATAATATATCTCATTATGATAATACGATATATTATATCATACTGCAATATTGAAAAATAGTAGGAGTCTTAAGTCTGCAGAAATTATTGACAATTAGTGATATAGATAGCTACGATGTGACTTTGCAGACCCGTTCTTTATATTTTTCCTCCAACATGATGATTTTAATATTTTGGGTTGAATAATTTTAAAGAACGCTTGATCTTAGGCTAACGGTTGTAAAAAAAAAATCGACTATGGGGTCGAGTTAGGTGTCGTTTTCTAAGTATTCATCAGGAGCTGGTTTCATCGTGGGGATCTATGGGTCTTCCATACTGCTACAAATGGGATTTTTTGAAGGATCCCTGTCAAATAAGGTGTCGTTTTCCGAGTTATTTTGGACGCAAAAACCATTTTTTCGAGGGCCCACATCTGTTCAAACATTGTACACAAAATTTATTTTTATTTTTTCAGAACATTTTTGAAAAAAAAAAGAAGATATTTAATATGTTCTTCTTTTGTACTAACTTTTGTTTTGCACTTGCGTAAAATTTGCAGCGTTTTTTAGGTAACTCGAACGTCATGAAAGGAGAACAGAATCACTGGCTTTGACTAGACAGAGCCCGCACAACTCAAGCGTCATGAAGGGTTTGTGCCAGTCCGCGCTATCATGATTCTTATGATGACGTGTACCTTAATTTATATTATTTATTTCTTTATTTAAAGGGAAGGGCCAAAATGCACTCATAAAACAAAGTAAACAAATCAGTGTGTAGAAAACAGGTAGAAAAAAATGATAAGGTCAGATAGTTCACCAATAGATAGACGTGCCAAGTTTCAGGGAAATCCGCCCAGTAGATCCAGAGATAATGAGACGCCAGATAATGAGGGACATCAGCTTTTCTGACCAAATGATGAAATGGTTCAGTTCATATCTAACTGGACGTAGTCAGTGCGTCAGGGGTCCGGATGGTGCTCTGTCCACTTGGCGCGATGTTGTCGTTGGTACTCCTCAGGGGAGCATGCTGTCGGCTAAAATGTTTACCCTCTTCATCAACAAATTGCCTAACATTTTTTCTGACTCGTCTTTCATGCTCTTCGCGCATGACCTCCAGGTGTATCGGTCATGTGCTGTTAATGATTTTGAGCCGTGTGTCTCAACGCTTAATGCTGAGATGGCGAAATTGGAGAAGTGGTGCGACGAGCATGGGATGGGAATCAATGCATCGAAATCAAAAGCGATGATCATGGGATATCCGCGTTTGCTATCCACTGTCGATTTCTCCGAATGTTCGAAAGTAAGGCTGGCTGGAACTGATCTGGAGTATGTCACCGAAGTGCGAAATTTAGGGATTTTAATCTCAAACAACCTATCGTGGACTAGTCAAGTGCCGGAAATATCCAGTAGTGTGTTTCGCGGTCTTCACCAGTTGCGGAGGCTGGCAATTGATTTCCCATGCAATATACGTCTCCAACATGCACAGACCCTGCTGTTGCACAACTTTGATTACCTATGCAAGCTTAGCATTCTGTGAATTGAATCAGGAGCAGGTTTCCACTCTGCAGCGGGCCCAGAACGCGATTATTAGGTTCGTTTTCAGGCTAAAGCTTGATGTGCACGTGACGCCTTACTACGCAAAGCTGGGGTGGCTCAAGGTATCTGAGAGATCCTGGCGGATGTGCATCAGCGGTCGCTAGAAATGCGTCGTCTCTTCTGCAGGTTCCCTTACACCGGACAAGTATCTTTAATAAATCATTCTGTGCAACCGCTATCAGGCTGTCGATGAGTTTGACACAAATAGATCAGTCGATTCTTTCAAGAAAAAAAAAGCGTTATTGAAGAAATTTGAGAGTGGCGCCGAGCACTTACTACCACATTATTGAGGATTACGTACTAACCAAAATTGGTTATTAATCACCAGTGTATATAGAATTTTATTCCCTCATCAAGAAGTATGTTTTATGCCTTTTCATTTTTAAGAAGAATATTATATAAATATAATAAAATTTCATTATATTATTTTGTAATCGAGTGATTGTGTCGAGGATTTTAACCTGTTACCCCCCTTCAGGGGCAATGTAAGAGTGGGCGTAATGGCCTAAATTGTACCCTGATTGTTTAAATAAATAAATCAATCAATCTCTCTCTCTCTCTCTCTCTCTCTCTGCTGAAAAGTAGGGTCGCATCGAAAAAACACAAATCACAAACATATTCTACTAATTACTATAGTAATTATAGTTACTATAATTACTAATTAAAGAGGAGGAGGATTTTCAAACGGGTCGGCGTTACTCTGACGTGCATCTGTTCTCATCACGAATCCAAGGAGTCAGCTACAGTAGGTCAATACACCGGTCACGATCGATAAGCTAATGTAGTATTGTTGGGTCAATTAGGAATATACAGGTGATGACACATGAGGCGCGACTGGCCAGGACCTTCCTATTGACAAACAATCAAGGTATTCCAACACAACGGGTTATTAACATAATAATATTATGTTAATAACCCGTTGCGTTAATAAATCCGTGGTTTGTTGTTATTAAATCATATTATTGATTTTAATCAAATTTATTCATTGCTAAAATAACTGAAACGACGTTTTAATCAAATAACGATGTTGACGACCGACGAAAAGAAAAATTTTAGGGTGAAAAAGCTTTTTTGAAAAAAGCTACCCCTTCTTGGCACGTTGCATTTTACGAAAGTTGTGACAACTGACCCAATGAAATCTAAGTTATTCTCCTTCAGAGTTATGGCCGTTCGTGGACAATAGACATTTTAGTTTCAATCTAGCGGAGAAGCGTCGCAGCAACTTAGAGTCAGAAAAATCGAAAAGGTGCGGAGGTTTAGAGAGAAAATGGACGTTAGTTGGGAATGGTGAAAAGAGGTGTTATCTATCGAACGGTGATATACGTGGAAAGCGAACCCCCCCCCCCCCCCCCCCACCTCTACAATGACGCCCATCACACCCAAAGCCCACTCCCCACACTCAAACAAATAATGTATGATGGGAACTTTTTTACGGTCGAGGCAGAGTGTGTTTCAATGTAGGATCCTCCCCAAGTTGCTCCCCCAAACCACCAAATACTTCTTTCCTTTTAACCAGGCTATATGGGACTCTTCTTTCAATATTTAGACACTTTGTTACCGGCTTCTGCTCGGCCCCATACGGCTCTTTATTCATCTCCCACGGACGGAGTTAACTTTCTCTAGAACTCTCAAAGCCCCATGTCAGGTCCTGAGTCTTCAATTACGTTCCAGCGAACTTTCCCGACCAACTTGAGTTCAACTTTCACCGGATAATTTCACGTTGAATGTGATAGCTGTTAATGTATGTTAAACCTTGTTAAAGAAAGCTCCATCCAGGTATTGAGGTGTAATGAAGCAGTGGACTGGGACGTAAGTAGTAAAAGAGCCCATAAAGTATAAAACCTATGAACGGAGATCGGATGGTTCCCAGCAACCGCGCGGTGAGCCTACATGTGGGTGTGTTCAGAAAACGGTCATTTTTGAGTTGTGTGACGGGCGGAGTACCAAAGGTGCATTTTGTGCACCTATGAGAACTGTGTACCTAAACCATAAAGATTTGTGGTGTTTTTGGCGGAGTTCCGAAAGTGATCACTCCGCCGCTTGTAATGGAGGAAGGGGCCGGGAATACAGGTGACATGGTCTGCTTCAGGAGTTCCAACGTCTGCAATGACGAAAGGTTCATCCAAAGCAGTTTTGCCAGACCTGTCTGGGCACCGTGATCCTGCTGAAGGGAGTTCCGGGGTATCCATTATTTCGCAAGAAGTGTTGGTGGTGAATAGTGGGCCTCTCGGATCCTGCAGTTCAACGTGGGCCCATCGCTCCAACATCCTTGCTGGAGATGTCGAGGTTGGGCTCAGGATTAATGGGCTCCCGCTCATACTGCAATCAGTCGTTATGAAAGATCTCAGGGCAGAAATGAGTTGAGAACACTGATTAGATGACGGGGACATGCGAGACCCATCCCTGCAACGGCGCCACCGTCAACTAGGGTAGGAAAGAACATGCTTGTTCCCGCCAACTCGCCTCGTGCCCTGTGACCACAGATTAAACTACTGACAGTGACAGTGCATGGCGGATCCCGTCTTAATTAAATTGAGCGTTCTGCAGAGCTTATGTGATTGGGAATGAGGGTGTAGATTCCCCATAGCTAGGAACAAAATTTGCTTTATTACAACAACAACATTTAACAACATTTAATGTTTTATTCTGAAAGTGTAAACTTTGTCTACTAAGTAACGTCTTAAAGTCTTCAATTTAGTACAATATACTATACTATTGTGGCTTTTGCGCTTAACCGCTAATATTTCGAGTTAGACGACAAACATTTTACAATTTTGTCAAGGTTCCGGGCAACAGTTTTGTCAGAAAACCTTGGATTCGTGTTCAGTGACTCTAGCAACAGAAGGAACCGTAGACATTACAACTGGGTACCCCAAAACGTTCCTCCATTTGCTATTTTAATTTATAATTTGAGGAGTTTACTTTCAAAAGGGCATTTATCCATTTTTACTTGTTCTTGAGAATCTGAAAAAAAGAAGTTTAGTGGCCCTAATAAAACGTAGTTTTCCCAAATTACAGAATTGCTTAAGTCTTGGTTCGAGTGATGCAAATAATATTTGCATAGAAAATATAAGAAAATTCCGAACTTCTATATTATAGAAGTTCGGAATTTTCTTATATTTTCTATGGGATGACTTCTATATTTTAAATCTGGATAAGTGCCCTTTGATGAGAAACTCGGATGCGTGCATTTTTGAAGAAAAAACGGCGTCAACCGAAAACGATCATTGGTGGGGGTTGACTCTGTCTTAAGACTTTGACTTCACACAGACGACAGACAACAGCTAGAATTTCTTTTGGTAACCCGATTCTTTGAGAATAAATTTTTCAGGTACGATTTAAAATCGAGTCAATAAAACGGCTTTATTAGCTATACCCAACAACCGATAATCTCGAGACACGGTTCTGTTGTGCTTTGTGCTTGAGTGATGCTTGTAAAAAATAAAATAAAAATACCTATATAAATAAAAAAATAAAATGAAATAATAATAAAGAGGTAAGGAGACGAAGAGCCGGAAACGGCCAAAAAAGGGAGCTACCCCGAAGTGAACAGGTGGTTCCGGGGTAGTTCTCTGTAAGAAGGAAGGGAGTGGTGGTTTTAGTTGGTAGGCCCAGTTATGGGAAAGTCCAACACTGTTGAGAAGTCGCGGTCCCTCCTCTTCGCTCATAATGAGTTTCCCCACTTCCCACAAAACAAAACAAAAAAAAAAAACAAAAAAAACAAAAAAAAAACAACAACAAAAAAAGAAAAGCTTAACCCTATTAACATTAAATTAGCGAAAACGCAGAGAAAAATAGTGTTGAGAACAGAACCAGGCCCGCGATCATGGCGCACAACCAATAACACGCATGCACTAGAGTCGCTGTGTGTCGCACAGGGATCTGGTCTACCTACAGGTATAACAGACCCCTGGTGTCACCACCTGTTTAGCTGGAGAGTTATCCTAGTGAATCGTAGGTATACTCGAGTGCTGCGCTCGAGCAGTTACCCCGTAAACTATTATCAAACTCATCAGAAAAAACACCTTTGGATATGTGCCTTTTTGGAAAAAAAAAACAAACAAACAAAACAAAACCAATTCTTTGAACTTGCATCTTTGGTGGTACCTATGTATAAAATGTTCGACTTTTAGTCTTTTCCTGATCTCATGGAAGAGGTATACCTACCTCTTCCATGGAATTTCTCATGCATGAGATCAGGAAAACACTAAAAGTCGAGCATTTTCCCAACACGGATATAGGTACGCCCTTTTGAAAGTAAACTCCTCATTTCACCGTACTCTGTGCAGGGAGATCCCTCATAGTAATTGTTCACAAAATTTTCTACAATTATAATAATCAGAGAGATCCTGATCAGAGAGATTATAATTCAATCCCTGATTGAATTATAATAATGATTATTATATAAATTTTATGCAAAGTCTAATTGATTCACTCTATTAGCATGAAATAATATTTTTCAGAACTTTAGGCGCAACGGGGACGGGCCTCGGTTGAGTTCTCTTATCAAATAAGAGAAAGTGGTGGTGGCACATCAAAAGTATTTCTCGATTGCGTCAGGATCGAATGAACATTTTTCAAATTTGAAAACGGGAATCTTTCCCGAATTCCGAGGGTTGGTTGGATACAGATCAAATTATGACCAAGTCCCAAACTACTCCGATGTAAACGGCACAATGCAATAATTGCATTAATACCTACCTTGCGATAATTGCAATAGTTGCGAATTATTTGCTAAATATGTCGAGATTCGCCCAATTTGAATTCTGTCGTAGATTAATACATTGAACATGATTGTTTCTAAATTCGCTCTCCCTTTACTTGTGAGAGAAATGGAACTTTTTTCATTTTTATTGAATTACATCGCCTCGGGCATACCTGTCAGCGCCGACGGTTCAGTTCACCCAACGAACAAAATTCATTAAGCGTTCGAATTTGGTTTCCGGTTTAGTCTCCTCCAGTACAGGTAGAAACAAATCTGTTAGCAAATTAAGTTTCCTGAAATTACCTGCGTGGAAAGCAATATTGAAAAGTGGTATTTGTAGGGATTTATATTAAAGTAGGGAAATAGTTTCCCATACTGATCCTCCTTCTTGGTGAATTGTTACATTGAAAGTGCATTCTGCTAAGTTTATATAGGAATAATTATTCAATTAGGTATGTGTACTCCCAATTTAATAAAGTAGAAAACTAATAGTAGACGATCAATGTAAAAAATGTACCAATGACAATTTTGGCCATTTTGAGATGGTTTTGATGAGAAAGCGATGAAGAGATAGCGGAACTGTGATGGGCAAAATTAAATTAGCAAGCGATTAGAGTGTTTGGCTAAGAAGTGACCAAGTGAGTGGTGTAATTGGAAAATTGTTCCACTCACTTGACGATGACTTTTCCCTTTCAGGGGTTATGAAAACGAATTGGAGTCGATACGAGTAAAGGCATTAACCATCTTTCAGAATCACTAGCGTGTTGATAAAGCTTCGATCGACGTTATTCAAGAATCGCTTGCTGTGTTGTTCTCGGGAAAAGGTTTCTCATTGCGGAGAGCATGTTAATGAGCCGAGCAAAGAAAGGTTTCGTCGCAAGGGAAAATGCTAATGACTTTAACAGCCACTTGACTCAAGAAAGTGAAAAGTAGACGTTGCGAGGTAGTTCAAAAGCGCTTATATTGGGGGTTTTGGGCCCTCGACGGAGGAGGGAAGCTGTATGATCAGTAACGAGGAGGGCGGGATTACTTAATGCTCCTTCAACGGTAATGTGATTCAAGAGCCGGCCAACCCTCTAAGCGGATCACATCAGACCATTTTATCTCGGCAGTAGATTTCATTTAAAGTTGATTCACTTGAGCGTGTTTACCGCTCAAAATATGCCACTAACCATTCAACTTCAAAAGGACCATTTCCAATTAGAAGAGTCATCAGTTGGCTTTTTTTATGAAAAACTACGTCGTTTTAGAAAGAAGCACCGCAATACTGTATCTTTTCAAGCTGGTGTCTCAAATAAAAGGTGACTCACTTGATGCTAATTATTTGAAATAGGATTGATCAATGAGCTTATCGCACTATTAGCGAACTACTCAAGTCTAACGAGCGGAGCCAACGTTTTATATGGTCCGTGCGAGTACAGTATGGAACAAAATCAAATACATATATTATATTATAATATATACATATTATGACAAAATTCGTCGGCCGGTTAAAAAAGGTTTCATCCAAAATTTGTTAGATCTGGTTCAGTCGAAAGATGATATTCTAGGGAAACTGCCAAATCTACATAGTTTTCCTAAAATACTTGTACTTATCTGTCCACCGTTCGCCGCACAGTGGGACAAAATGGCCACGTTTTTTAAAAACCTTCAAGCTGATCACGAATATACCTATACTTACCTAAATTGCTCCTTAATCTTATTTCTTCCAAAAACAACTTGTTCCTTTGTGAAAGGCAGGCTAGGATACTCATGAAATGTGAACGCCGAGAAAAGTTGTGGGAAAAGTTCTTGAGAAATAAATTTAGCTTCGATTGAACACCCTAAAATTGAAAATTTCTTCAAACATCAGTGAGTGGTTTTGTTGTGTCGAAAAACATTTCCCAGCAGGTTCATAGGGTATATTGCCCACCTGTTTCCCATCTAAAAAAAAAAGTTCGAACAAACCCACTCGTTGAATGAAAGAAGTTCGCGCGAGTGTGAGACGGCTCTGACGCCACATGTCCGGTAATGCAATATACAGAAACGGAGTCCTAAGCCTCCCAATGTGTATACACATCGGTTTATTGTACCTTTAGGGAGAGTTGGAAGGGATCGGGCTGAAAATTTTGCTGGTACCACTTCGCAAGGCAGACAGACACTTTTTTCCTACCAAAGTTAACATATAAATCGATTTTTTCTGTATATTGCATTACCGGACACGGGGCGTCAGAGCCGTCTCACACTCGCGCGAACTTCTTTCGGGAGGCTTAGGACTCCGGCCCGCCCCCCTATTAAATCAGGGACGCTAATCGATTCCACGTCACACCCGCTTAAAACTTTTTGAGGACTCCGTCCTGTTGGATTACGATCGGCCAAGTAATTTGTGAGGACTCCGTCCAGGGGCTGCGATGGGAGGAATTTGGGATTGACGTCAACAAACCTGCTACTGGCTTCAAGAATAAACAAAATAGATATCACAATGCACTTTGCTTCCGTTGCACCATGCTCTTTGCTTCCGTTGATTCGCAATCTTTCATTCTCTATAAAGCCCGAACCATGATAAGGTGGTAGCTCAAACAATTTTTTTGGGCTCGTCTTTTTGCCTCCTTCAGACGTAGCCCCTGCATTTCATGAATAATTCATTGCGGGCAATTATTGCGGGCAGGAAAACCCAGGAACAGCGGTGCCATCTTATGAAAGGATCTTTATCTTATGAAAGGATCTTTATCTTATGAAAGGATCTTTATCTTATGAAAGGATCTATATCTTATGAAAGGATCTTTATCTTATGAAAGGATCTTTATCTTATGAAAGGATCTTATGAAAGGATCTTTATCTTATGAAAGGTTCTTATCTTATGAGAGGATCTTTATCTTATGAAAGGATCTTACGAGAGGATCTTTATCTTAGGAAAGGATCTTTATCTTACGAAAGGATCTCTATCTCATGAAAGGATCTTTGTCTTGTGAAAGGATCTTTATCTTATGAAAGGATCTTTATCTTAAGAAAGGATCTTTATTTATGAAAGGATCTTTACCTCATGAAAGGATCTTTATCTTATGAAAGGATCTTTATCTTATGAAAGGATCTTTATCTTATGAAGGATCTTTATCTTATGAAATGATCTTTATCTTATGAAAGGATCTTTATCTTACGAAAGGTTCTTTATCTCATGAAAGGATCTTTATCTTATGAAAGGATCTTCACCTCAAGAAAGGATCTTTATCTTATGAAAGGATCTTTATCTTATGAAAGGATCTTTATCTTATGAAAGGATAGGCAGGACTTGCAGGATAGGCAGGACCTGCAGGATAGGCAGGACCCGCAGGACCTGCAGGATTTAGCCTCTTTAGCCTCTTCGGACGGAGTCCTTACTTTCTCTTTAGCCTCTTCGGACGGAGTCCTTCATTCGACTCAGGTGGGTCGGGACGGAATTTTATAATTTTCTTAAGCCGATGCCACTGACTAATGAGGGGCGGGACGGAGTCCTGGCCCTCTCATACACATTACATATTATTAAACATGCGGGATTTTTCAGGTCAAAAAGCGATTTTTTTTAAAGCTCAAAATACCTACCTCCTATAGTGCCAATATTACGTATTTATTCAATTTCTTTTTTATATTTCTATTCAGTTAGATTTCAGGGGGTTGAGCAGCTCTCAGTCTTTATTATTGGTTTCCCTGCAGGGAACGCATCCGTATCTCCAATGATATTGGTAAAAAAATTATGAAAAAAATCACATCACGTATTGAGTGGCCTAGTAACAAGAAAACACAACAAAACATTTTTCATGCTACATTTAATTCAGGATTGAAGGGATTATAACAATTTAAAGATTCAAATTGTTATAACAAGATCATAAATCATTAGTTTTTCCTTTTGAATGGGCTCAATGCAATGGACAGCATGTGAACAACGCGAACCTTAGAAGTGAGTTCGAGTAATTCACAGCTAAGAGCTCTCGTAGGTGGAGGGGGCCAAGATATACATTGCCTTTGAAATCAGACGTCAAATTCAGGTGAAGCTCTGTTTACAAAACATGTCTCAACCAGGATTCATTTACCGGCCACATGTGCTCATTTAGTGGGAAGGGATTTTCGAAGCCAAGTGTGACACAAACTAACGACAATTCGGCCGAGTCCCCTCCGAAGAGCTCTGCCTTGTAGATAAACGACTCTCCCCGTCTAATTCAAGAGTTTCTCGTTTCTATTTTTAGGGATATAAGACCGCAGTGTGGTATGAGCAGCTCACCATCCCACACCTAACCGCCCTTCGTTTGATCCGAAATTACTCAGCGTATTGAAATTTGAGGAAGCCTCTTAATGGGAATGAAAGAATCGTCATCGACTGCGATAAACTGAAAGTGGTGAAAAATCGGGTTCTGGATGTGGTAGGTCGATGTCGATTTCATCTATGATTCCGAGATAAAGCAAACTCTTTGATGAAATACATGAAAAATGATTGTTTTCCAAGTCAGGTATAAATAACTAGGTAATAACTCAAATAATATGTATTAATACATATCATTTCATTACAGTATATATGTATTAATACATATTATTTCATTACAGTATATATGTATTAATACATATTATTTCATTACATATTATTTCATTACAGTTATTATAATAACTGTAACTAGTACCTAACCCTGAAACGGCGCGATGCGCCTGTCTTGAAGACGTGGGTAATGGTTGTTGTGCAAAGAAAACGGTAAACTGCTTTATTGTTGTAAAAGAGGGTATTTAGAAAGAGGAAGAGGGAACGTTGAGAAAGGGAATGAGGGAAAGGCTTTTTCTTTCTTTTTTTTTACTTTTCTGAGGGAACTACATAATTATTGTTAATAAAGTACCTAACGAACTAATGGATGACAGCTCAGCGTGTAGTCGTTGCCTCTTTCTCTGCAGGAAGGTTTGACGGGTTTTTAAACGGGCTTTATCTAACGCGATTCTGCCTCCACATCGTCTATCTCAGTTGTGACGTCTTTGACGGTTGATATTGACGGTGGCAGCATCTTCATTTTCCTGGTTGTCATCATTGTGTGCATCATCATTGTCTTCATGATCACTGAAGAGGAGCGAAGACATGTTGAGGCTGTCGGTGTTAGGTGGGCGTTGTGCGAACCATTGTGTAAGGTCATTTGAGGAAGGGGAGTTTACCTCTAGCGCCGTGGTGCTGGTTATACAACAGATAGAGATCCGCCCTCGGAATTTCTTGATGGCCATGTTTTGGATGGAGATGGCGTCGCCCTCTTTGAAGTTGAACGGTTTCATCCCATTTCGAGATATTTATGGTTCCAGTTCTGTCGGTCAGTTGGGTTTTGTGCAGCAGGACCGACTTCCCCCCCCCCCACCCCCTTCGTTGTAACTTCCTTGCTATCATGAGGAGAGGAACAAATTGCCATAATGCTGTGCAAGTGCTTGTCCGGTAGTCCCACCACTCACACAGCTGATCGAGGGAATCCCTGTCATCTGAAACTTCTCTAGTTGTCCTAGAAAAAGTCCTCCTCTTGTAGTTGTCCTAGAAAAAGCCAGTTTCTTGTAAGGTGGTTAGGGTGAGAAATGACTCCTCTGCTGAGTACTAAATTGTTTATTTGAATAAACAATTGTAGCGTGGGGACCGGTTTCGAGCGACTAAGCTCATCTACAGCCCAGAGTGATTTGAGGTAGGTGGAACGTACAATCAGTTCTGAACCGGTTCAGAACTGATTGTACGTTCCACCTACCTCAAGTCACTGAAGATGAGCTTAGTCGCTCGAAACCGGTCCCCACGCTACAATTGTTTATTCAAATAAACAATTTAGTACTCAGCAGAGGAGTCATTTCTCACCCTAACCACCTCATTGGATTAGACCTCTGCACCGTCGGCAAACACCACACAGTTTCTTGTACTCCCAAAAAGGCTCCCTTTCAAATTTCAACCCTCGTATTACCCTCATCATAATATGATGAGATGACTATAATATTATTATAGTGGCAATGCGTTACCTACTCCTTCGAGTTCGATTGCTTTGAAAGACACTTCACCTCATTCTTTGATATCTAAACTCTTGAAATATTGACCCGAGATTAAAAAAAAATCGATGGCTGCGTAAACAAACCGGCCTAACAACCAACTTGTTCCGCGTTGCTAAGGATGACCCGAATCACCGGAAGTAGAGGGTATCGAGCAATTTTGGAAAATCGTGCATCACCGTGTCAACCCTCGGATTCATTTAGAAAAAAAGTCGTTCAAAACGGTTCGGCCGTTTAGGCCGTAGAACGTGACACATACAAACAAACCCATACCGACCTGATCTGACGAACGGCTCGAGCTACAAAAATCGTTCTGGAGTCGTTGGAATCAGCTTAAAAAGCTCATTCCAGAGAGCCGTGACCCAACGAAATCGGACAAAAACGTTCGTTCTGCTTTTGAGTCCCCCTTAGATACGTCCTCCTACGTCAAGGATGTAAACAACCTCCGTTGTGAAGGACCGCCCGAAAACCGACGAAGGAGCGGCGTGGATCGGGCAGACCTTCAAAAGGCACAACTTCGCGTCGAGCCCTTTCAAATGAACCATCTCCCACGAAAATTGATGGAGAACTGCAGCCTCCACGCGCCAAGCAAAAATCACTGATCGCTAATAAAAAGAAGATAATATCATTTTAGTTATCACTAAATGGTAATAATATTACAACTAAATGGTAATAATTTATATTATAAATGGTAATAATTTATATTATAAATTTTAAATAAAAAATGAAACTAAAATCCCAAAAAACATAAATTTCTACCTAAAAATTAAATTAAATTCATCATTATAAAACATGAAGAGGAAGGATGCAAGATCCGTACATTCTGTGTTTAAACAAAATTGTGTTTTATAAGTACAGAATAAATGGTTTTTTAGGGTCTATTCAGAACTTTAAAAATTTTGATAACTACAAATCCAGAGCAAATTTTACTAATGGGCTAATTATTGACATAAAAGATCCAACAATTAATTCTAAATATTTTTTTAAATTTCAATTTAAATGTATAAAAATGTTTTTTCTTTCTTGCAAAGTTTTTGTACGGATGTGGGACTACAAAAAATGGATTATTCGTCCAAAATTACTCAAAAAAAAAAAAAAAAACGACACTTCATTCGCCTTCCGGCTACCGTGGATAAGCGTGTCTGTTTGATTTTGAACTGGCAGCGCACCAGGGTTTCCAACGCATTTTCCCGTATGCCGTCGTTTCGTGTTGTTTTTTCCATTTTGGCCAGACATTATTTCGGAAAGTGCAATCTTTGGGCCTTGCTCCTGACTATAACGAGCATAACGAGGTTGTCAGATTCCTGAAACTTTTCTTTGGTCTAGCCCTTTTTGCCGCCAAATGACGTAGAAGCTTTTAGGTACTGGAGGTTGCGGTTTTATAACAACTATCATTTAATGATAGTTGTAGGGAATTCTGACTGGAGGTGGCGCTTCTACAACTACTAGTTAGGGGAGGCTGAAAACGAGGGTGGCGCTTTTACACGTTTTTCCCCTAGCACTGGCGCTTTTACATGTTTGCGCGCCTTCCTGACATCCTTCGAAAGCCCCATGAGAGCCCCATTGATCATTACGGTGAAGCCTGATGGTTCTAGGATCCCAAAAAATTGATTCTACGCCCAAAGATACTTGAAAAACAACACCACACTCGATCCCATAGTCGAAAACCTTCACAAATCGCTCCCGTAGTCCCTTTTTAACCAGATTGAGCCCCACGGGATTGGTTGGGCGATTGGATTGAAAACTCACTTGGCGACACGATGCGATGAGAAATAAAGTATTTTGTCAATATTTCAGATTCAGATTATTTAACAAGAACTCCTTTTCCGAAATGAGCCTGAACGGCGGGCGGACATTTCATTTCAGAAATCCACTCATGATGAAAGGACAAATTTTGAGGCTGATAAAAACTTTCGACCTCCGCCGCGAATATATATTAAACAGTTTATTAAATAACTGTTTCCGATTTAGTTACTAAACAGGGCATCAGATTTGGAATTAGACCACATAAAAAATCTCAAATATCATAACTATAATCACCATAGTGCCATACCAATAATTGGAGTATAAATCGTTGTCGTAACAGTAAATCCGTATATCTCGTTTTTTGGGTGTTTTGAGTTAGGTAGAATTCATGGAAATACTCAATGGTAAATTCACGTTCTACCAGAAAAAAATGCAACAAAATGCTGCACATTTTAAACAAGAGTTTAGACCTATCTATTATTTTTTTATATTTCTATCAAAAAATAACCTAGCATAAACTAATTCTGTCAATAAAATAATATTTTTGAAAAAAAAGAATACCTAATAATAATTCAAAAATGTCTGTACAAAGTTTGGCAAGGTGTGGGACATCCGAAAATAGATTATGCGTCCAAAACTACTCGGAGAACGACACCTTATTTACATCAGGAAATCCTTCAAAATCCCATTTGTAGCCCCTTGAAAGCCCCATAAATCTCCACTGTGATATTGGATATTTCCGGGACCCCTAAAAATGGATTTTACGCCCAAATGTACTTCGAAAACAACATCCCACTCGATATCTTCAACCCCCCCCCCCCCCCCCCCCCCCCCCCCGCTACAATAATAAACCAAAAATAGTGTATCAGTCATGAAGTGTTGGTACCTATCGAAACTGAGAAAAATGAATAAACGTCGACTCATTGATTGGTTGCAGCCGTTTCTGAACAAAAATGGCTCATTTCTACCACCGATGGTGGAACGTGGAGATGGAAAGAAGGAGAAGTGTATTATTGGCTCATTCAAAGTAAATTAATGAGAAATAACTTATAAAACTACGGAAGTTTCTTATAATTCGGATTAACTTGAACTGTATCGATGGACCCACCCCGAATCGAAATGGTGAATAGAAACGGTGGGGGAGGGCTCTACTGCAGGAGGGAAACATTATTCGGGGTACCCACGTCAGAATTGGGATGTCTGATGGGGCGCCGCTAGTGAAATAATTAGGGGAAACACCGGAGTTGGAAGAGGAAGGTACACTGAGAGCACCGCACCTGTCCATTTTCCCAGGCGACACGGGAAATCACTCTCCCTTGGGGCGGAATCATTTACAAATCTGACACGAGCCTTCTTTAAATATTTATCAGCCAACTCCATAAGCCCCCGTACATCATCATTCCATTGTGTTTGTCAGGGCTTTGAGCGTCCCGTTTTATTCACGTCGACCTCTGAAACGTTCGCACGGCCAAAGATTGAAAATATTCATGAACACGAGAATTGGATTGTGCTCAGTACTTACTTGAAATTCGGATCAGTTTCAGGTGGGCTCAATTGTGAAAAAAAAGTGGGCAAAGCCTGCCGTCATCTTTGCAATTAAAAATAGGGTAGGTATTCAAGAGTGCGAATTCAGTAGGCAGTGTTTGCAGGTGTTTTGGTTGAACAGTCACATTACTATCGTTTCGTGTAATAGTAGGTACCTACATAAACTTGTCACTCAACTCAACTAGAAACATGAGTGTAATTGCTTAAAATTTGACCTTTACTCAACTTTCATGTAGAGTAAATTTAATTTAAAAAAAATAAATTAATTAATTAAAAAATTAAAAAGAATTATAAGAAAACCTTAATAACATAAACTAGTATTTACAAAAAAAAAAATAAAAAAAAAATAAAAAATGAATTCACCCCAAATAATATTTAGTGTGTGTATATTATACTCTTCTCACCTTGTATTTTCGGCTTACCTATCGTTTCCCCACACTTTTTCACGCTGAATCCGAACGATCATCCTGGATTTCAATAAGGTAAAAAGCGCTGCAAATTTCGCACGAGGGTTTATCATTCTTTGATATAAATTGTGCAAAAAGTAATTTTATGTCAATAGATTTTTTTTTTTTTTTTATTAAAAAAAACAGCTTTCAAGTGCAGCTTTTGAATAAATTTATGATTCCAAAAGATAGATTTTGCGTCCAAAATTACTCGCTAAGAGACCTCATTCGACATCCTGACATCCTAAAAAAGCTCCATTAAATGGAGACAAATTTTGTAGTCCCACGAAAACCCCAATGATCCCCACAGTAAAATAGGATGGTTCTGCAGAACCATCCGATTCCCATGGGACCCCCTAAAATTGTTTCTGCGTCCGAAAATACTTCTTAAACAACACCTACCTCGACCCCATAGACGAAACCTTTCAAAAACCCTTCCCACAGCCCTTTTTAGCCCAGATCGCCCCACGGGATTGGGCGGTCTGGGTGCTCTTGCGTACCTACACAACTAAATTGCGAACCAAGGATTTTGTCAAATTCCCAATTAAAATTTCCTATTGGATAAAACAGCCTGAACGGAGATAATAGGTCTGTTACATAATAATAACATTATTTTTGAAATCTGAGCGTCATGTCTGCACATTAGGACAAATTTTGAGGCCAATCAGAATATACGATCCCCTTCGATGAATTGATGTATTATTCCAAAAATAATCAAACAAAATATTAATTAAGTTGGGATTGTAGATTCATAGTTTGAAGCGGGAAGGGCGAGTTGGCTGGCTTGGCGACACGCAATTGAAGAGGTAAAGCGAAGGTAACTTAACTCGCCGTTTTAGTTTTAGATTTTTTTTAAATGAACTTTGTGTTGTACATGAAGGGTAGATGAATCAATTTTTGGGTCATTTTTAATCAATTTCAGTCGAAAAATTCAAATTTTTACCGTTAGCCTTTTTAACCCCCTGACTCAAAGATTCAGAAATGGTTGTCACACCCTCTCGGCGGTCCTGGTCTTCTTCAGCGGGAAGGGCAGCCAAGCGATTAAGTCCAAATTAAACACAATAAAACACTAATGCGGGCATCAGAGGGGTGGATGATCGAGTCTACTAAGTGGTATTTAAGTGTCGTGGCTTGGGGGTGGAGGCAAAGTGTAAGTGAGGAGAAAAAGCTCTGGGACGGCGAGGGGGAGGGGAGGGGGTAGTCCATATAAAATAATCTCAGTTCCAAACATGAAGCCCCCTTTTGTTTGGGTGTATGTACTATTTGCAAGGGAGAGAGCTAAGCGGCTCATCGGGGAGCTGCACAATAGGTCCCCAGCCGCTCTCGAAACTTCTCTTGCCACCGTTTATTATTTGAATTAGGCCATTGTTGTGTGAAGGGCCTCTTTTTTTCCTCTTTTGGCCGATGCCTCCTCCACTCGACACATCTGCTCCTCTCGCTAGCTCATCACTCCCCCTAACCCCCTCCTCACCTTAGGAGTAACTCGCACATCACACACATCGTAATACCCCCCCCCCCCCCCTCTTCACCTAGCCACGACCCCTCCATCACTCGAACATTGATGATTTGTGTTCTGTGACGTTCAAAACGATTTCGAGAAGGTTCTTTGTCTTATTCAGTTTGTAGACATTTCGGTGGAAGCTCAAATGGTGAGGGGTTTTCGTGTCAGATGATTCTCTCCCTTTCCCTTCGAAAAAAGACACATCCTGTGAAACATTACATCACGGTTTCACTAGTAGCTAAATGGATTCTAAGTTGGGAACATTTTGGAATATTTGAACCCGGTTGTTTAAGGGGCTAGTTCACGTTTTTGAAACTTTTGGAAAACAAAAAACTGTCCCATGTCGTTAAAACAATAAAAACATCCTTTTCTTGCTGATTTTTTTTCCAAATAGAGCGAAATACTTCACTTCATTTTCCAGAAGTTTTCTGATTTTTTTCAAAGTGTACCAAACATGTATTGCAATATGAAATTCGTTCACAAAGCCCATCCTTTCCCGATTTATGAAATGTATTTATACATAATTATAATTATAATTTTCTATCATAATTATAATTATGATAGAAAATGTTAATAAAATGGAAATTCGGAAAAAATGGAAAACTTCAGAAACCGCATCCTTGTACAAGCCCTTCATCAGTCTCTCTGTTAACCACTTGGACGTTTTGGGCAGCAGGATTTTTTTTTTCTTTATCTGGAATTTTGACAAAGTACGCGAGTTTTCTCTTAGTTGTGCTTGCAAGGTTTTCAGTCCGATCGCTCAAAACTGTGGGGCTGAAAAGGTTCTGTGAGGGGGGGGGGGGGGGGGGGGGGTCGAAGGGTTTGGGCTAAACGCATCTCTTGCGTCACTGACTCTGACAAACGAAGGGTCTAAAAAAGAGATATCGGGGTGGTTCGCTAGAAATGGACTCTCTGTTAATGAGACGAAAACTGAGACTCTCTACTTTGGGTTGCGGGACTTGTCATCCTTGGACGAAAACCCCCCAAGCGTTAGATTTCTGGGAGTATTGGTGGATCCAAAGCTGAACTGGAACCAACACTGTGAGAACCTTGAATCTAGGTTAAATTCCATTGTTTTCCTCCTGCGTAGGTTACAGGAGAAGCTACCCAAAACTGCAGTCGTAGCGGCATTCCATGCTGCTTTTATGAGTCGTGCGACTTATGCCATCCTCTGTTGGGGTCATGCCGCGTCGGCTGCCGCAGTTTTCGCATGCCAACGCAGGGCTGTACGAGTGGTCGCTGGGCTGAAGTACCAGCAGGATTGTAAGCCAGCCTTCATAAGATTAAACATCTTGACCATCCCTGCGGTTTACATACTCGAAGCTACGTGCTACGTTTTCTCCAACTTACACGAGTATCATACCTCCACTCATGGGTATAGATCACGGCATGGGAGTGACTTGCTGGTACCTTTTCACCGCTTGAAATCATCCCGCATCAGCAGTTCATGGTGGGGTATTAAATTTTTCAATGCCATCCCTAAAGAGTTGCGAGCGAAATTTACGGCAACAAACGTTAGGCCAAAACTTGTCAAGTTTTTAAAATCCATCGCACCCTTTGATTTTAATGAATTTTTCCTCAGTATAAAGAATGTAAGAGAGCTCTAGTTAGGCATAGGTTTTGTAAATTAGGTATCTAATAGCTTGTTAATGATGTACTACCTACCGCTGTATTATTGAAGTAAGTTTTTGTGAGCTGTAATTTTGTAAGGAAATTTTGACCTTGTCTTTGCACTCTGTGTTCTTGGCAATAAAAAATCTTGAATCTTGAATCTTGAATCAATGGGTTTGAGTTAGGTGTTGTTTTCGATTTTTTTTTTTTTTTTTTTTTTACATAGAATCCATTTTTGGGGGTTTCAGAAAATCTGATTTCACCGTGGGGATATATTGGGTTTTTGAAGGATGCCAGGAGGTTAAATGAGGTGTCGTTTTCCGAGTAATTTTGGAGGCGGAAACGGGGGGGGGGGGGGGGTAGATGGTTTCGGTGGTGTCGATTTTTCGGGGTCCGTCATCTGTCCAAACGTAAGGGATACAGATTCTATTTTTTTAATTTTTTTTAATAGTTTTATAAACAGAATTAAGTTTTGCACAGTTACCGCCAAAGAATAAGTAACTCTCGTGCAAAGTTTGCAGCGTTTTCTTGTACCAAGTGGTACTGACTACATTTCGTGAAATCCAGCCAAAAACCTGAATATCTTGATTTATCCGATAAGTATAAAATTTATTTGTGCTTCGTTTAAAGAAGAGTGGAACAAAACTTTGAAGAAAAAGATTACCTATAATGCATAGAATGAACACAGATTGTCCGTTGAAATTTGTACAATGTCATGCTGACCATAACACGTTCCAAGTGATTGCTTACCCATATAGGCTTCGAATTTTGCAGAAAAGACAGTTTTTGTAGGTAGTTTTTTTAATTTTTTTTTTAATTTCCCAATTTTGGAAAATAATAAAAATAAATAATTTTGTAGTAAAATTAATTTAAAATCAGAAATTTTGTAGGTAGTTTTTTGTTATTTCCCACATAGAGGTTAACGGAATTACTCCCTCTCAACATTCAGCGATTCAATTGTATCTACTGTATTCTCTACAGCAAATGGAAATAGTGCAATTTTTTGTGCATACTTAACAATTTTGCGTGAGACAGCTTATTTTCTGTTTCGTAGGAAAATCCCTTGCCAAGAAAGCCAACAATGAGGTGAGGGTGTTTCACCACCTGCAGTTTTCAAGTAGCGTCCCGCCTCCCCGGGGACTCACTTAGCTTATATCAAGGGCCTTGCGTTTGGAGTGCCTGGTCGTCACCTCTTTGTCTCAAGTTACACTCGAGCAGGCCTTATTTCTTCAGGTTGGACGGTGCGGAAGGAACTCGAATCGTGATTGAATGACCTCAGGGTATGTTCAAAACCGTTGTACATGTCGTGTCCTTACTTGCTTTAAGACAACACTAAAAATCTGCACCTAGTTGGGGTTTGGGGAGGAGTCCAGGGCAAAAATATGTATTTCCTCTTCTTCATTCCTATTTTCAGCGTAAAAAATCATTCAAACGGGAAATGGAATATGTGTTAATTTCCCATTGGATTTCGCCAAGAGACACACCCCTCCCGATGGCTTTAACGCACCCAAAGCCAACCAAAATCGCGTGTGGGGGGGGGGGGGGATAACGGAAAAGTACCTACCTACCAAAAAAAAAAAAATAACAATAATAATAATAATAATAATACCTAATAATAAAAGACCCTAGTAGGTCCTAGTGACTAGGAGAATAGTTAGGATACTACCGTTTTTGAGGATTCTCAGGGGATGCAGTTGGATACTCGTTTTTCTTTAGGTGGCTGACAAGAATCCATGGATTCTGGCAAGATCTGTTTTTTTTTTCTAAAATCAATACCTACTTCGATGTTCCTTAAAAATAGGTAGTGCATAATTCCGACTAATTTTCCAATTTTGATTTATCCAATCTGACTGCTCCGTCTCTCTCCTGCTCTCTCCTCTTCTTCTTCTGCTTCTCTCTGTTGAATAACTTGGAGGAACAAAAAGGGCAACTCTTACAGGTGCTGTTGGTACAGTACGTTCTTCCTCAAGAGGGCAGAATACATCTTCATATTCCCGTCAGGAGTAGCAAATTTTGATCGGCCTCGAGATGTCCTTACGTTCCATGATGTGTGGATTTCAGCCGTACGCTGTCCGCAGTCCAGGCCGATTTGGGCAGTAGGAATTTATTTTATAGGTACCCGAATTTTGTCAAAAAACTCTGTTTCCATCTAGCAATCGGCCAAGTTTTCAGCCCGATCGTCCAAACCCATGGGGCTTTGTGGGGGTAAAAATGGGCTACGGAAGGGTTTTTTATGGGTTTCGGCTATGGGGTCGTGTTAGGTGTCGTTTTCAAAGTATTTTTGGTCGTAGAATCTATTTGTAGGGGTCGTAAACCATCTGATTTCACCGTGGAGATCTATGGGGCATTCATGGGGATACAACTTGGGCTTTTGAAGGACATCAGAAGATGTCGTTTTCTGAGTAGATTGGACGCATAATCCATTTTTGGGAGGATCCCACATCTATCCAAACATTGTACAAGGGTTTTTTTTTTAAACAATTTTTTATTGACTGCATTAATTTTTGCACAATTTTTCTATATCAAAGATTTGCACCGTTTTGATGAATCATTTCGTTGTTTTATAAATTTCTCCAAATCAAGGAGATTAAAAATTCACAAAAGAACTAGCGGATGAAATAGTGTGCCGTTCATCTGTTTTCTGCTATTTCAGTGAGCGTTCAAAAATATGCGGGTTCCAGATTCTTTTTCAACAGAGAGTATCATAATATGATACTATCATATAATATATGATCATATTATGATATTATCATAATGAACTATCTTGGGAGTTATTGAACTGAATCCTGACCAGAGATTATAATCTAACGGAGTAGGTATGTTCTCTAGGATTTTCCTCTCCTCACTTCGTCACTCATTCCATTTCCACACGTATCAGCGAAGTTTTCCACGAGGGCCCTGCCCTTCCAGCCCGTCCCGGTGTAATAATAATTATTTCACCATTATTCAATCATTGAACACTTCAAATAGTAACGTAGAACACACGGTCCTTATAGCGTACGAGACAGCCACTCTCATTTTAACGAAGTTGGAAAAAGTCTTCTGTCGTTATTTTAGTTTTGATTTGGATATTAGTCAGTTGCAGCCCAAGTTTCGATGTGTCATGTTTGGGGGTTCGACAATGACACGTCATTCGATTTTCTGGCCCAATTCCTTCAAAAACCTCATTTATAGTCCCATAAGGTGTAGATTTATTCGTTTCACTTTCCTTGCTGTAGATTTTAACTTTGTTTTTCGAGCATATATCGATATATCGATTGAGCATAAAACAGATGTTTTTCGAGCACATTTGTTGATTTAATCGAGCATATCATTCCGAGCCGTAGTGCGTTCAGCAGGACTTAATTAAAAATACTGTGTTTCCAGCTTTGTTTAACTAGCACTAAGATCCGTATTGCTTTCTAGAGAGTACGCTCTGAGTTGACGTTTCTAACTCGTAGTCTCACAGAGGGATGAGGGTGTCAAAAGCAAAAAGCGTTTTAAACGTAGCTACTCACCTAAACTGAACTAGGAAAGCGAATGAAAACGTTTACAAAATGGATATGGTAAGTAGTCTGCATCACTTTTCTGTTGGTTGTATTTTAAAAGTGCTGTTAAACGGAAAGGAACCTTCGGGTAAGAAAAGGGAAAAGTTGGGGCTCCCTGGGGGAGAGAATGGGTTCGGATCTTTTCAGCTTCCTCAGTAAAGTGTCATTATATGAAAAGAAAGCAACTCATTAAGGAATGAAATCCCTCGTCAAAACGTTTTTCATGCAGAAGGGGGAACCGCTCTGTGTCGTTGGGGAGGGGGGAGAGAGCACCCGGATTCAGACTTTTGTAGCAGACTCTTAGCAAGTTCTTTTCTCTCGTTTTTCTCTTTTTCTTTTTCGTTTTTTGAGCGGGAGGAACAAGAGACCAAGAAGGACTAGGGGGAGGGGATGTAATGATAATTGTAGTCACTTCGGGAAAAGGCGGTGCTCTCCACTCAGAGAACTCGCTTTTGCAAGATCCATCCTTCTCATGCTACGTCTCCCTTGGCAATCAAAAGTTAAATGGGAGGGAATGGCGGACCTCTTCAACGGGTACCTCCTCTTTACACCCCTTTGTTTCATCCCACAATTGAAACATACCAACTGACATTTGCCCGAAGAATTACTCGCCATTGTAGTCGAGGCGACCTTCTCCATTACATCTCTTGTTTCTTTTCCCTTCTTTTGTTCTTTCTTTCTTTTTCTTTTTTTTTTCTTTTTTTTTTTTGTTCTTTCTCTTGTGGTCAAGGCCTGAATGGGTACCTCGCAAAATGATTGTTTCAGCTAAGCTGGCTGCCTAACAAACTGGGATTGAAGTGCTTTGCCTTGGAAGAAAATGATCGTCCCCCAGGATACTTGACTTATTCCACAAATTCTCTTGAAAATCGATTCACCATAATTGAGACGAATCATGCTGATGTAACAACATATCCTGCAACGTTCAAATGCAGTTTGGTGGGGGGGGGGGGGGGGGGAGGGGAATTAATTTTCATTTAATTGGGCTCAAAAAACATCTGATTTGCTCGAAAGCTCGAGCTCGAGTTATAATATAAGAATACATTCATAAATTTATTAGAATATTGATATTCTTAAAAAAATTAAAAACTGTAGAAAAGGAGAAAACCCCCATAACTAGCCCTAGGGCTATAAATAGAGTTTTGAAGGACTTGGGCCAGGAGGTCGAGTGAGTTGTCGTTTTCGAAGTAGTTTCGGAGGTACAATCCAATTATGAGAGCCATCACACTTCACCGTGAGGCTATGTAGGGTTGAAGAAGCGCTATAGGAGGGGTATTAAAGTATTTTTGGGTCGAGTGGGGGTTTTTAAAGTATTTTTGGGCGTATGTGGGGGGTTCCCGACCCATCGGACCTCGCCGTGGATTTGTGAGTGGAAGGTCGAATGAAGGGTCGTTTTCCGAGTGATTTTGGGTGTAGAATCCATTTTCGGGGTCTCCAAACACTTTATTGGCTGGTCTACATTTTTTGAATTTCCTATTTTTTCAACGATCTTTAAGGCTGAACGTCTTCCTGAACCAGGCGTTGATGGAAAATACTCCATAAAATATTTTATGGAAAATAACGTTGACTTTTGAAACTTGCTAGGGGTAAGCCATAATATATTATATTTCCAAAATATCAACTCTCTCTCAATCCCAAGTGAAAATACTCTGATCACAGCTTCCAATGGAGAAGCACCAGACGATATCCTCTACATGTCGAGCGTGGTTCCTGGGAAACCTACTCTGGAGTTCTCAGTCACTTCTACTCAGACAAGCTGTGGCGAGAACATGGAGTATCCACCTTCGGATCGCGCCTAACTCGCAAAACAAATTTAAATTGCCATAGAGCCCTAGAAATTCAACCATACAAAACACCAGCATCTTGGGTTACCATAATAATTATTTATAATTATTATAAACTTTTTTTTTTTTTTTTTTTTAAGTGTTATTGCCTCTAAATGGTCCTTTCCTAAAACCGAGCATCTCAGACCCAGTGGCATTCGGATTTCTCGTCTACCAAGATAAGGCGGACATAGAACTGCCATCTAATGAAAGCCATAAAACGATTCAGTAAAAAAAAGTAATGTCTGCCGTCGTGAAAGTCTCAGTCTTATTTGACCTCTAAAGACCGACTTGATGAACTAGAAGTGAGTTTTTAATTGTGCATTTTCCATTCCTCGTTGAAGTGATGGAATCTATAATTCTTTGCCTCTTCAGTGGCGGTTAAGTCATAATGCAGACAATGTTGGGGTGATCTTGGCTGTCTTGCCTTCATTTCGTAGCAGTTTTAATGATTTACGGAGATGGGGACTTTTTTACGGAGAACTCAAGAGTTGAAAGATGGGGACAGAAGCGTTTAATGGTCAATGAATGGGCTAGGGAACCGCATCTCCACTTCTTTTCTGAGAGAACTTCATGATTCGAAGCAGTAGCAGTGAGTTTTGGGCTCCTACGGTGTGGTTAAAATTTCCAGGAATCTTTTGAAATTTTCAATTTTGAATTAAAGAGGGAGAATGGGTATTTTCGTATGGGCTCTCTCATTGGCCACCAACATGACAAAACCAAAAAATAAAAAAATAAATAAAAATTCACCGCTTTTCTTCGTGCGAGTGCACTCAGGAGGATTAGCTTCAACTGGGAGCGAACTGAATTTAAAAAAAGCTCAGATTAGCTGCCGCAGTGGCAGCCGTAGCAGCGGTAATAGGAAAAAACTCCCCGAAAGAAAAATCCCCGGAAAAAAAGTCCCCGAAAAAAAAAAATCCTGCTGGGCGGAAAAAAAAAAATCCCCTAAGAATACTCACGGGCGGAAAAAAATCCCCAAAAAGAAAAATTGAAAAAATTGAAAAAATCTTGAACAAAACACAATAGAAAGTTAGAGAACCTCTTCTTTTGGTTTATTATTCTTGGAATAGTATACCTATGTAATCGCGACGGGGTTCGAAAATTCTGATCAGCCTCAAAATGCGACATTATTCGTTTCAAGAGGTCTAGATCACAAAAACGAAATGTCCGTCCGCCGTACGCCGTACCCCGTCCAGGCCGTTTTGGGCAGTAGGCTTTTTTTTTAAAATCTGAAATGTTGACAAAATATTTGGTTTACCATCTAGCTGTGCCCGGAAGCAGCCCGATAGCTCAAACCCGTGGGGCGCTATGGGGCTAAAATGGGGCTGCGGGAGGGTTTTTTTTATGGGGCTATGGGATCGAGTGAGGCGTCGTTTTGGAAGGATTTTTGGACGTATAATCCATTTTGGGGGGTCCCGGATTGATCCGATTCCACTGTGGCGATCTATAGGGCTTTCATGGAGCTTCAAACGGGATTTTTGAAGGATGCCAAGAGGTCAAATAATCTCCGAATGAAAAAAAAAACGCTGCAAATTTTACACAAGGGTTTATTATTCTTTGATATACGTTACTTGTGCAGAAATTTAATTCCGTCAATGAAAAAAATATTAAAAAAAATTTTTTTTTGGATTTTTATCTCAAAAAAAATTTTTTTTTGATATTTTGTTCAAAAATGTGTTTTTTTTTTCAAAAACTCTGTATTTTTTTACTAGAAAAATATTTAACATCCTGGGATCCTTCAAAAATCCCATTTTTAGCCCCACGAATGCCCTAAACATCGCCCCAGTGAAATCGGATCGTTCCGGGACCCCAAAAAATGGATTCTACGTCCAAAAATACTTCGAAAACGACACCTAACTCGATCCCATAGCTAAAAGCCTTCAAAAAACCCCTCCCGTAGCCCCATTATAGCCCCATAGCGCCCCACGGGTTTGGGCGATCGGACTGAAAACCTTGCGGGCACAACTAGATGGTAAACCAAGTATTTTCTCGAAATTTCAGATTTTTTAAAAAATTCCTACTGCCCAAAACGCCCCGGACGGCGGACGGCGTACGGCGGACGGCGGACGGACATTTCGGATTTTGAATGTAGACCTCTTGAAACGGATAATGTCAAATTTTGAGGCTGATCGGAGTCGTCGACCCGTGTCGCGAAAACATAGGTGTATTATTCCAAGAATAATAAACCAAAATTGTTGAAAAAAAACTTTTTTTTCCAAAATTTTATTGATTGACAGAATTAATTTTCTCTCAAGTACACACTGAATAGGTACACGGTTCCGATAAAAGATGAGATGAAGCCACTCATCTTTTGGACAATACAACATTAGACGTTGACCAAGTCATTGTAAACACCAGTCACCTACTGCTTAGTGTTGACCCCCTACGACAACAAATACTTAAGTATCATCTTCTATTCATTTGCATTCGGTCAACGGTATTTTTTCTACGGGGATTTTTTCCCCGGGATCGGAAAATACTGGGGATTTTTTTTCCGGCGCCTTATTTTTTGGGGACTTTTTTTCCTACAACCGTAGCAGCCGTTACGGTGAATTGTAATCACTTCGGTGGAGCAAACCTGTGTTTGGAGTCTTTTGATATGTTTTACGACATGCTACTTAATCTGAAAACTGCGATGACCACCTCATGTAAAATTTCATGATTTACAACTTAAGAATGAAATTTCATTGTATGCATTTGTTGGCTTGGACCAACCATTTCGAAGTTACAACTGCTGGAAGAGCACTTTGCGAATGTTGCGGGGAATTGGCAACTTTCCCTCTGAATAACTATTTAGGGAGTTATTTTACGGTCTTTTTCTGAGGTCCCCGGGAAAATCCAAATATCAGTTCTAAAAGGAAATTTAATCAGCTTTCGCGTGGGAGCAATGAAATTTCGATCGGAGAAATATTTTCGGAGGGAGAGAAGAAAATGTTCTGAAACCCGTGGTCGTAGGTGGTCAAATTTCAGAATTCTGGTAAGATCTGGTTCCCTTCCCTTTCCTAATGGCGCTTTTCTTGTCACAATAGAAATGCAATGTACCGTCCCCTATATAAAATTTAAACACTTTTCACTAGAAAAAAAGAGAATTAAGATCGGACAAACCGGTCTCGAGTTATGGGCAACAGTGTAAAAAAAAAAACACGTTTTCTTTTCGAACTTTGTCTTTTTTGCCGTGCCCGCCCCTCCCTTATAGAAGCTCAAATCAAAATTACACATAGAATAGCTGCTATGGGGAATTTAATCAGCTTTCACGAGAAAAAAAGAAATTGGGAATCAGACTAATGGTTTCCGAACTACAGCCGAAAACGTTCTGAAAAACGTGGTTTTCCGCTTAACCAGCGAAGTCAAGTGGGGCGTTTCTTATTTTGGTTTAAATTCGTTTTCTCAGTTGGTAGACGTATTTTTTTTGAATTTCAGGTGCTCCCTGAACTCGTAATTTGATGCTCTACAACATTAATTTTGAGCCAATTCATTTGCAGAAGCCGTTCATAGGTTACAGAGGTTGAAACATGAGCGAATCCTATTTTCCGCCAAGTTGGAAAAAATTGCCTATTTTTGACGTTCGGTTGTGGCTAAACGGCTGAACCTATTCTAATGAGTAAGGAGGCCATTAGACGCAGAATTATAGTCCAAGAGCCCGTGACAATAACCATGGTTATTAGTAGCACACCTATCGGGGTTAAAAATCACCCCGTCTGCCAACTCCAACCGTTATTGTTGGAGTGAGGAGTCAGGAGTGCTGCACTCCTACATGGAATGCAGCATTCACCTACATTAAGGTAATTTTACATTGTTAGGAGTTCAATTACATGGGGCATGGAAACAAAAACGAACGAATAGTCGAGTTGCTATAGACGAGAAAAAGACTAGAAAAACTCAAAATTTGTTACTGTCTTTCCCATATCAGCTCCTATTAGTGTCAGTTCTATCGCCAATAGAATTTAGTTTTATAATAGGTATAAGTGAATCAACTTCAAACATCCATTTATCGGGAAAGAAATGAGCAGATGTAAATGCAACAGAACCTCCTGTTGGGGCACCTATTTGTTGCACCCTTAGGGGGTAAAAACGGCTCTTACGAGCCGGCAAGTCGCCGACGCGTCGAAGACTGCTTCTGCATGGCAGATTTCTCTATTCTCATGACCCTCGCCCTTGTTGTTGACCACTTCATAGGTGTTCCTCAGTGTGTCGTATGTACCTCTCCAAGTGAACTTCTTTCTTTCTCGGACCTCCCCGGTTTCGGTACATCTCCCCTCCTCTCAACTTCGGTCCGACCACGTTGAAAAAGACCCTCCACCGACTCATCAAGGGATCTTAGTGCCGAACTACAAGGAAGCCGCTGAAGGGCCGTAAACGTCAATGTAGGCCCCACATCCCCTCCGCCCCGAAACAAGATAATAAATATAGTGCCAGCGCTATTAAACCTTGTTAGATGTGACAAAGTAGCGAACACTCTTCGTTTCGTCTATAAATAGGACCGAGAGCCGAGGGAGTGTGTGTTTGAGACTGTTTCTGTGTGTTCGGTAGAGATGGGGAGCAGGCTATTAACTATACACTCGGATTGGTAGGTACTCCCTTAGGAACTCTTGTAAACCCATTAGAGCACGTCAACACTTCAGCCAGGAACCACGCTACTGCTTTCACGACTGACTAATAGGGTACAACATCCCTACTAGTCGATTATTTATTTGCTTCTTAACACAGGACCATCATCTAATCGCCATCTTTATTACATCCGGCTGTATTTCCGGACGCTTATGACTTTTGCATTTGTAAAGCAATTTAATTTATAAAAAATGGGTCCCTTCACTCATAATTCTTTCAAATCACGTTCTCCTCCTGATTTTCCCTACTTTTCTGTGAGACGTTTAACAGACCTACCTCGACCTCGACTCATGATTTTGAAAAATACTACCTTTTCTACTTAAACAACATTACCGATATGTGTTGGATTTTAACACGATCGACCATGAAGACAACATTTATAGATAAACTAGCGTAAACTAATAAGACAGTTAAAATGGTATTGGAACAGTTTAAATGGTATTGGAACCAGTTAAAATGGTATTGGAACTAGTTTAAATGGTATTGGAACAGTTTAAATGGTATTGGAACCAGTTAAAATGGTATTGGAACCAGTTAAAATGGTATTGAGGGGGGTCCAGACGTGCGAGCCAAACGGTACGCGAACCCGGTTCGCCGAACCGTTCGTTGAAATTTTTGTTTCCCGCGTACGGCGTGTGCGTACGGCTCACGCGCGGCGACCCTGCTATTTCTGACGAACCAGCCACGAGCACGAAGTAGTCTTCATTCGCATAAATACGTTCGCGAACCTTCACCTGCTGGTGTCCACACGACAAATGGCCGTCCAGACGGAGCGTGCGCGCCTCCTTTGTGTTCGTGGAAAAACCCACAAAATCTGGTTCGCAGTTTCATGTTCGCGAGCGGTTCGCATACCGCTCGCCGGCGCTGTCCACACGGCCGATTTTCAGTCTTACGTACGGTTCGCAGCTTCTACCCCACTGTGCGGCGTCAGGTCGAAAAACGCTCAACACCTCGAAATTTTGGTCGTTGTCTCAGTTTATCGCATATATATATCATTGAAACAAAGGATCTTACATAATTTATCCATGATGTATCATGGAAACCAAGGATCTTACATGAATAGTCACTATAATCAAAGTTGACAAGCATACAATTTTGCGTCAAACGATCTCCTAACTTTCAATTACGACTAATTTATAAGGCTGCAATCGGCGTTCGAAAAAGCCAATTTTGCCCACCGTGTGACAACAGGAGTGACACATGACTTAGACGTCTGCGATTCGTATATACTAATTCTATACCTATAAAAAACTCATAGAAACAAAGTTGTAGGGAAGGAACTAAAATTTAATGCTGCATTCAGCGGCCACATCAATTTTTAATTCGGACCAACCATACAGCGAAAATTTTTCAGTATTCCACCAAACGCTCTTGTAACCAATATGAAGGGTTTCATACAGGTTTCTTGGGAATACCTTCTTGGCATGTTTCAGCCTGGTTCGTAGCGGGGTGACAGAAGGTTGAGAAGTGCGTTTAAACTTGTGTATTGCCTAGCTTTCGGTCAACAGGTGCCATCTTCAGGGTATCTGGTAATAACAGACCATGGTATTAACGATCGTAATGTCGGGTTTCATATGAAAACAATTTGTAGGAAATGTATAAAATACCTACATAGATAGGGATAGGGAGGGGGATACCTACCTATTATAAGAATAATTTGGTGGTAATTTGGTGGTTTGGTGGTTTGGTGGTAATTTGGTGGTAATTTGGTGGTTTGGTGGTAATTTGGTGGTAATTTGGTGGTTTGGTGTTTTTTTTTTTTTTTTTTTTTTTTTGTGATATTATACTGTAAATTACATTCTACGTCTTGGTGGCAGGAGTCACCAAGACGGTAGAACGTATACCGTGACATGGTTTTCAACATGACTTGAACAGTGTGGGCTCCTCAATGTGCTTCCACGACTATGGAATTCCCGTACTGGCGTTCGTTATTTTCACACGATTTCCGCATCCGAAATAAAATGTGTGCATATAAAGTTATGCGTTGAAGGAACCCTTGAAACCCCGCAAATATTTCTAGAGCCCACGCATCGATAGCTATGTTAGTGAGTGTCACAACAATAACTTAAGGCTCGTAGTTGGGAACGTTATAAATGGGTGGGACATAATTCAGGGATAGTTGGCTTGAGAGAGTTCACGGCCCATAGAGCGAGCTATGTATATCTTGTCTCGTATTTGTCAACCACAGGTTTTCCGACAAATAGTCTCACGCCTCCTTCCGCTTATTTTCAAACTGTTTCTTTCTTCTTACTCGCAGCGGGTTCACACATTCGCCTCTAATCCTGCATCACCTATGGAAACTGCATGTTATGAATAGATACGACCAAATGTTTACAGGTTACAACTTGACATTAATCACAAGCTTATGCTTATTTTAAACCATAATAGCTAGGCATAGGTATAGGGCATAGGGATAGGTATTTCATCTCATATGAAGCGAGCGAAATTCACAAAATTTAAAACGTTGAGAAAAAAATAAAATCAGAAGCTCTATTTCCAGTCGCAACGTCGACGTGAACCACAAATACGAACTCTTTCCTTAGCTGCCCAGAAACGTCATCTACTCAACTGAAATCCGAGGCGATTCTCGTAGTAGTCAGCAGTCCCATTTGTTTTACGAAGAGGGCAAATGAAGATTTCAACAGTGACGGACAGGAACTCTCAGACGAGGTTATCCATCACAGCTTGAACTGCTGAACGGCAATATGCGAGGACTGGACATTGAACCAGAAACTTGTTTAAGATACACCCGTACGTAAGTTCCGCAGTCAGCAATGGGTCAGGCGGTTTGCCACTAAATTCTCATTTGTAATTACTTGATAGGGCTATTTAGTGTTGGGCTATTTGTTGGGCTATTTGTTGTTGGGCTATTATTGTTTAAACATAATGAAATTTTGGTGCACAAAAAAGACCGGAACAGTGGTGATGGTTTATTATTCTAGGAATAACACCTATGTATTCGCGACGGGGGGGTTTCAAAGTGTTTCGTCTGTGGGGTCGAGTGTATTTTTCGAAGTTCTTTTGGACATAGAATTCATTTTTTGTGACGTTGAACGCTGGGGTTAGCGTTCAACTTTTGCAATTTGGCAATTTGTCCTCCTTCGTGTGGGAAGCGTTTTATCTATTGGTAGCAATCCCGCTATTAATTCTATAACTGATTTATTCACCATCAGAGTTTTTACTTCTAGTTCAGTGATATTTGGAAGCCTTCTATCGATAAGTATCGATATGGCTTACCATACCATCCTTGATCTTTCGTATTGGTATAATATTTTCAATCATATCATATCATATGTTTGAAAATTATTAAAATCATCACATTTTTCCGATGTCTCTCATTTTTACGGTACCCATAAAAAATCTGGGGACTACGTTAAGTTGTTGAGAAGTATCACCTCCCGTCTCAGTGAGTAGCACTATCTCTAACTGTATGTAAACAAGATGAAGTTCGTGTAGCAGAGTAGCCGCTTCTGAATTTCGGATGAGATGCACCTAGTTGTCAGTTTTCTAGCGCCGGTGAACAGATGTGGCGCCAGGGTCTCAGGAGAATTAATCACGAAGTCAAGGAACCGTGAAATTCAAAAGTCAACTTAGTAGGTGCATTCTTTTTCAGGTCAATCACAAGGGAAAGAGACTGGCCACAAGGCGACATGTCGCGACGGAAAGATTTTTTAAGGTGTTATGGCCATAATAAGACAAACCGACCCGATTTGAAGTTTTTTTTTCTCCGTATATTAACCCCTTCAGTTAACATGACGTGCACTGGTATGAATGCACTTAGAGAAAGGTGGGTATATCTATTTATCAAACTCTTGAGCGGTAGCCGTGATAAATATAATTATCTTTTCCCCTGTCCTGATATTATTTATTGAAGAGAAGCAGCTGTCAAGGGACGTCCCCCGATGTACGCGAGGATGTATAAATACAACAGCGATTAATTTCATCTCAGAAACGAACCGTCTGGTTCCTATTAGCCATTGACAAAACGGAATATCACAAGGGTTTGACAAATGCCCCGAGACTAATACTCCCCTCTCTCCGAAAACCTTTGCGACAGACCTTACAGGACCCCGGAGTTATAAGATATATGTCCATGAACGTTAAAAAGATGGACGAGAAAATGTTCGTGTGGTTGAAATGAAACGGGGGTTACTTTGCGAAATCCGTAATCCTCTGAATTGAACGACACAATGATTTTATCGGTAAAAATACAAGTCTAGAAGGAGAATGGATTCCACCACTCTTCACAGGGATCAACTTTCAATGAAACAATTTACCAAAACAGTGTTGATTTAAGAATGGTTGTGCTCTGAGAATGGTTTAACATGGTACGTGTGTGTACTTATCAAATCAAAATAAGTAGGTATCCATCTGTATTCCGATGATGTTGTAAGAAACTATTGATATTGCAGATTATCGGAAAAACGTTTATTTTAATAGATGAATAGGTGAACATTGATCGTCTGAAACCTTCCTTTAAAATCAAAATGATCCTAATTTGTTGTTTTAAAGGAACAAGAGTTTGCATGGTTTAAAAAAAAAAGAATGTTCCATGGAACTGCACCATGTCCCAAACTGAAATACACCAGGAGTCTCGGGGTGGCCCCCAGAAGTCATAATAGAAATGAAAATAAAATAAATGAAGGAAAAATAGCACTAGGTATGTCCATCCCTTATTATAGGGTAACAATCTTCCACAATTATTAAGACGTCTCAATGGTGAACCCTTCCTGAATTAGCCTGAAGCGGGGTTGTAGTATTGCAAACCCAACTCATGCCAAACTAGGAACGCTGTAAGTTTTACGTGAGGGTATATTATTCTCTGTATCAACTGTGAAACATTATATTGAAAAGTAAATTACGAATCTTTCGTATTTTTTTTTAAATCTATGAGTATACTGCCGTGCTAACGCAAAGTGCAGTAACTTCATAATTGTGAAAGTGGAGAAAAACGCCAAAAACCCTCAATTCGCCGGACCACCTGTTAAAAATATGATTTTATCGCCAAAAGTGGCGTCATAATATATATTATGTTGGTATTAGCATCGTATTATAGCAATTTGAAAAAAAAAAATTATTTTTTTTTTACGATTTAACATGTGGCTGGGCGGATACTGCATTTTGGCTTAGCAAAGCACTCTTAAACACTACGCTAAAGTGCAGTAACAGCCATGTAATTGGAGTTACTGCATTTTGGCTTAGCAAATCACTCTTAATCACTACGCTAAAGTGCAGTAACAGCCGGAACAGCATCAGATTGTCATTCCAAGCGGCCTCCTGAGTCGTGGAGTTACTGCAATTATGTGTTGAGGCGATCTAATGTCCCTAAGCTTAATTGCAGTATCTCCATTTGCTAGGCTATATCGCAGTAACTCCAAAACATTGAGCTGGAGATACTGCATTTTAGCGTTGGACTATGGAGTTACTGCTATATAGCTTAGCAATACCCAATATTCGTGGCGCTTACTGGAAAATTGCTAATCGATTTTGGCGGGAAAAATGGCATTTAGGATGAACTTTGACCCTCCATACGATGCATTACATATCTAAGATACCCCCTAGGGGTCTAACTCAAAACCGGCGAAATGCGGAGTTACTGCACTTTACGTTAGCACGGCAGTATATTGCCGACTGTGAATGTTTTATAAAACTATAGCATGGTTCACGAATGATGATGTTTTAGCATGACTCACACCTACGGTTTGTGAAGTCGACATGTACCGATTTTTCCTCATTCATTTGGATCCTCCACTTCCAAGTCCAGCTGTGCAGTCTCTTGATTGACCTTTTTAGTTTCGAAATTGATTCCAAGTTGCTATCGCCGACAGCAAGGACTGCAGTGTCATCTGCAAAAGTCGCTATGGTACCTATTCTCCTCTCTTTCGGAAAGATCTCTGGTGAAAAGGACGTACAGGAGTGGGCCCAGTACGCTACCTTGCGGTACTCCAGCTTGAATCTTTTGAGCTTTCGAATACGCATCTTCTTGATTGATCCGGAAAAATCGGTTTGAGAGGTAGGACTCTAGCAACTTGGAATACGAGGCGGGAAGTATTTTTCTGAGTTTATAGTTGAGCCCTTCGTGCCCCACTTTATCAAAGGCCTGTGTGACATCAAGAAAGACGGCAGAGCAAACTTTTTTTTGTTCAAGAGATTGTTCAATAATGTGCGTTATTCGGTGCAACTGATCAATTGTAGAGTGATGTCGACGAAAGCCAAACTGATGGGTTGGAACGAGGTTCCGTTCCTCTACTATTTTCAACAGTCGTTTTTGAATGATTTTGGTTTATTATTCTTTACGGAGTATAACGTAAGGTAGATGCGGCGAAATAGTGGGAATCCATCCTATAAAAAGACGATTTCAGACGAAGTAGTCTATTTCCACGATAAATAAAATAACAACTTGTAGACGCGTTTCGGTTTACTAAACCATCATCAGTACAATACAGAATGAGGAAGTTGTGAGAAGTTCCTTATAATAATATGTATATTATACAAAAGTGAATGTGCCTTCTTATGGGCGTGGCATTAGAAAGGTGGCAAGAAAAGAGAATGTGAAAGGCAAATAGGTGAAAGGAGAACTCACAGGAAAACATCGATTAGAGGGGAACGCCTAATTACATCCAGGTCATTTACTGATATTCCTAAATTGTAAACTTTCTGAATTTCCAAAGATTCTAAAGCATCTAGTTTTGGACCTTTTTGGCAAACATGAGCTATCCCAATGGCTGGATTATTATTACCTATCTCATAACTGATTCTATGGTTTTCTTCTGACAAATGTTTTTCAAAAGCTTCCCTACCCCTTCCCAACCTAAGATCATCACTATGTTCCTTCAATCTAATTTTAAATTTTCTTCCAGTTTGTCCTACATATTGAATCCCACAATCACATTTTAATATATACACACCCCCTTTATCCTCTAAAGGAATTTTATCTTTCACACCCCCTAGTAATTTCTTTGTAGAATTCTGTGAATAGAATCCTACTCTGAAACCCCTATTTTCTAAAATGCGACCCACTTTCTGAGTTACATTCCCATAAAACGGTAAACTAACCCACTTCCTATTATCTGGTTCCCTATCTTCCCTTTCCAAATTTGTGACTGCTAATTGAAATTTCTTCATACCAATCTTTCCCCAAATTCTATCTATAGTAGCCCTATGATAACCATTACTCTCCGCTATAGAGTAAATTACTTCTTTTTCTTTTTGAAAAGCTACTTGATTCATTGGGACCGATAATGCCCTGTTAATCATACTGTAATATCAGGAGCAACGGCATTCTATAATAAAGTAGATAACCAGGCAGGTATAACTCTCTCGTCAAAAGAAGAGCAATTCTTGTCAAGAGGATTGAAACATAACCCAATCACCAAAATCGACCGAATCGACATCTTGGATCTCGCGATGAGTACTGAAGCGGTCATGGCCAATGATGATGAAGGTAAAGTTACTAAGTCCCTCTGTGCCCAATTGCTTCAAGGAGAGCAACCTACAACGAAATCAACAGAAGATGAAAAATGTCTAAGGAATCTACGGAGAAAGTTAAAGGATGAGAAGGTGACTGTACTGAAAGCTGATAAAGGAAATACTACTGTTTTGATGAAGAAGGAGGTGTATGTGGAGAAAACATTGGAGTTTATACGTAAAAATGATTGTAAAAAGTTAAGAAGTGACCCAACTAGTAAATTCCAGGCTGATGTGAGAAGGATAGTTAATAATTCCAGTAGTATTTTTCAAGGGGTTTGGAAACGTGGCATATTTGAAATGAACCCTAGACCTCCTCTCCTAACTTGTCTTCCCAAGATCCACAAAGAAGGAATACCTATGCGACCTGTTGTATCATATATAAATGCGCCTGCCTATAAGTTAGCCAAAAAACTGAATACTATTTTTAAAAATTCTGTTGATTTCACTCCAAAATTTACCGTTAAAAATTCTTTGGACCTTATAAGTAAAATTAAAGATGTTCATGTGCCACATAATTCAAAATTAGTTTCTTTTGATGTTACAAGTTTATTTACCAACATTCCAGTTCAACATTGTAAAGATGTAGTTAATAGATTAATTTTAAATTCTCAACTTGATTTTGTAAGGAAAGATGAGTTATCCCAAATGATGAATTTATGTATAGATCAAAATTATTTTAAATTTAATGGGGATTGTTATACTCAACCAGGGGTAGCTATGGGATCGCCGTTGTCTCCGCTATTAGCAGATATTTATATGAACTACTTAGAAGGGATCATTGAAACTAAATTCAAAAATAATGTACTTTAATGGTATCGATACGTTGATGATGTAATTGTCCTCTTCAATGGGACCGATAGGCAACTAGCTAATTTCTTTAATCAGCTCAACTCTGTAGATCAGCATATTAAATTTACTAAGGAAGTGGGGGGGGAATGAGCTGAATTTTCTAGATTTAACTATAAAATTGGAGGGGGGTAGGCATAAATTTGCTGTGTTCAGGAAACCAACCTATACGGATGTGGTTATCCATAATAGTTCCAATCATCCAACATCTCATAAATTTGCAGCCTTTTACAGTATGATTAACAGGGCATTATCGGTCCCAATGAATCAAGTAGCTTTTCAAAAAGAAAAAGAAGTAATTTACTCTATAGCGGAGAGTAATGGTTATCATAGGGCTACTATAGATAGAATTTGGGGAAAGATTGGTATGAAGAAATTTCAATTAGCAGTCACAAATTTGGAAAGGGAAGATAGGGAACCAGATAATAGGAAGTGGGTTAGTTTACCGTTTTATGGGAATGTAACTCAGAAAGTGGGTCGCATTTTAGAAAATAGGGGTTTCAGAGTAGGATTCTATTCACAGAATTCTACAAAGAAATTACTAGGGGGTGTGAAAGATAAAATTCCTTTAGAGGATAAAGGGGGTGTGTATATATTAAAATGTGATTGTGGGATTCAATATGTAGGACAAACTGGAAGAAAATTTAAAATTAGATTGAAGGAACATAGTGATGATCTTAGGTTGGGAAGGGGTAGGGAAGCTTTTGAAAAACATTTGTCAGAAGAAAACCATAGAATCAGTTATGAGATAGGTAATAATAATCCAGCCATTGGGATAGCTCATGTTTGCCAAAAAGGTCCAAAACTAGATGCTTTAGAATCTTTGGAAATTCAGAAAGTTTACAATTTAGGAATATCAGTAAATGACCTGGATGTAATTAGGCGTTCCCCTCTAATCGATGTTTTCCTGTGAGTTCTCCTTTCACCTATTTGCCTTTCACATTCTCTTTTCTTGCCACCTTTCTAATGCCACGCCCATAAGAAGGCACATTCACTTTTGTATAATATACATATTATTATAAGGAACTTCTCACAACTTCCTCATTCTGTATTGTACTGATGATGGTTTAGTAAACCGAAACGCGTCTACAAGTTGTTATTTTATTTATCGTGGAAATAGACTACTTCGTCTGAAATCGTCTTTTTATACTTTACGGAGTACCTACGCCGTCCGCCGTCCGGGCCGTTTTGGGCAGTAGGAATTTCTTTTTAAATCAGATTTAAAGAGTGATGTTGAATCTGATTCTGACAAAACACTCGGCTTACCATCTAGTTGTGCCCGCAAGGTATTCAGCCCGATCGCTCAAACCCGTGGGGCGCTATGGGGCTAAAATGGAGCTATGGGAGGGGGAATTTGAAGGCTTTTGGCTATGGGATCGAGTTAGGTGTCGTATTCGAAGTATTTTTGGTCGTAGAATCCATTTTTCGGGGTCCCGGAACGATCCGATTTCACTGTGGCGATCTATAGGGCTTTCATGGGGCTACATATGGGAGTTTTGAAGGATCCCAGGAGGTCAAATATTTTTCTAGTAAAAAACAAAAAAAGTTTGAAAAAAAAAAAAATTGTTTTTCTAAAATATTTTCCATTGACACAGAAATAATTTTTGCACAAGTCACCTACCTATATCAAAGAAAACGGGAGTGTGGTTTTATGAAACCACGGTGAAAGTGAAACTTTTTTCACACTAGTTTCAGGAAATGATGCCCACATTTGTATATTATATAAAATATTAAAGGGTGCTGGATGGGGGGCACAACCCGCGTAATCCCTGAAAATTTCATCAAAATCGAATCAATATTTGCTGAAACCCCGTGGCAACGACCTATTGCTCATCTTGTCCAGTATGGGTGGTGCCTGAACTACGAGTCGCTTCAAGTATTTTGTTGCCTTCCACAGGGAGTAATCAGTGTCCCTGTGGCTAGTAAGCGTTGAAAGGAGTTCTTTTTGAGGTTCTTCTTTGATTACTTTGATCATTCCTCTATGTTCATTAGCAATTTTATACCATTTGGTCTTATGGGCTGGGTTACGCGTGGCTTGCCAGATTCTACTGGCTCTACGCTTCTGTTTTATGGTATCTACTATTTCCTTAGGGTACTTTATCCCCTTCAGCTTTTTAGGAAGCTCAGGAGTATTTTGCCAAGCTGCATCTTGTATGGCAGCTACGACTTTTTCCAGCTGGCCGTCAACCTCTTCTGGCGTGGTCAATGTCACACTAAGGTCGATACGTTGATTCACGTCCATTTTGAACTGATGCCAATTTGTTAGCTTGTTAACTAAAACTGGATTGTGTGGCTTAATGATGATCTGGTCGCTCAGTGTGAGGATTGCTGGTGAGTGGTCCGAACTGAGATCGAAGCACTCGTCAGTGTACGCATAATTAGCTGAGATATTTTATAGTAAGAAGAAGTCAAGTAGATCTGGTTTTTTCCTTATATCACTAGGCCAGTACGTTGGTTTACCGGTTGATAAAGGGATGCAGTTTCTTAGCTGCACGTATCTGTAGAGATCTGAGCCGCGACGCAGGCACATTCGTGAGCCCCAATATGTATGTTTTGCATTGAAGTCTCCCCCAATGATGAAGCGATTCCCCAGTTGATCAAACGCCTTACAGAAGTCTTCGTCTGTAATGGTATGTTTAGGTGGGCAGTAGATGCTAGCAATAACCATCTCGTATGACCTAGTTTTGATTGAAATTGCAAAAATCTGGATTTTTCCGTTTCGATCTTTGTCCATCCATGATGTTTGAGGTTTTCTTTTACGAGAACTGCGCTACCTCCGTGTGGCCTAGGGTTGGGATGCCAGGCCGTTAACCGGGGGACGGTGCGGGCCATGGAGCTTGCAGCTGCTCTACTTCTTAGAGGAGCTTTATGCCTTATAAGTCTATGGAGAGGGGTCTTACATTACACGGTGAGCGTCCCGCTCCTCAAGCCAGTTTACACCTGACAAAACCCATGTAACATGCCATGAATAATTTTTAAAACAATAAAATAATAATAATAATAGCAATAATACTAATACATTTATTTTATTTTTATTTTTTTATTTTTCAAATTTTTTATTTGTTTATTATTTTTTGTTGAGAGTTAGAAACAACAGTTACTGTGTAGCTATATAATGTTAAGACGTATAAGGAACCTAAAAATGGAATCTACGTCCAAAATGACACCCCACTGACCACCTGCACTAAATTCTTGCAAAAAAACCCTCCTGTGATCCCTTTGTAGCCTCACAGAGCCTCACGGGTTAAAACCTTACAGACTATGGGAGAGCAGAGTACGCGGGCAAAATTTGATATTGACAGCGGACATAATGAAAAAATATAGGACAAGACAAATTTGGAAGCCGATAAAAATTTTTTGACCTCCATCTCGACACAGAAGAATCTAAAGTAGAAATAGGTGCAATATAAATTATTGTTGTTGGAAACTTGTTGAGGGTCAGTCAAATAAGACGAGATTTTTGCCGACGTTTCAAGAGATATATTCTCCTATCATCAGGGCCTAACGAAATGAAAAAAAAAACAAAAAAAAAAACACGAATTTAGACTTTGAATTTAACAATAATTGTTAAATAATTATCAATAATATTTATATTTATATAATATTTATCAATAATTATTGATGAAACTATATGATACGACACAATAGTGTACAAAGTGTATATGATAATATCATATACATATTATGAAACAGTGACAAGTGTACATAGAACAAATGAATATGATATAAATAATTTGGAAGGTAAGTAGAGCAAAATCCTGTAATTGAGTGAGCAAGTTTAAAATATACAGAGGTACTTACAAGTGCAGGGACAAGGGCAGTAAGCGACGGTTACAGACATACAGAAGGAACTGACAATTGTCGATGGTGGGGGTTTTTTAGAAAGTGGCAAACAGAGCACAAAGGGTGCACAAACTTGCTCACTCAATGACAGGATTTTGCTCTACTTACCTTCCAAATTATTTATATCATATTCATTTGTTCTATGTACACTTGTCACTGTTTCATATCATATACACTTTGTACACTATTGTGTCGTATCATATAGTTTCATTAATTGTTAAATTCAAAGTCTAAATTCGTGTTTTTTTTTTTTTTTTTCATTTCGTTAGGCCCTGATGATAGGAGAATAAATCTCTTGAAACGTCGGCAAAAATCTCGTCTTATTTGACTGACCCTCAACAAGTTTCCAACAACATTAATTGAAACGGTCAACATCACCATCAACTATTAATATAAATTATTATTGACGAGCACTCGTAGTTTGAACAGTAGAATATTATCCCACATCTCCTGTTACTAGTTTTTGTTTTTTAACCGAAAAGGCAAATTTCAATCTCTCCCTTACCTTGCGCTTGTAATCAATGTGAGGGTTTCACACCGAGTTCATCACTCAACGGTATTTGACCTCCCATAACCCCCCTCCCCACGGCACACCCTACAAAACTAATATTCCTCGTCGGTCCGCGTTACCCTTCACCAACAGCCAGGACCATTTGTTTGCCCGGAATCAGACGAGAAAACGCCGAACAGGTGCAGAGAGGAATTCGTCCGGGACCGTTTGTCACCTTCCGACCAATAGTTTAGTGAAATATTAACCCGTCGGTGAAGTAGAAAAAAAAAAACTTGCCAGTTTGTTCTTGTTGAATGGACATGGCGTTCGAAATCCCTTCACATCAATCAACAGTTGTATAATAATTTGCATTAGCAAATTACTGTGACAACATGTGTCATATCAAACTAAGGGTGGTTAACAATTAGTTTATGGATCGCTTCATAATGATTATCAAACTAGTATAATATTTTTGCCTCCGAGTCTGCAAGGCAGCGGAAGCATTGTTTTCACTTTTGAAATGAAAAAATTCTTGTTCTTCAAAATCAAAATTTCGCGCATTTTGCGTTTCAGAGCCTCCCGAACAAATTTGGTTCCATGTCTGTCTGTCCGCATTTCCTAGCCACAGCCATAACTTCCACAATTTTGATCGGATTTCAATTAAATTTTCAGGGATAGTGGGGTTTCTGCCCTAGATGGTCCCCTATCAGTTTCATCATGATTGAATCAGCGGTACGCTCAGCGCATGCGCGAACGTAATTTTGTTGTTGCAGTCATAAGTCCGTCAATTTCAAACAGATTTTGGTCAGATTTTCAGGGGTGATGCGGAGAAGGTATCCCAGATAACATTCAACATGATTAAATCAGCGGTACCCCCTGCGCATGCGCGAACGTAATATTTTTGTTACAGTCATAACTCCGTCAATGTCGAACGGATTTTTGTCAGATTTTCAGGGATTGTGCAGGTAAGGTTTCTTCTAGTTTTCAATGTATCGGACATTAGGTCAAAAGAAATAGCTTTCGGCTAATGTACTGCCTTCATCAGAATTTATGAGGAAATTAGTTAGTACTTCAAAGATGAGAAAGCAAGGAAAACAAGAACCAATACAAGTAGGTACCCATAGTATGAGTTCTTCTCATGGTTTTTAATTTTTGGTTGCCCGGAATTTTATTGTCATGAATATGGCGAATCGGTGGTCTCTGGTCTCCTAAAATGTTATTGATGACATATCGTGACGATCACGAGAAAGCTTCTTTGCCATGACCTTGGCAGTGATTTTTTTTTTTTTTTTACATCGACTTGATAGGTAGGTACTGTGATAGTTGATTGTAATATCACCCGATATTACACGACGAGCTATATTAATAAATAATATATCGTATTCTCTTCCTCTGTTCCATTTCAAGATGTTCTAATTAAATTAGAATTATTATTAAATAAATTTTATTTAATACCAGTGTAGAAATTTTACGAACTTCACAAAGTCACTTTAGGAACTATTGTCGGTAATAAAAGAGGACATGAAGCTGAAAATAGAGTAGTAAGTCGCCTTGCATTCAACTATTGCTCCAATTAGTGCATGGATTTAAACGTGTCCCCTACACGGATTAGCTGGCTGATTGTGACTGTTGTTATTGCAAGTGTTCCGCGTCTCTAAGCGGAATGAGGCGATTTGTCTTGAAGAAGGGTAAATATTATGAGGAAGCCCGAAGGTGCGGGTCCCTCATCGGAGAAACAGCTGAGCAAGCTGCCCTTCCTCACGAAGTCTCTGCTAACACCAATCATTCCGTAGCTGTTTCCTTCGGTTTGTGATCCTTCCAATAACACTGGTTTTTTGCTGAGGGTTTCTCGGTTACTGCCGACAACTGGGCGCTCTTTCGGTGACAACAGGATGGTGGATCATGGATCAGGATGGTAGGATAATTTAGGAATGGAAACGTGTCTTATCTGGATTATTATTATTTTTTTTATTTATCGATAAAAGGCGTCCAAATAATACTGAAAATGGGGTTTGTCTTCTAACAACATGGTACAGGATGATATACCCCGAAATTCGGGTGCATTTCCATTCCTATGAAATGTATTTGAAATGGTTCCTTGATGTCGTCTTCTTGAAACGTACGCAATAGAAAATTGCAGAATGTAAAGGAAAGTCGATATTATTGTGGTAACCCCAACTGGCTCTGAACCGAACTTATACTCTGTTCCGAGACCTGAGGACGGATCAAAGTTGATCTAGCCCACGGAGGGACTCGAACCCTAAAATTGCATAACGCACAAACAGCACTAGCTGAACCCATCGTCTACTTGAATGTTCGGAAAAGCAGAAGTAGAATTCCACAAAATCTCTCTTCTCACTGAAAATGTATAGCTGATTCCGAATATATACATAATTTGTGATCTAAAACCAGAGGAATATGTGAGTTTGCAAAAAAAAAAAAAACATGGTTACCTTCTGGCCGTTAAAAATGTTATTCTAACGACGTCTTCTAGGTAGATTGTTTCTGCGTCGAATGAGTTCAACCGCGATTCTGTACCTTCCATAATAAGGGAGCTATGATTTTTCCAAGTTTTTACCCATTTTAGCTGTAGGTATCGTAGAAAAGGAACTCCTGGAGTCGGCAATGCAACTTGGTCAAGACAATTATATTGTCTATATTATAATATTATCTATCAATAATATTTTCTAGGTATATTATATTCTTCCAAATCCATTAATATTGGACAACATATATTATATTCCTTGGAAAAAAAGTTTTGTTGCGATCAAGTTGCATTGCCGACTCCAGGAGTTCCTTTTCTACGATACCTACAGCTAAAATGGGTAAAAACTTAGAAAAATCATAGCTCCCGTATTATGTTCTATAGTAATGAAAGGGACAGAAATTCCGTATTATGTTCTATAATGAAAGGGACAGGGTTGGTCTCATTCGACGCAGAAACAATCTACCTACAAGACTTCGTTAAAATAAAAATTTTAACGGATATAAGCTAAAAATTACCAAAAAACGTGAATTAGCTTTTGAAAAAACGACGTTTTTTTGAACAAAATGACACTCTTCTGGTTTTAGATCGTACGTCATTTATATAATCGGAATCAGCCATACATTTCCAGTAAGAAGAAAGTTTTTGTGGACTTTTTGGGCATCTGAACGATTATCTGAGATTTTCTAAACTGAAAAAGGCCGAGAAATCGCCAATATCTCGAAAATTTGAACGTGTCTGGAAAAAACGGAGGTCAGATTCGGAGTCAGCCTGAAAGTGAATTTTTTTTCACATCACATTTTAATACAAAGGAAACTAGTCGTACCTACTGTTACAACCAAGTCTTCTGGCTTTGAACACATTCTTCTTGTTGCTTTTATATTGTACGTATTATACGTTTAGTTTCGATTTTTATGGTAAACAAAATTGAGTATATTCATCGCCCCAAGCCATCTCCCTCTCCTCTAAAGACCAAATAGGTACTGTGCAGCATTGCTGTCAAACACCAATCCAATCAGAAGTTAGTTCATAAGTTACGAATCATAACACAGGAGATATCGCAGGGATCTCTAAGTGTGAAGCATCAGCTTACAAGCTCAAGGGTGGGCCGTACGGAGTGAGACCCCCAGGTGCTAAAGCGGTTGTCGAAGGGCCCAGTAAACGACCCTTCTGATCAAAACACGTAACGATGATCTCCGATCCCCCCAAAGAACGACATAATCGTCGCTCAGGTAAAAATGGCCCAATTAGAGCACCACGCTCCAATAGGCAGTAAAGTGGTGGGGGTCCCTAGAGATGGTGCGGCCCACAGGGAATGAAGGAAGCTGAAGATATAGAAGGAAAAGTGCCACAAAGCGGGTGCCCCGTCAACCCTACAAAAAAAAACAATTTATAATAAGGTCCTATCATAGTCTTAGATAATAAATAAAATTACCATTTAATGGTGTAATTAAATTTAATTGCGTGAAAATAGGTGAAAAAGTCGGAAAATATATGACCTCCTGGGATCCTCCAAAAATCCCATTTGTAGCCCCATGCAAGCTCTATAGATCCTCACAGCAAAATCGCATCGTTCAGGGACCCCCAAAAATACTTCGAAAACGAAAACTCGACCCATATATGGGCTATAGCCGAAACCCTTCGAAAAAACCCTCCCGTAGCCCCATAGCGCCCCAGGTTTTAGGCGATCGGGCTGAAAACCTTGCGGGCACAACTAGATGGTAAACCAAGTATTTTGTCAACATTTCAGATTTTTTAAATAGTTCCTACTGCCCAAAACGGCCCGGACGGCGGACGGACTTTTCGGTTTTGGAATCTAGACCTCTTGAAACAGTTAATGTCAAATTTTGAGGCCGATCGGAATCGTTGACCTCCGTCGCGATTACAAAGGTGTATTATTCCAAGAATAATAAACCAAAAATTAGACCAAAAAAAAACACGTTGTGTAGGTGTCACATTGCAGTTAAATAGGTGCTTATTGAATAAGGTTAGGCCTAATAAAATAGATATTTGGCGATGGTGTTGATCTATTGAATGAATGCGGGTGGTGAATTCGTGGAGGTTAGGTCAAAGAATATGATGTAAATCCCGACGTTTCAGAAGACCGAACCTCAACAAAATCACCACACATTAATACACTCGTATTTTGACTAGGTTGGGTTTATTATAAAGTTTATAATGAACTAGCTGACCTGGCGCGCTTCGCTGCACTTCTAAAGATTTTGAAAATTCATTATTTCATAGGTGGGACACCCGTGCGTCGCACGAAACATCAAATTCCCGCCCATCACCTATCGATGATGCACCCGTGGCAACCCGTCAACTTAATTTTTCATAGTAACAACGCTTGTTGGTTTGTCGTAGTGAAGTACCTATCAAATTCCCGTCTATCAACAATTATATGCAGCCCATACATCCCTCACATCCCATACATCCCACACACCATCCCATACATCCCACACATCCCATACATCCCACACACCATCCCATACATCCCACACATCCCATACATCCCACACACCATCCCATACATCCCACACATCCCATACATCATCCCATACATCCCACACATCATCCCATACATCCCACACATCCCATACATCGGGCACATCTCATAAATCCCACACATCCCATACATCCCACACATCCCATACATCCCACACATCCCATACATCCCATACATCCCATACATCCCACACACCATCCCATACATCCCACACACCATCCCATACATCCCACACACCATCCCATACATCCCATACATCCCACACATCCCATACATCCCACACGTCCCATACATCCCACACATCCCATACATCCCACACACCATCCCAAACATCCCACACATCCCATACTGAATGTTTCAACAGGAGAGATTTTAACAGTGTACGGATTTTTAACATTTCCCGTCATTTGAATCGTCGAATTAATTTGAGAGGAATTTCGGCGGAATATAGCGGTTTTCCATTATTATATTATTATATTATATTACGATGTTTTGAAATTGTTCTTCAGAACTATATAAAATTTGTATCAAATGGATAAGAACATTGAAAAACTTTGGTAACTACCTTATGATAAAATAAATTTAATTTAATTTTTTAATTTTTTAATTAATTTAATTTAATTAAATTTAATTAAATTTAAATTTTTATTTTTTCATTTATTCAGTTCTCATTATCCTTTTTCCTCAGTTTTTATTTGCGCACAAAACTTTTTTTTTTTTTTTAATTTTTTTTAATTTTTAATTTTTACTTTCAACACTTATTTTTATTATTTATTTACTTTATTTCTTTATTTAAAACACTTTCTATTTTTTATTCTTATTTTAAATTTATTTTAACCAACATTCAACCTTTTCTCCTACCTACCTTCTTTCACCACCTACCTTCCTACCAGTCAGTTTTCCCGCTCCTCACCAGTTCCCGTGATGTCTTCCACAACATACTCTGAAGACAACATTCTGGAAGCCACCGCGAGAGCCAGATACTGATGACGACTGAATGTCGAAAATTTTATCGTAAGGTAGTTACCAAAGTTTTTCAATGTTCTTATCCATTTGATACAAATATTATATTATATTATATATAAACCTTCTCTGAACTTCCACAAATAATTCAAGACCAAAATTAGCCAAATCGGTCCAGCCGTTCTCAAGTTATGCGATCAGCAACAAAATACTGATTCATTTTTATACATATAGATATATGAATTACATAATGAATAAAATTACATCACACAATATGTGATGAAGTTATTAGCTAGGTAATACTCTTTAAAGACATAATGTAAGGTGGATGAAGCAAGATAATGGGAATCAGTCCATCATTTAAATGATTGAAAAAAACGTTTTAGACGAAGTAGTCAATTTCCACGTTGTTATTTTTAATTTTTATCGTGGAAATGGACTAGGTACTTCGTCTGAAAACGTTTCATTTATACTCTTTAGAGACTTAAATGACACATATTTGGAAATTTTACGTACAAATGGGTGATATTTTTTTCTGTGAAGCAGAAAATAGCCGATTGTAGCAGCAATCTATTTGTTTGTACCTATGCTGGAGCGAAGCCCCTGTTCCCAACAGCACCCTATCTAAACTGTTTATGTGAATTACCTGCAACAATCCGTCCCCGGGGCAACATGCCTCCACCTTTCATGTAGCCGGCCCTAAACAGTTTTGACGTCTATCTTCCCCCCTTCCTCTTTTCCAAACCACTGTCCTGAATTCTGCCGGCCTCTTTATTCTATCCTGCGTGCATCTGCCCTTATTTTTCTATTATATGTCCGCCGTCTTCCCTTTTTTCCACCCTTTCTCCACGGGGTTTTAGGGGAGGCTTTCGGATCGTAAACATCTTGCCTGGGGTCTCCCTTCAGGTTTGATTTGTTTGTAGAGGGTCGGGACAATAATTTTTAACAACACTGGCCGAGTAATGGGCCTTTGTGGTCTGTCATCACTGACCTGCTTGTCATCACTATATTCGTTTCTAAGCACAAGCTCAATGGGCTTCTTTTTTTTTAAATATATTTTTACTTATTTATTTTTATACAAGATGAATCGTACGAGAGTAATAAGTCCAAACGAAAAAAAAAGCTGCAAATTTTACAAAAGAGTTTATTATTCTTTGATATAGATTACTTGTGCAAAACTTTAATTCTGTGTCAATATAAAAAATTTGGAAAATAACGTTAGGTATTCCGTTGATTTATCTTTTTTTTTTTTCTTTTTTTTTTTTCAAAACTTTTTTTCTTGAAAAATATTTGTCCTCCTGCAGGAGGACAAATCCCATGGGATCCTTCAAAAATCCCATTTGTAGCCCCATGAAAGTCCTATATATCGCAACAGTGAAATCGGATCGTTCCGGAACCCAAAAAAATGCATTCTACGTCCAAAAATTCTTCGAAAACGACACCTAACTCGATCCCATAGCCAAAAGCCTTCAAAAAACCCTCCCGTAGCCCCATTTTAGCCCCATAGCGCCCCACGGGTTTGGGCGATCGGGCAGAAAACCATGCGGGCACAACTAGATGGTAAACCAAGTATTTTGCCAAATTTAGGAATTAAAAAAAAAAGCCTACTGCCCAAAACGGCCCAGACGGCGGACGGACATTTCGGTTTTGGACTCTAGACCTCTTGAAACGGATAATGTCAAATTTTGAGGCCGATCGGATTCGTCGACCTCCGTCGCGATCACATAGGTGTATTATTCCAAGAATAATAAACCAAAAACGATTACGTACGTTGGAAATAGGCACCTGGTCAGGAGACTTACTTAGCATAGGTGCCTCTTTCCTAGCATGAAAAATGTGGCAGTTTATGAGGCAACGCCACATAACATCATTCAGCTGATGAAACTACTTTTATCGATGGATTGGACATCGCGTTGTGTAGCCTCGATGAGTTTATATTGCTGATTATATTAAAGGAAGTTCTATTGGTTTACTTTCTAATGATATAATGAAGTTCTGTTTGTGAATGATATGTGAACGTATTCCTCGGTTTCGGTTTATTAATCGATTTGGATTGTGACAAAATGCGACACACAAATTTCGGGGTCGGATTACTGCTTCGAACTCGAAGTCGTCATTAGCACGGTCGTAAAAATGAGCGATCCGAGTAGGTACCTGAGATAACCCTGTGAGACACTATGTGAGCAAGGCCCACTACACGAAGCAAAGCTTACATAATAGTCAGAATATATTATTATATTAATATTATTAATTTTATTACTAATATTAATCTAGTAATTAGTAAAGAGGTTTTTAAAGGGTCAAAAATAGGAATTTTTGGTGTTTTTAGGTGATGAGGTTGCTGGCATAACCCTTCATTACCAGTAGGTATTGTCCGTGAAACGACTCCATTAGTGAAACTAGATGCTCCGGCTCGCTTTGCTCGCCTACGCACCCAGGCCGATCGCTTAAGCAGACATAAGGCCTCGCTCCGCTCGGCCGAGCGCTTATTCGGACAGGGGGGCCTCGCTTCGCTCGGCCGGGGGGGTGGGTACCAAAATCGGCTCCTTTGAAGTCTGTTCGCCACGTTCTCAAAGCTCCCGACCGTCGACTGTTGTCCTTTCGTTCCTTATATAAGTACCTATTCCCATATTGTAACTTATTTTGCATCATTAAATGATACAAATTTTGTATGACAACGGCTGTTTACCTCGTGTGCTGCTCTTGTCCCTGCACTTTCATGTAAGTAGAGCGAATATGAATATATTTATATTCACGAAACGTAATATTCATATCATGGAGGAAAGAAATTCTTTCTTGCTTTCTTCCTCCATGATTCATATTCTCTAAAAAGGGCCCAGGTGAATATATTCACATTCACACGGGTGAATAAGGGTATATTCATATACATATTCACTAAACTGGTCCAAGTAAGTATATTCATATTCATTTTAACCTAATATTAATATGCCCATCTCTGGTCTTCGAGACTGCCCTTGGTATAAGTGCAGAAATAAGTCCAGGTACGGGGACCGTACGGGGCCCGTACTACGGGCAGAAATTGTGTGTCGCAATAATTGCGAATGAATTATTCGTCTTTACCATCTATTTTTCCCGACGGGGATCAAACATTTTGATCGGTCTCAAAATGAATCCTTTTCGGTTACTTTGCCATTGTTACAAGTTTCATGATAGGCAGATTCCCAGAAAGAGATGTCCGTCCGCCAACCAAGCCATTCAGGCCAGTATACATTAATTACTCTTAAATGTGGACAAAATAGTCGGTTTTTTCATCTAGTGGTGTCCGCAAGGTTTTTCTTTTTTTTCGTGGGGCTCCATGGGGCTACGAGAGGGGTTGTTGGCAAGGTGCTTCAGTGGGTTATTTTCGGCCCATTAATTTCGGTTCAAAACAACATAATGAATAAGAAGATTCAGTTTATCTCTAAAAATAGGAGGTTTAATAAACACTTAATCAAGACAATGGAATTAACTTCGCTCCAGTAACTACAGTAATAAGCGTAGACGCCGCACAGTGGTCTGAAAACCCCTTAAAATCGGCAAAAACCCCTAATAAGGGGATTAATTGACTAAAACATCCGTATATCCCTGTGTTGTTGGGTGCTTAATAGGTGCCTGATAGGTGTAAGGGTATTATGACAGGTATGATAGGTGCCTGAAACAGGTATCCTGAAATCAGGATAGATAACTGGAATGATCTTTAGTGAGTGACAGGATTGAACGGAAGTTGGAAAAAGTGGCCTATTTTTGACGCTTGATTGTGGCTAACCGCCTAAACCGATTCGCTCATTCGACGCAGCATTTTATGATCTTCAATTTTGTCATTAAAAGGTTGTCTCTATTATGCTTATCTTTCGAGGTATAGGTGAAAAGCTGGAAAAAGTTCGAAATAATTGAGGTTTTTTTTTTTTTTTTGCTTCTGTTTGCTACTATTTTTGATATAAGGTTTTTAATATAAAGCGCTCCATTTTGCTACGTTTCCATTGACAAAAATACTCGAAAAATGGGCGATTTCCCATTTTCTCAGGTTTGTGTAACGTTGTAAAATCGTTGTTTTTACCAATAAACTCATGGAATGTACTACATAGTTTACTTCTTCAAACCTTGGATTAAAATCAAAATTTGATTATAATATTAAAAATCAATATTTAATATTATCAAAAATTTAATTGAAAACGGGGTTTTCCACCCACAGACGCACCGTGTTTAAGACCTTTACTTTTTCATTTCATGACGTTTATGGCTTTTATTTTTCTGTTTCATTTCTTGAGCAAAATTGTGTGTTGTTTATTTAACGAGTTAATTAATGCTCGACTTCAACAGATTCTAGTCCAGAAGCACCTCAAATTGATGAGGCCACGGGTTCGAATCCCGTTGAAGACCATGGCAATTTTGGGAATAAAAGTGCAGCTGGGTTAAAGTGATTCATTAATAAATTACCGCCGCGTCATGTCAGGCCCAAGAGGTCAAAAACCTTGTCGTAAAACTCACTTTACCCTTAACCTTTTACAAAATTTGTAAAAGGTTAAGGGTAAAGTGAGTTTATTTAATATAATAACTTTTATACAAGTCACCAAAAATCCTCGAAAAAGCCTATTTTGTGCTCTTCAATAGCCCTCAAGTGGTCCGATCGGGCAGACAAGTTTCGAGGACAGACCTACTGCGAATCGCATTAGGTTTATTTTACCTACACAAAGGTTCATTATTATTTGTTTATGAAACTACGTTCTATAATGATTGGATAGGTCTGGGACACCTTGTAATCGATTCTACGTCCAAAATTACTCGAAAAATGACACTCCACTCGCCTATCCGGTCAAAACCCGTTTAAAACCCCCATTTCCGCTCAATAAAGTCCCCATGAAACCCCCGTGGGATTGTTTGATCGAGCTGAAAAATTTGCGGTATGCACATGGATGGGTTCCAAATGTTGCGTCGCAATTTCAGATTCTTTGGAAAATTTCTACTTCCTAATAGAATTGTACGTACGTGCCATGACTACCTGCCGTGACCGACATATAAGAGAGCATTAAAATTTAAAATTTATTGCTCCCAGGAAAGGTTTTGATTATAAATTCAGCTTTAAAAATTGCGTGGCAACTACCTGCCTGATGCAGGTAATCGGAAAAAAAACTCCCCGGAAAAAAGTGCCTGGAAAAAAAAAATCCCCGGAAAAAAAAATCCTGCAGGGAGGAAAAAAAATCCCCTAAGAATACTCAAGGGAGGAAAAAAATCCCAAAAAAGCAAAATTGAAAAAAACTTGAAAGTTAGACAACCTCTTCGTTTGGTTTATTATTCTTGGAATAATACACCTATACTATTTCCAAAACAAGGCTGGGTTACTCGACTGCTAGGCTCAGAAATATGTTGTGGGATCTTGAGGTTCAGTCAAACTTGACTGAACCTCAAGATCCCACAACATATTACTATTTCCAAACTTACTTGAGACGACAACCTCCCCGGGCGAGGGGGTGAAGGGGCTTGCTTGAATAGAAGGGTTCAGAATTTCTTACCTGGCCTCCCATACTATTTCTGAAGGCCCATTTACATTTGTCACACATTCGTATTATTGAGCAATGGGCGATAGAAATGTTATGAATCAACCGGATGTCGTCTCAAGTAAGTTTGGAAATAGTATAGGTATGTAATCGCGACGGGGGTCGAAAATTCTGATCAGCCTCAAAATGTGACATTATTCGTTTCAAGAGGTTTAGATTCCAAAAACGAAATGTCTGTCCGCCGTACGTCGTACCCCGTCCGGGCCGTTTTTGGGCAGTAGGAATTTTTTGAAAACTCTGAAATGTTGACAAAATACTCGGTTTAGGGGGATAGGGTAGCCCCGTGGACTAAGGCGTCAGCGAGACGCCTGTTTACAATCAGTCGGAGCGCTGATCTGCCTGGTTCGAATCCGGGGAAGAACACCAATGTTTGACCAAAAGTCAATTATGTGTTGTAATACCTGTCTTGTCGGTTGACAATAATTGTCAACCGACAAGACAGGTGAATTATTCACCTGAACGTTGGAACGTTTATGTGAATCCTGACAGAGGTGAATTATTCACCTCTGAACGTTGGAACGTTTATGTGAATCCTAGCAGAGGCTCCCGTGACGAAGGCGGCCGAGACATCCATCTTCAACACACAAGATCGAGGGATCGCATGAACGAACCTCTCTTGGGACCTCGAACCGGGATAAAAATCTGGTGGACCGGTAAAAAAACATTGTCTTCGTTTGCTGAGAACGTTAAACTAGCCATAGCAATCTACGACTGAGGGGGGAGAGCTGGGGGCCGCCGACCCGGCTTGTTGATGGACCTACAGTCGTAGTGATAAGTCTTGTATTAGGGATTGGACCTCGACCACCAGAAGGCAAATAGAGTCATCGGTACCATATCGGTGAACAATGTGTCGTCCGGGCGTAAGTTCAAGGTGAGACTCCGTTGATTACCTGATAGGTAAACATCGTAGTCTCTCCTCTGGTTGGTAGCCGTTCCCACAAATCTAAAATACTCGGTTTACCATCTAGTTGTGCCCGGAAGCAGCCCGATCGCTGAAGCCCGTGGGGCGCTATGGGGCTAAAATGGGGCTGCGGGAGGGGTTTTTTGATGGGGCTATGGGATCGAGTGAGGTGTCGTTTTCGAAGGATTTTTGTACGTAGAATCCATTTTGGGGGGTCCCGGGTTGATCCGATTTCACTGTGGCGATCTATAGGGTTTTCATGGAGCTAAATACGGGATTTTTGAAGGATGCCAAGAGGTCAAATAATAACTATTCGGAAATTATTTCCGAATGAAAGAAAATAAAAATAAAAAAATTGTTGAAAAAACATTTTTTTAATAAAACATTTCTTTTTTCGAAATTTTATTGATTGACAGAATTTATTTTCTCACAAGTACACACTGAATAGGTACACGGTCCCGATAAAAGATTAGATGAAGCGCTATTTCTTCTACGGGGATTTTTTTCCGGGATCGGAAAATACTTGGGATTTTTTCCGGCGCCTTTTTTTGGGGGGACTTTTTTTCCGGGGATTTTTTTTTCCGGGGACTTTTTTTCCTACAATCCTGATGCATATTATGAAGGGTAGGTACCTAAAGGGGAAAAAGGGTAAGACTCCAAAATACACAAATTTTCAGAAACGAAAAGATGAACTTAAATAACTCGTGGTGAGTAGTCTATTCCAGTTAAAATTATCATAAATTTACATAAATTCCCCAAATGTAATAACAATTTAACTGTGAATATTACCATTTTTCCTCTGTACCCGTCACATTGTTCAGGCCAAACCTCACAAGTCCATTGAACAATGTGGACTATGTGAGCTACATTCGGGCAAAACGTCACAGGTCCATGTCGTTCAATCAAAAATGTTAGGTACTAATATCATCAGTCCGAACTTAAACATGAAATTTCCATTATTCTTTCCTTTTTTTTTAGTTGAAGGGAACCATTTTATCGTATTATTAGGCACGAATGCATCAGAATAAAAATTGGGAACATGAATATTGCTCATTGAACTCAAGAAACAAGTTTTGAAAGTACTGAAAAATCGGTTACGGTGGACCTATGCGCTTTTGCATGTTACCTCCTCCAAGAGGAACTCCACTTTCATATATGAAAGGTGAACTGTCAATAATAAGAGACATGTCGATAATAGGTGCCACCACCCTAATTTGCGAAATTCTTACAAAGGAATTATAGACCCCTAGGCATCTAAAATTTACTTTTTTTTCTCCCACTGACCGGTAAATTAAATAATGGACTGCTTACTGGTTTTCTGATAACGTCTCGCAATTTTATCCCTGGTGACAATCGTTAATAATAATTATCTTAATTATTAAGATATGACTAACAGGTTAATCTCCAGGTTCATAATCCAGGAGTATTAACTAATAGGTAGGTTATTGATTCAGGAGTATTATTCATTTAAAACAGTAATGCAATATATTGCTCACAAACTATTGAAATTTTATACAGCTTCCTGATAATTGGCTACCGCATGGAAGACTATAAAAACAGGTTGTAACGGTCTGCGGTAAGAGGAAGTAGTTCTGATCGAACGGAGCGAAGGGAAGTGATTGTATAAAGCGGGAAAACCCCCTTAGTGATACGATGGGCTTCTAATTCAATAGAATCACTTGTACATGGGATGGACGAGGAGAGGGGGCTCATAGGACGGACCCAGGTGTCGAGGCAGATCGCTTAAATTGGCAGGATTGACTGCGAAACCTCTTGAATACCACTTAAGTGGCTCGATCAAGGGACCTACGAGTACTTAATATTACCAGGTCTTCCTTCATCACTTGCAGTGACAAATCTTTTCAAAGCTGCTGCCGAAGGGAACTGAATTCGGCCTTCGAACGGTGGAAGAGGGGTGATTTGACGGAACCACAAAAAAGGGAAAAAAAACACCGTGAAAAGGGACCCCTGCTGGGTTAGCAAAAGACCCCCCCCCACAAAAGGTATCTGCTCTGAAACTTTTGCCACGTCTGTAAACGTCTCGTTTTGATGAGACCCATTCACCTGGAATCCGGACGTTAAATGTCTCCATACCCCGTCATAGGGTGTCAGAAGTAGATTTCCCCCCACAAAGATTCCTATTGAGCAGTCATAAGTGGCACCCATCATGTAGGTACTTAGACCACCTTTGCAGAAGAAGAGTCGGTATAATTTTATTTCGTCGTAAGTTGTAGTTTTCGTCGTAAGTCGTATTTTTAGTAGGTATTTGAATTCGAAATTTTCATTCATCGGGTTTTTTTTAATCACGCTGGTTTCAAGTATGGAACTTCCGTGGCCTCCTTATTATCACAACTTCACTAGGTATTCGTACCTCGCTGGTTTATTGGTTTTAATGGGGGTTTATCAATTGCATTTGCTACCTCGATTAAAGCCCGAGGCTAATCAATGCTGAGTAACGCTATTGGAACTTGAAAGCAGTAGGTACTCAGCAATTTGCCTATCCCAGCTTTAGTCGAGGTAACACATGTACTCGATAAAACCCCCTTTATACTTCAAATTATACCTACATCATTGTATTTGCGGCGGGAGTCAAATTTTTTATCGGCCTCAAAATTTGTCATTAGCCATTAGCTACGTTTCAACATGACATGTTTGGAACAAGACAATTCCAAACAACCAACAACCAAACACCAAAACCAACCATCACCACCATAACTCAAAATTTCCAAGTTTTGAGTTAAACCCGCTTATGGGCTTGAAAGTGTCGGGAAAATTATGTGCTAGACTAAGGCATCTCTCCACTTCATCTGGAAGTTATGCAGAAGACCGACACATCTCTAAAATTTTACATTTAATGTGATAGTCTTGCTGAAATGATGGGTAGTTTCTCGCCGAATTTTTTACAATTATGACTCTTTTACAACACTCTACAATAATATTGTAGTACATATTATTTACTCTTCCCCAAATCTTCTTTCAGAATTTGGAGATAATTTTTTTTTATGATGTCGGAGTTACTTATCATTTTCTTGACGAAACATCCTCTCATTGAGCATGTTCTTGGCCACTGTTAACAATAATTTTGCACAATACTATGATAACTCGGAATAGAGGATGAAATGATGAAAGCTCTCATTTAAAGGTGTGATCGAGCTACTCTGTAGAGGTGAACCCTGCAGTTAGTCTCCTAAGGTCCTAAGGATATGCATGACTCTTAATGCAAACTGAAACTCTCTCTCAATCTTGTCTCAGGAAGCTGCAATGTAGTTTAATACTTGTTCAATACTTTAAACGGCTCAACTGAAAAATTGCCTTTATTGAGTTATAATCATAAGACTAAGTAGTTTAAGGCATAATTAATGGCCGGTGGTCACTATCTCAATGAGATTGGAACTGCCAGATGGTGCAGAGTTGCTGATCCAAGAGAACGGATGGGCAATGAAGGTGACTTCTCTGCTTTTTCCTTTTAACTTTGTATTTAGGCAAAATACATAAGTTGGAGACCGGTTTCGAGCTACACGCTCATCTTCAGTCCAGGAGACGATGGTGATGTTGTTGCAAACTTCCAAACGTGAAATGATTCACGTTTGGAAGTTTGCAACAACATCACCATCGTCTCCTGGACTGAAGATGAGCGTGTAGCTCGAAACCGGTCTCCAACTTATGTATTTTGTATTACATCACCATTGTATTTATGTATTACATCACCATCGTCTCCTGGACTGAAGATGAGCGTGTAGCTCGAAACCGGTCTCCAACTTATGTATTTTGCCTAAATACAAAGTTAAAAGGAAAAAGCAGAGAAGTCACCTTCATTGCCCATCCGTTCTAATGGCCGGTGGTTTTCAAGGAGTTCGACGGGAGTCTTGCTCCAACAAAAACGGCTGGTGGTTTTTTTCTCTTTATTCGAACTTTCGTCTACACGGCATCTTCAGGCTTAATAATTAAGGCTTAATAATTATCAATTAGGATTAGTGATATAGATTGATGTGCGAGTCTCGCCTCGGCGAAAAAAACTGTACCTACTGGTGAAAATTCCCAACTCCAATTTCCGCCCCTTTGTTTTCCTCCTAACAGCTCGAAGTGACAAAACCAGTGTGGTTTTTTGTTCATATTTATGTCAGCTGAAGAATCAACATTGAACCGATCGGCCAGACGCGTTTTTAATTTGATGAACTCCCGCCACCTTTTAGCGGCCGTCCAGGACCTTTTTGGGCAGTAGGAACATTTTTTTTTTTTTTTTTTTTTTTTTTTTTTTTTTTTTTTTTTTTTAATCTGAAATTTTGACAAAATACCCTATAGTTGTGCCCGCAAGGTTTTCTGCCCGATCGCTATACCCCGTGGGGCTCTGTGGGGATAAACAGGGGATACGGGAGGGCTTTTTACAGATTTTTGGTTATGATATCGAGTGGGGTGTCGTTTTCAAAGTATTATAGGACGAAGATTCCACTTATGTGGGTGCCAAAACCATCCGATTTCAACGCACGGATTTATTGGGCTTTTGAAGGATGCCAGGAAGTCGAATGAGGTATCATTTTCCGTGTAATTTTGAACGCATAACCCCTTTTTGGGTCCTACATCCGTCCAAATGCTATACAAAAAAGTTATACAATTTTTTTAATTTTTTTTTCAAAAATAATATTTTATTGACAAACCTGTATATATACAGGAAACATACATGTTAATATATATATATAGGAAACATAATATGTTAATTATAATATAAAATTTGTTCAAAAATTATTTTTATAGATATTATATTATAATATCTATAGAAATAATTTTTGAACAAATTTTATGAAATAATAATAAACCCCGGTATAAGATACTCCCCTAAATATATTATATGTACTACGGTCCGAGTCTATTAAATAGAACAAATTTTGTTCATCCACTTCTTTTTCGTCCTACTTAAATTCCGACATATTTTATCCGATTCAATTCAAATTTTCAGGTAATGTGAAACGTCCAGTGCAAATTTTATGAAGAAGAAGGCGGAGTCTGCGGATGCGCGCTTACAATAATTGCAATTATTGTAAGCGTACAATAATTACAATAATTGTAATTATTTTATCTGATAATTATTATCAGATAACTAGCCGCTCCCCTCGCTTCCCTCGCCTGCGCACCCAGCGGTGTAAGTACCATCCACGGACACCTTTAAACCCCTACATCAACGTCAACTGCTCCTTCAATATCAACCCCCACCATGTACTTAGGGAACGCTAATTAAACAATATCAATCCCAATATACATAAATACATAGGGTAGGTGGGGGGAATTGTCCGCAAGGGGTAAATGTCCGCACTGCCTTTTTTCGATCATAACAATAGATTATTTTGTCGCCATTGGCACCAGAGGTAGGTTTCACAACCACAAGTTGCTGCTTAGAACTTGGATAGAGCATATTTTTCCTCGACTGAAAAAATGAGGTTAGTCTGTTTTTTGAGTTGTCGCTACAATATTTTCGTAACTTTTCCGCATTATGTATTGTGGAAAAACCTACTTATTAGGTCCGTCTTTCTTCCTGTCAAAAGGACTGTTGTTAAGCTTTGAAATTATGGCACAGAATTCACGTTTTCTTTTGTTCCCTAAAGTCAGTATGATTTTCGTGCTGACGTCATGATATGGAGTAACTTCACCGCAATGTTTTTGGGGTAAATGTCCGCAGTCGTAGGGGCATTATTTAAGACTGAAATGAAACTAAAGGGACTCAGGAACAATGAGCCCTTCTTGTTCTTATATTAATTCATTGTTTTTTGTGATCTCAACTATTTGAACATTTTTGTGGTGGTGAAATATTTTGTGATTAAATAGGTAACTAGCGTATTCTGCACTTACGTTTTCGTCGAGATTTTTTGTAGATTAAATATTTACTTCCCCAGTTTAAAGATGGGTTAAAATTGTTATTAGCTACCACAACAATAAAGGCTTTATTTCATGTTTTTGAACTGTAAGCACGAATTTTTCCCAAGATTTTCTTCTGTTGGGGTAAGTATCTGCTCTGCAGATGTTTACCCCAAAAAATGGGGCAAATGTCCGCAAAAACATTATTGACGAAAATATGCGTATCTCTCTAACTAAACACCTTTCAAGGCTGGAGCTGTTATGAAATGATGAGTGACAGCCTAAGCTTTCGATTCCACACCAGAAACCGAATAAGAAACCCCGACAAAGCACTTTCTCACATCAAATCTGAATTACGTATCAAATTTCATCGAAATCGGGCTATCCGTAATCAATCCACACAACTGTTCGGAATCAAGAAGTTGCGCTCTGCGTGGAGAACGCGCAATGTGTGTTTCGGACGTAGAATTTTATTTTATTTTAATTTTATCCTGACTCAAGGCCTCGCTTCGCTCGGCCGACCATCCTGACGGGTGTTTCGGACGTACAGCTTAACGTAGAATCCGAATCCGTGATAAAAAAAAGAAAAAAAAGGGGGTTATACGGGACCAAAATAGCAGTTGCGCGCAATTGCGCAAAAGAAAAGTGCGTGATTGCATACCTAAGTTAGGCAGGAAATGGACGGAATGATCCAAATTTGTGACGTGAAAAAGCGTCAAGATGTGACATAAACAGCTCTTTTAGTTAATTCAGCTTCGGCAAGGTTCACCCAGCAACACGTGAGAAGTGTTAGGGAAGTATAAAAACAGTAGTAAAATAATCAGTTCTGAACTCGCCGACTCGGGTGGCCGTCAAAGCCGACCGAATGGAAGGTGCGAGCCTTCGAGCATCTGTGACATCACTAATTGGAATATAACACATCAGCCACCACTAACTAGCTTCCCTTTGCGGTCTCTCTCAAGCCAACTAATTCCTTCTAGGTCCTTTTAAAAACAAGGGTACGCCGAAGGAAGTCCGGAAACCCTCCCCGGGAGTCTAAATGCAAACCCTAGATCCTTGATGGATAAATATTTTGAGACAGAGTAGGTAGCAATCTTCATTCTGGTGCAAGAAATTGTTCAAGTTCATTATAATTTTGATTGGTTTCCCCATACGTTCCGCCGAGTGAGAGATTATCCGGAATTGCGCGTTGGGAAAACATGTGTGGGTGTTATGAAAACAGTTTCCGAAGAATATTGTACCTACTGTAGTTGAGGTGTACGAAAACCACAACCTGAACCGATGGCTGATGAACCTTGAGGGAGCTAATGAAAGCACCAGTTCAAAATCTAATGGAAGACGACAAGCAAAGTATACTGCCTGATGCATAGCTCTGTACATATATGTACAGAGCTATGCATCAGGCCAGGATTCCTGCCACCATTCCCCAAAATAATTTCTGACTTCCATTCAACAATTTCCAATGCTGCTTGTAGGAGCAGCCTGTAGAACAGATGTAGAGGGTGTAGGTACCTGCATGAAATCGTCTTCCTACATCAGAATTTAAATTCATTAAATTTTGTGTTGTGTGTTTAGCGGAAGGCCGGTGGCGTGAATCCACGATTTCGCAGCTCTGCGTTTTGGGGGAAGAGGAAGGGAGTATGGGAACATCTCTGTCGGCATGGTACGAATTGTCATAGTCTACAGACTTAGCAAATGATGCAACCACAATCAAAGACCCGCACTCGTCAGGCTTGCGTGACGTGCCATGGTACTGTGACGGTGCGAGGTACAAGGAAGGAAACTGTGAAGATGCTGATACCCAACACGAAGAGTCGTGGCTGGTATCAGTTCGTTCAGGCATCGCAGCGGAACTGAGATCAATAGTAACAGCTGTCTCAAAAGAATTGTCATCAAAGACGGCCTGACCTATTGATCCAGTCTTACCCGGATTCGCTGTTGCTGCTACCACAACCGACTTGTCAGTAATGAAGGCCTGGCAAGCGGCTATGTACAGTAATAACGTAAGGAAAGAGGAAATTACGATTTTGTTGAGATAATAGAAAAATAGAAGACATTCGTTACACTTGATATTAATATGAAGATCATGTAAAACTGGGCCTAAAAGAATAGGCATAATTTTGCCTTGTCAATAAAGATTATTTGATTGATTGATTGATAGGGTAAGGTAAGAAGTTGATGCCGTCCTATTGAATAGTCCTATTGTTCCTGAACAAGTTTCGATTTCAAAGCTCTGGCTAACCCACTCATCGTGCACTATGTACCTATTTGAAAATTTTAGATGCCCAAAAGTTTGGTCTTGACGTCTAATTTAAGCATTTTCGTTTATTATTCTTGGAATAATATATGATAGAGGCCCCTATGTAATCGCGACGGAGGTCGACGACTCCGATCGGTCACAAAATTTGACATTATCCGTTTCAAGAGTTCTAGATTCCAAAACCGAAATGTTCCTTCGCCATACGCCGTCTGCCGTCCGGGCTGTTTGGGCAGTTGGTCTTTTGTTTTTTTAATCTGAAATTTTGACAAAATACTCTGTTTACCATCTAGTTGTGCCCCCAAGGTTTTCAGCCCGATCGCCCAAACCCGTGCGGCGCTATGGGGCTACGGGAGGGGTTTTTTAAAGGCTTTTTGCCATGGGATCGTGTTAGGTGTCGTTTTCGAAGTATTTTTGGACGTAGAATCCATTTTTGGGGGTCCTGGAACGATCCGATTTCACTGTTGCGATCTATAGGACTACAAATGGGATTTTTGAAGGATCCCAGGAGGTCAAATATTTTTCGAGTAAAAAACAAGAACTTTTGAAGAAAAACATTTAAAAAAAAAATTGTTTTCCCAAAATTTTTTATTGACACAGAATTAAATTTTTGCACAAGTAACCTACATCAAAGAATAATATATTGTGTAAAATTTACAGCGTTTTTCTTTTTACGCCGCTCCCACGGTGGCTAGGTACCTATGTACACTGTAGGTCCTACAGGTTTTATCTTTTTAAAAACTTTTCAAAGGTTCTGGGACGAATGATGGCAGAATTTTTATGTCTGTGTTTTTTCAAACTTTATGATTAAATTTTCTGAGTCCGGGCTTACATACCTACCTCATGACGAGATTTTATTTGTTGTTAGTATTATTATGAAATATAATATTTTATAGTTACGGATTTCCCCACTTTTCCCTTTTTTCAATTTTTTCCCACTCCATTTTCCCTTTTTTCAATTTTTGTTTTATATTTTTGGGGGGAAGGGAGGAGCTATTAAATTCAAACTGAAATTGAAATTCAAGTTATGAATTTATAAGTTATTCCAAGAAATCAGAAGGGGAAGGCCGAAAAATGTATTGGGCCCCAGGTGGGACTCGAACCCACAACCTCTGCATTACCAGTGCAACGCTCTAACCAACTGAGCCACCAGGACCACAGCTATGAAAGAGAGTTGGAGATTGAAGGCTTAAACTGTCCCCTGCCCCCGATACTGATTCGGCCTTATCTTATTGTTGCTTATTTCTCCCCCTCTGAACCTTGATCTGATGTGAAGCCAGTAGACATCCTACTTTTCGCACACCTAGAATGAAAGGGGCACTTTTCAAAAATGCTACTTTTGGGAAATCGACTTCAAAGTTTTCCATTTGGCTTCTAAAGCCAGACTAAAGACAGACACATCATGCTCTCTAGAAGCCAATTTTTTAGTTAGGAAAAAGCTCGTCAGCGCTGCTTGTAGAACTCGCCGCCGCGAGTTTGATAGAGGCATAAAAAAAAAAAAAACGATTTTTCGAGTTGTGCCCCTTTCATTCTAGGTGTGCGTTTTGTCCCTCATCCTAGGGGTCCCCTAATTCCCCAGGAGGAGTAATTTCATTACAGGAATGACTGAGGAGATTTAATCTTATGATAAATTAAATTAAATTTTATGATCTGCTTCCTCATGCAGTATTTATATTTCTGCGTGGTTTGGTCGGTTTCCATATTACTTATTATGGTGTGGCGAGGGTAAAAACCGTAGGCAATTATCACCATAGACTGCCTACGGTTTTTACCCTCGCCACACCATGATAAGTATTTATATTTTTGGGGGGAAGGGAGGAGTTATTAAATTCAAGCTGAAATTGAAATTAAAGTTATGAATTTATAGGTTATTTCAAGGAATCAGAAGGGGACATTTTTCGGCCTTCCCCTTCTGATTTCTTGAAATAACCTATAAATTCATAACTTGAATTTCAATTTCAATTTCAGCTTGAATTTAATAACTCCTCCCTTCCCCCAAAAAATATAAATACTGCATGAGGAAGCAGATCGTAAATCTCCTCAGTCATTCCTGTAATTTTTGTTTTTGGGGATTTTTTTTTCTGCCCTGCAGGATTTTATTCCAGGGACTTTTTTTCAAGGAATTTTTTTTCTGATTACCATTCGCTCGAAGCAAGGTAAGTCATAAAAAAGGAAGTTATAGTAATTTCTATCAATTCGAACGCCATCCTTTTTATTGATGGTACGGTCGAAGGAAGGAGGTTGAGAACTCTGGCGGCATGAAGTCGCACTCTTACAGAGCATTTAGTTAGTAGGATTTCCGCGAGGGTGCGCTCGTATGCACTTGCATCAGAAGGCAAGTTTTAGATGATCTGACGATTATTCCCTATGGATGATTCTATAATCGAGATCAGATGTAACTCACAATAATTGAGGAGTTTGCTTCCAAAAGGTACTGTATCAGTTTTGGCCAAATATGAGGAATAAAGTGTTATAGGAAAGCCAATGGTGATATTTCAAAAATATTTCTAAATAATTAAGTTCACAATTATTGTGATATAATATATCACAATAATATGAATAATATTAAATATTATTATTAAATATACAATTTTTATATTTTGAAACAACATATCGTGTCCCGGTAAGATAATAGGCTGATTTGTCACCTATAATATAAAATATACCCATTTTAGTTCGCGGGACACACAAACTCAAAAATAGAGTCCTTTCCTTCATATTTTTCTTTTTACAGGTAGGAGGATTACTTAGGTAAGTAGGTACCAATAAAAATACTGGAAAACAAATTCAAAGTAGGAACATATTATCATTTATTTAAAACAAACGCCAATCTCATCAAATTCAAGGAACTATTTGGCGTAAACAAGGAGTTTCATTGGTTTACTTAAAAGTAGATATTCATCAAGAAAATATTTAATAAACCTCGCCAGGAACTGGAGAGAGTCTTCCTGTCATAATAATAGGGAAAGACAACTTCTTGAAAATTTCAATATTTAATATAGATTTTGAAAACTTTTCCAAGCTCAATTGAGAATTTTCCAAACGCAGTTGAAAATTTTCCAAACCCGTGGGGCGCTATGGGGCTACGGGAGGGATTTTTTGAAGGCTTTTAGCTATGGGATCGAGTTAGGTGTCGTTTTCGAAGTATTTTTGGGGGTCCTGGAACGATCCGATTTCACTGTGGCGATCTATGGGGCTTTCATGGAGCTAAAAATGGGATTTTTGAAGGATCCCAGGAGTAAAAAATAAAGAATTTTTGAAAAAAACTATTTTGGGGAAAAAAATTTTGAAACATAAAAATCAAAAAAAAATAAATTTTCACTGAGTGCTCAACTCACTGGTCGCGTGATGACTGAAAAATTTTCATTGGTGTAAATGATAGAACGGTTCCCAACGTTTCCATCCGTACGAAGAAAAATGGGTGATTGACAGGAGCTTTGAACAAAATTTGTTCATTTAATGTTCCAGGAGAATGAGCCCTAAACCTTGTGACGCACCTAAATAACTCCGCCCTCCTCCTCCAAGGATTCAAAGGGCCTTCAATTGATTAGGGATCAGTAGGGGAGAGCCAAATACAATTTATTTATTATTAAAATGATAAAATGGATTATCATTGGAAGTAATATTCGAACAGTCCTTCATTCTACCTTCCATAAAACTGACAATGGTGAACTGCACCTTGTGACACACCAGGATAATGAGAAATCGCTCTTTATATTTTGAAAAACGGTGTCAAGAATTGATTGCTTATTTATTAGAAAAAAAAAAGAAAAAAAGAAGGATTGATCCGTCAGAGTAGATTGTTCTGCATAACCCAAAATTTTCAGGCTTCAATAATTCCCATTGTAAGCAGAGAAAAGTGTTTGTGACAGGAATAGGGCACTTATTTGCGGAATGAAACATATAGCTAGTGAATTGGTGCCATGTCGGTATAAGAACTAATGAACAGGTGATGTATATAGGAACTCGGAGCTAGTAGGTACCATATCGACGGTGTCGCCGCAGCATTTCGTATGCCCATATAATATATGGGAATATTGAGGTACCACAGCTACGCAATGTAAAATGACGCGAGGAATCGATTGATAAACTTATTTTGGTTTATTATTCTTGTAGGTACATAATCGCGACGGAGGTCGAAAATTCTGATCGGCCTCAAAGTTTGACATTATACTTTTCAAGAGGTCTGGATTCTAAAAACGAAATGACCGTCCGGACCGTTTTGGGCAGTAGGCATTTTTTTTAAATCTGAAATTTCGACAAAATACTCGGATTATCATCTAGTTGTGCCCGCAAGGTTTTCAGCCGGATCACCCAAACCGTGGGGCACTATGGGTCTAGAAAGGGGCTACAGGAGGGGTTTTCGGCTATGGGGCCAATTTATACGGATTTAGAGAAGAAAAAACCAAACTTCCATCTTCGTCTTTTGACTGGCCCAGAACTACTGCACGGTAAGGACATGTAGGTACCTACTACCTAATGGGTTCTTCAGATATTCATTTGGAGCACTGAAACCACTCTTTTCAGAGTAACTTTGAAAAATTTAAAAAAAATTTAATGCTTGAAAATGAAACTTGAACTGTTCAAGTTTCATTTTCAAGTACTAGCATGGCACCATGGGAAGCTGTTCAAGTTACGCAACATTAAATAATTTAATTATTAAATTTTGATATAGGTATGTCATATTTTTTTTTTTTACTCAAAATTGACCCAAGGTGCATTCCTGCATACACCTGGTGTCTGGCCAGTGGTGATAGTGCCTACAGGGTTAGGGATTGTAACTTAACTAACTCTTTGGATTCATTCAGAAAGTTGTGCCATAAATGATAAGTTTCAGTTTCTAGATCCGAAGTTCAGGTCACAAAATGTTGTCTCTCATGAATCATAATAAAATCACAGTTCTAAAGTTTCTACAAAAGACTAGGCACAAAAATTTATGTTTTAATGGGGCTTTAGCTGGATTAAAATAGGATTTTTTAAGGGACCAGGGTGTGATATTCGCAGTAATTGTGGACATAGTACTTACCTTTCCCACCATTTCAGAGGTACGCCCAGCTCCAACACACTAGATAACCCCCATGTGAAGTTCAATTTCCTGTGTCTTTGGTTTATAGCATTTACAAATTTATTTCAACTCATTACAAAATAATTTAAACCCTTTGCAAAAATAATTCAACCGTTTGCAAATCCATTTAAACTATTTAGGAACAAAACTATTTGAACCGTTTGCAAATCTATTTAAACATTTAAATGACGGTTAACGGTTGAATTATTTTTGTAGAGGGTTGAAATAAATTTGTAAATGTTATATAACATATATTATGTCTCTAGCTTGAAGAATCTCATATCTCATATTATGTCTCTAACATGAAGAATATCACAAACAAGCTAGTTGATCTGTCTCCTTATACGTTCCAATGAGACTACATATGAAATATGCCATATTCGCAGGACATTTTCGGTATAAAGATATTTTAACTTGAATTACTGGTATTGTTGACGGTCGAAATAATAGTTGTGTGGATTGGATAATTGTTGAGGTTCGGTCAATGACATCTTGTAGTTACCAACGTTTCTGACAATTTATTTGTCCATCATGATTTGTATTTATAGGTCTTCAGGACCTATAAATACAAATCATCCGATGTAGGGTCTTCAACAGTCCTTCACATAACATTTAGGTTCTACAACGATCTTAAAACTATAAACCCTACACAATTGACTAAGACAATAGTAATTGACTAACATAATAATTAAATCAAGAGACTTACATGTTAGCTGGAGTAAGCATTGTGGCTGATATGCCAGGGTCCAGGGTGGCTGTATGACATCAGGTTAGACCACAGCAATTGGCGACGTGAATGCAAGGCACCAAAACACAAACTGACCTAACATTCTTACTCCAGCTACCAAAATAATTTCAGAAAAAAAAGGGGGAAGGTAAATTCTTCTGTAGGGGGAATGAACGAGCAACAGTCCTTCACATAACGAAGCCAAAAGCCTTCACGAAACCCCTCATGTAGCCACATTTTAGCCCCATACCCCCCCACAGGTTTGGGCGAAAACCTTGCGGGCACAACTAGATAGTAAACCGAATATTTTGTCAAAATTTCAGATTAAAAAACAAAAATCCTACTGCCCAAAACGGCTCGGACGGCGCACAGAGGCCAAGCTTTCGGATCTAGATGGACAAAATTCGCAGATGAGCCTATCCTTTATTAGGAAATTTTACGCTGATTACGAATTAACCATACATGAGAGGTCTTGAATGACTCCACCAAATTTTTTTGTGTGCAAAAAACGACCAAAAACGCTGCAAATTTTACACAAGGGTTTATTGTTCTTTGATATAGGTTAGGTACTTGTACGAAAATGAAATCTGTGTCAATAAAAAATTTTGAAAAAAAAAAATTATTTTTTAAATTTTATTTTTTCACTCGGAAAATATTTTACCTTCTAGGATCCTTCAAAAATTCCATTTGTAGCCCCATGAGAGCTCTATAGATCCCTTCAGTGAAACCGGATCGTTCAGGGAACCCCAAAAATGGATTCTACGTCCAAAAATACTTCGAAAACGACAACTAAATCGACCCCATAGCCGAAACCTTCAAAAAACCCTCCCTTAACCCCATTGCGCCCCACGAGCGATCGGGCTGAAAACCTTGCGGGTACAACAAGATAGGAAATCAAGTATTTTGCCAAAATTTTAGATTAAAAAAAAATCTACTGCCCAAAACGGCGGACGGACATTTCGGTTTTCGAATTTAGACCTCTTGAAACGGATAATGTAAAATTTTGAGGCCGATCGGAATCGTCGACCACCGTCGCGATTACAAAGGTAAATTATTCCAAGAATAATAAACCAAAACGAGGATTTTCATCATTCTTTCGTTCTTACACGCATTTCACTATTTGTGTCGGAAAGTTCAACTCTTATCTCAGAATCAAGAAACATAAGGCGGCACGACCCTCACAGCTAAGTACTTCGATAAAAACCGATCAGAAATTGTGACTATCGCTCTTTGAAAATCGCCAGCAAACTCTCAAAAATCTCTCCTTCTCGCATGGCTCCACACATCATGACAGGCACCAGAAACGTAATAGGCCCATTCTCGTTTCTTTTAGGGGGGGGGGGGGGGCACTTGCATTTTGTCCACCGAGATTGGGGAAATTGACCACTGTGCGGCGGACGGACATAAATTTCGTTTCTGGAATCTACTTTTGAGGCCGATCAGAATTTTCGACCTCCGACGCGGTTACAAGGTGTATTATTCCAAGAAAAATAAACCAAAAATTTAATATTGACAGCATAAAACTCTCTTCAAAATCAAATCAGCCCATTTCGCAGTTTTAATGGGAAAAGAGGTCGCCTTGATACGGGACGTGCACCAGGTCCTTTGCTTGGACGCCCAATTGTCATAATACCTACCATGCTGAAACAATCACAAACATCCGTACACCCGTGAGCGGCGTCGTATTTTTCAATCCAAAATTTATTCAAAATACTTCTTTTTTTTACTACTTCACTTACTGTGACAGACAGGTATGCTGGAGATCCACCGTCTGTACTGAGAATATTCAGGTCCCAATGAATTCGTGAAGAAGCTGGTGGGCATGAATCCTACGAATTAGTTGCTATTCAGAATTGAATAGATCGGATTGTCCAGTTCTCAAGACATATGGGTAAAAAAAGGAATAGCATTTAAAGAAAATAAGCATTTATTCGAAATACGCCATACTAAGCCAGTTAAAAGAACAAAATTAAGTGAAACAGACAATTTTCCCTTCAACGTTCTGGAATAATAATAATGAAACAAACTAGGATATCAAAGGTAAATTGAACACGTTCGTACAAGATTTCTAAAATGTTTCGACAACGCTTTCTCTTGCAATAGATTGAACACTCATCAGACAACATAATATATTGAACTCATATTATATTATAATATAGCAATAAAAAGTAAATAATAATAATAATAAAAATAAAAATATGATTGAAGTAATAACATAACTTAGTAAGTCATGTTATTATTTCTTCACACTCATCAGGATGCTGATGCGTCTCCATATGAACGTGTTCTTCCATTTGTTTCAATTATCTAAGGTACGCAATTGTTTCAAATGCAGGTAGGTAGGTAATTAGTGTCAGCAGTAAGGCGTGAGTATATCTAACATAATGCCACATAATTTGTACGCCGTAATATCAATGACTACATTCACTTAGACTTAGAATTCAAATTGGTATATAGAAAAAGATAATACCTAAAACTGTTTTTATCAGATTTGTATATAAGTGTTCTGGATATGATGGGAAATACTTTCACAAAGCGGGAAAACAGTTAGGTACTTGAACGATCGTTGTAAAAAAGTAAAAATTCTCACGACTTTTAGAGATGAAGCTACATTTTCACTAGGCATTCCACAAGGCACAGTTGTTAGGTCAGTTTCATTCATTTGCTTTGTTCAACCGTCAACTGGCAGGACCAGCTGCTTCGAATAGCCTATTTTCTGTGAAACGACAGCAGGGAGGTGTCGCTTTGAAATTTAACACTAGGGGTACTTAGTTCAATTTCATTGCTTTTTCCGCCACGAAAAACTTCTATCCCAATAATAGAATAAAACTTCTATCCAAAATTATTTTGGATTGCCCCAATGCTAACTGTGACTGTCCTAGTAATAGGCAGATATCACGCATAACGTTTCAGAGGTTGTTGCATTTCAAAACCAAGTACGCACCTCGAATTTACTAATAATTAGTTGCTTCAACAAGTAGTGACTTAGAGCTTTACATTAATCAGTGACGTCTCAATACGGGTGTAAGCCAATGCTTATCTTGGGATTACCATAATCGTACTTTTTTTTAATAAGAAGCGCAAAATCATTTTTCAGTTTTAGAGATACAAAATTACATGTTCGTACAGAAGCCTCATGTGGGGATCTGCTTACCCAGCACACTTTGATGGAGGCACTATGATTCTGGTTAGAAACAGGTTGGGTTTCTCCAAGCTTGAATGTTTGAAGATTTTTCCTCACCTCAGAATTTTGAAGTTAGAGGGATTTATATAGGGTTTCTCAGCAGAGGAGTCGTTTTCTCTCCCTAACCACCTCATTGGATTAGACCTCTGCACCGTCGGCAAAAACCACACCGTTATAATATAACGGTTTTAATATAGGGTTTATCAAACAGTTGTTCGCGCGAACTAGATGTTAATTTTATACATTTTGTATTGTCATCGAAAACGGCGAAAAGTTTCATTTTAGCCTTTTGGTGTTTCTTCGTTTCAACAGGAGAAGTCTTCTTTATCCCGTCTAACAGAACTCAAATCCGGCTACGGCAGCTACGAAGGCTTCCCGTCTACAAAATGGGGCGGTTTTAATATCACGGGCGTCCCAAACATTGACACAACCGGCGACTAATTTCGCAGATTATCTCCCACTCATCTCACCACGAGATGAACGCACGAGGTCACAGCATATGCTCCCATCAGCCAATTGGAGAAGGCCCATATCACAGTCAACAATCCAGCCTACCACAAGACAGAGCAATCGATCCCGTGGACCAACTCCAGCAGTGCCCGGAACACCGAGGCCAAACCCCGCATCAGGGCGTCGCACAGTGGTCGGATGCGTAAAAAAAATGAAAGTCGTCAAATCGTTGTTCTGGGCATTGAAGGTCACTCTCAGATACCCAAGGATGAGAGTTCTCAAACGATTTTGCCTTTAAAAAAAATTCTTTGGAGAACGTAGAACGAAGAAGTCAAGGATCGATAATCGTTTCATCAATGCTTAAGGTTTTGAATTCGTGATATTAGATGTTGTACCCTCTTATCAACAGATATTATTCAGTTCCATGCGATATTTCTCGGTCTACGAAGGTATAAATGCGAGAATATTTCAGCAATTTGTTGTTTCTATCAAGGTTGACCAAAAGAAAAAGGTAAAAAAGAAGTCAATGAAAATGTTCTTCCTTAATAGTAGTAGTGTTTTGGTTGTGGACCAACAAAAAAAAAGCCCCGCTGAGCTCCGCTTCGGGAACGTTATCAGGTCAAAATATAAGGAAATAAGAGTCAACAGCGTGAGTTTCATCGCCGCCCTCGGCCGCCGGAGATGGGGATTCACAATAGAATCTGTTGACTAGTTCTTAGAAGTTTTGTTTGTATAGGTAGAAGTTCAAAGAGCAAAAATAATCTATGTAAACCTTTATATTAAGTGAGATTGATCGGGTTTTCAGTTTTCCTTATGCACATGTACAGTCAGGTTCGTCTTTCGAAGATCTCTCGTGAATCAGCAATGGAAAATTTTGTGATCGAGGAGAGCGAGGGTCACAACATCGTCTCGGGAAGACTTCGCGTCCCCCTACCCCCCGACGTAGCTACCGAACCCTCAGGACCAGGGCGCCCAGAAGAAATTGTTTTTATTTGAACTACGCTAAAAATTGTATTGAAGTATTTAAAAAAATAAATTTTTTTTTTAATGACATCGCGGACGGGGGGCTGGGACTGATGGAGTACGCTGCCCTAATCCCAGCGCTCAGAAAGAAGCGGATTAGTGAGGCCCTTAACATACTCTTCCGCGAGGATGACTGTGGCGTTGACTCTTCGGCGCTGGACAGGAGACGCGAGCGTGCAGCAGCGTGGCATGCGTGAGTAGACGGGGCCGATATGAAAATCGCACGACGAGTACCGCAATCGACCGCATGGATACGGACGAATGACGAACATCATTGATGTTGCCATTTCCACCAACAGTCCGACGCTCCCTTTACGGACGGTGTACCGCAACAAGTACACCAAGTATGGAACGCCGGAGGTAATCTCAGCGACGAAGGAACTGACGGGAGCAACGGATGTCCAGGTCCTACCAGCCGTTCTGCAGTGGCGAGGCCTGTGGAAATCGAGATCCGCCGGAGTGCTTCGAGGGCTCTTCCCTGCATTCATCCTGGAGTGGGGGGCGCGATGACCCAGGATGGTGGCGGCTTCTTGTGGGCCGCCTTTCGGCGTCGACACACACCGGGGGCTCTTTGAGCCCCCATAAGGTCAGTACCTTGACGTTCCACCCTTTCTTCTCTGAATTTCGTGTATCTGACGCTGTTCTTTATCTTTGTTTTCGGTGGTGAACTCGACGCTTACCGGGGAGACCCTACGTCCCCCTCCCACACTGGAGCGACTTCCCGGACCACTACAGCCCTCGACAGTGACGACGAAAATTAATTGTTTGAGATAGGTATTGAGTATTTTTGTATTGAAGTAGAAAAGAAAAAATAAACATTGTTAATGACTCAACACGGGAAACCTCACCAGGTCAGGACATTGTAAGGATTGACAGATTGATACCTAGCTCTTTCTTGATTCAGTGGGTGCATGGCCGTTCTTAGTTGGTGGATCGATTTGTCTGGTTAATTCCGATGACGAACGAGACTCTAGCCTATTAACTAGACGATCCGAGAGCCGAGAGATTATATAAATTATATAATGTAATACTGTGGCCCTCAGCCGCCCGCTTCAGTTATCGTTGTGCCTTTGCTGCGTGCTGTCGCCTGTTTGTTCCGCGCTTTGAACCATTGTAGTCCGTCACCAAGAACTTACATCAAATTGTGAAATTGTGTTTCGAATTGTACGGTTTTTGGTTTATTATTCTTGGAATAATACACCTATGTTTTCGCGACGCGGGTCGACGACTCCGATCGGGCTCAAAATTTGACATTATCCGTTTCAAGAGGATTCATTCTAAATCCGAAATGTCCGTCCGCCGTCCGCCGTCCAGGCCGTTTTGGGCAGTAGGAATTTTTTTAAAAATCTGAAATTTTGACAAAATACTTGGTTTACCATCTAGTTGTGCCCGCAAGGTTTTCAGTCCGATCGCCCAAACCCGTGGGGCGCTATGGGGCTATAATGGGGCTACGGGAGGTTTTTTTTTTAAGGCTTTTGGCTGTGGGATCGAGTTAGGTGTCGTTTTCGAAGTATTTTTGGACGTTGAATCCATTTTTGGGGGGTCCCGGAACGATCCGATTTCACTGTTGCGATCTATAGGGCCTTCATGGGGCTAAAAATGGGATTTTTGAAGGATCCCAGGATGTTGTATATTTTTCGAGTAGGTAAATAATAAAGGGTTTTTGAAAAAGAAACATTTTTGAAAAAAAAATAATAAAAAAATTTTTTTTTAGATTAAAACCCAAAAATTTTTTTTTTTAATTTTTTCATTGACAGAATTAAATTTCTTCACAATTAACGTATATCAAAGAATAATAAACCCTTGTGTAAAATTTGCAGCGTTTTTACGAATAAAATCTTTTCTTTTTTTTTTTTTTAACTCTCGGCTTCGAACACATTTCTGGCGCACTCAGTACCGACCAGTGATCGTGACTGAGTTCAAGCGTTCAAAAAGTGAATCCAGTGCACGGTTTTCACCCAAGGACCAAACAGTTCCAGTAAGGAGGACACAGGATCTATAAGGACCGAAACTCCGACGAAAATCTCCACGTATGACTCCGTGAGTTCCTCAGTACCTACAGGCATATCATTTTCGTCGTTAAAGAAGACGATACTGCCCTGTATCGAGCTTTTCTCACGCCCAGAGAAAAATTAGGATTTCCACGCCCTCGGAATCCCGAAAAATCCAACCTCGACCTTGGTAAAAAAAAAAAAAAAAAAAAAATTAGATTAGGAAAATTATATTTACGAACTGACTGAAAGCAGCTCTTCGCTATTTTCAAGTTGCACCTGAGCGACGCCTGCGACTCCTACAGACAACAAAATGAAAATTCGGAATTCGGTTCTCTGATGCATGACACGGATTCTGGACCGGTTTCCGCCGCACATCGAGGTCATGAGAAATTTTTGAACGGGCGAAATAGCTCAATTTTCTTTAAAAATTCGCTAAAATGAGAAAAAACGAGAGAAAAATTGCATGCCACTTCCCTATTGCATTGTTTCTCTCTGCTCAAATGTTCCAATTTTTTTAATTAAGATGTGAGTAATTGCTGACTGATTCCATTCCAGGTGCAGTTGGAAAAACTAAGAACTGTGCTTCAGCAGAAGAGGCAGAGGTCGAAGAAAAAATTAAGAGCTTCTTCAGGTTTTGGAAAGATCGTCGGGGAGGGAGGGAACAGCGAAGGACAATTTCTCCGTCCCAATGAATCATACGAGTAATAATATCTGTGGGTTTTCTAAAAGGAACAAGCGACGGAAAATCAGCAAAATTACTAGAACAATCAAACGTGAGTTTCAAGCATGCAGTAGCTCATCTGTGAGACTAGATCCTCCTCCTGTTAGTGTTCCTGCTCCACTTGGAATAATTCCACAGCTTCATGAAATAATTATTATTTCAACTGCTCATAACGATCCCATAACACGGATGCGAGAAGTGCACCCAAGAGGGTGTGTACGAAGCACAGTGCGTAATTCCAGCCATCTGGCGGAACAACAGTTGAAAAATGAAAGCCGTTCAAATGAGATGCGGCTGTGATACATGATCAGTGAGATACCCGAGGAGAGAGGAAATCGACCGGAGAACTAGCTCCGGCCCTTTTTTTCGATTCGGCGTAAGTATAAACGTGACCCTTCCGAACGGCGATAATTTTGAGTTTTCTGGCGCTCATTAATCGTTCCTGTTGCGGGCTCCACTCTTCCTCCTGGCAACTGCCAATTTTTCTCATAAATCTCCATACCCTTAGGGGGTTGAGCCAGTTTTGGGGCCCGGCCGCGCGACTCGTCTTCCACTCACCGTTGCGACTAAGCTATTCGCCCTAACACTTCCAAATTTTAACCACGTAAACCTGATGCTGAAGACACTGTCTAAATTTGAAACAGTTCCGTTCGATAGGAAAAAAGTTAGACAATTGTACATAATAACCCTACCTTCCTGACTTCAATGATGCTTCAACATTCACAGGTTGGTCAAAAGAATCTGAAAATTTCACCCAGTATTCCTCAGATAATGACAAAGAAACCGTGCCAGAGGTTTTTCAAAATTAGCTCAAATACGAACATGGCAATCAGAGGAACCTGGCCGCGAGCAACCTTCCAAAACAGACCACGTTTCTCGAGTTTCTAGAATTTCCCCAATAATGGGGGGATTTCTCTGCGAAATATCCCTGGCACAGTTTGAACTAGACATCATTGCGAACAGCGTGTAAAAATTTCAAGTCCCTACGGCAAACGAGGAGCCGATTTTGTGAGGAGAGAACGCCCCCTCTCGACTCGTCGCGCTGGGCGCTCTGCCTCACGTCAACACTGATTCAACTCGAATATACTTACATGTAAAAAGAATACGTAGAAGGTGTTGTTGTCTATTAATAGACAACTCTAAATGTAGACACTTCTAAATGTAGAAATATTAATTAATATTTCTACATTTAGAGTGTCCTAACCTTCCTGCGAGAAAACCTTGGTGTTTGTTGTTTTATCAAAACGAAAGAAGATTGTCAAAAGAGTTTATCGCGAGTGTCAGTGAGTTTCTCAAAAGATTGTGAGTGAGTTTATCGCGTTTCATTGCAAATATGTCTCGACTATTTCGGAAGAAAAAAACCATCCCTCCAAATTATGAGGATCGGCAGCGGTCTCGTTTGGCTCGGCAAAATTTAGCGTCAACACCAAGACCGGATGTCAGTATCGTCAGCGTCTTCTGCTTCTTCGGCCTCTTCAACGTCGTCCCAAAAAATCGAAGCAAATTTGAAGGAGTACGATTAATTTGTGGGTGAGTCAAAAAACGATATCATAAATTTAGAGGCTCTATTCAAGTCCCTTTCTGAGAATGTGTTGATGACATGCAAAGCTTGTGGAGAAGGACCCGTTGAGCTGTCAACTCGATCAAGGGCTGGATGGGCTGTCCAAATTTTGTTGCTTTGTGGTTCATGCGGGAAAAAGTCGTTGTTTTCAAACTCTCCCAAGGTCTCAGTGCAAAAACCCGGTGCAACCAAGGCCAATAAGGTGTATGAAAATAATCTTCGCTTGGTATATGCAATGAGGTGCATTGGAATGGGGCGATCTGCTGCAGCAGTTTGCATGTACAATCAATTTACCCCCACCTCCAAAATTTACTGAGTATGAGAGAATATTGGACATCGAGTCCTCACGACTGTGCGAAATCAGCATGGAAGGTGCTTTGCTTGAAGCGATAGAGCAGAATGACAATAGCCGGGACATCACAGTTGCTTTCGACGGTTCATTGCAGAAGAGAGGTCACCAATCCCTAAATGCTGTGATAACTGCAACATCAGGGGATTCGGGTAAAGTCATCGACATGGAATGCCTTTCCAAACATTGCCGTTGCCCACGAAAAAGCATGAACGAGCACTTACCTTTTGCAGTGCCAATTATAAAGGCTCCAGTGGAGCGATGGAGGTTGAAGGAGTCCGCAGGATTTACCAGCGTTCCAAAGATCGAAATGTGAGATATGTGAACTATCTGGGTGACGGCGAATCAAGTTCTTTCCGAACGATTTGCAAAGACCATCCATATGGGGACGACGTCGAAATTGTCAAACTTGAGTGTATTGGCCACATGCAGAAGCGCATGGGTAAGCGACTTCGGAAGCTGAAGAAGACCTGTTCGCGGAAACTTTCTGATAGCAAACCTATTGGTGGGAAAAACAGACTGACAAACGAATGGATCGACAAGATCCAAACGTACTATGGCCTGGCTATAATAAGAAACGCCTCAAAAACGCTGGATGACATGAAAAGAGCGGTTTGGGCAATATATTTCCACATTTCCTCATCTGACACACAACCAAATCATGGTCTATGCCCCTCAGGACCAGACTCCTGGTGTAAGTTCCAAGTTGCCAAGACTGAAGGAAAGCCTTACAAACACACAGAACACGGGCATTTGCCTGTAGCTGTTTGCCAGGAAATAAAACTGGTATTCAGGGATCTGGCCGCTGACAACCTCCTGTCCAAATGCCTCCATGGAAAAACTCAAAATACCAACGAGAGTTTCAACAATGTATTGCGGACAAGGCTGCCAAAAAGAATATTTGTTGGACTAGACACCCTGAAATTCGGGACGCACGAGGCCTTAAGCCTCTTCAATGACGGAAACATCACCCGCTGCAGGTTGCTTTCAGCCCTCGGAATTGACCCAGGGGCTTTTCTTGTTGCTGCTTGTCGGCGAAAAGACACCTTTAGGATAAAAAAGGCCAACAGAGCAGCCGTAGATATTTCGAAAGAAGCCAGGCAGAAAAAATCCAGGGCAAGGCAGCGCTTGGAAGATGTGTGGGAACGAGAAGAAGGCGGATCATCGTACGGCGCCGGAGAGCACTGAGAGAGCTCGCTTCGAAATTAATTAATTAATTTTAACCACTTGGGATGCTCCGATTTGAACTTTTTTTTAAGTGAGAATCTAAAGCTATTGAATCAAAATAATTTTTTTTTTAAATTTGGATTTTTTGGCCCAAAAACGTAGCTTAGGGTACGAAGCCGAACGGCATTTTTGAATTTATAACTGAATGGGGAAGTGACGGTTCACAGCAGAATTCTTATAAACGAAAGATTGATACAGAATCGGCATCTGATGGAATCGGTATTCTGTGTTTCAATGGTCCCTGTATAGCTGCACTTCAAGTCAGATATAGATGGAAAAAAAAAAAAAAAAACTCGTCTGGCAGAATCCGACCCCATCCTCCACCAGGTGATGTCGTCCAATGAAATTCACTTTTTCCAAAGAGACGAGACAATTGATTTTAACAGAAACAAAAGCAGTTGAAGAGCAAATAAAAAACTTGGTTGATGTTAAAGTTAAAGTCAATGACTACGAAGTGCCTGTTCGCCCAGTTTTCATATGTGCATGATTGATGGTAAAGTGGTTAATTCACTAACAAAATGTAAGTCAACTCAATCATGCTATATTTGTTCTGCAAAGCCGAGTGAAATGAATAAACCTGAACGGCTGTCTAAGTTGACAGTAAATAGCGATCATCTTGCTTACCTTGGAAATCCCCTCAGGACATGCGAGGGAAACAAACAAGCAGAATAATTAGAATTATAGATAGAATTATTCTATCCGCGGCAGATCGATCTAAAATGGACGAGCACATTAAAAGCTTCCCCCTAAAATTATCCCATTATAACAGGAGGCAGCCTTCATCCGGCTTCGAGCGGCCATGGCCAGCCAGCCCGTGTTGGCCTACCCGGATCTGGAGGAACCTTTCACCCTGGCTACAGACGCATTGGGGGTGGCACTGGGAGCCATTTTGACGCAGAGTGGCAGGCCCACAGCCTATGCGAGTCGAGCCCTCAACCCAGCTGAAACACGATAATCGACCAAAGGGAGCTGCTGTCCGTCGTATGGACCACCAAGCATTTCCAGGAGTATCTTCTGGGAACTCGGTTCATTCTGGAAACAGACAACAAGGCTGTGACCCATGCCATGACCATCAGGGATCCCACTTCCCGAATTGGACGCTGGATCCTGAGGTTGGCCGAATACGACTACGAGCCCCGCTATCGACCCGGCACGCAGATGGCCAACGTGGATGCCCTGAGTCGCCCACCCGCGACACCAACCAACCCCAGGGAAGGGGACAACCAGCCAGCCAATCCCAAGGAAGAGGACAACATACCAGCCGACCCCCATGAGGAGGGTAAAGCACCGACCAATCCCGAGGAGAGTGATGATACACCAACCACTGTCGTAGGATTAATCACGCTCAGTTTGCCCAAGGAGCTGCTGAGCGTCGCCCAAAAGGTCGATTGACAAACTTAGCAATAAATAAAATTCAAACGTTTTATGGTCTTGCTACACAAAGAACGGCGAAAACTAATGGAATAAAATGAAGGAGGCGATTTGGCCAACATTTTTTCATTTGAAGTCGAACAATGAAGCTCCCAATCATGGCCTGTATCCAACAGGTGAAGACTCCTGGTGCAAGTAGGTATAGGAGAGCCGAAGCCAAAAAACAACCCTATGACCGCAAAACACATTTTCATCTCCCTAGTGCCATCATGTCCGAAATAAAGCCAATCTATCAAAGTCTTTCCAAACCAGATCTCCTTTCCAAATATTTGCATGGCAAAACCCAGAACGCCAATGAAAGCTTCAATAATATGCTATGGAGAATAATACCGAAAGGAGTGTTTGTCCAAATCCAAACGCTTAGATTAGGAGCACGCCATGCTGTGCTTCTTTACAACAAAGGGGACTTTTCCCACGCTGAGCTGCTGCAATCGCTTGGAATTGATCCGGGTAAGCTTCGCCTGGATACCCTTGTAACCTTCGGTTTTTTTGTCATCTACAAACTCGCTTCTAGTCGCGGCGCATCGAGCGGCTAAGATGATGACGTAACTGAGATATCATTCGATGAAACGAGTTTCGAGATAATGAGCTGATGATAATCAGGACGGCTGCGACACTGGTGAGTTTACCGAGACAATGAAAGAAGGATATCGGTGAGGGAAGATTTGACGAAATTTTCTTAAATATTGAGTGGTGATCCTGCAGTAGTACGTCAATTTTATATACTCCCACTGCCGGACGAAAATCAAGCTGCGAATTTAGACCTACTGCGCCAATATCCTGGTAAGCTATTCACTGAATTTGCAATGTCTTTGCTCAGTTCAAAATGCAATAATTATCATTCAATTATTGAATGACGAACTTATTTTCCGATCACGCGAATCCCGATTTAAATCAGAAAAACGTCTTGCATACTTCAAGATATTCTTTTCCATCGTGAATATGCCGCTCCCGACCTCGAAATTTGTGTCGAATTCCTTTTCCTCCAGGAGTTGCCCCGAAAATGTGAAACACATCACGGGTGCTCTGGACCAAGATTCCACATCTTCCCCTTTCTCCAGGGGTCGCCCTGAAAATGTGACATACATTACAGGCACCCTGGATCAAAACCTCAAATTACGGGATTCGGGATCTGCACAGGGACTTCCAAACATCCCTACAAATCAACCCATCTCCCTACGGGATTCGGAGTCTGCACAGGGACTTCCGAACATCCCTAAGGATCAACTCATCTCCCTGCGGGATTCGGAGTCTGCGCAGGGGCTTCCGTACATCCCTACGAATCAACTATCTTCTTCTAAAACTACTTCATCTCTCTCTCAACCTATTTCTCCAAGGGATTCGGAGTCTGCAAAGGGACTCCCGAACGCCCCTATGATTCAACCGTTTTCCTCAATTATCAATCCTACCGGAAAGTGCCCCGATAATGTAAAATTTACCCCGGGTATGGATACACAAACAAAACCATACGTTCCCGTGGATCCTCGACAAACCGAAATCACCTTCCCGGGCACGGAAATGATTCGGCCCAATCCCACGGGATCGTACACTCTCTTCGACCGATCTCAATCGGGTTTACAAGTAAATAACTCCACTCTTCCTACTGGGGTCGTTGATTCCAAGGAACTCACGGGAAATATTACTTCCTCCACTCATCCTACTGGGACGCCTACTCCCAGGGAAACCACGGAGAACATTATCTCCTCAACTTCAACCCAGTTCTCACCACAGAGGTCTTCTGGTTTCAATAAACAAACATTTCCGGTGGGAGACAACAACGACATTGATACAAATTCAATTAATATCGTACAGTTAACAAACCTCCAGACAAAACCTTCTTTTTCTATTGAGAAATCTTTCTGGTGGTTCAGACTCGTTCCCCCCCGAAGGGGCTCGACAAAGGGCGGAGCCCTCTTTTGAGCGTCGGAGTGGGGCAGGTATAAGTAACGAACTTGAGAAAATTTCGAGTTATTCGTCTCTTGTCACTATGCCTCGAAAACCACTTCGCTCACGTTCACTCACGCACAGTTCTTCAGAATCTCCGGAGCCCCCCCCCCCCCCCCCCCCCCCCCCATGGAAAGTGACGCCTACACGTACTGCAGTACAAACTGCCGTCGGTCCGTGCACCCCGCCGAGGGTAAGTGTACAAGTGTCGGTACCATTGCCATCCTTCGATGCGATTCAAGTGTTCACTCCTCAACCGGGACCTTCGGGACTCCCGGCCGCTTTTTTCCCGCGACCGGGACCATCAGGGATCGACACTTCGTCCATTCGGTGGGCGGACTGTCCAACACCGCCCTCACCGCCTCTGAAGAACCCATGGTCAGAAGACGACTCACCACCCCCGCCTCCGTCATCCGGAAAAAAGAAGCGTAAGCGTGGGAAACGCAAGTCCGCGTCTTCACGTCCTCCGATGGTCCCGCAGGTGATGGACATATCCGTGCCGCCCCCGAACGCTCCCCGGAAGAGACACATCAATGCTCAATCACAAACTCTCAACCCTTTCTGGAAGGAGCTGCCGTGTGCACAGAACTTCCCAGCCGATTACATTAAATGTAAATTACCCAAATTTTGGGTAATCGTGTGACCGTCTCTGAGGGTACCCAGACAGCCTTCGTCCACAGTGACACTTGTCCGGAGGCGTGGGAACATTGTACCTACGAACCCCTTAATAAAACTGTTCTTTCGTACTCCGGCTCATTAAAATCTATTTGGCGATATTCGTAAAAGACTGTCTCGACTGAATCCGTTTCCCTGATCCAGGGCTCTTCATTAGGTTATTCGGCCCAGTAAAAATCAGTTCGGGAAGTGCGTTAAATAAAGTATCGCAAAATGTCAGACGAGTTCGAGCGCGAGGTGGCGAACGTCGATAAGCTGTGCGACGTCAACGGATTCCCGCTGTGGAAATTTGAGATCCGTATCCTTTTCGAATCTAAGGCTCTACTTGACATCGTAGATGGTGATGAAAAATTTGAGGATGTAAAACTCGAACAGCGAGCCGAGTGGAAGCGTAAAGATGCTCGGGCTCGACATGCAATAGTTAGTAGTATAGATAAAAAGTGCCGGGTGCATATCCTTACATGCTCCACAGCACATGAGATAAACAAGAAACTTGTATCGATCTTTGAAAGGGACTTCGAAGTCAAACAAAATACGACTTTGTCTGAGTTTTTTGCCTACAGGTTTGATAGTAAATTGGATGTTGCTACTAACATGAGTAAAATTGAAAACCTCACACAATTAATTCATATTCACCCAATAAAATCGATGAAAACATGATAATGGCTAAAATAACTTCATCCCTTCCGCCCGAATTCGGTCTTTTTGTCAGAGCGTGGGAAAGTACGAGTAATGATGATAAAACTCTCACTAACTTGGTCGCTCGGTTGTTGACAGAAGAAAATCGCCCCGAAACGGACGCTGGAAAACCTGCCGCGTTCTACGCTACAGGCCGTAAAAATCGTCGATCAGACCAAAATTCACGGAAAACATTCCGCTGTAATATTTGTAAAAATCGTAAAAACAATCACGACGAAAAGGAGTGTTACTTCAGGAAAGATCGTGGTTCTAAAAACAACGGAAATGGTAAATCGTCCAATAAAACATCGACAAATACAAAAAAACCTGCCGCTTTTTTGGTTGAAGAAGGTATTTCCCGTGGAGAAAGCACAAAATGGTATCAATTTGGGGAATACGCAAAACGTACTGCTGCCCTAATTTTTGAGAAGTATGAATGGTACGACCGTGCATAAGGTGCTGTTCCATGGAAAAGATATTACATATTAGCAAAGCCATCATTCCTATCGGTCAGAGGAGGCTCAAGAAGCCCGGAACAAAGAATTTAGGAAATTCAGAGAGTCTTTTTCGAGAAAAACCTCTCGAAAAAATACCAATACTGACTTGATGAACAGATTGTTCATTTCATCAGAAGTGTTCTTTTTGGTGTTTTCAGTCAGTTTGGGTCATAGCCCGACTACTCCAGTCCCGTAAAATTTGATACAAACCTCCAAGCTGTCTAAATCAGTAAAAAATACCTTCACGGTAAAACCAAACTTCTAGACACAAAACCTCCCACCTTACCCACAATGGCCGAAGGTCAAGAACCACAATTCTTTCCCCCTGAATTTGCCAACCAACAAAAACAAATTCAAGCACTAGGTACAAGAAACCCTAAACTCGCTGTTAATCAGACAAGGTCAAAACCGACCTCCACCCGCCGAAAATTTCCCGACATTACAAAAACACCACCTGGACCTGATCCCAACTTTCGACGGTAAAGTCGAAATATTAAATGATTTCCTTGACGTTTCCCAAAAACTACAAAACCATTTTTTCAATCAGGAAAACCCGAACGACTTCCAAAATTATGTACTAATATCCGGCATCAAGAGTAAAATAGTCCCCCCGGCGTCAACTCAAATGTTGACGTCCTCCTTAAGCATTCCACACCTACCAAGAAATTCGCGAAGCCCTCCTTAGTACGTACCAAGACAAAAGAGACGACTTCACGCTTATACTCGAAATGGCGGCTATGAAACAAAATAACGGTAAAAACCCGTTCCAATTCCATGACTGAATAGTGAAACACCTCCACTTGTTGATAGCCTACGCAAACACGCACTTATAGTGCGCGAGAAATGAGAATGGGACCAGAAGTCCCCCCCCCCCCCCCCCCCATTTTACCTGTACAGAGGAGAGGCGCTTGTGCCAACGTAACAAGGAATTTCCCCTAATTACGCCAGTCCCTCAGTCTGCGTCTATTCTCGCAAGTATCACATCGGATATCACTGGATATCACTGATGTAAGTAAGGTATACCTACTTTTTTTAATCTGTGCCAGTATTTTTCTTGTATTTCTGAATAAAGTATTCAAACATGATGGGTATGAGTTGATTGAGACTTTTCCATTCCCCTTTCGTCTAAGAAAGGTAGGTAAGGAATTTTCCCTCAGTTGAAAGGGAATTATTCCCTCTCAGTAGCACACCTTTTTCCGTCAGAGTGCAGATGATAGGAGAGAGGGTAGTTCGAAGGAAGATGGGTACATCTTCTGTCTCCTCAACCCTCCTTGTCGGCCGGTCCCATTCTCATTTCTCGCGCACTATAGTAGATGACGTAGATACTATGGTCAATCATTTCAAAGGTTTGGTCCTGCGTTGCTTCTTGCTGAGACTACACGAACCTATGGGTAGCTTGCTAAGAACTAGAGCACCCCCAGACTTAGGGACAGCCCTAGCGAACGATTACCAGCTTTACAATAGACCAAGTTCGCAACAAAACACACAAACGAGTAACCAACCACACAGAAACTACCAACAACGTCCTCAACAAAATACTTACCAAGGTAAACCTCCTTCCAACCAACCACAAAAATCGCAATTTCAGAAACCTCAAACGCAAGCTCAAAAACCTCAAGGCCAAAACCCCAAAAACCCAATTACTTATGTAGGTAGGTACCTACTCAATATCCTACGAATGTAAGCTGATAGATGACCCTTTTTTCAGGTGTTGATTGGTCGGGAAAAGGTGATGGTGAGCCTGGCTCTCAACGAAGGAGGAATGAAGGAAGGAATAAACAACACCGTGACCAAACGATTCCAAGGAGTTTGTAACAGAATTGGGCAGTAGTTAATTTAGCAATTAACTACATTTTCAACTACAAACTACGAGTTGAGTAGTCACACAGAGCAACGAACTAGTTAACTACTTTTTGACGAACTACTAGTGAGTAGTTAACTACCTAACAATTAACTACTCTCTGTAACTACATTTTCTGGAAACTTGAGCGGAGCAATGTGAGGAGCATTCTGCAAATATTTTTCTGACAACTGAACTAACTTGAAAAATTTTCAAGTTAGTTCGGTTGTCATTTAATGCTAAATAGTTACCCGGCAACCAAGAAGGTATTATTTCAATGTAATACTCCACTGCCTTCGTCAGCCCCCGTCGAACGGCTGTTTTCCTTCGCTTCCATGACGAATAGCCCAAAAGCGAACCGATTATAATCCGAGGATAATTATCAGATAGAAATTTCGAGACGCACGTGGTCATGAAGGCGAAGTGTTCCCGTTTCGAAGAATTCTAAAATTTATTGGTTAGGTTGGCCGTGTTTTCCCCTGAGCAAAAATAATTTATATACCTACTAAAAAGAGTGAATTGTGCCTATGCCTACTAAAAGAGTGTATTGTGGCATTGTTTTAAAAACATTATTCTTAAATGTTTTAAATTTTTGAACCTTTTAAAAACAGTATTAGGTAGTTATTTACTTTTTATTCGTTTGAAACAGGATTTTTGTTTCTATGTTTTAAAAAAAGGATCATTTTCTATATTTTTATCATTTTTTCGAGTGCTCTACAGTTGACCATTCTTTTCTTTGACAATGTTTGACATGATTAAACAATTTGTTTTATTATGATTTTACGTATTAAAATGTTTTCGTTCTCACTCCTCATTACTAGAATTACCTAACGCTCCTTTGGAAAATGCTCCCACTAACTTAGCGGTAGTACCTACGTACTAGAATCGTGATCAGGGATCACAAAGTGGTTGTTTGCCGATGGTGCAGAGGTCTAATCCAATGAGTTTGGTTAGGGAGAGAGAACGACTCCTCTGCTGAATTCAGCAGAGGAGTCGTTCTCTCTCCCTAACCAAACTCATTGTGATCATCATAAAATGAATGACATAAATATGTGTGTGCACTCCCTTCAACTTCCTCCACAAACAACGGGAGCAGAATCCTGGTTACGCCAGAGGCCTCCTCCCAAACACACAACACAACTGTTAGGTACAATTTAATAAATGTAGGAACACCATTTAATCATGTAGGTACTCATCCAACATCCTCTAAATCGGTGTTACCCACACCTACCTACCCCAAACCCATTACGTTTCGTTCTACGACTACTTATACTTGACCCTAAACCCATTACTTGTCCTTAACCGAAACTCATTGCCTTTCTAACCGAAACCCATCGCGTTTTGAGCCTCGTTCCCCCAAACTCAAAGCGCCCTTACCCTGCTGTCACAGGCCCCAACCTCAATACCTTGAGCTTATCACAGCGTGAATATGACATCGGCTTGCTCCGCCTCAATCACATGAATGAGGAGGAAAAGTCAGCCATAGTCAACCTTGTGCATAAGTACTCTGACATCTTCCACCAGGAAGGCGAGTCGCTGCCCCTTTCTAACACTGTCAAACACGTCATCAGTACTGATGAAATACCGGCCTACACCAGGAATTACCGCTTCCTCGTGTGTCATCTGGTCAAACTCGACAACCAGATGCAAGATCTCCTTGACCAAGGAATTGTCAGAAACTCAGACAGCCCTTGGAATGCCCCCCTTTGGATAGTTCCGAAGAAGAAGGACAGCAGCGGCAAACAAAAATTCAGGATTGCATACGCAAGCAGGACGCTCAATGACTCGGAGCAAAAACACTCTGCCATAGAAAAAGAACTGTTAGCCATTGTATGGGCGGTCACCTACTTCCGCCCCTACCTCTTTGGCCGGCATTTCACTGTCTTCTCCGATCCTATTTAGAAACCGAACCAGGACCACTGTCCTCATATCACAGTCCAATGTGGAAAACGATATAGTTCGGTTCGTCAAAGAATATGTGAATCCAAAAACCAAGTACGGTGTATACTTTGTGGATAACATCTACCCACAATTTGCCAAAATTGTAACTACCCATTTCACCCATGACAACCTCCACCTCACTCGATTCACCCAACTCCTAACCGATGTTTGCTCAGAATCAGAGCAAACCAAACTAATCGACAACTACCACTCCGGCCCAACCAATAATCGAGGAATCAATGAGACGAATAAGTTTGAAACGGGAGTTTTACTGGCCAAACCTGAAAACGACCGTACAACGTTTCATCAACACCTGCGAAGTGTGCCTCAGTTGTAAATACGAAAGATCTCCCATCAAATCAATGCTCAACGTAACCCCAACTGCTGTCGCTAGTTCCTAGCGATTGTGGTTTAAATCATGACGGGCTAAATAATGGTATTGACTACGTTTGGTGAATCACCTAGAGCCGTCAGCGGTCTCAATCAGTGGAAGGTCCCTCCTCCCTTGGGAGGTTGGCGAGGCACTGGAGGGGGGAGCCTGTACCTGACCTAAGGGGAGAAGGACATTGTTGTTCAGTATGGCAGTGTTCACTGCGAGTGAAGGTTGGTGAGTTCAAATCGCGTGTGGTGCATGCTATACAAGGATATTTCATAGTGGTGGAATATCCCACAGGAAAATGGTAGTATTTCAGTGTCTTGTGGACGAGGAGGTTGGTGAGTCTATTCAAGGATATTTCATAGTGGTGAAATATCCTGACACTATAATATACATACAGGCTATACAAGGATATTTCATAGTGATGAAATATCCTGACACTAACACAATACACACATGATACACATATAAACTGTGTTGTATATAACGTTGTGGGTTTCTGAGTAAGCCAAAACCTGAATAGCTACATGGCATAGTTTGTGATGGTTACAAAGATAACCACAGCCAAGCAGCTTTGCATGTTAGCTATGTTGGCTATGATTATAAACACAGCGTATAGCTAAGTGGCATAGTTTGTGTTGGTTACGAAGATAACCACAGTCAAGCAGCTATGCAAGATAGCTATAATATACATACATGAGATATACATGGATAGTTCATGGTGGTGAATTATCCTGACACTTACATGATACATGAATAAACTGTGTTGTATATAACTTTGGGGTTTTCTGAGTAAGCCAACAGTCTGGAGCTACATGGCATAGTTTGTGATGGTTACAAAGATAACCACAGTCAAGCAGCTATGCAAGATAGCTATGTTGGTTACAAAGATAACCTTTGTTTGTACAGCTACATGAGATAGCTGTGTTGGTTACGAAGATAACCTTTGTTTGTACAGCTACATGAGATAGCTGGGTTGGTTACATAGATAACCATAGATATGTGAGGTTGGGCGTGTCTATAAGGGGTTGGAGGAGGACACTTTACACAAAACCTTTTAGAGGCAGAATGCTGCCTGGTTTGCGGAACCATACCATACCATATTTTGTTTATTATACTGTGTAATACCATATACCATACTATCATACATGTTGGGTTAATTCGTAATCCATGAGGGATTTACGACAACTGCCTCTAGACCCCTCGAAATATTGCAAGTCGACAAATTCACCTTCGAAAACGCTAAATTTCTCACCATAATAGATACTTTTTCCAGATACGCCCAAGCCTACAGGCTTAACTCATCATCTAGCGTTGAGATCGTCAACGCCTTGATGAAGTTTTTCAACCATCACGGCTTTCCGTCTACCATTGTCTCGGATAATGGGGCGGAATTCCAGGGGTCACTAATTAAGGACCTTATGGCCTTACACAAAATTAACATACACTATATTTCCTCACAAAACCCGGAATCCAACGGTATCATTGAACGTTTTCACTCTACCCTGATAGAGCACCTGCGCCTCTTGAACAACAAAGCGGAGTTCAAAGGCACATCCCCCACGACCAAATTGACTTACGCTACGACAGCATATAACAATAATTGTTATTGAATTATTCAATCCACTCCGTTTCGAAGCTGACTCATTTCGAACTACTATACGGACACATTAACACCAGACCCCTCATCGAAATAGACTGAGAGCGTACCTCAACGACTACTTAGACAAACATAAACAGAAGACTAAAGCACTATACGAAGACTTAGAAACCAAATTCAACATCGACAAAGAGAAGGTCGCTCAGACCATTAACGAAAAGAGAACCGACATCCCGACAAACGTCTACGTCAAAACAGTGCAGAGACAACATAAGGGCCAAGCAAAGTACAATAAAGAACTAGTGAATTCTGTAGACACAAAACTGAAAACCGCCCTGATCGTTCCCCGGCATCATAATACCCGAGAAAAGATTCATCTGTCTAACGTCAAACCACCGCGTAAATACTACCTACCTGACCGACCTGGAAAAACAGAGACAACATGCCTGGAACGACACGCTAGACCCTGACGAGACCCTGGCCCACAAATATGGACTTAAAATCACGAGACGGAACCTACTCACTCTTAAACCCGGACAGTGGCTAGATGACATGGTGATAAATTTTTACATGGAGCTCATTGACGAACGCAGCCGCAACAATAAACTATTACCTTCCTCCTTCTGAGATGTTTCATCTCATCGTCGAAATGCGGCCGCACTCCGACGTATCACCCGACAACCCTTTCTTATTTGCCATCAAAGACAGGTACCTAGTGAACCTATGTTTGTTCTATTGCCATATTATGAAAAAACTTGTGAATGTGAAAACTTTTTTTTGGCGAACCTAACTCATTTATCCGAACTATATGATAATGTTCCCTTCATTCCTGGTAGGTATATTGAAGGGACGGCTGTCATGACAGAATTCGCCAGATCCTGCGTGGCGACTAACTGGCAACTGCTGACCGGAACTCGGCTGAGAAAACAATTAGCCACGTCAATGAGGTAGGCAGATTTGCTTGTGTGCATAATATGCACATATATTATATGTTGAAGGGTTTTCAATGTGTAGATTTGCTTGTGTGCACAATATGCATACATATTATATGTTGAAGGGTTTTCAATAAACAAACAATTATAAATCTCTCCGTGGGGCTCACCATTACTCCACGAAAATTCACCATCGGCCTGTACCCCACTGGAACGACCACCAACACATCCTCGCGACACCCGTCTATGTGACAAGTGCTGCGGTAAATCACCAGCATAATCGTGCGAGATTCCGCCGAACAACAAATTGCCAGAACCACCATCACCATAATCAAACAGGTTGGTCCATAATAGCGCTATCCCAAAATCCTAAATTTCCTTACCCAAAAATTCCTCAACATTCTCTTCGAGGACAACACGTCGTTTCAAGAGACATTTTTCATCTCCAGTTACTTACTTCCCATTAAATTTACGGGCACCTAAGTTAAACCCCTAACATTTTGGCCCCCTTTTGGGGCTTGTAACCCACCCAATGTATTTTTAGCCTAGAAATTTATACGGCGAGTACATTCGGTAATTTTAACACGTTTTATTAATTCAACGCCTTATTTTCTTGGTTGGGGAGAAGGTTCTGCTTAGGAATTAATTTTCTTTATTAATTCACAGTTTTCCCAGTCATTGGTTCCCAAATACCGTTAAATTTGGGTGGTAGCAGAGTTTTCCAAATTTATCTAGTTCCCTAACCCATCCTTCATAATTCATAAAATTCCCAACCAAAATTTAACCCAGCTCGTAATATGCTAGAGTTCAATTTTTAATGAATCTCTAAATAATATTTATTATTTAGAATCTCTAAATAATATTCATTATATATTATAGGCGCGCAACAGCCAGGATCATCGCTATTTTGACTAGACCCTGAAACGACCGGTGCAGCAGATATGGAGATGACTATTATATATCGTGGTGGTTAATGCAGAAAAGTACCAACTACAGGTACTTAGGGTAAACAATGAAGCCGGTGCAGCTGATATGGCACGGGGCTCCGGTGCAGATGATGCATAGAGCGGTGCAGTTAACTATACCCCACACAGAGAAGACCCGTTTGCAGTTCTACCGGCAAAGCGACAGTGCCATCCACGCAGGGAGGATTGGCAAGCTGCTTATGGCAGCTGACAGCGACAGCTTGGAGAAGTATCGGGGGCTCGACCTTGAGGAGTTGGGCACTGTTGCCGTGGAGGTTGACGATGCCTCATCACAAGGTAACACGATTAGTGTGGACGGTGACCTCCCGTCTACTTCTAACCAAGGCGCGTCGCACCTTTAAGACCTTTAAAACGGCAAGTCACCTGGCCTGGACAGAATAGAAGTAATAATGCTTCGCAAGGCGTGGCCTCTGGTCTACCCATGGTACATTCAAATTATAAATGGAAGAGACTATGCATTCTCAAAAAGGGCGGGGATCGCGAACCTGGCAACCCAAAGGGTTACCGTCCCCTGTGGCTACTCAGTGTGCCGGACAAACTCCTAGTCTTCTAGCAAAGTCTTCTAGAGGGCGATGCCCGGTCCCATCGAGTGAAAGTGGAGTTGACTTTTGGACTAAACGGTCCGCCAGTCAAAACGCAAGAGGATGAAACGGTCCCGTCGATTCATGACCGGCTACGCCCGCCTGCCCGAAGTATACTTAACTCGTGATATTTGTTTGTAACATTTTCTTGTTTTTCTTTTATATTTATAGCTACAGATGAATTGAATCGGACGACAAATGCTTGCGAGTCCTTCCACTCGCATTTTAAAGACAGTTTTAACTCCCCCCACCCAAACATATTCGTATTCATTGATGCCCTCGTTGACGTTCAATGCGAAATCTATACTAAACTGAACTCACAGAACGATGTAAGTGCTGTTTTCTATAATTCAAGTATTCATAAATCATAGGGGAAATGTTAACTGGGCAAATCGGATTAAAAATTCCAGCCCCTCGTAGTAAACTGAGCGAAGCGGTTCGGAGGCAGACTAACCCTCTCATGTAAACTGGGTGAAGTAGGTTCTCACCCCTAGTAGTAAACTGAGCGAAGGGTGTTCTCGTGACAAACAGAGATATATTTTGCACGTCGTTGAAACGGAGAGACAGAGATCATTGAAAGTACGAAACAGAGATCACTGAAAGTACATAATATGTATATTATTCACATAATAAAGTAGGGAAAGGTTGTTCTCGTTACAAATAGGTAAGTATACGTTGCACAAGTCAGGAATCAAAGTGTCTCAATAAAAACTACATCTGCTTTACTTATTCACAGAACTGTAGAAGTGACTTACTCGCTGCACAAAGTCTGTCAGGTAAGCTGTGGAATGCCCCAATTATCGTTTCTCCTCGGAAGGGAGTTGTGAAGGGTTTAATCGTCCTAAGTATGTATATGAGAACCAGTGCTGTTTACCTGGTTTTTCGTGTCAATGGGGAAAGGACGATTCGACTCTGGAGTATAAATGTGGAAGCCCAAGTTAAATTTCTGCATTCTCCTCTTAGTGGTCTCAACCGTTAGTACTCTTAACGTAGTGTGAATTTTCCGCAATGCCTAAAGTTAAGGAATCTGTGAGTGCTTTGATTCGGCGATGTGTAAAGGAAGACCCTGACTCTTTTTCCACTGACGGGCAAATTCTTTTCTGCAAACTGTGCGAGAAAGAGGTAAGTTCTTATTGAAAATTATTTCACATCTACATTCTCGAAGAATTCGAAGATATTGGTAGTCGAACAGTTAAATTTCTTTTATAAACTAAGTTGAGAGAAATCAAAGCGAAGAGATCACGGCGAGAAATCACCGAGGCGGAAATTAAAATTAAGGTTTTCTATGGTACCGTTGTGGGGGTGCTCGTATACTTACTGTAACATTTTAAAATAATATTACTTTACGTTAATACTTCATTTTTGTTCATCCGATGCCAATATTTTTTCTCACTTATACGAACTAATTTTCAGATCAAAATTTCCAAAGGATTTCAATTTACCCAACATAAAGCCACAAGTGGGCACTCGGCAAAAGTTGAAGAATTAAGAAAAGGAAATTCGAAGAAACAAGCGCTGATACAACCTTTGTTGAGTCAGCAAAATACCTGCAACGAGTTCTCTTCCAGAGTATGTAGGGCGTTCTTAAGCGCCAACATACCCTTGTACAAGGTTGAACCATCGATGTAGTAAACTAACATACATGGGTACATCGATGGGTTGAACATGCTGAGATCAGAGCTCTCTTCAAGGACTTCGCTGGAAGGGAGTTGCCTCATGAGTCGACCCTACGTAAAAATTACGTATCATCAGTGTATGGACAGGTACCTCCAAATTCATGCGCGATTGACATATGCACGCAATCTCGTTTAAACAGTTTAGAAGTAGTTGACATAATATATGGAACTATCTGTCTCTGTCGTAATAAAGGTAATTTTTGATAATACCTTCATTTCACTAAGAATATTCATTCAGGTACCGTTTTCACTAGGTTCTACAGGCAATCAGGGACGACATTGGGCCCCACCCAATTTGGCTATCAATCGACGAGTCCACTGACAGTTGTGGAAGATGCATGGCCAACGTTGTTATTGGCAAACTCAGCTCAACGGATCCAGGGAAGGGCCGCCTTATTCTGTGCAGGGAGCTAGATGTGACAAACCACGGTTCCATTGTGCGAACAGTGCAAGCAGCTCTGCGTAAGTGTATTTTTTGTTTCGAGCGTTTCGTCCAAAACGAATAATGGCTATAATCCATAACCATAATGGAATAATGGTCTGGCTATTATTTCAATCCATTCTACATATACTCAGAGAATAGTATACTAAGAATCTCTTGATAGTTGAATCTTAAATGGGTAGATATTTTTTCTTACATGTCAGAATCTCAATAAAGTGAACCGTTCACTCTTCATTGAATCATTGTAATCATTCCTGTTTCAGGATTGCTGTGGCCAACCTTTTCGGATGCGGATGAAAACAAAGTACTCGCATTGGTGACTGATGCTGCTCCCTATATGTTGAAGGCTGGGAGGAGCCGCGGATAACGGGACCTTACTTGAATGGGAAACGGGGGGTTTGGTTCTTTAGAGAGAATTTGGTATTGTGAATGCACGCAGGTACATAGAGGAACAACAAGAAATAATGTATATAGCCAATATTTAGCCAGTTCCTTCTGGACTTCTTCGTATGGCATCATCAGCTCCTGGAGACCTCTTCTGAAGCGAAGGGCACTTTCCATAAGGGGATCCGACTCAACCACCTGATCCGCCAGCTGAGTTGCTTTGCAGAGGATCCTTGAAAGCAGCAATTACCCCTTGGTCTAATGGCTGTAGGATTGATGTGGTGTTGGCGGGCAGAAACATGACCTGTACGTTAGGATGTTCGATTTGAGGATTATGAAGGCAGAATCGAGCCTTAAACCTTTCAAACCATCCCTTACTCGCCGCGAATGGTGCTGGATGTGAATGTTTTCACATTTAAAATTTTCAGTTTCTCAACTAAAGTGAGCACAACACGTTTTCTTTTCTCGATTTTAGACATAATCGTTTGACTGAGGTGACAAAACTGACTGACACGACGATAACTCATGACTAGATGATGGCAACAACGTTCAAAAGTCAAACATGTGATTACAAACAAAAGGTTCAAGGGCACTGGGCAAAAACCGCGGATAATCGAAACCCGCGGATGCCGAAACCGCGGATAATGAGGGATTACTGTAATGTAAATAAATAAAATTTGAAAATAAAGCTCGCATGTAAAGATAAGTTGTGGTTTTTGTCGTTTTGCGTTCCTACCTTTCTAAAGTTATTAACGGTCGGGCATATTTAAGAGCATATTATGGGGTTTTCGAGCATATCTATCGAGCATAAAACTGAGGTTTTTCGAGCATATCTCGAGATTCTATCGAGCATACAAATCCGAGCCCTACCGCATACAAATCCGAGCCAATAGGCTATTGGTCTGTAATAGCCTATTACAAACACCACGAGCTCACTTTCGGTAATACTGTAGTGGGCTCCCGCAGTCCTCAATTTAGCAGGGCAATCACTTTAGCTACACCTAGAAATGCACATTAATTACACGAAGTACCTACAAGGTTTGCCTACGTACACGTATGAATGAATCACTTTTTCAAAGTCTCACCTCCAAGAAACTTCACCAGACGCCATATCTCGGCCCTTCTTGAATTTAGTTGTCAATTTCCAGTAGAATTGCACCCCGCTGACTAATAATTTCTCTGACGGAGGCATTGCACAACAAAACAACTGGGTACTACTATTAGCACAACGCAGATCTCACAACTGGCCGTCGGAGAGGCTTCAATGCTCGCCTTCGCTCAGTTTACACCTCTGACTTGTTTACTTGTCGAGAGTCGTTCGCCCAGTTCACATCCACAGATAATCTTTTAATCCTCGACCCCGAGCCGAGGGTCATTACTTTCGCCCAGCTTACATCCGCCCAAATCATACAATATTCTAACCACCATCCAATCTATTACCTCAGGTTGTTACTCCCCGGCTCCGGAATGTAAAAAAACAACGCTGGATCTCCGACCTCATTGCGAAACACCGGTAGCAAACTATTTCCTCCTTCGTGTACGTCAAGAGGATATCAGCTAAATATCGTCCATATCCAAGAGAAGACTGAACTCCCGGAGCTTTTTACCTACCTATTGTATGTGACCAGATTACCTACTTTTTTATATGACGACCTTACGACGTAAGTATTTAACTAATAAACTGTGATGGGACCAATTTGGGCACATTGCTTGCGGGACCGTGTCGGGATGAGTGGGATCGTTTTGGAAATTGTAGCGGGACCATTTCGGTATGGTCCGGACCGTTTTGGGCGGCGCCGCTTCAAGATGTGTACTTAACGAGTTTTGTGAATACATTTTTTTTAAAAGTGAATTGTGTCGTTCATCGTTTTAGATAGGTAAATTCCTTTATTCCTGCGATTTTGGAAACGTCAAAAGTTGGGTGTCCACACACTGGATATCTATCATTCGTCCACAGTCAGGAAGTTCCTCGTCCACACACACTGGCAAATGACACTTTTCCCACATATGTCTTGATTTCAAATAGTATGGCCCACAAATAAGATTACTTTTGGGTTATTTCAAAACCTGAATTATCCTAGAAGGCACGAGAAAAATAAAAAATGGGAAAAAAATTGAATGGAGGCTGTGTTCTATTAGTATGGAAGCTATGTTCTATAGTTGGAAGTTGAAACTTCGTTTGTTACGCCTTAATCGTCCACAGACTGGTCGGGTCACCTGACTCTACTGCTGAGTTTAGTGTTTTGTGTATGGGTTATGTTATATTATACTGTGAATAGTGCACCTGTAATCGCAACAAAAAAAGTATTTTTGATTTCGCTCAAACTTTGTCCTTATACATTTCAAAGGGCTGTTAGAAGTGCATTTTCACCTCGGTTAAAATCCACTTCACACGGAAAATTAGAAACGGCGTGAGGGGCTGAATCAGCAGTTGGAATGAGGAAGAGGGCGACAGACAAAGAGAGTTCGCGGTCGGTCGCCTACAGTCCGCCCGTGAAGGAAGACTCCACTGCCCCCGATGGTCACTTAGCCAAGGACCTTCGGTACAGACCACCCACGTCGCTTGAAACAGGTCAGATCCATCCGAAATTCATATTTCTGAAAATCCCGAATTTGCCTCCTACAGGCTCGCGATCGCGTCCGGTCATCGGGTAGGGCAAATTCTCATCAAGTGGAGAGATTAGGCAAATGACGTCAAATACGAATTACTTAGTTCAATAAATTCGGTGTGAAGAGTCGAGCTATCGTGTTTCTCATTTAGCCTAATTCCATCAAGGGATTTTGAGGAGGACATGGGGACTGGGTAAAAGGAGGATCGGCAGCTCGTAGGATAGGTCCTCCCGGTCGTAACGTAAAACAATTTAGCTGCCAAATTTAACGGTGGGCGCAGGGTTGACAAAAACAAATCTTGACAAAACAAGACTGTCAATCCCGGCTACCTCACAGAGCCTAGATTCCAAATTTCAAATGTCGACTTTGCCCAGTAGAAAAATTCCCAAAAATTTGAAATTTTGCACAAAAATGCTCCATTTTGACTGCAGATGTGCTCCGAAGGTCCGCAAGGCATCCATCGGCGTGAGGGTGAATTTTCAATGAATCGAGAGCTGAATATGGGCGACTAGGTTGGTATTAGGTAATTAAGGTTTGAATTTTGACTGGTTTTGGGAAGAACGATAACTGCCGTAATTTCTTAGATAAATTTCGTTCCAACTCAGAAACATTAGTTTCAGCAATCAGGTCAAGTTCGTAGGCTAGCCCCATCGCCCCAGAATTCGGGGTCCGAATTTCGAGTTGGTTTGCAGTGGAATTTGACGACGACGACGAGCCTTCTGTAGTGGACCCGAACATGTTCCCCCACAGGAGGTTTTGAACTTCTTCATGGAAAACTCAAAAGAGCTTTCCTTACTCGACCAATGCCCGTCTATCAGACAAGTTTTTTTCAAGACCAACGTCATAATACCGTCCAGCGCAACGGTAGAGAAATTATTCTCATTCGCTTCAATGACGAATGCGCCAAAATCTAATCGGATTTCTGACAGAAACTTTGAGTCGAGGTTGCTCCTGAAAGCCAATGGGTTCCGAACGGTACCGGGGAAAAAACGTTTTTGTCAATTTTTTGGGAAAATGTTATAGCACTGCCATCTTGTGGGGTTTCTAGGAACCTTTTGGACAAATAATTCAACTAGCGTCTGGGGAGAGGAATAGTGAGGGCTATCGCGAGCGCTCTCTCGACCCGCGGCGTTTAAGCAAACCAACTTACAAGCGTGAGCTATTGAACCTCTGCCAATCTTTAAACGGAACGAAACTGATTATTCTCAGCGTCCCGTATAATTACACTCTATCGGGAGGGTCAGTGGTGAATAAGGAAATTGATCGCTGCAATAAATTTCTGTCACTACTATCCAGAAGATTTCATTCGGTGAAGCTGATCAACCTGGATTCAGTGGGTCGAGACATGATTTCTTCCAAACGGGTGGATCCCTATTACTTGGTGAAAGCACGTCATATATTGGGTAAGAAGATCAAGAAAGCCATCCTGGACTCAACACACCCCTCGCTGCCTCTCATCGTCTTGGCCGCTCAAGAGAATTCGTCTCCTCCTAGTACTTCTGTACTAAAAACTATGAATGTGTAATCTTATCGAATGTTGAATGCGTTTACCTAATATCCCACTCACTATGTAACTTCTATTCACACAAAAAAATTGCTAAGACCATCCATCAACATTTAAATAGGTTGGGTGACAGAATGAATTTCCTAGTTGCAGATAATGAAGGTTGTTACGGTGTAAGAGGTCAACGGATGTTTGAGCGTTCATGTCCCAGATAGGACCAACGTCAAAGCATCTTCCGGCTCAGATCCCCCCCCCCCCCCCCCCTTTGGGCGATGTTTGATCCAAGCCGCTAGTAGTTAGCCGGCTCGCATGACGATAAGGCGAACCGGATCAGTAAACACTTTTTTTTGTATGCGCCACATATTTTCAGCGGCGTCAGCACAGTTATCGCACGCTGAATTTATAACAGCTAATGACAGTTACCCGAGACGTCTTCTCGCCTGTAGCATAAATCGACGATAGAACTAATCTAGTCTGGAACCCCATGAATGGGGTTCTTTTTCACGTCAATTTCTATGTGTTACGTCCTATACATTTACATTTCGCCCAGAAAACGTAAATGATCTATACTTAAGAATTCTTTGAATGGTACGGAAGGTGCTTTGGCTGGGCGTCCTACTTGTTAGCATAAGCGTTACCTACCAAAGCTTGGCAATCATATTTGCTCCGAATAAACGATTCACCCCAAATAGTTTCTCTTCTTTCCTATACCCCCCCCCCCTCCTTTCCCTAATAAGTGGGAATTTGCTTAAACTAAAGAAGAGTGGCGCCCTAGATTAAAATTGATTAAAGTGCTGTAACCTGGTGACCAGAACAAGGACCTGCTCGACGAGCTAGCTTCTGAGAAATTTCTATGAGCAGGCCAATAATCAGCTATTTGCACAAGGAGAAGCGCGCGAGTCAATGCATTTTCAATGGAAAGGGCTGGGGAGCACGGTCTACTAGGATGACTATCCCCGGAGTTGTGAGGCCTTAGTAGCGTAGGTCCCGGCTTAGCTCCTCCCCATCCAAATCAAGAATTATTCAAAATTGGTAATTTCGATTTAAAAAATATATATATATATAGAACGATCCACACATTTGCACAACCACAACTGAACGTGTGAACACGACCAAGTTGTTCGTTTAGTTTGTGCAGCCGCGTCGGACACCTCTCGACCCACCACCATCCAAACATCCTGTCAGTAGGTCCAGCACCTAATTTTAGATCACTTTCGGAGCTCAGATACGCCACATGGAGCAACTTATTGTTTCAGATTTTTCTCGTCATCAACTCGCCAAAACTAATTTTTGGTAATTTTTTTCAAATTAAAAAATAAAAGTTTGAAATCCTGTTTTTCACCACTTTTGGAGCTTAGATACGCGACGTGGAGCAACTATTTGGTGGTTTAAAACTTTCCCCGTACTATTACAGCATTTTGGGATTAATTACAGATTCCTGGGATAATCAAAAATTCCTGTGATTAAGAATTAATTCTCAACCATACTCTGTGATCAAGATTATAACCATAATCTTACTCTGCGATTAAAAATTTAATCTTAATGCCACCTCGTGATTCAGTATTTAATTATATTCATATTCATAAGAAAATATTCCTATGATTACAAATCAAAATCTTATTCATGATTAAGATTTTGCCCATCACTGGTTTCAAACCAAGAGTTGGATTCAACATGGTTTAGTCCCGCTATATTTGGACAGCATTAAAGAGCACTCAGTCCTTGGAGCGCTTGAAACGGAGTCCAATGGCCGTGATAGTTACTATCCGAAAGTAACTCAACGGCTATCTAGCTGCAGGATCTAGTTTGTGTCTTTCATGCGTGCTTCTGTGCTTCCTCATATCACCAGCCTGAGCGAATCCCCGCCCACAGATTTCGCACTTGTAAGGTTTTTCACCCGTATGAGTCCTAATATGGCAAACTAAATCGTAGTGCTTTCTTGCTCTGAAGGGGCAGTGAGGACAAGGGTAAGCCCGAACGTCGTTGTGCATGTTATTGTGAACAGCAAGTGCGTACTTGGTTTTGAATTTCTTATCCTTACATATGGTACAAGAGTACGGCCGAAGATTTTTGTGCGAACGTATGTGAAGTTGTAAACGGATCTTCAATTTAAACGCTTTACCACAATCTCCACAAGAAAATGGTCTCTCTTCCGAGTGAATAACCATGTGAGTAGTTAAAGAGGACTGTTTAGCAAAACGCTTCCCACAAACATCACATATGAAACTAGTAAAATGTTTTTGTTTGTGAAGATATAGTTCTTTCCCAGATGTGATTTCTTCTCCACATATTGAACAGGGCAGACAAATTTTTGGGTGCAAACTAATCATATGATCCTTCAAAGCAGCAGAGACAATGAAATTTTCCCCACAAACTTCACACTGTGAATTGCCTGAATGAGTTTTCTTATGAATAACCATAGCGTATTTAGTCGCTTTGACTTCCCCACATTGTTCACAAGTTAAATATTGTTCCCCTTTATCTTTCAGTTCATTCAGAACGTCTGGGTGGCGCATGTGAACAGTTTTGCGATGATAGTTTACATGATCTTTCCTCTTAAATGAGGCATTGCATATTTGACACACATAAGGGCGAGTATCCGAGTGAGAAAGAAGATGAGCGCTGAGGTACATAAATACCTTACCACAAATCGGACACTTGCTCATCTTTGCTCTTCTACGTTTCTTTTTCCTCCCGTTTACTGCAGGTTCCGCTGGATCGTCTCCAAACTCGTCAATTCCGACTTCTGAAACATCTCCATCGTCTTCCATGTCTTTCAAAGGATCGGCAGAATGGCTGCAATGAAGAAGACACAAATTAATGATAACAGCAACAGTCAAGATGAAACGAAGAAAGATTAACTGAAAATTTAAAACGTTTTCTGCATAAGATCGGATTGTACCGCCGTTGTAGGATTGTTAGTTTCAAATTATTCCCTGGTTGGATTTATCATCAGCATCGCGCAAAATGTAAAATGCTGCTATTTTTACTCAAGGGTTTGATATTCTTCAACCAAGAAGCAACATTGTAAAGCATCGAACTGGTTTGGGCAAGTCTTCATCGATTCTATAAGAAATCGCTGAATAGTGAATCCAAAAACATAAAACACCCACCTTCGGGCAAGGTAGGTTTGGTACCGCCATAGATGGATTCTACGTACGTTGAACGACTTTGAACACGAAAGCTTCCCTGTTCCCAGGCCAAAGCCTTCTAAAACCCGGTCTGTACCCCCAGAAAGCACTACTGTGTAGTTTAACCAGTCAGGAACCACCATAAATCGATTTCATGTCCAGAATCATAGGTTGATTATTCGTATAATACTATACCAAACGGAAATTCCAGACTGATGGTGAGTTTTCAGAAAGTTTAATAGACTTACATTTCATCGCTGCAATTTCCTTGTTGAGTTTGGGCAACCACCATCGTTGAGCGCCCTATGCAGTCTTGGCGAGAAGACAGGAAGCCATCAGGCTACAAATGAAAAGTACTTGTTATGTCTATGACGGGCTTGGGAACAATAGGTCCACTAAGACTTCTTTCACAACAATATAACGGATAAAAAACGCTGCAAATTTTACACAAGGGTTTATTATTCTTTTATATACGTTACTTGTGCAGAAATTTAATTCTGTCAATAAAAAAATAAAAATAACATTTTTTTTGGATTTTTATCTCAAAAAAATTTTTTGTTGTTGATTTTTTGTTCAAAAATGTGTCTTTTTCAAAAATGCTGTATTTTTTACTCGAAAAATATTAAACATCCTGGGATCCTACAAAAATCCCATTTTTAGCCCCACGAATGCCCTAAACATCGCCCCAGTGAAATCGGATCGTTCCGGGACCCCAAAAAATGGATTCTACGTCCAAAAATACTTCGAAAACGACACCTAACTCGATCCCATAGCTAAAAGCCTTCAAAAAAACCCCTCCCGTAGCCCCATTATAGCCCCATTGCGCCCCACGGGTTTGGGCGATCGGACTGAAAACCTTGCGGGCACAACTAGATGGTAAACCAAGTATTTTGCCGAAATTTCAGATTTTTAAAAAAATTCCTACTGCCCAAAACGGCCTGGACGGCGGACGGCGGACGGACATTTCGGATTTAGAATGTAGACCTCTTGAAACGGATAATGTCAAATTTTGAGCCCGATCGGAGTCGTCGACCCCCGTCGCGAAAACATAGGTGAATTATTCCAAGAATAATAAACCAAACTTATTATCCTCCTCATTTTTTTTCAACGCTACAACTTGGCTACGATGGGTTCACTATTATAATCTTCTTCTTCTTTGGGTGCCATACCCGTAATCGGGCGTTGGCGACCTCTCGCTACTAACATCTGTTGAGCGTGTTGACCAGCTAATACAGAAGTAGTAGGGAACTACTGCTTAACGCCGGTTCCGAACGGCAAATTTGAGAGGTTTTCCACGGCAGAATACTTTCGGTGGGTTGCCATTGCCTTCCGAAAGGTGATTATCAGTATGAGGAAGATGTCTTGCGGCTGCTGGGATCGAACCAGCAACCTTTGACTCAGTAGTCCAACGCTAAAACCACTGAGCCACTGATAACCACACTATTATAATACCACTTCAATTTTACACAAGGGTTTATTAATCTTTGATATAGGTTACTTGTACAGACATTTAATTCTGTCAATAAAAAAATTTAAAAAAAAATTATTTTTGGATTTTTATATTAAAAAAAATTTTTTGGGGGGGATTTTTTTTTTTTTTTTCAAAAATGTGTTTGTTCAAAAATTCTTCAATTTTTACTCGAAAAATATTCAACTTCTTGGGATCCTTCAACAAATCCCATTTTTAGCCCCATGAAAGCCCTATAGATCGCCACAGTGAAATCGGATCGTTCCGGGACCCCCAAAAATGGATTCTACGTCCAAAAATACTTCGAAAACGACACCTAACTCGATCCCATAGCTAAAAGCCTTCAAAACACCCGTCCTGTAGCCCCATTTTATCCCCATAGCGCCCCACGGGTTTGGACGATCGGACTGAAAACCTTGCGGGCACAACTAGATGGTAAACCAAGTTTTTTGCTAAAATTTCAGATTTTTTTAAAAATTCCTACTGCCCAAAACGACCCGGACGGCGGACGGACATTTCGGATTTTGAATGTAGACCTCTTGAAACGGATAATGTCAAGTTTTGAGGCCGATCCGAGTCGTCGACCTCCGTCGCGAAAACATAGGTGTATTATTCCAAGAATAATAAACCAAAATTGAATCATGAACCGATTGACTACTCTTCGGTCAACCCATCTCCGAGTGTACCTCAAAACCCCTTGGGTAAAATTATAGTCATAGCCTACATTTTAGGCTGATCGTGCACAAATTAATTCTGTCATTAAAAATTATTTAAAAATTCCTGTACAATGTCTGTACAGATGTGGGACCCCGAAGAAAAGGATTATGCAAATTACTACTAAGATTAAGACTAACTTAAAAAATTTATATTATATAATTTTTTTATGAAAAATAAAATATCTCCTAAAGTGATTGTGCAAATATGGGACTCCAAAAAATGAATTCTCCGTCCAAAACTACACAGACAACGACACCTCATTCGACCTTCTGGCATCCTTCCAAAGTCCGATTTGTAGCCCCCCATTAAGGTCCTATTGTTCCCCACGATGAAGAAATCGGATCGTTCTGGGATACCCAAAAATGGATTCAATGTATAAAAATACTTCGAAAACAACATTAAACTCCTCCCAACAATTTTCCTATAGGGTGCAGTGAGTTTTACGTCAAGATTTTTGACCTCTTGAGCCTGACAAGACGGGGCACTAATTGATGAATCACTTTAACCCAGCTGCACTTTTATTTCTGAAATTGCCATTGTCTTCAACGGGATTCGAACCCGTGGCCTCAACAGAATGCAGCGCGAAGTGGCTAACACCCAGAACCACACGGCTAATCCGGCCGCCCACAACTTTAATATATTTAACAATAATATTATTGAGGTATATAATTACCTGGGCTGAGTAAAATTATAGGGTTGGCTATTTTGGTCATAATCTTGAGCACGGTAGATAGGGTACATACCTAATGATATTATGCTGGTACATAATAATACCATGCTCAAGTTTATGAAAAGTTGGGTTAGATGAGTCAAAGATGATAATATCATCCAACCATATTATGTACTGTAAATAAGGCAATTCAGTGCTTACATCTTTTGAATGATTGACTAAATTTCCGAGCGGGGGCTTATCAACCATATCGCCCTGATAACCCAACATACACTCTAACCGCTTTTGAGCGATCAAGCAGGTTTCCATGAGATCATTGAATGCCAACACAGTTGAGGCACACTGGTAGCAAACTTGACAAGGCAATGAATCCGCTTCTGATACCTAAAAAAAAAAAAAAAAAATCAGTTTGAAATAGATATAAAATCCATCAGCTGTACCAAAATCATTGCAAGCCATTTACCAGCGTGGCTTGAAGATGAGGGTAATGTGAACGAAAAACGGTGTTGAACATGACCAAAATGTGGATGCTTGGGGCAAACTGATGCTGCGGAAAATGCCATGGGTTAACTGCTAAGCCGATCAATATCAAATTTAGAGGGGACCATCGGGTGGTTAATTTTGAACTAGCCAACAATTTTGAGTGAAATCGGACCATAAGGTCGCCTGAATAATTATACTATTTGAAACACTATCGCTCTGAAGGGAAATTTTCTAGTTCTTCTAAAAGATCGAAGATTCAACCGGTCAGATTTGACCTCATCACGTTGCACAGCGTGATGACATAATATGTCATATTATGACGAGTATTTCAAAGTTAATAAGATTTCATTAAAAACCTGTCAAAATTGAATACCTACACATGCATTGAGAGGGGCCGGCCAGAGTTTGACCGAAAAATCGATTCAACGTCCAAAACTACTTCGCACCTCAATCTACTCCCTCGTCAGAGCCTCGAAACCTCATAAAGCATCACAAAATATTCCAAATTTGCATTTGAATTTCAAATGCAATGCATTTAGTGGTGTGTCGGTCCAGTAATTCCCTGGAACGGTTCCAACGGTTACAGTGACAGGGGCGTAACGGTTCCAAATTATTGGTACTGTTCCAATTCCTATATTTAACCAAATTTCCCCCCTCCCCAACGTTCGAGTGAATCTCATTTGCATACCCAAGGCATTCATAAAAAAATTTCAGGCAACTGTTACATAAGTACGGCTTAATCAATTAATGCTCCACAAAATTTGTGATTTGCTAATCACAAACTTAATTAATGCTCATCAGAAGATTTGATTTAATCATTGTGAATAGGTGTGTTTCACTTCACTGAAAGCCCTTCCATTACATACCTATAATTTAAAAACGCCGCAAATTTTACACAAGGGTTTATTATTCTTTGATAATATCATATAGGTAGGTTACTTGTGCAAAAATTATTTCTTTCAATGGAATTTTTTTGGATTTTTTTTTTTTTTTTTTTTTCAAAAAACTTTTTTTTTCTTTTTTTTTCTTCAAAAATTATTTATTTTTTACTCTAAAAATATTTAACCTCCTGGGATCCTTCAAAAACCACATTTTTAGCCCCATGAAAGCCCTATAGATCGCCACAGTGAAATCGGATCGTTCCGGGACCCCCGAAAATGGATTCTACGTCCAAAAATACTTCGAAAACGACACCTAACTCGATCCCATAGCTAAAAGCCTTCAAAAACCCCCTCCCGTAGCCCCATTTTAGCCCCATAGCGCACCACGGGTTTGGGCGATCGGACTGAAAACCTTGCGGGCACAACTAGATGGTAAACCAAGTATTTTGTCAAAATTTCAGATTAAACAAAAATTCCTACTGCCAAAAACGGCCCGGACGTTTGAATGTAGACCTCTTGAAACGGATAATGTCAAATTTTGAGGCCGATCGGAGTCGTCGACCCCCGTCGCGAAAACATAGGTGTATTATTCCAAGAATAATAAACGAAAAATCAACATTTTAATTTTTTTTTTTTAATGGGAGCGAAGAGACTCCTGCGTACAGAAACCTAAGTCATTCAAACCTAAAAGGAGAAAGGAATAATATTATATTATCACAATAGTTGTTGGTTTCTACCTGAATTTCACTAAAAGGATACAAGGTCCACCAGCGATGAGGAATCCTCATTGAGGATTGGCTGGAGGCAGGGTCCGACCTAGCAGGACATGCAAGTAAACAAACAAATCCCCTCCTCTGGGTTGTGCTCTTCCTTCCCTCTTTGGAATCACCCTTATACTATAATATAATAATAAATATTATTATATTATAGTAATATATATTATATTAATATAATAATAATATAAATAATAATATTATTATTACTACTTTGTTCATTCTATCGTTCAGTCTATCTTTCCCGGTACAGTTTCGATCGCAAGGAATACAAGGAATATGAAATAACTCACCGAAATGGGCAAATGCCTGTTGATTTTTTCCACGAGGCCATGGTCATCGTCTGAATACAGTTGAATGAAATATTCGTGGTTATTGGCGCAAACGCGGCACACGGCGGACAAGCCAGGAGCAACAAAACTGGGGGTTTCCAGTTGAACGTATCGAGGTTCCATTTTGGACGCAACACGTAGTTCAAGACGAGAAGAAATCTGAATGATAATATGAGGCAGTAACACTGTAAGAAAATACTTGGCTATGAATGACAAAAGCAGGCGAGAGAAATAACAACCAGTTCAGCTTCCTACCTGCAGTAGGAAATGAGTTACATTTCAACGAATGTGTGCCTTTTGAGTCCAAATCTTGCCGAGTCGGAGTTAAGCACCGAAAACGTTCATCTAGCGCTATATTAAAAGCAGTCCTCTGGTAACACAATCAACTGTTTCTGAAATTGATCAAATTAGTAACCGACAACCCATGGGATAACAACATTTCGTCCCAAACCGCCAATTCACACCTTCTTACTAAAACTTCTCAACTAAAGTGACGCCTGGAGCTTTTCAGTGCGCCGACTAGGGATGAAAAACAGTTTATCGATTTTATGAAAAATCGATTTTCATTTCAGTGTTCGAGTTCGTAATATATATTATTTCATAAATAATTTATGAAATAGTTATTATTTTAAGGAGAGCATAAGCCAATTTTAAATTCTTTAAAATTGGCTCACTTTAATTTCTAATGCTCGTAGCGCAGAGTAGAAGGCCTGACCTTGAGACATTTAACTGGGCCAGTCAACTGAGAAAAGAAGCTGAAAAGAAAGCTGTGGAAAGCTCAAGACGCTGATGAGGACACCGCTGTGGTACTAAATAGTTATAGTACGATGGTGGCGTACGAGGACTTCGAGAGAATCTCATGTTCCAGTTAACCGATCCTTATAACCGATCCTACATCGCCCTGATTGAAAATTACAATTGCCTAAATTATTATCTGAATTGGGATGTGCCGATGGAGGTCAAAAGGGTAGTAAGCCAGTTTAGGCTAGGAAACGAGGAAAAACTACGACTCAACTACAGATGGGAGTTGTGGAAAATTGACCATGACGGAGTCTGCTTTCTGTGTGCTACGGGAGAAAGGGAAGCCGTCATATTTTCGGGAAATGCCCTCAACTCAGCGCTGACAGAGTTCGGTACTTCGGATCTGCTACGTTGAGCTCGGAGTTTATCCGTGGTTGCCTCTTCACAGTACCGAATAGGGATTTACTGTACAGATTTTTCAATTATATTATTGCCTATCTGAAGCGTAGGAAATATTAAATATTTAGAAGATTTACTTATTGATGTGGGGCTTCGGTAATGCTGAACTCATAATCTACGAATGTACCATGTACCTATCCAGCGGAAGATATTTCAAGCCCGGTATAATGTTTTATTTTATTTTATTATTGATTTTTGCCAATGCTTGTTCAAGTAAGTCTTGTGCGAACCCTTGGCTGTACAGGTCAATAAAGAAAAATTATTGGTTCATTGATTGAAATTTTAAATTCTTGTGCAACTTGTCATTTTAACTTGTATTTGAGAAAACGTAACGTGTCCCACACACAGACCTCCGTCTTGTGGGATTTTCGTCTAGTAAAGTGATTTGTACTTTTGTACAAAATTAACGTTCACGAAAATAAAGCATATCTGAAAAAAAAGTTCAACCTCCAAAACCGCTTCATTTTTTCTATAAATGGAAACGATTAAATACTCAAAAATTGTTCAAATTTGAGTATTTTTTCTTCCCAAAGATGAAGATGATTTTGGGTGTAAAACATCCTGTTAAATGACCAATTTTGTATACCTAAATTTGATTCATTACAAATTATTTATTGTCTAAATCGATTTCACGTTTGAGTTTTGAATCGATACTTTTTGCAGATTCTTCATCACTAGCGTCAACCCACGGAATGCACGGCTGCCAGACGCTTGAAGGAGGTCAACCCTTCCGCCGGCACAGAAAAACCGCAAAAAACCGCCTGGTTACCAAAAACCACTTTTTTTTTTAAAGTTTTCCTTTTGGAGAGATGCAAGCAAAAAGTCTACCACTTCAAATATTATATATAATATTGTGAATACCTATGTAATCAGGTTTCTCAACCCAGTGAAAGGATTAAATTAAATTTTTATATGAACACAAATTACTAGGTAGATATTGATACGAATTCTTATATGAAATTGATAAAGATTAATATGAATAATATTCATATTAATCTTTATCAATTTTATGATTTATCATATTATGATGTCTAAATTGATGTTGATATGATTTCTGATGTGAAATAATATATTATAGAGCTTTTCAGAGAAATGGTTAAGTATACTTAAGGCAATTATAATTGCCTACATTAAATGAAATGAAATTGTGAGTTGCTCGTCTAGGACTTAATTGTAATTCAATTACATACACATGTTCGACCACACCGCGGGGTTCTATGATAGGGCCGAGTTAGGTGTCGTTTTCGTTTTCGGTTGGGACGCCGAATCGAGTTTTAGAACCATCCGATTTCATCGATCGTTGGAATTTTGTCGCTCGAAAAGCAGCGAAATAAATCCATCAAAACGCCTGTCTGAATCGTTTTTAACCTGAGGCCGGTGCAGAAACCACCGATGGGTCTAGAAGGTTTTCAACTCGACCAAGTCGAAGAGGCTACCTACCGCCGACAGGATGGAACCTTCTCTTATCGACCATCCCACAGTTGAGGTTGCTGACGAGACACATTGACGTTTTTTTATTCAACTTGCCGATGGTTCACTTTTCACCTCCAAGAAATGTTATCAGGCTCCTTACGCAGCTGTATCAGCGTCGGAACCCACAACGGACAAATTATTGCGTCTCTAATTTTCTGACAAGGCAACTGAATAGCAGTTTTTAACCGATGTAGATTGTTGGGAACTATGCAAATAATAATTGAAACGAAAGTGATACCAACGCTTCCTTACTAAAAAGTGCAACTAATGATATGATCAACTAATTAGGTACCTACGACGAACCTTGAACTCCAAGCACTTCAATTGTCGTTCAATTTACTCATCCATTGAAATAAAACCAGGAATCGTTGAGAGCACTGGGCGAAAGCATTCACGTGTACGTACTTCTTTGAAGTGAATATTGATAACTTCAAACCTTGAACTCCAAGCACTACTAATTCAATTTAATCTTCACGTGTCATGCCTTAAAACGTATTTGCACTATTGACAGTGTGACCTTTTGTCACAAACCACCGCAAAATCATAAGGATCCTGAGGACGGCTAAAAAACTCAATAGGTTCAGCTCAAGTTCTCACGCCTCATGTTTCTGGCGATTGGTAGAGCGGTTGGGATATACCCGTTCAAGAAAAACGGACAGTTTTGCACGTTTCTCTTTGCCCGCTACATTATCCTACTAATCATCATCTTTCGGTGGGTTTTCTTTCCGATAATTGTTGAACAGGGCAGCAAATGGACAGAAGGCAAATTGGACAAGCTCACAGTCACTGTTTCTATAGTTGGTACCGTAAGTGTTTAAATTTTGCATGTACCTATCTAATGAGTAAGACATTCCATCTTGAGCTAAAATTCCAACTTTACCCCACAATACCTTTTCTCGTATTTCATTATTTTGGAACTTGGCACCTTTGTAACGGAAGGCTTGATAGCCCATGAACTATTTACTATGATAATCACTAGGTACATAATTGTTAGGTAACTATTTAGAATGAAGGGACCCTCCAGCTATCAGTCATCAATGATATAAAAAGGGAAGTAATTTTGAACGTGATCGATATTATTATTATCATTATTAGGACTCGGATTCTTTCTCTTTAGCTAGCATGGTTCTACGTTTTGGTAGTAGGTATCACCTCTGCGGGACCAACAGAATTTGAGTTTATCGAGCGTATAAATGCATAAAACTGCGGTCTTCAGAATAAACGCGTATAGGTAAGTGCATAATATGCACTTGAATGATTACTATTCTAGTGGTTTCGTCTAAATAGGGGTTTTTTTTTTCTTCAAATTTCTTCAGATGTGTAGTAGAAATGAGAACTATTTGGCGGAAAGCTGGAAATTCTACTGCAAACCTATAGGTACCTTTATAGGTTTGATCGCTTCTATTGGGCCCAGATATAAGGAATCTGATTCTGCAAAATCGTGGGAGGTGTGCTTAACTTTTGGTACAAACACCAAAAACCGCGATTTTCATTTACTGGTTTTGGTTTTTTTGGCAATTTTTACCCAGAAGAAAGCTGACAAAAAAAAAAAAAAAAAAAAAAAAAATTGTAGTTCTTTTTTGAAAGGATAAAATTCTGTAAATTAAAAAAAAACCTATCCGATCGTCTTAATAAGGTTAAGCCACCTGGCCGAAACGCAACGTCAAAAAAAGTTACACACCTATAGGTACGAGCTACCTACTTTCAACGCCATATTACACCGTCGGTGTCAGTGACTTATTCTCCATCAGTACCAACGCAAAGCTTATTAAGCTTTGCGTTGGTACTGATGGAGAATAAGTCATTTACATGACATTGTATTAGGAACAAAATAATTTTGCCAATTATTGGCCCCAATTTGCTTGCAACTATCGACCAATCTCACGTCTCTCAAACTTTCGAAGTGGATTTAATCTTCTAGCCTCTACTCACGGAATATCTTGAAACTAATAACCTTCTATCGTCGTTCAGACAAAATAAAACGCTTTAGCGGACGTGGTCACGCAAATCTCAACTGGTTTACCTACGTGACAACTACAAAATTATTGGTACCTAGGTATCTTTATTGACCTAACTAAGGCGTTTGACTCAATTGAAACCACCAGACTTCTCAAACTCGGGCAACTTGGTCCTGATGACACAGCCGTCAGATGGTTCGCATCTTATCAAATAGGCAACAGTTAGCAAGATTACAGGGAGTAGAGAGCGACTCAAAACCAATAACTTTCACGGGTTCCCCAAGGGTCGGGTTACAGACTTTTTTACACGTACCTACTTGGGCCAATAATTGAGTGTTCAAAACATGTCCTTTGCTGAGACTGCATGAAAGCTCATCACTGTTTGTAATGCCCTGTACCCCTACAGCTATAAAAGTTTTTTTTTTTTTGTAAACCAGTGTTATTCATATTACAATACGAATATTTGATAATTCCTGTTTGGCCCCCACGGTGAATTCGCATTGCTCTCAGACCCCTCATAACTGGCTTTTGCGTCCAAAATTACCTCGAAAACGAAGCTTTTAGTTTATTATTCTTGTCATAATAGGAAGACACCTATGTAATCGCGACGGAGGTCGAAAATTCAGACCGGCCTCAAAATGTGACATTATCCGTTTCTGAAACCTAGACATCTTAGATGTCTAGATTTCAAAAACGAAATGACCGTCCGCCGTCTGAGGCGTTTTGGTCAGTAAACATTTTTTTGTTTAATCAGTGAATTTGACAAAACATAGGTACTCGGTTTACCATCTAGTTTTGCTCGCAAGGTTTTCAGCACAACTGCCCAAACCCGTGGGGCTCTGTGGGGTAAGAAAAAGGCTACGAGAGGGCTTTTTTTGACGGGTTTCGGCTATGGGGTCGAATTAGGTATCGTTTTCGAAGTAATTTTGGAGGTGCAATCCATTTTTGGGAGTCCCAGAACGATTCGATTTCACCGTGGGGATCTTTTGGGCTCTCATGGGGGCTACAAATGGGATTTTTTAAGGATATCAGGAAGTCCACTATTTTCCGAGTAGTTTGTAGGACACCACATATGTACCTACAGATTTTTTTTTTTTTTTTTTTCATAAATATTTCTATTCCCACAAGTAACCTATATCAAAGAATAATAAACCCTTGTGTAAAATTTGCAGCGGTTTTCTATATAGTCATAAATTTCACTCAAAAGCTGTACACAAAATTATTCCAGATCGACCACTCAAGCCATGATAATAATTATTTTGAAACCAGTTACCAATCATTTATGAGCCGTATCATATACCTATTCGATATTTAATATATTCGAACGTACTTACAGATGACGTATTTTGTGCCGCTCCTTCTCCACCCGGTGATGATCATTCGGCGACGGAAGGAATTTGAGACCGTCAGTGAGAATGTTTGCAATAATCGTTACCGCTTGAGAACGTATTACATGTCACCCATGGGTCTCTCATTGGCCACTATTTCTACTTACATGGGAGTGCACTTGACAACACACATTCAGAAGTTATTTGACGATTCTACTCCTACCGCTGAGTAATTACTCATTTTCAAGCCCAGAAATACTCTTAAGTTGCAAAGCGCCTTCTTAGTTTGACTTGATACAAGTCAGTCCAAACAATATGATGCCTTGAAATTTGAAGCGTAGCCTTTGGTCCATCAGATATACTTGAGTACCTAGTCGTTTTGTTTTGGTGTCAGTGCAACAAGTCATTACAGCCATAGCGAGACTTGGAATGGTTTCTTGAAAAATACCTACCTACTCCATCGTTTCTCACCTTGCTAACGCATCTTAGGATCATACGTGGTATCTTCATGCACTCCATCTACGGTCTGGACTTCTTAATCTGCATGACGTACAGCGAACTCATACATAGAATATCCTTGGAGTTCAGACGAGCCACCCAATCGCATAATTTTCAACCTGCTGCGAGAATAAAAAGGGCACAAGAATTGATGAACTTGTCGGCGACCTCCTGCCACATCTACGGACCACAATTGCTAGTCAGGTTCGCAAGATTAGGATCTAGTTAGGATGGAGTGTATTATATAGGGTGTTCCAAAAGTAGGGAAGAATTTGAAAAAAGCTGTAGGTACATTCACCATTTTTATTGAAATTTTTTATTTTTATATTTAATATAAAAAAAGATACGCACATGCTTGTAAGGATCTCCGATTCAAGTATGAAATAGGTGAAGTGCCCTAATATGGTTCACCTTTTTTGGATCACATTTTGGACCACCTATTTGACTCAAGGTTCCAAACCAAAATGACTGGTGATTTTGTACCTTTACTCTAACAGAATTAGGAATAAATGTGTCTGCAAATTGCTTCAAATCGGAGGAAAAAAAAAAAAATTTTTTCTTCAATAAAATACATTTTTCACTCTATACACACAAGGGTTCCTAATACGACACCAGTTACATGTTCATTTTTATAATACGACTCATTTTGTTAATATAATTTATCGTCTTTAGGATCATTAGGAAAGAGAATAAATCAGCTCTCTGGCCCAAATATGGTTTTATCATCACTAGATAGTCTTTTTTCTTTAAAAAAAAAAATTGTTTCAATTGAACTTTTCGAGCGCAATCTAGTAGTTAAATCAAGAGAACACGTCAGACTTGAAGAAATCACGAAAATCACTAATTAGGTAACTATAACACACATGAAGGGTGCCATATAATCAAAACAAGGGGGGGTTGACGTCAATCTGAGCTGATGAAGTGCAAAGCGAGTTCAGACTGAAACTACTTTATGGGAGCTGTTCTTTGATGAAAGACAAGCTCAATCGCATGCTGAAAATTGCAAAAATGCTCACTAGTCATAAACAGGTGGTTGCATCTGGGTTCAAAAAACGTTAGCAAACATTTGCAACAGGTGAAGACTTCACCGTGAAGTTCTGGTTGTATCAAGGTGCCCCTTGGAAATGTTGACCCTTTAGCCCTGTAATTCACGTTACTGCCACCACGCTACGCCTCATTACTTTGGTAATTTTGAGGAGTGCCATATTAGGCACTATACCATATTAGGGTTGTATCAAGGTGTCCCTTGGAAATGTTGACCCTTTAGCCCTGTAATTCACGTTACTGCCACCACGCTACGCCTCATCACTTTGGCAATTTTGAGGAGTGACATATTAGGCACTATACCATATTAGGGCACTTTACCCTAAGATATCTGGCAAGTGACTGGCGGCGCGACAATAAATTAGGTATCCTGTCATTAGACAAAGGCGATGTTTTCTACGGCCCGTACCCGTCGTCGCCCTCTATTTCAGCCCGTGGTTTCAAATTTTCGTAGGAACGTTCACTTGGAGCATCTTGGAACGACCAAAGGTTGCCCGCAACATTCGAACTTTCGCAGTTGGGCTTTCACCGTTCTTGAAGTCAGTTTTCACGATGAAAATTCGTTGTGGATACCTAGGTCTACGTAGCTACGTAGACAAATTTTGTCAACCTAGGTATCCAGTGGCCCAGAAACAATATTTCGCAACAACAACTGTCACTTGTCAAATCGGAGGGATAACAGAAGGATTCCTTCTGAAGAAAAATTACTAAATCAATGTTGCCAACCCCAATGCCGTGAGATTTAAATTCGTCCCTACTTCTGGAACACCCTATACCTACAAATATAACAGAAACCAGTGGCGGATCCTAGCTAAGGAGGGTCACCGCCCCCAAGCGGGTGATGCCTCACAACATTGCCATCCAACATTGCTAACCTGGTGAACCACACGAGTGAAACAAAACGCCACTGAATCCGCCACTGGAACAAAACGCCAACTTGAGATTTTAACTCGAGTATAATACTCCATATAAAGGCTTCTAGATCCCCCCAAGCACATCCCAGTTAATGATGTTTCAACCGAGTATTCAAGGAGGAGACAAAAGCATGGGCCACCCCTATTAGTTTGAAATCCCTGAATCTGGAGTGAAAGTGAGAGGTTTTTTTAATTTTGACAAGAAAATACTTTCAGTTCGCACTTTTCGAAGTTCAATGTCATGCAATTTATCATAATTTTAGAACCACCCGCCATGCCATGCATTTTTCGTTTAATGGGCTTTTTTTTTTAAATGGTTTGATTCATTGCTTAGACCCTCCCTTCTGTTCTTTGTGTGACAAAGAGTCTCAAAATTTGTGTTTCTCACTCGACCAACAGATAAATACTGATGAATCATACTAACCAATCTTTTACCAGGATTTCTCAAACACTTTTGTCCTCTTTGACGTTTTTCTATGGTGTCATCGCCGGCTCGAGCCCACATGGACGCTCAACTGTGATGGAAGTAATAGGAACGATCCTCATCCCTACAATGATAATCGTTGAGTTCTTGTGCGTTTGTGGAACAGCTGAACGCGCCTATCATTCAGTACGTACCAGTGATATAAATATCACTTACTGAAATTTCAGTAAGTCTCGTAAGCAATAGTCTGCACGTAACATCAACACGGCATTTGAAATACTCTCGTTAAGAGTTGCAACCAGCAGAAGATTAGGTACATCACTCGGTAAGCACTTTGATATAAATCTCCTGATCCTACTGTATTAAACTCATGGGTTGTTCATGTATTGCTCTAGGTAGAGTCGTTCAATGCTAGAATTTTTGAAGCTACACAGCGCAACGAAGAGGTGTGCAATAATGTGAGTTCAACAGACACTATTTTACTAGTACGCAATGTGTACTTAAAGGTAAGTTATGTCACAATCAAGCGAGACGCTAGTTTCGCACGCCAAGCTTAAGAGACACGCGGCTCCTTTGAGTGACAATAAAAAAGATCGGCCCAACTTCCGGTCCCTCTCGAGACGGACCTGCTGATCCGAAACTTTTTTTTTCTACATTCGGTGTGGAGCAAATGCCCTGACCAAAAATGAACCAAATTCGAAGGGTAAAACACCTTTTATCATCAAAATCAAGGGTACTCAAAACACATGTTTTGGCACTTCCTTTTGGTTTATTACTCTTGGAATTATACACCTACCTACCTATGTAACGGGATTTTTGAAGGATACCAGGAGGTCAAATATTTTCCGAGTAATTTTGGACGCAAAATCAATTTTTTGAGGTCCCACATGTGTCCGAACAATGTACTGATTTACATATATATTCATCTTCTTCTTCTTCTCTGGGTGCCATATCTGTAACTCAGCGTTGGCGACCTCTCGTCTATATCAAAGAATAATAAACCCTTAAGTAAAAATGTGCAGCGTCTTAAAATAATATATTATCAAAGATAATAAACCCTTAAGTAAAATTTGCAGCGTTTTAAAATTCATTCCCAGATTTAGGTAGGTACGTCTTCAAATTGGCTTCAAAGGGAACGTGCAATTCTTTGATATCGTGGGGGGGTTACACTATACATAATACATAATAATATATTATACTACCTAATGCTAATTCTGGTAACTAGTGAATAAAACTTCAGTTGAACGAGAATCAACCCAAAAGTTTCACTAAAGTTAGACTAGCATTAAATTTTGCTTGTCGAAGGAATTGTTAGGCTCTGTATATTCGTTTACAGAGTAAAGTCCGTCTCTTTGCTATTCTTCAACAGAAGATCGACCTCACGGTTTGTGGCTTATTTAGCATCGGCTACCCTTTGTTCACCAGTGTAAGTACTTACTTGAGTAAAAATGATCACGGTGCATGTTTTTCTCTCTCTCTCACGGTTGCGGTTTGGAACCCATCTTGATGGATTCGCTTTATACACCTTTTTCTGTTACTTATCTTCTTGTTTGTGTTCTGCTTTTTCTCTCAGTTTTCTTAGCGGTTTTATAACCGAATCAAATATAAAATTTATATTTGATGTCAAAATAACGCTGCAGTGGTGCTACAAGCATAATTTTTCTCTCTCTTATAGCTGTTTCTTACGCACATTCTTTTTTTTTTAAGGTTCAAACTTATTTTCTGTAATATGATAATGATAAAAATGGCGAAATAACAACAACCTGTAAAGATATGTTGAAAAATGTCTTGTTTTTCAAGGTGGTTTCAACCGGCACCACGTATTTGGTCATTTTGATACAACTAAGACCTGACCAAGCGCAAACGTGATTTGGGAACTGGCCTCACTTTACCTGGCCTCATTTTTTGTGGCACTTGATTGTTTAGCGAGCTATGCATTGTACATTAAATAAATACATGCAATAAAGCTAGTACTCATTCTCATTAGAATAAGAAAGAGCCCAGGGGGTTCATAAAGAATAAAGAAATTACATTATTCAAATGAATGGAAAGATGTAAGAAATTTTATGAAACATGTAACAAATTTTGTCAAATGTATCAGACAATTTAACTATTTCACAGTTTCCCCAACAAAAACGGCAACCAAATACACAGAATACTCAAAACTGCGGGTGATATGATAAAATCGTATTCTTGGATTTCCCTCGCAGTTCATAATCCAACCAGGTGAATGAAGGCACACTGATGCACCCAATCATTGTCAAAACGAAGATTTGTAAGAAATTACATGTATTTCTATTAAGTACATGTTATTTGATGTTAACGAAACAACAGTGATTTATACACAACACAATTTGTTTTATTGAAACTTGTGGCACATTCAAACCAGATGGCGTCTAGTAGGAAAAATTATTATCATTTGAGTAGTACAATTAAGTGATTAGTTTTTAAAGCATTTCTGATCATAGAGTACGTCACCAGCCCTGCTGAACGCCCAACTTCTAAATGAGGTAAAACGGTTTCATCTGACCTTCAGCGCTTCAGGGCAAGTAAGTCCCTCACACCATTAAAGCCTAATATGTCTTTGTTTCGAATGCTCATTTATCCATGTAATGGGATTAACAGGAGTTTCTTAAGACCGTTGTAATAAAATGGAAATGAACGATCAAAATGTAAAACACTTTATGGATATTTACATGCAGTAGTGCAGCCTGCAACAAGGCTCATGTCCGGAACCAGGCGTTGACCGTGTCCACAGCAATTTCTTGTTGCAACCTCGGAGGCAGCTCTCGGTGTATTTCGATTGGGAGATTTTCTGGAATTTAAATTCAGCCATAAAGAATTCCACTATTTAAAATTTTCCATCAATTGAGTTTCGTACTTGGGGTCATTATTCGGAAATGTTACTATTTCATGTCCAGCCACATTTCCCCCAAATGCAATGTCGTAGGTTGCCCCAATTTTTCCGAATATTGGCAGGCAACTTTTGCATACTATTCCGTAACTCATAAACTCAATGCAAGCCAAATTAAAAAACGCTGCAAATTTTACACTAGGGTTTATTATTCTTTGATATGGGTTACTTGCGCATAAATTTAATTCTGTTTTTTTTCTTCAATTTTTTGTTTGTTTTTTACTTGAAAAATATTTGACCTCCTGGGATCCTTCAAAAATCCCATTTGTAGCCCCATGAAAGCCCTATAGATCACAACAGTGAAATTGGATCGTTCCGGGACCCCCAAAAATGGATTCTACGACCAAAAATACTTCGAAAACGGCACCTAACTCGATCCCATAGCCAAAAGCCTTCAAATAGAAAACCCCTCCCGTAGTCCCATTTTAGCTCCATAGCGCCGCACGGGTTTGGGCGATCGTGCAGAAAACCTTGCGGGCACAACTACATAGATGGTAAACCAAGTATTTTGTCAAAATTTCAGATTTCTTGCAGGGAGTGGTGAGGGGGAAAAGCCGTTGGGTTGGTTGTTGCATCTGATTATATATGCAATAACTCTCGATGCGCAATATCCCTCTGCTGTATAGGCCCCCGACAGGAGGAGGGTTAACAAAGAATCTTCTTCTTGCAGTGCCGTCTCCGTCATCGAAGGTTGGCGATCACTTCAGCAAATTTTTCTCTGTCTTGGGCGAGGTGAAATAATTCTGCTGCTCGGCTTAACAACGAATAATGCCCCTAAAGGTAACACACAACCCTCTTTCTGTTAATTAAGACATAGCCTTACTTATAAATGTTGAATACCCCATTTCTGTGCTACGTGATACTGGTCCTCTCCCGAAGTGAGAACTTCCCCCTAAACAAAATTTCTGGTGTGTCTGTAGGTACCAAATGTACTCCTGATGAGCCTAAACCCAGGATTTTAAATATTTTTCGAGTAAAAAATTAAGAATTTTTGAAAAAAAAAACAATTTTTTTTAGATAAAAATCCAAAAAATTTTTTTTTTAAATTCTTTCATTGACAGAAACAAATTTCTGCACAAGTAACGTATATCAAATAATAATAAACCCTTGTGTAAAATTTGCAGCGTTTTACCTCTGTCCCACGATTTGAAGTCACTCCCTAGGATATTTCTGAAATGCCCTCCTGAGGAAGAGAAATTTCGAGATAATGGCTGTTGTGGCAAAACTGTCAACAAACCAGGATCACATGGGGGGATGGTTTTTTTTTTTTTTTTTTTTTTTTTTACTTTCATCCTCTTCAGTTTGGTACAGGATGTGACGCAGGCTATCGGTGTCGTGTTTTTACTTGTGACTGTCTCTCCCTAGTGCTTATTGAAATTTGACAGGGATGATTTTTTTTCAGTATTACAATCTTTACATAATTAGAGCTCTGTCTATATTTATGACTGCAATTGTGCTCTTCTTTGAAGCTTCTTGTGTACACAGGTGGAAAAGGCTGATTTGTCCTTTCCTATTCTGTCCCTCCCTAGCCACAACCAAATCGTGGAACATCTATGGAGTGACCAGAGTGGCCAGGTAGGCCTTTACTAGCCCTATAATGTCACCCCCTAGCTCTGCTTTTATGAAAAATGTTCATCTCCAAAACTACAAATAATAGTGTGTGCCAGCTTATTGAGATTATCAAGGACCAAATTTAGAAGGCATTAACATACAAATGAAAATAAATTGAAATTGCACAGCTGAAAATGTTGGAAAAATGAACCTCAAATATTACCATTTCTGAAGAATGACCAACTTAACTTAATTTCTAAAATTGAGAAAATATGAAAAAGCAAAATGTTAGTGTAAACACACGTATCCTTCAATGAATAAATGGGTTTGATGCTTTTAATAACCAATTTTGAGTTGGGTTTTGATGGTTGAACTGTTTTGGAATCAAATGAAACCATGTTACTAGTTTCTAAGCTAAGGAAAATTTTATAGACCGAAAAATCAATTTGTCGAGTTTCTTACCATTACACCGATACACCAAGTCGGCCCAAATGATCATTTCCTGGGAAAAGCAAAACACTCCCAGTCTCCCCCCTTTGAGAGTTTGGTCAAAAATGTTGCCCGAGTCTGCCACAAGGCGCTCCCCTTCGAATATTTTCAGTCTGATCAGGGAAATTTTAGGCCTGTGAATTAGCAGCCACCGGTAGGCGGTCTTCTCCTTCCATCCCACGTTCCGAGGATCCTTCCACAGCAGCTTAACCTAAAAAATAAAAATAAATAACTGCATTTCAGAGGTAAACTTCCATTGAACGAATGAGCTTGTTATACATTTCAAATGAATAGTTAGAAATAATGAATGTATTTTTCATAGGTAATCTGAGAAATTGATTTGAAAATATTAAATTTACAAATAGAATTAGTAATAATAATAATAATTATTATTATTATTATTATTTATTTAACTTAATTAAATTATTAATGATGAATCAATTAATAATTTACTTCAAATATAAAATGAAAATCAAATTATTAGTACAAACCAAATTATTTGATTTATATCAAATCAAATTTAAATCAAATTATTTGATTTATACTACTAAGTTAATTTTCATTTTACAATCTAAGTAAATAATTTAGAGGGAAGGGTGAAGAGTGCAACGCATTGTTATGTACCTGATCTGGGGTGTCTCCAGTTTGCCACAGAGAATTTCGTAACATTTGTCCAGGTCCTGTCACGGAATTAACCAGCTTCAGTTGTATCCCAGGTTCTGCTACAGCCCTAAAGGGCGTGCTTTGCCAATACGTTTGACCACTCTTCTTCCACATTACGGTGTAAAATTTATGGTTGTTCTGGTAACTAAACAATCATATTAAATTATGCCATCCACCAAATGATATAAGGTTTCACATGATAGAGTAGTTGATTAACACTAAATGGATAGGAACCCAAGATTTGCGGATCCGACCAACTATTGTTTTTTAGAATACCGTTCAAGGAAGACAGAATCTTCTAGGGAGGTCCATTCAAACCGAAAATCTGATCCAACAAGCTCTCACCTGAATATGAACCCCACGTAGTCGTTGTCGATGAGCGAATCAATGAAAAAAGTTCCCTCGAAGTCAACTCCACTGAAAGCGTCATAGCCTAAACATCAGAAACACCAATCAACACAATTCCTAGAAGCGCGAAGGATGGTCACATGAAATTCAAATTAGGGTTAAAATCCCATGAACGTCTCTTATTCATTTGATGAAATCCAACTTTAAATACCTGAAAATCTCTCGTTCAATCGTTCATCAACTTTTTACAACCCAAAAAAGTGTTCCTGCCGAACAATTAAGTCAAAGAGCATAAAACACATTTTAAACTCACCGATAGCCAGTCCGGGATCACTGTTCATTGTCTGCACGATTTCAGCTCCATCATTGTAAATCACCCAGTGAGGATCAATTTGAGAATCACCTTCGGGATCCAGAGCGACAACTTGGAATTTCCTGAATGTAATACACATACTCTAAATATCATCATCATCATCTCATCATCGGGGATTTTCGGACAAATTTATGGATTCACCGAAAATAATATTTCATTTTACGTTTAAATGATATACATATCATTTAAACTATCCTTATGTAGTAGGAGCGGAAAAAAGTCAAACCCCGAAAATTCGTGTTTTTACTAGGAGAAAAAGTCAAGATAGCAGGTACCCTGAAGATGGGCGACGCAGGTGAATATTCCAGCCTACGCCTCGGAGGAAATCTGGCAAGGATTTTTGGCCATTCTGGAAATAGTCCAGCAAATCCGTTTCTAGGAAAAATGTAAGATGAGGTCGGGGAAGTGGGGCAACATTGATACTTAGAACTATTTCCACTGGATGTCATCAAGTAGCTCTGTGTGAAACTATATGCCTGACATCAATGATCAACGTGTCAACGCAAATGGTAACGTGGCGGGAAGGTTATGAAGTCACATTGTGCCATTTCACCCAGCTGCCAAGTTCAGTGCTCCATTAAATTTTGTATTGTGTTCCATCTTTCAAATTGATGAGTATTTTCAGGTGTTTGAAAGGTTATAAGTGCAGTACCTAGTTGTTCTTCAGTCCTATTTATGAAATTCAGCGTTATCTTTTTCTATAAGTGAGTTTGGCCCTGCCATGCACTTACCCCATTGGGGTTTCAAGAAGGGGCATGTGCGCGGTGATTATCAACTTTGAGATTGATACCTCATGTAAAGACTTATTAATGTTTAGAATGGATTAATCAAAGTTTATTGGTATTTTTTTATGTTTTCAATTTTTGTCCCTATCTTCCAGGTCTTGATGACATGTACATTTTTGTGAGTTTTTGCCCAATTTTAAATGTTCAAATTGCTAAAGGATCTTAGAGAAATTACCTTATTTGAACTTGCGCCAGTAAAACCAGGATAAGCGTTCCACAGATTTAACAGGCCAGTTACACACTTACCCCACTTGTGCCAAGTGTGTAAGTCTGATTTGGACAGCAATTTCAGTCATAATCCTCACAATTGATAACACAGGTTTACAAAAAATGGTCAATCTCAGGCGCCGCAGAAAAAACCATCAAACTCTATGTTTTTTGGGGTGCTGAATCCGAATCCGACCCCCGTTTTTCCGGTCACGTCCAAATTTTCGAGATATTGGCGATTTTTCGTTTTTTCGACCTTTTTCCGTTTTGGAAGTCACAGCTAAACGTGCGGATACCACAAAAACTCTCTTCTTACTGGAGATTTATCGCTGATTCCGAAAATATATATGAGTTGGTGTCTAAAACCACGAGAAATGTGTGATTTTGCCAAAAAATGTTGAAAAAACGTGGTTTTTTCAAAACCAAAGTCACGTTTTTTGATACTTTTTACCTTCTAGCGTGAAAACTAAGTTCGATTCTGTACCTCTCCATCTCCGTAATCAGTCCTTCTCTATGGTTGCGAGACCTGGAAAGTGACAAGCTCCCTTACACAGAAGCTGCAGGTCTTCGTCAATCGATGTCTCCAACGTATCCTAGGGGTGATTTGGCTAGACGTAATTTCTAATAGCCAGCTTCTGGAGCGAACTGGTCAAAAGCTCATGTCGTCAGAGATTAAGCTCCGAAAATGGAAATGGATCGGCCACACACTCCGCAAGGATGAAGCGTCCATAGAGAAGAAAGCTCTGGACTGGACCCCTCAGGGATACAGAAGAAGAGGTCGACCACGAACCAACCGTGATTCTTTACCTTCCATAATAAGGGAGCTATGATTTTTCAAAGTTTCTGGGCGCCAAATCACCCCTAGGATACGTCGGAGACATCGATTGACGAAGACCTGCAGCTTCTGTGTAAGGGAGCTTGTCACTTTCCAGGTCTCGCAACCATAGAGAAGGACTGATTACGGAGATGGAGAGGTACAGAATCGAACTTAGTTTTCACGCTAGAAGGTAAAAAGTATCAAAAAACGTGACTTTGGTTTTGAAAAAACCACGTTTTTTCAACTTTTTTGGCAAAATCACACATTTCTCGTGGTTTTAGACACCAACTCATATATATTTTCGGAATCAGCGATAAATTTCCAGTAAGAAGAGAGTTTTTGTGGTATCCGCACGTTTAGCTGTGACTTCCAAAACGGAAAAAGGTCGAAAAAACGAAAAATCGCCAATATCTCGAAAAAATGGACGTGACCGGAAAAAACGGGGGTCGGATTCGGATTCAGCACCCCAAAAAACATAGAGTTTGATGGTTTTTTCTGCGGCGCCTGAGATTGACCTTTTTTTTGTAAACCTGTGTAATGCTTCGAAAAATCGATTTTACATCGAAAAACAAGTGATTCAGAGGCAAAAATAAAAAATTGGCATAACTTCAATGGCTAATTTTTGTTGTTTTGTTGAAGTTGAACTTAACAAACCATACCAAGCACTTCCCCCACCTCACCTTGAATTAGGCAGTAGGCTATGGGTGGCGGAATCTTGAGATACCGTTAATCTGCACCCCGAAGGACTTGGCGGAATATTAAGGTTTCGTTAAGCTCCTATAATCTCTTAATGACCATGGCTGGCGGAATCTTAAGCCGCCCTGACCCAGTCACATCGGGTAATTATTGAAAAAACATTTTAAAGGCATATTACAACTCAATGGCATCGCAGAGCAATGGTAGAATCGGATTTTCTGCATATTTTCACTTGGAGCCAAAACATGGCCTTGCTTCAGAGCGCTCTAGCTGCCGTCCTAAAGATAGAAATAAACTTGATGATAATAATTATCATAAAGTTTATTTCTAATTATTATTATATTATATTCTTGTAGTAAACCATGTCTACTTTAATTTGTTGCACAGTGGTACTCTAACTGAAACGTACTGTTTTTAAGATAAATGAAGGAAACTGAAACTGAAAAAAAAAAAATCGGGTTTTTTGACATTTCCTGAAGTTAGCTCAACACTGGCGAGGGAGAAAACCTCCAATTCGGATTCAACGACCCAACAAACATGGAGAACCGTTGAGAAAAGAAGTTCGATACATTTTTCCTTGGAAAACCCCAGCTTTACAGGACGAAGAGCTGCACATCGCTCCACACTCCACACCACAGCTTGACTTTTTCCAACCTCCTCACATCTCTTAGACTTTATTTCCGCCAACCGTACATAATATGTACCTACATAGATGATCCCTCACCTGAAGTCCGTTTGGAAGATACGAGAGTTGTTGGGGCAATTGTCTTTGTGATTTTTCACTCCATCAGCATCAAAATCTTCCTGACATATGTCACCAATACCATCACCTAAACATGACGACGTTCAACTAAGACCCATTCACTAGAGAGTAACAATAAAAATACCCCGAAAGCAAGCAAACCGTGCAAATGATTTTATAACTTTCTGTCATTGATATTTTTAAACAATTATTGTTACTATTAAGAGAGGCGATTACAATTTGAATTCTTTTATTTTATTAGGGAGATCTAACTCAATATCATTATATATTACACCACACAATGATGATGAGTTTGAAATTTCTAAAATAAAAAAAATAAATAATTCGAATAGGCCTTCCTTAATACCTACTAATAATAATAATTGTTAAAAATTATCAATGACAGAAAATAATGAAATCATTCGCACGGTTTGCTCACTCTCTGGGTATAGCCAAAGAATAGAAGAGATTACACAAAGTCGAAAGAATAAAAATATACTTTGGATTTCCAACACACCATCTTGGTCTTCCTGGTTAGGGTTGTAAACCAGTCTGCAGTTATCCTGTGCGTTCGACACTCCATCGCCATCAGCATCAGGGTCGCATTCGTCTCCTCTTCCATCACTGTCCGTATCCAGTTGATCGCTGTTGGAAATCTTAGGGCAGTTGTCGGTGCTATCCTGGATGCCATCCCTGCAAACAACATACATCATAATTCTTATTACAAGACCACATCCACATGATTTAGTGGTTGGTTTACAACCGTCCCACTTGAATACATACAAGAACCTATGCCATGTACTCAATAATGTTTGATAAAATGAAACAACTCACCGGTCTCTGTCAATGTTGCTGTCACATACATCGCCTATGTTATCCAAATCGGCATCATCTTGGCTGGCGTTCGGTATCTGGGGACAATTGTCACATACATCCCCTAATCCATCTCCATCGTGGTCTCTTTGATCGGGGTTAGACTTTTGAGGGCAGTTATCATGATGATTCAGAATGCCTGAAACAGAAGAATTACAAAAATTCAAGCAGTCAAATCCTGAATATACTATAAACAGAAAAATCCATCAAATTGCCAAGAAAAGGTGTCGCTAATTCTCGTCAATTTACTTAATCCCTGCAATGCCAAAACACAATTTTTTCCCCCACCAACTAAGTACATACATTCAAAAACAGAAATTCGCAATTTCATTTTTTTTTTAATCTGTCACCAAACATAAAGAGATCTGCAAATGTTTGACGAGTAAATTTCACATATCGTAGCAAAGGTGTAAAAAAAATTTGGTGGGTAATTATAAAATTTCATATGAAATTTTGATATCAGCGCCAAGTCGTGACAATAAATGGAACAGGCTCAAGCAGTAAATCAATGTGACTTGCCATCATTGTCCATGTCAGAATCACAGGCGTCACCAATCCCATCCTTGTCAATATCATCTTGGTCCATATTGGGTACGGTTGGACAGTTGTCACAGGCATCACCTTTCTTATCAGCGCCATCTTGATCGGTGTCCAATTGATCAGGGTTCGCCACTAGCGGGCAATTATCCTGGAATAACAATTACGTACGGGGAACGTTTATATTCATTGATTGGACACACGGAACCATAACGTTGTTTGTATGTCGTACACAACGTCTCGTTCATAAGCCCGGGGTGCCCGCTAGTTTATATTATAATTTCTTACTGGGGTATTTAGGATCCCATCATTGTCAGCATCATCGTCACAGACATCGCCAATGCCGTCATTGTCAGCGTCTTCTTGTCCAGAGTTGGGAATACTAAGACAATTGTCCTGAAATAACGGAAAACGTACATTCACACTGAACTGCTAGATAGTTGAGGTTTGGGTATACACAGTTGGGTATGTCTAAAAAAAGTCAACCCTGGAATACAACATCGTAGGGGAAAGATACTTGGCAAGGATTGGCGGAACACAAGGAGCACCAAAAATTAGCTCCTAGCCTAAAAATGTGGACTTAGCATTACAACCAATGGAATCAGTAATACTAATTCGTTAAACGATATGCTAAAGAATGTGCATTAATAATGTTTGCTTCTCAATTGCAAATTATAATTATTAAAAGGTAGGTAATTTTAAAGGTATTTTACCTGGCCTGGTCTTCCTCACCATCGGGTTGTGATCCTTGTCTCCATAGTTCGTCGGGAAAAAACTTGCTCCGAGATAAACGATATTTTAGCTACTTTGCCTACGAATGAACCCATTCCTCAATGCAGCATTAATCTGTTCAATATTTCACGAAATATTTCAGTTTGTAATTTTGCAGATACAAATTTTACAATCATGTAGTCCCACCGTTCCAAATCTCACGCGCTTCAAAGAGCAAAAATTTGAAGAGAACTGCAAAACAAATTTAAATTGGAGAGTATCCTTCATTTATATACCTCGGCATCATTTTAGTGGTTTTCTTAGAATCCCAACTGTGAGTGATAATCAATTGGGTAATTTGAACTCGCTTAAGAACCTATCTCCGAACATTGGTTTCCAATAAGTACCAAGTTTAAGTAATTACATCGTTTTGAAATGAAAACTGTTTGAGTCATCGAAGGTTTCAACATATCTGCAAAAAATTGTGCTAGTTCTCCTCAAGTAACCTTCAAATCTAAAGTTTAAATCGTCAAATAAATTATAACAAAAAAGTAAGTTTTATAAATACTTAGTATCTTTCACAATGGATACACCTGACCAGGCGCCAAGCCGTTTTTGATACTTATGGTAATATATATATATATATATTAAATCTTCTTTCTTCTCAATTCACTCATGAACCAAAAATGATGAAAGTAATGAATTTCTTGTGTCCTGTAAATCATTTTATTTCAAGAGCAAGCTTTTCAGCTGCCAACAACCATCCTACTAGGGAGTTGAATAGGAAAGAACAAAACTACCGAAACTGCTCAATCAAGCAACATAACTATATTTTGAATGACAACTACGAATATTTACAAAAGTTTGCTTGCACGATTCTCAACACAATACATGCGGGTAAATCTTAAGAAAATTTGTTCATTATATATAATAAAATTTGTCCATAATATATAATAAAATATAAATTTTCCAAACCCATAAAAAATATTTTCAATATCATAACACCTTTTAGGGAACTTCACAGTGAGTCAATCCTCTACTAATGCTACTGGAGAGTGGGAAAATAAAAATATGGACTTATAGAAAAGAAACAAGGTAAGGCTAAGAATCGGGGATTGCAGGGTACTACCATTTAATGTGGCTTGCACATGATTATTGAATACTCTACTTTTTTTTTTTTTAATTATATAGAGAAGATTTTCCTATTCTATTACAGCAAATAGTGCTCAAAAATAAATACGATGTAATCAATGAAATAAAGCATCATAAAAATACATTAATTATATGTTACATATAAATATACACATTAAATATAAAATCTCATCATAAGTACTTCAATAAATAAAACCGTCAATCATATTCTTTTACATTGACTAAACAACCCAGTGATACAAGTAAGAAATGTTATCAGTACTAGACACACAATGGATAAAATATCATGTATATGATTTTATACTATCGTTTGGTAAGCCTATAGTAATTATATTTAAATACACTAAGTGATCATCTTTCTAATTCATTTGCTTACAAGCATTTTACAGTCAGAATGTAGAACTACAAAATTCGTCAGGTTTCAAAAGTATGCCAATCCTGCTGTTCTCAGAACCAGGTGGTAATTTTCTCATTTCCAGGTGACACTACTCATTTCATTTTGAAATTTCGAGTTTCCTTTTGTGTTGTTACGATTTCGCAATAGATGGGACCTACAGTCAGAAGGTACATCACGGGGTCTAGGGGTTTTGGTAAGGAAACATTGCACATTGAATAAGAGTCACTTAGCAGATTGTGCAACAGTTTGAAAACAAAATAAGGCATTTCGAACTTTTGGTGTGAAAATAACTATTACAGATTTGAGAGTAATTGAAAGTTACCAACATGGCTAATTGCAATATTACAATGAGCTGAGAAAACTAGGATTAGCAGAAGAGAATGATGGCATATTGGGTGCATAACTCATTGGACTTGACCGTGAGGATTACACGTAAGTGTGATACCAACGAGAAACTGAATAGATTAGCATCGAGCGTCGATGGTTAGGTGTAAACGTAAAAGCCAAACTTAGTAGAAAAATGCGCTTCTTAAGTGGTCATTGTAGAAGCACAAGGTATTTTGAACTGTGAGGAACATAAATAGGACACAACAGCGTTTGTAACACAACCATTTGCCTGTGGAAATTCAAGGGAAAGGGAACACCTTATCCTTGCAATGGCTGGTGCTAACTAGGCTTTGGTTACTTGTACGACATGCCAAGTTAATCCCCATCTTGAGCAAAGAAGTACTAATTTTGATTATCTCAGTGGGAGATGCCTGAGGCACTCACACGAATAGTACAATAGGAAGAAATGAGCAGAGAATTTTTCAAACGTTCGGTATTCCCAAAACAGGACTTACAAGTCGAATGAAATTGCATCACAATTGTTTCGGAAAACATACCAATTTCAAAAACCGATCTGCTTGGTTAGCTAATCAGTTCAAGAGCGTGATCGTATAATGTACGTGGATGTCATCCATCTATCAACAGGAATAAATCGAAAGGAGGGAAGTAGAAAGACACTAAGTACACTACGGCATGAATAAATCCAAACTTGATGGACTCACAGAACCCTACCATCTCATGTTTTCCAAACGTAACATTACCATGGCAATGTTGCTGCGGTTCGTGTTCGAACCAGCGATGATTTTTAAATACACAATCCAACCCAGGACCTCACTAAGATGCTGGTGCGTGTAAGGCATGACTATTGAGATTTTTCAATGTAACATTGGCAGTCAAGGACGTGGAAACATGAGTGTAAAGGTGATTATATTCAGAGAAGATTCTACATCATGATGAAATTGCCTACCTGAGGCTCAGTGCAATGAAATTTGATCACATCCCCAGGGAAGTTATGAAGAACCCCGTACAGGAGGCTCAAAAAATCACAGAACAGAAGAGCTTGAAACCAACAATTGTTTTAGGAGTCTACTCATTCCTAAGGGGAAATAGAAAATAATCATGTGAACCTTTAGTTAGGTAGGACCCTATGTACAAACAATAAACACTGATCGGGTAAATGGTTTTTAAAAATCTAAATTCTGCAGCCTTTAAAATCCGATCCATTACCTACCAAGAATCACAATCACTACAACCATAGAAACCGAAACCAATAAAAGTCAAACACCCAATAATGAATCATTTCAGCCAACGTGGATAGCAGGACCAATAACAGAAACAGATACAACTACACCCTCAGTCCCTCTCAGGAGCAAGTTTCGTCCATAGCTAGTGATTCACACAAGTAGCCTGGTACCACATTCAATTTTGAATTCTTCATTAGGTACATAATCACAGAAACAAGAAAAATTGAGCATAACGAATAAAAATTAAACCCTGCAACCCATTGCACAGAATTTCTAGCTGAAATATGCGTGAAAAATACTTTTGAAAGAAACTGACTTTAATACCAGGTACTTTAACACCTTCTTCTTATTAGGTCCTAATAATGGACAATGAACAATAATGCGTAAAACTCACATGGTATGCTTCTCGATGAATTTTGTGCGGATGTGATTTCCTAGGAAAGTTCTATGTTCAAGTTTCCTCGGGGATTGCTATCACAAAAACAATCCGGAATAGGTGCTAACAGACTTTTCCAACTTGGATTTCCGTTCCGATCTCCCATTAGCTTGGCTAATGCAAGTTCAAGGAGCTTTATTTCCGCCAAAGTACAGCTCGGAATCCACGGCTATACTCCGGTTTGTTGAAAATACTGCAAACAAGGCTGGGCTGCATCTGTAACTTTCTTCCACCATCGTGGGAGTACCAACAGCCAATGACAGAACCGAGTTCAATTAAAAAGGGGTGGAATGCGGGTAGGTATGGGATGCTGAACGCCCATATCGAAAAAGGCAGATAAAATTACTATCATTCACTACTACATATAAATCAAAGACCACTAAAAGGTACCAGGAAGAAATGAGAGATTTTTTATGCATGGTGTAGAAGACGTAACACTCAAACTCAATCACTTGAATGAAGATCTTCAAGAAACAAGAAGATGAACTAATACTACTGGATGATACACGTTTTTCTTCTTAGGGAAAAGCCATTCGTACGTCAAATCCTTTTTCCTCGAGTCCTCTTCTCCTGAAGGGCATTCATCAATGTCCTCGACACACCCCATTATTGTACACAACAAAATGTTGTAATGAAACGTAGGTATCTTAAATTATTGTTAGCATCCTTCTAACGCTAGGTACACACGTCAGAGGTTTACCGGGGCCGGAAGGAGCCTCCATACAGCACCTGCAAGCCTGTGAGGAAAACTGCGTAGTAGTAATAATGTCCCATTCACACGGCACCCGCAAACCTGTGGGGAAAACTGCACAGTCCTACCCTACCGAGTAAACAGAAGTATAGAAACGTCACTGCGGCCTTGAGGCAAAACGCGCAACCCCCTCCACACGAGAGGAAAGGGGTTCAGTTCCGGCGGCCTGCGGCCTCATGAGGCGGCCTTTTCAAAATTTGGAAAGGCCTGTCGGCCTGTGCAGTCCGCCTCAACTGAAGGAAAAGTCTGGTACACACGCTCTGGCCGGCCGGAGAGGATGGACTGAACAGGCAATCCTCGCCGGAAATCCTCACCGTGTGTACCTAGCCTAAGATTCGTGACATCAACAACCGAGGGATAACTCACACACGCGCTACATGTTGACAGATGAACCAAAGGTTTGCTCCCCAGAATGGTATCTACACCATGGAATATGGAAGACTTAACCACTAACTGCCGTCCTCTCAAAATGAAGCCACCAAGGGTAGTAAGTACTGGATTGGTCGACAGTTAATGGCACGAAGAACTGATAGTTACTGAATAATAACTGACTATTATTTGAGAACTCTCAAGATCAGCAGAGACAACGAGAAGAGAATCAGAAGAAAAAAGTGCGACGTGCAAGAAAATACATAGGAGCAATAGCTACCCAGCAGAGATGGCGATCGATGGTATCAATTTATCAGTATTTGTTTCTCGATAAATGATTTTTTAAATGGGGGAAAAAAGAAAGAAGAGAAAAAACTAAAGCAAAAATAGGTAGGTACTAATAAACATTTCAACTTCAATAATGTTGAATGTCAACACCTTGGATACTGAAGATGGCAGTCCCTTGTCCCTTCCATGCTAATTGTGCAGCTCAAATAAAAAATGGCTCCCATTGTCCCAGCCAGCAATTATTTGGAGCGGGATGTTGGGTAGTTGGAAGTCACTCTGAGGTAAATTTCTTCCTACATATCTACTCGTATGCGGCACAATATGATACCTAGACTGAAAGACATTCCCTAATAAAGTGGGCAAGGAGCCCTGTACGGATGCGTGGGAGGAACCAGGCGTGAATAAATAAAGCGACCTGAAAAACACGTGCGTTTAGGAATACCAATTGCAAATAGCCGACAAGGTGAACTTAGTCGGGCCAGGGACCACCAAATGGAGATGCGAAAAATCGAAATAAAAAGGCCTACGTCCCACGACATCCATTGCCACCAGAATTTGGGGAATCCATAAAATTCCTTGTATGTACACGCTTCAATACACCTAGAAGCAAGATTCTCCTAACTGCACTGTGCAAGTTGAAATTGATAAAAATAAACTATAAGCTAATACAACCTAGGAGCATTTTGAACTTAATGCGCAAATTTAAAAATGAATAAATAAAAATAAATTAGTTCAATTCAAGAAGCAGAGATTTGGGTCCTTGTGTCATGTTTTTGGTCCATCACCCACAAAAATTCAACATTCCAAAGCCCAAACAAAACTTTAGCAACCAAGCTCGCACATGGAAACCTTTTTGATTACCTATTTATTATAGAATGGTACCTAAGAACGAATGGGCACAATGATTGAGGGGTAGCAATAAAACGCTTGATAGATCAACACAGGTTGAATAAATACAAAACGCCTAGAGCTACATTGGATCAACCCTGATGAACTTGTAAAAGTTGAGCTATTTACAATAATATTGTTAAGTACAAATAACTAACCTCCACCAAAATACCTAGCACATAGAGACCAAAAAATTGGATTTTCATTGAAAATACCTAACTTTTCCGTCTATTGAAAAATCTTATAAATGGACGACACACAGGGGGGGTTAATATACGTAATTGTGAAACTATACAGTGATGAACGGATAAGAGCAATTCAAGCCGAATGACCCCGATCTGTATGAATTCAGAAAAGATTTGAACGCGTAATGTAATGTTTGCGTAGGTCATCATAACGTTGAAAGAAAAATTTGTGAGAATCCTTACGAACGAGAGGGTTGGTTCTAGAAAAACGACACTATTGTATATGAAACAGATAAGATTTGAACTACATAGGTAGTGATTATTGATGATTTTTTCCAAGTAAAATACGTGTACAAATACTGTGTAATTTAGGTAAGAATACACCTAACTGAGGGCCTCTTACGGTAGAAATTAAGGGGGCAAGAGGGCTAAACATTTTGAAGAGGAGGGACCTTGTTTTTACGCCGTTTCTTAAGTTCGAGCTACGTAATAGGTGGAAGCCTCAAACAATTGGTAGTAACACATCTCGCCAGCCCTTTTGTGCCGAACTTGCTCAAAATTGGTTGAATATCAAGCTAGGAATTGTATTGAACCAGTTTTGATGAAACTGAGCTCGCAACGGTCGGCATGATGCCCCTACCTCCAATATTAGATGTTTTCCACGAATTTCGAAGCTAAATCTCAAGAATCCACGTAACAAAGAGGGCCCTCCTCATCAAAATACTAAGTCCCCCACTCTGATAGTTACAAATTTTGCACTTATTGCATGAAGTAGTCTGGATGATCGGAATCTTTTTCAAACCTTTTTGCTTCCTCCTGCATACTTTCTTTGATCTTCATGATGGCAGCTGACTCGGTCTGGTCGTTTTCCGGCGGTCCGCCGAATCCTGTCAGGTTGTAATCGCCCATTCCAGATCCTGAGTCTTCCCTAGGGGTTCCGGGTCCACCGGCTGGAGAGTTCTTCATCCCGTCAAGCCCGTCTCCTGACATGACGGGACCCATGGTGTTGGGGCCCATTGGACCCATAGGTCCTCCTTCACCGCCTCCACCCATGGAAAAGTCCCCAGGCATGTTACCTCCAGGGACGGGCTTCATCATAGTGTACATGTTTTCACCTCCCGAATTTGACGAGTCCTGCGGGCTTTGCATTATCGGAGTTCCAGGACCCGGCGGTCCAGACGAGCCCGGAGGGCCACCGTAGTTTCCAGGAGAAGAAGAGGAGTAGTTCATTGGGGTAGACGTGTTAGGTTGCCACGGCTGTCGGGCTCCTGCCATGGACATGGGATGCATTCCCGGCCCTCCTGGTCCAGGGCCGGGACCCATACTTGAGTTTGGCGGCGGTCCTCGCAAACCAGGGCCATAGGAACCCGGACCCATGGGACCCATGCCTGGTCCACGAGGCGGATTCATCCTAGGATTCATTGTGCTCATACCAGGTGGCCCTTGTCTGCTAGGATCCATACTATTAGGCATCATCGGCTGACCTGGAGGTCCGTTGTACTCGTTACCGAGCTGCGGCATCCGAACACCAGGTCTCGGCCCTGCCGGGTACCTGGGTCCCATGAAAGGCTGCGTGGCCATCATCTCGCTGTGCGGTGGCGGTGGCTGAGGATGAGGAGACGGCTGGGACGACGGATGCGTAGGAGGGGACGGCCTCATCGTTGAATTTGGGAAAAATCCCGGAGGCATCGGTCCACCCGGGAGACCATCGCTTGGCGGCATCTGCCCCAGCGGTATCGGTGCCGGCCCCGTGTTATGCGCAATTCCATTCACTCCGTACCCAGAATTGACAAAACCATAGTCGTGGAATGCCTTGGCTTCACTAGAATGTTCGCAAGTGTCCCTCCTCTCGGGGGCAGCGCAGTACAAGTCCCAAAACACACACCACCACGAATGTAAAAACCCCGGCGGCTCACCCAAAGTTATATTTTTCTCCCATCTTATTTCAGACAGGAAGGTTTGCGCAGCTTTTTGAGCTCCAACGTGTAATAAATACTCATATACGTACAGCGCAAGTTTCTCTCGAGCTTGTGCGTTCGATGGAACTGAAGAGCCTTTTCCTTTGGCGTACATTATTTTTACACTGAACGGAAGCAAACGGATATGCCAACTAGGTACCACTTCAACCTGACGTTTCACATTTGCACTGTCACCAAAAATCCCGAAAAACTGCGAAATGCGGGAACTTCGAGTAATTGAATGCCTAGCGTACCATAACTAAATTATAATACCTGGAACGAGTACAACAGATACACAACTAAACTAACAAGTCAATACGGACAAACAGGTAGAAACTCAATGTTGCCCGCACTTGTGATGGCCGCCTCGATCGTTCGGCTGTTCATCCGCTGACGTCATCAAACATCGAAAAAAAGCGCACAACTTCATTTGGAGAGGGTAAATAGACAAATTATTTGTCTATTATAGACAGGCTACGAACCGATTAACTCGATTACCCACCATCATAATATGAATATTATTCTCACGATGATAAAAAAGCAGTTAATATTTAATTCCTTACCTACTTACCACCGTCGTCTTAGACTTTCTCTTTTTTTAATTTTTTTTTTTTAAGTCTGTGCATCTCAATCATTTTCTTTGTCAGTACCTAGTATATTTTTTCGACTAGTCCCCTTCAAATTTTGTCGAATTATAAATTGAGCGTACTTTTAATGCAGCGCATTATAAATAATAGTTGCTTTTTTTGACAAAAACCAAAAATAAACTGGATCGAACGAGAAATCGCCGCGTTACATTAGGTACCTATGTATTAAGTACCATCATTAAGTACCAAGTAGGTATCATATGAATGGTATAAAATACAACTTCAAATTAAGAAACAAATCGAAGCTAAAGTGATTATTAGACGTTTCCACTCTTATCAAAGACCCAGACTCCTACAGAAATTTTCTTACCAGATCATTTTCTCTCCCTGCAAAAAATACAAGTAAAGAGAAACATTAAATTTTAAAGAATGGCTTTTAAAAAACGCCTAGTCAGTAATGTCAAATAGGTACGAATGGCTACAAGTAGCTTCAAGTAGCTAATACCTATTGAAGTAGAGTTCTGATTTTCCTACGTCGAAATTTGGAAACTTCTACTTTATTCTCGGTGACCCGAAAATTCGTCCCCGGAAAAAACGCCCCCTTCCATGAATGTGAGAAAAAAAAGTAATATTGGTAATTTGAAAAAAGAGAAATTAGGAAAAAGAGAAGAGACGAAAAATGCTGTTGAATGCGTGTATGATTTCGGCATGATGCTCGAAAAACGGTCGGAGAACTGTGCTGTTCCTGTGATAACGAGGTATGAATATCGAGAAAAATTGATTTTTTTTTTCTGATTAAAAAATAAAATAAAATAAAAATATTTATATATTTTTATTTTATATAAATAGGTATTCGGTTTAAATAAAAATTAATATTAAAATTACCTAAATTTTTTTAAATGAAATAATTTCAAAAAATAAATAAATAATTGGGTATTATATAACAACATAAAATAATATTTTATTATATTATGTTATTTTATGAAAAATAATAAAATTATATTATGTTATTTTATGATTTTATTATATTATGTTATTTTATGAAAAAAGTAAAAATTATTGCATTCTTTTCTAAGTTGTTCACCTTGACTTTGAGAGAGCAGCCATAATACATTCGTTCTCAAATTCACGGACGGAGGCGTTTTTTTTTTTTTTCGTACCACCGGGGGCTGTTTTTCTGAAGGCGTTCTTTCCGGGGGCGAAGTTTCGTACAATCTCTATTCTCAGCCCCACCCCAAATCTACAAACTTTTAATATGATACATCCCTGTTGCCATTGATGAACGTACTTGCCTAAATTTTTTTTAAACCAAAAATGTTACTTTTTTGCCTTTGATTTCCGTCTTTCGTCAATTTTTGTTTTCAGTATTAAGAAAGAAAAGAAAATACGATTTAGTTATGTTCACCCAGAGATTGTCACATGGATGTAGGTATTCTTAATATATTATCTATACTGAAACAGTTTCAGTACCAGTAGTTACTACCTTCTTTAACCTCAGTTTTTAATTTTTTTCTGGGTAAGTAGGTAAGGAAACTTTTGATTTTAGATTGCAACATTTGCATTTAAATATCACCCACGCGTAGGTAACTATGCTCAGTAATTTGCGCAGTGCATAATAGGTGGTTACTTTCGTACGGCAATTCATGAAAGTTGCATAATGTATTTCTATAGGATGTCATAATGTAATCTAATTCAATTTGGCCAAACCTCGTCTTGAGCGGCAAAAACCTTGGCAAGTAGGTCTTCCCTTTTATTCGTTGTATTCCACTGTTGAAACAATTTTTTTGTTAACTATCTCTACGAACTTGAATTTCCGCTTACCTTGCGACACCTGCTTTCAGAGCATCCAAGATCCCGGTCAGGCCACCCATCCAGATCTCTGTCCTGGCCGCATTGACGACCATCGCCTGCCCATCCGATTTTGCACTAGGCACAAAACGAACTGATGCGTCGGTAATAGGGAAAAGGAAAGAGGCGTTTGTATGGTTCGTCGAAGGAAGGATCATTTCGATTGGGATTATGGAACCAGTGAACATGTTAAAAAAATGGGGCAGATTTTTTTTTCTTTTTTTTACCTTACACAAATACCGTTCTCTGGAAGCTTTGAAACACTCGGCGTTGGTGTCGCAATAGGTACCATCCGGACATAGGCCGGGCCTGGGATGGCATCCAGCTGTTTGATTTCCGTAATACCCAGGGAGGCACTTGCCACACTCGAACGACCCCTGAAGGCATGAACTTTAAAAATTAAAATAGGTACCCTAACTTGAAGAAGCTACTAAGCTACTGACAATATACTGTCCAAACATGCCAAAAACTAAGCAATACTTGATCAGTCTGCACAATTATTGTTTCTACCTATGTATGTTAGATATTTAAAAAATTGATGAATTGATTAATGGCATTGTTTTTGTGCCTCTCGCAGCTTGAACTCACCTCAGTATTTTGACAAATTGAATGCGGTACGCACCCGCCGTTCCTCCCGTTTCCACATTCATCTATGTCGTAGCAGGTCTGCCTGTTTTGCTGAGCAAAATCCAAACCGACTCCACTGATACCCGAAGAGCCTGTAAATCCAGCGGGGCATGGCCCACACCGGTATCCTGGCCGCAGGTTTGTGCACTGAACACGAGGATCACAAGGCTCTGCCAAGTCGCACTATACAAACATGTAGCGTTTAACAACGAGAAAAAGCTCTCAATCTCGCAAATACGTATCTCTTCAACTATAAAATTTATACTTATCACTCATTGCCAAATAAACATCATTAAATGATACAAATTTTGTATCTACCAAAACATTGATGCACATTCGGGATAGGTAAGTACCTAACGCGTTTCTTTGGAAAACCAACTACCTACCGTAGGTAGGTTCAGTAATAATACCTCGTCCAAATCGTGGCAGTTGGTGCCGTTTCCGAGGAACCCTTCAGGGCAGGTTCCACATCGATAGAATGGGGGTTCATATGAGTTGACGCACTCTACCCCTGAAATTGGAATCACAGTTTTTAGAAGCTTTTCCTCAACAAACTGGTCAGCGCTTGAATTAATTTTGGTGTGGGGGGGGGGGGGGGGGGGGTGTAATAATATTATAAATACGAACCTGGGGAACACGGATTCTTTTCGCAACCTGTTGCCTTAGCCTTACACCTTTGGCCATCTCCGGTGAATCCGCTCGGACACGGACCACACTGGAACCCCTCAACAGTATCGTAACACTTGACTCCTGAAATGGTAAATTTGTAGCAGGACTCAGCAACTCGCAGAAGAGCACAGTAGTCCACAGGTGGAAAAAAACCATACGAACATTTTTAAATCCCTCATTCAGTACCTAGTAGTACCTATTCAATTCAGTATAGTTAGAAGTGTTGATATCAAACGGCTTCAGACCAAAAAGTAGTCCACCGGCTCGTTCCGGCTGTAGAATCAACAGGTTTTGGGAAAACTGCTAAATTACGGGAGCTGTGTTTGACCCATCATTAGAACATCGTTGCCGGCACATTTCCCACTTTGAAAAATTAGCAAAACATGGAATTTGTTCAACTTCAACTCAGCTACAAGGTAGTATTATTCTCTTTTCGCGAAAAAAGGGACACTGATTCCAGCTCATTTTGAATGAACTTTGATCCGAAAAATCAGGGTTTCATTGGGCATTTAATTTCATATAAGTTGATCTCGGGCTAGCTATGGTCTGCACCTTATTCTTATGGGTAGCTACCCATAAATATAATTTTTAGAAGTTGTCTACTACATAGTCTACTAGTAGACTATTTATAGAACAACTTCTAAAAATTTCCCTTGCACATCCGTCCCCCTTTTGGTTTATTATTCTTGGAATAATACACCTATGTTTTCGCGACGCGGGTCGACGACTCCGATCGGGCTCAAAATTTGACATTATCCGTTTCAAGAGGTCTACATTCTAAATCCGAAATGTCCGTCCGCCGTCCGCCGTCCGCCGTCCGCCGTCCAGGCCGTTTTGGGCAGTAGGAATTTTTTTAAAAATCTGAAATTTTGGCAAAATACTTGGTTTACCATCTAGTTGTGCCCGCAAGGTTTTCAGTCCGATCGCCCAAACCCGTGGGGCGCTATGGGGCTATAATGGGGCTACGGGAGGGGTGTTTTGAAGGCTTTGAGCTATGGGATCGAGTTAGGTGTCGTTTTCGAAGTATTTTTGGACGTAGAATCCATTTTTTGGGGTCCCGGAACGATCCGATTTCACTGGGACGATCTTTAGGGCTTTCATGGGGCTAAAAATGGGATTTTTGAAGGATCCCAGGATGTTAAACATTTTTCGAGTAAATAATAAAGGATTTTTGAAAAAGAAACATTTTTGAAAAAAAAAAAAAATTAATAAAAAAAAAATTTTTTTTTAGATTAAAACCCAAAATTTTTTTTTTTAAATTTTTTCATTGACAGAATTAAATTTCTTCACAATTAACGGATATCAAAGAATAATAAACCCTTGTGTAAAATTTGCAGCGTTTTTTTCTACTGATTACTGGTAAGTGCATTAAATTGAAGAGTCCAGGGGAAAAACCCCGTCATCGACATTTTGGGGTGAATCAGGTACGAAGTGGTTTCTAAATGATTTTGAGGCGTAGAATCCGACGAAGCCCTCGGTTTTGGAGAATAACCCCATCATCTTAGCGAAATATTGGGTTGAATATTAGCAGTACAGGGGAAAAACCCCGTCATCGACAGCGCGTGCAGGGAAGAACCCCGTCATTGCAGTTTAAAAGGCCCCAACCAACGCTGCGGCGTGCGCCCCTCCTTAGGGGGGGCCTATCTCATCATCTTGTGTGTTGCCGTTTTGGGCAGTAGGAATGTTTTTAAAAATTTGAAATTTTGACAAAATACTCGGTTTCCCATCTAGTTGTGCCCGCAAGGTTCAGTCCGATCGCCCAAACCCGTGGGGCGCTATGGGGCTAAAATAAGAGGGGTTTTTTGAAGGCTTTTAGCTATGGGGTCGAGCTAGGTGTCGTTTTCGAAGTCCCGGAACGATTCGATTTCACTGTGGTGATCTATTGGGCTTTCATGGTGGTAAATATGGGATTTTTGAAGGATCCCAGGAGGTTAAATATTTTTCGAGTAAAAAAAAATTTTTTTGCAAAATTTTGTTTGAAAAAAGAAAATCCAAAAAACATTTTTTTCCAAAATTTTTTCCATTGACACAGAAATAATTTTTGCACAAATAACCTATATCAAAGAATAATAAACCCTTGAGTAAAATTTGCAGCGTTTTTGAATCGTAGTTTTCGTTCGTAAAAACCTTTTTTTTTTGGTAAATGTTTTGTAAAACCTAATACACAGTGTACAAATTGTACAAAGCAATTTTTTTGGTACTTTGTGGATATTAACATACGTTTTGCATTCTTCAAAATACTTTATTCTCTCCATTGTTTGGTTTAGGAGTAAAAGAGGGTTAAAATTCGCATTATAAGTTCAGAATTATGTATAAAATATCATTTAATAGTTCGAAAAATGGTTATTCGGGAAACATATTATGAATCTGCATAGTTGATGGTTCAAATAAAACATTTTTTGTATTTTTAAAATCGTTTTTGAAGTTTCTGTTAGTTGTTAAACTTTAAAATTCATTTTTCTCAAAATCAGCTTTGTATCAATGACGGGGTTTTTCCCCTGGACTCTTCAATTGTGAGAATTCTTTTTTTCGCCGACAAGACGCTGAATAGGTATCTACCAAACTTCAAGAATATGACATATTCTTCAGATACATTGTATCCCCGCCGTTGGATAACGTTAAAATATCATCTTCAAAACCTGCGATAGTTTCGGTGCTCGTTTAGTGAAATCGAGAAAACATGGGGTCTTCGAAGTGGATAATAATTATCCATTAATTATTAATTTATCCTAATTCGATAAGTGGATAAAGATTAATACCTAGGTACCTAAGTTACAGCGTGCAAGATATTTCTGTTTCGATCCTTTGAAACAAAAATTTGTGTGTTGTGAAGAGTCCACTCCAAGAAAGATGAGGGTCACTTTTTTCGAAAATGAGAAAACCGTTTTTGAAAGTTTCAAGACTCGAACTTATTGTTTAGAAAATTAGTTTTGAAATAGTTGGGCGCGCTAAATTTTCGCTAGCTCCCAAAGAATCTTTGCCAAAATAACAAAGCTGTACAGCATCTGATGCTGTACAGCTTTGTTATTTTGGCAAAAATTACATTTTCGGGCGATTTCTGACGATAGATGAATAAAAAATCCCTCAGAACTACTTGGTCTGAAAAAGGTATTGCCAACCTAAACTCATTTCCAAAAAAAAAGTGACCCTTATCTTTCTTGGAGTGGACTCTTCCAAAATTTAATTTGTTTAATGTTTAAGTTGTATCTTACAAAGAGATGTGAGTTGCTCTGTATTCAATACAGAGCCAGTAGGTATGCAATACAATGATAATAGTGATAATGTTAGCATAATATTATATTATAATAGTGATAATGTTAGCATTCCTTACTATGTACCTTAAGGTATTGTTCAACGTATTGTGCGGTATTGTTCAACGACAATCCGGATACATATACCATCAGATTCTGTTATACTTGACGTCCACAGTGATCTCGAAGATGAACAAGTGGCTTTCAATGCGCGAGAAATTAATAAACGATTTCTGTCACGATTGCATAATATGCAATCTCCTTAGCATATTATGAGGAAAAAAGAAGCAAACTACACTAAGGAGAGGTTTTTTGATAAAAACAAGGAATGGCTGAAACGTAGATACCTAACATCTTAAAATAATTTTAAGATGTTAGGTATCTACGTTTCAGCCATTATTAATTATTAATAATTATTAAATCATTTTTCTTTGCACAGGTACGCAAGCTATGAAAGGTACCATTTTCGCGCTGGAGCACTTTCAAACTGTACAAGTAAGTACATTTTACTATGTCTTTATTTTAAACGAAATAATGGTGCAACTAGTAAAAATTTGAGATGGATAGGCGGGGGCCCCTTTGGTATGGTGAGTCCGCAGACCAGATACCTAAAATTATTTTGACAAGAAACCCGAATTAGAATTCGCGCTGGTTCAACTTCAACCATTAAATGGTAAATTTTACTTTCAGGAGATATAAAATTCGTGCGAGTAGGTACTCCAACCCATTCAGACTGAAACTCCTTTCAAGATTATTTAACCCAAGCCACACAACTTTCGGCAATAACCACTAACAGATGATTCGATCAGCCCACCCAACGTAGTCTAATTATTAAATAATTATTAATAGACTTATTATTAAATTTTTATTGGAAACGTCCTTGAATATTTTACTGAGATCAAAATCAACAACCCATCAGAAATCCAATATTCATCTCAATTCAATGGTAATTGCATGATCAGTGAAGCATTTTTGGCAAGTTTAAAGCCTCGTAGTAAATATAGGACGCGACTCCCTTATTTTCTTCTTTTCTTTGGACAGCTGCCAAATCGCGGCTTTGAATATCCTCCAATTCGCTTCCCACTTTTCTGAAATATACATTGTAAATAGTCATCCATGATTTCTCTCACTCAATTTGCCTCCACATTATGGAAGTGGGGAGTCATTTAAAGAGAAGGATTGATGAATCTTTACATGTTCTTGGGCTCGGCTTTTGTGCACCGTTTACAATAGGATTTCCCATTTTATCGTTTAAAAAAGAACTATCTTCATAGAACACCAACTTCAATAAAATAATTAATATGTACCTAGGTAATAGTATCGATACCTACGTCTAAAGATCTGTTGTGCGATATCGGGCGTTTTCACATAATATAATATGGTGTAAAAACGTAAAATATTATTTTACGTTTTTACACCGATTCGCCGTTTTTTTTTTTTTTTTTTTTTTTTTTTTTTTTTAAGGAGCCAATATGTCGCCCATTCATACATAATAATATCATGTATGAATAGGCTACATATTGGCTCCTGGAAAAAAATCGGCGAATCTTGAAGCGAAAAGTTGACAACGCTTTGTCCAGTTGTACTTAAAAACGTCATTTTGTGAATTTTACCAAACGGATGTACAAATTAGGTACCTACATCCGTTTGGTGCGGTGGGGGTCGAATAATATTATGTCGATTTCCCCCTTCTGCCTCTACAATTCAGCTCAATAGCTCCAAAAACCCCCGACTTGGAGCTCCTTGGCTGTTCCAGTCTCCTAATCGATTCGTCGGGTCACGTTTGTCCCGCGAACCCACAACTGGTGGCACATTCTGCACGTCGAGTAAATAACCATCATGTTTACGAGCTTGTCGGCTGCTTCTAAGGGGATCTCTGGCAGTCCGATTTTACAAGCGCTCAACTGGATCAGACGAGTTTTATTGAACGTTACCATCTAGTGGACAACAAACGGTAGGTATTCGGTTGAATGGCGCTCACAATTTGGGCTTTCCATCCACGCAAAAGGGCCCATGGCTTGAAAGACTACTATAGTCCAGTCAATCTAGGTTCAAAAAGGCCGTTTTCAAGAAAAATGTATAGAAGTTTTTTGCTCAACGTTTCTCCATGTTTTTTGGGTCGCTGAATCCGAATTTGAGGTTTGCCCCCTCGCCAGAGGTGAGCTAACTTCAGGAAACGCCAAAAACCTCGAACATTTTGGACGTTTTTCGGTTTTTTGCGTTTATCTCGAAACCGGTTTGTTTTAACGAAAAGACCACTATATACAAACTTAAAGTAGACAAAATTTCCTACAAGAAAATAATCAAGTTTGTTTCTATCTTCAATAGGACGGCCGTTAGAGCGCTCTGAAGATAGACCATTTTTTGGCTCAAGTGAAAAAACGCAGGAAACCTAAATCTACCGTTGCTCTACTGTGCCATTGAGTTGTAATATGGCTATAAAATGTTTTTCAATTAATAACTCATGTGTCTGGGTCATTATAGTTGGTTGGACGATCGTCAGTGAGGTGCGCTGTCAGAGGGTGCATCCGGTTGTGGCTAATGCAACCATCAATAATTGATTATTGCCACTTATCTAGGGAGATGGGTACTGACGGTATGACAGCAATTGTGGGCAAGAACCTAAGATCAGTAAAATTTAAGCGCAGCGAGAGGATTAAACCTATTGCTATTATGAAGAACTCTGTTATAGTAGGTGATCAGCCAGTCACTGTGAATCCAACCACGCTTTTCCAAAGGATGAGCATTGCAAAACAGTCGGACGACGAGCTCGAAGAATTTCTAACGTACGAGCTTAGCCCCTATCCACTAGCACTATTTGATGAGGCAGGAATGAGGAAAGGGACTCTTCAGCCAGAGCCTGACTTCTCAATTCTAGACCAATGCACGCAGTATGTGGTTGTTGGAGGATTTCTACTCCACAGAGTGGTCTGGTCAAAAGGGCAGACGTTCGGCCAGAGTCAGAGGTAGGTACGTGGAATATGTACAAAACCACTATTTGCCAACTGCTGTTCTTGTGTTCGATGGGTATTGTGATTCTGAGAAAGGAACAAAAGGTATGGAACGCTCAAGACGATCACGAATGCAATCGATCGAAGTTCAGTTCACTGAGAACATGGAGCCCACTACCAGCCAAGACAAGTTCCTGTCTAATTCGAAAAACAAAGCCGACTGATTGACATGATCACGTCAAGGCTCTCTGCTGCTCAACTTACTTAAAAACAGGCGGCAGAAGATGCGGACACTATCATCATTGAAGCTGCTCAGTCCCTAGCTTCAGACCACGCTGTTGTTGCAGTAGTTGGAGAGGACGTTGATCTTCTTGTCATCTTAATAGGAACAGCAACGCCAGCAAATGTCTACTTCCTGAAACCAGGGCGAGAAAAAGTTGCTCCAACACTACCACCCACACACCACCATTGATCCCCTTCTGAAGGAGTTCTGTCTGTTTGTTCACGCAGCAAGCGGTTGTGATACAACATCAGCCCTTTTTCAGCAAGGAAAAAAGAAGGCTCTGAAAACTGTCAAACGAAACGCAGACCTTCATCCTTACATTCGTGCCTTTTACGAACCTTGTGCCACACCTGAACGAATTGCTGAGGCTGGGGAAAGATTAATTGTGACCTTGTATGGTGGAGACCATCGTTCCACCGGGTTGAATAAGCTGAGATACAAACAATATCTCCAGTTCGCTTACAAGGTAAGTGGCAATAACGCAGCACTGCCTCCCACTAATGCAGCAGCCACCCAACATTCATTTAGAGTGTACTGCCAGGTACAACAGTGGATGGGGAACAAGGTGGCACCAGAAATGTGGGGATGGAGAAAGGTAGGCAGTGACTTGCTGCCAGTGACCACTCTCAAAGGACCAGCCCCAGATTCTTTGCTCAACCAACTGTCTTGTGGTTGTGAGAAGGGCTGCAAGGGGAATTGTGGGTGCCGTCTCAAAGGCCTATCCTGTTCTAAATTGTGCAAGGTGTGTGAGGGGACTTGCCAGAATACAGATGTTACTCTCTAACTCAGGGGTTCCCAACCTTTTTTTACCTAGCCCCCCCTAGGTCGGTGTGAACACCATTGCGCCCCCCCCCCTTTGTTCTATGTAATTATACTCTCCCCCTCCTCAAAAAGTGCTCAGTTTAAGTATATAATCATGGTATAATTTTAATGAGTAAATTCAAATTCAAACGGAACTTTTTATTTGTTGTTGTATTCATGTTGACAAACACTCACGCTCCAGCCTACCTAAATAATTAGGATTGGAAGCGTTTCTGGATTATTATTATTTTTTTTTTTTTTAATCGATAGAAGACGTCCAAATAATACTACAAATGGGGTTAAAACACAAACTGCAATCTCGTATGAATTTATAAAATTTATGGAAAAATTTCTATTTGAATTTTGGCGGAAACCCGAGGTCAGCTCCTATCGGTCGAAGAGTTGGCCACCATTACAAAACTAAAAACTAGATTAAGATTAAATTAATTTATATCACAAATAAGTTGAGTCAATAAGCATGATCACATTCACACCAAAGCGAACACAGCCATTTTCGCGTAACTCCAGTGTCATCAGAGCCAAATGCCAAGAAAAAATCGAAAATAGAAGAAAAAATCGACCTGCACTCTGGTGTTTTTTGACTGGAAACCGGAACCACTATAGGTAACGTCACGTTAAATGATTATAAACTAGTAGTTTATAATCATTTAACGAAACTAACGTGACATTTCACGTAGTTTAGTGAAAGACTTTCTGTCAGTTTTTGGGCCTTGATCGCGCCTCCCCTGGAGACCCTTCACGCCCCCCCAAGGGGGGCGTGCCCCCCAGGTTGGGAATCCCTGCTCTAACTGTTTGAAGAAGAGGACATCTTTTGACTACTCAGTTCATTAAATGAACTGAGTAGTCAAAGATTATTAATTTTCCAAATTTTGGAAGGTAGGTAGTTAATTATTGTCACTTATCAAAATGTCTAGTAGCAACTAATATGTGATAAATTCAATAATTCGTAAATATAATATAAGTATAATGCGTAAATATAATAGGTAGTATATATATGCGTGAATATAATAGGTCTCATACTATTCAGTTATCATGGTATGTTTTCAGTGGAGGTACCACCACCAACCACCCTCGAGCCAGAAGGAACCCCCACCCCCGAGCCAGAAAAAACCTCTACCCCCAAGGAACCTAAATGAATGCCTGACCTGCGCAGCCTGGGCCCTCAGGAATGAAGAGGAAAAAAAATAAAATGATCGCGTCTTGCACTGGGACGTAATACATTACCCTTAGGCTTTTAAAGTACTATTCTTAAGTAATTCTCGAATTAATTCTTTCTATTCGTTCTTTTCCAGTTGAAGAACGAGCCACTACATTGCAGAAAATGTGCTTACTTAGTTCCTTCTTTTTAAATAACGATTGTACTTGTTATAATAATCATCGATCATTTTTGTACTATAACATTTATTATCACAACATATAGTTCCTTGGTCAAATATATTCTTTTCAATAAAAATATTCCATAACGATTCTGGTCAATAAATAGATAGCGATTGATAGCGCACCTCACTGACGATCGTCCAACCAACTATAATGACCCAGACACATGAGTTATTAATTGAAAAACATTTTACAGCCGTATTACAACTCAATGGCACAGTAGAGCAACGGTAGATTTAGGTTTCCTGCGTTTTTTCACTTGAGCCAAAAAATGGTCTATCTTCAGAGCGCTCTAACGGCCGTCCTATTGAAGATAGAAACAAACTTGATTATATTTTCTTGTAGGAAATTTTGTCTACTTTAAGTTTGTATATAGTGGTCTCTTCGTTAAAACAAACCGGTTTCGAGATAAACGCGAAAAACTGAAAAAAGTCCAAACGTTTTGAGGTTTTTTGCGTTTCCTGAAGTTAGCTCACCTCTGGCGAGGGGGCAAACCTCAAATTCGGATTCAGCGACCCAAAAAACATAGAGAACCGTTGAGAAAAAAACTTCTATACATTTTTCATCGGAAAACCCTAGATTGACTGGACTATAGTCAGTTTTTTCAAGCCAGCTGAGCAAAATTTGATGCATTTAGTTCAGTATGGACTCTCTCAAAATCAGGGTAGGTACGTCATTCCCATTCTGTTCAGAACAGACAATAGCATCCAATGCGAAATTGCCTCTGGTTGCACCATGTGCCAGTAGAATTCAACGAGCTGGAGTGTTGGACTTGAAGGCTTTACACGATGCTAACGATTTCACTCAGGAGAATATTGGTTCCCGTAAGGTGTTAGAACAGATAATCATAACCACTAACCTGGATGGCAAGGTCGTCGATCGCAGGTGATCCCAGGCCTGCACCTCTTGCCATCTCCGACGTATCCTGGCGGGCATCTTCCACATCTTGGTCCTTCACTTGCGTCCTGACACTCGACACCAGGGAAGCAAGGAGACGAATTTCTGCAGGTTTCCCTTTGTCTATCTATTTAAAAGAAGCCGGTGATAGGTATAATGCTGGCCCGATTCACACCAGTTTCGCACGTACAAACAGCAAATTAATTTCTCGAAACCGTGAAGCATTGGGAGATCGCGTGGCGCGGGGTCGCCTCTTGAATGTCTTAATTTTTACCAACAGTTCTTAACAAATATCCCGACTTATCAATATTAAGAAAATACCTAACGCAAACACATCCAGGTCTTGTCGCTTGGCTTTGTTTGAAATTACAATTTGGATTTTCAGATAACACAAATGCCACATGTGTTCTTCCATCGACATTGAATAAGAATAATATTCTTGTGTTCATATTATGAACAATAAGGAAAGGGTGAAAGGAAAAAAGACGCAAAAGTTTCAATTTATTCAAGCAATTTATTTATTTTTATTTTTTCATTAAAAATTCAACGATGCATGTTAATTAACATGTATCGCATAACAAAGTTAATTAATTAGGAAAGCTTTTAGAGAGAAAATGTTACTTGGAACTTGAAAAAAGTCATGGTTTGTTACGAACGTTTGCGCCTTTAGTCCTCCGTAGAGTGAAGGTGAAGAGGAAGTTAGTAGCCCTCACCTGGCTTGCAAATGTCGCAGGACTCCAGGATCTGGCGCAGTTTATTGGTTTCCGAACGCTGGAACATGAAAAACCTTATTCGGGCGTTGAACACAACAGATCCAACCCTCCCTTTGATGAGGCTAACTCGAAGTAATTTGATAATTATAATATAATTATATTATAGGTAATCTCGGAACAGACTAAACCTTTGATTTCTTTGCCAATTCTCGAATGTTTATGTTCTCAATGTTATTGCAGTTTGTGATAGTGCCCTAACCTCGTACAATTAATTTAAACGTGCTCCTTTTTCTTGAAACCAAAAATTTCCTAGTATTGCCTAACTTTAGTTCCTCATCATCTAGTCAAATGTCTACTGTGATATAAAACCGCTTATTTGGCGTTCCTGTGCCATGCTATTTGCAATGATGTAATGTAAAAATCGAATTCTTTCACTGAGTTTGGTTAGGAGAGAACGACTCCTCTGCTGAATACGTCGTTCTCTCTCCCTAACCAAACTCATTGGATTAGACCTCTGCACCATCGGCAAACAACCACTTTGTGAATTCTTTCACCTTTGACGACGATGCTGTAGCATTGAGAACCTTGACTAAACCCCTGAGGATGGAGGCTTGCACGCTTCTGAAACGTCGGGAATTTCAGTAAAGGAGTGAAGAAGGAAATCGGCCTAATTGAACAATCCCTGGGATCCCTCAGAAACGAGAATTAGCACAGCAATCGAAAGTTTCGTCTTTAGTTTTTCGACTGAATTTAAAAGACAGAATTCCCCTGAAGGAAGTGTGAAAAATGGTGCGTTGTGTTTTGATTTACGAAGGTGTTCATTTTTCCACTCGGTGTTATAATGCACATATTATCAATAAACAGTATTAAATACTTTACTACTACTATTTAATACAGTATTAAATTTTATGTTCACCAACTATATCGTACGATATAGTTTGTGAAAACGTTTTAGCAACACTCACTTGGTTTTCTAATTCTTCTTGGAGGCGGTTGACAACTCCTATGAGCTTATTGATTGTTTTAACAAGAAGATTATCTGAAATCAATAAATAAGAATTACATTTTTTTAAATACATAATGGAACTTGAGGAAATTCACAGCAATGAAAATAACTATCTAATAATTACTGATTAGGTATACCCAATACTAATAGCATACGGTTCATGTCCCGAGTAATACCTAGCTAAACTAGCCTCATAGGAGCGGACACGGTGGTTTCATAATAATGACGAATCTTATTATTGTCTAAAATTATTCTCGCGATAATACGAGAAAAACGCTGCAAATTTTACACAAGGTTTTATTATTCTTTGATATCGTTTACTTGTGCAGAAATTTAATTCTGTGTCAATAAAAAAATATAAAAATTTTTTTTTGATTTTTATATTTCAAAAACATTTTTGGATTTTTTTTTTTTTCAAAATTTGTTTGTTTTTACTTGAAAAATATTTGGCCTCCTGGGATCCATCAAAAATCTCATTTGTAGCCCAATGAAAGCCCTAAAGCTCACAACAGTGAAATCGGATGGTTGCGGGACCCCAAAAAATGGATTCTACGCCCAAAAATACTTCGAAAACAACACCTAACTCGATCCCATAGCCAAAAGCCTTAAAAACACTCTCCCGTGGCCCCATTTTAGCCCCATAGCGCCCCACGGGTTTGGGCGATCGGGCTGAAAACCTTGCGGGCACAACTAGATGGAAACCGAGTATATTGTCAAAATTTCAGATTTTTAAAAAACCTACTGCCCAAAACGGCTCGAACGGCGGACGGACATTTTGGTTTTGGAATCTACCTCTTGAAACAGATACCTAATGTCAAATTTTGAGGCCGATCGGAGCCGTCGACCTCCGTTGCGAAAACATCGGTGTATTATTCCCAGAATAATAAACCAAAACACGGTTGAAACGTGCACAAAATTTGTGGGTAAATAGAAATATTAGAAGATTACCATCACAGTCGTGGATTATCGGGATGTCACCTGAAACAGAGAATTATGTATTCAGCCTCATGGAACTGCGGTGGAGACTTGCATTATGATTGGAAAAGATGACGCTACAAATTGGTCATTTATTTGGCTCTGACTTGCAATTTAACCAATTAAAGGAGGAAGTTCCTTATAAGTCGATTCAATCGATGTATTTCGATTCAAAAAGCAAAACAGTAAACTGCAGATTCACTCACCTCTCGTATTCACAACACGACGTTCTTCTTCCTCTTCCTCGTCTTCGTCTCCAGCACTCTGAGATAACATCTGGTCGTGCGGATCACACTTCAGACGCTTCAATACTTCTTGAACGTCAGTATCGCTGTCCAGCTCCATTATATATCGCCTTTCGCGAAGCTGTACAAATGAAATTCGTTAAAAACAGCAGGAAAATCCAATGTGAGTAAGAAATCGATTATGTCCGCAACAGTAGCGAAACTCGTCGCAGCTACCTAATGGGGTAAATAAGCCTCAATGTCAGTGGGAACTCAACTAGGTACATAAACTGTGAGTTGTTACGTACTTGTACAACCCTCATGTAAGCCCCACAAAGGGAAATGCCTGAAAGACACCCTCACGGTTAATGCATTAATGTCTAATTAATGTCTAATTAAGATCGATTCCGTTCAATTTCGGATTTGGCGTAAAACATAGCAACATGTTTCTGCAGAAACATTTTAAGAATACCATTCCGAACTTACAACCAAAAAATGTGGGTCCTTCTTGAATAACTTCATCAAGTTCAAATCCAAATGAACTTTCCCCTCTAATACGCAGTCTATGTAGAGCTGAATTTCTAGTAACGGCTTTGTTTGATCCAACACCAAAACGAGCGAGTTAATCATTCTGGTCTCCATCAACGATTCCACTGTGAAGTGCTTCTTTTCTTTCTGAGTCTCGATGACCACTGCAAACATTATTTCATCATTAAGATATCTTGAGCAATGTTTTAAATCACTAAAATGTATATAGGTAATAGTTATTCCAATCTTGAAAATATAAATAATACGAATTCCAATCTGAAAAAAAAAAACAAAAAAAAAAAAAAACGCGGAACAGGCATTAATATAACGCCAAATTAATCATCACCTTTTTTATTGCCTCGGTCGAGCTTGACGTTGAATACTGTGCTGGACGATTGCGTTGATACAGAAAGCAAAGTTTCCGTTTCCAGCCTCTGTCGCTTTCTAGGGCGAATGTGTTTGATGCTTATAACTAGTGAATCGCTGTCCACGCTATTGTCCAGGGCCCCCGCCATCTCTGCAAGCATTAACATAATTGAGATAGGTGCATTAAATCGCCAAGGAAACATATTATCAAGTGAATGTGTCCCGAGGTTGGGAGTCACTAAGGCGGCTTAATCGTGTCGCGGTGTCACATGAAACTAAGCTCATGAATTTTATATGTCTAACCTGGTGGTCTACGGGTCGAAATACAAGTATGCATACAAGTAATGGCATGCCATTACTGCCAAAGTAGTCATTTCAATACCAAACAGGTACTTTCCCCAGTCTTAACAACCATCCCGTGGGAAATCTTGTTTATCTCATACAATTTATCGCTGTATGCTGCCTACCAACATGTTACGATTTTAACACACCGGCTGATTGGTCACTTTTCTCATTTGCTAGTCATTCACATGCGCGGGAGTAGCTCGAATGATTTGAATCTTCATAATGATGGATTCCTCAAGTCATGTGTTTAGCATATGGTCAACAACAGTGGAGAGGGGGCCGATATTACATAACTCGTTTCACGAGGACAGAAGGTAGGTGATTCACACCGTTTTATAAAGCCATTAGCACAAAAACCTACGATGCCTCCGAGACTGGGACACACACAAGACCCCTCGAAGGAAGCCTCCAGTCATTGATCCTCTCTGGGTCATTGCACATTGATAAATAACAAGTTTTAGCTATCGTACACCGTTCACCAAGGAATTATTCTTCGATCTAGTCAGTGGCAACTTTGAATTGAACTGAATTGGGGTCTTCGGAAGAGCCTCCACTTCAGATTAAAATTAGGTACCTACCTACTGTTAAATGTTGGCAGCCTGTGACCGACGTAGGTAGTTCCTCCACCTCTTTCACTGTTCTCTTAGTCCCAATAGATTCGTTTTATAATGTGATCCACTATAATGTGATCCAGGACTATTTATTGAGTTAACTTTATCAGGTACTCGCTAACTGAACTGAGTTCTTTGGTGTTCTGTAGAAGGAGCTCGTACTCTGCACCCCAACTGCTACCAATTTATCGTCATGCATAAAACTCCCCCATCGACTCAGATTTGTTGAGAAAGACAGTTTGAAAAAAATCATGCCTCTCCAACCTAAGCTACCAATAATTGGTAGGCTTAATCTAGGTAAATTATTTACCTAGGTACCTACTAAGTTAAATCTCTTACTCTGTTCTTTTTTCTCAACCACTCAGATAGGTACCTATGTCGAAATGTACTCCACAAGCGTCAGCACGCTTGCCTCAATATCTTCAGAGCTAACACTCGGATTGGTTGACGGGATGGGATGGTTGATCCCATCTTCTGTATAACAGGCGTTGGCGAACCAGTTCGTGCGACAGATGACCTCTTCCCTTGGGCCCCACGCCGAGAATTCGGAAGTTTTTGATGGGGTGGACGTAGAGGTAAAACTTAACACGTGATCGTCATTAGGATCGGCTATAGGTAGAGGGTGTTTTACTTGCGAGACGAAAATACAATTGTCTAATTTATTGACGCAGGGTCAGCATAACCGTGCGAGCGAATTTTCAAATTGTTTCAGTCGGAAATGGCATTGTTCGAGAAATGAGGAAGCAATATCGAGCAATAAGACTGTGACCCGACACATTCCCGTTGAACAAGTTTCCTTATCAAAGTGGATGTGCCCACCAATGACTGTCAGCTAGCGGTTCAGTCTTGTCCTTGTAAAAAACCTACCTACTCTTCTATTTTTCAAAGCCTCTTCTTCAACTGTTGCGCTAGCAGCCGGGCGATAAAAGCGAAGGACCAGCAATGGGCAAGAGGGCAACTGATTTTGGGGTCCATTCGGGCCCAAAAGACCTCGGTTCTTCTTATAGTGATTCAATAGCATGAACGGGCAGTGAAACAATAACTCTTTGTCTCCAGTAAATCTAGCTTAATAATTCAACATGGTTTTATTCAGATTTTATACGAGAATGTTTTGCAGCGACTAGTTTTCCGCCACGTAGGAAGCTGGATATGTAAAAGGAAAGCTCCTTCAAGGGCTCTGAAATATGGGTAGGTACACGAAATATTTGACGATATTAATTTCTTATCGTAAATGTATAGTATTTAACATATACGTTTCAAAATTTAAAACCACACGGTTGCTGCTAACAAGCAAGTTAGAATGCTATGTGTTTGTGAGTCTTTTTAACGTTTGAAAAAGACTCGCCGGTTTGCGTTACGGAACACTGTGACATTTGGTTTGATTTCAACTTAGGAGGACCAGGTGGTTTTGTTGAGAAATCAAACGGTAACACCACCCATACTGTCAGGTCAGAGGACTAACGATATCATTCCAACACCAATTCATGATGTTTATGATAAACGACATAAAATTTATGTTTAAAGGATTTATAGTTTAAAGGATTTAATCCTTTTCTGGAGTCCACCACACGAACTGTGCTCGTTCATGTTCATGGTCGTATCTGAGTTGTTCCGCAAGCGTGGGAGGGGCTCAATAGACCCGGTCGTGTGCCCATCCGAATCCCAAAAGGTAGATTGATTCTAATGACAATGTTAAAAACGCTGCAAATTTTACACAAGGGTTTATTATTCTTTGATATAGGTTACTTGTACAGAAATTTAATTCTGTCAATGAAAAAAATTTTAATTTTTTTTTTTTTGGATTTTTATTTTTAAAAAAATTTGGGGGGGGGGGGGGGGGATTTAAAAAAAAAATGTTTGTTTTTTTTCAAAAATTCTTTATTTTTTACTCGAAAAATATTTAACCTCCAGGGATCCTTCAACAATCCCATTTTTAAGGATAGAGAGTAGAAATTGTCCATTCACACGGGTTGGGGGTTGTATTGGTAAATTACAATGGTAATCCCATTTTTAGCCCCATGAAAGCCCTATAGATCGCCACAGTGAAATCGGATCGTTCCGGGACCCCCAAGAATGGATTCTACGTCCAAAAATACTTCGAAAACGACACCGGTGTCGTTAGGCCTAACTCGATCCCATAGTTTAAAGCCTTCAAAAAACCCCTCCCGTAGCCCCATTTTAGCCCCATAGCACCCGGCGGGTTTGAGCGATCGGACTGAAAACCTTGCGGGCACAACTACATAGATGGTAAACCAAGTATTTTGTCAAAATTTCAGATTTTAACAAAAATTCCTACTGCCCAAAACGGCCCGGACGGCGGACGGCGTTCGGCGGACGGACATTTCGGATTTAGAATGTAGACCTCTTGAAACGGATAATGTCAAATTTTGAGGCCGATCCGAGTCGGCGACCTCCGTCGCGAAAACATAGGTGTATTATTCCAAGAATGAAGAATGAAGTCCTAAACCAAAATGAAGAGTTGAAACATACTTACAAAATTTAAATAAAAGTCAAGGGCTCCGTACATTGCTGTAAACTATTATGGGGGGGGGGGGGGGGGGAAACCCCATTGTATTAGGAGGAGGAGTAAATAAACGACCTTTGTTGGTATTAATACCTTAATACCATAGGCGGTTAGAATATACCTATAATATAGGTCCTATATATATTACCTATATATATTTATTTCTCAATTGGAGGTTATTATAATAACTTATCCTTATCATTTAAGACGTACCTATTCCTTGAAATAATCTCATATCTATCTACCTACCGTCTAGGGGATACCTTTATATATAGTAATATATTCTATAATACTCTTAGGAGTCCACCTTTAGGGGGATTAAGGGGTTTTAAATACTTTCATCCTTTTGGGGTTTACCTGGGGGGGGGGGGGGGGGGACTTTTATCCTATGGTCTATACAAATTGAAGCAAAGGCGGATAGGTACAATCAAATTACTTATGCACTTATTAACGTTTCAGGACAGTTATTTTATTTTCTTCCGGGCCGTAATTTTTATATCATCTAAATTGAAATCGGATACATGCGCATCCCAGCATAATACCTGCAATATTAAGCAGCATTAGCTATTATATGCAACATTAAGCTGCAATATTAGCTATTATATGCTCTGTTGAACAGACACTATAATATTATGTTGAAAGACGCAAAAAAACACTGGTTGAAAAATGTTGTTCATCAAATCGGTGGTTTCCAACGTTATAATAGGAAGACTCAAGAATCTTCTCTCCTCTGGTTTCTTTTAAAGCTAAATTAGTCAATGAATCACCATTTCAGCAGGCGGGAAGATATCGTTTACAATCCCTATACGAGTTATACGTATATGATTTTCTGACAAATTCCCCTCCGACAACCGTGCTGGTTTAGAGCTGTAAAAAGCCAAGGTGAAGTCTTATTCTAGCACCATCTGTTCCTTACCATTCACTTCAAGGTAATTTACAGCAGACGTCAATAAAAGGTGAAAAATCTCAAATGAATCAGAGTTAAGACCAAACCACACTTTGAATCATCAATGAACCACAACCGGCGGGGACCGACTGCCTTTTAGGGAATGGAGTTGTCTCAGGCGCAGAGCTCTAGATAGTGTCACGATCTGTACTCCCACAATCCGATTATCTATGTATATAATTTTACAATTCCGTAAGGTAGGTACGAGTTTTATATTCTAATACACTACCAACCAAGTAAGGCAAAGTTCAAGCGGCTATGAAAATTGGTTAGTTTCCGAGCAATATCCTGGGATACGTGCGTGTCGAGTACCTACTACCACAAATTTTCGCAAGACGAGGGTGTTCATGTAGGTCATATTTATTAATGTCAACCGATGCCTACACAATGAAATTATACCACCGTCGCACAGTGGGCTAGATCGCATAATTAGGTGGAAAAAACTCGAAATAAGTATCGTATTGGCTAAAAATCGCTTTTTCAATGTATTTTCAAGTACTGAGTCGATTTAGACTGCCCTCCACTTGATAAAGTTAACATTTCATGAATTATACTCGTTTTTGTGTCAAAAATTGTCATAAAATATGAGATATTCCAAGAAACTCGACATCAACATTACGCCTTATCGCGGGGTGCTAACGGCCCGTTTTTTTCATATTTCTCGAATAGAACTCGAGTAGATCACATATTCAAGGAGCGCAAAACCTGCAATTACCTGCGATTTTAGTAATACTATTTTAAAGCTAATTTAATCGACTTTTTCATAGTTTTTTTTAGCAGGAACAGCAAAAAAATTGAAATTAATCAAATGTCGACTTTGAAGGATGTTTTCTACCTACCTTAGGTGGAACTCTCCATCGTCAAATTAATTCTGAAGAGCAACTGGACACCACAGCAGACAAACACATTATGAAGTGAGAAAAGAGATAAATCGAGTACCTATTCCGATAGTTTCACGCCTCTCGGTGTAGGAAACATTGGCGCCCCCCCTTCCAGGGCAGAGTTCGCAAACAAAACCTCTATGAAACCCACCTATTAGAATCGCATTCTGGTAACTTTCAAAATGGGGTTTTTTCCACCTAATTATGCGATCTAGCCCACTGTGCGTCGTTTCCACAAACTGTCGGAACATATTTTCACGCTTATTGAGCAGGGTGAGTTTACGAGTATGAACACTACACAGTGAATAAACCTGGACACTTTTTAGAAAATATAGAACCTCTCATGCTACCCCGGAGCTCACCTGGGTAATTTCAAGTTTCTGTTACGTCTCTTAAAGGTCAGTAAAAAATTTGGTAATGTAGCTGTAAAGCTTAATTCGAAAAAATAGGTCTTTGGACGTAGGCGACAAAATCACTTCTGAAATCTAACAACTGCTGCGTAATAGGTATTGGTTGGGGGCATGGAGGAATAGAGTATAATATACTACTGGAGGATATTATCCTCCATGGGTTGGGGGGATATCTTAAGGTGAATATACTTGTGAGAGTATTTCACTTATCTTTTGGTTTTTTAGGTAATTTGAGTACTTGACCACAGTAGGTATTTAATTGCCATACCTACCAGAGTAGGTAGGTATTCAATTTCCTAGTGTTAATACGCTGCTTGCCAAAATGGCTGTTATCCAGTAAATGAACGCTGTTGGTCCACTGGTAAATTTGACCATTAAACCGACCGCCTTTTGACCGCTTGTTATTTTTAAACAAGCCAAGGTTTAAAATGTGATGACATCATGACATCAAACTCCTATTCAATTATTGGATAGGTTGATATTTCGTCATTTTTTAATGATCTTGATTCGTTACATTGTAACGAATCTAGATCATTAAAAAATGACGAAATATCAACCTATCCAATAATTGAATAGGAGTTTTGGCACAATGGCAAGGCTGTTTTTGCGTTGGGTATGAAGAAGATGATTTAATGCATTTAATACTGCAGCCCAGCGAATGAACGCAGAGGTCCAATCTGATAAGTACATTAGTGAGAAGGATGGCTGATGGTCTAAATTGTTGATTTAGACACAAACAAATATAGGGTGAACACTGGGCCCCTTTTGGAGCCGATTTAAAATGCTTAATGTAGGCCAGAATCGCTCTACAACACAGGATTAGAGCCGGTTTATTTGTTTATCCCGGCCGAATTATCATAATCTAGGGGAATAGCGATTACGCTCCTAAAAACTGCGCAGAAGGAGGAAAAACAGCATAAAGTACAATGTTTTTCTCGCCAGCTCGCCGGTTGGGTTGAGGATCCGGCGATGACTATGTGCGATATTGGAAAAATTAACCATTCGCTTCACGTCAAAAATGTTCATCACCAATCGACTGGCTGAAACTGAATCTAAATAATTCTGAGTTTTAAATAGTCAAATGTATCAGATATTTAGTATCTGGAATCAGAATTTAGATTCATTAGAATTCCATATTATGAAAGACACGCGTGTATCGCGATACACCCAAGTTTGAACAGTCCAAATTTTGTTTAACGCCACATATTTTGGCGGTGGGCTCAAATAAAAATAAAATGATTAATAAATAATGTCATCAAATTTTGTTAACATTCAAATAAAATCGGCTCACCTGAGTCCAGAGACGCGGCGGACACGACGGCGCTCGCTAGTGAAGCGAGAAGACACAGCCGGACCAACATCTCTCACTGGAGTACTGATGAAGCCCACCGCACCGCCCAGTTTCACTTTATACCCTTCCCACTCTAAGTCGCTTCAATCTGTTGTCTCACCTTGCTTGAACATACTTATCTGGCAAGGGGATACCCACGTTTTGGAAAATTCTAAATGAACCCCAATTCTGGCGAATCCTGGAGACATTTCACAATGGCGAATTTTCAATTTACTGAATTTACAGTTCGTTTTTAAGAGACAGCTACGTAGCTTGATGATTCGTGAGTAGGCAATTCTTGAACACATCACTCTTATTAAGATTCTGACTGCAGGAAGTGAGGGAATAATTCATCAAAGGGTATTATTAGAGAATCTATTAGATATCTGATATCTTGCCTATGCTATCTGCTCACCAAATTCGAGACGACTAATATTATCATTTTTTAGCTTTTAAAAATCAGTAGATACCCATAACTAGTGAACATGGGCACCAGTAATGTCCACCAACTCATAGATTGCCGGTGAAAATTGAAAGATTTGATTGAAAGACCGGCCATGGTATAATACACCATAATTTAGAACAAGAATCTAAGAGCTAACCAATTTTTTCTGTACTCCAATCTGTACGTGGTAATTACCTGCTAAATAGGTACCTACATACATAGGTAATATTATAATAGTACATTATACTGGGCAAACTCATTTATAAGAATAAGCATTAGGTTTCACTTTTGCGAATTCCTTAGCCCTCCTAAATCAAAATATCCACATCATCATAACAGAATTTCTACACATTGGGGTTTATGTTTCCTCAGATGCAATACCGAACATAAAATACATCTGTACATCTGTCTGTCTGGCCTCATTTACCTACTAGTTGAAGAGTCCAGGGGAAAAACCCCGTCATCGACATTTTGGGGTGAATCAGGTACGAAGTGGTTTCTAAAGGATTTTGAGGCGTAGAATCCGACGAAGCCCTCGGTTTTGGAGAATAACCACGTCATCTCAGCGAAATATTGGGTTGAATATTAGCAGTACTGGGGAAAAACCCCGTCATCGACAGCGCGTGCAGGGAAGAACCCCGTCATTGCAGTTTAAAAGGCCCCTGCGGCGTGCTGCGGCGTGCGCCCCTCCTTATCTCATCATCTTGTGTGTTGCCGTTTGGGGCAATAGGAATTTTTTTTTAAATCTGAAATTTTGTCAAAATACTCGGTTTACCATCTAGTTGTGCCCGCAAGGTTTTCAGTCCGATCGCCCAAACCCGTGTGGCGCTATGGGGCTAAAATGGGGCTATGAGAGGGGTTTTTGAAGGCTTTTAGCTTAGCTATGGGGTCGATTTAGGTGTCGTTTTCGAAGTCCCGGAACGATCCGATTTCACTGTGGCGATCTATAGGGCTTTCATGGTGCTAAAAATGGGATTTTTGAAGGATCCCAGGAGGTTAAATATTTTTCGAGTAAAAAAAATTTTTGAAAAAAGAAAATCCAAAAAACATTTTTTTTTTTTCCAAAATTTTTTCCATTGACACAGAAATAATTTTTGCACAAGTAACCAAAGAATAATAAACCCAATATCAAAGAATAATTATATCAAAGAATAATTAACCCTTGAGTAAAATTTGCAGCGTTTTTTAATCGTAGTTTTCGTTCGTAAAAACCGTTTTTTTTTTTTTTTTTGGTAAATTTTTTGTAAAACCTAATACACAGTGTAAATATTGTACAAAGCAATTTTTTTTGGTATTTTGTGGATATTAACATACGTTTTGCATTCTTAAAAATACTTTATTCTCCCCATTGTTTGGTTTAGGAGTAAAAGAGGGTTAAAATTCGCGTTATAAGTTCAGAATTATGTAAAAAAATATCATTTAATAGTTTGAAAAATGGTTATTCGGGAAACATATTGTGAATCTGCATAGTTGATGGTTCAAATAAAACATTTTTTGTATTTTTAAAATCGTTTCTGAAGTTTCTGTTAGTTGGTAAACTTTAAAATTCATTTTTCTCAAAATCAGCTTTGTATCAATGACGGGGTTTTTCCCCTGGACTCTTCAGTTATGGAGTCACATTCTTCGTTGTGGTTTTTTAAAGGATTTAGAACGAAGAATCAATTATGAATGAATTCCAAATAATAATTATTTGGAATTATTCCGTTCAGGACATAGAAAGACTCAATACTTATCTACCTACCTCCCTACCTACATGACTTTTGACATGATATGTCATGGGCATCCTAACACTCGGTCTAAAATTTTGCCAGCGGGCTTATAGGGAGCATTAGGGAACTTTTAATGAATCTGGATTGAACTGTTTCAATTTCGTCCAAGTACCTTAGGCTCCAGATCTCGGCGTTGTAAAATAACACAGACTCAACGAGTGCGTCCTCGACTCGACATAATGAGTTGATAATAGGTATATATTAAGTTCATGAAAATATTTTTAAAGATTTATAAACATGTAACTTCATGAAAATATTAGGTATTCATCTTCAACATTATTAAATTGCATTACCATCACCAATATATATTGGTGATTAATGATATCATTAAAGATTTATAAACATTAAACTATTTGTATTTATAACGTTATAATATAACATAATATGTCCCCCTCCTGGCAGAAGGTCGAATATTGCAAAACGGCGATTTTGAGTTAGGGCACCCATCCTGTTTATTTTCTCCTCCTCTTTCCAAATTTGAAAAGAGCGGGACGATCCAATCACTAAGAAAGATGATATTTGAGGTTAAAAAAATATTTTGGGGCGAATATGACAATGATACAGCTTTTGACAATATTGCTTTTGCTTTTGCAATATTCGCCCTTCTGCCCAGAGGGGGACGATATTATGTACATCGTTAATATAACATATTATGTACATATTATTATACATTTTATGGAATTTTCACATCATGAGACGGGCAAAATAATAATAATTTTTATTATTCTTAGTTAGGTACCTTCACTGATAATCCCCAAGGGGGTCAAAAATTTAGTATAGGTACCTAACTAATAATAATAATAATAATATAACCCCTTAAAAAAAAGATTCAATTATTATAACATAATAATATTATGTAAAATATATATATATTATTTACACTGAAAATTTTTCCTCTAAAAAAAAAGTTCCCCCTTCAGAAAATTGTGTCCAACACCTTTTGGAAACCGTGAGCTGAAATAGGAAAGGAAGTGATAACCTGATAACAAGACGTGACGATTCGGCCTTATCAGCATGTTATGTTGACGTCGACTAGTGAAGTTTTTCTCTCCGACAGTTTGTAAACCGTAAGGACACGTTGTTCTTAATTGGCCGGGTTGCATTTTAAACTTTTTCTCCTGTGTCTCTACACAGCTCAGATTTTGTTTTTATTTACGCCGGTAAATGTTTTCCAGTTTGGCCTCATTTGATTGAAATCACTTAAACCGTTTTCGTGTGGAATGGTTTTCCCGCCGACTGGAAGAATTTCACTTTCAATTATTGGCATTCATCTCTTCTGATAGGGTGATAACCGTGGAAATCCACTTAGGAGAGTGCGTTCAGCTATATCCTAGTAGTAACTCAGTGCAATATGAAACATACGCTTTTCCTTTTGGCCGTGGGTCTCTGCAGTCTGTCTGTGGAGTCTATCCGGTTCAAACTTCCTCCTAATACTCAAAAATGTCTCAGAGAAGAACTGAAGAAGAACCACCTGATGGTCGGTGAATTTGAAGTCTCTGAAGCGCCGGGCCAGAAAGTCGACTATGTTGTAAGTTTCTTTTATGGGGAATCGACGAGTAGGTACTTACTTTAAAACGAAGTCGAAGTCTTGCCTTCATGCTCAATACGAAATCTATTGTGCAGTTTAGTTCATAGGTACCTTTCATACCTAAGTGGAAACCCTTCCGTTCGTACTCTCGTGTTAATAAGTTGTGAACCTAATCAACCAATAAGTAATATTGGTCATATTATGACCAATAACATTGTTCATATTGGTGGTTCAGCCTACGGATTTATTTTTGGAAAAATGTGGTATTTTAATTAATTCCTCGTCGTTTATTTTCAGGTCACCGATTCTAAGCATGAAATCTTGGCTCAAAAAGATGATATAAATAAAGGGAAATTCACCGTTGTCGTGGAAGCCCACGATGCTTATGAGATATGCTTCAAATCGAGAGCTACTTATGGTAAAATATTAAATATTTCTGTAATTTACTATCCTATTTTCCAAGCATTGGGATGTTAAGATTGTCGGTTTGTGGCTTATTGTCACTCTTTTGGGACCTAACAACTCGAAATTCGGAGTGTAAGCAATGCAATGCCCGAAATTCGTTGTAGGTATGGTTTTTGGCGTCGCTGTGGCAAGTCGTTTCGGCTGCAAGCAATACGTTTTAGTGCATTTCCCCAATGGTGTGTACAGCTTTTGGACCGTTGAATCACATTTCAAAATTTGCTGTATTGATCCGACATCGATGGTGAAGAATAGAACCCTCGTATCTCCAAAATCTGTAGTTGACGAATTCGCCGCTGTAAGCTCTAACATCGGTGGGAACCCTCGTATCCTTGGGAACCCTCGTTTCTCCAAAGTAGGTACTTGTAGTTTACGAATTCGCCACTGTAAGCTCTAAAATCGGTGGGAACCCTCCTGGTAGGTAGGTAGCCTTCAAAAACCAGATCAAGGTATGTAGCCTTCAAAATTGGAGATACGAGGGTTCTCTTCTTCACCATCGTTTCACCATCAATTCACAAACATGTGTTTGTGAATTGCTCTAAAAAAAAAAAAAAAAAAAAAAAAAATTAAAGCACTTATCGGCTGACTGATACATGCAAATCACTACCTATTTCATTTACTATACACTGTTGCAGATCGAGGAGTCCCACAAGAAGTGTTTTTTCATTCGAAATTGGATGATGAAGCTAAAACGTTTGAAGCGGTACGTACCTACATAGAAAGTTATTGCTGAGAGTTTTACGTGGATCAAAGAATTTCTTGTAACCTAAATCAAACCCTCGCTACAATCTAAAAAAATTAAAGAAGTAATCAAATAATACAGCTACGTCTACGTCTGCGCGTTGAGGCCTCAAGTTTCAGTACACAGGAAATTTATCTGTTCAATAAGATGATGGTGATATTAGGTACTCTTCTTTCAGTGATACGATCAAGATTTGAGCTGAGCTGTAATAGTACGCTCAGATGATTAGATTAGATGAAATGCAGGTCCTGCACGTAAGACGAATGAAACATTGTGCATTGCGTATCCTGTTTAGAGGACCTCGTTGAACCGCAATTGTTCAAGGAGTAGATTTGGGGATGTGTCTGCTCCTCTGCAGTCTCTGCCAGCGATCATGTTGTATCAACATTGGTGGTCAAGGTTTCGTTCCTATTTTCGGCGGTGCTCTACCACTGATGTACCACCCCCCTGGAAAAGTGCCTCTGGGATTCATAGACAGGGTTCCGATCCCTTAATTTCCTAAGGTCCGTGTAACCAGGGCGAAAGAAAAAAATGGTCGGCGATTGGTGGGAGTGCCTACCAGTCACATGTTTTGCTGGTTGGAGAACAACCAGTCACATGTTTTGTGGGTTGGAGTTTTTACAAGTTGGAACCAGAGGCGATTGGTGGGAGTGCAATGGTGCAGCCGACCAGTTACATAATGTAACACAACGCAACAGCAAGTGATTGGTCGAAGAACTGCAGGTGATCTGTTGGTGAAACCAGCATTGGTGGGTGAAACTCAACTTTCTACGACTAAACGCTACAGCGGTAGGTCGCTGGGTTTTTTCTACAACCAATCTTTATTGCTGTTGGTCGATAGATTTTTCTATCGCTGATGGCTGATGAATGTGGTTGGTGATTTTTCTACCACCTGTGTTTTACAGCTGATCGCTAATGAGAATGGTCGGAGAATTTTCAGTGAGTGAATTGTGAAAATTGGTTGTAGCTTCAGTAGCAAATGGTGGGTGAAAATTCCACCAACCACAATATGAACTTTTGTTGGTGAACTAGATACGAATGGTCGGTAGAGCGTTCCACGACTAATTTAATTAGTCGAGAAATTTAATACGCCGTATTAAACGCCATATTACATTTCTTCGAGCAAACACAAGAAGGCTTATGTTGTTATGAGATTTATTCTCCGAACAACTCCAAAAACTACTACCCACTACACTAGAAGAATATGAATTGGTCGACGAATTTTTATATTACTTTCTGCAACCTCTCCGACCATTCAGAAGACGGTTTGTTTCGATGTGAGATTTATTTTACAAACTAATCGCAATACCCGTCCATTTCCTAAGATCTAGTGCGCTTTAACAATTTTTTTTTTTTTTTTTTTTTTTTTTCAAATTTTTATTATTTTTATTATTATTACTATTATTTATTTATTTATTTTTTAATATTTTTAAACAGTGGAGTTAGTGTATTAATCTTGGTCTTTTTTCGAACGTGTTCTTAAGGTTTTTGTATTAGTTTAAACTTAGCTTTAGATTTCGGTTCATCTGAAGGAAGGATTTAGTTTTTAATTTCATGCTATTGAATGAGTAGGTTGAATGGTCGTTTGAAGTAGGGAGTATCCGGGGCAGCAGCTGGTTATAGATCTGTGGTAGTATGTATGCTGATTGATATCGGGAGTGGGTATGTATGAAGTTCTTCACGGCAAGTTCTGTGTGCCACGATCTTCTGGTTCTGGCTCTGTCCGGGTTGTGAATTTTTACGTCGTATTTTGCGAAGTTCTTTACAACGTACAAGAAACCAGCTTTGTAATAATGGTGCTCGAGGCTGAGCGTTTTGATCGTACTTATTTTGTCCAAATACATTCATATTCATACATGTAGAATGTATCACAGTATATACATTCATATTCATACATGTAGAATGTATCACAGTAAATACATTCATATTCATAAAACGTTATAGCTGGGTGCCTACTTAATCCACATAACCAGCCCTAACCACTTCTGAAAACAACAATTGTTAACCACGTCTGAAAACAACAGTTACTGCCATTAGTTGTACTTTCTTGCATTCGGAAGGAGATTTTCCTCTCACTAATGTATAGTGTTCTCCAAACAATCGCAAATTGGCCGCCATTTTTTCACTTCTACAACCACTATTCCTTTTTTTTTTCACTGCTCTCATTCCATGAATGAGAGCACAGTAGCAAAGGGAGGGGGGGGGGGGATGTCCTACCTTGGACACATTTTTTTCATCGTCATCAAAGTATGACCACGGAATTTCTTCTTTCTGATAATTTATTTCGAAAGCCTCATCTATCTACTAACTTATTATCGCAATTTTGGGATGAACAGGGCAAGTTCAGCAAATGGATTGGAAAAAAGAGCCATTTCGTCCAAGGTACGTCCCCGGTTACTTACCTTGGACAGGCAGGTTCCATACCTTGGACACCCCCTGTCCAAGGTACTGCCTCACTTAGGAGAGAGAAAGGTGAAATAAAAATTGTTGTTTTCAAATTGTAACCAACTTTATTAAACATAATATAGATTTTCTGAACTGTGAAATAATTTCAGTCTTGGGGGGGGGGGGGGGAGAGGGGGATTGACCATCACGGCTAGTCCTGATTTTTTAAGAACAGCTTTAAGAACTAGTTTTAAGAATCACATTTTTGACAATAAGTCTCAAAAATCACAACTATTGTATCGGAGTAGGCCGGGTTTCTCTTTGTTTTCTCGTAGCTTCACTGTGAGACATAACAGTCCTTACCATGGTTTATTATCATATCATCATACAACAATATAAAATTGTGTTGGCCGACGGTAGCCGTGTGGTAGCCGTGTGGTTTGTTGGTACGGGATAACGCGTTCCCGAATGAGTTTTTTCACTTTCCGCTCGCTGGCCGTTTAGGGGGTCGAAAAAATTACGAAAAAATACGAGCCGTATAGATCAGACCTGGAGGTAGACGTCGGTCAAATCGAAAATCCGAAATTCGCCCGGGAAATTCGTCGAAAAATCGTCTTTCTCCCGTTAGTCCTACGTTTTCCACTTTCAACTCGCGCCAAAGCCCGTTTGAGGGGTCGAAAAATCGCCGGAAATTCGTCGAAAAATCGTCTTTCTCGCTTTTGTCCCACGTTTTTTCGGGTTCAAAAATACCCAGTAAGGAGCCATTTTTTGGGTATGGTATCCGCGAGCCAAATGCGTGCCAAAATATGGCCAATCCGATTCCGAAGTCGGATTTCAAAAAAACCGAGGGGGAGGGGGCGATTTCACGGTGAGAAGACAATTGGATCGTTTTAATTCGCGCGGGGCCAGGGATCTTAGAAAACGGAGGGTCCAGGGAACTTTGATAGATGGAGAGGCCTTTATTTAAAAAAAGTTGAATTGAATTAATTAAATTAAATAGGAGGGGCCGAGCGGAGCGAGGCCTTATGTCTGAGTAGGGGTTTGAACGTGTCCATCGATGCTACGCACCCCACAGGCGGTAATACACCCCACAGGCGGCAATACACCCCACTAGGGGAGCGAGCGAAGCGAGCCAGAGAGACTAGTCATACAATAATATAAAATCGTGTTGGCCGTCGGTACGTGGTAGGCGTGTGGTAGCCGTGTGGTAACGCGTTCCCGAGTGAGTTTTTTCACTTTCGAAAATTACGAAAAATTACGAAAAAATACGAGCCGTATAGATCAGACCTGGAGGAAGACGTCGGTCAAATCGTAAATCCGAAATTCGCCCGGGAAATTCGTATATACAATAATATAAAATCGTGTTGGCCGACGGTACGTGGTAGGTGGTAGGCGTGTGGTGGTAGGCGTGTGGTGGTAGGCGTGTGGTGGTAGGCGTGTGGTGGTAGGCGTGTGGTACTACCACAGTGGTAGCCGTGTGGTTCTTTCCCGAGTGAGTTTTTTCACTTTCCGCTCGCTGGCCGTTTAGGGGATCGAAAAAATTACGAAAAAATACGAGCCGTATAGATCAGACCTGGAGGTAGACGTCGGTCAAATCGAAAATCCGAAATTCGCCCGGGAAATTCGTCGAAAAATCGTCTTTCTCCCGTTTGTCCTACGTTTTCCACTTTCAACTCGCGCCAAAGCCCGTTTAAGGGGTCGAAAAAATTACGAAAAAATACCAGCCGTATAGATCAGACCTGGAGGAAGACGTCGGTCAAATCGTAATTCGGAAATTCGCCGGAAATTCGTCCAAAAATCGTCTTTCTCGCGTTTGTCCCACGTTTTTTCGGGTTCAAAAATACCCAGTAAGGAGCCATTTTTTGGGTATGGTATCCGCGAGCCAAATGCGCGCCAAAATATGGCCAATCCGATTGCGAAGTCGGATTTAAAAAAAACTGAGGGGGAGGGGGCGATTTCACGGTGAGAAGCTAATCATTTTATCGGCCAGGGGGCTCGCTTGGCCCGGCCATCCATGGGAAAAAATTATTGAGGGAAAACTTTTCAAATTTGATTAGACAGAGAGAGGAGGGGGGCGTTGCTTCGCTCGGCTGTTCATTTTCTCGCCAGAGGGGGGCTCACTTTGCTCGGCCACCCACATAAGTAGAATATATATAGTTTCTTGAAAATCTCGAGAAATTAAAAAATGATCTACATTCTGAGATAGATTGAGCCAACTGCCTCTACCCCCCCCCCCCCCCCCGCCATCATTCTTCACTCTGAGCGGATGGGACATCAGCCTTTAAGGGGCGCTCGCTAGGTCTACGACATTTCTCCCCGACGGAAATGGATGTAAATTAAATGAATCGATTATTTTAAAAAAGTTGAATTGAACTAAAAATAATAATTTCCTAAACGGTAAGCCCTAAAAATACGCCGATTTTTTCTATCGTCTCTGCTACGAATGGGGGGGGGGGGGGCAATACCCCACAGGCGGCAATACACCCCACTAGGGGAGCGAGCGAAGCGAGCCAGAGAGACTAGTTCTTGGAATAATACACACTTACTACGCGACGGGGGTCGAAAATTCTGATCGGCCTCAAAATTTGACATTATTCGTTTCGGAGTTTGACGTTTCGCACCCGAGACCGAAAAATGGTTACGTTTCACACCCAGGTTTCGCTCTTCGAATCAAAAGTGAAAGGTAGCGTTCACACCCGAAGAAAGTTGAAAATGTCTACTCTTACACTCTTAAGGTTTCACACCTTCCGACCACATAATATGTAGGTGCTGTTAACACCCACCTTCCGGCCACAAATTTCCCTTCCCACTTCACAGACTTAGGACTGTCTACATAGTTTGATCCTAGGGAGGTGTGGTTAAAAATTTGTAGTTGATGTCCTGTTGTTAAATCAACAGTTGTCAAGGGATGAAAAATTTGTGGTTGAAGTCCTGTTGGTAAATCAACAGTTGTCAAGGATGAAAAATACTTAATACCTAGTCTTGCTCGTCGTCACCTTCGAAGTTAGGTCGGAGTTTGTACGACAGTTTTTTTACGAACATATACGTGGTGATTTCTCCGGTTCGCTGTCTATGAATGTTCCATCTATCCACTTAGTCTTTCTCAGTATAATTGGTCTCGGCTGATGCGTCTCACCTAAGCCAGTGGAGTGCAGCTTCGAGTAAACGTCGGATTGGACCTGCTGCAGAACCTCAACGAAACCGTAGATGTGGGTGGGGATGGCTGAATTCTTTGTTGAAAAACGCGTGAAACGATTCGCAGCAGTTTGCAGTCAGAGTGGTAGAGGCCGACTTGCAAGCCCATATCGTTGGTGTGTACTTTGCGCTGTATCCGACGTAGACGTCGTGGATGTACTCGGCGAACTGTTGGGCTCGGTGTAGACGAGGTGGCTTGTCCAGAATCCACTCACAAAACACCGCTTCGATATCGCTGGAGTCGCAATAGTGTAACCCAAATACCCAGTGAAGCCACTTCGCTTCTTTTCCTCCTTCTTTGTAACAGCTTTAGAGGCCCAGTTCCTGAATTTTCCTGAACCTGCAAATTTATTTAATTAGGTAGGTAGTTACTAAACGCTTTTTTTTTAATCTGAAATTTTGACAAAACACTTTGCAAGGTTTTCAGCGCGATCGCCCAAACTAGTGGGGCTAAAATGGGGCTACGGTCGGGGGTTTTTGAACGGTTTTGCCTATAGGATCGTATTAGTTGTCGTTTTCGAAGTATTTTTGGACGTAGAATCCAAGGAATAGAATAGGACGTGGAAGAATGGGGGTCCCGGAACGATCCGATTTCACCGTGGGAATATATGGGGCTTTCATGGGGCTACAAATAGGATTTTTGAAGGATCCCAGGAGTTCGAATATTTTCCGAATAAAAAAAATTATTTGATATAGGTTAATGCTTGTGCAAAATTTAATTCTGTCGATTAAAAAAAAAAAAATCTTTTTTTCGTTTTTTACTCGAAAAATATTTGATTTCCTAATCGGATCGTTTCGGGACCCCGAAAAATGGATTCTACATCCAAAAATACTTCGAAAACGGCACCTAACTCGATCCCCTATCCAAAAGCCTTCAAAAAACCCTCCCTAAGCCCCACGGGTTCTGGCGATCGGGCTGAAAACCTTGCGGGCACAACTAGATGGTAAACCGAGTATTTTTTCAAAATTTCTGATTTAAAAAAAATGCCTACTAGGACCTAAAAAAATGCCTACGATATACCGATAATAATCTAGGTACCTAGGTTATACCGGTATAATCTAGGTTTTTCCGGCACAACTTTATTAATATTTGCGATAGCAAAAATCCAAAAACATACTCAAGTTCTAAAAATGATGAACAATCCGGGAATACTAATTTTCAGTGGGAAATATTAATTTTTCATTTATCTAGAGAAAATCGCGATTTCCCAAAATCAATACAATGGTGGATTCGCCCTTTTACCTCCCAGCCGACGATATAATATATATTATATGTTTGACGCATAATGCACACCAGGTGGGGCCGCTTCACCCTGGTAGTGTGGACTCTCACCGACTAATACCCTCAACCTCAACTCGAAGTCCTCCGCCACCCCGGGACCACCTTTCAGTATTACTTCAGGGTGCAAAATTACAGTCTGGCAAACTTTAGGTACCCACCTACTCGTGAATTTGTTATTAACCTTCATATCTATTTTTTGTTCGATAATTCCCCCATCAATCAATGAGTATCTTTTACAATTGAAGGGCTTGCGGTACAAAGGGCCTACATATGTGCTATTGGAAAACACTAGCACTTAGGCCCTTTCAGCCCTTCAATTCTTTGGGTGGTGTTTTATTACATAAAATGTTTTAGATTTAGATTTTTTCATTTTTTCCGAGTGCACTGTGAACATTTAATGATCTTAGTTTACTTTTCTGCAACTTAGATATCCAATCATTTTCAGATGGGTGAAGCACAAAAGATGAAACCTATGGAAGTTGAACTGAAAAAGTTGGAAGCCCTTTCCCAATCAATCGTTCAAGAATTTGTGGAAATGAGATCTCGTGAAGTTAAATTAAGTGACACTAATGGTTAGTAACTAGTTTCTTTTTTATCACTTTTTGTTAATTGATAGATACACTCAGGTCGTGTTGAATTATGCATAACTTTGATTTACTCTACAATTTTTAATTTTTTTTTTTTTTCCAGAATCCACCAACAGCCGAGTTTTGTATCTCAGCATTTTCAGCATGTGCTGCTTGCTTTGCCTGTCTATTTGGCAGGTGCTCTACCTGAGAAGGTACTTCAAGTCGAGGAAGCTTATTGAATAAACAAAAAATTGTGTAAATTCCATATTTCTCTTTTCTAATTTAAAAATATAGGTGTTTGTAAAGAAGAATTCGTTTTTTCTTTTTTGTTGTGTACCTGCACACATGCTTCTGCGTCCATCGTTCATAATTCAGAGGAAAAATCATTCTACGGTCTTCTGGTAATATTATTTAAAAGGTTGGCGGTAACTTTTCAAGTTAAATGAGAATGTCTTCCGTGCCAGCTGCTTATCATAATATGAAGTTTGAAATATTTTTGGCCTTTGGAAAGTACCTACTCGTTTTTACGGAGGTAGGTAATTCAATTTGTCGAGTGAGAGCAGCCTGGAATCCCGTATATATCTCACCACTTCGTCCCCCCCCCCCCCCCCCCGACACACTTCTGTCAAGGGCAGTCTTCCCACTCCAGCATAAGTGGCTTGTTCAGGTACAGTTATTACGTTGGTTCAGGTACAGTTATGTTTTCACCAAGTCATTTCATGCATTCCTTGCTATTTATAGTTTGTGGCTGGCTCGTAATCTTCTTACTAATATTAAGAAGGTGTTACAAAAAGGGGGCGTATTGTATAAAAGCTAGGGTTTTTGTTCATTGTATAAATACACGATCGTGAAAACATGTACTTAGGTACCTACTCTGCTTATGATGATCGATGATGTAAACTGAAATTGTCTGGGGGTGTCCCCGAGTTGGAAGTTGTACATGTGCGTGCCATGCTGAAACAATCAGGCGACAACGCTTTAAAGCAGAATTCTGTTCAAAATGCAATATTGCGCCAAGTGAAATAAATCTGTTTGCTCGCTTGACGTCCGTACAACTACCTACGTTTGGCCGTCGGGCCACGCACTAATGGATCAGCACCTCTCTGTTACTCTGTGATCAGCATCCAATAGGTGTTATTGGATAGTGTAAACAGTGCGCACGCGCTAACTATACCTACTGTGTCCACTCTTTCTTGGCAGGTCGACTACTATACCTTTGGCGACCCTCTAGTCCAGCAATGCTGTGCCGTTTGAGCTTCTTCTCACACCCCCTCAATTAACTTCTCGGGTACTGTGTCTGTCCTCTCCAGGTTTAGCCAACTTTGTTGAATTACGGAACTGGTCATTATTTCAATTAAAATCAAATTGAACAAGATGAGTCATTGCCACTTTGGTTTATTATTCTTGGAGTAACCTAACTACCTATTCGCGGTTCAGTGAGGCCCTCACTGTGAGGGTAGTATGAGCACATGCAACTCAACAGATGCAAAAATATCGGGATAATAAGCGATTAACCCTCTACGGACAGATTCATTTGGGGGTCACGTAAAGGACAGATTGGCGCACTCCCAGACAGATTTTCGCGTCTCCATTTTTTTTTTTTTTTTTTTTAACTTTAATGCATCCCCTGTACTTGTTTACTCTTTTCAAGGATTCAAAGACACTTTCATCACCACAAAAACTCCATTTCTTCAGTATAGACACCCCCCCAAAAAAGAATTATCTCAATATTTGGAATTTTTTCTAGATTCAAAATCCAAACTCCTATTTTATTTTTACATATTTTTTTTTTATTTCCCATAGGTAACACAAATACAGAATTTGATAAATGTAATAATAATAGGTGTTTAACACCGCCGACACAGTATTTAAAGAGTAGATATGTACTTACTTAAATTTTTTTTCGGGAATAAATCTCCCATATGAGCTATGCCCTCGTTAGGAGATGAACTCTCCTTCCTGCAGTGCCAAGCAAAACATCTGCGGTATGGTACAGTTATGAGCAGGAACAATATTGTATATTGAAAGTCTTTCTATTAGGGATGGGAATCGATTTCCGATTTTTTCAAAAAATCGATTTTTCGTTCCGATTTTTCGATTTTTTTGAATCGATCTTCAGGTTCCGATTTTTTCGGTGAATCGATTTTTTACTTCCGATTTTTGTAAAAATCGTGAATCGATTTTTTACTACTGATTTAAAAAAAAAAATCTTGAATCGATTTTCGTCATTTATAAAAATTAGTTTAGTACCGGATCCGTTATAAACGATTTCCACTGTATTTCAAGTGATTCATGCAAATTTCGATTAAAAATTATGATTACTAGCATTAGCTAGGGGCGTCAGAGCAATACTACACATCGTCATTTGGACAACTTTTCAGGAGAGCCAAAAAACTACCTGCCAATGACTTGCTTTTCTCTATCACCACAGATATAAGTATACTTGTGCTTTCCTCATTCAGAACACCAATCTCTATAGACTTATAAGAAAATATTCGGAAAAACCCTTTGTTTTCTAAAAAACGAGTCGTTATGGGGTGTTGAAATTGTTGAATTTATAGAAATTGTATAAAACACCTGATGACGATGAGGGGTATTCACTTAGAGACGATGTACGCGCTGCCTATCGATTTTTTCATGGAACTTATTAGTTTGATCAATTCGTCACGAGAGGACGCGTCCAACGATGTCCCAAACTCAATGAGTTTAACTCATTTTCGCCAAAAATGACGATGTGGGGTATTGCTCTGACGCCCTCGTAATAACAACAAAACTCACTAGTTACGAGCGACGTCCGCCATGGCTTTTTCAGACAGCGAAACTGATAACTCATCTGATTAAATGTTTATTATCAAAATTTTTGAAAACTAATACAATTTTAATTTTAAATAGGTAAATTTTTTTTAACAATTTTTTCTTGAATCTACCTACTTTGAATATATCTACCGTTATCACTCATTCAAAAAACATTTTTTTTTTGTAAGACCGATTTTTGAATCGATTTTCCAAAAAATCGATACTTTTATGGCAATTTTTTTGGGAAATCGATTTGGAGCATCCGATTCCGAATCGATTCAAAAAATCGATACTTCTTACCGATTTCCCATCCCTACTTTCTATCGGTGGTAGGCTGGTAACAATTAAGCTATTTTATATTAACAACTTAGACCTTGACAATCAGTTAAATTAGAACTAAACAAGAGCAGCATGAGAAAACTAGGCGACCTCGTTCTGTCATTAAATTTCAACAGCAGCAATACAAAAAGCGCATTCGAAGTTTCTGATTTTTGGTTCTAGGTAGGTAAAAATAAAAATAAATTAAGGAAACATTTAATGTGTCCTTTGACCGACGGTAGATTTCAGCAAATTAAAGCTAAAGGAATTAGTCCTTTGAGCAAGAAACTAATTAATCTAGTGTATGGAAACCAGGTGGCTTTCGCCATTTTAAGTAATTATTTTGCTGTAAATTATTTTCTTATTTTAATAATTCGAGTAGGTGAAGCCAGTTACGATTTTTCCAACCGAGAAGCTACTTACCCAACGCTCGGTCTTTTCTATACCTACCTACGTAGATACCCTTGGGAATAATATTCTCCCTGGATATGAACGATATTATTATTCATATCCTGGGAGAATTAGAACAATATCATTATTTAATATAATATTAATAATCTAATACCTATTATGAGATTTCGAACCCACTCGTATTTCGAGAACAACACAATGTGTCATGTCATGACTCATGACATTGTTTGCCTTTGCTAATGGTAGGTCTAAGCAAACATATTCAGCTGTGTCCGCTAGTAAACATTGTCGAGACAGTTGTGGCGTTAAAATGGAAGAAGTCGGACCGTGAAGAAACTGCGTAGACGGTGCACACCTGATTTTCCCCAGAGTAGAGCTAAGCATTTTACACCTTATATAAATAGTTATTGTCCCTTCGGGTTTTTAACGGACCAGTGTGTGTTTGACTATTTTTAATTAGCATCAGGTTTTGCCTCATTGTAATGTGCATCGGCAAAAGACGGGGAGTCCTCTTTTTAGTGCTTTGATTGCCATGTCATTAGTGTCTGACGTCCTTTTATTTTGATTTCACACCATGTCGGAAGATATCATCGGTAAGTGGTTCGTAGACGAAAATATTCGTAGAATGTCCGGTTTCCAATGATATTTATAGTAAATCCTGTCGGGTTGAGTGACCAATCTAGTTTTTCCATCTTCGTGACCGGTCTGGTCACGATGACTTTATAATGGCCAGCGATGACGGGTAATAATTATATGCCACATACGCACTAGACAGGTATACTCGTCGATGACTGTAAAACCCACCTACATACGTTCTATCCGGATAACCTTGATACTCATACCTAGCGGATATTTACATACATTCTTTTGTTATGTCGATTATATTGTTGGAGGTGGGGAATTCTCTCATGTACTACTTTTACCAAGATGATATTGCAATGTTACTGCCCGTTTTCACATCTTTGGTTGATCAACTTCCGCTCCGCTTTCAATGATAATTTAATATTGATGTTAGTGCTCAACTGTTACATTCCCCCAAATTTTATGATATCGGTGAAAGTTTCCCGCGTAGTGACAAATGACATGTTATTTTGAAAATGATGTGTCTGGTTTCGAAAAATCATCCTGTCAAGTGACTTCTGGTGATAAGGATACTTGAGAGCCATCCATTGCGGCATTGTGTTTATGCGATATTGATAAGGTGTGCCGCTTACCATATTATGGGTACGTGAAGTGAAAGTAATTGTATTATCAGGTGGACTCTTTATACCTTATCTAATGTTGGACCTACGGAGTAGATAGATATTTTGTGCCTGAAATGGCGAAATAGTGTTGCATATCTATTATTGAAAGCATTATTGAAATTTGTTTAAAAATATCTTACTGATATAGTTCTGTCCGATCCCAATTGATCCGAATGTCTTGAGTCTCGCGTAAACACGGGCAGAACGATGCAAAATTTGATACTGTAATAATTAGTACCTACTGTATAAACTTATTAGTGAGTCAGCTGTCTATGTCTGTCACTCAATCCAGACATTCTATACTGTATAATTTAATACAATGTTTGGACAGATGTGGGATCTCGCAAAATGGATTATGCGTCCAAACTTACCCGGAAAATGACACCTCATGTGACCTCCTGTGATGTTTCAATTCTCATTTGTAGCCCCATGAAAGCCCCATAGAGTCCCACGGGTTTGGGCGATCGGGCTGAAAACCTTGTGGGCACAACTAGATGGTAAACCGAGTATTTTGTCAAAATTTCAGATTAAAAAAAAAAAAACCTACTGCCCACCGGCCCGGGCGGCGGACGGACATTTCGTTTTTGGAATCTAGACATCTTGAAACGTATGTCAAATTTTGAGGCCGATCAAAATTTTCGTTCTCCGTCGCGATTACATTGTTGTATTATTACAAGAATAATAAACCAAAAAATTGATACCGAACTAATTTTTGGATAATTTATATCCATGAATAATAAACCCTTGTGTAATATTTGTAGCGTTTTTTCTAGTTATAAAACCTTCTCCATGCTTCGGAACTCGTTCTATTTGATCCAAACACTAAAAAAACCCATAATCTTATTTTTTGGAGACTTACTTACGACGTTTTTTTTTTTAGTAGTACCTAGACCATCGATATGTGCTTTCTCCCCCTGCATTAAGGGTTTTTAGATGTACCTACTTGGTACCACAGTGGGCTACGATATCATGTATGTAGCATTAAAGCTAAACTGTGGATTCCGGTTATTTTTTACTTCACGTTGTAAGGCGTTCAAGTATTGCAACACTTGCAGACAAAATGCAGGCCAAGTCTAAGTAGCAACAGTCGATTTACTGCTCTCGTTCGCCAATAATCAATTATTTATAATTTAAAAAAAGTAAAAAAAAAAGATTTATTAAAACATCAAGTAACCTCATAAACAGCTGGCAGAAAACTTTTTTTGTTGAAAAATTCTATTGTTTCACACTCCACAGGACACGGATTAATCACTCCCCGTGTCCTGTGGAGTGTCAAAAAGGGACGGCTGGATTGCTTGCAGCCCTATTCCCTGTGCCTGCAGCCTGGCGAGGCATATTCGTTCTATTTAAAGTATGTGGACAATGAAAGCAGAAAGGAGTACGTACTCAGGTAATTCCCAGGAACGTTTACAGAGACAATGACGTAACCGTTCCTAATTAGCGGTACAGTTCCCCTATCAGCACAGCTTTGCAATGGGAACGTGCAATTTGAAATGAACTTCGCAATGAAGGGCGTAGAACTACTGGATCAAAGGTGACCAATAAGAGGAAGAAATGGCCAACTGCTGAACCAAAAACCCTTTTGACTGTAATTGTTTTTATAATATTATAACGAACATGTAATTGTTGTTATAATGTTATAATCGAAGGCGAAAGAACCCCCCCCCCCCCCCCCCCCCCCCGGCCTTCGATTTCGATAAGATTCCTGTAATCGAAGGAAAATGAGATGTACCGACAATTAGACATATGAGGGTGAAAACTATTCAAGTGGCCAATTACTGGCGCTTTTCCCCTGTTTATTAGGGAGTTGTATCTTTTTGCTTCAATAATATTATAATATAATACCATACAATAATATTATAATATAATACCATACAATAATATTATAATATAATACCATACAATAATATTATAATATAATACCATACAATAATATTATAATATAATACCATACAATAATATTATAATATAATACCATACATATTAGAAACATATTATGTTGTTGTGGGCAAGCAACTCGTAATTGAATTATTTTTAGAAAATTATTTTACTTACATATTTATTTCACATGTAATCATTTTCATTATCATGGAAAAAAGTTCATTTGCTTGAATACGTCTAGACAAGGGTGAAAATGAGTTCTTCCCGATCCAGTTCCGTACAGTAACTGTACGGAACTGGATCGGGAAATACTCAGGAACAGCTCCACAAGGAACTGTAGTACACTTGAACCTGTGAGACTCGGTTACCACTGTACCGACACACCTCTATAGGACTGTGGGTGGAAGGGGGACAAATGCAAAGTTCAGTTTTTGGTGGTTTTTTCAAATGGTGTATACTGTGATTATCATAGTACCGTTGCTCAGTTCAGCGTTCTATGGACTATATTATGTATGTTTCATCAACAGCACCCAGAACTACCAACGCCAAGTTATTTACAATTGTAAAATTGTACTTCATTTTTGTTATCCCATAGATGGTGATGTTTTCAGATTGCCACAAAAAGGAAACTACCGATTATTGCAATTTTTACGGTTCCATTTACGTAGACGCTCAAATAAGCTATTGGAGAAGAAATTCAATGGCGTGCTCGGGAAATACCATTCAACTCCCTTCAGCAAATTCCGAGAAGGGTAGGTCGTCATCAGATGACAGATTCCGTCTTTGGGTTTGAGGAGGGGGTGTCGAGGCCATCCCGGCATTTTATAAATTGGGTGTAGATAGTTTTAATTATCGAGTGGGGGTTCTGATTCAGTAAAATCAGGGAATTTCCTTTTGTCAGTTTATGAATTCTATGAGCTTGAGAAAATTTAAAATTGCGTGTTTCACAAAAACTGGAATAGAAAACTGGACGTAGATTTGATTCCACGTTTTCTAATTGGGCATAATATGCCCAATGCAATGAAATTATATTATAGTTTTAGTGCTTAATTTAGACACCCCTGCGCATGTTCCCGCAAAAAATTATGACCCCTTGCTTTTGTTGTATGTTTTCAAGTTCGTGCTTTTTAGGAGTGGGTCTTCTAATCTTATCTAATCAGATAACATGGGTGAGATGTTCCTACTTCATTCTATTTGTGAGAAAATTGATTTTGTTTTTACCTAGACCTAGAAAATTTTCCAATGGAAACCCAGCGCTACGGATAATGGGCCCAGCACGCTTCCACCAACGTCAAGTATGATTAATATCAAGAGACTCGCCGAAACGAGTGATTGATGTTATATTATTTTTCTTAATTTTGTTTTGGTTGGTATTTCTGGGTGCTGCCTTATGATTTAATTATCCACTCAGAAACGGGTGGACAGAAGCATGCTCCTTAATTAAGATTTTGACCATTAATTTTTAATATCTCTTGCCTTCGGGTTTCAGCCGTGGACCATAAGGTCAAAGAAGAAGTGAAAAAACAGCCACCGAAGAAGATGAAAGAGGAAGCTGTTCAAATAATTTTGACTAAACCAGACCACAAATTTGAGCTTGATGTAGAAGCGTTGGAACGACTTTTGCTGCAGGATGATATCAAAGATCGAACTGTTGTGGTCGTCTCTGTAGCTGGCGCGTTTCGCAAAGGGAAGTCTTTCATGTTGGATTTCTTCCTCCGGTACATGAACCATAAGGTAATGTCTTACATTGGTTTAGAACTATTCGCTAATGTTGGCCAAATATTTCTATTTGTTTTTAACCGAAACTCCTTGTGCAATTTTTCCCCTCTCTCAAAACTCGATATTATGTGTCCCTAAACGACTTAGTTGATTTAAAATTTCGTTTTAGTATGGTTCTGACGAAGAAGGTGACGATGAAGAATTCGATTGGATGGGGACCGACGATCAGCCTTTGGAAGGTTTCTCGTGGAGAGGTGGATCAGAGAGAGACACAACTGGTATTCTTATGTGGTCGAAGATATTCTTGACCACCCTCAAATCTGGCGAAAAGGTGAGTAACTGAATAATTTAAATCGCTGCTTCAGTGAGTGATGTGTCTATCATATGACTTGTATAGGTAACCACTTTGTCAATTAATGCGATCTTACTAATCCCAGTTCATTTTTTCCAGGTTGCAATAATTTTGCTGGACACACAAGGAACATTCGATAGCGAGAGCACCGTCCGAGATTGTGCCACCGTATTTGCCTTGAGCACCATGATCAGCTCCATCCAAATTTATAATTTGAGTCAGAATATTCAAGAAGACGATTTGCAACATCTGCAGGTAATTATGGAAATTTCTTCCGATAATTAGGGTAGGTTGGAGGTTGCGATTGACGGTTTAATTGTATCAAAATTTCATAAACCTCGATGTAGCTCAAAATTGTAATTCTTTATGCATAATATGTATAGTGTATGATGATTTCCATTGGTTGTTTCAGTTGTTCACTGAATATGGTAGGCTGGCTTTGGCCGACAGCGGCAAAAAACCATTCCAGAAACTTCAATTCCTTGTCAGGGACTGGAGTTTCCCCTACGAAGCTGAGTACGGGGATCAAGGAGGGCAGAAAATCCTCGACAAAAGATTGCAGGTAGCCTACTTCACTTGTGTTTAATACGAAGATAGTACATCGTCAAGCTACGTGAAGCTAATTATTTTTTCGGTTTCAGATTTCCAAGAATCAACACCCAGAGCTTCAATCTATCAGGAAACATATTAGATCCTGCTTCACTGAGATTAGCTGTTTTTTGATGCCGCATCCTGGTTTGAAAGTTGCCACCAATCAAAACTTCGATGGTAGTCTAAAAGGTACGTGCAGGGATTGAATAATTCTGGCTCTTGTACCTCTCGAACAACTCACTGAAGGCACTATGGCTGTCTGCAGGATTGTGAGGGTTCTATTGAATTCAAGAACCATTGATTATGTATCTCTATTCAACTACTCGGTCTATTGATAATTCATTTTTTCAGAGATTGAAAGCGATTTCAAGGGTAGTCTTCGCAAATTGGTTCCTTTACTATTGGCTCCCGAAAATTTGATTGTTAAGGAAATCAGTGGGCAGAAGGTCAAAGCAAAAGAGCTCCTGCAGTATTTTGAATCCTATATTCAAGTGTATAGTGGCGACGAACTTCCTGAACCTAAGTCTATGTTGGTGGTAAGTTGGAAAAAGTATACGCTCCACCATTTTGCAGTTTCGAATCTATCTACTTTTATCTATGATAATGTGCGCTATATATGCACATTTGATGGTGGTGGTGAGGGGGATTGACTTCAGTTTGAAGAATGCTTTGTGATTGCTTTAGCTCGATATAATATAAGATAGGTACCTAATATTATTAGGTCCTTCTGTAATAATACCACCTTGTGTGATGGTGTTATTTGAAGTTGTCTCAAAATCACTAGATTTTGGATATAACCATTTTCCTTTTGTTGGTTTCACCAGGAGATGATAATGCAAAAGCATAATGAGGTCCACATTATTTGTCATTGTTGTAATTCGCACTAATCCTGTTCAGGGCCCCTGTGTTTAATGTAAATCACAAGAGCTCACTTTTTTTCAGGCGACTGCCGAAGCCAACAACCTGGCCGCTGTAGCAGCTGCAAAAGAAACATATCACTCAGAAATGGAAAACGTTTGCGGTGGTGCCAAACCGTATCTGAACTCCGCCCATTTGGAAACCGAACACCTGCGCGTCAAGGCAAAGGCCATTGACCAGTTCACTAAGAAGAGGAAGATGGGTGGAGAAGAGTTCTCTGAAACTTACAAAGTCAAGTTAGAAGCGGTAAGTTTTTAATAATATCAACATTTGACTTTAAAAAGTGAACTTGCAAAGAAGACGTACTTTTTCTGAATGAAAAAATTCTGGAGTGCAATTCTCCTCAAACTGTACCCATTTGTATCCTTTGCAAGTAACTTGTAACCTGTTTCATTAAACTTACAACATTCATCTTAAATTTGTTCCTTCTCTCGAACATTTTGCTTTCTATCAAACACTTTGTTGCATGTTAACTGCATGGTGCAGCCTGAGCTTTTTATTTTTCCTCTTCATATCCTTTAACTGCACTCCTGCTACGCCGATCACGTATTTTTGTGGTTCACATGGTAAATATTTATGTGGTCTTTTCAAGTATCACTCTCACTGACGAAATCACCCCAGATGATACCGAATTCAAATGGTCTAAATCTACCTTCATTACTCATCAAACTTCACCCTATTCTATCAATAGTTCAAGTATTGCTTCTTCTGCTGTGAGTATGTATTTGGATTAGCAACCAAAGGCACGAATAGTAAAACATGACCAAGCATCCCAACATACTTAAGTATTATTCCGACCCCCCCCCCCCCCCCCCCCAAGAAGTGTATTCAAGATTGACCAATACAGTTTAGAGAAATGCTATAAAAAAAAAGAAGGAATTCAAGAGCACATCTTTACTTAATGCAAGCCAGGCGTCAACATAATAAGAAGAAGACCTCAGCCCCATCATCATGAATCCTGACTTCTGCACTGTAGTATTGGTTATTTTATTCCTGATCATCCTGATACAAACGAGTGCCCCAATTGATGTGTTTAGTTGTGTATCGATTGACGAGGAATTCTAAGATTCATAAGTTTTCAGTTGTCAAGTTATACAATGTTGATCAAGATTTGATGAAAGCGGTCTTGGAATAGTTTTTGTTGCTTGAAACCTGGATTGTTGAATGTATTCTACAGAGAGAAACTTCTTGGTGATAAGTTTATGTCTTATATGCCCGAACCGATGTGTTACTGGATGCCGTAGGAGGCAAAGAAACTGTAAGTGCTATGAAGTACTTCAAGTATTTAGGGAAAACGTTGGTCTTGTTTATCCCAATCCGAGATCAGTAGATTGGAAAGTTTGTGAAGCTCACCACAGGGTAAATTTGGTTCAATATAAAACAAGGACAAACTCCAGGACTGAAAAGATGAATTAACATGATAACCTCTACGTGAATACTAAACCAGTTTATGGTAAATTAGGTTGTCGAAGTCACGTTAACGTCTTTGAATAAGTTATACATGTCGATAGGTGATACTCCGGTTGATGCCAGGCATTGTCGGTACCTAAAAAAATAGTTTCAGAGGGTTATACGTCCGCGGGGGCTCTCTCAGAGGAGAATGTCAAGATGTGATACGACACCTATACTTGAAACTAACGTTTTGAGGTACACAGTATCTGTTACCTTCATGACCGTCGTTGGGTGAGCTCCGCAAACTCCCTATTGTGTTCTTTTTCAACTTCTCGTTTGATTTGATTTTGTTGGCAGCTCATTTCAAGTGTGTTATTCAATTAGTTGGCGAGAATTTTAGGATATATGGTTCTCTTGATGCACGAAAGTCTATTGGTAACACGTTTCATATTATTCAATTGTTCACATCACAGAGGATCTTTGGCTCATTTTATATATTTTTCGATTTCTTCATAATTTTCAACCAGTGTCTGATATTATAATCCTGTTGCAATGGTTGAAACTTTTGGCTGCTTCTGCTGTACTTGGCTTATCAATATATTCGATCGCATTTTGATTTTGTATAATTTAATTTAATTGTGTTCTCGACAGAAAGCCTGTACATTTATGCTTGTGTAGATATAGTTTTTCTTATTTCCTCCTGGTTCGTGGTTGTTTTTCAAAAGCCTTTGTAATGCTGAGCAGAAGGAATTGTAGGGCATCTCGATTTTTTCGCAATATCCTCTTTAGCGCACCACCAGCACTTTGCTTTCGCTGAAAAGTGGCCATGGCTGGTTCAATAAGTGTGGAACCTCTTCATAATGTTTTTAGCACTATGTTAGTATTCGGTTGTAATTGTTTTATAGCTAATACCTACTCGTATATTTTCAACGAATTCTCCTGGCATTCAGTAAATCAAATTTGAAAAGGAGAGGAGGTTTTGTATTTTCATGGGAATTCAAAAGATATTGCTGTATCATGCAGTACCTATTCTCCACTCTACATTTAATGTTATTATTGAAGTGATGATATGGCTTATATTGCCAAATCAACAATGCATTGAAAATCCGTGAACTTAGAAATTTGTTCAATTATTTTTACTAGAATCTAAATTAATAGGTACCTATTGTCCTTAACGATAAAATATGAAAATCCCGAAACTGGTCCCTAATCACAAGTAGGTACCTAATATACGGTATGACATACAATGCTCTCACTTCATTATTAAATTTTTTAGAGGGGACTTTTTACTGTAATATATTGTTCAGACTTGGTCCCCCCCCCCCCCCCCCCCCCAACCAGCCACGGCTACTGCAGTCCGATGTCCTAGCACGATTTTGTACAATAAGAGAATTCTGAACCTATGTACTTTTCTTGTTTTATAGGATTTGGATCACTTGTATAAAAATTTCCAAGTTCGAAACGATGCCAAAAACTTCTTCCGGCAGTTACTTGTAAGAATGCAACCACTGAAGCCTCTCCTGCCTCTGCTATACTCCGGAATCATCGTTGTACTTATAGCATTCTTCATCCCTCAAAAATGAGACTGTAGATTGTGGGGAATTGCTTCATTCTAAAGTTAACACCAAAGTATGATGCCAGAGGTTGATGCCAATTATAAAACGTTTGTAATTCCTTAAATTATTCACGTGGACATTTTTTAGATTGAAACTTGATGCTCTAGAAACAAGGGCATTATTTTTTCCAAGTTCTCAACCTGTTGGAATCATTGTTTCTTCTTCAACGAATTCAATCTTGACAGATCATTCCTCCCAAACCTGTCTCATTCTTCGTGGGACTTCATGTTTTCCCAGGCCCATAAATCCCTACACCCATCTAGCTGAACCCTTCACGACTGTTCCGGCTGATTAGTTTTTATCGAGCTCTCAGCTGTTGTAATGTTGCTTGATGGAGTCGATCCAATTGGACAACATCTTTCAGTGCTAACAGAGTAGACTATTTGTGGATCAATCGTGTACTCGTATACTGTTGGCAATCGAGACCACTGTTGATCGACCCATACAGGCGAAAATGATTTAACAAAATAGCATTAATGAGGTTAAGACCCTTCAGAATGTTTCATTCCTAACTATTCGTATTTCCTTTTGTTCCCATATTGTCTCTAGACAAGCAAGCCTAGAGGCTTGCTCAAATCCCTGACCATTTAATAACTATCCCGTTCATGACATAATTGAGGAAACACGTGCTTGGTCATTGTTTAATTTGCTTTTGATGTTGAAACTAATGTGTGAATGTTCCGAGTGAAGTCACTTGAGTAATATTTGTCATCATTCCGCTTTGTTCTCTGATGAAAGACGGGTGGAAATCTGGGAGGCCATTGCGTATGAGCCAACAGCACAACGGAATCCGTGGATCACTGTTTTAAATTTTTTGGAAAGCTCGTCGCTTAGAGATTTTTTTTTTTTTTTTTTTTTTTTTAAGAATTAGTACATTTTTTGATTGCCGAGAAAGAAAATTACATTAATGTAGGTGCACCCCTTTAAAAAAAAAGTAAATAGGTACCTAATTTTTATTTTAAAAAAATTTTATTTTAAAAAATCTTCCTCATTAAATATAAATTTTATTCGTTCGTTTTTTTTAATATAACGGTGAATCCTTAAACCAACCGCTAAAATTTCATTTTTTTCTTTTTGTTCATTCAATATCACTGAATTTCTTAAATGATACTCAAGATAACGCATACATTTTCTCATGTCAAGCATCATTTCTTAAATTTCTCCCTTACTAGAAAAAACATCTGATTATGGATATGTCGGTACATTTTTATTTTTATTGATATTAATGGTTCAAGATCTTGAGCTCAGCATGGCGGTGCCTTCGCGAAGACCTCGCATCCGAGATCTTACTTCATAACTGTTTCATTCGGATGTCAATAATCCCATTTGTTTTTCTGCATTAAAATGGAGAACAGTAGTTCTGTTCGAAAAGTAGAAGTACCTACTGTGTTTGTTTCTTCCGAACTCCACTGCTGATGATCATTCGATTATTTTAATCATTTGTTTTCTTCATCATTCTCTTCAGCGATAAGACGGACAAGTGGTTCGACGTCCAACGACAGAATTTCCTACGGCCCGCTCAATTATCCTATCACTTTTATTTTATTTTTTTATTTTTTTCTGCTTTTTTCTTTAGGTAGTGCGAATTTCAGAAGGTAGTAAATTTCAGTGTCCTTTCGAGGAAAAAATGGTACGCAGGACATTGGCCTAAAAAGTAGTACGACTGGTCACCGTACTTGTAGGTTATAAAATACGGATTACCATATCGTCATAATATTATGACGCCGTTATATTATAATGCCGACACCGATAGGGAGGAATTTATGACGTACCTACATGGCGAATTCCATTTCATGTGGCGTCATTGAAGTCGCTTAGCGGTTTGCTGTTATTTTGCCTTCCGTTAAAATCTCATGAGTTAGATGATAATAATTATCCGCTTAACTATACGGATTTTCGAACAAAAAATGTGTACATGGTAGTTATGAAGGGCGCTGATTCCGATTATGATGGTCAGAAATGCACATTTCCATTTTTCGAGGAGCCCATACTGTCGATTTTTTAAAAAATTACGTCAACTCTTAATTGATGTTTTAATTGCATTAATAATTCCTTTCCACTTATTGTAACTCATGAATTTAACGCTCATTTAAATGTTTACTCTATTCTTGTTGTAATGGCCTAATTTTTGGTATTTTATTCAATTCATCATTACTGTTAGTTTTTCAATGCTAAATTCAACCTGATGTCATCATGACCTTTTGTCACACGTTGTACACACTCGATATTGCCTGAGTTTCCATTCGTTTTTGCACTTTTCAAACCAATATCTGCAAGACGTAACTCCTCCCCTCTCACAGTGTGAGGCGTTGGTTTGGCGAAGTAACCAAAATATTTGACGCTAAGCTGTTCCAAGTTACTACGTAACGCCAAATAGAAGATGTTTGGAATAGAGTAGAATAGAAGCGTGAAGTGAAATCTTTTGTGGGCAAATCCTTCACTGCAGCAATAAGTTCCCTTTAAATGCATGACGGTCCCCCCTGTTTGGTATAATTTATTGCATGCATCATAATGTTGGACTCTTGTGGCCTCCCCTTATTTCTCATCTATTAGTCATGAAACAATACTCATTTACCCAACGTAATACGATTTCATATCTATTTGAATTTGATTGGTTCTGGAGTCAATTGTGCCAAATTAAACAATCATCAGCTATTTGGTATGTGTTTTTTTTTTGTTTTTTTATGAGGTGGAAGAAATAGTGTACGGTATTCGCATTTGTACAATTGAATAGGTTGGTTTCAATCATGTAGTTGATAGTTTTCTTCGCGTTGTGATGGTATACATTTTTCAGTATTATTATTATTGCTCTCTTCTGGAGTGGGTCTTAGGATTTGTTGTTTTTAAATGATTGTTGTTATCTATATTTTTATACTCCTGAAAAGGTAATTGAAATTAAATATTATATTTTATGTTTGCATTACTTCACTTCGTCTCACTTTCCTCAACACTCTAACTGTACTTGTTCATTTACTTGTTGGCAAACCTTGTTGAACTAGAAGTGATGAATCAGGTTTCTCACTCAATTTTGTTCAATTGTTGATTTTTTTCTATATGCAGCCTAAAAACATTAGGAATCTGCTTTTCTGTAAGGAATTCGAGACCATCACGTGTTCTTTGTTACTATTATTTAACCGATACTGTTAAAAAGAAAAAAAAAACTCAGTTTATAAATAGTCACTAGTGAGGTGGTTAGGGAGAGAGAACGACTCCTCTGCTGGTTTGAATATTAAATTGTTCATTTCGGTAAACAATTGTAGCGTGGGGACCATTTTCGAGCAACTAAGCTCATCTACAGCCCAGGGTGACTTGAGGTAGCTGAACGTACATTCAGGTCTGAATCAGCACAGTCAGGTTCAGACCTGGAATGTACGTTCAACTACCTCGCGTCACCCTGTGCTGTAGATGAGCTTAGTTGCTCTAAACCAGTCCCCACGCTACAATTGTTTACTGAAATGAACAATTTAGTATTCTAACCAGCAGAGGAGTCGTTCTCTCTCCCTAACCACCTCATTGGATTATACCTCTGACCATCGGCAAACAACCACTTTGTAATAGTCCCTTTAACAAAGTCGAGTTTAGTTTTGTCAACTAATTCTGGAAATTTTGCTGGGTAAGTTTTAATTGATTGGTAACTTGGGAATGATGGTAAGTTTTAGTTTCTCCACATTTCTCCCTATAAAACATCTTTCCAATTGTGTGTCTTACATTTTTCAGGACATGGACGATCTCTACCTCCAGTTCAGGCACCACAACGAGAGTAAAAATATCTTCAAAGCCGCCAGAACTCCAGCAGTATTTTTCTGCCTTGCCGTTGCCTTTTACATCGCATCTGGCATCTTTGGCTTGTTCGGACTTTACACGCTGTCCAATCTGTGCAACCTGGTCATGGGAGTGGCCCTGATAGTATTGATCACTTGGTCTTACGTCAGGTGAGCAAAGATGGCGCTGGTGTCTTCCATTTGTCAGGATTTTAATTTTTATATTTTAATGGCCATCTCAGGCAATGATGTCAACAGAGTCAAACCAATACCTACCGCCATGTCAATACCTTCAAATTTATTGTGTTAATTATTTCAACTTTTTGTGTGCGTTGTTGTTAGTTTCAGAAAGAGTATTTACTCTCAAGACTCATGCCTACGTATATTTCTCTATTTTAGGTACAATGGCGAAATGATAGAACTTGGAGAGAGTATTGATGCTTTGGCTACAGCTTTATGGGAAAATGTAAGTTGAATAGATCGAAGAACATCAGTTGTTTTCATGTTCCCTTCGCGGATTGTAAACTTACTTTTTTTCAGTTTATGAAGCCACTTTACGAACAGTTCGTGCAAAAGAGCATCGAGCATGCTGTTGTGAATGCGACTGTACCAGCACCCGTCTTGACCCGAGCGCTTTCTACTACTATCAACGGCAAACAAAAACAATCATGATGGCTCTTCACACCGATAAGATTTTAAGTTCTCCCCCACAGAACATGAGCTATTGACTAATACCCTAAAGTGCCTACAGATTTCCGAACCGTTGTTTTTTCTCATCAAATGTTCTCATACGGGATGCTCTACCTGTTTTCCAGGGTTATTACTTCGCACTTCATAAGCGTTTTATTTAGTGTTTCTGAGTCTTCTGAATTGTTGAAAATGTTCCATACGTACCAAATTTCTAAAATATTCTGCCTTAGGTTTCGTATTTCATTAACGTGCCCACTGTACCTAAGCAATCATAATTTTGAGTGATACCCGAAATTTGATCTTCCTCGTTCTGCATTTGACATATCTTGCCTAATACTAAGAGGCGTTGCCTTGTTTTGTGTATGTGTTTCCCTTAAAATCGTGTTTTTTGTGTGTCTACTTTTCCAATTTATTTACACTGTACAGTTTTTAATATTTTCGTTCTTGTTTCTGTTAGTGGGTTCTATTCATGTGTATTTTCTTCTTTTTTTCAGTAGAAAAGAAACTTGGACGAAACTTCACAAACTTTATTTTTGTTGAAACGTTTGAATTTGTTTTTAAAACCTCATTGAGCTTCCAGATGTTGAAGTATTAAAGGGGAAATCTCCTCCACTATCCGGCGTCACTGTAAATTTTCATTTGAGAATCTTTTTAGTGCCAAACGTTCAACAGTTGTGTAAAGAACCACCTTGGATGTCAACCTTTTCGTTGTTATTTTAAACCGGTGGTTTATGTGAATTTTTTCACCTTTCGGAAACCACTTTTGAACGTAATTGTTTTGTTCATGGGGTTTACCGGGGAGTAGAGGTATTTTGGATGATGATAGTATGTATGGTAGGTTCAACGCTAACTTCTACAAAACAGCACGCATATTGTTATTTATTTCCAACATCGAAAATTATCTGGCTAAGTAGGATGTCATCTTAGTTGTGTTGGAGTTTGTTGATTGTTACGTGTCGTAAATAGTTCTGTCACCGCAATGGTCTTCCTTGATTCTGTAGTGAGACCCATGTTACAGGTTAGCGATTCGTGTAAAAGGGTGGAAGTTGGTTCTTTCGCTGAAGACCACGCAAGTTTCACTTTTTTTTCATTATTAAAAGCCCAAACCTTCTCCAAATTCAAATCATTCAATTTTGGCCTTGAAAATCTTCACCGTAATTTTAATTACTCGTGACTAGTCGGACGAAACTCATGCCACTAGTCTGTATTTCATACGATATAATCCATGTCAATCTACTCCACAAAATTCAATAACTTTTGCTTTCTGATTTTATCCATTAGGTACCTAGTATTGGATGGGAATTTTTTCAGCTCAAAGTTTAGCAATAACATTGCCAATACGTGAAATCGAAGAACACCGTTTTAGGGACGTGATTTGTATTATGATGTTGATTGATTCCGATTGTGACTATATACACACTCGATATCAAATTATGGGGTTATGCTTCTTGACTGGTGTTATATTATTGATAAACTCACATTATCATATTGTTTTGTGAAGGTACATACAGTTGAGCATCAAGTTAATCAGTCATGGCTCAATGAGGTGTTCCACAATTGGAACATTCTCACTGCAGACCTTCTTCATTGTTTTTAAAGATATGAATTGGCGAGGGTTTGACTGAACCTGGGAGTGCTTACTTGGTGTATTTTCCACCATGGGTTTCCGCGATGCACCTGAATCTTTTTAACTGCACCAACTCCATTTACCCAATTTCTGTACGGGTTTTCGTTATTCGCAATGAAAACAATATCCTATTTTGTACCATTTTTGATTGACATTTTTTTAGTTATTGTTTCTCGCTCTCTTTAATTGTATTGGGTTTCCTTAGGTGTATCTTCTGATGGGTCAATTTAGTGAAATGTCCATTGTTTCTCAGCATGTCTGATGAAACTCGTTTGTTTGGATTGTTAGCTGCTTCATATTGTTCAATTGCATCTTATTGAATGTTCCGATTACGAGTTTATTATATTGGTTGGTGGCAGACAGTTAGCTGCAGTTTTTATCCTCATAACTGCAGTTCATGCAGGCAATTTTACTTGCTTGAACCGGTTCGTACACGTTTAATAGTACATGATTTGAAAATAAAAATAAAAACAGTAAAAAAAATAGGAATGCAATCCATGCTTTACCTAACTCGCTAAGTTCAATCATCTTAATGAAATCACAGTTTCCGATCACCCCCTTAGTATTCACTGTTATGGCTTTAATTCCTAAATAAGTACAATTTTACTAAAAGAATAACACGTGAAAAACCAAAGCCGAATCAATTTAAATCTCCAATGTAGAAATCCTTTGGTTAAGTAAAATTTGTTCACTCTAACCATTTCATTATTTTCACATCAGATTTTAGTACTGGTATGTCGGAATTCTTCCACTTCTACCCATTACAAGTGTGGCACGCGTTGTTTTCGCCATCTAAACCGGCATTTTACACTGATTCATACAATTGTAAATAATTTGAATTACTAATGTGCCATTAAAGTAGGATCAGTTGACGTATTATGTTGTTCAGTGCCTTGATAATTTAACACTCTCCAGAATGTTTATTTTGCTAACACCATCTTGTATCACCTACTTTACACACTGTGATTTTAATTAAAAAATATTCTAAACCCTATTTTTATGTTAAAAGGATATATAACTGTTGTTGGAAATATAAAACTTACTTCTAGGTTCTATTTTGAGGGGGGCTTCTAACTCATGTATAAATATGTATAGACGCAGTTGTTATGTAATATATAATCTAATTTATGATAGATATATAGTCAAATGTGATAATATTCATTATCATGGATTGTTAGGTAATTAGTTAATGTATGCTCAGCTGAATTTACAAGTACCTAACCATCTGAAAATTGTTTGAAGACGGTAAGATAGTGTACATAATATTACATTTGTCTTACATCTCGCTCAACCCTTCATGAATCAAAACCTTTCATCCGTTTTTGGGGATGTTAATAATGTGATAAAACTGCTGCCAATTTCAATGTTTGGTAAATGGTATGGACGCCAATAAATTAAAAATATTTTTGTTAAATGATTGTTTCTGCATCAACATGAATCCTTTGATCTCTTTATAGTTAATTTTAATCGTGAACTTTGCATCATGACACGAAGATGAACTTGATTCCCATATGGTTTGATACTGGCGATTCTTGATGCTCTACTTGTACGGTGGACCAAAGGATCTTTAGCACTTGCCAAGTAGTCCTGGAGATGCTAAGCCATCCCTAAAACCATGATAAAACCTCAGGGAACCGATGAAAAGCACTTCATTTTCCTATTCTTCGTGAAAACGTAGTACCTCCATCCCGAACCATTAAGAGCATCGAAGAGAAATAACGAAAAGCACTGTAAAAATTATTGAATCGAACAATATGACGTTGGTAAGATGAACCTAGGGACCTTGTAGGTATACTTTTGATATAGAGTGGATCAGATACTTTTTTTGTTGAAAAAATAGATAGGCCCTTCATTGATAGTAGTAGTTGGTGAACTTGTTGAAGTTTAAGCCGACAATAATAATTATGATTGGTTTCAATCCATCACAATAATAATTAGCTGAATCCGTTTTTTTAAGGGACTGTTACGTTTTTGGGCATTTTCACTTTTTTTTCATTTTCTGAGTCTTCATGCATGGTCACATCGGTTCCGATTGAGTGGAGTCTCGTAATATTGACCCTTCCTAGAGAAAACCCGGGTTGAAATTTCCGATGTCCTTTGAAAGGGGCTATGAGCGCCACATAACCCCTTTCAAATGACTGCCTCTCTATGTCGTCACCGTGGAGTTTCAGGGTTGTGGAGACGCTAAAATTTTGCCTGAAATGTATTTAATAAAATTGAAAGATTCTTAAAAGTGAGTCTGGATCAGGCAACCCTGGAATCAACAGTTGAAGCAATTTCCTAAGTAACTTTGATGGATTTCCCAGGGGGTCAAGTAAGGTGTCGTTTTCGCAGCAATGTTTATGGGATAAACGGTTCAGTGGGATTCTTGACCAGGGGTTGAAATTGAGTGATTTTTATTTTTGGGAATCGCTCAAAATCAAAATTTGAGTTTTATTTTTCACTCAGAAAATAATCATTATTTTTTGAGTTTTATTTTTCTGCTCAGAAAATAATGATTATTTTTTTAGCGATATTTTTTCGCTCAAAAATAAAACTCAAAACGCTCTAGCTCCTAGGCTATTGCACCTACAGGTCTGCGGTTGGTCTCATTCGATTCAGCGTTCAAAATACTATAAGATACCACCTTGATCACCTCAAAAACAATATTATGGTGGCTTTGCTTTCTCCAAATATGCGAAATATATGTCGAATCCGAGGATTTCGATAAAAAATAAAACTCAAAACGCTCTAGCTCCTAGGCTATTGAACCTACAGATCTGCGGTTGGTCTCATTCGATTCAGCGTACAAAATACTATAAGAAATCACCTTGATCACTTCAAAAACAATATTATGGTGGCTTTGCTCTCTCCAAATATGCGAAATATATGTCGAATCCGAGGATTTAGATAAAAAATAAAACCCAAAACGCTCTAGCTCCTAGGCTATTGCACCTACAGATCTGCGGTTGGTCTCATTCGATTCAGCGTTCAAAATACTATAAGAAACCACCTTGAGCACTTCCGAAACCGGAACCCCCTCCAGTGAAACCGGATCGTTCCAGGACCCCAAAAAATGGATTCTTCGTCCAAAAATACTTCGAGAACGACACCTAACTCGATCCGATAGCCATTCAAGAAACTCCTCCCGTTGCCCCACTTTAACCCTCTAGCGCCCCACGGGTTTGGGCGATCGAACTGAAAACCTTGCGGGCACAACTAGATGGTAAACCAAGTATTTTGTCAAAATTTCAGATTAAAAAAAAAACCTACTGCCCAAAACGGCTCGGACGGCGGACGGACATTTCGGTTTTTGAATGTAGACCTCTTGAAACGGATAATGTCAAATTTTGAGCCCGATCGGAGTCGTCGACCTCCGTCGCGATTACATGGGCGTATTATTCCAGGAATAATAAACTAAAAGTATAACAGCTAACCCCACTAAACCATTTGTAAAAGTGGTGACTCACCATTTTAAGAGCCACCATGTATAGGGTAGGTATGTTACAAAAATTAGTCTTGGAAAAATCATTATATTGTTTTGAATGCTGAATCGAACGGGATAAACGGTAGATTTGTAGGTGCAATAGCCTAGGAGCTAGAGCGTTTTGAGTTTTATTTTTTATCGAAATCCTCGGATTCGACATATATTTCGCATATTTGGAGAGAGCAAAGCCACCATAATATTGTTTTTGAAGTGATCAAGGTGGTTTCTTATAGTATTTTGAACGCTGAATCGAATGAGACCAACCGCAGATCTGTAGGTTCAATAGCCTAGGAGCTAGAGCGTTTTGAGTTTTATTTTTGAGCGAAAAAATATCACTCAAAAAATAATCATTATTTTCTGAGCAGAAAAAAAAACTCAAAAAATAATGATTATTTTCTGAGTGAAAAATAAAACTCAAATATTGATTTTGAGCGATTCCCAAAAATAAAAATCACTCAATTTCAACACCTGTTCTAGACCAGTCCGACCACCCTTCGATGCTGGTTAAGGCTTTTATTGATCTACAACTGGTGCGGATTTTGACAGGTTTGGGCCAGGAGCTTGAGAGAGGTGTCGTTTTCGGGAGTAGATTCGATTTGTGGGAGTCCCAGACCTGTCCGAGGCTTTTAGAGGGATTCCGGGGTGGAGGGGGTGAGGGGATTGAAGGATTTTACCTTGTGGTTAAATGAGCGACTGATGAAGGGCTTGTGTACAAGCTGTACCTACACAGGAAATCGGTTTATGAAGTTTTCCATTTTTCCCGATTTTCCATTAGAAAAATTTCTTATCATTATGTACCTATAGGTACCTTTCATAAGTTTCGGAAAAGGAGTTTATTTAATCAAAATACTTTCATTCGATAAATAAAGCTGTTTGTGGTAGGTAGGTAATTATTTCAATCCTGATAAAGTGATTTTTTTTAAAGGGGCTTTAAAAGGGGCTATGTGACCGATTTTCAAATTTCGATTTGATACACTTCCCCGTTCAAAAATAATCTGAAAATGTGTGTAAAAATGTGTAATATCTAGCTGTACCTATAGGAATACAAACTATAATTGGAGATTTTGACAGTATTGAAAGAATTAGACAGTTTTTTGCATTTTTCCGGAGTTAAGGAATCGGCCAAAATCGTCACATAGCCCCTTTAAAAAACAAGCCATCAATTGAATTGAATAGAAGAGCGCAACCTGTCTGTTACTACGAAACCAAAACCGTAACTAAGAATTCGTAACTTGACACACTAGTGTATCTAACGACCGAACTATGTCTTCGGGATCGGACGAATCGTCGACGACGGAGGTGATTTTGATAGCGTATTTATACGGTTATAACCACGCCCAGAACTCGCTGATCACAATGAGACCACCCTCATGAAAATCTGTTCAGCCGTTCGGGCGTGATGCTGTGATACACACACACACACACAAAAAAAAAAAAAAAAACATGTCATTGAGTTGGTTAGGGAGAGAGAACAACTCTGTTGAATTCAGCAGAGGAGTCGTTCTCACTCCCTAACCAACTCATTGGATTAGACCTCTGCACCATCGGCAAACAACCACTTTGAAAAAACGCTGCAAATTTTACACAAGGGTTTATTATTCTTTGATATAGGTTAGGTACTTGTACAGATTTTTAATTCTGTCAATGAAAAAAAGTTTAAAAAAAATTTTTTTGGGGGGATTTTTTTCAAACATGTTATATTTTTAATTCTTTATCTTTTACTCGAAAAATATTTAAACTCTTGGGATCCTTCAAAAATCCCATTTTTAGCCCCATGAAAGCCCTATAGATCGCCACAGTGAAATCGGATCGTTCCGGGACCCCCAACAATGGATTCTACGTCCAAAAATACTTCGAAAACGACACCGGTGTCGTTAGGCCTAACTCGATCCCATAGTTTAAAGCCTTCAAAAAAACCCTCCCGTAGCCCCATTTTAGCCCCATAGCACCCCACGGGTTTGAGCGATCGGACTGAAAACCTTGCGGGCACAACTAGATGGTAAACCAAGTATTTTGTCAAAATTTCAGATTTAAAAAAAAATCCTACTGCGCAAAACGGGCCGGACGGCGGACGGACATTTCGGATTTAGAATGTAGACCTCTTGAAACGGATAATGTCAAATTTTGAGGCCGATCGGAGTCGTCGACCCCCTTCGCGAAAACATACCTAGGTGTATTATTCCAAGAATAATAAACCAAAATTTGGTTCATTATTCTTGGAATAATACACCTATGTTTTCGCGATGAGTATCACACATGATTTAATCATGTCGAAGAGATGAGCGCACCTTTCCATTTTGGTTTATTATTCTTGGAATAATACACCTATGTTTTCGCGACGGAGGTCGACGACTCGGATCGGCCTCAAAACTTGACATTATCCGTTTCAAGAGGTCTACATTCAAAATCCGAAATGTCCGTCCGCCGTCCGGGCCGTTTTGGGCAGTAGGAATTTTTTTAAAAATCTGAAATTTTGGCAAAATACTTGGTTTACCATCTAGTTGTGCCCGCAAGGTTTTCAGTCCGATCGCCCAAACCCGTGGGGCGCTATGGGGCTAAAATGGGGCTACAGGAGGGGTGTTTTGAAGGCTTTTAGCTATGGGATCGAGTTAGGTGGCGTTTTCGAAGTATTTTTGAACGTAGAATCCATTTTTGGGGGTCCTGGAACGATCCGATTTCACTGTGGCAATCTATAGGGCTTTCATGGGGCTAAAAGTGGGATTTTTGAAGGATCCCAAGAAGTTAAATATTTTTCGAGTAAAAGTTAAAGAATTTTTGAAAAAACAGTTTTGAACAAAAAAATCCAAAAAAAATTTTTTTGTTAACTTTTTCATTGACAGAATTAAATTACTGCACAAGTAACGTATAGGTATCAAAGAATAATAACCCCTTGTGTAAAATTTGCAGCGTTTTTGAGGCAAAGGTTGCGCTAAAAAACGGGTTCACAAATTATAGTGATGGATGCATAGGCGTACGCAAGGGGGGGCTAGGGGGGGCCCGGGCCCCCCCCCTAGACAAAAGAAAATATATATACACTTTCAGATAAAAATAAGGAAAAATAGGAAGTAGTGGTTGAAAAATTCGCAGAGAACCCGAGCCGGCTCATGTTGTAAATTTAAAGTGAAAAAAATCAACTTGACATTGCTGGGTAGGTACTTATGATGTGTAGGTACATTTTGTGTAAAGGTTTTATATTAAGAGGGGAAAAAGTGAACTACAACACTTGATTTTGTAAAAATGATTTGTATGTTATTTTGTATTATTACTCAAGCGGTGTAGTATTATGTTAATACTATATCGTAATTAATTTACGATATAGGGTACCTATCACAACATACTCCGCACTCCAAATACCTACATGCAAAGTTACGATCATTTTGGTTTATGTAATCGCGATGGGGGTCAAAAATTCGGATCGGCCTCAAAATGTGACATCATTCGTTTCAAGAGGTCTAGATTCCAAAAACGAAATGGAACCGCTGCCGCACAGTGGTCCACAGGTGAAAAAAAATCAAAAAATATTTTCAAATCCTTTCAAAATCATTATATTCCATTCAGTATTAGTTGGAGGGTTGATAATATCAGTCAGGTCTACAGTCAAGTGGATGACTTTTTGATCCGAAAACTATTCATATTATGAATAGTTTTTGGATCAAAAAGTCAACAACTTGACTCGTACTGTAGACCTGACTCGGGCAGTATACCTTTCTCGATTTTGGAAAATTGTGGGTACCCTATACATGTAGTGCCCTATGTACAGAACAACTCCGATAAATGGCGTCCGTTTTTTCTACAGATGTTAAGATAAATGTGTGAAATTGTGAGAAATGCGCTGAATAGGTACCAAACTTCAAAAATATGTATTCCCGCCGTTGGATAACGTTAAATCTCATCAGATCGAGTTTGAAGATTCTTCAAACTCGACCTTACCTAGATAGACCTTTCAGAGAACCTGCGATAGTTACGGCGATCGTTTAGTGAAATCGAGAAAACTAACTATGAAAACATACATATACCTACCTACCCCCCCATGGAAGAAATAGAGTACTTCCTTATTCCATGCTACCCCCCTATAATAGGGTATATGTATGTTTTCATAGTTTGTTTTCTCGATTTCTCGACCCTAGTAATTAGAGTCATTGCAGTGGATAAAAAAATAAGTTACAGCGAGATATTTCTGGCTCGAACCTTCGAAACAAAATTTAATTTAAAAGGCCACATTGTTTTACCTTACAAAGTCATGAAAATAACTAATCTGGCTCAGCAATTTTCCGTCTTCAAGTAGAAAAATTTCAATTCTAGGGTGTTCAATGGAATTCACCAATGTTACGGGGTTCCATCAGAAATCATTGGAGTGTTCGATCGAAATCATCTTCGACCTCCTCATTTTTGTAGTAATTTTCAATTTTACGGTGTTTAATCGACGCCAAAATTATTGCTCTACAACTTTTCTTTATGTACAAACTTCGGGAGAATCCTTAGGAACTTGGCTCGCACACTGGAAAATGTACTGAAAACGTGTTTTTTAAAGGTATTTTGGAAAAAAAAGGCTCAGAATCCATTTTAGGTACAGGGACATGGGGTATATTCGTGATCAGCGTCAAATTTACGAATACTATAAGTATGGGGTTTTCAGAGTTTTTTTCCTCAAAATATGGCCGTTTTGCACCACCGTGCGTCGTCCGTTTTGGGCAGTAAGAATTTTTTAAGAATCTGAAATTTTTACAACATACGTGGTTTCCATCTAGTCGTACCTGCAAGGTTTTCAAGGGGCGCTGTGGGGCTAAAATAGGGCTACGAGAGGGGTTTCTTGAAGGCTTTTGGGTGAGATCGAGTTAGGTGTCGTTTTCGAAGTATTTTTGGACGTAGAATCCAGTTTTGGGGGTCCCGGAACGATCCGATTTCACTGTGGGGATCCATAGGGCTTTCATGGGGCTACAAATGGGATTTTTGAAGGATACCAAGAGATCAAAAATTGATCTCTTTATAAAAAATATTTAATATTTTCCGAGTAAAAATAAAAAATAAAAAAAGTAAAAACAAAAGATTTTGAAAAAAAAAAAAAAAAAAAAAAAAAAAAAATAGGTAAGTAATAATAATTTTTTTTTAACTCGATTTTTCAACACAGAATTAATTTTCGCACAACTAACCTATATCAAAGAATAATATACCCTTGTGTAAAATTTGCAGCTTTTTAAATTTTAATTTAACTAGGTACCCTTGCTGGCAGCATGTCTACCTGCAATATGTTTGAGCCCCCCCCTAAAGGAAGACCTGCGTACGCCCATGGATGGATGTGATACTCTCCTTCTTCCATGGGTCTGTGCCCTATCACTTCCAGGAGAAGGGGGTAATTTTCTTGTGTTAAGTTGATACCACTGTTGTTGCAGTGGTAGGTTGTTATGTCTTTATTGTATCCGAGACAATGTCTCGTTTTTGTTTACAGTTTTGTTTTGATCTCGGTCTCGTTTTTTATGGAGTGCGATTTGATCGTGAAACATTCAATAATAATTATTCAATAATTATACATTCAATAATTATTAATGAAGTCCTCTTGGGAAGTGCGTGAGTGGTCTCCGTCTCCGTAAATATTTGAAACACTGACTTCAACCTATGGCAACTAAGGTAACGTTGAGTTTCTCAGATGAAGCAATATACTCAATAGGTATCCATGGAAGAATGAAGTTCCTTCTTCCATGATAAGTATCATAATAATATTATGTCGCCCCTCCTCTTCATCTGATGAAAGGACTATGTCAGAATCCAATCATTTTTTGAAATCCAAAAACGGGAATCTCATAAGTATGAATTTAATGGTTGTTCGGACAGATCTTGAAATTTTGGTCAATTTCAAAATGGGTGATTCTACGAAAAGTCACCTTTTGGTTTATTATTCTTGGAATATTCCAAGTGTCCATTCCGGTGTGTTATTTAACACACCGATGTAGTCGCGACGGAGGTCGAAAATTCCGATCTGCCTCAAAATTTGACATTGTACATTTCAAGATGTCTAGATTCCAAAAACAAAATGTCCGTCCGCCGTTCGAGCCGTTTTGGGCCTCCGTGATTGTGGAGTCACTCACACGCGGTTCATTTCTTTTCCTTCTGTGATCTCGTGGAGTTAACTACGTAAAGACTACTTGTTGGTTGGCAGAGGACCAATTTAATTAAAAGTTAATTAATTAATTAATTTAATTTAATTAAAACAGACAGAACTTTGGTCCCAGGAATGCACTAACACCCTGAACCAGGGTTGAACTTTGCTTCCAGGAATTAGGGGAGACCGTTGTACCTTGGAACACTTTTTAGTTTTTTGGAGATATTTTTTGGAGATGGAGTGCCTCGAAATTCGTCAATATTGCTCAGCTTTCGGTTTCAACACCTTACAGCAGTCTTGACTAATGGTTCTGTGTGCCAAAATTGTAATTCCTTGAAGCATAGGCGAAGCTATGAAGCAAAATCTGAAGGGACGTTTTTGTTCCAAGGTACAACAATGCTCGTGTACCTTGAAACGGGGTGTGTTGTACCTTGGAACGCTTGTTATTTTCGAGAAAAATGAAGAATATAGTGAACGACGACGTTTTTTTCTCTTAGTAACAGCAGTAAAAAACACCTTGAAAACGTTAAGAGAAGTAATAATTATTATAATTGTTCATCATCGTCTGAAATATCATTTTATCAGCATCCGAAGAAAAACCCTGAACCGTAACATAAAGAAGCTATAGAAACAATAGAAGATCTCGTTGGGTTATAGCTCAGACAGAAAATTGATGAATTTGATGGCAAATTTAGTGTTTCAAGGTACACGAGGTACCAACCCTTCCAGCCAAACATCAGTTCCAAGGTACGAGACCCTTTTTGTTCCAAGGTACAACATGGTCTCCCAATTTGCAAAAACGGAAAATACCCAAACCTGACATTTTTCTCATTGAAATTGGTCAGTAATTTGGTGTCTATATAGCATATAGAGCCATAACAGCTAACCATCGAACACTTATCTTCGTAAGCGTGGGATAAATGAGTTGAACTCTACGATCTCAAAAAGTTACTTTCTTATCACATTTGCCAATTCGACCCCCAATCGTTGTCGTGCATTGATGAAACTACACTGATAAGTTAGGCCTCCTCAGAGAAGAATTTAGGCGTACAAAGATCTGCTGGATAACAGCACCAGCCGGAGCTAATTCCAATGTTTCAAGGTACAACGGTCTCCCCTACCTACCTGGAAGCGTTCGAGTTCTGATTCGATTCCGAACGGCCAGAACTTACTCTGCGAACGCACCTAATGAAAATGTTATGTATTTGGCAAAACAACTTTCTTGAAGACCAGATGAATGACCAAAGGCCGCTGTCTGAGCCATTTTGGGCATTAGGTTTTTTTTTTAAATCCAGACTGATGGCTCAAACTCGTGGGGCGCTATGGGGCTACGGGAGGGGGTTTTTGAAGGCTTTTGACTATGGGATCGAATTAGGTGTCGTTTTCGAAGTATTTTTGGGTATTGAATCCATTTTTGGGGGTCTCGGAACGATCTGATTTCACTCTTGCGATCTATAGGGCTTTCGTGGGGCAACAAATGGGATTTTTGAAGGATCCCAGGAGGTCAAATATTTTTCAAGTAAAAAACAATTTTAAAAAAAGCAAAACAAATTTTTTTTTTCAAAAATAAAAATTTCTCTTGAAATGGATAATGTCAAATTTTGAGGCCGATCGGAGTCGCCGACTAATCTTGAAAATTCATTTTTCAGGGTCCTTCATCCGTACTAACAAGTGTATGTTAAGGTAAAAGCACCAAAGGCGGACACAACCCCAGTGGCGGACACTGGGACAAAAAAGCTCTCAAAATAAGGCTAGCAACCTCCCAGGGCTCTTGATCATTCATTTTTCCATTTATGCTATCTCTCTGTGAGCAGTTAGGATGAAGAAGAAGAAGATTGACCAAGAAATAAGATAACAGTGCGAATGCGAAAGTTGCCTTTCTGTTCTGAAGTGATTTCGGCTGCTCAGGTTACCAAAAATGGGAAGAAAACTGAGGTGAGTTTTAAGGAAAATAATCGATTTTACTTATTACCCTATTGATTTCTAAGTTCCTTATGGATTGAACAACAAAGTTGAATGATAATTTCGTGAATACATTCCATATTTTCATTGAAAATCGCTTTTTTGGGCGTCCACTACTGGACCCAGGAAAAATTACAACTTCTCCAGTTGCGGACGCACCTGTCCGCCTTTGGCACCTGTGCCCTATCAATAGTGCTCCTATGGCGGACAGGAGTGTTCCATTCCAATTTTAGTCTTGGTTTAAAAGTTAATTGAACAATTTTATTTTCTGAATTGGTTTTGAATGATTAATAGTAATCATGTTATCTTTGTTTCAGATCAGCAAACAAGAAAAGTCCTCCTATATGCAAAAAAAAGAACCCTTTGCTGCAGTATTCAGAAGCGGCTATTCCTTCATTTGATTCAAATTTTCTTCAATCTGTAATTGAGGCGGTGGATTCCTAAATTTTGGAATAACTTAACTTCTTAACCTGCCTACACATAGGTAACTTGTTAACTGTCTATGTCCAATTTAGCAATTTTTCAGGAAACACGAAAAACATGCCTTAACCCAACCAATAAGCCGGGAGACGCGAATTCTTTTTAATTTGACTCATTTGGCATTACTTAATGAGTGCGAAAATGTTGAACTAATTTAATTGTGAAAGAGCCAGTAAATTGAGATTGAAAAATGAATGTAGACACTTTTGAAACGAACTGTCGAATGGAGGGAGTTGTGGAATGAACCCCAAAGTTTGGGAGCCAAAAAACCAGTGGAAAGGAGACAGTTTTTCTTGATTCTGAAGTCATTTTACGATATAGCGCGGGAAAATGGTTCAGAATCCACTGCTAACTACTACATTTAGCCGAAAATGAATGTAGACAGTTTTGGAATCCACCGCCTCAATTTGATTTAATGTTTTTACCCATCTCTGCTAGGTACTTGATTCAAGATTCCAATAATTGGTCTTTTTATAATTATTATAAAAAGACGATTTCAGACGAAGTAGTCTATTTCCACGATAAATTTTTTGATCAGATGGATTCTCATCTTTTTATAAGATGGGTTCCCTTTATCTCGCCGCATCCACCTTACATTAAGATTCCAATTTCTTACTGGAGTAGATAATATCAATCATATTACGATACCTTGCTAAATTAGCATTAAATGTTGCTTAGTTACCTAAAGTTAGACGCAACGGAGTATGTTATTATAAACTTTATTGGTAATTTAAGATGGGGTGACTTATCTGAATATGAATGAAAGCCCCCTATGTAAGTGCCTATAAGTTCCACTGTGACACATTGAAATTTAATTTAATGTGTCACAGTGGAACTTATAGGCACTTACATAGAAAATTTTTTTAGTTCAAATACAGTTAAGAGAAAATCTTTGTGATTCTAGCGTAAAAATAATGTTTTCTAAGCATTTTGAGTTTCTGGTTAGTAAAGGTCTGTTAAAAAAAAAAATAAGTTCTCCTATTACCTATGTCAAATTTGTTGAAGTAAGACTGTATTATCTTTTTAAAAGGATGATTCGTCATTTTGACAATTTTGTGTGTTTATTTTCAACGGAGAAATAAATTATTTGTTGAAATCAAAACTGGTGTCCGCCATTGGATCCCGAATCGTCCGCCACTGGTGCAATGTGATTTTTTCGTGTCCGCTACTGGTGCAAAAACTTGATTTACAAAATCATTGTTTTTTCCGTGAACGAGAGAATAAATGTAATAAACTTTTATTCCTACTTGTTCAGGGAAGTCCAAAATACCATAAAATCAGTTGAAACAAGAGTTAAAAAGTATTTTCGAAATGTGAGCGATGAAAGATGTTCATTTTTCTCTTAACACGTCCGCCTTTGGTGCATTTACCTTAAGTGTAAGTTGTACGCTAAGTAACATACAAATTAAAAATCAAATGTTTTTAATAATTAAATTTAAACGGATATAAAAGGTAAATTTAAACAGATATAATTTTACCATGGGCCTGAGGTTGAGCCTAGAATTCGAAAGAAACGAAAAGTGGGGGACACACGTGAGAAGGTTTACGGGAAATGGTGAGGAGGGCCGGAAACGCCCAAAGCCTCTCGGCTCAGTGCTCCAGCTAGATGCTCCTCTTGTGAGCCTTCTTTTAACATGGTACATGTTTTTACGGGCGTTCTCTGGATTGGAATGTGAGTACACCGCCCGGAAACCGTCGTGCCTTATTGGCGCTTAGGGGGGTCGAGCCCCCCTTGAGATGTTGAGCTTTCTGTCTGTGTGTCTGTTTGTCCGTGTGTCGGTCGTGCCTTATAGGCGCCTAAACGGCTGAACGGATTTGAATGGGGTTTTTTTCTAACGATCTCGGGTGAGATTGCCCACAACATAGGCTATATTAAAATCCCGCGCGACGCGCGCAACCCTGCGAAATTTCGAAAAATAAGAGTTTTTGGATGTGAGTAAACCTCCCCCCCCCCCCCCCCCTCCCAAACCGTCGTGCCTTATAGGCGCCTAAACGGCTGAACGGATTTGAATGGGTTTTTTTTCTAACGATCTCGGGTGAGATTGCCCACAACATAGTCTATATTAAAACCCAGCCCGACGCGCGCAACCCTGCGAAATTTCGAAATTTTGTACTCGCGGAACATGGTTTTTCCTCTCCTCCTCCCAAACGGTAAGCGATAAAGATACGGCGATTTTTTCTATTGGTTTGGTGGACCGTTTAAGTATGCTTAGGGGGGTCGAGCCCCCCTTGAGATGTTGAGCTTTCTGTCTGTGTGTCTGTTTGTCCGTGTGTCGGTCGTGCCATATAGGCGCCTAAACGGCTGAACGGATTTGAATGGGTTTTTTTTTCTAACGGTCTCGGGTGAGATTGCGGTACTTTTCCGTTATACCCCCCCCACTCGATTTCGTGTTCATAAACACCCCTCCCGATGGCTTAAAGGCATCCAAATTTGAGCCCTTTTCCGTTATAACACCCCCCACCCCCACCCCACACCACCCAAACTCGATTTCGACCCCCTCCCGATGGCTTTAAGGCACCCAAAGCCAACCAAAATCGAGTGGGGGGGGGGGGGTATAACGGAAAAGTACCGAGATTGCCCCCAGCATAGGCTATATTAAAATCCCGCGCGACGCGCGCAACCCCGCGAATTTGCGCGAAACGTGTTGGACTGCGGATTGGAATGGGAGTCAAGTCCCCCCCCCCCCCCCCCCCCGTAAACCCTTCGCCGATCTACCCCCTTACCACCGGATAACCTTCTATATATACCTATATAAAATATATATCAATTTAATATATACAGATTCCGCTAGAGCACAATAACGGCTCACTTCCCATTAACGACTCATTTCTCGTGAGCCGATAATGGGCCATCGGGTGTATACATGCCCTAAGGACTAGACCCAGCCGACTAACTACAAACTGTTGTATTGTATATTGTATTGTATACAAACAAATATATTGTATATATGTTCTTGAAAATCTCGAGAAATTCAAAAATGATGTACGTTCTGAGATAGGTTGAGCGCCCTCAAGGATTTTTTCCGTTTTCCCCTCCTTCAACCCCCTCTCCTTCCCTAAATATTGATCCGATTTTGATGAAATTTTTTTCTATTGGTTTGGTGGACCGTTTATGTCTGCTTAGGGGGGTCGAGCCCCCCTTGAGATGTTGAGCTTTCTGTCTGTGTGTCTGTCGTGACTTATAGGCGCCTTATCGCGAATTTAAATATACCAATCCGAAAAACATGTACCATGTTTCCTTGCTATGATCCTTGATCAAAACTTAGATAATCCGGGGGTCTGGGGGTGTTCCACAGGTACCTAAGTCATAAGACAATCATGTACCATGATCTACACAAATCACAAGCGGCAATACACCCACAGGCGGCAATATTTTTTTTAAATCGTTTATCGAAGCGCTGAACATTTTTATTTTTAACATACCAAGCGCCTCTTTTATTTTTTCTAAATATAGATGCTGTTATTTTCCTCTTTCACCTAGGTATTAAAGGTGACGTATTTGGATTGGTAACTGTTTGAGGTGAGGGTCAAATTGAATCGTCCGGGCCAGTCAAAACCGCCTTTCCGCCCCTGTTTATGGGGGTTCCAGACCCGTGTGAGCACTGAACAATCCATCGTGTTCGATGGTTAAAAATAATTCTTCAATTTCGTTTGGCCCTCCCGATGTTTTGGTTTTGGAACCTACGTTTTCCTGGTGATATGATTATAATATAATATATTATATTATGATACTAATATCATATCATCATATTATGACCGTGTATGGGTGACTTATACACCGTATAATATACTATAGGCCCTCATACACCGTAAAATTTGCTTGTCAAACATGGGTTGACGAATGAATTTGATCGTGGCTGACGCAGGAATAGTATCAAGTAAAAGTTGAAAAAAATGGATAGCTAATAGTTCCTCGAAAAATGTCTTAACATCGTTCACCGGATGTGCTCCAAATCGAAAAAAAGGCCCGTACAAATCTGCCGTGCGTCGTATCGTGTCGCAAGCTTCATAGGCCACGGTGTGGTGGGAGCTATCGTCCCTTCAGTCGGAGCCCGGCGATTCACTTTCGTTTACAACTCGCGCGGAGCCGCGTAACTCCAACTCTGTAATGTTGTTGTCCGTCGAACTTTTGGCCCTTGTCGGCCTCTTGACGATCGCGCTCATCATCGCGGACATTGTCTGGAAGTTGATTTTTGCCTTCCAGGCTCACCTTTGGCCCAGGATTGTCAACGCTAACGACGATCTCCCGACAAAATATGGCCCTTGGGCAGGTAAAAAATTACGATCAAATGAGAAGGGTATGCGTAGTATCTATAAGATATTTTATTATGGTGGTAATAAGCATTAATCTAAAAAATCAAATGATCCTGGAAATTAAAGGTTGTAGCTCAGCCGAAATCGAAATTTTCTATAACATTTTCTGTTGCAACCCTCGTGTACACATCCGCTAGAACTCACTCTGAATTGGGTGAGAGCCGAGCAGTTTGGCAAATTCATCGAACACGTTGGTAATTGAGGAGTTTTTAGTACAACATAATGTTTACCCTGTTAAAGCCCTTTTGCTCAACATAATAAAGTCTAGATTTAACTTTTTTAATTTGTGTAATCTTTGGCGTTACCATAGAAAAACATTTTAAAAATACTTCTTAGCCGTTGAAATTTGGCTACCTATCTATGAACTGCTAGTTTTTACTATTAGCTACCTTCTTCTACACTTTCCTTCTGCCTGTTAGGGTGTATTAAATACACAAATTTGTTTAGTTCCGCTGCGTTCTGGAACTTTGATTGTAATGAAATTTTCATTTCATTCATTTATTTATTTAATTATGTATTAACATTGCACATTGTTCATGTATCCTCCTGCCACAGTACATAGTATAATTATAGGTTCCTAATCTCAAGATTAATCGGGACCTGAATGTGACTTAAGAACGATACTAATTTGACTACGCGCTTTCGAAAGACCTTTTCACATTGTTATAACTCGAGCATCGTATAAATTTGTATAAGTTTGAAAATAGTTCACATAATACGTGAACTTTTCAAATATTATTTGAAAGCAATTTGAATGCGAATAATTGGCATTATTGTCAACTCGAATCAAACACAGGGATACACCGGCTGTGTATTCCTGTGTTTGATTCGAGCATTTATTTTATTTAGAACAAATCGTCTGAAACAATTTTTAGAATGATTCATCATAGCGTGGAGCCCTGCTACGGCGTTGTATTGAATCTCAACGGGATAATGTTCGCATGACCCATGGGCCAGTTCAGACCATAAAGATCACACTCCCGTTGTACCTACCTAATCTCGGGAGGTTTTGGGGCAAAGACCTTAGGAAATGAACAAGGGCACTACCTCGACATTGATCACATGGAAAGAGTGAGTGACGGCCTGAAACTGGAAGACCTTTTTGATTATCTTGCTACCCCTGAAAGTCCAAAATACCAGTTGATAGCCCGTTCAGAGGTCAGTGCATCGTACATTCAGACATTATCAGGTTCAAATAATATTCCAATTACTATGAGTTAAGACCAGCATTAGTTTTTCAAAGAGCTGGAGTAAATTACACTCACAATGCTTGACAGTTTTGGAATATGCGTGTCGTTCCGTGTTAGCGGTCCCAGTGCCAATGTTGTCTTGCGTACCGTGGAGACAATAGACGTACTTTGAAATTATAAGTACCTATAAACTGGTCCGACACCTAAATGACATCTTATTACGCTCCTGGTCAATCGCTTTCAAATTATGGGGTCGTACAACCTTGTAATGAGGCATCCTTCAGTGAATGACACACGTGTTGTTCCTCGCAGCAGTTTAAAATCTTCTTTTCGACCCGCTTGTAGGTAAAATGAAATTACAGAGTAATTCATTCGGGGTTTCCCTACAGTTTTTTGTAATTGAAAATTAGAAGGTTTATTGGATCTTACGCTTTTCCGTTGGATGTGCAAACAAGGTCTTTATGCTTTATGGTTCAATCGATCTGCTGACATCACGTTTCCAAGGTAAACTCGCCGATAATTCTGGATCTTTGGAGACATCCTGGTGTAGATATTTCTTACCGTCTAAGCCCACATGTCGAGGTAGATAATTCTCCTCCCCAAGAGGATTGCGCTTCTTTCCTTCCTATATCAACCCTGCAGCCGCCGCGAACAAAACTGCCCCTAGAGACATTTATGGTTTGTACTCGTAAGTACCATTAAATTACACTGCCACTCACCGACAGTAACTCTTATCCCTTCGGAGAAAAAAAAAACCTCAGTCATCCTTTCTTCATCGGCGTGTTATCAACTAATCTGGAACGGCTGACCTGGTAGGGATAACACAAAAATGCCTGACGTGTCGAAATTAGACGCTGTGGCAAATACGTCGCATCATCCCGTAGATCATTTGATTCAAGATGTAACAAGAAAAAAAAATACACTGCCAAGGCAATGGCACAGCAGCTTCCTCGTGCCAAGTTCAAAATGAACGTAACAACTGTAACAAGAAAATTACGTTCGCGCATGCGCAGGGAGTACCACTGAGTCAATCGTGATGAAACTGATAGGGAACCATCTAAGGCTATACCCACACAATTCCTGAAAATTTGATTGAAATCCGATCAAAATTGTAGGAGTTATGGCTGTGGCAAGGAAATTACGTTCGCGCATGCGCTGAGCGTACCGCTGATTCAATCGTGATGAAACTGACAGGGTACCATCTAGAGCTATACGCACACAATTCCTGAAAATTTGATTGAAATCCGATCAAAATTGAGAAAGTTATGCCTGTTTCAAGAATTTCACGTTAGCGCATGCGCAGAGCGTACCGCTGATTCAATTGTGATGAAATTCGTATGGGACCTCAAGGAGCCTTATCCGCATAATCCCTCAAAATTTGAGCTGAAATCATTCAAAATTGTGGAAATTATGGCTGTAACAAGGAAATGCGAACAGACCGACAGACCCACAGACCGACAGACACGGAACCAAATTTGTTCAGTAGGCTATGATACGCAAAATGCGAGTGGAAATTTTAAATTCGGACAACAAAATTTTTTTCTCCCGAAAGTGAACCCAAGGCTTCCGCTGCTTCGCAGACTCGGAAGCAAAATACCTAGGAAACCGATATCTTGGAAATAGATCGGCGCGCGCCTTCGGGCGAATCTAGATTTAGTTTCACTGGCATAAGAAAAAAAGCTGCAAATTTTACGCAAAGGGTTATTATTCTTTGATGTACTGAAAAATTGTGCAAAAATTAATTCTGTCAATGAAAAACTATTTAAAAAGATTTTTTCCGTACCTACAATGTTTGGACAAATGTGGGACTCCAAAAAGAGAATTTTTTAAATTGATATTATTTATTCATTTTAAATTCCATTTACAAGTATCGTTTGTACAAATTGAAAATAATAACGGATAAGCACTACCCCTTATTATATGGGAAGGCCGTGCAAAGACTGAATTAGAGCGCAATAAACCTGCCTCATCCGTTCCTTGTTCACAACCCTCCTCAGAAACGAAAATATAAAAACGCATTTCCTCGGCGTTTATATTCCTAATTATGCGTCCAAAATTACTCGCAAAACTAGGTCTCATTCGACCTTCTGACATCCTTCAAAAGCTCCATTGTAGCCCTACGAAAGCCCCATAGATCCCCACGTTGAAATCGGATCGTTCTGGGACCCTCAAAAATGGATTCTGCCCCCAAAAATACTTCGAAAACGACACCTAACTCGACCCCATAGCCGAAACCCCTCCTGTACCTCTCTTTTAGCACCACCGAGCCCCACGGGTTTGGGCGATCGGACTGAAACCTTGCGGGCACAACTAGATGGCAAACCAGGTAGATATTTCGTCAAAATTTCAGATTTAAAAGAAAGAACAGAATAAATGCCTTGAAAACTACTTACCTGCGGCTTATCCCCCTCCAAGTACCCACCATGAACAACCTGGAAGCCGACCACACTACCCTCATTGAACTAGATATAAAAAAAAAATCTAACTGCCCATAAGGGCTCGGATGGCAGACGGACATTTCGGTATTGGAAATTCCAATCGGAAATTTCTAATTTGGAATCTAGACCTCTTGAAACGGATAATGTCAAACTTGAGGCCGATCGGCGTCGTCGACCTCCGTCGCGATATCAAAGGTGCATTATTCCAAGAATAATTAACCAATACTTAACTTGAAACGTAAGAAAGTTAGCGTTTTCGGTGGCGAATCCCCTTAAAGCCTTTTTTGTAGTGACTACAAAAAGGTGTACGATTGCTCAACTACTAACTGTTAGTAGTTGAGCAATCGTACAGTTACAGCTACAAGTAGTTACAGCTACTTTTGTCTCAACTACTTATTTGTCGGAAGTAGCTGTAGTTAGTAGTTAGTGGCTGTAACTACATTTTGCCCATCTCTGAACTAGACAGGGAAGCGTATTATACGCTAATAATAGTTAAGCGTCAGTCGAATATCGGATGTACTGTTCTGAATATTGAGTCGACTATTCAATTCGAGTTTCACAAATAAACAAACGTCACAGACACCGGTGGTATTTTATCATTCTTAAACTAAGACCTCCGCGAAAGGACCTATCTTTCTGGAGCCTCACACTCATCCGGGTGTTCGGCTTCCTTCTTTATAAAACAACAACACCCTCGTGAATTTCATAAATAAAACGTTGAGCTTTCAAAAGCTCAACCACTCCTACGGTCAAGTCACAGGCCGGAATTACGAAGGGAGCACTGAATAGATCGACCTTGTTCAAGGCGCTTAGCGCTTTCGATCCTTCACATCTATGTAAGGAAAAGTTTCTTTAGGCTAGAAATTCCACGTTGGTTTCAACTCATAACCAAATGATGCTACTCAATGTGAATAGAATCTGGGAGTGTATAAGACTTCCTTGCAGTATCGCACAATATCATGAGAGAATAATATTCTCTCATTACGTGCTTGTAATCAATGTATTTCAATGTTTAATTCCCAGTGAATAAATATCTTTTTTCACAATAATAAAATAAATGAAATAATATGTTATTTCATTTATTTTATTATTGTGCAGCGATTAGTAATTATAAATAGCATTTTTTTGTTAAGAGGTTTTTGTTAACAGGTTTGAGTGAAGCCTTGGCGTAGGTACAATGTTTTTCAAACTTATCGGCTTGATGAGGAGTAGATGTACCAACTACTCAATAAATCTAATCATTTTGACGTCCTCGTATAGATCTCAATCTTGGGTCTTTCTCCGAGAAGGCGAAAACAAAAAACCACTCAAACTCAGTAATTTATCTTCATTTTGGGACTCTTTGGGTTTGAAGGTGCGAGGCAAGCGATCGTTCAAGAACACTCGCGCTGCACAATCATCCTCTCAGTGTTTGAAGTTGCCCAAAATGTGCGTTGGTCCAACTTCGGTATTTATGCGTTATTCGATTGAAAATGAAAGGACTGGTTCCTCACCAAATGTCAGCCGGTTTCACTTTCAATTGCGTGCATCCGCGGTCGCGTTCCCCAAATATAAAACGGGAAAAAGAGCGTATAAATGTAATATACCTATTATGATGACCTGGTGGACTTCCTCCGTGAGACATTATTGAGCTGACTGACGACGTTCTTTCGACATTACACGGATTACGACAGTCTGGGTCTCCAACTGGCCTGACCTATTCCTTCTCCTCAATGATACAGGTTTCACGTCCATCCCCTATTCACCCCGTCTCCTAGTATTCGTCCGATGATCAATGAAACTTGTTTCTTAAGATCAAGATGTAAATTTTTTCATTGCTCAAGCACGGCACGTTAATACTACTGTAGGTTTTCTCAAAATGTTGACCTGTTTAATAAACGAGAAAAATAATTATTTACTGATTGCTTTCTTCCTGATTGTGAGAAGACAATCTTCTTGATTCACTTGTCGTCGTCAGTCGATATCTCCATGAGGATAGTAACTAATTTTCTAATCGTTTTTATGTCCACCCATCCACGTCCGACGTTGCTTAATTTTGCTGTTCGCGGGAAACGGCAGTTTTTCACAACGCCCAACCGGATGACTCTATCGTCGGCTCTAGGCGGTTCAAGGATCGGTAGTCTCGTAGATTTACGTCCTGAGCTCTTGAGGGAAATTGGTGTGAAACGGATATTGACGCATTTTCTATTTTTTGGTTTATTATTCTTGGAATAATACACCTATGTTTTCGCGACGGAGGTACACGACTCCGATCGGCCTCAAAATTTGACATTATCCGTTTCAAGAGGTCTTCATTCAAAATCCGAAATGTCCGTCCGCCGTCCGCCGTCCGGGCCGTTTTGGGCAGTAGGAATTTTTTTTTAAATCGGAATTTTGACAAAATACTTGGTTTACCATCTAGTTGTGCCCGCAAGGTTTCAGTCCGATCTTCCTAACCCGTGGGGCGCTATGGGGCTAAAATGGGGCTACGGGAGGGATTTTTTGAAGGCTTTTAGCTATGGGATCGAGTTAGGTGTTGTTTTCGAAGTGTTTTTGGACGTAGAATCCATTTTTTGGGGTCCCGTAACGATCCGATTTCACTGTGGCGATCTACAGGGCTTTCATGGGGCTAAAAATGGGATTATTGAAGGATCCCAGGAGGGTGAATATTTTTCGAGTAAAAAATAAAGAATTTTTGAAGAAAAAAGTTTTGAAACATAAAAATCCAAAAAAAATTTTTTTTTGAAAAATAAAAATCAAAATAAATTTTTTTAAAAATTTTTTCATTGACAGAATTAAATTTCTGCACAAGTAACGTCTATCAAAGAATAATAAACCCTAGTGTAAAATTTGCAGCGTTTTTTGTTTAGAATCTAAGATGTTTATCACATTTACTAGATGTTATTACTAGGTACCTCCTAAGTCAGTTCCTGTCCTGGAGAAAGAAACAATGGCTATGCAAAACGTTAATAATCAAACTAGGTATTATTACAATCCTGCCGGACGTGTCGAATGGTCTATTCGACGTGTAGCCATGACCCTCGAAACTTCTAGGTGGATGCCATGAGTACGGGAAATTACTCAAATTACCCTGTACAATTGCAAAGATGTAGATGTGGTGATTTATTTATTCAGCAACATCATTAAATCTTGTAATTCATTATTCGTGTCTTTGATAATTGTTATTTCAAGACGTAGTTATGTCAGAAATTGAAGGGACGATGCCAAAATATTGAAGAAGACGGCTGGTTAAGCCCTCCAAGGTCTACAATTATTGACAATTATAGGCATCAGCGTATCATTTGATAACATTCATCCCGAAATAATTCTTGATAAGGGATCCTGCGATTCGCCTCTTTATTCTAGCAATACTAATCATTATTATTAGTACCCTTGTGACTGTTTACGTATACGTATACAGGGATTGCAACCTCTAGAAATGATTCGGTAGAGTGCACTTATAAGTGCACTCTACCGAATCATTTCTAGAGGTTGCAATCCCGGAAGTTTTTCTGAATCCCGGGATCCAGGGATTTTGTGGAGCCAATCCCGGGTATACAATTATTTCTCTCACGAAGGGAAAATTTTACTTATGTACTTAAAAAATTTGCTCTTATAAGAGCACAATGTCATGCTTTCTATAGAAAGCATAATGCACACAAAGTTGGATCAGCCAATTTGCTTCTTAGCTTTAGTCGAAAATAGCCCTGCTGCGGAAAAGGTCCTCTCAGCTTCTACGGAGGTCGGTGGGATGGTTAGGACATGATAATTATTTATGGGGTATTATCAACTGCACCGCTACCTACATCAACTGAACTTGTGTTTGACTGCACCAGACAGCAGATGATATGGAATCGACCTTTCCTAACTGTGTGAGTATACTCACTTATAAGCAAGTGCAGGCGATAGGTTTACCTCGGGCTAATGAGCCCTGTCTGGTGCAGATGATCGCTACCCTAATTTATTATGCAATCATTGTATACTGAATCTACGGATCTCTTCACGCTTTATGAGGCCTGAAGACCATGGACAGTTTGGAAATTAACGTGCAGCTGGGTTTTCTCGAATAACCAACAAATTAGCGCCCCGTTATGTTAGGCCGATTAGGCCAAAAATCTTGAAGTAAAACTCACATTACCTGTACAAGGGTTTAAGTATTATTCTTTTGTATAATTTTACCAACAATTATTCTATCAATAAAAAATTACCTATTACAAAAAAAAAGTATATTCTAACAGAGACAGCATGGATGGCAGTAGAACGCCAAAAATACTATGTCCAGAATTACTCGGTACACGACACCTCATTCGACCTCCTGGCATCCTTCAAAAGTCCTATTTGTTGCCCCATGAAAACCCCATAGATCCCCACGGTGAAATTGGATCATCCTGAAACCCACAAAAATAGATTCTAAGAGTAAAAAATTCTTCGAAAACGACACCTAACTCGACCCCATAGCCGCTTTCCAGTCCCACAGAGCCCCACGAGTTTGAACGAACTTGCTGGAGAAGCTAGCATTTTGTCACAATTTCAGATTTGAAACAAAAAAAAGTGTACTGCCCAAAACGGCCTGGAAGGTGGACGGACATTCTATTTGTCGAATCTACACATCTCGATTCTACGTCAAATGACTTATTTCGAGGTCGATCAAAATTTTTGACCCCCTTCGCGGATACACAGGTGTAATATTCCAAGAATGGTGAACCCGTAATTGATCACAGTAAATGATCATTGTAATTAAGTCTCGTGCCATGCAATTATTGCTCGTTTGAACACCTATTTGCCGGTTCTACTCATTTTTGTTTATTACCTATTTTCTGAATAATCTGCCTGAGTGTGGTGTTTGCCGACGGTGCAGAGATCTAATCCAATGAGGTGGTTAGGGTGAGAAATGACTCCTCTGCTCAGCAGAGGAGTCATTTCTCACCCTAACCACCTCATCTGCCTGAGTTTTGGCGTCGAAAATGTTGATCGGCCTCAAAACGTGACCTTTCTTTCTTGTCTCATGTTGATTTGATGAGACCTGCCCGACCAAATCACAATGATCTTCGATTATTAAAAATAATTCATCCAGCCGTAATCAAATTCACAGTTTATGTACAATACATAGATCATGTACAATACGACGTATAGTACGTCGTACTAGTACGTTCCCCTGCGAATACGAGAGAGAAACGCTCTATCCGTCTGAATTGAGTTGTCCGTGACACACAAACAAATCCATCTTCGGGTTCTTGACAGCCTCATAAAACACAGCAGATTGTTGGAAAAGGCTGGTGTTTGCGACTTTCAATGCCAGGCTTTTTGCGTTCACCAACTTGTCTGTAAGGGTACCTATGGATTTTTAAATGATCAATAAAGTGGTGGAGGTCTTGAAAGAAACCGTTACAAGGGCACCATAGGAAAATTGTTAAACGAGAGAAATTGTATGAGACGGGCTGGTCCACCGAGGGGTGGGGGGGGGGGGGGGGGGGATCTAGCAGATCCTAGTGACAAGTGGCGTTGTGACTTGTGGGTCATCTAGCAAGTCGCACGAAAATTAAGATACTGAATCGGTTTTTACTCTGGAAACATGTGAAAGTTCATAGTTTCTTCCAATCGATTCACGTCAGAAACGTCCCTTTTCTAACATGTCGTCACAATAAGAGCAGCGTTCTGTTAAAATTTGTGTCGCCAGTGCCACAGAATCGGCTGAAAATTTAACAGTGCGCGCAATCATCGTATCGATCAACAAGAAGAATGACTGGAACGCGAAGCAAGCCCATGTGTCAATTGCTTAGACAAATCTTTACAATTTGCCGACCCTAGAGGACGACCCCAACACACTGATGTAGGGAACACAGACCTTGGAGACCACTCACGAGGAACAACACTGGCCGAGCTTTCCCCCGAGTGTATTTATTGTTCCTTCCTTCCTGAGATCACGCGTTGATCTTTCCGCTTTCCAGTCAATATTGCGCTGATTACACGTGATTTGCGATTCCCTAAAGGCCTGGTTTTTAACTCGTCGTACCTACTCTTCGTTCTACCTGTTAATGCATCAAGCTTACCTCAATTTCGCTGTTTTTTTTTTTTTTGTTTTTTTCATGTCGTACCTTATCGTGCTATAAATTCTTCTTCTATGTTTTCGTATAATATATGAAATTATATATATGTAATAATATATGATATTATCATGAAGTCCTCTTATTATGAAGTGATCTTAGTATAAAATTTCATCACGTCCCATTTTTAGGCTCTGCTCATGCACATCATTCCTCCAAATCTATCTATCTATTACTATTGTATAAAATTCTCTTTCTGTATGTATGTGCCCAGTAAACTTCTGAACGGCTGAACCAATTTCGTCGCGGGTGGGCGCGAATTGACCCGCGAGTTCCGACTTAGATAATAGGCTATATTAGATTTCGCGAACTCTATTCCTTCATCGCGAACGGAGTTTTCCTTCGCGACGAAAGCCGGGTCAAGTAGCGTCGTTACTAGGGATTGCTAGGAAAATTTTCAAAACGCCGAAACCCGGTACAACTTTTGGCGTCGGGTTTGAACGAAACTACGTCGGTTAAAACGAGCTTTTCACGCTGATTTCAACGACTGCAAAACGATTTCTGTGCGATAACCCGTTCGCAAGTTATTCGAAGATCGTCGGTTGGTGGGTACGAGTATTTTTTGCGAGCCTTCGATTAGTTTGATAAGTACTAGGTAATTTCATTTTGAGTTGATGGGTTGCTATGGGCTGCATATAATTGGTGATAGACAGGAATTTGATACTTCGCAACGAGAAACGGGCCAACAAGAGTTGTTAGGTAGGTACCTACTAAGGAAAATTACGAGTCGAAAATTACGGGTAGCTACTGGTGTTTGCACGGGAGATGGATATTTCGTGCGAAGCACGGGTGTCCCAGCCTACCTATTGTGACACGTCAACAAGCGTTGTTGGTACTTGGAAAAATCACGAGTTGATGGGTTGCTAAGGGTGTTCTAAGTGATGCATCATTGATAGGGGGTTTTGCGGAATAACGAATTTCTCTCCTGCTCATCCCAGAGCGCTAAAATTTGGTACGGGTACAGCTATTTGAGGATCAATCAAAGTGAACCTACATGGACAGGTAATTTAACCCTCTCCTATTATACGGGCCTTCGATTCGAAATAGTTCGATACTTCACAACCAGAAACGGGTCAACAAGGTTGGACGGGTTGGACGTGCTTGCTTTCCGAGTGAAGGATGGACGTATTATTGAAGGGAATTTGAAATTTGAGGGACGTATTAGGGAATTTGAAATTTGATATTTCGTGCGAAGCACGGGTGTCCCAGCTAGTACTAATATATAAAATTCTCTTGCTGTATGTATGTGCCCAGTAAACTGCCGAAAGGCTGAACCAATTTCGCAGCGGGTGGGCGCGAATTGACCCGCGTGTTCCGACTTAGATAATAGGCTATATTAAATTCGCGAACTCTATTCCTTCGTCGCGAACGGAGCTTTCCTTCGCGACGAGAGCCGGGTCAAATAGCGTCGTTATTAGGATTGCTAGGAAAATTTTCGAAACGCCGAAACCCGGTACAACTTTTGGCGTCGGGTTTGAACGAAACTACGTCGGTTAAAACGAGCTTTTCTCGTTGATTTCAACCAGTACAAAACGATTTCTGTGCGATAACGCGTTTGGAAGTTATTCGAAGATCTTCGGTTGGTGGGTACGAGTATTTTTTGCGAGCCTTCGATTATTTTGATAGGTACTAGGTAATTTCATTGTTGATTTGATGGGTTGCTATGGGCTGCATATAATTGGTGATGGACGGGAATTTGATACTTCGCAACGAGAAACGGGATGGACGGGAATGTGATATTTCGTGCGAAGCACGGGTGTCCCAGCTAGTAGCTTCTAAGCCCAATTCATGAGCGGCTTGAGATCGGGCACGCAAACAGTGGTCGAAAATGATTGAAAATAAATTTTTTGCTTAAGAGTCCCGTACCTACATTATCAGTCAGTCTGCATTTCTTGAAGATCAGGCGTACCGTTCATCTTCAAGCCATGGATCTTATGACAGTTTTGAATGTCCGCCTGCCCTTCCAGAACCGTTCCACATCATGCGAGTTAATACGTCTTCCTGCATAACGTTCCTATCTGATATCCATTCGGGATCGGAGACAATTTACCCACAAAAATTCCAGGTCAAGGTTCCACTCCGGCAATAATTTTCTCCAGTTCAGCAACCTGTTGGGTTCACTACCACCGCATTAGGCCACCAATCAACACGCACAGCAATATCAATACGTAACCTGCAATCAAAATTCTCAATAAAAAGTGATACCTTCCACGTTGGCATTTGACTTCCATAGAAGTCGGGTATACGGTATACCCGACTGATATTAGCATCTCATCAAATACTACTGTATGTACCTACCGATCCGTTTTTGGTTTATTATTCTTGGAATAATACACCTACGTTTTCGCGACGGGGGTCGACGACTCCGATCGGCCTCAAAATTTGACATTATTCGTTTCAAGTGGTCTAGATTCCAAAACCGAAATGTCCGTCCGCCGTCCAGGCCGTTTTGGGCAGTAGGAATTTTTTTAAAAATCTGAAATTTTGACGAAATACTCGGTTTACCATCTAGTTGTGCCCGCAAGGTTTTCAGCCCTCCAGGCTAAAATGGGGCTACAGAAGGGGGTTTTTGAAGGCTTTTAGCTATGGGATCGTGTCAGGTGTCGTTTTCGAAGTAGGTATTTTTGGACGTAGAATCCATTTTTTGGGGTCCCGCAGCGATCCGATTTCACTGTTGCGATCTATAGGGCTTTCTTGGGGCTACAAATGGGATTTTTGAACGATCCCAGGAGGTCAAATATTTTTCAAGTAAAAAAACAAAATAAAATTTGAAAAAAACATTTTTTGAAAAACCAAAAAATCAAAAAATCTTTTTTGAAAAAAATAAATAAATAAAATTTTTTTTAAAATTTTTTTTCATTAACACAGAATTAAATTTCTGCACAAGTAACTTATATCAAAGAATAATAAACCCTTGTGTAAAATTTGCAGCGTTTTTCTTCTTGTCATAGTGTTCTGAGCCTATTCCCATAATTTTCTCGCAAAAAAGCTAATAAAGAAGGGGCTGAAAGGAGAAAAAAAAAGATAATGGTGCGTTCAGAGAATACCTATCATCAACTGCGTATTATGCGCGACACCGGAGTGGATATTATTCTTATTTCTTGTGGGATCCAACGTTGACGATTTGAGAATCGCATGTTGGTGTACGTACAATGTGTATCAGTTGAAAAACGCTGCAAAATAGGTTTATTATTCGTGATAATCGAATATCATCGTAGAGTTTCCAGACAGGAATGGACCCACCTAAATCAATTCTTTTTCTAAATTACTTGAACTGGAAAAAACTTGAGTCACCGTTCGAAACTCCCTTCTAAGCTAATTAAAAGCCCCATAAGCCACCCGGTATGATTGGGCAGGTCTTGGACCCCCCAGGGTCACCCCCGTACGTTGATTCTACGTTGTTCACAAGTATTTCAAAACCGACACCTCACGATTGCTTTTAAAAACAACAAAACCCTTCGAAAACCCCACCACTGGCTGAAAGCCCCGTACCACGTTGGACGTGGAGCCTATTTTGTCAACATTTCAAATAATAAAATGTTCCCCTTGTCAAAGTGGAGTCGAGTGAGGTGTCGTTTTCGAACTGAGTTTCGACGTAGAATCGATTCAAGGATCCCTGAACCGGAAAGGGGTACACACAAAGGTGGAATTGGAAAAGGTTTTTTGGTCTATCTTCCTTGAACGATGTGTGGGACAGAATACGATCCCTTACGTTCGGTAAATCCTTAAAAAATCAACCGTACGAGAAATTCTAAAATGTTGAATAAACCCGAATAAAACCCGTTAAATTTCCTACACTTCCACAATCATCTACAAATCTTGTTGTGTAGGTTAGCCCCCGATTGGAACGAAAACGAAGGTTTCCTGCTTACCTAATTCGTTTCACTGCGTTATTTACTCCTTGCGGAATTCCAATTTACATTCTGACGGCAGGAACCGGGCCTGTTTTGTCCTGGAGGCCGGAGCATATGAATTAAATTTTAGATACACCTCGGGGCTCCAGGACGAGATATCCTCATTTCCATTCAACTCATTAAATGAGTTTTAATTTTGTGTTGCAAGCCATTTACAACAAGCAAAAAAAAGTTTTATTTTTTAATTCACCTCGAACCCGAAGAGGGTATACCTTTATTTGTACTTCGTCACTCTAAATTTTGCAATATGAAGACTTTTGACTTATTCATGTTTGGGAATAAAGGATATAAGTACCTTTATTAAGGCCCGGAAAAGTTAATAATGAAAGATATTTACTCTAAAGTCTTCTTCAAATATCACCTCTAAATTTTTTAATTTAAAGATATTTGACATATTTACGATTGGGAATAAAGGATACCTACATATCAGTAAAAGTAAAAAAAAAAAAAAAAAAAAAAAGTAAGAGACCTACTTCAGAGATGTCATCTTCAGATGAAGTGTTGTCGTAGGAGCCCGGAATTGGTCCGTGAAATATCTTAAGAAACATGTTTATCTGTCGTTTGTAGTTCATTCTTGATAACATGTTTATAAACCAAAAGAATTCGAGATGACAAAGTAGGTACCTAATAGTAAACACCCCCCCACTACTCCTTGCTTAGGGAGAACCCAAAATAAGGACTAATAAAGCAACGATTTGTTGTAGTTTAGCCCAGTATTGTTATAAACATATGTATTTTTAGTGAATGGGAGAGCAAGAATTTTTCCACTTGAGAAAACTGAAAATTGGCTATAGCCAATTAGTATACTATTAATGTTTTCCGATACTCTCCACTTCCTTCTGAGTTACCATGGTAACTCAGAAGCACCGCTCGATCCTGTACCTACCAGAGCGATTAGTATCACCTCGTCTCCCGTTTATGCAAATTCGTCGATTGCGTTTCGTTCACGGTTCCAAGGGGATAATAGGTCAAGTAATTAACATTCCCGTAAATGTTAATTCAATGGTTTCAGATTTCCTCGTCAACTGGAGGATGATCGAGCATTCAATGAACACATCAAACGGCATCTCATTCATAAATCAACCTACTTGAAGGGTTATGTGAAGAAGTCGGTGATGAAGCGTGGCTTAGATATCTCGTTGCTAAACCCTTTTACCGTATGAACGGAATTTCCATAGATGAGTCTTAGTATCGTGAAGATGATAATTTTCCTGCTTTGGCTCCCGTTCCCGAGGCAGAAGCATATTATGCTTTCAGCAGATGCATCAGCTTCTGCCTCGGGAACGGGCGCCAAAGCAGGAAAATTATCATCTTCACGATACTAATATATTATATTGCACATTCAACGCTAGTGATAATTTGAAGATATTGACACGTGGAAATGTTAACTTTGTCAACAATATGATTGAGAATAACCTTTCCTTTCTAAAATCTATTCCTAATAGTGTGCAATATTGGATGGCTAGGAAGAAAGATGTGTTTGCCATGATTCGGCAGTTGGGAAAGCCTGCAATTTTCCTCACATTAAGCGCTAGTGAATACGGATGGTCTGACTTGCTGCGGTTACTTAATCGTTTGGAAATGAGAAAGGAGTGGACGGGTGAAGCTGACCCAGCAACATCGATGGGTTCTGATTTACGGACAACGCTTGTAAATGAGGACCCGGTAACGTGTTGCTTATATTTCAATAAGCAACACTTAGCTCAGGGGGGGGGGGGGGGGTGTACCAAAAATTTCCGAGCAATTATGCACCAATTTACGTAACTAGACTATCGGCCCCCGGTTAAATCTATACATTGTGTTTTAGCCCATGCTTTTCACATAAGCTTGTCTACTGATTGGCAATATGCGTACCAATGAATTACCTAGGTAATAATTAATTAATGACCTAATTACCTCTATTCAGGTTATTAATGCATTGTTGTTTGACTTACCTTCTTAATGTGCACAAAATAAACTGTAGGAGCGAGTCAGCTGATTTGCGTATGACATCATAGAATGATGTCATACGTACAAATATTGTTTGTAGGACACGAATTAGTACCTAGTTGGGCTCCTACTGGACACGAATTAGTAGTTGCGCTCAACGAATTCGAATTCGTATTTTTTCAAAAATAGTCTTTGGGTTGTGCTTAATTATTAATAATTACTATTGTGGGGATTCGGTATAGACCCCACGCTATTTTCCTTAAAATTGTTCGGCAGCCGCTGCAATCATTCACGTTAAGCTCACGGTGGGCAGCAGCACGGGATTTTTTTCCCGTGAATCTCCCCCCTCCCGTTGTTTCAGAAATGTTCTGAAACAACGCATCGTAGCGACTTGCAGTTGATCTCATTCGATTCAGCGCAAAACAATGTTGAGCACACCACACCTCATAGTTCCCATAACAACGACGTTGAAGAACTTTACGCATTTGAGTGAATATTTTGGAAATTCGCGTTTTCTGGATAAATAGAGCTCTAAGAGCAAATCCTGACTTGATGGAGAAAATAGGAAATTTCTGTTCGCCATGTCTGAAATCACGGAACCTCTCAGATCTTCCGACCGCTTGTTGCCCTTTTCTGCTGCCATGTGTTTTCAATTCGGCAATTTTGAATGGTTACCTCCATGTTGTCTTGAAAGATTACGGTTAGATGAATAGGTACTCAATGAGGCGCCGGTCCTACGTCATAGCACAAGGCACTTGACCCAATGAAGGTCCGTGAAAGTAGACCAAGCGGAAGGATTCTGAGTTTCAATCGTCCTTCAAGCCGGCGGGTTCATCTGAGTCCAGAACCGGGTCGATGGCCACTTGCACAAAAAAAAAAAAAAAAAAAAAAAAAAAAAAGAATGCCAACTTCCAAAGAAAAATACATCACCTTCCTTATTCATATATAATTTCGGTTGGAGTGAAAATACTTTTCGAAATGATCCATCCGACCATTACAGTTCGCCGCTTGCGAAGTTCCTGAGTTTCGCAATGCGAGCCGGTCACTTAGTCCTACTGCGTGTCTAACTACTAGCCTAACTAACTAGTACAAGTCCATTACCTAATATAGCTGCGAGTATCTTGTGATCAATAGACATCCGGATACGTAAATTAGACTATTCAAGCATTACTGCAGTCTCATCTGAATCAAATGAAATAAACTTTAATCGGTGGTCTCTCATGGGAGCATAATTCCATAACTTTGAGAATGTTGATGTGTTCAGAATTTACCCAGCTGCAAAGTTCTACCCTTATTTTTGATGATATTTGAGTCATTTTATTATAATAATTATATAAATAATAATTATTATTCATGTTCATGAGGAAGATTAATCAATTGGATTAGCCCCATGAAAAACTGGCTGGTAACACGAAAAACATGGTGTGGTATTATGCGGAGCTCCCCATGATAGGACCCCTTCTACCTTCCCATACCTAATAGGGGCTTCCCTTCTTTCCAGAAAAATTGAGTCGCGCCTTCAAAAGTTGAGCTACATAGCTCCGCCACACGTGAGAAGATTCACAAATGACTGCTCTAACAGGACCTGTTCAGTATCACCTGGTGATACAAACCGCGTTTCCCTGCAACCAACAGTGACATTTCTATGATAAACCAAAGGAAGTGAAAATTACGTTCAAAAACGTTGAAAAACTTTCATGATTTACCATGGCAACGGAGTAGCATCCAGATGCGGGATATTTATAGCAATTAAGACGGACTAGGGCGGTATATTTGCACGTGCATTCCTCCATCCCCTATCCCTACCATGGTAGGAGAAATGGCCACCTCCCCTATTACCCCTACCCGTATTAGGGGACACCCCGTAATAGGCGACTCTCCCCTACTTACCTGGCCAAAATATATTGCCTACATTAAGGATACCTTTTTTCGCATGTTGGTATAAACTTTAAGAACCACCATTTCAATGCGACAAATTTCAACCACTTACGTAACGTGACAAATTTGGTTTACACCACCGTCTTTCTCCCCTCCAATCGACCCAAGGTAGATCATTGACACATTGAATTGGGTTTCTCGCTTAGATTACAATTCCCAATATTATTATAAATGCGCTACCTAATAATGTTTTGTGGAAATTAATTCCTTTCGAGGTTCTTGAAAAAAATCTCGTTGCATTCCTGCCGGAAACAAGAAGCCGATTTCCACCAGCGATTTCCTTCTAATGCGTTTTTAAGCGGAGAAAATGAACTAGAGTTACGTCAGGGACTGTTCTCCTTACCGGTTGTGGTTGCAGATCAAACGCCCCATTAAACCGCAAGGTTTTTTTCCTCGTCGTTCGTCAAGAAATGTGCATCTTCAACGAACGCACTTACGACATCAAAGCCATTGGATGGAATTACTTCAGTAAGCAACGTGCCACCTAGGATTTGGCGTAAGTGAACGATTGTTAATGAACGAGGAATGATAACGAACTAAAGATACTTAGGTACATGAATTCTGGAGTTTCAAAATCAATACCTTCCTTTTTTTAAATCGTACTCTAAAATATTAGGACAGATAAGGGACCTCCAGAGATGGATTGTACGTCAGAAATTACTTCGTAAACAACACCTTATTCAACCTCCTAGCCCAAGTCCTTCATAAGTCCCACTCGTATTCCTATACATCCTCATGGTGTAGTAGGATGGGTCCAATTCGCCATAAATGTATTTTACGTCCAAAAACCCTCCGAAAGTGACTGTCGTCTTCCCGACTCCTCACCATAATATAATATAAGGATTTATATTATAAATCCTTCAAAAGCTCCACCTGTTAGCTCCCAGTGCCCCACGGGTGGGCACAACTAGACGCAGAACTGGGTTCATTGTCAATATTTCATAAGAAAAAAACAAACAAAAACAAAACAATTCTTCATGAAAAAAAAGACAATTCATCTGAATCCGAAATGGCGGAGGATAGAAGGACATTACATTTTGGTCTACGATTATTAGGATAATCAACCTAAATAATAATAATATCATATTTCCAGGACGGGTTTCAGCAATTTAGATAGGCCTCAAAATTTGCCATTACTCGTTTCGTGACTTGTAGATTTCAAAAATGAAATGCACATCTGCCTTTCAGGACGTTTTGCGCAGTAGGTTTTTTTTTTTTAATTCGAAAATTTTTCCGAAATACTCGGTTTTCCATCTGGTTGTGTCCGCGAGGTTTTCAGCCCGATCACTCTAACCCGTGGGGCTCAGTGAGGCTAAAAATAAAAAAAGTGAAGCTATCACTGCCGCCCCTAAATCCAAGGTGCGTCACCAGGTGCCGCCATGATAGAGAGTTCCTAAAGAAACATCAGAGTTACGTCGACCGTTAATTTTTATCACCGTAAGGGATTTGTCTAGGGAGAATCAAAGAAAAGCTAACTTCACATAAGACCGTAACAGAGATACGGTCTTATCAAAAGTCACGCTAAATTTAAAGTGCCGCTATTTACGTTCTATTGCTCGAAATTAACGGCGGTATCCTTAAGACCGTAAGTTTATTGCCGTAACTTTACGGCAATAACGTTCGACGTTAGGCATAAGGACGTAAGTTATCACCGTTATTTCTGCGCATGCGCGAAATCTCGAGTTACGTCGACCGTAACTCATCACCGTTAGGCAAAAAGTGGCTTTAGGAACTCTCTATTGACCCAACATTGATTTTCCTAACGTAGCTCCGCACATGTGACGGACCCGGCACATGGGGCGCACGTGGCCCTCCGTCACATAATATGTGTATATTATACAGAGTGGCATTGAAGGTGTAGGTCACATATACAGGTGGTAGGCTTCAGGATAGGTGTAAGACCCAAGTTTGGCAAAGAGCTTAAATTGGCCTTACTCCCTGGTTGGAGGTAGGATTAACAACAAAATGTGTGAAACACACAAACAATCAATATATTATAAACGATAAATAATGTACAGAATATTATTGTTTAATCCTACCTACCTAAGTTCCTCTCAAAGTTCCGCGGTAAACTAAGTCCTGGTAATCGGCGACGGAAATGTCTTTCGCGAGATTGAGGTCGGACTAGGGAAAAGTACGTTCGGGAGCTGTTCCGAACGGGCTGATTGGGAAATTGACGTGCGGGGAATAGTCAGATGTAGTGGTAGGTCAGGATGTAGTGGTACTACTCACAACGAAGTAAATCCCTCTGTAGATCCAGGGACAACCCGACGGTGTTTCCCCGAGCACGAACAATCGACAACAACAACAGCTCCCGAACGTACTTTCCCTGGTCCGATCTCAATCTCGCGAAAGACATTTCCGTCACCGATTACCGGGACTTTGTTTATCGCGGAACATTGAGAGGAACTTAGGTAGGTAGGATTAAACAATAATATTTTGTACATTATTTATCGTTTATAATATATTGATTGTTTGTGTGTTTCACACATTTTGTTGTTAATCCTACCTCTAACCAGGGAGTAAGGCCAATTTAAGCTCCTTGCCAAACTTGGGTCCTACAATAGGGGATCGAGTGGGATCTCGTTTTTGAAGTATTTGTGGGCGTAGAATCCATTTTTTGGGGTCCCAGAACCAGTTCCTAAAAAAAAAAAAATTTAATAAGCTTTTTTTTTAATCAACAATTAATTTTTGCACAATTTTATCAAAACATAGTAAACGCTTTTGAAAAATTTTGAAGCGTTTTTAGATTCTACACGTCATTGAACGTTTAAGGACAAATGTGTGGTCGATTCTGATGGCAATGAACAAAAACAAAATAATAATAATTTCTAATGAATAAAATCATAAGGGCACGTTAAAACGGGAAACTCTCCTACCGCTGAATTGATCTGAGAGGTCGCTTTGCGACTCTTGGCAATCGCAGCCGGGCGTATTGTACGAGCCCCTCGTACATTTCAAAAACGGGAAAAACTCACCTCCGGACCGCTCGTGCCGTCAGCCTCGCAGCCGGCCACATTGAGGGCAGACCTTGTCGACTCCACTGAGCTTTCTTCATCAGCTGTTGATGCAACTCGAAACCTTCCAGCCCTCTCTGACATAGAAGTGGAAGATCTTTTTCTTGTGTCTCTCTTCTGAGGAAATGGCAATGCGGTAAAACCGCTGGAAGGTTCCCGTGAAGTGTCTTATTGGAGAAATCACATAATATTGAGTGATTGTGAGGGGCGAAGCTTAGAAATAGAAAATCTTATAACGATACATGTTTATGATAAATATAATATTGATATTTAAAAATCATCAAGATTGATGGAAAACCACGTTTTTAGTAGTTTTTCGGCAAAAATCGGTTATTGCACTTACCGAGATGCGGTTGGTCGCATTCGACGCAGACATGTACCAAGTATATGGCGAAATTTTGTTGGTTCGGCGAAGTATTGTAGGTTTTGCAGAATCGTCAGAATAGTGAAAAAAATCATCAAGATTGATGGAAAACCACGTTTTTAGTAGTTTTTCGGCAAAAATCGGTTATTGCACTTACCGAGATGCGGTTGGTCGCATTCGACGCAGACATGTACCAAGTATATGGCGAAATTTTGTTGGTTCGGCGAAGTATTGTAGGTTTTGCAGAATCGTCAGAATAGTGAAAAAAATCATCAAGATTGATGGAAAACCACGTTTTTGGTAGTTTTTCGGCAATAAACACACGAAAGAAGCATTTTAGACCCATCAACAGTTATATGGGCGTGTTCAGCGTTAGATTTACTGTAAGAATAGCACCTGCTCGTTGAAAAATAATGAAGTTGGAAATTAAGTGAGTTTTTTTAACATTTGGGTACTGTACAGTGGAACCTCTGCGTCTAGGGGCAAAACGGACCTCGGATTCGGATTCAGCACCCTCAAAAACTCCAGGACCACTATCAGACCTCTTGAAGCATGAGATCGATTTTTTTCTGTAGAGCAGTATTATTCGCGTACGCGCTTGAAACAAGAATAATATTCTCACCATTCCAAGTAAAAGCTATTTTCTAAACGTCGCGACGTGTCTCTTTTACGATGGCCGTTCTATTGAAGAGAAAATAGATCACTTAGTAAGTAAACCTTGAAACAGAAAGAGTCTTTGGTTTATTATTCTTGGAATGTAATCGCGACGGAGGTCGAAAATTCTGATCGGCCTCAAAACTTGAGATTATACGTTTCATGATGTCTAGATTCCAAATACGAAATGTCCGCCCGCCGTCCGAGCCGTTTTGAGCAGTAGTAATTGTTTTTTTTTTTTAATCTGAAATTTTGGCAAAATACTCGGTTTACCGTCTAGTTGTGCTCGCAAAGTTTTTAGTCCGATCGCCTCTACCCGTGGGGCGCTATGGAGCTAAAATGGAGTTACGGGCGGGTTTTTTTTTTTAAGGGTTTTGACAATAAGATCGATTGGGGTGTCGTTTTCGAAGTACTTTTGGACGTAGAATCCATTTTTTGGGGTCCCAGAACGATTCGATTCCACCGTGAGGACCAATGGGGGCTTTCATGGGCTACAAATGGGAATTTTGCAGGATCCCAGGAGGTCATATAACGGATGTAATTTAAAATTATTTCAACTAACATAACATAACATAAAATAAGATCACAAATAAACGATATTATTAGAATGTTAAGTACTGAGGAAACTTACATAAGGTGTCGTTTTCCGATTAATTATGGACGCATAATATATTTTTCGAGGTCACACATCTGTCCAAACAATGTAAGACTTTTTTTTAATGAAAATTTTTTTTTCTTTATGACAGAAATAATTGTTGCAAAATAATTGCATAATAATTATTATTATCACAAAGAATAATATACCCTTGTGTAAAATTTGCAGCGTTTCTTGTTTTCATAACTTTCTCCCAATTACAGACAAAATTATTTTTCTAAAACATGAGCACCTACGTACTTGATACGCGCGTGAGTTCAAACAAGACGAATACATCGTGAGAAATCGTCGTCTTCCCTTCGTGCAATTGACCAAAAAGACACGACTGGTTTCCTTTTGCATGTTTGTTACTAGCTCATGTAATGGTGAAGTTAAAAATAATTACCGTGGCCATATTTCCAAAAATCCTCAGCCGAAACCGAAATATCGTCCTCTTTTCTTCCTATCTAGGTATCTAGGTACCTATCTAGTGTTTTTAAGTATTACTTTTGGTTTATTATTCTTGGAATAATACACCTATGTTTTCGCGACGGGGTTCGACGACTCGGATCGGCCTCAAAATTTGACATTATCTGTTTCAAGAGGTCTACATCTAAATCCGAAATGTCCGTCCGCCGTCCGCCGTCCGGCCCGTTTTGCGCAGTAGGAATTTTTTTAAATCTGAAATTTTGACAAAATACTCGGTTTACCATCTAGTTGTGCCCGCAAGGTTTCCAGTCCGATCGCCCAAACCCGTTGGGCGCTATGGGGCTAAAATGGGGCTATGGGAGGAGGTTTTTGAAGGCTTTTAGCTATGGGATCGAGTTAGGTGTCGTTTTCGAAGTATTTTTGGATGTAGAATCCATTTTTGGGGGTCCCGGAACGATCCGATTTCACTGTGGCTATCTGCAGGGCTTTCATGGGGCTAAAAATGGGATTTTTGAAGGATCCCAGGAGGTTAAATATTTTTCGAGTAAAAAAAAAAAAGAATTTTCGAAAAAAAACAAATTTTGAAACAAAAAATCCAAAAAACAAATTTTTTTGTAACAAAAATCAAAAAAAAAAATTTTAATTTTTTCATTGACAGAATTAAATTTCTGCACAAGTAACCTATATCAAAGAATAATTATTATTCTTTTATTTATTATTCGTTTATTATAAACCCTTGTGTAAAATTTGCAGCGTTTTTTTCGTATCTCTTACTAGAAAAATCAAATTGGGTCAGCAGAGTAACATTTTATAAGATACGAGGAAACGGAAGGTACAAAATGTGTGGCTGTAATCAGAATCAGACTTCCTTTACGAGGTTGGCCGTTTCGAGGGAACTGGTCCTTGTGCAACGCCTCGCCCCACGTCTGAAATCGTCTTCACCTCCCGACCTTATTCGACAAAAGCCATCCCTCGCCCGCTGGCATTCTACTGCAAGATCCCGAGGCCGAGACTGGGTGGTAGTATTTGAATGGCCCCTGGCTCTACCGGTTGAATTGTTCGGCGACACTTTCCACGCGTTGAGCAAGTCCTGAGGGTGCGGCGCGCCGAGGGCCTTTTTGATTGACGACCTGAGTGTCTAGGAAACGACATACAGTCCCTTGAAACCTCGTAATTTAAACGAATTGTGATCTCAGCACATTTTTAGTTACCTATATTATATGTTGGCACATTATATTTGCCCAAGAATTCATGCTGTTGGAGGTAGATGCATCCACCCGTACTTTTACTCTAGAGATTTTATTAAATAAAATAATGATCCTCCCGAGAAAATGGACCATGCCAGCTTTAATTGGCATTAAATGCAAGTTTTCCATTTCTAAGGCATTGTTTGTGAATGATTCATTGTCGTTAGACGCTGTCTATCTGAAGGAATAACTGTCCAATTGAACGAATTATAATATAATAGCATTAATAATATTATTCGAAGTATTATAGAAACGTAAGGAAATCAACAGACTCGGGATTTATGTTTTCAACACGATATCCTGATTGATCAGATTGTAAGCTGAAGACGCGTATTGCGAAACGCAAATTCCCCATGTGAGATAATATATATAAAAAAAGGAAAGGATTTCGGGTAGATGATGACGTAGGAAAAGATGTGAGATAATATGATTCATAATATAAATCATATATGATATATTATATCTCAGTTGGTTTCCTAACGATTCTGTATTATTAAGGGTTATTTTATCTATTGATAATTTATTATATAAAATTATTAATCAATAATAATACAATTTTACTAGTAAGGAGTTATTATTTTTGTATAAATTGTGAAAAAAATTGTGTCCTGTATAGTGTTGTTAGGATAAGGGACCTCCGAAAATGGATTCTACGTCCGAAATTACTTCCAAAACGACTTTTCATTCGACTTCTTTGCCGAAGTCCTTCAAAACCCTCAGGTGTGGCACCAAAGAAGCCTTTTAGGTATATCCTCACGCTGTTGTGAGATTTTACTTCCTTTCGTAAAATACTTACGTCTTTCGAAAATACTTCGCCCTAACGTAATAACTCCGTTCAAAAACCCCTCCTGTAGCCTCTTTTAGCCCCACAGGTAGGGCGACCGGTCTGAAAAGTTTGCGGGGCCAGCTCGGATGGGTGCTCAGTAGGATAGGTACAAATAATTTGTATAATTAATTTCACCAATTATTGTGAAATTTCCAGTGTGTAACAAATCATACAAGGAACCTTTCTTGAGGTCGATCAATATTGATGATTGAATATTATTCAACCCCTGCCTCGAACAGAAAGGTGTATTTAACTAATAAACCAAAAATAGTATTAATATTTTCAAATAAAAAGCACACATTTCTCTCTCTAGTAGTAATATTCTTCGAAATGACGAGGCAGAGCATTCAGAATGCTCAAACAACAAACATAATTCAAAACGCTGCAAGTTAAATTGCCTACGGTGTATTATTTTTAAAAGTTGAACATCGTTGGGTGGGTCCAAGATCCTATAAATTGGTTCTGCGACTCTATCCAACTCCTGGCTGCCTGGTCAGAACCCTTCAAAATCCGTCCGAGTCTGACAGGTCTCGCTCACCAATTCTACATCCAAAATTACTCCGAAAACGGTACCTCACTTGACCCCCCCGCCCAAAGTCTGGGAAATTTTAAGCCAAGCCCATTAAGCCCATTTTCAAGTGTAAATCCTTGCGGTTTACAAAACTCCTAGGTCCATTGAGCACATTTAGAAGGCATTTTGCACATCTAGTTACCATGTGCACATCTCGTGACATTGTGGACATCTAAAGACATTGTGCACATGTGGTTTCCCATTAGCACATCTAGTGACATTGAGCACATTTAGAGTCATTCGAGTCCGGATCAGCTGAGTGGCTCATAAAGCTAATTGCTATGCTTTACACTCTAGGAAGCTGTAATTTCGTATGTAGCCTCTTTAGGACATTTACTTGACGATGCCCAGGGTCCGGATCAGCTGAGTTGCTCTTAAAGTTAATTTCTATGCTTTACCTACACTCAATTGTAATAGAGGGGAGTACAGAAGAGGGAAAGGGGCGGGTAGGAAATGGGGTTGGGGGGGGGGGGGGGGACCAAAGACATGAAAATTTTATGTCCCAATGTGTTGCAGACATTTAATGTCCCAATGTGCTGCAGACTCGTATGCAAGCGTTTCTTGCTCAAATAATCGCTTAGTCCATCAGGTTTCTATGATTTTTTAGGAGTTTTGTAAAATTTTTTTTTTTTTTTTTCGGAAAACCCCATGTCAATAATGGTTTATTATTCTCTAAACAATCCCGAAAAATTTTCATTTAAAAAAATGATGACCAAACATTCGGTTAAACTGTTTAACCGAATGTTTGGTCATCATTTTTTTAAATGAAAATTTTTCGGGATTGTTTAGAGAATAATAAACCATTATTGACATGATGTTTTCCGAAAAACTTTTCTTAAAAATTGTAAAATTTAGCCCAGGTTGGTACATTTTTCATCAACTTGAAGTGGCAAATCATTTTACCGTTTTTCACCGTGAATGAATGTTACGTCTCAACATGGTTCTGACGTAACATCGCGACGGAGTCGAGTCGTTGAACTTGAAAGAAGGTGGCCTGTGAGCGGGAAACACAAGCTAACCAGTGACCGACTCTTCAAGGTCAACAAGTGCATTTATATCGCGCTAAGTGCAATGCCGAGGAAAGTCTCTCGGCCCCGTATGGAAATCCATACGCCGCACTGGAGCATCACGGACAAGATAACGAGAGATTTTCGGGACTCACTTCGTTGCATGGTACATACGCATTCGCGACGGAGGCCGAAAGTTCTGTACGGCCTAAAAATCTGTCCTTTATGTTTCACGACGTGTGAACAACCAACCACATCGTGGAGAACTATGGGGCTATAAATGAAGCGTTTAATGGACTTCGGCCAGAAGGTCAACAGAACTGTTGTTTTCGAAGAACAAAATTTTGATTTTAGAACTAATTTTTGTGGTCCTTTATTGGCCACCACTATTATAGTATAATACAGGTAAACCTTTTTTTCTTCTGTGAAATGATGTTGTCATTACAATAGGATTAATTTTGTAGGTATAATAAACAACCTACTTTGGTATAATAAACCGTTGTATAACATCATCAGCGCTTTTAATCATTGAGGCCAATGTGGAATGCAATACAGTGGGCGAGATAAAGACGCTCAAAAGGGTTACAATCAGAATCAGAATCAGAAATTTACCAATTTTCGTTAGCGAACCCCTTATTTTAATCCCCTCATCAGATACGAAATGATTGGAATCTACTCGGCCCCATACATCATAATATGAAAATCTAGTCTAAATCACTAATTCTCACTGTGTCTGTGTGTCTGTGGGTGTGTCTGTATGTCAATCGCCTACTCTGACTAAACGGTAAGCCCTAAAAATACGCCGATTTTTCCTATCGTCTCTGTCGACCGTTTAAGTGTCCTTAGGGGGGGTCGCAGACCCCCCCTGTCCGAATAAGCGCTCGGCCGAGCGGAGCGAGGCCTTATGTCTGCTTAAGCGGTCGGCCGAGCGAAGCGAGGCCTTATGTGTGAGTAGGGGTTTGAACCCACCCCCCCGGCCGAGCGAAGCGAGGCCCCCCTGTCCGAATAAGCGCTCGGCCGAGCGGAGCGAGGCCTTATGTCTGCTTAAGCGGTCGGCCTCGCGAAGCGAGGCCCGACGGGGGGTCTGGGGGGCGGAGCCCCCCAGCTGGGTGCGTAGGCGAGCATAGCGAGCCGGAGCATCTAGTATAATATAATATAGGGCCGCGTGGCCCTAGGGTCTAAGGAACTCGGTAGGGACCCGTTTAAACAATCGCTAAATAAATAAACCAATAATTGAAAGGTGGGTAGTCGTGTTAAATTGGCCAATTTTGGTACAAAAATAAAACGCTCAACGCGTTTGAAAAATCAATTGGTTCCCAAAAATACGAGCTTCTTCAATTTCAAGTTGTTGCAATGACTTGTCGCTGTTGTTGGCTCACAATAATTGAAGACTTTTGGGACCAAAGGACCTAAATTCCAAAATGAATTTTAATCAACGAATTAATTTCAATCAATGCTTTAAAATAATAAGAAGTCAATTTAACTATTAAATTGACTTAACAACAAATTATTATTATTTTAAATTACCTACTTAATTTAGTACGACAATAGTTGTTGTTAAGCATTAAGTTATTCAAATGAATTAAATTAACTTCTTCTTATTTTTTAAGTATTAATTGAAATTAATACTACAATGAATTTTTTTTTTTTTACGAGATGAAAAATTCTCTATGGACTGACAGCGGGGAAGTCCCCGCCCTTATTATTAATAATACAATGATAATAATTATAACAATTACAATAATAATTATAATAATTAATAATAATTATAATAATAATAATTGTAACCTCCATGTTAAAGAAACAAAAAAGTGCTATAGTGAAGAACATCCAAATGTTCAAACTAGAGTTTCGCTGCGATCGGCTGGCACCTCAACCGTTCGAGCGTGGTGGTCGAAGAGTGAGTCGGCTCGGGATTATGGTGAGACCGGGTGAATTGAGCAATTTATTGGGACCTGTTGTAAGGATTGACCTTATTTCCCTGTATTCAGCTCAGTCTGCCCCTTTGAACAGATCCTGGGAACGTTTCTCATGCTTCCGAGAGGTGGTAGGGTTATCCCTAAATTGGAACAGACGAGGCAGTTGGAAATCTTTTCGACTAGAGTCAACTTAATGATGTAATTGGAACTGTGATGTCATGACGGCATAGAAGCTGTCACCTAATCCTGTTATGATGGTTAGAATTGGATAGTATTAGAACACGCGGATTTCATGCTACCTACCTAATCATAATGTGAATTAGATAGTCGTCCAGCGGACTATTAATATAATGTCGACATTGAGGTCCTCTTACGAGGATAAAATTTATCCTAATACTGCCAATATATATCTGAATAATACTCACATTGGTAGTTCATATGGTTATGTAATTTTCAAGTGATGTTACCTTTCTAAATTTTGTTTACTGCCAATTTGCCCTACTGTGCGGTAAAATCATGAATTATGAATGAAATTGTTAAAATAGTACATAACTTTTTGTTTTTTGTTCCAGTGGTTACAGGATGCACCGACGGCATCGGTAGAGCGTACGCTTTTGAATTGGCAAAGAGGAAAATGAATATTGTACTCATCAGCCGAACCGAAGAAAAGCTACTAACGTTGGCTCTCGAGATAGGTCAGTGCGATATCTTTCATTCTTTCACAAGGGGCTGTTCAACAACCAAAACCTGATGATGCTATTAATTACTCAATCTCCGCGGAAATGACTGCCATCGACTGCTAATTAGATGTATCTACCTCGTGATTGAGGAGCAGGGTGTCAGTTAGAATTAAGTCTGATAGAATTAATCGCCCAGTTGTTGTTAATTTGTTTTGGTTTATTATTCTTGGAATAATACACCTACGTAATCGCGACGGAGGTCAACGACTCGGATCAGCCTCAAAATGGAACATTATCCGTTTCTCTTGACCCGGAGACCTCTTGGTCTATAAAAACGGATGCCCTCCATCGTTTTCCTATTCCAAGGAAGCCGGAAATGGATCCCCATGATAGCCCCATAGATCCCCACGGTGAAATTGGATCGTTCTGGGACCCCCAAAAATGGATTCAAAAAATACTTCGTAAACCACAACTAACTCGACCCAATGGCCGAAACCCTTCAATAGCAAAGAAACCCTTCAATAGAAACCCTTCTGTAGCCCCTTTCTAGCCCCATGGGTTTGGGCGGTCGGACTGAAAACCTTGCAGGCACAACTAGATTGTAAACCGAGTAATTTGGCAAAATTACAGCATTACATAGATGTATTATTCCGGGAATCATAGACCAAAAGAAGCCTGTTAAGCTTCATTTGAAGTAAAAACATACAAATTTTTACTTGCTCATTTGTGACTTCCTCATTTTTTACATTTTCGACTCCCATATTTTGTTCCTATAGGATTACTAAATAATCCTAGGATTTTGTAATCAGCTATAATTCATTGCAATACAATTAAATAAATTTTGGCTGCGTTCGCAGTGTAATTCTGAAAATTCCGAACCTTTCGGCGCATGCGCAGCAGGGCCTTTTGCAAGGGCCGAGGGTGGGGGTACATCGGCTTCCAGGAATTACTAATTCTAACACTCTAATTCTGTATGATACCGGTGCTGCCGTCATGATACGGGGTAACTCTCCGCAATGGGTAAACCTCAGGAACAATGAGCCCTTCATGTTCTTAAATTAATTTATTATTTTTTGTGATTCCAACTATTTGAACTTTTTTTGTGGTGATTGGACTATTTTGTTATTAATTTTGCTCTTGCTTAATTTTGTACCTTTTCGTCGACATTTTTGTAGATTTCGAGAATTTTACCTTCGAGACTTTATTTCATGTTCTAGAACTTTAAGCTCTAATTTTTCCTATGATTTCCTTCTGTTGGGGTACCTAAGTCTCCGCTCTGCTGATGTTTACCCCAAGAAAAATTCCGCAAAAACATTTTTGACAAAAATATGTATATCTCTCAAAATAAACACCTTTCAAGGCTGGTGTTGTTATGAAATGATAAGTGACATCCTAAGCTTTCGATTCTATACCAGGATCCGAATAAAATCACCAAACTGTGATGTGCGAAAATTCCAAACCCAAAACTGCGGACAGTCGACCCCACCTACTCATAATACATCTATCACTTTATTTAACCTAATAACGTCTAACACTGTTTACGTGAATATCCATTTTCAGAGGCCAAGTGTTCCGTCCGGACGAAAATTATAACAGCGGATTTCAGCAAAGGACAGTCTGTGATGTACCACATTGAATCGGAACTGAAAGGAATCCCGGTGGGAATATTAGGTAAGAAATGGTTTAATATTCAGAGAAAAGACGTCCTCTTGTTGTGAAATGATGGCATTAAATGATCGAGAGAATGATGAATGAAATGAAAAGTATGTCCGACTGACATTTCAGCGCTTTTACGTAAAAGCGCTTAAATGTCAGTCGGACATGAACGGTTAAACAAGGGCTTAATCTGTCAAAACCCGCCTGTAGACACTTTTTAGCCCCTCAGACCCCCACGAGTCTGGGTGATCGGACTGGAAACCTTGCGGACACAATTAAATGACCAACCGAGTATAATATACTTTTCAGAAAATTCCTAATTCCGACGTTGCTTCCAAATGGGCGAGCGAAGTGAGCCCCCCCCCCCCATTTCAGCTTGCTATTAGGAATAATAAACCAAAATACCAAGCGACCTTAGCCCTAAAAAGGTTGAAAGGGTGCGCCATTCCCCTTAGGTCGCTTTTTTTGTTTCACAAGAGTGGGAACGGTGGTGTGAAGAAGGAGCAACATTCTCATTACGTAAGGAATATCCATCAAAATACACAGCTGGGTGGAAGAAAAATATGCATTCTTCTCCATTTAGATCAAACTGAATTACAGAAATAATTTTTCCGGAAATATTATACACATTGTCTTTTCCAATAGCATGACGTATTTATTAATAATTAATAAATTAATAATTCTAATTACCTAAGACAAATCGTTATGCATTGAAAAATAAAATAAACTCACTATTGATGACGAATCTACAATACTTTTTACATATATAATACCTAAACTAAAATTTTATATAATGTATAAATTTAATGGGTAACCTATATTATATAAACGTTATCCATTAAATGTATTTCGAACATTTTTACAGTAGGTACCTACATGGAATACTTTCCTAAGCGTCAGTTTTTGGTGTTCGTCTGATGAATATTTTCCACCCCGAGAATTAAAGGGGCACAATTTGAATTTTTTTTAAAATTTTCTTCTACAGTTTGTGGGACCCAAAGAATGGATTATGCTTTCAAAATTACCCGGAAAACGACACCTCATTCGACTTCCTGGCATCCTTCAAAAGCCCCAGTTGTAGCCCCACGGTGAAATCGGATCGTTCTGGGACCCCCAAAAATAGATTCTACGTCAAAAAATACTGGCCACTCGATATCATACCCAAAATGCGTGATTTGGTGGTTTTTGGTATTTTTGGCTGTTTTCGGACGCTCTGACGGCTAAAGGGTTGATTGTACAAAAAACTCTTCTCACACATAAAATGTAGGAAATCTATAGATTTCCTACATTTTATGTGTGAGAAGAGTTATAATGCTCTTTCATTTTGTATACGGGTTTCAAGCTGTATCAATTGAGATAATTTTTTTATTTTTTATTTTTTGGATTGAACAGATAATTTACTGTAGTACATGAATCATGACCATGGTCATAGGTTATCCATTAATAATAATTATTATTCCTAAAGCATATTGGTAAAAACATCCGCATTTTCTATTAAAACGTAGGTAGTTGTGCTCTCTCCCTCTCATGCGTGGCTCCTGCCCCCGATCCGAACTACTTAGGCACTCTGCACATCACTAAATCCGTACGGAAATAGCTAGTGATGTGTTGTGACAGCTTTTTCCAGTCACAGGAACAAAGTGTTCCTGCTCCGTCTCAGTACCTGATACTTTTACCTGATGTATCAGGTAAACTTTTGATAAAAAAAAAAAAAAAAAAAAAAAAGACGATTTAAGACGAAATAGTCTATTTCGTCTTAAATCGTCTTTTTTAAGATGGATTCCCACTATCTCGCCGCATCCACCTTACATTAAACTTTTGATAATCAAATCACATAATGTTATGTGACAAGTATACTTGTCACATAATGTTCCAAGGAGCAACCTCGGGATTCATGTTACCGTTCCGAGGACTATTATAGCAGCAATCATCTCACTTCCCTTCCACCCACCCTCATCGTACCTTTGTACCTGGAAGGGAGCGTGCCTCTTCCAAGGGAATTTTTGGGTTGCTATTTTTAGTCTTCTCCCTTGGACATGGAGTTCGTTTTCTCTCTACTAATTGCTCCTAAATAAATTAAATCTTTGTGTATGAATTATTAACAAATACAGATTATAAAATATAGGTACATACCTGCCTTTTTTGGTTTATTATTCTTGGAATAATACACCTATGTTTTCGCGACGGGGGTCGACGACTCCGATCGGCCTCAAAATTTGACATTATCCGTTTCAAGAGGTCTACATTCTAAATCCGAAATGTCCGTCCGCCGTCCGGTCCGTTTGGGGCAGTAGGAATTTTTTTTTTAAATCGCCCAAACCCGTGGGGCGCTATGGTGCTACGGGAGGTTTTTTTTAAAGGCTTTTGGCTATGGGATCGAGTCAGGTGTCGTTTTCGAAGTATTTTTGGACGTGGAATCCATTTTTTGGGGTCCCGCTACGATCCGATTTCACTGTTGCGATCTATAGGGCTTTCATGGGGCTACAAATGAGATTTTTGATGGATCCCAGGAAGTCAAGTAAAAAATAAAATAAAAAATTTTTTTTTTGAAAAAACCCCCAAAAAATTTTGAAATATAAAAATCCGAAAAAATTTTAAATTTTAAATTTTAAATTTCTGCGCATGTAACTTATATCAACGAATAATAAACCCTTGTGTAAAATTTCCAGCGTTTTACAACTAATAATATACAAGTTGTATAATACAACTAGTTGTAAAAAGGGGTTTCCCCCATGTGACCTCCTCCTACCCCCCAACTAAGGGGGGCTTTCCCCAAATAGTCACACCTTCCTCATCAAATTGGTTAGGTTACTGGAACAAAGCATCAAGCCAAGGAGCTTAGATTCTTCTTCTAAGCTCCTTGCATCAAGCCTATGGACACAGCCGGTAAACGTTCCAGGCAGGAAACAGGCAGCATAAACGACCCAGGCAGGAAACAGGCAGTATATTATACTGCATATATGCATGTAGCATTTACAGTGCCTGATTGCTGCATGGAGCATTTATTAAAAGCTCCATGCAGCAATCAGGCACAGTAAATGCTACATGCAGCAAACAGGCAGTATAAGTTTAATAAATCGATGGCCCACCCTCATTCAGCATAGTGTGGATGCGACTTTATGCGACTTTTTCAGGCAGCCCGCCTTCTGTTCATTTTTTACAAAATAACTAGGTTGTTTCTCTCGCATTCTACTGATCCTTTCATTGATAACAGTAGTGCCCCTGTGAAACACAGTTGTGCTCTTTCAACCGGGCACTAATGGAATAGTGGCTGTGTCAAACGACAATAACTCCTCTGGGCCCTTCTTCGCTCGTTGCCCTTCTTCGCTCCAAACCATCCCCTAATCGGTCAGACGACGGTAGGCGCATATCGGTACCACGCTGCTGATTTTGGTAGGTACTAGGAAATCTAGTCAGAGCAAGTTCTATAGCTCACCCTTGCGAATTTTGAGTTATGCCGCTTTCATTCTCTGGGTGCAATTTGGTGACAACCTGCTACTTTCTGATATCTGCTATATTCTAGTGTACGTAGACTATTTTTCTGGAATAACTACAGGGGCAATAGTCGTTGTATATGATGCCTACGTGTAAATGAATGACATACGAATGAGAACCGTTGGCCAATACGACCCGATATTTCCGTGGGATCCAGTCCGTCAACAATGGCCTTTGCGTAACTCTTTGATATTCATTCAACGCCTCATTATATAAATATATTCGTGGTCCGTTCAGATAGGTCACAGATTCGTAATAACTGTTGGAAAATGAGATTAACAAAAGAATACCCATTATGAGAAAATTCATCTTACAATTAATCTAAAAATTGCTTTGCCAGTCGTGAATTATGAGCTCTAGGAACTAAGGTACCTATTTGAAATTCTCACGATGGGCTGGAAGGAGAGTCGATGTGGAAAGAATTGGTTTCACGCTCAGTTTTCAACCAGTGGTCGATACCTACGAAATGATTAAGGATCTAGGTACCGTTCCAGATCACAATGTACCTACCCCATTATCCAATTAATCGCACGTGGGAGGGGGTGATGCGGTTGTTGAAGGATTGACCCATTTGTCAGATTAAAAAATAAAAACGCTGCAAATTTTACACAAGGGTTTATTATTCTTTGATATAGGTTACTTGTACAGAAATTTAATTCTGTCAATAAAAAAAATTAAAAAAAATTTTTTTTTGGATTTTTATATTTCAAAAAAAATTTTTTGAGGCGATTTTTTTTCAAAAATGTGTTTTTTCAAAAATTCTTTAATTTTTACTCGAAAGATATTTAACTTCTTGGGATCCATCAAAAATCCCATTTTTAGCTCCATGAAAGCCCTATAGATCGCCACAGTGAAATCGGATCGTTCCGGGACCCCAAAAAATGGATTCTACGTCCAAAAATACTTCGAAAACGACACCTGACTCGATCCCATAGCCAAAAGCCTTCAAAAACCACCTTCTGTAGCCCCATTTTAGCCCCAGAGCGCCCCACGGGTTTGGGCGATCGGGCTGAAAACCTTGCGGGCACAACTAGATGGTAAACCGAGTATTTTGTCAAAATTTCAGATTTTTAAAAAAATTCCTACTGCCCAAAACGGCCTGGACGGCGGACGGCGGACGGCGGACGGCGTACGGCGTACGGCGTACGGCGGACGGACATTTCGGATTTTGAATGTAGACCACTTGAAACGGATAATGTCAAATTTTGAGCCCGATCGGAGTCGTCGACCCGCGTCGCGAAAACATAGGTGTATTATTCCAAGAATAATAAACCAAAATGAATGAAAATAATTTTCGATTGTCCTGAATTGATCTAGGCAATTTCATTGCTGCTCTAACTTCATTTTATATGAGCATTTCAATTTGAAATTACCCATTTAAGTAGTGTGCACTTCTGCTCGCATTTCATTTTATTTTATTTTTTTCAGTAAACAATGTTGGCAAGCAGTACACTTATCCCATGTACTTGGGGGAAGTGGCGGAACACGATTTGTGGGAAATTATCAACATCAACGTAGGCGCTACAACTCTCATGACCAGAATGATTCTCCCTCAAATGGTCGCTAGGAAAAAAGGAGCTATCGTCAATGTGTCGTCAAGCTCCGAACTCCAACCACTTCCTCTTATGACGGTTTATGCTGCCACAAAGGTATTTGTCCGCAAATGACGCATAATATGTGTCCGCATGTGTGTATGGGTAATGAGATATGTGGGAGCGCAGGGCCCCGCTCTCGTTGTAAATTTGCCAGCCCGCCAGAAGTGGTCCTGAGAAGGGCCTCGGGAAGTGCTGCAGTCGATGGCGAGATAGGGCGGTCCTGCTTCTCCCGCGAGTGGCCTCACTGCCCTCTCCTGTGGCCTCACCTGTATCGTCCCAAATCTCGCCGCCAATTTATCATACACTGACCGTTTAACTATATATTTAAAATATATTTAAACTTTTAAACTATATGTTTTATGTTTAATCGCATTGAATTTTTGGTTGGTCCCGCCATCCGGGAATCCTCGGTCGACACTTCGTCTGAGGATGCCAGAACAGCGGAACCAATTATTAAGCATGGGTCCATTGCCCAGGCCCCTGTTGGTGACACTTCGCTGTAAGAGCCGGGCGAGCCGACCTTTGTAAGACTGGGTCGGCTGACCAGGCCTCCATTCGTGACAATTCATTTGCGGAAGCCTGCCAGCTGATTTCCAGTATAACTGCGAGCTGAGGGAGTACTGATATAAATCACGGCACTTCGATTTTCATATCAGAATCGCCTCAGCCCTCTTCCGAGGATCCACACACTCCAGGCCAACTCGACAAGTCGTGCCGACCTGGAGCTCGCGAATCCTCCTTAACTGCATCAATATCACCTCCTAGGCCTGCAGATCGCGACACATCGCGTTATGCCCTAAATAGGGATATTCCTGCACTCCCTTTCTCTTCTTCCTAAGACAATGGCGGCTTAATCCTAGATATGCCACTCGACGCATTCCACCACCCACCCAATTAGTATTAACAATGATGAGCCTATTAACCAATAAGAACACATTTTTCACATGTAGGTACACACCCAACATCCGTAGTGGAGGGTGTTTCACAAGAGATGATTCGAATAAAGGACCTGTGAAATCTCAATTGCGAGTAGCATTGAGATTTTGAGGTGCATAACGCTAATAGTGTCTCTGAATGATTCGCGTCTATCTAAATGAATTGTGCACAAAGGTAATAATGATTTTGTTTTATGTTCTCTCTGCTCGCTGCTTAAAAACATCCTGTGTTCTTCAACTTATTCAATAATTGAACAAGTTCAGATTAACTATAAGTTTTCCAAGCTCAATTGAGAATTTTCCAAGCTGAAATGAAAAGTTCTCAATTCAGCTTGAAAAATTCTCAACTTAGTTTGGTAAAAATTCTCAATTAGGTTGGGAAAACTCTCAATTGAGCATGGAAAACCTATATTAGACTCAACACAACATAAATCCGAACTAACATCATTTGAATTAGGTTATTGTTAGGTATTATTATTCTCGACGAATAATATTTTGGATTTATTTGCAGATGTTCGTCAAAAGTTTCTCTGAAGCTCTGCGAGTGGAATACCAAGGAGAGGGCATCACTGTGCAGCACTTGTCACCTTTTTTCGTCAATACCAAAATGAACGCATTCAGTCATCGACTGCAGGAAAATTCTTTTCTAGTTCCCGACGCTGCAACCTACGCTTCATGTGCTATCAACACTTTGGGAAGAGTCAACCACTCAACGGGCTATTGGGCGCACGGAATTCAAGTAAGCTTTGAAAAATGTAAAATGATGAGCATGAGCTGTACTAAAGCTGAAACAATGCTCATGTCAACAAATAACGTTTATTGTATGACAACGGTGATTATCTTATGTTCGAAACTTTACCCTATTAACATGTTTAACCATAATTATTTAACACTACATATTGCACTTCAGAAGCATTAACCACGTCTCCAATCGTTTCAGTATTTCTTCACGATGTTACCGCCTATGTGGATTCGAACGTACATCGGGGCTATGATGAACCAAATCTTCCGAAAGGACTACTTGTACAACATGAAAAGCACACGTGTCTTTAATGTAATTCGAATTTCCTCGTGAGGTTTACCGATGTTATGAAACTATTTGAGTCTCTTTCACGACTGATTTATTAGAGCAGTAGCTCAGTTTTCGAAACCCCCTACAAATGTTTGTTAAGAATATTCGAGGCTAATCCCTATTTTAGTTTTACGGATAAGAGATATTTTCATATTTTTATCATAAGGTATTGTTATCAAAATAAGAATTGTGTAGGTGGTAGTATCCTACGTGGTAGTATCCTATTTAGTTGAAGAAATTATAGGTACAACTTCAAAATTCATTCATGTTGAATAATAAGACGGACATGCTCCACAAATTTGTGAACAGGCGTTAATATCGTAAATCGTATACATATTGAGTATTCGTTTGGTCTGTCATTACAGCAAGCGTGAAGAAAATATTGAATCATTCAGCATTCTCTTCATTTCTTAATTATTGAAGAATGGGAAAAGCGGTATTTTTCCCGGTTTTCAGTGGGTTTTTGCACATTTAAGAACTCATTGGCGGTTTTTCGGAAAACGGATTTCAAATGTGGATGCTGCGTTCGAAAAAAAAAAAGTGTTCCTGGTATTTGTGGAGCCCTCCTAAACGCCTTGTTACCACCCTAGCTTGAAACTCGATTCATTGTCAATAAACTATGGAAAATGGGCTCATAAATATACGCAGTATATGAGAATCATGTAATAATATGAATAAACAACGTAAAGTATTATTATTTCCCGGGTATTAAGGGTTTTTTGCACTTAGCACTCTTATGCGGTTTTTTGAAATCGGATTCCGTGAGCGAAAAAAAAAAGCCAAGAGGCTTTGCAGAATGTTCACTGCAGAAACGCCTTCTCATACATAATTACAATTTTTATTGATTTTGTTGTTTTGACTTGAGTGAAAATCCGATGTCACCATGTTTCTCATTAACAATAATTCTGCAATATGTACTTACTTACAACTATCAAGGCTCTATTTTCTTAGAGTTCCAACGTGATAAAGTTGGGTTTCTGATATAAAAAAAATTCTTTGAGCAGAGTTGGGCACATTTTTATTTATAAATAAGGTTGTGGGGGACAGGGTGGCCCCGTGGACTAAGGCAACAGAGCTTCGTCTGTTTACAAATCAGTCGGAACGCTGATCAGCCTGGTTCAAATCCGGGGCCGAACACCAATGTTTGACCAAAAGTCAATCACTTGTTGTAATACCTGTCTTGTCGGCAGACAATTCTCCTCTGAACGCAAGTTTATGTGAATCCATTCTCTGGAGCAAGAATTTCTAAAGCTTATCTAAGTACAGTGCGGGGTCGGCTCCTGCCCCACTGGTGAGAGCCTATTGGTTAACACAAAAATCCCACTTTAAATAAGGTTGTGAATTATTTCACATCATGCTTTGTTTGTGAATGGGAATCGGTTTTTCTCTGAGTATCACAACATTAGTGCTCAGCGGACCCGCGAGAACTGTAATTACCGTGAATTTGATTTTAATTCAAAATATTTAATTAAAAAAATTACATAGGTAAATATGTAATTTAAAAAATTTACATATTTAGTTGTGAAATAAATATGTGATTTTTTTAAATGGAGTTACATATTATGTAGTTGTGAATTGAAAAAAATAATGTGTAATCGTAATGAATTGATGCCTCCAAGTCCAATATATTCGTTGGTAAAAAGGTTTTGTTGCGATCAATTTGCAATGATCATTTTGAACACCAGGAGTTCATGTTCCATCGATATGGCCAAAATTAGTAAAAACTCATAGCTCCCTTATTATGGAATGTACAAAATCGCGGTTGGTCCCATTCGACGCAAAAACAATCTACCTCCAAGACCTTGTTGGAAAACAATTTTTAACGGCCTTAGTTTTTACGCTAGAAGGTAAAAAGTACCAAACCACGTTTTTTTTCAACATTTTTTGGCATAATTTAAACATTTCTCGTGGTTTTAGACCCCAACTCATGTACATTTTCGGAATCAGCGATAGATTTCCAGTAAGAAGAGAGTATTTGTGGAATTTTTGGCTGATTTTTGGCTAAACAGAAAAAACCTAAAAACGGAAAAATCACCAATATCTCGAAAATTTTGACGTGACCGGAAAAAACGGAGGTCAGATTCGGATTCAGCACTCCAAAAAATATAGTTTGATGGTTTTTTACGTGGCGTCTGTGAGTGGTTTTTTTAACCTGTGTTATTTGTGAATTTAAAAAACTTACAGGCTTTTTTTGTAATTAGTTACAAAAAGCACAATTTTTTGTGAATTTAATTTCATTTACAGAAGAAGCTGTGAATTACCTTATTTATAGATAAAAATGTGCCCAACTCTGCCTTTGAGCACAATGTGAAGGATACGCCCCGCCCCATGGAGTAGGGGAATGACGTGTAGGTACCTAGGTAGGCTATACAGGTACCTAGGGAGGCGTGTATTATGTGGGGGGCGTATGTAGGAAGTTCCTAGTAGGAACAAACCCAATATCAGAGTTATGAATCTGTCCGAAAATTTGTTTGCCCGCCATGGTTTGAAGATCCAACCTAGACGAAAAGATACCTTTAACTTTGTTGCGCGACAATATCGTATTATGATCCCACCATTGATTTGAGTCCTTCAAAGTTTTGAGCCTGTTGCTATGCAATATTTTCTTCGTCTTTGGGATCGTGCACAAGTCAGGGTTGGTGGATACATTCAACTTTTATGCTGCATAATATTTGGTGAGGATTCCCCTTAACGCTCTACATCAATTTCCGTAATAACCCGGCAATCGGGCTTCAGCTTGAATTGTACGTGAGAGTGGGGTTGCCCCGGTTACTGTTTGCAAGTCCCTAATGAACATAAATTACCGCTTAATATACAGATCGCTTCTTACACTATCCAGTTTTAATGATCAATCTCAATGTAGGATGATAAACGTTCTGTTCACTCCAGTCAAAGGGATGGGAACTTCATGTAAAACTTTTTTGTTGTTGTTGCTGTGTGGGGTCACTCCGCTCATTTCCGTCATTTTCGGGACCCCATGGTTAATGACCGGACTGACCCGAACTGCTACATTTTTATAATCATCTGGCGTTTCCATAATTCCTGTATATTTAGTACCTGTTGTTGTTTGTACCGACGTTTTGTGCCTCATGAATCATCTGTGTAGGTTGTTATCCCTGCTGGAAAACTTAAGTTAGGTACCTAAAAGATCGTTACCAGCTCTTAATTTGTAATAGGAGGAATTACTTTTCATCTTGAAACACGGATTCTTCCTATCCCTGACAGGGTGTTCCTAGGTTCAAACCCACCATCCCTAGGTACATGCTGATATTGTACCTAGGGACATTTTTGTTTTGTTTTGTGTTTTAGAATCGACTGCTGTCAAACGGCAAGCGTTAAAAAATAGGAAGAACGTCTTAGGTATTTGGCCAATGAATAGTCTTAACTATGCATGAGAAAAAAAATCGGACATTTAAACATATTTTAGGCGTAAATTCAATGTTCATGACTCTACCCTACTTTTTCCTGATTTTCCGACTTCTCTCGTAGTCTGCTCGCCGAAATTGTATCCATTTTTTAAACAGTTTTTCCGTGTGTATTTGGTGTGAAAAAAATCTATTCTTAAATCTTATTTTTTCAAAATAGACTTAACATATTAATGTTCATTCTTGCCCGATTATCCATATCGGTTAGCTTTTTCATCCGTGAAATGTATGAGTCGAGAGTTCTTTGAATCGCATCTATCTTTTGTTGCTCTTCGGTGCGTGCTTGATTGTAGAAATTTCTAGCGGATTCCCAATTTGATTTAAGTGTTTTAGTCATGTTGGTGGGAACTATGTGTTTGTTAGATAGTTCCAAACAGGATTTAAGGGAATTGTTTCAAAAATATTTACTTGTTCATCAAGAATAATATCTTGTTCTGTAGGTGATATAGAAGAACTTTCATTACTGGTTGGGTCGGCATGTAGAAGTTGAACACGTTTTTGAGAATGGTTGTCCTGGTCCGCTGGATGGGATGAGTTTGAATATTGCTCTTCTTTGAAGACCGTTTTAATTTTTGTTTTTCCTTAGGTACTGCAATTATTTTTCGTAGGAGCCATTATTATGTAATCACCTATCTATAATTATTCCTGAAATAGGTAAGAAACTAAGTCATACAAGTTAAGTCTTAACTTGTATGACATTGTATGATAAGAAACAGTAGGTGATATAGTATGAAGTGAAATCACTTAAATCAAAAATTCGAATTGTTTTGTTGTTGTTTCGTTAATTGCTAAGAAAAAGTTACTTCCCCATTTTCTGGACTAGAGTAGCGTGATTAGTAACGTAATGAAACTAGGTACGAAAAATACCTACTTTTTACTCGTAAATAGGATAGTTTAATATCCAAGAAAAACGTTTTACTAAACAATAAACAACTTAGTTACCTATTACATTTTTTGATCACGATCACGCTCATTTTATCATGGCCCCCAGCCAAAAGACATATCTATGTCAAAACTAACCTTCGCCCTTAATTCGAAAACCATCAACCCAACGGTTATAATAAAAACAACTTTTATAAGTTAAAAACCAAACTCGTGAATATCTCAAATAAATACTTGAGCAATGGTGCACCGCGCTAGATAGTTCTAGCTAGGTTCTTGGCGACAACGCGACGCACAGTGGGGCGAAAACGCTAAAAACCGCTCGTAAGTCGAATTTTTGAAAGTCGAGATTTGGACCAAGTGTTGGTAGAAAGTGGTTCGTTTGCTGTCAATGCCAATGCCAAATGGCCAAGTGATGAGTAAACCGTTGAGATTTTTGATCAATCATGAGCACTACTCAACGGGTGTGTTTTTAAAACAGTTGTAAAAATGTTGATGAAATTTTAAATAGAAATAAATTCATTTTCAATTTTTTTTTTGCGATGTAATGGTCCAAGTAAATTTTTTTTAGCTTACATACTATAGTAGAAGTACAAAATCTGTGATTTTGCCGAGTCAGAATAATTATTTTTCTCAAGTTTGGAATTTTACAAAAAGAAGTGTAGTGTGCATTTTTTCATTTCACTGAACAGTTGTTACGCATCCTTGTGCACCTTAATTTCCACGATTAACAGAAGCCTTTACCTATCTAGAAACACCTCCAACAATAGTTTGCTGCAACTACCTGCAACCCTAGGCTCAAGAGCAGTATTTATTTTGAAAAAGTTAGCCATGTCATTTTTTTGTCGATAAACGTAATCGTTTAGTGTTTCGTAAACAATGTTTGAAATTTCAATCACACGTACCTACATAAAAGAAGCAAACTTACAATTTCTGGCAAGATGGCAAACAAATAAATTATTTTGTTTGCAATTATTTCACGATATTGCGCTTGTGTTTGAATATTAAACCCAAAAAAGACGTCGAACCGCTCCAGAAAAATGATTCCTTTGGATTCAGCATGGAAAAATTCTTCTAATAGCACAAGTTTTTTTCGGTTATCGATTTAGACAGTTAATTCTGAATTATAAGCGCGTTTTCGCCCCATTATTATGAATAATTATTACCTATATTAAGAAATAATAAGTGTTTCGATTTTCCCACCAATTCTGCTCTGCAAATTAGCATGAAATAGGAAATGTTCGAGTTTAAGGATTGAAGATTATGAAACAATTTCGGAAGAGTTCTAAAACGACGCGGAAAGCGTTTCGGGCTGAAATGAAAATTTCAAAAAAAAAGTACAATTTTAAGGATTAAAGAATACGTAACAATTTGAAAAAGTCTTAACGTTTTACGCTGAATCCACCATTGTGGAAGCTTAGCATCTGATATTTTGAAAATTCTGTGATTTGATTCTATTCATTAATAGTTACAAGGTAGGTACACTAGTTATACAAACGAAAAACTTGCTATAATATAATACATATTATGTATCTTTATTTTTAATTTTTCTTGTGGTAAAATTACGAACCATATTTTTGAAACTTTATTTTATGCATTTTAACAATGTTTTTTGACTTTTTCTATTAAACAACTTATCATTTCTGGCAAATTGTTTTATAATATTACGTTATTTGTACACCATTATGTAGTAAAACTGATTTTCGCGTTAGGCTAATGCATTTTTGACCGAGATACCATAAGATGAACAATGATAATGATACAATGAATGATACGTAAAATATAATCTAAACCACTAATATTATAATAGAATTACGTAAAATATAATATTATTATATTATATAATACTATTATATTATTCTTTCCTCATCCTATGGTATCTTGGCCAATAATGAATTAGCGTAACGCGAAAATCTATTTTTGTAGGTACATATTGGTGTACAAATAATATATTATATGACGGTTTTTACTGGTTTTTGCTACGAATTTTCACGTAACAACAAAGGGGGCTAAAATGAGTTTTTAAGTCCAACATTTTGACATTTTTCCCCGGATTGCGCCTTTTCTCAAGTCAAAGGCCGCGCCCTTTCAGGGGTACCGGTCCGGCCCGAATGAAATCATTATCATTTACAGTAACTGTAAAGGACAGTAATTTCAACTGGATAAACGTGTAGGTAACTGTTATTAAGTGAGCGGGTGATCGGAATTTGTCAGATGCTGTTATTGATTCTATTTGGGTTTGATTAATTTGTTGTACTTTTACAATGTGCATCTATTGTATCGATTATTACAACCAGACCAGGCCTTACCAGTAGACGTACTATAATATTATTACCACAGTAAGTGTTATATTGAGATTGGTCCAAACGGGTTTGAATAATTCTGTGATGTATGACAGCACTTACTCGTAGATACTGTGCTGTGTATTTAGGTCATACTCGTAGACACACATAATACATGTCGTTACGCTCAAATATTCTTTAGAAGGCCAATATTTCTGTGAATTAGTGAAAAATCTCATATAAATTTCAACTATTGTATTCATTCCAGTGATTGACGCTAGTGAAGTGATGTTTGTAGGCATACATTATTATTCATTATACCAGGGGTTCCCAAAAGGTGGTCCGCGAACCCCCAGGGATCCGCAAACGTTGGTGTGGGGGTCCGCGAGCTGCATCCAAAAATTAATATTTTAAGCTATTCTACCAGGAACTCAAATAATAAAAATGACTGTTTGTAGCCGGAGTGTCCTGTAAAGCGTGAGAGGCCGTACTTGCGACGCGACGCTAGTGACACCTAGGCACTAGGCCCTGGCCCTGGCCTTCTCTTTATTTTTATTAGTGACTAGTTCGCCCAGTTTCTACCTGAATGTAGGGATGTCCGATTCTCAAAAATAATCGCGATTATTTTTTCAAAAAGAATCGATACATCTGTGGATCGATTCTTTTTCCAAATTATTTATTAAATTTCAAATTTATCAGAAGAAGAAGAAGCATTACCTACCTATTACGTTACGAAACCTGAATTCCAATTACTAATAAATCCAACTGCAAACCAGCACTATTACATAGGAAAAGGTAGGTAGGAAAGCTTCAGCTGTGTCAGTGGTTGTTGTGCAACTGTTTCCAAATGTAAAATAAATAATTATTTGCAACAATCAATTGATTTTTCCCTTGTGATATATACTTACACCTAGGTATAAGCAAACGGGGGAAAACCTTTTTACAACAAAATTATATATATATAATTTACATATATAGGGGGTCCTCAATACATTTGTGGTTTGTTAAGGGGTCCGTGACAAAATTTTATTGGGAACCCCTGCATTATACGGTATTAAAGGCTACACTCTCCTTTTGAGCAAGACCAACGTATCTCACAAAATTCTGAGAGAATGTTATCGATTTTTATGTTTGTTAGGGTTCTTAAGGTTGGCTTGACCGAGAACCCTAACAAAAGTTATACACCACTGGTCGAGAACGATGTCAATGTCTACGGAATGGAGCCCTAGAGCCGCGATCGTTACATTACGTATGCTTCTTTTTTCTGATTTTTGGGGGTCCCGGAACGATCCGAATTCACTGATCTGGCTTTCATGGGGCTAAAAATAGGATTTTTGAAAGATCCCAGGAGGTTAAATATTTTTAGAGTGAAAAATAAAAGTATTTTTGAAAAAAAAAACTTTTTGAAAAATAAAATACAAATTGTTTTCCAACATTTTTTTTTAAATTGACAAAAAAATTAAATTTTTGCACAAGTAACCTATATCAAAGAATAATAAACCCTTGTGTAAAATTTGCAGCGTTTTACTGTCTACTACCCGGACTAGTACCTACGTTCACGATGTTTGTTCCCTGTTACTAACAGGCTGTTAGTCAGTGCATTCGACTGCACGCATTGGGTGATTCAATCAGCGCTCTGGTTCTGGTAATCATCTAATGGCTAACATTTGATGGGATTCGATTTGCTAGGAATTTTCCTAGTGGGTATCGGTTCAGGCGTAGTTCAGTGACCTGTTGACATTCTTGTTTCTGAAGGAAATGAGGTTGAAAACCAAATCTCAAGTTTGCATTTTTTTTAAACAGCAACTTCTTCGTCCCATTTTTCTTGTCTTCTGGCCCATTGGGCCAACGAATGATCGGAATTTCTCAACATACGACTGACATTTGAGAAGCTAGATTCAGGTACCTAGTTAGTTGAATCATTCCCTCAGTATTCGATAAAATTGGACTCAAAATGATGTTTCAAAGCGTTTAGGTATACTTCCAGTGCTCATTAAAATGAAAATCGGAGGCAACAAGTGGTCCCTCCTCTTCAAAATGCGTAGGTGGGGCATTCTCAGGAAAAAGTGAAAGGTAAACGAAGAAAAAAAATTATTTTCAAATAATATCAAAAAATGGAAATTAAACTACGTAGGTGGTTACTCATCAACAAACACAGGAAGAATAGTGGTCGAGTTTTTTTTTAGCTATTTTTACGAAGTATCACATGTTTTAATTTTCTTGGGGTCGAGGAGGCCATTGCTGAAATGAAAACACGTCAAATTAGAGAAAATTAGGAACGTGGGCTAGATGAACTACATGGTAATGTGATTAACAAAGGATTCATCACTTGACAATCCCAGAAAAAAGCATGCAATTCAGGAGAACAATGAGTATCCAGTTCAAATGTGATCAGTGGGAAACTAGAGAGTGAGGACTTTATCCCATTTAATTCTACATTAGGGTTGTAACAACATTATAGCCCCCAAAAGCATCAATCGTCAACTTAATAATAGAAGATAACCGTCACTGGTCAATTCTGGAGACACGGAAGTTTCAGATGTCCCTGGAGTTGACAGTCTCCGGACGAATTTTTGTTTTTACCCAATAAACACGACACCTTCTAATTGAAAACTGTTTTTCAAAGCTTCTATACCTCATAACCTCCAACTAAACAACACGCAAGATGAAATGATCATTTAAATGAACATAATTACCAAAATTTGAGGGGAGACGGAGTTGAAGAGAGATCTGGACGAAGCATGGAACTGAACACAAATGGAATAACACTAACTAACCAGCTTTATTTTCCGCTTACTGTTATAAGCAAATGAAGAGGTTACATATTCTTTTCCACTTTCACCTTTCATGAAGAACACAGAACGGCATTTTGAATATTTTTCTCATTATCTTTAAATGTCTCCGGAGTGAAAAAAAAGCAGGGACAGACTTTCCGCCCAAATTTTTCATTATTGTTTTTAGGAAAATGACATTTTATACATGCTCATGCCGTTACTAAAGTTGTCAAGTCCTACCAAACTGGATGTCGAGGTTTTTTCATTCCAAAATTGAGGTTCTGCAGAAGTCCTCTGTGTACCTACATAGGAAAAGAACGATGAGGTGGTTAGGGTGAGAAATGACTCCTCTGCTGAGTACTAAATTGTTTATTCAAATAAACAATTGTAGTGTGGGGACCGGTTTCGAGCGATTATGCTCATCTCCGATTATGCTCATCTATCGAGCGATTATACTCATCTACCGATTTCGAGCGATTATGCTCAGCTCCTTTGATAGGGAAGCGAGGGAAGCAACAACAAAACTTGCACAAGACAAACAAAATACCATAGATAAAAAACTCAATAAGTTACGAGAGCTAACAGTAAATTCCAAGCCTGGCCATTCTAGTAAACGTGATTCAACTAACGCCCAAACTACTACTAGCTTCACTAGCCTTCAGCCACCCAACATTCCTGGTAGCTCTGTTGCCCCGCAGCTCTCCATAGACACTCAAATTATAAACAGCTCTGATATCCCTCAACCGTCTTCCCAACCATCAATGATCTCACATTCCTCTGTTAGCCCTCAGTTTTCCATTAATTCTCAACAATTAAGTTTCAATGACATGGCTGTCCCCACTCCATCAACTAATAATAGCCTTGTGAACCCTCAACCCTCAACAACTTGCATTTTATTTCACCATAAAATTGTTAATCTTTCACATAGTACATTTACCCCCATAGAAATCAGTCTCCTCGAAAAAGGCCTAAAACATAACCTCATGCCTGATCCTCGCAACAAAAATTTGATCCTAAAAGAAATTGGGGTCTCTATTGAATCCTCGATTCATGGGCAAGATCCAGCTTCTTCAATCATTTCGAAATCTATCTGCGCACAAATCCTTAAAGAGGAGAGGGATTGCAACCTTTTAAAAACTCCCCACCCTGAAATAAAAATAATAAAATCCATTCAATCCAAGCTCCAGGGGGACGGCCTGATACTTGTTAAAGCAGATAAGGGGAACTCCGTGGTTATTATGTCCAGGAGTGACTACCATAAAAAAATGCTATCCTTCAAAGACGGAAATGGTCTGACGGTACTAGACAAAAATCCAATACCGGACTTCGACCGGAAGGTCAGAAGATTCTTAAGGGATACAACGCTATTCACTCCGTATGAGAAGAAAATCCTCATTGAAATGAACCCTCACCCTCCTCTGTTATACGGCCTTCCCAAAATTCACGAAACCCCATTAAAAATACGTCCTGTAGTTAGCTACATAGGGACTCCCATTCACAAATTAGCCCGAAAAACCAGCTTTCTCTTCAAGAATGCCACTGGATTTCAGGCAACTAGGTCAATTGAAAATAGTTTGGAATTAATCAACAAAATCAAAAATGTCACTTCTCCTTCAACAGCCAAACTAGTCAGTTTTGATGTAGTCCAACTTTTCAACAAAATACCTCCCCAATATGTTCAAAATTTAGCTGTAAATTTAATCCTACGTTCGACTATAGTAAACTCTAAAAAATCAGAATTAATTGATCTCCTAAAGCTTTGTTTGAGCCATAATTTCTTGCAGTATCAAAATAAACTTTATGCAGATTCCACTGGACTACCTATTGGCAGCCTCTTATCACCCTTATTGGCGGAGGTATTTCTGGATCATTTGGAAACCAAAATATTCGACAGTCAACATTCCTCAAAAATTATTTACTGGCACCGCTATGTAGATGATGTGATAGCCCTGTTTTCTGGGTCTACTAGACAGCTAAATGTTCTTCTAAATTTCATCAACTCTCTCCACCCGACAATAAAGTTTGAACTGGAATATAACGTACATAATCAATTAAACTTTCTGGATTTATCAATCTCACTAAAAGATGGGAAACATGAATTTAAAATTTACCGTAAACCCACCCATACAGACATAGTCTACATAAAGACTCATGTCGACGCTACTCCCATAAACTTGCTGCTTTCCATTCACTTACTCACCGGCTCCTAACGATTCCTCTCAATGAGAGCGATTACTTAGCGGAACTTAATATAATTAAACAAATTGCTCTAAATAATGGGTATGAGGGTAAACTTGTTGACAGTCTCATTTCAAGAAAACAGAGGGCTATCACTTTTGATTTAATATATCCTCCTGGTTCACCACCAACCCCTCTCTCCTGTACAAGTTCCCGCCTGTTCCCTAGAAACTAGACCCCCTTGGATTTTCTTACCATACTATGGCCACTTATCTGAAAAACTCGCCAGAGAACTCCGCAAGCTGGGGCATAAAGTCATATTTCGGGCTTCAAACACAACTGGGAGGTTTCTATCAAGTCCTAAAGATAAAATTGAACCCAGGGACAGGTCAGGGGTGTATAAATTAACATGTGGAGAAGCGTTATGTGAAGTTAATTATGTAGGACAATCGGGCAGAGCGTTCAGAACCCGATTAGCAGAACATGAAAGCAAGATTCGCCTTCAGCATCTTGGCTATAATGATTTTGCCGATCATTGTATCACCTCGAATCATTATTTTAACCCAAACAGAGATAGTATGCTTTTACATTTCCAACCCAAAGGTCGCCTGCTCAACGAGTGGGAAAACCTGGAAATTTTGAAAGCCTATACTATCCACCCTGATCATAATAAAAACGACCATGGCAAAATCAGTAGATCACCAATATTAGAAATTCTGAAACCAATTTAACCCCCCCCCCCCACCCAAAATCATTATATTTTTTTACCCCCCCCCCCCCTTTTTCCCACTACCTTGTGATCTCAATATTTAAAATTCATTGTTGTGCCGTCTCAAATCTCTCCAATAGCCCTCAATGACGGTTCTCCACCCTGAAAAAAACTCTCTTGCTCCTACCTAATAGGAATTTTCCTTCAAACCACTTCAAAGGGCCCCACCTTTGTGAAGATAACGGCCTGCCGTCTCTTTCCCCCCTTCGTCCTTTTTCCGCCAGGTATATATAATCTCACACCACCAACCAATACGTTCACATCTGAATATCAGTTCAACTGTTCCCAAGTTACTCTGGTAAGCGCATCAAGATATTTTCATTTTCACCCAGCCTCATGTACCTTCTAGTAATAATAACTCTTTCAATTTTAACTCACTGTGTAAAACACTACTTCTTACTCTCATCTTGTATACACATAATTTCAAATTTAACTCTCGTATAAAATTTAATTTCTCAAACTTCAAAAGTAACTTCAAATTTAACTCTCGTATTTAAGATTTAATTTCTCAAACTTCAAAAGTAACTTCAATTCATACCTGTCCAACAATTCAAATCTTCATAATACTTTTATTGCCTTTATATTCACACTTACCAGTTGTATAAATTTAATTTTAGCTGACCATGTTAACTGCTAGGTACCTACGTCATCATTTTTTCTTATCTCTACAATTTACACCCCCTACTTTGTTTTCATATTCCAACGCAGTCCTTCCTAGTATTAGTAAACTTGTCAAATGGGTCCATTCTTAAAATTACCTCTAACAGTTCTCCATCTCACATATCGAGTACCTATTTGTATTAGGTAGGTAGGACCTACCTCTAGAACAATAACTCTCTCATTTCAGTAGTACAGCATTGCTAAATTGTTTTTTTCAGTCGTTTCACTTGCCATCAGTCATGGAGCCAATAATTGGCTTCTAAAATTATTATTATTTTAAAAGTGGGTCCATATTTCAAAAAAATTACAATTGTCAAACTCCCCAACAACATTCTGCACCGGTTTCATCATTTTTACTTTACTCAATTACCTTTTCTATACCTTGGTGGTTATCAGTGGCTCAGTGGTTTGAGCGTTGGACTACTGAGTCAAAGGTTGCTGGTTCGATCCCAGCAGCCGCAAGACATCTTCCTCATACTGATAATCACCTTTCGGAAGGCAATGGCAACCCACCGAAAGTATTCTGCCGTGGAAAACCTCTCAAATTTGCCGTTCGGAACCGGCGTTAAGCAGTAGGTCCCTACTACTTCTGTATTAGCTGGTCAACACGCTCAACAGATGTTAGTAGCGAGAGGTCGCCAACGCCCGATTACGGGTATGGCACCCAAAGAAGAAGATACCTTCAGTATAATATACTCATATAATATATTCAGTATAATATACAACCATAACAGTATATTATACTGTTATGGTTGTTCTCTGTGATGTTAATGACTAATGTTTTTCTTGTTAGGGCTGTAGATGAGCATAATCGCTCGAAACCGGTCCCCACACTACAATTGTTTATTTGAATAAACAATTTAGTACTCAGCAGAGGAGTCATTTCTCACCCTAACCACCTCATTGGATTAGACCTCTGCACCGTCGGCAAACACCACACTAGGAAAAGAACGTCGACTGAGTGGACATTTGGAGCCTGAATCTGGGTATAACTTCTGCTAAACATCAGTTTTGTTACGTACCAAATACTTACAAATTGTTACGGTGCCAAATGCTTATCTACCTTTCCTGAAGCCGCCATACAATTTTGAACGTCTAATCAATTTTCCTTGTCAGGTAAAAATCACGGGGACAGCGTTTACCACTTTTTACTGAGAATGGCCCAGGTAGCTCTTCCTCGCATAATTCCATACTTATCGACATGAGTATTTGTCGATTCTCTTCTTCCGATACCAAGACTTGGTACCAAGTACTTAGTACTTTTGAAATCTATACCTTCTATTCGATACAAGTACAAGTGTAGGTACTTGTATCGGTGAAAATTCCCGGTATCGAAAAAAGTATTGAGTGGAAAGTGGATTCATAAACCTAGTGCCTACTTTACAAGTAACTTACTTTACAAGTAAGTTTTTGGGACTGTAACAGGAGGGATGCACCCAAAATTGGTGCTTCATTAGTCAACTCATTAGTCAACAATTATTGTTGACTAATTCAAAAGTTGCCACTTAAATTTCAAAAAGTAAAATAACTTTGGGTATGTACCTACCCGAAATTGAGGTCATTTTACTGATGAGAACCATATTAATTATTGAGGTGTTCCAGCTCCGTTAGTTATGCATGAATACCTATATAAATCATCTGGCTGATACTGAAGCCAATCGACAACAATCTTGTCCCGTATCTGAGTGAGGTAAGTCAACAAATTTATACTATTCAAGTCAAATATTAAAATTAGTTCACAGTGAAGTATCGAAACTATTTCACGTCGTCGACACTACGAATAACGCTAGGAAGATCACTAGATTTCGATAGAAAAACATGCCATGATTCCTGAAAAAGGTTTGTGTGCTCATGTTAGGGAAACTATTGATTATGTCACCAAGTTGATATTTGGGTTTAAAAAATTACACCATGTCTGGACACTTGAATTTTTTCTTTCAACTTGGTGGAACTTCATGTTGACATAGTCTGATCGCGCTGTCAAAGTCGATTGCGCATTGAAAAGAAATTATTTCTTGATTGTTTCAGTTTTTCAAAATTGATATTTTTTGCTCAGTAAATTTTGACTCATTGAATACACATGAATTATTCATATTTTGTGTAGGTATCGATACTTTCTGTAAATTTACCTATCGGTGGTATCGATAAGTACTAAGTCTTTCAAGTACCTACCTACTAAAATGAGTACCTACGGTATCGATACCCTGCGGATATCCCGCGCCCTTCGAAAATTCGAAATCGCGATTTTTTTTTTTTTTTTTTTTTTGAGCCGAGTTGACTCGTTTTAATTAAACCATTAAATTTTAATAGTTATGCAGCGATTGCTTTTCCGACGAATTAGATATTACGTGGTCATAGTGCTATCAGGAATTGATAGAACATTCTCGTTTCCAGAGTGGTGGCTACACTGTGCGGGTGAACTTTGGCTGGATGATCGAGTTTTCGTAATTGTAGCAGCAAGTACATCTTCATACGACCTCAAGTTCAGTTAAAAATCGTTCCTCTGTCGACTCGTGGATTTTTTTAGTTTGTTCCACTTTAAAATTTTACCTCCTTGACTGATCTACGAGATGATGGATAATCTTGACGTCTGTACGTACGAGCTTGCGGATTCCAGTGAGTATTACGACTACGAGTTCACCGTCCAAGGGACACGCGTTGCAGCTATCAAATCCGTTCTTGCGAATCAAAGCCCCGTTTTTAAAGCTCAATTCGACCGCCCGGTCCATGAAATTGCTTCGAATGACGATGATGAATTTGCATTTATCGATGATATCAAATTGCCGATTTTTCGTGACTTCATGCGCTACCTACACTCTGGCACGTGCGCCGCTATTCACCATTCCACTGTCGAGATGTTGGCGGTCGCGGTGAAGTACCGTGTCGAGGATCTCTGCGTTGAATGCGAAAATGAAATCCTACGTAAATTGAGCGTCCACAATGCCATTAATCATCTTGTAGCGACGGTGGTGTTGGACAGAGTCACTCTGGCAAAGCAGATAGTAGATTTCATCAAAAGTGATCCTGCTCGTAACTTCGATTTGGGATTTTGGCGTCATATTGCTGGAAACTTGGATTTGGTAGTTGCTTTGATGAAACTATTCTACTCTAAACAACATAGTCGTCCTCCCAAGGTTGAAGTACCTCCACCAACACTGAATGAGAATGAACCCACAGGGAAATTATCTTGGGATCGTCTCCAAGTCACCTGGACATTAGACTTGGATTCCTATAAGACGAGCGTCAAGGAACTGACATCTCCTCCGTTTTTCGTAATTTTCCCCAAAACTTCCTCGGTATGTGTATACTATTTGTTTTTTCAACGTTACAAATGTTCTTACTGCCGCACCAATTTCAAGGCTGCTGTCTGCCAATTGAGTCCGAAGTCTTCCTTCAAGTTGATTGGTAAATTGGAGAACCAGGATTGTTTGATCTCGGATGTGATCTGTAAAAGGCTACCAGACGACCGTAGGACGCTGTCGAAGTTGAGGCCATTGCAGAACGGCCAACCCGGTATTGACTACGTGAAAAGCGGATATCTGCAATGTATAGAATTCGGCTCCCTTAGAACACAATTCACGTTCACTCTTGACGATATAAATGGATGGCAATTCGACCCTTTGTGTCGCTTTGTGGTCGGAGGAGAGATTTTTTTCTGTAACACCCATGCCTTAACGATCAGTCCCTATTTAACCGATCTGCTCCACTACACTTCAGAACTGCAGTACAAGTTCGAGGACGACGTGTCTCTCAATGATTTCATAGTCATTTTATGCTACCTAACCAACTTACGCCTTCCCACAGAGTCGAGGGTAAACCATGTAGTGCTGAGACTCGCCAACGAGTTTAAACTCCATCATCTGTCTTCATTCTGCGAGCAAGCTCTTGTTGATCGTATCACTCCTGCTACTGCCATCTTTTATTACGTCGTTGGACACGACAACTCTGCTCATATCTTGAAAGAAAGAGCAAAAAACTGCATAAAAGTCCACATGCTAGAAATTGATGATTCTGACTGGAATATCCTTCAAGATGTTCCTGAACTAATGCGTGAACTTCTCCTGGACTTGATGGGTTTGAAAGTTGTTTAATATTCCATTACTTGGACTCAAGGCTTGATCCGGTAGATTATCTTTTAATAAAATTTGATAATTTCGCCCTTGAAATATGAACTTGAAAAGAGCATAATATGCTTACTTATAAGTAAGCATATTATGCTAATATAAATATTATAAAGTTTCATCTGTTTGAACAGATACCTACTAAAATGACAGAAATCTTAATTTGAGTTTCTTGTGCATTTGTGCCCAGCATGAATATAAGCCTTGTCGTTTCACGTAATTGTTGACTCAGTGTGTGCCAAAATACTGTAATACCTACGTTGCTTTACTTAATTTTATGTAAATAATTGGCTTGTCTACAAATTGTTTAATTATTACACGTTGACGTTATAACCATTCTTATTTATTATCCACCCATATGGCCATTTGCCATCTGATTTGATAAAGGTAATAGGAAGCTGAGAGGGTAGATTTGGTACATACGCTTTATGAGTGGCGGCTTTCCCTGGAACAGGGCGCTGCAAATTAGACAAATTTGACGTTCAATTTTTTTGAATAAGTTGTACAGAACAATTTATTTTTCGCCAATAAAAAATCACTAAAACAAAACAATTATTTTGTTTTAAATTGAAAAACTATTTAGGCAAGAAGCGGTATATAACTATACAGTTAAGTAGGGTTCGGATTGATATGCTCAAAAAACATCTGTTAGGTATATGCTCGAAAAACACCGCTAAAATCCACAGAAAGGAAAGTGAACGAAAAAAATCTAGACCTTATGGGGTTTTAGAAGACTTTTGCCTGGAAGTCGAATGAGATGTCTTTTTCGAACTAATTTTGGACGGAGAATCAATTAATTGGACCTCAACCCCATCTATACACCGTGGGGCTCTGTGGAGCTAAAAAAAAAAAAACGCTGCAAATTTTACACAAGGGTTTATTATTCTTTGATATACATTACTTGTGCAGAAATTTAATTCTAACAATAAAAAATTTAAAAAAAAAATTTTTTTTTGGATTTTTATCTCAAAAAAAATTTTTTTTTTTCGATTTTTTTTTTCAAAAATGTTTATTTTCGAAAATTCTTTATTTTTTACTCGAAAAATATTTAACATCCTAGGATCCTTCAAAAATCCCACTTTTAGCCCCATGAAAGCCCTAAAGATCGCCCCAGTGAAATCGGATCGTTCCGGGACCCCAAAAAATGGATTCTACGTCCAAAAATACTTCGAAAACGACACCTAACTCGATCCCATAGCTAAAAGCCTTCAAAGAACCCCTCCCGTAGCCCCATTATAGCCCCATAGCGCCCCACGGGTTTGGGCGATCGGACTGAAAACCTTGCGGGCACAACTAGATGGTAAACCAAGTATTTTGTCAAAATTTCAGATTAAAAAAAAAATCCCCCAAAACGACCTGGACGGCGGACGGACATTTCGGATTTAGAATGTAGACCTCTTGAAACGGATAATGTCAAACTTTGAGCCCGATCGGGGTCGTCGACCCCCGTCGCGAAAACATAGGTGTATTATTCCATGAATAATAAACCAAAAGGGCCACAGGAGTGGTTTTTTAAGGTCTTTGACAATGGGGTGTCGTTTTCCACTTATGTTTACGCTGGTTGAGGAAGGTGAGCCACACATATTTCAGATTACCTTGGTTGGGTTAGTTTTCAGCAATTACAGGTTGAAGTTTTTGAACTGTTTGGAGTTCATAAAACGTGGAGTTTCCACCCATGGAGGCATTGGCTCCCAATTCTGATAATGGGTTCCCAATCCTGATAATGGGATAGGTAGGTGGTAGGTCTCACGAGGGGTTAGTGATAGAATTTTTCTACTTCTTTATGACATGTTTTGATTGGAGAACAAAGAAAAATCATCGAAGTTATGCCTAGAAAGGTTTAACCCTTAGTGCGTTTGTTTGTACCATCGATATATACCCTGGATCTCTCGCTCAATGCCCGAGCGCCGAGCCGAAAAAGTCTGGGCCTTCCCCCTCCTAAACGGGGCAAGAACGTCTCTCTTCCCTGTGTACCCATACGCCCATCTCCTTCCGAACGGGTTTTTAACGAGGGTTCCGGGTAATAAAAAATATCAATGAAGTAGAAAAGTATTTATAATGAGTCAGAGGGTTGCAGAACGCTCCAAAATAGGTAGGTACAAGTCTGAACATATTTAAATAATCCAAAATAACCAAATAATAATAATACAACAGTTGTATTATTATTATTTAATAAGGAGGTTGCTAGCAAAAGTCAACTTGTCCACCTTAGATCGAAATCTTTTTTTCCCCATATTCTAGTTCCTCTGGCACATGTCCACATGTCCGCGAAGCTTCACCGAGCTAAACTTAATTTTTCCCGAGTAAAGAGGCCTCTGAATTCTGGCATTTCGTCCAAAACTTGATTTGTCCATCATCCCATTTTCCTCGGAAATGTCTCTTGTTTTTCACACCAAAACTCGACTTGTCCACGTATTTGCCGACAGTTAAGCGAACATTTTTTTTCATAACTCGATTTGTCCAAACCCAATCGGAATGGTAACGTTTCCCGAATTTCCCTCTTCCCCTCACAAGATGGCAGCACCCACTTGCCAACCTGTTTGAATTCCTGCTTCATGGGCGCTCCGACAGATGCCTCGCACGATCATGTGCGGCAACTGGTTATCAAGAAAATCACGGAAGTTCGAGCGTTATCACGTTTGAACTCTGGAATCGTTTGATCTGTTCTTGTTTTGGACGTTCCTTCGCAGTGCACTTTTGTACTAATCTTCTATTTCTATTACTTTATGTTTTGCTCTCTATACATTTTATAAAGTAAGTTTTGGCTTGAGCGTACTGATTCTTAATTTTTCCCTGTCAAAAACGATTTTTTGCTTTCAAAACTAGTTTTGTCCATAGTTTTTTAACAAAACTTAACATGTCCAAAATATTTAAGTCGGTATGTTCGAAGTATAATATGTTAAAAACTTGGTATTCAGGGGAAAAACTTACTCTGACTTCAGGATTAATATTCCCCGACCGGATTAATTGTATCATCAAAGGGGGCTGCACAGGAAGTTTTTTGCCTCTCCTGAAAATTTTTGAGAATTGGACAAGTTGGCTTTTGCTAGCAACCTCTAGTAGTTACTACTAGAATACTAACTAAAATAATTTTACACATTGATAAAGAGTATAGCTTTTGTGAGCTTTTGGCGTTGGCCAAGTTTGCCCAATTGAGCTGCAAGTGACTAAAGCAGTAAAGTTTTAGCAACATTGTGGCATAATACTTTTAAAAATACTTGGCTGATAAGCCTGATCAGTTACACGGTGTGATTACCACCACACTACATCGCTTTAAAAAGAGTGTCCCCAAATAATTTGGGTTACCAATTATTGGTTACCGGCTTGCATTATAATAGATTTAGGGTCGAGATTGAAAGAGGCTCGATTTATTACAACCAGGTTGTAACAACCTTATATAACAATTGCACTAATTTGAAGACATCTGAAGAGGGCCTAATCTCTCTAAAAATCTTCCTTGCGATACAAAATCCGTAAAATGGGTGTATCTAGTTAAATCAGAATCAGTTGTTTTCAACGCCTGGGAACATGACGAAACACTCAATTTTTTTTTAAATACTTTATTTTTTACTCGAATTTTTTTTTAAATATTTAAATTTAACCGCCTGGGATCCTTCAAAAATCCCATTTTTAGCCCCATGAAAGCCCTGTAGATCGCCACAGTGAAATCGGATCGTTCCGGGACCCCAGAAAATGGATTCTACGTCCAAAAATACTTCGAAAACGACACCTAACTCGATACCATAGCTAAAAGCCTTAAAAAAAAACCTCCCATAGTCCCTTAGCGCCCCACGGGTTTGGGCGATCGGACTGAAAACCTTGCGGGCACAACTAGATGGTAAACCAAGTATTTTGTCAAAATTTCAGATTTAAAAAAAATTTCCTACTGCCCAAAACGGCTGGACATTTCGGATTTAGAATGTAAAACCCTTGAAACGGATAATGTCACATTTTGAGGCCGATCGGAGTCGTCGACCCCCGTCGCGAAAACATAGGTGTATTATTCCAAGAATAATAAACCAAAAGTGAGGGTTTCTTCCGTTCTTTACTCGTAAAATCGAAAATATATTGCATGCAAAAATTATTCAGCATGCGAGGGCTGGACACTGTTCCTGAACAACAACTTTCTTAATGATCTCATGAACTGCTGAACATTAGGATTCATTATTCCCATTCCTACTTATTATACAAGAAAATGTCAGCTCTAAATTATCTTGAGAAAACTTGTAAGATAGCAAGTAGTTGAAATTGTCATATGCAAGTAAACGATCTCTCGTGTGAATGCAGCTGATCAAACCAAGAGCAAATGTGTTACGGGTGCCTGAGTATATTTATCCCATCAATCTTTATACTGGAACAGCATCTCATCGTCGGACTTTTTTTCTTTTTTTTTTTATGAAATAGTAGCCTTTGTTTTTTTACCAATAGGATCGCGCGAGTTCAAAAAATCAAATAAACGATCAATCAGCCTTATGAATTTAATGGAAGGCTCGCAGCCGAAAACATCTTATTTTGAGCATAACAATTCTAGTGCGTCTGCAACACTTTTGCATATGGTTTGCGCACGTATACCGCTCCCTCTTGATTGTCTATTGGTACAATTATATGCTGAGCAAGATTTAACGATTTTCGTCGGTTAAATAAATTTTGAAGCAACTCACAGGTGTCCAAACTAATGTGAAGTGAATGGAACTCGACTCCCTTCTTGCCCCCTTTGGGAGGGGGAAGGCCTGACTTTCTCGGCTCGCTTCCCGTCGGCTCTCAGGCCTTGAGCGCGAGATCCAGGGTATATATCGATGGTTTGTACTAACTGTAACTGGCTCTTCACTGTGACGGAACTCCGGTAAAATATACCGAAAACAAGGGTCTCCCCTATCCATATTCTTACTTGACCCAACCAACTCAGGTTTGTCCATTGCAAACTCTTTCTTAAGCTGAGTGCAGTTCAACGTCCATGGACGTTGTAAACCTTCCCGTTTCTATAGAAACCAGGGGGGGAAGGACTGCTAGACATTCCCATCTTCATGACGACCTCGGCTTAATGCATTTTGAACCGGCGTTATTGCCAAAATATTTTTGGCTCTTTCTGACATATATCCCCTGGTCTGAAAAACAAGTATGATAACGAAATTCGTTATCTTACTTGCCACAGTAAATCTAAGATTCACCAAAGATTCGTTCAATGGTTTTTGATAGCTTTAACCCAAATTCAAATTTTGAAGGACCTCATAAAAATGCAAGCTCGCTAATAGACAAACACAATATACGGAAAATACTATTTTTCCGCACAGTAACTTGATATTGTGATTGTTTGAATTTTAATTGAATTATTTGATTTCGTGAGTGTTAACTACCTATTGTATCAGGTTGTATCTATCTAACTATTATGTGTTGTATCAGGATACACTCATTGTGGACCTCCAAAATTTGTTCAGGAACAAAATATTATGAAATTGAAGGCAACTAAATCCAAATGTGAAACTTTTCCATTTTGTGAAGGAAGGCACAAAAACAATTCCTAGTAGGTAGATGTGAAATTTGATAGGGGCACAAGTTGATAATAATCTGAAAAAAGACTTAAGCTTGTAGAATGAAAAGGGCACTATTGAAGTTGTGCCACTCTCCACGTCAGAATTCCCCAAAAAAGGCCAGAAGAAGACAGGCACATGATGCTCTCTAGTGGCCAATTTTTTAGCTAGGAAAAAGCTCGTCAGCGCTGCTTGTAGAATTCGCCGCCGCGAGTTTGATAGAGGCATAAAAAAAAGAAGATTTTTCGAGTTGTGCCCCTTTCATTCTAGACGTGGTACCAGCGAGGAGTGCGAAGGGAATCTCCGGTTTTGGCTGGGCCGCTTGTACAGGGGTGGTGTTTAAACCTAAATCATTATGTATTTTTGTACCTATGCAAGTTATCTTTAAAAAAATCATGATGGCAGACGTTTGATTGTGCTGACGCAGCCACATGATTTGAAAGACCTGCAATATTTTAACGGTAATTTTAAGGCAAGGAATTGGCCAGGGATCAGCACACAGGTGAATATTGAATTCCTACTTAGAATGAATATATTTTAAAGACTGAAGAATTCGAACTGGCCCAGACACCAGATCACGGAAAGGTATGGTATTTATGTAGTAAGTGGGGATGACAGTGAAAAATTCGTCACGGATGCCTCTGACCATGTCAAGGTACGGTCACGTTACTGATTTGTGTGGATCGACCTTTACGCACATTTTAAACCTTACCGTCTCCTCTTCGAAGTTTCCCTCAACGTTTGCGATCCTGGTGGTCTGCGGTTTTTTTAGTGGGGACGTCATCATGTGAACCTCCCTCCACCGCCAGGACCGCCAGCACGAAAAAGCGGGAGTCAGGTGCTCCACAAGTTCACGATCTGCCGGACTGGGAAGAGTTATAACGCGGTGGAAAGTGAGTTTACGAGCGCGAGTGAGTTTCGGACGACTGGAGAAAAAGAAAGGCGAAGGGGAAAATGTTCCAGCGAGGACTTGGTAAGTGAAGTTAGGTACCTATAGAGTTTCCCTGACAACTAGTGTCAGGAAAATTTGAAACAAGGAAGAATTTATATAATTACATATTTAAAAGGACTTACCTTCGTTTGTTTTAACATGATTATAATACAATGTATCGTAAATTGGAATTATTGACGGTTCAAGAACTCTTAGGATGAGGTGAGACCCTCATTCAGCTCAATAGATTTTAAAATATCCTCTTTAAAATTTTAGTAGACTTACAAGTTTACTCCGCCAATTACAGTTATTGTATTCGGCTTTATTTATCTAGGCGGAATAATAGCTGCCTTTAAGTTTACCACTAGTCTGAAGATCTTTTAAAATATTTACCTGCAATGGTAAAGTCGATTTATAATACGTTTTAGTATAATTTTTCCAAGCTCATATAGGTATTACTCTGGCCGTAGTGTGAAGCATCTGCGACGATTATTGTAAATTAATTTAATTCAATGGCGTTTCCTTGTCACATAATATTTTCAATGTATCTGTCGTATCAAGGCCCAATAAATATTACTCTAACATTTTGCAACCGAGGCCTAAAAATCAATGTCATCAAGCTTTGAATGGGGTTAAATTTTAGCTTGTGAATAAGGTGAAACAAAAAAATCTTGGAAAGATTTTTAACCGCTCTGAGGGCCGTATCCCCCACCTTATTCCCTATTGTTTATCTAACAATCCTACTCTAACAATCTATCCTACAGTTTGGGAACCGTTGCTCCATGTAGTTCGGGGCTAGGTACGTGAGATTTAGCGGAGTTGAGTAGGTAAGCTTACCTATTGAGGATACCTGATTAGGCCCAAACCCACTAAACGCTGTCGTCGACTTTCCTAAAAGCTTGTTATCAACAGTTGACCAGTAGTTACTATGGTCGTTTCGATAGGTAGGTAGTCAAATTCCTCTTAACGCTGCTCTTCGCCAATCCGCCTGGATTTTTGAAGCCTTTAATATGATTAGCTATTCATTGAATAATTGTTATTCATTAACACATTCGAGGCCATTTATAGAAATAGCTCAATGTGAGCGTACTTATCGATTTTGCGATGTTATCAATTGAAAGGTATGGAGCTGTCTATGATTGGCCGTGAAGAATTCTTAAGCTCGCCGCAAGAAGTACCGTATTTTAAATCTAATCGTCACCATCAATCGGCTATTCAAAAACTAAAAGTAACTTTCAACTGTTGTTTGAACGGTTCATTAGGCAACTTACTCGTTTTTCGGATAGTTCAGGGTCAGAACGTGTTTTGCCCTTATGTCCACAGACGGTTCTAACCGATTCAAACCGAGATTATGTATACGGCTATGAATTAAGTAGGTAGCTGATTCAATGAAGGGATTGATAAATATTATGTCTATTGGACCTTTATGTGAACTACCGCGCGCTTTGTCAACCCAGAGGTTTGTTTCAGTACCTACTCCAGCACTTCCGTTCACTGGTGGAGATAATTAGCTGGACGAATTAAGTAGCCGTAGCATGAGTTTCGCGGAGCATGAGAAAAAGAAAAGTTGCGAAAACGTTGGGCCACAAGTCTGGTTTCCATTACCAAAACAGCTCCACCTACCTACTTATTGAATCTTTTTTTTAATGTTTATTGCTCCAAGTACCTACCTAATAACTTATTGAGTAAGTACCTACATTTTGTTGTTTTACGTACGTATCTAATTAAAAAAAAAAGATAGTGCAAAACTGATCGATTGAAGCGGAACCTGAAATTTTCAAACGGGGGGGGGGGGGGGGGGGGTATTGTGTACATTCAACACAGTGTGACACGCCGTTTCATTCGGCGTTAGCAATGTCCTACAAAAATGAAAATGAAATTCACCCCTGAATTTTCGTCCTACTGGCTGCTGCCGATCGGAACCTGTCTGATTGCGCTCATGAGCCATGCATGACTCCCCATCGCCTCGTCCTCCAGAGGAATCACCGTCTAATTGAAGGTTGAAAATATTATATTTTTTTCAAAAATATAAATACAAATTTTGTATCGGTGACCTCGCTTCTCACGCGGACACCCATCCAGTACTAACCACGCCCGTTGTTGCTTAACTTGGCTGATCGAGGGTAGGTAAACCAGACATCCAACGCCACACCGGACGGCCGCCCTCTCTACAAAAATTAAAAGAAGAAAACTAAACCTGTATTTTGTTAGGACAGAAAAAATGAAAGGGCCCTAAAAAGGATTCTACGTTCTACATTAGGTACTTCGGAAAAGGAACCTCATGGTCAAAATCCTTCAAAAGCCCCCCAAGATCCTAACGGTAGTAGCTGCTGTGAGTCTGAGTGGCTTATACGTGGATTATTAGTCTAAAAATACCTAATAGGTAGGTACTCCACTTTTTTGAAAGATTCAATGTAGTGGTGTGGAGTCTCCACACCACTACATTGAATCTTTCAAAAAACCTTCCTGCAGCCCCCTTTTAGCCCCACGAGTTAGAGCGAACGAGCTGAAACCATGCTGACACAACTAATTAGATGAAAAACGCAGCAAATTTTACACAAGGATTTATTTTCTTTGATAAAGGTTACTTGTTGAAAAAATAATTTTGTGTCAATAGAAAAAGCCCCATTTTAGCCCCATAGCGCCCCACGGATTTGGGCGATCGGGCTGAAAACCTTGCGGGCACAACAGTAACAGTAACAACTGTTGTTACTAGAGGGTAAGTATTTTGTTGTTTATACAACCGAGTATTTTGTGAAATTTTCAGATTAAAAAAAAAGTATTCCTACTGCCGAAAGGGCCCGGACGGCGGACGGACATTTCGTTTTTGGAACCAATGTAGACCTCTTGAAACGGATACATAATTTCAATTTTTGAGGCCGATCTGAATTGTCGACCTATGTTTACGGTGACCAGATTTTTTTTCTATAAAAGTAGTACATTTTCCAAATTGGAATATATATATATACACCAATGTAAAATGAAAAGATGGTTATGAATGTAGTACGTGAGTGTAATTCGTGGAATGTCTGGCCTAAAACTGAACTAAAGGGGATTTTCTTTCTTGACAACCGGAACATGTGATCAGGTGATGTCCATTGCAATATTATAGGTAGGTATAGGCTATCCCTTATCTTATTAAAAAATCCAAGGTCAAAATGAATAAAGCGGTGATTTGTATTGCACAAAACGGTTTTATTCAAAGATCACACAGAATTACCCAGATGACACGACGAATGAAAAATTTATTGGACATTCAATTAGAAAATCTGATGAAAATCGTCCAATTCGTCCTGTGCCTTCCAGCCAAGAGTGCCCCAGTTGAACGATTATTTTCCGTTATTATCAACTATTGGAGCAGTTAGAAGACGCGATTGAAAGTAGAAACCCTGAAGGAAGTCAAGGAGGTGATGGAGGTGAAGATAATATTATTATCTTCCCTCGATTGCAGAAATGAGTGCATCTCCATGCAGTTTTCGTCGAAGTTTGTGTACACCTCCATGACTTCCTTCAGGGTTTCTACTTTCAATCGCGTCTTCTCACTGCTCCAATAAGTAGTTGTTAATAACGGAAAATAATCGTTCAACTGGGGCACTCGTGGCTGGAAGGCACAGGACGAATTTTCATCAGATTTTCCAATTGAATGTCCTGAGAGGCGAAATCCTTAAAAATTGTTCCCCCTTCTGATCGAACTTTCACTTTTTTTCTTTTTTTTCAATTTCTGGCAAGAAAGGCAAAAGTAGTACGCTTGGTAGTACATGATACGTGGTAGTACATTGAGCCCAAAAGTAGTACATGTCCTTCCAAAGTAGTACGCCTGGTCACCGTACCTATGTTGTACAACTCGTGAGTGTGAGGTGTAATTGAAATTGGAATTCAAGAGTCAGTTGCAGTACGGTGCACACTGGCCATCTCGGGCTATCAAAACAAACATTAATTAGTTTTAGAGGAAGAATGGGAAAACTCCAAACCTGACCTTCACTGTGTTGTCATAAGGTTCTGCTAATGACTTCATTCGGACGGTAGAGCCAGCCTTTTACTGTGTTGCAATAGGCATCTGCTGTAATATTAGGCTGTTGCCAATAATAGTGTTCCGGAAAGTAGGTATAGGCTAATCTCATGGAACAAGGAGTTCCTTGTTCCATGGGCTGCTCTAATGCTAGTGCGGATCCTGTGCCCAATGGAAGGCGACCGGGGCCTCAGTTTTGTGGAAATTGACAACACCTTGTCTGTCGTTGTGATTTCAGAAACTCACTTGAGTGAAAATAAGCAAAAATATGAGAAGGCCGAATCAAGCGTTGGGGGCAGGAGACAGTAACTGTCTCCTGTTGAACCTTTAATCTCCAATGCTGTATCATGACTACTGGTCTTCAGTGGCTGAATTGGTACAGCGTTGCACATGTAATGCAGAGGTTGTGGGTTCGAGTCCCACCTGAGGCCCGATAAATTTTTCGGCCTTCCCCTTCTGATTTCTTGAAATAAATTCATAATTAGAATTTAATTTCAGTATGAACTTAGTTTAATAACTCCTCCCTTCCCCCAAATAAAACACTGTACGAGGGAAGCAGTTCAAAATTCCCTCAAGTCATTCCAGTAATGAAACTACTCCTCCTGGGGAATTAAGGGACCCCTAGGAAGAGGGACAAAAGTAGGATGTCTACTGGCTTCATACCAGATCAGGGTTCAGAGGGGGAAAATAAGCAAAAATATGAGAAGGCCGAATCAAGCGTTGGGGGCAGGAGACAGTTGAACCTTTAATCTCCAATGCTGTATCATGACTACTGGTCTTCAGTGGCTGAATTGGTACAGCGTTGCACATGTAATGCAGAGGTTGTGGGTTCGAGTCCCACCTGAGGCCCGATAAATTTTTCGGCCTTCCCCTTCTGATTTCTTGAAATAAATTCATAATTAGAATTTAATTTCAGTATGAACTTAGTTTAATAACTCCTCCCTTCCCCCAAATAATAGTGTTCCGGAAAGTAGGTATAGGCTAATCTCATGGAACAAGGCGTTCCTTGTTCCATGGGCTACTCTAATGCAAGCTAGTGCGGATCCTGTGCCCAATGGAAGGCGACCGGGGCCTCAGTTTTGTGGAAATTGACAACACCTTGTCTGTCGTTGTGATTTCAGAAACTCACTTGAGTGGGTATTTGAAGTGTCCTATTTGTTTGGAACTCTTCAAGGAAAAACAACGTGCCGGTGTACTCAAATGTACGCATCATTTTCACAGGAAATGCATAATCAGTTGGCTCACGCGTGCTTCAACATGTCCCCTATGTCGTACTAGTTACAAATGTTTGGGTTCGACTTGTGCCCATTCGGAAATAATTATTTTTTAATAACAACATGTTTTATTGTACATAGAACAGTGGCGTTCCTCATAGTGTACAAATGTAAAAATTACAGGATTAAAGGCGAAAAAAAAAACAATGACCTAATAGGTACAAAAAAGAAATGTTTCTGAAGGAAACAAACAATAAGAGAAAAGAAAAAAATACATACTTCCACTGCACATTAAGGAGGGGAATGATGAGATGACAAAAGAAGAATAGGGTTTGTATCAGTCTTTAATTACAGCGTCAAGCTTTCGGGATTAGCTGGGATCCCTTCTTCCCGGCCTTTTTCTTCCGAAAAAACGCCTAGTATAAAAGCCGGCACCCCTGCCCCACAAAAGAAGAATAGTAGGTAATTCACATTTCTCCGGTCTTATAGACGGCAGAAGACACCCCATGACAGTTTTCCTTCTTCAAGCTTCACAGACTGTTAGTGTAGCCTTCAGTTGTCTTGTAGCTCGTTTCTCATGTAATATTAAATTTCACTCTGGTTTGAATGTTTCAGAAGTTCGAGCAGGCCTCAGAATCTATAATCAATGCCACCGCGCCAAATCCAGCATGGTGCCATCGAGTGCTGTCGACTGTGAAGAATTTGTCGATAGAAGAAGAATGGGCGAGATGACGAAAGACTACTCGAAAGTACCTGGCCCGAAAGCCCTCCCTTTCCTCGGCAACACCTGGAGGTTCATACCGTATGTTGGTACGTCCCATAATCTGTTTTATCTAAGTTAACATTAAATGTGGCAAATTTTGCCCATAAAGAAAGGGTACCAAACAGGTAGGTTAGGTTATTATTTTTCAACTTAGGATTAGGTAAGTAGTTTCTGAATGAATCAACTGTCTAAAGTCTACTCGCTATGGCGCGGCAACCTGATCAAACCTTTTCAATACACATACCAAGTCTTGGAGGTTGGCACTAGTGGCATTGGAGTATGTAACCCCAAAATTGCCGTGTTTTTAATAGTGGCCAACTTGGCAAATCGTCGACCAATGGGAGCTGATCGCTGACCAGCTGGTCAACAAATCGTAATTTCCAGTTTCCGCCGAAAATTCAAATTGCGATTTTTCCATTTATTCGTAAATTCGCACGAACTTGCAATTTCTGTTTTAGGAGGGAAGTGCAACTTGGTGGTTTTCTAGCGTGTTAGACTCATTTATCGTTACATGTTCTGAAGCATTGGATAATAGCGACTAGTTTTTCCCCCTCATCTGAAAGGTAAAATTCTGAAGTTTCTAATGCGTTTTCTCATAGGTACTATCACTACCTGATTTTACCCACGAATTTGAGAAAGCGGAATTTTAGTCAATCTTCGGTGTTGGTAAATCGGTCACTGAGCCCAGAGTTAGGCAGTAGCTAGCTACAATTACCGCTACTTAATTAAAAGTAACTTAGCTACAGCACACTAGGTAATTTGTACCTACTTGTGGTAATTTGTAATTTTTGATCGAAAAAGTGGCAACAAGAAGCTACTTGAGAGTAGCGGCAAATAACCGCAACAGCTAGTAGCGGTGAAAAATGTAGCTTCACTGAGAAGCTACAGCTAGTAGCTGTTACAGCCACTGTAGCTATTAGCAAAAAACTACAGCTACTCGTTATTTTTTCAGTATGGAACAAAAGTAGCTGTAGCTTTTCGCGCTTTGCTGATCGCCGCAGCTACATTTTTCACGCTACTAGCTGCAGCTGTAGTGGCAACAAAATTCCCGCTACAGTAGCTTTAGTGGAAGCTGCTTTTTGCCCAACTCTGACTGAGACTCCCAACTACTGAGAAGGTAATTTTTCGGTAGGTAAATGCCTCTCAAAAAAAAAAAAAAAAAAAAAAAAAACTGAGTTCAGAACGAATTGAGGATTTAGCAGAATTTTACAACTTTATTTTTTTTATTTTGTTCAGGAGATGATGCTTGATTCGAAAATTAAAAAAGGAAAATCGATTTTTTTTTTCAAGTCTTCCATGTTGCACTGCCCTCTTTATCACATTTTCGGTGTTATTTAGGGGCCTTCTATCGATAAAAAAAAAAAAAATCCAGAAACGGCCGTTCCTAATTCTATTCTTTTTTTGGTCTTTCATTGCATTTTATTCCATCAAATGGCATGGTCGAGTTGTTACAGTGGGAGCTTGGCGAGTTGATACGGTGAGCGAGTTGATGAACAACGAGTCAAACACTGATCGGGAGTTTGTCCTTTTATGTTTCATGATTAGGCCGTTTTGGACTGGGAGGGGTTCTTTAAAATCTGAAATTTTGACTGCGTGGTACTCGGTTGTCCTAGTTGGGTCCGTTAGGTTATCAGTCCATTCGCCCTAACCTCTGTTGGGGCTCTGTTGCTTTGAAAAGAGGCTAATGGACAGGAAGGGGTTATGAAGATTTTAATGTGGGAGGTAGAGTGGGTTGTCGTTTTCTAAGTAGTTTTGAATTTTGTCCATTTTATTGGATCTTACCCATCTGACTACACTGTGGGGTGGCTACAAATGGGGCTTTCCAAGGTCTAATAGGTCGAATGAATTGATGTTTTCCAAGTCACGTTGGACTCCATTGGATCACATTACTGGGGGTTCTTTATCTGTCACATCTTTTCATACCTCGTTAAAGAAAATTTCTCTCCTGTCAAAGAAGATTTTATCTCCACTGCCCCAAACGGCTTAGATGGCGGACGTACTTTGCATTTTTAGAATCTTCACAATGTGTAGACAAAGGCTGCGGGGTAAAGTGGTCCATGTGCCGCAATCTTTTTCAATTCAATCATGGCACTTAAATCACTTTGTTGAAAACCAATCAGAAAGATACAAGTATGTCATCTTGTGAGCGGTATTAAATCTATTTAGGAATACATTCCTGAGGCGTATCGCATAGCAAGGCGATAGGGTTTAGATCATTTTGGTGACATTGTCATCATGAAACAAGAGGACACATTTAGAGGACGATCAGTGTACGACCTTCGTCGCAATAACATGAGTTATTTTATTCAGAAACGAATAATCCAAAGTTGAAAAGTAATAGGTTAGGCCTATTTATTACTTCTTTTAAAATTACTAACATTAATTAAGTGCTCTAAAATTTGCCCAATGCAAAGAAACCAAACCACCAAGTCTGTGGTTCGCGTTTTTTTGATCTGCTCACTACCTATTCTATTTCCGGTCGTTTTGGTTCTCTCTTGTTTCAGGAAATTACAAAATTTCCGAAATCAACTTAATTTCCAAAAAATTGTATCGTGAACACGGGGTCATTGTCAAAATTGAGAAGCTCTTGGGCCGGCCGGACATGGTGTTCTTGTATGATCCCAATGAAATCGAGAAAGTTTTCCGGTCAGAAGACGCAATGCCGTTTAGACCCTCGATGCCTTCTTTGGATTACTACAAACACGTGCTGCGAAAGGATTTCTTCTCGGACATTGGAGGAGTTATTGCAACGTGAGTGACTTCCATATTCATATGTGTTACACGATGTGTGCTGGTGCGTAATATGCCGGTACACTCGTTCAGATCTGAATTTACCTACATATAAACCTTAAAGTCGCCATATGTTTAGCAACTTTACTTCAATTTCACACAGGGGCACAAATTCAAAATTTACACTATTCCTCCTCCTCTGAAGGGTTGAGTAACCTTTCAACCTTGCACTGCCCGTAAAATACTCGACACTCCCTACGACCATCCTTGAAGGTGCCAATTAGGCGATTTGCAATTCGGATTTGGTTAATTCATGTGGAAGGTTTATTTTCTTTCTTAATTTTAAAAGTAAACCTTCCACATAAATTTGTATACTTCATATGAAACTTCCAAAATAATTATGGAATCAGCCTTCCTACATTTCAAACGTAGATTACATGTATGTGATCTCATTAAACAACAAATAAATTGTATTTGTTCAATGTCAATTTGAAAATGATGTGCAGAACCTATTACCCAGGAAATGCCTATTATGCAGCTTGCCAGTGGATGTCCTCCTGCTTTACTTTAGGCTCGGCTAAAGAGGTTCAACAAACTTGCTTTTAGCTATGGGCGAAAGAAGTTTTAGTTTTTTCAAACGGTGAAAGGTAAGCGGTACCGCAGGAGAAAACAGACCAGCTGGGAAGCCGGCCCGGCACACCCGTATAGAGAAGTGTAATTTACGGCAATTAAGGAGTTTTCGGAGACATAGGTGTAATAGCTTTGTCATCGGTCGTAAGAATTCCTAACAGAGCACTTGCGAGTAGAAAGCCCCAACATCAATCCGATAATTATAACCTACAACGGTGATCAGAATCGTTTTTTGTATTTTGTTATTTACTGTCTGCTTCCGAGCTCAGTCAGTTGAGCCGTTGAATAATTTAAAACCTCCCTTTCCTCACGTCTGTGGAACTGTGTTTAGTGTCTTCAGGTCTGAAAATCGCGTCGTCGAGTAATAAAAGTTGTCGTTTTTAGGAGGGGAAAAGAAGTGGGAAATTGAATTAAGAATCCTTCAAATACGAATAAGTGTGCACGGGGTAAAGGAAAAATTATACCATAAAAGAGTGGGCAAGGAGCAACCAAGACGCTAGAGGGAACCATAGGTTCAAACTATATCTAATTTCTCCCTTGAGAGGGAAAAACATTAAATCATGTTTAATGTTTTTCCCTCGCAAGGGAGAAATTAGCCGATCACATATCCCACAGTCTGAACCGAACGTATTTTCGTAAAAACGTTTTTGAAATTCTATGTCAGCAAAACTACTTTCGGTTATGAATTGCTTGGACACAGGTTCAACGGATTCTTGATTCAATTCAACTTCGAGAGATCTTTTAGCTATTGACTCTTGTTTCTTTCGAGTGCGATATTCTTTACATCGCTCAGCCGTTGACTTTGGTTTCATCATCTTCTCGTTCTTCATCTGATTGTATTTAAGTAGTTTCTCTTCTTCGGATAATGAAGCGAATGAACTAGAACTCGGTAAAGATTGAATGTACTCATCTATTTCTTGTTGTTTTTTTCGCTGTCTTGATTCTCGTGATCGCTCAGTAGCTGTTCTTGCTCTCTTTTTCCCAGCCATTTCACTGAACTCTACAAGTATAATGTTGCATTTACTGTACTTATTATAGAACTCGCCATCAACATATGGTTGCTACAACAGAAGGTAGTAACTGTGTAGTAACCAATGAAAAACGTAGCTATTGACTCTTGTTTCTTTCGAGTGCGATATTCTTTATGGTTGCTACAACAGAAGGTAGTAACTGTGTAGTAACCAATGAAAAACGTTGCAGATTTGCGTGTCGGAATTCACAGAACGACCCCCAGCCCTAAAACATTAAACATGTTAAAAAATTAGGACTTCCACAGAAAATACGGCAGCCTTCGCTCTCTTTTTTCAAGGACTTAAACGAGAAAACCTAATAACTTTCCAAGGGATGTTAGGTACCCTTTTCCACCACTTACACTCATCACAGACTCCACAACTATTTTAAAATATAGGTAATATTGTTCCAACTTGGATGGAAAGTTTACATCTAAAAACATATGAATAGTTTGAGTTGGTTAGGGAGAGAGAACGACTCCTCTGCTGGTTTGGAGTCGTTCTCTCTCCCTAACCAACTCATTGGATTAAACCTCTGCACCATCGGCAAACAACTACTATAATAATATTATACTATATTACACACTATACACTATACTATATTATAGTGGTTCATATTATGAACAGTTTCATCAAGATCAGATCTAATCAGATCTAATCAGATTCTGTTATTTGCAAAAATGAACTCGACCTAGCGTGCATACCTTATGGGCGGCTACCGTGGATAAGCGCCAATACCTTTTTTCCTTTTTTTAATGATAATGCAAAAGCGCCACTTCCTCTCTCGGAGGTCATTTCGCGGGAGTTGTAGAAGCGCCAGGTCCCTCCTCAGGGGTCTTTCATTGCACTTTAGCCAGCTGTAGGTAGCCTACACCATACAATGTCGGCATGTCATGATGAACAAGTGTTATGTCCCACTAGCATTCAGCTTCCTACCGTCCAAATCTGCTGACTGCTACGCTGCACTATGGACATTTCTGGTAGAATTATGCGCTCAACATGGACTTTTACTGCTGGGGAGGGGTCTCAGTGTATGTTTGATTTTGAACTGGCAGCGCACCAGGGGTTCCAACGCATTTTCCCGTATTCCGTCGTTTCGTGTTGTTTTTTCCATTTTGGCCCGGCATTATTTCGGAAAGTGCATCTTTGGGCCTTGCTCCTGACTATAACGAGCATATCGAGGTTGGCAGATTCCTGAAACTTTTCTTTGGTCTAGCCTTTTTGCCGCGAAATGATATAGAAGCTTTTAGGTACTGGAAGTGGCGGTTTTACAAATGACAGTTGTAGGGAATTCGGACTGGAGGTGGCGCTTCTACAACTACCTACTAGTTTGGGGAGGCTGAAAACGAGGGTGGCGCTTTTACACGTTTTTCCCCTAGCACTGGCGCTTTTACATGTTTGCGCTTATGGGCATTTGTCCGTAATTTGAAATCTTTTGATGATGACCACTTGATGACTCAAGCTGGCTCATTTTGTTCAACTATAACGAATAGGTTTCATTTTTTCAGACACGGTGAGAAGTGGCACACGTTCCGTAGCCGAGTTCAGCAATCCATGCTCCAACCTCGAGTGGCCAAAATGTACATTGGTCAGATAGAAGAAACTGCTGACGAATTTGTGAAGAGGTAGGGCATCAATTTTATTTAACGCTTATGATCATTTTTTTAATCAATGCTCAGCTCTATAATCATGCGTGCAATTTCTAATGATACTGGCTGGTTGTCAGTGGGCAATGAGGAGCGCTGATTGCTAAAGAAATTACGAGAATGGGAGCGTAATTCGTATCTTTTGTTAACAATCTCACGTAGGTAACTATTTCACTATCTGCATTTCACCGCGCAATGAGCAGTAACCGTGGACATTGGATCGCGTAGCAAGTCTTGCACGAGTTCGACTGTTCAGTGTGCAGAACGAGAGGAGAGGAAATTTACGATATTCGAGTGGAAGTGACGACACTAATATACACTTTTGAGTAAATTAGCGAAGAAAGCGTCTAATAGCGAAGAAAGCGTCTAATAGCGAAGAAAGCGACTAATATACACTTTTGAGTAAATTAGCGAGAAAATTTCGTCGAATTGTTTTAACATTTACGGTCTTGGAAATACACCAACATTATATACACCACGGGCGGCTTAACGTCCGCTAGCCCTGGTCATTAAGAAAATTTCTAGTATAATTTAATTATACTTAGGCTTAACGAAACCTTAACATTCCGCCGCTCAGAGCCAACTAACTAGACTCGAGATTCCAACCCTACGTTCGGAGTAAAAAAAAGCTGCAAATTTTGCACGGGTTTATTATTCTTTGATATAGGTAGATTAATTACGCAAAAATTAATTCTCTGTCATTAAGATTTTTTTTTTTTTTTTTAAAGGCGTTCTGTACGATGTTAGGACAGATGTGTGACCTCGAAAAAACGGATTTTGCGTCCAAAATTACTCGGAAAACGATACGGATTTGACCTCCTGGGATCCTTCAAAAATTCCATTAAAATGGTAGGGGCTCCCCAACTTAGCTCCAAAGCGCCCCAGGGATTGGGGCGATCGGGCTGAAAACCTTGCGGGCACAACTAGATGGTAAACCGAGTATTTTGTCAAAATTTCAGTTTAAAAAAAAATTTAAATTCTTACTGCCCAAAACGGCTCGGGCGGCGGACGGACATTTCGTTTTTGGAATCAAGACCTCTTGAAACGAATAATGTCAAATTTTGAGGCCGATCAGAATTTTCGATCTCCGTCCCGATTACATAGGTGTGAGTATTATTCCAAGAATAATAACCCAAAGTGACGTAGACTAATATTGCACATATACCTATTATGTGTGCCGACACTAAGTTGCATTTAAAATTGGCTACGCAAATATCGTTTCATCAATAGATAAATATAGTAGGTACCTGTACATATAATATATTATAATGATGTACGTCTCGTTGACATTCTTGGTACCCTTTCGTTCTTAGGAATAGGTATATGGAACTTTCCAGTTACAGCAGTCATTTTCAAGGTTGAAGGTGGTGCTGCCAACAGTCTTAGCGTACTATGAAGGCACTTTGATGACTAGTTCAGATCTCAATTCTGGCCATAAGTCTGGTGGGTATTTTGCGAGTGGGCATGCATAATTTTTCTGCTAACTGAGATATCAATGAAAAAATGTACCGGTTTGTCAAGACTTGAAATTAGAAGGATCTTTTAGAAAAATTAATGATGTTTGCGAAAATTAAAACCGATTTTTTCGCACGACTTAGCAAATATTCCATTTTTATTTTTTAAGGCCCAAAATCGAAATTTTCTGGAAAAACGTTGTCCAGCATAGGAGGAAATATTTTTAAATACTTATATTCTAAAATTTGTTAATGTGCTAATATGTAGAAGGAAATCAAAATTCTAACTTGCATTCTAACATTTGCTAATAGAAGAAAAATCATCAGTTCGTTTTTTTTTTTTTTTTTTTTTTTTTTTTTTTGCTGAGCTTGACTTTTTTCCACCTAAACACATAATATGTGTTAAGGTGGAAAAAAGTCAAGCTCAGCTATTATAATAGGGAAACACTGCGTCGGTGGGTGGCAGAAATGAGCCCAAAAAATGTCAGGAGTTTGGGTGTTGTGAAGGCATACTGCCGCATCACGGACAGAACCGAGCTCGAGCAAAATAAAAGTAAAAGGGCCAGAGATGAGAACCCAACATTGTAGATCACAGGTCAACAAACAAAAAACAAGGCTTGGTTGAATCTGGCTTCAGTTGGTTACTGCGGTCGTCATAATCCGTGGATGAGTCGAGGTACTAAAGCCATCACGATAATGACGTCGACTGGCAGCCCTTTAACATAAAATCACTAAAGGCTGAGGACGTGTTCCACACTGTAAAATCATTGAAAACTGGTTTCGAGAAAACGCGAAAACTTTTTTCCAATCCTATGGAAGCCTGCATGCTGAGAACATCCTCAGTCTTCCTATTGATGTCAATGACTTTCTTTGCGGTTCAACGTTTATAGGAGGTTGAGAGGGCTGAGGAAGGTCTCTGACATCGAAATGATTTTAACTCGCTGTTTCTCTCCCAGCGAGAACCCCAGTCAGATCGAGTGGGTTGAGTAAACTTTAAAGGTTGAGTGGGCAGGCCGTATCCGTAAACGTAGAAGAAACTACAGGCTCAATTTCGGGTCATTCAATCATTCACATCATGCTCAAAAAATTTAAAAAAAGGTCACGCTAAAAGACTTTTTTTGTTATTGTGGTGATTCTGAAAATGACCGCCGTTTTTCTAAAGAAAGCAAATTTCCCAAGTTCGCCAAATTCCTCGTTCCGCGCGTGTTATAACCATTTATGCGTTTGGAACGTAAATCGTGGTATTGAGACCTCGACATGGATTTTGAATAACTGGCGATCGCAACCTTGAGCCAATGGCCCACAGAAAGGTTTGACGTCACCTTATAACTTATTCCAGCTGATGGCAATCGAACCTAACAGGTTTTTCCAGGACTCGAAAGGCCCTCGAGGATCCCACGTCGTGATAGACCAGCTCTCGTCAAACAACTTTCATCTTCCCGCGCAGCAGAAATTGTATTGTGTTCGCACGCTGAAAAATACCCCTCTATTCTTCAAAATTAAAAATGCGATAAAAAGTAACTTCTGAATATTTCATTAAAAGGTCTTGACCCTTTTTAATCAAATAATTCACGGATCGATTGTATAATTATGATATTGATTCATATTTTTTAACTTCCGGTACAATCGTCCTTTGGGGTTTCCGATTTTTTCAAGGTTTTCTGATCCGAAATAATCTTAATTCAGCCAAAAGGTGATCGATTATTGAAGCAACATCAAGAAAGTATGACCTTACAAACCTTGTTTCGTATTGATCTTTTTTTGCGATTGATTATATCATGATTGAGAAATTCAACGTGCGAGTTTACTTTTCCAAACAAGGCCTTCAGCCTGTGGTTCTGATATCTGATTGAGAAGTCATCCTTGATTCGGTACCTACTAAGTGTATTTCAAGGGTCACACGACATGTGACCTCTCACACGCTGTGTGAGAGGGCGCGTTGTGTGAGACGTGATGGGGTCCTCGTTAGCCTGAAAAAGTGTACACAGGAGATTAGTACGGCTTCATTGTGTACTCTCCTTGAGAGCTACGTGTTGACACTTTATTCGTCGGGAAATGTCACTTAGTAAACAAGTGCGTGTAGGGAAACGATTCACTAAAACTTTTGTATACTATACGTCAGTTTTTTTTTATTTTTATTATTCTTGAAATATTACACTTATGTAATCGCGACGGGGGTCGAAAATTCTGATCGGCCTCAAAATTTGACATTATTCGTTTTGAGAGGTCTAGATTCCAAAAACGAAATGTCCGTCCGCCGTCCGAGCCGTTTTGAGCTGTAGGTAGGTACCTTAACGGTAGGGATTTTTTTTTTAATCTGAAATTTTGACAAAATACTCGGTTTACCATCTAGTTGTGCCCGCAAGGTTTTCAGCCCGATCACCCAAACCCGTGGGGCACTATGGCTCTAACATGGGGCTAAGGGAGGGGTTTTAACGGTTTTCGGCTATGGGGTCGAGTTTTCGAAGTGTTTTTGGACGTGGAATCCATTTCGGGGGTCCCAGAACGATCCGATTTCACCGTGGGGATCTATGGGGCTTTTATGGGGCTGTGTACAAATGGGATGTATGAAGAATCCCAGGAAGTCAAATATTTCCCGTGTAATTTTCGACGCATAATCCATTTTTCGAGGTCCCACATCTGTCCGAACAATGTTAGTACCTACAGATTTTTTTTTTTCAAAAATTTTTTTTATTGGCACAAAATCAATAATTAAAATTGGTTAATAATAATAATTATTATTAACCATATCAAAGAATAATAAATCCTTGTGTAGAATTTGCAGCTTTTTTTAAGGTTATAGTTAAAGTCAACCTTCTATGATTTCACAAAATTCTTTTTTAAAATGATTTTCACGAATACCCCATCCGTTTCATCACAAAAAAACTTGACTTCCTTCAAGCTTCTGATTTTTTTTCGATAATCTGTTAAAACTACTTTCAAGCTACATATTATCTGCAGCTTATTAAGCTGGTAATTGTGCAAGTTTATAAAAACTCAGAAAATTAATGGAATTGCAGAAAATGATTTTTTGAGGTGACAAGTTTTTCTTTTTCAAAACTGCAAGCTACGTTTTTGTTTGCATTTTTCTCTCATGATCCCTACGATTATTCACGAATTCCAATGGGCCCCCATGATTATCATGCAGCAAAATGATGATCTGCATTGAAATTTCCTGTTTAAACAACGTTGCAAATTCTAAACATTGTTGTAACTTTAATTTGTGCAAAATTTAATTTTACGTCAGTAAAAATTCATTGTTTCTCAGTTGTGGGTTGATATGGGACCCTCGAAAATGGGTTCTACAGGAAATTAATTAGGTACTGAGAAAACGATACCTCATTCTACATCCTGGCCAAAACCTTCCCACGTAGATTCCCGTAGATCCTAACGGCGAAGTCGGATGGATCTGAGACCCCTACAAAAGGGATTTACGCCCAAAAGTTCTTTGACAACGACATCCCAGTCGGCTCCCTCCACTCCAAATCCTTCAAAAACCCTGTGCTGTTTCCGTATGCGACCTACCGACGAGTTTACGTTTCCGAATGCGATCTACCCTACTATAATTTCTATTCCTGCTGAAAATTGCGTACATTATGAATGCCTAGGTATTTATATGTGCGTCGTACCTTAAAAATGCAGTTATGATGTCTGACGTTGTCGATTTTTGCATTGTAATCTTCTTATTACCGATGAACGGTTCTAATGTCTCGCAAGAATGAAAGAAACATGTCATAATTTCTTTGGGCCACCTTCCAGCAGTGACTGCAGCATCTCGGGAATAGTTCCTCTCATTTTTTCAGAATTCGAACTTTTGCATCTAACTAGGTACGTTCGATGCCTTGTGTGTGCGCGCGCCACTCTCAGGGTCTACATAATTCTGCTGGTGGTGTACGGTTTTATGTTGGAAACCATATTGAACCAATCGGTCACAGTTTCGGTACTGAAGATTCATAATAACATCAGATAACCAAAGATTATTAAGATTAAGAATATCGGCTAAGGGCAAAAGGCATTGACGCTCACTGAGCGCCCGCTGCACCGGTAGGACTCGGTAGGCCGCACCACCTCGGTAGGTCGCATACGGAAACACCACCAAAAACCCTTCTGCAGCCTCTTTTTAGCCCCACAGATTAGGATGACATGGCTGAAAACCTGGATACGGCGAAGGGTGGACGGATATTTATTTTTTTGGAATCTACACAGCACAGGATAACATACGGACAACAGGACAACATTGAACAGGACACTTATATAAGGATAACATTGAATGTAACTAATTTTGTCCTTACATGAGCCGCCGTTAGGCTCACGCAAATCTTTTATCGAAAATGCGTTATCTTTGATGTTGTCATGTTAACGTTGTGTAAAATTAATGTCATAAAATGTTATGGTAGGTGTGGTATCGATGATGAGGCATCACAGCTGGCTTCTTTATCCTTAAACACTGGGGGCTCCAATCTTGGGTCAAAATATCCTCTGGCTTTCACATCCAGAAGGTGGGTGAACATTCCGAGTAAGGAACTAAATTGAGGAAGTACTTTTTGACCTCTAGTTTGCAGGATTTTAGGGTCGGATGGCGGTCGGGGGGACGGTTTGCTAAGGAATGACCACAGGAGTTATCCAGAACATACTTATTGGCGAAAAAACTGAGAGTTCAAGTCTAAGTACAAGAGCTTTATTGCGTTCGGAAACTAGTTAAACGGTAGCTGGAACAAGCTACACGGGATGTGACGTGCCTGAGAGACAAGAAGGAAAAGAGCAGGTTGATCGGGACCCCGCAGAATGAGATCTGATAGCGAGGAACAGCGGGGAGAAATTCGAAAGCGTGAAACCGATTGGATCCGCGTAGTCTCGGAGACGAAAGTGAGAAAACTGGAAGATACTGATATGGACCGTGTAAGGAGGTATCAAGCAGCGGCAATTTTGATTTGTAAAATAGAAACTGCTTTACGTAGCAACAGGAGCCTCACTCGTGTTTTTGTTGGCTTTTAGGCACCGAATAATAATTATTCATTAATTATTAATGAACAAACAAACAAATCAAAACAATGAAAAATACCTGCCTACTTAAGTTAGGAAGTCCTGAGTTTTGATGAAGGCTTGGGGGACACTAGGGGCGGCCGGCTTAGTTAATAATTAACTCAATAATTGACCTTTTTTAATTATGATGATTCATTGCGCGAACAGGGGAGGCTGTATTATTAACGTTTGCGCGAACGTCCTGCTTCACCTCCTATCAAACGTATGAGTATAAACAAGGTAGTGGATGATTTCACTAAAAGTGGCCAAATTGATGTCCTGTCGTTTTTCAAAAATAATTTTTAATCCTATGTCTAATAAGGGCAGTATTTCAAAGACCGGACCTTATTTTTTTCCGGCCGTGAAAAAAAGGTGAAAGCCCCCAGGTTTCTTCTCATAGTGTACTAAGTCTTAGTCCCCAATTTTAAGAGCATTCAGTGGATATCAGTAACCGAAAAATGTCTTGTCTGTATGGGGGTTCCTATCATTCCCCTGGTGAGTTGGTGCAGGGGGCTGTAAAGGAATCCTGTTGAAGTGAAGGATATTTTTAAAGCAATGTTGATAGCTCTACTCTACTGTACTAGTATTGGTTGGCGGTGAACAGATCCAATCAACCAGGATGCAAGAAAAAGCCTGAGCAACTTTCAAAAGACTCCAGCACCATCGAATTATAGGAACAATATTCAGCCAACGGCCAGGAGTGGATCCAGGATTTCTTTCGTGAGAGGGTTACTCCCAAAAGACCATCCAGGGGGAAATCTTCCTTTTGCTCATAAAGCTGGCCATTCACGAGCGCGCCTGCAAGCCAAATGGCGCGGCGTGAACAGTCGGCATGTGGGTGGAGCGGCTGGCTGAGCTGGATAATATCCTACCTAATATATTAGGTATGGATATTATCCTACCTGCCCAAAATCCACCGTGCCGTGCCGTTTGGCGCGCCAGCCATTTTGCGTGAATGGGAAAACCCCACCCAAAGGTATCAAAGGTATTTTAGTAGCCAATGTGATTCGGTATCAACATCGCATCAAAATCATTTAATGATGAGGCTGTAATGTTGGCGTTTTGATAATTGTCATGATTATTCCCGTGTAAATAATTTTTGACGAACTGATGAACTTTATGTTTTTCAGGATAGCAGAAATCAGAGACGACTCCTGTACCGCACCTGGTGACTTCCTGAATGAAATACACAAATGGTCACTGGAATGTAAGTTCACTTGTCTACTTGTCTTCACTCAACGATCATGCTTATTTTAGGGCGGTCAGTGTTCACGATGCTTTTTGTTTTTGCAGCTATAGCCAAAGTAGCTCTTGACATCAGGTTAGGATGTTTGAGGAACCCGACAGCAGAAGCTCAAGAAATGATCGACTCCATCAACACGTTCTTCAAAAGCGTTGTGGTTCTGGAATTGAAAGTCCCGTTTTGGAAGGTTTTTAATACTCCTACTTGGAAAAAATTCATTGCGTCGTTAGATTCCATCATCAGGTGCGCTTTTTGGATTCTTTATTTGTGTCGGAAATCATTTATCACACAAACATACATACTTGAACTCGCGTCGCTCGAAAAATAAGAATCATAATGAATGTCGACTGCCTAGGTAGGTACCCAACAACCTGCCTACAACCTGCATCTTGATTTTTATCTGACTCAGATACTTAGCGGTAGATAATTTTTCCGGTGTAATTGGCAGGATCTCAATGAATCACACAGAAGCTGCGTTGGACCGGCTGAAGATGAAAAAAGCCGATGACTCAGCAGAACCTTCGCTCCTTGAGAGAGTCCTCGCACAGAACCCTGACAACCCTAAAATCGCTGCAATCCTGGCTTTGGATATGTTCCTAGTTGGAATCGACACAGTAATCCTCTTTCTATTTCTCTATTTTTCTGCCTTAGTGCCTGTGAATGCCCTTTTCCTCGTGGGCTTATAAGCTGGTGACTTACTTGTAGTTGTTATGAAAATACCCTGATATATTTTTTAACGCCTTGATTTTGATACCTCTTCTTCTTCTTCTTCTTCTTCTCCTCACAATGGGAAATGAATTTCATTTTTTCAGACTTCCGGAGCTATTGCGTCAATATTGTACCAGCTCAGTCAAAATAAAGAGGCGCAGAAGGTGCTGTACGAGGAAGTCCGATCTGTCCTAAATAACGAGCCTCTGTCGTCGGCCTCTTACGATAAGATGCCCTATTTGAAGGCATGCATCAAAGAAACGCTAAGGTTCGTCATTCAACCCGGGTAACAATAAATTTATTAGCATTGTTAGAACGTAAAGGTTGACGTAAAGGTTGACCGAGACTGTTACGACTCCACTTACGATTAGTTTTGACGCAGATTTCTAATTCAAAACGGAGACACTCGACTGAAAAAATTCATGTTGAATCAAAACTACCCTAAAACGACGTCTGCGTTATTTTGTGCAGGTTGTATCCCGTAGTGCTGGGTAATGGACGCTGCCTTACGAGAAATACTGACATTTGCGGTTACAACATACCCACAGGAGTAAGTGAAGTTTCACTATGTGAAGCTTACATTTCAGAATAGTGAATTATGTGAAGCTTACATATCAGAATTATCAACAATTTTGTACGTAAGAAAGGGGACCTAATTGTTTGTATATTAAGGAACTTCCGCTCTAGCAAACAACAGATAACCCTCAGTGGTCGCCACACGATCCGAGATGCAGACCCTCGAATCAGGCCAACTCGTTGAAACTTATGCACCCCATACTTGAGTATTTGACGTTACATGTGGAGTTTACTTTCATAAGGGCATGCATCCTTGTTGGAAAAATTTTTGACTTTTAGTGTTTTCTTGATCTCATGGAAGGGCTCTCTGTATACAGGTGCATCGATTTCCCTCCTAAAGCGTTTCTATCCCATATTAAAAGCGAACACAAAATTGAGTTTGCCCCCAAAATGGCATATATTCCACCCATAGTAAACTGTGAATCCGTTTCCACCAAAGAGGGACATATCCTGAATGTGGTAAGGATTCTTTCTATTCAAAAAGGTGCATATCCAAAAAGGTGTTTTTCTGATGAGTTTGATTCTAGTTCACTGGGTAACTACTCGAACGCAGCACTTGTCGATATTGCGATTCACCAGGATAACTCCCGAGCTAAACATGTGGCGACACACGGCGCGCCGGCTCTTAACTCGCATGTTGTTGGTTGTGCGCCATGATCGTGAGCCTGGTACTGTTCTCAACGCACTTTTAATGTTGGTAGGGTTAAAAGCATCACTAAACCTCTAAGCACAACTGAACCGTGTCTCGAGATTTTCGGTTGTTGGTTTTAGGGATGAGTACATAATAAAACCGATTTTTAGAATTTTTTCTCAAAGAATTGGGTTACCAAAAGAGAGCTGGCCCTGGTTGAATGTCACCTGTGTGAATTCAGTCTCAAGGTTGATACAACTAACCCCCCAAATGTTTTGAAAGTTTTCGGTTGGACGCCGTTTTTTTCTCCAAAAACGGCACGTATCCAAGTTTCTCACCAAAACGACCCTTATCCAAGTTAAAAATGTTGAAATCATCTAATAGAAAATATTAGAAAATTTCCAACTTCTTTTGGTTTATTATTCTTGGAATAATTCCCCTATGTAAGCGCGACGGAGGTCGACGACTCGGATCGGCCTCAAAATTGGACATTATTCGTTTCCAAAACCGAAATGTCCGTCCGGGCCGTTTTGGGCAGTTGGAATTTTTTTTTTAATCTGAAATTTTGACAAAAAACCATCTAGTTGTTCCTGCAAGGTTTTCAGTCCGATCGCCCAAACCCGAGGGGCGCTATGGGGCTTCGGGAGGGGTTTTTTTTAAAGGCTTTTGGCTATGGGATCGAGTTAGGTGTCGTTTTCGAAGTATTTTTGGACGTAAAATCCATTTGTGGGGGTTACGGAACGATCCGATCTCACTATGGCGATCTATATGGCTCTCATGGGGCTACAAAGGGGATTTTTGAAGGATCCCAGGAGGTCAAATATTTTTCGAGTAAAAAACAAAAAATTTTGAGAAAAAATTTCAAAAAAAAATGTTGTTTTTTTTCAAAAATTTTTTTTTTCATTGACAGAATTAAATTTTTGCACATGTAACCTATATCAAAGAATAATAAAGGTACTTTTCCGTTATACCCCCCCCCCCCCCCCCCCACGCGATTTCGTGTTTCATACACACCCCTCCCGATGGCTTTAAGGCACCCAAATTCGAGTACTTTTCCGTTATAACACCCCCCTCCCCTCACACTCGATTTTGAGTTTCATACACACCCCTCCCGATGGCTTTAAGGCACCCAAAGCCAACCTAAATCGCGTTGGGGGGGGGGGGGGGGGGGGGGGGTTATAACGGAAAAGTACCATAATAAACCCTTGTGTAAAATTTGCAGCTTTTTTTATCACTCGAACCAAGACCTAAGCAGTTCAGTAATTTGGGAAAACCATTGAATTGTAGTAGGGCCACTAAACTTCTTCTTTTTTTTTCAGTTTCTCAACGACAAGAAAAAATTAATAATGTCGATGGATATATGCCCTTTTGCAAGTAAACTCCTCACATTAATTTTATTTGAGTATTTGACGTAATATTAATTTTTCACTGAACGTGCTGAATGTACTGATCGTTTTCTTGATGATGAACTCCAAGAACATAGAAACCACCACCATAGAATCGATTTGGTGATTATCGAGTTCTGATGCAAAGATATTTCAAGTAGAACATGCAGCGTTTCCATGGTGTACAGCGGAGGGCTACTTTCAAGTCCATTAACTTCCTTCATTGTCCTGATAGGCCAAGTTTCTGCTTCCCATTGTTCAACCCGGAGCTCCTTCGATAATGATTTCCTGTAAGAAAAATGTAGGCAGGTGTGTTAAGGAATCCGACTATCCTCTTAGAGAAAGTTTTAAACAACTCAAAGAGCATTTTATGGATGTCATTCATATGGATTCCTGTATACATTTTCTAACGCGACCTTAGTATTTTTCTAGCGCTCCCTACATTTCTAGATTGTTTGTCCCATTAATTTTGATGGTAGGAATGTGGAATCCGTTTTATGGTTTTCTCATCATTTTTTTCCTTCCGGTTGTGTCGTCTTCTCCATCATGATAATCCTTTGTTCTGCAGACTCAGATAGTTTTTCAACACTACGCCATCAGCAATTCGAATCAATTTTTTGACGAAGCTGAAAAATTCAAGCCAGAAAGGTGGCTCAAGAAGAATAACTGTTCCTACCATCCGTTTGCTTCACTACCTTTTGGATTCGGCAAACGAATGTGTTTGGGCCGAAGATTTGCTGACCTTGAACTTCAAACATTAGTCGCTAAGGTGAGAATTTTTTCCATTAAAAAAAAAACCTGTACATTGACCCATCTACTAAGTTGCGTAGCAAGTCTTGCTTTACTGTATAAGCTCCACATTTGATATTTCAGTAAGCAGCCAGTATTGCAACGTTGAATTCAGATCTTTTGTTTTTTATTTAATATTTCAGTTGTTTTCTTTATTCTTCTCATTTCCAGCTCATTTTGAACTATGATATCCAGTTCAACGGCGGGAAATTGGATTACAAAGTGCAACCTATGTTCATGCCCAGCGGTCCTCTGAAGTTCACTTTCAAAAACCGATTACCTGCATCAAATGCATAGTTGGATGATGCATAACATGTTGAATGAACATATAATGTTGAAATGACCAGAACGAATACAGTTTGAATCTCATTCATATGTATCATGCATAGAAGGGTACCTAGGTCGAAAAAAAAATTTTTTTTTTTTTTTTTTTGCACCGCTTTGAGTTAGTCTCCATTCTCTAAGTGTTAGAAAGTCACTCCACAAAAATCGGTGCATAAAACGCAAATGAAGTGCCGCTCCAAGCTGTAACAGTAAAATTGGTCACTTTATAGTGTTTTTTCTGCTTTATATCGCAATTTCTCGGTTCTCGGATTTATTTATCTCTTTAAAACCTTTATTTATCTATTAAAAACCTTTATTAAAAAAAATTTATTTTACTGTTACAGCTTGAGGCGCCACTTCATTTGCGTTTATTTATTTATTACCTTTATTACTTATTACCGTTATTTATTTATCTATTATAAACCTTTATTAAAAAATTTAATTTTACTGTTACAGCTTGGGGCGGCACTTCATTTGCGTTTTTTGCACTGGTTTTTGTGGAGTGACTTTCTAACACTTAGAGAACTCCAGTGGAGACTATCTCAAAGCGGTGCAAAAAAAAAAAAAAAACATTTTTTTCGATCCACCCTAATGCATAGGTTGACTCCCCATCTAGTCATGTAGATAATGAAGTTATTTTTAAAAGTCGACGGTTTACCTCTTGTTGTAAAATTAACAACATGCCATGTACTATGTACGTTTTGCATTTATTTTTCATTTGGTATCACGGTATTTTCATTGCAAATTTTCGTTAATTTTCACAATTTTGTTTTTCCTATTGTTTAATAAAATCGTTTGAACTCGTTGAAGCTATTAAATAGCTTAAATTTTACGCTATTATAAGCTATTAAATTTTACTTATTAACACGGTATTCGGAGCAATAATTGCGTTAGTGAAGACAATTATTGTGTTAGTGAAGATTGTAAACGGGAATTCCCGTGTGGGAAACACAGATACATCGTAAAAAAAGCCGCTTAGGAATCGATCACAAACCATTACTTTCGGATGATTGAGTTCTCCTCTAATAAGTAGGTACCTGCGAATTCTAACTTCATTGTTTTCACTTTGTTTGCCTAGCAAACGAGACACTAAAGGTGTATTGTAATTATAAAATATGTTAATAAATTTTGTATTTTATCCTCCGTTGGGTTTATACTGTACAAGCCTCGATTACCTCGACCACTTGTCCGAACTTCCCAGGATATTAGGTGTCTAACAATTAAAAACATTGCAGTAAAAAATAGTAATTTTTTAAAATCTAAAAAGCGCAGTTAAGTACGAATATCATTTATGCATAGTCCGGCTGGCATACTGTAGTATAGGTCAAACTGGCTGGTGCGAGAACCATCGAGTGAGCGCTGTAACACTGGAACAAACATTGCAGAACGTGAGGATGCAATTGAAATTCGATTATCTTGTTTTTTCGGGGTCTAACGAAACTCTTGGCAGTTCGAAGGGTTGGGAGTAAAGGCGGGCATCACTACCGACAGTGAGATGAAATGGTTAATGAATTAACCATCGCTTCCGCTGTAAATATACATTTGTACAATGTATACATTGTATACATACCCCATACGCGAAGTCTAACGTGTTAAGTAAAAGTTAAATTAAAAAAACATTAAATGTATGAAGAGTGAATTAACCTCATAGAAATCATTGGATTTGTCTACGGTCGACGACAGACTGTATATATATGAAGAGGGTTATTTTTGCGTCTTACTCGTCACATACCTGACTATATTTTGCCCGTAGTGCGCCTCGTTCCTTGTCCTTCATTTGTTCACTTTGACAAATGCAAAGAATTCTTGCGAAGGCCCTGGAAAAAAATAGGACGGATCAAGGTCTCACAACAAATTAGTTGGATTAGTACAGTGGTAGACGATTGTATTCAAAGTGGTTCCCAAAAAATAGTTAGGTAGGTATCCTCTCAGATCCTGGCCAAAACAAACGGAAGGCCAGGTGTTGGTGATTCAGCAAATGAAGGAGCTTGTTGAATGTGGGGGGGCATTCTTACAATTACTCCGGAAATTCGATCAATTCCACCGGACCTGGGAGAGCCTTCAATTCCACCGGATGTATGGGTTCCTGATAACAAACTGCTAGATGGTAACTGCACTGTGAAAAACGCAAAAAAAATCATCGTAGAAAAAAATCGTAATTATCATTTTTGAAAATGGTGACCAGAGGTACACCGCAAAAAAGTCTTCCTGTCAATTTTTTCCAGTAAACTGCATACACATATACCTATATGTCGTTTGTTGTATTTAAATTTTGTATTGCGAATTGTATTTTCTTCATCTGAGCCATTGAGTAGGTACACAGGTCAACAAAAAAAAGTCGACTTCTAGGTCCGGTGCTCCGGTTTACTCTAATGTTTTTTGAGGCGCAGAATCCGAAAATGGCCTCCGTTTTCTCGGGAGCCCCACTTTTTCTTGAGCTATGGCCAATTTTAGGTTTTTTTTTTTTTTTGTCATTTAGGGGTTAAAAAATGGTAGCCGTAACCTGCAAAGAGCAAAAATTCTGAAAAATACGCTTCTTAATGAAAATTTAATGCTGATTACGAATATATTCACGAGTTGGGGTCTAAAAACAGAGAAATATGCGATTTTGCCCACAAAAAAACAAACAAAAAACGTCGTTTTTTAAAACCAATGTAATAATAGTAATAGAAAGCCTTTATTGTGATGAATACCCTTTAAGGTCTATTAAAGTCACGTTTTGTGGTACTTATTACCTTCTAGCGTAAAAACTATGGCCGTTATAGCAAACAAAAACAAAAACAATCTACCTACAAGACTTCGTTGGAATAAAATTTATAAATAAATTTTATTCCAACGAAGTCTTTTAGGTAGATTGTTTCTGCGTCGAATGAGAGCAACCGCGATTCTGCACCTTCCATAAAAAGGGACCCATTTTGGCCATAACTCCTGGAGTCGGCAATGCAATTTGATCGCAACAAAACTTTTTCCCAGGAATATATTGGACTTGGAGGCTTGAATATTGAATGACTTGAATGACATTAGTGACTTGAAATATTGAATGACATGCTCAAGAAATCTTCGGCTGCAATATGAGCATGAAAATTCATTCTCTTCAGTCACTTGGACAAATTCCCTCACAACCTGTTTCATTTCAGTGAGGAACAAGCCAAGAGGTTCCACCAAGATTTCATGACGATAGAAATAAGGCTTCTGGGACTGCAATATAATGGTAGACTACCGTTGGTGCCTTTAAAAGGGCAAATCAGCCGAAAGGCTCGTACAACGTTTTTGCACTAAAAATTGTCATATTTTGTATTTTAGTTTCCTGACACCGCTGGTTTTCAAATTGTTCTTGATGGATAAAAACATCTTCGAATCGTAATGAATTTATGCCTCCAAGTCCAATATGTTTGTTGCTGGGAACAAAGTTTTGTTGCGATCAAGTTGCATTGCCGTTTCCAGGAGTCCATGTTCTGTGATATTGCCAAAATGAGTAAAAACTTAGAAAAATCATAGCTCCCTTATTATGGAAGGTATCATGGAGGAATAGAGGAGGATTATGGAAGGTATCATGGAGGATTCTATTCCTCCATGGGAAGGTATAGAATCCGCGGTTGGTCTCATTCGACGCAGAAACAATCTACCTATAATATACATAATATTATTATGACTTCGTTGGAATAAAATTGGAAAAATATCTGTTCAATTAAGTTTTTACGCTGAAAACTGCATTTCGAAAAATCAGCATTAAATTTCCAATAAGAAGCGTATTTTTTCAGAATTTTTGAACTTCGCAGGTAACAGCTATCATTTTTTAATCCCGAAATGACACATAATACATCAACATTGGCCATACCTAGTTCAAGAAAATATGGGGTTCCCGAGAAAACGGGGGCCATTTTCGGATTCAACACTTCAAGAAACAGAGTTCACCGGTTTTTAGCAACGGACCTAAAGTCGATTTTTTTTTTATTTTTTTTTACCTGTGTCTCATCACTTCCCACTTACAAATAACAACTTCCCAGCCGATTTTATTGATTTTTTTCACTTTTGAAATTAAAAAAAAAAAAAATTTCACCAAAATCAAAATTTCCACTCGCGTTTTAACCTCTCTTTAAGGCCTCTTGAACAAATTTGGTTCCGTGTCCATTCGTCCACATTTCCTTGCCACAGCCATAACTTCCACAATTTTGATCGGATTTTAATAATATTCTATGTATCGGGCATTATGTCAAAAGAAAGTCAAACGTCTTCTAGCACCGAGCTTATGTACTGCCTTCATCAGTGCTTATGAGGAAATCAGTTAGTAGGTACTTAAAAGATGAGAAAGCATGGAAAACAAGGACCAATACAAGTACCCATAGTATGAGTTCTTCTCGTGCTTTTTAGTTTTTGGTTGCCCGGAATTTTATTGTCATGAGTATGGCGAATCAGTCGTCTCTGCTCTCCTAAAACTTTAATGGTGGGACGATCACGAGGAAGCTTCTGTGCCATGGACCTTGACAGTGTATTTTACTTACAAACCGAGCCAAGTTCGTTTGAGGATACAACTTAGTTGAAATGAATTAAATTCGTTCACAATTACCCCGAGCCTGCCCCTACTTGATTTTGGTTTATTATTCTTGGAATCGCGACGGTTTCTGATCACCGATTCTGATCGGCCTCAAAATTGACATTGTCTGTTTCAAAATTTCTAGATTCCAAAAACGAAATGTCTGTCCGCCGTCCGATCTGTTTTGGGCAGTAGGAATTTTTTTTAAATCTGAAATTTTGACAAAATACTCGGTTTACTATGTAGTTGTGCCCGCAAGGTTTTCAGCCAGATCGCCCAAACCCGTGGGGCGCTATGAGGCTAAAATAAGGCTATGGGAGGGGTTTTTGAAAGGTTTCGGCTATGGGGTGGAGTTAGGTGTCGTTTTCGAAGTATTTTTGTACCTAGAGTCCATTTTGGGGAGTCCCAGAACTATCCGATTTCACCGTGACGATATGGGGGCTTTCATGGGGCTGCAAACGGAATTTGTAAAGGATCCCAGGAGGTCAAATAAGGTATCGCTTTCGAAGGTCCCCCGTCTGTCCAAACATTCTGCAGAATTTTTAAAAAAAGTATTATTATATTATGCCTGCTATATTATAATAGATATGAGGTCGCATTTCGACTAATAAGCTCCCACCAGTGGAATTGTAAACAACCCATTGAATGTATTGGGATTATTTGTATCGTAATTCGTTGATAAATTAAAACGATGAGGAGGGAAGTAAAGACTCTTACTCTTCGAACCGATTTTAATTAAAAACAACATTGAACAACAGTAACAAACCCCTACATTAAATTTCTGTCTTGTCATTAAATGGCATTAATTAGGTAGGTAATCAAAAAATGTTTTAATAGTAAAATATGTTATCTAGAGGGGAGGTTGTTTTGAATCTCTTGAATCTGGTTGCCGGTTCAGAGGAGAATTCCATCATCGTACCGGCCTGCGAAGTTCCTTTCTATGAGGTGAAGTGGCTACACAACTTACTTCTCCTTACAAATAACAACTTCCCAGCCGATTTTATTGATGACTTGAAACTCTTTACGAAGACAGATCATTAATATACTATGAAAGAAAACTCCTAGAGAACTCTGACTCAACGCCGGTTTGCTTTTTACCAAGCGGTTGTTTCCTGGGGTTTTCAGGGGAAATGATCCGATGAACACTTAGAGATGAACACTGGCCGGTGTACTGCTGTACACTTCACACAATTGACATGTTGATTAATTGATTCTCGGTACTGTTTTATTCAGAATAGGAGCATTGAAATGCCTTCGTAAGGAATTTGAGCCAACAGGGCCCAGCTTTGATCAACTGGGTGATAGCGAAATTATTCATACCTCACACCGAAAATTATAGGGTGATTTCAAAACGAACGCTACTTATGAAGAGCAGGGTGCAAGCTCGAACATCAGCCCCTTTGAAGAAAGAGCAAACAAGTTAACACAAGGGTTCGGAGGCTATGCAAATAGAGTGGACGGTGAAGCGTGCCTTGGCCGTGAGTACGATGGAGTGAGTGTTGCGACCGGGCAGCAAGGTAGGAATTCAATTCATAAAGCTGGTTTTCCAGTCTACCAGTCTTGTGTCTGAGAATCCTCCAGTCTTCAGCTTTGCCGCTCTCGTATTTGGTTAGTATTTTGCTCATAGTTCTCCAGTTCTCAGCCTTTTAGTTTTTGGCGTTCAAGTTGCCATCTCCTGAACTTCTTGCCTACCTATTCAATATTCAGTCTGCAAGTCTTCCAGTCAAGTTGGTCTTAAATCTGCGTGCAAAATTAATTCTACTAGTCTTCCTCTTAGTTTTTCAAATTCAGTCTTCATGAAGACTGCAGGTTTTCTCGGCGTTATGGTCTTGAATCTGTTAACATTCAGCTCTTCAGTTTCCCGACGTCTTCAGATCTTCCAGTCTTCAGCCTTTCACACCCAAGTCAGGGCTGGCTGGTCTTATAAGGGCTATAAATAGCAACCAGTATCTAGTTGGATCATTCTGAATGCGATTTCGATTAAGTGTATCAGTAGCGAGACTACATCCTTCCTGCCCATATACACGTTTGTGGATATTTCCCACATGCTTGGCCATTTCTTTCCCTTACAGAAAATTAAAAAAAAAAAAAAAAAACTTGTCAGGTAACATCAACGACGATGGTGCACAAGACGGTTTTCTAATAATAAACACGGACGACAGGCGTGCATTGACGGTGGGGTAGGTATATAAGTTTCCTACGAAACTAAAATTGGGTTCAAATCCAAGTTTCGGTTTTCCCAAATTGTTGAACTGCAGAAACTCGATCGTTGAAAACTAATTCCAACTTCAACTGGATATTCAAATTTTTTCATTTTCTTGGGGCTCTCGTCATACATACTAAATAGACTCCATTATTCCAAGATCACTCGACGTTAGAAGGGATTTAATGATAGAAAAGTAATTTCCTTGGCCAAAGATAACATTTTTGTACGGAAATCGCTCGCTTCAAGTGTCTTTCTTAACCCTGATGGCATATTGATGAGAGAATATTGCATAGGATTGAACGAAATTTCGGCTTAGGTCCACGTGTCGACATTCTGACTAGGTATCAGTATAATTTATTCACTCTCAATACAAGATACCTAGTTGATATTTTCCGGTGCTTTCACTAAAAGTCAATCCTGGTTGGAGCCACCCTCACTATTCTGGTTTATTATGTCCCGAATAATCAACTTTTGTATTGAATAAAAACCTATTAAATTTTAATAGGTTCAACTGGCTTTAGCTGCTGGCGGACTGACTAACTGAGATAAACCATAGCGCCTTTTTATATCGAATTCACCATTAATAAGGAAACTGAGGTTAATAAGGAAACTGAGGGTCAATAAGGAAACTGAGGGTCAACACAAGCAAATGTAGTGCTACCGGTGGGCATCCCCCCGCGTCGGAGGAGGGACTTGTGGTTTAATCATCGATATATACCCGGTATATATCGATGGGTTTAATCAAGAGAAACTGTTGTGTGTTGAGACTGCCACCTACCTAGAAGTACCTATCTTTGCGAAAATCAACTTGGGTCTGACAGCCAGGAGCCTGATCGCCAAGTGTGCAGTGGCCGTTGACAAGGTAGGACCATTGCTGGCAGAGTCAGAGAACCGTCCTTTGCCTTTCAGCTCAAACTCTTCGACTCAATCGTGTCTTCGGCGCTTTTATACTGCTCAGAGACCTGGGCATTGGCTCAATGCGAGGTTATTGAACGTGTCCAACTGAACTTCTTGAAAGATCTCTCGCCCTGCCCCGAAACCCTCCCAGTCATCTGGTTAGGTCGGAGACGGGAAGAATGCCCCTAATCTATTCGGTTTTCAAACGATGCTTCAACTGGTGGCTTTGTATTTTGATATGTCTCCCCATCGCCTTCCACTTATTTGCTAGAAAAAACTTGTGTCGCTGTGCAACACCGGCACAAGTATGAAATTTAACTGGGAAGTGCACTTTAGGGACCTCCTTGTCTGGCTGGGTGAGCAGGAGCTCTGGGACTCGCAGGATTACACAGAGGCAAGGAGAAGAAAGAGCGATGTCTTCAGCAAACTCTCGAATGGGCTATGGTCTAGACCAGGGGTTCCCAATAAAATTTTGTCACGGACCCCTTAACAAACCTCAAATGTATTGAGGACCCCCTATATATGTAAATTATATATATAATTTTGTTGTAAAAAGGTTTTTCCCCGTTTGCTTATACCTAGGTGTAAGTATATATCACAAGGGAAAATTCAATTGATTGTTGCAAATAATTATTTATTTTTACATTTATTTTACATTTGGAAACAGTTGCACAACAACCACTGACACAGCTGAAGCTTTCCTACCTACCTTTTCCTACGTAATAGTGCAGGTTTGCAGTTGGATTTATTAGTAATTGGAATTCAGGTTTCGTAACGTAATAGGTAGGTAATGCTTCTTCTTCTTCTGATAAATTTGAAATTTAATAAATAATTTGGAAAAAGAATCTATCCTCAGATGTATCGATTCTTTTTGAAAAAATAATCGCGATTATTTTTGAGAATCGGACATCCCTACATTCTGGTAGAAACTGGGCGAACTAGTCACTAATAATTAGGCTAGGTGTCACTAACGTCGCGTCGCAAGTTCGGCCTCTCACGCTTTACAGGACACTCCTGCTACAAACAGTCATTTTTATTATTTGAGTTCCTGGTAGACTAGCTTAAAATATTAAATTTTGGATGCAGCTCGCGGACCCCCACACCAACGTTTGCGGACCCCTGGGGGTCCGCGGACCACCTATTGGGAACCCCTGGTCTAGACTCTAGACTCTAGAGACATCGAACGCGCCACTGAATCACACAGCTACCCCCTCTTCTGTCGCTGGTGCTCCTTCAATAGAACGGAGGCCTACCTGACGAAAGATACCCAGCCATATATGAGGAACCTGGTGGCACAGGTGCGACTGCATAACTTCTACAACATGAGACTGCGCTATGATGGCAGAGTCTACAGGTTTTCCCCACTGGACTGGTGCCCCCCTGTGTGCTCTCTCTTTCTATGACGACATTCTCCACTTTATGGCCGTCTGTTCACCCGTAACCATTCTGGCTCATTGCACTAGTACCTATTATCATAGACTCCGATAGGGAACTTCACACACTGATGCGACAACAGGAACATCACATCGATCATTTTACTAAAACTTGGGGTTTATTTTTTCATAAAATGAGGGGAAAAAATGACTTCTACTCATGGCCTTTTCTCTTTGAAAAATAGTTGGTACCTACATACATTTAGTAGGAAACCTTGTTGTGGTCTTTATATCGACGTGCTGATTTTTATTATTATTCTCTGATTCTCGCCAATCTTCTTACGGATTTGCGGCGGGGCCCATATTTTACTCAAGGGTTTATTATTATTTTTGTTTCTTATTGTCATTTTTTTAATTATCAAAAACCATGAATTTTGAAATATGAAGATACATTTTGAAGTCGATTGAGATTTTCCACCCCCGCGGAGCTATTTTTCAGGTGGATAATGCTGAATAGTTTCGGTGCTTATTGCTCAGGCATAATGACTTTAGATTTGAGCAACGCTGGTCATAAGTCTTGTTCTGACATTATATTAGTTCATAACTCATAACTGACTGGAGTCAGTATTCTCTCTGGGCACTTGGTTTTATATTGACGAGTCTTGGAGAGTTTTTTCGATGCCTTTCAACTCCGAGCCTGACAAACGTCGACAGGTTTGTATGGCAACTCATCGACATACAACATACGTTTCGATACACAAGTCGATGTGTTTCAAACACACTATTGAAACACATCGACAGAAGCAAGCATTGAAACACATCGAAGTATACTCCTGGATACATCCAGGATAATCTCGGTGGGGTTACCTCCCTAGTGACACCCTCTATCTGCCAGTTGTATCTGAACTCAATGGTTGAAACCGAGGCTTTAAACGAATGGCTCTCCTACTTGGGAAAAATTATACGTTAGTAGGCTTGTTGTCTTTCAAAAACAGCTTGTTATACGGAAAGAGTACTCTTTTATTCATCCTATTGACTTGAACATTTTCAGCCAAAATATTGCTAATGTAAATTGGTGATGAATCATCACTGATGATGTTGACCGTTTCAATGAAGGTGGGTGGAACGTTGTTGAGGACGAGAATGTGCCGACGTTTCAAGAGATATATTCTCCTATCATCACGACAGATATTATCTCTTGAAACGTCGACACATTCTCGTCTTATTTGACCGACCCTCAACAACTTTCCACCCACACTGTTAATGTAGAAAGGGAAGGAAGTGAAGAAGACTTATTTAATGATAAGAGTGCCCAATCCGTTCTCATATTTACATTATAGTGTGTCGATGAAAATCCATCCAAGCGTTTCAAGGTGGAAATATTTCGATGTTGTTCAAGCCCTGCCTTGAAAGACATCGACCGAGTTGTCGGAGTCTTTCCTTGTCGATAGAAAACCTGGGACTCCCTCACTCTCCAACTCAGTCCATGGTATTGTTAAAGTTTAAGAATCACTACATCCGTTAAAAATTATGCTATCATCTTCAATATGTACATTGTTTGGATAACTTGTATCGGTTGCAACGCTATAAGTGAACGAAAATGCTCTTTTAATATTAAATATTTTTAATACTAAATACCCACAGATTAAACTACTAAAGACCTATGGGAAGAATGTTGTGTGGCGTGAGTTTTTGATAATGTGTGGTGGTGATTACATAATTAATTCAGTTCGTTTTTTCTGAAACGATTCATTTTTTAAGTACGTAATATGTACACATTATAAAATTGTATGATGTTATCGTGTGTCAATTTTGAGATAATTTCTATTGACACTCTTCCTAGAAGAAAATTTCTTCTAGAAACTACATTCAAAGTAATAGATTTTAAAACCGTAGAAATATATGCCGTTAAAGAGAGAACTGGGCAGTCATCACTTGCGCCCTAATCCTAATCCCTTGCGCGATAATGAGCTGGATGGGTCAGTGAAAGTAGTCTTTTGCGCCCCTCGCCTGCTTTCAAGAACTGCTCTTTTGCGCCCCTCGCCTGCTTTTAAGAATTACTCTTTTGCGCCCACAGGTAAGGGGTAAGAAAACACAAGACACATCATGACAGGATCACTTTTTTTAATAATTAATAATTCCTATGAGTATTCCTATGAGGATCGTCATGGGTGTTGAAGTGCCTACAATAAAATTATAAAGGTCGGACATACACATACCTAAACGACGTCACATACTGTAATAGGGTTTTTTTGGTGAGCTTCATATTGCGAAATCATTTTCAGTAAATTATCACGTTTTTTTCTGAGATTTAGAATTTTGAAAACGAAAGGTTGGCCGATGCTATTGATTTTTATATAGATCTCATTTTGAAATGCAAGCAGCCCGTAGATGAATTGGTACACAGGCGGATGAGCGTGATTGAAACTAGCGTTGAAGTGGCTATGGAAGCTTTCACAGGCATTTGTTCATTCATCTCTTGCATCTCTTGCACTGTCAACAACTGATGAACAACTAACCAGATTGGTGAGCCGTGGGCGCAAAGGAGTATTATCACGAAGTTAAGGTGGGGCCCATAAGAGTAAACACGGCTCCGCTCTTGTACGCCCCCTTGCTCGAGAAACTACTTCGCACTATCGACTAATGAGGGATCGGGGCCCAAGTGATGATCGCCCGAGAGAACAATGGACTGAAGTAACTTTTTAATTTGAGCCTCAATAAAATTGAACTTTCGTACGAGAGGAATGTCTGAATCTTACCTTCTGAAATCTTTGCTCCAGCAAACGTAGATGACTGGGTTGAGTCCAGAGTTAATCCACCCTAACCAAGTGACGATTGCGGAAACCACTTCTTCCTTGTAGATACAGTTTGTACACAACCCGTGCAACAGGTTCACAACGAAGAAGGGAAGCCAACAGAATATGAACACGCCCATCACGATCCCCAGGGTTTTCGCAGCTTTTTTCTCCTTGGCGAATTTCGCGAGTTTTTTGGCCAGAGATAAATTTTTGCCGAGGGCTTTGCCCTCTCCAGAGCTGTGCCTGGCACCACCGTTGAGCGCGGATTTTTCGTCGGTGACGTCATCTGATATTGATGGGCTTTCGTACACTCCTCCTGAAGAGCCTCCGGAGCGGCCTTTGTGAATTCTTAGGGTGAGCTCCATCTCGCCTCTGGCGACGTTCATCATGACCTGTTTGGTGCCTAGCTTGAGGGATCGTGTCTGAGCCACTGCGGCCCTGTATATTCGGTAGTACGTGAACACCATGACAAAGAGAGGCAGATAGAAAGAAATAGTCGATGAAAATATCAGGTATCCCAAGCTGTTTGTGAAGGGGCATTGATCGTCTGGCAGTTTGTCCGGCCTCACTGCCCTCCACCAGACGATAGCGGGAAACGATATGGCTGAACTGCAAATCCAAATGCCTGCGATGAGAAACGAAGCTTTTCTCCCACTCATTCGGCTTGGGTAATTTAGTGGATCAGTTATAGCCCAGTACCTGTCCAAAGATATCACGCACAGATTGAGAATTGATGCTGTGCTGAAAAGGACGTCTAAAGATCTCCAAATGTCGCACCAAATTGGCCCGAAGAACCATGTGTGCTGAAAAACTTCGTAAATGGCTGAAAACGGCATGACTGCCAGGCCCACAAGGGAATCTGCCAATGCGAGTGAAGTGACGAAATAATTTGTGGCCGTATGCAAATATCTCTCACGCGCCACAGCTGCTATCACGAGGCTATTGCCAAAGACTGTGGCCATCGAGAAGAGTAGGAGAATCACAGCGATGATGGCTTTGCTCCTGCTCATGTTTGTCAGCGTGTCAAATATATTGGTGGAATTTTCGCTGGTGTAGTTGGTCATCGGGAGGGTGAAGTTCATCAGACGGTTGATGTCCTGTTCCATTGTCCGATTAGTCAAAATGTTCAAGACACATCCATAGTCACAGGGGGCCGATCGGGGTCCTTGAAGTGTTTAGGTCCCATTCAGTGCCTGGTGTAATCTGAAGCCACAACCCCGGAATTTGCTTTTAGCGAGGAAGGAAATCTACTGACGAAGGATGAAGGATAGGACCGAAGGGCTGTAAGGGCAGGCGCATGCCCGCTGCTCACTCGCTAATCGGGGAAATGAACTCGTTTTCACTTGAGAGGACTTCAAACCCCCGACCCTCGCACGCTAATATTATTAATAACACTTGCTTGGGCCAGTGAATAGAGCGGAACGGACCTCACCAAGACGATCCCAACTTGGTGACCACCCAACTCTTGTAGAACTACCTCGATACAGCCGTAAATAATCATTTCGACCCAGGGAAATGGGAAACAGGTTCCGGGATGGGAAACATGTTCATCAATTTAATTTCACTGGCATTTCATGAGTTTAAACCTTCATAATATGAAGTTTATTATCTAAACTACGGATGGACTAAAACGACCCTTCTGCCCGTCGCACGGTGCGGTATTTGAGCAATTTACGGGAAGGAAAATCATAGCATCTTAGTGATTTGACATATCGGGCCGAAAATCGGTGTATTCATCATGTTTTTGGATGTGTGGAATTCAAAAAGAAGTCAGGGGATGATTAAGGGGTAATATATAATGTCACGTTAAAATAGTTCGTAATCACGGCAAATTTTAGCAAATTCACGGTTTGAAAAGATTTTCACGGAGAAAAACAGGATTCACGGTAAAAAGTGAAAATGAACAATAGCAAAAGACATTTCACGGCAAAATAATATATTTAACAATATGAAAATTCATCCACAGTAATAAAAAGTGGTCACAGGCAAATTATGTATCTGTCACGGTAATCGAGCGTTGTCAAAAAAGGTATAATGCACAATAGCGTCGTCAAGGTTTGTATAGGAATAATTCAGCTATAAGGCAGCAAATTTCAAAAACTATTGCACCAACAATGCCTGCTTAGCTTTTACCGATCTCCCTCGTTTACGCTTTTGCCCAAGTGGCACAGACATTGCGGCAGCTGGTACCTGTAGGTACCGACAAGTTTTAAACGAATTTGAATGCCTAAAACGTGTTTACAAGAATACATCTTCAAAAACGCTGCAAATTTTACACAAGGGTTTATTATTCTTTGATATACGTTTACTTGTGCCGAAATTTAATTCCGTCAATGAAAAATTAAAAAAAAAATTTTTTTAAATTTTTATCTCAAAAAAAAATATTTTTTTGGATTTTTTTGTTCAAAAATGTGTTTTTTCAAAAATTCTGTATTTTTTACTCGAAAAATATTTAACATCCTGGGATCCTTCAAAAATCCCATTTTTAGCCCCATGAATGCCCTAAACATCGCCCCAGTGAAATCGGATCGTTCCGGGACCCCAAAAAATGGATTCAACGTCCAAAAATACTTCGAAAACGACACCTAACTCGATCCCATAGCTAAAAGCCTTCAAAAAACCCCTCCCGTAGCCCCATTATAGCCCCAGAGCGCCCCACGGGTTTGGGCGATCGGACTGAAAACCTTGCGGGCACAACTAGATGGTAAACCAAGTATTTTGTCAAAATTTCAGATTTTTTAAAAAATTCCTACTGCCAAAAACGGCCCGGACGGCGTACGGCGTACGGCGCACGGCGGACGGACATTTCGGATTTTGAATGTAGACCTCTTGAAACGGATAATGTCAAATTTTGAGGCCGATCGGAGTCGTCGACCCGCGTCGCGAAAACATAGGTGTATTATTCCAAGAATAATAAACCAAAAGTATGGACACGTGCAAGCCGAATCAGGCAAACATGACTGATCAATCGTTATTTCCCAGATGCTACTGCTCATGAGCACTGCAGCAGTTTGAATTCATCTAAACCACTTTCCTGCCTTTTGGAGAAACTTGTTGAGCTGCGAATCATCTATTTATGTGGATCTAGTAGAGGAATTAGTGAAGAACACTTGCTGCCTTCCAAGGACCTTCTTGTTTTTGCAAGCCCATTGGTATGCCTTTGTCCAATCATTGAGTGAAATCGTTGGAATTGTGCAAAATGGAATGCAATTAGGTGAAACAGGGTCCCTTGACGTTGACCATTTCATGACGAGTTCTCCGAGTTGAGCTAAAAACTGCCCAACAGGAAGTCTTTCTCGTAGGGTGTGCTGTGTGGAGATAATAATCAGCTGCCCCCAAGTTATTGTTCCAAAGGTTCATTTCACCGTGCTAATCTTATCGTCATCGCGCATTATCCTACCGTTTACATTTATAAATGTAACAACATAAATGTTGTTATAACATTACATTGTTATAACAAGAAATTATTGTTCGTAGAGCCTTTTGAGCTCCTCTCAATTTGCCTGTATCGCCTTATATATTTTCAGTGATTTCGACCTACATTGAGCAGAAAATGTATACCTACCGTGAATTTGCCCTTTTTTCCGTAGCGAAAAATCACACCCATGATTTAGTACTTCTTTTGTCACGTTATTGGTTTTACAATCTGCTGTTCTGACTTAAAAAAATGTCCACATTTTTAGGGTAGACTCTGATCTATCATCTTACCTACTTACTATCAAAATGCACTTTAAAGGTCGATCCACACATCTCAGTGCTTCATTAAATCCTCGGCCATCAGTGCTCCCTGCGGCATCCAACGCTGGTGTGTGGAAAATTTATCATTGATGCAATTGAAGGGCACCGTGCACGGACGGCCACGGATCACTGAAATGTATGGATCGACCTTAGTGCGGCTGTTAACAAGGGTTTCAATAGATATTAGTTCACTATTACGTGATTTCTAATGTTAAGTTGGGAAGAAAATTATTGACATCGTATGTCTTTACTTTGGCACATAAACGAAAAAAGCGTTGAAAGTGTTACGGTTTTTTCTGATGATTTCCGCTTACAATCGAGTCGTTGCTAGGGAAATGGTACTTCCTCGTTTTTCATCCCACAAAATTGGTTCACCATTCGTTCGAAAGCTATAGATTTATCCAACCATATTTATCCAACTACTGCGAAGTGCGTGGCCAACAAGCTGAGTTATGAGCATGGTTATTTGAATAATTGTTTACACTCTGGTGATCATGATTTCATTGAGCTGGCGTTTCGATGATTTGATTCATAGCAGGTGATCCGAATATTGCGAGAACGATTTGATTTGTGAAGCGGTGGGTAAATCATTTTAATAGGTAATTTACGGATCAGCTGAGTGGCTCTTAAAGCTAATTTCTATGCTTCACACTCCAGGAAGCTGTAATTTCGTTTGTAGCCTCTTTAAGACATTTACTGGACGATGCCCAGGGTCCGGATCAGCTGAGTGGCTCTTAAAGTTAATTTCTATGCTTTACACTCAATTTTAATAATTACAATCTTCGAATTATTCGTAGATAGAGGGGAGTACAGAAGACGGAAAGGGGATGGTATGAAATGGGAGGAAGGACTAAAGACATAAAAATTTTATGTCCCAATGTGTTGCAGACTTTCTTGCTCAAATAATCGCTTAGTCCATCAGGAATTTCCATATAGACGTTCAACATTGCCTTTGGAATTCCTTTGTTGTATAGTACTGCACCATTTCTCTTTAAAACTAGATATAAGTAGGCTGTGTTTTTTTTTAACTCTTTTTTACATTATGTAAGGAAGTTTACGGTATTTCTACCGCATAAATCACTGTTACCTATATATCATATATATATAACGTTTTTGAAAGGCTGAGAACATTAAATTTGAAACATACCTCAAGGGTCTAATTTTCCATCCGTTTTCAAGACTCAAGGCGGTAAACAACTTGTGACTTAAAATTTAACATCCATACTATAGCCTATAGCCTATAGGAACATACTAGTTTACGAGTAAGGTGGTGGTGAACATCCATAGGTACTATAAAAAGGAACAAAATAACAATTATTAAATTTTCATTCCCAACACTCCTCAAAAAATAGTTTTTTAAAACCTTTAATTTGACTTTAAATCGACTTTTTCATAAATCGGGCACGAGTCGGCCTCTTCAAAAGTTCCTACATGAAGGAGAGATGTTTCCCCAAAAATCAGGTGTTTTGGATTTTTTTTAAAGCTTATTTTTAGAAAACGAAATAGTGCTTATAAGTCTTACCTGAGAATGAACATACAGAAAGCGTCTACCTATAATTTTCAAAAGATGTGTTTCACTTAGGTTCCTTAGAACGTGTAGAATACAGAGAACCTCGCAATAATTGGCTAATTATTAGCTTATTTGGTTGATACTGAGACGTCCACGTTCATTAGTAGAAGTTGAGAAAATCGGACTATTATCAATCGTCATGTTTGGGCAAGTGCACCGTTCTTCTCGGTCGTCCTTGAAGGTTTTGTAATCCCTTTTCTCTTACTTTAGGTATCCATACACATTAGGTCCGAAATTTTTTATTGCAACTTTCATTTTTCGATTTTCCTTCCCCTAAATTACTAAAATAACGCACTGAACTTGGTAACTAACCATCTATTAAGATCTAGAAACAACTATTAATAATTCATTTTAAAGGTTTTAATTTTTGAAGGGTAGCCAAAAGAACCGTAAGAGTTCTTACCTCTCTTGAAACTTTGCTGTATTCTCAAATTAAAGAAGTATCGGAAATCCTAGTGATTATCTCAACGAAATTGAATATTTCCAATTTTAAGATAAAAAATCAGACTTTTTGTCCACCTGGACTCAGGTGAGAGATATGCAGGACTCAGGTGTGAAACTATGCACGCTTCTATTTCTCGACCTCTTTATTCTCGGTTCTCCAACATTTCACCACAGTACCACATTATGGCATTTTCAGGGGATTCAATTTATTTTCAGATAATTTAATATCACTGTCCACTTAAATTTTTGAAACTAGTCAGCTCCACCCTTCAAGACGTCGTTTCTACTGGCCATCGTAGCAATTTCTACTATCACAGGTGACTATCATACTCAAAACTGGAAATGATAATAAGCGTAATTTTAGTACTTACTAGAAATTTCAGGAACTTTCATACAATTTTTTTTCTTTTTGTTTTTTACTTGAAGCAAATGTATTTAATGATCCTATAGGAACTTTGGAAAATCGTTAACATTTGGACAAAAAATGTAGGTAGTTCACTTTTTTTTAACAAAAAGTTTTGAAGTTGAGTATAAAAATGGATGATCATTAAAACTAGAAAAAATATAAACAAAGACTTTTTCAATTGTTTTCCAACGCATGGCTTAGTTAAAGTAGGTAGAGAATAATATTCTTGACAAGAGTGTCAAGAGGGGATAGAACCTCTTCTATCCCCTAGAGTTCTATGGGGAAAGGGGGAAGCATGCAATATCCTCCACATACTATTGCCAATCAACAACGTGTAACATTTACCGCCAGGCTGAGAAATCATGAAAAATTCCCTGTTAGAATGGAAATTCACCCGAAAATTTCAATGGCCATTCTGTAGGACCCCCCCCCCCCCCCCACCAGTCCTCTCAAACCGCATCTCTTCTTTCACAAATCTAGAAGGACGTGATGGATTTGAAATGAGTGTTTCCCGTATTGAATCAGCTTCAAACGTGACTGAAAATTTGCAATATATACCTATATCATTGCAAAAGTTATACCTTTTGGGGGAGTTGTCAAGGATTAAGCAATATGAGACGGATCAGACATCCACTAGAACATACGAGCTACCAAATATAAGTTGTAAGTTGCATGAATCACTTCGAATGAGTTTAAACTGAAACCGCTCGGCAACTGTGAAATGGACCCGGCTTGACACCAGACCTGTACATTGAATCGGGGTATCACAGTAATTTGTTCAGTCGTGTTTACCTTCTCAGATATTAGTCACAAGTTCCAATCTCTCCTTTCCTACACATCCCCGAAACTGTCATTAATTTACTCACGATTCGGGTTGACTGCTCGTGTCATGTCCGTAATTGACTTTCATGTTGCCTGCGGAGGAGTTGGGAACGGGGAACTGGGTAGTTCGGGTGGTTCTTAGCTATATGCCATTTCGGGTAAATTGATAGATATTGGGCCGGTAAGATTCCTACTCCCACACGTGGATACTGTTTTAGTCGGCATAATAACGAAACGCGCAATTCCTCTCCATTCAGGGTATTAAGGCTCTAAGGATGTGAATATTGATTTTCAAAATAGGTAAACCTACCTACTATTCATTTGTTACTTACCTGTAACAAATGAACCAACTGTTACAAAACAGATGTTTTTTTTTTTTTTTTTTTTTTAGCAATTCTGATGATTTGTAACACTTGTACACTCTTACATAAACGCAACGAAATGACAGCAAAACGGATTACATACATTTCGTATAAATTATGCAAACATTTGATTCGGTCAGTGAGAAATCATTCTGGAACATTGGAAGTATTTACACAGGTAGAAAAAAACTATACCAGTATGCATTTTTAAAAGCGCTGCAAATTTTACACAAGGGTTTATTATTCTTTGACACAGGATGATTGCGCAAAAATTAATTCTGTCATTTACAAAATATTTTTGAAAAACTAAAAAAATAAATTTTTTCTGTAGGTAGGTAGGTACCACAGATGTGAGACCTCGAAAAACGGACTTTGCGTCCAAAATTAACGTCCATTAATTAATGGACACCTTATTTGACCTCATGACATCCTTGAAAAAAATCCCCGTTGTAGCCCCATACATCCTCACGGTGTGATTGGATCGTTCTAGGACCCCCAAAAATTGACTCTACGTCCAAAAATACTTCGAAAACGACCCTATAGCCTAAAACCTTAAAAAACTGCTCCCGTAGCCCCATTATAGCCCCATAGCACCCCACGGGTAGGGGCGATCGGGCTGAAAACCTTGCGGCCACAACTAGATAGTAAACCGAGTATTTATAAATAACTATAGTTAAAATTTCAGATTTAAAAAAATAAAAAACCTACTGCCCGAAACGGCTCGGACATTTCACACAGGTAGGAAAGGTCGATTCCGTATCATCTGCACTGCTAATCCTCTCAACCACTCTCTTGAGCATACCAGTTTATCATGAGACTGAGAACAACCCCCTACTGGCTAAAGCCAGCAACCCCCCCCCCCTTCCTACCCGGCCGCAGACCCCTTCTACTCGCATTTTTATAATGAATAGTTGTTTTTTTTTTTCAAAACATTCAGGACGAAAGTGAAAGGATTCATTGGTACGAAAAATCTAATTTTGACCCTTTTTGACCTATTTTTGACTTTCGGAGCTCAGATACGCCTCGTGGAGCAGCTTTTTAGTGGTATCAAATTTTCTCGTCATCTGCTTGGCGAAACAAATTTTTGTTAGGCACCTACCTATTTTTTCAATTCTTTTTTTTCAAATTGTTTGAAAATCTCTTTTGGGCAACTTTCAGAATACTACGCATTATGACGAGCGTGAGCCCTATGGGTTTGGGCGATTGAGCTGAAAACCAAATGTCTGATTTAAAAAACTTCCTACTGCCCAAAACGGCTCGGACGGGGACTGTGGGAGCCTGGCGAGTTGATAGGGTTGGCGAGTTGATGAACACCGATCCCTGCGCACGACAACAATTTTTTAGAATGTTCCTTTTGCACCATTTCGACATTAGTCATGGTTAGAAACACGACATTAGACACGGTTAGAAACCATCCTAAACGACCGGTGCAGTTGATATGCTGGGTGAGTCCAGGGCAGTCAATCACAAGTGCAGTTGATGTAGGTCGCGGTGCAGTTGATAATACCCCGGGCCCCAAGGGTGATCGGGCGGCTGTAAGCCTAGACTACTACTAATGGAGACCCGAATCTCCACATCATGAAACAATAGTAAATATTAAATAGCAAATGTTGCTATTACGGACTAGGGTTATTAATTAGTACCTACCTACATGTTTCGAGAGCAATAATAATTACTGTTCGGCCCTCTTAGGTAATATATATATTAACCCGATATATCGGTAGTTGCCCAACAGGTTTCATGTTCGTATCACGGTCAATAGCAGCGTAGGTTGGTGCCTACCCAAATTCTGGATGTGTATCAATTTTTTAGTTAGGTACTTTCATCTTACAGTTTATAAATAAATAGTATATATACCGGATATAAGGTATGATCATGAAGCCAGGTGGGCACGGTAGGAGGTTCAACGGTGGTTCCGGAAATCTCTTGCGAGCACGACACTGGGTGAGTACTTTTAGTAGACGGATGCTTCACAATCAATTCGCCTCTTTTTCTCCAATTTTTTCATCACCCACCCCCTAGCTTTAAAAAAATCAAACCCGTCTTACCCTTGCTTCTTAAAATTGGACGAAACTTTGAAAGGAACGGTTGATCAAAAGGAACTTATTAATAACCCTTCTCTTTGAAGGACCGTTATTAATAATTATTGGATATTGTGAATTTGATCTCGGCTCTCCTCTCTAGTCAGGCTTTCTATTAAGGATTAAGAAGGCGCGACGAGACAGTCTCGATCTATTGCATCCATTGAAGTGCATAATACAGTGGCGGATCCAGAGGGGGGGCGCGGGGGGCTCCCCCCCCCCCCTCAACGAGAAAATATATGAGATTTAAAATTTTATAATCGCCTAAATTTGAAGAGAAGTACTCAACATAAGTTTGATTAAATGTCTGTGTGTTGTGTGGTGGCTGCGCTGCGTTCATCACTGTGCCGAGAAGGTGTCAGGTAGTGATGGGGAGCGAAATAGTGAGCGACTCCTAAGGAGCGATTCTTTTCAGGGAGTTCGTTCACCAAATCGCTCCCTTAGAGGAGCGGTAGTTCAGAGAATGACTCCTGGTTCAAAGAACCCGGGGTTCGTCATACTGCAACAGGTAAAAAGGGCCAAGCGCTATCCCCAGCATCACAATGGAGGATACCTATATCGCTTGATCCTTTCTTGGTGCCGCTTCATGTTGTGAGCCAAGGGAGTTGATAACAATGATCCCTATTGGTCCAAAACGAGCGAAAGAGCGAGAAAATACGATTTTTGATAAAGAGGGGAGTTGGATTTGCAGGTAGGTGTGTTAGGAGTTGACTCATGGAGGAGTAGAGAGGAGAGTTCACTGAATAGGACTTCATGTGCCATAGTCGACGGTGGCGCTATCCCTACGGAACGTAGTGAACTACTCATAGTACCTTCAAACCCGACTAGAGTGAGCCACTAGCCCTTCTTACGAAGGAAATCCCCAAATACCTCACTAAACGGATTTATCTTCCACTGTTGTGCTACTACAATTAAAGGAAAAATTGAAGGAACCATCTCTGAATAACGAATTTCGTTAAACGAAATTGATTGTGTAGTTGTGTACGCTGTGAATGCAAACGACACGTCGGAATTCGCAGGGCGCCATCTTCTGGTTCAGTTTTGGTAACTTACCACCTTCAAAGTTCACTACGTCTCGTAGGGGTCGCGCTGCAATCGCAATCCCCCCCGCCGTTCCATCACTGGATTGGCGTTTTGGGAACGCGGTTTAACACAGAGTGAGCTCTCCTCTCTATTCCTCCATGGAGTTGACTATAATGATCCCCTATTAGCCCAAATTGAGCGAAAGAGCGAAACGAGACAATTAGTGATTGAGGGAGGAGTGGGACTGGCAGGTATGTCACATGGTTACAAAACCCCCCCAAGAAATTGAAGAATTCCGATAGTGAAAAACGCCGGAATGGGAAAGAAACTAAGCAAATATATAGGTGCAAATACACCGGACAAATACATAGGTGCAAAACTTTAATTCTGTGTCAATGAGAAAACAATTTTGGAAAAAAGATTGGACGTGTAATCCATTTTTCGGGGTCCCACATCCCTTCCACAAATGTTACAAAAAATTTTTAAAAAAATTCATTTTCCGCCCCCCCCCCCCCCCCTCAGAAAAATCCTGGATCCGCCCTTGGCATAATAAGGATAGCTTTTTGTTATGCTATAGCATAGTATTGATTAGGTTGAACTGAATAGGTAGTCGAAATATTGATGCGAGTTTAACTTATTGATAGGATCACCATGTTCTGAAAAACGTGGTCGCAGATGGTCAAATTTCGGTACTTTTCCGTTATACCCCCCCCCCCCCCCCCCACGCGATTTCGTGTTTCATAGACACCCCTCCCGATGGCTTTAAGGCACCCAAATTCGAGTACTTTTCCGTTATAACACCCCCACCCCCTCCCACTCGATTTCGAGTTTCATACACACCCCTCCCGATGGCTTTAGGGCACCCAAAGCCAACCAAAATCGCGTGGGGGGGGGGGGGTTTAACGGAAAAGTACCCAAATTTCTTGTTTCCAACCTTTTCGTCGAATACTAATGTCACTTTTGTTGTTTCAATAGACATGCTATGTGCCGTCCCTTATATAAAATGTAATCAGCTTTTCCCCACCAGAAAAGTAGTTGTAGGCAGAAATGTGCAAAAGAACCCGTTTTATTCAAAATTTGCCACTTTTTTGCCGTGCCCGCCCCTCCCTTATCAAAGCTCAAATCAAAATTTTACATGGAATAGTTGCGATGGGGAATTTAAACAGCTTTCACGAGAAAAAAACAAATGTGGAATCGGACCCATAGTTTCTGAGGTACACCAAAAAACGTTCTGAAAAACGTGCTTGTGCTTACCGAGCGGTGTCAGATTAGGCGTTTCTTATACTTATTCGTTTGCTCGGTTGTAGTTGTCTCATATTGTTCTAAATTTTGCCTAATTTAAAGCAGGATTATAGGTTTTTATGGAGAAAGTGGCCCTTCAGGATCAAAATCGGGAAAAACTAAAAAAAGTGCGAAAATGTGGTTTTTCGTGTCTTTGAGAATGTTCGGCTTACGAGGTCGCTAACTTGGATTATCCATGTCCACATCCACCCAGACAACATATCAAAAAGATCTACAACCCCCCCCCCCCCCCTGGACCACAGATTAAACTATCTGGCCCCTTGGACTATCTGGTGAAAAACCGCGCGCGCGCGGTGCGGGCCATAAGTACATAACAGTCCTAAGAAAATAGAAACAGTAACCTGTGAGGAAGGTATCAAACAATGTCATATGGGCAGTCGGTGTTTACGTTATCGGTTTTCTGGTAAACATGAAAGTGAAATGGGATAAATTCTAGACAACGGGCAATTACTCAGATTTAATAAATATATAATAATTATTTAATGTTCTTTACTTGCACTCGGAACTTGAGCACTTAGGCCAGCCCATAGTTGCTTCGTTAGTTGTTAATCATTTACATCAACATGGCGATTTTGAAGTTTCGAAGAGTGCCTTGGGCCAACAAGTGAGTTTCTTATATCAGTATTAAATAAATAATATTGTGGTGCGGGTGGTGCCTCCAAGGGGCTATTAGTTGCCACCCATATGTTATAGACCTCAGGTGTTAGGCAGGAATTGCAATTATATCAGTTCAAGTTTGGTTGTGGAACCGTGTCCTTAAAATTTTAGTGTCAGAAGTGCGCGTTCGACCCGTGGCCTGTTGAGGTGGGAAAGGATGGGTGGTGCAGAGTACCCTGCGCAACGAAGGACAACGAAGGGCAACGGAGACGACGAGGAGGTGACAAGTCGGGACTGGGACCGCGTGCATGCTCGGCTCAGGGCCCTGGAATCAGGCTCGGGGTCCCGGCAACCTGGGGTAGAGAGGGACGTCGTGAAACCGGCCCTATACGATGGGTCCTTCTCATGGGACGAGTACTGGATGCAGTTTTGCGTGGTCATGGAGACCAATGGGTGGGGACCTGCCACAGCGGTCAAGTGGCTTATCACGGCAGTTCGAGGCCTAGCCCTGTCTGTTGTATGTAATGTGCCTCCTGCCAGCCGGACCTTAGATGCAGTCGCCGCAGCATTAGGTCTTAGGTTTGGTTCCCGAGAGGTTTGGTTCACATTAAGCGGGAGCAATGGAGACCACCCAAAGGTCGAGGTCCCAGGTGTTACCTACTGCTGTGGGGAGTTAGGCCACTTTGCACGGGAGTGCCCCCAAAAGGCTGGAAATCAAGAAACCCCTACACTCAAGGGCCAGAGACGAGGGAGTAGGACTAGAAAGGCCTGGGAGGACGAAGCCGAAGAACCCATGCTGGAGGCCGCTGGGGAAGCAGTCGAGTTCGTTGGGAAAATCGACGCCCAAGAGGTCCAAGAGGCTGAGGAGAAGGTAAAAAACGAAGAGCCCATGCCAGACGTTGAAGAGGAATGCAACGAAAACGACGATCTGCTCGACGACAAGGAGGACAAAGAAATCGACTTGGGCGCCCCCATAGAAGTCAGCAACGAAGAGCCCATGCCAGACGTTGAAGAGAAATGCAACGAAAACGACGATCTGCTCGACGACAAGGAGGACGAAGAAATCGACTTGGGCGCCCCAATAGAAGTCAGCAACGAAGAGCCCATGCCAGAGGACGCTGAGGAGGCAGGCGAGTCAGAGACGGTCGAGAGAGAAGACGAATTGAAGAAAGAGAAGATGGAGGAAACCTGTACAGTGACACTACTCGTCACGTCACCTCGAGTAGTGTACTCCCTGTCCGATGGGAGTACACTGAGGAGAAAACGTCCGATGGAGCGGAGCAGCTCGTCCGATGGCAAGGTCTTCAAGGACAGCGTCCCCTGCAGCAGGGGAAAGATGTCGTCGTCGGTTGTCGTCGTTGTCAAACGTCGTCGTGTTGCCTTCATCACCGATCTCCACGAGCTGGTGATCAAACGATGGTGGAGGTATAGGCGGCTCAAGGAATTGGGGGTCCCTCTTCTTTTGAGGAGGGACGAGTGTGGTGCGGGTGGTGCCTCCAAGGGACTATTGGTTGCCACCCATATGTTATAGACCTCAGGTGTTAGGCAGGAATTGCAATTATATCAGTTCAAGTTTGGTTGTGGAACCTTGCCCTTAACAATATTAAATGGAAACATACCTAATTCCAACATAACAAAATTTAATTTTATAAATCTTCAATAATATTGACTATATTATGTTGAAATTAGGTATGTTTCCATTCACTCTATAAGACATGATGCATAATAAGATTGTCATACTTCCTAGGTACCTACCTACCATCCGGTGATACCGCTACCTAACATCTAAATTTATTTATACCTACTTTATTTATAAAGGATCTCAAGGAGGTGGATGGCCTTACACGAGCAGATAATATATATACATTTGGATGGCCATATACGAGCAGTAAATTTATTTATCCTTTATAAAGGATATCGAGTCAAACTTTGGATGGCCATACACGGCAGATAATATCTGCTTGATAGTATTAAATTTCCCCATATTTAATATTAACTTTTTTGTATGCTTTATTGGGCGTGAAAATATGAAATATACTATATATTATTATGATGGGTCTCTCCCAGAAATCTCTGGACGATGCCACGCGATATGTGGCAAGGACGAAACCAGGCAGAATCTGATGATAGTCTGCCCCGTCCTCCCCAACCCTAGCGATTTCTCGAAAGTTATGTATGTGGCCTGTTGGATCTGGTGTAGTCCAGACCTCTAGTTGAGAATTTGAATAATGTCATAATATGACATGTGATAATATGAGGGCTACACTGCAACACCCCACAACGTCATTTTGGCAACTTTCGAGGAGAGGCAAAAAACCGGTTCTCAATGATTTTCTCCGCACCAAGACAACCCTTAACACACTTAAGATGCTTTTCACATCTCAAATAGCTCTGTTTACCATCTGACTAACATTTTTCCTTATGAGGCCCATTAACAAACAAAAAGCGTGACATTATGGCGTGTTGACCATGGTGATGCATCACAGCTGTGACGTAATGGCCTGATGACTGAATCAATTCAGCAAAATTATTACCGATGCATTATGATCGTTAGGCCCGATTACCTTGAATAATTTTTATTGGACAAGAATAAAATATTAACACTTTCTGTTTTAAACTTTGAATTTATTTTTCACCCCTCAACGTCTCCCAATAATTAGAATTATTCTAAGTTGCAAACAGGCCACAATGTCATGAAGCCTCAATTTGGAACTGGTAAACAAGCCATAACGTCATTACACTATTCATCTTCCCAAAAATCCTTCAAATACGCGGGAAATTCAAGTAATCTACCCGACGAGTTTATGGAAAAATAATTCAAGTTTGACGTGGAACAAGAATAAAGCTCAAAATTCCATTTAAAACTTTGAAAAACTCAACTTTTCGCCCGAGGTTCAAGGAGCTCAGCTTCACCCTCACAGAATCCCTAGTTCTACTGACGTAATGGCGTGTTTTTAGTACGACTGACGTTATGGCGTAAACACATTTTGTCGATTTTAGCGCTATCTATTGAATTTTCACTCAACCAACCTAGTTCAACACATCCGTTGTAAGATCGCGATTCCAGTGGTACCAAAAACTCCAAAACGTCAAAATTGACGTTGTGGGGTGTTGCAGTGGAGCCCTCGAATATTAATATGAAACTTAGAAATAATCATAGTAGATAATTCTTCACTGTGTATGTGCGCCTTGTCCCTTCAATATAATTTTCATTAGTTTAGTCATTTTATCAGTCAAGTTGCAGCTGTGGAAAGTGGAAGGGTTCTTTCTATGGTGGTCCACCAACTTGATGCACCCAAATTTCCTTCTCTCCGAAACCCCATGACATTATTTTTATCGGTGAATGTCAATTTTTTTGTTTAATACTTAACGGTGAAATTCAAGGGAAAAGGTCTTGGAAACTCGATCGATAGTTTTCCTTGACTTTTAGAGGAATTCACCAAAAAGTATCGGTTGAAAAAAAAAAATGTTTTGGGGGAAAAGGATCTTTCCCTGCGCTGACGAACTGATGAATTGGTTGTAAGAGGGAAGAAGGTAGCAACCAGAACGGTATAGTGTGATGAAGTCCCTCCCTATGGCATACATTGTATCTGACTCTCCTTTTTGCATTGCGTCAATATCTGTCTATAGCACCTAAACTCCTCTACCTACGGAGGTTTGAGAACAGCTATCCCCTTTTATAGTTTTAGCGGATTATGCTTTGTGGTGTAAACGATTCTTTTTTTTTTTTAGGCAGGAATGGTTACAAGTATATCTTCTTGTACGAGGCGAGAAAGACCTTTTGGCGTACACTTCGGCTCTTAATCGAATGGACGCGTGGATAAAGAGGTTAGCTTCAAATCAGTAAATGAAAATCGTGATTTAAATTGAAACAATAAGAAACAAAAAATGAAGAAATTTAGGAAACGAAAAGACTGACAGCTTCCTCTTATCACAACTATCTGTACCTGGGGGGTTGGTAATTTCGTCCGTTAGTCATCACCAGCTATTTTGATGCTGGTTGCAAGGGCTTTCGATGTGAAGACGTCATCTTTTCGGTATCATCGCCTGTGGAAATGTCCTTTGAACACCTTCACGCCAAAAGCGCCACCCGCTCACTCATTTTTAATGTATTCGTTACAGTGGAATCTGTCCACCAGCTGTTGAGTACACCTACAAGTTCTTGCAGTGCATAATAAAAGACCCACATTTTTTTGAACTGGAAAATCCCGAATATGATACTATTCTTCAATCGCAGTATGCGACTTCCCTTCTGAGGTGAGGAGGTTTACCGTTTAATCAGCTCTAACACTACCGTCTACTTTCCTTTTGATATAATAACTTCGCACCTTGCAATTTTTCAGGTTTATAAATTTCCTTGGGGAAATGGAATCTGTGAAATCCCTGTCACTGAATGCTCGCGCACTAAAACTTGGATTGCCGGAATGGGTGGTCAACACTAGACACCAAATATCCCACGGCTGTGAGATTCCTTCGTTGGACGTTCTAAGAGTTTCCATACAAACTCTTTTAAACTGGATTCTTGTAAGTGATATACATGTTACAGTTATTACCCGAAATCAGTTAATTCTAGTTCTAACTAGTCAATTCTAGTTCTCACTAAGCCCCTCCGTGAGAACTAGTTGTGACTAGTTAGAACTAGAATTTACTGGGACCCTCACCGCTAGAACTAGAAGTCACTGATTTTTTTTCAGTAAGAGCTAGTTTTGACTGAAATTTATTAGGCAAAACTAGAATAACCTAGTGAAAAGCCGTTCTAAGAAGTGATTTTAACAGTTAGTTACAACTAGTTTGGACTAGTGAATACTAGGAACACTGAAAAAAAAGAAGGTTTTTTATGAAGTAGGTATATTTCTAGTACCAAAAGTAGTAGTAATGTACCAAAAAGTCTTTCAAAAAGCTTTATAAAGCTTTATAAATAGCTTTATAAATACGGACTCATTTTGATTCCAGCGTGGTAGGCCCTGTTTTTCATGAATTGAACGAACTTCAAGCCGTGAGACCATTTAGTCGTTTTAATGTCCATCATCCACGAAGCAAGCATTCGCTCCACACCCTGGTTGGCGCGCTCCATAGACCCTTGACTTTGTGAATGCCTTGGCTTGCCATGCACTATCTTCAGCTCTGGCCATAGTACCTTCAGCTCATCTATGACGCAATTCACAAATTCCCTTCCATTGTCTGAATGGAGCAAAACGGGGGCTTCAAAGATCACAAAAATGTCCAATACGGACGCCCTGACCTTTTCAAAAAAACGTTCTCTAGAACTCAATGTGATACGCTCACATCCACTGCCGAACTAAACGACTGACTGCCTAACAAAACACACGGGAAGACCGCAGTGATAAGTCTGAAGTGACCCCCGAGTTCCTCATCATCAACATTGCGTCGCCAACTATGATTAGATGACTCACAACAAAGCCGCAGTAGCCGATCACACAAATGAATAGATCAGTGAATTCTAGTTTTAACTGACTCCATTAAACCAGCGGGGATTTCTAGTTTTAACTAGTGACTTCTAGTTTTCACGAAGGAGCTTAGTGAAAACTAGAATTGACTAGTTAAAACTAGTAATAACTGATTTCGGGTAATAACTGTAACATACACAAGGTTCGTTGTATTAATTAATATCATCATCTCATTTTTATTTTATTCATTACTTACGTTTTATGATGCACGTTCAGGTGAATTATTGGGAGATAGAAAAAGATGCAATGGACAACGTGGTGGTTTGCGATAAACGCTTTGTCCTGGAAACCAATATGGTCGAATTATTTAACATTTATACGCAACTAAACGACTGGAAAACGGAGTTTCACTCTGTCCGGGATATTGTTGATCTTTCCATGAAGTAAGTTGATACTGATGTTGTTGTGTGTTTTTGTATCCTTCCAAATCTCTTTTGGCTCCAGTGATTTCACTCCGTGGCGACGGACATTTTCATCGTGAGTAATCGTTTGGGGGCTTGATTCCAGAAAAAAGATTTGTGATGTCGCCAATCTGATGTTTCATTCATTCAAAACTAAAACTAGGCCGTGGAGTGCAACTATGTTACCAGGTCAGAGCCGAGTGATTACTCCCAAGAAAATAATGAAATTGACTATCCACAAGGCTTCCGTGCAAGTGAGCCGAATTATAAGGACATATCTTGATAACGAGACAGAAGCTGCCCTGCCGATATTTGTCCAGATTTTGTTGAAAGAAACAAAAATTAGAGGTAAGAACTTTGTAAGAATGCTCTCTTGCAATGATTCATTGTTGTGCCTTCTCTATTTGAAGTGGTAGCTTTCCATTTGACTTGTCTAGCCAAGTCTGATTTCCATTTCCAGGATTAGTTCCCGAACTTTGGGACCGGTTCATACTTTGGCTTCACTCAAGAGGAGCTTATCCCCAGTTACTTCTGCTCCTTTTTGACGAATTATCAAGAGATGCGTCGGAACTTTATGATCAGGCGAAGCAATGGATTGTATTCCTGTTGCAGAGTTTGGAAAAAAGGTCATGACTGCAGTTACCTACATCTGAATATCACGTGGATTTTGTGAAGTGTAATAATTGAGTAACGAGCAGAGGCCTTTAAAATGTGGCAATGTGGCACTTATTTTGGCCATATGTGGCATTTATTTTTTCAACTTTCCATCCCCTCCCCACCATAAAAGGGATGTTAAACTATAAAATTATGCAACTTGAAAGCATATCAACTACTTTACAAGCATATTACATGTATATAAACTATTTACATGTATTAAATACAATTTTCCAACATATTTACACGTATTTACAGCATGTTAAATTCAATTATAAGACAATTTTAAGTTGGCGGCTATGTTATCCACGGATAAATTGAGACGACGGTTACTCAGGATATATTTCAGTTTAGAGAATGATGTTCAATCAGCACCAGTATTTCGGAATAGGGAGAAAACAGAATAATGATGTTGGGTTACACTGGCCATGCCCCCTCCCCCAGACAGGACCAATTTGCACAAACAGGAGGGTGTTTCATGAGGGGGGCAATAAAACCTTACGTGAAACTCAAAGTGAAGAAATAACTTTAAAACGAAAATCTTGAATTTGAGAAAAGTTAATTTTAGGTAGTAACAAAATAGAACATAGAAAAAGAGTTAATGAACTTGGAAAACTTGATTTAAAAAAAAATACAGATTTTGGCACAGATTGCAGAATATCTTCCCATCATCCACGGCAAAATTGCTGTCATCAGTAATCCGAAAAATTTACCGAATGTGCCGAATTTACCGAAATTTACCGAAAAATGGGCCGAATGTGGCATTTTAGTGGGGCGCCGTGGCAATGTGGCATTTGAAGATCTCTGGTAATGAGCGATTGGGTTGACTCCGCAACGTAAAAATTTCTCGATTCCAATGGATAGGTAGGTAGTTAAACATTTTATTGGAGCTAGGGCGAACAAATTTCTCAAATGACCATCATTTTTGCTCATATACACCTAATGGCATCTCAAGGAAAATTGGCCTGTTTGAAAAATGAAACAACTACGAGACAATTTTTAATATATTTAATTATTATTATTAAATTATTATATCTATATGATTTTGTTGATATTGATATATATTTTATATAGAAAATATTAATAATATTAAAAATAATATATATATAACCATTATCTATATAATATTTAAAATTCTCGAGGTTGCGGAGTGGCCATAAGCAGGGGTCTAATCCATTGTGGGAGACCAGGGGGAGTAACTCCTATGCTGGTCTAGAATGTTACTTTGTAAATGAAAGAATTTAGTGTTTTTAGCTGCTAAGTCCGTACACAGTCCAGAATAACTCAAGTTCTCAACCGTTGCAAGTCATTCCTGGCTGGATATGGGGTTAGCTCGATCCCGGTCCCTACATTAAATTTAGTTAACACATTTTGTTAATTTATAATAAACAATTTAGATGGGCAGGGGAGCCTCTCACATTCTCATAGTTGTTATTTATTTAAACAAAATTTATTGGGGGCGTGGCTTCTCTGATCAAAATCCTCACCACGCTTCTGTTTTAATATTTCAAGTTAATTCATGGACTTTGTAATTCAATTGTGGTTAGAAACTCCGACGTTTTAGAAACTTGATTTGGACTTCTTTAAAAATTCGCTAATAAAACTGGAGTACCTATGTGACCTCCGAATCTTCTCGATTGCCAGTTGTTCACGACCCCTTTGTACTTTCAGGCGCAATGTTGAAGAAAAAATCAAGAAACTGTCCTCACAAGCTATCAGTGAAAATATGTCAAAGAAAATGAAAGTGTCCTTATCCGAAAAGCAGCAGCAATACCTTATAAAGGTGAGAAAAATCAACTCCCTTTCCCGTAGACTGAACGGAATCGTCATTTATTTACTCATTTCACTTTATTTTGCCACTTCAGGAAAAAATGAAGCATCAATTGAGCAACGAGAGCAACGAATCTAAAAATGACCTTATAGCAAATACATTCAACGTCGTCGAACGGAAATGTCCGCAGTTGAAAAACGCCTACAGGCTCAAATCAGGAGAGTATCCTGAAGAAAGCGATTATTTATCGATGATGACGAAGTTATTCCTTTCCTCTCGAAATCCTCCGACTGAAATCAGTCAAATGTGAGTATTCTTGCACCGATTTTGGTTTATTATTCTTGGACCGTTGTAATCGCGACGGAGGTCGACGACTCCGATCGGCCTCAAAATTTGACATTATCCGTTTTAAGAGGTCTAGATTCCAAAACCGAAATGTCCGTCCGCCGTCCGAGCCGTTTTGGACAGTTGTGTACAATGGAAACTGCTTTAGAGCTGTAGGCTATCAGCAGGCCCCCCCGAAGGGGGCTCCACCCGACGGGGTCTGACCTTCCGCCGGGCTCCACTTCCCAGCAGGCCCCACGAGCCCCTCGAGTCGGGGCCGGCCAAGGACCGACGGGATGACCCCGCAGATCCAAGACCGCGGGCTCCCCCTCCCCCTCGCCGGTACCGGAGGAGAGGAGATGCTCCAAGCGGGTGGTTAATGCGTTATGGGAGCAAACTCCTCCCCATTCAGGCCCCTCCAGTCAGAGGCCCGAAGGGACTAGCCCCTCTACCACTTTGCATGCCGCCAACACCTCAGCGTTACCCGAGGTATCAGCCTGAACATTACAGGGGTGGACATGTGGGACAAGAGCCGAGCAACACTGGCGTCAACCTACGGCCCCCAGGAACGGTACCCAGGCCGTTTTGGACTTTTTTTTTTTTGCCGTTTTGGACAGTAGGACTTTTTTAAATCTGAAATTTTGACCAAATACTTGGTTGACACTCTAGTTGTGCCCGTAAGGTTTTCAGCCCGATCGCCCAAACCCGTGGGGCGCTTTGGGGCGTAAATGGGGCTACGAGAGGGTTTTTTAAAAAGGGTTTTGGCTATGGGATCGAGTTAGGTGTCGTTTTCGAAGTATTTTTGGACGTAGAATCCGTTATTGGGGGTCCCGGAACGATCCGATTCCACCGTGGAAATCGCTGGGGCTTCCATGGGGCTACAAATGGGATTTTTGAAGAATCCCAGGAGGTCAAATATTTCCCGAATAAAAAAATTAGAATTTTTTTTTTTTTTTTCAAAATTTCTTACTGAAAGAATTAATTTTCTCACAAGTAACCTATATCAAAGAATAACAAACCCTTGCAGCGTTTTTACGTTGAACTAAATAGTTGATGTTTTATTGACGAGAAGTCAACAAGAAAAATAGGTACCTACCGAACATTTTTGCACTCTCTCGTGTTTTATGACATAGACTTTGTGTATTTGTCAATTTATTATTCAACAAAGAAACCAGTTGTAGTTCACCCGACAATTTTTCAGAGTTCTGGGGCTGTCCGAAACGATCACCGCCGAGAAATTGTCCAAAGTTGAACAACTTGCGTTAGTGATGAAGGACCGGCCACTTGACGTCAACGCTCCAAGTGATTTGCAAGTCTACGACTGCCAAATGCTGAACCGTCTCATCAGATCTGGCTAGACATCCGTGAATGGGGAATCCAATCCCGTGTGATCCGTGAGGGATTACACCCAATCCCGCAAGTATATAATGAGCGGGGGAGTTGCGGATTTTGAAATGATCTGCGCGAGAATGCAGACTCACAAATGAGCGGGTTTGGATTCCCTATCCGTGACATGTGGCATCCGTGATATTCACTTTGAAAGTCTTTGGTAAAGTGGTGGGATTTCATAAAATTTAGGGAATGTGTGTAGAGTTGGTTCTTGTATTCAAAAGGTATGTTCCTTCCGCGACGAGTTCAGGGTGTAAGGTGCAAGAAAGTTGGGTACATGAACCCAAGGGGGGGGGGGTGTAAGAAAGTTTTGAAAGGCCCAGAAAGTTTTGAGTACATGAACTCTTCCTTCATGTGTAAAGTAAAGTAACCTTCCTTCCATTCCGAACCTGTAGATATATCTGCCACGTCCCGGAAAGAGGCGGTTTGGTGACCGGCGAACCATAGGAATACCAAAGTCTGGAAAAACATGAAACAGTTCAACGTTAGGGCGACCAGCCATCACATATATGCGATTTATGTAGGTATACATAAAACGAAATAAGACATTTTTATACTTCTATCCTTCAGTATTTATAGTGATATCAAAACTGACACCTAGCAATTTGTGCTACGAGCTGCTCTTACCTGTTCAATCGAGCTGATCTTGCCATTCCTTCCCCGGTCATGTTTGTAAAATCGACTGTATTAAATCTCGCGGCGATTTCCTCTGCGATCCTCCGGCTCACACGGAAGTGTCCGATACATTGAAATTCGTCGAAAAAGATCAACACAGTCGAAAAGAAGTCGAAGTTTTTAGGGACGCTCCGGTCTTCAAAAACGTCAAACTCAACCGAGTCGTCTGAATCGGAATCGCTCCATTCCCTAACCAAGACCGGATCGCTATCTTCAGCATTATCCAAAAATACTAAATTAAAAATTTCGTTAATGGTTCGCCACTGAAGCTCGGACAACGCGAGAGACATTAATGAATTTTGGGAAGGTGACGCACTGTTACCATTCGGGTGCAGAGAAAAATCCCAGCCTCGAGGAGGTGTAGAATATTAAAGAACCCGCGCGGAAGGAACACGATTATTTTTACACCCGTTCGGAAAGGCGAAGAAGAAGTCTTGCACCCGCGTGGAAGGAACGTGCAGGTGTATCTTACACCCTGCGGAGAGCGACTGCGCCGAATTTTTTAATGTACTGTAGGAAGGAACCTATTAAAGCGAGCTTGTAAATAAATGTGAAACTTTTCCTTGAATTGACATTTATCCCAACATGGAACCCAGGGATGAGAAGTTTGCCTAACAAAACTATCTCGTTTGAAAGACGCCCAGGGTCCTGAGAAGGCGATGCAGATTGCAGCTCCGAGTGTCGCGGCACCTGCGCTCCTGGCGGCCAATTGATGAGGCTCAAGCTGGCGCCTAATTTAGAATATTTATTGTGCCTCACATGCAGCCCATTCACAAACCTATAAACCTATGCAAATATCGCCATTCTTTTGGGTTTCTCTTGGAATAATACACCTATGTAATCTCGACATTTGTCAAAATTCTGATCGGCCTCAAAATGTGACAATTTATTCGTTTCAAGAGGTCTAGCTAGATCTAGATCTAGATTCCAAAAACGAAATGTCCGTCCGCCATCCAGGCCGTTTTGGGCAGTAGGAATTTATTTTTAAATCTGAAATTTTGACAAAATAGGTACTTGGTTTAATATCTCGGTGTGCCCGGAAGGTTTTCAGCCCGATCGCCCAATCTCATGGGGCGCTAACGGGCTACAGGAGGGGGTTGTGTGGAGGCTTTAGTCTATGGGATCGAGTTAGGTGTCGTTTTTGAAGTATGTTTGGACGTAGAATCCATTTTAGGGGGTCCCGGAACAATCCAATTTCACTGTGGGGAAACAAAACAAAAAATTTTAAAAAACATTCTTTCCATTGACACAGAATAATTCTTAATTTTCTATTAATTTTCAACAAGTAACCAATATTGTAGAATAATAAACCCTTGTGTAAAATTTGCAGCATTTTTCTAAACCTAGGTTTAGAAACTTAGCTATGCACAGTAACCGCATCATTCATTAATGAAGGGAACAGGTTACCAAGTTAGTAATTAATTACTGGTAACCTGTTCCCTTCAGAAGAGTTCAAGGCGAAAAATGACCATATTATGAAAATTAAAACTTCTTTATTTGGGAAAGACAGATGAGTTGGTTGGTACCTAACAACTTCATATTTTATTACCTACACCAATATTTTCTGAAACATCACAGCTACAGAACGGACAGAAGAATAATCTCGCGAATAAATTTTATCATCGTTGCAATTGAAGGGCACCGTGCATGGACGGCCGCGGATCACTGAACTGTGTGGATCGACCTTAAGACCTATTTTATTTTTTCTGATCCCAGAAATCATCAGATCAAAGTACAAGGTATCACGTATTTTTAGGAACGCAATGTAATAATACGTATTAGCGACGATTTGAAAATATTAGCGAAACAGGCCAGAAGGCGGCCTTGATAACAGGGGAACAGCTTCTACTATTGGCCGCCCGGAGCGCTGGTGCCGCGACACTAGGAGCTGCAATCTGCATCTCCTGTCCTGAGAGTGCGCTGTGAACAAAGCCGACGCACCTGATAAGAGGGTATCTTTAAAAACACAGAGCTAAATTTCCTCCGCCATTCAATAAGTAGTATAACACGAACTGTTACATCTTCGAGCAAGGACGAGTGTAGAGAGTTGGAAAAAATGACGTGGCACAAAGTTGACGCTCGCGTACACAACTTTATGCCAGTGCTCACTTTTCAATTCAGTCAGGGAAGCTTTGTATGCAAAAATTTAATATACATGAGGGTCGTTCTGTCGCCGGTCCTCTTAAAAGTCATCAAAGTCGGCTGTCAACAATAAGAATTGTTGACAGCCGACTTTGATGACTTCCGGAGGAGTAAGAAGACAACCGGAGCCCTTCTTGACGTCGTCGTATGCCATTTTTACGCGGATTATTTAATCCTGTTCAACGATGCATTCGCAAGAATGAAGAAAAGTTTGCGTCATCTAGTTGAATACTGTGAAACTAACAAATTAAAAGTAATTTCCTTAAAATTTAACTTCGTTAAATCCAAGATGGTTGTCTTTGGAAGGGGAGGAAGTGGGTCGGGAAGTGAAGATAGTGAGTAGTTTCAAGTACTTGGGAGTAACATTCAGCAGCTCGGGACGTTCCAGGCTGCAGGCAGAATCTGCTCTCAAGTAAGATGGGTATGGCCAGGGACGGATAGGCGGTTTTGACCGGCCTGGGCGATTCAATTTGAACGACACCCCCCCCCCCCCCCCCCACAGTTACCAATCCAAAGACCTTACTTTTAATACTTAGGTGAAAGATAAAAATGACAGTGCCTATAATATTAGAAAAATAAAAGTGGCGCTTGGTAGGTATGTGAATTAGTTGGTACGTCCCGTTTGTATAGACAGTACCTACCAACTTGGTAGGTACTGTCTATACAAACAAAATAGGTAGCACTTCAAGCTGGGATGCATTTTGCACATTTCTTCAGTCAAGAACATTGTCACAGCTTATCAACAATAAATAAAAAAAAATAAGGTTTACAAGAGGAGCATCTGGCTGGAGCACTGAGCCAAGAGGCTTTGGGCGTTTCCGGCCCTCCTCGCCATCACTCCTTCTAACATAATATGTCCCCTACTTGTTCATTTCTTTCACATTCTAGGCTCAACCTCAGGCCCATGGTAAAGGTATATCTATTTAAATTTATATTTTACATCTGTTCAAATTTCATTATAAAAAAATTTGTCTTATAATGTTTCAAGTTGATGGTTTGGACAGATGAGGACCCTGAAAAATGAATGGTCAAGATGACTCCTTCGACTTCCTGGCATCCTTCAAAAGCCCCATGGATCCAAACTATGAAATCGGATGCTTTTGGGACTCCCAAAAATGAAATTTTACGTGCAAAAGTACTTCGAAAATGACACCTAACTCTTCAAAAACCCCTCCTGTGGCCCCTTTTTAGATCCGCTGAGCCTCACGTTAGACGGGAATTTAAGCTTTGGAATCTACACATCTTGAAACGTAGATATACTGATGAATTTTGAGGACGATCACAAATTTTACCCCCTGTTGAAAATACCAATGTGTACTATTCCAAGAACATCTAACCAAAATGGGTTCACAAAACGCTCGCTCACTGATGAAGGAGAAGGGACCAAGCGGTAGGCGATGGCGAGGAGAGCTGGAAGCGACGGAAGCCACTCTTCTAAGTGCTCCTCCCAGACGCTCCTGCTCGCAAGCTATCGACATGAGATCCTCGAGATTGCTGTTACTCAGAGTTTGCCTCAGCCTTCTTTTGATGATCTTCAAATTTAAAAAACTCCTCTAACACTCGACTTGGGTAGTAAAAAGCGTTACCTACCTAAATTGTGTAAATCGCACAGAGACTTGCATACGATGAGGACATGAGGTTGTACCTACTGTTTTAAACCATAGTAGCACAAATTACGCATTTATTGCCCTTGCCATTCACTCTATGAGGAACAAAGCCAACCAGATCGCCTTATTTCAAGTCTGAGTTTTCCTTTTCGGTCTCGAGTAGGTAGTTTCAGTAGGATAAATTTTTTTTCCTGCCTGTCCGCCGTGGCTGCTACTAACAGGATAGGGATCATAAATGATGAACCCGCCTGTAGGTTCCGCAGAGATGAGGAAGAGACGGCGGATCACCTCATCTTCAAGTGTGAGGCCCTGGAACGCAGAAGGAGCTTGCTCTTCTGGGATCAGTGAACTGGGGAGAGATACTGGTGCAACAGGACCTGGTAGGAGGGCTATTGAACCTTTTCAAGGGCACAGAACTCCTACCATAGTAACTCCGAGAGCACAATGGGTATGCAGGCCTAGGTGTGGGAAGTGGGGCGCCATTCAGGAACCCACTTCCATACCCTCTCTGGTATTAATCTAATCTAATCTAATGGCTGCAACTGGTAGTACGCTTCAAATTATCAGCCACTCTCCCTCAAACTCCTGGAAGGTTTGGATCTGTCTACTATAAGCTTTGAGTGCTGAAGTAAGGCCAATCTTCTTCACTGACTGCTCGGAGAAACAAACTCGCTTCTATAAAAGCATCCTCCACCTTCCTAAGAATACACCTGACTTATCTTAGTGTCGCCAATCCTTACCCCACACGGCATAGCGTCAACCAAGTCGTTGATGAATAGCGTGAAGAGCTGCGGGCTCAGCAAACAGCCCTGCCGCACCCCACATTCAACCGAGAAGGGTTGAGATATCCCCTCCTTTCCCAAAACCACCGCAGTTCCAGCCTTGTACTTAGCTGCCAGGGAACCCATGAATCGCCGCCCGACGCCTGCAGCTGCGCAAAGCTGGTCAGGGAGAACACGGCATCCACCGTACCACAGCCTTTCCTGAATCCACATTGGCTTTCATTCAGGATTCCCTCTGAGTCAAGGTGCGACTCCAAGCGGCCAAGTAACAATGCTGAGTACAACTTGCTGTCACAGTTCATAAACGAGTCCACGATAGTCCGAAGCCAGGTTGACGTTTCCTTTTTTGAAGAGCGGGTATGATTGATTCACAGAAGGACTGCGGCACCAATCCCGTTTCATAGATCCAGTTGAACAGAGCCAGCATATCCGAAAGGAAGGAGTCCGGGGCACACTTATACAATTCGTAAGGGATTCGATTCGTCCCTGGGAACACATTTCAAACAGTTGACCTTCGACGAGACCTCTTTCCTGTACCTACGCGAAGGCATCTTTAGCCATGAAAAGGTGTGAAAAAACTTCTTTGTCGCTCGGAAAGGTGGACAGCGAGCAGCGAGCGCCTCTACGAGGTTTGCAACGTGCAAGGAAGGCACTTGAGGCATTTAAAGGCTTTTGCCATTAAATTTTCTTCTATTCTATTCTAATAATGCGCTGTCTTTGACACGGATAGAGAATGGTGGGTCAATGAAAAAATCCTTGAGCTAGGAACCAGCCCTTTACTTTTTCGACGTGAAACTGGAACACGACTGGACGAAGCTGTATTCTTTTCTATATAGGTACGTCATTAGGCAAAGAGCCCTTTAATGAAGTTGATGAAGGGTTTCTATTCTGACCATGCAAAAATTGGCCCTTTTTTTGGCAAATGAATGATTTTTGATTTTTTTTTTTTTGTAATTCAAAGGCAGTAAAAGTTAATTTTAATAATACTAGCACTCAGACAAGGGGGCCTCGCTTCGCTTGGCCGACCACTTCCTCGGACAGGGGAAATTGTCCTAGTCCAACTTCCACGCGCGTTTTACCTTTTTCGAATATTGTTGGTATCTAAATCATAATTAATCCAACTATTGTAATATCTCCGTATTTATACAATAAAAAACATTTCATTTATTCAATTTTGTGCCACAAAAAAAATCCCCACTTCTTTCTCGACAGACATAGACGTTTTTCTAAACGTATGATTGAATACAATTACATAAAAATCGCAGGTGAAAGACGAATAGTACACAATTACCCTGGACAGATCGGGGGCTTCCATAAATCGCTTCTCCGTTCAAAATTACTTCCAAAATGACACCCCACGCATTGGCCAGCATGCTCCCTGAAGCCTCTGTTAAGCGCTGCCCTGTGGTCGGACTGGTGTGGGTTCCCCATGACCGAAACTACTTCCAGAATCACATACTTACATGTACTTCGAAACGAAGAAACAAGAAGTGCAATTCATTCATGACAGTCTACTCAACAGAGGACCCAATTGGGGGATTTATGGGTTCAAATAAAGACCCTCTCGGCAAATGACGCATTATTTTATAATTGGGGTCAAGCAAAAAATTACAATGTACATGATTCCATTAATTACAAACAGGGGATAAACATCTTCTTCTTCTTTTTTTTTTTCTTTTTTTTTTTTTTTTGTGTGCCAGACAGGAACGATGGGTATCAGAAGTGAAACGGAGATTTGTACACATAAGCTAACGACAATGAACATACAACATTACGTACGTAGACTGTTGGTAAGATTCTGCCATCTTATAGAACATTATAAAAAGTTTTGAGTCAAAAATAAAGTTCAAATAGAATTTTAGCAATTTTCTTCTTTAATATTTACATACACAAATTTAAACCGTTAACAACATTTTATACAATCTCGTCTCAAAGAAAATAACACTAGGATCAATTTACATATATACAAAACTTATATAATATACAAAATACGATCATTTCTTAAAGTACTCTACACATAAAAAATGATGAAGTGAATATAAAATGGCAAAAATTAAAAACCCCTAAACATTTGACTAATAAAGTCACAATCTAACATAATTATTTCGTAATTCAAAGATTCATTCCCAAACAGTAAAAGTAATTTGTTTTTCTTTTTGGCCAAACATTTTTGTAGACGTGAAGGTTTTGAATTGTTCGACTCTCATCCGATTTCACAAGTTCCCGATTTTGACAACCGTTGGGAATAGTATCGCGGAGGCCGTGGAGAAAAGGTCTGATGGTCCGCAAGTCGGGCCGAACCAGAACCACCTCAACCTCCTGTCGGCACTTTTCAGTTGGATGGTGTGATAGACAAGAAAATTTACATCGTCGCCTACAACGCGGAGATCAGAAAAATATTTAAAATTCGCGAAAGAAAAACAAACAAACAACACGATTCTAGAAAAAGTGGACGAATAGTTGTGTGCTTATCAGTCTCATACTCCATTCAGTTCTCTCCAACACCCAAAATAAATTTGCAATCACTTTATCATGAAGCACCGAATTTCCAGGGATTTAGTAAAAAAATTCATGACATCAGAGTAACGTATGATGATTATGAATTAGAAAAGACAGAATGAGTTGAAAATAAGTTTCAACGAGGCAATGCGGTCCAAAAATGAACCTTGAAATCGGTAGTTGTCCGTTTTGGATATTTCTTTGTCGAGTTGGAGACATGGAGGTTACATCCAGCGAATCAACCTGCAGTGACTGCTTTTGGGGAAGGGCTGCCGTCCAACTGTCCAGAAAAAAAGTCGAGAGTTGCCACGACCAGGGAGAAAAACAAAATGGCCGCTACTCGCGCGGTGTACGTATGTATAAGTTGTATACAGTATCGAGACAGTACCGTTCTTTGTGCTTAAGAATTTTGACACGAAAATGTGATGCTTTCTTTACGTGCCGGGAATTAAACTCTTTTAAGCCCCAAATATCGAGCACATTCCTTATTAGCGGGTCGAATTTGCAAATGTTTGGGGAACGTGGAGCCATTTTTTATTTTTTTGCCACCAACTCACATTGAAAAACCATATCACTCAATACTTAATATTAATAATAATCATTATTATTATATAAACCAATTTGGCAAAAAAATTTCAATAATTAATAGTTTTTTTTTAAATACATTTTTTTTATCAAATTGGTTTACTTTTTCAGTTTTAATATCCATTGGCAGTCAAACAGTATCTCTACACGTCTAGATTGACCAACATATCAAACAAATATATATCGACGACAATAATTTTGAGATCCTCAAAAAGAGAGAATCGAAACCTTTCACTGTCGATCAGGGTAGTGTGGGTACAGCAGTTTCAGGACTGTTTAACCGAGTCTCACGTTGGAACAGTTCCAACCAGTGACAACGTTCCATGTAGGGGGGGGGGGGGGGAGGGGCTTGTGTAGAGGCGAAAAGGTGAACGAGGATCGTTTGTCACCCTTAGGCGGAGCCCAGAGGACACAGAAAACCCCAAGACAAGTAAAACGTTGCGGATTCCCCTCGCAAGGTCACTGGAGAATTTCTTTCACCCTTGGAGATTATTTGTCTTGTATTCATTGAAGCAACAAACATGAAATAATGGAACTCCCGGTCAAGCTAGGTGGCCCAGCTTTGGAGGATCCAGTGAAAACCGCTGACGTCAAAGACACCGCTTCAGAGCCAGACGCCTCCTCTTATGGTGCCCTTGACTGGCCAACAATCGCCCAGAATGCAGCCAACGTGAAACACCGCAAATATGATGCTGCAGCAGAAAACCTTCGTGGTTTTTTCACGCCTTTGGTAGTCAGCTGTGACGGGCCCCTGCACAGGGAGTATGACTGGTTTCTGAAAAGAATGGCTGAAGCTCTGGCAGAAAAATAGTCGAAGCCTCTGTCCCAAGTCACCTGTTGGGTCAGTGACACAGGTAGCGGTGGTCAGGGCGGCTTCGTGGCTGTCGCCGACGGGTCCGATGCCTTGGCCTAGAGAAGGGGCCATTATGCCTCTGTGATGATTGTCGGCCAGAGTACAACGGCGCCCAGAATGGCATAAGACGCCAGGCTGCAGGGCAGAAACGCCATGGTAAAGGTCTCCAGGGGATACCAACGCAGTGGTTCAAACGCGGGCCGTCGGGTTTCTTGTTCATGTTTTTGTTTATTTTTTGGCTTGTTGCCTTGATAAGGAGGTAGGATTTATTTAATAAGTCATGTTCTATGTAACAAACATGAAATAGATGTAGATAATAGGTTTAGTTTTTTCAATGATTAGTGAGGCATCCAACTTTCTCCTCTTTTACTGTATAATATGCAAGAATATTATTCATCAGTATCGTTTTCCCATACATTTTTTTCACGCTGAATTTGAAGTTGAATTTCCGAAAATCCGGCATCTTGTATTTCATTAAGGGGGAAAAAACTATTCATTATTGAAAAGCGAGTAGAAGGGGTCTGAGGCCAGGTGGGATACAGTCGGGTGTTTGCTGCCCCCCCCCCCCCCCCCCCCCCAGTATCTACTAAATGGATAGGATACTGGGGGATACTACTGAATACTAGGGGAATAGTAAATTTTACTTCTTTCTACTCTTAGATTCGAATTATTACAGTCACTCCCCCCAATTACTTCAAAGGTTGAGGGGGTGGGGGGGCTTAACCAAATACAGGTATTAACGAACAGGGACGTAACTACGTCCTTGTCACTGTACTAAGTACAAGTCTCGTTGGAACCGTTCCTGGGAATTACCTGGACCGACACACGCCTACTGCCAATGGGATCATATGACATGACCTGAGTGTAGAGATTTGACTAGTTGAGCAAACAACAAAATGGCGGACATTGGCAGGTCTCGATCAGTTGGTCTGAAGAATTCCTTCGACTGACTGGTGCATTTCACAAACCCCTGGACACGTTCACCACATAAGATAAACCAGTGCTATTTACTAAAGTGATATTCAACCCCCCCATTAAAGAAACTCAAAGATTCTTTCGTAAACAATTTTCTCAAAACGTAATTTTAAACAAAACAACTTTAGTTGTGGTTCTGTCAATCATCATTCTTTGTGGTGCTACACAGAGAATATTTCTATTAGCAGTAGCCCTAATAACGTTAATCGTTAAACGTGTTAATTTATGGAGTGTCCCAGATGTGAAGGAATTATTGAAAATTTGAGATTACGCAAAAATAACCCCCCTCCCTCCACCCCTCCCCCCTTAACTGCCCCTACTCATTGGATGTTTTTGAGCAATTCGATACAGATACGTTCTCTTTCATTTTGGTTCACTTTACATGACGGCGGCCAATTAATTAAATAGGAAGAAAAAACAAATAATTCGAATACCGCAACTATGAAGAGTGACATTTGAGAATCTCCTCCCCAAAGCTAGCACCTCAAACACTCAAGGAGTCTATGAAATAGGTAATGAACAGGCCCCTCCCACTACATCAACACTCAATTTGGGGAGGATCCCACAGAAACAGGATGTCTCTCTTCTTGAAAAGTCCTGAATCCGTCACTGGTATTGACACAATAAAGGTTACCCAAACTAATTTACACAACTACGCACGAAATTACTACAACAAAGGTTACATCTACTAAGGATTTTGATAACATGAAAACTAAACTTAGGCCTGGATTTAGAAGGTACTGGACGTGAAATTAAACTCTGGCACGTGTTAGAGGTTTCGGCAGTACTAAAAGTGATAATGGGCGATTTTAATGTTTAGGTACAAAATGGCAAAATTGTTGATTCATGATTTGGTATACGGCTTCTATGTTAGCCCGTCTGGGGTTGGCAACCTTGACATTTTGTAAAACTAGCCAGCCACACAGTCAAGTTAAGTAAGAATTTACTAAAATAGTACTTACAAAAAAATTTTGCAATGCAGTTTCACCACCAAATTGGCAAAATGATTTATACGCAAGTAAGTTCACTGGGTACGTGAAACAGGGTCGCCAACCCCTTTGGTCGCCATAATGTAACACCACGAAGCCGCATTAACGATGGCACAGTTTCACCTAGCACACTCAAAGACGATTTTGATTCGATAACAACGCCACCTTGGACGTTCCAGCGAGTGTAAACATGCTGTTAGTCCACACATGTGTTTCGTTGTAGTTGACAGGAACCACCAGCTATAAAATTTCACTATGTATAATAGTCAGGTCCATCAATCAATTTTTCATACAAGTTCTAAAAACAGCAATCAATATTCTCGTCTTAAATTAAACAGTGCCATTAAGAGAAATAGATAAAATTTAATAAGTAACTAATAGAATGGATAGAGACCCACACACAAATGGCATATTTTGGAATCATGGAAATTACCAAACAATTGAGTGTTGTGAACGAAATACCCAGATGACGTCACAAATCCTGGAGTCTTTCCATGATCAGTACATCATAAAATACAGAATAACCAAAAAGATCAAATTCGAAAGTGGGCATGACTACACAAACACGTCAAAATGTCGCCGTCATATATGAATATAGGGGACGTAATCCATGTCAGTACGTTGAGGCCATGTAAATATTTATGTACATCCAAACACAGGCGCATCTTTCTACTAGTAACTTGAAAAAATATGTTTTAGTCCGCCAATATCATCCACGTTGTTTCCTATAATCCAAAAATATATTCTGGCCCTAATTTTTAAACTTCAAAAGTGCAGAGCTTGCGGCTTCACAATTGGAGCGTCGCACAGTGGTCCAGAACCCCCGAAAACGTGATCGAAACTCAATTTTTTCATATTTTTCTACAGATTTGAAAATTTTATCCTTTGTTCTCCAGTTCTTGAAACACCCAAGCCTGCCAAGGCTTTCCCGAAAACTGCCTAGAAAAGTTTGCAGGAAATTCGAAATGTTTAAAGTAGACTGATGCTAGCGATTTTTTTGTTAATGTAGCGATTTGTATTTTTTTTTTTTCTTATTTCCAACATTTGGAGAGCTTTGCTGATTGGTTAATCACAGCCAACAAGTAGATCCGAAGATGAGTAAATTATCTTTAAAGTACAATTTGCATGAATATTTTTCGAAATTAGGTAGAAAAAATCGTAAAAATATGTACGCGCCAAAATTGGTCTCAAATTGTCGAGAAAGGTATAAAGAAAGTTTTCGATCCAATTCCAGGTGATACTAGCTGCTACCTTGGCCTGTAGGTCAATTTTTCTGATCCAAAGTCCGTATCTCTGCTCATAAACCTGGGATACTTTTCGTCCACGTCAAGATCAATGTTCAGAGACGGAAGTGGAGCTCCCTTCCATCGGTTTCGTGTGCCCTCTCCCAACCTTATTTTTCGTCTGTAAATTTTACTTTCTCAGGATTTCCGATTAATAAAATTTATTATTTAATAATAAATTTGGACATTTTTTCCATTTTTTCCAATATTTTTTATTCAACTTCAGTAATTTGTTAATTTTAATGAAAACGTTGAGATAACCAATAATACACTTGGGGCTGACATGAAAAGTTCAGGTAATCCACGAAAAAGCCGAAAAATGTCATTTTTGGACCATTTCTGGGTCTCAAAAGTGAACAAAAACATGATTTTTGGATTCTGCGCACTCAAAAACATAAGACCTACTCATTTTGAAAGCAAAAGTAAAAAAATTAAAGTCGCTAGCAGTTTCGATCACGTTTTCGGAGGTTCTGGACCACTGTGCGTCGCAATGACGAATTCAGCCCCAAGTAGTAAAGTCGAGTTTCAAGTTGCTGAATATTGAGTCCAAATGATTTGAGCTTGTGACTGTTGTCCCAAATAAATTTGGATACTGAGCATGGATGTAGACCTGAAATCTCGCCAACGCGGTTACTTTTTAAAAGGGCAAATTATCGAAATAATAATAATAATAATCTGAAGGTCAGCTATTAAAAAAGAAAATAAATCCAATGCACATTAGCAAACGTGAGGAACATTATTTGGAAGGTTTCATTGGTTAGCAAAACACGCTAAATCGTAGGACAAGAGATTTTGCAGAATGAAGCTTCGAACAATTCGCTATTTGGAGATTGTCCGACAAATTGGGAATATGAAGTCAACGATAGATTCAACAACAAAAGACAATAAAAGAAACCACTATTCAAATTACATCCTCGGAAGTTCAAGTCAACTGAGAAGCAAATAAAGCTACAATATCAATAACTGATTCTGACCTGGAACTTCGGGCTGAAGAAAATAAAACCACTAAAGTAATCACCAAATAGAATTTGACTCCATCAAATTCTATTGAACCTCCTGTTCACCTCAAAATTGTGTTACTTCAGAAGCTAAAGTATCACGCCATATCTGGGTTGTAACGGCGTTTGGCAGGTTGCAGGTGGAACCTTTGAATGGTGAATTCAGATCGTTTGAGGTTTTGAGTAATAAGAAAAAAAAAAAAAGGAAAACACTGGGCGACGTACAAAATAAAAACGATAAGCGTCAATGTATGGAAAATACATGTTATCTATAAAAAAAAACTTCACAAAAAATGTGCTAAGACTTTCAAAAAAATGACTAGTTTGTCGTAAGGTACAAAAAACGAAATTAAACTTTTTTTTCACTTTGTTAATCAGCCGGCAGAGTATAGGTGACAAAATTCGCAACGGCGAAAAAAAGACGAACAGAAGAAGACAAATTCTGAGAAATCACCTGGGCAGTTTACAGAATCGCTAAAAGAAAAAACTGCTTAAAAACTAACATAGAAAAAGACTCTGGTTATAATACAAATATTATAAACAAACTCTGCAGGGTCTTGGAAAATTCGAAGGAATCATTGTAATTTTCCAATATAAATGGCAATTTGAATAAAACATAGTAGACGTCTCACAATGAGAGAACATAATATTCAACATATTATGTTTGACCTTTCAATCTTTAAAACGCTAAAGTGGGGGGAAATTTGTTTCTTTTCAATCCTACAAAAATTCTGCACAGATTAAAACATCAAATAACATCTATAATTTACGAAAAAAGAAAAAATTCTACGAAAAGGATAGTAACAAAAAATAAAATCCTAATATTCTTGTTTTCTAGCTAGAAGTAACAAAAACGTCTATACATTTAAATAACAACTTGAAGATTTTTCTTGGGGAAAAAAAACGACGGATATTTTCTATGACACAAATATAGAGAAGAGTACGGAAGCGGGTTTCCCCGAACAAGGTTTTTAGTTTCTTAGTCACAATTGGTTTTGGGGGGTCCGACGGTCACGTAGCCTTTGGAAGGATTCTGCGACCAGATCGGGGGATGTGAGACATAGCCACGACTCGCGGGGGCGACAGTGACATAACCGGGGTTGGCTGCTGGGGCAGGCCCTAAGCGGCTGTAACCTTCCCCGCCACTGCCACTCAACGATGAGCGAGAGCCGTCCTTCCGTCGTGGGGTATCCCCAAAAACGTCTGGGGTCGAAGGCCGCTGAAAAAAAAAAAATCATATCAATCTCTGGACAAGAACGTCGATCGCAAATGATAGGGGATTAGATTAATAGATCGGGAATCAACATCCAACTGCGACTAATAATTTAATCGTTTATCACATCATAATACCTCATCTGCTTCAGTCCCTGAGTCGGTAATGTGGGTGCCTGCGGTAATGGAAGACGAGACTGATTCGTGCCCAGAACCACAGCCACTACTTTCTTGATCACCGGCGCCTTCCTCGCAGTCTTCATTACTGCTCTCAAGAGATTCTTCTTTGTCTTTCTTGTCCAACAGCAACTATGTGGAGAAAACGGTGAATGAGAAAATGAAGACAACAGTTACACATTTCGGGAACCAACCCCACGTTCCTACCAACTTTAGGTTTGGGTTGGGTGATGTGCGGAAGCCCACGCTGGGGCAAGTGGTTGGAGAATTGGGAAGAGACAAGAACTGAGTTAGTAGCTTTCCCAGAGTCCACGATCAAATGGTCCTGTGGGTCTGCTGTGCAGGCTTGTTAAGGTAAGGTTCAAAAATGGGAGAAGTATGGTTTCACTGGAGATGTCCGGATAAACCAAACCTTCTGCCAGAGCACCCATTCCCTCCGACCTTCCCACGGTTCCATGAAGGCCGGGTCACACACATCCGCACAGAACCCGTGCCGCGTCCGAGCCATGACACAGACGTGTGTCGGTGACTGTGGTTGGAGTTCACACTAGACTGTCACACCCGAGCGACGTATTTATTGTATTTATTTTTATGACGTACATTCCATTTTTCGTGGCCACTGTTCAGGGTTTTTTTTTTTTTAAGTAGGTAATTTTATATTGACGTAGTTAATTTTTCCATAATTTAGGTACTATACCAAAGAATAAATTTCCAAAGGCCACGCCACTCAACTGATATCAATGAAGTTTACTTTGTAAGTCATTCACGTCACTCAGATCATACAAATAAATTTCCTCGCTTCTTCTATTAATTTTTCTCCCTTTATGTTGCCCGAGCCCGCACCGGCACCCTCCAAAATTAAACACAAAACACTATTGGTTTCGAGTTGAAAAGCACAAGGTAAGTTCCTGGACATTATTTAATTGATCAAAATAATAAGTTAGCATTTTTTTTTTTCAATTGAAAAGGTGGATTTATGAAACTGATAATATAATTTGATGGAATCTTCTTCTTCTATCTTCTTTTTGAATATTTTATGCTTCCCAGATTCATATTCATATTACATTTTCTCAAGGCCAAAACCACTATACCAATACCATGTTGCTTCCAAACTTTACAAATGTAAATAATCGATGAATTTACCTAATCTCAGCATTTTACTTGCAACCCAGACAGAATAGTCTTTTGCGCCCGTGGGTTGTGGGACTGGTACGTTGGTACACCCAGCGAGGTGAAAGTAAGGTCGCCAGTACACCCAAGCACTTGCAAGCTTTGGACAGGTCTGAAAAGCTTAAGACCATCTTGGTAAATCTTGGAACCCCTTTTCCAGCTTGGCACCATATTGGCATGTCTCTAGGCTAACGTGGAACCAGCATGCTACCACTGCGTTTTGGGTGAAACCCCCTATTGATGGTCTGCACATACGTCATAGATTATTGCCAAACAGTATTAAATACTGTTGTTAAATACTGTTCAAATTTTGAACGTTTCCTCAAGTTTAGACTGTCTGACCACAGTCCTACTTTGAGGTGGGAGATAAAGCTGTTGGAAGGCCACGATCTGACACCTGGTTCCAATGGGAGGAAGTGATGATTCTCTCCCCTACTGTTTCAGCAAGGTACTCGGGTCGGGTCCTTGAACGGCTTGTCCCTCCTCGCGTCACGGATTAGGGCGGAAATTTCAATCGCCCCGTACAACACCGGAAATTTCCTCACTTCTATCAACAATAATTGTGTTTGAAAGCAAACTATTATAATTGTTCGCCAATTATTGGTGAACAATTATAATAGTTTGCTTTCAAACGGGCTAATATCTATTTTTCGGAAAATTTTTTTTTTTGCGGTTTTAGAATTATCGATATAAAATCCATCGACCTATGAACGACTTACCTTTCGAATCGGCTTATAACCAGTCTTAAAAAATAGCGAAACATTGATGTTGCAACCAAAGCGGCACATATCCGACCCGTTATTTTAGACCAGATTTATTTCTACAAAGTGGAACTTATCCCTTCGATGTAGGCCAGTATTATCAAATTTTGATAATCGAATGGGCGCATATCCTTGTGTAAAATTTGCAGCTTTTTTGTTTTTTGTCAAACTTCGAGTAATTTTTACATGGTCTAACATCAAAATATTGTGAGCTTTAAAAAAAACAAACTAAAACTGGATATAGGCCCGTTTGAAAGCAAACTTAACTAAACGGTGACAGTGTGGGCTGATGTTCATTACAGTGTGATGCGTACCTATGGGATGATTCCCATACAGATCTATCACATCCTCACTACTTATCGTTAAGTACTCTACAATTTGAAGAAGAACCATAGAGGAGTGAAGATGTTCCTAGGAACCAGATGAAATCTGATTCAAATTCTCGTAGGTATAATATTTTAGGCCCGACTCCGCATGGAACAACGAAATTATTCAACTTTCACCCTATTTACAGCCTCTGGATTTCGCTAACTGGAATTGTGGATATTACCTGTTGATCAGGAGGTGGTACAACATCACTCATGTCTAATTGTTTCAGTTGTGGAGGACCAGCGTGAGAAATTTGATGATCCATGCCACCTTTCTCTTTGTACTGAAACAACAAATGATATTCATTCAGTAACAACTTGTATATTAGACATATTATTTAAAATAAAAAAAAAAGTGGATTTTATTGTGTTATTCGAATAGGTTTTCACAATGGAGCAGGAGCCGACCCCGCACTTTACTTAGATATGATTCTGAAATGCCTTGCACCAAAGAACCGCTAACCCCTTGAATATTTTCATTGAAAAGTCTGGGACGCCAACCCCAGTCCTCCTGGCGAGTTCACCAAAGTTATAACTCTTCAGCTCCCTCGGCCAAGGTGGAGGCTAAACAACTAGTGTATACAAAATGACCAGAACCTGTGATTACCATTTAGAAACCCACACATTCTATGTACCTATCTGAGACATCTTTCATAACCTTCAGGTTTGTTCAAATTGGGGTTCACTGTAGGTATTGAATTCCTAAGGCACCACTAAGCTTTACTCAAGTAATCCTACCTATGAGGTAGGTTGAAATGTTGAAGTGATAACATTGAATGAAATATTCTAACAACCAGTTTTGTCTAATGGAACTCTGTCATGTCGTGCGTCACACAAAACACACAAAAAGCAGGACCTAAAACATGTACATGAATGCTTAAAAATGAATAGGGTCAATACAAATGAAAGAAAAAAAACATTGTGCCAATGTAACATGCAAGAAATTTCAATTCAACCACAACTGACCATCCAACGACTAACTAAAAACAAACATTTGATTTCACTCTGTTTGTCAGAGTACGTTACATTACAAAAACTGGAGGAAAGTTCAGGGCATTCATAGCGTAATCTGTGTTTGGCCATGAGCCTTGACAGTGGCTGTTAAGAATAGGCATGCGAGGAGCTGTTTCTTAGAGTTCCACTGTTGGTTGTGCTAGGTCACCAGATTGTTAGTGAAGGATGCAATCACCTGCTTCCTATGTCACGTACCACAATTGTGAGCCTTTTTGAGCCCTCTCTGGACAACGTGTAAACAAAATTTTGTAGTTTAATGTAGTTATCACCCTCTACCTTTTCAGAAGGCAGCAGTCCCAAAATAGTCAAGCAATTGACTGATATAAAAGGGATCAGCAGTTTGTTGGGTAGTTCGTGAATGAAACCAAAAACATTACGCCAGGAAAATGCCAAACATGGCCCACCATTTGAAGATCACTAAGTGAACAAGTCTTGTTCCTAATGGTGCCACTCATGACAAGCATCGAACTGTGTGGCCAACTGTATGATTAGGTGGAATGGGAACCAAACGCACCAACAATCAAATTTCTTGTTCTCATCATATAGCCCCATAATACAGGATATGCACACGTTCAAGTCTATTGTATATAGAATAATCAATCATTCCAAGTCATTACACAATTGTGTAATGAAGGCTTAGTGGAAGGGTTTTCGCAAAGCCTCAGTTTTTCTTGGCTCTAACAGTCAAGAAATATAAAGAGTGAAATAAATGCTTGAACGTATTCAATTCAAATCGCAACAGAACCTTGCACAGCCCATGCAGATTGCAGCAGGTAGAAAACACATGGCGTGCGGTGATTTTGTCCAGTCGGTGTTTCAGCCACTTGAGTTCTCATGTTATCTCCTATTAACAATATCTTCACCATTCAACGCGGGAGTTTTAGCATAGAATATGCTTTAGCCATGACATAACCGCCCAAAAACGTTAGTCAAGGAGGGAGAGGCGGATGTGTCACGAAAATTCACATGAACTTGCACATGCACATATACATAACCTACATATAACCTCTAGCATAGGTTATATAACCTATACGTTGTAGGTTATATAACGTTGTAGGTTATATACATTGGAGGTATATAACCTATATTATATAGGTTGTATAACCTATAGGCTGGAGGTTATATAACCTGTTTTGTATGTTATATATATATATATAGGTTCTTTATTTTTTGGTTTATTTTTCTTGGCATAATACGCGTATGTAATAGCGACAGAGGTCGAAAATTCTGATTGGCCTCAAAATTTGACATTATCCGGTTGATGACAAATAGTTTCTTTTAAACCATATAAGTGCCCGCTTGAGGTAGGAGGTATGGAAGAAGGAGAAGGAATTATTGTCAGTTCATAGAAGGTGTTGGGCTACCCGCCAAAGACTGCCGAGAGTAACGCACTCTGAACAGGTATCCTTTGTCAGTAGTAAGTTTACCTGGTGCCCGCTAGGTAGAGTCCAGCTTTTTGGTTTGAAGTTCTCGACATTTGCTGTTTGCGAATATTTGTGGCATAAAGCCTGCTCCCTCCAGACGGCCTCGGGCGGCTGGGCGATGCCGCCGTCCCCCGACACCCCAGAGATGTATATCTATGGATGTTAAATTTTATTTGCGGTAAGACAGCAGTGGGTGTCACCTGGCGCGATCTCCTTGGCCCTTGCTAGTCGAGGATACTCCCGGAGGTGTCGCTACTAGCGGTTATTACATCGAGAGTAGGGATGTTAAATACTTCTAAAGTATTGATACAGTATCGTATCGATACATCTAGACAGTATCTAAAAGTATCGATACGAGACTTTCAATAAAGTATCGGTATCGAAGTATCCATACTTTTCAAAAACGCCTGCAAATAAAAAAACGATGCTACACCTTTTTTAGGGTGGACCTCTCTTTTCAGACTCTACTGGCTGGAACAGCTTAAGGGATAATCGGACAGAGGATTCTCGGTACTTTTCCGTTATCCCGCCCCCACGCGATTTTGGTTGGCTTTGGGTGCCCTAAAGCCATCGGGAGGGGTGTGTATGAAACTCGAAATCGAGTGGGAGGGGGTGGGGGTTGTTATAACGGAAAAGTACTCGAATTTGGGTGCCTTAAAGCCATCGGGAGGGGTGTGTATGAAACACGAAATCGCGTGGGGGGGAGGGGGGGGGGGGGGTATAACGGAAAAGTACCGGATTCTCTGTCCGCATATCACGTGTACGCAAATCAGATGCGTCCTCACTTCACAGTCTTTTTGCATCACTGTCCGCAGTTCACGATTTCCCGAAATGTCTGATTTTTACTGTTGTTTGTATAGTTGTTCGGTCGATTTTATTATGACGATTGCTATGGCAATGAAAAACATACTGATTTATTGAGTGAAAATCCAAGTCAAACTTTACGAAGAAACTCGTTTCTTGACGCAGTTTCGTGACGCAGCGAAGACGATAAGAAATCATTCCCTAAAATTAAAAATCGGCCGGAAGTTGACAGCTCAAGTCATTATGCGCACAGCAGTCAGCAGAGAGTCAGGAGAGAATAATCATCACAGCTGTTGCCATTTTGTATTTTACATTTCAAAAAACAACAAAATACTAATCAATTATAAAAAACCTAGTGATAGTGCTTCAAAGAACACGACTACTTCTAGTTCGACTAAACGCTCAAATGATGCTTTGAATCTGCCTCTCTTTCTTACAATTCCCGTGAATCCCATTTCTAGCGTGCTGTCCAGAGAGACGGTCTTCCTCGATGACGTATCTTCTCATTGGGCCAAACCCAACAGCACCATCAGCGTGAATGAAAAGCCGCTTAAATTGATCCCTACCCCAAATTAAACAGCTGTTTCAAAGTGTAACGAGTACACAATTTAGAACCACTACGCACTCAAGCGGTTAGAAAACATCCGTTCTCTTCATTGGACTTTATTGAGTTTCCCTGAACTGATTCCCCAGGTATTCTTCGATGGCAATCATTTTCAAAGTTCCAACGATACAATCGAGTTTTCAACAAAATCATTCAACTCGATGATCCTCCTTCAATTTTTATCAGTTTTGAATGTTTGTACCAAAAGATTAACGCGGTGATTCATTAGAAAATGACATCGTGCAACATGCAAAGGTAACAAATAAAATGTACAATGAAAATTGATGGGCACAATGACCAGAAAAGTTCTCAAGTACGAAAAGTTTGAGTGAAGTCAAGATCCAATTTTTCGGCGAGAAGATATTTTAAAGTAATAATTTCAGGAAAAATACAATTCACTCCCGCTATCGGGTGGGTTCTTGACAGCTCCCAATGGATGTATCATTGAATACCGTTCTGTTGTTATGTAATTGATAAATTATGGACGGGCCGTATCTTTGTACATCATCAACCGTCCAATTGTCTCCTCATACTTATCCTACAAACATGTACCACGTATCCTTGTTATGATCCTCGATCAAAAGGGCGGGTGTAAACTGGGCCACGAGAGCAGAAGTCAAAAAAGCAGAGGTTAATTCTCGATGTAAACTGGGCCCCACCTTGAACCCATCTGTATTGTGGGTCATTAGTGAGTGATAAACTGGGCCAAGTCAGTTTGTGTACATGAAGATGGCATGGGGTTCCGATCAAAATCAAAGTTGATCATCAAATGAGCCACCTCCTGGGAACCAGGCTTCTCGCCAGCATTGATGGTGTATGGTCGCGAGCTTCAGCTACCAGAGGACTTGGTCAGACTCGTCATGAGCGAAGAGCCACTCTCGGCTCCGTATGTGTTCTCCCTGAACCAGAGAGTGCGCTACGAGAGTCATGGGGGTCCAGATGTGGCAGCAGAAGGAGCGTTTTGACCGTCGGGCCCGGCAGAAGGAGAGGAAGAAGCAGAACTGGGGACTGGGTTTGGCTGCTTGACTGCCCCGCTGAGGGTTCGCGACTGTGAATAGCTGGAGGGATGTCACGTCAAACCTTGAGGAGACCCTCCACACTCACCAGCCTGTGGCCTGCACACTGTCAATAGTCCAAGCGGCCCACGCCCCCTCACGCGTACCGTCAAGGACACCCTCCAATAATTGGAGGAATTATTCCACCCTTTTACTTTCTAACTGTTTGTGGTGCACGTAAACAAAATGAACTCGCTGCAATGATTGTCTTCTTCTATAAGCCCATGGCCCAATTTACATTCATCCGCAAGGGGCCCAGTTTACCAGAGGGGCTGTGTATCAAACAGGTGAAGGGGACTCTTGGGGCCCGATTTACATGCATCATCCGAAGATGTGGCCCAGTTTACAATCGCCCGATCAAAACTGAGATAATCCGGGGGCAAGATTATTTTTCCAAGACGTAGAAGGCGTATTTTACATTATAATTAAATTATAATTTAATTTCCAATTTCGGAAATATTTTTGAATCCGCATTCAAAGTTAGGTACTCATATAACTGTTTCTTGTCAGTAATGCATACTCAAGTAGCAGCAACTTGAGTAATTCAATTGTGCATACTTCTGATTGTCATCTGAATCGGACTAGAACTTAACATAATATAGTTGGGTGTCAGCAGAGTGCTACTACCAATTTTGTAAGAGGCAGTTTGGACTCAGCAAGTCTCAGCAACTTCCCAAAACGTCCCCCTCTCTAACACTCTCTGTTTGGCTGAGCCCCTTTGCTAATTAGCGATTGAATTACCATGAATTTGAGTGAGGTAGAAAATCCAAATGTCTTTGATGTCAGCAAAATCTCTGAGCTCTTCCTGAGAAATTTTCCTGTTTTACACGTTCAAGTTGTAGTGAGCTCCTTGAATGATTTCTTATTAATTTTTTCCTTAAAGGTCACCCTTCAAAAGTTACGGAAACGGGTCAACATCGCAGAAAACCCGTCTTCACTACTTACAGGGTCTTTGATTGGTCCATGAGATGCAAGTTAGCCAACCTTGCTACGTCAGGCCGTTTATGGCGTCATCAATGTAAAATTATTTGTCAAAAAACTTCAAATCCTATGAAAACGTTCTCAAATTCTCTTAAGTCCACTCAAAGAATTCACTTAGCGATCTCCTACGGTACTTGGATACGTGAAATAATGTGAGCAGGGTTGCTGTATCGTGCATGTTTAGTAAAAACATCACTGCACACTGTGGCGGCTCAGAGCCCAACATTTGATGCGAAACATAATACAATTATTTCCCCCTTTCAGTCAAAAATCTCAAACAATTCTATAACAGCTCTGCCTAACTATACAAATTTCGAACTGAAAATTCGTGTAAGGGGGGGGTTTTTAATGAAGCTGAATCTGAATATGTTATTATAAATGCGAAATTCCGACCTTTTCAAGGAGCCCATTCATGAGATCTCCCCTTCTCCAAGTGCTACCCTAATTATGCCATAACTCTGCCGATTCGGAACTCAATTTCCCTGGGTTTTTTACTTTCCCCATGAGTAAGAACCATTTTCATTTCCAAGTCATTCAAGTTAGTCTCTTTCATTTTTTCACACATTTGACACATTTCTATTTTAGATCCCAAGAAGCTCAATCCTTGACAAAAAATAACGTCCATCCATCGCAAACCAACGACCGCCCAAGGCTTATTTTGAGAGCAACAAGACGCCCAAGCACCCACCAAGAGCCAATAGAAGAGCAAAACAAAACGCTAACAAACACATGAGGCTGGAAACGCAAACCTCATTTGGAACGTATGCAACACTTACATCAGGATACACTATGACTGGAGTTCCGACCCCGTGAAGTTCATACACTGGAGATATGTGAAGTTCTTTCTGAAAATGAGTGTCAGGCATAATCAAGTTCTAAGCCAGTTCATCTCCAACAAATCGTCCGTATGCCATAATGGCATTGCCATTGAGAGTAAAATCGCAATACACTTCCCGGTGGTACAACGTCGCATTAACATCACAAATTCGTTAAGTAGCACTAAATACTCATCTATGGATGTTAAATATTATTGAATAATTAAATAGGGCATAAGGAGTAGTTGCATTTTTCAAACAACGCACAATTCCCTGGTTATACCATTTTGAAAATATTAAAACACATTACTGTTTGACTGGCTGTTATTAAGCAAGATATAGAGCAAGAGGACATCTTCCGGACACCGCCATTTCTCGACAATCAGAGTACGGACCCCCTCCCATTATCATCAAACCAGATGCACTTCCCTCATTCGGCAACCGATGAAGACGATATTCAGTGTAATGTTGTGTCGCCATCTTTGAACGATATGGCAATCTATTATTTTTCAATGATCCAAATGGATGTGATCAGGATGAATGAAGTGACGGTTCCAGATGTGATGGAGTGGTGAGCCCCTCATAGTATGTTGACAAGATAGGTGTACCGTGGTCTTGCCGATGAAGGGGTCATGGTTTAAAATCCCATGGGGTGATGACGCTCCCTTTGATTCGAAGTTTAATATAAACGCTTTCGCTATTCACACCTCACTCAGCCCAGGTTATATTGCGATGGCAAAATATCGTAAATATGCAATTTGAAAGCTTTTGTTTGAGGTTGACGAGATTGAAAATGTTAGAAAACCCTGGTCAAAGGGATTCATTCATGTACAACCTTGCATAAGATGTTCACATTTCATAGGATTACAGCCACCCCAAAAGCCAGAAAATGGCACTCATTCACGCCCTAAAATCAACCATCACAGCCTTTCTCACGTCGGCTCATGGTCGTTATTAATGGATACATTCCATTTACTGCGGGACGTAACAGAAAAAAGCAAAAGCCACAACAGCGACACAAATTTCATTAGCAGAGGATGCAGGACAAAGAGTTCCACCAGAACAAAACATGACTTCAGGACATAATCTCAAGCGAAAGAACGCAATGAGATGAGACTATTCTCGTAGAACTACTGGAAAGATAAATCCTAGAAAGCATGAGTTTCTTTATATGGTAAACAGGCTTGGAAAAAAAGGAACAGGACCCCACATATTCCAATCATGTTGAAACTCACTGGATATCCCTGGCTCCAAAACAAAATCAGGTATGAAAACATTGTACTTACCACGTGGGAAAGTTCCAGCTGTGGCGGCAACTTAACTCTAACATCTTGCATGTCTCTGCATCGGAGCCAACCACTGTTAAACAAATGTTAGGTTATGATTAATGAGAATATCAGCACAAGAACACGGTACATTAACGAGCAAATCAACAGTAATAAAGTCAGAATGGTCTACAGATTACTTCAAACTCAAACGATCAAGGGAGAACATTCTTGGTGGAGACATGGGAAAGATCCATGAAGGTGCTTGGGAGATACAAGTAATATAAACGTACTATCGGATGAGGTAAATGGTTGTAATGGCAACAGCTACCACTGAGAGGAATCCAACAGCTGTCATCAGAACCAAAACTGGAACAGCTGCAAATTGAAAGAAGAATTAGTTGAAGGAGTAGATACAGGAGTGAAAGTAGGATCATGAGAGAAAATTGTCATAATTAGGAATGGGCGTGCACCCGAATTTCGGGTTAAATCATCGTGTGCCATGTTGTAAGAAGTCAAAAACATGAAAATACATCATTTTTGTGACAAAGTCTTTAACGAAGTTTACATTCATCTAAAGATGTTCTGGTCGGTTCAAAAAAAGACGTGCGGCACGTCACCTACGGACCTTCCGGTTTGACGGCTATTCTCCCACCAGAGACACCAGAATGCAGATCGATTTTCATACATATATATTGTTCTTGGTGATGGGCACTAGTGACATTGGAGTAACGCGAAATTGTTCGTGTTGGCTTTGTAGTCTATGTAATAAATATAAAATAATAATAATCCAGAAACACGTCCATTCCTAATTGCAGAATTAGTAGTTGTAAACATACTTGGGTGAATATTGAGACAGTTTCCTTCCCCAGGGCTGGACCAGGGGCCGTAAAGTAAACTGCCATCTTCACCCTTATTCACAGCGCGCACTCTGACTTTGTAATATTTAGAACCAGACGACTGAGTGGTTGTTCCGCAATCCGTTGGCACTTCCAAACTTTTGACTGATAACAAAGACAACAAAATATGAGGGAAATAAGGTCAATTCATAAAAAAAGATCTAGTGAATGTAACAGTTATGCCGTCGTGTAAGTTCATTAACAGATTTTACCCACCATGAACCGAATAGATTTTATCCTTCGATTCGTTTCCTCCATCAGAAAGTTTCACGAGAACCTCATAGTGATCAACATTCTCAGCCGCTGGATCTTGTGGTGACCCCCACATCACTTCCATTTGTCCGGATGTGTTATTGATGAAATGGACAGAGGGATTTTCAATTACTCCGGGAGCTGAAATTTCCGATAGCGTTATTCAAATAGGGGTTAAGTGAAAAACATCGGATATTATTCACGAAGATGTGTTCAGGGAAAGTAATTTCATCGACAGGTAACTTACCACCAACTTTCGTTTTTACGATAGTGACCGATGAGTTAGCAGAGCAGGCTGTTGTGCAAGCTTGCACTTTAATATCATATTGGTAGTAGCTCTTCAATTTATCCAACTTGATCTGGAAATGGTTTAATAAGAAAAATAGTGTTGAACATTAAAAAAAAAAAATAAATGAACAAAAGCAATGTCTCCAATTAGGATTCTACATACTTCTGTCAAGTGACTTTCAATTTTCGTGGAGTTTGTGTTCCAGTGAATGATGTAATATTTCAGTACTCCATTCAAAGTGGTAGGCCTCTTCCATGAGATGGTAACAGAAGTATTCGTTAGATCCCTGTATTCCACATGGCCTGGCTGCTCCGGAGCTGAAAAAATAAAAATGGATATTGTACTGCTTCACATGAATCTGGTGAGACTAGGAAATAAAAATGATGAGGGAAACGTATTGCCGCGTCCGATTGTTTCAGCATAGGGGGTGTAGGAGACCCCGCTTTACCTTACGTTATGTTCGGGGTGTAGGAGTGTGTGAAAAAGGGAACGTTTTTCTTATTTTTCATTTCAGGAACCTTACCTGCTTCCAGTGTGGTATTCAACAAAACTTTGCTCAGGGAAACGTTCTTCATAGTGGAAAAATAAAGAGAGTACGTGGTGTATGGTTTCAGTCCGGTGATCACAGCTAGCTCTTCAGATTTTCCTTTGATGTACAAGATTTTTTCAGGCTCTGGAAAACATCAAAACGTGCAATTGGATGAATATTTTCTAGTCAAAGTTTGTTGGGTGGTGAGAAAAATGCCTGACACTCAATTAACAATGGAAGTAATTTCGAACGTGGAAAAGTATCAATCAATCAAAATGTTTTTATTTGTGGTTATAGGTAACTCTGACCTTTACACAAAGGAGTTCTCATAATATACTCGTATTACGAAACGAACGAACGAAACGAGACAAGGGAATTTCACCCTGAATTTTCGTCCGACTGGCTGCTGCCGTCGCGGACGTCGTCTGCCGTCCTCTCAAGGAGGATCGGAACTTGTCTGAAGATTGCGCTCATGGCTCCCCATTGCCTCGTCCCCCTGGGTTGGGAGGAGTTCGCCGACCGATTGAACACAGAAAATACTTGTATCGGTGACCCCGCTCCTCACGCGGTCACCCATCCAAGTACTAACCACGCCCGACGTTGCTTAACTTCGCTGATCGAGGGAAACGGTAGTTTACCCAACGCCACACCGGACGACTTATACTCGTATTATATAAGTATGAAAATAAACAGCACTTCTACAAACTCTTACATTCAAAGTTTAAGATAATGTTCTTCTACATGATGATGAAGCTCTTAATTTAGCAAACCGACATCCACCAACAACTCCTCCAAAAACTTTATTTTTCGCAGATACTGTGCTGCATAATTGAACAGGCGAAATACTAGGTAATTATTCAAACTGGCGATTAAACAGTTATAAATATATTCCTCACTCAGTTTCTCGGACCCAAAGTATCGCAATTTCTCCTCACTCCAGCTGTGGGCACCTACCGAAGATGTGAACTAGTTTCCCTTGCACTGGTGTTGCACAATACGCAGATTTTCTCGTGGTCCACTTTCATTAGTCCTATCCCTTGGTGAAAATTTCGGAGCTGCGATTGGTTTTGCACCCTCAACTGTGCAATCAGCCGCTTTACCACAAGGGGAACCTCCCAACTTAGATATCCTTGTGCGCTGGAGTAACCATCGATCAATCTAAGATAGTTGGCGTTGTAAGACGAGCAGATGACTCGTTCGTAGTCCTCACACGCACACAGCGTTGCACAGGAGTTCAGAATCGCTCTCCTCTGTTTTGCCACCATCTCAGGTCGCTGGGACTCCCACAAGTCTGCGTAGCCCAACTTGATCAGCATAGCCTTGAGCTGGGAGGCCCAGTTGTACCGTTCGTTGGCCTCAGAAGTGCACATAGTCCAAACGAGGGCATCGTAACAAGCACGAGGATGTCGTTCGTTTGGCATCCGCAAAATCCCCTCCCACCATTTCAGAGCCCTCTCCAGGATAAATACACCCAACTTTAGCTCTCACCATGTAGTGTGGAGTACACCATGGTGTGAGCAAGCCTTTGAAGATTCTCGATTGGACCACCCCTCCAGTTCTCCCATATATCTCAGCCCCCGGGGAAAAGTATCACTATGAAAGTACCTTTGCATGTAGGTTTTTCTTTCTCAGGCTCCTTGATCGGGCAATAATGTAGCTGGAAGCCTTCGTGTATTTTGACACAGTCATAGATCCATTTCACTTCTATGAAGTCAGATCCAATCTTATTTATCCAAATGTTCTTCAGTTTATTGGAATCTACAAAAATAAAAATGGAAAATGAAATAAAATAAAATTGATTTGTTTGACACACAGATTTGTTTTCGCCTCTTCAAAAAATACATGGCGAAGATGAAATAATAAAAGTGAGCAGATGCCGAAACTGCCAGTAGAGCGTGGTATTACCTTTGTCAGATAGGAAGGTGCACTGTGCCCAGATCATTCCACTGCTGGAGGTAGGAGAATAGGAAGACAAAGCCAGTTGGTAGAGTTTATCAGCTAAGAGGGGTAACTTGTAGATGGCGGTATCATTTTTCACGTCTTTTCCCACCTCAACGTGAGTCCAATTCAATAGCCCCTAAAATATACGTGATTCGTCAGCAGCTGTTCTACTTTTGATATAAATTTATGAGGCCAAAATCTATTGGGACAAAAAATTGAAACAAAAATCGTGTTCACGGTTTTCCCATTCGGTGAAATCCTACAGACCCCCCAGACGGGTACACATATTTCCCACATTTGTTTTTGGTTTTTCAGAAGTAATGAACTCATAAAAGTCTGCCACACGTTTCACCCACAGAAATAGTTGAGGTAAATAAATGCAGTTCAAATTACCACTACATTTTTTCCTACTTAGGAACAGTATTTATTCAATGCCCTTTAACTACTACAAATTTTGTTCTGACTTAGTTCTGTCATTTTAACTCTCAAAATGCAATGCCATTTTTAAGAGAAATGTTACATTATAGCCTAGTATAGTATAGGGAAACAGGAACCTGTGAATCACAGGGCGCGGGCAAAATTCTCAAAGCCCCAGAAAAACAAAAATCATTATTTTTGGTTAAAGTAAAAAAAAAGAAATAGAAACGCTGCAAATTTTACACAAGGGTTTATTATTCTGTGATATAGGTTACTTGTACAGACATTTAATTCTGTTAATAAAAAAAAAATTAAAAAAAATTTTTTTTTTGGATTTTTATATTTCAAAAAAAAATTTTGGGGGGATTTTTTTTTTTCAAAAATGTGTTTTTTCAAAAATTCTTTAATTTTTACTCGAAAAATAATTAACTTCTTGGGATCCTTCAAAAATCCCATTTTTAGCCCCATGAAAGCCCTATCGAACGCCACAGTGAAATCGGATCGTTCCGGGACCCCCAAAAATGGATTCTACGTCCAAAAATACTTCGAAAACGACACCTAACTCGATCCCATAGCTAAAAGCCTTCAAAACACCCCTCCTGTAGCCCCATTTTAGCCCCATAGCGCCCCACGGGTTTGGGCGATCGGACTGAAAACCTTGCGGGCACAACTAGATGGTAAACCAAGTATTTTGCCAAAATTTCAGATTTTTTAAAAAATTCCTACTGCCCAAAACGGCCTGGACGGCGGACGGCGGACGGCGGACGGACATTTCGGATTTTGAATGTAGACCTCTTGAAACGGATAATGTCAAATTTTGAGGCCGATCGGAGTCGTCGACCCGTGTCGCGAAAACATAGGTGTATTATTCCAAGAATAATAAACCCAAAAATAACCCCAATTTACCGATTTACAGATCAACATTACCTGGCATTCATACGGTCTATCCTGTTTATTCTCGCACCAAAACACTGTGTAGCCTGTGGCTTTAGGATCAACCATCCAACTCAATTCCCATAATCCATGGCCGTATGAACTTTTGATGAAATGTTCTGGTTCACGCAACACTAGAAAGAAACCAAAACGTTACGTGTGGACATTATAATAGCAAAGAAAGTACGCCAAAAATTTGCAGTGAGGAGATATCGAGTGAAGTAAACTGGAAACCAAGCTAAATTCCTCAACGTTAGAATAGTCAAGATGACCGTACTTTCGTCCTTAGCCGGAACAACAATAGTAGATGACGATTGCGAGATTCCCAAGTGGTTCGACGAGACGACAGTGAATTCATAGCGGTTGTTGGAGAGTGAGTTGAACTGGGCGTAGGATCTAGTTAACATTACAGGCGTCACAGAGCTGGAAAATAGAAGCATTCGTTACAATAAGTGCACCCCTATGGAAATACTAGGCGTAGTGAATGGATCTTCCCAAGTAAATAATTATCAAATTTAGTAACCTTATACGAGGACCACTGGGGCCATACTCGATGATTCTGGTGAATTTGTACTCGAAATAGTCACCGTTTTCCATATTCTTTGGTATATGCTGCCAGTAGACGAACACCTCCCGTGCGTCATTCAAGGAGTTCCTAAGCTCAAAGCCACCAACGGCTGTTTTTGGCGGAGCACCAGGAACTAGATAGAGACAACACACTCAATCTTAGAAAAACGTATAAATTCGGATGATGCAATTGAAGGGTACAGGGGAAAAAGCCCTTCATTGCAAAAAAGCTGATTTCGAGAAATTAAAGTTTGCATACGAATAAAATTGACATCCGGGACTTTAAAAAATCCAGGAAAATTCCTAATGTGTTCCCAAACTATCTACCAACACATCGTAGGGAGAAAAAAATTTTCCCCCTACTCCCAAACAAATATTGAAGAAAATTATGTCAAAAGGATCCTGCTTTTTCAGCATAAAGGAACACTGCGAGCATGAGGTTCCTCTCCACAAGCGCGCACAATGATGGGGTTTTTCCCCAGCACTGCCCTTCTTTGAACCCCTTTTTGACGGCAATGACGGGGGTTTTCACTAAAAATGACTGCATATTCTGATTCCTCGCCTCAACTTCCTATAGATGGTGCCATCAACTCATTTTCGACGAAAATGTCAATGATGGGGTTTTTCCCCTGTACCCTTCAATTGGAATCACAGGCAAAATTCCATAATACATACCACTAGCATTAGTATGAAACGTGGTGGTGGCAGGCTCTGACCAATGAGTATCATCCGCAACAACAGGCTTCATCATCACTCTTATGTCGTACAAAGTGTGCGCGTATTTCAATCCAGTTATATTATACATGAGAATATTATGGCCTTTTCCATAGGCCAGGTTTATCGTCTGAAACACAGAAAAATCCAATCTTTAGACACGCAACATGAAAAAACGCTGCAAATTTTACACATAGGTTTATTATTCTTTGATATAGGTTACTTGTGCAGAAATTTATTGTCAATAAAAAAATTTTAGAAACAAGTCATTTGTTGGATTTTTTTTTTTCTTTTATGTTTTCCAAAATGTTTTGTTTTTTACTTGAAAAATATTTGACCTCCTGGGATCCTTCAAAAATCCCATTTTTAGCCCCATGAAAGCCCTATAGATCGCAACAGTGACATCGAATCGTTCCGGGACCCCAAAAATACTTCGAAAACGACACCTAACTCGATCCCATAGCCAAAAGCCTTTAAAAAACCCTACCGTCGCCCCATAGCGCCCCTCGGGTTTGAGCGATCGGGCTGAAAACCTTGCGGGCACAACTAGATGGTAAACCGAGTATTATGTCAAAATTTCAGATTTAAAAAAAAAAATTCCTACTGCCCAAAACGGCCCGGACGGCGGACGGAAAATTCAGTTTTGGAATCTAGACCTCTTGAAACGGATAATGTCAAATTTTGAGGCCGATCGGAGTCGTCGATTCCCGTCGCGAAAACAGGTATAATACCACCAAGAATAATAAACCAAAAATGGACAACGTCACAAGTTCATTAATATCGCTGACACCACAAAAATATCCAAAGTTAACGGCTAATTACCTGCCACGACCCAAGACTGTCATACTTCGATTGATACATTATCCTGTGGTCCATCCCAGTCGGGAAATTCAGCAGAACGGAATTCACAGCCCACGTAATCGCAAGACTCTCAGAGGTTGACTCGAACACGGTTAAATTTACTGGTTTGTGCGGTATGACTGAAACGAAAATCGATGAGCGATTGAGGCAAAATTCAGTCGTCGAAGGGTAACAAAATATTTTTTGAGACAATAGGAACATTTAATAAGATGCGATAATCGTCAAGAAGACTATTTTGATACAAATTCAGGGCGTTAGACATTGAAAGCCGCATTCGGATGAGGCCACGGTTACAATGCTATCGACTAAACGCCTCGTCATGAAAGACCATTAGCAAAAATTGTTCATTGAGCATGGATGTAAATAGATAAAACGAAATGCACAAACAAAATCCATTGTATTAAATCACTGAGCTTACCTGAAGCAAAATGGTCAATCGTTATATTTTGTCTCATTGATCCGAAAGTGTTGTTGGCCTCGATTATGAAGTAGTAGTACTGATAGGTAAGCCTGTACAATGGATTAGTACTAGCATTCCACAGGCAATAATTCACACCACGTGGTATCGGCTCAGTCGGCGACAGGTCGGGACAAGCGTAAATAAACCTGAAAAAGGTGACAAATCAGTGTGATTCAACGCCGAAACTGCTCAGAAATATTTTAACGATAAAATGGATGACGGGGGGGGGGGGGGAGAGAGACTGAAAACAAAGGGCATTAATAAGATGGTGTCACTTACTGGTAATTCCTTTTCAAAACGAACACCAAGCGGTAATCAGTGGGAACATTATTGTTTTGAGGGGACCATGAACAATTTAAATTCTCCCAGTTGTATGATATACAATTGAAATCCGTGAGCTTCTTCGGTTTTTCTAGAAAACAATGAAAAAAAAAAACGAATCGGTTATACGAAGTGTGGACGTGGAAAGGGTATCACTGTCAGTGCCATGAAAAGGAATAGTTTAACTGACAAATCGGTACAATATTAACTTTCCGTCGGTCGCGGGCGGTGTTTACACTGCTCTCGGGGAAAAAATGCCAGCCCTCTTACACGTGAAATGTCCCAAACACCCTTATTATACCCCGTTTAGAATCTCAACCACTAGATCACATCGTATCAGCGTTGTAAAAGTTGTAATTCAGTTCCAGTTCAAGCTCGTATGCGATAAGCCCCTCGAGGCTAGAACAGCACCACGCGACAAGCCCACAACAATTGATAATTACTAGCTCTCTGACAGAGGGTCTCTCTTCGCTCGGCCAAACATTTCCTCGGCCTGCGCGGCCACTATCACGGACAGGGGGGGGGGGGGGGGGGGCTCGCTTCGCTAGCCCGTTTGAGTAATAGGTCAAGTGATAGGGTAGGAGACAGGGGCAACGCCGACCTAATCAGACTGTAAACAACGATAAGAAGATAAGAAGGGTTGTGCGAATTTGTGCGCGTCAAAAATTGCGCTCAATGCGCTTATCGGACGTACAATTGGCCAGGGAATCCAAATTCGCAAAAACATTTAGGGGTTCCTATTTAAGATAAGAAAGTTGGGCGCAATTGCGCCTATTTGCGCGCATCTCGAGGGATCTCAACCTGCCTAGTGGTAGGTAAACGGTAAACCCGAGACGATAGAAAAAAATCAGCGTATTTTTATCACAACGGAATTTTTGAAGGAGGGTTCCTCTGGACCAAAATTGTTTTTTTTTTTTTTTTTTGGTTTTTTTTTTTTTATCGACGCGTATTTTTATCTTGTTTAATTTACTACATATAAGGTGTTGTTTCTCCTAGGATGAACCGTTTTCAAGTTGTAGGCAAAGCACTGAAAAACGAGCAAAAATATCGCGGTTTTTAGGCTGCCAAATTGTTTCCACACTATCTGACTGAGGAGGCAGCAACTTAGATTAGGTACTGTTCTTTAGGACCAACTAAAAAGATTAGGATCATCTCGATTCGTCGGAATTTGTGGAACTTTTGCTTCCTGCTTTACTGCCCCCCCCCCCCCCCCCCCCACACACACACAACAGATCCAAAGTTCAACAAAGGAGGGTTTCTACGTATTTTGGAAAAACAAGCAAATGAATAGGAACGAGAATACCCTAGGGGAAAGAGAAAAATAACAGCGCCTATATTTAGAAAAAGAAAATGGGCGCTTGGCGCTCGTATGTGAAATAGTTGGTGCGGTCTATACATAAAAATAGTGCTTCATGCTAGGATGCATTTGGCATATTTCTTCAGTTACATTATCACAGCTTATCAATGTCAAAAACGAAGGCTCGCAAGAGGAGCATCTGGCTGGAGCACTCGCCATCTCCCCTCCGCCCCTTCTGACGTAGGCCCCTATGTCCCCTGCTTGTTAATTTCTTTCGAATTCTAGGCTCTTCCTCAGGCCCGTGGTAAATTTACCTTTTATATCTGCTCAAATTTAATTTATAATATAATATTCACAAAAATACCGTTTCGAAGGCCTTGTGACATACTCTGCCAGCCAGAAACAGACACGGTGAGAATTTGTGGTATAAATGAACTCCTTGAATGATTTTTTAACATTTTTTCCTGGAAAGGTCATGTTTCAAAAATTACGAAAATGGGTCAACATTGCAGAAAACCTGTATCTATTATTTATAGGGCTTTAGGGAACATATAATATTTGAATTCCGAGGTCTGGAGGGGGTACATGACGTGGGCTGCTTCGTCATCTTTTGATTGGCCGAGATCTCTCTCCCCAACTTTGCTACGCAAACGCTACGAAAATCGAGAATTGAGGTAAACATCACAGAAGGTCATTTAAAAATCGAGCATCGAGGTTATCGTCACAGAAGGTTATTCGAAAATCGAACGAGTGTTTTTATTCCGATTCTGTTCAGATTCAGCGCTCTGGCGGCTCCGTGCCCAACTACTCGATGCCCAGCGAGGCGAGGTGTGACGTCACGTGCCTTCTGCTTTCAGTTCAAAATCTTCAACAGTTCTAACACAGTTCTGCACGTAATTACCTGGATTTTCGAACTAAACATTTGTGTAGGGGGTTTTTAAAGGGTGCTGAATCCAAATATGTTGTTAGAAATTATGAATTCCGACCTTCTCAAGGAGCCAATTATAATTAAGGGTAATTAATTGAGGATTCATCGACATCCTCCCGGGGCAGTAAAAACATATCGATTCCCTCCGCCTAAGAATCGTCAATGCCCTCCCAGGCCTCGTTACCCTGCCTTTTAAATTTTTCGTTTCCCTCCGTTTAAGAACCATCGATATCCTTCCGCAGCAGGATTGGTTTAAAGTAAGAAATTCAATTACTTACCTACTACATCCACAATGATATATTTGAAAAGGAGTCATCACAAAGTAAAGAACAAGCAATTTGAACCAGTCAGACAAAAAAAAAGTTGCTTAACTCAATCGTGTTTAAACCCCCCCTCCATTTAGTTTCTCCACCCAGCATGCTTTCCGCTGAGTTCGGCATACACATCAATTTGGTACAACTTGAGTGAATCAAGAAATAAATAAATATTGGGGTGGGTGGTGGTTTGAAAACGCTTCCCTGAAATGCGAGTGAAAGCTTTCGCATGCGTTGGTGGTACGGTTTGTGTCGCTAGTCTTTGATGCCCACAAATGAGGAGGATACTTAGAATCATTAGCCACATAATTGTCATGGAGGTACTGGGCGAATTTGAAGCTGTTATCGTTAGCATTGCTTGGTCGATCGAGAATCCACTGGCAAAACATGTCACCCACTTCATCTGGATTTACGAGAGGGAGTCCAAAGATGTGATGAAGCCATATACCGATGTCATCCGTCTAATCCTGATTGTTCGTAACAAGGCCCAGTTTCTGCACTTTCCTGAACCGTGGCACGGTGAGAGGGTGTCGATACAGTGACGACTGTTTAAGGGGAGGCTAGCGATAATCTTTGTACTCTGACTCCGGGCGGGAATAGAGTCCACGTAATCCCCTTTGGTGCGTTTGGGAGGGAAGTGATGGACGCCCAATTAATTATAGCAGCTTTTATACATTGAGATTTTATATGTTAATATCGTTTCTGTACCTACAGAACATTTGGATCAACAAGTGCACATTATACGGTTTGTAGATTTTGATTCGATTAGTTTTCATCGGGTTTTATTTTCTCAAAAATTTACAATAACTGGATCTGATACCCAATTCCCAATTTTTATTTTGGCTTTGATTCAGGTTCTACGCGTCTCTACTCCACTCACGAGGATACTGCTCATATTGTGAGGGAATAAGAATAGGAGAATCGTATGCGGTCTAGCTCGAGCCTGCGATCTATGAACTTATTGTGCGGTCTACCTTTGTCAGTTGACTGTGTTGTCGTTCGCAAGGTACCCAAGGCCTGTGGAGAATTGTAAAGAATCGGTATAGCATAAAACAGAATGCAGGCCCTTTATTGGCGAGGTAACTCGCGAGACATGAGGACCACCTCATTGATGACTACATGATGACTGCACTTGACTATCTACTAGACGATCTTCAAATCGAGGAGAATTTTGCAAAGGTACTGAACATTTCCTTGGTAGACCGCATACTACTCCAACCGGTGGAGGGTCGGTAGACCGCATACTTAAAACCAGTGGAGAGTCGGTAGCCCGCATACTTAACCGGTACCGAGTCGTGAAGGCCTAAATGATCCTGATTACAATTAGCGGATTTTGATTATATACTTGTCCACTATGTCGGAGAACATGATTTAGTACTTTGTTTTTATGGTACATATTTTATATTTAATTGCGCTCAGGAATCGTTTCATCTTTACCACACAAGTTTTAATAACACTTTTTAATTTGTATATTAAAAAAAAACTAATATTTCATACTTTTACAAATAAAATTGTAAACAACGTTCAGAAACCAGAGTATCTGAGTTTAATTGTCCGCTAGACTAACAAATTAGCCAGTGCGTAACAGGCGCGACCGACGGAAGCTTACCAATAAAACGTTATTCAAATTGAATTAAAACAACTTACCTCCAACGATGACATAATTCAAGCAAACAACTTGGGCCTCACTGTTGGGGGCCCTATACTGGCAGTAAATAAGTTTCTTCCATTTCAGGGGTTGTTTCATGTACAGTCTAATGGTGGTATCATTGACAATAGAAGTATAATCCCTTTCAATTTCTTCATTGTCGTACATGAAGTACATGAGTGAAGAGTTATAAGGTTGTCCATTGAGTTTTTCGGGGTGCAGTGTGCAATTTATTTCCAAAGGTTTGCCGTATTCCACATATATATCCCCTTTAGGAGTAGTTACTGCAAGGGAGAACAAAATATACTACATGGCACAGGTATGATGTAGGGGTTTAATATATTATGACGAGGGTATAATTTATTATGATATGATGAAGGACCAGTTTCGGACAGGGTACCCAGTGACAGAGAGCTTCATCTTCAATTACACAGCAATTAGATTTTCATATATTTTTTTTTTTTTCAAAAATGTCATTTTGAGGGCCTTCAGGCGGGGTGTGTGACACTCATCCCAAAAGACGAGGTAGACCAGTTATAGTCATCCATGTCTGAAACTGGCTCCTTTGGAAGGTTTTGGTTTTCACAATAATTTCTCATTATATATAATGATTATAGAAGTATAGATTGTATAAGAAGGAGATATGAATGCCGCCTTTTTATAGTAAAGAACAAGCTGTAGACCAGTATCAGACATGGGGTGTATGCGACTGGTCCAAGAGGTGTTCATAACTAGGGTGTCTCTTCTTTTTTTTCTTTAACCAAGGTGTCTATTACTGGTCCAATGCTATCTATTACTGGTCCATTACGAGTCCATTATTAGTCTAATACTGGTCCATCTAACCTGTCTGTAACCGGTGATTTCGATTTTCAGGATGTATGTCACCGGGGAAATAGGTTATTTTGAAAAACTGGATTTACAACAATATTGCGCTGATTCTCAGAAAACCAAAATTAAGACAAGCAACGGTAGATCCTAGAGTTGCTAAAGGTCCATGGGAAACGTTTTAAAGACTACATTATTGAGCAGCAATTGAAGGTTATAGGGAATATTTCCGTAGATCTGTCTGTAACTGGTCCCTCTACCCTATACAGGCGTCATTAATCTAAATAAGAGCTTATTGAATAAGAAGGTTACAATTTAGTCAAAATAAGGTGCTGGCTTGAAAAATAAATTATTCCGAAACTTACCACCAAAAGAATCTAACCCAGGCCCACACGCCTGATTGTTGGAAGTGGCATACGGCAATAGCAACGCATTCAGGAGAATAAGCAGGCAGCAACAGTTTCGGACCTCCATGCCACTGTACAGCCTAGCAGCAACCAACACGCAAGTACTGAAAAAAAGAAGAATAAATACATTCTAAAAATAGAAATATGTACTATCGATATTAAATATTTTTTGTGAATTCAATTTAATCGAAATGGAGGCGCCAGAATTAATTCCATTTTTCCTCTCGGAGATTCGATCCTTCGGTCCAAAATTACTCTCCGCAAGAGCTAATTGATTGAAGAGGGACAGAGCCTCGGATGGAAAAAAAGTTGAATAATTGGGGTTTACAAAGAACGATTAGCCGACTAATTTAAATCCGGGAGCACTGGTTATTCAAAAGAAGGAGGAATTCAATGAAAATGGAGAGAGAATGTTGAAGTGGGTTAAACCATTTCGTAGTTTAGCTAGCGAGTGGAGTTTTAAAATCTTTCCCATCACCGAACAGTAAGAACTTCCACCGTCGGTCGTAAAGTAATGGGTTCCAGCGTGGAGGCAGTCGATTAGCAAAAATCAAGGCTAAAAACAGATCAACGCTGACTTCAGTGTTGAGCATAAAATAACGTTAATCAGACGGTACGAGTGTGTTTTTTGTCACATTACTGTAATCTGAAACAATGTTCACCGTTGTGGTCACAATTTTTTCAAAAACATACTTATTGAGTCGGCGCCGAAAATGGAAACTTCTGACAGGGCCAGGCACCCAGTAAGCAGACCCACTAGTCATTACTGTGAACATTCAGGACAATATCTGGCTTCTCTACCTCATAAAACTAGTCCATTAACTAAAAAGATATCACGAAAAACGCCAGAAGAAGATAACTCAGTGACGCCAACGGAGTTAATACCTGAAATGTACCTTTCCTTTTTTCTTTCTCTTCCTATGGGATCCCTTCGGATAACAGCTAGCTGCGGGCTTAATTTTACGATAACTATAGATAAATACGGCTGATGAAAATGAGGGGGCTAGGCCTGGGCCTAACGGAACACGGGAGCAGGGCGCGTGTGTGACATCGAAAAAGCACGCCGCATATCAACCGAACAGGTCAAAACCAGTCAATGATCCGCGTCAAAGCCGGACTGGAATTTTTTAATGAATAATAGATCAATTCAACACGTAATTCGGTACGAAGAATTTAATTTACTGCATTAGGTTGCGTTAGCAGTAAATTTCCGGAACGTATCAATTATAAAAATGAAAATAGGGTGATCAATCAACTAAAATGTTCAAGTGAGAAAACATATGAAAAATAAACAATAAACGAAGCACACTTGACTAAAAAGAAGGCTGCAACAAAACCAGAACCCGACGTCGCGTAGAATCTCGTCGCCTTTGTAATTATTATTGTTTATTGTTTATTTTTCATATGTTTTCTTATTGCAATTCTACTGTAATTTAATAAAATTTAATAAATTACAGTAGAATTGAGGGCCCGTCCTAGATGGCTTTGTTAGGGCACAAATGGTTGATTCGCTGTGCAGCACAATTTCTATTCAACTCTCGTTCTTTCTCAAAGCCAATCCTGGAGCAAGATTTTTCTGAGAATCTTGCGAATAACCACTTCTGAACATTGCCTAGAATGGCCGGAACATAATAAAACGGAAGTGGATTTATTCAGTCGCATTCAACATTCAGCTAGCGAGCAAGGCAATTGACAATGTACAATACACAAATTTAATCAATATTTTAAAAGAGATAAATATTACCCTTCTCTCGACTGGGGAAAAGATACAAAATCGAAAGAAATGACGTGAAGCAGAATTATAGATACGATCAACGCGTACTTGATGACATCGTCAAAAAAGATAATATTTGTTTACATTTTAGAAACGAGCCACCGCTTTCTTTCGTCTTGAATGAATAAAATGAAACCCTGCATAGCGGACCCAATAGGTCACATTCATCAACATCTTGTGTACCAAGTTCCAAAACTGTGTTGCTGATGATCATGGGTCGATTCGCCGAAATGGAAGTGAAGCGATTGAAAACTAACGGAAGAATGCTAAGCGTAAGATGGTAGCGGGATCTGTGTACGATAAATAAGGCACCGACACATTGTTTTGAGAAGGGGGGGCATGCTCACTTACACAAGAGCGACTCGAGACAACCATTCAAGAATAATTAAGTAGGTATTCAGAATAGCCCGGGGCTGAAAGTGATTAGCACGTCCCCTTAATCCACCACACGCGTTCCAGTATACCATCTCCCACGTCTCACAGGTACCGATATTCTCGTTCGGACGAATACTATAAAAAGAACATTTCAAGATCCCAGAAGCAGAAACAAAAAAGAAACTCGTTTTCTAACGATAATTGGTCCAACAACTCGAAATCTTTCCGTCTCTCCGAAAAGAGAAACACGCGAGGTAATTTTAACAAGTGAGCAAATTTTTAAATTTCCGTTTTCATTTAATTTTGGAGTTTAGACGCACAAAGTTCAAATTCACAGTAAAAAAAAAAATGGCCAAATGACTGGTCAATGCAATGGACTCCTATTACTCCGAATTCAAAGGAAATTGATCCCCTTACATTATCTTAGAATACAACGAATTCAGGTAGTTCGTTAACTAACACCATCGGAGATCTCAGCCAACGTGAGATGATTCATTATAGAAAGAGTTATGATAGTAATTACTATAACATAATTATTATAATAAATATAAAATTGTTATAAAATTATATTATTGTTATAATATTTATAACAATTGGTGATGATGAAGTTGGTCGTAACAATGAATGTGGGTGGAAAGTATTTGACCCTCAACAACTTTCCACCCACATTAACAATAATTTTACTGTTTTGATCTAGCCAACTCCTAACATTTTATACAGACCTAAGAAAAACCTCCCAACACCATAGGGAAACCTTGTTAACTATCTATTAGCTTCTATGAAATTTATCTTGCATCGATTGAGACCTGGCAGCTTAATTGGACTATTACATGCATTACACTAGCCAATCGATCCAGAAGCGAACGAAGTGGATAGTCGAAGAACGAGCAGGAGGTATAATGACTGCATTAGCTTCAAAACAGAAGTAAGCTACTGAGAGTAGGAACAAACTAAATTGCCTATTCCGTTTTAAAGCAAATCGTCAAGCTTGACCAACACAGTTTTGGGAGTCCACAATTTTATTTTTTTATTTTTCAAGAGCCGTTTGTTAGGGCTATTCTCATTCAAGCGATTCAACCTAATATAATTACGAAAGCATTAAAAATTCTCAGGGGCCGGCTTTTAAAAACCTTTTCAGGAACTTTTCCCGAATAATTTCATATGAAGCTCATTTAATCAGATTGTCTAAATCATACTGGCATGTTTCCCCAGAGAAGCATGCCACTCCTTGTTATTCCGAAAACCTTAATAGGTACCTTATCTAATAAAATACTGAAAACATTTAATGTTTTGTTTTTACTGAATTAAATAGAATGTTGAACTACATGTCTGCGATGAAAGCTGCTTTATTCGTACGTAAGCGTCTCATTTCCATTTCATCAAATTCTAATTTTATCCCATTTAAATTTCATAAAATTATATTCTTCTCTAAACCACCGAGAAGTTTTCAAATGAAACCCTCGACTCAACAAACGCTCGAATGAAAGGCAAACGGCGGACTCAACTTAGAGAATTACATGACTCCAGCATGAGGAGAGAGGCAAAATGAATACATGTGTATTCGTATCACTAAAAGGGACGGATGTGAACCAAGTCTATTGAACGCTATTAATAATGGAAATTTTCCAGTTATTGAGTTGTGACTTGAATGGTGTGCACCATTTGTTTTTCTCTCTCATAGACAAGAAGTTGAGTAAGATCGACTAACTAAGGGTGTACCTTTTGGGATCCTAAATAACCATATTTTGGTATGATCCCATTGAGATCGAGATCAGACTTTCCTTTATTCACATTTTAGCGTGACTGCAGCAATGCCACAAACATGGAGCAACGTTTTGGTGATTTCAGACTTTTCTCGTCAACAAATTGCTGATATAATTTTTTTAAAGGTTTTTTTATGGGTAGGTAACCTAGAATAAAGATGACCAAATTTGAGTCACTCCCCTCCTCCTCATATTGGGGCTTCAATATAATAGATCCTTCTGCTCAAAGCATTCACTTCTGCTCATTGCATAACTTGAAATTCATTGGAACACAGAACTAACATGTGTACATATCAGGTATTGTAATGGAAGGAAAATAATTATGTAACACGAATTCCAGGGCCTGCGAGACCCTGAAATCACTCGAAGAACCGTTTTTGTTTGGAAATACTTTCCAAATTATTGGTCGGCTCTGTACACACGAGGGCATAATGGTTGACCCGTCTGCAGCACAAACAAACAAACTCAACTGCGGATGCTAATGGAATGAATCAAGACGGAAATTATTTTACTAACAGCTTCCTATGTTACCATTTAATAAAAGTATTAGATATGTTCAAGGGCAATGGGAGATAAGTCATAATACACATCCGCGGATAAAATTCCACCACGATCGAATGATTTTTGGTTTATTATTCTTGGAATAATACACCTATGTTTTCGCGACGGAGGTCGACGACTCGGATCGGCCTCAAAACTTGACATTATCCGTTTCAAGAGGTCTACATTCAAAATCCGAAATGTCCGTCCGCCATACGCCGTCCGCCGTCCGGGCCGTTTTGGGCAGTAGGAATTTTTTTAAAAATCTGAAATTTTGGCAAAATACTTGGTTTACCATCTAGTTGTGCCCGCAAGGTTTTCAGTCCGATCGCCCAAACCCGTAGGGCGCTATGGGGCTAAAATGGGACTACAGGAGGGGCGTTTTGAAGGCTTTTAGCTATGGGATCGAGTTAGGTGTCGTTTTCGAAGTATTTTTGGACGTAGAATCCATTTTTGGGGGTCCCGGAGCGATCCAATTTCACTGTGGCGATCTATAGGGCTTTCATGGGGCTAAAAATTGGATTTTTGAAGGATCCCAAGAAGTTAAATATTTTTCGAGTAAAAATTAAAGAATTTTTGAAAAAACACATTTTTGAAAAAAAAAAAATCCCCCCAAAATTATTTTTTTAAATATTACAATCCAAAAAAAAATTTTTTAAATTTTTTTTATTGACAGAATTAAATGTCTGTACAAGTAACCTATATCAAAGAATAATAAACCCTTGTGTAAAATTTGCAGCGTTTTTTACCACCGAGATATATTGCCCCCATATAAAATAAAAAACGCTGCAAATTTTACACAAGGGTTTATTATTCTTTGATATAGGTTACTTGTGCAAAAATTATTTCTGTGTCGAAAGAAAATAATTTGGAAAATAAATTTTTTTTGGATTTTTTTTCAAAAAAGATTTTTCTGGTTTTTTTTTTTTGGTTTATTATTCTTAGATAATACACCTATGTTTTCGCGACGCGGGTCGACGACTCCGATCGGCCTCAAAATTTGACATTATCCGTTTCAAGAGGTCTACATTCAAAATCCGAAATGCCCGTCCGCCGTCCGGGCCGTTTTGGGCAGTAGGAATTTTTTTTTAAATCTGAAATTTTGGCAAAATACTTGGTTTACCATCTAGTTGTGCCCGCAAGGTTTCGGTCCGATCGCCCAAACCTGTGGGGCGCTATGGGGCTAAAATGGGGCTACAGGAGGGGTGTTTTGAAGGCTTTTAGCTATGGGATCGAGTTAGGTGTCGTTTTCGAAGTATTTTTGGACGTAGAATCCATTTTTGGGGGTCCCGGAACGATCCGATTTCACTGTGGCGTTCTATAGGGCTTTCATGGGGCTAAAAATGGGATTTTTGAAGGATCCCAAGAAGTTAAATATTTTTCGAGTAAAAATTAAAGAATTTTTGAAAAAACACATTTTTGAAGAAAAAAAATCCCCCCAAAAAATTTTTTTTGAAATATAAAAATCCAAAAAAAAAATTTTTTTTAATTTTTTTTATTGACAGAATTAAATGTCAGTACAAGTATATCACAGAATAATAAACCCTTGTGTAAAATTTGCAGCGTTTTTTCAAAAAAATTGTTTTTTTAAACATTCTTTATTCTTTACTGAAATCGGATCGTTCCGGGACCCCAAAAAATGGATTCTACGTCCAAAAATACCTCGAAAACGACACCTAACTCGATCCCATAGCTAAAAGCCTTCAAAAAAACCCTCCCGTAGCCCCATTTTAGCCCCATAGCGCCCCACGGGTTTGGGCGATCGGACTGAAAACCTTGCGGGCACAACTATATGGTAAACCAAGTATTTTGCCAAAATTTCAGATTTTAAAAAAAATTCCTACTGCCCAAAACGGCCCGGACGGCGGACGGCCATTTCGGATTTTGAATGTAGACCTCTTGAAACGGATAATGTCAAATTTTGAGGCCGATCGGAGTCGTCGACCCCCGTCGCGAAAACATAGGTGTATTATTCCAAGAATAATAAACCAAAAGTAACTTATTTTAGTCGATTATCGTGTCGCTGAAGAAATTCATTTCAGTATTACTGCTCGCGTGGAATGGTGCCGTTTATGTTATAATTCGCATAGGTACATCTGGAAATGTCACTAGATCCATATTACATAATCTTAAGGACATGATCGTGGACATTAATTTCCATGATACTTTCATCACTTGATCCTAGCTTCCACTACTGCGGCTATCAATATTAAGGATCTGATGTTTGTGTATGTACTCAGACCCGTCAGTTATGAATTTAAAACATACATGTGAGAGGTGCCAACCCCCGTCGAATATGAACTTGAAACATACATGCGAGAGGTGCCAAACCCCAGGACTCAAATTTGAGTGGGGTAATTCTGGGTTAATAAATTTATTTATATCAAAAAAAGCTAAACAATACATCCAACAACAAAAATACCTTCCGCGCTATTACTTCGATTTCTTATTCTAATTCGTTTGTCAATACTTTCAAGTTCAGTGAATTGCGACTGAGTGGCAAGCAGTTATCCAATTAGGATACTGAATTACGTTATTTCCTGACCCAACAATTTAGGAAGAAAGACAAACGCAAAGACGTCGTGCACTGTTTGCAGTACTTTTGTACCCATCTTTACAAGACTCGAGTTTAATAATTTTGCGAAGAGGCAGTTGCTTGCAGTAAGAATGAATTTTACAGCCAACTGTTGCGAAGGCCAAACTCTTCATACTAGCTTCTAAATTGGGTTTCGTCATTGTTTGTTAAATGAAATCAATTCCAATTCTGGGGGGGGGGGGGGGGGGGGGTCCCCGTCAAAGAGACTTCATACACAGACAAAGAAGAATGCTAACTCGCCAAACCAAAACACTGCATAATCACGTCACTACTTATGCAATGATGATGGCAGTAGGAATTTTGTTAAAAATCGGAAATATTGACAAAATACTTGGTTTAACATCTAGTTGTGCCCACAAGGTTTTCAGCCCGATCGCCCAAACCCGTGGGGCCCTATGGGGCTAAAATGGGGCTACGGGAGGTTATTAAGGTTTTCCGCCATGGGGTCGAGTTGGTTGTCGTTTTCGAGGTATTTTTGGACGTAGAATCCAATTTTGGGGGTCTCTGAATGATCCGATTTCACTATGGGATCTATAGGGCTTTCATGGGGCTACAAATGGGATTTTTGACGGATCCGAGGTCAAATATTTTCCGAGTAAAAATATAAAAAAATGTTAACTTAATTTTTGCACAAGTAACCTATATCAAATAGGTAATAATAAACCCTTGTGTAAATCATGCGCCGTTTTACATGGGCATCACGCTCGGGAGTGGAGCTGGCTGCAACTATTTAATTCAGGAATGACTGGACAAATCCAGCCAATTACGTTGATCTGTGAGCAAGCGACCAACAAACGATACGTAGCTTAATAGTAACAATGCAGTTGTCAAGAAACTTTATGGGCTCATCGCAGAGATAAGAAAGTTCATTTGCGAACCACCGACTTACTTGGAGGTAGGTACGTGGTGCCGGCTGGGAGCTCCGATTCTCCGTCATCTCTGGCACTCGCCGCACTTATGTATGAAATACACCCCTCCAGTCATCTGGAGACGTTTTATGGGAGACACGAGCTGGCCTAGGACGCAATTGAACGGATTTCTAGGATTCAACTAATTTTTCTCTTTATCCCTGAACTTCTGCTTATTCCCCGAAGAGGGGATCAGAAGTGAGAGTCAATCATTCAGATATGAACGGGAAAAGATAGGATTCCATGGATTGGACACTGGAACAATACGTCTAATCGTCGTCCGCGCGCTTCGCAATTAGCCCGATTGGATGCATTTCGTCCGACCCTTACAACGCAGGGGTATTTGACATGCCACTCCAGACGACAGCCTTAACGCGACAACCGGCAATTCGGGTATTTAGGCGATTTCGACTAAAAGCCATTCGGTCATCAGGCCAATTCGTCCTCCCAGCGTTACGTCCCTAATTCAAAACCCCTTAATATGGTAAAATTGTATGTAGTATATACAATAGTAGCGAGCGTTTTGGTAGTATTATTTTATACAAGAGCGTTTTAAATATTCTCCAACACGATGACAAAAAAAAAACAAAACGTGAAATTTACGAAAAGGTGCAACGATGTTGTTTATTTTAGCGATAAAATGAGCATTTGCTTTCCTGCCTGTCTTTCATGCTATAACCGGGGTTACCCAATACCAACGTGAGATAAGCGGAATCCAGCTTTGGTCTGGTTTTCCTGGGTTAGAAAGTCAGCGCTGATTCTGACCAGTGTTGGATCCTGTTTTTATTAGCCTTCCACCTGATGAAACAATAGCCATTTTTATCGATGAAATATCACCGGAACTCTTTGTTTGACACTCAACATGTAGGTACCCCTTATAACAAAAACCAACACGGATACATCAGTTAAGGAAAATTAATAAGTAAACATTACGGAATGAACCCTTTCCAAGCCAAGGCAGCTCACCCGCATCGCCATTGTCAATGGATGCCAGATATTTCTCGCCAGCAGCAGAGCTTTATAGGGTTTTCCAGGCATTTACCATAGAATTCGGCCAAGCGAACGCACGTAGTAGTATGTATTTTTCTCCTTCAAATTTAATCTGGACGGCAGAAAGTGGAGCTACATAATATCGATTTCTGGGACGGCACAATTAAATAGTGCCGTCAAGTAAGTATCACACTTGATTGACTTATTGGTGGTATCAAGCAAGAAGGAAGCTGAAGGATAGGTATAGTAGAAGCACAACGAACGACATGGGCCGTACACAACTAACATAAAATAATGTGTTACCTATGTTATGTCACATAACATAACTTATATTAATATAACACATAACTTATATTAAATTGGGGTGAACGTCAGCGCAATAAGTTCAAACCAGAATATAGGTTCACCTGCTCCAAGCTACTCTAGTAAGCTCATCTACACATTTTATTCTCACCCAGCCTCATGTACCTAATAACAACTTTTTCAAATTTACTCACTATGCAAACAGGTAATTTTTTCTTTTAAATTCAACTTTAACTCTTGTATAAATAAAACTTTTCAAAAGTAATAAATTCAAAATTAATTTCAAATAAATTCACAAATTCAATACATTCACATTTACTTTCAGTACCTATAAATTCAAATTTAACTAACCATGTCAACTGCTACGTCACAACTGGTACGTCATCATTTTCTAGTCTACGATTAATATCAACTATTAATAGTAGTTATTATTACGAATTGTTTTCAAATCCCTACTTAGTCTTTCCTAGTATTAATAACCTTGTTAAATGAGTCCATTTTTACAACCCTTAACCCACCTTAACACCAGAATTGAGTGGTTTTTGGCGTTAGCCACTTAGCGCTGCATTCTGATAAGGCCACGGGTTCGAATCCCGTTGAAGACCAAGGACGTTTGGGACTAAATGTGCAGCTGGGATACAGTGATTACTCAACAACTTGGCGCCCCGTCATGTTAGGCCCAATTAGATCAAAAGTCTTGACGTATAACCCTTGTAACGTATTTATACGTATAACGTATTTATACGTAGTTATAACTTTAACTTTACCTTCATCAGGACTGATAGAGCTCCTAAAGTCAAATGGTGACAGGGGAGACACAATTTGCAGTGGAGTCAACCGATAGCACCCTTTGACGGTACCAGGCAACTTTCATTGGTTTAGTTGCTACTCAACTAATGGACCACCACTGAGAGTTGAGAGGGTATGTCTTGTACGCGCAACAACAAAAAAACTAGGTAGTGATAAAACGCCTTCCATGCCATGCTCAATCATTGGCACCAAGTTCCGAGCGCTCCCCGAAGGTAATCTTGGGAGGATATTAGTTCGCAGCCACAACTTATGGTGTTCAGAGGATGCCAAGAACAGACAACAGGCTTTACCACTCGCCCTCGCTTTCATCTATGTCTTCAGGAAGATTACCACAAGATTTCAATTTCTTTGTATTGATGTGACTGATTGACGTGCTCACTTATTCCAATTATTGTCTGTGTCTGCCTGGTGGTAATCATGTTTTGCAAATGTGAGAATGCACCGGCTCAGATGATGATGATGGTGCTGATGATCAAGATGATGATGGTGCTGATTCATGTAAGATGAACCGTTCATCTTCGTTACTAAGGTTCATTTTACATGTTCTCCACTTATAACCACAGGGTATGAGCCCTGACAGTTCTGTTCATCCTCTGAACTCGAACAAGTTGTGGTTCGGAGCTGATAGAGACTCTAAACCGAGTCCCGTACCTCCAAGGAGCGATGGGAACTTGATACCAAATATGTAACCTGTTGATAGGGGGACCTTGTCACATACCCTGCCTCTACTCCGTTCTTTTACTTATTTTCCTGCTAGCCTAGAAAGCCGTTATGATATGTTTGAAACTATGTATCACAATCACTATCTCAGACAATACGGATCGCAATGGAGTCGAAATAATATTAAGTTAAGTGCATTTTGTACGATTCTGGAACAAGAAGTACCTACTATAATAAAACATCATCTTCAGCAATAGAACTGAGAATGAGAAACAAAATTGTAATCAACGTTCTTCAACACAACCTAAAGTAAACAAGAAGAATTTCGGTAAGTGTAAATGTTATAATTACTGGGAGCGAATTTGGATTTCACTATTGAAACTATTACTTTCAATAAGTTATGGGGTAACATAATATGTAGGCCAAAATATGGCCAATTTACTGTGTCATAAGTTAACACTTGAATATGTAATCTTTCATTAGGGAACCTAAATGAAACAGGAAATTTGGCGCAAAGATGGATAGCAGTCTATATTTCTACTCCTAATACACAAAATTTTGAAAAATGTTTCTCATTGAGATACCTAAATTGATGGACAACTCCAATAAATACCGGACGGGTTAAGTGTTTTCAAGAATCAGCAGCTAATCGAAGGGAATTCTTGGAACGCGAGGTGACACCATGAAATTTGACATGTCCGCATAGCTCAGGTTCCAGATTAGATAGGATTTGAAGGAAGGGAAATGTGAAAACGGTTGTCTAGGCGAGCAGGCAAATAAATAAAAGAACGGAGCAGAGACAGGGTATGTTAATACGAGGTCCACCAATGAATAGGCCATATATTTGGATAGCCGTCAGCAGATCAGATTACACGAACCACGATAATAGATGCTAGGACAGCAGAAAACGTCAAAAGGATTTCTGAGCAGGACGTCGGTACATATAAATTGATAGGTACTACGAATTTCGAATGCAATAAAAGGAGGGGGAAAATTTTCAGTGGTCGAAGACGGGACCCCAGTTTCTGCTTCATAAATAAGTGGTTAGGCAGACGAAGGGAAATAAAACTCCTTGGGAAGGCATTTGGGAGGCGATTCATTTGAATTGTTGAATAAAATTGCCTCTGTAGGTCTTCGAAATGAATGCTTCTATTCATCTCGATGTTGGGCCAATGTTTCCCGAAGTGATAGGTTGGTGATAAACAATGTTCGATAATAAGCCAGTGCGAGTGAGTTTATAATAACTTACCTGCACAACGGATTGGATCGCAGGCATAATGGAGAAAGCACTCATGTAGCCCCAAATTTTTCACATATTTCACTCTTCAGATTACCACTTATTTCACAGGAATTGCACCGAAATCATATCTGTTATTATTAACGAAGAACAACACTCCGAGTCGATCGCACAAAGATCCACAGAGGCTGATGGTAACACTTCACCCACGAACAGTGAACTCATAACTCGGATCGCAGTGTTTCCCTCGTTGGCTCGACCCACCAAATTTCCCTGCCGCGGTCAGCAATTCCCTACTCTCAATTTCTCCACCCCTGAAACTCGTCTTTTTTAAATTACCCACGTCTGAAAACAAGAATTTTATTTATGTTGACAACATTTGTATAATTACAACGAATAATAAGTGGGAAAAACTTTTTAATCTCCGGGGGATCGAAATTGTTTGATTACGTGCATAATTGACAATAAATAATTATGCCAAAATATGAAAACTCTCCTATAGGTACCTTACCTGACCTATCTTTCAGCCTGCTGTAGCCGAAACTAAAACTTCAAAAACGTTGCAAATTTTACACAAGGGTTTATTATTCTTTGATATAGGTTACTTGTGCGAAAATAAATTCTGTGTCAATGAAAAAGTTTTGGAATTTGTTTTTTTAATTTTTAATTAATTGATTTATTTATTTATTTTTTACTCGAAAAATATTTGACCCCCTGGGATCCTTCAAAAGTCCCTTTTTTAGCCCCATGAAAGCCCTTTAGATCCCCACAGTGAAATCGGATCGTTTCGGGACCCCCTAAATGGATTCTATGTAAGGCGACCAACCGTCCTTTTTTGGCAGGATTGTCCTGTTTTTTTGACATCCGTCCTGCTAACCGCTATGTCCTGCTTTATGTGACAAAGCCCTGTTTTGTCTCGCTTTTTGCCTGTTGGGAGGTAGGTAAGCAGGCCATTAGCTACCTACCTACTTCAAACCTACCTACCAGCAATACAATGGGAAAATGCAGCTACTGGGGGAAATAGAAACCAATCCAGCTGAAGAGGAAGAAGGGAGGTTACCTGGTTGGTTAGGTTATGCCAAAAGTAGGGATTTTTCAGATTTCTAGAGTGGGCACTCTAGGAACAATAAATGTTACAAATTTTAATTTTGGATGTGAGATGGACGTTGGGAATGTCTTCGCAAGACGTAGGGATTTGTAGGACAAATTGTACCTATAAACACTGAAACTTCGTAAAATTGTTTCATTTTATTACTTAATTTTTGGTTTATTATTCTTGGAATAATACACCTATGTTTTCGCGACGCGGGTCGACGACTCCGATCGGCCTCAAAATTTGACATTATCCGTTTCAAGAGGTCTACATTCAAAATCCGAAATGTCCGTCCGCCGTCCGCCGTCCAGGCCGTTTTGGGCAGTAGGAATTTTTTTAAAAATCTGAAATTTTGGCAAAATACTTGGTTTACCATCTAGTTGTGCCCGCAAGGTTTTCAGTCCGATCGCCCAAACCCGTGGGGCGCTATGGGGCTAAAATGGGGCTACAGGAGGGGTGTTTTGAAGGCTTTTAGCTATGGGATCGAGTTAGGTGTCGTTTTCGAAGTATTTTTGGACGTAGAATCCATTTTTGGGGGTCCCGGAACGATCCGATTTCACTGTGGCGTTCTATAGGGCTTTCATGGGGCTAAAAATGGGATTTTTAAAGGATCCCAAGTTAAATATTTTTCGAGTAAAAATTAAAGAATTTTTGAAAAAACACATTTTTGAAAAAAAAAAATCCCCCCAAAAAATTTTTTTTGAAATATAAAAATCCAAAAAAAAAATTTTTTTAATTTTTTTTTATTGACAGAATTAAATGCCTGTACAAGTAACCTATATCACAGAATAATAAACCCTTGTGTAAAATTTGCAGCGTTTTTTAATAGGTATCATAGATTTTTGTGTGGAAAGAATAACGGCACTTTACTCATCCAGCTATCGTGGTGGGTTTAGTGTTGCTGTGAAGATCCTGCTCCTGGAGAAAATGGCGTGCAGGAAGTGAACAAAAATAATTTTTGGCTGTGAATGCATAAATATGTGGAATTTCCTATCTTGAACGTTTTCAACAAACTTTTGCTGTTTTCACTTAGTAAGTTATGTACTACCTATTATACCTCGTGCTAGGTGTCCTGTTTTTTTTTTTATTTTTTTTTTTTTTCATAAGTTGGTCGCCTTAATTTAGGTAGAATTTCTACGTCCAATAATAGTTCGAAAACGACACCTAACTCGATCCCATAGCCAAGAGCCTTCAAAAACCCTTCCCGTAGCCCCATAGCGCCCCATGGCCCATGGCTTTAGGCGATCGGGCTGAAAACCTTGTGGGCACAAGTAGATGATAAACCAAGCAGGTATTTTGTCAAAATTTCAGATTTTTAAAAAAATGCGTATTGCCCAATACGGCCCAGACGGCGGACGGACATTTCGTTTTTGAAATCTAGACCTCTTGAAACGAATAATATCCAATTTATTATCAAAACTTTCTTATCTCTGCGATGAGCCCATAAAGTTTCTCGACAACTGCAGTGTTACTATTAAGCTACATATCGGTTGTTGGTCGCTTGCTGTAATTGGCTGGATTTTTCCAGACATTCCTGAAATAAATAGTTGCAGCCCACTCCACTCCCGAGCGTGATGCCCATGTAAAACGCTGAAAAATTTACACAAGGGTTTATTATTATTTGATATAATATATTTATATTATAACATAACATATTATGTTACTTGCGCGAAAATTAATTCTGTGTCATTAAAAAAAAGTTTGAAAAATTTTTTTTTTACTCCGAAAATATTTGACCTGGGATCCGTCAAAAATCCCATTTGTAGCCCCATGAAAGCCCTATAGATCCCCATAGTGAAATCGGATCGTTCAGACACCCCCAAAATTGGATTGTACGTCCTAAAATACCTCGAAAACGACACCTATCTCGACCCCATAGCGGAAAACCTTCTAAAAAAAATATTGCCGCCTGTGGGTGTATTGCCGCTTGTGATTTGTATAGATCATGGTACATGATTGTCTTATGACTTACCTGTGGGACACCCCCAGACCCCCGGATTATCTGAGTTTTGATCAAGGATCATAGCAAGGAAACATGGTACCTACATGTTTTTCGGATTGGTATATTTAAATTCGCGATAAGGCGCCTATAAGTCACGACAGACACACAGACAGAAAGCTCAACATCTCAAGGGGGGCTCGACCCCCCTAAGCAGACATAAAAGGTCCACCAAACCAATAGAAAAAAATTTCATCAAAATCGGATCAATATTGGCTGAAATCCCCACTCCTTCCCTTCTTTAGGGAAGGAGAGGGGGTTGAAGGAGGGGAAAACGGAAAAAATCCTTGAGGGCGCTCAACCTATCTCTGAACGTACATCATTTTTGAATTTCTCGAGATTTTCAAGAATATATATATAATATATAGGTATATTATATTGGTATATATTATATATATAGAAGGTTATCGGGCGGTAAGGGGGTAGATCGGCGAATGGTTTACGGGGGGGGGGGGGGGGGACTTGACTCCCATTCCAATCCGCAGTCCAACACGTTTCGCGCAAATTCGCGGGGTTGCGCGCGTCGCGCGGGATTTTAATATAGCCTATGCTGGGGGCAATCTCACCCGAGACCGTTAGAAAAAAAAACCCATTCAAATCCGTTCAGCCGTTTAGGCGCTTATAAGGCACGACAGACACACAGACAGAAAGCTCAACATCTCAAGGGGGGCTCGACCCCCCTAAGCATACTTAAACGGCCCACCAAACCAATAGAAAAAATCGCCGTATTTTTATCGCTTACCGTTTAGGAGGAGGAGAGGAAAAACCATGTACCGTGAGTACAGAATATCGAAATTTCGAAATTTCGCAGGGTTAACCCTGCAATTGCGCGAGTCGGGCTGGGTTTTAATATAGCCTATGTTGTGGGCAATCGTACCCGAGATCGTTAGAAAAAAAAACCAATTCAAATCCGTTCAGCCGTTTAGGAGGAGGAGAGGAAAAACCATGTACCGTGAGTACAAAATTTCGAAATTTCGCAGGGTTGCGCGCGTCGGGCTGGGTTTTAATATAGCCTATGTTGTGGGCAATCTCACCCGAGATCGTTAGAAAAAAAACCATTCAAATCCGTTCAGCCGTTTAGGCGCCTATAAGGCACGACGGTTTACGGGGGGTGTACTTCAAAACTCTTACATTCCAATCCAGAGAACGCCCGTAAAAACACGTACCGTGTTAAAAACCTCCCGTAGCCCCATAGCGCCCTACGGGTTTGGGCGATCGGGCTGAAAACCTTGCGAGCACAACTTGATGGTAAACCAAGTACTTTGTCAACATTTCCGATTTTTAACAAAATTCCTACTGCCCGAAACGGCGTACGACGGACGGACATTTCGTTTTTGGAATCTAGACCTGTTGAAACGAATAATATCACATTTTGACGCCAATCAAAATTTCGACCCCCATAGCGATTACATAGGTACCTAGGTATATTATTCCAAGAACAATAAACCAATATTCCTAGAATAATAGACCGAAAGATTCGGTGGGTCCCCCGGCACACTATACCCTTTAACCAACGTTACTTGCTATAACTGCTTTCGAATAAGAATCGGCAAATTTCACAAAATCTATAATCAAAAACAGTGAGCATTTCTACTCGAAAGTCATCCAAAAACATTTCCCCACCGTGTACACATAATTCCCCCTCTAAAGGGAAAGTTCCCCTTTCGTAGAAATGCAGCAAGGACGGGTTACCAGAACCAGATTTACGTCATACGCATATATTAAAGCAACCCTCAAAATAACCACCTCTTTCAACTTGAAATAAAATATTGTTTCAATACTTTAAATACTTAAATCAAATTGAAAACGCTGTCTTACATTAAAATGCAGTGGTTGTTCCTAACCAAAAGCGAGAGGAGGGAACAATCGTAGGGTCGAGATATTAGCGAATATATCTCACTTTCATTTGCACAATAAAAAATCAGCTTCAAGAAATAAGATATAATATTATGAGCAGCACCACATTGAGTTTTGAATTTTTCCGAGGCAAGAGATTGAAATATGTAGACATGTTAGTTGTCTCTGTTGAGCTTTGTGTGAACTATCGAAGAAAGATGGTACTTACCGCGCATTTTCAAAGCCGTAGGTAATGTGGTGTAGTAGTAGCTAACTCGGTCGGTCATGACTGGCAAGCCTTTACAGAAGTTATAAACGAGAATAATATGAAGTGAACCAATTTTCGTTAATATCGAATGAGGAAAATATAATTGAAGACCACACGGGAAACTCAGCTTCTCGAAACTTTTCAGTTTTTTTTTTTTTAACACTTTTTGCGGAAAACACTTTTACTCATGTGAGCCACATTGAAAATATTTGAAAATCCCTAAATTTGCCTTCATAACTGTAGAATGTGGTGTAGTCAAATCTTCGATTCCAATCGTTAGGGGGGGGGGGGGGGTTATGTTCGTGCTCTGCGGGTTTCCAGTGGAAACTTTCCACCTAGCTATCAAACGACTGATAGGGGTGTCAAGTCCACGTTTCTTTGTATCTAACACGTTACCTATATTGGTTTTTAAAATGCGAAGTGGCCAAAACTATCAACTAAAAAACCATTTAATTTTAACACAACGTCTTCACGAATCACGGTTTTGTCTTTATGTAGCTTGCTGTAGTAAGCTTGCGCTCTCTCACTGCAAAAAGTTACAAGTATATTTTATTTATTTAATTAATTATTAACATAATAATATTATATTAGTTCCAAAAAAATTTTTTTTTAAATATAAAAATCCAAAAATAATTTTATTTTTTTATTTTTTTATTGACAGAATTAAATGTCTGTACAAGTAACCTACATCACAGAATAATAAACCCTTGTGTAAAATTTGCAGCGTTTTTCATTTGAAATGGGCAGCGGCTTCTTGTAGGCCCTGTTTGGAAAAAGGAATTCGTTCTCCCGCAGCTGATGAGGATACCGTTAGGTTTGTTCCAGGTTTGACGGAATGTTAACAGAAATCGCCGGAGACAAGCGCAGTTTAGAAACTGCTGTTCCAGGTCGATCGTAGGTTGGAGGAAACCGACAGCTCGAGTAGGTATGTGCGGTCGCGTTCTGTCGGCAGCTGTCCAACTTCTGTCGACAGACGCAGTTAGACCTGGAACAAACCTGTTGTATACATGGGCGTAGGCAGGATTTGGCCATGGTGGTGGTGGTGGGGGGGGGGGGGCTCCAAACCAAGCGCTATTTTACAAATATATATAAACGCTGCTAATTTTACACAAGGGTTCTTTGATATAGGTATCAATTTAGGTAGTATTTAGGTAGGTACTTGACAAGTAGGTACTACTTGTGCAAAAATAGTTTCTGTGCCAATAAAAAAATTTCGAAAAAAAAAAAATTTTACATTGTTCGAACAGATGTGTGACCTCGAAAAAAATTGATTATGCGTCCAAAATTACTCGGAAAATATTTGATCTCCTGGCAACCTTTAAAAATCCCATTTGTAGCCCCATTAGAGCTCAATAGATCCCTCCAGTGAAATCGAATCGTTCTGGGGCCCCCGAAAATGTATTCTACGTTCAAAAATACTCCGAAAAAGACGCCTAACTCTACCTCATAGCCGAAACCATTAAAAAAAACCTCCCGTAGCCCTTTTTTAGCCCCACAGAGCCCCACGGGTTTGTGCGATCGGGCTGAAAACCTTGCGGGCACTACTAGATGGTAACCAAGTACCTATTCAAGTAGGTACATATGTCAAATTTTCAGATTAAAAAAAAAAAAATCCTACATTTCGTTTTTGAAAATTTCAAGATTTAATCTAGGCATCTTGAAACGTAACCTAATGTCAAATTCTGAGGCCGATCTGAATTTTCGGCCTCCTTCGCGATTACATCGGTGTATTTTTCCAATAATAATAAACCAAAAGTATGCGTGCGCAAACGAAAGGTAAGGCCCTTTAGACGAGCGATTTTTTCCGGCAATAATAATTATTGCCGAAAAAATTGTTGCGCAACTATTTCAAAAAAGTTGTACAACTATAATAGTTGTAGAGAGAATAATTCTCTCCTCGAAAAAGTTGCCGAAGATTGCATGCAATTAATTGACGGGAGTTGTACAACATTTCAGGCCCTCCGAGCCCTCTCGGCAACTGTTGCATCGTGTTGAAGTGAAGTCCAAGGGGTTTGGAAAATTATAGTACTATTGCGGCAATTTTTCGTCCTGGGGTCGGGAGATGGAACGAAACAGCCAATCATATTGCGTCTTTTCTGTGATTCACACTTTTCGCCGATCAGTTTTCTGTGATCTACATTAAATTTTATCCCAGTGTCTCTTGTGCGTCCTGTCGTTCGTCCCACTTGCGAAAATGAGCTGGCCAAATGTGAAGATTATTGATTTTATTAACGCGATTCACGTTCGACCGGAACTGTGGGACGTTGAATACCCGAAATACAGGGATCGCGTAGCAAAAAGAAGGGTGGGAGGCCGTAGCGACCGATTTTCAGATTTCGTCAGATGAGACGGTAAAAAAATTTCGGAATTTGCGTACAATTTGCAAAAAGTGAACAAAAAATGGCAAAAGTGGTGCTGGGAGAGCCAACCCACATTCTCTCCGGCTCAGAAATAAGCGCTGCCAAATTCTCCGCTTTTCTGTGGTTAGCAGCAGCAGCGACGACTACCTGTTCATCGTCCATGGCACAAACTGTTGCCGCCCGTGTAAACACAAACATTGAGCGATTTATATTGTTCAACTTTATTGTACAACACAGCACAACTATAATTGCATGCAACATCTTGCAATACGAGGCAATTTTTATTACCTTGTGTTGCGTACAACCTTTCAAGTGCAATTTAATAATAGTTGTGCAACTTTTGTTGCTCGTGTAAAGGCCCCTGTAGGAACCTACAAATTCAGAATTCCGAGAAATAATTTTCATGATAGATCTTAATTTTAGCTCTTCAGAATAATTATTATTGTTCTCTCTCCTGTCTATGTTTAATCCCACGGAATAGAAAGTAGTGTCTATTCCGTGGTTTAATCCCAAAAGTGTTTTCAATACTGCGTAACTAGAACCTTCTCTTACTATGAATTATTACTCTGGCTCACAAAAGAAATCTGATTGTTATCATAAGAGACATTCTCACCGTGTCTGTTTCTGGCTGGCAGAGTGCCTATAGGTACATATATGTCACAAGCCTTCTCCTCTGAAAAGGTAGGTAAGTGATGAAACCATGGCGATTTTTTCTATCGTATCGGAATCCCGTTTAGCTAGGATTAGCTACTAATGGGGGGGGGGGGGGGGGGGTTGAGATCCTCACAAAATGCGCGCAAATCGGCGCATTTGCGCCCAACTTTCTTATTTTATATAGAAACCCCCTTTTTTTTTTTTGTTGCGAATTTGGATTCCCCGGCAATTTTACGTCCGATAAGCACATTGAGGGAAATTTCTGACGGCCGTAAATCCGCGCAACCCCACCTGTCTTTATTGTGTACAGTTCGATTGAGTCGGCGTTTCCTCTGTATCCTACCTAGAGATCCAAATTTTAATACTAAATCCCTATCATTCCCTAGGCCACCTGTCCGAGAAAGTGGTCGGCCGAGCGAAGCGAGCCCCCCTCCCTCCTGTCAGAGTGCGTGTGTTTCCAAATTCCAATGATACCTTTCCATGCACCTACCTACGCATTCAGTTCTGTTGATTCTTTTAATAAGTCCAGCACAATTTATTTTTTGTGTTCTGAAAAGTCCTCCCCCCCCCCTCAGCCTCACCCTGTCTACGCCCATGAACGCAGCTATAGCTATCACGGTGATGAACGAACCTGGGATGAACAAATCACCTTTCCATTTAGGCCAATAAAATAATGCATTATTTCAATCGCGATACCACAGACACACGTAAGTGCAATACCAGCAAGAAAACAACGAAAATGTTTGAAAGTGTTTTCATTTTAAATGTTGTTTAATACCACCGACACTTGGTACCGTCTCCAACCGGGAAAATTCAACGTTTCCCAGTAACTCTCCAGAGAATGATAATATTATAAAGGTGCACATAATCTATATATATATATATATCCCAGAGAATGATAATAATATTATCATGAATGGAAAATTTCGCGCAACGCGCTTATCGGACGTAGAATTTAACGTAGAATCCGAATCCGCGATAAAAAATGGGGGTCATCGGCGGGCGCGCGGGGTTTTTATATGGCCTATATTGTGGCGGCAAGCCCACCGGATCGTTAGAAAAAAAAACGTACAAATCCGTTCAGCCGTTTAGGCGCCTATAAGGCACGACAGACAGACACACAGACAGAAACCCGATTTTATAGAAGTATACTAGCTGCTCCGGCTCGCTTCGCTCGCCTACACACCCTACCCCCAGTGGATGAGTAGCGTCGATGGACACGTTGAAGCCCCAACATGAAGGAAATCCCCCCCCCCCCCCCCCTTATAAAAAGTTCCCAAATTCGCAGAATTGCAGTGCTCAGTTGGGACAGCTTGAAACATATATCCAATATATATTTTTTATCTTTAGCGTCTTCACGGGATATAACAAATCAAGATGGAGAAAGCCGCATCTTCTATCTCTAACGGTTGAAGATACATGGGACACTTGGGACGATCTGGAACACGATATTAAAGATGATGATACACAGTTGGGACAGCTCGAAACGGATTTTCAATGTATATACGTAACCCATTCGGTCCCGAGGGATTCATACTCGCGGGACACTTTAAGAGGGACACTATCCAAAAGCCTTATTGGATACCTGAGATCACGATGGTAGAAGGTAGAAACACAATCCGCGATATAAAATGGGGGTTATAGGGGAGCAAAATGCGGGTTGCGCGCGTCGCGCGGGATTTTAATATAGCCTATGTTGTGGCGGCAAGGGCACCGGATCGTTTAGAAAAAAACCCGTGGAAATCCGTTCAGCCGTTTAGGCGCCTATAACCCACGACAGACAGACAGAAACCCGATTTTATATAAGTATATATATATAGATAGATAAAGCTAAAGAGAAGGGGGAAGACGCCTACCCGGAGGGGAACCCGAGATGCGTGGAGTTCACATCTCCTTCTTCCCCAGTTTAGCGCTACTGTAGCGCTCATTAAGTCCCCCTATTTCCCTGTAAGCCTTATTTTCAGCTGCAATGTTCGGCCGTTTAGACGTCTTTTCCCCCTGAATTAAGGCTTCCATCGTGTCGGCCAGCACATAATCTATAAGAAACCGTCTTTACCTACCTATATTTCGGAAAAATGAGATTTACCTATAGGTACCCATTTCCCCCTGAAAGTACTCTTCAATTATTGTTTTATATTCCTATTATTAGAGGCGGCAAAAATGCCAACATATGGCGAGGGAAAAGAACCAGAGCTGATCAGATTTTGAACTCCTTTCTGTTTGTCCGTCTTTGTCCAGTGCTCTCCGATCCTTGGATCGTTGAACTAACGAAGCTCTTTTTACGAAGGAAGTTGATTGAAAACGTTTTTATTTTAAATGTTGTTTAATACCCTCGACATTTGGTACCGTCTCCAGCCGGGCAAATTCAACGATTCGCAGTATTTCTCCAAAGAATGATAGTATCATTCTCTGGAATATTATATTATGTATGTATAAGGAACGTAGGACGGCGGAAAAAATCACTGACGCTTGCCATACAATATAATTGTTATTGTAGCAACTGGCTATTGTAAAAACAATTGGATATTCTAACAACTGGTCGTCATATGTATGAAAACTAGGTTTAACGGATACATACCGCTCGTCCACTCATCAAACTTTATGAAAACAGGAAAGCTACCTCCATTGGTATAAAAAAAATCCCCGCGAGGGGGTAACGCACAGAAATCCGGTCAGTCGGAAAGGTAGGAGAGCGTTTACTCCACGTAAAAACATGTACCACGTTAACAACAATGTTATGAAACAATCACATCGTGTAAAGATTACGCTAGCTTCAAGGACAAGGCTCAATTAGGCTACATATTTCCACTACATCATACCTTCCTAAGCGTATCACTGTTAACTAATACGAATGTAGATAAAATAATACAGTCGCCGAAAAAAAGTAACTTCCTATTAAATTTCATTGGAGTGACTTGGTTTTCTGAGTCTATCATAAGTACATCCCTGTCGATATCACAACTAAACCTCAGTTCGACGCAGGATCAAACAAGATTTACTTTTTAGTAAGTCCTTACAAATCAACACTGTTCTGCAGGTACATTGAAGATGAACAGCGAAATCCAATTCAGACTTCGGTATTAGGACCCCAACCTGTGACACCATGCTACTAAAAGAGGAACCAGAAGGCTCCGCATTTCAAAGAGTTTCCCCGCGGTTTTTTAGAGAGAGAGAGAGAGAGAGAGTTAGGTATGTAACAATCAATCGAACGATCTCGTTCTTCAAGAGCTTCCTGGAGGGGTGGTCTCAGGTTGTTTACCATAATGTTGTCGCATCAGAGGAAGTGATGATCCCTTGTGATGTCAAGCAGGGTAGTATCCTCGGCCCCTGCTTGTTCCTCTAGTACATCAATGACTTGGGCTGACCAGTTTTTAGATCCTAATGATATCTTCCTTTTTGCCGATGATATATCGACCGTTGCGAGGAGGTCTTCTCGGGAGGAGATGAACCGTAGCTTGCAGGGGAACTCCTCAATTACTGAGAAGTGGTGCTCAGCTAATTCCCTAATGACAAATTTTGAGGCCGATCAAAATTTTCGAACCCCATCCCGAATGCATAGGAATATTATTCCGTAAATAATAAACCAATAGCAAAATGAACCTACCTTTTTACACTGACCAGTTCCCACTCTTTTTTAGTAACCTACCTAATGCACCTACGGTAATTTTTGCGTCTACATCACAATCGATCTTGTTAAATAATTATTTTACTACAGTCGATAGCTTGGTACAGGGTAACTAGGAATACTTTTACACAACTAGCATAATTTCCCTGTCACCACAATGCATTCCTGCAAACTCAATCACAGGATGACTTTACACAAAAAATCACACAATTATCTAAGCATGAACCTGGAAATAAATAGGGAAAGGTTCGACCAAATGAACTGATGAGCTGCATGATCCATGAAATTGAGATAACTGAAACGCTCAACCTTTCACTGTCGTATTGGTAACTTTCAGTTGCGCAGATTCGTACATAAGCCGACTGCTCTTTAATGATTAAGCTTTTGACAAATTATGAAAAGACAGGGAGCTTCAAACTGCTCATATAAAAGAGGAAGCGCTGAATTATTGGACTATAGTGGTGTGTCAATGATGAGTCGATGAACTGACAATATTGACTTCAGTATCTCAAGCGTATCAAAAGAAAAAAAGAAAACAACCGTTTTTTCCCAAGTTCTATCAAAGCATCAAAGATACACTATACAGCCAGCCCATCAGTTCATCACAATCTTGGATCCGCAAAGGTTATGTGTTCTGATTCCAAAATTAATTGCACAATCATGTGCCAGTGAAAATATTGATATGCAAAAAAAAAAGAAAACTACTACCAAAAACTAGAGAGTAGATATTGGTGTATTGCTTGGCAGGAGTATTGCTCAAGAACTAAAAGTTGATATATTGCCAAAGGCGAAGAGGCACTACGATAAAGGAAGTAGGCGGGGAAATGATGTCACCTACTTACAGACATCATCATAATTTCCTACTGATTTCAGGACTATTGCTCTTATACTGGTAGGAATACTCTTACCATGAGGCACGTGGGAGAAGCATGTTACGCTTGTCAGGTACATACATACAATGCAGAACAATATGAAGCAAATGAACAGAAAAGTTAGCAAGAAAAATAATTATCACTGTCTTAACAAAAAAAAAAAAATAGTTATCACCGTCCTGAAGTATCAAAAAGTACTCCAACTATGAGAAGAAATTATCAAGATCAAAATAAAGTAGCGAAATGAAGCACACGTTGTTGAGGGTGCTCAAAAAGAAACCAAAACCATTAACTTTTTTTTTTAAAGCTTTGTAACCTTTACTTTATCTGCATTACGACTTGTTACGGAATGAAAACAGCCATAACGAATATTCAACGGCTATTTCTTTCACTGCAATTCACATGTGGTACATGCCGTTATCAAAATTTGGTTTTTCTGATTGGTAAAAGAGGAAAAATCCTCTCCAAACCTACCAAATTTCGTGAATAAGTTCAGCACGTTTTGCCACTAAAGACGTAATGTGTTGCACTATGTGGTCAACAAAATCCCTTAGTCCAGATTAACGTGAACATACAACTATTGACGGCATCTGTGCACCGAAGTGAACGAAATTCCAAAATTGACACTCTGACATGGAAAATAATAACTAAATAACATGACATTGTATGTTGGAGAACAATTTTTTTTTTTTTAATACCATTTATGAAAATTAAAATGTTTGGAATCTAGGAAAATTGGGACAAAAAAGTAGTCTATTGACCGCAATAAAACTGAATAAGCACACAGTAGTCCACAGTGAAGTCCTAAATCCATTCAAAGTTGAATTTAAATTTTTTCAATCAAACAAAAATACTCGCGTTGGTCACCTAACCTCGTTCATGACATAGATTTGATTGTTCTAAAGAGTAATATCCGTGAATAGATGCTAAAAAAAAGAAAATTGAGAAAAGTTAAATTATTCACTTAGTAGATCTCTTATCTTGTTTACGAGCTGCTCGTTTCTTCATTATTTGGAGACGCCGATCAGCAGAAATGATATTTATTTTAGGGTTATGAACTTTCCCGGAGGATGAGGAGAGGACACTCAACTTATTTTGCAGAGGCCGCTTACCTGAAGAAAAAAAAATTATGCAATTCATGAGAGTTTGTAGAACCAAAAAATTAGCCCAGTTAAAAATGGAATAATATTGTTAGGCGGCGAGTAACAAGAATACACAGTTCCACAAAGAAGCTCGAACTGATATAATTGCAAACCCAACAAACCACATGAGATATAACATATGGGTGGCCATTCATAGTCCCATGGAGACGCACTCCTAACAATATTGATAATTCTATGATCCTCGTAGAATTAACAGAGCAATAATGTAAAATAGTTTCCTTAAACGAAGAATACCTCCAAAAGACGATTTGTTGCCAAAAGAAGTGGACACTGGTGGCGAGTTACTCCTGCTAGATAGGCTACTTTGTTTCCCACTTGATGATACCGTTTTGCTCGAGTTTGAGAAGGTTAAAGAAGGCAAAGATTTCTGAAAAAGATCATCATATTAATAAACAACGCTAATAGTCTAACAACATTTAAAAGATGTGCTTTCTAGAGGAAAACAATCCTTTTTGGTTAATAATAAAAAGGAAATACGCCCACCAACATGAGGGAATAGCCTAAAGTTACACGCATAACCGGTGGTTGAGGACACAAGCAAAAACGTAGTTAATGTTGCACATAGGTTTATTATTGGTTTGTATAAATTGTGCAAAAATTGGATTCTGTCAATAAAAACCCCAACAGCACAAAATGGCGAGGATAGCGTATGGCGCACGGCGGACAGGCATTTCAGTTTTTCAAGAATCTACACATCATGAAACATGAGGACAGATTTAGAGGCCGATCCAAATTTTGAGCCCAGTCGCGTATGCATGGGTTGACTATTCTGAGAATAATAAACCAAACGCTCTCTAATTATATCGGTTCCAAGTGATTCCCAACGCACTGAACTTTTATGATTCATAAGAACGACCATACAAATCAACACGCAACAAATTCCAAACGATAGGTACTTACTTGTTTACTCTGGAGCGCTTTGTTACAGTTATGGCAATACCAAACCACTCTGGGGTCACTCACATCCTCCATTATTTCAGGTTCGTGGCATTCTTTATGGTAACCAGTATGGCATTCGGAGCATTCCACAATCGGGTTCCACACATGATCCACAATAGATCTGCAAAGATTAAAGTTGAACATAAGGTCGGGCCCAATACGATCGGTGAGGCGCCAATGGAGCAAGTCTGATGACACCACACCTCGTGATATTTTTGTGGAAGCCTATTTCCGGGCAGACAGAGGAGTCTCGAAGATTTTTCATCTAATCAGCCTGACATGATGGGGCGCTAAGTTGCTGCCCCTTAAACTTTTCAATAATTGTGGGTAAAAATTCCGCTAATTTTAATGGCCCAAGCAAATTAGACTTTTGCCGCCAATAAAATAGCGTACAGCTGTAAATGACTTTAATCCACTTTGGGCATTCCAAATTTATATGAGTTATATGAGTTTGTGATGGTTTCTGAGTGGAGCTTAACTTTTAGAAGCCAAAAAACCGCGATATTTTGGCACGTTTTTCAGTTTTCGGCTTATAACTCAAAATCGGTTCTTTCTACGAAAAACTTCACTATGTACCTAATTAAAGAGCACTAAATTGCCTTTCGAATGACTCCAAGAACCCCCCCACATTTTGTCAAAGTTGGTAAACATCTAAGCTATTTGACGATCTACTGTGACTACATTCCTCGACCGTTCATGGAGTCATTCGAAAGGAAATTTAGTGTTCTTTAATTTGGTACATAGTGAAGTTTTCCTAAGAATGAACCGACTTTGAGTTATAAGCCGAAAACTGAAAAACGTGCCAAAATATCGCGGTTTTTTGACTCCCAAAGATAAGCTCCACTCAGAAACCGTCGGAAACTCAAATAACTCTTATTATGGATGCCCAAGGTGTAATAAAATCATTTCCAGCTTTACGCTATTTTATTGGAGGCATGGCATTTTTTGGTCTAATTTGCTAGGGCTATAATGGGATTCGAACCCACAGCCTCATCAGAATGCGCCTCCAAATGACTATATAGCTCTCAGAACTTTCGGCTAATCCATTACTATCAATCATTTCGTACGGTTAAGGTTTTTTTTAAAATTAGGAACAGATATCTTACATAATATTTTATGTTGTGCTTTGTTGGTCATTTTCATTCAACACAAAACAGCAAAAAAAATTGTTCGGTTCAATTTTAGTTTTTTTAATTATTTTAATTTTTATATTGCGCCCATCATTGAGGGGATTTGCCATTTGATCTCGAGTTTTCTATTTGAGTGAAAATAATAATTCTCCATCAATTATTGATTGATTGGAGAAAGACTATTTCCTGAAAATGCCGATTTCTTCGATCTCACCAAAAATTTACGTGATGAGCTCTGACGTGATAGCCGCACGACTGTCGTCAAAATTAAAAAAATCGCTCCACTTAAGGGTTCAATACTTACTTGCAAACACAGCACAAAAGTTCCATTTCCATATCTTGATCGCTGAAGTCGGTTCCTGAGTCGTTGCTGTTGATGGTATTTTCGTCCGGGAGCTGAACTCTTTGGTTTTCAGTCTTATGTTTATGTGTAAGAAGTTCATCGGGCTGAAAATCGGGAAAAGTACTTAATAGGTACAAACAAAACAGGATAATATTATAATAAATTAGTATTCTGTTCACAGTGTGGTTACTTTATAGTTTGCAAATTTTGGCAAAAACCCTTTCCGACGAATACTAATGGCGCTTTTGCTGTCTCAACAGAAATGCTACGTACCGTCCCTTATAGACAATTTAATCAGCTTTCACCAGAAAAAAAAAGAGAATTAAGATCCTAGCACTATTCCTAGCACTTATGTATTGGTTGTGTTAAACCATGTAAAGTCCAATTCTTCGTGTCTGCCCATGGTTGCTGACTCGCACCAGCATAATACTCGCTCCCGGGGTGATGTCATCATCCCTTTCACCCGCCTCTCTAATGCCCAACAGAACGACCCAATACAGGTGGGCTCCCGTCGGTTCAACTCCCTACCCCACCATGTTCGGGATTTACCAGCTAAATCCTTCTATAAGTACGTGAAGTCCCACCTGGTAAAAGAAGAATTATATTCTCTAGAGGAATTTTTCAAGATCAAATGGCCTGTGGTGAATTAGTCTTCATTGTCTTGTCATGTATTTTCTTGTCATTGTCTTGTGCACGGCCATTCATTGTTTTGTACATCTGCAGTCGAGTTGATGCTATTTTCTCTGTCATTCCCATTATTACAGTCAATCAATGCAATCATGCTCTATGGAGCTGAAATATGGGCTGACTCGATGCGATTCTCGAAATATAGGACAAGAATGGAGGCCGTCCACAGACGCGGAGCACTGCGAGTCTGCAGTGCCTTCAGAACAGTGTCTGGCCCTGCAGCGCTTGTTGTGGCTGGGGTTATCCCAATTCACCTGCTAGCAACCGAACGGAGGCGTATATATCTGAGGGAGGGCGAAGGGCAAACGCAGGCCATCAAGAGGGAAGAAAGAAGAGAAACACTTCGGAAATGGAAAGATGCGTGGTCAACCGAATCTCGCGGAAGGTGGACGGCCAGGCTAATAGCAGATATTGCCAAATGGCAGGAAAGAAAACATGGGGAGGTGAATTATTATCTCACCCAGTTTCTGACAGGGCACGGTTATTTCCACGCGTTCCTGGTTAAAATTGGGAAGCTGCGAGATCCAACATGCTGGTATTGCGGATCAGAACCAGACGATGCGAATCATACATTCTTTGCATGTATCAAGTGGAGAGCTCTTCGAGAAGAGGTAATAAGGCGCCTTGGCACGATGACCCCTGACACGGTCATCAAAAAGATGCTGGAGAATGCTGAGAACTGGAATACAGTGGCCGATTTCGTATTCGCAGTCCTAAAGATTAAGGAGGCCAACAGAGAATTGGAACGGGAAGACCAGTAGAAGAAGAATAGAGAGAAGAGGCCCCATAGGGCAACGTATGAAGCTTCCCTGAAGTAATGCTGGAAAGTAGTCCCGGGGGAGCTTTTTTTCATACAGAAGGAAGGGAGTGGGGTTTTAGTTGGTAGGCCAAGTATGGAGTCCAACACTACTGATGCGCGCGGACCCGCTCAGTGCTCATGAGAGTTTCCCCACTTCCAACGTAAAAAAAAAAAAAAAAAAAAAAAAAATTACAGTCAATATAATCGGCTCTATAACCAGTCAGCTTATTCTGTAAGTATGTTCTAACTTTTGACTTTTGCTCTGTCATTGTTTGGCTTTGGCAAATAAAAAATTCTTGATTCTTGATTCTTGATCGGACTAACCGTTCCTGAGTTTTAGGCAAAAATGTGCGAAAAAAGACGTTTTTGCCAATATTTGCAATTGTTTTGCCATGGCTGTCCCTCTCTTATTGAAGCTCAAATCAAATTTTCACACAGAATAGCTGCGATAGGAGATTTAATCGGCTTTCACGGAATTTGGACTCGGACTAATATGTAGTATCCGAGCTACAGCCGAAAACGTTCTGAAAACCGTGGTTTTCCGGTTACCGATTGGGGGACTTTTTTGAAAGTCACCCATTTTCATTTGACTGCATAAATGCAGTCATAAATGCAGCGGAAATTTCCGCAACCAATGGACTAATGGAGGTTTCCTAACATGGAATTTAATTCTCTACAAGATTTATTAAGTGACATTTTTTGATTGGGTACGCTGTTTTTTATAAAGAGGCTTCGAGTTTTTCAAAAAAGTGACCATTTTGTGAAAAAATGTATCTCGGAAACTAAAAAAAGGTAGGAGTAATGTTTTTTGGTAGGATGCACCCCTACGGAGATATAAGCCAAAATCCAAAATAAGTCCGAACATTTTGAGGTTTTTCGACTGTCACGCAACGAGCTCAGGTTTTTCGAAGCTGTAACTTGGGTATTACTACTGGGAGTGATCCTAAACATTTAAAAAAAGTAGAACTAGCCGTTTTCTTGTGATTTTAGGGATTTTTAGTGTACTATTTGAATAGCCTACGCAGTCCTAATTCCTGACAGACAGTCCGCCTTCAGGCACCGGACGCGTTCAGGCGATCATCTGCAGTTCAGTACGACCGCCTGCAGGCGGTTGACTGGTAGTGTATGCAGCTCGGCGAAATTTGTCTTCTGTTCGACAGTTACTGTCGAACAGAAGACAAATTTCGCCTCGACTGTTGAGGCGACGGCCTGCAGGCGATTGAATGGTGTATGGGGCCCTTTAGGAAGAAATGTAGCAGTTGTCTATGCTGATGACGCTGGGAGAGAATGCTTTTGCAAACAGGCGCACACAATCTGGTCCACAGTGAGCGTTTACCTAATTGAACTTGCTCCATAATATGTATAATATACATACATACATACACACATATAGCGGACCCACACTATTTGTTTCATTTTAAATCCATCCCCTGAGTCAGCGGACTCATGAGGGTAAAATTGAAAAACGCTGCAAATTTTACCAAGGGTTTATTATTCCTTGATATACGTTACTTGTGCAGCAATTTAATTCTGTCAATGAAAAAAAATATATATATATTTTTTTTTTTTCAATTTTTATATTGAAAAAAATTTTGGATTTTTTTCCAAAAATTCTTTATTTTTTACTTGAAAAATATGTAACATCCTGGGATCCTTCAAAAATCCCATTTGTAGCCCCATGAAAGCCCCAAAGATCGCCACAGTGAAATTGGATCGTTCCGAGACCCCAAAAAATGGATTCTACGTCCAAAAATACTTCGAAAACGACACCGAACTCGATCCCACAGCTAAAAGCCTTTAAAAAAAACCCTCCCGTAGCCCCATTTTAGCCCCATAGTGCCCCACGGGTTTGAGCGATCGAACTGAAAACTTGCGGGCACAAAATTTCAGATTTTAAAAAAATTCTTACTGCCCAAAACGACCTGGACGGCGGACGCGGGACGGCGGACGGACATTTCGGATTTAGAATGACCTTTTGAAACGGATAATGTCAAAGTTTGAGTCGTCGACCTCCGTCGCGAAAACATAGACCTATTATTCCAAGAATAATAAACCGAAATCATTACCTGGTCAACGGACCCACACTATTTATTTCATTTTAAATCCATCCCCTGAGTCGGAGGACTCAAAAGGGTAAAATCGAAAAATCGTCACCTGGTCAACAATAGGCAGTCAGACATGCCGGAGACTAGAAAAAGACCGGCGACTTGGTAATCAGCTGTCCAACAAAGTCCCAGGCACATTCGTTTTCCCTCCTGGAAAGCCATTAACTTTGAGAGCGGCCTAACATGTTAGGTTTCCCTCCCGGTGGCCCGGGGTCGGCTTACAGAAATCTTAGGTTTCCCTCCCGGTGGCACAGGGTCGGCTTTCAGAAATCTTAGGTTTCCCTCCCAGCAATGACTGAATTTGCATGGCGAGGATTTTCTGACGGGTCAACGTACGTTTGTCTTTACTTCAGTGCGGGATGTGCCTATGTGTGTGTGTCTTCATGTATGATGTGAACATACATCTCGTTCTGAAATTTCAACAGCACGTCGGCAAATGAAAATATGTTGGGGTGAGTGTTGGTGAAATTTTCGCCAAGGTGGGCGTGAAACGAGTCGCAGCAGTTGGTTGTGAGATTTCGCTCTGCTGATAACTGTGCCCAGAGGTGTGGGGGGTTTCCAGCTTTAACACCGACGTAGTTGGCCTGTAAATATTGCACAAATTTTGTAGCCCCACTACAACGTCCGGGCTTTTCCGAAGTCAACTCGCGGAAAGTGGAGGGCACATCAGCAGGTGGCAAGAATATCAGCCCAAAGAATTTTATCACTGATAAATTATCAGCCACTGGCCCACCACTGTTTTTTGTTTGTACTGCGTGCTCAAACCGAACCTCTGTATGGCTCGCCACCATGCCTGACAGAGATGGAAGCGACACACGAACAAACGAGCATTAGGCCAAGTGACTGCACATGCGTTTTGTATCCCCTTTTCCATAGCTGTTACCACAACGTCTGGGTTGAAATTTACATTGAGATGGGAACATTTAATGTCAGTGATAGCACCCAAGACTTGAACGTAAGTGTCCTCTCGCTTGTCGGGCAATAGTGCAAAAGCCAGCGGAATGTAGTTCCCGCTGAAATATCCATGAATGGAAAACAGTTGGAGGAAAAACTTGGCACAGTATTTAAAAGTTCCATCCATGTAAACAGTACGGACTTCACGCAACACTGTCAAGCTTTAAACAGTTCCAAATACTACTATGTCGACCGAACGTCGGAGCCTTCCACGAGAAAATTTTCGCAGCCTCGTTTGCTGGCGACATTTTGGAGCGATAGCATTGTTGTGGGACGGACGTGTAATCGGCTGGGAGGGAAACCTAACTTTTGACCTGTGGGCGACTCCCCTCCGAGGAGGGAAACCTAACGCTTCGATAAGCCGCTTCTCGGACGTCTCGACTGCTAATGACCACTAATATATATAATGGCTTTCCGGGAGGGAAAAAGAACCCGCCCAAAGTTCCTGGACGCCGTTTTGATAGCTGGGTCTATAAAGATTACCTCCTTGCAGTCGCCCCATCGAGTCGTCGGGAAAGCGACTGCATGACTAAAGTTAATGTTACAAGGAGACCCGATAGCTGGTTCTATAAGGGTATATATACATACACAAGGGTATATATCAGTATAAGTTCGGAACCGTTAGTATATATACATTTACTATTATACCTACATTGATGTATTATAAATTTTATAATTTATATTATACATTTGACGACCAGTGCCTGGGAAGAATCTGCTTGAGACCTGAGTCTGAGAACTGGCTATAAACTTTTTTTTTAAATATTTTTGTTAAATTGTTTTCTCAAGCTTTTGAGTCAAATAGCCAGTTCTGTTCTTCGTTTTTTTTTTTTTTTTTAACTGTACCTATGTGACTTATATTTAAGTATTATTATGTTAACATTGCCAATTGTCAATACACGTTTGTGTCCCTGGCAAATAAAATAAGATAAAAGATTGATTGATTGAATGATGGTCCAACTGAGCAGCCGTTGGGTCCAGCCATGAAATACATACATTGTCCATTCACGTCCCACTCATGATCAATTACCGATTAAGGTGTTTGGATTTGGTCAAAATACCAGTGGTATAGACTGCGTTTTGGATAGTGAGCAGACATCTTAGACCCATCTCTAATGAAATATGAGTGAGGCAACTGGCCCGTGGACCCACCAGAGTTAATAACTATTCCTTAGGTATTAAAATAGGTACCTAGTGAGATAATATTATGTACTTCAACTTACGCTCATGTAAATACTGTTGGCTCCTAGAAGGGGAACTGGTTTGAGTCGGCGGGTACCGTATTTAGCTTGAATAGATTCACACAACATGTCTCTCATCATGTGCACTGAGTCACTGTTGGACGCCTGTAGCAGCAGAAGCGTCCGGATGGACCAGGATTCACTCTCCCCGTGCGTCATTACTGGTACGAGAACGCCCTCAAACCCAACCCGATTACAGGCGTTTTTCGAGTTGACATGGAAATTTAGACGGACTCAAAGCAGTCCATCGAAGATTTGGAACAGAAGTGTGGAACAACATACAATCTGCCATAAGCACACACTTCACCGCTTCATCTGACGCGCACAACATCATCAAACGCTCCGCATGATTTGTCGCGTCCGGAATCTCGTACACACTCTAAAAAACCAATAAGCAATCTCAATATTTAGCAGGAAAATTTTCTGGTGTACATAATACGCTTAACTACCCAAATAAAGCAGCTGAGAACAAATAAATTTGAACCGGCAAAGGCAACTAAGAATGAATACTTCCGCGACTGTTATAACCTGTGCACGAGGGCTAATCGCAAAACTTCTTCTTCCTTTTCTTCTTCCACTTGTGAAGGAAGAGACGAATCTTCATGATGACAATGGCATGATAGTGTTAAAATAATATTAATTCAAATTATTTCAAACAATATTGTTATAATACGGTTGCTAACCGTCCGTATGTTTGGAGTGTCCGATACCACACCGAATCTGTCCGTATTCACTCCGTCAAATTTATCTGAAATAACTTGAAAAACGGATAATGCATCCACTCATTTGAAATTAATAATTAAATAATTAAATTAATTACAATTATTGTAAATGATCATCTTTATTATTTAACTACCTACATTCCTTGAACGAGTTCCTAAAGGAAAACGCTGCAAATTTTACACAAGGGTTTATTATTCTTTGATATAGATCAATTGCACAAAAATTATCTATCAATAAGAGAATATTTTTTGAAATCTGTTTTTTTTTTTTTTCGGAACGATGGGGAACCTCGGAAAATGGATTATTCGTCCAAAATTACTCGGAAATCTACAGCTTACTTGACCTTCCTCGGATCCTCAAACATCCCATTAAATGACTAAAACTTTTGTAGCCTCACGACTACCCATAGGTAGTGGTGTGTCGGTAGGTACAGCACACAGAGTAACAGAGAGCAGACTGGTGTCACCGAGTATCACGTTGGAGCAGTTCCACGCAGTGACATTGTCACGATCCCTGCCCTTGTCGGTACAGTTACACGGACCCTGGAACCGGACCGAAAGGCTGGAGCTGTGACTTGTTGGTGAGGTACAACTATTGTGATATTCCTTTCTCCATTTAGGATGACCGCACGGAATAGAACATTCTATTCCGTGGGATGACCGTTTACGTTTCTGTACGCAGGAGCCTCCTCGCTCACATTGAAAAAAAAAGAAGAATGTTGATTTTTTAAAAATCATAGGTAATGGAAGGGCTCTCAGTGAAGTGAAACACACCTATTCACCATGATTAAATAATTTTGTTAACGGGACAAGGCACGTAATCTATTATATTGGAGCTGCAACACGAGAAGGAGGAGGAGAACGCATTTTGAAGCGAAGCTTTTATAGGGACGCCCCCCCCCCGCTCGCCGCTCGGGGAGTCTCCCGGTGAAAATCGTGAGTGATTGAGTGAGTGTTATAGATGGGGCGCGTTTGGCTCTTCCAACCCGGCCGCTGTCAAGGAAGTCGGAAAGACGTACTCAGAACGGGTGGAATCCGGGGTGGGGCTTCAGGGACCTTACAACGGTGGAGGAGGCGGGGAAATTTTTTTTTTTGCCGACCTTTTAGCTACGAATAGGGGAGGGGGGGGGGTCGCAGCTGATTTTTTTTAAAGGGATTGGCTTTGGGTTCGAGTTGGGTGTCGTTTTCGAAGTATTTTTGGACGTAGAGTATATTTTTGGGGGTCCCAGAAGGATACAATTTCACTGTGGGGATGTAAAGGGCTTTCATGGGGCTACAAGAGGGATTTTTGAAGGATCTCAGGAGGTCAAATACTTTCTGAGTAAAAAAAAAAAAAATTAAAAGAAAAAACCTTTTTTTTAAAAATTTTTCATTGAGACAGAATTAATTTTTGCACAAGTAGGTAACCCATATCAAAGAATAATAAACCCTTGACTAAAAATTTGCAGGCGTTTTTGAAAAGTATCGATACTTCGATACCGATACTTTATTGAAAGTATCGTATCGATACTTTTAGATACTGTCTGGATGTATCGATACGATACTGTATCGATACTTTGGAAGTATCAAACATCCCTAGACATTATGGGGAGTGTAAAGAATGGGACCTACCTAGCGTGATTCAGGACCTCCTCTCTGTTACTCTGTGTTCAGGACACTTGAGCGACACTAGCGCCCACAGAGTAACAGAGAACGATATATTTGCGCCCTCGCGGAAAAAACAAACAAACATTTGGTTAGCCGTGTTCCGGTATCTTATTAAATAATTAAATAATTTGTATTATCAGTTTTGAGAGAGTATATAGCCTCCGTTTTGTTTTGGTTGTTGTCGCGATTTTCGAAGCTATTAAAATTGTGCGTGCGAAAGTTTTTGCTTAATTTGAGCTCATAATCCTTCCCGGGGATTGAATCTAGGAGTTGATTAGTTTTGAAAAGCGAATATTTTTCACATGGCGACCGTGACAGGACAATCGGGAAGGATTATTGTTAACAAGTGAGTGTTGCGTTGTGAGGCTGTCGTTGACTTGTTGGTTGTGACGAAGCTGATTCTCTGCTGGTGGATCTTGATATTTTTCGACTCCTTCATTCAAGACAACTGTAAGTAACCGCAACCATCTCAAAGTTGATCCTTTTGGTGAAGAAGCGGGGAACCTTTCGCACTGCGTTCACCAGAGCTTTGGACAAGTTCGATGGAATTTCGGCCCTTGTACCACCCAATTTAGAGGACGTTGCTGGGCATTTCGCCTTGGTTGAGAACCGGTATGGAACTTATGGTCTCGTTGGATGAACAGATCCTCGAAGTTATGTACGATAAGAACGCGGAAGTTTCGGAGGAGGAAGAAAACAACATCCAAGCTGAACTAAGTTCTTCTTGCTTCAGACGAGTATAGTCTGAGGTACCATAACGCAAAAGCTAGGTTTGAATCCTTCAAGCGTCTATCTGCTGTTGTGCCAGTCGCAGGTGATGCTTGTAGTGTAAGTGGAAGTTCGTCCAATCACCATAGGGCTCAACTAAACCTACCCAAGTTGGAGCTTGTCAAATTTGGTGGTGAAATATCAGAATGGATTAATTTTTGGGCCCAATTTTCCGAAATCGATGCTAATGATGACCTTTCCGATCAACAGAAGTTTCAGTACCTACGACAGGCTACAGTACCCAAGTCGCGTGCTCGTGTTGTGGTTGACAGCTTTCCTGCGTCCGCGGAAAACTACGCCAAAGCACTGGAGGCCTTGAAGACTCGTTTTGGTCGTGATGATTTGTTGGTCGAACATTACATCAGGGAACTTCTCAAACTGGTGAGTGGAAGTAGGGAAATGAACCTTTACTCACTGTACGATAAATTAGAAACTCAGTTAAGGGCACTTGAAACCCTGAATATCGTTTCTGACAATTATGCCGCCATTTTGCTCCCTCTGGTGGAATCCTGCCTGCCTTATGACGTTTTGAAGATTTGGCAGCGCTCCAACATTGACCATTCCGCTCCTCTGGAAAATCAGATGAAAAGCCTGATGTTGTTTCTACAAAGCGAGGTTCAGGTGGAAGAGCGGGCTGTGATGGCGCATGGGAGTAGATCGGATGGGGAATCAAAACCTGTCAAAGGAAGAAAATCAGGTGCCTAGGGGGGAGCCTCGTGCTACAGCTGCTGACCTGGCTTATGTCAATTCCACTGCTGTTGTGTGTGTGTTCTGTGGGAACTCCCATGTATCTGCTGAATGTCGTAAGGCGTGGAACATGTCCCAAGACGAAAAGAAACAGGCACTTAGGAAAGCAAAAGCATGTTTTGGGTGTGTTCGGCTCGATCACCCCGTTTACCGGTGTCGAGCTAAGTGTGGTAACTGCAAGGGGAAACATGTTGACCTTCTGTGTCCCAAGAATTCTACCCCACCCGATCATGAACCAGGCAGCAAGAGGTCTAATGAGCAGGCTGTACAGGGATCGGATCTTGTGTCAATATATCACAGCCTTACCGTTGGTGGCTCTCAGGTAAATGAAGTATTTTTACAGACGTTCATGGCTGTGTTGTACAACGGGGATTTTCAACGCAAGGTTCGAGTGCTGATTGACAGCGGTTCACAGAGAAGCTACGTTCTGAACGTATTGGCCCAAGAAATGGGGTTCAAACCCCTGGGTGAAGAGACTCTGGTTCATTGTCTGTTTGGTGGTAATAGTCTCGGACTAGTTAAACATCCTTGTTATAAATTACACTTGAAAAGTTTGTCGAATAACTATGCGTGTAATTTTACAGCATATTGCTGCTTTTATCCCTACTTCCACGCCAGATGCTGCGGTCAACTCCGAGTTGGGACCGCTGAACAACACGCTGACTGAGGACACCGCTGGCCCAATTGACATACTCATTGGAGCGGACATTGCAGGGAAGGTATGGGCTGGAGCGCGCAAGATATTACCTTCAGGTATTGTTGCAGTAGAGACGTTTTTTGGCTGGACCCTGATGGGGACTAAGAAGATGAAAGGTACTAGCTCTCAATGCCTTTCTGGCCTGGCTACCACGTATACAATGGCTACCATCACAGCAAGTGATGTGACAGACTTGTGGAAGATGGAGGCAATTGGCATTTCTGATCCAATTGAGAAGAAGGACAGGGATGCAACGAGAGCTGCAGTGATGGACCACTTCAAGAATACGGTGGAATTTGTGGGAGGACGGTACCGAGTTCGGCTGCCATGGACTGAAGTAGTGCATGATTTACCTACCAACCGAGGAGTCGCTGAAGCCCGACTCAGTCAAACCACAAGAAAATTGAAACTCGACGACCAACTTTTTCGGGATTACGACGCCGTTTTCAAGGAGTGGCTGCAATTGAACATCATTGAAGAAATTCAAGACGATGGAAAGGGACATTACCTACCACACCGACCAGTGGTGAAGCCATCTAGTTCAACAACTAAGGTTCGGCCTGTCTTCGACGCTGATGCCAAGACATCGGGTTGCCCCTCGCTGAATGATTGCCTGGAAGCTGGCCCCAACATGATTGAACTGATCCCAGACATCCTGATGAGATTTCGAGAAAAGAAAGTGGGCGTTTCTGCTTACGTTGAAAAGGCCTTCTTTATGATTGAAATTCATCCTGAGGATCGCAACTTTCTGAAGTTCCTGTGGTTGAATGGTAAGCAGGGTGAGCAGCTTACTTATAGGCATACCAGAGTGGTATTTGGAGTAACCTGCAGTCCATTCATGCTTGCTGCAGTGTTGGAATTCCACCTCGAAAAGAGCATCCTTGTGGCCAGGGAAAAGGAAGCCTTGTGGCTGAAGTTAATGAAGCGTTGTTTTTACGTTGATAACACAGGTCTACAAAAACAGGTCACTTCGGGCTCGAGAGGTTTCGGTGGTTGCTCTCCATGTTTTGGGGTCTGCTGAACACGAATCCGAAGCCCGTTTTGCGCCATCACGTCCAGTTTTTTTTGTACACCCTCGTTTATCCAGAAAAGCGAAAATTCCCTTAATTTCGACTCTTAAGTCGTCTGGTTTCTGTAGGTAATTTTTCTGGGCGCTCTGAGGCACGCTATACTTTAGATTGTTTTGCGCTGAATCGAATGAGACCAATAATTGGTCTCATTCGACTCAGTAATCATCATAGCGACTTGCAATTATTGCAAGTCGCTATGATGATTACTTACGGAGATACGACCTCTAGAAGTCGTTTTTTAGGTCGGAAAACGCTATTTTTTCCACTGTTTTTTGCACTTTTCTATTAATACAGTAAAAAATGAGGGTCCGGGGGAATCGGCTCCAACTACAAAGTAAACTGTGGACATTTCTGCGTCAAATGCCGCCAACTGCACCTCTGTGAATGCAATAGCCGATTTTTGGCGATTTTTCAAAGATATGAGAACTTTTACTCTCCCTTTTTCCCATTTCCAACTACAAAATTTTCTGGCTCATCTAAGTATTCATCCTAAGCTCTTAGACTTACGGTACCCTACAGCATTTTTCGCGCTGAATCGAATGAGACCATTTTCAAGCCGCTACAGTGCATAGTTTCGGAAATAGAATCTGTGAAAATCATTTTTACAGTCAAAAAATTGTATTTTGCGTTGGAACGCGTATATATACAGTAACTGTTACTGTTGGAACATTCAACGAGTCAATCATAGTGCTGCTAACCGAAGAAAATCCTGAACAGTTGTGTAAGTGGGTGCGACATTGTGATTTTACATTTTACATTTTTGTAAGTAATCATCTTAGCGACTTGCAATTGGTCTCATTCGATTCAGCGCAAAACAATCTAAAGTATAGCGTGCCTCAGAGCGCCCAGAAAAATTACCTACAGAAACCAGACGACTTAGAGTCGAAATTAAGGGAATTTTCGCTTTTCTGGATAAACGAGGGTGTACAAAAAAAAACTGGACGTGATGGCGCAAAACGGGCTTCGGATTCGTGTTCAGCAGGCCCCAAAGATGGAGATCAACCACCGAAACCTCTCGAGTCCGAAGTGACCTTTTTTTGTAGACCTGTGTAATTTGGCAACCAGCGTGGATAGCCTTGCAGACGTTTGTGATTTCCAAGCTGTTGCCACAGACTGCATGGCACGTGGAGGTTTCAATCTTAGAGGGTGGGAGTATACCCATGATGGCAGTTCTACACCCATGACAAGCATGCTGGGTATGAAGTGGCATCGTGAGGAGGACACACTGAGCCTGAACATGGATTGGTGGGAGAAATGGGCCAGGACGAGTGATTACACAAAGAGGACTGTGTTTTCCATGGCTCAGAGGATCTACGATCCCATTGGATTCACAATACCAGTCACCTTGAACCTCAAATTGATGATGCAAGGACTTTGAGAGAAGAAGATAGACTGGGACGACCCGCTAGACGAAGAGGATCGGCAGGAGTTTGACAAAATCTTGCAAAAGTTGCCATTGTTGAAACAAGTAGCCATACCTCGCCATCTGGGTACCTCGAACGACCAGAGCCTTCACCTCTTTACCGATGCTAGCTCCAGATCATATGCTGCTTGCGTATTTTTGCGTAGTGAATTGGATGATGGTGGTGAGTTTGGTTGCAGCGAAATCCAGAATTGTGGGCATCAAAGATAATCCTACTATACCAAGACTTGAATTGATGGGACTGGTCGATGGTGTTCGCCTGTTGACGTCAATCACAGAGGCTCTTAATTTGAAGAATCTTCCTGTCTATGGTTGGTGTGACTCCAGCACGGTTTTGGCGTGGATCCAGTGAAGAGAGGAGTCGTCAGTCTTTGTGAGAAACAGGGTCAAAGAAATTCGACAGCTTGCATCCCATGTGAAGTGGCGCCATGTACCCGGAAACCTGAACCCTGCAGATTTAGCAAAGCTTGATCACACTTGGATGTATCAGTATTTCTCCAAGTATGAGAAGATAATTCGCTTGGTTGGTTGGATGCAACGGTTTCTGGATAAAACCAGACGTAGGGTGACTCCAGAAAATGGCTGCTTGACAGCTGAAGAAGTGAAGACTGCTGAACTGATTGTGTGTCGTCTTGTTCAAGAGGAAAGCTTCCGGTCACTGTCGGACAAGAGAATACGTGACCTTCGGCCCTTCAGAGATGACTCAGGACTCATCCGAGTGAAAACCAAGATTACAGAGAGACATGACAGCGCCTCCTTCAAGATGCCTATTTTACTGCCAAATGATCATCCCGTGGTTGAAAGAATGGTTTATGACCGACATTGTAAGTTGAATCATGTTGGTGGTTTGACTCTATAGCTTAATTTACACGAGTCGAGTAAACGGTAGAGTAGAGTCCTTTCCACTCTACAGCTTAATTTACACGAGTCGAGTAAACGGTAGAGAAGAGTCCTTTCCACTCTACCGACCACTCTAACGCCTACTCTACTCTACCGCGACCTCAACTAGGGTCGTTCACACGCAGTCGAGTGCAAACCGCCGAGAGTTGCGTTGTGATTGTTTTTTGTGTGTTTGTGTCCGTTCTGTCGATATTTTTTGGTCTTGGTCTGAAAGGAAAAATGGCGAACAGAAACAGAAACGTTGGAAAAGTGAGGAGAAGTTTATTGAACGTGTCGGGTTTGTTGTTGGATGAATTGGAAGAAATGTTGAGGGAGGAAGAAAGAAGAGAAAAAACGCAGCAAATTTTACACAAAGGTTTATTATTCTTTGATAGACGTTACTTGTGCAGAAATTTAATTCTGTCAATAAAAAAAATGAAAAAAAAAAAAATTGGGGGATTTTTTTTTTAATTTTTTCTTTTGGATTTTTTTTTTTTTTTCAAAAATTTTTTCCTCAGAAATTCTTTATTTTTTACTCGAAAAATATTCAACCTCCTGGGATCCTTCAAAAATCCCATTTTTAGCCCCATGAGAGCCCTGTAGATCGCAACTGTGAAATCGGATCGTTCCGGGACCCCCGAAAATGAATTCTACGTCCAAAAATACTTCGAAAACGACACCTAACTCGATCCCATACCCCAAAGCCTTAAAAAAAACCCCACCCTTAGCCCCATAGCGCCCCACGGGTTTGGGCGGACTGAAAACCTTGCGGGCACAACTAGATGGTAAACCAAGTATTTTGTCAAAATTTCAGATTTAAAAAAAAATGCCTACTGCCCAAAACGGCCCGGACGGCGTACGGCGGACGGACATTTCGGATTTTGAATGTAGACCTCTTGAAACGGATAATGTCAAATTTTGAGGCCGATCGGAGTCGTCGACCCCCGTCGCGAAAACATTCCAAGAATAATAAACCAAAAGGATGTGGGTTAGGAGTTGGATCGGTCGGAGAGAAACCCATGGAGTATCAGCCACTTCTTCTCCTCTTTTCACTCTACTCTGCTAAAAAACTGTTTACATTGGTAGAGTAGGCAGTCGAGTGAACAGGAGAGTCTGATTTCTGGTGGTGGGGGAGGCAGTAGAGTAGAGTAACTCTACCACAGTGGTAGAGTACTCTACTCTACCGTTTACTAGTCAGTAGAGTGAACTCTACTATACTGAAAACGTTTACATGAGTAGAGTGCAATTAGGTCACTCTACTCTACCGTTTACTCGACTCGTGTAAATTAGCCTTATGGAGTACACTGCGGGAGAGGTTCTGGATTGTGAAGGGGCGACAGCTGACTCGGGCAATTGTCAATAAGTGTGTGGTATGTCGTCGGTTTGCTAGTAAATGTTTCGACGTTGAATCCCCACCACTTCCACAAGCGCGTGTTTCTGATGCAACGATTTTTGAAGTTTGTGGCGTAGATTATGCAGGCCCGCTACATATTAGAAATGGACAGAAAGTGTGGGTGGCACTGTTCACGTCGTTTCATTGCCCGCCGGGGACGCCCTAGGATTATGTATTCTGACAACGGCACGTGTTTTCATGGAGCCAACAACGTTCTGGATGCCACCGACTGGTCAGAAGTGTCCAATTACAGCTCCATCGAACGTATTGATTGGAGGTTCAACCCCCCAACTGGAGCCTGGTGGGGAGGTTTCTTCGAACGTATGGTCCAGTCAGTGAAGAGAATTTTGCGGCGCGTGCTTGGAAGGGCTGCTTTGACTCTGGAGGAATTGTATACCACTCTTTGTGAGTGTGAGAGCTTGGTTAATGCCAGACCAATTACCTCCATGTCAGAATCAAATGGAGACCCCATCGCCTTAACTCCAGCAGACTTCTTGCAAGACAACACCACCTGTTCTACTGAAGACTACGACGTTTTGGCCGAAAGAAGTTTGGAAAAACGAGCCCGTTTTCGTATGTCAGTGAAACGACATATTCGCCAAAGATTCAGATATGAGTATCTGGGTTGTCTGCATTGGTCCCATCGTCGTAGTACACGTGCACCAACTGTCAGCGAAGTTGTGATCATTGGATCCGATGATTCCAAGAGAGTAGATTGGCCGTTTGGGCGGATCGAGCGCATAGAGCGAGGAAAAGATGGAAACATTCGAGTGATCGTTTTGAAAACCTACAAGGGGACTCTCACTCGACCACTACAAAGAGTTTATCCGTTGGAGGTGAATGTGACTCCTAACTCCCAGAAGAAGCAAGACCAGAATCCTGTGAGTGATGTCGTACGAGAAGAAGACTCCCTGGATCAAGAACCCTACGATGAAGACGAAGATTCACCCTTCGTAGAAGATTCTCCTGCTGGCGAAGATCGCGTGTTGACTGATCCTGAGCTTCGACAGACTCGACATGGTCGCACTGTGAAGCCACCGGTGAGACTTGATCTGTGATGCTGGAGACTGTGATAATTTCTCCTCGTAGAAATTAGATGGGAGGATGTAAAGAATGGGACCTACCTAGCGTGATTCAGGACACTTGAGCGACACTAGCGCCCTCGCGGAAAAAACAAACATTTGGTTAGCCGTGTTCCGGTATCTTATTAAATAATTTTTATTATCAGTTTTGAGAGAGTATATAGCGTCCGTTTTGTTTTGGTTGTTGTCGCGATTTTCGAAGCTATTAAAATTGTGCGTGCGAAAGTTTTTGTTTAATTTGAGCTCATAATCCTTCCCGGGGATTGAATCTAGAAGTTGATTAGTTTTTGAAAAGCGTATATTTTTCACAGGGAGGGTAAGATTGAAGGGGGGTGGACACGGCTCCTCATGGGTTCATTACAGTGCCGCGGGACAAAGAGGCCCAAAATCCCAAGAACCCACGCCGCGGAGTTTGATAAGAGTTGCGGAAGCTGCGGAGCTCAAAATAGGGAGAAAAAAATGGTGATTGGGGGCGTGGGAGATTTCCGACACGATCCCGTCACCAGTCCACGATTTCCGCGAAATTTGACAGTTTAGCGACGTCGTTCCAGTACCCCCCCCCCCCCCCCACCCTTATGTATTTAATTGAGAATAATAAGGTCGAAAAAAAGGTATTTCTGTGATCAAAATGTACAGTTTCTCTCTCTCTTTTATATTAGGTATTCAAGAATTAAATACAGGATGAAGTATTTTGAAAATTTTTCAAAATACATTTAATGCGATATCTAATTTGCATGTAGTGTGAAAAAATGTGAAGGAAAACTATTATTGGGAGAATGGTGGGGAACGTGTAATGTTCAGGCTAGGCCGCAACGACCGCCCCGCCAGGGCGGAACGACGGGGGTTGGCTGGCGTAGCCAGCAGGGGAATGGCCCCCTTGTCTATTATATTAAAGCCGCAGCCCGAGGAGGGTGACATGATTTTGGTCATCTTTATTCTAAGGCACTTCTAGCGTCCAGAAGTCCAAAAAATCCAGTTTGGCGAGCATATATGGTGCTATAGTGCGAGAATAGTCTGAAACCACCAAAAAGTAGCTCCATGTGGCGTATCTGAGCTCCTAAAGGGGGAAAAACGGGAAATTAAACTTTTTCTAAAATATTTGAAAAAAAAAAAGACCAAAAATCCGTTTTGGCGAGTAGGATGACGAGAAAAATATGAAACCACCAAAAAGTTGCTCCACGTGGCGCATCTAAGCTCCTAAAGTGGAGCAAAATCAAAAAAGCTGTATTTTTTAAGAAAAAAAAAAAAACTGCCCACTATGGGATAACGAGTTGTTGGGTCTGAAACCAGGCGGGATGCGGTCGGGGTTGGCTAGCGTAGCCACCGCGGCGGTGGCCCCCTAGTATTACATATTGTGGGATATCTTACAGGATTTTTAACGCTGAATTCGAAAAACAGGTTGCATAAGTGGTTTTTTTGCCTCTGGAACCCACTGACAGTTTTCTTCCGGGCGGTTTTCACTTATTCAAATCCGCGGATTCACTTCTGCACTTCTTAGAGCCACCATTTGGTTATAATACAGGGGAGTGGGGGAGCACATTTGACAATAGCTGTTTTTCATAAATTTGATTTATTTTCTGTAACAAACTGAAATTTTTAAATAAATTTTATTACACTGACTTCAAAATCCTTATTTTTCCAGTTTCTCCAACTTTTTTCGAGTTTTTTGTACGTGTGTGTTATGTGGCACCCCAACATGTGGGTATATTCATGATCAGCGTTAAATTTCTTTATGGAGTTATCACACTGTCAGAAACTCCCCGACGGCCGACGAGTGGCAATTTACGTTGAAATCATAGGCAAAGACCGGCGGGGGGGAGGGCCGAGCCGCCGGGGAGACGACACCCTCTCCTTCCCACCGCTATGGACGCCGGACGTCTCGCGATCCGTCGGGCCGTGAGAGCAGTTTGTACTACACGACGTGGTGCCGCCGTGGTGAAGTCAGATAATTTGTTTTGTGTCAAAAATCAAATATTTATTTTATAAAAAAATTATATTTACCGTACTCATCCCTGCAACGGTCAGAAACTCTCACCAAGGAAGGGGGTGATTGTGGCGCACTTCCATGTTTTTTTCATTTAAAATCCCTCACCATGGACAGATTGACCTTGTCGCATCTTCAATGACTGGCGGCTTATCTCTTTCTCCCCTTGCCCATCAACTCCATACATTCATGTTTCGGGCTGTCGCTCCCCACTTCTACCAGAATCCTTCAGGAAACTCACTCCTCCAGCTGAGTTGGTCTGCAATCGCTTCGGCGGATCGTTTGGTCAGAAATTGCTGACACTTTGCGTAAAAATACACGTGGAACAGTTTCGTCTCCACCGACCACCAAGTTCGTCTGGTAGGTAAATTATTATTATTATTTTTTTTTTTTTTGAGGATGGTCCCTGGATTGATACCAGGCATTTCAAATCCAACTGTATTGCTCTCTGAGTTTCCTGGACTCTTCGAAATTGAACAGCGAAGCCTGTCGCGCCTGGAAATTCAGGACGCCTCTACTGGGCCACCTGTTGTCCCTAGGGAAGACGCACCTTCGCCCGACGTGCGATTCCAAGCAATTTAGGACACAACATCCATTTTTTATAGGTCCTATCACCAAGCAGGCAGGAATATTTTCTTTGATTAAATTTAAAAAATAAAAAGTACAAATAGGTACCGACAAATTTTGTAGTTTTCTTGCCTATGAACGGAATCAGAATTTTGCATTATTTATTAGTACGACCACGACTGTTCACCTGGTATCCCTGCACTTTTACGCCCTGATGATAGGAGAATATATCTCTTGAAACGTCGGCACATTCCCATCTTATTTGAACGGACCTCAACATTCATTGACACGGTCAACATTAAAATTTAATCAACATTTAATGTTGATAAGTTTAATCACAACATTTATACTTTAGAACAATAAACCCGTGGGAAAATGTTGAAGCGGTTTTCAATCTAATGGATTTGCCAATAACGGTGTGGAAGCATTCTAAATTGTCAACCCAAGTCGAAAACATGAATCGGCTTAAAAAAGTGTCAGTAAATTTAAGGGCGAGTAGGTAAATGGCGAAAAAGCAATGGCCTTTTTTTGGCAGTCGGCATTATTTTCAATTTGAAACTTGGACAAAATATTCGGTAACTATTGTACCGTTGTTACCTTATTCATTCCATGGTATTATTAATTCATTTTCAGTCCATGGCGTTTTGGCTCAGGTAGGTAGTCAAGTTATTGAACATAATATGTTCAATAACTTGACTATGTACCTAGTATGTTCAATAACTTGACTATGTACCTAGTATGTTCAATAACATACTATTATAGAACGTTACATAATATCATAAGACGTCCAATAAAATAATATTACTATATTATTGAATGTAGAATCAAATAATGTGAGGCCCAGACCTATTCGACCACTCTACTAATGTCAAACTCATTACGTTATTGCATGATTTTACATATTGTTCTATCCACTTTTCCCCAATAGTTTGTTGAATTTGTTCATTTGGATGTTACCTATGCATACGATTCCATGAAATCATCATGATACAAATAGTAGTATTACATGATCACCGTTCTCGATTCCGTTAAATTACTGTTCGCAGCTTCAATGCCGAAAAGAATATTAAATATTTTTCTTAGTCGAGGGCGAAAAGAGCAAATAACGAGACGAACGAGATATAACTTTATTTGTAGAAAAAACTTTAAAAGTAGAAAAATCGCTCAAGTAAGAAACAATGTAGGAACTTAATCATTTCCTAGTAACTAGATTCCACTATAAAACTGACTTATCTACTGACTTACGAACACATTAAGACGTCAAGGAACTTCCAAGCACTCCAAATGAAAATAAGGCCAATAGAAATAATCACACTAGTATTAAATTGAGTAAGTTTCATGAATGTCACTCCGACAGGGCTCGTTGACATTACTTTCTGCAACTTGAGCTATTAAGTTGGCAACTAAAAATGTCAAGTTGACAACAGCCAACTGTCAGTTGACAGTTGTTGCTGTGTTTTGTCAACATGACAAAATTAAATAGAAAGTAGAAAATTTTGTTAGAATTTTGATGAAAGTTTTGTTCGTTTATAGAACATTTAAATGGTAAGGCGAACGCTAAACGCCCCAAAACATTCAAAAATAAAAAATAGAAAATCAAGCCCAAAACAAAATCAAAATACAAAATTATCATTATCATTTTTTGCTTTCAATACAAAATTATTAGTTGCAAACTTCAGGAAGTAATAACGAACAGTAAATGATTACATCACATAACAGTAATTGATTACATCACAACTGTTGTGATGTAATCAATTTTTCAGATTCGAAAACCCGGTCAAAATATACAAGAATAAGCATTAGTGGACCAATCAAGTCATCCAAAGCACGTTACAGAAAAGTAGTTGCAGGCTCGTTACTTCAAGTTGAATACCGAACAGAAGAAAAAATTCAAGCACAAAATTAAATTAAAATTTAGAATTCTCATGATCATTTTTTGCTTTCAATACAAAATTATTAGTTTGCAAACTTCAGGAAGTAATAACGAACAGTTGTGATGTAATCAATTTTCTAGATTCGAAAACCCGGTCAAAATAAACATGAATACGCATTAGTGAGCCAATCAAGTCATGCAAAGCGCGTTACAGAAAAGTAGTTGCAGGCTCGTTACTTCAAGTTGAATACCAAACAGAAGAAAAAATTCAAGCAAAAAATTAAATTAAAATTTAGAATTCTCATTATCATTTTTTTGCTTTCAATATAAAATTATTAGTATGCAAACTTCAGGAAGAAATAACGAACAGTAACTGATTACATCACATAACAGTCATTGATTACATCACAACTGTTGTGATGTAATCAATTTTCCAGATTCGAAAACCAGGTCAAAATAAACATGAATACGCATTAGTGGGCCAATCAAGTCATGCAAAGCACGTTACAGAAAAGTAGTTGCAGGCTCGTTACTTCAAGATGAATACCGAACAGAAGAAAAAATTCAAGCACAAAATTAAATCAAAATTTAAAATTATCATCTTTTTTTGCATTCAATATAAAATTATTAGTTTGCAAACTTCAGGAAGTAATAACCAACAGTTGTGATGTAATCAATTTTCCAGATTCGAAAACCCGGTCAAAATAAACATGAATACGCATTAGTGAGTCAATAAAGTCATGCAAAGCACTTAAAAGAAAAACAGTTGCAGGCTTGTTACTTTAAGTTGAATACCGAACAGAAGATGCCACTATTCAATGTCGCTGAACATACCAACATGTGAACACAGAAATATGGAAAAACGATGTTGTTAATGTTTTTCAAATTTGTAAGGCAATTCGAGGAGATTTTAGTAAAGACGGCGTGCATCAGGGTATAGCATAGAGAAAACTGTAGACATGTCCCAAAAATTCAAATAAGAAAAAATCATCATCACGATTTCTGCCGGGATATTTGGCGCCGCAGGGACCAAAGAGAAGAAGCCTGAAGATTCGCGGAGCATGTACATCCTTTTGGTTTGAAGAAAAGTTGCGAAAATTAAGTGTCGATAAATCGGAAATTGCGCCTTCAACGACGTGGGGTTCACAATATCGATGATATCAGGGATTTCGTCGTAAGGAATTTTGTTGAAAAGTAGATGGTAGTATGACCACGTGGTCGGGCCGATAACTGTAGACTTCATACAAGCTACCTCAGCGGCCATACCTTTATTTCGAAAGGAAGAATCCTCCGATGATAAGGCTCGCAACTTTTCCGCTTGAATTCCGATGGCCGGATGATGTGAGGACAACGGGCATTTGGTGTTCTTGCAGAAACCTTGATCGAAAGTGTAATTGCAATACTCGACCCCATAATCAAGCATGAGTGCGAATAAGGCGATATCAATCATTCCCAAATGGCGTTTTTCATGCCCGCTGCATGACGCCCCATTCTCAAGAAGGAGAAGAACCTTCCAGTCGGCCTTTTTCATACAAGCCACGATGAGCGGAGAGTAGCCTCCACAGTTACGTTTGTTTATATCTGCATATTTCTCCATCAACATTCTGATTAAGCTTTCCGAACACTCCGGATTCTTCAGAGCGAGCATCAAAGGAGTGTCATCCATCCAATTGGGTTCATTGATCGATGCTCCAAGGCCAAGAAATAGTTTGACAAGGTCAGAGCGTAAATTGGAACATGCCACGTGCAGGACAGTGTTGCCGTCTTTGTTTTTGATTGTGACAGACGGACTAAAGTCCATTAATTCCAATTCAAACTTATCTTTGCGAGGCACTTTTTTGCATGCCATAAACAGAGGTGTTTCCCCAGCATTGTCTTGCTCATCAACGTACGCACCGTTTAGCAACAAAGCGTGTCCAGAGTAATAGCTGACGTGGAGGGGCGTTTGCCCACGAATGTTCTTCGTATCTACACTTGCTCCTGCCTCAATCAACTCTTCGATGATAAGATCAGTTGGAGCTCTTTTCCGAGCAGCAGAAAACAGAGGAGTTTCCTCATAGCGATCAGCGCTGTCCACATCAGCTCCGTTTTCTAGGAGGAGCTTGACAGTATCCAAAACACCTGCATGGCACGCAATGTGCAGAGGAGTTCGTAGGGAGGCGTCTCTGATGTCGATGATTGCGTCATAAGCCAACAATAACCGAATTTCGTCTGTGGGACAGACGCTCTTCCTGCACATAGTGAATAGAGGAGGATCATCACAACCTCCCATTCCATTGGCTGGGACACCGTATTGAAGAAGTAACTCCATTGTAAGCTTGGAGGCCACGTGTAATGGTGACCGAACGGGGTTAGACAAGTCTGGAAATCGAGCAGCGTTTGCCTTGAGCATTTCAGTGATTAACTCATTGGAACGCTTATATTTGCAGGCAGAATATAGTGGTGTATTACGCTGTGCATCCAGCGCATGAACAGATGCTCCATTGCTTAAGAGCAAATTCACTGCAGTAGCTGTGGTTGCAACGTGAAGAGGGGTTTGGCCACGTGAGTTCTTCGTGTTTACGTCAATACCTGCATCTATAAGTTCCTTGATAGTGCACTTGAGTGCTGAAATTTTCGCACTATGTGGATTTATCCTACAAGCCATTGATAGGGGAGTCTCACCATTCAAAACCTTGGAATAACCCACTCCAGCTCCGCATTTAACTAAATCCTTCATACGGTGGGCTTGAAGCTTTTTGATGGCGTCCTTTAGGGCTTTGTTCAGGCGTTCATGATTCTTTGGACGTGGAGGAAGGGACGTCGATGAATTCCTGTTTTCATCGCTTGCAGGATTTCTTCTGTCTTCACTGCTCCTCTGAGTGGGCTTAGTAGGAACCTCGTTATTGCTCGAGCCAGGCAACGGATCTTCCTCAAATGGTTCGGCCATTGTTCTTCGTTTTCAGAAGTCCCAGAGTCCTGGAAATAGAATACGTACAAATAGATGAGAGTCGGGAAAAATGATTGAACTAAGAGATTCACATAACACAATGCAAAGTGGTTTCATCTCACAGGGCTTTCTACCAGCCGAGCGCGCCATCGCAGTCTGTCCCTACCTTTAGGACCCCTTCCCCCTGCAGGGGCTCGAGGTAGGTGCATAGCTCACGTTCAGCAATTATTCAGATACCAGATTGACTTTCAGAGGGGGCCTGGGAAAAACAGCTCCCACCTACTAATAAGGCCAATGAACGGGATTACTTGGATGGGAAGGTAAGGTAAAGGGTGAAGTGAGTTTTACGTCAAGATTTTTGACCTCTTGGGCCTGACATGACGCACAGTGGGGCGAGTGATCCGATTCCACGGACATCCCACTTTCAGACCCTTAAAAATTTTCTTTTGACACACACAATTGACTTTTGACACGTAACCTGGGTCTTTCATGCTTTTATGTGTGCTGAATCCGAATCCGAAGTCAGTTTGTCGCTAGAGAATCACGTTTTGGAGATACAGCCCCGTAAAATGGTGTAAACGTGCGAAATTTTTAACTTTCGATTCCGCCCAATTAAGTGCGCCGTTATTACATGAAATCTAACGCTGAACACGAATATGCCACCCATGATGAGTCTCAAATACTCCTATGTCATGGAAATAGGCAAATAAGCTACTGTTTCAAAGCGAATTTTCCAAGAAAATTCAGCTATTTGTCTCGTTCAGAAATTTCACATGACCCCCCCCCCCAAAAGCGGAAACACCTTTAAAGTTCGTTCTGTGTATGTTTCCCCCATTTTGGAAATTTTAGGAAGAGGGGGGAGGGGGGCTCGTGAGATACCCTATTATACGTAACTCTCTTTTAATTTCCGCGATAAAAAATCAGTGCCTTCGTAGAAAAAACCTTCTCCCTAAGAGTAATTATGAGTTCGTTAGCCAGCCCAATTGGAATGTGGGGAGTGGTCCAATTTCCAAAATTGTGCTCCATATAATCCCCAAAAACCATCCTAAACCAACATTGGCATCTGGGGTGTCCTCGAATACGTATTTTGGAGTGCTGAATCGATTGCAACTAGTACCAGCCCGATTTTCCCCACCCAGATTACCAAATGGGCCAAATAATGTTGTTCTAAAAAATAGCTTATTTTACAAAAAGGCAAGTGAGTTGTCATTTTACATGTCTTTTTGGTCGTTGAATCGATTGCTACCAGTCCCAATCGTAATTTCCTAACGAATGCCTATGATAGTTGGTATCACACAAAACCGAAAACATGACATTTACAGCGGTTGAGCTAACAAATTATCACCGTTCTCGGAGAGTAGGAAAAAGTTGGTCGCAAAATCAACGAGATTCCCTTCAGAAATACCTCAGGAACACGGGGGTATATTATTAAGCCGTTTTCTGAACCTTTTGAACCTCTTTCGGAAATGACCAATTTGTGTCAGAAACCGGTCAAAAACTCCCTTTTTTCAACGAGATAAGTCCACAAACATCCCAAAACAGTTTATTTGCGGTCAGTTGCTACTACAAAACATTGTTAATACATGAACAGAATGAAATTGGGGGGGGGGGGGAATTGATTCCACGAACGCATCCAAACACACCGTGAATTTTTAAAAAATCCCATACCAGCTGCCCGAATAACGCTGATTTCCCCATACCACTCAAGTTCATTCTACCGTACGTTCCCCAAATTTGATTTTTTGTCTCGGCAATTGGTTTTCCATGTTCCTTGGGGTATTAGGGATAGGATGTAACAGGTTTTTCATCGGTCCGAACATCTTGGTTTTTCGGCCAATGTCGGGGGTTTTCTGCGTATTCGCCCCACTTGTGACGGGGCGCGGATTTATTAATGAATCACTTTAACCCAGCTGCACTAAGTGCAGTGCACTTTTATTCCCAAAATTTCCATGGTCTTCAACGCCCGAATGGTCTAGGGAACCGATTGTCGACTAATACTTTTTTCTGAAAGAACTTCATAATTTGAAGCCATGGCAGTGAGTTTTGGGCTCCTACGGTGTAATACAAATTTCGCACTCTCGAAAATCGGCACTTTCGAAAATTTCAACTTTGAATCTGGAGGGAAGAGTGGCGCTTCCAAGAAGTGCTCTCTGGTGGTCAGCCGATGAACTAAAAGCACGAATTCGGAGAGATTCACGAGATCATAAAAGGTGAAATCGCAAGGAAAATAGTCGTTCGGATCTGTTCTGACGCTAGCCCAAGGAGCTTAAGAAGCTCCTTGCGCTAGCCTGACGGGACAGACCATAATATGGTCATGAATATTATTCATGTTCACCAACATAACAACCAAAAATGAAAAAAGATTTTTTGTACACTTTCTTTCTTTGTGCGAGTGCACTCTGGCGGATTATTCAAAAACGCTCCTTAACGTTAAGGAAGTCCTTAGGAGGCGTTTTAGGAGGCTCCCTATTCAAAAACGCTCCTTAACGTTAAGGAAGTCCTTAGGAGGCGTTTTAGGAGGCTCCCTAAAACGCCTCCTAAGGACTTCCTTAACGCTAAGGAGCATTTCGTCCCCCTAAATGCAGAAGGGCGAATATTGCAAAAGCAAAAGCAATAATATTGCTTTCAATATTATTGTCAAAAGCCGTATCATTGTCATATTCGCCCCAACATATTTTTTTTTTTTTTACCTCAAATAGCATCTTTCTGATTGATCTGGATCGTCCCGCTCTTTTCAAATTCGGAAAGAGGAGGAGAAAATAATAAAGATGGGTGCCCTAACTCAAAATCGCCGTTTTGCAATATTCGCCCTTCTGCCCGGAGGGGGAAGATTTTTTAATACGGCCCAAAGTGTCACGCAGGGAAATTCAAAACACCAAATATTAACTAGTGAAGAATTAGTGATTTAGATTTCCTCTTGTCAGACACCTAATTTCTCAGTGCTAACTGTACTGAGTACTTTGTTCATTATTAGTTCAACTATGTTCGGCCGAGTTTTCCCATTTCTCTGCCCTTGTTCCCTAGCCCATTGTTAGGTTTGTTGGAAAAAGAGATTTATCCCTACTTGACCCTACCTAACAAATACGTCTGGGGATGACCTTACTAAAAAATGGTTATTTATAAAGGTGCCTTCGGAAGAAAACCAGCAGTAGGTAACCCACAAAAGCGTCAGAACGGACTCACCAAAAATGTAGGACGATCCGCAAAATCACACAAGACACGCGCGGGGAATCGTGAAGGTTGTGGAAAAAGCGATTAATAATGGGGGATTTGCATGTTTTTTTTTTTTTTTTTTGGTTTTTTTTTTTTTTTCTGAAAGTACTCAGAGAATGTAGGGGAAACAGCAGTCAGCCGCCTGAAATCGCTTCCAGAAAATTTAAATAATTTAACGAAAATTACGGCGTTTGGAAAACGCGGGGGGGGGGGGGGGGGGTGCACGGCCATGGAGGGAGCGTGACGTCACTACCAATTGTTCCGGATTGTTCCGCCAACGGTTGCTACTCCACTACTCATCACAGAATAAAATTCAATTGAGCCGTGAATCCTTCTGATAAGGCTGTAAACTTCAAGTACCATGTATTATGAATTATGTTTTCCGTCGTATCAAGTTATAATTGCAATACATTTATCATATAAGCTGATGACACTAGCGCTCCTGGTGAGAGATTCACTGGAACTGTGACGTCACTGCCTAAAGAGTGACTGGTGGGAAACCCCTGCTGATTCAAACTGTGCGTTTCGTTTTATCTCCTACAATGATTTTTTTTCGTTGGTATTGGAAGCTGTGCAAGTTACTTTTTAGCCATATTATTGAAAGGTAGGGAAGAATTCCAAATCTAAAATAAATGCAAATCCCCCATTATTTGAAATTAACTGAACGTTGCCGAGGATGGAGATCAGAACTTGTACTACTATCTGGAGGGGGACGGGTGCCCAGCCACACCTATCCACCACCACCAGACTGCAGGAACATTCAAGCGGGGAAACTGCACTATGTACTACATCCCGGAGGCAGGGGGCAAGCGAACGACAGTGACATCGTCCCCAAATTTAAAATTTGATTGTAAAGAAAATGTTAAATTTTGCCATGTGAAGGTCACCTTTGATTTCGAGGCGTTGAAGCCGTAAATTCTTAACTAAACTTGGTCATAGTCGGAAAAGAAAAATCAGGATGACGTGGCAAAAAACCTCGATATCTTTTGAGGGAAAAATGCCCACGCCGGGTGCAGAAAAGCTCGGATGATGAGCAAAGACACAGCGCAGGCGCTGGATAAGCATGTCACGTTCGTGGCGGTACCCGCTAGAAAAGGCACATCTCTCCAGCATTAAAAACTGCAGAGGGATCCTAGACCTCGAGTAGGTTACAGATCGAGGCTGACAAAACTTGGCTGCCTGTGAAGATAGTGAAAAAAATCGTAAAAGCTGGTTGCGATTATTCAATGTAAAAATTTCGCTTTACATATCGTTCCTAGTCGATGGTCGCACCACTCGGCCAATCGACATGAAATGAAAGAAACTTAAATTAATTAGATAATTTACATGTCACCTCTCACTGCACGACTGAACAAAGAGAAGAATATTAACAAAAAAAAATTAAAGGTGTCTTTCAAGGCTTGCTGCCTCATGAAATGAAAGGGGGAGGGTTACAAAATTCAGTACTAAATTACTATGGGGCACAGTGTGGTGTTTGCCGACGGTGCAGAGGTCTAATCCAATGAGGTGGTTAGGGTGAGAAATGACTCCTCTGCTGAGTTCACAGGTTCACATCTGAATATCAGTTCAACTGTTCCCAAGTTACTCTGATGAGCATAATCGCTCGAAACCGGTCCCCACACTACAATTGTTTATTTGAATAAACAATTTAGTACTCAGCAGAGGAGTCATTTCTCACCCTAACCACCTTTCGGAAAAGCTTGGGCTGTGACAAGACTTGTAGCTGTGACACTTAGTGTGCTGATTTGAATAGAAGCGGGTTCTGTAAATCGCAGATTTGATACGTCACGGGTGAGAGAACTTCGGTGATTACGAAGGGTCCACAAAACCTCGAGCTGAGCTTGGCACTCACACCTGTGGATTTATCCGAAAGGATGTGGGTCTTGAGGTAGGCGTAGAAAACGATGTAGCGATATGACGTCGGTTGTACAGCTTGGCGTAGTGCTGGTGAGCACGCTGGACGTCGGCGACCGCTGTCCTCCAGGTGTCAGGCAGGTTGAGGTGGCGTTGATCGGTGTTTGAAGAGTTCTTCCGAAGAAAAGTTCCGTGGGGCTGAATTTGGTCGTCTCGTTGAATGCAGAATTCAGTGCGATTTGGGTTAGGTGGAGGTGGTGTGATTTTGAATGAGATTCAGTACATTGAGAGCGAAGCGCTGATTTAAAATCTGGCGTTCTGCTAGATTCGGGTTGGGATAGTAGGTTGGGTTGTAACTATGCTTCATTCCACATGAAAAAATGAAGTCACGAAATTTTTTTGATGTGAGGTATGCTGCGTTGTCCGAAACGATCCTCTCCCAATAACAGTGATACATAATTGTGTCCGAGGTCGTCCGAGTGAGGGAACGAGGATTGTGTAGCGCGACATACCGTCGACTGAATTAAAATAATATTTTAAATCTAATATATAATTTTATAAAATCTAATATAATCTCTATAATCTAAAATCTAATATAATCTAATCTAATATTTTATAAAATAATATTATGTATCGTACCCGAGTGAATTTGGGGTGGATGGGGGAGCAGCGGTAGAGGGAGTGGTGACGCATCGGTTCATTGAATGGCTTCGAGATCCCAGTGTGCGCGAGACAGTCCTGTTGGTTTGGCCCCGGACGCGTATTTCCAATCTGTACACCGTTTGAGCCCCAAAGACGGGGTCGAAATCGTTAATGGTTTGGAATGCGCTTTTGCCTCCAAACTGTACACTGATTCAGCCCAGAGCTGGGGAGGTGGAGTCGAAATGGTGGAGGGTTTGTGAAGCGCTTCTGCCCTCCAAAATGTACACTGGTTCAGCCCCAAAAAGAATCAACATCAAAAATCTTACGCAGCATTGTAACTCACAAAGCTGTTACATTCAGTCAGTTTTTCACCATTAAAAGGAGCTAAACTTACGGAACGAACATGATTGTACAGCAAAATAACCGGATTGATTCAAAGCCACACGTGCTGAAATTTGAGCAAACATTTTTGAATGTCAATAAGTTGAGTACATACTAGTTTACAGCATAGAAGGCAGATGGATCTTCGTTGGTATTGGAATAATTCTATCCTATTAATTGGAGGCTCTAAGTATTAGAATAATTCTCATACCTATGGAATTGCCTTGCAGACTTATTCTAATACCTACCTTGTTCTTAGAACAAGGAGAATTCTCGAAGAGCGAGTAAGCGAAGGGGTGGGTAGAGGGATTTTGATAAATAATATTTATCATTATTATGTTGGTGATGGGGAGGAGGGTATGTCTTGGAATTCCTCGGGGCTGAACCAGTGTACATTTTGGAGGGCAGAAACGCATCACAAACCCTCCACCATTTCGACTCCACCTCCCCAGCTCTGGGCTGAATCAGTGTACAGTTTGTAGGCAAAAGCGCACTCCAAACCATTAACGATTTCGACCCCGCCTTGGGGCTCAAACGGTGTATAGATTGGAAATACGCGCCCCGGACCATGACTGAAGCACTGACGGTGGCCCTTCGGATGGAAGCGGTATCGCGATTACCGAGTATGAGCCATCAGCAAACCAACCTCCCAAGAGACTCCAGTGCTACATTTGTGACCAGCCCGGCCATAGTTTTCAGAGGTGTCCTCAACGCCAAGCCGTCAAACAGAGGGTTCCAGTTGTGGCCGAGGGTGACAACCCACAACCAGCGCCCCAAGGATTCAGTGACGGGACCACGCCTACGACTGATCTCCGACTGCGTGGCGCCATAAATGGCACCCCTTGTGATTTGATGGTGGATACTGGGTCATCGACAACGAATACCTCATGTGCTGACCTGCAGAGCGCGGAGAGGGACGAAGAAATCGACTTGGGCGCCCCCAAAGAAGTCAGCAACGACGAGCCCATGCCGGAGGACGCTGAAGCTGAGGAGAAGGGAAAAGACGTTGAAGAGGAACGCAAAGAAAGCGACGATCTGCGATGGGAGTACACTGAGGAGAAAACGTCCGATGGAGCGGAGCAGCTCGTCCGATGGCAGAGTCTTCAAGGACAGAAGCAGGGGAGAGATGTCATTGTCATTGTCGACAAGAAAAGATGAGATCGAGGACAGGAGCCCGACGAAGAAGCCACGCGTCTCCAACGCGAAAACGCCAGGTGCAAGATGCGACTACAGATTTGTGGCTACGGCGACCGCTAAAGACGCTAAGGCCTCCATCACCAATCTGCACGAGCTGGTGACCAAACGATGGTGGAGGTATAGGCGTCTCAAGGAATTGGGGGTCCCTCTTCTTTTGAGGAGGGACGAGTGTGGTACGGGCGCCTCCAAGGGACTATTGGTTGCTACCTATATGGCACAGACCTCAGGTCACTGATTCACTCGCCGCTTAACAATATAATATATTACACTAATATAATAGATATAGTATATTATACTAGTATAATAGATAATAAAAGTTTCACTTTAAAATTTCAACTACCAAAATTTAGTATTCAAGAAATAGAAATTAAAATAGTCACTGAAGACTCCCGACGACCATTCAGCTGAAAAAGGAGACTCTGGGTTTTCTCGGCATTCAACAATAATGCATTGTTAGCACACCAGTCCCGAAGAGAAGGGTCTGGTTGTTTCGAGAGGTTGAAGACGGCGAAAATTTGCGGGAAATCCTGAAGTATTGCCAACGTAGAGATTGGAGATGTTTCCGTCGGTGTAATGGGTTCCTGCCGCTAAGTAGCTCGTCGCTCATGCAATTTCGGCTCATGTAGTCACAAATGGTATTGAATTTGCCTTTTATATGATGAGCCATATAACGAAATGGCATGAATTCGTTGACCTATAGCTAATTTTCCTCCATTCTTAGCTAAATTGGAAACAGGCGTCAGTGCCTTGTGGTCGGTAAAAAGGTCGAACTCATCGTGTTCAAGGTAATCCCACACAACACACTCACCCGGGGGGGGGGGGGGGGGGGGGTGTAAAAACTATTAATAATTATTTGAAATTAACTGCACGTAGTCGAGGATTGAGATCAGAACTTGTACTACTATCTGGAGGGGGAAGGATGCCCAGCCCCACCTATCCCCCGCCGTCTGTGTGCAGGGACATTCAAGCCTGGAAACTGCACCATGTCCTACACCCCGGAGGCAGGGAGCAAGCGAACGTGACAAACGGGAATTGAACCCGTGGCCTCAACAGAATACAGAGCGATGTGGCTAACCCCCAGAACCTCCCGGCTAATCCGGTCTCCCTCGATGGGAAGGTACTGCGTGATTATTGGCAAATTTCATAGGCCATGTAAAACAGAAAACGGTCCAAATCTCCAAAAAGTGAGAAGAATGTTACTCAAACAACAAGGTTTGCTTCTTCAGCTTGTCCTTAAATACACCACTTGCCGCTCATGAATGTCCCAAACCCTTGGGTATTAAGCATAGCACAAAACACAGAATCAACCTTGAGTCAAAGGCCTTCTTGGGTTCAGGGGTTTCAGTCCGGCCCTGTCGTCTTCCCCGCGCGTTTCTCAACGGGGTCTTGAAGGAAATTTGATGTCGTTTTTGAATATCAAAAGTATTTTTTGCGCTTTTCCGCGCTTCTATTTTTATTTTGCTCTTTTCAGTTTCGATGATAAAATTTCCGAGAACAACATTTTTCGCGGAATGGAGGCTCTCCCAAACAAAAACCGACGGTCAAAAATTGTCATACGTTTCAAGAGAAAAAGCGCCGCAAAACCACCGCATTTGTTCCCTATGGAGTTTAGGGAGCCTACCTATATTCCCCGAAAACCATTAAAACCTACACGCCATCCAGTTCCTTGATACGGTATAAGATCAAAATTCTCGCCGTTGGTGTAGGTAACACTCATAGAGGGATAGATTGAAATTCCAAACTACCGAAAGCCAGATAGAAGGAATATTCGATGCCACGTCGACCAAACGGAACGACCAAACAATCGTAGAACGGCAGGTGACTACACCCTGAATAACAAGCAACATTCACAAACATTAGATCTAGTCATGAAGGTGCGGGGGTGCTAACTCGCTAACGAAGAATTGTGCTTATTGTAAGCAGATTTATACAAGCGGAATAAGTGGGATTTCGGAATAATACTGCCGTCCTAGGATAAAACACCCTATCGAACATTTTAGTGTTTTTGGAGTTAGGTGCATGGTTGAGTAGATTTCGGCGTGGCGCGTCTTTTGCATCAAGTTAGAACTTCCTATCTCCATTTGAAAGGTTCGGTAAAAGACTTGATCCTATCTCGAATAGTGTGCATGGCCTAGAAAATTTTTTTTCACAAAATAAAGAAAATGGAGATAGGGTGTTTTAACTAACGACGGCAGAATAGGTAAGCAAGACACTACCTAATAAACTATCTGATTAGACAATAATAGTCTATTGTAATTATTACAATAATATGGACTTACCCAAGAAGTGTGATTGGCAAGATACAGTAAACTCCAGAAATCTACCTCGTCGGAGAAACCAGGTCAACGAGGGTTGAAATTTTTGATCCTGTAAAATGTAAATAATTTATCAGAACCATGAGCTTTCCTTCTTCGGGAGGTCGGAAATTAGCGATTCCCTCCTCATATTCGGACTCTCCACTTTCCAAAACTCTCTTGGTTTGAAGCTTATGGCTCAAATTTCTTTTCGTTTTGATCAGAAATAAACAGTTGGGAAAAGTAAAATTTTGAAAGAACCGGGTAGGTAGCTAGATTTGCAACTGACCTGCAATTGACTCACCAACTGTACACGAGTCCATTGGAGGTCAGATCTGTTGTACAGTGAACATAGGTGGACATGGGTGACGTCCTTTTGTCAATCCACTGTCACAGTCCACTTGTGAATGTAAGTCCACACATCAGGGCTTAAACCTGATTTGAAGCGCAATATAAGGTAAAATAAATTGACCACACTCGCCAATAGGTGATTTCAAACAGCTGAGTACCTATTAAATGGTTTCTGAATGTATCGTAAGACTTTGAAGCGGAAACTATTGAATTAAAGTAAATGTCTATGGTTACGATTCCTACGAAAATTATTTGAAAATGGATGAAGATCCCAATCAACTCACGTATCGGGTAGGAACCCCAGTCTTCGGCACTCCATGGAGGTTTTTAACACTTTCCACGCGGCGCGGATGAATTCAGACAATCCGAACGTCCCAGATCCGCGGAGCGCCTGAATTCATCCGCGCAAACGCCCTCGCCCCATCTAGCGTTTCTTCAAGAAACTGACCATACCCCGTATGTTATCAAGTATTTTATCGTTTGTCCTCATTGTAGTTGAGTCAATCAACACAAGAATGCTCTCCGTTCCCGGTCGGACGCGCTGTCATTTTCGACGAATAAAAATCATATTTCATTGGAGAGTTGGATGATTTACCCTTTTTTCCTGGCGAAAGTTGAGGCACAATAGTACTAATTAGTTACAAAAAGTCAATACAAAACATCACAATGTACAAAAAGATCCAAAAAGAACTAAAAATTGACCAAAAATATTCAATGCATAAAGTCAGGATCGAACTCGCGACCTCAAAAACGTTCTTTCTTGCAAGAGGTTGTTGCGGGTTTGCATAACTTATCGTAGCATATAGCGGCGCGACTGAATTCAGGCCTAGTACGTAACGCACTTATTCCGATGAATTATCGTCTTGGAAAACCGTTACTATTCATAACTAGTCATAACAAGTTGTTTTATTCAGTTTTTTTTGTTCGAGTTAGTGCCGCCCACGGTGAGGAACACCCCCGTCACGGCCGCGTGGAAAGTGTTAATTACAAAATAATAAGCTTCTAGAACGTTCTACAAAGTTCGGGATGCGCACGCGGACGCGCAAGTGGACGAATAATCGTCACAGCAAATCAAGATGGCTGACCCTCGGATGAAATTGTGTAAGAACGAGAATCTCTTTGAATCTCTCCATTTGTATCTGATACAAAATTACGAATAAAGTGATGAACAAATAGATTAAAGAACAAATTGTTGTACAAAAAGAATATTTCAATATTATATTCGAGAGTTGGCAAAAGAGTTCTTAGAATCTGATGATATGCGTACCAAACGCAGAGAGACGGAACACAGGAGAGGAATGAGAGCAAAGAAATGAAAATCAGAAAAATGTCCAGCTTCCTGAGGGACCGTTGAGAGACGAGCAATAGGTAATCTAAAAACAGACTTGCATTAACTATAATAATTAATGTTAACATGAATCTTACCAGAAAAAAAGAGCGTGTCCATCCGCCGCAGAATCTGTGAATCAAATGAAATATGGCGGCGAAATACAGTGATGCGGCATCACTGATGCCAAATGGCCAACCAAAACAACCTGCATCAGTGATTGAAAATCAGTTCTGGTTTAAATTACAATTACATTATAATTATACATTATATATTATACATTTACATACGGGAAAATATTGCAATTACATTAATTTACATACGGGAAAATATAGCATAAAAACGAAGTTTCGATTTACCCATATCACCTGAAGGCGCGTCTGATCTTCCTGACGATTCTGTTCTCGATGATCTCATGATATTAGGCACATGTATAAAATTTATAAAAATATAAAAAATATTAATAATTATTATATAGATATTAGGTGGGTATATTATAATAAAATCAATTTAAAAAATATATAAAAAATATTAATAATTATTATAAAGATATTAGGTGCGTATATTGGTGGGTATTAGGTGGGTATAATGAAATCATTTACAAATGGGTAATTTCGGTTTTGAGAATCCCTGTTCTTCTATAGCTGGATTCGCAGTGTAATCCTGAAAATTCTAGTGTTATTCTGTATCAATCTGTTACTTTGTCCTAGGTACCGGAAAGTAACTGATACTCTTAAATGTGACAAGCCGAAAGTATCTGCTACTCCAGTCGCAGCTTGGTCGTCAAGTTGTTACTACCATGCTCCTGTGAATACACGGCCCATGCTCCATGTCACCTGGTTTTAGTCCTCGGAACAAAGTTTTTTTGTGATCAAGTTGCATTGCCGACTCCAGGAGTTCATATTCTAGGACATGGCCAAAATGGGTAGAAATTTTGAAAAATCATAGCTCCCTTATTATGGAAGGTACAGAATAGCGGTTGGTCCCATTCGACGCAGAAACAATCTACCTACAAGACCTCGTTGGGAAAAAAATTTTAACGGCCTTAGTATTTACGATAGGAGGTAAAAAGTATCAAAAAAAGATGTCGGACCTCGAAAAATGGATTCTACGTCCAAAAATACTTCGAAAACGACATCTAAATCGACCCCATAGTCGAAACCCTTAAAATACCTACAATGTAGATTCTGTAGAGTCTATAGGTAGGTACATACATATAAAATCCTGCCTGGAGGTTTTCCACAGATGGGTGGCGATTTGTTCCTAGTAAAAATTTGCATTCCTCGGGGGAATGAAAAAGGAAGCGAAGCTTTATATCATTTTGCAAAATCAGTTTTATTGCATACCTACCTACACCGGGAGTGAGTGTGGGCACTCCGAGTCCGCATCAGCTGCCAGTATAGTGTCCTATATATATCGCGTTAATGACTGACTCACGATTTTCACTTCAAAAAAGCTTCGCTTCAAAAATTTCCCCGCCTCCTCCATCTTTGTAACGTCCCTGAAGCCCCTCGGATTCCACCCGTTCTGAGTACGTCTTTCCGACTTCCTTGACAGCGGCCCGGTTGGAAGAGCCAAACGCGCCCCGATCTCAGGAAATCTAAAATTTTAAACTCGCCGTCAGAAATCGCTCGTTGAAAATTTTCTATTAAAATTCGCATCTCTAGGTAGGATACGGTCGAAACCCCATTAGCTCCGCTCGGCCAACCGCTTATTTGGACAGGGGGGCCTCGCTTCGCTCGGCCGGGGGGGTCCGCGACCCCCCTATTCGTAGCTAAACGGTCGGCAGAGACGATAGAAAAAATCGGCGTATTTTTAGGGCTTACCGTTTAGTCAGAGTAGGCTGAATTAGTGATTTAGATAATATATATATCGCGTTAGAGACTGACTCACGATTTTCATGGGGAGACTCCCCGAGCGGCGAGCGTTCCTAGCGGGGGAGGGGGGGCGTCCGTATAAAAGCTTCTCTTCAAAACGTGACTTTGGTTTTGAAAAACCCACGTTTTTTCAACATTTTTTTGGCAAAATCACACATTTCTCGTGGTTTTAGACACCAACTCTTATATATTTTCGGAATCAGCGATAAATTTCCAGTAAGAAGAGAGGTTTTGTGGCATTTTTGGGCATCCGCACGTTTAGCTGCGATTTTCTGAACTGAAAAAGGCCGGAAAAACGAAAAATCACCAATAACTCAAAAATTTGGACGTGACCGGAAAAAACGGGGGTTGGATTCGGATTCAGCACCCCAAAAAACATAGAGTTTGATGGTTTTTTCCGCGGCGCCTGAGATTGACCTTTTTTTGTAAACCTGTGTTATAGATATATGATATTATAGATACCCCTTTTTACCCCCCCCCCTTTTTTTTTTTATAAAAAGGGGCTACGGCTAGAGCCCCCACAGATTAACAAAATAATAATGTAACCTATATTATAATCTTCAGGCATCATGATTAGGAATCAATTGATCATGATCTGCAGGCGACCAGACAATCATATGATTTTTTTGATGAAGCTTCTTCTTCCTGGACCTGATCTGGTTGATCATGATCAATGGATTCATGGCAGTCTGAAGATCACGATCAACTGATTCAGATGATGATCTTCAGACGATGATCATGATTCAGATGATCCTGTACCATCTCCCGACAGTTCACATTCGTGGTTACCCCCGTCCACCCATCATTACCCGCTCGATCATCATTCGTCATTCTCTGACAACCTCGCTTCCCGTCTTATTAATGATCATGATCGTCTAAAGATCACGATCAACTGATTCATGTTTGTCTGAAGATCATGATTAACTGGTTTATTATTTTTGGAACGACACCTATGGACCCACCTTTTTTGGACACCTACTATTCGTGACGGAGGTAGAAAATTCTGATCGGCCTTAAATGTGACATTACTCGTTTACATGGAGATTACAAAAACGAAATGGTCGTCCACCATAAGATGTATTTTCCGAGTAATTTTGGACGTATCGACATCATTTTCCGAGGTCCCTCATTAAATGAGGGATAATGAACAAAATTTGAACAAATTTTGTTCAAACATTGGACAGAAAAAAAGTTTTTTCTTATAATTTTTCCAAAACCTTTCCTTATGATACAGAATTAATTTTTGCCCAATATGAAAGAATAAAATTTTGCCCCTTGTGTAAAATTTGCAGCGTTTTTATATTTTCCTAAAGAGATAGGTTTAAAAAAAATTGTTTCTATTTGCTGGGCGGTTTTCGGCGGTTTGGATGTGCCGATAGGCGGATGGACCTGTCTAGCATCTGGCAATAGTGGTCGGAAAAATTACCTATCAAAAGTAACTTTTGATAACTGTTATTCTCGCCTGCTTAGTTGGGTTTCCTGCCGCTAGTGATCAGCAGCGCTAGTGGTCAGTAGATTAATCTGTGTCTGTGGCGCTACAGTGGCTGTTGCCCTATTTCCCTCGCATTTTGAAATGTCAGCATCCCCCCCCCCCCCCCCAAGCACCAAAGAAGCCCAAAGCAAAAAAACGCTGCAAATTTTGCACTAGGATTTATTATTCTTTGATAATATCAAAGATATAACAGGTTATTTGTGCATACATTTAATTCTGTCAATGAAAGAATTTTAGAAAAAAATTATTTTTGGTTTTTATTTTTCACAAAAAAGTTTTTGGATTTTTTTCAACACTTTTTTCAAAATTTGAAAAAAAAACAAAAAATATTTAATATTTTTTGTTTTTTACTTGAATATTATTTGACCTCGTGGGATCCTTCATAAATCCCATTAGTAGCCCCATGAAAGCCCTATAATAGATCGCAAAAGTGAAATCGGATCGTTCCGGCACCTCCAAAAATGGATTCTACTTCCAAAAATACTTCGAAAACGACACCTAACTCGATCCCATAGCCGAAAACCTTCAAAAAAGCCCTTCTGTAGCCCCTTTTTAGCCCCACAGAGCTCCATGGGTTTGGACGATCGGGCTGAAAACCTTGCGGGCACAACAAGATGGTAAACCGAGTATTTTGTCATAATTTCAGATTTAAAAAAGTTCCTACTGTCCAAAACGGCCTGGACGGCGGACGGACATTTCGGTTTTGGAATCTAGACCTCTTGAAACGGATAATGCCAAATTTTGAGGCCGATCGAAGTCGTCGACCTCCGTCGCGAAAACGTAGGTGTATTATTCCAAGAATAATAAACCAAAATTCGATATCCGGCATCCAACCCAAAACTCCGTAGATCTACGGATTTATCCGTAGGATTGGCTACTGCCACGATCATCAACACAGATGCCAGCGCTGTGAATCCCGAGCGACCGGGAACCGAACTAGAGATTGGCTCAGGGACTCGACGTTTGTCCGTTTCCTCTCTGTTACTCTGTGGTCCGTACTCTGTTACTCTGTGCGTTTGTCTAATGACTGTTGTTTATCGCAATTTGCTATTGTGATTGTTCTCATCATTGAGCTGTTATGATTGTACTTAGTGGAAGAACGAAGACGTGCGTCAGATTTGTGAGAAAATCTCTTGTCTAATCCTTGCGTACTTGTCAGTGTCTCGTTTTATTAAGAATACTCATTGTCATTTAATTGTTGAACTGAAGTGATTCCGTGCGGTATGGCTGCTTATTTGAGTAACAAGCGTGGAAATCTTTTTGAGGAAGAGGATGACGTTGATGATGATTCTTTCTTACGTAATTCGAGGACCAACAACTATTTATTGAGTGATGATCGTACTAAACAGAATGTGGATCAGTTTATGGATTTCGAACAAAAACGAAACCAGCTGCTCCAGAAACAGAAGGAAATAGAGCAGCGAACTGTCAAGTCTACGGAGCGATCTCTGAGTTACCTACGGAATACAGAGGAAGTTGGCGTTGCCACAGCATCGGTTTGTGTTTCGATTATATTACAGTGTACTTTCATGTGCCATACTACTGGACAATGCTAAATTCTGGCTTCATGCATCTATTTGGATTTGAAGCTATTCTGGCTTTGTGCTATGAATTCATGTTACAAGAACAGGTTTCGATAGTTATTCTCGATAGAGGCGGGGTTACCCGGTTTGCACAATGTATAGTTGTAATATTTGGTAAATTCCGTGGGTGTATACATGATTATGAATTGGTCGTATATTATAAGAATATGTCAAGGCCATTAGATTCTAGTACATTATACTAGATGGCCTTGACATATCGACAGTAAATCGAGAAAACCTCGTAAGTCCATTTTCCTAAACTTTACAGGAGACGCAAAAAACTGATTTCACAGCTGTGAGTAATATTTGAATCCTCGTTTTGACTGATAATGAGTTTAAAATCATCTTTGCGGTGATTTGGTACTGTAATCTTGGAATAAAACTGAGTTATAATAATAGAATAAGAGCTCGAATCGCGACAGAAGTTTAATAAACACAATTATAAACAGTGCGACCTTCGTGAATCACTTCACGACAATGGTCGAAATACTCTTGTCAGGACTCTCTTCACTGGGAAACCTTGTAAAGCCTTGGAAAACCTTGTAAGTCTTGGACATACGAGATTTGATCACCCTTCTGAAAGGTATACAGACTTACGTGTAATTTTAATTCCTTCCTGAACGCGAAATGGCTCGTAAAAAAGGATCAACGACTACACAGACACGTGCTGACTGATATCCTTTACCCGAAAAAAGGTTTTGACCAAAAATCGGACTTACGAGGTTTTCTCGATTTACTGTCAATATTCATATTGTAAGGCGGTTGACAAGACGAAGGTTCCACAACCGAACTTTCTCTATATTTCAGTCCCAAGCAAACTCACATTTCATGCATTATGCCATATGGTTGGCAACCAATCCTCCTTTGGAGGCGGCCACCTAACACTATTAAGAATCACATTTAACAAGTTGGTTCACTTGCTCTTCCTCAGACCCCAGTGACCCTGAGCTGGGGTCTGAGGAAGAGCAAGACTTGCAAGACTTACTGCAAGGGTGCACTGAGGTGGACAAGTCCACATGGCTTCTTTATGGTATTATACATCTTACAGAACTTTCTGGTGGTGGCATTCTCATGAGAGTAACTGAAGGTCGTCCATTTTATCGAGAGGCCGGGCGTGCTTCGAGTGTACTTATGTGATCCTGAGGGATTATTGCAAGATTCTTTTGAAGATGGCAATGAATCAAGGACGAATCAGGGTGACCATCTCATTTTTTGTGAAAGGAGGACATTCGGGATGGGGGGAAACTGCCCGACCAGGAATCTGTCCGAAACGCCCTCCCTGGAAATTCGGGGAGATCGGGGCCTCGTCTCAAAACTCTCCGAAAATCTGATCCTCAAAACTCCCCGAAAAAAGTCGAACGAGGATTCTGCCAGAAAACAGAAAACACAACAAGCCAGAGAAAAGCATAACTGGCATTACATTTTGGAAATTAGATGCCAGTTAGGCTTTTCTTTTGCTGTTCTTGTTTCTGATTTTGCGAAGAGACGAAAGCACCGTGAAACAAAGAAGTATTCTGGATCATGATCGTGGTTTTTGGGATCAAACTGCCGACAGATACTCAGACTGGGGAAGTCAGCTTAAAATAAAAAACATGACAAATCTTTGCTGCTGACCGCAACTATGGTAGAACTATAATATATTGTAGGTACCTATGACTTGGGAGCTTTAAATCCCGAAAATTTCCTTTTTTGTCGTTCAAACTTTGCTGTCCCGGCTGCAGCCATGTTCGCTTTACACAATTGTAAAATGTAGGACATGTCCTACAAAAGTAGGACGGATGGTAACCCTGGGACGAATGAATTAGGGCTTGAACTCCATTATTTAATCTCATAACATCTTCTCCTTGATTTCAGGAATTAATCCGGCAACGTGAACAGCTTGAAAGGACCGAAAAGACATTGGATGAAATAAATTCAACGTTGAGGATCAGTCAAAAACATATTCAAGGAATTAAGGTAGGATTTAATAATATATGCAGTTATTGCAATACCGTGATACTTGTTCTTGTTAGCTCGATATGTTTGATTGAATGTTGTTTTTATCAATCACATATACTTTTCCTTTGATAGAGCGTGTTTGGAGGTCTGAAAAACTTATTCAGCAACACCAAGAACGTACCTCCTGCTTCCAGTTCTTCGTCGTCTCGAGATCTTTCCAGTGGCAGCAACAGTGTTCCGAGCAAGCCAAATCACTTCCAAAATGGGGAGAAAAAATCTGAGGATGTCATGTCCCATCCTGGTAATTCATACAAATAAGTATTGTTAACGATTAATAAATATGCTGCTCCCAGTGGCAGGCAAAGTAGGAATTCAATTCTGAGAGACGCTTACAACTGATGCAGTCAGTATCTGGGGCGTTTCTCTCAGTTGTTTACTTTTATATCCGATTCTAGTTTAGTTGGATACTATTGACACTAAATCTTATTATTCATGATGGTAATAATTCACAGGAATGCGTATAAGATCTTCGGAAGACGAGAAACCACAATATTCTCAAGCTTCCCACCAGGAAAAAATTGATGATAATTTGGGACACATGCTCAATCACATGGTGCGCTTGAAAGGTATGATGTTACGGCATCGCCGTAATTTGTTACTCTAAATACTTGCATACGCGTGAAAAGCACTTCTTCTTGTATTCTGTACCTAATTCATTCCACATGTATGATAAACGTGTTCAGAACCACACGGAAGGCCCTGAAATTGTTCTTAATCGATACTCGTTCGGTAACAGATTTTCCTCCTCTAAAAAAAATAAATTGTTCTACAACAATTGGGCTTATATCCAACTTAAAAACGCTTGCATACGAGTCTGCAACACATTGGGACATTTTATGTCTTTAGTTCCCCCCCCCCCCACCACATTTCCTCCCCTCCCCTATCCCTCTTCTGTACTCCCCTCTATCTACGAATTACAATTGAGTGTAAAGCATAGAAATTAGCTTCAAGAGCCACTCAGCTGATCCAGACCCTGGGCATCGTCAAGTAAATGTCCTAAAGAGGCTACATACGAAATAACAGCTTCCTACAGTGTAAAGCATAGAAATTAGCTTCAAGAGCCACTCAGCTGATCCGGACCCTGGGAATCGTCAAGTAAATCAAATCAAATCAAATCAAATCAAGTCAAGGTTTTTTTATTTGCAGAGGCCAACATGACACAGCAAACGTCAAAAATGAGTTGGTACAAACACGTTATACATCAGGCAATCGCATGGTACAAGGCAAAAGAAAACAATGGTACATGATAGGTGTGGTCATATAAACAAACTAAAACAACTCAGGACGTGAGTAGAAACATGACAACAGATGAGACAAGGCTTCCCCATCCACGATCCACTCAACTCAAGACACATCGCTCCATGAAATACCAAAAAACTCCTCCAAAGAGTAGAGTTCGGCTTTGAGAAGATGTGATTTTATTACGTTATTAAAGGATCTAAAGTAAATGTCCTAAAGAGGCTACATACGAACCGTACTGAACTCGATCACCAATCACAAAACGAAATAAATACAGGTCAACCACTTCGAAAGAACGCAGTGCTGATGAACATTGTGGTCGGTTAGAAACCGGCATCCCGCCGTCCTTTCCTTGTTTAGTCTCCATTACTACTCACTGTAACGCTTTTGTTTACCGGTTTCGTATAACGCTTTTCGGGTCCATGTGCCAAAGTAAAGACATAAAATGTCAAAAAGTAAATGTAACAAGTGAATTTCACCCGGAATTTTCGTCCGACTGGCTGCTGCCGTCGCAGACGTCGTCAGCCGTCCTCTCAAGGAGGATCGGAACTTGTCTGACGCTCATGGCTCCCCATTGCCTCGTCCCCCTGGGTTGGGAAGAATTCGCCGTCCAATTGAACGCAGAAAATACTCGTATCGGTGACCCCGCTCCCAACGCGGTCACCCATCCAAGTACTAACCACACCACAGATTTTCCTCCTCTATTCACCTAAGATTATTATTATTATTATTATTTTTTTTTTTTCAGGAATGGCTTATGAACTCTCCGAAGAAATTGACTCTCAAAACGACCTCATTGACAATATTCACGATAAAACGGAGCGAGCCGACCTAACCATCAACAAGCAGAACAAGGACATCCGAAAACTTACTAAGTAGAGCTCAGCCGATTGCTATTTTGTGATAATTCCTTTCCCAAAGCACTTCATTTATTTCACCTAATGGTGGTTCAAGTTTGGCCTTTACTAAATATGTTACAAAATTTGTATTAAGTAATTTAATTACAGTTACACATTTTGGCAAGAGCATCACGCCCATTTATGAATATGAAGGCAGGGAATATTTGATGCTACATTTGCCAATTTTATGGTGATTTTCCATGTACGTATGTAAATTCAGAAAACCTCCTATGGAAATATTGATACCTAATTAGTTTTATGATTCATTAAGGGAACTTCATTCAAGAAAGTTTACCTATATCAAAGATCAAAATTCCTGAAATAACTTCATTTTAGGTACGACCTCCTTGAACTTGGCTTCATTCCTAAGCATGTTGTGCTTTTGAAATGAGTACTACGTCCACTATACTTAGGAATCAAGTGAGCTTTTGAAATATCGATTATCTCGTCATATCTCTGAACCAACGGGCACGAAACCACGGAATTTCTCATATTTTGCCTCATTGTCCCTGCGAGACCTCAATTCACCAGTTCGGCTAGAAAATCCGGGCAAAATGTTCATGGCAGAGCTTGAAAATTGTTTCACTTGAGCCAGTCAATATCCATCAGCTGAGTTCTGATAAAGTCTCTGATATGAGGTGGAGGGAAATGACTCCTCTGCTGATGTAGGTACTAAATTGTTTAGTCGAATAAGCAAGTAGTGTGGGTCATCAAAATTGCCAAAGTGGCTGGCGACCTTCTGTGGTAATCCTCCATAATATTATTTGAATAAGAAAGACTTCTGTACCTTTTAGGTAATTACCACTTTATTTTAAAAAAACACAAAGCTTTTCAGCTAAATTTTAGTCATCATCAGGTTACATACACACAGATTGGATTGAGAGTAGTGTGGGGGGGACCGGTTTTGAGCAACTAAGCTCATCTACAGCTCAGATTGACTTGAAGCAGTTGAAACTATACTCAGGTACTGTTTCTATATTGATGAGATCCTCGAATTGATTCATCATATGGGTTCCCTGGTTGTTTAGAAAACAGGAGAAATATATAATTCTTCTTTTGGAGTTTCACGTAGTGTCTCATTTTCATTCCATTGAAAACTTAACATTTGGAGGCAGCGGTGAGTGGGAAACAAGAATGATGTATTTCTCCTGTAGAGTGGAGGGGGGGGGGGGGGCTGGTTTTTCTTATGCCGAAGATTCAAAGTTCCTCCCTTGGTCCGAGTGCAGCTCCCTTGGCACGCCAAAATGAGAGACAACTCTCACCTATACTGGTTACCATCCTGAGACACAGGTAAGGGTCCCAACAATATGTATAGTTATATTGTTTCAAATGCTTCGAGTCACTCAGGGCTTTAGATGAGCTTAGTTGCTCGCAACTGGTCCCCGCACTATAATAATTACAACACAACAAAAGAATGATCACAAAGTGGTTGTTTGCCGATGGTGCAGAGGTCTAATCCAATGAGTTTGGTTAGGGAGAGAGAACGACTCCTCTGCTGAATACTAAATTGTTTATTCAGGTAAACAATTATAGCGTGGGGACCGGTTTCGAGCAACTAAGCTCATCTACAGCCCAGAGTGACTTGAGGTGGTTGAACGTACAATCAGTTCTGAACCGATTGTACGTTGTACAGTTCTGAACCGACAATCAGAACTGATTGTACGTTCAACCACCTCAAGTCACTCTGGGCTGTAGATGAGCTTAGTTGCTCGAAACCGGTCCCCACGCTATAATTTTTTACCTGAATAAACAATTTAGTATTCAGCAGAGGAGTCGTTCTCTCTCCCTAACCAAACTCAAAAGAATGATCGTTTACAATAAACAATTATTGTTTATTCGACTCAACAATTTAGTACCTACATCAGCAGAGGAGTCATTTTCTCTTCGTAAGCACCTTATTGGATTAGACCTCTGCACCATCGGCTATCAACCACTTCGTCGCTAATATCGACAGTAAATCGAGTAAACCTCGTAAGTCCGATTTTCGGGCAAATCTTTTTTTTTCTTCTTCTTATTGAGTAATGGATATCAGACAGCACATGTCTGTGTAGTCGTTGATTCTTTTTTTTAACGAGTTATTTCGCGTTCAGGAAGGAAATATAATTACAAGTAAGTCGGTATACCTTTCAGAAGGGTCATCAAACCTCGTATGTCCAATACTTTCAAGGTTTCCCAGTGAAGAGAGTCTTTACTACCTTACTCTGTGGTCTTTATTAAGTGTTTATTAAACTTCATTCCCTATTTGAGCTTTTATTCTATTATTGTAACTCAGTTTTATTCCAACGTTACATTACCAAATAACCGCAAAAATGGTTTTAAACTCATTATCAGTCAAACTAGGCTTCAAGTATTGCTCACAGCTGTGAAATCAGTTTTTTGTCTCCTGTAAAGTTTAGGAAAATGGACGTACGAGGTTTTCTCGATTTACTGTTGATATGCTATGTGCGGTCTGTATGGGTTCAATATTCTGCATTTTAGGCTCTCGCGTTTGCTGTCTCTTTGCAGATTACTATTCAGATTTCCAAACAACATTTTGTACATGTGAATCCCAGTTATTCCCTCTCTGTCTCAGAGTCTCTTTCTGTCGTGTGATCCAATTGCTCATGACTAAACTAGTATTTGTGGCATCCTATGATGTCCATGTTCAACTCCCCTCTCTACTTTTAAATGTAAACTGTTTCATCTTCCTTCTTCTTATGTTCGTTTCTTGTATTGATTAGGAATTATACAAGTTTTCCTTCAAACCTTCAATGGAATCTGTCCATGCTAAACTGAAATACAAGCATTTCCAGTGGTATTTCGTGAGTCGGAACGTTTAGTACTTATCAGCTTAGTGATACCGTTAGGCTTACTATGCTTAATAAAATAATGACAATATTTCGTCACATGATAAGTTTCAATCGTGTAATGTACTCGCAATGTCTTAATTTGGTTGGCCAATTTTTTGACCCACCATCGATCGTGAAATTGTTCCTTATTAGACTAACTACATCAGTCAGCGATTCTTATGACCGATGCAATCATTACCTATTTGTTTGTATTGTCCTTTAATCTTGTTGTCCCTTTTGTAGTTATTTTTATTATACAAGACACAGATAGGACAATAAGGAACAGACACTTGGTGGCATTCTATGCTTTTGGGCCCATTTACCTAGCCGAGAGCTTAGTTTTGTAGAGCAGTTGGTTTGCGAAAGGCCCCGAGTCTTCGGCATTGAATTCAGAAGTCCTCATTACTAATTTTCTGCTCCGAAATGTGATTAGATTGGTGAAAACGAGACAAATTCTGTGGCACCTCCAGGAAATACTCACCTGTTGTCACTATGAGCTGATCGGCTCAAGTTTAGGTGAATGATGCAAATTTTACATTTAATCACGAAGTATTTCTCTTTCATCCGTTTCTACCAGATAGCCTAATCAAATTAGACAAAAAACCGCTGTTCAGCGGAACAAATTTCCGGTGAAGGTTTTATTGGTTTAACCGCTTCCTTTCCACTTCAGGATGATGGGAAAACAAAGTCCTGGTGGGTGGGGGGGAGGCTCGAGGGAGGGGGAAGCTCTAAATGTCACTTTTTTCAGTTTTTCGGGTATATCTCGGGAACCGTAATTCAAAATGAAAAATTGTATACATGAAATTTGTTGCTGACTAAATTGCCTACAAAATTGGTCCTGTATGTTTTTTCTGTAGGACAAACCGTTGACGAGCTATGAGTGTTTTAAGTTCCAACATTTTTATAATTTGCCTGAAGTGGTGTTCTTCACGCTCATAAATGCAAAAATACCTGTTTTTGAGACGATTTGATGAAGGCAACAAGGAAATGGAAAGGTTTGGAATGATGTGATGGTGATGGAGCGGCATTCGACGGGAGAAACAAAGAGGAAGGAGCTTGATGAGGTAATAAGCTGAACTTCACTACTAGGGAGCCCATTTCCACCCTCGTGCGGCCAAGGGGCGAGATAGGTACGTACTACCAGTGGTGCCAAGTAAGGGGGTTGGGAAACCCACTACCACCAATAGATTGGGGTTGGGTGCGGAAATCGGATGGGTATTTGCAGCCCCCCCCCCTTTTTTTTTATACAGCAATAGACGCCACTGCAGTCCCTGATGGGTCTGATTGTGGCGGCAGGCAGCGACACACGCCCCTGCCTGCTAGGCTGCCTCCCTGCTTACGCAGGCACCAGCACCTGCTGGTTGACCAAAAGTGGATTTAACATCCAGTAAGTTGGGCTCCCGAAGGAACCCTTGGATGGGACAAGAGCCCCTCTATCTGGTCCTGTTAGTGTTTAGGGTTTGGACACTTCGCCCGTCCCTTCAGGCTCTCCAAGTAGGACACACGCCCTAACCAGAGATCCGTGACTCGGTGTGGATTTCCATCCGCACCATTAGCTATTTATGAGGATCGGACTCCAGCCCTTTCCATTACCTACCTAAAACTTAGCTTTTATTTCTAGGTTGGCCCATCCACCAGCCTCCACCAGGACTTTATGAAACCTAGGAGATCTACCAACCTTGTTTTAACTATGTCCCCAGGATAACAAGTAACGCACCTCAGGGACAGGAAACGGAGCCGTGCAAGCGCACTGCATGTGCACAGTACATGCTCCGCAGACTCTGGTTCGGCATTACAGAACGACATACCTCAGTGTCTGATAATCCTAACTTATGGAGATGGTACCGGAGCCTGCAGTGGCCTGTAAATAGGCCCACAAGTATCCGCATATCACCTCTCTCCAGGTGAAGCATCTCCCTTGCTCTTGAGCTGGAGAATCCACTGAACAACCTCGCTTGTTTCTGACCAGGGAGTCTTTGCCAGTGCAGCGCTCTTTCCTTTGTCTCCCACTTAGAGTTTTCATTCAACAGAAAACTCTTTGTTGTCCCGAGAAATGGCTCATGACCTATTGGGAGACATGCTGAGCCCTCCTTTGCAAGGATGTCAGCAGCCTCGTTACCCTCAATGCCCTGGTGACCAGGACACCATGCGAGGGTCACTCTATTGCCCCTTGCGAGGAGCTTGAGTTTGTTCAGACAGTCCCAGACCAGCCTCAATGTAATAGAAAACGAGGCCAAGGCCTTCAGTGCAGCCCGACTGTCTGACAGTATATAGACTCGGCCAACATCGCAGCCGGTGCACACAAGTGCCAATGGCGTTGACTTCCGACTGAAAGATGCATCCATGGTAGCCATTGCCCCAAGTGGCTCCGATACCCGGGTCCTTGGTCCGAAGACACCTGAGTCGGCTCTACCATCCATGACAGATCCATCGGTGTAGAGGACCATAGCCCCATGTTCGAACTGGGGTCTCCCCTCCCTCCACTTCAACCTCTCATGGATGAGGACCCTGAAGGGAAGGTCGAAGTTCAACTTCTCTGTCATGGCATCAGAGACAGCTGGCGCTGCCTCATTCACTGGTATTCTATCCAGAATGCCGTGAAGTGCTCGTCTTTGACCTTTACGCAAATGGTCCATGCTCCTCATCCTCATTGCCTGCAGGTATGCCAGCCTCTGCACATGGATGTGGATGGGTGATAGGCCCAGTAGGACCTCCACCGCATCAGTAGGGCAATTCCGGATGCACCCAGTAATACCAACACATGCCAGTCTTTGCACTTTGCAAAGCAGTTTCTGCGCTGTGGACTGGTTGGTTTTGTTCCACCAGATGAAAGCACCAAACGTGAGGATAGGACGCTCAATGGCATTTGCACCCCTTAAAGACCCTGGACTCTCCTGCTCCTCCTGAAATCCTCTCATCAATATTCTGTTCCTGCAAGACCGGCTGTGGAACACGGTGTGGCTGTCGGAAGGCAGGGATCTTCTGCTCAATAGTGTGTGGGGATTGAAATGGTTCCTGCACAAATAGCCCTCCTGCTGACGAAGACTCGATGAATGGCGACAATGAAGAGCTTCTGGACCCCTTGGACGAACTTGTGTGAGGTTAAGTTTACAATTCATGAAAATAAACAAGTTCCATTTACTCAACGAAAAGAAAACTCACTTCTATTAATCGATTTGGCGAATAAAGCTCAATTTTCGGCAATTGGCTACTTTCATTGCTCTGTACCTCAGTAACGGTTAGTCCTATAGAAAAAACACACAGGACCAATTTTGTAGACAATTTAGTCAGCTACAAATTTTATGTATACAATTTTTCAATTTGAATTACGGTTCCCGAGATATAGACGAAAAACTGAAAAAAGTGACCTTTAGAGCTTCCCCCTCCCTCGAGCCTCCCCCCCACCCACCAGGACTTTGTTTTCCCATCATCCTGAAGTGGAAAGGAAGCGATTAAACCTATAAAACCTTCACCGGAAATTAGTTCACCCGATTTGTCTAATTTGACTGGGCTAAGAGCGGGAGTGAACCGACTTTCCAAGTGACGTCACACACCTTTTCCTCAGCCCTGTTTCCTACCTCTTATATTCATTATATTCAATACGGCCTTCTAAACATATTGTCGGAATCAACTATGGAAACAATGAACCCAACAAGTGTCAGTTCTTCGTCCAAGGAGTACGAAGAAGAGCTCACTTTTTATACTTGTGGCTGAACTAAGAATTTAAATCAAGTAAGGATGTGTTGTTTTTGGCGCTGTTGATGTTTGTGTATTGTCAAATACTGCAGTTACGATTTCAAATAACAAAACCGTTTGGTGACGATTTCTGAATGTACCATATTCTTAAGAATACTAGCTATTCTAATGTGATGAAGATTTAAGTAAAGGAGTTTTGCAGTTGCAAAGTTTTATGAGACACGAGTAAAATGAATATTTTGATGAATATTTAGTCCCATTTCCCCTCCCACCATACTTGACCACGATCTTCCTCTAGTGATATTTACAACACCTTATGACCCTTTTATCCACCAGAAATCATTGTGATGTTTGAAGAGCTTGGATGCCGTTTTACATGGACTACCTACTCTTATTTACCCACCATTAAATTATGCATGTATGCATATATAGTTATTAGTTGGGATCAAGCTCCAAGAATCATTTTTCAAGGTGCATAGATAAATAAAATGATTTTTGTTGTGTAAGCATAAAAAAATAACTACGTATTTCTAACAGGATCTTGAGGTCTCCTACCGAAAATTTCTGATTTAATTTAATCTAATCCTACCTTAAAGAAGGATTGAGTTGAAAGCAAGAATACAGAAAAACATTCTTTCAACTTCACTCAAAATTCCATATTCCTGTGGTGAGTATTTGGGTTCCAACCATTACTTATGTGTGTGTGAGACCAAAATTTAAGTCTCTGAACCACAACTTGGATTTCTGGTAGGTACCAATGTTCTGGTATAAATGTTCAAGAAATTGAAGTTGTAGGAGTTAAACAGGATTTCTTCTGCTAATAGGAATAAAAAACATTCTGTTTTAAACTTATAGGTAGATGTTTACAATTCAATTGGATTTGGAAAAAATATAGAAATTTTAAGTGAGTCTACTTTCATTTTTAATCAATGAAGTTATGAAGTTTCTCGAATTTTATCCGTTTTGTATTCATATGTAGCAGCTAGCTGTACATAGCAGTATGTAAAGATATTATTTTATGTTATTCTAGTGAACTTGCAATATTAATTATTAAGTTTGTTTGAAGAAATGTAGAAGATACCATTATCCAAATGAAAAAATTGTAGTGGGGCCCTATTTTTAAAAAAAAGTAGATTTCACCAGTATATTTTGTCTTTTGTTACGTTCTTACGTTATCCATCTCTCATTTAATGAGGCACCAAATTTTGTGTGCTTACTTTCACTGCGCCAACCTTGTTTTTTTAATCTGTGATAAATTAGTAAAACTTACCGTACAACTCCAATTTCAGCGTAGCAACGGTACAATTGAGCAGTAAGTGATGACGATTATTCATATTTTCTAAAACACCTCGCTATTGTTGGCTACCTACCTGGAAACGCACCTCAGTGATTTCCCATCTTAAAATGGTCAGGACCTTTGTACCTACAATCTTGAACCTGCGTTGAATTTCCTTTCTCGTTCTCTGTCATTTTCATCACCTCACTGTGTTTTTTTAGCCATGTAGCCAGATATCCTTGGTATCACGTTGATAGATTTTTTTTTTTTTTTTTTTTTGTAAATGAAAAACTGAAAAGTCGTCGATTCCCCAACCGTTTTTCTTTGCTTGTCGATATCTCTATGTTCGTTTAATCTGTTTGTGTATTGAACATATGGCCAGTTGTTTTCAACTTTCAAAATAAATATTTTTTTAAAGGAGTTGATGTACCTACCGTTGTTTTTCTATGTACCTACCTCATATAAGAGAACCGGCATGACCTAAATGGAATACCTAAACGTAAGTTACTGTGAACGCCGCTTATAAGATTTACGGTTATTAGGATCAACCGCCTAAAAGAATCAAAACCGCCAGGAACAGGCCATTCCAAGAATAATACACCTCTGTAATCGCGACGGAGGTCGACGATTCCGATCGGCCTCAAAATTTACATAAGGTAGGCATTTGTTTCAAGAGGTCTAGATTCCAAAACCGAAATGTCCGTCCGAGCCGTTTTGGAAGGTAGGGATTTTTTTGAAAAATCCGAAATTTTGGCAAAATACTTTATTTCCATCTAGTTGTGCCCGCAAGGTTTTCAGCCAGATCTCCCAAACTATGGGTTTTTTTTTTTAAGGTTTTGGGCTATGTGGTCGAGTTAGGTGTCGTTTTCGAAGTATTTTTGGAGGTCCCTGAACGATCCGATTTCTCTGTGAGGATCTATTGAGCTTTCATGGGGCTACAAATGGGATTTTTTTAAGGATCTCAGGAGGTCAAATATTTTCCGAGTGAAAAAAAGAAATTTGAAAATTTATTTTATTAATTTTTGTACAAGTACATTTTCGTACAAGTAACCTATATCAAAGAATAATAAACCCTTGTGTAAAATCCGAAGCGTTTAATCAGCTAATACGTTGAAAATGGGTTTTTCATTTGTGAAACTTCAAACAAGAATAAACAACAGCAGCACACCTATCTGCATAGAAGTTTGCTTAGTGTAAAAAATAAAATAAAAATTGATTCAGCACGATGGAAAGCGGCCAATAACAGGTTCTCTACCAATATTAGGCCAATATTAGGTAACTATCTAAATTCCATTTACCAGAACCCCCAAAAAGTACCCCTCCGGGGTTAAAAAGAAAGCATCAAAGGCCTTTATATCAAAGTTTTGCCAACCAATTGGTTGAAACTCTTCACTCCTACTTTTGAGCTCCTACTTTCTGACCCCAAGTTGAGCCACCATGGTTTCAACCAATTGGTTGGCACAACTTTGATATAGTAGAACAGGTGCACCTAGGTAGGTACCTTGTTTGTGCTATCCATTCCTGTTTGGCCGGGGAGCCCATACCATTTAGACAGGAGTGGTAGGTATTGAGGAATTTTCACCTTATTATCCACCTTCATATTGTTGATGATTTCCAATTAATGAATAATCGATTAATAAGTTATTTTATTATTTCAATTATAGTAATTCATTCATCATCTTCATCCTTAAAGTTCCATTGAATTATTAACTACTTTAATTCATATTAAATATGAATTAAAGTAGTTAAACATTTTATTCCGATAATTACGATTTTAAATAATTTAAAAACGTATAAGGGTCATTCAGCAAAACGTAAATTTGGGCTTTATAAATAAATTTTTAAGATTCAATTTAATCTTCATTTCAATTGTTGAAACCAATTGGGTCGAAAAGGCCTAAGTATGTACCAAAAATAATTTTAATAAATTAATTGCAGTAATTATACATACGTTTACTTTAATTAAAAGTTCAATAATTTAATCAATTTTTATAACATTTAATTATTTAATCAAATTCAAAATTGCAATAACTTGTTTTTCTGACATTTCCAAACGCTAATTTCATTTGATGCTCCCCGGCCAAGCAGGAATGGATTGTACAAACTTCGAAGGTGGTGGCTCAACTTGGGGTCAGAAAGAACGCGCCAAAGATAGAGTGAAGAGTTTCAACCATTTGGTTGGCACAACTTTGATATCAAGGCTTTTGATGCTGGGTATCTTTTTAACCCCTGCAGAGAGCTTCCCTGTGAAGACTATTTGCGCCAGGGAGATCCACTGGCATCAGCACTTTTCAACTTTGGCCTTGAATCTGCCATTAGAAGTATCCGAACGAATCCAGGTGGCAGGGCCGCCGAGAGAAAAAGCGGGCCCGGGGCAAAAGAGAGCATAGGGCCCCCATGTAAGGAGGAGGTAAAGGGTAGTTCCCAATAACGAACGTTCAATTTTCATTCTGCACAAGTAACCTATTATAATATAATTACTATATTATATCAAAGAATAAATTTGTGTAAAATTTGTGTAAAATGTGTAAAATTTGCAGCGTTCTTCAATGATTTCTCTTTAATTTTCACCACCATCTCCCAATAGTCGTTTTCCACCACAGTTTTTCACGCTGAATCCAAATTTAAAATCGCATTTCCAAAAATCGGTCATCCCTGTGTTTTGTTGAGGCTCAAAAGTTAATGATCACGGGAGAAGTCGCACCTCTCAAACACTCGAGGAAAGTGTCCACCCTCAGTCTCTCTTAGCTTGGCATCGCGAGACTAGCGTTTCGCTTGATATTACATTCTGATAATAGCTGGTTTATGTTTTTGTAATGGCAATATTGTAGTATCGCAAAACAAATCAAAGTACCAATAGTATCGTTACTTCGATGCATCGAAAATGAGGCTGATAAGCTGATAACCTAATCGGGTTGTTGATAAGTTTGTTTTTACCGCTTTGCTCCAGGAGCACTATTTTGATGGAAAATTCAATTTCTCCCTTCTAGTCGATGATATCCCAATTCCTTGTTGATCAGATGTGATTCTCATATTGTTCCTTTAGTGTATAATGCGGTCGTTTAAGTTAAATTCTTGTGACGTTCTCCACTGTAAGTCTATTTATGATGTGTTTGTGGCGGTGAGGAAAAGCTTAGTAAGTTTTGAGTCATTATTTTTTCTTTCTTTTTCTATAATAATTAGTTATAGAAACAGAGTGGATGGTTGAGCCCTGAGATTTTCATTGGATCGGACATGTTCCGTACGGGTCCCTTCTCAAAGAACGATTAGCAATGAATCAATTTGACTCATACGTGACATTAATTTTTAGGATCAGTAGTTTCTGGAGCTGCCATGGTCCAGGATCATGCTGCATTGGGAAATGAATGTCTTGCATCGCAGTACTGTAGGAAAAGGGGTATGTTCCTCCTTTGGATGCAGCCAGGCTGCCAGGGATTTCGGAACCAAGTCCAGTCAAGTTGATCAAACTGGATGGCTGAATTTGGGTAAAGTTTGGGACATTTGGGACTACATGAAGAAGAAACCGCCTCCCAAGACGCCGAGATGGCTATCAAGACCTCAAAAAGCTAGCAAGGTAACTTGACATTTGTTTCTTGATGTCGATGAGGCTCTTGATTTGCTTCATTTAACAGGACGATTTTGATACTTTCATTTAATGATGTAAGTTAAATTTCTATTTTGACTCCCCAGTGTATTTCATGCTGTGTTCGTCGCGATAAGCAGCGGTTTTGGTTTATTATTCCTGGAATAATACACATATACGTGGGTTATTAGTAATCGTACATGTAATTGCGACGGGGGTCGACAATTCTGATCGGCCTCAAAATTTGACGTTATTCGTTTTGATAGATCGAGATTCAAAAAACGAAATGTCCGTCCGCCGCCTGAGCAGTTTTGGGCAGTAGGAATTTTTTTTTAATCTGAAATTTTGACAAAATACTTGGTTGTGCCTGCAAGGTTTTCAGCCCGATCGCCCAAACCCGTGGGGCGCTATGGGGCTACGGGTGGGGGCCCATGGTAAATTTAAGGTCAGTTAAGTGTCGTTTTCGTAGTATAAAATTGGACGTACTATCCATTTTTGGGGGTCCCAGAACGATCCGATTTCAATATGGGGATCTATAGCGCTTTCATGGGGCGACAAATGGGGTTTTTGAAGGATCTAAGAAGGTCAAATATTGTCCAAGTGAAAAAAAAAAAGTGTGTAGAAATTTATTTTATTGACACAGAATTAATTTTGGCATAAGTAACCTATATCAAAGAATAATAAACCCTTGTGTGAAATTTCCAGCGTTTCATTGCTGTGACCGACTCATTACAACCAGATTTGCTTGATTTTCATTCGCCGAAATCGCCGACCAAAATCCACTGAAATCGTGATATTTGTGTGGTCGTGCCTGCGATCACAAAGTCAAGCTGAAAAACCCTAAAATGCTGTTGTTGTATTTGGACAGACACAGAGACAAATGGATGCTGACTCCGAATAGAGATCCTTGCTGTTAGCCTACATCCTAGGACCCACGTCTTCTATCGTTACAAGGTTGTTACCTATGTTTCAGGCCGAAATTAACAGTTTAACTCTAAGAAGTATCTGTCGGACCTATTTTACACTGATATCTCAGCTGAATTTCCTCTGATGAACAAAATTGATAAGCTTTATAACCATATGACTGACAATCCTGAGACCAAACAATACGCAGTCAAGGTAAGCTCATTGGTGAAAAGACACCTGTTTCTGACTTTGAAAACCTAATTTTTGACGTTCTCATTGTCAGATTGGTGTGATTGATAAACTGCTCGACATTCGGATTCGAACCAACTCTAGCGGTGTCCGGGGACAGGTGCGAAAGATGCTGTCTTCCTTGGGGTACGCCGACCCCCCCAAGTCGAAAGGAGTCAGGATTCTTTCCATTGACGGAGGAGGGATGAGGTATGTGGCTTTTGTACCAAAAGATAGGAGGCGTAAGCCTACAAATCAGGCCAAACAATTGTCCATAAAATTACATATTCATCACTTCTTGACAAGCATGCCATGCAAAATCATAATATTATCTAGCTATTATCTGGAGTGCCAGCACATCCCAGCATTATGAACGAACGCTGCAGGTTTGAGAATAGGGGTCCACGCTCTGCAGGCGAAAGCCAGCCAACCCCCGGCCAGTCAGACCCTTTCTACTCGCTTTTCGATGATGAATAGTTTTTTTTTTTCTTGAAGAAATACAGGATGACGGCTTTTTGGGGATCCAATTTCAAATTTGGATTCAGCGTGAAAAAAAAGTATGGGGAAACGATAGTGAATAATGTACAATATAAGAGGAGGAATTTGAAGCCTTACTAATAATTGAAAAAACTATAGGACTATCTCGTGTTTGTTGCCTGAACAGAATGATTGTGGTGCTATTCTCCCCCCCCCCTCCCCCCTAGGGAGTTCTTATTAATGAATTCCCAAATTATTCCCAAAACAGGGATTCGAGTTCCCCCGAACTGTGTTTGTGTGTCTTGTTATTGAGGTGGGCCTTCCAGGGCTATGCCTCTCCATTGCATGCAAGCAGACCAGTGGGACAAGTGGGACCGAGTGCTCTAGCTCACTCTCCCAGCTAAGCGCTGCCCAGCTAAGGTTGGTAACATAGTTCCCTCTTGACTTATGAGGGTAACTATCTCCACGACCAACCTCGAAGCCAACACCAACTCAGGGGGACGGTCGATGGCACTTCACGGTTGTTCGAGACCTTCCGTCGCGTGCGCTGTGACTCGAGGATTACTGGATTAGGAGGGTGGTAACTCCACGCGCTCCACTGTAAGCCCACTTCAGTCGGAGGCTCGAGAAGGACAGATGTCGCGTCCTCTCTACCGTTTTACATGCTTTCAACATCTAGATGATGGCCTGAACATTACAGGGGTAGACATGAGGGAGTAGTGCTGTGTCGAACAGAGAGTATTGGGGTATAGCAACCTCTTAGCTGCTCTGGCGTCAAGCACAACACACACAGTGGTTCAGGGGCACGTGTATGTGTCATCTATATATATAAAAATTAATCAGTATTTTGTTGCTGATCGCATAACTTGAGAACGGCTGGACCAATCAAACATTGAGAAGGTGTTTCCAAATATAGCTCAAAATTATAAAAATCATGTTTGGTTGAGTGAACGTGCTATATTGGCTGCAAAAAACATTGACGTGAAAGAAATGAATTTCCAAATTCAAAATGAAATTGCAGGCGAATTGATAACATATAAATCACTTGATTCCGTTACTAGCGAAGATGATGTTGTTAAATATCCAACAGAATTTTTAAACTCACTGGAATTACCCGGATTACCGCCTCATAATCTAAAATTAAAAATCGGATCGGTAATTATTATGTTGCGAAATGTCAACCACCCACGTCTTTGTAATGGTACTAGGCTTGCGGTTAAGAAACTAATGAATAACGTTATTGAAGCTACAATTCTTAAGGGAAAATACAAAGGAGAAGATGTTTTAATCCCACGAATTCCGATGATTCCAACCGACGTGCCATTTAACTTCAAACGATTGCAATATCCAGTGCAGATTGCATTTGCAATGTCGATAAACAAATCGCAAGGGCAGTCCTTGAGTGTTTGCGGAGTGAATCTAGAAAATCCATGCTTTTCACACGGTCAGTTATATGTCGCCTGTTCCCGTGTTGGGAAACCATCAAATTTGTTTTTTTTTTTTTTCGCGCCAGACAACAAAACAAAAAATGTCGTCTACCAAAAAGCACTGGCAAATTAATAAAATGTTGAAATTAATAAAATCCTTTTTTTTTATTACTGACCCATAAAATACTGATTCATAGTTAGTTTTGATATCTAAAATTGATAGTAGGTTTGATATCTGACATTGATTCCAATTCTAGAGAAGAAGTTAAACGTACCCACTAATCTTATTTCAGATATCTAGCTTAATAGTAAATGTAGACTAACAGTGTACTTAAATTTTATTTTCGTAACATGCTCATCCAGTTTATACGGGACAAATTATGTTTCATTTTATAAATAATTAAACACAAGATTTAGGACCTTTCAGCGACAGCAACGCGTCGCCGGGTCAGCTAGTGTTATTATATAGGAGGGCTCGCCCCCTTCCAAGACTGTGCCTCTCCTGCCGTCTGCGAGCAGACGAAATTTGCAGGGGCATGGAATCCCAGCCAAGATCCCCTCACCACAGGTGAGAGTTTGCCCACAAGTGGGGCCGAGTCGTTCTAGCTCACTCAGTCGTTCTAGTGTCGGCCCACAAGTGGGGCCGAGTGTTCTAGCTCACTCTACCAGCTAAGCGGGCAGGTACCATAGCTCCCTCTTGACTTATGAGGACAGGTGGCACTCCCCTCGCCCGAGGATTACTGAATTAGGAGGATGGCAGCTGGTTCGCGGCAGAGGGAGGTGTGCGGAGGTTTTTTTCTTGGAATTGGAACCTTTTAGTGGTACTATTGTTATGTGATACGTACGAGCGATTTCTTGTTGGGCGATGTCTACGACGTGATCTTTGTAAACAAACCTCACCTTCCACCTCTTTATCTCTAGTCCAGTCATATAGTGTTTTTCGACAGAAAGATGTGTGGTAGTTTTGGTTTCTTTCATTCCTTACATTTTTTGAGGTGCTGAATCCGAATCTGAGGTTTGCCAACAAAATTTCGTGACGCAACATTGAAAAAAATGCAAAACTAGGTCAAAAATCTCATTTTTCGGTTGATTTTTAAGTATAGCATAAAAACTATCGACTTGTGGTAAATAGTGATTACTAGCACTCTGACAGAAGGCCTCGCTTCGCTCGGCCGACCACTTTCTCGGACAGGGGGCGAGCGAAGCGATTTGAATAAAAGGTCGAGTGATGGCCTAGGATACGGAGGAATTTTCATCCCACCCTTTGGGTGTTTAATATACCGTGGAGCCCACCCAGACTCAACTGGTCTTTTTTCCATTTCCATTTTCCATTTTTGGAACACGTTGAACACTTTTTTGTACCCCATTGAGCCAACGTTTTAGTGTTTTTAGACTTTTCTCGTTATATACTCGGCGAGCCGAATTTTCCAAGACCAATTTCAAATTTTTCCGACTTTTTGAAGTAGGTACCCTAAAATAAACATGATCCTCCTCGGGATGGAGCTCCTCCAATATAGTAGGATGTTGATTTTTATTGGCAAATTAGGGCCAACTTTGAAGCAACAATGGAGGTATTCTTAAAAAACATGATACTCCTCTCTGTTGATGACGAGGTGTTTCATCAGTGGTCGTGTTATATTTTGGTCAATGAGAAAATTACCTTTTCAGAGGACTTGCTGTGATAAGAATGTTGAAAGAGATTGAAAGCATCACTCAGAAGAGGATAATTGATTCGTTCGATCTCATCTGTGGTGTCAGCACTGGAGCAATTATAATTGGATGTATGCGTAAGTATTTTCGTCATCTCAATTAACTTCACCCATTTTTCTGTATGAATACAGAAAAGTGGGTGAAGTGAATTCATATTGCGAGGCTTAAACGTGCGTTTTCAATTCCGCACCTTCAGGCTTCGAAGACAGTCAGTTCCCGTGACTGCCCAGCGCCTCCAAGAAATTCGACAATGAGCTAGCTCGAATGAATTAGCTAAACCCCGAAAGTCTTTCTCCAGCCTTTTTTCGGAGTCTTTTCCGTAAGCTTTTCTGATAGAATGTGAATCCCTTGATCCATCAAACTTACGGACAAGGCCATCCAATTTCATCAAACTTCAGGCAAACATTCGTCCAATTTCCGGAAAAAGACTAACGTGGTTTTGAGAATTCACTGTCGAACTGTTAACAATTGAAGACCACAGGGAAAGAAGGGGGAATGTAACTTTTTTATTCGAAAATTAGTTAAGGTTGGCACCCCCAATCTCCCAAGGGTCTAGTTTAATAAAATGACTTGATAACCGGAAAAAAATGGGGAGGATCTGTGAGATATGTGTTAAATTTGAAATTACTGGGAAAGAAAGTGGAAGGTCCGAACCTCGGGGAAAGAAAGAGGAAGGTTTGAAAAAAGAGAAAGGGGAAGGCTTGAAAAAAAAAGGAAAGAAAGAGGAAGGTTCTCTATTTAGGTACTCTGACCCTCCCCCTTCTTTTTTCAATAAAATTATTTACAAATCGTGGATGTTCATTAATTGATTTCTCCTACCGTAATGTCGTTAGATGAAAGATTAACTAACGAGGAAAAATAAAACGAGCCAGTCGTTCATGAGGATGGAAATGTGTAGAACGCGTCACACTTAGAATTTCAGTTTTCTCAAAATGGGAGAATTCCGACATTCCCCCTTCTTTCCCTGTGGTCTTCAATTTTGATACATTTATTTTCTTTGAGAATAAAATTTCTTTACTAACTCGTATTTTATCCTTGCAAGGGTTGGTATTTCACGTTTTCAACACTTGGGATGAGTCGAATCACTTGTACTTGAATATGTGTTTGGATGGTGGGCAATGTGGTGGCTTGATATCATAACCTTATTGAATTTTATGTGGTCACCCATGAATCCTGCTATTTTTATAATTTTCAAAAATATTTAAATCGTGTAAAATGTCGACATAGTCAAATTGTAACCGTCAAAATCCGTACTTCTTCCTAAATCCTACAGATCTGCCGTTTGTCCCATTCGATTCAGCATTCAAAACACTATCATGATTTTTCCAAGGCAAATACTAATTTTTGTAACGTTCCCTATAAGGTGTCTCTTTAAATGGTGAGCCACCACTTTTACTAATGAATTAGTGCGGTTTGTTGTTATAACTTTTGTTTTATTATTCCTGGAATAATACACCTACGTTTTCGCGGGATAAAAAAAGTATCGTCTCCGATACTGGAAAAACGTATCGATACTACGATATATATCAGGAAAAAAAAGTATCGCTATGTATGGATACTTTTTCGACATCCCTAATCTGACGGTATCCCATTTGACCCCACTATCCCGTCTTATCCACCTTTCCTCTGCGTGAAAGACTTTTTGTCACAAAAATTATGTCTTTTTCTCTTTTTGACTTCTAACAACATGGCACAGGAGGTTTTAACCCGAAATTCGGGTGCACGCCCATTCCTAATTGTGGGAATAATTGGATTTTCCTACCCTTCTGTATTTTGGAAAGTGGACGCGTTCCTTCTGTTTCTTAAGAAAATCACCAAAATTCGAATATTTGTCAACACCCAAGGCACTGGCCATTATAATATAATACTATTATATTATGTTACAGTGCCTCCTGTAAGTATGACGCTTGATAAAATTGAAGAAACCTACCAGGATTTCAGTGCCAAAGTGTTCAAGCAAAGTGCTTTGGTGGGTACTTCTCGCATGCTCTGGTACCACGGCTACTACGACACGCAAACCTGGGAGAAATTGCTTAAAAGCTATGTGGGGGACAACCCATTGATCGACACTGCCCTTTACCCTGAATGCCCCAAAGCAAGTTGTTCTTCAGTTATTGTTCAGTGTTTGTATGACATACATCTAACACATTGTGTTTGAGTTCTGTGGGGAATAACTGGTGTTTTTCAGATTATCGCAATCTCTTCAATTTCTGTTCAATCGAGAGTAGCCCCCTTCATCTTCCGCAATTATGACAACCCAAAGGGCACCGGTCTCGACTATTATGGAACTTATACTGCGTCAGTTTTCGAAACGATTAGAGCGTCTTCTGCAGCACCTACCATTTTCGAAGAAATTCGCATTGATGGCATCCCACATATGGTGAGGAAATTTACCCTTCACTTACAATGTCAATCATAATCGTAATATCGACGCTTAAGCGGCAACATCCTATCTCCTATCTCTATACGTTATACCAGGCGCGACTCGTGAGGGAGGCAGCGTCGCAACTGCACCCCCTCGATGCAGAAGGACGTGAGGGGGGCTACCTATTACCTACCTAACAAGTTACCTACCTAAAAATGAATCAAAACTCCTTGGCTCGAATATCTACGTAAGGTCTACAACCAAATTATAGACCTTACATAGTTCGCGGAATGTCTGAAAAGCCTGTGTTGATAGTACAATGATAACGGATTCATCCTCCATATTTGAGAGCACTGCACCTCTTGAGACGATTTTTTGCATGGACCTTATGGAACAACGAACTAAGTGTGAAGGCAGAAATTACGAAATGTGGTGCAGATTCGGGGACTGCACACCCTTCCTGTGATTGGCCAACTTTTATCACCAGATGATAAATCACCACCACGTTCAGTGTACACTGCCAACGTTGGCAGTATTCGTTCATGGGCAGGGAATTTTCGTTTGGAATGAGGGGCTTATTCAGGATCAACTCTGACCCAAATCATGGAAAAAATAGGGGCTTACTTTTGGAATATTTTGAACACTTTTTGGTGTTGATATATTACTTTGTAAGGTATGAAATCATAAAATTTCGATCGACCAAGGTTTCTGATTTTTTCAGTTTTCCCACTTTTGTGGGGGAACTGCGTATTTTTTACCAGAAGCTGCAGCACTGGTTGATGGGATGGCATTAGGGGTTTTGTGTGCTTCCATGTTTTCTTGGAAGTGTTTTCTGAACTCCGATCACGAGAGTCTGCGTTTGTCTCATTTATAAGTTTTTTATTCGTTCGCTTCATTGTTAATTTCATAAAGCGTTTGATGAATAACTGTATTGATTTCATCTTGAGGGAGTTTTCCCGATTAGGCGTGAGTGAGAAGGGTGACATTCGCGACATGGGACGGCCAACCCAATGACATGTATTTTGAAACGAAAGGAAACTGGTAGGTAATAGTTAATTGGAATTTTTGAACGAATAAATGCATGAACTATAGCAAATCTTGATAGTACTTTTTTCAAACTGTATTAGGTGCAATAAAATTTTCATAAAATATAATCACGAATCCGTGATTGCACCCCCTTGTTTGGCCATCACCAGGCGCGGCTGCGTTATACATAGGATATGTTGCCGCTTAAGCGTCGATATGTTCCGTGGGGCGGAAGGGTGATTTTTATTCACAAGTTGGTGAAATGTACATATTTCATGTCAACCACCCACGTTTCCGAGTTTCTAATACCTGTACAATCCAATCAAAGGACCATGTCGACAGCCACGTTGCAAAAACCTTTAAGTGCACCGAAATGAAGGTTTTGAGTTTTTGTCGTAAAGTTCGGGCTTGCGCACATTCTGGGACTGAGAAAAGTAGCCTCCAGCCCTTCATTATTTGTAAGTTAGTAAGTTTGTGTAATTTGTAAGTTAGTACCTAACCTCCTCATTTCGATGTAAATACCTGTAAGGGTAGCTACCTACAGTTCGCCGCACCATCACTGTGCACCATCGATGTTTGGACCCCCGCGGTATTTAATAGCCGTAATCTATTTGATTTTCAGGAGGGAAGTCGCAATGTGGGCGCGTTGACCCGCAAAGAAGTGCTACCTAATTGATCTCGTTTTCAGTTCCACATTTTAGACAAGGGTTTATTATTCATTGATACTATTTCTCCAAAAATTACCTATACCTATCAATGAAATTTAATTTAATAATTAAATAACCATTAATTAATGAAATAAATTATTTTATTTAATTTATTTAAAAACTGTTTAAAATAATAATAATTTTTCAAAGTTTTTTTTAAGTTTCTTGTAAAGTTTGTGGACGGATTCCCATATCCCGAAAAATGGATTGTGCGTCCAAAATCACTCGGAAAACGACACTTCATTAGACTTGCTGGCATCCTTAAAAACCCCTCTTTTTACTGCCCCATGAAAGACAACCAATAGACCTTCACAATGAGATCGGATCGTTCTGAGACCTCCTAAAATGGATTCTACGTCCAAAAATACTTGACAAACGGCAAAAACGGCGAAAACCTGCAAAAGCCCCTTCCGTAGCCCCTTTTTAGACCCACAGAGGACCACGGGGTTGGGAGATCGGGCTGAAACCCTTGTAGACTCGACTAGGTAGTAGACCAAGTATTTTGTCAAAATTTTAGACTAAAAAAAAAAAAAAATTCTAATTTAATTTTTTCTGCTCAAAACGGCCTGGACGGCGGACGGACATAGCGTTTTTGGAATCTTCAACATGAAACAAAAACACTTCTTCATCTTGAAACGTTGACAAATTTTGAGGCCTATCAAAATTGTCGACCTCCGACACGAATACTTAGGTTTATTATTCCCTGAATAATAAACCAAAACGGAGAACGAGAAGGTAGTTTGATCAAATGAGAATGAGCAAACGTATGTTTACAATTACCTACCCCATACATTTTTCCCTATGGGGTAAATGTAAACAAACGGGTTTTTATGCGTTTCCATTGGTTTTGAGCTATCAAAGTAAATGTTTTTCGTAAATGGTCACTACGTATTGAACATACTACATGTATTTGTTTCAGATGCCTGGCAAATTTAGTTTGATATTCAATAGGGTTAAAACAGTCAGTTGTTGGGGTAAAAACATACTTGTATCACGAGAATAATTGAAAGTGATTCTCGGCTGTCCAGATAAATGCAACTAATGAACTGGTGGAATGACCGACTGCAACTGATAAGTACCTGTTTACAATCATCCCATACTTTCTGGTGTAAATGTAAACGCAATGGGGTAATTGTAAACAGGCTCTGAATCACCCCCAAATGCGGCCAGAGCGAAAATTTTGAGATTAGTTAATCTAGAGAGATTGGTTGACATTAACACGCAACTTTGTCCCTCTACGTTAACCCAAGCAGTAGAGGAGAGGTTGAAGTTGAAACATCGCAATTTTCTTTACAATTACCCCGCTTGACCCAGTATGGGCGGCCTCCAAATTGAATGAGCCCCTTTTCGTAATGTTTGGTGCAGAATTTAATTAGGTCTGACAATCAGCCCTGCACAGGTCACTAGTCTGACTTTAAACCCTGAATTGTATATGTATCTAATATAAGATAGATATTATTCATTGTGGAATGGTGCAACCGTACAAAACGTAACTCGGTACCCATTTGTGGAATGACATCGTCCCATACACTGTCACTTCCTGCCTGTCCTGGTTTATCAGCGTAATTTTGTTTTCAACAGGATGGCGGCATTGTACTTAACAATCCAACCGCACTGGCTATTCACGAGGCGAAAAACTTGTGGCCCAAGGAAGATATTAGCTGTTTAGTGTCTTGTGGCACTGGGCTTCACGACCCCGTATTGACGCTAGAAGACCTGAAGGAACTTTCACAGGAGAGCACCATTTCGTGGAAAGCCATTCTTGATAAGATTTGCGCCAGCGCTACTGACACGGAAGGTGCAGTTCCAACTGATAACAATTGAATGGGTCACCTCAACTATGCTGGAACCCACAACAGGCCAGTAAAATAAAGAAAAAAAATGCCACAAATTTTACACAAGGGTTTATTATTCTTTGGTATATGTTACATGGGCAAAAAATTAATTCTGTGTCAATGAAAAAAAAAAGTGGGAAAAATTTTTTAAAAAAAATCTTTTTAATAAATTTTTTTTGTTTTTTACTCGAAAAATATTTGACCTCCTGGTATCCTTCAAAAATCCCATTTGTAATCGGATCGTTCCGGGACCCCCAAAAATACTTTGAAAATGACCCCTAACTCGATCCCATAGCCAAAAGCGTTTAAAAAAACCCTCCCGTAACCCTATTGCGCCCCACGGTTTTGGGCGATCGGTCTGAAACCTTGCGGGCCCAACTAGATGGTATACCAAGTATTTTGTCAACATTTCAGATTAAAAAAAAAAAAAAAAAAATCCTACTGCCCAAAACGGCCCGGACGGCGGACGGACATTTCGGTTTTGGAATCTAGACCTCTTGAAACGGATAATGTCAAATTTAGAGGCCGATCCGAGTCGTCGACCTCCGTCGCGATTACAAAGGTGTATAATTACAAGAATAATACCTAAACCAAAAGGACAAACAATTCCACAAATTTCTACAATAAGGGGGATGATCCTAATGTGTTTAGTTGGTCCTAAAGACGAGTAATCTGAGTTTGTGCCTCCTCAGATAGTGTGGAAAAAATTCGGCAGCCTAAAAACCGCCATTTTTGGTTTATTATTCTTGGAATAATACACCTATGTTTTCGCGACAGAGGTCGACGACTCGGATCGGCCTCAAGATTTGACATTATCCGTTTCAAGAGGTCCAGATTCTAAAACCGATATGTCCGTCCGCCGTCCGGGCCGTAGGATTTTTTTTTTTTTTAAATCTGAAGTTTTGACAAAATACTCGGTTTACCATCTAGTTGTGCCCGCAAGGTTTTCAGCCCGATCGCCCAAACCCGTGGCGCAATGGGGCTAAAATGGGGTTACGGGAGGGGGTTTTTAAGGCTATTTGCTATGGGATCGAGTTGGGTGTCGTTTTCGAAGTATTTTTGGATGTAGAATCCATTTTTCGGGGTCCCGGAACGATCCGATTTCACTGTTGCGATCTGTAGGGCTTTTATTGGGCTACAAATGGGATTATTGAAGGATCCCAGGAGGTCAACTATTTTTCAAGTAGGTAAAAAAGGAAAAATTTTTGAATTTTTGTTGTAGGCAAAAAAAATGGCGGTTTTTAGGCTGCCAAATTTTTTCCACACTACCTGAGGAGGCGCGAACTCAGATTACTCTTCTTTAGGGTCAAGCAAACTCGTGTTTCGTTTAGGATCATCTCCCGCTTTGTCAGATATTTTGGAACTTTTGGTCCTTGTTTTACTGGCCTACAACCTTTTGGAAATGGAGAGTTTGAGGCAACAAGGTAGTCAAACTCAAGACGCATCATTTGCAATTTGTTTCTCTTCCTCTGAGGCTGGTAGTCTTGATTCTGTTGAACACCGAGCAGCCTCAAACTGCTGCAATTGTTCAGTACATTTTAGGAGGATCTCCTTAAAAATTGTGCGTTTGTGGATTACGCTGTTGTTGAAGTGACCCATCCAATTACAGAATTCCTCACCTACTAATTTATACACATCTTCACAAAAGTCAAACAGAAATACGCTGCAAAGTTTACATAAGGGTTTATTATTCTTTGATGTAGGTTTATTGTGCAAAAATTAATTCTAAGTCATTGAGAAAAGTTTTCTCCAAAACGTTTCTCAATTTTGAGTAAATATTAGTCTTAATTAATTTAGTTTTAATGACTTAATTTAAAAAAAAAGTTTTTCTGTACAATGTTAGGACAGATGTGGGACCTCGAGAAATGGATTATGCGTCCAAAATTACTCGGAAAACGACACCTTATTTCAGCTCCTGGGATCCTTTAAAAATCCCATGAACGCCCCATAGAACCCCACGGTGAAATCGGATCGTTCTGGGACCCCCAAAAATACTTCGAAAACGACACCTAACTCGACCCCATAGCCGAAAACTTACAACAACCTCTCCCGTAGTCCCTTTTTTAGCCCCTCAGAGTCGTGTAGGCGATCGGCCTAAAAACTTTGCCGGCACAACTAGGATGGTGGCACCTATTATCGACATGCTCCTGTTATTGACAGTTCATAAAATGAACTTAAATATGTTATATTTACCCTAGATGGCAAACCGCGTATTTTGTCCAAATTTCAGATTAAAACAAAAAAAATTCTACTGCCTAAAACGGGTCGGATGGCGGACGGACATTTCGTTTTACGTTCGGAACGTACGTGTCTTGAAAAGGATAATGTCAATTTTTGAGGCGGATCAGAATTTTCTACCTCCGTCGCGATTATATTCGAAGAATAATAAACCAAAAGGAGGAGCCATGTTTATGTCGCAATGTTACCAATATAACCACAACTCATCTGAAGTGTCCCAGTAATCTCATTTTCTGCATGTACCCAATTATCTCCCTAATAATTCCTCGCCTTCATTTTCCAGCTGTGCACAAAGCCCTGAATGACCTATTGACGGGGAACGTCTACTTCCGACTTAATCCGCCCCTCTCCAAATACATCGTCATGGATGAAGTTGACAAGAAAAATCTCTCGCTGCTGATTGAAGACACTAAAATGTACTGTAGACGGAACAGGGAGTCCTTCGAATATCTCTCCAGACAGCTGATGGCCAAAAGAACCAGCTGGCAGATAGTCGTTGACCAGTTGACTCTGCTCTTTCGGCTTCTGAGGTGCCGTTTCAACAAGCAAATGAAATGAAATGTGTTTCCCCGTATTCTATGTATAATCAAAGTTGAATCTATGCCCAACGAGATAATTTTTTCTTCCCAAATAGGTAAGTTGTAACCCAATTGAATACCATTTAATGTTCTTCTAAGATTGCGTTCCCACCAAATCGGACCCAATACACAGTTCAAAACAGTGTATTTCGTTATTCACAAATTGATGAAAGGAAATTAGACAGCTGTAGTTTTCCAGTGTATTTTAATAAAAGATCTCGTCTTCATTCTTCTGTACTTTCCCTTCCGTTCTTCATTCTTATTACCTAATTTGATAAATATTTTTTATTCCTACAGCCCAAAAACGGCTTGGACATTGCATATCTGAAATCTGCACGTCATGAAAGGAATTATGTTTGTAATCATTCATTTTGGCTTATTATTCAGCGAATAATAGATGTAATCGCGAAGTAGGTCGAAAATTCTGATCGGCCATCAAAATTTGACATAGGTACGTTTCAAGATGTCTAGATTCCGCCATCTGAGCCGTTTTGGGCAGTAGTTATTTTTTTCTAAAAACCTGAAATTTTGACAAATACTGGGTTTAGCCCCCTAATGGGATTGGCATCTAGTTGTGCTCGCAAGATTTTCAGTCCAATCGAACGATGAGTATTGATAAAGCGGCGAATCAGGGCTGCATGATGTTCACTAATTAGAAAATGGTCAAGCTTTCTAGAACCCAGATTTATTTTTCTTTCACATGGAGCGCAAACGTTTTTCCTGTTTTCTTCGGGGTCACATTTATGATCGCATGGATGATCTATAGATTTAGACGTAAGTATTTACCCCTTTGCTGAAAATGGCCAATTTCGAGGGCAATCATGCTCATATAGGAATACGGCGATCACAGGCTTTTTTTTGTTCGTGTTTCCCCAAATGCAGACATATCGCAAATTTTACGGCACCATAGCCTAACCTATTTTCCATTCCAGACACCCGTGAGCAGCGGTAAAAAAGTAAAACTTATTCGTTTCCAGGGACGAGTTTCATCAGTTGGTTTTCAGAGGCAAGTAAGGTAAGTGGAGAAAGTAGTTGGTATGGCTTGTAAAGTTCAACTTCATCAAAACCTCAAAACTCAGCCGTTGACGTTACGTCAATTTTGGTTTATTATTCTTGGAATAATACACCTACGTTTTCGCGACGGAGGTCGACGATTCCGATCGGCCTCAAAATTTGACATTATCCGTTTCAAGAGGTCTAGACTCCAAAACCGAAATCTCCGTCCGCCGTCCGGGGCGTTTTGGGCAGTAGGAATTTTTTTAAATTTGAAATTTTGACAAAATAATCGATTTACCATCTCAAGGTTTTCAGCCCGATCGCCCAAACCTGTGGGGCGCTATGGGGCTAAAATGGGGATACGGGAGGGTTTTTTAAGGCGTTTGGCTATGGGATCGAGTTAGGTGTTGTTTTCGAAGTATTTTTGGACGTAGAATCCATTTATTGGGGTCCGGGAACGATCCGATTTCACTGTTGCGATCTATAGGACTTTCATGGGGCTACATATGGGATTTTTGAAGGATCCCAGGAGGACAAATAATTTTCAAGTAAAAACAAAAAACGCTGCAAATTTTACACAAGGGTTTATTATTCTTTGATATACGCTACTTGTGCAGAAATTTAATTCTGTCAACGAAAAAATTAAAAAAAAAATTTTTGTTTGGATTTTTATCTCAAAAAAATTTTTTTTGGATTTTTTTTTTCAAAATTTTTTTTTTTTTCAAAAAGTATTTTTACTCGAAAAATATTTAACATCCTGAGATCCTTCAAAAATCCCATTTTTAGCCCCATGAAAGCCCTAAAGATCGCCCCAGTGAAATCGGATCGTTCCGGGACCCCAAAAAATGGATTCTACGTCCAAAAATACTTCGAAAACGACACCTAACTCGGTCCCATAGCTAAAAGCCTTCAAAAAAACCCTCCCGTAGCCCCATTATAGCCCCATAGCGCCCCACGGGTTTGGGCGATCGGACTGATAACCTTGCGGGCACAACTAGATGGTAAACCAAGTATTTTGTCAAAATTTCAGATTTTTAAAAAAAGTCCTACTGCCCAAAACGGCCTGGACGGCGGACGAACATTTCGGATTTTGAATGTAGACCACTTGAAACGGATAATGTCAAATTTTGAGGCCGATCGGAGTCGTCGACCCCCGTCGCGAAAACATAGGTGTATTATTCCAAGAATAATAAACCAAAATGTTTGAAAAAAAAAAAAAAATCTAAAATTTTTTTTCCAAATTTTTTTATTGACACGGAATTAAATTTCTGCACAAGTAACCTACCTATATCAAAGAATAATAAACCCTAGTGTAAAATTTGCAGCGTTTTATTCTTGCCCTGGATACCTCTGAATCCTTTGTTTGTCGATGAATGATTGATTTTTGGTAGACATGTGAGCATTATGACCAAAATAGCGGTCCACTTCTGACTTACGATTTACATCGTGGTGGGGTAAGTGCGTAAGTAGCCTGTTCAATCTTTGGAACACTTATTCTGGTTTCACCCGGGCAAGTGCAAGAAAAAAAAATCTTTCAATGATTCTTTAGGGATTTAAAATAATCCTTGAACATTTAAAATCTGACGAAAACTCACATAGTTATCAACTTTACAGATCATCAAGTACCTGGACAATGGCTCCAACAATTGAAAACATCAATATACTTTAATAAATCCGTTCTAAACATTAATAAGTTGAATTCAGTTGTTACATGAGATATTGATATCGAATAAACTATATTATAGTTTCAAACTTAGCCACTAGATGGCATCTGGTGGAAATTGTTCTAAGTAACATTATTACATCCACGTACACACTTCTCCGTGGTTTGCACTTCCCCCACCTAACCTTAAATAGAACCTGGCTTGAAAAATGGCAAATAAAACACAACATTTCGTCAACAAATTTTTATACAACAACATGAAGTAAAATCTCATCAGTCATTTCCTCAACCATTGTAGGCATTAAGTCAGGAGAAACATAATGTAATCATACACACATGTACAGATCAATGTCGATGGATGTTGTACTGCTTAGACAGTAAAGTTCATTTGAAGTGAGCAGACCACGACAATGCTTTAATCGTTATCGTTAAGGGAGAACACATGTACACAGAACAAGAAAAGAAAATATAATAATACCTACAGTTTGTTGGACAATAGCGGCAATAAACAACAACGTCTCGAGAGACCGAACATGATAAAACACGCCTGTTTTCTTCCCATTTCTCGATATACATTTCATCAGGGTGTAAAACAGTTAACATCGAGTACATGTCATGGTCTACATGATCACCAGCATGGTCCTATGATCTGCCACTTGCAAACACCGTAAAGAATTAAAAATCGACATTGAGAACAGGCACGTACCCGAATGTTCTGTCTATTGGGAGCAGATGAAGTCAATGATGAACAAATATTGTTATCAACTGGAAATTGAAGAATAACAGTTAACATACTTGAAAAAAGACCACCGCACAATACAGCCTCACTCTGGTTGACACCTTTCATCAATGCCTAAGGAGTTTCTATAACTTTCCCGTACAGTGAGAAATGGCTGCCGAATGAAGTGGCCTTCAACAAATCAGTTCACCAAATAAGATTTCAAAGCTCGCCAACTGACATCGATGGGGTTCCACAGTTAGAGATAATGACGTCATTTACTCAAAAGAACTGTTAATGCACATACAAAACATTAACCGAACACATAGGCCAAATCGTTTGTTTTAAACTTATCTGGTACCACTCATGTTCTTTGATAACAGAATTCTATAAGAACTGTGATTTTATTATTTAAACAAAATTGATCTATAAGAATTACACCTACTGCCTCGCTTTCAGTACGAGGTTTTGTTGGCTGGCGTGGGGCATTAGACGACTTCCCAGATTAAAGCGCTACTTTTGAATATTAAGGCGTCTAGAACGAAGTCGTTAATAGCACGAAAAAAGATTAAATGAATTGCTCGTATCCAGACACAGTTGCTATTTCTATATCCTTGCATTCATTCGTGAAACGAAAAGAAATTTCCTGATTATGGAATGTAAGAGGCTAAACAAAAAAAAACTGTTAAAACTATAAGATCACAGAGATAGCTACAACAGAGTAAGGTTGTCCATTGTACGTCTACCCTCCCTCCCCGCGAACTTCACGTCACTAGAGACTTTCTTAGTATGTAAATCATTGCATGTAACTAGGATAATGATATCACGGCAAATGGAAACATGATTTTCCAAGTCCAATCGTTGAATATAGTATGAAAGTAGGACAAGTGGAAATCGGAGTACCTAAACATTCTTAGTGAAATCCGAGCTTATAAAAATAGAAGCAAATTAAATCGGATCCAAGAAGCGGCTGAAACTTGGAGTGGATTGAATTTTGTTTCTTTCGGTTGTATTAGAAATAATTCAGTCAGGGGGAAAAGAAGTTGGGACAAATTCGCCCAAGGTAGACCTGGACTTCCGAAATTTTCAATGGCCTTGTGGCGTTATCTGGGGAGGCCAAAGTGGGCTGAAATCTACTATAGCTCGTTAGAAATTCATGGAAATCCAATATCAAAGTTGCTTGTGAAAACAGTGGCAATCAGAAGGTAGTGGTGTCGAGGTGAACATGAAAGACGATTTTCGACAGTTCGACTATGTGGTAGTTTTCAGTGGCTCAGTGGCTTGAGCGTTGGACTGCTTAGTCGAAGGTTGTTGGTTCGATCCCAACATTAGCTAAACATCTTCCTTATAATTATAATCACCTCTCGGAAGGAAATGGCAAACCACAAAGAGTATCTTGCCGTGGGAAACCTCTCACATTTGCCGTTCGGAGCCGGTGTTAAACAGTAGGTCCCTACTACTTCTGTAATTGCTGGTCAACACGCTCAGCAGAAGTTAGAGGAAAGGTCACCAACGCTCCTTAGTGGGCATGGCACTCAAAGAAGAAGAGTCCATTTTCACGATAACTGTAAACACTTTTAGACCGATTATATTGTGCTAACCCAGAGGGTGTCACAAGAGGGTTTAGCCATTGCACTCCCAGGCCCAGAGAAAGGGACCACTGCACTTCCCAACGGATCGAGGCCACTGCGCTCCCGATACCACAACACTCCCCGATTCCGCCTGCAGTGAATACTTCTTGTCTCTGCTCGTCCCACACTACCGAAGGATTTCCAATACAGTGCCAAGCTCGAAAAGGGTTTCCCAAGATGGTCCCCAGCTTTCCAGACCTGTCCAAGGCTTGCAATGGTGCCAAGCTGGATAAAGGATTCCAAGGCTTTCAAAAATGGCCCAAGCTTTCCAAACTTGTCCAAGGCTTGCAAAGTTGGTGCCAAGCAGGATAATGGTATCCGAGGGTTCCCAAGATGGTCCGGAACTTTCAAGATATGGAAAGCTGCTTGTAATGTTGGTGCCAAGCTGGATAAGGGATTCCAAGGCTTTTGAAGATGGTCTCAAGCTTAAGGGAGCTTTTTAGTTAGGGAGTGCAGTGGCGAATTTTACATTACGAGCCTCGGCAGTGACGAGTGAAAAGTGGAAGTCCCACGAGCTGGGTGTGCTGTGGATAGTCCCCGTCGCAAGGAGCATGGAAGACACTCCAATTCAAACTTTAATTGCTCTGTTTGAAAAACAACGCCCCTTGAAAATGTTAATGATCAAGGCCTAGACGCAAACCCCAGTCCTCTACGAGGTACAAAAGGTGGAGGCGCAAGATCATACTTCTACAGGATCATTTCTCTAGGGTGGAGTGGGGTAAATGTGGAAATGGGGCAAATGCAACCCATGCTATTATTTCTACAAATGAACTATGATGTAAACCAAATTGTGTTGAACTGACCCACTTGAAGAAGTTTCAAGGTTGGACAGATGTTACTGACTCACTCCACTTCCTGTAAAACGTATTTGATGCCAACAACACCCGTCTGAAGAGCTAATCAGTAGTGAGTCAGGAGAAGGTTAGGACAACGTTTCCGAGGCAAGGAGCTAAAATGGCGCAATTTTCAAAACGGTTTCTGCATTTACCCCAGCTAAATAACGGTTTCTGCAATAATTGCAGAATGAAGAGTGGGGTAAATGTGGAAGTGTTTGTTCGAAATAGTTTGCATTTACTCCAACACCCTGACCATTATTGCACGTTTGTCCCGGTTTTTTTTTTTTTTTTTTTTTACATTTTTCAAGTCTGACTCATGATTCCAGCTTCCAATTTCGAAATCTGGCCTCTAGTGCAAATTATTCACGCAAGAGTCATTTGAAAAATTAAGCTATTACCAGCTAGAACAGAAATGCTCATTTAGCCCATAAAAAGGTTGAGGAGAAAAAATTGATTATAGCGTTCTGATCGTCTTGACCTGGGTTTTGTGTGCAATCGCCCCATTAATGCTACTTGAGGTGTTTAAGGTTTCACTGACCGTTCCATATTTGGGGCAAATGCGGAAGTCGGTCGGAATTTTTAAATACACCATCGTAATCTACTCATTTACATATTAAAAAAGAAGTCAAAATGGCGTTTTTCAAAGGTAAGCAATAGAGGGTCAAAGTGGAGCTGTTGAAATTTTTGGTCGCAATTACCCCACTCCACCCAAGTTGATTCTGTATCGTCGTGACCGATCATCACGACGATACAGAATGATTTTAAGTGTTTAAAGTTATCATGGAAATTGACTACATTGCCGAAAATCGTATTTTATGAAGATGGGATTCCCATCAGCTCGCTGCATCCACCTTACATTATGTCGACGTGTTCAGGTGCAACGGTTCAGGCCAGAAGGATTTAGGGTGGAGTCCAGGAATCATTCGGAATACGTTCTGATTCAAAACTAGGCCTCCGATTTCCAATACCAGTGCCCACTCCATCAAACCAAATTCATAATTCCACAAAATATAAGCGAAATTTCAAGAAAAACTTGAAACAAAGTGTAGGAATGCTGGATAGGGAGCCCTGGCGGTTCTGAAAATTGGACAAGTGAAAGCGTGGCAGAGAGCTTGATTGTTGGAAGCATTCGAGTCCTGATTCCCTCCCGACTGTTATCTTTAGGCACAATCCTTCATTGAAGTTCGATTTCCCTTTTATAATTGATCCATGATAAAACGCATGCAATGGGAAAACAAAATGTAGCACTACAACGAGAAAAGCCAAGGACAATAATTGACGTTGCAAACAAACATGAGTCAAAATCACATGACATGTAAACTTGATTTTCAAATAGGTGAACTAATGCGACAAAAAGTGGTCTAACGAGCAATCATGTTAGCTTGGCTCAACGAGTACAGTCGCCTTACAAGGCCTGTTTATTACGTAACATTCCATTACTTTACAATCAATCAGCTCAAGTGACATATTTTGCCGATTGAGTACCTTCCAACCTTAATAATGGACATAATCACGATGAATTATTCGAACACAACTACTGAACAAAACCGGTCTTTATTGATAAAGGGTTCTAAAATATCACCAACATGTTTAATCTTTCACTATATATCTAATACGAACGGATTTGGGAATGATAGGAGAGGTGCGGGAGGGTGGGGCCTTAGTCATTTCTCTGAAATGGGAGGAATACATGAAATTATTAAAATACATCTTTATTTGGGATGTGAACCACATTACGCCTCAATGAATGAAAATTGGAGCATTACAAAACAAAATTAAGAGAAGGGTTTAGTTGTTTTGTTGTTGTTGTTGTTGTTGTTGTGGTTGTAAATGGCTCTAACTGAAAGTTCTACAGGTTTATTCCGGCTAACCCCAATAATTCACAATACTTAAGTAACTGAATGTTTCAAAACGATATAAACAAATATGCCAACTATTCTGCCTTACATTTGAAACCTTCCCACTCAAACAGATACAACAATATCACTATTAAAAATGAGGACAGTCAAAATTTGGTTGAATAGAATGAGAAATTCAGTTCAATGATACATCTACTGGAAAAGTTAGGAATATTCTTGAAGTGAAAACACAAGAATTCAACAGGAAATGATGGCTAGCTGAATCAAACGCTTTGATAATCTGATTAGATCATTATTGAGATAAAATATTACTATGTAGGATCCTCAGTACCAATACTGTATAATAACCGTAATTCGAGGCCTAGAGTGCATCAAGAGAGTACTCTCAATCCCAGTCAGGAACTGATACATATAATTTATTGTAACCTTATCTAAGTACGTAAACCAGTATGACTCAAAACATGTGCTAGTTATCCAATTAATTAGTGATCTATTAGAGCCATTCGATCTTTTTTTTATCAACCCAGTTAAAATAAAAATTTCCAAAAGAAGTGGCGGGCTAAAGATGGAGCACTCAAATCAAAGCGAGAAGAATATTTCAAATTGGATGAAGCGTTTGTGAGCACTAGGGGGTTATCTAGGTCGCAGGGCCGCTGGTTACCCAAATCAGTGTATGATTGATCATGAAAAGAGTGTTGAAATTATGAGCAAATCCAATCATAATATACATTTCATGTAATTTCAACATGGTAGTCGTTTTCTTCATACTTCTGGTGGAGTCCGTCATCACTGGCTGTTTTGGTGGTGGTGGCGGCGAGCGCTTTCGATGTGAAAGCATCATCGTCTGGCCGTTTGAGTATCACATTCCTTAACGTTTTCACATCGAAAGCGCTCGCCACCACCACCACCACCAAACCAGCCAGTGATGACGGATTCAACCAGAGGTATGAAATCACTTTCTGGCGGACTCACTATCCCTTTACAATCAATACCAGTCATTGTCTTATTATGACCACTACCATGGTTGTAATAATAAAAGCAGTGAACCGAAAAAAAAACCGTACGCCCAGGGGGCACAAGATGATAAAAAAAGGCATTACTGTGAAAAATATGAATAAAGAAAATGATAATTTTTTGTACTCAATTTCCCTCCCAATTGATCGGGGTTTGTCCGTGTTTGCGGTAGACCAATTGGAGATTTGTCTGCCACTTCACATTATCAGTAAGACAACACATCCGAAATTACCCCAAAACCTTGAATCTTCCCAAGTGCCGTGGAATTCTTCACGGTGAAAGTCTCGGAAAACTATATTCTCATTAAAGACAGCGACAGGCTACAATCAAACCACTCGCAGTAATTATGACGTCAAACTTCGTGATTCTAAAAGAAGATACCTAGGCCATATCAAGTCAACAGATTTTCTACATCCCTCGGAGTTGTTTAGGCGACTGTTGACATAAACAACGAACCTTTCAATCTCCTCTACGATCACCAGGACAACTCGAAGAAAAATTCAAATTTCAATAGTTAACATCCAAAATACGTTTTGCGCTTCCATACTGCTGAACTAGAATAAACCTACTCATCGTAGAAACCATCTTTGTAGAGGGTACGGATGGCAGTTGAGGATTAATCTTAGATCAGCCCAGCGATATTCCTTAACGTATCTCACGCTCAAGTTTGGAATCAAGAGACTCCTAGCAGACATACAAAGGGAACATCCCAAGCAATCCTACATACCGAAGAAACTCCATCTTTGACTGAAGCTGTTCAGAGTTGAACATGAATATAAGTACAATCACAAAATAAAAACAGCAGCATAAGTCCTCTTGGGCTAGTACTGTATCTCTTTTCCCTAGCGACCTTCGGGGGAACCAGCGATTGCTCCCGCTTGCTGGGAAAATATGGCGATTGATCCCAGTTAGTCAACTGCTCCCTCTGCAACTTTCAGCGATTCACCCAGATAAAGTTATAGGTTATTTCAAGACTATATATACCATCTTATAAGATGATGCAGCTGATCGGTTGAGGAAGGAGGGATTTGTGGGGAGATGACGCGAGAGGAACTCTTGCGTTCCAAGTTCCTTGATTCCACTACAAGCTACGCACTGACTCCAGTGATCAAGAGGACTGATCGAGGCAGTACCCTGGTGTTGGCAGAGAGGGAGACGTCCCACTGGTATGCCACCATCCATTCCTAAGGCAAGCCGCTGTTCAGTGGAGGATTGGAGGGCCAGATAAGCTTTCTCAGAGTCTATCATTAATCTGTTGAGGATGCCCTCTGGGCCTACTGTGCAGGTTATGATGGTTGAGGCAGTCCAGGTAGAATAAACCTTTTGCCTTGATGCCACCATCCCACAGATCTTTCCAAGTAGATCACCCAAGGGTCCTGGCGGCAATGATGTCCTAGATTCAGTCCTGATCCCCCAGGATCCTGCCTCCTCTCGATGGGGATCAATGGGCCTTTTGAAGGACCCCTAAAGGTCGAATGTGGATTTGTTTTCCAAGTTATTTTCGACGTAAAATCCATTTGACGGGGACGCAAAACTGTCCAAACACTGGCAAGGAAATAACAACTGGACGGGGAGCAATCGCTGAACCCCGCTCTGCGATCGCCAGTTCCACTGGGATCAACCGCTACTTTTTAATAGACGCAAATGGAACTTTCACTTTTTCGGGGAGCAATCGCCTATTGCCCGACCTTCGTGAACCAACAGAAGCAGTTATAGCAACGATTGGGGATGACACGTTTATCGCAATGGGCAATTTGCATGAATTTTGGATTATGAATTCTACCATACTCTTCTATAATATGTCTAAAACGTAACTAGCACAGCCTCCAATACCAACGAAAAAAAAAATCATTGGAGGAGATAACATCTCCTCCTTCGTTGTATTACAACAAAGAAACGAAACGCGCAGTTTGAATTAGCGGGGGTTTAACCACGAGTCTCAGTGACGTCACAGTATCAGTAAATCTCTCAATGGGAATAAGTATGTTCACTGAACATTTTTCAGCTTCTATGATCAATTAATCACTATCATTACTTGAAAAAATTATATTACTATTTATGAATAATATATTATTACTCATGAAATAATTAATAATACACGATAAAGTTTAATGCCTTATCAGAAGGATTCACGGCGATTCAATTTTATTCTGTGTTGAGGAGTGAAGTAGCATCACTGGGCTGAACAATCCCCCCACGTTAGCGTCACTTTCGCGTTTTACGCTTTCGACGTTGTTTACATGGATTTATATTTTTATTCTTAATGCCGCGAGTTGCCGGACATGATAACCTTAGCGACGAAGCTCTTCGGCTCTGCTCGGTTGGCAGCACTCTCTATCAACTGTTGTGACATCACGCTCCCTAGATAGCTGTGTTCCCCCGCGTCTTTTAAACGCTGTAGTTATCGTTAAATTATCTAAAGTTTCTGGAAGCGATTTCAAGCGGCTGCCTATTGTTTTCCTTATTTTCTCTGAAAGTAGGGACTTTCAGAAAAAATTAAATAAATAAAAACATGCAAATTGCCCATTGGGAATACAGTTGAGGAAGCCACACCAAATTGGCGAACCTCAGTGAACTTCAATCGAAGATGGGCCAAAAAGTGGCGAGATAAATGGAGGAAGTGCTTGACCCCCAGAACGCTTGCAGAGAAAACAAACACTTGAAAATGAAGTTACTAGATGTTTATACTACAAAGAAAACAATAAAAAAGTTTGAAAATAAACCTTTTTTTAAATAATTTTTTATTTAGTTCAGCCATTCCATCCCACAACACCCAACTACTCCGTAATTTGATAAAATCGGCAGTGATTTTTGACTCTACAGACTACCCGCAAAACCTACATTCTAGATTAAAACTGAGGAATAACAAAGTTCTCTGCTCGCTTTGATCAAGTGCGGCCATCATTTGCCATGAGCAACACAGATTCAATATGAAAAAAAAAAAAATCAACTGAAATACAACGAAACGAATAATAGACGGTAATAAAGAATAAAATTCATAATAATGGAGAAGTTGATAATAATGTATTAATATAAGTAAAACGATTAACAACAATAACCATAATTTTCACTAGCTTTGGCTTTGTTTGATAGAACAGGGTCATTTAGTTTTTAACAGATGATGTGGTCCATACTGCCCTAAGCAGTACCACAGGAGGAGCACTATAATACCTTGGAGGTATCACAATACGCTCCATACATCACACAGAATGGACCAAATCACGAAAGAAGATGAATAATTGAGGAAACGTTTTGAACAACGTTGGCCTATCTACTTACCATTCACTTTGGCTTCGTTCGAATTGACATCCGCTGTGTCCCGGGATTGATAGAAGAGGATGTAACCGGTTTCCGAAGATTTTTGAATATCAGATGTGAGGCCGTAAAAGTCTTCAATGGCTGACTGGTCGATTTTCTGAAAATACGCGATAATTGGTAAGGGGAAAAATGTAAAAAATAACAGGGGAAAAAGTATAAATGAGAGGTTGACCAACATACAAGTGGTATGGAAAGAAAGAACTTTTAATCCAATTTTAAAGTACTTAAAAATCAAGATTGATAACAACTTACATCCACCATGTCATCATCAAAAAGGAGCCAGAAGTCGTGGCTCTTCACTATACTTATATAATGCCCCCTGTTCGGGCCACTGCCACAATGAACAACGACGGCGACTAGGTTATACATGCGGTCAGGGTTGACTGCATCATCTGACTGATGAACAAAACATAGCATAATTAATCGATCAACTTCATCATGATGCCATAAGCAAGTGCGTGCAGAATTCACGGAACTTACAGTATTAAATAATCGTAGTTCTAAAGGGAAGACGACTCTATGTGAGACTTTAATATGCCTGTTATACTGCTCCATGTACTTGAACCTTTTAAGATGAAGGGCCAGAATCATTGGTAATTTCTTGACTCTCATGCATTTCTGAAAAAGATACCACCATTTTTCGTTACTGCCTCATTTATATTTCAAATAAAATAAAATTAAAAACCCCACCAAAAAGCCACCTACCTGAGCCTCCTGATAACTGGAACAATGATCACATTTAAATTTATTATCGCCACACAATGTTTCCATGCTGCTGAAACACCGCAGGCAGTGAGTAATAGACGTATTTTGATCGATGTCGACTTGCAGATCAAAGAAGTCTTCATCTTTGCTGCTCATCTGGAATCAAATCGTGATAGTTCGATGAAACGGCCATTTCAGCCCTATTTCACTCCCTCACTCTAAATGTCAATAGTACTATCAAATCCGAACCCCACTTACAGTCTCACAGTTAAGGCACCGAGTTTCACTCGTTAGAATTCCCTGAAATATTTCGTGAACCCAAGTCGGCTCAGGAGGAACTGCAGTACTTTCTGCATCATTTCCTCGCGTTTTTTGGGGTCTTTCAGCTGTAACAGAAAATTATTGAATAGAAAAAACACAGACTTACTGCACCCTAACTATGGCAACAAGAAAAATTTCAAACTTGGCTCGAGCTTGGAAATATAATGAGTGGTGGCGTAGCATCCAAAAGTTACAGTAGGTAATACAGATTGAGTTGTTTAGTGCATAGTCAATAAAAAGTTACTGTTATCATTATTAATACAAAGTACTAGTATTACTATTATTAAATTGATGAGTGATACTCATGTCTAATCTTCAAATCAAACAAATGTGTAAGGGGATACGTGAGATACGCACACAAAATTATTTCATTGATTCGGTTGATGAGGAAATTTAGAAACTCGTGGGCATCTTGCTGCATGTAGTTATCAAAATCCTCTGAAAAAATCAATATTAATTATTTAACAATAATATCTATCTTCACACAAGTAAAATTTTAATAAATACACAAATTGAAATGTATTTTTTCCCCTTTCCTTTAAAATCAAGTTTAAAGAAACCCAAATAAATTTCTCACCCTTTTCTTTACGCAACCGAGCGATAAACTTCTTCGGAGCAATGGAGCCGACTTTCTTCTTTTGGGTGGCTATACTGTGAAATAGATCCGCCAAACATGAAAGAAGCGTTTCCTTAGTTCGCTTATTTCGAGCTTTGTATTCTAATACTTTTTCCCTGAAAGGCTTGCAGAAGTAGAGTGCTTGAAGAACGGAATTGCTGTAACACGTATTACCAAACTGGAAAAGAAAAATTGAGAAATATTACTCACGTTGCAATTTTAGCCGGGAGGCTCGAGACGAATTAAAAAATCATTGAGACTTGATCACGTTTCGCAACTTACATTCACCAGACCAAAATAGTGCTCATTAGGAGGAAACTGATCGGACCCAATATCTCGCTCAAGCTGTGATACGTTAGCTCCCTGAAAATAGGAGATAACGAATTAAGAATTAATTATAGAAGATTCATTCTTCTTCTGGCGGGGGGATAGTCGTAAAGATATTTTTGCCAGACGGCGAAACTGCAGAGCCTGAAACCTGTACCCAGAGGACTATCACTATGACAAGCTGGCAGCGCTGGATTGTTTGCATAGAGGGTCATAAGGCCCAAGTACACTCTCCGATAGCCATGCAGCAAGAATGGCACTGAGAGTTCTAAGGGAGTGGACAGGGTTTGGTCCACTGGTCACCCAACTGCTGGCGCTCTTGAAGGGGTTCGGTCGGCAGTGGTTTTTCAAAAACCTATTTCAGAGTACCTATCAACGAAAACAAAGAAATGACATGATTTAAACGACGTGGGTCAGACATGGTAGCCAAAATCCAAAGCGATGTCACCGAGGAGCTTCCAACGTGTACAAAACCAGCTTTGATCTGAACTGTATACTGGTACCACAAATGTCAACCCTTTGCATACTATAATATAGGTATTATGAGGAGACTCACAACTGCCAGTAACGAAACAGTATTCGACAGAAACGTTTATGTCCATCATTCACACATCGCATAACTCATAAGAGGGAATTTCCAATTCTCTTTCACACCCTCTCAGATGGCAGCACTGGTAGTATAAAAATCCAAGTAGATCTGAATGCAGCATTGATCATGAAAGCGGCTAACCGTTTGTTGAATCCTGTTCTCGAAGAAACTTGAACACTATCCCTCAGGTTGATCACTAGCAGCAGCGCCCTCTATACTGGTGCTGCTGGAAGGCCATCCGGCCTGTGGGAACCTCAAATGAGATCCTTCTCAGAAGGATACCAGGACACGCTGTACCAGAGCAGAAGCCTTGGGCAAGCAGGGATTTAGCAGGGACCTTATGGCACCTGAACGCTGTATAAAAATCATAGGGGATCTCTTCCCCACAGCCCATAGGCCCAGGCGGCTCATTGGGCTAGACCCTCATAATTTGAAGCAATAGGCTATCGAGCGCCTACGCTATAAAACCAATTTCTAGGACAAATTGGAAAATTTCAATTTCGAAATTAAGTGCCTGCAAGCGGACGAACTGATCTGCACTCGGACCGTCGGAATGTCGGTCGCGAATCAGGGCTTCAGGCGAGAACGGCAGATAGAAAGTCTTTTGACAGAAAATGACGAGAAACAGCAACGACAGCTCGTAACATGCCGTCTTCAAATCACAAATTACTGTTTACCTCGATTTCCATTTCTGCAGCCTCACATTTGGGACGCATATCGTGGAAAACTTGTTTCGACACAGTAGCGCAGCAGGATTTGCTATTAGTTCCGACAAACCATCCTGTATCAGACTGTGACTGTCTCTGGTCTGTGCGGTCTGACCGTGTAGATCCCTGAAGAATAAGGTTCCAACTGAATGTACTTGATTCATTCAGTCATCATGGATTGTCGCTCGCAACCATCCTGAACAAAGAGCGCTGCCGAATCCTATCCTATATAGTAACCAATTTCATAGTAACAACAGGAAAGTAATTTTAAAATAAGGAGCATAGAAAAAGTGCTATCAATCGTGCAGCAATACTGCAACAGTAGCAGTATTGCGTCTTGTTGTTAGTTACTAACAACAAGGCGCAACTTCCAGGCGAAAAAGGTAAGCGAAAAGAAAAGGAAAGCTCCAAAAACTTGACTTGTCGAAACGTATCTTTCCTGCAATCGCGCTCTGTGTCGAAACAAATTGAAGTAGTAGTAGTCGAAAAGAATTGAACTGTTACTCCAATTTGTCGTAACGTAACTATTACGCTCCAACGTACCTGTTACGCTCCAACAAATTTTGTCCACTAGGTAGGTATACATTGAAAAAAAAAAAAAAAAAATACATTCAATGTACAATTAAGTCGTAATGTAAGGTATTACATTAAGTCGCTCGGCTTTTGTTACGGAAGAGAGCGTGTAGAACAGTAGCCTCTTAATTAGTCGCATGATGTTAGTAAACGCTGGAAATTTTACACAAGGGTTAAATATTCTTTGATATAGACAAATTATGCAAAAACTTAATTCTTTGTCATTAGGAAAATATTTAATTTTCAAAAAAGTAAAAAAAATTAAAATGTCAAGAAAGTTTTTCCCTGAATGGGAAAAACATAGGATCATAGATATGTCTCGTAATTTTCATCTCGGTATAGTTCAGATATCTCGTTGCGAAGGATCAAATTCCCGTCTATCACCAATTATATGCAACCCAACAACTCCAAATGGAATTACCTAGTACCTATCAAACTAATCGAAGGCTCGCAAAAAATACTCGTACCCACCTACCGACGATCTTCGAATAACTTGCGAACGGGTTATCGCACAGAAATCGTTTTGTGCTCGTTGAAATCAGCGTGAAAATTTCGTTTTAACAGACGTAGTTTCGTTCAAAACCGACGCCAAAAGTTTTCTGTCATTGTTGTTAAGATGGTTACCGCTATTTTCATATTAACTTATTGGACTGAAACTACCCTCAAACTACCCTTAATAGTGATCCTATCTCAAAATGATGGATTCTCAGCCAACTAGATTCCCAACGGAGCCTTCATTCCAAATTTCAAGTCTCTACCACCACGGGAAGTGTATCAAAACGCGGGACATTTTTTTTTATACCCCAGATTCTGGACTGACCCCCTCCCCTAAAGACATATCTATGTCAAAAGAAAAAAATCTGTACTCTGGGCAGATGTGGGAGCTCAAAAAATGGAGTATGCGTCCAAAATAACTTTGAAAACGACACCATACTTGACTTCCTCGGTTCCTTCAAAAATCCCATTTGTAGCCCCATCGATCCCCACGCTGAAATCGGATCGCTCTGGGACCCCCCAAAAATGGATTCTACATCCAAAAATACTCCGAAGACAACACCGAACTCGACCCAATAGCCGAAAACCTCCATAACCCGCCTTCTGAGGGCTATCATGGGACTACAAATGGGATGTTTGAAGGATCCCAGGAGGTCAAATAAGAAGTCATTTTCCGGAAAACGGACGCAAAACCTGTTTTTTCGAGGTCCTACATCTTTCCGAACATTGCAGAAAACAATTTTTTTTTAATTTTTTCAAAAATATCTTCTTGACAGAAATAATTTTTGCACAATTAGTAAACCCTTGTGTAAAATTTGCAGCGTTTTGTCTAATGACTGTCAGACTTTGTGGCAGCGAACCCCAGTAACAGTTGTCCACCATGCCTCGTCGGAAACGTTGTGCGATTTACCTTCATTCAGTTATCAGAGATCCCCCCCCCCCCCCAAACAAAGGATTTGGACGAAAAAAATGGCTCCAAGATAGAGACTCTAACTCCTACTAATTCCTACATGTCATTGCTCCGCGAACTGAAGAACTCTCACCAAGAGAATCTAAATAAATAAATAAATAAATAACTTGAGGATGAGTGAAGAAAATTTCCAAAAACATTTAAATTCGCGACACTCATTCGCGCCAGGACGGACAATCAGTCCCGAAGAATCTGCAAGAGTGAAATTTTTGGCAACGGGCCAACGTTTCCAATATTTGAAGGGGTGGGCACGATTCAACTCAATGAACCCAGAAACGAAAAACGCTGCAAATTTTACACAAGGGTATATTATTCTTAACGAATTTTTGCACAAGTAAACTATATCAAAGTTGATATAGGTTACTTGTGCAAAAATTTAATTCTGTGAATAAAAAAAATTCTGGAATTTTTTTTTAATTCTTTGTTTTTTACTCGAAAAATATTTAACCTCTGGGATCCTTCAAAAATCCCATTTTTAGCCCCATGAAAGCCCTATAGATCGCCACAGTGAAATCGGATCGTTCTGGGACCCCCAAAAATGGATTCTACGTCCATAAATACTTCGAAAACGACATAACTCTATCCCATAGCTAAAAGCCTTTAAAAAAAAAACCTCCCATAGCCCCATTTTAGCCCTATAGCGCCCCACGGGTTTGGGCGAACGGGCTGAAAACCTTGCGTGCACAACTAACTGGTACCAACTGGTAAACCGAGTATTTTATCAAAATATCAGATTTAAAAAAAAGTCTACTGCCCAAAAACGGCCCGGACGGTGGACGGCGTACTCCGTACGGCGGACGGACATTTCGGGTTTGGAATCTAGACCTGTTGAAATGGATAATGTCAAATTTTGAGGCGGATCGGACTCGTCGACCTCCGTCGCGATTACATAGGTGTATTATTCCAAGAATAATAAACCAAAAATGATCTGTCAAATAATTGAAGGAAACTATTCATTGCGAAGAAAGCGGATCAGGCGCATGCAGGCCAACTGAGAGCGTGGGGCGTGAGGCACCTGAGATCAGCATCTGACAGGCCTTTTAGCAATTTCTGGTCCTATCCTCGCCTGACCGACACACACAAACACACCTTCAGACCGCACCAACAGCAGTAAAAAATCTTCAGATTAACCTGTGTGGCAAATCCGATCAACAGCCTGACAAATATCTCCAGTAAAACAAATAGTGTGTGTGGCGTGAAAGTGTTAAGTCCACCCGGTGAACCACTCGGCAAATCTGACCGCCTGCTAACTACGGATACGACCCAGAGTGTTGAAGCAGAACTAATCCCAATACTAGCCAATGGCTTCGGCTGAGCTGAAGGTGCTCTCTGAAGGGGGTTGTGAGGATTGACTGGGGTGTGGAATGGAAGTTCGTGAATCTTGTGTGGTGTTCGACGTCATTGCCGACTCGTTTGTATAGAGATACCTTACATTCATAGAAAAAATGAAGGCAAAATCTTTTGAAAAAATTGTCATCGCGAGGCGGAAGCAAATCCAAATAAATAAAAATTGTACATCAAAATTACATAACTTTATCGATGTCTGTACTGCCTTCAGGTATTTGCAAAGAATGAAAACTCTTGGTGCAAGAACAGTAGGGCATGCGCATTTTGAAGTTTCTTCCACAATACGTCGAATGAAGCCGGCAGCTAGCAGGAAAATTTGGATCGTCCACACCTGTTTTCAAGTCTAGACAAGAAGCCGTGCGGCAGGAGAGTGACCTCAAAATCATGTTTGTCGACTCAACTGAAACTGATCCGCGTCAACTTCAACTTTCTCTGATCCAGACCGAACTGTTTCGACGCGTCCACACTAGGACCGGAGCTCGTAAGCAAAGTGCGGGCGCGCTTTGAGAGTAGAGGGAGAGTTCTGTCGTGAGCTGTCACTTATCACTGAATCAGCAGCTGAGTCTCAGCTGAACCGAACAGCCGGTCAGATCAAGTATTCCCTGGGAAGAAAACAGGTCCAAAAGGCAAAAAAGCTCACTTTATAACTATTTACCATAATAAACCTTCCTAATATCCATAATAAAGATTCCTAACGGATCCCATGACTTAACACTAACTCTGTTTCCTTCATTCTGTAGTGTGAACGACTCGGAAAACACAAGAGCTCGATTCGTGCTTTATCTCCCAATTTCAAACGACAATGTTGGGAGTTGTTGTATACTATCAAATAGCTTATTTCTCTACGATCATTTCGGTGTTGAAAGAAACGACACAATTTCGTATTAGTACGAAGGCTCTTCAAGGTTGATACATACGATGAACTCTCAAGTAAAGGAACGACAAAAATAAATATTACCATCTTGCAACGCCTGCGGGCTGAAATAGGCTTCTACGTTCAAATTTTATATCGCGACAGAAATTGCAATTTCCTGCGGGATTCGCCAACTCCATGAGGCCAATAGGTCGGTGCCAGGCCAAGCCTTGAGCACCAATTGAGCCGGCTCTGGAAGAGGACGTTTTGATAAGGTAGAACAGGAAACCCCGACAAGCATAACATTTACGACTCACCATGGTCTTTTTTATGTACTTCTCCATTCATTAATGACGCGTAGAACATGATATCACACTCAGAAACACCGAAAGCAAACTAAAACATGAAGCATTTTCGGATGACAGTTCACCGCGAAATGAAAGTTTTCTTTCGAACCAGTAATGATTGTCTACGCCGCCCATGGGCTTTGCGTCCACCAAATTAATTAAAATGCAATAATAGTCACTTTACATGATCGAAAAAACTTGGAAACACACTTGCCACCACTAAATTAATGTAAACACAAATGGGATAAATGGCATCATGATAAGACAAATCAAGTACGTAAATATTGGAACTTAGGTAACACTGAAAGTTCAGATGTGTAACATTGGCGACACTGGTTGCAGCTATTGCTGGTGAGTAGTTAGACTTTTGTTCACCGTGAGCGCAAGATACGGTTGCGGACGAAAACAAAAATAATAAAATTATATTAAATAGGTACCTGTTTGCGACGGGGGTCGACAATTTTGATCGGCATCAAAATTTCTCATTATTTGTTTCGTGATATACCTGTGGATTTCCAAAATGAAATGTCCGTCCGCCGCGCCGTCCGGGGCGTTTTAGGCAATAGGTAGGTACCTACCTACCTAGTATTTGTTTTGGTACTTTTCCGTTATACCCCCCCACCCAACACCGGCCTACTATTTTTTGGTTGCGTTTCGGCCGCTTAAGGTTTTTTAATCATTACAAAACTATTCTCTACTCTCGGATAACAGGTTTACATGGCATTTACGAAAAAATAATAATAAATAAATTTAATATAAATATTAATTTATAAATATAAGTAGCTTTCTATGTGGGGGTTTCTTACGACGAAATTTATATGTACTATTATGCAATAACCATTACGCAAACATGACTATTCACAACCCGCCTGATGGCTTTAAAGTACTCAAATTTCTCATTTTTGTGTCAATATTCCCTTCTGAGTAGGAATTTGGGTGCCGAAATATAATATATAAATTACAAAATGGGGTGAAATGTGAAATATATCATCCCCGTTGCCTTGGGGTATCGTGCGGGCGTAGGGCGAGCGCGAAAACCCCGAAAATCGAGTGGGGGAAAAGTTCCTATTTTTTATAAATCTGAATGAGCTCCTTTAATGATTTTTTAAAATGTTTTTCCTGCAAAGTCCGTGCTTCAAAAGTTACGAAAACGGGTCCATATTGCAGAAAACCTGTTTCAATTATTTATAGGGCCTTAGGAAAAATAATATTATGATATTTGAATTCCGAGGTCTGGAGGGCGTACATGGCGTGGGCTGCTTCGTCGTCTTTTGATTGGCCGGGAGATCCCTCTCTCTCTCATCCACGCAAGTCAGCCAACTTTACTGAGCGAAAAGTCGACCCCAAAAATCGAAAATTGGGTTAATTATTATAGAAGATCATTCGAAAATTGAGCATCGAGGTTATTATCAAAGAAGGTTATTCAAAAATCGACCTGGGCCGAGTGTTTTTATTCCGATTCTGTTCAGATTTATTATTTAGCGCTCTGGCGGCTCAGTGCCCAACTACTCAACGCCCAGCCTGGCGAGGTGTGACGTCAAATATGCCCGGCGTTCATTTCAAAATCTCTATCATTTCGAAAACAGCTCAGCACGTACCTATACGGATTATCGAACTAAAAATTGGGGTTTATGGGTTTTAAAGGGTGCTGAATCCGAATATGTTGTCAGAAATGCTGAATTCTGACCTTTTCAAGAAGCCCATTTGACTAAATACTTGGACCACCATATAAGGTTGTGCCCGCAAGGTTTTCGCTCTCCCGTGGGGCTCTGAGGGGCTCTTTCCGCTACTATAGGGTCGAGTTAGTGTCGTTTTTGTACGAGTTTTGGACGTAGAATCCATTTTTGGGGGTCCCAGAACGATCCGATTTCATCGTGGGGATCTATGTGGCTACAAATAAGATTTTTGAAGGATCCCAGGAGGTCAAATAAGGTGTCGTTTTCCGAGTAATTTTGAACGCATAATCCATTTTTAGAGGTTCCACATCTGCCCAATCATTGGAGAGAAAAAACATTTCTTTTTTAATTTTTCCAAAAACTTCTTGATACACAATTAATTTATATCAATGAATAACCAACCCTTGTGTAAAATCTGCAGCGTTTTTAGTGACTTTTTTTTCTAATAGTGTTATATGACGGTGAATGCATCTTCCACGCTAATAAAACCTTGTGTCACATTTGCTGCGTTTTTCTAACAGCATACCTAATAAATTATCACAAGCTGAAAACGCTGCGCTGCAGTTTGTTGGTGCAAAACCTATCTTTACTTGTCCCATTTAGGTCCGGTTTCACCACCTCGAGTTACGCTAACCCACGAGTTAGCGAAAAAATTCACGTTTCACCATCTGTTGTCTCCTATAGGAGTAACTATAGTTACCAGTAAGTACGGTTAACTTCCACTTTTTTAACTTGCGGATTTTCGGAAGTTATCTGGTTAACTTGAAGTTATGTTGTTGTGTGCTAAAACTGATTTTATGTCAATCTCTAACCTCAAAATAGCTAACTTGAACTTTAACATGAGGTTGGTGAAACCGGCCCCTAGTAAATTAAAAACATTTTCAAAAAGATACCGAATCAGACCTCTCGTTCAGTTCTTCAATAGCCACAATCGTAGCCCCATAAATCCTCACAGGGTAGTTGGATGGGTATGAGACCCCACAAAGGTTTCATCCAGAAATACTTCCAAAACGACGCCCCACTCGACCACTAACCTAAATCCTTTAAATCCCCCTCCTGTTGATCCTTTGCTGCCCAACAGAGCCATAAGGATAAGGGGGGGAGGCATTGGGCTGAAAAACTGTCGGTCGAAATAATTTTTAAATGATTTCAGATTAAGAAAAATTCCTACATCCGCGGTGTGGACGGCGCACAGTGGGGCGAATACACAGAAAACCCGCGACATTGGCCGAAAAATCAAGATGTTCGGACCGATGAAAACCCTGTTACATCCTATCCCTAATACCCCAAGGAACATGGAAAACGAATTGCCGAAACAGAAAAATCAAATTTGGGAAACGTACGGTAGAATGAACTTGAGTGGTAAGGGGAAATCAGCGTTATTCGGGCAGCTGGAATGGGATTTTTTTAAATTCACTGTGTGTTCGGATGCGTTCGTGGAATCAATTTTTCCCCCCCATTCCATTCTGTTCATGTATTACCAATGTTTTGTGGTAGCAACCGACCGAAAATAAATTGTTTTGGGGTATTTGTGGACTTATTTCGTTGAAAAAAGGGAGTTTTTGACTGGTTTCTGACACAAATTGGTCATTTTCGAAGGTGGTTCAAAATGGTTCAAAAAACGGCTTATATCCCCGTGTTCCTGACGTATTTCTGAAGGGAATGTCGTTAATTTTACCACCTACTTTTTCCTACCTTGCGAGAACGGTGATAATTTGTTAGTTCAACCACTGTAAATGTCACGTTTTCGGTTTTAGCGAATTTCCGAAAAAAAGAGCTATTGAGATAGAAAAGAAAAGAAAAGAAAAAATGAGCTATTGAGATAGCTTCAAAATTTCTAAAATTCACTCCCCACATTCCAATTGGGAAACGAAAAGAAAAGAAAAAGAAAAGAAAAGAAAAAATGAAAAGCAATGAGAATGAAAATGAAAAAATGAAAAGAAAGCTATCTAGCTAGCTAGCTTCAAAATTTCTAAAATTGGACCACTCCCCACATTCCAATTGGGAAACGAACTCATAATTACTCTTAGGGAGAAGGTTTTTTCTGCGAAGGAACGGATTTTTTATCGTGTAAATTAAAAGGGATTTACGTAGGTATATAGGGTATCTCACGAGTCGTCCCCCCCTTCCAAAAATTTCCAAAATGGGGGAAACAAATAGAACGGACTTTGGAGGTGTTTCCGCTAGTTTTTTGGGGGGGGGGGGGGGGGGGGGACCATGTGAAATTTCTGAACGAAACAAATAGCCGAATTTTCTACGTAAATTCGCTTTAAAAAATTAGGTTATTTGCCCATTTCCATGACATAGGAGTATTTGAGACCCATCATGGGTGGCATATTCGTGTTTACCGTTAAATTTCATGTAAGAATGGCGCACTTAGTTGGGCGGAATCGAAACTTGACAATTTCGCACGTTTACACCATTTTACGGGGCTGTACCTCCAAAACGTGATCCTCTAGCGACAAGCGGACTTCAGATTCGGATTCAGCACACCAAAAAACATGAAAGACCCAGATTACGTGTCAAAAGAAAATTTTTAAGGGTCTGAAAGTGGGATGCCCGCGGAATCGGGTCACTCGCCCCACTGTGCGGCGGACGGACATCGCATTTTTAAAATCTACGGGTGCCAAAATACAGAAGAACTAATTTGGAGGGCTATCACAATTTTCGACCTCCGTCGGAAGTACGTGGGTGTAATGTTCTAAATAATAAACCAATAAACGTTTTCTCCAATGATCGATTAAATCGACCAATAAATTTTAATAAATAAAATGTTTAATTGGGAAAATTTTCTAATTAATTTATCATGTTTGACACTTATGTCGGGACTTTTAATTTTTATACTAGTCATCTTTGTATAATTTATTTGATGGGGTTTGCAATAAATTTATTTGGTTGAGTACACTGAGAACCCTGGTAGGCAGGCCCAATAGGTATGTCGTCCATGGTGGGTAGTTACATGGAAATGAGAATGCAACCACAAGGAGAAAAAACAAGAGTTTGGAAGATCTGCTGTTATCTAATCATGTAAACAGTTTAGCCGGAGAAGGATTGTTTCGGTTTCTCAAATTATTTTTCATTCATTCGTAATGTGATTTCCGTTTGCTTAAACGTTTGTCTGGTTTTCAAGGTTCCTCATTGTTCGACCCGTAATTGCTCAATTCTGATATTTTCCCGCATAAATCGGTGATCACCTATAATTTTTCTACCGGAGACTCAGTGAAGTGGTTCAACCCGACCGAGAATGGTTTCCCTCAGCCCGTTTGTTTACTGGGCTCAAGATGCCTCCAATATTTATCTGAAAGTCGACCTCAAGGATATAAAGGTAGGTAATGGAAATTGTTTCTTATCAGTCATACGCCGTTAAATTTTCCGTGTTATGTGGGGCGGCAACTTGCTGTGGTAAAGAATTGCTTTGGCCCGTGCGTTAGATTCTGATCTAAAAGGCCGCAAAATTTGTGTTGGACGGTTTTAGGGGCTAGAGTTAAACTGTTGATGTCATCAAACTGCCGGTAGTAAATGGCCCTACCGATAACTTTGTTCTACTGCCAAGTTGTCGCAGTTTGGTTGTTTAATCTAGACTATCTTTATCGCAATGCAGAAGTCACGAATAATTCTGAATATTTTCGATTACAACTTTTACCTATGCCGAGAAATTTGAGCTACTTGATAACGTCTATGTGGACGTGCTCGCCGGCGTCGGATGGTGGGTACTGCCCGAGAGGCGCCCGAATGTGACGAACTGTCTTAAAGGCGAGACATTTTTCACACGCCTTCACCCGGTTAGAAATGTCGCTCGCCATGTCAGGCCACCAGTACCTTTGCTGTAACAGCCGTTTTGTAGCCTTGTTCCCCGGGTGACTCGGGGAGTGCAATGCGTCAAAGATTGTACTTCGCAGCGACGGTGGAATCACTGGACGTGGCTGCTGCTTGGTCACCTCGCAGAATAAGACTGGTCCGCCTTCCTCAAGTGCCAAGGCTCTAAAAACGGCGGGCTGTCGTTGCACTAACTGCTCAAGCTCCTTATCGTCTTGTTTTGCTTGATGTATGTCTTCTGCAATGTTAGGCAACACGATCTCCTCCACTTTACTCACCCTGCTCATCTCGTCTGCTGCCAGGTTCAGTGTCCCTTTAACGTGCCGGATGTCAGTGGTAAATTGTGAGATGTAGCTGAGTTGCCGTATTCTTCTTGGGCAAGCAGTTCTCTGGTTTTGTGCCATCCCGTATGTCAGTGGCTTGTGGTCTGTGTGGATGACTACCTGCCGCCCTTCTATGTCATCTCGAAAATGCCTCACCGCTTCAAACATGGCCAGTAGCTCCCTGTCGTAAGTGGAGTAGTTTCGTTGCGCGCTGGTTAATCCCTTGGAATAGAAACCCAGCGACTGTAGATGCCCGTCTACTCTCTGCTGCAGGACTCCACTTATGCCAATGTCGCTTGCGTCCACTGACAGCACCAACTCTGCCCAGGGCCGTGGGTGATGTAGCATCGTAGCCCTCGCCAGTGCCGCTTTTAATCCCACAAATGCCTGCAGAGATTCTTCTTCCCAGGGAATGATTCGTTTGTCGTTCTTTTTAGGCCTCATGAGGAAGGCATTCAGTGGGGCTTGCAACTCCGCCGCCTTTGGTACGAATCTCCTGTAAAAATTTAACATCCCCAGGAACCGTCTAAGGGACTTGACATCTTCTGGCGGGGATATCTTTATTACCGCGTCGACTTTCTGCTGCAAGGGTCGGATCCCTCCCCCAGATATGTGGTGACCTAGGAATTCGACGTGAGTATTCCCCGTGAGTATACTTCGAGTATTTCCCTACTGGAGGGGAAATACTCATAGGTTGCATGGACACGGCTGCTTCAGGCAGCCGTAAAAACCCAAAATCGCTAAATAGCGATACCTATATTATTGGAATATTATTGGAAGTGCGAAATGGGGTTAGGTAGGTATTAATAATTGTATTAAAATTATTTTAATACAATTATTGTTGGGATCCATTGAGATAAAGTTCTTGGCTAAAGTCTGGTTTGGCGAGAGTTGCTTTACCATATTGGATGATGAATAATCATCAATTATAATTAATGATTGTAGGCATCAATAATTGATGCACCTGTAATTATGATAGGTGCATCTTTGGTTCATGATTCCCACAATAATCAACCTGTTTTCGTGACGGGGGTCAAAATTTTTGATATTTTGATCGGCCTCAAAATTTGTCATTAAACGTTTTAAGATGATCGGATTCAAAAACGCGGCAAATTTTACTGAAGGGTTTATTATTCTTTGATATAGGTTAAGGTCGATCCACCATTTCAGTGATATCAGTGAATCCGTGGCCATCAGTGCGGCATGTAACGCTGGTGTGGGAACAATAGGTAAATGTGATAAATTATTTATCATTGATAACATTGAAGGGCACGGGGCACTGATGGCCACGGATTCACTGATATCTCTGAAATGTGTGGATCGACCCTAATTGTGCGTAGATCAATTCTGTGTCATTAAGAAAATATTTTTGAAAAAATAAAAATACACGAAAACATGGATTTGACACTTTATTTGACCTCCTGGGATCCTTCTAAAATCCCATTTGTACCCCCATGAAAGCCCCACAGATCCCCTCGGTGGGTGAACTCGTATCGTTCTCGGACCCCCAAAAATGGATTTTACGTTAAAAAATACTTCGAAAACGACACCTAACTCGACCCCATAGCCGAAATCCTTCAAAATCCCCTCCCGTAGCCCCATTTTAGCCCCATAGCATCCCACGGGTTTGGGTGATCGGACTGAAAACCTTGCGGGCGCACAACTAGAACTGCTTTGCCGAACTGACCATTTCCCAACGTCGCGACGTCGGCGAAAATTCGGCGAAATCGCAGCCCAGAAAAGTACTGTCGGGCCGCCGTCGGATAGTTGACGTCCTTCGTCCAAACATCACCCGACGATGCTGACCATAGCCCGCTGCTGCGTATGCTGGCATCCAACGTCCCTTCTAGCACTAAACCTTTGATCTGAACGTTTTGATTAATTTCCTTCTATTTGTTTTCCGATGGGGGGCACCAACCCTCGTAGCCTCCAGGACACCAAACGCTCCATGCCTGTCAATTCTAGTCGCAACCTGAATGATTGAATAAGCCGTAAACCTGTCATTAAACAAAAATTGCTTTTCCAGGACGAACAGGTCACACTTGGCCAGCATGATTTGTCTATGAGCGCATATGGCATCGGCGCTCATGGTGCCTCCAAATACGCGTTCACGTTGAATTTTTACGGGGAGCTAGAGGATGATGTAAGTACCTATTCTTTTGACAACTTGTCATGTTTTAGTGGGACATGATCTATGATCCAAATTGATGTATCGAATGGAACTTATTCTGCTTTCATAATACGCATAATCTATATTCTTTTGTAGGACGAAGTACACCAAACTAAATCATCGCCTCGAGCTTTTATGTTCACTTTGAAGAAGGCCAGTAATACGTTTTGGCCTCGGCTTATCAAACATCAGCAAAAGCCCGCTTGGCTGAAGGTAAATTTCCCCCAATCCTCATTTGAAGTGGAGATACATACGGGGCGCTTGAGTTTGGGGGAATGAACCCAAAACGCAATGGGTTTAGGAGAAAATCGCAATGTTTTGGGGGAATACTCAACGAAGAAGGTGATGGGTTTGGGGGCTTGAACGCTTGGACCTACTGTATCATAAGAATAAAATTTTTATTTAATAAAATGTCCACAAGACATGTGTAGTGCGATTATATCTTATTTGCCACGTGTGGATTTAACTCCTTGCCAGACTTGGAGCATTGCATTGTCATGGAGCTGTGGCCCTTGGAGACCATGTGGCCAGCATTTTGAATGCTGCCACTTGAGGGCTTGGCCTTGCCTTGGCAAAATATCCAAACTATTTATGGGCTTCATCAAGTTCATTTCAGAACTTGATTTGTGTCTTCCATTCTAGTAGGTTCCTGTGATGAAATTTAGTTCCTATTTGAGCCTCCTGGTATGAGTATATTCCTTTTTTGCCTATTTAGGACTACATTTTATAGATTTTGGATTGGATATAATTTATTGCCAGAGTTAGAGCAATGTATTCATTTGAAGCAGAAGGCCTTGGCGAATATTTGGCAAGTATTTTGAATGCTGCCAATTTAGGGCTTGGCCTTGCTGTTTAGGTGCTTCTTTCGTTTCAGGACTTGATTTTGCCTTCTCTTATAGTAGGTTCTATAAGGTTTCTCCATAAGGGTTCGATGTTTATCGAAACGGAGATAAATAGATCACCCAAACGCATTGGGGTCATTCTCTGCAGATTGTCATAGTTCAGTAACCGGCTTGTTGTAGCTTTGTTTTTGAATTTTGCGTATCGGGAAAAGGTATTTGGGGATATCGAGCTGCTCAATTTTCATCGCAAGAATACGAGGGAATCAATGGTAAAAAAAAATCCGTTTATGGCCGTTTTTTCACAACCCTGGGCACATCCAGATTTCTATTGAGTTGGAACCTATATCTTTCTTTCTAAGTGAAGTAGGATGGCGTGAAGGCGTTCTTATCTGTTCATCGGAGTTAGGGTAACAATAATATTTTCAAATGAATTGAATTCTTCATCATCCATGAAATATGGGGATTCAATGTCTGTAACATACTATTGTTTCACAACCCTGCCCTGTGACATGCTGAGTTTTGCAGTTGGTGCTAAACGAGTGATTGAAGGGAGAAAAATGAATTCCTTTGTTTGGTTGGTAGCACGGAGAGGAACCTCAGGAATGTTCACTTCATCACCCCGTTTTCATGTGCACTTTGTGGAGCCCTGGTTCGTTCTTCCCAAGTTAGGGTGTTGTCCGGTGCGCCAAACTAAAGTCTCCCACCCTGTCCTCAACCACAAGATCCAGGCAAATGATTAACTGTTGTTATTTGCAGCAATTAATGCGAAAAAGTGGCCTGAAACTGCGGGAAAAAGCTCGAACTTTTAAGTGTTTACCTGTGCCAGCCACGAGGCCTTTTCCTCAGTTTTTCACAACCCTGTCTTTTCCATTTTCTCTGATGACAGGGTTGTGAAAATAGTTACCTATTTGTTTATGTTCTGTGAAAAATGGTAATTTATCAAAACTATTCGAATAAATATTAAGCATAGGTCGTCATAACTGGGCGTCACTGACCCTGTTTAAGAGTAGGTACCAAACCGTACCAAACCCTTGGATAATCCCCATTCGCCACGTTTCACAACCCTGTCCTGCTGAAATTTTTGAATCTGTGAAACTAGACACTTCTATGAAGGCAAACTTCGGGAAATCACTTCTGGGAACCCAAGGATGAATAAACAAACAAACAAATTATGAAAATCGGAGAAAATGTTCTATAAATTTCTGAGAACGAAAAAGGCGTGTATGCAGAGACTAACTCATTGCTTATCAAACGACCTTTTACTTTCCATTCCCCCAAAGCAAAGGTCCTCCATATGTATTTTTGATATGTATATGCATCCCAATGGAGACTCAGGCCTTCCTGTTCCTCATTCAATTTTCATTGTCATCACGTCTTTGGTTATTCAGATTGATTTTGATCGCTGGAATCCTGGTGAACCCGATGATGAAGAACTGTCTGATGCAGCACTGGAATATGGTGGCGGTGCGAGAGATATCATGGGCGATTACCCCGAGCTATTCCAAAAGCTTAAACTAGACGAAGTTGGATATATCAGTGGTAATTATTCCCTCGAAAGCGGGAGCTCCAGTCACTTTTTATATGATAGTTACCAACAATATGTGATGTTTTTATACTGCTCTTTCTGCTTTTTTTTTTTTTTGTAGAGGACGTGAAAAGTGTGTACTTGGTATTTTACAATTTGATGCAGTTTGTTCTCTTCACCTACATAATGGTGGTTATGGGAATAAGATTTATGAAGGAAGGGGGTGGTAAGTGTGTTAATCATTGAATTATTCATCCTGACTCGTAAATTAACGTGCCCTCTTCTACAGAACGTTTTATTTGAAATCTGTCATCATACTGTGAGGTTCAGAGCTCTTTTTTGTGAAATCCTTTCGTTTCTTCAGATTACATGAAAGGAGCTTATGAAGCGGTTGGGCCGGTTTTGAAGTTTGCTCAAATACTGCAGTGGCTGGAGGTGATGTATCCCATTTTCGGTTACACCAAAGGCAGTTTCCTGTCCCCTTTGATGCAAGTGGGCGGCAGATCATTGGTGCTGTTTGCTATGATTGAGGCCGAGCCACGAATGCAGACGAAACCTGTTGTTTCGTGCCTTATGCTCGTGTGGTCTGCTATTGAGATCGTTCGGTACGTTTACTAATGCTCGTGAAGCTATTTACGTTGAAAATAATGATTTAGTTGTATGAAAACGGTGGAAAACTGTTGTTATTCAGAAATAGCTTAAGTTGTGAGAAGGATGAATTCGGAATGGACGTGTTTCTGGATTCTTTTTGGACGTATGTTTCTTTAACCCATCGGGCTGTCATGGCCGGGTTGTTGTACCAGGGTTCGATGGGTTGAGTTAAAAAAAAAAATCCGCTTGCTTTTTTCTGGTTTACTGGCTGACTAGCTTTCGGCCTCACAGTGCCCATCTTCAGGTTATTGGGGTAGGCGCCGCTCCGCATCCTCCCAACTCCAGCGTACGTCTTCGTCTCTAGTCGGGGTTCTTGGGTGGGTTCTTAGGTTGATTAATCGTCATGGATTATGCTTAGGTTGAAGCAGTCGATGATTGATAATTTAAACAGAATTACGATTGATGGTGAAACAAGCAGGGGGTGTTGGCTAGGTTGTACTGATAAGTGGTTTTTTACGAGGTTTTTTGGTACATTTTTACGGGAATTAATTAAATTTATTCAAATTTTTACCCGGTCATTATCCTTCCTCCACGAAGTGGCGAACCCTGGTACAACAACCCTGGATTTTTTTTTTTTTTCGATAGAAAGCTTCCAAATAACATCGAAAATGGGGTTAATACACAAATTGCAAGTTCATAAGAATTAATAGAATTTATGGAAAAAATGCGCTTTCAATATTCTGCGGAAACCAGCGATCAGCTCCCATTGGACGACGTTTTGCCAAGTTGGCCATTAAAAAACAAAAAAAAAAACTGAAGGATCAGTTATTACATAAAATCACGTTGTATACGTTTACTATACACGATTTCATTCACATCAAAGCCCACAAGGCCATTTTCACGTTAGGTACTCCAATGTCACTTGTGCCAATCACCAAGAAAATCAACAAAAAATATGAAAACTCGACCTGCACTCTGGTGTCTTTGGTGGGAAACTGCCATCAAACTGGAAGGGCCGTACGTGACGTCACGCACGTCCTTTTTGAATCGACCAGAACAACTTTAGATGAATATAAACTAGGTACGTGAAAGACTTTTGTCACAAAAATGATGCATTTTTTTCTTTTTGACTTCCAACAACAACAGGATGAGTTCGGAATTCGAAATTTGGGTGTACGTCCATTCCTGATAATGCTATTGAGCTTCTACATCAACAGGAATAATTTAAATTGTTATTAAGTAGCTGAAAATTTTCTTCTTAAAATGACTTGTTCTATTTACAGGTACCCCTACTACATCAGCCAGACGTATAAGAAAGACATCCCGCTCTTGACATGGCTGAGATACACCATCTGGATTCCTCTTTATCCCTTGGGGGCATTGTGTGAGGGAATTATCATCCTCAGGTACGTTTTCAGTTCCTTCAATGGTATGGGTTCCTGTGTGTGAATTGTTATTGCACTTTTTCTCCTACTTTGCTCAAACTTTTTTTTCCAGGAATATACCTTACTTTGAGGAAACTCAAAGTTTTGTCGTATCGATGCCGAATTCTTGGAACTCCACTTTCCACACGCCTTCCATTATGAGGGTTTACTTGTTGGTCCTCTTCATTCCAGGTAAGCCGCCAGCCTCTTGGTGGTGTGTGTGTGGGTGAACTGAGAAATAACCTTTGAACAAAATACCTTTTCCCTTGATGTTCATGAAATTTTAGGTGTGTGGAGTTTGATGTCCCACATGTATCGGGCGAGGTGCAAGAAGCTTGGATCTCGAAGATGGAAGCCTAAATACAACTAGCCATCACTTTACTTCTCCCCCACCTTATGTTTTTCACGGACCCACAGTTCTTTGAGTTGATATTCTATTGGTTCAAATTAACCAAATTGTTTCAAAGTCCATTTCCATTTAGCAAAAATGGACTTGGGTTCTTTTCGCAAGTTCTCCTTGAGTTGTATGATTTCAATATTATTTTCTCTAATAAATCTTTTCGTGATTTCAATTCATGCATTGTCAAAATTTTTGGAAGTAGGATCATTCATTTTGTCTATTTTCTGATTACTTAATGTGCATAATTTTGTATAGCTTGATGAATCTGTAATTTAAGAGCAGTCTCCCTTCGATTCCTTCTCCAAGTACCTAATGGTACAAACGGGAATGAAATAAGAGAATTCTAGTTAAACAAGCGCTTTAGACCGCCATTGGCCTTAGAGATATATATCCCTCCATTGTGATAGGTACATACACATTGAGTTTCAGTCGTATTATGTGAGTCACGTATCTACTTGTTCTGAAACCACCTGTTGACTTGAAACTATATCACAGCTGAATAAGGCGAAGTAACAACCGGCTGTCAACATGTCAGGCCAATTTTGACATGCCACGTTTGCCTGCTTCATTTCTAGGCCATCTCCCCTAGACTCATTGGGTGATGGCGAAGACCTTTGGGGGCCTGATTGCGTCTCCTAGACGTTATCAGAAAACTTTTAAAGATAACTATTTTTGCAAAAAAAAAAAAAATAAATAAAAAAAAAAATAAAAATAAATAAAAATTCAAGTAATCCTCCCAAAAAGAGGGTAATGTTTGATTTTCGTTCTAAGAAGATTACTTGCTGAATCGAAGTCATTTATTATGCAGCAAGAACCCAGTAAATGGAAACCAATGAATTCAAAGCGAATGGCGATTATTCTTCTTCTTCTTCTACTTCTACTTCTTCTTCTTCTTCTTCTTCTTCTTCTTCTTCTCTCTCTCACACTCTCTCTCTCTCTCTCTCTCTCTCTCTCTCTCTCTCTCTCTCTCTCTCTCTCTCTCTCTCTCTCTCTCTCTCTCTCTCTCTCTCTCTCTCTCTCTCTCTCTCTCTTTTTCTCTCCTGGCCCTTATTGCTAAAGTTATCTGCAAAGACCTGAAAGAATTAATGAAAAATCTATGTCGTACAATAATTTATTGTATTTTGGTGTAAAACTTGGTTTTGTCATTTCGGATTACTGATGATAAAACTAGGAAAGGCCTTTGCTTGATGCGTTGGAATGAATTATATGAAGCAATGCATTTAGTAAGGGCAAACAGTCATTATGCGGAATATTACTACATGTGTAGGTATTCCTAAAAATCTTATTATGTACAATAGAGAGATAATCAATGTTAGCTAAATCTAGTCCAAAACTTTTTCAGTTCTTTATATATTTTTTTCCGAGCTTTCACTAAAGCTTGGAAATGTTTTTGTTTCCCAATGTCGAACTGATGCAAGTCAGCGTAAATGGGAAAAGTAAGGGCAATGCACACCAATTTTATGTCTCCAGCTCTCTTTCAATCGCCATGGTTGAAGGTGTCACGGAGGATATTAACAACAAAAATATGTAAATTGTCAACTATGTGTTATGTCGTTAAGTGTGCGCTAAGTTAATGACTACTAGTCAAATCAGTAGGGTTTAAGACAAAATTAATGTTTATGCAACATCGGAATACAATATTGCTTGTGATCATTGCTGTGACGAATGCGACCTAAATGAGATCTCGTATATATCCGTCAATGAATGGTTGAGTTGAGGTGTAATGATACGAAATTTGTGCATATAATGTTTCCATACCGTTTGACAACAAATACCGATTGTCCCACTTTGTTACTTTTTATTTATTCGTTTTTTAAACTGCTGTTCAGGTTGGTAATTTTGGCACACGTAAAGGCATTGATAGGAAGGTTTAAATTTGAATGATAAACTGCTGGCACCTAATACACGTACATTTTTTATTTATTATTCTTGAAACAATTCATCATTGCATTAGCTATGGGGGTCAAACATTTTAAGGCCATATACATAATGAGTCTACATAATATGTTACAAACATGTATATCATATATGTTTGTAACATATTATGAACCAAAACGTAATGATACATTATATTATAATGTATCATGATGTGTAGATTCAACAAAGTCCGTTCCGTGGGGCTCTGTGGGCGTAAAAGGGGCTACAGGGAGGGTCATTGAAGGTGTTCGACCATGGGGTCGGGTGGGGAGTCATTTTGAGGTATTTTTGGAGTCATAATTCTTGGGGGGGGGGGGGTCACTCATCTGCCCAAACACTGTACGTAGGTGTACAGTTAAAAAACTGTTTAAATGTGTTTTTAATGTAGTTTTATTGATAAAAAACAAAAGTTCTTGTTTAACATTACATTACGTTACAAATTTTTTACCATTAAAAAAATTCAATATCTTAAGGATGTCCATCCCCCGCGCCAAAAGTGAAATTCGTTTTGGTAAAAATGTTCTCTTTTGCCTTTAGGCCTCGTTAGGATTAGACTCAGGGTATCGAGCTACATGTGGTGTCAACTGGGTGTTTGGAACTGATTGACGTCTCATTTCTAATTCTTGGTTTACATTGAACGAGCTTTTTTTTCTTTTTTTTTATATCTTGCCATTTTTTTTTTTTTAAACTACAAAAGGTAGACTGCATCTTCCTTTCTCTAGAGTTACCACCTCAGTACACAACTTCTGAACAGACATTATCCCTTCGTTTTGAATAGCCCATTTCCTCCTTTTAATATGGGGAGTGGGTCGATGAAATTTGTGTGTTTGTGGTCAATGATAGATATTGTTTCACTGAGTAGTCTTGGAAGTAAAATGTTATTGTAATTTACGAATAATTAAACATTTAAATTCAAGTTTTTATTGAATCTGTTAGAATTTGCTTGAGCTAAGACTACTTACCTGGAATGACAATTTAGGTGGTGGTGTTGGGGTTGGGCTACAAAAGTGACTCCTCTGCTGTTATCTTTAACTTTTGTTCTTGAAAATACATTATTTGGAGACCGGTTTCGAGCTTCTGTCTTATAATATTTGCGTATATTGTACGAAGCAATTTTTTTTTACCAACTTCGTCTTGTAATACTAAATTTACAACTCATATTATGAGAACATAACCTAGTTGAATGCTACAAAAGCAAGTGCGAATCCAATGATGCTCAGATGGATCCAAATATTTTTTCTTACTTAGGTATATACGTGATACAGAAGCCAGAAGTCGAATCCGTACGTCAGTCATGTTATCTATCTTAAAATACATGTAAGTAAGTATTGTGTATTTTATAAAAACGAGCATTTGCAAATAGTTTGCATTCCCGCAAGGAGCGCTAGAGTAGTGACCACTCTGTGCGATCGTTGTTTTGTTGAGAGAAATAAATGTGAAATAAACTCAGGATGCCCGAGATTGGCCAGGTGTTTCCTTTGGTTAGCAGCATATAGTAGAGGAGGAGAGCTGGCGTCGATAAACGAGACGTTCGGAATCATGTGTGAGCACCCCCATTTCCCTTCTCCAATACTAGGCATACACATTCAAAGCTAACTTTAAAAGTAAAAGGAAACCTTTTGCGATTCGAAAATTGTGAAGTTTGAGTTGGCGTTTTGAGCTGTTCAGCTGGAGTTTCCATTTCCAACGCCCAACTTCAAACTACGGATGCGGCTCGATCGTGCAAAAAACCCCTTCTCCCGCCGGCTAAGCCACATTCATTTTCGTAGACGGGAGGACTTTCTTCCCGTCATTTGACATTTAACTGTTCATTATACCATTGTATGGTTATTAATATTCGCAGTTCATTTTTGAATGGACCCGAGGACTGGGCCTCCCCTGGCCACACTTTGTCCGGGGAAGCCAGGTCAGCGGGACCAATATTTTCGAGCGAGTTGGGCGCACAGGCAGCCCTTGTTGACTCTTCAACTAGGGCCCCTGGGAGACCAACGTAAGATGGGGTCAGCAGGCCCTGCCTCCCCTGGCGACAATTTGTGTGGGAAAGCCAGTCCATTGGATTTAGTAGGTTCTGCGAATCTAGGGCGAACCAATGCTGATGTTGACACATCATCTTCAGTATTGGGCTCCCCTAGATTCCCATTCCAGGCCAACACGACACTTCATGCCAGCCTGAAGATAGCGGGACTCTCATTTCTGCCTTGATACCGCCTCCCAGGATAGCAGTATGACATCTTGTTTTATGCCCTGGGCAGGGATATTCAGGTACTCCCTTCATCTTCCTCCAAAGGCACCGGGGGCGAAATCCCATTACACTGAAGGCCTTCCCCCAAACACACAACACAATTAATGACAAACCTATTAAGCAATTAGAAATCATTTTTTGCTTGTAGGTACACCTTCAACATCCGTCGTGCAGAGTGTCCTACAAGTCCTTTTCCAAATCAAGCGAAACCTTTTCCAACCAAATTAATCTTTTTTCCAAATCATATGAATCCTTTTGTGAAAGTACACCAAATTATTTTCTGGGACAAAATTTCGTTCTTGCTCACAAAAATCCATTAAAAGATAACAAGCGACGACGAGCACAGCCCGAAGTGGAGGAGTTAGCTGTGAACAGGTATGCCTATACATTCAGTATTAGACAATGGAAAAAAGGGTGCTTACGTGATTCCAAACGTATTGTGCGTCTAGAATGCCAGAATGTGCCGTCACTTTTTATTCTCTCTCCTCTCTTTTTCCACGCCAGTAATGAGGGTAAATTGCATAGATTGACAAACAAATTCAACGAATGGAAAGTATGTCATGTGTGTTATCAGCTCAGCACATTACTACAATTAGTATACATTTATGGCACAATATTGGTATAAATTTAATATTAAATGACTGGAGTAGGTACATACATAAAATAATTTATTTGTTCATTCCTTATACGAAGTGATGGGGTTTCGCTCAAAACCGTCTCTTAACTAATTTATGTTTAAATACGTTACAAAAAGCAGCAGAGGAGACACCTTCTTGGCTGAACCCCACTGTGGCAGCTGAAGCCCCTCTGCACCATCGAAGTTTACTACCTCGATTGAGGTAGTGTTGATTGTTTGTATTGTTTCTTCCTTCCTTCGCTGTTCTTGGCAGTTAATGTTGGGCCTATGATTCACGCAAACACACGATGGTACTGGGTCAAGGAGCTAATTCTTGTGGCTGAACGATGGACTCCCCTGATATTTTTCATCATCAGCCTTTACGTAGTCTGATTTTATACTTTGTCTCTACACTGGAGTTTTCAGAGATGTACTTTTCGCTTTCTGAATTAGGTACCTGTTGAAGCTAGGTGTCACACTGAATCTACCTTGTCGTCGTTATCGAGATCGCCATTGTATAATAGCCATGTGAATATACAATACCTGTAGTACGCTTGTTATAAGGTTTCCCTACATGGCTGCTGTGATTAGTTTAAATGAAGGAATATCAAGCTTAGTGTCTAACCATAATAGTAGGTGGGACGTGTAGAATTGACGTACATATTTTCTCTGTATCTTTCAAGTATATCAAAATGTCTGTCTGATTTACTTCTTAATACTATTACTATCGACCCTCAATTATAAAATGTGTTAAGGTTCGTAGAAATACGTTGTATTATAGCCCTTAAAGCTGTGAAAACTATGGTGGAGGAATTTTTTGGCTCTGGGAATTATCAGGTATAGATGGTTTCGCCTAACGCGCGTTGTTAAAGAAGTTGAGCTTGTTCATTTCAGTAGATGTTGAATTAAAAATAATAATCCCTTTGCTCGATGTTTTATAGACTTTTTTATATCACTGATTTCATAAGTTCTGTTAGGCTAGTGTAGGTGTGACATTCATGTTGTATCATTGTCAGTTACCAGAATTTTTACGTGTTAATGAATAATTATGGTAAATGTATTACAAAACAATTAGGTACTGTAAAATTAATGTTGACAACCCTACACCTGGTAGGTAGCCCAAAAGGACTATGATATCATAAATTCAGTTTATGAGTGTTGTATCTACATACCTTTCTATTTAGTGCCATTTTGTTTGTCCCACAGTGGTGAGGGCGTGATTTGTTTGCGGTTTTTTTGATCTACGGATTTGGAAAGTATTCTAGTAGAGTCGGTCTCAAATTGAATGTGAGATTCAAGGTAAACGTTTGGCTAGTTGATATGTGGTCCCAGGGTACTTTTCACGGCTTGTTATGCCCCTCTTGTTTAAAAAAAAAAGGCTCTGAGAAGGTGGAGGAAATACCTGCACACACGTGAGTTATTGAAAGCATTCTATAAAGTTTATGATACGAGTAGTTCAATGATCTTCACTTGAGTTATTTTTTGTGGTATGTTCCTCGCATGGGGAATATTTTGGTGTCACAATTTTCTCTAGTTTTGAAACTAGTCTTATACCGTCACTTGAGTTCTTAAGTTTTTCATTCCATTTGTCTCTCCTGAAAAGTTGCGTGAATGTCAATTACGTGGTGTTAGAACTTAAGTGACGATATAATATATATTTAATATTATTAAACCTTTTCTATAATGAAACCCTATTGTTCAAAGGAATGGGGGGGGGGGGGGGGGGGAGGCTAGTGTAATTCAAAAAACCTTTATAGAAGAATCCGAATATTTCAAGAGTCCATTATTGTGAAGAGTCTGAATCAGGTTGTACTGTTGCTACCTCTGCTGTTTCTGACTTATACACACCGGCAAGCGGAAACGACCTTTTATAATGCATAAACGGCTTAACTGGTTTTTTTCATTTTTGACGTTTTCCCGCCTAGAAATATTCATGATTTCCTGTTTCATGTTCTATGCAGTTGTCCCTTCCTACCGCCTCTTCAACCTTCTCCGAGCATACCTTTCGTGATTTCCAAACCTGTTGATCGCCTGCTGAAGGCTTCAGCCTGAAGCAAAGCTGATTAAGTAAGGTTTTGAATTGATTTACAATCGTGTTACAGTTTATTTTAATATTTTATAGAGTTAACCCTACACTGCATGGAGGAAAGAAATGAGAGCCTCTTTCCTCCATGCGTACACTGTTGGCGTGATTCTTTTTTGCGTGGTTTCCATATTTCTTATCATGATGCTGTGAGGGAAAAAACCGTAGGCTGTTTATGGTGTTAATTGCATTTAATAAAATATGCAATTAATCGTCTCGAGGCGTCGTTCGCCCGTCCTTTATCAGGGTTAGGGCTCTTCAGGAGTTTTACAGTAACCTGCCGGCACATAACTTGGGGTTACTGGGGGGGGGGGGGGGGGGGCAGTTGGGTTGGTTATGCGATTGTTGTAGGATCCTGAGGGTGATTATGTGCGGGCGCCAACGTGTTAAATTCGCCATGATTCCCGGAAACACCCCCTAAATCCCCGAAATGAGAGCCCACCTAACACAAAATCCTCAATGTAAGTACAAACCAGATAAAACTAAAGACCCCATAAAACACCTCTTTCCCTGAATCATCATCCTTGCTGTCTTCCTTCCCCTTTGGTCCTCCCATCACTCCCCTTTTCCACAAACTTATTTGATTACAACCAAACTGATATACTCTCATCAATAGGCAACTAAATAAACAAGACGACCACCCTGCTGACAATGGCCCAATAATCCACAAATCCCACCTTGCGAGGCGCTCTAGAGGAAGGCCAACACACCAAATGGACTTAAAGGTAAATTACATCTAAATTTATATAAGAGGATCTACTTCTGTGCAACGTGAGGCTGCTCCTCGCAGAACCTCCATCTAAGACATAAATGTTGTTATGTGCCGGCAGGTTACTGTAAAACTCATGAAGAGCCCTAACCCTGATAAAGGACGGGCGAACGGCGCCTCGAGACGATTAATTGCGTATTTTATTAAATGCAATTAACACCAAAACAGCCTACGGGTTTTCCCTCACAACATTATGATAAGTGATTCTTTTTTTATCATCAATGGTATGCTTTTTTTCTCCGTCCTTCTGTGCCATATACTGTAGTTCGATATCATGACCCGTGACACGACTTCATTGAATTAAATTTCCACTGTATTTTCATTCATTTAGGTTGCCTACACTTGGTGTGACCCTTCTATCATGTAATGGTTATTACGTTGAAGTTTTTGTTGCCTTTTAGGTATATTAGATTTGGAGAAAAAACGTTAGTCATACGGTAACAGAATCGTTGCCTACTTGGAAGTGATTAGTTGAGAGCTTTATTACATTTTGGACACCCCATTATAATAAAAAAATAATAACAAATCCCCGATGTTTTTTCACCTTTCACTCACTATCTTCGAACTTTTAAGGGTTTTCCGAAAAGTGAGTTGTCGTTTTTTATGCACAATTTCCTTTTTTTGGCCTGTGCGTAAGATTCTGCAGTTGCTTTCATGCGGCTGATTGCGGAAGAGGGACAACAACCCAGCGCCTCTAGGAAATAACCGCCCTTCGCTTGACGGGCGTATGGTTAAAGGTCGATCCACACATTTCAGTGATATCAGTGAATCCACGCTGCTCCGTCCGGCCATGTAGATGTTTTGCCTAATGCTCCTGAACGGGGAAAGTGGCAGCTTAATGCTCCCAAACGAAAACTGTCGCTCCGGCGTTTATCTAATGCTCCCTACTCCTGACTGTAAGCCACATAAATGTGTGGTCTGGTGTTCTGGATTTATCTATCAATTTTATTTTTTGCAAAATTTAATGTTGTGGGGTTGATGATTGCTACGCGCTTCACGTTACCTTGCATAATCACGGCTCTCAGTTTGGAGTGAGGCCAACTTCACACATAAATGCGTTGGTGACCAAGGACTACAGGATGCTAGGTTTTGTCAGGAGAGCCTCACGGGACTTCAAGCGCATTGAGATCCAGATACTGCTTTACCTTTCCCTGGACCGGCCAATCCTCGAGTTCTACATACTTGTGGTAGTTCAACGTCGATTCCAGCGAAGTCACACTTAACGTTTGGTCCAGAAACACCCCATGATCCCGGACGACTTCGACTCTCTCCAGGTGGCAACCACGAATGGATTAATAAAATATCAGCTGCTGGATTCTACGAGTGGAGGAGATCACAGAGCAATTTTTGACGTTCAGGTCAATGAGGTTGGCCTCGCTCCAAACCGAGAGCCGTGATAATGAAACCTAAAGCGAAAAAAAAAGGCGATTTAAGACAAAGTAGTCCATTTCTACGATAAAGTATAACTTGTAGACGCGTTTCGGTTGATTAGACCATCATCAGTACGATAATCGTACTGGAAATAGACTACTCTGTCTTAAATCGCCTTTTTTTGAAGATGGATTCCCACTATCTCGCCGCATCCACCTTACATTAAAACTGAAGCGCGTAGCAATCATCAACCCCACAATATTAAATTTTACGCCAGATCACAAATTTATGTGGCTAACAGTAGTCAGTAGTAGAGAGCATTGGATAACCGCCGGAGCATTCGGTGGTTTTGATTTGGGAGAATTAAGTGGGCACTTTCCCCGTTCGGGAGCATTAGGCAAGACACCCCGCTTGAGTGGTTTTTATGTTCTTACCTTGATGAACTCTCTCATCTCATTCTTTACGGCTGTATCCGAGTTGCGGTCACGAGCTCACAGTCCATTAGAGAGATATAACAGTTGTAAGAGAGAGAGAGAGAGAGAGAGAGAGAGAGAGAGACTGTAAATCCGAGATTGTAAATCCGTAAATTCTCACTGTTGGCAGCCAAAACTCACGATGCTTATTATAGGTACTGCTCTCGATCATCTCCGTCTTCATACATTGGATTACTCTCCACAACCCGTATTTCGGGTCTTAGAATTGGCTTTCCACTCAGCGGTCAGAGATGTATGGCTCACAGTGACGCTGAAATGTTGTTGTTTTCATCTAGGACAGTCTTGGTTTCGCAAAATCCAGGTTTTGGGGCTCGCTAAAATGTACAGGGACATGGACAGGGAACCCTCACAGTCCTTGAGGCTTTTCGTCGGTCTTCCGGAATTCATTGACTAAGTTCTGGAGAACTATATACTCGAAAATAATAGTACTCGTAGTCGGCGGAGTAGGATATCTTCCGAAAAGGATCAATTTCTTGTTGGACAGATCGCCCAATACCAACTGGGCCATAGAAAGCACTTGAATGTACGACCGCAATTCGGATATCCTTGCCTGAGAGGGGGACCGCAACTGGGATGTCTAATTGGTATTTGACCGCAACTCGGAAACTGCGTTCTTTACTTGTTAAGCACCCACCTTCCAATACCTTGACGTTCCAGGTTTATGGGGAATGAATACAAATAAGTAAAACTGACTCATGCATTTATATAACAATAAAAGAATTAAATATATTTTATATTAAATAGCAATTATTAATGTTATTGTGAATATATACACTCACTATTGTCACTTACATACATTACACATATACATGCAGATTCGCTATTATGAATGCTATCACTATGTGTAATATGTACCTTCATATAAATCCACTCATTCTTTTTTTTTAGTTTTTTTTTTTTTTTTTTTAGTACGACTGCTACCTTTTGTTTTAAATAAATAATCAAGGTAGGTGTTCCTTCTTCTCAAGCTTTTGATAAATCACTATAATGTGAAATATATTCCTACAATGGTTCTACTGTTTTTCATAATACAACTTCAGAACCAACCTAAGTTTTTTTTTTTTTTTTTTTCAAAATATGTAACTTATTTAATTAAAAACGTGGTATCAGTTCACACAGCATCAGTGGAATTCCAGAACTCAACTACTGGAGGTACGTGAATAATTACACTTGGCTAGCCTTCAATATAGAAGCTGCTTATTTATTAACACTATGGCAAAAATTCAATAAATAATATAAAGCTTATGTAAAAGTTTTTATGAAGATTTACAAATGATGATAATGCTCATGTTTTGTTTGTTGTTTTAATTCATGGCACGAATTTGCGAGGTTATTTCGAGATGCCATCAGATCCTCGTGATTTTTGTTTGCACCGTGTGCCGGAATTCTTTAGAAGTGAAGTTGAGGATTATTTTGGTTGAGGTACGGCGATGAAAATGATATAAAAACCGGGGCGATTGTCATTTCCGCCCTAATCTGCGACGCGAGGAGGGATAAGCCGTTCAAGGACCCGATTACCTCGCTGAAACATTAGGGGAGAGAATCATCACTTCCGCCCATTGGAACCAGGTGTCAGATCGTGCCCTTCCAACGGCTTTATCTCCCACCTCAAAGTAGGCCTGTGATCGGTCAGTCTAAACTTGAGGAAACGTTCAAATACTGTTTGGCAATCATCTATGACGCATGTGCAGACCATCAATAGGGGTTTTCACCCAAAACACAGTGGTAGCATGCTGGTTCCACGTTAGCCAAGAGACATGCCAATATGGTGCCAAGCTGGAAAAGGGTTTCCAAGGTTTTCTAAGATTACGTTGGTTTTGTAAGATTGATCCAAACCTGTACAAGGCTTGCTATGTTGGTGCCAAGCTGGATAAGGACTTTCAAGGCTTGCGAAGATGGTCCCCAAGCTTTCCAGACCTGTCCAAAGCTTGCAAGTGCTTGGGTGTACTGGCGACCTTACTTTCATCTCGCTGGGTGTACCAACGTACCAGCCCCACAACCCACTGGCGCAAAAGACTATTCTGTCCAGGTTGCAAGTCATAATTAAGTGTGGTAACCACTTCGACCAAGAGGGATTTGATCGCTAAGGGGCACTGCCAAAGAGAGTTCGTGAAGGGGGGGGAAGTGATGACTTTGGTGGGCCATGAGCTAATGAGCCATGGGCGGAAGTGACGACTTTCACCCCACCTAGGGCTTACCTGCCCCGGGTTTTAATGAGGCTTGGCAGAGGATTTGGGCGGAAGTGACGACTGCCCAAAAACCGATTACTGAAAAAAAAAAAAAAAAACCGCTGGAAAAAAGTTGAAAATTTAAGTTAGCTGTGAAATGAAGAGAAACGTCTTTAAGCGTCAGCTCTTAAGCTCTTCAAAACGGTTTTAGGGGATGAATTCTCCCTGGAATTGCACTTTGGAATGTACAGCCACCCTTTGGAATGGGGTTAGCCACCCGACACAATGAATAAAATTGAAAGATGAGAATTGGCGCTGATTACCAATGGGTGAAAAACATCTCGACAATATCCCGCGCGATCACAAAACGTGTCCTGTATTCTAATCTATTTATACAAGTACGAGCTATGAGGAGTGGCATATCATTACTGATGAACGGAGATTTTGGCGTCTAAGAGCCATGGCGCTGAATATGCGCCCAAGCGCAGTTGTCCGAGTTATTTTTTTCTGGTACTTCCCTATGTAATTTTACAACAAATGAGAATCGAATTAAAAACCAAACTTTCTAGTTCGACGGTATCTACTAAGCCAAAAGAAGTACCTAAATGTGCCTTAAACGCTACACAAAAATTACCTACGTGTTGAAGATACTTTGAGTAGAGATCATGAGAGAAAATTGACTGATTGAACTGGCATTTCGACAAATATTCCTTAAATTTACGAAAATAGTATTTCAGAGAGATGCATTTCACATTTACACTCGAGTGGAACCGTTTTCACACATCAAGTCCATTTGAGCGATGAACCAACGAAATCAGCTTAGTGGAAAGACTACATTTTTGATAAGTTTCCCCGTGAAGCCCAAAGAACTGAACATTTTTCGTAGTCTTAGCCAACTGAAGACTAGCTAAGGCTTGTAAAATGCATATGAACCTGTTTTTTTTTTGTTTTTTTTTTAAAGGGGGTATGTAACATACCCCCTTAAAAAAAAAAACGGGTTCATATACAATTTGTACGACAACCTCATTTCACCAGTAATGCACAATACACTCCACTAACAACCAGTATCGGTAGTCATCACGGTATTTACAAATAATGGCACGATGTCGTTCGTTAAGACGTCGACATCAGATTAAAATTTAAATTCTATTTACACTTTTTTTACAATACATATTTATAAACATGTTCATTACAAATTTGTATTACATACCATTCATAATCTATAAACATAACTTCATAATGTATAAGCAATCGGGCATGCGATTCGACATTTTTTGATCAAAAGGGTGTAGTATGTTTTTTGTCATTCTTCTGGTCAATCGTAAAGTAGGTTCCTACTAAAAATTTAAAATGTTTAAGCTTTGCTGGTAATTTCCCATTTATCGGGTAGCTATTTCAAAAACGTGACGATTGCCTTAACAATAAAAAAAAATTAATTAAATTAAAAATTAAAAAAAAAGAAACGGAAATCGGCAAGACAATGATATAATCCAAGAAAAAACAGCAGTTTTTTGTTAAAATGAATATTCCCTCCTAATTGTCCTGCAATTTACCATAAATTTTCAGCCAAATAGGAGATCATAACGACCTGAAGTAACCTCATTTGATCAGAACAGACCGAACCGCCACCCGCCTCTGCCAAACGTTTTTTCACATGTCCACGGGAAATGGATATGCTTGTCAACACCTTTCCTTGGTTATCGGCAAATTGGCATTGTTCAAAGATTTCATCCGAAAACTATTTTCTTTTACTCTAGAAACAAAGCGAAATTTTGTCTCTGGCCTTAAATTTCACGACAAAGGTTATTTCTTTAAATTTCTATTCCACTAACTGGATAGGTATGCCTTGATAATATACCACGCTAAGTTATCAGATACACCGCTGAGAATTATAAACATACTTCGAATAACACGGACGAAGAAGGAAAAATTGAAATAATAAAACAAACAATGGAATATTCGCTTTTATGGGCAAGGAAAATAATTTAAACTAGGTACCAAGATTCACTATCAAATAAGCAAGTCGATATTCGTTTATTAATCGAAAATCTGGATTTTATTTGCAACGAAATTTCAACCCAACTGGCACAGAGACTGAAAGACCGGAGTCACGTTGACAAGAGAATTTCAAGGGATCCCATGATGATTTTTTTAACGACCAGAGTTTCAGGGAAAACGTTACACAGAATGCTCTTGTTATCTTTGGGAAATATCAATATTATGTTATTTTAAACGAAATGGTACGCATGAAGTTGCATTCAGGTTGTGCATTCAAAAAGTAAGGCAAGGTAAATTCAACTCTAAAGGTTAGGAAAATGATCGAAGAAAATCAACGCCAGAGCAGGGGAAATACAAAACTGGTGATTTCTGAAAGTGGCGGTTTCACCGTTTCCTCACATTTTCAGGAGCATTTGGACCCAATACTTGGACTGTCAAAAACGTTCAGAAACTGGCCCAAAGCCCCCCACAAAACCGATCCAGCTCTGTGAGGGAAGATCACTCAAATCAGTAGATTTTTAAATAACGTCTAATTATCTATATGGCAGAAGAGAATAACACATTTGGAAATGTTATGACAATAAGTGTATAAAAATCACTTTTATAAACGTAATATTATAAAACATTTAAGTAAAAAATAAGAATTCTATACACAATAAATTAACACGATCAAAAAGACGCAACAGAAATAATGAACTGAAATTTAATTAACGTGAACTAATGTTTCGATTTGGTTTAGTTAACCCGTACAAATATTAACTACAACATCACTAAGGTTTATTCTTTTTCAAATATTTAAATCTTACTTTTTTGCCTAATTCGAGAATTTTTAAAACACTCCTAATTTCATCTATAAATAATGTATGCCTGGGTGAAATACAATAACAAGATTGTTAGGTGATTGTTGGGTGTAGATACGAAAAGTACGACGTCGAGGATTTAGTGGCGTGACAAGATTGAACAAATGGGTCATTCTCCCAAAAAGACATATTATTTGTCCCACGGGTTTTGAAAAAAATGTGGATTGAGGAGGCGTCAGGAGCTATCCATTCCGCCCTCAGAGCATTTTGTTCAAGCCCAGTCACATTCCTATAATGGTCTTGAAAGGTGCAAATCTCAGTCCCCTGGCGTGTCCCTAGCCGTAGGTAGTTTTCTTTGAATACTAACAGTGACTGTCAGATCTAAACCACCAGGGTTTTCCCAGTTTCGACGATTGAAGGATACTCAAGGAGACCTATTGTGACGCATTGAGAAACTGAGTTACTTTACTGGGTGTGTCCCGCGCTTTTTCTATCAGTCCCCTGTAAGAAATGCAATTGAATTTCCCGCCAAACCTAATACGACTAGAGGGAAATTCAGTGGGCAATTAGCCACATTGCTTCGAGTCGTAATCATCCCCGAGGTGCACCCTCATTTAGTCATGACATGACTAAATTGTGTCGGACGCCGCCATTTGAAGGTGAAAGTTGAAAACAAGGCCCGTGTATTTATTGAAGAACAACCAAATCTTAACGAGTAAAGGTAATGTTTAAATTATTTTGCACTTTGATAGCCCCAGCGTTACTCTTCATTTTCATGTAAAATTGGGTTCTCCAACTCCTAATGGAAAGATATTGCAATAAGTTTTTTTCTAAAACCACAGTCCCTGCGTTCCTTGGGATTTATTGCACCAGAGGACTGTTCAACCTCCAGGGTAAGTACGATTCAATGACGTTTTGCAATATTGCGCCTAATTCTAAGCCTTTCTTAGAATAAGTGTTGGTGGAAGCCCACTCCACACCATTTCTGGCAGGCAGCCCCGTTATGTAGCCTAAGAGCTGGTGAGGTCTTTATTTTCATCATGGTCGGTACCTGCCATTCAATTAACAAACATTCCTGTATGTTTTCATGCAACATGGCGCCACGGAAAAAACTATCCAGGTCGTTATTCCACATTAGAGGAGTTCACTGCCTACATTTTTTCAGTCCCCTGTCAGAGAGAAATTTTCAAGTGATTATTAATTTTGCTCCTCATAGGGCTGTGCTGCCGCTATGAGAAAGTGCCAAGGGGAACATCTAGTTAACGAAAAAATAACCTGACAAATTCGACTTTTTTTTTCGTTTGAAAAAAGTTACGTTGAAATCTGGCTTTTGGGAGAATGACCAAATGACAAATGCAAAATTGGTTTGGATTAAAGAGCTACGGAAATTGTTTGATGTATGTACAAGTGTAATTGACATCAGTCAATTATTGCATTTTATAATGATGGAGGTTATCTTGAGCCACAAAGTTGTAGGTTAGTTGGAAGTAACCTGTGTACATCAAACACTGAAATATTCCCTTTCGTATCTATTCAGCCCTAGGGAGGAAGTAGTTGAATGGGCGAGAGTGTTCAAATTTGTTTCACTTATACATTGAGAATGATGAGAGGGTGGGGGGACTGGGACAACCTACAACAATAAGAGTACAGTCTACAATGAGAAAAAGAAAATAAATCACAGCTTATTCGTCATTATGGTTTGGGGAGCCTGTCTCGAATGATGGTGAACTCCCCGGCGAGAAAGTCAGCATTTCGGATGGGGAAATGGAGCCGTCCGGATTGAAGCCGAAAGACGGGCCGGCCATGCCCGAAGGGCCGGCCTCACTCCGACACCACAATTGCCGCATTTCGTTCCGCCGTTGCCGCATCAGCGATTTGTACTCGGAGATTCGCATTTTCTTCCCGTCGACGATGCAGGTGCGTTTGGGGCGAGGCCTGTATCTGTAGTCCGGGTGTTTCTCCATGTGGAGCTTCGATAAACGGGACTGCTCCTCGTAGAAAGGTTGCTTTTCAGCGTTAGTCATGGCTTTCCATCTTGCACCTGAAAGAATGAATTTTGTTAGAAGAAGTCAATATGATACACAATGAGTTGACGCTCCCTGAATTGGACCAAAAACCCATACAGAGCCAGTTTCAAGTATTCTGGAAGACGTGAGGTTGCTCAAGCATCTGGCAAAGACTAGAGACAAGAGATGCCTATTCAAAATGGTACGAAAAATCTTAATGATGAGTTTTAACTTGAGTAAACTACTTAGCTGGTTCTAGATTGTTGAGAGTTTAAGAGAGAAAAGGTAGACAATACGTCTGCTACTCTAAATGGTGCAACCGATATGGGCCCCACTACTCACCTAGTGGGTTGAAATGGGCCCTGGCCCTCACTTGGAAAAAGTTGGACATTTTTTTTAGAATTCCTACTGGACCGAAATGAGCCCCTCAAATAATAATAATCAAAGAGTGAAAGTAATTGCGGCGCGAATTGAGCATCTTCTCTGACGTAAACATCATGCACGGAATTGCAAAATGCATCTACCTTGCAAATGTCTGGCTTTACAGGCATAAAATCTTCCAACAAAACGTTGCTCCATGTGGCACATTTGAGCTCCGGTAGCTCCGAATTTCTTTAGGAATAACTATACATTATCCAAACACAATTAGAAGGGGTCTGAGGCCAGTTGGGAAAGGTCGGGGGTGGGCTGGCTTTAGCCAGCCAGGATTGGCCCCCTAGTTGAATAAGTGGAATCTAGCGCCCATTTCAGTCTCACCCAAACGCCTAGTCAAATTCGCTGGGCCTATTTCGGTCCTCACTTACAAACTCCGACTGTAAAACCCTGAAGTGCGGTAAATGTTGGGATTTACCAGAAAATGTTATGTATTCCTAATAGCATTGGTTGAAGTCCGAAATCCTAATGAAAACCGAACTTTCGCCGCTTGAGAGTTGGTTACTATTCGAATTTACTGACCGATTCGATGAAAGCCCAAAACCAATTTCTTTTGGTGAATGTGCAGACTTCCCTAGTGGAGAATGTTCGCATTTACCAAAATCAGATGTTAGCAGAAGGAAATACTCTTCCCAAATAGAATATTTCCAGCTTTACCAATCCTCTGGGACAATCCCAAGATTTATTTGGAAAAGCCCGATTTGTGGCCAACACTGGATTTTCACCAACGAATGCTGGACCTGATCGGTTTTTATTCTGGTGATCTGATTTTGCTTTTTCCATAACATTTGTCAAGTGTGTCTAGGTCTACAAAAGGAGAGCAACAGCGACTATTCAAAATACCTACCGAGTATTTTAGAAATGTTCGAGTTGTGCATGTCTGGGCACGCTTTCAGTATTTTTCTTCTCTCGTCTTTGGCCCATACCATAAAGGCATTCATGGGCCTTTTGATGTGCGGCTTGGCTTCGCCATCTCTCTTTGGTTGTCTCATCATTTTTGCTGAAACCAAAAAGATTATTTTACAGAACCAATTAAAATAACACAGGTTCAATGAGTTCGAAAAAAATGTACGTGGTTATTTTGCCCATAATATTGTTTAGAAGGTACAAATGTACGGTGTTATTTGCCCATAATATTATTAAGAAGGTACACATTTTTACACAGTATAGTCCAAGTAAACAGTTTTATTTGGGCATTCCATGGATTTCAGGGTTAGGTGGCGACGTTAGGTTATGTTAGTTGTTCATCGTTTGGTTTTCTTTATTAGGTTAGTTTTATTTGTTCATTTCATTCTATTTGGCTTTCGGTTTCGAATGTAAGAAACCCCACAACCATTTCCGTTGAGAATGTTATAATTGCCTTACTGTTTTCTCTCTCAAGTATTTGGCTTGCACCTACCTTTTTCATTGGTATCATCTTGCATTTTGAAACTTCCATCTTGCCCCCAAACTGAAAGAAAAAACGAGGTTACTTGCACTGTTGATAGAAAACCTGGCACGGATCTTAGTGAGCAAAATCGAAGTTTGATTTTTGTAGTGCCAAAAAATACGTTAATGTCGCAGGCTTACTGTGACAAGGAGCTAGGAAATCGGATTCCTCTTTGTTGTCATCTCTCAATGGTTGGGCCATCGAAGGATGATGGGAAGGAGGGTACATATGAAGCCCAGGATAAGCAGACATTTTTTCACTTTCCTTCCCTGAGGGAAGACCATGCTTTCCTGCAATTTAAGGAGGACATTAAAATTCCACAACTAATTCAATCATCAATTTAAATTGTACACATCATCGAATTGAAACGTACCTTGAGGCTGAGGTACGTGAGGGGGCATAGCACCGTACGGCAGGAACGCTCGCTGCATGAGAAGGTTCGGAGGTAAGAGTTTGGAAGACGGAGCCGGAAGGTTTTCGTGCTCCGTCGAATTCTGCTGAGGCTGCTGTGCCGGACTCCCTTTGGGTTTGGTCAAGTTGAGTGGAGCGTCCAGGTCTTGAGAGGCCGGCGACCCACTCCATGACTCCACCATCTGTGACAATAACAAAAATTAGGTCTTCGGTGCTACGTTTTCAGTAAAAAAAAAAAGTCAAAACAAAAACTTAACGTCGTGGGTTATCAATGAAAACATTTGAAAAATGTGTGAACGACATCAACAGTTAATAATTATTTCAGTCAGGCTCTTCCTTCAAATATCGAAGTACGTATACAATGGAGAAGTCAAAAATTTTGATTTAATGTGGAAGGGACCTCCAGACGTCGCAGTTTCCAAGTTATAAATCACCGTTTATACACCCAACATTTTTAACCTGCACACTCTATTCATGTTACATACAAATAGCGAAACTCACGTTATTGGTCGGCGGTGAGCTACTAGACGTTTGAGGCAACGGTTGTAAGTTTCTCAGCTGATCCAAGAACGGCAGGAACATGAGGGTGCCTGTCGTGTTTATACTTAGACCTTTGGTTGTAGCGTACTGAGACGATATTTGGCTCTAGAATTATTTAAAAACACATCAATATCTTTTGCATCCAAGTAATGTAAATGCACATGTATACTGCATTCATTTGTTTTTTGAACTTTTCGAAATTAGTTGAGATTTCATACTTCATGCCCTACTAGCCCTCCCCTGATTTGTAAGGCATTTACATTAATAAAGTGTCGCATATAACTTCATTTTTTTTTTTTTTTTTTTTTTGTGAGACAATTTTATTTATTATTATTCATTCATTCCCTCGTTGAATGAAATCGTCACTTTTCTTTAATAATGTTTAAACAAAAAACTTTAGAAAAAGCAAATTCCCACCAAATTTAAATTCTAGAATAAGAAATAAAAGATGCCGCATAATTCAGAGGGGGGAAAAGCAGGATAAACCCGTGCGCCACAACTGAATATGAAAATTGCAAGAAGTATTGAAGAAGAATTAAATAAGCAAATTTGGCGAATCCAGACGCAAAGATTCTCTGTAGCGAGAGAAACACGTTTAATGAGCTAATTTTAACGCAGAACAAAAGAAAGAAAAAAAAGAAAAAAGAGCAGCACAACTTATGCCGATATACTTAATTTTATTTAACAAACCTGGAGTTCATAAATTTTATGTTGTTGTTGCTGTAACAGAGAATCTTGTTGCCTGAGATGCTCCTGTTGAAGCCTCTGCAGCTCCAACTGCTTTTGCGTTTCCGCGTTGCTGAGAATCTGAAACAGACAAGACGTCGATTTTACAAATTTGGCGATTTTTCGTATCACTTTGCCCAGGGAAATTGACCCAACAAGACGTCACATGCGAAGGTTTGATTTTAAACGAGATTCAGCTTAAGAAGACGGGAAAAATGGTTGGTACATAAATAGTGATAGGGATGGGGATTCTTATTCGTAGTGGACGTGATATCAAAATGACATAACTCCAAACTGCACCCGAACACAATTCCAGTTTACTGATCGCAATCATTTGAATGTAAACCGCTAATTCAGAACGCGTCAGTATGTATGTATACATATATGTATGTATGAATGCCCGAGCAAAGCGAGACCCTCTGCCAGCTTGCTAGTATGCTTAAAATTAGACCATTTCCCGAGTCCGGCATTTAGAATGTATTTTCAGCGCCGAATCGATCACCGCTTTCAATGACCGAAGTCACAGGTTTAGGATTGTTGTTCGGCCCATTAGAGCGAAAATGCTGTTAAAAGTAGGTACTTTGAATGTACATAATCCAACAAGTGAACTTTTTACTAGATTATGAGTAAATTGTATTGAAGGTTCCATTTTAGCGGAACCTGAAAATCGAGAATGAGAATACAAGTCAGAGAATGCATTTCATTTCGCTCTGTTTTATGCAATAAGAGGTGAGTTTGCCAAATAATTTTTCCCGCCCGCCCACCGAAGCTAAATATACCCAGGCACCAGTCCAATTCATACAGTCTCATTCATAGCTTGGGGGCCCCCTTATTTATAACTATCTCCGCTAATTAGCTCAGTCAGTCGAAGACTCCTTTCCTTTTTGCCTATTCTCCCCCCTAAAATTAGAAAGCCCGGTGTTTTGAAGTGCGAACGTCTTCTAGACGGGTCTCCGTAAACTCGGGAAAACCTTTCCCGATCTGGATGTGTTCGGTAGGGAGCCACATCCGGGATGGGTCTTGGCAGGTTCGACCGATGCGATACAGAGCAATTTCACTGGTGCGAACGTTAATCAGTGTGACGGGTAAATTTGCTGATTTATTCATTAAAAAAAAAATTGTTAGGTGCTGGTAAAGGAAGTCAACTGGGGGTTGTGGGCCCCCATTTTTCCATCCTATATCCTCAATATGGTCAATTTTAAAGATGATCCGAAATACAAAACGCTGCAAAATGTACACAAGGTTTTATTATAATATTTATTCTTTGGTATAGGTTAATTGTGCAACAATTAATTCTGTGTCATTAAGAAAATATTTTGAAAAAAAAAAAAAAAATCCTGTACAATGTTTGGATACATGTGGGACCGTAAAAAAGGGGATGTTGCGTATAAAATTCTCGGAAAACGACAGCTTATTTGACCTCCTGGGATCATTTAAAAATCCCATTTTTAGCCCCATAAAAGCCCTATTCATCCCCACAGCGAAATCAGATCGTTTTGGGACCCACAAAAATAGATTCTACGACTAAAAATACTTCGAAAACGAAAATCTTGGAAAATCAAAAATAATGGTGTTCAGGAAGGGAGGCAGGTTGAGGCTCTCGGAGTCTTGGACCTATGGCTCAGATGAAGTAGAGGTGGTCTCTGCGTACAAATACCTTGGGGTGACGCTGACAACGGGGCTTTCCTTTGGGACCCATCTCAGGGAGCGATCTGCGGCAGCCAAGTACGGTATCGCGGGAATTTACGGCTACTTTCTTCGGCGCCCGCAGATCCCGATCCATTCGAAATACCAGGTGTTCCTGGCTACTTCTCGAGCTGTTCTCTCGCATTGCGCTCAGGTCTGGGGTTCTCAGCGGTATGTGGTGGTTGAGCGCGTACTCAAATATTTTGTGAAGAGATTATTTGGGCTCCCTCGTAATACCCCCGATTACGTTGTGTACTTGAAGTCGGGCGTGTCGCCGGTATTTTTGTACACCCTGTCTCTCCACTATAAGTACGTGCTCAAGGTCCTTGCAATGCCAGCTAGACGTTTTCCTCGTTTGGTCGCGGCTGAGGTGGTCAACCGCCGGCAGTACTGGTACAGAAACTTGTACGGCTAGGACAGAGAACGGACAATAAAAGTCCAAATTTTGGTTTTTGGAATCCAGACCTCTTGAAACGGATAATGTCAAATTTTGAGGCCGATCAGAATTTTCGACCTCCGCACAATGGGACAATCAGCGTTTTCCCCCATAAATTCGCGCTACGCCCTGTTTTTGGAGCTACGAGGATGAAACCAAGACTTAGTGCAAAAGAAAGGTACCTAATTAGTCCTAGTTTGAATCTCCATTGGGACATGGACGGTTGCAGGTGGTTGGGACATGGACTTTATTGGGCTAATTGAGCTTTCTTGAGCTAATTGCGCTTTATTTAGCTAATTTTTGAGCAAAGTTTACCAGGATAACTTACGCCCTGGCTCCCGAAAGGCGAATCCGCACTTCTCGCAAAAATTTCCAATTTCAACCCATAAGGACCCAATTTTCCAATTGAATGGTGAGGCCCCTGAAGGCCTGCAACCGTCCATGTCCCATTGGAGATTCAAACTAGGACTAATTACCTTTCTTTTGCACTTGGTTTCATCCTCGTAGCTCCAAAAACAGGGCGTAGCGAGAATTTATGGGGGGGGGGGGGGAAGCTGATTGTCCCGCAGTGCTCCGTCGCGATTATACATACGTGCATTATTCCAAGAATAATAAACCAAAACAACAAAAAATCTTTATTCCTCTACAGTGTTTGAACAGATATGAGACCTCGAAAAATGGAACTCGGAAAACGGCACCTCATTCCTGGCATCCTCCAAAAGCCCCAAGAAAGCCCCATAGATCTCCACGGTGACATCTGTTGGTTCTAGGGACCCGAAAAATGAATTATACGTTCATAATTTGAAAGTATATTAAACGTTACATTTAACATGTAATTAGAATTCGAAGTATATGTAATAGGAGCTCCGGGGTAAGTGAAAATCTGGGGCAAGTGGAACCTATGGTACCTACCTCGCACTACAACGAAAGGATAGGGTTCTGAGTGTGGCCATAACATCACGTAGGACCCCACAGAAGTGTTGTGAAAGTTGGATCAGCCTGTGGCAACACTGGAGTTGGTTGCAGCAATGTTTTCCCAAGGACCAGACCACAAGGATGGATGCACACATATCACAAGTTTGGATCTAGATGTTTTCCAGATGGCTGCACTCATATCACAAGTTTGTTATCAGTGAGCAGTCAGTTGACGTCATTTTCGACGATTTCTTGCATCAACTTTCTCGGTAAGTTGTTATTGAGGATTGATATTAAGTAGTTCTGTAGCGATTTTGATCAAATTTTGATCTGCAGGTTTCAAGGGCTACCAAGAAGGCCAGGGGGATAAGGTTACTTATGGTGTGGATCCCAGGATCATATTGTCATTTCTTGCCCATACCCGCCACTTGGAATGTTCCAACAACTGGCAGGTTCATACTCAGCTACAAGTACATACCACCAGGCCCATCAGGAACAGGGGGTGTCCTACCAAGTCCATCCTCCTAGGCTAGAGGAAGGGAGGAACCCGGAAGCCCAATCCGAAGTTAACAACAAAGTTCTAGAAATGGAGTTGAGTGGCCCAAAAGAACTCAACGGTAATGAGTTCAACATGCTCGACGTCAAGAGGGGGAACAAAGAACTCAAAGATGAAGACAAAGATCTGTTCCTGGATGCAGAGGACGTTGAGTGCATCGCTGAGGAAGCAGTCGAGCCAGAGACAGTTGAGCAAGAAGAAGAAATGAAGGAAGAGACTTCAACGCACAAAGTGTACAGAGAAGTTGAAAAGCCACAGCCCGTCGAGAAACCACAGGTTAAGACGATATCGGCGCCTGTGGCAGACGAAAAGACTGACGCTCCAGTGGAAGAAAAGATGGAGGAAACCCGTACCGCCAAAAGAGGTTTTGATCGATCTTCAGCGAGAGAACGCTGAGGGAAGCGTTCAGCAACAGCAAGCAGCTCGACCAATGGTCGCGATAGTCCCAAGAGGACTAACGTCTCCGACGGCAGCGTTCCCTGGATCCCGTCACCGTCCATCGCTACCAAGGACGACGACCGCAAGGAGGCCAGCGAGGACGATTTTGGCGACGATCTTATCGGCGAACCGAAGACGGCAACATGGAGGCCCCGAACGACATGAACGGGATGGACACAGAAGACTGCCTGACAATCGAACCAGACGAGGAGAAGTTGGTAGCTGGGGAGGATTACCCAGTCGACAGGAAAACGGAAATGAGGAACCTGCGGGTGAGTGGGTTGGCAGCAATCAAGCTCCTCGAAACTGAGAAGGGGCTTCTTCAATACGCCGAGAGCAAGAAGCTTCAGATTCGTCTCCATGCCGGCTGGAGACGCTGAGGCCTCCGTCAAAGGGGAAAACCGGGCTCCACGGGCTGTTGACCAAACGAGGGTGGAGGCATAGGAGGCTCAAGGTGTGGGGGGTAGTGATGACTCGAATTCCCCTCACTTCCTCCATTATTGAGTACAAGAAGGATTGAAAGTTTACACCAAATTTATTTTCAATCTAGATCATATCATAAGGGGTTCCAGCTTCCACAGAGCACCAAAATATTCATATCGTGAAAGGCTTCGCTACAATTGTTCCGGTCAGAAAGAATTTCCGAAAGAAGACGCCTGCAAAGTGAAAAAGAAGTCGGCAAGTGGGAGAGGATGAAAAGAAAGGAGAAACAATAAGCAACGACGTGATATTTATGTAATGGGGCCGAAAAGAATAAACAAACTATAAGGTGGGAATCAAAGAGTTGAACCAAGTTATGAACTCAGCTGTATACAAGACGGGGGCGCCTTTTGATGTCCGAGGTAGAGTGTCTTTCGTCACTATTACAACTGTTGTTGCCATACAACTTATTTACTGACAACAACAGCTACACGGAGGGGCTGCCGGGTTTGAGATAAAAAGGAATCTACTTGGATTTGCCACTTGTTTATAAAGTGAGTTCACTAATAGGTTCCCTTCAACGCAGCTGGAGAGCCTGATGGAAAAATCATCTTCCCAGCCCTATGAAAGGTGATCATTGACTCACACTCGGATTTTCAACATGAATCTATAACCATGGTTGGTCCGTAGCGCTAATAGTTTAAAAACTCGTAGAATGGAGGAATGGGACGTGAAAACATGAAAAATAAACATAGAAATTCAGTTTTAGGTAACTTCAACCTGGCTATCGAATATGTTCAATAGCTACAAATTGACGAGTTGGCCGGGTTGGCAACTAAAACAATAATAATTATTATTACAATAATAATTACATATTAATGAATTTGTTATTTTGGGAAGGGGTTATTTGTCATTCTTGGGGTTGTGGAAAATAAAATACACTGCCAATGGCACATGAGCTTCCTCGTGCCAAGTTCAAAATGAACGTAACAACTGTAACAAGAAAATTACGTTCGCGCATGCACAGGGAGTACCACTGATTCAATCGTGATGAAACTGATAGGGAACCATCTAGGGCTATACCCACACAATTCCTGAAAATTTGATTGAAATCCGATCAAAATTGTAGGAGTTATGGCTGTGGCAAGGAAATTACGTTCGCGCATGCGCTGAGCGTACCGCTGATTCAATCGTGATGAAACTGACAGGGTACTAACTAGAGCTATACGCACACAATTCCTGAAAATTTGATTGAAATCCGATCAAAATTGAGAAAGTTATGCCTGTTTCAAGAATTTCACGTTAGCGCATGCGCAGAGCGTACCGCTGATTCAATTGAGATGAAATTCGTATGGGACCTCAAGGAGCCTTATCCGCATAATCCTTCAAAATTTGAGCTAAATTCATTCAAAATTGTGGAAATTATGGCTGTAACAAGGAAATGCGGACAGACCCACAGACCGACAGGCCGACAGACACGGAACCAAATTTGTTCAGTAGGCTATGAAACGCAAAATGCGAGTGGAAAGTTTGAATTCGGACAACAAAAATTTTTTTTCTCTCGAAAGTGAACACAAGGCTTCTGCTGCTTCGCAGACTCGGAAGCAAAAAGTACTAGTTTCTCAATTTTTGAGGAATAATTATAGGAAAAATAATATTTTATGTAACATACATATTATGTATGAAAAATACATATTATGTAACATTCTAAAAGGGTCCAATTAATATATCGTATATCCAATATATCGCATTATTCTCCAACGGGCGGCTATTTTAAGTTTATGGATAAATGTCGTTTCTAAGATAAATGGAAAACTTAATTTCCTTTTTATTTCAACTTATTTTTCCTTCTTATTTTTTATTTTTAAAAACTTTTGTTTTTCCTTATTTTTATTTTTTTGAAGGCAGTTCCCAAAGACATTTTCAGAAAGATTGTCCTCATCAGAGAAAGGGACAACTGCTGTTTTTAAAATAGACGCAACAGAACACAATCATTCAAGCTTTTATTTTAATGGGAAGGAGCATCAAACTGCCGTTTCTCAAGTCAATCTATGCACTTGAACCTCTAGTTTCATATATCGCAATAAAAAAATAAAAAAATCGCCATTTCGGACAAAATTTCCTTCTTAAAATAACCCATTCAATTGCAATTAGTTGACATTATTACACAATTGTGCAAACATCAATTCTGTGCTCATTCAAATTATCTAAGGAAAATTAAGAATTAAAAACTATACACCTGTTAAGTGGATACATAAGGGAGCCCCAAAAATTGATTTCACTTCCAAAATTGCTTCGAAAACAACACCTCATTCGACCTCCTGACGCCCGTCAAGAGCAACATCTGTGCCCTTCTATGGGGCACAGCGATGGGATGTGGGATTTGGGGTGATCAGTGGGTCTCATAGAAGGACCATAGATCACAACAGTAAGGTCGATTAGGTTTAGCATTTCCACGAATGGGGACTTCCACGAACAAAAATATTTCAAAAACGACACCCTAGTTGACCGCATTCGAAGTAAGTTTGATAGGTAGGTACTAATTTCATTTTTGTCATCTTCAAAAGCATAATATGCTTATAACATTATTATTTCTGGTTAACAGCGGCAACGTTATACTGCTTACATAACTGTTGTGACAAGACGCACAGTGGTCCAGAAATTCCGAAAACGCGATCCAAACTTCTCGCGACTCTTTTTTAGTTTTTAAAAACTTCTCTTTAATTGCATCACTTTCGCTTCCAAAATGAGTAGGTCTTATGATTTTGAGTGCGTAGATTCCAAAAATAATGTTTATATTCACTTTTGAGACTCAGAAATGGCCAAAAACTGATGTTTTTCGCCTTTTTCGTTGATTACCTGAACTTTTTATATCAGACCCCATTGGTTATCTCAAGGATTTCATTAAAATTAACAAATTACTGAAGTTAATTCGAAAATATTGGAAAAACGCTGCAAATTTTACACAAGGGTTTATTATTCTGTGATATAGGTTACTTGTACAGACATTTAATTCTGTCAATAAAAAAAAATTAAAAAAAATTTTTTTTTGGATTTTTATATTTCAAAAAAAAATTTTTGGGGGGATTTTTTTTTCAAAAATGTGTTTTTTCAAAAATTCTTTAATTTTTACTCGAAAAATATTTAACTTCTTGGGATCCTTCAAAAATCCCATTTTTAGCCCCATGAAAGCCCTATAGAACGCCACAGTGAAATCGGATCGTTCCGGGACCCCCAAAAATGGATTCTACGTCCAAAAATACTTCGAAAACGACACCTAACTCGATCCCATAGCTAAAAGCCTTCAAAACACCCCTCCTGTAGCCCCATTTTAGCCCCATAGCGCCCCACGGGTTTGAGCGATCGGACTGAAAACCTTGCGGGCACAACTAGATGGTAAACCAAGTATTTTGCCAAAATTTCAGATTTTTTAAAAAATTCCTACTGCCCAAAACGGCCCGGACGGCGGACGGCGGACGGCGTACGGCGGACGGACATTTCGGATTTTGAATGTAGACCTCTTGAAACGGATAATGTCAAATTTTGAGGCCGATCGGAGTCGTCGACCCGCGTCGCGAAAACATAGGTGTATTATTCCAAGAATAATAAACCAAAATAGAAAAAAATTCCCAAATTTACTTACTTGAATATATTAATCGGAAAAATGAAACATCAGGGGGGAAAATAATACCTAGTAATAAAAGAATCTAATTAATGGAAGGGAGCTCCACTTCCGTCTCTGGACGTTGATCTTGACAAGGACGAAAAGTATCCCAAATGTATGTGCAGAGATACGGACTTAGGATCAGAAAAATTGACCTACAGGTCAACTAGTAGCAGCTGGAATTGGTTCGAAAACTTTCTTCAAACCTTTCTCGACAATCTGAGACCAATTTTAGCGCGCACATATTTGAACGATTTTTTCTAACGAATTTGGAAAAATATTCATGAAAATCGTACTTTAAAGAAACTTTAATCATCTTCAGATCTACTTGTTTGCTGTGATTACCAATCAGCAAAGCTCTCCTCATTTTAGAAATAAGAAGAAAAAAAAAAAAAACACAAATCGCTACATTAACAACAAAATCGCTAACATCGGTCTTCTTTAAACATTCCGAATTTCCTGCAAACTTTTGTAAGCAGTCTTCGGGAAAGCCTTGGCAGGCTTGGGTGTTTCAAGAACACCTAACATAGTTATTATATCCTTTATTCTACAGATTTGCAAATAATTTTCAAATCAATAGAAAAATATGAAAAAAAAAATTGAGCTTCGATCTTGTTTTCGGGGGTTTGTAGTTTCTAGGAAAAATTACGAACTGTTAGTTACGTTTTGTTTACGAAGGGGAAATAATTCTGTTCACAGTCACAAAATGTCATTTTCAAGAGTTTCCCAGACTATTCAAGTAAGTATACCAGCGGCTATCTTCAGATGTGGATGGCCGAACGAAGCGAGGCCCCCCTATCAGCGTTAAGTTAAAAAAACAAATTGGTATGATGTGGGGGGTCCAGACCACAGAAAAATTATCTACTTCAACGTTAGGGGCGAAGGACAAAGCAATATTTGTTATTAGACACGTGGCACAGATTCAAACAGCCGAACCGCGTTGCCTTGACGACTCTTCTTTCCTTTACCTTTTGGGGAAGGAGTGAGTGGTGAGGGGGTGAGGGTTTGTTTGGGGGTTGTGTGGGATGTGAGTGTGTGGAAGGGAGGAGAGACGTTGGAAACATTGAATCCGAATGACGCGGAAGGGTAGTCTCATCAAGTGTACATACAACATTCTCTCAAAGGGCATAAAGAATAATTCAAGTTACGCCCCCAACTCCCCCCCCCCCAGCTGATTTCTAGAGGGGAAAAAAGGGGGGAACTCACGTCCACCTCCCGAACGCGGGAAACCCCCAAAAACTGCTGAACAACGATTCCTTCACAAAGGTCCGGTTTGTTTGGGGAAAACGTGAACGCACAGAGGAAGAAACGCCTGTGCAAGGGGTGAAGTGGTGCCATAGCAGAAATCACAGCAGATAGGCAAAGGGGTAGTCGGGGAGTGGTATTCAGGGGGTCGTATGGTTGAACGAAAAGGTCGTATGGTTGAACAGTCGCCCTCAGATGGGCCTCTTTTGTTCGTCCCGGAAAAACTCGCGCGCGGAACAAAACCTGTTGAAAAAGCTACCAATTGTATTACTTGCCACGAGAAAAAAAAAAAAAAAAAAAACTGGTGGAAAACATCAAACGATCGTTACCCGAATGAGCTAACAACAAGAGAAGAAATGAGCCAAAGGAACGCACAAAAGGAACAACAGGATACAAAGAGATCAAAACCCGGTCCCAATGAAAGGTTAATTGAAGAAGAGTTATTAAGTGCAAAATTAAAGCGGGTCATAAGCAGCTTTGTACTGCTCTTTTGATTACAAAACAAGAACAACAAGGACTCCGCTATAAAAATAATCTTGTACTTATAAAAACGCTGCGAATTTTACACAAGGGCTTATTATTCTTTGACATATAGGTTAGCCATATAGGTTGCTAATTGTGCAAAAATTAATTCTGTCAGTAGGAAAATGTTTTTTTTTTTTCCTGTACAATGTTTGGACAGATGTGGGTCCTCGAAAAAAATGCAGATGCATCTAAAATTACTAGGAAAACGACACCTTATTTGACCTCCTGGGATCAAAAATCCCATTTGTAGCTCCATGAAAGCCCTATCGATCCCCGCGGAGAAATCGGATTTTTCTGGGACCCCTAAAAATAGATTCTGCGCCCGAAAACGAGACCCAACTCGACCCCATAGCCGAAACACTTCATAAACCCCTCCCGTAGCCCCTTTTTAGCCCCAAAGAGCCCCGCCGGTTTGGGCGATCTGGCTGAAACCCTTGCGGGCACGCCCACATGGCAAACCGAGTATTTTGTCAAAATTTCAGATTTACAAAAAAATCCTCCTGCCCAAAACGGCTCGGACGACGCGTCATTTACCGAAAAATCCTACCCCTTGTGAAGCTACAAAGGGGCTACAGGGCGTTTTTGATTTATTATTCTTGGAATAATACACCTATGTACTTTTTAAAGGATTTAATGTCTAGGGAGTCAAGGGAAGTGTGGTTTTCGAGGCAATCGGATCAAAGAATCGATCTATGGGTACTCAACGCATTATTATTACTTTTCAAAATAGTAAAAAATCCAAGCGCAATTTCAGATAAAAGTAAATTTCAGATTTTTTTAAAAATTAAAAAATTCTTTTTCAAAACTTTGTCAACTTTTTAAATAGATAGTTTCTCCTTTTTCATGGACTTGAAGTTGTATTAGAGACGACCTACCACAAATTTCGACCTATATTTATAAAAAAGATATAACTTAGGCAGCAAACACGTATTGGTTTATTATTTTCAGAAAAATCAAGCTCTGTTTTTTCTCAAAATTTGTGCCGACACGTTTCACGATGTGCATATTTAATTTACCTAATGATTAATTGAATGACAAGTCCGTTCAGGGAAATAGTATTTTTTTAAATTGAAATTTTGACATAATACTTGATCCTCCATTTAGTTGTGCCCGCGAGGTTTTCAGCCCGCTCGCTCAATTCCTTGGGGCTCTGTGAGGCTACGCGAGGAGTTTTTGAATGCATTCGGCTATGAGGTTTTCGAAATATATTAAATATATTTAATCCACGTCTAAATTTTAGACGTGGAATACATTTTTGGGGGTCCCACACCTGTCCAATCACTTCATAGGTTTTTAAATATATATATATATATTCAATAGGAACAATGTTTCCACAATTTATACCAAAAGCCCTCGTGTAAAATCTTCAGCATTTTGCATAATTCTTTCAAGAACATTAATCATGCTTCTTTGGCATGGCTGACTCTATGGCTAGAAAACGTTTCTAACTTGCTGTAGCCCACAACGATTAAAATTTGTTCTTGCTTTAAGATCAGGAAAGTAAAAAAATAAAAATACAAATAAAAATGGAATTTAAAAAAATCACTAATTCTTGGGGTGTTGGTTTGAAGGCAGAATTGCTGATTTTTAGATAACCAGATTGTCTTTTGAAGGCTTTAACAGCCAAATTATTAGTCATAACCACAATTTTGATTTATGATTACGGTGCCGCAAAACTTTGACGCCGAGTTGATCAATAAGGTTATTCCAATATGGTAGGCGTCAGCTGTATTTTCTGAAAGTCTTGGCTGCACCTCCACGCCATAATAAGATCAAAATAATACCTTATTGATAGAATGATACAAAACCCCAAAAAGCATTCAGGAGTCTTCCCTTTGTGATGGCAATCACAAGCTGTGAGATCCCAACCCCAATCTCACACCCTTCGTCGACTTGGGGTCGTGCACCTCCTACTCAGTTCAGATCTGACGAGCGACCTGATGCAAGGGGGTGAAGGCTTTGATACGATTTTAAGCATTAATCCGTATAAGTAGCACATTAGCTCAGCTACCGTATGCGCGCACGGCAAAAAGGGTCTTGTGGTGGGGGGTAGTAATTATTCTTTGATTATTAGAGTTTGGAAGGGAAAGGTCGTCCTCCGGAACATGGAAGGCTTTTGTGAAACTTATCTCGATAAAGAATCTCCGAGAGCCCCCTTCCATCCAACTTTGATCTCTTCGTCCCATCAAAAACCTCCAACTTTGTATTCATAGAGAACAAGCGAACAGCCCAGAGGAACTCAATCCCTAATTGTCTCTTCGCCCTTCTCATTGCAAATGTTTTACATCTCAATGGCCCACAGCTTCCATTCACTATTAATAATCTTATCTCCTTCCATGAGTTCGTAAGCCTTTTTGCCCTCAGAGGACGGGCCATAATGCCAGAAATAACCGCAAAAATGCTCGCAACTTAAAATAAAATGATAGAGATCATGTGGCTTAATTCAAAACTGCCGAAGCAAAGGAGTCAAATTCATTCACGAATATGTTCTTTAGCGTTCATTACCCCTGTAAATGTTGGTTTAAGTAATATTTCAGATCAATGAGGGCGGTAAACGTGCGGGGATGATAACGACCCAAAACAATAAATAACATTCCCTTCATTATCCTCGAAGGGAATATCGGCTTCTTCAAGTTTCTAGTCTGGCGAGGATCTCAGGATACCAAGAAAAGACGGTCGAGGGGAGGGGAGGGGGGGTCCTCCATAAATCAAATAGAATGGAAGAACCCCTAGAAGGAAGCCAGGACCCCCTGAAAGACACCACAACTCCCATCGTGTCAATTATTAAAAGAAATGCCATCCCAGATGACCTCTAAAGTCGGTATTTTTTCTCTCCCTATCTCTATACATAGGCCAATTATTATTCCCTTGCATATGGACGACCGGGATATCATCCCCTTCTTAGAGTCCGCATGAATAAAGCATTTCCTGCACACCACGCTGCTGAGCTCATGTGTTTTTTGTCGCGATGGGGGAGGGGAGGGGGGGTCCAGCCACTCTCTATAATTCCATTCCTTTACGTGACACGTACCTAGTACCTTCATTCCGCACTCGGCAGAGAAAAAGCTCGAAAAATGCTCAACCTCAAACGGTCACAGTATAGCCACAGCATGAACCAATTTAAGGTCGGGGTCTGTCGGGGTTTTTCGAAAAAGGAACATTTAGTGATAGGCAATTGCTGATAGTATGTCAAGGCGAGATTTATTTATTTTTTAAACGCTGCCAATTTTACGCAAGGGTTTATTATTCTTTGTTAAAGGTTAAGTGTACAACATTAATTCTGGGTCATTCAGAAAATATTTTTGAAAAAAAAAAAAAAAAAAAAAAAGTCTACATTGTGTGGACAAATGTGGGACGAAAAATGGATTATTTTTTTTATTTTTTTAAATTATTATGCGTCAAAAATCCCATTTGTAGCCCCATGAAAGCCCCATAGAGCCCCACAGTGAAATCAGATCGTTCTGGGACCCCCAAAAGTAGATTCTACGTTCAAAAATAATTCGAAACCGACACCTAACGCGACCCCATAGCCGAAACCCTTTAAGAAAAACCTCCCGTAGCACGATCTTAACCCCCATAGCGCCCAACGGGTTGATGCGATCGGGCTGAAAACCGTGCGGGCACAAATAGATGGTAAACCGAGGATTCTGTCCAACAATCATATTTTAAAAAAATTCCTACTGCCCTAAACGGCTCAGACGGCGGGCGGACATCTCGGTTTTGGAATCTTGACCTCTTGAAACGTATATTTTGAGGCCGTTCAGAATTTTCGACCTCCGTCGCGATTAAATAGGTGTATTATTCCAAGAAAAATAAACCAAAATTGATCATTGCATTTGTCAACATAACGTGATACTTATTTGTGATGCTGAACTCGAATCCGAGGTCCCTTTTGGCTTATTATTCTCAGACAATCTTGAAGTGGGGATGCAGATAAAGGGTGGTGACGGTTTCTTCAAGAGGGTGCAGCTAACATGTTGTTCGGCAATGCCCTCATTCTGTTTCTCTGCTGATGGCCATGTTAGGGTTGTCTGGAAGGATCATAAATCGACTGTGAAGGTGTCGATTTTCCCAACTTTTCAGGAAACCCACAAAACTACCTGACTTTCAGGAGCCCCAACGGCGTTAAGATGATAATATCATATCTTAACTATAACCGGCGTTAAGATGATATATTATATCTTAACTATAACCTTAACCGGCATGTTATGCCGGTTCATCCCTAAACTCAAACTGAAACGGAAGACGAACAACGCAAGTATAATATTGAGGTTAAATAAGGTACCCTACATTTCAATATCGAATGATGGGGCTACTGACGTAATACTATGTATTAATTTATCATACAGTCATTGAATATTGTGTGAAATGGATTGCGAAGTGGAAACACCAAGTTTAAAGGTTTTTTTTTTTTTTTTTTGCCATTTTGGGAAACTTGGCCCATTTTTGAACCTACTTAACTTGGTATCTATTAGATCAAAAATTAAACTCAATTAGTACAAATTGTTCGGAATTTTGCCCTCTTCAACATTTACTTCAACTGGGTTTCGATTGGTTGGATAGGAAAAAAGTGTTAACCCAAAAACTGAAAAAAGTCCCAAAAAAATCGTGGTTTTTAGGGCCCTCTGAAGTTAGCACAGGGTTAATCAGTCCGACTTTTTGAATTCAGGGTCCCTGATTGGTCCCATACGACCCACCAAAATCTCGGAAGGTTCCGATTTTTTGCAAGCTCAAAGGATTAATTGACTGGACTAGTGACCGCTGACCAGGAACCATGTTACTTCACGTAGAAGGTAGTGAGGTACTATTTCTTATGGAGTTAGGTGAGTAGGTAGGTGTAATGTCACCAACAGTTAATGTCACTAAAGTAAGGTAGCTAAAGTAAAAGTAACTAATCCGGCCGCCACTACAGTCGCTCTAAGTGTCATTGATCTGTTGTGTCGATCATAATTTTTCGAAAAGTGTTAATGTTTTTCGATTCAGCTTAAACTGAGTCCACATTTGGATTGTGACTTTTTTTCTCTCATTTCGGTACATAATGGAATTACTTAGGCACATAAATGAGTGTCATCTTGAAAAACCACTTCCCTTGATTTTAGATTTTTTTTTTTTTAAATTTTCTCCTTCAGGAAACTCCAACTTCCATCAGCCTAAAGGATAACATTATTATTAAGGAATGGGGTGTTCTTAAATGGTTCAGGGCGAAGTGGTGGCGGTAGGGAGGGGTAAGAAAGAGGAAGAGAAATTAGGAAGAGAGTGGTAATGGCGTGTTGGGAGGAATCGGGGTGCGAAAGGGGCGGGGGGTGTCAACAGTAGATGGTCGGGTAATCCGGGATTTGCTCCTCAAAGGAGGATAAAGAAGAATAAAAGAGGGGATTAGGGCGAGGGGAGGTTGTAGAGTCAATGTGGTTTTTCGGGGGTGTCTGTGCGTCCGTCCGCCTGTTCTCTCTAGCTCCCCTCCGCCACAGGTTCGTACATGTTCTTTCATCGGAATCTTCCTTTCCCTCTAAAGTCCTAACACACCACATCCCCCCCCCCCCCCACCACCTACACTCACTCGCCGCCACAACACTGTCTTCGTCATTTCCACCTCTGTGGTGTTCCGCTTACCTGACAGAACTTCCTCCTCCCCACTTCATCCCCACCTTACAAATCCTTAATCTCTGTTCTACCACTTTCTCTTCCTTCTTTCAATCCACTTATCCCCCTCCCTCCGTCTACCACCAACATCTCTTTCTACCTTCCAATTTCACCATCCAGTGTTCGGTTGAGGAAGAAAAGAGATTAACCTGACTCTGATTCAACCTTTAAATCCATATTAAATCGTAAATGTAAAACGTACGTAAAGAATAAAATTCATTTTATTATGATATTAAATTTTAATATCATTTGGTAAATATTTTGTGGATATTGAATAGCGTTCTGTTACACGCAAAAATGCGAAAAAAATTTGTGGATAGTGTTTATGTGATTTTTTTTTTTTTACTAAAAAAATTAGCCTTCCATACCTATGAAGAATACCTATGAAATTCTATGAAGCCATGAAATTCGCAAGAATCGACTGAAAACCTTGCGGAAAAAACGCTGATAATTTTACACAAACGTTAATTATTCTTTGATATCGAAAAATTGTGCAAAAATTAATTGGTAATTAATTTTTGAATTTTGAATTATTGACTTAATTATTAAAATAAATAAACAAATTTCCTGTACAATGTTAGAACCCCCCCAAAAATTGGTTTTGCGTCCAAAGTTACTCCGAAAACGATATCTCAACAATTGTTGAGTTTCTTAATGTTCAGTCAAGGTCGCCACATATTTATATTTTGTGCACTCATATTCACTGGAAAGCGATGGTGATGTATGAATTTTGAGGAAACGACTGTTGAGGAAAGTTGAAGGGGAAATGCTTGGTGGGCCGGATGAAAACCTCTGACCTAGTGACCAACCGGGCATGCAAAGTTGGCCGCCGATCTGATCGAATTTGCCGATATTCCACACACTTGACACTCTCTATGAAATTTGGGATATAACAAAGTAAATGTTAAGATTTTTTTTTTCTTTTTGTCTGGTGGAATGAGTGAACAAAATCCCGGAAGGGGTTGTAAAAGGAATGGTACTTAAATGAGTAATATGTGGATGGTGCAGTGGGATTAAGTTTAGGGTAAGATATGTGATGAGAAGTGGAGGAGGGGGATCTGGCAAAGTGAAAGGGAAAAGGAAAAAGGGCTGATAAGGAGAAGTAAAGTCCCAGCGGGGGAGCCGAGTCGTGACAAGAAGCGCACTCTGCTGGCTGACAACAGGAAGATCCGAGCTGACAACCTAATCATTACATCAACCTTCCCATTCTCAACAGATCATCCTGAGGGCCACTGGGACATCCTGCCCTCCTCTTCCACCACCTCATAATCCCGGCCCTTCCAGCTTCAATAGAGCGATTCCGAAACATCGTATTTTATACTGAAGTTGCTTAGGTGTGAAGAGGAACCACGATCAATATAATAGGCTATGTGGCGAGAAGACAATCAGATAAGCCTATAAGATTTAAAATCCAACAGTCTTCGCGACAGAGCGTGGAAGAAAAAGCGTACGAACAGCATCTGCTCCTTTTCGAGAGGACCTGTTTACATAACAGCCAATAGTCTTCGCACTAGGGGTTTCAATCTTGCAATCCGCAATCCGCGCAAAAAAATCCTCGAATTTCTACTCCAATTCATCTTATTATCAGGGTAGTTGGTTTTGGGGGGGTCCAAGTGGGAATATAGATTTTTCAATCTCAATTGAGAATTTTCCAAACCAAATCGGGAATTTTCCAAACTGAATTGAGAACTTTCCATTTCAATTTGAGAATTTTAGCTTTCATCAATTTCAACAGAAAATTCTCAATTGAGCTTGGAAAACCTATATACTTGGACAATTTAGCGCTAAATCGAGTGAGACCTTGTCATTTCGAAGATTCAAGCTCTAGAAATCGTATGGAGCCGGAAATTTGTATTTTTGAAATCATGTTTTTTGTATATGCCAGGAGAATGAATTTTGAGGCCTTAACGCTAATTTTGTTCACTTTTGAATCAGTTACAATGACGACTTTCGAAGGCCTAAATAATTCCAGATGGTCAGTAGGCATGAATAACAAATAAAACGCTGCAAAATTTTACGCAAGGGTTATTAAACTGTATAAGTAAATAATATAAATTGAGCATAAATTAATTCTAACGATAAACAATTTTTAATTCAATTATTTAAATTTTGTTCTTCTTAAGTTTGTGGAACAATGTGGATCCCGAAAAAGGATTATGCGTCCAATACTACACCGAAAACGACACCTCATTCGACGTCCTGGCTTCCTATAAAGCCCCGTGAAAGAGGCGAGAACCATACAGTGAATTCCGACAGATCTGGGACCCCCAAAAATGGATTATATGTTTAAAAATACTTCGAAAACGGCACCCCACTCGATATCATTGCCTAAAACCTCAAAAAACATCTCTTAGCCGCTAAATAGCACCGCGGGTTTGGGTGATCGGGCTGAAAACCTTGCGGGTACAACTGGATAGCGAAGCGAGTATTTTGTCAAAATTTCTGATAGAAAAATTACTCTAGCCATAACGCCCTGCACTTTCAGCATACATCCCTCTGTATAAAACCATTTTTATTTATAAAACGCTGCAAATTTTACACAAGGGTTTATTGTTCTTTGATATAGGTTACATGTCCGAATATTAATTCTGTCAACAAAAAAATTTTGGGAAAAAAATGTTTTAATTTTTTTTTTTCAAACTTTTTTTTCGGAAAAATTATTTCTTTATTAAGCGTAGTATGGTCGGCTTCCAGATTATTCATATTGGACGTGGTGAGGGATAAGCCGTTGTTGTTTCGCTAAGGCGAGGCGAAAGGCACCTCGAGGCAACTTTTAAATGAGTAAAGGACCTGAAAAAAAAAAATCTTATCCCTCTTATCCCCACGTCCAATATGAATTTTTTTTTTACTCGGAAAATATTCGATCTCTTGGGTTTTTTCAAAATTCCCAATTGTAGCCCCATGAAAGCCCTAAAGATCCCCACAGAGAAATCGGATCGTTCCGGGACCCCCAAAAGTGGGTTCTACGTCCAAAAATACTTCGAAAACGACACCTAACTCGATCCTATAGCCAAAAGCCTTCAAAAAACCCCACCCGTAGCCCCAATTTAGCCCCATAGCGCGCCACGGGTGTGGGCGATCGGGCTGTAAACATTGCGGGCACAACGAGATGGTAAACCGAGTATTTTGTCAAAATTTCAGATTTAAAAAAATTCCTACTGCCCAAAACGGCCCGGATGGGAGACGGCGGACGGACATTTCGGTTTCGGAATCTAGACCTATTATTCCAAGAATGATAAACCAAAAAGAAGTAGGGAAAAAATCCCCAAATTTGCCACCCAGGACAAAAATCCCTTACCGTTTCCACCGTTTTTATGTTGTTGTTGTTTCTAAAAAATTATTTCCATCTTTGAATCGTTAAAAAAAAAATATAATAATAATTAAATACCGTTTAAAGATTTTTTGCAAAAATTTTTTTCCAACTTTTTTTTTTCAAACATTCTTGAACGGGACCGTTTCATCCTCTTGCGTTACGCGTCGTGCGACGCGTCGTCCGAGCCGTTTTGGGCAGGAGGATTTTTTTGTAAATCTGAAATTTTGACAAAATACTCGGTTTGCCATGTGGTTGTGCCCGCAAGGGTTTCAGCCAGATCGGCCAAACCGGTGTGGCTCTGTGGGGCTAAAAAGGGGCTACGGGAGGGGCTTATGAAGTGTTTCGCCTATGGGGTCGTGTTGGGTCTCGTTTTCGGGCGCAGAATCTATTTTTGGGGGCCACAGAACGATCCGGTACCACCGTGGGGATCTATGGGGCTTCCATGGGGCTACGAATGGCATTTTTGAAGGATCCCAGGAGGTCAAATAAGGTGTCGTTTTCCTAGTAAATTTGGACGCACAATCCATTTTTCGAGGTCCCACATTTGCCCAGAAATTGTCACATTGTACAGCTTTTTTTTTTTCTTCTTTTTCAAAAATATTTTCTTAATGACACTTTTTTCTGTAGGAAAATATGCCCTCGATCACAAAATTTGTGACATTTAATGTTCTTCGGTTGCTTTGTCGTTAAGTCGACTTCGATTTGCAACGAAACCGACAGTTGAAAACGAAGGATCCGATTCCGAGTAGGTCGGAGGAGTTTAATTGTGTAATCCCGAAATTCCCGGGATTGAAACTTGTAATCCCGGGATTGTTCAGGGCAAATAGGGGCGGGGTTGGATGCCGTAACGACCTCGCAGTTGTAACGAAATGCGGTATTTTACCTCACTCCGGCAATTCCTTCGTTCTCCCACTTACGAAAAAATATATTTCTGCCGCTATTATCTTTGCTTCTTCAGGCAAATTAAGTTATTGTTAACATTGAACGGCGCCCTCTTATGAAAGACCCCCCAACACGTAGAGATCATGTGAAGGGGGAGTTTCCCCGCGTCTTCCCCTGACGGCGGCCCGAGTTGGGAAATCGGGGCACAATGAGAACAAGTAGCGATGAAAAGGTGCTATTTAGTGTTCGGAAATTGTTGCTCAGCAAAAAGGAGCGGTAGCTTGGGGGGGGGGGGGGGTTCCATCAATCAGGGCTTTATCTAAGGGGGGGTTAACAATAAAACGGGCTCTGCTAAGGAAGGAAATATAATAAAAGACGGTGAATGTGTCTCCTGCGGGGCTGCGTTTGAGATGTTGATCACGTAGGGAGAGGACGAGTAAAAGTGGGTGATGGGATTTGACGGTGTAAGGTTGGCAATGGCTGTGGTGGGGGGGGAGGAGGTCGTCCTTGCTAGGGACCTCAAGGGGGCGCCGACCCGATCACTTAGCTCCCCCCACTCCCCCTCACTTCACACTGAGCCAATTATCGGTCATTTTCATTTGCATCTGGACGATAATTGATCAAAAATCCAACGAAATCACTTCGCACAAGAAATAGCATTAAATACTATTTGAGTGACGATTTCCGAAATTTGGAAGTCCGTCCGCCGCCGAGAGGTTACAATTGGATGTTTTGGAGGTTGGCAGGAGGTGGAATGAGGGGTCGTTTTTCGAGTAATTTTGGACATATTATCCATTTTCTGGGGCCGACATCCGACCAAACACAGTAGCTTTTTCTATATCAAAACCAAAATCAAGTGGTTGGGGGGGATATAACGGAAAAGTACCATTATTCTGAGAATAATAAACCAAAACGAACATAACTCATCCTAATGGGGTTTGAGCGAAGATGTGTGATTTGAAAGCTTAACCAATAGTGTTTCAGCCAACAGCGAGAATAATTTCACACCGAATCAACTCGCAAACCACCCCAAACCGGCGGAAATCAATTTTCAGCGAATTTACATGAAGGCACCCCCTAAAAAGGGTAAGATCCCAAAGTACTAAAATGTTCAGGAACGCAAGAAAAAACTTTGTCAACTCGTGGTAAGTAGTCTATTCAAGTTGAAATGTTATTGGGGTAATACGGTGTTGGTGATAATTTATGATAATTTCAACTTGAATAGACAACTTACCAAACCATTTAACTAAGTCCATTTTTCTAATTCCAGTTTTTAACTAAATTTTTTTTAAACTAAATTTCATTTTTGCGTTCATTTTTGTGTTTTTTACCCCTTTTCCTCCCTGTACCCTTCAGATACTTTTAAATAGGTATTGTTTGTAGTTGAAATGTGAAGTTTTTGAGTTGTAGAAATTCAGATTTTTCACAGTCGAAATGAAAAAATAAAGAAGGATGGTTTTGATTTTAAACGACTAATTATTTCAAAAGCTTGGATACTTAGGTGACTGTGGAGAAAAACCTTAAGAGAATCCACGGAAAGACTGAAGGAGGGTTGATCCGTGATCTGGGCCAAGTTAGGTTGCCAGTGGGATCATCCTGTGGACGCTCAAAACGGAAATGTTAGGCGGCTCACGTTCTGCTCGTACAGCAAATTGCCACAATGCCATTATCGCCCACTTCCGCCTTCCGGACGACCGTCCCCTCATCCCTCGAGTTCCCTAGTGAGCTGATTGATCTTGCGAAAACGAACCTAATCCAGTCATCAGGAGGGCAGATTTGACGACGGGACTGGAGATATATCCAGAAATGAGTGCAGCTGGCGAAGCAATAACAATCCACACTACAGAAATGGGCTGGTTCAAATACCTTTCTGAGTAAAGAACTTCACACACCTCACATTATAATAATAGTGATAATAATGATTAGTTCAGATAATATCAGTCATAATAATGATCGAGTTTGGCACAAAAAAACAAACTTTCTCTTCCATTTCAGCATCCAAAGTCAAAATGCTGTCGTCTTTTCACCTAATATATAAGAAATAATAATATAAGAAAACAGCCTGCAAAAATAGAGCTCCTTCAGAAATTTCCTTCAGGTTCCATGGAATTATGCATAATCAATTTGAAATTTTTGATTTATCATAAACTATCGTTATAACGGCAGATGAGTCCTTTTTAATGGTAATAAAGTATAGTAATGTTACATAAATCCACACTGCCAAAAGCTAAGATACTCTCCTTTGAAGCAATTCTGGTTTGCAGACGAATTTTCGGCTCAAGGTTTGCTGGACTATCTGAAGAATCGATAGGATGGCATTTCCTATCATGGACCAAATTATAGCTACTACTCCCAGGGGCAAAAGTTCTATCTAGTGGTTCACTGAGCAGATCAATTAGAAGTAGTGAAGGGTTTTAGGGGGGTTGAGGTGAGATGGTTGAAGTCCGATGATTTCTAGGAGGCTCAATCGGGTAGGAGATAGGCTTTTGAAAAAGGAGAGGAACCCTACCTAGGAGGCTATGCATAGACATGTCAAGTCGACGAGCATTGGCCACTAACTGTCGGCCATAGGAATATAATAGAATAGCCTCAGAATGCCCGTACTGTACATGACACAAAAAATGTGATATCGTTCCAGTTCAAGAGGCAGTTCGTCCAGCTGGTCCTGAAAGCATACAGCGCTGAACATGACCTCAAGAGGACTAAGTCGGGTTAGTCCGAGTGCAGCATATCAGACGAATGTCAAAAATGTGTTAAAATGAAAATAATTAACACGGAAAGGGACCATGTTGGAAAAGCGAGAAATCCCCAAAACGTGAAAAAGGTCGAAAATGTGAGTTTTTATACTTTTTTCAAAACTGGTACATACCGAGAATTGATTTTTCGGCATTTAATTATCGAAAAAATGCTTGAAGGTAAAAAACAGGGGTTTAAACTACAGTTTTAACTTTGAAGTTCTTTCCCTCGAAACGCCCACTTTGCACTGAAAACACCCAAAAATCATGATTTACCTAGTCAATTTCTGAAAAATGATCTTCCCATAATAAGATGATTCTGGCATCAACGTGGCCAGATATACCACCTAATGTAGGTATTCAAAAAAATATTCACTCAAAATCAAGTTCTCCCCCAAAAGACGACTTGGAAAATTTCCCAGTATTTAATACATTTTATTCCGTATCAGTTTTTTGATACAAAAACATCATTTGGGTTGTGTAACCTGAAGGAGTAGTTATTTTTGAAAATCGCTTTGGGGGTGTTCTTTTGGGTTCAAAAGACAACAAAATTTCCCTGTTGCCACCAGGAATAAAAATTCTCAATTCAAAAATCCAACCCTTTTAAGCTGGCTTTTTGTTTTGTCTCTTTCCCTTAAAAAAAAGATGAGGGCATGTGCAATACTTCTATACATTCGCCCTTTAAATTGATCCATAGAAATCCTCCAAGCCGGTGCACAATACCAACAACCCAAATCAAGCCATTTTCCTTGGTTGAAATCTCAATGAAGTCATTACGCCAGCCAAGTCAAGACCTCTTCCTGAACGACCCTCGAGGACTTCGGGGTGAAATGAGGGGGGGGGGGGGATGATGGAAAGGGGGGGGGATGGGGGCTTATTTGCCTACTCTATTGTGACGAAAGGTTTTTAAGAAAGGGAATTGTGAGGAGTCGGGACAAATTATTGGCTAATGACGGAGGCCTCCCCGTCCAGAAAACATCCCCCCGCTACACGGTTGCTCATCCGTCGGAAAATAATTTTCAATGGGAACAATCTGTTGAATCACAGCCCCCCCTTTTTTTGGGGCCTCCCCTTATGGAAACCCCAATCTAATAAGTTCTTTTTGTCCGCCGAGTTGGGTTTCGAGTCGATTGTAAACACTTCCTTCTCATTACCCAACGTCAGGGAAGGGCGGGTTGACATCCTTCGGGCTCAAATGCCAACATTTCATGCAGTTCATATCAGAGCCATGGAAGGGAAAAAATCATATATATATATTTATTTATTTGTTTTATTTTTTTTGGAAAAGCTGAACCAGTAAATGTTACTGGTTCACTCTTTCCATTTTTTTTAAAACAACAAAATCACAATTCCATTCTGATTCTCTTGCCTTTTTCAACTCGAGTGAATTGAATGTAGTTAGAAGTCGATCTGCCCGTTTTCAATTCTCAGATATCTCTAAAATAGTTAATTGCTCTGATAAACTATTTTCATGTTTCATGTCTTAACATAATATATTATGTTAATATAATATATTATGTTATTATAAACATATTATGTTTAATATTTTATATTAATAAAATGTCCTATTATATTATCATAAATTTCTAATATTCATTCATTCCTGACGGGAGACTGTATTTATATTAAATATTAATACATGAGTACATAATATGTATTCATATAATATGAATCATATATGATTCATAATATATTATGAATACATGAATTAATTGTATTCAATCGACCTGTTTCGCATTTTGTCCCCATACACTATTGGTTTATTATTCTTGGAATCGCGACGGAGGTCGACAATTCTGATCGGCCTCAAAATAATTTTGTCAAATTGTGTCAAATTATTTGACATAGGTACGTTTCAAGTGGTAGAGATTCCAAAAACGAAATTTCCGCCTTACGCCGTCCGGGCCGTTTTGGGCAGTAGGAATTTTTTTTTAATCTGAAATTTTGACAAAATACTCGGTTTACTATCTAGTTGTGCCCGCAAGGTTTTCAGCCCGATCGCCCAAACCCGTGGGGCACTGTGGGACTAAAAAGGAGCTACGGGAGGGGTGTTGGAAGGTTTTCGGCTATGGGGTCGAGTTAGGTGTTGTTTTCGAAGTATTTAAGGAGGTAGAATACATTTTTGGGGGTCCCAGAAGGATCAGATTTCACCTACGGGATCTATGGGGCCATGGGTCTAAAAATGGGATTTTAGAAGGTTCCCAGGAGGTCAAATGAGGTGTCGCTTTTCGAGTATATTGGAGTGATAACCCATTTTTTCGAGATCCCACACCTGTCCAAGCATTGTACAGAAATGTTTTTAAAAATGTAGTAAAAAATATTCTCTTATTGACACAGAATTATTTTTTGCGCAATTAACCTACGAGTATATCAAATAACTATAATAATAAACCCTCGTGTAAAATTTGCAGCGTATTTTTAATTGTTATTATTTTTAAAATAATTAACAATACCTACTTCAATAAAAAAAATTAAAAAAATTGATCTAAAGTATTTGTGGGGAAGGGGGAGTGTTATCACTACAATATTTTTTAATTTAAAAAATAGATTACTAAATAATCTTTTTCGGTTTATTATTCTTGGAATAACACATCTATGTTTTCGCGACGGAGCACGACGACTCCGATCGGCCTCGTAATTTGACATTATCCGTTTCAAGAGGTCTAGATTCCAAAACCGAAATGTCCGTCCGCCGTCAGGGCCGTTTTGGGGAGTAGGAATTTTTTTTAAATCTAAAATTTTGACAAAATAGTCGGTTTACCATCTAGTAGTGCCCGCAAGGTTTTCAGCACGATCGCCCAAACCTGTGGGGCGCTATGGGGCTATAATGGGGCTACGGGAGGCGTATTTGAAGGCTTTTGGCTATGGGATCGAGTTAGGTGTCGTTTTCGAAGTATTTTTGGACGTAGAATCCATTTTTTGGGGCCCCGGAACTACCGATGTCACTGTTGCGATCTATAGGGCTTTCATGGGGTTACAAATGGGATTTTTGAAGGATCCCAGGAGGAAAAAAAGCAAAATTGAAGAAAAAATGTTGAAAACAAAAAAAAAATTTTTTTTTTCATTGACACAATCAAATTTCTGCACAAGTAATCTATATCAAAGAATAATAAACTCTAGTGTAAAATTTTCAGCGTTTTCATATATTTTGTTTAATTTATTTTTTCGATTTGTTGTTTATATTCAATTAATTTTTGAAAAATTCGCAGCGTTTTAACTTACAGTTTGAAAACAGATTCTACAACTTTTCATTTCAAAAACCGTTTGTGGAATTACAGTTCGACTTTGTGGGCGTGGGTCACACACGTGAGGGAAGGAGCAGCCCCCCTTTCCCGCGGAAGTTGGGGGTTCGCGTGCGTGTGTGGTTTCCTCAAACGTGATACATTTTAATTTGTTTGTGTGCCAACTCACCACCCATTTTCAGTCTGAACACGATGTCAATAATTGACATTGAAATTATTTGTTTCAAGCCGTCATAATTTTTTTCACGTTAGCAAAGCTAAAGCTCGATTCCGGAAATGAAAATGTAACACTTATGTATAGTATGGATTAACCGGAAGGGGGGAATAAGAAGGTAGGGGAGGGCAAAAAGCTCTAAGAAGGGGTCTTGATATTCAGTAAGGCTTTAAGACTTTCATGTGCCTTCCCCCATCCTTTGTGGTGACAACATTGTAATTCACCTTTTCCTTCCTTTATCCTTTTCCACCTTAAATCAACTTTGTTGCTCTTTTTTTCTTCTTTTTTCCAATCCTCACGACAACCCTGCATAATCAAACAGGCAGAGGCCGCCCTCCCTCTAAGCTCAGCCCTTTTTTGTGTCCCGGAGGATGGAGTGGGGGACATCCCCTGCACTTCCTTTTGAGGCGAGTAACCTATTAATAATTGTGAGCGTTTTTGATCATCACTTCTGAAAAGAAAAAAAAAAAAAAAAAAAAAAATCATGCCTGCCACTTGACTCGGGCAACAAAACTTTTTTCTCTGTAGGTACCTACTCCCTTAATCCGATTCGCTGTTTATATAAAAACTTTTCAACTTCAACATTTTCTCGTTTTTGTCTACTCCCCATCAGCCCCCCCCACCCCTTCGTACATTAGAGTTGAAATTATAATTCCTACCGTCGTCACACAATTTACGACAGCGATTTTTATACTCCGATTTTCTACAAAGTGAATTCAGTAAACGTTTGAGTCGCTTAAAAATATTGTTAGGAAATAGAGATGTATAAAAAATAACGAGTGGCTTCCTAGTTTAATTTAAAAGTTTCTTCAAACTAATTCCGTTGGGAAAGCACATCACACGACATTGTTTGGGAAAAATGAGAACGATCGTTTGAAATAAGAATAGAAATCAAGGGGTTGGTACGAGAGGGCGGGGGTTATTTTAAAAGGGGGAAAAATGAGGGGTTGACTAGGTCCAATTAAACGGAAAAAGTAGGTACTCCACTCCTTAATTGGGAGGGGCCTTTCGGGTCGAACCGAGGAAAAGTCGGTTGGGCGTTTCGTCGAGTGGAAGAATCGGAAGAGGATGATGAAGAGGGCATTGAAGAAGAAGGAGGAGAGGGGCACAATAAATCGACTATGTGACAAAACGATAAACCGCAATAGGAGAGAGGAGAGCGGAGGGGAAAAGTTAAGACTTTAGCAAAAAGTCTCACCGCTCGTCTTTTCGAGAGTTGGTGATGTGGACGGGGGAGGAGTGGGAAGAGAATTATCAGCGTCGATAAAAAAGAAGCAAACAACGAAATTTGTTTTTTTGGGCATTTTGAAGAAACAAACAACTATGTTTTTCATTGCAGAAAAAAATTATGATCATTTTCTGATGCAGGGTGTTATTACTCGATCTCTTCATTCGCTCTCCAACGTTTCACCATGGTACCACATGACATTTTTAGGGGATTAAATTTCTTTTCAGATACATTGGATATCTGTGTCCTCTCAACCACTACGACAGCTGCATCAGTCGATACGTCCTTTTATATTAAAAAACCGTATACGGTCATGAAAGCTGTGGGAAACTCAACAATCCCACTCAGTCCAATTGATGTCCTTCCCGCTCAAGCAGGTTCGGGGGTCCGACGCTCAGCGCGCTACTGAGCTCAAGCGCGCTGATGCTCGTCTACTTCTCCCAAGATCGGCCCATCGAGTCTAATCACAACACATTTCTACCTATTTCCGACGATCCGGAAATCCCCGCCGACCTCACAGACGGAATTCCGAGTAGGATATAGCAAGATTGGAAGCCAGGAAGCCACCCCTTGGTATCAACACAGCTGCAGAAAACCTTAACCAACACGATCCTCCGTTGATCTGCCGGACTTGGAATGCCCTGACACACCGGGAAACCCTAAGGAACCCAGATCCTTCACTTCTGCAGCTGGAGCATTCTCATTGCCAGCAGATCACAACAAATTGTGTCATGCCTCTGATGAATCCCCACCAGTACACCCTCTTGCATCCTCCAAAAACACTGGCCACCACTGGTTACGCAGTGTCTTTGTTTACTAACCATTGACGCTGCGCCGAACGCATTCCGCCACCCACGCAACATAGGTACCTAATAATCAATAAGGAAAAACTACACATGCAGGTACACACACACCCAACACACATGCCAGGAGGTACGCTACAAAAGCGAATGTTGGCTGTCGCAGGAACCACTCAAACTTTAGATGAAACAGAACTAAATGGCTACAACTAACATGAACTTTCAACGTATACTTTTTTAAACATTAAATTTGACAGCAAAAATGTACTGATGAAAAAAATACGTATAAACTGATGTAGCTGTCTAGATAATTATTGAGAAGACAAGGATATTAATGTATACAATTATATTTAATATATCTGAAAAGAAATTTAATCCCCTGAAGCCATGATGAAACGTTGGAGAGCGAATAGTCGAGCAAGAACAGCCTGCATAAAAACATCTCACTTGAGTCCTGATGGACATATAACCCGAAATGATTATGATCACGTAGTTTTTCACTGGAAAGAGCTCCCTAAAAATAGAGAAAATCCGCATATTTCAAATATATATTGTAGTACGGATCAATTACATTAGTGAGGAGACGTTTCAAGCTCCCCAATAAAACAATAATAGCTCAACTTTGGAGAATTTTCTAAGACAACTTTGAAGTATTCTTACATTGAATTGTTGGCCCTTAGGATACATTTTATCCCATTCTGACCGCCCCCATCAACCAGACAATAAAATTATTAAATGAAATTCATCTTTTCCAATTTTTGTCAATCAATACCGGATCTTGAATCAATGTAGGAGTGCAACTTGCGAATTTTCCCTTTCAAATTCAGCGAATGCCTCGTACTCAAACCAATTCTTCAACGAAAAACGGTAGGCGGGAGTAAGCTCCCGCTTTCAGGTAAATAATGAACTCCTTACAGCACCACGTAAGACAATAGGTATAAAATTTAAAAAAAAAAGAGAAAAGAAGAAAGCCAGAAAAATGCGGTAATTTTACGATTGGGAGTTCTGATGTAACACATTTGCGTGATTATTCCCTTCGATACTGCGTTTCGATTTGCGCCAATGAATGATAAGAGATTAGATGGTGAGAGATAGACGGTTGCGACCGAGCGTTGAAAAGAGGAGCTCTTGAACTCCCAAATCGACTGCCAACACCCACGATCAGTGTAACAATCAAGCATGTTTGATAGTATCAATCAAGGCCAAATGGGTCAAGTTTCCGCCCGAGGGGCGAAAGTGGGACTTGGTCGCATAGTGTACATCTAACCTTCACATAATTCTAACCTTATTCAGTTTATAATTCCAATTAAGTGTGTTTCTGTTTTATTACTACATATTAGCAATCTGGGGAGGGACTTACTAAAAGCTCATAAATAAATTAAATTAATTCATTCCAACAATGGAATTAAATAGTAATTATTACTATTTAATTGTTTTTGTTTTAGAGAAGCCCGAGTGCACTATTTGATTTTGGTCTCTGAGTAATCAACCTAAGATTTCGCGACGGATAAATTTTAATTTTGCGTTTCATGACGAGTAGATTCCAAAAAGCAATGAACATTTTCCCCAAAATCTGAAATTTTGAAAATAATACTGGGCTTTCTTTTTAATCGTGGCCGCAGGAATTTCATCCCGATCGCCCTAGCCCGAGTGGGGTCGTTTGGGTTGTCGGTTTCAGTTGAGGTCGAGTGGGGGGTCGTTTTCGGAGTAATTTCGGACGTACAATAAATTTATGCATAAATGCCACATGTGAGTCCAATTAAGAGACTAAAAGAACCAAAACTTTTCGAGAAGGCACTCAAACGCCGCAAATTTTACACAAGGGTTTTTTATTCTCTGATATAGGTTGAATGTACAGAAATCAATTCTACCACCGTCAGTAAAAAATCATTTTGAAAAATAGCAATTTAAAAAAAAAATCTATTGAATGTTTGAACAGATGTAGAGCCCTGAAAAATGGATCATGTGTCCAAAATTACTAGAAAACGACATTGCATTCGACTTCCTGGCATCCTTCATAAATCCCATTCGAAGCCCAATGAAAGCCCCATAGATCCTCACGATGAGACCCGATGACTATGGGATCTCGAAAATGGATTCTACGACCCAAAATACTTCGAAAACGACACCCCACTTGATATCATACCCTAAAAAACTGCCTAACTCCTCCCGTAGCTCCTTTTTAGCCCCACAGAGCCCCCCCGTGTTGGGGCGATCGGGCAGAAAACCTTTCGGGCTCAACTAGTTGGTGGACCGAGTATTTTGCTAAAATTTCAGATAAAAAAAAGAAGAAAAAAGTGTCTACTGCCCAAAACGGCCTGGACGGTGGACGGGCATTTCATTTTTGGAATCTACACATCTTGAAACGTGTAATGACAAATTTTGAGGCCGATCAAAATGTTAGACCCCCTTCGCGAATCCAATATTATAAACCAAAAATTAAATTTTCTTTATTGAACTTTTCTTAATGAAAAAATGGCGGTAATAAATTGTTTAATTGTCACATCACAGGCTCTCAATAAAATTCCGCAGACCCGAGGATGAGTCCGGAGACTTGGCAGCCCCGGTTGATGTATTCTTACGCCCGCCTTCCCCTTCGCGGGGCTCAGTTGATTTATCGACACTTCGGAAAGGGCCGTTTTCCACATTTCTATTTCAGAAACTTCATCGCAATTCAAGGCGCAGGGCCCTCCGCATTTCTGTTTTAACAATCTTTCTCCCGTTTCGCGATGGGAGGTGATATGAAATACAATGCGAGGGGGCCCCCACTTTGCCCGGAATGGAGCTAAAAGGACTTCAGCCCGGTTATAATTCACTTCGAGAGGATTTCAAGCAGTTTTTTTTTCGAGTAAAGTGGTATTTGACGTGTTTCTAACACTTGCGAATAAAGCGCCAGATTAATAGGATCACTTTTGTCGGAATATTGTTTGGTTGAGTCTGCATTGCGGAGGTTTTTTCTTTTTGTTGTTGTTGTCTAAAGCTCGTAAAACTCAATGAATTGTTGCGAGCTTTTCATCTCATGAGTTCTATTCTCGTCCAAGAGATTGTTGTTTTCGCGATGCTCGTTTTGCATTTATCTCAGATGCTTACGGCCGCGAATGAAAAAATTGTTTACGGGATAAAACATAATTGATGACCGCCGAGAGTGTTCAGACTTCGTTTGTCATTTCTTTCTTTTTCACTGTGCCGCATCTCCACGCCACTTTTCAAAAAACTGAGGAATAGGTAATATAAATTGTCGATGTTTCTACCTTCAGTAGGCCTACCCATCAATCCCATTTTTTGCAGTTTAATAAATAAAAAATAAAAACGCTGCAAATTTTACACAAGGATTTATTATTCTTTGATATAGAAAAATTGTGCAATAATTAATTCCGCGTCATTAAGAAAATATTTTTGGAAAAAATTTAAAAAAACAATTTTTTTCCTCTACAATGTTTGGACCGACGTGGGACCTCGAAAAACGTATTTAGCGTCACAAATTACTCGGAAAATGACTCCTGATTTGACCTCATGGGATCGATCAAAACCCCATTTGTAGCCCCATTTGTACCCCATAGATCCCCACGGTGATATCGGATCGTTCTGGACCCCCCCCCAAAACTGGATTCTACGTCCAAAAATACTTCGAATATGACACCTATCTCGACAAACTTCAAAAACCCCTCCCGTAGCCCCATAGAGGGTTGGGGCGATCGGGCTGAAAACCTTGCGGGCACAACTAGATGGTAAACCGAGTATTTTGTCAAAATTTCAGATTTTAAAAAAAATTCCTACTCCCCAAAACGGCCCGGACGGCGTACGGAAATTTCGGTTTTGGAATCCTCTTGAAACGGATTATGTCAAATTATGAGGCCGATCGGAGTCGTCGACCTCCGTCGCGAAAACGGGTGTATTATTCCAAGAATAATAAATCAAAATGGGGCTGTGAAAATGTTCCGATGTGAACATAGGGGATGTTTTCACTGGAAATCATCTGAGTATTAAATGAAATTTTAAATTACTATTCAAGAAATTTTCTGAAAAAATACTATTTTGGGTAAAGAAGTTTTGCTCAACAGGGCATAACAATTAGCTAATATAATATATTAGCCGCTAATATAATATATTATATAATATAATATTATTAGCCGTCGTACGTGGTTAGTATTTGGATGGGTGAACGCGTTGGGAGCGGGGTCACCGATGCAAGTATTTTCTGCGTTCAATTGGACGGCGAACTCCTCCCAACCCAGGGGGACGAGGCAATAGGGAGCCATGAGCGCAATCGTCAGACAATCTTCCTTGTGAGGACGGCTGACAAAGTCCGCGACGGCAGCAGCCAGTCGGACGAAAATTCCGGGTGAAATTCCCTTGTATCGTTTTCGTTTTCGTTTCGTGATCTAATATATTAATTTATTATTAAGGTCAAATGCTATTCTTCATCTTATAAAAAAATAAGGAAAGAATGTAAAGGGAGACACTATCATATGAAGCTTATGAGACATAGTAATATTTCCCCAAAAAAAAGTTACTTAGTACGCTGTCAAGGCTGACCACAACCAAATCCAGGTCCGGCAGGGTGGCCTTGAACCAACAGTGGAGTGACTAAAGACGCCAAATGAGTCTAGGTCTGTAGACCAAATGGTCTACGTAGACCGGCTTCTTACAAAATCTTTCCCATCAAAACGAAAATGAGTTTTAAGCCATTTGGTGCACAGGGGTTTTCGTAAGTGAATCCGAGTATGAGGCGAAAAATGACGAATTCCGTCCGTCCGAAGAACCCCTTTTCAAGTACAAAAGTATCCCGTTTCTTAGGGGGACACAACTTTCCATCGAATGAGTCCAAGCTGGGTTGAATGGTTTAGCCGCAATCAAAACTTTGAAATATTTCATAACTTCCCCTAAACGTAATATACAGACCCGGCACATGATCGGTTTACTTATTTGTAACTTTAATCAATGAATTCAATTAACGTGGGTATTTATGTTGATGGTTTAAACGGACTAATAGGTGACCGTGTTTGACCCACACCTTCTGTAATAAACCAAAAACCACTGGCAGTGGTTTCTCACGAAATAGATTCGATCATTTGAATCCTCCACTTCTGAACCGAATAATATCCAATTTTCTACGTGCACTCGCAGTATTTACCGTAGTACCGTAACCTATTAAATTTGCTCTAGCGCCCATCAAAACCCGATTTATAGGTAGGTACATATTGGGAGCCGTCCAACTTTCCCTCTGCAGCGTCCACAAAACAGAACTTACCACCTATGTATGTTCGCACACTCGATCGGCAAGTTACCTGAAACAAAAAGAAGTGGACATTGTATTTTTTTTTTCAAAACCAATAGCTAATTCCTTTCACAATAATTATAATTAACTTGAAAATAATTATTTTCAAAAGGGACACATAAAACCGCTGCAAATTTTACACAAAGGTTGATTCTTTTGTTTGATGGATGCAAAAAGTAAATACCAGATCAATAACAAATCATTTGGTTTATTCCTCATCAAATCATTTGGTTTATTATCCTTGGAATAATACACCTATGTATTCGCGACGGAGGTCGAAAATTCTGATCGGCCTCAAAATTTGACATTAATCGTTTCAAGATGTCTCGATTCCAAGAACGAAATGTCCGTCCGCCGTCGGAGCAGGTACAGCAGGGGTTTTCAAGGGTTTCGGCTATGGGATCGAGTTAGGTGTCGTTTTCGAAGTATTTTTGGACGTAGAATCCATTTTTGAGGGTTCTAGAACGATCCGATCTCACCGTGGGGATCTCTGGGGCTATCGTGGGGCTACAAATGGGATTTTTGAAGGATGCCAGGAGGTAAAATAAGGTGTCGTTTTCCGAGTAAGTTTGGACGCAAAATCCGTTTTTTCGAGGTCCCACATCTGTCCAAACATTGTACAGGAAAATATATATATATATATATATATTTAAACTTTTTTCAATGACAGATTCATTGTTGTACAATTAATCTACATCGATGAATACTAAACCCTTGTGTAAAATTTGTAGCGTTTTTGAATTAAAAGTTTGTTTGAAAAATTAAATATACAATCATTCTCATATTTAATTTTGAAAACATCTGTATCCATAATATAATATAATAATATTCTATTCTATTATAATTAATATAATAGTGTATTCTATTATAATTAATACAATAGTATTATACGGTATAAATTATACCGTATAATACTATTATATTAATTATAATAGAAATGAGAAATAAATGAATAAATTATACCGTAATGATCGATGACAAGAGACGTTCTAGCATTGGATCCTCTTACGTTAATCCTTTATAGACCCCTCCCGTATCCCCTCCCCCCCCCCCCCCCACATAGCCCCACAGGTTTAAGGGATCGGGTTCAAAACTTTGCGGGCACAACTAGATGGATAATCGAATGTACGGTCAACACTATAATTTAAAAAAAAATATAATTCCTACTGTCCAAAACGACGCACAGTGGGGCCGAGCGGCCATATTTTGGAAAAAAAAAACCTCAGAAAACCTTCATACTTGTAGGAAATTCGACGCAAACCTAAATACCCCATGCCCCTATACCTAAAATTGCTCCTTATCCTTATTTTTTTTTCCAAAAACCACGGTTTTCAGTATATTTTACAGCGAGGAAGCCAAACAAGGATTCTCACAAAGTTTGAACACGAAAAAAAGTTGTAGAGCAATAAATTTCGCTTCGATTCAACACCCTAAAATTTAAAATAGCTGAAAAAATAAGAGCGTAGTAGATGATTTCGATCGAACGCCGTAAAATTGATGAATTACATTGAAAACCCTTAAATTGAAGAATCCTGCAAAATAATGGAGTCCCAGCAGATGATTTGTGTCGAAAAACAACATTTCTGAGCAGCATCCTATCGCCCAATTAAAATTCGATCCCTGTCGAACAAAACCACTCGTTGAGCGAAAGGAGTTGAAACGTGCTCTATGACCGGAGGGGCAGATAACTCTGGTTTTATTCTTTGACTTAACATAGAAACAGATAGAACAGATAGAAACCCAGCTCGGAGCAAACAGGAGCCTTTTTTTGTAGCTCTGTCGATTCCCAAAGTGCACGGAAAACTCGTGACTTATCCCCCACAAACGGGTTACCTAAACAATTTTTTCAAATTTCAACCGACTGTGGGGTTCGCCGCGTACAACAAACATTTTGTAGTTTCTCAAACGAAGTGCAAATCGTCTCGCTGAATTCCCTTTCAGCTCTTGAAAATAGCGCTCGGCTCGACAACTTCTTTCAGTTTTAAGCGACACAACGAAGTCCCGTCTGTTTGACGGCAAGCGGGCATCTCATAATTCCATCAGACGACCCCGTGATGGCCCACCTATCAATCCAACTCGGCATTTATAAGCTGACGCCGAAGCATTTATAAGCGTCTTTTGTAACGCGAGTTATTTCTGACGCCACTCGGACAATGATGGAACACCAAATAGTATATTAGTTGTGAGCAATATTCTAAGAGCTGCACATGACAACCATAAAAAGACGAAAAGCTCATTCACTTCCTTCACTTGAAAAAAGAAGTGCCAACCAGAATTTCCCGGAAAAGAAAGTAAATAAAAAAAGTTTTAAATAAAATGATCATGTTTAGTAAACATTGTTTACCAACAATATACGATTCAATTCGGAGCTTTCACAGAACGATGTTTACAGTTTCACAGCAGTCGTGCCAACCAAGGGACAAATAAAAATAAAAGCTAAATGTTTTATAGTGGTCATCATACATTTATAGGGATCATACTTCGATAGGTAATAGGAAGGAAAGATTCGTGCCGATCCGGGTCAACGGCCTAGTCCAGACCCTATCAAGGTGTAATAATTACACCTATTATAACAATTATTATTAGGTTTGTTCCAGGTTTGACGGAATGTTAAAAGAAATCGCCGGAGACATGCGCAGTTCAGAAACTGCTGTTCCAGGTCGATCATAAGTTGGACGGAAACCGATAGCTCGAGTATGTGCGGTCGGGTTCTGTCGACAGCTGTCCAACTTCTGTCAACAGAAGCAGTCAGACCTGGAACAAACCTACTGTTACAACTGTTGAAATCAAAGCACCTATTTATACAGTGCATCGAAATATACCTTTTATCAATCAATCGATATACGATTCAATTCAATAGCTTTTTAATTATGCTTCACGTAGTGGGCCTACTCTGTACTTCTGATGTCAGCGCTTCAAACCGATTTCGATACGCGTGGGCGCCACAGGGGAATCGCATTTTAAAATTTAAAATCGGCGGGGCCTCGCTTCTTCCCCTCATGACGAAAGCGTTGATCCGAGGTGACTCTCCTATTTCCCCACACGCTTACAGTCAACATAATTCACAATTTATCGTTACTTTGAGGCCGATGTGAATTTTGACATTACCTATACGTTTCAAAATGTCTAGATTCCAAAAACAAAATGACAGTCCGCCGTCCGAGCCGTGCTGGGCAGTACGAGTTTTTTTTTTTTAATCTGAAAATTTGACAAATTACTCGGATGGCCATCTTGTTGTGCCTGCAAGGTTTTCAGCCCGATCGCTCAAACCCGTGGGGCTCTATGGGACAAAATAGGGGCTACGGGATGGCTTTTAAGAAGGGTTTAGGCTGTGGGGTCAGTTAGGTGTCGTTTTCGAACGTAGAATTCATTTTTGGGGGTCCCAGAACGATTCGATTTCACCGTGGGGATCAATTGGGCTCTCATGGGGGCTACAAAAGGGATTTTTGAAGGATCCCAGGAGGTCAAATACTTTCCGAGTAATTTTGGACGCATAATCCGTTTTTCGAGGTGCCACATCTGTTCAAACAATGTACAGATTTTTTTTTTTTTTTTTTTTTTTTTTTTTTCAAAAATATTTTTTCATTGTCACAGAATTACTTACCTAATTTTTTTCACAAGTAACTTATATCAACGAATAATTAACCCTTGTGTAAAATTTGCAGCGTTTTTTTTTTTTTCTCCAGATCAAGAAGACGCCGACGGCCGATTTTCGCCGTCACGTCGGGATTTTCTAGAGCTAAATTTATCCAGAAAAACGTACTCCCAAATTGTTCACAGGCGGGTACTTCAATGTCGTTGTCTAAGGAGCTATGAGGTAAGGTATGGTATACTCGACTTTTTTTTTTTTTTTTTGATGCTGAATCGAGACTAACGACAAGTCGCTAGTCCGCTCTGGAAGTTATAAATTAGGCCATTTTTTTACCACGTTTTTGGGTCGATCTATTTCATTACTCTATTATAAAAACGCTGCAAATTTTACACAAGGGTTTATTATTCTGTGATATAGGTTACTTGTACAGACATTTAATTCTGTCAATAAAAAAAAATTTAAAAAATTTTTTTTTGGATTTTTATATTTCAAAAAAAATTTTTTGGGGGGGATTTTTTTTTCAAAAATGTGTTTTTTCAAAAATTCTTTAATTTTTACTCGAAAAATATTTAACTTCTTGGGATCCTTCAAAAATCCCATTTTTAGCCCCATGAAAGCCCTATAGAACGCCACAGTGAAATCGGATCGTTCCGGGACCCCCAAAAATGGATTCTACGTCCAAAAATACTTCGAAAACGACACCTAACTCGGTCCCATAGCTAAAAGCCTTCAAAACACCCCTCCTGTAGCCCCATTTTAGCCCCATAGCGCCCCACGGGTTTGGGCGATCGGACTGAAAACCTTGCGGGCACAACTAGATGGTAAACCAAGTATTTTGCCAAAATTTCAGATTTTTTAAAAAATTCCTACTGCCCAAAACGGCCCGGACGGCGGACGGCGTACGGCGGACGGACATTTCGGATTTTGAATGTAGACCTCTTGAAACGGATAATGCCAAATTTTGAGGCCGATCGGAGTCGTCGACCCGCGTCGCGAAAACATAGGTGTATTATTCCAAGAATAATAAACCAAAATTGTCCACAGTTTCATGACTGAATTTAAATTCATTCATTGAATTTTAATTCATCATTTAATGACTAATTAAAATTGCCTTAAATTTGAAGTATCATCCATCATGCTCCAAATGCATTGAGTTTCATTTTGAATTCCTTCAACGAGCCAAATTTTGCCGCTCTAAGTAATTTGAGTAAGTTTGAAACGGCCAAATGAAGAGGAATTACTCCCCCTTCATAATTTCATACATTAGTACAAAATTTCATGAAATACATCAACTCATTCATAATTCATACATTAATGTCGTTCATTCGTTAAGTTGATTTAAAAAAATTTAAAACCGTATGGGGCTTGTTTTAATAATTTTGAGAGCGACGAAGATAATTAGAAGGGAAATACAATTCATCATACGGGAATTTCATTTTTCGCGGTAACTCGGAGCGAGTAATAATTCTGTACTCGAGTACTTGGGGAAGTGCAGTTCAATTTTTTTTTTCTGTTTTCGGCTCACGTGAAAGTTGCAGATATTTGGGGGGGGGGGGGGGGGGGGCTGCCGCAATTAATTACCCCCTCCCGTACGGACCCTCGTGAAAAAAAAACGAATTGGGCAGGTTACCGTCCTGAAAAACTGTTTCGAAACAAATTGGATTTTGTTAAACGGGGGGGAACGAGGAACCTTTTTAGTCGCAAAACACACGTCCATGCCCGATAATAATGTTCGTAATTATGAAATCTTTCCGTATTTTCCTCTCTGACAAAAATCCCCCGCTTTTTCATTTTTAAAGCCGGAAAAGTGGATTAGCTATCGTTTGCGGGTTTAGGGGATATTAAAAAGACAACCTCCGCGGGTTTTTATTTTCGCTTTTAAATGCAAGTGAAAAAGGGATAATCTGAAATGGGAGGTAATTTAAACGTACGGGGAGAAAAAAATCAAATATATATACATGTGGAAATAATCAAAAAAGATTTAAAAATCGACTGTTTTGTTAATCAATCAAAAGGAGCGGGTGCTTGGTTTGCTAATTAGTATCGGTGTATCGGTCTTTGTGGTGTGAATGGGGTGCGTGGTGAGGATTAGGGGTGGGGATGGGGGGGATCAAACAAAAATGGGGTTTGCGAGGAGCTATGACCGGGCGGAGGGAGGGGGTCCAATTTATTTCGGATTCCAAATGGGGCGGATTCGGTGGCGGGAGAGCGTTGTCGGGAAGCGCTAATGCTTTTGTCCGTGACCGGCTCGTACGCGCGGAGCCCTTTGTGCGCGGAGTCAAAGCGAGGAGTGGGGAAGTCCGCGGGGGTTGTTCCATTAAACTGGCAAAGTGATCATGAAACAGAACATATATTTGGACATCTGGCATCATCAAACAATTTGCATTGAATGCCTCCCCTTCCCCTCCCCCCTACCTGAAGGGTATCAACACTAACAATGTCTTCCCCCCCCCCCCCCCCCCCCCGACATCACCGACCGTTTGAGCCGTTCCCGTCCCGTTTGTCCTTCTCGGGTTGATTTGCATTCATGTACCATCGCGTATCAATATGCGAAACAAAAAACGCTGCAAATTTTACACAAGGGTTTATTATTCTTTGATATACGTTACTTGTGCCGAAATTTAATTCTGTCAATGAAAAAATGAATAAAAATTTTTTTTGGATTTTTATCTCAAAAAAAATTTTTTTTTTTGGATTTTTTTGTTCAAAAATGTGTTTTTTCAAAAACTCTGTATTTTTTACTCGAAAAATATTTAACATCCTGGGATCCTTCAAAAATCCCATTTTTAGCCCCACGAATGCCCTAAACATCGCCCCAGTGAAATCGGATCGTTCCGGGACCCCAAAAAATGGATTCTACGCCCAAAAATACTTCGAAAACGATACCTAACTCGATCCCATAGCTAAAAGCCTTCAAAAAACCCCTCCCGTAGCCCCATTATAGCCCCATAGTGCCCCACGAGTTTGGGCGATCGGACTGAAAACCTTGCGGGCACAACTAGATGGTAAACCAAGTATTTTGCCGAAATTTCAGATTTTTAAAAAAATTCCTACTGCCCAAAACGGCCTGGACGGCGGACGGACATTTCGGATTTAGAATGTAGACCTCTTGAAACGGATAATGTCAAATTTTGAGCCCGATCGGAGTCGTCGACCTCCGTCGCGAAAACATAGGTGTATTATTCCAAGAATAATAAACCAAAAACCGAACACGTTTATACACTTGAACGATTTGGCACAAAGCAAATCGAAATAAATCGACGGAAACTTCCGCTCCGTTAAACTTCGAAGAAGCGAAGCCACCAAAACAGCGGTAACCCCCACAATTTCTCCCAATATTGGTTTTCCCAATAATATAACTTGTTAAATTCATTAGCTACCGTATGTAAAACGAACAGGCAACATTGCACCGCAGAACATGAAAGCGGCAATTGCAACCGGAGCTGAAGTCATTTCGTGGGTGAAAAAGAAGCCAGGACCAGACTCTAATTAAATTTCCACTAAATACTCAAGTCAATTGACTGGCGGAGAATTAATTGGACCGTGCGAAAGGACAATAGGAGCTCGAGGGAGGCGGCACTGAATGGGGGCGGCGCCTGATCTCCACGCTCGGAGGGGGGGAAGGGGGCACTCCATACCATACTAATAATCCGCGCGGATACAAATAATTATCTCGCTCCCCGCTCGCCCGCGGAGGCCTCTTCATGAGCTCACCCTCCCGCCTCCCCGCTATTATTAATTACTCCGGTTCATAATTGCGGGGTCCCGACAATACGCACTCGCTGAGTCCCGAGACGACAAGTACCCCCCGCCCACCTCCTTCCTCTTCAAAGTTCCTTTCTTCTTTTCCCACCATTCTTCTTAATTTATTTTCGAGATAATGAAAATCATTATTCCGCTTCGGATTCATTGTGCTGTTGGGGGGGTATTGCAATTAAAAATTTTTTCCGCTAACGTGTAAAGAGGGAGTATTGTAATTTGTTTTTATGTTGCTTGAACGTCAAGCATTTCTCACTATAACTTACTTTCCTAGGTTATTAAATATTAAAGGAATTCCTAGGATGTTAAATATCCTAGGAAAGTAAGTTATAGTGAGTAATGCTTAACGTTCAAGCAACATAAATACAAATTACACGTTAGCGGAAAAAACCATCACAAAATGATTTAATCATCAACAGTTGAATTATTATCACAGCCAAATTTTCATTATTCCAATTCATGTTTTTTTCATGTAGCTCATGTAGACCATTTTCCGTTCCCTTCTTACACGGGGTTTTGTTTTCACCCTTTTGTTCGAATTCACTTGTGACTTTCTCATAGCTAACTTTGTTGAGTCCAACTTGCTGTGACTGTGGGGGGGGGATAGGCGGATATCGACCCAGACAGGTGGACACTACCGAAGTGAAGGGGCGGGCGGCACTGATACCTCCTTAGTATTGCGGGTGGGGAAAAACGTAAACGTGGCGGAGCGCTCGATCAAAAGAGGTCAACCACCGCCTGATAGTGGTGGTAGCGGGGGGGGTTAGCGAGTTGCTATCAGTTGTTCTTCAGCTCTCCCGCGGCCTCCTGAAATTTAGACCAGGGGCGAATCCTAAGCTGGCAGGCTGGGCAAGCAAACAATTGGGTTCCCCCTCCCCCTTCCTCACCTTCACTCATCTGAAATCCCCACGATAAACCTCAAAATCTCCTACCCTTTCATAAGCAACTTTCACAATTACCAACAGCAAACATACAGAAAAACATAACAGATACTCTCTATTCTCCACAACAATCCGTTTTTTTCTCTTCAAAGGGAAGGAGCCTGAACGGGCCTGTAGCAGTGCGTGTATTCCACAGCTGCATGAAGCCATTCTGATTGCCGATTTCACACACACGATACACAAAACACAGAAAAAACGAAGAACACTAGAAATAATAACTACGTTGTGGGATCTTGAGGTCCTCAAGGGAGGGACCTCAAGATCCCACAACGTAGTTCTGAGCCTAGCAGTCGAGAAACCCAGCCTTATTATACTAGAAATAATGGCAATAAAACTAAAACAAGGTAAAATTCAAGTAAATTGATCACAGAAAGAACTCTTTCAGAAAGTAAACAACTAATGGAGAAGTTGGCAACTGAGTGAAAAGTCAGATGAACGACCCAAGCGGAGGAAGCACCAACCATACTGCTTGCCTTCCAGTAGTAGACCTGCGGCTCTGCCCTCACAAGTTCTATGAAACCAGCTGTTTTCCTGGTTCAACCAAGTCGAGCCAAAGGCATTCAGCTCCGCGGGTGCTAATTATTAGAAGATTAGCAGCGCTGGAGCTCGTTGCCATTGCTCACAAGAATGAGCACCGACTTGGGGTACAAGGTAATAGTAAAATTTCCATTACTAATGTAAAAATCATTTGAAAAATTGTCCAAAAATTGAAACCATAAAAAAAAAAAAAAAAACGCTGCAAATTTTAAACAAGGGTTTATTATTCTTTGATATACGTTACTTGTGCAGAAATTTAATTCTGTCAATGAAAAAATTAAAAATTTTTTTTTTTAGATTTTTATCTCAAAAAATTTTTTTTGGATTTTTTGTTCAAAAATGTGTTTTTTTCAAAAATTCTGTATTTTTTACTCGAAAAATATTTAACATCCTGGGATCATTCAAAAATCCCATTTTTAGCCCCATGAAAGCCCTAAAGATCGCCCCAGTGAAATCGGATCGTTCCGGGACCAAAAAAAAAAATGGATTCTACGTCAAAAAATACTTCGAAAACGACACCTAACTCGATCCCATAGCTAAAAGCCTTCAAAAAACCCCTCCCGTAGCCCCATAATAGCCCCATAGCGCCCCACGGGTTTGGGCGATCGGACTGAAAACCTTGCGGGCACCACTAGATGGTAAACTAAGTATTTTGTCAAAATTTCAGATTAAAAAAAAATTCCTACTGCCCAAAACGGCCTGGACGGCGGACGGCGTACGGCGGACGGACATTTCGGATTTAGAATGTAGACCTCTTGAAACGGATAATGTCAAATTTTGAGCCCGATCGGAGTCGTCGACCCCCGTCGCGAAAACATAGGTGTATTATTCCAAGAATAATACACCTATGAATAATAAACCAAAATAATAAACCAAAAATTGGCAAGCACTGGGCAAGCAGTGCTTACCTTGCTTTACCTGAGAATTCGCCTCTGATTTAGGGCTTCTTGAAAAGGTCAGAATTCAGCATATCTGACAACATATTCGGGTTCAGCACCCTTTAAAACCCATATACCCCAATTTTTAGTTCGAAAATCCGTATAGGTACGTGCTGAGCTGTTTTCGAAATGTTAGAGATTTTGAAATGAACGCCGGGCATATTTGACGTCACACCTCGCCAGGCTTGGCGTCGAGTAGTTGAGCACTGAGCCGCCAGAGCGCTAAATAATAAATCTGAACAGAATCGGAATAAAACCACTCGGCCAGGGTCGATTTTTGAATAACCTTCTTTGATAATAACCTCGATGCTCAATTTTCAAGAATGACCTTCACCCGATGATTCACCCGATTTTCGATTTTTGGGGTCGTCTTTTCGCGTAGCAAAGTTGGATGACTTGCGTAGATGAGAGAGAGAGATCTCCCGGCCAATCAAAAGACGACGAAGCAGCCCACGTCATGTACCCTCTCCAGACCTCGGAATTCAAATATCATATTTTTCCTAAGGCCCTATAAATAATTGAAACGTTCGTAACTTTTGAAGCACAACCTTTGCAGGAAAAACATTTAAAAAAATCATTAAAGGAGCTCACCAAGTGCACATGGGACAAGTGGACATTCAGATGTAAGTACGTCCCGTCCAGTTTTTTAAGGTGTCCCGTAAGCGTCCCGTATTCTCACGTAGGTACACCTTATGTTGGTAGGTAGACAAGATTCTTCCACAAAATAGTCCATAGGTAGCAGATCCTCTGCGTACAGAAATGCACCCGAAGAAGATGACAACATTCTCATCTCCTGATAACGCGTATCTTTACCGCACAGTGGTGCAAAACGGCCATATTTTGGGCTTCTTAGCCTTATTTTTTCCCAAAATACCTCAAAAAACAAGTTTTTTTCAGCATATTTTCCAGTGTGGGAGCCAAGTAAGGACTCTCACGAAGTTTGAACACAAAGAAAAGTTGTAGAGCAATAAATTTGGCGTCGATTGAACACCCTAAAATTGAAAATTACTACAAAAGTAAGAACGTCGCAGATGATTTCGATCAAAAACCCCTATGATTTCTGATGGAACCCCGTAACATTGATGAATTCGATTACCCCGTGGCGCTACATGAAGAGCCCTGGCCTCCCGATGGATTCGATTGAACACAATTGAAAATTTCTACTTTAAGTCGGAAAATTGCTGAGTCAGATTAGTTATTTTCATGACTTTGTAAGGTAAAACATCTCTGGCCTTTTATATGAAAATTTTGTTTCAAAGGTTCTTTAAATATCTCGCTCTAACTTAATAATCTGTTTTCTTGACTTCACTAAACGAGCGCCGAAACTATCGCAGGTTCTCAGAAAGGTATACTTATCTAGGTAAGGTTGAGTTTGAAGAATCTTCAAACTCGATCTGATGAGATTTTAACGTTATCCAACGGCGGGAATTCATATTTTTGAAGTTTGGTACCGATTCACCGTCTTTTCGGCAGAAAAAAGGAATTCTCACAATTTCACGCATTAGGTAACTTTAAAATCTGCAGAAAAAAAATACGGACAGGAACGGACGCGAAATTTCTTGGAGTTGTTCTGTACATAGTGCACTACCCAGGAAAAATAACCAATCGAATTAACCAGTCAACACTCCAACTTGAACTGATTGGAATAATAATAGTTTTTGGGGGGTTTATTCCATCTGTGGACCGGGTGACCTAAGAACGATTATTTTCAGAACTGTTAAACCCCTTTTAAGTACTTTTCTTGTTTTTCACTTGAATGGTTGGATGAAACAGGGCGAGGAGTGGCATCGACCAGCAGAAATGAAAAATAAGATATTCCAGAATAAAAAAGAATCCGAAAAGAGCACTCAAATTTGAAAAATCAACGTTAATGTAATCTTTTTTTTTAATTCCAGAATAAATCACCATTTATTGATATTTTTATAGATATGATATAAAATCTCTAAGACATTAAAAATCTCTCAAGGTTGATAATTTAACAAAAATGTTCAATTTCCATGTAAAAAGTTGGGCTTGAAACAACAATGAAACAACAACTCAAAAGGCCACATTTTTATAAGGACCTGTGCATTGTTGTGAAAACTTGTCATTATACGTTTCAAGATGCGTAGATTACAAAAACGAAATGTTTCTAAGGTTAAGTAGGAATTTCCAGGCCGTTTTAGGCAGTAGGCATTTTTGTAGAAATCCGAAATTTTGACAAAATACTCGAACCACCATCTAGTTGGGTCCGCAAGGTTTTCATCCCGTGTGCTCTATGAGGCAACAAAGGGGCTACGCAAGGGGTTTTTGAGGGGGGGGGGGGGATCTATGCGGCTTTCTCAGGGCAACAAAAGGAGCTTTTGAAGGATGTAAGGAGGTCGAATAAGGTGTTGTTTTCCGTGTAATTTGGGTGCATAATACATTTTTGAAAATAATTTTTTATTGACAGAACTAATTTTTGCACAATTTTTCTATATCAAAGAATACCTTTGAGACAAATTTGCAGCGTTTTTTGTAATAGCAAGAATATAAATTTGTGCCCTCATACTTTCTTCTGGTGGGAAGAATTAAGGGTGAAATAATAAAATAAAATAAAAAAAAACGTGAAAAGTAAGTCAGTTTTTTCAGTCGATATTCTACTATTAACAAAAAATCACAGTCTTGTTACATGAATACAATTTGTAAATGTCACACTTTTTGCGAACACCCCCACGCCCTTCCAGAGTGGATTGAAAACAAAATCTTTTTAGGGGATAATATAATAATAAATATTAAATTCAATTAATGAAAAATAACGAAGAGAGCTAAAAAATAAAAGTCTTAAAAATGAGCGCCCTCGGTCTACGATTATTTTGGAATATTCAATAGATCATTTTGTCTTGTTTTTCAAAAGCTTGGAGTGCCCCTATTGGCTGAAAATGATATGGCAGCCCTAGCAGATAAAATCAACCGTTGAAAGAAGCTTTCATCATCTGATGATGCGGTCCGCTGCAGGTGACCGATCTTTCTGAACTCGCGCTCCGTAGGCTGCGGTTGGGAAAGCACGTCCTTTCCTCGACCACCCCCACGACACAATGTAGCCGATAAGGTGGCGCGGTGTGGAGTGAGTGGGAGGGGAGGGGGGGTCTCCGCGGAGCCGATGTAGCCGGAGGAGCAAAGGTGAGTTAAAATGGCGATATACCTGCAAGGAGTAGCCAATAGCACGGCGCTACCCCCACCACGCTCGACAATGCCCACCCACTCCCATTGTTACCTCTGCCTCCCACCCTCCCATCAGGGCTCCGCTGCCTTCCCGCCCGCTCCTCGCTGTCTTCCTCGCCCGTCCCTCTTCTATTCTTCCCTTTATTTCCCTCCTTCGTTCCTTTTTCGCATCCCGTTCCGCACTCAGCTCCAACCAGGCGACTCATCCCTCATGAGACCGCTGACCAGCCGCCTTAACCGAATTCATGGGCGTAGACAGGTATCATTAGACAGTGTACGTTTCAAGATGTCTAGATTTCAAAAACGAAGTGCCTTTTTGGGCAGTAGGATTTTTTTTTTAATCTGAAAATTTAACACAATAGCTACTTGGTTACCATCTAGCCCGCAAGGTTTTCAGCCCGATCGCCCAAACCCGTGGGGCTCTGTGGGGCTAAAAAAATGGCTACGGGAGGGTTTTTTAAGGGTTTCGGCCATGGGGTCGAGTTAGGCGTTGTTTTCGAAGTATTTTTGAACGTAGAATCCATTTTCGGGGGCCCCAGAACGATTCGATTTCACCGTGGGGATCTATTGGGCTCTCATGGTGCTACATGTAGCATATGTATAATCCTTAAAAAATGCCATATACATATTATGTATATGGGATTTTTTATGGATCCCAGGAGGTCAAATATTTTCCGAGTAATTTTGGACGCATAATCCATTTTTCAAGGTCCCACATCTGTTCGAACAATGTAAAATTTATTTTTTTATTTTTTTATTTTATCAAACATTTTTTCATTGGCACAGAAACTGTTTTTAGCAAAAGTACCTTTATCAAAGAACCCTTGTGTAAAATTTGCTGCGTTTATAAATATTTTTAAAATAGCGCTTGGGGATGGGTCCCCCCCCTCCCCTCCTTGGCTAGATCCTGCCTACGCCCATATCTTATATTTTAATGATTAAAATTACTAGTTTCTATAAGAGCTAACACGAGAACCTTTTTATTCTTTCTGTAACTCTGCAACTAGAACAGCCAAGACAAAACTGTACCTCATTTCTCGTTTCTACCGTGTCATCATCCGCCGACTCGGCGAAATGCCGACAAAAAAACAGCTTCGGGAAAACCGGCTTGGGGATTTTTCCTCGTCACTTTTCTTGTCCATCTCGTTTGTAGCCATCAGAACCGGAAAATTGATATGCTTATTCGATTTGAAGGGGAGGATCGGTAAGGCACGGACCAAAGGAAATGAGAAGAGAAAAAAAAGCGTAGCGGGGGCTTAAGGGCGGAAGAGGAGGAGGGGAGGTGGTTCAGATGAAAGAACGCAATTTCCTTACTACGTCTACTTAGCAGTCATTGTGATTCGACAAAAAAATCAGCTGGATTCGATGAAAAGGAAATTACGAAAGAAAAGCGCCAGCAGTTTTCAAGGTAAAGTTGATATTTTTAGAAATGAAAACAAAATTGCTGGTGAATCTCGACAGGAATTCTTGGAAAACGCTACACATGAGTTTATTCTTAATAATCAAGGATCGTTCATTTTCGAAATCCTCGAATTTTCGAAATGAGGACCCTGTGCTAACTTGGGGAGGGCCGAAAAACGTCTAAAAAGTTTGGACTGATCTCGGTTTTTCGTATTCACTTCCAAACTAAGCGGGTTTCGACCCAATTGTTCATTTTCAAAGATTATTAGGTAATGACTAATAAGCAACAATATGAGAAGGCCGAATCAAGCGTTGTGGGCAGGGGGACGGTTGAGCCTTCAATCTCCGATGTTCTATCATGACTGCTGGTCTCAGTAGCGTAATTGGTAGAGCATCGCACTAGTAATGCGAAGGTTGTGGGTTCGAGTCCCACCTGAGGCCCAATAAATTTTTCGGCCTTCCCCTTCTGATTTCTTGTAATAACTTAAATAAATTCATAATTAGAATTCAATTTCAGTGTGAATTTAATTTAATAACTCCTCCCTTCCCCAAATTTTCAAAGATGTAGAACATTAAATTTACAACAGTTTTTAAATTTACAACAATTTACACATATTATGTGTAAACGTTTTTCCTAAATCAAATGTCACTGCAGTGTATCTCCATGGAGATACAGCCGATAAAAGTTAGAGGAATTTTCTCAAAATGGTTTGGCCCAGTAACATTTACTGTCAGTTGTATGGTAATTATGGAAATCACTCATCTGTATCGACATATTGGAACCCGAAGGGGTCCGCTGTCCAAGGGCCTACTTCTGTGCACCTTCACGCAGGCAACATTTCTCTCCAATGATACAAACAAGATGAATTTCATAACGATGCTGAAGGGTGAACTGGAAGCCAAGGGGGTCCAAGTCATGTAAGCAGTAGAAGACACAGATGTGCTGACTGTACAGTGTGCTGTCTCAGTTGCCGAGGAGTACGGTAAGTGACTCTTCGCTTTTTGCCAATTTTTCCCATTTTGAGAAAATTCCTCTGACTTTGATCGGCTGTATCTCGAGTAACATTCAGTTTAGGAAAAAAGTTTATGTAATCAAAATTGTTGGAAATTTAATGTTCTACGACTTAGAAATCGAATTGTCGACCAAATTATTTGGTCGAAAACCGCTCAGTTTGGTGGTTATGAGCGAAAAACGAAAACATTCAAAAAATTTAGATGTTTTTCGGCCCTACCCAAGTTAGCACAAGGTCCTCGTTTCGAAAAACTTGACAGACTCTTCCCGTAGCATCCCCGAACTACCTGTAAAAGTTGCATTAAATTCGGAATTATTATAGCAGACCCCCCCTTTTTTCTGCTTTGTCTACTTTGACTACAAACCGAAACTGGAAGAAAAGTAAGTCGAATCGGATACGATCTATTTTCTGGATTCGGCTGTTCGAATGTCAGATTTAAAAACACTGCGAGGCTCCTTGTTAACAAACCTCACCATTCATCACTTTTGAAGATGTTGTTCATACCAGCGTATCATCTCCAACAAGTTTCTTACATTTAGAGACTCGTCCGCTTTTCACCATTTTCCTAAACAGTTGCGCGTCTTCTTAAATGGTTAAATACCAAATTTTGGTATCTTGTCATCTTCATCCAGAAGTCAGAGTGCTTCAAGTAGTGTATTCCTCTGATGTTGTCAGAGCTGCTGATGGGTCGCTGACAGGGGAACTTGGAAACTGCCAGACCAGGATACTGTCCGAATTTCTGCCCAGAAACCGATTCGGGGAGTTTGGGGCGTTGGCGAAAAAGTCCCCGAAACTGTCGGAAAACATAAATCTGGCAACTGTCCGAAAATATTCTGGCAGAATGAAAGACCCCCGTTTCGGCTTTGAAAACTGTCAGAATTTCTGAACCCTCGAGTGGGTCTGTGACGAGCTTCAGGTACCTAAGAGGATTAGTGTTGAGACGGCAGGGGCCCCTAATTGGGTCTCCTTTGTACCTTTTCCTCTGGGGTTTATCCAAGGGCGGTGTCGGTTTTACTCAAAGGAAGCGAAAATTGTTGAGGCTTGAAAACTATTTATTACTGAAATTAATGAAATTATTTGAAAACTGTATTTACCTACACTCGTTGACCTATCGTGAAGGGGGAGAAACTCAGGCGTGCTGACTCGATAACCGGAAGAGCTTCGATACTTCGAAAACGACTCCCCACTCGATATCACAGCCCAAATCTTCACACACACACAAACAAACAAAAAACAAAAAAAAACAACCCCTAAGCCTCTTTGGCATAAATTGTGAAGAAGTTAATGAACCCTTGAGTAACATTAAATGTTACTCAGATTTTGCAGCGTTTGAAATGTACTGAAAAGGTACGGAGTATCGGCGACTAACTCTGGTCAGTTCAATGGGAGCATCCACGACTAAAATTCTCTCGGACCTTGTCGACTTCCTCTTTTTGGGAGTATTTTTGACAACGACCAAGTGAACGAAATATCAACGTTCTACAGTGTTTCCCGGTTCATACCTACTCATGTTTGACATCGTTGTGAGATCCACACGATAACCTCCCTCTGAGTAAGTCGCCTTTTCGGGATTCGCGTAATATAATAAATTATATAGCTTTTACTGCTCTAATGCTATAATATTTTGTAGGCCTTGAAGAAGAAAATATAATTTTCGAAAGCTCGGCGAAAGAGTGGTTAAATTCGTTTGACCCAAATCCCGATACGACAGACGAGGAAATAATCAACTCTTTAGGAAAATTCTTGCAATTTACCTGTAGAAAGTGTGCAATGAGACTAGAAATAATGTAGCCTAAATTTGTTCATGCGGGCGCACTGTGGGGCAGAACACCCGAATTCCTGGACATCTGAAGATGGTCGAAAATCAACACATTCTGAGCGGGTAGAGAACAAAGCGTAACGTTCTCGAGGTTTAAAACGCAGTGAAGGTGATAATGAGTTCAGAAAATTTTATTTTTCTCGTAGTGTCAGTGTTCCTTACAACCGCCAAAACGGATCATTCAACGCCAGGTGTAATAAGAGCCTTAGAAAGGACAACTAGCTTTATTAATTGCGCATTGTCATCATTTCTTGGTGTTTGGGGCAGTTGGTTCCTTAAGCCGTAAAATTTTTTTGTTTTTCTTCTTAAAATAAACTACGTTATATACTGAACGAAATGGTATACTGCACAATCCTTCAACTTCAATTGTAATTATTAAAAATTAGTCCAGAAGGCGCCTGCTTCATACTCTGGTCATCCTTCTTTCTCCCTCTAATCAATGGAAAAAAAAAAAAACGCCCAGACAGTTACTTTGTAGGTTTTTGCCTTTCCTGAAAAGTTGCATTTTTCGACGCATTTAACCCACTAGGTTGAGAGCCAGATTTACAGTTTCTTCTTTTGTGATATTATGTACCTATTGTGTATTATTTATTAGTATATTTTTCGTCTACAGGTCTAGCAAGTGACGCTGGAATGCCATTGAAAAGTGTCAAGTTTGCTCCGCTCTTGTAAATCTCAAGATCAATATTTTCAAAACCTGTTTCCACAAACGTGGTTGACTCCCTCCTTGCAGCAAGATCCCTATATGAGAGCAGCAACATCCCAAAACCAATCACCTGTGCTCAGTGCCGTGCCCTTGTAAGTTGCTTCGTTAGGCTATTTTGATTATCCATACCTTCTCCTCCTCCTCCTTTTTATACAGACTTACATAATACATTTTACTAACTTATGACATGTGAACCATGAATACTTTAATTTTAATCAATAAACATTTATTGACGGCGAATGTTTGAATTGGACTAGGTGCAAACCACATTGAACCTCATGATTAATAACATTGACAAGAAAATTTCTTGTCGTGCATTTAATGCATTTAATGCAAATTGCACCTGAAGGTAAACCCAGGAAATATCGGCTTTTTAGAAGGAAATTTTAGGTGGCCGGACCCAATTTCTGCTGGTGTTTGTTGTTATGACTCCAAGTCATAATATGATAAGATCATATTATGATCAAATTTTTCGTGATTCGGAGAAATACCTATTCGATCAGTAGTGAATAGTTCAAATTCTCTTCAGGAAAAAGTTAATATATCAACTTTTTCCTGAAGAGAATTTCTATTCGATACATAGAGGAATGGAGGAGCCGGCCCGGAAAAGGAACAGGCGGGGGGGACCAGAGCCAATGACAAAGCCACATGTCGTTTAATTATACCTCATTATAATGAGGTATTTTTCCGTCCCACCTGTGCCTAAATAGATGGTGCAAATATTACTGGCCTTCTGTTGTTGGCAGTGAACATGGGAGTCCCTCATGACGTAATTACTTACGTTCGCTTTCCGAGGACGAAGGTCCTCGGAAGCAGGTACCTGAAAGGGGTTTACGACTTTCGGTGAGTTTCCAGTTCGGATAGATTCGGGCAGTATCCCCTATTCACATGCGTGTTTTCAGTTTTCTGGCAGAATCCTCGTCCCACCTTTTCGGGGAGTTTTTAGGATCAGCTTTTCGGACAGATTTGAGACGAGGCACCGATCTCCCCGAATTTCCAGGTAGGGCGATTCGGGCAGTTTCCTGGTCGGGCAGTTTCCTGGGACCCGCTGACAGATTCCACATGGAAGAAGCTGACAACAGTTGTCAACAGTTACTGTCAACAACAGTTACTTGACAAAAGTAACCGACAGTTACTGTCGGTTTTATTCTCGGAAGTTCTCACTGGTGTTCAGCCGAAGAAGATGTTTCCTGCCATTTGTTTTCTACTGTTATTTGCCTTTTTTACATCCTCTAAGTCTTCGTTGGTCAATTCGTATTTCTCTTTTCACGACCAGCTAGCCAGCAGCTCTATGACAACCGTTTCCTCTACCTCTCCGACACCTTCAGAGGTTGTTTCTTCGAAAATCTGCAGTAAGTAGTGTTTCTCTCAGAGCAGGGGCTTTGGAGGTTCTCACAGCAGCTCAGCCTTTGAGGATGTTTCGTGTTGTTTTCCAATGCTTGTTCGCCATTATTTCAAGCCTTCCGATTCTTCGCAGGCCAATTCAAATTTGTCTTCTTCTTCATCCCGATTTTTACTGGCTTGCCGGCTTCTCCTCGAACACCTCTTCAGCGATCGCTACCCTGAAAATCTGCTATAGAGGGTTCGTTCGGTGGGAACTGAAGGAGGACACGGGCTTGGCTCTTTTCACACTTTCCTGTTCGCGTCTTATCTGACCGGTCGGAGGGCAGAAAGCTAATTGGGGTCATAAGATAATCACTATTTTCTTTTGGCTCTCTTCGACCGCATTTTGGCTCTTTTCACAGTTGCCCGCTGGCGGTGAACCCCTTTCACGTGAATATATTCTTGTTCGATTTTTGCTGGTGGTGGTTGTAGTCGCTGTCATTGTTGTTGCGGCTGAAATATCTTTCGTGAATTAGAGTTGTAACTGGTGGTGTTGTGGTCGGCTTTCATTGAACAGTTGTATAACATGTGTTATTGAATAAGGTTGGAAAGTTGTTCACCTACGGTCATATAAGAAGTTGAATATGCCGAGGTTCTGACAGTTATGACCTCCTATCATCAGGGCCTAACAGAATAAACGGAAATGATAGCAGTCAGAAAATTTCAAAATGGTGGGGACTTAAACAACTGACACTTAAAACGTTAGAGGTCTTTACAGGTAGGTAACGGAAAGCATTTTGTCGCTGTAGAAGCATCACCGCCTAACTCACATCTTCCCGACTTCACCGATGACACAAAAAACTGTTTCATTAATGAAAAAATGTTTATTTTAAAAACTTGATTCATGTAAATGTGTCATTCAACTGTTCCATCTACTTAACTGCTTTATTTAACCGTTTTATTTAGAACCCGTTTCTTGTAAAAGCAGTTTCATTTTAAAATCAGCTGTTTCATTTTCCGACCGAAGGCGGTTGTGCTTCTACAGCGACAAAATGCTTTCCGTTACCTACCTGTGAAGACCCACATTAAAACCTACTGAGCTCAGAAGATATATTATATCCCTAGGTTTTCCAAGCTCGATTGAGAATTTTCCCAACTGAATTGAGAACTTTTCATTTCAAATTGAGAATTTTCTGTTCAAATTGAAAGAGAAAATTCTCAATTGAAATGGAAAGTTCTCAATTCAGTTTGGAAAATTCTCAACTTGGTTTGGAAAATTCTCCATTGAGCTTGGAAAACCTATAAATGTACACAACGACTGTTCACCTCGTGTGCTGCACTTGTCCCTGCACTTTTATGCCCTGATGATAGGAGAATATATCTCTTGAAACGTCGGCACATTCTCGTCTTATTTGCAAATAAGTTGTTGAGGTTCGGTCATTGAAACGGTCAACATCATCAACAATTTTCGAAATGAAGATTTTGAATAAATTATTGTTAGATAAAAATTCACAGGACATAGCAGATGAAGTCTGCTTGGTTTTTATCAAGTGAACTTTTCGTGTGTATCATCTCTTTTAGTTTATCTGCGGGAGGCCGACAGGTCTTCTTCTCGGGAATTTCTTCCATAAGACATGCTTCAACCGACGACAGACCCACGTAGGGCGCTATTGGTCTGTATCATACGAGGACATGTTATATGAGGAACACCACATCCCTCCTCTTCCGTCACCCGGCGACAGGACTTGGACTGAGATGAAAATGTCAATATTGTGGGAATAGGGGGAAGGAAACAGCGCTTGTTTGCTAGACAACAAACCTGGAAAAGGGGATGGGCCTCAAGGGTCTGAAAGAGGGGAAGGGAGGGACGAAGGATCAAACAATGTGCTTCCAGGTGCATGAGCAAAGTCAGTTGATCAAGGGGGACCGAAGTAGGTATATTATGACGTATATTCCACTCTGTTATTACTTGTACAATTGTATCTTCCCGCCGCATCAACTTCGTTTGAACCTGTCGTTTTAATTGCGGGCTCCAACCCTTCACACACTTATGCCCCTTTTAGCTCGGGTATTGATGTCATTTCGTAACGACAAGGAAGTCATTTTGAAAACCCGACCACATATGTATTTCTTTGAACTATATTAGTTTGAACTGTATTTTTGGTTGTTTTCTTTTTCTTTTTTTTTTCCCCTATAAAAAGAAATAATTGCTAATAAAAAAACTAAAAAAATTATTAAATACAACTAATAATAATATGATGTGCACGCTTCTTTTATATATTAACGTTATATATTTCGTTATAACGAAATCTCAAAAGTACCTTACATAAGTATCTTAAAAACAAAATGCAAAAAACCGGGGGTTTTTTATACCGTCACTTCCACACGCTTTTCGTACTCGCAAATCTGGATTCTTACTCCTAGCAGAGTAAAAGTATTAATTTTCCAGGTCGATCTTTTTTGTGTAAGGTTCTATAGCAGGCGCGACTGGTGATGGCAGAACAAGGGGGTGCAGTCACGGATTCGTGATAATATTTTACGAAAATATTATTGCACCCAACACAGATAAAAAGTACCTACTATCAAGATTTGCTATAGTTCATTATTTATTTGTTTGTTTAAAAATTCCAATTAACTATTACCAGTTTCCTTTCATTTCCTGGGTACACGCTGCAAACCTGGTAAAGGTGAGGTTGGCCGTCCCATGTCGCGAATGTCACACTTATCACTCACGCCTAAACGGGAAAACTCCCTCAAGATGAAATCAATAGAGTTATCCAACAAACGCTTTATGAAATGAACAATGAAACGATCGAATGAAACGAACGAATAAAAAACTTATAAATGAGACAAACGCAGATCACCGAGTTCAGAAAAGACTTCCCAGAAAACATGGAAGCACACTAAACCCCTGATGCCATCCCCTCAGAAGCTGCTTCTGGTAAAAAATACCTTTGTGGGAAAACTGAAAAAATCAGAAACCTTGGTCGATCGAAATTTTATGATTTCATACCCTACAAAGTAATGTAGCAACACCAAAAAGTTTTCAAAATATTTCAAAAGTAAGCCCCTATTTTTTCCATGATTTGAGACAGATTAGATCCTGAAAAAGTCCCTCATTACAAACGAAAATTCCCTGCCCATGAACGAAGACTGCCAACACTGATTGTGGAGGTGATTTAACATCTGGTGAACGGTGAGAAGGAAGGGTGTGCGCAGTACCCAGAACTGCCCCACATTTCGACATTTCTGGCTTCACACTTAGTTCGTTGTTCCATAAGGTCCATGCAAAAAAATCGTCTCAAGAAGGGCAGTGCTCCCGTTATCATTGCACTATCAACACAGGCTTTTCAGACGTTCCGCGAACTATGTAAGGTCTACAAGAACGTAGATTTTCGAGCCGAGTTTTGATTCATTTTTAGCTAGGTAACTAATTAGGTAGGTAATACGTAGCCCCCCCTCTCGCCCTTCTGCATCGAGGGGGTGCAGTTGCGACGCTGCCTCCCTCACGAGTCGCGCCTGTTCTATAGGTATGACTGGACAAGCAGCCGCTCGCTCAGGAGTGTTTCCGAACATTCGTTCATTTTTTAAGTTACGTTTCACCAAAAGTACCATTATTTGTGCTCTCTGAACGCAGAATTAGATGCCCTACGACTTCCATTCAATGAGTTTTTACGTGAGAGGTTCCATTTTTGATTTTTGAGCAGCAGGCATTCAATGTTGAAGTTTGATTTTTCGCAAAGTTGGAAAAAATCGACATAAGGTAGCTCATTCGACGCAGAATTTTGTGCTCTTTGATTTACTATCAGATAATTTTCACCCGTAACGCACCCTTTCAAAGTTATCCGTGAACAACCAAAAAAAGTGCCGAAATTTCGAGGTTTTTTGCGATTTTGACGGTGAGCGTCTCAGAAATTTGGTTGGGAAGCTTCGGATTCGTGTTCAGCACCCCAAAAAACTTATAAACCCGCTGAACAAAAAAAATTCTACGCCACTCTTTGCATCAAACATCCCTTCTGAGACACCTGGTGACTGGACTATACTGGGAAATTCAACTCAGCATGCTGATTGTCTGCAGACAATCACTGATGGTAGTCACCAGGGTCTAGTCGAACATCTCCTATTTACTTGGACAAAGTAAATTCCCAATTTCGAAAAGAAAAATTAACTGCATTAAGCAAATAGTGAGAAAAAAACGGCATGATACCAACTACTTAGTTTGACTTTAATTTCTCATTTTACCGTCGCGTGAACTAAGCGTCTGCAGTGGGAAGTGTAATCAGCAAGTTCGAACAGGAAAATCCTTTCAGGGCTCGAATGAAAAAATGCATCAAGTTGGAAGAAAAAGAGATTATAGGATGTTATTTGAACTGTTGCATTTCCTCGCTTCTTGACATCAAAGATCACAGTAAGTACTCCTTCCTTTTTTTCTTTTTCTTTTAATTTCGTTACGACGATTGGGGAATAAATATCGCTGGGCGATAAGAATTCAGGCCAATGTTTCACAATTTAACCCTCGTGTAAAAATCGCAGAGTTTTTTAAACGGGACTCAGCGCTTCAAGGTCCCATTTGAACTTCATCATGATTGAAATGGTTCACGAAACATGCTGGCATGAGGTCCCTCATGAATTTCAACGTGAAGTCGTGACGGGCAGATAGATTTTGCTCAGATTTGCTGACTACTGGGAACCTACGCAAGGAAGCTTCTGTGTCACCTCCTTGGCAGTGTGTTTCAGTTCTTAGAACGTGGTACAAGGCGATTTAACCCGAAATTTAGGGGCCTATTCGGTTCGGCTTTTTAGCAAGGTAAAACAACGCGTCCACACTAGAGCAGCTTTGCCGCTCAGCCGAAGCCGAATCTTGCCTCTCTCACTTGTTATTGTCTCTCTGGGCCCTGCTAGTAGTACCGTTCTCCCTCGGCGAGGTGAATTGAGAAACAGGTGATAACCTCTCCACTCTTTGCCACTCTCTGGTTTGCCAGTCTTCGTCGGTATCGTTTGACGGATTGACCGCACAGCTTAGCTCAACTCAGCGCTGAACCACGAAGACCTTGACAGGCACTAATTTCCTGATCTCCAGGGATCGCACTTTCACAGTTCCCAAGCTCCTAAGTTTCGAGGTAACGACCTGAATTCAATTTTGGAATAAGCTGCAGCGTTTGCTCGTATGTTCGAAAACTGACGTTCTCGATTCTGTTGAGGTGCAGCGTCTCGAACAAACCATCGATCCAGGGATTGATCTCGACCACGAAGACGAATAGGGCCACCCAGCTTGTCTGCCCGAAATCGGCGATTCGTCTCCCCTATTGTCTGCCGCCTTCCACAGGGTCTGGTCTTCGTCGAGTGCAGAAACCATCATTTCGCCCTGTGAAGCATTTTTGAAAACCATTCACGGCATTTACAAGCAACCTAATTCAACTATTAGTTGGTTCCGTGTATTCCATGTGTTTTCAAAAAGTAGAAGTGCCAAAATGTGCCTTTAGAAAGTTTGTCGCATGCATTTTGGCCGAGAGAATGAGCAAAAACCGCAATTTTGGTTTATTATTCTTGGAATAATACACCTATGTAATCGCGACGGGGGTAGAAAATTCTGATCGGCCTCAAAATTTGACATTGTCCTTTTCAAAGGGTCGAGAACCCAAAAAACGAAATGTCCATCCGCCGTCCAAGCCGTTTTGGGCAGTAGGATTTTTTTTAAAGAGAATTTGACAAAACACTTGGTTTTCCATCTAGTTGTGTCCGCAAGGTTTTCAGCCCGATCACCCAAACCCGTGGGACTCTGTGGGGATAAAAAGAGGCTACAAGAGGGCAAGTTTCAGGGTTTTCGGCTATGGGGTCGAGTTAGGTGTCGTTTTCAAAGTATTTTTGTAGACTCCATTTTTGGGGGTCCCAGAACAATTCGATTTCACCGTGGGGATGTATTGGCCTCTCATGTGGCTACAAATGGGATTTTTGAAGGATCCCAGGAGGTCAAACATTTTCCGAGTAGGTCCTTGTAGTCCTAAATTTGGACGCATAATACATTTTACGAGGTTCACATTTTTTTTTTTCTAAAATATTTTTTTATTGAAAGAATATTAAATATTAATATTGTAATATTAAATATTGTTAATTGTACAAATTTTGTACAATTAACCTAGGTATATCAATATCAAAGAATAATAAACCCTTGTGTAAAATTTGCAGCGTTTTTTTCCAATGTAATTGTTACGCCCCATCTCTGAAATGATCCATTCCGCGGAATGGTCAGAATTTTGAGCATTTCATGAAATAGGTAAGCGACATCCACATTTCATTCAACTACAAAGGAGAAAGAAAAAGACACAACAATATTAAATTCTTATTATAAAATTTTTATAAACCCACGTTAATGTTCCTAACAACTAAAGGAGCTGACAAAGTTGCTCAAGTGCTCCTCAACACTGGTTGAGTCCATCATCACTGCTGGCGGCTGTTTTGGTACGATTAAGTAATCACCCACTGACAGAGCCTCAAACCCTTTACATTGAATTTTAATACCTGCTCCTGAACGTTTTTCTTGATTTTACAGAGCAGGTAGCTAATGGCAGAGAATTCATGGCCAATGTCGTCCACCAACTTGCACAATTATGGCCAGGGCTACAGCCCTATTATAGTGCTTGTAAATGGCAATTTTCTTTAAACCAGTTTACTCTCTCTCTTTTTCCTGATAAAACACGCTGTTTCTTTCCCACTTTTACCTTCTTGCCAATCCGTGAAATGGTCACGTTTTTGCTGACCCATTTCGCGAAATGGTCAATTTTCGACTCATTTTACGGTCAGCCTTCCTGTTTACTTCATGAAATGATCGAAATTCTGACCATTCCGTGGAATGGGCCATTTCAGAGAAGGGGCGTAACATAATCTATTATATGACATTGTCATATATTATATGACAGTGGCGCCAACCCTAGTGAGGATGCGCCTTTAAATAACGAACAATCTAAAAATTGATTTTAAAACAATTTAATTTGATTCCCGCGTTTAGTGTATGAGATAAAGATATGTATTCCAAACTTTGTTTCGTTGTTCAATCATTTTCATATCTAGTACGATGGGAACATCAGGGAGTTGGTTTGTTTGAGGAAACTGAGTTTGTTTTGTAGAAACCGCAGAAACTGTTGCGACAACCAGAGAGAAGGTCTTCACGGTTGAGATGTAAAGGGGTCGTGCGAGTGCGTAATTGTTGCCCTACGAACTAATTCGATAAAACTGAGTTGGGGATTGAATGGGCATATGTTATAGTAGTGTGGGGCCTGGAAATGACAATATGGGTTGTAATGAGGTGTCATTGTTCCGCTAGGGGTGATCGACAATACCTACTAATTCTACAACCTACGACCTCCCCTGACGACCCCTCGCCACCATTTATCCCCTTTCTAACGGGGTTCTGATTCAAACTCTGGTCCCCCGCCTGGTTGAAGACCACCTCCGAATCCTCCTCTCGACGCAGCCTTTTTCTTCTTTCCTCAACAGGTTCAATTCGCGACCCTAACCAACGGACCAAGAACGAATATGGTTGACGTCACCTTAAAGTTACCGCTGATATCACAAAGGTTGAGGAAACAAATGGTAAATAGAAACAACAGGTGGAAAAGTGATATTTTCGGAGCGAAAAAGGACGCAAGGAAACTGATCTTTTTGGGATTTCGATTGGGACGGTGACAGAAGCCATCATTACCGTAGGCCGATTCAAAGGGAGAAATGATAATCGGGAAGAACAAGGAAGGACGGAGGACGACGGTGTTGAAGGAGGGGACATACTCTGCAATCAGGTTGGGCAAACACTGCAGACAGACGGGGGGAGCACAGGGGTGGCCATCAAAGGACTCTGTTTGCTCGGTTATCATTTGTACAATACCCACCCCTCTCGTCCTTAGTCAGTTGACATTTCATCGCTATCCTCTTGTTTCATCGCCCACTGCGGTCCTTCCGTCTTCCTATCCCGCTGAAAGACGGACAGTGTATGACGTCTCCGTCCAAACGAATTCAATAGCCTCTTTAGGTTGGTGTCTTCTTGGAAACTGGCCCAAAACATCAAAGATAGGTGGACTCACTCATGCCCAGTTCAAACACGAGTCAAAAAACGCTCAATCACATACTGCGTATGACCGGTCTTCTCGGAAATATGGCAAATTTGCTAACGGGCAGCCCGAGTACCAACTAAAGATGGGAGCCGGAATGGTGACCATTATCTCGTGGATCTACACTTATTCAGACAACAGAGTTGTCATCACAATACAACAATGGAGTTCTTCGGGATTTTTCAAAAAAGACTTTATGGTAATAATAAGCGTTTCCCCAAAAAAGTATTTTGAATCGAAATGTGTTATGCATGTGTTTGAAAGTGCTAAATTCAAAGGTCAGGTCAAAAACGAAAAATTTCGAACGTCAGAAGGAATCCCATTGACCATGCACGTACAAAAGTGGTCATATGTTTTACTTTCGGGGCCAACTTTAACTCATCAGTGTTGACCAATAATTATTGTACCTATAGGAAACAAATTTGCAGCAGATTAATTTGGTCGCAACGCAGGGCAGCCACTCGGATTTTTAATATTGCTGATGTGTTCCTTTTCATAATATGAAAATATTAAGCTACTCTTATAATATTACATTTTTGAAGACCCATATAATGGGTCTTCAAAAATGATTTCTCTGTCAAGAGCGTATGTCATTACTGTGTAATGTTGAGTACACTGTAACACAACTAGAAAATGTTTGCATTTGTTGTTATGAAGGGGGGTCTTAGGATTGGAATCGATGGCTCAATTTCGAAAGACGAGGGTTATATTTAATAGTGTGAGGCGGCTCTAGGGAATCAATAAATGCATTACGAGAATACCCTCTAGTCACCAGTGAGGTGCAATGAGAAGGAATTTCTCGTAGTCGACTTCTCTTCAGGACTCAACACGTACACACTAAATTTAGAGTGCAGGTGCTGAGGTAAATTTATTTACCTTATACGAGTAAAATCTAGGTAGAAAACTGAAATTTTGAAAAAACAACATGGGAACAAGTACAAATAGTGTAAATTATAACAGATGAAATCAGTCCAGAATGGTGGTAACTTGACAATAGAAACTGTCAATTTCAGTTGTACTTGTTCCTATACCTTCAGTATAATATAATTTTATGGTTTTTTCTCTGATGCTAATGACAAATGTTTTTCTGGTCAGGGCTGTAGAGAGCTTAGTTGCTCGAAACGGGTCCCCACGATACAATTGTTTAGTGAATTAAACAATCTAGTATTCAAACCAGCAGAGGAGTCGTTTTCTCTCCCTAACCACCTCATTGGATTAGACCTCTGCACTATCGGCAAACAACCACTTTGTTAATAACATTGACTTTACAAACTCGAATTTCCCACTTATTAAAAAAAAAACCTTAGTCGAGGCCCAAAATCCAGGGAAATTTGATGCGAAACAAACTATTCAGACGAAAACTACTAGAACATGCATTTATTCTGAAGATTGCTGTTTTATGCCCTTATAAGCTCGATAAATTTAAATTATGTTGGTCCCAGAGATGTGAAAATACTACCAAAAGGCTTCTCTCAATATTTACTATGCAGGAAAGAAATAATATTTCTTTCCTGCAACTGTACAAGTAGTTAGGTACCTACATTTGTAATGATTATTATGCTAATATGCTCGAATCCGATCCCTAATCATAACAAATGTCGGTACCTAACTACTTGTACAGTTGCAAAGGTAGCTAAACCATTAGGAGGAATTTTTAAACATGTCAACGTGAGGCACCTACTCAAACGAAAAGGTAGAACGTGTGAAAGTATAGACACACAGTTGTGCACAAACAATTTGCGCAATGTGAACACGAACTGTCGCATCACGACTATACAAAAAAGAGAAAAAAAGGTCCTGAGTATTAAGTGGGACTCGAGACAACAAAACGTTATAGTGTGGCATATAACAAGGAGGGAGTTTGAATGAAAACTGCTGAGTAAGTGTGCGGTGCGAGGGTCACGAAAGGATGGGAATGGACACACTCAGGAGGGACAAACAAACACCACCAACCACCTCCACTCTTCCACGTTCCCCGAACGCACATCTCCATCGATTCATCGCGACAATTATAGTGCCGTATGGAATGTTGTCGTTGGGGTTTGCAATGACAACCTCTCTCCTGAACACAAACTCCTCCCCACTCCCCATTACAAACTTCCTAACCCTGGGTGTGATTTTCGAAATATTTTTGGACGTAGAATCCATTTTGCATAGGTCATAGCAGGTCCATAGCATCAGATGTCACCGTGAGGATCTATGAGGCTTTCATGGGGCTAAAAATTGGGCTTTGGAAGGATGCCAGGAAGTCAAATGAGGTGTCGTTTTCTGAGTAATATTGGACGAATAATCCATTTTTCAGGATCCCACATCTGTCTAGAAACTTCATAAGAAAAATATTAGGTAATTAAATTAAGTTTTTTTTTTAAAGACATGGAATTAATTTTTGTACAATTTATATAAAAGAAAAAGAGACCTTTGTGTGAAATTTGCAGTGTTTTCTAATGTGAAAATTTGACACAATACTCGGTTCGCCATCCTGTTGTGATCGTAAGGTTTTCTACCCAATCGCCATGAAGCTCTGTGAGGCTGAAAATCGGCTACAGGAAGAGGTTTCCCAGGTTTTAGGATGTAGGTCAAGTGGGTTGTCGTTTTCGAAGTACGTTTAGACGTGGAATCTATCTTAATTATGAGAGTCTCAGACCCATTCGATAATCTTTCTACAAACGCCATTTTCGAAGGACTTTGCCTAGAAGGTTGAACACCTCATTTCGAAGCAATTTTAGACGTTGGGGTCCATTTTGGGGAGTACCATGTTTATCCTAACTCATTTGTTCTGCAACCATCTATTAGTGACATCGAATTGATTATTTTGCATTACTTATACAGGAATATTATAGATATTAAATAAACAGATCATATACCTATATACATCTATTATATATTTGAGTAATATTAAATAAATGAAAATGAAAGAAAAATGGTGTTTTTAATGAACGTTTCATCAAATCCATTTTCCTAATTAGTTCTTCTGTATTAATTTTCCCCCCCTTCTGATTCGCCAATCGAATCTTCCTTTCTTTCCTCCCATTATGACAAGTCCCTTTCAACGCATTGTGAACGTATGGAAATCCACAGGGTTGTAGTATTAGCACCGATCGATCAAGTAGTGTTTGACGCAAGTGAATGGCTTTTGTGCGAATACGACAAAGAGAGGCGATCCATCACCCCCTGAGTGCATCATTGTTGGGGAAAAGGCGCATTTTATTTTATTTTCCCTTTATGAGGGGTTTCCACTATTGTGTCGGGGTGGGGCGGACGGAAGGGGGAGATTTTCCCTTTGATCGTGTTTGTACAGGCTCTTCCAATTAATAATCTGCCTTCCTCATTAAGTAATGACAGGGCCGCGGGAAGACGGATGGACGGAGGATTGATGATTGGGCGATGTTTAGCTTCCCTCTGAACATCTTCACCCTCGTGTGCACATCGTGGTTACCGAACGTAAGGGAGGCAATATCATCGAACAATTTCACGTTAGTTCCACTCGACAGTTCTTTGGCTGCTTGAACTTTGAACGGCAGAATAGGCACCAATCATTAGTAGTTCTATCATTACTGGGTCCTTAGAAATGCGAAGCTCATTGGCGTAGGAAAAAAAATTGCAAATTAAAAACAAAACTAAAAAAATAAATAAATAAAAATGAAATAAAAATAAAATCTCGAAATTTCTCAAAAAGCGAAAGAAACGCCAATAACTGAAAGTGTCCAAAACACTAAAAATTGCAATAGCAAGCTAAGGCTACCACGTATAATTCTCAAAAACGCAGGAAAAAAATACAAAATTAACTTATTTACAAAAGCTGCAAACAACAACGGAAAAACAGAAAAACGCTGCAAATTTTACCCAAAGGTGTAGGTATTAGCTATCTACCTATTCTTTGATACAAATTATTTGATAGAATAGGTTTTTAAAAAAATTCACGGTGTTTGGACGGATGAGGGACTCCGAAAAATGGATAATGCGTCCAAAACGACTCGGAAAAAACACCTCATTCGACTTCCTGGCATCCTTCAAAAGCCCCATTTGTGGCCCCGCGGTGAAACCTGAAGGTTCTGGGATTCTGGCAAAATGGATTCTACGTAAAAAAAAAAAAAAAAAAAAAAAAAAAACCTTTGAAATCGACACCTAACCCTAAACCACGGCCAAAACTCTTCAAAAACCCTCCCGCAACCCATTTTTAGCCCCACCGAGGCCCGCGGGTTTGGACGATTGGGTTGTTAACCTCGTGGGCACAACTACATGGCTTTACCGAGTATTTTGTCAAATTTTCAGATTTGGCATACGTTCATTTCGTTTTTGTAATTCTACACAAAATGTCGTGAATAAATAGGTGTATTATTCGAAGGGATGATGGACAGAGTATTGGAGCAACACGTTACGGAAAATAGGAAAACGCTTGGCAGGAATCAATAAATTATTCAGATATTGATAAACCAAAGCAGGCTTTGTAATAATTTAAATTACATAATATGTCATTTAAATTATTACAATGGCATATTATGCCAGAGGCATTGGTCAGTTGGGTAGATCAAAGATTCAGCATGTATCTTGGACCATACACTCATCACACGGTGTGTGGGCTGGAATCGCAAACATAACTCGCGAATATTCCAGTCGAAAATCCACATTCGGAATAGAGGGACCTCCAGCCCCCTCAGATCATCATCTTTCGGTACACTTTTACAACCGCAACACTAATTTCACCTAAATCACAAACATAATGTTGAGAGCGGAGATTTGGTATCCTCCCAGAAGCGCGACCACTGTTTACTGTGTGAATGTACTTGTATAACGGGGTTTCATTTGAGATAACCACAAAGCTCAAACAATCCCCCAAGCCCTCTGCCGTCGGCGGTCTTTCTGTACAACCGTATGCTGTAATAATCCTGAACCACATAAGGGAAAATCAAGCTCAAATAAAGGGAATTAAATTGGAAACGGGGCCGAGGAGGGAAAGGGTTGGGGGGAATGCAAAAGCGTGTTTGTAGAAGAAGGCCCCAACATTTGTCATTAGGTAAAGGCATAAAAGGGGTATGAGTTTTGGGTGGATCAAAACTGGGTGTTCATCAATACGTCTTCCCCTCTCTAAAACGCCTACACATGAAATACATAATATCCATAGAGTAGCATCTGTATGGAGTAGCATATCGGCCAGGGGACCCGTGAAATAGGATACGGTTATAATCCTTGCCTCAAAGACCTCCACCTATTTATCCTACTAAAAGCGGTTGTGAGGGGCTTGCAAAGGGACTTCATCCCGACTTTTACCCAGAATAATTCGTTTCCCATGCTATTCGACGGTATTATGCCCTTCCCTTCTATTCTACATTATCTCCGTCAACAAAAAATGACGGGATTTACATAGCGTCGGTAAAAAGATTCAACAAGACGATATTGCCGATGTTGCCAGGTGCGCCAGAGGAAAAAACGAGTTTAGTATTGGAGATGAATGTTTATCTCCAATTTAGGAACTTCGAAAAAGTATCGATAGTGCTATGGGAAACCCAATTGTGCTACGTTGGGGTCGCATTTTCGTGAAATTTTTCGATGGTTAGGTCTTGTACGTTCCACGCTAAAACCTGAAAATTCGTTCCAATGTTTCTAAAGTCAAAATGTCGTCGATGCCGTTTTAGGCAGTTTTTTTTTTTTTTAAATCGAAAACTTAGGAAAAACTCGGATCTCATTTTAGTTTGGTTGGGTGTGAAGGTTTTCAAGCCGATCGCCCGGTCAGGCTACTTCGATCATTACGATTTGATCAACGACGTTTGATCATTATGAACAATTTTTTTCGCACAGCAAATATTTCTAAATGAAATAATCTATTATATAAACGTGTTTTGATTGGTTTTTGAGCTTTTGCAATCAAGCCGTTGCGTTTGGAATATGTTCGCTCCAAGTGTCCTTTTTGAGTTGAGAAAGTGATTTATTTGCTGTCTACGGAGGCAGCGACTGTTCCGATCCGAGCAGCTAATAGCACATGAGTCAAACTCGGGGGAGGAAAGATTCATCACACATCCAGCTGATACACGAAAAGGAATCCGGGCAAAATGCCATCCAACAACATCCAAAGTGACTGTTGACGATCTGACTCGTGAAAAGACCTAATATCTTTCTCCAAAATGGACCCACCCCCCTACCCCCTACCCCCACCACTAAACATTTGTCCGCGATTCAAATGAACAAAAGGAGGCTCACAAGTTTGAAGCCTTTTGTTTGTGTTCTCCGCAGTTGAGCGATTCAGTCCATTCAGAGGGCGTTTTGTTTCAGTGCCAGTTCAAAGGCGGGAAAATCGGTTTCAGGCGTCCCCAAAGTGAAGTTGATATCGGCCAGATACGGACACGATCCATCTAACGCGTCATCTTTTCGTACGATGACTTACGACAAGCGACTTGCTATCATAAAAATACTTTCTTCACCCTCTTCCCTGCCGCATTATAATTATTAATTATTCTAATTATTTTTAGCCGACCGGTGACGGTTCCCTCTCAGTTCTGATTCATTTTTTAATCGCCTTTCGGGAGGGCTATTTATACCGGGAGGGTTTATTAACTGTCTTCATCGCTGCCTATTGGGACCGACAGACACATGGTGGGCTCAAGGAAATACGCGCCTGTGAATGGGAGACGATCAGCGGGTTTTATTAGGCCCGTAGACTCCAAGAACTGTGTTTTCAATAGCAAACCTAGAAAGTTACTATAAAACCGTGCAGTGCCTTAAAACAAGTATTCCTACATTTCTACTGAAAAAATAAATTAACTGCTTCTCTGAATCTGACGTGCGACAACTATTTTCTTTGGACAATGTGACCCTCAAATTTCAGTTTCAACTTTCACCAGAAAGGAGGTCGAGTAACGATTTTTTCCTTCTTAAACCTACAAACCCTCTGGATTGCAATATAAGGCCTCCCCTTTTCAGATTCCGGAAATAGGATTGTCTCCCTCCTTGAAGTCAGTGATTTAATTCTTTAAAAAAAGTCAATTCTCTACCTTAATAGGATTTGTTTTTGTTCAAACTCAAATTTATTTTTCCGTCTCATCTCACGTCCTTATTAAGAAGCTGCTATTCAGCAGAACAATAATGAGTGCTTATATTGCTATAATAACAGTAAATATATAAAAGTGGCTAATACGCTGGTAGCTAATAAGAAAAGTGCAGAGGCGATTGTTCTCATTGTATTTCGCTCATTTGACAAATAGAAAATACGTTAATTTAAAACTGGTTTATTTAGATGATAGTTCCTCAAATTCATTCTCAACGCTTGAATAAAACAAACAAACAAACAAACAAATACGTTACGTACCAACGACCCAGTAAGTTATATTCTTGGGCTAAAGTAAAATGTCCAAGTGGTCGTCAGACGACATGAAATAAAAGCTCAGCCGTGGAAGGAAAAAGTTATGTCCACAACGGTTTTCAAGTTCAGGACACAACCAAAGGAGCAGTAAAACAACCCAGGAGACAATACAATTAGCCCAGCAATTGTACAAATGGGTCAGTCGGGGTCGGGCATAGTTTTCGAAATTAGCCCAATTACGAGCTGGAGGGGTATCTGAGAAGTAACTATGACCAGGCAGAGTCGCTTTATGGTTCTATTGTCAGAAGCCGCTACTTGACGGAGGAAACGACCGAATGAAAAAAAAAAAAAAAAATCGTTAGGTACCTAAATAATTTTGACCGATATAAATTTCAGAGAACTCTGGTCATTCTCGTTTGAAATGTTCACCCCCCCCCCCCCCCCCAGCTTTGACCATTTACTAAATTTCCAAACTCATATTCAAGCCTGGCATTTTCCGGCTCTACTCAAATTTGTGAGTTCATTGGTTGGCATTCCTGTATAGATCTGTAGGTACCAGTTGTATAATATACAAATGGTACCTACAGATGTATATTATGCGTATATTATATGTACATATTATGTGATCTCAGCGCACTTTCGACGTTCAATATACGATCTCAAAGATCTGGAAGCGATCTCAACACAAATCGTCGTAGAATGTACGTAAAAGCGATAACGTAACAGAAAACGAAGTTGGGAGCATGTTGGATAGGCAGCTGATCGAAAAGTGGTGGCGCTCGCTGCATCCAACGTATTTAACGCATTTTTTGAGAATTTGAAGCGAACAACGACCTGACTTAAGAGAATCCACGGAGCGAATCACAACGAGGATCTTTATTATTGGAGAGAAAGGTAAGATTGCCCCCTTTTCCCATTTCGTTAGGCAAGTTATCGATGTTCCAACTGAGATCGCATACTCCAGACAACGTGTCGCGTCGATCGCAGGTCGAACTGAGATCGTATATACAACTGGTACCCATCTATGGTACCTACTTGAAAAATAACTTGACCTAAACTTCATGTGTGTTACCATAATTGAAAAATTAGTTAAAGCTTCCCTAAACTGTCGAGTAGAATAATTCAACTCGACAGTTTGGGATTATTGTCAAAATTATTTTCACCGGTATTTGCAGAACTACTACTACTACTACTTATGCCAGAGATGTTATGATGGATGGGCACATGAAAGGCACCCATGAACCCCGCAGCTTGGCCACAGCCATTTTGCTGCCAGAGATTACTGCAGTAGGAGGTTTGTGCACTTAAAAAGGTTCTTAGTGTGTATCTCACTCCAGTCCAATGATCCCAGGGAATACCTATTGCGCTCCAGGTCATTGCATTCAAAGATGATGTACCGCGCTTTTACCGGTCTGGCCCAGCTATCGTGGTTTCGTCCATGCTGTTGTGAGGAGTTCTTTCTTATCTTAGTGATTTACTGTGTGACTGACATGCAAGCTTTCGGGAAAGCTAGACAAATGGCGGAGGTATAGGGTCCTACCTGGCCAGGGCGTCTGCTTTTTCGTTCTCCGGTATACCGGCGGGTCCCCATATGAGAATAATCTCGTTGGAGGCCCCGACTCGCCTGATGGCTTTTGAATTGGTGATTTCATAGCTGGCTATACGAAGAATGTACTTTCCAAAATTATCAGTGAGGATCTCACGTGTGTTACCTATGCTGAATTAACATAGAAGGCCTGAAGGCCTGAAGTAACACGAGTCTTGCGAGCACCAATCCTTCAAAAATCTTAAATCCAATGTTTAGCTCTACAATTAGGATGAGCTAGATACCATTTTTTTGTTCATTCTAAGGGCATTAAATTGGGATTCTGGGGAATAGACGTATGATTGAAGTTTTTTAATGTTTTGTGTCAGATAGAATTGGTAGATCAGGGATAAGCAGCTGAATGTGAGATTTGTGGCAGAGTGAGGGCACAAAATGAACATTTAATATTAGAATTGCCATACTCGTGCATTTAAATAGAATTTGTGAGATTGTTTGCTCCTCAAGAAAGTAAGTTTAACAAAGAAATGTCTAACCTAACTAAAACCCACACACACCAAGAGGGCTTCTCCAAAGTCACTAAATGTGCCGAATGGTCAGATATGAACTCGCACTGTCAATATTACTCTTGGGAGAATTAAAAATCAAATGTGTCTTAGGAGTAACAGGAAGCAATGCCGTGATCGCCGTTTCTTGCTTGTATTTTAGTTCTGGGATAAATATCGTGGCGTTGAATAAAAAATTACGATTGTAAATTTTTCACCACTGAGTGGTTTCGAATTTTTATTTAGCTTTCATAAATCTTTAGAGGCTCCCAAAGGGGTTCAAGAACTTTAATCGAAAATTGTTCTGTTAGAAATTGGATTCTAGATCAGAGTGACGATTAATTTCTGGGGAAACAGCGGTCTTGATGACGGCAAATAAAAATAAAAATTGATCGGAAATTACCAATTATTTTAGTTCTTATCCACGATTATTTACAAAACAAGGGTGTAGAGTGATGATAGGCGGTGAATCCCATTTAAATTGACATATTGATCAATCAATAAAATGTCCTCTTATAATGTTTGAAAATAAATTATCACTTGATAAAGTGAAATTCTGTAAAACAACTTCTTCTTTTTTTTTTCAAAATTTTGAGTCTCTTCGGAAAAAAAGGTGATTGAACTGCGTCTGAGCTGTACGTTAAACGTTTTACCGCGAATACTGGAATTTAAACAGTGGTTTTGCGGGTTAAAGATATAAATTGTGCGAGAGTGTGGTTCTTGAACCAAACCTACGTGCTGTGGCACATTTAGAAAATTTTCAATGGAAGTCAAATTTAAATCTTCAATCTAAACTTACACCCATATGCTATGATCCATGGTGTGTAAAGATAAGCATGCAAAGATGATGTATAGGAAATTTACTCATTTAACAAGGAACTAATGGTGCATAATCCTGAGGATTTTCGCGGAACTGGAATTTGATTCTGGAAGATCCTAAGAGATCTAAGAGATTGCCATTGAAGTGTCACGACTTTAAATGTTGACGAGGGTGTGTGCCGTTGCCAAGTAAACTTTGGACGTACCTTGGATTGCTGTTCTTGCTGGGACAAAAGCTGTTCCCGAACCATCTGGAGCTGGAGGATCATTTCCGAGAGGCGCCGCTCTTTCTCCAGCAAGGACTCGCCTGTCAGGGACGAGAGGTTGATGAGGGGATTCGACTCCTCCCCCTCAGCCTGTTCGGACCCACTGGAATCAAAGAGCAGTAAATTTTTAATAAAATCCATTTAGTTAAAATTTTAGGTTTGTAAAATACATCAACACATCCGGCGACTTGGTGCAATTTCGATTTATAGATGGGGAAGCCGGCCGAGCTGGAAATCGTCTGCATTCACTGACCTTTACCAATTTGACTTTACAACGAATTATTCTCCTTTCAGTACCTGTAGTATAGCCTAACTGGTTTTCAAATGGTTCACTGGCCATCAGTCATGGAGCCAATTTTAACAGTGGGTCCATATTCCAAAATTACTATTGTCAAGTTACCACCATTCTGGACCGTTTTCATCAGTTATAATTTTCACCATTTGTGCTTGTTCATATACCTTCAGTATAATATAATTTAGAGTTTACATTGTTAATATAATTTTATGGTTTTTCTCTGATGCTAATGACAAATGGTTTTCTTGTCAGGGCTGTAGATGAGCTTAGTTGCTCGAAACCGGTCCCCACGCTATAATTGTTTACCTGAATAAACAATTTAGTATTCAGCAGAGGAGTCGTTCTCTCTCCCTAACCAAACTCAATTTGACTTTATACACGCGTGAATTCAAAAGGTTCATGTTTCACTATATTGCTCTTCAAGTTGGCAGAAAAATGAGTCGAGCGTTGTGAAAATCGTGCTCAGGTAAGAAGGTCGTGATGGGGGAAGCGAATAAAAGGTATTGTTTGAAGGCAGATGACTAAGGCGAGGCCACAATAGGTGTTTGTGTATGGACAGAACAAATGGTCCATGTTCCCGAGGGTTTGTGCGGATTGTTGAATTAACTAACCATTGACGCTACTGGTTGATCTCCATTAGAAAGGGGACCTAGGAACCCCTCCTGTTACAAGTGAGAGAGATTTCAACCTCCCCTTGTCACCCTTCTGATCTTGTATAATACCTACAATCCTACAACTACCCTACCTTCCCTCCATCCAGATTGATTGCTGTATACTCCAATGATTAATCTTCACTGCCGCTAATTGTCACTTCCCAACCTATCGAACAATGTTTGCTATTTTAGGGTCGCCAATGTAGAATACCGACGAAGGGGCTGGTGGGTGTCGCTGCTTTTGTTTGGGTTCTCGCAAAGCTGAAACACGAACTCCGCCACAAGACTTAGTCCTCTTCCTGCTGTCTCACCCTCGACTCTGGTGGCGTCATCTTTGGATCCTCACAATGATTCCACACACGCCCGGTACTGTTTCAAAACAGCTTGATGTCGTGACCCCGTTTGAGTGGCTTCTTGCATTGTTGAAGGGCGAAGTTGACGACAGACCCACACAAACAATATGATAGACGCGGGCGACACTGATTCTTTCAACACTAAAAAATCGTGAATAGGTTGACTCTCGAATTTCTGAAGCTGTTGAGTTCACTCATGAGCCTCATTGTCACCTTTCAAGTTTAAAAGAAAAAAATAAGAGCTTATGACTTTACTAAAATTCTCCCGAGCACCACCAGATTAATGCAAGGACAACTTGATATGCTAGCAAAATATTCATCAGGGACAAAATGAACCTCAGAATAGGGATGTCAGACTCTTCAAAATTAATCCATCTAAATCCTATAGATGTTTTCGAAAAGAAGAGGTCACACGGTTGAAATAAGCAGTGTATTTGATTTTTGAGGTATTTTAAATTCATTTCCAATATGGTTGTGATTGTTAATGATAATTTTCCTCAACCAGCAGATGAAAAGAATCGAGCCGATTTTCGAAATTTTGATTCGATACTCCGATACTTCAATCTAGAAGGATCGATAGTTTTTGAAAAGGGATCGATTTTTTAAAATAATTGATACTATTTTGCCCTCCCTACCTCATAAAACTCATAATTATTTTGAGCTTCAAGGCATCTACGAAAAAAAGGCTGCACATTTTACACAAGGGTTTATTATTCTTTGATGTAGGTTAATTGTGCGAAAATTAATTCTGTGCCAGTAAAAAAAGTTAAGAAAATTAAACCTGCAGGTTTAATTTGCTGCAAAGATCCCAGCATGCTGGGATCTTTCACAAATCCCATTTTTAGCCCCATGAAAGCCGTATAAGTCCCCACAGTGAAATCGGTCGTTCTGGGACACCCAAAAATGGATTCTACGTCCAAAAATAGTTCGAAAACGACACCTAACTCGACCCCTTAGCCAAAATCCTTTAAAACCCCTCCCGTAGCCCCATACCGCCTCACGGGTTTGGGCGATCGGGCTGAAAACCTTACGGGCACCCCTTCCTACTGCCCAAAACGGCTCGGACGGCGGACGGACATCTCGGTTTTGGAATCTAGACCTCTTGAAACGGATTGAGGCCGATCGGAGTCGTCGACCTCCGTCGCGATTTCATAAGTGTATTATTCCAAGAATAATAAAAACAAAAAGCGGTAGATTATATACAGATATGTATATCGAAATCAAGTACGAGTGGACTGTTACTGACATCCTGTTAAGTTAAATGGGGTTCACATGGTTGGGGCCAATCCATCCAATGTTTTCAGAAAAGTACAGTATAGTACGGTTATAGTTGAAAACCAAAAGTAGTCCCCTGATTATGTAGAGCTCTATGGATATCCAAGTTCTCTTTTCTACGAAATTGAAACTCAGTTCTCCGGTAAGGACGGCAGGGAGGCGATCACCTATTGAGTACAATGTTAAGACCCAACGAGGCTTAATGGGAAGTTACGTCAAGTGCGGCGTTTAATCTAAAAACAGAAGGGGCCCTCGAGGCCGTTGAAAGTTGCCTGCATTGTTGTTGTTGTTGGTAGTTTGTTGGGCCTGGCGTGCAGGGACTTTCCATTCTGCAGGTGGAAGGAAAAGGGAGAGAATGCACTTGTGGCTCCGTTGTTGGGGGTCGTGTGGTTATAGAAGGATGAAAGGTTGTAAGGTAAAACAAAAACCCCGGTTTTTAGAACCGACGTCATTCATTTCTCCGGTGAATAGAGGGCGCAACTTGTTAGAAGGGTCTACTTTCCTGTCACAATCCACAAGAGAAGGGGAGGGGGTCCTCCTTTGTCGCTTCATCATTATTTAAGTTGAGACCCCTCCAATCCCGACCTTTGCCCTCTACCAACTACTGGACCAAAGGGCCACCAAGAACTCTGTTTACCAACTTATGAAGGGCTTCACAATGTTGTACTCGTGAACATTTTTTTTTGTTTTTTTTTGTTTTAACTTCGCGAAACAAAACAAAAAAACTACTGAAGGCCGGCCCCTCGAAACAAAACTCCTGAAGCTGACACAATAACAGTTAACGCACCCGAGTTGAGAAGCAGTAAATGAAATCGATAAGTCCACGGGTAGTAGACTAGTCTAGTCTACTACCCTTGGATAAGTCTATATTCCAAAACCGAAATGTCCTTTCGCCGTCCGCCGTACGCCGCCCTGCTGTACCGAGCCATTAGATTGTATCACAGGCCAGTTATGGCCCATTACATGGAGGAATAGAGAGGAGAGCTCACTCTGTGTTAAACCACGTTCCCAAAACGCCAACCCAGTGATGGAACGGCGGGGGAGATTGCGACTGCAGCGCGACCCCTACGAGACGTAGTGAACTTTGAAGGTGGTAAATGACCAAAACTGAACCAGAAGATGGCGCCCTGCGAATTCCGACGTGTCGTTTGCATTAACAGTGTACACAACTACACAATCAATTTCATTTAACGAAATTCGTTATTCAGAGATAGTTCCTTCAATTTTTCCTTTAATTGCAGTAGCACAACAGTGGAAGATAAATCCGTTTAGTGAGGTATTTGGGGCTTTCCTTCATAAGAAGGGCTAGTGGCTCACTCTAGTCGGGTTTGAAGGTACTATGTGTAGTTCACTACGTTCCGTAGGGATAGCGCCACCGTTGACTATGGCACATGAAGTGAACTCTCCGTTGACTATTCAGTGAACTCTCCTCTCTATTCCTCCATGGGCCCATTACAATCTGTTCTGGTCCTTTGGTGCCCGATCCGTATTCCGCGTCCGCCGTCTGGGCCGTTCTGGGCAGTAGGAACTTTTTTTAAATCTGAAATTTTTACAAAATACTTGGTTTACCATCTAGTTGTGCCCGCAAGGTTTTCAGTCCGATCGCCCAAACCCGTGGGGCGCTATGGGGCTAAAATGGAGCTACGCGACGGGTTTTTTGAAGGCTTTTGGGTATGGGGTCGAGTTAGGTGTCGTTTTCGAAGTCCAATCCATTTTTGGGGGACCCGGAACGATCCGATTTCACTTTGGCGATCTATAGGGCTTTCATGGGGCTACAAATCGGATTTTTGAAGGATCCCAGGAGGTCAAATATTTGTCGAGTCCAATATTTTTTCTCGTTGACAGAATTAAATTTTTGCACAAGTAACCTATATCAAAGAATAATAAACCCTTCTGCAAATTTGCAGCGTTTTACGAGTGTTCCTAATATGATGCTGCTGTATGTGTGTGTTGTACAAATCTGGAAGTAGCTCGATTGAAAATTCGTCATTTCTCTATTCTAAAGGCAACCAAAACTTCTTGAAAGGTGAATCGCCTGGTAACCTACTGCTCTGCATTAACACGAAAAGATCCTCTCAAAAAGAAAAATTACGGGCCGACGCGTAATAATGCACTAAACCGAAACAATCTGTTCAAATGCTAAGTTATTCATGTCCGGCTACAAAACGCAATTATCGTTTTACTTGATTCAGCCGCTTGTTGGGATGCCGAAGTAATTTTAAGGAGCTGCCCGGCGGCTCCAACCGGTTGTAGACTCGTTAATGGCGTGAATGCAGAAAAAGTCCGGCATTTCGAAGATTGGTGTCCGACTTTCACCTATTATATTTCGTATGCTCTGTCGCTCGTTTGAGTGAAAACATTATAAACCCGTCCCGAGAATTAAAAAGGAGCCAGTTTGCATCCTGTAACCCGAACGGGGCGTGAATAATGTGTTCAAATAGGGATTCCCATTATTGCTCAACGCGAGAGAGCCGAGCAGTTCCGAAGACTAGTTGCCTCATTGCCGAAGCTGTGGTGGCTCAACAAACATTCAACAAGGTGGTGTCGTAAACTGCGAAGACCTCTTCAATATCTTTCCAGAAATTTGCAACACCTCCAGTTTAGCAGACTAAAATTTGGACATATACTCTGCTCCTCCCGCAAGGTTTTAGGCCTGGATGAGGGGTGCTGTAATGCTTTCGTTCAAGGGCTTTACATATATATTATATTATAATCGTAATTTTCGAAGTACCATATAGATGAAAACGTGATCTACGAGCGTCCCGGACCTGCCGTTTAAAAATCAAAATTTGTAGGGGAAGAAGAAAAACACGGAATAGAATCTGTAATTCCTAATATTTACGAGAAAGCATAAATGGTTCGAAGATATATATACCAGAACTAAGGGAAGGGCACCTGGCGTTTATAAGGGGTTTGTAAAGTGGACAGTAAGTTACCTCGAGAATATAATGCAATTTATCAAAATTGGTGAGGAGATGAGCGACGGCCAGGCATGCGAGTGTGGAATTCCTCAAGGAACATGCCTGGGTCCGGTGTATTTTATTATTTATACAGACAGCCTGCGGGGGAAATAATTTCGTTTGCGGACGACACCGCTTTGATAATCTGGCCCGGAAGCTGGCAGGCTGCGAAAGCGAAAGCGGAAAACAGCCATTCCACTGTCCTTGAGTGGCTTAATGAGCTGGGAATGTTGCTGAATTTTGATAAAACGCACTTCATTGCCTTCTCAATGACGAACGCAGGTATCCCCACCCCCCCCCATGGTAAATTGAGTTGCCATGCCAGGTTGCTCAGTTGGAAATACTTGTGACTGTCCTGAAATAAAGCGAGTGACTGGTACAAGCTAACTGGGTGTCGTTACTGATCAATGACTCAGAAGGGACTTACAGGTAAGCTCCACGTTGGCACGACTCAGAAAACTTATACACCGTCACTTAAGTTCTAACACTACGTAATTGACATTCTGACGAAAATGGGGTTTCCATACCATTTGATAGGTATTAACATAATATTACCATGTTTCCCGCGAAGTCGGGAATTTCCTTTCACTAGATTTGCAGCGTTTTACGAGTGGCGGAGTTGTAGTAGTAGTCATCATAATTCTTCTCAAAAGAAAAGATCGATAGGTATGCATCAAAACCCCATGTTGATGAATTCAAAGTCCCGACGGTTCACGAACTGGTCGAAAGATCTACCTACACTAAGTGCAACAAGTCTTGTTAAAATCTTTAGAGATAAGATAGAAGGAAAAGTCCACACCATCGCTTACAAGATCAAGCGACCTATGCTTGATAAAACCCCCCACTTCGTCTAACCTCTTGTGGTAAAAAACTATGATTACGGAGGGGGGGGGGGGACTGTTCAACGGGCTTCCCAAAAAAATCAGGGAAATAAGCAAGCTACGTACATGATTAATATAAATTAGAAATAATTTCTAATTTATATTAATAATGTATCTGCGTGTCTTAATTATTAAGAAACGCTTTCTGCAGCGGTGATTCTGTCCGAAAAGTATTTCGATTTTATTAAATTGCGTGTATTTGTAAGCCATTAATTCGTCATTATATTACTCCATCGTTCAGCTTCATGTATTTTTCAATAAAATTCATTACATTAGTATTTAATACATTAATGGTATACTGTAGCTCGTTATGGAATTCCACTATGAATCTTTATTCATGTTCACAGAGATGTAACAACTTTTATACTCCTCCCCTCAGCACAAGCTTTTGCTTAAAGAGAGGAGTAGCATTGAGAACTGTATTTGTTTGAACTGTATTTTATTGTTTTGTTTTTAATTTATTTGAAACAAAAGCAAAAAATTGAGCATGAAAATCAAGCATTTATAAATTGAGCAGGAAAATCAAAATAATAATAATAATAATAAACTTCAGGGCTTATATGGAAGTCATTTTGGTATGTCATTCCATCAGTGAATTAAAATGGCGTCATTTGATGTTGATTGACTTTAGTGTCAATCTATGCTATTAATTCCACAAAAAGCCCATAGGCCCTAAAAGAGGTTTTATAATAAAACGAAACGTCCAACTGGTGGAAAGTTTTCCTTCAGGCCAACTCAGAATATTGATTAATTGGGGTCGGAAAATTCGAGATATTGTAAATTAATTAAGTAAAAAAATATATGAAAGCACGCGGGAGGGAAGGCTCGCTTCGCTCGCGCAGTTGCGAGTGTTTGCCTTCGATCTGACCCTGCTGAAATTCGACCGATCGTTGAAATTCGTTCTAGCGAAATTCTGATCCCACGTAGATTACTCGTCGAATTACTTAAAGCCCCGGAATGTATCCGAAATTAGTGAGGAATAAACTTGTCTACCGCCTAGAAATGACTTCCTCTAGAATTGAGTGTCAAGGGAAGCAAAAAATTTCCCGCACCGAGTTGAAACCGAACTCAGATCTCATACACTGCAAGTGCGCACGGCCGGCTTGAACTAAGTAGATCCCATAATATTATGTCCAAGATATATTAAAATTTCCCACATGACGTGTTTCAACTGCACCTGCAAGCCTGCGAGGGGTTTTGAGGTTTTCCCACCTTTGCACCGAGCGCGACACGGCGGAAAATTAAGTGGCATCCCTTTTTGATGGATGAGCACCAGCAAAAGACGTTCGGGTTGTTTCTAAGTGGCCATTGTGGGGGTAATTTAGATCATTTGGCAACGTTTCGGTTTTGTGGGGGCTCTAAGGGAAGGAGGGGAGGCAGTCCGGGCAAGTTGGGGCAGAAACACCGCTTGAAACAAATGTATTGTAGTCGAGATGATGTGATGGTGTGACGGTGGAGGGGGGGGGGGGGGGGGGGGGAGAGACTCCGGACGAGAGCCAACTGGCCGATTGTTCGGACTTTCGGATAAGAATGCGCTTTTGTTCGGGGGGTTCCTTTTTGGTTCCATTTTTCTTATTTTACACTATCGCCTGTTTTCTGGTTTTTGGCCCGAACCGAGGTTCTCCTCAAACTGATTTACCGCCTCAGAATCACTTCATTCTCTACAGTTTTGTGTGATAGAATTCAATTATAACCCGCAGCTTACGGGGATGGAAACAGAGAGCAGGTGCGTCGTATTCCCGGAGACATTGGTAGAATATAATATATCTAATTGGTAGAATATAATATGTATATCTAATCTGGAATATGATATAATGTTATTATATTATACCAATTTCAGCGATGTCGTGTCAGCGATATTATTTAGGTATGTATCGCTGACACGCTCAATCAAAAGTTCTGTCGGGATGGTTTTGGTTCATTATTCTTGGAATAATACATCTATGTATTCGCGACGGGGGTTAAATTTTTTTATCAGCTTCAAAATTTGTCATTATTCGTTTCATGACGCACAGTTTTGAAAAATCAAATGTCCGTCCGGGGTCCACCCTCCTAGCCGTTTTGGGTAGTAGAATTTTTTTTAAATCTGAAATTTTGGCAAAATACTACGTTTAACATCTAGTTTGCCCGCAAGGATTTCAGCCAGATCGCTCAAACACGGGGGGCTCTGTGGGGCTAAAATAGTGCTACAGGAGTGTTTTTTGAAGGGTATCGGCTATAGGGTCGAGTTAGATGCCGTTTTCGAAGTATTTCAGACCGCCGAATCCATTTTTGGGGGTCCCAGAAAGATCCGATTTCACCACTGGGATCTATGGGGCTTTCATTGGCTAAAATTGGGACTTTTGGGGGATGCCCGGAGGTCAAATAAGGTATATTTTTCTTAGTAATTTTGGACGCATAATCCATTATTTTTTTAGGTCCGACATCTGTCCACACAGATGTCGTTATACAGGAAAGTTTTTTCTTTAATTAAAAATTTGTACTCAAATGACAAAATATGTTTTTGCACAATTGACGTGCAATTCGCAGCGTTTTTTCTTTTTTTCTCAGGGATACAAAAGTGAGGTTTGCAATACCAATTTTTCGGTTTCATCTCCCTCTGTAGACAAAGTCTTATTTCATCAGAAGGGGTTTTCGACAATTCGGGCTTAAGAGAAAAAATTGCATTCCTTTCACCAAGGATTTATGAAGCATATTTTAGGATTTTGAAGTGTGCTGGACATGAATCTGTCATCCTACATTCTAGCTCTTATGGATTTCAATGCACACTCCAATCAGTTCAATAGTTTTTGAAGTGGGGAAAATTCGTCAGGCGTGGATGATTTTGGAGGAGGCGCTTTTGAGCGGAATGAAACTAACTTGTAAGTAATGATCATGAATGAGTATTGTATAAATCTGAAAATTAAGTTTTGTTTAAATGAGAGAATGTTAGATAAATCAGGGCCGAGGTTGGTTTTTCGTAGAAGGACTTCTTAAAAACCACGTTCAAGGTATCTTTTTCTAACTTTATTATTAAAAAAAAAAAAAAAATTATAGACTTATCTGAACTCAAGTTCTATTGAGTTACATTCGGAAGACATGGATTAATTACGATGCAATTGGACGAATTGGAGGATATAATATATCCTGTGTTATATATGTGTTCAATATTATTGAACACATCAAGCGATGAAAATAGGTTTGACTTTCTTTTAAAATCTGCCTAACTTTAGAGGTTTTTGTTTTTATTTGACATAATTACAAGCCTCCTTCCACTTCTGACTAAAGGCGTTCATCAGCTTAGAAGTAACACATAATCATAGATAATACCTACACTACTATGACACTTATACTTATGACTGATTGTCCTTGAAAGTTCTTCAAAGCACATCGAAGTTGATTGAGTCCAGAAAAATTGTTAAGTCTTTGCTGTAGTTTCGAAACAGCTCCTACAGATCACAAGGCCATTCACTTCCCATGAGAATGCAATTCCGCAGGAGCAGAGAACGAACGCATCGAGGAGCGCGAAGTCATACAGGATATGCTCCCAATCCTGGATATCCCCAGAGCCGCAGGTGCATAGGTCCGTCTCCGCCAGGTGAAATCGAAGCAATTAATAATTCAGCCGTCCATGCTCCGAAAGAAGACCTCCGTTCATTCTCCTCGAAAACGACACTTCTAAATCCATCTCTGGGTCCTACCCAAAAATTTTAGGAAGGACCCAGAGAGGGATGTGGAAGTAATCGATTCAATCGATTATACATTCAAAATGTCGTCGAAAACACTAATTTCGACCACATGGCTGATTGAGTGGTGTTCTCTTGAGTTATTTTGGACGTAGAATCGATTTTAAGGCTTCAGAACTATCGGACTGTCATTATTATGTATGCATTGTATACGAATTTTATGCAAGGACTTATTGAACAAAGAATTGAGTCAAGGTAAATAAAAAAGCGTTAAGGTAGAACCAGTAGAAAGTGTGTATAGCATAAACAGAGAGGGAGGGTATTAAGTACTGACAAAATTATAATCGTCACTTGAGTTCTAACACCACGTAATTGACATTTTGACGAAAACGAGTTTTTCATTCCATTTTATAGGTATTAACATACTAGTTGAAGGTAGGTAACCAGGCCAAAGTCACCTGGAAACTTAAAAACGAGGAAAACGCGAAATTGTTAAACAGCGCAAAACTGAGAAAAAGAGCCTGTGAGTGATAAAACAGTGTAACTGAAACAACAGCGTAACTGATATGTACCTATATCAGTTACGCGCTGTTTCATCAGTTACGCTGTTGTTATACCTGTTATACGCAGGTATACCTAACAGTTTTTTTTTTTTTTTGGCTTTCCTGTAAAGTTGCGTAAATATCAATTACAAGGTGATAGAACCTAAGTGATGAAATGAGACGAAATGTGAGGGAGAGAGAAGAAAAAATAAATAAAAATAATAATAAAATGAAAAGGCAGAAAAGTCAAGACTAAAAAATAATAATAATAATAATAATAATAATAATAATAATAATAATAAAATCAATATTAAAATAATAATTTTTTTCTGTGGTTGGTGAAATGCTTTATGCACTGACAATGAGGTAGGGCTTCCTCATCCTTTGTGTACGACTCTCCTTTTCAGGCCTACCCACTAAAAAACCCATCCCTCTCTTCTTACCTATAGGAAATAACTGCCCGGCACTGCTATCGGTACTACCTACTTCGGGACAGCTCCCTTAATTGCCTGTTGCGGCTTTAGCTTCTCTTATTCTGCTTCCCATGCCCTATCTCTTTCCTTAGCTTTCAGGACTTCTGTGACGTAGGTCACAGCCTCCCAGTTTCTCTTAGTTTCCATCATCTTCCCTACGATGGTGTCAGGGTCCAGGCTGCCAGTTTCCCTTTGCAGGGTTTCCCTGCGGGTTCCCGATTTCCGGCATACGAAAAACGTGTGGTAGCCGTCATAGTCTCCGGCATAGCATAACACACAGGTGGGTTCTCTCGCCTTTCCCATTTTTGCCAAATAGGCTCGGAAGTACCTACGCCGCTCAAGAATTGGGTTAGGTAATAACCAACCTCGCCATGCCTCCTTTCTACCCATTTCTTCACGTCACCAATGAGGCGTGCCGTCCATCTTCCTTGTAAATCTTCGTGCCATCTACTCTGCCACTTTCTCATGGTTTCCTCCCTTTCTTCCTTCTTTGCAGTTTGCGATGCGTCTTCTTGTTTCCTCAAATATATTCTTCTTTTTTCGTTCACCAGAAGATCATTGGGAGTCACACCAGCGATCACCTGCGCAACCACGCCAGACACCGTCCAGTAGGCACTACATATTCGCAACGCCCCCCTTCTCTGTACCGTCTCCATTCTTGTTCTATATTTCTGGAAGGTCAGTGCCACTGCCCATATTTTGGCTCTGTATAGCATGATTGCCTCATGAGCAGTATTCTACATGCTGGTGACGATACTCCAGCCATGAGCCTACTCAACTTTCCAGTCACAGTTGCCGCCTTGTCGGCTGCCCCGCATATATTGGTCCAGAAAGTGAGCTCCGTATCCAGCATAACACCAAGGTATCTCACAGCGTCAGACGTCACTATGGGCTGACCAACCACATCCATAGTGATTGGTGTTGCTATGCGCCTGGTAGAGAGAAGTACGATCTTGTGAGTTGAATTTTTCTAACCATTGTCATTTTTTTCATTCCATTAGGACCTAATGAAAGAGAATAATAAGTATTCTCAATAATATATTATATTATATTATAAATCTATCTCAGTCTATATTATATTATCTGTCTTAATTGACTGGACGTCAAATAAGTTTAGAGAAAACTCTCCACCTACATCCATTCAAACGGTCAACATCAACAAAAACAATAATTGTTTTAAAAAACAATAATTATTAGAGAATAATTAACCAAAAAAAATGCAGGGTACCTACCTACGTGGCCTTCGTAATGATTCCCGACTACCAAGAAGAGAATAAACCAGGTTATAACAATCGTGTTTTGGCTCTGTATGAAGTGAAGCAAAATTGGATAAAACCTTTCCCCGGTACTAATGGGCGAGTTTTATTTATTTACACAAAAAGAGGTTAAAAAAAGAGCCCCCCTCCCCTCTCCCCACAACCACTTCCGACCATACGTGCTCTACTGTTTTTATTGGAATTGGATCAAGTGACGTCAGGAGACCTTCCCCTCCTGAGGACAATGAATAAATTATTCTGTTGCGGGCAAGAAAGAAAAAAAGGAGGGAATGCGGTGGGGGGGGGGGGGGGGGGGTGGAAGCCCACTGGGGGCCTGTTGAGTTGTGTGTGTGGTGGGTGAGTCACTCTTCTTGGTGTCCCCCATCTGTGTAGGACGGATGAGGCGCTGGACCTCCCCCATTAATCTCTCAAATAAGACAACCCTTCCTGTTCTGAATTGCACAATTGATTGGAGGCTAAACAATCGGATGCCGTCACAAGCGGAGGCATTCAAAGCATTTGTTGTTGTTGGCCGTCAATGAAGCTCTTGAGGCGGCTCGAACGGTACATTTTTATCGAGACGAAATTAATCGTATTTTTCGTATAAATCAGCCCGAAGGAAGGTTAAGGAATAGCGCGAAACCCACCAGTCTCGTCAATGAGATGTTTCCAATTTTTCTAAAACTCGCTGCAGCTAGCAGGACTCTGGTTGAACACATCACTCATAACCAGAGACGAGTAGAGTCTAACATTTGTCATTTATTATTGCGATTTATGTCATTTATTCCATGTCATTTATGCCATTTATTTTTCGTGGTTTATGTCACTTATTCGACCTAAATGGCCATTTTATGTCATTTATAAATTATTTCATGTCAGTTATTTTTCATGTTTTGGCTATCATAGAAAGTTCAAAATCATTGTAAAACCCGGAGAAAAGGAAAGAAATGTTCCAAACACTTTCAGTAGGTACTAGTGCCGATTTATTTCAATAATAATGTTACAAGTAATTCACGAAATTTACGAGGAAAATCATTCTAGAATCAGGAGAACTAAGCGTTCACCTTCACGTTTATGTCATTTATTCGGAATTTCGGCAATTTATGTCATTTATTCGAAAAATTGCCATTTTATGTCATTTTAGTATGTCATTTAATCGCTGCCGGAGGAAACAAGTGAAGCAGTAATCACAAGTAAAGACTGCTATTCCGTATATGGGGTTGCAGGCATAGTGATAGTATACACGTCCTTTTGCGCCGGAGCCTTTTTCCACTTCTGTATTTCTGGGAAAAGCCCAAAAACGTCCGATTTAAGTCATTTATTCATAATTTTGGCAATTAATGTAATTTATTCGAAAAATGGCCATTTTATGTCATTTTAGTATGTCATTTAACATTTACATATGTCATTTACTCGTCTCTGCTCATAACAAGTAATGTTTTAGCGAAGCATTGTTTTTTTTTTTTTAAGATTTGAAATATTGGACCCAATATCCGGTTTTCACAAGGGATGGAGCCCTTTCTCACCGTGCAGGGAATTAGAGGAGCTACACATGGCGGGGCCAGGAGGTGGAAAGTGGTCTAGTTTTTACGTTACGTACTTTTGACCTAGAATAGACTTATGGGGGCCCCAGACCTGTCTGATCATGCTACTCTCAGCTTTACACGAACAATAAAAACGCTGCACATCCATCAAAAGGGTTTATCATTATTTTGAATAAATTGCTCAAAATGCACAAAAGTGGCAAAAATAACACCCCGCTCGACCTCCAACCCTAAATCCATTACAAACCCTCCAGTAACCCCTTTTTAGCTCCAAGGTTTGGGCAATGGGGCTGAAAACTTAGCGGACACTACTAGAAGGAGAACCTAGTATATTGTGTACATTCTTGATTGAAAAAGAAGACATTTCATTTTTGAAAGTTACCCCGCGGGCCCGCAAGAAAAGTGACACAACTCAAAAAGACCTAATTGTTCCTGAAATATGTACTATTAGACTACACAAAACTAGGCTAAAATCGAAAACTAATGGGTAGTTTTGATTGTTTGGTATGTTGTTTGGATTGTTATCAGGAGCACGTACGTACCCAATTTCGCAGCTTTAAAAATCGTCGGGAACTTTTGTGAGCAGCTCGAAAACCCGCGAAATATTCGCAGTTGTTTTGGTTTTCTGGTAATATCTCCTAAACTAAGCGTTTCAACTAATTTTTTATACCTACCTATTTTAGAGTAGACCTACTCTAGCTGTAGATAAAAGTTACAAGAATTTGAGCACAACGCGAGCTCAGTACGACTTACGGTTGTCAAGATACGGCCTTTTGAAAATGGGCGATTTTTCAAAAAATTTCAATTTTAAGTTTTGGTCAATTTCAGACCCAAATTACGGCCAAAATACTAATTCCACGAGGATATTTGGTTCGTGTGAAGTTGTAGGAAATATATTTAGCCTTCATTTGAGCACTAGTAGAACTCAGTAGGTAAAATAGGAACCGAGAAAACGAATTTTAACCAAAACAAGAAAGTGGTTGTTTGCCGATGGTGCAGAGGTCTAATCCAATGAGTTTGGTTAGGGAGAGAGAACGACTCCTCTGCTGAATATTCAGCAGAGGAGTCGTTCTCTCTCCCTAACCAAACTCAAAACAAGAATCGCACAATCTGACATTGCTCGGTAAGCGGCTGCAGCTCGGAAACTATTGGCCCGATTCTAAATTTATTTTTTCCCGTGAAAGCTGAATAAATTTTCCATTGCAGCTATTCCACGTAAAATTTTGATTTGATCTTTGATAAGGGAGGGGCAGGCATAGCAAAAAAAACGGCAAATTTTGGCAAAAACGTGTTTTTTTGCACATTTTTGCCCATAACTCGGGAACGGTTAGTCCGATCTTAACTCCTAATGTACTGCTCCTTTTATAAAATTTAATCAGCATCCACCAGAAACAAGGAAAATTAAGATCCGACTGTTCCCGAGTTATAGCACAAAAGATGAGACGTGTGAATCTCATATTAACATTAAACTGTCCTATTACACACCAGGACATCGTCACAACTCTGAGATATGTCGTCGTACAAGAGCTATCTGATTCCGTTTTCGATGGAGGCAAAGTGACACAAGCTCATTCTAGCGGTTTTCCGTGCAACTAGGTTTAGGACACTTTTCCTGTTGCAAGATAATATTATGACTAAACCAATTCTATTTGTGAAAGAGGAAATTGAAAATTTTCGAGTTGTGTCACTTTTCTTGCGGACCCGCAATATTAAGGTTAAATTTTGGGGCCGACCACAATTTTGTATACAACCCCACACAGTGTTTCTACTATATGGATTTGGGTGGCAAAAAGTTAAAATCAACCAAAAGATCCAATAATCCACCAATAACTTGAAACGAGTACCTACTTTTATTAATGCTTATTTTCTAATGAAAGTATATATAAATGTGAAAATAAGGTATGAATCAACGATGGATAAATCATTCGTACCTACCTTCAGGCAAATATGTTTTTTAAACTCAATTGAGAATTTTCCAAGATGAATTGAGGATTTTCCAAACCTAATTGAGAATTTTTCAAACTGAATTGAGATTTTTCCATTTCAATTTGAGAAATTCTCATTTCTCCATTCTCAATTCAGTTAGGTTCCGCGGGCTAACTGTAACCTCAAAAAATAATTTGCAGCGTTTCATCTTATTTATCTTGGAGAGGTCAATTCGTGGAACGCCGATCGTGCTTGTTGGTACGCTGTTAAAAAATTTTTTTAACGTCAAGTCAACGCACATTTGCGACGTCAGTTGAAATCTTCCATATCAGCACACGCGTAACGGACTTTTGCTATCGAAAGATTTTTCTTCGACTTTTTTTCCTCGGCCCAATCAAAACGAGTTATTTTGATCCATGTTGGGCGGGGCGGGGGATGAGACTTTCCTGTTACAACCCCTCCTGACCAAGTCGTCCAACCATCGTGACCTGAACGGTAACACTCGGCAATCGGCAGTCTGATATTTCAAATGATTATTGCCAGGTTGATGACGCCTTTGCCTCCGTCTGTAATTCAACTGTGAACTCTCGATTGTTTCCGCTTATCTCGAATCGTGAGTGAATGAAATAGTCTGAGGAGGAAAAAACCCGTCTAATGCGTACATCTCCTTGACTCTTTCGACAAAACAATAGGAGAGACACAGATTTTGTAAGACGAAAAGGTCAACGATAAAAACTCACGAGTAATTAAATATTTATCTCTCGCCGGTGAGCGGCTGTTGAAAAAAAAAGTTGATTATTTTTTGTAGAGGCGAGCGTTATCGGTCGAATGTTCATTGTTTCGTCTAGGCCTCGTCTTTGGAACCCCAATTCAACGGATATGGTTTATTAGTTTTCAGAAGTAGAAGAAAAAGGCAAGAAATTAAAGATTTTTGACGGAATTTCCTTCAAAACTCACTTTTCATTATTTCTTTGTTTTTTATTTATTTGACGAAATTTCCTTCAAACTCAGTTTTCATTTACTTATTTCTTTATTATTTATTTATTTTATTTTTTGTGTTTTCCGTTTGATTTTCTAGAGATCGGAGTAGAGAGAACAGGCATCAAGTGTAGTGTTTAGTGAAGACATTTTTTTTTTCTTAGGCTCATCAATACACATTGACATACCTAGCTATTCAATAGGGGCGAGTCGAAAACAACACGAGGAAGGGAAGCGGTGCACCTGTTACTGTTGCATAGTGAAGAGATCTGTGTGAGCGCCTGTGACACGTGTGCGAGTGTGTTTGTGGTTGACGAAAAGAAGAGGACACGTGAGAGCGGGATGGAATAAGGAGGGGGGGGGGACATCCGGTTGGGTCGCATTATTTTAAAACCACTCGCGAGTTCTGACAGAGATTGGACACTAACCTTCTCATTCAGTGTCTCCCGTTTCTACAGCCCCCCCCCCCCCCCCCCCCCATCAATCCACCTTCCCTCCTGCCCCTCGCCACAACATTACCCCCTCGATATCCGCAGATCCCGTAAGATATTTTTATGAAGCGCTTCTGATGCGGCGCGCCGTCCCGTCGAAGTCGTTCGGACCTGAGTCGGTGGATCGCGTTGTTACCGCGGCAGATTTAGTGTGTTACCGATGCAAGTTGAGGAAGATGACCGATAAGTAGATCCCAAAAAGTCAGTTCAATGGTTTTTCATTCATAAATCGGAAATTAAGACATTGCACTCAGTAAGGGGGTCAAGAAGGAGTCATTTTCGAAATATTTCTGGACGTAGAATCCATTTAAGAAAATCCCAGTTCCATCCGACCTCACCTACGGGAACTATGGGGCTTCAATGAAGCTCCCAACGGGGCTTTTTATGGGTGCCAGGTGGACTAATGATGAGTCTTATTTCTTTTTTTTAACTTCGTTGAAGTGTACCGATTCTTTCTATTCTTGATATAAAACACATTGAGTGATTACAGGTCGAAAATTCTGATCGGTCTCAAAATTTGACATTATCCGTTTCAAGACACGTAGATTCCAAAAACAGAATTTCCGTCCGGTACTTTTCCGTTATACCCCCCCACTCAATTTCGTGTTTCATGCACGCCCCCAGGCAGGCACCCAAATTCGAGTACTTTTCCGTTATACCCCCCCACTCAATTTCGTGTTTCATGCACGCCCCCAGGCAGGCACCCAAATTCGAGTACTTTTCCGTTATAACACCCCCTCCCCCCCCACTCGATTTCGAGTTTCATACACACCCCTCCCGATGGCTTTAGGCACCCAAAGCCAACCAAAATCGCGGGGGGGGGGGGGGGGGGGGGGGGGTATAACGGAAAAGTACCGTCCGTCCGCCGTCCGAGCCGTTTTAGGCAGTAGGCTCTCTTTTTTTTAAACCTGAAATGTTGAAAAAATACCTAGGTACTCAGTTTACTATCCAGTTGTGCCCGAAACGGTTTCAGCCCAATCACCCTAACACGTGGGGTGCTATGGGGCTACGGGAGGGGTTTTTGCAGGTTTTCGGGTATGGGGTCGAGTTAGGTGTCGTTTTCGATGTATTTGGACGTAAAATTCATTTTTTGGGGTCTCAGAACGATCCAATTTTACCGTGGGGATCTCTTGGAGATATGGGGCTTTCATGGGGCTACAAATGGGATTTTTGGAGGATCCGAGGGAGGTCAAGTAAGCTGTCGTTTTTCGAGTAATTGTGGAAGCAAAATCCGTTTTTCGAGGTCCCACATCTGTCCGAACATTTTATGTACTTATAAGTACATACAATGTTCGGACAAGTATACTTACAGTAAGTATACTTACTGTAAGTATACTTACAGATTAAAAAAAAAATACTTTCTAAAATATCGACACAGAATAAATTTTTGATCAATTAACCTACAACGAAGAATAATATTATTCTTATTATAATATAATAATAATTATAGGGATTATATTATAATCCCTTGAGTAAAGTTTGCAGTTTTTTTATTTTTTATTTTTTTATTTTTTTATTTGCTGGGTCTCTATTAAAATTTAATGCACAAAATTTGAACATTTAATGTTGTACCCCTGCGTAACATTGACCCTTCCCAGCAAGCAAATGACAAGTTGGAGCCTCTCCATAGAGTCAACGCGGAATTTCAAAGATGGTGAAACGCTTAACTTTAGCGTAAAATTTATTTAATAAAATTAATATATTGTTAAAAGTGTACCGGAATGAGGCAACCCTGGAACCAACAGGTGAAGCATCTTTAGTAGTATAGGTAGTAACTTTGATGAGTTTAACAGGGGGTCGGGTGAGGTGTAGTTTTCTAAGCGATTTTTGGTGTAGAATCCATTCTTGGGACTCCTAGACCTGTCCGACCACCGTTTGAGGCTCAGTAAGGCTTTTATTGGGCGACTGGCGGGCGCTTGACGGGTTTTGGCCAGGGGCTCGAGTGACGCGTCGTTTTCGCTGCGTTCTGGGCGTAAATTCGATTTGTAGGAATCATATACCTGTCCGTTTCGAGGGGTTTTAAGGTTTTAAGGTCAGGTTATAAGGGGCCACAGGGGGGAGTTTTGCCAAGTGATTAGTCGAGAGACTGATGAAGGGCTTGTGGAAGGATTCGGTTTCTTAAGTTCTCAATTTTTTCCGATTTTTGATTTTATAAAAATGTATACCTTTCATAAACATCGGAAAAGGAGTTTATTCATCCAAATACATTAAATGCATAAAAATTTTATTCGACAAGTTAAGCTGCTTTTTAAAATTTGATTTTTTTACAGGACTATGTGACCGAATTTCAAATTGCAATTTCGTAGGTCCTGCAATTTGGAAATCTTCTGAAAAATCGTTAAGTATTTCGCTGTAAGGATGTTTTGATCGTTTTAACGACGTGGAACAGTTTTTCGCGTTTTTCTACAAATTTGAAAAACGTAACATAGCCCCTTAAAAAAAGTTGCAAATTTTAGACAAGTGATTATTATTCTTCGATATAAGTACATAGTTTAATTGTGCAAAACTTAACTGTGTTAATAAAGAAATATTTTTGAAAAAATTTTAAAATATTTTCATTTTTTCTATACAATGTTCGGACAGATTTGGGGCCTCGAAAAACGGTTATGATTTTAAAATTACTCGGAAAACGATACCTTCTTTAACATCCTGGGATCCTTCCAAACTCCCATTTGTAGCCCCCATGAAAGCCTTATAGATCGCCACAGTGAAATCGGAGCGTTCCGGGACTCCGCCGCGTTTTTCACTTCTTGTTTCCGTCTACTCTGATCCAAAATGATTTTTACCGTGGACAGAATACTATGTAACAATTACCTATGCGTCATGACGTTTAATTAATTTTTTGTCTTTTAATTAATTTGTTTTCCTCTTTTCGCCACTTAAAAAACTCATTAGGTAATACTCATTTTTGAAAAGTTTCAGGTCTTCTTCTCATAAATTATGTGAATGTTTAGGGTTAAAATATTATTTTAAAACATTTCCCAAAACGTAAGTTTACACAATTTATCAAAAATTTGTTCCCAAGACTGTAAAAAAAAAAAAAAAAAAAAAAAAAAAATTATTAGGAACGTTTTTAGTTAGGTTTCAGCTTAAATTGCGACCAGAAACGTTTTTTTTTTTTCATACGAAAAATTATGAATTGAATCCTTTTGGGATCAAAGGGCCTAAATGCCAAAATAAATTTTAATCAATAAATCAATTTTCTAGGTAAATTGCATCCTACATAAAAGCCCAGAGGCGTTTAAGAGGTGGGGATTTGAAGGGTTTTAAATTTCTTAATTTCTAGACCGACCCCTCTCTCCAAAGGGTTGGGAAAGTTGCCGATTTACGTTGGACGTTATATTTATTTTTGCAGTCGGTCAATCTGCTGTGAAAATTAATGAAAAGGTTCATAGAAACACCATACGGAACCCTTTTACGCAGCCCCAAGCGAAGGAATGCATGCTCACTGCTTATTACTAACTGTTAAAATGAGAAAAGAAAAAAAAAAAAAAAAAAACGAAGCGTTGAATTAGCCCAGAATGTAAGATGACAGTTCTCAACGAAATATAATGGCTTTCTTTCTAAGAATGTGGCGTGGGAAGGCGGAATTCTCTAAAAAGAAAAAAAGAAAGAATTACGATTAGGTACTCGCAATCCTGTTTTATAATTACCTTCCTAGAATATATGCTCGGCCAAGAATACATAGTGAAGAACTGTTTGAAGAATACCGTTCTTTTAGAGGCTCCGAGTATATGAAGATTTTTTTTCTTTTTCTTCTTACGAGCGGAAGGCATTTATTTTAGCTGATGATCTGAACAGGACACTCAGAGCCCCTGCCAAGTTTTGGAGTTGAGGGCTCCGGAAACGGATTTATAATGTCCCCCGTGGGACAATGGACAATGGTTATTATCAGTTTTCATATTTATAAGTTTTCTCCACCTGTTCAAAAATAGCGTCGAGGTGAACCAGAAAGGCGACGGGACTTCTCTTGGTTTTGAAGCTAGATCACGACTAGAATGACTTAGATCACGCTAGAATCACTTAGTGAAGAGTTGGGAGGTAGCGAGTATTTCATCGGGATGGTCGGGTTGGTTTTTTCGGGGCCCTTTGGAAATATCAAATTGCTTTATCGAATAAAAATTCAAATTTCAAACCTGTTCTTTTCTGGGGATCTCCTCTTCGGCCTCTCCTCCTTGATGGTCGAATTGTTCATCTTGGAGGTGAGTCGCTTGAGGACGTCATCCATGGACCTCTTCCCGGGCGTGAGGTTGTTGTTATGGTTGACAGTCGTGTTGTTGTTGTTGAGGTGGACCCCCTTGTCGGCGGCGGGCGACTCCGGACGGTCAAAAGGCTGGGGGGCGGGGTAGGGGAGGTGGAGCTTCTGCCCCCGGAAACTTTGCTCCTCGCCGTTCTCCAAAAGCCTCTTTTTATTCGGCGGGGAGAGCAGCTCCTCGTCGGCGGCAGGGAGAAGCTCCTCCAGCTCGCTGCTTGACGACCCGGAGCTCAACTTGTAGAACATGCTGGCCGCCCCTTTCTCCTCACCACCATTCACTTTATCACTGTCTTCACTCCCCTCTTGCAGTTTCGATGGTGGTGACTTCCTTTTAGAAGACATATTTCTGAAACAGCCAAACAAATTCGGGTTAATTTTAATTAAATTGGACTAAAATTATGGAAATTTTGACAGTAACAACCAAACTCATATTCATATTGTTATATGTTTAGACAAGCATCTTAATACTAATAATTATTATTAATGCACATTAATGTACATTAAATTTTAATTTTAAACAAATCGCCTAAAACAACCAAACTCATCTGTAGCAATAATAATTATTGCCTTTTTGGTTTTTTATTCTTGGAATAATACACAGGTGTATTATTGACATAGGTCATGTTTTCGCGACGGGGGCCGACGACTCCGATCGGCCTCAAAATTTGACATTATCCGTTTCAAGAGTAGAGGTCTACATTATAAATCCGAAATGTCCGTCCGCGGCCCGGGCAGTTTTGGGCAGTAGGAATTTTTTTTTAAATCTGAAATTTTGAGAAAATACTTTGTTCACCATCTAGTTGTGCCCGCAAGGTTTTCAGTCCGATCGCCCAAACCCGTGGGGCGCTATGGGGCTAAAATGGGGCTGTGAGAAGGGGTTTTTGAAGGCTTTTAGCTATGGGATCGAGTTAGGTGTCGTTTTCGATGTATTTTTAGACGTAGAATCCATTTTTGGGGGTCCCGGAACGATCCAATTTCACTGTGGCGATCTATAGGGATTTCATGGGGCTACAAATGGGATTTTTGAAGGATCCCAGGAGGATAAATATTTTTCGAGTAAAAAATAAAAAATATGTGAAAAAAAAAAGTTTCCTAACTTTTTTCCATTGACACAGAAATAATTTTTGCACATGTAACCTATATCAAATAATAATAAACCCTTGTGTAAAATTTGCAGCTTTTTTAAATGTTATCTTAACCCCTTTTTAATACATTTAAATTTAATTTCTAATTGTTAAATTATTTGATTTGGGTTAATTACTCGGGCTTTTTACTCGGCAATTTTACTCGGGCTTTATTCCACACAAATGCATTTGATATACCCTTCCTTGGAATAATATGCCTATGTATTTGCAACGGGGGCCAAAAAATTTGTCCTTCATTGTTTCATTACGTGATGATTTAAAAAAATGGGACGTCCATCACCCACGCCACTTTGGGCAGAAGGCATATTTTTTTGTTTACCAACCTATCTGAAATTCTGACAATATTCAGAGGACCCATATTATTATTATTTTCTGTCCTAACGCCATACAGGTAAACAGTTTTTGTTTTAATTTTTTTAACTATTTTTTTTGCACAATATACACAAAACAAAAATAAACTATTATGTAGTATTTGTAGCGTTTTTAGTTATTTGTTTACTTACCATTATCTAATCTAATACATCTAAATTGATTATGATTGAAACACTTTGTTTGCAATAATTAAATATTAATTTCTCATTTCCATTAAATTTACTAGCTAAAATAAAGAAATGCATTTTACTTATGTAAAACACTTACTTTTTTTAATTTCAAACTTATAAATGAAAAATTAAACAACCAAAAACATACCACTTTTAATATAAAATCCATTTCGGGAGTCTCTTAATTTGCAATTTTGCATTTTTTTTTTTTTTTTTACTTTTTTGATCATACGCAAGAGAGTAGGATTCTATAAATAAATAGTCGCCGATTTACCCCATCGAACCAATTCATCATTGACAGCTAAAATTCAGGTGCCCTTCAAAGGCGGCGTTGGGCCCGTTTGAAGTGAACTGTTATTGTTTCCCGCCCAGGGGCGGAATTGATACGCTCGGCGAATTGTTTTATGGGCACCGGATGAGGTTCAGGCAATCACAAAAAGCGGCCCATTCAACGCTAAGGCCGGGAGATTTCGTGTTTACAAACACGCTAGGAAGGTCAAACAAATGTTTATGAGACAAAGGGGAGGTTTAAAAGAAAAGAAAAAAAGAAGGGAAAAAGTTCAAAGAGACTCGCCCTGAGGTTGGAAACAATAAGCCGACCCGGGAACACAAATTAACGTATCTGATTGAGATACTCGGGGAGGTCCGAAGAAATCTTTGCATGCCGTTGAAATGTAAAGCACAATCGAATAATATTGAATGTGTGATTTTCGGTTTAGTGAGAATGAACAGTGGAAATCACGTGTTAATATATATATATTTTTTTAAATCAATTTTTCAATAAATGTTTAAGAGATTTAAAGAACCGATAGTGAGACATTTCTAGAGCAGAACGTAAGAATATGATGCATTGAAAGGACTACCCCAGACATATTATGATAATCTTATGTTCCACTTTTATTAGATACTTTTTGTTCTTTTTCGTATTTATGGGTTTATTTTTATTTTTTAATTCTGATTTGTTTATACGAGTATATCAGTTCAATTTTTGTTCCACTGTTGGCCTTAATTTTGGTTAAAATTACAATACATATATTATATCTTCTTTTTTTTTTAATAATTCAATTCTTCAGTATTTGCTTTTTTTCAGTACCTATTTGCAGGGTGCCTCAGCTATCCAAGCACTGGAGGGATGGATTACAAATTTTGCGGAGATTTTTTTTTTTTTTTTTTTTTTTTTTTTTTTTTAATGTGAAAAGGTGACAACATACTTGGTTTACCATCTAGTTGTGCCAGCAAGATTTTCAGCGCGATCGCCCAAATCCGTGGGGCGCTATGGGGCTAAAATGGGGCAGTGGATGATTTTTAAAGACATTTGGCCATGGAATCGAGTTAGGTGTCGTTTTCGAAGTATTTTCCGTGGTCACATATTTTCCGATTGAAAAAAAATTAATTAAATTAATTTTTTTTAAATTGAGACAGAATTAATTTTTGCACAAGTAACCCATATCAAATTATGAATAACCCATATCAAGAATGATAAACCCTTGAGTAAAAATTTGCAGTCATTTTTGAAAAGTATCGATACTTCGATACCGATACTTTTTTGCAAGTATCGTATCGATACTTTTTGTTACTGTTTAGATGTATCGATACGATACTTGCAAAAAAGTATCGATACTTTTCAAAAATGACTGCAAATTTTTACTCAAGGGTTTATCATTCTTGATATGGGTTATTCATCATTTGATATGGGTTACTTGTGCAAAAAATAATTCTGATACTATATCGATACTTTGGAAGTATCGTATCGATACTTTTTGATACTGTTTAGATGTATCGATACGATACTATATCGATACTTTAGAAGTATCAAACATCCACCGATCGATCAGATCAGGTGATGAACAAAAGAAAGTCGGGGAAAACCGGGTCTGGGGCCTAAAAGGGATGTCGTCTATTTATTAAATACTTCCGGCGCTCAGATACGCCAAATGGAGCAACCTTTTAGGTGATTTCGGAATTCGTTTTCCTACTATACTCGCCGAGCTGAAATCTTCGGTTTTTTGCTCAAAATTTTCGACCAGGATGATGAGATGAGAGATGGGACATGGACAAGACAGGATAGACGGCCACGGTTTCCTAACCCAGTTAACCTCCGTACAAACATGTTCTACGTAAAAAATAGATTTTCTGACGTCCTCAAATCCCGTTCGAGCCTTCGGCTGTGGGCTCACTCGGTTCGGGTCGGGTATCTTCGGGATCCGACCGGGGATGTTGTGGAGCTCGAACGACCGGAACGGTTTTGTAGGCGGTAGAGAAAACAAAAGGGAGGCTCCACCTGGACAAACCCGAGAGAAGGGAACCACCTCAGCAGGAGTCATTCATTTATTTGCCCTCGGCGGAATTAGTGTTGGAAGGTGTGACTAATGCGGCGTTTAGTTCCACTAATCAGACGCTCCCAAACTGACAGGTGACCTCCACAGATTTACCTCCATAGACCTTTCAAGGATGGACACATTGATAACCTATACAAGAAAAAAACTAATTGATATAATCTCAACTAAAACGTGTACGAAAAAAAGAAGCGGCTAACGGTAACTTGCGGTTAAATTTGATTGATAATAACGGTATTGGTGAAAAGTAATTGATTCCTACTTAAGATGATTGACGCTGACAAAGTTTGACGCTAAAACATGCTGATTCTGTAAATCGATCTTCCTTTCATTTCAAGTTCCATTTTGTACACTTTTTGGTTCGATTCTCTGAAACTAAGAATAATTAGATGAAAATTATTTTCATCCTGTGGGTTTGAATCAAAATCAGCCACTTGTGGGCAGTCAGTCGCTTGTCCATTTATTTGTCGACGTGGTCTGAAAACTCCTAAAAACAGCAAAAACTCCTAATAAGTCGAATAATAGTCTAAAAAATCGTATACCCCTGTTTTTTGGGGTGCTGAATTCAATATCGTTGAAAAAAATTAAAATAGCTACCAGAATAAATAGTTCGTACTAGCAGGTTCCAGGAATGCTTGCTATGAAGGGAGGTGTACTCTAGATTTTCAACAAAATGTGATAGAAAAATAAAATTATTCCTTAAAAACATTAGGGAACAAAAAGAAAAAGAAATGAAATGAATGATAATAAAAAAAAAAAAGAGAAAACAAAGTAAAAAGAAATTAAGGGGGAAAAAGAAGAAAAAGACCTACGTTGAAAACTTCATAAATTACGGAAATAAAATAATGGAAAAAACTCAGCTTTTAATTATCTTTAGTCAGTGACAGGGTAGAACAGAAGCGTTTTGGTCCGAAGAGAACGCGAAAACAAAACGAAGCGAGTACCTACATGAAAAATGAGTTTTATTAATTTATCCAATTGGTTTTAGCTTGTGTTTTTGAATAAAATATCGAAAAATATTATCTTTTGACATTTCAGAAGACAAGGAAACACCGTGTGCCTAGTTGGTGCTTAGTGCGGTTTGTCTAGAAAACACTCAGTAGGACGTGTTGCAAGAATAAGTTTTATTCCGCTGTCCTTGTCTTCTGAAATGTCAAAAGATAGTATTTTTCGATATATTATTCAAAAACACAAGCTAAAACCAACTGGATAAATTAATAAAACTCATTTTTCACTTCTTATGATGTAAATGGACTAGAGATGAAGAAAAGGAATTTTCGCTCCATTTTTCGACGTTTTCTTTGACGTTAATTTTCGGAAAATGGGAGTTTTCCCGTCTTTTCAAGCTTGTGTAACGCTGTAAAATCGTTGTTTTCACTAATAAACCCATGGAATGTTCTAGTTTACTCCTTCAAAAATCAATTGTAAATTCAAATTGAATCAATAATCAAGTTGAAAAAGGGGCTTTTTGCCAACCATAGACCACTAGGAGCCGTTTCTTCTTCTCGTCTTTTCAAGCCTGGTACACCTCATTTCAATACCAAAACAGGCTTTAAAGGTTTGAAGAGTTCCGCTTAGTATCAATGCGTATGGCCGGTTCCATTCTTCTAGCTGGTAAGTTCTGTTCATCAGTGATATTAGGAAAACAAAGAAATAAGTGAGATCAAGGGCCTTGTAAATTTCTCAACATTATCCTTCCAGTAACCCACAAGATTACCCTTCCAACTGTTGGAAGAAGGGCCTTCCGATGTCAGGTGAGTTTCAAAGCTGTTAATCACATCAGCGGGGTTTCAGGGGGATTTGAAAAAGACACCAAACAGGAGGAGGAAATACGGAGTTCATCTGGGAAAACGACACCAATCACGATCGCCGGGAAACGTCAGATTTCCTTTAGGATGTATCACTTTTTACAAAACGGAGAAAGCAAATCCCTCAGCGGGAGACCCTGGGAGGGAAGGCAGGGAAGGGATTGGCGGGCCGGGAATTATTAATTTTCATCGTTCAATTAGCGTTGATGTGATTGGGAGGAGGTTGAGCAATTTCCTTACGAACGCAGAAATGGGGGCCTCGAGTCCGGAGATGGCACCCATTTCCTTAGATTTTCCCCTCCCTTGACCGAATACAAAGTCTCGGATGAAGGAGTGAGGGGTTGAGCTTTGGATGAAGATGTCGGTTGATTAATTGAGTTTTCAAAAGGGGTTTATCGGTTTTTATTGTTTATTAGGGGTTTAGAACAGTAATTTGATGATGTTGATCATTTGAAGGGTAAGGGGGAAGAGGCAGGTAGAAACTAACTCAACTCATCCTAGTTTCAAGGACAACGAAATTGTCAATGGGATATGCACAATCCGTCCAAGCCGTCCGTACCGACGGATTATTAAAAAAAAAAAAAAAAAAAAAACCGCTTAACTTCAATGTCATTAAAAAAAGTTGAAATTGAATTTTTTGTAAACTTCAGGCTGTATAATAATAGGATATGATGTAAGGAGAAGCTCTTTAGGGATTGTTGACCTTGTAGTGGTGGTTGTATATTTCCCATATTTTTATATTTTAAGGGGGAGGGAAGCAGGTCATAAATTCCCTCAAGTCATTCCTGTAACCATATTTTTATCATATATGATAAAAATATGAGAAATATACATTATATTATCATTATATTATAATCCATTATTTTTGTATAATATACAAAAATAATGTGATATTATGTTATAGTCACTGTGTATAATGAAGGCGTTCTACATAATGACTAGGCATTCCAAGAATAATAAACCGAAAATTGATAAGCTACTTTTACTATAATAGGTAAAAGGCAAAGAAAAAAATTAACGCATTAAATTTGGCTGACTACTTCGTTTTCTCCTTGATGTTCTCGCAAGGTTTTCTGCCCAATCGCCCCGAACGAAGTCGTTTTGGCAGGATATTGGCGAAGAGTGGAGTGGGGTGTCGTTTATGAAATAATTATTTGCCCCACGAATCGATTAACCTGAAGACGAACCTCTCCAACTATGTGAGGCTTTTGAAGGGCTTATTCGTAGGGGTTTTGAAATAGTTTGAAAGTTGAAAGCACATAAACCTATTGGAAGACCAATTTTCAGTTGTGTTTTTTTTTTTTTTTTTTTTTTTTTCAGTTTTGGTTTATTATTCTTGGAATGAATGACCAGTGTAATCGCGACGGAGGTCGAAAATTCTTATCGTTGAGGTCAATAAAAATTTCACATTATCCGTTTCAAGACACCTAAATTCCAAAATCAGCATGTCCGTCCGCCGTCCAAGCCGTTTTGGACAGTAGGCTTTTTTCTAACCTGAAATTTTGGCAAAATACTCGGTTTACCATCTAGGTGTGCCCGCAAGGTTTTCAGCCCGATCTCCCAAACCCATGGGGCTCTGTGGGGCTTAGAAAGTGCTACAGGAGGTTTTTTTTTTTAAAGGGTTTCGACAATGGGATCGAGTGAGGTGTCGTTTTTGGAGTATTTTTGGACGTAGAATAGGTCCCATTTTGGGATCCCAGAACGATCCGATTTCACTGAGGGGATTTATGGGGCTTTCATGGGGCTACAAATGGGACTTTTGAAGGATCCCAGGAGGTCAAATAAGGTGTCGTTTTCCGAGTAATTTTTGAAGCATAATCAATTTTTCGAGGTCCAAAAAATGCACAGAAACACATAATATTTTAATGTTTTCAAAAATATTTTTGAAAGACAGAATTAACTCTTGCACAATTAAACTATATCGAAGAATAATAATTGTTTTAGGGTTAATTATTAACCCTTGTGCAACATTTGCAGCGTTTTGTATAAATTGCCTGGCTACGTCCCTGTACAGCGGGCCCCTTTGTGACAACTCCCAGGAAGTAGCAGAACAGTTAGGGGGTGGGGGGTGGAGTGTTTGTAATTTTTTTCAAGGGATGTGGAAGTGCGTGGAGCCATATTAGACTGCCAAGATGAGAAGGTTGTAGGTTTTGTGAGTGGGGAGGGGGAGGTCGCTATAATGAAAGAAGGTTAAGAGCAACGAAAAAGGCGGCCGTCGCGAAGCCCCCCCCCCCCCCCCCCAAACCACTCACCGCCCCCCAAATCTCCCTGAGCGTGTGAGGGTGTGTGCGTGATATGACAGAGGAAAGGCAAGAAGAATGGTGTAGGGCTAAGAATGAACCTATTTCTGGGCGCTCTCTGTCACACGGGGCACATCCAGGGCCCCTCTTGAACGCTCCCCCTCACCCACCAAACACCCCTCCCCCCAATCCCCCCCCCCCTCTACCAACCCATTTAGATCCCACAAAACCCGCTCCCTTGTTGCCATCTCGCCTGGTTTTCTGGACTATAATGAAACCGCTAGCCGATTCTTTGAGGAACATTTACAAACGACGTGTCCCCCTCGGTACTAATTCGAAAAAAAGCTATTCTCGTTGGGACGTTTTCAAGTTGAGATTAGTACGATCCTTCGTTTTCGGCTTCCTCACTAAATGACAAAAAATAGCGTAGTGCAATACGAATACAAATCTTTGGCTGGAAAACGTGCGGGCACAACTAGGAAGAAACCCAATTTTTTTCTCTAGTTTCAGATTGAAAAAAAAAACTTCAATACGGGCGGACCTTTTTTGTTTTGCCGTAAGTTGTTTTAAAAAATGCAACGACTTTGGTAGGCAGTTGGAATTTTTCTGATAAGGTACATTTTCAGAGAATAATCGGTAACTTTCCTAGATGGTCCCGCTAACTTTTCAGCCCCATCAGCCAGATCCTCTGTAGTTCCCTTTTTACCCTACATGAGGTCGAAGGAGGAGTCGAAAGATGTGTGTGCGGGAGAGAGAGGGTGTGTGTGTGTAGTTTTTACCGTTTATTCAAATTTTATTAAGATGATATTGATTGGCATTCAATAAATTTTAACGTGATTTACACAAAAGGATATTAAGCCCTTGTGTTAAATGTTCTGCGTTTTGGTTTATTATTCTTGGAATAATACACCTATGTAATCGCGACGAAGGTCGAAAATTCATATGGCCTCAAAATTTGACATCATCCGTTTCAAGAGGTCTAGATTCCAAAAATGTCCGTCCGCGCGAGCTCGTTCGAGCCGTTTTGGGCAGTACGATGTTTTTAAATATCTAAAATTTTGAAAAATACTCGGTTCACCATCTAGTTGTGCCCGCAAGGGTTTCAGTCAGATCGCCCAAACCTGTGGGGCGCTATGGGGCTACGGGAGGTTTTTTTAAAGGGTGTCGGCTATGGGGTCGAGCGGGATGTCGTTTTAGAAGCGTTTTCGGACGTATAATCCATTTTCAGAGGTCAGAGAACGATTCGAATTCACTATGGGGATCTATTGGGCTCTCATGGGGGCTACAAATGGGATTTTTGAAGGATCCCTGGAGGTTAAACATTTTCCGAGTAATTTTGGACGCATAATCCATTTTTCGAGGTACCACATCTGTTCGAAAAATGTAGATTTTTTTTTTTTCAAAATATTTTTTTTATTGACACAAAATTAATTTTCGAACAAGTAACCTTTATCAAAGAATAATTAACCCGATGCATGTTTTGAAATACATTTGGCTACATAACGCTCCGAATGAAAAATATCAATGAGCCTAAAAAGAGGTTTTTAATACAATTTTGATTGATTATGCTCTAAATAATGAACTTAATTTTTACCGAGGTGGTCAGAAAATGAGATTCCGGCTCCTGATGTTTCCGTTTGTGTTCATAAGTTAATTTTAAATTTGACAATCGACTTGGCTGTCAGTCTATTTATCAAGGTTTTCAAACCGCGGTGCCTTATGGGGCATTTACCAGGCTAAAGATGGAGCATTCGAAGAGATTTGATCAGGGTGTGAAGTGAAATGTCATTTTCGAACTAACTTTGGAAGTAGATTGAATTCATGGGAGTCCCAAGCATGTCCACGTGCTACCATGATAAATTTGGGGTCAACAGCTAAAAAAAGTGGATTAAAAGTAGATATTTCAATTTTAAATGTGTAATAAATTTCTTAGGCCTGGTTTCACAAACCTCATGTTAAAGTTCAAGTTAGCTATTTTGAGGTTAGAGCTCGAGTTAGGGTAATGATGTTGCAACAACAAAAACTTAACTTCAAGTTAACGAGATAACTTCTTTCCGAAAATCCGCAAGTTAAAAAAGTGGTAGTTACCGTCCTGATAACTAAGAAACAACTGCAGGTGAAACGCAATTTTTTCGCTAACTCGTGGGTTAGCCTAACTCGAGGTGGTGAAACCGGCCCCCCGGTATATGTCCATTGGACTGAAAAATTGTTACCAATTAGAATAAAAGTGCATGTATCACTATTTGGATTAAAGCGAATCTATACGTCACAGCAAGGAACCTCACGAGTTCGACTCACTTCCAGGAAGGAAAAAGTAGGACACAAAAAGTTAAAGTTATTTGATACATTAATTCCCCGTACGCAGCAAAATGGGTAAAAGTACAATTAAAACGAAATCTGTCCGAGTATTGACAAAACGGGAGCGTAAGAAATATCCGCGATAGTTGCGCTGCGTTGATACGAAGGGTTTGGGAGATGCTCGCAATCTGATGGAAGGGCGACATAGTGCGTGTGAGGAGGAGAAGCACAAGAATGGTGTGACTGAGTCTCATTCATATTTCATCTATTTTGAGACGCCACAAGGCAGCTGGACTATGAAGTAGGTAAGTGCCGAAAGGGAGAGGGGCGAATAACGCAGAGGGGGCCAGGAGGTATGGGCTTGTCACAACAGATACACATATCCTCCACCCAACAACACGAAACCTCTCGAATTTAATTAAATTTGAACAATTCAAATAATTTGCTTAAAACTAATATATAATTTAACAAAATTATATATATCACGAAATATGGAGTAAAAACATGTCGACATGATGGAATTTCGTAAATTGTCAAGATATGCATGCATTGTTGCAGTGTTGTGATTGCTCTGTTCATTCAACCGTTTGGTTGATTGAACAAAGTTAGTGTCGTCAAACCTAAATTGAAAAAATGGTTCTTTTTTATCAATCCCTTCAGACATTTCTTGATTGGACAAGTTTCCACGCGCACATCTATTTCGCATTAAATGATTAAATGGGGTATTCCAGGAGTTCACCCAACCACACAACATCCTCTCCATGTCATATCAATATTAGAATCTAATATTGATATGACATGGAAAGTTTTTTTTTTTCCCATCGATTTTTCAATTAGATGAAGGTATCTATCTACCCGTCTTCAGGTTGACGCATTTTCAATCAGGTTGGCCCAATTGAGAGAGGATGGTATGACAACGAAAAACATGGATAGTTTTTAATTCGGATTTGAAAACTCGTAGTGGTGGTAAAGTAAGACTGTATTGATGTAATAGAATGATTGTTCCAAGTCAAAATTATGCTACTCGGCAATGGGACTAGCATGTGAGTGCAATTTGTGACACTTTCTTTGCAAGTGGCCATTCTTTTGGGTTCAAGACTTCATTGAGAAGTTACTTTTAACAGATCAGCTATAGCATATATGTTCATGGTTTTTCTCCGTCCATGAAAACTATGGCTGTATTTTTAAAACTGCCTATGAACAGTTGAGCTGAGCAAGTTCCCATAAAATGAGAAAATTCATGCCTTAAATTTCAAGAGCATGGTTCGGTTGATTTTTTTTTTTTTTTTTTTTTTTTTTTTAGTAATGAAGCTATTGAGCTATGAAGCGACGGTGGTTGGCAGTGTTGATCAGCCTTAAAATTTGCGCTTTGTCTTATGACAAGTGGATCCCCAAAACGCATTGTCCGTCCACCGTTGACGCCGTTAAGGGCAGCAGGAGTTTTGTCCAATTGTGAGGATAACCCGTTTGGATCTTTGAGGTTACAAAGGGGCCCCAGGGGGCACTTTTGAAGGATTGTGTACAGGGTGAGTCTTTTTGAAGTATTTTTAGTCGTATTATTCATTCATGGGGTCTCAGACCCGTCCTGGGGCTGAATGGGGCTTTTGAACGATTTTTAGCAAGAAGGTCGAAAGAGGGGTCGTTTTCAGAGTAATTGATTGAGGACGTAATATTCATCCTAACATTGTAAAGGCATAAAGATGTTGATTTTAATTTTTTTTTTAATGAATTCACATCGACATTAAATGTCGATGTGAATTCATTAAAAAAAATTTTTTGCGCAATTTATTTAAAAAAAACGCTTGCATAAAACTAGCGTTTTGTTGTGACATATAATCCAAAAGGACTGCTTCTTAATAGTATCAGAAGTATAACTTTAGCTTGATATTACCACAACTGCGTCTTTCAGAGGGTCCTTACCTGAAACAAAAGTTAACAATTGATTAATTAAATTATTCGTCAGGATACGAACAGGAAAAATTAAACTAGTGTTGGATAACATGATGAGATTGTCCGAATTTCACTAGCAACATGACACGAAGGTATATGTCTTTTCAGCAAACTTCAAGCTGAGTTTAATCACCCAAGGGTGGTTTAATCTTCCATTGATTCAGTTAGAGCTCAGAGGAATCTCCACAGTTGTGAACAGGTTGAGAACGAGTGCGGTGGGCCTATTATAGCCACCGAGTGATATATTTGTTCCTCTTGTGATACCAGTGTGCAGCTCCCCCAAGCTCGTATTTATATTGGCAACAACATCGTTCGCCCTACGATTTGAACGGTCTTCAGTCAATTGTGGAAACTGTCTTGATAAATCATGCGCGCTGGTAAATTGAAACGTCTCCACCGCTGGATATTTTTCACGAGGAATCGACCGCCTGGCATTTCGGTTAGAAGAACTATACAAGAGTAATGTTAGTGCTGTAATATCGATGAGTGAATGATTGACAGATGAAAGCATCTATAAGAAAATGTATTCGTTATTACGACGTTGAAAGTAGGAGCCCTAGTAACAATTTCAACTCTATTTAGTGCTCTCAAATAATTCATGAAAATAGGAAAATTTTCGTTCCACAAATTATTTTATTTTGAAAAAAAAAAAAAATCTCAAATTTAACCAAAAATGTTTGTTTTTAATCAATTTTATGAGCTGGACTTTTTTTTTAACTAGAATTTTGGCAAATATGTGACCCAACGGTTCAAATAAAAAAAATTTTATAATTAATTTTTAAATAAAATCCACGTAAATAAGGAAATGGACTTTCCTCATCATAATATGTCATATCAAGTCTTAAGCTATTATAACGCCCCCATTCGCCCCCATTCAGCCCTCATTCGTTTTCTGAACCAAAACAATCTTGAGATTGCCGTCTTTTTCTCGTTGAACGTATGCCACAGTAAGTATAGTTAAAAAAAAATATAATGAACGCTTTCTATAAAGTGGGATTTGATGGATGGTGGTCGAATCGGAAACAGGATCGCAATCGCTTCGAAGCTCAGCCAACTTGAAGCAAGGAGGTCCTCGTTGTTTCTTGATATTGAACATCAACCAACTCTTTCAAAGTCAACCATCATACAGGAATCCCCTTGATTTATTGTGGGCTTTGGTGAGGCGTCCCATGTCCTCTCTTTTTATAGTTTCCGTTTTCGGTTGGAGGATCAGGATGAAGTGCACAGGGTTAATGTTTTTCCGATCTATACCGGTGGGAGAGGGTTTTCCCCCTCGGAGAAGTCGCTCTGTTGAGACTAATGTCCCAGAAGCCGCCCTTCAGACCTTTTCATGTATTCTTTTATCGCCACTTGTTTCACGCCTATCGCCCCACTGTTGCGAACAGACCCCAGCGGGTATCGTTAACTGGCTTTTCACAAAGGGTCGTATCAATTCATCGGTTGGGGTGGCGGACTGTTTACATCAAGCAATGAATAATTTTAACTGTTTCGCCTGCGGCTTTTTTTTGTTTCAGGTGCACTGAACAAATTCAAGGTGGTTAAAAACCTCAACTCGAAGATACACACCATCAGGCTTCACACCTGTGCTTTTGTTTCTGACGGTACTTGATAGGTGCCCGGCGGTTGTCTCGGCCAACGCTGGTGGTAGGGATACTGAGGACACTACCTTCACGTGTTGCAAAGTTGACCTAATGGACCGTAACCACGCCCGGATACGTAATGCTGGGTTTAAATCTAAAATTTTGTTCAATTTAATGAAATGAATAATAGTAAGTTATGATGGCTTGATGGATGATTCCCGTATTTGTGTTGATGTACAGTTCGAAAGCAAATTGAGGCTATTTAAGGCACTCTTCCCACTGTAAACAACCGGATATTTTACGTGATCAAGCTAGGTTTACTCAAAGCAGAGAATGCAAAAAATACGGGGAAAAAAAAGTATTTTTTGTTTGTCTCGTGCCTACCTATATAATGCGAATATCAATCGTATAAATAATATTATCCACTCCTGATATCATGCCAATCAGTGCTAACTAAGCAGATAGGAAAATATGTACAATTTTGATAATGGAATCAGGCTCGAAATATTTTATTACCTACCTATGATTATTATTATTATTATTATTATTTTTTTTTTTTTGCTGAGTCAACCTATTTTATCGTCGCTTTAACGTTTCTTGTATTTTTGAATTTTTATTTATTTGCTTTCCTGAAAGTTGAAATATTAAATAGGTATTTCAACTTAAAAAAAAAAAAAATAATAATAATAATAATTGAGGCTGTTCAAACCAGTCCTGTAAAATTTTCTTTTTTATTTATTCTTGTCTGGCTTCATTGGATCTAATCAGTAAATCGTGGATCTGCGGTGAAAGGTTGTCCGAAGCTCGTCAGAAGATCCAAAACGTTGCTACAAAAGAGAATTTGATGATATATTTTGGGGTGAGAATTTCGTCGAGATATTCGTCCAAAAATGGCCAAATAATGGTCGCTGATCTTTAAACGCCCGATAAAACTCCTATCGTTACAGATCTAGAGAGCTCATTATTGTAAGATATTAATAGGTGAGGAAGGAGGCCGATGCTAATAGGGCCAGAGAAAAAGGGTGTGTCTTCATAGAGTTCTGTCTTCCCGAGTTTTGTCATATCTTTCATTAGTGGGAGAGCAAGCAGATGTCGGACTCGGGACAACGAGATTGCTTGTATTCTCGACAACGAACAGTACAACAGCTTTCTGTTCCGACGTTCGGCTGGGTCGTCGGAGGGGGGGGGGGGGGGTCGATCATAATCGTAACCTCCCCAAAGTGGACGTGGCCGATACCTAAACTGTTCCACTCTTTTTTTGTACCTCCATTGGCTTCTACGCCATTTCTCATAACACCTCCGTAGGGTATTTTTAGTTTTTAGTTGTCACTTTTCTAGATTGTCATCAACGGTGGGACAATCTACTCAGTTCTTAAGGCGGCAAACTTGGGAGTCTCCGTGTCTTCACGGTGATGTTCAACGGATAAAATTCCCACCTGGCAAAGAAAATCGAGTACCACAAGAATGATCTCATTAAAACACTTCAGCTGACAGTTCGTCGCATTGTTTCCTGCCTACTATTTATTTACATTGGTGGAGTAGTCACTCCCTTTTTGGCAGCGATTGAAAAAGGTCAATTTCCCTTCCTGGATTGACTCTAAAACTCAAGCTCAAGGTCCCCGAGTGAGAAATATACTAAATTCTCTGCCTGAGGTGAAAACATGTAGAGATGAATACTGGTTATCTGTTTGGTTTTCTGGAGTTTGTTGACTGTAACTTCATTCAAATTTTAAGGTTAGAATAATATTCCAACATGCCTATCATGTCTTATAGACACCAGGGAAACAGGAATTACAAGTTGATTGACGGCCACTTGCAGTTACCGCATAAGTTCAACCGCTAGCTTTAACTTTCTTCCATACAGCCAATTACAACTGCAGTTTCCCCCATGGGGACACTGGGGGGACTGGGGATCACGTTTGAAGTTTGCATTGGGTCAGTCGTCATTTTTGCATTAAAAATTATAATTGTTGATAACGAAGTTGATCGTTTGAATGAACGCGGGTGGATAGATGGTTGAGGTTCGGTCAAAGTAGACGGTGAATATGCAGATGTTTCAAGATACATCTATACATCTTATGTATTCGCCAATCATCAGGGCCTAACTGAATGAACAAAAATGGGAGTGGTCAGAAAATTTCAAATTTTTGGGGACTTAAACAACAGACATTTATAAAGTTAGAGGTCTTTGTATTTATAATTTAATTTCGATTAATTAATTAATTTATTTTTTCTAATTTTTAAATAAAAAAAGTCCACCTCACATTTGGTTTAATTTTGTATTTTTATTGTTGGTAAATTATACCCCCATCAACTGTTTATGCCATAATATATATTTAAGTACTGTACAACGTGAAGCTTTTAATGAGCAAATTATTTCGGTGCTGTCATTTATGTTTCTGTTGTACAGCGGTTGGTAAGGTTTGAGATCCTGTCAAATCGTAAAACTACTTGGAAAACGACACCTAACTCTACTCCGCGACCAAAGCTCTTCAAAACTCTCACCTCTCGCCTTTAAGCAATCTGGCGAGGTTCGATTGAAGAACATGTATGTAAATAATCGGATAGCGGACTATTTGCAAGGTGACGAACTGAGGAGAAAAGCATGGTTCCGGAATGATTACGCTGTTCGAATGCGTGAGGGCGGTGGACTCTGTGGTGCAGTCCGTACAGTGAACGGAAACAAAATCGAACCTCACCGAATTGTCTAGGGTCTTCAGGTAGGAGTTTTGAAGAGTATTGGTTGCGTAGTAGAGAGAGGTGTCGTGTCTCAAGTCATTTTCCATTTTACGGGATCTCAAACCTTACCGACCACTCTAGAACAGTTCTAGCATAGTTACTATGCTCAGCTCTATAAGATCAATAATCCCATGGTGAAGCCCTAACTGATGAACTCATAAATTTGTAGTGTTTCTGGGTTATCTTTCTGTGAGACCAACACTTTGTAATTTCGAAAAATGTACAATAATATCTGTAGCAAAAGTTTCCAATCGGAAAACGACACCTCATCTACTCCGCGGCCAAAACTCTTCAAAACTCCCTCCACCACTGAGTTCAACCGGCACCACCGAGATAGATCTATCTCAACACTTCACGCCACTCTCGAACGTCGTTTCCATTTCGGAACCATACTTCACTCTTGAGTTCGTCACCTTGTACATTCTAGTTCGCTATCCGAGTTGTTACATTCACGGTCGACCCAAGTGCTCTTTCAACGCCCCTGAGTAAACCGCGGCTCCTTGTGTGGGGATATTCAGCGTTTACAATGCCCACACAAGGGCGGTCTGACGTATTGAATGTGTATCAACAACGTCTTTTATGAATGAGACATGTGCACACAATGGGGAAAAAGGATATGGCTTTGAAATGAGTCACGAAAAATTCACGACGCACGAAGGCAATTATGGATGAGAAGATTGTTTTTGCGAATTGATAGGTTTTTCAGTAGGATTTACAATGTTTATATTCGTAAAGCATCTAGTTTTCGATAAACTTTTGTGGAGTTGATTAGTTTTTTGACTGATTTTCATTAGAGCAGGCTAGGATAAAAGAAAATTTGGCAAAAAAATATCCATCATAAATGTGGGTTACTCATGTAATAAAAGACATGTGATGAGAAATAAGTGAGCAAAAGAAGGGCCGTGAAAGCGTGACAGGGAAGCTCACCAGCACTAAACGGATCTCCAGTTCATCAATGTTTCAAACGGCAACATGAAAGAGAAACTTCATCCTCTGATTATTTCTTCATATGTTTGCTCTTCTGGATTTGTTTGTTCTCTCTCCCCTCCCCTCCCCCTCTAATCCATCTCCTTGTCGCATTGTGGCCCGAAGAGCTCCCGGATTTAAAATAGGCCTCACTCGCCCAATCACTGGATCGTAAATGACACTTGAAAGACATAACGGGGGGAAGTCGAACCTCCCGACAATGTTATACCCATTTCGACGACCCTTCTTAGACAGATTCGTAGACAGAAACCACGTGGCTGGCTGTGTCGCCGTGATATAGATCTTCATACTCAACGGATCATTTATTGGTTTATTTATTTTTAACTTGCCATTCGGCATTGTATTGTACTGATGATGGTTTAGTAAACCGAAACGCGTCTACAAGTTATTATTTTATTTATCGTGGAAATAGACTACTTCGTCTGAAATCGTCTTTTTATAAAATGGGCCTATCTAAAAAAAAAAAAGAAAGGAGGTAATTTTCGAACGCAGCACACCTAAATACCCCAACAGTGGTTTTTAGCAACTAACCTCAACACTAAATTTTTTGTAAACCTGTGTTATTGATCTCTTCAATTGATCTTTTTCAGCCTTCATCGAGTCTCATTGGGATGATGCTGATTTAAGTGGATCTTTCTTTTTGTTTATTATTCAAGATAATAAATCTAGGAAAATCAACTAGAACCAGGTAGCTGTAAAAGATTCATTCATTCGCGTTTATTGAGGATATAAATGCTTTATTGAATAAATAAAATTTTTAATACTAAGTGAGATTAGAATCAATAATTTTGAAAATTTTGTATCTAGGTTTCGAAGTGTTGTAGATAAAATGTAAAACAAGCAGTTGGCATAGTTGAACTTTGATTGAATTCGTTCGAATTTACCCGTTTTTAGAGGATTGGCGCTCTGTTACTGTGAGATGGGCTGAAGTGTATATTAATTCCCAGAAATGCTCTGTGTACTGTTCCGCGAAATGTTCTGTTCTCTATTCATAAATACGGTCAGCCTGTCGAGTTCGTGAAATCACTTCGTTATTGCGAGAATGCTCGTGTAGGCAAATATGAGGGTTGGAAGGGTGTGAGTCAAGTATCACAAAAACAGCCACCTCTGTGAGCTTTGCGGTCCCTTCTATAGGATAGATAGGAGGGCTCTTGGCAAAGCTTAGTGACCTAGTAGATATTCGTGTGTGCATTGGGAACCATTCCGAAAAAAAAAAAAAAAAAAATGGAGGTGACCTTGAAAAACGGTGGTCATTTTCGAACTCAGCACAACAAAATACCCCTATAAAATTTATATTTAACATAAATGAGGTTTTTTAGCAACTCACCTCGACACTCACTTTGTTTTGTCAACCTGTGTAATCAGCTCAAATTTGAACAAACTCATCAGGCGTCTGGCGCCAGAGCGTGTAGTTTAAGAACTCGCGATTATGAATATGTGGAGCCCTAAAACCACGGGAGACCTTCTCTCCGTAGTGAGGACATAACATTCCGAAGACAGCTAATTAAAGTGAAGAATTACAGAGATTAGATTGAAACGAGCGAAGGAACTGAGAAAAAAGTGGAATCATCAAACCCATAAAACGATCGCCTTGTTATTCCCTTATCGAGATATCCTATTATTCTTATCCTCAACCTGTGGATCAAAGTACTCTTGTCTCGAGTGGAATGGACATTGTTTCTTATTATTCAATACCCCGTGCTTTGAAAGCTTGAGAAAATAATTTTACAATACCTAATTTTACGTTACAATTAGTGTAATTTGTTCTTTGGGGTCAAATAAAGTTTTTTAGGTGGGTTACTGTTTCCGTTGGGGGTTGTTTGTAGCGTGGGGACGCAAGGCTCGACTGTACTAAACGCTGTCAACGTGGATCGTATTCCGAGGTGAGAAGCAACAGACGGGATTGAGAAGATGCTGCTGGACGAGGCGGGAAAGGTCTGTTGGTGAGCAGCCAAAACTCAGCTGTAACTCTGTTGGTTTATCTAACGTGGTTATCGACTTCAGGAGACCCTCCGACACGCCTCAACCTGTTTGTTGTCCACCGAACGTTGGGGCTTCGGTCACATTCGACTCCCACAACTCCGAGCTGAGTCGCCAGCGTTTTACCGGAAATGTGACTTTTCTAAGCTATCACAACTTGGCAACATAATTTGCGGCACTTGGCAATATACGTGGTAGCTCTTGGTAGGGTACCTATTGATGTCTGAGTGTTATCATATTTCAAAACCCTAGAAACTTGGCCAAAGTAAACTATTTCTGAATGAGAAAAATAATTATTATTTTAGGTATAAACGGTTGTATTATAAACGCTTTTCAGCTCGGGTCGGCCTCCTTCGCGGAAGAAGTTTCCTTTAGGAATTTTGTTACAAGAAAAAACTTCAAAGCTTCATATCAGGCCCAAGTTTATATCTTGGAGGTGCTGGAGATCCTTAAGGCAATCTGGCTGAAAACCTTGAGGACACAACTAGTGGGAGAACAGCCTACTTTTCGAAAAAAAAAGAAGAAAAGAAATAAGAAATTGCTACTGCTCAAAACGACGTGGGTGGCGAACGTTTGTTGGAATCTACCTGTCTAGCCATGAAACATGTAAGGACAAATTTGGATTGTTCTCCCCCATATAATTATGAGCATATAATGCTCATCTGAGGTGCTTAACATTTGGAATTCAAGGCCTTCCTCAGACGAATAGCCCGAAAATGGAAGAAGTTCACATGCACGTTGCGATAATCAAGGCGGTGTCCCTCAGACTGAGGGGGGACCCGAAAAGGGCGAAGTCCCTGGGGATGGATGGAGGATGGTGTCCTCCCAGAGTGTGGCATCCAGCGACATCCTTCGTCACAAAATCTCATCCTGTGATACACCTCACCCCAATTCCGAGTCCTAAATCGGAACAATAAAATGGATTTGGTGGTTTAAAAAAAAGATATCGATCAAAATTGTGGATTACCTTCGCGAAAATGTGTCCTTATTAGTTATTTAGAAAAGAACGATCCAAAGTGACACTCGATTTTCAGAATTTGATTTCGAATTTAGATTCTGTAGAATCTGTAGACACTGATTATAATAATTCATCATTAGCTCACGAGCTCGTCCAAAAGTAACCACAGACCTTATTGCCCATAACTGACTGGGTTTAGTGATTTTCAATTATGACAAAGGTACCTGTTTGGGGTAGGACGAAGATATTTCTTCGTGGAAATGTTGATGGAAGCTTGTAATTGTTTAACATCTAAAATCTGATGTTAGAACATTAGATTCTAATTTCATGATCTCAATTTACGCGTTAATAAATATAATTATAAGTTAATATTAACTACCATCAAGTCTCCAACGTTAATGGGTTGAATAAAATTGCAGGAGTTTCAACTGACATTATTATTAAACATAATTTAATTTACTCTTATTATTTACGTCAACTACCTACATACAATCACTTATAGGTATCTCATAAACCAACACCCATCAATTAACAATATAAGTCAATATAGTTTGTCAAAGCTCTGTGGGGCTAAGAGAGAGACTTTCGAAGGATTTCGGCTATGGGGTCAAGTTAGGTGTCGTTTTCGTAGTATTTTTGGACGTAGAATCCATTTATGGGGGTCCCAGAACGATCAGACTTCACCGTGGGGATTTATGGGGCATTCATGAGGCTACAAATGAGACTTTCGAAGGATCACAGGAGGTCAAATGAGGTGTCGTTTCCACGGTAATTTTGGACGCATAATCCATTTGTAGAGATCCCACATCGTCCAAGCATCGTATTGAGATTTTTCTTTTTTTTTTATATTTTAATGACACAGAATTAATTTTTGCACGATTAACCTATATCAAAAATAATAAACCCTTGTGTACAATTTGCGGCGTTTTTATTAATAATACACATTTCACTTGGATCAGTAAGCTTTTTTTTCGTTTCTAGTGAAATGGCTTGTTTAATAGCCTTATTGCATAAACCAAAACAGGATGTTCATAAAAGGTTTAGCCCGTCGCAACATAGCGGGACCTGTTGAGAAGATTGTCTCAGAACAGATCACCCCCTGGGAAGAGGCCGGTTTGAAGGGCACGAAATTCGATTTAATTATATTAAAAAATAATATAGATTTAACGACAGAAAATGACTTGAATAAAATTTATCCAAGGCAAAATATAAGAGGTTGTACATTAACTTTCCTGACTAACTTACGATGTCGCTAAGGTGTGATAATTGCATTATTCACCCTCCAAAGATATGGTGACTCGCCCGGACACCTGATTTTTGCAGGATTAAATCATTTTTACGGTACAAAATTTATTTATTTATTTTTGCAGGATTAAATCATTTTTACCATTTCATTTGCCAGGACCCAAACTTATTACAAATATTACAATTATTGTAATCCTTCTATTATTAATGAATAAGTAAATGTTTGTCTTAGCCCGCCCCCGTGAATAATATTACACTAAGTGTATCGAATGACATCATCGGTCGGTGATATGATGTTTGATTCCGCGTGCGGCTTTTGTGATAAAAAAAAGACAGTTTGAATAGAACTATTGTGAGGGTGGTAGCAGCATAGAAACCAATGGTAAGTTACCTCACTTGGGGCCTCACAGTCGTGATGGGGCGGACAAAAGACGGCCGTAGTAAAAGTCGAACATGTGTGTTTCGTTCGGAGGCGAAAAAGAAGGTCCCAACATGGGAACACAGGCCTGTTGTGTAACCGTCGGCGATCGCTCTCGACACTTCAGAGTCATTTCAGAGTCACTTCAGAGGCTTACCCATTCTATTGTCCTCAGGGTAATTACTGTAATGTACCTTCGTGTGGATTTTGAGAAAACGCTTCAAAATAAAGTCCCGGTAAGGTTCTTCGGTTGTTACAGCAAAAATGAAGGCTCCGATGTGGGTTTTACGAGTCAGGAGTTTTCTATGCCGTCATGCAAGGTGATATTAAGTTTGACAAAAGCCTAAACCTAATTCCGTGAATAGTCGAAAGGTCGGTCGAGCTATTGTGGCGCGAGCTGGATGTCCAACGATTGACGTGAACAATAAAAGGAAGCCGCCGTAATTGAGCTGTAAACCAACAAACTTTGTCATCTTTCTGTGTGCGTATCGGGAAGAGAAAGTGATACTCCAGTGTTTTTGTTACGTTTGTAGCCATAAAAGAGGAATCATGACTTCGCGACGTTATATTAACAAGAAATTGAATTTAATGGACCCATATGCGAAAAATTCAGACAGTTCGCATCAAAATGTTGATCTCAAAATGAATGTTTTATTGAGGCAAATATTTTGAAGCAAAGGACATTAAATTTTAAAAAACGTTGCGGCATTTTGAACATCCTACAGAAAGACCGTTATATTTGATCGACAACTCTGAAATCCATTAGACATCCTTCGAGGTTCATTCAATGGCACACTGTTTCAAAATGTTTGTTGCATTTAGCAGAAATTGTTTGAAGTAACCTCTTCTATCCTCTCTTATCTCGGGCCACTAAAAATAACGTCGAACTGCCGATAATGAAATTGTGGATTCCGTATTGTTTAGGGACTCCCACTCAAACGGGAGTGAATCTGTCAAGTCGGGCTGATCCCTCCTTTGTGATGCGTCAGAGGAGCGAAAATCTATTAGACTCTGAAAATAGACTTTTTCAGTGGAAAGGGGTAAACCAAATGGAAAGCCCTGTATCGGAGATGAAACGGAGTTTTTAAATGCCATTGTTCCTCCGCGGCGGCCTCCTCAATGGACGTGAATGATGGATTACAGATGTCCGCTTAATTGATCCGAGCACTTCTCGACCGAGGGTTTTGGGCAATTTCCAAAGGGCTGACTTCTGACTGAGTCTCAGAAACAAAAACCTGTCTTCGCTCGAACCAACAATAACTTGCTAGCAGCTCAGGAGAAGAAACATCTGTCAAGCGCGGTGGTCTTCAAATGAATAAAGACGCTAAGAACCTTTGTATCGGTATTGAGAGGGAAATTTCGGTGGTTGAAAAATACCGCTTACATAGACAGACTGGGTTTTTCAATTTAAATTTATAAACCAACCTATTCCAACCATAAAATTCTAAAAACAATTGTTATGCCTGTGAATTATGTTTAGGGGGGGGGGGGGGGGGATATTTTGCGCTGAGTTTAACATCGAAAAGCGAGTGTAACTTGGATTTCCGGAAACGTCGACGAAAAACGACTTCACTGACCAAACTCATTCCGGATCAATTTCATCCAGCTCCTTAGGGAAATCAACAAATAATTTTGTTTGTCTTCACAGCTTCTCAGCGGGCTGACAGCTCTACCTTGGTACTATTTATACTTGGAGTTGTCACTAGTTATTTCCTCTAAGCGAAACAACACGAGATTTCAACACCTCAGCTGAGGTATCAGCTTGCCCGCTCGGAGGTGGGAATTGTTTCCTCTTCATAGGAACCGGGCAGTCTGCCATGTTATAACGTACAAGAGTTCCAAACCAAGAAGACCTTGTACAACGCCCCAAAGCGTGGTTCAAAAAGGAGTAATAATAATAAATCTTGTTTATTGAGCAAATTTGTTAAAACAGTGCTTGTTTCAAAAATTTTTTCTTTAAATCACTTTATCGTTGGAAGTATAGAGAGGGTAGGTCAACCATGAAGATTTACATGGGTAGTGAGTATTGACACGGAAGAAGATGGAAGGGTACGGATGATGAAGGGGGCACTGGCCCAAGTGCAGGCAGCATGAATGAAAATCGCCATGCCCAAGGGAGCACCCGTAAACACAACATCCAGTTACTATTCCTCCAAATAATCTTCCAACGTATCCCGACGCACAAAAAAAAGGAAACTGAATACAATTCAGCTTCCGGCGAGCTCGTCTGCTACGCTGGCTGGACCGACAAGGCCAATTTTTTTTCTTTCCCGATCGATATTAAAACGCATTATCTTCTTCAGTTCAAAAGGAAACAACAGGCTCTGGACAATAGCTCTATATTTATCGCGCGGCCCCAATTAGTGGTTTCATGAAAACGGAATCTCGTAATCTACATAACCGACAATATCAACTCTCAGTATTGAAGAATTCATAACGGGCCCAAGGCTTCAAAAATCACTCAGTATTAAATTTGGTAAATCCAGGGTGAGCCCAAAAGTGTTTCCATTTTTTGAGTAATTGTTATCCTCCATATTCTTTGTTGTGTTAATTTGTGGGCGCATTGAAATCTGGGAACGAAAATGGAGTGCATGTGGAAAGTAACGGCTTCCGTGAAAACGTCAGTTTTTAGTATAGGAAGAGCCCAAGTCTGTTCAAACCAGGTGCACAATAAAAATAAAAGACTGGCGGCGGGGTTTCTTACCCTGAGAACTGCGAGGCCCCCGAACTGAGGGAGGAGGCGGATGACAAAAAGTGGACATGTGCTCCAAAGAGAGCTGCTCTGTTTCTTCTCTTTCTCTCTTTTTTTTCTCCCAACTTCAGCTTTCAAAATGATAGGCGAAGACAACGGTTGGCAAAGGAAGTTTACGTCTTAACTAGAAGATCCCGAGTCGGAACACATATTTCACAGAGGCAACTTCTCTCCGTCTCAGGTCTCCGTCTCCCACCCTTCTTTTGACGTAATCCTCCTCTTGATTTCCAGCCACGAAGGCCAACACCCTCATAATTTCCCTGCCAATACTTCAGCCATACTTACAATTTGAAAAGAAAATTTACAGGAAATATTTTTTGGAAATTAATTTACAGATCCATTTACATCAACTACTAATCCAATTACTACAATAATACCCAAACTAGAACGCATCTTTTTGAATAAAAAATCCGAGGCTCGCAGTTATTTGATTCGGTTTTTATCTGGGCTCTTGATTTATGCAGACAAGCGGGGAAATGGAAGGATTAAAAATATGACGTCAGGAAGCAGGTGGAGCATCCTCAGATAGAACAAGGCAAAGAAAACAATAGCATCTGTCTAACGCCCAACAAACTCAATTAGTCTACTTTAAACCGCTAAACCATATTTTTCCGCCCCTTTTTTCTTCCACAAAGCCCTCAATGACAGTTTCTTTTGTCAACAGGGAATCATCGGTATATCGGTCAGAAGATAATTAAAAAATGGGACCCCTTTCAAGTCCTCTTAGCAGTTTCTCTTGCCCCCCCCAAAAAAAAAAAAAAACAAAAAAAAAAAACAGAAGTTTCAACTTATTAATGAAGGCTTCTCATTAACATCTCATTGATAATTGAGCGGCCCGTGGGGGAGGTCCGTGCCAAGTTTTGGCTCTCCACGACATATTTGACGCTTTAAGCACTTTGTCAAGGGGCCTAATGAACACAAGGAAGAACAAAGGGAAACGCCAATTAATTAATTCGATTGTTTTGAGGTTGGTGGGGAGCCAAATCCGAACCGTTCTGAACTGACCAGGCTGAACTACAAAGCCATTGTTTCACAGGGACACAGGCGTCGTTATCGCTTCTTCAACGGGTCTTGAAAAGGTGAATTGATTTATTGGCCCCAACTTAAAAAGTAGCCTTCTGGTACCTCACGACCCTCATATTCCCACTAAGGGAGGTTAGTTTGAAACAATAATAATAATTGTAACAACAATAAAAACCTATCCAACTTCTGTTGTTTTGTCTTTTACCCAACGCCACCCAAATGAACATTTTCGAAAAAAAAACAAAAAAAAAAAAAAAAAACACGTTAAGTGCATTTGCCAACTATGGCAACGCAATACGAGTTTTCTAAAATATATATACATTCAACATTTTTTGGTTTATTATTCTTGGAATACACCTATGAAACCGTGACGGTGGTCGAAAATGGTGATCGGCCTCAAAATCTGACATCATCCGTTTCAAGACACGTAGATTCCAAAAACAAAATGTCCGTCCAACGTCTGAGCCGTTTTGGGCACTGAAAAAATTGTTTTCATTTATTTATTTATTTATTTATTTTATTTTTATTTTTATTTTTTTGTGTGTTAACCAGCTGGTTTTCACAATTGGGGCAGTAGCCGACCCCGCACTGTACTTGAAAAAGCTTTTGAAATTCTTGCTCCAACTGTTTTGGGCAGTAGGTAGGCATTTTTTTATAAAAATCTGAAATTTTGACAAAATACTCGGTTTACCATCTAGTTGTGCCCGCAGGGTTGTCAGCCCGAGCGCTCCAACTAGTGGGGCGATATGGGCTTAAATGGGGCTACGGGAGGGGTTTTTCGAAGGTTTTCGAAGTATTTTAGAATGTGGTATCCATTTTTAGGTATCCCAGAATGATCCGATTTCACCGTGGGGATCCACGGGGCTTTCATGGGGCTACAATTGGGATTTTTGATGGATCCCAGGAGGTCAAATAAGGAATCATTTTCCGAGTAATTTTGGACTCGAAGTGATATTATCATTTTAATGACACAGAAATAATTTTTGCACAATTAAACATGTATCAAAGAATAATAAACTCTTTTGAAAAAAACATTTGCAGCGTTTTTACGTTAGGTGCAATATTTTTGTTATTTTTCCGGTTGAATAAAAGGCAATCAGTGGAGACCTGCGATAATAACCAGTTTAAAAATATTTTTCACTGATCGTAACTTTTTCGTTCTTCAACGAATGCTGAATAGTTGGTTGGAGATGTAGGAGCAAGTGGTCTGGGCTGTGAAATTTTACGTGAGACCTCAAGTCATGGGATCTGATCCATATCTCGGGATTTATCTCAACTTATGTTGCGCGTTGAAAGGGAGGCCGAGAGACAAAAGGGAGCTTTGAAAGAGATGAATTAAAGAGGGATCGTCGAGGGAAGAGAATGAAGATGTTAAGAAAGGATGCTGTTGTTATAAAAATGTATTCAGTCGCGGGCGAGCCGGAGGATCGTGAAGAACTCGAACTTGACCGGATAACAAACGCATCCTTCTCAGCGGTCCAGGAAACGTCGTCGACGTCGTCGTCAAGACGGCACCAAGAAGAGGGGAACGGTGTAGTCCGTGCATTCTGTTAGTGCCGACGTCTTATAACCCCGAATAATGCGACTGAATAATAAGTTTCCTCCGCGTCGTTTGTCCGTCTTTGGACACAATGACTTCATATCCAAAGACGAACAAAAGGCCACGTTCATTCTTTCATAACATTCGAAGGTCTTTTGAGGGTCCCCGGCTGACTAACTGGAGCGAATTATGCATAAGGGGGGACACGCCAGAGAAGGGGCTTGATCCACAAAACTGAGAGTGGACAACCGTCGAAATGGACGAAAAGAATGAAGCTCAAAAAGACCAAAATTTAATTTCAACACAACCAATACCTACCACTGCAAATTTTACACAAGGGTTTATTATTCGTTGGTATAAGGTGTGCACAAATTAATTCAGCGAATAATTTTTTTTGTTGAGAAAATTAAACATGATAAAAAAAATTCTACAGTGTTTGGACAGATTAAGATGTGGGACCCCGAAAAATGAGGTACATGTTCACAATCATTATAATTGTTAGTAATTTGCTCGGAAAACGACACCTCATTCGACTTCTGGCATCCTTCAAAGCCCATTAAATGCCACAAATTTTGTAGCCCCATGGAAGCCACCAAAAATGGATTCTACTTCCGATTTTGTCAAAATTTCAGATTAAAAAAAAAAAAATTCCTACCGCCCAAAACGGCCTGGATGGTGGACGGCGTACGGCGGGCGAACATTCCATTTGTGGAATCTTCAAATCTTGAAACGTACAATGACAAATTTTGAGGCCGAACAAAATTTTCGACCCCCGTCGCGAATACATGGGTGTATTATTTCAAGAATAATAAATCAAAAATATGTTACTATCATTAAACAACTGACATTTTCTATTCTGGCTTTTTCAAGTTCAATAAAAACTAGTCCGCTAAGTTAATTCCGGATTCCGGTTATCCGTGAAAATAATGCTCCAACTTTTACCCAAGGGTTAATTATTCTTTTGTATGATATTCGACTCAGTAGCCAAAGTTCTTTCAAAGCTCCAGTCCCAAAGAAGCCCTATTATAGACGATGTATTGTGTATGTATATATATTTCACGGGATGTCCTTACCAGGCGGGGATTGTGTTTGTGATGGTGGGTTGAAGGATGTGACCTTTCGTAAGTCAATGAACGAGTTATTGAGACATTAACGTCCAGCTCGGTAAACTGTGTTGTTAAGATCGCTGGAAGTTGGATAAAATATGGGAATATTCTGGATAGGGTGGAACGACGAGGGGAGGGTTTTATCCTTGTGAACTCTGGTATGACAGTACAGTGGTGGGGGGTTGTCTTTGTTTCTGGGTGGGTGGGATTGGGGGGGGGGACAAGGTTCCCCGTTTGCGCCGTTACCCCTCCTCCCACCTAACAGACCACATGTGAAATGTTAAGGTGGTCTATGAAGTCTATGAGGGCTTCCCGCACATGTGCAGCCCATTACGGGGGGAGACACAAGGCATGTGCGTCCGCGTGTTTTGTGACCAAAAGCCGAACATCCTCTTTCCTACAAGCCCCAAAAAACGTCCAATTCTGTTTCTCTTAATCTGTTTTGTGATTAGAGAGAATAAACAAATAAACTAAAATTATACATGAACGAGTACCTAGTAGGTTAAGGGGAGAGCTTCGCGCTGTGAATTGGAGGGACCAAATCTCTGTGTTTAGTGCCTTTATTTCATGTAAATATACATTTTTGGAGTAATGAGTTCATGGGGGTATTCGCCGATTGTTTTGACCCTAATTTCATCAAAATCGGATAAATCAACGGAAATAATTCAAGAAAACGGTAGATTTTTTAGTTTCCCTGAATTACCCCTTTAATTGATGAAAAAGGGGTAAACATATTAGGAAAGATAATATATTATCTTATTAAGATATTATCCCCAAGAATTTATAACGCCAATATTTTATCTTTTCTTTATATTAGGTAGCTGAGGCTTACGCAACATCGTAAATCCGTAGTGCCTCTTGTTCAGAATGCTAAGCTCTCCCGCACCCTCGTGATTCATTCATGACAGTTTTGAATCGAACTGTATTCAGAACTGCTGGATGTAAACTTACATTACTTGTAACAGAAGGAAAAAACGCCATAACACCAAGAAGTTGAAGATGAAGGAGCAGAAAATGAGAGGAAGAAAAATAAGTTAGGTAACTATGAAAAAAAAAAAAAAAAAAAAAAAAAACAAGCTATGTTTTTTGGACTTCTCAATTACGTTGGATAGGTCTAGGACCCTCATAAATCCTCGTCCAAAACTGCTTCGTTAACGATATAGCACTCCGTCACCTCACCACAACCTTCGTAATCCCCTTAGTCCCGATATTTCAAGTTAAATATACTAAGTATAATGTACAAGTATAATATTATTATACTTACTTATTAGTGTAATAATATTATTTTCTCGACAGGTCGCAATTTTTACGAGTCTTGTAAAAATTGCGACCTGTCGTTAAAAAAAATGTTCAAACACCGAATTTCAGGATTCGCAGCCGGATCCTTAAAAAAAGTCTATTTTTCAGTGGGTTGTTACAAAGGGTTTTCATTGCACGAAGGAGGCCTGGGGGGGAGGGGGGGGGAGTTTGATACCGTTAAAAAAATAAAAATAAATTGAAATTCGTACACGAAGAGATTCTCTAGTAAAAAATACTCAATTTATCATTTTTTTCTTAAACAATAGCGCGGCCATTCAATGGCATCGAAAGTTTGTTACTGTGAAAGACATCTTTGGGTGAGATCGAAGGGAAAGAGGCGAAACCGGTCTTTACCACCCAACGCTGCGCCACAATGAATGATTATTTGTGGACTGGGCTGCTACCTTTAAACCTAGTTTTTGTGGGGGCGACACTATTTTTGGAGCAACAAGGTCTATATAGGGCCGGTATCACCCTACGGTCAAACTGCCTTCCTTCTCCGCTTACAACGAACCCTCCCTGAACGACGGACAGTGACGGATGTAAACAAATTAAGATTTTCATACTAAGATGATTGTGGTGGAAAATTTCAAATGTAATTTAACTAAAAACGACCGAGCTGAATGACCATGTTAAAAGGATTTTGAGGAAATTGCACACTGATTTCAATGTTTTGTGATGCCAACTTGTTCCTCCATATAGTGCCACGTCGGCAGGTCTTGTTTCAGTCCAACGTTCACAATAATGAGCGAGTTGTCTGGTCTGTCAAACGCAGGCTACAGTAACAACAGCAGGTCCTACCCCTCCTTCAAGACCCTCCGTCCCCCTCCTAGCACACCCCTTAATTCTTCAACCCCCTTAATATTTTCCAACGTCCTCTCCATCCTCACCCCTTACAAAAATTCTTCTTTAAAAGAAAACCTTTCATTTCCACGGGCAATAATCGAGTTGGTCCTTTTGTTCCCGGCCGACGCTCATTTTACCCCCAGCTGAGAGGCAATCTTGGCTTTCGCAAGTCTTGCTTTGCAAGTCACTCCGGCTCGGCCCCAATCAACTAGAAGTTGGCCTATTCTCAGCATCCAAATGGAACTGAAAAATCTTGGATGTTATACGAGAGGCCCTACTGACCCAATGTTTCACTCAACATTGTTTTCTCGCGAGGAAGTCACCCTTTCAGGATACTTTTCCAATCAATATGGATCGTGCGTTGGTTAGTCCATAAAAATATCGATTTCTCAAAACATTTCAAACGGCAGGTTTCCTACTTAAATCCGAGTTATTAATTAAAATGACATTAAGTGACTCACAGAATCATTTTTGCTCAAATACCTACTTGCTGTCGTCTCAACAATGCATATATAGACAACTGAGTACACTTGCTGTCTGAAAATTTTTAGATCTGAAAATCGTTTTTCCATAATTTTGTCAAAGCAAAAAAAAAAAATTTCTTTTCCAACTGAAAACGAAGTTGTGGATTTTATAAAATATCACGATGAAAATTTGAGTCCTATAATTCATGGAAAATCATTTGAAGAAAATTTAACAGTAAAAAAACTCGGCCCTGGACCCCCGGATTGCTATTTGCTTAGAACCTACGGCTTAAATTAAAAAAAAAAAAAAAAAAAAAAAAAAAAAAAACATGGAACATGCTTTATTAACCGTGGGATTGAAACCCATCTTGCATGTTGGAAAAGTAACTGTCCGCCGCCGAACTAGTGGCCTTACAGTGAGACAAGTAAGGATGTCGAACTAGTGGCCTAACGTACGACAGGAGAGGACGCCGCACTAGTGGCCTCACAGTAAGACAAGTAAGGATGTCGAACTAGTGGCCTAACGTACGACAGGAGAGGACGCCAAACTAGTGGCCGCACAGTAAGACAAGTGAGGATCTCATCCTAATCATTTGAACAGATTCCTTAGCGTGGAAACAACCACTTTGCACAGTTGCACAGACCGGCTACACCCTGCTACAAGTCTTAATTGCTTTTTCTTCTTTCTTGACATTGTTAATTCTCGTCGGAATAATTCGAAAAAAAAAAAAAAAAATCCGACTTAGCGCCGGGCGCGGCATTAAGGCCTGCAAGTCCATCACCGAGAAACCCCCCCTTGTGGAAACAAGAAAACATTTTTCCTTCTATTTTTTTCAATCTTTAAAGAAAAGAATGTCGAGTAATTACAAGCCCCTGCACCCGTCGCTCCATCATACACAAGGGCACATTGTGAAATAACGAGAAGGAGGTACAATTATTTTCTCTCCGCGAAAAAAGGTGGACGAAAAAGGAGGAGGAAAGTAAAAATTTAAAATATAAAATTTTTTGAAAAAAAAAAAGAAAAGAAAGGCCGAGTGGGTGTTTCGACACGAAAAAAAGGACTCATCGCAGGGAAAATAATTAACCAGAGCCCCGCGTCTTAATAAAACAAGTGGTTCTCAACAAGAATGCTCCGCGTTTCTGAATGAACTCCGAGGTGGAATAAAAAAGGTCCTCCACTTTCATCAACTTCCTCCTTTTTTACAGCGTTTTAATTACTATGAAATAATAATGAATTATACGTGTGTCGCGGCCTTTCCACGTTACCTCCAACATCCAGTAGAACAAAATAAAAATCAAGTTTCAACGACTCTCGGGAACACAAATTTAGGAGAGAGACTAACCAGTGACGAAGAGCTTATTGTGATGATAACAAAATGGGGTTCATATGAATTTGCATCTAATTACTGATGGCACATTTATAGAAATCAAACAACTTTTGAAGAGCGCCAAAACTCCATAAAAAGACTACAAGCGGAATTTCGAAAGTTGATTAAGTTGATTCCTGATCTGTAATCGCATACGTGGTAGCGATAAAAATACCCTGCCAAGTGACCATGGCACTGTCGGAAACTGGACAAATCCTCGCTTTGGCACCAACCATTATAATGTAGTGGCGAAGTGGCAACATGACCTTACTGACGTTTGGGCATTTTGACTTTTTGGTACATGTGGTTAGACGCAGAATTCTTGCGCTACCTGAAGGTTATGATAAGTTCCTATGACGACCAACGATAGCGCTGAAATAGCCAAGAGAACCAACACAGCCTATCAGATTCTGATGGCTAGGGCTATTTCAGCACTATCGTTGGTGATCACAGGAACTTCTCAATCCTTCTTCATCATTCATTCATATTTTCTTTCTATCGCGATATTGTTTCTTGAGCTCATCATTTCGTTTCTACTTCTCAATCCTTTTCTTTTCCACCTTCTCCTTGTTCTTCTCTATCTTCAATGGATAGTACCGGAGAATTTTCTCTTCTCCCGACATAGTTGAACTACCAGGAAGAGGTTCATTTATTTGACGTCCCAACCATTAAGATCATGGAGTAATTACCACTAAAGTCACGCAGGTACCTATAAAACTTCAAAATTTGTCTGGCCAGGAAATGGTAGGGTAACTTAGTAGCCCAATAGTTTAACAACTATGATTTACTGTAGATTAGTATAGAAATTAACGCAGTTTCCGAGTTGCGGTCAAATACCAATTAGACATCCCAGTTGCGGTCCCCCTCTCAGGCAAGGATATCCGAATTGCGGTCCTTGTTGCATCCGAATTGCGGTCGTACATTCAAGTGCTTTCTATGGCCCAGTTGGTATCGGGCGATCTGTCCAACAAGAAATTGCTCCTTTTCGGAAGATATCCTACTCCGCCGACCACGAGTACTATTATTTTCGGGTATATAGTTCTCCAGAACGTAGACAATGAATTCCGGGAGACCGACGAAAAGCCTCAAGGACTGTGAGGGTTCCCTGTCGCTGTACATTTTAGCGAGCTCCAAAACCTGGATTTTGCGAAACCAAGACTGTCCTAGATGAAAACGACAACATTTCAGCGTCACTGTGAGCCATACATCTCTGACCGCTGAGTGGATAGCCAATTCTAAGACACAAAATACGGGTCGTGGAAGTCCAATGTATGAAGATGGAGATGATCGAGAGGAGTATAATAAGCATCGTGAGTTTTGGTTACCAACAGTGAGAATTTACAGATTTACATTCTCCCCACCATGGACCGCAAATCGGATGTTAACTTTCAAAGACGGGACCGCAACTGTTATATCTCACTGTAAGCTCGTGACCGCTACTCGGATACAGCCGAAATTAACTGTAGGAGCCAGCCTCGGCTGATCCCGGCTACACTCCTAAGGCTACACTCCTGTTGACTGAACCTCAAGATCCCACAACGTATTACATTGTTATAACTTGTACATTTTACTATTATACTGATAGACCCCTGCGCACTTAATTTTGGTTTATTATTCTTGGAATAATACACCTAAGTTTTTGCGACGGGGGTCGACGACTCCGATCGGGCTCAAAATTTGACATTATCCGTTTCAAGAGGTCTACATTCTAAATCCAAAATGTCCGTCCGCCGTACGCCGTCCGCCGTCCAGGCCGTTTTGGGCAGTAGGAATTTTTTTTTTTTAATCTGAAATTTTGAAAAAATACTTGGTTTACCATCTAGTTGTGCCCGCAAGGTTTTCAGTCCGATCGCCCAAACCCGTCGGGCGCTATGGGGCTATAATGGGGCTACGGGAGGGTTTTTTTGAAGGCTTTTAGCTATGGGATCGAGTTAGGTATCGTTTTCGAAGTATTTTTGGACGTATAATCCATTTTTGGGGGTCCCGGAACGATCCGATTTCACTGTGGCGATCTATAGGGCTTTAAAGGGGCTACAAATGGGATTTTTGAAGGATCCCAGGAGGTCAAATATTTTTCGAGTAAAAAACAAAAACATTTTGAAAAAATAAAAAATAAATACCTAAATGAAAAATTTCGAAAAAAAAATTTCCTTTTTTTTCATTGACAGAATTATATTTTTGCACAAGTAACCTATATCAAAGAATAATAAACCCTTGTGTAAAATTTGCGGCGTTTTTCTTTTTTGTACGACGCATATTTTGCACGACCCACAGCCAGAAGAAATATCCATGTAATAATAAAATCACAATCCTGGACGAATAAATTTTTCCGATGACAGTATTGTGAACTTTGAAGTAGGAAGGTAAATTGACTTTCGTATCTGTCATGTTGCGTCTCATCTTTCGGAAACTTGATTAACTTGGCAACAGGTCTAGTTGTTGAAGGGTTATGGCCAGGGGATCGAGTGACGTGACATTTTCCAAGCCATTTTTGACGCGAATCGACTCAAGAGAGTCCCAGTCATGTCTGACAACGATGTTAATCATTAAAAAGCTTGGACTTTTAGAAGAGCAAGAGATTTGTTCGTACATTAATGCATACTCTATTCATTGGACTAACGAAATAAAAATCTATCAAATCTCTAAATAAATTTGATTGCTAAGAATGTGTTTCCAAACCCTACCATATCCGTTTTAAGTAAATTTTTCATGAGAGTCCATTTTTGAATCTCAACGTTACTTTACAACTTGGGACGTCCATTTTTTTTTTACCAAAAATTCATCGAGGCACATTTTTCAATATTATAATGCGGAATCGGATGGAGTGCAAGTATTTTAGACGATAAATTCAACTAAATTTTGGATATGGTAGGGTTTGGAACAAAACATTGATAAATTGATGTGAAACGTTGGGGAAAATTACAAATAAAAATTTATTTCCACTAAAAATGTTAATTTATAACCAGCTAGAACATTTTTTCCCTTCAACACTAAATTCTACTGCTAAAAATACTTTGTGAAGGTTTTGGAGGCAACCCCGATTCTCAACATCGATTCAGGTGATGATATAATCAGTTTTGGCAGAAAAGGGATACAAGTTGTTGTGGAAACCCAGGTAAAGAACAAAATTCTCTCAAACCCGCGTTTTTTTTTTTTTTTTTTGTTTTTTTTTTCTTCACAAAATGGATATAATATTATGTAGTTGGTTTTGGAAAAAAAGATTCTAAAAATCAAAGAGTGTCCCCAAAATGTTCGCACCCCCAAACAACAACAATATTCAGAGAGAAAGATCATAGAAACAAAGCTGAACCCAATTGTCGACAATCCATGAAGGTTTACTATCAATGACTATCAGTGAAAAATTATGCAAATTTTACACAAGGGTTAAGAATAAATAATAATTATTATTTTTCATTATTCAAAAATTTTGCAAAACTTTGATCCTGTAATAACAAAAAGTAAGTAAAAAAATCAAAATTAAAATTAAACGATTGTACCTACAACTGTATAGTATCCGGACAGAGAAGAGCCCCCAAAAATGGATTCTACGTCAAAATTACTCCGAAAACGGCATGTAATTCGACTAGAGTCTGTCTTATTCAGATTCTCTCCTAAGTCATTTAAAAGCCCAAATAGGCAATAGGACTTTGTATCCCCGCAATGATGATTCGGATGGGCCTCAAACCCCCCACATGGTTGATTGTTCGAATACGACAATTCACTCAACCCCCTACCCCGAATACTTATAAACACATGTTCGCCGCATTTTAGCCTCACGGCTTTAAGCGATCGGGCTGAAAACCTTAACACAACTAGTAGGTAGAGGACCGAGTATATTGTGCCGATCAAAATTGTTAATGCGATAACACCGATACAATTATTATCTGCGTTCAATCGAACGGCGAACCCCAAACCAGGGCGACGAGGCAATCGGGAGCCAGGAGCGCAATCGTCAAGATAAGTTCCGATCCTCTTTGAGAAGATCGGTGACCACGTCAGCTACCGGATGGATGCCAATACAAAGTGAAAGTCCCATGTTTACTATATTTCTAAAACCAAATAATGTATCTAGAAACTTTCAGGGCAAACCTTAGGTCAAACAACGGGATTCATCAACGAATACAAGCAGACAAAATTGGTCTTATAAATGAAACCCGCAGTCCTGATGATCCTTACAAAGGCAGACAAGACAAACACCACTCTCACCCCCTCGTAACAAAACCCTCTTGTTGCAGCTCATGTGTTGAGCATCTGTGACCTCCACCCTCCTGACAACCTTTCACCCCTAATACCTGACCCACCTACTTTTTACTAGCCTCACTCCATCCCCCCCGATATCTTGAGGGTGACTCCATCTGGGGAGGGGTGCGAAGTTGAGAGGCTTTTGGGTTTCATTGTGCGTTCGTCCGAATATTGATTGACGTTTGGAGGCCTAATTACGTCTTCGGGATATCCCCCGTCAACCATTCACTCCGACGACAATTGCCACACGTGAAATATAACGTTCGTAACTTGCGGAAATACGTCAAGTTGATTAAAACGTGTAAATACTCCACTTTGCGCGAAACCGACTTCAATTTTTATTTCGTGATAAATATCGCTATTTATACCTTAATATTTTAAGGATACGACACAATTATTGAGCCATAACTAGATCATTCGAAGCAGAGTTATTTCCATTATTTACTGAGTCGCCAACGACAAATTCTGAGTACGACACACGTTCAAGCTAATTTGATTTTGCATCAAGTGCATGGTTCAATAGGACGAAAATACCTCATACTCATGTTCTTTGGTTTATTCGTTCAATAATCAACCAATTTTAATATATTAGAGAGAAAGCCTATTTTGATTCGCATACAAATTTCTCGCAGAAAAAGGCAACATTTCTGGAAAACAAAACACTGGATATTCATCTTAGTTGATCTCGATATGTAATTTAGCCCGTTTCGGTGGCCACTGTGGGGAGTTATACTTTGGTTTGTAGGTGGATCACGCTTCGTTGTTTATAATCGGAATCACCATTTTTCATTTCAAACTCGGATTTTTCCCCGAATTTCATGCAGAATGAACCAACCGTTGATTTTCTTTAGCCAAAACTGACCGAAATTGGGCATAAAAATCAAATATTCACCAAAATTAAGTGAGACACTTGACCTGTCACAATTTGGTTTCATGTTAAATTCAATGGTGACGCTCATTTTTCATTTCATTTTAACCCATTTTTTGACAACCTGAAACGGAATTGTTTTCCATCACTAAAAATTACCTTACCTTAGTACCTGAAATGAAAATGAGAGAGAGAGAGAGAATGAATGAATGAATGAATAACGTCTTTTATTGAAAAATCTGGCGAGATTTGGTCATAAAATGACCACTCTTACACCTAACCAGAGAGAGAGAAAACTGTCTAATGCTCAAAAAGTGGTTAGAATAAAGTGCTTAAAAGATTTAATTAGAGTGCTCAAAAGTGGTTAGAATAGAAAACTTGAATCGTGTCTCACTTGGTGAAAATTTGAAATTTGAAATTAATGGCAAACGTTGGTCAGTTTTGGAAGCAGGCTGAGAGTTTAATTTTGCATGAAGTTTGGCGCAGAGTTTGAATCTGAAATGAAAAAATGGGGGGTTCCAATTTGATATAACGAACGTCCACCCTTTCTTGGCCATCCTGTATTATGTATAATGCATATTATGTCGTTTTCGAAGATTCTGTTGGAAGTAGATCGGTTTATGGGGGGTCCCAGATCAGTCCGGCCACCCTACTAGATTCATAGTAAAATAACAATGAACCTCATTTGTAATCCAAATGCCCTCATGTACACGTTAGACCAAAGGCCTCTCACTCCAGTTATAGCGAGGATGATAAAAATAAAGTACCTACCAATCGTGCAACCAATCGCTCATTTGTGGGCGCCTGTTTTTTATTTTTATTTTTTTAAATTTTTTTAATGATGGTTAAATTGTTATTTGTAACAAAACCGAGTTTTTACCCTGGAAAAAAGCAAAAAATTCTCAAACGTCTATCGGTGGTGCAGTTGGCATCTAAATGGAATAGAATCCACCGTTTGAACAAGCTGAGAATGTAGTGATTTTTTTTTTTTTTTAATTTACGCGCTGTGTCTGCGTCTGCAAAAAAAGTCGAATTCGAGTTAAAATATTGAGAGACAGTTCTCAGAACTATTTCAGTGATTTAAAATGTATTTGACTACTTGAAAGCGAGTGTCCTCAACTAACGAAATTTTCCTAAACCTGTGTTTTCCTACACAGCGAACGATCGAATCAATAATTCGTTTAAAAGTCACTTCTTTTGGCTTCGAATTTTTCATACATATAGAGAGATATAATTTGTCAATGACCGAATTTTCCCCCAGAAATTTCCCCGGAAAAAAGTGAATTTGAACCAAATTCACCTAACGCATTTCGAACCCTATTTTACTACCTAATGTACAGATTTTGTTTACATCGAAACTGGATCCATCTGGTTTGAACAATTGCGGTCATTCTTGTCGCTACATCAATTTGGACAACATTGCCAAACTACAGACAAAAAAAATTGAAAAAAAAAAAAAAATAATAATAATAATAAAATAAAGAAAAATAAAAACAAAGAAAAACAATTTGGGTCGTCCAATTAAATGGTTTTTTTTAACCAAAATGATCAAAGCAAGAGGACGTTATAATTCAGGAAGCTCAGTTGTCCCAATGAAAACTTCAACACTACCATCCAGGTAATCAGCGGTATCACAAATCGTCATAGCTCACAATAATTGTTTTCAATGTGGAGCTTTCGAAAGTTGGTCGCACGAAATTGACGATGAAAATTTACGAAAATTCGGCTCATACCTAACTAAGATCATGCAAAATGGTCAAATCAAAATTTCATAAGCGATTGGATTCAGTGAGCTCACAGATAGGTCTTGTAAAGGAAGTGTTGTGTTATCTACCACACCATGATAAGAACGATTCTGGTCATCTTAATAGTAGGTCAATTTCCATGTAGGTACACCTAAACAATCGTTACGTTAATGATTCAAGTAGTTGTTTACGTCCCAACAATAAATGAAAAAATAAAAAAATAAAAATAAATACATGATAAATAATTCAAATTATTTTTAAACAATTCGATACTCTTTTGAAAATGAAATGAAACCAAAAGACAAGTGTGCCGCACAATGTTTACATACACTTTCGACTATGTCAACTCTCGCCAGCAACACGACGCCCGTTAAAATTTTCGTGAGGTGACATTCCGTTGGTAAAAATTCCACATTTCAAGGCCAAATTTCAAACGGGTTTCAGAGTCGCTCAAGTTGCGGTGACAGCGGAAATTAGAATCAGAATGCAAAACGTAAACAAACGAGCGTGCAAAGAGGAGGGTTGAGGGGGTTGTAAAATTCCGGTGTTTCGGGTGCGTCGAAATGTTGGCAAGTTGAATGTTTAATGATAACGGTGATTAGGGTGATTGTGAGGAAATGGTGTTGAGTTATAGTGTGAGGTGGATTATGAGGTTTGTTGGCGGTGAAATTATTTTTGGTTAATCAAGTTATTTGAATGTGTATTTAATTTAAAAAAAATGTACATATTTGTATATTAAATATACAAATACGTACAAATTTTGTGATGAGGGTTTGTGAAGGGGTTTGTTTGTTGGGAATCTCACCTGATGATTGCAGGAAGACATGTCCGTGGCTGTGGTCGAATTGGGGTTGTGAGCGGACGAGAGCGACGGCTGTTTTGGCGGACGGCTGAGCGGCGGTAACCCGGCGAGGTTGAGACGGAGGCCGATGACGGCGGCGGCGGGGCTCCGACGGGGGTTTTTGGTCCGCCCGACGGGGTAAACGAGCGAGAGCGAGGCAACAAGGGGGAAAAGAAGAAAAAGGGAGGGAAAGACTCTCCCGAGAAAGTCGGAACAAAAGGCGAGCCCGATCTGAAGCGAGCGGATCTCCTGAAGCGGGACCGGCGAGCGGCTGTACAAGCGCAGAAAGGGCCGCCCTCCTCGCCTCCCCCGTAGCGACTCGCCCCCACCGCTCTTGCGCCGCTATGAGCTCCGTCTCTATTGGCTCCCGTCCTTCCTTTACACACCTCCTTCTCTTTCCTGTCCCCCACCTCTTCGTCCACCCGCTCGTCCTCTCCCGTTCTTACGCCCCCACCTTCCCCGTCATCTATCCTTCTCTCCCCTACATCCCCTTTCCTACCACCCACTCACTTTAACAACACATATATTCAGTAGTGACCTTCCCTTAATCCTCTCGGTTTCCTGTCTTTCTTTCTCATTCTTTGCTTTTTTCAACCCCCACCTTCCACTCCTCACGTACGGTTCCTTACAGCCTTTCCGATTTTCTTTTCTTCCTCCCCCCCCCCCCCCCCCCGCACCCCTCGCACCACATTGACACCACCCATCACGCCCCCACCCTTCAATTCAACCCCTAACAAGAAAAATGTTCCATATTATATACCAAGTACACGCGATTGTAACACAACTACAAACACACTACTGAGAAATGGATCGTTTTTGGTGCTAGAAATTTTTACTTACAACAATCTATCCGAACAATATCGTTAATAAAATCTGCTCTAAAAAAAAAGTATCTTTACAAAACAACAAATTGACACGTTTCGTCCCAAAGCGCAGAAAACAGGGCGAATTTAGTATAGGTAGGTACTCAGTTTTCAAGTAAAAATTCTTCATGTTATTAAGTATTAATTCTTATGTTCAAGTAAAAATTATTCTTCACTATATTCTGGGCACAGGAATGCTAATTTGTAATCTGTATCATACGACGATCCCAACATTGCTACCAAATTGTAGAAATTTAATGACGAATGTGGAAGTTGCCGAGTAAATCTTGATTATATTGGATGGTCGTTTCCCCTTCAATTTCGGGTCTTATGTTCGTGAATGGCATTCACGTGTGATACTCAATTTCAGGCTCTATTACGCGCGATCCCTACAACTTTGTACTAATACAAAACCAAAATTTGTACGGCGAGGGTCCTAAAATGGAAAATGCGAATGGTGATAATATAACGATCTTTTGTTTGAGAACAAGAAACTTCCCCGAACGTAGTCTCACAAGACATGATATTATCTTATGAACCGTACATAAACGTATACATTTTTCTCCGTAGATCCCCATCATTGAAGATTCGAGTGATCATTCTTTTTATTAATTTGGCGTAATTTTGTTTGTTTTTATTTCGCAGAACTGAACCTTCACAACCTTAATCGTAGTCATGCATGTTCTTTCCATGAGCAGAAAAATGGTCCCATTATAGAAAATATAATAATCAATACCATTTTCATTTGCATATGTTTTTCTTCAAGTACAAACAGACATTTCTAAGTGTGAAAATGATCAGTTACAAAAATGTCATAAGTGATCATTCTTACACTAAGAATAATCCACATTCAGTTTGGATAACAGGAATACAAATAGGGTCATAATTAATCCCATAATTTTCTCGTTTTGGCGGATCATACGTTTACCTTTTTTTTCAGCTACCAATTTAACACATGCATAGACTTAGTACTTATGGTCATCTTCAACATTACCAGGTTAAGCTGCAGAAGGAATCAGCTGTACTTACCTGAAACAAGCAAAACGAAAATGAAACCTTAGGTACCGGGTTAATTATGTATCGGGGATAACAAAGAGAATTAAATTTGTGAACGCAATAGGGCGAAAATTGTTGGTATTTTGGATGAACTGTATGGACTGTATCTGTACCAGAAAGTAACCAAGTGTCGATGGATTCGACTTTTATGTTTAATGGCTTTGATAATAACCATAATGAAATTAACAAAATTCGTTACAAAATGATTTAATCATTTCGTAGTTCTGTGGAAAAAAACTGCACATTCGAACTCAACATAAAATTTAATTATAATCGCAAATTATTATTAGATTTATTTTTCAGGAATATGATAATTTTCAACTTATTGCGTGAAAATTTCAAAAATTTAATTCGTATTAAATATATATTATAAATTTTATGAACTGAATACCTTTACTAATAATGAGTTAAGACAATGAGTAAATTATTTTACCATTTAAAGATCAACTACGAAAAATACACAGGTACAATAAACGTAGGTGTAAATAAAATTAAAGTGCCGTAAACTCTTTGATATATTTTATTTACATGGCACAACAATTCCAAACTCGACTGTTTCGTCAAAACTATTGAGTACCACCCAAATGCCACCAGTTGTTCAGCGTGTGGAAATTAACTGGGTTTATCATTCTTTTGTATAAATTGTAAGAAATCTTATGTCAATTAACATTTTCAAAAAAAAAAGTTAAACCCGTATAGTGTTTCAGAAGCCCCTCAGAGCCCCACGAGTTGAACCGATCCAGAATCGTACCAGAACAAAATCTTGGCGCGATAAAAATCGGGGGAAAACTAGTGAAGAACCTTAAGTTTACAACGGTGTTCAGGGAGGTCTCAAGAATAAATCCTGGCCACCAATGCGCCGTGGAAATGTTTCGGGGAATAGTTATACTCTAAATTAGCATAAAAACAGAGGTATTTCAAACCCCTCACAGAATTGATTGTGGCAAATCAGTGAGCGAATCAAAAGATTTCAACCTTAGTTTCGTGTCTAATGTGTATTCAACAATCGAGTACATTAAAGTTTTTTTGTTTAATTTCCCACCCAAAATCCGATTTTTGACGCGCTAGATCGGTGTTCTGAAACACCGTGGGATCAGGCAAACTTTGCGGACACAAAAATATGGAGATGGTAGTATTTTGTCAAATCTACAGATTAAAAAAATAAAAATCAAAAAAGGAGAAAAATCCTACCGCTCACAAACAAATCTTGCAGAAGGACTTTTATTGTTAAGTATAAATTGTGCAGACATTTGATTCGGGCAATAAAAAACCTTAAGAAAATAACAATTTGAAAAACTACATCTTTGTAGTTTTAGGACAGGTGTCCCCCGACAATGGGTTCTCGGCCAAAATTATTCCGAAAAAGTCACCTCATTCGGCCTCGTGGGCAGTGTCCGTCAAATGCCCCATTCATAACCTCATAGATCCTCACAGTGTGGCCGGGTGGCCCATCAGGTCCTGAGGCCCCCCAAAAAAACGCTTCCAAAATGGCTCTCAACTCGGCCCACTACTCCAAATCCTTCAAGAATAAAAAAAAAAAATCTATTTTGCAGCCCCTTTTTAGCTTCAAGAGCCCATCGAACTGTATGGCGATCGGTCTAAAAAAACTTGCGGGTACAAACAACTGCTGAGAGAACCAAGTGAATTGTCACGCTACGTGGGCCTCTCTGGTTTGGTTTTTTGCGTTCAACTTTTTTCTTCTTCTTTTTTTTTGCTCACATCGGGTTAGTTTAATTAGACGAAGACGTTCTGAAACAGTTCTTTATTTAAAACTAAAACTATGGAAAAATTAATCGAAAAATGAATAAGTTGGGAAATTGGATTTTATTGAAAATTAGCTGCGAAGTTTTTTTGTTTGATGGGGAATTTATTATACTTTAATTTAGTATATAGTGAGTTTTTACGTACAATTGACCGTTTTCGATGTAATGAGGAAAAACTGAAACAAGTCCGACAATTTCGAGGTTTTTCGGTCGCCAAAAATTTTGCACAACCTCCTCGAGGTCGAAAACTTGGATTTAGCATCACCAAACATGTCCGAACAACACCCTGAAATTTCATTAACTTCGGAATTTTTCGTCGCTAAAAGTACCTGGCCACTGGACTATATACCCCACGTTGTTGTCGAAATTTTGAAAATCCTTTGAATTTTTTTATAAAGAGGTGCGCATTGAATATATAGTATATAATAATAACTATCATTCACATAGATTTTATCATATTTTTATCGAAATGAAATTCTTCTTTTTGTGTTTTTTTAAATTTTAAGTTGTGGTTTTTGGTTCAAGATTGCCCATTTTCCCGCACCTCTAGGCCGAATACAGAGTTGAAATTCGTTGGGCGATATCGCGGGATGCTTCAGCGTAAAACCCTGTAAATCGCAGCAAGGAGCTGTTTTTGATGCCGCTGTTTGGAGTTTTGAACGGAAAATTCGCCTTGTTGCTGAAAAAATTCTGAAATAATGTTTGGCGGGATATCGACGTTGGAACAGGCCCTAATATGCATTTTCAATACAATAAATTCGATAAAATTGTTCAAATCCTGTCCAATAACAGTGAAAATTTAATGACACAAATATTGAAAAAACTATATTAGCACGTTTTTATTAAGTGAGTTATCTTTTAGTAATATTTTAAAATGGACGTTAATGCAAATTTTCTTGGTTCGACATATTCGAAAACAATGGACTTGTTTTTGGAAAAAATCACTAAAAAATAAGTTGGAGATACGACCATTTTAAAGAAGTATGCAGGGTACTAGTGCATTTAAATTCCAGCTCAACCGGAAAATGTACATCGGGTCCGTATTAGTTGCCTTTGTATATTCCCAGAATCCTCAAGTCAAATATAGTTCCTAACAATTGGAGAGAAAAATGAATACTTACAAGAGTGCAGATTGCAGAAGTGGAGATGAAACTGACTGGCAGGGGAGGAGCCATCTAAGAATTTCATCTTGTGAATAACAAAACAGCTAGAAAAAAAAAAAAAAACAGCGGGAGACCTGTCGGACGAATTTGCACGCGAAATTGTAGTTGGACGGAAAATCAGAATGGGAGGTGGTTTGGAGGTTGGTTCTCAAGCTTTGGGTCCGCCCACTTTGGCCCTGCAATTGGCTTTTATTCCTCTGGGCCTGACGCCAGAATTGTTTTCAAGGACTGTTTCTTTTGGAAGATCATCTTGTTCATAACGAGAGAGGGAGCTGATGAGCGAAAGTTGGGAGAGCGATACGAAGGGGCTGCCCGACCAGAACGATGGGAGGGTTGCAGTAAAACGAAAATAGAGGATTTTGATTTACAAGCATGAAAAGTATGTGCTGGAACGACTTTGGAGACGTAAAATTATGTCAGAAAATAATTAAGGGGCGCAGTAGGTCAGAAAAGATGGGTTACATCGGATCCGATTTCTGCGACACCCTTCACGATTTCCGTCGGCATTTGTCAACAATATAAAAGCTAATCACAATGATTCGACGAACAGTACCCCAACCTACTCGGAAAAATCCTGCTTTGATTGAACGAATTGATTGCGTTTCACCGATCCACCGAGATGACACATTCTGAACAATTCTATCGAAAGAACTTTAATGAATGGACGCTATCAGTTTTCGCCACTCGACCGTATAAAACGACTGCATTGGGCAGGATTGTACCACCAGAGCGAGCTGGTGAGAGTCTTTGACGATGGTGAAACCACTTAACATCATAATATGATTAATCATATTATGATAATAATTATAAAAATAATATCATATTTCTTAAGACAGCCTGGACGGCGGACAATTCATTTTTGGAATCTACTCATCTTGAAGCATTTGGCGCCGGCCAAAAGTTTTGAGCCCATAATGAAAATATCGGTTGAATTATTCCGAGAATAATAAAGCAAAAAAAAAAAATTTACATCCCTTTCATTGTAACTGATAATAATAAAATTTAATGTAAAGTAAAATTGAAGTAAAGTGGTTTTTGTGTGTTAACCAACATGGTTCTCACAATTGGGGCAGGAGCCGACCCCGCACTTCTTTGAAAAGCTTAAGAATTTCCTTGATCCTGAGAAATACCGCGACTAAACCCCTCGAAAATTTCAATTAACAAGGCCGGGACGCGAACCCCAGTCCCCGAGGTGAGTTTCCCTTGTTATAACGCCTTAGCTCGCCAGCTGGTAGGTACTCTCTTCGGCGGTAGATTTACTAAATTTAATGATAATAAATTTATTATCAATAACACGGATTTTTTCTAAAAAATGTCACTTTTAGGCGCCTCGCACATTTCGCCATACATGAAAAACATTTTGAAAAAAAAAAAAATCTGTACCTACATTGTTTGGACAGATGTGGGACCGGTCGTCATCGACTCGGCACGATTGTTGACTCGGCACACCCAAAACAAAATGTCTAACGTGACTACGCTAGCTTTCATATTTGTATTTACTCGAAGAATTAGTTAAGGTCTGAAGTAAAATCAGTCAAGAGTTAAGGAGTGTTCAAGCCCTGTATTAGCCGTCGTCAGAAAATGTTTACAAATATAAAATATAAATATAAAAGTTATGGGCGTCAATCGATATAAGTACAAAGCCGTCGTCAGAAAATCTTTACAAATATAGAATATAAAAATATAAATATAAAAGTTATGGGCGTCAATCGATATAAGTACAAAAAATTTGTGTGGGACCTCGAAAAACGGATTATGCGTCCAAAATTACTCGGAAAATGATCCTTAAAAAATCCCATATACATATGCTACATGTAGCACCATGAGAACCCAATTGATCCCCACCGTGAAATAGAATCGTTCTGGGACCCCCAAAAATGGATTGTACGTCCAAAAATACTTCAAAAACGACACCTAACTCGAACCCATTGCCGAAACCTTTCAAAAAACACTGCAAATTTTACAAAAGGGTTTATTATTCTTTGATAAAGGTTACTTGTGCGAAAATTAATTCGGTTTATATAAAAAACATTTTAAAAAAAACTTTTAATTTTTTCAATTTTTACTCAGAAAATATTTGACCTTCTGGGATTCTTCAAAAAACCCTATTGCATCCCCATGAAAGCCCAATAGATCCCAACAGCGAAATCGGATCGTTCTGGGACCCCAAAATATGGATTCGACGTCCAAAATTACATCGAAAACGTCACCTAACTCGACCCCCTAGCCGAAAACCTTTAAAAAACCCTCCTTCAGCCCCATTTTAGTCCCATAGCGCCCCACGGGTTTGGGCGATCAGACTGAAAACCTTGCGGGCACAACTAGAGGATAAACCAAGTATTTTGTCAAGATTACCGATTTGTTGAAAAACTCCTACTGCCCAAAACGGCCCGGACGGCGGTGTACGGCAGACGGACATTTCGTTTATGGTATTCCTGTCTAGACATCTTGAAACGTGAACCTAATGTCAAATTTTGAGGCCGATCTGAATTTTAAACCTCCGTCGCGATTACGTGGGTGTATTATTCCAAGAATAATAAACCAAAATGATGAATAATCATATTCTTGGGATTTTGAAATGAGTATTCATTAAATGAACAATAAACTTTATTGTCAAAGAAACTCGTTTTTAGAGTTTTGGCGTGAACAGCCTTGAGAATGCTGGACAGAAGATGAGGCCCTTTGAAATCCTGTACTAGAGGGTGTTTCCACCGAGGATCGATGAAGGTAATGTATTTCAAGGTGGTGAAAGGGGGTAGATTGTGAGGGAACGAGTAAGGAGAAAGAGAGGAAAGGAAGAGAAAGGGTTCATCAGACAATGGAGAAAGGCACACAATGACACTGGAGGGGGGGGGGGGGGGCTTTGAGGCCTTTTGCGCAGGCTCCGCCCCGCCCTCCCACCACCCCCACGCTAATTGTCTTTTTCGCATTGTTCCAAGGTGTTGTACATCACCGACACCCCCGCCCCGGACCCTCTGCTTTAATCTCTTTTAAATTACATCTCTTTTTACCTCAGTGTTTTTTCCCCCTTTTAATTGCAGGAACCCGAGTTTAGCGAAGGCGAGGTCTCCCGGTTGAAAAGGTTATCTACCATTCTCTCAAATGATAAAAGCGGCGCTTCTGTTCAAACATAGGGACATTTTTAATGAGATAAAAAGAGTAAACATTGCGAGCGAGGCTCTGAAGTGAAAGACAGAGAGAGCGGGAAAAAGAGAATGTGAAAAGGGTGGGTGGAAAAAAAATTAAAGAGAAAACAGGAAGAGGGAAGGCTTGATAACGAAGTGAAAAGGATTGTCAGGGCCGAGTGGGGAGTAGCTTGGTTTGCAGCGATGAATGGTAACAGTTTCCCGAGTCATCAAAGAGTTGGGTGTTGAAGCCGATACAGCTTGAGCGTCGAGCGTTGAGCGTCGAGAGTCAGACGTAGGTGACATATCGTTTCTTTTGTACGGAAGGCACTCATCGAGGGAGTCGGGTATCAATTAATACCGCGCTAATCAGCGTGTTCAGTGGCTCCGAGGGCCCTTCAGGGTGCGGGGATAATAGGAATTACTGAAAGTGACGTGCGGCGAGAAGGGAGGTCCTCCTTTTTTTTTCTCTCCTCCGCCCTTCAATGTGACTCGGATTGTGTGAGGGGGCCCTCCCGAATGAACGTCAGAATGAATCAGAAATGAATCGTCATGCTGTGGGGGACACGATAGTGTAACTAACCTGCCTCACTCTCGAGGGACTTGTCCTCACCTGTGGCAGGTGGCTTCCGATTGGATGAGGACATAATTCATGTGTCGCACAATTTCTCCGAACGACGATCTAATTTGAATAGGATGTCGAACAAAGCGTCCACAGGGATTTACGACGGCTCAAGAGATCCCTCCCAATGAAAAAACAAAAAGTCCCGTTTTCGAGTGGTTGTGGATGCGAGCTCGATGTCGTCACTGCTGCTATACACAACAAACTCTTTCAAGGCCATCAATTTTTCCTACCCCGGCACGAAAACCAAAAAAATTGAATTAACTAAGTACCCACTTCAGTAGTTTTTAACCGTGAAGTAGGGCTGGAATGATCGGTTGGTGTTTTTTCTGCAAATTTTACGACAAGGTTTATTAATTAATAATTAACGTATTAATTAATAATTAACGTACTTAAAAAACCCCAGCTTCCGATCCTCACAGTGAAATTGGATTGTTCTGGGACCCCAACAAAATTTGTGGGATTCTACGTTCAATCCATTTAATGGATTCTACGTTCAAAATTACTTCGAAAACCACACCTAACACGACCCCATGGAAACCCCCCCTTTTTAGCCCCAAGAAGTCCCACGGGTTCGAGCGATTGGGCTAAAAACCTCTCGGACACAACTAGATTGAGTGAACAATGGAATTTGTCTGAATTGCTAAGATGAAAAATTCCTAGAATTCTCACAATATTATGATTTTTGAAATTTACGCGTCATGAAACGTACCTATAGCGAAAAATTTTGAAGCAGATCAAAATGTTTTACCCAAGATTATTCCAAGAATAATAAACCAAAAATAGTAACTCTTCTGAGAAGAGTTTATTTTGGATGTTCGAAACTCGTCGGACCAGTCTACAATCCGTTTCCATTTAAAATTGTAATAAGACCATGTAATTAATCCCATTTTCAGCGTTATTATTAAATAATAACCAATTACTAGCACTAGTAATTAGTTTTTATTTAATATTTTAATTAAGTACTACTCTCTGAAACTATAAGCATTCCACAAAGAAACAACAAGAAACTAAAAAAATAAATGTTCTTGTACATTGTTGGGACAGAAAATAAACCTCGAAAATTCGAGTCTACACCCAACCTAAAATTACTTCGAAAACGACCCCTCATTCGACCTCTTGTCGTCGTTCAAAAGCCGCATAGACCCCCAGAATATAGACGTAATCTACGTCTTCGGACCCTTCGAGACACCCCACTCGACCCCCACCCGATATCCTTCAAAATCCCTCTTAGCCCCTTTTTAGCCGAACGTTTGAGCAATCGTTAAAATGGGCGTTTTGGAATTGTCGTATTTAAGACTCAGCCGACACCAGCAATCACTGATTTTCGCAAAATCATTAATTTCGCCGTTCAAGCCGGTTTTGATGAATGATTCGCTGAATTTGTCAGCTTCCGAATGGATTCATAAAATTCAAGGTCCATCCGCCGATCGCCATTCATGCCAGTTTCAACAAGTGGAATTTGGTTTTTTGTGAAAATGAACATTTTCCCCTTCTAATAACTAGATAGGTATGTTACAATTTACATTATTTGTATAGGCAAAACACTAAGTGTCTTCGTATCTATATGTTTGCGCCCAAAAAGGTTTTGTAGGTTTTCGCGTGTTTTTGCACACAATCTTCGTATCATATCTTCTAGTTTTTGTATCTACATGGTTGTGCCCACAATGTTTGTATTCATGGAGGAAAGGATGGAGGAAAGGAAAGGAGATTCTATTCCTCTTCATAGGAAATCGCGTCCAGGCTCTTCATGCCTGAGCGCGCAACGCTCGCTATCTGCTGGATCTCATTTTGAGTTGGCCCTTCTTTCAGTTCGCACTTATTTCGCTAGGGTGAGCCACTGTTTGTTTACGCCACGTGTTTTGTTTACTGACATGGGAAACTATTATGTGACTTTTTTTTTTCCTGCGGTGATTGCTTTCTCTTCCCGACAACGAAGACTTATATTTTCAGTGTTAATAATTAAAACTGAAAATAAATAATAGATGAATAATTATTATTCATATATTATTTTGAAGTTTAACTTCCTTTAATAGACAGAATTGTTGTCATTGGTTGGCTGGTGAATAATAATTATTGTTATTAAAAGCTTGCCTTTCGAGGCAGGCAAAACGAGAAGTCAATGGTCAGTTCTTTGGTGCAGCTGGCCATGTATACGAAGGAATTTCCCTTCACGTCCCTCCGCGAGCTCAACTAAGGTAACTAACTGATAGTGTTGGAAAATCCGACAAGGGACACGATTTAAATTAATGGATGATTATGTTATATAAGTAGGTTCCTAATTAGATTCTCGAGAGATAGCCTCTTACCTCTTTCGTCATACACTTGCTACAATACAGAACTCCACGTCTAAAGTACCTAGGTATAGTGGGTTTGCTTCAACATTATATTTCTGTATTTCAGACAGAGAAGTTGGCTCAACTCCATCCAATGAAAGGATCTTCAATGTCACCCTCTTTGCCTCTCTAACCGTCCACAAGTTTGAAAATCAACCCCCATTGAAGCCTGATCTACATTTTAAATTCGCTGACCGTTGCTCAAAATCAAACATGTCTCCCATTTCTCGTCCTCATAGCCCTTCAGAGCTGTCGCCGAAGTCACCTCATGTAATGCACCCTTTAAGAAAGCAGTACACGAAGAAGACGGTATCTCAAGGCAATTAAAGTTTGCCTCGTCTTAGTATGACCTACTTTGTAGTCTACACTCTAAGAGTACTCTACACTACGTATCTTTAGTCTTGTTGGGCTTCCTAGTACTTAAAATTTGTGTTTATTTTTTGCAGATGTCAAAGGGGCCTCCGACAACTACTTCACCTTGTAATAAGACTGCAGTTACGAAGCTTACAGCACCAGCTCACTATCTTCATGGCAGGTAAAACCGTTTACATGCAAAGGCCTGGCAGGCCGCTCGTTCCGCCCTGACGTGGCAGTCGTTGCGGCCTGGCGGGGCACTGGTTCCGCACTGAGGGGGCGGTCGTTGCGGCCTGGGCCGGAGCTTTAATATAATAGATAGAGCTTAAATAGATGGAACACTTCATCATCCTGTGACTTGCAGAATTTCCTGCTAATGAGGCTGGTGCACGAGTGTCAACAAATCGGAAGGTTTCACGGGGCCAGGTTAGTTTGCTAGCAATTTCGATCTGAGCGGCAGAAGACCGTTGTTTTGAATAGCGTACGGTGTTCTTCTCTCTTCTCTCCCTCCAAGACTATTTCTCCGACCGAAATTTCATTGCCCCCACGCTTTTTAAAATTTAATCAGCTTTCACCTAAAAAAAAAAAAGAAAAGTAAGATCGGACCAACCGTTCCCGCGTTATAGGCAAAAATGTGCAAAGAAACACGGTTTTTTTTTTTCGAAATTTGCCACTTCTTTGCCGAGCCTGCCCCTCCCTTATCAACGCTCAAATCAAAATTTCACACAGAATAGCTGCGATGGGAAATTTATTTAGCTTTCACGAGAAAAAAAGAAATTTGGAATCGGACCAATAGTTCTTCAGATACAACCGAAAACGTTCTGAAAAACGTGCTTCCGCTGTCTTCAGGTTATCAACTAAAATGTTCGCATTTAAAAAAAATGGCCTATTTTCAAAGTGTCATAACTCTGAAACTAATTTATCTACACAGCTCCGGTTGGGCTTAAATTGTCACACATTTAATGCTATTTAAAAAATCATTTATGTTTTTAAATAGTAGTTTTTGACGGACAATGCATAGGTATTTTATTAGATATAGAGCAAAAACTGAAATAAGGGCGAAAAAAAAACGCTGCAAATTTTACACGAGGGTTTATTATTCTTTGATATAGCTTACTTGTGCAAAAATTATTTCTGTGTTAATGGAAAAAATTTTCGAAAAAAAAATTTTTTTGTGGATTTTTTTTCAACAATTTTTTTTTTCAAAAATGCATTACCTATAGGTAAGAAATATATTTCTTACTCGAAAATATTTAACCCCCTGGGATCCTTCAAAAATCCCATTTTTAGCCCCATGAAACCTCTATAGATCGCCACAGGGAAATCGGATTGTTCCGGGACCCCCGAAAATGGATTCTACGTCCAAAAATACTTCGAAAACGACACCTAACTCGATCCCATAGCTAAAAGCCTTTAAAAAAAACCTCCCATAGCCCCATAGCACCCCACGTGCCATGTGGACTGAAAACCTTGCGGGCACAACTAGATGGTAAACCAAGTATTTTGTCAATATTTCAGATTTAAAAAAAAAATCCTACTTCCCAAAACGGCCCGGACGGCGTACGGCGGACGGACGTTTCGGATTTAGAATGTAGACCTCTTGAAACGGATAATGTCAAATTTTGAGGCCGATCGGAGTCGTCGACCCCCGTCGCGAAAACATAGGTGTATTATTCCAAGAATAATAAACCAAAACGGTTGGTGCTATCACGGAAAATCCGGGCTAAGGCCCTGGTGTTTTTGAGTGCGTTCACGCAGAAATAATCATCAATCTAAAATACATCTTTTCGGGTGGGGACTCGTGAGCTGACTTTACGGTTTCCACCAATGCTGAACCAAAACTCTAATCTTTCCTATCGGCTCTTTACTTGCTGCAATCCCGAAACAACGTGAAGTGCCTCTTCTTCACTTCTTCTGACCCTATTACTTGGTCAACTGCAATTATTGGATCAACTTATTATAAGTTGGATTTGTAAGCAGTATTTCTGTTTGCTCTTGTACAGAAACATTTCTCGTAACACTAGCTCACCACGTCGGCAGATCTAACACATTTCAGTTACCTAATAACTAAATACATTTCAAGCAAAAACAACACTTACCGCTCACTGGCGCACAGCAGTATTCATACACAAACTCCACCGGACAGTACCCGAATTTTCTTTTTATCCCTTCCTGATGTCTACACGGCAGAAATACCCTAACGGTTAGGGAAATACTACGCGAATTTATCACGTGAAACGGGAAGTTCCCGTCGGGAACTTGATAAATAAAGCTGCTCGAATACACCTTGAGCCTTTGGTAAACACAGAAGGTTCCGCCATCTTGTAGTTGTTTTTGCCGGCCGGGTCCTTTGTTTACAAATTGTTTGTTGACATGTCGCTGTTATTACCGCAATTTGTATTGTCCCCGAGCACTATCCCCATTGATGGTGTGATGTACATCATAATTAGTAGGAAATTATATCATCCTAATGTGACTTATCTTTTTCCAGCTTCAAACGAAGAAACCTTAACCCCATCGTCAAGTTCATCAATTTCTTCGCAACCCAGTTCTCTACCACGTAGTTTTAAGCATTTCACAGGTTTACACAAGTGAGTTTCGAGATGATTAGCTAAAAACCACAGTTTTAGGGGTATTTCGTTGTGCTGAATTCGAAAATGACCACCGTTTGTCAAGGCCACGTCCATTTTTTGGGATATGCCAGGCATTGGTTAGTAATCCCGTTTCAAGATGTCTAGATTCCATAAACGAAATGTCCATCCACGTCCGGGCCGCTTTGGGCAGTAGGATTTTTTTTTTAAATGTGACAAAAATTTGACAAAATATGTACTAGGTTTACTATCTACTTGTGCCCGCATGGTTTTCAGCCCGATCCACTGAATCCGTGGGGCACCAAGGGGCTACGGGAAGGGGTTTTGAAGGTTTTCGGCTATGGGGTCGAGTTAGGTGTCGTTTTCGAAGTATTTTTAGACGTAGAATCCATTTTTGGGGGTCACAGGACGATACAATTTCACCGTGGGAGTCTATGGGGCTTTTGTGGGGCTAAAAGTAGGATTTTTAAAGGATCCCAGGAGGTCTAATAAGATGTCGTTTTACGAGTAATTTTGGACGCATAATCCATTTTTCGAAATACCACATCTTTCAAAACATTGTACCGATTTTTTTTTTCTTTCAAATTTTTTAAATATGTAGGTACCTAATTTCTTTGACAGAATTAATTTTTGCGCAATTATGTGGTACTCTATATCAAAGAATAATAAACCCTGGTGTAAAATTGGCCGCGTTTTCTGTTTTTAAGCAGTTCTTATAGGTAGTGCTTCTTGAAGCCAAGATGTCCAAACGTAAATCCGGTTGGCAATTTGGATTCTGCGAGAAAAGTTACTATAGGTAGAGGTTTGGTTTCATCGGGGTTCTCTAGAAAATATGAGTTTCAAAGAATTAACTGCTGCTTACAAATTGAAAGCTCCCATGGAAACAATATTTTAGCACCTGAGTAGGTTAAGCACCGATTTTTATTACAGAAAATTATGTCATTATACAGAATGTTCGCCGAGTTTTCGAAAATTTATATTTTCTTCTTCAGGGCTCAGAGAGAAGTTATCGTTTGGATTTAACAACGATGTCAATTAAAGGTAGGAACCGGGACACACCAATCATTTGATTTGTGCTAGAAGTGGTATTATTGCAAGAGAAGAGAAGAAATAATTTTAACATCATAAAAATCTCAAAAACGTTAAGCAGCAAGAAGTGTGAAACAAACATAATATGTAGATTATGGAGATCGACCCGAAAGTTGTTTGTTTCACACTTCTTGCTGCTAAATATATTATACAGAATGTATACATGTATGATTTTTTTGTTTATTATTCTTGGAATAATGCAGCTATGTAATCTAGAGGTTTTCAGCCCGATCGCCCAAACCCGTGGGGCTCTGTGGAGCTAAAAAGGAGCTACAGGAGGGCTTATATGAAGAGTTTCGGCTATGGGGTCGAGTTAGGTGTCGTTTTCAAAGTATTTTTGAACGTAGAATCCATTTTCGGGGGCCCCAGAACGATTGGATTTCACCATGGGGATTTAATGGGCTCTCATGGGGCTTCAAATTGGATTTTTGAAGGATCCCACGAGGTCAAATATTTTCCAAATATTTGGACGTATAAGTAATTCATTTTTCGAGGTCCCTTTTTTTCAAAAATATTTTTTTATTGACGCTGAATTAATTTTTGCACAAGCGAACCTAAATCAAAGAATAAGAACCCCTTGTGTAAAATTTGCAGCGTTTTTATAATAGGCTTATGAACCATTATAAATAATGTAATTGTGTAATGGATTATAATGTACGTATGTATGTTCAGGGTGAAGGACTGTATTAATAAATTTTGTTAGTCGTTTGTAAATATAAATGGTGAAGAAATACTCTTTTTAAGGTCAGTGGGCGTGGCGAATTTCCCAAATGTCCTCCCCTACCGATCTCTGTGATTGTTGAGGTTAAACACCTTCAGACGGTTCACTCAAAATTTGAGTGAGATCATTTAATGAGATCCAGCAGGTCGCAGCAGCGTCGGTCACGACCCACAACCGCGGACTCCAGAAGAATTGAATTTTTTAAAATTTGATATTTTTTCAAAATTTCGGCATGTTGGCGAAGGTTCATATGACATAAGAACGCTACTCAATTTTTCACAGAATTTTTTAATGAATAGTTCAACGGGAATCACGCTAATTAGTTCGCGGAGCTTCCCTCTCACTTGGACACTAAGTGTCTTGTGGTCCCCTTTCGCCTTAACATAGAAGAGGAATCTCCTTTCCTTTCCTCCATGGTTTGTATTTATAATATAGAAGATATTATCTTCCAGTCTTGTTATATAGCGTCCAGTCTTTGTATCTATAATATGTTTGTGCCCACAAGGTTTTCCGCCAACACGCCCCACCCCATGGAATAAGGATTTCTTCCATGGCCCCACCCAATAGGGCTGTTTGGGGCTAAATAGGAGCTGAAAAAGGGAATTCCGAAGGGCTTAAAGCGTCGTTTTCGAAGTAGTTTTGGACGTGGAATCGATTTACAAGGTTCCAAGTAATTCCTGAGAGACCAGTGAGGCGTCGTTTCGGTAAAAATATTTATTGTTAAATCCAGCCAACTTTTCGGGACGGCCAAAAGGTTGGCTTTCAATGAATTAATTTAAACCCACTTTTTCCTCATTCTACCCTGAATATTCATTTGAAACCTCTCTTTTGGCCGTACTGAAAAGTTGGCCAAACCACAGTCCATAGTCCACAGCGTCCCGATGATTCAATCGTAATGAAACTGATTATATCAGTCCCATATTGTGGGACCATCTAGGGCTATACCCACCAGAGTTGGGCGTTCAACTAAAATTTAGTTCAACTAAATTTTCAACTAACAACTAAAAGTTTAGTTGTTTAGTTGAAAGGCTCAACTAAATAAGTTGTAGTTGTGAGTGCAACTACAACTAATTTAGTTGAAAAAGTTAGTTGAGACCTTCAACTAAAACTTTAGTTGTTAACTGTAGTTGTACGTATAACAACTAACAACTACTACTACTACTACTACTACTACTACTATGGCGCTACAACCCGCCGAGGGGTCAGGGCCTCCTGTAATGACGTCCGCCAGTCCTCTCTGTTTTGTGCTGCCGCTCTCCAGTTCCTTGTCCCAATGATGGAGCGGGCATCTGAGGTCACACCATCCAGCCAGCGAAGTTTGGGCCGCCCGAGCCTTCTTCTGGCATAGATTTTTTCGTCCAGGATCTTTCGAGGTGGCTCCTCTGGGGTCATCCTGGCAACATGGCCAGCCCACCGGAGCCTTCCCACCTTTATAAAACGGATTACGTCCCAGTCCTTATACAAGTCCATTACTTCGTGGTTTGTTCGGCGTCTCCAGGCGAGTTCCTCTGGATCGTAGGTTGCGCCCAGGATTCTCCTCAGCACTTTTCTTTCAAAGCGACGTAAGTCCTCCTCCAATGCCTTGGTCAGCGTCCATGTCTCCGAGCCATAGGTAAGGACGGGCCTGATTAAGGTCTTGTACAGGCGCAACTTTGTTGTTCGGGAAATCACCCTGCTTTTGAGCTGTGGGACCAGTCCGAAGTAGCACCGGTTGGCTGCCTGTATTCTTCGCTGCACCTCTGAGGCCACATCATTATCCTTTGTTACTAGAGATCCCAGGTATACGAATTCATTCACAGTATCGAATGTGTATCCGTCGACTTAAATGCGTTCGGGTGCTCTTCTTGTGGCGTTTGTGACCATATACTTGGTTTTCGACTGGTTAACTTCCAGTCCAAACCGTGCCGCTGCAGCTTGAAGACTTGTGAAGGCTTCACTCATGCCTGCAGACGTCCTACCGACGATGTCGATATCATCAGCGTATCCGAGGAGTTGTGCCGTGCGATTGAAGATCGTTCCACCAACCTGAATTTCTGACTGCCTAATGGCGCCTTCAAGCGCAAAATTAAACAGTAGGCAGGCCAGCCCATCTCCCTGCCTTAGGCCCTTGTAGGTGGTGAACGGATCCGACAGCTCGCCCTCGACTCGCACAAGGCATTGTACGGACTCCATCGTGAGCCTTATCAAGTGAACCAGCTTCACTGGGACACCCATCCCCAGCATGACCTCGAACAGCTCCTCTCTTGAGATACTATCGTACGCAGCACGGAAATCGATGAATAGGTGGTGAGTTTGGATGTTATACTCACGGGCTTTTTCTAATATCATTCTCAGGGAGAAGATCTGATCCGTCGTACCTTTACCTCTCATGAAACCCGTTTGGTATTTCCCTATTTCTCTCTCGGCGTGAGGGAGAAGCCTGAGAAATAGTATACGGGACAGTACTTTGTAGGCGCACGACAGCAGAGAGATTCCTCGATAGTTCCCACATTCATGGACATCACCTTTTTTGTGGATTGGACAGATTATAGTCTTATACCACTCCGACGGGATTCTTTCCCCTTCCCAAATGTCTAGTATTATTTGGTGAAGGACCTTACTGAGTTCTTGCCCACCACACTTGAGGAGTTCTGCAGGTAGGCCATCAGCACCAGGAGCCTTGTTATTTTTCAGGCTTTCGATGGCCTCCTGAACCTCCTCAAGATCCGGAGGCTCGAGGTCGTCTGGTACAGTATCGCCAGGTATCTCTTCAGTTACCGTGTTTAGCAACAACCCTCGCCTCCGTTCAAGGGCCAAATTGGCCCTTGCACGATATTGAATTTCGATTGAAACTCGAGTGGCCCGATTCCGGATTGCCGACCGTTCCGCAGAAATTTCCGTTGAAGAAGCCTTTCAATTTCCCCAGTCGTTTATTTTTATTTCTTTTTTCAAGAACCGTCGATTCGCGTCAACCAAGCCCGACGGGGTGTCTGAAGTGAGTAGGTGGAGTCAAGTGTCGCGGAAACATTTAAAAGTTGGCTCGTGTATCAAAACGGCGCTGAAACCGACGGGAAAATCGTTAGAAAGTCTTTCACAAAAGACTGGGATTTCCCAGTTCACACACGGCGAGCTTGAGGCTGTAGTTCACAGTATGGTACCAATCCAAAAATGACAAAGTAAAGAGTACAGGAGCGTTCGATGGGTTTTTAAGGGCTTCAAACCTGTTTTACAGCACTTCAATCCTGTCTTCAAACATAATATTATTTTCCTTCGTCGATATAATATATATAAGAGGAGCAAAACAATATCGGTTCCCGATATAGGTATCGATGATTGAAATTTTTCAACTTTCCTCCTGGAAAGTTCAGATGTAATTCCAGTGGGCGATGGGAAACTCGGGACAAACCATTCCGAGGAAAGGAAGACTCGGCACAGCCCAGTTTACGACCTGGCTCAGCATATACATTCTAGTGTATATATGATCTAAAATGTTGTAGCTAAATACAACCCGAAGGTAGTTCTGGTGGATCATTCATAAAATGCCACTGCCTTCGAGGGGGAAGACAAAGAACCACAACAACAACTTAACAACTTAAAAAAAAAGTAAACAAAATTTTGAAAAAAAACACATTTTTTTCGAAATTTTTTCAAAATTTTTTTTTCAAAACGTTTTCGAAAAAAAAATTTTTCCAAAAAAAATTTTTTTTTCGAAAACTTTTTAAAAAAAAAGGTTTCAAAAAAAAAATTTTTTTAAAAAGTAAAAAAAAATTTTTGAAAATGTTTTTCGAAAAAAAAATTTTTTTTTTCAAAATTTTTGTTCACTTTTTTTAGTTGTTAGTTGTTATAAGTACAACTACAGTTAACAACTAAAGTTTTAGTTGAAGGTCTCAACTAACTTTCTCAACTAAATTAGTTGTAGTTGTATTGCACTCACAACTACAACTAATTTAGTTGAAAATTTTAGTTGAGCCTTTCAACTAACAACTAAACTTTTAGTTGTAGTTGAGGTTTAGTTCGAATAATTTAGTTGTAGTTGTTAGTTGCAGTTGGTTTTTGCCCAACTCTGATACCCACACAATTCCTGAAAATTTTATTGAAATCCGATCAAAATAATTTTGATCAGATTTCAATCAAATTATAATGGAAGTTATGGGTGTGGCAAGGAAATGCGGGCAGACAGACAGACAGACATACAGACACGGAACCAAATTTTTTTCGGGTGTCTCTGAAACGCAAAATGTGAGAGGAAATTTTGATTTTGGAGAACATTGTTTTTTTCATTTCGAAAGTGAAAACAATGCTTCCTCTGCCTTGCAGACTCGGAAGCAAAATAAAAAATAGAAATATCTGAATTCCTTCTCTTATCAGCGAGGTCTCCGCTACATTTCCTCATTCTGACGTAGAATACAGGAGTTAATACACCGCCTTTATGATCCCCCAAGCCGGCTCATCTTTTACAAGTTTTTCTATCGGACCACCGTGTCGGGGAGCGCAAGTGAGTTTAATTAACCATCGCGCTCTAAACCCCCTTTTTTCTTGCGTTTCCCCGCAATTTGGCGTCCGTCAAGATATAATACGCCAACATACGATACACATCGGGTGGTTCTAGCGAGCCTCACCTTGACAAATGCGATTTTCGTTCGAGATGAGCCTTTCCCATTGGGTGAACACAAATCGACGTCAACGTTCCAGGTCGTCCATCGTTGTTTTTGCGAGCCGAACGATACCTTGAGAATTGAACGGGGCCCCAAAATCCCTTTAACCCTTTCAGCCCTCGAGCGAAACGAAGCGAAGATTAAAAAAAAGAAGAAAAAAAAAAAAAAACATGGCTCCCGTCTTTTTACCATCCAGGTTTCTATTTTCTTGCCTCGAGCATTATCTTCTTTTGAATTTAGCAGTCCATAAAACGGTCGCACCTAATTTACACTGTGCTTGTTGCCACTGAAAGCCACTGAACCCTTTCTGGGGCTACCGCCAGCAGGACCTCTTCGACTTGAATTAATTTTTGGATAATTTATACCAAAATATCATAAATCATGTTGTAAAATTTGCAGCGTTTTTAAAATTGGACCCATAACTTACCGTAAGTTGTTGTAAAATTGGACCCATAACTTATTGTAAGTTAAACATTTGAATACCAAATTAGATTTTCTGAACGCTTTAAATCACTAATTGACTACCTACCTACGGTAGGTAATTTAAACGGTTTATTAAAGGTTTATTGAGTGAACCAGTGAAAATGATGAATTGGTGATGATGAATTTACCAGAGAAATTACTTAATTAGGTATATTACTTAATTAGGTATTATTACTTGATTAGCAGCTCGAAACCTGATAGATATTTTTATTTTTAATAAACAATTTAGAACGTCAGCAGAGGAGTCATATTTCTCTCTAATCTCCATAAACAATGTTGAATAAATAATAATTTAAAATGAATAGTGTATCCTATGAATTCTAAACCAATTGAATGAATTGTTATTCTACGATGAGAACAAATTCGGAGAAAATTGATTGAGTTAATTTTTTGGGCTCTCGTAAAGATAGTCGCTCTCCCTCACAACAGGTCTGGGCCACCGATCCAACCTTCCAACCTACACTTGGTACACCCTCCACAAACCAGATTCACATCTTTTCTTGACAAGTGGGCTCCGGGAATTTTTTTAATTCCTCTCGTCCCAATATTTTGTGGGCCATGTTAAAAGCTGGCATCAGCCCCCCCATTCATCTCTCGCGTTCATTCATATTTCCTCCCTTCCTCCCCTTCTCTGGACTCTCCCCTCCTTTCTCTCCCCAGCTTCCGGCCCCCCTTTTTCGGTTCCTTATCACCAGCTGTTCGCTCGGATCACCTGTTCCCGAAAATCCCCCTTCTGACGTGATGTGGCCTCTCCATTTCCTCTCGCCTTGCTCTGCCTGGGGAATCTCTTTTTGTCTTTGAATAGACATCGCAAGGCTCCTGTGTGTTGGTGTGGGTTTGTGTGTTTTTTTAAACATTTATCTCGTCCTTTCGGTGACCGGTTGTAGTCGGTGCTCTGCTTTGGGCCCGCTAATCGCTTTTACCGCTCCACCCCGAACCTACGATTTCCGCCCACCGGATCTTCCTCTTCTTCTCTAAATATACACCTTGTGTCTGTCATATGTCTCCTACACGTAGTTTCCTTTTTCGAGACAAATTTCATACTTCTCCCGTCGAATGATGGCATTCCACGGCGCTTCCATTATTTAGTTGACTCACATCTTCACGAAACACGCCGGCATATCTCAAACCTTTCAAAAATGGCCCCATGTGGGATCGCAGCCCAAGCAATTCATCATTCAAGCACGATTGACCCAAAAACTCAAATGCAGGACTCAGCTGCGACTCATTGTGGCGCTCTGGACACATAATATGTGTCCACATATTATGTACCTATATTCGGAAACTTGTTTTCGAGAAACGTCGTTCAAATTTTGTCTGTGAGAGCCAACACAATTAGCGCATTTTATGGTGACCCAGATACCTACGATGGCGTGACGCTCGCAAAATGAGCCAAACAAAGAAAAAAAAAGAACCATGTGGAAGAATAAATATTTTTTTAAAGTTTATTATTCGTAGAATAATCACCTATTTTTTCGCGAAGGGAGTCAACAATTTGATCTGCCTCAATATTTTTCCTTATGCTTCCTAAGTCATTTAGGGCAGTAGAAATTTTGACAAAATACTAGGTTCTCCATCTAGTCATGTCCGCAAGCTTTTCAGAACGCTTTTCAAACGTGTGGGGCTCGGTGGGGCTATGGGAAGGTTTTTTAAAAGGTTTCGGCTATGGGGTTGATTTAGGTGTCGTTTTCGAAGTAGTTTTTGACGTAGAAATCGTTTTTGGGGGTTTTCCTAGAACCATCTAATTTCACGGTGGGGATCTATGGCGCTGTCACAGGGCCAGAAACGGGGCTTTTGAAGGATGCCAGGAGGGGAATGAGGCTTAGGGTTCCGAGTGATTTTGGACATATATTATAGGACATAGCATATTCTATTCGAATTTTCGAGTTATTTTGGACATGATATTGAAGGACATAGTTACTCCAGTTTTCGGGGTCTCACATCAGCATTAACGCTGTTCAGGAATCTAGATTTTGGTCTATTATTCTGGGAATAATACACCTATGTAATCGCGACGGAGGTCGACGACTCCGATCGGCCTTAAAATTTGACATTATCCGTTTCAAGAGGTCTAGATTTCAAAACCAAAATGTCCTTCCGCCGTCTGGGCCGTTTTGGGGAGAGTACGAAGTGGGGCAGGCGAGCGAATTAAAGTTGAAAGAGTTCAGCCCATGCGGCTACACCAACCTTCACCGTTTTGGTGTGAACCATTGAGAGAAATTTGCAGCGTGGTTTAAAACCTGAAATGTTTATAGATAATCGATTCTCCTTAGAAGGGTCTGGTTTCAGCCCGATCGCTCCAAACCGTGGGGCTCTGTGGGACTGCAAATCCGTTAAATGTGGTTTTTTAAGGATTATGAATGGGGAACGAGTGAGGAGTCGTTTTCGAGGACCCCAATTACAAAATTAAACTGAATAAATTAATTACGGGTCAAAAGTGCTTTAATAGAACCCAATCACGACTTATAATGTGTGTACGCTTTGCCATGATTTCCGTACAGCGTATTTTTGTTGTTCGCAGGTTTGCTTTATATGCCCCTTTCAAATGTTATCAGGGCTCTTCTCAGCATATTACGGGACTATATTTAGTCGAAACCGAACAGTTCAAAAACAATATTTGGAAGTTCGGGAAATGCAAAAGGGACGTCAAAGTGAGTCCCGGGAGATCCATGCAATTTATATGAACTTTTCCTCCTATAGACCACTTAGTACTTGACTGAGTACAGTTAACCTCTTTTATAATTATATCGGTACGTTGCCAAGCAGCTGTAGGGTGAGAGTGAAACAAGCTATAACTTAACCCCTTCCAACTTCTAATGATAAGTTAACCCTTCACAGCCCCATCATCTCTTTATGGATATTTGATAAAGCGGTTTTCCTTTAATGAATCAACTAACTGTGTATAAAGTTTTTGTAATAACATCTCCTCTCTCTAATGGAACCACTCCAATTCTCTTTGATCTGATTTAATTGGCCACTTGTTATTTTTTATTTTCCCCTTCATTCATTCTTCCTTTTTTACGTGAATCTCCTGTATTTACTAATTATGGTAATCATAAAATACAGATTGATGACTCGTTTTTTTCACCCGCTTGGACACGGTAGCTTGTAGTGGAAAATGAACAGTCTCTTCAAATTTAGAACTGCTAATTCTGAGTTCTGATTTGTAGCTGAGCATCAGGCAAGAGTTACACGATTTAAATTAAGTTGCTTTAGTAAATACAACGGTAGATATATAAAACGCTGCAACTTTTACACAAGGACTTATTAATAATACCACACGGCTACCGTCGGCCAACACAATTTTATATTATTGTATGATAATTATATCATAAAAATTAAATCCGGCAATAAAAAATTGTTTTGAAAACATTGACCATTTTAAGAAATCAGAATTTCTGTAAAGTGTTTGGACAGATGTGGGGCCCCAAAAAATGGATTCTACGCCCAAAACTCTGAAAACGAAACCTCATTCGACCTCCTGGCATCCTTCACATGTCCCATTTGTAGCCTCACGAATGCCCCATAGATCCCAGAGGTGAAACCGGTTCTGGGACCCCCGACAATGGGTCCCAAGTCCAAAAACACCTCGAAATCGACACCCCACTCCTCGATGCCTTAGCTGAAAACTTGTAATCGCCTCTCTCAACCGTATACACGAGTTTGACCGACCGGGCTGAAAACCTTTCAGGCAAAACTTCATGAAGGACCGAATACTTTGTCAAAATGTCAAATTAAAAAAAAAAAGGCCTGGACGGCGGATACTTATTTCATTGGCGGCATTTACACATTCTGAAACACACGAAGACAAATTTTGAGCCCGATCAAAACTTTTAAGCCCCATAGCGAAAACATGGGTTGACTATTCTGAGAATAATAAACAAAAAATCATCTTTTATATGGGTAAGTTGAGCAAAAATTAAATATGTTCCAATAACAAATCATTCGAAAAATGAAGAATCATGAAACAAATTTTCAGCGGAGGAGCGCTTTCGATGTGAAGACATCGTCGTCTGTGCGGTGAGTGCTCGACGTCTTCACATCAAAAGCAGTTACCACCAGTACCAAAACAGCCCATGATAACCAATACTGCCGTGCTAACGTAAAGCGGAGTAACTCCATAATTATGAAAGTGGAGAAAACCCCCCAAAAAAAACCGTTTTATCGCTGGGCCACCAGTTAGAAATATGATTTTTTCGCGATCAGTGGCGTCATAATATGACACCTTAAGGTGGGATTTCCCTGACGCGTCTGCGGACCGCGGCGGCGGCTCGCGATTTTGTCATGTTTCTACTCAGCCGCCAGCCGCGCCGCGCTATAGAAGAGTGGTTTCTCAAAGAGGCGCGGCCGCGGCGGCGGCCAGAGACCGCCTACCTTGGCTCCAGCTTCAGTCGAGCGAGGATATTGTTGTGGCCATTTTATTGTCAGAGGAGGACGAAGAAGAGGGATTATTGTTGATGGATAGGGAGCCTCACGCACCTATGTTTTTAAGAAGAAAAGAAGAGGGATTTTTTTAACATTCTCATCGACTGCCACTTGAAAAAGGACGAAGAGCGGTTCGGATCGTTCTTTCGGTTGAATTTCCAACAATTTAACTACCTACGTTGTTTCACTGGTGAGAGAAGACCTGACGAAAGATGGTACAGCTACTCATGTTTTTTCTTTCTTCCCAATGTCCTTGTAGTCTTCCGACTCACTATCGTACAGGAATGCCACGATGTGGATGAGAAGTTCGTCCTCTTCGTGGGTGAACTTCATTTCAGACAAGCACACAAACGCAAACGGAAAGATAAAATTCCCTCGTTTCCCCCCGCCTCTCTTTACTTACTTGCTGAGTCATGAGCAGACTCAATTCTGTGATTCACAGTCAAAGAAAACCACTGGGACATTGTGAGGGTTTGCATACCCCAGCCGCGAAGGCGCGCGGCTTGACTGCTAGGGGGAGCAGTCTGGCCGCCGGCCGCGCGTCTCCCATGTAGCGAGTTTCAACCCCATGTAGCCGCTGAGACGCGCCGCGCGCTGCAGCCGCGCTGGGGAAATCGGTTACATCTGAACAACACTTAAGGAGTGGGGAGCGCGTAGACGCGAGCCGCCGCCGCGCGCCGCAGACGCGTCAGGGAAATCCCACCTTTATTATGTTGGTATTGGCATCGTATCATAGCAATTAGAAAAAAAAAAAAAAATTTCTATTTCTATTTCAACTAGGTTGTGAGCAATATTATAGTTGTGAGCAATCTCTGTCGAGTCTGTTTACTTTGTTTAACAATGGATCATTCGGGATAATCCATAGATTCACTGTATTATTAAATAATAAAATATAGTAAGTAAATGTGTAAGACCAAAAGTTGAAAAAAAAAAGATGCAAATTTTACACAAGGGTTTATTATTCTTTGATATAGGTTACTTGTGCAAAAAGTATTTCTGTGTCAATAGAAAACATTTTGGAAAACATTTTTTGGTTTTTTTTTTCAAAAAAAAAAAGTTTTTCAAAAATTCTTCATTTTTTACTCGAAAAATATTTAACTTCCTGGGATCCTTCAAAAATCCCATTTTTAGCCCCATGAAAGCCCTATTGATCGCCACAGTGAAATCGGATCGTTCCGGGACCCCCGAAAATGGATTCTACGTCCAAGAATACTTCAACAAAACAAAACAACAAATACAAAAATACTTCAACAAAACGACACCTAACTCGATCCCATAGCCGAAATCATTCAAAAAACCCCTCCCGTAGCCTCATTTTAGCCCCATAGCGCCCCACGAGTTTGGGCGATCGGACTGAAAACCTTGCGGGCAGAACTAGATGGTAAACCAAGTATTTTGTCCAAATTTCAGATTAAAAAAAAAATTCCTACTGCCCAAAACGGGCCGGACGGCGTACGGCGTACGGCGGACGGACATTTCGGATTTAGAATGTAGACCTCTCAAAACGGATAATGTCAAATTTTGAGGCCGATCGGATTTGTCGACCCCCGTCGCGAAAACATAGGTCTATTATTCCAAGAATAATAAACCAAAACGAAAAACATTTTTTTTTATAATTTTACGATTTCTTTTTTTCAATTACTGAAAAAATTAAACTTACGGACTTAGGTATTCACTTTTACTATTTTAAGAATAATTATAATTATAATTTCTCATAGTGAAACTATGGATTATCCCAAATCATCCAATGTTAAACAAAGTGAACAGGTTGGACGGAGATTGCTCACATACCTACTTTGTCTAACAATGGATTATTCCAAAGGTTGGTGGAAGACGTTCACCCATAAAATAATACCTAATTTAAAAGATCAAAATTTGGCATTTAAACTAAATAAATCAAATTATCTGATTTTAGATTTTTTTTTCAAACCAGAAAAAACTGGGAAAAATCAACTGTGAATTGCATTGAAGGAGTATTATGTCACACCTAATCAGCATGTTTTAAAAATCTGCCTAATGTTTTCCTACAACTCAGTCGATGTTGAAATCGCCTGTATTTCCTTTTCTAGTTGTACGCCTTCTGCCATTAAAAGAACCGGCGTTTATGTAATTTTAACTGCCGACTCGTTGCACCCAAACTGCTAAATCCCTCCTTATTCGAATGTTCACTTTTTTACGCGCCAATTCCAATTGCGAAACGCGCACAGTTCGACGTCCATCTCTAAACCAACGGCCTGAAACCCCGAGAAAACTTTTATTGCTCCCCAACCCTTCCACTATAAAATACTATCTTTATAAACTTTTCCACTGTTGGCGTACTTGTTCGGCTGACAACGTTTGCTTATCACGGTGTGGTTTTTTTACGGTCGGGCATTAACATGATGGAAGAAGTGTGTTGGTTGGTTTCCCTTCATGGCTAATCCTTCACGATAAAGAAGACCCCGTAATAAAGGCAAAGTTGTTTCAACCTCTTTCCGCGGAGCAAAGTTCTTCGGAATGCAGGGAAATAAAAATTTAGTGCCCCTCAATCTTTTTTTTTTTTTTTGTTTTTTTCCTTTTCCGAGGAAGATTGCGAAAGCGTCTTTTATTGTTGAGAAGATTTGTCCTGATATAGTGGAGCGCTCATCAAATTGAAAGCATAAAGGTATCGCGACGTCTTTACGCTTTTCTAATTTATTGGCTGCAGTACATGCAACGCTGATCTCCCAAACGAGAAATGCTCAAAGGAATAGAACGAGTTCGAGAAAATTCAGTCTCAAACTCAAACAATTGATATTCAAATATATTTCTGACATTATTCAAACGGGTATTTAAATGCGCCTCGATATCTTCATAGAGAACTTTTGAGCTTGACGCAACACGATAGAAAACGAACTTATTCTAATATGTCACCAGAAAAGGGTCATAGGTTTTCATAATAAAATAGTCATAGGTTTTCATAATAAAATAGCCATTTTTGTCAGAAAGGTCATGAAATGTAATTTTGAAAAATAAACGTCATGGAACGGACTTTATATATACGCGACGGGGGGGGGGGGGGGGGGGGGAGAGAGATCGGCCTTTAAATTTGACCTTTTATGTTCTAGAACATGTAGGTTTCAAGAATTGAATGTCCCTCCGCCGGCCACGCCACATTTTCCAATAGGAATTTTTCAAAAAATTTGAAATTTTGACATAACTATCGGGTCATCTAGTTGGTCCCACAAACTTTTCAGCGTGATCAGGGAATTCCCCTGGGTTCTATAGGGCTTTTATGGGGCAAAGATGGGGATTATGGGGTATAAAAATATTATCTGTATATTATACAGAATGAACCGTTTGTCTCGCATGAGCGGGAGGGCTGGGAGAAGTTTATGACGGTGAAGGTTGAGCGGGGGCAGCCCAGCCGAGAAATTCACGCGTGATTTCAAGAAAGCGTTCAAAATAAACTCGCCGCCTAAATTCGCTCAGCGTCGGAATGAATTTATTCAGTATCTCATATTAAAATTCGGATCTCTAGGTAGGCTACGGACGAAACGGCAAAAAAAATCCGTCTATTAACGACGGAATAAATCGAAAAAAATTAATTGAGCAAATTCGCGCGCGCCAAAAAATTCGCACAACCGGCTTATCGGACGTAAAATTGGTCGAGGAATCCGAATTCGAGAAAAAAATTAGGGGTTTCCATTTGAAATAAGAAAGTTGGGCGCAAAATTCCCTACTTGCGCGCATCTCAGGAGGGGCTCGACCCCCCTATGCAATTTTTAACAGTCCACCGAGACGATAGAAAAAATCGGGGTATTTTTACGGCTTACCGTTTAGGAGAAATAGGCCTGTGACACACTCAGCCAGCCAGCCAGCCAGCCAGATACAGACACGATGAGAATTAGTGGTTTAGAGGATATCCTCTATATTATAGAGGATTCTAGCGAGGGAGGCGAGTGGGGTGTGAATTTTGTCCTCGCAACTCCAACATCGGCAGGGGGAATCTCTACAGTCTCTTCGACCAGCTTACCCCCGTAAAAACATGTTGAAACTAGTTGTCGAATTTGGTTGGGCGGTTGTTAATACTTGCGCCCAGAAGTGTTCTGATTGTAATAAATAACTGCTTGCATCAATGTCATTGGAAATGCGCCAAATCTATAAGCAATATATTGCTTCAGATATATCTGAAGTTCGCTCACTTTAGTCATGATGAATTACTCGGTAATGACCAACCTGAAACAAAAAGGAAAATGGACAGTGTTATTTTGGTTAACGACGACATAATTTTATTTTTGTATACAACATACACGGTTGAGATGATGGGATGAAGTGTGTCCCGATCATCAGCATTACCGTGCACGCTGACCATGGTAAACATAGAAAAATAATGCTGGCTAATCCACCAGTCCTAATGACGGATCTTAATTTTTTACCCCCGTCACAAAAATATATAATGATTATTCTGAGAATAATAAACCAAAAGAATTTTTTTCTAGGAGGAATTTATTTGCTGAATCCGAATCATCGGATGACATCCGGTCCAAATCCGAATCATCGGATGTCATCCGGATGGTATCACCCATGGCATCATGGGTGATATCACCGAAATCTTGCTTTGACCGATAATTTCAAAATTTGTGGTTTCAAGGTTGATAACCTACTGCCAACAAAATATGACAATTTGTTAGAATTTGGACGGCGGTAATTTTCGGAGGGATAAGAAAGTAGTTTTTTGAAATGCCTCTCTGCTTGCGTTATATATACCGTAACGAACGTCCTCGCTGATACTTGAACTGGATTAAGGGGTCACTGCCAGTGAAAGATTAATACCGAGTAGAAGTAAATAAGGAAGAAAACAAGAAGAGTGATGAGTGAGGGAGAGAGAGAAGTTGAGCTGCAGCAGTTTTGGTGACTTGGGGGGGAGGGGGGGGATAACTCAAAAAGGATGTTGATGGAGAGGGGGATGAGAAGCTCCGAGGATATGAATTGAGGCGGGTCTCAAAATGAGAAGTTAGTTGGGTATCACCCCCTCCCCCTCCACTAATCATCTGGACCGGTAATCAATCACTCGACGCTAAGACAGTTCTCTGATAGCTTCAGACTTAGTGCTAATGAAAGATACCAATTATTTAGCACTTGGGAAGGGAAAAAACTCTTTCTTTTGACGAGGGACCGCCTTATACTGCCGCTTTCTTGTTCAACACAACTACACACGTGACGAGAAACCGTCTATTGTTTTTACTCAATTCGAAGCGAAACTGCCAACCAGTGAGGAAGTAACTGAACGATCCAGAATTTAATGACTATTTAGTAGGTTTTTTCCAGGTTTGACGGACTGTTAACAGAAATCGACGGGGACATGCACAGTTTAGAAACTGCTGTTCCAGGACGATCGTTTTTGACAGCAGTTGAACGGAGACCGACAGCTCGAGTATGTGCGGTCAGGATCTGTCGACAGCTGTCCAACTACTGTCAATAGACGCCGTCAGACCTGGAACAAACCTAAAATAGTCCTTTGCAATTAGTCATTAAGTTTGCAAAAATTGCAACACAGTAAAACCCCCAGTTTTCGGCACCCCTTCCTTCGGCTCTCTGAATTTGACTTTTTCCTCTATGTTAACCTTCTGTGTTCTCTATGGTAAAAAAGGGCATGCTAGCGCAAGAGGGTTTTCTGCGTCCAATAAGCGCATATCGAATTTTCTAGAACATCCTAGGAGCTATTTATTTTTCAAAAAACCGCGAAGGGGTGCCCAAAACTGGGGTTTTACCCTAGTAGGTTTTTGGTTCATTATTTCAGCATAATCAACTTGTTTTCGCGACGGGGTCAAACATTTTTATCAGCTTCAAATTTATACGTTTCATGATCTATAGATTTCAAAAATCCACCTTCCAGGCCGTTTTGGGCTGTAGGATTTTTGTCTTTACTTGTGTCAAACTACTCGGTTTTCCATCAAGTTGCGTCCGCAAGGTTTTCAGCCCCATCGCTCAAACTCTGGGGGACTGTGGGGCTAAAAGGAGGCTAGGGGAGGGATTTTTTGCCATGAGGTGTAGAATTAGGTGTCGTTATCGAGGTATTTTTGGTACCAGAACCATCCGGTTTGACCGTGGGCTTTCGGGCCTTCATGGGGCTACATGAATGGGGTTTTGAAGGATGCAAGGAACTCGAATGAGGTGTCGTTTCCCCAGTAATTTTGGACGTAAAATCAATTTTTCGGGGTGCCATAATCGTACAGTCAAGGAATGCAGTAGGTATTTTTCTTTTCGTTTTTTTTTATTGACAGAATGAATTATTGCACAATTTATATCAAAGAATAATAAACCCTTGAGTAAAATCTGCAGCTTTTAAGTGTCTAAATGCAATAGACTAGCAGCTTCATTTTCCGGGTTATGTTCGCCAAAACCCTTTCGAACTTCCAGACGAAAACCCACTGAATCATGCAAACGTACGTTCAAAACATGTTTGTTTATTCAATTGTAGCGTTCTACCTCACGGGTCTCAGGTGTTCGAGAGAATATAGAAACGTATCAGTTGAGACGAATTTCTTATGTCACCTGCTCCTTTCCTATCGGTCGAGTAGATGTACAGATCGGATGATGGGGAGTGGATTTGGCCATACAGGTAGGGTTATAACGTTATTATCCCCATAGTTCATACATTTCCGCTGACCAGGTGTCTTCTACTTGCAAATGCATGCGTTAGAACCCTACCCCTCACATTATTTTAGACCCGTTATTTGTGAATCTCTAGAAACCATAGTTTTATGAGTATCTTCTCCTTTGGGCTAAAGTGTCTTAGAGTCTCAAAATCGTGTCGTTTGAATTACAAATAAAAAAATGTAGTAGAGCTCCAAAGTGAGTTTAAATGAGGGGAAGACGCATATTAATCGAAACGGATGAGCTAAAAAAGACCCAGGGGACAAGATATGGTGCAAGGGGACCGTGTGATTTTGTCACATACACGTGGCTCTTTGTTATTTTGGTCCCTCAGAACTGTTTTTAGATATAACAGCTTCTTCCTCCCTCAGCTTATCGCTATTGTCCCAAAAAATCTGGTTTCTCCGCTGAATGGTCCGCCCAGGATTTCATCAAATATCTTCGTTTGATGAAAGCTATTCCAGCAGCGTTTCTACCTGCTGCGTTCATTCAGTAGGAATATACTATTTATAGTATACTGCTGAGTGAACGCTCCAGCTAGAAACGCGCATTTGCACTATCCATTAAAAAAAAAAGCTGCACATTTTACACAAGGGTATATTATTCTTTGATACATATAGGTTACCTACTTGTGAAAAAATTTAATTCTTTGTCAATGAAAAAAATGTTGAAAAAGAAATTTTTTTTGATTTTTTTCCGAAAATTTTTTTTTTTTTATTTGAAAAATATTTAACCTCCTGGGATCTTTCAAAAATCCCATTTGTAGCCCCATGAAAGCCCCATAGATCCCCACAGTGAAATCGGATCGTACCGGGACCCCCAAAAATGGATTCTACGTCTTAAAATACCTCGAAAACGACATCTAACTCGACCTCACAGCCAAAACCATTCGACAACCCCTCCCGTAGCCCCACATAGCCCCAGGGGTTTGGGCGATCGGGCTGAAAACCTTGCGGGCACAACCAGATGGTAAACCGAGTATTTTGTTAGAATTTCAGATTTTAAAAAATATCCCTACTGCCCAAAACGGCCCGGACGGTGAAACGGAAATTTCATTTTTGGAATCTACACATATTGAAACGTATGATGACGAATAATTCGTCATCATTATTTTGAGGCCGATCAAAACTGTCGACGTCCGACACGAATACCTACATAGGAGTACCTATTATTCCCTAAATAATAAATCATAAGTCAAAATCAACCGGAAGAAACTCATTATCAACGAAAAACGGTTCTGATTTCCTTCTATTAGCCTGAAGGTACGAATAGTTCATCCATCGTCAATAATGTTTAATGATCTATATTATCATTTATTTACGCTTTCATTAAAAAATAGGTATTAATAAAAGTATTTGTTTTGATAAAATAAGTAATAAATGAATTAATAATAATACAAATGTAAATAAATAAAATACAAATAAATAAATGAACAATAATATTTAATGATATATAATGTTTATAATGATCGTCAATAATGTTTAATGATCTATATTATCATTTATTTACGCTTTCATTAAAAAATAGGTATTAATAAAAGTACTTGTTTTGATAAAATAAGTAATAAATGAATTAATAATAATACAAATGTAAATAAATAAAATTAAAATAAATAAATAAACAATAATATTGTTCTACTGAACAATAATCTTCAACTATTTACCTGTTCATATTATGAACAGGTAAATAGTTGAAGATAGTTAGGAGTTGAATAATTCAAGATAGTCAAGAGTTGAATAATTCAACAGCATCTAACAGCTCCTTCTAAATCATTTAGAAGGAGCTTTTTAATGCTGTTTGCGAGGATTCCAACCGATTTTTTGCAAAATGTAAGAATAGAAAATAAAATATTTAACATAATAATGTTTAACATAATACATATTGGGACATGTACAATAAATAATATTATTATTTATTGTACATGTCCCAATAATCAAATTTCGCGGAAAAAGTTTTCGAACAAAGGAGAGAAAATATTCTAAAATATATTCTATAATTTGCTAATAGATGGAAATCAGAATTCAAAATTTTATTCTAAAATTGGCTTGCAGAAAAAAATCAAAACCGTTGTTCGTTGATCATGATTTTATTTTGCTTCCGAGTCTGTGAAGCAGCGGAAGCCTTGTGTTCACTTTCGGGAGCCAAAAAATTTTTGTTGTCCGAATTCAAAATTTCCACTCGCATTTTGCGTTTCATAGCCTACTGAACAAATTTGGATCCTTGTCTGTCGGTCTGTCCGCATTTCCTTGTTACAGCCATAATTTCCACAATTTTGAATGAATTTAGCTCAGATTTTGAGGGGTTATGCGGATAAGGCTCCTTGAGGTCCCTACGAATTTCATCACAATAGAATCAGCGGTACGCTCTGCGCATGCGCTAACGTGAAATTCTTGAAACAGGCATAACTTTCACAATTTTGATTCAATTTCGCTCATATTTTAAAGGGTTATACGCACAAGGCCCCTTAAGATCTCATATGAATTTCATCATGATCGAACTAGCGGTACGCTCTGCGCATGCGCTTACGTGAAATTCATTAAATTTCGTAGTTACAGCCCTAATAACCACAGATTTCATCCGATTTAGATCTAATTTTCAGGGATTATGTGGGTAGGGCCCATTGAGGCCCATTTTATAATGGTGCCACTTTGATTGTAACGAGGAAGCTGCTGTGCCATCTCCTTGGCAGTGTATTTTTATAGATATAGATTTTCCCTTTTTTCCGCCTAGATACATAGGTTCGAAACACTGTGGGATTTCAAGTTGTTCAGATTAACTTTTGGTACAAATAAAAATCGTGAAAATACTTTTTCCCAACTGCTTGACCTCTACGAACACTGCCCAGCCTGGGCCGTCTTCCTGGGCCGCCTAGGATGATTAAAACATAAATTCAGGTGCATGTCCATTCCTCTAGCTCCTTAATTTGAGTTGACAAGGTTTTGGAGCATCTATCAGTAATTTAGTCTTCATAACTAACACAAGCTGCAGTTTTGCGGATCATTCTCGGTCAGCGGGACCGCCAGTGTAATCGATTTAACGACTTTCTCAAATAGGCGACGATGAAGTTGTAATGCTCGGGTCACCGAAGCGGTACTGAGAGGCGTTTCTCTCGAACAGTAAATTTTACGAGATGTACTAAGAGCAATTGTGCTATGTGATTCAATTTATAGACCATAAAGTCCAAAGTTAAGGACCGGCAAGAATGAGTAGGCTTTCTAGTTCAAGGGGGGGTTAGACACGCAAATTACGACGTTGTAAATTACCTGTCATCTCACATTCTGTACACGTAGGTATCTCAACCCAATTTCTCCCTGTTGAGTAAGTGGTTCGTGATATAAATAATAGCCTTATTTCAAGCGGATTGATAATGTCATCATAGTGCTGATGGAACGAGAGCCCCGTTCTAGAGCATTGAGGCTGGACAAATTTGCAATGCCCACACTCGACCGGAAAAGGCCCACAGTTTTAATCTTCATTATTCCCAAATTTATCATCAAATAACAAATGAATTGTCGTCAATTTTCTCGCAGAACGTTTCAAATATTCTGAACGCCTGAAATAAGTAGGGTCCATTATTTGTTCAAATAGGGCGTATTGATTTTATACAGCCCCGTTTGAATCAGCCTTACTTTAATAAGCAGATAAGAGCCATCAGAGAAGACGTTTGAAGCACAAAGTCCTCTTTTTTGTGAATCCCCTAAAGGACGCTGTATACAAAATTAGCTACAGAATAAATTCCCTTCACTTGCCCAAGCTTCTTGTTACGCTGTAAATACAGAGAGCCTTTTATCGTGATTATTCTTTTTCACTGGAGAACTCGTTGTAGATGATAAAAAAATAAAATAAAGAAGTTGGGAAACAGATGCGACGGAAGAAAAAAACCTTTCGAAGGCAAACTCGAACAATAAATGACATTAGGAATTTTCGTGACTCAGCTCATTATTATTTTCCCCTAATTTTACAAATTATGGTTCCCTTGAAATGGTTGCTACTCGAGGCGTGGGGCATAATTTGATTATATTACAAGAAGAAAAAAAAGATGGTGGTCTATGGAATGGGCTTGTATCTTGAGACCCCCTCCCATCAATTCACTAGAGCCTTTCTTTTGGTACCTATCTCTCTTTCTCGTGCCCCCGCCCACCCGGTTTTCCTCTTTCCCAAATCCTCGTTATAATGCAACCTTCTCCCCGATATTATAAGTTAACAAAGAGCCAGCCCGCCTTTGATACAGCCATCCTTTATATATTCTATATAAAAGACCTAAAGTGTAAAAGGGAAGAGAGAAAGGGCCGGGTGCTTAGGCGAGGTGGAGGGTGTTAGGGTGGGGGGGATGCCCCCTTTTCCTTAAAATGGGAACGGCCATTGATTACTTTCCGAGCTAAGTGTTGTTCATAAAGACAGAGCTTTAATCTGTAATTAAATGTCTTGCCCGAAAACCTGCTAGTCTTGAAGTATCGATTAATCAATTTCGTTATGGTTCTTTTCCGCAGGCGTTCTTTGCTCATTTGAGAGTTGATCTCTTTAAAGGATTAATAGATTGATGAAATGTATCTAGTTTGGAAAGGGGCTGAAACTGTGGAAATGTAGGCTAAAAAAGGGGAAATTCCAATTTTTGAAAATAATTTTTCTGCCACTCAGAAACGATTCTCTGCTAGATACATTTTACAGCAAGAATGTGTATGGATAAATCATTAAATAAATGAAGAGTTGAAATTCATAACAGTCACGTGCCAAAATTGTAGTTCACAGGAAATTGAGAAAAACGCACCATTTTTTCCGAGTTTACATGATAGAAATTATTTAGAAAATAATAAATTACTTAGAAAATGAAGTTGAATTAGTTTCAATAGAGAAATCATTTTTAGGGAAAACATTTTTTTTGAAAATCAAAAAGCTCGAAACAGTCCTTGCTAGCAGTCCCAGTAGGGCTACCTCCGCCAAAGAGGAAAATGTGTTTTTCCATGTTTCAAGGATGAACGTAGCAAACAATATAAACGTAGTATAATATAGATATTATCTAAACGGGGCTTTTGAATGGTGCCAGGAAGTCGAATGAGTTGTCGTTTTCCGTGTGATTTTGGACCCATAATCCCTTTTTGGGGTCTCACACCCTTCCAAAAACTTGACAAGAAAAAAAATTGAATGAAGTGGTTAGGGAGAGAAAACGACTCCTCTGCTGGTTTGATACTACATTGTTTATTTAAATAAACAATTGTAGCGTGGGGACCGGTTTCGGGCAACTAAGCTCATCTACAGCCCTAACAAGACAACATAAGTCTAAAATTAACTATATCAATAATTGATCAATAATATCAATTTCTTGAAATCGCGCGTGAATCCAATCAGCAGGTGGAACGGACAGGCTGGGCTGCTCCCCCCTCAACCTTCACCGTCCAAGCCTTCCCCGCTCGGATTTTTTTCTTAGCCCTCTGTCACCTAGCAGAGGAGATTCATTTGGAAATAAGCTTCAGCGAGTTTGCGTCAATAATGTAGGTATAATAAACCCATAAATGACCAAATTTGGTCTTCATGGCGAGACAATTTCTTTTCAACCTTTCACTGAAAAAACGAATTCCGACGATCGGCGAATTTAATAAATATTAAATTATTATTAATATTACCTAATAATATAATACAAATAAAAAAAATAAAAAAAATAAACTTCTTTTTTTCAGTCAAAACGACACTTAACTCTACCCCCTCCCCTATTCGCTCAACCGCCCACAACCACTAGTTCTCAACGCGTCTGTATGTATGTATATATGTATGTGTGTCACAAGCCTACTCCTCCTAAACGTGGTAAGTGATGAAATATGGGATGAAGTGATGGGAATCCCTAAATTTTTTGGCGAATTTGGATTCCTCCGTCAATTTTACGTCCGATAAGCCCCCCCCCCCCCCCCACCCTGTCCGAAAAAGTCGGCCGAGCGAAGCGGGGCCCTCTCTCCGAGAAAGTGGTCGGCCGAGCAAAGCGAGGCCTAATGTATGAGTGCTAGTATTAAATAATTCTAGACAAATTTTCTCTCCTTACATCATCCTTACATCCCTTTTATGTGGCGTTCAAACCTATTCAACGATTCTCAATTTCCTTTGAAAATAGTCAACCTTAAACGTGCTTTATTGATATAATCAATAAATGTGTAATTCGCATAATTCGTAATAACGCACCCAACTGTAAAATAACATCACATTCTGGAACTACTAACGATCGGTTCATTCACGTTGCTCAAATGAATTAAATCCTTCAAGGGAGCTTCAAGTGTACAATCATTACTCGACGCCTTTGTGAAGAGAACTCTGTGGTATAGACTTATGTATGTATTTTGAGAGAAGTGGACGATGATGACAAGCGATAAGCGAGCTACAGATTTAATCGTATTCATCAGAGCATGATGGGACCGCCCGGAAGAGGATCACTATTGGTTTTGAAACAGTTAACAGAGTATTAGAGGGGAATGTATAATTGAGAGATTGAAACGAAAGGAGGGAGAAAATGAAAGGGGTTGAACGGGAACAATGTAAAACAAAGATATAACCACAAGCTAATCCATCAAAGGGTTTCTGGATGAGAGGGGAGGTGGTTCAGTGGTGCAGCCTAGCGGCTTTAATAGGTATTATGTCGAATGGAGGGTTAATGTACGGGGAGCGTAGCTTATGGGAAAGCAATTGAGAAGATAAGGTAGGTGTCATGCGGTAATGATTAATGTACTGTGAAGTTCGTCTTCGCCATTCTGCACAGCCCCTTCACAATGACTGAGGTGTCAACCACGTCATTGCCATCCCATTTGTGTGAAGTTACAGGAGTTTACATATACAATATCGCCCATAACCATCTTCCCTAGAACGCACTAGCGAGGATGCGATAGTGACCCAAAAAGACCCCAGTCATGATATTGAAAATCACAATTTGGTTTCAATATCCTGCCTGGCGCCTTTTTGGGTCACTATCGCATTCATTGAATGTTCTTGGAGGAGTGCGAAAGAGAGTAAGGAGGCCGTGAGCAGTAAGTAATTGTTGTCTTGCAATAATTACTGGCAGTCCCTTCGTCCACAACTCCTTTACTTTCTATAAATCGTGACTACGTAATACACCACGTAATGACATTTACGCAACTTAACAGGAGAGGCGAAAAACTGTTTTTCCAGTTAGGCGTTGTTTTATAAATTACAATGTTTTATCAGTTACAGCGCGTAGTCATTTTCGCGTTTTCCGTCCGCCGTCCAGGCCGTTTTGGGCAGTAGGAATTTTGTTAAAAATCTGAAATTTCGGCAAAATACTTGGTTTACCATCTAGTTGTGCCCGCAAGGTTTTCAGCCCGATCGCCCAAACCCGTGGGGCGCTATGGGGCTATAATGGGGCTACGGGAGGGTTTTTTTGAAGGCTTTTAGCTATGGGATCGAGTTAGGTGTCGTTTTCGAAGTATTTTTGGACGTAGAATCCATTTTTTTTGGGTCCCGGAACGATCCGATTTCACTGTGCCGATCTATAGGGCTCTCATGGGGCTAAAAATGGGATTTTTGAAGGATCCCAGGATGATAAATATTTTTCGAGTAAAAAATACGGAATTTTTGAAAAAAAAAAACAAAAAAAAAACACGTTTTTGAACAAAAAACCAAAAAATATTTTTTGAGATAAAAATCAAAAAAAAATTTTTTTTTTTTAATTTTTTCATTGACAGAATTAAATTTCTGCACAAGTAATGTATATCAAAGAATAATAAACCCTTGTGTAAAATTTGCAGCGTTTTTGTTTCCAGGTAACGTTGGCATGGTTACCATGCCTTCGGCTATGTTAATACGAATACAGTCGGACCCCAACATTCGCGGGGGATAGGTACGTACCGAAAATAACCCGCGAATGTTGTTATCCTGTGTTAGAAGGGGGGATTGGGACCCAATTATTCCATGAAATCATGTAATGTTGCGAAACATTCCTATATTTTATAAATGATATAATGATTTTATTATTACATAATATGTTATTATTACATAATATTTTATTATTACATAATATGTTATTATTACATAATATGTTATTATTACATAATATTTTATTATTACATAATATTATTATGTATGCATAATATACGTACTTAATTATATTATGAATAAGGCAGGGTTTTGAAATAGGAGGTGATTAGATGTTGTTTCGATTGATCCTTCAAACGCACAGTTGACTCATTGATACCAAACGCACGGCCTACACTCGCCAAACTTTCCCCTACTTTAAATCTGTCCAAAATGACTATTTTATCGGTAATTGATAGGACTTTTTTCTTACGTTTTGGTGTGGGATTTCGACTAGAAGAAGAACGGGCTGCCATCACAAACAACAGATAGGAACTGAGTAACCGCCGACATTGTACGAGTCAATAGGGATAATATCAGCCGCTGATATTGCTGCGATCTTTGACTCAATAATATAGAGTCAAAGATAGGGATAGCAAAAAAAGTTTAGACATCGATGTTTTTAAACATCGACAACCATACATTGATGTCCCAAAAACATCGCCTCAATCACTGTATCGATGTTTTATTATGACAACATTGTACCTACTTATATTATAATTATGTTTTTAAATTTAATACCTAATAATATTTTACTACGTAAGTATTATGTAGCAACATGTTTTTCAGAGGGGTAGAAAAAACGCTGCAAATTTTACACGAGGGTTTATTATTCTATCTTTTATTATTATATTGGTTATTGCTGCAAACGTCAATTACACTGCTCGACAAGAAAAAAAAGTGAATTGAAAGTAGCCGGCCTCATTTTATCATGGATGGGGGTTTTCGAGGGTGCTGAATCCGAATCCGTTGTCAGTTTTTTCCGATTGGCGATTTTTTTCGACGTTATTATCGTTTTTTATTACTTTAGGTACTGTGTAGATATATTCCTGGTCATCTCGAAATTCACCCAAAAATTATAACGAGTCCATATTTGTAGGAAATTTCATGCTGAATCCAAACATGGATCCATTTTTTTTTTTTTTTTCACATTGATCCAAACAACTGTAGATTTTTCCTATTTTTCACTTACATTTTTCAATAGTTAGTAGTTTTTACTCAGTTGAGTTCAATAAGGCCAAACTGCTTCTAACTCCGTTTACTCATTTCCCGACGTTTCAAAAACATGTAGCTTTCATCATCAGGGGGGGACCTGGGAACAATAATTGTTGTATATTTCGCACTGCGAGTTCACTAGGGGCGCTTTAGAAAAGCGCCCCTTGTACTCTGAAAAACTAAAAACTCCTTATGGAACCGGAAGATCGAGCTTTACCAGATGGCGCAACAATCATTTTGATAATTCCAATCGCTACCAGTAGAGAGCATTTCGAGTCCATTGAAAACTGCAAGAAAGTAAGGGGGAAGTTGATGGACAAGGGGCGCAAGTTACTTGTCTCGGTTGGTCCAATGCAGCCGGCAAGAGAGGTAGGGAGGACAACCGGCGCTTTCTAGAAAGCGTCCCTTGTTCCCTTGAATTCCTTCTTCCCTTGATCCCTTCCTATGCCCAGAGGAGAGGTATCGGTATTTTATTACCTCAGCAAAGTCGCAAATTACAATTTCACCATCTGTGAATTGAATAATATGCAAGCCTACTGCTACATTTGGAATGAGAGTGAGGCAAGGAGGGGAGCTAACGAACTGGCATCGTGTGTACTGCGTTTTCTCTAGCAGACAGCAACTGAAAACACCATGAATTCGATGTGATATTATATTCGGACAATTTCCCGGGGCAGAATAAAAATACACTGCCAAGGCAATGGCACATGAGCTTCCTCGTGCCAAGTTCAAAATGAACGTAGTTGTCACTGTAACAAGAAAATTACGTTCGCGCAAGCGCAGGGAGTACCACTAATGCAATCGCGATGAAACTGATAGGGGACCATCTAGGGCTAAACCCACACAATTCCTGAAAATATAATTGAAACCCGATCAAAATTGAAGGAGTTATGGCTGTGGCAAGGAAATTACGTTCGCGCATGCACTGAGCGTAGGTACTGCTGATTCAATCGTGATGAAACTGACAGGGTACCATCTAGATCTATACGCACACAATTCCTGAAAATTTGATTGAAATCAAAATTGTGAAAGTTATGCCTGTTTCAAGAATTTCACGTTAGCGCATGCGCAGAGCCGACCGCTGATTCTATTGTGATGAAATTCGTATGGGACCTCAAGGAGCCTGATCCGCATAATCCCTCAAAATTTGAGCTAAATTCATTCAAAATTGTGGAAATTATGGCTGTAACAAGGAAATGCGGACAGACCCACAGACCGACAGACACGGAACCAAATTTGTTCAGTAGGCTATGAAACGCAAAATGCGAGTGGAAATTTTGAATTCGGACAACGAAAATTTTTTGGCTCCCGAAAGTGAATACAAGGCTTCCGCTGCTTCGCAGACTCGGAAGCAATAAGTACAATGTACTTATGTGAGAATGTCATTCTCGCTCTTTACAATCATGCCCTTCGTGTGATTCGAAATTTGAGGAGTATCACTCATAAAGACAGACTTCGTATAAAAACGAAAACTTTGGAGTTGTACGATTGAACGCTACTAAAAGATCCTCGAGAAAAGTAAGCGAACCACTGCCTGTTGAGTTGCCTCCAGCTTTTGAGGAGAAACCAAAAATTCACGAAAAGAAAAAGGCGGAATTGATGAAACTTTTTGATAAGAAAATCATCCCTAATGCTTATTGTGATTTTTACAACCAACTGTGAATAACATGAGAACTATCGGAAAATGTATTTTACCCACCAACGTCAGTTACCTTTGGTGAGTTACCTAATTAGTTATTTACTCTTTTTTTACCATTTGTTGATGAATAATGCGGAAATTAAACTGCATAACTTGATTTTGTCATCTTTCTTGAATGTGATAGCAAAGAACGTACGTACCTGCGAGAGATTTTGTTCGAAATAAATTTATGATTCCAGTGCTACTAACTTGCGAAACTTAGTACCCGCAGTACCAAGCTGAAAATTGGATAATAATATTATATTATAATAATATTATATATTATATCTTTTCTTATTCAAAGTTATATTCGACGTTCTTTCTTTTTTCACCCTAATCTTTCAACTTCCTACCTTTAATCAGACATGAGAGATAAAAAGTACCGATACCAAAAGTGCAAAAAGTGAAATTTAGTTCTTAGGGTGAAAAAAGAAAGAACGTGAGTCGTGAAAACGACGCAAAAAAAAAAACTTTTGGTAATTTTTTTGAACTTATTGTCGTCATTTTCCAAATCCTCCTTCTCCCTCCTTTACCTCCAAAATGATTATAGCATAAATTTATTATTGCTTACTGATAATTTTTTATAATGAAAAATGCACTGTTCATAATTGCAAATGAAAAAATTTAATGAGGACAGTTAAGTGTGAACGGACTCTTATAAAAAAAAACTCGAAAACGCAACAGGCGCTTTTCGGAAAACTCACGGTTTTTTGGGGTTCAAAACTCACGGTTTTTTGGGGTTCAAACGAGTTTAACCTGCTTTGTTAGTTGGGACCTGGTAAAAACCTAGCTCCATTGATTATGGAATAAATTTCGTACACAATTTAAAAAAAATTACGAAGCTAGCTTAAATAGCAGAGCCACAATTGAGTTTGGGAAAAATGCAAAAACTTTAAACGCGAATATTTCCAGTTTTTGAATCTCCAAAAAGCGCCCCTTCTACTAAAAAGCGCCTTTTGTGAACTCGCAGTGCGATTTGTAATTATTACAAACAAGGGGTTACGGGTTAGGCCATGGAGGAAAGAATTTTCTTTCCTCCATGGGGTTATTCATAACCCACTACCTAACAACTAGACCCTTATTATAATTATGGGCACTTACAGTGAAATCATTCTCAAATACGTGTGTATTGTCGTCAGAAGGAGCATTTCGTCAGCACATCAATATCGCAGAAAAATAGATGGACCTGGCATGTGCAATAAAATGAGTTATTATTTTTTAAATGTTTATTGTTACCTGTCAATTACTTTAATTTATACTTTTCGCTTACCTAGTCCAATATAGTTATTAATTTTACGAATAGGTTTTGCATCTAAGGATACGCAGTCAGACAAGACATTTATGACTAGAATATGGGTTTCAAGAGGCCTGACTAGAGTTACTACTTTGGCTACATTATAGGAACGGGCACATAACATCATATTAAAATAACTTTTCACGGTGGTGAAAACGTCTTGAATGTGCGGAAGAATGATTTGTAAGTATTACACCCTAGATATTTTTGCCTTTTCGAAAAATAATGTCTGTTAACTATATGTAAACCTGTTATGCGGTATTATGAGTTCTTGCATAGTTAAAGAATTTTTTTTCCTTGTGCTAGAATGAGAAGTTGAAAATTTAAAAAATCCGGTCCGGTATCCCCTAATCGATTAAAACATAGTTCCTGTGTCAGCCATTGATGGCGGACATAAAGTAGTAATGATAACGGACGCCGCTTATCGTCCTAACCTGTTGAATTAGATTTTCGGATGCGCAACGTGCAATTTGTTTTGAAATTGAAAAGTTATTTTAATATGATATTATGTTCCCGTTCCTATAATGTAGCCAAAGTATAGGTCGACAACTTAGAGAATAACTAGGGGAGTCACCGAGCCTCCTTCGGAGGGGAAGTTTGCCTTCCCTTTCCAGGTAACCCCTGCTCGGAAGGTGCGCGCGTAATTCGAAAACTCAGGCCTCTCCGCCCATCGACCACGTTGGGAGCTCTGACCGTTTGGCGAGTGTGCCTAATTATGAGTATTTCAGACTGTACACAAAGAGCGGTCAAAATTGATCCTATCTACCTTCATGAAGATTCAATTTTTAAAAAACAGATTATGATGTATTAACAAAAGAAAAAAATTGTATTGCCTGGTTTTAATAGGCAGGCACCTATTTAAATGTGAGGAAGAAAAAAGGGGCTTCTGAGAAAGAATTATCACCTCACGAAATTAATAGATGTACAGTATTATTATAGGATTATCGCTTCGAAGCGCTATATTGACAATGAAAAGAGAAAGGGTTCGAGAAGCCCATCGGCCTGGTCAGGAGGCCAATTTTTTGAAAAATGCGGGACGTGAGCCCGGCGGTGTGCCTAGGAAGGGGACAGATTTCACTCTCGGGATGCCGCCAGGTTCGCTGCACGGTGTCATTCCTTAAGTTGTCGACCTATAGTAACTCTAGTCAGGCCTCTTGAAACCCATATTCTAGTCATAAATGTCTTGTCTGACTGCGTATCCTTAGATGCAAAACCTATTCGTAAAATTAATAACTATATTGGACTAGGTAAGCGAAAAGTATAAATTAAAGTAATTTACAGGTAACAATAAACATTTAAAAAATAATAACTCATTTTATTGCACATGACAGGTCCATCTATTTTTCTGCGATATTGATGTGCTGACGAAATGCTCCTTCTGACGACAATACACACGTATTTGAGAATGATTTCACTGTAAGTGCCCATAATTATAATAAGGGTCTAGTTGTTAGGTAGTGGGTTATGCCTAACCCGTAACCCCTTCTTTGTAATTGTTGCCAGGTCCCCCCCCCCCCCCCCTGATGATGAAAGCTACCATGTGTTTGAAACGTCGAGAAATGAGTAAACGGAGTTAGAAGCAGTTTGGCCTTACTGAACTCAACCCAGTAAAAACTACTAACTATTGAATAATGACGGAGGCCACCGAAAACCAACGTAACTTACATTTTTGTTTTTGTTGACTCCAGTGGAGCTGCCAAAAAATATCGACGGCAACCATTCGAAAGTTTAGACTCGCCTGCGTCGAATGAGATCAACCGGAACTCTCAAAAGTTGTAATTAGCGACGTTACGATAAAAACCATAAAAAAGTCGAAAAATCGAAAAAATCGCCTAAACGGACAACGGATTCGGATTCAGCACCCTCGAAAACCCCCATCCATGATAAAATGAGGCCGGCAACTCAGGACAATTTTTTTTTTTGTAGAGCAGTGTTATGAGTCATTAAATCAAATTATCAATTAAAAAAAAATTCTTTAGTAAAAGGTTTGGTCAGGGATCTCCATGGGTAATGTGTCCAAACTTAGGTACCCGGAAAATTACACCTCATTAGACCTCCTGGGATCCTTCAAAAGTCCCATTTGTAGCCCCATAGATCCCAACGGTGAAATCGGATGGGTCTGGGATCCCAAAACTTGGAACCCACGACCACAAACACTTCGAGACAAACGATATTAGCTCGACTCCATAGGCGAAAATACCCAAAAACCCCTCCTGTAGTACCTACACCTACACAAATGGTCACCATCCCATCATGAGAAATGGTCTGCCATCATGATGAAAAATAGACCTCAACAAAAACCTCAAGCCCAGCAGGTAGCCTAGGAATGTATTAGGGGGCTTAGGTGACAGTGCAGTACTTACGTTACCAACTCGATACGATACCTCGAAAATACCCACGTTTGATTGCAGGGTTTCGTGCACGCAGTTCGATAAAGTGTGAGCGAACAGGGTGGTTTCTTTGGCGTTGACGAGATACGCCACGCCATCAGCTGTCCATCCTCGATTCCCTCTGATACGTCCCGCAAAGAGGAATCACCAGAGGGTACTGAAGATGGGTCCCTAGAAGGTCCTGGGATCCCCAAGCCCATGCCCAGACATTCGTCCAAGGGAGACCTCCGCTCCAGAATGGGGTTTCCCCCTTTCCAACCAAAATAGCATGATCAGACATGGTAAACATGCCTAATTGTGAGTTAAATACTTGAGACTGATCGGATTTGGGCCAGAACGTGGGGAAGGAGCGGTTTCCGGTTCCTTGCGCACAGGAGCGAATGCTCGCCATCTAGCGGCTGAGGAGGAAGCTATGTCGATTCACCCAATGTTCAAAAACGTTTATTTGTGAAAAGAGGTTTTCAAATGAAATAGACTAGAATTCTACTATTCTCGAAAGAGAGACTATGTAAAACACCTGCTCGATCCCCTCAAAACGCTAATGTCACGCCCCTTCGGACTGCCACCTTTCAAACAGCCCCTGCGTGTCGCTTGCTCCAACCACCGATGTTTTCCAGGCTGTCGAGATGAAACTGATTCGGGTGACATCATCCAGCACAAGTTCAACGGCCGATAGCGGAGGTAAGCTCTTCAGACAAAATAAAATCGCGAGCTGCAGACTCAACGTGAGCACAAAGATAGGGTGAAATGGGCACAATAAATGATGACGGGCCTTAAAAAGAAAGCGGAGCCGTCATTTGCACTAGACAAGTCAGCAGAATGCGATTTAGTTATGAACAAAGCTCTGCGTAAGGAAGGTCAGTAACACTACGGCTTATCTGAAGGGCCAGACAGTTGTTAACATCATTAGGACAGTATTATGATAAGCTCTGACGATGTGGTTAATTTTATCTGAAACTCTAAGCAGCTGCACTCAAAGAAATCTTCTGCAGTTGCTGGAACAGATGTACTAGTGGTCCGTAGAAATGAGTTGTATGCATTTAATTGAGATTTGATTCAATACAATAATTGTATTGCCTTCCGCTTTTCCTCCAATCTTTTAAAAGAACGCGGATAAAAAGGCTGAATGGTCTTAGGAGTCAAAAATAATTCGATATTGTTTAGAAACTACTCTTCAGTGATTTGGAATTCTCATAGAATACTCGGTACATTCTAATTGAGTCCGTAAGGTTTTCAACTCAAACGCGCGTTCCAAGTTTTTATCGAAAGTTAAGGGCAGTTTTATCTAATGAATTAAATGCATTTAATAACGTCAAAAGCGATTAGCCTACTCGGGGCTAATTTGAAGTAGCAGAAGCATTAAATGTTTCTCATTATCAAATGTTGATAAACCCACCCTTTATGTCCCGCTACCTCAGTGAGATTTTTTTTTTCCACAGATCCCAGCACCTATGGGCTTAACAAGCTAACTTAACAGCTGCATTTTTTTTCAAATTTTGTTCCTGATTATGTAGCAAGATGATAATATCCTCGGCTATAACAAATATACCCCTATTATGCTAATATCATATTGCTATTATGTTAACAGGAAAGAGGTTATTGGTTAAAATGTTTCATTACATTTATTTTATTTATTTTTTTAAGAAAACAGATTCCTTAATGAAGCAACTTGGGGAACACAAAATGCATGAAATCTAATTCTAAAACACCTCTGAATTAATCAAACGACCAGAATAAGAACTGAACCCGGCTAATCAACGTAACAAGGCAGAAGTGGTCGAGCTTATGTCATCGTGGAAATCATGTGGCAGTGCTGGCAGCACTAGTGGCACCCGACGGCGGAGACGAGGTATGTTACATTGTTATACAAGGCTGGGTTACTCGACTGCTAGGCTCAGAAATACGTTGTGGGATCTTGAGGTTCAGTCAACTGTTGACTGAACCTCAAGATCCCACAACGTATTACATTGTTATAACTTGTACATTTTACTATTATACTGATAGACCCCTGCGCACTTAATTTTGGTTTATTATTCTTGGAATAATACACCTAAGTTTTTGCGACGGGGGTCGACGACTCCGATCGGGCTCAAAATTTGACATTATCCGTTTCAAGAGGTCTACATTCTAAATCCAAAATGTCCGTCCGCCGTACGCCGTCCGCCGTCCAGGCCGTTTTGGGCAGTAGGAATTTTTTTTTTTTAATCTGAAATTTTGAAAAAATACTTGGTTTACCATCTAGTTGTGCCCGCAAGGTTTTCAGTCCGATCGCCCAAACCCGTCGGGCGCTATGGGGCTATAATGGGGCTACGGGAGGGTTTTTTTGAAGGCTTTTAGCTATGGGATCGAGTTAGGTATCGTTTTCGAAGTATTTTTGGGCGTAGAATCCATTTTTTGGGGTCCCGGAACGATCCGATTTCACTGGGGCGATCTTTAGGGCCTTCATGGGGCTAAAAATGGGATTTTTGAAGGATCCCAGGATGTTAAATATTTTTCGAGTAAAAAATAAAGAATTTTTGAAAAAAAAACATTTTTGAAAAAAATCAAAAAATTTTTTTTTGAGATAAAAATCCAAATTCTTTTTTTTTTTTAATTTTTTAATTGACAGAATTAAATTTCTGCACAAGTAACGTATATCAAAGAATAATAAACCCTTGTGTAAAATTTGCAGCGTTTTCCTCAGTTTTTTATTTGCACACAAGATTTTAATAGGTACAACTAATTTTTTTACTTTCAACAATTTTTTATTTTTTATTATTTATTTTTTTATTTATTTATTGAAAACACTTTCTTTCTTTTTTAAAAAAGATTTATTTTGACCACTTCCAACATTCAACCTTTCCCCCTGCCTTTTTTTTTTTTCCTGAGAATTTTATTGCTCCAAGTAAAATTTACTTATTAACAATATTGGTTTGAGACTAGGTGATAAGTATTTAAAACTTTAAAAAAAACTAGCACTTAGTTTCTGTTTTCTATGATAATATGTCGACACTGCGCGCTGCTTCACGAGTAAGCAAGATCGAGTGATTTAGTTCTTCGGACGATATCACATGTGTCAAGGAGACGGACAGCTTCCTCGTTGACGTGAGATCTTAGCCGTTGCAGATGACGCACGGCCTGCCGCTTGATGGTTTCGTTGACTGTTTCGATTTGAAGCTCGTGGTGGAGACGTTCATTTCGAAAGTACCATGGTGCATTGACAACGTTTCTTAATATATTGTTTTGGAATCGCTGGATGATCTCTCGATTTGACTGAGCCGTACAGCCCCACAGCTGGGCTCCATAAGTCCACACCGGTTTGAGGACTTGGTTGTACAGAGTAAGCTTATTCTGGATGGACAGTTTAGACCGTCTCCCCATTAGCCAGTACATCTTTCTGAATTTGAGCAAAAGTTCTTCTTTCTTCTTCTTGACGTGGGCTTTCCATCGGAGCCGAGCATCAAGCGTCATACCGAGATACTTCGCTTCATTTGAGTATGGGATTACTTTCCCATTGAGGTAAGCCGGCATATAGTTGATTTTTTTGTTGGTAAAATCAACATGTACTGACTTAGATTCGTTCAGCTTGATTCTCCATCCCCCTGCCTAACGTCTTTCACCACCTACCTTCTTACCAGTCTGTTGTAGTCCACCATTATGACATAATGGTGGATTTCAACATTGTGTAATGCCTAGTCATTCTCAGCCCCGTAGAGAGAGACAGGGGGGGGGGGGGGGCACTGGACCCGTTGCCCCCGGGCCCGGCCTTCGTAGGGGGGCCCGGATTTTCTTGAGAACGTTTTTTTTTTTTTTTTTTTTTTTTTTTTTGTACAAAAAAGGGGGGAGGAGGAGCAAAATGGGAAAAGGGAAAGATCAATATATTGATATAGGAAAAATTTGCATAAGTACCTTTTTTTTTTTTTTTTTTTTTTTTTAGGGGGGCCCGAAGAATTTTGCCCCCGGGCCCGGATTTTCTCTCCACGGCCCTGGTCATTCTATAGTCTCACTAAAACAGCTAGTCAATGTATGAAACGGTACTTATTTCACACAACCTAGTCATTCTATACAGTAGTACTGCGAAAAAATCGTAATCGTAATCGATTAATCGATTTTTTCCCGAAACATCGAAAAATCGATTTAAAAAAATAAAATCGATTTTAATCGGAAACAAAAATTTACATTTCTTGCAAAGGAGGAAAAATGAAATATGCCTTTTAAAATAATTTAAATTATTCATCTAGTTTATATCAGCGAAGAATTGAGATCAAACAACATAAATTTGATCCAATTCAGTTAATAAAAAATTTTATTAACTGAAATAATTTAATTATTATTCCAGCAAACGAGTAGAATCTAGATAAAAAATACAAAATGTAGGTAGGTACTGTGCTAAAGGCTCGTCAGGGACGTTCTAAATGCATAGGTGCCTCCTGATCAATATGACTATTATTCACTTTCAAGATATATTATGGCCTTTTGAGCAGCACTGAGAGTGGTTAACAACTTTACGAATATCAGTTCAGTCGTCAATACCAAATTTTAGGTTGGTTGGAAAAAGGTTATATTTTCGTTTAGAAAAAAAAAACAAAAAAAAAAAAGCTTAGCTTGTCCAAGTTATATGGCAGGAGGCGGCTCCGTCGACCTACGGTAAATTTTACAGTCGAGCTGAAAATCATTATTTTTTGAAACCCTTACGTATATTGAAACGTTTTCTCATTTTCGATTTTTAATCGATTAATCGATGTTTTTCCGAAAAAATCGAAAAGTTGAAAAAATCGATTTTTATGCAGCACTACTATACAGTATATTCTATACTGAGGCCTCTAAGGCAATGGGTGAAATACATTCATTCAGCGCTTTTCAGTAACTGTCTGATCGTCCGGTGCAATATCAACTTGACTACAATAATTTTAGTAATGGCATAACATTTGGGTTTTTCATTTGCGTTTACTTTCTAGTAAACGGAGGAGGAGAAAAAGAGATAATAAAAAATCAACTGGGAAATGTTAGATGAGGAAGATTACTTCTTTTAAATATCAAAAGTGGAATTGAAGGAACGGCAGAATCGTTCGTTAGAATCTATTAAATAGATTTTCATACATTGCCCAAGGTGCCGTGGCCATTATATACAATGCCTAGTCATTGTGTGCAAGAAGATCGAAAAATGAAGAAATTATACACATTGTCTAAAACGACCCGACATTATACAGAGTGCCAGAGCATTACACACATTGACTATAACATGAACTTACATTAATATATCGCGGCATAGTAGGAGAAACCATGAAGAAGGAGTCGAAAGGGACGAAGGGGACATAATAATTATTTGTGTCAATTATTACAGAATTAATGAGAGGTTGCAACAGGCTATGTTGTGATTTGACATCTATAATAATATTATATTATAATCACAATGTGATTATAAAAACATGTCATGTTTTCGCGACTATTTTGAACTGCTTCAAATGATGTCCTTTAGACATTCAAGTAGACTTGAAAAGTGTTATGTACCAGCTTAGGCGTAGTTCTTTTATTTTTCGAGTTATGTTCCCCATAACTGTCACATCGTGAGGAGTCTGAGGAGCGACAAACGGGGATTCTTCGCCAGGAAGTCAAGTGAGGTGACGTAATTTTGATACTAACACTTCATAATCATTATCGATTTTTATTACAATAATGTTATCCGATGTACACCCTTTTTCATATTCGGTTCACATAGGATGATATTTTGAAGTAATTAATTTAACTTGATAACCCTTTGGGCGTACGTGAACGAAGGAATCCTGTTCCGCTATCACCGGTGGGAAAAAAGAACCTCAGAATCACAGCAACAAGGTGCCTCCTGTAGGTGCTGATTCATTACTGCTCGAGGCGAAATGGAAACGAAAATGCTGGAAGGGGCTGATCCTCACCTTCCTGACAAGTAAGACGATGTGTTATGGTGTGTCAGTGAAGCGAGGGATGAGCGAACAGAGGCTACAGAGGGAGTTGGAAGAGTCAGTGTATTGCTAGGCTTAACGCCAACCCTAATGTCAACAAAACCTCCCCGTTGTCCTAATACTCGGCCCTGCTTATTGCTTTCTGCACCTCTACCCACACAAAAGGGACGGGGAGGATGTCGTGTATGATGTTGCGATCATCACCGGAAGCTTCCGCCGCAGTGATAATTCTGATTTACTAGACGGGAACCTGCTCTGGAAACTCCGGCGCAAATCACAAAATCAAGCTGGCCAAGTTCTGGTTAAAACCTCACCTAAAACACTACGAGGCTTAATTTTACGTTTTGGGTGAAAATCTGAAAATAGCAGAATTCCTGACCCTATTGAATTTTTGTGGTACAACGTATATATTTTTACAAAACTAAAAATTCTCAGTTTGCAGCATGATGGGGGGTCGCCATCGATATTTTATCAATAATCACGTTATGTATCCTGTTTATAGATAATTTTGAAGTGTCCAGATTCCAGTCCCCTGTAGTGTCCGCAGCATGAGGTTGTGAACTTTGATGGAACCTACTATCAAGTGAAATTGAGATAGTGAGTTGGTTCTTTCACAGAACCTGTATAACATAGTGGTCATGAATCCTTGAAGCTCGCGAGGATGGAGTCATTTCAGTAAGAGTTGGGCGCCCGGTCGTCCATGTCCCAAAGTTTTTCGTCAAGTACCTTGGACGAAATGGTGTTGAATCTTCTGCCCACAGGAGAGAAATAAAATATAATTTTTTGCCGCCCCTGGCAAAACTGACTCCCCCACTTAATTACTGTGTTATTTTTTTTCTTCAGTTGCCCTTGAGATTGTGTGCTAAATGGAGTTCATCAAATTTTTACTGAGTATTTTTATTGTTTCCCAGACCTTTATTTCTTGGTATTATAATAAGGTCGAAGATGTGTGAAAATTAATCCTTCAAGTTTTATCGTTTTATCATACCTATATGATTCAAATTATGAAAAATATTTTCGTAATTTGAAGTATCTAAGGAACGATCAGCGGCTCAGTGGTTGGAGCGTTGGACTGCAGAGTCAAAGGTAGCTGGTTCGATCCCAGCAGCCGCTGGGACCTCTTTCTTATACTAATAATCATCTTTCGGAAGGAAATGGCAAACCACCGAATGTATTCTGCCTATAAAACCTCTCAAATTGGCCGTTCGGAACCGGCGTTAAACAGTAGGTCCCTACTTCTTCTGTAATAACTGTTCAACACGCTCAACAGAAGTTAGTAGCGAGAGGTCGCCAACGCCCGTATACGGGTATGGCGCCCAAAGAAGAAAGAAGAGAAGGAACGATTATATTCGTTAGAAATACGTTCTGCGTGAAATGGGTGGTCCGTACGAGCTGGTCCACGATCCCAGGTCTGGACGATGTGGAATGACATACGTGTGCCAGGCGGGTTTGCCGAACGCCACCTTCCCGCCCTTCAGCGGCCCACCGTTAGCGATTTGTCATTATTTTCGTCTGATTTTCGCTCTTTCTGTTCCAGTAAATATATATTTCGACCTAAATATAATAACCAAGAAGACGTCGAATTGGTTCACGACATGCTGGCTGACTGCTCAGACATCAAGGTTGATCCCCAAGATGATGACGAAATCGATAAAACTGATTTTCAAACTTGAAGTTCTATAAGTACTTGTTCGTAATTTTTGCCTTTCACTATTTCTTTGCCTTTCACTTTCACTCTCGTTACTTCTATTTGACGTCCAACCTAAATTTGTTTTCGTTTGTTCCGTGCTACAGGCCACAGTTAGATGGCTTTTGCCTAACTTTTTCTGTATGTTTTACTTTACATGCCCCATTTACAAGCTTTTGACTAAACATTTCCAAGCTGTACTTCCAGACAAGTCCTGCCGTCAGGTCGCCGTAGGATGATTCTTTGACTGACCATCTCTCGACCCGTGTGACTCGTATCCGTCGAAGTAGGTACAGATCGTCTTATTTATAAGCACGGATAATCCATGTACAGATATAAAATAATATACCTATGTATAATAAAGAAATTCCTAGTCTTTCATTTTTGTGCCTAATACAATATTTTATTGAAAATACGCTAGTTGTTTCATTTTTGAACTATTTATGGACATTCTGAATATTTTTGAACTATTTATGGACATTCTGAAACATTTATTCAATTGTATTCATTCTGTATAGGACCTACCTCAAAACGTCTCTAAAATCAAGCGAGACGCTGGTCTCACGATGCCAGAGATACGCGGCGCCTGCAATATACGGTTGAGAAGATCGGGCCAACTTCCGCCCCCTCCCGAGACCACCCCATCGACCCGAAAAAAAATTTTGTTTCCCGATATTCGGTGATCGGCGAGTGCCCTAAGCAGAAATATACCAAATTTGAAGGGTTAGACATCTTCCATCATCAAAATCCAGGGTCCTCAAAAAGTCCTGTTTTGGGACTTTCTTCCTTTATTTTCATTTTGCTTCAGAGTCTGCAAGGCAGAGGAAGCATTGTTTTCACTTTCGAAATGAAAAAAAAAGTTGTTCTCCAAAATCAAAATTTCCACTCACGTTTTGCGTTTCAGAGCCTCCTGAACAAATTTGGTTCCGTGTCTGTCTGTCTGTCCGAATTTCCTTGCCACACCCATAACTTCCACAATTTTGATCCGATTTCAATAAAATTTTCAGGAATTGTGTGGGCACAACCCTAGATGGTCCCCTATTAGTTTCATCACGATTGAATCAGCGGAACGCTGTCCGCAGGCGCAAACGTGAGATTCCTTGTTACAGCCATAACTTCCACAATGTTGATCCGATTTCAGTCAAATTTTAGCCCCCGAGTTAGTGAGCTAACAGCCATAACTTGTGCCCTATTGATGAAAAATCTCGTTCAACATTTCTGAAATGTACGTACAGGTCACACCGCTCAACCGAAGTCATTGAAATTCGGTATGTGAGTCAGGTTTGGTGTGTGGAAGTGCCTTTTGGGGGTTTCACATTTTTACGACCAAAAGGGAGGGGTGTTCTGGAGCCTAGGTACGTATCATGGTTCAGAACAATTTATACAAATTATGTTTCCAACGAGAGTTCCTGCCTGGATAAGGAGCAAAATGACAACAAATACGACCCACGCGATGGAGTGTGAAATGTCGACTGACTTTATTTCTAAACTCTCCCTTTTTATATTGGTTTGACATTGACGTCATGGTGTGATATTTCTTACTGTGGAAAAGTTATTATATAAGATGAAGGTCGAGTCGATAGTCTTCTGGCGAGCTCGAACAATGGGATGGAAATCTTGGGATGTTTGTAGAAGGGCGCAGGGATTGTATGTCCGGCGATAATCTTCCAATGTGCCCATTCGAGATGATGATACTGGTTCAATGATACTGGTTCAATGAACTGGTTCAATGATTTGACTTTAAATAATTTTGAATAAGGAATCAGTGTTTGCACGTTACTACGTTGTAGATGCAATGAATAAACTGGTTTGGAGTAAAAATTGCTATTACATTGTTACAAGACTTACAACTTACAAGAATGGAATTTCATTAAAAAAATCTACCATGATTTTGGATCCTTCGGAAGACTCGATTCGGTTCAAATTCCAACAAGACGTTCACTATGATCTACTGAACACTCACCCACACCCACCTGCTGTTTTCCACTAGGATCAAGACGTCGACCTCGGAAAACTTAAAAGCAGCCCTCGTTGGAAAATTCCCTGAAGTACTCACCAAAGAGCTGGGCACCACAGATTCAGTGCAACTTGACCCAAAAACCTGAAGCAAAACTCAAGGCTTCACGGATTATTTACACACAAGGCCCAATTCGCCAGAAAGCCATGAAAGGGTTAATTGAGCAGATGCTTATCGACAGGGTTATCGAATCTATCGACACAGATAACATCGCCATGTTTTCTCGTCCCGAAAAAGTTTATATTTAATTAAAAGGTTTATTAAACGCATATTAAAAGCCAAATTTGAAGCCGATCAAAATTTTCTACCCACTTCGCAAATACATTGGTGTATTATTACAAGAATAATAAACCAAAATATGACAGGAGGCGCATAATCAAAGCACGCAGTCTTGCCACAATTTATACGTGTTGGCAGGTGTAATCGGTAGTCCTGGGGGAAGCAGAATGCGGTTGAAAAGCCGGGTTCAATTTCCTCTTCGCGCGGAGGCCAAAGTAGTTTTAAATCGCCTTAAACTGGCAACATCCCGAGAGCACAGCAGCCCAGCAATTACGACCTCGACGGGTGAGAAGGGGTTGTTTAAATTCCCTATTGAACCCGCCGCAAATCCTGCCATTGTGAGGGTGTTGAGGGATGGCCATATTATCTAAGATATTGAAAGGTCCCCTCCTATTCATTACAAGTCCCCGTCCTGAAGCCCTTCCATAAACCTTTCTCCCTTTTCTCTTTTGGACGCCTTTCTAATAGCACCCCTCTTCAATGCCTCCTGTCCCCACACTCCCCATTATTATTTTTATTCATCATCGTCTTGCTTTCTGCTCGTCTTAGAAGGTATTTTCTTTTCGTCTTTTGAATACCCTCCCGGTTTTTCGGCGAAAATTTCTTTTGGTCACATTTACGACGTTAGCAGCCGGCCAGTCTGGAAAAATATGAAAAGAAAATCTAATTTGCGAAACAAAATTGGAAAAATTAGTTTCCATTTGTCACAACACTTCCAGCTTTCAACAGGTAATCCTTATTCTACAATATTCTTAATCATTCACGGTATTATCCATTTTCTACAGTATTATCTGTTTCTTATTTATACCAAGTATAGGTACTGTACTTTTATATTAACAGTATTAAAACGAAGATACTATTTATAGGGGCCTCAGAGTTATCCAACAACGGGGATATATGGGGCTTCTATGGGGCATTCAAGAACATTAGCCGGAGGTCGTGTGTTTCCAAAGTTATTGTTTAACGTAGGCTCCGTTTGTGGGGTCTCTTATCCGTCCCACCATCATACTTAGGTATACATAGGTTTATGAGGGTATACATAATTTAAATGGAGCCCTTTAGATAGGACGGATGAGGAACCCGACAAATTAAATGAGAAGAAAACAAGATTGGGGAAGATGATGCGAGTCTCTGCGAAACACGTCACTATTTGGGCACACAGTCGCAACTATTGGGCAAGCGATAAAAGATACAATTGGGAAAAGGAACATCGCCGTAGAAGGAAACCCCGCCAAGTCCACAAGTCATACTTTAGAGATAAATAAGTTTGAAAATTTGTGTCGGGAAAAATCAAAATCGGTATACATTTAATCTAAAATATTTTTATTTTAATGACACGGACTATAAAGGTTCACGAGGTGAGAAACATTTTAAACAATTATGGGAACACGAAGAAGGGTACAAGTTTTGTGGGAAATCGATGTCCTTCCCGCTCACGCAGGTTCGAGCGCAGCGCGCTACTGAGCACAAGTGCGCTGACGCTCGTCTTAATTCTCCCGAGATCGGCTCACAGGTGGCCCCTCAAACCACAAGCCGGCACGTGAATCGACCACATGTCCGATCACAACCATTTTTTGCACTATTTCCGACGATCCAGAAATCTCCCCCGCAGTGGCGGCTCGTGCTACTGGCAAGAAGGGGTTCAACCGTACTTCGACAGCAAAATTAAGAATATACTCGTATTACCTAGTTAATACACACCCGAATGTATAGTCGCAGTACGTCTGCTGAATGGGAACCTTTAGCAAGAAGTCTCATTTTAGAAGAAAAATACAACCGACTCACTTTCCACTTCCCTGCATAATATGGCCCATGCTTTTCATTTCCTATCTGTAATCCAAGGGTGGAGTGCCGAAGGCAATGTTCTTGCGACGGGTATTCATCTCTCGAAAATCACACACACAATAAACAATTAAATGACTAGAAAATTATAAGACTCGAGTCGAACGAAACAGAAAGAGGCCGAACTGTAGGCAGTACCGAAACAACCAGGCATGTAGGAAAGGAGGGCGCCAATTGTCAGTAAAAATTCCCTCACAGACAATTCCCTTTTCTTTTTCTTCTCTGTTATTTCCAGCATAGTGTTCAAAAAACCCTACGATTATATCTTAGAGCAATGGTTGCTCAATCTCCAATTGTTTTGATTCATTTCAGGAGGATTTGACGATTACAATCCGAATTCACTGGGAATAATATCCGTTTTCCCCAACAAAAAGTCCCCTTCCCTTAAAAATGTGATTTGGCAACACTGTTGCGGAACTGAGAAACTGTTCCGAATCGTCGTACCTGTGGAAAATACTCCATGAGCTGCATCCGACGGCAGCGAGAGACGCTCTTATAATTTCGCCCAGTCACGTGACCTTTCCCAACCGCCCTCCCACCCTCCTGTCCTCATTCTTTGGTCTGCTTTGGTTCGAAGCTGAGTTCAGCTCCAAGTTCTGACGTCACTCCCCAGCCGAATGGAACTGTTATCAAAAATAGTAAGAACTTGTTATGTACCAACTTGCATCAACAGTGACACTATGGGAAGCTGATTTGATAATAGGTAAATGCAATTTTTCTCTCCTCTCGCTCACTCTAACCTTTCCTCTCTCTCTCTCTCTCTCTCTCACTATCTTTGGGGGTTCTCTGAACCACTGAACCCCCGCACGAGCCGCCACTGCTCCCCCGACTACTCGGGCGGGATTTCCGAGGAGGAAACAGCAAACACGCAGGGGGCCGTTGTCCAGGAGTGCGTACTCGACAGCTCGAGATCGGAAGCCCGGAAAAGCGGTCACCTGTAAGACCAGGGGTGTCAGCCGGTAGTCCGTACTTGACAATTAAAGATCGGAAGCCAGAGAACCATCCCTCGGTATTCACGCGGCAGTAGAAAACATTAACCAGCACGACTCCTCGTGCTATAGCTATAGTTAAGCCTGTTTTCTCCCGCTCATTCCGAGGTTCTTCCAGACTTTGAAAGACCCGACATTTCTGAAATTTCTAGGGAACCCAGATCCTCCTGAACTACGGCTGGAATATTCTCACTGCCTGCTCATCTCAACAACTTGTATCAAGCTTCTGACGAATCTCCACCCGTACTCCCTCTGGCCTCCTCCAAAACACTGGCGGCGAAACCACGGACGCTGCACCGAACGCATTCCGCCACCCACACAACATACTTGATAATCAATTAGGCAAAACAACACTTGTAGGTACACACCCCACACATTCATTCTTGTAGGGTGGTACCTACCCTACAAGTTTCATTTAAAAATTAAAAAGGAATGCAAGCCCACATCCGTCCAAACTCAGTACAGATACCTATAACATCATATTAGCTACGTGATGTAATTGATTGCAGGACTTTGGGCAATTTATTGACATGGAGCTGTGGCCCTTGGAGAACATGTATCCAGCATTTTGAATGCTGCCACCTGAGGGCTTGACTCTGCCGTGGCAAAATATCCAAACTATTTAGGGGCTTCTTTCATTTGACAACTTGATTTGTGTATTTCCTTACTCGTGTAATGAAGTTTAGATCCTATTGGACCCTCAGGCTATGAGGACATTCCTTTTTCGCCCATTTAGGACTGAAGTAGATTTTTGGATTAGATATAATTTATTGCCAGGGTTAGAGGAATGTATTCATTTGAAGCTGAAGGCTTTGGCAAAGAAGTGGCAAGTATTCTGAACCCTGTCACTTAAGGGCTTGGCCTTAAAACGTCCAAACGGTTTAGGCGCTTCTTTCATTTCAGGACTTGATTTGTGGCTTCCCTTGTAGTTTCTATAAAATTGCACAAGTGTTCTAAAACATAGGTAATGCTGCCCCGTTAACCAAAACACATTGCTTATCGAACGACCTGTCGCTTTCTATTCCCCCAAAGTAATGGTCCTCAAAACGACACCTAATCAATCCCATAGCGAAAACCTTCAACCCCCTCCCCGTAGCACTTTTTAGCCCCACGGTGACAAATTTTGAGCCCAATGAAAATGTTCAATCCTTGTCGCGAAAACAGAGTGACCCAAGACGCCCGAATTCAGGAATATTAGTTCAAAAACAGAATCTCATGCTTCATTAAAACTGAGACTTGTTCAGTGAGGAATTGTTAATCTCTCTTCCTCCTTCCCACTTTTTCCTGACAAGAGATTCCCCGCTACATGTTCAAACTAAATCCAAAATATTTTAAATGGAGACCAACCAGTTAAGGACAGTCACAAAAAATGTGGTGTAGGTTCTCTAGAACGGATCGATTACAGAGCATGCATTTGGCCGTATTCATCAGCAAGGTTTTCTATTCACTTTTTTGTTTATCAGGATTTTTATTATTATTATTATTTATTTATTTTTTTGCGTGCATCTTTTCATGATTTTTAGGGGCAAAACCTGGCCAACGGAACATCTTGTTTTGTATAAAACTATTTTAACATAAATTTCATGTGAACGTTCCCGTTCAGTTTTAATTATTATTATGTATTATTATTTTTTTTTTTGGTATTAATTTTTTCTCCAACCATAACCCTAAATTGGAACAGCCTGGAAACAGTTGGACGATCCCTGGTGTATTATTCCAAGAATAATGAACCAAAATTTTGTCGATCCGATCGTCCAACTGTTTCCAGGTCCAAAACAGGTCCTGTTTTCGTGACAGAGGTCGACGACTCCGATCGGCCTCAAAATTTGACATTATCCGTTTCAAGAGGTCTAGATTCAAAAACCGAAATGTCCGTCCGCCGTACGTAGTCCGCCATCCGAATTTTATAAAAAATCCGAAATTTTGACAAAATACTCGTTTTACCATCTAGTTGTGCCCGCAAGGTTTGCAGCCCGATCGCCCAAACCCGTGGGGGCTACGGGAGGGATTTTTTGAAGGCTTTTGGCTATGGGATCGAGTTAGGTGTCGTTTTGGAAGTATTTTTGGACGTAGAATCCATTTTTCGGGGTCCCGCAACGATCCAATTTCACTGTTGCGATCTATAGAGCTTTCGTGGGGCTACAAATGAGATTTTTGATGGATCCCAGGAGGTCAAATTTTTTTCAAGTAAAAAAACAAAACAAAAAACTGAAAAAAAAATCTAAATTTTTTTTTGAAATATGAAAATCCGAAATTTTTTTAAAAATTTTTTCATTGACGCAGAATTAAATTTCTGCACAAGACTGCACACGACTTACTTAGTAACCTACATCAAAGAATAATAAACCCTTGTGTAAAATTTGCAGCGTTTTCAATCCGGTTGGCCCTCGTTGATAGGCGTAGGCGGTGAGGTGTTTTCCGGGTGTCGGAAGTTGTTGTGAAGGGGTGTGGGAAGAGGGGGTGGGGGTGAGTTGGCAAAGCTTAGCGAACAATGGAGGTAACGCGGTGGTGGAAAGACGCGATCATTAATCAAATCTCGTTTATCCAGGTTCACCCGCGAGCGCCTCCCGCAAGTCAGCCATCAAATGTACATTAATGCCATTCACAACTTACCCGCTTGCATAACCGCCGCACCCTCCCGGCACAAGGGATAATAGCATTCAAACTTATCCGCTACCGGGTTAGTTTGGCGAGGCTTTCCTCCCCTGTCCCGCATTATCCGCGGTTTAGTGTGAGGGGGGGGGGGGGGGGGGAGTCCTGTCATTACGCTTGCGGTTTAGTTCGGCTAGTCTCAAACTGATCGAGCTCGTCCCCATACGGCAATGTAATGCGTCTGAGGTGGCTTCCTCATTATTCTCAATCGCTTCTCAATCCGACCGGAATATCGTTCGCCTCACTAAGCAAAATCATCAGAAACGTATTTCCGCTCGCTTAGCTTTTAAAGCGTCAGTTATTCCACTCGCTCTACTAAATTAAGTATTGTAGAACAGTATCCGCAAATAAAACTTAGACGATTGTGAATTTGCGGTCAATCCTCGATTTTGACAATAGCAGGCGTTTTTTTTCGACACTCCAACCATGCGGGTTTCCATGAAAAAATCGGCAGGTGTATGGCCCCAATTACAAAATTTAAAAAAAAAAAATATAGGCGAACTGCAGAAACAAGTGTGACGGTAAAGGGTGAGGGGGAATGAGGTATGTGAGTGGTGTGAAGGTGAATGCGCCAGTGATTGGTGGGAGGGGGTGGTGGGGAGGGGGAGCAAAGCAGATGAAAAGAGACAGAAGGCGAAAGAGAGAATGACCGGTTAGGCCTGCGGAGACAATGGCATTAACTCAGGTGAGCGGGAGACGCTAACGGTGGACGATGGTGGGAGGCGGAGAGTTTTTTAACAGTGCGGGTAGCGGAGGGGGGGGGGGGTTTGATGAACTCAAGCCCCTGATGAGGTTGCCGTTCAGGAATCTTGTTTCTCGGTGTCCTTGATAGCCGTGCTTAATTTTACACTTCCCTCCCCGTCCCCCCTTGTACCTTTTACCATACCACTTCCATAATTTAAGAGCCGCGAGATATCGGATGACGGATCCACCGGGTGGAAGGGATGACAGGGGGGGGGGTCTCTATTGTTAACGGAATCAGCGGAGACGACGGGCGACCTCGAAACGTCAACCAGATGAAATGAGGTTACAGCCTCCTGTTCTCCTTTTCGAGAGAAATAACCGGCCGGCGTAAAATCCCAATACGACGTAACTCTTTCGATGGTGACGGGCGAAGGGGTGGGGGGGGGGGGCTTCTCACTGGTGTCCCGCATCCCACAGCCGCACAGTGTTTTTTTTTTTTTCGCCAATCTAGCTGGACAAAAGTCCAAAAAAAAGTTCTTTTCTTCAAAATAACTAGTGGAGTCTCTTCATAGATAGTTGGCAAGGTAAGAAACAAAGGAGAAAAAGCTCAGAAGGCACAGAATCGTGTCATATCATGCATTGTTAAGAGGAGATGAAACCCCACTCATCGTCTGGCTAAAGCCGATCTTGTTCATGTTCATTCAACTGCAAGTGATTCACCGGCCGCTTCGCCTAGGGCATCCATGGGCAAACCTTTTCGAGGGAGGGCCAGATAAAACAAAAAATTATGTAGGCGGGCAAAAAAAAAAAAAAAAAAAAAAAAAAATGAACAAAACATTAAATGTATAAATTTTATATAAACGATGCTTTATTTTTGATTGTTACATCACACGCAACTTGTAGGTATGCTACAATGGTAAAACGTTAGTGAAAGAAGTTACAAAAATTTATTATTTTTTAGAAGAGTATGAAGGCGTATGAGACAGATGAAATTGAGCTTCTAAAAGTTGTTCGTAATCTGGTAGAAATTGGGATGAGCTGATCCGCAGAAGTGAAGCTAGATTGTCGTCAGTCAATCGATTTCTAATGCTGTTTTTGCGAAGCTTCATACTAGAAAACACCTGTTGACGGATGTAGGAAGATGCAAACATCGCAATAATTGATAATAATTATCATCTTCTGATGAGCGTGATATTTCAGGTTTGGGAAACTCGATTTTAATAGGGCCTTGTAGAATTCCATTTTAGAAACGTTGAGAAAATTTCACTATTAAATAGTTCAGTCACTATTAAATTTTAATAGTGACTGAACTTGAGACAGGGTTGCCAAGGGCCGATCACAATAACCCCCGCGACTCCCTTGAAAATCCCCCCCAAATCACCCTTGGAAATACCACGCAGGATTTACAAAAAAAACCAAATTTGGGGGGAAAACCCCCAACTTGGCAACTCGCGTAGGCGATGTGGAGACGCGAGTTTGGCTGCAAAGCGCAAACTCGCACGTCAATTAATAATAGATGCGATAGTACCCTACTTGTCCTACTTGCCCGAGTTTGTAGGGTTTATTCAAAACCCTGTCGCGGGCCGGATTAGACTAGCCCGAGGGCCGCATTTGGCCCGCGGGCCGTACTTTGCCCATGACTGGCCTAGGGTCTTCCGACAATTTTTCAAGTGAAGTTGTACATTATACGAGTACCAACTCATTGAAAAATTTTGGTTCTATGAAATTTTTGGAATTTATGATATTTTTGAAGTATTTGCGTTTTTTTTTTTTTTTTTTTTAGCGAAAAACGTCGTTAGAGCTATAGTTATTGGACTGCAACTTCTGAGGTCCACCTCGGTTCAACCGGATCTTTTTACCACGTTAAACTTGAGTTATTTCTGGATGGGACTGGACCAAATTGAGCTGCAGGAACCTGCAGGTTTACGAGATACAGCGTTTTGAAGTTGAATGTCTTCGCATTTTTGCGTGTTTTGACATGGTGTTTCCACCATGTGTGCTGAAGTACGGGGATAAAAATGTGTGAATATTTCAATGAATTAATAAGCGTTGCGGCTATGAGAAGTAGGTAATAGTAACTTCAAATTGTTCATGGTTTATATGGTGTTGGTTGGTCACGACATGACCAACACCATCCAAACCAACAACCATCCAAAAATTCTTTCAATAACATTTAGACTGACAAGTTGTATGACAAGAGATTGCAGTAAAATAATAACAATTTTTGAGGAATTTTTACCGAAAAATCGTTATTTTATAGCTTATTCAAGCATCTTTGGGGTCTGAGAATGGCTTCAATCGACTCTGGAACCTAGTAATCATATTTACTGCCAAAACACATATTTTCAGCATTGGAACGAATTTTTGGTTTATTATTCTTGGAATAATACACCTATGTTTTCGCGACGCGGGTCGACGACTCCGATCGGGCTCAAAATTTGACATTATCCGTTTCAAGAGGTCTACATTCAAAATAATAAACCAAAAATGTCCGTCCGCCGTCCGCCGTCCGGGCCGTTTTGGGCAGTAGGAATTTTTTTAAAAATCTGAAATTTTGACAAAATACTTGGTTTACCATCTAGTTGTGCCCGCAAGGTTTTCAGTCCGATCGCCCAAACCCGTGGGGCGCTATGGGGCTAAAATGGGGCTACGGGAGGGGTGTTTTGAAGGCTTTTAGCTATGGGATCGAGTTAGGTGTCGCTTTCCAAGTATTTTTGGACGTAGAATTCATTTTCGGGGGTCCCGGAACGATACGATTTCACTGTGGCGATCTATAGGGCTTTCATGGGGCTAAAAATGGGATTTTTGAAGGATCCCAAGAGGTTAAATATTTTTCGAGTAAAAAATAAAGAATTTTTGAAAAAACAATTTTTTTTGAAAAAAAATAAATAAAAAATCCAAAAAAAAAATGTTTTTCCAAAAATTTTTCCATTGACACAGAAATAATTTTTGCACAAGTAACCTATATCAAAGAATAATAAACCCTTGTGTAAAATTTTCAGCGTTTTTTTTTTTTTCTTTTCATTTCGAAAGTGAAAACAATGCTTCCTCTGCCTTGCAGACTCGGAAGCAATACGAATTAACTGGAGCATGCCGTGATCTTTCTTTCGCAGTAAGTAGTAGGTTCAGAGACTCAACAGAAGGACGCTACATGTGAGTGACTCAATAGAGAGTTCCTAAAGAAACATCCGAGTTACGTCGACCGTTAATTTTTATCACCGTAAGGGATTTGTCTAGGGAGAATCAAAGAGAAGCTAACTTCACATAAGACCGTAACAGAGATACGGTCTTATCAAAAGTCACGCTAAATTTAAAGTGCCGCTATTTACGTTCTATTGCTCGAAATTAACGGCGGTATCCTTAAGACCGTAAGTTTATTACCGTAACTTTACGGCAATAACGTTCGACGTTAGGCATAAGGACGTAAGTTATCACCGTTATTTCCGCGCATGCGCGAAATCTCGAGTTACGTCGACCGTAACTCATCACCGTTAGGCAAAAAGTGGCTTTAGGAACTCTCTATTATTCGCCCGTGACGTCACAGGCCATCCTCGACTCGTACTACTAGTTTTCCCTAAAAGACGCCAAAGTGGCCATCTTGCGGAATCAACCTCACTCGCCAGCCAATGGGGAGCCGAGTTCCTCCGAGGGTAATTCATACGATCAAAGTTTTGACCTCAATTTCGGTGTTATTAGGAAGCCTTCTATTGATAAAAAAACAACCATGTATGTTCGTCCGTTAACGGGTTAACTCCACGATAGCGCATACACAGAGCCCTCAGCTTATTCAATAATGAAGAAAGTTATGACCTTAAGGGCCCCAACCCGCTTGTTACCTGAAAATTTGAATGAAATCAATCTAAATTGAGGAAATTATGGATGTAACAAGGAAATCCGGACAGACCCGGAACCAACTTTCCTCAAGAGGTGTTGAAAAATAAAATGCAAGTGGAATTTTTTTATTTTGGCGGACACTGAAAGTGACGAACACAAAGCTTCCGCTACGTTGACTCAGTGACATTATGACATCCGCTTGCCGATTTCGCTGAGTGGACGAATTCTGGCCATGTCTCCCAGGAATGCCGAAATCGGCGGTAACACCTGTTCGTCTGCGCCAGGCAACAGCTTCTGAATCCGCCCAATTAACAATCGCACAACCTCATTCGGCGAAGGGACGAAAAAAAAGAGCCTTACAAGCCCGTTATTTCTTTGGAACTCTTCGGGCATAAATGTCTCGTTTTACGAGGAGCGCAAGAAGGTGAACGGCATATCATGACCTTCGACATTAGGTGATTTAATCACCTCTCTATTGAATGAGTTCTTCTTTCCGAAGGCGTATAAAACTAATAACAGCATTTTCGAATATTTTTACGACCACCTACTGCTTGTTACTTCGCTACCCTTTATTTGCAATCTATAATAACACAACCAAAGAAATTACTGAGTCGTAATCGTGTTAGTACTCTATGCAATTCTTTTCATCTGATTTGTGGAACCATCGAGAAGAAGAAACAATAATTCGACGGCGATTTACCAAAACAAGGATTTCCACAATGAAGATGTCCACAATGTGAATGTCTCACGCTTCAGTGTCAATATGGGAGGGCGAAATGATTTTGACAATTATTGTCAATTATTGACTTGGCAATATTTTCACCGTCGCGCATCACTGGCTACTTGGGTCCTGATGGCGAGCGCTATTGAAGTGAAAACATCATCACTCAAAGGGCATTAGGGTTGATGCTAATATGAAGCGGAGCTGGGAGAGAAGACTCAAGCCAAGGTCATGTGGAGTATCGTTTTCGAAGTATACGTGGCCGTAGAATTCGTTAATGGGAGGTTCCTTATCCGTTGCAACAGGATACAAGTATAGTCTTTTTGAAGTTAAAAAAAAGAAGATTTTTTATTAGTTACAATCGGCACAATTTATGCACAAGAATCATTGTGTAAATTTAGCAGGTTTTTTATTTTTATTTTTTTAATTTCCTCTCCCTTTGATGAAATCTTTTAAGTGATGAAATTTTTTGAAAGGGAGCATCTTCGATTCCCCCACCCGGAGGCAAGTAACTTGATCGCCCCGAAGGGTCTTCGTCACGTATTCACAAACATAGCTTTTAAAGCATGTCGAGTATTAAGTGAAAATTAATTAGATGAAGCTAAATCAAAGGGATATGTCGGATGAAAAGGGGAACCATGCGCTGATTCAGAATGGCATATCAATTCCCCGACGTGAATCATTTAGTCGGTTAATGAGTTAACAGGAGCTCCATTGTAGGCGTTCCCCAGTTAGGTACAACTTCATTATGCTAATCTGATTGACTTTGTATCTCTTTGATTTTAACGGGTTCGCCGCTCGTTGACATTTTGTTCGTTGCTCGCCGTCGCGGTCGATTGTTTGGTGTTCACTCTCCACCACCAAATTTTCAGGAAACAATTTTTTTTTTTAAACCTAGCCAATCATTTGGATGGAGCATTCAATCATTTGATGGAGTATTGGATTATTATCAACATGCCAATGTGCCATCAGTGATGGATAGAATGACTGAAACCGCGTTGAATAAATTTCAATGACAAATAATTTCATTTTAGAAGGCAAAACTACGATTTAGGTCGTTCAAAATGACATTCATGCTACATTAGCAGATCATAGTGCAAACCAAGCTGATTACTTGCCATGCTGGAGTTATTAACTCCGAGTTAATTAGCTGGTTTGTTGGGAACCTTTTTGATGCATAACGTACACCGAAAACGTTAATTTTTTAATTCCGTCATGAATTGCACAATTTGTCTAGTTTTAGCAACACGATCAGCTGGTTGTCGCGTCCTACATAATACGTAAGATAGGTAGGTACTATGATGATTTTGGTTTATTATTCTTGGAATAATACACCTATGTTTTCGCGACGGAGGTCGACGACTCCGATCGGCCTCAAAATTTGACATTATCCGTTTCAAGAGGTCTAGATTCCAAAACCGAAATGTCCGCCGTCCGGGCCGTTTTGGGTAGTAGGATATTTTTTTTAAATCTGAAATTTTGACAAAATACTCGGTTTACCATCTAGTTGTGCCCGCAAGGTTTTCAGTCCGATCGCCCTAATCCGTGGGGCGCTACGGGGCTAAAATGGGGCTACGTGTAGGGTTTTTTGTTGTTATTTTTTTGTGGGTTTTTGGCTGGGATCGAGTTAGGTGTCGTTTTCGAAGTATTTTTGGACGTGAATCAATTTTTTGGGGTCCCGGAACGATCTGATTTCACTGCTGAGATCAATAGGGCTTTCATGGGGCTACAAATGGGATTTTTGATGGATCCCAGGAGGTCAAATATTTTTCAAGTAAAAAACGAAAAATTTGTGAAAAAAAAGTTCGAAGAAAATTTTTTTTTCATTGACCCAGAATTAAATTTTTGCACAAGTAACCTATATCAACCTAATTTTTTTTTTTTCATTGGCCTAGAATTAAATTTCTGCACAAGTAACCTATATCAAAGAATAATAAACCCTTGTGTACAATTTGCAGCGGTTTTTGAAATTTTTACTTTGGCAACGACCAAAATTACCCTGAACACTATCATTACACAAGGGTTTATTATTCTTCGATGTAGGTTAATTGCGCAAAAATTAATTCTGTAAAAAAAAGAAAAGATTTTTGAAAAATTAAAACAAATATATCTCTGTACATTGTTCGGATAGCAGGACCTCGAAAAATGGATTATGCGTCCAAAATTACTCGAAAAACGATAGCTTATTTGACCTCCCTCGGATCTTCCAAAATTCCCATTTGTAGCCCCATGAAAGTCCCATAGATCCCCACGATGAACTCGGATCGTTCTGGGAATGACCAATGATGATCTCGTGACCAACCAACACCATCTAAACCACGACCATGGTCGTGCATCGCGACACGATGAACAATTTGAAGTTACTATTACCTACTTCTCATAGCTGTAACGCTTATCAATTAATTAAAACATTCTTTTATCTTTTATCCCTGTACTTCAGCACTTTCCACCATGTCAAAACACGCAAAAATGCGAAAACATTCAACTTCAAAACGCTGTATCTCGTAAATCTGCAGGTTCCTGCAGCTCAATTTGGTCCAGTCCCATCCAGAAATAACTCAAGTTTAACGTGGTAATAAGATCCGGTTGAACCGAGGTGGACCTCAGAAGTTGCAGTCCAATAACTATAGCTCTAACGACGTTTTTCGCTAAAAAAAAAAAAAAAAAAAAAAAAAAACGCAAATACTTCAAAAATATCGTAAATTCCAAAAATTTCATAGAACCAAAATTTTTCAATGAGTTGGTACTCGTATAATGTACAACTTCACTTGAAAAATTGTCGGAAGACCCTATTATACTAGGCGAAGCGGCCGGTGAATCACTTGCAGTTGAATGAACATGTAAAATTTACCCCACTCATCGTCTGGCTAAAGCCGATCTTATTTAATAAGATCGGCTTTAGCCAGACGATGAGTGGGGTTTTATCTCCTCTTAACAACGCATGATATGACACGATTCTGTGCCTTCTGAGCTTTTTCTCCTTTGTTTCTTACCTTGCCAACTATCTATGAAGAGACTCCAATAGTTATTTTGAAGAAGAAAATAACTTTTTTTTTGGACTTTTGTCCAGCTAGATTGGCGAAAAAAAGCACTGTGCGGCGCCCCGAGCTTTTTGTATTTTGTCAAAATTTCAGATTTTTACAAAAATTACTACTGTCCAAAACGGCTCTCTGACGGATTTTTGAATTTATACATCTTGAAACGTAATGTCAAATTTTGAGGCCGATCAGAATTTTCGACATCCTTCGCGATTACATAGGTGTATTATTCCAAAAATTATAAACGGAGATTCGTCCTGTGGACCGACGATGGTGGAAAACCTGACAAAACTTAGTGTTAGCCTCCAACGAATAAATGTTGCGCTTAACACACACCATTATTTTGAACATAATTATATTATCATTATGTTGTTGAGGGAAAAATATGGTGAGGCTCCCATGAAAACAATGCTTTTGCTTAGAAGCCAATTCACCCTGGAATGAATTAACCTTGGAGTGTGGTTCCAATAACCAAACATTTCTGGTTTGCCTACTTCGCTCAACGTAAGGCGCTCTCACGGGAGAAAACGGTGGGAGTATTAACGAGTCGGCAATGTGGCGGTAATGCAGTTGGTCCGTTTTGAAGGTAGCCTCAGGTTTAACAACGAAACTTGACGAGATTCTGTGGAGGGGCGACTCAAGCAGAGTGTGGGTGTTCTAATATCCAAACTTGAATGGAGAGACTGACTCCAGGAAAGTATACTGATCCGGTAACGTGGAGCCCAGGGCTTTAGGGAGGTTCATCTACAGCTATTATGTTGGTTTGATGATAATTGGAGGAGATTGACGTAGAGGCTGAGGGGGTTCAAAGTTGGCACATTTTTAGAAAGGACGGAACCCCTTACGACGAGGTCGAGAGAAGTTTTTACGACGAGAGATTACGTGGGAAGTCAGGCTCGAGGAGCTTTGAGGGTGTTTCCGAGGTGGAGGAGAAGAGTCCTTAGGGTGAATTAGACGGCCGGAGTGGCCAGTGTGTGTGGTATTAGCAGCGTGTTGTAGACAGTGTGCGGAAATTAGTGCCCTTCGCCGGGATATATCTTCGGCTAGTTATTATCGTTCAATCATTGTCCCTCTCAACTTGGGGCATCCGCCAATTGAGATCGATCTTTGAGGGTTGTCAGATGTCAAGATACCATGTTCGTTCATCCACAAATTTTACTTGGTATAGGAACTCTGTTAGGTACAAACCTACTTGTCTGTGGATCAACCTGCTAATTCCTACAAAAAGTTTGTCGAAAATCACCGATGAACCCTCTTTTCGTTTTGTTGTAGTATAGGAGAGAACCAAGCATTAATATGATGTTACTAGACTTTTATTTATACAGTTCTAGGAAAACGATTAAAATTACCAATTTACAGAAAAGTTGTATTATTAGGTTGGGCCTGTTGAACTTTGTTGTTGAAGAAGAAAACGACTGGGCAGTTTTTCGAAAACTTCATACTCCCATTTCAGGGCTCATCACAAATACAATTTATTTACTAATATTAAATTGGCGTTTAATTATTTAATTAATTAAATGGCGTTTAATTAATTCCGAATATCATACCCACTGTAATATAATATTTTGTTTTAATTTTATTTTAATAATAATTATCAATAATTGATAATTATCAAGTATTTTCATATTATTATTATAATAATATACAAATATAAATTACGAAAACACATTGGTTCGGCTGATGGTGGCTGTTACAAAATCTCCTATTTGTTGAATGTTTTTAGGATGAAAATTGCGTTTTATTTTAATATGAATAATACTCGTACAATTTTTGAACTACAGTTCGAAAACAAATCGTTACATAAGATGAACCTCATAAGAACCTCATGAACTTCATAAGATGAAAGCCCTGGGCTCCACGTTACCGGATCAGTATACTTTCCTGGAGTCAGTCTCTCCATTCAAGTTTGGATATTAGAACACCCACACTCTGCTTGAGTCGCCCCTCCACAGAATCTCGTCAAGTTTCGTTGTTAAACCCGAGGCTACTTTCAAAACGGACCAACTGCATTACCTTGCGCTACATATTATGTAACGATTTGTTTTCGAACTGTTGTTCAAAAATTGTACGAGTATTATTCATACTAAAATAAAATGCAACTTTCATCCTAAAAACATTCAACAAATAGGAGATTTTGTAACAGCCACCATCAGCCGAACCAATGTGTTTTCGTAATTTATATTTGTATATTATTATAATAATAAGAAAATACTTGATAATTATCAGTTGTTGATAATTATTATTAAAATAAAATTAAAACAAAATATTATATTACAGTGAGTATGATATTCGGAATTAATTAAACGCCAGTACCGTTTAAACATTGTGTTTGTAAAACATATTCCACTCTGATATGATTATAATCCTAAGTCTGGTCTTTAGGGTGTAGGGTGAAGGGTACTGACTGGAGTATTCGGGCACACATCGGCCATCACACTCCCTCAGATCCAATGCCTGATAATCGACTTAAAGAGCCTCCTTGCTTCACCCTAGATTTGTAGTCAAACCAAGTCAAGTAGTTTCACCCCAAAAGGCAAACTTGGGAAAGGGATCAAAGTTATTATGCTTCGGGACGGGCGAAGCAAAGTTGGGTGTTGGGATTCACTAAGGAAAGGAGTTCTCAAACCTTCTATCGGTAGCTCCTTTATGGGATTGGGACCGACAATCTACAAACTTTTGTATCGGGCACAAAAGTACAAGAAAGTGTAAACTCCGAGAACAGAAAAAGCTAAAAAGAAGAGCACATTTGGAGGAGAAAAGTTAACATTTGGCTGAGCTAGACTTCACGGATGGACTTTTTGGGAGCAACAAGATGGTGTTTTTAGACGTTCTTCAGAACTGACAATCAAACAATTTAGAAAAGTGGCACCCACAGTTTAGAAAAATTAAACGAACTTGTTGACAGTATGATCTGAAATGGTAAATCAACGAAAAATCCCCTTTTCCCTTAATGCCTCAAGCAGTAGAATTTTCAATGCCAAACATCAAGTCTTGTCTTGTAGTTCAGCAGGAGGGAATATTTGACAATAATTTGCACGATTTCGATATGGAATTGCCCATTTTGTGCATATAAAAGTTTTTCAAATGGAAGCTGAGCGTTGATGAGAGTTCACTATCCAAGTAATCATATCTCAGCACGGAGTCTGCCTGATTTGTCGCCCATTATCGCTTCATCTTGTTTATGCCGTGTATGTGCACGCGGTCCCACAGTCCGACCATTATTGTTGCGTGTCTCTGTCTTCAGTCCCGCTCTGTTGTTAGGAATATCCACCCAGTGTTTTTTCTTTCTTTTTTTCCTCTTTTCTTTTTAATTCTTTTTGCGTCATTGGAAGGGTAGAGAAATGTCACTTGAGAGCCTCAGCAAACAAATCGACGTCGACGTACAGAGGGGGATCGAGTTCCTAACGTGGAGCGCTAAATGCCTGGCTCCCTGGTAAATTATTTTGATGCCAGATGAAGATAAGTGAACTCTCAAAACTGGTCCGGTGCCCAGAAAGTGCAATTATTGGATGAAATAATACCACACACGGTGACATCCACGAAGTATTTGTTACTTGGATTGTTATGATTTATGACAACCTGTTTTCTCGACGGGATTTTTTTTTTACATCAAAATTGGTTCTTTTGTATTCCTGTACTCCATGTAGTAGAAGTTGCTTTTATTATTGTCAGAATAATCAAACAATGTTTTCGCGACGAGGGTCAACAATAATTATTTTGATCGGCCTCGAAATTTGCCCTTATACTTTTCAAGATGTGTAGATTTTAAAAATGAAATGTCTATCCGCCGTCCGGCCCGCTTTGGGTAGTAGGATTTTTTTTTTTTAAATCTAAAATTTTGACTCGGTTCCCTATCCAGTTGTGCCGACAAAGTTTTTTTTAGCCCAATCGCTTTAACCCGTCGGCCCCCTTAATCTTTTTCCCGCCTCTGCCGGGAAAAAATGGGCTACGGAAGGGGTTTTTGCAGGTTTTCGGCTATGGGGTTGGGTTGGTTATCGTTTTCGAAGTATTTTTGGGCGTGGAATCCAATTTTGGGGGTCCCAGAGCCATTAGATTTCATCGGGGGATCTACGGGGCATTCGTGGGGTTACAAATGGGTGCCTGTTGAAGGGTGCCAGGAAGTCGAATGAGGTGTCGTTTTCCCAGTAATTTTGGACGCGTAATCAGTTTTTCACGGTCCCACATCCGTCTAATTTTGATTTCAAATAATTACTTAAATTGAAAATTTTGTATTGATAATTAATAAATTATCGAATAATAATAAACCCTTGAGTAAAATTTGGTCTTACCTTGTCCGACCACTCTAGAACTACTCTCTGATCTAAAATAATAATTATTATTATAGTTCTAGAATTGTTCTAGAGTGGTCGGACAAAGTAAAACCAAATTATTTTAAATTTAAAAATTAAAAATAAAATAATCACCGTTTAAAGCTACACACTTCGAAGCACAAAATGAAAAATTGTCATACAGATCAAAATAATTTTATTATTGTCAACCACCTCTCAGAAAACATAGGTTGTTTATTATTCTGAGAGCAATAGAACGGAAATTCGGGAAAGTAACCAACAATTGAAAAAAAAAAGAGGGAGGGAAACAGACCAAGCTATTTGAGGGCAGATACAAATAAGAGAGGGGACTGTGATGTGGATGGCGCAACAGGCCTCTCTTCTTGAATATGATTAATAGTCCGCTACCTTTCCTCTGGGCCCATTCTTTTTTTCAAGGGAGGGCTCCGAGTCCGAAAAGCTTTTGTCCAATCCCCGTTGCCTGGTTGTCTCTGCCGTTGTTCACTGGCGGGATAATACCTTTGGCTCCCTTTTTTTTCTTCTTCATCTTCAATCTTTTTCACGGCCCTCAGTGTGCACAAAGTACTTCAGTAAAACACAGATTAACTACTTCCCTTCACTTTCTTTTCCCACTTGTCTTTCCGTCTTCTCTGAATTTGGAGGCCGGCCATGCAGACTCTGCATTGCAGAGGAACCTGCGTCTGGACTGCGCAAACATACCTAACTAACATTATTTGCAGTACCTGCGGTAACTCATTTGACTTAGCAATCACATTCTCAAAATCTGCCAATTGAAAGAAATAATAACCATGATGATTTTATTTAATTATTCAATAAAAACCTCGAGGAGTTCTTACTAAGGGGCGGTTCCACCTTGCTCGAAGAACAAGTCAGACGAGTTGAACTGAGAATTACTAACAAGTGTGACATCAAGTTTGCAGAGAAATATGAAAACTTTCATACAACGAGGCGTTTGAGCACTTTCTTCTTTATTATGCTGAGAAAGCGGGTTCAAATGAAGATAATCTTCTTGTCGAGGGTTCTTATAATCAGCTAAGTGAAGGATTTCTCGCTAGCTAATAACGATCGCCCGTGGCCAGCGCTCTCTCTCTCTGACCGCAAGCCTCCCTTTGCTCATCTCTACACCGTGCTAGTTTCGCAGACCTCACAGAACCCAGTTCTCAAATAACGCATGTCTATGGAGTCCTCCCTCCTTGGAATCTCGCGGATTCGTTTTTATCGGGGACGATCCTATTCAATTCATCTATTCACCCCATTTCCCGCATCGTTCCCTTCAACACGGCCGTTTTCGTTCTCCGAAGATAATTCAAATAATAGGTACAATCTGTCGATTGTATTCCTTGTACACACAACAGAATTCTGAGAAGATGAAATTTACCTCAGAATCGGCTATACCTACTTTACATAAACTTATGTACGGCATAAATACTACTAGAGCTTTTAAATTAATTTTTTAGCATGGATAAACAAAAGGTCCTGCTCTTTCATGCTTCGAAGTCAGGACTCGAATCTGAAATCCGATTTTTACCATCAAGTCAGGGACGCCAATTTGATCAGGAAAACGTATCTACATTCGGAAAACCTATCTCCAAACGTCACTCCTTTTCATCTGTTTCCCCCCCCCCCCTTTTTCATTAAAACTTGGGAGTTTTTGTGCTAACTGCAAGACACTGCAATGCATGACGCAAGAAAAGGATTTTCAAATTCTTCGACTTTCGGACGAAAATCGAAGGAAAACATCAAATTGAGCCAAAATTTACTTGTTTTGTTCCCCTGTGTAATTTTCTACCCATTACAGCTCCAGAATTTGACACAATTGGAATGAAAACGAGGACAACTAAATATTATCATAATATGATAATCATATTACATAATAATATTATTCTGTAATATGAATATTATTCGTGAGTCGAGTTGAAATGAAAAAGATACTTTCATCGTGAACTGCGGACAGCCATTGCACTTTTGGTTTACTATTCTTGGAATGTAATCGCTACGGAGGTCAAAAATTCAGATCGGCATCAACATTTGTCATAATCCGTTTCTAGAGGTCTACATTCCAAAACCGAAATGTCCGTCCGCCGTCCGGGCCGTTTTGGGTAGTAGGAATTGGTTTAAAAATCTGAAATTTTGACAAAATACTTGGTTTACCATCTAGTTTTGCCCGCGAGGTTTTCAGCCCGATCGCCCAAACCCTTAGGGATCTGAAGGACTAAAAGGGGGCTACAGGAGGGGTTTTAAAGGGTTTCGGCTATGGGGTCGAGTTAGGCGTCGTTTTCGAAGTAGAATCCATTTTTGGGGGTCCCGGAACGATTCGATTTTCCGTGGGGACATATGGGGCTTTCATGGAGCTCCAAATCGGGTTATTGAAGGAGACCAGTTACTCCGTATTGGACCTACTTACAGTAAGTCTAATAAGGTTTCTTTATTCGAGTAATTTTGGACGCATAATCCATTTTTCGAGGTCCTAAATCTGTCCAAACGTTGTACATTTTTCCAAAAATATTTTCTTATTGACAGAATTAGTTTGTGCACAATTAAACTATATATAGGTTTGATATAATATATTATCTAAGATATTATCAAAGAATAATAAACGCATTAGTCAAAAATCAAAAAATCAAAACGTCCCTCGAATAAAAATAATGTGCTAGTAGATAGATTTTAAATGTGTAAAGATAAAATTTGCACTAGATAGGTCCAAGTCAGAATAACTAGAGGAATTATTTTTGCAGGTTAATTTTGAAGGTGTTGTAGTCAATACTTTAAAGGAGCTCAATTTGTCGACATCACAACGCTATAAGGAGGAAAAACCACTTTCATTGTCAGTGGAATGCATTTGATACCGAGTTAAGTCCTACTTTCACCGACCTCTTCTAACCTTGTGGAGTGCAGCTACCCGTTGTTTATAGCTAAATCATTGACCCATTGTACTGGCATCCGAACTTAAACTTTCCGGCTTGACAGGGGGAACTAAAATGGGCTTTCTACGTGGATGACGCAGCGGCTGTTGTAGTGACTGAAAATGACTTTGGAACGGAATTTTCCTTTTGTTTTATGTGTCCGTTAAGCATTCGACTAAGATGGATGAGCTCTTGAAAACCTATAATTTTTGTTCACGGGGTACAGCGGCTTCAACTTCAACCTCAAGCATCCGGGAGCCGTTGAGCTTGAAAACAAATAATCTAGCATAATATTATTATTTTGACCAAAAAGTATTTTTCCCAGAATAATCAACTTTTAGAACAGCAAAGAGAATATTAAAAAAATCATTAAACAAAAAACGCGGGGACGAGGGAGCAAGACGACGAACCTAAGCATGTAGGTACAATTTTTCTTAGCCGCTATAAGTAGCCGACGGGGTGCAATTGGAATAATCCCCTTTGTAAATAGAACGTCTTAATGCAATTTTTTTTTCCATGCCAAATTCAATCTTAGGAAAGTTAAAAAAATACTTATCAAAAAATGTGAATTTCGTTATCTAACCCTGCAGTGTGGTTAACTTGACGAATTGATGAAAAATATTGCAATGCTTATTCAAAATAGATATGCAGTGAAAATAAAAACAAAATCATTTAGGAAACAGCAGGATTGGCATCCTTCAATTTCTGGCATAAAAGTCACATAACAAGATCTATGAACAACTTCATGCTCGTCAGAGCACTCTGCGCGGCCTCAACATCGGCATTGAATGAACTGATACCACAGCCAAAATCAACCTGTTTTCGCGAAAGGGGTATACAATTTTGGTCGGCCTCAAAATTTGTCAAAAACGTTTCATGACGTGGACCTATATTTAAAAACGCTGCAAATTATACACAAGGGTTTATTATTCTTTTATATAGGTTACAAGACTTGCACTTAGTGCAAAAATTAACTCTGTATCGATAAAAAAAATTTTTCAATCTGAAAAAATTCCTTTTTCAAATTGTTTTCTTACTCGGAAAATATTAGAGCCCTGGGCTCCTTCAAAAATCCCATTTGTAGCCCCATGAAAGCCCTATAAGTCCCCACAGTGAAATCGGATCGTTCCGTGACCCCAAAAACCTCGCGAGTACAACAAGATGGTAAACCAACTATTTTGTCAAAATTTCAGATTTTTATAAAAATTCCTACTGCCCAAAACGGCCCGGACGGCGGACTGACATTTCGGTTTTGGAATGTAGACCTCTTGAAACGAATAATGTCAAATTTTGAGGCCGATCTGAATTTTCAACCTCCGTCATATTATTCCAAGAATAATAAACCAAAATGAATGTTTTTTGGGCTGTAGTTTTTTTTTTTTTTTTTTTTTTTTTTTAATCTGAAAATTTGTTAAAGTGCTCGGTTCTTCATCTAGTTGTGTTGGAAAGGTTTTCAGCCCTATCACTCAGACCCGAAGGGCTATGTGGGACTAAAAAGGGGCTGCGGGAGGGACTTTTGAAGAACTCAAGGACGGTCGAGTGGGGTAATATTTTCGAACTATGTTTGAACGTAGAATCCATCCCTCCTGATCGGCCCAAACCCATCCGACCGAGCCGTTTGGCCCCTATGGAGCTACAAATTGTGTACTTACTTTTGAAGAACGTCAGGAGGTCAAATGAGATGTCGTTCTTGTAGTAATTCTGGGTTTAAAATCCTTTTATTACGGGGGTTTCCTTATCTGTACTAACACATTGAAGATATAATTTTTTTTCCATTTAAAAAATAATTCCTATTAACGGAGAATTTATTTATACAAAAGAAAAATCGACCCTAGCGTAAAATTTGCATTTGCACCTTCTTCTCTACAGACAAACTCTAGCCGGGGCGACCCCATCCGTCCCTACCTTTTGAATTGAAGATAGGAAATATAGAAGACGTGAATTCAAATGACGTACTCTGATGTCGAGTTGGCTTTTCAAAAGAGGACCGAAAATTACATCAGACACCAGCGAAATCTAACATTGTCGTGCTACAGACGTAGGATGTCCCTACTCAAATGTCTCTAGAATCATTGAAGTGACGCCTCTACTTCTAAATAGAATAATTCTATTATGATTATTTATGATTCTATTATGATCATAATTATTATGATTTTCTGCTGAATAAATATAAATTTTACATTTCAAAAACCGAGAAGAATTTTCATATTTCAAAGAAACTTCAAAATTAAAATTAGTGATAGTTGAACTGATTGTTTAATTATGGGTGTCATTTATTGAAAATTACTGGTACATACTAATTTTAGTTTCGAGGTAATTATACATGAGCGGCTCCCGGAAGTCCGCCCATGGTAAACGGAACCGTCAAGCCCCGCTCCCTATTTTCTCCGTATAAAATATTCAATCATGAAGAAGTGGAGCGAAGAGGCCGAAGAAGCAAATACGAGAATAAAAAAAAAGAGGTAGAAAAGAGAGAGAGAGAGAAAAAAAAAAAAAAAAAAAAAAACGTGGAATGCAAGTAAGAGTGAGGCGGGCAGGTTTGTCCCGTTAGCCCCTTCAATCTCGGAACCTTTGCTAAAAATGCGATAGCCCCCCCAATCATCGCCCACTCTATCAGTCCAACTCGCGATTTTTCGGGGGTCGTCGATCAAACGTTGCGTCATTGGAATTCGGTCCCACGCTTTACCCAATTCGAACAGGTGGCTCTCCAGTTTGGCCAAAATGGAATGCTTGTGTGTGTAAAAGGTTTCTGTTTTTCAGCTACCTATAAAAAGTCAATTAATGCAGTTACGTGAATAAATGGGCATCATTGGGATGAGCAAAAATAATGAAATAATTCAAAAGGGTCGATTTTTTTTTTTTTTTTTTTGTTGTTGCTTAAAATAAAAAAGCTGGTCTCAGGACATTCACTTTCTCGACACCTTCTGATGAACAATAATTCCATTTGTTCTCAGCTGAGGACTGTTGTTTCTCGTGTTTGTCAAGGCGGGAAGGCGTGGCCGAGTGAAGTGACCCGCGTTAAACGGGAGAGGTCGGCTGAGATCAGAGTTGTTCCCCGCATAACTAACACCAGTCCGATATCCGCGGAACAATGGCCTAATTCCCTTACAACTGCAAGGTGGTTCCCCGCCAACCCTCGCCCCTCACTTCTCCCTCCACCCATCCACCTATTGTTTCCTCAATACCTTATTAATGGCCTCATTGTAGTAAGATAGGTTTGTTGGTGCACATCTTTTCTCCGCATCCTCGGCAAAGGAGTTTCTCTTTCGCTTTTGTGAGAGTGGAGGTGAAATTATATATATAAACGTTCTGTCCACTCCTCCATGCGGACATAATTCAAGACTCCAGAATGTGTCCACTTATCACACGTTGATTCCTAACAAAACGCGATCCAGCACATGCTAAGGACCAGAAGAAATTATGTACTCCTTCGTGTAAAAATATGACGCAGAACACTCTTCAAATATACACTACTATATGTACAATTATTATGCAGCAATCAAACCATAATAAGTTATAAAAGAAAAGAATAAAATAAAATTGTAGCTTTGCGCTTAGAAAACCATAAAACATCAGCTAAAAGCTGAATTGTGTATTTTTTAATTATTCATACCTACTTTACATAACTCCTTCCGCCCAAAATTGCCTGGACGGCGGAGATAAAATGAATTTTTGTTTATTATTCTCGGAATTATCAACCTGTTTTTGCGATGGGGTTCAATCACTTTAATCGGGCCCAAAAGTGGTCTTTTTATTTTTCATGATGGAAGGTTTTTTTGTGGATTTCAAAAATGAAACGCGCGTTTGTCGCCTGCTTTGTGTAGTAGGTAGGGATCCCAATCTTGAATCCTGCAATTGCAGGATCCTGCAGGATCCTGCCGCTTTTTGGGAGGTGCGGATCCTGCAGGATTCGTGCGTCGATCCTGCAATCCTGCAAAAATTTGAATACCTGACAACGATACCGCCCACCAGTGTTGAATCCGAACGCGCCTTCTCCGCTGCTGGATATTTATGTACATCCATTCGTTCGCGACTAAACAGTGACACTCTGAACGCATTCGGTCGCAGAGTGCGTTATGCATGTTTCGGTCGCACAGTGGGGCAAAAACTCTCAAACCCCGTATTCTTATTGGAAATTCAACGCTGCAGCGCACGATCATGATCACGAATAATTCTACATCTTGGAAGTTAAATGCTTTCCCTCAAGTTTCCGGCCAAAAAGCTGCCACAAACGCATTTTTTGTCATTTTCGTAGATATTAATTGCATATGATAAAAAGTTTATCATTCACTAATGATGGAGAGGACATTTCGTCAAATTTTCCCACCGACACGACATGCTTTGACGTTGTTCGGTAAATCTGGATAAAAATCACAGGAGGCGCTTTGGAAGAAAAGGCCGGGTTTTTTGAAGTGGTGCTTTTAAAAGAAAACCCGGCCTTTTCTTCCAAAGCGCCTCCTGTGTACGCTTGGCCGGTTCCTCTACCCTACAATGGATAAAATCGTTGTGTGGATACATCTATCATTAGTTAATGCTCCGAGTGCAAGCTTTTTTTGCACCGAGTACGCAAACGAACGCAGCTGAAATTTTCACAGGAGTTTCACTTTGATGCATAAAGTCGGAAAATTGCTGAGCCGGACCAGACGAAAGCGGAGGAATTTTTAAAAGCTTCAGAAACGATTGTATCGTTCAATTATAATTATTATAAAACTGGCATAATTGAAATGTAATTTCCCTGAGAAAAATATAGGTACATAACAAAACGTTGTGGCGTTTAAATTGCACCCACATATATGTATGGAATCATTATTCCCATATATATATATATATATGGGAATCATGCCAAAAAAGCTCAAATTTTTTCAAATGTAAGTTCAGGCTCACGTATAAAATTCAAGTCAGTACTTTCAATCGGTCATTTACCGACATTTCGAAAAGCCCATGATTCACGCCTCTAAACAAGGTTGCAAACCCAGTCTTTTCGGAAAAGCCTATCCTATATATATACTCTTATTGACGACCTAAATCTTTTAATTTACCCTACCTACCTTTTCGGGGTATTTTATCATGACTTAGCAATATAAATTACTAAAATTACTAATTAATTATTTAAATAAATAATTACTTTGCGCTGTTGGGCAGATGCAGGATCCTGCGCAGGATCCTGCAGGATTGGCAAGTTGGAGGTGCGGATCCTGCAGGACTGAAAATCCGTGCGGATTGGGACCCCTAGTAGTAGGTAGGAACATTATTAATAGGGCTCGGATCGATATGCTCGATAAAATCACCAAATACGCTCGAAAAACATCTGTTTTACGCTCAATAGATATGCTCGACTATCCCATTAATATGCTCGAAAAACACAGTTAAAATTTACAGAAAAGAAGATGAAACGAAAAAAACGAATGAGGTTATAAATGGGGGTTTTGAAGGACTTGGGCTACAAAGTCGAATAAGGTGTCATTTTCAAAGTAATTTCGGACGTAGACTCAATAGGCCAGTCATATAGTACATTAAAATCGCAAGAAAACGGCTAGTTCTAATTTATTTTTTATGTTGTTAGGATCACTCCCAGTAGTGTATATACAAGTTTGCAGCTTCGAAAAACCTGTGCTCGCTGCGTGACAGCCGAAAAACCTTGAAATTTTCGGACTTTTTTTGGTTTTTGGCATATATCTCCGTAAGGGTGCACTCTACAAAATAAATTACTTGTACCTTTGTTAAAGTAGACAAAATTTGCTAACGTTTGAAACCAACCACGGCTCTGTAGGTCTAATAGTTTCCGAGATATAGCTTTTCAAAAAATGGCAATTTTTTCGAAAAACTTGAAATTTAACCATTAGGTCCACTTTAGACCCAAATATCGAGACAAATACCCATCTTACAGGGAAATCCATAGGAGGAGATGGTGTAGCAAATGTAATAAGCTTTCATTTAAGCGCAAAGCGAAGTCGGTACGCCTAATAGTTTCCTCACAATGGCACAAAGTCTGAAAAATGGGAAAAGTGCATTTTTGTCGAATTTTATCTCCTGAGTTGGCACAAAGGTGTGATGGTAGTTTAAAAGGAAAACCCATCTGTATTATCAAAAGTGAATGTAGGTATATTTAGTGTAATGTAATGAACCTAATGTATTACAACAACATTTAATGTATTTACAATTCAGTGTGGCTAACCATCCCCTGTGCTTGCGTTTAATTCGAAGTCGCACATGAGGCGTCACTCTGACAGATTTCGTGATAAAAGTCACAAGTGCAAACAGAATCGCAGCCCAGGACGCCTTTACTTGAGTATTTCAATTTATTTGTAACACTATTATCTGCGTATATGGTAGATAACAATTCCTTCAGACCACTACCAGCCATTATGGCGCCAATACATCCCATGAAGGACATAAACAGGTGGAATCCGCCAAGACGCACGACCACACTGCTCAACTCAGGGGCTGGGCAGCTTTGAACAATGTCTCTGGCCTTCATATACAGTGGTTGGTCAAATGTGATGAAACAGGTTTTCTGGGAATGGGCTTTGCATCTTTGGCTTGCCTCAAGCAGGGCCGTCATGATGGTGTCGTAGTCGGTAGGTGGGGCATGGATGAACGGGAGGAAAACAATCTTAGAACGACTGAACTGAAGGTTTTCAGTAACCTGCTCCATGAACCCATTCCAACCCGGTACTTTTGGATTCTCGTTCCACTTCCCATAAAACCACATCAGGTCTGGCGGCGAGGGGAGGATTTCATCAGAAACTTGGAACTTCTCATGTACATCTGTGATTGGTATTGCTGACAAACCGGCTTCTTTCTTACGTTGCAGTGCTTCAACTCTGAAAGAGCATAATATGCTCGTTCATATTATGAACCTATCGTATCAGCAGGCACATAGCTCTTCAAGCGTGGGATGTTCGTATCAGGCTACACAGCAGAGCTTGGCGTGATTACCATGATGCCGCCCATTTCATGGAACGTGTTGTTCCCATCTAACGTATTGACATTCACGTCAGCATTGTCATTAAACTGCATGAATGATCCTTTTTCAATGGGCGGAGAGGACTCTCCACGTACAATGTCAGAACTTTCAAGCCGCACCGCCTCAGTGTAAGTACACGAAAACCCCATTGCAGAGCAGAGATTTACAAGATGTTTTGAACCGAACTTACTGTACAAGTGTGTACCAAAGCTGGTCTTCAACGAAGAAACAAAAGACGTTGGTCGGACGGCAGATATCAGCAAATGAGCAAACCCAACGCATTTCTTTCTCCACTCGTCAAGACCCTTACGTTTGTTTTTTTAGCACTATGGTTTCGAGCAACTTCATAGATTCAGGAATGCCTGAGTCCACAGCCTGTAAAAAACTGTAGGATGGAGGGTACTCAAGAGATTTCATAAACCATTGAACGAACGTCTTGCAAAATTATTTCTGCAGCTGTTTTGACGACTCGCAGTCGCTCTTCTTCAGGGTTGCTTTTTCGCTCGTTATACCAGTTGGCGTACAGGATTTTGGTCCCAACGTCGCGAAAACAAAGGACCGTTTGGTGGCTGCGTCCACGGCCAATCTCAGCAAAAATTATTTTGTCTCCATAGCGTTGCTCAAGGTTAGCTTTCACGGTTCTAACGTCAGCCACGGCAACGGCAACGGCTCGCCGTTGATTTGGTCCATTAGGTCATTCAACGAAAACTGGCATTCCTCCCTGTTTTCGGCGAGGTAGGAGTATATACACTCCATACACTCACTGACGTTCTTTGGTTTAAAATACCCTCTTTTGAGTCCAGTGGTTGGTTGAGACCTGTACAGTTTGAGGCGACATTGACTGTGATACCTACCATCTGCTGCCACTAGGTCATTTACAGAAGCAAGTCGATTTATAATTTATAATATAGTGTAAAGGATTTATATATTATAATACTCAAGTAAAGGCGTCCTGGGCTGCGATTCTGTTTGCACTTGTGACTTTTATCACGAAATCTGTCAGTGTGACGCCTCATGTGCGACTTCGAATTAAACGCAAGCACAGGGGATGGTTAGCCACACCGGATTGTAAATACATTAAATGTTGTTGTAATACATTAGGTTAATTACATTACACTAAATATACCTACATTCACTTTTGATAATACAGATGGGTTTTCCTTTTAAACTACCATCGCTGGCTTTGTGCCAACTCAGGAGATAAAATTCGACAAAAATGAACTTTTCCCATTTTTCAGACTTTGTGCCATTGTGAGGAAACTATTAGGCGTACCGACTTCGCTTTGCGCTTAAATGAAAGCTTATTACATTTGCTACACCATCTCCTCCTATGGATTTCCCTGTAAGATGGGTATTTGTCTCGATATTTGGGTCTAAAGTGGACCTAATGGTTAAATTTCAAGTTTTTCGAAAAAATTGCCATTTTTTGAAAAGCTATATCTCGGAAACTATTAGACCTACAGAGCCGTGGTTGGTTTCAAACGTTAGCAAATTTTGTCTACTTTAACAAAGGTACAAGTAATTTATTTTGTAGAGTGCACCCTTACGGAGATATATGCCAAAAACCAAAAAAAGTCCGAAAATTTCGAGGTTTTCCGGCTGTCACGCAGCGTGCACAGGTTTTTCGAAGCTGCAAACTTGTATATACACTACTGGGAGTGATCCTAACAACATAAAAAATGAATTAGAACTAGCCGTTTTCTTGCGATTTTAGCGATTTTTAGTGTACTATAATATAGTACACCAGTCATATTATGACTGGCCTACAATTTATTAGGGGCCTCAAACCCATCAAGTGGGTCTCTGTTGAGCTAAAAATGGGCAACATGAGGCGTTTTTTAAGGTCTCTGCAGTCGAGTGGGGTGTCGTTTTCGAGGTATGTTTGAACGTAGAGTCCATACATTGCGGTCTCAGACCTATCGATCCTCACCGTGTTTGTGTGTAGCGTCTATTGGGCTACGTCGCTTTTGAAGGATGTCGGGGGGTCGAATGAAGCGTCGTTTTCAGAGTAATTTTGGGCATAGAATCCTTTTGTGGGGTCTCTCATCTGTCCAAAAACTACACAGGTATACATTTTGTGAGTTTCTAATTTTTTGTAAAAATGATTTTTCATTGCCGACTCCCAAAACCAGACAAAGACGGCGAATTTCCGAAGTCTCTAATTTACTTAATCACGATTGGACGATATGTATTCATGATGAAAGCAGTACAACACTGAAAATCTTGAGGCTGATCAAACTCATCAACCTCCGGTGCAAAAACATGGGCAGATTATTGTGTAGATAAAAACAACTTTTTTAATTTGTAAAAATAAAATGATTATAAGCCATCAACGCACTAACATTTATTCCAGAAAATATTTTTTCATTGGCACTTGTTTGGCTCGGAAGTCTTAATCTACAAGAATGGAGCGATTCAGAAATCTACGGCTGTTTCATTCGATTGAGCAGATAAAAACCCAAAGAAACAACACCTTTAGGATAAAAGGATTGGGGTACATGGGCAATCTAGAGAGCAATAGACATTTTCTTACAAAAATTTTGTCCAGCAAGCCCAGAAAACAAGAAATACTCGTAGGTAGGTAGGTAGGTTTGGCTAAATTATCCTTCGCAAACGTAGAATGTTTCCACAGGGGAGAAGTCGATGGTGACGTCTGGTTGTTTCAAGGCTTCCGTAAACAAGGCAGTTTTTTTTCGGTTATGTTCTCTCGCTGTGCCCAAGATGGGAGAGATCTACAGAAACGCTTTCTAACAAGATTGGGAGGCCTCTGTTTTTCTCTCCAAATCGGTCTTCAATTTGCGTATGCGGCAAATAATTATACCCGTTGTGAACAGACCTCCCCCATCCTGGCCCTCAAGTCCTACGATTAGAGCTGAAGTGGTATTTTCACCAGTCGACACGCTCTCGCTAAATTATGGGCGCATTATAAACCGCTTCTGATGACCCATTATGCTTTCATCATTTTTTCGTACAACTTCTGGGATAGCTTTTAAGGTAGGCATTTAGTGTAGTGGTTCTTCACTATGACTTCCAACCCGTCTAATACGAATTAGTTTTCACAATAATTATTACGGTCCCTGATGGAATCTCCAATATATATATATTATTAAGGGATTCTACGTCCCTGAGAAATTAAAGCTGTTAAAAATGTGATCTCAGTTTTTTCTAACAGCAACGGAGAAAGACTCGCATATTTTGAAACCTTCTAGTTTTGGTAGGTATATTATTCTTGGAATAACACAACAATGTATTCGTGTCGGAGGTCATTATACGATTCATGATGACATCTTGGAATCTACACATTGTGTAGATTCCAATATAAAATGTCCATCCGCCGTCCTGGCCGTTTTGACCAGTAGGATTTTTTTGAATAATCTGAAAATTTGACAAAATGCTCGGACCACCATCAAGTTGTGCCCGCAAGGTTTTCCCGATCACCCAACCGGGGTTCATTCAGGTTTTCGGGTATGATATCAAGTGGGGTGTTGTTTTCGAAGTAATTTTGGACGCCTAATACATTAAAAAAGACGATTTAAGACGAAATAGTCTATTTCCACGATAAAAATATATAAACTTGTAGACGCGTTTCGGTTGATTAGACCATCATCAGTACAAGACTGTATCAGTACAATACTGTACAGTATTGTACTGATGATGGTCTAATCAACCGAAACGCGTCTACAAGTTTATATATTTTTATCGTGGAAATAGACTATTTCGTCTTAAATCGTCTTTTTTAAGATGGATTCCCACTATCTCGCCGCATCCACCTTACATTACGCCTAATACATTTTTTGGCGACCTACATCCGTTCACAAACTTCCCAAGAAATAAAAAAAAACTTTTTAAAATTATTAAGTTAACATTAATTTTAATTACGCTGGTTTTCGGTGGCCTCCGTCATATTCAGTAGTTAGTAATTTTTCCTGGGTTTTAACGTGTAATTTTCCTTGAAATTGAAAAGTTATTTCAATATGATATTAGGTGCCTGTTCCTATAATGTAGCCAAAGTAGTAACTCTAGTCAGATCTCTTGAAATCCATATTCTAGTCATAAACGTCTTGTCTGACTGCGTATTCTTAGATGCAAAACCTATTCGTAAAATTAATAACTATACTGGACTTGGTCCATCTATTTTTCTGCGATATTGATGTGCTGACGTAATGCTCCTTCTGACGACAATACACACGTATTAGAGAATGATTTCACTGTCCCCCCCCTGATGATGAAAGCTTCCATGTTTTTGAAACGTCGGGAAATGAGTTAACGGAGTTAGAAGCAGTTTTGGCCTTATTGAACTAAACCCAGGAAAAATTACTAACTATTAATTTTAATAATATTATGCGTCAAGTTATACCTGAGCTGGAATATATATATAAAAAAACCGATAAATTAGATAGTGCAATTTACTGATAATTTCACCAACCACTTGAGAATATTACGGTTCTCAGCCCCTCACTTACGAATTTAATGATAGAATATATTGATAGATTTAGATAGGTAAATATTGATATAGAAATATTCTTTAAAAACTTTTATTTCTCTTTACGAGACTTGATGACGCGTCAAGGGGTGTCTTGCATCATTAAATAGGGATCGGTGGGTTTTGTCACGGGCTCCTAATGCTTTCCGCTTTTATTCCTCAACTAATGGATTGGCGTGATCTAGATAGGCCGTCTTATGGCATTATCTACTCACCGAATTGGAACACATTGACCGGCCACATTATCAAAGTCAGAAAATCCTTTCATCGAAAAGGGGCATCCTTTGAGTCGTCTTTTGGTACATTAGTATTCATCTGTTAGCACTATCATTACGAAGACGAAGAAGAAGGGGGAATAAATAGTTGGCCCTCATCGGGGGTGATTTAAAGGCGAGTCACTCCAAAGGGGAGAATTAAGGACACCAATCGTGAAAATGACTCGACCCTTCGCACATAAGACATCGTCTGAATTAGACTTCTCTACGGTACCGAGAAAGACTGAAACTTCATACAGAAAAATGAGACAGCACATCAAAGAAATTGCAGTTTATAGTAAATGAAAGGGATGATAATAGAATGGAAAGGGAGATAATTAGTAATGTGGGACTGGGGTGCTTCCCAAAGAGGCAGTATATTTTAATAGTAATGTGATCCCCATTAAAACGAAGTTGGTGGACAAGTGGGAGGGGGGGGGGGGATCTGCAGTGCTTGCAGGGGGCCAAAGGAGGTATAATGGCAAAGAGTGGAAATTCAAAACAGGGTCGGCTACAAATAGTACTGACCAGCGGGCTTGACCTCTTCATTAGTGAAACACGTCGCTTTTGACCTTAGCTTTGCCGACCTTAGCGATCACACCGATCTTGTCATAAACTTGTGCATCAATTTTCAAATGTAGTACCTAACATGGATGACTGGAAAGCCATGATACACCATGGGAAATTTCAAATGAATGCCAAGTGTTACGTAAGTTTCAAGTTTTTTGTGTCGACATGTCCTATTCATTCTACAATTCTACATTATAATAAGTTGATGCAAAATCGGCGAATTAAAAAAAAAACCTGCAAATTTTACACGAGGGTTTAAGCTTAGGCTAACTTGCTTGTGCGAAAATTAATTCTCTGTCGAAAAAAAAAAAAAAAAAAACTCGCGTCCAAAATTACTCGAAAAATATTGGACCTCCTGGGATCCTTCGAAAATCCCAATTGTAGCCCAATAGATCCCCACGGTGACATCGAATCGTTTTGGGGCCCCCAATAATGGATTCTACGTCTAAAATTGCTCAAAAAACGACACCTAACTCGACCCCATAGCTGAAACCCTCTCGTAGCCCCTTTTTAGCCCCACAGAGCCCCACGGGTTAGGGCGATCGGGCTGAAAACCTATCAGGCACAACTAAAATTTAGTTTAGTTAAATCATTTAATGGCAAACCGAGTGATTTGTCAACAACAACTCAGATTAAAAACGGTGCAAATTTTACACTAGGGTTTATTATTCTTTGATATAGGTTACTTGTGCATAAATTTAATTCTGTGTCAATGAAATAAATTTAAAAATTAAAGTTTTTTTTTGTATTTTTTTATTTTCAAAATTTTTAATTTTTTACTTGAAAAATATTTGACCTCCTGGGATCCTTCACAAATCCCATTTGTAGCCCCATGAAAGCCCTATAGATCGCAACAGTAAAATCTGGTCTTTCCGGGACCCCCAAAAAATTGATTCTACGTCCAAAAATACTCCGAAAACGACACCTAACTCGATCCCATAGCCAAAAACCTTCAAAAAAACCCACCCGTAGCCTCATTTTAGCCGCATAGCGCCGCATTTTCGGGCGAACGGGCTGAAAACCTTGTGGGCACAACTAGATGGTAAACCGAGTATTTTGTCGAAATTTCAGATTTTAAAAAAAAAAAAAAAAAAAAAAAAAAAAAAAAAAAAAAAAAAAATCCTACTGCCCAAAACGGCCCGGACGCCGGACGGACATTTTGGTTTTGGAATCAAGACCTCTTGAAACGGATGATGTCAAATTTTGAGGCCGATCGGAGTCGTCGACCTCCGTCGCGAAAACATAGGTTTATTATTCCAAGAATAATAATAATTATTATTATTATAATAAACCAAAAGAAAATCTACTTCCCTAAACGTCTCGCGAGACCATGTCCATCCGCCGACCAGGCCATTTCGAGCAGTAGGATTTTTTTTTTAATCTGAAATTTTGACAAAATACTCTGTCCAACATCTAGTTGTGCCCAGAAGGTTTTCATCCGGATCGCCCAAACCCGTGGGGCTCTTTGGGGCAAAAAAGGGGCTATGAGAGGGGTTTTAGGTGGTGAGACCATCATCAGTGGAAGCAAACTCTGGCCATTGGTGAAGTTTGACTATGGCACAAACCATCTCACATAACTGCCCCAAGGAGTTAATCTAGATGTTTTAACCAATAATTGGGATATTTCATGCAAAGTTGAGTGTATCCGAGGATCGATCTTGTCAATTTTATTTGCATTCATATTATTCCGTACTATTGAAACGATTTTTTTTTTCAGCCATTCATTCTACGATCCCAGGTTCCATCCCAGAGCCCTCAGGCGCCAGAGGATGATCAGGTGCCAAAACTTATTTATTGTTCCAACCTGTTCAGTTAAGGGGCTTAAGCTCTATAATATTGAGTGCAATCAAACCGGCTGAGAACCCGCCGGATGATTCAGCTCCCGTCTCAATGATACTTGAATAATAACTTTCAATCAAAGGGCCCTTGTTGGAGCCGTTGATGGTAAAATCCCAAGAGATTTTTGAAGGGTTGTCGATTTGTTTCTCAGAGCGATTAGGGTCGATTCACGCATTCATAGTCAACATCTTACTTGCCAACAAATTGTTGTAGGGCCCGAAAGGACCCAATTTCATGCATCGCACTGAATTTGAAATTCGCATAGTTTCGAACATAGTTTCGACAATAATCAAGTATACCAGTCAAATGTGCCAAATAGCGCTTGTAAACAGACTGCGGTAGACCATCATAGAGATTTCACAGTGTTTAGCAGTCCTACCTGCTATTGAAGGGGCTGCTCCGTCAGAAGTATTACATTCATCTCCATACCTCCACACTGAGCGATACCTAAAATGAATAAAACAATCAGTCAGCGACAATCAATATAAACCAAAATTTTCAAAATTATAATATAAATTGAATACTGCTGAAAATAATGAAGACGAAATAATGAAGACAGTTATTGATCAAAGGTTATTGATCATAAAAAAAATACGCTCAACTTCAGTTCAAATCTAACCACTAAGGGACTACTTTTTAAATGCAATTCTGTTCATTAACTACATGATGGGAACTTTGGAGCGTTCAAAATTTTGTCAGAAAATCAGTTAGGTAGAGTTCAGGGTTTAGAGAAGACGAAACATTTTCTTACTCTTACGCAAACCCATATTCCGTGAAGGTCATCACTAAGTGTCTCAAGTATACAGAAACAAGTTACATGACATGACATTACATTGTAATCACCAGAACAGAGTGACCGAGTCATCAATATTTCAGAAACATTTTGAGGGTATCAAAGCCACATGTCATACTTATAACCAAAAATGCAAAAAAAAAAAAAAAAAAAAAAAAAACTTAATCGATGGTATATGGCTTGGATGAATTCCATAGGGGATCCATTTAAAAGTAACCAAAAATTTTGGTTCATAATATTTAATATTATGAAATTCGCTCAAACAAAGGAAAGTATAAGTATTTCATCACCAACATGGTTTTAAATCAGTTGTTAGGCTCTCCCGAAAAGTGAGTGAAAATGTGATACGACAATGTCGTATGTCATGTGATCAATTTCTCCTCAGGGTCGCAATATTTTGCAGACCCGGGGTTTCACTTGGGGAGGACCTTACAGATTTTCAGTCACAATTTTGATTGTTCCATACTTTGGTGCGGTTTCAAGTTCACCTGTATGGACTCACGTGCATAGGAACAACTTCAAAAATGCACAATACAGCCAAGCGCTTAGTTTAGTGGCGAGCTTGTTGAAAAGACAATAAAGGGACATCTTCATCACCTACAAGTAGATCGACAAGTGAGCAACACGCATAAGATTTATCCCTAAATGGTTCAGTTCATTGATATTCCGGCTATGTTGGCGTATATCAGATTTTTTTCTCGTTTTCTTAATCTTCAAGATGGTGATGGTTAACTCTTAATCGTTCGGTGCTCAACGAGCTCACTAAGCAAGCTTCTAATGTCGCCCACTGACAAAGTCACAGGCACGATAATATTATTTCTCTTTCGGACTCTGCCTTCCTCTACGTTATTGGTGTCATCAGCTGCGAGGGCTCTCAGGCCTGTCAGGACGAGTCAACAAAAAATCCCACTTGGTCGACATTGTATGGACGACGCAGCTCTTTGATTGGTCGAGTGATTGAAATTAGGATGAGATATGGTAAGTGACGATAAGTGGTATTCAGAAGATGATGAGACCCCTACGACTTGGTCTGTCCTTTCAGTCAAGCCGCAGGATCATAAAGCACTCGGATTTTTGTCAACTCGATCGTTTCGAGTGACTACCCCTGCGATATCTAACGAAAAAGTCAGCCGGATGGTGTTTGCCTTCGTTTATTTTGGTTTACCTACCATGTAGCGTTGAGCATGCAGATTTTGGCCATCTCGCTTACGAGACAAATGCTGACCAATTCGTCATTGACACCGTCAACAACGTCAGGAAGAAAGGACATCACCTACTTCAGTTCCAAAAACATCATTTCCGTTGTAGCGTTTAATCAATTTTTACTCTCACTCGATTGACATACGAATTGTTTTATTTTTTAACGAATAAGAATTCATTTAGTTGTTATCTTGAAGTGTTTTACAACGAAACGGCGAGTTCTAAAAATCCGCCAAAATGTTAACAACAATTTAATCTACTCTTTTGAATGCATTTCGCACAAACTATTCCCAGGACCATAAAAAATCATTGAACCATCGAATTACAAATTTTGAAAAGGAAAATTACGCCCAAAATTACTTTGAAATGATACCTCACTTCACTACCATGCCCAAGTCTTTCTAAAGCCTCCTACGATAAATTCTTCAAAAACCCCTCCTATAACCCCTTTTCCCCACGCGTCAGTATGATTACCCTTAATTCACAAATGGCTTGAAAGGCTTACGGTAATTTTTGGAGTCTACACGCTATGAAAAATGTAAGGACACATTCGTGGTCGATAATCATTTAGTAAATTATATAATAATAAAGTATGTTATATAATAATATGATTAAGTTCATAACATTATTTATTTATTTTTTTGAAAATTTTTATTGCTCTACGTAATAACTTATTAACAATATTATTTTGAAATTAATTGATTTATAGCCAAAACTTAAGATACTTCACTTAGTTTTGTTTGTTGTGATCACACTGGTCTCCACTACACTGTTTCACAAGAAAGCAAGCTCTAGTGGTTTTGTACGTTTTAGTCTTCTGGTGACATCACTTGTGTCAAGGAGTCGGACAGCATCCTCGTTGACATGACATCTTAGCCGATTAAGATGGCGGACGGCTTGCCGTTTGATAGCCTCGTTCACAGGTTCGATTTGAAGTTCATGATGAAGCCGTTCATTTCGAAAATACCATGGTGCATTAACCACATTTCGCAGCACGTTGTTCTGGAATCTCTGAATGATTTCCCGGTTTGATTGAGCTGTACAGCCCCATAGCTGTGCTCCGTAAGTCCAGACAGGCTTGAGGACTTGATTGTACAGAATTAGCTTGTTGTGGATAGACAATTTTGACCGCCTTCCAATCAGCCAGTACATTTTTCTGAGTTTTAATAGTAGATCTTCCTTCTTTTTTTTTTTACGTGAGATCTCCACCGGAACCTGGCATCGAGCGTCATACCGAGATATTTAGCTTCATTTGCATGAGGGATAATTTTGTCATTGAGGTAAGCCGGTATGTAATCGATTCGTTTGTTAGTGAAGTCGACATGTACCGACTTAGTTTCATCCATTTTGATTCGCCACTTTGCTGCCCAATGCTGTATGCTTGATATTGATCGATTTAACTTGCTTATGGACTCTGTATTGTTTTCGCCTATGGCCAAGACAGCTGTGTCATCAGCAAAAGTGGCCGTGGTGTTCATGTTGATTTCTGGGAGATCACTTGTGTATAGGACGTACAGGAGTGGGCCAAGCACACTCCCTTGTGGAACTCCAGCTTTTATCTGTTTTGGCTCCGAGTAGGCATCTTCTTGTCGTATTGTGAAGTAGCGATCACTGAGGTATGATTGCAGCAGCTCGGCATACAAGATTGGCAGAGCTCTGCGCAGTTTAAAGTTGAGTCCTTCATGCCACACCATGTCAAACGCCTGAGTTACGTCTAGGAAAATGGCCGAACATACTTTTTTCTTCTCAAGGGCTTCCTCAATTACGTGAGTTATTCTATGAATTTGATCAATTGATGAGTGTTTCTGCCGAAAGCCAAACTGATGTCGCGGAATCAGCTTTCGTTTTTCTACTATCGGTATCAGCCGTCTATGGATCAACTTTTCAAACAATTTGGATAGAATTGGAAGGAGTGAAATAGGTCTGTAAGAAGTTGGTTGCTCTGGCGGTTTTCCTGGTTTAGAAATCATAATAACTTCAGCTATCTTCCACAGTTGAGGGACATAACGAAGTTTGAATGCTGCATTGATGATCATGGTTATTTTCGCCAAGACTTTTCGCGGCAATTGTTTGAGAACAAGCCCAGTTATGAGGTCATAGCCTGGTGCCTTTTTGGGATTGATTTCCGTATCAATTATGTGTTTAACTTCTTTGATCGTGGCTGGTGGAATACTAATTTGTGGTTCAAGTGGAGGTGTGTGTTGTAGCGATTCCTCTCCTACTGTTGCTGGAGGATGTGGAGTGAATATGTTTGCTAAATATTCTGCATAGAGATGAGCTTTTTCTTGGTTGCTCCTTGCCCACTTCCCTTCAGCATTTTTGATGGGCGAAGCTTGAGTGATGGGTCTCTTTAGATACTTGGTAGCCTTCCACAGTGAGTACTCAGTATCACGATGACTCGTTACATTATTTATTGGGCATTTACAATAATATTGTCAAAATATAATATATTCACTTTTCATTTAGGCGAGAAACCCACTTGTTGAAGATGAAAATTACCATTTTTGCGTTCGGAACAGATTTAAAAAATCTGACTGCACCTAGATTTGAAGAATGCAATCTTCGTCCACTTCATTTTTCTCTTTTGGTTTATTATTCTTGGAATAAATCTAGATTCCAAAAACGAAATGTCCGTCCGTCGTCCGAGCGGGTTAGGGCAAAAGGATTTTTTTTCGAAAATCTGAAATTTAGAAAAAATATTCGTTTACCATCTAGTTGTGCCCACAAGGTTTTCGGCTCGATCGTCCAAGCTCGTGGGGCTCTGTGGGGCTAAAAGAGGTGTACAGGATGGGTTTTTGAAGGGTTTCGGCGATGGGGTCAAGTTAAGCGTCGTTTTCGAAGTATTTTTGGACGTAGGATTCTACGTCAAAAAACGAGATCGTTCTTCGTTAGTCCCAGAACGATCCGATTTCAGCGTGCGGATCTATGGGGCTTTAATGGGATTTTTGAAGAATCCCAAGAGGTCAACTAATTTCCGAGTAATTTTGGACGCATAATCCATTTTTCGAGGTCCAGTTCCACATCACATAAAATTGTATTGATTCACTAAAAGGTGGATCCAGTCCTGGTTTTGATGGAGTTACAGCAGGAATCTTGAAATTTGGCAAAGACTCAGTCAGTAAGCCTTTACATATTCTTATTAATCGAAGTCTAAACTCTGGAAAATTTCCTGAAATCTTGAAGCTAGCTATTGTCTCTCCCATTCATAAATCAGGCCCTGAAGATAAATGTAACAACTATCGCCCCATCAGCCTGGTCTCTTGTATTGCAAAGCTTTTTGAAAAGTGTGTCAAAGAACAGCTAGTTCTGTTCTTGGAAACAAACCATTTGCTCACAGAAGCACAATTTGGATTCAGAAATAATCGTAGTACGCAAGATGCTGCTTGTAATTTGTATAATTCCATTATGGAAGACTTGGACGCAGGGCGTAAACCCTTAGCAGTTTTCTTAGATCAGGCTAAAGCTTTTGATACAATTTCGCATGACATTCTTTTCCAAAAAATGTACAAATTGGGCATTGTTGACACTGCACTACAATGGTTCAGAAGTTATTTGAAAGACAGAAGGCAAATTGTCCAGGTGAATGGTGTGAGAAGCGAAGAAGTCTCACTGGGGCCTTACTCGGTGCCGCAAGGTACTGTCCTTGGACCTATCGCGTTTATTATTTATATTAATGATATATCTGAGCTTGATTTACCGGGAAAGGTCCTGCTATTTGCGGACGATACTGTTTTCTACTGTTCAGCTGGCTCATGGAGTGAAACACGGAAAAAGGCGGATAATGCTATAAACACTCTATTTAACTGGATGTCCTGTAATAAGCTGACACTGAACGTAGACAAAACTACCTTCGTGCCTTTTTGTATTGATCCGCGGAATCTTCCTGAGCTGGAGGACATTCATATTCACTCGCTTGAATGCGATGGTTCGACTTGCGAGGCGTGCTGCCCTGTTAGGCAAAGCTATTCCGCCAAATACCTTGGAATTAACTTTGATACACAAATGAAATTTACGGTCCACATCCATAAAATTAACGCAAAATTAAGAAAATTACTATATATATTTTATAAATTGTCCCGAATCTTAAATAAGTATCTCCTAAAGAAAGTATATTTTGCTCTTGTTGAATCAGTGCTAACATACTGCTTGCCTATCTGGAGCAGCACGTACTTTTCGCACCTAGAACCAGTAATTAAGACTCAAAAAGCCATTATCCGAACAATTTGCAAGAGAGGGCGATACGAACATACCTCTCCCCTCTTCTCTGAATTGGGGGTTCTTCCTTTTCTGAAGCTTGTTCGGCTGAATGGCATTATACAAATAATTAAAACGAAACATTATACTTTACCAGGTAAACATTATACTTTAACAGGTCCTGTTCATAGCCAAAACACCAGATTTAAAAATGACAGTCGCATTGAATACCCTTTTTATCGAACCTCTTTTGCCCAAAATTCTTATATATATCAAGGTATAAAATGCTTTAATGCTCTCAAAGCTACGAGAAAAGCTATTACATTCAAAATTCAACAAGTATTTAAGAAAAGCCATTGTCAGTTTTCTATTATCTAATGATTACTTTTTCTAAGTGCCTGCCATTATATTGCTGCTTTATTTTTAGAATGTACCTAATATACATTTTATATCATAATATCTTTTATCTCTGATAATATTGTTGTGTATTCTGTATTCTTAAATTCTCTGTATTAATTATTAATATGACATACCTATCTATTGTATTGAGTGGGTCGACTGAGAACAAAAACTCATCCTCCAACACGAGCCTAGGCTCATATGGAGGATTAATTTTTCCAATAGCATTTAGGCACATAGGGGGGGCTGGAAAATGGGTACCCATTTCCTTGGTTCGTACTAGTTGATGTGCCCCGATGTATACAATAAACCTGTTCATGTTGGTGGGTAGTGTCAAACATTTACCCACCAAGTACTATTGAATGTATCTATGTTTTGTACTTGTAATGGAAATAAATAAATAAATAAAAAAATAAAATAAAACATCTGTCCGAACATTGCACAGATTTTTTTTTTTTTTAATTTTTCCAAAAATATTTTTTATTTGCACAGAATTAATTTTTGCACAATTAACTTATATCAAAGAATAATAAACCCTTGTGTAAAATTTGATTTGCACCGTTTTTATTCTTTTTTAATAAAATCAAGGAACTTGTTTTAAAATTTGGTATGTTTACAAACACTTGACTCCTCTCTTACCTAGTATATACTTATAGTTGTGTCCGCAAAGTTTTTATCCCGATCGCACTAACACGTGTTGCTCTGGGGGAATGCTGGGATAATGGAAGGATTATAGGCATTAGGCTATTAGGCATTAGAAGGAGTCGAGTTCAGTTACTCTTGACTGAGATGAGATCAATGTGGGCTCCAGACTCGTTAATCGTTCGATCGTAAAAATAACAATGTAGTGGGTTTAATTTTGTTGTTATTATTAAAGACATTTTATTTATTTATTTATTTTTTATTTTTTATTTTTTCAATTACCTACCTGAAGAGAAAGTATGGCTCTTTACTATCATGCATTATTCCTTCTTTCCGGGAAATTTAGATTCATTTTTTATTCATCACGATGCAAATTCAATTAGACCAAATTGTAATTTATTCATTCATATAACGACATTTTATGTAATCCATTGACTACGGTTACACAATGTACTACAATGAGTTGGATGTTTGCTTCATTCCGCCAAGAGAAGTTCTGAAAAGTTGAGCCTACAGGGAAAGTCGATCGGGCCTAATCAGAGTTGCAATTAGACAAACGTAAAAGGGGAAAGGTGATGGGTAAGGGACAGGGTTGTGGGGCACGGTGTGGCGTGAGAGGAGGGTAAGGACACAATGGGAGGTTGATTAATGGTTTGTCAGAGAGTAAGTTTCCTTCTGGCCCTATTAGCGGAGAACAATGTAAGTTAACAACCAGAAGGCAATCACTTGAATCCTACCTATTACCGTGGCCACTTGTCGCTTCGAATTTTCAGGCGAGGGTCCCCCTCCTGGCTGTTCACCTCTTCTCTTACTCCGAGGGGGCCAGCTCCTAAATAGATTCTATTTCGTACTTCGTAAACTGATTTTGTTAGGTCATTTTCTTGAAAAGGTCGAGCTCTTGTTCTTTCTGGAAGGAGGATCATTAATCCTGATGAGAGGGGAAACTCAACCTATTCAGATCATTCATTCAAATTTCAAAATAAAGGAGAGCATTCCTAAACGGGGTTTCATCCTAATCGTATACAGATAATTCGATTTGGCATATCCCCAGCCGGAGCTACCGCATTAAATGCTAAATTTTCTGGTTGTTTCTCAGTACAAATCGATCTTACCAACTTTTAGCTGCCAAGTAGGGTTTGGAACATCATACGTGTATTGAAGGGGTGAATAATGTAAACGGACCGAAATCGAGGAGGAGGGGGACTCTAGCTATAAAATCTAATGGCCCCTAGTTGACCACCTGCACCTCCGTATAAGCAAAATGAAAAATTCACCAGCGAAGGAACCACACAAAAAAAAAAAAAAACCTACAGAGATCCTTCATTTATAATTCACATATCCTCAAAATCACAACATTGTTGTAACTCATGCACGTCCTATTTTATGAATTCCGTCCGAAAATGGAAAATTGAAATAACGCCTTGAATTCCCTCGAGCCTGCGGCCCTCCAATGTTTTTTCAGCCCTCATTTTCTCCCCTCTCGATAGTCTTTATTTGGGAAAAAACTGCACTCATAAAGTTTGGGAGTATGTAACTTGGTCAAAGTTATGTTTCATGACTGCGTAAAGGGAGCAGAGTACTACTTGTCGAAAAGCAGCCCTCAGAAATGGGAGGTGTTGTGAAGGTGTACCGTATAGTGTAAAAAGATCCGTAATTATTTAAAATTGTGAAGGGTTCTTGTGCTAAACGAGAAACAAGTAACAACTTGAATCGGGTTACATTCGGCTCCTTGGATTATTCAGAGAATAATAAACCACCAGGTCTATGTTTTCGGGCCGCGGGTATTTATGCCGGATTTCACCAAGTGTAGCTTAAAGTTCGTTTTAGCTAAATCTCGGATTTAACGTTAAGTCCGACTTAGGCAAGATTCCGTTTCACCATCAGACTGAAGGTGGCGCTTACCTAAGCCTCGGTTAGCTTTGGAACAGGTTGCCCCAGACTCGTGTTCCCGCGGAAAACTCGGTAATCAGTGACAAAAAAGTGATAAGGCCGTGATAAATCGTCACGTTAGTGGCAACATCTGTTATCTCATGTTTCTCAGCTTTTAAGGAGAGCCTAAAAACTGATTAAATCAGTTAGAAATTAGAAATTTTCTGAATCCCTGGACCGACTTTCATCGCAAGTCAGAAGCTTAGGACAAGGAGGTCCCCATGGGGATATAGCTATATCATTGCAATGATTGATTTCAACGCTAAAAAACGCTTCAACGTAAAAAAACGGTCCCCATGGGGATATAGCTATATCATTGCAATGATTGATTTCAACGTAATAAACACAAGGGTTTATTATTCTTTGATATAGGTTACTTGTACAGAAATTTAATTCTGTCAATGAAAAAAATTTAAAAATTTTGTATTTTTATATTAAGTACCTACAAAAAAAAAATTTTTTTTTGGGGGTATTTTTTCAAAAAAAAATTTTTTTTGGGGGAGTATTTTTTCAAAAATTCTTTATTTTTTACTCGAAAAAATTTAACCTCCTGGGATCCTTCAATAATCCCATTTTTAGCCCCATGAAATCCGTGTATATCACCACAGTGAAATCGGATCGTTCCGGGACCCCCAAAATTGGATTCTACGTCTGAAAATACTTCGAAAACGACACCTAACTCGATCCTATAGCTAAAAGCCTTCGAAAAACCCCTCCCGTAGCCCCATTTTAGCCCCAGAGCGCCCCACGGGTTTGGGCGATCGGACTGAAAACCTTGCGGGCACAACTAGATGGAGACCAAGTATTTTGTAAAAATTTCAGATTTTAAAAAAATTCCTACTGCCCAAAACGGCCTGGACGGCGGACGGACATTTCGGATTTAGAATCTAGACCTCTTGAGAAGGATAATTTCAAATTTTGAGGCCGATCCGAGTCGTAGACCTCCGTCGCGAAAACATAGGTGTATTATTCCAAGAATAATAAACCAAAAATCGAAAAATAAATAATAATGAAAATTCAGCTGAGATAGCCGGCGTTGGTGTTTGCAACGTTGAGTAAGCGGGTGTAGCACGCAAAGTTTATTCTGAGATACCTAGCGTGTGTTGTAGTTTACTATAATATAGTAATAATATTATTATGAGATAGCCGGTGTAAGTTTTCAATGAAAATCCAGAATAATTAAAATTATTAAACTATTATCGTACAGAAATATATAATTTGGTCAGAAATAATCGATATTATTTTTCGAAAAATCCAAGTACCTAATGCGCTGTCTTAATTCGTGTGAAATCTCAAACAGAAGTGGGAGAAGAACACGGATTATTCTTATTTTCAAAAATTATTGAATGCGAATTTTTGTGAATAAGTTCGCATTCAAAGGAAAAGGTTGATAAATTGAGAAAATTAACTTTTTTCAGGTAATTTAATTTATTATTCAAAAGATAGGAAGGCAAAGGCACTTAAATTACAAATGAATCTCCAAAGTTTCTGCATATTTCAGTCGATAAATGGATAAATCGATAAATGGACTAGTCATTAAAAAAATTGGACTAGGGTATATTATCTTATTGAGGACTCTTCCCAAATTTTTCCAACAGTTGACGAAAAGAGAAACATAATTCGATCTGTTTGAAGACTCCCGGCCGCCTTTGCAACTGAATAATCATCTCAATTTCCTCGTCGTCATCCTCGAATGTAATTCTTCGGTATGCCATTCCCAAACTCGCAGTACGAACGAAATAATTAACACTCTGGTCGAAAAAGCGAAAATCACACCGTTCGAGGGAAAATGATAATGAATAAATCCAACTATCATAATATGATAGATGATATTGGATATTATCCGATTGGATATTATCCGATATCAACGAAATGGGCACTGCTGTTGTTGGTGAAAATTGTAACAACAACTACAACACACGCGTAAATCTCAGATTTAACGCTTAAGACGTGGATGAGTAGGGACTAAAATCTGAGGCTTAACCTCACCCCGTAAACCGAGGATTAAGACTAAGCGGGAGTGGTGAAACGCATCTTTTTCTTATTCTTCGGCTTACCGGTAAGCCGAACCTTAAGCCGAGGTGGTGAAATCCACCATTAGAGTAGCAATTTGATTAGCCACAAAATCTGTCGTCTAGCCACTTTTCCGGATCTAGGTGGATGGGCTTAACCTTTAGGAAATTTAACGCTGATTACGAATATCGCCACTTACGTTCTAACACCAGTTCATTGACATTTTGACGAAAATGAGTTTTTTATTCCATTTGACAGGTATTAACATAGCCGAAGGCATGGTAACCATGCTAAGGTCACCTGGAAACATAAAAATGAGTAAAAAGGGAAAATGACAACCTTAATTATTAAGAGCGGTGGTCACTTTTATCAATTATTGATAAAACAGCGCATGCCTGAGAAAAAGAACCCATAACTGATAAAACAACGCGTCACTGATAAAATAGCGCGAAACTGATTTAAAAAAAACAGTAACTGCTAAAACAGGGCGTAACTGATAAACAGTTTTTTGCCTCTCCAGTAAAGTTGCGTAAATGTCACTTACGTGGTGTTAGAACTTGTGATAAAGGGATAATACATTATAATATAATGTATTATAACCCCTAACCAACCCCCAAACCTTTCCAAAAGTCGGCACCCTTTGAAAAAGCGAAAATGCCCACGGTTGCGCGCAACATTCTCACATTTTTATTGGTCGCGCGTACCATAGAGCACATAGGAAAAAGCCGCATCTCTCTAGCTCTAACGGTTTAGGCTCCAGCCTTGCAAACAAACCAACAAACCAACCAACCAACAAACGCCGTTACTCAAATATATAATGACCTAACCCTAACCAACCCCTAACCAACCCCCAAACCTTTCCAAAAGTCGGCACCCTTTGAAAAAGCTAAAATGCGCACGACTGCGCACGGTTTCGCGCAACTTTTTCACATTTTTATTGGTCGCGCGTCATCGTCGGATACCATAGGAAAAAGCCGCATCTCTCTAGCTCTAACGGTTTAGGCTCCAGCCTTACAAACAAACCAACAAACCAACCAACCAACAAACGCCGTTACTCGAATATATATAATAGATATGTGAGTGGTCTTAAATGACTCCTTCATAACTTTTTTGGCAAAATGTCATTTTCAATTAGGTAGGTACATTTTTAACTTCAAATTCATTAATTTATTCATTTCTTTCATAGATTCAATTTCAATGTTCAATTTCGTTTTATCATTTTCAACTTTACTTTCTATCATTTAAAAAATGCTCATTTTTTCTTAATCATTTTGCTTTTTTTCAATTTCATTTCATCAATTTTTTCCATTAATTGTATTTCTTCATCAATCCAATCTGTTTTCGTAAATTTTCCATAAAATCAATTTTGGCATCGATTTTCCGAGTGAAACATGGTTTCGGAGATAATATTAGGCATAGATATATTGTATTATATGCCAAAAACTAAAAGAAGTCGAAAAATATCGAGACCCAACCGGTAGGCCCAGAGTACACCCTTAACTAACACTTATTAAAAATAAATACACTGCCAAGGCAATGGCACATGAGCTTCCTCGTGGCAAGTTCAAAATGAACGTAACAACTGTAACAAGAAAATTACGTTCGCGCATGCGCAGGGAGTACCACTGATTCAATCGTGATGAAACTGACAGGGTACCATCTAGAGCTATACGCACACAATTCCTGAAAATTTGATTGAAATCCGATCAAAATTGAGAAAGTCAAGAATTTCACGTTAGCGCATGCGCAGAGCGTACCGCTGATTCAATTGTGATGAAATTCGTATGGGACCTCAAGGAGCCTTATCCGCATAATCCCTCAAAATGTGAGCTAAATTCATTCAAAATTGTGGAAATTATGGCTGTAACAAGGAAATGCGGACAGACCGACAGACAAGGAACCAAATTTGTTCAGTAGGCTATGAAACGCAAAATGCGAGTGTAAATTTTGAATTCGGACAACAAAAATTTTTTTCTCCCAAAAGTGAACACAAGGCTTCCGCTGCTTCGCAGACTCGGAAGCAAAACGCTGCAAATTTTACACAAAGGTTTATTATTCTTTTATATAGGTTACCTACTGGTGCAAAAATTATTTCTGTCAATAAAAAAAAAAATTGGAAAAAAAAATTTGGATTTTTTTTGGGGGTTTTTTATTTTCAAAAAAATTGTTTGTTTTTCTTCAAAAATTCTGTATTTTTTACTCGAAAAATATTTAACCTCCTGGGATCCTTCAAAAATGTTTAGCCCCATGAAAGCCCTGTAGATCGCACCAGTGAAATCGGATCGTTCCGGAACTCCCGAAAATGGATTCTACGTCCAAAAATACTTTGAAAACGACACCTAACTCGATCCCATAGCCAAAAGCCTTCAAAAAACCCCGCCCATAGCCCCATTTTAGCCCCATATCGCCCCACGGGTTTGGGCGATCGGACTGAAAACCTTGCGGGCACAACTAGATGGTAAACTAAGTACATATTTTGTCAAAATTTCAAATAAAAAAAAAAAAATTCCTACTGCCCAAAACGGCCCGGACGGCGGGCGGCGGACGGACATTTCGGATTTTGAACGTAGACCTCTTGAAACGGATAATGTCAAATTTTGAGGCCGATCGGAGTCGTCGACGCCCGTCGAGAAAACATAGGTGTATTATTCCAAGAATAATAAACCAAAATGCGAAGAAAATGTTTAGTATTCTCAAAAAGTAAAGCTCTTAACGGAACTTTAGCTGCAACAATCTCCGTGGAACTCATCAGTTTTCCACGAATTAGTCCGTAGTTGATGTAAATTTTTGCTGAAAAGTTAGTGACGCTTCCTGGTGACGATATAAAAATCGACTAAAAAATTCTTATAGCTCGGTTACCGCTTTCTTGATTCCAGAAAAATCACCGCAAATATTAAAGTACGCTGATTTTTCGTGGGTATAAGCTATTGAAGGGGGCAATTTTCGTGAAAATCCCTCGCAAACTCTCAAAAATCTCTCCTTCTCGCGTTGCTCCACTCATCATGACTGACCCCAGAAACGTAATAGGTAGGTCCACCTAGATTGGGGAAATAGGCCATTATGCGGCGTGTAGATTCCAAACAAGCATTGTCTGTCCGCCGTCTACGACGTTTCGGGCAGTAAATTTGCAATGTGTTTCAGTCATGTTAGGATGATCTTAAATTTTCTGGAATATTAACGAAGTGGGTGAAGCTAGGAGCTTGGAGCTTGTATCCCTGAATCAGAACCTCTGGCGTCTTCCTCGAGTCTTACCAAGCAATGATGACGGTTTCAAACAGACTTCCAATATTTGCGTGAAATTCTAAATTTGAACGAAACATCATTCGTTCGAGCTTTTCGAATGTTCGATTTATTCAGTCATTTAATAATTAAAAAGACTACACTAAGAAACTCTCTAGAATGGATCTGCTAAGTCATTTTAAATAGTTCATTATCAAAATGGAAATGTTTGTGAAGAAAAACTAGTAGGATTCTCCAGAAGTTTGAAACTTCGTTAGTAGCCATTCGGAGGAACGGACAGAAAAGGGGGAGAGAATGTGGGAGATAGAAAGAGAGAAAATTTTCAATCGTTCTAAGTGATTCTCAGGTTGTGCAACGGCGGGGAGGTGGATCTCATCGTTTGAAGAGAAAACCTGAATCAATTTCAGATATTGGCGAAACGGGCGACTGACTCCTTCCGATTGCCGTCTATTGAAAAGAAAAGGCGGGAAAGGCGAGAGCGAAGGGGTGAAATAAATTTGGAAGAGAGGCATAGATCTCCTGCAACAGCAATTCCACATAAAACAGAAGAGGAAGGAGGAAGACGGGGCGTGTATGGGGTCAGAGATAGGGGTGGATAGGGGGCACGAGTCGAGGTCGGCGGATGACGAGGGGGGGGGGGGGGGGGGCTAGAGGCATACCAAAGGTCCACGGTTACCGAGGGGGTTAAGAGTACGGCTTGATTGGGATACTGTGGGGGTGAGGGGCATTGGGACATAGATCTCACAGCAATGGACCCAGTTTCAAATTGGTATTTTCTTCAAGAAATGTTATTTACCCGTAAAATTGAATGGAATATACTGTCTTTTCCCCGGCTATATGTACGCAAAATTAGGTGAGTTTCTCTGAGCATCACGTTTTTCCCTTGTACATGTACAATTTTTTTTTTTTTTTTTTTTTTCAAATGAGTACAACGTATATGTATATACGTTGTACTCATTTGAAAAAAAAAAAAAAAAAAAAAATTGTCAAGAACATAGTAGGTATGTTATACTGTATAACATGTATAACTTATACATGAAAAAATATTATTCGCATCGTGGGTCACAAGTTTTTCTTTTTGACCTGATGGTTATGTTTCATGATGCATAGATTCCTAAAAGAAAAATACCCATCCACTGTCCAGGCCGTTTTGGGCTGTAGGATTGTTTCATAAAAGATGAAAATTTGAAGAACATTTTGTGCCATGAACGTGAGTTTGTTTTGAAGTCACTGCCTGGATGTGCAAACCGAATGCGTTGTCCTCTTTTTCTTCAGCTAGGATAGCCGTGGTAAGGAGGGTGCCGCTTATTACACGGTCTCCCGCAGGGCTTTTCAGTTTGACGCTGGTCTCTTTCCGGACGTCGCCGGATTCCTCTCCAAATATAAGGAATGGGGAAAACCCGCTAATCTTCATACCACGATTCCTCTCCGTCGAATGGCAGGATTCCTCTCAGTTGATGAGGGAGAGGGTCGAGAATACGAAAGAGAAAGTGATGTTTTTACGACTATTCATGTTGGGTGCTACCGAGTTGGTTCCCAAAACTGCCCTCCGAAATGTCCGCGTTGGTTCCTGAATACGTCCGTGTTGGTTCCCAACATTTCCCATCTTATTTTATCCAGACTTAGGACTGAGCGTTGTAGGTATGCTTACAAATGTTGTTGTGGCCGTCGTTTCACCGACTCGGTGATCTTCATTTTTCTACGGTGCAATTCAACTTTGGGCAAGACCTGTTGAAAGTTTTCTCCAAAAACGTCAGCCGAATTTTTTCACCCATTCTGTACTGATTAATTCGTCGTTTGGCCACTTCGCAAGAGCGCTCATTTTTCTACGCTGCAAGAGCCACTTTGCAAGAGCACTCTTCATCTTCATGTATTACTAAGTAATACATAAGTCTTATCAACCTATAGGTGTCATCCTGGAAAGACTTCTGAACTTCGATGAGGCGCATGGAAGCTCCAAAAGTGCAGAAAAAATAGGGGTTGGAGCAGTTTACAGGATAAGATCGGGGTTTGACTGGCGTAGCCTGCAGGGAGTGGCCCCCTAGTAAATGCGTGGTGCGGACGGGGCTACGTAAACAAGTGAGAGTTAAACACGATCATAGGTGAGAGGAGACCTGCCATGGGCTTGACGCAATTAGGTGAGAGGAAACCTGCCATAGGCTTAACGCAATTAAATATGCTCGGAGAGGATTCCTGAAGAAGAGAGGAGTTGGGAGAGGAATCGTGGACCTCCCCTCTTTCCAGCGTGAAGGGGGTTCACCCAGGTACCAATCTGAAGGTTCGAGGGGACGGTCCTCGGAAGTTTTAAAACCCATAGACTCCAATGTAAAAAGGCTCCGACCCAGCTATGTTGATTGACAGGGATTGATTTCTCATTAAAACTTTATTGCGCTGATTAGATTCATTTAGAGGGGTAATTTAATTAGATTTTATGCACATTTGTGTTGCTCAAGGTGCATACATTCACTGTGGAATCTCCGATTTCCGAAAAAATTGATAGTTTAGAAAATATAAATTAAAACACCTAATTAATAGCGTCCTACTTGCCCCAAACATAATTATAGCCAAAGTATGGCTATCCTGATACATAATCAGAAAGAAAAATGAAAAAAATCGCACCTGTTTAGGCGTAATCATTGAAGTAAATGTGAGCCCATAGGTGCTCCGATCTGTTGAAAAAAAAAAAAAAAAAAATCTCAACAATATCGGGGGACATTCAGCATTAATATTTTGACTCATTGGACCCTTTCGAAGGACGCCAGGAGTTCGTTTTTCGAGTAAATTAGGAGAACCAATTTGTGGGATGGTGGGGGCCATACACTGTACCTACATACAAGTTTTTGAATTTTAATTTTTTATTTATTTAGGAATTTTCTCAATTCGTAAAATGAAATAATAAACCCTCGTGTGAAATTTTTAGCCCTTTCGTTTATTATTCTTTGAATAATTCTGAGGCCAGTCCAAATTTTGTCACGATTTGTCTCATGACGATCATGATTTTAAAAATAAAAATTTGATGAGCTTCTATGCCCGTCCGCCCTCCAGGCCGTTTTGGGCAGTAGGTAGGATTTTTTAAAAATATTAAATTTGGACAAGTTACTCCGTTCTCCATCAAATCTTTATTAAAATAAATTAATTTAAAAACCATACTTTACAATATTCAGGGCCTAAATAATCTTTCCAGGCCTTACTTTCATTCTTAGCTGATAAAAAGTGCTGAAAGAATGTCAAAAACTGGAATTTTCCCACATTTTTCGCAAATATCCCATTTTTTGCACCATGAACGCACCATAGATCCCTTCATCTTGAAATGAATAATGTCAAATTATAAGGCCGTTCAGAATTTTCGACCTACGTTGCGATTACGCGCCATCTTCTGGTTCAGTTTTGGCAACTAAACACCTTCAAAGTTCACTACATCTCCTAGGGGTCGCGCTTCTGTCGCAATCCTCGCACTGGTCCACTACCGGGCTGGCGTTTCGGGAACGCCGTTTAACACAGGGTGAGAGTTCCTTTCCTATCTTCCATGGTGGGGCACGAAACTCAGCTGGATTATGGGAAAAAAAGCTTCACTATTACCTACTCATTCCCCGCTGGTTTCCGCTAAAACATGAAAATACCACAATACCACACTTGCTACTTGCTTTTGATACCTCTACGGATCGAGCACAGCCATTGCACAGTGGTGGTGCACTGTCGAATACAGTTGCATTTACCTTTAGATCGCGCCAACTACTTCCACTCTGACCGGGTCAACCCATTAACTCCTACTCCACCATTAAAACCCGGGCTGCTGTAAAATGCCCTGTCGGCTCTCATGCCTTACCGTACTGGCGATTTTAAATGTACTTTTATGACAAAATTTATGTACTACCGATTGATTATAATCAAACGGTAGTTTGGTCTATAATTATAGACCAAAGGATGCTCAAGGTTTAGATCTATGGGAGCGAGGCACGGGTCAGGTTATCGAGGGGTAGCGTAAGGGATGTGAAGGATACAGAAGAGGTGAGAGGCAACGGAAGCTGAGGGGTTGCGCACTCAGAAGAAATGAGGATGGCTCCGGTGACCGGCAATATACCTTGAAAGCTCCCTTTACCCCGAACTCACCTTCGGCCACAAACATATGCCCTCCCCTCCTCCCTCGCCCTTTTTCTTGTTCCTTCTTCCCTTTCACTCTTGCAACTCTTTAAAACTTGCATAGAGTCATACTTTATCGCTGACTGAGGGTCTACCTCCTTTAAGACAGGTCGTAGTCCCACCTCCCAACCTATTTTATTACACCCTCTATGGCTCCGTTACTCCTGTCATAAACTACCTTATCCATCCTCTTTTATCTATACATCTGTTTGTCCACAATTGATAGGGGGAATTTTCTCTCCTTCCTTTTCCATTCCTTCTTTCGGAGGTGGAATAATAAAAAATGATCTTTACGGCCGGTATCTCTTTAAATGTTCTGGAGAATGGAATAGGAAATTTGTATACAAGCTCTCCTTTCAGATGCATAAGGTATACATCTATACAGATGACATACCTATATCATACAGGACTGCAAGGAAGAGGAGAATAAAGTTATAACTAGAGGTTGCAACCCCGAAAGTTTTTCTGAATCCCGGTATCCCGAGATTTTTCGGAGCCAATCCTGGGATTGAGGATTTTATTTTTTGAAATGAAAAAGTGATAAAAAAAAAAAAGAAAAACATGTTTTCTTACAATAATTTACAGTAATTATTCCTCTCTCTCGAAGGGAAAATGTTACTAATATTATAATGCTAGCTGCTCCGGCTCGCTTTGCTCGCCTATGCACCCATCGGGGGGGGGGGGGGGGGGGGGGGGGGGGCTGCGCCCCCCTGGACCCCCCCAGTGGGTGAGTAGCATCGATGGACACGTTGGAACCCCAACATGAAGGAATTACCAAATGCGCAGAATTGCAGTGCTCATCACGATTGCATCAGGTAAGGTTTCTTCTAGTTTTCAATGTATCGGGCGGTAGGTCAAAAGAAACTCAAACATGTCCTCTAGCACCGAGCTTTCGGCTAATGTACTGCCTTCATAAGGGCTTATGAGAAAATTAGTTAGTACTTAAAAGATGAGAAAGCATGGGAAACAAGAACCAATACAAGTAGGTACTCATGGAATCGGTCGTCTCTGGTCTTCGAAAATTTTAATGGTGACATGTCGTGAAGATCACGAGGAAGCTTCTATGCCATGACCTTGGCAGTGTACTTTAATTATGCTCAAATCTTAGCGTACCATCACTCCGCCTTCGAACCCATATTTCCATTATGAAATTCCTTTTTCCAACAAGACTTGACCAATTTACACGTAAATTGGTACGTGTACGAGGTTGAACTAATTCTCTAATCCCGGGATCCCGGAATTGCAAACCCTAGTAATAACATGTTGAGATTTTGAACACAGAAACTGCTGATTTTTTTTTTTTTTTTTTTTTTTGGGTTGTTTTTTGATGGAATAACATTATGTTACTCATAAGCGTAAGAAGAAGTGTCGATTAAAATTTCCACATTTTTAGTAGTGAGAATAGGCACACAATATACATGGCACACAAAAAATCATTACCTCTGAGGGGTTCCCAGAACCATAGGATTTCACTGTGATGGAGCTGCGAATGAGGCTCTTGAAGGATGCCATAAATTCGAAAGAGGTGACGTTTTCCAAGTAATTTTGGAGGGCATAATAAGACAAGTAATTTGGACATTATAATCAATTTTTCGGGGTCCCACATTCGTCCACAAACTTTACAAGAAAAAACTATTTTAAATTACAAACGTTGTTATTGATATTGAATTGATTTTTGGACAATTTACATTAAAAAATATTAAACCCTCGTGTGAAATTTGAGCGTTTTTATTTAATCCGAAATGTTGACAAATTACTCCGTTCTCCATCCAGTTGTGTCCGCCAGCTTTTCAACCCGATCTCTCAAACCCGTGGAGCTCTGAGAGGCGAAAAAAGAGGCTACGGCAGGGGTTTTTGTAGGTTTTGGGCAATGGGGTCAAGTTAGGTGTCGTTTTCGAATTATTTTTGGACGTGGAATCTATTTTTTAGCGGTTATGGCCCTACTTCAGGTTAGCAATATCATTCCTCGATACCGTTTTCTGGTAATGGCTAAACATTAATCGAGTGATTTGCCTCCGGAAAACGTGACATTTCACCCTGGATTTTCTATGCGTGTAATTTGTCGTAATAGTGTCTCATTTTCCCATCGAGTCAAACTCCAATGAAAAATGTTTCACCACGAGGTCGTCACACCTTCATCGCTCCCGTCTTGATTGGACAACCCCTCATGTAAAGTCGGCGCAGTTGAAAATGAGAACGCAATTCCTCTATGCCTATTTGCGGCCGCTTCATCGTTCAGTTTTGAGTTCGCCGTACTCGATCCTGATGATTTGACTCATTTTCTTTCCTTTAATCACTTTCTAATTAGGAGCGCTGCTTGAGTCATTAGGCTAACCACAGGTTCTTGCCAATCAAGACAGACTTCAGTTCTCACTCGGTAATTTACTGGGTCGTTCTCCAAGCCCGTCAGCCAGTCGTTAGAAAGGTATAAACATTATATTGTGCCTAGGTATGAGTGTGAAAAGGAATTTTTGTTGGCAGAAAATTTAAAGTCAAATGTTCTTTCTGATGACTAAAAGACTCAACGCAGTCTGAACCTTCGCGCTAATGTATTTGGACAACCTGAACTCAAACACGAAATCAACCCCAATAAGGACGGCATTCCATATCAACAATCGACCTGTAGATAAAAGGGAACAATCCAAAAGATGAACATTGCCAAAGTTCCCGTAGCTATTCAAGGTTTCAGCCGCGCGTCATTTTATTTGCATGATAATAAGAATCCGTGAAGTTTAATGATCGGTGTTGAGGCCAAGCTGCATTCAACTGTGTTTTCAGATGTACCCATATTTCACTGTGATCACAATGAAAGAGTTGGTGGGACTCCATTGTCGAAGCGTGCTTAAGGCCCTCTTTTGTCCATCAGTGTTGTATTGTTGCTGCCACGTTTACTTTGGGTCATTAGAAACTCTCTACGAGCTCCAACCTTCCCGACCGTTTACTTTTTGATTACTCCGCACGTCTATTTCCCCCCTCCCCTGGCCAACAATGTCTTTTCACGTGTCATAGAAGGGAAGATGAGCTCGGTGTATGAATCTTCCCTCGGACGACAATGGTCGATCGTTCCTTCTCAGTTAGGTGGTTTAGGAAGTTCCATCGTCCAAATACGGCCAGGGGTAAAGTGTAGGTCTCACAAACCTCCCTCAGAACATTTCGAAGGAGTCTTCTCGGCAAACGCACATTAAGTATAGACCGCAAGTTAGAATTAGTCGAGCATTGTTCCTTCTGCTGCCAGAAAAAGGACTGCTGAAATTAAGAAAGTCTTTTCTCGCTATTGTGGCAACCATGGTTGCCATTAAGATCAAACGAAACAAGGTATTCAGTCAGCTTTCTTACCAACCAAACCCAGTAATGATTTCATGCTATATAAGGCACTCAACAATCCTTAATTTTCTGCTCTTAACTTGAGGTGGCAATCCAATGCATACACTTGAATGTCTCGACAGGTGTGAGATGTGATGTCCAACCATTTTTAACCGGAATTTTCGTCAAGTTTTGGCCATTTCCCGTGAATGGAAATAGGACTAAATGGAGGGAAGCGGAGAGACGCATAACAAATTTATAATTAGCGAAGGTGGTGGGCAGAATATAACCTACCTGGACAGAGGAAGACCGGGCCACCCATTGAAAAGCGTGGCAACTGGCCCTCGAAAGTCAGAGAGGTGATGAGCCAAAGAGAATTAGACAAAACGACGCGAACGCGATCAAGGAGGCACGGAACTAGTCCAGATGTGCCAATCGGAAAGCAGCTGACTTGAAGCTGACAGGGGGACGGAAGTAGGGGGGGTCCAAGGCAAATGAAAAATCTTTGGAGAGCTAATCTAGTCGTTTTACTCCCAGTAAAATCCCCCTCTTCTCTCCCGAGGAACATAATAAGTTTAGAACTTTAAAATTGTCGTGATTCGTAAATAACCCCCTTCACAGCTATCTTGACCGGAAATTCAAATATAACTTTCGAGAGATTTCCTGCATCTCTTCTCTAAGGCGATATTTATTAGAGCTGAGAAGACCACATGCTCACCATTCTGCCAAACTATTATTAACAATTCTAAATATCCTACGTTAAGTGCCTCCTCACCGTAACGACCTTGTTAGCCGCGTTATTTCAAGACGAATCTGACGGGCGTTGTTGCGAGTAGTGTGTTCGTGTGTGCGGTAGGTAGATATAATGAAGTTTCAGGTTGATGCTTTCCCTGAGCACCAGGTTTTTTGTTAGGGCTCGCGGTCGATGCGAGGACGATGTAAAGGATGGACGGGGATCAAAGGCTGGAGTTTTCCAAAAATTGCTCTCGCAAGTTCTTATGGTGAAAATGTTATAAGGTAAAATGGATACCTACTTAATAAGAAGATACCAATTGTCCTGAAAGGATTCGATAGCAGAATCGTCCTGATTTTATAATGACTGAAAACTGGAACGCCCATCGCGCGCGCAAAAAAAAAAAAAAAACATATTTTCGTATAAAAAGACGATTTTAGACGAAGTAAGACGGCACATTTCACTTTTGTATAAAAGGAACTTCTCACAACTGCCTCATTCTTTATTGTACTGATGATGGCCTAGTCAACCAAAACGCAAACAAGTGGGTATTTTATTTATCGTGGAAATATACTACTTCGTCTAAAATCGTCTTTTTATAAGATAGATTCCCACTATTTCGCCGCAAACTTACCTACGTTACATTATTTTCGTACCTACAATAATTTACGATCCGATTGAACTTGATGACCAATGATCAACGACCAACCACCAACCAATGACCAACGATCCGAATGAACATGATGACCATCTGAGTTCACTCCAAGTGGGTAAATTTACGTTAGGTATACGCGTTTGAAATTTAAAGTGATATTTCCCATATCTTGATAGAGGATTTGATTATGCGGGGGCATCAATTCTTTTCGCTCAGTTACTTTGGGTAACATAATATGTTACCATATATATACATAATATGTTACCATATATATACATATATGTTATAACATTATGGATAACATATATGAATATATTCTTCGAATCATACCTATGTAGTCGCGACGGAGGTCGGAAATTCTGTTCGGCCTCAAAACTCGACGTTATCCGTTTCAAGACGCGTAACTAGATTCTAAAAACGAAACGTCCGTCCGCTGCCCGAGCCGTTTTGGGCAGAAGGAATTTTATGAAAAATATTAAATTTTGGCAACTTACTCGGTTTACCATCTAGTTGTGCCCGCAAAGTTTCGAGCCCGATCGCTCAAACCCGTGGGGCTCTGTGGGGCTAAGAAGGGGCTACGGGAGGGTTTTTTGAAGGGTTTCGGCTATGGGGTCGAGTGGGGTGTCGTTTTCCGAGTAATTTTGGACGCAAATTCCATTTTTTTCGAGGTCCAATATCTGTCCATTGTACAGGAAAAAACCTTTTCTTCTTTTAAACTTTTTTTCAAAAATAATTTTTAATGACCCAAAATAAATTGTTTACAATTTTTCTATATGGTTTATATATGGTATCTAAGAATAATAAACCGCACGTAGGAAAAGGGCTTCCGGTCCTATCCTCAGAGACTCAGTGGGGGCTATGAGGCCATTTTCGACGGGTTCTGACGGGGAAGACGAGGGAGAGATCGTTTTGAGCGCACAACCGATTCAGGGGTGTTCGACCTGGTTTATAATAGTAATATCAAATTTTACGTTTCCGGAAAAAATTTCCAGCTAGGTATTGTGTTCAAAACAGGTAGCTAGCAATGCCAATAAGGTACTTTTTTCTTCTCTTCTCTTCTCTTCTTCTTCTTCTTCTTCTTTTTCTGTCTGTCTTTTTGTTCTGTACTTTTCATGAATGACTCAAGCGCTCGTTCGTTATCTCCTACGCCCCTGGTTTGTCGTATTCTGTCCAAACACTACCGACTATCACTCACTCATATTTTCCACTCATTCGATTTTAGTTGACAACGAACGTCAGGGCGGAAATATGGATTCTACTTCGTCAACACCATGCAGGATATACCGCTGGTATCTGCGACCATAAATGTCACCTATGTCATGATAATTATGAGCAGTCATTCGGATGCACAGCTAGTTTAGCATATCGCTCTTATCATTTTTAACCTTTCACTAATGCCGCCTTTAACCTTCACAGTCCTCATTTTTAGCTTGTGCTGGAAAATGTCAAAAGAAAGCATTACTGTCACCGACAAATATCTCTTGGTTCAGAGGTAAAACCTCACACTTATTGTACTTTTGTATAGGTACTGAATTGCTAGTAAACTTTTACAAGCTTTAGTGAGCAAGAAGTTAGGAGAAAGCGTTTTCCGACATGCATGTCAATTCTCTAAGCCATTTCATGAGAAAAAAATAAATAATAATAAAAAAAAAAAAAAACAAAAAAAAAACGCCAAAATAAAAAGGAGAGGAGAAAAACTAGGAAACGATGTTTGAGACAAAGTAAGTACCTTCACCCAAGTAATTTTCTTTCAATTTCCGAAGAGGAGACGTTTCCCCCTCAGCGTCAACGTGTGACGACATCTCGCGGTGAAACTTCATCTGCTGGCCCCAGTCGAAGTCGTTAAAGCCTCTTCCGTTATTTACTTTTACAATTTGTTCAGCCCCACCTTCTTTTGCAAGCGTTCTATTGCCATTTGCTTGCCTCCGATCGTCTCATGTATTCCACTCGATGTCTCCCTTTCCTTGGGAGTCGGTAGATTACTTTTTGTTGTTTCAAAGCAATGAACGTTGAATCAAAGGAGAGTTCCAACAAGGTTGAATAGGTATTTTGATTGGTCCATTTTTGAGCACACCAAGACCCCCACCGTCGTTTCCTCTCATCTCATTTTCTCCCCTCTATTTTTTTGTCAACTTATTTTTTCATTTCCTTTCGCATTGGAATTATTTTATCAATTACTTGGGATTAAGGTTGAGAAATCCCACCCAACAAAGCCATTAAATTTTCTATTGTAAAATTAACACGAATTATTGTTTGGAGGACGTATTCATTACCCGCCCTCGGGGGGTATGTTAATTTCAACGTGAAAGTCAGCTGACGACAGTTTTGGGGTCCAGGGGGAATAACGATCCATCAGCATAATACAAGTTTACATGTCATCACTCCTGGGAGTGAAAACTGCCACTGAAAACATAATGCCGGGGGGGGGGGGGGGGGGGGGGGTCCCCAGTTGAAGCTAAATTGATTCGAAGGGAAGTAGTTAGGATGGGGTGATCTCAATATGGAAAAAAACGGTTCCAATCCTGTCGTTAACAAACGATATCGACGGCTTCAAACCTCTAATGACACAAACATCGTGCATTTCGCGACCAACTCACTATAAGACCCTCCCCCAACAGTATCAAAGCCTTCGAAAGTAATATCTGTATAATCCCGAGCAAAGAGGGGGACTACGATTCAGATGCACCCACTTCAAAACATGTCAACAAATTTAATCCCTCGCCAGATGGGAACAGAAATCTTACTCGCGTTATACAATTATTTGGTCGGGACACGAAAGCACGAGGGGTTTGAATTAATACCAACCAATCTCGAATCAAGAAAGTCCAAGAAAAATTATATTTGTGCGTATCTACGTCAGTTCGAGTCGCAAATAATTTATCATAATATGTACGTTTGAAATTTCTCGATTATTTCGTAGGTAGATTCATTTTTGATTCGTGGCAAGTTCTGGGGTGGGTCTCTACATTATTGAAACTAGGGGCTCCCCTAATGGCTACGCCAGCCAACCCCCGCTCAGTCCGCCCTAACCAACCGAAACCGGTCAACAAGACTTGTTTTATATACTTGGTATATAAAATTCTTTGTGGGAATAGACTAAATCATCATTTATATGGTGGATTCCCTCTGTCTCGCCACGTCCACGTTAAAAAACAGATATTACAAAATTTGTACATTTAATGTACTCGCATCAAAGAAATTGTCTTCTTTTAGTGAAGGTAAAAACGTTATGCAGTGTTATCCTATTTTCTAGAAACTAGGGATCGCACTGATCACCTGTGACCCGATAAGGAGATTCTTGGCTGCAAAGGATGCTTAAGCTATCCCTGGTAAAGACCGTATAATGCTGATATGTATAAATTGTAAGGTACTCGTATATCTGCGCCTGAGTGCGGTGGCCGGGAGGAGAACCCTTTTGTTTAGCTGAACAGTGGGCCCGCCAGCGGCGAAATATTCAAGAAGCCGACTTCTTTGGAAGCAGTTTGATTGCGCTTGATTTAAGAACAAGAGGGATGGATGTTATGATATGAATGAGTGGGCTACCTACCTACCACTGTTATGCCCTGAGGCCCATCTAGTCCCTGCCTACCTGCCCAGGCCGACGAAAACAACAAGAAGACGTCCGAGATTGCTTTCCCCAACCTGGAGAGAGTGAGCCCTATCAGAGGCCCTCAAACATCCTCCTATTGTTCTTGGAAATCCTTGAAGCTCTCTCTCCTTTGACTTTGAGAGAATCCAGAATGCGACATAGACAAAGTTGTATTATTTTCGATGTGCATTTGGGACGGGCAAACCCTTACAATTTTAATTATTAAAGTCATCTTGGGTCTATTCTGATCCTTTGGAGCGAAACTTAATTTTACCAAGTTCCAAGTAAAGGTAAACGCCTTACTCACCCAGCACACCTATTTCCGACTCTTTTGTCCTCACCCTCGCTTTTCAACGCTTTGCTCCGACTACCTACCCGCCAAGATGCCGCAGCCTCAACTAGGAAAGCCACTAGGGGAAAACAATTACTGGATATTTCGAAACGTCTTACCTTCAAATATGAAGAAATCATTCAGTGTGGTCATTCTCCAGCATTCTAACGCAGAAACCATGGCTCTCATGCCTGGAGAATCTGAAACAGGGTAAAATATAATGATATATTGCAAATTCGGAGTTGTTTCAGGAATGAGCAACAATCAAAATAACAGTTCTTCAACCATCAAAATTACTGGAATTGCTCATTCATTTCAAATTCAATCGAAAGAATAATTGAATACCACAACCCAATAAAACGTGAATTCTGACGCGTCTGATAAGTTGATCCTCTTGATTGGCGAATTTGCGATATAATATACATGTGGTGTGTACCTAACGAAGAGGAAAATAATTCTTGGCTCGAGCTCCAGACAATGGGGGCTACTTGCGTGATGACCTACCTCGATCCAGTTCATTGATCTCAGTGGTGCATCAACAACGGAACAAGCCTGTTCTGGGAGCAGCCTTAATTTAAAACTTGATTTCATCCCTTTTAAAACAAAACTAAAACGAGCAAGTCCTAATGATAAATTATCCCGAGCATCGGGGCAGAAGGTTTCGCTCGTCACTCGACTTACTTATCGGCCTACGCAGCTTATGAAAATAACCTGTGTTTTCTGGAGAATGCAAATACGCCCAACAGCCGCCTCTTCATTAGCGACGAGAGGAAATTTTTAACGACTACCGGTTTCAGTGCAACTAACTTTGTAGACCATTGGTGATTCAATTCGCTAAGACAAATTTGCAACACCTCAATTTCATTGAAAATGAACGCATTTTTTTTCCGGGTTTCTAGAAACTTGACATTAAAAGATGAGCTGTTACGGTTCTTGAATAAATGTTGAATAAACGTCTAACGGGACTTATTGGTGAAGCTGGCCCCATGTTTTGCTCGGCATGGAAATTGGTGTGAACAGGTATTGTACATAATCCCTAATTTAGCTATCACAATTTGATTTGATATTAAATATCAAATTTCACCATGCCGTTGAAAAGGCCCATCATCGCTGGTGATCATTTTTAAGAGTTAAGAGGAGCCGAAATGGGCATTTTTCGCCATAGGCCATCACCATCCCATTCAGCGGGAAACATTATGGAAAGTCTCACAAGAAACCCCCTCACTGGCATTCATAAGTTATAAAAAGGTCATATTTCACACGGAAACCTCGAAGATTAAGATTTTCCTCGATGGAGGGAGGAAATCGGAGGGCCATTTCAACGATATGGTCAGATGATAGCAAAATAAGTGATTATGACGTTTAGAATTTTACTTTCAGCGAAGAAAGTATCGCTCAAAAGATGAGTTGTATTTTCTGAGAGAAAAATAAAACTCAAAATCTGAATGATAAAACTCATTCCAATTCAATTCCTGCCTATGTGTAGTGCACACTGCACGACAGGTTTTGTACTTCACTACTTCAAATATTACAAATATGTCGAATGCCTTTCAGCCGTATATACGCTGCTATTATATAATAGGGTGGCTGCAGGGAACCCTCTCAAAAACCGTCATTTGTTGCTGAGCCGAACAAAAGTTTCTCGACGACTTACGAATGTAGCACCTTTGTTTCCGAGAGTTTCGGAGAACCCATTAGGTCACATTAAGTCGGCGGAGTCATGCGATGACCGGTTGGGGCCTTCATAACTATACACCTTATATCTTGTTCCTCGCGAAGGACTTGGTGGGTGGGCGTTTTCTAAACACCACGGAAACCGTTGTTATTGCCGTGCATGTCCTAAGTTAAATTAGTAGTTAAATCAACAAATGACAATGCAATACTGATGCAGTTCTTTTTCTATATGGGAAAATAACGGCTTTTTTCAAAAAAGGTCAAAGTATTCCTCAGCCTGCCATACCAGGGCTTACAGTTCTCAACCAACCAGTACTGGTTTCTATCACCAAACGCCACTGATGCACAGTGCGTCGCAGTATGTTCGGTTTTATGATCACATTGGACAAAATTCTGATCTCAAAGATCAAGAATATTGTCGCAGATCGATTTTTTTCACAATACCCCATTTGGTTTACTATTCTTGGAATAATACACCTATGTTTCAGCGACAGAGGTCGACGACTCCGATCGGCCTCAAAATTTGACATTATCCGTTTCAAGAGATTCCAAAACCGAAATCCGCCGTCCGGGCCGTTTTGGGCAGTAGGAATTTTTTTTTTTTAATCTGAAATTTTGACAAAATACTCGGTTTACCATCTAGTTGTGCCAGCAAGGTATTCAGCCCGATCGCCCAAACCCGTGGGGCGCTATGGGGTTAAAATGGGGCTACGGGAGGGGTTATTTGAAGGCTTTTGGCTATGGGATCGAGTTAGGTGTCGTTTTCGAAGTGTTTTTGGGCGTCGAATCTATTTTTGGGGGTCCTGGAACGATCCGATTTCACTGTGGCGATCTATAGGGCTTTCATGGGGCTACAAATGGGATTTTTGAAGGATCCCAAGAGGTCAAATATTTTTCGAGTAAAAAACCAAACATTTTTGAAAAAAATAAATATAAAACATATAAAAAATAAATATAAAACATATAAAAAATTTATTGACAGAAATAAATTTATGCACAAGTAACCTATATCAAAGAATAATAAACCCTTGTGTAAAATTTGCATCGTTTTTATATTTTGCGTCTTGAAATAGAAAAATTGTTATAACCTGAGAAGCCAAAAAGTCATGAGCGTCATAGTCATAGTTTTTTTAAATCATAAAATAGTCTCTTTTTTTCAAAAAGGTCATAACATGAAACGGACAATATGAAGTTTGCTGCCTCCTTCGAGTGTGAAATTTCTATTTTCGTCCAATGGAAACTAAAATTTGACAGTTTGCCTAGGCAATCTGTGAAATTTCTATTTTTCTCCAACGGAAAAATCACAAAAGGTAGGTGCAATAGCCTGGGAGCTAGAGCGTTTAGAGTTTCATTTTTGAGTGCAAAAATATCGCTAAAAAAAAAAAATCATTATTTTCAGAGCAGAAAAATAAAAAACGCTGCAAATTTTACACAAGGGTTTATTATTCTTTGATATACGTTACTTGTGCAGAAATTTAATTCTGTCAATGAAAAAATTTAAATTTTTTTTTTTATTTTTATCTCAAAAAAAAAATTTTTTTGGGGGATTTTTTTCAAAAATTCTTTATTTTTTACTCGAAAAATATTTAAGATCCTGGGATCCTTCAAAAATCCCATTTTTAGCACCATGAAAGCCCTAAAGATCGCCCCAGTGAAATCGAATCGTTCCGGGACCCCAAAAAATGGATTCTACGTCCAAAAATACTTCGAAAACGACACCTAACTCGATCCCATAGCTAAAAGCCTTCAAAAAACCCTCCCGTAGCCCCATTATAGCCCCATAGCGCCCCACGGGTTTGGGCGATCGGACTGAAAACCTTGCGGGCACAACTAGATGGTAAACCAAGTATTTTGTCAAAATTTCAGATTTTAAAAAAATTCCTACTTCCCAAAACGGCCCGGACGGCGTACGGCGGACGGACGTTTCGGATTTAGAATGTAGACCTCTTGAAACGGATAATGTCAAATTTTGAGCCCGATCGGAGTCGTCGACCCCCGTCGCGAAAACATAGGTGTATTATTCCAAGAATAATAAACCAAAATAACTCAAATTTTGATTTTGAGCGATTCCCAAAGTTAAAAATCACTCAATTTCAACCCCTGATCCGAAATCATGAACATCTCCGAAGATTTCACGGGGCGATATCGGATGTCGGTCTATATGTTGAGAGGCGTAAAATAAACGTTGAGAGGCGCAAAAAGTTCCTGAAGAGGTTCCGAAACTCTTATGTTGTGGTGTCACCAACTATCTGACGGTGGATCTACCTCATTTCCAGGCCGGAAAAATTTAATGGCGAACGATTTTCCGGCTTTTTCCAACCCCTGGCACATTGTGTGGCTGCGCGAACTCTTCCACGTTGGAAGCAGAAAATACTAAGTCTTGATGGCATTGTTCCATTTACACCGAAATTCAACGCGAGTAACGGTGGAGCAGGAACGCGTGATATGCGTGACTTAATATTTATCTCATTCCGAAAACCTACGAAACGGCATCATTCACGTGAGCGGCTCTCTCAGGCTACTCGTTAGGCTGCTTTCTACACGGATTTCCACTTATAACTTTTTCGGAATCCAACGAGCGGCTAAGCACCTTATATCTCGCAGTGTTGAACTCTTCGAGTAGATTTGAATTGGGCTAATGGATCGGTAGCACCTAATTTTAAATGCGCACGATCAGATGGTGTTCTCATGTTAACGAAGCGCGATAATTGAGTAGGTACCTGATGTTACTTGCCAAACTTGTAATCAATTGGTTAATCGTTATGCATAACGTATCAATTGCAACAATATCTTCCGCACTTTGTCTTGTTGAAGACATTGTGAGGAAAATTACGAGTCGTTCGATTCTGAAGACTTGGGGAAATTAATGGCTACGGGTTCAGACGACTCCGAGAACAGTCTGCGAAGGTGTACAATGTTGACAAAGTATGCAAACTAAGTATAAGTATGTTAGCTTGGTAATGCAGAAGCTTAACGTTGTTTGGGTAATGACGAAGGAAGGCGAGAAGCGCGTAACATTTTGAGTCAAAGGTGATTGCAAAGGGGTTGTAATTAGTGTTTCCCTCCCCGCAACGCCACGTCGCCAGCGCCCTTCTTTGTGGAGTTTGAACAATAATGACGACAAGTTTTCTCGTGTTCGTTACGACCCCCACCCTCCCCTCCCCCCATCAACAGCCGTCCACTGAGTTTACCCCTCACAGTTCGCCACTGTTCGTCACGTTTTCCCGTCATTCCCGCTCATGAAGGCTCAGGAACGGTTTGTTCCAGGTTTGACGGAATGTTAACAGAAATCGCCGGAGACACGCGCAGTTTAGAAAATTCTGTTCCAGGTCGATCGTAAGTTGGACGGAAACCGATAGCTCGAGTACCTATGTGCGGTCAGGTTCTGTCGACAGCTGTCAAACTTCTGTCGACAGACGCAGTCAGACCTGAAACAAACCTATTAGCATATACTTGTGTTGAGGCTAACTCGAACTACGCAGTGGATAAAGTGTAAACGGGACAAAGGCTGTAGGAGTGCTTTTGACGGGGGTGAAACATTTTGATCGGCCTCGAAATTTGTCGTTATAGGTACGTTTCAATACGTATGATTCCAAAAACGAAATGTTCGAACGCCGTCCAGGCCGTTTTGGGAAACAGAAATATTTTAAATCTGAAAATTTCAAAATAGGTACTCGGTTTACCATCTAGTTGTGTCCCCAAGGTTTTCAGCCCAATCGCCTGACCCCGGGACTAAAAAGGGGATAGCAGGAGTGCAGGAGGGGTTTTCGCAGGTGCAGAGATGTAAAATACCCGGGTTAATACCCATTTTGGGTATTTAATAGGGTATTTTATCTTCAATGAATCGGGATCGCAAAAAAAACCACGTAAAACGTTCTTACTACTCGAGAGCCAGCCTCTACCAAAGTTTCAACAATTTTCGAGTTCAGGATCATCCTCTAAATGAAAGAAATACTCATGTTCGATGGAAATCACACAAACAATCTGCTATAAAATCATATGCCACTTCCCACTGTACTTAAACAGCTGTAAAATTGACTGATTTCATGGTCATTATGTGCCCAAAAACCAAGATGCCATTAAATCTTTTCATCAACCATGTTTTGTGGTAAAAATAATCGTAAATTCAAGATGATAATGTTGGGAATTATTTATTTCCAGCTTTAAAAAACATGTACATTAAAAAGAAAAAAAAATGCTCAAACTGTTTTTTGCATTTAATTACCTAGCATCATTCCCTCATCTCACCGGTCTCATCTAATGAAAGTTCGCTTGTAGATGAATCTGAGTGTTCATCCTCATCCGAGCTGGACTCATCGTGAACTCGCTTCTTGGCTACATTTGTAGGTTACGTTAAGTACCCTTATTCTTCCTATCAAGTTGGACTCCCTGTTACAGTCATGGAGGACACACAACAATCGCGTCGTGAGGTAGGAAAGGGTAGCAAGGTGTGCAGAAATGGCCGTAAAATTGACCTTTTACTTGATTTTTTTGCAAAACGAAAAAAAAAAAAAAAAATGAAAAAAAAGAAAGTTTTTTTCGGTATTTTTTTGGTTGGGTATTTAATGGGAAGGTATTTATTCGGCGATTGGGTAAATACCCAGTTTGTAAATACCCTACCCACTGGGTATTCACCCCCTTTACATCTCTGCGCAGGTGTTAGGGTATGATATCGTGTAGATGTCATTTTCGACGTAGGTATTCTTGTACGTAGAATCCATTTTAACACAGAATATGTTTTTACGGAGGTTATTAAATTTTGGTTTGAGGGTTGGGCGTAAGGCAGGTCAGAAATATCCCACCGAGTGCCCCCCCCCCCTTCCTACTGACGAGAACCACAACTCCTTCTAACCCCACCCCACGCTCCGAGTCGATCCCCTCCTCAATGAGGAAAATCCTTTTGTAAAAATTGTTATTCACAGTCAAGTTGTATCGCGAAAAACAAAACAAAAGAAAAAAAATCAAGTTTTATGCCAACTTTAGGGACCGAATGTCAACATTGGGATCAGACGAAAGGCAATTGGTATCTACTACAAAAATTATTTGTGATTTTCTTGTTTTAACATAGAATGTGTTTTACCCGGGAGTGAATCGGTTAGGAAATTGGTTGGACGCGTCCAACACTAAACCCGTCATGACGCGTCACCCCGCCAACATAATATGACTTACGCCAAAAAATTTGATTTGGCCTCAACATTAAATTTTGTCATTGAATGTTTCATGATGTGTAGATTTCAAAAATATGTTTTTGAGAAAATACTCGGTTCACCGTTTAGTTGCGTCCGAAGGGCCACCGACCCCGCATCGCATTTTCAAATTATGCGTTTCTGGGTCTGCTGACCGAGGTGCTCCAATTTAACTCGACCCCATAGCGAAAAATCTTCAAAAACGCCCCGTTTTAGCCCCACAGAGCCCCTTGGGATTGTGCGATCGAACTGAAAACCGTGCAGGCACAACGCTCCTGGTGCTGGAGAGGGAAGGAAGGAAATCGTAGAAAAACCAGAAGTCTGTCTTAATGTACGGCTTAATAGAGAGTTTCTACTACCTGCGCGGGGCTTGATGCGGCCCCATTTGCGTTCGTAAATACGGTATACGGGCGGCGCGGGAACGCAGGTAGTCGTACGTGCGGGACCACAACCGCATAAAGGGCTCTTAATCCGGGAAGGGACCGCATATAGAACCGCAAATAGAACCCCGTAAGGTAGTAAGGCTGTTGAACCAGTACCTTCTGGATAGATAACCCTTCACCGTCTGGCTGGTTATCAGTTGCTCAGGTCAGAAGGGAATTCCGTCCTCGTTCTTCATTAGTATTTTTGTGGTGACTAACTAAACTACTGCACAGAATAGGTAAGTGATATGCATCTATCTAATCAGTTTTCCTACTTCTAAAATGGTATGAAATGTTTGATGGGCGAAACCCACTCTACTTGAGAGTCTCCTGACGGTCAATTAGATAGATTCATTAGATTAGATTAGAAAATTAGGTAGATTCATGAGCAGTAGGTAGGTAAGTAGCAGTTTGTAGTAAAGTAGAGGAGAGCGTGTACATAATATTTTGTGCGTGTGTACATCAGTAGCGTGCTGTATTAGGTATAATGCGAAAAACAGAAATCGCTCTGTATCTGTTGGTACTGTGCTACCTAGGTACATGAAATGATATTTTGTTCATGAATAGTGTTACTTGTAATTTTTTTGGTACTAAATCTAATGAGGCCCGCCAGTAATTCAAGAAAACTTTAGGATAGGTACCTACTCAGGTAGGTTTCGAAGTGGACCACTCAATTTGAAAATCGCATGACACTGAAATGTCTAAACATTTTATTATTCAACTTTGGCTTTTTGCACAATCTAATTTACAGTCACGCTTCTACTTATTTTGTGCTTGGATTGCATTGTATTAAAATACATACCTACTGCATTTATGAGTAAAATAGCCAGACAAAAAGGGAATAAACAGTCACTCATGTAGCATAACAGGCTGAAGTAGCAAAATTTTTACACATAGGTATTGCCGTCGAAATTTCCTGGTCTCTTCATCTTCCCTTAAGTTTGCTCAATGTTTCAAAATAATACATACCTAATTAAAAATGTGGGTTTTCAAGCTTTATCCAATTGTAAGTTATCGTAACCAAGGTAACAGTAAAAATTGAAAGTAATGAGCACTTGTACATCCTCTTCGACAGGTAACCTATTCTGGAAAAGATGAGCCAGCCCCCTCTACTTGTCACAGATTCTCAAACAGTGTTTTGTTTCCTTTTGTGCTAATTAAACATACTCGTATAAGTAAATATTTCCGAATTAGAACACAATTTTAAAAACAATGTGTATCCTACAACTCATCTCAATTATATTTTTCACTTTCTCTCAAAAAAAGTAACACCTAGTCTAAAATCCCTGTATCAACAAAACAATCACACTACTTCTTTCAACACCATGAGAGACACCATCAACCGTTGAGTGACGCTTGACGTGACTTCTCATTCCACGTTGGTGCCCCTACCAATGAAATCCCGTAAATAGCGTCTCGTAAGAAGTGGCTGTGCGGTTAGCATTCACCTTGGCTCGCCCTAGTATTTGCGTTTTCCGTAAGTTACTCCCGTCACCGTAGTTACCCTCGCATCTAGTAGAATCTCTCTAATGACTGATTTAGGTACCTATTAAGTTAGCCCTCCGTGGAATCACCGAAAAGCACATTCTGTGTTCCATTGGTTTGATCCATGATCATAGCAGAAATAATCCGGGGGTCTGTGGGTGTCCCCCAGTACAACGGTAAAAATATAGATAACCATTACTACATATTCACAAGCGGCAATACACCCCACAGACGGCAATTCTTTTGGGGTCCCACGTCCGTCTACAAACTTAACAAGAAAAGAAAAATGGTTTAAATCATTTACTTAAATTTACTGTTAATTTTCTTGAATTTTTTAACGTAATCTCGACGGAGGTCGAAAATTCTGATCGGCTCAAAAGTTGACAATGTACATACGTTTCAATATGTCTAGATTCCGAAAATCAAGACAGACAAAGAAATGTCCGTCATCCGTCCAGCCCGTTTTATGCTGGAGGCATTTTTTTTTAATCTGAAATGTTGACAAAAAACTCAGTTTACCTATTTTACATCAGATATAAAAGAGGTAAACTGAGTTTAAAAAAAGATTCTAGTGCCCGCAAGGTTTTCAACCCGATCGCCCAACCTGTGGCGCTCTGGGGGGTTAAAAAGTGGCTACGGGAGGGGTTTTTGAAGGGTTTCGGCTATGATATCAAGTGGGATGTAATTTTCGAAGAATTAGTGGACGTAGAATTCATTTCTGGGGGTCCCGGAACGATCCGATTTCACTGTGGTGATCTATAGGGCTTTCATGGGGCTACAAATGGGATTTTTTAAGGATCCCAAGAGGTCAAATATTTTTCGAGTAAAAAACAAAACATTAGATTTCAGAACGATTAGATTTCACCCTGGGGATTTATGGGCTACTAATGGGATTTTTAAAGGAGCCCGGGAAGTCTAATAAGGTGTAATTTTCCAGTAATTTTTTACGCATAATCCACTTTTCGTGGTTCCACATCTGTCCAAACATTGTACAGAACATTTTTTCTTTTTTCAAAAATATTTTCTTAATGACAGAATTAATTTTTGCACAATAATTCTGCAAGGTTAATTATAATGCATATAGGTTAATTATTAACCTATATCAAAGAATAATAAACCCTTGTGTATAATTTGCAGCGTTTTTATTGATAAAATATATTATAATATAATATATTATTAATAATATTATAATATATTACTAATAATATATAATATTATGTTATAATATATTATTAATAATAAATACTATTATTATATGTAGAATTAATTTTTCGGTAATTGCAATTTGGGTGTAATATTTGCAGATTTTTTTTAAATCTGAAATTATGACAAAATACTCGGTTCTCCTTCTAGTTGTCCCCAAGGTTTTCGGCCCAATCTCCAAATTTGGAAGTTCCAAACCCTTGGGGTCTGCGGGGTATAAAGGGATACGGGTGGGGTTATTGAAGGGTTTCGGATATGGGGTCGAGTTATTAACGTTTCGAAGTATTTCAGGACGTAGAATCTCTTTTTCCAAGAAACATATTAATGTTTTGGGAAAACTAAATTTGAGACGTGCACCTTACATCACTCAAGATGTTATTAAGCACAATTTCGTTCACATACGCATACGAGTGAACACTGTGTTTCCTGATCCCTACTGGTTCTGTCAAGTTGCCACGTGGATGTGGTCTCACTCAGATTGGAATTAGTATAATAATAATGGGTCGTGTAAAAATAGGGGTAAAGACATGGTGATGGTGGGAGGGGGAGGGAGGACGTAGGATGAGATGAGATTCTCGAGAGGGCATTGTGAGGTCGGGGGTACTTGTCTTTGTCCGCCATGAAGTTGCTGCTGTTGTGTTGTGTTTACTGCTCATCTTTTCATTCTGAACCCCTTCACTTCCACCCCCTTTGCGTTCCGTTTTCCATTTTTTTCCATCCCCTCCTTCCACTCTGTGATCCTCTTTTATCTCTTTCCTCGCCCTCCCCAAGAATCAAGGATAATAGAACCGCATGGAGGTGGCAAAACTCCCGAGAACAGCGGCGTCTCCCCAGGCCTCTTATCAATTTTTAATGATGATCTCCCTCCTCTACTATTGTGACACTCGTTTGTTGTTACCATGAAAAAAAAAGCTATGTTGAATCCAGCAACGTACAAATACAGAGCTGCGTTCGCAACATAACTAGTTCATGTTTGACTGCGTTTACAACTACCCTGTTTCTGAGGTGACAGAAATAATTCCCATTGTTGCGTAAGGCTGAGGGTAGCAACTACTACTTGTAGTTGCTACCCTCAGCCTCTCACCACAACAATGAATAATGAAATGAGGCCGCCTGTTATGGGCTCACCACTCAAGCAACTATCACCCTCACGATTTGATACATATTGATAACTTAAAGTAGAAGTTGACTGCATAATAATAATTATTATGGAGTCAACTTTAATAGTTAATAATTATTGCATAATTATTATGCATTAATTATTAATTAATTGCGTCTTAAATTATTTAAGATGTGAGTATGGCTTATTCCAGTTAAATAGGCTGAATTTGGTAGTAGTACGGGGCACCAAAAGTTATAACTGGTGTAAACGAGTTAACAGTTGCGTTGATATAGAAACGGATCAATGCGACCCCCAAAACGGCGTAACTTACATCGGTTAATTTACCCAGAAGCTTACTTACTCCAATATTTATGTGGCTTGTATTTTCCCTTTGAAGCCCTTCATAGTAACTGTTATCCGGTCCCCCACTTCAGGAAGGCGAAAGGGTTGCACAGGCAGGAGTAACAATTTCGAGGCCGTTAAGATAATCGTGTTCCGAATGCGCCCGAATCAGTGTTATTACTCTTTTATTGTTTACCGAGTTTTAAATATTTTGTTCTGAAAACCTGGGAAAATGCCCAACTGGCTACACCGATTGGTTCATTTTATTGAAAACGCCATTTGATCAAACAAGCGTTTGTTCCAGATTCGAACCGTGTTGAACAGCGCACCACCAAAGGCAACTGCAATGCATAAATTTTATTATGCTTCCTCTGCGAAAATTTCTCACAAAAAAAAAGTCTCCTACTGCACAGGGACCATCTATGCATAGATGTACCATGGTAAGGGGCATCTCTGTTTTATTGAATTATACGAAATACGGGTCTGTCGGGGTCTGTCTCGTAACCTTATTTGGAGTCCACAATAATTTCGACTATAATAATTATAGTCGAAATTATTATTCGAAATAATTATTATTATTCAAAACTTGAACATAATAGGTATGTTGAAATTTTTTCAAGAATATTTTGTTATTTATACATAACTAATTTTTGCGCAATTAACCTAAATCAAAGAATAATAAACCCTTGTGTAAAATTTGCAGCGTTTTTATACGTTAAAATAGCTGCCGAAGCATTTTCACCAGATTTTTTCTCTTCGTGTGCTCTGAAGAAGCCATGGTTGCCTCCCCCTTAATAAAGATGCATATCAAGGGCGGTTAATCCCAATAGTATTTCCATTGTGGTTGTTGGTGAGCCATGCATCGCGCCCATGGTGGCCAGACACGCCAGGCGCTGAACGCTGGTGAGGGTGTTGATTGACCCTACCTGGTTGGGCTTTGGCCACCTCACTACGCAGCAATATGCGAGGATGGGTCTCACTATCGCGGTGTAGGTACATAGAATGAGTGGACAATCCGCGGGGGTAGTCCCCAGGTACTACCACATGCACGCTTGGCACACGTAAGGGCACCCTTGCCTTTGTTGGCTGTGTGTCCCAGACGTTTATTCCAGGTGGGAGTCGAGGTATACCCCTAGATACCTATATCACCTACCGGTTGTATGACACCCTAGAGTTATAGAAAAGAGGTTCTGAGAGGTGGCTCAGATTCCTCTTTCTGGTGAGGTATATTAGGGAGGTTTCGTTGGGGTTAACTTTGAGCTCCACTATGCCACACAGTGTGGCCCACACCAGTCCTCCCGACCTCGATCAGAGCGGACTGAGTCAGCTGATAATATCATCATTCATCAATGTAGTATATTATATTATACTACATTGATGAAGGGTCCCCTTACGAGGATCACCAAGTCATCAGCATAGCCCTGAACATAGAATAAGAAAATCTAGATCAAGATAGATCATTCTTTTCTTTTCATTGGGGGGAGGGGGGTTACAAAACACCAGACACCATATAGTCGAGTGCGACTGAGCTTTGAGACAATGTGCGAAAACGACAGATAACGATGCGAGTATGGTGGGTGAGCTATAGTGTTGTCATAAGAAAGTAGTCATTTTGGTTTATTATTCTTGGAGTAATACACCTATGTTTTCGCGACGGAGGTCGACGACTCCGATCGGCCTCAAAATTTGCCATTAAATCCGAAATGTCCGTAGGCCGTCCGCCGTCCGGGCCGTTTTGAGCAGTAGGAATTTTTTTTTAAATCTGAAATTTTGACAAAATACTTGGTTTACCATCTAGTTATGCCCGCAAGGTTTTCAGCCCGATCGCCCAAACCCGTGGGGCGCTATGGGGCTATAATGGGGGATAAGGGAGGAGTTTTTTGAAGGATTTTAGCTATGGGATCGAGTCAGGTGTCGTTTTCGAAGTATTTTTGGACGTAGAATCCATTTTTGGGGGTCCCGGGACGATCCGATTTCACTGTGGCGATCTACAGGGCTTTCATGGGGTTAAAAATGGGACTTTTGAAGGATCCCAGGAGGTTAAATATTTTCCGAGTAAAAAATAAAGAATTTTTGAAACAAAAAAATCCAAAAAAAAATTTTAAATTTTTTCATCGACAGAATTAAATTTCTGCACAAGTAACCTATATCAAAGAATAATAAACCCTTTTGTAAAATTTGCAGCGTTTTGTCTTCCGGGAATGATGAGTAAAATTTCCCCAGTGGTTTCCAGAGCTTTAAAAAAAATATGGACATTTGCTACAGATGATTTTTTATGGCGGACTTCGGTTCGGGGATACTTTTCCCTACCTAGGTACCTAATTAAGTTCACGGAACGCTTACGGGACATCATGCAATTTTGACGGAGCACTTGAAAAGAAGAAGAAGAAAAAAAAGCTGAGCGGGACGTACGGGACACCTCCGAATACGGGAGCTTATAAAACGGGACAGATGGCAGCCTTAATCTATGGTCGTTTTGTAGCTCTCAACTTGGAATTCCCGCATGACCCTTTCTGACTTGTCGATAACGAGTTGTGTGAAGAATCGATCCATTATCGCGGATAAAGGCCTTTTCATAACCTTCGCATGACATTCGGTAATTTTATTATTATTACATAATATGTCATATTATGACTGTTGGAATCTCATTATAAACGTCCCATACTGTTTACACTGCGCTAATGGAGTTCAAACAGATATTCCTCGAATAAATCGTTTACGAAAGCATCAAATAGGTCAAACACAATCGTTACTCGCCACCTTATTTAGTATAGTGCAAACACGTCAATTCTCTATTCAACATTGAGACGGTCGAGGAATGACATTTTAATTCGTATAACAAACGATTCGTCCAGAAGAAAAGGAGTTTGCGTACGTCTTCGAAGACAAACGGTACACAAAGTAAAATCCATCGCCTCTGACGGCATTGAAGACAAAACTCTGGGAATGCCGAGAGGGAAAAAACAGGACGTCGAGGGGGTTTGGAGCGATCGTTCAAAGGACCAGAATTAGGTTTGTGACGTCACTTTCCCCCCTTTCAATCATTGTCGACAACAGAATGCAATTATTGCTAGTCATTCACACTTCCACCCTCTTCGAGGTACAGTAACTGTTTGCCAACTTCCTCTGACTTTAAAAAGAAAATACATTGTACGAGCTTCACAAGAATTGATCGAAATAACGTTTGAATTACTGTTTGGTTGCTCTACTGACTGCAAATTTTACACAAGGGTTAATATATTTTGATATAAATTATCCAAAAATTAATTTTGTAAATAAAAAGTTATTTTAAAAAGTCTGTATTCCCGTAGTGTTTGGACAGAAGAGGGGTTCCGGAAATCCCCGAGGTGAAATGAGATGGTTCTGGGAAAAATACATTGAAAATGCCTCCATACCCGCAAACGGTAAAGTGGGCAGATGTTGGACCCCAAAACATGGGAAATTACTCGGGAAAATACACTACGTTCGACCTCTTGGCATCCTACAAATAGGGGTTGCAATCCCACGCGAGATTCAAGCAAATCCCGCGGGATTTTGTAATTAATACAATAATTTTGTTTAAAAACGCAATTTCCTTACAAAAACGCTGCAAATTTTGCACCAGGGTTCACTATTCTTTGATATAGGTTAATTGCGCAAAAATTAATACGGTGCCATTAAGAAAATACTTTTGAAAAAAGAAATAAATAAAAAAAAAATTCTGTGAGATGTTTGGACAGATGTGGGACCTCGAAAAACGGATCTTGCGTCCAAAATTACTCGGAAAACCACACCTTATTTGAACTCCTGGTTTCCTTCAAAAATCCCATTTTCAGCCCCATGAAAGCCCCACGGGTCAAAATTTCTGATTAAAAAAAAATGCCCAAAACGGCTCGGACGGCGGTCGGACATTCTGTTTTTGGAATCAAGACATCCTAAAATGTCAAATTTTGAGGCCAAACAGAATTTTCGACCCCGTCACTAGGTGAATAGGTGTATTATTTTAAGAATAATAAACCAAAATGTATTTAAAAATATTTGAACAAATATTAGGAAATAAATGCATTGAAGGGAGTGAGATGGAGCCATCCTCTGCAGCTGGGAAATGGCTAACTTGCTGAAAGAAAGACCACCAGAGAAGGTCAGTGAGTTAATAGTTTCTCTCGCCCAAATTTGATCGGCGCTGAATGCAAAAATAGGAACCCAGCTGTAGAGAATGCTCTCTCTGACTCCACACTTGTGGAGGGAATCGTCAAACAGAATGTATAATAATATTATACTCTACTGCACAATATGAAAAGTGGAGACAGCGCCCCTTCTTTCCCCTCAGATAGGTTATATAGTTTCTGGATCTTGAGCAGGATCGTAGATAACACAATAACAGGAAAAATATTGTGAACTACAGCACAAAAGGCATGATAGATAGATAGATAGATAGATAGAAACATGTGTTTATTTAGCAAACACTTAATGTGCGTATATTAACGACATTAAATGTTTAAACTTTTAACAAAATAGTAAAGGAGAAATACACATAAATTTGAAAATGGGCTAACCCGTCTGCCAGAGTTTGCACTTATTATTAGGAAATCCATCTTATCAAAATCAAAGTGTAGGACAAGACAACAGCGACAATAACAAGAGCAAGGGGTCGCGTGGCGCTCGGTCCCAATTAAATTGCTCGACCAGCTCCATCCTGTATCTGCATACAGCCTGACAGAACCTGGCGAGCGGCAGCCAGTTTTCTCCATTCAAGACCCTGAGCAGGGTGTCCCTCGAGAGCTGGGGCCTCCCAAAGTACGGCATGCGGAACTCGCCCAAAACAGGGCCAACCGCGACTAAGTGCTCAGGTCCTCTGGCACCCCCTGGTTGCAGAGTGAGCAGAGCTCTGTGCGCTGATCCCTCTCGTGTAGCATATGAGGTCGGCTGTTGAGCCTCAGCAGGTCGCCACGAACTCTCAGCACCCAACGCAATACGAACATTAAGCCCCTCTGAGTTTTAGCTGTCAGATCGACACACCGAACCCCCAAATCCAGGAATCTATAGATTCGGCTCGTCGATGCCACCGCCCTGGCCTTTGTTGCCTCCAACCACGCACCCTGCACAGCCTGCTGCATCTCCTCCAGTCGCCCCCTCCACTCGTTCAGGACCTCAATGGAGCCACCGAAAGCCACCCCGTGCCACAATAGGCATGAGGAGGACTTACATGAATCACAGGCAATGAGAATGTGATTTACAGTGTGCAGGCTGCGATTCACACCACAGAAAACGCGGCTTTTTTAAACAAGAGGAATCCCGCAAAATCCCGCATTTGCAAGATTGGAAAAACACCGCGGGATCCAGCATTTGGGGGGTTGCGACCCCTACCTACAAAGTCCCATTTGTAGCCCCATTGATCACCACGGTGAATTCGGTTGGTTCTGAGACCCCCCCAAAATGGATTCTACGTCCAAAACTACTCAAAAACATACCCTAATCAATATCATAGTCGAAAACCTTCAAAAACACCTCCCGTGACCCCTTTTTAGCCCCAACGAACGCCACGGGTTTAAGCGATCGGGCTGAAAAACGTTAAAATTTCAGATTTAATAAAATTTCTACTGCCGAAAACGGCGTGGAAGGCGGACGGACAGTTCATTTAGGAATCTACACATCATGAAAGGAAGCGAATACATAGGTGTATTATTCTAAGAATTCTAAGAATAATAAACCAAAACCAACTCAAAACGCAAATTTTGGCTATACGATTTTGTGTGAGTGAATTTCGTAATGGCTCTCTATAGTCTGCAACATGTAAAAAAAAGACTATTTTTGCCTCAAATCTTTTTTTTTTTTTTTTTTTGCATTTGACGCCAACTTGCATTGGTTTTGTCTATATGACTTGCATTTTAACACGTACAAAGTTTATGTTTAAGTCTGAGAGGCAGGAACTGCGCAAGAATACTCCTATATAATGAGAAGGCTATCTAGTTGTTCTCATACCTCACAAAATTTGTTTTATAAAATTACACAAACAATGCATCAACCACATTCGAACGTCTTCACTACTAAGCTCTAACCAGGTTTAAAATCGACTCGAGATCTCGAGACGCGGAAAATTTCAACACAGGAGTCCTCACATAATTTAATGGAATGCTAATCTGAAACGTCTACAAGCAATTACGTTGTTTCGAGAAGCAATTCTGTATGTGACTACTTGAGGAGGCAGAGGGAAGGAATAAGTAAGATTGAAATGGAAATAGCTGGCTGGATTCTTCCTTGTGATTCGGTCTAATGGAAGCGGAGATGAAGGCAGCTCCAATTTCTTGCAGTCAACGCAACTACAGAAAGACCCATTTGTGCAGCACTATAACTCCTCGTCCCACATCCGTAGTAGGTACATTTGTTTATTTAGTGTAGCAAATGCAGGGAGTAATTACTAGAGTTATGTTAGGGACCTTGGCATGAAATTATCGATCAATGGAAATGGGAATGGAATAAAACGCTCGACAATGAATGTATTTCAAACTTCAAGAGCACCAACGTCTGTTTAAAAGTTGGACCAGGAATTCAAAATAATATTTTGAATTACTAGTTCAACTTTTAAACAAGTCGATATTATGTTTGAGTAACATGTGTGAGTGTGTTGCTTCAAAATATATCTAAAACTCGCCGCCCACGCATGAGGTGCGAGAAATTGTTTGCTTCCCACGATTCCAGAAGTGAGTAATTTCCAAGACTCGGGAGACGATTTTATTCATGGCTAATTTCAAATGAGTATATTCTGGGGTTTCAGGTATTTCAACATCCGCGGGGTCGGAAAGAATTGTAACGATCGGGAGATTTTTACACATTTAAAATCTATATAAATCATCACGACCTATTATTACGGGAATGACTTCAAGTAGTACATCAGGTCATTTTCACAATGGTCCCGAAATAAAGAGAAAGGAAAAATCTCGACCTCAGTTGCCGAGCGACCATATTAAAAAAGTAATTGCATTGGCTTGGAGTGGCCGGCATCCGAAAAGTTCAAAGAAAATATGTTAAATAATGTACTAAGGTTGGGGGCTACCAAGGAGGATTTAAATATAAACTAGGGGGGAGAGAAGGAACAATGATGTTTAATAATTAATGGTGTTGGGGTGGAGAAGCTCTGGGGACAGAAAGAGGCGCGTGTTGTGGCCAACAACACCTGCTCGGCCTTCGACATAATCGGGTAAAAAGTCCACGGCTCCAGATGAACTGAAAAATTGTGAGGCAGATGCGAACGGTGGCAAAGTCTGAGTGAGTGATACGCTAATGGGCCACGAGGGACTGATTCCGAAATTAAGCGCGATGATAATGAGATCACTACCCTTTCAACTTTTCGCCAGAATCGGAAGTCTTGATTTTTGGGACCAACTGAAGGATTTCAATAGCGATATTCGCCTTCGAACGACACTGATTCCAGGAATGTGATTATGAGTGGATAAGTATGGCCACAAATGAGCTTAGCAACGGTTATGTCACTGCGTTGATTGGAATGTGGGTCGCGATCAGTCAGAGAACATAGGACACCAAAACGTTATGTATTATAAGGCTCGGATAAGGAGATAGGTTGTCAGTTGATATCACTTATTAAAGTCGGGCCTTCCCCTGTACCTACCACCATCTGCAGACGGGTTGTTGCTATAACTCGGGTTGCGACACCGCAACAAACAAACACCTGCTCGGTTCAATAATTTTCGAACGCAACAAATCTTTCGAGCCGAGGGTTTTTGCGGTCGGTACGTTCTTAGGAAGGGGAATGCACGGATAATTAGCGATAGCAAGGCTTCAGCAACGAGTATATAATTTTAGAAAGCATGTGGGATGAGACGGGTTCCCCTCCCGGCTTCACCAGCAGCATGAAGGGCAATACACTTGGCCTTATGTAACGGACCACTTGCTAACTGGACGCCTAAAAGAAAATACCTCCATACAAACTATTAATTGCCTTCGCGCCTCAGCGTCTCAACCATCGCGATTTGACCTTTCCTCGTATTCTACCATTATTTCGCCGATATGAGCGGAGTGCGTGAGCCAAGAGTTGTGAAGAGTAATTTTACGTAAGACTTGATATTTCTTGAGAATTGAAGAGTGCACTTTTCGTCTTGAACCATAGGAAGAAATTGCATAGGGTACCTAAAAAGTACATGCATGTACAACCATGGTTGTCCGCTGTTAACAACGAATTCAACGCATTCATATTTCAAACAAATCAGTGAGATCTTCACAAATGCTACCAGATTATCTCAAGTCCGATCGATGCGACCATCAAAACGGGATTGCTTTTCAAGGAGAATTTCAGGAAGAAAAAAAATTTATTCTTCGAGTTAAGGGAAACATGAGAAGGCGGAATGTACACTCAAAAAATTAGGGAAGAGCTATTAAGGAGCACGAAGATGGTCCGAACGGAGGGAATACCATCTAGATAGCGGCATCTTCCTCTCTACGTGGAAAAAGGAATGTAAAAGCGGTTAGGGACTTGCCTTTAAAACAATTAGACGATAATTTAAGGAACCAGGTTTGCTATCAGAAAGGTCATTTCTCAATAGCTCCCTCACGTCTTCCTCTCAGCCATTATTCTAATGAGCCTTTCGGGACGGGGAGACGCTCCGAAGGGGTTTCTCTCCTCTTATTGTGTCGGTCGTTTGCCCTAGTGATGTCACTTTGGAGTAGAAAAATAACAAAATAAAATGCGAAAGACGAAACGTTTCTGAGAAAAAATATTGGTTCACGGTTCGCAAAAATGAAGGCAGGATTTTCTCCTACTCGTCAACAAGAAAGAATCAGATTCTTTGAACAGATTATGTGGGACTTTTAGTCTGTGAATGTTCAACCTTTTTTTCGCAACGAGGAAAGAAAATAATGGTTTGCCTAAAATATTTTTCGAATACGTTTTAGTATAATTATTTCTGGAATGAAAGTTTTACTTAATAAACTCAACGGACAGGTTCAAGTCCTGAATGTTTTGAGCCCGAAACACCGCGGATTTGTATGGTGTAAATTATTTAAACCCTAGTCATCGATGTACGAGTTAAGTTAAGTACGGGACGATACTGGACAAACGTTTACAGGTTAAAAATATGGGACTTTTAATGGCGAGTGAGGCGTGATTTTGGATGTCGAAACGATCGAAGGGGGCCCCAGATCAACCTGATTACTCAAGAAGGATAAATTATGAGAACAATTATTGATCGTCAGAAGTCCAATAGGCATTTTGCTTCTCTAAGGTCACCTGTCAACTCAACGGACAAGTAAAGGGGTTGACTTGCATCGACTTCAGTATGGAAAGGTTGGGTTTCGCAGGGTCCACACTCGAGATGTCGAGGTTTTCCCCCCATGGAGCCGCTGTGGAGGCATTTGGAGTCGAGGCGGAGTAGACGAGAAGCGTGTTTTCACTGGAGGTGTCGAGGTACAACTGCTGGAGCCACTGCTGCTGGCCACAGCTGCTGGCTTAATGCCACCTCCACTTCCCTCTTACCAATAATTCTCCAATTAACTTCTCACGGACGTGGGATCAACAGAGGTTCCCTGGGTCCATGCCCACTCTCGTGAGATCAGAAAAGGCGTCACCAGGCCCTCCATTTCGGTCCTGGGTTTCCTCTATTCCTGCCAAAATAGTGTGATAGGGCATGATAAAGATGATAAAGCGTGAGGGTGGAAGCGAGCGAGACCGACTGAGACTTGGTTATGACGTGTGTCGTAGCAACAACAAACAACAACATTTCCTACAAAATGCCAAATGCCAAATACCTACACACACGACACGATTTTGGTCATCTTTATTTTAGGGCACTTCTAGCGGTCGGAAAAATCTGAAATTGGTCTTAAAAAATCCAGTTTGGCGAGCATAGTGCGAGAAAAGTCTGAAACCACCAAAAAGTAGCTTCATGTGGCGTATCTGAGCTCCTAATGTAGAAAAAGACGGTAAATGTAAAGTAAAGTGAGTTTTACGTCAAGATTTTTGACCTCTTGGGACTGACATGACGGGGCCCTATTTTATTAATGAATCACTTTAACCCAGCTGCACTTTCATTCCCAAAATTTCCATGGTCTTCAACGGGATTCGAACCCGTGGCCTCAACAGAATGCAGCGCGAAATGGAAAACGCCCAGAACCACACGGTTTATCCGGCCGCCTGGAAAAAAAAAAAAAAAAAAAAAAAAAACGGGAAATTAAACTTTTTCTAACAAATTTGAAAAAATACGAAAAATCCAAAAAAATAATATGGTATAGTATAATATGGTATGGTGAATATATTATATTCACCATAATTTCAACACCACCAATATATGGTATCATGGAGGAATAGAGGAATCTATTCCTCCATGATATGGTATATAATGGTGGTGTTGAAATATCTATTTCATATTACTTGAACCAATTTTCCCAGGTATGTCCGAGATGTTTAGGACACAGTTACTGCAGCCGAACTGTAGGCTACAGTAGCCGAACGTCAGTATACCTCATAGGTGACGCTATAAAAATTCTATGAAAATAACTCTTTACTGCCCCTCTCGCTACTTGCAAAAGTGTTATGTTTTTACTATGATATAAGGTAAGCCTCTTATCAGCCGTAATTATGTCATGTATGTGTGCACTACGCTACTGGACGCAATCCTTTTAGTTAGGTTTAGAATTTTTTTCTTTTTCTTTTTTAAATCTGAAATTTTGACAAAATACTCGGTTACCCATGCAGTGGTACCAAAGTTGTCAGCCCTGTCGCTTAAACCCCCCAATGATGCTATAAAGGAGTTACGGGAGGGGGTTTGTAAAGGGGTTCGACTATAGGGTCGAGTTAGGTGTTGTTTTCAAATATTTTTCAAGTTGGAATCCATTTTTGGGGGTCCCAGAACTATTCGATTTCACCTTGGGGGATCCATACGGCTTTCATAGGGCTACAAATAGGACTAGTGGAGGTTGATGAGGTGTCTTTTTCCGAGTAATGTTTTACGCATAATCCATTTATTGGGGTCCCACATTTCACTGAACACTATAGGTACCTACAGGAATGTTTTTTCAATGACGTAGAATTAATTTTTAACGATTGATCTACCTATATCAAAAAATAATAAACCCTTGTATAAAAGTGTGGTTTTTGCCGACGGTGCAGAGGTCTAATCCAATGAGGTGGTTAGGGTGAGAAATGACTCCTCTGCTGACTACTCCTCGGTACTGCGTACTCAGCAGAGGAGTCATTTCTCACCCTAACCACCCCCTTGTATAAAATTTGCAGCGTTTTTTTTAAAGGAGCGTTTGTCTTACGTTCACCTAAAAATTTGAGTTGTCATAATAGTGATGAAAACCTTTTGTCGTTTGGTTAGTTTCATTAAATGAAACGAACCGGTTACAAAATAATTGTGTACATTTATTGTAACTTCAATAGCCGTTGTTCAACAGGTACAGAGATATCATCTACCTACTAGTCAAGAGGGTTGGGCACGAGGGACAAGTTTGGGGCCCAGAGAGCGCCTGAACCAGGCTGAGGTGACAAAAAGAGTAATGGAGATAGTTGGAAGCGGCTACCGTTCACGGGGCTGGTGGGTCACCCGAAGATTTATGGAACTTTAGGGGGGAGTCTGCAGAAGGGACGCCGGAACTTAAGGGGGACTTGGGAAACCCTCTCACTATTCCACTCAAGAGGACCTGGTCACCTTCGAGGTCTTTTGGGACGAAGACATCATCTGAAACAAGGACGCCGTCTTGAAATAAGTTGGGCTTTCTATCTCCACATCAAGGGAGAACTTTGCTAGAAGCACTTTAGAGATCACATGGGACAAGGACCGGATGCAATACGAATTTCTCCACTCGTACGTTCAGTAAAACACATTGACAAAAGGCCGGCTTCGGAAAAATGCAATGGCACTGTGGTTGTAATGGCTCAATGATTGTAAATAACAAACTATTTTCTAATAAAAAGTAAAAATAAATAAGAACAAATAAATGAATTTAACATAATTTTTGTTATTAAAAATAACAAAATAAAATAATAAATAAACAACAAATAAATAAATACCCTTATGTTAAATAGATGAATTTATTTATTTATGTCAAATAAATTACTAAATTTAAGATTAATAAAACAAATATTAAATCATTAATTTGTTATTTATTTCAAATTAGTTGCCATAACTTTTGTTATTTATTTTATATTACCTATCTATCTATACTTCTATAAAATCGGGTTTCTGTCTGTCTGTCGTGCCTTATAGGCGCCTAAACGGCTGAACGGATTTGAATGGGGTTTTTTCCTAACGGTCTCGGCTGCGATTGCCCCCAACATAGGCTATATGAAAATCCCGCGCGACGCGCGCAACCCCGCGAATTTGCGCGAAACGTGTTTTTCGCTCCCCTATAACCCCCATTTTTTATCGCGGATTCCAATTCTACGTTTAATTCTACGTCCGAAATACCGGTTGCGCGAATTTTTTGGCGCGCGCGAATTCGCTCAATTAATTTTTTCGATTTATTCCGCCGTTAATAGACGGATTTTGTCCGCGTTTCGTCCGTAGCCTACCTAGAGATCCGAATTTTAATAGGAGATATCGACCAAATTCATTCCGACGATGAGCGACTTTTGAGAGCGAGTTGAGTTTTGAAAAAACTGGGCGGGCGTCACCGACCCGTCGCGACGGGTGAAACCCTCTATCCCCCCGCCATCACTCTTCACTCTGAGCGGGTGGGACATCAGCCTTTAAGGGGCGCTCCCAAGGTTTATGCGCAAGGTCTCCCAGATGGAAATTGATGTAAATTAAATGAATCGATTTAAATTGAATCGATTATCGAGAAAAGTATCGAAAAATTGTATTAAATTGAATTTAAAAAAAATTAAAAAATTTATATAATATATTATATTCTTGAAAATCTCGAGAAATTCAAAAATGATCTACATTCTGAGATAGGTTGAGCGCCCTCAAGGATTTAAATTGAATCGATTATCGAGAAAAGTATCGAAAAATTGTATTAAATTGAATTTAAAAAAAATTAAAAAATTTATATAATATATTATATTCTTGAAAATCTCGAGAAATTCAAAAATGATCTACATTCTGAGATAGGTTGAGCGCCCTCAAGGATTTTTTCCGTTTTCCCCTCCTTCAACTAAAGAAAAGAAGGAGTGGGGATTTCAGCCACTATTGATTCGATTTTGATGAAATTTTCAGGGATCACCCGGGTTGTGCCTTAGATGATTACCCAGGCTTATTTAACAAAAAATCTCATTCTTTTTCCTACCTACCTACCTACACATTCAAATTTACTACCTACCTACATATATATATGTATATATTTTTTTTTTTATCGCGGATTCCGATTCTACGTTTAATTCTACGTCCGAAATACCGGTTGCCCGAATTTTTTGGCGCGCGCAAAATCGTCAAACTAATTTAGGTAGGTACCTTTATACAATCATTACCTATATACAATGAAAAGCCGTTTCGAGCTGTCCCAACTGTATGGATTACCTATATACAATCATTACCTATACACAATGAAACTGTGTATCCCATGTATCCTCAACCATTAGAGATAGAGAGATGGGATGTTCGGGGGGGGGGGGGGGGGGGAGCGCAGTACTTCTATACAACCGTTGAAGATAGGGAGATACGGTTTTTTTCCATCGTGATCTCAGGTATCACATAAAAAGTTTTGGATAGTGTCCCTTAAATTGTCCAAAAGTGTCCTGCGAGTATGAATCCCTCGGGAACGAATGGTTTACCTATATACATACAATGAAAAGCCGTTTCCAGCAGTCCCAATTTTGTACCATATGATGACTCTGGGGTGAGTTCAAATAGTGTCCTGAAAGTGTCCTAAAGTGTCCCGAGAGTGTGAATTCCCCTGAAAAAGGCGAGGGGGGGGGGGATTTATCTGTTTGGAGCTTGCCTAACTGCTTATCCTCAACCATTAGAGATGTAATAGGTATATTCATTCATGAGTCGACACTGGCCTAACCTTCTCCCAGCAGGTTCAGCCAATATTGATTCGATTTTGATGTAATTTTCAGGGATTGATGGTGGACTTTAAATTTGATTTCACTAGCACTTTGACGATAATATAGAAGTACTAGCTGCTCCGGCTCGCTTTGCTCGCCTACGCACCCATCTATCTATACTTCTATAAAATCGGGTTTCTGTCTGTCTGTCGTGCCTTATAGGCGCCTAAACGGCTGAACGGATTTGAATGGGGTTTTTTCCTAACGGTCTCGGCTGCGATTGCCCCCAACATAGGCTATATGAAAATCCCGCGCGACGCGCGCAACCCCGCGAATTTGCGCGAAACGTGTTTTTCGCTCCCCTATAACCCCCATTTTTTATCGCGGATTCCAATTCTACGTTTAATTCTACGTCCGAAATACCGGTTGCGCGAATTTTTTGGCGCGCGCGAATTCGCTCAATTAATTTTTTCGATTTATTCCGCCGTTAATAGACGGATTTTGTCCGCGTTTCGTCCGTAGCCTACCTAGAGATCCGAATTTTAATAGGAGATATCGACCAAATTCATTCCGACGATGAGCGACTTTTGAGAGCGAGTTGAGTTTTGAAAAAACTGGGCGGGCGTCACCGACCCGTCGCGACGGGTGAAACCCTCTATCCCCCCGCCATCACTCTTCACTCTGAGCGGGTGGGACATCAGCCTTTAAGGGGCGCTCCCAAGGTTTATGCGCAAGGTCTCCCAGATGGAAATTGATGTAAATTAAATGAATCGATTTAAATTGAATCGATTATCGAGAAAAGTATCGAAAAATTGTATTAAATTGAATTTAAAAAAAATTAAAAAATTTATATAATATATTATATTCTTGAAAATCTCGAGAAATTCAAAAATGATCTACATTCTGAGATAGGTTGAGCGCCCTCAAGGATTTAAATTGAATCGATTATCGAGAAAAGTATCGAAAAATTGTATTAAATTGAATTTAAAAAAAATTAAAAAATTTATATAATATATTATATTCTTGAAAATCTCGAGAAATTCAAAAATGATCTACATTCTGAGATAGGTTGAGCGCCCTCAAGGATTTTTTCCGTTTTCCCCTCCTTCAACTAAAGAAAAGAAGGAGTGGGGATTTCAGCCACTATTGATTCGATTTTGATGAAATTTTCAGGGATCACCCGGGTTGTGCCTTAGATGATTACCCAGGCTTATTTAACAAAAAATCTCATTCTTTTTCCTACCTACCTACCTACACATTCAAATTTACTACCTACCTACATATATATATGTATATATTTTTTTTTTTATCGCGGATTCCGATTCTACGTTTAATTCTACGTCCGAAATACCGGTTGCCCGAATTTTTTGGCGCGCGCAAAATCGTCAAACTAATTTAGGTAGGTACCTTTATACAATCATTACCTATATACAATGAAAAGCCGTTTCGAGCTGTCCCAACTGTATGGATTACCTATATACAATCATTACCTATACACAATGAAACTGTGTATCCCATGTATCCTCAACCATTAGAGATAGAGAGATGGGATGTTCGGGGGGGGGGGGGGGGGGGGGGGAGCGCAGTACTTCTATACAACCGTTGAAGATAGGGAGATACGGTTTTTTTCCATCGTGATCTCAGGTATCACATAAAAAGTTTTGGATAGTGTCCCTTAAATTGTCCAAAAGTGTCCTGCGAGTATGAATCCCTCGGGAACGAATGGTTTACCTATATACATACAATGAAAAGCCGTTTCCAGCAGTCCCAATTTTGTACCATATGATGACTCTGGGGTGAGTTCAAATAGTGTCCTGAAAGTGTCCTAAAGTGTCCCGAGAGTGTGAATTCCCCTGAAAAAGGCGAGGGGGGGGGGGATTTATCTGTTTGGAGCTTGCCTAACTGCTTATCCTCAACCATTAGAGATGTAATAGGTATATTCATTCATGAGTCGACACTGGCCTAACCTTCTCCCAGCAGGTTCAGCCAATATTGATTCGATTTTGATGTAATTTTCAGGGATTGATGGTGGACTTTAAATTTGATTTCACTAGCACTTTGACGATAATATAGAAGTACTAGCTGCTCCGGCTCGCTTTGCTCGCCTACGCACCCATCCGGGGGGCTGCGCCCCCCTGGACCCCCCAGTGGGTGAGTAGCATCGATGGACACGTTGGAACCCCCACATGAAGGAATTCCCAAATTCGCAGAATTGCAGTGCTCGGTTGGGACAGCTTGAAACATAATAATAATAATAATAATAATATTGATAATAATAATAATAATTGTTTCAACTTTATTATTCTACATGAGACATGTTTAAATATTATTATTATTGTTTCAAGCTGTCCCAACCGAGCACTGCAATTCTGCGAATTTGGGAATTCCTTCATGTGGGGGTTCCAACGTGTCCATCGATGCTACTCACCCACTGGGGGGTCCAGGGGGGCGCAGCCCCCCGGATGGGTGCGTAGGCGAGCAAAGCGAGCCGGAGCAGCTAGTTTAATATAATTTAAAATAAATAACAAATTATTTTTTAATAAAACTATTTTTTATTAAACTTAAGTAGAGCACAAAATATGAAACTACCGGATTTTGGATTATTATTCTTGGAGTAATACACCTATGTGATCGCGACGGAGGTAGACGACTCGGATCGGCCACAAAATTTGACATTATCCGTTTCAAGAGATCTAGATTCTAAAACCGAAATTTCCGTCCGCCGTCCGAGCCGTTATGGGCAGTAGGAATTTTTTTTTAAACTGAAATTTTGACAAAATACTCGGTTTACCATCTAGTTGTGCCCGCAAGGTATTCAGCACGATCGCACATACCCGTGGGGCGCTATAGGGCTAAAATGGGGCTACTGGAGGCGATGTTGTAAGGGTTTTGGCTATGGTATTGAGTTAGGTGTCGTTTGCGAAGAATTTTTGGACGTAGAATCCATTTTTGGGGGTCCCGGAACGATCCGATTTCACTGTGGCGATCTATAGGCCTTTAGTGGGGCTACAAATGGGATTTTTGAAGGATCTCAGGAAGACAAATATTTTCCGAGTAAAAATATAAGTAGGTAGGTACCAACTTATTTTGAAAAAAAAAATTTTCAAAAAACATTTTTTTCCAAATTTTTTTATTGGCAGAACTTATTTTCGCACAAGTAACCTGTATCAAAGAATAATAAACCCTTGTGTACAATTTGCAGCGTTTTTCTTGACGTTTTCATTGATTCCATGGGTATGCTCTCATGTTCCCGTCCCTCATCACCCAACTTGACCTACATTCGGGTTCTTACTCGAGTGAGCTGACATGTCCTAACCAAACTCGCAGGGGATCTCAATTATCCACCTTTGAACAGCTGATCAGTGGCCACTCCCCATTTGAGGCCGCTCAACCCACCACTTAGCTCCCCTCTCGGCCAAGTGCATTAACCGCGGAATCCTCCTGACTACTGATCAGGACTGGGAGCAGCCCAGCGGCCCCTCCTCAGGTGTCAATTTTTTCCTTTCTAGCCGTTTCATTTCATTAACGGGCCCGCTAACCCGGAGCCGGGCGTTGAATTAGAGGATATGCCCAAAATAACAATGTTAATTTTTGTAGATTTACATAAGGATTTTAAATGATTGAAAATTTTCAAACTCACCTAGTTGGTCAGTAAAACCAACATTTCAAATGCATAGAAAGTGGGAGATCAAAGTAGAATCCAATTACGTCCTTCTGGTAAACGTCGGTCTTGTCTCATCAACGTGGACATGATCGCGTGTTTACACTCGATACGCCTCAACCCAGCAGTCAACTCGATAAATCGGAATATTTTAGAAATAATTGCCTTGAATTTGACGACTCATTTCCGTCGACTGTACGACCGTTCGGTATCCGGCCAATCAGAAGACTCGCATTCCCTTTTCTACTCATAACGATGTCGCGGGGATGTTGAAATCCTGTTGAAAGACCGTTCAAGCGCGGTTGGCATTAGAGCCATAATAATTGATAAGAAGAAAGCTACATGATGCTTCAGAAGGGCCCCTTCAGACAATGGTGAGGCCGCTCCACATTAGGAAACCGGCAATCGCCATATCGGAACAAGAAAGAAGCTCAACTCCTCGCGCGGTTCAAGAAAAAGATTTCCGCCTATGAAACGAATATTCTCTCCGTCGGCCTCTATAGAACGGCTTTAAAGACTTCTGCAAAAGGCAAAGCTCGTTGAAAAAAAGTAAATAAAAAATAGAAGTAAGGAAAAGTGTTCACCTCAACAACTCAACCGATTTGCTAATTTGAAACTATACAATTCAAAAGATGGACCCATAAGCGACAATTCTCTATCAAATTAGATCTACAAACCAGTGATAACGTCGCGTTTACATTCAAGTTTAAACGAAAAACCATGTTTCAGGTAGGTACATAATAAGATTTATCAGAGGTAGGTACAGATCCTTCCGGTCTACACGGTCCAGTGGTTCTCGACATGTTAACGTCGCAAGAATCGAGTAAATGGGTCGTAAATAATCAAACTCCGGTATCAACTTTTGTTAAACTACTAACAATGTTAAACTTCTACAATATTATATTGTATAATAGCCCATTGTGTAATTGACAACTAAAAAAAATTACAAAGATTTCAAAACATTCCAAATTTTACATCTAAATATTTTTGTAAAGTTTAGAACAAAAACAAACAATACCTAACACTGGTTTACAAAAAAAAATTCAATCTCAGGCGCCGCGGAAAAAACCATCAAACTTTATGTTTTTGGGGGTGCTGAATCCGAATCTGACCTCCGTTTTTTCCGGTCACGTCCAAATACGAGATATTGGCGATTTGTCGTTTTTTCGGCCGTTTTCAGTTTAGCAAATCACAGCTGAAGGTGCAGATTCTGCATCTGATGCCCAAAAACTCTCTTCTTACTGGAAATGTAACGCTGATATAGGTTGGGTTCTATAATCCTATATGAGTTGGGTCTAAAACCACGAGAAATGTGTGATTTTGCCAAAAAATAAAGGTTGAAAAAACGTTTTTTTTTGTTTTTTTTTTCAAAACTGGACTTGGAGGCATCAATTCAGACCGACTCAAAGATGGTTTTATTCATCAGGAACAATTTGAAAACCAGCTGTGTCGGGAAACTAAGAAGGTAAAAAGTACCAAAAAACGTGACGTTGGTTTTGACAAAACTACGTTTTTTCAACATTTTTTGGCAAAATCACACATTTCTCGTAGTTTTAGACCCCAACTCATACATAGCTGTGATTTTCTAAACTGAAAAAGGCCGAAAAAACGGAAAAATCGCCAATATCCTTAAAATTTGGACGTGAACGGAAAAAAACGGAGGTCAGATTCGGATTCAGCACCCAAAAAAACATAGAGTTTAATGGTTTTTTCTTTTGTAAGCCTGTGTAATTATTATCGTCCAAAATAAAGTGTATCCGAATTCTGTTGTTTTTTAAAGTCTTTAATAGGAAGTTACTAAACCTTCGCGAATAAAATTGAAAATAGTGAAATTTACCCTTATTAATGGTGCACGAAGACAAGTTTCTTGTATGTCTCTACACCTAGATTTAAAATAATATATATTTTAATTATTTCTCATCACCCTAATATTGTGTTTTGGTTCTACCGATTTTCCACAAAATCACGCAACATAACTTCCTTTCCTACTTTTGCCGAAACCGCGGGTCATCTTCTACAATCCAACCACCGTTGCTTCTTGGAGAGAAGGCAGGTAGCCAAGCGAAAATATGTGCTCACACGTCCATTTAGGAGGTCACACGGCGGTCAGCGAAAGTTCACACCACGCTAATCAAAGAAGACATTCAGATTCGCGTAATAACCGAGCGGGATGGCGAACTCCACGCAAACAGTCGGCAAAGGTACCATAAACATGTCCGACGTGACCAGGAAAATTTTGTGGTTGCGAGATTTTTTTTCGATCTTTCTTTTCTGCCAAGAACGCTCATACGAATCTTTTTTTTTTTTTGTGAGGCAACTAGTTTTTCTAGATTTTTTAAGCATTCACATTAAACTTTGTATATTGATTTTTTGGGTAATTCTTGGTAGCAAAATTTGTTATTTTTTTCGTTCCTTTTTGTTATTATTTGCAAATAATAATATTCTTCTTTTTATAACTTTCCGTATCTGTAAAAAGACGATTTCAGACGAAGTAGTCTATTTCCACGATATACGCCTACTTATCGTGGAAATGGACTACTTCGTCTGAAATTGTCTTTTTATAAGATGGATTTCCCACTATCTCGCCTCATCCACTTTACGTTTCGTTCCGTATCTGATTTTTATGAGAAGTTCTCTTGAGGACGCTTGTTTCCGCGAATGGAAAGAAAAAGTTGTACCTACGTTCGAGTTGATAGTAGTCAGTTGTATTTATTCCCGGGACGGCCTGCGGAGGTTGAAATCCTTCCCCATCCTCTTGTGAGCATTTCTTAAAAGGCCTGTTCCGCAACAATAGGACAGGTTCTATTGTGCTAAGCACAAGCGGTACCCCCGGACTTGGTGGAAGATAAGCCCCTACGGACAGGAGGGGGAGTGGTGTTTCCAAGGACGTTGTAAAGATGAAAGAGAAATTTTTTTTTTTTAGTGTTTTTTTTTTTTTTTAACGGAAGATAAGAGGCGAAGCTTCAGCCTGAACAAGTCGTCGAAGCTGATCAGTGAACTCATCCATTAAAACGGGTGAAAAGATACACATTGCGATCCGCAGCCATTGCGACAAACCCAATAATATCATATGACCTATTTTAGATCTGAATCGTCATTTTTTTTCCTTTTTCTCTCCATAGCTGCGGTGGGCGATCCCCGCCACGTCCCTTCACACCGAGTCCTTGGGGTGCTTCTCTCTCGACCTCTTGCCGGCAAAAAGAACACGGATTTGGATACGCCTTGTGAAACGCCCAAGAGATGTGCGCCGCTTTTGATCCAAATGCCACACCAGGATCGGACTAATAAACATCCGAATGATTTGGATTTTAAATAACTCTGTTGAACATTAAGTCTTAGAGCGGGTTTCACCGAGAGATACAACGGCGTTTTGAACGGGTTTATCAAACTGCGACCCATTTATACAAAGAGCGTCCCTTCAAAATATCAGCCCTCTACAAAGTGCGACCCTTCGAAATTTCAGTCCTTCTACACAGTGCGACCCAGCAGTTACTGTGACTGTTCCAGTTCGCGTTACCCAGAGCGCACCAATGAGGAGCTAACTGGTTTACTGGTATCCACGCTAAAAGAGATAATATCTCTTTTATATATAATGTTATTTCGGATTTGATCAATCGTCGTCATTTTCAATCAATCTACGTCGGTCGAATTTGTCGACAATGGTCATTTTCAACTTTTCAATTTTCGGACCTCAGTTTCGGATTCGGCAAAAATTGGAGGGAGACACTCGTTACAAATTCCATTTCCGCAATTTCTCCTCTCGTCAGGGGATGAAATTTTCTCCCGAAGGTTTTTCATTCTTCTACGTACTTTTTGAGCGCATTAAAATATAATATTATTGCCTAGCAGAATGGACGAGGGTCTCAATAATCAAGAATATGTTAGGGTGGGACTTATAAAACATTTTATTCAGTTTTGCGTGGAAACGTTCGTAACTATTGGTGGTTCTAATCGCACTATGAGAAAATATTTCCCATACTTCAGGAGTGCGAGGCCTCAATTTTGAAATCAACTGATTTGAATAAAAATTCTTCTTGTCACCTAATTTGCTACTTTATTCTTCTCCTTGTTCTATTCGTTTGTACATTTATTGCCATTGCGATGATATATGTACTATATACAGTTCATTGTTGTGTTTTGGGGTCCCGAAACCATCCGAATTCACTGGGGGGATCTATAGGGCTTTCATGGGGATACAAATGGGATTTTTGAAGGATCCCAGGAGGTCAAATATCATCCGAGTAAAAAACAAATAATAAAAAAAAGATTTTTCCAAACTTTACCATTGACACAGAATTAGTTTTCGCACAAGTAACCTATACTCACTATCTTAGACGGGTCTTCTACGGATAACCCGTGGCCGCCTGACGTAAACATCGATAATTTCGTCGATGTCGAACTCTTCATGGGACATCATCCTTTCCAACAAATAAAACCCGAGAAACGGACGAACGGAAACACGAAAACACGGCCAGAACGAAATTGGTGAGTGCAGCGAAATTATAATATATGTTGCAACGACAATAACATAACTTCAAGTTAACGAGATAACTTCCGAAAATCCGCAAGTTAAAAAAGTGGAAGTTACCGTCCTGGTAACTAGAAGATAATAGTTGGTGAATCGCATTTTTTCGCTAACTCGTGGGTTTGCCTAACTCGAGGTGGTGAAACCGGCCCCTACTATTCCACCTCTTCTTGTAACTTGTGGTGTTCGAATCTTGGGTGGTTGCTCTTCCGTGTCACCGTCCAAATCCACATGGTGAGCACCGACAGGACCGATAGGTACTCTGCTACCTCTTCTTATAGCATGGAGTTTTCCCAATGTCGGTTGTCACGTTGCTCCACGTTTTCTTGACTGATGGAGGGCGAGTACTAAAAAACTACTTACTAAAAATAGGTACCGTACTTATTAAAAATTTCCTCCCCTCCCTACATCTAACACGACTAGCCTAACACTGGAATGAAGAACTTGAACACACATAAGAGATCACACACATCACAGATGCATTCACTAAACTATTCACTTTCGCGCACCTTTCATTCAATTCACATTTATTCAAGACCAGTGAGAAAGGGAAACCCCACCAGTCCCGCGCCCAACCCTTCCTAAATGGGCCGTTCTGGTTCCCGTCGTCAAAATGTCCGTCCGCCATCCGAGCCGTTTTGGGCAGTAGCAATTTTTTCAAAAATCTGAAAGTTTTACAAAATACTCGGTTTACCATCTGGTTGTGCCCGCAAGGTTTTCAGCCCAATCGCCCAAACCCGTGGGGCTCTGTGGGGCTAAAAAGGGGCTACAGGAGGGGTTTTTAAAGGGTTTCGGCTATGGGGTCGAGTTATGCGTCGTTTTCGAAGTATTTTTGGACGTAGAATCCATGTTTGGAGGTCCCAGAACGATCCGATTTCACTGTGGGGATATAATATATTATGCCGCATAGACTATGCGGCTTTCATGGGGCTACAAATGGGATTTTAAAGGATCCCATGTGGCCCAATAAGGTGTCATTTTCCGAGAAATTTTGGACGTAAAATACATTTTTTCGAGGTCCCACATCTGTTCAAGCATTACAAAAACAATTTTTTTTTTTTCAAATCTTTTCAAAAATATTTTCTTAATGATACAGAATTAATTTTTGCACAATGGGCTAGGGAACAAGGTCAGAGAAATGGGAAAATTCGGCCAAACATAGTTGAACTAATAATGAACAAAGTACTCAGTACAGTTAGCACTGAGAAATTAGGTGTCTGAGCAGAGGAAATCACTAGTGAATATTTTTTCCCTCCCTTCTCTTTAACTAATCCGCCAGAGTGCACTCGCACAAAAAGTGGAAAGTGTACAAAAAAACTTTTTTACTTTGGGTTATGTGATGTTGGTGAACATGAATATGGTCTGTCCCGTCACGCTAGCGTCAAAACAAATCCGAAAGACTATTTTCCTTGCAATTTCACCTCGTGAATCTCTCTGAATTCGTGCTTTTAGTTCATTGGCTGACCACCAGAGAACACTTCTTGGAAGCGCCACTCTTCCCTCCAGATTCAAAGTTGAAATTTTCGAAAGTGCCCTGGAAATTTGTATTACACCTTCGGAGCCCAAAACTCACTGCTATGGCATCAAATTATGAAGTTCTTTCGGAAAAAAGTATTAGTCGACAATCGGTTCCCGGGCCCATTAACATAATATGTTAATGGGCCCGTCTTTGATATATGATATATTATATCATATATCAAAGATAATAAACCCTTGTGTCAAATTTGCAGTTTTTCAGAATATCACCAAATTGTCAACGTGGATTAATTGCTAAATTCATCAAACCTCTTCTATCAAGGGAGCAGCGTGGTTAAATGTTAGCTTTACGGGTTTTAAAACGCTCGCCAATTAATACGTTACGGCACGAAATGGGCAGCCGAGGGCGTAGACCATAATAACAGTTATCAGAGAAGGTGTAAACATTATCGCCTTCTCGCCGCTTTCCAACTTCCCATGAAAATCGAGCGTTTCCGGTGCCCGTTTATAAGGCTTCCGGCTCATTAACTTGTGTACACAACTCCCTTAGCGCCGATTAGTTGTATCCGGTCGCGTGCCTTCGGTCAACAACTGCTGACACGTGAGAAATATGCTAATACAGCGAGAGAAACACGAATCACACCATAAATGAAGGCGGCGATAAGGGATTTCCTTAAGAGGGGTGATACATTACCGTATTATTGAATAATATTCAATATTAAGTATCTAGTTGGATTTTGGGACGATATTCGTTCATAGTTTTGTTATAAACGAATTTTACCTTTGTGATAACTATGAGAAGTTCTAAATTTTGGGTTAAATTAAAATGAGCGTTCCCAAATAATTTTTTTTCAGATTCCTCGTTAAAAAAGAGGGGTTTTCAGAAAAATTTCCAGTTCTATTATTATATCTATTCCTCCATGGTATGTACAGTGACACTTACGATTTTTTTTTTTTTTTTTCGTAAAAAAAAAATACCCCCTACTCTTCTTCAAATAACTGCTCAGAGGATTTCCACACTCTTGGTCTCGTTCGGTAGGGGATGTTGTCCTCTAAAAATTGTAGTAGATTCACACCAATATGTCAAAATTTTCAAGTTGGACAGCTTATCACACTTTGCTCCAAAATACACTTTTTCATTTTCCCCCACCACAACCTACCTAATGAAATTTCATGCAGCCTCCTAGATTTAGTTCAGGTAAAAATTTCAGCACAGTACCTCAAAATGTGAGGACCTATTTATTATTATATTTAATAGGACCAAAGTTATTTCAACCTATCCACTGATTCTTCCACTTTTCTTGATGTTCTGGGTACCTACGGCTTTGTTTCAAAAGAAGCTATCTTTTCGAAGTTCATTACAATACAGTAAAAAAAAAAAAAACACATCAGAAAATAGGAATGAAGCAAACGAACATCGCAAACACCAGTTGGCATGCAGGTAAAGCTAACGGGGCTCGAATAATCTATAGTCAACTTATTCCACTTCCATTTCTTTTTTCAATGCAACGATTTATCGAACGCCCACTTTTCGATTCAGCTGTGTGAAGCTGGGGAATGTGAAACCGAACAGGAAAAAAAGTCCCAAAAAATGCCCATTTCTGCTGAGGGACAACGTTTGTAAAAAGATTTAAAAACACATTTTTAGAACCTTCAGAACTACGTTTTCGACCCATGAACACATTCTCCAGATCCCAACGGACCAGAATACATCAAAAATTAAAAATTCCAAGTCGATTTTTGGAGAAATTTTGGTATAGTCTGACTATTTATAACAACCGTCGTAGACAGTTGCCCACGAAAACAACCTGGCCAATGGTATAAGTTCTCGGTTTTTAAATTTTGGAGTAAAATGTCTTAAATAAGAGGTTCCTGTGGTGGGAATGCCGATCGAAGTGTCTACGATTAAACCGACTATACTTTATTATAATATTCGAGTAAGTATAACAAAATTCGTAAACGTATAAACCACCTTTCTTGGCAACGAAGGTGAAATGAGTATTAAAATAGTCGTTGATGGAGAAGTCATCCCTGTCGTTATTCTTTGACGATCCGTCCAATTCAGACTTGAAAGTCATTAGCTGAGTTCTATTGACATGAATGCACGGTATTATTTGCTTATGCGATGGTTGCTTTTACAGCGAGTTTGTCTCATACAGGAGGTAACGAGCTGCATCTCCGAAGAACAATAAAAAATGAACAAGAGGAACTCCGTGGGGCAACTAAGAGTGTTCCACCTGTTAAGTGTGTTAATAAAACCAAAGCTTCAAGGATCGCCGGTGAGCCTGGACTCCAAGACAAGTCCGCTTTTGACATATATTAATCGGCGGCCCCGACCTGGATATAAATCACAATACACCAACTCCGTTCGGGTTGATTAGGCTAATAGGCTGAGGGAAGAAAGGAAAAAAGGGGAGTCCCTCTCACTTCGGAGTTATCTGTTTAAAAGCGGGAATAACGAAAGAGCCCCATGCTGAGAATATTTTCTCACCTCAACAATCAGGAGACCTCTGGAAAGAATTGGGAAATCTCTGGGATGCCTTCGTCATTAATCTGCAACAACAGTGCTCAAATAAGAAGAAAGACCAGAGTCGGGTGCGCCTGTAGGAAATGAGATATGGCTGAACTCCCCCCCCCCCCCCCCCCTCTCTTCTATCTTGAAAGAATACACATTTTGAAAATTAATTGGCCACTTGGCAAGGGACTTGAGAAGATCACCTTCCCCAAGCGAAGAGCCTTAAGATGGGAGGGAGAAGGCTGTTTCTCTACTCCTGGCCGCTCCAGGTCAACGAACTCCCCCTTTTACAAGATTACCACCATTAAAAGAGAGAATTATAAAATATGAGGAGTGGTCAGAGAATGCGGCTGACCCGGAAACACAGGTGCTTCCAGCGCATTCCTCCCTCCAAGCAAACCTTCTCCAATCACTCTTATTCCTCCAGTCACTGCCCCCTCCTTTCCTTCCTTCCTTCCTCCCTTCCCCAACCTAATTGTTAACACTCGACACTTTTAAACCACTCTTCGTCCTTCGACTGCTTCTTCTTCTCCTCTTTGGTGAAGACCAGAATCCGTTACACTCCGGATGAATCGGCCCCCTAATTTATGGGTCATTTATAATTTTTCTTCGGGGGAATCAGTTATAGGAATAGGTGTCCTTTCTTTCGCTCCTATAGATTATATGAACATAACAGCTACGAAATTTTGATGTTCAAGAAATCTGGTAGGTTCTGTTAGCGACTTCCAGATATTGGTGAATATTGAACAACCCCTATTATGAGGTCATGTGGCATGCTATCTATTACAATGAAAACGTACGAGCTACGACTCGACAAAATCATAACAAATGACCACGTAGGGGACCATTTTGATGAGGTTCAGCAGCTCACTACGGGTATGTTAAACATTGTTAGGATAACCCATACGTTACTACAATTATAATTAGAAACAGTAAAAAGAAAGAAATGCGACCGCCTGAGGGTGTTTTGCTGCATGAGATTATTTCAGCATTGGTACATTGGTATGAACAACACCTTTGTTTTGTACTAGTATTATGACTACTGAGGGACACAAACAAACGACATGGTATGTGCTTTTATAAACGTATGCGTTGCTTAGTAAGGAGTGCGAATCGGCTCATCAACTCCGCTATACCCGCTGAGTTAGGAATGGACATAATAATGTTAACCAGTTCTATTTAGCTGGTAGTATCGCATAATACATACAAAACATTCTCATTTTAATTCTCAAAAATTTCAATTGTCCCTTCTCATTTAATTTCACGTAATATTAAGGCCTCAATAATCAGAACCGAAAGGAACCGATATCGTCCGGCGCAAGAAAATGTTGTGGCACTGAGATCGGAATGAAAGGTGGGGGTTTTCAGGCAAGGTACGACAACAAGGACCACACAATTTGCTGTTTGGGCCTCGCTATAGCGGGCAAGCTCCCTGGACCCCCGGATGCTTTTTGCTTAGATCCTACGGCTGAAATTCAAGAAACATGGAACATGCTTTTTAACTGTGGGATTGAAACCCATATTGGGTGTTGGAAAAGTAACTGTCCGACGCCGAACTAGAGGCCTAACGTACGACAGGTGAGGACGTCGAACTAGTGGCCTAACGTAAGACAATTGAGGATGCCGAACTAGTGGTCTAACGTACGACAGGTAAGGACGCCTACTAGTGGCCTAACGTAAGACAAATGAGGATGCCGAACTAGTGGCCTGACGTATATTTACATATTACGTAATATATAAATATGACACTCCCGCGTCTCCCTTCCCGTCTAATAACGTTTTTGGGCAGTTAGGTCACGGCTAAAGCATGTTCTATGCTATAAAAAAATAAAAAAATAAAATAAAATAAAATCCTGCAGAGAGGAAAGCCTCAGCATTATCGCCAGATATGAAGCCCACGACCAAAAGTTTTGGAATAATGTTGATTATGATTGGGAATGAGGAACATGAGACGTTTGAAAAGGCAACGGTAGTTTTGAGCTTGCCAGAGTTCGACCCCGATAACTGGAAAAGTACTACCAACCTACAGGTGCATATTAAGAAGTAGGCAGGAATTCAAAACCTCCAATCCTCCTGATATCAGTGTGAGCTATTTTCCGCGTTTTAGCAGTTTAGCCCGAACAAAACTTCATGATGATTCCCTTAGAAGCGCGCCTAATAGGATAATGATGGACAGGTAGGTCAGTTAAATGAAAGTCTGAGGATGAGAGATGGTGCCCATGCTCAGTGCTCTTCTCACCGTAGCTAATGGCCGGCCCCGTCCTAATCCAAACCCATCGCTGTTGTAAAATCATTTTAAAAATTACAGACAAACCGTTTACCTTTGGTATGAACCCTCACGATTTCTGCCTACTTTCGTATGGAACCTTTTTTCGTATTCACGCATCCGGACCCTCCGATCCTTCCGTGCGGGCCGTGCAGCTTTCTTTCTTCGGATCAAATTGACAGCCGTACTGTGTTGGGGAGTGCCAGATGGATCACTCCGTTAATCCTCGTTTTCAAGTTCTCGCAAGACGAGTGATTGGCGCTAATAGCAGAAGGTTATGACCACTTAGGGATGAACGTGCCTTATTTTGAGTTTTTTTTTCTCCTTTCGCCGAATTTCGGGTCACTCGTGCCCGTTTTGGTTTATTATTCTTGGAATAATACACCTATGCAATTGCGAAGGAGGTCGAAAATTCTGATCGGCCTCAAAATTTGACTTTATCCGTTTCAATGAGTCTAGATTCCAAAAACGAAATATCTGTCCGCCGCACGCCGTTTTGGGCAGTAGGATTTTTTTTAAATCTGAAATTTTCGCAGAATTCTCGGTTTACCATCTAGTTGAGCCCGCAAGGGTTTCAGCCCGATCGCCCTAATCCGTGGGGCTCTGCGGGGCTAAAAAGGGGCTACGGGAGGGGATAGGCTTTGGGGTCGAGTTAGGTGTCGTTTTCGAAGTATTTTTGGGGGTCCCAGAACGATCCGATTTCACAGTGACGATATATGGGGCTTCAAAGGGGCTTTTTGAAGGATCAAATAAGGTGAAGTTTTCGAGTAATTTTGGACACTAAATCCGTTTTTCGGTGTCATCTATCCATACATCGTACAATTTTTTTTTTATAATTTCTTAATTAATTTTTGCGCACTTACTCTATATCAAAGAATAATAAACCCTTGTGTAAAATTTGCAGCGTTTTCGTAAACATGTGAAGGTGCCGGAGGGCGAATCAGATTCTGCTGTTTGTGCGAATGTCGCCTGTCGGTATGAAGGTTGATCCTTTCGAGAGCGTAAGGTTTTGTTTGGTTTTCCTATTGGCCCGTCACTGTGGGTTAGTGAAGTGTACCTACACAGCCAATTTATCCTTGTTATATCAGTTATCAACGCCTTTATAGGGGGAATGAGCGAGAATAGATGTGGATTAGACGTGATGGTGCAGTGGCGGAGGTGAGGAGGTGCGGTCACAGGCCGATAACCATCGTGGGCCCCGAAGGCGGCTTCCTTTTCCTACCGGGAGCACCTCCGGGGGCCCCCCAGCCTTCCCATTGGGCCCAAGCCCGGCCTCCGCACAGCACCGGGTCCGACGCGTTAATTGTTATGCGAGTTCATAGCGCTCCGGGCGACGGACTGCCAGTTCGGCCTACGAGCTACAAGGAGGGCTCACTGAGCTACGAGGAGGGCTCATATGGCACAATACTATTAACGGACCCTTGAACGAACTGCCCACCTTGTTGCGATTCGCTAACTCATCGCTGCCGCATTAAGCCTACGCAGCTAACAATCCTCCTGCATAACAAAAGGTACCTACCTAATCCAAGAACGTATTTAATCATTGAAACGAAAATCACAAGAAAAGATCATACGCACTAATAGAACGCTGCGAATTTTAGACGACGAGTTGCCATTCTTTCTTATAAGTTCTTTACAGCTTATGTAAATGAAGAACATTTTAAGTTAAGAAAAAAAAAACAAGGAAGTAGACGACTATAATACCTATACAGTCTAAGGACACACTGTGTCATTATGTCATAATAAAACACAAAAAATGAGATTGTACGCCCAAAATTACTTCGAACCCCATTCGACTCCCTGTCCAAAGTTCATCAAAAGCCTCATTTGTAGCCCCATAGATCCTCATGGTGTTCTCGGATGGTCCTGAGAGCCAAATCAATCGATTCGCCGTTCAAAAATACTGATAACGACACCGCACTCCACAAATCCTTCAAAACCGCAGTCTGTCTGTAAACTAGACCTTTTAAGCCACGCAATGTCTCACCCATTAAGGCGATCGGGTTGACAACGCAAATAGAAGGAGAACCGAGTACCTAGGTCAAAATTTCAGATAAAAAAATTCCTACTCCCCGATACGGCATGAACAACGAACGAGCATTTCCTTTTTGAAACTTAATTTTGAGGCCGATCACAATTTATAACCACCGCCGCGATAGATTGATTATTGTTAGAATAATAAACCAAAACAGCAAAAAACAGACAAATCAATTAAAAAATTGTAAAGTGGTAAGCCGCTCTTTAGTTACCCTGATACCAACTGATGAATGAATGAAAACATACGGAATAGTTGAACACCCCCATCTTTGGATTTTTCAACAATCATGGTTTTTAATTTCACGCAAATTTGTCATGTGGCATTATGCTCCCAGTAGGTAATAATATAGAAACATAGTTCACGTCACGAGCAAATCCAACTTTTTCATAATAAGTGTAATATACTTATACACTATTACCTATATTATAATAGAATCATCAGGAATAAAAGTAGCTATTCATCATTATTGTTCTAACATGGGTAAAATTTAAATTGAGGAAGTTTATCGAAAATTAATCCCAAAAGCAGGCTATACCAGGTACTCCATCTCATCTCCAAGCGCCACCAACACAATTAATCCACTTAATCCACACAGGTTTAGGTTTACTGAGCGAAGAGGTAAAATATGATTTTCGAAGTTTCGATCTGCATAAAATTAGTTCTTTTGTGTTACACGATATCCTTCTGAAAACGCTACAAATTGTACACAAGGGTTTATTATACTTTGATATAGGTTACTTTTGCAAAAATTATTTCTGTGTCAATGGAAAAAATTTTGAAAAAAATATTTTTCTTTTTGGATTTTTTCGCGAAAATATTTATTGAGCATAATTAAAAAAGAAACGAGCCGGTATCAGGGCCTTCGTTTTGGAGAGAGGCCAACCTCGCCATCGAAAATTGCTCTGATCGCCTTCACTCGTAGAATCTAGCCGCTGATATTTGATCAATCCATTCGTTGTTGCTACCGGAGAAAGAGTCGAAGTCGTAGGATCATGGTGTGTTCAATCAACGAAATTGGAGCCCCAGCTGCAGCGCCGCCCCACCGTCAAAGCCTAGCAGGTCATCAGCGCTCCTCCATCTCTGCCGAGTCCCCCTCAAGCACATGGAGGCTGCGCGTACGATGGCAAACGTTAATCGTGCCCTGAGCCACCCCTTGACCGCTTCCCCTGGTGCCGCTTCCATTTGTCTGCCAGCCGTTCACCTAGGACATCGACGAACCGGTTCATCTGGGGTGCCAAAAGTCCATCCACTGTGCTGACCAGAGGGGTGAATGATCAGTGGCGATCTTGGCACGCAGGTAAATACTTCTGTTTCTTCTCTTCCTCTGCCGAAGCGAGAACTGATGCCACCATGGTCGTGAAACATAAGAGGGTGCATCAGTGTCTACGACACGGACGTCAAATAATGCGTCCCTCTGTGGTTCCCACACCCCACGGCAGGCAAGATCCCCTCTCAAACCAGGAGTAGTGTTTGAAGCAGCTACGATCACTGGCTCTTTGCAGCAATTTCCCCAAGCTGTATTCATTAATTCCCCCAGGACGTCTCTTACTTCATTGTGACGCCGCGTGATGGATTTTTTTCTTTAAAAAAAATTGTGATTTTTTTGGATTTTTTTTTTTTTCAAAAATTCTTTATTTTTTACTCGAAAAATATTTAACCTCCTGAGATACTTCGAAAACGACACCGAACTCGATCCCATAGCTAAAAGCCTTCAAAAAACCCCTCCCATAGCCCCATTTTAGCCCCATAGCGCCCCACGGGTTTGGGCGATCGGACTGAAAACCTTGCGCGCACAACTAGATGGTAAACCGAGTATTTTAACACAATTTCACATTTTAAAAAAAACTCCTACTTCCCAAAACGGCCCGGACGGCGGACGGACATTTCGGATTTAGAATGCAGACCTCTTGAAACGGATAATGTCAAATTTTGAGGCCGATCAGAGTCGTCGACCCCCGTCGCGAAAACATAGGTGCATTATTCCAAGAATAATAAACCAAAACGTGCAACATTTTTCTTATTTCTCAAGCTCTTTCTCGGCATACATTTTTGTACGAGTGGGTCGACTAGCAAACACTAGGATCCTGGACAAATTCATTCGACTCATTGCAAAATTGTGGATTTATTGAGACGAAACAAATGCATGTTTTTCAAGACAATTCATTTCTTAACGAGCTCTATTGTTCAAGCCGAATTAGGGTAGGTGGGGGTAAAGCCCCGCATTGGTTTTTGAACAGACACACAAATGTTTTAATGACACACTATTACACTATGTTATTAAATGAGGTGGTAGGTTCGTATTAAAAGAGGTGCTAGGTTCGTCTTGATGAAACTTAGTTCTCCACGAAATTTCATGGCGGTTTGTGAAAGAAGAAAATAAGGCACCTAAGTTTGTTTTCCAGTTTGTTGTTGGAGTTTTGGTTTATTATTCTTGGACTAATACACCTATGTATTCGCGACAGAGGTCGAAAATTCTGATCGGCCTCAAAATTTGACATTATTCGTTTCAAGAAGTCTAGATTCCAAAATCGAAATGTCCTTCCGCCGTCCGAACCGTTTTGGGCAGTAGGAGTTTTTTTTTAATCTGAAATTTTGACAAAATACTCGGTTTACCATCTAATTGTGCCCGCAAGGTTTTCAGCCCGATCGCCCAAACCCGTGGGGCGCTATGGGGCTAAAATGGGGCAACAAGAGGGGTTTTTGAAGGGTTTTGGCTATGGGATCGAGTTAGGTGTCGGTTTCGAAGTATTTTTGGACGTAGAATCCATTTTTGGGGGTCCCGGAACGATCCGATTTCACTGTGGCGATCTATAGGCCTTTCGTGGGGTTACAAATGGGATTTTTGAAGAATCTCAGGAAGACAAATATTTTCCGAGTAGGTAAGTAAAAAAAAATTTTTTTTCAGAACAATTTTGAAAAAAAAAAATTGCAAATTTTATTACTGACAGAATTAATTTTTGCACTAGTAACCTATATCAAAGGATAATAAACCCTTGTGTAAAATTTGCAGAGTTTTCTTCTTAAATTTAAAATGGCTGGAACGGCTGGACTTCGAGCTCTTGGTAACATTCCGATGTTCGACTCCAGTTTTAAATTGAGATGTAAGCTAGTCTACACCAACCAAAATTTTATAAAAACTGAAAACGCCGGGGGCGTTCCCCCCCCCCCCCCCACCCTACGTTCTATGACAGACCATAGGTAATTTTTCCACATTCAGGAGGAGGGAGGAGGCAGTTTCGAAATCGGTGAACAAACCAGGCGCCCTTTCATTGTTTGAATAAATTGCTCAAATAGAAGTTTTGGCATAAAAGACAATTTTTAATTATTGATAATAATGTTATTACTAGGGCTCGGATCGATAAATATATATAAGATTATATATAAGCGCATTGAACACAGCGAACAAGACAGTATAATAACATCGAAACCCCATAAATAAGCCCTTACATAGAATCATAAATCTGTTGACATGCTCAAAAATGCTTGAATAAAAGCTTGATATGATTTTTTTTTTTTTTTTAATAATAACACGCGTTCCAAAAAATCGGGAAAAGGATTATAAATCATTCGTAGAGTATGCAAGAGGGTATATATAACTAGTTTTTGTTAAATAAATATAAAACTACATAATACTAAATAGTGCAGGTACCTACATAAAAAATTGAACCTAATCAACTAATCACGAAAATTAGGAATTATTGGAGATACTGAATTCCCCGCATTTTCTCAATATTTTCCGACGTCAATTACCAGCAACTTCAAAGCAGAAAATGATCTCTCTAAGTCAGCTGACACGAAAGGCAAGTACCTATGATAGGTACCTACTGAAATAATTTCATTGATGCTGCTTCTGTTGGGGAAAACTTAGGTTCGCTGGACGGTTATCCTTTTACCATTTTGACCAAATCTATAGGACAACATCCAAACCAGGATTCCGCCCAAGCACGAATTGCTTGCTTTTCTTTGACAAATTTTCCTGTCTTCCCCGGCCACTTCTCAGCTTTCGCAAGCGTTTCTTTGATATCAACATTATTTGACATATTTGAAATCAACAACTTCAGTGGGTTCCTTTCCGTCGGATTCGAGCTTCAGAATGAGTTCAGAAATAAAACTAAAGTGTAGTAAAATTCACTAAAGCACACATTGGTTTTTAATGCAAGAGATTAAATGACCGAGCATATTTAGCTGTAAGAATGAACTTGCTGTCGGCTTCATCAGAAGTTTCATGATTGTGAGCTAGCCTTCCTACCTGACTTAAAAATTTTAGCAGGAGGCACAAATCGTGTCAACATGAGAATAATAATATTATGACAATTTTTGAGCGAAATGATGAGCTTTTTACTTCGAAAACCCTGAAACACCCTAATATGAGATTTTATTCTCAAAAACTCCCAAATACGATTTTATAAGTATTTATAAATTCTGATCTAGTAACCCTATAAACCTCAATCTTGTCCCAAAATTGTTTATTCAACAAGTAGGTAGGTACCTCAGTAAAATATGCAAATATGCGCGAATCCGAACCCTACTTATTACCAACACATTTATGAGGAATACGAAATGAGAGTATAAGGGGATTTGTGTACCCTGCCCTCTGAAGACGTAGTAGGTACGCAAATGTTAAAAGCACATTAAATATTATTCCCTTTTTCAGCAGTATTATATAAAAATTTGGGCATTAATATTCGTTACAAAATGATGGTAGTTCGAGCCCCGCGTGTTAGATAAACAATGAAAGGTGTCAGTCAAAATGGAGGCATTGAAATTATTCACCCGACTGATATCTGAGTTGTGGAACACAATGCAGTCGTGCGTAGGAGCCTTCCAACACCGTGAAGCGTAACTGTGGCCCTAACAGCCGTAACTATCGCGGTCTGTAAGGTCTATGAGAGTAACATCATTAAAAGTCTAATAGCGTGAGATAGAATGGCGCAGGATGCCTCCCATTGGACGATTTCTCACCTCTCTTAGTCTTCAGAGGCCGAGTAATCAATTCAACAGCTATAGTTCCTTGACAAGACTCATCGTGCGATTGGCTCAGGAAGGGAAGTGGGACGCCGATGTCCCTTCTTCTGACAATAATTGAGGCATTGTGTTATTGTAAGCTCACAATGGGCTCCATATAGAACACGTACCTGCTACTATCTCCAAAAGTATGACTGCATATTCCCCAATGGAATTCAATTCTCTGTGTAAAATGGCAAATAAAACGCTTTCTGATTCTGATTCTGATTCAACATCATAGTAAGCAGAGTCGTCGAATAAACTCAACCTTCCACCCACAAGGCTCCCTTTCTGAACGTGAGTTGCAAGGCCGTGTCGTATACGACACAATAGATACCATGATTGCTCCCTGAACGTAATTCAAGGGAAAAACGCTGCAAATTTTACACAAGGGTTTATTATTCTTCGATATAGGTTATTACTTATGCAACAGTTATTGCTGTGTCAATGGAAAAAATTTTTTTGATTTTTTTTTCAATACGCCAACAATGTTGGCCCAACATAATAATATTATGTTGGCGTATTGAATGCATATTATGCAGTACAACTTGCTGGTAGGGTAATTTGGCACGAGGGGCGATCCGTGAACTCATGCACGCATGCAGTCCCCACAGTAGGTTGAACGTGTCGTACACGACACGGCCTTGTGGGAGGAGGGATAATAAAAAAAACATTATAATTTTCAACCTTTGGTCTTTGATATTCAGTGGGGGAGGTCTCTGAAATACCTTGCAAAATTTTTTAATAACAAATTAATGGCATTATTTATTAATTAAATTAATTTAAAAAATTAAATGGAAAATTTTTTTAATAACAAATTAATGGCATATCTAGATCCTTGAAAATGAAGTTTAGTCATACGTAAAGAGAGTGTATTGAGGGGGGGGGGGGGGGGGGTACCAGTCGACAGGTTCTTTATTTTTACGAACCTATGACACCATGAATTGTGTTAATGATGAAATTAATGACCTCTAAATTTTACGAAAATACGTGTAAATAACATTTTCAGAAAAAATTCATATTGTAATAAATTATTCAACATTCTCAAGGATTTTATTAATAACAGGTGGTTTGGCTTGGAAATAAAATGTTACGGGTGCAGGTTTGACGAGCGAAAGACCAGGGCGCTACCGTCGAGTGGTGGGCAATCGTCTGTTTAAGCTGGGAATAACGGAGGACCGTAACAATTATGGTTTTTTTGTTTGCGCTTTCACTGAAGCCGCAGGGCCTGAGGGGCAGAGAAGAGGTTTGATTGGTGGGAGGGGGAGGAGGGGGCTCCCGACCCAAGGCACGGTGGTTAGGGATCGGAGGGCGTTCACGGGGATCACAAGGTGCGGCAGGACCGTCGAAAAAAAACTATGAACAAAAAGACGGCACTTATTGACTTTTTACATGACCTGGAGGCGAGCAGCTTACTCGGAACTATTACCACTCAGAAGATCGTCTTGGTTGATTGCAGCTGAATCCATAATCTTGACGAAATATGACATTGATATTTATATTGTAATGCGAAGTGGTTGTTCGCCAAAGAGGTTCAGAAAATCCAATCCAATATGGAGATAAGGAAGAAAGGTTGGTTTATTTCTAAACAAACAATTTAGAACCAACATAAGCAGAGGAGCCATCTTTCTCCCCGATTTTGAATAAAAAAATAAAAATCCATACAACAAAAATGCTGCAAAATTTGCAAGTTGTGTAATATTTAATATTACACAAGGGTTTATCATTCTTTGGTATAAGTAAATTATCCAAAAATTGAAATTTAATCCGGAGATCAAAAATTTGTAAAAAAATAACAATAAAAAAATACACTGCCAAGGCAATGGCACATGAGCTTCCTCGTGCCAAGTTCAAAATGAACGTAACAACTGTAACAAGAAAATTACGTTCGCGCATGCGCTGAGCGTAACGCTGATTCAATCGTGTGAAACTGACAGGGTACCATCTAGAGCTATATGCACACAATTCCTGAAAATTTGATTGAAATCCGATCAAAATTGAGAAAGTTATGCCTGTTTCAAGAATTTCACGTTAGCGCATGCGCAGAGCGTACCGCTGATTCTATTGTGATGAAATTCGTATGGGACCTCAAGGAGCCTTATCCGCATAATCCCTCAAAATTTGAGCTAAATTCATTCAAAATTGTGGAAATTATGGCTGTAACAAGGAAATGCGGACAGACCGACAGACCTACAGACCGACAGACACGGAACCAAATTTGTTCAGTAGGCTATGAAACGCAAAATGCGAGTGGAAATTTTGAATTTGGACAAGAAAAATTTTTTTTCTCCCGAAAGTGAACACAAGGCTTCCGCTGCTTCGCAGACTCGGAAGCAATATCTGTATTCGTACTGTGTTTGGGACCCCAAAAAATGGATTTTACGTCCAAAGTTACTCGGAAAACGGAACCGAATTCGACCTCCAAGCATCCTTCAAAAGTTCCTTTTGTAGCCACATGAATGCCCCATAGATCCCCAATAGATGTTTCTGGGACGCCCAAAAATACTTCCGAAATACGACCAAAAATGAAACCCCAAACCTACAAAAACCTCTCCAGCAACCCCTTCTTAGCCCCAAAGAGCCCCACGGGTTGGAGCTATTGGGCTGAAAAGTAAGCGGACGCAACCAGATGGAGAACCGTGTATTTTGTCGAACTTCAATAATACAAAAAGAAAAATAATAATGAAATTTAATTAGTTATTTAATAACTACAGCCCAAAACGGCCTGGACGGCGGACATAATATTATACCTATTGCTTCCGAGTCTGCGAAGCAGCGGAAGCCTTGTGTTCACTTTCGGGAGCCAAAAAATTTTTGTCGTCCGAATTCAAAATTTCCACTCGCATTTTGCGTTTCATAGCCTACTGAACAAATTTGGTTCCTTGTCTGTCCGGTCTGTCCGCAGTTCCTTGTTACAGCCATAATTTCCACAATTTTGAGGGATTATGCGGATAAGGCTCCTTGAGGTCCCATACGAATTTCATCACAATAGAATCAGCGGTACGCTCTGCGCATGCGGTAACGTGAAATTCTTGAAACAGGCATAACTTTCACAATTTTGATTCAATTCCGCTCATATTTTAAAGGATTATACGCACAAGGCCCCTTAAGGTCTCATATGAATTTCATCATGATCGAACTAGCGGTACGCTCTGCGCATGCGCTTACGTAGAATTCATTAAATTTCGTTGTTACACGAGGAAGCTATGTGCCATGTCCCCTTGGTTTCATTTTTGGAATCTTCACTTCTTGAAACGTATAGGGGCAGTCGAGTTCGATCATAATATTATAGTTTGATATGTTAGTCGCGAAAATATAGTTTGATTATTCTAAGAATAATAAACCAAAACGACTACTTACCTACTACGTAATTGCATGCAATAGATTTTTGTTCATCTCCGAACAACCAACCAAACCATTCCCCTTGTCAACAACACGAGAGGGTATCTACCAAAAAACATCACAGATTTTAAAGGTGTGTACCGTGTGAGGGTATCTCACCCAAGGCTTATCAATTTGTGAGACCAAAAATAGCTGACTAAGATAAAATACTTCACCGAGGCAAGAACCATGTTAAGGTTGGAATGATTAACAAAACACAAGGACGTTCAGATGACATCTTAGTGATGACATCAGCATCACATCTTCGAGTAGTTTGGGCAAGACAGTGCAGCCATCTTTCTTACCTTCTTTCAAACGGTGTCCCCAGCATCAAACGGATACGCCATGTTGAACCCCTGAAAATAAGAAACAATGATGAGAACTGCATCAGCACGGTGTTGAAACTGAAACTCGGGGTCAATTTTGAACTACCAACGTAAGATATGGATCAGACTTTCCAAAGGGTAAAAATCATCATAAGAGGTTTTGCGTCAACCCGACTTGTTCCATTTGATTTTCAAACCTTATTTTAGGGCTTCCCTCATTTTGAAACCTGCATCCTTGGATCACTTTTAATATTTACTGAAATTCTGCGGTATACAATATTAATTTTATTGAATTTAATTAATTTTCGGCTATAATGAACAATAACACAGTTCGAATGTGACAGCTATTTACGTAGGTAATGGGTTACCGCATGAAGAAATTGAGAGGGTTCCCCCCGTTCAGAGGGTTCTGCCTGATAGTGTGAGCCTCACTTATCCTCCCAGCGTCCGTGTATTTTTCATTTATTTTATTTTATTCGCTGAGTGCTCGCGTCTGGCGTTTAGAATAAGACGAGAGCGGAGGAGCCCTTGGAAATTATTATAAAACCCAGCGGGATCCAACGGATACGGGACAGTTGAAGGGAGAGGGGTGTCGTCATTGTAATGAACTCTTACAATTAATGTGGTGAGCTCCCCTTGCGAAACATAGCCAGAGCAGCCTCGACATCAGAAGTGGAAAGAACGCGGTTCCCAGCTTCAGCAAAACGGGTTCCCACGGGCTTTATCGCCAAGCGAAATAAGCGTCTAATACGCTTTGGAGAGAGGTCATCAAGTATCTGGAAAACCAGGCTTCAAGTTCCAAATACAAATGAAGAGGATATGTTAAAAAGAATCGAGTAAAAAGCCGAGGCCTGTCGGTTTGTTAGTGGAGGCCACGCCAGTGATCGAGGGGCAGGTATCTATCCTTAGCTTAAATGAAGATCCATTAGCGGGAATAAAAAAAAAGATGTGGAAAAAAAATTCTCCCACTTAGAATGCCTCTACTTGTTTTTCCCCCTCAGGCTCTGATTAAACTCTGCGTTCCGGTCAAGCCACCCTGCTTTGTCTGGTGCCGATGCTCTCTCTGTCCCCATTTCCAACTATTTCCCCAATCCTTGGAACCCCTGCTAAAACCGCGAGGGCGATTTCCTAATTGCCGGAATGCTGCAGGATCCATTCACCACGCTTCCTGGAATCTCAATTTTATCCAGAACATTTACTACACACACGCAGTGTATCAGCACGGGGATAGAGCGATTCGGTCGGCCCGGACCACTGGGAACAAAGCGGCCTCCTCAATGGGTTAGAAAATGAATAATACAAAATTTGCATTATTTAACATTTAATGTTATTATTCATTCATTATTCATTTAATGAAATTGGTATTAAATAAGCTATAAAACACAAGATACGTTTTAAGCTGCTCAAGAAAATTGGGAAAACGTATTCAAGAATTGTTCACAAATGATGGTTCTCTTTTATGCTGGTGTGTTTACGAACGTATGTTTGTCTATTCAAAATTAAATTCATTTGATGATTTTGAAAAAAAAAATCATCGTGGGGGACTTCAAAGAATACCTATTTTCCGATGTTTGGTAAAGAAGGATTATATCAATAAATCACTACAAGACTTGTACTACTTAGTAGTAAGTAGAGTAAGTTTACTCTGTAGTGGAGATCAAGACATTGTGAGCAGCTGAGTTGCAAAACTTGTTAAGTCCACTTAGGTTCATTTCGAGAAAAACGGCAAAAACGTATTGAGATCGATTTTTGTTCAGAATCAGACATTTGATGGTTCTCTCTGAATCGAATAAAATCAAAACTTTACGTAAACTTTCATAAATGGACGTAAAATTCGATAAAAACGTTCGGACTTAACCAGTTTTGCTTCAAAAGGCAAAACGGATCTTACGAGTTTTGCAAAAGAACTGGTGGGATCTAACCAGTTCTGAAACAAAAGTTGTGAATTCACTGAAACAAAATAGTATTATTTTTTTGTCAATAACCTTACCAAGGTTACAACAATCGGGAAAAAATTGAAGGTCCAAGACTACAATAAGATCAAACTCTTTCTTTTCTCATAGGTGATGGGTAGAGTTCTTGGACGTAACCAGCTTTGAAACCAAACACAATAATAAACCAAAAAGCGTCTTTTTCAAGGGGAGCTAATCAGTTATGATGAAAAATAACCTCGCCATTCGATTCCTAGCACTGAAATCCTACAGGAATGGCTGCCATCTCGGATTTGATAGAAAATGGACTTGACCAGTTTGGCAACTCGACTCATGTTATCGTTCAAGCATTTACAAGCATTCATTGGACCTTCAACAGGCGCCGAAACTAAGCCCTGGCGAAAGTTTTCAGTGCCTATGATTTAATTTTTGAGCGACAATCATCACTTTTATAAAGATTTTCTCCTCGAATCCCGGTCATTCTAGAAGATGCTGTTTCCGGATCTTCCCTCCTAACTGTGTATCGTCCCGCGCATTTCTGATTCCCACACAAATGTTATTGAAGCTTCCCCGATGGGAAATCTGTGTCCCCCAACTAGCACTCAAGTGTTAAGAAGAGACAGGCCATTGATTCCTTCAGGGGAGATAGGCGATGCGATGTCCAGAACAAAGTAGGAGCTTTGTCGTGGGCGGTCCTGCCAGGGAAGTGTAATTCAATAGATGCGCTCATCAAATTGTCGGAGCTGTGCCGCTCACGCCACTAATTGGACCGTGTAGATGCAATTTTACATGAGGCATTTCGTAGAGTGTCGGGAGGATTCAGAACTTCTCATTCGAGACGTAAAATCTTCAGCAGGGCATTAATACACCAAGTATGCACTGCAAGTCTTGAGGCTTTCTACACCTTAAGCCGGAACGATATGACTCCAAAATTACTGTATCAGACGGAACGTTATAGGGAGAGAAATGACTCCTCTGCTGTTGTAGTTACTAAACTAATCATTCCTACACCAGTAGGGGAGTTATTTCTGCCTCTAACCTCCACATTGGACCTCTTGAACTTTCAGTTAACAACCGCTTCGTTAGTTGGTTAGTTAAAACCCATCCTAAAATCTCTGCAGGGTTAGTTTGAACTGAAAGTAAAGTTTACCCACCTTAAATTTGAATAAACTTAAGAATACATATAATATTAGTATTTTGCGGTTCCTAGTTGTCAGCGTAGTTAGTGGTGAACAATCAGATGTTTTCAACCATAAGGAAAGATTTGCTGTGTTAGGTCATCCAACAAGAAAATAATGAAGAGGTCCAATCAGTTAGGAGACCGCGATAGGCCCTCTCGGAAGGGTTTCAACGTTCTCGTAGCCAAACTAATCTCCGCATGGAAATTGATTTTCTTGAATTGCAATCTACGTCCAACACTGACGTCCGCCGAAATCATTCAATTTTAGTTGGGCACTTCTGGGTCATCACACAAGTCTTGGGAGAAGCGTCTGTTCTTTATATTAAATAAAAAAAATTGTTTTTATTCTTTTCATCAGCAGGCTTTACATGATTAGCGCACAATTCACAAGAACGTTTTTACTGGACGGACATTGCCTCCAAAAGAGTGCCATGAATGGGAATAACTTGGGTGAGAATATGTTATTTAATAGGACCAGTGTAAAATACGAATGGGCTTCTTGAAAAGGTCTGAATTCAGCATTTCTGACAACATATTCGGATTCAGCACCCTTTAAAACCCATAAACCCCAATTTTTAGTTCGAAAATCCGTATAGGTACGAGCTGAGCTGTTTTCGAAATGTTAGAGATTTTGAAATGAACGCCGGGCAAATTTGACGTCACACCTCGCCAGGCTGGGCGTCGAGTAGTTGGGCACTGAGCCGCCAGAGCGCTAAATAACAAATCTGAACAGAACCGGAATAAAAACACTCGGCCCAGGTCTATTTTTGAATAACCTTCTTTGATAATAACCTCGATGCTCAATTTTCGAATGAATTCTATAATGATTAACCTGATTTTCGATTTTTGGGGTCGACTTTTCGCGTAGCATAGTTGGCTGACTTGCGTAAATGAGAGAGAGAGGGATCTCCCGGCCAATCAAAAGACGACGAAGCAGCGCACGTCATGTACCCTCTCCAGACCTCGGAATTCAAATATCATTTTTTTTCTAAGGCCCTATAAATAATGGAAACGGGGTTTCTGCAATATGGACCCGTTTTCGTAACTTTTGAAGCACGACCTTTGCAGGAAAAACATTTTCAAAAATCATTAAAGGAGCTCATTGTTCCGCCTGGACTTTTATCGGACCTATAAATCGGAGAGAATCCAAATAGTTTGTCGAGCGAGAATCCAGTGCAAGGAACCGAACTAAAATGACACGGACTTGGCTTAGGTTGCGGTTAATACTACCAAAGGCAACCGTACCCACTTGGCATTATAGGAATATGTACCTAGCTTGGAATTATATGTACCTACTCGCCTTGTCTTCGGAGGGCCTTGTAGGACCATAAATACTGAACGGGAGAGGACGATTACATCTGGGAACATGAGGTGGATATCCGCGGACGGAATGTTTCCAAGTGTCCCTCACTTGATCCTCACTTCACCTCCTTCAACCCCACCACTTTTCTTCTTTCTTGTCGCATAGAGGGGGGGGGGGGGGAATTCTTTCGAATTTAAAATTTCAACTCGTATTTTGGATCATTATTCTTGGAATAATACGTGTATTACATAGGTGTACCTATGTAATCGCGACGGAGGTCGAAAATTAAGATCGGCCTCAAAATTTGACATTATACGTGTCAAAATGTTTAGGTTCCAAAAACGAAATGTCCGTCTGCCGTACGCCGCACAGTGGGGCAAAGGCCGCCGAAACCCCCAAATCGAGTTGTGCTTTTTCCCAGTTTTTATGAGTAGGGTTTACACCTTAATTTCTGAAGAATGAAGCCTCATAATTATTTTTCTTAAAATAAATTATTTAGAGAATTCAGAGCCCTTGAAAGTTGATAATTATTTTATTTAAAAAAAGTACCAATTAAATGTTACTTTTTTATCATTTGTTTAAACCTATAGTAATGAATAGTATACTTTAAGTAACTACCCATTAACTTTACTAAACTAATGTAGTTTCCAAAAGTGGCTTTAGATCAGGGATAAATTTCAGTTTGTACTGTCTCTGCCACGACCTTGGAGGTGGTAAAAATCTGTTTTTCGCATTTTTGATGGAATCGGGGAAAAAAGCTAAACCGAGCTGAGCAGTACGAGTAGAACCATTGTAATCTGGGCATATTGGAGTGTCTGTGTACGTTCAGGGTTCACGTTGTAAGTCGCTAAGATGGGTGCGTCAAGCAACATTCTGTGAGTACAATCGTACAGATGTTGTGTATCGCGCTATCAGCAGCTCAGAGCACGATGTTGCTGACGAGGACAAACCGGCCGCTCCGAGAGAGTGAAAGATAAAACAAATTAAAAATGGTGCAAATTTTACACAAGGGTTTATTATTCTTTGTTATAAGTTACTTGTGCAAAAATATAATTCTGTCAATGAAAAAATGTTGGAAAAAAAATTATTTTTGGAATTTTTTCTTTTTCAAAAATATTTTTTTCTTCAAAAATTCTTTATTTTTTACTCGACAAATATTTAACCTCCTGGGATCCTTAAAAAATCCCATTTTTAACCCTATGAAACCCCTATATATCGCCACAGTGAAATTGGATCGTTCCGGGACCCCTAAAAATGGATTCTACGTCCAAAAATACTTCGAAAACGACACTTAACTCGATCCCATAGCTAAAAGCTTAATAAAGCCCCTCCCATAGCCCCATAGCGCCCCACGGGTTTGGGCGATCGGACTGAAAACCTTGCGGGCACAACTAGATGGCAATCCAAGTATTTTGAAAAAAATGCCTACTGAGCAAAACGGCTCGAACGGCGGACGGACATTTCGGTTTTGGAATCTAGACCTCTTGAAACGGATAATGTTACGTTTTGAGGCTGATCCGAGTCGTCGACCTCCCTTAGGGAGTACCTAAAGCTTTACAATTACTTTTGTAAATTAATATTTTTATTAACGACGATTACGGTTTATTATTCTTGGAATAATACACCTATGTAACCGAGAATGAGGTCGACGACTCCGATCGGCCTCAAAATTTGACATTATCCGTTTCAAAAGGTCTAGAATCCAAAACCGAAATGTCCATCCGCCGTACGCCGTCCACCGTCCGAGCCGTTTTGGGCAGTGGACATTTCTTAAAAGCTGAAATTTTGACAGAATACTTGGTTTACCATCTAGTTGTGCCCGCAAGGTTGTCAAATTAACGCTATTTTAATTCCATTTATTTTTATTTTATAAATTTCATACCATTATGTCATAATGGTTTGAATTGTTTTCAAAACCCTTCCTTAGACCCAGGTTTAAAACCACAATGGTGTCTTTACTCTTTAGAGTGGTAAACTTGTATTGGAGTTTATGGGTTATACTCATACATAAGCAAAACCAGCTGAAAGCCAGCGAGTATATCCATTAAAATGCTGATTTATGGTCTTTACAAAAATGTAGCCCAATAACTGACGTCGAATTCGGATTCTACGCCCCGAAAAACATGAGTGTACCGAGTTTTGTAGAAATACTCACATGAAAAGGGGTTTTGTGGGGTTTTGCACCACTGCCGTTTGGGCAGTAGGATTTATTTTTATTATTATTTTTTTTTTTAATCTGAAAATTTGACAAAATACTCGGTTTACCATCTATCTAGTTGTGCCCGCTAGAATTTAAGCCCGATCGCCCAAACCCGTGGGCCTAAAAAGGGGCTACGGGAGTGCTTTTATGAAAGGTTTCGGCGGAGGGGGCGAGTTAGGTGTCGTTTTCGAAGTACATATTTTTGGTCGTAGAATCTATTCTTGGGGGTCCCCAAACGAATCGATTTCACCGTGGGGATCTATTGGGCTCGCATGGGGCTACAAATGGGATTTTTGAAGGATCCCAGAAGGTTAAATATTTTCCAGTATTATGCGGAGTAATTTTGGACGCATAATTCATTTTTCAAGGTCCCATGTAGGTAGTTTTTTTCAAAAATATTCATTTATTGACACAGACTTAATTTTTGCAAAAGTAACCTATACCAAAGAATAATACATAAACCCCTTGTTTAACATTTGCAGCGTTTTTTAAAATCTAGACTCAGACTCGTTGGGCGCTGGTCTCATAGGATTTTTGACGAATACTTCTTTTACATTCGTTCTAGGTAGCCATATCTATAGCCTAATCAAATTAGACAAAAAACCGCTGTTCAGCGGAACAAATTTAGTATTACAAACTAGTAGAAAATGTCTACAGCCTCCAAAAGATGCGATTGAAAGATATGGGTGAAGATGGGACGAGTAAGAAAGGAAAGGCTTGCTGGTTATAGGTGTGTATTGTTGCCATAATTAGGTAGTTGTGGGTTATAACGGTGTTTTGTCCTGAGGCACAAAGATAAGAAGAAGGCTGTTGCAACCAATGGAACAGTTCAAATCCAAATTACTATAATTTAAAATCTGATATGCGTCAGGTAGCCACCTTCTGTCAAGCACTGCCTAGTACAACAGTTATTTAACCGTAATACTTGGCTCCTATCTGCACCCATCTTCCGATTCACGATCCGAACGGTAACCATTATCGGGAAATAGGTTTTTAAATTTGTATTAGGTCCACTGGTAGGGAATCCTGTGGCGGGCCCAGGGCGGTGTCCAAGACCCTTTATGCCATCGCCCCGAAACAATCAGTTGGTTATCCGTGAAGATCTGAAGGGCAGAGTGAAGTACTGGTAGGGAAATGTAGTGGACCTGGGGGGGGGGGGGGTCTTGTAGGGGTGAAATACAAAAATACAATTCTTTCTGCTGTGATCAAGTTTGAACGTTATGCAGCAGTCAAAGAGCATTTTTGATTGATGATGATATAACCTGGCAACGACTGGTCTAAAATATAATTGGAGTGTATAAAATATGATAAAACTACTGACAACAACTCCACTGGTTCATTTAAGTTAGTTTGGTTCGTTATAGAGGTGTGGCGTTAATTGGTTAACAGTTAAAAATAACATGTTATCCATAAAAAACGAACGAACAGTTTAGCTGTTTCCAGATTAACAGTTAAATCAACGAAGCGCTGGGTCCACAATTTAGCAGTTTCCAGGTTAACAGTTGTGACACAACAGTTAACAGTAAAACGACGTTTTCAACGCTTAGCGCAACCCTTCAACTGTTTGTTCCGTTGAATTTAACGTTTCGTTTTCCTGTCAACTGTTCCTCAACTCTCGGCCACATTTGGCAACAACAGAAGAAACATTCTTCGCCGACTTCGGACGCCACGATACGAGGTTAGTTTCTTGAGTCTCACATATCTGTATTTTTTTTTAATCATTCATCTTCTTTCATTAATAGGTAATGAATAGTGACAAACAATAACGATTTGCTCTGTTCCTATCTTAATGTCATTAAGTTAATGATGACAAGTTCCGATCCTCCTTGTGAGGACGGCTGACGACGGCAGCAGCCAGTCGAACAAAAATGCAGGGTGTATGTTGTTTCATTTTATTTTCTTACGTTTTTTTTTTTGTTTCATTTAATGATTAGTAGTGAATGCACTATATTAAGTGATGAGCTTGATATTCCGGCTTTAGTGCATAACATTTACACATAGGTTCATGTTTACATCGCAGTCTAAAGCCCCGTCCACACTCGAGCATTCAAAAACAATTAATTCTGCGAATGCTCGATAGTGTGGACGCATTCGCATGCATTTTTGACTGCTCATTCTTGCTCGGAGATGTTCCCACTTGGAGTCGGTATTTTCGCGAACATCAAAGGGTGTTCGAGATTCGTGTTCGTGCAGTATGGACGCCTTCCCGAGCAAGGTCGAGCATCAGCTCCACAGCTAAAAAGTGGGAACATCCAAAACTGCTCGCGAGCCTATATTTTCCAGAAATGTTTGTCACAAATGCTCTAGTGTGAATAAAGTTTTTCTTATCTAACAACCCTCCAATCTCGGAGATTGAATCTCCATCATGCACATGTTCGCCTAGGTACCTAGTTATTGAGCTACAGCAACATTTATTTGAAAGTTAAAGTCACGGAAACGGTAACGGCAAATTAGCTGTTGATGCGATCAACGGATTCACAAAAAATTAACACATTCTTCTTCAACTCTCAGTTCAAACTGCTAATTTTTAACAGTTTACGTTAACAGTTAATTCTCCTCAACAAACGTTGATCAACAGTTTTTTGAAAATTAGCAGAAACGCCCACCTCTAGTTCGTTATCCATCCGTACATCCAGCTAGGTTTGCACCAGACCTGCAGGCCTTGGAGTCCAAGGCTTGGACAGTTTCATGGCAGGACCACCCTAGATATCTCCTACTCTTGAATGGCGCTAAATCCATCCAACAACAGTTGCCTGAGAGTTAGCTGTAACAGCGAACCGTAAAACCTTATCTTTGTATGCTAACGTGCAAAACATCAACATCCCGGAAGTGAAACCCATGTATTTTTTAAAACTCCCATCAAGATAGAACAACGTAAATATACGCATTTTCGGGTTTCTTCATTACCCAAATTGACAATTGGTTTATTACTTACGCCAAATTGTCGGGGTATTTTCAGACTTCGAGAGGGCACGACATCCAATCAAATACCTGCACAACTGAATATCTCTTTTACCTCTTCAGTCGCAGGAGTTAGTACAAATATTGTTAAAACACTCAGAAAACGGGGAGTCACAACACTTTTACTAGCCGAACACCCAAGATGCCATCTTGAAGACAGTGTTGCCAAGGTGCGGCCGTGAAAAACCCCTGAGGCAACGACAAAAAACCCCCAAATCCCCCCAAATGAAGAACAAAAAACCCAACAAAAAAACCCCAAAAGTTAAGGATGAAATCCTGATACAAATAAATAACTGAAATTCTTTTAATAACCTAATATTGTATTTGACACACTCCGATCTGCCTCAAAATTTGACATTATCCGTTTCAAGAGGTCTACATTCTAAATCCGAAATGTCCTTCCGCCGTACGCCGTCCGCTGTCCGGGCCATTTTGGGCAGTAGGATTTTTTTTTTTTTAATTAAAAAAAAAATCCTCCTTAATTTCCAGATTTAATCTGAAATTTTGACTAAATACCTACTTGGTTTACCATCTAGTTGTGCCCGCAAGGTTTTCAGTCCGATCGCCCAAACCCGTGGGGCGCTATGGGCTACGGGAGGGGTTTTTTTAAGGCTTTTAGCTATGGGATCGAGTTAGGTGTCGTTTACAAAGTATTTTTGGACATAGAATTCATTTTTGGGGGTCCCTGAACGATCCGATTTCACGGTCTATAGGGCTTTCATGGGGCTAAAAACGGGATTTTTGAAGGATACCAGGAGGTTGAATATTTTTCGAGTAAAAAATCGATCAAAACATTTTTGAAAAAAAATCCCAGAAAACAAAAACAATTTTTCAAATATGAAAATATTTAAAAAAAATTTTAATTTAAAATTTAAAAGGGTTGTTCAGGAAGGATAAAGCCGCTAAACAGCTTTATCCTTCCTGAACAACCCTGAAAACATGCAAGCCGGTTACTCTGACACAAAAATTTAAAAGGAATATTTAATATTTCTTTCATTGACAGAATTAAATTTCTGTACAAGTAACCTATATCAATGAATAATAAACCCTAGTGTAAAATTTGCATAGTTTTTACCTGCTGTTATTTCTTTAATGACTGATCCATTTTTTCATTTTCCCTCAAATTCCCCTGACTCATCCGTAAAAACCCCCAAAAAACTTCACCCCCAAATTCTCCCTCTGATGGAAAAAAACCCCAAATTTGGGGAGAAAACCCCCAACTTGGCAGCACTGCTTGAAGATGGTGAGAGAGTAGTGGTGTTGAACTATCGATAGTTCCTGACTATCGATAGCACTATCGGAACCAACTCAAAACCGCTACTATTCTGCAAAATTCAAAAGGACGAGTTCCGGAAAAAACACGTAATGCACGCGGAAATCGAACAAAATTACCTGAGAGGAAGAATCAACTTCTCTAGATTTTTTAATCTTTATTATCACTAGCTCTCATTCTCTCTCATTTAATCTTTATTATCACTCATTCTCTGGAAAAGAACTGGAAGAGGCAGAGGCAATATTGGGGAAAGAAATCTAGTGATCACAGTTCATTCAACACAATTACTGTTCATTTCTAGACTTCATTCTTAGGAAGGTACTTGATTGCCTTTTCCAGTTCTTTGCCAGGCGAAAATGGTGAAACAAAAAAATGTAAACAGACATGACAATAATAATTATGAAGACATGACAATAATAATAATAATAATAATAATAATAATAATAATAATAATTATTATTATTATTATTATTATTCACTTATTATTCCTTACTTTATAATAATTACCTAATATTGTCATGTGAGTTTACTTTTTTCCACCATTTTCGTGAATTCACCGTGAAGGAATGTTCAAAACTGAACTCGCCGTCAAAATTCGCTCAGCGTCGCAAAGAATTTTTTCGGTATCTCCTATTAAAATTCGGATCTCAAGGTAGGTTTAGGACGAAACGCGAACTGAATCCGTCTATTAACGACCGAATAAATCGAAAAAATGGATTTCGCGAATTCGCGCGCGCCAAAAAATTCGCGCAACCCGCTTATCGGACGTAAAATTGGTCGAGGAATCCGAACTCGCGGAAAAAATAGGGGTTCCCATTTAAAATAAGAAAGTTGATGGTAATTGCGCCCATTTGCGCGCATCTCAGGGGTGGCTCAAACCCCCTATTAAATTTTAAACGGTCGGCCGAGACGATAGAAAAAATGGGGGTACAATATAGCATATTTAGGATCTCCTCTTTCAGGTGGAACGCAAAAAAAAAAAAAAAAAAATTCTGGGGGGCAATAGGTACCCCCCTTTTATTTAAGGTTAAAAGTCGTCCAGCTTCACCCCACGGGATGGGTGAAGCGGGACAGCTCTTGTTTTCGAGCCAAAACTTCTTCTAATCATCACAGAGGTAAACCAGGACACTCTTTGTCCTTAAAAAAAAAAAAAAAAAAAAAAAAAAAAAAAAAAAAAAAAAAAACTTAAAAAGGGGTGATTGAAGAAGAAAAATACTACTACTGAACGAAATAACTAGTTTTTACGTTTCAAACAACAATAAGCTCCGAAGTGAAAACACCCTAAACAAGCAGGTAAAATTAGGCTCTCAACTTGAGAGAAATCACAAATTTGTTTATTCTCCACTAGCCTGGGAAGTCATTTAAAGTTCGATTGAATGCGTGTAACAATTTCGAACTTTTTGTTGCCTTAAAAAAAATATAGCAGATAATGTTAAGCATTTTGTGAACGAGTTTTAATGATTCAAACAACAGAATAAACTTTGATGTAAAAATACCATAAATAAGCAGGTAAATCTTAGGCTATTAAGAAATAAAATCACAAAAATTGATTTCTTCTCCACTACCCTAGTAAAAGATTTCAAGTTCGTTTGAACACGACGTGTCAGAATTTTTTCTGCATTAATAAAAAATAGCAGCCACTTAGGAAACATCTATGGCCTGGACAAAAAAAAAAAAAAAAAAAAAAACGCGCTAAAATATTTTCACCCACTTTCCGCACGTAACGTCGAGGCATGGCGGCGACCAACTTCACCCCACGGTTTCGCGGTTTTTTGTATCCGCGGTCACCACACCCGCACAAATGGATTTAAAAAATGAAATTTTGGCTTCGATCTCAGGAATAGTTAAGGAACACTCGCAAAACATCGAAAACCCGGCATCTCCCGCCGTTTGGGGCGGGGGGGACTTTGCACAGGAATAGGTATAGTTTTTTAGTTTTTTCACAATATTTTTTTATTGGTATAGAATTATTTTTTGCACAATCTGTATCGACCCAAAATAATAACTCCTTGTGTGAAATTTGTAGCATTTTTTAATTCAATTACTCCTCATTCCAATTTTGTGGAAATTTGTCATATATTCTCACATCTGGCCGAATAAATCATCTGTGTGAAGTGAATAACTTATATAAATTTTCCACTTCTGGCTCAAGTCATCGATAATGGGTTGAACTCAGAATTGAGACGTCCGCGGAATGATTAAGTTGGCAGGGAGCGAGTTCACCTGCAGCGCGGGTCGACCTCAGAGCCCCCCATGTGAAAACGCTCCACTATAGTCCTGGCTAAGTCCCGATCGAATATCTCCAAGTCCCCCTCCCCACCGCGCTCCCTCTCCTTTTCTTCTCTCTCATCGTGTTACGACCTTCAAATCTCTTAACTTCTTTCCACCGCCAATTAATTCCCTTCCTCGAGAAGAGAAACAGAGATCTGTATGTGTTATTGTCTGGAGCTCCGTTCTCCTCTAATGTACGGTCTTCGAAAACTACGGGGCCTACGTGCACAAATTAAATATCAACTCCGGGACCCCTCACGGAAGGGTTCCTTTCTATGCATCACGTACGAAGGACCCGTTTCGTAACTAAAAATACGACCGGCCCAACTTGCTTTTTCCCTTCTCCTACATTGCGTTAATAAGAAATCATCCATTTCTCACCTCTCTGGCTCTCTCGAAGGAACTACATGATGGATCGTGTTGGCGGACCAACTGCAGAATATCTTCCGTACGCGAGCAAGAATTATTGTGATGGAGAGCAATCATAAAGCGAACGGACGTTCGTTTTCAGGTGCTGTGAGTGTTCATTATACGAAGCTCCAGGGATCTCTATGTCTGTATAGTAGTATAGAGCAGTATAGAGCCCTGTATAGAGCCACGCTAACATTTTTAATAGAGTCAATTTTTTCGGAGAACATTGATCAACCCTCTTGTGGAGCTGGTTCTGTAACGACAAGAGCAGAGTAAGTGTCAACAGAGCTCTCGAAGATTTTCCATTGTTGTAAGAAAAGGAGCAACGAATTTAAAGAGTCGAGATTTTGTGAACACTTCCGAGACCTCCAGAGGGCGTCATATCTCGTGTTTTATGAGGCTTCCAACCACCTTAGCGCTAGTAGGTAGCCCCGAAAACTGTAGATGATTTAGACATGTTTATGAAAAAACAAAACAATACTTCACTGGTTGTCTAACCGATTTGTTCAGAGTAGGCTTTTTACAACTCATAATATAATATGTACCTATACGATATATCTCAAATAATATAGTTGTGACTATATTGTAACTTTACAATATCCGATATATTATATCCGCTGTAGTGACACAAACCTTCTTTGCTCTGTCAAACTAAAATATAGTATGTGTGCGTACTACCTGCCGGTTGTACAAATTACGAGTGCCTTAGCCGTTCAATTTACCATTTCCTGTGGATGAAAAACGTGATACTAAACCGTATGGTGGTATTGGATTATTGAGGACGTCGAACAGCTTACAGGTTCTTCAAACTACTTCTACCAACCTATGCATATTTTATTCTTGAAAAGTACCTACTCACAGTGCTTCCGCGAAACAGGAGGTGCGATATAACGGGGACAGGAGGCTTTTATGTATGCAGATTATTAACTGTCTCACTTTTCGCAATATACTGAGTGGGCACTAGAAATGGGTCATCTCGACAAGTCCTGAAAAAAGTAGGTGTGCATGGTTTGACGGGTCATTCAGGAGTGAATCGATTCTCACTGAAAAATGAGGATACCGAAGGCCGCGATTGTGAATCAATTGGCTCTGAAGCCCCTCTGGCCAGCCTGGAAAACGGGAGGAAGGAGGACGGTTGATGAAGGAGAGGGAACACCGAGTCCTGCGGGAACTGGTTCTCCTTATCTCCTCTGAGGCCGTGCATGTTATTACTAACGGGTTCCCCAGTCCCCGACAAAACGACATTTAGACAGATTCCTCGTCAGTGCAGATCTTCAAGTTCACCTGAGGGACGGCCGATGCCCCCCCCCCCCCCCCGACCAGTTGTAATCCACCGATTACATCCCCACCCACCGTGCGGCCTCTTCGCTCAACCGAAAATCATCCAACGGTCACCAACAATGAGGAGTGGTGACCACAGAATGACTTACGCGAATGAGCTCACATCATGAAAAATTAGGTAGGTACTTATTCCTTGGAAGGATTCGATTTTTTGCCCACCGAGTTTTCTAAATCGTGTTTTGTAAGAATTACATTTCCATTTTCGGATCATAAACAAACCATATTGCTCATTACCGTTATTGGCCCAGTTTACACGTTGATTATTAGGCGCAGTTAACACGATGGACTGAGGAGCCTTAAGACTGATAGATTCACATGCTGGATGCAGGGTGTGGTAATTTTTATTTGGTTAGCACTATTTTATTTATTCATTTATTTATTGGCAGAAATAAGAAAACAGTTTGTGAATAAACTGTGCAATATCAATTCCCCGTCCGTCAACATAATAAGTTCTTACGATCTTGTGGTTGCTGGTGGATTCCCTCTCAGCCAAAAATAGAACTACAAATTTCAGAAAGGAGAACTAGGATTAACTAATCCCAAACCCTAGGGGGGGGGGGGGGGACCTATTATCGACATGCTCCTATTATTGACAGTTCATATATTTAAGGGGAACTGTCAACTGTCAAACGCTTTTTTTTTATCGTATTTTGTTGACTACTCTCAGTACTTCGAACTTTTTCCTCGCGCCCCTCAATATTTCTAAATTCGGTATATCGAACCTCTCGGTATATCGAAGTTTTTCTCTGGTCCCTTCTACTTCGATATGCCGAGAGTAATAGGTGCCACCACCCTACCACTAACATTTCCCACAAATATACTATGTAACTGCAACTCAATTTTTTCAAAAATTAAATTCTCTTATCTTAGACAATATAACCTGTTTAAAATTCATAAAACTCTCCAACACATCAGGATTTAAAAAAAAATTTTTTTAAATAATAATGAATTTAATCCCTTGTAACTAAAATTAATCAGGAAAAAAGAAGAGAAAAATCGGGAATTGGCATGAACAAAACAATAACAATCTTCTTCCTGTCACTCTTCACTCCTCAACTCATGGGAGGGCTCCGCCATCTTCCATTCCCAATCATCTCTTTTCCGTCCCCCTCTTAATCTAATAAGGGACACCGCCTTTATGAATGTCACCTGCAGGCGGACCTGTGTCCACCCAAGGACTTGTGAATAGGGCTTTTTCCAATTTGTGGCGAGGGTCATGGCCATTCTTCTCACACATCTGGATTAATTTTACGCAAAAAAGAAACGTGAAACCTTGTAATAAGCGTTCTTCCTCGCTCTCTCAGTGCTTAAGGTAGAACAATATTAGAAGACTGCGCAGTACATGTTTGTGAAGTACATCATCTATGCTCTGGCCGAATGCCAGTTTTGTACTCAAACGTGCTTGATTGCTGCAAAAACAATTCTCTTGCGTTAAGTAGGTACATTAAACTCTCGGTAATTCTCATTGCAAGCCGTGGTCCCTTACGTGAATTCCGTCAATCTATCTCGTTACCTACCTATTAATTTTCCTTATACTCATTAAGAAAAGGCCTGGCTTGAGGTGGGAGTGAAGGTTAGGTAGGTAGGTAACTATCCAATATCTGAGGGAAGAAATAAAAGAAAAGGTTCGGAAGAAGGTTGATAAAAAATGAAGGTAAAAAGTTCCCATTCACAGGTCTTGGTAGGTAACAATGTTGTCTCCTTCTAATTCATTGAATAGGTGGCCTTAAAGAATCTTGGTTCATGAACTTCACATCCCAGAGTCCCTCTAAGGTCTATGGTGAGGTCACAGGCCTGCCGGGCCCTTTTCGATATATGAGAAACCTTTTTTTTCCTCCATCCAGCCCTTTCTCTCTTTCTCTTTATTCTTTCATTTCTTCCAAACCTTAGTTTTTTTTTTTCTCACTCCACGTCAACAATGTACATTTCTTTCAGTGAGGCTGAACATTTAACTATATTTTCAAATGGTGTTATAGTATATTTATGCATGATAAACAGTGACGGGGGCTATCCAAGGGAGCCTGCGCTCGATATTAAATGTTGAATTTTGTAGTTATAAATCGGAATTCCTCTGAATCTAGTGGAAATCTCAGGTGCTGCTCCCCCAGCAACGGAACAATGCGTGTCCTAATCTGGATGAATCGATTGGTACTGGTGGGTGGGAAAGAGCCAGAGGGCTACTCGCCCTCTTCACCTTATTTATTCGCCCTATTCACCTTATAAGCTCAAGTTTCTACCTGTCTTCATATAACTAGTTATCATATAAAGGGCACAGGGGATAAAGGGTAAGACTTCAAAATACAAACATGTCCAGCAACGCAAAAATATACTTTATTAATGCGTGGTAAAAAGTGTCTATTCAAGTTAAAATTATCGTAAATTGTCTCCAACCCCTTTGATTTAATGGTACGAAAAAAAGTACTTGTAAGTTGAAAAAAGTAGTCCTACTTAATGAAAATGTACAAGAAAAAATATCGAGAAAAGTGGGTGGATATCTTCATTCCCCACATTTTGAGCGGTTCAGTTTTGGTGTTCTTCGATTGGGACATCAACATAATATTACTCAAGGAGGAGTCTCGAACTTATTATTCGACGACATTTTCATCAACAGTTCCACGTGGTTGCAAATTTTCGTAGAAAGTTCGAGATTCATCCTTGAGTAAAAACGTTGCTAAATGCAGGTCATAAAATTTGGCCGTTTTGACGGAGGGATTTTCATTGTAGTGAGGTTTTAGCTGGGTTGGGGATTAGCACATTCGGTGGTACTTCCTTTACGTTTTTACCCCCTCTTGTTCGTCTATAGACAACCGTATACGGGTCATCCCAGACATGAAGTACACACCTGAGTAAGCATCAGGAGCAAAAATGAATTTGGGAGAATCTTTTCGAACCTCAAGGGGGTCAACGACTCCGATCGGGCTCAAAATTTGACATTATCCGTTTCAAGAGGTCTACATTCTAAATCCGAAATGTCCGTCCGCCGTACGCCGTCCGCCGTACGCCGTCCGCCGTTTTGGGCAGTAGGAATTTTTTTTAAATCTGAAATTTTGACAAAATACTTGTTTTACCATCTAGTTGTACCCGCAAGGTTTTCAGTCCGATCGCCCAAACCCGTGGGGCGCTCTGGGGCTATAATGGGGCTACAGGAGGGTTTTTTTAAAGGCTTTTAGCTATGGGTTCGAGTTAGGTGTCGTTTTCGAAGCATTTTTGGACGTAGAATCCATTTTTTGGGGTCCCGGAACGATCCGATTTCACTGGGGCGATCTTTAGGGCTTTCATGGGGCTAAAAATGGGATTTTTGAAGGATCCCAGGATGTTAAATATTTTTCGAGTAAAAAATACAGAATTTTTGAAAAAATCACTTTTTTGAACAAAAAAATCCAAAAAAAAAATTTGAGATAAAAATCCAAAAAAAAATTTTTTCATTGACAGAATTAAATTTCTGCACAAGTAAGGTATATCAAAGAATAATAAACCCTTGTGTAAAATTTGCAGCGTTTTTTAAAGCGAATTTTCTAAGAAAATTCAGCTATTTGTCTCGTTCTGAAATTTCACATGACCGAAAAAAATAGCGGAAACACCTTCGTCCGTTCAACTTCGAAGTCCGTTCTATGTATGTTTCCCCCATTTTGGAAATTTTAGGAGGGGGGGGGGGGGGGGGTTAGAAACTCGTGAGATACCCTATATACGTAACTCCCTTATAATTTACGCGATAAAAAAATCCGTTCCTTCGCAGAAAAAACCTTCTCCCTAAGAGTAATTATGAGTTCGTTGGCCAGCCCAATTGGAATGTGGGGAGTGGTCCAATTTCCAAAATTGTGCTCCATATAATCCCCCAAAAATCATACTAAACCAACATTGGCATCTGGGATGTCCTCGAATACGTATTTTGGAGTGCTGAATCGATTGCAACTAGTCCCAGCCAGATTTTCCCCACCCAGATTACCAAATGGGCCAAATAATGTTGTTCTAAAAAATAGCTTATTTTACAAAAAGGCAAGTGAGGTGTCATTTTACATGTTTTTTTGGGGTCTTTGAATCGATTGCTACCAGTCCCAATCGTAATTTCCTAACGAATGCCTATGATAGTTGGTATCACACAAAACCGAAAACATGACATTTACAGCGGTTGAGCTAACAAATTATCACCGTTCTCGGAGAGTAGGAAAAAGTAGGTCGCAAAATCAACGAGATTCCCTTCAGAAAACGTCAGGAACACCTGTAAGCCGTTTTCTGAACCATTTTGAACCTCTTTCGGAAATGACCAATTTGTGTCAGAAACCGGTCAAAAACTCCCTTTTTTCAACGAAATAAGTCCACAAATACCCCAAAACAGTTTATTTGCGGTCAGTTGCTACTACAAAACATTGGTAATACATGAACAGACTGGAACGGGGGGGAAAAATTGATTCCACGAACGCATCCGAACACACCGTGAGTTTAAAAAAAATCCCATACCAGCTGCCCGAATAACGCTGATTTCCCCATACCACTCAAGTTCATTCTACCGTACGTTCCCCAAATTTGATTTTTTTGTCTCGGCAATTGGTTTTCCATGTTCCTTGGGGTATTAGGAATACCTAGGATGTAACAGGTTTTTCATTGGTCCGAACATCTTGGTTTTTCGGCCAATGTCGCGGGTTTTCTGCGTATTCGTCCCACTGTGCGTCGGCCCGACGTTGGGAAATGGTCAGGTCGGCAATGCGGATATGCCGATGACGGCGATCACCCGACGTATGTGTGCTAAATGGGTTCATATGAGCCAGTAACGTGACGAACCCGGTGATTATTGATGCTTGGATTCTGCGGAATTATCGCGTTCACCCAAATACGACAACAGTTGATTTACTCTCTCCTCCAACATCTTGAATCCGCAGAAAGGACTTTCTAATACAACGTGACCTCCTCACCAGGTTACGTCATCCCTTAAATCCCCGCCGGCCAAAGATATTCATCTTCTTTTACGAATTCCCGCCGAAACCCACCAAAAAAATTTCCCTGTAATCTCATCGCTTCGTCCTGGGTTAGAGGAACTGCCTATTGTGTTGCATGTGTGGCCTCGTTTTGTTGCATGTCTTATGTAAATGAAAGCGATTCCTCGATCAACCTCAAAACGTTGCGTAGGTACGCTCGTCGCAAGATGGTCAACGAGTGTTCGATATGACTCGGTTTTATACTTTTTTCTGCGTCATTTAATGTGAATCTCACCGCCGATTGTGACAACTGATTACTTTTATTCGTATGCAATCTGAAGCTGAAAAAGTACCTAAGTAAATTAGAAAATGACAATAACATCCCGGCCATATTAAAAAAATATTAAATATTATGGATGTTCAAATGCATTTTCGTATCAATAGCGCAACAAATCAAGTATATCGATTTGTTTGCAGACACAATGCGTGAAGGGGCTAACGTCCTCGAGAGGTCACCACAAGTGGCGAACCGGATGTCTTCTTTGGCCAAGCCGCGAAGGAAGTCCGCCCTTGTCCGCCAAACACGTAATTTTCTCCGAGAAATGCCCCCGTTTGAGCATCTAACCCTCCGTCCACCTCTTCCTACCACGTCCGATTTACAGGGGAGTCCTCCGTTCTCCACCTATCGACGCGGCTACCAGTTTGTATGAAATTCTCGAGAAAGTGGTGCGCAATAAGTAGCCCCGCCTGGGCACTTTGCGACATGTCATGTAGGTTCGATCCGTGGGACTGAAATGAAGTAATATCTAAATCGAAATAGGTATTAATAATATGTAAATTTGTGATGATGATGTTGAATGTCGGTCAAAGAAGTTGTTGATGGCCAATGAAGTTGTTGATGGTAGGTCAAATAAGACGAGAACGTGCCAACATTTCAAGAAATATATTCTCTTCAGAGTTTAAAACGGATATTGAAACATATTGAAGATATTAGGATACCGTGTATTTAACTTTAATTCTAAAATCATAAGATATTTAACAAATTGAAGATTTAAACATTGTACAAAGTGTATACAGTATAAACAGGTATTATGTAAACGAAGCTTTTTTAAATAGGACAGAAAAGTGCTGAGATGCCATTTCCCCACATTTTCTTGCAAGTTTTTGAGGCTTCACCAAAATTTAAAAGACACAGTGGAAGTAATTCAAAATATTGCAATCCCAACTCTAAAATTGGAACGCTGCCAGGTAGGTACCCATGGTGCCAGTCATCGAACAGGTGTGGAACATGTCTCGAATCGAGAATCGGTATGGACCACGGACGTATACTTTCGAATCTTCTCATGTAGTAAAATGTACCTAATCTATTTTATTTTGTATTTAATACGAATAATTCTGGTTATCATTGTTTACCACCGTCTAAACAGCATAAGTTCACTATTAACACAATAGTGTGGTGTTTGCCGACGGTGCAGAGGTCTAATCCAATGAGGTGGTTAGGGTGAGAAATGACTCCTCTGCTGAGTACTCAGCAGAGGAGTCATTTCTCACCCTAACCACCTCATTAACACAATAAATAAAATTATAGAACAAATAAGGCATTCTGATGATTTATTCTTCGATCATGAAAATGTAATAACAGAAAATGACTAATTAGGGACTTTTGCCCTAAAACAAATTTTAGTTAATGGATGTGGAAGGTAAACGTTGTATCTACATTGGAACTTGTCTGCATTGAAAACAAAATGCAAGTCACCTTTTTAGATATTACATGACATAATGTCATGTAATATTATTACACAGATTCTGTTACATTCAAGGATTACAGATGACAGAACGAATTGAATTGACACAGAGAGAGGAGCAGGAGGAAAACTAGTGAATACATGAAAATTCAAAATATGGAATAGTAAACAAATTTTGTATAAAAATGAAGAATTTAAAAAACAAAACACATTTGGATAGTCAGCATGGTATATGCCTTAACTTTATTATGGTTGGGGAACACCCATTGAACCCCCGGATTTGTTTAGTTTTGATAGAATGCATGAAGGATAAACAAAACAAAAAAATAATAATAAACATGGTAGGCAAATAAAAATTTTCATTTTAACGGTACACATAATAATATTAACATATTAACAAATTTAGACCTAATACCTACATGAAGACGGGGGACGAAGAAGTGGCGTAACGCGAAGAATGAGTTCTACACATCAAAGGTGTTCAACCTTTCAGTTTTACCAGTCAGTAAAAAATCTAAAATCTAGAACCACTTGACAAAATTTAATGTTTCTGAACAACTGGATTACGGATTACTTACTTGGAAGTGATCTTCACAAGAAAAGCGTTCGGCCTTGTTCACAAAGACTCTTCCAGTCCAACAGCAGCATACACCTCCTTCGTCTTTCGACGTCGACTGGGACATTAAGAAGTATTTAAAAAATTTTTGTTCTCGAAGTGTTACTATACTGTACCCGGGAACGAAACATTTATTTTCCGGTAGCATGATTCTAGGTAGGGACACGACGACGAAAACGATTTACCGATTTGTTTACAAACACACGCCGAACGAAGGAATAACGTCACTTTTCCAAACTGAACGTAAGGGCCGTTGAAACGTGAGGTTGTCTCGTTCGACGTCAGAAGAGCCTACGTCCTCCAATCTGTGACGTAGGTAAATGAGGCGACTACCTACCACGAATAATCCTACTTACCCTGACTTTTTGGACGAGATCGCCATCATTTTAGAAACTACTCGGCGATTAGGTACTTTTCATTAAAATTTTTAAATAGGTAAACAATTTTGATGAGCATTCCCCATTAATATTGAAAATTAAATTAAATTAAAAATTTAAAAAATTAAAAGTAATTTAGGTACCTAATTAAAAAAACTGTATGCCTTGACAGTGTTAGGACAGATAAGAGATCCCTAAAAATGAATTCTCCGGCCAAAATTACTTCAAAATGACACCTCGTTCGACTTCCAGGCCTCTAAGATCCCCAAGCTGTGGTCGGATAGTTCTGAGACCGGGTGCTACGTACAAAACTATTCCAAAAACGACTCTCGACTCCCTACACTCTTTCAGAAACCCTACCTGTAGCCCCTTTGTAGCCCCACAGAGACCCAGGAGTGATCGTGTTAAAAAGCATTCTGACAGTTGGAATGGAAAATGGAGTTTATTGTCAACAATTTCAGATTACCTACCTAAACTAAAAGTTGTCAATGTAATGCCCAAAACGGCGTGGATGGCAGACGAACATTTTGTGGTCTATTTAGGTATTTGTACCTACTTGAATGCCTTGTACAATATTTTAGGTTTTATTCTTTGAATAGTTCAATTTTAACTAAAATGAACGAACTTTGAATAAAATTTAATTATTCAAAGAATAAAACCTAAAATATTATACAAGGCTTTCAAGTTTTTTATTCAATAATAACCTGTATAATATTAATTAATATTCGTTTTTTCAAAAGATTTACAGACTCGCGACTTAATAGTAATAGATGCAATAAAGTAAAATCCGAGTTCATAAGATAAAATATCTTGTATGTATTATTATGAGTTCACCCCATCAGGATGACGTGATTCCGTTGCTATTCTTCGGACGCCTGCCGTTATACCTGAGATCAGCCTGAACTTGTTACTCAATGAAGGGCAGGTTTAGTATCCAAGCGGGTTGGGTGGCTGGCCGATAGCCTGATGAAGTAGAATTCGCCTGGGACCGTTACTTAACTCGCCAAGTTTATGCAAAGACTTTGCTCGCCGGTCTGTGCACTAGTTCTATCGCGCTTCCAATAAATCTTTTTTGCCGGCCAATTTCCCCCCGTTTGTGGGTCGGTCATCGCGGATGCGGTCGGTTAATAACAGTAATAACCGTTTTGCGTTGCTTGTCACTAAATAATTAGTGGAGCCTCGAGCGGAATTTAACTTGACTTGGGGCAGAACCGGGAAAACAATGTAGGTACGATCTAATGTCATGTACAACGTGATCCAGATATTTCAGATGATGGAGGGGAGCGCCAAGGAGGTATGCCCTGCTGCCAAATTTGGGTGTTTGTATTGGCTGGAAACTACGAAGCCTCCTTGATTTATATCATAAGACGCGAATTTTCTCTACGCACTAAGTACCTAATTACGGCTTAAATATGGCAATGAAATCATTCGGTCCTTGAACTTGAAGTTTCGAAGGTAAATTTCCCTATCAGTGTCTTGAAGGGCGCCGTGTAATGAGCGAGGTAGGTACGTCATGAGTGGTGTTTCAAGCTCGGCAGCTCGGTAAACATCATAGACCTTGAAGACATTACGCCGCAAGGCCTGTGGTAAACACTTACCACTGTCCGCCTACGGTTTTATGGGTTTCCTGCGCAAATGATTGATGGTGTTATGATAGGACGTTCTTGGTGAGGGTGTCTGGCGAGCTGCATTTTATTGGTTCGTTCAGCTACCTGGTGGTTAAGGGAGCGCGTAACTTCCCGTCACTGCTAAATCGACCAGTTATCTTGACAGTTATGGTTGAGCATTTCCTGATTGAGTTACCGGGAATCCGCTGTGATGATTCTGCACAAGGAAATCTTTCAAAACCGACGTCACGCTAAACAACAAAACAAGAGCAAACCGAGGGTTCTGCCTGCAAGTTCTTCAGGCCTCTGCATTTCGCAATAGGTACCTACATAAAATTATCCTATCGTTCAACACAAAATATTAATCGCTGCAAATTTTACAGACGGGATTAGTATTATTCTTTGATATAAATAATTGTGCAAAAATTAGTTCTATGCGAAAAAAATTAGGTGCCTATTCATTGGGTAGGTATTGGGTTTAAAAAAATAATAAATTAATTAATAAAAATTTTCCTGTACCTAGTGTTTGGACAGATTTAAAACCCCGAAAAAACATAGGTGTATTATTCCAAGAATAATAAACCAAAATGGATTATGCGTCCAAAATTATTCGGAAGGACACCTCATTTGACCCCCTGGCATTCTTCAAAAGCCCCATAGATCCCAACGGTGAAATCGGATGGATCTGCGACCCCCTAAAATGGATTCTACGTCCGAAAACGCTGCAAATTTTACACCCGGGTTTATTATTCTTTGATATAGGTTAACTGTGCAAAAATTAATCCTGTGACATTAAGAAATATATATATTTTTTTAAATTCCAATAATAATAAACACAAGTGCCGCGTAAACGCCTCGTTAGGGCCCTTAGGGCCTTTTGGTTTAATATTCATGAAATGATACACCTATATAATCGCGACGGGGGTCGAAAATTCTGATCGGCCTCAAAATTTAACATAATCCGTTTCAAGAGGAATAGATTCCAAAAACGATATGTCCGTCCGCCATTCGAGCCGTTTCGGGCAGTAGGATTTTTTATTTAATCTGAAATTTTGACAAAATACTCTGTTTACCTCGTGTTTGTGTCCGCAAAGTTTTCAGCTCGATCGCCCCAACCCGTGGCGCGCTATGAGGCTAAAATGGGGCTCCTTTTTTTGTTGTTAAAACATGCGAATTGATGTCAAATGAACGTCGCGTATTTCGAATGAAAACATAGAACAAATAATATTTGTATATAACATTCTTATATTATAAGTATAGGAACGTTTTTAGCTAGGCAGCACTTAACTATCGGTCCATCTCCCGAAATTTTCAGAACGCACTGAAATGACTTGCATGAACAACGATAATGGGCTTCTTGAAAAGGTCAGAATTAAGCATTTCTGACAACATATTTGGATTCAGCACCCTTTAAAACCCATAAACCCCAATTTTTGGTTCGAAAATCCGTATAGGTACGTGCTGAGCTGTTTTCGAAAAGTTAGAGATTTTGAAATGAACGCCGGGCATATTTGACGTCACACCTCGCCAGGCTGGGCGTCGAGTAGTTGGGCACTGAGCCGCCAGAGCGCTAAATAATAAATCTGAACAGAATCGGAATAAAAACACTCAGCCCGGGTCGATTTTCGAATAACCTTCTTTGATAATAACCTCGATGCTCAATTTTCGAATGAATTCTATAATGATTAACCCGATTTTCGATTTTTGGGGTCGACTTTTCGCATAGCAAAGTTGGCTGACTTGCGTGGATGAGAGAGAGAGGGATCTCCCGGCCAATCAAAAGACGACGAAGCAGCCCACGTCATGTGCCCTCTCCAGACCTCGGAATTCAAATATCATATTTTTCCTAACGCCCTATAAATAATTGAAACGGATTTTCTGCAATATGGACCCGTTTTCGTAACTTTTGAAGCACGACCTTTGCAGGAAAAACATTTTAAAAAATCATTAAAGGAGCTCATTCACAATCAATGTGAAAAACAAAAAAAGGAGCAGTAAACCCGTTCCTGGCACCAAGGAAAGCGAAGATCATGAGAGAAATATAGGTCCAAAAAGGAAATCTGGAGTACAGAATGCGAGAGACCCGAATTGGATTGACCTTACAAAGAGGTGAGAAAGAGGCGATTTTCTTAGTTCAAAACGCGTCGAGCAAAGTGAGTATAAACGATGCGCCGGCCCGTCTCTCGATGAAAAGAATGGGACGTTACAAGTCATTAAGGCGACCAGTTGGATGGAAAAACGAGCGGAACATAGGATGTCCAGGCATAATTAGGACAGAGGGCCAAGGGAGGCCTTGGATAGTGCTCTAATGGCAAATTGAATACTGTTTTCAGCAAAGAAAACCTCAACGCATCAACCGAGCAGGTTACACTGAGTCAAATGGCTTCAACTTCACGGCGTCATTTAACCATAGAATGGAACATAATACATGTCCACGACTATCTCATTTTCGTCAATCAACAAAACTTATGTGAAAACGGTGCTTAAGTCTGTTAGACCTTTTCATTTTTGAAAAAGGAAGAGACGCATGCAGCATGCGCCATGCGCGAGCCTTGGCGGCCATTTGTAAGCCAACGAATTGGCGGGAAGTGTTAGGTACTTCCAATGTAAACAAAGGGAGTTTTGACTGTTTCGCTATTTTATACCCTTTACTACTGTGTTTAATTCGATAACGTATCTCTCATTATCTAAATCATCTCATCGTCTTTATCATAATAATGCACTGTGCATTTGGTGACTGCAACAGTGACAGTGGATTCGGTTGGCCTTGGGTATAACCCAACAGTGAGGTTTTTTCTGTACCCCCAATTTGGGGGGCCCCAAACTTGCCTAGTGTTTGCGTTTGTGGCAATTTGCATTGGCAAGTGGGTCAAGAAGTGCAAACGAGGTGACAGAAAGTTTTCCACGATCCTCGGTGTCAATTGCAGGACCCGAATTTGTTCCAAGCACTTCAACATCGGATAAGAGGAAAAATTGGATTACAGTGATCACGTATTCCCTGGTGAACGGGTAAATATGTGCACTATATGCACATATTAGGTCGGTAGGTTTTACACAACTGAGTAACCAAGTTGGTAGGGAAGTAATTTTTGAACCTGCCCATACCATCTCTATGACCGATGTTGCGTGGTCGTCTAGAGGACGACGACAGAATACTATTCTTCATATTACCATTTGCTTCAGCCGAGTGTACATCGCCTAGGTCTTGATTTGAATGAAATATCGCCTCAAAGGGAGTTGTGTTCAACTCAGCTGTGCCTCTGGTTAGCTATTGACCACAGTTCTAGATAGGAGTGGATGGTTTTGACTTTTTCCCCATGGAGGTTTTTGGCAATCTAGCAATCTAGTCGAGTAGTTGCTGTTCGAATTTGCGTTCAACAAGTGGTTATAGCGGGTAGCGTGATTATTACCAGTTTCTTCTTGCCTCCTTTTTTTGGGCAAAGGGTCTCCGGTCTTGTGCTACTACAAACGTTTCAACTGTTTGGATTTCTTTTGGCTTGCTGCAGCTCCAAGTTGTGAATTGTCTTCACCAAGACTTAGTGATCAATGCACAAATCGACATCCTCACATGGAGCAACAATTGAACTTCCTGGGAAAATTCTTCGGTGTACTCTTTCCCAGTCCATTCCCAGAAGGCTTGAGCGGAAGTTGCGAGGCACGCTGGTGGAAGGAGGTTGGTTTCCTATGCAGGCCCTACGTAGGAAAAAAGTTGAGAATCGCTGCAAGGGGCAGAGATAATTTTGAACTTTTTTTTTTTTTTTTATGAACTCACTTTCTCCAAATCGTTGGACGGTATCAATCAAATCAAATATTCACAGCAACAACAAAAACTTACCCCAAGTTGAGATAGGTAGGGTGAGAATTACCCTACATGAGTGAGAAATCATCTGATTTGAAATTGTGAAAAAAAAAAGGTTTTTTTACTTGGAAAGTATTTGACCTCCAGGGATCTTTCAAAAATCCCATTTGTAGCCCCATGAAAGCCCTACGGATCCCCCCAGTGAAATCGGATCGTTCCAGGACCCCCGGAATAAATTATACGTCCTTATGTTAAACGTTATGAAAAATGGATTATACGTCCAAAAATACTTCGAAAACAACACTTAACTCGATCCCAAAAGCCTACAAAAAAACCCTCCCGTTGCCCCATTTTAGCCCCATAGTGCCCCACGGGTTTGGACGATCGGGCTGAAAACTAGACGGTAAACCAAGTATTTTGTCAAAATTTCAGATTAAAAAAAAAATTCTTACTGCACAAAACGGCCCGGACAAGGCCGTCTTTGGAACCTATCTCACAATCCTGACCCACGGGTTTTTTTTTCGCCCTGACCAAATCGCGGGAGTTTTTTTTCCGGGAGTTTTTCTTCCAGAACCCTGACTTTCTTCAGCTTAGAAAACCCCTAATTGCGACCGGCTAAGAAATGTGTTCTCTTCCTAATCAGGAGAAACGAATTAAAACGAGGGTTTGAACTAAATCAATTGTAAGGACAAGACGTAGTTGGAGCCAGAGCCTCTAAAGAGGATAACGGATTGCTCCTGACAGTGGCTCGAAGCAATCACTCTTGACCGCTATGATGTATCACTAAAACTTTAACCAACCTTGCATCGGGTTCTCCCTGGCGTACTTAATTACCGGTTATAAGGAGGGGAAAGGCTACAACAAAGACGTGACCAAAGCAAACGAATCACAATTAACCGGTCTCTTGGGATGGGGCCGTTTGGCAGAAGGTTCATCAGTTTCATGCATGTGAGTCCGTGTTCGGATAGCCCAAGTCAGGGCATTCCTGGCCTTCTCCCCGCCAGCATATCAAAACCCCTACCTTTTCATACGCGGAGACCTCACGCCATCATTATCCCCTCGAAATTAAATCTCTTCGCGAAGAGGATTCTTCTCCCCAGCATTTTTATGGCGTTTTTTGAAGATTTTTAGGGAAATGAGAGGTCTTTATAACGGTAGAGCCTCGCCTCTAATACAACCCTGTTGTTCCGCTTCCAAGCGGTCCACTAACAGCTAGTGGCTGCATAATTACGTTTTTCAAACTGAACTCAGATCAGCAACATTCTTTCACCTACAATTCTCTTACCAGGGCTAATTTTAGTATTACAATAAGGCTGTAAACAAAATAATCCTTGACTTCATAATTCAGCGCAGAATTAAAGTGGAAAACAATATTATATACATATTATGAATATTGTTAAACAAGTAGCTTTCAGTGAAATTTCGAGACGAATGAATAACTTATATTTTTAGACTGCAACCATGAACACCACTAGCAACCTAACACTATTCCCCTCCTTTAAAGAGTCGAAGACGGTCTGCATGGACGACTCTATACCTTCCATTCGTCATCTTAACCCGGAAAACGACGTCGGAGATCGCTTTTACCACTTCGCATGGGCCATTCCATGGGGACTCCAGCTTCGGGCACCGCCCTACTGCCCTTCGTGGGTTGTAGCACCATACCTTGTCTCCAGCAGCGAACTGAGGATCCCTGCATTTGACATCGTATCTCTTCTTCGTTTTTTCGGCTGCATTCAGTAGTCTTTGTCGGGTTAGGTCATGGACTGTCATCATGTTATCCTCTAACACACTTGCGAATTGTGTTCTGCTCTCCGTGTGGGGTGGCTTACCATAGAGTAAGTGAACGGGAAGATTGAGCTCTCTACCGAACAACAGGCGTGCGGGGGAAAAGCCTATCGTTGCCTGTTCCGTCCCCCGATAGGCCAGCAGCGCTAGCGGTAGCTTCTGGTCCCATTCCCTTTGTCGGCCCTCAGTGAGCTTCGATAACAGGTCCCAGAGCGTTCGGTTGAACCTCTCGACCTGACCATCGCTCTGGGGCCGCATGGGAGTGGTTCGAGTTTTCCGGATGTTTAGCAGGCTGACCACCTCACGGAAAATCGTGGACTCGAACGACCTCCCTTGGTCAGTGTGCAGCTCTCGGGGTACTCCGAACCTCGCTATCACATTATCCACCAGACAGCGAGCCACAGTTTCCGCCCTGATGTCAGGCACCGCAAAGGCCTCTGGCCACTTTGTAAAATAATCCACCATTACAACAATGTACTTGTTTCCCCAGTGGCTCATTGGCAAAGGTCCCATGAAGTCCAGGCCCACTCTCTCGAAAGGGACACCAACCGTATAAGTTTTCATTGGTGCCCTTGGTGGTTTCGTCTTCCCGCGTTGGCTGCAGACTGCGCAGCGCTCACAATATTGCCGAACATCCTTGTGCATTCCTAGCCAGTAGAAAGCGGTACGCAGGGTGTTGATCGTGCGCCTATGTCCAAAGTGTCCTAGCCCGTGCCCTTGCTCAAGGATCAATGCTCTCTGTGCACGTGGCACCAGAATCTGAAGAACGACTGATTTCTGGTCGTCCGATTCCCATTTCCTCTTCAGAACACCTTTTTCCAAAACTATACAGTTGAACATTGCCCAATAAGCTTTGATTCCCTGTCCAAGGTGAGCAATATCCTCCCACAATGGGCGCTGCCGCCGTTCTACCCATGAGTACAGTTGGCCCAAATCAGGATCTTCCAGTTGCTTAGCCCGCCAGTCTACGTCAGGTTCCAGCTTCATCCCGCGCAAGTCATTTGACAGGGCATCTCTTTTTGCTTCAGCACGGATGCAGTACCGACAATTACTATCGTAGCAGGGCCGCCTGGACATTCCGTCTGCATTCAAGTGCTTTGAACCAGGCCTGTGTTCAACTTTCATGTTGTACACCTGCAGCTGTTCCAACCACCTTGCCATTTGACCGTCAGGCTCTCTGAATGTTTGAAGCCACTGCAAGGCGGCATGATCAGTGCGAACAGTGAATTCTGCCCCTGAATCCAGGCCAAAAGAGCGGTAGTGTCGAAGAGCATCCACCAACCCCAATAACTCTTTACGCGTCACGCAGTAGTTCCGTTCGGCTTTGTGCAAACACCTACTATAATAGGCCAGAACTCTCTCTTTCCCACTTTGGACTTGGGAAAGTACTGCACCAATGGTCTTTTCACTGGCATCTGTGTCTAAGATGTAACGTGCATTTGGTTCAACGTGTGCCAGCAGTGGGGCTCCCGTCAATGCTTTCTTGAGAGTTTCAAAGGCGTTTTGACATGCTGGGGTCCACTCGTAGGGGTGTCCTTTCTCCTGTAGTGGATACAGTGTAGCTGCTGTCTCTGCGAAGTGAGGAACAAACTGACGGTAGTAAGAGCAAAATCCTAGGAATGTCCGGAGTTCCTTGACATTACTTGGTACTGGCCACGACTCGACTTTTTCCACCTTGTCAGGGTCAGTTGCTACCCCGTCTTGCGAAACCTTGTAGCCCAGGTATGTAACGCTCTGCCGGAACAGCTCACACTTTTTGGGATTGAGCTTAACCTTCTCCTCCCGAAATCTCTGAAATACCTGGCGAAGCCATGTGACTTGCTCAGCTACTGAAGGAGTATGGACCAGCACATCATCGAGGTAAACCTTTAGATGCTCGCCCTCCAGCTCTGACCGCAACATCCTATTCATTGCCGCTGAAATGTGGCTGGCGCATTCGTGAGGCCGAACGGCATTACACGGAACTGCCAAAGTCCTTGGGGAGTGCAAAATGCGGTTTTTTCCTTGTCGCAGTCTTCCATCGCAATTTGCCAATAACCACTTTGTAGATCCAGGGTTGAAAACCAGGCACTACCAGCCAACGCACCCAACAGTTCGTCGACCTTCGGCAGTGGAAATGCATCTCTCTTTGTGATTCCGTTCAGCTGCCTGTAATCTATACAAAACCTAGTTGAACCATCCTTTTTCTTGACTAGGACAATAGGACTAGCCCATGGGCTTCTAGCAGGCTCAATAATTCCATTCCGTTCCATTTTTCTAATCAGATCTTGAACTTCGGGCAGTTTGTGTGGAGGCAAGCGTCTGGGGGACTGATAAATTGGCTTGTGTGATCCAACGTCAATTGCATGCTTCACTCCTTTGATGCAGCCCAAATCCCCGTCGTTTCGAGCAAAAACATCTGCGAAGTCTATCAAAAGGGCTTGAAGTAATTTAGTATCCCCTGGCTTTAAGCATTCTCCAGACCGCCTCGCGAGATCTTGCAAATGGGGAGGAATACCGCCTGTGTCAACCGCCATGAACTCCACAACTGGAACTAAAGGCAGTACAGACGCTTCTAATTCCTGAAACCCTTGAGTGCTCAATGTATCCACAGTGCCTGGCTGCTCACATGACGTTAGCTCCACAACTGGGTTGTTTGTGAGTATTTTCGTATTCCCAACCACAATACTACTGTCTGCCGCGTGAATTTGCACCTCGTTCGCTTTCAAAAAATCCATTCCTATCACACATTCTTCTCGAATGTCAGCAACTAGAACTTCGTGTATTCTTGGAAGACCATCTCCCAAATCAATCTCAACTTTCGCTGTTCCCAGCACAGGGACTGCGTCCCCTGTGATTGCCCTTAACCACCCATAACCCTGCACTTCGCGGGCAAGTGCCCTTGCTGGTATTACGTCCTTGCCAACTACCGTACTGGTGGCCCCACTGTCTACTATCATGATACAGGGAACCCCGTTCAGCTTACCCGCCAGCGTTATAGAAGAGCAACTCCTAAAGTGATAGGCAACCGGTGCTGCCTGTTTACTGCCTATTGTCTGTGTGGCCTTTGTGCAATGGGTGGTCAGACTTCGGCCATTCAATCTGACCTTTCCCCGTTTCCCTGCCGATTTGCAGGTGGGTGAGGGAGACGAGTCGGGCAAGAGAACCACGTGTGGCCAGGTTCATCACATCGCCAACATAAGAATGGGCGCTTACGAGGTGGCAGATTGGCTTTCAGTTCCCCAGGAAGGGGTCGTTTCATGGTAGCCCAAGTAGTAGCCGTGTTAGCAGACTCTGGTACCGGGGTGGCCTGCCTGACCACTGCACTTCCCCTGCTTGGCGCGCTCTCAGCCTTCAAGGCAAGTTCAAGCGCTTCGGCCATAGTCGTGGGACCGACGATATGCACATGACGGGCAACGTCTGGATCCCGAAGCCCCTTAACGAACAGTAAAATCAGTTGGCCTTCCATATGTCGGCTGTCCCCGGTCCACGCCTTGCCAGCCAACTCCTTTAAGGCGTAGTGGTATTCTCGGATGCCTTCCTTCAACCGCTGTGTACGCGAGTTCAGCTCTGCAACATAAGACTGGGCGGAACATAATCGCCAAATTTGTCAGTCAGGGCTGCAACTAACTGGCCGTAGTCATTTGGGTCGCTAACCAGATTGAGTACTTTGACCGCTTCGCCGGTCAGTGAGGCAAGCAGCTTGTCAGCCTTTACGGCGTCCGACCAATTGTGCTTTCGCGCTAGGCCTTCGAACTGCTTGTGGAATGCTGGCCAATCAATCGCTCCATTGAACTTCGGCACCTTCGTTTGTTCATGACTCTGCCGCAACGTAGCTAGTTCTTGCTGCAGTGACAGTAACTCACTCTCAAACGCACTCCTGGCAGTGTTGAGCTCAGTACGTAAACTGTCTATCTCAGCATGCGCTATAGCCAAACGCTGCTCGAGGTGGACCTCCATGTTTTCGCATAATCGTTCCACCTCGGCACGAGAATAAGACTCACCTCGCTCCGGAGTACCCTGTGCCCCGTCGGCCTCCCGTGAAGGACCCGCAGACGGAGGCTCCGGACGTTCGGAGGGAGCAGCAGAAGCCTCCACAACAGCTCCTTCAGCAGCAGGAGCTCGCCTACGAGACCGCGTCAACATGTGTGGGTCCAAAATCAACAACTTCTGACACCAATGTTAAACAAGTAGCTTTCAGTGAAATTTCGAGACGAATGAATAACTTATATTTTTAGACTGCAACCATGAACACCACTAGCAACCTAACAATATGTATCATTTATTAGGGAACCTTGGTGATAAAAATATAGATGATTAAAAATGAAAAAAAAAAAAAAAGTAATAAAGAAATACAATAGTATGACATTATCTTGAATTTGGACTGTATTATGCTCTTCTATAGGGAATTTGTTCACATCCTGGGTAAAATTTAGCGTTTAGGTTTATTGGGACTAAAACTTCATTGTAGAGTAGGAAATGGAACATCCCAAAAGACCAAATTCTACACAAATAAAATACGAGTCCAATTCATACAATAACGTGAAGCAACTCAAATGGGTCAAATCTAGATCGGTTAGGATGAACCCAAGGCAATTTTTGAGTTCAAACGAACCGAGAATCCAAATGCTCCATTCTATAGCTGTGGTATTCCCAAGTCTGAGGCTTCGACCGGAAACAGGAACTGATAAAACCGCGCATTACGTGTTACAACCTCGGAAGGTGAAATAGTGAAGGCGCAAGTGAGTGGTTAGTGGGTGTGTAGCTGTATGTGTGAGGTGGATGCGGTGGATGTTTGTAGGGTGAAGTGGTTTGGCGAAGTGGTTATACCAAAAGAGCGGAAGGGGTGGAGAGAGAAGGAGCGGTATATTGGGAAGTAAACTCGAAAGAAATACCCCTAAAACATTTGCCGTTCACCGATTGATATTTAGGGGAGTACTTCCCTTCTTTATGCCTCTTTCCGGTAAAGTAGCCCTCCGCTGCCGTTTAACAGTGGCCGGCATTTTTTATACATGACATTTTGCTTGGTGTACTCCCAGGCACGTTCTCCCCCCTCACGGTGCTGGTGAATCTTCTTCTCTTACGTCCCTCTGCCCTCACAATGATTCAGACCCTGAACTCGACATAACAGATCAGGATAAAAGCAGGAGAACCTGGCATTGAAGTATTTTCGATCCCAAGTCTGTTCAATTCTAAAATTGCAAGTCTTTCCATTATTAGTATGAATAATTCATACAATTATTGTAAGGCTCTCCTATTCCTACAATATAACAAATTAGGCACGATTTTTTAAAAGGGTGCCTTAATTCATACAAGATTTAAAACAGTGAATTTCCAGGCATCGAAAAATAAAACAACGCTGAAACCCTTCGCAATCTGAGTTATGTGAAACAGTTTTCCCCACATTGCCTCCTCTATGGTTAGATCATAATAATATTATATGATATACAATCATTTATGTATAAGTAATGATAATGTCATCACTTTGGCTTGGGACACTTGTGATCACATTGAGCGGGGTCTAATATTATATTATTATCCATGCATCAAAATGATGGCAATCCCTCCCATCCCTTCAAAAATCAAACATAAAAGCGTAGCGGATTTTCAAAGGGGTACAAAATACCGTTTTTATTCATTTTCATTCGAATTTTGTTTCTTTCTATTCGAAATAACTTATTTGACCTTCATTCAGATTTAAATTAGGTGTGATTTTTTTATTTAAATTTTCATCTTTTATTTATTTTTTGATTAATCAATTTTGTTCTCGTTTGAAAATCATTAGCTGTGCTGAATCGATTGAAACACATACTAACGAATGGAAATCGATATGAACGTTGTTGAGAGACCAATTTTGAGTTGTCCTCCAATGATTTTTGTTGTTTTGAAAATACTAAACGAAATTGTACCGCTTTGCAAAACCGCTCAAACTTTCCTCCTCGTTTATGGGAGGATTCGTCCCGTTTAGACAAACCCCGGTGAAATCAATCGATTGCCTTTGGATATTCACATCAAATCGGGAGGTAATTCTTTTTTTTTTTTTCTGCCTCAAATTAAACCATCATTCTGCACATGACCCTCGGACGGCTTAAAGTTAAAATTAGCGTTTTAAAGTTTACAAACGTTTGACGTTTTAGTGTCGTGACGAACAAACTGGAGCGATGGTGTCGAATTTTTAAAATTGAGCCTTTTATAAAATGAATAATAATCCACTATGAATAGTAATCCATAGTGATATCGCTGATTATAAAAATCCCGTAAGGTTGACAGAGAGTACTTATTATGTAATAATTACATAAGTAAGTATTACATAACCATAATTATTGTGGTTGAAATTGTTCTCTGGATGAGTGTATCCGCCCTGTTTCACATTGTGGAACACTTTGAAGCCGCTTGGCCACAGAACATTTTAATCAGAATTTTTCTTAAAATTAATTTTTATGTTGTGTCCAATGCTGTCCACACTGCCCTTTTCTTTATGGGGAAAAAACCATTATTATAATTAGCAATTCAACTCCGAAGTTGAAATTCGTCATTTTGTCATCACTTGGTTACGCCATGAAACTTCACAACTGCACAAATATTCAATTTTGAAAATTGATGCAATGAGTTTGACAGCGTGGAGTTCATCTGAACATCTATTTATCTGATAACTACCTATGGTAATCTTGAAGGTGTATTGAAAACGCTTTGATATAGGTTACTTGAGCAAAAATTTTTTCTGTGTCAATATAAAAATATTGAAAAAAAAATTTTGGAAAAATAATTTTTCTATTTTTTCACTCGGAAAATATTTGACTCCTGAGATCCTTCAAAACCCCCATGAAACCCCCAGAGAGCCCTCTAGATCCCCACAGTGAAATCGGATCGTTCTGAGACCCCAGAAAATAAATTCTACGGCCAAAAATACTTCGAAAACGACTCCTAACTCTACCCCATAGCCTAAAACCTTCAAAAACCCCTCCCGTAGCCCCATTGTAGCCCCATAGCGCCCCACGGGTTTGGGAGACCGGGCTGAAAACCTTGCGGGCACAACTAGATGGTAAACCAAGTAATTTGTCAAAATTTCAGATTAAAAAAAAACAAAAAAAAAAAACACCTACTGCTCAAAACGGCCCGAACGGCGGACGGACATTTCGTTTTTGGAATCTAGACCTCTTGAAACGAATAATGTCAAATTGGGAGGCCGATCAGAATTTTCGACCCCCGTCGCGATTACATAGGTGTATTATGAACTACATAATAAACCAACTATGAATAATAAACCAATATCCATCCTGAGTGAATGGAGTAGTTGAATTTCAGGAAAGTGAAGAAAAACGCTGCAAAACTTATTTAATTTTGCACAAGGGTTTGTTACAGGTTACTTGTGCGAAAATTTAATAGGTATGTCAATAAAAAACTTTTTTTTTTCAATTTCTTTTTACTCGGAAAATATTATAGATCTCCTGGGATCCTTCCAAAATCCCATTTGTAGCCCCATGAAAGCTCTATAGATCCCCACAGTGAAATGTGATTGTTCAGGAACCTCTAAAAATGGATTCTACGTTCAAAAGTACTTCGAAAACGACATCTAACTCGTCCCCACAGCTGAAAACCTTAAAAAACCCTCCCATAGCCCCATTTTAGCGCCATAGCGCCCCACGTGTTTGGGCATTCGGGCTGAAAACCTTGTGGGCACAACTAGATGGTAAACCATGTATTTTGTCAGTATTTCAGATTAAAAAAAAAAAAAAAAAATCCTACCTACCGCCCAAAACGGCTCGGACGGCGGACGGACATTTCGGTTATGGAATCTAGACCTCTTGATACGGATAATGTCAAATTTTAAGGCCGATCGGAGTCTTCGACCTCCGTCGCGATTACTAAGGTGGGTACTCCCCTTGTATGTTACCTACCAGGAGCATTAGTGTGAGTGAATTCAAGCAACAAACATTTTCCCTGTGACAAAAAATTTTTAATGATGCTGTGTGACCAAAATGTGGGAAAATGCAAATACTGAGCTATAGAACCACGTTAACGATCTTTAATGGATCAAAGATAGACTCGCTCTTAAGATGAATATAGCGGAATTATGAGTAGACGCTACGCCATCCAACCCCCAACCGTATCCCAACCGTATCCCACCTGGCCTCAGACCCAACAACTCGTTTTCCCATATTGTGTAGTTTTTTCTTGAAAAATGAATTTTTTGTGGTCCGGGGGGAGGGGGGGGGGAGGGGGGAGGGGGAGGTAGCCGCGCAGCCTTCGGTCACTCCCTGGCCCACCACCATCCCAATTCCCTGTCAAATACTCCCAAACCCTGATTTTTGCTCCACTTTTGGAGCTTAGATTTGTTTGAATACTAGCTGGAAATAACAGAGAAGAAAAAGAAAAGGATATTGTCTGTGAGGGATTTTGTACTGGCAACAACAAAATTTGTTTAATGCTCTCCTTACAAGCCAGTTGCCCAACCTGTTCTCGTCCCTCCTTTTCCTCGAAAAGTGTTGGTTTGAACGAGTCGTAATAATTTTCTAGTCGTTGAATTTTATAGTGTGCGTGATTTTTGAGAGATGAATACTGTTAACCGCCTGAAGAACATTGCCTTCGGCACTCTACCCTTGGAAGACAAATAGACAAACTTTGAAATGAAACGCTTGGCCCGTATTATACGGCATGATCTCTGACTCACTTTCCGCGTCCCAAAAAAATGAAGGGACGTGGAAAGCGAGTCAGAGATCATGTCCATTGACGTGTTATTTTTCTTCTAAAATAGAAGAAGACTTCTTGTTAAAGGTACCCGGTCAGCAGATCTACTACTATTATATAATATATAATATATAATTAATAATATATATATTATTCGGGAATGTACCTAGGTAATAATATTAACATATTATGTTATACGACAGTACGTATTAAATTTTGCTGTTGAACCCCCTCTTGATTGTAGCACGAGCCGCCATTGCCACATTCTAACTCTCCAATATATTTACATGGGGTCAGGAAGGTCAAAATTCTTCATAGGAACAAATTGATTTTGAAAACGTGAAACAGGGCCGTGTGCGCGAGGTAGAGAATTACCTGCGTAAAATCAGGTTACCTAGCCGCAATTTTGAATGAGAATGAGGTGTTACCAAGTCCGGATTCCGTGGGGTCTCGTGCAACGTCCGGTCGGATAATCAGGCTGATCCCGGGCGTTAATTACCGGGTAAATGAGAGGCGCTGTTCATGAAATTGTTCTCACCGTCCGACTCTTTTTCTCTCTTTTTGCCCCTACGAGTGTCCCCTTTTGTCCTATTGGGTGGATCTGGAGGTTCTTCTTCGAGCTGAAAGATAATCACGTCGGGATGAATGGAAAATACTAATTGCGCTGCTACGTTGGTGTCAACCCCATTTCTGATTGCCATCTTCTGGACCTCGAAATAATTCCATTTGCATGTAGATTATCGCTTTTAGCGAGTTTTCCTTTTTTGAGGGTGAGGAGGTTTCAATATACATATATTGAAACGTATAAGGAAAGGTTTTGAAGCTCTTCAAATAAGTTACCGCCGTCTTGAAAACATATTATGTTGATTAATCTTAGAATAATATTACTCATTAAGGACTTACGCACATAATCTGATACTTCACTAACATTATAAATGTACGAATCTGGAAGTTAATGCAAAAGAGAGCAACAGTTGCCCTGTAAATGATTCGATGATGGTCCCGCAGGTCAAAATAAACCCCGTTCGGGCCCCTACTGAAACCCATATTCATTGATCCTTGAGAGAGGCGAAGATCCACTCAAGAAGATCGACTTTCGAACATATTCAACACCTCTGGCAAACAAACAGGCGTGATACAATGGCACGCTGGTTCAATACGTTATGTCAATACTAACTTCCAGACAATAATAATGTCTGCTTCCTTTTGTATCTCACCACTCACTTCCTTGGATGCCAAAGCCACGCCAGGATCCCGACTATGTACAAATAAACAGCCGTCCGTTCAGGGGCCCGCACTCCTTCGTATTCGTGGTTCAAATTAGTGGTTCGAACTGTATACAGATTCTGTAGGAATAATCGTTGATACTCAAAAAAAGCAATGGTTTATAGACCCTCATTCATCTTGGAAACGTTGGATAGATTTATGAAGATCGATCGGTTTCGTGGAACTCCTTTTTGTCACTAACAGCACTATTCTGCTTGAGAAAGTCGAAACGATCTGTTTTTTGGTTTATTATTCTTGGAATAACACACCTATGTTTTCGCGACGGAGGTCGATGACCCCGATCGGCCTCAAAATTTGACATTATCCGTTTCAAGAGGTGTACATTCTAAATCCGAAATGTCCGTCCGCCGTACGCCGTCCGGGCCGTTTTGGGCAGTAGGAATTTTTTCAACAATCTGAAATTTTGACAGGATACTCGGTTTACCATCTAGTTGTGCCCGCAAGATTAACCCGACGCTATGGTGCTAAAATAGGGCTACGGGAGGATTTTGGTTTATTATTCTTGGAATAATACACCTGTTTTCGCGACGCGGGTCGACGACTCCGATCGGCCTCAAAATTTGACATTATCCGTTTCAAGAGGTCTACATTCAAAATCCGAAATGTCCGTCCGCCGTCCGGGCCGTTTTGGGCAGTAGGAATTTTTTTAAAAATCTGAAATTTTGACAAAATACTTGGTTTACCATCTAGTTGTGCCCGCAAGGTTTTCAGTCCGATCGCCCAAACCCGTGGGGGGCTTTGGGAGGGGTTTTTTGAAGGCTTTTGGCTATGGGATCGAGTCAGGTGTCGTTTTCGAAGTATTTTTGGACGTAGAATCCATTTTTTGGGGTCCCGCAACTATCAGATTTAAATGTTGCGATCTATAGGGCTTTCATGGGGCTACAACTGAGATTTTTGATGGATCCCAGGAGGTCAAATATTTTTCTAGTAAATAAAACAAAAACAAATTTTTTGAAAAAAAAATGTTAAAAAAAAAATCCAAAAAATTTTTTTCTTATTTTTTTTTTGCATTGACACAGAATTAAATTTCTGCACAAGTAACCCATATCAAAGAATAATAAACCCTTGTGTAAAATTTGCAGCGTTTTTGATGACGTCTGCGACTGCCGACAAGGCTTCAACTTTGAGGGCCTACGAAAGTGCCATACAACGAGCCATGTCCCAAGTTCAGAGCTAACTTTGATATCTCATTTTGACAAAATTGAGGCGAGAACGGGAGATAAGCTAAACCAATAAGTAGTTTCTGATAAGCAGATATACATAGTCAAGGAACGTCGAGGAAGACGTTTTGCAAGAGCATGAATATCGTTTTAGAACTGCAACATTTATTTGGGGAAATTCACGGACGATGGAAGTTTCACTGTTTCAGTAACATCATAAACCTTCAAAGGTCGAAATGTTTTTTTTTTTTTTTTTTTTTGTGGTCAGAAATCTGCGCACTTGGCTTCTTATCCATCAAGTTCGTGCTTCGTGACACGTGGAACCCCACAAGGAACCTGAATGCTCTAAACTCGAGCACTTTTACGTAATTGATTAAGGATGTACGAAAAACAGGGGTGTGGAGATAGAAGAGAAGGAATAAAAGTTGCCCAAGGAACAGGTTCTCTCAAGTCACAAAACAGATCAAATTAGAGAAAGTGGGCTGGAGGCAGGTGGCTAGAATTATATGTGTAGGGTTTCTGGAGCGTCCTGTTATATTTTCAGCGATGATCTGAACACTGGTTGCAACTCATGTTGAAAATATTTGATCGTTGGTGTGGCATGGTACACATTTTTGAATGCAAAATTGAGAGTCAGGAGCAGTCAGATTTCATGAGGGTCTCGAAAAGGAATCAAATAAGCTCTGGTAACATGTTACTTTCAAGAGATGCACTTCACATGAAAAACCCTAAGTCACAAAATTATTAATCTCAACTTGGGACCAGGTGAAAAGTTAAAATGAAAGAAATGAAAGGAGATCCAATCTTGCGAAATGTATGATAGGATGTTTTGTGTTTTACCACTGTTTTGTGATACCACTGAAAATGTTATCTTATTTGAAGTTCAGTTGTTGGTTAACCAATTAATAAATAATTCCGACAAGTCTTTAATTAGAATACTTATTTCCAAATTTTCTAGAGTTGAGTTTCCGTTCAAAAATAATTTTATTTAAAATTTATATACTAATTTAATTCAGTTGGTACCAATGTATTGCATTTTCTGCGTCCTGACCGCTCCTTGATCTCTTTAGTTGTTTGTAAGTCGGTAGAAATAAGGTTACGTTTCGGCCCTCTTCCAGAAAGGTCAGGACAGTTTCTACATTTATAAGTCAAGTTAGCAACCCTTTGTGAGGAAAAACAGACAATAGCGCAATTCAATTTTGACAAAATACTCGGCTCTTCGTCTAGTTGTGCCCACAAGCTTTTCAGCCAGCTTTTCAAACCCGTGGGGCTACGGGAAGATTTTTTGAAGGTTTTTGGCTATGTTATCGAGTGGTGTGTCGTTTTCGAGGTATTTTTGTATGTACCTAGAATCCTATTTTTGGGGTTTTTGGTGGTCGGGCATTGATGTTCGGGAGGACCACCGCTCAGATAACAAGAGATAAACAGATTTGCACCCTCTTCTTTCTTCTGGGGTGAAGTGCATTAATGCACTTCACTAGCGGCTATAATTAGAGCCGCTACGTTCCCTCCCCTATTTGGATGTGTGTAGAGGTGAACACGGATCGTGTGGAATTTTTTCAATTTTTTTTTTTTTAATTCCTTCAAAATTATTTTTATTGACGTACCTAATATTAATTTTTGCACAATTTATAAGGTGGGGGGTTTTAGGAGGTGGTGCGGGTCAATAAAAATTCCCTTTCTCTCAGTTTCCAAGCTTTCGACTGTATTCAGTAGTATTCAGGGTGCGTATAGGTAGGTAAGTACTTAAAAGAAATTCATTATGAGGTTCCGGATATCTCTAGTTTTGGCATTTCTTATGACATGAGAGGTGACTATTACTAACCTTAAATGTTATAATTTATTATTTTATTAAGAGGTTTCCTCTAGGTACATAAGCCTAGGTACATAAGCCTAGGTACATAAGCCTACCTCTTAGTCATTGTGTTAGCAACTCTGTCCTGAAAATAGTCCAGTAATAGTAAGTGAAGATTTTCAGTTCGTAATCAATCCTGAATTTGCACCTATACATCTTATTGTGCAATTATTTGTATTTCTTTTTGTATAACTCTCAAATTTGATTCAGTTTCAACCCATAATTTTTGGGCTACTTGGTTTGGGGGGGGGGGGGGGGGATTCAATATTCTTGGAAATCAAAGTTGTGTGCCCGCATGGCTTTTTAGTTCGATCGCCCAAACCCTCAATGTGGCTAAAAAAGGGTCTACGGGAGGGGATTTTGATGGTTTTCGGCTATGATCGAGTGGGGTGTCGTTTTCGACGTATTTTTGGACGTAGGATCTATTTTTTGGGGTCGCCGAACCATCGGATTTCATCGAGAGGATCTATGGGGCTTTCACGGGGCTAAAAATGCGGCTTTTGAAGGATGCAAGGAAGTCGAATGAGGTGTCGTTTTCCGAGTAATTTTGGACGAATAATCCATTTTTTGGGGTCTCACATCCGTCCAAAAACTTTACAAGCACATAAAAACAGCAAAAAAGTTTTTTATACAGAATTATCCAAAAATTGATCATTTATATCAAAGAATAATAAAACCTGGTGTAAAATTTGGAGTGTTTTTTTCTTTAGTGCAGCCAATGATGGTTTATTACCGATATTCAAAAAACTCATTCAGTTGCCAACTTTGGCCTCTTGCGTAATGGATCGTTAAGAAAACTATGAAAGAAAGTCCTTTGAAGATCACCTGATAATGTTTCTTGGAAGTCTCTCTGAACCCAAGATATGCAGTTGCTGGAACTCCCGCGCGTTTTGGAAGTTTCTGTTCTAAATGGCGTTGGAAGCGGGATGTTGGCATTTTGCAAAGGACAAACGCGAGTGTTCGGGAAGGACATCCCGGCAAGCGCGCGCCGCGCGAGCTTTTTTTTCTTTCCCGTGAAGAATGTTCGCGGAGGTCATCCGATAGTGATTCATGTCTGGCCCTTGTGAACCCGCTATTGTTATCGGCAACTTTTGCTTGCTGTACAGAGAAAAAAAAACCGCTTGGGGAGGTAGTGAAAAGATAAGATGGTTTGTTAGGTGTCGAGTCACGGCATATCAAAGGAAGTTGCCACGTAACCTTCGGGTGGTCGGAAATTGATGTTCGGGAGGACCACCGCTCAGATAACAAGAGATTACCAGATTTCCACCCTCTTCTTTCTTCTGGGGTGAAGTGCATTAGAGCCGCTACGTTCCCTCCCCTATTAGGCTGTGTCAACAGCTGAACAAGGATCGTTCAACTCTCTTGACCCATTTAGTTCAGTTAGGTACCGTTGGATGTCGCCTTTCAAATATAGGCAAATTATCATTTTAGGGGTTAGGGAGGGAAAACTCCCTTCAGACGGTTTCAACATTTGGCGGAATAAACTAACCATCAGTCCAAAACCAATTATTCATTATTGTAGTGATTCCACAAAATGTGCCACGGGCCCCGGCCCCAGTTCATATGACGATTTAGGTTCTTCAACTATTTATCCTATCGGGGTGTGCCGTCACTCCAAGATTGGTCAGAAGATAGGACGATTTACGATTTCATAGGCCGTCAACGACTATAAAGGTGCATTCATAATATTATCTTATCGTCGACCAAGTAAGTACACAATCTCAATATACGGCTCGATAAAGAATATCCCCTTAACCTAGGAAACCTCTACCTGCATCACTTATGAGTAGTTCTGAATCCAATCACTGTTATTTTGAATGTACCAATCTATTCGCTTTAATTTGGGATTTACTTACTCGATTTGTCCAATCTCAGCGCTACCAGTTGTCAATAGTGTCATCACTTCGCACACGTAGAATGAAAGGGGCACAACTCGAAAAATCGGTTTTTTTTATGCCTCTATCAAACTTGCGGCGGCGAGTTCTACAAGCAGCGCTGACGAGCTTCTTCCTAACTAAAAAATTGTCCACTACAGAGCATAAAGTGCCTGTCTTCTTCTGGCCTTTTTTGGGGACGTCTGAAGTGCAGAGGGGCACAACTTCAATAGTGCCCTTTTCATTCTACAAGCTTAAGTATTTTTCAGAGAATTATCAACTTGTGCCCCTATTGTGCCCCTATAACACCTTTTCAAACCATGATTAATCAAATTGTGCCCCTTTCAAACGCCCAAAATCATCGTTTATAGGGTCATAACTATAAAAAACCAATCAGTTAAGCAGAATGAAAAGGGCACATCCACGTTTTTTCCCTATTTTGTGGAATTTCCCCCTCCATAGCTTACGATTATTTGGGAAACCACCTAATAGATGAAAACTAGAGCCTTTTACATACCGAATGAAAAAAAAAGTTGCGATTAACTCTATTACTGGAGCCACGGCAAGAATTTCAAAAAAATGGAAAACTTTGAAGTCGATTTCCCAAAAGTAGCATTTTTGAAAAGGGCCCCTTTCATTCTACGTGTGCGACTTGTCACTGACAGCTTGACCTGTTGTCATCAAGTGTCATCACTTGTGTTATCAGTTTGATATGAACGTTCCTAAGAGACTAAAATGGTAACTGAAGCGCAACCTGATTACACCCTTCGGAATAATAATTATAATTTGAAGAATAATTCCATTCCCAATTATTAGGAATGGAAATGCACCTGAATGTCGGGTTAAATCATCCTGTACCATGTTGTTAGAAGTCAAAATGGGAAAAATACATCATTTTTGCGACAAAAAGTCTTTCGCGTAGTTTATAATCATCTTAAGTTGTTCTGGCTGATTCAAAAACCGGCGTAGGTGACGTCACCTACCCCGGTTCCGGTTTCCAATCAAAGACACCAGAGTGCAGGTCGATTTTCAAATTTTTTCTTGATTTTCTTGGTGTTTGGCGCTAGTGACACTGGAGTAACGCGCAAATGGCCGTGTTCGCTTTGTTGTGAATGTGATCGTGCGTACCTATTGACTCAACTTATTCGTGATATAAATTTACTTATTCGCTGCTACCGATCCTTCGGTTTTAGTTTTTTAATGGTGGCCAACTCGTCGACCAATATAGCTGACTTCGGGTTTCCGCCAAAATTCAAATTGTAATTTTTCCATAAATATTATAAATTCATACGTACTTGCAGTTTGTGTTTTAACCCCATTTTCAGTATTATTTGGACGCCTTCTATCGATAAAAAAATAATCCAGGCACGTTTCCATTCCTAATTCCGAAAATGCAATTACCAATTGTAATTTCCGCTGACGACCAAATTGCCGGACGGATTTGAATGCGGTTTTTTGTTGCAAAATACTCGGAACGGCAAGAACCGGTTTACGGCTATCAAAAAATTTCCTGACCAAAACGGTACTCCTTCTAAACCGCAATTAGTGGAGTTGTTTACTTTCTCTTCAGTCTCAAGACTCACTGAAGAATACTGTGAAGTTCTTGTAATGCCAGGTGCCAGGATCGCCTGGTCCTTATTCTCCCCGAAAGACCCTGGCTACTAAACTACTACCCCTCGTTCATTCTGAATTCATTATTCATTTTAATGTGTTCAAAATACACGTTATCAAATACTTAGTCGCCTCGTTAGTATCAAAATACTTAATTCAAATAATGGGATAGAGTGAGTTAATAAATTTGATTCATTTTTCCTTAATTTCAGATCTTATGTCATATTATTAATCCTACTGGGTCAATGATTAAAAAAACTACGAACATAAACTGAGATCGCAATGTAATATATGTACATATTACACATTACAGTAATACATGTATTGCTGACGTGAATTCGCAATGTAGCTTATTTTTTATAGTATTAATTGAGGTTTGGAACGAACGAAAATGTTTAGCGTTAACCCAGCCGCCTGACGAAAGTTAGGAAAATAAGGGAAATTAATCTGTAATGGTAATAACTTATTACCATTACTGTGTTTACTAAAATTTTCCTCTCTTAATCATTGAGTTCACTGTGATACATTTTAACTCCATCACATGTTATTACTAATAACTAGGGCTCGTATTGTTATGCTTGATAAAATCAGCAAATATACTCGAAAAATATCTGATTTATGCTCAATAGATATGCTCGAAAATCCCATTATTTGCTCGTAAATATGCTCGAAAACACCGTTGTAATCTACACAAAGGAAAGTGAATCGTAAAAATCGACAACTTACGGGGCTATAAATAAGGCTTTTGGGGACTTCGGTCAAAAAGTTGAATGAGGTATAATTTTCGAAGTAATTTTGGACGTAGACTCAATTAAATTTTATTACGGACCTCAAACTCTTCCAGTACACCGAGGGGCCCTGTGGTGCTTAAAAGGGGCTAAATGAGGTTTTCTTTAAGGTCTTTGGCCAAGTGGTCGGGTAGGGTGTCGTTTTCGAAGTATGTTTGGACGTAGAGTCCGTGTAAAGCGGTCTCAGATCCATCGGAATTCACCGTGGACGTGTGGGGCCTATATGGGGCATCATACGTCGCTTTTGAAGGATGTCAGGAGAGCGAACGAGGCGTCGTTTTCTAAGTAATTTGTGAGGCCTCTTATTTGTTCAAACACTACACTGTAATACTTTTGTGAATTTCTAATTTTATTTTTTTAAATAATTTTCAATGAACGATTTCCAAAACCAAACAGTGACAACGATTGTTCCGCAGTTGCGGAGTTTTGAAACTCAATTATTTTGCTTCCGAGTCTGCGAAGCAGCGGAAGCCTAGTGTTCACTTTCGGGAGAAAAAAAAATTTTTGTTGTCCGAATTAAAAATTTCCACTCGCATTTTGCGTTTCATAGCCTACTGAACAAATTTGGTTCCGTGTCTGTCGGTCTGTCGGTCTGTGGGTCTGTCGGTCTGTGGATCTGTGGGTCTGTCGGTCTGTGGGTCTGTCCGCATTTCCTTGTTACAGCCATAATTTCCACAATTTTGAATGAATTTAGCTCAAATTTTGAGGGATTATGCGGATCAGGCTCCTTGAAGTCCCATACGAATTTCATCGCAATTGAATCAGCGGTACGCTCAGCGCATGCGCGAACGTAATTTCCTTGCCACAGCCATAACTCCTACAATTTTGATCGGATTTCAATAAAATTTTCAGGAATTGTGTTGGTATAGCCCTAGATGGTTCCCTATCAGTTTCATCACGATTGAATCAGTGGTACTCCCTGCATATGCGCGAACGTAATTTTCTTGTTACAGTTGTTACGTTCATTTTGAACTTGGCACGAGGAAGCTCATGTGCCATTGCCTTGGCAGTGTATTTCCTTTTGACTTTCCACTAGGTTTGGCATTCTGCCTTAATATTTTTGATCCTGAAAAATTTGCCCGAAAACTGCTCGAGCCCCCAATCGGCATTTCCTAGTAGGTACCCAAGTCCAGGAGAGCGGTCAGCTTTTTGGTCTTTATGCGGTGTAAAATGTAAATTCTGTTGGTTCCACAGAGGTGAAAATACTTCCAAAAGGCTCCTTTCAATGTTTACTATACAGGAAAAAATATGCTAATATTCTCGAAGCCGAGCACGAGTAATAACTACGGAATAGTTTCACGTTACTTTTCTGAATTATTCTAATAATTCTCAATAATTATTATCAATAAATATACATCGAGACAATGCTGAAAATAATCTACTCCAACCATATTTTATTCTCTGGAGAGAATAAAATCCTCCTTCTTTTATTCTCTACACTGTAGAGAATAAAAGAAGGACCTACAGAGTCTACAGAGAATAAAATCCTCCTCCTATAATTCCTCTATTACGAAAACACAATCATGAATTCTTGTGAGTTTGAATTCATAGCGGTTATATGGTTAAATTATATGGTTCCCGGCGAGTTCAATACGATTATGTTTATTATGTGTTACGTTGAGAACAATAGTAGAGTGGTTGTCGAGCTCTGGGAGGCCTCCATAGATTTATATCCCAAATTTACTTGAAAAACAACTTTTCGCTCGATTATCTTAGAACGAATACAAGAAAATCACTATTTTTCAACCGGCAACCCCATGGTAGAGTTAGGGATCGTGCTGAAAACCTAGCTAGGACGGATTCCAAATGACTGCCAAAATGCAGATACATATGTATATATATGAGTGCCCTTGTTTTTTCTACGGAGGACACCTTTTGAAACAAACGGAAATTTTTTCCCACCATCGAAAAAACTGCACCTTCATTATTACACCAATAGTTAAAAATATTCCTGAACGTTGGATCAAGGACGAGGGAAGGCACAATGTATCTCTGACTTAGTTTTCGTTGAACCATTTTATGTGCGTTTTTTTTTCTAAAAAAATCCTTGAAATTTAATCGACAATGAATCTAATAACTTGGCTGCTCTCGAATAAAATTATGGGTGCATGGGAGGGCTTATGTTTTCAGAAGGTTTTTTTGAAAGTGAGAAACGTAATGAATAGAAAAGGTCAAATATTCTTGAGAATGTTTTTGTTTTACTGATCCGCTTAACATTCAACCGATCTTGGTTAAATACAACTATAATTATAATTGTTCGGAAAGGTCCACATAAAGCTCTACCTCTAATATTTTACCCTTTCCTTTGACCCTTAAATACTTGGTCCACACAAAAAAAAAAAAAAAAAAACGCGAGAAAACGTGGGCCTTCGTACTTGAAATGCGGAGCTCTATTGCGCGCTCCTTGTTGACAACAAAATGCACAACAATTTTTGTTGTCTTATGTTCATTTTGTGTTATTTATTTTTGAGTGGTTCACAACATTTTAAAATCATTAGGCCTAAGTATTGGCAAATTTTTGGTGTGGTGATTGCGGGTAGTTATTAATACCTAACCCCGAATTTCAAGTTATCTTAAACATTTCGACAGCGAGTGTTAAAAATAGCCTGCTGCCATTTTTTTTTTTTTTGTAAACTAGCTAAACTTTACTTTTCCGCCATCATCTACATACATCGATTTCCAAATCCTGTCATTACTCAGTCTTAGACTGTTTTAGTGACATCTATTAAAGGTAGCTCATATTCTCGTTTGATGGCGCCGACTGAGCCCTTCTCCTCATTCATCATATAAGTATGAAGTTCAAAATATTTTCTATTAAACAATATTAAATATTGTTTACGAACAAGTAGAAAGTGGAGCTGGAAGCGACTAAACGTCATCAACAACATTCACGTTGACGGATAACATGAAAATTACTTGTGGGAAGGTTAAAATGGGTTACCGTTACAACCGCCTTGAAAAAATCCATGGGGAACACAAAAAAATTTAATATTCAATATTCTAATAATAATATTATTATTGAATATTAAAATTGTGTTCGCCATTTCAATAATATTATTAGTGAAATATTATTTAACATTAATATTTAATAACATTAATGTAATGAAGCCGACTTCGGATTTACCTTTAGAAAGAAAATATTTAAATTTTAAGAGATCAATTAATTTCTACTCACTACTTGTCAGAACGAAAATACATTAGTGTTAGAGATTCCAACAAAAATCATTTCTTATTTTATAATTAATAGCAAGTTTATAAGAGATCAGCTCCAATCGACGTTTGAAAAGCGATTTTTGTGTGCATCAAATGACTACCAGTCTGGTAGTCAGTGATCAGACTACTAGTCTGGTAGTCAGTGATCTGGTAGTACTAGATCAAGTGTAAACAAAGGATTTAGCGGAAGCAGTGAGTAAATGCTTCAAACGCTTGAGCAGTCATCGCACAATTTTCTTGTAAGTTGAAATAAGACCCCCCCAACGATAGCTTGATGAGCGTTAACAGTAGCAAGACAGCGGTGCGTCTTCCCCTTGTCACCTACCACACTACTGGTAAGCTTTACTGATAACAGGATGTCAATGGTTTACAGCGATATGACGGCATTGTGCAGGTAGGTACTCAGTGGAAATCCTTAAGAATCTGTGCGTGTTCAGTGGAACAGGGGATCTGGTTGTCAAAATTATACGGAGCACCTGTTGAGTTCCCGAGAGATTCCAACCGGTTAGGCACTGTGCCCCAGTGTCCCAAATGTCTTGAATTGTTCCGTTTTCGTCTGGGATAATTCTCCGGACGTTTTATGGGGATTTCGAGAACTTATTGAGATGGCAAAAGAAAATCACAGTTCAAAATTCACTAAAGTTTGAAATAAGCGCAGCTGTGTTGGAAAGACGAAGCGGCAGTTAAGGTCCATTCGAGATTGTCACTTGACGTCGCTTCGTCTTAACCACGACAAATTTGACCATTTGACATTCATGGTTGACAGTAAACAGTCAAATGAGTGCAGAAAGCTAAATTTAGTTGCGAAAATTTAATGCAGACATGAGTTGAATATTTGCGAAACAGAAAGAAGCTGAAGGAGGAAAGTATAAAGGATGAGGTCTTGAAGGAGGAGAAGCATTGCATAGCCATAATCGCGAAATTCCCTCCAAAAATACGTAATTATGATTATTGTATTTTTGGAGTTGGTTTTGATTGGAGAGGTCAAGTTTGAAGTACTTACGGTGTATTTCTGGAATCGGTGCAGCGGCCTGGAAAATCCTTTTAGGGATGAAAACAATAGGTGTAAAAAAATCACTGATCACGGGTGGTACTTGGCGGTCACGGAAGGCACTGATATCGCGCGGTTCTGCTCCTCCAACTGACTGAACCTAACAGGTAGATTTGAACGCAGGTTGGAGGGGGTCTTAGTAGTCAAGCTGGTTTGCTTGATTGTTCACTAGCTGGCGTTCCCACTCCTTCCTTCTTCTGCAGCTCTGCCTCTTTCACTATACCTATCTCATTTTCTTGATTCTCTCTCTCTTCCTCGTCTTCAAGTGGCTCGCGGTGAGTCTCTCGCTCTCTCTCTCTCTTCGCTGCGATCTCCCTGTCCCGTCCTCACATTTGTTTAGCCAGGTGCCTTTGGCATCTCGCGGGGAACCTCCATTAGGTGGGGGGGGGGGGGGATTGGGGATTATCTTTGAGTTTTATCGGCTATGAGGTGCGTACTTGATCAAAATAACGGAATAGCGCGGTGATAAGGTGTGGTTTACAACGCAGGACACACATTTCCTTCTTGTTCCCCCACGTTTTAGCTAGTCTTGAAGAAGTTGCGAAACATCCAAAATGAGAAAATTATGGTAACATATTTGGGAATACAAATTTCACTGAAGACTCGGACGGTACATACTCATTGATGGGAAAAATATTCCCAATTACTTTGCTTAAATAAGGGACGGATGTGCCTCGAGATTTCTAGCATGGTACATGGTATACCAAAATATATGCTATAGCAAAAAGGGCTTAACGTAGTTGGTTGATCTCATTCGTTGGTTGATGATTAGGGCTCATTGGGCTAAAAGAAAAGTTAGAAAAAGGGAAGTCAGTGAGGACTGAAATTGTCTGAAATTGCACAGGTTGATATGAGTCTACTAGAATAATTTTAGTGGCATTTACTTTGTGGTTGATTGAGTCCATTAAATATTGCGTAAAGCCCCGCCTTATAGAACGACCTTACCTCAAACCTCGTATTTCTCAAACTTCACTACTTGAGAAGTTCGGATTCCAAGTGGACCTACAATTTATGATGTTACATAGTCTCCCAGGTTGCTCTCATCAAGCGCTTTTTCGCTTTCATTTTGGTTTATTATTCTAGGAATAATACACCTATGTTTTCGCGACGGGGGTCGGCGACTCCGATCGGGCTCAAAATTTGACATTATCCGTTTCAAGAGGTCTACATTCTAAATCCGAAATGTCTGTCCACCGTCCAGGCCGTTTTGGGCAGTAGGAATTTTTTTAAAAATCTGAAATTTTGACAAAATACTTGGTTTACCATCTAGTTGTGCCCGCAAGGTTTTCAGTCCGATCGCCCAAACCCGTGGGGCGCTATGGGGCATAATGGGGCTACGGGAGGGTTTTTTCGAAGGCTTTTAGCTATGGGATCGAGTTAGGTGTCGTTTTCGAAGTATTTTTGGACGTAGAATCCATTTTTTGGGGTCCCGGAACGATCCGATTTCACTGGGGCGATCATTAGGGCTTTCATGGGGCTAAAAATGGGATTTTTGAAGGATCCCAGGATGTTAAATATTTTTCGAGTAAAAAAATAAAGAATTTTTGAAAAAAAAAATCCAAAAAAAAATTTTTTTTGAGATAAAAACTTAAAAAAATTTTTTTTTCATTGACAGAATTAAATGTCTGCACAAGTAACGTATATCAAAGAATAATAAACCCTTGTGTAAAATTTGCAGCGTTTTTACTAATACAAAAACTGGTGATTTTAACATTGTTCATTCGATAACATACGATTCGCAGAGGAAAAAGCTGCAAATTTTACACAAGGGTTTATTATTCTTTGATATAGGTTACTTGTGCAAAGATTAATTACCTATGTGTCAATTACAAAATATTTTTGAAAAAAAGATTTGAAACCCCCAAAAATGGATTATGCGAGCAAAAATACTTCGAAAACGACACCCAACTCGACATCATTACCGAAACCCTTCAAAAATGTCCTCCTGTAGCCCCTTTTTAGCCCCACAGAGCCCCACGAGTTTGGGCGATCGGTCTGAAAACTTGCGGGCACAACTTAGTTGTCTAGTCTAGACGGTAAACGGAGTACGCTCACCGTACTACGGTGCTGACACCTACCATCGACATGTTTCTATTATTGACAGTCCTCTTAAATATACGAATTTTGTCAAATTTTCAGAAAAAAAAAAAAAAAAAAATCCTACTGCCCAAAACCGCTCGGACGGCGGACGGACAATTCGTTTTTGAAACCTAGACCCCTTGATGAGGATAATATCGAGTTTTGAGGACGATCAGAATTTTCGACCACCGTCGCGATTATACATAGGCGTATTATTTGAGGATTAATAAACCAACAAACACTGCACAATTTATAAGAGGGTAAACGATCCGATCTCACCGTGGGGATCTATGGGCTTTCACGTGGCTACAAATGGGTTTTTTGAAGGATCCCTGGAGGTCACATAAGCAAACCTTTTTCCGAGTAATTTTGAACGCAAAATATTTTGAAAAAAAAAAAAAAAACTTTCTGTATAGACCTACTATGTTTAGACAGATATGGGACCCCGAAAAAATGGATTTTGCGTCCAAAATTATTAGGAAAACGACTCCTTATGTGACTCCTGGGATCCTTCAAAATCCCATTTATAGCCACATGAAAGACCATAGATCCCCACGGTGAGAGATTGGATCGTTCTGGGACCCCAGAAAATAGATTCTAAGTACAAAGATACTTCGAAAGCGACACCTAACTCGACCCCATTAGTCGTAAACCTTCGGAAACCCCTCCCACATTTTAGCCCCATAGAGCCCCACGGGTTTGGACGGTCGAGTATTTTGTCGAAATTTCAGATTTAAAAAAAAAAAAAAACAGTTCCTAATGCCCAAAACGGCTCGGACGGCGGAGGGCATTTCGTTTTTGGAATCTAGACCTCCTAAAACGTATAATGTCAAATTTTGAGGCCGATCAGAATTTTTCACTTCCGTCGCGATTACATAGGTGTATTATACCAAGAATAATATACCAATACGTGACCATTTTTAGCGCTACCCAAATAATTTGAGAAATATTTTCTCTTGTGCCGACTATCAAGGAATTCGAACTGCCTTTTGTAGTCCATGGATGTGAGTAATTCGTCAAACTTACAATAACAGCGATGCCGTCATGCAAAAATGCAAATCGTTCAGAACCAATAATTGTGATAATCACGTAAAAATTTCACAACCAGTATTTAATACTTTTGGTCGCCAATAGATTTAATCTCAAATAGTTAACATCTAACTAAGCACATAATTGTTTATAACTTTAGGGAATAACATTTTTTATTTAGTTTCGATTATAAAAAAGTATATTTAATATACTTTTTTTAGAGTCGAAACTATACCAATTTGATAGGGCTATAAACGGAAATACGCGGTTTGTGTTTCGGTTCTATAGGAGGGTGTTCTTCTCATCCTGAACCCGAAGCGGCCCGGTATTCCTAAAATCGAGGGAATTTGATTAGTAGGTGCTCATTTAGACTTCCATGTTTGGCGTCCCGACGTGGGCTCAGGTGAGCGCTTATCCCTATTAAGAGAAATCATGCAAGTGGCCCGGGATGGCTGGAGGACCACCCAGCTGGCTCTGGCCCGACTTGATCCTCCTACAACAGGTGCCCTTCAATCTGATCTTTCAGATATTCTTCATTTCGTAAGGATTCGTAAAGATAGCGGTCCAACTCTGATTGTGGAACCAGCTTCTTAGCTTTTCTACAGTAGGTATGATGACGCAGGCTAAGTTCGTCGTATTGCTCGTAATTGGATGAGTCATAACAAGAAAAGTTAATTGAAAATTTCCTAAAAACTGTACTCGACTCCCAAAGGGAGTAGGTTGGAAAAAAAATCAGTTGAATTCATAGAATATAAAACGATACAAACTCTCGAAATGTTAACATTTGAAGTGGCGCATCCAGTTTATCTCCTCATCCTGACGGCTCTTTTTATGTCTCGGTTTCCTCTGTGAGCACTAGAAGGAACAAAGGTTATTCCATAGACCTTGCTGAGCTCCGAATAATGTGGCTATTCTACAAGGTCTGCGAGTAACGCTAACAACTTCGAACAAAAACGGGACTCTGGAATATTTTGAGAGAAGTTCATTTCCAAAGGCATTTATCCTTCTTGTCCCTTCATCTGTTTGAAGTTATAATTCATGAAATCTTCATCGTTAAGCTTATAAAGGGCCCTCCCGACTTTTATGAAAAGATTTGTTGAATACTCGAATATATAAATAAATGAGTGAAACAACCGAAAAATGGGAGTTTTAATGTTGCACCGAGCCGCCGAGAATCTGTGTTTTAAATATTTCCCTCCCCGGTTTTTGAAAAGCGATGAATTCAGCCTCGGGTCATTATTCGGACGAAAATTAGGTGAAATGTTTCTTTCTTTCATACAAGTATTTAGGTAGATGAGCTTAGCTTCATGACGGAATGGTTAAACACGCTTACTAAATTTCATCAGCAATCGACTTGGCTAAGACTTTGATTTAGTTTATTGGGAAAACGGAAAATATACATAAAATTCGGGATTGTGTAAATTTGAGAGGCGGCGAGAAATAAATATTGAAACGTAACTTATTATTTATTGAGCAAATATACCTATTTATAAAACGCTGCAAATTTTACACTAGGGTTTATTATTTTTTGATATAGGTTACTTGTACAGAAATTTAATTCTGTGTCAATAAAAAAAATTTTAGAAGAATATTTTTCTTAATTTTTTATTTTTTCAAAAACTTTCGTTTTTTACTTGAAAAATATTTGACCTCCTGGGATCCTTCAAAATCCCATTTGTAGCCCCATGAAACCCCCATAGATCGCAACAGTGAAATCGCGAAAAATGTATTCTACGTCCAAAAATACTTCGAAAACGACACCTAACTCGATCTCATAGCCAAAAGCCTTAAAAAAAAAACCTCCCGTAGCCCCATTTTAACCCCACAGCGCCCCACGGGTTTGGGCGATCGGACTGAAACCCTTGCGGGCACAACTAAGTAGTTGGAAAACCGAGTATTTTATCAAAATTTCAGATTAAAAAAAAAAAAAAACAACAAAAAAACCTACCTACCTACTGCCCAAAACGGCGCGGACGGCGGACGGACATTTCGGTTTTGGAATTTTGACCTCTTGAAACGGATAATGTCAAATTTTAAGGCCGATCGGAGTCATCGACCTCCGTCGCGAAAACATAGATGTATTATTCCAAGAATAATAAACTAAAAGGTGCAATCTTACTGTTCTCCTCGTATGACTGAAGGGGATGAAAGGATTCGTGTCGTAGACCTTCAACCCCTCCCCAATCCACTCGAATTCTGAAAATCATTATTGGTAGGTATATAAAAATGACGTAGAGAGTTATGAACGGTTCCGAGATTAAAGGTAGCTGTGAACAACATTTAGGTAGCTTTTAATCCAAGAAGCATTAATAGTTCATTTAAAATTTCAGTTTCTAGCAGGGTATGAAGAGAGAAAATAACATAACCCTGGCAGCTCCAACAGCTAAAACATCCACCACAAAAACATTGAACAAATAATTTCGAGATCTATATATCATTTTAGCACCAATTGCGTAATGTCTTTTCGTATAGCTCCTATGTCCTTCCATCGTATTTTCGCTCCCCTTATCTTGTGAGGAATCTACAGAACCATCTAAGAAAGGCGTTGAAGGTTATTGATCGGGGGAAGATGGAAGATGATACTGGGGATGCCAACAATACTGGAATCCGCAGGAGAACTTCACTCAACGAGATGAAACGTTATTGATCTTTGCTTGTAATAATTAGCGTGTTGTGAGGCAATATCAGAACAGTACTGTTCAGTCAACTCAGAGACTCTACCTATCTTGGATACAAGGCTCAATCAAGATGGCGCTCTTTATGTTTGACTTTATCCACCCCTCCAACCCTTCCTGTCGTTCTGCCCGTACAAACTGACTTCCCTTTGAACTTGGCTCCCGCTTTGGAAGTTATCCAACCATCGGTCCATTCTTCAAGGTAAGTTACATTATTTACTTAGAGACGGCACTTACCGGCAACTCCAACCAATTAAATACAAAACTTGGATCTGATTAATGAGATAGGTACCTAGTAGTTTCCTTTTTTTAAATTTGGAAATTTGGTGGCACATGAAGATGTGTTTGATGGTGTTGAAACTGTCGACGAAACTCGGTGTCCAATTTTGGGACGTCGAATTTGAAGCCCTCCAGGGGTATACAATGCACTAGGGAGCCAACCCCTGCTGGCAGCACCAGTCAACCCCCGCCCGTTCCACCATGTTCGGTGAATCAACAACTCGCTTTCCCATTTTCCTCACAGAAACATAGGAGGTCCGTTTCAAAATCCGATTTTAAATTAGGATTCAGCGTGAAAAAATTATGGGATAACGATACTGAAAATTATAAGATGAGGAATTTGAAGGATTCACAAATTACTGAAAAAGTTTAGTTCTCTTTTTAGCATGTTTCCTGCATTAATGAAATACAGGATGACTGTTTTTTGAAATCCAATTACAAATTTGTACGCAGCGTAAAAAAATTGATGGGAAATTAGTTACCAGTTATCTAGCAAATTACTTCTGAAGCTCAGATACGCCACATGGAGCTAGTGTTAGGTGGTTTCGAACTTTTCTCGTACAAAGCTCGCCCAAATATATATATTTCAAAATTTTCCAACTTCTAGACTTAGGAAAACTTACCTTAGAACAAAGATGAAGCAACCTGTGTCTTTGTCCACCTCCTCCTCCTTGTGTTGGGGTGTTATTATAGAATAACACCCCATATAAATATATATACATGTAGTATATTAATATACTCTATAATCTCTATAGAGTATTATAGTATAATTATACTATAATACTCTATAGAGATTGAAATTTAAAGCATGTGCCAATCGTGGAAGTAAAGCACGTGGGGCTTGAAGATAATAATAAACCAGCTGAGTTTTTAGGCATTATATTTTAGAGGTTTTAGGCATTAGATTTGAGGATTTCGTCGAACTTGAACTTTCTTTCTGCCTTCACTGCCTGCACTTCAGCAGCTGAAAAGCTGCTTTGATAGCTTATTTATTAAAAAAATATTTACTATCTAATAGTTAATATAATAAGTTACATTGATCTTAACATGTTTTCAAAACGGTGTACCTACTTCCTTCTGATCAGAGGCTTCACTAGTTACAGCGTGTTCCATGATAATCTACACAGCACGTGTATCCATCCAAAGCAATATTGTGTTTGAGTATCTTTCGGAATTCACAATTAAAATGATGGCCTCAGCGCCATACAGCACCATCAGTACTTAGCCATCCATTCATTAAGGGATTCACAGCGATTTTAAATGAAGATGCTGGTGGATTTAACGAATTGAAACAAGCTAGAAAGCTTTGCTGGTCTCGTAATGGGGGACCAAGTTTGCCAACAGAGGCTTCTCACGTTCATTATAATTCTCCTTCTTTCTTCATGGCTTTTTGTGCCTCTGCTCTTTTTTTAATTGAAAAACTTTTAAAATGATTAAAGAAACATAATAGAGATGAAACGGCCTTTTATTAAAAGTATACTTAGCTTTGGGCACGTGAAGAGGAGTCATTTGGAAATCTCTATTGAAAAACATCTTAATTATATGTTAGGTGAATGAGAGGGAAAGGTTTCTGGTTCTAAACGAAGCATAAGTAACAAGGAAAACACCCTGCCATTAGAGATGAGAAATCCACTGGCCTTTTCTATCCATTACGAGGCTCTAACCCCTCGACTATCCTACCTTAGCTTTGCTCACAGTTCCTTCCACCCACCACAACCCCTCCAACCCTTTGGATAAATTCCCCTCGCACCCCTTCCCTGCATATTTATAAATTAACTCATGAACCTCTTTCTCCAGTGACCTTCTTTCTTGTGGTGGTACTTAAATGAGTTCAAATGCGTACAATATAGCGATAATTAATTCGATGGGAGGCTTCAAGAAATGCACGACACCAACGAGAAATTCGTTCTATTAATAATTTCGGATGAAACGTTAACTTGATTTTGACATCGACTTAATAACCGAAAACCAAACGTAATGTAAATGGAGCAAAAATTTATAATTTTCGATCAATGTGTGTTAAATAATCTGTTCTATAGAATTTTGTCTATTAAAAAAAAAATTAAAAAAAAATTTATAAAATCATAATTTGCTAAATACATACCTACAAGAAGAGATCTTTAGTGTGAAAAAAAATCCTACGTTCAGAGATTTAATTTTCATTTACAAGTAATGATGGGTGCTGGTTGTTGGTTGAAGTAACAAGGGTAGCCCCTAGTTACATTATTAACATAAAATCTCACTTGAAATTGTACATCAATAATATTGTATTATATTAATTATTATATGTATACAGAGTTTCCCTAGCTCGCTTTTCCATAAAAAAATGAAAGAAAAGATTTTGCATAATTTCCAATTAATTTGGACGTATTTACAAGTCTGGTAGTCTGATTATGTATTTGAACTTTCAGATGGCCAGTATTTATTTGGCTCCTCACTTGTTGATAATATTGTATGTAATATATTAACACACTAAACATAATCGCCCATCGCCTCAATCATCACCTCACGAGGCCTACGCGAAGCGTGAGGATGAACCTTTGCATGAGAATAGGTAAAAGTTGGCTCCAGGGAGCCTGTTCCCCTTCGACCACTACTAATAAAACCCCAGCAAGGGCTGCTGATTTAGCGGACACTAAACTATTTGATCCCGAAATAGATTGCATCCTGGTTTGCAAGGCGTATAAAATGATGTTTGCTGTCCGGTGGGACTCGTTACGGCAGCCGCCAACCGGTTTGTTCTTCTTAGGTCGCAAGAGACGTCGACGCTCTTCCCCTCCCTGTAGCCATGTACCATTTTCACTGTTTTTCGCCCTTTCTTGATTAGTCGATTGTCCCATGATATCGTAAAGAGAGTGAATCGTTTCCGAGCTGATTCCAATCATTAGAATTCCTGTAATTACTATCAGAATATTGGCATTAATTTTACTAATGACATAAAAAAAAAAAAAAAAAAAAAAAAAACGCGGCCAGCGACAAGCTTGCAGTCAGATTGATTCCACCACAACGATAAAAATAATTAAGTAATTTTTATAAATTTTTTAATAAATTATTATTTTCATTGTCAACAAAAATAAACTCAAGTACAAAGTTGAACACTATTGGAATCGTCGCTTCGCCGACGAAGTTCGTGTTTTAACTAAGTTAGCGCGAAAAATTGTGTCACTAAATTTTGTATATTAGTCACTATCGACCTATCTATATAATATTATATATCTGTATACTATACTAATAACTTACCTATTAGTATAGTATACAGATATCTTATTAGTAATAAGATAAGGTTTGTTTACGCAGCCATCGGCTTTAAAACAATCTCAAGTTGAAATTCCAAGTGGTTGAATATCCAAAGAATGACCGCCTGTGTCTTTCCCTTGTATTGTTTTAGTTTCACTAATGTGATTGACATATGAATCGTCTCTTGTAATTCCAGAGGGGCTCCCTCTCAAATTTCAACGTCCAAGGGTGAACAGGAGAGCTCACTCAGCTGATCAGGAGAATTCCCATCATTAGAATCGTCTCTTGTACTCCCAGAAAGGCTCCATCTACAACTTCAACGTCCAAGGGTGAACGGGAGAGATTTTAGCTCACTCAACTGTTTAGGAGAATGTCCGTCATTTGAATCTTGTCTAGTTGTCTTAGAAGGGCTCCTTCTCAAATTTTAATTTTCTCTAGGCCTACTTGTCCTAGAAGGGTTCCCCCTCAAATTTCTACGTCCAAGGGTCAACAGGAGAGATAGAGGAATTCAACAGCTCCACAGGGTAGTTGACTACATCGTGGATGGCTACGAACGATGAAGTTCACGATGGCAACGATGGCAGCCTTTCTGGATGTTCAGTCGGTGGCTGATAGTTTGGCACGGTGGGCTCCTCCGGAAAATTCTACCATTTCTCCCGAACCCTGCTCCTCTCCCTCAAGCCGTTCTTGGAGGAACATTTTTGGTGAAAAAAATTGAGTGACGTCATTAAAAGCGTGTCGTGTCGCTCGGAAAATTTGCGAATCGTCGTGTCAATCATAGTGAATGATAAAATCTTCAGTTTAAATTCAAATTGAATGTAATTTCAGGATTCAATAATAATTATTGAATTACAATACAAATTGTGAATTACGATAATTATTATCGTTAGTCAAAATTTGTTCTCTTGCAACTAAACCTACAACATTTCATGGAATATTTTTCACAAGCAAAATCCCAAGAGGATGTAATTTTTTTAAATAATTTGAACAATTATTGCTACAAACAACAACCGACCATTTTGTTGGTGTTTCTCCAACTGCCACAATAAAATAAACCCGAGTTGGGAGGCTCACGGAGTCCAAAGTGAAAGAAAGCTCGCCGTACAAGCGGATTTGAAAGAGTTGATAGCTATTATCCTCTTAAAGAAGGTTAGTTAAGAAGAGTGAAGACTCACAAAGGGATAATCAAGGAGGCTCTGACCTGAGAATGCAACAAGATTGGTGATTGTTCTGCTGGGTTTGTTCAGGGCTGCTGTAAATGAATCGAGAAAAGACAGTAAATTTGGAGGGGATTACTTCGTTCTAGCTGGATTCATTAACGTTGGAAATGAATATGAGCTGAATCATTATTTCAGTCATGAAGTGGAATTCACCTCAAGATCATGAATATTAGCTGACACAACGTTTTTTTTTCATAAATCTTATGGTTGTAGGAGAACAGTTGCCTGAGTTAACAATGTCACGATCTAGTATTATACGTTGATGAAAATACAAAAACGCTGCAAATTTTACACAAGGGTTTATTTTTTATATAGGTTACATGTCCGAATATTAATTCTGTGTCAAAAAAAAAAAAATGCAAAAAATTTTGTTTCAAAACTTTTTTCTTTAGTACCTAGTAGTGTTTTTTAGTAGCCCCATGAAAGCCCTATATATCCCCACAGTTAAATCGGATCGTTCCGGGGCCCCAAAAAATGGATTCTACGTCCAAAAATACATCGAAAACGGCAAAACTACATACCAATGATGAAAAACGGGTAAACCTTCCAAAACTGTCCCCTAAAATTTCCAAATTTTCCCGATTGCATGGGGAAAGAGTGAACTAAAATGAAGTAAACAACAATTAAATTGTTGTAATTTTCAGAATTACATGATCCGCACAAAAAGAGGATACCAACCTTTATAAGACGATTAAATTTTGTTACAGCAGATTAAGCGTATCAGTAGCCCAGTTACCAGTCAGCGTATTCTGTATTTTCTAACTTTTGACTTTTGCTCTGTTGTTGTTTTTGTCTTTGGCTTTGGCAAATAAAAAATTCTTGATTCTTGATTCTTGTCTAGCGTTCTGAACAATCAAAACCAATGCCTACAGCATCGATTACAAATTATCTCCTGTAAGGTAAGACTAACTTAGGAAAAAGAAACTGATTGAATTACACTATTTAATGGATGTTGAAGATGGTTAGGGATGTTTGGGATCCAAGGATGGTTAGGGATCCAATGGTTGAACTATCTCAAACTTTCCCAAGCTACTTCCGCTGCTTCAAAACTTCAATGCTCATCAATATTTTTTACTACTTTCCTATCCCCCAGAAAGTGCCTACAATGCAGAGTTTGCTCATTCGTACTGTTCAATAATAATAAAAAAACCTATGTACTTGACGTAAAGATTCAGGGACGAATAAAAAGTTGCTATAGGGTTGTTAAGAATACCTATCCCATTTCAGAGCACGTTTACCATTGAATGTCAGCAGACAAATCTCTTCTTCAAAAAAGAAACAGAACATCGCAGTTAGCAAGTATGGAAAGAATCTATCGGGTATGTAAAGGCTGGGTGTAGTAATGTATGTTTTACGCTTGAAACTTTCTGTGCTGATGAAGAAGTTTTCCCCAATCACTGAAGTCTTGATGTGTAGTCGTAAATCTCACGCGCTACCACTTTTTTTTAATAACTACCCGCCTTTTATGATTTTCACCTCTGCTAATTTTAGGGCCAACTAACTAACTAACACAATGCCCCGCGGGCAGCTTGAGCATATAGGTGATTTCCCTGACCAGATGGAAGCTGATCCGGGGAGGTGAAAAATCTCGCGAAGGTGCACTTTGACTTATGGCTATGACGTAGGTAATTCATAGGTGCGTTAACTAGCTCTCCAAGTCTCATAAACCCTGGAGGAGGACTCAGGGCAATTACAATACACTACCTTTAGTCTTAGCGGCACTCATCTCTTTTGAGATTATCATTAACGGGAAGGGAGAAAAGGGGGCTATTATTACTTTTATGACACCATAATATTTTAAGGTGTCTTGATTGCGGGTTTACAACACAATTTTCGGTTGTGTGGCGGATGATGGCGCAGATTTCTGGCGCAGCCGGCGTGATAATGTGACGACCCTGTTAACGTCGTCTATTTCTCCCACGGTCGGTCAAATTGGTTCGTTGTTTTTCTATTTCAAATTCGTTGACATTTTGTTGGGTGGTCCTGGTTTTGCTCTTACGACGCTTCCATAATAAAAAAATTAAATATGTAGTAGCACCATCAATGCTTTTTTGCGAATATCCTTCTCCTAAAATGATAACATTTTTACACCAGCTATCATCACTCACTCATGTGTAAATGGAACTATCGGAAAGATGTAGTAGTCATAAAAATTGACGAACCGCGTATCGCAAAGATTAGGGAGTCTTCCAAGTATAATCGAGCTCAACCCGTGGAGTTATATTGGCGAGCGATAATTCAACGGGCTCACGGAAGGACAGGGGTCAATGACGAAGTTGGACACAAACAGTCGGGAGGGTCCTCTTTGGTACAACTCGCTCTCCTTTAGCTAAGTTCCTTTCTGTTTGATGTGCTAATGTTCCAGCGGTCCACCATCGGGCGCCTCGAACCTCCAACTTCCCTCTACAACATTGCCTTCCCGATGGTGAGTTCCTCGCATAGATTCGTCCTCTTCCTTAAGATCGGTCTTCAAAGGGATCGACCCGACCCCTAACATAATGAAAACAACCGATTCAACCTAAAGTTTATCAGTAAAGGGAATATAATACTCAGGGTTATCATAGTTTGGAAAAGTTCTTTGGAAGCAATTTCCACCTCTAAGTAATAACTTCTAGAGCGTGAGGTTTGCCAAAGAAGTTCAAAATACCCAGGGAATTGACGCTGGAAATGTGTGACTACTGCTTGAGGGTCCTACATCGCTGTTATTTCAATGTGAGAAGATACAAATTTATATCTTCCTATATTATAATAGTAGTACCTACATTACTCTGCACCCGACAACCGCAACCCAGGAGAAAACCTCAAAAGGTCGACCCGGCATGGAAGAAGAACCCTCATAATCCTTAACAGAGTAAGAAAAAATGAAAAATAAAATAGCATTCGACGCGGGAGAAGTAGGGATTAATAATTGGCTTGGGTGGAGGAAGGCGGGGTGACCTCTCGACCTCTCAACATTAGAAACCCGAGGAATTTATTTACACTCAGGAGAACAAGAGGCGAATGTTTCCCACTGTGTGAGATGCGAAGGTCCAGATTACGCGGGTCCTGCAACTGTGCCTACGGTACCCACATAACTAACGCCAAGATCCCATCAGAGATAGCACTCGTAGAACCGGTGGTATTCACCGCGGGAGGGGACTTGGCATTGTACTGAAAACCAGGATAATTATACTTGAAATTCGGTCTTCATATTGGGACAATTGACCAACTGATGCGTTTGGAGACCCAAACTTTAATTTGTAACGATGCCTATGAAGCAGGCACTTGAGAAGGTCAAGGAAGTATGACGAAAAAATGACCAAGTTTTAATTGACTGCAGAGGAAAAGTGTTCATGATCTCCCATGAACAACTAAGTTACAGTTGATAACCCTAGAGGTCCTCCACACCTGAACCCAAACTCCTTTCTAAATAGTTACACGTCTCACCAAATGACTCATCCCGATCCTTTTACTCGGCTCCGACCTCCCGAAGAATAAATAAGATCATTTATTACCCTACAACTCCGAAACCCTTGCCTTCCTTTTTTTTCTCCCAATCCTTTCCTCTTCCAGGCACTCTCTCTAATCCACGGGGTCGCGAATATCACAAGTTCGCCTCGTGGAGAAACTTTAAATTTGAGAGCATACAAAATATTGGCTAAAATTCGCTTTTGGAAATCCTTATCTTTATGATAAATTCACAGCAATAAATTCACAACGGTTTGGTAGATTGGTTCCCATAATGGGACATTTTTGATGAGTGGGAGAATATTTGGGTTTATTATTCTTGGAATAATTCACCTATGTAATTGCGACAGAGGTCGAAAATTCTGATCGGCCTTAAAATTTGACATTATCCGTTTCATGACACGTAGATTCCAAAAACAAAATGTTCGTCCGCCGTCCGAGCCGTTTTGGGAAAGAGGATTTTTTTAAAATTTAAATCTGAAATTATGACAAAATACATACATCCCGGGGTCCCAGAACAATCCGACTTCTTTTTTTCAATTTTTTCAGAAATATTTTCTTATTGACACAGAACTTATTTTTGCACCATTAACCTATATCTAAGAATAATAAAACCTTGTGTAAAATTTGCAGCGTTTTTAACTCAGATTTCGCAATTTTAAGCGCGCAGCACATCCAAAATGATGAGGTTGTTTGCCGACGGTGCAGAGGTCTAATCCAATGAGGTGGTTAGGGAAGGAAAACGACTCCTCTGCTGATGTGGGTAGGTACTAAGTTGGGTTGCTCGAAACCTGTCCCCACGCTACAATAATTGTTTATTCGAATAAACACCAGCAAATCCCAAACATATTCGGCAAAATCCCACATTCAAATTAAAATGGCACCAAGAAGTACCTATTGAAAGTATTAGTAGTACGGAATAGTTTTCGGAGCGAAGTGGTCCACAATCTATACACTTAGCCACTTTCAGATCACTATTCTCCAAAACGACTGATTTGTCGAAATACTGAAGTGAGTTCAATTGGTTGGCACTTCCAAACTTTGTTCCAAATTTTCTTTCTTATTCATCTATTATGATTTAACTTGATATCACTAAGATGTTCAGCTCGACATTGCGGGTATTTATGAAAAGAAGCCCAGAAGCTGCCAATTGCTTTTCAATTCTCCTCATGCTCCTTGATCATACGCACGACCACCTAGTGACCCTCTTCCCAGCTTAAGCCAGCAGCCCCGGAAATATCCCGACAAACAAGGAAATCGCCACACCCTGGCCGCAGTTTTAACGCACAATCGGCGCGGTCTCGGGGACCCGAACAAAAGACATCTTGATCGAATGAAAAATGGTAAACTTGGGCTTCCAAGCCCTTTGAATCCATTTGATTTATCGACGAGCAAAGTGGGTAGTGAATCTCAATAATAGCTCCCTATTCTCTGGCCGAATAATAGAAGCTCTCTAGTCTCCCTATAGAAACCTTCTTCGAGCGGGTATTCAAATATACCACTCCAACCGGCGTTACTACTATTTTCTCATTTTAAATTTACCCGCATTCCTCGGTGCTAATATTCAAATAGACCTCTTCGTTCGCCGCCAGCTTTACATTAGGATTTCCCTTTCTCTCCCACCCTCTCTAGATCATCTCCCTTCTGTTGTTTAAAGCATTGTTGTTTCAGAGTTTCACTCGATCTGTGCTCATTTTTGGCTAACGAGTTGAAAACTTGTTCATGTCCCTTCATCCCTATTGTTCTAATCCAAATCTAGGAACCAGGCGAATCTGGCGGAGGGTTGGGCGTTAAAGAGCAGAACCACCTTTCTGAAAAAACGCTGCAAATTTTTCACTGGAGTTTATTATTCTTTAATATAGGTTCGTTGTGTAAAAATTAATTCCGTGCCAAGAAAATATTTTTGCGAAAAAGAAAAGTTTTCTGTACAACGTTTGGACAGATGAGGGACCTCATAAAAACGGATTTTACGGAATTACTCGGAAAACGACACTTTATTTGACTTCCTGGGATCTTTAAAAAATCCTTTTGTAGCCACATGAAAGCCCATGGATCCCCACGGTGAAAACGGATCCTTCTCGGACCCCAGAAAATGGAATCTACGGCCAAAAATATTTCGAAACTGAAACCAAACTCGACCCCATAGCCTTGAACCTTCAAAACCCCCTCCCGTAGACCCATTTTAGCCCCACAGAGCCTTCGGGTTGTGGCGATTGGGCTGAAAAACCTTGGAGGCACAAGTAGATGGTAAACCGAGTACCTATTTCGTCAAAATTTCAGATTAAAAAAAATCCTACTGCCCAAAACGGCTTGGACGGCGGGCCGCTCAAGAAAATTTCGCTTTTGGAATCTAGACATCTTGAAACGTACGCCTATCAGAATTTTCGACCTCCGTCGCGATTACATAGGTGTACCTATTATTCCAAGATTAATCAACCAAAAGAGTAGATGACAAGACATACTCCGGGCGATGAAACGGCAGAGTGAAACTCGAAGCTCACGGACGACCCTGATCATCAGCGATTTTGGGGCATGACTCGAAACAAGCAACGGCCAGGTGATACATTTTTGTGGAATGGTTGTAAAGAACAAACAGCACATGGGCAGGGGTGGATAGATGAAGCTCAACGAAAATTGGAGATGGCGCAAAAGGGATTCACCAATGAATGAAGTTTTTGAACGAGTTGTCCCGGCGTGTTTTGGAAAAGGAAGTTTAGATGATTCGAACCCAACGTTGTTGTGCAGTCCAGATGGCCAGACCGAAATTATTCTACGAAAAGAAAAAAAAAAAATGCGAACATTCATTCCGTACATGAATTTATTAGGAGGGCGTTCCCCGGACAAGGAACTGTTGTTTCCATCGCTGAAGTCGAAATCACGATAGTAAATCATACGAACGTCATAGACGAAACGGGAAGCAATATTGCTGGGGTGATCAGGGCTGTCCGGGATAATCCTCTGGGCTTGAGCTCTCCTATGGGTATTTAATAAAGGCCTTTTGAATTATTATTACGTCAGATTGAACTGGAAATTTAAAAACAATTACGGTCAACCCCTTATGTCTTCCTAATTGAGATCAAGGGGTGCGTCATCTTCATTCCCGTTGATCAATCTAGCTAGAAGAGGCGAGGGGCCGAACCAAAATTTAATAAATAAGATAAATCAATTCTAACCACCTTAGGTAATATTTCAAGTTCCGGTTTGTTTCATTGGATTAAGTTAAAAAATGTATCTATTCAATCTTTAAATGTTATTGGACGTATAAGTCTTCACAGTTAGATATATATATATATATTATATAACCATATGAAGACCACAGGGAAAGAAGGGGGAATGTGTGAATTTTTCCATTCTGAGAAAAATGAAATTGAAAGTTTGACGCGTTCTACTCATATCCATCTTCATGAAAGGCTGGGTCGTTTTATTTTTCCTCATTAGTTAAACTTTCATCTAACGATATAACGGAAAGAGAAATAAATTAATGAACATCCACAATTTGTAAATAATTTTATTGAAAAAAAGAAATCCGCAATTACTCAAAAAAGTGAAAGAAGGGGGAGGGTCAGAGAGAGAACAGGGAAAAAAGGGGGAGAGTGAGAGAAAAAAGGACAATTTTATTATTTTCACTACTCCCCGCGTGTGCCGCTTTTCTTGCCCTCCTTGCGTCTGTATTAACATGGATATGTTTTTGGGCTGGGGGTCATTCTAAAATTTGCGACACCAAACGACACCAAAATTTGTTCGCGAAAACTATAATCACATGATTGGTCTGTAAGGAAGTTTGGCGGTTGGTTACTAGAAACTGTTTCTACTCTACAACCAAAATTTGTGACGACGAGTTTACAGTAAACATATCCATGATTCAATGTTTTTCCGTGAAGCGGAGAATTTCCAGGGTTTTTTAATTTTGAAACGTATCTCCTCGCTGCCATCGACTGACAAAACTGTTTCAAGTGGAGTAAATCCTTAAACTTTTCAAAAGAAATCGGTCGCCGGCCTGGAATAGAAACACGAAAATTAATAGCCCCAATGAACAATTTATTTTTCCTTACCTACATAGGTCCGAGTTTTTATAATATCATTGAAGTCTAAAGGTGGGTAAGAACATTGGTTATTGACTCACCAGTGTAAAGCCGTGGTGGCAAACAATATTGTCCAATCGGGTAATCACACGTTTGCTAACATCAGACGTGCCAACGGAGTACCTTCCTCTTTCTTTCCCTGTTTTCTTTCAAACCTTCCCCTTTCTTTCCCTTCATTCGGACCTTCCCCCTTCTTTCCCAGTAATTTCAGATCTAACATAGGCTATTTCTTGCAGACCCTCCTCCTTTTTTCCAAGTTTGATCTCGTATTATGAAACTACATCCTTGGGAGAGTTTGTTGCCAACCTTAACTCATTTTCGAAAAAAAGTGACCTTCCCCCTTCTTTCCCTGTGGTCTTCATATGGAATGGAAGATGCAAACGTCTTTTCAATGCAAAGAAACCACCTTCCTTACACCTCTCTTATTTAAAAAGCTACTTACGTATACGTCACTTAACATTAAGAAAAGCCTCGTAAACTCATTTATAATGCCACATTTAAACTATAGTTTACCTGTCATGTGTGACCTCAAATATGAAAACAGAATAAAGCTGCAAAGAGCGCTCAATAGCGCGGTTCGATTTGTTTTGAATTTAAATTTCGATGATCGGGTCTATGACAAGTACAAGACGTTGCAGTTTTTGAAGATTGATGAGTTGATCCAGTATAATGTAGTAACGTTCATGCATCGAATAATAACTCACGAAAAACCCGTCTACTTATTCGAAAAATACAAATCCTTTTCAGTTATCCACAATGTTCACACCCGAAATAGTTTGCTTTCTTTTCGCTTGCCACTGTCAAGGACGCAGGCTTATCATGAATCGTTTTTATGTAAGAGTATATTATTGTACAATGGCCTTTCTCAGAAAATCAAAGAAGCCAAGAGCCATTTCACGTTCAAAAACTCGCTTAAAGAATACCTTATAGCCATGCATTGATTTTCAAATGTTTACTGGCTTACTAACGTCCACCACCACTTAGAAAAGAATTCGCGAGTGAATGCAGGACTTGCGAAATAGAACTCCAAATACTGTGCTCAATAAGCGCTGCTCATCCTTGTTCATTGGGAAGGAGGACACGCAGGAGAGTGTCGGAACTATCTGTATTGAGAGACTAACTCTCTCAAAGTGCCGACCTGGCGACATAGTCGCGAATGTTGAATGCAAGGCCTATCAGTGATTTGTATGCTCTTACCTGCACACGCTCCAAACGCTCCCGATATGGAGCAAGTCCAGAGCCGTAAAGCGGGATGTTTCTACATTTTTCACCATCAGGAAGGACGATGTAGCTCCTCAAGTTGAGAACTAGGGTTGCTCCCTGCCTACAGTTGGCTTGAAGAGATATCGGTTTATATCATAGAGTGGACGTAGATACCTGAGAATAATGTATGTGACGGGTAGAATCAATATATTGATTTGATCAAAATTGATGAAGATAGAATCGATATATCTTAATTTCAATAGGTTCTGTCTGAGAAATAACGCCGAAAAAAGACAACTAGCGTACTTTGGATACATGCAGCGCACCATACAAATAATTGATGATGACGTAAAAACGCTGCAAATTTTACACAAGGGTTTATTATTCTTTGATATAGGTTACTTGTACAAAAATTTAATTCTGTCAATGAAAAAAAAATTTTTTTTTTGGATTTTTATATTTCAAACTAAAATTTTTTTTGAGGGGATTTTTTTCAAAAATGTTCTTTTCAAAAATTATGTATTTTTTACTCGAAAAACATTTAACCTCCTGGGATTCTTCAAGAATCCCATTTTTAGCCCCATGAAAGCCCTATAGATCGCGACAGTGAAATCGGATCGTTCCGGGACCCCAAAAATGGATTCTACGTCCAAAAATACTTCGAAAACGACACCTCACTCGATCCCATACCCCAAAGCCTTCAAAAAACCCCACCCGTAGCCCCATTATAGCCCCATAGCGCCCCACGAGTTTGGGCGATCGGACTGAAAACCTTGCGGGCACAACTAGATGGTAAACCAAGTATTTTGTCAAAATTTCAGATTTAAAAAAAAATTCCTACTGCCCAAAACGGCCTGGACGGCGTACGGCGGACGGCGGACGGACATTTCGGATTTTGAATGTAGACCTCTTGAAACGGATAATGTCATATTTTGAGGCCGATCGGAGTCGTCGACCCTTGTCGCGAAAACATAGGTGTATTATTCCAAGAATAATAAACCAAAAGAATCAGATAAGGAGCTGCATCAGTGTTATTTTCAATCCCAGCAGTGAGCAATGATGGCCAAAGAGGAATCGTTCGGTGTATTCGTGAATCGATTGGAGGCGAAGATGGTTCTCATTTCTCGTTCGTCTTATTTTCATACAGTTACTGACAGGGTAAGATGAAGGAGGAAATATGAGAAGTTTCCTCCGCTGAAGGATTGTTGGGGAGGGTTTGGCTCCTTTGAAGGAAGTTGCTAGGCAAACAACAGCGTTCAGGACCCCGTTAGGTAAACCAAAGGAGAGAATCTGTGTAGGGGGGCGATGGGGTGTAGAGGGGGTGGTTATGTGGAAATCTGTCTATCAGTAATTAGTGTTAATGTGGGTTTGGTTCGGCAGGGGTAGGGGGAAGGACCTGTTTCCATGACAACCTCCGTCTTTAGTATTGTGTTGTTTATTTGAATACGATGCGATAGTTTGTTTGGGGAAAGACGGCTTGCGCCAAGTGGAGCGGGTAACCGGCTTGAATGGAGATCAAAGGCTTCTCCTCACCCTCAGTCCTCTCCCGGCTTCTCGCTGCAAGTCTAGATATATAATTACATCCTCTTCCCTTCTCCTCCGGTCCTCATCCAGCACGCTAATCTACTTACAAGACAGATACACACGTACACACCAGCAGATGCTTCACACAGACACACGTTGAGTTTGAATGCTCTCTCAGTCTCTGATTGTTCTATTTGCTTATCAAGTCTCTTCCGCCCGATACATCACTTGACAAACTCGTCTCACTGTCAGTGAATATGTGAACAACTACAAACGAGAAATCCTCCAACTTACGACGACTCAGTTCAACTGACTTCTACTGAACTTTTCAACCTACCTGTTAGGTAGGCCTAGCAATCTAGGCATATAATGGCCAGTTTAGGGAATTTTTATATGCCCGTCGGTCTACCTCACTACTTGTTGGTCTCTTTTCTCATGGAAAATAAGTATTGGAGAGTAAGCTACTTTTCTGATGGGAGTAGCTGGGTAAATGTGACCTTCCAAATGAAAAAAAATAAAAAATAAATAAAAATAAATAAATAAACAAAAATGAACAAATAAAAATAAAAATAAATTTACAGTCGACCGAGTTTACTGAGCTTTTACAAACAGTTAAATTCAAACCACTCGCTTCGGCGGTACATAATATATACGAAAATTGGAACGATACAGAGAAAATTAGCGTGGGCCTTGCGCAAGGATGACACGCAAAATCGTGAAGCGCTCCACATTTTTGGGGACTCGTCGTAGGCCGCGACTCAGTGGAGACCGCGGCCGACTGTGGTGGTTGATGTACGAGGGTTCGAGACCCTCAGCGGGCTAAATTAATTTCGGCCCGTCCTCAGGTCCCGAATCGAAGTTCCCACTCGCCTACGTCACACTTGTGGAAGAGACACAGAAAACGTGAAGCACAGTCGCACGTGTCGCGCAGTTTTCGCTTCCCGGTCAATTAAATTTTTTCATTTGCATAATAAACCAAAATGAACCCCTTTTTTGTCAGAAGTTTCATAATTAATTGAAATGAGCAAAAATGATTTCTGTGACAATAAAAATATTGTTGAAAAACTTCTTTTTTTTCTTCAAAAACACTTTTTTTCACTCGGAAAATATTTGACCTCCTGGGATCCTTCAAAAATCCCATTTGTAGCCCCATGAAAGCCCTATAGATCCCCACAGTGAAATCAGATCGTTCCGGGACCCCCAAAAAATGGATTCTACGTCCAAAAAACTTCAAAAACGACACCTAACTCGATCCCATAGCTAAAAGTCTTTAAAAAACCCTCCCATAGCCCCAATTTAGCCCCATAGCGCCCCACGTGTTTGGGCGATCGGGCTGAAAACCTTGAGGGCACAACTAGATGGTAAACCGAGTATTTTGTCAAAATTTCTGATTTAAAAAACGTTGGACGGACATTTCGGTTTTGGAAAGTAGACCTCTTGAAACGGATAATGTCAAATTTTGAGGCCGATCAGAGTTGTCGACCCCCATCGAGATTACAGAGGTGTATTATTCCAAGAATAATACACCAAAAGCAAAATTTTTCATTTAATGAAATTTCTCGCCAGACGTCTTGGGACCTCACTTCGTCACTTCGCTCACTCAACTGCTATCCAATGTGCGCTGGACACTGTGCTGCCCTGCCCCATTTCCCTGTGCTGCTCTGCCCTGCGGTGTGCTGCACCGACTGCGCCACGCAGCTCAATGTGCGCCTTAGTTAAAGTAGAAGTCAGGTTCAGAGCCAGATGGGGGGTTACCTCCGCCCCATGGAGGAATAGCTATTCCTCCATGCCTCCGCCCCTTGTGAAAACAGCAAATTTATAACACAATAAAATCGACTTTCTAAGTCAAAGTATTTTACATTCAAACAATTAAGTTATTAGACGAAATACAGAAAGGTAGGTATGGTACAATCAAAAAAGTTTTCAATATCGATTAAATAAAAAGGAATTTACAACAGTTGTGTAGTTACTACTAACACTATAGAAACAGTTGTTTTTTAACAGTAAAGAAAGTGTGAAATAACTTTCCAAAACATTAAATACGAAATTTTCGTACTGCGAATTTGTTACTGCTCAACTATCAAATGGACTGCAGTTCAGCATTAATAAGTGCCAATGATAAAATTCATCATCAACGATATTACAGATGAATGCAAGGACTCTCGTTCTATTGTGGGGAGTTTACGTCCAACGTTTATGGCCCCGCTGGAGCTCCGAAGTATAATGAAAAGCATTGAATTAGCACACTCAGCGAAAATCCATGAATTCCGAGGAGTCAACGACATCCCGTTAGGATCATAACTAATTACATACCAGGTGCAACGATGTTGTGATGGAGCATAAGAGGGGAATGAAGGGGAAAAAAGACGAAAAGTCGCTTTGGAGAGGAGTCGCTTCTGTAAAGGTCACAAACATTGAAGCCCTTGTATGAGGAGACAATATTTACGATCTGGTGCTCTCTTGAATACTCGGCCACTATATAACGCTGAGGATCAAAATCCCGCTTTTATCGCTCGGAGCCTCCTCTTCTCTTCTTCATCATCGGGATCGTTAAAGTTTTTATTTTCCGCGATGGTGAAGTAGGTAGGCATTAGAAAAACAGCCTGAGGTATGTAAACAAGTGCACGCCCCAGGGCCCTATCTCAGACCGGACTACATTTTAAAATTTATCTATGTATGTATTTCAAAATGCAGTAACTGGTTGAACATAGTTGATATGTTGAAGCTACTGTACTTATGGAGGAGCACATTAAGAGGTAATGAACGCGGATCTGCAGAGCCTTGTACTATATACTACATTGATATCATGGGTACAAATTTAAGTTATTATCACGTTTTATTATGCCATGATCCAAATTTCCTGTACGTGTCGATGTGAATTACAATATTAAGGTTAGTAACACAACTGTTGTGAGCTGCCAGTTTTGAGGTCTGCCATCTTCTCACTTAGTGCCGGTAGAAACCTCACACAATCCTGACGCGGTAGAAACCTCACAAAATCCTGACGCCGGTAGAATCCTCACACAAACCTCGGCCCTTTGGACATGGCCAGGGGGCAAGCACCCCCGGATGCTTTTTGCTTTGATCCTACGGCTGAAATTCAAGAAACATGGAACATGCTTTCTTTATTAACTGTGGGATTACGTGTTGGAAAAGTAACTGTCCGACGCCGAGCTAGTGGCCTAACGAACAACCAGTGAGGACGTCGAACTAGTTGCCTAACGTAGGCACGACAGGTGAGGACGTCGAACTAGGGGCCTAATGTAGGACAGGTGAGGACGCCGAACTAGCGGCCTAACGTACAACAGGTGAGGACGTTGAACTAGTGGCCAACCGTACAAGCAGTGAGGACGTCGAACTGGTGGCCCAACGAACGACCAGTGAGGACGCCATACTAGTGTCCTAATGTACGACCGGTGAGGACGTCGAACTAGTGGCCTAACGGTAAGACAAGTGACGACGCCGAACTAGTGGCCTAACTTTTGAAAAAAAAGAGGATGCCGGACTAGTGGCCTAACGAATATTTATATATTACGAAATATATAAAAGTGACACTCTCGCGTCTCCCTCCGCGTCTAATAACGTTTTTGGGCAGTTAGATCACGTTCTATGCTAAAAGTAAAGTCGGATTTTTTGTGTTAACCAACCATGTCATGGTTCTCACAATTGGAGCAGGAGCCGACCCCGCACTTGTACTTTGAAACGCTTAAGAAATTCCTTGCTCCAGAGAAAGGATTCACATAAACTTGCGATCTGAGGTGAATCGATTACCGACCAGACAGGTATTATGACACGTGATTGAATGTGGTCAATCATTGGAGTTCGTCCCCGGAATCAGGCTAATCAGCGCTCCGTCTGATTTGTAAAGAAGCGGAATGCTATCGCCTTAGTCCACGGGGACACCCTCAGGTCCACCGCGGTCCCCACGCGGTTCGTGATATAGCTTACCTATTACTACCCAAAACCAAAGCTACCGTTTCATGAACCCTACTCTACAAAAATCATAAGGCGCGTCTTTCTTCTTACTTTGGGTTTCGCTTAAAGAGGTATAAAATACGACGAACATCTTAGAAACCACCCAACACAAATATTGATTGATCGAAGAGGAAGTGGAAGAGAAAGATAGGCAACTGGAAATACTTGTCAGGTGACTCTAAGGAGGAAGTGCTAATTAATTACCCCGCAATGAGCAGCCAAGTGGAAAGAGGAATGGAGTGGGGGAACTGGAAGAAGGGTGAGAAAGGATGGTGAGGTGGGGAGAAGCCTTCTAAGATAAGTCATGAATAATGTGCATTGTACGTATGCCCTTTGAGAGGAGGCCCAATTGATTGATTACACCCCAGCCCTACCCCCTATTCACTCCTTTCAATTGATTTTATAAAAGAAATCCCTGAGAGCTCAAGTACATTTTTCTGTTCCTTTCCTTTTTTCCCCACTCTGTCTAAACCTTCCTATTGTCCCTTATCGCATTATCGGAACCAAAGCAAATGGACTCCCCACTCTTCGCCCCTCCAACGTTCCATTTCTCGCTTTATATCTTCTGGAGCTTTTTCCGCCACTAATAATTTGCATGGTTGTATAGCTAGTGAGAAAAAAAGAAGTGAATATTTCATTCTAGGCATTCTCTTTTTTTCTCCCAACAAAAAGAGAAAACTCAGCCATTGGTTGTATTTCAAGAGATGAAGATGAACATCAGACACATTTTTCATCACCTAGGTAAACAAGTTGAACCATTAATTAATAAGATACGCCTAAATGGATTGATGTGTCTTCCAACATGACTGGAAGTATGAAATATTATTGACGGGACTGATGGGATTGTTGACCCTGACGCAAACAAGCGCTGGACAATCAACTGTCGGTTAATTCGGATTTTTCTAATTGGATATTCATAACGGAGTTAGGGGGGGCGACGCGGATAGGGGCGGGTGACAGTGCAATATCCTGACTGCCTCTTCCTCAATAATCAAAACAATTTGCCTCCAATAGTTGAATTACAGATCCAATCAGAGGGGCTTGCTCTGGCCCCCAATTCCTTACGGGGGTTTTACGAGGTCGGAACTTGTAACTCGTCATGTTCCATCGGGTCATTTGTTTTCACACATCAGGTGGACTGGGCGAGAATTTTCATTTGGCTATGCAGGCTATAAACTGCAACCATTCACATCACTGTTAAATAAATATTTCATAAATTATTTATAAACGCAAGAGAATAATAATTATTTATAAAATAAGAGAATAATGTTTTAATTATTAAAACATTAAGGTCACTCCCAAAAGTCCTATGAACTTGAAAAATATATATCAGTAAATTCAAAGCATATTGGCCAGACAATTTGTTTTGGGGATTGGGAAGATAGAGGAATTCTTTATTGGCACATCACAAGTCATACATAATATTATGAAAAAATTATGATTTAAAAACACAGAGTAAATTTATAACGTGCCCACGGAAGGCTAAGTTCTCATTGAACTGTGAATGATTGTGTTCAATTAGTATGCAAATAAAGAGGGAAATTCGCAACAACGTCTGAAAAAAAATTCGTCGAGTTTTCCGTGCTGTGTCCTGCTCGTTCTCACAACATGTCATGTTTCTTTCTTAGATAAAATGAATGAATACAATTATAACTCTGTATCATCGTAAATTGAATAAGAAATTTGAAAACAGAAAGACCCATATTATTTTATTTTGGTAATGTATAACATGCCGTGTTTCCTTCTTAGATAGAATGAATGAATATAATTCTTCTGTATCATCAACCGAATAAGAAATTTGAAAACAGAAAGGCCCATATTATCTTATTTTGGTAATGTATAACATTTAATAATTATTTATTGTATAATTCCACTCTTATTTATATTCTTTTAAAAAATTGTGTAATTTTTTTGTTTGTTATTTACACTTATGGCTCTTGTGAGGATTTTTTCAAATGTTACACAATAAAAAAAAAATCTTCATTCAAAATTTTTATTCTTCTGCAAGCGGTCCCGGTGAGGTGAACTACCGTTTCCCTCGATCAGCAAAGTTAGACTACCTATGTTGTGCGTGGTTAGTAGTATGAGTGACCGCGTGAAAAGCGAGGTCACCGATATAGAATATGTATATCTAATATTTTCTGCGTTCAATCTGACTGCTCATTCCTCGCGGGGGGCGCAATCGTCAAAACGAGTTTCCGATCCTCCTTGAGACGACCATCCTCCGGCCGACGAGTCCGTGACAGCGGCAGCCAGTCGGACGAAAATTCTAGAGTGAAAATCCCTTGTTTCATTTAGTTTCATTATTCTTCTCCAAACAACTGTAGTTGTCGTTATAACGACATGCAGGAAAACGCGAAGAAACTAATGGCGTCACTCATGACGGAGAATTGTCCAAAGGTCAACAGTTACTATGAAATTCATAGTATTAATCTGTGATCCTCACAGTAAAACACGGTGCAGGGCTGCAGCACATAACTGCTCTGCCTAATACGACTACGTACACTGTACAGTCTTCTCAATCGTCATTTTCAGTCGCCTGGAAGACACACTATACTAACATACTATGTTTTAGATAATATAGATTGTAGATTATAATATATCTTATAGATATTATCTAAAGTGATCTTCCAAGATGCTCCAACCCGGACTATGGCTTATTAAGGACACTCCGCTGAAAACGTTGGTCGGAGAACAGTCGTCCAAGGGCCCCCTTAGGGGTGAGAGGAAGTACTTTATTGTATGAGCGGTCGGGAAGAGGGTGAAACTACTGGTTGGTGCCCCGAGTAGGGTGATGGTCTCATTACGAAGTCCAGAGTTGTAAGCAGCCTCGCACAGCTAGGGGGTGTCGAGAGGGCCAGTAAGACCTTAATGGTAGGAAGAGAGATTTACATATAGTCAATAAAGGTGAAGGGTCACTCCTTTGTGAGGGCCCTTGGAATTGTCACCCTGGTCACTAGGGACGGTCCAGGGTGTTGATGAAAGGGCACCCACTGCATTAAACAATCCAACACTGCAATCTCAACTTGTCATTTATCTTCAGCACTCGCTCGTCTCACGTAAATCAAATCTACAGATGGTTTGCAAAATTATATTATGCGCTGAAGGTTTTACATAAATACACGAATCAAAAATATAATTTTGCGGTTACTTTGAGAGCTTTGACAAGTACAGCCACGACTTTCAATATTACCTAATTATCGAAACTTATCTTTGGCGAAGATTCCTTTTTCAAGGCAGTATACGTGGCATCAAAGATGAATGCAGTAATAAAATTTTTCTGAAAACCACCAGCCATCCGCACTACCGTAAAACTGGGTGGTTGGAACGACCTGGGTTTAATTACACGCGTTATTTTCAAAAGGATTCCTTTTGCTACATTGTCGGACCATCTCGGAAACCGTCCCCCGCCGTATCCCGTTCTTTAAGGTTTTACACTTTTAATGCATCCACATCGTCTCCAACATCATTTACGAGTTGCCTACCTATCTTGGACATAAAACTTGAGGCTCTCTTCCGCCTGTAATGTAAAGGCTCCTAATCCCGTGCATACTAATTCCTTCTATACGGCCCTCGTGAAAGAATTTATGCCTGATGTTTTTAGTGCGCGGTTTTGTTCCGTGGATTTTTAATTGCACCGGCCCGTTCATTGGCCATTTTACATGGTTGGTGTCGACACTAGAATGAGAAGCTGTTTCCAAGGAAAATTCGAGACGACAGTTAAGTCGCATCTACTCGGTTCTCCCCGTTCTGGCTATAAAAGGGACTCAAAACTAAATACACTGCCAAGGCAATGGCACATGAGCTTCCTCGTGCCAGGTTCGAAATGAACGTAGTTGTGACTGTAACAAGAAAGTTACGTTCGCGCATGCGCAGGGAGTACCACTAATGCAATCGTGATGAAACTGATAGGGGACCATCTAGGGCTATACCCACACAATTCCTGAAAATTTGATTGAAATCCGATCAAAATTGTGGGAGTTATGGCGGTGGCAAGGAAATGCGGACAGACAGACAGACAGACAGATTACTCTGGACAAAATTCATCTTCCTTGGATTTTGGTTTCTCATTCTTGGAATAATACACCTATACGTAGGCGTATAGTACGCTAATACATAACATGCATTCGCGACGGTGATCGAAAAGTTTAATCGGGTTCAAAATTTGTTCAAGTACGTTTCAAGATGAAATAATTTCATACGGAAATTATTTCTGTCCGTGGTAAGTACGCCGCAAAGTGGGACCAAACGGCCATATTTTGGAAAAGAAAAAAACCTCTGAAAACCCCCATGCTCATAGGAACTTTGACGTTGGATTTGTCAACAAAAAAAAAAAAAAAACTCAGTATATTTTTCAGTACCTATATTAAATATATTTTCTCAGTGTGGAAGATAAGTATATTTTTCAGTACCTATATTAAAAAATTTTTCTCAGTGTGGAAGAAAAGTTATAAAGCAATAAATTGTGCCTCGAAGGAACACCAATAAATTTAAAAAAATTTTAATTCATTTTGTGGCAATTTTGCCACAAAAAGAAGAGCGTAGTAGATCATTTCGAACGAACCCTCCCCATGATTTCTGATTGAACTCCTTAATATTGATGAATTCGATTGAACACCCTGAAATTGAAAATTTACAAAAAATAATAATAATAATAATAATAATAATAATAATAATACTTAGGTACCTAATAATAATAATAAAAAATAAAATAAAAATAAAAATAAAAAATAAAATAAGAGTCTCAGCAGATGATTTGTGTGGAAAAACAACATTTCTGAGCAGCTACCTATTAAATCGCTCAACTAATAAAACGACTCATTTTCGAACAAATGCACTCGTTAAATGAAAACCGCGCGAGTTTGAAACGGCACTGGAACCGGGATTGCAAACAGTTGAAGCTGAAATTTTCACAGGTGTTTCATTTTGTTGCATAGAGTCGGAAAATTTTTTGAGCCGGACCGGAAGAGAGCGGAGAAATTTTAAAACCTCCACAAATCATAGTATCTGTCAATAACTGAAATGCCATTTTCCCTTCCTAGACTGATGTACTGTGGCCGGGCAACAGTGCCCTTAGTTTCTAAGGCCTACACGATCAAGGGGCTTGGCAATTCTTCCTCCTGATGGACAGACGAAAGTCATTCTTCCCCAGTATGACAATAATTTTCTTATTTATAATAATTGCCGGTTTGAATGCTTCTCGTATTTCCCTTAAGATCGCAGTGGTATCTCCCATATCCGTAAAATTTGTTCTTCCCCCCAGGTCTTCAATTAGCAAGCTATATGAAAAGTGATGTTCACGAACAAAAAACTGGGTTAAATGGTCGACCTACATGAATTCCCGTCTAAAACACCCTCAAAATATTTTTTCGTGTTTAGCGTGGCTCCAAAGGTTGAATTCTGTTCGTGCCATGATTTCCTAACGTGAAACGTATCGAAAATCATTTTTATCGTCCGAAAAATCTCCTTTATCAGCGTATACGAGCCATTCCATTATCCGACGATGAATCGATGTGAGTAGCTCGCTACAGTGTTTTTTCCCCATTTTTTCGGCGCGAAAAACTCGGCAACGTTTTCTGAAAGAAAATGAAACAGTCTTCTGTTCTGGTTTCAAGTATTGAAGGCGAGTGTGGAAAAAGAGGAAAAAATAAAGGAAAACGAAGATTACCTAAAGCGTGAAAGCCGCGCTCCTCAAAAGAGACACATCAGTGTTTATTTTGTCGATCAAATTCCATTCCATTTGCTTGAAAAATGTTGAAAAGCCTCGAGAGTGCGCGCGGCATAAAGAAAGTAAATGTATTTCCTTTTTCTGACTGTTTTCGATTCCATTGAATGAAAAGAAATTTCTTTTTACAGAGAAACTCGGAGGGGACAGAGTTAGGCCTTGTGGCGGGGAGAGAGACAGCTCCAAAAGACATGCAAAAGCCCGGGGAACCCAATGCAAACAATACTAGATCAAGTTGATGAATCGGAAATAGAATCCTTTGATGTCCCACTTTTCAATTTACATTGCGGTTAGGAGAAAGGGTGATCACGGCTTGTAAAAAGAGCGCCCACAAAGCAATGTAAACAGCGGATTGCTACTCTCTACCGATGTACCCAACGACAACAAACCCTCGCTACCGTCCCCTTGCTTTTATTCATGCAAAAATAGTATCAATATTGACCCCAAAAACCTCTGTGCGACTTCAGTCGCTAAATAAAAGTTGAATATATGTGACCGCTTCGAGCCGACCGAGTACATAAGGAATCAGAATACTTTCTTTGGAGCTGGTAAGTTGTATAGGTAACACGACGATTTAATTCAAGAGGACGTTCTGAAACCGGTAAATCCGAAACTGAACAAAAAGAGAATAAATTAAGTTATTAAATAAAAATTAATTAAACAATTGAGGAGGTCCGTCCAATAAAGGCACATAGACCCATGTGCTCTTCTTGGGGGGGGGGGGGGGATGCAGAAATCGATCCGAAACCTGTGCCACGTTTGGTAAAGAAATTCTTGTTTGTTTTGTTCATAGCCTTTGTCATCGGGCGTCCTTATGAGCCCTTCTTGGAGGGAATCGCGTTCTTTGGGAAACTCGTGCTCTCGATGTCAATAATGCTTTGCATATTTTGTTGTTGAAATGGCCCATTTCATAAAACAATAAAATTAACTATAAACAATAAAATTCCATTTCAGTACCTACTTGGTTGGTTTCTTATTACGTGCAACTGGGTTTCAGATACTACATGTATTTGGGTGTGTACTACCTATTTTTACTTCTAGTCAGTTACTAGTTCAATATTCGAATTTATGGATTAAATTGATATTCAATATCAACATCATATTTTGATATTATGTATTCACTATTACTCACCTACTCCTCTTCTCATTTACTCTATTTGTCGTTACCAAGAGTAAGATTTAAAACAGTTGAGTTGTTATTTTTTGGGACTAACTAGTCACTTGGTTTACATTGAAAGCATTTTGTAAACGTATTAATAGGTAGGTACTTCAAATGACTCAACAAAACATGCCAATTTTTCATGTTTCATATTTTCAGTTTTATTAAATTTGTTTTGAGTGAGTTTCTTGATTAGAAATCGTGTGCCCTTCTTGCAGGATGAGAGACGTAATTTTGTGTTCCCTACAAAAAGGGCATAGTAACCTTCTTCAAATGTAGCTATTTTCCTGGGCTCCAATTGATTTATCGTCGATAGGCTTCTAGATATTTCTAAAAGAATAATTATGCAGTTGGGGGGAAAAGGTTTAGACTAAAAATGGCTCATAGGTGCCTGGGAATGAGCGCTGCAAATCTTTGGAGCCCGTTTGCTCGTAAAGGACTTTTGTCATAATATGACATACCTACCTATTGCACCCTTATTGCACGGACCGCATCCATTTCAAGGGGGTAAAAGTTGTAACCCTTCACAGCCTGATTTGTGCATTACCAGGCAAGAGAATGGAAATTGTGCTGAAATACGACTCCTCTTTTGTGGATTCCCAAAATAGTCGATATTAAGTCCCTGTGGTCGTTTATCTGTTTCCCCTATACATAAATTGGAAATTCGCCCGGGAAATTCGTCGAAAATTCGTCGAAAAATCGTCTTTCTCCCGTTTGTCCTACGTTTTCCACTTTCAACTCGCGCCAAAGGCCGTTTAGGGTGTCGAAAAAATTACGAAAAAATACGAGCCGTATAGATCAGACCTGGAGGAAGGCGTCGGTCAAATCGTAAATCGGAAATTCGCCGAAATAAATCGTCTTTCTCGCGTTTGTCCCACGTTTTTTCGGGTTCAAAAATACCCAGTAAGGAGCCGTTTTTTGGGTATGGTATCCGCGAGCCAAATGCGCGCCAAAATATGGCCAATCCGATTCCGAAGTCGGATTTCAAAAAAACCGAGGTGGAGGGGGCGAGTTCACGGTGAGAAGACAATTGGATCGTTTTAATTCGCACGGGGTGAGGCACCGCCGTGCAAACTCTACCTCCCCCCCCCCACCCTTAAGGGGTGATCGGCTGAGTGAAGCGTTCCCCCCTGTAAACCCTTCGCCCATCTACCCCCTTGCCACCCGATATATATAAATATATATATTTTCTTGAAAATCTACATTCTGAGATAGGTTGAGCGCCCTCAAGGATTTTTTGCGTTTTCCCCTCCTTCAACCCCATCTCCTTTCCTAAAGAAGGGTAGGAGTGGGGATTTCAGCCAATATCATTTTATCAGCCAGGGGGGTTGATGATGAAGGAGCAGTTGACCTTGATGCAGGGTTATGAACGTGTCCATCGATGCTACGCACTCCACTAGGGGAGCGAGCGAAGCAAGGGAGAGGGGGCGAATTCACGGTGAGAAGACAATAGAGAGTTCCTAAAGAAACATCCGAGATACGTCGACCGTTAATTTTTATCGCCGTAAGGGATTTGTCTAGGGAGAATCAAAGAAAAGCTAACTTCACATAAAACCGTAACAGAGATAAGGTGTTATCAAAAGTCACGCCAAATTTAAAGTGCCGCGATTTACCTTATATTGTTCGAAATTAACGGCGTTATCCTTAAGACCGTAAGCTTATCGCCGTATCTTTACGGCAATAACGTTCGACGTTATGCATAAGGACGTAAGTTAGCGTAGCGTAGCGAGCGGACATAATACGGATTTCTGTGTAGGATGGGTGAGAAGACAATTGGATCGTTTTAAAATTCGCGTCTGCAGTTCCCCGCCCGCCCGCCGCGATCACTCTACCCCCCCCCCCCCCCCCCCCCCATACGCCCTTCCAGCACCCTTTTCAAATTCAGGGGGGCCATACTTCGCTCAGCAAATCATTTTATCGGCCAGGGGGCTCACTTTGCTCGGCCGCCCACGTAGATAGTTATATTATTTCAAATTTTATTTCACTAGCACTTTGACTATGGTTAGCACTATTGTGGTTATCAGTGGCTCAGTGGTTTGAGCGTTGGACTACTGAGTCAAAGGTTGCTGGTTCGATCCCAGCAGCCGCAAGACATCTTCCTCATACTGATAATCACCTTTCGGAAGGCAATGGCAACCCACCGAAAGTATTCTGCCGTGGAAAACCTCTCAAATTTGCCGTTCGGAACCGGCGTTAAGCAGTAGGTCCCTACTACTTCTGTACAGAGTTGGGCAAAAACCAACTGCAACTAACAACTAACAACTACAACTAAATTATTCGAACTAAACCTCAACTACAACTAAAAGTTTAGTTGTTAGTTGAAAGGCTCAACTAAAATTTTCAACTAAATTAGTTGTAGTTGTGAGTGCAACTACAACTAAACTAGTTTTAGTTGTGAGTGCAACTACAACTAAACTAGTTTTAGTTGTGAGTGCAACTACAACTAATTTAGTTGAGAAAGTTAGTTGAGACCTTCAACTAAAACTTTAGTTGTTAACTGTAGTTGTACATATAACAACTAACAACTAACAACTAAAAAAAGAGTGAACAAAAATTTTTCAAAAAAAATTTGTTTTTCGAAAAAATTTTTCAAAAAAATTTTTTTTTGAAAACTTCCGGTGCACTTTTTTTTCGAAAAATTTCTTTTTCAGTTTTTTTCAAAAAAAAACTTTTTCAAAAAAGTTTTTTCGGAAAAATTTTTTTTTCAAAAATTTTGTTTTTTGAAAACTTTTTGTTTTGAAAAAAAAAAATTTTTTTGAAAAAAAAAAATTCCAAAAATAAGTGAAAAATATTTCGAAGAAAATGGTTTTTTCAAAATTTTTGCTTACTTTTTTTTAGTTGTTGGTTGTTAGTTGTTATACGTACAACTACAGTTAACAACTAAAGTTTTAGTTGAAGGTCCCAACTAACTTTTTCAACTAAATTAGTTGTAGTTGCACTCACAACTACAACTAGTTTAGTTGTAGTTGCACTCACAACTACAACTAATTTAGTTGAAAAAGTTAGTTGTGCCTTTCAACTAAACAACTAAACTTTTAGTTGTTAGTTGAAACTCAACTAACAACTAATAGTTGTTAGTTGAAAATTTAGTTGAACTAAATTTTAGTTGAACTACGCCCAACTCTGCTTCTGTAATAACTGGTCAACACGCTCAACAGATGTTAGTAGCGAGAGGTCGCCAACGCCCGATTACAGGTATGGCACCCAAAGAAGAAGAAGCACTTTGACAGTGGTGGGGGGGCCTTGCTTCGCTCGGCCGATCATTTTATCAGCCAGGGGGGTTGATGTTGAACGAGCAGTTTACCTTGATGCAGGGTTATGAACGTGTCCATCGATGCTACGTACCCCACTAGGGGAGCGAGCGAAGCGAGCCAGAGATACTAGTTATAATATAATATATTTTAATATTTAATATAATATAATATTTTTAATACTTTAATACTATGTTAAATATTATTTAACATAGTATTAAAATTTAATATTCTATTTATTATAATAATAAATAGCCGGAGACATAAGATTATAATAATATTATGTACCTATAGAAAATTTTCGTATATTATACGATAACTGATTCTGGATGTTGACGAGGTCTAAAAATCGACCCCTATTAATTATCAAAACTTTCACTATATTGTGTTAGGTGAACAGAATTGAATATTTTTTACGTAATTTTCAGAAATCATAATCACAATAATAGGTATAATATATTTAAGTGATATGTAACGATAGAATCGTTTTAGGTAAGTATAGATATAAATAATAGGTATAATATATTTACTGATTATATCTCACGTACTCGAATAATATTAGTAAGTAGGTACATTAACTGAATTGATTTTGTTTAATTGTGATAAGAAACTTATGTCAAGTTCATCATAAGTTGGTAAGTATTTTGTATCTATAGGGAAAAAAAGTAGAGGATTTTAAAAGTAATTTAGCTGTGTAGCAGGTCCGAGGGATCAGTTCATTTTGGGAAAGGGGTCGCTTTCCCAGAAGGTTTGGGAATCACTGGTCTAAATTGTTTGTTAATAATAAACCAATCTAGACTCACTTACAGCCCTCAGTGACTCTAAGTAGTTGACCATTAGAATTAGGTGAGCGTTACGACCTGGTTTTAGTACTCAATCACTTCAAGTCACTGTGGACTGTAAATGAGCAGACGGGCTCGAAACTGGTACTCACTCTAGTAAATACTCATTTGTAAATCAGTTACAAATCTAAACGGTCTAAATTGTTATTAGCAACAATTTAGACCATCAGCAGATGAGTCGTCTTTCTCCAGTCGTCTTTATCGAGTATTGGGTTGAACCTCGAATACTTCTGCAACATTCACCTGGACTTCACTAGATTTTACTAAGTTATTGTTTGACATAGTTGATGAGTTTGGACTCAGCGCGTCTGCTGATACGCCCATGTAAATTCCAACGGATTGGAGATAAAGGATAGGTCCCTACTCGAATATGATTCTGGACATCAACGGATTCCCAGAGACCTGCGCGTGTCCACCTTCGGATCATACTTGATACAAGCGAAAACTTCCAAATGCATACGTCATCATTCCATTGTTCACGTAGTGCAATGCTCATTCAGTTCGAACGATTTTGTCCCCGAAACGGCCCAATAAACATAACAATATTTCCCAGCAATATGAAAGGAAGTACCTAATGGTATAGAGGGAAGGTTTTGAGAGAAAGCATGAAATTATGGAAGGGGGTGAGGGAGGAGGTTCGGAATGAACAAAAGAGCCAAGCAAGGGGGAAATCTTTTCTCCTTCTCGAAGGTGCTAAGAAACAGCAAGTTGAATGAGGTAATTGCGCTGTTGTAGGCTACCAGACTAGGGCGGGAAGTCGACCCGACTTTATCAAAACTTTTCAATGAATAGGCGCCTCAATTCAACGGCATCACAATTATTAACCCCTTTATTCCCTCCATTGTCAGTCACTCACCTCCTTTTTCTCCACAATTCCGCCCGTGTGACGCCCTCTCAGCTCCTTTTGGAACTTTCCTCGAGCCCCGAACAACTGCCCTCACAAAATCCGAAAACTTATCTACTTAAATTATCCGAATCGTGATTTTATCTTTGGATGAAAGGATATCTCATCAGAGTTTATTTTGCAGTTGAACTGTTCCATCTCTGACTGGCTAATTTGATGTGCCGGTGGAAGGGGGCGTGGCTGGGCGTAAACTTGTTGCGAAACATTATTCAGGGAATATTAATTCTACTTTGGGTGGATTTTTTTCCAATATAAAGTAGACTAGTTTTTTGACGTTTTGGGGCATGTAGTAATGGAAGTGTGAAGGCTGGAGGATTTTTTATTCGTGATGATACGACGCACAGTGCGTTGTTTGGCCAATTTAGGGGAATGAAAATCGAAAAATGAAAGTTGTAATAACAATTTTCGGACCCAATGTATGTGTACATGGATACCTTAAGTAAAAGAAAATGTACTACAAAACCTTCAAGGACGACCGAGAAGGTCGGAGCACCTGCCCAAACTTGACGATTGATGATAGTCCGATTTTCTAACTTCTTCAACTGATGAACGAGTACGTCTCAGATGCAACCAAACAAGATAATTGCGAGGTTCTCTGTATTCTACACCTTATAAGGTACGTGAAACACATTTTTTCAAAATTTTAAACGCTTTCCGTATGCTCATTCTCAGATGAGACTTGAAAGCGTTATTTGGTTTTACAAAAATAAGCTTTTAAAAAAATCTCCGCAAAACACCTCTCTGGTTTTTTGGGGAACGTCTCTGCAATACCTACTGATCAAGGGGCAACCACTGGATCTTGCACGTTTTTGCACGATTTTTGAAAAAGTCGATTTAAAGTTAAATTATGGCTTAACAAATTTTTTTTTTCGAGAATTGCTGTGAGTGAAAATGTATTTATTGTTATTTTTGCCCTTTTTATGGTTGTGGGGGTAAAATCAAATATACCGCCACGGAGCCAAGAAGGAGGGTCTTATATTATATCAAGTGTCAGGCAAGCAAGCAAAAGAAAGCGAATTGCTATAAGACCTGAAGTTGTAGCATTACTAGCTGAAACATTACCATCCAATGACAACGGTAGTGACTCAGAATCTGATTGTTACAGTGATGTGGATGATATCTCATCCGATTCCGAATAGAACAAAATTTTGAAATTGTAATCAAACACAGGATTAAATTTTATTTTATTTTATTTTTTTATTACTTTGCAGACTTGTGAAAACTTTTTATTTACATCTCATGTTTTCTTATACGTTTTTCGTAGGTTACCCTCTGTTACCTTTTTTGTTCTTATTATTGTTCCTGTTTATTTTTTGTTCCTAACAATAGGTAGGTATATTATTTGTTCATATTTATGTGAATATAGTGTGATATAAAAAGATTCATCATTTAAAGTAAAGATGATGAAAAATATCATACATATGTTGATTTATTTACTTAAAATCCCACATCCTTATATTAGGTAATGTGAAGGAAGACAATAACAATTTTTTTTCTTCTACTGAACACTAAAACACGTAATACGGAGCTCGATTCTATCAAAACCATTCAGCCTCGCAGAATTTTGAATGTAAGATGACCGATCAGAGTCCACCCTAAAGAATATAAATTGTAAAGTTGGAAATGCACCTATAACGTGGAAAGAAATGTACTAAATCATCCTCTGATCTAATTTTTAACATCATTTTTGAATTCTACGCACCCCAAAACATAAATCTACCAATTTTCAGCCCGATATGACTTATCGTTTAGATGCTACGATTTCCCTTCCCCTAAATTGGTCAAACAACGCACTGTGCGACGTACAAATACGACGTACGGGTAAAGCCGGTTATGTCCATCCCCGGGGGATGATCCCCAGACGTCAAATTACCAACAAAAACTTCTAGGGTGTATAAACATTTGTGGAAACAAAGTAGGCGAAGCAAGTGAACCTAACCACACAACAGAAAGGCGCGAATGTGTTTGTATATGGCGGAATGATAGAAGTGTAGCGCCTGTAATGGGGTGCGCTTTGACCGAACAATCGGTTCGCATTCAAAACCCCGACACAAATCTAATTCAGTGAAACACCAGAGAACAATGCGTGTATAATTATTCAGGCTGTCTGTACTTGGTGTCAAAACAATGCCACTTTCCCTTGAATTAATAGCACAGCAAACACAATGAACAATAACTGCGCCTACAACTTCTTACCTCAACCCCTCATGGGAGTCAATCAAATTGCGTTAAACCCTTCCCCTCGGAATCACTGTTTGGAATTGTTTCAGCCATGATGCATAATTCCTATCAATAGATATTACGTATTATTACGATATTATTGTATTATTCTGAATGAAGTTCTAATGTTGTTCTAATGTTAACTGATGTGGAGCAAAAGGCACCTACGTCTTTAATTGAGCTGTCCCGTACAAACTCACGTAGGTACCTACTGCTAGGGTAGATCCTGATTTATTCATAAACTATTTTATGCAAACAGATTAAAGAGGTATCAGGGAAGTTGCAGACAACAAAAATTAAACTACATTAAATGTTTCGTTTTATTTGTATCGTGTACAATTTCCAAATTTTGGAAGAAAAACAAGACGGATAGCCTAGCAAAAGATAGCTTCCGAATTCTCCGCCAAAAAAGAGAAGAATTTACTATAAAAAGACGATTTCAGACGAAGTAGTCTATTTCCACGATAAATAAAATAACAACTTGTAGACGCGTTTCGGTTTACTAAACCATCATCAGTACAATACTTATTGTACTGATGATGGTTTAGTAAACCGAAACGCGTCTACAAGTTGTTATTTTATTTATCGTGGAAATAGACTACTTCGTCTGAAATCGTCTTTTTATAGGATGGATTCCCACTATTTCGCCGCATCTACCTTACGTTAAGAATTTACTACATCCAAAACGTTGTTGAATAATTTAATTCATCTTCATCAAAAGATGAAAAGCAGTAACGACTTGGCAACTTCTGAAATTAATGGTCGCTCATCCATCAATTCCCCAGTTTCCAAAGAGGTAAAAAAAAAAAGAGAGATATGGATGTGGAATAAGTGGGGTTCGTTGATTATTCAGAATGGTCGTTAAGAGTTGTGACATACGTATCTGGAGGGTCCTCGTATGGTAAAAGGGCGTGGAGATTGTAAAAATTTTTTGTGAAGGGAACGAGCAGAAGATTGTCGAGGGGGAGGGGAGGGGGATTTCATCTCAATCACAGTCCTTCCTTCCCTTCTTTCGAAATTAATACGTGTTTCCTGTTCGGTTCGCAATCAACTTGGGCAAAACAAGGACGATTTTTCTTACTTCCAGTTGTACCCTGTTAGCAATTCCGATTTTCATTCCCATCTCCGGTACTTAGTCACTCGTGATAAAAATTACAGCAAACGTCAAAATTTTTTTTTCTGGTACATTTGTTGCACCTCGGCGTCAAACTAAAAAAAAAAATGTTCTTCGAAAATCGCAGTTTTTAGGCGTTGTACCCTTCGGTGAGAACCATATTTCCAACTAGTTTCAGGTCGATTGGTCTCATTTTCGCAGGTCCACATGCCATCAAAGATTGCATTAGTTAGCAGATCAGCAGATCACCAGCTACTAGCGCCCTTATTCCGCTACAAAACAAAAAAAGAAAACAAAAGTCAATAAATAGTAAAAATAAAGCAATAATTGCAATTAACAGTGTGACCAATACTTCAATCAGTAAAAAGTAGGTACTTCATTTTTAAAAACGATTTTGTAAACTCGAAATGCCGTTTTCTTACAAAACTTTTAGTTTGTTATTCTTGGAATAATACATCTATTCGGGACGAGGGTCGAAAATTTGCTTCTGCTTTAAAATGCAGGCCTTTTTTTAATCTGAAATTTTTGCACAATTTTTAAATTTAAAAGGACGTCTTGGAATTCCATTATTCATAAGCCTTCCCGAAGGGTACATTCATTATTCTAATTTAACTCTTCAAAATACCTCTTCTTGTTTTTTTTGCCTTAAAAGGTTCTGACATAGCCTAAAAAGGTTCTATCGCATTGTGATCTAGATTTATTCATTTACTGAAAATCTGGACATGGAGCGTCAAAACCCACAATTGTTCTATTATAGTTTAATTATTGAGCATACACAGATAAGATGTAAAGGTTAATGGGCTGTCTTGATTGTCGTTCCAATGAGCAGCGTTCTGCAAGAGGAACGGATGATTTTCTGCATATAGACACTGAGGGAGGATAAAACCAATTTCCCCTGTAAAGGTTTTCTGAAGGATGGGACAAGTATTTGTGATGATATATAATTTCGGAAGTAGAAATAAATTCGATTGTCTACTCATGGTTAGTGGAATTCATTGAAAATGGAAGAGTCCCTTGTCATGCCGAGAGGTCGACAAGAGTCCAAGGACCCTCAGTTCGAAAGATAGGTATGTATATAAAATTATGTATGAAACAAACGTCGGACGTGGAGAGATGTTCCATTTGAATTGCATTGTAAAGTGAGGAACCGGTTCTCGAGACACTTACCCACCTCTCCGCTCAGGCGAAACTTAGTCTTTTTGTTGTGTCGCCTCGTAAAAGTCAATTAATAAACAAAAAACAACGATCTTTCACCCTGTCTTCTGCTATCTCTCGGCTTTCAAAGTCCGCGCCCTGCATTTGAATTATACGCGCGGGGTCCGGCTAATCTACCTGAAGAGGAGTCTCCTTTGTCCGCCTCGCATCCTCTCCCGCCGCTCGTCCACACTTTAATATCATCGCATCAGCCCCTGTTGCGAACTAAAAGCCACAATTATTACTGAGGTTGGGCACTGGTGGAGGATGGGAGTTCATGTTGATGGGAAAACCCGTCTACACACTGGAGAGCGAGGCAAAGAGAAATAATAGTAACTATTCTTTCTCATAAAAATTCGAAAAGAAACACCAAACCAACCACCAAACCAGTATCAGACACCAAACAGTATCTAAACAGCAGAGCGTTTTTTTTAAGTTTATTATTTTTGGAATGATACGCCAATGTAATCGCGACGGAGGTAAAAAATTATGATTGGCCTAAACTTTTGACATTATCTGTTTCAAGACACGTAGATTCCCAAAACATATATACTATTATGACGTATATATATAAAAACGTATGTATTTTTTTTAATACGAAATTTTGACAAAATACTTGTGTTGTGCCTGTAAGATTTTCAGCCCGATCCCCCAAACCCGTGGGGCGCTATGGGGCTAAAACGGGGTTAAGGGAGGGGTTTCGAAGGTTTACGGCTATGGGGTCGAGTTAGGTGTCGTTTTCGTAGTATTTTTGACGTAAAATCCATTTTTGGGGGTCCCAGAACGATCCGATTTCACTGTGGGTTTTTTTTCGTCATAATATGATGATGATAAGATGTGAAGGAATGATATATTTATGACGAAATTTCTGATTGAAATTGATAGATTCGGACTGACTGTGGCCATTGACATTATTACAATAAAATGTTATGCACGTTTCCCCCCCTTTTTTTAGCCCATTTCTTAACGGCTGGACGAGTTTAAAATCTGGGTTTTTCACTACCGATCAGTCCTTGGACGAGCTTGATAACGCTCGTAATCTTATAGGCAATTTACTGCAAATCCTGAATGTACATATTATATAGGTGTACTTACTTGCACTTAAAAAAATAAATAAAATTAAAAAAAGGAAAAAATCACCTTTTCCCCCGTTTTTTCCTTCTACTCGCGCCAAAAAGGCCTGGAAAAAAATCGGGGGTAACGTTTTTAAAGCTTAAGCCTAAAGCGCAAAAAGTAATTCTGACGGGGAAAAATTAAGTTATTAATTGAGGAGTTTGATTCCAGAAGGTACTAAAGACTATTTTCGTCGAAACTAAGTTATCACTTTCATTGGGCTTTATTACATTTCTTCACAAATCGATCGTTTTGGAGCTAAAAAATTCGATCCCCTTTAAAACCGTGGATGAATATTCGGTACTGATGATGGTCTAGTCAACCGAAACGCGTCTACAAGCCTGAACTGATTTTTTATTTATCGTGGAAATAGACTACTTCGTCTGAAATCGCCTTTTTATAGAGAGAGGAATACAAGAAAAAAATACTGCAAATTTTACATAGGGGTTTATTATTCATTGATAGGTTATTTGTTCAAAAATTATTTCCGTCGTTAAGAAAGCTTTTGGAAAAATAAAAAAATAACCATAGATTTATCTACCTTTTAGATCATGTCTTTATGAAACTGACTTGTCCTTTTGTAGAAGTTCGAGTGAAGTTGGTGATTACTGGAAAACTAAGTGTAAAGAATGGTCCAAAAAACACCTAAAGGCCAAAAAAGGTCCTGTTCGAAGAAAAAAAAAAAAAAAAAAAAAAAAAACGGCTTTCGGATTCAGCACCTGAAAAAGGCCATATTCGAACCAACCAAAAAAAAAAGCTTTCGGATTCAGCGCGCTTTTGAAGAGGCGACACATGGTCAGCGGATCCTCACGGTTTGTTTTATTTTCATCACAGCACCTGGGTCAGCAGTACCAGAAACGCCTACTTTTAAAAGGCGATACAGGGTCAGCGGACCTTCGGACACAACTAGCTGGAGAACCGAGTATTTTGTCAAAAATATTTCTGAAATCTACTCATCATGAAACCTTTAATGGCAAAATTTATTTATTGACAATATTATGTTGGCGGGGTGACGCATGGTGGTGTTGGGAGGGGTTGCGGTTCTCACTTGGTGGCGGGTGTTGGGTGGGCGGCGGGGGCGATATTTGCGTTGAATCTTACTTTAAGCAGCCCAACCAAAATTTGGTGTTATTTAATAACACATTCTGTGTAGGTAGGGTTTTAGATACCTACCATGGAAGCCGGGGTTCTTCTACCTTCCACTCAATACACAAAGTGTTTAAGATGGCTGTACATTAGCGACAAGATAAAATCGTAAAACAATCTCTGTTATCTTTTCTCATTAGGTGCAAACTAACTTCTTCAGAAAGAGTTTACTCGCTTGAAGTTCATTACATGGCACTGAGGGTGACTCCAATAAAAGAGGGAGCCGTTGTTGAGGCAATCAGAAAAGGCTTCTCTTCCCCTCGCTGACGTCCAAAGGAATCGTTAGACTCCGACTTCCAGTCATTCATCAGAAGACTAAGTAAGGCTGAGGGAATTGTTCCAGCTTAAAAGTTTACTGTTGCTCTAATTAAGGTGGCAAACATTTGCGAAGAGTTCAAATGTCATTAGTCTTCGAGCTGAGCCCAAGTTTTCGATACTCCAACCATTTGTTTGTTTCAACCAAAGCCTCCGCCCCTTCACAGGAAAACTCCCGCGGAGAACTGTTTTCCATGGATGTGTTAGGATTGTACAATTCTATCAGGGAAACAAACTTGGCGGTGATGGTTCTTGGGTGATTTATGAAACAAGGGAACGCTTAATGAGCTGAAATTCTGTGTTTCTTAGCGTTACCGGAAACCTTTCCGAAGTTCAAACCAAACCCTGATCGGCCCACTAGAGAAACTCTGAAACGGCAATAAAAATTTAATAATAATTAAAATTTAATTTAGGCACTAGCACCTACGACGGAAAATTTGCGAATTAATGTAGTTTCTAATCTAATTTTGACCAGAAACGGTCTGAAAACACTCTGTTTTTTCAGATGTTACGATTCACAACCGTGTTGACATTCCCGTGTAAGTACAGTCCGTCTTTTCATTTTAATTGTGCAACAGATGGCCTCTTCTTGGTCTCGAAAAAATGAGCAGCTCCCTAATTGGGCCAGAAATCAACCAACAGTTCGGCACAGGTATCAAAAAACAATTTGCATCTGGTAAAGTGATGGAAAGGAGACAGGACAAGGAGGGAGCAGGGGCCAGGGAAGACAATGGTATTGTTTCTATAATGAAGGACGAGATGGTTGAGGATAAAGTGAGGATTTACTACATACTTAAGTGAGTACGTAGAGTAACAAATTCCCATGTTAAAACGGACATTCAGACCACCTTGTTACTTGGTGGCTGCTCTTGTCAGTACGATTCCTATCAGCGGTGACTGTCACTCTCCGCGTACTATGACCAACGACCAGGCTCATTAGTACAACAGTATTCTATAGGAGCATCCAGCCTTTCTGTTCTCCCTCTCTGGAATAAAGCTGAAATATGCCTTGTCCCATCACTCTGAGGTCCTTAACGACGCCTCCTGGGCCGTTCCAAAGACGCTCCAGAACCCTTGTTTCCGAGGTCATGGATCTTTCTCGTAAAATAGAATCTGGGATCCTTTGAGCCAGCCGGTGAGCAGTAGATGGACCAAACTGAATGTACGTTGTCGACACTGAGACTTTCCGCTTTCTCACCGTAGACACCGCTAAATTTATGAAAACCACTGTTGGTTATTGACACCCCTTGGTCAATCGACAGCAGAAAGATAAAATTTATATTTAATATTGGCTAAACACGACAAATTTAATAATTTAAACATTTATATTAAATTGGATATAAATACGCGTGGGTGGTAAATTAATAGTAATAAATGCTTATTTGAGAAAATTTCCAAAAAGTAAACTAAATTTCCTGGGAACTTGGTAGGTAATACTGTGCTTCATCTTGAACTCTCAGGCCTGTTGGCATATCCTACGTGCCGACAAGCCTGAGAGTTCAGGTTGATGCACAGTGTTACCTAGTTCCCATGACATGTGACGTAGGGTTTATTTCAGTTGAAAGCGGCCTGTTCGCGTATACTTCGGATTAATTTATTCATGTATCGAAACTTCAAATTGCATACATATTTTGCACATTTATAACAAGTTATGTAAAAAGTATTTATATAAGCCCGAGCTAATAAGTTAGGTTTTGTCCGCATGCTAATAATCATTGTCGTTCAAATACGATGTATCAATTGGAGTTCTTTTAAATGATTCTATTTGACGCAAAGTATACGTCATTTGGTGAATTTCTACGGTGTAAGTTGCCGTTTCCCAGATTGTTATTTAAGTTAGGTATCAGTCGCGCACTGTCAATATCGGATTGGAGTATTGTGAACCAATTTATATGAACATCTATGAAATAGGAATCAGGAAATCCTTCAATTTAGGCACGTTCAGAAAAACTAGGATGTCACTCTAAGGTGCAATTCGATAGGACCAGCTGATTCGGCATTGTGCATGTGAACCCAGTGGGCTCAAAATGTTGGCAAAAATTTCCCCGGAAATTATTTCCCCAGTGGAGGTACTCGTGGAAAATATTTCCCCAACCGAGCCGAACCCGCGGAAAACTCCGAACCCTCGTGTGTTGAGACGTGTTGTGATCGCTGTAGCTGGAGATGGGCGTTATTGCTATTTTTTCACTTGGTTCAGTTGGTTTCTTCAGATTTTTAAAAAAAAGTTTTGTCAAGTCTAACAGCTGAACTTGGCAAGAAATGCGATCGGTCTGATTTTGTTTATATGATATTAGGGCGTAAACCAGTAGTGAGAAACATGATTTTCCAGTTGCCTAAGACCTGGCCAATATGGCCAAAAACCAATAAATTTTCGCACTTATTTCGGTTTTTGCTCCATATCTCCATGAGAAAATGGACTACAGGTCTCAAATTGAAGTTAATTAAATTTACTACAACTTTATTTCTCATAATATTTGACGAGGGAAGAGTATTTTTGAAGTTAGTCCACAAAATGAGTGACCTTTGACAATTTTTCACTTTTTGGAAAAAACGGCCATTTTTTTAAAGGCTGTATCTTGAGAACCAAAGATCGTAGAAAGCTCGCTTCGGTGCCAAATTATAGAAAATTCTACTTTCAAATTTAATAGGGTGGCCATACCCATCAGAACATTTGTTCATGGAGATGTGGTTTACGTCCTAACGTGATAATATCCTAACGCGATAATATCACGTTACTGAATATAACGTTACGTGATATTATCACGTTCTGAATGTATTATAATATAATACATATTATGTATTATATTATAATACATTCAGAACGGTCGGATTTCTTGCAAGCCGAGATAATATCATTATGATCGCATTCCAGTATACAGTAGTCATGCTACAGTTTTGTTGATTAGGTATTTTATTCAATTTTTGCCAGGGGAAATTTTTTCCGGGATGGCAAACTTGGCCGGGGAAATATTTTCCTGGAGGACTTCCTTCGGGGAAATAATTGCCGGGGAAATTTTTTCCGCAAACGGTGTGCTCAAGCAGGTTCGGCGATCTCGATTTCCCAGGTTTTCTTTTGGGGTTTGGCGAGGAACGGCAGTTGGGCTTGGGAATATTATCGACTATTAAATAGTTCATTCTCTGATCCGGACGACGCTACATTTGCAACTTTTTTTTTTTTTGTCAGCCCGACCACTCCTTTGTGCTTCAGTATGAAACGATTCGGAAGATATCTGATGAAATAATTTCATAATAATAATTATTATAACTCTCCTGACCTCCTATAGATCCTATAGATATTCTAGCCGATCACGTTTCAAGAACTCTCGTTCATGCCAGGTGAACCCCACCTGGCATGAAGGAGAAGTTGAAATTGAGAACATCCCACTACTATCTGAAGTGATGAAATTCGACAAACATGCGTTTAAAAAAAAAGCGTGTCATGGTGTACACCAAAATCAACATTTTGAAAGAAAATCATGCGTATGAAAGAAAGTTGATTCGTCAATCTCATCAATCGCATCTGACTGGTTGCCTTTCATCCTAACTAGTGTTGCCAGATTTTTTTTTTTTTTTTTTCACCAGTATAATATGAATATGATGTTTGAATTTAAATTTAATTTAATATCTCCTCCCTTCCCCAAAAACAAAAACAGTATAATATGGTATTTTGGCTAAGACCGTAAACAAAAATAGTATTTGAAATGAAAATATAGTAGGTTATAAAATATTGATTATTATTATTATTAAATAATAAATTTTTTTTTTTCGGCATACAAATTTTGTATTTGCATGTGATTATAATAAATGCCCTGAACACTTATTTTTTCAAGTATTGATGAATTTATTGCTAAAAATATTAAATTTTTCCGCTGATTATTTTTGTAGAAGGCACAAATTGATGACTGAAATGCCGTGATAAAAATTAAGGGGTACTTATATGCCTATAAGTTCAGACGTAGTATCACCTCTCAAATTCAATTGGACATCAATATTATGAAAGTTGCCCACCTGCACACAAAATTACCTATGTAAGCTCACCTACACGCGAATACTAATCGTCCTGGAACTATTGGAAGGCTAGTAAAACATGGAAACAAATAAGACTTATTTGTTAGTAAAGTTAGTATTTTAAACATCAACATCCTCCCGTTTTGACACTTGTTGTGACTAAATCAGCAAAACCATATAGACAAGGCTTGTTTTTATGCATGAAAAAAGCCTTTCCTTTTAAAAATGTATGGGAATAAATTACACAGCCGTTTTTCGTTTTCATAGCCGCTTTAGATAACTAGATGCTCCGGCTCGCTTTGCTCGCCTACGCACCCAGCTGGGGGGCTCCGCCCGCTTCGCTCGGCCGGGGGAGTTCTCAAAGCAGACATAAGGCCTCGCTTCGCTCGGCCGACCGCTTAATCAGACATAAGGCCTCGCTCCGCTCGGCCGAGCGCTTATTCGGACAGGGGGGCCTCGCTACGCTCGGCCGGGGGGTCTGCGACCCCCCCCTATTCGTAGCTAAAAGGTCGGCAAAAAAAAATTTCCCCGCCTCCTCCACCGTTGTAAGGTCCCTGAAGCCCCACCCCGGATTCCACCCGTTCTGAGTACGTCTTTCCGACTTCCTTGACAGCGGCCGGTTGGAAGAATCTATATCAAATATATATATCGCGAGACTCACTCACTCACTGACTCACGATTTTCACTGGGAGACTCCCCGAGCGGCGAGCGTTCCTCGCAGGGGAGGGGGAGGGGGGCGTCCGTAAAAAAGCTTCTCTTCAAAAAAGGACAAGAATTTTTTCGATGAACAACGTAACTAAGAAACATAAAGTACAAAACAGAGCATACCAACGGAGCTTTCCTGAACTGGAAGAACGTAATAATATTACTGACTATATTATAGTCAGTCATAGGAAGCGACATCACATAGAGGTTCCTAATAAAGAAATAATTTCGAATGAAATGAAATGAAAAATGCTGCGAATTTTACCCAAGGGCTTATTATTCTTTGATATAGGTTAATTGTGCCAAAATTAGTTCTGTGTCATTAAGAAATGTTTTGAAAAAAAATCTGAACAATGTTAGGACAGATGTGGGACCTCGTAAAATTGATTATGCGTCCAAAATTACCTCCTTGGATCCTTCAAACAATCCCATTTGTAGCCCCATGAAAGCCAATAGAACCCCACAGTGAAAACGGATCGTTCTGGGACCCCCTAAAATACTCTAAAAACGACACCTAACTCGACCCCATAGCCGAAACCCTTCAAAAACCCCTCCCGTAGCCCCTTATAAGAAGGGGCACTGACTCCAGTCATTAGTAATGGTCTAATAATTAGATCCACAGAGCCCACGGGTTTGGGCGATCGGGCTGAAAACCTTGCGGGCACAACTAGATGGTAAACCAAGTATTTTGTCAAAATTTCTGATTTTGGTTTATTACTCTTGGAATAATACACCTATTTTTTCGCAACAGAGGTCAACGACTCCGATCGGCCTCAAAATGTGACATTATCCGTTTCAAAAGGTCTACATTCTAAATCCGAAATGTCCGTCCGCCGTACGCCGTCCCCCGTCCGGGCCGTTTTGGGCAGTAGGAATTTTTTTTTTTAATCTGAAATTTTTACACAATACTTGGTTTACCATCTAGTTGTGCCCGCAAGGTTTTCAGTCCGATCGCCCAAACCCGTTGGGCGCTATGGGGCTATAGGAGGATTTTTTGAAGGCTTTGAGCTATGGGAGCGAGTTAGGTATCGTTTTCAAAGTATTTTAGGACGTAGAATCCATTTTTGGGGGTTCCGGAACGATCCGATTTCACTGTGGCAATCTACAGAGCTTTCATCGGGCTATAAATGGGATTTTTTAAGGATCCCAGGAGGTTAAATATTTTTCGAGTAAAAAAAAAAGGAAATAGGCTGCAAGCATGTTCCAGTTCTCTGCCCAGTCAATGCCCATCCGTATGCCCTTCCTGGCCACAATGCGAGGTAATCGAGAGTCTGGCATCCTCGCCGCCTTCACGAGATAATTCAGATGGAGACGCAGAGTAAACGCAGATAATGTCTCCATCTCTGTCTCTAGCAACAGCAGATAGTCTGGCGCGTACCGTGGGAGGTGAAATACTCTCTTGATGAAAAGCAGGAGGACCCTTTCGACGTCTACATACTCTCTGAAGTCTACATACACCTGCGCCGCGTAGGATAGAATTGCCCTCACAACTGCACGGAAGACATGCAACTTCGCCTGTAGAGGAATCAACTGACTCGCAAACACACTGCTCCATACATAGTTCATGGCCATCTTTGCCACTGCAGCCTTCCGCTTGAGATGCTTTGAGAAGGATAGCTAGTGTGATCACTGGGGTGTGATACCTCGAGTGTCACTCCGAGGTAAGTATATTCGTTCACAATTTCGATCATTTCACCATTCATTTATTATTCTTTGATATAGGTTACATGTGCAGAAATGTAATTCTGCCAATGAAAAAATATTAATAAACAATTTTTTTGTGGATATTTTTTTACAAGTTTTTTTTTTCAAAATGATTCGAATTATACTTGAAAAATATTTTGCCTCTTGGGATCCTGCAACAATCCCATTTTTTGCCCCATGAAAGCTCTATAGATCGCAACAGTGAAATCGGATCGTTCCGGGACCCCTAAAAATTGATTCTACGTCCAAAAATACTTCGAAGACGACACCTAACTCCATCCCATAGCAAAAACCCTTCAAAAATGACGGGGAACGTACGTAAATTGTAACGAGAGCTATTTTCTACATCACGCATAGTTTTCAAGATATCAGCAAAAATGCTTGCATACGAGTCTGCAACACATTGGGACATTTTCATGTGTGTTTTCTTATTGTATTTATTACTAGGCAGATCTCACCCGTGCATTGCACGGCGGTGCGTACAGATCAACTAAATGGGCCAGAAGAGAAACCACCCACCCGTGGGTACTTAATTGAATTCGCGATCGTGTTGACTCATTGTTCCGACACCCGTGGGTACTTTATTGAATTCGAGCCAGGCTACATCACCTACCCCAGTAGCGTTGTTGTTACACTTGTGTTGCCGGGATAATAGTAAATTAAGAAATCAAAAGTCGCAAAGTTAATTTTATAAGGCGTCTAGTCTAATTTGATTAACGTGTAGTGTTAATTTTCTTGCGCGTAAATTACACAATGGCACCTACGAAGAAATCCAAACGATCGGAAAATACAGAACAGGCACGTTCCAGCTCATCCCATTCAGTGGACCAACACGGCGAGGAGTGTGGAAAACAGGTAAAACTTCGACATAGCGAACCAACCGTTCAAGAAAGTTCAATATCACCACATATTTGTCTCGAGGAAGATGCAGATATTTTTGAAAGCCTTCCCTTACATCCTGCGTGGGAACTGCCCAATAAGCACATAGTTCCCACGAACATGCTTAAAACACTGAAGTCAAATTGGGAATCTGCTCGGAAGTTCTACATGGAAGCGCGGGCCGAAGAACAACAAAAGATTGAGCGCATTAAACTAACTCTTGACGCACATATTTCGCGGCTGAAGAGGCTTATCCAACATAGTGATGTTCATGTTTGCCTGAGATTCCATTTAATGGAATCTCAGGCAAACATGAACATCACTATGTTGGATTCTATTTTAAAGAAATAACTTTTACGAGTAATGTGAACATCAATAATTGTCATTCCAATTCTATTAGTTTCTACGATTTCATTAAACTGTTTTTATTAACAAAACATATATATATACACGATTCTAGTACAGAGTTCTGGAAGCTAGTTTACATCCATAGACTCTGGATCTATTGACTCGTCAGATGTGGTAATACTCAGTAATGGGCGATGATGAGAAAAATACGAAGTGTAAGCTATCGTTTTTACATTCGATACGTTTCGTGTAAAGATTCCGTCGATGCAAGTAGAATTGCGGGTTGTTGAGACATCCAAGGAATTGTTTAGCTCAAAACCGAACGTTTCAGCCATCATTCGGCGGAATTGCAACCCCTCGTCTGAACGGAAGTCGATGTTGAAATCACCACAGAGTACGATCGGTAAATCGTACAACTTTTCTTCGTCAATAAAGACTCTATTGCGTATTTATTAATGTAATTACAGCTTCGTAGAATGTAAAGCATAGAAATTAACTTTAAGAGCCACTCAACTGATCCGGACCCTGGGCATCGTCAAGTAAATGTCTTAAAGAGGCTACATACGAAATTACAGCTTCCTAGAGTGTAAAGCATAGAAATTAGCTTCAAGAGCCACTCAGCTGATCCGGACCTCGTCCTGGGCATCGTCCAGTAAATGTCCTAAAGAGGCTACATACGAAATTACAGCTTCCTAAAGTGTAAAAAAAATTCCTACTGGCAAAAACGGCCCGGACGGCGGACGGACATTTCGGATTTAGAATGTAGACCTCTTGAAACGGATAATGTCAAATTTTGAGGCCGATCGGAGTCGTCGACCCCCGTCGCGAAAACATAGGTGTAGTATTCCATGAATAATAAACCAAAAATCGAAAAAAAAAGTTTTCCAAAACTTTTTATTCACACAGAATTAAAATTTAATTATTATACATTTAATGTATGCACTAGTAACCTATATCAAAGAATAATAAACCCTTGTGTAAAATTTGCAGCGTTTTGGTTTGTTATTCTTGGAATAATACACCTATGTTTTCGCGACGGAGGTCGACGACTCCGATCGGTCTCAAGATTTGACATTATCCGTTTCAAGAGGTCTATAGACCTCTTGAATCTATAGATTCAAAAACCGAAATGTCCGTCCGCCGTCCGGGTCGTTTTGGGCAGTAGGATTTTTTTTTTTTTTTTAAATCTGAAATAATGACAAAATACTCGGTTTACCATCTAGTTGTGCCCGCAAGGTTTTCAGTCCGATCACCCAAACCCGTTGGGCGCTATGGGGCTATAGGAGGGTTTTTTTGAAGGCTTTTGATTGGTCAGGTGTCGTTTTTGATCAGATCATTGCGGGACCCCAAAAAATGGATTCTACGTCCAAAAATACTTGGATCAGATTCTGATTTCACTGTTGCGATTTATAGGGCTTTCATGGGGCTACAAATGCACTTTTTGATGGATCCCAGGTCAAATATTTTTCAAGAAAAAAACAAAACTAAAAATTGAAGAAAAAAAATCCAAAAATAGGTATAGAAATAAAAAAAAAAACAAAAAAAAAAAAAACATTTTTTTTCAGTTACGCAGAATTAAATTTCTGCACAAGTAACCTATATGAAAGAATAATTAACCCTCGTGTAAAATTTGCAGCGTTTTTAATGTATGGTGAAGAGGGGAAGGTGTGTAAACGGGGTTAATGTGTTAACGATTCATAAAAAGGCGCCAAATGAAGCTACAATGCTGAAATTTTTACTGTGTGTACTGTAAGGTCTGGACCTTATTGGACAATACTGCTTATCACTGAAAAGGGCGAGATTCGGGATTCGTGTTGAGTAGTTGCTGCTGTTTATCTGCGGTACCTAATCACCGCAGGTGATTTACTTTCGTGTTTTACTTTCGACCGGTGTCGATCACGCCGGAAAGCTTGAAGGAACCGGAAAATGTGTACTAACGTTGTGGGGTAAATGTGTTTCTGGGTGTTAATAATTGCTTTTTCACATTCTTGGCAGTTGTAGGTGCGATGAAAATCAAGCGGGACGAGGCCTATTCAAGCAACTATTGCTTGATTTCCACTTGATTTTCACCGCACCTACAGCTGCTTACACAAAAAAGTTAAAAACAGCCATAAAAATGTGAAAAAATAAAAATAAAAAAAATAAAAAATAAATAATAAAAAAATAAAAATAAATATATAATATATTATATACCATTTTGTTTGTTTTTTAATGGAATTTAAAAAAATTAGCCCCACGATGCTTAAGTACGAATACTCTGAGTTATGGAAGCCATTTACACAATTGCCCCCTTTTCCTGGGGAAATGTGTATGACCGAGGACTTTTTAGAAAATTGTTGTTTCAAAATTATGAAAATTGGAAAAAAATAAATAAAAATAAAATGAAAACCTTTGGTGATATTTGAATTCAGCATAAAACAGGCTATCTTTTTGAAAAGAAAAAAAGAAATAAAAAAGGATTTACCTGCAACATGACGGCTGATAATCAAGTCCAAAGTTGAACTATTGAAAAAAGCATACGCAATTACTCCACTTCACCTAGTGGAGTAATTGTAGTAATGTAGTAGTTCAGACCTAAAATATAGTATAAAATATACCTAAAATATACCCTAATCCGAACTGTCCAATTCCTGCGAAGACCAATATTCATAGCTGGTTCCGCAAGTTGGTTGAAGGTGGACAGGAGAGGAAGCGTTTTTGTTATTTTCTCAGCAAGATGTTTTCTTGAAGGAAATCCACTTCTACCTTGGCAGTTATTTGAATCACTAAAAAATTAGGAACGTAAGCCTCTTAGGTCTCTAGATCCGGCTCTAATAAGCAGAAAGTACCTAGGTACCCATTTCATCAATGATAAAATACCACATTAATATTTAGAACTTAGGTAAATCGAGACCTATATTGAATTGAAAGAGTCCCCTGTCCAGCGAAGATGAAAACTCATTGCTTACACTATCTGGCTTTTTGTGGAAAGAGAATCTCTGTAATACACTTGAGCTTACGGTAGAGTAGTAAAGTGCAGGTACGTACCCACTCTCTCCTTCATTCTATTTTACTGGGTCCACTCGTCCAGATTTGGCTGTTCTGTTGACCAAGTCTTGGACAAGTCGGGCGAGTACTGCTCGCGACATCACTTTGGAGGGTGGAGGAACTACAGAAGTTCACCAGTCGGCCGCACCGCACCGCCCGAATCTCTTTCTAACCTCCGGGCTGCCTGCTAACTGTTCCTATCGAGTGCAAGTGGAAGGTGGGTTGGTTGCCAAGTTCAACGTTGGGAAGCAGCTTAGGTGCTAGAACCAAATCACGCATTTAAGTAATATTTACTGTTATTTAATAGCAGTATCCTATAATTAGAGCGACTGTTGAAGCGGAGTTCACATTAATGATCAGCCTCTTATTACTATCGCGAACCAATAAGAACTTACTAAGTTTCTAGCTTTCCTACGAAAATCAATTGGTTAAGGAATTTACGGGTTGTTATACCTACCACGAATAAAGTACCCTAATGTTTTTGTGACCATTGATAAAAATTTGGTTTCGCCTTAGATTTTGTACCCTCCAAAGTTTCAACTTCTGTAGGTAGATAAACAAATAAAAATAAAATATAATTTAAAAAAAAAAAGCGATTGTATGAACATGTATGAGCCATTGTCAACGTTTTTATTTAACAATTTTTGCTTAAATCTGAATTATGAGAAAATTTCTGTGTGTACATCCTTGCGGCGTCCGTTTGGTATTCACATAGATGTGAGATCTACAGCGTTTCGATGAGTTGACAGTGAGGTTGAGCCGAGGGAGTTGGTTTTGACGATTAGGGCGATTGAGGCATCATTTGTATAATTTCCGTAGCGAAAACCCATCTGAACTGACAGCTACATGATTACGGCATTTTCCCATTTCGTTATGGCCTATCATGAACCGAACGCGGGAAAATTTCTAGGAAAAACGAGCCTGTGGCTTATATGGATATAAGTCATTAGAACGGCTTGATTAACTCCATATCGTCGCCTAAGAACCAGCTTAGCATAACTCAATTTTCGTCATTTTACAGGAGAGCCAAAAAACTGATTACCAGAAAGTCAGCAAAACTCAAAAATCACAAGAGTCAGCATGGCATAACTAAACTGAAAATAATGCGTGATTTCCGATCGTCAATTTCTAAGTGATTATATCTCTTTACTCCAAAAATTATAATCACAATTTCAAGACTGATCTTCCTTTCACGAAATCAATCAAAATGTAGTTGCCATGACAACAAAATACCGATTAACAAAGCAAAACGGTTGCGGTCAGGAGAGCGATCCATGTTGAAACAGATGCGTTATGTGATGCTGTTGCTACTTTTCAGTAATGCGATGCTGACTAAATCGCATATAACGACGCTCCTCGTAGTCGAAGCCAGAAACTGACACTTTCATTGAATCGGGCGTGAAATTTTGAATAAGAAAGACCAGAAATCTCGTTTTGGGTTAAAGTCGAGTTATGCTATGCTGGTTCTTAGCCGACGATATTCGGTATAATTTGCATTCATCAATGGATATTTCATGTAAAGTTATTAGATATAACCAATCAAAAACATGAAAACAAGAGCGTTTAATTACCTATTTAATGGGGACCTATTCATCGCATTCTGAAATTTACTTGAAACTTGACCATGAACGTTGTTCATTGTGTGTTTCTCTTCCATTTTGGTTTATTAATCTTGGAATAATACACCTACATATGTATTCGCGATATGGATCAGCCTCAAAATTTGACAGACGTTTCATGACACGTAGATTTCATAAATCAAATGCCCGTCCGCCGTCCGCAGGCATTTTTTTTTTTTAATCTGAAATTTTGACAAAATACTCAGTTTACCATCTAGTTGTACCCTCAAGGTTTTCAGCCCGATATCCCAACCTCGTGGAGCTCTGAAGGACTAAAAAGGGGCTAGAGTTAGGTATCGTTTCCGAATTAATTTTGGACGCATAACCAATTTTTCGGGGTCCCACATACGTCCGAAAACTTTAAAGAAAAAAAATACACTGCCAAGTGGGACATGGCCCATAGCTTCCTCGCATATTGTATGAAATGTAGGTTCAAAATGAACGTAGTTGTGACTGTAACAAGAAAATTACGTTCACGCATGCGCAGGGAGATCCTACCACTGATGCAATCGTGATGAAACTGATAGGGTCTCGGAAGCAATAATAGGTAATAATTAAATTATTCAACAATTTAAAAAATAATTTTTTTATTGATACAGAATTAATTTTGCACAATTTATATCGAAGAATGATAAACCCTTGTGTAAAATTTACAGCGTTTTCATCCGAGTAATCGCTGCGTTCATTTCTCAATAATAATCCTAAAAAATTAAAAAATAATATATTTTTAGCATATTTTAACATGAAGTACTCATTTAACGAAGTATTATTGTTAGTGTACTCCGTTTTCGGGGAGCTAGAACCCATTATTATCATTACTTTGAATTTTCTACAGCTTCTGTTTCCAGTGCTAAGAAGATTGACGTAGGCATGAGTGTTTTGGGCACACTTGAAATTGGTAAGTACCTAGTTCGCAACCCATAAACCAGAGAATAGATTACTGTGAGGATTCCCCCCTCACTTTATAAAAACTCAAGAAATATAAAAGAGCCGACAGGAGGGTCACTCCGCTCACCATAACAGCTGACCCGGCGCCTCCGCACCGGTATAAAAGACGGTCGGCTGCCGCCTCCGCATTCATTCTCATTTCAATTTTCTCTCTCGAAGGGTGAACCCCTGTCGGTGCTCTGTTCAGTTTAACCTCGTCTTTTCCTTTCTCTCTCACGCTGTAAATTCACACAATTTCGTCCTTTAATAATTCGAGCGGCCTAAGGGCCATCGGTTATTAAAGGATCGGCCCAACGAGGCCATCGTGATCCGAGAGGCCCAGGCCATCGCTTAGTTCGAGCGGCCCAGACCATCGGGATCGAGAGGCCAAGCCATCCTGGGACGAGGGGCCTCAACATCGGTAAGATGAGCGGCACATGCCATCAGTAAAATGAGCGGCACATGCCATCACTGACTCGAGCGGACACAGGCCATCGACCAAGAGCGGCTTTCCTGAGCTAGGGCTAACGCACTCAAACGAGCTGAAAATACAGGCACAACAATTACTATTGGGAAACTAATAATGGCCTCACATGACAATATTCGTATCCACCTAGAAATGAAAAAAAAAAAAAACACGATGAGAAGCTACACCTATTAAATATAGCTTCACAAATTTAGTGAAGTATAAGGTTAAATTAGACGGAATGATGCAGTGGTGACGTTTCGGTGAAAGTGAGTGGGTGTAAGTAGAGAGACAGCGAATTATATTCCGAGTTGCGGAACACAGTTGACATCGCGAGGGAAAAGCCGTCTTCTAATGTGAGCGATAATTTATTGTTGGAATTAATTTACACGAGCCGAGGCCGCCTTGTTCTCTCTGCTAATTGTCAAGAGACTGACACTCAGCACACAATAATCTCAAATATTAAGGGAGAGGCACAGTAGACCTCGGCATCAATTTCTCTACCTACTGTGGTCTCCATCTATCAAGCATCCTTATAATATAACGGGTATTGACTGTTGCAGCATTCGCGATAAGAACCTCAATACAGGAAGGATCTATTGTGAAAGTAGAGAGACATTCGGAAAATACACTTCTTCCACGCAATTCATAATGTGCGCTTTAAAAAGCAACCAAATGGGTACATTTGTGGCGCTCTTATAGTTGCCCTTTAGTCCTGTTTCACTGTTTCCATTTTCCTCCCTTTTTGTTTGCTTCGTTGGAATGAGTCCACGTTATAAGCTGACGAAACCATAAAATAAAGACTCCCTAAAAACTTGGCAAAGTTGCTCGGGTTGTAAAAAAGGATGTTTGAATAATTATTATTTTTCTTCTCGGGCCTGCAGTCGTTCCGGCCACTCAGTCGCGTTTCGTGGGTAGAGCTTAGGGCCATCCTGGCCACCGACCTGGAACAGATGGATGCCCAGGCCAGGTAAGCCTAACGGTTACTTGAGGAAGTTTTTAATGGAGGGCCCAAAACGTTCCGGCTGTTAGTATACTACTAGAAACCGTATTCATTGGGCTAAACGTGTTGGATCTCGAGGAAATATAGGAAGCAGGGAGCAGGCTGATTCTTGATCGGCCCTGTAGGACCAGAGTTCATCGGGGGATTGTGAATAATATTCAGCGTGTAATAATAATATGAATAATGTGAATAATAATAAACATCCGCAGAGACGATCTGAATTTGTAGTATAAGATCATATTATGATCTTTTACTAGTAGTAATTCAGATCGTCTCTGCGGCTGGTTGGGTATGTTACATACAGTACGTGTACAGGCACTTCAAGCCTCAACGGTTGGCGAACAAATTTCGGTGTTTTCCTAACTACTCCCAATTGCTGCCTCCTCCAACTGGGTGGGGTGAATATGACATATTGTGTGCAAATGAACGCATTCACTCCTAAATTTAGGTGAATCGAAGACATGCATAGACATAGCAGCCATCTAGGTTCAGGAGTGGGGGAAGACTCCAGTCGAACTGACTGCTAATACCCCTACCGGTCACCTCGAAGGGCCGTCCGTGCCCCAGGATGGAGCCAATTTGGTTTTACAGTTTTTTCGAATACAATGAATTGGTTGCAGGGTTGTTCTGGAAGGAAAAGCCGGGTACTTCTCGGTAGTTTTATTCGAGCTTTCGGGGAATACTAGTCCCCTTCTTCAGGTTCTACAACAACACAATAATGTATGAACAGTATCATACCATAATGGGACCTAACCTCAGTACAGGTTTATGCTTTGGTTCAGTAGTTCACCAAAGCATAAACCTGTACTGAGGTTAGGTCCCATACTGTTCATACATTATTGTGTTGTTGTAGAACCTGAAGAAGGGGACTAGTATTTCCCGAAAGCTCGAATAACACTACCGAGAAGCACCCGGCTTTTCCTTCCAGAACAACCCTGCAAACATGCAAGCCGGCTACCTAGACACAATGAATTGGTGGTGTTGGATTAGGCGCAAAGCGAGCCCTCCCAGTCCAAGTCCAATAGCCCAATAGCCAAGCAAGGCGGGAGCCCCCCTCCCGTCATTTTTACATGTTTTTCATTATACGACTCCACATCCCTGCCACCTCCAACTGGGCCGGGTTAGATCCAGCACAAAATTGCATTTAATGCTATTTGCAAGACTTACCATCCACTCAATACTACTAACACCACCAGGGTAACACTACTTACTTTTCCGATTGAGGTGAGAGACGTTGCTACGCTGCCAGGCTTCCTTGGAAACTCATGGTGCTTCTAGATAAAGCCTCCGGAGGGTTATTGATTCTGACACTAAGCTCCAGGTATGGGGATCATTGGTGAAGACGAGAGTTTTATTGCACAAATACAATAAGAGTTATTTCGCCAGCATCTCTAATCCTCTGAAACGGTAGATTCTACCTATTCATCTTGAATCCTATTTGTGTCTCTCTTTAAAAGTTTTTCTCACTCATAGTAAGTAACCATGAATGAGAAAACAAATTTAGCTAGTTGTAGAATCATGGATTGTCACCTTCTTTAGGTCTACGTCTTGTACAAATACGTAGTGCATAATAATAATAAATGGTTGTTAGGTGCATTCAATGGTGGCCTACATTCAACCACTGTACTAAGTTTTTTTTTGAAAGGGGTTATGTGCCATTTTTGGCCAATTGCACTTTTTTTCATTTCCCGGGTCTCCATACATGGTTGCATCGATTGCGATTAAAAGGAGCCTCGTAATGTTGACGCTTCTCGAAGTAAAACCGAGTTGAAATTCCCGATGTCATTTGAAAGGGGCTATGTGCGCCACATAAGCCCTTTCAAAAGGAATTTCAGGGATCGTCAAATGAGGTGGAAGATGAGAAGGGGGGGGGGGGGGAAATAAGAAAGTACAAATGCCCAAAATCCCGGTTCAGGAAGTATTCTATCAGAAAATTTTTTTGTTGAATAAAAATTTTTGTTATTCAACAAAAATTTTTTTTTTTTTTTTTTTCAAAAATTCCTAATGTTTTGCTCAAAAAATATATAACCTCCTGGGATCCTTCAAAAATCCCATTTTTAGCCCCATGAAAGCCCTGTAGATCGCCAAAGTGAAATCGGATCGTTCCGGGACCCCCAAAAATAGATTCTACGTCCAAAAATACTTCGAAAACGACACCTAACTCGATCCCATAGCTAAAAGCTTTCAAAAACCCCCTCCCATAGCCCCATTTTAGCCCCATAGCGCCCCACGGGTTTGAGCGATCGGACTGATAACCTTGCGAACTCAACTAGAACAAGATTGCTGACCTTCAGAGCTTGATAACTACATTCCGGCAGAAATCACGCAGTTTATGGTGAAATAATAAATGCATGGCCAAACGAGGACCGGGATGAATAGAATTTTTTGATTCCACAGGAATTTTTTGATTCCACTAAAGTTTATGCAATAAATGATGCTGTTAATTAAAATTTTTTAATCCCGAAAATTTGATTTTTTTTTAAAGGGGTTATGTGACCGAATTTCAAATTTCAGTTCGGTACACATTCCCTTGCTGATAAAATTGGAAAACTTCTATAAAGTTGTAAATTATCCAACTGTATTGGAACATCCTCAAAAGTTGGATGTTTTGACCGTTTTGACGACATGGGGCAGTATTGGGCGTTTCTCCGAAAATTTCAAAATCGTAACATACTCCCTTTCAAAAAAAAAAAAAAAAAAAACTGGTGCATAATAATAATAATAATAATAATAATAATAATAATAATAATAATAATAATAATAATTAGTGGTTGTTAGGTTATCAATAACTATTAATGATAACCTAACAACCGAACAAACAAAAATCAGAATGATCCCTATTTTACAACAACTAAAATTCTAGATACTCGATTTCTCTTATTTTTTACCACTTCACGATTAAAAAATAGAGAAGAATATTCTTGATACACGACATCCGAATCTGTTCCATGATCGACTCAAAAGGATTGTCCCGCATATGGCACGATTGGATCAGAGGGTGCGTCCCTGAGAGAAATTTTCTGTAGAAGGGACCACACTCTCAACGACTCCCGAGGAGCAGTGACTAGGGGTGGATGAAATGAGTGAATGGGTGTGATTCACATTATGTGTGATGGGAGGATTTTAGTGGGGGAGCCGAGAAACAGCTGCTTGACAGTCTTTAGTGTCCCTTCTGGCTCCGGAATGGACAGATTTACTGTTTCAAAATGCTCTTCAGGGTCAGAGCCGCCATCTGGAGATGTAAGTTATACTATCGTATCACCTAACTGTGTTTCAGGAACTTGCAGTATCTCAAACGGTATTTATCCAGTACTTAATTCAGCATGCATCAATCGTGATAATCATAATTTTAATCATGATAAGTAACAAATGCCACTACGGGGGCTTTGCTGGGTGATATAAACTGTTATCAAATAACAAATCTGGGGTACGGACTGGTTTTGAGCTGCAAAGCTAACACAATAATATTACAAACCCAGCAGAGCCCCCATATTATTACTCTTAATTATATTATTCAATCATTATTGTTAGAATTTTTCCTAACAAATAACTATCATAGTTGCCACTATTTTCCATATAATTCAAATTTTCAAAAACTACTTACAAAATTTGTAAGTTGCAAGTACAACTCGAGAATTTTCACGCTATTAAAGCCTGGAATACTGGAGTGTTCTGTATAATATTATGTATTTTGATAAATTACAGTAAGTGTTGGCTGAGTGAGAATACTGTGATCTCTGGGCGCTAAGTGATACTTAGCAAGCAATATACTTTGAAGATATCTTAAACAAAGAGTCAATTAGAGTCTGGCGGTCTATTCGGTCTTCGCGGAGCCTTCCCTCTAAAATGTAAAATACAATTTCTCATTCAAAAAAGCAATTAGAAAAAAGGTTTGAAATTTTAATTGAGGAGGAGCCTGTAATTACTCGGTGAGAAACGTAACTGCAAAATGGAGGAAGCCACGGGTTTTCACCTTTCATCCATAGCAGGAGGTAGGTAAAGCCAATAGGGTTTGCGGAACACCGGGAGAAAATATAGGTCCCGCTTTTAGGTCCAGAATTTATACAGCAGGGCCCGAACCCATAACCTGTGGGAGAATGACTTTGGGGGGTTCTGATGATGGTATAGAGGTTTGAAATAGAAGGTAGGGTTAGAAAGAGTTGAGCACCTGGTCGGATAGTCATAGCCGCAGGAAACGCGGAGAAGCAATATCCCCCACCCTTTCCGCCTACCCCTTCACTGCCTATAGACCACCCTCGGAATTATCGCCTCGACATGATGAGAGGTCGGCGCGTGGTAGGACGGTCTGGGATGCCATTGATGTTAGCTATGTGAACTATTTACTCTGAGTGATGTGGTTACCAACTGCTGCCCAATAAACCTTCCATTCGCACCACCCGGCGACCACGCAGAATATCATCCGTCCATGGTTTAATTATTACATTCCGCCAGAATATGTCATTATCATAATTGTAGACGATTCGTGTGATACTAAATTTCTTAATGTATTTTCATTTTAAAAATAGTTTTTTACAGATTTTTATTTTCTTGGTTATTCTCACAGTGACACTTCCAATGTTTCCTATCTCCATAATTTTCCACACTTTTTGGACTTATATTCAATTAAAGCAAATTCCAGACCATTCCAACCCTTCTAAAACTCTACTATTCGTCAAACTTTATTTCAACTTGCCGCTTTTTACCGTCTTATTGTTTCATTCGATTACGGAGAAAGTATTCTGTCTCAGTACAACAAAGTTAGTTTCTCAGAAACAAAGTTATGACTTCGTTCAACGACTCGCGATAACTTGCATTTGCATTTGCGACCATCACAGTTCGAGCTAATTTAATTTCTCTTTGTAATTTGATTCTCGAGAGAAAAACATTCCACGTTCATTGAGAAGACATTTTGACAATTAGTTTACGATCGGGGAAGGCGGAGACTCGTTCAAAACCACCATCGAAAAATGCCACTAATACGTTTGTTCATCAGATCTACGTGTAAAATGTACAAATAGGAGTTGCCTAGGCACCCCGTTATAAATTGTTCTATGAGAGAAGGCTCAGTAATGTAATAGAATCAATTACTGTATGTTATCTGATACTGTATATTGTCTGAAGTCTGGCCATTTCTCATCGATGAAAAGGTTGATCGTGAAAAATAAATGCTTTTTTTCGACTGATGGAAAGGAGAAAAATAGAAGCAGCGAAAAATGGGATACCTTTAATAATATCTGCGTGTTTGGCATATCCTTTAAATAATTTCGTTCTTAGGTCGCATCGCGATTTGGAAAAATATACCATTCTATAAGGTCTATGGTTGTGTCCACAGCTTTAAATAATGCAAGTTATGCCAACCCTGCTTTCCCAACTTGGGAGACACCCAATAAAATTATGTCATCTCATGCAATTTGAACTCACAAAAATGGCGATTCCTCCCAGTCAATTGAATTTTAAATCGTGACGGCTAAAACGGTCGGGTGAGTCAAACTTTTTTAACCTTTTATTTTTTCCCTTCCTTATCTTTAGCCCTTCTATTTTCAAGGGTAAAATAAAAATATGTTCTTCTCTTATGATATTCGTGAAGGCGATATTTTTCAGAGTCCAGAAATTGTACACGGCACATTTTTGTACTTAAATATAACCGCAAACAAGAATCTTGAATGAATCTTGTATAGTTCTACCTACATTTCAGGGTATTCAATCTGATGGGACACCCTGAAATGCAGAACTATACAACTTCCAAATGAATAACCTATCATCATTATAACGTATTATCATTATAACAAGTGCCCTTCGACTGGTGGGTCCTAGTGCCAATTCCCATGACGTCTGCCGTTGCGCGATTCAAAACAAGTTGAAAGCAATGATATTTTAAACTTTTCGCGGTGAACTGATAAGTAATGTGAGTAATGAGGATCATCTACTTATCAAGGCTCAGTAGGTAACCAACGCCGTTAAAAAAAACAAACCGTAGTGCGACACGTTCCAGTTAGTTGCGGTTGGGCTCAGTGCGACTCCGCGTCATTCGTTCTAAATACTTTATCAAGGTAGGTCCCTCTAACCACAAGAGGCATTGTTTTGCGATATATCGAATATATATATATTAGTTTATTATAAATTATAGCAAGTTATATACCTACCTATGCTATGAATAATATTTTGAATAATGAAAATAATATAAAAATTTCGCGGTTCAAGCCGGTTGTCTTTAATGTTTGATCTTCAGGCTGGTCTTTGCCCAACAGATTGGGTTCTGTCTCCCGATGCAGACGTAGGTAGTCTTTCTTCCATGTTTCATTTCAGGGGTTGTTCCTGAGGTTCCTCCCGTTAGGGATTCCGCTGAATATTCGGAGGCTCGTTAAACGGTCCTGAGACTCTGACCGGGTAATGAAGATAATCACGTTGAAAGGAACTCCTCGACAAAGCCCTTGACACCGGCAATTGAGAGGCGTTCCGCTCAGCTGATGAGAGGCCAGCCGACGATCAGCAGAGCCGCGCCTGAACGGAGTAGTTTCGAGTGGTTGTGACCCGAGCAGCTGTGGCGTTGTTGTCAGTACCTATTACATCCCAGTGACAAACACTGTCTTCCGATCAATAAGGCTAGCGACTTGACAGGCCTCAATCGGCTCCCTGTTTAAAACAGTGACTCGAGCTATTGCTACATCATCCTCTCCCCACGTTCACCACAATCAAGTTTCCAACAGAACTGCATTGCTTGAATAATGCCTTTAAATCGGTTCGTGTTGAGATTTCATATCGTGAATGAAACGAGTCCTGTAAATAAAACCATTCTTAGACGCGACGATGGTACTACGCATACATACTATGTACACAGAACGCAGCAATGTTTTACCTACGACTGGGTGAAATCCAATGACATTTTCGGTGTGTCACTCCAATCAATTCCAGAAAAATTAACTCTTCCAATCAGATTCTGTTACGAAAGAATGAATACATTTGTGAGCTGGGCTCAGTCATTTAACTGGAGACACAAGAGTTGAAAAGAAATTAAGTCGCCTAGTAACGGATCAAAAATACCTTCTCGTATTTGCCCTGAGAAATGTCTTGCAGGAAAATAATTTATAATTATTTATTTGTGATCGGAACAAATTGAAACGGACCTATGAGGCTCAAACTAACGTACAAAACAAGGTTAGAAAAAAGTAAAAAATAAATTAAGTAGGTACCACGGAATAGAATGAAATAGAAATTCTATTCCGTGGTAGGTACTTTAACTGTCGAAATTTCGTCCAGAGTAGGTATTACAGGAAATAAAACGCTGTAAATTTTACACAAGGGTTTATTATTCTTTGATATAGGTTACTTGTGCAAAAATTTAATTAGGTCAATAAAAAAATTTGAGAAAAAATTTTCTTGTTGATTTTTTTTTTTCAAAAATTATTTTTTACTCGAAAAATATTTAACTTCCTGGGATCCTTCAAAAATCCCATTTTTAGCCCCATGAAAGCCCTATAGATCACCACAGTGAAATCGGATCGTTCCGGGACCCCCAAAAATGGATTCTACGTCCAAAAATACTTCGAAAACGACACCTAAGTCGAGTTAGGATCGGATCTATCCCATAGCGCCCCACGGGTTTGTGCGATCGGACTGAAAACCTTGCGGGCCCAACTAGATGGTTAACCAAGTATTTTGTCAAAATTTCAGAATTTAAAAAAAATTCCTACTGCCCAAAACGGGCCGTGCCGGACGGCGTACGGCGGAAAAAACGTGAAGTTGATACTTTTACCGTGATCGATGTTTTGCCCAATATTTTGGAATCACACACACACACGTGGTCCCTTTTCGCTTTCCACCCCAGGAATCTCAACATAACATTTTCATTCATTCAACGTATTACGTTGTAAAATAATTTACAATGAAAAAACGTGATCAGGAAAGCACCCAGACATTTTACGAACCATTTGATCTCATTTTACTCAAAAAATGAGTAAAATGAGAACGGAATTGCCTATAAGTTAATTTCACTTGCGATGGCGGGAGGTGGTGATGCCAAGTTGATTTCCAAAATCTTGAGACTAGCTTACCGTTTCCGAGGAGAAGGCTAGTGACATACTCTGCCAGTTTGTTAGATAGACACCGTTCTGATATTAGTGGTATACTTTAGTACCTACCTCTCAAGTTTGCCACTGTTTGTCTGCAAATTGGACTCCCGCAAGGACAAAACCAGAAAACCATTGTGAAAGAAAGGATAAAGGAGAAATCAAGTTAGATGAAGATGTCTCCGACAAAAAAGACCTCCTATGCACCATTGCCCGTCACCCTTCGGTTTTCAACCACTGCGCCGTGCGACACAACGTCACACACGCTAACTCTATACTACAGAGGCACACCCTATTCATCATTGTGACGTACATCGCCGCCTTCTACCTCTAAAAATACATTCATTAAAATGAGACTGTCCCTGTATGGTTGGGGTAGGTAAACTAGGAATAGGAAGGGGAGGGAAGAGCTTAAAATTCTCGATTCATTTTTTCTCCATTGAGAATCTCCTAATATCTTCATTCGAGGATGGACAACAGCGTCACATACCAAACTTGAAATTGTTATCTACACTTTTCACCCATTCCAGAAGTGATTTTGTATCCTTCTTTTCCAGTTTAGTTAAAATTAATTATTAGGTATTTAATAAGCAGGCCCAGTTGTCCAAGACGATGCAGCTTCATAAATCATGACGGTGATTTACCTCATAACACTGAAAATTCGATTCCAGTAGTTGCGGTTTTTATTTCTCTAAACAGGTTGTCGGCCTTCTTCAATAGAAAATTGCGCCTCACTCAATTCCCCGGTAACACCTTTAAAAACCGAATCGTCACCCCTGATAAAAACCTGAAGGCAATGAGACTAAAAATTATGATTATCGTTCATAAACGCTCCAGCTTTTGTTGCAGTTACATTAAGACTTTGATCATTACCTTCACTGTGTAAAGTGGGGTGGTTTCTGGGAAATGAAGTATTCACCATTTTTTAAGGTTCATTGAAACGTGGGGGTAAAACGAAGCAATAAAAGAGACAATAAAAAAAAGATAAGCAAATCGCGAAGTTGGGCGAGAAGATATCAGTTTCCTCATCACTCAAGTGACTCGAGTTGAAAGCCCCTTCAAGTTCGCTAATGAACCCCCTTAGTTTAGTTGGTAGAAGAAAAATCATTGGTCTTGACAAATTGTGTAAAACTCAAGCCCGCTTTTAAGAGCTAAACAGGGAAGAACCGCCGGGCTCTGCCCAACAGCCTTCTACTTCATCATCTTATTAGCTTTGAAAGGATGATAAAAATTTAAGTGGTAGCGTTTCAAACATCATAATCTCTTTAGCCATTGTAATTCCGCTTTGTATGCGGAATTACAACGAGTAAAGAAATTATGATGACGGAACCGCTGATGATTCTGGGCAGATAATGAAAACGGGATGGGCCTCACCTCTCTTCTTTTAGTTGGTAGGCTCGCCTTAATAGGTACGCCGATTTCAACCCCGGAGGATTTTAAGCTCTTGTTTAAATAATAAACTTGTTTTTGCGGCGTTAGTCGAAAAATTTTGACTAATATAATTATTGGTCCTTTGTTTTTCTATGTATGAAGGTTCAAAAAGTCATTGAGCCATTGAGGCATTGAGTTAATAATCCTAATCCTACTCGTACGATTTTTCTTTTATTTGAAACTTTTTACAAAATATCTATCTCCGAATTGTGCGTTTTCAGCGCGTTTGTTGCTCTATGGCTTTTAAACCAATGGGGTTCTTTAGGGGTTGACCGGTCTGAGGGGTAATATTCAAAGTAATTTGGGACGCATAGAATAAAAAAATAATCAACTCACGGGTAATCTAATTTAAGCTTACAGCTTTTTGAGTTGGTGCGCTAGTGAGCCAAAATAATTTTTAATCAATCATTTGTTAATATCAGGAAAAATAAGGCATAATAAGGAGAAAAAGAAGGGAAAAGAAATTCAATCATTCAATTTTTTCTCTGAGGTTCCGTTATGAGGAGGCACATGATCCTCTCTTTCAGGCAGGTAGCGAAAGACCAGCTTGAATTCCAATTGGTTGGAGTAGTCTAGAAAAAAGAGACTTTAGACCACCGACTAAGCCCCAAAGAACGATGCAGTGCGACTCGGTCACCCCCACCGGCGGCTCATTCCTGGGTCGACACAATCCTTTTTGCTACTCTGCGAAGTGGCCCCCTCGGCCCATCAAGTAATTCTAACATCTTCTTACGAATTCGCGGGGAAGAGGGAATTCTATGGTTGGGCGGGCTGACCCAGATTACAAACAGGACCCTCTCCTCCTCTCGCTCCTCAAAACACTCCCAGACAAACCAACTCCGTTGAAAATATGAACCCCCATCTTTTTACAAGGCTCCTACCAACATAATTCTTCCTCCACACCGTCCCTTTCCGTATTTAACGACGTCTCATTCTTCGTTTCCCCCCTCCTCTTTAGCCTCCTTCTTACCTCACTCCCACACTCTTCGCTTCACCGCACTATCCGTATTAGTACAACAAAACCATCCTGACGAACTCTGTGAAGCTCCTCCAACGTAATCACTAAACCTTCCTTTAAAATATTTCCTTTAGAGGCAACGATGCGCACGATACTTCATAATCAGGGTGACCAGAAAGAAAGACCTAAAATGAAAAGTTCCAATTATTGCACAAAGGCCACAGTAATTGCATTTCAGTCGGAAACGCCTGGTTCGAAACCAGGACGAACTATCAATGTTACACAAATACTTGTCCTGTCAATAGACAGTTCACCTCTGAACCCAAGTTCATTAAATGAACTTGGATATTAAATTTTAATATCCGTCGATATCTCAGCTCTAAGCATAGCCAGTTAGTTTATCATGCAAAAAGACGTGAAGCCATTGTGACGCCGATTGGTGTACCGTACATATTGGGGGGGGGGGGGGGGGGGTATATAGGGTAACAGTTACCCTAATATTATAGTTACTGTAATAATTTCTATAGAATATGTACTATAATAATATATACTATAATAATTTCATCCATACCGTCAATGTTCTCTTCGTGATCGAGTTTCTACAAATTGAGAAGTCATAATTTTTATATTTTCAGTTTTAGAAAAACATTATATTTCAAAACATTCAAAAACTACTAGGGGAAATTTAGAAATCGCCGCTATTGTAGCACTGTATTGTAACTATGCACAACGACCGTAAATGAAAATCAACTTTTTTTACATTCGACACATTTCTGCTGCATTAGGAACGATACGCCTTGTGGCGAAGTGTTGAATCTGTAGCTTGTCCGAGTACGCCGGAAATGCATTTGATAAAGTATCGAAATCTCGGGGAGAACACGATTGGGGAAATGGGAGCGAGAGTCCCTATGAAACGCGACCCTACTGGGCACATAGAATAGTTACAATTGGGGAAGCGACAAAAGACACAATTAGGAATGGACGTGAAATTACTGGATTATTATTATTTTTTAATCGATAGAAGGCTTCCAAATAGGCTGAAAATGGTGTTCACAAAAATTGCAAGTTCGTACGAATTATTTATTTTTGAATCGACCATAACAACGATGAATATAAACTACCTACGTGAAATGCATTTTTCACAAAAATGATGTAGGTAGGTTTTTTTTTTTTTTTTGCCTACTAACAACAAGGCACAGGATGATTTAATTCGGGTGCACGTCCATTCCTAATTGAAGACAGAAGCCTAGTTGTTCGTTTCACTATCGAATGAGGTAAGTTGCTGAGCTGCTTGCAGAGAAAAGCGTCCGAAGATGTGTCCACGAAACCGAACAAACTTATTCCAACTAAGCTTGAAAAACCCCCGGTCCCCCACTTAGAACATAGCGACATGAGGCTCATCCGGAAAAGTGTCCTATGCCCGGCGAAAATTGCTCCCCGTTCTTCTCAACTTGCAAAAAAAAAGCAGTTTGTCATCTACCTACCTATTCGAACCACCACAGTCGGAAACAGACCAATTTTGCTATTCATAGCACATGTGCACATAGCAAGTTGTGCGATCGAAATCCGACTGCCAATTTTTACTACACCTGCCAACCTACGGTTGCTGACAAAAGCCGAGCATGTTTTTGCGGTCGGAACCTTGTCTCGAGCCCGTAAATTTGTTAAATTGACCTAGACAGCATACCGACTGTATGTACAAAATACATCGTTTGAGTTGGTTAGGGAGAGAGAATGACTCCTCTGCTGGTGTCACACCAGCATAGGAGTCATTCTCTCTCCCTAACCACCTCATTGGATTAGACCTCTGCACCATCGGCAAACAACCACTTTGAAAATACATCGTTTCTACTGTGAACTCAAAATACTTCTAACAGCAATTCATCACTTTTCTCCTTGGGTGTTCCACATCGTGACTACTAAGAAGTGTGAAGTCTTCACAATTCCACTCGTACTCAATAGCGCTTTTCCAGTTCCTCAATAGTGGTGGCAGACCGTTGCCCAATAGTTACTAAATTGCCCAATCGTGATTCCCCCTTCTCTAACACTACAAAAAATTTTGCTAGTGCAAAATATCCGATATGCCATATTCGTTACTTAGGATTCGTATATGTAATATAATGCTGGCTGTATATTATTGCTTGTCTCTATGTCACTAATTAAAAATGTGGCTAATTAAAAATTAGTTAACAGATATTTGCGATGCCATCTAGAAGAGGATGATAGAGTGCTTAAGAAAACTATACAATTAACCATTTTAGGCTTCCGCTGATTTTAAATGTAGGTAGGTACAATTGAAGAAGATTTTTTCCTCTCCTGAAAAATGCTCATTTTTGCTATTGAAAGTATTTTAGCGAGTCGTAAGTTCATAAATTCAATTCATACGATAGTTTTAAAAACGCCATTCACAGTTTTGACAGCTCAAAGGAGCAACTTCTTCCTGTAGGGTGCAATTGATTACATAACTGCTATTAAAATAATTTAGTAGTTATTACAAAATAAGTGTTACTATAATCCCATTCGTCATAGCACTCATCAAAACTTCAGGTGAATTCATAAATTTGAATTTGCAATGCTAGTCAATCGAACAGACAGCACATTGCGCAGATTGCGCTGTGTACAACTCAAGTGCCGACCTGGTAACAGTTGGTAATTTGGTATTTGAATAGACCCATTAATAAGTCTGTAAATTGTGGTCAAGTAACAAGCCTCAAAGGTCGGGCTGTTTTACGACGCGCTTATACTGGAAGCACACCGCTATTAATCACCTCTCCCTTCAATGGATTTATTTACATCGCGGTGAAGTTGACTAGATGACGTTCTCAAGCTAGTTGTTGCCGGCAAAGGCGCTATGAGTGACAAAACAGGCTTGAAAAGTATCGTCTGGTTGATTGACCCTCCCGGCCCCGTTCAATGTAAACTTGTCAACGTTTGAAATATGTTCAGCGCGGAGAGATAAAGTGCTCTCATTGGAAAGGATCGTGTAGATCAATTAACAGTGGCAGGCTGGTCGGCTGAGTCGTCAGTGCTGCGGTCGTCGTCGTCCGTGGAGGTACATGTTGACTTCATTGTCATCGACGTTGATCTTCGCGACGAAGAAAGGTGAATTACCTACTAGTGATTTTTCGACCGACAGGTATCCCCCCAACGAAACTGACGCATGTCATAGTTCACTTTTTGTTCAAGAAGGGACACAGAATTTTAGCTGACATGCCCGCGAATGCCATTTTATTGTAAGTCGTTACCAACAACAATAATTTACAAGGCTGCAGTACACAGAAAGCTGTTCGGATGGATCAAATATGAACCACTTGGAATACTTTCTGAGCGGTGAATTTGCCAACTTACCACCCACATTTAATTTTCCGTTTAATAGTGAGTAGTATGCAATCAGTCGAGGATTTATTACCATCAATCATATTGAAAATGATATAGGAAATTTTCTTAAATACTCCTCATGAAGGGAGTTTCATACTATTCAGTATCCAAATGTTTGAAAAAATGTTGATAAAATTCATAATTAAAAACTTGCACATGTTTCTTTTTTCGCATCAGTTTTTTAGAATGAATGAGTTTTTATTGAATGAATAATTAATGAACTTTTCATTAATTATTACCCTCAAGTCAAAATTAGATCGCTATTATTATCAAATCCATACTTTGTCGCTGAACAACTCCAAGATAATTTAAAAAATCATTATAAAAAAAAATTATAAATTGAATTTATTGTGGTTGTTTAAATTACCTTGGAGCTGTTCAACGAAAGAGTTAGAATTCGAAAACAATAGCAATCTTTTTTTCGTACCAGTTGGATTTTAAAATAAGGTTCTTAGTGAGACGAAGATTGTGCTTCACGAATTATAAAAGTACGGTATTAAAAAAAAACGCAAATTGTAATCGATTGACGGTCAGGTTGAAAATGATAACATTTTTCATGGTTATATTTCATATAACTCTGAATTCAACGTCATGCTTTGCGTTTCAAAAATTGTAGGAAACGATGAACGAGAAACAAAGGGACTTCATTCGGTTCATAGAAAATTCAAAGTCTGTGAAAAATTAATAACAGGATATAAGTCATTACCGGTCAAACCTCTAACGAATTAGTACGGATGATGACAAAACTCACCTCTTGAGAGTGTGCACTACGTTCCTTGGACTTTTCAAATGTTGACGCCAGCTTTCGAGATTTTTCGAATCCATATTTTCAAACCATCGCTATTTCTCAACTGAGTAAAAGTTGCGATTTCCAATCCCAGCAACCCTGCCGAAAAACCAAAGATCCACTTAGGAGCAGAGTAAGCTCAACTTAACGACCGTCTATTTTCGTCGGCTCGGGAGCAAAGTTAATAGGGGGCGGGTCAATCAATCAATGAGCAATTTGTTTCCATGAACATAGCAGGCTTACATATCAATCGCGAGATCAGAATGAACGTAACACCAATTGGTTGGATTAATCGACAAGCCCTAGTTGTAATTGTTGGTAATGCAATATCCGTTACCTAGCCATTCCTTCGAAAAGGAAAGAAGTTTACATGATCATTATCATTATATTACAATATAATTATGTATTATCAACGCAGTGAGGGTAATATATTTATAATTTGTATTAATAATAAGTTGAAACTAATAACTCATTATGTATTAGTAAATCACCAATAAGTACGATGACTAATTATGCGGATTATTATCTACCGTTACGAATTACGAAGGAATGTCATGTAATTGTCTTCGTTGATTGTTTCAGTTGGATGGGGAGATGCGCTCTGTTTCGGGGAACACGTTGATGGTGCCACGTACCGGCATTCAGGTGAGCACATTTTCATGCCTACATAAGCCAACAGCCATGATTCATATGTTGGTGAAGCGAGTCATTCAAAAATTTGATAAACAACATTTGAAAACTAACGTTGCTGAATCATGATTTCTAATTTGTTTTGCAAGTTGTAAATTTTACTTACCCGGTGTAAAGTTTGCAAAAATTATTTTGAAAAGAATGAGAATTCCAAAAAAAGCTGAAAGTTTCACACAAGCGTTTATTATTCTTCGATATAGGTTAATTGTGTCAATTCTGTGTCAATAAGAAAATATCTTTGTAAACTTTTTTTTTAATTTTTTTTTTTTCTTTACAATGTTTGGACAGATGTGAGACCTCGGAAAATGCGTCCAAAATTACTACGCGGAAAACGACAACTTATTTGACCTCCTGGGATTCTACAAAAATCCCATTTGTAGGCCCATGGTAGCCCTATAGATCCTCACGGTGAAATCAGATCGTTCTGGGACCCCTATAGGGGTAGAATCCATTTTTATAAAAATGGATTCTACGTCCAAAAATACTTCGAAAACGACAAATAAATTGAACCCCTTGGCCGAAAATCTTCAAACACCCCTCCCCTAGCCCCGTTTTAGCCCTACTGTAGGGCACTACTGTAGGGCTCTGTAACAGAGCACCGCGGTTTGGGGCGATCGGGCAGTAAACCGAGTATTGTCAATTTCAAAAAAAAAACAAAAAAAAAAAAAAACATTCCTACAGCCCAAAACGGCTTGAACGGCTTACGGACATTTAGTTTTTGTAATCTACGAGTCATGAAACGGATAACGTAAAAAAAAAAAAAAAAAAATTGTCAAATGTTGAGGCCTATTAGAATTTTCGACTGAATACCGAGCAACCCAGCAACCCGGTGTTGTTTTCTCGTATGATTCCAAGAATAATAAACCAAAAGTGTATGCTTTTTCATTTTTTGAACAAACGAGAAACCCCCGAAATGAATTCTACGTCCAAATGTACTTCGAAAACAACACCTAACTAGATCCCATGGCCAAAAACCTTCAAAACATCCTCCCGTAGCCTCATCCCGTCGCTTCAGTTTGTATAGCATGTCGTGTATGGAATAATATCAATAACCACAATTATTGCGATCGCGTGCTTTCTAGAGGTTTGCACTTGTGCGAACACCTTCTTGTAATTGAATACTGTGCCAACGAGCAGGTGCGATTGAGGCACGCCTGCTAGGACGTGATGGGCGTAAGTGTTATTCACTGATTTTGCCAGAAGGCATCAGATACCTTCTGGCAAAAGATTCTGTCCTAATTGCCAGTAAAGGTGGTTCTCTGCAGAGAGACGTTGATACTGTTCATTTCAGGGGGATAAGGGTTGGGGAGCGTCCAGACCCTGACCCGCTGCACCAAGCATTAGATAGTGTCTGGGGCCAGTTGTGGCCCAATACAATCTGTTCTGGTCCTTCTGCGCCTGATACGCATTCTGCACTTCCTTCGAAGGCTTGGCTCTTGGTATTATCTTGCCATTTCTGCTGGTGGTAGTGCGGTCTTGCGTCTGGTGGTTCTCAGTTTCTCAAACACTCCCTCAACAGGCACAGCAGTCCCTCCAATCCGCTCCGGCGTTAGCCACATCATTCTGATGTGTCCAGGTTCCAGATACTGACCAGTTTGCACAGGATATTATTGGGTTCAAATCCCACTTGCGCTGAATATAATGGACTTTTGAGTGCCCTCCCCTTCCCCCAATTCTGGATCCACCCCTCCGCACGATCATAACGGCACATGCATTAAGCTCAACCAGCCTGGGGTCGTCCAAGGGTGCATTGACTCAATTGAAGTCTACAGCTTCAAGCATCCACCAGGATCTGTGATGAAAATAATTTTTCCACAAACAAGTCTTATTAAAGACATTTATTCGTTATTTTTGGGAAAAGGAACGTTTCAAACAGCAAGACATCTTTAAAAGAACGCTAAAAACCAGAAACGCCCTTAACTTCTTGAGCGAACGCCAGTCTTCTGTTATTGGTAGCGAGGAAGCAAAATTAACCTTCCTTAATATTTTTTCCTGAAGGAGGTAGAGCACAGCACGCTGGGAGGGGAACGTGATCAAAGCAGGGTTGAAGGTAGACGATTTTTCCTCCGTAATAATTTCACAACTCAACCAGGAGAAACTACCATTTAGTGCGATCGTGAAAAGGGCCCTTTGGAAATGAGAACGGGTCTTATAGCGACATAAACACGAAGTTCGATTTGAAAGCCATGCTCACCGGCTTATACCTACATACCATACAATCTAAAAGCATGGACAGGCAACCGATGGATTGAGGGTGAATACACGGGCAACGTGAATCATCAATCAATATCTTTGGATAAAGCTCTGAGAACATTTTTTACTTCCCATTTTCTATTTGAGTGACAGAATCTGATACATGGTATTTTCGTTGGCGAGGGGAGAGAGCCTAGGCACAGTGTTGTTGCAGTTAAGACCACGAAACTATGTACCAAAGTTGTCCAAGGCTAAACGTATTTAGTGAGTCAAAAAGCCTGACAAATGTGGTCTGAAGCGTGAAACAAGCAAAACTAATTCAAAGCGGGTTAATTAGCAGTTAAGAGCTTGATGGATGAAATTCGGATAGCGAAAAGCGCTGCAGAGTAAGAGAATAACACTGAGAGGATAACAAGGAAGAATAACAGAGGATCTCGCCGTTTCACACGACACAAAACCCAACCTTCACACCGTGTCCATCTCACCAAGTTGATGACCTCGCTTGAAAAACTCCAACACAGACATAAAAGCAGAAAGCATCGATGCCTTCCACGTGTTGGCTGACGTGGTCTACCATTAAATTGAAGGCCGGGTGTTAGGATGAATTTTCACCCACGGGGAGACCTTTATCCTACGAAGAGCAATACGAATAAACCGTAAAACCGACGCTATATAATCCATTAGCCTCGTGCGAGATTCTCTAACGTGATGAAAATGTACCATAAGCGGTCGCCTATAGTTTTTCTTTCTTTATTACTATTTTATGTTCGTCTACAATGCCAATTTCGTCGCTATTAGCCGAGTGGTTCTGAGCAGTCGCGACATTGTGTTGTGCCATAAGGAAGACTCAAATTCTATTGGAGACCGACGAATTTTTACAATCGGTTTACTGCAGGGAAATAAAATTAACGGTCCATCATGTCAGGAAGCTTGTTACCCATTAAACACAGTAGCGGTATCATCATCTCGGCTGGTACACAGATGTCCCTGGTGACTGAAAGGAAAAATACCCGTAATTAGGAGAATTGAAAAACAAGTCAAGAAAAATTGTGTCTTTAGTTAAAAAATGTATTAAAAATGTAGGTAGATTCATTTTTGCTTGAATTAGGTCTCGGATTTATCGTATAAGAGTGGTTTCTAATATTATGATATAATAGTGGTGGGGCTAATATACCTATATACGCAAAAAAAAAAAAAAAAAAAAAAAAAAATCAGAATTTCCAACATTCTTTCTTTAAGAACGGTGGGAGATTTTATTAAAATTAGAATTAGATAAATTGGGGCAGGTGCTTTGAAGTCAAGATAAAAAGACGGACTGTCTTTATTTACCGATCAGCGAGCACATCAACAAAAGCACAAAGGCGCAGGTGAACTTAAGATTGGCGGTTAATTTTAAAATTATTAATATAATATATTAATAATATTATTATATTACATCCTTTCACTGTACGGGGGAAAAAAAAATACAAATCATTAGGGCATTAAACCATTCTACATAAAAAATATCTATAGATCTTCTCAAAATGAAAATCCAATTCATCAAGGCAGTTCTGCTAAGAAATAAAATTAAAATTCCACTCAAAAATTTAAAATACGAAAAAAATTAACACACGTTTTTTTAATTAACTTTTTTTTAATTAACACAATTCTTTCATACTTAAATTTTACTACGTTTTTTAATTAACACAATTCTTTCATACTTAAATTTTACTACGTTTTTTTAATTAACACAATTCTTTCATACTTAAATTTTACTAGGTCCTATTAAGTTCCTGTAGGTTGTTTAAAGTAAAATTTTACTCAGCATATTCGTCAATGCCATTTCTTTTAGGATGCGTGCGGAATTGTGTGCATAAAGTTCCCTAATATGGTAAGTACACCTTTTTTTGGATCGCATTTTGGACCACCTACTTGTCTCAAACTTCCAAACCAAAATTACTGGTGATAGTTATACCGCTACTCCAACAGTATTAGAAATAAGAGTGTCTGGAAATTGCTTCAAATCGGAGAAGGACTTTATTTTCCAATAAAAGTCATTTTTCTCTTTCCAAAAAAGGGGTTCCTAATATGGCACCAGTTCATTATTCATTTTGTTAATACCACCCTCATTCTGTTAATACGTTTTGACGTCTTTAGGATCATAAAAATAAGGAATAAATCAGTACTCTGCCCCGAATATGGTTTTAATAATCACTAGATACAGGTACCATATTAAGGACATGATTAAGAAAAGGAAACTGTTACTTTAGTCTTTTTTTTCTTGAAAAAATTGTTCTAATCGCACTTTTCTTGCGAGATCTAGTAGTGCAATGAAGAAAACACGCCAGACTTGAAAAAATTACGAAAATCACTTAATTAACTAGAACACTTATGAAGGGTGCCATATTAGGAAAACTGGGGGGTTGACAACAATCATAGCTGATGAAGTGCAAAGTGCGTTCATACTGAAACTAACTTAGGGAAGATGTTCTTTGACGAAAGACAAACTCAATCACATGCTGAAAATATCAAAAACTACTCGCCACTAGTCATTAGCAGGTGATTGCACCCGGGTCCAAAAAACTTTAGGCGGCAGCCATTTGAATCAGGTGTTGTGCTGGTTGCATCAGGCAGCCCTTGAAAATTTTGACCTGGTGATCATGCTTGGGTAGCTTGCATTTCACGTTACTGCCATCACGCTACGCCTCATCACTTTGGTTATTTTGAGGAGTGCCATATTAGGCACTATACCATAATAGTTGATGGTGATGTTGACCGTTTCAATTAATATTGTTGGAAACTTGTTGAGGGTCAGTCAAATAAGACGAGAATTTTTGCCGACGTTTCAAGAGATATATTCTCCTATCATCAGGGCAAGTGCAGGAAAAAGGGCAGCACACGATGTGAGCCGTCGCTGTCGTACAAATATACTAAATAATATGTAGGATGCAGACATACAGATGGAACTGACAATTTTCGATGGTGGGGGTTGTTTTTTTTTTTTTTTAGTTTTTTTCCTTTAGTTTTTTTTTTTTTCCTTTAGTGTTTACCACTTTCTAAAGGGGGAAAAAAAAAAAAACCCACCATCGAAAATTGTCAGTTCCTTCTGTATGTCTGCATCCTACATATTATTTAGTATATTTGTACGACAGCGACGGCTCACATCGTGTGCTGCCCTTTTTCCTGCACTTGCCCTGATGATAGGAGAATATATCTCTTGAAACGTCGGCAAAAATTCTCGTCTTATTTGACTGACCCTCAACAAGTTTCCAACAACTATACCATAATATTATTAGGGTACTTTACCCTACCTTCTCTTCTGAAGCGATGGAGACTTGAGTAATGGTGTGGTGTTAGGATTAAGTGAGTTTTTTTTTTTTTAATCAAATCTTTTCTGTTCCTACGGAGGGTTTATCCCTCTTTTCCCTGTACCCAACATGATCTTGTTGTGTTAGCTTTTCGGTGTACAATACCACGATTCCAAGTATTTTTATGGTGGAAAACGACGCCATCTGGTTTTATCTCAGGTAAGAGATGAGAAGTCCTATCGTAGTAGGTACTTTTTTGCTTTTGTTGAGCAGCTTCGACGATATGCGTTAATGGACCAAGTCATCTGCATTATGGTGAATGTTGTCCTGCAAGAAGCGTCCCAACATAACAACATAGCTTAGCTGGCTAGGCGCGAAACTCGGAATTTCGGTGTTGCGGTAGTGCATAAGAAAAACATGCGGACTTTGGCAGGTCCTCGAACATGTTTTCATGATGTTTTTGACGATCTTGACTCCTGTGTCGGCCAATGAGGGTAATTTGGTGAGCAAGTAATCAATCTTACATCATTTTTGCTTAGGTATGTCATGAACTGTCGGCTAGAGAACGGATTATTATCCGAGAAAATCACCTCGGGAAACCCGTTTCTGGCAAATACCTTTTGGCACCAAGCAATAACATAGTTGGTACTTTTTTGTAAACTCTACCATACTCAATCCATTTCGAATAATAATTATAAAATTGGCAAAGGATTTTGGTCGAAACCACGAAATCCGACTTCTGAGCCAAATTTCCGAATTTTTGAGAGCGACATGGCCTAGATCCCTGTCCGGCGAAGTAGGCAGGTACGCCGCGCTGAAAGACGACCTCTACCTACATCAAGGTCTAATTTTCTACGAGGACAGAGTAAACGTACGTAAGATATACTGGAGCGACTACATGAAGGTCATTTAGGAGTTGAAAAGACTAAAATAAAAGCCCGCCGAGTGTTCTACTGGTCGGGTATGCCGAAAGACATTCATGAATTTATTTCGTCATGTCTCGTATGCCTAGAGCATCGACCAAATAACAGTAAAGAGCCGATGATTGGCTCTGATGTTCCACTTCACCCATGGTTGAAAATAGCCATGGACATCTAGGAATTTCAGGGCTCATCATACCTTGTTCCTATCGATTATAATCGTTATAATAATAACGTATAATCGGAGAGCGTAAAAAAATACGAGCCCCCGTCAAGTGGTGCTATGCCGGGAAATAGATAGGCGATGAAAGGGGAGTGTGAGTTTGCTTTTGCTGCGTGTGGAGTATTTATGGTCGGGTCTGAGGAATTTATCAATGTTCTTCCTTACATAATTTAAGCATTCAAGGATATAAATAGCAGGGATAGTGAGAATTCCCAGCTCGACAAATGCTGGTCTATAGTCCTCTCGATAGCGAATACCAGCCACAACCCGTACAGCCTTTCTCTGAGATGCAAAAACAATGGAAGCTGCAGGGGAGTGTCCCTAACAGAGAATTGCATAGACAGCTCTGCTCTGAAAACAAGCGTAATAAGCTGCGAGGACAGCAGGCTTTGTCAGTCTTTCAGAGACACACCCAATAAAAAGGTGTAGGTATTGAGGCTTGAAACGAGGCGAGTACATTGGGACTTCCAGTCAAGCCTTGGGTCAAGGGAAACACCAAGGAATCTTACGTCAGCCAGATTATTGTCGAGACTCGGAAAATCTCTCAACCCAAACCTCATAATGCTGGTCTTGTCACAATTTACTGAGAGTCGGTTTACTGTGAACCAATTTGTGACAGCTTCAAGAGAAGCAACTTCGATTTCGCAGAGAGTAGAACATTAAAATTCATCTGGAATTGAATAATAATTATTCAATTCCAGCTACTTAATATAATTATTATAATAAGTACATAGCTTCACTTATCAAATAAAATGTGTTTGGGAGAAAAAAAAACTCTTCTCCGACATGTATGAAGGTATGCATAATGATTGAAAAATGTTGTATAATGGAAAATCAGAAAATGTAGGTATGAAAAATCAAAATCTTCAGAAACCGAATCTCTGTACAAGCCGTTCATCAGTCTCTCACTTATAACTTATAAGTTATAACCATAACTATATAAGTAATAACTTACATAGTTATATATAAGTTATAAGTGAGAGGTTATAACCTTTCAAAGCTACCGCTCTAGCCCCTTAAAAGCCGAACAGGTCTGGTAACCCCATGAATCGATTCTCCGCCCGAAACTGCTCCGAAAACGACACCACCCTGGACTCCCAATCAAAACCCATCAAAGTTACTCTTGAAGTGGCTTTAACTGTGTTGCCTCATCCCAGCCCACTTTTAACAACCTTTCAGCTCGCATTCAATCATTTTCACGCTAAAGTTTAGCGTCCCAACAGCCCTGAAATTCCATCGTAAACAACAAGGAAGTCAGCAAGTAGTCATTAAATTTTGAAAGGGGTGATATGGCGCACATAGCCCCCTTCAAGGAACATCGGAAATTTCAACCCGCTTTTTCTTTGGGAAGCGTCAATGTTATAACATACGAGCCTCCAATCGCAACCGATGCTGCCATGTAAAGCCACCCATAAATGTAAAAAAGTGACCCATAGTCCTTGAAAAACGAGTTATAACCCAGGAAAATCCGCTTTTTCTGTCTGTAGAGCTAAACTCATTAGTAGGACCTATACCTACTAGAAAGAAATGTTAAAACCCTCGAGATAGACAACAAAAAAACTACCAAATACGACTGAAATCATCCAAAATTCCGGCAGCAGTGATCCAGACTTTGTATAATTGGCAGGCAACTTGAAGCAACTATATAATATATATATAGTATATTCATGATGGAAAAGTGGAAGGATGAATAAAATATCTGTAGCGCCGTAATCAACAATGAGGCCAGTCCTTGATCCAACTTTCACCTCATCTGCGAGAGAAACCCTTCCATCTAAACTGAATCAGCTCCGACTTGCATATTTGAATTTCAGGCTGCGAATAAAAACTTCCTCCGGCGTTCTAATTCATCTGAAAATCCCCTTTGTTGATACTCGTCTTTTTCATTTCTGATGTATTCTTACCTGGCTTTTCCTTTTTCCGTGTGCCATGTTTTTACATGAATAATTTTCGATCATTTTCCTCTTTCGACCTGCAACTTCTTTTGAAGCAGATCAAATGGACGGTGCCAACTTTCACGGCTACACAAAGTTACTAAAACATTTTGATGAATAATAAATGAACTTCCTAAGCTGGAGAAGACGACGTAAGGGATTGAAGTTCCCCCTTCGAATATAAACGGAACTCTTGTCTCACCTTTCGGCAGGTTTTCCTTAGGCCGACAAGGTGTATAAAAAGAAGATCAACATTTAATGGAATATAATGATTTATCAAAATCTGTTCACTTGAGAATCATCTTGTGTAGCTTGAAGTTGGACAGTTTGTTGTCTCGTTTGGGCTTAGGATTGACCGATCCACCGAGGACACACAGTCATTACCAGAGACGAGTAAATGACATAAATGTTAAATGACATACAAAAATGACATAAAATGGCCATTTTTCGAATAAATGTCATAAATTGCCAAAATTCCGAATAAATGACATTCATCGGACGTTTTTGGGCTTTTCCTCGAAATACAGAAGTAGAAAAAGGCTCCGGCGCAAAAGGAAGTGTATACTATCACTAGAGACTGGAATTTGCATATGTCTTTAAATTGAGTATATCTTTCTACTTTTGCGTTTTGAGGGTTTCTGAAGCGTTTGGCGTGTGTTAAATTTAAATTTAAATTGCACATTTTTGACGATTTTGGCTATTTCTGCATAATATGCATTATATTATAATGGCCATGTTGTGCATAGGTATATCTGCATATTTATTCAAAATTGGAGAATTTCTCTATTTTTAATTCATTTTTTGAATTTTTTAGTTTGACTTAGTGGTTTTTTTTTCACCATTTATATTTTACTTTACTATATACAGTACTAAGCAATATTAAATTGATACGTTCTTCAACTCCTGAGTGGAATTTTGCCTCATACCAGTTACATTTTTCAAAAATAAGGCCTTTCCGAGGTAAGATGGACTCGTCCTCTAATTTCCTGTTGGGATTACAATAGGTATATGGGTCACTTATTATCCCGAAGGTATGATTTTTGGGCACCCAAGCTGAATCCCATTCATCCCGCTAAAAGGGCGATGACCCAAACGGAGTGATGCCCCTCCACTCCAGGATATATCAAGTCCTGGAGCGAAATCCTGGTTGGTCATTTGTACTGGAGGTTGCAAACATTTTGAAAGGATTGCCCTCTGACTTGTCGTCAGACCATACCCCAGATGAGCTGTCGTCCTTCAAGTTTTGGCCCATCGTATCCTGCGAGGTCGAGAGGTCGTTTTCCGACCTGAAGCTACTCCTCTCTGAGAAACGAAGGAACTTCACAGTCGAAAATTTGGAAAAATCGATTGTAGTTCAATGTTTTGTGGTGGATGAATGACTTTTGTATATATCTAATGCAAATATTTTTAAACATGTAAATAGTAGGACCTACTATTTAGTACCTGGGACTATCGAAATATAAGATGCCAAGAAAAAACGTGTAATTACCTAAAACATTTCTACGGAATCAGTTAATTCCATTTCATTCCTTGAACTTTTTCAGTTATAATGCGACGCCACAATCATCGGAGAGGTATTAATGGGTAGTCACCTGTAAATACGTTTTACAACAAAATATAGTAATTTACTTAGAACCTATTTAAAAATTTGTTTACGAATTTTCGCTTGGGGTGCATATTTTGCATATATTCCCCATTTCGTCTGCATAAAATTCCCAAATTTGGTGCATAAAATTCCAGTCTCTGACTATCACTATGCCTGCAGCCCCATATACGGAAAAGCAGTCTTGTGGGTACTGCTTCACTTTTTTCCTCCGCCAGCGATTAAATTACATACTAAAATGACATAAAATGGCAATTTTTCGAATAAATGACATAAATTGCCGAAATTCCGAATAAATGACATACATCGGACGTTTTTGGGCTTTTCCCCAAAATACAGAAGTAGAAAAAGGCTTCGGCGCAAAAGGACGTGTATACTAATAGTCGCTACTTTGCCAAAACCACGAAACTTTAAAATTATCCTCTGCCAAAACCGCGAAACTGCAAAAATTCGAAAATTGGGCTAAGCGTCGCTTTAAATAGTGACATTGATCAAGTAGCTACTCCAGAAATTTCATCTCTCTAACCCCATTATCAGCTGGTTATTTGAGAGGTATCTATTTCACGAATCTGCTGAAAAATGTTTTTCTCCTCTGCACTTTCACGAATCTGGCAGATTCGTGAGTTTGGCGTAGCCCTCCTCATCACATGCACGAGATTCGCGGAGTTGCGGAGTAACCTCGGAAGCAATTGGCACTTTCGTGAAAACTAAAAATGATGCTCTTGGAGAATTTGGCATCTCCCAATGCTTCATTTTCCTTCTTTTTGGTTTATTATTCTTGGAATAATACACCGATGTTTTCGCGACGCGGGTCGACGACTCCGATCGGCCTCAAAATTTGACATTATCCGTTTCAAGAGGTCTACATTCTAAATCCGAAATGTCCGTCCGCCGTCCGGGCCGTTTTGGGCGTAGGAATTTTTTAAAAATCTGAAATTTTGACAAAATACTTGGTTTACCATCTAGTTGTGCCCGCAAGGTTTTCAGTCCGATCGCCCAAACCCGTGGGGCGCTCTGGGGCTATAATGGGGCTACGGGAGGGGTTTTTTGAAGGCTTTTAGCTATGGGATCGTGTTAGGTGTCGTTTTCGAAGTATTTTTGGACGTAGAATCCATTTTTTGGGGTCCCGGAACGATCCGATTTCACTGGGGCGATCTTTAGGGCTTTCAGGGGCCTAAAAATGGGATTTTTGAAGGATCCCAGGATGTTAAATATTTTTTGAGTAAAAAATACAGAATTTTTGAAAAAACACATTTTTGAACAAAAAAATAAAAAAATCAAAAAAACAGTTGTTGGGGTTTCAACCATGAAAAGGCTCCTGATTGCTCAGCTGTGTCCTCCTCCACCAGAGATGCGCTTCCACAGCCAGATCAAGAGGAGTCAGACTTGGAGTCAGAATAAATTTTTAACACGTTCTACAATCTTTTCTCAATTTACCTCATAGGGGAAAATTTTCAATAATCACTGTATTTATGTGAATTTTATAAATAAGAATTTATAATTCACTTTTTAAAACCGTTTCTCATTGCGTTGACTTCCTCGGTTCACTCTCTATTGTACGAATAAACGAATTCATGAACTGTTGCTAAGCTACTGTTTATTTTATTCTTAGAAACTAAAACTAAACTTCTCGGGACCCACTCCACCAAAACCACGAATCTGTATTTTTAGAACATTGCGAGGTCATCTGGGTTGTTCATGATGATTTGATGGAGTGAAACCTAATAATACTTATTCTGTCATGTTGTAAGGTAAGGAAAACAGTGCAACAATCGAAGTACTGCCAATCCGCAACGATGAAAAATTACGGAGTAAGTTCGGAAGCCTCTACTGAAAAACAATAACTTTTCAGTTTCGCGGTTTTGGCGGAGGATGGTTTTAAAGTTTCGTGATTTTGGCAGAGGAGTGATAGTATCACTATGCCTGCAACCCCATAATATTCCGTATATTATACAGAAAAGCAGTCTTGTGGGTACTGCTTCACTTGTTTCCTCCAGCAGCGATTAAATGACGTAAAATGACTATTTTTACGAAATTCCGAATAAATGACATAAACGTGAAGGTGAACGCTTAGTTCTCATGATTCTAGAACGATTTTCCTCGTAAATTTCGTGGATTCCTTGTAACATTATTATTGAAATAAATCGGCATTAAGTAGTACCTACAGAAAGTGTTTGGAAATTTTCTATCCTTTTCTCCAGGTTTTACAATGATTTAGAACTTTCTAGGATAGCCAAAACTTGAAAAATAACTGACATGAACTAATTTATAAACGACATAAAATGGCCATTTAGGTCGAATAAGTGACATAAACCATGAAAAATTAATGGCATAAATGACATGGAATAAATGACATAAATCGCAATAATAAATGACAAACGTTACTCGTCCCTGAAGTACCCCATCTGCAGAATTTGTAGATCTGATAGTATCTGCATCTGATACTATCAGATCTACAAATTCTGCAGATGGGGTACCTCAGATGAGGGCATTCAATGTGAAGAGATAGATCTCTTTCCGATCTGGAATTTGAGTGTTTCAGTCGCTTCAACCCCATGAATTTAATGCCACAGATTCATGGCAGTATATTCTTCTGGGCAGTGCCCCCTTGCGCCCAAATCCTCCTTGGTCGAATTCACTTGTAACCCGGACAGAATAGTCTTTTGCCCCCCAGTGTTGTGACCATCAAGTAGACTGTGCAAGGGTATGATAAAGGAGAAAGCACGGTTTTCTTGTTTTGAAGCTGTCAAAGAATAAACCTTGCTGATCGTAAGGCTTTAATCAAATAAAGCGTGAAACATCATGGCACGGAGCTTTTGGGGGTAGAAGATGACGTCGAGGCTGGCGGATGGATCTGAGATGGAGAAACAGGTTCAGGGGCTTGACAGTTGGCCAGGAGCTTGCATGTCCGCTAGCACGTTCAAAATTTGGATTCGTCCGCTTCAGGTCCAACATTTAATAAGGAATCGTCCCCCTGGGAGCTATACCTTGAAGTCCGGGCAACTGGGTTTCTGAGCCACGAAGGGCATGCGTGCAGTTGGTAGGTGCACAAGAGAGAACGGATGGCGTGGAGGGATTCTGGCAGAACCTATTCGAACGGGGAAATGTGTAGTCCTTTGTTTTTCATTGCTAAGGACATGGTCTTCCACAAGATGCCATTGTACCTTATCTTGCACATATCTTGCATTATCAGTCGAGAGGAAGCGATATTTGTATGACCCCCTCTGAGGACTAGGACGTGAAAGTCAACTTTGTTTCCCTGCAGATGGGCGCAATAGAGCAATACCACCCTCCCCACTTTTCCCGGCCTCTTTCCTTAATGAGCTCTCGCTATCGCATCTACAGACGGATTTGGGCGAAATGGGAAATCATCATTCATCATCATTCATCTCGTTGGATGATAACTCCTGTCGCTGGAAAACAATTTGGCATTTTTAAGCAGAGTGAGGTGCTTCTACACTATCTGTCGTCATAATTTCTAGACAAGTCTAAGGTAAAACAATTGCAAAGTAACCGTGCACGTAAAAGGTCATTGTAAGTAGGGGTTGTATCGGTGTCTGGCGGAAGAAACAAGATTTCCTGTAGCTTGGTATCTCGAGTTTGACGCCTCACTGAGCCTTACATAGTTAGGACGATAAGGGTATCTGTGTCAAGGACTGCATCTTCATCAAACCTATCTCCAATGTCCAGCTGGGGCAGCTTATTTAGGTACAATCTAGTCACCTCAAAGGGGCCACATGTTGCATCGATGTATGCGGGGCCCAAATGATGTAGAGTTAATTTGCTCGAAAACGGTAGGTCAGACCAAATCGATCGACGTTCTGTTGAGTAGGTGGCGGTTGAGTAGGATTAATAATTTTTCATATCAAGAGACTACCTTAATGCTACAAGGAGGTTCAATTATTCACACAAGAGAACGAACCAGGGTGTCGGGTAGAGTTTGTCACAGGTTTAATCCAACGGAGCCTCCCCGTCGCGAATCCTCTTTACTAGAAACGCCTTCAAATTTTCAAATGTTCAGTGAGGCTGTGGGTCAGCGGGTTCACCACTGTAGTATGTTAGGAGGGATCTTGAAAGTGGGATAGAGTTGTGGAAGAGCATGGTTAGGTGTGGTATTGAATCAGGGTAGTAGAGTGAAGGTATCCCTTGAATGAGGGGGAGGTCGGCCCTGAAGGAGGGGGTGCCTCCAACTGAAGAGGATCGATCAGATGGTTCAGTCTGACGGGTTAGTAGAGTATTGTGTTTCAGTTTGAAAGGGAATGGTGGCCCTGTGACTTTTAACTCTCGGCTTTGTTTTTTACTTTCTCGGCATCTTACAAAGAAAAAAAGAAAAATAAACACGGGAACGTCCCGACGTCAACTGAGCTACTTAACTTATGACAGTATGAAAGATGTTCCAAAAAATCACCATCACGCACTTCTATGCACGCTAGTTAGACGGAGAATCCAGCTGTAACACAATGCTGCCTCACGCTGAGTCAATGTGCAACTGTGACTGTAGGGAAATATTTTAATTAAAATTTGAATCGCTGAATCTACGCAGCCGTAAATCCACTAAAAGGCGAAACACACGTGCACAATAAGTTCAATAAAACAGCAAACAGTTGGTTTTTTGGTTAATTTGTCATAAGAAAAGTTCGTCTGCAGATTAGCTGATCCAGGGTAGAAGGATTACGTTCTGGAGGTTTAATGAGGTCTAAAATCGGATTAGAGAAGGTCGGTTTGGGTACTCAGCCCTGTCTCGTCAACTGACTGAAAATGCACCACGTCCTAACACGTGTCATTCTAATCATAATCATTAACATTATAATAACATTATATATTCTATATTATAAGAGCGTGGTATAGAGACAACAAATTGGACAATAATTATCCATAATATATTATATTGAGCAAAATCTGGATACTTATCATTAACGATAATTATTATCGTTTTGATATTCGAACTGGTAACTCATACAATATTACCTAACAATATTGTCATAATTTAACAAATTGTAATTTGATACATGTGAATTCGGCTTCTAGTAGCCGAGATATTCGAGAAGGTACCGTTTCAAGATTCAATTTCGCGTCTTGGTATCTACATCGGAACTTAGTTTCTCCCGATGGGGTTTCAAGTTAGGGTCGAACTTAAAGTTATCAATTTACGCCGGTAATTTTACATGACATTAAATCACACGTCAGGATTTAGAGAAATACATGAATGACTCCTACCATGACCGATGGTTTTACATTGCGTATGCATTGATATTCTTTGATGCGAAATGATTGTTTTCGTTAATTGCAGAGAAGAGCATGTAGTTGAAAAGCGACCTTTAAATTGAATAGTAAAATAGGTGAAAATAGGTAGAAAAGTCAAACAACATTGAGACGGGTCGTAATCAAAGTCATTCAATCGATAAAGCCCCTTTCGTGCCTGAAGAGGAAATGTAAGGCAATGGGTCACTCGTTATCTTCGCTGACAACGAGAAATTGCTGGATAATCACTAAGTATTCCGAGGAACGTCTGTGAGGTCGTCGAATAGCGATAAACTTCACGAACAGCCAATGAGTTAGTCGAGGATTTGACGTTCGCTTTGGTTTGCGTATTTAATTGACCAGAAGGAGTAAAATAAGGGATGGGAAGACAACAACGGTGGAGGGATTCATCACAACCCTATCTGTTGTTCTAGTCTAGAAGATGGAACCAGTAAATTACAGGTTCACTGTGGCTCAAGTAATTTCAACAAGCAATTCCTAACTTTCCGATATACTATAATACTAAATACCTTCCAATATAAGTTGAACTAACGACCCGTTAATAACAAAATGTTAATCGAGCCTTTTTCATGATATAATCAGGCAAGACCAATCACGAATGGAGTCTTCTATTATTGCCTTTCTATTTTGACGAATTTTCAAGACAGATCTACTTTCATAGAAGGGTTATGTTGGGTTATGAAGGCTATAGCCGGGCCTCCCAAACGGAGAGCACTTTTTCAATAGAAAATCCTCGGTGGAACTCCGTGTGAGCGAAATCCGTTGAAACTCAGTAGCTCGTGGTAAAATTAATTAATTATTAAGTAGTCATGGCAGAAAATTACAATAATTGTTCTTCCCTATGAATTATTAGCCCCTACAAGTCTCTCCACGTTAACCCGCACCATAAATCAAGAAGTTATGGTTAGAAACAGAAACAACTTCAAGCAAATGCCAGTTTGACTACTCCCCGGTGTGGCACTTCATTTAGTCTCACTTTCAAATTTGTCGACGCTCTATGCCGCCAATTTTCGACCTGTCACATCGGTTTGGCTCTATATAGACATGTCTACGATACCGTGTTCTTCCTGGTATCTCGGATCTTGTAAAATTTTTTTCAAAGCTGTCTAAATCAAAAGGCCTTAATTAGCGATACAGGGTTTAGTTATCTCTCCTTGGGTCAATTGTTATCAACGGTTTCCTGGTTTTCGGTATATCGGGCTGACGGGGTGGAGGCTTCAACCAAGGAGTTTCTGAGGTTGTTCTCTCTGGCCCTTGATTCGGCATGCCCGTGGACTTCTCTCCAGACAAAACCATCCTTTAAGCAAAAGAAGAAGCGTGGAAAGTTCACGGAAGAAATTCTAGAATTGCGGGATAGTTATCAATACTTCAGAGATTTAGCACGTTCCTCTAAAAATCCAGACTTCAAAATCTTAGCAAATGAGAGTCGCAATAAGTATAGGATTTAAAACAATCGTGCCTCGCGCGACTCGAACGACAGCAGAATAAGCTCGGCCCCAAATAAACCAAGGGTTTGTTGGGAGGTGGTGCACGAGGTGCTGAATTCAAAATCTCGGGATTCTCACAACAGTTCGAGTTCCCTGCACTGTGAAGGGTTTAACGACTCTTTTGACAGCGCTTTTCAACAACGCTCTACCTCTGCCCCCTCTCATGAATTCTTCGACTTTTTTAAATAATGTTCCCAGTGTGCCAGTTGGCTTCGTCTTCCGTCCAGTTTCGGTGGAAGAGGTTTTCGCCACCATTACGGCACTTAATAATAGTAATGCTACGGACTTCATGGGCATAAACTCTCGAGTGGTGAAATCAGTAGCCAATCTAATCATCGAACCTCTGTTTTTCATTATTAATAGGTGCTTCTCTGAGGGTAGGTTCACAGATTGCTTGAAGAAAACAGTGATAACACCCATACCTAAGAAAGGGAATTCTAATGATTATGATGGCTTTCGTCCCGTTTCAAAACTGCCAGTCTTTGTCAAGGTAATGGAGCAGGCCATGCTTGGGAGATTGGGTGGTCATTTGGAAGATCACTCGGTTCTCCATCCTCAGCAGTTTGGCTTCCGAAAGGGTAGAAGCACCTCCACTGCAGCAGTCTCTTTGATTTCCGAGCTCTTTTCCGTCTAGAGAGTAAGGAGCTCACCTTGCTCAACCTCTTCGACCTTCGAAAGCCTTTGACCTTGTGCCTCATAATTTGTTACTAAAGAAACTGGAGCACTATGGTTTCAGTGATCATACAACTTTGTTTTTTTTTTTAAAGTTTCCTCGAAGGCTGGTGGTGGATCGTGTATTTCAATTGGTCTTGCTCTGAGGTCGCTATTCCGTGTGGTGTAAAGCAGGGTAGTATTCTTGGTCCTATTCTCTTCCTTTTGTACATCAATGACTTGCCAAGCCAATTCTTGGACTCGCTAGCCATTTTTCTTTTTGCCGATGATATAAACAGCCTGGCAAGGGGATCATCTCGTGATGAGCTTGAGCAAGACTCATTAAACAAATCCAATACTATAGAGAGGTGGTGTATTGGCTTGGTCTTAAACAAAAACAAAACCCAGACTCTTGAATTGGGGCTCAACCGACGTCTTGACCAATCGGTCAACTTCCTGGGCTTGAGAATCGACAACCGTCTTTCGTGGTCTTCTCATATCGAAGCACTGTCCCCTAAGTTATCGTCTTCCATCTTCATGATCAAAAGAGGCTGAGAGGTTACGTTTCTGATGAGGTCTTGCGCTCAGTTTATCATGCTTGTTTTGCTAGCAGAGCTACTTACTATATCGTTGCTTGGGGCATCTCCAGTCGCGCTATAAACGTGTTCAAGCTCCAAAAGCGCGCCATCAGAATTCTGGCCAATCTCCCTTGGAATCAGTCTTTTAGGGGTTCTTTCGCTCGCCTAGGTATTCTTACTATACCTAGTGCTTACATCTTGGCTGTTCTCAAACTAATGAAGGCCAATTTGTCGCTCATCCCAGTAGTATCCGGGGTGCACCATCATAACACCCGCTCCCTAGGCAACCTTGTTGTCCCATTTACCCGCCTCAGTACGGCTCAGCGCAACAATCCGTTTCAAGTGGGGACTCGTTTGTTCAATGCGCTGCCCCATAATGTAAGAATGTTGCCCAATAAAGCGTTCTCCAGGGTGATCAAAGCCCACCTTCTTAATGCAGAATTATACACCTTGAAGGATTTATACAAGATTGAGTGGGGTGTTGCAGCCTGTTGACGGTTTTGTGCTCAGTTTCCCCATACCATTGCATGTGTTAGTTTAAATCTAATTTTCTTAGGTTTGGATAGAACTCGTGGTCATTCCTGTTCTCCCCTGTAAGCAGAATGTGTTTAGCTTTTTAAATTTTGACATGACATTATAATATAATGACATTATAATATAATATGACATTTGACATGACATTATAATATAATATTATGTGAACTATAATAATTATAGAGCATGAGTAATAAATGACAATTATTGTCATTTATTACTCATGTTCTGACGTTTGCCCTGTCAACTTGGCCTTGGCAAATAAATAAAATTCTTGATTCATGATTCTTGATTCTTGATTCATGATTCTTGATTATTGATTCTGTCCTCTGAGTAGTGGTAGGTAATTTCAGCTTTGGAAAATATGATTGGCTCTATGATGATAGGAAACACTAAACCATAGTTAGTTTTCTAGTTATTCAAGTTTTTGTTGTGAAATCTCATCAATCTGGTCCTCATTTATGAACCTGTCGAATTTCACACGCCTGATCTGGTATGTTTTTGCGGTTAGATACACATCATGTTCTGCTGCTTCCAGATATTCATCTAGGAGACAAATACAATCGATTTAGATGAAGAAGTTAGAAATCGGGTGCAGTTTACGAACGCAAAATGTTTGTCTGAAAAATCTCACCTTTTCAGAGAATGACCCAAATAATGTGAGAAATCAGATTTTTCCTTAGAACGGAAATCCAATGTCATTTCCTGCTGATCATAAATCCTGTTAATTAAACAAATTTTTCTGAAAAAAACGTAGTACCTACTGATAGGAATTCCATTTTTAATCGGTATTCACATTATTATAATATAATTGAAATATTATTTCAAAAGATAGGTAGGTACCTACTTGTTTATTTGTCAACTTTTTCCGATGGTAAGTACTGGGACCACCTTTAAAGAACCTGGAAACCACAGTTTGGGAATAATGTTACAACTCGAAATTTGGCGTTTTTGAGTTATTGGTGTCAATAGATTCATAAAAATGAGCTCTATCGATCACAAGGAACTTTTTCAACACCAGTGACCACCAGGAAGCAGTTAGAGCGCTGTTGACTTCTGCTGTTCAAGTTGAGAGTGACATCTCGAGTTAACACCTTTTCGTAGATTGGAGTTGAGAGTTTCCTGTTGGGTAAGCCGAAATAGGGTATTAATCAAAATCGAAAATCATCAAATCGACGCTTAAGTGGCAACATATCCTATCTCCAACTTTAATACGTTGAGTTAGGATATGTTGCCGCTTAGGCTTCATACGCTAAGCGTAGAAATACAGTCGCAACTCGAAATAATACATGTATAATACATGTTTCTGCAGAAAAAAATCTGATTCTGAAGCCAGGAAGAATCATGAACATAGCTATAACTCGGAAAGTGAGCATTGGACACCAAGTGGGATTCAATCCTAATTTTTAAAGGCTATGACAGTATGGAATGAACTCGGGCACTAATTAACTAGATTTCGAGGCAGGAGAGGTTTTTTGCGTAACCTGAAAATAGAGGAATTTTGAGTTGTAACACTAAGTAATCAACCGAGGGTGCGATCTATAGAGAGCCTCAGGGCGATCAGTTAGGGCCTTGTAGGGCCTAGTGGGTTAGTTATTAGTTGATCGTCTAAGGGTGCTCTCTCTGAACTAAGCATAAAATAATCAGTTCTACCTCACCATTAATGCACTCAGGTGACGAGGGTTAGTATTACGTCCACCATCTGCAGCCGATAACAACAGCCGCTGTTGTTGACTATTTACCAAGCCGAATGATTATTCCGTAATTATTAATTAAACATATTAACTTACCAAGGTATAAAAATGACCAACCCATTTTAGTTCGTCGGTTACTTTTCTCTCGCTTATACTGAGTGGGAGCTCGGTTTCACGCAGGTATATTGGAAATAGGGGGTATGTACAAGTTGAGAGCTCGTGCGCCGAACCTCTTCCGCCTATGAAGCGGTTTTAACGACGCACAAAGAGGAATAAGCAGCGACTGAATGGCGTCTAACGACCTCCCAGGGGACACTCCGAAATCCGCGTCGAAACCGTATGAGCTCGTCAATAAGTGCAGATCAGGAACCAGAGGGAATAGGGTCGCCATATACATTATGCGAACAGCTGTGAGGTTTGTTAGGACTGCTTTCTGCCGAGTGAGATGCTCGTTTTGGAGTCTCATAGCTTTGGACAGAATTTTCCCGACTACCTCTTTCGTCCCAATGTGGATAATATTACAGAGAGACGCCTCTGAGCTGAGATCGATTACGAATTGTTCATTTGAAACATCCCCTCAGCACGATAACATTATGGGAACCAATGTGTGAGGAAGACACGAAAACTTTCTTGATTGAAAAAAAAAAGAAAAAAAAGCATTAATAAAACTTGGAGAAATATAGGGATAGATGTATTACTCGTTACAACTTTCATCTGGTGACTAGCCAAAACCGAATTTGGGTGTTTGAAAAAAAACCTCTTGAATCATCTTAGTCAACATAATTTACGATTAAAAACCTCCTCATCGGCGTGGATGTTACGAATACCAACGTAAATATATCAAAGTAGCTATCAATCCGAATGTCTAAATAGCTGTCTGCAACCCAAAGCAGAGCTCGACCTCCCATTTGAGTAAGTACACTTGTTGGTTTTCAAGGAAATCCGAACATGTACAGTCTCCCGGGGGATGTCTTGCTCTCGACTCCACCCTCCAGACCGACCACCCTCTCTGAGACGGAAACCCCTTCCGCAGAGTCTTGACAGTTGGACGGGCGCCAAGGACTCTGGAACGTGTAGGCTTGCCAGAGAGGGATCCCTCGTGGTTTGTAGGCGCATACACTTTCAAGCAAATGCCGTACCATGTGCTGTAAGGTGTATGTAAGGGAGGGGTGGGGGGGGAAGGCACGGCCTCTCTTCGCGTTTACCTCTTCAATAATAACCGAGTTCGTATAAATCATTATACTGGTCACTGCCATCTCTTTACGGCCTGAGCACTTTCTCTATTTGCTCTGAAGTGGAACGCTTCCAGGTGCATAATAATATTATGAGCAATGCCAATATTTGAAAAAAGAAAAAAACTGCCAATTTAGCTCACAACACACATCATTTCAGTACACCAAAACCACAAACAACAACAAACACACACACACACCCTCTCACACACAAACAACACAACACACAAACAAACACAAACTACATTACAAATTTTACTTTAAAATTTGTAATGTGGTTTGTGTTTTATATTTAATATAAAAAGTTATGATATATTGAATGACCTTTTGATTTATTATTCTCAGAATAATACCTACACCTGTGCATTCGCGACGGGGGTTGAAAATTATGATTGGCCTCAAAATTTATCCTTATAATAATATTATAAGGATAAATTATTATATTAATATATATTAACTCTATATTATTATTATATATTAATTAATAATCATTATTATTAATTAATATATAATGTTATTATTATTAATTAATATATAATATAATATAATAAAATATAATATAATATTTTCGAGGAGATCGACGAGTTTGAATTTTACCATAATATGATATTATCATATCATTATTTTTGTCGTATCCCTCGACCTATCTTTGACTCCTTAATAATTTTCGTTATCTTTCCTACATTAAATATCAATTTTAACCAACTACCCTCCCTTCACTGAATGGAACAGTTCCATTAGTAGTAGTTACTACTGATGCCGCAAATTAACCCTTGGATTCCTCCCAATTCCTTTCACACATATATCTGACGCCTTGTAATAAAAAACCCTTCGAGAAGCCAAATCATAGGTATCAATAACCCATAGGTAATAAATTTGCATCGGAAGCTCTTCTTAAAATCTTATGGCGTAACTCCCACTTTTTTTTTTATTTTTTTTTATTTTTTTTTTTTTTAGTTATAACAGTTAGTCACAAAGTTACTCTGCTTTACCACCTCTATGTATCCTCCCTGCTACGCTTTCCAAGTACTGCAGTTAATCAGTATAAAACTTACGAAAGTGGTATAAAACAGATTTAAGATTTGGACGCAGTATGCAGTCATAGTTGTGGTTATTTCTAATGGAATCCGAGTCCTAACTTCCAGAAGGGCTCTTCTGTGAAAAAGTCCTTTTGCTACTCCGCTACTCCGATCCGAGTGAGTAATAAACGTTGAGAAATGGCGCCTTGGAGTCATCATTGATCTCCTCCCAAACGCCTCCGGACTCTTCAAATTTGGTGCCACAACCGGGATTGCCCCAATCGTCCTGCGGCTGTTACATTTCTTTGAAAAATCTGGTATTTAATGTTCACGTTCTTTTTATTATGTAGTTGAGTCGATTGTAGTTTCGAGTGGAACAGTATACAGGAAAATTGAGGCGTTTAGTATCAAAACCAGCTGGTTCCATTTTTGAAAATTTTACAGGAGAGACGAAAAACGTCTGACGTCTATGCATCTTGATTTAGATGAATGGATTAGGCATTTTTTTAAAGAATGGAGGCCTAAGATTGCTCTACAATACATTTCATTAGAAATAAGGCTTTGTAGATATTTTTAAATTCAAATTGAATCTTGGAACGAGCTGGTTTTGTTGTGATGCGGCTGGTTTTTTCCAAATTTCGACCTAGAAATTCGTGTTTTCAGCTGAAAAACTGCTATTTGTGCAGTGTGTTCCTTCCAAGAAGTATCCACTTGCTTTCTAAATATCACAGTCATGATAAAAATAGGTAGGTACTATTTTTGCACGAGAAGGGCATACAATGGAACACATTCATTACAAAAAATGAGGATTTTAATTTGTTTAACTGACAATAGTTTTGTTCAATATTGGAATTCTAAAAAAAGAAAAAGTGATTTTTTGGAAATTTGTGGAACGAGCTGGTTTTGATACTAAACGCCTCAATTGAGATATTTCGAAAAGGCTCTGACTGTTGGACAGCTCGCTTAGAATCACCACATAACCACTCCACCACAATCATGACCATCAACTACTCATCTAGTTTCAACTGCATAACTTCTCCTTGCAGTCGTCGATTAGTCACTGTATTCAAAATTTAGCCCACTCCCACATCATACAGAGACGTGTTTCCATCACTACCATAAATAAAAACTTTGTTTGTTCAAGCTCGTCTCACCCGGATCGGAGTTTCACCCACACGAAGTCAAGAATTGAAACTCATGACTAATTAGTACATGGGTATGTTTCATTTCCTTCTCAAAGTATTTTGTACTCCGTCCATATTTCACCTGCGGGACCAGAGAGGTTGAGTTCGGAACTTGCTTTTAGTTAGTTTGGAAACTTGTTTGAACAACACCTACCGATACAGTTGAACCACGCAGACTTCAAAGCGACACACACTCCACCAGCCCTTTTCCCACGAACCTCCAGATTCTGAAACGAGAGCTAACAAATTATTTCCACACAGTAACTGAGGGACCAGGTATCAAGAAGGTTCAAAACGTGATGTAAGGTGCAGTTATATTGCCGATAGAATTAAAAAAAAAACGCTGCAAATTTTACACAAGGATTTATAATTCTTTGACATAGGTTACTTGTGCATACATTTAATTTGGTGTCAATGAAAAAAACTTTTGGGAAAAATATTTGACCTCCTGGGATCCTTCAAAAATCCCATTTGTAGCCCCATGAAAGCCCCATAGATCGCCACAGTAGAATCGGATCGTTCCGGGACCCCAAAAAATGGATTATACGTCCTAAGATACTTCGAAAACGACATCTAACTCGATCCCATAGCCTTCAAACCCTTCAAAAACCCTTCCCGTAGCCCCATAGCGCCCCACGGGTTAGGGCGATAGAACGAAAACCTTACGGGCACAACTAGATGGTAAACCGAGTATTTTGTCAAAATTTTAGATTTAAAAAAAAATTCCTACAGCCCAAAACGGCCGGGACGGCGGACGGACGTTTCAGTTTTGGAATCTAGACCTCTTGAAACGGATAATGTCAAATTTTGAGGCCGATTGCTGTCGTCGACCTCCGTCGCGATTACATAAGTTTCAAAACGTTAATTTTACATATTGTTGGGTTGAGTGGTTTCGGCATTGAAACCAGGGTAGTCGCTAATAAATAAAAGGGTTGTTATGATCTTGAAATTAACCCGAAAGTCTTGTTCTTAATATTGGTGTCAGAAGTGGGATGCAGAAAACCAGAAGTCATTTTCGCTCCAGACGCTAGTCCCAAAAGATAAGAAGGGTTTGGTGCTGGAGCAAGGACATCGGCTGGGGCATTTTGGGCATAGGCGTACCATTAACACGTTAAGAACGAGCTTCTACTGGGCAGGTATGCACAAAGATGTCCGCCGATTTTGCGAAAGTTGTGAGATTTGTAACCGACGGGGACGGCCATTAATTCAAAAAGCTCCGATGAAGACCTATACGGTAGGCGTGCCCTTCGAAAGAGTAGGTGTGGATTTTATCGGACCTCTGCCCATGAGCCATCGGGGAAACCGCTACATAGTGGTAGTGGTAGACTACTTCACCAAGTGGCCCGAGGCTTTTGCGGTACCCGACATCAGAGCAGAAACAGTCGCGCAAGGCCTAATAGAAAACGTGGTTTCGAGGTTCGGGGTCCCGCGAGAGATGCACTCGGATCAGGGACGGACGTTCGAGTCAAATGTCTTTCGCGAAGTCGTCAAGATCCTCAACATCCACAAAACCCGAACAACTCCTCTACGGCCTCAAAGTGACGGACAGGTTGAAAGGTTAAATCGCACCCTGTGGAACCTGTTGTCAAAACTCACCGAAAATCGACAGAAAGAGTGGGAAATGAAGTTACCCTTGGCTCTGTTAGCATATAGGGGAACCGAACAAGCAACGACAGGCTTTTCTCCTGCTCGCCTTCTGTTTGGGAGAGAGTTGAACCTACCCTTGAATTTGCTATATGGAGCACCGCCGCACAGGGAGAGCAAAACGGGCTATGCTGGCAAGTTAGAAGATGGACTGATAGAAGTTCATGAACTGGCACGACAAAGACTACTGAAGGCAGCAGAGAGTTCGAAGCGGAAGTACGACGTCAAGTGCAAGACACCCTTATTCCGAGTTGGCGACAAGGTCTGGTGCTTCAACCCACGGAGAATAGTTGGGCGTTGCCCGAAATTGGATTTGCCGTGGGATGGGCCTTGTGAGGTCGTGACTGAGATTTCCGATGTCATATTCCGCATCAGGGCCACTAATGGGAAGCTGAAAGTAGTCCACGCTGACCGTCTCCGACTCATGAGAGGAGAGGGATGATGTTGGGTTGAGTGGTTTCGGCATTGAAACCAGGGTAGTCGCTAATAAATAAAAGGGTTGTTATGATCTTGAAATTAACCCGAAAGTCTTGTTCTTAATAATATTACAACTTTATACACCAGAGAAAAAACGAACGGCACCTACCAAGGGTAAATTTCAGTACGACGGCAAACTACTCGACATATTACAACGGTGGGGAGGGGGGGGGGGGGGGTTGACTAGATCAATAGGAACATTTTTATGGGTTGAGCTTAAAAAAAACGTAAAATTAACATTTTGAAATTGCACATGACAGGTGTCCTGTTTCCATCTGCTGTTGTGAGATGTCCTAGTAGGAGTTTCTTGTTGACGACGATGTTTGTGGCATCGAGATGCATGACTGGTGAAGTAAGTGCCTGTGAGTAAGTGGCTGTGCTAGGTGATAAGTTTTAGGTTAAAGTAGGGATGCAGCCTGATGCCTGGTTGTAACGTTGCTAGATGCCCTGATGATGGAAGCTGATACGCTTTTGAAACGTCGGGATTTGTAGTAAAGGAGTTGAAGAAAGAATACGGCCTAATTAAACTCTCCCTGGGAATTCCTTGGAATCCTGAATACGAGAATATGGAGGCCAACAATGACCAACGTAAAAAAGTTTTGAAAAAAAAAAGAAGGAAAAAAATCCAAAAAAACTTTTTTTGAAAACTAAAAATCCAAAAAACATTTTTTCTAAAAATTTTTTCACTGACGCAGAATTAAATTTATGCACAAGTAGGCAACCTATAATATAGGTTATCAAAGAATAATAAACCCTAGTGTAAAACTTGCAGCGTTTTGCACAAGTAACCTAGGTACGTATATCAAAGAATAATATAATAAACCTTGTGTAAAATTTGCAGCTTTTTTTTTCTTTTTTCATTTTCTTTATTCCTTTAATAATAAACCACAAGCATCCTTCAGCAACGATGACGGAAACCAATTAAATTTAGTTCCAGCCATTAAACGTTAAACTGCATTTGTGAAATCAATTAATGTTGCTCTTCACTCTTAAATGCGTACCTACTTCAATTAAAGTGTGCCCTCTAATGGCTGAATAATCTGGAAAATGCGCCTACAAAGAGTTAGAAATCCGTCTCCAAAGAGCCGATCGTTTGAAATTCCACCTAGCCGGCTCCTTTCAGCTCATAAAGTTGAACCTTATTTCCCACTCTGTCGCCCCGTTTCCCGTCGACTACTTGATGAAGAATGAAGTAAGTTGCGTAAGACCGATCGGACTTCCAATAAACCCTGATCAAAGCGACGTGAATCCGACACCGTTTTTCCCCTCAGGCTCGAAAAGGGCCATCAAACAGTTATTGAGCTTTTATTTATACGGGAGCTCCAGGAAGCTCCAAAGGAAGTGTTTCCAGTTGATTATTTTCCTCTTTTATTTAGAGAAAAGCCTTCGAGAATTTCCAGCAGAGATACGTTTCTACTTATTTAGTATCATTCTTTCAGAGGAGTCTCGTCACTCCCAGCAGATGTTTAGTAGCTTCTCTTTTCTTGTACGGGTCGTGATATATTTCGTGTAGCCAACATAAATAAATGGATCATTTTAAAATGGGACTTTCATGTCACAAAACCTTCACGCCTATACCATTCGAGCTGGATTTTTTTTTTCTTTTTCTGGGTGAACACTACTGCTTCTTCATGACTACTCTCCATACAAATTGTATCAATAGGTGATCACACATTTAATCAGGATAAGCTGAATACCCCAATTCTCACGACCTACGAGTGTCACAAGTTGTAGGTTGTATACTTCTAAAATTATTTTGTGTCCGTTAAACACGTTGTAAATAACAGCCAAAAATGTTTTGACTCAGGTTACTTTCCTTTTCAATAATAAGTGAAGGTTGAAGATAAAATCCGTCTCTGTACTGTACCTACTTTCATACCGTTGTACATTGATAATTTCAGTTAGTTATTATAGACATTAACCCTTTTCATTCACATATAATTTTTTCCTGCTAAAAATATCCCTTCTTGGGAACAGCACGCCATGAAAACATGTGAAATCTCACGCCCTAAAAAAGCGGAGAAATTCAAGATTGTGGGTTGTGATAATAAGTTGTAGGGCGTGAGAAGTAAACAGTTTCCGAATGCGATCACTCCGTCTTCATTAAAAATGCTGGCATTTGGTTCATTATTCTTGGAAAATACACCTATGTAATCGCGACGGCGGTCGAAAATTCAGATCGGCCTCAAAATTTGACATTGTACGTTGTTATAAGATGTCAAGATTCCAAAAACGAAATGTCCGTCCGCCATCCGAGCCGTTTTTGGCAGTATACTGCCATATAGGCTTTTTTTTTAATATCTAGGTTTACCATCTATTTGTGGCTGCAACGTATAAATTCTTCCCGAAGGTAATGAATTATTCAGTCGGGATTTATTGAACAAGGAGAGCTAAGATGATCGGGTACTGGTACGGGTACTAGGTACCTGGAGGGAGTTCCTATGGGCGTTATACGTATGAAAGTGGTTAGCCATGTCTGAAATGTCGTTTTGCTAATGTGGGCTTGAATTAGGGTTGCCAGCTTTTTTCCATTTTAAAAAGGTATATTACCGAAAAAGTTATCGAAAAACAGTATCAGATACTGTTTTTCGATAACTTTTCGGTAACACATTTTTTTCGGTAATAATTTTACAGGTTCTGTAAAATAAAAAAATAAAAAAGACGGTTGCCGAGCTTCGTTGATACTGGGCGGGCATTTCCTAAACATTTTAGGATCTGGCATTTTAATGTCAACAGGTAATGATTTAGTGTGAAAAACCGCGTTCCCCAAGTTCCAAATTATTGACGTTTTAGGTCAAGTCGCCGGACTTCCCAGCATTCCCAATCTTAACTTGTGAGTGTTTGAGGGTGAGGGTGTGTGAGGGTGAGGGTGTGTGTGTGTGTGTGTGTGTGTTGGAGATAGAGCTAACCACATGTCGCTGCGGTCATTTGTTCCCGTGTCATGACGTTATTCATATGCCAAGTTACTAAATAATGATTTCCCTATTCATTTTTTCCATTTCACTTATTCTACTCACATTAGTCAATTCTTAAAAGGAATAGACCACAAAAGTCGAATAAGAAATGCACAAGGCGGCGAAGCATTATCAAGTGGCGGTCGCAATGCTTGCGTGGACGCAGGTGTGATCGACTTATAGTGCCTACATAGCGTTAGAAGGGATTTTAATCAAGGTGAAAATCCACTTCACACTCGACAATAAAAACATCACACGCTGACTCGAAAAAGAAGGAAGGTGTAACAAAGAAAACTTCTGGTCAGTCGTCGTGAGTTCACCAAGCAAACGAGTGAATCAGCGGCTCGTCACCGAGGTTCCGTACTACTGAGGAATCCGTAGCCAAGGATCTCGGCAGGCCACCCTGGTCGCAACACACTCAGGTCAGATCCAATCAAAATCATATTGTGGAAAATCCTGATTTTGTCTCCAACAGGCTCGTGTTTCGTCCCCGGAAGTCGCACAGTGTGGCAGAACACACGAATTCCTGGACATCTGAAGATGGTCGACTGGAAATTGAAAGTCATTCGGAAACTCCGAAAACAATTTAGGTGTTTTTATTCATTTAGCCTAAAATCAACACATTCTAAGCGGGTTGGGTCCAAACCGTAACATCGTCGAGGTTTACAACGCAGTGAAGGTGATAATGAGTTCGGAAAGATTCATTTTTCTCGTGGAGTCAATGTTCCTTACGACCGCCAAAATGGATCATCCAACCCCAGATAAGTGAAACTTAGTGTAATACGAGCCCATTGTCCTAGGGAACCGATTGTCGACTTACCTATACTTTTTTCTGAGAGAACTTCATAATTCGAAGCCATAGCAGTGAGTTTTGGGCTCGTACGGTGTAATACAAATTTCCAGGGCACTTTCGAAAATTTCAACTTTGAATCTGGAGGGAAGAGTGGCGCTTCCAAGAAGTGCTCTCTGGCGGTCAGCCAATGAACTAAAAGCACGAATTCAGAGAGATTCACGAGATCAGAAAAGGTGAAATCGCAAGGAAAATAGTCGTTCGGATTTGTTCTGACGGGACAAACCATATTCATGATCACCAACTTAACATAACCAAAAATAAAAAAGCTTTTTTTGTACACTTTCTACTTTTTGTGCGACTGCACTCTGGCGGATTAGTTAAAGTGTCACGCGGGAAAATTCAAAACGCCATTCACTAGTGATTTCCTCTTCTCAGACACCTAGTTTCTCAGTGCTAACTGTACCTACTGAGTACTTTGTTCATTATTAGTTCAACTTTATTCGGCCGAATTTTCCCATTTCTCTGACCTTGTTCCCTAGCCCATTAGTTTCATTAAATGCTTATTACCGTCATTTATTGGTGTTAATAGGTGGCGAAATACTGTGATTTTTTCAAATGACTGTGATTTTTCACCTAAAATCACATTTTAACGGCATTTTGCGAAACCCTTTTCATAGCGTGTTTCTTTAGCCTTCTGTTGATCAGATCGCGAAGGAAATTTTTGCCCCAAGTTGCCGCTCCAAGAGAAATCGGGTTTCAAAGTTTCGCCACCTAAAACGCTAAAAACGCTTTTTTTTTCTTTTTTTTTCTTTTTGTGGAAATTACTATTTTAAGTATAGGAACATTGGTATAATCAGAATCAACGCAAAATTTCCTTTAAGATTCTGCGTGGTATGGACGGTTTCCATCTTTCTTAGCGGTTTCTTCCCCTCACAACATCCCACTAAGAATTTCCTTTCCTTTAAGGAGTTCATAACATATTAAAAATTGTGACTCTGACACCTTAGCGAGTAAACCTTCCGAATTTCAAGTATGTTCGACCTCCATTTAGCGCAGTAAGTGTCATGTCCAGGATTTCGGGTGTTCTGCCTGTGCGGCGGGTAGGGCAAATTAACAATTTGGTGGAGAGGTTAGGCTAGGGATTTCAATTAAGTTCAATAAATTCATTGTGCACTGTTCAAACTTATTTCAAACTTATGTTTCTCATTAGCCTGATTCCGTCAAGGGATTTGCAGGAACGACCTAAGGACAGGGTAGGACAGTCCTCTGGTCACTAATTAATACATTTCAGCTGCCAAATTCACGGTGGGCGCCGGGTTGACGAAAACAATACTTGACAAAACAAGAACCTCAATACCGGAAACCTCACATTAGGTAGGTAGTAGTGATTATTACTTCTTATGTAGTTATGATATCAACTATTGTAGTTATGGTAACAGTCCAACATAATAGTTACTATTATGTTGGATTGTTTTTAGGTAAGTTAGTTCAGAAAATCCTTAGATTAACCTTATGATTTGAAGAACAAAAAAAGTTAGTACAAAACATGAGAAAAAAGTAAGGTAGGCCCTAGCCTGACACTAAATTGCTTCCCATTGTGCTACTGTTGATGCAAGTTGGTAACTAGTTCTTACTATTTTTGATAACAGTTCCATTCGGCTGGTTAATGACGTCCGAATTTGAAGCTTATCGACGTTGTGAACCTCACCACGCAAAAGAATGTAGACAAGGGGGAGGGGGGAGGACACGTGACTAAGCAATATTATAATGGCTGAATGCTGGCTTTTTTTTTTTTTTTTGCAGCGAAAGGTGTTTTTTCCGCAGGTACGAAGAACTTGAGAACAGTTTCGCGGCAGTATTACCAAAACGCATTTTTAAGGGAAGGGAACTTTTTGTAGGGGAAAAGGGATATTAATCCAGTAAATTCGGATTGTACCTAATCGTCAAAATTATTTCGGGAGGATTTAATCCTCCTGAAATAAATCAAAACAATAGGAGGTAGAGAGTCATTGCTCTAAGATATAATTGTAGGTTTTTTTAATAACACTATGCTGGAAATAACAGAGAAGAAAAAGAAAAGGGAATTGACTTGGAGGGAATTTTTACTGGTCTCTTTACAAGCGTGTTGCCAGGTTGTTTTGCTTCCATTTGTTTTGATTGAGTCGAGTTGTAATAATTTCCTAGGCGTTGAATTTTTTATTGTGTGCGTGATTTTCGAGAGATGAATACTGTTACCTGTCACAAGAACATTGCCTTCGCCAATCCACCCTTGGATGACAGATTGGAAATGAATGTAGGGACGTGTAAAGTGAGTCAGAGATCATGCCGGTTGACGTGGTATTTTTTTTCTAAAATAAGACTTCTTGCTAAAGTTTCCCGGTCAGCAGACCTACTACGACAATATATATATTATTCGGGTGTGCATTAACTACGTAATATGTTTTACGGCAGTACATAGGTACTAAATTTTGCTGTTGAACCCCCTCTTCCATGTAGCACGAGCCGCCACTGCTACATACCTATCTCGTATAATACAGTATACACTACCCACCACCTCTTTCGTGGGCTTATTTCGCGCGGAAAAAAAAACCTGCTAATTCGGCAAGTTTTGAAAGTGTCGCAAAAATTCGGCTCGTGTGTCTTTGTATTAATATTTAGTTCATTAATCCCGGCGAAGGTCCTATTATAGTGGTTACTATAATAGTAACCACTAAATACTAATAATAATTATTAGGTAGTATTTAGTGGTTCCTAATTATTCCTAATTAGTATTTAGTGGTACTAATTATTAGTACCTACTAATTATTATCAGAACATCTCATCCGGGTGGATGTCGTTTGTGGATTAACCAAGACGGTATATTTTCCAGTCAGCATTTTCAGCAAATAAACTTCATGCGTCGTGTAAATGTGTAGAACAAGTAGAGCCGAAGGTAAGTTAAACTGAAACCGTTGTAAGCTCGTTTGAACCTGTTCCTTAACTGTTAAAACAAATGCTGCCGCAGGGCTCCCTATTATACTCGTTCTTTAAATCGTGTAGGTGGCCTGATTTTATTTGAAAGAGCTCGTGGTTGTCGAGGGTTAGGGTTGGTTAATAATTTTTACCCACGTAGCTACTGCATGTATCCAATAATTGAATTATTCCGAACCGCTGTGGAAGCTTTTTCGGGTTATCTGCGCTAATTGCAATACAATGTAGAGTGCGACTGGGAGGTAGTTAAATTAAGCGCGAGGTTAATGGGGGAGTCTACTCTCACTGAAGACCGGAGCCGATTCCTGAAATTGAGCTGTAAACAATTATACTTTGAGTACATGCGTATGAGACCTCGGGTTACCTAATTAACCATTAGGTACCGTGCGAACACGGCTGTATTTGCTTCTACATTGCTACCTCTAGGGGCGGCCGTAATCGTCTCAGTTTCTACCCACCGGCTGTAAAAGACGTGGAAGTTCTTCAACTCGATTTACTTGATATTATGCCAAAACTTCATGACCTTCGACCATCTAACCTAAAAAAAATCGCTTAACTTGAGAAGGGATGTAATGTAAATAGACATACACTGTTTACCTACAGCAATTCGGATGAAGCTCTTTTGAAATGGTAGAAGCACCGGCAAGGAAACTTCTCTCTAATCAATGACCCTATTCACCCGGCTGAGGAAAACGTCTTAGCATCATTACTCCAAATGGGAACTTTAAGTGCTTTTCACTTGGACTTCTTGATTTCGCACCCTCTTGGGCGTTCACTTACCTGAGATTGGTCATAACGAACATAGTTGTAGCCTACTAATGCGGTTAAAATGAGCATTGTTCAGCCGAAGTAACGAACTGCTCAAATTAACAAAAAACTAGATCGCATTTTTACAAACGAATCGTGTGATCGTTGTCAATGGAATGGCCACTTTTCGCGGATTATAGCGCTTCCAAACAAGCTTACTATCGATTGGATTAATTTTTAATGTGTTTCTTCATACTTCTTTTCTCTTATTATCTAAATTGGCTACAACATCTTCATTGGAAACTAATTGATATTTTTCATGAACAGTGTAGCACTGTTAAGCAAGTTTAACTTAATGAGGTTGTGATACTTTAATGTATTAAATACATTAATACAAATTTTGTTATCAAAATACCAGTGTTGATTACAAATTTAGATGGTAGATGCCATATTCACCTGGCATCAATTCAAGTTAATCGCGTTTCACTTTTCGTTAGGAAAGGTATAAAAACAGAAAAACCGCTGTAAAATCCCCGAATATCGATGTTAACATCGATACCGACCGATATTTTCGCCAAATATCAATATTATCTGCAGAAAAATATAAATATTACCGATAAATCGATATTTTCTTGCTACGGTGCGTAGGTACGTTGGAAGCTTCGGTTTAGTAATTTTGACGACTTTTTGGAATGAATAGTAAAACAAAAAACTTGAGTAATAAAACCTTCAATGTAGGTATGCAAATACATCGGTTCATGGATGTATTATTTTTACTCATGTAAAAAATTCCCAACGCAAAATTACAGGTTACGAACTTACTCAATACTCTGAGGTGATTACACCGATGTTGGTAAGACGGAAACAATGTTTCATAATATGAAACATATTATGTCATATTACGTATCGTTACAATAATTGTAATTATTTAGCTCGTCAAAAACCCGTGATGAAAAGTGCGTCTGACCCCCCTCTGGTAAGACATATGTATATCCCTGTCAAAAACATCCATTTCTGTAGTGCATAACTTCGGTATCTAAATCTTACAACCAAGATACTTATGCAATTCCCATTTCAGCCAAGAGCACGGCAGGATAATTAATTACACAGGTCTACAAAAAAAGGTCACTTCGGGCTCGAGAGGTTTCGGTGGTTGCTCTCCATGTTTTGGGGTCTGCTGAACACGAATCCGAAGTCCGTTTTGCGCCATCACGTCCAGTTTTTTTTGTACACCCTCGTTTATCCAGAAAAGCGAAAATTCCCTTAATTTCGACTCTAAGTCGTCTGGTTTCTGTAGGTAATTTTTCTGGGCGCTCTGAGGTACGCTATACTTTAGATTTCTTTGCGCTGAATCGAATGAGACCAATTGCAAGTCGCTAAGATGATTACTTACGGAGATACAACCTCTAGAAGTCATTTTTTAGGTCGGAAAACGCTATTTTTTCCACTGTTTTTTTGCACTTTTCTATTTACACAGTAAAAAATAAGGGTCCGGGAGAATCGGCTCCAATTACAAAGTAAACTGTGGACATTTCTGCGTCAAATGCCGCCAACTGCACCTCTGTGAATGCAATAGCCGATTTTTGGCGATTTTTCAAAGATATGAGAAATTTTACTCTCCCTTTTTCCCATTTCCAACTACAAAATTGTCTGGCTCATCTAAGTATTCATCCTAAGCGCTTAGACTTACGGTACCCTACAGAATTTTTCGCGCTGAATCGAATGGGACCATTTTCAAGCCGCTACAGTGCATAGTTTCGGGAATAGAAGCTGTGAAAATCATTTTTACAGTCAAAAAATTGTATTTTGCGATGGAACGCATATTAGAGCACTTATAAAGGATCCCGAATTTGTTGATGCGTTGGAAGGTAATGAGCTCCAATCTTGTAAGTCCTTCGTTGAAGTAATAAAAAATTTCCTCGGCACCCGAAAAGCAGAAAATTACGAGGAACTTGTTGAAAATATGCTCATCAAATTTAAACGAATTGGGAGCCGAATTATGAATTGTGAATTAAAGTTCACCACCTCTTCAGCCACATAGATCGCTTCACTTACAACCTGGGGGACTACAGCGAAGATCAAGGGGAGAGGTTTACCAAGACCTGAAAACTATGGAATTTCGTTACCAGGGTCGATGGGATGAGAACATGATGGCAGACTAGGTACTGTTGGAACATTCAACGAGACTATCATAGTGCTGCTAACCGAAGAAAATCCTTAACAGTTGAGTAAGTGGGTGCGACATTGTGATTTTACTTGGGCTTGACTAGATTTTGATATGAAGTACTATATGCTATGTAATTAGAAGTCTCTTCCGTAGCTTATTATGTTATTACCAACTATATAATATATAGTATGTTGTTCTGCATATTATGTTGTTCTGCAGACTAAGATAGAGCAAAACAGTTGCAAAATACAATTTTTGACTGTAAAAATGATTTTCACAGCTTCTATTCCCGAAACTATGCACTGTAGCGGCTTGAAAATGGTCTCATTCGATTCAGCGCGAAAAATTCTGTAGGGTACCGTATGTCTAAGCGCTTAGGATGAATACTTAGATGAGCCAGAAAATTTTGTAGTTGGAAATGGGAAAAAGGGAGAGTAAAATTTCTCATATCTTTGAAAAATCGCCAAAAATCGGCTATTGCATTCACAGAGGTGCAGTTGGCGGCATTTGACGCAGAAATGTCCACAGTTTACTTTGTAGTTGGAGCCGATTCTCCCGGACCCTTATTTTTTACTGTGTAAATTGAAAAGTGCAAAAAAACAGTGGAAAAAATAGCGTTTTCCGACCTAAAAAATGACTTCTAGAGGTTGTATCTCCGTAAGTAATCATCTTAGCGACTTGCAATTGGTCTCATTCGATTCAGCGCAAAGAAATCTAAAGTATAGCGTACCTCATAGCACCCAGAAAAATTACCTACAGAAACCAGACGACATAGAGTCGAAATTAAGGGAATTTTCGCTTTTCTGGATAAACGAGGGTGTACAAAAAAAAACTGGACGTGATGGCGCAAAACGGACTTCGGATTCGTGTTCAGCAGACCCCAAAACATGGAGAGCATCCACCGAAACCTCTCGAGCCCGAAGTGACCTTTTTTTGTAGACCTGTGTAATCATACTCTACTTTCGAATAATCACTGCCCAGTTGCGGCAGTAAAATATTTCCGAAAGTATATAAAGCGGCAGTGTAACTGTTATAGGTACTTCCAATAGTAATATTATGACACTACTCTTTTATAATTCTTTAAAATAAAAATTTTCATGTTTTAATTTAAATAAAAATTTTACTTATATTCAAACTTAAATTTTACTTTTCAATCCTTCGCAGTTTTTGATTTGATGAAAGTCTCTACAGTTACAGATAAAGTTAGATAGAGGAAGGAAGGCACTCCCCTATTCTGCCCCACTTTACAGGTCAAAAACTTGGATCCGCCCAGATGTGTCCTTTTGTGCTTCTCGGTTTGTCCTAGAAGGATATTTTGGCAACGTACTCAGTTCCCCTCCTAGTCGTCTCCGCAAGGTTGTCAGCTCGATCGGCTCACCCAAGGGGCTGCTCTATGGGGCCACAGATGGAGCCTTGAAGTTTTTCGGTTGGAGAGTCGAGTGATGTATCGACATCGAATTAGTTTTGGACGTGGAATTCATTTATGGCTCGTATGAGCCCAACCACCTTATAGATATAATTTCTCTTCTTTTGATCCATTATCGAAGACTTTTTTATTGACATTGAATAGACAGAAGGGTACCTACCACCTCATTTGATTAGTTTATACGTTAGCACAATAAATTATTAAATAAATTTTATTCAAAAGAATAATGCAATCATGAGTGATTTTTTAGCGTTTTTGGTATTTTTTTCCTCGAAGTCGTCGTAATCGAACGATATTCTATCTGACTCATTGGTTCTCCTTTTTACGAAAATAAATAAATAAATAAATAAACCCCTAGTCATTTTCGAAAATGCTGAATTTGAGAAAGTTTTCAATCGTAGATCGTCATTATTGATGTAATCAATTGATCAAGGAACAGTCAATTCGGTTCAATCGATTTCCCACTTTCAAAGTTGGAGTGAATGCAGGGCCTGATGTGACGCAGGTCATTATGTCTTATATAATGACCTGCATCATAGGCCCTGCATTCACAGGTGGTGCCCAACATTTACTCCACCGGGCCGTACAGCAAAACTTCAAATTACCCTTCTTGTCAAGTCCCATTATTCAAGTCGAAATTGCTAGCAGGCTCTGAAAAATCTTCGGGACATCCCCTCCCTCACTCTTCGTGCATTGACCGGCGAAACGGTGGCCTGAAGGGGCCGGTTTATTAGACGGCTGATGAAACCTCTGTCAGCTTCCCTTCAACTGCGAGGCGACGCACAAAGCAGGCAGGCGGAGAAATTGCGGGGAACCGCTTGTCCTTCTATGGCGGCTGGTAATCTAATTACGCTTTGCCATTTCGCCCATCTCATCTCCTTTCCCGCCCGGGTTTCCTTTCAGGCGCTTCTCGAAGATCCTTCACGAAAACAAAGACGTCTTTCGACTGTCTCAACATGATAACCAAGTGCGGACTAAGCTACCCACCTTCAAATTCACTGCGAAAGCACTGGCAAACAATGTTATGAGGAGGTTCAAACCCCTAAAACCTAAATAAAAATAATATTATTGTCTCTGGCTCACGCTTTCCTCTGTTCGCTTTATGACGTTCATTTAGTGGTCACTCATTGTATGACCGTACGAACTCCACCATTCTTAATGATGAAACATCTGGAAACTCTGGCTGTTGTAGGTAGAAGTCCAATTTTGAGCCTGATGGCAAGTGTGATCTAATGTTGGTAGTTGTAGGTGACGACCCCAAAACATATACTTCAAGTGTATCTACGTTTTCCGACGTCAATATTAACCCATTAGTGACCAGGTGGTCATTTTGGGAACGGCATAACCCATTAATTATTTATGTGGTGTTTCCAAGGCTCATACTTCATTCTCGCTGCCGTTTACTTTGGAAGAGGGGACAGGGAATTCCGGGTCAGACCCTCTGAAATGTATAATCGATGCTTTGAAGTAACATCCCGAGCTTGCTTCGCCGGAGGAAGATGATGAAAGCCAGGCCGGTACATTTTCACTGAAACATTTAGATACCTACGTAGGATGTTCCTCAAAAGCTTTCCTGACGGTGTCCAGAGTTTCCACGGTGATGCTCGAAGCACCGAGTTTTGCTGGCTTGCTGTACCCAGCCGAAATAAAGGAGTCAGTTTTCCCAAATCCAATGCTGCCAGCGGGCAGAAAAGACCAGTCTGCTGACTCCTGCGTTGGTTTAACACGTAAGGCCCCGACTTGACTAAATTTCGTTTTCGGACATGATATTATAGTCGTACTATCGCTATATGATGAACGTTGGAGGTTCGCCCCGACCTGTCAGCACCGCCGGTTTCCCGCTCGTAGTTGAGGGTCATAGTTGAATACAAAGCTATAGCAATGCCGTCCCGTGTATATATATATACACGATATTACAGGTTTGTTCCAGGTTTGACGGACTGTTAACAGAAATCGGTGGAGACATGCGCAGTTTAGAAACTGCTCTTCCAGGTCGACGAAGGTTGACAGCAGTTGGACGGAAACCGACAGCTCGAGTATGTGCGGTCGGGATCTATCGACAGCTGTCCAACTTCTGTCGACAGACGCCGTCAGTTACCATTTCCTTTTTTGTGAAAGGAGGACAATCCAAGGGAAAATGAAGGACACCGTAGGACTTTTTTTGATTTTTTTTTTTTTTTAAGAGGACGCCAAAGGAGGAATTATCATGCACAGTAGTACTATACATTTTCAAGAGTAATTGCGTTTGGTTAGTGATGGGTTCATAATATGTATTCTGATTCAATCCATTGTTCCACGAACTTGATTTGTTACGAATGATAAGTAATAATTCCACTTACCTATGCGTTTTATTCTTCTTTTGCTTCCGAGTCTGCGAAGCAGCGGAAGCCTTGTGTTCACTTTCGGAGCCAAAAAATTTTTGTTGTCCGAATTCAAAATTTCCACTCGCATTTTGCGTTTCATAGCCTACTGAACAAATTTGGTTCCGTGTCTGTGGGTCTGTCGGTCTGTGGGACTGTCCGCACTTCCTTGTTACAGCCATAATTTCCACAATTTTGAATGAATTTAGCACACATTTTGAGGGATTATGCGGATAAGGCTCCTTGAGATCCCATACGAATTTCATCACAATAGAATCAGCGGTACGCTCAGCGCATGCGCGAACGTAATTTCCTTGCCACAGCCATAACTCCTACAATTTTGATTGGATTTCAATCAAATTTTCAGGAATTGTGTGGGTATAGCCCTATCAGTTTCATCGCGATTGCATCAGTGGTACTCCCTGCGCATGCGCGAACGTAATTTTCTTGTTACAGTGACAACTACGTTCATTTTGAACTTGGCACGAGGAAGCTCATGTGCCATTGCCTTGGCAGTGTATTTTTTCATTCTTTTCCCACTTTTTCCATAAAAATAAATTCAACAAAAAAACAGTCAAGACCATTCAAGGCCATTTAAGATTATGATTATTTTTTCATTTTATTTACTACTGATGAAAGTGGTAGGTAATTTTCTTGATCATTTTTTTCTTTGCTTCAATCGTCAAAAGAATATTATTTAAAAAACTGCCAGAAATTTAAAAAAATAAAAATATTTATGTTTAAAGAACATCAGGTCGGTACCTTCAGGCCATTGGCAAGGGAATGAACTAGAAAAAATTATTAGTTCACAGCCACATAGGTAAGTAGGCACAATGTCATAACATCAGCGCAATGCCATATTGTTCTAAGAAGAAAAAATCTTTTCTTTGGTTAGGTATTTTATGAAAAATAACCAACGAACGAATTGCAATTATTCAAATACAATTCATAAAAAGGCACCTGCCAAAAGATTAGCTATATAGGTTGACAAAGAACTGTGGATCTCAAAAAACGTTGAAAGTTATGCATCTTACAAACAAGAAAAACAAAAACTTATTAAATATGGACCTAAGTTTTTGTTCTCAAAAAAATGTTGTTGGATAAGGTGCTTGGATTGAAACGTTGTACATAAATTAGTTTCATTTTATGTTGGCTTCCCCAGTCCTAGGTAACCAGACTGGGGAAGTCAGCTTAAAAAGAAAAAAAAAAACATGATATAAATAAATCTTGGCTGAGTTATACCTACATCCTACTTTGATGCAACAATTTTCGCTCGAAGATTTTTTTTTAAATTAATCGGTAGTTTGAAGAAAGTAGTTGTTGAACTCACAACCATGGTAGGGATAGGTATGATCACAGACTTCTACCCCAACCGTTGGGGTAAAAGTCTGTGGGTATGACTCAGAGAGCTTTGAATCCCAGAAATGTCCTTTTTTGTCTTTCAAACTTTGATGTCCTGGCTGCAGCCATGTTCGTTATACACAATTCAAAATTATTTGTTCTTCCAAGTCGGAATGTAGGACAATTTTCCATAATTCAATATTTTGTAGGACAATGTTTAAAATGTAGGACATGTCCTACAAAAGGAGGACGTGTGATAACCCTGGTGTAACGTCTATTTGGTGGAGAACGAAAGATGTACAGTTTATGGGAGCGAGTGGTACCTAGATGCAATGGTGGATATTTATTACATACGATACAATATTATTTATAAGGTGGTTGATTGTACAGTAGGTATAGGCTAGTTCTTATTTGCAGCGTGAAGAAGGGGGCAAAGTTCCTCGAAAGCTCGCCCAATGACCGAATAAAGGAACAGTAACCAAATCTCTGGCTCTCTCTTCCACACCACTATACTTCCACTCGTGAACAACCACAGCCAGTCAGTTCCATTACAACATGACTAATGTAGCGCAGAGATAACTGCTCACATTCACGTGGTCAAATTCACAGGGGTTCATTTGGTAGTTGCTAGTGATCTGTTATTTTCTGAATTTGAATCTCAATTGCGCAAGAAATTAAATTAAATGTGAGGGAAATGGGGGGAACGAAATATACTTCATCCGAAATGTTAATAACAACTGTTTATTAGTAAACTTCATGAAGTAGTATGATACTAGTATGAATACGGTTATTGATCACAGATTAAAGATTGACGTAATGCATGAACTTATTCGCTAGTAAGTGAGTAGGTACTTATCGACCTACATTGAATCTCTCAGCAAAATTCCATGTTTAGGTCACCAGATAATCGTATTAAATACAAATTTTGCAGGGTATCCCCACATTCACTGAGCCAGAGTAGAAACGTTGCCTTGAATCAAATCATCTATGCTGGACTCTCATTTGGTTTATTATCGTTCAAAACATTACAGTATGATGTTTCCTCCAGCTGAAAGAAAAAAACATCTTGAACATTTCAATTTTGTACCACGTTTTTCTAGTAAAGTTTGGAAAATAGGTATCAAAATGCCCGTGCGACCAACTAACTATACAGCATGTTGGTAAAGGATTCCGTACCCCCAGAAAGTGCGAACTGGGCGGGTTCGGAGGTGACGCGACGGGCAGATAGTTGACTGTGCAAGTGGGTGGGAAATGGTGAGGGGGGCGTCTCGCGGGGTCGTAAACTGTTTTGTCGGACGACCCATATAAAAATCGATAGCTACCCTCCGACGGTTTGTTCCAGCAGATTACGTGTCATCTACGTCACTTTCATGAGAACCCTCACCTTTCAGTTCAATAACGTATGCTGACCCGGACCCCCAACCTACAGACGCTCACAAGACAATTATGCCCCAAACCAGGTAGGAAAGAATCTACGAAATACAAAAAATTATGTCCCTAAACGAAAAGCAATTATGCCCCAAACCAGGTAGGAAAGAATCTACGAAATACAAAAAATTATGTCCCTAAACGAAAAGGAAAGAATCTACGAAATAAAAACGAGCTAATGTTGTTGTTGGCTACCCATAATTTCGTCTTGCAGATGTACTTACTTAGATTCCGCTTACGGTTCCGCTGTGTAAAATAACAGCTTCCGCATTCCCTGATGAGCTTAGTTGACGCCTACTGTTTGTTGTCACGACACTACTTAAAGTAAACGAGGCACTCTCACTCACTCACCGCCAAGTATGCACGATTTTTCGACTGTTTTTATTTTCATCCCCTCCCATCTCCACATCCCCGTCTACATCCTCTTCAAACAAGGCAACATATAAAACCATATAAATCAAAAATCGTATATGTGAATAAATCATGTGAATAAACGGAAATTTACTTTGTGTATAGTTAATGTAGGAACTCTTTTTTTTTTTTCATGTTGGCTGACAGTTAACCATAGTTACTACGGACGGTCATTTGCGACCAATATTTTCAAAACTAAGGCCCGGTTTCACCGAAGGCGCAGGCCATTTAAAACGCCGTTTTAACGTGAAATCTCGGTTTTATTCTTCGGTGAAACTGGCCACAAGTGACTATTTTTAACATGGTACATGTTTTTACGGGCGTTCTCTGGATTGGAATGTAAGAGTTTTGAAGTACTCCCCCCGTAAACCGTCGTGCCTTATAGGCGCCTAAACGGCTGAACGGATTTGAATGTTTTTTTTTCTAACGATCTCGGGAGAGATTGCCCACAACATAGGCTATATTAATACCCAGCCCGACGCGCGCAACCCTGCGAAATTTCGAAATTCTGTACTCACTGTACATGGTTTTTCTCTCCTCCTCCTAAACGGCTGAACGGATTTGAATGGGTTTTTTTTTTTCTAACGATCTCGGGTGCGATTGCCCACAACATAGGCTATATTAAAACCCAGCCCGACTCGCGCAACCCTGCGAAATTTCGAAATTTCGAAATTCTGTACTCACGGTACATGGTTTTTCCTCTCCTCCTCCTAAACGGTAAGCGATGAAAATACGGCGATTTTGGTTTATTATTCTTGGAATAATACACCTATGTTTTCGCGGCGCGGGTCGACGACTCCGATCGGGCTTAAAATTTGACATTATCCGTTTCAAGAGGTCTACATTCTAAATCCGAAATGTCCGTCCGCCGTACGCCGTCCGCCGTACGCCGTCCGCCGTCCGCCGTCCAGACCGTTTTTGGCAGTAGGAATTTTTTTAAAAATCTGAAATTTTGACAAAATACTTGGTTTACCATCTAGTTTTGCCCGCAAGGTTTTCAGTCCGATCGCCCAAACCCGTGGGGCGCTATGGGGCTATAATGGGGCTACGGGAGGGGTGTTTTGAAGGCTTTGAGCTATGGGATCGAGTTAGGTGTCGTTTTCGAAGTATTTTTGGACGTAGAATCCATTTTTTGGGGTCCCGGAACGATCCGATTTCACTGGGACGATCTTTAGGGCTTTCATGGGGCTAAAAATGGAATTTTTGAAGGATCGCAGGATGTTAAATATTTTTCGAGTAAATAATAAAGAATTTTTAAAAAAGAAACATTTTTGAAAAAAAAAATAATAATAAAAAATTTTTTTTTTTAGATTAAAACCCAAAAAAAATTTTTTTTTTAAATTTTTTCATTGACAGAATTAAATTTCTGCACAAGTAACGTATATCAAAGAATAATAAACCCTTGTGTAAAATTTGCAGCGTTTTTTCTTTTGGTTTGGTGGACCTTTTATGTCTGCTTAGGGGGGTCGAGCCCCCCTTGAGATGTTGAGCTTTCTGTCTGTGTGTCTGTCGTGACTTATAGGTGCCTAAACGGCTGAACGGATTTGAATGGGGTTTTTCTAACGGTTTCGGGTGCGATTGCTCCCAACATAGGCTATATTAAAATCCCGCGCGACGCGCGCAACCCCGCGAATTAAATTAAATTCATGATTCATTCATCATGATTCGACACTGGCCTTTTAAATGTATAACCCCATTTTATTAAATGTATGGCCTTTTTTAAATGTATAACCCCCTTTTATTAAATAAACTTTTTTTATCGCGAATTTAAATATACCAATCCGAAAAACATGTAAGTACCATGTTTCCTTGCTATGATCCTTGATCAAAACTTAGATAATCCGGGGGTCTGGGGGTGTCCCACAGGTAAGTCATAAGACAATCATGTACCATGATCTACACAAATCACAAGCGGCAATACACCCACAGGCGGCAATATTTTTGTTTAGCATTTTCTACCACTATATCCCCATGGTTGCATGAACAAAGAAGTTCGGAGAATCCCGTTACAACTGGAGGTAAACAACAGCTTGCCATTACCAGCAATTGAAGGTAAATAAATCGGAAACATCTCCCCAATACAAACTGAAGAGAGCGAACTACCGAGTTGTTTGAGTATGATCATTGTAACCGATATTCCTATTTCATCCACAACCAAATCCAAGAATCCATCTATTTTTACTGCCAACTGTACCCCCCCCCCCCCCCCCCCCCTCTACCATATTTTCCTTCCGATAACTATTTGCATCCTCGTTGCTTGTCCTATCCAGACGCCGCACAGTGGGACGAAACGGCCTTTTTTAGCGTCATGCTCTTGTTCGTAAAATGAGTCTGTTGGATGGAGCCGCTCATTGCCGCTGAAATGCGTGAGGCCTGGTTTCGACACCCACTTGTGGGGAGACATTTTTGCTCTGGGCGATGATTCAGGAGCAAGTCATATCTAAAGCAGTTGTGGGAGACTATTTTACTCCCCACTAATTTCGGATACATACTAATAATTCAAGGAGTACAAATGGCCGAGCGAAACGCTCAACACAAAGAAGTTGCAAATAAGTTAAAGTTTGAATTAAAGAAAAGGAAAGAAGGAAACAATGATGAAAGAGAAACTGACGCTGACTCTCTCGAGCAACCCATTAACAAATCATCCAACCCGACAGCCAAACGTAACAAACAAAGGTGATCAATACATCTTACAACAGTAAAAGATATTGAGAGAATACTGAATTGTACCCGTCACATCGATACGACCATTCTCCAAGGGGGTTCGCGCATTTTATTCGAATTGATGTCCAGGCAAATTAGTGTTCTAGCCATTAAAAATCGCTTGAGAGCTGGAAATAAATATAATCCCTTTCGAGAGTCCTAAATAATATACATGTATATGAGTTTGAGACGGTTTCTAGGTTTGCTTCATATTTAAGAGGCTCAAAACCACGACATTTTGGCACTCTTTTGCGTTCGCGTATAACTCGAAAATTAGGTACCTACGCATCCTACAGAATCATTTTCAGACATTTCATATCACCATTTCATTTGCATAGTTTTTAGCTAAGCTGGTAAAAGTCGCCGGTTCGATGAGCGATTGCGGCCGAACCGGACCGATTTCAAAGTTTCAAAGGCGTCGCGGGATGAAACAGATCATTAAACAAATTTTTTAAAGAGCATTTTTGAAGAGAGATAGAGAGAGTACGTACGCATCCTCCAAAAATTTTACTTATTTCATAGTTATGAGCAAAAATATACAAAAAACACGTTTTTTCAAAACCCCCTTGTTATGGGCAAAAATGTACAAAAAGAAAAACACGTTTTTTCTTCTTCAAATCTGCCATTTTTGCCGTGCCAGCACCTCTCTTATCAAAGCTCAAATCAAAATTTCACATAGAATAGCTGCGAAAGGGAATTTCATCAGGTTTCACGAGAAAAAAATAAATGTGGAATCAGACCAATAGTTTCCGAGCTACAGCCGAAAACGTTCTGAAACACGTGGTTTTCCGCTTTCCGCGTGATGTCAGGTTGGGCGTTTCTTATTTTGGTTGGAATGCTATCTCGGAGGGTATTTAATCTAAAGTGCTGCGGTTAGTCTCAAAATGCCGCAGATTGTATCCAGTTCACAAAGTTATCAGGATGCCATTGTCGAAAAACCATTCCTTCATGATCAAAATGATCAGAAACTGAAAAAAATGTGCAAATGTGGAAAAATAGCTCAACATTGAAACGCCCAACAACTTGAAACAACGATTCTTCGAGAGGCTCATGAAACTACACAGTTGGTTTCAAAATTAAGGATATTTTATCTAGTATAAAAAGTCATATGACTATATAGTGGTCATGATCAAAAAACCATTCCTTCGAGGGCTAAGTAAATGGCGAAATACAAAAAAAAAAAAAAACACTGCAAAGTTAACACAAGGGTTTATTATCCTTTGATATAGGTTACTTGTGCAGAAATTTAATTCTGTCAATGAAAAAAATTTAAAAACAAATTTTTTTTGGATTTTTATATTTTAAAAATTTGTTTTTTGGATTTTTTTGTTTCAAAAACTATTTCAACATTTTTTTGTTTCTTACGTGACAAATATTTGACCTCCTGGGATCCATCAAAAATCCCATTTTTAGCCCCATGAAAGCCCTATAGATCGCCACAGTGAAATCGGATCGTTCCGGGACCCCCGAAAATGGATTCTACGTCCAAAAATACTTCGAAAACGACACCTAACTCGATCCCATAGCTAAAATCCTTTAAAAAAAAACCCCTCCCATAGCCCCATTTTAGCCCCATAGCGCCCCACGGGTTTGGGCGATCGGACTGAAAACCTAGTGGGCACAACTAGATGGTAAACCAAGTATTTTGACAAAATTCCAGATTTAAAAAAAAATTCCTACTGCCCAAAATGGCCCGGACGGCGGACGGACATTTCGGATTTAGAATGTAGACCTCTTGAAACGGATAATGCCAAATTTTGAGGCCGATCCGAGTCGTCGACCCCCGTCGCAGAAACATAGGTGTATTATTCCAAGAATAATAAACCAAAAATCGCTTCTACCTGACCTAATGTTTGTGGGAATGTCTAATTACCCTGTCGAATCCCCTTTGAGAAACTCATACTGCTGGTAGACGTACATACTAACTGATAATTAAATTAAAATTTTTTGTTTTTCGCTTGTTTGTCGGGTTGGATGATCTATTAATGAACCCATTAATAGAGTGCTCGAGAGAAGCAGTGTCGGTGCCTCTTTCATAATATCATTTTGTATATATATATTTATTTTTTTTACATTTATTTTGACCTTCATTATGACGTGTTTGCTTGAGTATCAGATACTACATTGCTACAGTATCACATAGAGATTCCCTTATCATATTCGATTTCTGTTTTACTGAACTATTGAAACTGAACTCGGCTGAGTTAATTGATATTCAGGACCCTACGAACCCGAGGCGTAACTGCGGCCAATTTCTATTTGACCCCATTTTTGCTCTCCCTGGACGTTGGTCGATCTAGACCATCCCTCGCATACTCCGGGACGTCTGATGGTGGTGAATGTGCGTCGAGGGAGGGTGGAAATAAAAGGGAATGGAGCATAATGGTGGACCTTTGAGTGATGACCGCGATTTCATGAACCCGAACGATGCTGGGAATAGTTTTGGTGAATTTTATGAGGACGCCAGTCTAGTGAAACGAGTAGGGCGAAAGTTGTCAATCAGTGCTTCGAGCTGTACTCCATTTGTTTGTTCGTCCGCCACAGCGTGAGGAGAGCATCCCTATCACTCGAAATGGAAAAAAGCGTCCGCAGTACTGTGAACTAAACGTCTTGTTCTACACGTCCAACTGCAAGACTCAAAAATGACTATCATGCTCAACTCGTTCATCATTCGGAGGTCTATGACGAGCGATAGCGAATGGGAGAACGAGACGTGATGGTGGGTGAGGGAAAGGGGTACGAATGTGCTATGGCCGTCGTATAAATGTATTATTCCATGGGAAGAACAAGCCCGCCTGGAGTTGGAGGGGCCCTCCTGAATTTTTCATCCCCCCCCCCCTCTCCACCGCATGGGCAGCTACGGTGAGAAAGGGCAGAGCCTTTGTGTACAGCCAGGCATCAAGTGCAACAAAGCCCGACGCCACCAGCGAAATTTAAATGTTGGATGAACTTGAAAGGTTGAAGACAGAAAAAAAAGAAAAAGTTTCAACACATTTCCACTGAGACACTCGCAGCGAGAGAATTAAATTAATAATTACAGTGCGAAAACCGTAAAAACGGCACGAGTAATTAAACGAGTTGGGAACTTCAAAGTGAACTCAACCGTTTAACCGCGATACATGGTAACATTCATACAAGAGCAGGATTTCTTTCTTTCAAAACGAGTCCTTCTAGAGGCTTACTATGTTAAAATCACGACGTGATGATGATGGATGTTGGGAAGCATCTGCACAGCTGTAAACCATTTTTAACACATTTAAATAATATTGCAAGTTGTTGATTAAAACAAAAGGCATGTAAGTTTGTTTGTTGTAAAGTAATAAAAACAAATCGTTGAATGGAAGTTAGAACGACACCATTTTTTTTTTTTTTTTTTTTTTTTTTTTTAACGAAAACTATATTTTTAGTATAGTGGCATTTTTCAATAAGCAATTGAAAAAAAATTTAGAAGTAGTAGTATATTTCCCCGATAAATAATAAATATACTAGTGGATGCGTTTCGGTTGATAATACTATCATCAGTACGATACCGATCAATACGATGATGATGGTCAAATCAACCGAAACGCGTCTTCAAGTTTATACTTTAGACGAAGTAGCTCTCTCACCCTTCGGCAATCAAATCAAACCTTGATTTTACAAAGTTTAATACTTTCAAGCATCAATCAAAGCAAATAATGAAAAAAAAAAAAGTATAATTAGCATGATACAGACCTGCCCTTCCACTAACAATCACCCTAATTGGCCGGCGTCAAAACCCCAGTGATTTGGTTCACTAATCATGTTTATCCAAAGGGAATTGGTGGTATTGATAGATTATCGACGAATTGAAACGCTGACAGCGCAACGGCCGGTGATTGCCTCAATTTTAAATGGTCAATTCCCCTCCGAGTATGGCTGATGAACAGTCCTTGTCTGTTACAACTACGCTCCAGGTCACGCCGATATTTCAAGCCAGGTTTCTAAGATATTTCTGAACATTTATACGATCATTTTTCTCTTTCAGTCTGTAATTCCATTGGTATGATTTTGTACGTCTGCTCTCCTCGAAACTGGTCAAATTGAAAAGAAATTGTTACAGATATTGTGAAGAGCATTTTTTCGCATCAGATCATTGTTATTGTGTATTCCCTGCCGTATTCAAATATGCCTGCCTTCTGGAAGCATTACCTCAATGATCCATTACCGATGCAATATAACATATTATTATTCCAGATAGACATAGAAGGTATACTTCTATTACAGACCGTCTGTATGGCTGGCCGGTTGGCTATGTATGTATCAAGCTTTTCACGCGATAAAATTATGGGGTTTTAGATGGGGAACTCCCGATTGAGGCCGAAAGAAATAAAAATCGCCCGATTGCGGCCGCAGTAGGTATATGAGGAAGGAAAATAATTCTTACGATCGGCCGATTGCGGCCGTAACTTGTTCAGGGAGGAGGAACTGTTAATAATAACATGCGTTATCAAGTTGTGCATAGTGCCAGTGTTGGATGACTCGATTGCGGCCCGTTTCGGAGGTCAGTGTTTGTCAACCCAAATAAGCTGCTACCATCCTTCACACTAATTTTCGCGTGTAATCGATTTTAATTTGTAAAATGCACATGTTTAATTCAAAGTGATGTTAAAATGTATAAATTGCTAGTTAACAATATATTTCCCTATTTAGTAATACAAATTCCTTGATTTTGGAGGAGAGCTGATGGGGGGATATTAAGAATTGTTAGGGGGGCGCGACCCGAAACAATTTGGGAACTACTGGTTTAGGACATGTAGGTTTCAAAAGTTAAGTTATGTCCGTCCACCATCCAGGCCACTTTTGCCAGTAGGAATTTTTCAAAAATTTGAAATTTTGACACAACTACAGGGTCTTGATCTAGTTCGTTCCTCAAACATTTAAGCTTGATCGGACAATTTCTCAGGGTTCTATGTGGCTTTCATGGGCCAAAAATGGGTGTATCTAGAGGATGTTAGTGAGGGTGGGGAGTGGGGGTGTGAATTTCCATTTAATTTTGGACGCGGAAATGAGGGTTTTCCCATGGAATCGACCGAGTAGGGGAGTGGGGTGTCATTTTTTAAGTAATTTTGGACTTAGAATTAATCAAAAGGGGTCCCAACCTGTCCAATAACTAAAGAACGTAGTTTCATCAAAAACAATAATAAAAATATTTTGAAAATTATATTAAAATAGGTGCATGTTTGGAAAGGGAATTACACTTCAATTTGAGGGATTTATTGAAGTCGAGCTTAAATGTGTTGGTAAAGCAAACGTTCCACTATTTTGGGTGAAATGTCATGAATAGAGCAAATTTTACGAAATAAGCGTCTTGAAACAAGGAATTAATAGTCATAAAAAGTCATGATATAAAGGTCATGAAATTGAAAAATAAAAGTCATAAACGTGGCGTCTCTGCTTATGACTTACCTGGGGGACACCCCCAAGCCTCCGGATTATCTGAGTTTTGATCAAGGAAAATTATTTTAGCAATTATTATAGCAAGCAGACATGGCAAATAGCAAGGAAATAAGGTCGTTACATGTTTTTTGTAATTTTCCTTCCTCGATTACTACTGTGGCCTCAACCAGGCGATTTTTATTCCTTTTGGCCACAATCGGGCGTTCCCCGTCTCGAGAACCCTGGGTTGCGCAAAACGGAGTGGCAGTAGTAGTCGGTACAACAAGACGTTAAACAAACAAAAAAGGGTAAATGGGGCCGCAATCGGGCGGGTCCAAAATTGAAAGGAACCACTTAGCGGCCGCAATCGAGCTATGACATTTTTGGACTACTGCGACGGCGGGCCGCAGTCAGGAAACCCCCTTTTAGATCATTACACAGAAACAAAAAACGCTGCAAATTTTACACAAGGGTTTATTATTCTCTGGTATACCTAGGTTACTTGTGCAGAAATTCAATTCTGTGTCAATGAAAAATTTTTTTTTTGGATTTTTATATTTCGAAAAAAAATTTTAGATTTGTTTCAAGTTTTTTCAATTTTTTGTTTTTTTTTTCTTTGTTTTTACTTGAACAATATTTGACCTCCTGGGATCCTTCAAAAATCCCTTTTGTAGCCCTACGAAAGCCCTATAGGTCGCCACAGTGAAATCGGATCGTTCTGGGACCCCAAAAAATGGATTCAACGTCCAAAAATACTTCGAAAACGACACCTATAGCCAAAAGTCATCAAAAACCCCTCCCGTAGCCCGATAGCGCCCCACGGGTTTGGGCGATCGGACTGAAAACCTTGCGGGCACAACTAGATGATAAACCGAGTATTTTGTCAAAATTTCCGATTTCCGAAAAAATTCCTAATGCCCAAAACGGCCCGGACGGCGTACGATGGACGGACATTTCGGATTTGGTATCTAAACCTCTTGAAATGGATAATGTCAAATTGTTAGGCCGATCGGAGTCGTCGACCTCCGTCGCGAAAACATAGGTGTAGTATAATACTTATTCCAAGAATAATAAACCAAAAGTGATCGGAAGATCTGACGGGTGGTCTTCCTTGTTTTCAGATGTTAAGTGAATTTTACGTCAAGATTGTTGACCTCTTGGGCCTGACATGACTGGGCGCTAGTTTATTATGACTCATAATTCATGAGTCACTTTTACCCAGCTGCACTTATATTCCCAAAACTGCCATGGTCTCCAACGCGGGATTCAAACCCTTGGCCTCCACAGAATTGCGCGAAGTGGCTACCGCCAGAACCACTCGGCTAATCCGGTCGCCTGTTTTCAGATGTGCGTTTAAAATTAAATAAATCACCTCACCTGACCTTTTATGGTTATTGTGGTCATTATTAAATTGTATACTTTAATTTTGAGCCAACGTAACTCACCTCTTCCTCGGCCCTGCTCGCTTGCTATTATTTTCATTATCGTTCTGTCGCGTAGGTATACCTGAGGATATATTTGAGGATTTCAGTTTATGACAAGTCAAATCCAATGGATGGCAAATGAATAAAATTAATCAACATTCAGAACCATGTGACGAGCTGGCGTTCGCTCTTGACCCTCAATTGATCGTGATCCGAATGCTTTCAGAGTTTGAAATATCTCCGTTCGCCGATTCGTGCGAGTCTAAATATAAACGTACATTTCATAATCCCCGAACCTGGAATTCATTCCACTTGCCATGATCCACTCTGATTCCACTCTAGTTCTTCTTCGCTTACTTTTCTCGTTGAATAATATTAAATTTTATCAGTACCTACGTTTAATAAGAATTCTGGATTTTTTTTTTTTAACTCTAAAACTCAGTTCGTTATTGGAATTTGTTCTAGACTGGTCGGACAGGTCTCCGCTCTGATCAATACTCTTGAAAAGTGCCATTTTTAGCGCTTGATGCTGAAGTTTGAATTCAAACAATTAACAAAAAAACTGCAACATTCTAGTATGGGAACAAACTAGAAAACCTAGTCTTCTTGGAATGTTCACACGATGAAACAAAACGATAGGTACACCAGGGAATATGAAACTGAAAATCTCAGGGTGGTTTCGATTCATTCTAACCAGGTTGTGAAATATCTCATTCAGACCGCATTTTTAGAACGCTGCAAATTTTACGCAATGGTTTATTATTCTTTAATATAGGTTACTTGTGCAGACATTTAATTCTGTGTCAATGAAAAAGAAAAAACGCTGCAAATTTTCCACAAGGGTTTATTATTCTTTGATATACGTTACTTGTGCAGAAATTTAATTCTGTCAATGAAGAAATTTAAAAAAAAAATTTTTTTTGGATTTTTATCTAAAAAAAAATTTTTTTTTGGATTTTTTTGTTCAAAAATGTGTTTTTTCAAAAATTCTGTATTTTTTACTCGAAAAATATTTAACATCCTGGAATCCTTCAAAAATCCCATTTTTCGCCCCACGAATGCCCTAAAGATCGCCCCAGTGAAATCGGATCGTTCCGGGACTCCAAAAAATGGATTCTACGTCCAAAAATACTTCGAAAACGACACCTAACTCGATTCCATAGCTAAAAGCCTTCAAAAAACCCCTCCCGTAGCCCCATTATAGCCCCATAGCGCCCCACGGGTTTGGGCGATCGGACTGAAAACCTTGCGGGCACAACTAGATGGTAAACCAAGTATTTTGCCGAAATTTCAGATTTTTTAAAAAATTCCTACTGCCCAAAACGGCCTGGACGGCGGACGGCGGACGGCGGACGGCGTACGGCGGACGGCGTACGGCGGACGGACATTTCGGATTTAGAATGTAGACCTCTTGAAACGGATAATGTCAAATTTTGAGCCCGAAAACAGGTGTATTATTCCAAGAATAATAAACCAAAATGTAAAAAAAAAATTTTTTTAATTCTTTTTTTCAAAAACTTTTGGTTTATTATTCTTGGAATAATACACCTATGTTTTCGCGACGGAGGTCGACGATTCGGATCGGCCTCAAAACTTGACATTATCCGTTTCAAGAGGTCTACATTCAAAATCCGAAATGTCCGTCCGCCGTACGCCGTCCGCCGTCCGCCGTCCGGGCCGTTTTGGGCAGTAGGAATTTTTTTAAAAATCTGAAATTTTGGCAAAATACTTGGTTTACCATCTAGTTGTGCCCGCAAGGTTTTCAGTCCGATCGCCCAAACCAGTGGGGCGCTATGGGGCTAAAATGGGGCTACAGGAGGGGTGTTTTGAAGGCTTTTAGCTATGGGATCGATTTAGGTGTAGTTTTCGAAGTATTTTTGGACGTAGAATCCATTTTTGGGGGTCCCGGAACGATCCGATTTCACTGTGGCGATCTATAGGGCTTTCATGGGGCTAAAAATGGGATTTTTGAAGGATACCAGGAAGTTAAATATTTTTCGAGTAAAAATTAAAGAATTTTTGAAAAAACACATTTTTGAAAAAAAAATCCCTCCAAAAAATTTTTTTTGAAATATAAAAATCCAAAAAAAAAATTTTCAATTTTTTTTCATTGACAGAATTAACTGTCTGTACAAGTAACCTATATCAAAGAATAATAAACCCTTGTGTAAAATTTGCAGCGTTTTTTCAACATTTTTTGTTTTTTACTTGAAAAATATTTGACCTCCTGGGATCCATCAAAAATCTCATTTGTAGCCCCACGAAAGCCCTATTGATAGCAACAGTGAAATCGGATCGTTCTGAGACCCCAAAAAATGGATTCTACGTCCAAAAATACTTCGAAAACGACACCTCACTCGATCCCATAGCCAAAAGGCTTAAAAAAACCCTCCCGTAGCCCCATAGCGCCCCACGGGTTTGGGTGATCGGGGTGAAAACCTTGCGGGCACAACTAGATGGTAATCCGAGTATTTTGTCAAAATGTCTGATTTAAAAAAAATTTCTACGGCCCAAAACGGCCCGGACGGCGGACGGCCTACAGCGGACGGACATTTCGGTTTTGGAATCTAAACCTCTTGAATGGGATAATGTCAAATTTTGAGGCCGATCGGATTCGTCGACCTTTGTCGCGAAAACAGGTGTATTATTCCAAGAATAATAAACCAAAAAGGACGATGTTCTCATGATGTTGTATGGGTACGAGGCTATCAGTTTACAGAGAGCAAGTGGATTAAAAACTGCTGGGGCTTCACTGCAGAAACACGATTCTACAATCAGTCAATATCATATTCTATATATAAATCTTTCCAAGGGTCGTGTTATTTATCGGTGATGAGAGGTCAGCGAGCGATATTCACACATTCGTGAACCACAGTGTAAATACTGGTACAAAAATTCATTTCCATATTAGTCTACTAAAGTGTCAGAGGCAGTTTATAACTATTGCTTCTGGGATGAGATATCACCCAATCAATATACGCCAGTGCTAAGCTCGGAAGGGAGGGGGCTTAACTCTAAATGCTTCCACATAAATTTCAACCCGCTACGCTGAGTTGAGCGCTTCCCTTGTTCACGTGAAGATTTGTGTAAGCGTTGTGTGGGATTAAAATCTTCACTGCCTGTCTTCCCGCTTGTAGCAGATCCTGCCATTCTTACTGAATCTCCTATCTATCATCTATCACGCTCCTAGGATCGCTTTTACGTTCCATATCGGAATCGGGATAAAGGCCGAATGGAAGCAATACTGTGCGAACATACAGCTTCCTCGATGTGTTGTTAAGTTTTTGTTTTTTGGTTTTTTAACAACTTTATCGTGGTAGGTACCTGTTTGTACATACATAAGGCAGGCAATCAGGTATAATGTATTTCATATGCTAAGGGTATAATAATGGTTGAGGCATCCACTTCAACAGATGAAGTCACTCATTCTTATATATCAACTTTATTGTTGCAGATGAGACGCGGGCCAGGCATCAACGGATCTACACCGCTTATGCTGTCCCCTACCTCACAAGGTACATGAAACGAGTGTCACCTGTTTTTCTCATTATTCACTGTTAAATTTCTGAATGAATTCGAAAAATCCAACTTCGTCATTTGTCATTCTATTTTTTTCAATCGGACATTACTACATTGTTATAGTATAACCCATTGAACTCATAATTCCAATAAATAATTTTGAAATAAAACGTTAACGCGCGTTGCTTTGGTTGGCACTCGGGTGATTCTCAAATAAATGAAGAAGACTTCTTCATCACTTAGTGATGTTGAGACAAGTTGTCGCGTCCCAATAATTCCCGATTTAAGAGCTGCAAAAGGTCTCGAATTGTTATGAAGGTTTTCACCTGGAAACCTTTACTTTCATTTCCAAATTATGTTAATTCCTTCAAAAAGAAAATTATCCCAAATACACTTAAATCGCATTTGACATGCCGAGTCTACCTTCGATCTTCCCAACTTCAAGCTTTTGAAAGGGGCTCCTGAATTTGGATTTCACCCCATTTGCCCTACATACGCATAAAGTCTAGAATCGCTTGAAAATTAAATCTAGTTGCAAAATTTGCGACGGCCTGTCCATCATCGGCTTACGAATTTTCCGAGTCGCCGTTGTTTTTTAGCAACTCGTTTTTCACGCACTTCTTAGCCTTCGCCTACTTCTGCCTTTTAATTCAGTCGATCAAAGAGTGCAAACGTGTGCTTGATTGTGTGATCAAATTGAGTCAAAGGTCTGCCTACTTTTTCTAAGTCAGTAATAAAAATGAATTTTTTCTTTGTGGCCTTTTTATTACGTACCAAGTGGGCTAGTTTTATAGCGATTTTTGGTAAGAGCTTGATGCAAACTAGAATAGTTTAGAAATCTTTTCTACCCTTACAGGGTAATTGCGCAAAAATTATTTCTCTGTCCTTTAGAAAATATTTTTGAAAAAATAAAAAAGTACAATTTTTCACTGTACGATGTTTGGACAGATGTGAAACGTCGGAAAACGGATGTTGCGTCCAAAATTACTCGGAAAACGTCACCTTAATCGACTTCCTGGCATCCTTCAAAAATTCTTTGTTAAGGCGACCAACCTTCTTGTTTTTGGCAGGATTGTCCTGTTTATTGTGTCCTGCTTTTTGGGAAAAAGTCCTGTTTTGTTCCGCTTTTTGCCAGTTGGGAGGTACATAGGTAAGCAGGCAAGTACAGGTACGTAGGTCTACTTCAAAACTACAAGTAAGGGAGAAATGCAGCTACTGGGGGAAATTGAAACCAATCAAGCTGAAGAGGAAGGAGGGAAATACGACTGGGTTCGTTTTCTTTAGGTGCGGCGTTCGAATTATCCCTAAATGTGGAGTTGCGGTCGCCAGATTCGTTAGGGTTGAGCGTTTCAAGTCGGTCATTAGAGGTAGAGTTAACAAATGACTGCTTGAAATCAAAAATGACGTCGGAGGAGTCCTTAACGTGAAATCCTCCCTGTTTCGATAGATTCAAATAGAAACCAGCTTAGTTTTTCAAATCCCAGAATAAATTTACCCTGGTCTGAATAAATAAAATTTTTAAATCCCAGAATAAATTTACCTGGTCACTAACAAAATACCAGCGTTCATCCATAACGGAGATACGATTTTAGAATGCGGAATACGATTTTAGAAAAACCCAACCCACACAATCTGGTCACCTTTGAATTTCGTGAATAAAAATTTGACAAAATTTGTCACAAAATACTTTGGTTGTGAGAAAGATGGCGACAAGCTCTCAGCACGATATAAGGAAGATGTATTTTGGCCAATTACAGGCTGCTGTCGTTCAACCCCAACCTCGAGTTTCCAAACAAGCCTCCCTCCTCCTACCTCCTTCCACAACCAATCTCGAAGGGCCCTTCAGTTTGACAGGCATTAGTAACAAAATTGTCGAGCCCTGATATAATTTTTTAATGCGACAGGCGAACAAGATTGGTGTTCGTGGCGTTAGAATTGGGCTACACACTATCCGATGTTGTTGAAGATGAACCTTGAAATTCGTTCAACTACTGGCGTTTTCAGACTACTACAAATACGGTTATAATGTGTCCAATTCCACCGTGTACACGATATAATCACAATATGGGTTAATAGGTATGTTTGGGGATCCGAATGAAAAATCAGCATGTATGCTGTATACCGCTTTAAAATCAGGCCAGATACAGGATACTTATTTGAAGTGACATTGACCTAAAGATCGCTGAGGATTATATTTAATACTTAGTATACAGTTAAGACCAGAATATTGGGAAGTGGAATCAAACGAAGTTTTGCTACATTTTAGCCACGCTTTCGGTGGCAAGTATATTGCCTTCATCAGGGCTCAAAGGGATAGTAACTATCCCAGTAGTAACTGTTGATAGTAACTATCCGGGATAGTAACTGTTACAGTGCTAACATCACACCACCGTCCATGGAGGAATAGAGAGGAGAGTTCACTAAATAGGACTTCATGTGCCGTAGTCGACGGTGGCGCTATCCCTACGGAACGTAGTGAACTACACATAGTACCTTCAAACCCGACTAGAGTGAGCCACTAGCCCTTCTTACGAAGGAAAGCCCCAAATACCTCACTAAACGGATTTATCTTCCACTGTGGTGCTACTACAATTAAATTAAAGGAAAAATTGAAGGAACCATATCTGAATAACGAAGTTGATTGCGTAGTTGTGTACACTGTGAATGCAAACGACGGAATTCTGGACGGAATTCGCAGGGGCGCCATCTTCTGGTTCAGTTTTGGTAACTTACCACCTTCAAAGTTCACTACGTCTCGTAGGGGTCGCGCTGCAGTCGCAATCCCACCCGCCGTTCCATCACTGGGTTGGCGTTTTGGGCACGCGGTTTAACACAGAGTGAGCTCTCCTCTCTATTCCTCCATGACCACCGTCATTCCTTTCGAGGAAAACAGGGCCGCTAATGAAAATGACCTGGATGTACCAGCAAACTCAAGCACAGGGATTTTATTCTGAAGACTCATAGTGTAGGTATGTAGTAGCTTGTGTCACTATAACTAGTGTCGCTGTTGTGTTACAATACGGAACTGATCATACACAAGGAATATGAAAATGGGGAAATCCAAATCTAACATTTCTTCCAAAATCCGATTTCCGCTTCCTCGGCTCTTTATAATCGGAGAGGTCTGTTTTTTTTAGACCTGTCTTGCATTTTTTTCCTTTGGCACACCCCCCTTCGAACCATCCAAATGATCTGACGTTTTACGACATCATTTACACCATGTTCCGACAAATTCGAGGGGATGGTCTTCGAAAATTCCGCATTGCCTTTTTGTCATGAGTTCAATTTCACCCCTTAGGAGAACCTGACGAGCTTCAAAGATTTCCACAAGTCGTAAAAATAGATAGTTGGTATATAAAAAATCATCCGGTGGGATTCTTCGTATTATTTGCTCGAACGATCTGTAAAAATTTCAGCCACGTAAGATAGAAGGTTCGGGAGATAGAAAATCCCAAAGCGCTGAAAAATCATTATTTACAGAAGAGCGAGTTTTCAGAGAGGTAATTTTTCCCACGGGCGCGCGCGCACCTTTTGGCCCTATTCTGAAAGCCCCTTCACGGATAGTAGCAATTTACCTAAACTAAGCTACACTATACTCAATCAGCTGATACATGTTGCTGTTGTTATCTACAATTTTCATTTATTATAACTAACAGATATCACATCAATTCGTTACCTGTGTTTGTTTTTTGTGTTTGATTGAGAAAGGGTTTTAGAGGTCAATTTCAACTTGTTTTTAAGAAACAGTAAATTCTTCAGAAGTAATTTTAAAATTTCAGATTTTTTAACCAAAACTTGGTTCCATAAAAGCTCACTGAAACGAAAGTTTGGAGTTTCTTGACAACACATTTACTTTTGTAGTTTCTTGACATTATTGATTTACTGTAAGTTTATTTATTTTTACAGCCAATATATTTACTAGCTACAAACTGTTAAAAAATTATTATAATGTTTTGTTGCAGTTGGTTGGTGGTTGACTCGATATATTATATAGAGTCAACCACTAACCAATTCAAATGGAGAAAAAATCGTTAAATGTTTGGGCTTTTTTTTTTTTTTTTTTTTTTTTTTTTTTTAAGTGTCCATCTAATTATAATTAGGCATATATGCCAGATTGATGTCTAAGGCGCCACGGCTCTCAAAACCCTTCTGAATTATAAAATTTCTTGAGTTTTCTACTTCCCTTGAGATGCTCCATCTCCCAACCTATGAATATCCTTCGGTCGAATCCTTTCCTCCGCTGTATAGATTTACTGGGGACGAGGGTTCAGCCCAGGACCTCCTCACCCTGTGCAGCGTTGAGGCCAAGTTTCCCAAATGGAAACTGTGCTGTGTGGGTGGGGGTTAAAGTGAAAGGAGCGTGTCTGAGAAGAGCCAAGTGAACACTAAGGGCGGGAGAAAGCAGCCATCCACAAATAAGAGGGAATCCACCGATCAATATTCACGAAGGTAGCCTCCCTGAAAAGGAAATCTGATCCCTTGATTAAATTCTTTCTTCTTGATCAACCTTAAAAGATTCGCGTGGATAAGTCTGGCATAAAGAAAGCTACCTCGCGTATTTTTGGGAAGAAGTTCCTGGGAAAATGTTACAATAACTTGCTACGCTACCAGTTAGGGGTCGTTTTGTTCTTCTATCTACGTGATTTACTAAGTATCTCTTTATACTTAAAATATTAAAATTTATTCTCTTATATAATATATTTGCGAGAGTTTTGAGTCTACCTGACCTTTGTCTTTGACCCTCAACTCACGTAGAATACCCTATAGGTATACCTACGGTGTATTATCATAGGTACATTTAAAATTTAAATAGTTTTTCCCCGAGTAGGTACATCTATCCATATAATTTGTTACGAATATATTATTCACCTGTCCATAAAATTGTACAAATAGGAAGTGTTAGTAGAGATAAATTTAAAACTTTAAATTTTGTATGAGCAACCAGTCAGCGGACCCACTCACACATTCCCTACAACGATGGTAAGAGGTTACTTTGCCTATTTTTTGTTTATTCTGTGAACGCCTTCACCCAATCGTCGATTCACTTGTCTCACCATACAGCAACACAACCATTTCTAACCCTTTCGTAAGTCCGTTCATCCTCACAGCATTACCAAACTTCACAGCTTTATTTATGCTAACCACTGTCTTAATCCGCATTGTTGGGTGAGCGTGTCATCATTAGAACCACTGATTTAACGTGTATTTGTTACTTGACACACAAAGTAATCTTTTCAACATTTCTTAACCTGAAACTGCTTATAACATCACACAATTGTTAGTGTTTCGGTTGATGTTTTCTCTGCCACGATATCAAATTCCACTTGTGTCTGGTTTTGAGGTATTTTGCGATTTCAAGTTGTCAATTATCTGCTTTTTATAAGAGGTTGGTGACAGAACCTTGAAGTGAACTGGTAGCAGCCAGACTGATGGAATTTAAATTAAGCGTCGCAGTAGATCTGAACCACACGATCTCAATAATGGTTGGAACAGTGTTACATTCCAGCCTTGCTACTAGTAAAAAAATTTTTAACATGGTACATGTTTTTACGGGCGTTCTCTGGATTGGAATGTTAGTACACCGCCCGTAAACCGTCGTGCCTTATAGACGCCTAAACGGCTGAACGGATTTGAATGGGTTTTTTTTCTAACGATCTCAGGTGAGATTGCCCACAACATAGGCTATATTAAAACCCAGCCCGACGCGCGCAACCCTGCGAAATTTCGAAAAATAAGAGTTTTTGGATGTGAGTACACCTCCCCCCCCCCCCCTAAACCGTCGTGCCTTATAGGCGCCTAAACGGCTGAACGGATTTGAATGGGTTTTTTTTTCTAACGGTCTCGGGTGAGATTGCCCCCAGCATAGGCTATATCAAAATCCCGCGCGACGCGCGCAACCCCGCGAATTCGAAACGTGTTGGACTGCGGATTGGAATGGGAGTCAAGTCTCCCCCCCCCCCCCCCCGTAAACCCTTCGCCGATCTACCCCCTTACCACCCGATAACCTTCTATATATATCAATATAACATATAGGTATATTATATATATTGTATATATGTTCTTGAAAATCTCGAGAAATTCAAAAATGATGTACGTTCTGAGATAGGTTGAGCGCCCTCAAGGATTTTTTCCGTTTTCCCCTCCTGCAACCCCCTCTCCTTCCCTAAAGAAGGGAAGGAGTGGGGATTTCAGCCAATATTGATCCGATTTTGATGAAATTTTTTTCTATTGGTTTGGTGGACCGTTTATAAACATATATGTCTGCTTAGGGGGGTCGAGCCCCCCTTGAGATGTTGAGCTTTCTGTCTGTGTGTCTGTCGTGACTTATATGCGCCTTATCGCGAATTTAAATATACCAATCCGAAAAACATGTGGTACCATGTTTCTTTGCTATGATCCTTGATCAAAACTTAGATAATCCGGGGGTCTGGGGGTGTCCCACAGGTAAGTCATAAGACAATCATGTACCATGATCTACACAAATCACAAGCGGCAATACACCCACAGGCGGCAATATTTTTTAACTTATTATTTAATAATAATAATCGCATATCTATTTAACGTTGGCGGGCTGATTATAATAATTTATCATTATTATTATTCACTCCACAGTTCTGTCCCCTAAGATCCGCGATTCCCAGATACGTTTCGAAAAGTACGTTAGATTGGAATGGCGGTGGATTTTGGACAGCCGTTGTTTATTTAAGTTTAGTGTAAAGTGCCCTAATATGGCATACAAAAAGATGTTCCGTCATAAAACCTATAAAAAACGCGATGTATTGTTGAAAAATGTTTACAATGCTAGGTACACTATCCCTCTACCACTTCCCATCGCTGAATTTCCTCGGGAGTGTCTAATCGCTGGTGGAACACCGATTTAAAAAAAAAAAAATCGTTTTTATGCTCTGAAAAAAAGGTTGCCTAATATGGCATACAAGGGGTTCTTAATATGGCATGTTTTTTAAGCTCTGAAAAAAAGGTTGCCTAATATGGCATACAAGGGGGTTGTTAATATGGTATGGTTTTTGGCTCTTTCCCCATCTGTTTATTGCAAAAGAAATGGATGAAAATTCGTTAGACCTGCTTGGTGAAAGAATAAACAACGAAAACCTAATACATAACCTCAATATGGCCTATGCCATATTGGGGAAATCGACTCACTTCCACCAACACGAAATCTTTACAATGATAAAAGCGCGACATGAAAAAATCGATGGTCAGGAATTGTTCCTCACGAATTGCTGAATCTGATGGAATATTGAAAAGTTTTGATTACACTTACCTTGAAGGTTCGGAAATCAGTCACAATACTGGAGCAAAATGTTTCGCGACCACTCAAACACGTTTTCTCTTTCTGTAGACTACACATAACCTGCTACCTGCTGAATGACCCACCCCTGTAGGCTACCAGGTGAAACTCTACTCGTTGATGGGTTTCCCAGTTGAGTGCAAAGTGCTAGTGCCCCCAAAACCTCACTATGCCATATTAGGCACTATGCCATATTAGGGCACTTTACCCTACCCAAGTGCGATTGACGAATGTGTTTTGTGTTTAGCTGCTTACACTTCCATCGTCCGTCATGCAAGTGGGATCTACACAAGGGTCCGTCATGAGCCTCCAGCGAGGAGTCGAGGTAGGAGTAGCCCGAATTCTGTAGGCCTACGTGGTAGGTGGATTAGCGACATGATGCTGCACTTTGGCTGACGTAGTCATTGGTTAAAGAATGGAACACAACGTAGATTTTTTGTTTCCACAGATTTGATAGATAAACGAATACTTTACCTAATAATTTGAGACGTCAATTATTAGCCCTTCATGACCAGTTACGAAATTAATGTGTTGTATGAAACCTCTAGCGTAACAACCAGAGCACAAGCATTACAATCAATCCTTCAATAAAAACATCCCTTAGATTAGTTAATAATGTTAAATTTTGTTCTGATGGCTCAAATCAATTGAAGATTTGTCATATCAAATTCTACAAAACTGCTCACTGGACAACAACATTATGGTCCACAGATTGGCCATAATGGTGGCCACCATATTATGGTGGTTTTTTTATTACCCAGCCTGCTTCACCTCCGTAGCAGGATGGACCTTAACCTACCTATTGTGTCAGGGCTGTCAGCAGAATTATACTAAATATAATTTCATTAAATTTGAAATAGTCGCCTTTCGCCTTCAAAAAAACGCTGCAAATTGTACACAAGGGCTTATTATTCCTTCGGTGAAAATGGTGCAAAAATTAATACAATTAATTTGTCAAATTAATGTCAATACAGGATTATTAAAAAAAAAAATTAAAAACAAAACTGCAAATGAGCACAGTGATTGGACAAATGTGGTACCGCACTTAAGGAAACACGGGGAATTTAACTTCACGCATCTTCCACTACAACTTTAGCGGAATGAAACTATTAACAGCACAACCCAATTGCATACTGTTTCTGTAGTAACCTACTCGTTAAAATAACAATCCTTTGAACGCTTGGCCATAATTATTAAGTATATAGATTTATTAGTATAATATACTAATACATATTATGTATTTCCCTGATTTTTTCGTGGGTGTAAAAAAAGGTTATTGCCTCTATTCCGTTATTGTTATTTGTTAACAAAATCAGATTTTTCTATATTCCTGGTGTCATCTGAAGAAAGCAGTGTGTCTGAGGGGGTGCTCGTTACGTGTCTACTTTGTTGGAGAGAATTTGGTGGGTGCGGACGAAGTAAACTCAACTGCGTCAAAACTGTCGTTATCTGGGGACCACCCCTATCATTAGACCCTGAATGGAGAGTTAACTAACAGTGAAATCTCGCAAATGAAAAGTTTGCAACGGGATTTCCAGTTGACAATTTCTAACTCGTTACGAAGCTCCAAGAACGATTCATCGACGTTTGGTTTTCAATATTTTAAATCCTTATGATACCTACAGGCAACTTTGTCTTGCAAACAGAATTAAAAACGCCTCGTAATATGAAATAATGAAATAATAATAAACTCTTATTATATGGTTTAAATTGTGCGGAAATTTAATTCTATCTCAGCAAAAAACTTTGTTGTTGAATAGATGATTAAATCATCTACCAAGTTTTAATCATTTAAATAGTTCAAAAACGCTGCAAATTTTAGACAAGGGTTTACTATTCTTCGATAAAGGTTAATAATTAATAAGGTTAATAATAATTAATTATTGTGCGATCATAACGTTTATCATTGAGAAACTATTTTTAAAACATTTTTAAAAAAATCTGAACAATGTTTGGACAGATGAGAGACCTCGAAAAATGGATTATGCGTCCAAAATTACTCAGAATAATACACCTTATTTGATCTCCTGGGATCCTTAAAAAATTCCCATTTGTAGCCCCATGAAAGCCCCATTTATCCTCACGGTGAACTCGGATCTTTCCGGGACCCCCCAAAACTGAGTTCTACGTTCAAAAATACTTCGAAAACGACAGCCCACTCGATATCAAACCGGGAAAAAATCAAAAACCCCTCCTATAGCCCCTATTAAATAGCCCAAACCCGTGGGGTTTGGGCGATTCGGCTGAAAACCTTGCAGGCACAACTAGATGATAAACCGAATACTTATTTTGTCAAAATTTCAGATTTTTGGAAAAATTCCTACTGCCTAAAGCGGCTCGGTTGGCGGACATTTCGTTTTTTTGAATCTTCATGTAGTGAAACAGAGAATGTCAAATTTTGAGGCCGATCATAATTTTCGACCTCCGACACGAATACACAGGTGGATTATTCCCCTTATACCCTTAATAAAAATAAATAACGATAATTAGGTATAAAAATATAAGTTGACCGGCCAAAGAACGCCTGCAGAATGGAAACTTATGAATTCGGATCCAAAATTGAGACATTCCCACCTTCAACTATCGTCGTGAATTGTGAAAGCCGGTGCACAAGCTCCGCTCACAATGGAATGGAATTTGATCCCCTCCTATGGTACGTAAATAGGATTATCTTCTTATAAAAAGAGAGGTCAAGTCTTGGGCGAGGGTCGACTACTACTAACACGATCAAGTGCTCGCTTTCTGAGGCTCTCCAAATAGGTCTTGAACCATTTTCTGCCAAATAAGCACATGACATCGTTCTTGTATCTCAACGACAACATCATAATAGTTAATGATGTTTTTTCAACGAGTCAATTATGATATCGCTCTGAATGAATGAAACCAGAAACAAACAATGAAATATTTTGACTCAAAGATGTCTGATTTAAAAATTATCTTTCTGGTGGTTCTGCGTTGCTTAGCCTGCGCATAGGACAAATGCCACTACCTTTGGCGCCGAACCTCTTGTTCTGTAATCGCAGGTGCTTTGAGGAGGGAACAGGTGTTGCCGACTTCTAAGACCCTCTAGACTGCCGCTCCGCCCAACAGTTTTCACTTTGAATATATCTCGTTCAATACGGTTCACTACTTGCACCAACCTCTTCTCTTCAACTTTCTGGACAAAAAAGGTAATGAGGTTTTCCTGTGTTACGCCGCACAATTCTTGAAGGTAAAGCCTTGGTAGGTAATTAATATGCCGGACGACTTTCCCCGGGATCTCATTTTCGGCTGTTCTCCCGAGAACTCTCCTGTTTTAAGCCCGCTTGTTTCCCTCATAGAGTTGGGGTCGTGTCCTCTTTTTATGGCCCCTTCAGAGGAGAAGGCGAGAATTTCTCGAAAACAATGTTAATTGTTTTTGAGGAATTATCGTACTCATATTGCATATTTCGCCGGATAAAATAGACAGTATCCCCGGGAATGGTTCTCTCAAGACGTTTGACAAAACGCCTCTCACGACAATGGAAAACAAATAACACCATGGAAGACCTTCAATAATTGAAGGTAGTTGCAAACTCGACCAACTCCAAAATGCAAAAATCTGTCGTGCAAACTCGGGCAACTCCAAATGCAAAATTTTTCAGGAAAGCTGATTTTCTGTCACGTTGAACCAGATGACGCTGGAAAACCATTCTCTTTGGCTTTAGGTCACATTGGGTCTGGGTGTTTAAAAACATATTCTTGAAAGGCTTGGCATGTGGGGGGGGGGAGGGAGTTATTCACATTTTTATCTTGGATTTGGCCGTTTTTGCTACTCATTCTGGAGTTGGCCGGTTTTGCAGCAAAACAGAACTGAAATGTCTCTGAATCTGATGTAAATATAGGGTTGTTGGGATTGCAAATGAACTAAAATTTCATTTTATGTGTTATAATAATTTTTATTGGCATGGAATTGAAAAAAAAACTCAGTATCTCGGTTCAATGAAAAATCAGGTGCATTTAAAAAATTTGCGACTTTATATTCTTGAGGCGTTATCGTCGTCAATGGGGATTGCCAGCTGGGTAGTACCTGTAACTAGCACCAAAACTTTGGAATGAAAAAACGAAAGATCCTGAATATTCACGAATATTGAGGGAAGTAGAATTGGAATCTTAGCTGTTATTGCTTCATAAAAGCACACAAACGAAAACCTGAAAGTGGACTAGGCTAACTCAACTATAATAGGTCAAGAGCAATAAATTAAGTAGTATACCTACCTAGGTTTACGCACCTGAAAACCTTTTCTTTGTTTATTTTCCATGTCGAAGGTTCTCTTTTTATCTTTCTCGCGACATTAGCTGGAACTTCTTCCACAAACTTCTCCATGGACAACACTCAACTCAGGAAATGTACCACAGGAGGGCGTATGATCGTTGGGTCCCGTCGCCCGGGAAGTATGGGACCCAACGGTAATGCCTGCTGCGAATGCGAGAAAAGTGGAGTTGTACCGTTGGGTCCCGCCGGTAGTTTTGGAAGCGTTATCGTTGGGTCCCGTTGTTAGTTTTGGAAGCGTTATCGTTGGGTCCCGTCGCTCAGTGGGGTATCCAGATGGGAACAATTGAAAAACGCTGCAAATTTTACACAAGGGTTTATTATCATATCATCATATCATCATATCATCATACAATAATATAAAATTGTGTTGGCCGACGGTAGCCGTGTGGTAGACGGCCGTGTGGTTTGATGGTACGGGATAACGCGTTCCCGAATGAGTTTTTTCACTTTCCGCTCGCTGGCCGTTTAGGGGATCGAAAAAATTACGAAAAAATACGAGCCGTATAGATCAGACCTGGAGGTAGACGTCGGTCAAATCGAAAATCCGAAATTCGCCCGGGAAATTCGTCGAAAATTCGTCGAAAAATCGTCTTTCTCCCGTTAGTCCTACGTTTTCCACTTTCAACTCGCGCCAAAGCCCGTTTAAGGGGTCGAAAAAATTACGAAAAAATACGAGCCGTATAGATCAGACCTGGAGGAAGACGTCGGTAAAATCGTAATTCGGAAATTCGCCCGGGAAATTCGCCGGAAATTCGTCGAAAAATCGTCTTTCTCGCTTTTGTCCCACGTTTTTTCGGGTTCAAAAATACCCAGTAAGGAGCCATTTTTTGGGTATGGTATCCGCGAGCCAAATGCGCGCCAAAAAATGGCCAATCCGATTCCGAAGTCGGATTTCAAAAAAACCGAGGGGGAGGGGGCGATTTCACGGTGAGAAGACAATTGGATCGTTTTAATTCGCGCGGGGCCAGGGATCTTTGAAAACGGAGGGTCCAGGGAACTTTGATAGATGGAGAGGCCTTTATTTAAAAAAAGTTGAATTGAATTAAAAATAATAATTTCCTAAACGGTAAGCCCTAAAAATACGCCGATTTTTTCTATCGTCTCTGCTACGAATAGGAGGGGCCGAGCGGAGCGAGGCCTTATGTCTGAGTAGGGGTTTGAACGTGTCCATCGATGCTACGCACCCCACAGGCGGCAATACACCACGTAGGCGGCAATACACCCCACTAGGGGAGCGAGCGAAGCGAGCCAGAGAGACTAGTTCTTTGATAAACGTTACTTGTGCAGAAATTTAATTCTGTCAATGAAAAAAATTTTTTTTTTGGATTTTTTTGTCCAAAAAACTTTTTTCAAAATTTCTGTATTTTTTACTCGAAAAATATTTAACATCCTGGGATCCTTCAAAAATCCCATTTTTAGCCCCACGAATGCCCTAAACATCGCCCCAGTGAAATCGGATCGTTCCGGGACCCCAAAAAATAGATTCTACGTCCAAAAATACTTCGAAAACGACACCTAACTCGATCCCATAGCTAAAAGCCTTCAAAAAAACCCCTCCCGTAGCCCAATTATAGCCCCATAGCGCCCCACGGGTTTGGGCGATCTGACTGAAAACCTTGCGGGCACAACTAGATGGTAAACCAAGTATTTTGTCGAAATTTCAGATTTTTAAAAAAATTCCTACTGCCCAAAACGGCCTGGACGGCGTACGGCGGACGGACATTTCGGATTTAGAATGTAGACCACTTGAAACGGATAATGTCAAATTTTGAGCCCGATCGGAGTCGTCGACCCGCGTCGCGAAAACATAGGTGTATTATTCCAAGAATAATAAACCAAAAGGAGCACCCTGAGGCCAAAGTTTCCATGAGAGTTCTAGTTCGTTGTATTATACAACTATAATAGTCCAGCAGTGAGGTGTTGTTTTGGGGTGTCTAGGGACGCTAAATCCGAGTTTTCTGACAAAAAAAAAGCCTTTGCTCGATTGTGGGTGGCCGAAAAACCGCGATTTTTTCGGTTTTCCGCCTGTAACTCGAAAGCTATGCCTCGTAGAGAGCTTTTGGTTTATTATTCTTGGAATAATACACCTATGTTTTCGCGACACGGGTCGACGACTCCGATCGGCCTCAAAATTTGACATTATCCGTTTCAAGAGGTCTACATTCAAAATCCGAAATGTCCGTCTGCCGTCCGCCGTACGCCGTCCGCTGTCCGCCGTACGCCGTCCGCTGTCCGCCGTACGCCGTCCGCCGTCCGGGCCGTTTTGGGCAGTAGGAATTTTTTAAAAAATCTGAAATTTTGGCAAAATACTTGGTTTACCATCTAGTTGTGCCCGCAAGGTTTTCAGTCCGATCGCCCAAACCCGTGGGGCGCTATGGGGCTAAAATGGGGCTACAGGAGGGGTGTTTTGAAGGCTTTTAGCTATGGGATCGAGTTAGGTGTCGTTTTCGAAGTATTTTTGGACGTAGAATCCATTTTTGGGGGTCCCGGAACGATCCGATTTCACTGTGGCGTTCTATAGGGCTTTCATGGGGCTAAAAATGGGATTTTTGAAGGATCCCAAGAAGTTAAATATTTTTCGAGTAAAAATTAAAGAATTTTTGAAAAAACACATTTTTGAAAAAAAAAATCCCCCCAAAAAATTTTTTTGAAATATAAAAATCCAAAAAAAAAATTTTTTTTTAATTTTTTTTATTGACAGAATTAAATGTCTGTACAAGTAACCTATATCACAGAATAATAAACCCTTGTGTAAAATTTGCAGCGTTTTTATTTCATTTACGGAAAGAGCATTAAATTTCTCAGCAGTTTTTGCACACAGCTGAACAGAGGAGTCCTGATTTTTTGCAGCTGCAGCCTGCAAAAAAGCTAAGTGCGCATTAGGTGCAAGTCTTGCACCTAATGATGTCAAGGAGATGGTCCGGAGCATCATTTAATGTTGTTGTTTCGGGAATCACGCCGGAAAATCATTTCGGCAATCACTTGCAGGTATGCCCGGTAGGAGTGGTACTTCGCAGAATCCCGAGTAGGCAGCTGGCAGTCTGGCAAGTTAAAACTTTGGTTTAGCCACTCCTCTGCGGAGACAGTCCTAAGTCTGTATAAGTGGGAAGGAAAATTGGTGGTTACGGGCCGGACCCAACAGTAACCTCTCGTTTTTCTCAACCGGACCCAACAGTAACCTCTCGTTTTTCGGGCCGGACCCAACAGTAACTTTTCGTTGGGTCCGAGTGAAAAAGTGGGACCCAACGCTACACTCTACATCACGGGCGGGACCCAACGGTAAAGCGCCGCCACAGGAAAACAGAATGATAGGGGCCTGATAATCGTCTGACACACCAGCGCATTCTCGCGGATGTAGAGATGGCCAACTTTGAAGCTCACAAAAAAGAGGATTTGGCCGTCTTTGCAGCGCATCGTCATTTTCAAACGCATATTTAACAAGGATTTGACCGGTTTTGACGTGGTTTCTCGGTTCTGATAGATGGGCCTTGTATCTTAGGACTCCAAAAAGAAAAAAAAACGCATTTTGGAAGATTGAGGAGTTGGCCGGGTTTGCAACTACACGACACAATTGTTTATTGGAATTCAGAAGGAGCGCCTCTGCTTCCCTTTTCTCCAGCACGTAAATAATTGACTACCAACTTCTCCAGTCAAGTGGCGAGGCTTCTTTATGATACACATTGTACAGATTCAGAAGCATCTTCTGTAATCTTCTGTAAGATGAAGAAATCCGCTGTGTCCACCCTATGCAGCGGATTTCTTCATCTCTTTCAATTATGGTGAAGGGTTCGCCCACACAACGAGGAACACTGCACAGTAAGACACCGACTCCTCGGCCTTGGTTGTAATATAAGTCATATTATAGTAGTGGTTATAAATATACGTACACCATATATTATATGGTGTACGTCATGCTATTCTTTAATAGATAAGGGTTTAAAAAAAAAAACCATTTCAAACTTTTCTGAGTCGAAAGTGTTCAACTATTTGAAACCATCGTATCCCACAAAAATGAGTTTCTCCAGAATATTGAAAGAACCCCCTTTCCCGGCTACTGCTGCGGTGAGAGCCGAAAATAGCCCGAAAATAAGGGTAATTATTTTGAGAGATTTCCATAGTTACTCGCGCCTCTGGCGCGTGAATATTCATTGGATCATTATATTCCTAGTGATTTCAGTTAGAGGAAGGAACCTACCTTCCCACCAACTTTTGTGTGAGGAACCAGAAACCATCGGGATTCGCGTTGTTTGCCTGAACAATCACGCTATTTGCGTGAACATCCACAATCCTGCTGGGTAGGCACTTCATTAGAATTTCGTGATCACTCGAGAATCCCTGGCAAACATTGCTACCAGGGAGTAGCATCTGATGATCACTTGATACATTGAGTGCGGTTTTCGTTATTGGCACCAAATTGGCAAACTGTTATTGGTCTAATCGATCTTTTTCTTGTATAAGGCATGGTTCGGAGGTTGGGTATGAGGTTCGGATTGGGTGCTGTGGGTTTTGCGATTGGATGAACCTTCCAAATAAGCTGTTCTCTCTCCAAACAAAGTAAATTGTCATTGCCGTTGAAACCTCTAAATTTTGATCCCCTTATATTTTGACTACGTCAACTCCATCATTTACGAGGAGGTTTAACCGAGCAGTTTTCTACCACCTATTTACCATGAAATTCCTAAGTTATTAGAATAGTAATGGAATTCGGAAGTTTTGTGGCCTGGGTTAAGAAATTGTTTTGTCAGGAAATTGTTGGTATTTGCATCTTGCGGTGGAGTCAAGCTGGTCTATTCATAGTGAGTTGCCTCAGTTGCGAGATGGATTCGAATTGCGTTCGACATCGGTCATCGATTAGCTCCTCCTCCTGGGATGATGAACCTCTGCGAGTTGCCAGTATTGAAGGAGGTAACGGATAGTTGTCGATTTTTACGGATCACTTCCAAAGCTGTATCAGCCCCAATGATTGGAACTAAGGCCATGAATAGTGTGACACTACTCACCTGAAAGGGTCTAGGAAATGAATTGTATGCATGTGAACGAGATTTTTGTACCCAAAGTTCTTTTACTGCATTAGCACAATAAAAGGAATAAATTAAAGAAAAACGTTTTTCGATCAATGTAGTTCTTCTGGAACATAATAACGATAATTATTAATGGTAATAATCACCCTGAGCAACAAAAAGAAATACAGAAAGTAATCAATGGAAAACAGAAAGTACGATAGACCGGTAAAGCACCTACCTGGGAGGGTGTTTCTCGTCATTTGTGTGTTCGTGTGATAGAACCCTTCATTCTGAGTTCGACTCTTATAGGAAGAGTATCCCAAGAATTCGCGCATAAACATGGAAACATGCAACATATAAGCTATAGCTTATAGAATGAGAACAGAGTGATAGAATGAGTAGGTATACCCGCATATATGCGGGTCTAATTCCCCGTCATATCGGTGGAAGCTTCGATGTATGCTTATAAAAGACGGAGCAGGGATTCCTATTACTCATTAATACTACTATACATACTATACAGCAGAAATGATCAAATAAAATTTTGATCTCACGTCATCCTTCAAATATTCCGTTTGCAGCCCCATGAAAACCCCATAGAGGCCCCTTGATCCCCACAGTGAAATCGGATCGTTCCGGTACCCCCAAAAATGGATTCTACATCTAATAATACCTCGAAAACGACACCTAACTCGGCCCCATAGTCGAAAACCTCTCCTGCAGCCCCTTTTTCACTCGGAAAGTATATGACCTCCTGGGATCCTTCAAAAATCCCATTTGGAGCTCGATGAAAGCTCTAGGTATAGATCGCCACGGTGAAATCGGATCGTTCCGGGACCGCCAAAAATGGATTCTACGTCCAAAAATACTTCGAAAACGACACTTAATCGATCGTTAATAATCTATACAATTAAAGTTGTTCGTGTCTCGGACTGACTGACTGACTGACTGACTGGCTGTCCACGCTAACCCGCCTCAACGGTAGAGCCTAGAGAGACGGGGTTTTTTCGAGTCGGTTCCGCGTAGGCCCGGATGTGTCGTAGGCCGTATTAGATTTCGCCAACTCTCTTCCTTCGTCGCGAACGGAGCTTTCCTTCGCGACGAGAGTCGGGTCAAATAGCGTCGTTACTAGGGATTGCTAGGAAAATTTTCGAAACGCCGAAACCCGGTACAACTTTTGGCGTCGGTTTTGAACGAAACTTCGTCGGTTAAAACGAGCTTTTCACGCTGATTTCAACGAGTACAAAACGATTTCTGTACGATAACGCGTTTGGAAGTTATTCGAAGATCGTCGGTAGGTGGGTACGAGTATTTTTTGCGAGCCTTCGATTAGTTTGATAGGTAATTTCCTTTTTGAGTTGATGGGTTGCTATGGGCTGCATAGGTATAGTTGGTGATAGACGGGAATTTGATACTTCGCAACGAGAAACGGGCCATCAAGCGTTTTTACTAAGAAAAATTACAGTCGACGGGTTGCTAAGGGTGTTTGCATGGGGGATGGACGGGAATGTGATAGTACGTGCGAAGCACGGGTGTTCCAACTATCTATACTACTAAAGTTGTTCGTCTCTCTGGCTGGCTGCGTCTAATCCACGCTACCCAGCCTCAACGGAAGAGCCTAAATTTAGCGCATTGAGCGACTGTAACTTGGTGGTGACGCCCGATAAAGGTGATGGACGGAGTGCAGCGAAGCGCACCGGGCCCACTAGTTATTAATAATAAAGATAATAATTATTCCAAGTCTGAAAAAGTCCATAAATATCAATATTAAATGTTGATGATGTTCTTGACTGGTTCAGTGATTGAGCCCACACAGCACATAACATTTTTAAAACATCTCAACATGGTATCAATAACGTTACAACGTTTCATCTCATCTGGAATGTAGTTAAAACGTCTCGAAAATATTTTAGCCAAAACATTATCAATTGTAATGTTTTTAAAATGCTTCATATGAAGCAAATTCAAGACATTTTATACGAAATGTTATATATACATTTTCATGATATAACAAAAATGACATTGCAGATTCCTGATCTCGAAAATGTTTGCCGGAAGATCTGTTTGAGATGTCTCAAGTGAAACATTTCGGTGACATCTTGAAAATATGCCACAAGAACAGCGTGACAACATTAATTTAGGGATATCTTTGAAATATTTTTGCCAAAACATTAGCGATAATAATGTTTTGAAAATGCTTCCGATGAAGCCAATTCAAGACATTTTATACGAAATGTGTTTTTAACAATTTTTATGATGTAGCAAAAATTACATTGCAGAACCCTTATCTTGAAATTGTTTGCCGGAGGATATGTTCGAGATGTCTCAAATGAAACATTTCGGTGACATTTTGATAATATGCCACAAGAAAAGCCGTGACAACATTAATTTAGGGATATCTTTGAAATATTTTTGCCAAAACATTAGCGATAATAATGTTTTGAAAATGCTTCAGATGAAGCCAATTCAAGACATTTTATACGAAATGTTATATAACATTCTCACGATATAACAAACATGACATTACAGAATCCTCATCTTGAAAATGTTTGCCGGAAGATCTGTTTGAGATGTCTCAAATGAAACATTTCGGTGACATCTTGAAAATATGCCACAAGAAAAGCCATGACAACATTAATTTAGGGATATCTTTGAAACATTTTTGCCAAAACATTAGCGATGATAATGTTTTTAAAATGCTTCATATGAAGCAAATTCGAGACATTTTATACGAAATGTGTTTTTAACAATTTTTATGATGTAGCAAAAATTACATTGCAGAACCCTTATCTTGAAAATGTTTGCCGGAAGATATGATTGAGATGTCTCAAATGAAACATTTCGGTGACATTTTGATAATATGCCACAAGAAAAGCCGTGACAACATTAATTTAGGGATATCTTTGAAATATTTTTGCCAAAACATTAGCGATAATAATGTTTTGAAAATGCTTCCGATGTAGCCAATTTAAGACATTTTATAGGAAATGTTTTATAACATTTGTATGATGTAGCAAAAATGACACTGCAGAACCCTTATCTTGAAAATGTTTGCCACAAGATCTGTTTAAGATGTCTCAAATGAAACATTTCGGTGACATCTTGAAAATATGCCACTAGAACAGCCATGACAACATTAATTTAGGGATATCTTTGAAATATTTTTGCCAAAACATTAGCGATGATAATGTTTTGAAAATGCTTCTGATGAAGCAAATTCAAGATATTTTATAGGAAATGTTATATAACGTTTTCATGATATAACAAAAATTACATTGCAGATTCCTGATCTCGAAAATGTTTGCCGGAAGATCTGTTTGAGATGTCTCAAGTGAAACATTTCGGTGACATCTTGAAAATATGCCACAAGAACAGAGTGACAACATTAATTTGGGGATATCTTTGAAATATTTTTGCCAAAACAATGTTGATAATAATGTTTTGAAAATGCTTCCGATGTAGCCAATTTAAGACATTTTATAGGAAATGTTTTATTACATTTGTATGATGTAGCAAAAATGACACTGCAGAACCCTTATCTTGAAAATGTTTGCCACAAGATCTGTTTAAGATGTCTCAAATGAAACATTTCGGTGACATCTTGAAAAATTGTTGTGGCCTCCTTCGCGATTGGCTCACGGGAGGCGCCACTTCCTGGAGACTCCCACATTCTCCATCCCACGGGGTGGCTATTGTTTCCTCGGGTCCTAGGATGAGCCTTCCTTTACTAATCAATATTTTTAAGATAACCATAATATATATTGTAATTATGGAACAGCTACTCCATCAAGTTACTCCGAAAACATCTTAAAAACAATCACTATGTGGCGATTGTAAGATTTGGGAACATTCAATACTTTGAATATTGAATTTGAACATTCAATTTCAATATTTTGAAACATCATAATACAGACATTTTGGAAACATTCGCTATACGACGTCTCCTAGAAAGAAAGAGTTGGAGAAGACCTTGAAAACGTTTCATAAAACGTCACAACAACAAAGATATTTTCTACGCGTTTTGAAAACATCACATTTCAAGTAACAAGATATTTTTAAAACAATGTTTTAAAACATTCTGTTTTATGTTTAGAACAAACATTTCAAAAATGTTTCTGAAATGTAATTGTTGCTGTGTGGGATGTATTAAAAACGAGTTGGAGAATATCTTGAAAACGTTTCTTAAAACGTCACAACGGGCGGACATTAGCGATTTTAGAGATATTTTCTACATGTAATAAAAACGTTTTGAAAACATCACATTCGAGTAACAACATATTTTTGAAACATTTAATGTTGTAGAACAAACATTTCAAAAATGTTTCCGAAATGTAAATGTGCTACATTTAAATGTATTAAAAACGAGTTGGAGAAGATCTTGAAAACGTTTCTTAAAACGTCACGAGGGGCGGACATTAGCGATTTTAGAGATATGTTCTACACGTTTTAAAAACGTTTTGAAAACATAACATTGAAGACTTGAATGTGATGTTTTCAAAACGTTAGTTTACTTATAAGTAACAACATAACTTATAACATTTCAAAAATGTTTCCGAAATGTAAATGTGCTACATTTAAATGTATTAAAAACGAGTTGGAGAAGATCTTGAAAACGTTTCTTAAAACGTCACAAGGGGCGGACATTAGCGAATTTAGAGATATGTTCTACACGTTTTAAAAACGTTTTGAAAACATTACATTCGAGTAACAAGATATTTTTGAAACATTTAATGTTTTAGGACAAACATTTCAAAAATGTTTCCGAAATGTAAATGTGCTGTGTGGGAGGGTGGTGAATTGGTTGAGGTTCGGTCAGTAAGACGATGGAAATGCCGTTTGAGAACATTACATGTTCTAAATTTTGTTTCCCCATTATTACTGCATTCGATTATTTATTTGTATATCTCTCGTCATATCTGCTTATTTTTCTTCTTTGTTCCGCTGTTTATTTCCTTGTTCACCTTATAGTACCGCCATCTACTCTGTAACTGTAGCTTTTATTGTTTTATGTTGTTCGTGCGTGGTAATTTCACGTTATTCCCAAAGGTGGTTGAGAGAACTACAAATTCTTTTGTCCATTACTCTCTGTCGTCTAGTGTCTATCCCACACTGTCTTACTGTCTGTAACTCAAGTCCTCAACATTCTCCAACTTTGTGTCTAATTAGGTGTATCCGAAACATTCTTAACATTCTCCCATTTTGTAAAACAAATTATTTAGTATTTATCCCATTAGGCCCAGACGATGGAAGGCTCTGAGGAAGAAATCTTACGAAACGTCGGCATTTACATCGTCTTATTTGCCGAACCTCAACAATTAACCACCCACATTCATTAATTAGGTCAACACCATCATCAACATTCGCAAATTTACCAAAATTTGACAAAAGGGAAAACTTACAAGCAAAGTGGGTCATCTTGCTGTTGTTTTAAATCTAACATTGGAACTTCTATAATGGGTGTTATAACCGTGAAGACCGTTCACACGTCCTTTTCTGAAGGTTCCTTGTAGTCGCCGGAAAAACACTTTCTCCCATTGAGATCTACGACTGGCTCCTCGTCGTCTAAAGGTTTTCGACGAGAAGCGTTTGTTATGGGGCCACTTGACATCCACCGTGAGAGCCAGATTGTTGCTTTCAGAAAGGACGTAAACAGTTTCACGTAATTTATTCATATGAAAGGAAGCTGTTGGGTTAATGCGATTCGGAGAAGGGGGAAATTAACGTAGGTACGGATGTATCCCAGCAGGACACAGTCAGAGCGAGAACTAATGCGCGAAACTGGGCATTTTACAGTGCGGTTGATGAGCTCTTACTATTATTAATGTTAGTGCATTTTATGAATGTGTTTGTCACGCCGATACGGAAACTATTACACTCCGATTTGATGGTATTTGGAATTCAACGTTCGCGCCGTTTCACCACTAGCGGGAATCAGCTCGTTCGGATCAAAAGGGAAACCGTTGAATCGTTCCGTGGAAACGGGGAACGAAGGCAGTTTCTCTACTAAAGTGTCTATTAGTGAACAGTTCGAAGTTGATTGAGACACATAGTTTTAAAACTTTAAAAGCCCTCGTCATTGTCTATACGCATGACAAACGAAACCGACAACTACCTACCAGCACATTTTATTCAAAATGCCGTCTCCGCCTGAACCAGACCTTAGGTTGGTATAGTTTTGACCAAGTCAATAGAATAGAATAGAATAGAATAGAATTTTTTTTTTTTTTTTTGCAAAAGCCAAAAGGCAGTACAAAAGTCGAGCGCAAAGGTACTTCACAATAAAATAATACTTTTAGATACATAATACCATAGCAACTATGAAAAACAGATAAAAATAAAAACCGCACATGAACATATAGAAGCAGGTAAAAGCAAAAACATTACATCAAGTTTGAGGTCTCAGCATACAAAACAAATAAAGGTGCGAGGGACTCAACAAACAACCCAGTCAATTTCCATAAATTCCTCCAGGGAGTACAACTTAGCCCTAATAAGTTTGAGTTTCACCACCCTGAGGAAAGACTTTATAGGGAGCTCTCGTACCTCCTGGGGAAGAGTGTTGAACAGACGAGAGCCCACCAACATTGGGTCACCCTGCTTAGCGGTGCTGAGGCGAGTGAAGGGGACCACAAGATCGCTACGGGACCGAGTGTAATGGTCGTGAACTCCAGAAACCTGAGGAAGGCTCACCAAATTAGTCCTCACAAGGTTCAGGACTGCCATGACGTACAAACCTGCGATCGTCGACAGGCCCAGACGAGCAAAGGAGCCTCTACAACTTTCGTTCCACGAGAGATTGGCCAAGATTCTTACAGCTCGCTTTTGCAGCCTGATGATATTGAGTGCATGGCTCGAATTTCCCCAGGCTATGACGCAGTAACTTGCTCTGCTCGCGAAGCAGGCGTGGTAAACCGAAAGCAGCACGCCGTCAGACACCACCCCTCTCAACCTTCTTATCATGTAGATTGAGGAAGACAACCTAGGCACAAGCGCCTCGACATGAGACAACCATGACAGACGGTTATACATCGTCAAGCCCAAGAAATTCACAGCCTGATCCAAACGTCTGCTCAAGACCAACGCATTGACGGAGCACCAATTCTCAATCAAAGACGACCCGAATTGCAGATTTTGGTGCAACTCTTCTCGCGAAGAACCCGTGGCCAAGGCAGTGATATCATCCGCAAATAAGAATACCTTAGATGGGTCAGGAAATTGGCTAGGTAAGTCATTTATGTAAATGAGGAAGAGACAAGGACCCAGGATACTTCCCTGTTTGACTCCACAGGGAATAGCAACCTCTTCCGACACACTACCATTGTAGTGTACAACCTGGGACCAACCCTCAAGGTAACTCTTGAAAAAGGACACTGCCTGGTGGGTAAAACCGTAGTGCTCAAGTTTTCTCAATAGCAGGTTATGGGGAACGAGATCAAAAGCCTTTGAAAGATCAAATAAATTGACGGATGCTAGTTGCCTGTGCTCCAGTGCCAGATAAACCTGGGAGAGCAAAGATAAATCAAATTTGATTGAGTAATGAAGTGAGCTTAATTTATGGATTGTGCCCATCTCTGCAAACAGTTATTGCAAAGGAGGTCTTCTTTCCTCCCATGGCCACTATGAGATGTATTTTGATTCTGTCTAAGCAACTTTGCAAAGTTCAAATCCAAGTTTTGAAAGTTTTTTTTTTTCGCCTGAATGGAATCCCCATTACACGCAATCAAATTGGTGTTTTTCCTTCCGATTTTCAATTTTTCTCAAGTATCTCGTTGCCACTGTCCTCAACTTTAATACCGCTCCATCTACTTGTAGAAAATACTATTCACGTAATAATATTATTATTCAATTGACGTTCTTCTACAAAGACGAACGTCATTATCAATGATGCTCAACAAAATTAACTTTGATTTCAGTATTTTGTGGTCCCCATTCCAGTCCCTTAAACTCGTGTGCTCTGAAGGAGTTTGTAACTTACCTTTTCAACGCTTATTTTGCATGAATTACTCGGTGTAAAAGTACTGGAGTGGCCATCGACGAGCAGCCAGGAACATCGACGAATAAAAGTTTCCACCGCGTGAAGTCGCGTTTTGAAATTGTACGGTCGGATTCGGCTTCGTCAGATACGTCTCAGAAAGATGCAAAGTTCGATCGCAACCCCACCTTCAAGAAAAGGCATGAGAGTACAGGTAAAATTAACAATGTAAATTTGTAAACATGTCATGTTTCCTTATTTCGTAAAATATGTCGTAGCTTATGCGAGTTTGTTAACCTTTAAAAAGATTCACATTGCCAGTCCCCCTGGTTCATTTTTCAATAATCCTTTGAGTGCCAAGCTCAGTAAAAAGCAGTTATTTTCCAGCCCTAAAAAAGAATCCATTTGGTTTGCGGTTAATCCTCGTTCAATTGAAAATGCAAAAAAGTGTTTGGAAATTGATGAAATCCGTCCCGAGGTCGATTTTCGGCACAATTATGGCAGCTTTGAAATGACGGAGTTTCAGTATTAACTAAAGGCTGGTGTCCAATTAGTATGGCTGCCGACCTCATTAATTTAATTACTTGCTGCGAATGATTTCACACAAAAATTTGTCGTCTTTCGTTCAGAGGTTGAAGTGAGGAGTTTCGAATATCGAATTCGAATTCAAATATAAAATTCACGTTTTTCATCCAGAGGGAGGTTCGAAGGAAGCCGAAATTTAGAAGTCCTTCGGTTTTCCTCACTGGAACTCCAAGAATCAGCGTTGGTCTCATTGTACTCATACAATCTCGTCGATAGATTTACTAGATGGACTAGCGTAGCTAGGTACGCATTAACTCAGTTAATTCCACGCGTTGAGACTGAGTTGACGCCGGATTTCAGAAAAGTTAGAGCTCGAAGGTATTAGCTGAATACTGAAGACATATAACCTTGCAGGGTTATTATCAGTTCAAGGGAGTGAACCTGTGAAGTCAGGGATATGATGCCGCCACACTTCCGGCAAACACAATTCATGAAAAGTTGAGACGAACTAACTTTTTAAGAGACAAATGAAATCTGGGTACTGTTTAGAAGTACCAAGAAGAAAGTTTCGAGGTTGGTCAGAAGGAGGTGGAGGGCGAGAGTAAATAATGGGTTTTGCAACTATTGAGAATTTAAAAGGGAGAGAATTCCACCGAGGACTTTTTTTTCAACTCCCTTCTTAAAAAAGAGAGAACGAAATATAGAAAAGAAAGGAAAGAAAAAACAGCCAAGTTTTGTTTCCAAGGTCCTCCGTTTCCTTAGAGAACTTTGCTTTCCTCAATATGAATTATATGACGAAGATTATGGCTCCAAGGGACATCCACATCCTCGTGTTAAAGAATCCACTTGTGTCCGCCATTGGGAGCCACAAGGAAAAAGAGGAAAAAACCGGGGAGGGATTATTATTTACGATTTGATTGGAAAAAGGGCATTGTTATTTTGAGGGAATAAAAAATGAGTGAGTTTTGTGAATTAGTGTGTATTTTGTGGCCCGATTCGTCAGAGAGTGTACGGAGGTGGTTAGGATGGACAGCCGAGGAAAATCCTCCAACGGATGCGACATAATATGTAGGGTGGCCAGATGTTTTTTTCGAGGAAGCAGTACCATGTAAAAAACGCTGAAAATTCTACCTACTAGCACAACGCAGAAAGTACCATGTAAAAAACGCTGAAAATTTTACACTAGGGTTTATTATTCTTTGATATAGGTTAGGGGAGGTGGGGGCAAAAGTTTCCGTGGGGCAAAAGTTTCCAGGCACGTTTAAAAAAAACTGGGAACAGTTTCGATGGAAATCAAGTAGGTAGTGCACTCCTCTAGTTCTTATTAGTTGACCTATGTAGTTTCGAGAGGATCAGTGCACCGTCTCAGGAGTAAATGAGGAAAGTGTGTTTTTGGCATGTGTGATGTTATTTTTTGGAACTATTCAGCGCACATTAAAACCTAAGAGAGAATAAGTTAGATTTTTTGGCATATTTTCCCTTTGTTGTGCATTAAATCAGCTGCAAAATGCTTCAACTCCCATCTCCCTAACCCGCCTACAATTGTCACAATCACACTTGAAGCAGAATGTGCCAAAATGGGGTAAAAGTTTCCAGACGCCGGGGGGCAAAAGTTTCTACTTCCCTCCCTTGAAGAAAGTGGAAACTTTTGCCCCGAACTCAAAATGTATGTAAACTTTATTTCTATTACTACTTAACTTCTATTTGTGAAATATGATGATGTGGGCTTGGAGATTAGAAACCCACCTAGCTATAGTGCCAACCCAACCGTTACAAAAAGGTCGTAACCTTGGTAAAAATGAAGTAGGGTCAAAAACTGATGTTATTTTTTGTTTTCAGCAATTTGAAAAAATGAACCCTTTTTTAGAAAACTTACAGTTTTGATTTGGCCAGGACAACCTCCTCTAAACTGATAAGTGGGGCAAAACTTTCCACTGGAAACTTTTGCCCCACGCGTGGAAACTTTTGCCCCACTGCGTGGGGCAAAAGTTTCCAAACGGGTGTTTCGGGAAAATTGAAAATTCGCACTCAAAATGTTTTGGTAAATGAACCATTTTTTTACTGGATGTAGGGAAGAAGTTAAACTACAATATAAGCCCATTTTCAAATAGATATGATATCATGGAAGGCGGGGAGAGCTCCGAATGTCAAAACTGGAAACTTTTGCCCCCACCTCCCCTACTTGGCGCAGAAATTTAATTCTGTGTCAATGAAAAAAAAATTTAGAAAAAAATTTCTTCTTTTTCAAAGATTTTTCGTATTTTACTTGAAAAATATTTGACCTCCTGGGATCCTTCCAAAATACCACTTGTAGCCCCATGAAAGCCCTTTAGATCGCAACAGTGAAATCGGATCGTTCCGGGACCCCAAAAAATTGATTCAACGTCCAAAAATACTTCGCAAACGACACCTAACTCAATCCCATTACCAAAAGCCTAAAAAAAAACCCTCCCGTAGCCCCATAGCGCCCCACGGGTTTGGGCGATAGGGCTGCAAACCTTGCGGGCACAACTAGATGGTAAACCGAGTATTTTGTAAAAATTTCAGATTAAAAAAAAAATGCCTACAGCCCAAAACCCGTGCCCGTGCCCGTGCCCGTGCCCGTTTTCCCGGACGGCGGACGGACATTTCGGTTTTGGAATCTAGACCTCTTAAAACGGATAATGTCAAATTTTGAGGCCGATCGGAGTCGTCGCCCTCCGCCGCGAAAACAGGTGTATTATTCCAATACCATAGGTGTATTATTCCAATATAAACCAAAAGACGTAAAAGTGACGTTTCATTTTGTCCATACTTTTGTATGTGCTTCATGCACGTGAACTCTTGCAGTGGGCAAGGGATATAATATATAGATATTATCTTTCGCAGGGTTCAATCAGTGTAGTTACAAACATAATATGGTATTAGACGAAGTAGGTAGCTTAAGAGAAATGTATCGCATTGAACGTCTCAGAGTTAGTCCCTTACGAAAAGAATACAAAGACTCTACCCTGTCTACTAGGCTGTGCCTAGCTAGTAGGTAGTGTTTTAATAACCTTCCCCTCTCTGGTGAAGTCAGGCGCAAACATCTAGTCTTTTATTCTCCGAAGATCCAAAAAGCTTCAAGGTTTAATTCTGAAATTGCCGAGAGGAGCACCCTTGGAGGAATTATGCGAGTGAGGGCGGCAGCTACCGGGCTTCCCACAGTGCGTTCTGGCTCTAATCCACTAATGCTTCACCCCACCCCGCCACACCAGCTCTGTTCCCTCAGGTACCCGTATTTCTCGTAATACGTATTTAAGAACACAGGACATTCATTGCATCCCAGGAGTTTCTTTGCTCTCTTGAAGGAACCTTTATTGAAGCTGACGGTAGGCTATGAAGGGAGTGTCGACGAAAATTGTAGGATGAAGAGTGTTCAATGAACATTCTCCATCTATTCATATCATCTATCATATCTTATATTAGATCTTCAGACTCATATATATGATAGGTATAAATACCAATCTGATATTCTCTTGATGTTTCCCTCAAATGCTATGCATTGATGGACTATCTGGAATGGATTAATATTCCAATAAAATATGCAGCAGGTGAGATTAACTAGGCTAACGCTTCTCCGACTCATGCGCCTGATGACCCATTGTACTGTCTCGCGGATAATCAGCAATTTACGAAGTATACTGAGCATATACTTGAGCATATTATGCTCATCAAAAGGTTCTGTAGCCTTGATACCAGGTCTCATTACTCCAGGACCTCCCCCTGATCCAACGGTCCAGGGTTAAATCCTCTCTAAGCTACAGTGTCTCACATTCGAAAATAAGGTGAGTTGTATACATACAAGGATACATGACATGTATAGGACAAGGATACATTGTATCCTTCTCTCCGTAGGCTACTGTCACTGTAACAGTTCCCATTTATTGTTTACCATCCCAATTTCGTTGAGGTGTTACTTGAAGTTCCCGTCTCAAGTCTGAGGCGATCTATAGTCGTGTGTTCATGCCGCTGATCCGTTGTGCTCATCCATCTTCGGTGGTGCGGTGCTCACCTCTCCTCTTGGAAGAGCACCCCCAAAATTCCCAGCCAGAGTTCAGGTCCCTGCTAGACACCGCTAGTCCAATCTTTTGTTCCCCGATATACCAGCGTAACCTGGCACTCCTGAAAAGGATCTCCATCTGAAAGGGCTACCATACGCAGGATCCCCCTCTATAGTTCCAGCTTTGAATTGGTGGAGTGTTTTGATTTCAAGGCTCTGAGGATTCAAGGATCCGCCTTCTTTCGAAGACCTGTCACTCTCAGCCATCCCCAACCCTTTTAACAACAGTAACTGTTGTGAGTCAGTTATTGACTCACGCCTGACTCAAATCAGTACTTTACATCTTTAGTACTTAGTAATACTGTGAATGGGAAACGGTTTTTTCTTCGTTACCTATTCGTGCGTATTAAACACTTATTAAATTTATAAATTTAAATATGTATAATTAAATTTATAAATTTTTATATGTATAATTAAGTTTATAAATTTATCGTTATTTTCACTGTGGTTATGTGTGTGGTAGGTGCTCACGGCCTTGCCCTCTGAATGACCCACTTTGGGTTTTGAAATAAGGGGGCCTCATTTTTCTCAAAACTTTCAGTAATTTTTTCACCGTCTCGAAGGGGTCGGTAAAATGAAGTGACCCCGCTGATGAGGTGAGGTAGTAGAAGAGGAAGAGCCCTCGAGGAAGTAGGACCTCAGGAGGAGTTTCGTTTCCGGACCGCCCCGAAGGCAATTAGGCGCATACAATGTGGAGGTGTTAGAGAGAAACTTACTGCCTCTCTCACCCCTCCAGCCTAGTAAGCCACCCTCAACGGTATAATGAGGTGGCGAGGGATTTGGGGCCGGGCAACTGTGTCTTGTGTGAGCGGTCGGTGGTGGTGGAAGGGGGCTTAAGTTTAGTATTTATGAGAGAAGGTTCGGAAGGCAGGATGGTTGAATAGTACGAGCAAACAGATCGGACTATTTCCGAATTTCTCGATTAACAACTTCGAGGTATCGACACATTCAGAAGAAAATGAGTTCGGATAATCTGACTTAGGAATGGGCCGTAGAAATCGGATATAATAGGTACCCACACAGCAGAGATAGTCTCAGAGACGTCTCAATCTGGGATCAAATGGGTCTCCACGTCTCACAGCTTTAGAGGTCTCATTGAGACTTTACCGAGACGTCTGTGAGACTTCAAAACAGAGATGGTTGCTCTCGAGATGTCTCAGAGACATTAAATTTTAAGTGTTAACATACCAGCGACGTTAACCAGAGATGTCGCAGAGAGAACACGGGCACAACGTAGAACCTACTTCTCCAAAGTGATGGCAATGAGACGTCTCTGTGGCGTCTCAAAAGCATGTAACCGCCATCAAATACCCGAGAGGGCGCTTTAGCCCCCTCATAGGGGCCTGGGGAGATTTTCTTTTTAAACCTCATTTCAACAATTTTCTAGCGCCATTTCCAATATGGTGACACGTAATTTTTGTTGGGATCTCGGGAATACGAGAACCCAAATTTACAACTCTTGACATCTCACATAGGCTTACCCAGAACATCTCATTGGCTAAGCATCTCAGCAACCGTTGCCGTTACGTCTCACTGGCTAAAGACTCGGAGTCTCAGATACGTCTCTGACACCTGTTTTGATACATCCCTGATAAGTCTCAGCATTGCTGCTCTGAGACGTCTTTGTTGCGGACATAGGGATGTATCTGAGACGTCTTACCAACGTCACACGTCACTGAGACGTAATATATCTCGTTTGAGACGTACTTATCTGCTGTGTGGGTATAAATTGTGCAAATGACACCTACCCCTAATTTTATAACCCAGCATTATAGTGGTGATAGTTGTTATTGGTTGCGACTCGAAAATTATTTTTCCGAAAAATAGTGGGAAGTTAAGGTGGTGGGGCACAAACTTTCTAGGCGAACTATATCCCAACTTGAAAAATACCAGGAAAAGTAAGGGGAAGTTTTTCATTGACGAAGCCAAGAGTGAATGCTATTAATAAGTACTCAAAACTTTTGTTGTCCAACTGGGCCGGGCACTTTTTTGCTTATTGGAAGAGCAGGGCTCCTGACTAATTAGCAAGAGAGCCAGGATGAGTTTCGTTGAAGTCGATGGTGGGAGGGAAGCGGAATGGGGGAGGGAAAGGATTAATTTATCGCAGAGTTGTTTATTTCGCTGTGCCAGAATATTCCGTGTCTTTTTAATTAACGATGTTATATTGAACTGTGACCGGATGATGATGGATAATCCCTTCTATAGTAAATGAGAGTCGGACACCTTAGCTCCCACTAAGGTTTCATTATTGTGATTCCAACAATTCAGCGCTCAACGTTAAATACATTTTGCTACAAATAATAAATGATTGAATAATTTTATCAGGGAAAGCACTACAGAAGTTGTTCCCAATAGAATAGATACGATGACGTACTAAACAGTTTAAAAAAATTATGATTACCTATAACAAATAAATTTTAATAATGTGAACACTAATATTTATTAATGCCATTATTTGCACTGCTCGACGCAAATCAGCCCCGAAAACCTTCTAACTGTGATCTTTTAAATCGGAAGACGAGGTTCCATGGTATATATACATCAGTAAAATACATAAATAGGGACCTGAAGTTGATCCGTATCGACAGTTTGCCAGGGGCCTGGAACATCAATCATAATATAGGGCGACGTGAGAGAAGGGGGAGAGGTAGTAAAGTGAGTTAGTGGCTCCAGTCGAAAGAGGTTTGATGGAAAGCAGACTACAGATGGCAGGACGAGATGGGTTTGCCCAAACTTCGCGCCCCCGCAAGGGAAAAGTTTTTACCTCACCGTTTTCCCCGAAACGTGTGCCGGATTATCTTCAAACATGCTAATGAGAGCAGAGCGAAGAGCAATTTCCGTAAAGGGCACAACTCGTGAGAGCGAAAAAAAAGTGTGTCCATCACGTTCCTTCTCTGATGCACCTAGGGACTCTTCAGAACGAACTGACGGGTCAAATCTGTGACAATTGGCTACTTGTGAAGGCTGCAAATTTCGATAGTTATTCCTGGTTATTATTGATTGACGTTGATTTGGCTGCCCCTGTTACTATCCGGAGGGCCTGGTTCTGCACCTATCTATGAAGACCAGGAGCGTAGCGTGGCTGGTGTGTGGCGGGTACCGCACTCAAATGATCCCCCCCCCCCACCACACACACACGATATCATAAAGTCTCACACTGAGCTTACCTACACTTCAAAAAGACAGGAATGTAGAGCAGTTCTTAACAGTTAAGAAGTTACTGTCAAGTACTTCCAGTCCGCCTTCATCACCCAACCACAGCTAACTTGAGAGCTGTTTCCACATTTCAATAAAGCGAGAGCAGGGCCATGTTCGATTAGGTAACAGCTCCAGTGTTTTGAGCGGCTTTCGTCGAAGGCGAGATATTTGAAAATCTGGTACACCATGAATTTTTCTCGTTTAAAAACAGCAGGCATGGAAAGCAGGGAAAACTATCATTAGAACAACACCCGGATAAAAATTGAAACCTACAGTAGTTTTTTGTTGAAAAATGTGGTGTGTACTCACGAAACTAACCTATGAAATCCTTTACAATTAGGAATGGAAGCGTTTCTGGATTACTTTTTTTTATCGATATAAGGCGTCCAAATAATACCTACTAAAAATGGGGTTAAAACACAAACTGCAAGCTCGTATGAATTTATAAAATTTATGGATAAATTGCTATTTGAATTTTGGCGGGAACCCGAGGTCAGCTCCTATTGGTCGACACGTTGGCCACCATTACAAAACTAAAAACTAAAGAATCGGTCATTGGAATTAGTTAATTTATATCACAAATAAGTTGAGTAAATAAGCATGATCACATTCAAAACAAAGCGAACACGGCCATTTTCTCGTTACTCCAGTGTCACTAGAGCCAAACACCAAGAAAAAATCGACCTGCACTCTGGTGTCTTTTGATTGGAAACCGGAACACCTGTAGGTGACGTCACTCACAGTGGTTTTTGAATCGGCCTAAATTACTTAAGATGATTGTAAACTACGTAAAAGACTTTTTGTCACAAAAATGATGTATTTTTCCCTTTTTGACTTCTAACAACACGGTACAGGATGATTTAACCCGAAATTCGGGAGCACTTCCATTCCTAATTGCCGTTGGGACGTTGAAACAAGATGACGCACTTCTTTTCGAATTAATGAACAAGAAAACCATCCACGCAACAACTATCTATTCTCGATGCGAAAAACAGAAAAAAAGCAGCGATCAAAACAATCTGAGAGACGGCGAGAGGAAACAAAGTACCAACAGGAAATACACTGCCAAGGCAATGGCACATGAGCTTCCTCGTGCCAAGTTCAAAATGAACATAACACCTATAACAAGAAAATTACGTTCGCGCATGCGCAGGGAGTACCACTGATTCAATCGTGATGAAACTGATAGGGAACCATCTAGGGCTATACCCACACAATTCCTGAAAATTTGATTGAAATCCGATCAAAATTGTAGGAGTAATGGCTATGGCAAGGAAATTACGTTCGCGCATGCGCTGAGCGTACCGCTGATTCAATCGTGATGAAACTGACAGGGTACCATCTAGAGCTATACGCACACAATTCCTGAAAATTTGATTGAAATCCGATCAAAATTGAGAAAGTTATGCCTGTTTCATGAATTTCACGTTAGCGCATGCGCAGAGCGTACCGCTGATTCAATTGTGATGAAATTCGTATGGGACCTCAAGGAGCCTGATCCGCATAATCCCTCAAAATTTGAGCTAAATTCATCCAAAATTGTGGAAATTATGGCTGTAACAAGGAAATGCGGACAGACCGACAGACCGACAGACAGGGAACCAAATTTGTTCAGTAGGCAATGAAACGCAAAATGCGAGTGGAAATTTTGAATTCGGACAACAAAAATTTTTTTTCTCCCAAAAGTGAACACAAGGCTTCCGCTGCTTCGCAGACTCGGAAGCAATATAACCTTCCAACTAGGGATGGCAATGATACATACTACTTTCAACTCCTAAAAAAAGTCGATATTATCAGCTTCTGTAACAGCTCCCGGGTAATCTCGAGGGAAGCAGACCGCACAAAATTTGCGGTGACTCCACTGACTTTGGACTGAGTTGGACTCAGCTGACGCACACACACCAAACGATCCCATGGATACGAGGAGTTACACCGTGTAACTTACACGCACACTACGACAAGTGTCGGCAAAAAGTGGCCACGGTGATCAGTTACCCACCACGGATCGGCAACCATGTATAACTAAATGCCATCACCAAATGACCTTATTCGCCGTCTTCCTGACAATCTAATCGAATCGGTCTTGGAAAGCGTCAAAACTTGCCTGAACGCGATCTGAAGGAGGCCACACACTGGGATCGCCTGCAGGCGGATGTAGAAAATGCAAAATTTGCATTTCACTACATTTAATGCTCACCTCAAGATCACACACCATATGCGTTCGGTACCTACCAGTAGGCAAACGCTAGTTTTTTCCACCATGCTTCGGCGGAAACGTTGCGCGATTTAAGTAGTTAGGTACCTACTTACCACTAAGTACTCAGTCTTTGAGTTTTTGGTGATCCATCCCCAAGAAGAGGGGTTGGGCGAAAAAGTGGCTCCAAGGTAGCTCTCACAAGACATTGTTGTGCGAACCGAACCCAAATGTGGGACCAGGGATCTTTAGAAGTCGATCTCTATAGAGTTTCTGCCATCTCTTGGTTACTCTCCATACAAGCATAACTTCCTCGTTATTGATCCGGTTCCACGCTAGATTAAGATCCAGGATTGACTGCTAGATTCAACAATTTGTGCAAATATCAAATATAAACATTTTTGGTCTCACCTTGATCACTTGGCTATTCAACCACCTCAGCTTGTATTTCCCCACTCGTTACACCTTGTGTTGGGTTCCCTCCTGCACAACGTATGACATCTTAAGAAGCCATGAAAATCATTTCGTTTGAAATTGGTTTGAGGGGGGGTCTATAATAATATAGAATAATAATATAGAACCCCCCCCCCCCCCCCCCCAACAGCCTCCTTGTGGAGGCTGTACTTCTAAAAATGGCTGCACCGTGGAAGAGTCTTTTGAAGTGTTTGGTGCCCATCGGCCCATGTCAACTTCTTGATGATCCGCCATTTTGCTGGCTTCCATATGAAATCAATGTTAACTCAATTATTTCTGAACGGATTTTCCTAATTTTTTCTAAATTTCTTCTAATGTTTCCAAGCTATGGGCAAAAATGCGAAAAAAAACTCGTGTTTGCCTAAATTGTTTTTAAAATTATCTCTGACTTTCTTACCTCTAATTTCTCTTTGTCACTAATCACATATCAAGTAGATGTTTTGCCACTAGAATAATAAACAATTCTCCTTTCAGTACCTGTAGTATACCATAACTGGTTTTCAAATGGTTCACTGGCCATCAGTCATGGAGCCAATTTTAACAGTGGGTCCATATTCCGAATTTACTATTGTCAAGTTATGTACCACCATTCTGGACCGTTTTCGTCAGTAATAATTTTTCACCATTTGTGTTTGTTCATATACCTTCAGTATAATATAATTTCGAGTTTACATTGTTAATATAATTTTATGGTTTTTCCTCTGATGCTAATGACAAATGGTTTTCTTGTCAGGGCTGTAGATGAGCTTAGTTGCTCGAAACCGGTCCCCACGCTATAATTGTTTACCTGAATAAACAATTTAGTATTCAGCAGAGGAGTCGTTCTCTCTCCCTAACCAAACTCATTAAATTGTTTTTTTTTTTTTTTTTTTTGCCATGCATTTTTTTCGCCTCTCCTTTATTGAAGCTCAAATCAAACTTTCATAAGGAATAGCTACGATTGGAAATGTAATCAGCTTTCACGAGAAAAAAAGAAATTTAGAATCGGACCAATAGTTTCCAAGATAACGCCGAAAATGTTCTGAAAATCGTGGTTTTCCGCTTACTGGGCGGCGTCAGATTGAGGGGTCTACAATCTACATTCCTTTTTCCGGAACTTATTTGACCTACAGAGGTCTACTAGTGCCAAAAAGAAAGATACCTAATTAGATTTGCTACCAATCCATACACCTTAGTGGAGGGCTCAAAATCCATCCAAACCAAACGAAGATATTGGCCGTGAAAGACGAAAAACGGGTGAAATCTGCACTTTCCGGGGGAAAATGCCTATTTTTGAAGGGCTGTATCTCAGAACCTATTTGTCCCAAAGAGCTGCACTTGGGCTCAAATTGTCGCAAATTTATTGCAATTTTGGTTATATACCACTGCTTATACCGCTAGGATGCATCGTTTAGGCGCTATCAGCAAAATACAGCATTTAATGCGTCTTCGATGACTTGGTTGACTGGACTAGGTACCTACTTCTCCTGGGGCACCTTTCGTCAACCAATATAGAAAAACGCTGCAAATTTTACACAAGGGTTTATCATTCTTTGATATAGGTTAGGTGCGAAAATAAGTTGTGTCAATAAAAATTAAAAAAAATTGTTTCCAAATTTTTTTGAAACATTGTTTTTTTTTCAAAATTGTTTTTCATTGGGAAAATATTTGAACTCCTGAGATCCTTCAAAAATCCCATTTGTGGCCCCATGAATGCTCTTTAGATCCCCACAGTGGAATCGGATCTATCCAGGACCCCTAAAAATGGATTCTATGTCCAAAAATACTTCGAAAACGACACCTAACTCGATCCCATAGCCAAAGCCTTAAAAAAAAACCTCCCGTAGCCCTATTTTAGCCCCATAGCGCCCCACGGGTTTGAGCGACCTTGCGGGCACAACTAGATGGTAAACCAAGTATTTTGACAACATTTCAGGTTAAAAAAAATGCCTACTGCCCAAAACGGCCCGGATTGCTTCATTGCTAAGATAATATCGTATTTATTATAATCGTAGGGTTTTTTTAACACTATGCTGGGAATAACAGAGAAGAAAAAGAAAGGAAATTGTCTGAGAGGGAATTTTTACTGGAAACAACTGTTGTTGCGCACCTGTTACAGGTGCGTTCAATAATTAATACTTTAGTCATGGAACAAGGAAATTTCCTTGTTCCATGAGTTCTGATGTTCTTTGATTCCGACTGCTTCCTCGAATGTGGAAAGGCACGCATGCGCGATTCATTTCCTTCTGTGATCTCGTGGAGGTAGGTAACATTGTAGGGACTACTTTTTCGTTGGCAGAGGACAGAAGTTCTGTCAGCTTTAATTCCTGGAAGCGTTCGAGTTCTGATTGGATTACAAACTGCCAGGCCTCTTGTCCTCTTTACAAGCATGTTGCCAGGTTGGGCAGGAGTTGACAGGTTGGTTCTCGTCCCTCCTTTTGTTTTGATGAGTCGAGTCGTCATAATTTTCTAGTTGTTGAATTTTTATCGTGGGCGTGATTTCCGAGAGATGAATACTGTTAGCCTTTGGCACTCCACCCTTGGAAGACAGATTGCAAATGAAGCACATGGGCCGTATGTAAGGACGTGGAAAGTGAGTCAGAGATAATGTAAAATATGACTTCTTGCTAAAGGTTCCCGGTCAGCAGACCTACTACGACTATATACCTATATTATTTGGGTGTGCAGTAACTAGGTAATATGTTATAAGGCAGTACATATTAAATTTTACTGTTGAACCCCCTCTCGCATGTAGCACGAGCCGCCACTGCTCTACTTTGAAATCCGAGTAGGATACCCATACAAACAATGGGCCCGGGAACCGACCGTCGACTAATACTTTTTTCTGAAAGAACTTCATAATTTGAAGGCATAGCAGTGAGTTTTGGGCTCCTGCGGTGTAATTCAAATTTCCAGGGCACTGTCGAAAATTTCAACTTTGAATCTGGAGGGAAAAGCGGCGCTACTCTCTCATTGGCTGCTCACGGCCGCCATTTCCGCCGTCACCTCCGACAGATTCCCGTCGGTCCCTTCTTATGCTAGCGCACTCTGGCGGATTAGTAAAAGTGCGACCGCGGGAAAATTCAAAACGCCAAATATTCACTAGTGATTTCCTCTGCTCAGACACCTAATTTCTCAGTGCTAACTGTAGTACGACTAGCGCGACTCGTGAGGGAGGCAGCGTCGCGACTGCACCCCCTCGATGCAGAAGGGCGAGAGGGGGGGCTACGTATTACCTACCTAATTAGTTACCTACCTAAAAATTAATCAAAACTCGGCTCGAAAATCTACGTAAGTTCTTGTAGACCTTACATAGTTCGCGGAACGTCTGAAAAGCCTGTGTTGATAGTGCAATGATAACGGGAGCACTGCCCTTCTTGAGACGATTTTTTTGCATGGACCTTATGGAACAACGAACTAAGTGTGAAGCCAGAAATGTCGAAATGTGGGGCAGTTCTGGGCACTGCGCACACCCTTCCTTCTCACCGTTCACCAGATGTTAAATCACCTCCACAATCAGTGTTGGCAGTCTTCGTTCATGGGCAGGGAATTTTCGTTTGTAATGAGGGACTTTTTCAGGATCTAATCTGTCTCAAATCATGGAAAAAATAGGGGCTTACTTTTGAAATATTTTGAAAACTTTTTGGTGTTGCTATATTACTTTGTATGGTATGAAATCATAAAATTTCGATCTTCCAAGGTTTCTGATTTTTTCAGTTTTCCCACAAAGGTATTTTTTACCAGAAGCAGCTTCTGAGGGGATGGCATCAGGGGTTTAGTGTGCTTCCATGTTTTCTGGGAAGTGTTTTCTGAACTCGGTGATCTGCGTTTGTCTCATTTATAAGTTTTTTATTCGTTCGTTTCATTCGATCGGTTCATTGTTCATTTCATAAAGCGTTTGTTGGATAACTCTATTGATTTCATCTTGAGGGAGTTTTCCCGTTTAGGCATGAGTGATAAGTGTGACATTCGCGACATGGGACGGCCAACCTCACCTTTACCAGGTTTGCAGCGTGTACCCAGGAAATGAAAGGAAACTGGTAATAGTTAATTGGAATTTTTAAACAAATAAATAAATAATGAACTATAGCAAATCTTGATAGTAGGTACTTTTTATCTGTGTTGGGTGCAATAATATTTTCATAAAATATTATCACGAATCCGTGACTGCACCCCCTTGTTCTGCCATCACCAGTCGCGCCTGAACTGTACTGAGTAGGTACTTTGTTCATTACCTACTAGTTCAACTATGTTCGGCCGAATTTTCCCATTTCTCTGACCTAGTTCCTTGGCCCATTAGGATGAATGGATCAGTTACACGTTGACTTGATTATAATAGTCTGGTAACAGAACTTCCTGTGAAAAGGCCAGGAGGAAATAATCTCCTAGTCACCCACGTTGTCAGATGTGTTTTTTCCGAGGGTCTTGCGGTTTGAACATGTTCGTCCTCCAGTCCCAGGCCCATCATACCTACTTCTCAGCCCTCTCTGCCCTCCTTCACGTTCCCTCGCGCCCTCAACCAAGCCCCCTCGGCAGAATTACCGAAAAACACATAGGTACTATGTTTCATTGGTTTGATCCTCGATCATAACATTAACAATCCGGGGGTCTGGGGGTGTCCTCAAGTACTAAAGCAAAATATAGTTAACCATACATACATAGTCACATGACATGGTGGCACATATAGTCCCAAGCGGCAATACAACCCACAGGCGGCAATTCTTTTGATTTACCTTTCTAGTGACTGAGCTCCGTCAACATTGGCTCCTGCCGAAGAAGAGTAAGAAAGTCAATTTTCCCGTGGTATAAATAAAACTCGTCAGCAAAAAGCTAACAAAGTATCAACAGGTTTTCCCCATTCATTGTTTAACGTCCGAGAATAAAAAAGAGAGTAAACTCGTGTCGGGATCATACAAATTCTTTTTCGCCGGATTTCAACCCCGATTTTCTTTTAATACACTTTTACCTCTCCACATCTACATTCCTTGATACATATAGGAAGGGACACGGGATATTTTGCATACGGAGGGACGGGCTTATTATGGCACGACCCCAGTGAAGAGGACGGGATCGCGGGATCGATTTACAGCGAAGGGTGGCTTTGAGTGTTTGATTCACGGTAGAAACCCCACACGGCACTTATAAAGGAGGTTTCAGAGCGGAATATGGCACGTTCGAAAGGTATGCGTCCGCAAAAGATGATAAAAACGGGATGAAGGGATTACCACCCTTTTTGGGCTAATAGATTCTGCCTGGGAGACAGTGAGGAATTGTTTGCTGACCCGACGCTTGGAAAGAAATGAGATGGTGAAGGCTTTACATCAAGTTGTAAAATTAATTCCTTTTATCATTTTATTTCCGAATAATAAAATACTAAAATTACTAGTTATTTTTTAATCGTACCGGAAATTAAAACAACTAAAATAAATAATAATAAAACGTGTTGATTATAGTTTGGTAAACCTATTTCACCAATTTCCGTGAGTGTAAGCACCTATTAGATCCAGGCATCATCACAGTGCAGCTAGCTTCGCCAAAGAACGACGGAATGACCACGTTCCAAATGGAGGTTCGTGATAATTAATGTTGAACCGTGGAAATGCGGTACTTTAACTGCTCGTAAATTTTATCACCAAAAAGGTTAATTGCGAACGGTTTACGTCGAAGGGTCTCGTCGTGATTAAGGAAAGGCGGACCAAATGAATATTTTAATAGATCCCGTGTAATCATCCATTTTCTCCTCTCAAGCAACGTCAAAAGCAAACATAGACGCTTAATGTTTGAGAGAACGCTTCGTATTCTCTACCATGTATAACAATTTATAGGCTGAAGCTCCTAAAGATTTCTGTTTGGAAGGAAAAAGTTTTTTTTTTCTGTTTGTTTAGCAAACACACCAAACGGCAAAGCAATGGTTTTATAATGGTGGACGTTTCGGATCATGATGCCTCCTTTGCTGGTTCGTCCTGATTGAAAACCCGGTGTCGAGCGGTAAAGCCCATCGACAATTAACCGTGACTTTATAATTGTTCACTCACCACTAGTTTTCCTTCTGTTCGCAGGTAAGTGAGACTAATCATCGACCATTGATATTCCATGTTCATCAACACTCGGTAAGAAACACTCCGTTGCCATTATTCATTCCTTGTGGTTTATTATTCAGGGAATAATGCACATATACATAGGTGCATTATTCCCTGAATAACGTTACATGTAACGGAGGTCGAAAATTTTGATCGGCCTCAAAATTTGTCATTAGGTTTCAAGATGTGTAGATTCCAAAAACGAAATGTCCGTCCGTTTAAAAAATCTGCAATTTTGACAAAGTACTCGGTCCTCCATCTAGTCGGGCCCGAAAGGTTTTCAGCCCGATCGCCCAAAA